>CM066987.1:37881548-47618532 GCA_033977485.1 Hydrangea macrophylla | reverse complement strand
ACAAAGCCCATATAAGCTGCCTTTATAGGCTGTTGCTTAGAGAGAGAGTGACCGAAAGAGAGAGCTTGAGAAGGTAGAGCACTCAAACCTCCCCCACACACTCTCGGCTTGTGCACACACCCCTCCCCACAACCCACATTGTGTACACAAGCACAAAAACCCCCTCTCTAAACCCTCTCCGCATCACCCTCTCCATTCACAGGACGCACACAGAACCTGGGAGCTGAAAGAAAGAAGAAATCGAAGGGAGAGAGAGATCAGAGAAGATTGAGTTACATTGAGGTAAACACCCCCCCCCCATTTCATTTTGGATCCTTGCATGTCACCTAGGAAGCCTCTAGACTCACATGCAAGCTCCCAAACAGAGCCTAAGGCTCACTGTGAGCTCCGGCCGCCATTAAAGCTCAACTTAGGAGCTTGATTCGTCAAGTATGATCTAAGCCCCTAAAATCTACACCAATCAGACCCATTTGATCCCAGGTAGACCCCCTTGTAGCAGGTTTTGTTTTGGAACTCATTTACATGGCCATGCAGGCCATTATTCTTGCAAATGACCGAAACGATAATCACTTGGTAGGACCACCAAATGAATGGACCGGGATCTGGGCTTATAGTATCTTGTAGAGGAAGGAATTCCGGTCACAATGCCGTTGGATTCATCAATTTTGATGAAGAGATGAGAAAGTTATGAAGAGAGAGAGAAGCTCCGGTGAGGCCCGACTTTCCGGCGACGAGCAGCTCGCCGGAGAAGAAGATGATGACCCGTTTGAGTTTGGGTTATAACAGGTGGGTCTGGGTCGGGTTTGGGTAGGGTTGGTCTGAGTGTGTAAAAGAGTTTGGATAGCGGGCCGGGTTGGGTTTATATAACCCGTGGGTATTTTAAGTGGGACGGCGTCGTTTTGACGCCGGGTCTAGTTTAGGTCGGGTTCGGGTAGTTGGGGCGGGCTGGTGTGTGTCTGTAGATGGGTTAGGCTTTGGTTCGGGTTTGGTTAGGGTACAGGTTAGCGGGTAGGTTTAGTTTGTGTCTGTGGATGGGTCAAGTTTAGGTTCGGGTTTGGGTTAACGGGTAGGTTTAGTTTGTGAGGAGAGATGGGTTTCGGGCTTGGGTCAGGTTCAACCCGAATGGGTTATAGGTCGGGTTAGGTTGTGTCTATGTATGGTTAATCCATATTAAGTCGGGTCGGGACAGGATCTGACCCATCGGGTCACGAGTTTGGGTTGTCTTGTGAGTCTATATGGGTTACCCGTAGGGGTCGGGTCGGTTCGGGTTTGACCTGTCGGGTCTCAGAATATATTAATAATAATAATAATAATAATAATAATATTATTATTATTATTATTATTATTATTATTATTATTATTATTAGTATTAATTAGTATTAATTAGTTTAAAAGGTTTTAAGTGGTTTAATAATTATAAATAATTTATAATTATGCCATTAAGGTTTTAATAATATAGAATATTATTTTAATATTCTATATATCATTATTATATTATATATATTATATATTTAATTATTTATATGGTTTATATAAATAATAAATATTAGTTTTAAATGGTTTTAAATAGATAATAAATACCTACGTGTGTTTATAAATTCTAGAAAATTAGGGAAATGACCCTGTGATTATTTTATTATATAATGTAAGTTATAAAGCTATAATATTATAGTCCAGTATTTTTAATAATTAATAAGGAGCTATTGTATGAGTATATTAATTATTAAAAATACCAAACGAGCTCCGAAAATTATGAAATAAATACTGGTGGTGTATTTTAATATCTAGTATTTAATAATAATACTTTTAAGTACTGATTTCTCTGTATAATTATAATTACATATTTAAATCCCATTTCGGGCATTTTCTGGCATATATTATCTTCAATAATTCATAATAAATAATCCAGGACTCCGAAAATTACGCGGTCAGTTCCCAGAGTCTTAGAATAATGTCTAGAACATTTTCGTAAAGTTTGGTGACTTTTCGACTCGGTCGAAAATACAGCCTGTCTTTTAGGGCCTGCATTAGTATAGTAAGCCCTGCATATTACCTCGAAAAACGCGACAGACTCCGATTTGAGTCTAGTCAATGGCGTTGGACTTAGAATGACATGTAGATCACTACCTTGAGGTTTATGACCTCATTTGGTAAAATTACCATTTTACCCCTATGGTTGTACTCATACATTACTTCTGTTTATTCCGTTTATTGTTGTAGAACTTGACATTTATCTGCGTTTCGAGGAGCGGCGACTCGAGGTGAATTTCCTAACCTCACTCTAATCCTATTAAGACTAATATAAGATGATTTAAAGTTACATGTATGATGTTTTGTATGAATAATATGCTGATTTATGATGTCACATGTATTTCCAATAATTGTAAGATTAAGAAAAGCATGTTATGGTAGTGCTATCGCATACGTGAGCATGTCAAGGGTTTTATCTATTTGTTTATCGGTATCAAATCCATGTTATATGATCCATGCTCTATATGTTACGTTTCTGCTGTTAATTGTTAAAAGCACGTGTTACGATGTTGTTGACTGAATAAATACGCATGCCATATTAATAATAAAGAGAAAGGAAAGTGGTTTTGCATGTGCATATTGATAATGGATACACGTGCATTTCATGACATGTGTTCGCATGCGTTGGGTGAGAAAGAGAGGTGTTTGATGAGAATGTGAATGAGATGAGATGTGATTTCTGGATCCTATGGATCAACGGCTGACGAACCGGGTGGACATGAACGGTTAGGGTTCCTAGCGCGCCTCTCGCCGTTGAAGACGTCCGGTGATGCGCATACGTGGTTAAAGACGTCCCATGTATCGTTGAAGACGTTCGGCTAGTGCTCTAATATACTTCTCAGCCGTGTAGACGATCGATGAGAGTATACACATGGTTGAAGACGTCCCATGTGCCAGTTTCATTGTTTACAGATAGTGTGCGCCGTGAAGACGTCCGGTGGCCTATCAAGGGAATGAGTAAGAATTGGCTGTGATAGTATTTTGACATCCTTGATATACCGCGTGTTGTCAAGTGGATGAGAAAGAGAAAGCGAATGATGAGATTGAGTTGATGAGAAAATGATTTGGTTCAAATGATTTGGTTTTGGGAAGTTTTGGTTTTAAAATAAAATGGTTTTGAAACTATCTGTTTTAAAAGGCAAGCGTCTTTGAAAAGAGTTGGGAGTGAGTCTTATTGGTCATGCATTTGCACGCACGAGTTTATAATAAGGAGAATGTATTCTATGATGTTATGTTTATCTGTTTACCTTTCTTGTTGAGTCCTCTGCTATGCCCGTGGTGAGAATGCGTCTTTTGATAAGAGAATAACCATACTTTTAAAGAACTAAACTATGACGTGAGTTGAGAGATGTTATGTATTTCCTGATTATTGTGCGGTTGAGACTCTCACTCAGCCTTGTTCCAAGGCTGACGGCATGTTACGCCCTGGGCATTCGTATGCCCAGAGTGTTGCAGGTTTGGAGATAAATAGAAGAGTTCAGGATGCAGTACCGTGGAGCCAAGGAGAATAAAGCCTTGCGCAAGACCTGATAGGCAGTTCCTCAAGTTTTAAGATTGTATAAATTATTTAGCATGGCCTCTTGTATTAAGATTGAAGTTATTGTAACCCTTATTTAATTTCCGCTGCTGTATTTATACTCTGATAAGTTTAGATCATGCTTATGCCCTAGCATTTCCCTTATGATTGCATGGTGCGGAGTTAGAAGGACAGAACGGTTATCAAACTAGTCACGTGTCTACGGACCCATAAAGGAAAATTTTTATTTTCCCTATTTTTGGCTTACTCCGGGGCGTGACAAAAAAACCCATACGACCACCTCGAGTATGACTTATTAGAGTATTAGGAAGAAACGGAACAAATTATGGGATCCCGGGGTGGATTCCATAGTAAAAAAGGTAAAAAAAAAAACCCCTCAAAACAACCAAAACTGAGGTTTTAAGAGTCCACTTGGACAATTGACTTTCTGGCTGCCACCAAACCCACACGACCACTTCAAGTATGACTAATTAGAATTTTCAAAAGAAACAGAACTAGTGACGTACTCCTGGAGTGGATTCCATAGCAAAAAAGGTAAAAAAAATACCTCAAAACAACCAAAACTGAGGTTTTAAGAGCCAACTTGGACAATCGACTATCCGACTACCACCAAACCCACACGACCACCTAGAGAATGACTAATAAGAGTTGTCAAAAGATAGAGAACAAATACCTGACTCGCCGGGTGAATTCCATTGTAAAAAATGATCAAAAACACCTCAAAACACCAAAAAATGAAGTTTTAATGGGCAACTTGGACAACCGACTGTCCAACTACCACCACATGACCACCTCGAGTATGACTAATTAGAGTTGTGATAAGAACAGACCAAATACCGAACTCTCGGGGTGGATTCCATAGTAAAAAAGGTAAAAAAAAAACACCTCAAAACAACCAAAAATGAGGCTTTAAGGGCTAACTTTGACAATCAATTGTCCGGCTGCCACCAAACTTACATAACCATCTCGAGTATGACTAATTAGAGTTTTTAGAAGAAACAGAACAAATAATGGGCTTCCGGGGTGGATTCCATAGTAAAAAAGGTCAAAACAACTCAAAATACCTCAAAACACCAAAAAATAAGTTTTCAATGCGCAACTTGGACAACCGATAGTCCAGCCACCACCAAACACACAAAACCTCCTCGAGTATGACTAATTAGAGATGCGGGAAGAAATGGAACAAATAATGGGCTCCCGGGGTGGATTTCATAATAAAAAAGTTAAAAAAAAACACCTCAAAACAACCAAAACTGAGGTTTTAAGAGCCAACTTGGACAATCAACTGTTCGGCTGCCACCAAACCCACATGACCACCTCAAGTTTGACTAATTAGAGTATTCAAAAGAAATGGTACAAATAACGGACTCCCGGGGTGGATTTCATAGTAAAAAAGGTCAAAAAACACCTCAAAACAACAAAAACTAAGATTTTAAGAGCCAACTTGGACAACTGACTGTTCGGCTGCCGCCAAACCCACACAAACAATTTGAGTATGACTAATTCGAGTTTTTGGAAGAAACAAAACAAAAAACGGACTCCCAGGGTGGATTCCATAGTAAAAAAAGTAAAAAAAACACCTCAAAACAAAAAAAAATGAGGTTTTAATGGGCAACTTTGACAACCGAATGTTCGGCTAGATCAAAACCCAGAAGACCACCTCGAGTATGACTTATTAGAGTATTAGGATGAAATGGAACAAATAATGGGATCCCGGGGTGGTTTCCATAGTCAAAAAGGTAAAAAAAAAAAAATAGCCCTCAAAACATCCAAAACTGAGGTTTTAAGAACCAACTTGGACAATCGACTTTCTGGCTGCCACCAAACCCACACGACCACCTCAAGTATGAATAATAAATTTCTCAAAAGAAACGAAACAAGTAACAGACTCCTAGAGTGGATTCCATAGCAAAAAAAGGTCAAAAAACACCTCAAAACAACCAAAATAGAGGTTTTAAGAGCCAACTTGGAAAACTGATTGTCCGGCTACCACTAAACCCACATGGCCACCACGAGTGTGACTAATTAGAGTTTTCAGAAGAAATAGAACAAATAACGGACTCCCAAGGTGGATTCCATTGAAAAAAAAGATCAAAAACACCTCAAAATACCAAAAAATGAGGTTTAAACTGACTGTCTAACTACCACCACATGACCACCTCGACTATGACTAATTAGAGTTGTCATAAGAAACAGACCAAATAACGGACTCCCGGGGTGGATTCCATAGTAAACAAGGTCTAAAAACAACTCAAAACAGCCAAAAATGAGGCTTTAATGGCTAGCTTGGACAATCGACTATCCGATTGCCACCAAACTTGCAAGACCACCTCGAGTATGACTAATTATAGTTTTCAGAAGAAACGGAACAAATAATGGACTCCCGGGGTGGATTCCATAGTAAAAAAGGTCAAAAACACCTCAAAATACCTCAAAACACCAAAAAATGAGGTTTTAATGGGCAACTTGGACAACCGAAAGTCTAGCTACCACCAAACGCACAAGACCTCCTCGAGTATTTCTACTGAGAGTTGTAGGAAGAAATGGAACAAATAATGGACTCCCGAGGTGGATTCCATAGTATAAAAGGTCAAAAATCATCCAAAAATAACCAAAACTGAGATTTTAAGAGCCAACCTGAACAATTGACTTTCCGACTGCCAACAAACCCACACAACCACTCAAGTATGACTAATTAGAGTATTCAAAAGAAGTTGTACAAATAACGGACCCCCGGGGTGGATTTCATTGTAAAAAAAGGTCAAAAAACACATCAAAACAACCAAAACAAATGTTTTAAGAGCCAACTTGGACAATCGACTGTTCAGGTGCCACAAAACCCACACAAACACCTCAAGTATGACTAATTAAAGTTGTCAAAAGAAATGGAACAAATAAAAGACTCCTGGAGTGGATTCCATAGCAAAAAATGTCAAAAATACCACAAAACACCAAAAAATGAGGTTTTAATGGGCATCTTGGACAACCGACTGTCCGGCTACCACAAAACCCACCCGACCACCTCGAGTATGACTTATTAGAGTATTAGGAAGAAACGGAACAAATAAGGGTATCCCGGGGTAGATTCTATAGTAAAAAAGGTCAAAAAAACCACCTCAAAACAACCAAAACTGAGGTTTTAAGAGTCAACTTGGACAATCGTCTTTCTGGCTGCCACAAAACCCACACGACCACCTCAAGTATGACTAATTGGAATAGTCAAAAGAAACTAAACAAGTAACGTACTCCTGGAGTGGATTCCATAGCAAAAAAGGTCAAAAAAATACCTCAAAACAAACAAAACTGAGGTTTTAAGAGCCAACTTGGACAATCGACTATCCGGCTACCACCAAACCCACACGACCATTGAGTGTATGACTAATTAGAGTTTTCAAAAGAAACTGAACAATTGCCTGACTCCCCGGGTGAATTCCATAGTAAAAAATTATCAAAAAAACCTCAAAACACCAAAAAATGAAATTTAATGGGCAACTTGGGCAATCGATTGTCCGACTACCACCACATGACCACCTCGAGTATGACTAATTAGAGTTGTGATAAGAACAGACCAAATAACGAACTCTCGGGGTGGATTCCATAGTAAAAAAGGTCAAAAAAAAAACACCTCAAAACAACCAAAAATGAGGCTTTAAGGGTTAACTTGGACAATCGATTGTCCGGCTGCCACCAAACTTACATGACCATCTGGAGTATGACTAATTAGAGTTTTTAGAAGAAACAGAACAAATAATGGACTCCAGGGGTGGATTCCATAGTAAAAAAGGTCAAAACAACTCAAAATACGTCGAAACACCAAAAAATAAGGTTTTAATGCACAACTTGGACAACCGATAGTCCAGCTACCACTAAACGCACAAAACCTCCTCGAGTATGACTAATTAGAGTTGCAGGAAGAAATGGAACAAATAGTGGGCTCTTGGGGTGGATTCCATGGTAAAAATGTTAAAAAAAAAACACCTCAAAACAACCAAAACTGAGGTTTTAAGAGCCAACTTGGACAATCAACTGTCCGGCTGCCACCAAACCCACATGACCACCTCAAGTATGACTAATTAGAGTATTCAAAATAAATGGTACAAATAACGTACTCCCGGGGTGGATTTCATAGTAAAAAAGGTCAAAAAACACCTCAAAACAACAAAAACTAAGATTTGAAGAGCCAACTTGGACAACTGACTGTTCGGCTACTGCCAAACCCACACTAACAGCTTGAGTATGACTAATTAGAGGTTTTGGAAGAAACAAAACAAATAACAGACTCCCAGGTGGATTCCATAGTAAAAAAGGTAAAAAACACCTCAAAACAATAAAAAATGAGGTTTTAATGGGCAACTTTGACAACCGAATGTTCGGCTAGAACAAAACCCAGACGACCACCTCGAGTATGACTTATTAGAGTATTAGGATGAAATGGAACAAATAATGGGATCCCGGGGTGGATTCCATAGTCAAAAAGGTAAAAAAAAAAATAGCCCTCAAAACATCCAAAACAGAGGTTTTAAGAGCCAACTTGGACAATCGACTTTCTGGCTGCCACCAAACCCACACGACCACCTCAAGTATGAATAATAAATTTGTCAAAAAAAATGAAACAAGTAACAGACTCCTAGAGTGGATTCCATTCCAAAAAAAGGTCAAAAAACACCTTAAAACAACCGAAATAGAGGTTTTAAGAGCCAACTTGGAAAACTGATTGTCCGGCTACCACCAAACCCACACGGCCACCACGAGTATGACGAATTAGAGTTTTCAGAAGAAATAGAACAAATAACGGACTTCCAGGGTGGATTCCATAGAAAAAAAAGATCAAAAACACCTCAAAATACCAAAAAATGAGGTTTAAACTGACTGCCTAACTACCACCACATGACCACCTTGACTATGACTAATTAGAGTTATCATAAGAAACAGACCAAATAACGGACTCCCGGGGTGGATTCCATAGTAAAAAAGGTCTAAAAACAACTCAAAACATCCAAAAATGAGGCATTAATGGCTAACTTGGGCAATCGACTGTCCGATTGCCACCAAACTTACAAGACCACCTCGAGTATGACTAATTATAGTTTTCAGAAGAAACGGAACAAATAATGGACTCCCGTGGTGGATTCCATAGTAAAAAAGGTCAAAAACACCTCAAAATACCTCAAAACACCAAAAAAATGAGGTTTTAATGGGCAACTTGGACAACCGACAGTCTAGCTACCACCAAACGCACAAGACCTCCTCGAGTATTACTACTGAGAGTTGTAGGAAGAAATGGAACAAGTAAGGGACTCCCGAGGTGGATTCCATAGTAAAAAAGGTAAAAAAAAAAACACCCAAAACACCAAAAAATGAGATTTTAATGGGCAACTTGGACAACCGACTTTCCGGTTACCACAAAACCCACATGACCAGCTCGAGTATGACTTATTAGAGTATTAGAAAGAAACGGAACAAATAATGGGATCCCGGGGTGGATTCCATTGTAAAAAAAGGTCAAAAAACACCTCAAAACAACCAAAACAAATGTTTTAAGAGCCAACTTCGACAACCGACTGTTCAGTTGCCACAAAACCCACACAAACACCTCAAGTATGACTAATTAAAGTTGTCAACAGAAACGGAACAAATAACAGACTCCTGGAGTGGATTCCATAGCAAAAAAGTCAAAAATACCCCGAAACACCAAAAAATGATGTTTTAATGGGCATCTTGGACAACCAATTGTCCGGCTATCACAAAACCCACACGACCACCTCGAGTATGACTTATTAGAGTATTAGGAAGAAACGGAACAAATAATGGGATCCCGGGGTGGATTCCATAGTAAAAAAGGTAAAAAAAAACCCCCTCAAAATAACCAAAACTGAGGTTTTAAGAGTCAACATGGACAATCGACTTTCTGGCTGCCACGAAACCAACACGACCACCATAAGAATGAATAATTAGAATTGTCAAAAGAAATTGAACAAGTAACGTACTCCTGGAGTGGATTCCATAGCAAAAAAGTTCAAAAAAACACCTCAAAACAACTAAAACTGAGGTTTTAAGAGCCAACTTGGACAATCGACTATCCGGCTACCACCAAACCCACACGGCCACCAAGAGTATGACTAATTAGAGTTGTCAAAAGAAACAGAACAAATACCGGAATCTCTGGCTGGATTCCATAGTAAAAAATGATCAAAAATACCTCAAAACACCAAAAAATGAGGTTTTAATGGGCAACTTGGACAACCGACTGTCCGACTACCACCACATGACCTCCTCGAGTATAACTAATTAGAGTTGTGATAAGAACAGACCAAAAAATGGACTCTCGGGGTGGATTCCATAGGAAAAAAGATCAAAAAAATACCTCAAAACAACCAAAAATGAGGCTTTAAGGGCTAACATGGACAATCGACTGTCCAGCTGCCACCAAACTTACATGACCATCTCGAGTATGACTAGTTAGAGTTTTCAGAAGAAACAGAACAAATAATGGACTCCCGGGGTGGATTCCATAGTAAAAAATGACAAAACAACTCAAAATACCTCGTAACACCAAAAAATGAGGTTTTAATGCGCAACTTGGACAACCGATATTCCTGCTACCACCAAACGCACAAAACCTCCTCGAGTATGACTAATTAGAGTCGCAGGAAGAATGGAACAAATAATGGGCTCCCGGGGTGGATTCCATAGTAAAAAAGGTCAAAAAAACACCTCAAAACAATCAAAACTGAGGTTTTAAGAGCCAACTTGGACAATCGACTGTCCGGCTGCCACCAAACCCACATGACAACCTCAAGTATGACTAATCGACTATCCGGCTACCACAAAACCCAGACGACCCCCTCGAGTATGACTTATTAGAGTATTAGGAAGAAATGGAACAAATAATGGGATCCCGGGGTGGATTCTATAGTAAAAAGGGTAAAAAAAAATGATAAAAAAATAAAAAAATAAAAAAAAACAAAAGCCCTCAAAACATCCAAAACTGAGGTTTTTAGAGCCAACTTGGACAATCGACTTTCTGGCTGCCACCAAACCCACACGACCACCTCAAGTATGAATAATTAGAGTTGTCAAAAGAAACGAAACAAGTAACGGACTCCTGGAGTGGATTCCATAGCAAAAAAGGTCAAAAAAACACCTCAAAATAACCAAAACAGAGGTTTTAAGAGCCAACTTGGACAGCCGATTGTCCGGCTACCACCAAACCCACACGGCCACCTCGAGTATGACTAATTAGAGTTTTCAGAAGAAATAGAACAAATAACGGACTCCCAGGGTGGATTCCATAGAAAAAAATACCAAAAACACCTCAAAATTTCAAAAAATGAGGTTTAAATTGACTGTCCGACTACCACCACATGACCACCTCGACTATGACTAATTAGAGTTTTCATAAGAAACAGACCAAATAACGGACTCCCGGGGTGGATTCCATAGTAAACAAGGTCGAAAAATACCTCAAAACAACCAAAAATGAGGCTTTAATGTCTAACTTGGACAATCGACTGTCCGGTTGCCACCAAACTTACATGACCACATCGAGTATGACTAATTAGAGTTTTCAAAAGAAATGGAACAAATAATGGACTCCCGGGGTGGATTCCATTGTAATCAAGGTCAAAAACACCTCAAAATACCTCAAAGCACCAAAAAATGAAGTTTTAATGGGCAACTTGGACAACCGACAGTCTAGCTACCACCAAATGCACAAGACCTCCTCGCGTATGACTACTTAGAGTTGTAGGATGAAATGGAACAAATAATGGGCTCCCGAGGTGGATTCCATAGTAAAAAGGTCAAAAATCATCTCAAAATAACCAAACTGAGATTTTATGGCACAACTTGAACAATTGACTTTTCGTCTGCCACCAAACCCGTACAACCACTCAAGTATGACTAATTAGAGTATTCAAAAGAAACTGTACAAATAACGGACTCCGGGGTGGATTTCATAGTAAAAAAAGGTAAAAAAAAACACCTCAAAACAACCACAACTAATGTTTAAGAGCCAACTTGGACAATCGACTGTTCAGTTGCCACAAAACCCACACAAACACCACAAGTATGACTAATTAAAGTGTCAGAAGAAACGGAACAAATAACAGACTCCTGGAGTGGATTCCATAGCAAAAAATGTCAAAAACACCCCAAAACACCAAAAAATGAGATTTTAATGGGCATCTTGGACAACCGACAGTCCGGCTACCACAAAACCCACACGACCACCTCGAGTATGACTTATTAGAGTATTAGGAAGAAACAGAACAAATAATGGGATCCCGGGGTGGATTCCATAGTAAAAGAGGTAAAAAAAAACCCCTCAAAACAACCAAAACTGAGGTTTTAAGAGTCCACTTGGACAATTGACTTTCTGGCTGCCACCAAACCCACACGACCACTTCAAGTATGACTAATTAGAATTGTCAAAAGAAACAGAACTAGTGACGTACTCCTGGAGTGGATTCCATAGAAAAAAAGGTCAAAAAAATACCTCAAAATAACCAAAACTGAGGTTTTAAGAGCCAACCTGGACAATCAACTATCCGACTACCACCAAACCCACACGACCACCTAGAGTATGACTAATTATAGTTGTCAAAAGAAATAGAACAAATACCTGACTCGCTGGGTGAATTCCATTGTAAAAAAGGATCAAAACACCTCAAAATACCAAAAAATGAAGTTTTAATGGGCAACTTGGACAATCGACTGTCCAGCTACCACCACATGACCACCTCGAGTATGACTAATTAGAGTTGTGATAAGAACAGACCAAATAACGAACTCTCGGGGTGGATTCCATAGTAAAAAAGGTAAAAAAAACCACCTCAAAACAACCAAAAATGAGGCTTTAAGGGCTAACTTGGACAATCGACTGTCCGGTAGCCACCAAACTTACATGACCATCTCGAGTATGACTAATTAGAGTTTTTAGAAGAAACAGAACAAATAATGGACTTGCGGGGTGGATTCCATAGTAAAAAAGGTCAAAACAACTCAAAAACCTCGAAACACCAAAAAATAAGTTTTCAATGCGCAACTTGGACAACCGATAGTCCAGCTACCACCAAAAACACAAAACCTCCTCGAGTATGACTAATTAGAGTTGCGAGAAGAAATGAAACAAATAATGGGCTCCCGGGGTGGATTCCATAGTAAAAAAGTTAAAAAAAAAAAAAAAAAAAAAAAAACCTCAAAACAACCAAAACTGAGGTTTTAAGAGCCAACTTGGACAATCAACTGTCCGGCTGCCACCAAACCTACATGACTACCTCAAATATGACTAATTAGAGTATTCAAAAGAAATGGTACAAATAACGGACTCCCGGGGTGGATTTCAGAGTAAAAAAGGTCAAAAAACACCTCAAAACAACAAAAACTAAGATTTTAAGAGCCAACTTGGACAACTGACTATTCGGCTGCCGCCAAACCCACACTAACAGCTTGAGTATGACTAATTAGAGTTTTTGGAAGAAACAAAACAAATAACAGACTCCCAGGGTGGATTCCATAGTAAAAAAGGTAAAAAAACACCTCAAAACAATAAAAAATGAGGTTTTAATGGGCAACTTTGACAACTGAATGTTCGGCTAGAACAAAACACAGACGACCACCTCGAGTATGACTTATTAGAGTATTAGGCTGAAATGGAACAAATAATGGGATCCCGGGATGGATTCCATAGTCATAAAGGTAAAAAAAAAATAGCCCTCAAAACATCCAAAACTGAGGTTTTAAGAGCCAACTTGGACAATCGACTTTCTGGCTGCCACCAAACCCACACGAGCACCTCAAGTATGAATAATAAATTTGTCAAAAGAAACGAAACAAGTAACAGACTCCTAGAGTGGATTCCATAGCTAAAAAAGGTCAAAAAAACACCTCAAAACAACCAAAATAGAGGTTTTAAGACCCAACTTGGAAAATTTATTGTCCGGCTACCACCAAACCCACACGGCCACCACGAGTATGACTAATTAGAGTTTTCAGAAGAAATAGAACAAAAAACGGACTCCCAGGGTGAATTCCTAGAAAAAACAGATAAAAAACACCTCAAAATACCAAAAAATGAGGTTTAAACTGACTGTCTAACTACCACCACATGACCACCTCGACTATGACTAATTAGAGTTGTCATAAGAAACAGACCAAATAACGGACTCCCGGGGTGGATTCCATAGTAAAAAAGGTCTAAAAACAACTCAAAGCAACCAGAAATGAGGCTTTAATGGCTAACTTGGACAATCGACTGTCCGATTGCCACCAAACTTACAAGACCACCTCGAGTATGACTAATTATAGTTTTCAGAAGAAACGGAACAAATAATGGACTCCCGGGGTGGATTCCATAGTAAAAAAGGTAAAAAAAAACACCTCAAAATACCTCAAAACACCAAAAAATAAGGTTTTAATGGGCAACTAGGACAACCGACAGTCTAGCTACCACCAAACGCACAAGACCTCCTCGAGTATTACTACTGAGAGTTGTAGGAAGAAATGGAACAAATAATGGACTCCCGAGGTGGATTACATAGTATAAAAGGTCAAAAATCATCTCAAAATAACCAAAACTGAGATTTTAAGAGCCAACCTGAACAATTTGACTTTCCGGCTGCCAACAAACCCACACAACCACTCAAGTATGACTAATTAGAGTATTCAAAAGAAGTTGTACAAATAACGGACCCCCGGGGTGGATTTCATTGTAAAAAAAGGTCAAAAAACACCTCAAAATAACCAAAACAAATGTTTTAAGAGCCAACTTGGACAACCGACTGTTCAGTAGCCACAAAACCCAAACAAACACCTCAAGTATGACTAATTAAAGTTGTCAGAAGAAACGGAACAAATAACAGACTCCTGGAGTGGATTCCATAGCAAAAAATATCAAAAATACCCCAAAACACCAAAAAATGAGGTTTTAATGGGCATCTTGGACAACCGACTTTTCGGCTACCACAAAACCCACACGACCACCTCGAGTATGACTTATTAGAGTATTAGGAAGAAACGGAACAAATAAGGGTATCCCGGGGTAGATTCTATAGTAAAAAAGGTCAAAAAAACCCCCTCAAAACAACCAAAACTGAGGTTTTAAGAGTCAACTTGGACAATCGACTTTCTGGCTGCCACAAAACCCACACGACCACCTCAAGTATGACTAATTGGAATAGTCAAAAGAAACTGAGCAAGTAACGTACTCCTGGAGTGGATTCCATGGAAAAAATGGTAAACAAAAATACCTCAAAACAAACAAAACTGAGGTTTTAAGAGCCAACTTGGACAATCGACTATCCGGCTGCCACCAAAACCCACACGACCACCTAGTGTATGACTAATTAGAGTTTTCAAAAGAAACAGAACAAATACCTGACTCCCCGGGTGAATTCCATAGTAAAAAATGATCAAAAACACCTCAAAACACCAAAAAATGAAATTTAATGGGCAACTTGGGCAACCGACTGTCCGACTACCACCACATCACCACCTCGAGTATGACAAATTAGAGTTCTGATAAGAACAGACCAAATAACGAACTCTCGGAGTGGATCCATAGTAAAAAAGGTCAAAAAAAATACCTCAAAACAACCAAAAATGAGGCTTTAATGGTTAACTTGGACAATCGATTGTCCGGCTGTCACCAAACTTACATGACCATCTTGAGTATGACTAATTAGAGTTTTTAGAAGAAACAGAAGAAATTATGGACTTCCGGGTTGGATTCCATAGTAAAAAAGGTCAAAACAACTCAAAATACGTCGAAACACTAAAAAATAAGGTTTTAATGCGCAACTTGGACAACTGATAGTCCAGCCACCACCAAACGCACAAAACCTCCTCGAGTATGACAAATTAGAGTTGCAGGAAGAAATGGAACAAATAATGGGCTTCCGGGGTGGATTCCATAGTAAAAAAGTTTAAAAAAACACCTCAAAACACCAAAACTGATGTTTTAAGAGCCAACTTGGACAATCAACTGTCTGGCTGCCACCAAACCAACATGACCACCTCAAGTATGACTAATTAGAGTATTCAAAAGAAATGGTACAAATTCAAAAGAAATGGTACAAATAACGGACTCCCAGGGTGGATTTCATAGTAAAAAAGGTCAAAAAACACCTCAAAACAACAAAAACTAAGATTTTAAGAGCCAACTTGGACAATTGACTGTTCGGCTGCCGCCAAACCCACACTAACAGCTTGAGTATGACTAATTAGAGTTTTTGGAAGAAACAAAACAAAACAAATAACGGACTCCCAGGGTGGATTCCATAGTAAAAAAAGGTAAAAAAACACCTAAAAACAAAAAAAAAATGAGGTTTCAATGGGCAACTTTGACAACCGAATGTTCGGCTAGAACAAAACCCAGACGACCACCTCGAGTATGACTTATTAGAGTATTAGGATGAAATGGAAGAAATAATGGGATCTCGGGGTGGATTCCATAGTCAAAAAGGTAAAAAAAAAATAGCCCTCAAAACATCCAAAACTGAGGTTTTAAGAGCCAACTTGGACAATCGACTTTCTGGCTGTCACCAAACCCACACGACCACCTAGAGTGGATTCTATAGCAAAAAAAAGGGTCAAAAAACACCTCAAAACAACCAAAATAGAGGTTTTAAGAGCCAACTTGCAAAACTGATTGTCCGGCTACCACCAAACCCACACGGCCACCACGAGTATGACTAATTAGAGTTTTCAGAAGAAATAGAACAAATAACGGACTCCCAGGGTGGATTCCATAGAAAAAAAAGATCAAAAACACCTCAAAATACCAAAAAATGAGGTTTAAACTGATTGTCTAACTACCACCACATGACCACCTCGACTATGACTAATTAGCGTTGTCATAAGAAACCGACCAAATAACGGACTCCCGGGGTGGATTCCATAGTAAAAAAGGCCTTAAAACAACTCAAAACAACCAAAAATGAGGCTTTAATGGCTAACTTGGACAATCGACTGTCCGATTGCCACCAAACTTACAAGACCACCTCGAGCATGACTAATTATAGTTTTCAGAAGAAACAGAACAAATAATGGACTCCCGGGGTGGATTCCATAGTAAAAAAGGTCAAAAACACCTCAAAATACCTCAAAACACCAAAAAATGAGGTTTTAATGGACAACTTGGACAACCGACAGTCTAGCTACCACCAAACGCACAAGACCTCCTCGAGTATTACTACTGAGTGTTGTAGGAAGAAATGGAACAAATAATGGACTCCCGAGGTGGATTACATAGTATAAAAGGTCAAAAATCATCTCAAAATAACCAAAACTGAGACTTTAAGAGCCAACCTGAACAATTGACTTTCCGGCTGCCAACAAACCCACACAACCACTCAAGTATGACTAATTAGAATATTCAAAAGAAGTTGTACAAATAACGGACCCCCGGGGTGGATTTCATTGTAAATAAAGGTCAAAAAACACCTCAAAATAACCAAAACAAATGTTTTAAGAGCCAACTTGGACAACCGACTGTTCAGTTGCCACAAAACCCACACAAACACCTCAAGTATGACTAATTAAAGTTGTCAGAAGAAACGGAACAAATAACAGACTCCTGGAGTGGATTCCATAGCAAAAAATCTCAAAAATACCACAAAACACCAAAAAATGAGGTTTTAATGGGCATCTTGGAAAACTGACTGTCTGGCTACCACAAAACCCACACGACCACCTCGAGTATGACTTATTAGAGTATTAGGAAGAAATGGAACAAATTATGGTATCCCGGGGTGAATTCCATAGTAAAAAAGGTCAAAAAAAAACCCCTCAAAACAACCAAAACTGAGGTTTTAAGAGTGAACTTGGACAATCGACTTTCTGGCTGCCACCAAACCCACACGACCACCTCAAGTATGACTAATTGGAATAGTCAAAAGAAATTGAACAAGTAACGTACTCCTGGAGTGGATTCCATAGCAAAAAAGGTCAAAAAAATACCTCAAAACAAACAAAATTGAGGTTTTAATAGCCAACTTGGACAATCGACTATCCGACTACCACCAAACCCACACGACCACCTAGTGTATGACTAGTTAGAGTTTTCAAAAGAAATAGAACAAATACCTGACTCCCCGGGTGAATTCCATAGTAAAAAATGATCAAAAACACCTCAAAACACCAAAAAATGAAATTTAATGGGCAACTTGGGCAACCGACTGTCCGACTACCACAACATGACCACCTCGAGTATGACTAATTAGAGTTGTGATAAGAATACACCAAATAACAAACTCTCGTGGTGGAATCCATAGTAAAAAAGCTCAAAAAAACACCTCAAAACAACCAAAAATGAGGCTTTAAGGGTTAACTTGGACAATCGATTGTCCGGCTGCCACCAAACTTACATGACCATCTTGAGTATGACTAATTAGAGTTTTTATAAGAAACAGAACAAATAATGCACTCCAGGGGTGGATTCCATAGTAAAAAAGGTCAAAACAACTCAAAATACGTCGAAATGCCAAAAAATAAGGTTTTAATGCGCAACTTGGACAACTGATAGTCCAGCTACCACCAAACGCACAAAACCTCCTCGAGTATGACTAATTAGAGCTGCAGGAAGAAATGGAACAAATAATGGGCTCCCGGGGTGGATTCCATAGTAAAAAAGTTCAAAAAAAAACACCTCAAAACAACCAAAACTGAGGTTTTAAGAGCCAACTTGGACAATCAACTGTCCGGCTACCACCAAACCCACATGACCACCTCAAGTATGACTAATTAGAGTATTCAAAAGAAATGGTACATATAACGGACTCCCGGGGTGGATTTCATAGTAAAAAAGGTCAAAAAATACCTCAAAACAACAAGAACTAAGATTTTAAGAGCCGACTTGGACAACTGACTGTTCGGCTGCCGCCAAACCCACACTAACAGCTTGAGTATGACTAATTAGAGTTTTTGGAAGAAACAAAACAAATAACGGACTCCCAGGGTGGATTCCATAGTAAAAAAGGTAAAAAAAACACCTCAAAACAAAAAAAAAATGAGGTTTTAATGGTCAACTTTGACAACCGAATGTTCGGCTAGAACAAAACCTAGACGACCACCTCGAGTATGACTTATTAGAGTATTAGGATGAAATGGAACAAATAATGGGATCCCGGGGTGGATTCCATAGTCGAAAAGGTAAAAAAAAAAATAGCCCTCAAAACATCCAAAACTGAGGTTTTAAGAGCCAACTTGGACAATCGACTTTCTGGGTGCCATCAAACCCACACGACCACCTCAAGTATGAATAATAAATTTGTCAAAAGAAACGAAACAAGTAACAGACTCCTAGAGTGGATTCCATAGCAAAAAAAGGTCAAAAAACACCTCAAAACAACCAAAATAGATGTTTTAAGAGCCAACTTGGAAAACTGATTGTCCGACTACCACCAGACCCACACGGCCACCTCGAGTATGACTAATTAGAGTTTTCAGAAGAAATAGAACAAATAACGGACTCCCAGGGTGGATTCCATAGAAAAAAAAGATTAAAAACACCTCACAATACCAAAAAATGAGGTTTAAACTGACTGTCTAACTACCACCACATGACCACCTCGACTATGACTAATTAGAGTTTTCATAAGAAACAGACCAAATAACGGACTCCCGGGGTGGATTCCATAGTAAAAAAGGTCTAAAAACAACTCAAAACAACCAAAATGAGGCTTTGATGGCTAACTTGGACAATCGACTGTCCGATTGCCACCAAACTTACATGACCACCTCGAGTAAGACTAATTAGAGTTTTTAGAAGAAACGGAACAATTAATGGACTCCCGGGGTGGATTCCATAGTAAAAAAGGTCAAAAACACCTCAAAATACCTCAAAACACCAAAAAATCATATTTTAATGGGCAACTTGGACAACCGACAGTCTAGCTAGCACCAAACGCACAAGACCTCCTTGAGTATTACTATTGAGAGTTGTAGGAAGAAATGGAACAAATAATGGGCTCCCGAGGTGGATTCCATAGCAAAAAAGGTAAAAAAAAAAACACCCAAAACACCAAAAAATGAGATTTTAATGGGCAACTTGGACAACCGACTTTCCGGTTACCACAAAACCCACATGACCAGCTCGAGTATGACTTATTAGAGTATTAGAAAGAAACGGAACAAATAATGGGATCCCGGGGTGGATTCCATAGTAAAAGAGATCAAAAAAATCCCCTCAAAACAACCAAAACTGTGGTTTTAAGAGTCGACTGGGACAATCAACTTTTTGTCTACAACCAAACACACTCGACCACCTCAAATATGACTAGTTAGAATTTTCAAAAGAAACTGAACAAGTGACGGACTCCTGGAGTGGATTCTAAATCAAAAAAGGTCAAAAAAACACCTCAAAACAACCAAAACTAAGGTTTTAAGAGCCAACTTGGACAATCGACTGTTCGGCTACCACCAAACCCACATGACCACCTAGAGTATGACTAATTAGAGTTGTCAAAAGAAACAGAACAAATACTGGACTCCCCAGGTGGATTCCATAGTAAAAAATGATCAAAAACACCTCAAAACACCAAAAAATGAGGTTTTAATGGGCAACTTGGACAACCGACTATCCGACTACCACCACATGACCACCTCAAGTATGACTAATTAGAGTTTTGATAAGAAACAGACCAAATAACGGACTCCCGGGGTGGATTCCATAGTAAAAAAGGTCAAAAAACACCTCAAAACAACCAAAAATGAGACTTTAAGGGCTAACTTGGACAATCGACTATCCGGCTGCCACCAAACTTACATGACCATCTCGAGTATGACTAATTAGAGTTTTCTGAAGAAACGGAACAAATAATGGACTCCCGAGGTGGATTCCATAGTAAAAAAGGTCAAAACAACTCAAAATACCCCGAAACACCAAAAAATGAGGTTTTAATGCGCAACTTGGACAACCGATAGTCCAACTACCACCAAACGCACAAAACGTCCTCGAGTTTGACTAATTAGAGTTGTAGGAAGAAATGGAACAAATAATGGGCTCCTGGGGTGTCACGCCCCGGAGTAAGCCAAAAATTGGGAAAATAAAAATTTTCCTTTATGGGTCCCTAGACACGTGACTAGTTTGTTAACCGTCCTGTCCTTCTAACTTTGCACCATGAAAACGTAAGGGAAAATGCTAGAGCATAGGCATAATCTAAACTTATCAGAGTATAAATACAGCAGCGGAAATTAAACAAGGGTTACAATAACTTCAATCGTAATACAAGAGGCCATACTAAACAATTTACATAATCTTAAAACTTGAGAAACTGTCTATCAGGTCTTGGACAAGGCTCTATTCTCCTTGGCTCCACGGTACTGCATCCTGAACTCTTCTGTCTATCTCCAAGCCTGCAATACTCTGGGCATACGAATGCCCAGGGCATAACATGCCGTCAGCCTTGGAACAAGGCTGAGTGAGAGTCTCAACCGCACAATAATCAGTAAATACAGAACATCTCTCAACTCACATCCTAGTTTAGTACTTTAAGGTATGGTTAATCTCTTATCAAAAGACGCATTCTCACCACGGGCATAGCAGAGGTCTCAAGAAGATAGGTAAACAGATAAACATAACATCATAGAATGCATTCTTCTTATTATAACCTCGTGTGTGCAAATGCATGACCAATGTGACTCATTCCCAATTCTTTTCAAAACCATTTTCTTTTAAAACCAAATCACTTCGAAGCAAATCATTTTTTTCTCACCAACTCAATCTCATCATTCACTTTCTCTTTCTCATCCACTTGACAACACGCGGTATATCAAGGATGACAACATATTATCACAACCAATTCATACTCATTCCCTTGATAGGCCACCGGATGTCTTCACGGTGCACACTATCTGTAAACAATGAAGCTGGCACATGGGACGCTTCAACCATGTGTATACTCTCACCGGTCGTCTACACGGCTGAGAAGTATATTAGAGCACTAGCCGGACGTCTTCAACGATACATGGGACGTCTTCAACCACGTATGCGCATCACCGGACGTCTTCAATGGCGAGAGGCGCGCTATGAACCCTAACCGTTCATGTCCACCCGGCTCGTCAGCCGTTGATCCATTGGATCCAGAAATCACATCTCTTTCACATTCACACATCTCATTTCATTCATATTCTCATCAAACACCTCTCTTTTTCAGACAATGCATGCTAACACATGTCATGAAATGCAAGTGAGTCCACTACCGATACCCATATGCAAAACCACTTTCATTCTCTTTGTTATTATCATAGCATGCATTATCTATTCCAGTCAATGACATCGTAAAACGTGCATTTAACAATTAGCAGCAGAAATGTAACATATAGAGCATGGATCACATAACATGGGTTTAATACCGATAAACATATAGATAAAACCCTTGACATGCTCACGTATGCGATAGCACTACCATAACATGCTTTGCATAGTCTTACAATTATTGGAAATACATGTGGCATCATAAATCAGCATATTACTTATACAAAATATCATACAGGTATCTTTTAAACATCTTATATTCATCTTATTAGGATTAGAGTGAGGTTAGGAAACTCACCTCGAGTCACCGCTCCTCGAAAAGCAGATAATTGTCAAGTTCTATAACAATAAACGGAATAAATAGTAATAATGTATGAGTACAACTATAGGGGCAAAATGATAATTTTACCAAATGAGGTCATAAACTTCAAGGTAGTGATCTACGTGTCATTCTAAGTCCAACGCCATTGACTAGACTCAAATCGGAGTCCGTCGCGTTTTACGAGGTAATATGCAGGGCTTACTACACTAATGCGGGCCCTAAAAGACAGGCTGTATTTTCGACCGAGTCAAAAAGTCACCAAACTTTAAGGGAATGTTCTAGACATTATTCTAAGACTCTGGGAACTGACCGATTAATTTTCGGAGTCCTAGATTATTTAGTATGAATTATTGAAGATAATATATACCAGAAAATCCCCGAAACAGAATTTAAATATGTAATTATAATTATACAAAGAAATCAGTACTTAAAAATAATTTTATTAAATACTAGATATTAAAATACACCACCAGTATTTATCTCATTTTCGGAGCTCGTTTGGTATTTTTAATATCTAATATACTCATAAAATAGCTCCTTATTAATTACTACAAATATTAGACTATAATATTATAGTTTATAACTTACATCATGTAATAAAATAGTCCCAGGGTCATTACCCTAATTTTCTAGAATTTATAACTACATATAGCTATTTATTATCTATTTAAAACTCTTTAAAAACTGATATTTATTATTTATATTAACCATATAAATAATAAATATGTATAGTATATATAATATAATAATGATATATAGAATATTAAAATAATATTCTATAATACAAAACCTTAGTGGTATAATTTTAAACTATTTATAATTATTAAAACAATTAAAAACCTTTTATACTAATTAAAACTAATAATAATAATAATAATAAAAAAAAAATAATAATAATAATAATATTAATCTGAGACCCGACGGGTCAAACCCGAACCGACCTGACCCGACCTAAACGAATTACAGGATTACACTCACAAGAAAACCCAAACTCGTGACCCGATGGGTCAGAACCGACCCAACCGATCCCAAACGGACTACCCATATACAGACTCATGCAAACCCAACCCGAGAACCCATTCGGGTTAGACCAAACCCGAACCGGAAACCCAACTCTCCTCACAAACCTATCCTACCCATTAACCCAAACCCTTACCAGACCCGGACCAAACCCTGACCCACTCCTAGACACAAGACGATCCGTCCTAACAACCCGAACCCGACCCAGGCACAACCCGACGTCAAAACGACGCCGTCCTACTTAAGGGACCCAGGGGTTTATTAAAACCAACCCAAACCCGCTACCCTACCCACTTATACACACAGCCTAACCCACCCTAGCCTGACCCGAACCCGGGTCTTATGACCCAACGTCGAAACGATGTCGTCCTACTAAAGGGGGGTCCGTGGGTTTTATCCTACCCAACCCAAAACCCAATTACACTCACACATCAACCCACCCTGATCTAAACCCGACCCGGCCCAAACCCGAGTGTTATAACCCGAAACCTCAAACGGGTTTCTTCATCTTCTCCGGCGAGACAGGGCCGCCGGAGAATCGGGGCTCGCCGGAAAGCTTCTCTCTCTTCATATCTCCCTCATCTCTCCATCAAAATCCATGAAACCAACGGGAGATTGACCGGAAATTCCTCCTCTACAACATACTGGGAGCTGAACACCTAGACATCTCATTTAGGGTTCCTACTAACCGATTATTGTTTTGACCAAAAAAAGAATAATGGCCTGCATGGCCATTCAAACTTGCACCGAATCAAAACTTGTTACAATGGGGTTCTTCTGGGTTCACTAGGGTCTGTTTGGTATGATCAAAATGGGTTTTGATCATACTTGAGAAATCAAGCTCTCAAATGGGGCTTTCATCGTCGCCGGAGCAAGAACCAGGGCTTAAGGCTCTGCTTGGCTCATTGCATGTAGTCCTTAGGGCCCCTAGATGACATGCAAGGGTTCAGGAAATTAAAAAGGGGTGTGGTTTTACCTTAAGAGGTCTCGGGTCTCTTCGAACTTCTCTGATCTCTCTCTTCTTCTTCAGTTTTCCTCTTCTCCTTCTTTCTTCTCCTTTGTTCTGCTTCTTCTTTCTTTCTGGGCAGCTAAGGGAGTGTGTGTGTGGTCGTGTGTGGAGAGGGTGAGACAATGAGGGAAAGAAGAAGTGGGGTTGAATGTGTTTAGGCCGAGAGTGTGGAGGGGGGGGGGGTGTGTGTTGTGTATTCTCTACCCAAGCTTTCCCTCTCACTCACACTCGTTTCTCTCTCTATGTACAATCTGTGCAAACAGATTGTGGGTTGGAAGGGAAGTCAAATGAGGGGGGGTGATGGTGCTTATATAGAGGGGGTGAGGGGGATTGTTTATCCCATGAAATGGGTACACAAAAGTGTACCTATTCATGTGTAGGTTTGTGTATGTATGCCCAAGGGTAGATGAAGGTGGGTTCCACATGACCTATCAAGAAATGGTGTAGGCCCCATTCTCAGGTTGTGCATATGGATGTGTTCCTGAGTCCCAAAGTACGTGCATGTGTATGCTGTGTGTATCCAAGGGTAGATTATCAGGGTGGGGTCCACTTGGTTCCTAAGTATAGTGTGGGTCCCACTTACGGGTAGATACACTACTGACTATAAGTGAGATTGAAAATGTAAACCTGTACCAGGCTGTGCGGGTCTAAATGCAGGTCTACCTAAGGTTCTAATATAGAAATTATATATATGCCGGGGTTACGACCATTCTAGTAGACTCCCGGCTAAAAGTATCGTCGTTGTCGTTAAGACGTTGGCTGAAAATCCCATCCAAGGGTTTCTTATTAAGAAAATCCTAATGGACCTTCTGTAACCGTTGGCACGGTGACGTCACCATTTCTAATCCTACGTGGAATTTCTGGGGAATTTCTGGGTGCTACATGGGGTGGACTCTATAGTAAAAAAAGGTCAAAAAAACATCTCAAAACAACCAAAACTAAGGTTTTAAGAGCCAACTTGGACAATCGACTGTCCGGCTGCCACCAAACCCACATGACCATCTCAAGTATGACTAATTAGAGTATTCAAAAGAAATGGTACAAATAACGGACTCCCGGGGTGGATTTCATAGTAAAAAAGGTCAAAAAAATACCTCAAAACAACCAAAACTGAGGTTTTAAGAGCCAATTTGGACAACTGACTGTTCAGCTGCCACCAAACCTACACGAACACCTTGAGTATGAATAATTAGAGTTTTTGGGAGAAACAAAACAAATAACAGACTCCCAGGGTGGATTCCATAAGAAAAAAGGTCAAAAACACCTCAAAACACCAAAAAAATGAGGTTTTAATGGGCTACTTTGACAATCGAATGTTCGGCTACCACAAAACCCAGACGACCACCTCGAGTATGACTTATTAGAGTATTAGCACGAAATTGAACAAATAATTGGATCCCAGGGTGGATTCCATAGTAAAAAAGGTAAAAAAAAAAACCCTCAAAACAACCAAAACTGAGGTTTTATTAGCCAACTTGGACAATCGACTTTTTGGCTGCCACCAAACCAACACGACCACTTCAAGTATGAATAATTAGAGTTCTTAAATGAAATGGAACAAGTAACGGACTCCTGGAGTGGATTCCATAGCAAAAAAAGTAAAAAAAAAACACCTTAAAACAACCAAAACTGAGGTTTTAAGAGCCAACTTGGACAACCGACTATCCGGCTACCACCAAACCCAGATGACCACCTTGAGTATGACTAATTAGAGTTTTCAAAAGAAATAGAACAAATAACGGACTCCCAAGGTGGATTCCATAGTAAAAAAAGATCAAAAACACCCCAAAACACCAAAAAATGAGGTTTTAATAGGCAACTTTGACAACCGACTGTCTGACTACCACCACATGACCACCTCCACTATGGCAAATTAGAGTTGTCGTAAGAAACATACCAAACAACGGACTTCCTGGGTGGATTCCATAGTAAAAAAGGTCGAAAAACACCTCAAAACAACCAAAAATGAGGCTTTAATGGATAACTTGGACAATCGACTGTCCGATTGCCAACAAACTTACATGACCACCTCGAGTATGACTAATTAGAGTTTTCAAAAGAAATGGAACAAATAATGGACTCCCGGGGTGCATTCCATAATAAAAAAGGTCAAAAACACCTCAAAATACCTCAAAACACCAAAAATTGAGGTTTTAATGGGTAACTTGGACAACCGACAGTCTAGCTACCACCAAACACACAAGACAACCTCGAGTATGACTAATTAGAGTTGTAGGAAGAAATTGAACAAATAATGGCTTCCCGAGGAGGATTCCAAAGTAAAAAAGGTCAAAAATCATCTCAAAATGACCAAAATTGAGATTTTAAGAGCAAAGTTGGACAATCAACTTTTTGGCTTCCACCAAACCCACACGACCACTCAAGTATGACTAATTAGAGTATTCAAAAGAAATGGTACAAATAACGGACTCCCGGGGTGGATTTCTTAGTAAAAAAATGTCAAAAAAACACCTCAAAGCAACCAAAACTGAGGTTTTAAGAGCCAACTTGGACAACCGACTGTTCAGTTGCCGCCAAACCCACACAAACACCTGAAGTATGACTAATTAAAGTTTTCAGAAGAAACGGAACAAAATAACGTACTCCTGGAGTGGATTCCATAGCAACAAATGTCAAAAATAGCCCAAAACACCAAAAAATGAGGTATTAATGGGCAACTTGGACAACCGACTGTCCGGCTACCACAAAGCCCACATGACCACCTATGACTTTTTAGAGTAATAGGAAGAAACAGAACAAATAATGGAATCCCGGGGTGGATTCCAAGCTAAAAAAGGTCAAAAAAAGCCCCTCAAAATAACCAAAATTGAGGTTTTAAGAGCCAACTTGGACAATCGACTTTCTGGCTGCCACTAAACCCACATGACCACCTCAAGAATCACTAATTAGAGTTGTCAAAATAAACTGAACAAGTAACGGACTCCTGGAGTGGTTCCATAGCAAAAAAGGTCAAAAAAACACCTCAAAACAACCAAAACTGAAGTTTTAAGAGCCAACTTGGACAACCTACTGTCTGGCTACCACCAAACCGACACAACTACCTCGAGTATGACTAATTAGAGTTTTCAGAAGAAACAAAATAAATAACGAACTCCCAGGGTGGATTCCATAGTAAAAAAAAGATCAAAAACACCTCAAAATAGCAAAAAATGAGGTTTTAATGGGCAACTTGGACAACTAACTGTCCGACTACCACCACATGACCACCTCGAGTATGACTAATTAGAGTTGTCATAAGAAACAGACCAAATAACGAACTCCTGGGGTGGCTTCCATAGTAAAAAAGGTCAAAAAATACCTCAAAACAACCAAAAATGAAGCTTTGAGGGCTAACTTGGACAATCGACTGTCCGGCTGCCACCATACTTACATGACCACCTCGAGGATGACTAATTAGAGTTTTCGAAAGATACGGAACAAATAATGGACTACCGGGGTGGATTCCATAGTAAAAAAGGTCAAAAATACCTCAAAACACCAAAAATTGAGGTTTTAATGGGCAACTTGGACAACCGATAGTCCAGCTACCACCAAATGCACAAGACCTCTTAGAGTATGAATAATTAGAGTCGCAAGAAGAAATAGAACAAATAATGGGCTACCGGGGTGGATTCCATAGTAAAAAAGGTCAAAAAAATACCTCAAAACAACCAAAACTTGGGTTTTAGGAGCCAACTTGGACAATCGACTGTCCAGCTGCCACCAAACCCCTACAACTACTTCAAGTATGACTAATTAGAGTATTCAAAAGTAATGGAAAATATAACGGACTCCTGGGGTGGATTTCATAGTAAAAAAGGTAAAAAAAAACACCTCAAAACAACCAAAACTGAGGTTTTAAGGGCCAACTTGGACAACTGACTATTTGGCTGCCACCAAAGTCACATGAACACCTTGAGTATGACTAAGTAGAGTTTTTGGAAGAAACAGAACAAATAACGGATTGCCGGGGTGGATTCCATAGTAAAAAAAGGTCAAAAAAACACCTCAAAACAACCAAAACTGAGGTTTTAAGAGCCAACTTGGACAACAGACAGTTCAGTTGCCACCAAACCCACACAAACATCTCATGTATGACTAATTAAAGTTGTCAGAAGAAACGAAAAAAATAACAGACTCCTGGAGTGGATTCCATAGCAAAAAAATGTCAAAAACACCCCAAAATACCAAAAAATGAGGTTTTAATGGGCAACTTGGACAATCGACTGTCCGGTTAGCACAAAACCCACACGACCACCTCGAGTATGACTTATTAGAGTATTAGGAAGAAACGGAACAAATAATGGGATCCCGGGGTGGATTCCATAGTAAAAAAGGTAAAAAAAAAAAACCCCTCAAAACAACCAAAACTGTGGTTTTAAGAGTGAACTGGGACAATCAACTTTCTGGATACAGCCAAACCCACACGACCATCTCAAGTATGACTAGTTAGAATTGTCAAAAGAAACTGAACAAAGAACAGACTCCTAGAGTGGATTCCATAGCAAAAAAGGTAAAAAAAACACCTCAAAACAACCAAAACTGAGGTTTTAAGAGTCAACTTGGACAATTGACTTTTCGGCTACCACCAAACCCACACAACCACTCACGTATGACTAATTAGAGTATTCAAAAGTAATGGTACAAATAACGGACTCCCGGGGTGGATTTCATAGTAAAAAAAGGTAAAAAAAAAAACACCTCAAAACAACCAAAATTGAGGTTTTAAGAGCCAACTTGGACAACCGACTATTCAGTTGCCACCAAACCCACACAAACACCTCAAGTATGACTAATTAAAGTTTTCAGAAGAAACGGAACAAATGGCTGACTCCTGGAGTGGATTCCATTGAAAAAAATGTCAAAAACAGCCCAAAACACCAAAAAATGAAGTATTAATGGGCAACTTGGACAATCGGCTGTCCGGCTACCACCAAACACATACGACCACCTAGTGTATGACTAATTAGAGTTGTCAAAAGAAACAGAACAATTACTGGACTCCCCGGGTGGATTCCATAGTAAAAAATGATAAAAAAAACCTCAAAACACCAAAAAAATGAGGTTTTAATGGGCAAGTTGGACAACCGACTGTCCGACTACCACCACATGACCACCTCGAGTATGACTAATTAGAGTTTTGATAAGAAGCAGACCAAATAACGGACTCCCGGGGTGGATTCCGTAGTAAAAAAGGTCAAAAAACACCTCATAACAACCAAAAATGAGGCTTTAAGGGCTAGCTTGGACAATCGACTGTCCGGATGCTGCCAAACTTACATGACCATCTCGAGTATGACTAATTAGAGTTTTCTGAAGAAACGGAACAAATAATGGACTCCCGAGGTGGATTCCATAGTAAAAAAGGTCAAAACAACTCAAAATACCTCGAAACACCAAAAAATGAGGTTTTAATGCGCAACTTGGACAACCGATTGTCCAACTACCACCAAATGCACAAAACCTCCTCGAGTATGACTAATTAGAGTTGAAGGAAGAAATGGAACAAATAATGGGCTCCTGGGGTGGACTCTATAGTAAAAAAAATGTAAAAAAAAACACCTCAAAACAACCAAAACTAAGGTTTTAAGAGTCAACTTGGACAATCGACTGTCCGGCTGCCTCCAAACCCACATGACCACCTCAAGTATGACTAATTAGAGTATTCAAAAGAAATGGTACAAATAACAAACTCCCGGGTGGATTTCATAGTAAGAAAGGTCAAAAAAACACCTCAAAATAACAAAAAATGAGGTTTTAAGAGCCAATTTGGAAAACTGACTGTTCGGCTGCCACCAAACACACACGAACACCTTGAGAATGAATAATTAGAGTTTTTTGGAGAAACCAAACAAATAACGGACTCCCAGGGTGGATTCCATAAGAAAAAAGGTCAAAAACACCTCAAAACACCAAAAAAATGAGGTTTTAATGGGCAACTTTGACAACCGAATGTTCGGCTACCACAAAACCCAAATGACCACCTCGAGTATGACTTATTAGAGTATTAACAAGAAATTGAACAAATAATGTGATCCCGGGGTGGATTCCATAGTAAAAAAGGTTTAAAAAAAAAACCCTCAAAACATCCAAAACTTAGGTTTTATGAGCCAACTTGGACAATCGACTTTTTGGCTGCCACCAAACCAACACGACCACTTCAAGTATGAATAATTAGAGTTTAAAAAAGAAATGGAACAAGTAACGGACTCCTGGAGTGGATTCCATAGCAAAAAAGGTCAAAAAACACCTCAAAACAACCAAAATTGAGGTTTTAAGAGCCAACTTGGATAACCGACTGTCTGGCTACCACCAAACCCAGGCGACCACCTTGAGTATGACTAATTAGAGTTTTCAGAAGAAATAGAACAAATAACGGTCTCCCAGGGTGGATTCCTTAGTAAAAAAAGATCAAAAACACCTCAAAACACCAAAAAATGAGGTTTTAATGGGCAACTTTGACAAACGACTGTCCGACTACCACCACATGACCACCTCGACTATGACTAATTAGAGTTGTCGCAAGAAACTGACCAAATAACGGAGTCCTGGGGTGGATTCCATAGTAAAAAAGGTCGAAAAACTCCTCAAAACAACCAAAAATGAGGCTTTAATGGCTAACTTGGACAATCGACTGTCCGATTGCCAACAAACTTACATGACCTCCTCGAGTATAACTAATTAGAGTTTTCAGAAGAAATGGAAAAAATTATGGACTCCCGGGTGGATTCCATAATAAAAAAGGTCAAAAACACCACAGAATACCTCAAAACACCAAAAATTGAGGTTTTGATGGGCAACTTGGACAACCGACTGTCTAGCTACCACCAAACACACAATACCTCCTCGAGTATGACTAATTAGAGTTTTAGGAAGAAATGGAACAAATAATGGCTTCCCGAGGTGGATTCCAAAGTAAAAAAGGTCAAAAATCATCTCAAAACAACCAAAAGTGAGATTTTAAGAGCCAACTTGGACAATAAACTTTTCGGCTACCACCAAACCCACACGACCACTCAAGTATGACTGATTAGAGTATTCAAAAGAAATGGTACAAATAACAGACTCCTGGGGTGGATTTCATAGTAAAAAAAGGTCAAAAAACACCTCAAAATAACCAAAATTGAGGTTTTAAGAGCCAACTTGGACAACTGACTATTCAGTTGCCACCAAACCCACACAAACACCTTAAGTATGACTAATTCAAGTTTTTAGAAGAAACGGAACAAATAGCAGAATCCTGGAGTGGATTCCATAAAAAAAAAATGTAAAAACAGCCCAAAACACCAAAAAAAAGAGGTATTAATGGGCAACTTGGACAATCGACTGTCCGGCTACCACCAAACACACACGACCACCGAGAGTATGACTAATTAGTGTTGTCAAAAGTAACAGAACAAATACTGGACTCCCCGGGTGGATTCTATAGTAAAAAATGATCAAAAACACCTCATAACACCAAAAAAATGAGGTTTTAATGGGCAACTTGGACAACCGACCGTCCGACTACCACCACATAACCACCTCGAGTATGACTTATTAGAGTTGTGATAAGAAACAGACCAAATAACGGACTCCCGGGGTGGATTCCATAGTAAAAAAGGTCAAAAAACACCTCAAAACAACCAAAAATTAGGCTTTAAGGGCTAACTTGGACAATCGACTGTCCGGCTGCCACCAAACTTACATGACCATCTCGAGTATGACTAATTAGAGTTTTCTGAAGAAACGGAACAAATAATGGACTCCCGAGGTGGATTCCATAGTAAAAAAGGTAAAAACAACTCAAAATACCTCGAAACACCAAAAAATGAGGTTTTAATGCGCAACCTGGACAACCGATAGTCCAGCTACCACCAAATGCACAAAACCTCCTCGAGTATGACTAATTAGAGTTGTTGGAAGAAATGAAATAAGTAACGGGCTCCTGGAGTGGATTCCATAGCAAAAAAGGTCAAAAAATACCTCAAAACAACCAAAACTGAGGTTTTAAGAGCCAACTTGGACAACTGACTGTTCTGTTGCCACCAAACCCACACTAACATCTTGAGTATGAATAATTAAAGTTTTTGGGAGAAACAAAACAAATAACGGACTCCCAGGGTGGATTCCATAAGAAAAAAGGTAAAAACACCTCAAAACACCAAAAAAATGAGGTTTTAATGGGCAACTTTGACAACCGAATGTTCGGCTACCACAAAACACAGTTGACCACCTCGAGTATGGCTTATTAGAGTATTAGCACGAAATTGAACAAATAATGGGATCCCGGGGTGGATTCCATAGTAAAAAAGGTAAAAATAAATAAATAAATAAACCCTCAAAACATCCAAAACTGTGCTTTTATGAGCCAAGTTGGACAATCGACTTTTTGGCTGCCACCAAACCAACACGACCACTTCAAGTATGAATAATTAGAGTTTACAAAAAGAAATGGAACAAGTAACGGACTCTTGGAGTGGATTCCATAGTAAAAAAAGGTCAAAAAATACCTTAAAACAACCAAAACTGAGGTTTTAAGAGCCAACTTGGACAACCGAATGTCCGGCTACCACCAAACCCAGAAGACCACCTTGAGTATGACTAATTAGAGTTTTCAGAAGAAATAGAACAAATAACGGACTCCCAGGGTGGATTCCATAGTAAAAAATGATCAAAAACACCTCAAAACACCAAAAAATGAGGTTTCAATGGGCAACTTTGACTACCGGCTGTCCGACTACCACCACATGACCACCTCGACTATGAATAATTAGAGTTGTCGTAAGAAATAGACCAAATAACAGACTCCTAGGGTGGATTCCATAGTAAAAAAAGGTCGAAAAAGACCTCAAAACAACCAAAAATGAGGCTTTAATGGGTAAATTGGACAATCGACTGTCCGATTGCCAACAAACTTATATGACCACCTCGAGTATGACTAATTAGAGTTTTCAGAAGAAATGGAACAAATAATGGACTCCCGGGGTGGATTCCATAATAAAAAAGGTCAAAAACACCTCAGAATACCTCAAAACACCAAAAATTAAGGTTTTAATGGGCAACTTGGACAACCGACAGTCTAGCTACCACCAAATACACAAGACCACCACGAGTATGACTAATTAGAGTTTTAGGAAGAAATGGAACAAATAATGGCTTCCCGAGGTGGATTCCAAAGTAAAAAAGGTCAAAAATCATCTCAAAACAACCAAAACTGAGATTTTAAGAGCCAACTTGGACAATCAACTTTTCGGCTACCACCAAACCAACATGACCACTCAAGTATGACTAATTAGAGTATTCAAAAGAAATGGTACAAATAACAGACTCCCGGGGTGGATTTCATAGAAAAAAAAGGTCAAAAAACACCTCAAAACAACCAAAACTGAGGTTTTAAGAGCCAACTTGGACAACCGACTATTCAGTTGCCACCAAACCCACACAAACACCTTAAGTATGACTAATTCAAGTTTTCAATAGAAACGGAACAAATCGCAGACTCCTGGAGTGGATTTCGTAGCTAAAAATGTCAAAAACTGCCCAAAACACCAAAAAATGAGGTATTAATGGGCAACTTGGACAACCGACTGGCCGGCTACCACAAAAACCACATGACCACCTCGAGCATGACTTATTACAGTAATAGGAAGAAACAGAACAAATAATGGAATCCCGGGGTGGATTCCATGGTAAAAAAGGTCAAAAAAAACCCATCAAAATAACCAAAACTGAAGCTTTAAGAGCCAACTTGGACAATCGACTTTTAGGCTACCCCTAAACCTACACGCTTACCTCAAGTATCACTTATTAGAGTTTGAAAAAGAAATGGAATAACTAACGGACTCCTGGAGTGGATTCCATAGCAAAAAAAGTCAAAAAACACCTCAAAACAACCAAAACTGAGGTTTTAAGAGCCAACCTGGACAACCGACTGTCTGGCTACCACCAAACCCACACAACTACCTCAAGTATGACTAATTAGAGTTTTCAGAAGAAAAAAAACAAAAGACGGACTCCCAGGGTGGATTCCATAGTAAGAAAAAGATCAGAAACACCTCAAAACACCAAAAAAATGAGGTTTTAATGGGCAACTTGGACAACCGACTGTCCGATTACCACCACATGACCACCTCAAGTATGACTAATGAGTTGTCATAAGAAACAGACCAAATAACCGACTCCTAGGGTGGATTCCATAGTAAAAAAGGTCAAAAAATACCTCAAAACAACCAAAAATGAGGCTTTGAGGGCTAACTTTGACAATCGACTGTCCGGCTGCCACCATACTTACATGACCACCTCAAGTATGACTAATTAGAGTTTTCAAAAGATACAGAACAAATAATGGACTACCGAGGTGGATTCCATAGTAAAAAAGGTCAAAAACACCTCAAAACACCAAAAAATGAGGTTTTAATGGGCGACTTGGACAACCGATAGTCCAGCTACCCCCAAATGCACAAGACCTCCTAGAGTATGAATAATTACAGTTGCAAGAAGAAATGGAACAAATAATGGGCTCCCGGGGTGGATTCCATAGTAAAAAATGTCGAAAAACACCTCAAAACAATCAAAACTGGGGTTTTAGGAGCCAACTAGGACAATCGACTATCCGGCAGCCACCACACCCACACGAACACCTCAAGTATGACTAATTAGAGTATTAAAAATAAATGGTACAAATAACAGACTCCTGGGGTGGATTTCATATTAAAAAAGGTAAAAAAAAAACACCTCAAAACAACCAAAACTGAGGTTTTAAGACCCAACTTGGACAACTGACTGTTCGGCTGCCACCAAACACACATGAACACCTTAAGTATGACTAATTAGAGTTTTTGGAAGAATTAGAACAAAAAACGGACTCCCGGGGTGGATTCCATAGTAAAAAAAGGTCAAAAATACCTCAAAACACCAAAAAAATGAGGCTTTGATGGGCAACTTTGACAACCGAATGTTCGGCTACCACTAAACCCACATGAACACCTTGATTATGACTAATTAGAGTTGTAGGAAGAAATGGCACAAATAACGGACTCCCAGGGTGGATTCCATAGTAAAAAAGGTAAAAATAAAAAACACCTCAAAACAACAAAAATTAAGGTTTTAAGGGCCAACTTGGACAACCAACTATCCAGCTACCACCAAACCCACACGACCAATTAGAGTTGTAGGAAGAAACGGAACAAATAACAGACTCCCCGGGTGGATTCCATAGTAAAAATGGTCGAAAAACACCTCAATACACCCAAAAATGAGGTTTTAAGGGGCAACTTTGACAACTGACTGTCCGGCTGCCACAAAACCCATACGCCCACCTCAAGTATGACTAAATATAGTTGTAGGAAGAAACAAAACAAATAGCGGACTCCCGGGGTGGATTCCATAGCAAAAAAGGTTAAAAAAACACCTCAAAACACCAAAAAAAGAGGTATTACGGGGCAACTTGCACTTCCATTTTTTTCTTTCTACTTCTATTAATGGAAAGTTCAAAAATCATTTCTACTTCTTTTTCTTAATGATAAGGTACTGATGTTATTATTTCACTTGTGATACAGATGGGGGCGCAGATGGGGCGCAGAAGTGTGGATTACAAGCTGGAGTTTGTGCTACAATTTATTAGTTATGTTATGTGGTGAGATTTATTTAGTATTATTTTGGATATATGAAACGTATATTTGTTGGATTTTTTTTGTTGTGACCTATTATGTACTTCTTGGATATCTAATGCTTATGTTATGTTGGATGTGATTATTTAATATTATGATATGTTTTGATCATTCTATATTCTTACATTGGACAACTTTCAAAATTTTACAGGATTAACAATAAATATTGGAGTGGACAGGAATTCCTGAAGTTATTTTTAATGATAAAACTATTTCCTTGCCTTTGAGGAACAAAATAAGCAAGGAACCATATTTTTGTCGCTAAAAACACATTTTGCAAGGAAATTATTTCCTTGCGTTAGATGAATACAATTGCCAATAAAAAAAATTTCCTCGCTAAAAACTTCATTTAGCAAGGAAATTATTTCATTGCCTTATGTTAGCACCATTTGCAAGGAAACAAGATTTCCTTGCTAAAAATGACTTTTAGCAAGGAACAAATTTCCTTGCCTTAGAGTTTTGTATTTGCAACAAAATTGCTTCCTTGCCAATTGTCCATATTACAACACAAAAATAGGTTTTTGGCAAGGAAATTAAGCAATTTAGCAACGAAAATGTTGATCAATAGCAAGGGAAAATTTCCTTTCCAAAAGTTAAGAATTGGCAAGGAAAATAATTTTCGTCACTAGAAGCAATGGGTAGGAATCTTTAGCAAGAAATCGAGCGACAAAATTCTTTCCATGAAATTTTGACTTCTACCATGAAATTTTGACTTTACCAAGAAGCTTTTTCCTTGCAAAAAATACCTTTTTGTTGTAGTGCTATATTGAAGTTATTGCGAGTTATGAACGATAAACAATTAAATTCCATTGAGGGTATCTTCTCTTTAATCAAATTGATAATTCGATTTCTAATGTCTCACTAAATTAAGACCGACAACACATTCTGATAGAAGGACAGACTCGATAGTAGTTCACTTCTATAGATACACCATTGCCTCATCCACCACTTTTAAGAACATAAGAAGTTCGACGTATAAGGTATAATAATAATCTAAGATCATGATTTATCAAATGAGCCTAAGTGTTCATGTGATAAGTGGACATACATTGTCTAGGAATCTCAAGCTCATAGTAGTAACAAACGATAATCCATTCATGATAGGAGAAGCAAAATAACATGGCAAAATTGCCAGGCTCGAGCGCTCTGAGAGCCTAAGTGCTCGGAGTTCGAGCGCTCCAGAGGCGCGAGTGCTCGGGTTTAGCAGTGAAACAGATCCTTTTTGTGGTTACATGCAAGGACTAAAATTGGTTCTCAGTACACATGCAAGCCTTAAAACACATGTAAAAACTATATCTTAAGGTATCTAGATGAGAATCTACACTTAATATAGTCTATGGTGTGTTTGGATGATGATCAACATCACCAAAACTATGAAAAACAGTTTGATCATGAAGTTTCTTTATATACAAGAGCTACAACCTCAATTAATTCACATGTATGGACTTAAAGTTATGTATAAACTGATCCTATAGATTTCTAAGTGAGAATTTATACTCACACAAGCTTGAATTGTAAATGGATAAAGAAAATATGAGTATATGTGTTGAAAAAGCTTGAATTGATGAACTAGAGCTTCAATATCTTCCCCTTTAAAGCTTGATCATGAGGATGACCAAGAATCAGTAGCTCCACCACAGTCCTTCATCGTGATTCAGCAATATGTAGGTGTATCGAGTGTATGTGTATGTATAATGCTAGGATTAACACATGCAAGTTTGTGTGTGCATGATGTATGAGGATTTCTCTCAAAATCCTTTGTAAGGAAATCTCTCGGTTTTCATAATAAATAGAGCGTACAAGTACTAAGAAAACATTGGGTATTTATAGATTTCTGAGACCCAAGGGTGAAATAGTCATTTCACTAATAATTCACCACGCACCAAATGAGCCATAGCTTATGTGGCAAAGAACTTGGCATTTAAGTTCCTTTCATAGTATCGGTTCAATATTTGAATCCCCCTCTGCCATATCATCATCAAAAAATTTGTTCACCATATATACAACTCACCATGCAATTAACATGGAGTATCTAATTATTCAACGTTTTCTTGTTAGGAGTGTGTATTAGTTGGTGGGTAAAATATGCCTTACCCACCTATGGTTCTCTTTACGAATGAGCTTAGCCATGCCCTAAAGTCTCTTAATTCAAACGTTTGGGAGTGTTGACAAACAGTGTCCTTGCAACTTATAAATTGAGCTTGTCTCCATTCATTTCCAACGATTCCCAATTGAACATGGTAAATGTTGGTGAAAAAAATAACAAATATGGTATATGACCAACCATTACCATTGTCTCTGTTCAGCTGTGTATGTTCATTTAAAAACAAATTCTCTTCATGGATGAGTTTAGCCGTGCCAAACAGTCTTTTATTTCAAATGGTTGGGCAATTTGGTGTTGATCCCTGTTGGTTCCCTGGATTGAGTGCTTGAGGACTGTTTACTCTTTTATTTTGTATCTCACATGGATTCTATGTCCATATCTAATATCCTTCACCAAAATTTTTTTTTTTACATTTTTATTAGAAAGTCTCAAAGCCCTTTATTTTTTATGTTAGCCCCAAAATTTTTTGAAATTTCTAGACTACCCCCACAACTTTTGAAATTTATATAATTGCCCAACTTTGAAATTTACAAAAAAGAAAAAAAGAAAAAAAAGCTTTAAAAATTTTAAGTAGATGAGAAGAGCAACGTGTTTCGATTGGAGTCTTTAATTGTCTACCTGCCTTTAATTCAAAGAAATTAAACAATAGAAAGGAAACAAAAATAGAATGCTCTAGATTTCTAGCATATGTGCACGTATCAAGTCATAGGGACTAGCTAGTGTTCCCACCTAGATTTCTTCTTGCAGATGTGCACCAATTATCTATTTATGTGCACCAAATTGACTTGATGGACCCATGTGTTTTACTGGCCTATCAAATTGGTGGGTCTACCACATTGCCATTTAAATGCTTACGCACTGATTGTTAGTAGTAGTCGACTTAGTTCTATACATATTATGATAACATTCTAATTGTTTTTTCCATGCGGGAGGAGTTCTAACATATTAATCTATCCCACTTAAAGACGTGTTGTCCTCGTTGCGTAGGCTCAATTCTCACCTTGATTGATTTATACAGAAGCAAATGGTTGGTGACCAAAGCAACCCAATAGCATACAAAGGGTAAAACTATCCAAGGGCCTCTACTCCTCTACCATAATACCGTGGGCCCTCACGGGATCAAGGTTGGCTCTAATTCCATTAGTAACACCCAAGTGGTTCACTTGCCAAATAGCATGATGGGCTTGCCAAATTGACCCTTAAAATTCTTAAGCCCAAGTTGTCAGTAATAACCCACTTAATTCTACATTTATCAGTATGCATTATGAGTATATTCAATGTGGGATATGTTTATGTATCTTGCTCTTGGTAAATTAAAGATTGGAAAATGAAAAAGTGAAAATGTTTTTGTTGAATTAGTTGTCACGATTCTAGGTTCCCTTAGATCAACCAAAGAAGGAAAAAAAAAAAAAAGAAAAGAAAAATTTTAGAACTAAAGTTTCAATAATTTTGATACAAGTTAATTCTCTTAAACAAATCATGTCCGCAGTTTTTAATTACTTTACCAGACTCATGTTTAGAATATCTGCAGTTCACAATGTCTATGACTTAGAAGACTACGAAGACCAGAGTCGTTAAGAATTCACCATGCACCAAGTGAGCCATAGATCAAGTGGCAAAGAACTTGGAATATAAATTCCTTTCATGCTATTGGTTCGATATTCGAATCCCCCACCCCCTTATCATCATAAAAAAAATTATTCATCATATATACAACTCACCATGCAATTCACATGGGGTATTTAATCATTCAACATTTTCTTGTTAGGAGTGTGCATATGTTGTTGGGTAAACTACGCCTTAACCCCCCTATGGTTCTCTTCATGGATGAGTTTAGTTGTGCTCAAAAGTTTCTCAATTCAAACATTTGGGAGTGTTAACAAACAATGTCCTTGCAACTTCTAAAATGAGTTTGTCACCATTCATTTCCAACGTTTCCCATTTGCACATGGTAAATTTTGGTGAAAAAAATAACAAATATGGTGTATTACCAACCATTACCATTGTCCTTGTTCAGTTGTGTATGTTCGTTTAAAAATAATTTTCTCTTCATAGATGAGTTCAGCCGTGCCAAATAGTCTTTTAATTCAATTGGTTGGGCTATCTGGTGTTTATCTCAGTTGGTTCCCTGATTGAGAGCAGGAGGACTGTTTGGTCGTTTATTTTGTATCTCACATGGATTCTATGTCCATATCTACTATCCTCAAACCTTTTGTATTTTTATATCAGCCCCAAAATTTTCAAAAATTTACTAACTACCCCACAAATTTTGAAATTTACAAAATTGCCCAAACTTTGAAATTTACAAAAAAAAAAAGGTCAAAGAAAGCTTTGAAAATTTTAAGTAGATGACAAGAGCAACGTGTTTCGCATGGAGCCTTTAATTGTCTACCTGCCTTTAATACAAAGAAATTTAACTATAGAAAGGAAACAAAAATAGAAAGCTCTAGATTTCTAGCATATGTTCACCTATCAATTGATAAGGACTAGCTAGTGTTCCCACCAAGATTTCTTCTTGAAGATGTGCACCAATTATCTATTTATGTGCACCAAACTGGCTTGACGGACCCATGTAGTTTACTGGCCTATCAACTTGGTCGGTCTACCACATTGCCGTTTAAATGCTTAAGCCCTGATTATTAGTAGTAGTGAACTTAGTTCTACATATATTATGATAGCATTTTAAGTGATTTTTCCATCTAAGAGGAGTTCTCACATATTAATCCACCCCACTTAAAGATGTGTTGTCATTATTGCATAGGCCCAATTCTCACCTTGATTGATTTTTGTGGAAGCAAATGGTTGGTGACCACAGAAGCCCATTAGCACACTAAGGGTACAACTACCCAAGGGCATTTACTCCTATACCATAACACCTTGGGCCATCACAGGATCAAGGTTGGCTCTAATACCATTAGTGATGCCCCAAGTGGTCCACTTGCCAAACAACTTGACGGGCTTGCAAAATTGACCCTTAAAACTCAAAGCCCAAGTAGTCAGTAATAACACACTTAATTCTACATATATCAACATACATTCTATGTTTATTCAATGTGGGATGGGTTAATGTCAGCTGTGTATGTTCGTTTAAAAACAAATTTCTCTTCGTGGATTAGTTTAGTCATGCCAAACAGTCCTTTAATTAAAATTTTAGGTCTATTTGGTGTTGATTCCAGTTAGTTCCCTGGATTAAGTGCTTAAGGACTGTTTGATATTTTTTTTTGTATCTAACATTGATTCTAAGTCCATATCTACTATCCTTCACCAAAATTTTCATTTTCATATTTTTACCAGAAAACCTCAAACCTTTTCGTATTTTTATATCATCCCCAAAATTTTCTAAAATTTGCTGATTACCCCACAACTTTAGAAATTTACAGAATTACCCATACTTTGAAATTTACAAAAAAAAAAGGTCAAAAGAAAGGTTTGAAAATTTTAAATAGATGACAAGAGCAACGTGTTTCGCATGGAGCCTTTAATTGTCTACCTACCTTGAATACAAAGAAATTTAACAATGGAAAGGAAACAAATAGAGAAAGCTCTAGATTTCTAGCATATGTTCACCTATCAATTGATATGGACTAGCTAGTGTTCCCACCAAGATTTCTTCTTGAAGATGTGCACCAATTATCTATTTATGTGCACCAAACTGGCTTGACAGACCCATGTAGTTTACTGGCCTATCAACTTGGCAGGTCTACCACATTGTCGTTTAAATGCTTAAGCCCTGATTATTAGTAGTAGCCGACTTAGTTCTATATATATTATGATAGCAATTTAAGTGCTTTTTCCATCTGAGAGGAGTTATCGCATATTAATCCACCCCTCTTAAAGACGTGTTGTCAGTATTGCGTAGGTCTCACCTTGATTGATTTTTGTGGAAGCAATGGTTGGTGACCACAGAAGCCCATTAGTGCACAAAGGGTACAACTACCCAAGGGCCTCTAGTCCTATACAATAACACCATGGGTCCTCAAGGGACCAAGGTTGGCTCTGATACCGTTAGTGACACTCCCCAAGTGGTCAACATGCAAAACAACTTGACAGGCTTGCCAAATTGACCCTTAAAACTCAAAGCCCAAGTAGTCAGTAATAACCCACTTAATTCTACATATATCAACATGCATTATGTATTTAATCAATGTCGGATGGATTAATGTATCTTGCTCTTTGTTAAATTAAAAAGTGGAAAATGAAAACGTAAAAAACAATTTGTTGAATTAGTTCTCACGATTCTAGCCTCCCTTAGATCTACCAAAGCAATACGTATGAATTGTTGGAACTTTTCATCAAAAAAAATTGCTAGAACTTAATTTTCAATTATTTTTATACATGTTAATTCCCTCGAACAAATATGGCCGGAGTGTTTAATTAATTTATAGGTCTCGTGTTTAGAATTCTTACATTTCACCATGTCTATCACTTAGAAGACTATGAAGACCAGAATCTTTAATAATTCACCATGTACCATGTGAGCCATAGATCAAGTGGCAGAGAACTTGGCATTTAAGTTCCTGTCACGATGTTGTTTTGATATTCGAATCCCCCTCCCCCAAATCATCATCAAAAAAATCATTCACCATATATGCAACTCACCATGCAATACACATGGAGTATTTAATATTCAACGTTTTCTTGTTAGCAGTGTGCCTTAGTTGTTGGGTACATAATGCCATACACCCCTCCCCCTATGGTTCTCCTTATGGATAAGTTTAGCCGTGCCCTAGAGAGTCTTAATTCAAACGTTTGGGAGTATTGACAAACAGTGTCCTTGAAACATAAAAAATGAGTTTGTCTCCATTCATTTCCAACGTTTCCCATTTGAACATGGTAAATTTTGTTGAAAATAGACAAATATGGTATATTACCAACCATTACCACTGACTCAGTTCGGCTGTGTTTGTTCGTTTAATATCAAATTTCTCTTCATGGATGAGTTTAGTCATGTTAAACAGTCTTTTAATTCAAATGGTTGGGCTATTTGGTGTTGATCCCAGTAAGTTCCCTGGATTGAGTGCTTAAGGACTTTGATATTTTATTTTGTATCTCACATGGATTCTAAGTCCATATCTACTATCCTTCACCAAAATTTTCATTTTCATATTTTTATCAGAAAACCTCAAACCTTTTCGTATTTTTACATCATCCCCAAAATTTTCTAAAATTTGCTGATTACCCCACATCTTTTGAAACTTACAGAATTGCCCAAACTTTGAAATTTACAAAAAAAAAAAGGTCAAAAGAAAGGTTTAAAAATTTTAAGTAGATGACAAGAGCAACGTGTTTCGCATGGAGCCTTTAATTGTCTACCTGCCTTGAATATAAAGAAATTTAACAATAGAAAGGAAACAAAAAGAGAAAGCTCTAGATTTCTAGCATATGTTCACCTATCAATTGATATGGAGCAGCTAATGTTCCCACCAAGATTTCTTCTTGAAAATGTGCACCAATTATCTATTTATGTGCACCAAACTGGCTTGACGGACCCATGTAGTTTACTAGACTATCAACTTGGCCAGTCTACCACATTGCCATTTAAATGCTTAAGCCTTGATAATTAGTAGTAGCCGACTTAGTTCTATATATATTATGATAGCAATTTAAGTACTTTTTCCATCTAAGAGGAGTTCTCACATATTAATCCACCCCTCTTAAAGATGTGTTGTCATTATTGCGTAGGTCTCACCTTGATTGATTTTTGTGGAAGCAAATGGTTGGTGACCACAGAAGCCGATTAGCGCACAAAGGGTACAAATACCCAAGGGCCTCTAGTCCTATACAATAACACCATGGGCCCTCAAGGGATCAAGGTTGGCTCTGATACCGTTAGTGACTCCCCAAGTGGTCCACTTGCAAAACAACTTGACAAGCTTGCCAAATTGACCCTTAAAACTCAAAGCCCAAGTAGTCAGTAATAACCCACTTAATTCTACATATATCAACATACATTATGTATTTATTCAATGTCGGATGGATTAATGTATCTTGCTCTTTGTTAAATTAAAAAGTGGAAAATGAAAACATAACAAACAATTTGTTGAATTAGTTCTCACGATTCTAGGCTCCCTTAGATCTACCAAAGCAATACGTATGAATTGTTGGAACTTTTCATAAAAAAAAATTGCTAGAACTTAATTTCAATTATTTTTATACAGGTTAATTCCCTCGAACAAACATGGCCGGAGTGTTTAATTAATTTATAGGTCTCGTGTTTAGAATTCTTACAATTCACCATGTCTATCACTTAGAAGACTATGAAGACCAGGATCTTTAATAACTCACCATGCACCACGTGAGCCATAGATCAAGTGGCAGAGAACTTGGCATTTAAGTTCCTGTCACGATGTTGTTTTGATATTCGAATCCCCCTCCCCCAAATCATCATCAAAAAAATCACTCACCATATATGCAACTCACCATGCAAGACACATGGAGTATTTAATATTCAACGTTTTCTTGTTAGTAGAGTGCCTTAGTTGTTGGGTACATAACGCCATACACCCCTCCCCCTATGGTTCTCTTCATGGATAAGTTTAGCCGTGCCCTAGACTGTCTTAATTCAAACGTTTGGGAGTGTTGACAAACATTGTCCTTGAAACTTAAAAAATGAGTTTGTCTCCATTCATTTCCAACGTTTCCCATTTGAATATGGTAAATATCGTTGAAAAATAGACAAATATGGTGTATTACCAATCATTACCACTGACTCAGTTCAGCTGTGTATGTTCGTTTAATATCAAATTTCTCTTCATGGATGAGTTTGGTCACGTCAAACAGTCTTTTAATTCAAATGGTTGGGCTATTTGGTGTTGATCCCAGTAAGTTCCCTGGATTGAGTGCTTAAGGACTGTTCGATATTTTATTTTGTATCTCACATGGATTCTAAGTCCATATCTACTATCCTTCACCAAAATTTTCATTTTCATATTTTTATCATAAAACCTCAAACCTTTTTATATTTTTATATCATCCCCAAAATTTTCTAAAATTTGCTAATTCCCCCACAACTTTTGAAATTTATAGAATTGCCCAAACTTTGAAATTTACAAAAAAAAAAAAAGGTCAAAAGAAAGCTTTGAAAATTTTAAGTAGATGACAAGAGCAACATGTTTCGCATGGAGCCTTTAATTGTCTACCTGCCTTGAATACAAAAAAATTAACAATAGAAAGGAAACAAAAATAGAAAGCTCTAGATTTCTAGCAAATGTTCACCTATCAATTGATAAGGACTAGCTAGTGTTCCCACCAAGATATCTTCTTGAAGATGTGCACCAATTATCTATTTACGTGCACCAAACTAGCTTGACGGACCCATGTAGTTTACTGGCCTATCAACTTGGCTAGTCTACCACATTTCCATTTAAATGCTTAAGCCCTGATTATTAGTAGTAGGCGACTTAGTTCTATATATATTATGATAGCAATTTAAGTGCTTTTTCCATCTGAGAGGAGTTGTCACATATTAATCCACCCCTCTTAAAGATGAGTTGTCAGTATTGCGTAGGTTTCACCTTGATTGATTTTTGTGGAAGCAAATGGTTGGTGACCACATAAGCCCATTAGCACACAAAGGGTACAACTACCCAAGGGCCTCTAGTCCTTTACAATAACACCATGGGCCCTCAAGGGATCAAGGTTGGCTCTGATACTGTTAGTGACGCCCCTAGTTGTCCACTTACAAAACAACTTGACAGGCTTGCCAAATTGACACTTAAAACTCAAAGCCTAAGTAGTCAGTAGCAACCCACTTAATTCTACATATATCAACATACATTATGTGTTTATTCAATGTCGAATGGATTAATGTAGCTTGCTCTTTGTTAAGTTAAAAAGTGGAAAATGAAAACATAAAAAACAATTTGTTGAATTAGTTCTCACGATTCTAGGCTCCCTTAGATCTACCAAAGCAATACGTATGAATTGTTGGAACTTTTCATCAAAAAAAAATTTGCTAGAACTTAATTTTCAATTATTTCTATACAGGTTAATTCCCTAGAACAAAACAAGGCCGGAGTGTTTAATTAATTTATAGGTGTCGTGTTTAGAATTCTTACAATTCACCATGTCTATGACTTAGAAGCCTATGAAGACCAGAATCTTTAATAATTCACCATGCACCATGTGAGCCATAGATCAAGTGGCAGAGAACTTGGCATTTAAGTTCCTGTGACGATGTTGTTTCGATATTTGAATCCCCCTCTCCCATATCATCATCAAAAAAATAATTCACCATATATGCAACTCACCATGCAATACACATGGAGTATTTATTATTCAATGTTTTCTTGTTAGGAGTGTGCCTTAGTTGTTGGGTACACAACGCCTTACAGCCCCCCCCCCCCCCCCCTCCCCTATGGTTCTCTTCATGGATAAGTTTAGCCGTGCCCTAGAGTGTCTTAATTCAAACGTTTGGGAGTGTTGACAAATATTGTCCTTGAAACATAAAAAATTAGTTTGTCTCCATTCATTTCCAACGTTTCCCATTTGAACATGGTAAATGTTGTTGAAAAATAGACAAATATGGTATATTACCAACAATTACCACTGTCTCAGTTTAGCTGTGTATGTTCGTTTAAAATCAAATTTCTCTTCATGGATGAGTTTAGTCGTGTCAAAGAGTCTTTTAATTCAAATGGTTGGGCTATTTGGTGTTGATTCCAGTTAGTTCCCTGGATTGAGTGCTTAAGGACTGTTTGATCTTTTATTTTTTGTATCTCACGTGGATTCTAAGTCCATGCCTACTATCCTTCACCAAAATTTTCATCTTCACATTTTTATTAGAAAACCTCAAACCTTTTTGTATTTTTATATCAGCTCCAAAATTTTCTGCAACTTTTGAACTTAATAAATTTGCCAAAACTTTGAAATTTAGAAAAAACAATAAAAAAAGGCTTTGAAAATTTTAAGTAGATGACAAGAGCAACATATTTTGCATGGAGTCTTTAATTGTCTACCTACCTTGAATAGAAAGAAATTTAACAGTAGAAAGGAAACTAAAATAGAAAGCTCTAGATTTCTAACATATGTGCACCTATCAAGTGATAGGGACTAGCTAGTGTTCCCACCTAGATTTCTTCTTGCAGATGTGCACCAATTATCTATTAAAGTACACCAAACTGAATTGACGAACCCATGTAGTATACTAGCTTATCAAATTGGCGGTTCTGCCTCATTTCCGTTTAAATGCTTATGCCCTAATTATTACTAGTAGCCGACTTAGTTCTACATATATTATGACAAACTTCTAAGTGTTTTTTCCATGTGGGAGGAGTTCTCACATATTAATCTACCCCACTTAAAGACATGTCATCATTGCTTAGGCCATGACGCCCCTAAGTAATCCCCATGCCAAACAACTTGACGGGCTTGCCAAATTGAACCTTAAAATTCTTTATCCCAAGTTGTCAGTAATAACCCACTTAATTCTACATATATCAACATAAATTCTGAGTTTATTCCATGTGGGATGGGTTAATGTATCTTGCTCTTTGGTAAATCAAAAAGTGGAAAATAAAAAAGTAAAATTTTTTTTGTCGAATTCGACATCACGATTCTAGGTTCCCTTAGATCTACCAAAGCAATCAGTATGAATTGTTAGTACTTTTCATCCAAAAAAAAAATGAATAATTTTCAATTTTTTTTAGATAAGTCAATTTCCTAGAACAATGCATGGCCGGAGTTTTTGATTAATTTATAGGTCTCGTGTTTAGAGTACCTGCAATTCACCATGTCTATGACTTAGAAGACTAGGATGACCCAAGTCATTAATAATTCAGCATGCACCAAGTGAACCATAGATCAAGTGGCAAAAAACTTGGCATTTAAGTTCCTTTCTCGGAATTGGTTCGATATTTGAATCCCCCTCCCCCATATCATCATCAAAACAATTTTTCACCATATATACAACTCACCATGCAATTCACATGGAGTATTTAATTATTCAACATTTACTTGTTCTGAGTTGTAACAACTTGCATTTTTATGTAATCATTTACACTGTCATATTTAATTTAATTTGTATTATCTGCCTTTAATTATTTAGCAATTCTTGTTGGGGTCAAACTGCAATTTTTGTGAACTTAGTCATACTGGTGTTGAATTTCAAATCTATATTTAAAAAATGGTGAAAGTATTTACTGTTGACTCAAACAATATTTTTATTTAAACCAAAAATTATTTACTACGTTAAAATGAATTTTCTGTATTTTTGTGGTGGTCACCGCGCAGCAAAAAATACCAGTTTATGTTCAAAAACTGTCCGTGCCGTGCTGGGATTCCACAGAGTTTGGAATCTTCGTAAAGCAAGATTTGACACTTGCTTTATTTCCATTATTTAAGGCAAGCAAAGATTGGTTAGGCTTTGTTTGGGAATGCATTTGGTTCATGCGTTAACCTCATACCATAAATCGTTTTCCCAAACAATAAGAAATACCTAGACAACCTATTAATGCCTTGTTCGGCTATGAATAATTGGTGTGTGTTGTGTTAAGGCCATATACCACATTTCCCAAACAACTAACATTTGACACACTGTTAGTCTAAATTTGCCTCTTCAGTTTGTATTGGAGTGTATATACGTATGTATATCAACACATACACACCTATGATTTTGTAATACATTAGTAATTGAGAAAAAAATTCAATTTGTAGAGTGATTGAGAATCAACTTGGGCTCCAAGTTGTGAGCTAGCTATATGACTCTCACCTCTCTCTCCTTTACACAAATTCTGTAGAAACAATTCAGAGAAATTTCAGAGAGAAAAAGAGAGTGTTTGAGAGTTTTACAAGCATTTAATTTCTAGTGAGAGAAAGCTTTTTCTCTCCATAGCCAAGCTTCATTGGAGTTTTCTTAATTGGGCTTATCTTTCTCAACAAAACACACATCTTCTACCTCAGTGAGTATTTCAAACTCACTCTTAATGTAAAGTCATACTTGTTTACTGTTTATATGTATGTATGTGTAAAACCACCATTGACAATTTGATACATGGAACTTGGAGCTTGAAAATCTTAATTTCTCAACCTTAACCAAAATTAGTTTTAGAGATGAATATGAAAGTTTATAGTATGTAGAGACTACGGTTGTAATATTAGAGCTTAATTCATTCACGTTGCGACGTATATTAGAAACGAAGTTTTGACGTCTATTGGTTTTTTGCAAAATCCGAGAGCTATGGATTGATTCATGTTAAATTGATTGTAAATTCTTAATCCTTGCAGAAAAATGAAGAATTTCATATATTGCATGTCCTATTTGCTTCTGAATTGCAAAATGGGTCAAAAATGGCTTCAAAAATGAAAATAAGGGAAATTCTATAAAGAAGATGAAGCCTCAGCTTCACCTCGTGAGCGCGATCGCGCGAGCGACCCCTCTCGCAAGCGGCCCGCGCGCGCGATCTTCGTGTTGTCTGACAGTTAGAAAAGTTTTATAAGAAAAGTGAAAAATGGGCACATCACACGAGCATCCCGTGCGCGCAACTTGGCAGTATTTAGTTTTTTTCTGCTTTTCGCTAAGGGACTGTTTGGATTAACTATTAAAGGCTGTTAAGGTTTTGTTTGGGAATTTAACTAAATTAGGATCCCATTTGTTATGTTTGTTTTATGAAAGTAATAAACTACAACTTATTTATCCTCGTATGCACATTGTTCTTGTTTCCAGTTATTTACATTTCTGTATATAGTTACATGCCATTCATGGGGAGTCAGTTGTACATGTATGGTGAGTAGTGGTTAGTGTGGAAAAGAGTATGTGGTTGAGATTGTGTGTGGACACTCCCTGGTATTAGTGTACCAAAGTGTGATGTTACGATATTGCGGCTAGAGTATCTTTGAGATGCGACGGTGACAAAACTGGACACTTCCTGGCACCCATGGTAGCGCTAAAGTGAGTGACATCGACTTGGACATTCCCTGGCACTCATGGTAGTGCTAAAGTGTGGCCTACTGGACACTCCCTGACATGCGTGGTATGGTCAAAGTGTAAGGCATTGGACACTCCCTAGTACCCGGTACTAAAGTGTGAGGCAAACTGGACACTCCCTGGAACCCCTATACTAAAGTGTGGTCATTTTAGTGTTTCAAAGATACTAGAGTGAGAGAGTTAGGTGTCGTATTGTCGAGAGAAAAGAGTTGGTGAGATGAGAATGGTTGCATTGTTCTCATGCATGCTCACATGTTTGTGTGGATTGAATATTTTAATATTATCCTTAATGTTTTTAAATTGAATTCATTTTCTATGATTAACTTATTAATTTATGGAAATGTAAAATGGAAAATAGTAAGTGAGTATGTTTTACATTCGAGTACGTGCTTTTAATGCTCACTAGCTTCTTAAAGTTGATGGTATTGACGCGCCTTGGACATTCGCGTCTAGGTTTTTCAGGTTATGATCATGCCGGTCCCTATGATTATGCGAACTAAGATACCTACCCGAAGAAGAATTTATTATTATATGTTTTGAGCTATGGACTGAATTTGTAATAAGGATGACTGTAATAGATAATAGTTATTATTTTATTTGCAAGGCGGGTTGTGCCTTTAGTAGATTACGTACTATAATAATTATTAATTTGGAAAAGTTTTGTAAGCCTTGATTGCTCTACTCTGATTTTTAATATTATTTTGTTCGACGTTTGCGACGGAAACGATCATTTAAACTGTCGCGACCTACAGGTCTATAAAGGAAATTAAACGCTTTCCATATTTATGCTACGTCGGGGTATGACAGGATATAGTGGTATCAGAGCCAGGTTATATTTGAAGTGTTTAGCCAGGTTAGGGTTTACCACTATAGATCTGATTCCACATTCCGCTAGCTTAAGCTTTGCACACCCGATGATACGACAGGAGGACAAACCCAAAATCCAAACGCCAAAGATTAATTCTGTCAAGATTAGTCCTGATATAAGTAGTACCTTTGGTTAGGTATGGATCCAGCCCAGTCACTCTTTGTACTAGATTTGTTTGGGTGACATTGGGTCACCCAGGGTGCTATAGTAACAACCTCAGCAGCACTTTACCACACCGCCATTGAGGGAGCGGCAATGGCAGTAGAGCTAGAGCTTTGGAATCAAATTCATGTGAAAGGGTTGGTAGATCTGCCTCGTATTCATTTGGAGATTCTATATTTTATCGAGGTTCAGCTATTGGTATTGTTGGAGATGGTTCGCTTAGGTAATAGAGATGCCTTCTACATTCTCCTTGAGGTTCTGATCACGCATACCCATCTTGCATAGTTAGATATGCCTCTACCAGCTATCCCTGTAGAGGAGCCAGTCGTTCCTATCGTCGAGGAGGATGATGACAAGGAGATTCATTTGGTTCCTGTAGGTTGGGAGGATGATGATGATAATGATGATGAGGATTTCATGGGTCTTGATGACTTAGCTGCTGACCTCGAGGAGGAGCTGGTGCTTGAGCTAGTCTTACCCGAGGAGACGTCAGTTGAGGCAGGTTCCCCGGAGCCTACTTCATCGTCGACCTCTTAGAGCTATTATTTTGATGGGGTGGGCCCCTTTCATACTCACAAATTTTTCCCAGTCGACTCGTTGGATTTGCTCATAGCCGCCTACGGAGATGATTGATGACTTTGATATGACCTTGTACATATTAACTATATTGACTACTAGCTCTATCTCTTTTTGCAACTATAATTACATGCATTTGAGTATAGGGCAATGACCCCATTTTTGGCATTAACTCTTGCATGGACAACGTACGTCCTAACCCATACAGATAGGGTAGGCATTGAACTGATCATACACGCTTTTGTATCTACTTGATGAAAAGTTATATATAGAAATACTCTTTTGAATGTTGTTGTCATTTAAACTGATCTATATTTCTACTTCATTCATGTTTCTCATTCTTCTATCATTGACATGCATTAAGAATGGCTGGGAGACCAAGGAGGAACAGGAATCTGATCGAGGAGGCATCTTTGGCTGCCGATCCCGCAGGAATGTTTGAAGCTTTTGTCAGGTGCTTATAAAGGATTAGTAATTCGAATGAAAACCAACGAGGCCATCAAACTGGGGATAAACTGCTAGAAAGATTCTGTGTACTAAGGCCCAAATAGTTTGTGGGTACTGCAGAGCCCTGGAAAACCAAACAATGGTTAAGGCAAATGGACCATATGTTCGAGGCCGTACAGTGCAATGAAATGGATAAGAGGAGGTTAGCTACTTTTCAATTAACCTATGCCGCCGCAGACTAGTGGGATTTGGTCATAGCCACTAGTGGAAATGCAGCTGCTATGGGAATGACATGGACTTCATTTAAAGGAAAATTTCTAGAAAAGCACTTTCCATCTACAGAGAGACACAGAAGGGAGAAAGATTTCATGAATTTGACTCAGGTGGCTAAATTGGTGCAAGAGTACACCACTCAGTTCGAAAGGCTATCTCGGTTCGCTCTCCACTTGGTTGATACAGAAGAGAAGAAGATACGTAAAAATAACCAAGGGCTAACACCATAAATTCGCCGCCTGACTCTCGATCACCTAGATAAGTCTTTTGAGGGACTCGTTGGCTTGGCCACTGATCTGGAAGAAGACACTCGGGTGAACCATAAGCAATTTGATTTCTAACCACCTCAGAGTGGTAATTTTGGGAATAAGCCGCCAATGTATCGTACCTAAGGGCAGAAGAGGAATTTCGATGGAACCAAGAAACCCCAAGCAAATACTTATCTGACTCAGCCTCGAGTGGGAGAAGGTAGTAGTACTAGGAAATACTTTAATTGTGGCAACCCCGGTCATCTGGTTCGAGACTGTAAGGTACCAAAGCGTGTTACTCAGCAAGGCATAGTCTGCTACAATTATGGTGAACCAGGTCACATCAGCAAGTTCTGGACTGCTCCTAAGTAGGTGACTTATGGTCAACAGGGTCGACTCGCTTAAATGTTGTATTCCTGATGTCGCTGGATATGATGAGACATTATATAAAGAGGGGAATTATGAAGACGCTCAGCCTGATCAACAAGCCGTGGAAGGTACATTAACTCTGTTTAACTCCCATGTTAAAGTTTTATTTGATACGGGTGCTGCACTTTCATTCATATCTACTCAGACTATTCAAAGATTGGGTATCCTACTACACCGGCTGGAGAAATCGTTGAAGTCTACCTCACCATTAGGAGCCACTGTCAAGTTTAGGCACGTATGCAAGGATTGTCCCTTACGGATAGGAGACCATGAAATCCCTGCAAGACTAATTATCCTTTCGATGAAGGAGTTTGACATAATCTCAGGAGTGGATTGGCTCTCTAGAACCAAGCAATATTGGATTGTGCAAGGAAGAGAGTTACATTCTCTAACAATGGGAATCAACCCTTTGATTTCCAATGTAACCCTTTGGGAGATATGTCCTCACAAGGTGCTTAGCGAACATCAAAGTTGTCAGTACAGAGTTGATAGCGTCATCTGTACCTGTAGACAAGGACTTCAAGGAAGTATTTTAAGACATTTCTGGTCTACCGCCTGAGAGAAGTATAGAGTTCTATATTGAGTTTATAATAGGTACCGCTCTGATCACCAAGGTTCCGTACAGAATGGCCCCCGCCGAATTATCAAAATTAAAGGAACATATTTAAGATCTCGAGAATCTGGGTTTTGTACGTCCAAGAACATCACCTTGGGGAGCACCAGTGTTACTCGTGAAGAAGAAGGACAGAACACTTTGACAGTGTATCGATTATAGGGAATTGAGCCGAGTGACTATCAAGAATAATTATCCCTTACCTTAGATCGATGATTTGTTTGATCAACTACAGGGAGCTACAACATTCTCTAAGATAGATCTACGGTTGGGATATCATCAATTGAGGGTACAGAAGGAAGACATACCTAAGACTGCTTTTAGAACCTGGTATGGTCACTATGAATTTTTAGTGATGCCGTTTGGAATGACGAATACCCTGGCAGTGTTTATGGATCTGATGAACAGAGTGTTCAAGCCTTATTTGGATCAGTTTGTCATCATCTTCATAGATGATATTTTGATCTATTATAAGTCAGAAGAACACGAGCAACATCTTCGAATTACAATGCAGACACTCAAGGATCACCAGCTGTATGCCAAATTTAGTAAATGTGAGTTCTGGTTGCAAGAAGTGAAATTTTTGGAACACAAGGTGTCGTCTCAAGGAATTTTTGTGGATTCATCCAAGAACGATGCTGTGTCAAATTGGGTTAGGCCGAGCAACCCTACAGAAGTTAGGAGTTTTCTTGGACTCGCAGGCTATTTTCAGAGATTTGTTGAGGGATTCCCTAAGATAGCAGCACCACTAACTGGATTGACGAAGAAGAATTTGAAAATGAGTGGACAGAGAAACAAGAGCACGTCTTTCTAGAGTTAAAAAAGGGCACACTACAGCATCGGTACTAGCTATACCCAAGCCTGACGAGAAGTTCAATATCTTAAGTGATGCATCATATCAAGCATTGGGGTGTGTACTAATGCAAGACGGTAGGGTGATCGCCTATGGATCTAGACAGCTGAAGCCAAATGAGTTGAACTACCCCTCTCATAATTTGGAATTGGCAGCAGTAGTGTTTGCACTCAAGATTTGTAGACAATACCTCTATGGTGAGAAATTTGATTTGTTCTCCGATCACAAGAATCTTAAATATTTGTTCACACAAAAAGGGTTGAACATGAGACAACGCAGATGGATGGAGTTGATTAAAGATTACGACTTCACGTTAGAATACCACCCTGGTAAGGCTAATGTGGTGGCTAATGCTTTGAGTCGGCAAACTCGTGAGACAATTGCCTCCCTAATGGTTAGAGAATGGCGAGCATTGGAGAGGTTGGCTGAGTTTGATGTGCAGAGTACTGAGGAGGAGGGTAACTTTTTGGATGTCTGATCCTACAGCCTATTCTTATTGACCGCATCATCGAAGCACAGAAAGAAGATGACAAATTTTGGTCGTGGTTTATTAAGATGTCAGAGAAGGATCTGACAGAATGGAAGGTGGAAAGTGATGGAGGATATAGATGCAGAGACAGATTATGTGTACCAGACTATGGGGATTTGAGAAATGATATTTTGGGAGAAGCACATAAGTCAAGAAATACAATTTACCCTAGGGAAATGAAAATGTACAAGGACTTGAAAAAAAAACTTTTGGTGGGAAGGTATGAAGAAGGACGTGGCCGAATTTGTATCCAAATGTTTGACGTGTCAAAAAGTCAAAGCCAAACACCAGAGACCTTTGGGATTGTTGCAATCGCTACCTGTTCCAGGTTAGAAGTGGGAGCACGTCACCATGGATTTTGTAGTGGGATTGCCCCAGTCTCAACAGAATCATGATGCTATTTGGGTAATTGTGGATCGATTGACAAAGTTTGCTCATTTCATTGCCTATACTATGACATACCAAGTGGAAAGGATGAGCCGGATGTACATACAACAAGTTGTGAGACTTCATGGTGCACCTTTGTCGATCGTGTCAGACTATTCAACAAGTTGTGAGACTTCACGGTGCACCTGTGTCGATCGTGTCAGACCGTAACGCACATTTTACTTCTAGATTTTGGGAAAGTCTGCAAGCAACTATGGGAACCTCGCTCAAGATGAGTACTACTTTTCACCCTCAGACAGATGGGCAAACTGAGCGTGTTATTCAGATCATAGAAGATATTCTTAGGGCCTGTGTTATCGATTTTGAGGAATCTTGGGAGACACACTTACCTTTGGTCGAATTTGCCTATAATAATAGTTATCACACGAGTATCTGGATGGCCCTGTTCGAAGCATTGTACAGACGACCATGTCATTCTCCATTATGCTGGGCAGAAGTTGGAGACACAGAGTTGTTGGGGCCAGAGTTGGTTAGAGAAACCAACAAAAAGATTTCTATGGTCCAGGAAAGGATGAGAACCGCACAGAGCAGGTATAAGTGTTATGCCGATCGACGCCGAAAAGATTTGGAATTCAGTGTTGGAGATTACATACTTCTAATGGTTTCACCGACTCGAGGAGGAGTACATTTTGGTCTCAAGAGAGGGAAGTTAGCCCTCGCTTCATCAGACCATTCGAAATTCTAGAACATGTTAGGAAAATGGCTTATCGACTCGCACTGCCACCCAAAATGTCTGGGGTCCACAATGTGTTTCATATTAATATGCTGAGAAAGTACATACGAGATCCCTCACATATGGTAGATTTTTACGATATTGAGACGAGTCATAACATTTCCTACAAGGAGATGCCTGTGAAAATTCTAGATCAGAGTATCAAGAAGCTGAGGAAGAAGGATATTCCGTTGGTAAAGGTGCAGTGGAATCACCATGACGAGAATGAAGCCTCATGGGAAGTCGAAGCTGATATAAGGAAAAAGTACCCGGAGTTGTTTCATGACTAGTGAGTTTCGATTTCGGGGACGCAATCCTGTTTAAGGGAGGCAGGATGTAACAACCTGCATTTTCATGTAATCATTTACACTGTCATATTCAATTTAATTTGTACTGTCTGCCTTTAATTATTTAGCAATTCTTGTTGGGGTCAAACTACAATTTTTGTGAACTTAGTCATATCGGTGTTGAATTTCAAATCTGTATTTCAAAAACGGTGAAAGTATTTACTGTTGATTCAAACTGTTTTTTTATTTAAACCAGAAAATTATTTCCTAAATTAAAATGAATTTTCTGCATTTTTGTGGTGGTCACCGTGTCGCAAAAATACCAGTTTATGTTCAAAAGCTATCCGCGCCGCGCTGGGATTCCACAGAGTTTGGAATCTTCGTAAAGCGAGATTTGACACTTGCTTTATTTCCATTATTTAAGGCAAGCAAAGATTGGTTAGGCTTTGTTTGGGTATGCATTTGATTCATGTGTTAACCTCATACCATAAATTGTTTTCCCAAACAATAAAGAAATTTCTAAACAACCTATTAAGGCCTTGTTTGGCTGTGCTTAATTGGTGTGTGCTGTGCTAAGGCCATAAGCCACATTTCCCAAACAACTAAAATTTGACCCCTATTATTCTAAATTTGCCTCTTCAATTTGTATTGGAGTGTCTATACGTATGTATATCAACACATACACACCTATGATTTTGTAATACATTAGTAATTGAGAAAAGGATTCAATTTGTAGAGTGATTGAGAATCAACTTGGGCTCCAAGTTGTGAGCTAGCTATATGAGTCTCACCTCTTTCTCCTTTACACACATTCTATAGAAACAATTCAGAGAAAGTTCAGAGAGAAAAAGAGAGAGTTTGAGAGTTTTACAGAAATTTAATTTCTAGTGAGAGAAAGCTTTTTCTCTCCATAGCCAAGCTTCATTGGAGTTTTCTTAATTGGTCTTATCTTTCTCAACAAAACACACACCTTCTACCTCAGGGAGGATTTCAAACTCACTCTTAATGTAAAGTCATACTTGTTCACTATTCATATGTATGTATTTGTAAAACCACCATTGATAATTTCATACATGGAACTTGGAGCTTGAAAATCTTAATTTCTCAACCTTAACCAAAGTTAGTTTTTAGATATGAATATGAAAGATTATAGCATATAGACACTACGGTTGTAATATTAGAGCTTAATTCATTCACGTTGCGACGTATATTAAAAACGAAGTTTTGACGTCTCTCGATTTTTCGCAAATCCGAGAGCTACGGATTGATTCATGTTTAATTGATTGTAAATTCTTAATCCTTGTGGAAAAATGAAGAATTTCATATATTACATGTCCTATTTTCTTATGAATTGCAAAATTGGTCAAAAATGGCTTGAAATTCTGCAAAGAAGATGAAGCCTCAGCTTCCCTCGCGCGAGCGACCGCGTGAGCGAAGGTCGCACGAGAGACTCTCGCGAGTGACCCCTCGCGCGAATGGCCCGCGCGCACAACATAGCATTTTTTAGTTTTTCTGCTTTCTGCTAAGGGACTGTTTGGATTAACTATTAAAGGCTGTTGCAAAGCGGGGGTATTTGTAAAATACAACCGCGCTAAAAGGAAGAATTGTATTAGTTTTTATCACAACTTCCCGTTTTATCTGCAATTTGCATTGCAAGGCTAATTTTCATACAATATGATTAATCTATGATAAAGTGTATTGTTTTAGCTGTTGTTTGTGCAGATCACTGCTGTGTGGACTAAACAGAGGGACATCTGGAATGAAAACAAGAGAAGTCAAAACTGAAATTTGGAGCTCGATCGATCTAACCCAGTTCGATCGATCGAGCGTTCGATCGCTTAAAGAGTGTTGAAGCGCTTGAGGCTTAAGGGTTCGATCGATCTAGAGCAGTTCGATCGATCGAATGTGGTATTTCCAGTAACATTCGTGCGCGCAGCAGATGCGGGTTTTCAACCCTAGTTTCTTAGGTTTCTTATATATATGTGTATTGTATACGTCCTAAGGGACGCCCACATTACATTTTTACAGTTTTAGAGAGAGATAGAGGTTTTGTGTTTGGTTTTGTAGGTTTTTCTTTGGAGTTTACTTTGTGCATTGGATTTCTCTAGTTTAATACAAGTATTCTGCGTTCTAGGTTATTTATATACTGTCCATTTAAATTCTGCACTTTGTAGTCGTAGCTTACTCGTTCATCTTGTAGTATTACATGCTAAATAACTTCAAAACCATAGTTTTTATATTTTCCATGAAAAACTCGCAACCAAACAAGGCTTTAATGTTTTCTTACGTTAAATATCAATCTGTGACACTCCAGACGATGTCTGAGTAGTCCCAGGTTGGGAGAACACGATGAAACAGTGATCTCTAGCTTCTGCCATGCAGCAGAATAATCGCTGTGTTCGATCGATCGGAGTTAGTTCGATCGATCGAACCAGAGACAATCAAGCGATCGAAGCCAGTTCGATCGATTGAGGGATGAAGGTCTTCGATCGATCGAAAGCGCGTCGATCGATCGAACTCCCTGATTCTTGAGGATGTCCCCTGCAGTATTCCAGGACCTTTTTGTTTTAAGATTTATTATCATTTTGTCCCAAAAAATGCTCAGTTTGTCAAAACAGTTTTTAAAACTAAGGCCCTAAGGCATTTTCTTTCAATACATTTTGCAAACCACCTTCAATGCTAACACCATTGAGAGTGCGAGTCTTAACTATTGGATTAAACCGCTTTCACGTATTTTAACTTAACTGTGATGATATGGTCCCGGTCATGAAAGGGCCATGGATTCTCCATCTGTAGAGGAATACGGAAAACTGTGGGTAATGTACTCCTTTGTGCTTCAAGGCAACTGCATGGTAGATAGCTAGATTACTGTGGATTCGTGTAATCCCAACATTTTCTTCTTAAAGTTAAACATCCTAATTTAGAGTATTGTTTTAACTAGCTAGTTAGATCGTTAATTTAATCTTAAATTTCTTCATTAGTAATCTTAGTTGTGGAACTTTGTGTTCCGCATCCTCGTTTAATTTTATTCAGTTTGTTTTGCTTTTTTTTGAGGATAGTCTAATTCAAGAGGTCAACACCTTCCCTGTGGGATCGACCTGGTCTTACCAGTTACTACTTGCACGTCCACCTACACTTGGGTGTTGCACAAGAGCGCACAAGATTTTTCATGTGTCAAGTTTTTGGTGCCGTTGCCGGGGAAGGCGACGATCAATTCCTTAGATTACCTCAGTCACTCTTCATCTCTTTCTATTTTTATTTTCTCTTCTTTTCAGTTCTTTTGGGTAAGTTCTCACCCTAGGGACTCTCCCAGTTCATGTCCAATAATTCTATTGAAGGAATTTTTGGAAATCCATTCTACCGATCTGACTCTAATAGTTCCATCAACCCGATAGCCACTCCAACTGAATGAATGGATGATCATCAGAGTGAAAATGGTGACAATGTTGTGGTGCCAATTGATGAGGCGCTACGTCCTCTTTGCGATCTCATGCAACCAGAACATGCACCTACACCCTCTTGCATTCAAATCCCACCGCATAATGGCGAATTTCAGTTTCGCAATGGGATGATTCAATTGCTTCCCACCTTTCATGGGATGGAAAGTGAGAAGGCGTATTTACATGTCACTGATTTCGAGGATGTTTGCAAAACATTCTCACAAAATTGTCCAAGGGAGGTGACGCATCTAATGTTATTCCCCTTCACTTTGAAAGATAAAGCGAAGGCGTGGCTCCACTCCCTAAAACCTAATTCAATTTTCACCTGGCATGCGATGAGCACCGCGTTTCTAAAGAAATTCTATCATACTCACATGACCACAGACCTTCAGCGTCAAATCAATTCCTATAAACAAAAGAGCAATGAAACCTTCACACAAGCGTGGGAGCGTTTCAAAGATTTGCTTCTCTCATGCCCACACCATGGATTTGAGAAATGGCAAACTATCAGCTTCTTTTATCAAGGATTGAATGGTGAAACAAAGAAGTTGGTGGAAACGATGAGCTCTGGACCATTTCTGCATAAAAACACCGAAGAGGCTGAAGCTCATTTCGAATGGTTAGCTGAATACGCTCACGAATGGTCAAATTCTGACACTGTCTCACGCTCACAGATATCCTGTGTAGAGGAGAAAAGCCTATACCAGCTAATCAGTGAAGATCACCTCATGACTAAGTATGCAGATCTAGCAAAGAAGGTAGAGGAGTTAAGCATGAAAGGAGAGAGCTCTAGGCAAGTCATGCCTGAGGAACCATATGGTACATGCAACATGTTGGGACATACAACCCAATATTGTCCTAATGTGCCATATTTTTAAGAGCAAGCCCCTATAGAGATGAATGCCATGCAAGGTTTTTGAGGGGCGGGGAATTCCAATAATAACTTTCAAAGTAACAATAGATGGAATCACCCCGGTTTTGATTGGAGAAATAATGCTGGGACCCAAAATCAATATCAACAGCAGCCCTACAGCAACAATCAATATCAAGGGCAAAACAATAGGCCGTTCCAGCACTACAATCAAAACAGAACCAATAACTACAACCAAGCTCAACCCTCCAATGCACCACAGCCCAACACCTATGTGCCACCGTACAAGAAGGTACAAGAAGAAGAGCCACTTGCTAATGCCAATCTAACGCAGCAACTCATACAGATGATGAGTAGAATGTCTGCCACATTAGAGAGAATAGATGCACGGCAAGAAGGTTCAGGAGGAACATTCCCTGCCCAACCACTTCCGAACCCCAAGGGACATAATAATGGTCCTAACAATCAAGAACATGCTAAAGCTGTGACTACACTGAGAAGTGGAAAAATCATAGAGAAAAGCATGCCTCTGTCCACTCCCGAAGTGTACAAAGAGGAGGAAGTGGTGGATGAAGAAGTTGAGCAACCATCTACTCGAGAGGAGGAGCCGTCTACTAATGATGAACCAATAAAGGCAAACATTGAAGCTCCTAGAGTAGAGGAAGAAGTTGAGCGAAGGCCTGGAAAGGAGTCTGTTAAGGAGGAACCACCAAAATGCCCTTTTCCTGCACCTTATCCTCAACGGTTGAAGAAACCCAAGAATGAGATGAAAAATCAGGAGTTTCTGGAATTGTTTAAGCAAGTTAAAATTAACCTTCCACTCCTAGATGCTATCAAGCAAGTGCCGGCCTATGCTAAGTATCTCAAAGATCTATGCACGGTCAAGAGGAGGCAAAGCGTGAAGAAACATGCTTATATCGCATGCCAAGCCAGTGCGATCATTCAAAATGAGTTGCCTCCAAAACTCAAAGATCCCGGTACACCTACTGTCTCATGCAGAATTGGGAATCAAAAGATAGATAACACACTCCTCGATTTAGGAGCAAGCGTGAACCTGCTGCCATATTCAGTCTATAAACAGCTAGGGTTGGGTGAACTCAAACCCACCCGAGTCGCTTTGCAATTGGCAGACAGATCTGTGAAGTACCCTAGAGGGGTGTTAGAGGACGTCCTTGTCCAAATAGATTCTTTTGTCTTTCCGGTTGATTTCGTGATATTGGACACAGAACCTGTGTCTAATCCTGGTGCACATATCCCGGTTATCTTTGGACGTCCATTCCTCAACACTATTGATGCCACAATCAAGATTAGAAGTGGTATCATGACTATCGTATTCGGGAACATGACATTGAATGTCAAGATCTTTTCTAATCCCCGACCTGAAGAATACGATGATGAGGAAGATATTCATTATATAGACACGGTCATTGAAGATGAAGATGACTTGGTCGACTACAAAGATCCTTTGGAAGTCGTGATGACTCAATTTGGCAATATCTATCAGCCTGCAGAGTCCACCCCATTGGATGCTGACCTGAACCAGACGTGTCTTATGATGGATACGATAGAGGAGGATAGAGCCGATTGCATGTGGGTAATGCCATATGAACAACTGCCTCCTAAAACCAAGTTGGTAATGCCTTCAAGTTTCCAGTTTCTGGAGTTAGAATTGAAGGAGCTTCCCAAAGAGCTAAAATATGCATTCCTAGGGACTGGAAAAACTTATCCTGTGATCATTTCATCTGCTTTAACTCATGAACAGGAAAGTAAGCTAGTGTAAATGCTGACCAAGCATAAGGATGCTATGGGATGGACGATTGCTGACCTCAAAGGCATAAGCCCATCCATATGCACGCATAAGATATATCTGGAGGAAGACGCTAAACCCTCAAGGCAAATGCAAAGGCGTCTGAATCCCAACATGCAAGAAGTAGTTAAAAAGGAAGTGCTTAAACTACTTGATGTTGGGATGATTTATCCAATATCTGATAGTCCTTGGGTCAGTCCAACCCAAGTAGTTCCAAAGAAAGCAGGCATAACGGTCATCCCGAACAAAGATGGTGAATTAGTACCAACACGTGTCCCCACTGGATGGAGGATGTGTATTGACTACAGGAAGTTAAATACTGTGACTAGAAAGGACCATTTTCCTTTGCCATTCATGGATCAAATGCTAGAACGTGTGGCAGGTCACAAGTATTACTGCTTCTTGGATGGATGTAGTGGATATAATCAAATTGAAATTGCTCCTGAAGATCAGGAGAAAACCACGTTCACTTGTCCATTTGGTACATTCGCCTACCGACGAATGTCGTTTGACTTATGTAATGCACCGGCTACCTTTCAGCGGTGCATGCTAAGCATATTCAGTGACATAGTCGAAAACATCCTTGAAGTCTTCATGGATGATTTTTCAGTGTTTGGCCATAGCTTTGAAAATTGCCTCAGCAATCTCGAGCAGGTTTTAATGCGGTGTGAGGACAAACACCTAGTCTTGAATTGGGAAAAGTGTCACTTTATGGTGACCAAGGGAATAGTCCTCGGCCACATAATATCCGATGAAGGAATCCAAGTGGATAAGGCTAAAATCGACATAATTTCAAATCTACCTGTCCCCCGTACAGTGAGAGACATTCGTTCATTCTTAGGGCATGCATGTTTTTATCGTCGGTTTATCCAGAATTTCAGTGCAATCTCTCGACCCCTTTGTCAACTTCTTGTTAAGGATGCACCATTTGAGTGGTCAGAGAGTTGCCAAAAGTCCTTTGAGGATCTAAAAAAGCTTCTCACCTCCGCACCTATAATACAGGCACCCGACTGGAGTTTGCCTTTTGAATTAATGTGTGATGCTAGTGATTACGCCATTGGCGCAGTCCTAGGCCAGAGAAAGGATAATAAGCCATATGTGATATACTATGCCAGCCGAACTTTGAATGAAGCTCAAATGAATTACACTACCACTGAAAAGGAGCTGCTGGCTGTAGTATTCGCCCTGGACAAGTTTAGGTCTTATCTGATAGGGTCACCAATCGTCTGTTTTACAGATCATTCGGCCCTCAAGTATCTGCTGTCAAAGAAAGACGCTAAACAACGGCTTATTCGCTGGATACTCTTACTCCAAGAGTTTGATTTAACAATCAAAGACAAGAAAGGAGTAGAGAACGTGGTTGCGGATCATTTGTCCCGGTTGACTTTTGTCGACAACACTGAATCCCAATCCATTAAGGATGAGTTCCCAGACGAACAGCTACTGGCGGTAAGTAGTCTGCCTTGGTATGCTGATATTGTAAACTACCTTGTCACGGGTGAAACACCGACTCATTGGTCGAACCAAGACAGAAAACGGTTCCTCTCGTTCGCGCGTCACTTCTTCTTTGATGACCCATACCTTTTCAAGTACTGTGCTGATCAGGTCATCAGGCGCTGCGTCCCCAATGAGGATATCACCGTAATATTAGCGTCATGCCATTCTGAGGCATGCGGTGGCCACTTCGCGTCACAGAAGACCGCACAAAAAGTCCTACAAAGCGGTTTTTACTGGCCCACAGTCTTCAAAGATGCTTATTCCTTTTGTAAGACATGCCAACGCTGTCAAAAGCTTGGATAGGGACTAGCTACTTGGTGTTGATCCCAGTTGGTTCCCTGGATTGAGTGCGTGATGACTGTTTGGTCTTTTATTTTGTATCTCACATGGATCCTAAGTCTATATCTACTATCCTTCACCAAATTTTTCTTTTTCTTTGTATACATATTTTTATCAGAAAACCTTAAACCTTTCTGTATCTATACATCAGCCCCAAAATTTTTCTGAAATTTATGGATTACTCCACGGCTTTTGAAATTTACAATTTTTCCCAAAGTTTGAAATTTACTAAAAAAAAGAGAAAATATAAGCTTTGAAAATTTTATGTAGATGACAGGAGCAACGTGCTTCGCATGGAGTCTTTAATTGTCTACTTACCTTGAATACAAAGAAATTTAACAATAGAAAGAAAACAAATATAGAAAGCTCTAAATTTCTAGCTAGCATATATGCACCTATCAAGTGATAGGGACTAGCTAGTGTTCCCACCTAGATTTCTTCTTGCAGATGTGCACCAATTATCAATTTATGTGCACCAAACTGACTTGACGGACCCATGTAATTTACTGGCCAATCAACTTGACAGGTCTGTCACATTGCCTTGTAAATGCTGAAGCCCTTATTGTTAGTAGTAGCTGACTTAGCTCTATATATATTATGATAACATTTTAAGTGTTTTTTCCATGTGGGAGGAGTTCTCACATATTAATCTACCCCACTTAAAGATGTGTTGTACTCGTTGGATAGACCCAGTTCTCTCCTGAATGATTTTTATGGAAGCAAATGGTTGGTGACCATATAGTAGCACATTAACAGACAAAGGGTACAACTACCCAAGGGTCTCTACTGCTCTACCATAACACTGTGATGCCCTCATATGATCAAGGTCTGCTCTGATACCTTTCGTAACCTCCCAAGTCGTCCACTTGCCAAACAACTTGACGCGCTTGCCAAATTGACCCTTGAAATTCTTAAGCCCAAGTTGTCTGTAATAACCCACTTAATTCTACATATATCAACATGCATTCTGAGTTTTTTTCCATGTGGATGGGTTAATGTATCTTGCTCTTTGGTAAATTAAAAAGTGGAAAATGAAAATGTTAAAAAAATTTTGTTGAATTGCTATCCCGATTCTAGGCTCCCTTAGATCTACCAAAGAAATCAGTATGAATTGTTAGAACTTTTTTATCAAAAAAAAAATGAATTGTTTGAACTTTATTTTCAATTTTTTTTTAATAGGTTAATTCCTCAGAACAAAACATGGCCAGCGCTTTTAAATACTTTATAGGTCTCGTGTTTAGAAGTTCTGAAATTCAATGTGTCTATAACTTAGAAGATTACGATGACCCGAGTCTTTAGTAATTCACCATCCACCAAGTGAGTCATAGTTCAAGTGGCAAGAACTTGCCATTTAATTTCTTGTCACAGCACAAGTTCGATATTCAAATCCCCCTCCTCCATATCATCATCAATAAAATTATTCAACATATATACAACTCACCATGAAATTTACATGGAGTATTTAATTAAACGTTTTCTTGTTAGGAGTGTGCATTAGTTTTTGGGTAAACTACGCCGTACACCCCTGTGGTTGTCTTAATGGATGAATTTAGCCGTGCCCACCAGTCTTTTAATTTAAATGTTTAGAAGTGTTGACAAACAATGTCCTTGCAACTTATAAATTGTGTTTGTCTCCATTCATTTCCAACATTTACCACTTAAAAATGGCAATTGTTGGTGACAAAAAGAACAAATAGGGTATATTACCAACCATTACCGTTGTCTCTGTTCAGTTGTGTATGTTCGTTTAAAAATTAATTTCTCTTCATTGATGAGTTTAGTCGTGCCAAACAGTCTTTTAATTCAAATGGTTGGGCTATTTGGTGTTGATCCCAGTTGATTCCCTAGTTTGAGTGCATGAGGATTGTTTGGTTTTTTGTTTTGTATCCCACTTGGATTCTAAGCCCATATCCACTATCCTTCACCAAAATTTTCACTTAGATTTTTATCAGAAATTCTCAAAACTTTTTGTATTTTTATATCAGCCCCAAATTTTTTTGAAGTTTACAAAATACCTCACGACTATTGAAATTTTTTTAAAAAAAAAAGAAAGAAATAAAAAGCTTTGAAAATTTTAAGTGGATGATATGACAAAAGCAATATGTTTCGCATGGAGTCTTTAATGTCTAATTTCCTTAAATACAAAGAAATTTAAAAATAGAAAGGAAGCAAAAATAGAAAACTCTAGATTTCAAGCATATGTGCACCTATCAAGTGTAAGGGACTAGCTAATGTTCCCACCTAGCTAGATTTCCTCTTGCAGATGTGCACCAAATATTTATTTATCTGTACCAAATAGACTTGGCGGACCCATGTAGTTTACCGGCCAATCAGCTTGATGGGTCTACCACATTGCCCTTGAAATGCTGAAGCCCTGACTGTTTGTATTAGCCGACTTAGTTCTACATATATTATGATAACATTCTAAGTGTTTTTCCATGTGGGAGGAGTTCTCACATATTAATCTAAGCCACTTAAAGACGTGTAGTCCTCGTTGCGTAGGCCCAGTTTTACCTTGATTGATTTTTGTAGAAGCAAATGGTTGGTGACCACATAGCAGCCCATTAATAGACAAAGGGTACAACTACCCAAAGGCCTCTACTCCTATAGCATAACACCTGGGGCCCTCACGGGATCATGGTCTTCTCAGATACCATGCGTAACACCCCAAGTGGTCCACGTGGCAAAAAACTTGACGGGCTTGCCAAATTGACTTTAAAATTCTTAAGCCCAAGCTGTCAATAATAACCCACTTAATACTACGTATATCAACATACATTCTGAGTTTTTTCCATGTGGGATGGGCTAATGTATCTTGCTCTTTAGTAAATTAAAAAGTGGAAAATAAAAAAGTAAAAATCATTTTGTTGAATTAGTTATCACTGTTGGCCCAAATGTGGAAACCTTAGAGGGGGGGAGAATAAGGTTTTAGCGGAATTTTAACCTTTTCAAAATTATTAGCAAATTAATCTCAATCACAAGCAAATATGTAAAGAGAGAAGGGAAGAGAAACTTGCAAACCGATTTTTCAAGTGGTTCGGCAATCGCAACCCGCGGCCTACGTCCACCCCTCAAGAACACCTCTTGAGGATTCCTCAATCCGATCTACTTACGGGTGTAGACCAAACCGTTACAAGAGCCTATGATCTCTCCCAAAGAAGAACACCTCTTCTTTGCACACAAGGGTTACTAACCCTCAACCTTTACAATTGATTTGATACAAATTGAACTCTCTTTATAGAGTGGATAATACAATTGAAAGCTCACTACAATTCACTCTCTCAAAGATTACAATTGAAGGCTAGAGCAAATTGAGAAACTCACACAACTAGGGCTCAATTGTGAATGATTAAGAATCAACAAGTTGTGTGATTGAAATAGATGTTTTCCAATGGATTGATCAACATAAAATGGTGTGGGAAAACATGTATTTATAGGCCAAGAAAGATTATAGCCGTTGGTGGCAAGTTTGGTAATTAAAAGCCCCTTTAAAAACTAGTCGTTATGCCTTTTTAGGTCGCTTCAGTCGACTGGAACATGAAGCAGTCGACTGGTCCTTGAAGCAGTCGACTGAGATGTGTTTACAGAGGGTTCTGTTTGCATTCTGCTCACTTCGGTCGACTGCATCGGGCCCTCAGTCGACTGCCCTTCCCAGTTTGACAGCCTGACACATCTCCACTAAATAGGCCATAACTCCCTCTACAAAACTCGGATTTTTGATCCGTTTGATGTTTTAGAAACTAGATTCAAATACCTTTCCAACCATATAAAACTCAACATCTAATTATTTTCCAATTGGTTGAGGCATTGCTTTAAAGATGACCCATTTAAAATTTGTTTCCAAAACTTTAACTTTTAGCATTGTTTGAGCCCCTAAGAGTGTGAGATCAAGATGCCTTACAATGATGGTCCTAGACTTCAACCAAGGATGAAATATCTTCAAGTCTTCAAGCTTGATCCTTGTTGAGCTCCTTGTAATCTTGATCTACATCAATTAAATCTCATGCACACAAAGATGTTAAAACATTGATACAATATTAATACATGAGATCATATATGAGCAAAAAAATGACTATGATAATAACAAAGAATGAATCAATATGAATCATGTAATTATCATAGCATATTTGACATCATCAAAACATAATTAAATATGCCTTAATATACCTTAAGGCTAACAATCTCCCCCTTTTTGATGATGGCAAACAACCAATGAAAGATATGTCAATATAAGCACATTTGGTAATTTTCATATTATCATTCATAATGGATATCGTATGTTAAAGAACATGAATGATAACTACCCAAATACTTCTCCCTAATACTTCTCATATTTCTCCCCCTTTGACATTATCAAAAAGATTTGGGGATAAAATGCAAAGCTCCCCCTCACAATAGGCATACAAATCAAAAGGTCAAAATGATACCAAAAATAAACAAATATAACCGTATGTGAGCAAATGAAACATGAAAGTGCTCCCCCTAAGCATGTGCAATGATAAAAGATACCAAAAGATATGAATAGAGAGCATAATCTCCCCAAAAGATACCAATTATAAAGTTGGAGAACTCAAAATCAATGAAAAACAAATAATCAGTCGGGTCAGTCGACGCCACAGTCGACGGAAGTGGGCAGGGATTAAGATGTGAAAAAACAGTCGACGCCTCAGTCGACTTAACAATGCAGAATCAAAAAATTCAAAGCCTCACAGCTAAATCAGTCGACTGTGTCGGGGTACCAGTCGACTGCTTTGTTCAGCAGTTCATAAAAATGACAGTTTAGCAGCAAAAAATTGAATGATTTACAAAACATCATTTTGTCTAACCATTATTAAAACTTTGTCTAATCAAACAAAAGCATATCATCATTTTTCAAATAAGCAATATCAAGAGCATGATAATTTATGTAAAGACATATCCAAAACACAAGTGGATGAAACAAGATTTATGCATAAAAAATCAAGTATGCATATCTAAACAAAATCAAAGTGATTTGAAACAAATTAATCTAACCTACTCCTACTAGGCTTAAGGTGAGAGATTTAACCATTGTCCAAGTGCCTCTTGGATGTTCCATTTGCCGAGGTGGTAGGAGAGGCCCTTTGACACGACTAAATAGTTGTGCGCTCTTGTGCAACACCCAAGTGTAGGTGATCGTGCAAGTAATATAGTACTGGAAGTCCAGGTCGATCCCACAGGGAAGGAATAAGGAGAATGTCTACTAAGTTATAACCTAAAGAAAATAAAAATGAAGGATTGGAGGTTCTAATGAATCCTAATTAATTAAATTAAACTAAATAATAAACTAAACATAACGAAACATAATAAATTAAATAAATAAACTAAAGGTGTTGGAAACACGTGAATCCACATTAATCCTAACCATCTACCATGCATATTCATTAACGCTCTATGGAGTTCATTCCTCTTCAGCATTCCGTATTTTTCTAAAGATAAAGAATCAGTAGCCCTTTCATGACCGGGACTACATCATCACAATTGATTTAAAATACATGGAAGACGGTTTAAAACAATGGTTATTACTTGCACTCTAAATGGTGTTAGCATTCAAAGTGGTTTTCAAAAGTCATTGAAGAAAAGGCCTTAAGGCTTTAAGTTCTAAAAACTGTTGTGACAAACTGAGCTTATTGGGACAATTTGATGACAGATTTCTAAAACAGAAAGTCATAAAATACTTAAAAGAATCATCTCAAGATTCTGCAAGTTTGATCGATCGAAGCGCTCTCGATCGATCGGACTGCATCATCCTTCAATCGATTGAAATGTCTTCGATCGCTTGACTATGGCTGGTTCGATCGATCGAAATATCTTCGATCGATCGAACTCAGGTTTTCTAAATCATACATGGCAGAGGCTAAAAATCAATATTTCATCACATATTTCCAACGTCTAAACTACGGAAACATAATAAAACTAGTGCAGAAATAGTAAAACAAGACAATCATCAACATCTAAACTAATAAACAATCAAATAGAGGGAAAGGAGAAGAAAAACCTGTAAATAATCTGAAATAAACTTGTAAATAACTTGAAATAAAGTTGAATCTTCAATAATCTTCAATGAATCAAAGGAAAAGATGAAAAATAACATGAATCTAACCTAACCTACTCCTAATCTAACCCTAAAACTACCCTAAACTGCTGTTTTCGCGTTCTGGAGCTTCCTCCCTTCGTCTGGCGTCAAAACGACGTATATATAGGGTTCCCACAGAGTTTACGCAACTTTTGGGTGAAAATAAGGTTCGATCGATCGAGCTCAGTTCGATCGATCGAAGGTTAGATCGATCGAACTCTCTTCAATCGCTTGAACTCCTCTGATTTTGACAGCACTGCACCCCGATGGGAGAATAGCCATAACTTTTCACTCGGACCTCGGATTGACCTCCCGTTTGCGGCCACGCGACCGTAACTCAAAGATCTACATTTCTTGTCTCTGGGAAAATCTTCCAAATCTGAAGTCATCATTGTCAAAATTGGCATTTTCCCAGCTGCTTCTGTTATTCTATCCACCAGAATCACTTTCTTTAGCTCCACTTCATTGATTTACATCCTAATACCTATAAAACCATGCAAAAACATATAGTTTAGCATTAACACAATAAAAAGATCATTGTTATTAGAATGCACCTAAATGTAGGGACTTTGGGGATAAAAGTATGCATAAAAGACCATATAATACACTATGAACATGCACTTTTCACCTCGAATCACACCCCCCAACTAGCTCGTTGCTAGTCCCTAGCAATGAAGCGAACTACAACAGTGTTTATTTAACTCTAAAAATTAAAAACAAAAGAAAGTAAAAATCCTAAATCACTTTCGCAGGAATCGCGATTGCATTTAGCGTATGCAACAAGCCTTTAAACCTCTAGGTTCCCCCTAGTGGACGAGTGTTGTCTCGTGAGGGTTTGTAGTGAATCTACCCACAGAATTCATGTTTATGGTAATGGTTCTCATTTAAATGTTTTCAAGAAATTTTTTCTCTCATTTAGCAATGTAGTTAAGCTCAACAATCTCATGAAACTCTCTAGTATGCCATAGCAATGAGACACACACCTTACAGTTAATCTACTATCAAAGTCATTAGAATATTCCATACCTATTAATCTTCAAGTGTGTGTGTGAGTGGACAACCCAAATACAAAACTTTAATTTCAAAGCTCGCATAACCTAAGATACTATCAAGACGTTCATTTTGACTCAACTCTCACCGGGATTACACTCTCAAGATGAAATCACTCCGAATTAGGTGTAATAATTATCACTCATGATATGGAAGCTATAAAGAGTAAATGTAAATGGAATCTAATGCTTCTCATATCTAAATTGAAAAACGGACATTTTAGTGCACAAAGTCTCATGAAAGGATACTTTTCACTAGAAGAGCGAGATACCGTGGATAACTCTCTCATTACCTTAACTTCAAATCCAATTTACTTAAAATCATCAGGACTTTGAAAAAGAGGTGTTAGATTAAGAAGAAAAAGGCTCGTGATATTCAATTGGGTCAAAGGATGTGATTGGAATGTCTACTATAACTTTTCAAACTTCCCACGTCTCCAATCTCTCTCTTCTTCTTTTCTTTTATTTATTTTTTTCACACTCTTCTTTTCATTCCTTTTTTTTTTCTTTTGTAACAACCATTGGCATTTTTTTTTTCTTTTTCTTCTCATGCTTTTCTTTTTTTTCTTTCATTTTTTCTTTTCCAACTTTCCCTTATTCACACTAACATACTTCTTGTTAACGCAACACATCCCAATCACACCTAAATAAAGAACTGATGCTTGAACTCCTAATTTGGAGTCAGGTATTGACTTTAGGATTGTGAAGACAAGGCGATTATGATAAGGCTCAAGAGGTGAAGTAGAGGAATAGCATAGAGGTAGGCCAAGGCTGTATTATCCATGTAAGGTCAAAAGATGGCCTAAATCATCTTCTAAGTTAATAGGATAATTCATTTCAGTATATTCAAGAGCTCTAAAGTTTGGTAAATCCTGAACGTTCTCTTCTAGTGATCAGTCAAAATAAAGAAGAAAAATAAGACTTTCAACGAATTAATACGCTTTTCAAAAGGTAAGAGTAATTTTATAAAACCCTCAAAAATAAAAGAATGGCACAAAAGCTCACTTGGGTTATTAGTCTCCACTACAGTCTTTCAAGACACTTAAACTATGCTTACTAATCCATTTTAGCTAAGTACAAGGTTGTCACAACGTGCTCAAAGTTGTTTGAAGATTAAAAAGCCTAAAACATACTATAACTAAGATAGTAAACAAACTATCATAGTTTGTATCACATACTAATAGCATATAGAAAATAACACTAATGCATCATAACTAACTACATTAACTATGAGAGAAATACAAGAACCATTTTATATCTTTAAAAAAAAAAATAATTTTAAAATTTTTGCATTTACTGAGTTACATGTTGCTAAGCAGGTATATGACACTAAAGTACAACAAAAAGATATGAGGCATGCAATGACTCACTCCCCCCAACTAAAACTAAACATTGTCCCCAATGTTCTAAACTAAGCACATGGACATGTAAAGTAAAGCGAGGGAAGGAAGGATTTTACCTCGAAGCGTTAATATCCATTTTTTTCAAGCTACCTGCAAGATCATTAGTAGCAACAAGGAAAAATACAGAATATAATACAACTACTCAGTAAATAACCTCGGTTAACAAGATTTTTATCATAAAGTAATAATCGAAATTTTTGAGGATCTTCCCAATAAAATAATTTAACAGTTTGAAGAATGTTGGGATCCTCATAAAAATGCAACTCCCCCCAACTAATGTCAGGCTCAAGGTCAGAGGAGATGATGCAAAACCTATGGCTTCCAAATTTTTTTGGGACAGTTATAAAAGGAATACAACACTTTTTAGGAATTATATGCAAGAAACGATCTTTAGTGTTGGTATTTCCTATAACAGCCTCTATTTTAATACTAAAAACAGGGGGAGGCCATGGTTCAATAAAAGGGGCAGGGTCGAAGTGATGTTCTAATGAAGCTTCACCACTCTCCGCTTGTCCTAGAACAGAATCTATGGAGGTATAATCATAGGAATTGAATTTCTGTTCTATACACATGGTTTTGGACTGGACTTGGATAAAGCTATCTATTTGGGCCTCAATGTCATAATCACTCAAGAAGGTCAAGCAGTCTAGAAGATTGCTAGCTTCTTGTTGAATTTTAAGATCATCTAAAGTGGGCCCAATATTTTCCAAGTCTTCTCTCAAAGAATTTTGAAAGTTAAAATTTTGTGAAGAACATGTGCTAGTATCCTTACCATCCTCTTCCACAACGCATTCTGTTTGTACATTAATGGGATACACATGATTCTCAAGCTCAGGATGAGAGTTTTGATTAATAGAGAGGATAGGTGATGGGCATCTTGGTGACACCACCTCTTCGGCCGAAAGAGGTGAGGGTTCATGAATATCACATGAATCTAAATCGAATTTAGACTTTTCAATAACGTCCTCCCTAGGGTCACTATCAAAGGTAGGGATATAGTCAACAGGGGACTCATCCTTTCCTAACAGCGTGCAGTCACCTAAACTCTCATTATCTGTAAAAACCTCATTCTCATCCGTGTAACTCTCCTCACTATATATGTCATCTATTGAGGTGCTCTGGACAAAGAGATTGTGCAGTTTTATCCAGGCAGTGAAGGAGTTGATGTCTGGGGTTGTATGTTGAGGAGAAGATGGTTCTACAACTTCATGCTCAATGGTTTGGTTTTGGAGTTCTTGTTGGGTTATCACTTTCTCAAATGAGTTGTTAACCTCACTTGGTATGAACCCATCATTGTCCTCTAATTCCATTCCATTGTTAGTGTCTTGAAATTCAAGTTGTAGCGTTGAAGAACTGGTATAGTCTTCTAAAGGTTGGCTATCAAATGCTTGTTGATATCTAGCTCCTAATTTATCAATTGCACTCTCTAGCCTTTTCATTTCACTAAGCAGCAATTCTAACATACCATTATCCTCAACTTGGTTATTCTCCTCATTATAACTATATGATGTTTCACCCCATTGTTGTTGGTAATAGTCCCCTTCCCATTGTGTTTGTGTGCAAGACTCCCTAGAAGGAAAGTCTTGGTGCATTTGGTAATCGTGGGAACTACTACTATATCCTACACTATCATGTTGGTTATATCCCCATTGCGATTGATAGAACTCTCCAGGTGGAGGTTCTTGATACGTTTGATAACATGGGGGACTAACACGATGGTTTTCCCATTGTGGTGATTGGTAGCACTCAGGTTGATAATGTGCATCATATGTGGGTGCTTGCCAACTCGGGGTATAGTTCTCATTACCTAATGTGTACCCATTCGTGGTATTTGTGTTGTATAGAGGGTAATATGGATAAGACATGTTTACCCAAAATATTTAAACAAAAGAAAAAAAAAATTTCCTTGTGAGAGAAAAAGTCCAATGATTTTTTTTTTTTTTAAGTAAAAGAAGAAAAATGGAAAAACTTAGTAAAATCCTAACCTAGTTGCCTTCCCCGGCAACGGCGCCAAAAACTTGACACGACTAAATAGTTGTGCGCTCTTGTGCAACACCCAAGTGTAGGTGATCGTGCAAGTAATATAGTACTGGAAGTCTAGGTCGATCCCACAGGGAAGGAATAGGGAGAATGTCTACTAAGTTATAACCTAAAGAAAATAAAAATGAAGGATTGGAGGTTCTAATGAATCCTAATTAATTAAATTAAACTAAATAATAAACTAAACATAACGAAACATAATAAATTAAATAAATAAACTAAAGGTGTTGGAAACACGTGAATCCACATTAATCCTAACCATCTACCATGCATATTCATTAACGCTCTATGGAGTTCATTCCTCTTCAGCATTCCGTATTTTTCTAAAGATAAAGAATCAGTAGCCCTTTCATGACCGGGACTACATCATCACAATTGATTTAAAATACATGGAAGACGGTTTAAAACAATGGTTATTACTTGCACTCTAAATGGTGTTAGCATTCAAAGTGGTTTTCAAAAGTCATTGAAGAAAAGGCCTTAAGGCTTTAAGTTCTAAAAACTGTTGTGACAAACTGAGCTTATTGGGACAATTTGATGATAGATTTCTAAAACAGAAAGTCATGAAATACTTAAAAGAATCATCTCAAGATTCTGCAAGTTCGATCGATCGAAGCGCTCTCGATCGATCGGACTGCATCATCCTTCAATCGATCGAAATGTCTTCGATCGCTTGACTATGGCTAGTTCGATCGATCGAAATATCTTCGATCGATCGAACTCAGGTTTTCTAAATCATACATGGCAGAGGCTAAAAATCAATATTTCATCACATATTTCCAACGTCTAAACTACGGAAACATAATAAAACTAGTGCAGAAATAGTAAAACAAGACAATCATCAACATCTATACTAATAAACAATCAAATAGAGGGAAAGGAGAAGAAAAACCTGTAAATAATCTGAAATAAACTTGTAAATAACTTGAAATAAAGTTGAATCTTCAATAATCTTCAATGAATCAAAGGAAAAGATGAAAAATAACATGAATCTAACCTAACCTACTCCTAATCTAACCCTAAAACTACCCTAAACTGCTGTTTTTCGCGTTCTGGAGCTTCCTCCCTTCGTCTGGCGTCAAAACGACGTATATATAGGGTTCCCACAGAGTTTACACAACTTTTGGGTGAAAATAAGGTTCGATCGATCGAGCTCAGTTCGATCGATCGAAGGTTCGATCGATCGAACTCTCTTCAATCGCTTGAACTCCTCTGATTTTGACAGCACTGCACCCCGATGGGAGAATAGCCATAACTTTTCACTCGGACCTCGGATTGACCTCCCGTTTGCGGCCACGCGCCCGTAACTCAAAGATCTACATTTCTTGTCTCTGGGAAAATCTTCCAAATCTGAAGTCATCATTGTCAAAATTGGCATTTTCCCAGCTGCTTCTGTTATTCTATCCACCAGAATCACTTTCTTTAGCTCCACTTCATTGATTTACATCCTAATACCTATAAAACCATGCAAAAACATATAGTTTAGCATTAACACAATAAAAAGATCATTGTTATTAGAATGCACCTAAATGTAGGGACTTTGGGGATAAAAGTATGCATAAAAGACCATATAATACACTATGAACATGCACTTTTCACCTCGAATCACCCTTTCCAATGTCATGAGGCAAAGATTGACAATCTCTTCACCATTTGAGTCATCGTCCGATGATTCGCTCTCGGAACTACTATTAGTGGCCTTGATTGTCTTCTTTTTGTGTTTTTCCTCCTTGGGTGACTTCTTTCCCGATTTTTCTTTCTTTAGAAACTTTGCAAATTTTCGGGTGATCTTTGTCATTTCCTCATCCTCATCACTCTCAACATCTTTCATCTTTTTCTTTGAGCTTGAGGATTTTAAAGCCATGTCTCTCCTTTTGGCCTCTTTCACTTCCAATTTCTTGTCTTCACTTTCGAAGACGGCTAATTCCATTTCATGAGTTATAAGAGAACTCATGAGTTGTTCCAAGGAGAGTGTTGAAAGTTCCTTTGCTTCACGAACGGCCCTGACCTTTGGTTGCCAATACTTTGGTAAAGACCTAAGCACTTTCTCAATCATTTCTTCATTAGTATAAACTTTACCAAGATTTTTCAAGTTATTAATAAGAATGGTAAAACGAGAAAACATATCTCCAATAGATTCATATGGCAACATGCATTTTAAACATTTTATAAGTTTGAACAAGCAAATTGATTTTAGACTTTTTAACTTGGCTTGTTCCATCATGAGCATTTTCGAGTTTATCCCAAATCTCTTTTGCGGATTCGCAAGATGAAATTCTATTGTATTCATTTGGGTCTAAATCACAATATAATAAATTCATTACCATAACATTTATTTTTATGAGTTTCTTATCGGCATCATTATATTCATCTACCGTCTTTGGAATAGAAAAATCATTTTCAATTTTTGTAGGTAGATGAGGCCCTTTGACCACGATTTGCCATAAATCAAAATCTTGAGAAATCATATAGATTCTCATTCTATTTTTCCAATAGGCATAGTTTGAGCCATTAAAACATGGTGGTCTTAATGTCGATTGACCCTCACAATAATAAATGTAAGAAGAGTCGGTTTCCATTGGATCTTAACTCAAAATTTTCAAATTCTTTTGAAAATAGAAGAGCCGAAGCTCTGATACCAATTGTTGGCCCAAATGTGGAAACCTTAGAGGGGGGTGAATAAGGTTTTAGCGGAATTTTAACCTTTTCAAAATTATTAGCAAATTAAGCTCAATCACAAGCAAATATGTAAAGAGAAAAGGGAAGAGAAACTTGCAAACCGATTTTTCAAGTGATTCGGCAATCGCACCCCGCGGCCTACGTCCACCCCTCAAGAACACCTCTTGAGGATTCCTTAATCCGATCTACTTACGGGTGTAGACCAAACCGTTTCCCGGAGCACTTACGGGTGTGCACCAAACCGTTACAAGAGCCTATGATCTCTCCCAAAGAAGAACACCTCTTCTTTGCACACAAGGGTTACTATCCCTCAACCTTTACAATTGATTTGATACAAATTGAACTCTCTTTATAGAGTGGATAATACAATTGAAAGCTCACTACAATTCACTCTCTCAAGATTACAATTGAAGGCTAGAGCAAATTGAGAAACTCACACAACTAGGGCTCAATTGTGAATGATTAAGAATCAACAAGTTGTGTGATTGAAATAGAAGTTTTCCAATGGATTGATCAACATAAAATGGTGTGGGAAAACATGTATTTATAGGCCAAGAAAGATTATAGCCGTTGGTGGCAAGTTTGGTAATTAAAAGCCCCTTTAAAAACTAGCCGTTATGCCTTTTCAGGTCGCTTCAGTCGACTGGAACATGAAGCAGTCGACTGGTCCTTGAAGCAGTCGACTGAGATGTGTTTACAGAGGGTTCTGTTTTCATTCTTCTCACTTCGGTCGACTGCATTGGGCCCTCAGTCGACTGCCCTTCCCAGTTTGGCAGCCTAACACATCTCCACTAAAAAGGCCATAACTCCCTCTACAAAACTCGGATTTTTGATCCGTTTGATGTTTTGGAAACTAAATTCAATACCTTTCCAACCATATAAAACTCAACATCTAATTATTTTCCAATTGGTTGAGGCATTGCTTTAAAGATGACCCATTTAAAATTTGTTTCCAAAACTTTAACTTTTAGCATTTGTTTGAGCCCCTAAGAGTGTGAGATCAAGATTCCTTACAATGATGGTCCTAGACTTCAACCAAGGATGAAATATCTTCAAGTCTTCAAGCTTGATCCTTGTTGAGCTGCTTGTAATCTTGATCTACATCAATTAAATCTCATGCACACAAAGATGTTAAAACATTGATACAATATTAATACATGAGATCATATATGATCATAAAAATGACTATGACAATAACAAAGAATGAATCAATATGAATCATGTAATTATCATAGCATATTTGACATCATCAAAACATAATTAAATATGACTTAATATACCTTAAGGCTAACAATCTCCCCCTTTTTGATGATGACAAACAACCAATGAAAGATATGCCAATATAAGCACATTTGGTCATTTTCATATTATCATTCATAATGGATATCGTATGTTAAAGAACATGAATGATAACTACCCAAATACTTCTCCCTAATACTTCTCATATTTCTCCCCCTTTGACATTATCAAAAAAATTTGGGGATAAAATGCAAAGCTCCCCCTCACAATAGGCATACAAATCAAAAGGTCAAAATGATACCAAAAATAAACAAATATAACCATATGTGAACAAATGAAACATGAAAGTGCTCCCCCTAAGCATGTGCAATGATAAAAGATACCAAAAGATATGAATAGAGAGCATAATCTCCCCAAAAGATACCAATTATAAAGTTGGAAAACTCAAAATCAATGTAAAACAAATATTCAGTCGGGTCAGTCGACGCCACAGTCGACGGAAGTGGGCAGGGATTAAGATGTGCAAAAACAGTCGACGCCTCAGTCGACTTAACAATGCAGAATCAAAAAATTCAAAGCCTCACAGCTAAATCAGTCGACTGTGTCGGGGTACCAGTCGACTGCTTTGTTCAGCAGTTCATAAAAATGACAGTTTAGCAGCAAAAATTTGAATGATTTACAAAACATCATTTTGTCTAACCATTATTAAAACTTTGTCTAATCAAACAAAAGCATATCATCATTTTTCAAATAAGCAATATCAAGAGCATGATGATTTATGTAAAGACATATCCAAAACACAAGTAGATGAAACAAGATTTATGCATAAAAAATCAAGTATGAATATCTAAACAAAATCAAAGTGATTTGAAACAAATTAATCTAACCTACTCCTACTAGGCTTAAGGTGAGAGATTTAACCATTGTCCAAGTGCCTCTTGGATGCTCCATTTGCCGAGGTGGTAGGAGAGGCCCTTTCCAATGTCATGAGGCAAAGATTGACAATCTCTTCACCATTTGAGTCGTCGTCCGATGATTCGCTCTCGGAACTACTATTAGTGGCCTTGATTGTCTTCTTTTTGTGTTTTTCCTACTTGGGTGACTTCTTTCCCGATTTTTCTTTCTTTAGAAACTTTGCAAATTTTTGGATGATCTTTGTCATTTCCTCATCCTCATCACTCTCAACATCTTTCATCCTTTTCTTTGAGATTGAGGATTTTAAAGCCATGTCTCTCCTTTTGGCCTCTTTCACTTCCAATTTCTTGTCTTCACTTTCGAAGACGGCCAATTCCATTTCATGAGTTATAAGAGAACCCATGAGTTGTTCCAAGGAGAGTGTTGAAAGTTCCTTTGCTTCACGAACGGCCGTGACCTTTGGTTGCCAATCCTTTGGTAAAGACCTAATCACTTTCTCAATCATTTATTCATTAGTATAAACTTTACCAAGATTTTTCAAGTTATTAATAAGAATGGTAAAACGAGAAAACATATCTCCAATAGATTCATATGGCAACATTTTAAACATTTCATAAGTTTGAACAAGCAAATTGATTTTAGACTTTTTAACTTGGCTTGTTCCATCATGAGCATTTTCAAGTTTATCCCAAATTTCTTTTGCGGATTCGCAAATGAAATTCTATTGTATTCATTTGGGTCTAAACCACAATATAATAAATTCATTGCCATAGCATTTATTTTTATGAGTTTCTTATCGGCATCATTATATTCATCTACCGTCTTTGGAATGGAAAAACCGTTTTCAATTTTTGTAGGTAGATGAGGCCCTTTGACCACGATTTGCCATAAATCAAAATCTTGAGAAATCATATAGATTCTCATTCTATTTTTCCAATAGGCATAGTTTGAGCCATTAAAACATGGTGGTCTTAATGTCGATTGACCCTCACAATAATAAATGTAAGAAGAGTTGGTTTCCATTGGATCTTAACTCAAAATTTTCAAATTCTTTTGAAAATAGAAGAGCCGAAGCTCTGATACCAATTGTTGGCCCAAATGTGGAAACCTTAGAGAGGGGGGTGAATAAGGTTTTAGCGGAATTTTAACCTTTTCAAAATTATTAGCAAATTAAGCTCAATCACAAGCAAATATGTAAAGAGAGAAGGGAAGAGAAACTTGCAAACCGATTTTTCAAGTGGTTCGGCAATCGCAACCCGCGGCCTACGTCCACCCCTCAAGAACACCTCTTGAGGATTCCTTAATCCGATCTACTTACGGGTGTAGACCAAACCGTTTCCCGGAGCACTTACGGGTGTGCACCAAACCGTTACAAGAGCCAATGATCTCTCCCAAAGAAGAAAACCTCTTCTTTGCACACAAGGGTTACTATCCCTCAACCTTTACAATTGATTTGATACAAATTGAACTCTCTTTTTAGAGTGGATAATACAATTGAAAGCTCACTACAATTCACTCTCTCAAAGATTACAATTGAAGGCTAGAGCAAATTGAGAAACTCACACAACTAGGGCTCAATTGTGAATGATTAAGAATTAACAAGTTGTGTGATTGAAATAGATGTTTTCCAATGGATTGATCAACATAAAATGGTGTGGGAAAACATGTATTTATAGGCCAAGAAAGATTATAGCCGTTGGTGGCAAGTTTGGTAATTAAAAGCCCCTTTAAAAACTAGCCGTTATGCCTTTTCAAGTCGCTTCAGTCGACTGGAACATGAAGCAGTCGACTGGTCCTTGAAGCACTCGACTGAGATGTGTTTACAGAGGGTTCTGTTTTCAATCTTCTCACTTCGGTCGACTGCATCGGGCCCTCAGTCGACTGCCCTTCCCAGTTTGACAGCCTGACACATCTCCATTAGAAAGGCCATAACTCCCTCTACAAAACTCGGATTTTCGATCCGTTTGATGTTTTGGAAACTAGATTCAAATACCTTTCCAACCATATAAAACTCAACATCTAATTATTTTCCAATTGGTTGAGGCATTGCTTTAAAGATGACCCATTTAAAATTTGTTTCCAAAACTTTAACTTTTAGCATTTGTTTGAGCCCCTAAGAGTGTGAGATCAAGATGCCTTACAATGATGATCCTAGACTTCAACCAAGGATGAAATATCTTCAAGTCTTCAAGCTTGATCCTTATTGAGCTCCTTGTAATCTTGATCTACATCAATTAAATCTCATGCACACAAAGATGTTAAAACATTGATACAATATTAATACATGAGATCATATATGAGCATAAAAATGACTATGATAATAACAAAGAATGAATCAATATGAATCACGTAATTATCATAGCATATTTGACATCATCAAAACATAATTAAATATGCCTTAATATACCTTAAGGCTAACAATCACGATTCTAGATTCCCTTAGATCTACCAAAACAATCAGTATGAAATGTTACAACTTTTCATAAAAAAAAAAAAAAAAAAAGAAAGAAAAGAAAAAAGAATTGTTATAAGTTAATTTTAAATAATTTTTATTTAGGTTTGTTAGCATTTTTGTGGGTTATGGGTCACCCACATAATCTATGGACCGGGTCCAACGGACTTAGCTTAGGATCCAAGAAATTCTATGTGAATTATATCTTGGATTCCTAGGGCATGTATATGTGTGTGTATATATATGTGTGTATAACACACATATAAACAAAACTCTCTACACACAACAAGAGTATCCCTCTCTCTCTCTCTTCGGTTACTTTCTCTCTCTAGCCAAATCACACTAGGACTTGGGATTTAGCACGTGGATACAAAGGGGGTGTCTCTAGTAGGCATTCTCACGACCCGTTCGAAGCACAAGAGCGTACACAGAAGCACTAAAGAGTAGCAATTCGTGGGCATTATCCCCAGGCTCGTAACAACGCCGCTAAGACGATCCGTGATCGAGTATATTCTGCAAGGTATGTCCTTTACCCGACCCGTATTCTTGTTTGATGCATATTTACATTGGTATCAGAGCCTATAGGTTGTTGATTCGCCCGTATTATGCCCAAAACAAATCTACCATTAAAGCTTTGTGAAGCTTTTAACATAAACTTGATAAAATCGAATTGGAAGTGGGTATACGTGAAAACAACATTATATGTCCAAATTTTTTATATGGATGTGTCCTATATGGTCCCTAGAGTCCCCCCCCCCCCCCCCCCCACAAAGTCCCATGGCTTGATTATCTCAAACGAGTGAGATATAACAAACCCTAGATTCGATTTTTGGTTAAAAATGAAATTTTTTTATAACTCTGCTCTCTATTTTCTGAAGATTTACTTGTTTAATCGAACTTTTTTTTGTCATGATCTTGTAGTACTCCATGAGAGCTTTCCAACGGTATAAAATTTGTAAGTTTTCGACGAAAAACGAGTGAGATATGAGCTTGCAAAGTAGCAGGGTTGAGCAGCCCCCAAAATCCACATTAGTTTTGTTTTGGAGAAGATGAACCAGAGACTGGCCACGCCCACTCTCGCTGAGGAGAGTGGAGCCCACTCGTCGGCCGGCGTTGGTCCGACGACCATGGGTCCGGAGAGTGGAGGTCCGTCTCTCGGCCCCGATCCTTAATATATATTTTTAATGTTTTAAATATGTTCTAATTGCTTTAAAATTATGAAAATATATGAAAATTTCAAATTTTATTTTTACTATATTAAGGACACTGTGAGGGACTAGAAATAATTTTGTGATAAGTTATTTCATAGTTTTTCATATTTTAGAGCATTAAAGATGTGTTTTGTACGTATTTTTAATTGCTTAAAATATCATAAAAAAAATATTAATTTTTGTGATTAATATATAGTGTTTAGTACACTGTAAGGGACTCTAGGATAACTTTTGTGAAAATTATCATGTATTTTTGTAATTTTAGAGCATATAATTTATGTTTTTTAGACATTTGTTTAGTTACTTAAAATAGCAAAAATGCATTATTAATTTTTGTAATTAATAAGGGACACATGGGGCACTGTTTTGTGACCATATGAAATTTAGTAGGACCCATCGATAATTTTTGGTAAATTATCCAAATCATATAAATATTTTAGAGCATATATCTATGTGTTTTTGTACACGTATTAAATTGCTTAAAATATATTTATTGGTTATTAATTTGTGAAATTAACACAATGTGTTTAGTACAATATTTGCAATGTGAGAAAATTATTTAGTAAACATTCTCATTTTTTTGGGATATATTTTAGAGCATATATTGTGTTACGTACACAATATTAATTGCTTAAAATATAGCAAATAAAGTTGTTAATTCTTAAAATTAATAAGTAATATTTTGTACACTACTTGGGGACTTGAGAAATTATTTAGTAATTCTCTAATATTTTTGGTATTTTAGAGCATAAAATTTATGCTTATGGGCATTATTTTAATTGCTTAAAATATCCAAAATTGATTATTAATTTTTGAAATTAATATAAGGTGTTTAGAACACCATATTGGACCACTAAAAATCCTTGGAGAATAAATTCCTCAAAAAAAATTATTTTAGGAATTTAGTTGCTCATAGTTAATTTGTTTAGCTAGATCAATTTATTTTTGTTAAATTGATTAAAATTTTTTTTTTTTTGCCTCCAATAATATTCTGGAAACTTTTATTTATAATGAAAAATTAGTTTTTCAGTTATTTAAACTTTTCCACGAGGTTTTAAAATTATTGTGTTTAATTTAAAATCCCTATTTAATTAGTTTAAAATATTTGAGAGGTTTGAAAGGGCAAATTTAATAATTAGTTTATTATTTTTGCATTAGAGGCTCGAATCATTGCACGTTTATTTAATGTTGTTTGTGATTGGATTACCATAAGACCTCTTGTCTTCTTCCTTAAATGGAGAGATGGATGAGTCCATTCATTCTGGTTATAAAGACCTCATGAGTGTTTGTCGTCTGTGATTAATTAATTAATCTGGATTGAATGAATGGACAACTTAATTGACTGTTTATTTTGAGCTTATGTTGCCACGATGAATGTTCTAAGGTTGTTTTTGTATATATGTGAAAAACGAAGCATCCCTATTTTTTTATGGCTATAAATGTAAAGTGAGGATGAGAGTTTGTATTTTATATTTTGGGAAAAACCTATTTGTAAAGGGATGAATTTTCTTTGTTTTCACAATATATGCATTAATTACTTTAGCGTGAGTTCTAGATTGTCAATTTGGGCCTACGTAGGGCCCATGTGCATTCATGTGTGTATGGCACAATTATATTATTATTGTGGATGATGATAGATAAGTTTAGTATTATCTATGCATATTTGTTTAGAAAAATCAGTTATAAAATTTTTTCTTGAGTTACAAAAATAAAGTGATGACTACGAGCTTAGCGAATTTTTGATTTTCAAATTGTGATAATGGAAAATATTTTGACAACTGGATTTTAAAACAAACATTTATAGAAAGATGTGCATCATAATAATGTCAACCTCTTGTGCATATTATTGAATGTAGAAAATTGCACTAAAAGTAACATATACGTTTTTGAATGAGCTAAGATCTTTTGGAGAACTTATCTCAATCAATGATCCAACCAATTGATCCCAAATTGGACCTAAGGCCCAATATTGCCAAAGGCCTATAGAATTTAATTCTAGTAAGACCATCACACGTGCTCTATTTTGATAAAGTAGCACGTATGATTATGGAATTGGGGAGTATAAGAACTACCCAATGACCTGTGAATGTGGAACCATCTTGAATTTGTTTTTGGAGCACATGCACTACTAGATTGAAGAATCTGGTATTGAACTTCGAAGTGAGGAAAAATCCCAAACACTTGATAACCGAGAATCTAAAGTTGAAATCCGACATGATTCAAGATCTATTAGGTGATGGAAAACGGGTTTAAATTTAAATTCAAACGCGCAGCGGAAAGATTATGTTTCAAAAACTTGTTGGTAGCCCAAGATCTACTACTCGTCAATTCCATAGATACGCACTAACTAGAGGGGACATGAATTATACCTCAGGTCTTGAACCCAATTCTGATATTCTTTTTCCTTGGTGATGCAGCAGCCTCTAATAGGTTGTCTTCACCCTTATGTCTCCTACGGATGCCTGCTGGAAAGACTAGAGATGGTGGGATCACTAATAGAGAAGAAAGAGAAGGTTTGGGGCTCTAAAACAGTTTATGCAGCTTCTGCTTTATAAAAATGACGTACCTCATTTCCTGATAGCAGTTGCCCTATTTATAGATTCCTAGAACAGGCCTAACCTTCAATCGATCGAAAGATTTCGATCGATCGAACATTCGATCGATCGAACCATGCTAGAGCGATTGAACCTTCCATGACTTCAATCGATCGAACTAGCTTCAATCGATTGAACTTGTCTTGACAGCTTCCTCAAGTGTCTTTCCAAGTATCCTGGCGGAGCTAAGAGTGGGACCTCCTAGGTTCTTTGTTGTTGGCTCAGACCAGTTTGTTAATTACCATGACCAAACTCTATGATCAGCAAACTAACTACATGGTCAGTCAAAGTTTACTCCACTATAAAATGATAACTGAACTCCAACGCAAAAGAACATATCCGAAATGATAACTAGACTGGTATGTTGTACTAATGTCCCTCTACCGTCAGCATTCGCAATCACATTCAGGTAGTCGGATAAACGGTCACTGTCAACCTGAATCATGATTACTTCTTGAATTCCTTGAGTCCCATTCACCTTTCATGATTACCAAACATGATGATCACTACTTATCAACAAGACTGCCGTTCTCAGTAATCAACTTCGTGACATTCTCAAAGGAATGCTTACTCTGAATCAGAGGGTAGATTCTATCTTGACAATATATGTTCACAACCATATGAACATGACATACCCAAGATACCGAGGTGTTGATCTTTTATAGACCTCACTGATTGGTAAGTCAAAGCAGTCATATCCACAGTCTGTGTTCATAATCGTCTCAAGATTGAGAACACGTACCTTATACAAGTTATGAGTTCCTATTGACTGTTTGACAGTCTTGAGTGTCAATAGGAAAGCTCAGGTCCATCAATGCACTATAAGCACTAGTGTAGCACCCGGAATTTCCTTAGAAATTCCACGTTGGATATTAGAAAATAGTGATATTACCCGAGGAAAACGACTACAGAAGGTCCATTAGGATGACCTTAACTATGAATCCCTATAATAATATGTAGTCAATGTCTTAATGACGACGACGATACCCTAATCTAGAGCCCAATAAGATAGTCATAATCTTGACAGTTATAATATCTATATTAGAAACCTTAGATAAAATCACATTTAGACCCAGACACATCCTCGTACACGTTTACATTTTCTGGTTCAGTTATAGTTAGTAGTTCACGGACACTAGGACTTGGGTACATCTCCCAGTATACCTACCTGAGAGTAGGACCCACACCACCCTCATGTGGACTTCACCTTCATCTACCCTTGGGTAGACACACACACACACAAACATACACATGCATGTACATATTTGTGCACAAGTGTTTGGACACTTATACCCCTACCCACATCTCCCTCTATAAATACACTTTCCCCCTCACCCTCATATCACTCTCACAACCCTATACAATCTGTTTATACAGATTACATAGAGAGAGAGAGACCCGAGAGCTTAGGAGACAAACACCACACACCACCCTCACACTCTCGATCTACACACACACACACCCATGGTTTGTACACAAGCACACCATAATCTCTTCACACCCCCTCTCTACATCATCTTTGTGTTATCATCATCAACACACACACGCAGAAAAGCTGAGAAAAGAAGACACGTCGGAAAGAGGAAGATCAGAGGAGAAGAGTAAGTGATTTAAGATCACCTAATGTAAACCCAGCTTCCCTATTGCTCTCTGACCCTTTGTATGTCACCCTACACTCCCAGATCACACTTGCACGCCCTCTAGCAGAGCCTAAGGCTCTCTATGAGCTCCGGTCAGCCATTAAAGCTGCACCGTGAAGCTTTGTTTTTGAAACTCCACCAGATCACCTATAATCTACACCATTATGATCCTTATGAACCCCTTAACACTCTCTAGTAGCAGCTTTGTATATAGATCAAGTTTGATGGGCCATGCAAGTTATTATTCTTATTTTGGACCAAAAGGATAATTCATTGGTGGGTATAGCAAATGAGATAACCCATTATCCATCTTTGAGTATGTTATAGAAGGGATAAATCTGGTCCTTTTGGCGGTGGTTTGGGCGATTTTCATGGAGAAAAGAGAGAGCTATGGCCCCTTGAAGTTTTCCGATGAAATCAGGCTTGCCGGCGGTGGCCTGAGTCAACGAAGAAGACTCAACCCATTTAGATTTTTCGGGTTATAAGACCCGGGTATAGGCCGGGTCATGGGTGGGTTTAGTTGTGTGTAGAAGTGGGTAGAGTAGCGGGTTAGGGTCGGGTTTTAATAAACCCGTGGGTTCTTTTAAGTGGGACGACGTCGTTTGGCATCGGGTTGTGTTTGGGTCGGGTTCGGGTATGGGTAGGGTCTAGATGTGAGAGAGAATGGGTCGGGGTCATAAGTAGGGTCGGATTTTAATAACCCATGGGTTGGGTTTAATGGAACGGCGTCGTTTTGACGCCGGGCCGTGTTCGGGTAGGATTCGGGTGTGTGGGCTGGGTCGCGGTGTGAGTGTAAGTGGTTTCGGGTTTGAGTTAACGATTAGGTTTAGTTTGTTAGTGAGTTTGGGTTTCGGGTTTGGGTTAGATCCAACCCGAATGAGTTTATGAATTGGGTTAGTTGTGAGTAGATATGGACTATCCAAATTAGTTCGGTTCGGGTCAGGTTCGTCACGATATGTCTTTTGGTTGGGTCCCTTTGTTTGTGTTAACAGGTTACCCGTTTAGTCTCGGGTCGGTTCGGGTTTGACCGGTCGGGTCTGAGATATTATTATGATTATTATTATTACTATTATTAGTATTAGTAGATTTTAATTGATTTTAATTATTATAAATAATATTAAAATGTATTATTAGTACATTTAATTTATGGAATATTATTGTATAATATTTCATATATTCTGAGAGTAATTATATTATTCTGAAAATATAATTAGTATTCATTTAGTATTTTTTATGTATTAAATAAATAATAAATATTAGTTTTAAATGGTAATTAAATAAATAGTAGATACTTATATGTATTTATAAATACTCTCAAGCTATGGAGTACTATTATATAATATTCCTAATGTACTGAGTATAATTATAGTATGGTAATAATATAATTACTAATTATTTAGTAATTTATAAGTATAATATAAATAGTTTTAAGGGTATTTAAATAGATATTAAATAGAAAAAATTAGTAGAAAATCCCATTCTACAAACGTTTGTTGTAATAGACCCACCAATTGGTACTTCCCAATGATAGACCCTATAATTGTAGATGTTGTTAGAGATTAGTCCACATTTTCCTATTATAGAATTAGTATATGTCTTTTCTACCCCTAACATATATATAGGGAGCCGTATATATATACATATATATTACAAATCAGTTTTAAAGTTTGAATCACTTACCAAATCTGAACAAATCTAATCAAATCCGAATTTATTTAAATGAGGAATCAGTTATCAAATCCCCATTAATATTGCATACAATATATGTGGATATGATATCCCAAAATTTTAGGACTTTACTTTACAAATTTGTTGAACCATTTTTGAATGACAGTGTATTTCATCTTCTATTAATATTTCACATCATAAAATGAGAGTTGTCAAAATCAAAAGTTTACAAACTGAGTTGTCATATTTTAATGATTACCGTTCTTGCATTTTTTAGAATAAATGTAAAGTTTTTCAGTTTTATAGTGTGAAATTGCACACTATTCGGACTGCTGTATGCAGTTTTATAGTGTGAAATTTCACACTGTAATATAATGATAGTCATGATATAATGTGATTCATAGTAACTGTATAGATTTTTCATTTTTTTCTCACTGTCATTATTAAGAAATTTAAGTGTTAAATTTCACACTACCTATATGAACACACGTGATAAATTTGACACTCAACGATACTCACTTATTCAACATTTCACACTCAATGATGCCCATTTCACATTATTCACACTATAATATATAAACAATCCATACGTTTATTCAACATTGTGAACTTTCAAACTATCAAAACAATGAAACGTTTAAACATGTATTCCGAAAAAAAAAAATGGCCAGGTCAGTCTGTATGTTAGCGTCATATTTTTGTCTTTGATGTGAGGCCATCTCCCAATACCATCTGTTAGCCTATCGACAACAGTGTCACCATCCTGCAAGCGTATAATAATAACTTGATTATTCAGAGGTTCAATCTTTAACAGTAAAAACTGCAAGTCAAAAAAAAATTTATTCCTCTTGCGAATGAAAAATTCAACATGCAAATGTGCAATATCAGATTCCTTTTTCAGTGATGAATTTTGCACTAGAAACTTAAAAAAGACAACCAATAGAAATTTGTGATTGAGATCTAATATATGCAAATGAGTGTGAAATTTCACACTGTCATTTAGAAAACCCACATGCAAGTGTGGAATACCGAATTTCTTTTCAATGAGAAATTTTGCCGTAGAAAAAAAAAAGACTAACCAATGGAAACTTGTGATTGAGAATTAAGACATGCAAATGAGTGTGAAAACACCACAAAATAAAAATCAAAGTACTAACCCCTTGATAAAACATGTGACCCAAGTCAACGTATCCAACAATCTAATGAACAAATCATATCAACGATGTCAGTGTTAAATTTAATAAAGTGCCTGATTGTTATCACTATGAAATTTTACACTGTGAAAATAGATAACTTATGAATAATTGCATGTTATTCAAAAAAATATCAAGTTTATAAATTAATAAATGTTCAGACAAGTGTTCAGATCAAAACGAAGGCAAAAAGTGGAGAATGACTAAAACATGTATAACGAATGTCATCACCTGCAGTCACCATCGATCCAAAAGACTTCCTTATATATCTTCGATCGCCTGCTATCTTCTTTAATCCAGAAATTCTCACGAATGCTAGAATGACCAATTATGGTGATCAAAAGAATAGAAGAAAATAGCGATAAAACGTAGAGAAGAAAAATGGCGGAGAATGAAGATTAATATACGTTATATTATGTAAGCTGTATATCTAGAATAATGAGATTTTATTTCCATATATAAAATATGCAACAATCATGGGATATATATATAGTAACTGATTTATTTAAGTTTCAATATATATCTCCATATATATATAGGCATGTGTGGGCTTGAAAGGGAATACTCCTCTTATGGATTTTAGGGGTAGTTTGGTCACTAAATAAAAATATGGACCTATTACCAAAATATTTTATGGGTTGGGTCTAGTGTAACAAACTTACATTAGATTGGATTTAATACTAATTAACTCTATTAAATACCTATATATATTTATAAATTCTAAAAAATTAGGGTAATGACCCTGGGACTATTTTATTATATAATGTAAATTATAAATCTATAATATTATAGTCTAATATTTTTTAATAATTAATAAGGAGCTATTTTATGAGTATGTTAATTATTAAAAATACCAAATGAACTTCGAAAATTATGAGAAAAGTACCCATAGTGTATGTTATCGTACATTATTTATTAAAAATGTTTCAAAGTACTAATTTCCTAGTATAGTTATAATTATGTATTTAAATCCCTTTTTGGGTATTTTTTGATATATATATATATATATATTATCTTCAATAATTCATAATAAATAATCTAGAACTCCAAAAATTACGCGATCAGTTCCCAGAGTCTTAGAATAATGTCTAGATCGTTCTCCTTAAGTCTCGTGACTTTTCGACTCGGTCAAAAATACAGTTTGTCTTTAGGGCCTACATTAGTGTAGTAAGCCCTATATATTACTTCGTACAACACGACGGACTCCGATTTGAGTCTAGTCAATGGCATTGGACTTAGAATGACACGTAGATCACTACCTTGAGGTTTTTAACCTCATTTGGTAAAATTAGCATTTTGCCCCTTGAGTTGCACTCACTCTTTATTATTGTTTCTTCCGTTGATTATCGTAGAACTTGACGTTTATCTGTTTTCTAAGAATCGGCGACTCGAGGTGAGTTTCCTAACCTCACTCTAATCCTAATAAGATTAATATAAGTTGTTTAAAAGTTATCTGTATGATGTTTTGTATAAGTAATATGCTGCTTTATGAATAATTATAAGACTATGCCAAGCATGTTATGGTAGTGCTAACGCATACGTGAGCATGTTAAGGGTTTTATCGATATGATTATTGGGATCAAATCCATGTTATGTGATCCATGTTTTGTATGTTATGTTTCTACTGCTAACTGTTAAATGCACATTTTACGATGGTTGTTAAATGGATTAGATAACGCATGCTATGTTAATAATAAAGAGAATGAAAGTGGTTTTGCATATGAGTATCAGTAGTGGACTCACTTGCATTTCATGACAGGTGTTAGAGAGGTGTTTGATGAGAATGTGAATGAGATGAGATATATGAATGTGAAAGAGATGTGATTGCTAGATCCGATTGATCAACAGCTGACGACCAGGGTGGACATGGACGGTTATGGTTCCTAGCGCGCCTCTCGCCGTTGAAGACGTCCGGTGACGCGCATATGTGGTCGAAGACACCCCATGTATCGTTGAAGACATTCAGCTAGTGCTCTAACATACTTCTCAGCCGTGTAGACAACTGTTGAGAGTATACACATGGTTGAAAATGTCCCATGTGCTAGTTCCATTGTTTACAGATAGTGTGTGTCATGAAGACATCTGGCCGCTTGTCAAGGGATTAAGTATGAATCAACTATTACAGCATGTTATCATCCTTGATGTACCGCGTGTTGTCAAGTGGATGAGAAAAAGAAAGTGAATGATGAGATTGAATTGATGAGTAAAATGGTTTGGTTAGAAATGATTTGGTTTTGGAAAGTTTGGGTTTTAAAATGAAATGGTTTTGAAAAGTATCTGTTTTCAAAAGTAAGTGTCTTTGAAAAAGAGTTGGGAGTAAGTCGCATTGGTCATGCATTTGCACGCACGAGGATAAAATAAAAGAATGTATTCGATGAGGCCATGTTTATCTATCTCCCTGTCTTGTTGAGACTTGTGCTATGCCTGTGATGAAAATGCGTCTTTTGATAAGAGATTAACCATATCTTAAGGTACTAAACTATGACGTGAGTCGAGAGATGTTTGGTATTTGTTGATTATTGTGCAGTTGAGACTCTCACTCAGCCTTGTTCCAAGGCTGACGGCATGTTATGCCCTAGGCATGCGTATACCCAGAGTGTTGCAGGTTTGGAGATAGATCGAAGAGTTCAGGATGCAGTGCCGTGGAGCCAAGGAGGATTAAGCCTTGCCGAAAATCTGATAGATAGTTTCTCAAGTTTTTAAGCTTATGTAAATTATTTAGTATGGCCTCTTGTATTAGGATGGAAGTTATTGCAACTCTTGTTTAATTTCCGCTGATGTATTTATACTCTGATAAGTTTAGGTCATGCTTATGCTTTAGCATTTCGCTTATGATTGCATGGTGTGGAGTTAGAAGGACAGGACGGTTAACAAACTAGCCACGTGTCCATGGATCCTAAAGGAAATTTTAATTTTCCCTATTTTTGGCTTACTCCGGGGCGTGACAGGGTTTTATTGGTATCAGAGCCTAGGTTTAGGCATTTACCTTTCATCCCATGCACTATAAGTTATAAACCATTAGATCTTATTTCCCACCTATGAAGATACTAACCTTATGATAGTTTATATTGAACAGGTTAGCATGGAACCCTTTTATTTCCAAGATGGATTTGGAGGACATTGGGTATACCCAGATCGTATAGAGCCTGCGGACCCTGTGTTGTACCAGCAGAGGATTCGATATAGTGCCTAGCGGCATTTGGAGGATAATATGTGGCACGACGTACATGTGTTGGGAATTGAAGATCCAGAGATCCTGCAAAGGGAGGCACATTACCGTGAAAACACCCTTAGACTTGTTCATCAGGAAGCAGCTGAGATGACTCAGGACCGCTATACCCTCCGAGTCATGACTTTTCGAGTTAAGCTGACACCCCCACCAAGACCCGTAGGACCACCTCCTACTATACCACTCCCAGCACCAGAGGAGTTGATAGCTGATGCACCCTTAACCGCTGAGTCAGTTATGTGGCCTGATAGGGAGGAGGATGATGATGGAGCGGTTCCGGTAAAGGACATCAATCCCGTGGAGGATGCTCATTCCACAGTCAATGTTGACCCAACTGAGATTGTGGGCGAGGAACCACCCAAGAGAGACATAGCTGAGAAGGGAGGGCCAAAGGTCGAGGATCAGGATGATTGAAGAACTTTTGGATAGGAATTCCCAGGCCCTAGAGCCCTATTATAATAGGACTAGTAGTCCATCTTTTGTGTACATAGCTGTAGTACTCAGGCATGTAACACGTAGTAGTAGTAACGTGTACGCCTTTTCATGTATATGTTTTTGGCACTGTTCCCTACTATGTATATATTTAGCGTACGCACTCTCTGATGTAAATGTTTTTGTAACTATGCTGCACTATGTAAATACTCGAAGCTATCTATGAAGATTATCTTTAGCCTGACTTATATATTTGCACATGGATGTACTGCTTGCTTATAATTTGTTTTAATCATCCCAGTAACTTATTTAAGCTTATATACTCTTAGTCTATAAGAATGACTAATAGATCCCCGTAACGCGTCGAACCATACAAATCACAAGTGTAAAATATAGAATTAGGAACTAATGTAGTTCTAGGGAGTCAGACCCCGGAACATTTGGCAATAACTCAGGGTTTAGAAAGAATTAAGAAGGGTACCCCTTATCACTATAAAATTTTAAAATATTTATTTGTTTAGCATCAGTACTAAGTTAATTTTCTGTGTTGGGCAGGCTAGCATGGAGCACCAGATAGAGTACGATGCTGCGGATGGACAGTACAGAGTCACCTTGGAGAGACAATTTTCTTCTCAAAGATTTAGTCAGGTTAGTGCCACCATCAGGCATAGAGTTCGCCAGAGTATAAGGAAGTGGACACGTTGTTTCTTCTGTGAGAGACATGTTCCAAAGTTAGCATATCATAGAGTGGTAGCACCGCGCTTGCGGTCTGCTCAGATGGAGGATATTTTTCATGCCCTTGGAGACCTTGTGATTCCTGACCAGGACGAGACTCAAGAGGACATACTACATTTTTTTACCCCTGCAGGCTCTAATGATGACTCAGATAACGATCAAGATGAAGACCCACTAGCACAGCCTAAGATGATAGAGGACCCTGATTGGCCCCTAGAGCCAGCTTGGGATGCATTTATAGGTATCCCTCCGATTGACTTTCTGCCATCCAGTGACTTAGGAGAGGTGACCACATACTCTGATGTTGAGAGAGATGGAGATTGAACCCTTAGCTAGTTCATCTTATTTTGTTCTACTTCTTTTGATGTAATCCAGATTAGTAGAACTGGTATTCGTACTACTGTTGTACCTTTTTATCTTTTGATTAGTAATAGTCTTCTTGCGACTTAACTTAAATATAATTGTATGGATGAGACGAATTCTTACTTTTAATTTAATTGCTAATCTTACATCTTACATACGTTTATTACTAATAAGAATAGAGGATTGACCATTGGTCGATAGATGTTTAGGCACTGATGAACGTCCTGAGATGGATCTCGGAACAATCAGCTCAGCCTAGAGTCTAGAAAGACCAAAGATAGAAATGCCTTACCCTTGATTCTAGTAGTAGTTGTGACAACTGTTATATGTTAAAAATCTCTGTTGACTCGATGAACCGTTACTGTTACTTATTATGTGATCAAATGAGGTAAGATAAGGTATTGACCTAATACGTATCAACTCATAGGTATAACCCTTGCTAGCATACATCATGGTTAAGAGAAAACGGAATGCTCAGAATCCATCCAACGGACCAACAGATGTGATACCTCCAGTAGTGGACCCAATAGGATTGATAGGAGCTCTTGTCTGACGTGTGGAGCAAGCAAGTGATCACCTAGACCATGTCATCAACAATGAAAATGCTCGTCAGACAGGAGATAAAATGCTTGAGAGATTTCGTGCACTTCAACCAGAAACTTTCACTAGAATGACAAAAGCATGGGAAGCTGAGCAATGGCTTCGTGATATGGAACGAATGTTTCAAGCCCTCGAATGCAACGAGACGGAGAAAAGACGCTTGGCTATTTTTCAATTGACGTATTCGGCAGAAAACTGGTGGGAATCTGTTGAAGCTACGATAGGCGAAGGTGTTGCAAGGAGAATGACATGGGAAGCATTCAAGACAAAATTCCTAGCAAAGCACTTCCCAAGGACGTAAAGAAACAAGAAGAAAAAGGAATTCATAGAACTAGTTCAAGGCAACATGACAGTACAAGAATACACAGCAGAATTTGAGAGACTATCGTGATTTGCTTCTTACATGGTAGATACTCAGAGAAATAAGACACTGCAATATTACGAAGGACTTAACTCAGACATTCAAAAGATAGCAGCAGTATACCTCGACCAACCATTCGAAGAAATCGTCGAATTAGCCACAATTGGAGAACATAGCCCTGGACAGCAAGAAACTAGAGAGCCACCAACAAAGAGGAAAAGATAACTGGTTCTAGGCAAACAACCTAGGAGGAAGTCGAAGAGGCAATCAAGTGTCACGAGCAACCACTCGAATGCAGTCTGCAAGCACTAAAGAAAACTCTGGACACATCTAGAATCACCACAAGAGGCAGAGAAGTAATGACAGAAAAGTTAATCAGGCAACCGTCCAGACACACGCAAAGCAACATGATATCTGCTACAACTGCGGAACATCTGGACACCACTCCAAAGAATGCACAGCACCGAAATAACTCACAGGGCAACATGTACGGTGTTTCAATTATGGAAAGGATGGACTTGTATACAAAGATTGCCCTGAACAAGAAGTTCAGAACAATGCTCCACCACCACAAAAATCCAGAAAGAGAGCTCGTAGATCAGTGAATGAATTCCAACACTGAACAGAATGGAAGACTGAAGGTACTATAATCAATGCCAGAACCTTGAATCATAGATGGTAATGGTATTGCAGGATGTTTGGGACATTCGAAAGAAATTTAGAGAAGGACTTCATGAATCAACTGATGGAAACTTCACAACCTTAGAATTTGAGATGAGATTAGAACCTTATACTTTATGAGACCTAGCAATCTCTAGATTTCGAGGACGAAATCCTCCAATAAGGTGGGTAGAGATGTAGCACCCTGAATTTCCTTAGAAATTTCATGTCGGATATTAGAAAATAGTGATATTACCCGGGGAAAACGGTTACAGAAGGTCCATTAGGATGACCTTAACTAGTAATCCCTATAAGAACCTGTAGTCAACGTCTTAATGACAATGACGATGACGATACCCTAATCTAGAACCCAATAAGATAGTCGTAATCTTGACAGTTATAATGTCTATCGCATTTAGACCCAGACACATCCTCGTACACGTTTACATTTTCTAGTTCAGTTATAGTTAGTAGTTCACGTACACAAGGACTCGGGCACACATCTCAGTGTACCTACCTGAGAGTGGGACCCACACCACCCTCATGTAGACTTCACCTTCATCTACCCTTGGGTACACACATACACACACACACAAACAAACATACACATGCATATACATATTTTTGCACAAGTGTTTGGACACTTATGCCCCTACCCACATCTCCCTTTATAAATACACTTTACCCCCACCCTCATATCACTCTCACAACCCCACACAATCTGTTTATACAGATTACAATGAGAGAGAGACCCGAGAGCTTAGGAGACAAACACCGCACACCACCCTCACACTTTCGATCTATACACACACACACCCATGGTTTGTACATAAGCATACCACAATCTCTTCACCCCCCCTCTCTACATCATCTTTGTGTTATCATCATCAACACACACACGCAGAAAAGCTAAGAAAAGAAGACACACCGAAAAGAGGAAGATCGGAGGAGAAGAGTGAGTGATCTAAGATCACCTGAGGTAAACCCAGTCTCCCCATTGCTCACTAACCCTTTGCATGTCACCCTCACTCCCAGATCACACTTACACACCCTTTAGCAGAGCCTAAGGCTCTCTATGAGCTCCGATCAGCCATTAAAGCCGCACCGTGAAGCTTGGTTTTTGAAGCTCAACCACATCACCTAAAATCTACACCATTATGATCCTCATAAACCCCTTAACACCCTCTAGTAGCAGCTTTGTTTATAGATCAAGTTTGATGGGCCATGCAAGTTATTATTCTTATTTTGGACCAAAAGGATAATTCATTGGTGGGTATAGCAAATGAGATAACCCAGTATCCATCTTTGAGTATGTTATAGAAGGGATAAATCCGATCCTTTTAGCGGTGGTTTGGGCGATTTTCATGGAGAGAAGAGAGAGCTATGGCCCCTTGAAGTTTTCCGGTGAAATCGGGCTTACCGGCGGTGGCCTGAGTCAACGAAGAAGACTCAACCCATTTAGGGTCTTCGGGTTATAAGACCCAGGTATAGGCCGGGTCATGGGTGGGTTTAGTTGTGTGTAGAAGTGGGTAGGGTAGCGGGTTAGGGTCGGGTTTTAATAAACCAGTGGGTTCTTTTAAGTGGGAGGACGTTGTTTGGCGCCGGGTTGTGTTTGGGTCGGGTTTGGGTATGGGTAGGGTCTAGATGTGAGAGAGAATGGGTCGGGGTCATGAGTAGGGTCGGATTTTAATAACCCATGGGTTGGGTTTAATGGAACGGCGTCGTTTTGACGTTGGGCCGTGTTCGGGCAGGATTCGGGTGTGTGGGCTGGGTTACGGTATGAGTGTAAGTGGTTTCGGGTTTGGGTTAATGGTTAGGTTTAGTTTGTTAGTGAGTTTGGGTTTCGGGTTTGGGTTAGATCCAACCCGAATGAGTTTATGGATTGGGTTTAGTTGTGAGTAGATATGGACTATCCAAATTAGTTCGGTTCAGGTCAGGTTCGACCTGATGGGTCTTTTGGTTGGGTCCCTTTGTTTGTGTTAACGGGTTACTCGTTTAGTCTAGGGTCGGTTCGGGTCTGACCCGTCGGGTCTGAGATATTATTATTATTATTATTATTATTATTATTATGATTATTATTATTACTATTATTAGTATTAGTAGATTTTAATTGATTTTAATTATTATAAATAATATTAAAATGTATTATTAGTACATTTAATTTATGGAATATTATTATATAATATTTAGTATATTCTGAGAGTAATTGTATTATTCTGAAAATATAATTGGTATTCATTTAGTATTTTATATGTATTAAATAAATAATAAATATTAGTTTTAAATGATAATTAAATAAATAGTAGATACTTATATGTATTTATAAATACTCTCAAGCTATAGAGTACTATTATATAATATTCCTAATGTACTGAGTATAATTATAGCATGGTAATAATATAATTATTAATTATTTAGTAATTTGTAAGTATAATATAAATAGTTTTAAGGGTATTTAAATGAATATTAAATACCTATATATATTTATAAATTCTAAAAAATTTGGCCCTGGGACTATTTTATTATATAATGTAAATTATGAAGCTATAATATTATAGTCTTATATTTTTTAATAATTAATATGGAGCTATTTTAAGAGTATATTAGTTATTAAAAATACCAAATGAACTCCGAAAATTATGAGAAAAGTACCCATAGTGTTTTTTATTGTATATTATTTATTAATAATGTTCAAAGTACTGATTTCCTAGTATAGTTATAATTATGTATTTAAATCCCTTTTTGGGTATTTTTTGATATATATATATATATTATCTTCAATAATTCATAATAAATAATCTAGGACTCCGAAAATTACATGATTAGTTCCCAGAGTCTTAGAATAATGTCTAGATCGTTCTCTTTAAGTCTCGTGATTTTTTGACTCGGTCAAAAATACAGTTTGTCTTTAGGGCCTATATTAGTGTAGTAAGACCTACATATTACCTCGTACAACACGACGGACTCCGATTTGAGTCTAGTCAATGGCGTTGGACTTAGAATGACATGTAGATCACTACCTTGAGATTTATAACCTCATTTGAATAAATTACCATTTTACCCCTGGAGTTGCACTCACTCTTTATTATTGTTTCTTCCATTTATTATTGTAGAACTTGATCACGTTTATCTGCTTTCTAAGGATCGGCGACTCGAGGTAGTTTCCTAACCTCGCTCTAATCCTAATAAGATTAATATAAAATGTTTAAAAGTTATTTGTATGAAGTTTTGTATAAATAATATGCTGATTTATGAATAATTATAAGACTATGCAAAGCATGTTATGATAGTGCTACCGCATACGTGAGCATGTTAAGGGTTTTATCTATATTATTATTGTTATCAAATCCATGTTATATGATTCATGTTTTATATGTTATGTTTCTGCTGCTAACTGTTAAATACACATTTTACGATGGTTGTTAACTGGATTAGATAACGCATGCAATGTTAATAATAAAGAGAATGAAAGTGGTTTTGCATATGATTATCAGTAGTGGACTCACTTGCATTTCATGACATGTGTTAGCATGCATTGTATGAGAAAGAGAGGTGTTTGATGAGAATGTGAATGAGATGAGATATGTGAATGTGAAAGAGATGTGATTGCCAGATTCGATGGATCAACGGCTGACGAGCCGGGTGGACATGGACAGTTAGGGTTCCTAGCGCACCTCTCGCCGTTGAAGACGTCCGATGATGCACATACATGGTCGAAGACGCCCCATGTATCGTTGAAGACATCAGGCTAGTGCTCTAATATTTCTCAGCCATGTAGACGACCGGTGAGAGTATACACATGGTTGAAGATGTTCTATGTGCTAGTTCCATTATTTACAGATAGTGTGTGCCTTGAAGACATCCGACAGCTTATCAAGGGAACAAGTATGAATCAACTATTACAGCATGTTATCATCCTTGATGTACCGCGTGTTGTCAAGTGGATGAGAAAGAGAAAGTGAATGATGAGATTGAATTGATGAGTAAAATGGATTGGTTAGAAATGATTTGGTTTTGGAATGTTTTGGGTTTTAAAATGAAATGGTTTTGAAAAGTATCTGTTTTAAAAAGTATGTGTCTTTGAAAAGTTAGGAGTAAGTCGCATTGGTCTTGCATTTGCATGGACGAGGATAAAATAAAAAGAATGTATTATGAGGCCATGTTTATTATCTACCTGTCTTGTTGAGACTTGTGCTATGCCTGTGGTGAGAATGCATCTTTTGATAAGAGATTAACCATATCTTAAGGTACTAAACTATGACGTGAGTCGAGAGATGTTTTGTATTTATTGATTATTGTGCGATTGAGACTCTCACTCAGCCTTGTTCCAAGGATGACGACATGTTACGCCTTGGGCATTCGTATGCCCAGAGTGTTGCAGGTTTGGAGATAGATAAAAGAGTTCAGGATGCAGTGCCGTGGAGCCAAGGAGGATAAAGCCTTACCGAAGATCTGATAGATAGTTTCTCAAGTTCTTAAGCTTATGTAAATTGTTTAGTATGGCCTCTTGTATTATGATTGAAGTTATTGAAACTCTTGTTTAATTTTCGCTGTTGTATTTATACTCTGATAAGTTTAGGTCATGTTTATGGTTTAGCATTTCACTTATGATTGCATGGTGTGGAGTTAGAAGGACAGGATGGTTAACAAACTAGTCACGTGTCCACGGACCCATAAAGGAAATTTTAATTTTCCCTATTTTTGGCTTACTCTGGGGCATGACAACTAGCATATTAACTAAGAGTTACACTCTAGTGATTGAGATTAATCACTCTATCCAATGGTAGTTAATAATGCTACAGTGTAGACATGATGAGGTATCTAGTCTTATCATCCACTATGATAAGTTCTAAGTATCAGAGGATAGTAATTCGTATCTCACTTGTATGTATCTCATACACACACGAATTAGTTACTATGGTACTTAAAGATTAACAATCATCTCATGAAATGAACATACACAATGAAATGTAAAGCTGATATCCATATATTAAAATGTCAATGTCTCATACATAAAGTAATGGTTTGAGGGCACAAACCCAAGAAACTCCCACTTGCACTCATAACCATTCAGAACTACATCTAAGACCTAGACTAACTAGATGACGATCAAAGACCTTCTGTGGCAAGGCCTTTGTAAACGGATCCGCAAGATTGTCAGCGGTGGCAATCTTGGTGACAGTCATATCTCCACGTTGAACAATATCTCGGATAAGATGATATTTCCGCTCTACGTGCTTTCCCTTCCCGTGGTTCCTTGGCTCCTTGGAGTGAGCCACTGCCCCACTATTATCACAATAAAGCATAATAGGTGACAGCGACGCTGGTACCACCTCGAGCTCGATAAGGAACTTCTTGAGCAAAAAAACTTCCGTTGCGGCTTCACAAGCAGTCACATACTCATCTTCTATAGTTGAGTCTACAATGCATTAATACTCCTCCAATTGACAGTACCACCTCCCAAGGTAAAGAGATAACCGAACGACGACTTCCTCAAATCTTTATCTGATATAAAGTCTGAGTCAGTGTATCCCACTAGAATTAACTCACTACCGTCGTACATAAGCATGTAATCTTTAGTCCTTCTCAAGTACTTAAGAATGTGCTTAAGAGTTGTCCAGTGCTGTGGACCAGGATCCAATTGATACCTACTGACCATGCCTACGGCAAAGCAGATATCTGGTCTAGTGCATATCATCGCATACATAAGACTTCCCACTGCTGAAGCATAGGGAATTCCTTCCAAACGATTCCTCTCCTCCTGTGTCTTTGGACACTGGTCCTTGGAGAACATTAAACCATGCCTGAAAGGTAATAGACCTTTCTTCGAATTATCCATTGAAAACCTAGTTAGCACTTTTTCGATATAACCAGCTTGAGATAATCCCATTATCTTTCACTTACGATCCCGAAAGAGCTTTATCCCAAGAATATAGCTCGCCTCTCCTAGATCCTTCATATCGAAAGTATTAGCTAGCCAAACCTTAACCGTTGATAACGCCGCTACATCATTCCCAATGAGTAGAATGTCATCAATGTAAAGCATAAGAAAAGCCATCACTTTTTCTTCACACTTCTTGTATACACAAGGTTTATCCAGATTCTGTATGAAACCAAACGACTTGACTGCTTGGTCAAATTGGATGTTCTAACTCCTGGATGCCTGCTTAAGGCCATAAATGGACTTTTGCAACTTGCATACCAAGTTACATTTCCGACCAACTATGAACCCTTCTGGTTGCTGCATATAGATGTCCTCCTCAAGATTGCCATTCAAGAATGCTGTCTTGACGTCTATCTGCCAGATCTCATAATCTAGGCATGCAGCAATGGATAAGAGTATCCTGATGGACTTCAGCATGGTTACCGGCGAGAAGGTTTCCTGATAGTCTATGCCCTCCCTCTGAGTATAACCTTTCGCTACAAGCCTTGCCTCAAAGGTCTCAACCTTTCCATCGGATCCTCTTTTCCTCTTGTAGACCCACTTGCAGCCAATGGGTTTAATATTGGCTAGAAGCTCTACAAGATCCCTGACCTGATTAGAATCCATAGATTCTAATCCAGCCTTCATAGCTTTAACCCAATGAACTGAATCGACATCAGTCATTGCCTCTTCGTATGTGACAGGATCAGATTTAGATTCTATGGAGACAGCTTCAAAAGCCTCTCCTAAGAACATGTGTCTATCAAGCTGGCTGATAATCCTCCCACTATGACGAGGTATCGATGCAGAAAAGGGTGAAGAAGTGGTGTTTTCTTGATTTACATCGTTATCAACTGCGGGTAGGACTGAGGGCTCTCCTTCTATTTCTCTCAGATCTATCCTTCCCTTAGGTTTATGCTTCATGATATAATCATCCTCCAAGAAAACAACATTTGTACTAACAAACACTTTCTGTTCTCTTGGATCATAAAAATACCATCCATAAGTACCATTTGGATACCCCACAAAGTAACATACTTCCGATCTAGAATCCAACTTGCTCATCTTTCCTTTCAGCACATGTGCTGGACACCCCCAAATTTGGAGATGTTGCAAAGAATGCTTGCGCCCAATCCACATCTCTCATGGTGTCTTGGGAAAAGATTTGCTTGGTACTAGATTTAGTATGTAAGCAGCGGTTTCCAAAGCATAACCCCAAAGGAATAATGGCAACTCAGAATAACTCATCATCGACCTAGTCATATCTAAAAGAGTCCGATTCCTTTTCTCCGCTACACCGTTCTACTGAGGCATACAAGGTGCAGTCAACTATGACAGAATCCCATTCTGCACGAGGTGATCAATAAACTCATTAGAGAGGTACTCGCCACCTCGATCAGATTGAATGGCTTTGATATGTGTGACCAATTACTTCTCCACTTTAGCCCTAAACTCTTTAAACTTTTCAAAGGCTTCAGACTTGTGCTGCAATAGGTATACATATCCATACCTAGAGTGGTCATCGGTGAATATTATGAAATACTCATAACCACCCCGTGCTCTAATATTTAATGGTCCACACACATTAGTATGAACTAATTCCAACAATGCATTGGTTCTACTGCCCTTTTCTGGAAAGGGCCTTTTGGTCATCTTTCCCTCTAAACAAAACTCGCAAACTTCCATTGGTTCGAGAACCTTATTGCCTAAGATCCCTTCTTTGACTAGTCTGCCAATCTTATTTAGATTGATATGGCCAAGCCTCATATGCCAAAGCCTTGTTGGATTAGTGGAAGGTTCGTTTCTTTTAGATGGTATAATTACCACTGAGTTATTAAGTTCCAAACAAGAATCTTTAGAAATATTGGGAGTAATCACATACAAACCATTTGATTTAACACCAGAACATATAAAAGAACTATTTCTTTTAATCACAACTTCAGTTCCAAAATGAAAAGAATAACCACTATTCGATAAATTAGAAATTGAAATTAAATTACGTCTCATTGAAGGGACGTAAAGTACATCTGATAAAATCAAAACTTTATTGTCTAGAAATTCTAAAACTACGACTCCTATAGCAACCGCAGATACGATTGCGTTAGAACCTAGAGTAAGTACGATTTCTCCATCACTGCACCTCCTGGTTGATCTAAATCCCTACAATGAATTATAGATATGGTTAGTCACACCAGAATCAATGCACCATGTGTTTGAAGTATCCATTTTAAAACTTACTTCAATCACTTGTGATTCAATCATACCTTGAACTCTTGTAGCTAAGAATTCTGGACAGTTACTCATCCAGTGGCCCTTGTCGCCACATTGGAAACACTTTCCTTTGCCTTGGCCACCCACCTTCCCTTTGCCCTTACCTTTTCCTTTAGATTTTTCAATCTTAGGGACCGGTCCAACACTTGAACCACCAGTGCCAGCTTTCTTCTTCCCTTTCTTTCCTTTCGGTGCAGATTGGGAAGAGGAAGCGCTTTTCTCAACGTTTAAACATTGACTCCAGGCTTGATCACCCCTTCTGCTGCTAGTAAAGAACTCATTAATTCAGTCATTGAGAAATTTATTTGATTCATATTACAATTAAGTTTAAATTGAGCGAATGAAGGCGACATCGAGTTGAGGATCATATCAACTTGTGTTTGTGCATCGATGTTGGCACCTAGGGTCTCCAGCTCGTTTAAATAACCAATCAATTTTAAAACATGTTCCTTGACTAGAGTCCCTTCCGACATCTTTGCACTCATTATCTTCTGCATGGCTACCTGTCGGGCAGGCCTGCCATGCTCCCCAAACATCTTTTTCAGGGACATGATAATGTCACTGGCAGAATCATTTGATTGGAATTGGTGTTGCAACACACCAGCCATTGAGGCCAGAATGTAGCAACGAGCCATTCTATTCGACTTCTTCCATTTGTCGAACTCGCGTCTAGTAGCTGCCGAAGCATTTGCCACGGGTTCTTCAGGGATTGGGGTGGTGAGGACATATATGTGATCCTCCGTAGTTAACATGATATCAAGGTTACGTTTCCATTCAGTGTAGTTATTTCTAGTTAACTTGTTTTGAGTGAGTATGATGGCAAGTGGACTAAATGCAAATCCAGACATTATGATTACTGAAAATCAAACAAAATAAATGTGGATATCTGAATTTGACAATTTGAAATAAAAGAATCCTTTAAAACTCTTATTTTAAAACAAAGTCGCCGGAATATCAAAACGAAAGAGTAAGGCCTCCGTGTGGTGGTCAATACTCGATTTTTTGATTAATCATGACTTGCCCGCTATGCAACTCTTGCAAAACAAGTTATGACTCCCAAACGTATTTGATCTCTAAGTTTCTGAATAATGCCTCGTGTGGGATCCCTTATCCATAGCTTAGCTAGTGTGTACCATTAACTAGGATCCAATCACAACCGTCTCAAGTAGCGCCTCTGTATGGTGGTCACCCTCTAACACGTCTGATTGATCCTATTCATAGGAAGTTCACATCTAGTAACCAATGAGCAGTGTACCCTCCATATGGAATGATCACCCCTGGCGAGGTGACACAGAGTGCACTACCCATCTTATAGTGAACCAATAATGGAAGATCATGGGTGTTATTAACAAGTACCTCTCCCACTAGATTTAATAAATAAGGATTTTGCTTTATAGAAAAAAAATTGTTTCTACACATTTCTCATAAACATCCAATGTTTACTAATGCGTTGAGAACGTTTTTTTGAATTTTATTTTAGAAAACTTATTTTACGTACATGCAAGCAGTAACAATATAATTAAATGCCAATCACAAACCAAGCACATAAAACAAAAAACTAAAATGAAATAAAATAAAAGCATCCAAACGATGCCTCTTTCTCCCATGGCTCTATCTCCATAGAACCTGCATCTTGGTTTGATCGCCTCCACCTCCATATTCATGGATAACGATTTCTTGCTCCATCTTCATGGATTTTCTAAATCTATTACATTGGTCCTATGCTTCTTTCGAAGCTTACAATTTATCTAGAAAAAGAAATTGCAATAACAAAATAAAAAAGGCTAGAAAAACCGGTCGACTTTCCTTTTCGTAGGATTGAAGTCGCAGCGCCCTTTACGTATGCCTTAAAACCAAAGCAAAATTTAATATAGCATACACCAATCTCAAACAATTAAATGCAAAATTTAAATAGATCTTGGTGCCATGGGAGATAGTGGACTAACTTGCTGCAAACAGGGTCGTACGCATATCCACGCATATATTACAAATATATCAACTATTAGAACCCCTAACTGATTCACATAGTATATAAACTCTTTACATACTAAATTAGAACTTAAAACAGCATCATACTTCTCTGTCACACTTCGATCGATCGATGACCATTCGATCGCTCAAACCTTTGATCGATTGAACACTGTTCAATCGCTTGAACTTTCTGTTTCACAAAATGATTTGAAATTTTTTTCAGAATAATTTAAAATTAAAGTATACAATTTAAAATACCCTTAAAACTGTGAATAGAACACCAGGACAGAAAGTCTGTCTTGATCGATCAAAACTTGTTCGATCGCTTGAGAACAGATGATGTTCGATCGATTGAAACTACTTTGATCGATCGAAACTACCTTTCATCCTAGGCAATCACAGATTTGTATTATACTGCGATAACACTGCAGAAATAGATATGTGACGATGCCATTTTGAAAACAGTCCTAAAATTAACATGCAAATCAAAACTAGTGTTCCAAAACGCATCTATAGATCCAAACGAGCGTGACTCTGATACCTATTAATGGAAAATAGGTTTAAATTTAAATTCAAACGTGCAGCGGAAAAATTATGTTTCAACAACATGTTGGTAGCCCAAGATCTACTACTCATCAATTCCATAGATGCGTACTAACTAGAGGGGACAAGATTTATACCTCAGGTCTTGAACCCAATTCTGATATTCTTTTTCCTTGGTGATGCAGTAGCCTCTACTAGGTTGTCTTCACCCTATGTCTCCTGCAGATGCCTGCCAGAAGGACTGGAGATGGTGGGATCTCTAATAGAGAGAAAAGAGAAGGTTTGGGGCTCTAAAACAGTTTATGCAGCTGCTGCTTTATAAAAATGACGAACCTCATTTCCAGAACACAGTTGCCCTATTTATAGATTCCCAAAACCGACCTAACCTTCAATCGATCGAAGGATTTTGATCGATCGAACATTCGATCGATCGAACCATGCTCGAGCGATCGAACCTGCTATGACTTCAATCGATCGAACTATCTTCAATCGATCGAACCTGTCTTGACAACTTTCTCAAGTGTCTTTCCAAGTATCCTGGCAGAGCTAAGAGTGGGACCTCCTAGGTTCTTTATTGCTGGCTCAGACCAGTTTGTTAATTACCATGACCAAACTCTTTGAACAGCAAACTAACTAAATGGTCAGTCAAAGTTTACTCCACTATAAAATGATAACTGAGCTCCTATGCAAAAGAACATATCCAAAGCAATAACTAGACTTGTATGTTGTACTAATGTCCCTCTACCGTCAGCATTTGCAATCATATTCAGGTGTCGGATAAACGGTCACTGTCAACCTGAATCATGATTACTTCTTGAATTCCTTGAGTCCCATTCACATTTCATGATTACCAAACATGCTGATAACTACTTATCAACAAGACTGTAGTTCTCAGTAATCAACTTGGTGACATTCTTAAGGGAATGCTTACTCTGAATCAGAGGGTAGATTCTATCTTGACAATATATGTTCACAACCCTATGAACATGACATACCCAAGATACCGAGGTGTTGATCTTTTATAGACATCACTGATTGGTAAGTCAAAGCAGTCATATCCACAGTCTGTGTTCATAATTGTCTCAAGATTGAGAACACGTACCTTATACAAGTTATGAGTTCCTATTAACTGTTTGATAATCTTGAGTGTCAATAGGAAAGCTCAGGTCCGTCAATGCACTATAAGCACTAGCATATTAACTAAGAGTTACACTCTAGTGATTGAGATTAATCACTCCATCCAATGGTAGTTAATCATGCTACACTGTAGACCTGATGAGGTATCTAGTCTCATCATCCACTATGACAAGTTCTAAGTATCAAAGGATAGTAATTCATATCTCACTTGTATGTATCTCATACACACATGAATTAATTACTATGATACTTAAAGATTAACAATCATCTCATGAAATGAACATACACAATGAAATGTAAAGCTGATATCCATATGTTAAAATGTCAATGTCTCATACATAAAGTAATGGTTTGAGGGCACAAACACCCAACATTAGGGACTACCTGTATTGGCGAACATCAGGTTTAGTCTGTGATATATTTTCAGCCTGACTCGTGGATAGACATAAAATAGGTCATAACATAGAACGAGATAATTAAGTTTTGTCCTGATTATTCTCGACATGTTTACCTGGTAGTAGACTGCCATAAGGGAGGTCGTATGCATGACCAATATTTCCATAAGTGGAAGAATGCGCGAGGCCGGTGGACCCATGTGCATTAACCAGGCTAAGAGGCTGGGTGGGACTACAATAGGATGGATATTATGTTACGCAGTTTGTTTTTATTGGACATGTCTTAAGAGTTAAAATGTTAACTCCACTTTCTCTATTTCTTAATTTACTAAGTCATTTGTTGATTTTATGACTTGGCATGCTAAACTCAGATACGTAGGACAAGAAAAGGATGACTCGATTAGCTAGAAGTGGCTTGTGAGCTCACTCGCTAAAGTTGACCTGCCCACGTGTGAGTCTTGCGTAGGTGGCAAAGCATGCCGAAAGCTTTTTTAAGTAAAGCTATAAGAGATAATCAACCTTTAGAGCTAGTTCATTCACACCTTGGACTTATGTTTGTAAAGGCATGTTATAGTAACCTCATTTTCCTCACCTTGTCATCTCACTACTATAAAACACTTGATTACATCAAATATTTTTTAGTTGAGGTTGAGAATCAGATTCGAGAAGACTTTGGAGTCATCTCGTACGCCTAGTATTTCTCTGATTAGTTCAGAGGAACTGTGTTAGATTCTCTGGTTAGTTTAGAAGAACTCTGTGAGGACAAAAGGGTATTTTTTATTCTGAGAAATTCTGCAATAAAATGTTATTGTAGAAGGGAAGAATAGAATACTTCTGGATAAGTCTGGATCATTGACGGCACAAGCTGGCCTTCCAATTTTTGGAAGGATGCACTCTTAGCTACTGTCCTCATACGCATAATTGTGCCTTTATAACCTATTTTCCAAGCTTTACAGCCTGTTTGAAAATGTTTTTGCAGTATTGCCATTGCTATAAGAATCTTTACCTCAATGAGTAGAGGAAATTATAGACAACATACCATCTTTAAGCGAGGGTAGGGAGATATTGTGATTCCACATCTAGTAGTCATTAAAAATGGTACTAGTCTACAGCCGAGTGGGAGTACACCGCTAGACACTAGTGGGAGTGTGCTAAACAGTGGAAGTGCACCAATGGTTACTCAAGATTCTTAGTTAGCACAGTGCAGTGGATGAGGATGGGTTCTCCGTTGGCGATTGAAATCTGCGGGACAAATTTTCATGTGGGCATTAGTAGATGATGTCACGATAACTTCTTATGTAGAAGCGCGCTTTGTTCATTACTAAAGCTAAGTGAATAGGTGCTATGAAGGATGATATGATCTCTATGTACAAAGAATAGGGTCTGGGAGTCAGTTGATATTCCGTCCGAGTGTAAGACTATTGGAAACAAGCGGGTTTTCAAAGTTAGACTCAAGGAGACGGTTCAGTTGACAAAGTGTAATACCTGTAATTTCTCTACGTGCAATAATACGAGTTTTATGAATTTCTATATCTGATCTATTATTACATTATTATTTTATTTGTGTAACTGTATCAGTATAATGTAATTACTAATTAGACTATAATCACTGCACTGACTCGACCGTAATTAGAATTAACTTAGTCCCGTAATCGGACCCGGACGTTAGAAACAACACCCGTTTGGACGTAAATTAAGACCGACACGTATATCAAGGAACTTATGCACGTAAATTAAGAAAGTGGCACAGAACCAAAGGTGGGCCCCACAAGGCCCGCCACTTGTTGCACATGCAACCTCCTAAACACATGTCACCACCCCATGTGACACTTGTCCACTTGTTGGACACATGGCATGGCATATAACCATGCAAATGACACCTAGAACTTGGGTTTTTCTATAAATACATGCCTATAGCATACATTACCCTCTCTTACTCTTCATAATCTGCATTTAGAGAGGAAGTTAGGAGACTTGCATGTCCATGAGAAAAATAGAAGAGAAGTAAGAGGATTAGAAGAGGAGGAAGAAGAAGATTCCATCACTTGAAGTTGTGTTCAAACTTCCTAAGCTCAAATCCAAAGCCCAAGCTCAATTTCAAGTTTAGGCGAGTATTATAACTCACTTTAGAACCTATATAGTATGTAGTAATGTTTATTAAGTGCTTGATGTTGATAGTTTGAGAGATCCATGCCATGCAAGATAAATTTTCAAATCTGGGAAGCAGAAACTTCCAGCAGAATGTTGTTTAGTAAAACAAACATTTCAAGTAGTTAAAAAATGGGAATGATGTTAGGTTTTCTTGTGGAGAAATCTAATTCATTTATCTACAAATAACTCTTCTACAACTCAGTCTGAAAATCACTTCTTCATAGGTGAAATGTACATGCAACGAAGTACTTTAAATCTGAGAAACAGAAACCTCCAGCAGAATGTAGTTTAGTAAAATGAGTGTTTTAAGCAGTTCCAAAATCTGAATTAAGCTAGGTTTTTTTGTGGAGAAAGGTAACTCATTTATCTACAAATAACCCTTTTATAGCCTAGTCTAAAAATGAATCCTTGATAGGTGAAATGCACATGCAACGCAGTACTATAAATCTGGGACAGAGCAGTCTGAAAATATAGAAATGTCTAAGTAAAATAAATATTTTGAGCAGCTCAAAAATGTAGTTGAAGCTAGATTTTTTTATACATGAAGCTAATCCAATTATCTACAATGTTCTAGTTTTGACTTTGATCTACAAATCAATTTATCATGCCCAAATAAATCATATCAATTCAGTCGACATAGTAAAATTAATTCCTGGCAGATTGTATAACTACTTGTATGATGTGTTTATTAATGATGCTTGCTTACCGGTACCTGTGTGGTTATGGATCTCTTGTGCTATGGTAGTGCTATCGAGTAGATGAGTATGTTATGGGCTTCATCTATATATTATTGGTGTTAAATCCACGAGCTACACGCTAGGTTTCCGTTATTATGAATATAGTGTGATGACCATAGAGAGTTCATACCCAAGCTATAAGTATGTTGTACGGCACGATTATTGCGTTGATAGTGATTGGATAAGTTTCCATTGTAAGTATATTACGACATAAAACAGAATGATGGATGTATAAACGTAACTTCGAAAGTATATTCAAAAGTCCTTTAATGAACTAAATTCCGAAATGAGTGGGAAAACGTAAGGGTCGGTTGTGCTATGTTAGAAGTAGATTATGATAAGGATAATTATCGTATAGGTAATCTGGGTAGCGGAGATTAGGATAGTAAGAAAAAGGGATGTGTTGTTGAGTTGTGACGCGGTGATTCTTTGAGTAAAGACTCCTTTCGGTTCTTCGTGACGAAATGGATGTTCTTGTACTCCGTAACGCTTTCGGTTCTTCGTGACGAAGCGGTGATTCTTTGAGTAAAGACTCCTTTCGGTTCTTCGTGACAAAATGGATGTTCTTTTACTCCATAACTCTTTTGGTTCTTCGTGACGAAGCGGTGATTCTTTGAGTAAAAACTCCTTTCGATTCTTCATGACGAAATGGATGTTCTTGTACTCCATAATGCTTTCAGTTCTTCGTGACGAAGCGGTGATTCTTTGAGTAAAGACTCCTATCGGTCCTTCGTGAGGAAATGGATATTCTTGTACTCCGTAATGCTTTCGGTTCTTCGTGACGAAGCGGTGATTCTTGGAGTAAAGACTCCTTTCGGTTCTTTGTGACGAAATGGATGTTCTTTTACTCCGTAACGCTTTCGGTTCTTCGTGACGAAGCGGTGATTCTTTGAGTAAAGACTCCTTTCGGTTCTTCGTGATGAAATGGATGTTCTTGTACTCCGTAACGCTTTCAGCTCTTCGTGATGAAGCGGTGATTCTTTGAGTAAAGACTCATTTCGACTCTTCGTGAGGAAATGGATGTTCTTGTACTCCGTAATGCTTTCGGTTCTTCGTGACGAACGGTGATTCTTTGAGTGAAGGCTCCTTTCGGTTCTTCGTGACGAAATGGATGTTCTTGCACTCCTTAACACTTCGGTTCTTCGTGACGAAGTGGTTGATGAAAGATGTTTTGGTTGATGAAAGATGGTTTGGTAGCAAGAGATACTTTGGGTTTATAAATGACGTCGGATGTTAGAAATGAATGGTAGTGGCATTAAGAATGTCTAGACGGGTCTACTGAATTGTTTGTATTCCCATCGAATACATAGTCAGGTACGCTAATAGTTATAATTCGACGGTGGGAACGTAAAGATCCTAAAAGACATGTTGAAAGGTAGTAAATGTATTCCTATTGTGTTTTACTATATACATTCCATTTGATTTAGCTTACTCACTTAGCTTTCATAAGCTGACGACGTTCATGTTGCTGGACATTCCCATGTCCAGCTTATCCAGGTAACGAGTACACGGGTTATGATGCTACGCAAGCGGAGAACGTGGAGGAAGAGTACATCTAAGATGGCTATGGATGTACTTGTTAGAGAGAAGACTAGTGGCTGTCTTTTGTAAATGTCTTTGGTGGAAAGCTCTATCAGAAGACTTATTATAGCTTTTGTAAGGCCCTAGAGCCATAAGACTCTGATGTATCTACCATGATGAAATAGTTAACTAGTACTGTGTCCTTTCTTTGTAATATATCAATGTGAGCAGATGTTGGTTTTATCCTTTTGGTTACGTTGTTTATTATTAGTATTTGGTCATGGACAATTCGGTAATGCAACCAGTCACGTGCCTCAGGGTCCAAGATGGAAATTTTAAAATTTTCCCTATTTTGGCTACGCTGGGGCGTGACAGGGATTTTTGGTATCAGAACTAAAGGTTAAGACGTGTACACCGGTTGTCCTACACACTTATGTTATAAACTGTTATACCTTTTTCCATCTATAAATACATAAATCTTATGGTAGCTTTGTGGTTAGCATGGCTCCTTATTACATCCTGGATGGATATGGAGGATGGGGTTGATGAGGAGATTGACCCAACAATGGGTATTGACCTAGCAGTGGGTATTGACCTAGCAGAGGATGTTGACCCAACAGAGGGTGCTGGTGAGGGGGAAGCAATGATAGTCATGGAGGTTGGAGAGCCAGAGGTTGAGGATGACTTTGAGGATGACTCTAAGGATGCAGATATAGAGCCTTTGGATAAGGATGAAGATGACATGGTTGATAAGTTTGACCCGTACTTGGACTGGGTTCCACCTATGGAGATTCCAATTTTGGATGATGTTCTACCATATAAGTCAGATATGAAGGACTTTTGGGATAGGACTCCCAGGATCTAGAGCTTTACTTGTATTAGGACTAGTAGCCCATCTTTTTGTGTATATAGTATGTACCCAGGCATATAACACAAACTAGTGGTAGCGTGTACGCCTTTCTATGTAAATATTTGAAGTTATCTATAAAGATTTGTTTCCTCTACTTGATGAAATGTATTAATGTGATATGTACTCATATTAGAATTGTTAGCTATACCTTATATCGTTTATATATCTCGTAACCATAGTTAGGACTGGAGGGTAACCAGTAGTTATTCAGTTAGGTTCATAACACACAAACAGATGGCAAGTCAGCCACCTCAGCTTAGGAATGGACCAAGGGGAAGACCTCCGACCCGTTTCCAAGGAAACAAACACCCATGGAATAGTGGTAAGAAACCAGGACACACCTTTCCCCAGAATAAGCATGCAAAACCAACTGCACCACAAGTACCAACCACTACTACCGGGAACAACAAGGATGGATGTTTCAATTGTGGGATCCCTGGACTACACAACCCCCAAAACCAACAACCGAGCTAATGTTATATGCTACAACTGACGCAAAAGAGGACGCATGAGCATGGATTGCAATGCACCAAGAGAAAACTATCATGGGCCTACTACTCAAGGTCAAACTAGCAAAGGTCGACTAAATCCTATCATACCTGAGGCGGCCAGCTATGATGAAAAGGAATAGCAGAACTTGGAAGGTACACTCTCATTATATGCTAGTCGAGTTAAAGTACTTTTTGATACAAGTGCTATGAATTCATTTATTGCCTTTGAGATTGTACGACGATTGGGTTTAGTACCCCAAGCACTTGAGGTAGCCCTAAACGGGGTATCACCTTTGGGAGTGAACGTGAAGCTAGGAAAGGTGTGCAAGGACTGCACTTTGACATTGGAGGATAGGAACCTACATGCAGACTTAATTATTCTGTCAATGAAGGAATTCGACGTAATCTTAGGATTTGACTGGCATACTAAGTATCATGCAAAGTTAGATTGTGCTGGTAGGTCGATCACATTTTCAGTACCTGGAAGTACACCCTTTAGTTTTCAATGCAACCCCACTAGTGATGCCTTTCTTACAAGTCGTTTAGCCACTATGGAAACTACAGGCTCAGATTTGACGATCGCTCAGATTCCGATAGTCCGAGACTATGAGGATGTCTTTCAGGACGTTTCTGGATTGCCACCAAAGTGCGAGATCGACTTTTGTATTGAGTTAGTACCCGAAACGACAGCGATATCCAAGGCTCCTTATCGTATGGCCCCAATGGAAATGTTGGAGCTGAAGAAGCAAGCACAAGAGTTAGAAGATCTTGGACTCACCAGACCGAGCACGTCACCTTGGGGAGCCCCAGTACTGTTTGTTAGAAAGAAGGATGGAAACCTCTGACTCTTTATCAACTATAGAGAATTGAATAAGGTCACCGTCAAGAATAAGTACACCTTCCTAGGATAGATGATTTATTCGATCAACTGCAAGAAGCAACAACCTATTAGAAGATCGATTTATTATTCGAATACCACCAGTTACTCATTAGGCCTGAGGATATACCTAAGACGACTTTCAGGACAAGATATGGGCAATATGAGTTTTAGTTATGCCTTTTGGATTAATTAATGCCCTGGCTATATTCATGGATTTGATGGATAGGGTGTTTAGACCTTACTTGGATAAATTCATCATCTTGTTTATCGACGACATCCTCATTTATTTGAAGAGTGAAGAAGAGCACGAGAAGCATGTACAGATTGCACTTCAGACACTTAGAGAGAATCACCTTTATGCCAAGTGTAGTAAGTGTGAGTTTTGGCTAAAGGAAGTTAAGGTCTTGGGGCATGTAGTTTCATAGAATGGGATTTCTGTGGACTCAACAAAAAACGGATGCGGTTTCTGATTGGAATAGACTAACCAACACATCAACGTACGAAGTTTCCTCGGATTGGCTGGATACTGTAGGAGATCCATGGAGGATTCACAAAGGTTGCGTCTCCTTTAACCGAACTAACGAAAAAGGACTCGGAGTTTGAGTGGAAGGGCAAGAACGAACGCACCTTTCAGGAACTAAAGGAGAGGTTGAACTCAGCGCCAGCGCTAGCTATACCCAAGAGTGGTGAACAGTACACTATCTACAGTGACGCATCATATCAAGGATTAGGATGTGTACTTATGGAGAATGGTCAGGTGATCGCTTATGGATCCAGATAATTAAAGCCATATGAGTTGGACTACCTAACGCACGATTTGGAATTGGCTGCAATTGTCTTTGCACTTCAGATTTAGAAGCACTGTCTCTACAAAGAGAAGTTTGACTTGTTTTCGGATCACAAAAGCTTGAAATACTTGTTCTCTCAAAAGGAACTAAACATAAAACAACGATGCTGGATGGAGCTACTTAACGACTACGACTTTAATTTGCAATACCACCCCAGTAAAGCAAATTTGGTCGAAGATGCTCTGAGCAGGAAACCCCGAGGGTTTATCACCCTACTTTTAATCAAGGAATTGAAAGCCTTAGAAGTTTTAACAGAATTTGACATTCAGGCAACAAGACCAGATAAGGGACAACCTTTTGGACGTCTTATGGTGCAACCAACCCTCATTCATCGAATACTCGAAGCTCAAAAGAAGGATGAAGGATTGAGAAAATGGTTGAGAAGGCGAAAGCAAAGAATCCGACTAAGTAGAATATTGGAACAGACGAAGGATTCAGATGTAAGGAAAGGTTATGTGTAACCGACACGGATGGTTTGAGGAAAGACATTCTGGATGAAGCACATAAGTCGAGAATGACCATACACCTCGACGGAACCAAGATGTACAAAGACTTAAAAAGGAACTTTTGGTGGAAAGGCATGAAGAGAGAGGTCGTAGAATATGTAGCCAAGTGCCCTACTTGTCAGCAAGTCAAGGAGAAACACCAATGACCTCTAGGATTACTACAACCGCTACCAATCCCAGAATGGAAATGGGAGCATATCACCATGGATTTTGTTGTGGGATTGCCGAGATCTCAGCAGAACCATGATGTTATTTAGGTATTTGTTGATCGGCTGACCAAATAAGCCCATTTTACTACCTACAACATGACCTATTGTATCGAGAAGATGAGTCGAGTATACCAGCAACAGGTTGTGCGATTACATGGAGTACCAGTGTCAATCGTATCAGAATGTAATTCGAGATTCACTACTAGAATTTTGGGAGAGTCTTCCGAAAATAATGGGAACGTCTCTGACGCTAAGTTCTGCATTTCATCCACAGACTCATGGATAAAAGGAAAGGATGAAAGCAGCGCAAGCAGATACAAGAAGCTACGCGGACAAATGACGTCGAGATCTAGAATTTAGAGTTGGAGATCATGTGCAATCGAAAGTTTCTCCGGCTCGAGGCATTGTAAGGTTTGGACAACAGAGGGGAAAGCTATCACCGCGCTACATCGGACTATTTGAAACTCTAGAGCACATAAGGAAAGTCGTCTATAGATTGGCGTTACCACCGAAGATGTCGGGAGTTCATAATATTTTCCATGTAAGTATGTTGAGGAAGTGTCTTCGCAACCTGGCACACGAGATTGATTTCAAAGATATTACAGTAAACAACAATGCTACACTTGTCGGAGGACCTGTAAGAATTATGAATCACGGAATCGAGAAGCTAAGGAACAAAGAGATTCCACTGGTAAAAGTTCAATGGAAGCATCATGATGAAGGAGAAGCATCTTGGGAGCCGGAATCAGAGATGCGAGAGAAGTTTCCATCTCTGTATAATACTAGCTCAATCTGATTTCGAGGACGAAATCCTGTAATAGATGGTAGAAGATGTAATACCTGTAATTTCTCTACGTGCAATAATACGAGTTTTATGAATTTCTATATCTGGTCTATTATTATATTATTATTTTATTTGTGCAACTGTATCATTGTAATGTAATTGCTAATTAGACTATAATCACAACACTGACTCGACCGTAATTAGAATTAACTTAGTCCCGTAATCGGACCCGGACGTTAGAAACAACACCCATTTGGACGTAAATTAAGACTGACACGTATATCAAGGACCTTATGCATGTAAATTGAGAAAGTGGCACAGAACCCAAGGTGGGCCCCACATGCCCGGCCACTTGTTGCACATGCAACCCCCTAGACACATGTCACCACCCCATGTGACACTTGTCCACTTGTTGGACACATGGCATGGCATATAACCATGCAAATGACACCTAGCACTTGGGTTTTTCTATATATACATGCCTATAGCATACATTACCCTCTCTTACTCTTCATAATCTGCATTTAGAGAGGAAGTTAGGAGACTTGCATGTCCATGAGAAAAATAGAAGAGAAGTAAGAGGGTTAGAAGAGGAGGAAGAAGAAGATTCCATCACTTGAAGTTGTGTTCGAACTTCCTAAGCTCAAATCCAAAGCCCAAGCTCAATTTCAATTTTAGGTGAGTATTCTAACTCACTTTAGAACCTATATAGTATGTATTAATGTTTAATAAGTGCTTGATGTTGATAGTTTGAGAGATCCATGCCATGCAAGATTAATTTTCAAATCTGGGAAGCAGAAACTTCCAGCAGAATGTTGTTTAGTAAAACAAACATTTCGAGCAGTTAAAAAATGGGAATGAGGCTAGGTTTTTTTTTGAAGAAAGCTAACTCATTTATCTACAAATAACTCTTCTATAACTCAGTCTGAAAATCACTTCTTCATAGGTGAAATGTACATGCAACGAAGTACTTTAAATCTGAGAAACAGAAACCTCCAGCAGAATGTAGTTTAGTAAAATGAGTGTTTTAAGCAGCTCCGAAATCTGAATTAAGCTAGGTTTTTTTGTGGAGAAAGGTAATGCATTTATCTACAAACAACTCTTCTATAGCCTGGTCTAAAAATGAATCTTTAATAGGTGAAATGCACATGCAACGCAGTACTATAAATCTGGGACAGAGCAGTCCGAAAATATAGAAATATCTAAGTAAAATAAATATTTTGAGCAGCTCAAAAATGTAATTGAATCTAGATTGTTTTATACATGAAGCTATTCCAATTGTCTACAATGTTCTAGTTTTGAGTTTGATCTACAATTCCATTTATCATACCCAAATAAATCATATCAATTCAGTCGACATAGTAAAATTAATTCCTGGCAGATTGTATAACTACTTGTATGATGTGTTTATTAATGTTGCTTGCTTACCGGTACCTGTGTGGTTATGGATATCTTGTGCTATGGTAGTGCTATTGAGTAGATGAGTATGTTAGGGGCTTCATCTATATATTATTGGTATTAAATCCACGAGCTACACGCCACGTTTCCGTTGTTATGAATATAGTGTGATGACCATAGAGAGTTCATACCCAAGCTATAAGTATGTTGTACGGTGCGATTATTGCGTTGATAGTGATTGGATAAGTTTCCATTGTAAGTATATTACGACATAAAATAGGATGACGGATGTATAAACGTAACTTCGAAAGTATATTCGGAAGTCCTTTAATGAACTAAATTCCGAAATGAGTGACGAATGCGCGGTCTGGAAAACGTAAGGGTCGGTTGTGCTATGTTAGAAGCAGATTATGATAAGGATAATTGTCGGATAGGTAATCTGGGTAGCGGAGATCAGGATAGTAAGAAAAAGGGATGTGTTGTTGAGTTGTGACGCGATGATTCTTTGAGTAAAGACTCCTTTCGGTTCTTCATGATGAAATGGATGTTCTTGTACTCTGTAACGCTTTCGGTTCTTCGTGACGAAGCGGTAATTCTTTGAGTAAAGATGACACGTGAAAAATCTTGTGCGCTCTTGTACAACACCCAAGTGTAGGTGGACGTGCAAGTAGTAACTGGTAAGACCAGGTCGATCCCACAGGGAAGGTGTTAACCTATCGAATTAGACTAGCCTCAAAGAAAACAAAATAAAATGTATAAGATTGAACGATGGTGCAGAACACAAAGTTCCACAGCAACGATTACTAATGAAAATAATTAAGATTAAATTAACGATCTAACTAGCTAGTTAAAACAGTACTTTAAATTAGGATGTTTGACTTTAAGAAAAAAAATGTTGGGATTACACGAATCCGCAGTAATCTAGCTGTCTACCATGCAGTTGCCTTGAAGCACAAAGGAGTACATTACCCACAGTTTTCCGTATTCCTCTAAAGATGGAGAATCCATGGCCCTTTCATGACCGGGACCATATCATCACAATTAAATTAAAATACGTAAAAGCGGTTTAATCCAATAGTTAAGACTCGCATCCTCAATGGTGTTAGCATTGAAGATGGTTTGCAAAATGTATTGAAAGAAAATGCCTTAGGGCCTTAGTTTTAAAAACTGTTTTGACAGACTGAGCATTTTTTGGGACAGAATGATAACAAATCTTAAAACAAAAAGGTCCTGGAATACTGCAAGGAACATCCTCAAGAATCAGGGAGTTCGATCGATTGACGCGCTTTCGATCGATCGAAGACCTTCATCCCTCAATCGATCGAACTGACTTCGATCGCTTGACTGTCTCTGGTTCGATCGATCGAACCAACTTCGATCGATCGAACACAGCGATTATTCTGCTGCATGGCAGAAGCTGGAGATCACTGTTTCATCGTGTTCTCCCAACCTGGGACTACTCAGACATCGTCTGGAGAGTCACAGATTGATATTTAACGTAAAAAAACATTAACACCTTGTTTGGTTGCGTGTTTTTCATGGAAAATCTAAAAAACTATGGTTTTGAAAATAACTAGCATGTAATACTACAAGATGAGCAATTAAACTACGACTACCAAGTGCAGAATATAAATAAACAATATATAAATAACCTGGAATGAAGAATACTTGTATTAAACTTAGAGAAATCCGGTTCACAATGTAAAACTCAATGGAAACCTACAAGAACACAAGCAAACTCTCTATCTCTCTCTCTAAAACTGTAAAAATGTAAAGTGGGCGTCCTTCTGGACGTAAACATTACACATATATATAAGAAACCTAAGAGACTAGGGTTAAAAACCCGCATCTGCTGCGCACACGAATGTTACTGGAAATACCCAGTTCGATCGATCGAACTGCTCTCGATCGATCGAACCCTTAAGCCTCAAGCGCTTCAACACTCTTTAAGCGATCAAACGCTTGATCGATCGAACCTTCTTAGATCGATCGAACTCCACATTTTAGCTTTGACTTCTTTTGTTTTCATTCCAGCATTCCATGCATCCTGATATCCATCTGTTTAATCCACACAGCAGTGATCTGCACAAACAACAGCTAAAACAATACAACTTATCATAGATTAATCATATTGTATGAAAATTAGCCTTGCAATGCAAATTGTAGATAAAACGGGAAGTTGTGATAAAAACTAATACAATTCTTCCTTTTAGCGCGGTTGCATTTTACAAATACCCCCGCTTTGCACAACCCCCAACTAGCTTATTGCTAGTCCCTAGCGATAAAGCGAAAATAAATTAAACTACAAACTCCTAAACTAATACTACCACAACTAAGAAAATGAAAGAAAACTAAAAACAACCTAAACTAAGATAGAAAGAAAGATCCTAACTCACTTTCGCAGGAATCGCGGTTGCATTTAGCAAATGCAACAAGCCGTTAAACCCCTAGGTTCCCCCTAGTGGACGAGTGTTGTCTCGTGAGGAATATACCCACAAAATTCTCCAATTTTAAGCTCAAAAAGATTTAGAATAACTTGTGAAATTCCCCCTTCCATTCAATTGTTAATTAAGCTCCACAATAATATACTATCCTCTATCAATCCATGCAAGAAATCCACATGCTCCCCTATATCACCAAGTAAAATATAACAAATGTATCACTATCATGCACCCGTGTGTGTGTGAAATTAACAACCATGCGTCCAACCCTATTAAGAGTTATCTAGACTATTGTACTTTGGGAAACTTGCAGTTTTAGCTCAATTCTCACATTGGTCACACTCAAAAAGAACGTCTCTCAGAAACTTGCTTTACAATGATCGCACATCGTATGAAAGCTTTGATAAGGATGATATTCTAAGTGCTAATGCTTTCATACTTGACTCTATGAAAAATGGACATTTAAGAGTGTATAGTCTCAGGAATGGAACACTACTTACTAGAGGAGCAAAATACCGTGGATAACTCAACTCACACTTCCATGTTCAAATCAATTATTGAGAATCTTCAAGACTTTGACTTGCGGCTTTTATTTAGTAGGGGGGAGTGTTGTAGAGAAGAGTGTGCTTTTTAGTATGTAATGGAATTTCAACTTCTCTTTTTATTCTTTATTCTCTTCTCCACCCAATCTCCCATTCATTTCATATGCTCTTTTTTTCTTCTCCTTCATTCATCATTTATTATATATATATATATATATATTTTTTAAACTGTCCCACAACTACTTCCTTCCATTTCACATACTTTGATGACTCATTCTCAACAAATATATCAAACGGCTAAATGAGGTCAAGGTATAGATCAAGGGTATGGATTCTTGTGATTATATTGGAAATATTTAATTGGCGTGGGATCAGGGATGAAACAATCCAATGAATGTAAGTGAAAGTTATATCAGGTAATAGAATGGGTAAACGATGGCTTGAATCATTTTCTCAACTTTCAATTTTTAGCACTTAAGTGTTCATTGAGTGTAATTGGTAAATCCTGAACATTCTCCTCTAACAAACAGTCAAAACTTTTAAAGAAAACTGAGACTTAACAACGAATTCACCAAGTATATGCAAGAAAGACCATTCGACAATGTATGAGAATCCCCTCAGAAATGACGATTGGCTCAATAGCTCACAAAGGGTTATTAGCCTCCACTACTTGTTCTTTTCGCACAATATTCATATTAACTCAATTTTCAGGTTTTCTACATAGCTGCCAATTAGTGTGCACAAGTGTTGGGTACATAATAGCTTTACAAATGCAATTCATTTCAGTAATACAGAAAACGAGTGGATTTAATCCATGAAAAGATGATAATACTACAATTATGTCATTGTCTAATCAACAAGCAGGAGAGATTATTCAGAGTTATTCTAACAATACGATTCAATAATAAAAATTTTCAAATTTTCAAAAATTTAACAGACTGTGTTCCTGTTAAATTTAAAACATGTCCAAGTGCTAAACCTATCTATTACGGGTGCATACCTATCTATTATCTCCTACCCCCAACTGAAAATAACAAAGTCCCCAGAAGTTGATTTTCAACAAATAAAATAGATGGGTATCACCTGTATGGAGCAAATTGATGATAGCAAGCATAGCAACCTAGCATAGAAAAACAGAACACAATCTCCAAAACAAACAGGATCAATAGATAAAAGTAACATGATAAAAACCATGATCCAAGCAATCTTAAACCACTGTAATATGAACAGAATAAAATAAAATAAAAGCAGGGATAAATACTGTCCATACAAAACCAACCAAATAGTCCAACCAAAACAATCAACCAGTCCAACCAACCAAAACCATACCCAAAAATAGTACAACAACTAACCAAAAACAAACAAAAACACCACCTTTCCAACTAAAACTAATCGACCCCGGACGGTGCGTCATCAGCTACATCAGAAGGGATATCGATGGGAGCAGGCGGCAACGAGGTAGTAGCAGGGGCAGCAGCAGATGGATCGGCAAGTGGTGGATCGGCTGCAGCAGAAGACGTGGATGGACCTGTAGTAGCGGAATCCGGGGAAGTAGAAGATGATGGATCAGTAGTAGTTGGTGCAAACGGGGCCATCGATGGATGCGGAGTAGCGTGAACAGCTGAATCGACCCCAATCTGGACCAATATGGACTCTAGCAGGGTCTGTAGATGGTCCATCCGGCCCTCGAGTCTAATCCTGGCCTCTCTCCCCTCCAATAGTAGCTCGTGAACCGTCGGGAGAGGCACAGAGGAAGAAGACTCTCCCTGGGCCTGAGTCTGCGACCGCTGTCGCAGCTCAAACTGCCGAACCGCAGCAATCGGATCGTCCTCATCATCATCGGAATCAAGCTCCTCCACCTCGGTGGGTGTCCCTGAAGCTCCCGCCTCCGTGTCCGTCCCACCACGCCTCTTCTTCCTCCCCCTCACCCGCGATTTCCCTTTTCCCTTTCGCTTCCTCTTCTGGGCGTCGGAGCGGCGAGCTGCCACCTCGCTAAATCTGCGGGGAGAAGGGCGAACATCATCTCCAGCTAGCACGGGGAAACCGGCCTCAGCCATCACCCTCTGAATAGCCCAAGCACCCTTCAGGTGCTTCTTGGACGAGATAAAACGGGTGGGGTGGACCATAAAGTCAATATAGAGGCGTGGTATGCAAACTGGCTGTCCCGTACCCACTGCATATAAGACTCGCGCATACCAAGCCGCGATCTTCTCTCGATAGGAAGTCACTAGGAGGCAGTTGCTGAGGACCAAGTGGATCATGTGGTAGCCATCAGTGAGAAAGTGGTCCTCAATCAAAGCATCGCCATCCCAAGACGGAACGGCGCCTCCAGTGAGCTCGCGGATAATAATGGATGGTGGGGTCACTGGTGCATCAGGCCGGTGGGGGAAAACATAATCAGGTACCTCTGGTACCCCCAATGCGGCTGAAACGGTAGCAGGACTGATGATGAACGGGCGACTCTGGAAGAAGGCATGGTAGGTGAATGGTGCAACCGGGTCGCGGATCATAGTCGCACATGCACCTCGAATCCAGGACAGATTGACACTCTTGGCCAATGAAAGGAGATGGAACCAGTGAGGCATAGAACGGATTCGTGTCAGGAACCATGGGCTCTCTGTCCAGACGTACTCAATAGGGCGCTCGACCATCACCATCCTCGTCTGAAAATGCCGCTCATACCATATCCTGTCCTCGTCATTCCGGAACCCATGTGCGGGTACCGGATCTGGTATAATAAGGCTGAGGGGCTTGGACTTATGGTAGCCCGTCACTGGATTCATCGCGGCAGCCCTGAAAATAAGACACAACATGACACAGATAAGAACAGGGAGAAAAAGAAACAAAACTGCCACTGCTTGAGTTCGATCGATTGAACTGGGTTCGATCGATTGAACTGGAGTAAGCTTCGATCGCTTGAACATTGTTCGATCGCTCGAACAGTTCCCCTTCGATCGCTCGAAACCAGTTCAAGCGATCGAGCACAGCGATGTGCAGCAATCGCAGAATCGAAAAGGAAACAACGAAAAGAACAGAACAAGGATCTAGAAATGAAAAACTAAGACCAAGGGGACACCCCCTTGGGATTTCTAACAACAAGAGAGAGAAAACAAAAGTAAAAACAGCCGTGGGCCTACCTCGGTGTAGAAGCACACAGTGGAGGTGGAGGGGATGTTGAGAAGACGATGAGGATCCGGGCGTCTTGGTGAATGCAAGAACACAAAAATTGGTGAGTCGCCCCCTCCTCTGTGCTCGAGCGCTCGAGTATATATAAGTGAGGGAATTGAAGAGGTGTTCTGAAGACGCCTCGTTTAAATGCTGCATTCGATCGATCGAACTATTATCGATCGATCGAAAGCGAATCCCTCAATCGATTGAACATAAAGTACAAGCGCTTGAACATCCAGCTGTCGATCGATCGGAAAGGGTTCGATCGATCGAACACAAAAATTTTAGAATCTAATGGGTGACATGAACCACATCACCCCCAACTATCAGAAACAAATCTGGACATGCAGAGAGACTGAAACGCAGTTGAATTACAGGCATGTAGAACAGAAATTCATCCTCAGAATAGAAAATCGCAATTTATATAAAAATAAAACTTTATAATTGCATCCAAATTGCAACATTATTATCTCCAACTGTGGTTAAAACCATATTTAACTAAAGAACCCAGAAATAAAACTAAAACCAATAACATTCTGTCAAGGATTACACTCCAGTTGATAAACAAAAGATGAAATGAACAAAAACAACTGAAATGCAACACTAATCTTCGAGTAAAAAGATTTCCTCTTCCACAATCTCTTCATAACTCGCCGAATCTTCAGAAGTGAAGTCCAAACTCGATGATTCCCTTTCCCAGAACAACCGAAAAGCAGCAAGGATATCATCACACAAATCTGGCATCTCCAAAGAATTGAAAGCCCATGCAAGAGGAGATCCGGCTGGAGACATGGATAAAGGGGTATAATTGCACAACGGACTGTCCTCTCGCGGTGGAGTGTGTGGGGGCCTTATGTAGGGCCCAAGACCATGAATCAGTTGATGTGGGAGGAATACCGGAATACCATTTAGGAACATAGTGACAATCCTGGACAAAAGACAACAAACCGAAATTAAAATAACAGAACACAAGAAACACGGATTAATCACGAAAAGAAAAACAATGAACAGAAACAAAAATACAAAGAAATGTGACAAGTTCCAACCTCACTATTGGCATAGGTTCCCAAAATGCACTGGCTGGTAAGGGGCATTGGAGCCTGAATAGCAAGAAGCTCAGGTGCACATAGCGGTATGGGACCAACTCAGGAACAAGGAAATCATCCACGAAAACAAAGACGGCATTGTGGCGGTCTGGGACGACATCCTGGAGGTCATGGTCCTCCCATGGCTCCCACATATCATCATTTTCCCATTGGGCCATGAGTGCATCATCCACCATTCGTCCCATGTACAGGTCTTCTTCCTCCTCCACATCATCGTCATCCTAAAATCCCATATTTTTGTATGGATTGATGTCCAGGGGGGCTGGTGGATATGGAATGTACCCTTGAGCAGCATCAATGAGAGAATGGGCTTCAGGATCTTGATGAAGCAAGGGGCATGGTGTGAGTTCACCCTCAGTCCAAGTGCCACAACGACATTCTGAATCAGCCCAAGAACCGACAGAATGAACATCATCCCCTCGCATCTATACACCTGCAACAGAGTGGTTTAAAGTATAATGGATTAGAACTAGATCACAAACACGAAATAAAGAACGAAAACCAAAAAGAAACAAAAGAGAGAAACTAAAATGCAAGGAAAGAAAAGAATTACAACAACAATTTGGAACTCCACTTTGGATTGTTAAGCGTGAGAATAGCTGGGCTCATCCAGCTGGATGTGCTCAACTTCAGAGTGGAAGTTCTCCAAGAACGGTTTCAATCTTTGGCCATTGACCTTGAAACAATCATCGTTCTTTGGATTGACAATCTCAACCGCCCCATGTGGAAAAACAGTTTTTACGATGAACGGGCCTGTCCAACGGGAACGGAGCTTTCCTGGGAAAAGGTGGAGGCGAGAGTCATACAGCAAAACTTTCTGCCCCGGCTCAAATGATTTACGAAAAATCGTACGATCGTGGCGAGCCTTCAACTTTTCCTTATGCAACTTTGCAGAGTCATACGCATCTCGTCGTATTTCCTCTAGCTCTGCAAGTTGGAGCTTGCGTAGCTGGCCTCCCTCTTGAATATCAAAGTTCAATGAGCGTGTTGCCCAGTAAGCTTTATGTTCATTTTCAACAGGAAGGTGGCAAGCTTTCCCGTAAACCAGTCTATACGGGGACATACCAAGATTCGTCTTATAAGCAGTACGGTATGCCCATAACGCGTCAGTCAATTTGTATGCCCAGTCTTTTCGATTGGAACTAACCGTCTTTTCGAGAATGTGCTTGATTTCTCGGTTAGCCAATTCTGCTTGCCCATTTGACTGTGGATGATAGGCAAGAGCGATTTTATGATGGACCCCGTATTTCTTGAGGAGTGACTCCAAGGGCCTATTGCAGAAATGCTTGCCTTGGTCACTTAATAAAGCTTTCGGAGTACCAAAACGAGACAAAATATGCTCTCTTAGAAATGACATGACCGTTCTGTGGTCATTTCGTCTCGTTGGTATCGCTTCTACCCATTTCGATACATACTCCACAGCAAGGAGTATGTATTCACAGTTGTTAGACTTGGGAAATGGGTCCATAAAATCTATGCCCCAACAATCAAATATCTCAATTGTGATGATAGGGGTTAAAGGCATAGAATTCCTTTTAGAAATCGTTCCAAGCTTTTGACAGCGTTGGCATGTCTTGCAAAAGGAATAAGCATCTTTGAAGACTGTGGGCCAGTAAAAACTGCTTTGTAGGACTTTTTGTGCGGTCTTCTGTGACGCAAAGTGGCCACCGCATGCCTCAGAATGGCATGACGCTAATATTACGGTTATATCCTCATTGGGGACGCAGCGCCTGATAACCTGATCAGCACAGTACTTGAAAAGGTATGGGTCATCAAAGAAGAAATGACGCGCGAACGAGAGGAACCGTTTTCTGTCTTGGTTCGACCAATGAGTCGGTGTTTCACCCGTGACAAGGTAGTTTACAATATCAGCATACCAAGGCAGACTACTTACTGCCAGTAGCTGTTCGTCTGGGAACTCATCCTTAATGGATTGGGATTCAGTATTGTCGACAAAAGTCAACCGGGACAAATGATCCGCAACCACATTCTCTACTCCTTTCTTATCTTTGATTGTTAAATCAAACTCTTGGAGTAAGAGTATCCAGCGAATAAGCCGTTATTTAGCGTCTTTCTTTGACAGCAGATACTTGAGGGCCGAATGATCTGTAAAACAGACGATTGGTGACCCTATCAGATAAGACCTAAACTTGTCCAGGGCGAATACTACAGCCAGCAGCTCCTTTTCAGTGGTAGTGTAATTCATTTGAGCTTCATTCAAAGTTCGGCTGGCATAGTATATCACATATGGCTTATTGTCCTTTCTCTGGCCTAGGACTGCGCCAATGGCGTAATCACTAGCATCGCACATTAATTCAAAAGGCAAACTCCAGTCGGGTGCCTGTATTATAGGTGCGGAGGTGAGAAGCTTTTTTAGATCCTCAAAGGACTTTTGACAACTCTCTGACCACTCAAATGGTGCATCCTTAACAAGAAGTTGACAAAGGGGTCGAGAGATTGCACTGAAATTCTGGATAAACCGACGATAAAAACCTGCATGCCCCAAGAATGAACGAATGTCTCTTACTATACGGGGGACAGGTAGATTTGAGATTATGTCGATTTTAGCCTTATCCACTTGGATTCCTTCATCGGATATTATGTGGCCGAGGACTATTCCCTTAGTCACCATAAAGTGACACTTTTCCCAATTTAGAACTAGGTGTTTGTCCTCACACCTCATTAAAACCTGCTCGAGATTGCTGAGGCAATCTTCAAAGCTATGGCCAAATACTGAAAAATCATCCATGAAGACTTCAAGGATGTTTTCGACCATGTCACTGAATATGCTTAGCATGCACTGCTGAAATGTAGCCGGTGCATTACATAAGCCAAACGGCATTCGTCGGTAGGTGAAAGTACCGAATGGACAAGTGAATGTGGTTTTCTCCTGATCTTCAGGAGCAATTTCAATTTGATTATATCCACTGTATCCATCCAAAAAGCAGTAATACTTGTGACCCGCCACACGTTCTAGCATTTGATCCATGAATGGCAAAGGAAAATGGTCCTTTTGAGTCACAGTATTTAACTTCCTGTAGTCAATACACATCCTCCATCCAGTGGGGATACGTGTTGGTACCAGTTCACCATCTTTGTTCGGGATGACCGTTATGCCTGCTTTCTTTGGGACTACTTGGGTAGGACTAACCCAAGGACTGTCAGATATCAGATATATCATCCCAACATCAAGTAGCTTGAGCACTTCCTTTTTAACTACTTCTTGCATGTTGGGATTCAGACGCCTTTGCATTTTCCTTGAGGGTTTAGCGTCTTCCTCCAGATATATCTTATGCGTGCATATGGATGGGCTTATGCCTTTGAGGTCAGCAATCGTCCATCCCATAGCATCCTTATGCTTGGTTAGCATTTCCACTAGCTTACTTTCCTGTTCATGAGTTAAAGCAGATGAAATAATCACAGGATAAGTTTTTCCAGTCCCTAGGAATGCGTATTTTAGCTCTTTGGGAAGCTCCTTTAATTCTAACTCCGGAAACTAGAAGCTTGAAGGCATTACCAACTTGGTTTTAGGAGGCAGTTGTTCATATGGCATTACCCACATGCAATCGGCTCTATCCTCCTCTACCGTATCCATCATAAGACACGTCTGGTTCAGGTCAGCATCCAATGGGGTGGACTCCGCAGGCTGATAGATATCGCCAAATTGAGTCATCACGACTTCCAAAGGATCTTTGTAGTCGACCAAGTCAACTTCATCTTCAATGACCGTGTCTATATAATGAATTTCTTCCTCATCATCGTATTCTTCAGGTCGGGGATTAGAAAAAATCTAGATATTCAACGTCATGTTCCCGAATACGATAGTCATGATACCAGTTCTAATCTTGATTGTGGCATCAATAGTGTTGAGGAATGGACGTCCAAAGATAACCGGGATATGTGCACCAGGATTAGACACAGGTTCTGTGTCCAATATCACGAAATCAACCGGAAAGACAAAAGAGTCTATTTGGACAAGGACGTCCTCCAACACCCCTCTAGGGTACTTCACAGATCTGTCTGCCAATTGTAAAGCAACTCGAGTGGGTTTGAGTTCACCTAACCCTAGCTGTTTATAAACTGAATAAGGCAGCAGGTTCACGCTTGCTCCTAGATCGAGGAGTGCGTTATCTATCTTTTGATTCCCAATTCTACATGAGACAGTAGGTGTACCGGGATCTTTGAGTTTTGGAGGCAACTCATTTTGAATGATTGCGCTTGCTTGGCACGCGACATACGCATGTTTTTTCACGCTTTGCCTCCTCTTGACCGTGCATAGATCTTTGAGATACTTAGCATAGGCCGGCACTTGCTTGATAGCATCTAGGAGTGGAAGGTTAATTTTAACTTGCTTAAACAATTCTAGAAACTCCTTATTCTTTGTCTCATTCTTGTGTTTCTTCAACCGTTAAGGGTAAGGTGCAGGAAAGGGGCATTTTGGTGGTTCCTCCTTAACAGACTCCTTTCCAGGCCTTCGCTCAACTTCTTCCTCTACTCTAGGAGCTTCAATGTTTGCCTTTATTGCCTCGTCATTAGTAGACAGCTCCTCCTCTTGAGTAGATGGTAGCTCAACTTCTTCATCCACCACTTCCTCCTCTTTGTACACTTCGGGAGTGGACAGAGGCATGCTTTTCTCTATGATTTTTCCACTTCTCAATGTAGTCACAGCTTTAGCATGTTCTTGATTGTTAGGACCATTGTTATGTCCCTTGGGGTTTGGAAGTGGTTGGGCAGGGAATGTTCCTCCTGAGCCCTCTTGCCGTGCATCTATTCTCTCTAATGTGGCAGACATTCTACTCATCATCTGTATGAGTTGCTGCGTTAGATTGGCATTAGCAAGTGGCTCTTCTTCTTGTACCTTTTTGTGCGGCGGCACATAGGTATTGGTTTGTGGTGCATTAGAGGGTTGAGCTTGGTTATAATTATTGGTTCTGTTTTGATTGTATTGCTGGGACGGCCTATTGTTTTGCCCTTGATATTGATTATTGTTGTAGGGCTGCTGTTGATATTGATTTTGGGCCCCAGCATTATTTCTCCAATCAAAACCGGGGTGATTCCATCTATTGTTACTTTGAAAGTTATTGTTGGAATTCCCCGCCCCTCGAAAACCTTGCATGGCATTCATCTCTATAGGGGCTTGCTCTTGAAAGTATGGCACATTAGGACAATATTGAGTTGTATGTCCCAACATGTTGCATGTGCCACATGGTTCTTCAGGCATGACTTGCCTAGAGCTCTCTCCTTTCATGCTTAACTCTTCTACCTTCTTTGCTAGCTCTGCATACTTAGTCATAAGGTGATCTTCACTGGTTAGCTGGTATAGGCTTTTCTCTTCTACATAGGATATCTGTGAGCGTGAGACATTGTCAGAATTTGACCATTCATGAGCGTATTCAGCTAACCATTCGAAATGAGCTTCGGCCTCTTCGGTGTTTTTACACAAAAATGGTCTAGAGCTCATCGTTTCCACCAACTTCTTTGTTTCACCATTCAATCCTTGATAAAAGAAGCTGATAGTTCGCCATTTCTCAAACCCATGGTGTGGGCATGAGAGAAGCAAATCTTTGAAACGTTCCCACGCTTGTGTGAAAGTTTCATTGCTCTTTTGTTTATAGGAATTGATTTGATGCTGAAGGTCTGTGGTCATCCGAGTAGGATAGAATTTCTTTAGAAACGCGGTGCTCATCGCATGCCAGGTGAAAATTGAATTAGGTTTTAGGGAGTGGAGCCACGCCTTCGCTTTGTCTTTCAAAGTGAAGGGGAATAGCATTAGATGCGTCACCTCCCTAGGACAATTTTGCGAGAATGTTTTGCAAACATCCTCGAAGTCAGTGATATGTAAATACGCCTTCTCACTTTCCATCCCATGAAAAGTGGGAAGCAGTTGAATCATCCCATTGCGAAACTGAAATTCGCCATTATGCGGTGGGATTTGAATGCAAGAGGGCGTAGGTGCATGTTCTGGTTGCATGAGATCGCAAAGAGGACGGAGTGCCTCATCAATTGGTACCACAACATTGTCACCATTTTCACTCTGATGATTATCCATTGATGCAGTTGGAGTGGCTATCGGGTTGATGGAACTATCAGAGTCAGAGTGGTAGAAAGGATTTCCAAAAATTCCTTCAATAGAATTATTGGACATGAACTGGGAGAGTCCCTAGGGTGAGAACTTACCCAAAAGAACTGAAAAGAAGAGAAAATGAAAATAGAAATAGATGAAGAGTGACTGAGGTAATCTAAGGAATTGATCGTCGCCTTCCCCGGCAACGGCGCCAAAAACTTGACACGTGAAAAATCTTGTGCGCTCTTGTGCAACACCCAAGTATAGGTGGACGTGCAAGTAGTAACTGGTAAGACCAGGTCGATCCCATAGGGAAGGTGTTAACCTATCGAATTAGACTATCCTCAAAGAAAACAAAATAAAATGTATAAGATTGAACGATGGTGCAGAACACAAAGTTCCACAGCTACGATTACTAATGAAAATAATTAAGATTAAATTAACGATCTAACTAGCTAGTTAAAACAGTACTTTAAATTAGGATGTTTGACTTTAAGAAAAAAAATGTTGGGATTACACGAATCCGCAGTAATCTAGCTATCTACCATGCAGTTGCCTTGAAGCACAAAGGAGTACATTACCCACAGTTTTCCGTATTCCTCTAAAGATGGAGAATCCATGGCCCTTTCATGACCGGGACCATATCATCACAATTAAATTAAAATACGTAAAAGCGGTTTAATCCAATAGTTAAGACTCGCATCCTCAATGGTGTTAGCATTGAAGATGGTTTGCAAAATGTATTGAAAGAAAATGCCTTAGGGCCTTAGTTTTAAAAACTGTTTTGACAGACTGAGCATTTTTTGGGACAGAATGATAACAAATCTTAAAATAAAAAGGTCCTGGAATACTGCAAGGAACATCCTCAAGAATCAGGGAGTTCGATCGATCGACGCGCTTTCGATCGATCGAAGACCTTCATCCCTCAATCGATCGAACTGACTTCGATCGCTTGACTGTCTCTGGTTTGATCGATCGAACTAACTTCGATCGATCGAACACAGCGATTATTCTGCTGCATGGCAGAAGCTGGAGATCACTGTTTCATCGTGTTCTCCCAACCTGGGACTACTCAGACATCGTCTGGAGTGTCACAGATTGATATTTAACGTAAAAAAACATTAACACCTTGTTTGGTTGCGTGTTTTTCATGGAAAATCTAAAAAACTATGGTTTTAAAAATAACTAGCATGTAATACTACAAGATGAGCAATTAAACTACGACTACCAAGTGCAGAATATAAATAAACAATATATAAATAACCTGGAACGAAGAATACTTGTATTAAACTTAGAGAAATCCGGTTCACAATGTAAAACTCAATGGAAACCTACAAGAACACAAGCAAACTCTCTATCTCTCTCTCTAAAACTGTAAAAATGTAAAGTGGGCGTCCTTCTGGACGTAAACATTACACATATATATAAGAAACCTAAGAGACTAGGGTTAAAAACCCGCATCTGCTGCGCACACGAATGTTACTGGAAATACCCAGTTCGATCGATCGAACTGCTCTCGATCGATCGAACCCTTAAGCCTCAAGCGCTTCAACACTCTTTAAGCGATCGAACGCTCGATCGATCGAACCTTCTTAGATCGATCGAACTCCACATTTCAGCTTTGACTTCTTTTGTTTTCATTCCAGCATTCCATGCATCCTGATATCCATCTGTTTAATCCACACAGCAGTGATCTGCACAAACAACAGCTAAAACAATACAACTTATCATAGATTAATCATATTGTATGAAAATTAGCCTTGCAATGCAAATTGCAGATAAAACGGGAAGTTGTGATAAAAACTAATACAATTCTTCCTTTTAGCGCGGTTGTATTTTACAAATACCCCCGCTTTGCACAACCCCCAACTAGCTTATTGCTAGTCCCTAGCGATAAAGCAAAAATAAATTAAACTACAAACTCCTAAACTAATACTACCACAACTAAGAAAACGAAAGAAAACTAAAAACAACCTAAACTAAGATAGAAAGAAAGATCCTAACTCACTTTCGCAGGAATCGCGGTTGCATTTAGCAAATGCAACAAGCCGTTAAACCCCTAGGTTCCCCCTAGTGGACGAGTGTTGTCTCGTGAGGGTTTGCAGTGAATATACCCACAAAATTCTCCAATTTTAAGCTCAAAAAGATTTAGAATAACTTGTGAAATTCCCCCTTCCATTCAATTGTTAATTAAGCTCCACAATAATATACTATCCTCTATCAACCCATGCAAGAAATCCACATGCTCCCCTATATCACCAAGTAATATATAACAAATGTATCACTATCATGCACCCGTGTGTGTGTGAAATTAACAACCATGCGTCCAACCCTATTAAGAGTTATCTAGACTATTGTACTTTGGGAAACTTGCAGTTTTAGCTCAATTCTCACATTGGTCACACTCAAAAAGAACGTCTCTCAGAAACTTGCTTTACAATGATCGCACATCGTATGAAAGCTTTGATAAGGATGATATTCTAAGTGCTAATGCTTTCATACTTGACTCTATGAAAAACGGACATTTAAGAGTGTATAGTCTCAGGAATGGAACACTACTTACTAGAGGAGCGAAATACCGTGGATAACTCAACTCACACTTCCATGTTCAAATCAATTATTGAGAATCTTCAAGACTTTGACTTGCGGCTTTTATTTAGTAGGGGGGAGTGTTGTAGAGAAGAGTGTGCTTTTTAGTATGTAATGGAATTTCAACTTCTCTTTTTATTCTTTATTCTTTTCTCCACCCAATCTCCCATTCATTTCATATGCTCTTTTTTTCTTCTCCTTCATTCATCATTTATTATATATATATATATTTTTTTTAAACTGTCCCACAACTACTTCCTTCCATTTCACATACTTTGATGACTCATTCTCAACAAATATATCAAACGGCTAAATGAGGTCAAGGTATAGATCAAGGGTATGGATTCTTGTGATTATATTGGAAATGTTTAATTGGCGTGGGATCAGGGATGAAACAATCCAATGAATGTAAGTGAAAGTTATATCAGGTAATAGAATGGGTAAACGTTGGCTTGAATCATTTTCTCAACTTTCAATTTTTAGCACTTAAGTGTTCATTGAGTGTAATTGGTAAATCCTGAACGTTCTCCTCTAACAAACAGTCAAAACTTTTAAAGAAAACTGAGACTTAACAACGAATTCACCAAGTATATGCAAGAAAGACCATTCGACAATGTATGAGAATCCCCTCAGAAATGACGATTGGCTCAATAGCTCACAAAGGGTTATTAGCCTCCACTACTTGTTCTTTTCGCACAATATTCATATTAACTCAATTTTCAGGTTTTCTACATAGCTGCCAATTAGTGTGCACAAGTGTTGGGTACATAATAGCTTTACAAATGCAATTCATTTCAGTAATACAGAAAACGAGTGGATTTAATCCATGAAAAGATGATAATACTACAATTATGTCATTGTCTAATCAACAAGCAGGAGAGATTATTCAGAGTTATTCTAACAATACGATTCAATAATAAAAATTTTCAAATTTTCAAAAATTTAACAGACTGTGTTCTTGTTAAATTTAAAACATGTCCAAGTGCTAAACCTATCTATTACGGGTGTATACCTATCTATTATCTCCTACCCCCAACTGAAAACAACAAAGTCCCCAGAAGTTGATTTTCAACAAATAAAATAGATGGGTATCACCTGTATGGAGCAAATTGATGATAGCAAGCATAGCAACCTAGCATAGAAAAACATAACACAATCTCCAAATCAAACAGGATCAATAGATAAAAGTAACATGATAAAAACCATGATTCAAGCAATCTTAAACCACTGTAATATGAACAGAATAAAATAAAATAAAAGCAGGGATAAATACTGTCCATACAAAACCAACCAAATAGTCCAACCAAAACAATCAACCAGTCCAACCAACCAAAACCATACCCAAAAATAGTACAACAACTAACCAAAAACAAACAAAAACACCACCTCCCCAACTAAAACTAATCGACCCCGGACGGTGCGTCATCAGCTACATCAGAAGGGATATCGATGGGAGCAGGCGGCAACGAGGTAGTAGCAGGGGCAGCAGCAGATGGATCGGCAAGTGGTGGATCGGCTGCAGCAGAAGACGTGGATGGACCTGTAGTAGCGGAATCCGGGGCAGCAGCAGATGATGGATCAGTAGTAGGTGGTGCAGACGGGGCCATCGATGGATGCGGAGTAGCGTGAACAGCTGAATCGACCCCAATCTGGACCAATATGGACTCTAGCAGGGTCTGCAGATGGTCCATCCGGCCCTCGAGTCTAATCCTGGCCTCTCTCCCCTCCAATAGTAGCTCGTGAACCGTCAGGAGAGGCACAGAGGAAGAAGACTCTCCCTGGGCCTGAGTCTGTGACCGCTGTCGCAGCTCAAACTGCCGAACCGCAGCAATCGGATCGTCCTCATCATCATCGGAATCAAGCTCCTCCACCTCGGTGGGTGTCCCTGAAGCTCCCGCCTCCGTGTCCGTCCCACCACGCCTCTTCTTCCTCCCCCTCACCCGCGATTTCCCTTTTCCCTTTCGCTTCCTCTTCTGGGCGTCAGAGCGGCGAGCTGCCGCCTCGCTAAATCTGCGGGGAGAAGGGCGAACATCATCTCCAGCTAGCACGGGGAAACCGGCCTCAGCCATCACCCTCTGAATAGCCCAAGCACCCTTCAGGTGCTTCTTGGGCGAGATAAAATGGGTGGGGTGGACCATAAAGTCAATATAGAGGCGTGGTATGCAAACTGGCTGTCCCGTACCCACTGCATATAAGACTCGCGCATACCAAGCCGCGATCTTCTCTCGATAGGAAGTCACTAGGAGGCAGTTGCTGAGGACCAAGTGGATCATGTGGTAGCCACCAGTGAGAAAGTGGTCCTCAATCAAAGCATCGCCATCCCAAGACGGAACGGCGCCTCCAGTGAGCTCACGGATAATAATGGATGGTGGGGTCACTGGTGCATCAGGCCGGTGGGGGCAAACATAATCAGGTACCTCTGGTACCCCCAACGCAGCTGAAACGGTAGCAGGACTGATGATGAACGGGCAACTTCGGAAGAAGGCATGGTAGGTGAATGGTGCAACCGGGTCGCGGATCATAGTCGCACATGCACCTCGAATCCAGGACAGATTGACACTCTTTCCCAATGAAAGGAGATGGAACCAGTGAGGCATAGAACGGATCCGTGTCAGGAACCATGGGCTCTCTGTCCAGACGTACTCAATAGGGCGCTCGACCATCACCATCCTCGTCTGAAAATGCCGCTCATACCATATCCTGTCCTCGTCATTCCGGAACCCATGTGCGGGTACCAGATTTGGTATAATAAGGCTGAGGGGCTTGGACTTATGGTAGCCCGTCACTGGATTCATCGCGGCAGCCCTGAAAATAAGACACAACATGACACAGATAAGAACAGGGAGAAAAAGAAACAAAACTGCCACTGCTTGAGTTCGATCGATTGAACTGGGTTCGATCGATTGAACTGGAGTAAGCTTCGATCGCTTGAACATTATTCGATCGCTCGAACAGTTCCCCTTCGATCGCTCGAAACCAGTTCAAGCGATCGAGCACAGCGATGTGCAGCAATCGCAGAATCGAAAAGGAAACAACGAAAAGAACAGAACAAGGATCTAGAAATGAAAAACTAAGACCAAGGGGACACCCCCTTGGGATTTCTAATAACAAGAGAGAGAAAACAAAAGTAAAAACAGCCGTGGGCCTACCTCGGTGTAGAAGCACACAGTGGAGGTGGAGGGGATGTTGAGAAGACGATGAGGATGATTAGAGGGGTGATCCAGGCGTCTTAGTGAATGCAAGAACACAAAAATTGGTGAGTCGCCCCCTCCTCTGTGCTCGAGCGCTCGAGTGTGTATAAGTGAGGGAATTGAAGAGGTGTTCTGAAGACGCCTCGTTTAAATGCTGCATTCGATCGATCGAACTATTATCGATCGATCGAAAGCGAATCCCTCAATCGATTGAACATAAAGTACAAGCGCTTGAACATCCAGCTGTCGATCGATCGAAAAGGGTTCGATCGATCGAACACAAAAATTTCAGAATCTAATGGGTGACATTAACCACATCACCCCCAACTATCAGAAACAAATCTGGACATGCAGAGAGACTGAAACGCAGTTGAATTATAGGCATGTAGAACAGAAATTCATCCTCAGAATAGAAAATCGCAATTTATATAAAAATAAAACTTTATAATTGCATCCAAATTGCAACATTATTATCTCCAACTGTGGTTAAAACCTTATTTAACTAAAGAACCCAGAAATAAAACTAAAACCAATAACATTCTGTCAAGGATTACACTCCAGTTGATAAACAAAAGATGAAATGAACAAAAACAACTGAAATGCAGCACTAATCTTCGAGTAAAAAGATTTCCTCTTCCACAATCTCTTCATAACTCGCCGAATCTTCAGAAGTGAAGTCCAAACTCGATGATTCCCTTTCCCAGAACAACCAAAAAGCAGCAAGGATATCATCACACAAATCTGGCATCTCCAAAGAATTGAAAGTCCATGCAAGAGGTGATCCGGCTGGAGACATGGATAAAGGGGTATAATTGCGCAACGGACTGTCCTCTCGCGGCGGAGTGTGTGGGGGCCTTATGTAGGGCCCAAGACCATGAATCAGTTGATGTGGGAGGAATACCGGAATACCATTTAGGAACATAGTGACAATCCTGGACAAAAGACAACAAACCGAAATTAAAATAACAGAACACAAGAAACACGGATTAATCACGAAAAGAAAAACAATGAACAGAAACAAAAATACAAAGAAATGTGACAAGTTCCAACCTCACTATTGGCATAGGTTCCCAAAATGCACTGGCTGGTAAGGGGCATTGGAGCCTGAATAGCAAGAAGCTCAGGTGCACATAGCGGTATGGGACCAACTCAGGAACAAGGAAATCATCCACGAAAATAAAGACGACATTGTGGCGGTCTGGGACGACATCCTGGAGGTCATGGTCCTCCCATGGCTCCCACATATCATCATTTTCCCATTGGGCCATGAGTGCATCATCCACCATTCGTCCCATGTACAGGTCTTCTTCCTCCTCCACATCATCGTCATCCTGAAATCCCATATTTTCATATGGATTGATGTCCAGGAGGGCTGGTGGATATGGAATGTACCCTTGAGCAGCATCAATGAGAGAATGAGCTTCAGGATCTTGATGAAGCAAGGGGCATGGTGTGAGTTCACCCTCAGTCCAGGTGCCACAACGACATTCTGAATCAGCCCAAGAACCGACAGAATGAACATCATCCCCTCGCATCTATGCACCTGCAACAGAGTGGTTTAAAGTATAATGGATTAGAACTAGATCACAAACATGAAATAAAGAACGAAAACCAAAAAGAAACAAAAGAGAGAAACTAAAATGCAAGGAAAGAAAAGAATTACAACAACAATTTGGAACTCCACTTTGGATTGTTAAGCGTGAGAATAGCTGGGCTCATCCAGCTGAATGTGCTCAACTTCAGAGTGGAAGTTCTCCAAGAACGGTTTCAATCTTTGGCCATTGACCTTGAAACAATCATCGTTCTTTGGATTGACAATCTCAACCGCCCCATGTGGAAAAATAGTTTTTACAATGAACGGGCCTGTCCAACGGGAACGGAGCTTTCCTGGGAAAAAGGTGGAGGCGAGAGTCATACAGCAAAACTTTCTGCCCCGGCGCAAATGATTTACGAAAAATCATACGATCGTGGCGAGCCTTCAACTTTTCCTTATGCAACTTTGCAGAGTCATATGCATCTCGTCGTATTTCCTCTAGCTCTGCAAGTTGGAGCTTGCGTAGCTGGCCTCCCTCTTGAATATCAAAGTTCAATGAGCGTGTTGCCCAGTAAGCTTTATGTTCAATTTCAACAGGAAGGTGGCAAGCTTTCCCGTAAACCAGTCTGTACGGGGACATACCAAGATTCGTCTTATAAGCAGTACTGTATGCCCATAACGCGCCAGTCAATTTGTATGCCCAGTCTTTTCGATTGGAACTAACCGTCTTTTCGAGAATGTGCTTGATTTCTTGGTTAGCCAATTCTGCTTGCCCATTTGACTGTGGATGATAGGCAAGAGCGATTTTATGATGGACCCCGTATTTCTTGAGGAGTGACTCCAAGGGCCTATTGCAGAAATGCTTGCCTTGGTCACTTAATAAAGCTTTCGGAGTACCAAAACGAGACAAAATATGCTCTCTTAGAAATGACATGACCGTTCTGTGGTCATTTCGTCTCGTTGGTATCGCTTCTACCCATTTCGATACATACTCCACAGCAAGGAGTATGTATTCACAGTTGTTAGACTTGGGAAATGGGCCCATAAAATCTATGCCCCAACAATCAAATATCTCAATTGTGATGATAGGGGTTAAAGGCATAGAATTCCTTTTAGAAATCGTTCCAAGCTTTTGACAGCGTTGGCATGTCTTGCAAAAGGAATAAGCATCTTTGAAGACTGTGGGCCAGTAAAAACCGCTTTGTAGGACTTTTTGTGCAGTCTTCTGTGACGCAAAGTGGCCACCGCATGCCTCAGAATGGCATGACGCTAATATTACGGTTATATCCTCATTGGGGACGCAGCGCCTGATAACCTGATCAGCACAGTACTTGAAAAGGTATGGGTCATCAAAGAAGAAATGACGCGCGAACGAGAGGAACCGTTTTCTGTCTTGGTTCGACCAATGAGTCGGTGTTTCACCCGTGACAAGGTAGTTTACAATATCAGCATACCAAGGCAGACTACTTACTGCCAGTAGCTGTTCGTCTGGGAACTCATCCTTAATGGATTGGGATTCAGTATTGTCGACAAAAGTCAACCGGGACAAATGATCCGCAACCACATTCTCTACTCCTTTCTTATCTTTGATTGTTAAATCAAACTCTTGGAGCAAGAGTATCCAGCGAATAAGCCGTTGTTTAGCGTCTTTCTTTGACAGCAGATACTTGAGGGCCGAATGATCTGTAAAACAGACGATTGGTGACCCTATCAGATAAGACCTAAACTTGTCCAGGGCGAATACTACAGCCAGCAGCTCCTTTTCAGTGGTAGTGTAATTCATTTGAGCTTCATTCAAAGTTTGGCTGGCATAGTATATCACATATGGCTTATTGTCCTTTCTCTGGCCTAGGACTGCGCCAATGGCGTAATCACTAGCATCGCACATTAATTCAAAAGGCAAACTCCAGTCGGGTGCCTGTATTATAGGTGCGGAGGTGAGAAGCTTTTTTAGATCCTCAAAGGACTTTTGGCAACTCTCTGACCACTCAAATGGTGCATCCTTAACAAGAAGTTGACAAAGGGGTCGAGAGATTGCACTGAAATTCTGGATAAACCGACGATAAAAACCTGCATGCCCAAAGAATGAACGAATGTCTCTTACTGTACGGGGGACAGGTAGATTTGAGATTATGTCGATTTTAGCCTTATCCACTTGGATTCCTTCATCGGATATTATGTGGCCGAGGACTATTCCCTTAGTCACCATAAAGTGACACTTTTCCCAATTTAGAACTAGGTGTTTGTCCTCACACCTCATTAAAACCTGCTCGAGATTGCTGAGGCAATCTTCAAAGCTATGGCCAAATACTAAAAAATCATCCATGAAGACTTCAAGGATGTTTTCGACCATGTCACTGAATATGCTTAGCATGCACCGCTGAAATGTAGTCGGTGCATTACATAAGCCAAACGGCATTCGTCTGTAGGTGAAAGTACCGAATGGACAAGTGAATGTGGTTTTCTCCTGATCTTCAGGAGCAATTTCAATTTGATTATATCCACTATATCCATCCAAAAAGCAGTAATACTTGTGACCCGCCACACGTTCTAGCATTTGATCCATGAATGGAAAAGGAAAATGGTCCTTTCGAGTCACAGTATTTAACTTCCTGTAGTCAATACACATCCTCCATCCAGTGGGGATACGTGTTGGTACCAGTTCACCATCTTTGTTCGGGATGACCGTTATGCCTGCTTTCTTTGGGACTACTTGGGTAGGACTAACCCAAGGACTGTCAGATATCGGATATATCATCCCAACATCAAGTAGCTTGAGCACTTCCTTTTTAACTACTTCTTGCATGTTGGGATTCAGACGCCTTTGCATTTGCCTTGAGGGTTTAGCGTCTTCCTCCAGATATATCTTATGCGTGCATATGGATGGGCTTATGCCTTTGAGGTCAGCAATCGTCCATCCCATAGCATCATTATGCTTGGTCAGCAATTACACTAGCTTACTTTCCTGTTCATGAGTTAAAGCAGATGAAATAATCACAGGATAAGTTTTTCCAGTCCCTAGGAATGCGTATTTTAGCTCTTTGGGAAGCTCCTTTAATTCTAACTCCGGAAATTGGAAGCTTGAAGGCATTACCAACTTGGTTTTAGGAGGCAGTTGTTCATATGGCATTACCCACATGCAATCGGCTCTATCCTCCTCTACCATATCCATCATAAGACACGTCTGGTTCAGGTCAGCATTCAATGGGGTGGACTCTGCAGGCTGATAGATATCGCCAAACTGAGTCATCACGACTTCCAAAGGATCTTTGTAGTCGACCAAGTCAACTTCATCTTCAATGACCGTGTCTATATAATGAATTTCTTCCTCATCATCGTATTCTTCAGGTCGGGGATTAGAAAAAATCTTGATATTCAACGTCATGTTCCCGAATACGATAGTCATGATACCAGTTCTAATCTTGATTGTGGCATCAATAGTGTTGAGGAATGGACGTCCAAAGATAACCGGGATATGTGCACCAGGATTAGACACAGGTTCTGTGTCCAATATCACGAAATCAACCGGAAAGACAAAAGAGTCTATTTGGACAAGGACGCCCTCCAACACCCCTCTAGGGTACTTCACAGATCTGTCTGCCAATTACAAAGCAACTCGAGTGGGTTTGAGTTCACCTAACCCTAGCTGTTTATAAACTGAATAAGGCAGCAGGTTCATGCTTGCTCCTAGATCGAGGAGTGCGTTATCTATCTTTTGATTCCCAATTCTACATGAGACAGTAGGTGTACCGGGATCTTTGAGTTTTGGAGGCAACTCATTTTGAATGATCGTGCTTGCTTGGCACGCGACATATGCATGTTTTTTCACGCTTTGCCTCCTCTTGACCGTGCATAGATCTTTGAGATACTTAGCATAGGCCGGCACTTGCTTGATAGCATCTAGGAGTGGAAGGTTAATTTTAACTTGCTTAAACAATTCTAGAAACTCCTGATTCTTTTTCTCATTCTTGGGTTTCTTCAACCGTTGAGGATAAGGTGCAGGAAAGGGGCATTTTGGTGGTTCCTCCTTAACAGACTCCTTTCCAGGCCTTCGCTCAACTTCTTCCTCTACTCTAGGAGCTTCAATGTTTGCCTTTATTGCCTCGTCATTAGTAGACAGCTCCTCCTCTTGAGTAGATGGTAGCTCAACTTCTTCATCCATCACTTCTTCCTCTTTGTACACTTCGGGAGTGGACAGAGGCATGCTTTTCTCTATGATTTTTCCACTTCTCAATGTAGTCACAGCTTTAGCATGTTCTTGATTGTTAGGACCATTGTTATGTCCCTTGGGGTTTGGAAGTGGTTGGGCAGGGAATGTTCCTCCTGAGCCCTCTTGCCGTGCATCTATTCTCTCTAATGTGGCAGACATTCTACTCATCATCTGTATGAGTTGCTGCGTTAGATTGGCATTAGCAAGTGGCTCTTCTTCTTGTACCTTCTTGTGCGGCGGCACATAGGTATTGGTTTGTGGTGCATTGGAGGGTTGAGCTTGGTTATAATTATTGGTTCTGTTTTGATTGTATTGCTGGGACGGCCTATTGTTTTGCCCTTGATATTGATTATTGTTGTAGGGCTGCTGTTGATATTGATTTTGGGCCCCAGCATTATTTCTCCAATCAAAATCGGGGTGATTCCATCTATTGTTACTTTGAAAGTTATTGTTGGAATTCCCCGCCCCTCGAAAACCTTGCATGGCATTCATCTCTATAGGGGCTTGCTCTTGAAAGTATGGCACATTAGGACAATATTGAAATGTATGTCCCAACATGTTGCATGTGCCACATGGTTCTTCAGGCATGACTTGCCTAGAGCTCTCTCCTTTCATGCTTAACTCTTCTACCTTCTTTGCTAGCGCTGCATACTTAGTCATAAGGTGATCTTCACTGGTTAGCTGGTATAGGCTTTTCTCTTCTACACAGGATATCTGTGAGCGTGAGACATTGTTAGAATTTGACCATTCATGAGCGTATTCAGCTAACCATTCGAAATGAGCTTCGGCCTCTTCGGTGTTTTTACGCAAAAATGGTCCAGAGCTCATCGTTTCCACCAACTTCTTTGTTTCACCATTTAATCCTTGATAAAAGAAGCTGATAGTTTGCCATTTCTCAAACCCATGGTGTGGGAATGAGAGAAGCAAATCTTTGAAACGTTCCCATGCTTATGTGAAAGTTTCATTGCTCTTTTGTTTATAGGAATTGATTTGATGCTGAAGGTCTGTGGTCATGCGAGTAGGATAGAATTTCTTTAGAAACGCGGTGCTCATCGCATGCCAAGTGAAAATTGAATTAGGTTTTAGGGAGTGGAGCCACGCCTTCGCTTTGTCTTTCAAAGTGAAGGGGAATAGCATTAGATGCGTCACCTCCCTAGGATAATTTTGCGAGAATGTTTTGCAAACATCCTCGAAGTCAGTGATATGTAAATACGCCTTCTCACTTTCCATCCCATGAAAAGTGGGAAGCAGTTGAATCATCCCATTGCGAAACTGAAATTCGCCATTATGCGATGGGATTTGAATGCAAGAGGGCGTAGGTGCATGTTCTGGTTGCATGAGATCGCAAAGAGGACGGAGTGCCTCATCAATTGGTACCACAACATTGTCACCATTTTCACTCTGATGATCATCCATTGATGCAGTTGGAGTGGCTATCGGGTTGATGGAACTATCAGAGTCAGAGTGGTAGAAAGGATTTCCAAAAATTCCTTCAATAGAATTATTGGACATGAACTGGGAGAGTCCCTAGGGTGAGAACTTACCCAAAAGAACTGAAAAGAAGAGAAAATGAAAATAGAAATAGATGAAGAGTGACTGAGGTAATCTAAGGAATTGATCGTCGCCTTCCCCGGCAACGGCGCCAAAAACTTGACACGTGAAAAATCTTGTGCGCTCTTGTGCAACACCCAAGTGTAGGTGGACGTGCAAGTAGTAACTGGTAAGACCAGGTCGATCCCACAGGGAAGGTGTTAACCTATCGAATTAGACTATCCTCAAAGAAAACAAAATAAAATGTATAAGATTGAACGATGGTGCAGAACACAAAGTTCCACAGCTACGATTACTAATGAAAATAATTAAGATTAAATTAACGATCTAACTAGCTAGTTAAAATAGTACTTTAAATTAGGATGTTTGACTTTAAGGAAAAAAATGTTGGGATTACACGAATCCGCAGTAATCTAGCTGTCTACCATGCAGTTGCCTTGAAGCACAAAGGAGTACATTACCCACAGTTTTCCGTATTCCTCTAAAGATGGAGAATCCATGGCCCTTTCATGACCGGGACCATATCATCACAATTAAATTAAAATACGTAAAAGTGGTTTAATCCAATAGTTAAGACTCGCATCCTCAATGGTGTTAGCATTGAAGATGGTTTGCAAAATATATTGAAAGAAAATGCCTTAGGGCCTTAGTTTTAAAAACTGTTTTGACAGACTGAGCATTTTTTGGGACAGAATGATAACAAATCTTAAAACAAAAAGGTCCTGGAATACTGCAAGGAACATCCTCAAGAATCAGGGAGTTCGATCGATCGACGCGCTTTCGATCGATCGAAGACCTTCATCCCTCAATCGATCGAACTGACTTCGATCGCTTGACTGTCTCTGGTTCGAGCGATCGAACTAACTTCGATCGATCGAACACAGCGATTATTCTGCTGCATGGCAGAAGCTGGAGATCACTGTTTCATCGTGTTCTCCCAACCTGGGACTACTCAGACAAAGTCTGGAGTGTCACAGATTGATATTTAACGTAAAAAAATATTATCACCTTGTTTGGTTGCGAGTTTTTCATGGAAAATCTAAAAAACTATGGTTTTGAAAATAACTAGCATGTAATACTACAAGATGAGCAATTAAACTACGACTACCAAGTGCAGAATATAAATAAACAATATATAAATAACCTGGAACGAAGAATACTTGTATTAAACTTAGAGAAATCCGGTTCACAATGTAAAACTTAATGGAAACCTACAAGAACACAAGCAAACTCTCTATCTCTCTCTCTAAAACTGTAAAAATGTAAAGTGGGCGTCCTTCTGGACGTAAACATTACACATATATATAAGAAACCTAAGAGACGAGGGTTAAAAACCCGCATCTGCTGCGCACACGAATGTTACTGGAAATACCCAGTTCGATCGATAGAACTGCTCTCGATCGATCGAACCCTTAAGCCTTAAGCGCTTCAACACTCTTTAAGCGATCGAATGCTCGATCGATCGAACCTTCTTAGATCGATCGAACTCCACATTTCAGCTTTGACTTCTTTTGTTTTCATTCCAGTATTCCATGCATCCTGATATCCATCTGTTTAATCCACACAGCAGTGATCTGCACAAATAACAGCTAAAATAATACAACTTATCATAAATTAATCATATTGTATGAAAATTAGACTTGCAATGCAAATTGCAGATAAAACGGGAAGTTGTGATAAAAACTAATACAATTCTTCCTTTTAGCGCGGTTGTATTTTACAAATACCCCCGCTTTGCAAAAGACTCCTTTCGGTTCTTCATGATGAAATGGATGTTCTTGTACTCGTAACTCTTTCGGTTCTATATGACGAAGCGGTGATTCTTTGAGTAAATACTCCTTTCGGTTCTTCGTGAGAAAATGGATGTTCTTGTACTCCGTAATGCTTTCGGTTCTGCGTGACGAAGCGGTGATTCTTTGAGTGAAGACTCTTTTCTGTTCTTCGTGACGAAATGGATGTTCTTGCACTCCTTAATACTTCGGTTCTTCGTGACGAAGTGGTTGATGAAAGATGTTTTGGTTGATGAAAGATGGTTTGGTTAGCAAGAGATACTTTGGGTTTATAAATGACGTCGGATGTTAGAAATGAATGGCAGTGGCATTAAGAATGTCTAGACGGGTCTACTGAATTGTTTGTATTCCCATCGAATACGTAGTCAGGTACGCTGATAGTTATAATTCGACGATGGGAACGTAAAGATCCTAAAAGACATGTTGAAAGATAGTAAATGTATTCCTATTGTGTTTTACTATATATGTTCCATTTGATTTAGCTTACTCACTCAGCTTTCATAAGCTGACGACGTTCATGTTGCTGGACATTCCCATGTCCAGCTTATCCAGGTAACGAGTAAACGGGTTATGATGCTACGCAAGCGAAGAACGTGGAGGAAGAGTACATCGAAGATGGCTATGGATATACTTGTTAGAGAGAAGACTAGTGGCTATCTTTTGTAAATGTCTTTAGTGGAAAGCTCTATCATAAGACTTATTATAGCTTTTGTAAGGCCCTAGAGCCATAAGACTCTGATGTATCTACCATGATGAAATAGTTAACTAGTACTGTGGCCTTTCTTTGTAATATATCAATGTGAGCAGATGTTGATTTTATCCTTTTGGTTACGTTGTTTATTATTAGTATTTGGTCATGGACAATTCGGTAATGCAACCAATCACGTGCCTCAGGCTCCAAGATGGAAATTTTAAATTTTTCCCTATTTTGGCTACGCCGGGGCATGACACAAAGAGAAAGGCGCACCTCGTGGTGAGAGGTCAAACCTAAGAGTGGGTGTAGACCTTGAAGACAAAATCTCCTTAGTGGTGATATTTTGTTTTCATTCGCCTTATCTTAGTGATTGTCGCACATTTAGTTTTAGAACCCTTTTCAAATGGATGTCGATACTGCTTTTCTCAATAGAGAGCCAAACAAAGAGATCTACATAGAACAACCTATTGGTTTTTACAACCGATAGGAATGAGCCAAAATGTGGCATCTTAATTGATTTGTTTACGATCTCTAGCAATCGTTTAGTTAATGGCACTTGAGGTTTCATGATTTGATCAATTTTTTTCGTTGAGACGATTAAAGAATACCAGTATGTGCATTAAACAATCCATAAAAGGTGTTCTAATTCAATATTATATGACAACAATATCATTTTTATTTAGATCAAAAGGTATGGGTCAAACCAACTATATGTTGGGAGTTAGGATTATGGGAACCGTTCATAGACCTATTTTGTTCGTCTCTAGACACTTACATAATAGAAGATTCTTGAACACTCTCACATACAGTACTCAAAACCCATAGATACCCCAGTTGAGAAGGGACCCTTGACCCCAATTCAATGTCCAGAGAACGATGAGGAAGTAAGTGTCCAAAGTGCCATAAGCATCTGCAATGGGAAGCTTGGCGAATACTATGTTGTATTCTTGTTCAGACAATTGCCATGAGGATAGTTTAATTAGTCGTTACAAGAGTAACATTGGTCCAGTTCCCTAGAGAGCAGTGAAGAGCTTTCTGGGATATGTTCGCATAATTGTGGATCTCACCTTATGGATGGTAGAGTTTTTTTGTAGTGATGAAGACGATGCAACGCTCATTGGTTCAGCAATTGAAACAAGCGCATGTCCATGTCTATCTACGCATTCACATTGATTAATGAAGCAATCACTTATTATAGCGAGAAGCAGACATGCATCACCTTATCCATAATGGTAGCTGAGTATGTGGCTTGTTCTGCAGCCGTTCAGGAGGTTGTGTGGTTAAAGAGGTTCTTACATAGCGTAAGCTTCTTGCCTCAGGGCGATGAAGCAATGTTGGTCTATTGTGACGGCACATCGGCTCTAGTTTATGCAAAGGATCATAAGTACCACAGGAAGTCCAAGCACATAGAGATCCACCACCACTGATATGGCTACACAAGGGGAGGTTGTTTTTATAGTACATCACTACTGGTTATATGATGGCTGATCTTTTGGATTAAGCCAATTTGTATAGATTCGTTCTTGTGCCACATTAATTGTGTATGGGAATCTGTAGGTTCTGATGTACTTTAACAACATTATTCTTGACATTATTATTACCAGATATTTATTGTTATAATAAAATCAATGGTTTTCCAAATTCATTAGTTGTTAGTTGGATGAATGCACATTTTTTCTTTAAAATGTCACCAGACTTGAATCGACCTGCTCACATGGGTAATTCACCTTGGCACCGAGATAGCGAAGTTGGACATGTGTGTCCATAGTGCTTAGATGGCAAACAAGATGAGACATTTGTGTTCATGTCGCTTGGATAGCTAGCTAAGACATGTGTGTCTATAGCACTAGGAAAGCGTCCTAGAATACTTTTATCTACACGGTATAAGAACAACGAGCTAGATATAAACCTTGATATCCTTATATGTCACCTTATCTTAGAGCTAAGATAAGATCTAAGCTTGGTGCTTGGTTGAACATAGAGAGCGCCCACTACTCTATGTAGCCTGTTTATAGCCGAATATGAGTTTTTAGACGGACGCTGTTTGTAGCGACTGTGTTGGAAATATCAGGTTAGACATTTATGTAACCTCTAGACTAATATTCATATGGCGTTACTTTTACCACGAAGTGACATGCCCATTTATATGAAAGAACGCCATAGCATACATATCATATTGTATGTGCTATTTTGTGATTGTTTGTGGAGCAATGGATTAATCCCTATTTCATTGCTGGGTGATCCACGTAGTCTCCCTGTAACGGGGATTCTACACAAGTTACCTTATGACCAGAGACTATTTCATGAAGAGGACGTTTGATGACGCTACTTTAGCGTACCATCCTGGGACGAAGAGACAAATACCGTCCTATGGGGCACGTCTAGGAAAGAGGTCGAGTTAGTTGGATTGACATTAGTAGGCAAGGAAGACTCTTCGATAACACACCATGTTTTGTGACTCATTAGCTGGCCAGCGACAATTGTATACGTACTGAGTGTCATGGGTACATTATATATTTGGGGGTATAACACTGCTTTCTTAGGGATTAAGAGTGCTAGATCTGGTGTGGTTGAACCTGTCTAGGTAAATACACGAGAAGCTTCCGAGTGATGCATTTTTCTAGTTATGTGATTGGCTTAGCATCTCAGCTCATGTCGCTGTACGTTTCTTTTCGTGAGGTCGCACTTTCTATTTCCCGTCTGAGGAGATGATGAAAGTTGGAATATGAGAGATTTTGTTTTAGCACAAAGCCCTATGTGGGTGAGTGGGAGATGTTAGCATTTTTGTGGGTTATGGGTCACCCACATAATCTATGGACCGGGTCCAACGGGCTTAGCTTAGGGTCCAAGAGATCCTATGTAAATTATAACTTGGAGTCCTAGGGGGCATGTATATGTGTGTGTATATATATATGTGTATAACACACATAAACACAACTCTCTACACACAACAAGAGTCTCCCTCTCTCTCTCTCTTCGGTTACTTTCTCTCTCTAGCAAAATTACACTAGGGCTTGGGATTTAGCGCGTGGATACAAAGGGGGTGTCTGTAGTAGGCATTCTCACGACCCGTTCGAAGCACAAGAGCGTACACGGAAGCACTAAAGAGCAGCAATTCGTTGGTATTATCGTCGGGCTCGTAACAACGCCGCCAAGACGATCCGTGATTGGGTATATTCCGCAAGGTATGCCCTTTACCTGACCCGTATGCTTGTTTGATGCATATTTACAAGGTTAATTCCCTAAAACAAACAATATTGGCCGATGTTTTTAATTTATAGGTCTCGTGTTTAAAAGTTCTGCAATTCAACATATCTATGACTTAGAAGACTACGAAGACCCGAGCCTTTAATAATTCACCATGCACCAAGTGAGCCATAGCTCAAGTGGCAAAGAACTTGGCATTTGAGTTCCTTTCACGGTATCGGTTTGATATTTGAATCCCCCTCCCCCATATCATCATCAAAAAAATCATTCACCATATATACAACTCACCATGAAATTCACATGGAGTATTTAATTTGTCAACGTTTTCTTGCTAGGAGTGTTAGGAGTGTGCATTAGTTGTTGGGTGAACTACACCGCCCACCCCCCTATGGTTCTCTTCATGGATGAGTTTAACCGTGCCCAAAAGTCTTTTACTTCAATTGTTTGGGAGTGTTGAAAAACAGTGTCCTTGCAACTTATGAATTGAGTTTGTCTCCATTCATTTCCAATGTTTCCCACTTAAACATGGTAAATGTTGGTGAAAAAGAGAACAAATATGGTATATTACCAACCATTAATATTGTGTCTGTTCTCTATGTATGTTCGTTTAAAAACAAGTTTCTCTTCATGGATGAGTTTAGCCGTGCTAAACAGTCTTTTAATTCCGATGGTTGGGCTATTTGGTGTTGATCCCAGTTGGTTCCCTGGATTGAGTTCTTGGAGACTGTTTGGTCTTTTATTTTGTATCTCACATAGATTCTAAATCCATATCTACTATCCTTCACCAACATCTTCTTCTTCTTCTTCTTCTTCTTCTTCTTCTTCTTCTTTTTTTTTCAGAAAACCTCAAACTTTTTTGTATTGTTTATATCAGCCCCCAAATTTTCTAAAATTTACAGCTTACCCTACAACTTTTGAAATATATATAATTGCCCTAATTTTTTTTATGATTTTTAGAATTTGCCAAAAAACATTTACCTTGTTTTGTGCAGTTGTTGGACACTTTTGGTACTTTTTTTATAATTAAGACCTTGTTTGGTCCTTGTTTTGTGATGGTTGATTGATTTGGGCTATTGTATGGTTTAATTTTGTTGGATTTCAACTTCATCGTCTTAGATGGAGTTTGACATCATTTTTTTTCAAATTTTTTGGGTAGAAATCTGGTGATTTGTTGTGGGTTATAGTCCCACACTTTGTTTGTTGTTGGTTAATAGAATTTTTACCTTGGCCAACATTGTGGACGTTATTGTTCCACCTTTCTTTTTGTTGTTGGTGGATATTTTTCCCACTACATTATAGACATTGCTGTTGCATAATTTCTCATATTCCTTGTTGCTGCTGGATGTTTTTCCCAGCTTGGCTAATCTTTGAGATTTTTATATTCCACTCCTCATTGATATCACGATTTTCTTGTCCCTCATTATAGTCTTGTTTCGGTTGTAATTTTCATTACCACCTTCAATTTGATGAGGGATGTTGGAGGTTAAATTAGTCTTTTATATTATTAGGGCTTTGGCCTGTATGAGGTCACTCCTAGTGGCTATTATCCTTTCCTTTTTGGTAGCTATGACTCTTGTATGTGAATCACTCTTGTTTCAATGAATGCAATATTAACTCTATTTTGTTTCTCAACTGAATCAGATTTCAAAATTTTCAAGTAGCCGACAAGGAAAACTTGTGCTCTGATGTTTTGTTTCCATGATATTCGGCATGTTTCTTGTTAGAGTATGTGTGGTCTTATCTTCTTAATGCAAAGAAATTTCGGTAAACAAATGAAATAACAATAATTATTAACAAAATTAATGTTATTCGACTTGGTCTCATTATTTGTCATAGATCAAGATGTGCATTGTTCCTATCTTAATTGCAATTAAAGTAATTTAGCAAAAATTGTATTTATCAAAAGGCTCAAAAAACGACTTCAAAATTTTCAAGCAGACGACAAGAGCAATGAGTTTTTCTTTTTCGATTTCCATGTTATTCAACGTGCTTCTTGTTAAGAGTACGTGTATTATTCATAGCTTCTTTAATTCAAAGTAATTTCGCAAAAAAAAAAACATTATAAAAAAGATTTGAAAATTTTGCTAAAAAAAAAAGGAAACAAAAAAAAAAGCTTCGAGAAGTAGATGACAAGAGCAATGTATTTCGCATGGAGTTTTTAAAAACAAAACCACTAGAATGTAAGATACGTTCTATACCGGTTGGATGTATCATAGAATTTACTCAACTAATAGGTGTTTTAAATGAATGCTTTGATTCATATCATGGTACTGTTATAATGTTTTGATTGATATTGCATCTTAATTTTCACAGTATTTTAGTTTCAATGACCTTACCTCGGTATTGTATAAGTACTTATGCTTTATTTTTTGATTTTTTGTTCTCCAGGTTCATGAAGAATAAGGCGCAAAATCACGTCCAGATCAAAAAAAAGTTTCTCTTTCGTTTACTTTACCTAGTTGAGAAACAATTGTGGACATTTTATGTCTTTCCACGTATCAAGATATTGTGGAATCACAAATTTTTTTGTTGATATTTTGGGATGTACCAATTATCATTGCTTAGTTGATACATTTTAGGTAAACTTATTTTGGTTTATATGCATGCATTAATTTGTGGATGAATAAATGTGAGAAAAATGTTTCAGGAATCAATAAATATAACAATTTACCATTTTGTCATAGGTTTTACTTTTAATCACGGTTGTAACGTTTGTGGAAATAGGTAAAATATCAAAAAGTGCATGTAGCGATGGTTTACAAGCTGTGACTACTTCTCCCATGTCCTATTTAAATGAAACATTAGCCATGGTTTTGTGACTGTTGCAAATACAACAGGCAATACCCACAGTTTTCTCAACCGTCGTATGAAATACAAGAATCCAACACTTTTGGTTAATTATTTACGACGAGTGTAACCGTCACAAAATCCGTAGGTAAAACTATTTGCTACGGTTGGTAAACCATGGTGTACCAGTAACCACAACGGCATATTCCACGGGTGGAAAAATCGTGGTAAAACCCTCGCGAAAGGTTTTACCCACGGTTTCTACAACCTTTGGCGACGGTTTGCAAACCGTTGCTAAAGGTTGTTTTTCTTGTAGTGTACCTGCATTAAATACAAAGAAATTTAACAAGAAGGAAGAGAAGGTAGGTAGAAAGTGGAGAGAAAATAGCCCATTGAAGAATTAATCAGATGTGATCGATCAGAGAGAAATAATTGGGGACAAGTTAAATAATAAAAAGAAGTTAAAACATTGCCTTCTCTAAAGCTTGAAATCATGGAAAGCACACTGAAGAAGTCCCGAAGTAAAGGGGAACAAACTTTACTATATTGTCATCGATAGATAATATCTCTTATCTAGGCTTGAATTCAACAACATTATTGCAGTACTCGAATTGAAAACTAGATAGATAGAAACAAGAACAAGAACAAGGACAAAAATAAAAATAAAAATGCCACTTTCACAGGGATCGCGATTGCATTTAGCATAAATATGCAACAAGCCTTTTAAACCCATACGTTACCCGTACAGGACGAGTGGAGTCTCGTGAGGGTTTTCAGAGATGCTACCCACAAACATCTTTTATTAATGGATTGCATTGCACATCACAGCTCTTCCACGTCCAAGCGTGCCTCTGGTGGTGGAGTATTAGTGTTGGAGACATTGGGAAAAAGACCGTTAACTATAGCAGGACTAGTGAATCTTTGGCAGATATAGTTAGTACTCAAGCTGCGGAGAGCGATTGCATTAGTGTTGGGATCAATTGTGATCGGCGAAAACATTGTGTCAAGGTTGTCTTTGATCTTAGTTGTGTCGGTGTCGGCCACAATCCAACCATGCGATCCTGAATTCAAGTATTTTGTAGTGGAATCTGACTTGATCTGAATGTTTCCATCGGATTTGGTGATGATCTTGAATGCCGCCGTTGGATCGGTACGCTCAGTAGCTGAGAACTGCAGATTACCGTTTGCTAGGGCCTTGAGGTACAAACCATTATTGCCCTTAAAGGTGGCGTGATTGGGCAATGGCATTTTTTGCTTGCTTGCTCTCCTCACTTCTATGGTCAGACGATGGTATGGTAGTTCTTTGTTGTGTTTTCTCTACCTCTAACCTGGTATGCTATTTATAAGAAGAAGAAAAAATAGTAAATGGTGAAAGGACTATCATCTTTCTACCAGCATCCATCACGTGAATCATGTTTTTGTTATTTATTTTTATTTCAGAGTAATGCATGCTAGCAACACCTAAATAACACCTCTGCTCACTTGTATAACTTTTTTACTTACAAAATAAAAGAACTTCAACTCAAATTTTATTTCAAATTATATATTCCCATTGACATAATGAAAACATAATAAGTGAAAAGTCTCCTAATATAGACCTGGGCAAAAAAAATCCCGAGTCAGCAGATGGGCTCTATAGACATTTTGAAATTACACTTCCATTTAATTTCGAGATTTTGTTCAGGGCTATATTGTAATTTTACCAAGCCAATTAGGTCTGTTAAAAGAGAGTTATTTTTTAAACGTGAGAGGGCAAATGTTCTCTAATCAAAACTCATGAGTGGAAAGTGATATTGGCACTAAGAAATATTCATTTCTAAAGTGCTCCAACTTGAACATGGTAAATGTCGTTGTGTATGTTCGTTTAAAAACAAAGATCTCTTCATAGATGAGTGTAGCTATGCTAAAAAGTCTTTCAATTTAAATGGTTGGGCGATTTGGGGTTGATCCCAGTTCTATCTCACGTGAATTCTAAGTCCATATCTACTATGCTTCACAAAAATTTTCTTATTTTTTTTTTCTTTACCTTTTTTTTGTTTTTTTCTTATTTTCAGAAAACCTCAAACTTTTTATATTTTTTTCCATTTAATTTTGACATTTTTTATAGGGTAGTATTGTAATTTTACCAAACCAATTAGGTTTGTTAAAAGAGAGTTATTTTTGAGACGTGAGAGAGCAAATGTTCTCTAATAAAAACTCATGAGTGGAAAGTGACTTTGGCACTAAGAAATTTTCATTTCTAAAGTGATCCAACTTGAACATGGTAAATGTCGGTGAAAAAAAAACAACAAATATACTATATGACCAACCATTACCATTGTGTCTGTTCAGCTGTGTAAGTTTGTTTAAAAACAAAGATCTCTTCATGTATGAGTGTACCTATACTAAAAAGGCTTTTAATTCAAATGGTTGGGCTATTTGGGTTGGTCCAGTTGATTCCCTGGATTAAATCCTTGAAGACTGTTTAGTCTTTTATTTTGTATCTCACATGGATTCTAAGTCCTTATCTATTATCCTTTAGCAAAATTTTAATTTTTTTTTTATTTTTTTCTTCTTCGGAAAACCTCAAACTTGTTATATTTTTATATCAGCCCCAAAATTTATTGAAATTTATAGCTTACTCCACAACTTTTGAAATTATTACATAATTGCCCAAACTTTGAAATTTACAAAAAAAAAAATGAAAAAAAAGCTTTAAAAATTTTAAGTAGATGACAAGAACAATGTGCTTTTGCACGGAATCATTGATTGTCTACCTACCTCAAATACAAAGAAATTTAACAATAGGAAGGAAAAAAAAAAATAGAAAGCTCTAGATTTAATTCTAGCATATGTGCAACTACAAGTGATAGGGACTAACTAGTGTTCCCACCTAGATTTCTTCTTACAGATGTGCACCAATTATCTATTTATGTGCGCCAAACTGACTTGACGGACCCATGTATTTTTACTGGCCTATCAACTTGACGGGTCTACCACATTGCCCTTTAAATGCTTAAGCACGAATTGTTAGTAGTAGCCAACTTAGTTCTATATAAATTATGATAACATTCTAAGTGTTTTTTCCTTGTTGGAGGGGTTCTCACAGATTATTCTACCACACTTAAAGATGTGTTGTCCTCGTTGCGTAGGCCCGGTTCTCACCTTAATTGATTTTTGTGGAAGCAAATGGTTGGTGACCACATAGCAGCCCATTAGCAGACAAACAGTTACCCAAGGGCCTCTCCTCCTCTACCATAACACTGTGGGGCCCTCACGGGATCAAGGTTGGCTCTTATATATACCATTCGTAACGCCCCAAATGGTCCACTTACCAAACAACTTGACAGGCTTGCTAAATTGACCGACTTAATAACCCACTTAATTCTACATACATCAACATGCATTCTGATTTTTTTCCATGTGGGATGTGTTAATGCATCATGCTCTTTGTTAAATTAAAAAGTGAAAACTCAAAAAGCAAAAAATTTGTTATTGACTTAGTTATCACGATTCTAGGCTCCCTTAGATCTAACAAAGTAATCAGTATGAATTGTTAGAAATTTTGATTCAAAAAAAAAAAAATGAATCGATATGCTATTTATAAGAAGAAGAAAAAAAAAATTAGTAAATGGTGAAAGAACTATCATCTTTCTACCAGCATCCATCAAGGAATTCATGTTTTTGTTATTTATTTTTATTTTAGAGTAATGCATGCTAGTAGCACCTAAATAACACCTCTGTTCACTTGTATAACTAAAGCTCTTTTTTACTTACAAAATAAAAGAATTTTAACTTAAATTTTATTTTAAATTATATATTCCCATTGACCTAATGAAGACATAATAAAAGAAAAGTCACTGAATATAGACCTGGGCAAAAAAGATCACGAGTTAGCAGATGGGCTATATAGATATTTTGAAAATACACTTCTATTTAATTTTGACATTTTTTTTAGGGCTGTATTGTAATTTTACCAAACCAATTAGGTTTGTTAAAAGAGAGTTATTTTTGAAACGTGAGAGTGTAAATGTTCTCTAATCAAAACTTATGAGTGGAAAGTGGCTTTGGCACTAAGAAGTATTCATTTCTAAAGTGATCCAACTTGAACATGGTAAATGTCTGTGAAAAAAAAAAAAAGAAGAAATAATACTATTTGACCAACCATTACCATTATGTCTGTTCAGCTGTGTAAGTTTGTTTAAAAACAAAAATCTCTTCATGGATGAGTGTACCTATACAAAAAAAGTCTTTCAATTCAAACGGTTGGGCTATTTGGGTTGGTCCAGTTGATTCCCTGGATTAAATCATTGAAGACTGTTTAGTCTTTTATTTTGTATCTCACATGGATTCTAAATCCTTATCTACTATCCTTTAGCAAAATTATCAATTTTTTTATTTTTTTTTTCTTCTGAAAACCTCAAACTTTTTATATTTTTATATCAGCCCCAAAATTTATTGAAATTTGTAGCTTACTCCACAACTTTTGAAATTATTACATAATTGCCCAAACTTTGAAATTTACAAAAAAAAAATGAAAAAAAAAGCTTGAAAAATTTTAAGTAGATGACAAGAACAATGTGATTTGCATGGAGTCATTAATTGTCTACCTACCTCAAATACAAAGAAATTTAACAATAGGAAGAAGAAAAAAAAAATAGAAAGCTCTAGATTTCTAGCATATGTGCACCTATCAAGTGATAGGGACTAACTAGTGTTTCCACCTAGATTTCTTCATACAGATGTGCACCAATTATCTATTTATGTGCACCAAACTGACTTGACGGACCCATATAGTTTTACTGGCCTATCAACTTGACGGGTCTACCACATTGCCCTTTAAATGCTTAAGCACTAATTGTTAGTAGTAGCCGACTTAGTTCTATATATATTATGATAACATTCTAAGTGTTTTTTCCATGCTGGAGGGTTCTCACAGATTAATCTACCCCACTTAAAGATGTGTTGTCCTCGTTGCATAGGCCCAGTTCTCGCCTTGATTTATTTTTGTGGAAGCAAATGGTTGGTGACCACTTAGCAGCCCATTAGCAGACAAAGGGGTACAACTACCCAAGGGCCTCTGCTATATTTGTTGTTCGGGCGTGCCAGAGCCTTGTTAGGTAGACCCATACTAATAAACACAAAATTTCCTAAATCACTTGTGTGAGTGATACACAAGGTTTTGAAAATCTGACTTCTAACAGGTGATTGTGATGGCCAAGTAGGAAAGTACCCTTGGCCTGTAGTCCCTAGACAGTATTGAAGCATACAAGTCTAGCAAGTGATGAAACGTAAAAAAGAAAGAATTAAATAAAAGCATGTTTTATTTAATTGGATGTAGAAAATATTACAAGAGATGTAATATAAAAAAGCTATGAAAGCCTAAGAAAACAAAAAAGAATGCTTAGAATGCATGTTGAATGCTTTTTGGATGCTTTTGTCGAGGTGACGCGGAGTGAATTGATTGCTTGGCCTGCTTGTTGATTTATAGCAGCCTGGACTGATTGAGATAAGGCAAGTAAAATTTGATGAACACAATCTGGTATAATTTACCAGATTTATCTCCCAAAATCTTATAAAATCTGCCATATCTTCGAATATATATATATATGTGCGTATAGATCTTGCCGATAGAGTTTGCAGGGAGAAACCCTTCCCAAATTGATTAGAATACTGAAAGCACCGACTAAGTTGCCAATTTGGAACAACTATGTAGTGGCCGATCACACTGATTAAGGCCAATTTGGCTTGAAGTCTGATGTCACTGGCGGGTCCTCTTTGGCACTTTCTAAAAGATAGTTGAATGTCATGTTGATGGCCAAATTTGGTCCAAGCCCGATAGAATGAAGCCATCCCGATAGAATGAAGCCAACTAGCATGTTGGTTGAATTGATAATGAGGTAGCATGCCAATCAGCCCGAGCACTCTGACTTGGCCCTACCACTGTCACACCCCGAAGTACCAAAAATAGGGAAAAATAAATTTCCTTTATGGGTTCGTAGACACGTGACTGGTTGTGAGTGTCACCTGATTGTCCAAACATGCTTATAACAATAATGTGATATGAGAAAGTGACTAAGTTCAACGGAAGCAGAAATTTAAAACATCCAAGTCTTACATCCGTAGTATATTACAGGCCAAAAAGATATCCAAAAGATACATATTACAAGACTAGCTAAACTATTACATCACTAACATAATAATAACAAAACTATAACAAAAGAAAAGCTCCAAAGTCTTCAGCTGGCGAAACCGTAGCCTTTCTCGTAGTAATCTTCACCAGCATAGTCTTTAGTAGTAAAATCAGCATCTTGATAGCAGTTGGCTCTGTCTGGACCTGCAAAGGCTGGACGTGGAAGGTCCAGCGGCATGAAAAGCTGTTAGCGGTTAAGCTAAGTGAGGGTCCCCTTAAGGTTACCACCACTTAAGGTAAGTTATTCTTCATCTCTTCTTATTTTTCAAAACCATATCTCGTTCATCATTTCTTATTCTCGATACTATGCCTTGTTCGTCTTTTCTCATTCTCAAAACCATGTCTTATTTAAACCCAATCATTCCCTTTAAAACTTAACCCAGAGCTGAACTGACCAATGACATTGACTGAAAGAAGACTTAACTCCAAACGCATTTACTGGTCAAGAAAGAACAACATTCAACAATGAATAGTTAACTGTCGCCCAACTGGCACTCAAACTGTCGCCCAAATGGCATAAGTGTGCGGGACATTAACAATCTCTTGGTCGAACATGTCATGCCGATCCTCAGGCCACCCGCACGTTACCGAACATGTCATGCCGATCCTCAGACCAAGGGTACGGGAAATTAATAATCACTTGGACGAACACGTCATGCCGATCCTCAGGTCACCCGTACATAACCGAACACGTCATGCCGATCCTCAGTCCAAGGGTGCGGAAAAATAATCAACCACTTGATCAAACACGTCACGACAATCCTCAGGTCATCCGCACTTGACCGAACACGTCATGTCGATCCTCAGATCAAGGAACAAAACATAACTCACCAATTAACTCCATGGAATAATCGAGAGACCAACTTTGCAAGAATTATCCAAACACGACACAAAAGTTCACGAATCAACTTTGACCAGTAGACACACGACTAGAAACGAGGCCCAATGTCCCTTATTTGCATTAAATCTGTTATTGAAGGTTTTATCGTTATTTTACGCGTTCGCACGTTTCGTAGTTTAGTTCATTAATATCATCCATTTGTAACCGTTAATATTTCGCTATACGTCCGACATTCCGTTTTCCTCTCAATATACGATGAAAATTTTCCCGATCACTTGTTAACGCAATAATCGTGCCATACAATATACTTATAGTTTGGGTATGAACTTTCAACGGTCATTAGAATATATTCATAACAATAGAAAACATAGCACGTAGCTCATAGATTAACGTGAATTTAATACCAATAAACACATAGACGAAACCCTTAACATACTCATCTACGCGATTGCACTACCATAGCACGAGACTTTCATAAAAACACATGTACCGGAAAACTAGCATCGACAATCAACACCATGCATAAACAAAACATTATACAAAAAGTTGTACAATCTGCCAAGATACATTTTCACTGTGTTGACTGAATTAACATGATTTATTTGGGCATGATAAATTGTTTTGTAGATCAAACTCAAAACTAAAACATTATAGATAATAGGAATAGCTTCATGTACAAAAAAAATCTAGCTTCAATTACATTTTTGAGCTACTCAAACTATTTATTGTACAAGACATTTCTTATATCTCGGACTGTTCTATCCCAGATTTATAGTACTGTATTGTACATGAATTTCACCTATGAAGAAGGGGTTTTCAGACTGAGCTATAAAAGGGTTATTTGTAGATACATGAGTTAGATTTCTTCACAAAAAAACCTAGCTTCATTCTCATTTTTGAGCTGCACAAAACCTTCATTTTACTAAACTGTGTTCTGCTGAGAGTTTCAGTTTCTCAGATTTATAACACTGCGTTGTACATGCATTTCACCCATGAAGGAGTGATTTCTAGACTGAGATATACAGGACTTATTTGTAGATAAATGAGTTAGCTATTACCACAAAAAAACCTAGCTTAATTCTCATTTCGGAGCTATACAAAACATTCATTTTACTAAACTATGTTCTGCTGAGAGTTTCAGTTTCTCAGATTTAAGGATTTGTCTTGCATGTCATGAAAACTTCAACACAACAACATCTAACTTCTCCTAAACATTAGTACATATTATATGTGTTCTAAATTGAGTTAGATTACTCACAATTACTCACACTTTACTCACAATTTACTCACCAAAGCTTGAAATTAAGCTTGATGTTGTTCTTGAGCTTGATGGAGCTTAAACTTCAACTTCAATGGTGACTTCTTCTCTTCTTCTATTCTTCCATGGAGCTATAACTCTAGCTCTCTCTCCCTCTCAATTATTTGCAGATTGTAGAGACAAAAGTGTCTCAATTGTGTGTATGTGCATGATATATAGGAGATTGGCATGGCTAGGTGTCATTTGTATGAGCTCATGCAAAGACACATGTCCAATATGTGGACAAATGTCATGGGAGGAGATGACAAGTCTAAGGAGTGGCACATGGGGCTGCCATGTGGCCGGCCATGTGGGGCCCACCTTGGGTTGTGTGCAACTTTCTCAGTTTACGTGCATAAGTTCCTCGATATACGTGTCAGTCTCAATTTACGTGCAATCGGTTATTATTTCTAATGTCCGGGTACGGTTCCGGGATTAAGTTAAATCTTAATATGGTCGAGTCGGTATGGTTATTACAGGCTATATGCTAATAATACAACACGTCCATACCGTCACGTAATTAAAATAATAATATAATATTATAGTCGGTCCAATACAGAAATTCGAAAAAGTTTATATTATAATGACAGAAAATTACAGGTGTTACATCTTCCACCGCCTATTAAAGGATTTCGTCCTCGAAATCAGAGCTTATCTAGGTACAAAACAGAAAAGGATATTTCTCTCGCATCTCTGACTCCATTTCCCACGAAGCTTCTCTTTCGTCATGATGATTCCACTGAACCTTCACCAATGGAATCTCCTTGTTTCTCAGCTTCTTGGTCTCTCGACCCAAAATCTTGATGGGTCTCTCTGCGTAAGACACGCTGTTATTCACCTCAATGTCCTTAAAGTCGATTACATGGGGCGTCACGCCCTGATGATACTCCTTCAACATACTGATGTGAAAAACATTGTGAATATCTGACAACCTTGGTGGCAACGCGAGTCTATAAGAAACTCTTCCTACGCGTTCCAAGATCTCGAATGGTCCGATATAGCGTGGCGACAACTTTCCCTTTTTTGTCCAAACCTTACTACTCCTCGGACTGGTGATACTTTGAGTAAAACATGCTCTCCTACCTTGAACTCTTTATCCGTGCGATGTTTGTCTGCATAGCTCTTATATCGATCTTGTGCTGCCTTCATCTTCTCTCTGACAATAATTATCTTCTTATTAGTCTCTCGAACCATCTCCGGTCCTAGAAGCTTGCTATCTCCAACTTCAGCCCAACATAATGGTGAACGACACGGCCTTCCATACAATGCCTCGAATGGTGCCATGCCTATGCTTGAGTGATAACTATTGTTGTAGGCAAACTCAATAAATGGAAGATGTGTCTCCCATGAACTCTCAAAGTCAATTAAGCAAGCTCTGAGCATGTCTTCCATTACTTGATTGGTCCTCTCGGTTTGCCCGTCGGTTTGAGGATGAAATGCTGAACTCACTTTCAGTGAAGTTCCTAAAGCTGTCTGGAAACTTTCCCAGAATTCTACAGTAAATCGAGAATCGCGATCAGACACTATGCTGACAGGTACTCCATGCAATCGTACGACCTGTTGTATGTATAACTGACTCAACTTCTCCACAGAATGTGTCATACTGTATGCTATGAAGTGAGCTGACTTGGTGAGTCGGTCCACAATCACCCAAATAGAGTCATGGCTCTGCTGAGATTGGGGTAGACCTACCACAAAATCCATGGTAATGTGTTCCCACTTCCACTGTGGAATCGATAACGGCTGTAACAATCCTGATGGCTTCTGATGTTCTGCTTTGACTTGTTGACAAGTAAGGCACTTAGAAACATAGTATGCCACTTCTCGTTTCATGCCTTCCCACCAAAAATTCCGCTTCAAGTCTCTATACATCTTTATACCTCCAGGATGAACGGTCAAACGGGACTTGTGTGCTTCATCTAGAATGTCCTTCCTCAATGACTCTATATCAGGAACACACAGTCGGTTCCTACATCGAAATCCTCCATCTGAGCCTATGCTCCATTCCTCGGGTTCCTTTGCCGAAACTTTAGCAAACCACTTCTTCCACTCTTCATCTTTCTGCTGGGCTTCCAAAATACGACTGAGGAGCGTCGGTTGTGCTACTAAACATCCAAAATGGTGTCCTCCTTCTGTCTCTATGGGTTGGAGATCAAATTCTGCTATAGTTTCCAATGCTTTCCATTCTCGAATCATGAGATTAGCAACTATCTCGCGAGGTTTACGACTCAAGGCATCTGCAACAACGTTTGCTTTTCCAGGATGGTACTGTAGATTGAAATCATAATCCTTGAGTAACTCCATCCATCGTCTCTGCCTCATATTTAGCTCCTTCTGAGAGAACAAATACTTCAAGCTCTTGTGGTCTGAAAACAAATCAAACTGGTCCCCATAGAGGTAATGTCTCCGTGTTTTCAGTGCAAACACAATTGCGGCTAACTCTAGATCATGCGTTGGATAACTCATCTCGTGTGGCTTCAATTGTCTCGATCCATATGCTATCACCTTCCCATCTTGCATAAGTACACACCCTAATCCTTGGTGTGAAGCGTCACTGTAGATGGTATATCTTTTACCGCTCTTGGGTATTACTAACACGGGTGCCGAAGTTAATCTCTCCTTCAGCTCTTGAAATGCACGTTCATGTCGATCCTTCCAATCGAACTTCGACTCCTTCTTTGTAAGACTAGTTAATGGGGCTGCAATTCTAGAGAATCCTTCTACAAATCTCCTGTAGTAGCCAGCCAAACCCAGAAAACTCCTAATCTCTGAAGCATTACTTGGTCTTTTCCAATCTAGCACCGCGTCTATCTTTGAAGAATCCACTGATATACCATTTTGAGAGATGACATATTCTAAGAACTTGACTTCATTAAGCCAAAACTCGCATTTGCTAAACTTTGCATATAGTTGGTTGTCCCTGAGTATCTGTAAGGCAACCTGCAAATGTTTTTCGTGTTCCTCCTTTGTCTTGGAATATATCAGTATATCATCTATAAAGACGATAGTAAACTGATCTATGTAAGGACTAAATACCCTATTCATCAAGTCCATAAACACTGCTGGGGCATTGGTTAGCCCGAATGGCATCACAAGAAACTCGTAATGTCCATATCTAGTACGGAATGCTGTCTTTGACACGTTTTCTGGTCGAATTAACAGCTGGTGGTATCCTGATCTTAAATCGATCTTTGAAAATGTTTTGGATCCTTGTAATTGATCGAACAAGTCATCAATACATGGCAGCGGGTACTTATTCTTGATGGTTACCTTATTCAACTCCCTGTAGTCTATGCAGAGTTGAAGCGATCCGTCTTTCTTCTTTACAAACAGTACCGGTGCTCCCCACGGTGATGTGCTTGGATGCACGAATCCTAAATCTTCCAACTCCTGTACTTGCTTCTTCAATTCTTGCATTTCCATCGGTGCCATCCTGTATGGGGTCTTGGAGACAGGCATGGCTCCAGGTCCAGGTGTCAGTTCTATGTAAAAGTCTATCTCTCACTTTGGCGGTAAACCTGAGAGCTCTTTAAATATGTCCTCGAATTCTCGCACTATCAGAACCTCTGCGATCGTGATCTCTGAGCTTGTGCCCTCGATGGCAGCCAAGCGACTAGTGAGAAAATAATCATTCAACGGGTTACACTGAAAGAAAAAGGGATGACTTCTAGGTATCATAAAGGTAATCGACTTGCTAGTACAATCCAAGATAGCATGGTACTTGGTGAGCCAATCAATTCCTAAGATGACGTCGAACTCCTTCATTGACAAGATCACCAAATCCGTGAATAGGTCTCTATCTTCTATGTTGATGGGACAATTTCTGCATACCCTATTCAACTTAATAGATGTACCCATCGGAGATACGGCATTCAATGCTACAATAAGGTTTTGAGGTACTAAACCCAAATCTTGTACGACTCTACTAGCAATAAACGAATTTGACGCTCCAGTATCAAATAAAGTTTTAACTCTATTGCTGAAAAGAGTGAGCATACCTTCTAGATTCTGATGCACTTCGGCGTCAAAACCTGCTGCTTCCGGAATAACGGCATTCAGATGAGTCTTAGCAGCTTGTCCTTGAGCGTTGGGTCCATTGTATCCTCGGCGTGGTGCCTTGCACTCTCGGCTCCAGTGGCCTTTCTCTCCATAATTAAAGCATATGACTTCACCACGATCGTAGTTCTTGGAAGTTCTGCAATCTTTGGCATGGTGGCCAGGTATGCCACAGTTGAAGCAACTTCCTGGACCTTTTCCTTGGGCGATATAACCTCCTTGATGTCTAACAGGGACTGGTGCTTGTGGTACTACAGTGTTGGCTTGCTGTGGTTGCCTCCGTGCTTGCTGTGGCTTCCTTTCTCCATTCCAAGCGCGCTTATTATTCTGATAACGCATGGGTGGCCTTGTTCCTGGGACATTTCGTGATGGAAACCTACTGGTAAACCTCTTCTGCCTCTGTTTCTGTATATTCTCCATCTGTGTAGCCAATCCTACCAAAGATTCAAAGGATTGACTCACGTAAACTGCAGTCGTCTCTTGTAGTGAAAGAGATAACCCTTGGTGATATTGTTCGTTCTTCTTTTCAGGTATGTCCACCATATAATGCGCAAAACGGGACAGGCGTTCGAATTGCGTTGTATACTCCTGAACAGACTTGTTCCCTTGAACCAATTCCATGAATTCCTTCTTCTTCAAATTTCGTTCTACTAATGGAAAATACTTTGCTAGGAACCGTTCCTTGAACACGGTCCATGTCATTTCCCTTATGGCTCTGTCTCCTAAAGTAGCCTCTTCCGCTTCCCACCAGTCTGCTGCGGCATATGTCAACTGAAATACGGCTAGGCGGCGTTTTTCTGCTTCACTGCAATCCATGGCTTTAAAGATGAGATCCATCTCTCGTAGCCATTGCTCCGCTTTCCATGGTTCCATCATCCCATTGAACTTTTCTGGTCTTAATGCGCGGAAACGTTCAAGTAACTTATCCCCTGTCTGCCTTGGGGGTGGTGCTGGGTGGTGGTTATTGTTTCCTACATTGTTTGAAGCTCTCTCAATCCTTCTGACCAAGGCTGAGAGTAATCCTGTAGGATCTATCTCATTAGGTATCTCCGGTTCTTCCTCGTTATGACCATTGCGGTTCCTCCTACGTCCTCCAGCCATCTGAAAACAACGCACAAGTTTTACTGCTAATATCCTTTGATTCCATATCGAGTCTTTATAGGTGGTCTTGGTGTGTACCAAAGTTAAAATATAATAAGCATGCATATATTACTAAATGTCAATGGAATAAAGTGATATAACTAAAACCATTATATTAAACCAAAAAGATTTACATCAAAGTACTGCGCCCAAGGCTAGTACATACTATATAAGAGTTTAAGCATCTCCTAGGTGCTTACAAAAGAACATGTACAAAGTACCTACAACTGTAATATCTATAATACGAGCGACACCACACAAAACCAATATGTACATCACTATATAGGAGTAATAGCAGCTCTCTGAAGATCATATCAACGTGGTAGGGCATAGAAGTCTGCCTCATCGTCGGTAACCGTAGGTGGTATCTCGTCCCCTGGAACGGTAACTACCTCCGCTGGCATAAAATCCAGCCACTGGTCAAACTCATCTGGTCCACCATCTGGTAATATCCATCCTGGTGCTACGCCATCTCCGCCAACTCCATCCAAGTCGATGTCATCCTCATCATCTAGCTCTACAACCTCAGGTGGCGCATCATCCAACTCAACAGCTAACTCGTCAGGCTCATCGACATCATCTGGATCCACATCGTCGTGCAGGTCAGGATGTGCGTCGAGATCGTCCTGAATCAGCTCTATAATTGGATCGTCTGCGGGGTCCTCTAAGAACTCCTCCTCCTCCGGGTCCTCCTCAACATCAGCTGGCTCTGCCCCGTGGTCCTGCTCGGGTATCGGTACTATCACGTCCTCATCAGCTGGCAGTACTAGATGATCGTATACATCATCCTCTGGTCCCTGAGCATCCTCTACTGGATCGGCCTCCTCGATCGGCTCGTCGTCGCTACTCGCTGGGTCGTCCTCAATCATCATGTCATCGTCATCGTCATCATCTGTGTCGTCACCGTCAGATGGGTCGTTTGCTATGTGGCTACCGCCTACAAAATCCTCTCTACTCGCTCTGTCGTCATCCCTATCTGTATCCATGGGGTTTAAATCTGCATCTGGCTCTGGTATGGGCTCAGGTGAGAATGGTGGTACTGGTGCGACCATGATAATCGGGAAGAGTATATCATCGTATAGTGCCTCCACCTGAGCCATGCTGATAAGCTCCTGGTGGATAAGTATGGTAGTCTCTGAAGCATGAATTGACTCAATCTGAACTCGATCTGGATACTGCAGTGTATCGGTATGTACGGCTCTCCGCATGTCCTCCTCTTAAATGTGCCTCGCCCTTTGGCGGATCCGCTGTCGATATAGTACAGGGTCGGCAGGCTGGATACGACCGTCGAGAATATAGTGCCCTCTGAAATCATCATAAACAAAGATCGGCTCCATAGTCCTGCAAGAGGAACTAACTTAGTGTCAGTACTAATACGAGGTAAATCTTATGCTCATAACTTAAGGTATAGGACAATCAGTGAGCGCGTCTAAATCTAAAACTCTGATACCAAAAATCCCTGTCACGCCTCGAAGTACCAAAAATAAGGAAAAATAAATTTCCTTTATGGGTTCATAGACACGTGACTGGTTGTGAGTGTCACCTGATTGTCCAAACATGCTTATAACAATAATGTGATATGAGAAAGTGACTATGTTCAGCGGAAGCAGAAATTTAAAACATCCAAGTCTTACATCCGTAGTATATTACAGGCCAAAAAGATATCCAAAAGATACATATTATAAGACTAGCTAAACTATTACATCACTAACATAATAATAACAAAACTATAACAAAAGAAAAGCTCCAAAGTCTTCAGCTGGCGAAACCGTAGCCTTCCTCGTAGTAATCTTCACCAGCATAGTCTTCAGTAGTAAAGTCAGCATCTTGATAGCAGTCGGCTCTGTCTGGACCTGTAAAGGCTGGACGTGGAAGGTCCAGCGGCATGAAAAGCCATTAGCGGTTAAGTTAAGTGAGGGTCCCCTTAAGGTTACCACCACTTAAGGTAAGTTATTCTTCATCTCTTCTTATTTCTCGAAACCATATCTCGTTCATCATTTCTTATTCTCGATACTATGCCTTGTTCATCTTTTCTCATTCTCAAAACCATGTCTTATTTAAACCCAATCATTCCCTTTGAAACTTAACCCAGAGCTGAACTGACCAATGACATTGACTGAAAGAAGACTTAACTCCAAACGCATTTACTGGTCAAGAAAGAACAACACTCAACAATGAATAGTTAACTGTCGCCCAACTGGCACTCAAACTGTCGCCCAAATGGCATAAGTGTGCAGGACATTAACAATCTCTTGGTCAAACACGTCATGCCGATCCTCAGGTCGCCCGCACGTTACCGAACACGTCATGCCGATCCTCAGACCAAGGGTACGAGAAATTAATAATCACTTGGACGAACACGTCATGCCGATCCTCAGGTCACCCGTACATAACCGAACACGTCATGCCGATCCTCAGTCCAAGGGTGCGGAAAAATAATCAACCACTTGATCGAACACGTCACGACGATCCTCAAGTCATCCGCACTTGACCGAACACGTCATGCCGATCCTCAGATCAAGGAACAAAACATAACTCACCAATTAACTCCATGGAATAATCGAGAGACCAACTTTGCAAGAATTATCCAAACACGACACAAAAGTTCACGAATCAACTTTGACCAGTAGACACACGACTAGAAACGAGGCCCAATGTCCCTTATTTGCATTAAATCTATTATTGAAGGTTTTATCGTTATTTTACGCGTTCGCACGTTTCGTAGTTTAGTTCATTAATATCATCCATTTGTAACCGTTAATATTTCGCTATACGTCCGACATTCCGTTTTCCTCTCAATATACGATGGAAATTTTCCCGATCACTTGTTAACGCAATAATCGTGCCATACAATATACTTATAGTTTGGGTATGAACTTTCAACGGTCATTCGAATATATTCATAAAAATAGAAAACATAGCACGTAGCTCATGGATTAACGTGAATTTAATACCAATAAACACATAGACGAAACCCTTAACATACTCATCTACGCGATTGCACTACCATAGCACGAGACTTTCATAAAAACACATGTACCGGAAAACTAGCATCAACAATCAACACCATGCATAAACAAAACATTATACAAAAAGTTGTACAATCTGCCAAGATACATTTTCACTGTGTTGACTGAATTAACATGATTTATTTGGGCATGATAAATTGTTTTGTAGATCAAACTCAAAACTAAAACATTATAGATAATAGGAATATCTTCATGTACAAAAAAAAAAAGCTAGCTTCAATTACATTTTTGAGCTACTCAAACTATTCATTGTACAAGACATTTCTTATATCTCAGACTGTTCTATCCCAGATTTATAGTACTGCATTGTACATGAATTTCACCTATGAAGGAGGGGTTTTCAGACTGAGCTATAGAAGGGTTATTTATAGATACATGAGTTAGCTTTCTTCACAAAAAAACCTAGCTTCATTCTCATTTTTGAGCTGCACAAAACCTTCATTTTACTAAACTGTGTTCTGCTGAGAGTTTCAGTTTCTCAGATTTATAACACTGCGTTGTACATGCATTTCACCCATGAAGGAGTGATTTCTAGACTGAGCTATACAGGACTTATTTGTAGATAAATGAGTTAGCTATTACCACAAAAAAACCTAGCTTAATTCTCATTTCGAAGCTGTACAAGACATTCATTTTACTAAACTATGTTCTGCTGAGAGATTCAGTTTCTCAGATTTAAGGATTTGTCTTGCATGTCATGAAAACTTCAACACAACAACATCTAACTTCTCCTAAACATTAGTACATATTATATGTGTTCTAAATTGAGTTAGATTACTCACAATTACTCATACTTTACTCACAATTTACTCACCAAAGCTTGAAATTAAGCTTGATGTTGTTCTTGAGCTTGATGGAGCTTAAACTTCAACTTCAATGGTGACTTCTTCTCTTCTTCTATTCTTCCATGGAGCTATAACTCTAGCTCTCTCTCCCTCTCAATTATATGCAGATTATAGAGACAAAAGTGTCTCAATTGTGTGTATGTGCATGATATATAGGAGATTGGCATGGCTAGGTGTCATTTGCATGAGCTCATGCAAAGACACATGTCCAATATGTGGAAAAATGTCATGGGAGGAGATGACAAGTGTAAGGAGTGGCACATGGGGCTGCCATGTGGCCGGCCATGTGGGGCCCACCTTGGGTTGTGTGCAATTTTCTCGGTTTACTTGCATAAGTTCCTCGGTATACGTGTCAGTCTCGATTTACGTGCAATCGGGTATTATTTCTAATGTCCGGGTCCGGATACGGGACTAAGTTAAATCTTATTATGGTCGAGTCGGTATGGTTATTACAGGCTATATGGTAATAATACAACACGTCCATACCGTCACGTAATTAAAATAATAATATAATATTATAGTCGGTCCAATACAGAAATTCGAAAAAGTTGATATTATAATGACAGAAAATTACAGGTGTTACAACCACATTTGGCAACAATTTACACAATCGATCTGTAAGTCCGAATTTATGTATTAGTCAGCCCGATCAAAGAGTGATCAGTCCGAGTGAGCAAGGATGCTAGCCCGATGGCGATGCAATGCAGCCATATTGAAGCAGGACCCACTTTTTGAAGAAGCCCGATCAAATGATGATCAGCCCGATTGAGTAATGGTACTAGCCCGATCAACTAGTGGTTAGTCCGATCAGCTTTTAACCACTCAGTCATTAATTTTGCAATCGGTCTGAGTCCGATTGAAAAGAACCAACCGGCCTTAAACAACTTTGATTTTTAAAAAATGTATTTTTTAGCTGCAAACAATTGCCCCCCTGGCCGTTAAAATAAAAGCAAGTGAAATTTTGAATGGCCATATTTTTCTAGAGACCGATTACCTTTCTCGCAGTATCGGGCGACCCCTCACGTTGTAGCTTGACTGAGACATGTAAGTACTTTACCTCATACAATCGGGCTCCACCACTTGACTATTACACAAGCACTTTTGACACTACACTATCGGCCTCTATGTCCGATTCAGCATCCCAAGCATCCTTCTAGCATTACTTTATTCATTATTATTACTTCTCTTGCCTTCGGTCTTGTGAGCCCGAATAGCACTATCAGTTAGACCGAATTAATATTTTTACCTTCGGTCTTAATAACTTTTCAGTCTTTCTATAATACCATTGTTGCAGAAACAGCCACCAAATAATGTTCAATTTTTGGTGACATCCACACAGCCATCGTGGGCGTAAATTGACCCAAGACAAATAATTAATTGGCTTAAAATAAAAATAATAATCGGTCACTACAAGGAGACCGAAAAAAATTGAACAATTCCTTGAGGCTGATTTTCCTCAAAGAAATATTTTCAAAAGCTTCATGGACCGATTTAGAATCAATCGGTCTCGGCGAAGCTTGCCCCCCGAGCGATTTAACACCGATTTCTTCGTCAATAATGGGGTCTTCATCATCGTCCTCCTCATCACTAGGAGGCTCTATGGCCGATACAAGATCATCCGGCCTATCACACTTTTCTTCTTCGGCCTCAATAGAATTTTGAGGCTCGTCTTGAATTTGCCCCCCGAGCGCTTCATCGCCGATTTCAACACCAGGGAGAAGTTCTATGGCTGAAATAAGAACACTCGGCTCTTTATTTATTTTTTCGTCGTCTTGCCCCCCGTTGGACAGCATGGAATCAAGATGATCAGAGACATCGGTCTCTTGATTTAGAGTGATAACATCGGCCTTCTCGGGCCGTTGTCGTGACTTTTAAAATTGTTCGATCTTTTGCCCTTGAGCCTCTAGTATTGCCAGGCTTGCTTTCGTTCCTTCTTCAAATCGGCTAAGCTTTGCCTTCTGTTCTCTCGAGTGCGCCTTCATATCCTCAAGAGCACGATGAATGTTGTCATAAAGTAGCTTCTTTCACCAGTCACCATACAGAAAATCGTCTAGAGACATGAACGAATTTCCCTCGGGCAGCAGTTCATCAACTCCACTCGAAGTTTTGAGGAGGCCGATTTCTTGATTAAAAAATCGCATGTCGGCCTCAAAATGGTCTATCTCATTGTAAAGATGACCAGTTTCATTCCAATATCCATCGTTGTAGAGACGATAGATTTCTTCGCGAAGTTGGGGTATTGACTCATTCCGCCAACCAATCTGGTTGTTCTAGAAGTATAGCCATGCTTCGGTGTGTGCATGGCTCATCACTTGGCTGTCCCACCGGGCGTGCCAAATTGTTTGCTATATTTGTTGTTCGGGCGTGCCAGAGCCTTGTTAGGTAGACCCAAACTAATAAACACAAAATTTCCTAAATCACTTGTGTGAGTGATACACAAGGTTTTGAAAGTCTGACTTCTAACAGGTGATTGTGATGGCCAAGTAGGAAAGTACCCTTGGCCTGTAGTCCCTAGACAGTATTGAAGCATACAAGTCTAGCAAGTGATGAAACGTAGAAAAGAAGAAATTAAATAAAAGCATGTTTTATTTAATTGGAAGTAGAAAATATTACAAGAGATGTAATATAAAAAAGCTATGAAAGCCTAAGAAAACAAAAAAGAATGCTTAGAATGCATGTTGAATGCTTTTTGGATGCTTTTGTCGAGGTGACGCGGAGTGAATTGATTGCTTGGCCTGCCTGTTGATTTATAGCGGCCTGGACTAATTGAGATAAGGCAAGTAAAATCTGATGAACACAATCTGGTATAATTTACCAGATTTATCTCCCAAAATCTGATAAAATTTGCCATATCTTCAAATATATATATATATATGTGCGTATAGATCTTGTATCTGGTCCGCATAATGGCTTGGTTCGGCTGACTTCCCCTCCAAGTAAAAGATACACTTCCCAACTAGATAATATCAACAATATTATCTTGCCAATCTTGATAATATTTCCATACCTAGATAATATCAACAATATTATCTTGCCAAATAATGTGATAATCTTCCCTAATCTGCTACGGAGTAATATACACATTATCACGTTGAGAGTTTGTAGGGAGAAACCCTTCCCAAATTGATTAGAATACTGACAGCACCGACTAAGTTGCCAATTTGGAACAACTATGTAGTGGCCGATCACACTGATTAAGGCCAATTTGGCTTGAAGTATGATGTCACTGGTAGGCCCTCTTTGGCACTTTCCAAAAGATAGTTGAATGTCATGTTGATGGCCAAATTTGGTCCAAGCCCGATAGAATGAAGCCAGCTAGCATGTGGCTGAATTGATAATGAGGTAGCATGCCAATCAGCCCGAGCACTCTGACTTGGCCCTACCACGTTTGGCAACAATTTACACAATCGGTCTGTAAGTCCGAATTTATGTATTAGTCAGCCCGATCAAAGAGTGAACAGTCCGAGTGAGCAAGGGTGCTAGCCCGATGGCGATGCAATATAGCCATATTGAAGCAGGGGCAACTTTTTGAGGAAGCCCGATCAAATGACGATCAGCCTGATTGTGTAATGGTGGTAACCCGATCAACTAGTGGTTAGTCCGATCAGCTTTTAACCACTCAATCATTAATTTTGCAATCGGTCTCAAGAGTCCGATTGAAAAGATCCAACCGGCCTTAAACAACTTTGATTTTTAAAAAATGTATTTTTTAGGTGCAAACAGTTCCTTGGATTAAGTCCTTAAGTCCTTCAGGACCGTTTAGTCTTTTATTTTGTATCTCACATGGATTCTAAGTTCATATCTACTATGCTTCACCAAAATTTTCTTTTTCTTTTTTCTTTTCTTTTTTTTTTTCAAAAATCCTCGAACTTTTTATATTTTATATCAGCCACAAAATCTTTGAAATTTACAAAAAACAAAAAAAAAATGAAAAAAAAAGCTTTAAAAATTTTAAGTAGATGACAAGAACAATGTGATTTGCATGGAGTCATTAATTGTCTACCTACCACAAATACAGAGAAATTTAACAATAGGAAGGAAAAAAATAATAGAAAGCTCTAGATTTCTAGCATACGTGCACCAATCAACTGATAGGGACCAACTAGTGTTCCCACCTAGATTTCTTCTTACAGATGTGCACCAATTATCTATTTATGTGCACCAAACTGACTTGACGGACCCATATAGTTTTACCGGCCTATCAACTTGATGGGTCTACCACATTGCCCTTTAAATTCTTAGGCACTGTTTGTTAGTAGTAGCTAACTTAGTTCTATATATATTATGATAACATTCTAAGTGTTTTTGCCATGTTGGAGGGGTTCTCACAGATTAATCTACCCCACTTGAAGATGTGTTGTCCTCGTTGCGTAGGCCCAGTTCTCACCTTGATTGATTTTTGTGGAAGCAAATGGTTAGTGACCACATAGCAGCCCATTACCAGACAAAGGGTACAACTACCCAAGGGCCTCTGCTCCTCTACCATAACACCCGTGGGGTCCTCAAGGAATCAAGGTTGGCTCTAATACTATTCGTAACGCCCCAAATGGTCCACTTGCCAAACAACTTGACAGACTTGCCAAATTGACCCACTTAATAACCCACTTAATTCTATATATATCAACATACATTTTGAGTTTTTTTTCTATGTGGGATATGTTAATGCCTCTTTGGTAAATTAAAAAGTGAAAACTCAAAAAGCAAAAAATTTGTTATTGACTTAGTTATCACGATTCGAGGCTCCCTTAGATCTACCAAAGCAATCAGTATGATTTGTTAGAAATTTTCATCCAAAAAACATAAAAAAAATGAATCGTTATGCTATTTACAAGAAGAAAAAAAATTAGCAAATGGTGAAAGGACTGTCATTTTTATTTTCTCTACTGGGACCACCACACCGATCGACCTTCATAAAATTTTGAGTATACGTAGGATGTACTAGTCAGTGCATCCATCATGTGAACCATGTTTTTGTTTTTATTTTTATTTTAGAGTAATGCATGCTAGTAACACCTAAAAAATACACCTAAATAACACCTCTGTTCGCTTGTATAACTAAATCTCTTTTTTACTTACAAAATAAAAGAACTTTAACTAAAATGCTATTTCAAATTATGCATTTCCTTTGACATAACGAAAACATAAAAGTGAAAAGTCTCTTAATATAAGAGTAATGATTGGCGCAAATGAAATGTGCACATAAAGATTTGGGTCATTCATTTTGGTGGGTCCCATGTATACAGGCATAGACCCCCACCGAAATGAATGGACCAGATCTTTATGTGCACACTTTATTTGCACATAGCATTACCCTTAATATAAACCTGGGCAAAAAATCACGACGAGTTAGCAGATGGGCTCTAGAGACATTTTGAAAATACACTTCCATTTAATTTCTTCATTTTTTTTAGGGCCATATTGTAATTTTACCAAACCAATTCGGTCTATTAAAAGAGAGTTATTTTTTAAACGTGAGAGGGTAAATGGTCTCTAATCAAAATTTACGAGTGGTAGGTGATATTGGCACTAAGAAATATTCATTTCTAAAGTGATCCAACTTGAACATGGTAAATGTCAATGAAAAAAAAAAAAGAACAAATCTATTATATATATATATATAAAGTTCAAGGCCAAAAGCTTTTTCTAAAGCTATCCACGTGGCCATTCTCCTATTCTAGCAAAACTCCAACGTGGCAACTACTTCTCCAACGTGGCAACTATTTATGTGGGCTTCTAGATATCTACGTCGCCTTTCTACCTCTTCATCTCTCTCACTTTTGAAACGTCCCTGGATATGGAAAGTCTCTTTTTGATGGGTCTCTCAAACTCTCCCTTCTTCCATTTTCTTCTTCCGGTATCACCACAGTCAATACCACCATCGCAGCAGCATCACCATCATTGCTTCCAAGGATCCCTCTCAGGTATTCCTCTCTTTTAACACTTCCCTTTCTCTAGATCTATCTCTTTTTATTTTCCATCTAGATCTATCTCTCTCAAAAAAAAAAATTACATGTATACATATATATAATTTTGTCTTCCTCTTGCCTTTCCTCTGCAACTCTCTCTCTCTCTCTCTCTCTCTCTCTCTCTCTCTCTCTCTCTCTCTCTGCGTGTGTGTGTGTGTAACTCTCTATTCGTCTACGATCATGGAGATGGAGCCAATCACCGAGTTTCTGCATACACAGATGGATCGACGACCCAGGACAAGGACCCGTTTGGACTGAACGTTATTCCTTAAGCCCTTAAGGTATCACATTTGTTCTTATCTCTCAATTTTGTTTGCCTTACTTCCAATTTTTTCCTATTTTTTAGGTGTGGTCAAAATTAAATTATCAAGGAAGCAGATTGCTTGATCTATTTAGCAATCCTAAAGGTAATTATATTAATTTTGCAGATGTGAGAAAGAGGGAGATTACAACAGGCAGAATTTCTTTAAAAGACTGCCACGGGTAACCATGTTTACCTATCTAGCTTTTGTTTTATTTTGTTATTGACTTATTCTATTTAATCCTGTTCATTGTTCTGGTCCTTTTGTTTACCGAGACAATCTACAGGAATTTTTGGTTCTTAGAGCCACAAAGATCAATTGAGGGTAACAGTGTTTGGTGCTACCTCACTGTTCAAAACTGCCATGAGGATGTACTCTCGGAAGCTTTTTATGAATTGATTTCATGAAGGGTCTGGGACATGGCTCTCTCTTTGGTATTGCTAGCTTTCTTGAATCATACTGACTCATGGTGTGTTGTTGATTATTTGTTTGATGCTTATTGCGTTAGACTTCTTTCATTGAGTGTCCGGTTGTAATGGTATGGGGTGTGTAGGCTAGATGTTTGTGTTTATGTCTTCAAGAAAGTGCTTGTGCACAAGTTGTGCACCAAGTTTTATCCATGTGGTTGTATGTTTGGTATTGTTTTGTGAAGGGCTGTAAGTGTCATGTTCAAGTTAAGTGCCCTGTAAAGATGGACTCAAGCTCACTGCTTAATCCATTGATTCATGATTGAGATCAATAAATGTTACCTTTCAAACAAAAATATGTATTGTGCCATGTAGCATTCTTTTATTTTTTTTTTTTACCGCCTTTTCCTTTTTTGACAACTTCCATGTTGTTGATTCTATTCGTATGTTTTTTTTGTCCACAACCCGTGCATTGCACGGGTTATCGACTAGTATAGTATATTACCAATCATTATCATTGTTTCTGTTCAGCTGTATGTGTTCGCTTAAAAACAAAGTTCTCTTCGTGAATGAGTGTAGCCGCGACAAAAAGTCTTTTAATTCAATTGTTTAGGAGTGTTCATAAACATTGTCCTTGTAACTTATCAATTGAGTTTGTCTCCAATCATTTCCAACGTGTCCCACTTGAACATGGTAAATGTTGGTGAGAAAAAGAACAAATATGGTATATTACCAACCATTACCAATGTTTCTGTTCAACAATATATGTTCATTTAAAAACAAATTTCTCTTCATGGATGAGCTTAGCCGTGCCGAACAGTCTTTTAATTCAAATGGTTGGGCTATTTGGGTTGGTCCAGTTTGATGTTGTCAATATCAAGATATAAAAAGTGTTCTTTACTTTTCAAAGATTTGTAGTGTGAAAGCAAAGGTCGAACCCACAGGGATTGGTTAACTACAGCGACTTAATTTTAAAACCTAACTTTAGTTAATTATGAAAACGGATTTTGATTTGATTTTAATTAAACTAATAACAATAAAAATAAATCTAAACTATGAAAGCAATTAAAAGTTGTTTTAAAGATATTTAAAGGGAACTTAGGATTTCAAATCCACCACTAGCTTCATAATAGGAAAATTTATGAATCACTTTAGCCTATTAAGTTGGATGATTATGGGGAATTGTAGCTACAAGCCCAATTCCTCCTTCAAGAAAATAATCATGGTTCAAGCACCAACATATTCCATCTTCAGTTAGCATGAATTATCTCACACTAAACTAGGGTTGTGACATAATTCATCTAATCTAGGCATGGATTATTCGGATACTTGATAGCACAAACCAATAAAGCACCATTACATGTAAATAATCCATACAAGCACAGCAAATATAGATCATTGAGCACATCACAGTCAAAATAGATCTAAGACAAGAATAGATTTTGAAAGTAACGATTTAATCAATTAGAAGCACGATTTATTTATAAAAATCCTCGGAACATGTAATCATCATCCATACATAATAAAACTAAAATAAAAACATAAATAAAACCCTATTACTTGGCTAGGGTTTCATTGAAACCCTAGATCTAAAGTCTAGCTGTCCATGGAAGCGGTAGATGGCAAGAGGTTGATGGAGGAGGCCATGGAAATCCTTGGTCTTCTTCTTCTTCTTCTTCTCCTTGCTTCTCTCCCTTCAATGGCTGAAAGTATGGTTGTATATTGTGTGTATAATATTTGGCAACCCTTTAATTGAAGTAAAATAGGGTATATATAGATTTTGGGCAAGTTTTGGAAGCTTTCCTAACCCGAAACGAACTGAAACTGATATATTTTACAATCTGGAGGCAATTAGGCAGTTTCGTTCGCACAAGAATCATCAGTATACTGAAATACGCAAGTTTCATTTTTACACATATCGCGCGAGCGAGTCGCGCGAGCGCGACATTTGGTACCTCGCGCGCGCGGATCGCGCGAGCGCTTTCTGGGATTTCGCGCGAGCGGCTCACGCGCGCGAACTGGTTTTTTCAGCTTCTTTTCTTCTACTTTTTCACCCTGTTTAGCCTGATATACTTGATTTCTTCCAAAACTTGTCAGAAAATAAAAAACGAAGTAAAAATATACAAAAACAGGATAAAAAGGTACAAACAAATGCTCATTAAGGCATATAAATAGGATTTGTTCTCTCCCGATCACACCCCCAAACCTACATTTTGTTAGTCCTCGAGCAAAACTAAAATAAAAACTAACTACTAATAAAATACTACTCCATTTTCGCATGGATCACGATTGCATTTAGCGTATGCAACAAGCCTTTTAAACCTCTAGGTGTCCCTAGTCGGACGGGTGAAGTCTCGTGAGGGTTCTCATCAACAAGTTACCCACAACCATCTTTATTAACTTATAAATTTAAAAAGTTTTATTAAAAATGAAAAACAAACAATCAATACTCCTTATCATAGAACAAAGATTTGAAATAGAATAACGAACATAAAGAAACATAATGAAACATCCACCTAAATCATGAAAAACAATCTCAAGCACGTGCATCGTATAAATCAATAGAGTTCCTCATACAATTGCACGTGTGTGATATGGTAGTCAAATGAACACGCGTATGTCATGAACATAGAATATAACTCGGATGACCATCTAACTATGTCTCGACTACGAATCTCACAATGTCAATTACACTCTAAAATGAAACACTCAGAAACAGGTGTAATTTATCTAATATATGGGAGCAAAGAAAATATATTTTCAAAACGAGGAATGCTCACATATGACTCAAAAAAAAAACGCATGACACAAAAGAATAGTAGTCTCATGGATAGGATGCCAACAATCAAGAAAAATTATCATTACCATGTTTTAATCCCCCTCCCATCGTTTTCATATCCAAACCATGTTTCCTAGGATCAAATAGGACTTTTCAAAGGTTGTAACGTGGCTCAGATAATGAAAAATGATAGAACGGATATATCAAGTAGTTTCAGAATGGCATTATAAGGCATGTTCGATTTCTTTCATTCTTCTTCTACAAACTTTCATCTTTTCTTTCTCTTCATTCCTTTTCATTCATTTTTCTTCTTTTCTTTCATTTTTTTTTTCAACTTCCTCTTCTGTATTATGTTTCTTTTCCTTTTTCTTTTCTTGCTTCTCAAATGATTATTCATCGAATACCAAGCAACTACCCCAATAGCATCTTATTTTCTTCTTCTCAATCAACACATCGCCTTAATACCACTAAAAGTTGATCACTCTTCCAGTGGTATACTCCAAGTTGATCAAGTTGGAGCTTTTAAAGAGGATAATGGTGAACAAAGAAAAAGAGGCATTGTAACAGCTCAAAGGGCGAACTAAGGAAATTTTTATCTTTTATTGGTCGGCAGTAAACAACGAGGACCTAAAATCATTTCCTAGGGTAATACGGTTCTTCAATGTTTACAATGGAAGATTATTTAGCATGGTAACAAATATTTTAACTTGAATATCAACAAAACAAGAATAATGAGACTAAACAACAAGTTAATGCGCTATTTCAATGAAATTCGACAAACACAATGTATTTATAACCCTCTAAAAAGAAAAGATAGGATCAAAAGCTCACCGGATTTAGTCTCCACCATGTGTTATCTAGAAATCCGAATCATATTATAGTTCACATCAAACATGTATTCAAGCGACTACGTGCAGTGCATAGGTTTATGTGCAAATCTATGATATAAAACTACGATTCGAACAATACATGACCTAAAACATTATATCATGACTTCAACAAATATTTAATTACATCTTCTCTTGTTTACCATTCTATAACAATCATAGTTACATAACAAGAAGTATCAAATTGAGATTGCAAAAACGTCGATAATCATCGTTTATTGAAGCACAAGTATCAAAATTTTTTGAAAAATCGGTGCATATAATGTGCATGTGTGTGCGTACCCCCAAACCTAAACCTTTCATTATCCCCAATGAAACAATAAAATAAAAGAAATGAGAGTACTTAAGTAAGGAACGATAATACCTCGATCTCGGCAAACACAGAATAGGTTAACACAAAGGAATATGACAATAAAGTTCAATGTTACCTATTACTTCTTAATCAAAAGAAAATTAAACAAACAAAATAATAAAAACAGCTAAAAGAATTATAACTAAGCTAAACGAAACTAAGTAAACTATAAGAAGAAACAAAACTATGAAGACAACACGAAAATAAGCTATAAAAGAAAATAAAACATAACCAGAATTATGAAAACAATCAAAGCCTCGATCTAAAATGACCAAATAAACAAAAATATGACTGTAAAAACTGCCTGATCAGGTGAGGAGGAAATAGGGAAGACAACAAAAGAAATCATCAAGAAAACGGGAAATCGCGCGAGCGGCCGTCGCGCGCGCGAATTCCCAAAATTTTTTTTTTATTTTTTTATCACTCGCGCGAGCGAGATACCTCGCGCCCGCGAGATCAAGCGCGAGGAGAACCCGAGGCATCAAACAAAAAGAAAACAAGAAATTTCACTAAGGCACATTCTCGCGCGAGCGGGCCGCGCGAGCGACGTCTCGCACGAGCGAGCCGCACGCGCGAGAAGGGTATTTCTCGTTTTGCTTGCTCTGTTATGTAATAAATTAAAAATAATTTTACTCCAACCCCCCAACCTGTCCAGAAAACTCCAAAACTGACAAAAACGACAAAAAACAAAGAAAACAGACGAAATTCTGCTTGGGTTGCCTCCCAAGAAGCGCTATCTTTTACGTCTTCAGCTAGACCATTCTAGCTCAAGATTTATGGAGGTTGTTAATCAGAGTTTGTACCTTTTAGGGCGTTATGGAGATTCCGGTGAAACGTCGAAACAAGGTCGCTATGTGTTAATTCATTTAACGGCTCACCTTTATCGTTATTACATCGATTCTTTACCTTTCGAGTAAATTCTTCATTAGGGGCCGAGGTATTAGGATTCATCCACTCATCATCCACTATATTATTCCCCGAACTCATATTTATTACGTTCTTAAGCTCAATATTCTGTCTCACATCACATTCCGCCTCACATAGGTTCTCGTCGTCTTTAGGAGGTTGATCAGCAGCATTAAAAATATTTAATTTTAATTTTAATTTTATATTCCCGAACGACACTTTCATCACCCCTGTTCTACAATTGACACGTGCGTTGGCCGTGGCTAAGAATGGACGACCAAGAATAACAGGAGTGTATTTTCTAGCATCTAGCACCGGTTCGGTGTCAAGGGCCATAAAATCAACGGGATAGAAACATTGATCAACTTTTACTAGAACGTCTTTGACGACTCCCCTAGGGACTTTAACAGAACGATCCGCTAGTTGAATAGTAGCGGCCGTAGGTTTAAGTTCACCTAGACCTAGTTGTTTATAGACATGATAAGGTAAGAGGTTAACACTAGCTCCTAAGTCAAGTAGAGCCCGATGAATGATAGTGTCACCTATGACACATGAAATCGTAGGCGTACCGGGATCCTTATACTTTGGATGAGCGTGTTGGAAAATTGAACTTACTTTTTCCGTGAGGAAGACCTTTTTAGGAATATGACTGCGTATTTTGCGCTTTTGCGTACATAGGTCTTTTAAACATTTAGCATAAGCGGGAATTTGTTTAATAGCATCGAGGAATGGAATATTAATTTTAACTTGTTTAAATACCTCGAGTATATCTTCGACTTTTGACTTTTTCTTTGAAAGATGAGATGGTTCCTCAATATTAGGTGGATATGGCATTCTCGGAATATAATTTGTTGGGACCGGTTCATTTTCTTTTCTACTTTGATTCACGTCCTCACCCCTCTCTTTATTAGAGTTGATGCTCATATCTATCACATTCTCATTCTTATTAGGGATTTCTATCACCTCCTCTCGTGTAGTCATCCTAATTGAGACGGCGTTTACTTGTTCATTCGACCCCTTAACCTCATATTGTCCCTTAGGGTTTTGAATTGTTTGACTAGGCAACGTCCCCTCGTTTCTACGACTCACTACAGTAGCTAGTTGTCCCATTTGGGATTCAAGCTTCGCAATGGATTGTGTGTGAGAGTGCACTATTTGTGCTTGTGCCTGTACTTGTGTTTCAATTTTATTAAGGGACGCCAACACCTTTTCCTCAAAAACGTTACCCCTTGGAGGGTTCGGATTAGGAGGCGGTTGTTGGTATTGATTAGGTTGAAACTGAGGTCGATATGCATTAGGAAAATTAGTCGCCTCATTAGGATTATTATTATTATTTTTCCACGAGAAGTTAGGATGGTTTCTCCATGGCGCATCCGGATTATTAGTAGTCGAATTATAATTATTTCGTGGGTATTGTTGAATAGAATTAATGTGTTGCTCCACGAATTCCGGAAATTGACTCGCCGATGGACACGCAAGGATAGAATGTGACGGATCGGAACATAATGCACAAATTTCATGAGCTGGTGAGGCTGTCGTTTGGTTCATTGTTAAAAGTCGGTCAAGTTTTTTAGATAGTTCTTTTATTTCAATTGACTGACTTGACTCGAAGTTTACCTCCCTCTTAGGTTGTGAATGATATCCCTCGGAACGTATTGGCACAGTCTGATGCATCGAATTCTCGCTTAACGTTTTAAAAATTTCCAGGCCTCATCGGCACTTTTGTGTAGGAAGGTACCCGCACAAACAGCATCGACGGTATTACGGACCGAGGGAATAAGCCCCTCATAAAAGACCTGGACCAACTGCCACTTAGGAACCTGATGATGTGGACACGAATGTAATAATTCTTTAAATTCTTCCCACGTGTCGTAAAGTGTTTCCCCATCTTGCATAACAAAGTTTGTTATGGATTTCCTTATCTGATTCGTACGCATAATAGGAAAAAACTTTTGTAAAAATGAGGTGTGTAAGTCTTCCCATGTTCTAATTGTGTTTGGCTCCAGTGATTGAAGCCAATATTTAGCTTTATCTTTTAATGAAAATGGAAAGAGCCGCAATTTTAATTCATCATCAGTAAGATTTTGAATTTTCAAAGTGGAGCATATATCCTGAAAATCTCCTAAGTGTTGATATGGATCTTCATTTAGACGGCCATGGAAAGATGGAAGTAGCGAGATGGTAGACGACTTTATCTCAAAGTGAGATGCCGTCGCCTCCGGTAAGTCAATACATGTTTGTGGTGTGTAAGTCGTAGGAATAAAGTAATCTTTAAGTGGAGGAGGTGGCGGTATATTAAGATTATTCAGATTATTTCCGTTGTTTCCGTCAACCATCTTAATCGGTTAGATTTTAAAAGTTCGAGTTCTCCTTAACCGTTCACGGGTACTTTGAATTTCGGCCTCAAAAAAAGCCATATATTACCTTAACAAGAGGATGACTGGGTACGAGCTCAATTACTCCACCCTCGAAAAAACATGTTAGGCCTTAGTCTGGTGCACCCGCCGATTAAGCCACTACATGCTAGCCTTTCCGGTTGTGCTCATATCCCGCATGGATCCTTTAAAGTACCTCCTTGAAAAACCCGCCCTGACCGGCCGTATATCCTGTTGGTCACTTCTACTTTCCAAATTCAATATCAAGTATGTAACAAGCAAATCATTGAAAGGGAGAGTTGTAGCATCTTGCGGAGCACGCTGTTGACTCCGAAGAAAATGGAGACTTCCCATTCCAGGAAAAAATATAATGGAAATCAAAGAAGAACAGTGGAAATTGTACTTTGATAGAGCAGCCAACATGAAAGGCTACGAGGTAGGAATGATTCTGGTATCACCAAATGGGGACCACACCCCACTGGCAGTCAAGCTCAATTATAATTCTACCAACAATACTGCTGAGTACGAGGCATGCATTTTGGAATGGAAGCAGCCATAGAATTGAAAGTTCAGAAATTGGATGTCTTTGGAGATTCAAACCTCATTGTGTCACAAGCCAGAGGGGAGTGGAAGATGAAATAAGAAAGGTTGAAACCCTATCATGACCACCTCGATGGACTCAAGTAGCAGTCCAAAAGTGTGACATTCTTTTACTTGCCCAGGGAAGAGAACTAGTTAGCAGATTCATTGGCTACCCTAGCCTCTATGATTCAAATCCCCGTGGGAGTCAAAATGATGCCCCTGATAATTGAGCAAGGTACGAACCTTCATTAAGCACAATCGCCATAATCGAAGAAGAAAGTGAAACACCGTGGTATCAATATGTCTAAGACTTCATAGAAAAGGGAACGTACCCCCAAGAGTCTACTGAGAAAGACAAAAGGGCAATTCGAAGATTCGCAGCACTATTCATCATTTGTGGGGGAAAATTACTAAAGAAAGGGTACAATGGTCATAACCTGACTTGCTTGTTTGGAAAAAGCTCCAAAAGAATGATGGAAGAAATACACGAGGAGGTATGCGGTCCACACATGAACGGTCACATGCTGGCCAAGAAGATTGTAAGACAAGGGTACTACTGGACAACATTGGAGAAGGATTGTTGCGAATACGTGAGAAGGTGTCCCAAGTGCCAGATCTATGCAAACATAATGCATGTACCGCCATCTCTTCTACACAGCATGACCTCTCCTTGGCCATTCTCAACCTGGGGAATCGATATCATCGGTGAAATCGTTCCAAAAGCCTCGAATGGAAATTAGTACATTTTGGTGGCCATCGACTACTTCACAAAATGGGTAGAAGCCGCATCTTACACCAAGTTGGGGGACCAAGGAAGTGGCCAAATTCATCAAGAGAAATCTCATCTGCCGTTATGGAGTCCCCCACGAGATTATTTCGGACAACGGAAGTTATTTCAATGAAGAAGTCAGGGATTTGTTCGAGGAATACAAAATCACTTATCATAAGTCATCACCATACAGGCCACAAACCAATGGGGCAGTCGAAGATGCAAACAAGAATGTCAAAACCATACTATAGAAGTCAGCAGATACTTACAAAGATTGGCACGAGAAGCTTCCGTTCGCACTTTGGGGTTACAGAACCTTGATAAGGACGTCTACAGGAGCGACTCCTTATTCGTTGGTATACGGTATGGAAGCGGTACTTCCGGTCGAGATAGAGTTACCATCCCTGCGGATAATGGCAGAATGTGAAATTTCAGAATCTGACTGGTTAAGCGAAAGATACGAAGAATTGGCTCTCATAGACGAAAAGCTCCTAGCGGCAGTCGACCATGTCCGAATCTATCAAAAAGGATAGCCCGTGCTTTTAACAAGAAGGTTCGTCCAAGGAAAATTGTCAAGGGTGACCTTGTTTTGAAAGAACTACGAGCCCCGATCTTTGACCCACGCGGAAAGTTCAAACCTAAATGGGTTGGCCCGCATATCATCAAAACTATATATCCTTTCTGGAGGAGCGGCCTATCTCATGGACCTCAATGGTGTTGAATTCAAAGAGCCAATCAACATGGATCGCCTCAAATGCTTGACTTTAACCAATTTTCTTGAAGCCTTGCCTTAAACTACGCTCGACCTAATTCCCACTTGGGGATACGTAGGCAACTGCATCGGTTTGGACGTCCCACCAACATAAAATAACACACTTCTTTCAAACTACGTTGGACCTAATCCCCACTCGGGGGTACATAGGCAGACTTTTAGAAAAAGAAAAAAAGGATGGCTAGCTAGGTTGAAAATCCGAAAGGACGCTTAGGCAAAAGTCAGAGCTAAATCCAAAGTGAGCAATAACAACAGAGAGAAAAGATCTCGCTGGGTCACCTCACTAGTGTTTAGGCAAAAATTATGAGCACGTGAGAGAAATAAAGTCGCAGTCCTTACCATAACCAAAAAACCACCCTTCTCACTAGGGGCAACTTTGGCCACCCGCCTCATTTACCCAAATCCCTTTCTAACTAGGGGCAAACTTCTATCACCTTCCTCGTTTGCCTCACAGCCACGCGTATCCCAAACTAGGGGCAAATTTTAGCTACCTGCCTCGTTCGCCTCTAATGGCCCCAGCAGGCCCAAGTAAGTATCAAAAGCAACTTCTGATCAAAATCTTAGTCCAAAATGTTTTCAAAAAAGCCAAATACATAACAATGAGATTCTCAAAGTAACCGAGATTCACCGATGAACAAACTTTGAATATTACATAAGTAGGAATAAAGAAAAACATAAAAGTTCTTTTTCAAAAAGCAGTCACAAATATCAAAGACACTTGGAGGAAGAAGCAGAGTCAGTCAAGTCTAGTTTTATTTTGTCTTTTATTTCTTCAAAGGTCTCTAGAAATAGGCACTTGCTCGACCGGCCCAGCCCCTGATGAATGCAGCAATAGTAGCAGTTCTGACTCTAGAAGCCAAGACCCTCTCAGTAAACCCCCGGGGAACCTCTTGAACTAGCCCGTACTGCCTGGCCAATCCATGAGGATGGTAGAAAGAGGTCTCTCTCAGACCCATCAACCACACTCTCTGGTAATCCCCAAGGCTAGTGGCCACAGCGTGAAGACCCCAACACCCCACGATCTAGCAAATATCGGCCTCGAATAAAGCACCCATTATGTTAACCCTATCGGCAGAAGTGTAATGAGAATGAAGCATGGTCCCGCAAAAATAAACTGGCGGCACATTACTTGTCCATAACTAAAGGCGCTCGTAGAGCCAAGCCTATAACACCAAAGGCGCCCCAGAAAGAAAAAGCGTTCCTTGATTGAAAGCGCGATCCAAACCATTCAGGGTTTCAGCCAGAACCATGGCCATAGGATTCCTGCTAAATTTCAGCCCAAGGCACACATGCACCAAGTCGATAAAAGTACTCGAGAATAGAAAGTGAGAAGTCATGCACAATATCAGAGCGGCCCCGCAGGTAACATCATATACGCTAGGATTCCCAGGACTAGCATACCGGGCAATGATGGAAGCAATGTCAAGAACATCACCATGAATTAGCCGATAGGAAATAGCAGTGGAACAGTTCAGGTATTCATCCAAGCCTCGCGTGGGACTGGGGGTATCAGCAGAAGGAAGAATCAGGTCTGAGTCAGAATCGAAGCCGAGGATAGCACAGAACTCCTCAAACAGGGGACATATCTCCAGGCCGTTCAAATTGAAGGCATGGTTCACCGGGTCCCAATGGATAATAGCAGCACACATGAACTCAGCGTTGAATGCCATCTGGCAAAGAGAGAACAGCTCGGTCAAGCCGTAGCTAAAAAGGTTGATCTGTTCCACACCGTCTGTGATGTTTAGCCAAGCCGTAAGTTGAGCAGGATCATACAATGCCATGTTTTCTGTCGCGGCTCTAGCAAAATTCAAAATTTTGGCAGCAGCTCCCTATTTCACGGACTATTCTACCTGCAAGGCAAACACACTCACTATCACAGGGATGCTCATCGTAGTAACATCAAACAATCACAGAATCACAGTGTACATATATGTATATCGTCACACGATCACCAAATAAAAACAAGCACACAATAGTGCCTTCAAACTGAAAACTATCTGGCCTAAAAGGCAAAACATCATCACACTCTACCAAAGGGTCATCCCACACATGATCCTACACATTGTCCTACTTATTGTCCATTAGTCACAAAATTTACTAGTACAACCCAATTAAAAACATAAAATGGAGATAAAACAAGAATCCCTGCTTAGGAGGCCTCAGTCTTCCTCTTCTTCGTCCTCTGTTGGGCCACTCAGAGTGTACGTCGGCGATGGCCTCCTCCTGCCACCTCTGCACCTCGACCTGGTCCTTGATGAACCAGCACCACCCCCACGATGCTGCACACACAATAAAATGAAAGCAATCAGTAGAGAAGCAACAGAAAGTACAAAAACAAAAGTCGAGTCAGAGACTTACCAAGGACGCCGTCTGACTAGTGGCAAACCACCGCATACCGTCCATCTGTCAAGGGCAAAATCAGGGCTAGCACCTCATAACCTCAAGGAGTACAAAATTAGAGACATACCCGATGGTCTCGCGTGAGAACCAAACACTGTAAGCTAGCTGCCAAGGCGTGGCCCTCCTCAGCATAACTCCAGGGGACGTTGAGGACCCCTGCTGGCTGGGTAGGATACCCACATGTGACCCGTGACACCTCCATAATCGGGGGGGAACCATCGACACCCAAAATAGTCGAGAGAGCCCGGCTAATGGGTATTTTCAGGGAGGACTACCTACTTTTCTTATTAGTTATTAACTTATCCCTACAGGGTAACCGAATGTATAACTACTTTTTTACAGAAATATAAGAACCAACGTGGAAAAAAAATTGTGTATATAAGCACAAATGTATAAAGAATAAATTATCTAAGGTAAAATAATAATTTTGAAAAGTTGAGGGAGGGCAATTGCCCCCTTAGAGCCTTAATGGATCCGCCCTTACCCCTTGTGCTTTGTACATATTGTGTCTGGCTTTTCTTTTCTATTTTATGGAAAGAGAGAGAGAGAGAGAGAGAGAGAGAGAGAGAGAGAGAGAGAGAGAGCACTGTTGATATATTTCTGCATTGCGGGTTTGATATTGTGGCAATTTGTTATCAAAAATATGTATTCATTCATTCCATAGCCATATCATTTCATATACAAATTCAGAAGACATGGTTATCTGCCTTGTGATAGTGGAAAGTGTCATTTACCTGCTCTTCACGAAACTTTAGGCCTATTTGGGAATGCCTAAAGCAAGACTGATTTTCTCAGAAAAAAAAAAGGCCACAGAGAAATGCACAATTAATTTTTTTTTGGATCTAACTTATAAATAGTCAAAATTTTTTTTGTTATTTTGTTATTTTTATTTTTGTTTGTGAAATACACATCTTCCATACACACAGTGTGACCTCCAACTTTCCAAAATCAAAATATAATTCACAGATTGAACAAATATAAGAACTCTCCTAGACATAATAACAAATACCTTTTTATTAGATGATATGCTCCAACTATATCTCAAATTTTCACTCAAATTTGACTAAAAGTTGAGTAAATGTTTGATTTACTATGAACCTCGCCGATGGTGATACCCAAATGCTCTTAGTGTTATGACTTCTATTTGGGGGGACTGGTGTCACGTCCCGACGTAGCATAAATAAGGAAAGCGTTTAATTTCATTTATGGACCCGTAGGTCGCGACAGTTTAAAGGATCGATTCCGTCCCAAACGTCGAACAACAATAAACAATAATCAGAGTAGAGCAATCAAAGCTTACAAAATATTTTTCTAACTTATTACATATTATAGCACGGGGTCTCTAAAGGCACAGACCGCCTTAAATCAAAACAATATCTTAGTGTCTATTACAGTCATCCTTAACAGTTCAACTTAAAGTATATAACAGTAAACTCTTCATCAGATAGTTGTTCTCAGTTTGCATAGTCATAGTGCTCAGCCTGTTCATAACCTGAAAAACCTGAACACGAATGTCCAGGACGCATCAACGTCGTCACCTTCAAGAAGCTGGTGAGTATTAAAAACATAACTTTGAATGTAACACATAGTCACTTACCTCTTTCCATTTCTCATTTAATTCAATATTAAAGCAAAGAGTTCATTTTAGAAAACAAACACAATATTATTTAAAAGATAGAATTCTCGTATATGTGACCGTGTATGAGAACAATGCACCATCTCATCTTACTGACTCTTTTCTCTCGACAAAACCCAACAACCCACCATCACACACCGGTATCTTTGAAACGCTAAGATAGCCACACTTTAGCACAGGGGTGCCAGGGAATGTCCAGTTTGCCTCACACTTTGGTCCGGGGTACCAGGGAGTGTCAATGCCTCACACTTTGACTACCTAATCCGCCATGCAAATACCGGATGCACCCTTACGCAGTATCCAGACTCGGGTATCAGGGAGTGTCCGTAGGCCACACTTTAGCACTTCCATGGGTGCCAGGGAATGTCCAAGTTCGGCTTCACACACTTTGACGCTACCATGGTCGTCAGGGAGTGTCCAGTTTTGCCACCGTCGCATTTCAAAGACACCCTCGCCGTAATCTCAATCACAACACACTTTGGTACTCACTTACCAGGGAGTATCCACATCACATTCTCAACCGCACTCACTATACCACACTGTCCATTACTCTTTTCCATACTGACCAACATTCACACTCACCATGCATGTATAACTGACACCACATATATGTCATGAAACTTTAAAACATGAGGCAATTTATTGATTTATACAAACGACGCGCGCACGGGAATTGATAAGTCGCAATGTAACGTTTTAATCATCCAAATTTTTAATAAATTTCCCAAACAGTGCTTTAACAGTTCATAAAATACCACCCAAATAGTTCCTTATCACAAAACAAGCAAAAATTATAAACTGCCAGAAGTCGCACGCGCAGGCCGCTCGCGCGATCGCGCGCGCGAGATGAAGCAGAGGCTTCGTCTTCCTCGTGAAACTGCTCTGTTTCAGAAATCAGGCGATCTTTTGACCCATTTCCAATTCTACAACTATATATGCCATACAATATATGAATCTCTTTGGTTTTTCGCAAGGATTAAGAATATGAAGTCAATTCAACATGATTCAAACCATGGCTCTCAAATTTTATGAAAAACTAAATGATGTCAAAACTTAATTTCTAATATACTTTCTCTTATGAACAAATTAAGCTCTAATACTTTAACATAGTCTATATATACTATAATCTTTCATTATTATCTACAAGAACAGATTTTGGTTGAGTTTGAAAAGTTATGATTTTCAAGCTTTGGAACTTTCAACGTGAACTCAAAAATGGTGATCACAAATTAACTACACAAAATAGTAAATCAATGGTGAATTACATTCTAAGTGAGTTTAAAATACTCACCTTGATCTAGATAGAAGAAATTGGTTGAGAAAGAATAGCAATATAAGAATTTCCAAACCCAAGCTTTTTTCAAGTTATTGAGGATTAGGAGCTTTCTCTTCTACTAAAGTTTTGTAAACCCTCCCAAGCTATCTCTCTCTCTCTCTCTCAACTCTCTAAATTTTCAGTTGTAATGAATTAATGTGTGTGTGTGAGTGTAGTGTATGTATATAGAGAACCAAACTTGGCCACCAAGTTCCACCTTGAAGACTCAACAAATTGATTAAATCCAAATGAACTCAAGTTCTCAATATACATATACGGATATACACTGATTATACCTACAAGAGCTGATGAAGAGTTTCTCAATTGGGGTTAAGTTAGTATAGGGGTTCATATAGGCTTGTAGGGGGCAAATTGTGGGTGTTTGGGAAATGGGACTTATGGCACAACAATTGCACATACTCAAATGTAATATCCAAACAAGGCCTTAACCAATGATGAGTTGCCATAAATGGAAATAAAGCATAAGTCCAATCACACTTTACATCACTTCCAAAATCTGTGAAAGTTTAGCACAGCGCGGACAGTTTTAGAAGTAAACTGGTATTTTCGGGGCGCGGTGATCACCACAAAAATACGGAAAATTCATTTTAACGTAAGAAATAGTTTTCTGGTTTTATAAAAATACAGTTTGAATTAAAAGAAAACCTTTCCACCGTTTTGAAATACAGACTTTGAAATTCAACACTAAAGTTCATATATTCGCAGTTTGACCCCAACAAGAATTTTAAATATGAAATAAAGCAAGAAATAAATTCTCCACACAAGAATTATAATTAAAATAAAAGTGGACAATGAATATTAAATATAACAATGCAATTGAATGAAAATGCAGGTTATTACACCCTTCCTCCCTTAAACAAGATTTCGTCCCCGAAATCAAGACTAACTAGTCCTGAAACAACTCCGGGTACTTCTTCCTCATATCAGCTTCAACTTCCCACGAGGCCTCGTTCTCGTCATGGTGATTCCATTGAACCTTCACTAACGGAATATCCTTATTCCTCAGCTTCTTGATACTCTGATTCAGAATCTTTACAAGCCTCTCCTTGTAAGAAACCTTATGACTCGTCTCAATATCGTCATAACTAACCACATGCGAGGGATCTCTCATGTACTTTCTGAGCATACTCACATGGAATACATTGTGAACCCCAGACATCTTCGGTGGTAGCGCCAGTCGATATGCTACTTTTCCGACACGTTCCAAAATCTCGAATGGCCCAATGAAACGCGGAGCTAATTTCCCTCTCTTGAGACCGAAGCGTACTACTCCTCGGGTCGGTGAAACCTTAAGGAGTACGTGATCGCCAACACTAAACTCCAAATCCTTCCGGCGTCGATCAGCATAACTTTTATACCGGCTCTGAGCAGTTCTCATCCTTTCCTTGACCAAGGAAATCTTCTCGTTGGTTTCTCTAGCCAAATTTGGTCCCAACAACTCTGTATCCCCAACTTCTGCCTAACACAATGGAGAACGACATGGTCGTCCGTACAATGCTTCAAACGGAGCCATCCCGATACTCGTGTGATAACTGTTGTTATAGGTAAATTCAGCCAACGACAAGTGTGTCTCCCAAGATTCTTCGAAATCAATAACACAAGCCCTAAGCATATCCTCTATGATCTGATTGACATGCTCAGTTTGTCCGTCTGTCTGAGGGTGAAAAGCAGTACTCATCTTGAGCGAGGTTCCAATAGCTTCTTGCAGACTTTCCCAAAATCCAGAGGTAAAACGTGCATAACGGTCTAACACAATCGACGCAGGTGCACCGTGAAGCCGCATAACTTGTTGTATGTACATCCGGCTCATCTTTTCCACCGGGTATGTCATACTATAAGCAATGAAATGAGCAGATTTTGTCAATCGATCCACAATTACCCAAATAGTGTCATGATTCTACTGTGATCGAGGCAGTCCCACCACGAAATCCATGGTTATATGCTCCCACTTCCAACCAGGAACAGGTAGCTGTTGCAACAATCCTGATGGTCTCTGATGTTCGGCCTTGACTTGCTGACATGTCAAACACTTGGATACAAATTTAGCCACATCTTTCTTCATAATTTCCCACCAGAAATTTTTCTTCAAATCTTTGTACATCTTCGTCCCTCCTGGGTGAACTATATATCTTGACTTATGTGCTTCTTCCAGAATATCCTTCCTTAGCTCTCCATAATCTGGCACATACAATCTATTTCTGCACCGATATCCTCCATTGACTCCAACCTTCCATTCTGTTGGGTCTTTCTCTGACATCTTCACGAACCATGTCTGAAACTTCTCATCTTCTTTCTGAGCTCCAATAATATGGTCGATAAGAACAGGCTGTAGGATAAGACATCTGAACAATTATCCTCCTCCTGCTTCAGCACTCTGTACATCGAACTCCGCCAAAGTCTCCAATGCTCGCCATTCTCTAACCATTAAGGAGGCGATCGTCTCACGAGTCTGTCGACTCAAGGCATCAGCGACCACATTAGCTTTACCAGGGTGGTACTCTAACGTGAAATCGTAATCTTTGATCAGCTCCATCCATCTGCGTTGCCTCATGTTCAACTCTTTCTGTGTGAACAAATATTTCAGGCTTTTGTGGTCGGAGAATAAATCAAACTTCTCACCATAGAGATAATGTCTCCAAATCTTGAGTGCAAATACCACTGCCGCCAATTCCAAATCATGAATGGGATAGTTCAACTCATTCGGCTTCAGCTGTCTGGATCCATAGGCGATAACTCTGCCATCTTGCATAAGTACACACCCTAGTCCTTGATAAGACGCGTCACTAAAGATAGTGAACTTCTCATCAGGCTTGGGTATAGCTAGTACCGGCGTGGTAGTGAGTCTCTCTTTCAACTCCAGAAAGGCACGCTCATGCTTCTCTGTCCACTCAAATTTCAGATTCTTCTTCGTCAGTCCAGTTAATGGTGCAGCTATCTTAGAGAACCCCTCAACAAATCTTCTATAATAGCCTGCGAGTCCAAGAAAACTCCTAACTTCTATAGGGTTGCTCGGTCTAACCCAGTTTGACACAGCATCGGTCTTGGACGAATCCACATAAATTCCTTGAGATGACACCTTGTGTCCCAAAAATTTCACTTCTTGCAACCAGAACTCACACTTACTGAACTTGGCATACAAGTGGTGGTCCTTAAGCGTCTGCAACTCAATCCGTAGATGTTGTTCGTGTTTTTTTCCTGACTTAGAATAGATCAAAATATCATCTATAAAGACGATGACAAACTGATCCAAATAAAGCTTGAACACTCTGTTCATCAAATCCAAAAACACTGCCAGGGCGTTCGTCATTCCAAACGGCATCACAAAAAATTCATAGTGACCATATTAGGTTCTAAACGTAGTCTTAGGTATATCTTTCTTCCGTACCCTCAACTGATGATATCCCGACCTTAGGTCTATCTTGGAAAATGTCGTAGCTCCTTGTAGTTGATCAAACAAATCGTCAATCCGAGGTAAGGGATACTTGTTCTTGATAGTCACTCGGTTCAGTTCTCTGTAGTCGATACATAACCGTAGCGTCCCATCCTTCTTCTTCACAAATAACACTGGTGCTCCCCAAGGCGATGTACTTGGACGTACAAAACCTAGGTTCTCGAGCTCTTGAACTTGTTTCTTCAATTCCAACAGTTCAGTGGGGGCCATCCTGTAGGGAACCTTGGTGATCGATCTGTACCCGGTATGAGCTCAATACAGAACTCTATACTTCTCTCAGGCGGCAAACCAGAAATGTCTTGAAATACTTCTCCAAAAATCTCCCCTTGAACACAGTCCATGTCATTCCCATTATAGCTCCATTCCCGATAGTAGCTATGATCGAATCCCACCAATCTGCGGCAGGATCGGTTAATTGAAATGTAGCCAACCTCCTTTTGTCCATCTCATTACACTGGACAGCTTCGAACATACGGTCCATTTGTCTAAACCATTGCTCGGCTTTCCAGGGTTCTGCGGTACCCACAAACTGCTCGGGCCTTAGCGCACGGAATCTCTCCAGCAGTTTATCTCCAGTCTGGCGGTCTCGTCGGTTTTCATTCTGATTACTAACCCTTTCGAGACGTCTGATGAAAGCTTTAAATATTCTCGTGGGATCGGCAGCCTCAGGTGCTCCCTCGATCAAATTCCTATTCCTCCTTAGTCCTCCAGCCATTCTATGCATGATGGTGATAGTAGAATGAGAAACATGCATGCAACAGTGCTATGAAGTAATTCAAATGACGACAACATTCAAAAGAGTATATTTTATATATAACTTCTTGTCAAGTTGATACAAAAAGCATGTATGATCCGGTCAATGCCTACCTTATCTACATGGGTTAGGACGCATGCAAGAGTTAATGTTACAAAAATGGGGTCATTGCCTTATCTGCTAATGCATGTAATTATTGCAAAAAGAGAATAGAGCTACTAGTCAAAAATAGTAAATATATATACAAAGCGACATCTAAACGGTCAGTCATCGCCATAGGTAGCCATCAAAAGGTCAAGCAAGTCGGCCTGATGAAGTCGCTGAACATGAGAGGGGCCTGTCCCAAAATTACAGCTATGTGAGGTCAACAACGAAGCAGGTCCAGGGGCATCTGCCTCTGGCAAAACTAGCTCGAGTGCTAGTGCCTCCTCAAGGTCAATCGCGAGGTCGTCCCAACCTATGCCATCCTCCTCAGCGTCCTCGATAATCGGAGCAAGTACAACGTCAATATCACCATCATCCTCAACAGCGGGGACGACTAGTGGAGGCATCTCTAGTTGTGCAAGGTGAGCCTGCACAACCTGAACCTCAAGGGGTAGATAGAAGGCATCGCTATTAACCAAGCGAACCATCTCTGCAAGCACTAAGCGCTGGATCTCGATAAAGTATAGAATCTCAAGGCGGGCACGAGACAAGTCGACCAGTCCTAACACATGAATCTGGTGCCAAAGATCTAACTTGACGGTAGCAGTTGCACGCTGCCCAACGGTGGTGAAATAAAGTATCGCAGAAGCCGGTACTATCGCTCCCACAGTAATCCAATGCTCTCCAAAAGCATCAGGTACAAAAAGAGGCTGAGCTGGATCCATACCTGAAAAAGGTACTAACTTAAATCAGGATAGAGATAATCTTAGGCATCTGGGTTCTGAGTCTATCCTCCCTGTCGTAACATTGGGTGGAAAGCTTAAGCTAACAGATCGTGGAATCGGGTCTAAACTGGTAAACCCTAACCTGGCTAAACTATCTTGAGATAAATAATAACCTGGCTCTGATACCACTAAATCCTATCACGCCCCGACGTAGCATAAATAAGGAAAGTGTTTAATTTCCTTTATGGACCCGTAGGTCGTGACAGTTTAAAGGATCGATTCCGTCCCAAGCGTCGAACAACAATAAACAATAATCAAAGTAGAGCAATCAAAGCTTACAAAATATTTTTCTAACTTATTACATATTACAGCACGGGGTCTCTAAAGGCACAAACCGCCTTAAATCAAAACAATGTCTTAGTGTCTATTACAGTCATCCTTAACAGTTCAACTTAAAGCATATAACAGTAAACTCTTCATCAGATAGTTGTTCTCAGTTTGCATAGTTATAGTGCTCAGCCTGTTCATAACCTGAAAAACCTGAACACGAATGTCCAGGACGCATCAACGTCGTCAGCTTCAAGAAGCTGGTGAGTATTAAAAACATAACTTTGAATGTAACACACATTCACTTACCTCTTTCCATTTCTCATTTAATTCAATATTAAAGCAAAGAGTTCATTTTAGAAAACAAACACAATATTATTTAAAAGATAGAATTCTCGTATATGTGACCGTGTATGAGAACAATGCACCATCTCATCTTATCGACTCTTTTCTCTCGACAAAACCCAACAACCCACCATCACACACCGGTATCTTTGAAACGCTAAGATTGCCACACTTTAGCACAGGGGTGCCAAGGAATGTCCAGTTTGCCTCACACTTTGGTCCGGGGTACCAGGGAGTGTCAATGCCTCACACTTTGACTACCTAATCCGCTATTCAAATATCGGAGGCACCCTCACGCAGTATCCAGACTCGGATATCAGGGAATGCCCGTAGGCGACAATTTAGACCTTCTGTGGGTGCCAGGGAATGTCCAAGTTCGGCTTCACACACTTTAACGCTACCATGGTCGTCAGGGAGTGTCCAGTTTTGCCACCGTCGCATTTCAAAGACACCCTCGCCGCAATCTCAATCACAACACACTTTGGTACTCACTTACTAGGGAGTGTCCACATCACATTCTCAACCGCACTCACTATACCACATTGTCCATTACTCTTTTCCATACTGACCAACATTCACACTCACCATGCATGTATAACTGACACCACATGTATGTCATGAAACTTTAAAACATGAGGCAATTTACTGATTTATACAAAAGACACGCGCACGGGAATTGATAAGTCGCAATACAACGTTTTAATCATCCAAACATATCCAAATAGGATTCTGATTTAATAAATTTCCCAAACAGTGCTTTAACAGTTCATAAAGTACCACCCAAACAATTCCTTATCACAAAACAAGCAAAAATAATAAACTGCCAAAAGTCGCGCGCGATCGCACGCGCAAGATGAAGCAGAGGCTTCGTCTTCTTCGTGAAACTGCTCTGTTTCAGAAATCAGGAGGTCTTTTGACCCATTTCCAATTCTACAACTATATATGCCATACAATATATGAATCTCTTTGGTTTTTTGCAAGGATTAAGAATATGAAGTCAATTTAACATGATTCAAACCATGGCTCTCAAATTTCATGAAAAACTAAATGATGTCAAAACTTAATTTCTAATATACTTTCTCTTATGAACAAATGAAGCTCTAATACTTTAACCATAGTCTATATATACTATAATCTTTCATTATTATCTACAAGAACAGATTTTGGTTGAGTTTGAAAAGTTATGATTTTCAAGCTATGGAACTTCCAACGTGAACTCAAAAATGGTGATCACAAATTAACTACACAAAACAGCAAATCAATGGTGAATTACATTCTGAGTGAGTTTAAAATACTCACCTTGATCTAGATAGAAGAAATTGGTTGAGAAAGAATAGCAATATAAGAATTTCCAAACCCAAGCTTTCAAGTTATTGAGGATTAGGAGCTTTCTCTTCTACTAAAATTTTGTAAACCCTCCCAAGCTCTCTCTCTCTCTCTCTCTCTCTCTCTCTCTCTCTCTCTCTCTCAACTCTCTGAATTTTTAGTTGTAATGAACTTAATGTGTGTGTGTGAGTGTAGTGTATGTATATAGAGAACCAAACTTGGCCACCAAGTTCCACCTTGAAGACTCATCAAATTGATTAAATCCAAATGAACTCAAGTTCTCAATATACATATACGGATATACACTGATTATACCTACAAGAGCTGATGAAGAGTTTCTCAATTGGGGTTAAGTTAGTATAGGGGTTCATATAGGCTTGTAGGGGGCAAATTGTGGGTGTTTGGGAAATGGGACTTATGGCACAACAATTGCACATACTCAAATGCAATATCCAAACAAGGCCTTAACCAATGATGAGTTGCCATAAATGGAAATAAAGCATAAGTCCAATCACACTTTACATCACTTCCAAAATCTGTGAAAGTTTAGCACAGCGCGGACAGTTTTAGAAGTAAACTGGTATTTTCGGGGCGCGGTGATCACCACAAAAATACGGAAAATTCATTTTAACGTAAGAAATGGTTTTCTGGTTTTATAAAAATACAGTTTGAATTAAAAGAAAACCCTTCTACCGTTTTGAAATACAGACTTTGAAATTCAACACAGGTGTCACTAAAGTTCATATAATCGCAGTTTGACCCCCAACAAGAATTTTAAATATGAAATAAAGCAAGAAATAAATTCTCCACACAAGAATTGTAATTAAAATAAAAGTGGACAATGAATATTAAATATAATAATGCAATTGAATGAAAATACAGGTTATTACAACTGGGCCCACCCTGGTCTTATGCTCCATCCGCCCTTGGTTGTAACAACATTGTCTAAAAATCTGTTTGGGTTTATACCTGGGAGGTTATCTATGGATGCTATATACTTATTAAGGAGACTAATACACTAAGATATAGAGAATATAAGGTATCTACATATGGCTTTCATTGATTTGAAAAAGGCTTATGATAGGGTGATTGAAGATTTAATATGGTGGGTATTAGAGATGAAGGGAGTGACAAGGGGCTATATAGACGTGATAAAGGATATATATGATGACGCTGTGACTACATGTCATTACGCACAAGCCGAGGGTATTAAATATAGGTATGCACATATATATGGTTATGGGAGCTCAAAAATAGAGGTCTCGCAATACTTAAGGAAAGTGATTTTTGTAAATTGGAAATGAAAGCTATAGGTTCTATTTCAAATATTAGACCTTAAATCATACCGGTTACGACGAACGGTTAATTCAAAATTTTGGGGACTCTCGGATTTTCATCTATAAGTTGAGCTACGTTAATATTTGGCAAAGAAGACTTACATACTCTCAATCTACGTAGAAAAATGAAGAGAACAAAATATTATAATCACTATTCCTGACTAGTTTGAAAAACCCAGAAACCTCCTCTGTTCTACAGAAATTATGCGAAGAAGACAAGGTGGATCGATCCTGCAAAGATCAATCCTATGAAGATCGATCGTACAAAGATTAAACATGTGAAGACCGATCCTAGCAGTTTTTTAGAATTTTGTTTTCCATGTTGTTTAAGTGTTGTACCATGTGTTTAACTACTTGTATGTGGGAATAAAAATGTTAATGACCTGTCAGTGACAGTTTTGAAAGAGTACATGAACTTGCACTTTCTGCTTTACAATGCTGTACTTTCTATTTTAAAAGACTTGTACCTTATTGCCTTGCTTTAAAGAAAATGGAAACAGATTTTGAAAGCGAGATTTGGACAAGTTGATTTTTTGTTATTAATAATAATCATGTATAAGTCGCTCTGATACCTTTATAAGGAAATATGAAAAGTATGCCTTAAGTTGCTGTACCTTCTCTTTTAATAATCATACCTCGCTGATGCTATATATGTTAAAAAAGAAAATGAAGACAGAGTGTAAAATGGGATTTTAATAAGTTGAGATTATTAGTAATACTTAAAAGTATAAATAGCTCTGATACCATTATGAGGAAAATATACAAAAAAAGAGAATAAGTCGTATGATCGCTGTGATACCTTTATAAAATGTAAAATGTAGAATAAACCAAACATTTGCATAGTTGAGAAGGCATGTTGGAAATGGTTCGTTGGATCGACATGTATGTCTTGTGAGAAATAAGTAAAGAAAGGATGTCTTGGGTTGTGTCAGCCTAATTATTCCAGGCCGATTTAGATACAGCAGAATAAATAGGAAGGATTGAGCCCAGACCAATTCGGATATGGCTTGGCCAGACAGGGTATTGGATCAGCTTAATTATTCCAGGCCGATTCGAACAAGGCAGATTAATTAGGAGAGATTGAGTCTAGGCCGATTCAAATATGGCAGACCAATCAGGTCGTGTCAAGGCCGATTCGGATACGGCAGACAGATCAACTGATACTCTAAATTAACGACTTTGTGCCGGATGGTTCTGGCGAACCTAATGAGTCGAGAGGTTGTGGTCGAGACAAAAGAGTCAGTAAGATGAGGTGATTACATATTTCATGCACGATCTTATACAATTGATTTAAGGGTAATTATCACCTAGACCTCCTGAGGTTTTCTCTAATCACACTTAGACCCCTTCACATTTCAGTAATATCACCTACACCCCCTGAGGTTTGAAGCGCGTATCAACTAGACCCCTTCTGTCAATTCACCGTTAAAAAAAGTGACAGACTGACATAAATAAATACAAAACATACCCTTGAAAGTTTGGTCCTTGTATCATTTTAGTCAATGTAGTTTTAATTTGGTCAATTTGGTCCCTACAGTTTTGAATTGAAGCACTTTGATCAAAATATCCCATTCTGTGAGAAAAATTGACAAAATTTACACACTGGTATGCACAATTACGCTAATAAGCGGGTTAGGAGATTGGTGGTGTTCCATTTTTTCCCTTTGAAAGTGTGACAATGCATAGTATGTGAGTAAATTCTATCAATTTTTCTCACAGAATTGAACATTTGGATCAAATTGCTTCAATTTAAAACATTAGGGCCCAAATTGACCCAATTGAAACTACATGGACCAAAATGACACAAGGACCAAACTTTCTGGGGAATTTTTGCATTTGTTTATGTCATTCCGTCACTTTTTTAACGGTGAATTGACGAAGGGGGTCTAGGTGATACCTGCTTCAAACCTCAGGGGGTGATATTACTGAAACATAAGAGGGTCTAAGTGTGATTAAGAAAACCTTAGGGGATCTAGGTGATATTTACCCTTGATTTAAACTGTTCATTAATTGTTTGTATGCGACAACTGAATGATGGAATAACCGTACTACAAGGTACTAAATATAAAAGGGTTAATGTACTTTTATATACATTGTTTGTGTGTTCATTATGCTCACTCAGTGTTCATTAGTTGATGACTTTATTTTGTCCTTGAGATCCAAAATGTTTAGGAGATGATTATGCAGGGAACTACGATTATGCTAGCTAAAAAGGAAAGGCCCTTGGAGATGTTTTTATATTTCATTAAAGTTGTAGTAACGGATAGTATTTTAATCTGAATAAGGCAGTCTGTGTCTTAAAGATATTTTATAAGCGATGTAATATTATTCGGATTTTGTTTAAGATATGCTATGTAGTACCTATAATTTCCTCTACTTGTAATAAATCAGTTTTCAGGAATTTCTGTGTTTGTCTATTATTATATTATTTTAATTGTGTGACTGGACCGATGAGATGATATTACTAATTAGACTGTAATCACCGCACCGACTCGACCGTAATAGGACTTAACTTAGTACCGTACGTACCCGGACATTAGAAATAATACCCGATTGCACGTAAATCAAGACTGACATGTGTACTGAGGTCTTTTGCACGTTAATAAAAAAAGTGGGACAAAATTCGAGGAGGGCCCCACTATGGCCGTCCACATGGCATCCCATGGAACACCCTAGACACTTGTCACTACCCCCTTTGACACTTGTCCACTACCATCATAACATGTGTCCATGTATGCAAGCATGCACTTTGATACCTAGCACATACATTATACAAGGTAAACATACATGCATGGATACATTAGACTCTCTTGTTGGTCCATTATAATCTGCATATAGAGAAGAAGTTAGGAGAATTAGGAACCCATGAAGAAATATAAGAATAACTAAGAAGAAAATCTAGCATTCATTTCTCCATCCTTGAACACATCTTCATACATACACACATATATTTACATAGACTACCTTGGGAAGTTAGGAGCTGTGACTAGAGCATTTAGAAGAGCAAGAAGAATCCCAGAGGTGAAGGAAGAAGAAGAAGAAGAAGAAGAAGAAGTCACCATCATTGAAGATTGATGTAGAAAGCATCCTTAAGCTCAAATCCAACACCCAAGGTCAATTTTAAGTTTAGGTGAGTTTTCTAACTCACTTAGAACTTATATAGTGCTTGGTAATGTTTAGTAGTGTTTTGGTGATGCTGGTTTAAGGTTTCCATGCCATGTAAGTTGATTTTTGAAGTAAAAATCCGTAGTATAGCAGTCTGCCAGGAAACTGCAGCATGGCATGCGAAATCGATTTGTGGGAGAAACCGGTTTCTGGGAAAGGGTATGAGGAACCGGTTTCTAGGAGAAACAATTTCTGGGAGTAGATTTCTATTATGTTGATTTCTATGCTTTGTTGAGTTGTACCTTTCTTTTACCTACATGAGACCTTGTTGTATGCTTATTAGAAACAGCATGTTAGTAACTTAGTCTTATTAAAAAACTTAAGCATGTGTTTTATGTGTTAAACTTACGTTATGTGCTTTGAACTTATGAGCTTTGACAGTTGTACTTAGACTCAAGAATGAATCTATATGGTTTGTAAAAACTACTATGAGAATGTCGTATTGTTCGAAGAAGTATTTATGCTTAGTACCCTGAGCTTTAAGTGTTGTACATTACATGAAACAAAGGATTCTTGAAACTACCTCCAGAAATCGATTAGTGGGAGTAACCGATTTGTGGGTACTTTTTCCGAGAAAGTGCCCTTAAGGTAAATTCGAGGCCATGAGCTGAACACTAACGCTTATTCGGATTTCATAAGTATATTATGATTTAAAACAGAATGATGGATGTATAAACGAAGATCTTGATGGTTATAATCGGAAGTCATGTAATGAACAAAACTCCATGATGAGTGACGCCTGCGTGGTCAGGGTTACGTAAGAATCAGTTTTGCTACAACAGGAGCAGCTTATGCTGAGATTAAGTGTCAGATAGGTAAACCAGGCCATGGAGGCCAGGATGGTGTGAGATGGATATAGTTGTCGGGTTGATGGCCACGAGAGGCCTAGTGTGATGTCGTATTAGTGTGGTGAGTCAGGACTCTGTGTCAGACAGAGCATTGTGAATCGGGACTTCGTGTTAGACACAATATGGTTATGGTAGTACTTCATGTCAAACTAGTGTTGTGAGTTGGGACTCTGTGTCAAACTCAGAATGGTTATGTTAGGGCTTTGTGTCGTGTCGGGGTGGTTGGGAAAGCTAGGACTCCGTGTCAGGCTTATTTGTTTGGTTGAGTTGAACACTTCGATTCTTCATGACGAAGTGAAGAGTTGTGTGAACACTTCAGTTCTTTATGACGAAGTGAATGGTTGTGTGAACACTTCTGTTCTTCGTGACGAAGTGAAGGGTTGTATGAACACTTCGGTTCTTCGTGACGAAGTGAAGGGTTGTGCGAACACTTTGGTTCTTCATGACGAAGTGAGGGTTAGGATTTACACTTCGGTTCTCCGTAATGAAGTGAAGGTTAGTCAGAACACTTCGATTCTTCGTGACGAAGTGGAAGTTAGTATAAAGTGGGTAGACTCTCTGTTGTTGTTGGTGTTGTTGTTGTTGTCTAGAGTTGAGATTCTAAGTCAAGCTCTGGTAGCAGGTCGCTACACTATATTTGGTATATTGAGATTGGTTCTGTTGACTATCTGTATTCTCTTCAAATACCTAGTCGAGCACGTTAGTTGTTATCGTTCGATGGTTAGAACGTGAAAGGACTTTAAAAGACGTAATAGAAGCAGTAAACGTGTTTTATTGTGTGTGGCTATATAAGTTCTATTTTTGATTTAGTTTTCTCTCTCAGCTTTTATAAGCTGATAGCGTTCATGTAGCTAGACACTTCCATGTCCAGATTATCCAAGTGATAAGTACACAGGTGGAAATGCTGGCCAGGAGGAGTGCGTGGAGGAAGAATACACCGAGGAGTATTATGGCTTCGCTAGTTATAGAGAAGACTAGTAGTTATAATCTTATAAATGTTTTTGGCTGTAAGCTCTATCAGAAGACTTTATCTATCTTTTGTAATAGCTCCTGTAAGGCCCTAAAGCCATAAGACAATGTTGTATCCATGGAGTTGTAATAGTTGAACTAGTATTTCCATTTCCTTTGTAATATAACCGTGAATGTTAAGGTTGGCTTTATCTTATGATTAGTCATGTTGCATTTACTATTGATGAGTTATGGACAATTCGGTGATTCAACCAGTCATGTGCCTAAGGGCCAAAGATGGAAATTTGTTTTTCCCTATTTTTGCTATGCCGGGGCATGACAGGGATTTTTGGTATCAGAGCCCTAGGTTTAGATGTGTACACCGATTGTCCTACACACTTAAGTTATAAACCACTAGACTTTTTCTCACTTATGAAGATATTAATCCTATGATAATTATGGAGGATGGAGGGCCGACGTTGGACGACGACTTTGAGGACGCAGAGCTAGAGCCTTTGGATGAGGACGACGATAAGATGGTTGATGAGTTTGACCCGTACTTGGACTGGGTTCTGCCTAAGGAGATTCTAATCCAGGATAATGCTCCCCCATATGAGTCAGACATGAAGGACTTTTGGGATAGGATTCCCAGGATCTAGAGCTTTGCTTGTATTAGGGCTAGCAGCCCATTTTTGTGTATATACTATGTACCCAGGCATGTAACACGAACTAGTAGTAGCGTGTATACCTTTCTATGTAAATATTTGAAGTTATCTATGAAGACTTGTTTCCTCTACTTGTTGAAATGTATACTTGAGATGTTATATACTTATATTAGAATTGTTATCTGTACAACTTGTCGTTTATATATATATATATATATATCTCGTAACCATGGTTAGGATTGGAGAAGTGACAAATAGATATTTATGTAGGTACATAAGCACACAAGCACGATGGCGGGCAGACCAAGAAGAATCGTAATGGAGGGCCACTAGATCCCATTCCCAAGGGAATGGATCCTACTGGAATATTTGGCGCATTTCTACAGCGCCTGGACCATATACGAAATAACCATGGCAATGGCAACAACAACAACAACAACAACAACCGCCCTAGACCACCAGCCCAGACTAGAGACTGATTGCTTGAAGGATTTAGAGCATTACGCCCTGATAGGTTTGACAGCACAAGTAAATCTTGGCAAGCAGAGCAATGACTGAGGGATATGGATCGTATTTTTGAATCAATAGAATGCTCTGAAACAGAGAAACGCCATCTAGCCACTTTCCAGCTCACATACGCTACAGTCGATTGGTGGGAAGTCGAGAGGGTAACCCTCAGAGTGGAAGCTTCAAGGCGAATGACATGGACCACCTTCCTGGAGAAGTTTTTGGAAAAGCATTTTCCCGACAACGAAAAGGACCAGAGGGAGAAGGAATTTATCGAACTAACTCAAGGAAATAGGACTGTGCGAGATTACACCACACAATTTGAACGCCTATCCCGTTTTGCCCCTCACATAGTTGAGACTCCTCAAAAGAAGATCGAGAAGTTTCACCGAGAACTCTATCCGCACCTCCGACATCTGACACTAGGACACCTGAATCAAACTTTCGAGGCATTAGTCAGGTTAGTGGTAGGATTGGAGAGAGATAGATGTCAAGGCTCAAAGCAGATGACAAGTCAGCACCCTAGTTCAAAAATGGACCAAGAGGAAGACCACCGGATCATTTCCAAGGAAACAAACTCCCATGGAATAGTGGTAAGAAACCAACACCCACCTTTTCCCAGGGTAAGCATGCAGCACCACCCGTACTACAAGTACCAACCACAACCACTAGAAACAACAAAGATGGATGTTTCAATGTGGAATCCCCGAACATATGGCACGAGACTGTACAGCTCCCAAAGCTAACAACCAAAATAATATTATCTGCTACAACTGTTGCAAGAGAGGGCACATGAGCAAAGAATGCAGGGCACTAAAAGGAAACTATCATGGGCCTACTACTCAAGGTCAAGCTGGTAAGGCCCGACTCAATGCTATCATACCCGAGGCGGACGACTATGATGAAAAGGAATAAAAGAACTTGGAAGGTACACTCTCGTTATATGCTAGTCGAGTTAAAGTGCTTTTTGATACTGGTGCTACAAATTCGTTTATTGCATTTGAGATCGTATGATGATTGGGTTTAGTACCCCAAGCACTTGAGGTAGCTCTTAATGCGGTATCACCCTTAGGAGTGACCGTAAAGCTAGGAAAAGTGTACAAGGACTGCACTTTGACATTGGAGGATAGGAACCTGATCAGGAGAGAACTAATCCTATTTATACACCTTAATGTACGTTTGTTAGTACTTTTTATCCTGTTTTTGTATATTTTTACTTTGTTTTCTATTTTCTGACAGATTTTGGAATAAATTAAGTAAACCAGGCTAAATGGGGTGAAAAAGCAAAGCAAAAGAAGCAAGAAAAACCACATCGCGCGCGCGACCCGCTCGCGCAACCCGCTCGCGCGAAATCTAGAAAATCGCTCGCGCGAGGTACCAATATCGCGCTCGCACGACCCGCTCGTGCGACCTGTGCAAAAATGGAACTTGCGTATTTCACTCTACTGATGATTCCTACGCGAAAGAAACTGCCTAATTACGTCTAGAAAGCTAAATACAGCAGTTTTAGTGCGCTTGGGGTTAGGAAAGCTTCCAAAAACTTGTTGTAAATCTATATATACCCTAATTTACTTCAATTAAAGGGTTGGTCATTAAGAGACACATCCTATATACAACCATACTTTCAGCCATTGAAGGGAGGGAAGCAAGAAGAAGAAGAAGAAGACCAAGGATTTCCATGGCCTCCTCCATCAACTACTTGCCATCCGCCGCTTCTATGGACAATTAGACTCTAGATCTAGGGTTTCAATGAAACCCTAGCCAAGTAATAGGGTTTTATTTATGTTTTTATTTTAGTTTTATGATGTATGGATGACAGTTACATGTTTCGAGGATTTTTATAAATAAATCGTGCTTTATTGATTAAATCATTACTTTCAAAGTTTATTCTTGTCTTAGATCTATTTTGACTGTGATGTGCTCAATGATCTATGCTTGCTGTGCTTGTTTAGATTATTTACATGTAATGGTGCTTTATTGAATTGTGCTATCAAGTATCCGAATAGTCCATGCCTAGATTAGATGGATTATACCACAACCCTAGTTTAGTGTGCGATAATTCGTGCTAACCGAATATGGATTATGTTGGTGCTTGAACCACAGTTATTTTCTTGACGGAGGAATTGGGCTTGTAGCTACAATTCCCCATTATCATCCAACTTAATAAGCTAAAGTAATTCGTAAATATTCCTATTATGAAGCTAGTGGTGGATTTCCAATCCTAGGTTCCTTTTAAACATATTTATAAAAACACTTTTAAATTGCTTTCATAATTTAGATTTATTTTATTGTTCTTAGTTTAATTAAATTTCAAATTAAAATCTCGTATTCTTAATTAATTAGATTTAGGTTTTAAAATTAAAGCACTGTAGTATTTCAATCTCTGTGGGTTCGACCTTTACTTCCACACTACAAATCTTTAGAAAAGTAAAGTATACTTTTATATCTTGATTCTGGCAAGATCAGAACCTACTCGCAGACTTAATTTTTCTATCTATGAACGAATTCGATGTGATCCTAAGAATTGATTGGCTCACTAAGTATTATACAAAGTTAGTTTGTGCTAGTAAGTCAATCATGTTTTCTGTACTAGGGAGTTCACCCTTCAATTTTCAATGCAACACTACTTGTGATGCTTTTCTTACAAGCTGCATAGCTGCTATGGAAACCATAGGCTTAGAATTGACAGTCACTAAGATTCTAATAATTTGAGACTATGAAGATGTCTTTCAGAACATCTCTGGATTACCACCTAAGCGTAGATCGACTTTTGGATTGAACTAGTACCCGAAAAGACACCATTATCCAAGACCCCTTACTGTATGGCCCCAATGGAAATGCTAGAGCTGAAGAAGCAAGTGCAAGAGTTAGAAGATCTTGGATTCATCAGACCTAGCACGTCACCTTGGGGAGCCCCAGTTCTGTTTATTAGAAAAAAAGGATGGAAACCTTCGACTTTGTATCGACTACAGGGGATTGAATAAGGTCACCATCAAGAACAAGTACCCCCTTCCCAAGATAGACGATTTATTTGATCAACTACAGGGAGCGACAACCTTTTTGAAGATTGATTTACAATCTAGATACCATCAGTTACTTGTTAGACCTGAAGATATATCAAAAATGGCTTTCAGAATAAGATATGGGCATTATGAGTTCTTAGTTATGCCTTTTAGATTAACTAATGCCCCGACAGTATTCATGGATTTGATGAATCAGGTGTTCAGTGCCTTCTTGGATCAATCCATTATCATGTTTATCGACAATATCCTCATTTATTCGAAGAGTGAAGAAGAGCACGAGAAGCACATACTGATTGCACTCCAGACACTTAGAGAAAATCGCCTCTATGCCAAGTTTAGTAAGTGTGAGTTTTGGATGAAAGAAGTTAAATTCTTAGGACACATAGTTTCTCAAAATGGAATTTTGGTAGACTCAACAAATATGGAAGCAGTTTCTAATTCGAACAGACCAACCAATGCATCAAAAGTACAAAGTTTCCTCGGATTGGCTGGATATTACAGGAGATCCGTGGAAGGATTCTCAAGGATTGTGTCTCCTTTAACTGGATTAACAAGGAAGGATTCGAAGTTTGAGTAGAAGGACAAGCACGAATGCGCCATTCAGGAACTAAAGGAGAGATTGACCTCAACGCCAGTGCTAGTTATACCCAAAAATGGTGAATAGTACACTATCTATAGTGACACTTTGTATCAAGGATTAGGATGTGTACTTATGCAGAATGGTAAGGCGATTGCTTATGGATGCAGACAATTAAAGCCACATGAGTTGAACTACCCTACACACGACCTTGAATTGGCAGCAATTGTCTTTGCACTTAAGATTTGAAGGCACTACCTCTACGGGGAGAAGTTCGACTTGTTTTCGGATCACAAAAGCTTGAAATACATGTTCTCTCAAAAGGAACTAACGACGCTAGATGGAACTACTTAAGGACTACGATGATAATTTGCAGTACCACCCCGATAAAGTAAATATAGTCGCAGATGCTTTGAGCAGGAAACCCCGAAGGTTAATCGCCTCTCTTTTAATCAAGGAATGAAAAGCCTTAGAAGCTTTAACAGAATTCGACATTTAGGCTGCAAGACCAAGTGATGGGCGACCTTTTGGATGTCTTATAGTGCAACCAACCCTTGTTCATCGAATACTTGAAGCTCAAAAGAAGGACGAAGGATTGAGGAAATTGTTCAAGAGGGTAAAAGAAAAGGATCTGACTGAATGGAATATTGGAAGAGACAAAGGACTCAGATGTAGGGACAGGTTATGTGTACCTGACACAGACAGTTTGAGGAAAGACATTCTAGATGAAGCACATAAGTCGACGATGACCATACACCCCGGCAGAACCAAGATGTACAAAGACTTGAAGAGGAACTTTTGGTGGGAAGGCATGAAGAGTGAAGTCACAGAGTATGTACCCAAGTACCCTACTTGTCAGCAAGTCAAGGCGGAACACCAACGACCTCCAGGATTACTACAACCAGTACCAATCCCATAATTGAAATGGGTATCACCATGGATTTTTTTGTGGGATTGCCAAGATCTCAGTAGAACCATGACGCTATATGGGTAGTTTTTGATCGACTGATCAAGTCAGCTCACTTTATCGCTTATAATATGACCTATCCTGTCAAGAAGATGAGCCCACTATACCTGCAACAAGTTTTACGATTACATGGAGTACCGGTATCGATAATATCAAACCGAGATTCGAGGTTCACCGCTGTATTTTGGGAAAGTCTTTAGAAGGAAATGGGAACATCCTTGAAGTTATGTTCCGCATTTCGTCCATAGATCGACAGATAAACAGAAAGGCAAACCAAGTAATAGAGGACATGCTCTGAGCATGTGTAATCAATTTCGAAGGTTTGTGGGAAACTCACTTACCGTTGATTGAGTTTTCTTACGTTAACAATTTTCATTCGAGCATAGGGATGGCACCGTTTGAAGCACTGTACGGAAGACCATGCCGATCACCTTTGTGTTGGGCTAAAATTGGGGATGGCAAACTATTAGGACCAGACATAGTTCAAGAAACCAATAAAGGAATCAATATGGTAAAAGAAAGGATGAAAGTAGCATAAATTAGATATAAGAGCTATGCAGACAAACGGCGACGAGATCTGGAATTCGATGTTGGAGATCACGTGTATTGGAAAGTTTCCCCGGTTCGAGGCATTGTAAGGTTTGGACAAAAGAGAGGAAAGCAATCACCGCACTACATTGGACCATTTAAATTTCCAGAACGCATAGGGAAGGTCGCCTACAGATTGGCTTTACCACCAAAGCTGTGAGGAGTTCATAATGTTTTCCATGTGAGTATGCTAAGGAAATACATTCATAACCCAGCACATGAAATTGACTTCAAAGATATTGAAGTGAACGACAATGCAACCTTCATCGAAGGACCTGTAAGAATTATGGATCATAGAATCAAGAAGCTGAGGAACAAAGAGATTCCGCTGGTAAAGGTTCAGTAGATGCATCATGATGAAGGAGAAGCTTCTTGGGAGCTGGAATCGAAGATGCGAGAGAAAATTCCATTTCTATTTTGTACTAGTTAGTTTTGATTTTGAGGACGAAATCCTATAATAGGTGGTAGAAGATGTAGTTCCTGTAATTTCTTCTACTTATAATAAATCAGTATTTTGGAATTTCTGTGTTTGGCCTATTATTACATTATTTTAATTGAGTGACTGGACCGATTAGATGATATTACTAATTAGACTATAATCACCGCACCGACTCGACTGTAATAGGAATTAACTTAGTACCGTACTCAGACCCGAACATTAAAAATAATACCCGATTGCACGTAAATTGAGACCAACTCATATACTGAGGTCTTTTACACATTAATCGAGAAAGTGGCACGAAACCCGAGGTAGACCCCAATATGGCCGGCCACATGGCAACTCATACATCACCCTAGACACTTGTCACCACCCCTTTTGACACTTGTCCACTACCTTGACATGTGTCCATGCATGTAAGCATGCACTTTGACACCTAGTACATACATCATACTATGTAAACATACATGCATGGATACATTAGACTCTTTTGTTGGTCCATTATAATCTGCATCTATATAGGTAGTTAGGACAATTAGGAACCCATGAAGAAATAGAAGAAGAACTAAGAAGAAAATCAAGCATTCATTCCTCCATCCTTGAACACACCTTCATACATACACCCACATAATTACATGAACTACCTTGGGAATTTAGGAGCTATGACTAGAGGGTTTAGAAGAGCAAGAAGAATACCAGAGGTGAAGGAATTAGAGGAAGAAGAAGAAGAAGTCACCACCATTGAAGTTTGAAGTTCAAAGCATTCTTAAGCTCAAATCCAACACCCAAGCTTAATTCTAAGTTTAGGTTAGTTTTCTAACTCACTTAGAACCTTTCTAGTGCTTGGTAATGTTTAGTAGTGTTTTGGTGATGTTGTTTTAAGGTTTCCATGCCATGCAAGTTGATTGTTGAAGTAAAAATACGTAGTATAGCAGTCTACCAGAAAACTACAGAATGGCATGAGAAATCGGTTTGTAGGAGAAACCGGTTTCTAGGAAAGGGATGAGGAATCGGTTTCTGGGAGGAACCGATTTCTGGGAAAAATTGATTTCTAGGAGCAGATTTCTGTTATATATATGAGGCCATGTTATATACTTATTAGAAACTGTATTTTAGTAACTTAATCTTATTAACGAACTTGTGCATGTGTTTTATGTGTTAAACTTGCGTTAAGTGCTTTGAACGTATGGAACATGCTTTGACAGTGGTACACAGACTCAAGAATGAATCTATATGGTTTGTAAGAACTGCTATGAGAATGTCATACTGTCCATAGGAGAATTTACGCTTATTACCCCGAGCTTTAAGCGTTGTACATTGCATGAATCAAAGGGTTCTTGAAACTGCCTCCAGAACCGATTAGTGGGAATAATCGGTTTGTGTGTACTTTTTCAGATAAAGTTCCCTTAAGGTCTATTCGAGGCCATGAGCTGAACATTAATGTTTGTTCGGATTTTGTAACTATATTATGATGTAAAACAGAATGATGGACGTATGAACTAAAATCTTGATGGTTATAATCGGAAGTCATATAATGAACCAAACTCTGTAATGAGTGACACGTGCGCGATCTGGGTTACGTAAGAATCAGTTATGCTACGACAGGAGCCGCTTATGCTGAGATTAAGTGTCGAATAGGTAAACGAGGCCACAGAGGCCAGGATGGTGTAAGGTGGATATAGTTGTCGGGTTGGTGGCCACGAGAGGCCTAGTGTGAGGACGTATTAGTGCGATGAGTTAGGACTCCATGTCAGACTCGGCATTGTGGGTCGAAACTTTGTTCCGGACACAGTATGGTTGTGGTAGGACTTTGTGTCAGGCTAGTGTTGTAAGTTGGGGAATCCATGTCAAACTCAAAATGGTTATGTTAGGACTTTGTGTCAGGTTGTTTGGGAAAGCTAGGACTCTGTGTCAGGCTTATTTGTTAGGTTGAGTTGAATAATTCGATTCTTCGTGACGAAGTGAAGAGTTGTGTGAACACTTCGGTTCTTCATGATGAAGTGAAGGGTGTGTGAACACTTCGGTTCTTCGTGATGAAGTGAAGGGTTGTGTGAACACTTCGGTTCTTCGTGACGAAGTGAGGGTCAGGATTTACACTTCGGTTCTCCATGACGAAGTGAAGGCTAGTAAGAACACTTTGGTTCTTTGTGACGAAGTGAAAGTAAGTATAAAATGGGTAGACTCTCTGTTGTTGTTGTCTAGAGTTGAGATTCTGAGTTAGGCTTTGGTAGCAGGTTGCTACAGTATCTTCGGGATGTTGAGATTGGCTATGTTGATTGTCTATATTCTCTTCGAATAGCTAGTCGGACACGTTAGTGGTTATAGTTCGATGGTGAGAACGTGAAAGGACTTTAAAAGACATAATAGAAGCAGTAAATGCATTTTGTTGTGTGTGGCTATATAAGTTCCATTTGATTTAATTTTACTCAGCTTTCATAAGCTGACAGCGTTCATGTCGCTGGACATTCCCATGTCCAGCTTATCTAGGTGACGAGTACACAGGTGGTAATGCTAGTTAGAGAGAAGACTAGTAGTAGTAATCTTGTAAACATTTTTGGTTGTAAGCTCTATCAGAAGACTTTATCTATCTTTTGTAATAGCTCCTGTAAGGCCATAGTGCCATAAGACAATGTTGTATCCATGGAGTTGTAATAGCTGTGGATATTCGCAGTTTAATCACATTTTTTCATTTAAAACCTTTTTCAAATTCAAATTAAAAAAAAATGAGTCGCCACTTAATTTTTTAAAGAAAAATTAAGAAACCATTTAAAATCAAACTGATCTTTTTAGAAACCAGAAATTCTAGGTCCGGGGATTATGGAATGAGAGGGGAAGGAGCCCGGCAGACTAAAACACCCTCTCTCATCCTATCTCATGATAGGCCTCTACTTGACATCCTTTTAATAGAATTGGTAATCTAAGCATGCCCTCAATTAATGCCTAGATATAATATACGTTACACAAGCATGTTGGAAAGGGTGTAAAATTGCTATCGATAAAATAGCATCCAAAACCACATAGTTCGATTAGAAAGCAATATGCTATGCAATAGAGAATAAGGGAACTTACCCAGGGTCCAGCCGCAAATATTAAACATGCAATGCATACAAAGAATAGAAAATCTAAGAAAAGGTCTCTAACACATATATACACATAAGACAACCCTAATCTAAGGTGTCACACATGAAGTCGAAAATCAATAAAATCGAGAAATAAATAAACTAGAGAAGGATTGAGAAATCATACCTCAATTGCGCTACAAAATAAAGGGTTAGTCCACGTGCTTTGAACAAAATATAATGTTGAATCCTAAATAACATATCCAAATTTCTAGCTTAAATCTAACAATCACCAAAGGAAGTCGACATATCCGTGAGTTCCTTCTAACTAGTTAAAATCATAACACCTCTATAGATATACAAGTCTCAAATAGGAGCCAATGTAATGTCCATATAGAAGTGGTACAATCCAAACATGGCTATAAGGAACCCATAAACATGTTCAACCAAGTTCAACCTAATCCAAGAATTAGTTTTAATCATAAGTATCAACATGCATGGATGAATGCATGAACATGAACAAGAGTGAGCTATGAGATATTCATTGTTTGGATCATTTAGTCTCTGGATTTAAGTTCAATTAATCATTACTAACACATGGTTTGAGTCCCAGGTCATTAGGAGACCATATAGATTAGAGTTAACAAGATTTCTCAAAGTTGTGACAACATTACAGAAATTACAAAGAGCAGACCAGATTTTCAAAAATATAAAACACATACTTCCAATGGTTGGATCTTAATGCTTTGTTAACATGATATGCCTCTGTGAGTCTAGTTTCTAACCCAAAAAGAAAAGAAAAGATCAAACGGTTCAATCTCTGGGAATAGGGTAAAGAATAGACATCACTTAGAAATTTTCAACTCTCTGTCCAGAGATTTTGTGTGATTTTCTAAAACTAGTAAACGAACCTCAATTGCTCATTCTTTTTAGAGGATCTTATTAACACATTTAACTTCATAGAAAAATTTATTTGAAGTCAAAAAGACTTGATTAAAGCTCTGATCCACTTAGTTTAAAATGGACTTACTGTTCTGAAATTTTTAACAGAGAGTGACTAGTTCACAAACCATAAGACCAAACCATATTAACTATAAAGCTCCGTTAAAATAAAAATTACAGTGGTAGATCTTTGTGTTATGAACACATGCAATTGGTCTCATCCAATTCCAATGGACCGTGATTTAATTAAAAATCTTTGATCACAGTTGGTTAATGGATTCACTGCACCATTGTTGAATTGGTGTTCATCATTTTAGTCAAACTTGATCTATGACTCTAGAGAGAATCTAGATCAAATATGATTGTGATCATCAAAATCGCAACAAAGTATGAAAGAGATTCATGGATTTAGCCTTAGAGGATCTCCATCATAGATCTCATGTTGAAGATCTTAGCAAAAGAATCTCAAGGACTTACTCAATCCTATGAACTTTGAATGCTTGAATTCAACAATCAAATCATGAAAATAACTAGAAGCTTTACCTCTGGAATTGTGTAAAAGGGTCCTAGAATCCTAGGAATTGTGATTGAGTTATAAGAGATACTGATATAGATTTGAAGCTTTACCTCTGGAATTTCTCATAAATTGATTAATTTGGAGAGATCCAAGCCTTACAAGCAATACTCTTCTTCTTCTTTGAAGCTTCAAGGTTCTTCAATGGATATTGAGGAATTGGGTCAATTGGGTAAGGAATCTATGGTGTTTTTGAATTTCTCTCTCTCTATATTTCTCTAAGAATAAACTCAATCTTCAAAATTCAGCTTCTCTCATTAAGATTCAAGTCTTATCCTCTAGATTCAAGTCTATAACCCCACAAAATGAGTGTCACGCCCCATAGTAGAAAAAATAGGGAAAATAAATTCCTTTTTGGACCCGTAGGCCATGACAGTTGAAAGTCACCATATTGTCCATAACCAAAGTCAAACCATCAGAGTAATGATTTAAACCACGCATTGGGAAGTTCTAAGTACGATATATAAAATCAGAGTACAATACTAACCTATTACAAACCTCGAGTAAATGCAGAAACCTAAATAAAGTATTACGGCAACATACGTCGATATAAATGCAACTATTACAGAGTCTCTAAAAACATAAACATAAACTAACTACGGCGAAGCTTCGGGTCTTCAGCTTGCGTAGTAGTCAACACCAGCATAGCTTCCGTCATCGTAGGCTCCATCCTCGTAGTCCTGTCCATGTATGCATCTCCTGCATACTCATAACCCTGGCCAGCTGGACGTAGAATATCCAGCGGCATAAACGTCGTCAGCTACGAAAGCCGATTGAATGCACATACTAATATAGTATCTATAGATATGCAGTATACATCAACAACAACATCAATAAAAGGATCATCTCATCGTTTGCATGCATGTATGCATCAACTCAATATAAAACAACAGACGTTATCCCAATCAAATCTCATCATAATATGGACTCTAGGTTCCACGTCACGCACGCAGCATAACCTCTCACAGTACTCAACACACAAACCATACACGTAGTCCCACATCTGTCCCAAACATAACATAAACTCTTGAGTCCACATTAATCAGACACGTAGTCCCATACCTACGGTCGGTCCAACCCCGACACACAGCCCTAACGTTCCGACCAACTCGCCCTTACATTGTTACTATGACACGTAGCCCTTATATAATACAGCACGCAACCATTATATGATACAGCACGCAGCCCTTATATGATATGGCACGCAACCCTTATATGATACGGTACGTAGCCCTTATATGATACAACACGTAGCCCTTATATGATACAGCACGCAGCCCTTATATGATACGGCACGCAGCCTTGACATACTCAGCACCAAAAAACCACTGCACTCAGCAACTACTATCGCACACAACTAATAAAATTGCACACAGCTCTACCATAGCACACAGTTATATATACTACAGCACTTATCAATACATTTGCACACAGCTCCGTAAGCACTCAGCTCCACTATAGCACTCAGCTCCTTAATACTATTACGGCCGATAATCCCGATATACTACTACGGCATGCATCCCTAAGATACTACAGCACTCCAACGCCGACATATGATACTCGACACGTAGTCCCCCTATATTGACCTCGACACGAATCCCCACATCACATAACCTCCCAAATTTAACACACAGTCCAACTCTATAATGCGTAACACCTGACACGTTGTCTCGATCCTATCCCAGTACTTTGGGATCCCACACCCGACATCATATGATCTTAGCGACCGCATTCATATGCACAAATATAAATAGTATCGACCTCTATGGTCGACAGACCCACTACTATGCATATCGGCTTCTAATTTACAACATCATATCGTGCATGTATTATTCCATTATAACTTTCTAACATCAACATATGATAATAAACAGATTAACAGTTCATCAGATATAAACACCTAAACAATTAACATTCTACCAAGTTTGATCGATTGAAGAATCTGGAGTTCGATCGATTAAACCAAGTTCGATCGATCAAGATCAATTTGTGTTCAATCGCTCGAAAGCAGTTCAATCGATTGAACGCTGGGTTTCTTCTCAGAATGAACCGGACGATTCACGCACGTTCAGGGTCCATCTAATCTTGCTGAAACACAAATATACATACATATCTATGCTACTAAGTGAGTATAGGCACTCACCAGTAAAGGCGGTGACGCTGGCGAGCTCGGGTGGCTGCGGGTGGTCTCGGGATGAGTTCTCTCTATCCTATTTCTCTTCTCATTCTCTGTCTCCTCTCTTCTGCTCCTCTCCTTTTCTTTCTCTTGCTGGTCGGGAGTGTGTGTGAGGGAGTGTTATATCCGGGTGTGTGTGTGTGTGTGGATATATAAATAAGTGTGTATATATATAATGGTACATCTCCCTCTCTCTTATTCTCTCTCAACTTCAGCAACCCCAAACACACACATAGAACCAACATATATATAGGGAGGGAAAGGGTGCAGGTGGCAAAACACGTATACTGAAATTACCATGTTCGATCGATCAAAGTGGGTTCGATCGATTGAGAATAGGTCGGTCAGGGCTCGATCGATTGAGAGCAGTTCAATCGCTTGAGAAAAGGTTCCATGTCACAATTCAGATCGGCAGAGGTTCAAGCGATCGAAGTAGATTCGATCGATTGAGAAATGAAACTCTCTATCGCTCGAAGCTTGCTCGGTCGATTGAAACTGAATTTACAGGAAATGTAAATACAAGCACATTAAATCTTATTAATATAAAAATATTATATAGGTACAACAAAAATACATGTTATTACATCATCTCCCTCTAAATAAAGATTTCATCCCCAAAATCTGAACTAAGCGTCGTCAAATAACTCTATATACTTTTCACGCATCTCTGACTTCAATTCCCAAGAAGCTTCTCCTTCGTCGTGAAACTTCCTCTAGATCTTCACCAATGGAATTTCCTTACTCCTCAGCTTCTTAACTCCTCGATCCAGAATTTGCACTGGTCCATCGTGAAATGACGCATTGTCGTTAACCTCGATGTCTTCAAAGTTGATCTCATGACTCGGATTGTGAGCACACTTTCTCAACATCCTGACGTGAAACACGTTGTGTACTCCCTACATCTTAGGCGGTAATGCGTGTCCATAGGCAACCTTTCCTACACGATTGAGAAATCAAACGGTCCAATGAAACGCGGTCCTAGCTTTCCTCTCTTCTGTCCAAATCTGACAATTCCTCGCACCGGAGATACTTTAAGTAGCACATGATCTCCAACACTAAATTCTAAACTTCTGCGGTGTTTATCCGCGTAACTCTTGTGTCTGATTTGCGTCGTTCGTATCCTTTCCTTCACAATCTTGATCTTCTCATTAGTTTCCCGAACTAATTCTGGTCCAAGCAATTGATTGTTTCTAACCTCTACCCAACACAATGGTGATCGGCACGATCTTCCATACAATGCCTTAAAGGGTGCCATCCCTATACTCGAATGGTGGTTGTTGTATACAAATTCTATCAGCGATAGATGAGTCTCCCATGAGCTTTCAAAATCAATGACATACGCTCATAGCATATCCTCTATCCCCTGGTTAACTTATTCAGTATGTCCATCTATCTACGGGTAGAAGGCCGTGCTCAGGTTCAATGACGTCCCCATAGTTGTCTGTCGACTCTTCTAGAACTCTGTAGTGAATCTTGAATCACGGTCTGATACGATTGATACAGGTACACCGTGCAGTCGCATGACTTGTTGTATATATATACAGCTCAGACGTTCGACCAAGTATGACATACTATAAGCTATGAAATGTGATGATTTGGTAAGTCGATCCACAACTTCCCAAATAGCATCGTTGTTTTGCTGGGATCTTGGCAATCCTACCACAAAATCCATAGTTATATGCTTCCACTTCCATCTGGGAACTGGTAACAGTTGTAGAAGTCTTGGATGCTTCTGATGTTCTGCCTTCACCTGCTTACACATAAGACATTGAGACATGTGCTTAGCAACTTTTCGCTTCATTCCTTCCCACCAAAAGTTTCTCTTAAAATCCTTGTACATATTGAAATATAGTTGTCAGGTTAGTTATGCTATATTGCCATGTCATATTTAGTTCTTTTTAAAAATAAAATAAAAATATCTAAATCTCTATAATGTGTAATTTTCATAGTTTGTAAATTGTACTTTTTACCCTTAAAGTTTGGGTATTTTGCACTTTAGCCCCTAAAGTTTCAAATCTGGTATTTTGGTCCTTAAAGCTTGGGATGAGTCGCAATTTGGTCACTTGAAACTTTTTGCAACAAAATATTTTGCTTTTGATGACAAAATTATTCATCACTTATTTGCTGCAGTTGTGAAACTTTAAAGACTAAAATGCCGCATTGGAAACTTTAGGGTCTAAAGTGATAAACACACCCAAACTTTAAGGGTGGAAAGAGTAATTTACCCTAGTTTTAATAGAACATCTATTTTTGGAATATGGAAATTTAGATTTTAAAACAATATGATGTGAAGTTCTAAAGAAAAAAAAAGTTCAATTTCTTAGGCATTTTATCTATCATATGTGACATTTGAAATATAGGTTTTAGTCCCTCACCACACATTTAAATTAGATTTAGTGCAACTGAGAAACCTAGTGTAGAAATTGATCCCTAATCAACTATTTAAATTAAGAAATAAATTTTCCCAAATTGTTACATGGTTATGGACTAAAATACCCTCAATACCTCATTTAATCTGACATTCTAATGGATAAATATGTTATATAATATCATATATGATATATAATGATACGTCCAGAAATATTTAGTAAAAGTACAACCGCCACGTGGTCAGCAAATAGCCTGGACAGTCCGGAATGGGAGCATGGTGCCCACACTTCCAAGGTGTTTAGCTGTAACCGTCCGGGATACTCGACATCTCGGGTGCGTGGCGTAGTGACTCCCCAGGAGGCGCGGATTGGATGGCGTGTCCCATCGTTTCCTGTACGGCCATGACTCTATCAAGAAAGGATCAATGGTTTCCTAAGCCACTTAGGAAACTCCCCTGATGTTGTGCGAATCTATTGTGATTAGATTAGGCTTCCTAATCTAATAAACTTACCATGTAAGGGTGGACTCTTACATCTATAAAAGAGCCCACCTATCCTACCTAGAGGGATCGGAAAAAAAATCAACTCTCTAAGCATACGAGCACGTGTTAGAGAACTCACCACTTACACGCATGCACCCGGCCGGTATTACTGGGAGTGCTGTCTATCTTGTCAGCTCACCAGGCCCGCCGGTGATCTGCTAGTGAGAAGCGCACAGACGCAACCGTGGACGTAGGATACCTCATTAACGGGACCGAACCACATACAAACACCTTTTATACTTTATTTTCTGGCTTAAATCTTGCTTACCAATTTTCGGCATCATCAGTTTGGCGCCGTCTGTGGGAAATCAACACCGTTTTCTCATCAACTAAAATCTTTGACTAATCAATATGCCGCCAAAGAAAGGCAAGAAAACCGCCGATTCAACCGGTCAGGAGGACCTACAGATCGATCCACGGGCTACCTCCATGACCACTGAACAGGTCACGGCGGCGCTGGAACAACTCTTGGAGGGCCAGATCCGGACGCAACAGCAGATAGAGGTGCTTATGGCCCAGCACGAAAAAGTGGTCGGGGATCGCGAGAAAGGCTTTTCGTCGGAAAAGCGGCCTGAAAAGAGCGTTCCTAGCCGAGGGCCCGCTCGGACGCACGAAAAAACTCGATCCGTTCCAGTGTCCCAACCGGATCGACAGCGTCATGCAGAGGGAGAACGTAGCCAGGCTACTAAGCCCTCGCAGAAAGGACCTCGGTACATTCCTCACCGAGCGCGCCGAGTGGAAGACGCCAGGATCCTCATTGAACGGCGGCGGGCTGCAAGGGGAGAAGCGTCCGGGTAAAAAGCCCGGGAATCGGTCGATGATCCACCCGTCCTAAGCCGAGGGGATCTCAGGCACAGGCTATCCCGAACCCACAGCCGAGTGCTATCCCCGAGGTCGACGCGCTTTGAGGATGAGGCCTCATCGTCCGACCCCACCTATCACTCGGGCATAGAAAGGAGGACCGGGCGCACTGACGTCAAAGCCCAGGTCGAGGAGCTGCAGCAGCAGATTGAGAGGCTGAACCGTAAGTCCGGTCACGACCTCACGAATACAGAAATAGAGTCGCCCTATACCACCCGGGTGACACAGTTCCCCATACCGCGGAAATTCAAACCCCCGCACCTCAGCTCGTACGACAGCACGGGGAGTCCCGTGGACCATATCCGCACCTATAAGGCGCAGATGGCACTGGTCACCACGACAGATGAGCTGTTGTGCCTGGCTTTCCCCAGTAGTCCAAAGGGGTCAGTTGCGCAGTGGTTCCATGCCTTGAAGCCCCGGACCGTTGACAACTTCAAAACCCTCGGCAAACTCTTCATCAGCCAGTTTGTCAGGATGCTAGACCGATCACAACCGGACACCCAGCTGCTAGCTGTCAAGCAGCAAAAGGGGTAATCTTTAAGGGAGTATGTGGATCGTTTCAACCAGCAGAGGCTCCTGATCCGCAACCTCAATGAGACGGCCGCAATCATGGCCTTCTATTCGAGAGTTCAACACACCAAGGTTGCCACGTCTTTTCATCGCAATCGACCGGCAACCCTGGTGGAACTCTCGAAAAGAGTTGGAAAGTACATAGATACCAAGGAGTTTTTGAAGGCAAAACGCGCCAGCCAGGCGGGAAACGAATCCCCAAAAGCCAAGCGCAAGCGCGATGGATTCGAGAAGGGTTCGGGAAAAAAGCCGAAGCAAGATCAGAGAGATGCTAGAGGCCAGCCCCCAACGACTTTTACACCCCTTTCCCGACCTATACATGAGGTGATGGCCGCCGCAGAGGCACAGAGGCTGCTTCCGCAGCCAGCTAAACTCAGAGCCCCACCCGGTAAGAGAAACCGGGAGAAGTTTTGCCGTTATCAGAGGGATCACGGCCACGAAACGGAGGATTGCTTCAAATTAAAGATAGCAATCGAGAAGCTAATCGAGCAGGGACATCTTGCCGAGTTTGTCACAACGGACAGACGGCCCCGACAGGATGCCCAAGCTCCCGGTCAGCCCCCTCCACCGCTCGGTCACATTAGCGTGATCTCCGGAGGAACATCTGGCGGAGGTGATTCTCAGTCGGCACGGAAGAAGAGGCATGCCCGAGCATCCCGAGCGGATGTATGGCAGGTCCAATCCACCGGCTCCTCACCAGCTGACGTTCTGACGTTCTCGTCCGACGATGTACAGGGCCTCCACTGCCCCCATGACGACCCACTGGTAGTGACGCTTTCTATAGCTAACTATATGGTCTAGAGGGTACTGGTCGACACATAAGGAACTTCTTGAGCCAAACAGCTTCCTTTGCGGCTTCACAAGCAGCCACATACTCAGCTTCTGTAGTTGAGTCTGCAATGCATTTCTGCTTAATGCTCCTCCAACTGACAGCACCACCTCCCAAGGTAAAGAGATGACCGGACGTCGACTTTCTCGAATCTTTATCTGACATAAAGTCCGAGTCAGTGTATCCTACTGGAATTAACTCACTACCGTCGTACATAAGCATGTAATCTTTAGTTCTTCTCAAGTACTTAAGAATGTGCTTAACGGCTGTCCAGTGCTCTGGACCAGGATTCAATTGATACCTGCTAACCATGCCAACGGCAAAGCAGATATCTGGTCTAGTGCATAACATCGCATACATGAGACTTCCCACTGCCGAGGCATAGGGAATTCCTGCCATGCGATTCCTCTCCTCTTGTGTCTTTGGACACTGGTCCTTGGAGAACGCTAAACCATTCCTGAAAGGTAACAAACCTTTCTTCGAATTATCCATTGAAAACCTAGTTAGCACTTTCTCGATATAACCAGCTTGAGATAATCCCATTATCTTTCGCTTGCGATCCCGAAAGAGCTTTATCCCAAGAATATAGCTCGCCTCTCCTAGATCTTTCATATCGAAAGTACTAGCTAGCCAGACCTTGACCGTTGACAGCGCCGCTACATCATTTCCAATGAGTAGAATGTCGTCAACGTAAAGCACAAGAAAGGCCACCACTTTCCCTTCACATTTCTTGTATACACAAGGTTCATCCAGATTTTGTATGAAACCAAACGACTTGACCGCTTGGTCAAATCGGATGTTCCAACTTCTGGATGCCTGCTTAAGCCCATAAATGGACTTTTGCAACTTGCATACCAAGTTACCTTTCCGACCAGCTATGAACCCTTCTGGTTGTTGCATATAGATGTCCTCCTCAAGATTGCCATTCAAGAATGCAGTCTTGACGTCCATCTGCCAGATTTCATAATCTAGGCATGCAGCAATGGATAAGAGTATTCTGATGGACTTGAGCATGGCTACCGGCGAGAAGGTTTCCTCATAGTCAATGCCCTCCCTCTGAGTATAGCCTTTCGCCACAAGCCTTGCCTTAAAGGTCTCAACCTTTCCATCAGATCCTCTTTTCCTCTTGTAGACCCACTTGCAGCCAATGGGTTTAATATTGGCTGGAAGTTCTACAAGATCCCAGACCTGATTTGAATCCATAGATTCCAATTCAGTCTTCATAGCTTTAATCCAATGAGCTGAATCAACATCAGCCATTGCCTCTTCGTAAGTGGTAGGATCAGATTCAGATTCTATGGAGACAGCTTCAAAAACTTCTCCTAAGTACATGTATCTATCAGGCTGGCTGATAATCCTCCCACTACGACGAGGTACCGGTGCGGAAATGGGTGAAGAAGTGGTATTTTCTTGATTTTCATCGTTATCAACTGCGGGTTGGACTGAGGGCTCTCCTTCTATCTCTTTAAGATCTATCCTTCCCTTAGGTTTATGGTTCATGATATAATCATCCTCCAAGAAAACAGCATTTGAATTAACAAACACTTTCTGTTCTCTTGGATCATAAAAATACCATCCATAAGTACCCTTTGGATACCCTACAAAGTAACATACTTCCGATCTAGAATCCAACTTGCTCATCTTTCTTTTGAGCACATGTGCCGGACACCCCCATATCCGGAGATGTTGCAAAGAAGGCTTGCGCCCAATCCACATCTCTCGTGGTGTCCTGGGAACAGATTTGCTTGGTACTAGATTTAGTATGTATGCACCGGTTTCCAAAGTATAACCCCAAAGGAATAATGGCAACTCTGAATAACTCATCATCGACCTAGTCATGTCTAAAAGAGTCTGATTCCTTCTCTCCGCTACACCGTTCTGCTGAGGCGTACTAGGTGCAGTCAACTGTGACAGAATTCCATTCTGTATGAGGCGACCAATAAATTCATTAGAGAGGTACTCGCCACCTCGATCAGATCGAATGGCCTTGATATGTGTGCCCGATTGCTTCTCCACTTCAGCCCTAAACTCTTTGAACTTTTCAAAGGCTTCAGACTTGTGCTGCATTAGGTACACATATCCATACCTAGAGTGGTCATCGGTAAATGTTATGAAATACTCATAACCACCCCTTGCTCTAATATTTATTGGTCCACACACATCAGTATGAACTAATTCCAACAATGCATTGGTCCTATTGCCCTTTGCAGGAAAGGGCCTTTTGGTCATCTTACCCTCCAAACAAGACTCGCAGACTTCCATTGGTTCGAGAACCAAATCGCCTAAGACCCCTTCTTTGACTAGTCTGCCAATCCTATTCAGATTGATATGGCCAAGCCTCATATGCCAAAGCCTTGTTGGATTAGTGGAAGGTTCCTTTCTTTTAGATGGTACAGTAACCACTGAGTTATTAAGTTCCATGCAAGAGTCTTTAGAAATATTGGGAGTAATCACATACAAACCATTTGATTTAACACCAGAACATATAAAAGAACTATTTCTTTTAATCACAACTTCAGTTCCAAAATGAAAAGAATAACCATTATTCGATAAATTAGAAACTGAAATTAAATTACGTCTCATTGAAGGGACGTAAAGTACATCTGATAAAATCAAAATTTTATTGTCTAGAAATTCTAAAACTACGACTCCTATAGCAACCGCAGAAACAGTTGCGCTAGAACCTAGAGTAAGTACGATTTCCCCATCACTGCACCTCCTGGCTGATCTGAACCCCTGCAATGAATTACAGATATGGTTAGTCGCACCAGAATCAATGCACCAAGTGTTTGAAGTATCCGTTATAAAACTTACTTCAATCACATGTGATTCAATCATACCTTGAACTCTTGTAGCTAAGAATTCTGGACAGTTCCTCTTCCAGTGGCCTTTCTCACCGCATTGGAAACACTTTCCTTTGCCTTGGCCACCCACCTTCCCTTTGCCCTTACCTTTTCCCTTAGATTTTGCAATCTTAGGGACCGGTCCAACACTTGAACCACCAGTGCCAGCCTTCTTCTTCCCTTTCTTTCCTTTCGGTACAGATCGGGAAGAGGAAGCGCTTTTCTCAACGTTCAAAACGTTGACCCCAGGTTTGATCACCCCTTCCGCTGCCAAAAGAGAACTCATCAATTCGCTCATTGAAAAATTCATTTGATTCATATTATAGTTAAGTTTAAATTGAGCGAATGAAGGCGACAGCGAATTAAGGATCATATCAACTTGGGTCTGTGCATCGATGTTGGCACCTAGGGTCTCCAGCTCGTTTAAATAACCAATCATTTTTAAAACATGTTCCTTGACTGGAGTCCCTTCCGACATCTTCGCACTCATTATCTTTTGCATGGCTACCTGTCTGGCAGGCCTGCCATGCTCCCCAAACATCTTTTTCAGGGATGTGATAATGTCACTGGCGGAATCGTTCGATTGGAATTGATGTTGCAACACACCAGCCATTGAGGCCAGAATGTAGCAACGAGCCATTCCATTCGACTTCTTCCATTTGTCAAACTCGCGTCTGGCAGCTGCCGAAGCATTTGCCGCGGGTTCTTCAGGGCTTGGGGTGGTGAGGACATATATGTGATCCTCCGCAGTTAACACGATGTCAAGGTTACGTTTCCATTCAGTGTAGTTATTTCCAGTTAACTTGTTTTGAGTGAGTATGGTGGCAAGTGGACTAAATGCAGATCCAGACATTGTGATTTACTATAAAAATCAAAAGGCAAAATAAATATGGATATCAGATTTTGACAGTTTGAAAAAAAACTCTTATTTTAAAACAAAGTCGCCGGAATATCGAAACGAAAGAATAAAGCCTCCGTGTGGTGGTCAATGTTCAATCTTTCGATTAATCATGACTTGTCCGCTATGCAACTCTTGCAAAACAAGTTATGACTCCCGAACCTATTTGATCTCTAAGTTTCTGAATAATGCCCCGTGTGGGATCCCTTATCCATAGCTTAGCTAGTGTATACCATTAACTAAGATCCAATCACAACCGTCTCAAGTAGCGCCTCCGTGTGGTGGTCACCCTCTAATACGTCTGATTGATCCTATCCATAGGAAGTTCACATCTAGTAACCAATGAGCAGTGTACCCTCCGTATGGAATGATCACCCCTGGCGAGGTGACACAGAATACACTACTCATCTTACAATGAACCGTTAATGGAAGATCGTGGGTGTTATTTGATAAGACGCTCTCCCACTAGATTTAGTAAATTAAGGATTTTGCTTTTGAAAAATGTTTCCACACACTACCCATAAACATCCAATGTTTACTAATGTGTTGAAAACGGTTTTTGAATTTTATTTTAGAAAACTTGTTTTAAGTGCATGCAACAATGTATTATACGCCAATCACAAAACAAGCACATAAAACAAAAAACTAAAATGAAATATAGGCATTCAAACAATGCCTCTATCTCCCATGGCTCTATTTCCATAGAACCACCTTCTTGGTTTGGTCGCCTCCGGCTCCATCTTTATGGACAACGGCTCCTTGCTTCATCTTCATGGAATTTCTAATTCTATTACATTGGACCTATGCTTCTTTTGAAGCTTACAATTTATCTAGAAAAAGGAAATAGCAAAATAGAAATAAAAGGCTAGGGAAACCGGTGTGACTTTCCTTTTCGTAGGATTGAAGCCGCAGCGCCCTTTACATACGCCTTAAAACCAAACCATTAATAAATTATGACATGCACCAATCTCAAACAATTTAAATATAAATATTTAAACGACTAGGTGCCATGGGAGATAGCGACTAATTTTGCTGCAAAGGGTTAGTCGTACACGCATCCACACATACATAACAAATATATGTAACTATTGGAACACTTAATTGATTCACACAGTATATAAACACTTTACATACTGAATTAGAACTTAAAACAGCATCTTACATCTCTGTCACAGTTCGATCGATCGAAGAACGTTCGATCGCTCGAACCTTCGATCGATTGAACACTGTTCAATCGCTTGAACATTCTGTTTCACAGAATGATTTAAAAAATTTTACAGAAATAATTTAAAATTAAAGTATAATTTAAAAAACCTTTACAACTGTGAACAGAACACCTGGACAGAGAATCTGTCTCGATCGATCGAACACTATTCGATCGATCGAACACCAGAAGGCTTCGATCGATCGAAACTAGTTCGATCGATTGAGAACAGACTGTTCGATCGATCGAAACAAGTTCGATCGATCGAACCCACCTTGCATCCTATGCAATCACAGTTTTGTATTCTGCTGCGATAACACTGCAGAAACAGATCTGTGACGATGCAGTTTCAAAAACAGTTCTAAAATCAACATGCAAATCAAAACTAGGGTTCCAAAAACGCATCTATAGATCCAAACGAGCGTGGCTCTGATACCAATTGTTGGAAAAACCGGTTTAAATTGAAAGTTTAAACGCGCAGCGGAAAAATCAAGTTATAAAACTTTATTGGCATGCCCGGATCTACTACCCGTCAACTCCATAGAAGCGTACAAGGGGGTGCAAGATTTATACCTTAGTGTCTTGAACCCAATTCTGAACTTCAATTTCCAGCAGCCTCCACTAGATGATCTTCACCCTTATGACTCCTGCGGATGCCTGCCGGAAAGACTAGGGCTGGTGGGAACCCTAATAGAGAGGATAGAGAGGGTTTTGGGGTTCCAAAACAGTTTCTGCAGCTTCTGACGTTCAAAACGACGAACAACTTTTTCCAGAACGCAACTGCCCTATTTATAGATTCCCAGAACCGACCTAACCTTCGATCGATCGAAGGACTTCGATCGATCGAACATTCGATCGATCGAACCTTTCTCGATCGATCGAACCTGATGCCTTCGATCGATCGAACTATCTTCAATCGATCGAACCTGTCAGGACAGTTTCCTCAAGCGTCTTTCCAAGCATCCTTGCGGAGCTAAGAGTGGGACCTCCTAGGCTCTTTATTGTTGGCTCAGACCAGTTTATTAATTACCATGACCAAACTCTTTGATCAGCAAACTAACCAACTGGTCAGTTAACGTTTACTCCACTATAAAATGATAACTGAACTCCAACGCAAAAGAACATATCCGAAGCGATAACTAGACTTGTATGTTGTACTAATGTCCCTCTACCGTCAGCATTCGTAATCATATTCAGGTAGTCGGATAACTGTTACTGTCAACCTGAATCATGATTACTTCTTGTATTCCTTGAGTCCCATTCACCTCTCATGATTACCAAACATGTTAATAACTCTTATCAACAAGACTGCAGTACTCAGTAATCGACTTGGTGACATTCTCAAGGGAATGCTTACTCTGAATCAGAGGGTAGATTCTATCTTGACAATATATGTTCACAACCCTATGGACATGACATACCCAAGATACCCAGGTGTTGATCTTCTATAGACCTCACTGATTGGTAAGTCAAAGCAGCCATATCCATAGTCTGTGTTCATAATCATCTCAAGATTGAGAACACGTACCTTATACAAGTTATGAGTTCCTATTGACTGTTGACAGCCTTAAGTGTCAATAGGAAAGCTCAGGTCCGTCAATGCACTATAAGCACTAGCATATCAACTAAGAGCTACACTCTAGTGATTGAGATTAATCACTCCATCCAATGGTAGTTAATTATGCTACAGTGTAGACCTGATGAGGTATCCAGTCTCATCATCCACTGTGACATATTCTAAGTATCAAAGAATAGTAATTCGTATCTCACTTGTGTGTATCTCATACACACACGAATTGCTTACTATGATACTTAAGGATAAAACAATCATCTCATGAAAGAAACATACACAATGAAATGTAAAGCTGATATCAATATATTATAATGCTAATGTCTCATACATAAAGTAATGGTTTGAGGGCACAAACCCAACAAATTCTCAGTATCAAATCACCTAAAACCTAATACAATCTCTCAGGGCCTTTGTATCAAGCAGTTGGAAGACCCTAATAGTATTGGCAGCTCACTAACTGCTTAACCAGTAACAAACTGCCACGTGTAATACAAAAATCAGGCAGTATGCAGTTGATCATCTTCTACTTTAGCTTCTCTTCTTCATTTCTTGCAATTCATGACAATACATCCCCGTGGAAAACATCCTTGTCCTCAAGGATGAAACCAAGTGAGTGAAAAAGAGGACCCAATTGGTCCCCCCTGGGTCTGGCCCTCTCAATCAAATAGTGGTACCTTTACTTCTTCCAATACCCAAGAGGAAGGGCTTTTTGATGAAGAGCTTCAATTTTTCAATGGCTCCAAATGAAGATGTGTGGCCTTGTGAAGAAATTTCTCACAACAAAGAGAATAAAAGTTTCTCTGTCATTATCACTCTGAGGCAAAAGTGTACCAACCTCATCAATTATATGTGTAATACCCTATATTTTTTAATTTGTATTAATGAGATGAGATTCAGTACATTTGCCTTAGTAGTTCCTGTAAAGTCTCTCCCAATCAATTGAACCTTATCCAATCGATTGACCTGATGCCCTTCCCAATCGATTGAACTCATTTCAATCGATTGTACCTCTACCAACATGAATCAAATGATTGGACCCATGACAATCGATTGGACCCTTCTCAATCGATTGGACCGTTGCCGACCTGTTCTCAATCAATTGAACCCATGTCAATCGATTGAACGGGGCCAGATTTGATCTCCAAGTCTACGCAGAGAACTGCCACCTGCCCTCCTTTCCCCTATATATGTGACCATTTTGTATGTGTGTGTCTATTTTGGGCAGAGAGAGTTAGAGAGAGAGAGAAGATATTTTATATATATATACACTCTCATATATATATATGTATATACATACACATACACCATACACATGTATATACACACATTATCAAGAGAAGAAGAAAGAAGCAGAAAGGAGAGAAGGACATAAAGAAGAGAAGAAGAGAGCAGAAAGAGACAAAGACAAAAAGAGGAGAGAGAGAGAGAAAGAGAGAGAGAGAGAAGCACCATTGGAGGGCAAGCTCCAAAGTCCACCCAAACACCCCCTTGATAACTTTGGCGAGTCCCAAACTCACTCAATAGCCTAGGGTTGATGGTTTTAGAAGTTCAAATGTGAAAAAATGGACACAAATGGTAAACTAGAGCCTTAGTCCGCTGCTGCCTAGTTGTGGGAAGAAGATGACCTTCTCAATCGATTAAAAAGGTTCCAATCGATTGGATGGGACCCAATCGATTGAAAGTTGTTTCAATCGATTGAAATAACTTTTTCCCCAATTGATTGAACCCTAGTGTCAATCGATTGGTACTTATAGAATGCTGATATTCTCTGTTGTTGATGATATGAACTGATTAGTTGTTTAAATATTGTTTTATACTTTTGATATGCGATACTGTTAAAGAAAGAGATAATGCGACACTATAACGAGACAACATTAAGAGTAACGTAATAATGTTTCGTAACGTTTGATAAAGGAGTAGTCGTGAACCGTTTGGGTTGTCATTCATTTCATTTAATGTACTTAGGCAACATGGGGATGTCTCGTATCGGTATTAGTACGGAACATAGATAGATTTGCTAATATCTAGGAATCTTGCGTGGGCGGACACTTGGTCATGATATGTTCTTAAAAGTCAGTAAGCCGATAATATATTCTTAAAAGGTGGTGAGCTGGACCAAGTAGTCCTAAGATATCTAGGTGATCCATGATATATTCTTAAAAGTCGGTGAGCTATTAATATGTTCTTAAAAGGCGGTGAGCTGGGATCACTGGTAGACTTCACTAATTCGTGGCAATAAATTGATATGCTTTGCTCAAACGTTGTGTCCTTGTAATATAGTGAGCTGTGAGTATGTTCTTAAAAGCTGGGGACGGACTGACGTGGTGTCCATGATAAGCGGTGAGCTGTAAATCTGTTCTTAAAAGCAGTGGACGGAATTATGGTATATCCATAGAGTTGAATGATCGAGTCTGTTCATCAATTATGAGTACTTTATCGGTCTTTGGGGTAACAATGATAGAAATCGGATAGCAGATTGGAATAAAGAGAAGATATTATTAGTAGCATTATTATTTATCATTCTAACTTGTAATCACTTCACCCTTATGATATTGTGCGAGTTTCTACTCACTCAGATTTCAGTAAGCTGGCAGCCTTTTATGCCTTGACATTCCCCGTCTAGCCTACCATGTCTAGCCTATCCTGTCTATGGCCACATAGGTAACGAACCGTTCACTGATGGCAACTACTCGGAGGAAGGAAACACCGAGGATGGCCCCGCCGAAGATAGGTACACTGGTGAGGACTACTATACTGACGACTACATTTACGCTAGCTGAAGAATAGGATAGATTGTAGTTCTATTCCTGTCTTTTAAGCAGTTACCTTATGTTTTATATTTGGGCATATGTTGCCCGAAGACTTTTAATGTTCTATTTTAAACTCTGATGTAATAGTAGTAAGTTTATATTATGATCAGTTTAGTTGTATTATTGTTCTTCCTATTTGTTGTTGTTTAGAACTGTGTGGTGTGGACAATTCAGTGACTTCACAAATCATGGCCTACGGACCCAAAAAGGAATTTAATTTTCTCTATTTTGGATGTCTTATTATCCAACTAACTCTCATCAACCGAATTATGGAAGCTCAACAGCTAGATGAGAATTTGAAGTTGTGGGTTTGCTAAGATGTCAGCAAAGGAATCGGAGGTCTGAAGCATTAGTTCAGACAGAGCCTTATGATGTAAAGGTAGGCTTTGTGTGCCTAGCGAGGATAATCTCAGAAAGGACGTATTGGACAAAGCACACAAGTCACGAATGACTGTTCACCCTAGAGGTACGAAAGTGTACAAGGACTAAAGATGAATTTTTGGTGGGAAGGAGTGAAGAGAGAAGTAGCCTGTATCTCAATGTCTTACTTGTAAACAAATAAAGGCGGAACATCATAAACCACTGGGACTTCTTCAGTCATTACCGATTCCCCAATAGAAATGGGAACACATAACTATGAATTTTGTGGTAGGTTTGTCAAGGTCTCAGCAAAACCACAACGCTATTTAGGTAATAATGGATCGACTAACCAAGACGACGCATTTCATCGCATATAGCATGACATATCCAGTAAAACGTTTGAGCCGGATGTATCTACAACAAGTTGTATGACTACACGACGTGCCTATTTCGATCGTGTCGGATCGAGATTCGCGTTTCACCGTAGAGTTTTGGAAGAGTCTTCAGATAGCAATGGGAACCATACTGAACTTGAGTTCAGCCTTTCATCTACAGACCGAAGGTCAGACGGAACAAGTCAATCAATTGATGGAACGTATGCTACGAGCTTGCGTTATTGATTTCAAGAGTTCTTGGGTGATGTACCTACCGCTGATCGATTTCGCCTATAACAACAGCTATCACACGAGCATAAGAATGACGCCGTTTGAAGCTTTTTATAGAAGACCTTGCCGATCACCGTTATGCTGGGCCGAACTTGGAGATACTCAACTTTTTGGGCCAGAAATGGTACGAGAAACCAGCGAGAAGATTCAAGTTATACGTGAGAAGATGAAGATGGCACAGACTAGACACAAGAGCTATGCTGACAAACACCGTAAAGACTTAGAGTTCGCAGTTGGAGATCACGTGCTGCTCAAAGTTTTACCAGTTTGAGGAATCATCAGATTCAGACAGAAGAGAGGCAAGCTATCGCGCGATTCATCAGACCGTTCAACATCTTGGAGCGCGTTGGAAAGGTTGCCTATAGATAGGCATTGCCGCCGAAGATGTCAGGAGTACATAGCATTTTCCACATCAGTATGCTGACGAAGTGTGCCCACAACCCAGCGCATGAGATTAACTTCAAGGATATTGAAGTCATTGACAACATAACATTCAACGAAGGACCAATACAGATCCTAGACTGAGGAATCAAAAAGCTTGGGAACAAGGAGATACCGCTAGTAAAGATCCAGTGGAACCATTACGACGAAGGAGAGGCTTCATGGGAGCTAGAGTCAGAGATGCAGGAGAAGTTTCTGTTTTTTTTGTTTTAAGCCCTACTTACTTCAGATTTCGAGGATGAAATCTTTTGATAAGTGGTGGATGTTGTTATACCCTGTATTTTGAATGCATATTAATAATATTAGATTCAGTATATTTGTCTTGATTATATCTGTAAAGCTTTTCTCAATCAATTGAACTTATATCAATCGATTAACTTAGAGTATTTTTCAATCGATTGGACTCATCTAAATCGATTAAACTTGTGCCCTACCTAATCGATTGACTATCTCAATCGATTGAATTCCTGCCGACATGATTTTAATTAGTGGACCCATCTCAATCGATTGAGCCTATGTCAATCGATTGAATGGGGTCAGAACTTGATCTTCAAGCGTAGGGAGCTACCACCTGCCCTTCTTTTCTCCCTATATATATGTGTGTGGTGTTTGAGACTCAGAGAGTTAGAGAGAGAGAGAGAGAGAGAGAGAGAGAGAGAAGAGATATTTTACATATACATATATACTCATATATATATATACACACATACACTATATATGTATATACACACTCAGACATAGGGAGAAGAAGTGATCTACACTTTTAATACTTGTAACCCTTTATTCATATTCAGATTCATTCTAGAAAGCCCAACAAAGCATCTCATCGTATTTTAAAACTTTATAAATTCCAAGAAACCTTCATACTACAAATTTCTTTTGAGAAATCTCTAAATCAAGAAGTACTGGTGCCCTACTCCATTATGAGATTTATCAAACAAGTATCATTGTTGATGAAATTATGGAAAAGCACCTTTTATAAAATTTCACATGAACAAGTTTTGAGAAATTTCATAATAGAAGTATTAAGAAAAGGTTTTTAGTTTGAGAAATTTCTCAAAAAGTGTTTGATTTGCTAGTTTTGAAAAGTTTATCACAAATTTTATCAATCGTTGCGGATTTGTCAAATAAAGTTTTTGAAAATTTTCTCAAAGCTAGAAAACCAGATACTTATGTGGTTCCAGTGAATTGCAGGATATTTATTCCTTTTGAGATTTTCCGACAAATGGAGTTTTGAGGAATCATGGTATTGGTTATCTTCCGCCTCATCTCATAATACCTCTCTCAATCGCTCACCAGTCAACAGAGTCACGCTAAAGAATCACAAATCCCTCGTATACACAACGTACACACACACACATATATATATAGTTACACATACATATGTATAAAGGCAGTTTATATAGGTATTGACACTTCACAATAAAATTCGGGAGAGATAGAGAGAGAGAAGACGGTTATAGGTGATGAGGTTGAAGAGATCAATTGAATTTTCAAAATATTGATGAGGGATTTAAGGGATATGTTTTGAAGTTTAACTAAGGGTATATCAGTCCTAAAAATAAGCTTAAAACATGTTTAATGGTTTTAATTCTTTTGAAACAAACGAAGTCTTCAAATGACATTTAATGCGGATGTATTTTTTGACCTAAAAAAAATGCGGATGTATTTCACAAGAGCTTTTACCACAGTAGTCTAGGAATGATTTTTTATTAGACTATCACCTTCAAAAACTGACTTCAAAACTCCAAAATCTTGAAGGGCCAAGAACACATGTTGTGCAAGCTTAAGAAGTCCATTTATGGACTTAAGCAGACATCTAGGTCTTGGAATATCCGCTTTGATCAAGCAAGCAAGTCTTTTGGTTTTGATCAATGTGCGGATGAATCTTGTGTGTACAAGAAACATGATGGAAGAGTGGTGGTGTTCTTAGTACTATATGTGGATGATATCTTGCTAATCGAAAACGATGTGGGGGTATTATCTTCTGTAAGGGTATGGTTATCTAGTCAATTCGATATGAAGGACTTGGGAGAAGCCGGTCATATCCTAGGGATCAAGCTTATGCGAGATCGCAAGAATAGGATGTTGGGCTTGTCACAAGGCACTTATATTGACAATATTCTTGCAACGTTTAGCATGCAAGATTCCAAGAAGGGATTCCTTCCCTTCAAATACGGAATTACTCTATCTAAGGATCAGTGTCCTAAGACATCTGATGAGATAGAGAAGATGAAGGCAGTTCCTTATGCCTCGGCAGTAGGAAGCCTAATGTATGCTATGCTATGTACTAGACCTGACATCTGCTTTGTTGTTGGCATGGTTAGTAGATATCAGTCTAATCCAGGACAAGAACATTGGACTGCGGTGAAAAATATTCTCAAGCACCTGAAAAGGACTCGAGACTATATGTTAGTTTACCAAGCAGACAGTTTTGTACCCATTGGGTACACAGATTCTGATTTCATGTCAGATAGGGATTCCAGAAAGTCTACCTCAGGATATGTGTTTACCCTAGGAGGTAGAGCCATTAGTTGGAATGAGGTGTGTCACTTCATGGCTTTGAGTCTAAGTGGGAGATTGTTAGGGATATATACTAAAAGCCATGCTTTATGTAGTTGATTTATTATTCATTTAATAAAATCAATTAATCCATTTTTTATGAGAATTTGTGTGGGCAATGTTTGTATTATATTATTTATTTAATGTGTGTCTCTCATTCTATATAGTAGGTGGTTTGGTGTGTAGAGTTCGGCTTACACACGGAAAATCAGGCCATCAGATATTATAGAATGTAAGATTTTGGTTTACAGTCTTAGATGGGATTGGACACACCATCGGTAGGACTGCAGCATGGTGTTGTAGTAGGTTTGTCTTGACTGCGGGAAACGGTATAGTTTCAACTCACCATGCTGGTACATTTTGTGTATTAAACAGGACCGATTTGGGGTAATTATCTTTATACTGACTTATAAGATAATTAATACCTCATAGCTATTATGAGTGCTTATGCTCTAAATCCTAAGTTAATTTGTAGACACGTACATTTGATATTTACACTTTGATCCCTAAAAGGGTGAGATCCTTAAATGGGTCAATATCTCATTGGATTGGGTGGCAATATTAATTGTGTGGTGGATATTAATTAATGATGGAATCCATGTCTCAATTTTGGGATTGATGATATCCCCTTGAGAAAGCTTATAAGTTTTGATTATGTCAAACCCTGCAGGTGGATTTTGTATCCGACATATCAGATAAGTTAAACAGAGGATCTCAGGGAATTTTAAGAAATTAATTAAATATGATTGTCAGTAATTATATTTAATTAATGGATATCTGTAATCTTAACATGGGGAGATAATAAGCATTTAATAACATGGAGCTCGAAATATATTTTTGAGATAAGGGTAAGAGTGCAATTATAATTCTTTAGTGGTATGAATTATAATTTATGGAAATAGGAATCTGATTCAGTTCGAATTAGGGTTTCCTAATTCCATAAGGAAGCCTATTCCTTATTGACTTCTTATGGTCCCTATCGTAGCCTATATATATGCTGCCTTGGCTCTTCTCTCAGGTTGCATAATTTCATATTCTAAGCTTCCCTTGACCTTCTAGCTTTCTTCTAGAAGGGTTTCCACCAAACCCTAGTCTCTGTGAGCATTCAAGAGACATAGGAGTGTAGATCGCTAGCGTCGGACAACGCTCACTAAAAGAGCTTCGGACTGCTCGATACTGATCGAAAGTTGCTGAATTTTTTACACAACGTTCCTGACGTCGAGACGGAGCTGCTGTTAAAAATTCAAGTAAATCGGAGATCGTTTGATCCTCCTGACGAACACATCTTTGTCGGATCAATGTGATCAGGATTGAATCGTCACATCAATCAAAGAGAGTGTTATAACTGGGAATAGAAAATAGAATGTAAAGAGGGAAGAGCAGAAAACTAAAAGGATTTTGAAAGAGCCCACACTCAGTTCGATATTCTGGCAGCAAAGGAATACGGTAGAAGATCGTGAGCTGTTATCGAGCCCGTGTTCTCGATTCGTCTACTACAGCAATCCAATTTTGCAGTTCAAGGTAACCCTAGTTCCGCCCTTGTAGGGTTATTATAGATTTCATGAAATTTTTTGCAGTACCAACTTATACCCACTGTCAACGGATTCTGGGAACGCAATTTCCTAACAGTGGTATCAGAGCAACGTTGATTCTGCGTATGGGTTGGACGCAACCATGTTGTCCAATAAAACAGATCTTATGCGTGTTTTGATGGATGGATAGAACGTAGAGCTGTGCTAACCCTTGTTTTGCAGTGTTCTTATTCCACTATTATGGTCACTGATTTTGTGTGATTGGATCCCACGATGGTTTTATCCGTGGTTAATTTTGCTGTTTTAATATAGCATGTGAACTCCTTTATGGAGGCATAGGATTTGTGTGTATTGGATCCCACGCTTGATTGATGTGTGGTTAATTTACTGCAAAGAAATAGCATGTGAACTCCTTTATGGAGGCATAGGGTTTGTGTAATATATCTCAAGTAAATCCGTGAAGACAGTTCGTGAAGATAGTTTACAAGCAGTTTCAGAAAGCAATCTAGAGGCAATTTCTGGAGGCTATTTCAGAAAACAGTTCTGGAAGGCAGTTGCGTAGTTGCGACATAGAGCTAATCGGGTTCCATGAAGATTTCTTCACAAGAGTTGCAGCTTGACCATAATAGTGGGATTCCTATTTTATTGTGGTTTCCTTATTTGTGTGTGATTGAATGATTATTATTGTTTCATGTTTAATGAATAGGACAACATGGATAATTATTCCTAGACCTATTTCAGATGTCTAGCTGCATGTTTAATTTATATTAATTTAAAATGATGGACAACTACATGTGTATTTAGAAATAAAACTAATTCCATAATTTGAAAATATAAGTACTTATTTTCTAAAATAATGAGAATAGAATAATTTTATTATCTACACATGTGGGTTTCACAAGTAAGGATGAATTAATCCTTGTCAAGTATTCCATTATTTTTTATTAATTAAATTAAAAGTTTTTCTAAAAAATTATAACCCTCAAATTTTTTTAAAAATTCTAAGTGGGAGAGAGAATTTATCAAGTATAAATCACATGGTCTCCATCACTGGTTTGTAGATGATATGATTAATTTTATGTGATGGCTCTAGTGTCATCCTCCCCATCGGATGTAGTTGATCATGGAATCATCAGTACAAACTTCTTTAAAAGAATGTTTTGGGTGATTGTTGGTGTGGGTCACCTCTCCATCAAAGGTGTTCCTCACAGAACTCTTGACCTAGAATTAAGTGATGGTATACACTTAGCTATAAATAATAATATCCTCTCCATCTAAGTCACTGTTATTATTTATAGGACCAAAGCAAGTCAGCAGTTTAATTTTATTAGGCAAAGTACATTGCCTGGATAGTAAAATTAAAAGGCAATTGTCTATCTGAACAAATGATGGATAGTATATGGCTTCCCATCGAGTCATACTATTCGCGGTGTATCAGGTTGCTGGCAGATTCCTTTCAAATATGGTAGAGGGAACCAATATTTTCAACTCGAATCCATAGTAAATTTTGCCCAAACGTAATTATTTATGTTATATGATTCTCAGGCTTTCAAATGGGTACTTTCAATCCACTTGTTGTTATACTTAAAGAAAACAAACTTACTGGACCAAACTATATAGACTGGAAAAAGAATTTGGATATTGTGTTAACAGCTGAAGAGTACAAGTTTGTGCTTACTCAAGAATGTCCTGAGCAACCTGGTGAGGGGGCAACCGCTGAGGAAACCCATGCTCACAAGAAATGGGTCAAGGCTGATGAGATGGCGCGGTGATACATTTTGGCATCCATGTCAAATGTTCTGCAACATCAGCATCAGTCAATGATCAGTGCCTATGACATGATGGAGAGCCTCCGAGAGATGTTCGGGGATCAAAGTCGTGCTGCTAGGCAGGTTGCTATGAAAGACTTGATGAACACAACCATGGCTGAGGGGACGCCTGTAAGGGATCATGTTCTTAAGATGATATCTCTTCTTAATGAACTAGAGATCCTTGGAGGTGAAATTGACAGGGAAACCCAGGTCGATATCGTACTCCAGTCACTGCCAGAGTCTTTTAAGCAATTCCGCCTCAATTACAACATGAATAAATTTAAATATACCTTGGCGAAGCTGCTTAAAGAACTTCAGGCAGCTGAGGGTCTCAACAGAAAGTCAGGGAGTGCTCTTGTATTTGAGAAAGGTTCTACTTCAAAGCCGAAAGGCAAGAAGAAAATGAAAAAGGCTCAAAAGAAGGTAGCGGGTCCTCCGCCAATCCAAAGGCCACGAGGATAACCGGGAAAGCCTAAAGGCAAATGTTTTGTTTGCAAGCAGCCAGGACACTGGAAAAAGCAATGTCCAGTTTCTCTCGTCAGACAGAACAATCAAGGTAAGTCTCATTTACTAGTTGTTGAATCATGTTTAGCGGTCCGATCTATCGGTACCTGGTGTGTAGATACGGGAGCCACTGATCATGTATGCAATTCTTTGCAGGGGTTCCAGGGAACCAGGCAGCTCAGTGATGGAGAGATTTATCTATATATGGGAAATGCTACGAGAGTAGCAGTAGTTGCAATTAGAGATCTACATCTTAGTTTTTGTAGAGATAGGAATTTAATATTAAGAAATTGCTTTTATGTACCTTCTATTAGAAGGAATTTAGTTTCAGTTTCTAGTTTAGTAAAGAATGGATATTCAGTTCATTTTAATAAAGTAGTAGTTATTAAAGAAAATAAACGTTTTATTTGTTCTGGTCAATTGGTGGATGATCTTTATATTATAAATCCTATCTCTCCTATACTGCAACTTAATGAATTGAATAACACAAATAGTTTGCCATTTAAGAGAAAAGAACCTTCGAGGATGAACCAAACGCATCTTTGGCACTTACGCCTTGGTTATATTAATTTGAAAAGGATTCAAAGACTGGTTCAAAATGGGCCATTAGGCTCATTGGAAGTCGAGGCACTTCCAGTTTGTGAATCCTGCTTGGAAGGTAAAATGACCAAGAGGCCATTCTCGGCCAAGGGCTATAGAGCAAAAGAGCCGTTGGAACTGGTTCACTCTGATTTGTGTGGTCCTATGACTGTCCAAGCAAGAGGGGGATTTGAGTACTTTGTCACTTTCATCGATGATTACTCAAGGAATGGGTATATTTATTTGATGCGGTGTAAGTCTGAATGCTTTGAGAAATTCAAAGACTTTAAGGCTGAAACGGAGAAGCGTCTAGGTAAATGTATCAAGACACTACGATCTGATCGTGGTGGAGAGTACCTCTTGCGAGAGTTTAGGGAATACTTATTGGAGCAAGGGATTACATCCCAATTGTCTGTACCCCGTATGCCTCAGCAGAACGGTGTGGCAGAAAGAAGGAACATGACTCTTATGGACATGGTAAGATCTATGATGAGTTATTCGAATTTATCAATTTCCTTTTGGGGACACGCGTTAGAGACAACCGTATACATTCTAAACTTTGTACCTTCTAAGTCAGTACCTACTACTCCCACGGAATTGTGGACTGGGCGAAAGCCTAGTCTGCGGCATGTTCGGATCTGGGGTAGTCCAGCACATGTGCTGAAAGGGAACGCAGAAAAGTTGGAATCAAGAACAGAAGTATGTTTCTTTGTTGGGTATCCAAGAGGAACTAAAGGTGGTCTGTTTTATAGTCCTAAGGGTCAGAAGGTTATTGTTAGCACCAATGCCATATTCTTAGAAGAGGACTATGTTATGGACCATAAGCCCAGAAGCCGTATTGTTTTAGAGGAAATGAGAAGAAAGACACCGACATATACTTCTTCGATACCAACGGTACAAGAAGAAACACCACAAGAAAGAGTTATCGATATTCCATTACCACGTCGTAGTGGGAGGATTATCGAAACTCGTGTAGATCCCGAACCAACCATTAACACGCAGGTTCCTGAACCTGTACAACGTGTAGATAATGGTGTATTAGGTTCAGAATCTTCACAACGAAATATCAGTGATGCATAGACACGAGTTGTGCTTCATCGTAGTGGGAGGGTTATTATTCGACCTGACCGGTATATGTTCTTGGGAGAGTCTTATGACCGGGTCCCTGATGAACAAGGTACCGACCCCTGTAACTACAATGAAGCACTCCAAGATAAAGATGCAGATCTTTGGCAAAAGGCTATGAAGTCTGAAATGGAGTCCATGTACTCCAATCAAGTCTGGGATCTTGTAGAACCACCCAATGAAATAAAACCCATTAGATGTAAGTGGATCTATAAGAAGAAGAGAGGAGCAGACGGTAAGGTGGAAACCTTTAAAGCAAGGCTTGTTGCGAAAGGGTTCACTCAAAAAGAAGGAATCGATTATGAGGAAACTTTTTCGCCGGTGGCAATGCTGAAGTCTATCCGGATTCTCTTATCCATTGCTGCACATTTTGATTATGAAATTTGGCAAATGGATGTCAAGACAGCATTTCTAAATGGGAATCTTGACAAGTGCATCTATATGATGCAACCAGACGGGTTCATTGCGAAGGGCCAAGAACACATGTTGTGCAAGCTTAAGAAGTCCATTTATGGACTTAAGCAGGCATCAAGGTCTTGGAATATCCGCTTTGATCAAGCAATCAAGTCTTTTGGTTTTGATCAATGTGCGGATGAATCTTGTGTGTACAAGAAACATGATGGAAGAGTGGTGGTGTTCTTAGTACTATATGTGGATGATATCTTGCTAATCGAAAACGATGTGGGGGTATTATCTTCTGTAAGGGTATGGTTATCTAGTCAATTCGATATGAAGGACTTGGGAGAAGCCGGTCATATCCTAGGGATCAAGCTTATGCGAGATCGCAAGAATAGGATGTTGGGCTTGTCACAAGGCACTTATATTGACAATATTCTTGCAACGTTTAGCATGCAAGATTCCAAGAAGGGATTCCTTCCCTTCAAATACGGAATTACTCTATCTAAGGATCAGTGTCCTAAGACATCTGATGAGATAGAGAAGATGAAGGCAGTTCCTTATGCCTCGGAAGTAGGAAGCCTAATGTATGCTATGCTATGTACTAGACCTGACATCTGCTTTGTTGTTGGCATGGTTAGTAGATATCAGTCTAACCCAGGGCAAGAACATTGGACTGCGGTGAAAAATATTCTCAAGTACCTGAAAAGGACTCGAGACTATATGTTAGTTTACCAAGCAGACAGTTTTGTACCCATTGGGTACACAGATTCTGATTTCATGTCAGATAGGGATTCCAGAAAGTCTACCTCAGGATATGTGTTTACCCTAGGAGGTAGAGCCATTAGTTGGAATGAGGTGTGTCACTTCATGGCTTTGAGTCTAAGTGGGAGATTGTTAGGGATATATACTAAAAGCCATGCTTTATGTAGTTGATTTATTATTCATTTAATAAAATCAATTAATCCATTTTTTATGAGAATTTGTGTGGGCAATGTTTGTATTATATTATTTATTTAATGTGTGTCTCTCATTCTATATAGTAGGTGGTTTGGTGTGTAGAGTTCGGCTTACACACGGAAAATCAGGCCATCAGATATTATAGAATGTAAGATTTTGGTTTACAGTCTTAGATGGGATTGGACACACCATCGGTAGGACTGCAGCATGGTGTTGTAGTAGGTTTGTCTTGACTGCGGGAAACGGTATAGTTTCAACTCACCATGCTGGTACATTTTGTGTATTAAACAGGACCGACTTGGGGTAATTATCTTTATACTGACTTATAAGATAATTAATACCTCATGGCTATTATGAGTGCTTATGCTCTAAATCCTAATTTAATTTATAGACACGTACATTTGATATTTATACTTTGATCCCTAAAAGGGTGAGATCCTTAAATAGGTCAATATCTCATTGGATTGGGTGGCAATATTAATTGTATGGTGGATATTAATTAATGATGGAATCCATGTCTCAATTTTGGGATTGATGATATCCCCTTGAGAAAGCTTATAAGTTTTGATTATGTCAAACCCTGCAGGTGGATTTTGTATCCGACATATCAGATAAGTTAAACAGAGGATCTCAAGGAATTTTAAGAAATTAATTAAATATGATTGTCAGTAATTATATTTAATTAATGGATATCTGTAATCTTAACATGGGGAGATAATAAGCATTTAATAACATGGAGCTCGAAATATATTTTTGAGATAAGGGTAAGAGTGCAATTATAATTCTTTAGTGGTATGAATTATAATTTATGGAAATAGGAATCTGATTCAGTTCGAATTAGGGTTTCCTAATTCCATAAGGAAGCCTATTCCTTATTGACTTCTTATGGTCCCTATCGTAGCCTATATATATGCTGCCTTGGCTCTTCTCTCAGGTTGCATGATTTCATATTCTAAGCTTCCCTTGACCTCCTAGCTTTCTTCTAGAAGGGTTTCCACCAAACCCTAGTCTCTGTGAGCATTCAAGAGACATAGGAGTGTAGATCGCTAGCGTCGGACAACGCTCACTAAAAAGAGCTTCGGACTGCTCGATACTGATCGAAAGTTGCTGAATTTTTTACACAACGTTCCTGACGTCGAGACGGAGCTGCTGTTAAAAATTTAAGTAAATCGGAGATCGTTTGATTCTCCTGACGAACACATATTTGTCGGATCAATGTGATCAGGATTGAATCGTCACAGCAATCAAAGAGAGTGTTATAACTGGGAATAGAAAATAGAATGTAAAGAGAGAAGAGCAGAAAACTAAAAGGATTTTGAAAGAGCTCACACTCAGTTCGATATTCTGGCAGCAAAGGAATACGGTAGAAGATCGTGAGCTGTTATCGAGCCCGTGTTCTCGATTCGTCTACTACAGCAATCCAATTTTGCAGTTCAAGGTAACCCTAGTTCCGCCCTTGTAGGGTTATTATAGATTTCATGAAATTTTTTGCAGTACCAACTTATACCCACTGTCAACGGATTCTGGGAACGCAATTTCCTAACAGTTTCAACCAACAATATTATGTCTAATTACATTTGGGTCAACAATTTTTTGAATATTTATTATTCACTTCAAAAAAGTGACTATTTTAGTGGCTATTTAGGAATTGGTCATTAATATTCACAATTTGGTCAACTTCTTCTCTCAAATTTAGGATTCATGTATTGTAATTTGTGTAATTGCATTTGGATCAGTTAGTTTTGAGATTTTTATTATTCACTTAAAAAGAGCAAAAAAAAAATTAGTGGCTATTTAGGAATTGGTAATTAATATTTATATTTTGGTCAACTTCTTCTCTAAAATTTAGGATTCATATATTGTAATATGTGTAATTACATTTAGGTCAGCAAGTTCTTGGATATTTATACTTTACTTCAAAAATATCAAATAAAGGGCTATTTTCGTGGCTATTTATGAATTGGCCACTAATATTTACATTTTGATCAACTTCTTCCCTCAAATTTAGGATTTATAGATTGTAATATGTATAATTACATTTGGATCAGTATTCTGTTGCATCTTTATGATTCACATCTTTGCTTCTAATATCAACTAAGGTTTACAATCACATTCATGTCCTTTTTAAGGGGAAATACCCTAGTTGTGTCATGTATTTTCAGTGGTGATTTATTAGGTACCTTTACTACTCATTTACAAGATAGTCAGAATTATCAACTTCTTCCGTAGGAAGAGTTTTAGATAAAATAGCTACATTTGCAATTTTCTATTTAACCGTTTTAACATATTATTATACACTTTTAGCAACCACTTAACCACACGAAACGACATAATTAAATTTTCTGAGCAACGCACAGGACTCCAACTAGTATATATATATATATATATCTAGATCTGACTAAACTATTACTACAAATTATTTAATAAATAAATAAACAAAAGAAACGTAGGTAATAACAAATAGTTTAAACAATCGAAGTAAAATGATAATTCAAAGTGTCCAAACTATCCATCCATTTGTTAGTTTGTTCATTTAAAAAAAAAAAAAAAAATCCAAATAGCTAGGTCTTTCAAAACAGACTTTGTCAACATGTACCATGTATCTTAAACAATAACATTCAAAAGTCTTTCTTTGAGATAAATTACATGTAATAGATAATTACTTTACTCAGATACATACTAGTGCTAGATGAAATTACAAAAGCATTATATATCTTATTGTTTGTTGGGAACTCTTTTTCTTTGTGTAAGCTACAATGACCAAACTTGAGATATATTTTGAATATATAAAACTCCCCCTTACATTCAAAATCTGTACTAACTTAGATAATTACTTTACTCCATACATACTAGTGTTAGATGAAATTAGAAAAACGTCACTTATCTTATTGTCTGTTGGGTGTGCCTTCCTCTCGACAACTCTTTTTCTTTGTGTAAATTACAATGAGCAGACTATGAGATATGCTTTAAATATAGAAAACTCCCCCATACATTCAAAAATTGTACTGACAGAGATAATTACTTTACTCCTGGGGCGGAGGTATTCCAGGGCCAGTGGGGGCACGTGCCCCCACTCACTTTTTGAGAAGAAAAATTTTACCCTACATTTGTTATAGGTTTTATATTTAAACCCCCCTTAACTTATGTTTAGGTCCCCCCCTCAACTTATGTTTAGGTCTCTCAAAGGGGTTAAATGCCTAATTTAATGCCATCAACTACATGTATATTGATTTACATGTACATACAACTTAAAGGAAATGCGCTTAGAATTTTGAAAATTACACTTTTAGTGTGAGAATTTTATACGTTTTAGAAATAGTCTCCCTAGAATTTTGAAACACACTATACAATATTTACATGTCTCCAAATAGACTCATATTATAAGCATATCCCATAAAAATCGTAATTATATACAAGTAGCCCCTAAAAAAATCGCCAATTATGCATAAATAGACCCCAAAAAAATCGCCTCAGGGGCGCTGCCCCCGAACCCCCGTGTGACTTAGGCCCCTCCTGACCAAAATTTCTGACTCCGCCCCTGCTTTACTCGATACATGCTAGTGTTAGATTAAATAACAGAAACAGCGTCATTGATCTTATTGTTTGTTGGGTGTGCGTGTGCCCTACCTCTGGAAAACTCTTTTTCTTTGTGACAATGAAGGGACTTGAGATATACATTCGAAAATTAAACTGACCTCCCCTCCCGTTAGGGTTTGTTATAAGCATGTGGCATCGACTAAGTCACAGCTATGCCCATTTTCATTTCTTTTCTTTGGAGAATTTTGTGATAAGCATTTTTGTGGCATCTAAGTCACAGCTATGCCCATTTTCATTTCTTTTCTTTGGAGAATTTTGTGCTACGACCAAGTTGTTTGGTCATATCCAAGGGCGTATCTGGGGGTGGGCTGACCTGGGCTGTAGCCCACCCCAAAATTTTGAAGTCCAATGTTATATGTATGATTTTGCTCAGCCCATTATCAAATTATACACATTTTAGCTCACCCCTCATCCATACAGCCCAATTAGTTTTGCTAATGGCAGCCCAGCCCAGACTAGTCCAAAGATACAATTGTCAATTTGTCACTTATTATACAAATACAAATTAAAAGTGGGGGCTAAAAAGATTTGAACTATGAACCTCTTAAGAAGAGAATGAGATTCAATTAATCAAAAACCACTGAACTAACTAAATAATCATTATCCAAACTTACAAACATTATTTACTTGTTATGTTTTTCTATCAACGAATTATAATAGTAACCACCACTCTTATCACTAAATGATTCTTATGTAAATAAACTTATACTTGATCCTTCACAAGCTCACTTGACCAAAAAAAAATCTAGAAAATGTGCATAAATAAACCCAATTTTTTTTTCGGGGGGTAGTCCGTGGGCCCACTACCCCAAACCTCCGTGGACCCACCACTATATGTATTTTCAGCCCAACCCTACCTAACATCCTGGATACGCCCTTGGTCATATCATACAATCCAAATCTTTCGTTGAGAAAAAGTCACGTATGAAAGTTACAGGTAACATAAAACCTACGTCATAAAACATTGCACTCAAGTCACAAAATTGAACGCAATTAAAAAAATTGTTGCACTCAAATCATAAAAAGGTCACAAACATCATATTAGGGGTGCAAGTTGGAACAAAAAATTCTAATTCCGACCGCTTCCGATCCGAAAAATTCCTATTTTGGGAACATAAAAGTAATTTGAATTTTAAAATTCCAAAATATAATTTTTTTTATTTCTATTTTTTACAAAAATTGGACTAAATCTGGAAGTTCCGAAAATTTTGAATTTCCAATCCAATTAAAAAAAATAATAATAATAATTGGGACCTAAAATTTCTCGATATTTTGAAACATCTTTTTATGGTATATACAATTACACATATATATTCTATATCAAACAAGGGTCTGAATGCAATTTTTAAAACTTTTAAACTAAATTCAGATTTTCAAAAAATCTACTAATCAAATGTTGAAACAATGATATGTTGATTTTTATTTTTATCCAAATTACGATTTCAAAAAATTTCCGAAATTCTGATATTTTCGAAATTTAGAATCGGAATAGAACATGAAAATTTTGAATTTTTTTTCCAAAATTGTCACTTCAAATCCGTTCCATCCGAAAATAGCCCTAATCACATCTGTTTGAAGTCTTACAGAGTTGTATCCATGTCTCAAAATGTCATATGACATATCCAAAGTGATTTTGTTTAGGTCTCAGAAAAATTGTACATCCTTGTTAATTAATGTTAAGTGCCCTGTTAGGAAATGTTATTGGTTTCTTTTAGTGAAAAATCCCTCCATATAAACCTGGGTAGAAAAATCCCAACGACTTTGTGAAATTTCATAGAGTCCTCGAGATTTTTTTGCCAGGTTTATATGTGAAGGACCTTTTGACTAACAAAATTTCCTTGTTAGACCTAATACTTAAAAGTACTCTAAAATTGACTAAACCCTAATTATCATTTTCTTAATTATAACAACACCAGTGCCCTAATTCTCCCTCCACCGCGATTCACTCACCATCGCATCCCTCCCCCACTGCAGCCCTAACTCTCTTTCCCTCGCTCTCTCTATCTCTAGGCATGCACTTACATATGCATGTTTCTTAATATACACACGTATTTCTCTTTCCAATATAAAATTATATTTTTATATGGAGTAATTTGCACTTTTCTCTCTTGTAGTTTAACGGTCATGACACTTTAGTACTTGCATTTTCAATTTGGACATTTTAAGCACTAGAGTTTCATAAGTGTGACAATTAAGTCTATTTAGATCTTTTATAATTAAAATTGGAACCGTAGTAGTTTAAAGAATATACTAAACTACCCAGAAGTTTTTTAAAATCTAGTATTTTCTCTTTTCTTTGGGCACCTAATTATTTTTTACCACCACCTACCATCAACGATAGTGATTCCTAGTCTTTTAATGCTATACTTTCTAAATTTTAATCCTAAAAGTGATTTTCAAATGATGTGACAATTGAATTTTGATTGAAAGTTATTTACCTGGCCCCATTAACACATCATTTGAGAAACTATTTTGGAATAAAAATTTGAGAGATATAGCATTACTCCTTAATTTCTTAATTCTCTCTCTCTCTCTCTCTCTCTCTCTCTCTCTCTCTCTCTCAATATGCCAAGCTCGTATTACTGAACTCATGACGTTAGGGTATGACAGGTTATGGTTGCTGTTATAATGTTGGGATAATTACATTAACACCCCTTCAATTATGACCCAATTTTAACTCATACCCCTAAACTATTTTACCCGATGAGTACACCTCCTTAACTATTAACCTGTGGCATGTAACACCCCACCCACCGTTAAATAACAGTTGGCACTTTAAACGGAAAAAGCGCATCTGACAATTTTAGGCCTTTTCAAATAATTTTATAGACAATTTTGCCCTTCACTTGTTCAAATTGAACTTGAGACCAAACATAGGCCATATTCTCTCCTGTTCTTTATAGTTTTCACCTATATAATTTCTCCATTCTTTTACTGTAGTCTGTGAAGCATTCCTAAAGCCTTGTTTTGCTAGTTTCTTTTCATATATTGTCTAGTAAAAAAAAAAAGAAGTCATCGCCAAATCGCCTTTGTAACCACACCACCACAAAATCACCCAAATTCAAATCAATCCTTCCCCGAACAGTAGCATCCAGGTCTTTACTTTTGCATTCCAATGGTACATTTGTACCTCTCTATATATATCAAATGTCTTAACATGATTGTATCATTTAGATGCATATATATATATATACACACACATACCCACATGGGAAAATCACTTTACCTGAGGATTTTGTTCCATGGATTTTGTGGATAATTGATTTTAAAATTTTGTTGCAGTATTGATGACAAAGCGCGTGCATACACATTTATACAAATATATATATATATACGCACACACATACATATACACAAACGTATACACATTCAGTCTGAGTTTTGGAGGTGGAGGTTTCCGGGTCGGCGGTGGGGTGAATATCATGGAGTGAATACATGATTTGGGGTGGATGCATCTAGATAGAGAAAGAATGGAAGATGAATTTTAGTCCTTTGTTAGAGGGTAAAAATGTAATTTTATCTTTTTTGTTAACAACGGCAGACTGAGTTGCCTCGGAGGGGGGACTCCTCGTGTTTTTTAGATCAGGGGTGTTAGGTGTTTTTGGATAATAGTTTTAAGGGGTATTGGTGTAATTATCCCTATAATGTTTGATTCCATGTATTTGATCGTCTGGGCATCGATCTGGTGCAGCCGTATTAATTTGTAACCAATCGACGACTTGCTCACAATGACTATGAGTGGTTGCAAGTTGCAACGGTAACGAGTTCAACCCGAAGACTGTAGGCTCTCTCTCTCTCTCTCTCTCTCTCTCTCTCTGATACACACATAGAACTTCAACATACTGTAATATATCTGAATTTTCATTGAATAAGTCTATAGTGAACAACTTCTCATATGAAAACGCCAGCATCTGATCGTAAGATTTCCAAGAGTATGGAGATGTCGGTTTTAATTCGCTTTCTCATATGAGAAGCTGCTTACTATAGACTTCCCAATTTTCATTATATTTACTAATTTAATCTCATTAATTGGTAACCATAAATCCCAATTATTTAGGTCTTTTCTGGTTTTGTTTTAGGAAAGTGATTAATAGATGGGGAACTCTAGAATTTCTACCCAAGTCATTATTTTTTTGAATAATTTAACTCGAGCAAACACAGAAACATATCTTTGTAGATTATTTATTTATTTTTTTTCCCTGTATAACTTTCTATTTGATTTTGTGTTGTGGGGGAAAATAGACAGGTCTTCGAATGTCCTCCTTGTCCATGGTTTGCTTGTAATAAGTAGGAAAGAGATTGTGATAAGTGGGCCTAGCCCAGTTGGTCTTACCCCATCTCTCCCAAGTGGGACGTGGGGGGTTCGATTTCCCTCGTGGGGATTCTGGGGTGTTGTTTACCCCTCAGCCATCTATGGGAGGAAGTCCCTTTGAAGTGGGCCCGTGGCCCCCCCTGGCTGTCTGCAGTCTGACTGCAAGTGTGTGTGTGTGGCGCCTGCGGGTGCTTTGACCACTAGCAAAAAAAAAAAAAGTAGGAAAGAGATTGTGAGCTATAGTCTATTGATATAGATATAATACATGTATACACATATGCGGTAACATTTAATTAATAATTTAAAGGTACTGCATATTTGGAAAGGAAAAAGGAAGACCCACTTATCTTCTGATATAGAACAGTTCTTTTTCTTCTCCATCACAAACTGGGCAAAATGATTTAAGGCTAATTCATCAGAGAACTCGGCCAAAAAAATAAAAAATTCCCTCATGAGCGGGGTCATTAATTCATACAATTTCACTCGAAGCAAATCGTGGCAGTGGGGAAACATTTGCAGTTTTTGTTTTTGTGAAATTCAACGACAGTTTTTGGTTTGTGAACTGACATTTTTAGTCTCCTTATATTTTTTTTTGGTAGAAAAATCTTTATTGGTTTGAATGTAAAAATGGTTAATAGAAAATATAAATAAGATACCCCTACTTATGTACATCATCTTTAGGTCTCGTTTGTTTCGTAGGATTAAGAAGAGGATAGTGGGGATTGGATTAATAGGCTCATTTAATTGAATAGTCCAGTGTTTGACAAGACCACTTTGCTCGGGACTAATTGTCCAATTTAAAAGAATAGTCCCCCATATAAGGGACTAAGTTATACCATGGGGAGGTGGCATTATTAGTCCTAGGACTATTAATTAAATAAGACTAATTGTCAGCTTATGTAAATATGCAATTGTGGAACAATTTTTGACCTTTTTTACGAAAGCGAGTCTTATTTGCTTTTTTTCTTTGAAGTTGGAGATGCAGCAATAACACACTCTTTAGCTATTGTAAGTCTCTATCTTCATCTTTCTATCTCTATGTAGAATTAGTCAATATTTGTATCCAATAACGCGTTCAGCCTAAGGCTTATGTCCACCCCCATTTTGGTGTTTCTATTTTTTTTAAGCACAATTTCATATTAATTCATTTGATAACTAGTTTATGAGCTATGCAAAAATTTAACTTAGGGCTTTTTGGGGGGGAGCTTTTTGGTTTCATGATTTTTTTTTAAGAGTAATGTGTCACTTGTACAAAATTATCAAACTTGATAATAAATTTCATAAGCTATTTTTAAAAAACCACGTGGGAGCCAAACTAAGCCTAAGTTCGATGATACTTCCTTTAGTTTACTTTCTGAATATGTATTATTGTATGAAAAAAATCAGCTTCATGTGCATGCTTATTCATTATATATCAACAACAGTATCCAGTTTAATTCCTGCAATTCTTCTTCTTTTACTTGTTCTTCTTCTCCTTGGTGCCTTGTTATTCTTGCGAAGGTGTTTTAAGCTAGCCATCAAATGGCACCAGCTTTATTTCTTGTAACCCCTCTTGTTAGTGTCGCTGTAAATAAAGTATATTCTCTCCTCGAGGAAGAGTTTCTTAAATTCTACAACGCCAAGGAAGATGTAGAAAAACTTAGGGACACGTTGATGACAATTCGGTCCGTGCTTGTGGATGCAGAGGACAGACAAGTGGACAGTGAAGAGCTGAGGGACTGGCTCGGGAAGCTTAAAGAAGCAGCTTATGATGCAAATGATCTACTGGACTCTTGGACAACACAAGTTAAAAAATGGGGGTAAAGTCCAAGGTACGAAAAATACTTATAAATCCCTTCACTAGAATGAGTTTTCGCCATGATGTAGGAGATGACATTAAGAAACTTAGATCAAGACTAGATGAGATTGCACAAGATAGGTTATGTTTCCATCTAAGAGAAAACATGCGTTACGATATTGGGATGTCTAGAGATCGTCCCATACAAACCAGTCCTTTTGTACCTGACGACGATGTAGTCGGTAGGAAGGCTGAGTCGGAGAGTTTAGTAAAATTGTTGGTAGAGAACGATGAACCCAGTACAGGGAATATCACTTTCATCGGCATCATTGGCATGCCAGGCATGGGCAAAACAACTCTTGCCCAGATGGTCTACAATGACGAAAGGGTAGTAAATCATTTTGAAATGAGAATGTGGGTCTGTGTCTCAGACCGCTTTGATTTGGATGAGATTAGAAAACAGATGCGGGAATGTCAATCTGGTGTTAAACAAGACGAGGTTTCCAAATACCTGATTGACAGAAACTTTTCTGAAGTTCTAAAAGATAAAAAATATTTACTTGTTCTTGATGACGTATGGACTGATGATTATATGGATTGGGATCCCCTTTTGAGAACGTTGACGCTAGGGGGATTAGGAAGTAAGGTTTTGATCACTAGTCGGAATGGAAACGTGTGGGAAAAAGTAGGCACAAAAGGAATAGATCCGTACTCTTTGTCGCGCTTGGCAGAACAAGAGTGCTGGTCACTATTTAAGAGAATTGCATTTAAAGACGCACAAGTAGAAAACCAAGATTTGGAAAGATGTGGAAAGGAAATAGTAAATAGGTGTGATGGTTTACCTTTGCTAGTAAAGCAAATGGGAGGTCTCTTGTGTGGTAATACGAATGTGAACGAATGGGAAAGAATCAGAACTAGTGAAATTTGGGAACTAAGAGGACCCATTTTGCTGGCACTTAGATTGAGCTACAATTACCTTCCTTGGGAACTAAAGCAATGTTTTGCGTACTGTTCAACATTTCCTAAGGCCTATGAATACGACAAAGACGAATTACTCAAATTATGGATGGGGGAATTATTTATTGAGCCAAGTCCAAGTAACAATGAGAAATTGGAAGACACAGGAATTAGATATTTCAACCAATTGTTAGCGAGGTTCTTCTTTCAACAAACTAGTGAGAATAGATATAGGATGCACGATCTTATCCATGACTTGGCACGGTGCGTTTCTAGGCCTTATTGTTTCCAGGTGAAGGATAATGATCCTTGTTACATCATTGAAAGCTCACGTCATGTGTCGTTGCTTTGTAAAGATGTGGAGAAACCCGTTTTGAATATGACGCATAAATCAAAGAAGTTATGCACCTTTCTAATGCCTGTGCCGGGCTTGAAAGACTTTGGCAAGTCCCTCGACAAAATGTTTAAAACATTCAAGTATATGCGAGTCTTGGACTTGAGCTCTAGCACAATTCCTGTATTGCCAAAATCAATTAAAAGGTTGAAGCTTTTGTGCTTCCTTGACCTCTCAAATACAGAAATCAAAGAGATTCCCAACTCTATATGTAAGCTCTACAATTTGCAAACGTTGAAGCTCCTAGGGTGCCCTTGGATCTTTAGCTTACCTAAGGACCTTGGGAACCTAGTTAATTTGCGACATCTTGAGTTAGATGAAATCTTCTGGTACAAAGCACCCACGTTGCCACCGCAAATGGGGAATATAAGCGGATTACACAATTTGCACTTGTTTCGGGTTGGACGCCGAAAAGGCTATGGAATTGAAGAACTTGGTTTACTTGTCAGGAACACTTCGGTTGTTGAATCTCGAAAATGCAGTAAATTCAAGGGAGGCTTCATTGAAGGACAAAATGTTTCTAGAGAAAGTGGTGTTAGAATGGAGCGATAGAGACGTTAATCCTCAAGAACAAGTAGCTGATGAGAAGGCATTAACAGAACTACAACCTCACCCCAACGTCAAGGAGTTTCAAATTTCTCACTATAGGGGTGCCACATTACCCTTGTGGTTGAGAACTAATCTACTCCCGAATTTGGTTACCGTTTCCTTCAAACATTGCAAAAAGTGCCAAAATTCTTGGCCAGTTACCGAATCTTAAAAAGCTCTACTTGAAAGGAATGCTAGAGTTGGAGGAATGGGAAGAAGAGATGGAATACAAATCCTTGAAAGAGTTGAGAATTAGTAACTGCCCGAAGCTTTGGAAGATGCCACGGTGGTTTCTCAATCTATTTGTCATGAAGATCAAGAAGGCGGGATCATTGAAGGCTCTTCCTACAACCTCATCGCTGAGATTCCTAATACTCATTGACAATCCTGTTCTAGAGGAATGGACTGAATTGCACTTGAAATTGAGTCGTACAAGCGAACAGGGTCAACCTGAAATATTCCACCAACATTCCTTTTTCCATCTCTTGGAATTGAAAATTATCGGCTGCCCAAGATTGCAAGCATTGCCTCAAGTCTTTTATCCACAGAAGCTGGAGATAAGTAGGTGTCTGTTGAATGGCCTACCAGCTCCAAATAACTTGCAACGTCTTCAGCATTTGAGATTGGATTCGGGTCATGATGGGTCATTAGTCAGTTCAATACGAGCTTCTGGGAGTATGCAAACTTTGGTAATTTCCAACATCTCAACCATTGTCACTCTTCCCAAATGGCCTACTCTTTCGAGGCTCAGGGCACTCTACATCCGTGATTGCAACGATCTTGTATTTTTATCCGAACAAAACGATGAGTCATGGTGTGAATTGACATCTTTGGACATGCTTTCTATTCGGGGCTGCGCTAAGCTTGTGACATTGCCAAACAGAGGCCTTCCGACATCGCTCAAGTGTTTGAGTATTCACTCGTGCCCAAGTTTCGAGTCATTTGGGCCACCGGATATATTGAAAAGCCTTACCTCGCTTAACGATCTTTACCTTGAGGATTGCCCTGCACTCTGGTCCATGCCTGAGGGGGGGCTTTCTTCCTCTGTTTCACATCTGCAGATAAAAGGATGTCCCTTGCTGACCGAACGGTGCCGAAGCAAAGACGGTGACGGCCCATATTGGCCAATGATCAGAGACATTCCTGACAAAGACATCGATATGGCACCTTCTATAGCAGCGTCCCCGTCCTGCTCTTCATCAACTTCCGCAACTTGGTACCAGCAGGTCAGAAGCCGTAGAGGTCAGTATTAGCTGTAATTTCCTTTTTATAATTATCATTACAAGTGGTCGATTCATGAGTCTATTCATACAAATCGATTCGAGTTTGATACGATTCACAATTCAAACTTCTTAATTTTGAAGTTTTGTGTCTGAAGTGGAAAAGTTCTTAGTATTGCATGGAAATTTTGTTAAATTTTTGTTTTCTTCATTTAAAGCATTATACATGTGTTTTTATATGCATGCAATATATTATAAGTTTATTGTACGAAATTTATTTTCTCAAAAAAGCGAATCCTATTACTCTCAATTCAATTCGATTCACGAATCATAATTTTGGCAAACTTATTCGTTTGACGACAACTTATTATCAATACTTTCACGTAATGTTCTCTGGGCAATTTTTCCTCCAGCTGTATCGCCACAAAAGCATTGGTCAGCCCTTCAAAAGATAGCAGTTGCATCTTTCACCATACTTTTATTCTATTTGTAAAGTACTTCATCGTTCAAATAAATAAGCAACCCACTGGCCAGCTCCATATTTCAAATATCTTTCTTGGCATTAGTTGGAGAACGGTTTTTCATATACAAAATATATGCAGAAATGAATATGAGATATGGCCCTCTTCTATTCCTACCACCCAAGCCACCACAAGATCATGTTAGCTTGAGCAGATAGTACACTCTCTCAATGTAGCACGAATACGGATATGATCGGAGACGAAATGATACTAGGACACGGAGTTTAAAAAAGTTGTATTCTCTAAAGTAATTATACTAACACACGGTGTTTTTTCCACACTCCCATTTCTTATATTTTCAAATAAATTGATTACTTCTCTCCCTTTTTATTATATTAAGACTTTTATTTGAAACTTTTAAAAACATTTTCAAATGAGCCACTGTGTTGTGTCCACTCCAGTATCCGGCAGTGTTGACTTCGTATCTGGAGAGTGTCTGACGTTAAAATAGTTTAGACACATTTTTTCATATATTTGGCACGAACACGGCATCCAAATTGAAGTGTTTGTGATACATATATAGTCTCTCGGTGATCAACCTTTTGGAATCGATCATCACTCTTCAACTCATGTGACTTCATTTTACTTCTATGAAAGGGCAAATTCATTTTTGAAATTGTTTTTTCTTGTATGTAATGCAAGTTAGGACCATCTCTTTCATAGAATGTTATATAGAATAGCACTGGCTTCCATTTTGACATTCCCTACCCCCTTTATGCACATTTTAGTTACAACAATCAACATTAGGGAGGTAGAGCAGCCACAGCGGCAACAATCTAGCTCAAACGACTCAATGAGAAGGGACAAAGGTAATGTAAATTTGGTTTTTGTGCTGTACATGCTCGCATAAACATATAAATGTGCGCACAACACACACACACACAGATATATATATATATACAGAGAGAGAGAGAGAGAGAGAGAGAGAGAGGAAAAAGAAACTTAAGGGAGAGAGATTTTTTTATACAGAAAGTGAAGATTCAAAATGGTTGCAGGACCAGATTGGAAAGGCAAAGGGAAGATGGTGGCAGAAGGACCTTCAACCTCAGCATAACTTGGTGGGTACTACTATGTTGACATGAGTGATTTATTTTCATTAATGTTGAAGTTTGAAAATGAAACCAAATCTGAAAAGTTTGGAAATATTCAAACTATTCATTACTCTTCAATATTTGCTTCATAAGTGACATATTAACCGCGTTTTCGGTAACTTTTTTTTGGGAATCGGAGAGAGACCCACAAGCCAAATATTGTTCCTGGTTCGATAATGGGTTAACTATCCAGGCCCCATAAGCCTTTATGCACGGCTTGCGTTGCAGTTGGGTGCAATGCTGTAAAAGTCGAAAGTGCTGGGCGAGGCATTTCACCACTCTTAAGGTGAGGCATAAGCCTTTCGCTTATTCGATTTAATGATTAAAAAAGGTCAAAACCAATATAATAAAATTGAAAATGGAGGATTAACAACCGTAAAAAGCAAAGAAAATATTTAACACCATAAATGAAAAAATTGTCTTAAACTAACCAACATAGTAAACATCCTGCAAAGAAAAGAGACTGAATAAAAAAATTGAGAAACAAGAAACAGAAAGGACCAATCGTGAGTCTTGCAACACGAGAGAGAGAGAGAGAGAGAGAGAGAGAGAGAGAGAGATTGTTCAAGGAGCAAGTTTGTAATTTCTTGGTGGTGATAAAAGCGTGCACCTCCGCTTCAAATATGAGCCTTTTACGTTATTTTTTCATGCCTCATGAAATAGGCGACAACCTTGTAGGATTGGCGCTAAATATTTTGAGCCTTGGGGCGTTATTGCCTCGCCTTGGCATGGGGCGTGCCTGAAGGTGTAAAAAGTCACGCCTTTTAAAATCTGGTTGGGTGGCACAGCACTCCTCTTTGTTTCAAATTTCTTTTTTTGGCAAAAAGTTCTCAATTACAGGCCCCGTTTGGGAACCCTGGTTGCAATAGTTGAAAATTCGCGATTGCAAACATAAAATTCTTCATTGCACCACAATTTAAGGGTTCCCAAACAGTTTTGGGTACCGCAGCTGGAGAGCCAACAGCGATTGACTCTCCAACATGGTCCCCAAACGGGGCCATAGTTTTTACACATCCATGTAATGCTAATCTCAGCTAAAATTGTTTCAAGAAGTAAAATGTGCCTTTCTGAAAAAGTAGATCCTAATGAAGTTCAGAGTTTGGATCAATATTTTGGTACTTGTTCCATTGAGATGGCTGTTTTAGTGCCAAAACTCCATTTATATTCTCAATTTATATCCATCAGCTTTTAGTTTATATAAAATGATTTTATCCACATTGCAGGGCACGGAAGGCGGATGATGAATTAAAGAACTTCTATATCTATGACCAGTTGATTCCATTTCTGAAAAGTTTATGAAGCTGAGGGGACAACGAAAAAATCACGTGCTGGATCAAAAGTAAATATGAATTTGCTAATAAAGTTGTTTGTTGGATAAAGTAGACTATTTCTGGTGTGTTTATGTACTGAATGTTTGTGTTTTATTGTTGTGTGGATGATTTCTCTTCTCAGTGCCAACTATGATGGATTGTTCAATCTAATAAAACTGTATCTTATTTTACACTGGTGGTTTTTTAAACCTACTTACGTAATTTGTCTATTGATTCATTTTGATACTCATTTCATTCTGTATTTCATATAACGTGAAGAATAATGCTATGCTTCCAATATTTGAATTTCTAAATTTAGGTCTCAAATGCTTTAACAACATACTATGACAGTAAACAATGGTATCACATACCATTACATGTGGTACAAGTAACTAAGCATTTGAGAATCAAATTCGGGAAGTGTAGCATTAGGTCTAATGTAAGAGAAGTGGCAACTGCTGCTTCAGAAACTTGTAACCACCCATTACTCTAATCGTGTGCTCAACCTCGTCGTTTAACCTGTTCACCCAGTCCGACCCATCCTATCAAAATCGTTGATCAATGTATAAATCCCTTTCGCTGCAACTTCAAGTTGTAAATCGAGTTATTCAAGTGAACTTGCCTCGAGCCCTCCTTAATACCCAAGGGTATAACTTATATCACAGACCAAAGAAAATGTATTCGGCATATAGATGCTACTTACCTGGGCTGCAGTGAGAGATAAAATTCGATGTGGGAATGGGCCTACATCCCATTTCGGCACAAGGTAAGCCAGTCGCTGTTTTTGCTACTTGAGAGCTCAAAATTTCCCGAAATTCATGCTCTCCCATATATAGTAACTATGGTTAGACCAAGTTTAAGAATCGAAAGACATTACGACTCGAAAATATATTTGAAACATTTGTCAACAAGATAGACAACTATTCTATTTTTACCACATAGATTTTCCTAATTTGTCAACAATCATCCCACTGTCATTTCTCCAATATGACAGATAGATTGGATATTTGGACAGTTTGGTGTTGATATCACCTTTTTGTGTTGCATTTAGGCTCTTTGGTTTAGGGATGTAGTGAGTTGGAAAGAAAATTTTGTCAACGCCAAACTGTCCAAATATGCATTCTATGTGTGAAATGTAGCTGAAACTTAACTGAAGTAATGTGCATCAGTTTTTTGGTCAGACAATCATGCCCTTGATGATGAGCCCACTTTTCCAATGTCCAGTGGCTCTGTTTGGTTCATGGATTTCGTGAGGGAAAGGGAAGGGAAAACATGAAGGAAAACTAGTTTCCTCGTGCTTTCCCTTGTGTTTTCCTTCATGCTTAAATAATATTTTTTTTAAAAAAAATTTAATTGTAAGATAAGGAAAAAGGAAGGAAAATGACTCAACATTCCAAATGTTTAATTAATTTCTCAATTTTTTCTCTTTTCTTTCCTATTTTCCTCATTGCTTCCCTTACTAACCAAACAAAGAAAAAAGCTTTCCTCTATATCTTCTTTTCTTTTTCCTCACTAAATCCAATAACCAAATAAAGCCTAAAAGCTCGAATACCAAGACTCCATATTCCCCTTCTTTTGTCCAAAAGGTGCCACCATTGATGTATATTGAATACTAGTATACCGTTTACTATTAGTTAGTAATCTGACTTTCGTAGATATTATTAGACACGTGGGCTAATCACATCTCAAAATATTTTTTGGGATGGACAATTACACCCGTTGGCAATGATCAGCCCGTCTTTCCAATGTCCACCATATTCTAAAAGCTCAAATACCAAAACACCACTCCACCTTATGTCCGAAAAACTGCCACCATTGATGTGTATTTGAACAATATTACATTTTCAGTAGTATTACTTGTGTTGATATTATTTGACAAGTAAACTTCTCAAATGACATAACGGCATGAAATGAAATGTTCTTAAAGAACTTTACTAGCATAGGGTCCATCAATTTTTTGGTCGGATGATTATACCCTTGATGATGAGCCCGCTTTTCCGGTGTCCGCCATATTTGAAAAGCTCGAATACCAAGAGTCCAACTTCTCCCTCTTCAATCTGAAAAGTGCCACCACTGAGCTCTACCCACTCTTCCCTGGGAATGTCCAGGAGGCTAACTCTGCGTTTTTAATTTCTTCCACTGGGGAGTCTTAGGAGTATTGAAATTGGGATTTTTCATCCAGACCTTCCTTTAGTTAGCTTTAACTTCAGATAGGATCTCATAAGGTACCCCTGGTGAGAATTCTGATGCACTAAATCCTGCCTTCATTTCTAGCCAACCAACATCTCTTAGCTTGGCTACATGGATGTTTTCATGACTGTGAGAAATCAAGAAAAGATTAAGGAAGTGACATCAAATTAAAGAATTTTAGTTTATTTCATTTTTATTTTATTTTTATTTTTCTCACCTTTTTCTTACAGACTGTTTGGATAGAGAGAAGTAAGAAGAGAGAAGATATATAAGAGAAAATTCATAAAGAGAAGAGAAGAGAAGAGAAGAGAATAGAAAAGAAAAATATCTTTATGTCATTTGATTAGCTTTCATAAAAGAGAAGAAAATAAAGTTTTAAACCAATTTACTCTTTTATCGTTGTTGACTTTACAAGTGAGGCATACTTGGGGATATGTTTGTATTTTAAAAGAAGATTTTATTTCTATTCTCTCTGAATTTCTCTGATTTGGATAGAAACAAAAATTGACTCTTTTTATCCTCACGTTCTCTCTAATAACCTTCTCAATCTCTCCCACTTAACTCACCAACACAAGAGAATATAAGAGAAATAGTTTTAGTTTCTCTTCTTTACATTGCTCTTAATCCAAATTGATTGTTAGGGCTCGTTTGATAAAATTGACAATCAAGTATTGAAAATTAAGTGTTGAATTTTAAATACTGCAAATTTTTAGCGATTGAGTTTGCAATACTGAAAATAATTTTTCTTGCATTCAATGAATATTTTCAGTAGAATTTTTTTCACTTAAAGTTTTCAGTGGATTTTGGGCAGCTTTTTCAATTAAGTGGCACATTATCAAACGCACAAAAAATAAATAAGTGCTAAAATTTTTTATTTTCGACACTTAATTGGGTTATCAAATTCACTCTTTAGTATCTGGATTTAGTAAAGAAAGACAAAGAAAACATATGAGGAAATTACTTTTTATTTTTTGGTTATTAAGGAAACAATGGAAAATTTTGGATGGAGAAGAAAACAGGGTGAATATAAAACCAGTAATTTTGAAATTTGTTGGTCAGTTCCTTCTCTTGAGTTCCTTTTACATTTTGAAAATTATTTATTTTAAATATTGTTTAAGCATGAAGTAAGTACACAAGGGGAAAAAAATTAGGAAAATAGTTTTCCTTGCCGTGCTCTTTCATTTTAACTTTTCATTCTCTAGTACACAAACAAAATGGAGGCTTAGGCTATGATTGGTTAGTGGATGTAATCAGGGAAATGAAAATAGAAAGGAAAACTAGATGGAAAATTATTCTGTAGTGTTTTCCTCCATGCTTAAATAATATAAGAACTTATAGTTTTTTGAAATATAATGGTAAATTAAGAAAGGTGAATGAAATTAACTCACAAAATTTAAAATTAGCTTTTATTCTTTGATTTTCTTTTCTTTTTTCCGCACTACTTTCTTGCTAACAAACAAAGAAAAGTGTTTTCCCCTCAGTTTTCTTTTCTTTTCTTTTACCTCACAAAATCTATGAACCAAACAACCTTAGTAATCAAATAAAGAAAAACTTCTTTTATTTGGTTCGTAAGGACAGAAAATGAAGAAAGTGGGAAGAAAAATAAATAGAATCAAAATAAATTTTGAAATTTGTGAGTCAACTTCCTTCCTCAATTTACTTCTATATTTTGAAGGAAAAAAATCATTTTAAATATTATTTAAGTATGGAGGAAAATACTAAGGAAATGGTTTTTCCTCTACTTTTCCTTTGCATTTTTTTTTCCTAAATCCTCAAACCAAGCATAGCCATAGGCTTTGTCTGGTTTGAAGGGAAAGAAAAGGGAAAGGAAAACAAAAAAGAAACTAGTTCCCTTGTATTTTTAATTATGTTTTCTTCTAAGTTTAAATAATATTAAGAGTTAAAAATTGTCAATATATTATTCTAACTTCAGTAAAAAGAAAAAGAAAAAAAAAAAGAAAGTGACTCTGTCTTTCTATATCTCTCTCTTTCTCTCTCTTGTTCTTGGAAGCCAAAAACCTCCATTAAAGCTTCCACTCTCAAGCTCCATTTGTGGCCTTTCAAGCAAGATTTGAAGCAAGCTCATTAGAGACAATATTGTGCCCCTCCTCAAGAGCTTCACATTCATTCCCTCACTTCTCTCTTTGGGTTCCATTCTTAGTGCTTCTTGAACAAAGAGCACTTGAGGTAGATTTCATTGTTTCAGTGCACCATTATTTCTAATTTAATGGTTTGCTATGTGTAGGTTATACCTATTACTTGTTAATCTTGTTTTAGAGCTTTTCCTACATTATTAAGTACGTACTTACATGCTCTTATGTGCCTAAGTGAATCTATGCTTAACCTAAATGTCATTTCGTTGCTATGGTTTCAAATAATAATTGATATTAGAAATCTCTTATTTGCCTTAGATGATGATTGTGCTTTTATATGATTTCCCCTATTAATTTAGTTTTGGTATCAGTAACTACCATGTTTATTTCTTGATATTGAAATCTTAGAAATAACATTATAAAGGCATAATCACTTTTAGCAGCATTTCATAATCGCCAAGTCGGCAAAGCATTCATAGCATTGGCTTGGGAGTTATGAAATTATTATAATTCCAACGATTGGGGAATGTCTCGATGAAATCCCCGTTTAAGGTAGTTGTTTAATGAAATTTAGGAAGTGGGTGTAAAGTGAGGAAGGTTGTTTGTGATCCTTAAGACATTCAAAAATGCAAGGTCATATACGAATAGCTTCTAGAGATCTCGTGTGCTACACTCAGGTAGAAGTGGCTCGCATCTGGTGTAGAGAATGGCCGGGTGCTTATGGAAATATCTCTCTCTCCTAGTAGGCACTGTGGGGGCCATTGCACTGTGGGATCCATGAGGAAAGAGATAGAGAGATAGTGAGGTTTTGAGCAAAACGTTGTGGGAAGATTGTGCCCCAAGAATTAATCTATGGAAATTTGTGTTGGAAAAGTTACACGATTTGGGCTTTCAGCTAATTGCATTGGCACGGTGGCAAAACATTGCACCGCATGTCTTAGCATAATTGTAGAAGTAGTAGTACATTTCTACAATGCTTTCTACGGAACCATCGTGCTTAATAAATCTATAAAAACCACTTTGTTTCAGGTAATGTTGACAAGGGTAAAGCCCACGAATAGTCGACTTGTTGAACTCTTTTGAAGGCGTCCATTGTGGAGTCTTATTTTGAAAACAACTTCTTTATTCATAGTTGGATTAAGGGTTTTGTAATGGGTAATGCTAGACCCACACCCAAATCTCATACCCATCCATCCACACCCTGATGTGAACCAATGAGGAGAGGAGGGAGATTGTAAAGTGGTGTGAAACCCACAATCTTTCTCCTTTCCTCATTGGTCCACGTCAAAGTGTGGATGGATGGGTGTGAGATTTGGGTGTGGGTATAGCCTTACCCTTTTGTAATAGATGTAATCTTATGCATAGACATTGATTTGATTACTAAGCTTACATGTTCTTCCCCTTTCTTTTGTATCCAAATTCGAATCATGTATATTGATCGCATAGAAGTTGTGGACGGGCACATGTTTAGGCCTCTCTTTAGAACCTATTCATTTTGGATAAGGATGCATTTTGATTTACTTTGGGGTTGTCATTTCCCCCTTCCCGATTCTCTTTCTGTTATGTTTACTCGACTAGTCCACCGGGGCCTCTTGACCGATCGAAGGGTACTCTGCAGAATCCTTGTGTTGCAGAGGGGCATTTGAATAGTCGAAGGTACATATCCCTCAGACTGGTCGAAAGACCCTCTGTCCGTGAATAGCGACTTTTTAAAAACTTCAAAATTTTCGAAATCTAATTTGGTTTATACTTAGCCTATGGTTAGTCTTTTATGGGGAAAAAACTACTTTCGATTTCTTAAGGACCGTTTGGTTGTAATCTTTCAAAACCTATTCCAATAAACTTTCAAAGCAAACTTCATTCTTTGTTTCTTTTAACCTTTGGGGCTTCTTTATACTTTCTTATAAACTCATTTAAAGCAAAACTATGTTGATTGACCCTATTTGACCCGTTTGGTCCTCGAGGGTCAATCCTTGACTTATTGACTTTTCTTTGGAATCCACGTAGGATTCATCTACACTTTCGCCTTGTTGAATTGGTCCACGTAGGATTGTTCATTGCTTTCCTTTGTTTTATTTGACTCGTTGACCTTGCTCACATGGTTTGGTTTTCGGGGCATTACACAACAGCAGAAGAGAAGCCAAAAGTCACCAACCATATCCTAATGTTGACCAAATCCAATCTACTATTTCAGACTGGCCTAGCCAATATTTAACTTCTTGAACCCAAAAAGAACATAAGGAGGAGCAAAACAAAGGCAAAAAAACTAAAAAATGAAAAAAATCCCAAACAAACCTTCACAATGGAAGGAGGAAACCTTCACAAATGAAGAGAATCATAGAAAACAAAGTGTAAATGGGAGGGAGGGGAAAGGGGGGGCGACTAGGGTTAAACAGGACATCGCTTCTCTCTCTCTCTCTAGAAAGCACTCAACTCTCCATCGGGGTGTATTAGTCATTTGCTTTCACTGTTTAACCCACTCAGGTTTTACCTTTTAATCACTACCATAAGACAGTTGACATTGGAATTGCAGGTGGGTTGAGTGAAAATGAGTCTTAATGTTCATTTGGTAACTAATAATTTGAGATTATTAAAAAACTGTGAGTCTTGACAACCAACTTTTATAACTTTTTGAACAATCAAATTAACTTGGTTTAATTACACTTTCACCCCCTGAACTATGACTCATTTTGAACTTACCCCCCTCAACTATTAAACCCAACGAGTTGACTCACTGTTAAATTTCTAACCGAGATTGTGAGTTTAAGGCTTTATCCCATAAATGCCCTTCTATATATATATAAAATATACACATACGTATGTACATCTCTGTCTATTTCTCTGTATTTCCCTCCATTTTTTTTATATCTTTTCTTATCAATTTTCCTCCATTTTTTTCACTGCACCCTCCATTTCCTACCTAATTCTTCTCTATTTCTCTCCATTTTGTCTCACATATTTGCTCACCTTGCCTTTGTATTGTGGTGGGCACCAAAATATTAGAGAAATTTTTCAAGGACTTGAGGCGTAGTAGGGGAAGACGGCGGCGGCCGGATCGGAGGTGAGACATTGGTACTCGAGCGGTTGTTGGTCTTTTGGCCCAAGCTGTGGTTGGGTATAGAATTTGAGAATAATGAGAGATTGGTTTGATGGCCATGGAGGTCTAGGGATAAATGGGTAAAGAGAGGAAGTTGGAGATTTGTTGGTTTTCGGATCTATAATGAAATTGTAAACATTGCAATCAAGTAATGTGCATTCATTTTGTATTTGTGGCTTGTTTGTGTATACAGAACTTTGTTGAAGCGAAAGGGAATTTGGGTATTGAGAATTTAAGAGAGGGAGAGATATTCACACCTTTGTATGTATGTATATATGTGTATGTGCATGTATGTGTTTGCAATAATTTCTCGTGTGGTGTGCGTCGGGCGTGCCAGAGTCTGCGTGGACTCAAAGTGGTGGTGGTCACTTAATCTGACTTCTAAGTAAGCGATTTGTTATAAAAAAAAAACAACAAAAATGTGGGCTTTCTCTACTCTGATGCAAACAAAAAATTACAAATGGAATTTGAAAAAGAACGAACTAAATACAATATTTCATAATACCTCCATAGACATCGTCATCTTCATTGATTGATTGAGGAGTAGTGATTACAACGTTCAAAGTAACAAACAAAAACGAGCACTCAGGAACAAGAACTCACAGATCACTCAAAATCACTCAAGAACAAGAACAGAATTGTTATGAGGAGACACTAAAGTCTGCTGAGAGCAGAAGTGGCGTGTGTGTTAGCCCCCTTCAAATGTTGCACCACCTGCCCTATTTATAGACTTGTTTGCATAACCGTCCATGTTAGTGGGGTAGTGGGGTAGTGATCCCTGGTTTCTAGGCATGTATCAGTTTCTGCTCCCACTATGTCCCATGATCAACTTCCATGACTTGTGTGATGATCCCACTTCTGCCATGTTCCTCTTTTCACGTAACTACTATTCCTCCCAGCTCAGCATATTCTGACCACGTTCTCATTCATGCTCAACTGCCTGCCACCTGAGTAAATCCAAGACCAATTGCGTTTCTCCCTGAGTAGCTTAATCTTTGCTGGTGATAGAAATCGGCCTTCTATTCAGTAGGAAACCTACTCGCGTCTCTCGGTTTCTTTACACCGATGTTGCCTTTGACCTTCACTGATTCCATGGACTGCTTTTACCACTTCCTAGCCCGATATTACATATTCTCGCATGGCTGCTGTTATCATCTTATAGACTTGCTACTGCAGGATCTGCAGAGAAGGTCATCGGCCTATTCCGTTAATGCCGAGGTGTGTCCCTGATCTTTTCTAATATCGGCCTTTCTTTTTGGGACCGATATCTTTATTACCACTGTGTTCCTCTTGACGATATTAGGGTTCAATTGTTATAAATAGTTTGGGGTCGGTCAAGTATGACCGATGTTAGGGCTGCTGATGAGGCTATTTTGCCACTAGCCATACTTGATGAAACTTGGGTATTTCTTTGAGAACCTTGTATCAACCTGTCCTCGGTCAGGACACCGATATCCTCCTATTGAATGTACCATCCTTCCCAGCAGCTGGATTAGACACCGGTCTTTACTACATCATCGGCCTCATCACCTGTTCATTTGTCTATACAGTCATGTGATGACGTCCTCAGTCTACGTGACCGTCACGTGCCTTGGGAATCCCTAATTTAGGGTGTAAACAATGCCCCCAAAACGTCTTGTCAAACGTGGCGCCATCAGTTTGATGAGACGTTTTAATTTCAAATTTAAATACCAATTGTAAATTGGCGGCGTACGGCTCCACGTGGCATCCCTCCAATAGTCCTTCCTGCCTCGTTTCCAGAATTGAAGCATACCTCTTGGGAACCGTTCCCATATCATGATGACCCCCTTCTCCTTCTATATAAATCATTCTAACCCTTGTCATATTTCACTCTTTATTTTCTTGCCTTATTTTCTCGGGAAAATTTCCTTTCCTCTTCTCAAATCTCCATGGCTTCTTCCTCTGCAACCAGTGCTTCCCAAGCCGCCGGCGCCACTTCTTCTTCCCCTGCTGCTATCGATACTGTGCCGGCAGTAAAAACAAATGCCACCGCCGTTAAGCAAGCCCTCGAGACTATTCCTGGGCTAATCAACCCTCAGGTATTGACTCCTCTTCTTCCAAGTTCTTCAATAGGCCTTGGTCCTTCTTTTGATTCTTTTCCTCCATCTTCTTTAGATCCCTACTTCCCTCTGGTTGTAGAAGAAAAGGAACTACTCTATCAATCCCCCAACTTTGATTGGGGCTCCCAGTATGCCCCTTCTAACCCCTTGCAAAATTGGCCTATTCCTTCTCCTGACTGGATCTCCTGGGTAGACCGATTGATGGAGGTGAAAAAGGACCTATGGAAGGCCCTTGACATCTATGATGCCATTATGCTTAGCCGAGAGAGATTTTACCTTGATAAGCCTCTCTTCTTTTCTTCTCTTTTCTTCTGGTCGACCTCGGCCAACGCTTTCTTTTTCCGTTGCGGCCTTATGAGCCCAACAATCCAAGATATTTGTTTCCTCACTGGTCTTCCTGCCCATGGTGAGGAAGTTACTCCAAACCTTTCTTCCGTACTTGAGTTTGAATACCCTAGGACCACATCAGGCAAGGGGTCTTGTGTCATTACTGGCTTCGGTCCATTCATCTCGGCCTGTATGGATCAAGGGGAGGTTATTGATCGAGAACATGTTGCCTTCTTGATCTATTGGCTGAACCGATTTATTTTTTGCTCAGCCTCGTATGGCATAACCAAATAGTACACCCACATCGCCCTTACTCTTGCCTCGGGCACAAAACTTGCACTTGCTCCTCTGATTCTTTCCCATCTATACTGTGGTATTCTTGAATTCATTTTTTTCGATTTCAAAGATTCGGAAGGAGCCCTTTGGCTTCTCCAATGTTAGCTACAATCCTACTTCCCCGAGAAATGTTTAGTTGATAACTTCGATCCCGCTACTCTTCTCGAGGGCTCTTCCGCATTCGCCTTTCATTTTGCTGGATTCGGCCCGAAGGGCCTTTCCTTTGATCATTTCTTTTCTTTCTTTTACGAACTCATGGGGAACCGATCGCCCCAACAATTTTTTCCCTTCCACCCTCGTCTTCGGTGCCCGAGTTAGCTTTTTTATGGTCCGGGTCAAGCTCCTGAGACCGAACAAGAAGCTCATGAGGAAATCTGGGCCAGCTTTTTAGTTGGCCGAGATCTCTTGTACAGTCCTGTCTTACCCCAGCACAACAACAAATGTGGGGTGGAGTACTACAATGCTCCCTCTTTAGCCCGGCAATTCGGGCTAACTCAACTAATCCCCATTCCTCCATTCCGAACATTCAACCGTTCAATGGCAGGGCGGTCTCTTTTTTCTGACCTGGCCAAGGTCGAGAAATGCCGTTCCTTCAGTAGATCGGCCCGAGCAGGATTGGAGTTTTTCCCTTTTGAAGAGCTTCCTTCAACATCCACCGAGTTTGAAACTTGGTGGTCCAAAGTTCTATCGGGTTTACGTTCTAAGCCCGTTTTCTCTATACTTGCACGCATTTCTCCACCTGTCGCCGAGGAACCATCTCGTTCCACTAACCCCTCTATGGTTCAGGTTGCAGGTCAGAAGAGGAAAGGTGCTACCTCTAAAGGTAAAACTCCATATCAAGCCGTTCTTGCTTTCGAAAAATTCTTTAAATTCAAATATGACCCCAGACATCCCGAGATCATGCGGTCCGATATAAAGTGGCATTTGAGGGCGCTTGAGCGGGAACACAAGGAGAAAACAACAAGGGCATACCGAAAGTACCTTCAGACGGTTGATTACTCATCTGTCAGTTCCTTCGAGCAGTTCCTCAAGCCCTTTGAATGTCGGCCACCTCCCTTGCCCAACGCCGATTTTGCAATTGCCATTCCGATGGTGAATAAGCAAGCATCGTCAACGATGGAACCTTGGGAGAGAGTTACCTATACCGGGCGGCATGATCTCGGCGTGGTCGATCATTCATCGGCCATACGAGTTGTAAAAACTGGAGCACCAGTTTTAGGTATTCTTTTCCTTTTGTTTCATTAAGCCTTCCCTTTCTCTAACTGATTTTATCTCTATTCTTGTTCAGAGGCTCTTCCTAGAGAGAATCCATCCGGCGCGACCGATATCGAATCGGATGAGGATATCCCTCTCTCAACTCGTCAACGTCGTAACGTTGCCACGGCCACCGTAAAATTGGGCAAGGTATCAAATTTCCCTTGCGTTTGCTTTGCTTCCAAAACATGTAAAATTTCTTTTTGGCTGACCTTGTTTGATAATAGGGAGCTGGAGGCGCTGCCCCCAAGAAGACTGGCCAGGCGACGATGAAGCCTCCAACTTCTCGGGCAAAGATGCCCCCACCTCCAAAGTCTCCTTTGAAACCTCCAACTCCAACATCCTCCCCAGCTGCACCGGTGGAGATAGCCCCTCAGATGACCTACGATCAGCTGATGGCCGAGCTCCAATGGTTAAAAGGGCTGGACGAGGCCAGGCATGCCATCCTTCATGGTACGGCTGAGGTATTATCACCTGTTACTGACAGCACTGGTGCCGGTGACACCTTGGGAACTGCTGAGGATGAGAGGACCTCTAGATCAAATCGCAATGATCCCATCGATCTCAGTGATCCTGGAACCCCTCGGGATACTGAGGTCATGGGTGAACAATCTGTTCTCGATCAACCTCCTTCTACTGGTGGTTATCATACCGAGACATCGGCCTCTCCGTCGATCTAAGTGCAGGCATCCGCTGTACCACCACCCCCACTGGTGACTTCCTCGACCAACTCCCCCTCGGTCCAGGTAATGTATTGCCTCTTTTACTTTGCGTCGTCTGCCTCTTTACTGTACTTTATGCTTAAATGCATTTCCTCTTGCAGGTTTCCAGCTCTCTTCCCATCCCGGACTTCAGATTGGTCACATCAGTTGAAGCCTTTTTCGCTCTTCTGAATCCTGAGCAACTCCTTCAGGCCAAGCCCATCGTTGCTCAGGCTACCGCTGGTCCTTCCGCTGCTGAATACCAACGGGCTGAAGAGTGGTTTTGTACTACGGTCCAACGCAAACTCTCTCAGCTCCCAGATTTTGATGAGTTTCAATCGGCCATGGGCCTCTTGCTTTCCTGGCTAGACATATCTAAAGAAATGAAGGCCGATCTCCGGGATCTGCAAGTGAGGCTGCCAGACTATTTGAATCGACATCGGTCTGCCACCAAACTTATCTCTGGAATCGAAGAAAAGTCCAGGGAACGCAAAGCCCGTGTCGAGCATCTGGGTGCTTGCAAGTAGCAGTTTGAGGCATCCAAAGCCATGAAGGAGCGCCTCATTCAAGAGAAGGCTAGGATCGAGGCCGAGATGGCTAAGCTCCAGGCCGAGCTGAACAATACTGATGCAGGCCTTGCATTATCTGAGAAGGCCATTCTTGATGTTGGGCGCACCGCGCAAGAGCACGTGGATGCCTTGACCGGAACAGCAGCGGTAGCAAGCAGGTGGGAGGCCGACAAAGCTACTACTGAAAAGGAGCTGGAATACTTGGACCGAGTTTGGGAAGAGCTTAGGTTAAGATTTGCTAAGAAATAATGTTTAATATATATATATTTTTTTTGTAGCCGTTATAAGAATGTGTGGCTAATACCATGTAATCTTTTTTGAACATTAATGAAAATGAAAATTTCCATCATTCATCTATTTTTACTGATTCCCATAGGGATGGTACATAATGCTTTAAATATTTTCTATTAATCGGTCTTAAATGCATCTCGCCATCTAAATCCATTAACCGATATGCTCCCCCAAAATCACCGATATCACCTGGAATGGTCCTTCCCATTTAGCTGACCATTTTCCATATCGGACATCCTTTTCACCCAACGGCAATACAGCTTTCCAAACTAGATCTCCCTCGCCAAACGACTTATGTTTAACCCTCTTGTTGTACGCTCGAGTAACTCTGTTCTTCTGTGCCTTAATACAATCCAATGCTTTAAGACGCACGACATCAAGTTCTTCCAACTCGGTTATCATTGCCTCAGTGTAATCAGCTGATTTAAGGCCGAGTTGGAATGCTCGTCTCGTTGACCGGACGGTTACTTCCATTGACAGCATTGCGTCATGACCATACGTAAGCATGAATGGAGTGATGTTTGTGGACGCTCTTTTAGAAGTACGGTATGCCCATAATGCCTCCGATAACAGATCATGCCATACCCTAGGGTTACCTTCCACTGTCTTCTCTATTATCCCGTTGATCGTTTTGCTTGACGATTCGGCCTGTCCATTTCCTTAAGCAAAATACGGAGTCGAATTAAGGATTTTGATACCTCGGCTTTCAGCAAATGCCTTAACTTCATCCCCCGTGAAGACCGATCCTTGATCTGCTGTAATCGTTTCGGGAAGTCCGAATCGGTGAATTATATGTTCGTTAATGAATTTGATCACATATGCTTGATTCACCGATTTTGCTGGTACTGCCTCCACCCATTTGGTAAAGTAATCAGTAGCCACCACAATGAAACAGTGTTGGCCTGATGACGGTGGATATATCTTTCCAATTAAGTCCATGGCCCAACCCCAAAATGGCCATGGTCTGACAATCACCTACATCTCGGTGGCTGGTACTCGCTGAATTGGCCCGTGTTTTTGGCATGCCTGGCATCCTTTTGCGTAATCAATGCAATCTTTTGACATGCTCGGCCAATAATAATTATATCTCCTAAGGAGCCACTTCATTTTCGTACCTGCCTGATGAGCTCCGCAAATGCCTTCGTGTATTTCGGCCATTACTTTCATTGCTTCGAGCTTGTCCAGGCATCTCAACAAAACCTCATCCTTAATGCTCTTTTTAAACAGCTCTCCATCAAGTAAGACATAATTGACCGAAGACAACTTTGTTTTCCTTTGGGCCTCTCCGCTTGGGTACAAGAGGCACCTGATTATTGGGACTCTCCAGTCCTGATCCTCCATGACTACCGAGAATGCTTCTGTTGCCATCTCCTTTTGGCTAACCGATGGCAATATTCTCCTCTGCACTCTAATCAACTTTTCACTATCGGTGACTTCCAATTTAGTTCCTGACGCCACCTGTGCCAAATTATCGGCCTCAGAATTATAAGCTCGAGCAACATGCTGCACCCTGATATCGTCAAATTCACGCAACAATTGGAGAGCGATTGAGTTGAAAGGTAACAATTCCCAACTCTTGTACCGATACTCACCACTGAGCTGATTTATAACGAGGTTTGAGTCGCCAATAATATGAATTGCCAATATTTCTAACTCAGCCATGATCTCAAGACCGATGATTAACGCTTCATACTCAGCTTGATTATTAGAACATTCAAATTCTAATGAGAAGACGGTCTTTCTCTTTCTCGGTGATATCCCAATTATCCCCGCCCTAGCTCCGTCGGCATTTCTGGATCCGTCGAATATTAACATCCATGGGGTCAATGAAATTGTTGATAACAGAGTAGAATCAATAGCTTCATTTAATTCCGGGTCGACATCCAGATAAGGATGATCAGCTAAGAAATCGGCAAGGGCTTGGCCTTTTACCGATCTCTGTGGAACGTATTGAAATGTGAACTCCATCATTGCCAGAATCCACTTTCCTACACGCCCACGCATTATCGGTCTTGACAGCATGTATTTAATGACGTCAGTTTGACAGATCAAGTAAACTAACACAGGGAGCATATATACTCTTAATTTTTGTGAAGCAAAGTACAAGGCTAAACATAATTTCTCTATCGGCGTATATCTACGCTCGACATGAGTAAGAACCCTACTTAAATAGTACACTGCCTGTTCCTTTCCCCACTCGTTATCCTGTGCAAGCATACATGCTATTGATTCCTCTGAGGCCGATAAATACAGCTTTAACGACCTCTTCTTCCTCGGAGGCATGATAACTGGTGGTTCCGACAAATATCGCTTGATGGCCTCGAAGGCTCGCTGATGCTGAGCCTTCCACCTGAATTCTTCTTCGGCCTTTAGTTTAAGTAACGGGGACCAAACATGTATCCGACCCGCATAGTTTGAGATGAACCTTCGTAAAAAGTTGATCTGCTCGAGGAAACTCTGTAGCTCCTTTTTGTTATGTGGGGCCTCTGCTGATTGGATAGATCGAACTTTGTTTTTGTCAATCTCAATCCCCCTTTGGTGTACTAGAAACCCGAGAAAGTTTCCTGCCGATACTCCAAAGGCACACTTCAAGGGATTCATCTTCAGCCCATGGATTCTCATTCTTTCAAGGGATCGCCTCAAATCGGCCAAATGCTTCGCCTGCGTGGCCGATTTTACAACAACATCATCAATGTATATTTCCATGATTTTCCCTATCCTGTCATGAAAGATTGTATTCATTACCAGCTGATACGTTGCCCCAGCGTTCTTCAATCCAAATGGCATCACCACCCATTCAAATGTCCCAATCGCTCCTGGACATCTGAAGGCAGTTTTTGGGACATCCTCTTCAGCTATATAAATCTGATTATAGCCCGAGTGCCCATCCATAAAGGATAAAATTTTATGTTTGGCCGCGGCGTCAATAAGTTGATCGGCTATCGGCATAGGGTATTCATCATTTGGGGTTGCCATGTTCAGATTTCAAAAATCTATACAGACCCTTATTTTGCCGTTTTTCTTAACCACAGGTAAGATATTTGAAATCCAGTCGATGTACCTGGCTGTTCTTATAAAACCGGCCTTCAGCAGCTGCTCGATCTCTTCTTTGACTCTTAGAATCACCTCAGGGGACATTCTCCTGGGTAATTGCTTGAACGGCCTGCACCCCTCTTTAATAGGTAACCGATGTTCCACAAGTTCCCTTGCCAAGCCCGGCATCTGATGGTAATCCCAAGCGAAACAATCTTTGAATTCTTTTAGCAAGGAAATCAATGATGCCTGGAAATCAGGCTCTAGTAATTGGTTTACGAAAGTGGGCTGGTATTCCCCGCTTGCCCCCAGATTAACCTCAAGGAGACGATCTTGTACCTCGTCCTTCAAATCGTCGAGTTTTGCAGGGGTCGATGCCAATTCTTTGAGGTTGATGCAATCTTCCAAAATCTCTTAGTTTTCTAGTATATCGGCCATGTCTGCCGCCGATATCTGTGCTTGTTTGTCAGCCAGAAAAGCTTGTACTCTGGCTACACTGGCCTGCACGGCCAGTGCTTTTCTATACTTCGCTGTTGATGGGCTCTGGTCCATCGGGTATGTCAAGTTCTTTATCATCGTCAATCGGCGTAATCACAATTGATGGCCGATCGAGTTGCTTGTACACCTGAATCAATTGATTCTTCTGATCTTTTACCATGGTAGCCGATCTCGGTCTACCGTTCTTATCCGTTCCGATGAATTTAATCGGGCCAATGTCGTCCTCATATAAAACGGCTTCCGAACAATGAACTCTGGCAACGAAAGGCTTGTGATCAGCCCAAACTACTTCCACCTCATCACCGCTCCAGAAAATCAGGAATTGGTTCAAAGTCGATGGAATACACCAACTGGTGTGAATCCAATCCCTACCAAGCAAGGCATTGTATGAAGCTCCAGAGTCCACCACGAAGAAGGCTGTCATGGTGGTTTTCTTTCCTACAGTGAGCTCTACTGGGAGGATTCCTTTGGTCTTTGCAGGTGTCCCTGTGAACCCACAAACTGTAAGCTCAGTTGGGATCAATTCTTTCTCATCGCGTTGTAACTTCAACAACATGATTGATGGTAGGATGTTCACTGCTGCTCCATTATCAATTAGCACCCTTGAATACATCACTCCATCAATAGCCGCGTTAATGTATAACGGCTTTAGGTGCTATGACATTCCTACCGCTGGTTTTTCAAAGACTACCTTTGCGGGTTTCTTTCCTTCTTCATCCTTGGTCTTCGGCCTGATTACCGAGACCCTTGGCTTCTCCGTTTTCACTTCTTGGTTGATAAACACGGACATTGATGGAAACTTGTCTTCATGCATATCATCTTCCATTTTCCTTTCCTGGTCCGGTTTCGCTCCAAAAGACATTGGCAAAGTATACACCATGTTCACCGAGAAGTCTTTTGGAACGCTCCCGAACTGGATAATCTTCTCCAAAGATTCTTCGTTGTCTGAACCGATATTGGCCATTTCTAAGTCCGATTCGTTGATCTCCGGAATAGATGTTTCAAGCTTCTGAGGCTTTACATCTCGGTCTTCAGCTTCAATCTTTTCCTTTCCTTTAGGGCTTAAGATCACCCTAGACACCCTGTCCTTTTACTGATCTGCTCGCTTCTTTTCCAAACGGTATTTGGCTTCCCAATCTCAAGCTTCTTGCCTCAGCCACTGCATTCTTCTCTTTTGGGTCTTACTGAAGTACGCATGGTCTGGGAATTTGAGGTGTTCCACTCTTGTCCATTGGTTAACTTTGGTTCGTGGTGGAACCACCATCCGTGGAGATCGATCTTGGCGTTGGTAAGTTTTCTGTCTCACATCCCTAGCCACTCACCTTGATTCCTTCAGATATTGCTCGTGCTTCCAAAAGTCGGGCCTCCTGTGGTACTCCTGGTTTGGATAAGTGAGGCGACTTTGGATCGGCCTCCTCGGGCTTGGTGGACGATCTTCTTTTTCCTTGTTTTGTTTAGGTTTTTTAGTTACCTCAGCCTTGCACTTTGGACACAACCCTTGATTGATCAGATCAACCATCCATTGTAAAGTTGGGCCATTATTTACCTCGGGAGTAACCTTGTCTGCCACCACACTAGAAGCCAATCTCGTTCCTAATCTTCCTTCCTTCAGTTTCGTGCTTGACTCGGCGACGTCAACTCCTCTGAGATCGATCATTTCCCTTGGTCTCCGCAGGATAGTAAAATCAGGTGTCACCATGTTTGCCCCCACTATCTCTGGAAACGGGTTGCTATCAACTCCCATTACTTCTTTCTCCTTCTCGGAAAACTTCAGGTTTCCCTTATCAATCATATCCTGTAAAATATTTTAGAATACCAAGCAGTTGTTAGTGGTATGACGCCAAGAGTTGTGCCATTTGCAGTACTCTTTTCCTTTCAGCTCGTTGGCCGAAGGTAATTTGACGTCGTGAGGAAGCCAAATTTGTCTATCGGCCATCATAAAGTCGAAAATCTGGTCAGCCATTGCAATGTTAAATGAGTATTGCTTGCCTGCCTCAAAAGGCTATTTTTTGACTGAGGACAACTGTGCGTCGGTCGGTTTAGGCAATGGCTGGCATAGATATGGCCGTTTTGAAACGATCTCGGCCACATCCACTTCGGTGTTGATTTCATATTCAGTAGCATGAATATCATAGTTGGGATCCCTGTAATAGGTTCCCTTAGATGAATTCTTCCTTTCTTGCTGTTCTTCGAGCATGCGCTCATATCGGGCTGCTCGAGTTGCTAGCTCGAAAAGATCGCGGAAACCCATGCCCTCAAACTTTTTCCTGAGTTCGAAGGAGAGTCCCCTGATCTTGTCAGAATCAAGATATAAAAAGTGTTCTTTACTTTTCAAAAGATTTGTAGTGTGAAAGCAAAGGTCGAACCCACAGGGATTGGTTAACTACAGCGACTTAATTTTAGAACCTAACTTTAGTTAATTATGAAAACGGGTTTTGATTTGATTTTAATTAAACTAATAACAATAAAACTAAATCTAAACTATGAAAGCAATTAAAGTTGTTTTAAATAATGTTTAAGGGAACCTAGGATTGCAAATCCACCACTAGTTTCATAATAGGAATATTTATGAATTACTTTAGCTTATTACATTGGATGATAATGGGGAATTGTAGCTACAAGCCCAATTCCTCCGACAAGAAGATAATCATGGTTCAAGCACCAACATAATCCATCTTCGGTTAGCACAAATTATCCCACACTAAACTAGGGTTGCGATCTAATCCGTCTAACCTAGGCATGGACTATTCGGATACTTGATAGCACAAATCAATAAAGCACCATCACATGTAAACAATCTAAACAAGCACAACAAGAATAGATCGTTGAGCACATCACATTCAAAATAGATCTAAGACAAGAATAAATTCTGAAAGTAATGATTTAATCAATAGAAGTACGATTTATTTATAAAAATCCTCTAAACATGTAACTGTCATCCCTACATAATAAACCTAAAATAAAAACATAAATAAAACCCTATTACTCGTCTAGGGCTTCATTGAAACCCTAGATCTATGATCTAGCCGTCCATGGAAGTGATGGATGGCAAGTAGTTGATGGAGGAGGCCATGGAAATCCTTGGTCTTCTTCTTCTTCTCCTTGCTTCCCTCCCTTCAATGGCTGGAAGTATGGTTGTAGAATGTGTGTATAATAATTGCCAATAATGTCTAACCCTTTAATTGTAATAAAATAGGGTATATATAGATTTACAACAAGTTTTGGAAGCCTCCCTAACCCGAAACGGACTGAAACTGATGTAATTTACAGTCTAGACGTCGTTCAGCAGTTTCGTTTGCACAGGAGTCTTCAGTATACTGAAATACGCAACTTTGCTTTTTACACATATCGCGCGAGCGGGTCGCGCGAGCGCGACATTTAGTACCTCGCGCGCGCGGATCGCGCGAGCGATTTTGGGATTCTCGCGCGAGCGGATCGCGCGAGCAATTCTCTGTTTTTCGCGCGCGCGACTTGGCTTTTTCAGCTTCTTTCTTTGTGCTTTTTCATCCTGTTTAACCTGGTTTACGTGATATCTTCCAAATCCTGTCAGAAAATAGAAAACGAAGTAAAAATACACAAAAACAGGATAAAAAGTATTAACAAATGTGAATTAAGGCGTATAATTAGGATTAATTCTCACCCGATCACACCCCCAAACCTAAATTTTGCTAGTCCTCGAGCAAAACTAAAATAAAAACTACTACAAAATAAAATACTACTCCATTTTCGCATGGATCACGATTGCATTTTGCATATGCAACAAGCCTTTTAAACCTCTAGGTGTCCCTAGTCGGACGAGTGAAGTCTCGTGAGGGTTCTCGTCAACAAGTCTCCCACAACCATCTTTATTAACGTAAAAACTTAAAAAGTTTTATTTAGAAAGAAAAACATAACATTCAATACTCCTTATTATAAAACAATGATTCGAAATAGAATAACGAATAGGAAGAAACAGAATCAAACGTTCACCTATATCATGAGAAACAATTAAGTGCATGAATCGTATAAATCAATAGAATTTCTCATAAAATTGCACGTGTGTGATGTGGTAGTCAAATGAACACGCGTTTGTCATAAACTTGGAATATAACTCGGATAACCATCCAACTATGCTTCGACTACGAATCTCACAATTAATTACACTCTCAAATGAAACACTCAGAAACAGGTGTAATTTTTCTAAACTATGTGAGTAAAGGAATATATTTTCAAAATGAGAAATGCTCACATATGACTCGAAAAAGACGCATGACACGAAAGAATAGTAGTCTCATGGATAGGATGCCAATAATCAAGAAAAATTAATCATTACCATGTTTTAATCCCCTCCCATCATTTATATATCCGAACCATGTTTTCCAGGATCAAATAGGACTTTTCAAAGGTTGTATTGTGGCTCAGACAATGGAAAAGGATATACTAGGTAGGTAATCTCAGAATGGCATTGTAAGGCATGTTCGATTTCTTTCATTCTTCTTCTACAACCTTTCATCTTTTCTTTTCTTTTCATTCCTTTTCTCATTCATTTTTTTTCTTTTCTTTTATTTTTTTTTCAACCTTCCTCTTCTTTATTTTTTCTTTTCCTTTTTCTTTTCTCGCTTCTCAAATGACTATGCATTGAATACCAAGCAACTACCCCAATAGCACCTTATTTTCTTCTTCTCAATCAACACATCGCCTTAATACTACTAAAAGTTGATCACTCTTCCAGTGGTATACTCCAAGTTGATCAAGTTGGAGCTTTTACAGAGGATAATGGTGAACAAAGAAAAAGAGGCATTGTAACGGCTCAAAGGGCGAACTAAGGAAATTTTATAATTTATCGGTCGGCAGTAAACAAAGAGGGCCTAAAATCATTTCCTAGGGTAATACGGTTCTTCAATATTTACAATGGAAGATTATTTAGCAAGGTAACAAATATTTTAAATTGATTATCAACCAAAACAAGACTAATGAGACTAAACAACAAATAGATGCGCTATTTCAATGAAATTCGACAAACACAATGTATTTATAACCCTCTAAAAAGAAAAGATAGGCTCAAAAGCTCACTGGGCTTAGTCTCTACCTTGTGTTATCTAGAAATCCGAATCATATTATAGTTCACATCAAACATGTATTCAAACGACTACGTGCAGTGCATAGGTTTATGTGCAAATCTATGATATAAAACTACAATTCAAACAATACATAACTTAAAACATTTCATCATAACTTTAGCAAATGTTTAATCACATCTTTCCTTGTTTATCATTCTATAACAATCAAAGTTATTTAACAACAAGTATCGACTTAAAATTGCAAAAACGTCGGTAACATCGTTCATTTAAACACAAATCGAAAAATTTGAAAATTGGTGTGCATAAAATAATGTGCATGTGTGCATACCCCCAAACCTAAACCTTTCATTGTCCCTAATGAAACAATAAAATGAAAGAACGGAAAGTACGTAAGAAAGGAACGATAATACCTCGATCTCGACAATTACAAACAGGTAAATGTATAAGAATATAGCGATAAAGTTCAAATGTACCTGTTAATACTAGATAAAAAGAAACTAACAAAAAAAATATTAAAAGTAAATGAAACCTAAATATGAAATATAAATCTAAAAACTAAGCTAAACTAAACTAAACGAGCAAATGGAAAAGAAATAAAACGAAAAAGTATAAATGTAACAAGGAAAACAACAACTAACTCAATCTAAAAGTATGTAAGAAACAAAAACAGAAAAGTACAAAATATGGGAACAGGTGTGGAGGACAGATAGAGAAAACAAAAGAAAATATCAGAAAAATGGGTTATCGCGCGAGCGGCCGTCGCGCGCGCGAATTCCCATTTTTTTTTTTTTTAATATCCGCGCCAGCGGGCTACCTCGCGCCCGCGACACCAGGCGCGAGGAGAACCTGAGAGCTCAAATAAAGAAAAACAAAGAAAAACGTCTAGGGGGCAAACTCGCGCCAGCGGGCCGCGCGAGGGACGTCTCGCGCGAGAAGATTTTTTCCCATTTTTTAACTAAAATTATGTATGTAATATTAAACTAAATTAATTCCAACCCCCAAACATGTCCAGAAAAACTCTAAGACTGACCAAAATTACTCAAAAACATCCAAAAATCAAAGAAACAGACGAAATCAAGCTTGGGTTGCCTCCCAAGAAGCGCTAACTTTGACGTCTTCAGCTAGACCGTTCTAGCTCAAGACTCACGGAGGTTGAAAATCAGACTGTGTACCCCTAAGAATATCAGGTAGAGCTCGGTGGTAAGCAGAAATCACGTCGCTTCGAATTAATTCAATCGACGGTTTGTCAGTATGTTCAAATCGATTTCTTACCTTCCGAGTAGATTCAGCATTAGGGTCCAAGGTATTAGGGTTCATCCACTCATCATCCGCTATATCTTTGTCGTTACTCACATTTATTGCTTTGTTAGGCTCAATATTCCGTCTTACCTCACCTTCCGCCTCACATAGGTAATCGTCGTCTTTAGGAGGTTGATCCATAGCATTAAAAACGTTTAATTTTAAGTTCATGTTCCCAAATGACACTTTCATTACCCCCGTCCGACAATTAACACGAGCGTTAGCGGTCGCTAAGAATGGACGACCTAGAATGACAAGAGTGTGTTTCCTAGCATCTAGCACGGGTTCAGTGTCAAGGACCATGAAGTCGACAGGATAATAGCATTTATCAACCTTAACCAAGACGTCCTCGATGATTCCTCTAGGTACTTTGACAGAACGATCCGCTAATTGAATAGTAGCGGCCGTAGGTTTAAGTTCACCTAGTCCTAATTGTTCATAGACGTGATAGGGTAAAAGATTAACACTCGCACCTAAGTCAGGAGAGCCCTATGGATGATAGTGTCACCTATGACACATGAAATCGTTGGCGTACCAGGATCCTTATATTTTGGAGGTGAGTGTTGAAAAATAGAACTTACTTTTTATGTGAGGAAGACCTTTTTAGGAGTATGACTACGTATTTTGCGCTTTTGTGTACAAAGGTCTTTTAAACATTTAGCATAAGCGGGAATTTGTTTAATAGCATCGAGGAAAGGAATATTAATTTTAACTTGTTTAAATACCTCGAGTATATCTTCCATTTTTGACCCTCTCTTGGGCAAATGTGACGGTCCCTCAACATTAGGTGGATATGGCATTCTCGGAATATAATTTGTTGAGACCGGTTCATCTTCTTTTCTACTTTGATTCACGTCCTCACCCCTCTCTTTATTAGAGTTGATGTTCACATCTATCACATTCTCATTCTTATTAGGGGTTTCTATCACCTCCTCTCGTGTAGTCATCCTAGTTGAGACGGCGTTTACTTGTTCACTTGACCCCTTAATCTCATATTGTCCCTTAGGGTTTTGAATTGTTTGACTAGGCAACGTCCCCTCGTTTCTACGACTCACTACAGTAGCTAGTTGTCCCATTTGGGATTCAAGCTTCGCAATGGATTGTGTATGAGAGTGCACTATTTGTGCTTGTGCCTGTACTTGCGTTTCAATTTTATTAAGGGATGCCAACACCTTTTCCTCAAAAATGTTACCCCTTGGAGGGTTCGGATTAGGATGCGGTTGTTGGTATTGATTAGGTTGAAACTGAGGTCGATACGCATTAGGAAAATTAGTCGCCTCATTAGGATTATTATTATTATTTTTCCACGAGAAGTTAGGATGGTTTCTCCATGGCGCATCCGGATTATTAGTAGTCGAATTATAATTATTTCGTGGGTATTGTTGAATAGAGTTAATGTGTTGCTCCACGAATTTTGGAAATTGACTCGCCGATGGACATGCAAGTATCGAATGTGAAGGATCAGAACATAATGCACAAATTTCATGAGCGGGTGAGGCTGTCGTTTGGTTCATTGTTAAAAGTCGGTCAAGTTTGTAAGATAATTCTTTTATTTCAATTGACTGACTTGACTCGAACTTTACCTCCCTCTTATGTTGTGAATGATATCTCTCGGAACGTACTGATACAGCCTGATGCATCGAATTCTCGCTTAATGTTTCAAAAATTTTCCAGGCCTCGTCGGCGCTTTTGTGTAGGAAAGTTCCCGCACAAACGGCATCGACAGTATTCCTAACGGAGGGAATAAGCCCCTCGTAGAAGACTTGAACCAATTGCCACTTGGGAACCTGATGATGTGGACACGAACGTAATAATTCTTTAAATTTTTCCCACGTGTCGTTGAGTGATTCCCCATCTTGCATCACAAAGTTTGTTATAGATTTTCTTATCTGATTCGTACGTATAATCGGGAAAAACTTTTGTAAAAATGCGGTGTGTAAGTCTTCCCATGTTCTAATTGTGTTTGGCTCCAGAGATTGAAGCCAATATTTAGCTTTATCTTTTAAAGAGAATGGAAAGAGCCGCAATTTAATTCATCATCAATTAAGTTTTGGATTTTCAAAGTAGAACATATATCTTGAAAATCACCTAAGTGTTTATATGGATCTTCATTTAAACGGCCATGGAAAGATGGAAGTAGCGAGATGGTAGACGACTTTATCTCAAAGTGAGATGCCGTCGCCTCCGGTAAGTCAATACATGTTTGTGGCGTATAAGTCGTCGGAATGAAATAGTCTTTAAGTGGAGGAGGTGGTGGTATATTAGGATTATTCAAATTATTTCCGTTGTTATTTTGGTTGTCATTGTTATTTCCAATGTCTGCCATTTTAATTGGTTCTATGTTATGAAAGCGTGGATTCTTTAATCTTGTAAGGGTACTACGTATTTCAGATTCAAATAAAGACGTTGGTTTTGGTGTCAAATCGTCGTCTATTAAAAACCTTGTTCTAGTAGTTAAGTTTGAAGACTTGTTAAGTCTTAATGTACGTTCAAGTTCAGAGTCAAAAGGTTTTAATTCCGGTTCATTTGAACGTGTACCTAACATAAACTAAAAGAAAGTAAACTAAAAACAAAAACTGACTCAACTAAAAAAACAAATAGCAATCACGCAACTAAGATAACAAGCACTCAACTACTATGATGCATGAATATTATCCTGTAATGCAATGACCGCGTCAAGCCCAGCGCCCCGGGTTTCCTAGCTAATGCAGTGCAATTAACCCTAAACTAATGCAAATAGTGCGTCACAGCGCCCTGACTTACAGTGGTTTAAAGCGAGTTTCACAAGAAGTAATTTATTTTATTTTATTTTATTTTTTCGCGTAAGCTCCTTTGATGTAATTAGCTGCTCCACTCGGAAACGTTGACTACAAAATAAAAGAACAAGTTAGTAACTAAAAACAAAACGGAAAATAAGAAAAATAATAAAAACTAACCTAATATTTACAAATTAACTAAACTAAGATTATAAAACTAAAGGTAGTAATGCAATCCCCTGCAACGGCGCCAAAAATCGATCTTGTCAGAATCAAGATATAAAAAGTGTTCTTTACTTTTCAAAAGATTTGTAGTGTGAAAGCAAAGGTCGAACCCACAGGGATTGGTTAACTACAGCGACTTAATTTTAAAACCTAACTTTAGTTAATTATGAAAACGGGTTTTGATTTGATTTTAATTAAACTAATAACAATAAAACTAAATCTAAACTATGAAAGCAATTAAAGTTGTTTTAAATAATGTTTAAGGGAACCTAGGATTGCAAATCCACCACTAGTTTCATAATAGGAATATTTATGAATTACTTTAGCTTATTACATTGGATGATAATGGGGAATTGTAGCTACAAGCCCAATTCCTCCGACAAGAAGATAATCATGGTTCAAGCACCAACATAATCCATCTTCGGTTAGCACAAATTATCCCACACTAAACTAGGGTTGCGATCTAATCTGTCTAACCTAGGCATGGACTATTCGGATACTTGATAGCACAAATCAATAAAGCACCATCACATGTAAACAATCTAAACAAGCACAGCAAGAATAGATCGTTGAGCACATCACAGTCAAAATAGATCTAAGACAAGAATAAATTCTGAAAGTAATGATTTAATCAATAGAAGTACGATTTATTTATAAAAATCCTCTAAACATGTGACTGTCATCCCTACATAATAAACCTAAAATAAAAACATAAATAAAACCCTATTACTCGTCTAGGGCTTCATTGAAACCCTAGATCTATGATCTAGTTGTCCATGGAAGTGATGGATGGCAAGTAGTTGATGGAAGAGGTCATGGAAATCCTTGGTCTTCTTCTTCTTCTCCTTGCTTCCCTCCCTTCAATGGCTGGAAGTATGGTTGTAGAATGTGTGTATAATAATTGCCAATAATGTCTAACCCTTTAATTGTAATAAAATAGGGTATATATAGATTTACAACAAGTTTTGGAAGCCTCCCTAACCCGAAACGGACTGAAACTGATGTAATTTACAGTCTAGACGTCGTTCAGCAGTTTCGTTTGCACAGGAGTCTTCAGTATACTGAAATACGCAACTTTGCTTTTTACACATATCGCGCGAGCGCGACATTTAGTACCTCGCGCGAGCGGATCGCGCGAGCGATTTTGGGATTCTCGCGCGAGCGATTCTCTGTTTTTCGCACGCGCGGCTCGCGCGCGCGACTTGGCTTTTTCAGCTTCTTTCTTTGTGCTTTTTCATCCTGTTTAACCTGGTTTAGGTGATATCTTCCAAATCCTGTCAGAAAATAGAAAACGAAGTAAAAATACACAAAAATAGGATAAAAAGTATTAACAAATGTGAATTCAGGCGTATAATTAGGATTAATTCTCTCCCGATCATCCCCCAAGGGCTATATTGACAAATTCCTGTTCGGGTAATATGACCTTGCAGCGATGCTTAGCTCGTTTGAACCTAGCAATGTACACTTCAGCTGATTCACTCGGTAGCTGATATAACCTTGTCAAATCAACCATAGAGACTTCGGGCTCTGTTCGATAAAATTGGGCATGGAAAGCTTCCTCCATTTGGTTCCAAGTATGGAATGAATTTGGAGGTAAGTTGATGTACCAACTGAAAGCCACCCCGGTCAAGGAGCTGGGGAACAACTTTAGTAGCATATCCCCTTGGTGACTCACTTCTCCGCTTTGAAGCAGGAAACAACTGATATGCTCCACGGTCGATTGATCTCCTTCACCAGAGAACATCGTGAAATTTGGCACCTTGTATCCTCGTGGAAGAGGCATTCTTTCAATGGCATCACTATGCGGCCTCCTATACATAGGCCGCTGAGTCCTTCGAAGCAGGCCACCAAAATCTTGATTAATGACTTCAGCGATCTGTTCTCGGTCAACTCTCACCGTTTGGGTTGGATTAGCCCTTCTCATGCCGGGCTCATGTTCTAGTCCAATCCTATCATTCCACATTTGTTCATCTTGAGTGACTATATTGTCTCCGAACAACGGGTTGACTCTCCCCCAGTGTCGGTCTGAATCCTGCCCGTTTAGACCGACAAATGGTTCCCTAATGGTGACGCTTGGTCGGACCACTACCCGAGGTGGGTTTCCAGTTTCTCCTCAAATCTCTTTACCATCCTTCCTTGGCGATGTAACATATTTTTCAGTCTGGGAGGAAGAAGGGGCATTCTGGCTTGCCCCCAACCCAACCCGAGATAGGAAAGTTGGTTGAATAGAGGGCTGTAGAGGATCACCCGTTCGATGTTCCTTCCACTCCCTCATTTCACGAAGCATCTCACTCACTTGGGTGAAGGTTTGGTCTTGCCTAATGGACATCTCAGCCAATCGCTGGTTGAACATTCCCATTATGTGATTACTCATATTAGACAAGTCGGCCTGACTGGCTACCGAGCTAATGACTGGGTCTATGACGGGTTCAATGACAGGCTCTATGATAGGGTCTAAGAGAGGTTCGCGTGAGCCTACCTCCTGGGAAATTCCCTTAGATCGTGTTCCCTTTGCGGCCATTTGACAAGGTGTCCCACTGGGCGTGCCAAAAAATTGTTTGCAATAATTTCTCGTGTGGTGTGCGTCGGGCGTGCCAGAGTCTGCGTGGACTCAAAGTGGTGGTGGTCACTTAATCTGACTTCTAAGTAAGCGATTTGTTATAATAAAAAAATAACAAAAATGTGGGCTTTCTCTACTCTGATGCAAGCAAAAAATTACAAATGGAATTTGAAAAAGAACGAACTAAATACAATATTTCAGAATACCTCCATAGACATCGTCATCTTCATTGATTGATTGAGGAGTAGTGATTACAACGTTCAAAGTAACAAACAAAAACGAGCACTCGGGAAGAAGAACTCACAGATCACTCAAAATCACTCAAGAACAAGAACAGAATTGTTATGAGGAGACACTAAAGTCTGCTGAGAGCAGAAGTGGCGTGTGTGTTAGCCCCCTTCAAATGTTGCACCACCTACCCTATTTATAGACTTGTTTGCATAACCGTCCATGTTAGTGGGGTAGTGAGGTAGTGGGGTAGTGGGGTAGTGACCCCTGGTTTCTAGGCATGTATCAGTTTCTGCTCCCACTATGTCCCATGATCAACTTCCATGACTTGTGTGATGATCCCACTTCTGCCATGTTCCTCTTTTCACGTAACTACTATTCCTCCCAGCTCAGCATATTCTGACCACGTTCTCATTCATGCTCAACTGCCTGCCACCTGAGTAAATCCAAGACCGATTGCCTTTCTCCCTGAGTAGCTTAATCTTTGCTGGTGATAGAAATCGGCCTTCTATTTAGTAGGAAACCTACTCGCGTCTCTCGGTTTCTTTACACCGATGTTGCCTTTGACCTTCACTGATTCCATGGACTGCTTTTACCACTTCCTAGCCCGATATTACATATTCTCGCATGGCTGCTGTTATCATCTTATGGACTTGCTACTGCAGGATGTGCAGAGAAGGTCATCGGCCTATTCCGTTAATGCCGAGGTGTGTCCCTGATCTTTTCTAATATCGGCCTTTCTTTTTGGAACCGATATCTTTATTACCGCCGTGTTCCTCTTGACGATATTAGGGTTCAATTGTTATAAATAGTTTGGGGTCGGTCAAGTATGACCGATGTTAGGGCTGCTGATGAGGCTATTTTGCCACTAGCCATACTTGATGAAACTGGGGTATTTCTTTGAGAACCTTGTATCAACCTGTCCTCGGTCAGGACACCGATATCCTCCTATTGAATGTACCATCCTTCCCAGCAGCTGGATTAGACACCGGTCTTTACTACATCATCAGCCTCATCACCTGTTCATTTGCCTATACGGTCATATGATGACGTCCTAAGTCTACGTGACCGTCACGTGCCTTGGGAATCCCTAATTTAGGGTGTAAACAGTATGTGCGTGTCTGCATACCTCAAAATGAAATTGATGAAATGAAATTGTAAGTTTTCTTGTTCATCAATTTCATTCTAAGTGAATGGTTTTGCAGAAACAAATTTGGTGAAACATAATAGACCCAATTATGGAGTGAAAGAGAGGTCTCTTCCACACACAGCAAGGGCATTTTGGTCCTTTAAAATTGAAGGGATATATAGAAGGGTAGTTTTGGCATATTAGGTGATCATTAACTTGATCTGCAACATCACGTGCATCACCTCCGTTACCTTGACGGATGTAGGGTTGTGATGTGCAATGGGACAATATTATAGGTTGTATCTGTCGGGTTTGATAGTTAAGGGGGGTGAGTTAAAAATGGGTCATAGTTCAGGGGGTGAAAGTGTAATTGACCTAATTAACTTTAAAGCTAAAAAAATTAATTTGAAAGCATCAAATTAAAGTTTTTGTAAAATAAAAAAAGCCGAATCTCTCAAACTTTCACGGGAATATGTAACCTAACGCTAAACAACCTTTTGAAAAAATATATAGAAAAAATCTCTTATTAATGGTGGGAATGAAAAAAAAAACTAAAATCCCTCCCATAAAACAATATAGAAACAAGGCTGCTTATTTCATTAATTAAACCATTATTTCATTATTAAACCATCTGTAGCCCTATAACTCTTTAAATTGGGTATTTTTTGAGAAAATATTAGTTGCAACGGTGACACCATCTCACCGTGCCTATGTGGTGTCACCAACCATTAACAGATATCGGAGAAGATGAAATAGTCACAAACCTTTCTTTTTTTTTTGCTAAGAAGTCACAACCATTTCATTGGGACTGTATGAATGGTCCATTCTCTTCTCTTTGTCTTGCATTTCACAAAGACTATCGACTCATTCAGTTTTTGTTCTCTCTCTCTCCAAAATTATTCTATGCTGCTGAAGTAATTTACAGTGCTTCTTTCATAGAACGAGACATGTAAAGCACACTAATGTCATATGACTCTTTATTTGTAGAATTTGTGTAAATTAGTGTCAAGTAGATCCATTCCACATACAAACGCGTGTGTGTGACCGCTAGTGTTCATATATGCAAATGCGTTTATTTTGGTGTTCACATGCCCCGTATCGCTATCTATTTTCTCAGACAAAATAGATTTATTTTAGTGTTATGTTCAAATATGCAATATTTGGAGAGGGTAGGGGCAAATATTTCTTTTGTTGAGTCCATTTGAATGTACAACATGATGATTTCGCTTTATTTTAAAGTACAAGGGAGCTATGTGCAGCAAATCTTAATTCATGGGAATGATTCGAATATGGGTCAAAGTACAAAGAGTAAAATACGTATTTAACCCTTCTATTTATTACATGTCTGGGCATGTATATGCTTGTTACCGAATTACAGGTACACCAATTTTGGAAACAAAAAGATTGAGAAAATTCTTAATGAACATTTTGGACTATTCTGCTTTATGCTTGGTGGAAGCGTGGAGTAGTAGAATCACATCTCATCAGTTTCTAAACTGCTTTATCCATCAAATTTTTTGGTCGAACGATTATGCCCTTGACGATAAGCCCGTTTTTCTTATTTGTGGCATCATGTTCGAGAAGCTCGAATATCAAGACTCCATCTTCTCCCCCTTCTATCCGAAAAGTACCACCATTGAGCTCTACCCACTCTTCCCTGGGCATGTCCCGGAGGTTAACTATGCGTTTTTGAGTTGTTCCATTGGGGAGTCTTAGGCGTAGTAAAATTGGGATTTCCCATCCATACCCTCCTTTTGTTAACTTAACTTCAAATAGGATCTCATAAGGCACCCCTTTTGAGAGCTCTGATACATTAATTTTTCCAGTCAGTTCCAGCCACCAAACTTTTCTTAACTTGGCTACTAGAATGTTTTCTTCACTGTGAGTTGAAAAAAATTCCTCCATCAGACAATAATGTGAAGCCTCCAACAAATAAATTCGATTCATGGATTTAGAGAAGAAAAAAAAAAGAAAACTAAAAAGATGAGGGGATTCATGGATTTAGAGAAGAAAAAAAAAAAGGAAACTAAAAAGATGAGGAAAACCTATTTATCATGCGTTGTGTTATTTCTATAGTGATATTTCCACTCTGCTTAAATAACCTTAGAAATTAAAATATTTTGAAACACGGTGGGAAATCTTTTCTATTTTCTTCACTGTTTTTCTTATTAGTCAAACAAATAAATTTTCTTTTCCCTCCGTGTTATGTTTTTTTTTCCCTTATTAAATCTATGAACCAAGCAGAGCCTTACTAATCAAATAGCCTTACTAATCAAATAAAGAAAGATACTTTTCTCTTTCCTCAAGCTAAATCCACTAAGAGACAGGCTAATGAATTTGAAAAAAAAACAAGAAGGGGGAAGAAATGAACAAAGAAAATAGAATCTCTTGCTCGGTTTCTTTAAAACAATCCCACATCCAGTGCTCAGAAGAGTTACTCCAACTAATATCAATTGATTTTGCATACAACATGTAGCACTGACATCCAGACTTCTTATCAACCCATTTTTTCTGCATAATTTTCCAAACATACAATCAAACAACCCATCATCATAATTTGATTTGCTCTTTGTCCGCTAGTAACTTTTCAGAAATATACGTATACATATATATATATATATACATAGCCCTTCTTATGAGGAATCCTTCATTTTATTAAAATGAGGATTTCTAATCCTGACCGTTGGAGATCATTTAATCAATGCAATAAAAGTGAAATTCACTATGCAGTAAATGATCTCCAACGACAAGGATTAGAAATCCTCATTTTATTAAAATGAGGGATCCCTCATAAGAAAATGTATATATTTGTCCGAACATGCATATCTATTTGGGTAATACTTGGGACACAACCTTCATACAACTTTCATACAACCTCTCCAAAAGATGTGTCTATCTCTTTCCTGTGTCACTGTGGGATCCAGTGACATCACAAGAGAGAGATAGACACATCTTTTGGGAAGGTTGTATGAAAGTTGTATGAAGGTTGTGTCCCAAATATTACTCTATCTATTTATCTAGCATTTTTCTCTTTCTATTCTTAAAAACTAAAAATGGAGGTTTAGGCTGGGAGGAATATTGGGTTAACACGTGTCATTTACACTTTCCTCCCTTTTGTTTTCTTCATAATTCACATACAACCCTCGGCTATTGTGGATACCGGAAGTGGACCACTTCTCTTGTTTGAGATTGTTTTGAAATTGATTTGAATCAAGGAAAGAAAATAGGTCTATTGAAAACAGATACAGAGTCGCCACTTGGTCTTTAAGGAACCAAGAAACCTAATTTTGACTCACCCAAGCGGATAAGGGCACCGGCCCTTCATAACCAAAGAACTTGGTTCGGGGTTTTGGTACGAGAGAGGAAGGAGCCTTTGTCGCGACTAAAACACCCTCAACTCGCCCCGTCTTTCGACGGGCCTCAATTAGCATCCAAATAATCATCTTATACTATGTATGGTTCGGCAATTAATACTATGATAGTATATTACATTACATAAGAAACTTGAAAATGGAAGATCTAAAGATAAAATATCATTCATAAGATCTAAATCAAATATCATGCAATGTAAAGTGGAAGATCACACAAACAAACCTAGGAAAAATCGTCTAATCATATATCAATTAATCAAGTTTTCCTAATCTAAAGGGGACATGAATTGTTCTTGGAACAAATAAACAAAGAAATCAAAATATGCTTAGCAAGGCTTAGAATGATGCATGTTAATCTTTGAGAAAAGAAGATCTCTCAATCCCCGGGACGGATGAGAAAGGATGATTAGATCAAAGGGGAAGCATGAATATGTGATCAAGTTCATTCCTTATAATCTTCTTGGATTAAGAGTTACAAAAACCCCAAATCTTGCATGAATGCAATGTATGTATCTAAAATGTGCAAAGGTTGTAGTGTGTTTTGTGTACATGGATTTCTAGAATGACTTAGAAGTCTAAAATGTGTATGAATGAATGAATGAAATTAACATGGGATGTGCACAAATGTAGTATGAACTACTTCCTAAGATATGAACTAATTTGGAATGCATATAAGCATCAAATCAAAGAATGCAAGTTAAAGTATGCTTGCTGTGAATAGTGGACAGAACAGTAGCATGATCTTTTGGAATTTGAAAAAAAGGGTTAGGAATGTTTTCAATGCATGATTTTTTATGGAGATGTTCCTTATTGTGTCTAGAACACAACCCAAAAGGCCAATCTTGAATAGCTATCACAGATTGAGAGAAATGATATAAACAATAGAGCTCACTCAGAAACAGAGTTCGTACTGTCGACTGCAATGTTAGAAAATCTTAGAAAATGAAAAAGAATGATCTAGAGGCCCATTTTATACAGAAGTTCCCTAAGACATTGAATTTTAAAGGAAAAATAAGTTAGGATCACCCTTTTTGGAAAAGTTTTCTGGAAAAGAGGTCGTAAGTTGACCTAGCTGCTGTGACAGCAAAAACAGAATGTTTGGAAGGAATGTTGGGACCCAAATGGACCATTTCCAAGTACTTCCAAGTCAAACCAAAAATCATGGGTGTTCTCCAATGAGTTAGGAAGACTTTCCAAGTGGCCTTGTATCCATATGTTGAGTATTGAGTTCTATAAAAATCTTTGAACTCAACTCACTCACTGTTTTGACTCATTGTTTTGAAGATTTTGGAGAAAACAAAGTTTTGTTTCTTGAAACCAAATGAGAGGGATTGAGAGGGGTTTTGAAATAGATGTTTTGAAAACATGTTTTCAACACTCAATAAGGATCATAGCCACTTAGAATACCTACATCAAACACATCATTTAAGAACCTCCAAGATTGTTGGAGAGATTTATTTTATTTTTGGGCATAACTTCAATACATTCCAAGAATACCTTGGAAGTATTGAGGTTATGATCATCATCTATCAAACATGTTTTTGAGGTCAAGAGCTACTATCCATAAGGATTCACTCACCCCAAACTTCATGTCATCACTTAGATGATGATGAACTAGTAAGTAAATAAAGAAAAGAAAAAGAAATGAGATAAGGAGAGATGAACATATATATAATCAAAGCAAGTAAATAGCAATCAATAGATGATAATCAATGTGATTTTGGACTTGTAGCTTGGTGTTTCACTCATAGATTTTGACATTTGGACATGGAAGTAGCTTCCTATCTCATGAATGTTCAAGAATGAGGGTTGGAGTGGACTTTGAATGTGAAGTATATAGAAGGATGATGGAAGAAAACAAGAATAAAACTCACTTTCTTATGGAAAATCAATGGGAGAAGCTCCCTTTCTCTCTTCTAAACCTATCTCTATCTCTCTTCTTCTCTACAACTTTTTAAGCTTTGCACTTGGCCCCCCCAAAATGAAGAGCAATGGGGGGTTTAAATAGGCCAATTTGGGGTGGTTTTGGGGTTTTAGAAGTACTCCCATTGGTCCCAAACAACTGTGAACATAAAACTATGTCGTTTTGGCTTTCAATTAATCAAATTGGACCCCCAAAAAAATTACAAAAATGGAATCTGCGAGGGATGAGTGCCGCGGCGGCACTGGGCCAGTGCCGCGGCGGCACTGCTCCTCAGAAGCCCAGAAAATTACGTTTAGGCCCCCAGAGGTTCCGGTATTCGCGAAAAGGCCCTATTTTGTTCGAAATTCACAGAAAATGCATACGAACTCCAAATTGAGGTTGTGATATACCGTTGGATAGGTAATGGAGTCTACTTTACATACAAAATAGTTCGGGGATAGGTCACTTTGAAAAGTTTTGCGGTATTCGCGATAAATGCTGATTTGATCGCCTTTTTCGCCTTCGGAAATTCAAAATAAATTCGTTTTAAATCCAGGAATTATGTGCGATATACCGTTGGAAAGCTATTGACCTCTAGTATCCATGAAAAATATTTGAAAATTGTTTCGGTGCCCCGATTCCAAAGTCAAATCTTGGTCAAACTGGTCAAACCTGGGATTCCCGGGAAGTTCTGGGAACCTCCGGGAGCTCCCAGGAGCCGACGTTTTCGCTCGATTCTCTTTTAAAACTCATTTGAATACTTTTCTAATGATTTCGGTGAATTCGGACGATTTTGGTCAAACTTGGTCAAACTCTGGTCAAACCTGGTCAAACCTTGGTCAAACCGGTCAACGGGGACTTTCGGGGAACTTCCGGGACTTCCGGGGGTCTCTGGGAGCTGACGATTTCATCCAGTTTTACTTAAAAACTCATTTTATCATTTTTCGTATGACATAGCATGTTTTCAGAACTTCGGGACCAAATCTGGGAGTTTTCGGGCTTTCAGGGGCATTTTGGTCAATCTGAGCATTCTGAGAGATAGAGCTGACTTCCAGGAGTCCTTTTGAGTCTTTTACGATCATTGTGAACCACCAAGCTATGGGTCTCCTAAATCTGATAGCCGACAAAATGGGGTGTCTACAGCTATTCTACCCCATCTGGCCGAGAAGTTATTCAGTGAACCCGTCACGCCACATCAGCATGATGACATGGTATGACCTCCCCAATAAAAAGAAGTCATGTGCTCACCAACACTAAGAGATTATGACATGTGGTGGGTAGTTTTTTTTTTTTTTTTTTTTAAATTGATAACCACGTGGCATGATCCCCTAGAAGTATGGGGTATATGTGTGGTTGAGATTGAGAGGTCACATCACATCATCATACTGATGTGGCCGTCTCTTCATTTTCCCTACTTGAACAAACTCAATCGCCCTATGAATCTATGATGCTGCTCCTCTCGCTAGGTACATTAATTAACTACCTTTTAATACATTAATTAATAATTAATTAATGTGGTTGATTAAGTGCAAAACCGGCCTGACTCTCTCTCTCTCTAATCGACACAGCTCTTTCCTCTTCTTCTATCTCTATACACAAACCTTCTCCAAAATTTCTGGTGGATTAAATGATAAATCTCCACCACATTAATGGAGTTAAGTTGGATTACTACTGTTTCTTTCAAATCATTTGTGGTAGTCGCAGACACGGTCTCAAGGTTGCACTCGCATTTTAGGGTTTTGGAGCTGAGTGGAAGATGGTGGAGGCGACGGCGGTGGTGGAATATAGATGAAGTTAAGAAAGCCGGTGGTCCTCGCTCTCTCTCTCTGATTTATAATTTTTTTTTGGTTTGGACCTTTCTAAGAGAGAGATTAGTTGGATCTATGTTGGCTGATTTGTAATTAACTTTTTGTTCTAAATTACAACTAGAAAGGGAATTCCTAGAAGACGGCTCAATTACTTTTGTAAGTCCATGATTGTACCTCACTTTTTTATTTTATTGGTGTGATTTAAGACCAACGACATCATGGAATTACTCTTTGATTAACCTGCAATTTATGTGCAGAATTCGGGTGCCAAGAAGATCAAGACACCCAATGTTATGTACTTCCCCAGGTATTAAAACATCTCTTATTTTTCCTTTTGTTTGTTGTTATGCTGGAGATTGTATTTCCATTTTCACTTTTCTTAGTTTGGATGTATGTGAGTATCTACGAGTCATCCACAGCCCTAAAGAGCCATTGGGAATAGTTAATTTATTTGGATAGCTCTATCAAAGCTCTCTCCAATTCGATCTGATGCTTCTACTAGATAGAACTTTAGCAAATTTAGACAAACTGAGATTGTATCAGTCTGAGAATGTCAAAAGGGATGGTAAAATATGTTGAGTGTATTCTGCTCTCAATGATGTCAAACCTCTCTAAATACAAATCTTATAGAATACGGGGACATGTGTCTAGAAGGTGGATACGGGTATGCGGACATCTTCAGAACATTTAAACATGCTATATTTCTTCATATGAGTAGTTAGAAACTTTCTTTGTTGTCAATTTTGAGCTTCTCCTTACTCTTTCAACATCACATGTAGCGGATGATCCAAGTGTCCAATTGGGTACGGGGATCGAGTACTTGAGGGTAGTAGGAGAGTCCATGTAACATAGGCTGTCTTTAAGAGTATGGGATTTGGTGATTGGAAATTAATGGATTTGTTTCAAATGTGTTGCCTGTCTGTATCATTCTGTGTTTTTTTTTTTTGTTAGGTTGTGTTTCTTGAGAATTGTAGACTAAAACCTCTCAGAATCAATGGAGCACCAACCCAATAATCATACTATAGAGGAAAATACCATCAATCAGGTCACTAATGGGGTGGAGCAAGTAAATTCCTGTCAGATCATCTCATATATAGAAGCCTCAATTAACCGGTGAAATGGAAGTTAGGGAAGAAGTGAAGAACAACATGGCAATGAGAAGGAAGTGAAATTGCGGATTTACCACTGAAAATACGGTGACTATGGTGTTTTAGCTTTTGCTTTTGTTTCTTTTTCTATATTCTTTTTTTCCCTTTCGCTCAATTTTTCATACTGACTGGTTGCATTGTCTCCATTCGAGATGTGATCATATGTATGGATCTTATCTCGCGTGTCAATAATTTGTTTTAATAAGATCAATATTTTGCTGTACTTTGTTGAATTTGATAGGTTTCCACCATCGTATGTATTTCTTAGCCTTAAAAAGGGTCGTCCTGAGGTGTCCCACTAAACCTTAATTTGACTAAACCCTTTTCACCATTTAGGGTAGCCACAGTGGTAGTGCAAGCATAAAAATGATTAGCGTAATAGTTCCTTTTTTTGTTGATATTTTGGATTTGTAAAGGGTTAAATTATCAGTTTAGAAAATTTAAACCCCTAAAACAAATGATCAAACAAGAGTTAACTAACGGTAGAGAGGTAATTGTTGCGTATTAGTTATTACGCTATTTTAAATATTGTACAAGGGAGGTTAGTGTAATTTTTTAGAACATAGAGAGGTCTCTGTGTTTGTCATATACCTCAAGTAATGTTTTTGCCCTTTTTTCTATTAGTTTATGGTGCGAGAATGAGTTCACTACTTCAATGTAGAAAAAATGCTCATGCTGTAAGACAGAAAATGACCAGAGACTCGGGTATTTTCAAACAATCAGTGTTGAGCAAAACTGGTAATAATTTGAATACAAGACGAAATTAAAATTTGCATCGCTGGATCTATTCAATCTAATATTTATTAACTATAAACATATTGGCATATTCATTTTAGAACAGAAAAGGATGCATCTCAATGTGATTTTGTACGAAAGCCAAAAAAAGAAGAAAATGTGATTTTGTACAAGGGAATTTTTTTTTTTTTTAACAAATTGACATTTTTGTGTTTTTATTAATTATTAATATATGCTCCACTCTAAGAATTGATCGTTTCAGTTTGTTACATGCTTAGCTCTGCTCTGCCCATAATCCATGTGACTAGATATACTCAATCATATATAATTCCATTAACTTATGTGCCTCTATTAATGTTTACTATAATTTTGACATTACCCAGAATGAAGAACTCTCAACAAAATACCTAACAAGAAGATTGTTAAACTATTATATCTGCTGACTGCATTCCTTGGTATCTGATTGGAATCTTCCCACTCCGCTGGTTTACAACAATAGTGTTATTAAAAGGAAGATTATTCGGACTTGCATTATTCTTAGTTAAGAAGCGATCAACGATCCATCGTAAATTCTGTGTCACCATGTATAAATAATCATTTGAGCTAAAGATAGGTGTTTATAATGTTTTGTTCCCTATTTTACTAATTTACTAGAAACTCTTTGGCAATCATATTGTATTATAGCGTACGTGGATGTTACAATCTTTATGGACGTGAATGTATATAGAACTATCTTTATGGATGTGAATGCATTTAGAACATCTTCAATATGTTTGAAATGCAGGATAGCTACTATAACTTCTGCACCGGTTTGAATTTTTTTTATTACCCTGTTGAATCTACAAGGTTGTAATTTGCGGAGACAACAGGATAACAACATTGACCAAAAGTATTGAAAGAATACTTTTGGACCATGCATATGAAAAGAATTAAGCAATGCATGTAGCCGCGCATTGCGCGAGTTATATGCTAGCTAGTATTGTTTAAAAGACAAAGAATACGGAGAGAAGTAGATCATATTTTTGTTTGCACCCAAAAAATACATTTTTAGTTTCAAAATTTGTACAAGGCCGATTGGAATTTTTGATCGGACTTACAGACCGATTGCATAAATTAAGGGACAAGTGATTGGTTCAAAGTTGATAAGGCCAAATGAGTTTCATAATCGGACTGTCCACTATTGGGATTGGGCTAACCAAGGAGACTGATTTATGATGTCTTGCGCAATAAACTGCCAGCACATAGAGATATATTTAACGAGATGGTGGGCCACCTCTAATGATGGCCATCAAATTTGGCCATTTGATTTTATGTTTTCACGTGGGGTTTGGTTTATCATAAATTCATGTGGGACCCATTAGTTGACAAAGTCAACATTGAGAACACATTGCCTTTATATCAAACTGTCAGTGCATTTTCCATCGGGCTTCCATGTATGCCATTGCAATTCCTTTAATGGGCTCAATGGGCTGCCCTTTATGGCCCAATCTGGTTGCACAAGCCCAATGCCAATTTAAGTGATAAAATATTGGTGGAGCCCGATTGTATCAACCCACCCAATGGTGTCATCGGGCTTCCTGGGCGATTTGGTACATCACTACTACCACTTTGGTTATTCAAAGGCATGATGGGCCACCTTAATTCATTGAGCAAACAAGCTGAGCATATGGAAGTGGTGATGATTGCATCCGGCCATGCTTAAATCCATGACATACGTGGTGGCCCCATCTCAATCATGTTAATTAATAATTCAGCCATCTCCAATATGGCTATTCTTTTGATATTTCGGTTCACTATGAGACCGATGTATTTGAGTGGTGTAATATGGCATTTCATTCGAGCTACCTTACTTAGGAAAGATGATGCCGCATATCGTTCAGTCACTTTATGGAAAGAGATATGGTTGACTACAAATGGAAGTCATTGTCCCTACAAACTCTCAATGTGAAAATACTTCTATATTGTGATAGAATATATATATTTATATATTTGTATTTCTATATATTGTCAAGATTATCAATATTTTGGGAAGATTATCAAGAAGATATGGGGAGATAAAATCAGAATATTATCACATTGTTGGTGGTATACTATAATAGTCTCTTTCTTTGATTAATGAGAATAACTTCTAGACTACTCAATACATTCTTCATGGTATCAGAGCCTGAGACTCTTGTCTTCGTAAATCTCTTTTTTTTTTCTTCACCATCGTTCTTTAGCTATGGCGATACTGCCATCTCTGAATCTGCCCTCTAATCTTGTATTCTTCGTCTGCAATCTCAATTTTTTAGTTACAATCAAATTGGATCAAGATAATTACATGGTTTGGTCTCTTCAACTACGGAGTGTTCTAAGAGCCAATCAACTTTTTGGATTTGTTGAAGGTTCGATTCCTCAACCCCCTGCTGAAATTATAGATGCAACTGGTCAGGTAATCCCTAATCCTGCTTTCATTGAATGGATTAACATTGATCAACAACTTGTTAGTTGTCTAAATGCAACAATTTTGACTGCAATTTTACCACTAATCATTGGTTATGAACATGCATCACAAATCTGGATACATTTAGCTAAAAGATATATCTCGAATTCAAGATCTCATATTCATGAGATCAAACTCAAGTTACTGAATGCAACAAAAGAGGGATCTATGGATTCTTATCTTGATAACATCAAGAATTGTGCTGATAGGTTAGCTGCAGCTGGGTCTCCTGTTAGTGATGAAGATCTAGTTCTATATACTGTTAATGGTCTTTCTAGTGAATATGCTTCATTGAAATCAACTCTTAGAACTAGTTCTCAGTCCTTGTCATTGAGTGACCTACATGCAATGTTGAGATCTGAGGAAATCCATATGAACAGAGAACAGAAAACCCCCAATCAGGTTACTACTGCTTTTGCAGCTATGTCAGTAAATAACAATTCTGCTAAGCCACAGAATAATCAAAACTTCAACCAGTTCAATAGATCAGGAGGTTTTAATTTCAACAGAGGATGAAGAAACATAGGGGTGTTTCGAGGAGGAGGAGGAGGTAGAAATAATAGTTATGGTAGCTATGGTAGACAAAATTCTCATAGAGTTTATTGTCAAATTTGTGGAAAAGGAAATCACAGTGCTTCAGAATGTTATCATAGGTTTAACCATTCATTTCAGATACATAATTCTCAGAACCTACCTCAACCACATCTTGCTGTTCAGAAAGAAGATATCCCATCATCTCAACTGTTACCCACACCTATTTCTTCTTCCTTTTCTCAGTCTCAATCTCATCCACTTCAAAATTCAGCTTCTGTGTCTTTTCCTCAAGAAAATTGGTACTTGGATAGTCAATCTAACTCATCTTTTTCTTTCTCAGAAAATTCTTCGCATGTTCCAAGCCAACCTCAAGCTTTTTTTGCTACTAATCATTTCCAATCTACTTCTTCTCATTCAACTCAATGGTTTCTAGACACTGGTGCTACAAGTCATTTGACAAAGAATTTGAGTAATCTTCATTATCTCAAGCCTTACACAGGTTTTTCCTCTGTGTCAGTTGGAAATGGTGCAGCAATCAATATTCAGAATACTGGTGATGGTGTCTTACCTACACCAACTAAACCTCTTTCCCTTTCTCAAATTCTTCATGTTCCTGACATTAGCCACAACTTGTTATCTGTTTATCAACTTGCAAAAGATAACAATTGTAGTTTTATCTTTGATAGTGATGGATTTGCTGTTCAAGATAAACTCACTAATCAAATCATTTTCCAAGGACCTTGTCATCAAGGTTTATATCCCTTTGCATCTTTAGTGTCTTATATTCTCAAACCTCCATCTTCACCCACTGCACTTGTTTCAATTCAGTCCACTACTCATCAGTGGCACCTAAGATTGGGACATCCCTCTTCCAAAATCATGGGAATTCTTGCATCACAGTATCAAATTCCATTGTCCATTTCATCTTTAACTCCTTGTCATCCATGTCTCAAGTCTAAAATCCATAGACTCCCATTTACTCAGTCTCACTCTTCTTCCACTGTTCCTCTACAACTCATACACACAGATGTTTGGGGTCCCTCTTCTACATTATCAGTCTCTGGTTATAGGTTTTATGTTCTGTTCATTGATGATTACTCAAAGTTTACTTGGCTATATCCTCTTCATCACAAGTCTGATGTGTTCAAAACTTTTGTGCAATTCAAAAGTCTTGTTGAAAATCAGTTTACCTCTAAGATTAAGGTCTTAAGGTCAGATAATGGGGGTGAATATGTCAATTCAGCCATGACCTCTTTCCTTCACCATCATGGCATTGTTCATCAGAAGATTTGTCCTCACACTCCAGAACAAAATGGAATCAGTGAGAGAAAACACAGACATCTCATTGCGACTACTCTAACTCTTCTTTCTCAGTCTTCTATGCCATTAAAGTACTGGGTTGATGCCATTCTTACTGCTACTTTTCTCATTAATAGATTGCCTTCTTTCAATCTGCATTTTAAAACACCCTATGAGCTGCTCTTTTATGTTTCTCCTGACTTTACTATGCTTAGAGTGTTTGGGTGTACCTGCTTTCCTTGGCTAATACCTTATAGGGATTCCAAACTGTCTCCCAAGTCTAAACCTTGTGCTTTTCTTGGTTATTCCCTAGACTCAAAAGGGTATAGATGTCTTGACATCCACACTGGTCAAGTCTTTATCTCCAGGCATGTTCAGTTTATTGAAACTGAGTTTCCTTTCTCCATCTCTCCTGTATCCACTCCATCTTCTTTAGCTCCTCAATTGTCCACATATCAGTTGTTTTCTGATAATATGGTTCTCAATTCAGCTTCCATCACCCCTAATTCTACTTCTGAAACCACCCATTCCCCTATTTCTTCTACTATTCATTCTCTTAATCCTCCAATCATTCCCTCTTCTTCCACAACTAACACTCATACCATGGTTACTAGATCCAAAGCTGGCATCTCTAAACCTAAAGCCCCATTTAATCCATCAGCTAACATAGCTACTGAGTCTACTGAATCCTCCACTGAACACTCTACTTTTCTTACTGCTTACAAATCTGCTGTTTGGAGATCAGCAATGTCAGAAGAGTACAATGCTTTGTTGGGCCAAAACACATAGACCCTGGTACCCCTACCTACAAATAAACCTGTGATAGGTTGTAAATGGGTGTTTAAGTCAAAAGAAACTCAGATAGTAGTATTACCAGGTATAAGGCTAGATTAGTTGCCAAAGGATTTCATCAAACTGAAGGCTTGGATTTCTTTGAAACCTTCAGTCCAGTTGTGAAGCAGCCCACTATCAGACTTGTGTTAACTTTAGCACTTCACTTTAATTGGCCTATAAGACAGCTTGATGTGTCCAATGCTTTCCTTCATGGCATACTGGAAGAAGAGGTTTATATGCAGCAGCCTCAGGGCTTTGTTGACAACTCTGTTCCTCACCATGTTTGTAAGCTCAATAAATCTCTTTATGGTTTAAAACAAGCTCCCAGAGCCTGGTATTCCACTCTATCCTCATTTCTGCATCAACAGCAATTTGTCAACAGCCAAGCAGACACTTCCTTGCTTGTTCAACATTCATCTACCCAAGTTTTGATTGTTTTAGTATATGTTGATGATATTCTGATTACTGGTAGCAACCCCACAGCTATCTCTTCTTTCATTCACTCCATGAGCTCAGTATCTGCTATGAAGGATCTTGGTCCTCTACATTACTTCTTAGGAATTGAAGTTACTCAAAATTCTAAAGGTTTATTTTTATCTCAATCCAAATATGCTACTGATCTCCTAGTTAAGGCTGCTATGACTGAATGAAAATCCACTGAGTCTCCTATTGCTACCAAACCTCCCATGGTGTTAAATGATGTTCCATTCTCTGATCCTCAACTATACAGAAGTATTGTTGGCCTGATCTCTCATTTGCTGTCAACAAAGTTTGTCAACACATGCATAAGCCTCTTAACTCTCACTTTCAAATCTTAAAGAGACTTCTCAGATTTGTTAAAGGTAATATCCATCATGGTTTGCAAATGCAAAATGGTCCTCTTAACCTGATAGCCTACTCTGACTCTGACTGGGCTAGAGACTCTGCTGATAGAAGATCCACATCTGGCCATTGTGTTTTTCTGGGTTCAAATTTGATCTCCTGGTCTGGTAAAAAGCAGCCTACAGTTGCTAAATCAAGCACTGAAGCAGAATATAAGGCCTTATCAACTACTGCAGCTGAAGTGGTATGGATTCAACAGATTTTGGCTGACTTACATATTCAGTTAACTCATACTCCTACTCTCTAGTGTGATAACATCAGTGCCTTGTCCTTGGCAGCCAATCCTGTATTCCATGCTAGATTTAAGCATGTAGAGGTTGATTATCATTTCATAAGGGAAAAGATTGGTGCTAAGAAACTTCAAGTGGCTCATATTCCATCAGTTGATCAGTTGGCTGATTTGTTCACCAAAGCCTTGGACTCTACTAGATTTAAATACCTCAAAACTAAACTCATGCCAAGCTGACTCTGCTTCCATCTCCATCAGCTTGAAGGGGGATGTAAAGATTAGTTAATGTACTTAATGTGTGACTTAGAGTCTGTAATAACTGAATCTGTTTTAGAGGGTTAAGAGAGAGTGCTGAGAGTTATTCTGTTATAATTACTTTGTTTTCTCTCTCTCCCTAACCTCTCATCTCTATATACATACTGTAATAGTCTCTTTCTTTGATTAATGAGAATAACTTCTAGACTACTCAATACATTCTTTATTTATCACTTTAAATTCCAATCTTTTTTTGTCTTCTTCAACCTTTTTGTTTTTTTTTTTTTTAATTTTTAAAAGAGCACTTCAACTTTTTTCTAACATATATATTTTAGTACAGTAATATATTACTAATCCATAAAGTCCACCCAAAATGTACCAATCAATTGTGACCCCAAGCCTAATTACTTAAGCTACAAGCGTCCACAAAATAAATAGGGTTTGGTGTAACTGCTATTATTTCTTGTAAAATGAGAATTTAAAAATTGACCAAATATGTTAACACTTAATCCCCTTGTGAAATTAATTTTGGGGTTAATCTCCAATGTGAGGATAATGCTGCCATTTCACCCACTTATTTGGGGTTAATTTTCAACATCTCAGCCCTTTGGATAACTAATTGTGAGATTAACTGCCTATCTGAGGTTACTATTGATTTCTCACAAAACAATTTTACACGATTTCGTTGATTTCTCATCTCTTTCTGCTCTAACAAACTCCTCTCTGTCATTGCAATTTTTCTCTTCTAACCCTCCTCTCTTCCCTCTATAACCTCTCTTAACGCCTCCCCCAGCAATCGCAGAACTTCTTCGCGACACCACCTCTGCGGATTTCTTCTTGATCTTAAAGATGGTTTTTTTTTTTTTGGAAAAAAGAATTCATTAATAAAACGAAAGGATAGAAGATAAAAATTACAGAGGAAAAACAAAAAAAAGAAGAAGAACTAAAAGAATAAAACACAAAAGGTACAAAAGTTGGAGATCCAGAGAAATTCTTCATTTCTCTTTTGTCTTCTTTCTATTTCATATGGATGTTTTATGCTTTTCAACTGTAGTTGTTTTCTTTTCCATTTTTCCACGTGCCCTTCCTTTATTTATAGAGCAAAAGGGTGACGAAACTGCCAAACAGGGGCGGAGCCATGATTAACGACTTGGGGGACCATGTATATAGGGTGTAGAGTCACACGAGGGTTTGGAGGCAGCGCCTCTAAGGCGAAATATTTTGGGTCTATTTGTAATTCCGACATGCTTGTAAATTATCACTATTTTTTATGTTAAGTGCTAATTTGTAAAATTTGCAATAATGGTAAAATAATTTGGATTTGGTTCAATGGCACGTGAGAAGGACGAGAACAATATGGTAAAAATAATTTGGGTTGAGTTCAAATAGTAAGTGCAGAGAAAGATTATTGGTCTAAATATCTAGATAGTGTTAGATTACAATTAGGCCAACATAACATATTATATATTTTATGTTTATTTTTGAGTGATTCGATTACAATTAGGCCAATATATACTAGATGTACAAAATTCTAGTGAATCTAGCCTAGACAATATTTTTTGAGGGTTATGTAATAATCATATCATTTTTTTTTTTGTTGGGTGGGGGGGCAATCTAAATAAAAATTTCAAATTTTAAAAACTATATATGCCAAAATACAAATTCAAATTAAAGTCATTATGTGAAAATGGATGAATCTAGAAGAGGCAGCTCTTGTGAGTTGATCTTCTCATTCTTTGAACAAATGTAGATGGCTTTAATTTGAATTCCATTACATGTGTTCAGCTTAATTACACGTGTTAGGGATAATATGGTCTATCTGAATTCCATTACATAAGGTTGTATGGGTAAAATTGGCATTTTAAAAAGTGTAACACACTTAAGCTATTTCGTGCCTTTCAAGTTTTGTGTGTGTATATATATATAAACTTTGTAGTAGTTTTACTTAAACAACAAAATTTTGTACATAAGAAAGCAAAATGTTGGACCCTGTGGTTTCTATAGTAATTTTGTTTAAATAATAAAATGCGATACCTGAAATAATAAAATGTTGTTCCCTATGTAATTAACCAAATGTTAATTCCAAAATTTGGTCGGTCATACCTAGAATAGTAAAAAGTCTTAATTGCTTTCTCCTGTTAATTTCTTAGAGATGCAGAGCTAACTCTCTATTATAAGTTTCTCTTTCTGAATATATCAATACTAGACTTGTAGCCCGTGCTATGTGTGAGAGAGTTGCTATAATTTAAACATTTGGTAGTTACAAATATACAAAAATGTTGAAATCTAAGAGCCCCTGATAGTATGGTGTTATGTATTAAAATAGATCGCATTCACTGATTATTTTCGGTTGAATTTATCAACAACAAAAGGCGTGAAATGGAAAAGAAAAAAGCCCAGCAACACTAATTTAGCAAATTAAGAAATAACTTCATTTTTTTTTGTTAGAACTCTTGTTAAAATATATAGATTAGAATTATATATATATATATAGTGTAATGTTATGCTTCCCAAATCCAAATCCTAAAAATCTATACCAAATGATGTGGTAGTGGTGCTCACTGAATTTTAATTGGAGGATATCAAGTGGCCCCACAATGGTCTTCAATCAAAATCTAGTAGTCTCACTGTCACATCAATTGGGATAGATTTTTGGAATTTGAATTTAGAAAGCATAGCATTACTCATATATATATATATATATATGTACAAAAAAGATGTGAAAAATTACAGAATGTATATATGATAGGATTTTCTTCCAACTGGGGGTGGGCACACTTCTGGCCAACCCGAACTTTCTACCCAAATCGAAGTTTCAAACCATTTCGGATCGGTTTGAATCCGAACCAAAGTCAGTTTGGTTTGAACCTGTCACATCCGTTCCAAAAATTCCATGGTTTTAACATGCATATTCGGATTTTGTGAATTATCAATGTTATTTGAAAATAATGAAAGAGGTTGACTATGAGTCAACGGTGAGGTGTCAGTGAAGACACGGGATCTTGGCACTTCATGTTGCTTTGGTATGAGTAAAGGGCATTTATGTGATTTAAATGTTATTTGACTATGAGCCCCGACGTAGCATAAATATGGAAAGTGTTTAATTTCCTTTATGGACCCGTAGGTCGTGACAGTTTGAAGGATCGATTCTGTCCCAAACGTCGAACAACATAAATCCATTAATCAGAGTAGAGCAATCAAGGCTTATAAAATTTTTCTAACTTAATAAATATTACAGCACCGGGTCATCTAAAGGCACAGACCGCCTTGAAACAAAACAATAACTTATCATCTATTACAGTCATCCTTATTACAAAACAGTTTATAACTTAAAACATAGGATATTGATAACAAATTTTCTTCAAAGCAGCCGTTCTCAATTAGCATAATCGTATTGTTCAGCCTGATCAAAACCTGAAAAGCCTGAACACGAATGTCCATGACGCATCAACGTCGTCAGCTTTAAGAAGCTGGTGAGTATTAAAAACACAACTTTGAATGTAAAACATACCCACTTACCTTTTTTTTCTATTTTCAGTTTGGTAAAATCAACGGTTTAGCCATAGAAAGAATTCAGTTTATAAAACAACGAGAAATATATTCAAAGTCATCCATTCATAAACATTTGACCATATATGAGACAATGCACCAAACTCATCTTACCGACTCTTTTCTCTCGACAGACACAACAGCCCACTATCTCACACCAGTATCTTTGAAATACTCCGATAGCCACACTTTAGCACAGGGTTGCCAGGGAATGTCCAGTTTGCCTCACACTTTGGTCCGGGGTACCAGGGAGTGTCCATTGCCTCACACTTTGACTACCTAATCCGTCATGCAAATACCGGAGGAACCCTCACGCAGTATCCAGACTCGGGTATCAGGGAGTGTCCGTAGGCCACACTTTAGCACTACCATGGGTGCCAGGGAATGTCCAAGTTCGGCTTCACACACTTTGACGCTACCATGGTCGTTAGGGAGTGTCCAGTTTTGCCACCGTCGCATTATAAAGATACTCTCACCACAATCTCAACCACAACACACTTTGGTACTCACTTATCAGGGAGTGTCCACAACACAATCACAATCTCAATCTCAATCTCATAGTCTTTTCTACACTAACTACCACACCCCATGCATGTACCACTGACTCCACATGTATGACATAAAACCTTAAACATAAGTAAATCGCTGAATTATATAAACGACGTGCGTACGGGGATTGATAAGTCGTGATACAATGTTTTAATCATCCAAACATACCCAAATAGGATTTTGTTTAAGTAAATTTCCCAAACGGAGCTTTAACAGTTCATAAAATACCACCCAAACAGTTCCTTAACACAAAACAAGCAAAAACTAGAAACTGCCAGAAGTCGCGCGCGCGGGCCGCTCGCGCGAAGGTCGCTCGCGCGATATGCCCAATTTTTCTTTTTCTTATATAATCTTTTTTGTCTGCCTAGAAAAGCCAAGGTCGCGCACGCAGGCCGATCGCGCGATGGGTCGCTCGCGGGGTCCGCTCGCGCGATGGGTCGCTCGCGCGGTCCGCTCGCGCGATTTTCCCAATTCTCGTTTTTCTTTTATAAAACTTTTCTATTTATCTGGAAACCAACACCTCGCACGCGCGGGTCGCTCACGTGAGTTAATGCTGAGGCTTCATCTTCCTCACTGAAACTGCTTTGTTTCAGTTTTAAGGGTCTAAATTGACCCATTTTTAATTCTGTAAGCTACTAGGCCTTATAATATATGATTTTCTTCGGTTTTTCACAAGGATTATGATTCCATAATCAATTTAACATGAATCAATCTAAAACTCTAGAATTTTGTGAAAAACTAAAAGTTAACAAAAATTAATTTCTAATATACTTTTTCATATGAACAAATTAAGCTTCAATACTTTAGGCATAGTTTATATATACCATAATCTTTCATTATTATCTATAAAAACAAATTTTGGTTGAGTTTGAAAATCTTGATTTTTCAAGCCATGGAAAATCAACATAAAAGTTTCAATGGGAAAATCACATAATAAGCTATATACACATAAAGTAGGCATGAAATTTCATTCATAGTGAGTTTAGAATACTCACTGATTGAAGCTTTAGAGATTTAGTTGAGAAAGATAAGCACAATAAAAAGTACTCCAAGCTTTTGGCTATGGAGGATTAAGCTTCTCTCTCTATAAAATTTTCTGTAAAACTCTCCCAAGCTTTCTATAAACTCTCTGTGTGTAAGTGTTATGCAAAGAATGTGTAGTGTGAAAATTATGAGCTGTGTGTGTGTTTAAATAGAGTTACAAGAACTTGGTGCCCAAGTTCTTTCACCAAGGCTTAACCCACAAATTAAACACACTAATCTCAAAGCAATATGCAGATTAACAAGGTTAATACATTCTGAAATATACATACGTATTGCTACACTGATGTATTAGCTCAACAATTCACCAAGGGTCAAGTATAGGCTAGTAGGGGGCAAGCTTGAGTTGTTTGGGAAAAACAACTTATGGCACAATAATTACACATGCAATAAAGCATCATCCAAACAAGGCCCTAACAAATGATTAGTTTCCATAATTAGAAATAAAGCATATGTCAAATCTTGCTTTACAGCACTTCCAAAATCTGTGGAAGTTTAGCACAGCGCGGACAGTTTTGGAAGTAAACTGGTATTTTCGGAGCGCGGTGATCACCACAAAAATACGAAAAATTCATTTTAACGTAAGAAATGGTTTTCTGGTTTTATAAAAATACAGTTTGAATTAAAAGAAAACATTTCCACCGCTTTGAAATACAGACTTTGAAATTCAACACAGGTATTGCTAAATTTTATAAAATCGCATTTTGACCCCAAAAGAATTACAAATGTGAAATAAGGAAAGTCACAAGATTTTAACACATGAGAATTGAAATTAAAATAAAAGTAAACAATACAATTGAATTTAAATATGAAATGCAAATAAATGAAAATGCAGGTTATTACAAAAACCTTAAGAAATATCTTGAGAGAGGAGAGAGAGAAAGGAGATTTAGTGGCTTCGAGCTTTGCGACGCCGATCGACGGCCGTTCGTCTGTTAGATTTTCACCAAATTTGATATTCGAACTCCTCGAGGTAAGAGCTTCATTTTGATACCTCTTAGGTCTCGTTTGGCTTAGTTTTTCAAAAATCTAATTTCAAGAATTTGGGAAAAACCCAGTAAAACTTGTAGGAATCGCATGTAACAAACTTGTAGGAATCGCGTATAACTTGAGATCCGATGTTTATTCGGGCCTCTAGTCGATCCTTCAAAGTTTGGGAGGAATTGCACGATGTATCAATTCTAGATCTATGAAATATGTGAAATTTTCATGTTTTGAATCTCGGTTTTGATATTTTGGATCTGGGCAAAATTCATGTATTAATTAGGCCCGTTAATTATGCACGTGAAACTGCAATAAAAGCACGTATAACTGTTTATGTGAGCATGCTATATGTCTACTTGGGTCAAAGGGGGGTTTGGTGCAAGTTCATCCGGGGGTAAGCTCCTCAAACCTTGAAGATTTGGTGATTTGGTGATTTGGATTGTGGTCGTGTCTGGTATGGAGGAAGGCCCAACCCGGACACAGTACCTGGTATGGAGGAAGGTCTAACCAGTGTACGGGGTGCGTGGAAGAGATGTGCCTTCCACGACATCGGTTTCATTTACCGGATGAATGCGTACCACTCACCCTAGAGACTATTTTGATGTTTATAGCATGGACTTTCATATAAGCATACATTTAGAATTGTGCACTCAGCATACAGCTGAGCAGTGGAGATTTACTCCATTGCTGATAAGAAGAAAGACAAGAAGAGGCGTGAGGAGTGAGGCCGATGTGATGACGGGAACCACTCTTATTTGTACTTTTGCTGTTTTTTCCAAAACTTGTAATAAAGATTTGGATATTGTAATATGTTGTAATAGAACTATGGGGTAGTTTCATAGTATTGTAATCTTATTTTCAAACACCCGTAATTATGTTTTAAACCGTTGCAATTCAGTTGTGTTCGTGTTGGTTTTGGTTTGGAGAACCTTAAGTGGTTAAACTCCACAGCTTGTGAGCTGCCAGGGGATTAATCGACTAGTCCATGTGTCAGTCGACTGGACCACTGTGTCTTTTTGAACATTGCTTTTAAATATGGAAAAACCAGTCGACTAGTCCGTGTTTCAGTCGACTGGACAACTGACAAAAAATGTTGATTTTGATTCTACTTAAGGCACAGTCGACTGAGAAAATGAGGCCCCAGTCGACTGGACTCCAGTCATAGTCGACTGGACTGTTCCAGTCGACTGGGGCCTGTTAATCCTTTGAAACCTCATTGCTTCAGGTGTTCAGTCGACTGAGTCCTTACTCTAGTCGACTGGACCTCTGTGTTTCAAAATGAATTCTTTTGGAAACGTTTCAATCGGACAAAACTTTTTATGACTCTGATTTTAATGAATTTTACTTATGTTTTCCGCTACCATTTCACTTTAAAGGAATTAGATGAGCCTTGGTGGCGTGCCACATGTCCTATTTCCACGCGTAATGGGATGGGTCGTGACATTTATTGGTATCAGAGCTATAGGTAACAAAACTTTGGGAATGTGTGACGATGAGTGGAGTGTTGAGTGTTTCGACACATCTTATAGATTGCATCCATACGTGATAAAAATGTTTGGTCCATATGTATGTTGTTGTACATACATGAATTGTTTATTGTCGTACATGCATAGTGTTTATGCATCGAGATTACAGGAGTTTACAATCATGGGTGACCGAGAACTATCGCCACATACCCGGTGTATGAATGAAATGACTGAAATGATTGGGAATATGGGGGATATGATTCAGAATATAGCCGAGCGGTTGCCTCCAACACTGCCATTCGAGCCAATGCCGATAGTTGTAGTACATACACCTGAGAATAGGAGTATGAGATCCGTATCCAAACAATTTACAAGAAAGAAACCAACAAAATTTTGTGGAACAGCTGACACAACGCTGGCGGAGCATTGGGTCATGGACATGGAACAAATTTTCTTATCTATTCTAATGTCAGATAGGGAGAAGATTGAGAATGCAAGTGATGTATTGAGGGGTGAAGCTCAGAACTGGTGGGTAAATGTTCTAAATCAAGGGGCACCGGTTACTTGGGAAGGGTTTAAGGCAGAATTCAACCGCCAATTCTTTCCATGAGCCGCCTACAATGCAAAAAAGTGAGAATTCGATAACCTCCGACAAGGAGATATAACTGTAACTGAATATACTTTCAAGTACAACACGTTGTTGAGGTTTTGTAAGGGTTCAGTGCCTGAGGAGGAGGATATGGCAAGGAAATATGAAGAGGGTTTAAGAGACAACATTCGTTTAAGGGTGGAGACTTACGAGCATGCAACTGTGGCTACAGTGCAACAAACAACGCTAGTGGCCAAAAGTGGAATGGGAAGATCACAACAGAATCAACAAGGAAAGCGAGGTTATGAGGGTAGTGACCTGCACCAGGGTAGATCTTTTAAGAAGCCATGTTCACGAGATTCTAGTACTAGTTCTGGTTTCAGTGATTCTCAAAGAGTACCCAGTAACATACCATTGTGTTTGCTTTGTAACCGACCACACACCAGCCGATGTTTTTTGATAAACTCCCAGAGTAGAGCTACAGGGGAAAATAGTGCGAGTTCTGCATCCTATCTGTACCTCAAATGTTTTGATTGTGGTACCTTGGGACATCGAACGAAGGATTGTCCAAGGAAACGTCTACAACAGGGAGTGAGTTCGATGGCTTCCAGTGGTTCAAAGCCTACGCAATCAAATGATAGAGGACAGAGGATAGAGCAACGTCAAGGATGGTCATTTCAAATGAACCCAGGAAATGTGGCTACTTCAGAGACAGTATTCTCAGGTATGGTGCTTGTATGTTCGCACTTAACACGCATACTTGTTGACTCAGGATCTATGCATTCATTCGTATCGCATGCCTTTGTTCAATATTTGAATGTTAGATAGGCACCGTTAGGATATGACTTATCTATTGTTGTACCACTTAGTAAATTCATCATGACGTCTACGATATACAAGAACTGTGAAATCCAACTAGGCGAGAAGTTGATGACTGTAGACCTTATACCAATCGTTGTGAACCACTTTGATGTGATACTAGGAATGGATTGGTTAGCCCTTAACTAAGTCACAATAGATTGTGAACGGAAAGAGGTTAATTTTCGATCACCAATGCATGGGAACTTTTGTTTCCAGGGGAGTGGAGTTACGCCGCCACGATATTTGATTTCGACTATCCGAGCGGGTAAGTTGTTGAGAAAAGGATGTCAGGGATTTCTGTGTTCAGTGATTGATACTTCGGCGACTGAGTTAAAAATAGAAGACATTCTAATAGTACAGGAATATCCAGGTGTATTTCCTAATGATTTTCCAGACGTCCTGATTGAGAGGGAGATTGAGTTTACTATTAAAATAATGCCGGACTTAAGACCCATATCCAAGGCACCGTATAGAATGGCACCTGTAGAATTGAAGGAGATGAAAGTCCAACTTCAAGAACTAACTGACAAAGGTTTTATCCGACCCAGCATATCACCGTGGGGAGCTCCAGTATTGTTTGTAAAGAAGAAAGATGGTTTAATGAGAATGTGTGTAGACTATCGGGAACTAAACAAGCTGACAATCATGAACAAGTATCCATTGCCGAGAATCGATGACCTATTTGATTAACTTCGTGGGGCACAAGTATTTTCAAAGATCGACTTGAGATCGGGCTATCATCAGTTGAAAGTAAAAATCGAAGATGTTGAGAAAACAGCTTTTAGAACACGCGACGGACACTATGAGTTTCTAGTCATGCCATTTGGGGTTACAAATGCACCAGCCGGGTTCATGGATCTTATGAACCGAGTCTTCAAGGACTACTTAGACGATTTTGTGATAGTGTTCATCGATGACATTCTTATCTATTCACCAAGTGAGACAGAACATGAAGATCACTTGAGGTTGATACTTCAGAGGTTGCGAGAGAAACAACTGTTTGGTAAATTCAAGAAATGTTAATTTTGGTTGTCTAGCATTACTTTTCTTGGTCACGTAATTGACAAGAATGGCGTTTCAGTTGATCCTGACAAGGTGGAAGCAGTATCTAATTGGCAAAGACCGACATCCGTATCCGAAATCCGAAGTTTCTTAGGATTAGTCGGGTACTACCGTTTTATCCAGAATTTCTCAAAGATTACATTGCCAATGACAAAGCTTATGAGGAAGGGTGTTACATTTGAATGGAATCAAGAATGTGAAGACAGTATTCAAGAGTTGAAATCACAGTTGACAAGAGCATCTATCTTAACAATACCATCCGGAATTGAAGGATTTGTGATTTATAGTGATACTTCGCATCAGGGTTTAGGATGTGTGCTTATACAAGGTGGCAAGGTGATTGCCTATACTTCAAGACAGTTGAGGACACACGAGGTTAACTATCCGACTCATGATCTCGAATTGGCCGTAGTAATCTATGCTTTGAAGATTTAGAGACACTACTTATACGGGGAGAAGTGTGAGATCTTTACAGACCACAAGAGTTTGAAATACATTTTCGCCCAAAGAGACTTGAATATGAGACAAAGAAGATGGTTAGAATTGATGAAGGATTATGATCTTTCGATTGAGTATCAGCCAAGAAAGTCTAGCGTAGTAGCCGATGCGTTAAGCCGAAAGACACTACTTGTTGTATGTAATAATCATATTATTTTTTTTGTTTGTTTGGTGGGTATCTAAATAAAAATTTCAAATTAAAAACTATGCATACCAAAATACAAATTTAAAAAACTCGATGGGGGGGGGGGGGGGGGGGGGGGGGTGGCCAGGAGGGCCTTCCCCCGTTCCCTCCGCCCCTGCTGCCATAGGAAAGAATACCAAAAGCCTTTATTTATAGATATGAAAGGTCTCTTTGAACTAGTATCGTTAAATTCTACTCGATTAGTATGTATGTTTGCCCATTTCAATAAAGGTTATTGTCTGAATTTTCTCAGCTCCGCCAAAGAAATGAATACCAAAAAATTGCGGGGGAGAGTTGCTTCTATATTAATAGTGCACCTTTAAAAATGGCTAAGAGCCTCAACAAACTTTTATGGCTAAGAGCCTTTATAAAATCTTCCCTATAATGGATATAATAGTTGACCCAAAAAGGTCTATCTAGAAATGTAGTTCTAGATTTGCTGAGGGGGATGAGTTTAAGCCCACAGGAAGTCACCTAGGGAGGTAACCCAACCATTGTGATTGGAGATCCCATGAAGGAAACAATCCATACTGCATAACTCATATTCCAACACTCTAAATAAGGAGACACTCACTAATAGGGTTCTCCTACTCATCTCTATGGCACAGTGCTAATGTTATGTGACATTAAAGAAGGTTTTTACACCTGAATGAGCTTGGGGTAGTTTTATTTCTACAAGGTACTAGTCACATGTACTCTTTGAGGGTTCACCTAAGTGAGAGCCATCGTGAGGCTGCAACCGTGAGAATAGGGCTATTGTCTATGACTCTCACGATAATCAAGATCTAGCACATGGCCATTAATAGTGCTAACCCGCGCTTGAGTCTAATATCAATATCATATGGCCAAGTTCACTATGATTCCTTCAGAATGAGACTATTATCACTAAGTGTAGGTTCAAGTCTGGAGGACACCTACACCTGTTGTATGGTATAAAGTTGCTTGACTATTTCTTATTTTAAATAATATATATTCTACAACTTGATTTTACAAAGTTTATGTTGGAGATTTATAGAGTCTTAGTCACGTTTTATTTTATTAAAAATTTGGGGATTGTTGGGATTTTTAATTAAAATAAAACAATAAATTTCCCAAGGGTCACAACTATTTGAAAAAGGGTTTCCCTAAGGGTCACAACCTTTTGTGAAAGGGCCGGTATCTTGAGTTCTATAAATATAAGAGTTGTAATCATTTCACATATAGAAAATAGATTGGACATATATATAAGATACATATAAAGAAATATATCATTCTACTATACTTTCTCTATATTCATTTTGTGGGCAACCGATACAGACTTGGCATCCTGTCTGCCGCTAATGTGCTAAGTGGATCAGACCTACTGTGAGTATTCTTGGGTTGTATCTTGGAGTTGTGTGCGACTGCTAAAAACCTGCATGAAGGGAAGCACATACGACTTTAGGACAACGACTAGCGTGTCTTCCATGAATCTCATAGATCATTTCTAAACTTTGATCCTTTATCTATAATATTTTATTCAAATATATTTGTAGTTTATTTGATGTGTTATATAATTAGAGTTTAAATCAGGAATATTTTTCAACATGAACCGTTGTATAGATATTTCTTTTTCAAAGTGAGCTAAATATAATATAATATATATATAACTTGTTAGAGCTAAATTCAAAAATTCTTCATCTGTCTTCATTATCAATAAATCTGGAATATGATGTCTCATAAAGTAGAGGAACCGAATAAAAGTGGATTTTTTATTTGGATGGGATAAAAGTGGTTAGGTTACCTGTCTTTATCACTTTAAATTCCAATCTTTTTTTTTGTCTTCTTCAACCTTTTTGTTTAGTATTTTTTTATTTTTAAAAGAGCACTTCAAAAAAAAAAAATAAGAAGAAGAACAATTAAAAGAATACTAAAACACAAAAGGGAAAAAAAGTTGGATATCCAGATAAATTCTTCATTTCTCTTTTGTCTTCTTTCAAATTCATATGGATTCATGTTTTCTGCTTTTCAGATGTGGCTGTTTTCTTTTCCGTTTTTCCATGTGCCCTTCCTTTATTCATTGAGCAAAAGGGTGACGAAACTGCCAAACAGGGACGGGGCCATAATTAATGACTTGGGGGATCATGTATAGAGGGTCTAGAGTCACACGGGGGTTCGCGGCAGTGCCTCTAAGGCAAAAAAATTTGGGTCATATGTAATTCTGACATGCTTGAAAATTATCAAAATTTTATGTTAAGTGCTAATTTGTAAAATTTACAATAATGGTAAAATGATTTGGATTGGGTTCAATGGCACGCGAGAAGGACGACAACAATATGGTAAAATAACTTGGGTTGAGTTCAAATAGTAATTGAAGAGAAAGATCATTGGTCTAAATATCTAGAATGTGTTAGAATATTACAATTAGACCAATATAACATATTATATATTTGATATCAAATTTTGAGTGATTCGATTACAATTAGGCCAATATATACTAAATGTACAAAATTCTAGCGAATCTAGCCTAGCCAATATTTTTTGATGGTTATGTAATAATCATACTATTATTTTTTTTTTGTTTGTTTCTTTGGGGGTATCTAAATAAAAATTTCAAATTTTAAAACTGTACATACCAAAATACAAATTTAAAAAACCCGGGGGAGAGGGGCCAGGAGGGCCTGGCCCGTTCCCTCCGCCCCTGCTGCCAAAGGAAAGAATACCAAAAGTCTATATTTATAGATGGCGATGACTTCGGTACCCCAAAGTTGTTTTGTTGTATGTATAACAAAATCCCACACAGCTGTTGGATCATACTCTCAAGAGATCCTAGACATCCATCTAACTAAGTCACTTTTAAAATAAAATCAATGTGCTTTTGTCCCAAAACTACTCCCAACCCCTCCCCTTACCTCTTTAGCAGGTTTCCCAACCCACTTCCTTTTGTGGCTAGTCAATATATGTGGGTTTCCAAACATGACTTTTAGGGTCTGTTTGGGAGAGGCCAAAAGTTTAGTCCAATTTTAATTTTTATTTGATTCTTATAGGAACCTAGTTTGGTAAGCGTTTATTTAATTTTTTAAGTACATGTGATATTTTAGTCCAATTGTTTCAAACGTGGTTCTCAACACATATCGCAATGGGACCAATTTTATTTATTTATTTTTTTTTTTGGACATAAGAAAATAATAATGAGACCACCTTCAATGATAGTTTGCCACTACAAAACCCTCCAATGAAAACTATGTGGGCCCATAGCATATATTGGGAACAACATTAAGCCAAAAAAATGGGGTATGAAAAAGGGAGAGCTTTTTGCTCACCCAATTTTTGGTGCACCAATGCTCACCCAAGCATTTCATTGGTCAATGCAGTGAGACCCATGATTAAACACCATTAATTAAATCCTGGGTCCCACTGCATTGACCAATGGGAGACTTGGGTGAGCATTGGTGCACCAAAAATTCAAAGCAAAAGTTTTCTCTAAAAAAAGGGGGACAATTAACTTCCAGACTACTTTATATATATATATATATTTATATATAATTTAAAAGTCAATCTTATACGTTTTCAAAATTAAAAAAATATAAACTTTTGTTTTTTGTAAAAATAGAAAGTTGTCTTAAATGACATTTGGGACCAGCTCTTTATAATATTAGGAGTAACTCTTTGTAACGTTGGGAGAAACTCTTCAAAATGCAGGGAGCAACTCGTTTCAAAGTCAGGTGCAACTCTTCATAAGGTTGGGAGCAAATCTTCACACGTTGGGAGCAATCATCACAATATTTTGGTGCAAGTTTACAACATTGAAAACATAAGTAGACTCAAACACAAATAACTATTTAAAAGTTGTTTGCACCCAAAATATGTATTTTTTTACATGACCGATTGTTTGGGGGGTTTGGTAAAAAATGCTAGACATGCCCGAATGAATGTGAATATTCGGACTAAAGAGCATTTATTCCATGATAATTAAGTTTTGTTCATTCATCATAAATATTTATTTTGTGAACAAAAACATTGTTTTATGATTTGAAAATTTTGTTCCGTAATCACTAAGTTTTGTTCCGTAATCAAAAATATTTGTTTCACAATCAAAAATCTTTGTTCCATAGTCACTAAATTTTGTTACATGATCTTTAAGTTTTGTTCCTTCATCATAAATATTTGTTTTATGGCAAGAAAGCTTTGTTTCTTCATCATAAAATATTTATTTCGTTACCTTAAAGTTTATTCCATGATGACGAAGTTTTGTTCATTCATCCTAAATATTTGTTTCATGACTAGAAAGTTTTGTTCTATGGTCACTAAATTTTGTCCAAGATTTTGAAGTTTTGTCCCTAGCTAAGGTATACAAGTCTACTTCTTTCATCTTAAATATTTGTTCTATGATCAAAACTTTTGTTCCATCATCACTTAGTTTCCTTTATCCCAAACATTTGTTTTATGGTAAAATAATTATGTTCCTTCGTCATAAATGCTTGTTCCATGACGTGACAACTCTTTCATAGACCGATAACACTCCATCTTCCTTATGCCCTATATATAGTGGTTATCATATCTGCGAAGAAATGTTCTTTCAAAAACGCCTCCGCCCAAATTGAACGTGCTTCATACATGTCCATCATCCATCTATTGTTGTGAAGTTGAAAAATCATCGAGTAACGCCATCCATGCCGTTTTAAAGTCCTCTGGCAAACACCTAGTTGTCATGCAGTGGTTGAATCTCGAAGCAAAGCCTTGGATATGTATATTTGTCACAGCATTTTGTTGTATATGCCATTGACATAAATGATGGTGTGATAAAGGGAAAATCTGCTGGATTGTTCTATGCATCGCCTTGTCTCCATCTGTTACGTGTTCCAATTGCGATCTTCCATCGCTCCAAAATAATTTGGACAAGCAACCTTCATCATCGACATCGTACTTGTAAAAGAAGGATGGATCCTTGTCTTTGAAAGCACATAACAAACACAAAGCGGCATCGGCATCACCATCACTAACTTCTTCCCTTTGTGCAACGTTAACATGATTGTATAGGTCCTTTTGGGGAAACCAACATTTTTATACCCGCTCGACTGGCTTACCATTATGTCCATAATATTGCTTGGTTTGATTCCAACGGCACGCATCGAACTCACTTTCGCTTTATCGGGAGAATTTACTTTGCGATGTGACCACAGGAAGGGCACGCAAGGTGCTGCTACTAGAGAATGATTATGTTTTTTTAACAAAATCTACCACCTCATATTCTGACACATTCTTCATCAATCGGATACGGAGCGTGGCAGTACATCCAACTCTAGTAAGTGACCGTGGCTCTCTCAGTCTGTCTTGCCTCTGTAAATGATGTTGTCGTCTGTAAATGATGTTGCCTCTGTAAATGATGTTGTCGTCTGTAAATGATGATGTTGTTAACACTTCTGTTATCTTTTCTGATGCTGAGACCCTTGACTTTTCCATACAAATTGTACCAAATTTCTGCTTCAGCCTCGAAATTAAATTTCAACGCGAACACATCTGCTTCGGTCAACTTTGACATGGCTTTATCTGTCCCGTCCGTTGCACAAAAGTCACTTTCAACTCCACCTTAGGACCATTGAAACCCAACAAATGAGTCTTCTGTATTATCAGTGTTACTGGTTACACCAATGTTGTTTTCAACTCCACCTACAGAGTAATGAAACCCACCAAATGAGTCTTCTGTGTTATTAGTGTTACTCGTTGCACCAATGTTGTGTTCAACTCCACCTACAGAGCAATGAAACCCACCAAATGAATCTTATGTGTTATTAGTGTTACTTGTTGCACCAATGTTGTTTTCAACTTCGCCTATGGAGCATTGAAACCCATCAAATTAGTTTTCTATTTCTTCATCTGTAGTTGTATAGATTCCACCATTAATATTGAAGTCCTCATCATTCGTTAAATCAACATACACACCCTTGCCTTTGGAACATGAACCACCCGTAATTGTCTCCTGAAAATAAGAAATTTCATGTAGTTAAAATTTTGTTCCATAATCATAGATGATTGTTTCATAATCGTGAAATATTTGTTTTAAAATCTAAGAGAAACTACAATTTTTGGAACGAACGTTTATGGTCAGAGAACAACTTATGATGATGAAGAAACAAATTTTCAGAAGTATGTTCGAAATTTAAAATTTTGTTTCATAACAAAAATATTTGTTTCATAATCATAAAATATTTGTTTTAGAATCTAAGGGAACCTACAAATTTTGAAACAAATGTTTATGGTCCGGGAACAACTTATGATGATGAAGAAACAAATTTTCAGAAGTAAGTTCTGAATTTAAAATTTTGTTTCATAACCATAAATATTTATTTCATAATCATAAAATATTTGTTTCAGAATCTAAGAGAAACCTACAATTTATGGAACAAACGTTTATGGTCCCAGAACAACTTATGATGATGATGAAACAAATTTTCAGAAGTAAGTTCTGAATTTAAAATTTTGTTTTATAACCATAAATATTTGTTTCATAATCATAAAATATTTGTTTCAGAATCTAAGAGAACCTACAATTTATAGAACAAACGTTTATGGTCTCAGAACAACTTATGATGATGAAGAAACAAATATTCAGAAATCTTGTTTCATAACCATAAATGATTATTTCGTAATCATAAAATATTTGTTTCAAAATCTAACAGAACCCACCATATATAATTGTTTCGTTATCGTATATATTTGTTTCAGAATCGAAGAGAACCTACAATTTTTGGAACAAATATTTATATATGGTCAGAAACAATTTATGATGATGATGGAACAATGTTTCAGAAGTAAGTTCCGAATTTACAAATTTGTTTCATAACCATAAATGATTGTTTCGTAATCATGAAATATTTTTTTCAGAATCTAACAGAACCTACAATTTTTTGGAACAAACTTTTATGGTCACTAAACAACTTATGGTGATGAAGAAACAAAGTTTCAGAAGTAAGATCGTAATTCAAAATTTTGTTCCATAACCACATATGATTGTTTCGTAATCGTAAAATATTTGTTTCAGAATCTAACAGAACCTACATTTTTGGAATAAACGTTTAAGGTCATGAAATTACTTATGATGATGATGGAACAACGTTTCAAGAGTAAGTTCAGATTTACAAATTTGTTTCATAACCATATATGATTGTTTCGTTATCATATAATATTTGTTTCACAATGTAATAGAACCGACAATTTTTTAACAAACTTTTATGGTCACGAAACAACTTATGGTGATGAAGAAATAAAGTTTTAGAAGTAAGTTCTTAATTCAAAATTTTGTTCCATAACCATATATGATTGTTTCGTAATCATAAAATATTTATTTCAGAATCTAACAGAACCAAAAATTTTTGGAACAAACGTTTGTGGTCATGAAACAACTTATGAAGATGAATTAATAAACAAAGTTTTAGATGTAAGTTCTTAATTCAAATTTTGTTCCATAATCATATATGATTGTTTGTAATCATTAAATATTTGTTTCAGAATCTAACAGAACCTACAATTTTTTGAACAAACTTTTATGGTCACGAAACAACTTATGAGAATGAAGAAACGAAGTGAGCTCTTAATTCAAACTTTTGTTCCATAACCATATATGATTGTTTCGTAATCTTAAAATATTTGTTTCAGAATCTAATTGAACCTACAATTTTTGGAACAAACATTTGTGGTCATGAAACAACTTATGATGATGAAGAAACAAATTTTTAGAAATAAATTTTTTATTACAAATTTTGTTCCATAACCATATATAATTGTTTCGTAATCATAAAACAATTGTTTCACAATGTAACAGAACCTACAATTTTTTAACAAACTTTTATGGGCACGAAACAACTTATGAAAAGGAAGAAACAAAGTTTCAGAAGTAAGTTCTTAATTTAAAATTTGTTCCATAACCATATATGATTGTTTCGTAATCGCAAAATATTTGTTTCAGAATCTAAGAGAACATACAATTTTTGGAACAAACAATTATGGTCATGAAACAACTTATGATGATGATGGAACAAACATTTAAGACCACGGAACAATAATCTGTAGTCCATGAACAAACACATTGTGCAGACCAACCTGTGATAACCGGTTGCCCCCATTTAATGCATGTCAGTAAGCATTAAATGTCCATCATCTTTTGACTTTTGTACACTTATCCTCCAATCAATGGCTGACAAGTGTCTTGGTGGTATGCTATATATACAACAAAACCACCATTGAGTACCCAAGTGAACTCCTTTATAGATATGAAAGGTCTCTTTTATAGATATGAAAGGTCTCTTTGAACTTGTATCGTTGAATTCTACTCGATTATTATGTATGTTCGTCCATTTCAATAAATGGTATTGTCTGAATTTTCTCAGCTCTGCCAAAGAAAAGAATACCAAAAGTCATTATGTGAAAATGGATGAATCTAGAAGAGGCTGCTTTTGTGAGTTGATTTTCTCATTGTTTGAACAAATGTAGATGCCTTTAATTTGAATTCCATTACATGTGTTCAGCTTAGTTACACGTGTTAAGGGGTAATATGGTCTATCTGAATTCCATTACATAAGGTTGTAGGGCTAAAATAGGCATTTTGAAAAGTGTAAAACACTCAAGCTATTTCGTGCCTTTTAAGTTTTGTATATACGTGTATATATATATATATATATATTTTATAGTAGTTTTGCTTAAATAACAAAATTTTGTATGTAAGAAAACAAAATGTTGGACCCATGATTTCTGTAGTAATTTTGTTTAGATCATAAAATATGGTATCTAAAATAATAAAATGTTGTTCCCCATGTAATTAACCAAATGTTAATTCCAAGATTTGGTCGGTCATACCTAGAATAATAAAAAGTCTTATTTGCTTTCTCCTGTTAATTTGTTAGAGATGCAGAGCTAACTCTCTATTATAAGTTTCTCTTTCGGAATATATCAATACTAGACTTGTAGTCCTTGTGATGTGTGGGAGAGTTGCTATAATTTAAACATTTGGTAGTTACAAACATACAAAAGCGTTGAAATCTAAGAGCCTCTGATAATATGGTGTTATGTATTAAAATAGATCGCATTCATTAATTTTTTTTGATTGAATTTATCAACAAGAAAAAAAGGGTGTGAAATGGGAAAGGGAAAAGCCCATCAATACTAATTTAGCAAATTAAGAAATAACTTCTTTTTTTAGTTAGAACTCTTGTTAAAATATATAGATTAGATTAGAAATGATTTAAAAATTAGTAAGGATATACTTTGATTTAATGGTATATATATAGAGTAATGTTATGCTTCCCAAATCCAAATCTTAAAAATCTATCCCAAATAATGTGGTAGTGGGGCTCATTGAATTTTAATTGGAGGATATGAAGTGGCCCTACAATGGTCTTCGATCAAAATTCAGTTGTCTCACTATCATATCATTTGGGATAGATTTTTGAAATTTGAATTTAGAAAGCATAGCATTACTCATATATATATATGTATAAAAAAAAATATGAAAAATTACAGAACGTGTATATGATAGGATTTGCTTCCAACTAGGGGTGGGCACACTTCTGGCCAAACAATTTCGGATCGGTTTGAATCCGAACCAAAGTCAGTTTGGTTTGAACCCAAACCAAACTTATAAGTTCAGTTCGGATTTCGATAGAGTTTTTCAACCCGAACCTGACCAGAATTTTCAAAGTTTCAAACATATGAAAAAACCAAGGTATGTTTATTGTTCTTGTTGTACTTGTGGCTTTGTGTGTGGTAACTTGATGCTATTAAAGGCTTTAAAACAATTCACTAATCAGACTGCTATTTCTATATAGGCAGGGACGGATCCAGAAATCTAGTCTAGGGGGGGCAAAGATATACGGGGGTTGCCCCCGAAGAAAAAAAAAGGTGTTTATTGATACATTTTTGATAATGAGATAAATATATAAGGAGAGATAAATACAAATTATTTGAATCAACAAGGTATGGAGCAATTTGTAAACTAAATTCAGAATTTATATTTACAAACACACACCAATTAAAAAAAAAAAACTAAGGGGGGGCGAGCTTAGTAATTTAGAAAAAAATTTAGGGGGGGCGAATATATATACTTAACATGTATTTTCGAATAATACTAATATAATTAACAATTTTTTCCCAAATCTAAGGGGGAGCGGTGCCCCCCCCCAGATCCATCCTTGTATACAGGAATACTTAGAGATAAGGATACTAACACAAGTTTTCTTCTTATTAAGGATAACTTGACTCTTAGTTTAATCAAAACTCCCTTACAAAAAACGTTTTTTGGACAAAAATGACAAAAAAAATTATTTAAAAAAAAAAACAGAACTACCCTTTTCCACGTGCCAAACACAGCCCACACACTTCCCTCATCTAACATATTAAAAAAATAATATAGTGTGACACTTGCACCGTGTGAGTCGGCACACCATAATAGCTCCTATTTCGAAAAAAGTTTTTTATATTTAAAACCTCCATAACTTTTAATCTACAACTCCATTATTTACAAATTTTATACCGTTGTAATCGTGTCGACGAGACCTACAAAACTAATACCATTGTTGATATGTTTTGAGTAAAAAAAAAAATCGAGTTTTATATACATGAATAATAAGTGAAATTTCACTTGACATACATGAATATTTAATATTTATGAACGTGTTCAGTGAAAATTCACTTTTAGTATTCACTTATGCCAAGTGAAATTTCCCTAATCGCCCCAAAAGAAATTTATGCAAAAGTTACTAAAAGTTACTGTCCAGAGTTTAAAGTCCAATTTGATTCGTAGTTTGTTAAAATGTCGAGTTAAGTGAAATTTCACTTAATGTTCATGTATGTCAAGTGAAATTTCACTCCTTTTTTTTTTTTTAACAATGTCTATTTGTTAAAAATCCAAATTTCACAATCAATAATTAAAACACAATTTTTTAAACCACACAAATGCAATAATTCTTTTAAAAATTCACTAAAACTCTCCCTAGGAAGAAGCATGTGAAAATTCGATTTTTCTTTATATTTATTTTTATTTTTTTCTCAAAACATATCAACTTGACATACATAATTATTAAGTTTAGGAAAAATTCATTTTTTTCTCTCAAAATAGATCAACTTGGCATACATAAATATTAAGTGAAGTTTCACTTAATGTTCATATACGAGTTCAGTAAAATCACTTAATATTCACGTATGTTAAATGAAATTTAATTTATTATTCATGTATGTAAAAACTTGAATTTGTTTTCTCAAAATATATCAACAATGGTACTAGTTTTGTAACTCTCGTCGATACGATTCTAACGGTGTAAATTTATAAAAAACGGAGTTGTAGATCAAAAGTTATGGAGTTTTAAAGTTATTTTTTTTTTTGAAATCGGAGCCTCTATGGTGTGACCACTAATACCGTGCAAGCGCCACACCATATCATTTCTTTTAATCTGTTTGTTTGGGGCAAATTTGGCATTTCACCTCTTTTGTCCTTTTCAGAAAATTGTAAAATCAATTTGTCCTTTAAACTTTTGAAGATTATTTTGAGGGATTTTCCACTAATTTTTCCTACTATATATTAAAAATATATTTTGGGGAAAAAAAAAAAAGAACTTTGATTGAATTTCAACCCAAAGTTTCGAACTGAATCCAAACTTATATTTCAAAACTCGAATTATATTTTTGAAAATTATTTTAATTCGAGTTTTGGTATCAAAATTCCCAACTTAAACTCGAACAACCCGACCCGAAGTTGTCGGTTCAAAACTGAACTAACCGATTGCCGACCACCACTTCCAACCACTCGTTGAGAGTACTTGTTATTTCTACTTATAAATATGAACTCACAACATGGGGAAAAAAAAGTTCTAATTTTTTTTTTTTTTTTTTTTTTTTGAGGAAAAAAATAAGTTCTAGATCTATTTGCATGTTTATTAAATGAGTAATGTTATGCTTTTCAAATTTCTTTTATTTTTTAGATGTCGTGGTAGTGGAGCCAGATCTAATACAGTGTGACTAGTTGAATTTTGATTGAAAGTTGTTTAGCTGGCTCTCCTGCCACATTATTTTTAGAAAGCACTTTTAAGAGTGAAAATATTCAGTGAACCCGTCACATCACGTCAGCATGTTGATGTTGTGTGACCTCTTAATCTTAACCACACATATACCCCCTACTTCTAAGGGATCATGTCATGCGGTTATCAAAAAAAAAAAAACTACCCACCATAACTTAGTGTTAGTGGACATATGACTCCTATTTATTAAAAATGTCACATCACATCATCATACTAACGTGACGTGATGGACTCATTGAATAACTTCTCTTTTTAACATAGAATAAATCATTTAATCTTATTAAATAGTCGAGTCTCATTAGTCTCGAGTTTATTTTCTTCAATACATTGCATAGGGAAGAGTAATGTTAGGCACACTTTGAAATCCACACTAAATTTAACATCCAGCTTTAAATGCATGTACTTTGTGCTGTATAAGTGGTGCACAAAAAAGTGCAAAAAATTCACACAGTACATGGTACATGTATTTAAAGCCTAGAATGTCAAATTCAGTATGAATTTCAAAATGTGCCTAGCATTACTCTCATAGGGAAACCCATTTTTCTCTCTCTCTCTCTCGATCGATCGAGATCCATCTTAACATGTACTATATACTACGTACAGTATATCATCTTCTTCTTCTTCTTAATAATATATATTAATATATATGGTTGATCTTAATTTCTTGTACGGGGAAATTATATGATATGGACCATGGTGATAGCCACCAAATGGAACTAGCTTCATTGCTTGTAAGCCCTCTTGTCGATGGCGCAGTAAATAAAGCATATTCTCTCTCCTTGAGGAAGAGTTTCTTAAATCCTACAACGCCAAGGAAGATGTGAAAAAACTTGGAGACACATTGACGACAATTGGGTCGGTGCTTATAGATGCGAAGAACAGACAAGGGGACAGTGAAGAGATTAGGGATTGGCTGGGGAAGCTTAAAGAAGCAGCTTATATATGATGCAAATGATCTATTGGACTCTTGGACTACACTAAGTTCAGATATGGGATATCAAAATGTCGTCCAAGGTACAAAAAAAAACTGTATATATTAATAAAACTCTAGGACTACACAAGTTCAGATATGAGAATTTAGTAAAATTGTTGTTGGTAGAAGAAGAACAACAACAACCACCACCACCACCACCTTGTTGTACGGGTAATAATAATAATAATAATAATAATAATAATAATAATAATAATAATATCTCTTTCATTTGCATCATTGGCTTGCCAGGCATGGGCAAAACAACTCTTGCCCGGAAGGTGTACAATGACAAAGAGGTAGAGAAAAATATTTTGATGTTAGAATGTGGGTGTTTTGTCTCAGACCGGTTTGATTTGGATGACATTAAAAAACAGATGAGGGAATCTCAATCTTCTGAGGTTAAACAAGATCGTGAGGTTTCCAATTACCGGCTAGACAAAAACCTCTCGGAAGGTCTAAACGATTTAAAAAAAAATATTTGCTCGTTCTTGATGACGTATGGAATGAAAATTATATGGATTGGGATCCCCTTTTGAGTATGTTGAGCCCAGGTAGATCTGGAAGTAAGTAAGGTTTTGATCACTAGTCAAAACAAAAAGGTTTGGGAAATTCTGGGCACAAATGGAATAGATCCCTGCACTTTGACAGGCTTGGGAGAACAAGAGTGCTGGACACTTTTTAAGAGAATTGCGTTTAAAGATCACGCACAAGTAGAAAACCAAGATTTGGAAAAATGTGGTAAGGAAATAGTAAAGAGGTGTGATGGTTTACCTTTGGCTGTAAAGCAAATGGGAGGTCTCTTGCGTGGTAATTTGGATGTGAGTGAATGGGAAAGAATCACAACAAGTGAAATATGGGATTTAGGTGGATCCATTCTGCCAGCTCTTATACTGAGCTATAGTTATCTTCATTTTGATCTAAAGCAGTGTTTTTCATATTGTTCAAATTTTCCTAAGGCCTACGAATATGACAAAGGCGAATTAATCAAATTATGGATGGGGGAATCGTATATTGAGCCAAGTCCAAATAACAATGAGAAATTAGAGGACAAGGGAAGTAGATATTTCAACCAATTGTTAGTGAGGTTCTTCTTTCAACTATCCAATGCCAATAGATATAGGATGCACGATCTTATCCATGACTTGGCACGATGGGTTTCTAGGCCTTATTTTTTCCAGGTGAAGGATAATGATTCTTGTTACATCATTGAAAGCACACGTCATGTGTCATTGCTTTGTAAAGATGTCGAGAAGCCTGTTATGGAAATGCTTCGCAAAACAAAGAAGTTACGCACCTTTCTAATGCCTGTCCCGGGCTTGAAAGAATTTGGCAAGTCCCTTGACAAGATGTTTGAAACATTCAAGTACATGCGAGTTTTGGATCTGAGCTCGAGCACGATTACTGCTCTGCCAAAATCAGTTAAAAGGTTGAAGCTTTTGTGCTTCCTTGACCTCTCAAACACTGAAATCAAAGAGCTTCCCAACTCTTTATGTAAGGTCTTCAATTTGCAGACTTTGAAGCTCTTAGGTTGCCCTTGGATCTTTAGCTTACCTAAGGACCTTGGGAACTTAGTTAATTTGCGGCATCTCGAGTTAGATGAAATCTTCTGGTATATAGCACCCACGCTGCCACCGCGAATGGGGAATATAAGCGGGTTACACGATTTGAACGTGTTTCTGGTTGGACGCCAAATTGGCTATGGAATTGAAGAATTGAAGAACTTGGTTTACTTGTCAGGAAAACTTCATTTATTGAATCTCGAAAATGCGATGAGTGCGAGAGAGGCTACATTGAAGGACAAAAAGTGTCTAAAGAAAGTGGTGTTAGAATGGAGCGATAGATATGTCGGTCGTCAAGGAGAAGTAGCCAATGAGGAGGCATTAGAAGAACTACAACCTCACCCGAATGTCGAGGATCTTCAAATTTGTCACTACAGGGGTGACATATTACCCTTGTGGTTGAGAACTAATCTATTGCCGAATTTGGTTAATGTTGCCTTGAAACACTGCTCAAAGTGCAAAAAACTATGTCTTGGCCAGTTACCGAATCTTGAAAAGCTCTACTTGAAAGGAATGCTAGAGTTGGAGGAATGGGAGGAAGAGATGGAGTACAAATCCTTGAAAGAGTTAAAAATTAGTAATTGTCCGAAGCTTTGGAAGATGCCAGAGTGCTTCTGCGAACTGGATTCCATGAAGATCAAGAAGGCGGGCTCGTTGAAGACTCTTCCTCTGACCCCATTGCTGGATATCCTAATATACTCATCAACAATCCTGTTCTGGAGGAGTGGACTGAATTGGATTGTAAATTTCGTCTACAGGGTGAAAGTGAAATATTACACCAACCGTCCTTTTTCAAACTATTGGAATTGAAAATTATCGGCTGCCCAAGATTGCAATCATTGCCCCAAGTCTTTCTACCACAGAAGTTGGAGATAAGTAGGTGTGAGCTGTTGAATGGCCTCCCTCCTCAATTTTACTTGCAATGTCTTCAGTATTTGGTATTGGATTCGTGTCGTGACGGATCATTAGTCAGTTCAATACCAGCTGCTGAGATGCTGCGCTCTTTGGTCATTTCCAACATCTCAACCATTTTCACTCTTCCCAAATGGCCTAGACTTCCCCAGCTCAGGGCACTCTACATCCTTGATTGTAAAGATCTCTTGTTTTTGTCCTAACAAGATGATGAGTCATAGTGCGAATTGGCATCCCTATACATGCTTTCGATTCGGGGCTGCCCCAAGCTTGTGGCATTGCCGAACAGAGGCCTTCCCACATCGCTTAACTGTTTGAGCATTCGCTCTTGCCCGAGTTTCGAGTCATTTGGGCCACCGGATATATTGAAAAGCCTTACCTCCCTTACTGATCTTTACCTAGAGGATTGCCCTGCACTGTGGTCCATGCCCGAGGGGGGGCTTCCTTCCTCCGTTTCACATCTGCAGATAAAAGGATGTCCCATGCTGATCAAACGGTGCCAAAGCAAAGACGGTGGCGGCCCAGATTGGCCAATGATCAGGGACATCCCCGACAAAGACATCGAAATGGCACTTTCTATAGCAGCCTCCCCTCCCCGCCCTGCTCTTCATCAACATCAGCTGCTTGGTACCAGCAACTTAGAAGCTGTAGAGGTCAGTAAATTAAATATAGTTTCATTTCATTTTATAAGTCGTGAATCAGTCGATTCACGAGTCTATTCATATAACTCGATTCGAGTTTGATACGATTCACTATTCACACTTCAAATTTTGAAGTTTTGAGTTTAAAGTGGAAAGTTTTTGAGCCTTGATATTGCATGGAAATTGTGTTAAAATTGTTATTTTGTTCATTTAAAGCATTATACATGTGTTTGTATATGTATGCAATATATTATAAGCTGATAGTACATTATTTATTTTCTAAAAAAAGCAAATCCTGTTATTCACAATTCGATTCGATTTGATTGACAAATCATAATTGTGGCAAACTGATTCAATTGACACAAATGATTATCAATATCTTCACGTAATGTTCTCTGGGCAATTTTTTCTCAAGCTGTATCGGCACAAAAGCATTGGTCGCCTTTCAAAAGTTTCCAGTTGCATCTTTCACCGTACTTTCATTCAGTTGGAGATTGATTTTTCGTTTACAAAATACAATGAGTAATGACCATGAGATAAGGCCCTCTTCAATCCGTACCACCGAAGCCTCCTCAAGATCATGTTAGCTTGAGAGCAGACAGTGCACTCTCAATGTAGCACGAATATGGATATGAGACAAGGAGATGACATTATAGCAGGACACGACGAGTGAAAAAATTATATTTGTTAAAGTAAATTATATAACATACCGTGTAATGTCCATTCTCCCATTTCCTAAATTTTCAAACAAACCGATTACATATCTCCTGTTTAATTTATTATGACTTTTATAATCTCAAACATTTCAAAGGAGGCACTGTAATGTGTCCAGTCCGGTGTCCGATCCACTTCCATGTGTATGATGTTACGAAAATACACATTTTTTCGTGTGTTGGTATAAACACAGCATCCAAATTGAAGTGTTTGTGCTACACAGTCATCGGTGATCAAGTTTTTGGAATCTTTTATCACTGTTCAATTAATGTGGCAACATTTTACTTCTCTAAGAAGGCAAATTCATTTTCGAAATTGTTTCTCCTGGTACTAAAAATGCAAGCTTGGACCGTCTTTTTCATAGAATGTTATATAGAATAGCACTAGCTTCCATTTTGACATTTCCCTTCCACCTGTTTATGTGCAGTCAACATTAGGGACGTAGACCAGCCGCTGCAGCGACAATCTAGGCGAAACAACTCAATCAGAAGGGGCAAAGGTAAATGTAAAAATATATATATATATATATATATATATGTTTATTTTGGGTTGCACAAACACACACACACAATGTTGAAGAATATTTCGTAATGATGCCATGCTTTTGTGGATCACGCGATATATTGCAATATTTTTATCTTTTAATTTTGTTCTGATTTTCATATCATGCTGCTCTAGTGCTCTATCTTCACTCTGTATATAGGAATGTATTTCATGCCAAGCGTATCAGAATGTAGCCAATAAGGGCTCATGCTCTCTCTCTCTCTCTCTCTCTCTTTTGGGTCATTCAAAATGGTTACAGGACGAGATTGGAAAGGGAAAGAGAAAATTCGCGATTGCAAACATAAAATACTTCATCGTGCCGCAATTTAAGGGTTCCCAAATGGTTTTCAGAACCGCGGTTGGAAAGCCAATAGTGATTATGTGGTCCCCAAACTGGGTCATCGTCTTCACACATCCATTTAATGCTAATATCAGCTAAAATTCTTTCAAGAAATAAAGTGTGCCTTTTTTTTTTTTTTTCTGAAAAAGTAGATCCTTTTGAAGTGAGTTTGGATCAACATTTGGTACTTGTTTCATTGTGATGGTTTTAGTGTTGCGTGCTGGATCAAAACTCAAAAGTGATTATGAATTTGCTGATTATATATGTTGTTGTTTGTTGGAACAAGTAGACTATTTCTGCTGTGTTTGTGTTTTATTCTTGTGTAGAAGATTTATCTTCTCAATGCAAACTATGATGGTTTGTGCAATCAAATAAATACTGAATCTTGGTTGAAGTGGTGGTTTTTTTAAACCTAGTTGTGTAATTTCTCTATTGATTCATTTTGATGCTCATTTCGTTATGTATTTCATATAATCTAAATAATAATACTATGCTTCCCAAATTTGAATCTTAAATTTAGTTCCCAAATGCTTTCACAACGTATTGTGAGTAAACAGTGGTACTACATATCATTGCATGTCGCACAACTAATAAAGCATTTTGGAAATCAAATTCGGGAAGTGTATCATTAGTCTTAATGTAAAAGAAGTGTCAACTGCTGCTTCAGAAACTTGTAACCAGAATTTTTAATTATTCTAAAAACCCATTTGCTCTGATGGTGTGCTCAACCCTGTTGTTAAACATGTTCACCCCACTGCAGCTTCAAGTTGTACATCGAGTTTTTCAAGTGAACTTGGCTTGTGCCCTCCTTTAGCCAAAGAGTATAACTCAAATATCACATACCAAAGAAAATATATTCACTATAAAGATCTTTATCTGGGCTGCAGTGAGAGATAACATCATATGGTAAGCCAGTCGCTGTTTTGCTACTTGAGAACTCAAAAATTCATGCTCTCCCAAACTTTGCAACATATGGTTAAGACCAAGTCTAAGGATAGAAAGACATAACGACTCAGAAAATAAATTTAAAATATTTGTCAACAAGACCAACAATTTTTGTATTTACCACATTGGTTTTGCAACTTCAGAGTAAATTCACTGTTTTGACATCAAAGGTTCTGTTCTGTCCTAGCAATAGCATGGCTTGTGATAGCTACTCAACGGATCGCATATAGATTTTTTGGTTTAGGGATTTAATTAGTGAGGTGAATAAAAAGGAAAGGAAAATTGTCAAACACCAAATGTTCAAATATGCGTTCTATTTGCGATGTAACTGAAACTTTATTGAAGTAATGTCCATCAGATTTTTGGCTAGACAATTATTCCCTTGATGATGAGCCCACTTTTCCTATGTACTGCGTAATCTAAAATCTCAAATACCAAGCCTCCGTATACCCCCCTCTTCTGTCGAAAATGTGCCACCATTGACGTGTATTTGAAGAATATGATTCCGTTTAGTACTATTAGTTACTAATATTCTCACTTGCATAGATAGTTTTAGACACGTGGACTAATCAAATTTCAGAATATTTTTTCGGTTGTACAATTATACCCGTTGACGATGAGCCTGTCTTTCCATCCTCCACCATATTCGAAAAGCTCGAATACCAATACTCCAATCCATGTCCAAAAAACTGCCACCATCCGGGGTGTATTTGAACAATATTACATTTTTAATATTGGTTACACATATTACTTGTGTAGATTTTATTTGACACGTAAACTTATCAAATGACATAACAATATGAAATGTTTTTAAAGAACTTTGCTGGAGCAAAATCCATCAATTTTTTGGTTGGATGATTATACCCTTGACGATGAACCAGCTTTTCAAGTGTCAGCCATATTCGAAAAGCTCGAATACCAAGAGTCCAACTTCTCCCTCTTTCTATTTGAAAAGTGCCACCACTGAGCTCTACCCACTCTTCCCTGTGCATGTCCAGGAGGCTAACTCTGCGTTTTTGAGTTATACCATTGGGGAGTCTTATGAGTATTGAAATTGGAATTTCCCTTCCAGACCCTCCTTCAAATAGGATCTCATAAGGTACCGCTGGTGAGAAGTCTGATGCACTAAGGCTTAGTTTGGCCCCATTTTGGTGCTTCTCTTTTTTTAAAGCACAATTTTATGTTAATTTATTTGGTAACTAGTTTATGAGCTTTGCAAAAATTGAACTTAGCGCTTTTTTGGGAGGAGCTTTTAAAAGCTCCATTCTAGAGTTTTTAAAGCTCAAGGTTTACTTTTTGGTTTCATGATGTCTTTTTGAAGAGTAGTGTATCACTTGTATAAAATTATCAAACAACTTAGGCTTAGTTTGGCCCCCACGTGGTGCTTTTCCTTTTTTAACGCACAATTCATGTTAATTCATTTGATAATTAGTTTATGAGCTTTGCAAAAATTGAACTTAGGGCTTTTCTGGACGGAGCTTTTAAAAGCTCTAGAATGGAGTTTTTAAAAGCTCAAGGTGTCACGCCCCATCCCACTACGCGTGGAAATAGGACACGTGGTACGCCACCAAGGCTCATCTAAACATCATATAACTATACGCAGCGGAAAGAACTTTAAAACAACCCTGAGTAATTTAAAACTTTAGGAAATATTACCCTATGAGTTGAAAAATCCATAAGAATCAGAGTTATAAAAAGTTTTGGCCATTTGAATCCTTTCAAAAGAAAACAGTTTTGAAAACAGAGGTTCAGTCGACTGTGCCTAGGGTCCAGTCGACTGTGCCTAACAGAAACCAAAACCCTAAATTTTCAACAGAGCTCCAGTCGACTGATCAGGGAACCCAGTCGACTGCATTGGTTACTATTTGGATCAGTAGCTAAAATCTACAATAGTTCAGTCGACTAATCAAAGGTCCCCCAGTCGACTGTGTTATGCAGAATCAAAATGCAACATTTTCAAAAGGGGCCCAGTCGACTGATTGATGGTACAATCGACTGGTTTTGCCATATATAAAAACAGTAGCCAAAAATCAACAGTGTTTAGTCGACTGATAAAGGGTCCAGTCGACTGCTTCTCTTACTATTCACTTTCAGTGTCTCAACCCCACGAAATCCAGTCGACTGATCTAGGGTCCAGTCGACTGCTCCCCTGCTGGGCAGCCCTGTAAGAAAAATTACAACTCACGCTTCTCTACCTCAATAATAACCACAACTACCACATTCAAAACATAACTACAAACGTTCAATTACAAGATTTCCATACTACGGAACTAATCCATGATTCTATTACAACATTTTATAATTTACCAATCCTTACACAAGTTTAGGATTTAAAACAAAAATATATACAAATGTAGTTCCCGGCGTTCCTCAACGTCCTCACTCCTCACGCTTCTTCTTGTCTTTCGTCTTACTTGCAATGGAGTACATCTCCACTGCTCAGCTGTATGCTGAGTGCACAATTTTAAATGTATGCTTATGACAGTTCATGGTTTAAGTATCTAAAACACATAGAAATAGTCTCTAGGGTGAGTGGTACGCATTCATCCGGTCGATGCCGTAAGAGGCCCACCTCTCCCACGCATCTCGTACACTGGTTGGGCCTTCCTTTATACCAGGTACCATGTCCTAGCTGGGCCCACCTCCAATCCAGACACAACCACAATTCCAATTCCATCACAATCACAATCAAAATTACAATCCTCAAGGTTCGAGGAGCTTACCCCGGATGAATTTGCACCAAACTCTCCTTTAACCCAAGTAGACACATAACATGCTCACATAAACAGTTATACGTGCTTTTCACATAATTTCACGTGCATAATTAACGTGCCTAATTAATACATGAATTTTGCCCGGATCCAAAGATATCAAAGTTGATGTTCAAAACATGAAAATTCATATATTTTATAGATCTAGAATTCATACCTCGTGCGATTCTCTTCAAACTTTGAAGGATTGTCTAGGGGGCTAAATAAACGTCGGATTTCAAATTTGAGACGATTCCTACAAGTTTTACTGGGTTTTCCCCAAAAATCTAGAATTAAGATTTTTACAAAAAATTGGCTAAACACGGCCTAAGTAGTATGAAAACGTAGCTCTTACCTCCACGAGTTCAAATATGAAATCTGGAGAAAATCTGAAGGACGAACGGTCGTCGATCGGCGTCGCAAAGCCCGTTGGCTCCAATTTCCCTTCTCTCTCCTCTCTCTAGAAATTTTTGGAAAGTTGTTGGATAAGAATGAATCTCATCCACATCCATTACTATATATAGGCAAACCTTTCGGAAATTGCATTTACCTCCCCACGATTTTCTCAAACTTCTAATTAGCTCTCGAAACTTTGCACACGTCCATTTTATGCCTTTACGGGTGAAAATTATAAATTTCAAAAGTTTTCAACTAGGTTTCGTTTGGGGTCTAAAAATAACGTCCGAAAACTATTTTCTGTGGAATCTCTACCCAACCTACCTTTTTAATTAACGTATCACTCACGTTCTCACCACAGTTCTCAAAATGATATACTAAAGTATCCAAATACCAGAATTATACTACACATGTATAATTACTATTCACAGGAATATCAGATAAAGTCAAATAACATTTAAATCATATAAATGTCATTTAGTCATGCTAATGCAAAATGTGAAATTCCATGTTCTCGTGTCCTCACTGACACCTCACCGTTGACCCACGTCAACCTCAACTCAAATTATTAATAACATTGATAATTCCACAATCTCAAATTATGCATTTTCAAAATCATAAATTTCTGGAACGGGTGTGACACAAGGTTGCTTTTTGGTTTCATGATGTCTTTTTGAAGAGTAGTGTATCACTTGTATAAAATTATCAAAGAACTTAGTAATAAATTTCATAAACTCCTTTTAAAAAGCCACGTAGGGGCCAAACTAAGCCTTAGTAATAAATTTCTTAACCTCCTTTTAAAAAGCCACGTGGGGACATCACTAATCCTAAATCCTGCCTTCATTTCTAACCAACAAACATCTCTTAGCTTGGCTACTTGGATGTTTTCATCACTGTGGGAAATCAAGAAAAGATTAAGGAAGTAGCATGAAATTACAGAATTTTAGTTTATTTCAATTTTATTTTCATTTTTATTTTTCTCACCTCTTTCTTACAGCCTGTTTGGATAGAGAGAAGTAAGTAGAAAGAAGATATATATATATATATATATATAAAAGAAAATTCATAAAGAGAAGCGAAGAGAAAGTGGGGTACTCTCCACCTTATTTTGATAGGCAGGAGAGAAGTGAAGAGAATAGAACAGAAAAATAACTTTTTGTCGTTTGATTAGCTTTCATAAGAGAGAAGAAAACAAAGTATTTAAACCAGTCTTTAATGCTTGTTGACTTTATAAGTGAGGCATGCTCAGAGATATGTTTGTATTTTAAAAGAATGTTTATTCCTATTCTCTCCGAATTTCTCCGATTTGGATATAAACAAAAATTGACTTTTTTTATCCTCACTTTCTCTCTAATAACCTTCTCAATCTCTCCCAACTTAATTCACCAAACAAGAGAATATAAGAGAAATTGTTTTAGTTTCTCTTCTCTACATTGCTCTTAATCCAAACTGACTGTTAGTCTCTGGATTTAGGAAAATAGAGGAAAAGAAAACATGCAAGGAAATTACTTTTTATTGTTTGGTTAAGGAAATAATAAGAAAATTTGGATGCAGAAGAAAACAGGGTGAATATAAAACAAGTAATTTTGAATTTTGTGAGTTAGTTCCTTCCTCTTTCTTGAGTTCCTTTTACATTTTGAAAATTACTTATTTAAGATGTTATTTAAGTATGAAGTAAGCACTCAAGGGGAAAATATTAGGGAAACAGTTTTTCTTGCCGTGCTCTTTTATTTTAATTTTTCATTCTCTAGTACAAGAACAAAATGGAGGCTTAGGCTATGATTGGTTAGTGGGTCTAACAAGGGAAAAGAAAACGGAAAGGAAAACTAGAGGAAAAATTATTTCTGTAGTGTTTTCCTCCATGCTTAAATAATATAAGAAATTAAATATATATATTTTTAAATATAATGGTAAATTAAGAAAGAGGAATGAACTTAACTCTCAAAATTTAAAATTAGCTTTTACTCTTTTATTTTCCTTTCTTTTTTCCTCACTGCTTTCCCTGCTAACAACTAAAGAAAAGTGTTTTCCCCTTAGTTTTCTTTTCTTTTACCTCACGAAATCTATGAATCAGACAGCCTTAGTAATCAAATAAAGAAAAACTTTCCTTTATTTGGTTCGCACGGAAAAAAAATGAAGAAAGTGGAAGGAAAAGAAAATAAATCGAGTCAAAGAAAATTTTGAAATTTGTGAGTCAATTCCCTTCCTCAATTTACTTCTATATTTTGAAGAAAAAAAAATCATTTTTAATAGAGTAATATTTGGGGCACTAACAAATTCCACTAACACTCACACCCACACTCTATCTCTCTCCTAGTGGCACTGTAGAGATAGAGTGTGGGTGTGAGTGTTAGTGGAATTTGTTAGTACCCCTAGCATTGTTGTTTTTAATATTATTTCAGCATGGAGGAAAACACAAATAGTTTTTCCTCTACTTTTCCTTTGCGTTATTCTTTAACTAAATCCTCAAACCAAGCATAGCCATTGGCTTTGTATGGTTTTCAGATTTAGTGAAAGGAAAGAAAAGGGAAAGGAAAACAAGAAGGAAAACTAGTTCCCTTGTATTTTTCATTATGTTTTCTTCTAAAGTTTAAATAATATTAAGAGCCAAAAATCTTCAATATATTATTCTAACTTCATTAAAAAGAAAAAGAAAAAAAAAGGAAGAAAGTGACTCAAAATTCAAAAGTTTTACCTTATTTCACACAATAAATTCTTTTCTTTCCTATTTCTCTATTTTTTCCCTAGTAACCAAATAAAGGAAAAAGTTTTCTTTTATATTTTCCTTTCTTTCCAATCATTAAATCTATAAATTATTTGTTTCTCGGAATTAGTGAAGAAAGAAATGAAAACATAGAGGAAAATCTATTATTTTGTTTGGTCTATAAGGAATCGACGAGAATAATAGAAAATAGGGTTAATTACACTATCCACTCCTGAAGTTTGGGTAGTTTTACACTTTGCACCCTAAAGTTTCAAATTTGGCACTATGGTCCCTAAAGTTTGGGATGAGTTGCACTTTAGTCCTTCCAAAACTTTTTGCGAAAAAATTTTCACTTTTAGTCATGACGAAATCATTCGTCATTATTTTGTAATACCCTGTATTTCTAGGTACATGGATATATAAATAAGACCCTATATGCTTGTGCGAACCCTTGGTGTAGAACCTTTCTCAATCGATCAAAGTCTTCTCAATCGATTGACCTTGTTTCTTTCTCAATCGATCGAACTGTTCTACATCGCTCGAACTTGTGCTTTCTCAATTGATCGAACCTACTTCGAGTGATCGAAACTCTACCGACCTGATTCTGTGACGTGGACCCTTTCTCAAGCGATTGAACATCTTTCAATCGATCGAACCTTAACCAGCCTGCTTTCAATCAATTGAACTCACTTCAATCGATCGGAAGTGTTATTATTCTTATCCCCGTGTCTGCCACCTGCCCCCTCTCTTGCCTATATATATGTGTGTTATTTCGTGTGTGTGGGTGTTTGGCAGTTTAGAGAAGATTAGAGGAAAAGAGTTTGTGTGTCGGTGTGTGTATGTATGTGATATATATATACTCTCTCGGTTAGGAAAATGAGAAGAAGAAGAAGAAGAAGAAGAAGAAGAAGAAGAAGAACAACAACAACAACAACAGCAGAAGACAGAGAGAGAGAAGAGACTAGAGAAGAAAGAGAAGAAGGAAAGAGAGAGAGAGCTCACCAAAGCTGCCACCAACCGAGCTCGGGACACCATCATCGAAATGCCAGAGCAAGGTGAGTTCCTTAACTCACTTAGAGGATAATTCTAGGATGGTTTCTGTATGTTGTAGATGTGTATATTGTGACCCCGAGACACCTATTCGTCTCTTCCCAGTTCTAGGAAGAAGATGACCGTTCAATCGATCAAAAGGGCTTCAATCAATCGAACTTACTATTCTTTAATCGATCCAAAGGACTTCAATCGTTCAAACTTATTGTTTCTTCAATTGATCGAGTGGACTTCAATCAATCGAAACTTATAGAATACTGTCATTTCCTGTTGATTATGATATAAACTATTTAGATGTTTAAATGTTGATCCATGCCTTCAATATGCGATATTACTGATTGGAGATATAATGTGACACTGTAATGAGATGAACTATTTAACTACTATATCTTGCTATTGGTACACTGTATAGTAGACAGAACACGCCAGCATATTAATAACCAGTTCAAGAGTAGGTATGATAAATACAGAGAATGTGATAGTCCTGTTATCGAGAGTAATGGATTTCACGACATGCGGTCAGCATACATGGGATAGTGGTATGAAGTGATAAAAGAATATGATGAGAAATAGGATATGTGCCTATGTGGAATATGAGATATGCGTACTTTGGATTCGTGGGATCAATGGCTGACGAGTCGGGTGGACGTGGGATGGTTAGGGTTCCTAGTGCACCTCTCACTGTTGAAGATGTACAGTGATGCGTATGCACTGTTGAAGACGTCCAGTGTACCGTTGATGATTATATCCGGCTAGTGCTTTAATGTATTCTCACTGTGTGGACAATCGGTAACCTATCAAGGGATCGTGTGATGTAGGACACTACTAGGTAAGTGACCGATGTAGCCTGCTAGCTTAGTTATGTAGTATCGACGTATGGATACAAATAAGAATAAGAATATGGATACAAGTATGAATATAAATATGGGTATGGATAAAATAGATGATGGTTCAGTCGTGGATTCAGTGTCCCAACATAAAGATAGATGCATATGTTGTATGCTTGGATTTGGTGAATAGCGTGATGAGATGTTATACCATGATCTTTATCTTTGTCATTACTTAATATGTTTTCCTATTATCATTGATTTGATGTGTATTTACTGAGACCTCTGCTATGTCTGTGAGAGACGTCGTTGATAAGAGATTAACCGCATTTTAAGATGCTAAATAATAATGGGTGAGGAGTGTTTTGATGTACTCACTCAGCTTTGTATTCAAAGCTGATGACGTTTATGCCCTAGACATTCCAATGTCTAGAGCTTTGTAGGTCTTGAGGACGTAAGACTGATGTTCTGCCAGACTTGGAGCTGAAGGCTCGAAGACGAAGACGTGCCGCTTTGTAATAGTTAATTTGTATATCTGTTATACTGATGGTATTATTTACTGTAAGCTTCAGACTATAAGCCAGTTGCTGTAATAGTTTTTAGTAGACTGCAACCTGTGAGTTTCACTGTAGCCTTTGATTATGTTAATAAGATATGTTCTATGAATAGCATTCTCCCTATCGTTGTATTTGTTGGTTTGAGTAGATGACAATGTAGTTATTCACCAGTCACGGGCATACGGGACCACAAAAGGAATTTATTTTCTCTATTTTGGCTTCTCCAGGGCATGATAGGATTTTTGGTATCAGAGGCTAGGTTTTAGTTGCAAACCGATTGTCTTTTGTGTTAGAATCCGAGTTCTAAGTTAATAATGATACCTTGAGGATTAGCTGAGATGAGATAGAACTGTTATCTTGTCACGTAGACAAGAAGTTAGAAGAATCCGCCTTAGGATGATTCTTTGGAGGGTAGTAACTGCTGGAGCCGATAAGAATTCTTTAGAACCATTGATAGCTGAGTTCATAGAGAACAAGGCATCTAAAGTTAGTTGTGGTTGTGGAGATCATAAATATAGAACCGTTGGAGTTTAGACACTGACGAATTCCTAAGCGATCTCGAAATAGTTAGTAAGACTTAGAAGTAGAAAGAGGTTTAAGGATAAGATTATCTTGTTACCTTGAGCCATATGTTAGTTGAGTGGTTTCACATATTAGTTGAGCAGTACTCGTAGTCTGGAACCTGAGAATAGAAATAGAATGTTTAGATATGACGTTAAGCATAGAACTTGTAGTTTCGTAACCTTTGTCTTGAGCGTAGATACCTTTGAGCATACCCAGTAGGTAGACTAACCTCTGTGGATATTATTATTTATGCGAGGTATTCATATTTCTTGATGTGATCGTATTATATATATAGTGGTATTGTATTTTGTTGCCACATTTATTATTTTTTTCCTGAGATATAAGATAGAATGCGACTGGCCGAATATATTTTCATTTGTAGGTAGGGACACCGAACACTACCAACACTCGTTATGGTTAGGACAACTTGAGGGAACCCGGGCCAACTGAATGGAGTACTTGATGTAGTACCTCCGGAGATAGATCCAACAGAAATGGTCGGAGCTTTCATCCATCATATGGAACAAGTTATCAATCGTGCTGATCATGTCGTCGGCAATGAAGCACCAGCACGTCAAACGAGAGTCAAGCTGTTAAAGGAGTTTCGTGCTCTTCAACCAGGAACCTTTACACAATTAACGGGAGCATGGGAAGCTGAGCAATGGATTCGCCAGATAGAATTGCTATTTGAGACACTCGAATGTACTGAGACTGAGGAAAGACATTTGATAGTATTTCAACTGACGTTCTCAGTAACAGATTGGTGGGATGCAGGAAAAGGTACGATAGGTGAAGAAGCTGTAGGGAGAATGACTTGAGAATCATTCAAGACTCAATTTCTAGAAAAGTACTTCCCAGAATCTAAGAAGAACAAAAGGGAAATGGAGTTCATATAATTAATCCAAGGTAGTTTGACAGTGCCAGAATATGCAACTCAGTTCAAGAGGCTATCACGATTTGCACCGCATACGATCGATACGCCAAGGAGGAAGATCAAGAGATATCATCAGGGTCCAGTTCTACATATCCGTCATATGACTATAGGACATTTCGACCAATCCTTCAAAGCTCTGGTAGAAATGGCAACGAAACTAGAGGACGACACTCAAATTAGTGAAGGACAACGATCTGATCAAGCATTGTCAGAAAATGATCAGTTTTTCTTAACGGACCAGAGAGGAAGGGATAGTCAGGTTGTGTTGGCAGCCAACCAAGTTCAACAAAGAAACACAGAGAGAAGTTACATAGGCAACTGCCAGATGTGCAAGAGATTGGCGTGGTATACCACAAGCCCAACACGCACCCTTCTTCATTTTGTTTGAATCCTTAGAAGATTGGAACGTTCTCTTACGTTTGTCCTTTTTGACTTTGTGTCCCTCTTTTACGGTGACTACCTTGGCTTTCTCAGCCCCTTCGTCACCCTTGATCTCATTGGTCTCTTGCATCCTTGACTCTTCCTCCACCCATAGGTGTTGAACCAATTCTTCGAGAGTAAGATTTTCCTTCTTATGTTTCAAACTTTTCTTGTAGTCTTTCCAAGAAGGAGGAATCTTTTCTATGATAGAAGAAACTACAATAGTTTTGTCCATTTTCATGTATTGTTGCTTGAATTGGTTAAGGATATGTTGTAGTTCATGAAATAGATTAATAGGCTTATTATCTACCATATTAAAGCGCATGAATTGACTAATAAGGAACTTCTTACTTGTAGCATCCTCAGATAGATACTTGGCCTCCAGTTTACTTCATAGTTCCTTAGCAGTCTCAACACTTTGGTATAAATCAAACAACGAATCAGAAAGTGCATTCAGAATATGACCCTTGCATATGTAATCGTCCATTTCCCACTTGGTCCTTTCATATTCTTCAGTGAGAGTTTCGATCTCCTTTTCTTTCAGACAGGGAGTGGTCAAAACATATACCACTTTCAGTGTGGTTAGGAAAAAATGCATCTTCTTTTGCCAGTGTCGAAAACTTCCTCCATCGAATTTTTTTAACTTGAGAAAATCTTGTGTCATTTGTTGAATTGTACGAGCCATGAGAATACTGATTTTAGATCGTTAGATTCATCTTCAAAATTGATCGGATCGGTCTTCACAGCATATTCTCGGACTAATATTAAACATGTATAACTTTGCTTCTAGTCACTTAGTCTCTTTCCTAAACATAGAATTTGCCCCCACCAAATGGTATGATCCAGGTTAATGGAAAATCTGTCTTAGGATACAAAGAAGCTGGTCTAAGAACCTGTTTGTCTGCGAAAGCACAATTGAAGAACAAACCAGAATATCTTTTATCGGAACAAATGAATCAAGAACACTAATTTTTTAATTCTATAGTAATTCGAATATTAGAATAAGGCTTTTTAACTTGAAGGGAAAGAGAGAGAAATTACAACTTATAAAAGTTCATCATATTTGTGCTTAGGATGTTGGGTCTATTTATAGAGGACCAAAAGATGTCAAATGAAAAGACACCTTATTATAAAAATACACACCCATACAAATTGATTCAATAGACACCTTATCATCTGAATTGACACCTAGTAACATCAAATAGGTACCTTATTGGAGTGGTCATAATGGTTTGAATCAAATAGGTGCTTAACACACCTATTAAAATGAACAAGTGCCAAATGCACCTTTTAGTAAAACCACACCAATTGGCATATACATATATGTATATATATATATATATATCAACATACATATATTTGTATTAAAAGTTCCCAATAATTGTCTCATATCGCCGGTTTGATTTGGATGAGATTAAAAGACAGATGAGGGAACCTTAATTTGAGGCTAAATAGGATGAGGTTTCCAAATACCGGCTAGACAAAAACCTTTCAAAAGGTCTAAAAGATAAAAAAATATATATATTCTTGTTCTTGATGACATATGGAATGAAAATTCTATGGATTGGGAACTCCTTATGAGAATTTTGAGCCTAGGGAGATCTGGAAGTAAGGTTTTGACCACTAGTCGAAACAAAAAGGTTTGGAAATCACTGGGCACAAATGAAATAGGTCCCTGCACTTTGACAGGCTTGGGGGAGCCATAGTGCTTGTCAATACTATTTAAGAGAATTGCGTTTAAAGAGGCAAAAGTAAAAAACCAAGATTTGGAAAAATGTGGTATGGAAATAGTAAAGAGGTGTGATGGTTTACCTTTGGCTGTAAAGCAAATGGGTGGTCGACTCTTGTGTGGTTGTGAATTAATGGGAAAGAATTAGAACTAGTGAAATATGGGAACTAGAAGATGCATATTCCATATTGCCAGCTCGTAGATTGAGCTATAGCTGAAATAAAAAGTAGTGCTTTGCTTACTGTTCCAATTTTCCTAAGGCCTATGAATATGAAAAAGATGAATTAATCAAATTATGGATGGGCGAATCATTTATTAAGCCAAGTCCAAGTAACAATGAGCAATTAGAAGACAAGGGAAATAGATATTTCAACCAATTATTAGTGAGGTTCTTCTTTCAACCATCCAATTCTAATAGATATAGAATGCATGATCTTATCCATGACTTGGCACGATGTATTTGTAGGCCCTATTATCTCCAGGTGGAGGATACTAAATCCTGTTGCATCACTAATACCTCACGTCATGTGTCATTGCATTGTAAAGATGTCAAGAAGCCCATTTTGGATGTGAGTCATATGACGCATAAATCAAAGAAATTACGCACCTTTCTAATGCCTGTCCCGGGCTTGAAAGACTTTGGCAAGTCCCTCGACAAAATGTTTAGAACATTCAAGTACATGCGAGTTTTGGATCTGAGCTCTAGCAAGATTTTGGCACTACCAAAATCAATTAAAAGGTTGAAGCTTTTGTGCTTCCTTGACCTCTCAAACACTGAAATCCAATAGCTGCCCAACTCTTTATATAAGCTCTTCAATTTGCAAATGTTGAAGCTCTTAGGGTGCCCTTGGATCTTTACCTTACCTAAAGACCATGGAAAACTAGTTAAATTTGTGACATCTCGAGTTAGATGAAATATTTTGGTGTAAAACACCCACGCTGCCACCGTGAATGGGGAATATAAGCGGGTTACACGATTTGCATGTGTTTCGGGTTGGATGCCAAAGTGGCTATGGAATTGAAGAATTGAAGAACATGGTTTACTTGTCGGGAATCCTTCGTTTGTTGAATCTCAAAAAATGTGGTGGATGCTAGCAAGGCATCATTAAAGGACAAAAAGTCTCTCGAGAAAGTGGTGTTAGAATGGAACGATAGAGACGTCGATGCTCAAGGAGAAGTAGCTGATGAGAAGGCATCAGAAGAACTACAACCTCACCCAAATGTTTGGGAGCTTTAAAATTTTCACTACAGGGGTACCACATTACCCTTGTGGTTGAGAACTAATCTACTCCCAAATTTGGTTATCAATGCCTTGAAACATTGCTCACAATGCAAAAAACTATGCCTTGGCCAGTTACCAAAACTTAAAGACCTCTATTTGAAAGGGATGTTAGAGTTTGAGGAATGGGAGGATGAGATGGAATAGAAATCCTTAACCTGGTTAAAAATTAGTAACTGTCTGAAGCTATAGACGATGCCAAAGTGCTTCTTCAAACTGTATTCTATGAAAATCAAGAAGGCGGGCTCGTTGAAGGCTCTTCCTCGGACCCAGTGTAGACACCTCGAATTTGACCTACCGTCGAATTTAGGGGAGTATTACCTCTAAAACCAATGATGACAGTGTTAGGAAACTGCGTTCCCATAATCCGTTGACAGTGCGTATAAGTTGGTACTGCAAAATTTTTACGTGAAAACTACAAGGACGGAACTAGGGTTACCTTGAACTGCAAAATTGGATTGCTGTAGTAGACGAATCGAGAACACGGGCTCGATAACAGCTCACGATCTTCTACCGTATTCCTTTGCTGCCAGAATATCGAACTGTGTGTGGGCTCTTTCGAAATCCTTTTAGTTTTCTGCTCTTCCCTCTTTACGTTCTATTTTCTATTCCCAGTTATAACACTCTCTTTGATTGCTGTGACGATTCAATCCCGATCACATTGATCCGACAAAGATGTGTTCGTCAGGAGGATCAAACGATCTCCGATTTACTTGAATTTTTAACAGCAGCTCCGTCTCGACGTCAGGAACGTTGTGTAAAAAATTCAGCAACTTTCGATCAGTATCGAGCAGTTCGAAGCTCTTTTAGTGAGCGTTGTCCGACGCTAGCGATCTACACTCCTATGTCTCTTGAATGCTCACAGAGACTAGGGTTTGGTGGAAACCCTTCTAGAAGAAAGCTAGGAGGTCAAGGGAAGCTTAGAATATGAAATCATGCAACCTGAGAGAAGAGCCAAGGCAACATATATATAGGCTACGATAGGGACCATAAGAAGTCAATAAGGAATAGGCTTACTTATGGAATTAGGAAACCCTAATTCGAACTGAATCAGATTCCTATTTCCATAAATTATAATTCATACCACTAAAGAATTATAATTGCACTCCTACCCTTATCTCAAAAATATATTTCGAGCTCCATGTTATTAAATGCTTATTATCTCCCCATGTTAAGATTACAGATATCCATTAATTAAATATAATTACTGACAATCATATTTAATTAATTTCTTAAAATTTCTTGAGATCCTCTGCTTAACTTATCTGATATGTCGGATACAAAATCCACCTGCAGGGTTTGACATAATCAAAACTTATAAGCTTTCTCAAGGGGATATCATCAATCCCAAAATTGAGACATGGATTCCATCATTAATTAATATCCACCACACAATTAATATTGCCACCCAATCCAATGAGATATTGACCCATTTAAGGATCTCACCCTTTTAGGGATCAAAGTATAAATATCAAATGTACATGTCTATAAACTAACTTAGGATTTAGAGCATAAGCACTCATAATAGCCATGAGGTATTAATTATCTTACAAGTCAGTATAAAGATAATTACCCCAAGTCGGTCATGTTTAATACACAAAGTGTACCAGCATAGTGAGTTGAAACTGTACCGTTTTCCGCAGTCAAGACAAACCTACTACAACACCATGCTGCAGTCCTACCGATGGTGTGTCCAATCCCATCTAAGACTGTAAACCAAAATCTTACATTCTACAATATCTGGTGATCTGATCTTCCGTGTGTAAGCCGAACTCTACACACCAAACCACCTACTATGTATAATGAGAAACACACATGCATAATATTAAATAAATAATATAATACAAACATTGCCCACACAGATTCTCATAAAAATGGAATAACTGATTTTATTAAAATAATAAATTAACTACATAAAGCATGGCTTTTAGTATACATCCCTAACAGACAGTGTCCGATGAATTTGAGGATTCTTTGAAGGGGATTCAGGCTCCTTGAAAAAGCACTTCAATCCCAAAAAAAGGTTATAAGATTCAAAAGAAAGAGGAAAACAGGGTGTTCATGGAGCTTCGGGTGTGAAAATACACATAGGAGGTCATTATTAGTTAATTCAGGAAAATTAATGAAATTGTTCAAAATATAAATAAATAAATACAAATGTGTGTTTCTTTTATTTTTAGAAAATTGTTGTTGTTAATTGAATTCGAAAAGAAAGAAAAAGAGGTGTAGAAAAAGAAAGGATTTTCAAAAAATAACAATAATAGTAAAGGAAAAGAAAATGAATGAAAAGAAAAAAAATATTAAAAAAATGAATGAAGGGAGAAGAAAGCGACACGGGATGAAGCCGGCGGCACTCAAGCGCTGGCACTCAACGAGTGCTGCGAACAACTCACCGAGTGCCGCCCGCTGTAATAGTCTTTTTTTTTAAATGCGTATTGAACACCTAGAAGATGCCTTGCACATGGATTTCAACTTGAATTTACTGAAATATCCCCTCCCAATTGGCCTATATAAGGAGATAGATATCTCCATTGAGAGGGGTTGAACAATTGGAGATATAATTGAGTGAATTGAGTGAATTGAGAGAATTTGAAGAGAAATGAAGAGAAAGAGGAAGAAAATTGAAGATCCTTGAAGATCTTCACCAAACAAGCAAATCCTGGGGGAATTTGGAGGTAATTCTCTAATCTTGGTCTATCTCTAGCCTCAATTCAATCACAATTCATAGAATACTCTAGGATCGTTACACAATTTTCAAACTCTCTTCTAACCTCATTTCATGACATACCACTTGAATTGTGATTGAATTATCATTCATAGTTGTTGATTTGGATCTTAATAACTTTAGATTTAATGTAAAAGTTTTCAAATGGAAATTTGACTTGGATCATCAATTAGGTTTAGATTTTGGCTCTCTTTGTTCATGCTCTTCTATAAGGATTCATGAGATCTTCAATATCTCACTTAATTCCTTTAAGTTTGATCCTTTAATTTTTGGTAAATTTATGATTTGCATGGGAATTAAAGTTGATCTTAGCTATGTTTATGTGTAATTGGTGGATCCAAGTCCATGTTTATGATTTGGGTCCTCCAATTTGGAGTTTCATGGAACCCTCTTCATATTCCATTGAAATTCATGTAGGATTGGGTGTCTCTAGTCTCCAAGGACCACTATTTGAGAAGTTAAAGCAAAATAAAGTGAGTCTCAATTCCTCAAGGACCATCAACTTGAGAGAAGAATTGGACTTAGGAAGAGAAAACTCTCATAGCTTAATGATATAGATTCAAATAATCTTAAGTATACAAGCATGATCATGGGGTTGGGGAAATACTAAGAACTCATTAAGGTCTCCTCAAGGTCCCATCCATGGAGTTCCTCGAGATCTTGATTGTTATCTTAGTATTCACAATCATCACTTGACCCAAATTCCATTTAGAACTTGTTGGATCAAGTTGGAGTCAATAATAAGCGACAATCCTACAATGGTTCAATGAATTCATTGACCAGATGTGATCAAAGATTTTTAGTTAAGTCATGATAGGTTGAATTTGAATGAGACCAATTGGCATCTGCCCATAACACTTAGTTCTACCACTGTAATTTTTTTGGTCAAATTAGATGGTTAACATGGTTTGGTCATGGGTTTTGTGGCCTAACCATTCTCTGTCCAGAATTCCAGAACAGTAAATCCATTTTAAATTGCTTAGATTAGAGATTTAATCAAATGTTTTAAGCCTTAAATAATGTTTTCCATGATATATGATGAGTTAGAAAGGTTCTCCAAAAAATTTGAAAGGTTTAAGGTTGAATTACTATTTTAAATAAATTATGCAAAAATCTCTAGATAGAGAGTTAGAAAATTCTAAGTGATGTCTGGTCTTGGTCCATGTAACAACCTGCATTTTATTTAATTTTAAATTTCATTTCATGTTTAATTAGTGATCCTGATGTTGTCTCAAATTTGCAATTCTCATGTTTAGAATTCTAATACTTGTTTTAATTCATATTGAAATTCTTTTGGGGTCAAACTGCGAATTCTACAAATTTTAGTCATACCTGTGTTGAATTTCATATCTGTTTTCCACAACGGCGGAATTAGTTCTTTTAAACTCAAACTGTATTTTTATAAAGCCAGGAAACCATTTCTAACATTAAAATGAATTTTCAGTATTTTTGTGGGGATCATCGCGTCGCGAAAATACCAGTTTATGTGCGAAACTGTCTGTGCCGCGTTAATCTCCCACAGTTTGGAAAACTCCACCAATCAAGATGTGACACATACTTTTTCATTTATGGCAAGTGATCATTGGTTTGTGCCTTGTTTGGATTTATCTATCTTGTGTGTGTTATTGTTGTGAACAAAAGCTTAGTTGCTAAACACCCCCACTTTGGCCCCTAGGAGTCTATATTGCCTCTTCAGATCTTGAGTATATACATGCGTATGTTTGTATGTGTATTTTGCAGCTCAATTAATTGATTAGCCATTTTGAATTTGTAGAGTGTAGGAGAATTTACTTGGCCTCCAAGATTATCAATTTTAACTTCTACATATGCTACTACACTTACAAACTCTCTGCACATTGATATAGAGAGAATTTGAGAGTTTATTCATTCAGAAGTTTAGAGAGAAAGAGAAACTTGAAGAACCCAATCCCCATAGCCAAAGCTTGGGTTTGAATTTTCCTTGATTGCTTCTCTTTCTCAGCAATTCCTCTACAATCAATCTCAGTGAGTATTCTAAACTCACTCTGAATGAAATCCATGCTTGTTTACTGTGTGTATTTGCCTAATTTAAAAATCTTTATTGTTGAATTCATGTTTGAAACTCCATAGCTTGAAATTCATAATTTTTCAACTTTAACCAAAACTTGTTTTCAGAGATGATTATGAAAGAGTATGATACATAGAAGCTCCTGTTAAAGTTTTAGGGCCCAATTCATTCGTATGAAAAAGTATATAAGAAATCAAATTTTGACATCTTTTAGTTTTTCATAAAATTAGAGAAACACGGTTTGATTCATGTTAAATTGGTTGTGGATTCTTAATCCTCGTCGAAAAATGAAGAGATTCATATGTTGTATGACATATATAGTTACAGTTTGCAAAATAGGTTAAAAAGACCCCTTAAAACTGAAACAGGGGAAGTTCAGCGAGGAAGATGAACACACTGCCTGAACTCGTGCGCGCGATCGCGCGAGCGACCCCTCGCGCGAGCGGCCCGCGCGTGCGACTTTGGACAGTTTCTGGTTTTTGCTTGTTTTATGTTAATGAACTGTTTGGGTGATATTTCATGGACTTTTAAAGCTCTATTTGGGAAATTTACTAAAACAGAAACCTATTTTGTTATGTTTGGACGATTGAAATGACGTATTACGACTTAACAATCCCCGCACGTACGTTGTTCCTATAATTCAGCATTTTACTTTATGTTTAAGGTTTCATGACATACATGTGAAGTCAGTTGTACATGCATGCTGTGTGGTAGTCAGTGTGGAAAAGAGTGTGTGGTTGAGATTGTGTTGTGGACACTCCCTGGTAATTGTGTACCAAAGTGTAACGTGTTGAGATTGCGGTGAGAGCATCTTTGAAATGTGACAGTGGCAAAACTGGACACTCCCTGATGCCCATGGTAGCGTTAAAGTGTGAGACGCCGACTTGGACATGATTCCCTAGCACCCATGGTAGTGCTAAAGTGTGGCCTACAGACACTCCCTGGTACCCGAGTCTGGATAATGTGTGATGTATTTGCAAGGCAGATTAGGTACTAAAGTGTGAGGCATTGGACATTCCCTGGCACCCCGTGCTAAAGTGTAAGGCAAACTGGACATTCCCTGGTACCCCTGTACTAAAGTGTGGCTATCTTAGCGTTTCAAAGATACTGGTATGAGAGAGTTGGGTATTGTGTTGTCAAGAGAAAAGAGTCGGTAAGATGAGAATGGTTGTATTGGTCTCATGCAGGTCACATGTTTTATGACTTAATTCCCATATTGTTTTACCTGTTAATTAATGGAACTGTGAAACAGAAAATGGTAAATGAGTAGATCTTACATTCAAAGTTATGTTTTTAGTACTCACCAGCTTCTTGAAGCTGACGACGTTGATGCGTCTTGGACATTCGTATTCAGGCTTTTCAGGTTATGACTACGCAGGGCCTTATGACTATGCAAACTGAGAACAACTATCTGATGAAGAGTTTACTTTTATATGTTTTAAGTTAAACTGAATTCTGTAATAAGGATGACTGTAATAGACGGTAGATATTGTTTTGTTTTAAGGCGGCTTGTGCCTTAGTAGACCCCGTATTGTAATATGTAATAAGTTAGAAAATATTTGTAAGCTTTGATTGCTCTACTCTAATTATGGTTTTATGTTGTTCGACGTTTGGGACGGAATTGATCCTTCAAACTGTCGCGACCTACGGGTCCATAAAGGAAATTAAACGCTTTCCATATTTATGCTACGTCGGGGCGTGACAGTCCAATTCTCAAAGATTAGACCATTGGATTATTGATTTTCTTTTTAGATTAGAAGCTAGACTCACAGAGGCATGTCATACTTAAAAATCACTGAGATCAAACCATGAGAACCATGAGTTTGTAATTTTTGAATGGCTGGTCTCTTCTCTGTAATTTTTATAAAACTGAGATAGATTTGATAAATCTTATCAACCCTGATCCAAATGGTTTCTTAATGCCTTAAGGTTTAAATCATGCTTTGAATAAGATGGATTGGACTTAAATCCAGAGGTTAAAAGTTCCAAATCAATGAATAGTTCATGTCTTACTTATCCTCATGCATTCATGATCACCATATGTAATAATATTACTTGCATTTAGGGCATTAGTTTGTGAATCATTGAAATAAGTCGTGACGGGTTGAACTTAGTCATGGATTCTTTCCAAATATGTTGATATTATACCATTTCTATATGGACATTACATTGGCTCCTCATTGAGACTTGTATATCTATAGGGATGTTGTGTCTTCAGCAATTGAAAAGAATTCATAATTTCGTCAACTTTTCCTGGCCTCATTCTTGTTAGTTTTAGGTTAAATTCAATGTGATATTATGTCCAAACATGTAGACTAACCCTTGTTTTGTAGTACACCCGAGGTGAGTCACTCTATCTCCGCCCTAGTTTATTTCACCATTGATTTAATCAATTTTACGACTCCATGCGCGACACCTTAGATTAGGATTTTTCCTTATGTGTATATATGGATTAAAGACATGTTTTTAGGATTTCCCTTTTTTTTTTCATATGCATTGTAAGTTTCCTAATCGCAGCTGGATCCCGGGTAAGTTCTCTTGTTCTCTATTACATATCATTCGTTTGCTATTGCCTTACATGGTTTTGTATGCCTTTCATCGTTTGCAATCTTACACTTAAAACCCCCTTTCATCGTTACAAATTGAGACCAAAATGTTGAATGTTTCATACTTGGGAGGGGAGCTTAAGTGTAAAATATAAACTTTTTTAATTTGGAAGGGGGGCTTAAGTGTAAAAATATATGATATTTTTAGGGTATATACACGCCCGCCGCCTTCCCCCCCCCCCCCCCCCCCCCCCCCCCCCCTGCCTGTAGCCTTGAATTGGTTTCAATGTAAGTCCTACATCTAACTTCATTAGTGCAACTTGGCAAAAAAAACTCACATTTTGTTACTCTATAGTTTGGATGAAGTTTCACTTTGCGCTCTAGAGTTTAGGCAAAGTTTCACTTTGGGTCCTAGAGTTTTGGAGATGTTTCACTTTGAACCGTGGAGTTTTCAAGGCACATGCGTGCGTCGTTAAGTTGCACTAACGAAGTTAGAGGTAAGACCTACATTGAAACCAATTCAAAACTAACGAGACTAAAGTGTTGCAATTGAAACTAAAAAACCTAAAGTGAAACTTCCTACAAACTATCGGATACTAAAGTATAATTTAGACTAAAAAAAAAACACCAACCTAAACTTGCATGGAAGGGTTTGCTTAAAAGTGGAGATTTCAATTACAGTAAATTGTCTAGAAACAAGTTTGAAAACTTCCTATTGGGTGATAAATGAAATTGAAAACAAAAAATTTGGAAACTTCCAAGTAGTATTAGTAATTGGTAGCTGTAATTCTAAGTTATAGCAAACGTCTAGCCTACGTGTCAAAGTTATCTAATAATCTGACACGTGGATCACCGACTGCAGACGTGACGAACATGAAGAGCCTCTCAGATCTTCCCTATAAATACCCCCTACCTCTTACTTTCGAAACATGTCTGAGTAACGTGACTATCTCAACAACTTTCTCTCTCTACAATACAAATATATATATATATAATAAGTTCTATATATACTATAATTTTCTCTGTGAAAAACATTCAATCCCTGTTCGTGATCCCTCTAAAATTACATACTCTTGTTGAGTTTTCTCGAGAAAGTGAAGGAAAAAATATATATATGGGAAACCCATTACAGCTGACGTCATTGAATCACATCTCGTTAATCTGCAAATCGGTTGAGAAATCGATTAATTTCTACCAGAATGTTCTAGGGTTTGTACCGGTGAGGAGGCCCGGATCATTCAATTTCGATGGAGCATGGTAAAATTAATAATCCATTAATTTTTCTTGTTTTTTTTTTTTTTTTTTTTTTTTTGTTATTTTCTTGATTTTGTTTATGTTGATTTTGTGGTTCTTGTTGTGTGTGTAATGTCATGTGTAGGCTATTTAGCTATGGTATTGGAATACATTTATTGCAATCAGAAGACACACAAAATATGCCTAAGAAGAGTGAAATCAATCCTAAAGACAATCATATTTCTTTCCAGGTAAAACTCCTTTTTTTCTAAATTATTATATTTATCTTCGTTCATTATTATTTTCATTGTTGCGATTGTTTTTTTTTTATTTTTTATTTTTATGGGAATTTGTTTTACTATGACAATATAGATTTGATATATGTAAACATGTCCGCATTGTAACAGCATGCCCACCACACAAAACACCCACCCCAATGAATATAGAAAAGAGTAGAATATAGAATTTCAAATAAATATAATATTGAATATTGTAGATGATAACGATTAATGTAGCGATATATAATTTCGATTTATTTATCACAATCCCAATTCTATAATTATTAGTTGACATTCTTTTCGTTACACTCTCTCTCAGTCTGTAACAGAGAGAGAGGGAGAGAGAGAGAGAGAGAGTAGGGCTCCATTTGGCTGCAACGGCAACATGTATTTGTGCGAGTATGAAAAAAAAAAAAAATAGATGATTACATAGGTGATTACACATATATTCATGATGTTGTGCCATTAAGTGACCAAAAGTGCTACTTGGGTTGCAGTGTGAAAGCATGGGGGCAGTGGAGAAGAAGCTGAAGGATATGGGGATCGAATATGCGCGACAACAAGTAGAGGAAGGCGGGATTCACGTTGATCAATTGTTCTTCCACGATCCCGATGGCTTCATGATCGAGATATGCAACTGTGATAGTCTGCCCGTTATCCCTCTCACCGAAGGGATGGTCCGATCGTGCTCCCGGGTCAATCTGCAGATGATGCAGCATCAGCAGAATATACAAGTAGTACAGCCTTGATAGCATTAGGCCCATATTCAAATGATTTTTCACCCAGTGTAGTTATTACTTGTTGGTCCTGTGTTTATGTTTCTGTGTACGTTCTTTTGCCTTTTAGAGGCTCTTGTAATAAACAGTAGCAATGGAAGTTCCCAAAGTGTTTCTGTTTATTTTTGTGTTTCCCTTCTTCTGTTACTTAGGCACTTGTAATAAATTAAAGCCCCACTACTCATTTTGGTATATATCTATCGGGTAATGCTATGTGCACATAAAGTGTGCACATAAAGATCTAAACTATTCATTTTGGTGGGATCCATCCCTGCACACATGGGATCTACCAAAATAAATGGTCTAGATCTTTATGTGTACACTTTAAAATGTGCACGAATCATTATTCATATCTATCAATGTCTCGGTAGTTTTTAAAAATTTACAATTTTTTCCAATTGTGTTGTATGTTCTGTTTTGTCTTTCTTTGTGTTTCTCTCTCTTTTTTGTGCTAGCTTGCTTAAACTTTGATGGATTTAACGTTAGGTGATGGCATCAAGTGAATGTGGTCATTTTGGTAATTTCATTTGGAGTCTTCTGACCTGGACCCAAAGATTGTGGCATTTTAATTTTATTATATTTTATTTTAAATTGTGAGAACATTTCAAATAGTCCCATTCGAAGGAATCAAACAACGGATATTGAACGACACACATCACAAAGAGTCAATTGTAGAACACTTAAAGGCTTAATTTGGCAACTGTTTTTAGTTTTTATATTTCCTAAAAATAAAAGCTGAAAACATGCATAGAAAACGTTACCATGTTGTTACCATGTAAGCCCTTAGTTGTTAATATTTAATAAAAATGAGTTAGAAAATTTTACAAAAATGTGATCGAATTTGATCGGATGGAAACCGAGATTGATCCGCTGGGTATTCGGAGAAAAGTACTCATGGGTATTACGGTTCAAAAAGGGAGAGTAATAATTTTATGTAAAGAGTAATAGTAGTAAGAGATCTGTGGGACAAAGTGGGTATAATTCATTTAGCGTCGAGCTGGATCTTAGGCTGCTCCACCACAAACCCTCCCCCATAATGAAATAAAAAAGAAAAAACCTCCCCCTATAATGAACTAAAAAAAGAAAAAAAAAAAAAAAGAGAGACTGCCCTGTATTTGCCGCTGCTTTTTCTTTTTCTTTTCCTATTTGTTTTTTATTTTTTAAATTTTAAATTTTAAATTATTTATTTATTATTATTATTATTTTTTTATGGTGTGAATCAAATCTTTTTCAAATCTTACAATAAAGGGAGCTTTACCTAAATTATATTCACAATTAGGACTTCATTCTCCAGAATTACATCCAGTCCATACCTTTGATACTAAGGCCACAGTTGGATGTTTTGGGGGAGATTTGACAATGTCTGTGACTAATAAAATAATCCCGTGGGATCATTAGTGGCCAAATTCTGAACTATTAAGGCTTAGTTTGGCCCCCACGTGGTGCTTCTCCTTTTTTAAAGCCCAATTTCATGTTAATTCATTTGGTAACTAGTTTATGACCTTTGTAAAAATTGAAATTAGGGTTTTTTTGGAGAGAGCTTTTAAAAGCTCTAGAATGGAGCTTTTAAAAGCTCAAGGTTGCTTTTTTGTTTCATGATGTCTTTTTGAAGAGTAGTGTAACACTTGTTTAAAATTATCAAAGAACTTAGTAATAAATTTCATAAGCTCCTTTTAAAAAGCCACATGGGGGCCAAACTAAGCCTAAGTGAAAATTAGACCATTAGTTCCGCACAAGATTGGCGAGCCAAACACCAAATTATTTTTAAGTAAAACGAATTAATAAACTAATCCTGACTTAATCCACCAAATTATTATAACAACATAAGGTAACCACACGGATCAAGATGAGTCTCTAGATGTACCATCTAGAAATGACCGGTGAGGTTTACCTGTTCGAATTGCAAGGAGTTTCTCATAATTAGCAAAAAAGAAAAAGAAAAAACAACATAAGGCATTAAAAGATGGTTCATCCTCATCCACGGTTCATTAAACATCGGACATCGAGCCGAGGCGTAATGCCAACTAGAAAAGGAACCAACATTCATCATTCTTTTAATGTGTAACAATTGTGTACATTATACAGGGTTAAATACACTTACATCCCCTATGATTTTGCCGATTTGCACTTACCTCCCTGTACTTTAAATTTTGGCACTAATACCCATGTACTTCGGATTAAAGTGCAACCGTTAAAAATTGCAAATGGAACAAGTAAAATGACCAAATTACCCCTAAGTCTTCATAACAAAGTTAAGAACATCATTTGTTTACTTCAATTCGTTTAGAAAGAAACATATGGTTTCGAATTGTGTGAGAAAGAATCTTTCATATTTGTTAGGATTTTCTTAGTATAGGTCATATGCTTGACCCAAAGAAAATGATTTATGATTTATTTTTCTTTTAATATGACTTTTAGGGGCAAAAGAGTCATTTTGCCTTTCAAATTTTAAAACCGTCAATTTGGATGGAAAAACTCACCGTTGCACTTTAGTCCAAACTACAAGGGATATTAGTGCCAAAATTTAAAGCACAGGGGGTAAGTGCAAATCGGCCAAACCACAGGGGGTGTAAGTGTATTTAACCCTATTATATATTCAAAGATGCTTATTTTATATACATTCATAAAAAAAATCAGAGTACAATATACAATTTATTTGTACATGAAACTCAATAAATTATTTACAACCAAAATCATATTAACTGATATTCAGTGAACCTTCCTTATTCAGAAGGCTGCATAATCTCCAAAAAACAGTTTAGGCATCCCAGAACCCTCACAATACACCGTCGCCTTTTCGTGTATTCCAATCCTGTGCCATTAGTAAATATACATATTCGTGGACATATATGTGTATAATATGTTAAATGGACTTTAAAACGGAACCAGAAGGAACTTTCTGCTCGATGAAGCTTTCATTACATGAGAAACAAGCTGGGGGATAGATCAGACCTGAACTTGAACCCTCGGCTTGCCAACAAAAAGAAGTTGTAGTCTCGTCCCCAGAATATGGTACAAGTTGAATGTCTTCTAAATGTAAGTTTTTACATGGGGAGCTATCGCTGCAAGCAAATCTTATTGCTTCCTCTGTAGCCGAAGTTCCTTTGATGCCCACGAAGGATACACTTTCGACTCTAACCGCCTGAGTCTGCATATTCATAAAACAACGGACATAAGAGGCTGTTGGAGCAATACAAGAACTGGTATTACCGGTTCTAAATAGTTTTGTGTTTGTATAGCTGCTTTTCATTACATAGGAGTACATGCACGTCTTCAAATACGTCAAGAACTGGGTTTATAATCCGACCAACACAATAATGATTTCTATGAAAACCTAATAAAAGTTAGGCAGGGTCAGAAGACTCAGAACCTGATCATATTTTAAATATTTCCCAAAGAACCATAGATTTTCAATTCTTTTTCAACAATCATAAGGACCCATCTCCCCGAGATGAACCCTTGAATAGAGGCAGCCAGCCACAAGCGACCGGTAATTGAAATGTCATAGTGCACACCGGGAGGAGTCAAACTTAGAATGTATGGGTTCACAATTCATCTCAAACAAGCCCTATTCCAATTGGGTTATATCCTATTGGGTTCTCATTGATTCTCAACTTGGACGGCTTTCAATACAAGCTTAAGCATCCATAGCCTAGAGATATTGCTATAGGCCTGTTATATAACGCTCATATTGTTTTTATGGGAAATAAGACGAACGAGTGTCTATATGCTGCTAAATGTGTAGTTTAGTCATGATTAATTATAAAAAGATGTGATTATGTTGGTGCTGTGAATATTACTGCGGCTTTCAATCTTAATTTTCAAAGAAATCAAGAAAGATGGAGCTATTTTCTTTGTGAGAGTTCTTATTTTGTTTAGTGAGGGCATCATTGTAATTCTACCGTTATGATTGCATTATATAAACGAATTGTAGTGTGTACAAGAAAAATAACACTATCAATTTTGCTCTAATCTTTTTCATCTCTTTTTACTCTCTACTTCTCTCTCAAACCCTAATCTTCTTGGATCTCAGAGCTTAACTTGGTATCAGAGCAATTGAATCAAACCATAACATTGTTGTCAAAAGGCGAAGATTAAGAACAAGCAGAAGGACCTAACGACGTCGTTGCAACAATGCCGTCATCCCGCCGGTGATTACGTCAGCTGACGTCACCATTTTTCGGCAAAATCAGACGGCAGGAATTGTACCGATTGGCTCGGTTTTTAGTGCTGAGTCTCTTGGTGGTGAGTTTGTGATGATTTGAAGTTGTTTGAGTGGACTTTACTATTTTTTTTTGTATTTTCAGGGAAAAAAAAAAAGGGGGGGCGGGGGGGGGGGGTGGTTTGGCTAGATCTGATTTTCTCCCCTCTTTGAAGCAATTTCTTTATATCAATTGGTCTCTGTGGGGTGCGCCTAGGGATCAGTTACCCTTCCCTTCCATTTCGTTGGTGTTTGAGTTTGATTTGTGGTGTTTCTGCGGAATTTCAGAATCAGCCTGCTTCTTTGTCGTGTTTCGTTGGTTTTTTGTGGTGTTGCGTTGGCTTTTTTTGGTTCGGACAACATCTTTGAATTTCTTGTGTGGGTTGTTTGCTTCGATCTTGCTTTCCAATGGCTTCAGGGGATAAAAGTTCATTTACGGTTGATCAAATCAGAGCTATTTCCTCAGTGAAATTGAATGGAATCAATTACCATTCGTGGTCCCATGCTATTAAGGTGTTTTTGCGTGCAAAGAAAAACATAAAGTATCTTAGTGATGATCCGCGTTTTTGCGTGCAAAGAAAAAAATAAAGTATCTTAGTGATGATCCGCCTTCGGCCGAGCCAAAAATTCTGATGACTGGTGGAGTGAAAATTCTTTGGTGATGGCCTGGTTGTGGCTTAGCATGGAGCCACATGTTTTATTAAACGTGCAACTTCTAGATACAGCTAAAAAGAATTGGACATCCCTTGAAGAGATGTATTCACAGGAGAATAATGTGTCCCTGGATTATGAGATCTTTGAGTGTATGTTAAACACTAGGCAAGGTGATAAGCCTCTTGCAGAGCACTATGGTACTTTGAAAGGTTTATGGGACGAACTTATGCTTTTTCAGCCGTTGAGTACAGATTTGGAAGTTTAACGCCGTCAACGTGAAGAGTTTCAAGTTGCTTTATTTTTGTCTAGCCTTAATTCTGAGAATAGTGTATTCAAGTATCAAATTTTGGCTAGCGAGAAGCTACCTACTGCAGCCAATGCTTATTCTTGTATTCAGCATTCCTCTCTTAATCGTAGTCCCTCTTCCTCGTTGAAGGAGTCATCTGCCCTAATCTCTGGCGATAGTGGTTGGGGTGGCTTTTATGGTGGCCGAGTTGGTGGTCGTTTCCGCGGCCATAGTTCCAAGCCGGGTTATAGTCGTGGTGGTCGTAGTTTTAATCTTGGTGGACGAGGTGACTGAATAAGCCGTGGTAACCGCTTAGATTGGAAGTGTACATATTGTAATGGTATTGAACATACTGAAGAGTACTGATGGGATAAGTGGGGGAAACCTGCCCATGCTAATCAAACTTGTAATGATCCTTCTGCCCCTACATTGCCACAGGCATCTACTGATGGTCCCAACGCATCAACCTCTGGTTCTCATGATGACATTACTTCTCAGCTTAGCCAGATCATCCAGAAGTTGTCTTCTATCTCCCCTCATATGCCCACTTCCACTGCCACTTTTACCAATTCAGGTAATTCTGCATTAGTGGTTGGCCAAACTGCAGCCCCCTGGATTATTCATTCTAGAGCTAGTGCACACATGTCTAGTACTTCTTCTTCGTTCTCTAATTTTCGTCCTTCTAAGTCACGTATTGTGTTAGCAGAGGTTCTTTTCGACCTGTGCTTGCAAGTGATGATCATCATCCCACCAAGTCCATGCACTTATCATCTAGCTTATCTGTACCTCATTTTCCCTTTAACCAAATCCTTACAATGTTCAGTGACATTTTCTCCATCTTCTTGTGTTTTTCAGGATCTTGGGACGACGAAGGTGATTGGTTTGGGACATGAGCGCAATGGACTTTACAGCTTGGACCTTGGAGATACTCGTACTGCCTTGAGTCCTACCGTTTCCCCCCTTCAATGGCATTTTCGTTTGGGTCACCCGTCGCTGCAAAAATTATGTCAAGTTGTTCCTAGTTTGAGTCCTATTTCTGTTTTAGAATGTGAGGCTTGCCAATTAGGCAAGCATTACCGTAGTACTTTTCCTCGAAGTCATAGTGGTCGTCAGTCTAGTCCTTCAATCTTGTACACTCAGACATTTGGGGACCTACTCGAATAAAATGTGCTTCTGGTCTTCATTATTTTGTGATTTTTATTGATGATTTCTCTCGTATGACTTTGGTTATTTTTTATGAAAGAGTGGTCTGAGTTGCCTCAAAATTTTCTCACCTTTTACAATGAAATCTTAGTTCAATTTGACAAACGAATTAAGATTCTATGATCAGACAATGCTCTTGAATATACTAAATCTTTTATGCATGATTTTTGTGTGGAACATGGAATTGTTCATCAGACCACTTGTCCAGTCAGCAAAAAGGCGTTGCCTAATGTAAGCAACGCCATTTGTTGGATGTTGCTCGTATGCTATTGTTTAACATGCATGTCCCAAAGACGTACTGGGCTGATGCTGTCCTTCCTGCCACCTATCTCATTAATCGCATGCCATCACCCATTATTGACAATAGGTCTCCCTTTTCCCTTCTTTACCCCAATGCCAAACCCTTTAGTCTAACCCCACGTGTCTTTGGCTTCATTGCTTACGTCCATCTACTTGGCCCAGGTCGTGATAAACTTGCTCCATGAGCCGTTAAGTGTCTCTTTCTTGGGTACTCTCGTACTCAAAAAGGTTATCGATGGCTCAATGCTATGATCCTGTCTCCCATCGATACTACACAAGTTCAAATGTCACTTTTTCGGTCTTCTTTCTATCCTGATTAGGCAGGGAACCGAAGTGATAGGAGATCTACTTTGGAGTATTGCACATTCATTGGTAATAATCTAGTTACTTGGTATAGTAAGAAACAAAATGTGGTGGCACGTTCTAGTGATGAGCCTAAGTATCGTGCTATGGCTCATGCTGTGTGTGAGATGTTGTGGGTTCGCGCTTTACTTTGCGATATTGGTCGATGTTCCATCTCCTATGTCAATGTTTTGTGATAACCAGGCAGCCATCTTCATTGCTAATAATCCCATGTTTCTAAACACATCGAGGTTGATTGTCACTTCATTCGGGATCTTGTCATGCAAATGCAAATTACCACTTCTTATGACATTGTTACCAAGTCTTTGGCCCAATCCACCTTCAAGAGCTATGTTCCAAGCTGGGCATATTTGACCTCTATGCTCTAGCTTGAAGGGGAGTGTGAGAATTCTTATTTTGTTTAGTGAGGGCATCATTGTAATTCTACCATTAAGATTGCATTATATAAATGAATTGTAGTGTGTAGAAGAAAAATAACACACTATCAGTTTTGCTCTAATCTTTTTCATTTCTTTTTTCTCTCTACTTCTCTCTGTCAAACCCTAATCTTGTTGGATCTCAGAACTTAACTTCCTTCTAATAGAAAGAAGAAAAAAATTAGAGTGAAAAAAAGTAGTATTTCTTGTTCTCAAGACGCTAGTGCTCTATTTGGTTACCAGATTTAGAGAAGAAAAAGTGAAGGAAAAGAAAAAAGAGAAGGAAAAACAATTTCTCAAGTATTCTCCTTCATGCCTTCAGTAATATGAGCAGTTTTTTTTTTTCCCAAACACGGTAGAAAATTTAGAAAAGAGCAAGGGATTTTAAATTTACTTTTCAATCTGGCTTTTTTTTTTTTTTTCCCTTCCTACGTCTCTCATTGTTTTAACTGACTAACCAAACAAAGAAAAGAGTGTTTTTCCTTCCCGCACTGAATCCACGGACCATACATAGCCTTGGAGGGGATATTAAGGATATCTAGAAGATTAAAGACAGTCTAATTAGCTTTGATTTCACCACCTAACTCCAAGGCATGATGATTCACAGCCATCAATAGCAGGGAAAAAAAAGAAGCAATAAGCTTACTATAAGAGCAAAACTACATAGTATACTCCATACCTGGTTTGGACATGGCAGCAATGAATCACAGTAATATTGATCTATTATGATCGGATTCGTGACATTTTCCATCTGAATATTCTGAAACGTTATCTTGGTTGCAAAACCACTACCTCCCTGACGAGGACGTAAAAGAGGGAATGATCAGTTTTAACAATTTACTCACTTCTATGCCTAAAGAAGAGAAATGATTAAAAACTCATTTAGAGAATCACAAGTAGGTGGAGAAAGCTTGTTGAGTTGCATTTGGGCTATGTTTCGGTTTGCGAATTTAGAGAAGGAAAAGGAAAAAGGAGAAGAAAACAAGATGGAAAACTGTGTCCCTAGAGTAATCCCATGTGTTTCCTCTATGCTTAAAAAACACTAGAAACTTCAAATTTTCAAAATATTACAGGAACTCGAGAAGAGGGAAGGCAATTGACACTTTTCACTTTATTGTTCACCCAATTTTCTTATCCTTACTATTTTCCACGTTGTTTTCCTTATTAACCAAACAAAGAAAAGGGTTTTCCTCATTGTTTCCTTTTCCTTTACCTCACTAAACCCAAACAAAATCTTAGTGCATGCACCCTCCACACAGAGGCGCACACTTTTTTTTCCAGGGGTGTGAGTGTTGGGGATGGGGTGGGGCACGCACACACATACTCGGGGAGAGAGAGAGAGAGAGAGAGAGAGAGAGAGAGAGAGAGAGTTGTGAAGGAGATTACCTGCCATGTCTTGATCCTCATCCCATTCTCAGTGTTGGATAGATATGCTCCATTAACACTTATATCTTGCACCTGATCCACTGATTTTGATTTACCCAAGCTTCCAATACTATCAAATATTGACCACAATCCAATAAGCCAAGGAAGATATATATACACATATACATATATACATATATATACATACAAGCGACCAAGATCAAACTTGTGACTACCTGATTCCATGACCTGGCCCACAGGTAATATTTCTGACACGGATTTGCGAAGAATTGCCAACTATAGAGACACAATCATCTCCTAGACAAGTTTATGAAGAATGTAGTTGATATTTTCTCTTTCAATGAAGAATTCAATCAAAAGAACAGGAAGCCATAAATGAAGAATGTGTAAAGATATGTCATTAAGAAGTAAGAGAAGGAGCCAACCAAAAACCACCACCAAAAAACAAGAACAGAAGGAAAAGAAGGAAAAAAACAAGATCGACATGAAAGAAATACTTCTGTTGTGTGTGTTTGAGTGCGTGTGTGTGTTTATGTGTGCATGTGTTTGTGGGGGTGGGGTGGGTGGGTTGTTTGATCACAAAGGAAATCACTTTTCTCTTCCCTTTCCTTTTCTAAATCTACAAGCCAAACATAGGATTCATGACAAATGATTCATCAATTTAAGGAAGAGACACTTAATGGACAGTACCAAATTCTATCCCTCTCATCCTCTTCCTCAATTTCCTAACTTCAATAACGCTTCTGTTGAGACTCTCTCTCTCTCTCTCTCTCTCTCTCTCTCTCTCTCTCTCTCTCTCTCATGCGCAATAAGAGATATCACGGGGCAGTCTTCTACAATGCACGTGTTCTCTTCTTGTTTGCAATCTAAACCCCAACACAAGATACCAACAGGTAGGAACTACATTGGGGCCGCAGGCGAGGCCGCCATTGCAAAATTCGTAAACATGTTATGTTTATGTAGTTTTCGAAATTTGAATTTAATTTACATATTGGCCATCCAAGTTTCTAACTTTTACAAAAATGGTCCAGGCAATAAAATTGAGTTTGCATCGTTAAATGCCCTAATAGAAACAAACCCAAAATATCTCTCTTGATTCTTGTCAATATCCGAAGCTAAGAGATTTATCTAATTTTGTTGAGTTAAGCCAAGGATTGATTGAAACAAACAAGTCAGAAGTACACTATCGGGTTAATAGATTAATACATCTTGTTTTGACTCTTTCAGTTTCTATTTTGACTCTTTCGGTTTCCATTGCCACAACAGAGCAAGCATTCTTAGTTGCAAAATAGTTTAAAACCACATTTCTAAGAAGATGAGGGTGAGTTTTTTTTTAAGGGATTGAATTGTTTGTGTACATTAAAAAGAGACATTGCTGCGACTTTTGATTCTGTTGCAATCATATTGGATAATACTCTTTGAAAAATCGTAAGGCACAACTTTAATTTTAGATGCTACATCTTTTTAGCTTTTAAGGTTTTATTTGTACACATCTAAATCATACTTAGATTTATGCTCAAATATTGAATCTTTTTGCTCATGTTGTACTTTCGCAGATCTGTGTACTAAAGTTGGCCAACAATTTACACTGCTTAAAATTTTGTTTTGTACTTATAATAACAAGAGCAAATTTCTGGGTCTGCCACTTCCAACAAATCCACAAACAGAACTTAGGGAGACCAAGAAAACGCAAGTATGAGAGACACCTCGCCACCTTAAAAGGGAGAGAAATAATTTGACCATTTCATCCACATTCTTCAACACATATATAACCAATTAAGAGGCATCTTTCTCTTATAAACAAATCATCTGCTATCAAATGCATAAAAAATAAAACCAATGGCTAGATCTATATCCAATCCACCCTATCACAACATAAGCAGCACCACACTGGGTAATGTTTCCTTTTTAAGATCAACTATCAAGAACTTCGTGAAGGCACGTCTTAGGGGGCCTTCGCACATCGTATACCTTTTCTAGGAAAAAGAGGCACAAAAGGCACAAATCTATCTAACCATCAGCCACAGAATGATTTAGATCCCGTTCTAAACAATGATTTATCGGTGATTGTTTGACTCGAAAAAACTATTCTAAACAGGCTCTTAACCTAAAAAATATGAACTCTTTCGCTTCCCAGCGTATCCTCCCATTACCACTAAGTTACAAACATCCTCCTTGTACGAACAGATTACCCATAGGCCCTACCTCCAAATTGTGAACCTCCCTTACATAGCCTAATATCCAATTCACCCTCCAACTACCTCATATATATCGTAACTAAAAGTATCCTTGTCATCTGAAATGCCAATGAGATATGGGAATCTCTTGTCCGGACCTGAAGGGGTGTCCGGATTTTAAGACATTTTCGCTCTTTTAGCCTAGATCCCCAAGTCATCATGCTAGTAATGCACCAATTGTTCCCGATCCCCACCCCTCCCTTGGAATCTTATAAATTTCAAGCGCTCTTCTGCAAGAGTACAATGGCATTCCTCAACCCAGCCCATGAGGCCTTCTAACTTCGAAACTAATCCAATTACCTCCAGTTCATTCCTCTCTCATCAATTTTGTGTTTAGTAAATCGTCAGTATCAAGGGGAAAAAAATACATGTACCTAACATATACATAAATAATATAGGTTCATCTTGACAATGTTATAAACCAGCAATGGTGTATTCCTACATTTGGGTTAATTTAACTCTTATTTCAAGTAAAATCACTGTTGCTGAACAAACAATACTACAGTCAACAAGAATTAACAACATACTAATATTAGAAGAATAAACATGTATCTACCTTATTGTCTTGTTGAACACTATAGTTATGATATAAAAGAACAGATCTTTATTACTACTCTTTGGTCTTTAGTCTTCATTGACGGTAGTTTTTTCCCTCACCATTATGCAGTTTTTTGGAATTCCTTAATACATCTTACATAAGCATCATTTTGGCTACTTCAATTAAATTCAAGAACAATCACCCCCTTCCAAACCACACACCCCGCCCCCCCCCCCCCCCCCCCCCCGACCAAATTTTAGTACTGGAAAGATCAAGATCAGCAATTTCCGTGCAACATTTTTACAGGATACCAACCTGTTCTGATAACGCTATTCTTCAATTCAACACGGGTGGATGTGCTTATGTGGATTCCATCAGTGTTAGGGCTATCAAAAGGTGCTAACACTATGAGATTGGATGCTGCAACCTGAAGACAATGCGTGAATGCCATGTGCATTTGCTGACTATCCACCATCGTAAGTTTCCTTACCTTCAAATACTTGCATCTATGGAAGGTCATGACCTGCATTGCAAGAAATATACCATTTCATGACGAATAACCAATGAAGGCAAATAATATAACTAGGAACCTTATTATAAAGCAACTATGGAAAAGAATAAAATTATTGAAGTAATTGCATTGATCCAAGAATGAACCAGCACTGACAGTTGGAGCATGTCGACATGGCTGCAAGTAGAATGGGTTGAAGCCAGTTTTAGATGTCAATGAAGAAAGAAATCTTTTAGGCCCTGTTGGGTTTTTGGATTTAGATTAGGAAAACTGTTTTCCTGGTGGTTTCCTTCCATGCTTTAATAACATTAGAAAATTTTAAATTTCCAAACTACAATAGGAATTCAAGAAAATAGGAAGGTATACTACTTGCAAAATTACAATTTAATTATTTTTCACCGTATTTTCTTCTCCTTCCTATTTTCCTCATTGTTTTCTTTATCAACCAACCAAAGATAAAAGTTTCCCTTAATTTTTTTCTTTTCTTTTTCCTCACTACTTCCATGAACCAAACAGAGCCTCGGGAGAAGAACATATTCATGCACGCAAAAAAGATATACATTAGTTGTGTTGATCTTGCAAGAACGGGCCCACCATTCGTGCCCGCTCCCATTAACAGTCCCTCCCCCTTCTACAGTGAGGTGATTCACCTTAACGAAATAAAGCCACTTTCGTCGATTTAAACCATTCCAAGATTCAGGATCTTTAGGAGCGACAATACTTCCAGAGACCTACAGGTTTCGGAATACCATAAGGATGATTGAAAGAAAGATCAGTGCAGAAATAATTTCCCAGTGATAGTAGGTACTGTTTGGGAATGCTTAAAGTGAATCTAGTTCAGTCCAGTCTCATTTCGATTTGGTTTTTACAAGAACCAAGGTTATGTTGGTTTGACAAAGAATGAATTTAGGAGGAATATTAGACTGAGCAAGGACTCTTGAGCTAGAAATGGACACTCACCAAACACCTGAATTTATTTAACCGATTCTTTGCATTCCCAAACAATTCCTTGGCCTTATAAACAGAACTATGAAGTAAAATTAGGACCGTACCCTGAAAGTCACCTTCGATCGACAAGGCCCAGCAAAATCAGTTGGTCGGACCAGATAGGTGTTTCCTGAAGGGACTATGATTTTTGACCTTATCGGACAAGAACAGGCCAACTTCCAAGCATCAGTTAAAGCCTGAATACACGAAGATTCAATCAAATTATGAAATAGTTTCCCTTATTGGATGAGATATTCAGGTACATATTCACATTTTTCCACTATGTTTGACTTACAAATATAAAATGCAAGTAACTATCACATTTTCAAGTCATCACTGAAACACATCAAACCAAAAGAAAATGGAAACCACTAACAAGCTTAGCTGGTAAAATCTTTAAGTAGTCGTGCTAGAGACCTCATAATTACTCCTGCCATGGAGATTTTTTTCCCCAGCTGGGGTTGGGGTGATTTTTAGTTCATGAACTAGGGAAGGCTTTTCCTTTGTTGAGTAGCCCGGACCTTTGACCTTAAGAAGGTTCTTATCTTATATACACACATAGCTTTAGCAATAAGATAGGTCAATGTTCAATCTCTAAGTCGGGTATAACGGAATTGTGTGATTCCACTTAGTTTTAAAATTCCTTTGACTTCTTAATGATCAAATAAAGGGTTCAGATGAAAGCAGTGACATGAGAGATCGCGTGGTTTGATTTTTTGTCTTAGACCCCCTTTGGGAACCAAAATTGGAAGTTCAATTGCGAGATTGGGCTTCCATTCGGGGTTTCCTGAAAATGCTTTGGAAACCACAATTGCAGTTCAATCACAGAAACTTAGAGATTGAAATGCAACCAGAATTTTTGCCAAACAGACCGTTACTCCCATGACCCACTCGTTTAATCACTCAAAAACATAGATTGAGAATCAAAACCGTTCATATAAAGAGTAGCATCAGGAAAAAAAAAATATTAATAATAAATAATAATAACAATAATAATAATAACTATAAAATAACTTTTCCATAAAAGAAATTTCCAAAGTTTGAACAGTTTCATCAACCATTGAAACATGCTTGCAAAATTCCCAAAAACATAGATTTTCTGGATGTAATTCAAATCAACACTACACACATTACCATTACAAAATACATTAAGGTTTATGAATCAAGAATAACACTCCAATCAATACCACAACCAATTGAACATCCTCATAATTTGCCCAAATTGTGATAAATTTACATAAAAGACTGATAAATTTTCCATTAATCATAAAATAACAATGATAAACAGCTAAAAAAATTTAGAAAATAGTATTTGCTTACCTGGGTATCATCAATGAGACCATCCCCTTTAGCTCCAAAATCATTGACATTAAGAATTCTAGTTGATCTGGGTCGGTTTCTAGAAGACCCAGATCGTGGGAGCTGTAACAAAGAATCGAAACTCTGTACAGGTGTCAGAATTGAGAATAGATATATGTTATATGATATACAAATTATAATACAAGTTGAAATAGAATGAGCTGAGGAAAATCCCAGTTTCCCCATGTTTGTCAGGCTGTGTGTGTGTGAGAGAGAGAGAGAGAGAGAGAGGGAGGGAGAGAGAGAGAGAGAGTGAACTAGAGAGAGAGACTGTTGAGTTATCCTCCCCACGGGGTTTTGGAATGTTTTCTCCACTTTATCACCTTTAATGTTACACCCGCACAAAACAATTCAGGTAATTGATTCCGGTGAGTCTGTGTGGTATTCATATATGCTCGACATCGAGCGCCCTTCAAGTACTAAGATTATTTTGTATGAAATTTTGCGTGGGTCTAATATTATTGTTAGTGGTGCAATTTGAGCAGGCCAATCCGTGCCCGGTCCAAAAATTACTGGCCTTGCGGAACTTTTATTATTGGCGGGCTTGGGCAGAAAAATGCAAGTCCGAATTTAATTCGGACCGGACTTGGGCAGAATTTTGCAAACCCATAGAACCCGAGTCCGAGCCCGAATTCTATTTATGTATTTTTTTGACATTATAGTATTTTTTAGTGATAATAATACACTATGAGATATTATTCAAGCACTAAATTAATAGATGAACTTTTTTTTCCCAAATTTAAAAATATAATATATATATATAGCGAGAGTCTTAAGTGGGTGTGAAGAAGCGGACTTTGGGACGGACCACTTTTAGCGACGAAAATGTCGCTTTTAGCGACGAATTGTCGCTAAAAGTGGTCCGTCCCAAAGTCCGCTCCTTCACACCCACTTAAGATCCTCGCTATATATATATATTTGAAGGGGGCTGCTAATTTACAACATGATGGTTGTAAGTTAACAACATACAACAACCCTTTAGCGACGAAAAACATATTTTTAGCGACGAAATTTTTGTCGCTAAAGGTTCCAACTTTTAGCAACAAAAAATTTCGTCACTAAAACATTGTTTTTCGTCGCTAAAAGTCTCCTATGCTGTAAGTTAGCAAATCCCATATTTGAAACTCTATGTATTGTTGTTTACATACTAAAAATCGATTTACACACACACACACAAAAAAAAAATAATAAAATAAAAAATTAAAAATTGCAATTCGGGCTCGGGCTCGAGTTTTAATACTAAATCACAAACCGGACTCGGGTTGAAAAGTTCGGGTTTATGTCTGGCTTGGGCAAACTGCTTGAATTCGAGCTCGGACGTGGACAGATCCAAAACCCTTTGGGTCCTGCTTGAGTTGCACCCCTAATTATTATACCTTTAAATACACCTTCAACACCGTGCTTTATGTGATTTTCACTTTGCCCCTCCTGTTTCAAACTTGTCACTATTACACCCTTGTAATCCAGACCTCTGTGCAACTGTTCTGTTGCACATGTAATCCTTCCACCTGTCCTCTATTGCCCGAATTTTACCTTCATCAGTAGATGGAGTAGGACAAAGGTCAAATTTCTGATACATGTATCGACCCCATAACACACACACCGGACACATGTAATGCATATTAACAATGTGTGTTACATGCTTGTAGAAAACCAGTTGATTTACTAGCTGGGAATAAGACATATTGTTGGTTTTCGGTTCCTTTATGGTTGATTTTTGCAGTGTGACTAGCTCACTTTTTGCCTTAAGCGTCCGAATGGTCTTTTAGGCATTTGGACGCATCGGTGGTTCTGTGAATTTGGTTTTGGTCAATGACCTACCGTTCAAAGACTGATTGATGGCGATCAGACGGCTAGGAGCCTAGGACATTCGGGCAATCCTGTGAGGTGTCCAAACGGTATGTGCTGCGAAATACTATTTGAAAAGAACTTGGAAAGTAAGTTTGTACCGGATTTGAAGTCCTTTTTTTGAGACAATTTGTGAGGAGCTTTGAAAATACTTCTTGGGTTATTGTCTAGAAAGCTAATATGGGTTAACTTTGATTGGTTTAGTGAGTTATTAGACAGTGTACGGAGGACTCCTGTACATTTGAGATATGGACACTCTCTACTAGGGCTGGCAATACAGGCCCAAGCCTGTAAACCTACCCCACTCCACAAATAAGAGCAGTCTGGCCTAACAAAATTGAGCAGTGGGCTGTAACAAGTTTCAAACATTTAGTCACCTCATTAACTGGGTCCGTTATAGCCCGTTAGTTTTGAAATTACAAGCCCGATATGTAGTTATAATGGAGCATTGTACTGCCTTTAAAGTTTTAAATGGTCAAAGCCCTAATTTTTAAACAAAGACCATCCTCTCTCTTCACCAACCCAGCTGCAGCCCCCCTCCTCTCTCTCTCTCTCTCTCTCTCTCTCTCTCTCTCTCTCTCTAGCAGTTTCTATCTTTCTCTATCTCTCTAGCAGTTTCTCAACTCCAGCAAGAATAAATCCAACTCAACCTGCCCAGAACCCGGCCCGGCCCGAATCTGTCCCGGCTCGAACCGCCCAAGTCTGCCCATTTGCCAGGCCTGCTCTCTACACTTGAAAAATACTTGAATACTCCGTACTATTTTTAAGTGATTTTCTTACTGTTTTAAAGTGTAGTTGGTCCGTTTTTTCTAGTGTATTTGTATGGGACCTAGGTGTAGTAATAGTATCTTAAACATGACAAAAACTACCTTTAAAATTTAAAATTTAAAATTTAAAAAAAAAAAACACTCAAAATGCCACATTCACTTAAATTTATAAAAATCTATCTTAGGCCTCATTTTGTTTCGCAGGACTAAGGGGGGAAAATATGGGGATTGGACCAATAGTCCATTTTAATTTAATCTGGCGTTTGACGCGACCACTTAGCTTAGGATTATTTGTCCATTTTAATTTAATAGTCCCCCATTATGGACAATTAAGCCCTTTTAATTAATAGTTTCCGGGACTAATAATACCATCTCCCCTATGGTATGGATCAATTATGGGGGACTATTTTTTAAAAATGAACAATTAGTCCCGGGCAGAATGGTCGCGTCAAATGCCGGACTATTCAATTAAAATGGACTATTAGCCCAATCCCCCTCTATCCCACCCTTAGTCCTGCGAAACAAACGAAGCTCGGGGGAGGTGGGTTTATTAGCCCCAGGACTATCAATTAAAAGGAACTAATTGTCCAATCCCCACTCTGTGAACCAAACATGGCCTTATGATCCACATAACCTCTTCTTTAGTTTTCCAATCTGCCTCTAAATGTCACCAACTTTGAGTAACATTGTTTAACAATTCGTAATACATGAACTCTAAATGTCACCAACTTTGAGTAACATTGTTTAACAAGTCATAATACATGAACTCTAAATGTCACCAACTTGAGTAATACATTAACATTGTCTAACCATTCATAATACATGAACTGGTGGAGTTTGAATTAGCAAGTACTTTCTTCGCAATTCCCTGGGCTGCGACATTGCAACTGAATGCAAGTGATGTTGAAGTCTTGTGTAGATCTGCAATATTGCTTCGGTGCTGTTTGAGTGAGATCTAAAATTGTCAGGAAAATTGAAAATTGAAAAATTAAGTGTTGAATTTTAATTACTAAAAAATTTAAGTGATTGAGCTTGCAATATTGAAAATAATGTTTCAAGTACTCGAATAGAGTGCATTCAATGATTATTTCAGTAAAAATTTTAACTTAAAGTTGTTAGTGGTTTTTTGGCTGCTTTTTCAATTAAGTGGTTGTCACGGCCCATCCTGCTATGGCGGAAATAGGACACGTGGCACACCACCAAGGTTCATCCAATTCAATTAAAGTAACTAGCAGCGGAAAACATAAGTAAAATTCATTAAATTCAGAGTTATAAAAAGTTTTGCGCATATGAAAACACTTAAAGAAACACCATTTTTTGAACCAGCAATCCAGTCGACTGATCAGATATCTAGTCGATTAGAAATGCAAAATACATAGAGCCTAAAATATCAGCAGCCAGTCCAGTCGACTGTGGTATAAAATTCTCAGTCGACTAGTACCAGCCCGGTCGACTGGATCTTAATCCACCAGAAACTCCCATTTTGAAAACACAATCCAGTCGACTGCTTTTATCACAGAATGAAAATAACATTTCTAATCCAATGATCCAGTCGACTGTGTCGGGGATCTGGTCGACTGGTTTTACAAATTTCAGGGCAGTATCTTGTCCAAATAGAGCCTCCAGGCGACAGTTTTCTCTCTGTTTGCTAAGCATTCTGCAGATTCAAGTTAAGGTTATCCCAACTCATTACAACATGGTACTCTTTGTGTTACAATGCATTCAACCCACAAATACAAGAGTTTAATACAGATTACAAAACTGCTAATCCATTCCGTGGTTCCAAGTTAAAAATAGAACATAATTCTAATTCATTACATCTCTTATTACAACTTTGGAATGGAAAACAAAACCATATACAAAAGCGATCTCGTCGTCCCATCGGCCTCACTCTTCACGTTTCTTCTTTCCTCTCTTCCTATCACCTGCAATGGAATAAATCTCCACTGCTGAGCTATATACTGAGTGCACAATTCTAAACATATATATGCTTATATGACAATTCACGTTTTAAGACATCAAAACACATCAAATTAGCCTAAAAGGAGAGTGGTACGTTTCTATCCAGTAAATGAGATTGGTGTCGTGGAAGGCCTTCATCTTCTACGCACTCTGTGCCCTGACTGGGCCTTCCTCCAAACCATGCACAACAACTATTGATACCACAATCCTCAAACATCGAGGAGCTTACCCCCGGATGAAATTGCAGCAAACCCCCCTTTGACCCACATAAACACATAACATGCTCATATAATCACATATACGTGTTTTTATCGCAGTTTCACGTGCATAATTAACGGGCCTACTTAATACATGAATTTTGCTCGCATCCAAAATATCAAGTCGAATATCAAAACATGTAATTTCCTATAATTCATAGGCTTAGAATTTATACTTCGTGCAAACGTCCTATAACTTTGAGGGAAGTACTAGGGGACCGATTAAACGTCGAGTCTCCGATCTCAAGTGATTCCTACTAGTTTACATATGTTTTTCCCAAAATTCCAACATTAGGATTTTATAAAAACTTAGCCAAACGCGTCCTAACAACTATCAAAATGAAGCTCTTACATCAAGGAGTTCAAATATGAAATTTGGTTGAAATTGAACGGGCAGAAGTCCGTCGAATTGTCTCTTGAAACTCTAAGCCACCAAAAACTGCTAAGCCTCAATTTGATTTTGAAGATATTATGAAAAGATCTTGGCGTCAACTATATATAGGCACATCTTTTAGAATTTACGTATACCTCCCCACGAGTTTCCAAAACTTCTAATTATCACTCAAAACGTCTTACATGTCTAATTCATTACTTCAGGAGTGAAAACTATAAATTATAAAAGTTTTCGACTAAGTCCCGTTTGTCGCCGTAATTACGTTCCAAATTTTTTTTTTCGTAGAATTTCTAGATAACCTGCCTTTTATGCAGCGTATCAATTACGTTCTCACTATAATGTTCAAAGTGATCTAAATCAAGATCAAAATTATCATGAAGCATACCATACAGGTATAATCTACTATTCACTTATACTATAAATTATTAATAACATTTAAGTCACATAAATGTCATTTAATCATGTCAATGCCTCGTGAAATTCCATATTCCCGTGTCCTCGATTGACACTCATTGTTGACCAACAGTCAACCTCATCTCAATTATTAACCAACATTAATAATTCTCAACAATTTGATTATGCATTTTAAAACAAATGATTTTTCAGGACGGGTGTGACAACTCTCCCCTCCAAAAAGGAAGTTGTCCCCAAACTTATACCATTTCATCAAGTCACAATGACTTCTCATACGTACTTCCAACGTTTGTCTCATCCCATAGCACACGTCTCTACTGAGATATAACAATCTCACGAGGAAAATCCTCACGCTTTGAAGGAAAATAAATCCTCAGAGTCCCTATCTCAATCCTATGGAAGACTCACATTGAATACTAACAACGCATAGAACATCTTGAGAAGTAAGAACATCAGCACCTTAGTAGAATACACTCAATAGTTAATCCAGACATTAAACCACCTCATGATGTCAAAATGCACACTCATATATCCTTTTATTGTACTTGTCACATATACTTTTCAAAGCCCAAAGGTTTCATCACAATACCCAAAATAGAGAAAATAACTCGTCTCACTTTTACCCATCTTTCTTTTTTACTAAAAGTTGTTCCCAACACGTCTCAACTGGTTATCAACCATACACGATTCTTCATCTCGAAGTGAACAAAAACTGAGTACTATCATACATACATACTATGTCGATAAGCCAATGCTTCGACCAACTATATCATATACAATAGATACAATCCCTTATCTTGCTAATCGTGAAGTACTTGTAGAATGATACACGTTTCCAACATTTATCATTTCTTATCAATTTCAAATCTACATTTCCTAATATAACGGTATATAACACCCGTGTACGGGTATATAGCATTTTTATTACATTGATCATGCATGATAATGTGATGTGGTGTGCTTTTGTGGCACATGTGTGAGTGAGTTATGATTCACGAGTCTATTGGGTATCTGTGTTAGAGAACCCTCTGTAACAGTGTGAATTGAATGTTTAGATGTTGTGACGTCTCTCTGAGAATGAGACGATAATTGTGGAATACCTTAAATGTTTATCTGAAAATAAATGTTTATCTGAAAATAAATGTTTACTTGTGTATTTCACTATCTATATTATTTTTTGGTTTAGAATTTATTTTTGATGTTAATTTCAGTATCCTTATGAGGACGAATTAACACGCTACAAAATTAGTAGGCTAATTAGCAAATTCGTAAAATCATGTGAGACTGCGTTTTAGCAACAAAACGGAACTTAGTCAAAAACTTGTATAATTTATAGTTTTCATTCGTGAAGCCATAACTTATACGTTTCAAACATTTTGGGAGGCAATCGAAAGATTGGAGAAACTCGCGGGGAGTTAAACACAAATACGAAAAGTGTCACCTATATATAGATAAAGATGACTTAGATATTTTTATAAAACTTCTAACCTAAGTTTCAAGAGAGGCCAAAGGGAGATTTTGGAGCTTCGATCTTCACAACGCCAAACGACCATCCGTCCGTTCGTTTTCCTCCAGATTTCATATTCGAACTCCTCGAGGTAAGGCCGTCATTTTGATACCCACTAGGACTTCTTTAGGTAAGTTTTTTTTTTGAAAACTCATTTTCTAGAATTTTCATAAAGTGTTAATAATCGGACTTTTGATCCATAGGAATTGTACTCGACAGACTTCTGCACGATCTGTGTGCTCGGGTTTTCATTAGATCGTATTTTAAGAGCGTTAATTGGAGGTGAGTGATTCAACTATGTATTTTGGAATGATTTCTTGACATGTATTCATGTTTTGTATGAAAAATATGTGTTAATTCATAGATAATATATATATATTGTGTAGTTCATATTGGGCAGTTTTATTGATAAGTAGGCCCAATCGCACGTTTGAAGAAAAGAAACATGGGTCTTACTTAGTCGCGTAGATTTATTGGCGAGGAGTCGCAGACCAGGAGTGTGAAACGTATACGTGAGACTCCGGAGACTAGTATGAATCGTAGAGATGTTAATGCGAGCATGTTTATCATTCATGTGCATTGTTGTTTTATTCACTAAGCGTTAACTTAAACAAATCAACTATGTGTGGTTATTCAAATAACCATTGTAGGTGTAAATGTCGGCGAGGAATCGGAGAAGTGATTGCAGGGTATTGGGAGTTCACTTAGAAGGCGACTCATCTTGCTTATCCCGTAGTTTTGTAATCAAGAACGTTTGTTTACTTTGTTTTCATAAGGAGCTTGTAATAGAATCGAATAGCAGTTTGTATTCGAATTCGTAGATTAAAAGCTCTGGATATGTGTTGAACGTTTGTAATATATTATCATATGTCTTTTGATATGTTGGAGTTGTGAAAGAACTCATAAGCTTGGGTTAAGGGCGTAAAGGAATCGATAGTTCATGTTCATTCAACACTTGGTGCACAAATGAGATTTGTGCCAAACGCGTCCTTAACGTGTTCAGTAAACATTTTCCTTTCAGTGACATGTTGTTATATACGTTTAAATACCTTTCATAAAGTTTCTGAAGAAATGGAATTGGATAAGGGACTTTTTGTCGCGTCGAAAGTTGGACCAAACAAGTGGTTTTGCTTTCAAGGGACTTTCGACCGGTCAAAGGGGTTCATTCGACCGGTCGATTTGATTTCTCAGCAAAGTCATCTGGCCTGAGGGACTTTCAACCGGTAGAGCGGGACCTTTCGACTGGTCGAAATACCTCATGTTAGCTTGGTTAGTCATCCTACTTCTTAACCTTTTCAAATTACAAACTTAAGCTTCTTTTGGGACCCTTTTAAGGGAAAAATGGTTGGATTGAATTTTGAAGCCTCTGGGCGAAAAGTTTATTTTTGGTTGGCTCTGGTATGTACTAGAACGAGAGTTATGTTTCTTTTCCGCTGCTTGTGTTCTTAAAACTAATTCTTTGGGAACATTAATGAATTGGAGTAGCCTTGGTGGCGTGCTACGGGCTTCGGTTCTGCTATTGTGGGACCGAGCTATGACATTTAGTGGTATCAGAGTAATAGGTTTAGAGCTTTGGGAACGAGTGACGTTATATGCTGAGTGACGTCAAGTTGAGTGTATGATTGTGTCGATAATATTGTTACCATTGTAGAAATGTCGCATATAGTGCATTTGTTGATTGCGATGATGATTTGTGCACATATATATACATATATATATTATGGCATAGCATGCATGGTCTTTATGCATTGTACTTATCAGGGTGAGAACTTGAAATGTTATGGCTGAGCCGAGCAGAGATTTGTCACAACATTTGCGTATGGATCAGATAGTGAATATGGTGGGGAATTTTATGCAAGCTGTAAGTGAACGTGATCAGATGAATGTTCAGGCTCCACCAATTGAAGTTAGATATATTAACGCACAACCAGTACCACGACCTCAACACACGATTGTAGAACAATTCCACAAATGAAAACCGACCTCTTACCATGGATAAGTTGACATAGACTTGGCCGATCATTGGATGATGGAAATAGACAGACATTTTTGTACAATCGTATATACCGATGAAGAGAAAATTCTTTGCACATCCGATACATTGATGGGCGAAGCATTGGATTGGTGGAATAATGTGCTCCAACAAGGGAAACCAACCACGTGGGAGGCATTTAAGGATGAATTCAACAAGCGTTTCTTTCTGCAATCAGCTCATACTCAAAAACGGCAAGAGTTCGCGAGTTTAGTTCAGGGAGATATGACTGTGGGTGAGTATGTTTCCCGTTATAATGCTTTGTTGTGCTGTGGGAAATCTGCAATTCTGATAGATGAAGATAAGGCGCGTAAATTTGAGGAAGGGCTTAGGGAGAATATCCGTAGCCGTGTTGACATGCTGCAACACCCGATCGTTTCTCTAGTTGAAGAAGCCGCCCGCATTACTGAGAAAAGTGTCGATTAATATCGACAAGGACAACAAGGGAAGAGAACGAACGATAATAGGAGCAAAGGGCAAGGGAATGCCAAGAAGCCATTCACGCAAAGTTCGGAATCGTATGTGGGTAGCCAAGGAGGAAGTATGTTCGTTGGGGACTCGAGACCGTTATGCTCAACATGTCATATGCGACACAAGGGGACTTACTATCTATTGAGTACATGTTACCTTTGCAAGCAACTGGGGTACATATCCCGCAACTGTCCTATGAATACGACTACGACTACCCCGAACACAACCTCGAATACCAAGAGCTATAACATTCTCTCCCTATTTTAATATTTTTTTTATCTCTTATATTAAGACCAAAAGAGTTCCACTTTTTCTTGTAACAATAAAAAGATACTCACTTTCTTTATTTATTATGAATAAAGCCAGTTCTACACATAATTATGTACAAGTAGACCCAAAAAAAAGATCACTTCGTGGATGCTGCTCCTCGAACCCCCGTACAGCCTAGGTGAAATATTTTGGAGTATGGACAACTGGGGCATATATCAAAGAATTGTCCAAGTAAGAGACAATCAGGAATGAGCACCGGGGCATCGAGTATGTCAAGCAGATCAAGGGCAGGGAAACAAGTGGACAAAGGAAAAGGTGTCGAGCAACAATGACGATATTACTAGCTTAGGCTGGGGAATACAGATGATACTGTCGTATCAGGTATTCTTCCTATTTATTCTTATCCTGTACATATACTCATGGATTCTGGTTCAACGCATTCATTTGTGTCCCGAGATTTTATTAAGCATTTAACTGTTAAGTCCAAACCGTTAGGATATGACTTGTGTATATCATTTCCTATGAGTGAACCGTTAGTAACTTCTTTGGTATTCAAGTCGTGTGAGATCAAGATAGGCAATAAGGTCTTGAGCGTCGATTTGATTCTGTTGACAGTAAACTACTTTGATTTTATCTTGGGTATAGATTGGTTGTCGGTCAATCAAGCCAGAAATGAATGTGAGCAGAAACGAGTTAGTTTTAATTCGTCAGGTCAAGAGGAGTTTACTTTTTAGAGTAAGGGTGTGACTTTACCACCGTACTTGATTTCGACGATTCAAGCAAGTAAGATGTTGAAGAAAGGTTGCTCGGGTTTCTTATGTTCAATTATTGATACATAAGTTCTTGGACCACTAGTGGAAGACTTTCTGGTAGTTCAAGAATTTCCTGATGTTTTCCCCGATGAGTTACTTGACGTATTGATTGAAAGAGAGCTTGAGTTTATGATAGAAGTAGTACTAGGGTCACAACTGGTATCCAAAGCACCGTACCGAATGGCACCGGTAGAATTGAAAGAATTGAAGGTTCAGTTACAGGAGCTGCTTGAGAAGGGTTTTATACAACCTAGTATTTCGCCTTGGAAAGCTCCAGTCTTATTTGTGAAAAACAAGGATGAGACAATGTGTATATACATCGACTATCGAGAGTTGAATAAGTTGACAGTCAAGAACAAATATCCGCTGCCACGAATAGATGACTTTTTTGATTAGTTGCAAGGAGCTCAGGTATTTTTGAAGATTGACTTGAGATCCGGCTACCACCAGTTAAAAGTCAAGGAGGAAGATGTGGAGAAGACATGTTTCAGGACTAGATATGGTCACTTTGAATTTCTGGTTATACCATTTGGAGTGACTAATGCGCCAGCAACTTTTATGGATTTGATGAATCGTGTTTTCAAGGACTATTTAGATGAGTTTGTTATTGTGTTCATAGATGACATCCTAATCTATTCCAAGAGTGTTGAAGATCACGAACATCATTTATGATTAGCCTTGCACAGATTGCGAGAGAAGAGATTGTTCAAAAAATTGAAGAAGTGTGAGTTTCGGTTGACAGAGATTGCTTTTCTTGGACATATAGTATCAACGAAATGATTTTTTGTATATCCTCAGAAGATAGAAGCAGTTACCAATTGGTTAAGACCGATAAATGTGACAGAGATCCGAAGTTTCCTAGGATTAGCCGGTTATTATCAGAGGTTTGTAAAGGACTTTTCATGTATTGCAATGCCGATGACACTGTTAATGAGGAAGGATGTTGCTTTTATATGGACTCCGAAATGTGCAGAAAGTTTCCAAGAGTTGAAGAGTCGATAAGTGAAGGCACCAATCTTAGCCGTTCCATCGGGGACTGAAGGGGTTCGTCATCTACAGTGATACTTCATATAGAGGTTTAGGTTGCGTTCTTATGCAACGTGACAAGGTTATTACATATGCATCGAGACAACTTAGACCGCCCGAGAAGAACTATCCAACACATGACCTAGAGTTATCCACCATGATTTTTGCATCGAAGATTTGGTGTTATTACCTATACGGGGATAAATGTGAGATATGTACGGATCATAAGAGTTTAAAGCACTTGTTTACGCAACGAGATTTGAACACGAGGCAAAGGGGATGGTTAGAGTTGATGAAAGACTATGATTTATCAATTCACTATCATCCATGCAAGGCGAATGTAGTCGCCAATGCTCTTAGTCGTAAGGCACCAACCAATATAGAAATAAATTTGACTTATCAGAGAGAATTGATTCAAGAAATGAAGAGTTTGGAACTTGAAGTGATTCTGAGAATTGAAAGTGGCTTGATGTTGACAATTGTGGCACAACCACTCGTCATTCATGAGATCACGGAGAAACAACTTCAAGATGTGGCCTTGAAGAAGATTTGTGATGAGATTCCAATGGGCAAGCAACTGGGATTCACGTTTGAAAACAACGTTATGAGATTGAGGGGTATAATTTGTGTACCTAATGAGAAAGAGTTGAAACAAAACATTCTAAAGAAAGCGCATAATATGAAGTATACCGTTCATCCGGGAAGCACCAAGATGTATAGAGACTTGAGACATGTTTATTGGTGGCCGGGAATGAAGAGGGAAATAGCACGCTACGTTTTATGATGTATGAGTTGTCAACAAGTAAAAGCCGAACGCCAAGTACCTTCAGGATTGTTACAATCGTTACCGATAGCCGAGTAGAAATGGAAACACGTTACAATGGACTTTGTTGGTTGGTTTTCGAGGTCTAAGAGACCGAATACTATCATTTGGGTGATTGTTGACCATTTGACAAAGTCGTCGTACTTCCTACCGCTTCGAACAACTAAGCCGAAGACTTTAACTAAGTTGTACATCCGTGAGATTGTGAGACTACATGGTATTCCAATTTTTATTGTTTCAGATAGAGATAGCAGTTTTACATCAAAGTTTTGGAGGGCCTTGCAAGAAGTAATGGGTACCAAATTGCATTTTAGTACCGCTTTTCATCGTCAGACCGATGGTCAATCGGAAAGAGTAATCCAGATTTTGGAAGACATGCTTCGGTGATGTGTACTTAATTTTCAGGGAGAATGGGAAGACCATTTGCCGTTGATTGAGTTTGCATATAACAATAGTTTTTAGTCGAGTATTGGGATGGCTCCTTATGAAGCTTTGTATGGTCGTGTACGTCGTTCACCAATTTGTTGGATGAAAGTCGGGGAAAGAGTGATTGAAGGGCCAAAAATTGTGTAAGAGACGACGGATAAGATAAAGGTAATTCGACAAAGGTTACTGACAGCTCAGAGTAGGTATAAGAGTTATGCCGATAAGTGTAGGCTACCGTTGGATTTCGATGTGGAAGATTTGGTTTACTTGAAGGTATCACCTTCAAAGGGGATTACTAGATTTGGGAGATATGGGAAACTCAATCCAAGGTATGTAGGACCTTTTGAAATCATCGGGAGAGTTGGACCCGTAGTGTATCGATTGAACTTGCCAACTGAGTATGTCCAAGTTCATAATGTATTCCATGTGTCATTACTACATAAACGTTTGGAGGAATATAGAGATCAAGTGACGAATCTGACGCTATATGAGATTCAGAGTGATCATGCAGATAATGTGATGTGGTGTGCTTTTGTGGCACATGTGTGAGTGAGCTGTGACTCACAAGTCAATAGGGTATCTGTGTACGAGAACCCTCTGTAACAATATGAATTGAATGTTTAGATGTTATGACGTCTCTCCGAGAATGAGACGGTCATCATGGAATACCTTAAATGTTTATCTGAAAATAAATGTTTCCTTGTGTATTTCACTATCTGTATTATTTTCTGGTTTAAAATTTATTTCTGATGTTAATTTTAGTATCCTTGTGAGGACGAATTAACACGCCACAAAACTGGTACGCTAATTAGCAATTTAGTAAAATCATGTGAGACTGCGTTTTAGCAACCAAACAGAGCTTAGTCAAAAACTTTTATATTTTATAGTTTTCATTTGTGAAGCCATAACTACGTTTATAACGTTTTGGGAGGCAATCGAAAGATTGGAGAAACTTGAGGGGAGTTAAACACAAATATTAAAAGTGTTGCTTATATATAGATAGAGATGACTTAGATATTTTTATAAAACTTCTAACCTATGTTTTAAGAGAGGCCAAAGGGAGATTATGGAGCTTCGATCTTCACGACGACCGTTCGTCCGTTCGTTTTCCTCCAGATTTTATATTCAAACTCCTCGAGGTAAGACCGTCATTTTGATAGCCACTAGGACTTGTTTGGTTACGTTTTTTCGAAAAACTCATTTTCTAGAAATTTTCATAAAAAGTTGATAATCGGTTTTTGTTGAAAATCATTTGGTTTTTTTGAAAAATGCAACTGCTCATTACTACCAAGATATTATCTCTCCCTCGTGTCACCACACCAGGTCTATGATAACGCACATTAACATCATCTCATCATACAACTCTACATCCGTATGATTCCACCGATTCCCGAATGCATAAATGCTATGCATGTATGAAAATAACATGATCATGTATGTATAAAAACATACCATATGCATCATACATCTCTACAATGAGTGAATGCATTTTAGAGTATGCGCTAAATCACTCAACACTTCTCTGGTCGTTGAACGCTCCCAAAGCTTTGTTACCTATAACTCTGATACTAATAAATGTCACAACCCATCCATCTATGGCAGAATAGGACATGTGGCACGCCACCAAGGCTCATCCAATTCCAATAAAGTAAATAGCAGCAACATACATAAGTAAAATCCATAAAATTTAGAATTATAAAAAGTTTTGCATATTTGAAAACACTTAAAGAAATACCCCCTTTTGAACCAGCAATCCAGTCGACTGATCAAAGGTCCAGTCAACTGGAAATGCAAAATATAAAGAGTCTAAAATCTCAGTAGCCAGTCCAGTTGGCTATGTTGGAAACCCAGTCGACTGTGGTATAAAAATCCCAGTCGACTTATACCTGCCCGGTCGACTGGACCTTAATCCACCAGAAACTCCAATTTTGAAAACACGATCCAGTCGACTACTTTTATCACAGAACAAAAATAACATTTCTAACCCAATGATCCAGTCAACTGTGTTGGGGACCCGGTCGACTGGTTTTACAAATTCCAAGGCAGTAGCTTGTCCAAATAGAGCCTCCAATACCGCCTTTACACCAGTTAACTATTTCCTCTTTGTTTGCTAAGCATTCTATAGACTTCAAGCTAAGGTTATCCCAACTCATTACAGCATGGTCTTCATTGTATTACAATGCATTCAACCCACAAATACAAGAGTTTATTATAGATTACGAAACTACTAATTCATTCCGTGGTTGCAAGTTAAAAACAGAACATAATTCTAGTTCATTGCATCTCTTATCACAACTTTGGAATGGAAAACAAAAACATATACAAGAGCGATCCCGTCGTCCCATCGGCCTCACTGTTTACGTTTCTTTTTTCCTCTCTTCCTATCACCTGCAATGGAGTAAATCTCCACTACTCAGTTACATACTGAGTGCACAATTCTTAACATATGCTTATATGATAATTCACATTTTAAAACATCAAAACACATCAAATTAGTCTCTAAGCAGAGTGGTACGTTTCCATCCGGTAAATGAGATTGATGCTGTGGAAGGCCTTCCTCTTCCACGCACCCGTGCGCTGGCTGGGCCTTCCTCCAAACCAGGCACAACAACTATCGATACCTGTCATACCTGCTCCCGCAATATTTAATATATTACTTTAGCATACATGGTATGCTCACTATCGTATTAATTTAACACATGTGTAGTGAGTTTTGACTCACGAGTCGATTTGGGTATTTGTGTTAGAAAACCCTTTGAGACTATGTTGAATGAGTGTTGTGATGTTGTGATGTCTCTCCGAGATTGAGACGGTCATGGTGGAATACCTTAAATGTTTATCTAGAAAAAAATATTTACCTGTGTATTTCACCATCTGTATTATTTTCTGGTTTAGAATATATTTCTTATGTTAATTTTAGTATCCATGTAAGGACGAATTAACACGCTGCATAATTGGTAAGCTAACTAGCAATTTCATGTAGAAACTTGTGTTTTAGCAACCAAACGGAACTTAGTCAAAAAGTTTAATAATTTTTAGTTTTCACTCGTGAAGCTATGCATTAGCTATGTAGAAAGTTTTGGAGACTGATTAGGAGTTTTGAGAACTCATGGGGAGGTAAACGTAATTCCCGAGAGTCGTGCCTATATATAGAAAGAGGTGAGACATTTTCATAAATCTAACCTAAATTTTGAAACTCAAGAGAGGGAATATTAGGAATTTCTTGGCTTAGAGCTTCAAGACACAAATAGACGGATTTCTACTCGTTTGCTTTTTCCCAGATTTCATATTCGAACTATTCGAGGTAAGAGCTTTGTTTTGATACCCACTAAGGCTTGTTTGGTTAAGTTTTCTGAAAACTCATTTTCTAGAATTTTTATAAAATGTTGATAATCGGATTTTTGATCTATAGGAATTCTATTAGAAGATTTACTGCACATTCTTTGTGCTTGGGTTTTCTTTGGATTGGCGTTTAAGAGTGTAAATCGGAGGTGAGTGATATTAATCTTGATTTTTGGATGATTCTACTCTATATAGATACTATGTGTAGTTCATATTGGGCAAAACTCATGTGTAAAGTAGGCCCAAAGTATATTGAAATGAAAAGCATGGTGATATGTATTAAATGAGCATGTTTATGTGCCTATGTGGATTAAAGGGGGATTTGTGCTAATTCACCGTGAGATGTCCTCTCGAAGGGGGAGGATTAGTAGTGGCGACGGTCACTTGCCAAGAAGGCATTACCACGACATGTAGATGGGGCATGGGTCTTGATTTGAGTCTTAAAACTTTGGATCGGTGAATGTGCACTTATTCCCTAGAGACTGATAGTTATATGTTATGATGGATTGGAACATAATTGTCATCCGTGTGCTTGATTGATATTATTCACTAAGCGTTAGCTTAAACAAATCCAAATATCTGTGGTTATATAAATAATAATCCAGGGGCAAGGATTGGAGGAGAGAATCGCGGGCTATGAGACAAGAAAGGACCGAGAGCTCCTTATGTTTATAGAACTTGAATCATGTTATAATATATGTTTAACTTATGCTGGTTGTTTAACCATGCGACTTAAATAGACTTGTTTTATATGTGAGTACGACACTTGGTTCAGCTTAGGACCTAGTTTGCCGAGACGTGTGAAGCTTGTACTTTTGGTACTTGTAATCCGGAGGTCTATGGTTTATTGTATAAATGGTTTGTATGTTTTTACATGTTCTTAGAATGGTTATCAAAGCTTTTGAAATGGTTTGGTTTGAAATGAGTTGGTTTGAAATGGTTTTGTTGGTTTGGTTTCTTTTGGTAAAAGATGTATTTTTTATTTGCAGCGTTTGTCACGGAAGCTCCAGGAATTAATGATGTTTATTAGAGAAGCGCTAGTAATTAACAGCGTTTGCGAAAAATGCTGGCAATTGTGAATACGGTCTTTTGGAGGTTGGTTCTGCCCAGACCCCATTCGACCAGTTGAGAACGGGGCAGTTCGACCGATCGAAATACCCCCTGCAAGAAACTTTGAACTCCTTCTTCCAATGTTTGGAACAACTTCTAATTAGGTATGGGGGTACCTTTGGGAACCCATTGACCTACAAAAAATGTTACTTTCGAAAATGAAACTCGATAAGGCATGTTTGGGCACGCGTTTAATATAATCTTTGGACAACTATTTGGAAGTTGGTTATCTTGGAGCAAAACTTTTATTAAGGTCATTTTGGGAACTTTAATCATTGTTGGTAAGCCTTGATGGCGTGCCATGTGACCTGGGACCACCTTGTTGGTTCCGGGGCGTGACATGTAGTAGTATCAAAGCAAAAGGTTATAGACCTTGAGCGATGGGTTTAGGTTTAGAGCCTTTGGGACGAGAGACGACGTCATGAGTTTGGACATTGTATAATGTGTATAGAATTTGGATTATTGCATTACATATGCGCATGAATAATGATTGTCTGCGTCGTATCTTACATGCATACTATAAGATATATATCATGACATACATGATATCATTATGTTGATGGTTATCAGGAATAAGTGGTAGAAAGCATGGATATAAATAATGCCGGTACATCGAATTCGCAGATGGATCGAATAGAGGCCGCTATTAAGTGGTTTATTAGAGCAGTGGATGATAGAGTGCCACCAAGGGGAACGGAACTGGAAAATCCAAATTTGGTACCAAGAGCTGGACAAACAATTGCCGAAAGGTTCGCAAAGAAGAATCTGACAATATTCACTGGGGGATCAAATCTTGATGTGGCTGATTTTTGGAAAATGAATATGGAACGCATATTTCGAAACCTGACATGCACTGATAGAGAGAAAATAGACAATGCCACTGATACGTTGAAAGAGGGAGCTCAGAATTGGTGGGTTGGTATCCTCGTAAGTAGAGCACCGACTACTTGGACAGGTTTCATAGAGGAATTTGATAAGCGGTACTTTCCGGATTCGGTAAAGACCCAAAGAAACAGGAGTTCATGAATATACAACAAGGGGAAATGATAGTGAATGAGTACGCGACTACATTTAATGGGTTGGCCCGCACTTGGTGTAATTTTGGAAGAGGTGGACAAAGCCAGGCAGTTCAAAGAAGGTCTAAGGGAAAATATCCATAGTCGCGTGGATACATTTCATCTTCCAACATTTGCTGAAGTTTTAGATGTGCCCCTAATCGCGGAAAGAGATATTGGGAACTATAAGCTTAGCCAACAAGGGAAGAGGAAAACTGAGAATCATGGGAAGAACCAGGGTAACTTTAAGAAACCATATTCAAGAGTATTTGGGGCTGGTTCAGGAAATCAAGGAAAAAGTTCATTCTTCGGAGGAGACAAACCGGTGTGTACTATTTGCAACCATAGACATTGGGGTGTTTGCTATATGGCAAATACATGTTATCATATTTGTAATCAACCGGGACATGTTGCCAATAATTGTATGCAGACAAGACTCAAAGTGTGAACGTGAATATGAGGGGTAAGAGTTATGAATTTGGTATGCCGGGTTATCAGGAGAGGGATTGCCCGAACAAGCGACAACGTGGGGCAGGTTCTGTGGCTTCTAGTGGAGCAAGAACAGTGTAACAACTAGACAAAAGAAAGAAGGAATAAAAGGAGGCGTGGGCATTTAACCTTTTGCCAGGAGAGACGGTCATCGCGGACTCTGTGGTGTCAGGTACACTACTTATTTGCTCATGTCCTGCACGTGTACTTATGAATTCAGGATCCACACACTCATTTATGTCATATGAATTTGCTAAATGCTTGGATGTGATGTCAGAACCGTTGGGATTTGATTTGTCTATTTCAATTCCGTTAGGAAACCCTATAATAAGTTCATTGGTATACAAAGCATATGACGTTAAGGTAAATGAAAAGACCTTAGTTGTCGATTTGGTACCATTAATTATTCATCACTTTGATGTAATTTTGGGAATGGATTGGCTATCGGTGAATTGTGCTTCAATTGATTGTGTATGGAAAAGAGTTGTATTTCAAATACCAAATCAGGAAGAGCTTTATTTCCACGGGGTAGGGATCACGTCACCACCGTACATTGTGTCGGTTGCACGAGCTTGTCGACTAGTGAGAAAGGGTTGTTAAGGATTCTTATGTAGTATTCTTGATACAAGAGTCACCAGAATAGGGATTGAAATAATTTCAATAGTGAGAGAATTTCCTGATGTGTTTCCTGAGGAGTTACCTAATACTCTAATTGAAAGGGAGATTGAATTTACCATCGCTACGATACTTGGAGCATAACCGATATCAAAGGCACCAGTATTGTTTGTTAAGAAGAAAGACGGGACAATGCGAATCTACATTGATTATAGGGAGTTGAACAAGTTGACGATCAAGAATAAATATCCACTACCACGAATTGATGACTTGTTTGATCAATTACTAGGGGCTCAGATATTTTCAAAGATTGACTTAAGATCAGGTTATCACCAATTGAAGGTCAAGGTGGAGGATGTAAAGAAGATAGCATTTCAGACCTAATATGGCCATTATGAGTTTTTGGTTATGCTATTTAGAGTAACAAATGCACCAGCGACGTTTATGGATTTGATGAATAGGGTATTCAAGGAATATCTGGATGAGTTTGTGATTGTGTTCATAGATGATATCTTGGTGTATTCCAAAAGTGTTGAAGAACATAAAAGGCATTTACGCTTGGTATTACAACGTCTACGAGAGAGAAAATTATTTAGGAAATTGAAGAAGTGTGAGTTTTGGTTGACTGAGATAGTTTTCTTAGGGCATGTAATTTCTGAACAAGGAGTTTTAGTGAACCCTTAGAAGATTGAGGCTATAGTTAATTGGTTAAAACCAACAAATGTGACAGAAATTCGAAGTTTCTTGGGATTGGCAGGTTATTATAGAAGGTTTGTGGAGAACTTCTCTAGGATAGCGATGCCAATGACTCAGCTGATGAGAAAGAATGCGGTATTTAATTGGGACTCAGAATGTGACAAAAGTTTCAAAAAGTTAAAGACCCGACTAATGTCAGCACTGATCTTGACGATTCTGTTTGGTATGGAGGGGTTTGTAATCTACAATGATGCTTCACATAGAAGATTGGGATGTGTTCTGATGCAGAACGGTAAGGTGATTGCTTATGGTTCACGTCAGTTAAAGGTACATGAAGTGAATTATCCAACTCATGATCTTGAGTTAGCAGTAGTGATCTTTGCATTGAAAATCTGTTTACAGGGAAAAGTGTGATATCTACACAGATCACAAGAGCTTGAAGTACTTGTTTACTCAGAAAGAACTGAATATGAGGCAGAGGCGATGGTTGGAATTGATGAAAGATTACGACTTGTCGATTCACTACCATCTTAGGAAAGCGAATGTTGTTGCTGACGTGTTAAGCAGGAAGTCCACTAATAATTTGGCCTATGACTTGACTTCACAAAAATAACTTATTGGGGAAATGGAAAGGTTGTAACTGGAGGTAATTCCAACAACTAAGGGAGGTTTGCTAGCAACTATTGTAGCACAACCGACATTGATAGATGAGATAAAGATGAAACAACTTCAAGACCCAGTTTTGAAGAAGATCTACGATGAAATATCACTAGATAAACTACCAGAGTTTACCTTTGTGGACAATATTATGAAATTTAGAAATCGGGTATGTGTACCTAATGTGGATGGGATTAAAGAGTTAATACTTGAAGACTCATAACACCAAGTATACAGTTCATCCGGGTAGTACCAAGATGTATCAAAATTTACGAGAGGTGTACTGGTGGACTGGAATGAAAGGGGAGGTAGCTGAGCCCGTGGCTAAATGCTTGGTTTGTCAGCAAGTTGAGGTGGAACATCAAAGGCCGACACGGTTATTGCAACCATTGGATGTACCAGAATGGAAATGGGAAAAGATTATAACGGATTTTGTATCGAGCTTTCCAAGGTCTACAAGATCGAAGGATAGTGTTTGGATAATTGTAGATCAATTAACTAAGTTCATACATTTCTTGTCGATTAAGACAAAGGAACCGATGAAACTCGCAGAGTTATACGTTAAAAAGATTTTGAGACTACATGGAGCACCAGTGTCTATAGTTTCAGACAGGGATAGTAGTTTTTTATATAGATTCTGGAGAGGACTACAAGCAGCTTTGGGTACAAAGTTGCTTTTCACCCACAGACGAATGGACAGTCCAAGAGTGTGATCCAGATACTGGAGGGCATGCTTCGACTGTGTGTTTTTGTTTTTAAGGGTGACTGGGAAAAGTACATTCCATTGATTGAATTTGCCTACAATAACAGTTTTCAGTCTAGTATTGGGATGGCACCATATGAAGCACTATATGGGCATAAGTGTCGATCACCGATTTGTTGGACTGAGGTAGGGGAACGAAGGCTAGAAGGACCTAAGATGGTTCAGGTGGTAGCGGATAAAGTAAAGGTAATACAACAATAGTTGAAAATGGCTCAAAGTCGTTACAAAAGCTATGTGGATACAAGACGAAGGCCACTAGAATTTGAAGTAGGTGACCGTGCATTCTTGAAGGTTTCACCTTCCAAGGGGATTACGAGGTTTGGAAAGCGAGGGAAGTTGAATCCTAGATACGTACGTTGGACGATTTGAGATTGTTGGAAAAGTGGGACCAGTAGCATATCAACTAGAGTTAGCATAAGAGTTGGCTAATATACACGATGTATTTCATGTGTCCATGTTGAGAAGGGTTATATCTGTTCAAGTCATGTGATTACTTCAGAGTCATTGGAAGTTAGAGAAGACTCGACGTATGTTGATCGTCTGGTGAGAATCCTAGATAAAAAGGATAAGGTCTTACGAAACAAGACGGTTCCATTAGTGATGGTATAATGGCGAAATCACACAGTGGAAGAAGCCACATAGGAAAGAGAAGATGAGATGCAGGCAAAGTATCCATTTCTGTTTGAGGCATGAGGTACTGAAAGTTGGGGGACAAACTTCTTTTAAGGGGGAGAGGATGTCATACCCGCTCCCATGATATTCAATATATTACTTTAGCATGCATGGTATGCTCACTGTCGTGTTAATTAACACGTGTGTAGTGAGTTTTGACTCACGAGTCAATTTTGGTGTCTGTGTTAGAGAACCTTTAAGACTGTGTTGAATGAGTGTTGTGATGTTGTGACGTCTCTCCGAGATTGAGACGGTCATGGTGAAATACCTTAAATGTTTATCTGGAAATAAATGTTTACCTTTGTATTTCACTACTTGTATTATTTTCTAGTTTAGAATATATTTCTGATGTTAATTTAGTATCCTTGTGAGGACGAATTAATACGCTGCATAATTGGTAGGCTAACTAGCAATTTTTATGTAGAAACTTGCGTTTTAGCAACCAAACGGAACTTAGTCGAAAACTTTATAATTTTTAGTTTTCACTCATGAAGCTATGCATTAGCTGTGTAGAAAGTTTTGGAGACTGATTAGGAGTTTTGAGAACTCGTGGGGAGGTAAACGTAATTCTTGAGAGTTGTGCCTATATATAGACAGAGGTGAGATATTTTTATAAGTCTAACCTAAATTTAGAAACTCAAGAGAAGGAATATTGTGGATTTCTTGGCTTAGAGCTTCAAGACACAAATCGATGGATTTCTACTCGTTTGTTTTTCTCTAGATTTCATATTCGAACTCCTCTAGGTAAGAGCTTCGTTTTGATACCCACTAGGGCTGTTTGGTTAAGTTTTCCGAAAACTCATTTTCTAGAATTTTTATAAAAAGTTAATAATCAGATTTTTGATCGATTATTAGAAGATTTACTGCACGTTCTTTGTACTTGGGTATTCATTGGATTGGTGTTTAAGAGTGTAAATCAGAGGTGAGTGATATTAGTCTTGATTTTTGGATGATTCTATGATTTAATGCATTTGATATGCTAGGAACTCTATATAGATGCTATGTGTAGTTCATATTGGGCAAAACTCATGTGTGAAAGGCCTAAAGTATGTTAGAATGAAAAGCATGGTGATATGTGTTAAATGAGCATGTTTATGTGCCTAAGTGGGTTAAAGGGGGATTTGTGCTAATTCACCGTGAGACGTCCTCTCAAAGGGGGAGGATTAGTAGTGGCAACGGTCACTTACCAAGAAGGCATTAACGCGACATGTCGAAGGGGCATGGGTCGTGATTTGAGTCGTAAGACTTTGGATCGGTGAATGTGCACTTGAGACCGAATGGTAATATGTTATGATGGATTGGAACATAATTGTTATCCATGTGCTTGATTGATATTATTCACTAAGCGTTAGCTTAAACAAATCCAAATATATGTGGTTATGTAAATAACCATTCAGGGGCAAGGACTAGAAGAGAGAATCACGGGCTATGAGGCAAGAAAGGACTAGGAGCTCCTTATGTTTATAGAACTTGAATCATGTTGTAATGCATGTTTAACTTATGCCAGTTGTTTACCATGCGACTTGTAATAAGACTTGTTTTATATGCAAGTACAGCACTTGGTTCACCTTCGGACCTAGTTTTTTAAGACATGTAAAGCTTGTACTTTTGGTACTTGTAATCCGAAGGTCTATGGTTTATTGTATAAATGGTTTCTATGTTTTTACATGTTCTTAGAATGGTTATCAAAGCTTTTGAAATGGTTTGGTTTGAAATGAGTTGGTTTGAAATGGTTTTGTTGGTTTGATTTCTTTTGGTAAAAGATGCATGACGTTTATTAGAGAAGCGCCGGTAATTAACGGCGTTTGCGAAAAATGCCGGCAATTGTGAATACGGTCTTTTGGAGGTTAGGTTCTGCCCGGACCCCATTCGACAGGTCGAACGGGCGTTTGACCGGTCAAAATACCCCTGCAAGAAACTTTGAACTCCTTCTTCCAATGTTCGGAATAACTTCTAATTAGGTATGGGGGTAACTTTGGGAACCCTTTGACCTACGAAATGAAACTTGATAAGGCGTGTTTGGGCACAGGTTTAATATAACCTTTGGAAAACTATTTGGAAGTTGGTTATCTTGGAGCAAAACTTTTATTAAGGTCATTTTGTTGGAAAAACCGGTTTAAGTTAAAAGTTTAAACGCGCAGCGGAAAAGTCAAGTTGTAAAAACTTATTTGGTAGCCTATGATCTACTACTCGTCAATTCCATAGATGCGTACAAGAAGGGACAAGAGTTTATACCTTAGTGTCTTGAACCCAATTCTGAAATCTTCAACTTCCAGCAGCCTCCACTAGATGGCCTTCACTCTTATGACTCCTATGGATGCTCGCAGGAAGGACCAGGGTTGGTGGAAACCCTAATGGAGAGGATTGGAAGGTTTTAGGAAACCTAAACAGTTTCTGCAGCTTTTTCGTATAAAAAACGACAAACCTCTTTTCCAGAACGCAGCTGCCCTATTTATAGATTCCCAGAACCGACCTAGACTTCGAGCGATCGAAGTGGTTTCGATCGATCGAACATTCGAACATTCGATCGATCGAACCATCTTCAATCGATCGAACCTGTCTAGACTTCAATCGATCGAAACAGCTTCGATTGATCGAACCTGTCTTGACATCATCCTCATTTGCCTTTCCAAGCATCCTAGCGGAGCTAAGAGTGGGACCTCCTAGGCTCTTTATTGTTGGCTCAGACCAGTTCATTAATTCCCATGACCAAACTCTTTGATCAGCAAATTAATCGACTGATCAGTTAACGTTTACTCCACTATAAAACGATAACTGAACTCCAACGCAAAAGAACATATCTGAAGCGATAACTAGACTTGTATGGTGTACTAATGTCCCTCTACTGTTAGCATTCGTAATCATATTCAGGTAGTCGGATAACTGTTACTGTCAACCTGAATCATGATTACTTCTTGTATTCCTTGAGTCCCATTCACCTCTCATGATTACCAAACATGTTGATAACTCTTATCAACAAGACTACAGTACTCAGTAATCGACTTGGTGACATTCTCAAGGGAATGTTTACTCTGAAACAGAGGGTAGATTCTGTCTTGACAATATATGTTCACAACCCTATGAATATGACATACCCAAGATACCCAGGTGTTGATCTTCTATAGACCTCACTGATTGGTAAGTCAAAGCAGCCATATCCACAGTCTGTGTTCATAAACGTCTCAAGATTAAGAACACGTACCTTATACAAGTTATGAGTTCCTATCGACTGATTGACAGCTTTGAGTGTCAATAGGAAAGCTCAGGTCCGTCAATGCACTATAAGCACTAGCATATTAACTAAGAGTTACACTCTAGTGATTTGAGATTGATCACTCCATCCAATGGTAGTTAATCATGCTACAGTGTAAACCTGATGAGATATCCTAGTCTCAACATCCACTGTGACATGTTCTAAGTAACAAAGAATAGCAATTCATATCTCACTTGTATGTATCTCATACATACACGAATTATTTACTATGATACTTAAGGATAACAATCATCTCATGAAAGAAACATACATAACAAAATGTAAAGCTGATATCCATATATTAAAATGTCAATGTCTCCTATATAAAGTAATGGTTTGAGGGCACAAACCCAACAAACTCCCACTTGCACTCACAACCATACAGGATTACATCTGAGACCTAGACTATCTAGATGACGATCAAAGACCTTCTGTGGCAAGGCCTTTGTAAATGGATCAGCAAGATTGTCAGCGGTGGCAATCTTGGTGACAGTCACATCTCCACGTTGAACAATATCTCGGATAAGATGATATTTCCGCTCTACGTGCTTTCCCTTTCCGTGGTTCCTTGGCTCCTTGGACTGAGCCACTGCCCCACTATTATCACAATAAAGCGTAATTGGCAACAGCGACGCTGGTACCACCTCGAGTTCCATAAGGAACTTCTTGAGCCAAACAGCTTCCTTTGCGGCTTCACAAGCAGCTACATACTCAGCTTCTGTAGTTGAGTCTGCAATGCATTTCTGCTTAATGCTCCTCCAACTAACAGCACCACCTCCTAAGGTAAAGAGATGACGTCCATCTCCACGTTGAACAATATCTCGGATAAGATGATATTTCCGCTCTACGTGCTTTCCCTTTCCGTGGTTCCTTGGCTCCTTGGACTGAGCCACTGCCCCACTATTATCTGACATAAAGTCTGAGTCAGTATATCCTACTGGAATTAACTCACTACCGCCGTACATAAGCATGTAATCTTTAGTTCTTCTCAAGTACTTAAGAATGTGCTTAACGGCTGTCCAGTGCTCTGGACCAGGATTCGATTGATATCTACTGACCATGCCAACGGCAAAGCAGATATCTGGTCTAGTGCATAACATCGCATACATGAGACTTCCAACTGCCGAAGCATATGGAATTCCTGCCATGCGATTCCTCTCCACCTGTGTCTTTGGACACTGGTCCTTGGAGAACGCTAAACCATGCCTGAAAGGTAACAAACCTTTCTTCGAATTATCCATAGAAAACCTAGTTAGCACCTTATCGATATAACCAGCTTGAGACAATCCCATTATCTTTCGCTTGCGATCCAGAAAGAGCTTTATCCCAAGAATATAGCTCGCCTCTCCTAGATCCTTCATATCGAAAGTACTAGCTAGCCAAACCTTGATTGTTGATAATGCCGCTACATCATTCCCAATGAGTAGAATATCGTCAACGTAAAGCACAAGAAAGGCCACCACTTTTCCTTCACTCTTCTTGTATACACAAGGTTCATCCAGATTCTGTATGAAACCAAACGACTTGACCGCTTGGTCAAATCGGATGTTCCAACTCCTGGATGCCTGCTTAAGCCCATAAATGGACTTTTGCAACTTGCATACCAAGTTACCTTTCCGACCAGCTATGAACCCTTCTGGTTGTTGCATATAGATGTCCTCCTCAAGATTTCCATTCAAGAATGCAGTCTTGACGTCCATCTGCCAGATCTCATAATCTAGGCATGCAGCAATGGATAAGAGTATCCTAATGGACTTGAGCATAGCCACCGGCGAGAAGGTTTCCTCATAGTCAATGCCCTCCCTCTGAGTATAACCTTTCGCTACAAGCCTAGCCTTAAAGGTCTCAACCTTTCCATCAGATCCTCTTTTCCTCTTGTAGACCCACTTACAGCCAATGGGTTTAATATTGGCTGGAAGTTCTACAAGATCCCAGACCTGATTGGAATCCATAGATTCCAATTCAGCCTTCATAGCTTTAACCCAATGAGCTGAATCAACATCAGCCATTGCCTCTTCGTATGTGACAGGATCAGATTCAGATTCTATGGAGACAGCTTCAAAAACTTCTCCTAAGAACATGTATCTATCAGGCTGGCTGATCATCCTCCCACTACGACGAGGTACCGGTGCGGAAATAGGTGAAGAAATGGTGTTTTCTTGATTTACATCGTTATTAACTGCGGGTTGGACTGAGGGCTCTCCTTCTATCTCTCTAAGATCTATCCTTCCCTTAGGTTTATGGTTCATGATATAATCATCCTCTAAGAAAATAACATTTGTACTAACAAACACTTTCTGTTCCCTTGGATCATAAAAATACCATCCATAAGTACCCTTTGGATAACCCACAAAGTAACATACTTCCGATCTAGAATCCAATTTGCTTATCTTTCCTTTCAGCACATGTGCCGGACACCCCCATATCCGGAGATGTTGCAAAGAAGGCTTGCGCCCAATCCACATCTCTCGTGGTGTCCTTGGAACAGATTTGCTTGGTACTAGATTTAGTATGTAAGCAGCGGTTTCCAAAGCATAACCCCAAAGGAATAATGGTAACTCAGAATAACTCATCATCGACCTAGTCATGTCTAAAAGAGTCCGATTCCTTCTCTTCGCTACACCATTCTGCTGAGGCATACCAGGTGCAGTCAACTGTGACAGAATCCCATTCTGTACGAGGTGATCAATAAACTCATTAGAGAGGTACTCGCCACCTCGATCAGATCGAATGGCCTTGATATGTGTGCCCAATTGCTTCTCCACTTCAGTCCTAAACTCTTTGAACTTTTCAAAGGCTTCAGACTTGTGCTGCATTAGGTACACATATCCATACCTAGAGTGGTCATCGGTAAATGTTATTAAATACTCATAACCACCCCTTGCTCTAATATTACTTGGTCCACACACATCAGTATGAACTAATTCCAACAATGCATTGGTCCTATTTCCCTTTGCGGGAAAGGGCCTTTTGGTCATCTTACCCTCTAAACAAGACTCACAGACTTCCATTGGTTCGAGAACCAAATCGCCTAAGATCCCTTCTTTGACTAGTCTGCCAATCCTATTTAGATTGATATGGCCAAGCCTCATGTGCCAAAGCCTTGTTGGATTAGTGGAAGGTCTCTTTCTTTTAGATGGTATATTAACCACTGAGTTATTAAGTTCCATGCAGGAGTCTTTAGAAATATTGGGAGTAATCACATACAAACCATTTGATTTAACACCAGAACATATAAAAGAACTATTTCTTTTAATCACAACTTCAGTTCCAAAATGAAAAGAATAACCATTATTCGATAAATTAGAAACTGAAATTAAATTACGTCTCATTGAAGGGACGTAAAGTACATCTGATAAAATCAAAATTTTATTGTCTAGAAATTCTAAAACTACGACTCCTATAGCAACCGCAGAAACGGTTGCGCTAGAACCTAGAGTAAGTACGATTTCCCCATCACTGCACCTCCTGGTTGATCTGAACCCCTGCAATGAATTACAGATATGGTTAGTCGCACCAGAATCAATGCACCAAGTGTTTGAAGTATCCGTTATAAAACTTACTTCAATCACATGTGATTCAATCATACCTTGAACTCTTGTAGCTAAGAATTCTGGACAGTTCCTCTTCCAGTGGCCCTTCTCACCGCATTGGAAACACTTTCCTTTGCCTTGGCCACCCACCTTCCCTTTGCCCTTACCTTTTCCCTTAGATTTTACAATCTTAGGGACTGGTCCAACACTTGAACCACCAGTGCTAGCTTTCTTCTTCCCTTTCTTTCATTTCGGCACAGATCGGGAGGAGGAAGCGCTTTTCTCAACGTTCAAAACGTTGACCCCAGGTTTGATCACCCCTTCCGCTGCCAAAAGAGAACTCATCAATTCGCTCATTGAAAAATTCATTTGATTCATATTATAGTTAAGTTTAAATTGAGCGAATGAAGGCGACAGCGAATTAAGGATCATATCAACTTGGGTCTGTGCATCGATGTTGGCACCTAGGGTCTCCAGCTCATTTAAATAACCAATCATTTTTAAAACATGTTCCTTGACTGGAGTCCCTTCCGACATCTTTGCACTCATTATCTTTTGCATGGCTACCTGTCTGGCAGGCCTGCCATGCTCCCCAAACATCTTTTTCAGGGATGTGATAATGTCACTGGCAGAATCATTCGATTGGAATTGGTGTTGCAATACACCAGCCATTGAGGCCAGAATATAGCAATGAGCCATTCCATTCGACTTCTTCCATTTGTCGAACTCGCGTCTGGCAGCTGCCGAAGCATTTGCCGCGGGTTCTTCGGGGCATGGGGTGGTGAGGACATATATGTGATCCTCCGCAGTTAACACGATGTCAAGGTTACGTTTCCATTCAGTGTAGTTGTTTCCAGTTAACTTGTTTTGAGTGAGTATGGTGGCAAGTGGACTAAATGCAGATCCAGACATTATGATTACTGAAAATCAAACAAACAAAATAAATATGGATATCAGGATTTGACAGTTTGAAATAAAAGAATCCTTAAAACTCTTATTTTAAAACAAAGTCGCCGGAATATCGAAACAAAAGAATAAAGCCTCCGTGTGGAGGTCAATTTTCTATTTTTCGATTAATCAAGACTTGTCCGCTATGCAACTCTTGCAAAACAAGTTATGACTCCCGATCCCTTTTGATCTCTAAGTTTCTGAACAATGCCCCGTGTGGGATCCCTTATCCATAGCTTAGCTAGTGTGTACCATTAACTAGGATCCAATCACAACCGTCTCAAGTAGCGCCTCCGTGTGGTGGTCACCCTCTAACACGTCTGATTTATCCTATCATAAGAAGTTCACTCCTAGTAACCAATGAGTAATGCACCCTCCGTATGGAATGATCACCCCTGACGAGGTGACACAGAATGCACCACTCATCTTACAGTGAACCGTTAATGGAAGATCGTGGGTGTAATCAATAAGACCCTCTCCCACCAGTTTTAGTAAAAAAGATTTTGCTTTTTGAAAAAATCTGTTTCTACACACTTTCCATAAACATCTAATGTTTACTAATGTGTTGAAAACGGTTTTTTGAATTTTATTTTAGAAAACTTGTTTTGCGTGCATGCAACAATGTATTATACGCCAATCACAAACCAAGCACATAAAACAAAAAACTAAAATGAAATATAGGCATTCAAACAATGCCTCTATCTCCCATGGCTCTATCTCTATAGAACCTCCTTTTTGGTTTGATCGCCTCCAGTTCCATCTTTTATGGACAACGGCTCCTTGCTCCATCTTCATGGATTTTCTAATTCTATTACATTTGTCCTATGCTTCTTTCGAAGTATACAATTTATCTAGAAATAGAAATAACAACAAAATAAAAGGCTAGGGAAACCGGTGCGACTTTCCTTTTCGTAGGATTGAAGTCGCAGCGCCCTTTACATATGCCTTAAAACCAAACCAAACTTCAATTACAACATGCACCAATCTCAAACAATTTAAATACAAATATTCAAATGATTTGGTGCCATGGGAGATAGCGACTAATCTAGCTGCAAAAGGGTTAGTCGTACACGCATCCATACATACATAACAAATATATGTAACTGTTGAAACACTTAATTGATTCACACAGTATATAAACTCTTTACACACTGAATTAGAACTTAAAATAGCATCTTACTTCTCTGTCACAGTTCGATCGATCGAATATCGTTCGATCGCTCGAACCTTCGATCGATTGAACACTGTTCAATCGCTTGAACATTCTGTTTCACAGAATGATTTGAAAATTTTACAGAATATTTTAAAATTAAAGTTTTTAATTTCAAAACACTTTAAAACTGTGAAACAGAGAACCTGACAAAGACTCTGTCTCGATCGATCGAACTTCATTCGATCGATCGAATACCATAGGTTTCGATCGATCGAATACTGTTCGATCGCTTGAGTACAGAATGTTCGATCGATCAAAAACTGTTCGATCGATCGAACCCTCCTTGCATCCCATGCAATCACAGATTTGTATTCTGCTGCGATAACACTGCAGAAACAGATCTGTGACAATGCCGTTTCAAAAACAGTTCTAAAATCAACATGCTAATCAATATAGTGTTCCAAAAATGCATCTATAGATCCAAACGAGCGTGGCTCTGATACCAATTGTTGGAAAAACCGGTTTAAGTTAAAAGTTTAAACGCGCAGCGGAAAAGTCAAGTTGTAAAAACTTATTTGGTAGCCTATGATCTACTACTCGTCAATTCCATAGATGCGTACAAGAAGGGACAAGAGTTTATACCTTAGTGTCTTGAATCCAATTCTGAAATCTTCAACTTCCAGCAGCCTCCACTAGATGGCCTTCACTCTTATGACTCCTATGGATGCTCGCAGGAAGGACCAGGGTTGGTGGGAACCCTAATGGAGAGGATTGGAAGGTTTTAGGAAACCTAAACAGTTTCTGCAGCTTTTTCGTATAAAAAACGACGAACCTCTTTTCTAGAACGCAGCTGCCCTATTTATAGATTCCCAGAACCGACCTAGACTTCGAGCGATCGAAGTGGTTTCGATCGATCGAACATTCGAACATTCGATCGATCGAACCATCTTCAATCGATCGAACCTGTCTAGACTTCAATCGATCGAAACAGCTTCGATCGATCGAACCTGTCTTGACATCATCCTCATTTGCCTTTCCAAGCATCCTAGCGGAGCTAAGAGTGGGACCTCCTAGGCTCTTTATTGTTGGCTCAGATCAGTTGATTAATTCCCATGACCAAACTCTTTGATCAGCAAATTAATCGACTGATCAGTTAACGTTTACTCCACTATAAAACGATAACTGAACTCCAACGCAAAAGAACATATCTGAAGCGATAACTAGACTTGTATGGTGTACTAATGTCCCTCTACTGTTAGCATTCGTAATCATATTCAGGTAGTCGGATAACTGTTACTGTCAACCTGAATCATGATTACTTCTTGTATTCCTTGAGTCCCATTCACCTCTCATGATTACCAAACATGTTGATAACTCTTATCAACAAGACTGCAGTACTCAGTAATCGACTTGGTGACATTCTCAAGGGAATGCTTACTCTGAAATAGAGGGTAGATTCTGTCTTGACAATATATGTTCACAACCCTATGAATATGACATACCCAAGATACCCAGGTGTTGATCTTCTATAGACCTCACTGATTGGTAAGTCAAAGCAGCCATATCCACAGTCCGTGTTCATAAACGTCTCAAGATTAAGAACACGTACCTTATACAAGTTATGAGTTCCTATCGACTGATTGACAGCTTTGAGTGTCAATAGGAAAGCTCAGGTCCGTCAATGCACTATAAGCACTAGCATATTAACTAAGAGTTACACTCTAGTGATTTGAGATTGATCACTCCATCCAATGGTAGTTAATCATGCTACAGTGTAAACCTGATGAGATATCCTAGTCTCAACATCCACTGTGACATGTTCTAAGTAACAAAGAATAGCAATTCATATCTCACTTGTATGTATCTCATACATACACGAATTATTTACTATGATACTTAAGGATAACAATCATCTCATGAAAGAAACATACATAACAAAATGTAAAGCTGATATCCATTTATTAAAATGTCAATGTCTCCTATATAAAGTAATGGTTTGAGGGCACAAACCCAACACATTTTGGGATCTTTAATCATTGTTGGTAAGCCTTGATGACGTGCCATGTGATCTGGGACCACCTTGTTGGTTCCAGGGCATGACAATACCACAATCCTCAAACATCGAGGAGCTTGCACCCTGATGAAATTGCACTAAACCCCCCTTTGACCCACATAAACACATAACATGCTCATATAATCACATATACGTGCTTTTATCGCAGTTTCACGTGCATAGTTAACGGGCCTACTTAATACATGAATTTGTCCGGATCCAAGATATCAAGTCGAATATCAAAACATGTAATTTCCTATAATTCATAGGCTTAGAATTCACACCCCTTCCAAACGTCTATAACTTTAAGGGAAGTACTAGAGGACCGATTAAACGTTGAATCTCTGATCTCAAGTGATTCCTACGAGTACACATGTTTTCCCCAAAATTCCAACATTAGGATTTTATAAAAGCTTAGCCAAATGCGTCCTAACAACTATCAAAATGAAGCTCTTACCTCAAGGAGTTCAAATATGAAATTTGGTTGAAATTAAATGGCAAGAAGTCCGTCGATTTGTCTCTTAAAGCTCTAAGCCACCAAAAACTCCTAAGCTCCAATTTGATTTTGAAGATATTATGAAAATATCTTGGAGTCAACCATATATAGGCATATCTTTCAAAAATTACGTATATCTCCCCACGAGTTTCCAAAACTTATAATTATCGCTCAAAACGTCTTACACTTCTAATTCATTACTTCACGAGTAAAAAATTTAAATTATAAAAGTTTTCGACTAAGTCCCATTTGTCGCCGTAATTACTTTCCGAAAACTATTTTCATGAAATTTCTAGACAATGATGCCAAAAATTGGGTAAGAGCAAGAAGAAGTAAACAAAAGAGATTTGAGTGTGGTTCGGCCCAGTCAATTAAGATACCTACGTCCACGGGTGTGTCTGAGCACTTGTACTATGAAACTACCGGGGATCTTTGGTGAACCAACAATGGGGATGGAACTACCCTAGACCGGCCGGTTATACGTGTGTGTAATATATATATATATATATGTTTATGATGTAAAGTTGCAATCCCTTCAATGAGGGTGAGTAGTCTCTTTTATAGACACAAGAGACTAACTCGTACAAGGTAAGTGATCTTGATAACATGCCAGATAGTTTTCTAACTCAGCTAGAGAACTAATGGAAGGAGTAGATTATTTCCTAACGCAATTAGGAAACTTACATGATTTGCGCAAATCATTCCCAATCTGATTGTATTACCTTATCAAGACCACGTACCTTCTACATGTCAGTCTCTTGTGTCTATAAAAGAGACTACTCACCCTCATTGAAGGGATAGCAACTTTGCATCATAAACATATATATATATATATATATTTATATTACACACACACATAACCGGTCGGTCTCGGGTAGTTCCATCCCCATGTTGGTTCACCAAAGATCCCCAGTAGTTTCATAGTGCAAGTGCTCAGACACACCCGTGGACGTAGGTCGCTTAATTAACAGGGCCAAACCATACTCAAATCTCTTTTGTTTACTTCTTCTTGGTCTTACCCAATTTTTGGCATCATCATCTAGAAATTTCACAAAAATAGTTTTTGAAACGTAACTACGGCGACAAACGGGACTTAGTCAAAAACTTTTATAATTTATAGTTTTCACTCGTAAAGTAATGAATTAGACGTGCAAGACATTTTGAGGGATAATTAGAAGTTTTGGAAACTCGTGGCGAGGTATACGTAATTTTTGAAAGATATGCCTATATATAGTTGACTCCAAGATATTTTCATAATATCTTCAAAATTAAATTGGGGCTTAGGTGTTTTTGGTGGCTTAGAGCTTTAAGAGACAAATCGACGGACTTCTGGTTGCTTAATTCAACCAAATTTCATATTTGAACTCCTTGAAGTAAGAGCTTAATTTTGATAGTTGTTAGGATGCGTTTGGCTAAGTTTTTATAAAATCCTAATATTGGAATTTTGGGGAAAGCATGTGTAAACTCATAGGAATCACTTGAGATCGGAGATTCAACGTTTAATCGGTTCCCTAGTACTTCTCTCAGAGTTATAGGACCACTGCACCAGATTGGCCAATTTTTTACTACTCTAGACCGTGACAATTCCGGGGGTGACAAAAAATGTTTGTCACTGCTCTAGGCGATGACAAAAGTCCTTTTTCACTGCCAATTTGAGGACACCTTGAAGGGGTAATTTCCTTCCCTTTGTCACTGCTATGAACCATGACAATAATTTTATATTTGTCATTGACAAATGTTTTTGTCATTGCTATTAGCGGTGACAATGTTAGTGACAATAAGTTTAATGTTGTCACTGCTAGAAGCAGTGACAAAGTTATCGGTGACAATAAGTTTAATTTTTTCACTGCTTAGAACCGTGACAAATTTTGAACAAACTTTTTTTTTTTTTTTAAATCCAATTTCTTTTGGTACCTGTACAATTGCAATCCAAGACAATTTAATTAACTATAAACAACACAAGTTGCCTAAACACCAATTTTTTTTTCAAATTCGATGGAAAAAAGAAAAAAGTTAACACACAAACTACTATAAATTCGATAAAAGATTAGTTAACACACAAACTACTATAAATTCGATAAAAGATTACAACAAAATACGGTCAAAGAAACAAAAGTAGCACTTAATTAACCACATAAACTCAACGAAGCAACCATTTAGGCCAAAAGACCCACCCACCCTCAATATCCTAAATAGTTGTGGCGCACCCTTGGCTTTCTAGATACAAAATATGTCCCTCCTCCCTAGAACGACGCCAATAACTTCAACTTTATGTTCATGGTTCGTTAGTACATGACCATGCACCATCGTTCCAGGAGTTGCCATTGAAATAATCTTTCCAGTTACAATCTTCCTTGTGTTTGTCACTGCATATATATCACATCTTGATGATGACGTGGGTGTAGGGAGTTGAGTATCACTTCTTGATGATGACGCGGGTGTAGGGAGTTGAGTCGCTTGGAGTGAAGGACTTGAAAAGGAGCCTAAAGTTTGAGATGAAAATTATTAGGGAGGAATTTTTTGGCCTTCAGAATAAGCTCTTACTAAAAGATTGAGGGAATTTTTGATATCGTCCATATCTTGCTCCATCTTCATGTTACCCTGTTTCACTGCTCTCTCAATCTCTGAGCATGTAGGATGTATGAACTTCAATTTAGTTTTAGACACTACACCCACACCACAAGTCCTCCCTCTACTGTCTTTCCCGTAAAGTGTGGTCAATGCATCACCATCCAAAGTAGTTGGCTTGAAGAATATTGAATGCTTGTCAACTCAATCAGTTTTTGCTGCCAATATATAATGATGAGAAATATTAATATTTTTAATGATTAAGATTGAATGATGTTTAGCAATATAACTTTGGAAGTGAACTGACCATGTCCTCAGCAGTTTGAGGATGAAATTCCCCAATTTTCTTCTGCCTCCGGGATTCGACAAAAACCTCTGATCGCTCAGGTGGTTGATGAAGTGGATCATTGAGCATCTATAAATTAATAACCAATATAAGAGCTATATACTCCAAATAAGTAGTATGAGCACCGAAGACAAAGTCATGTGAACATAAATATACAAACAAGAATATAATCATGCAGTTAAATGATCGTAATATGAACTTGTTATACAAATAAGAATCAAGAAAATACAATTAAATTATTGTTATATGCATACCATTTCCTTGGCCGTTTCATGATATCAGGTAGTGTGTTCTCTTTGGGGAGCAAATTCTTTGCCCAAAGAAGGATTTCTGTCACACTATTGACCGACAAACCAAAATGACTCTTTAAGTTGTACAAACCAACAATGGCGTACAACATTGTGTGATCAGGGTTACAATCAGGGTACAAAGGTCTTGTCGCCGCTGCTCTTAACAATATATAATCATTGTCAAGGTGGACTCCAATATCAACATGAGCCGCAAGACCTTGTAGACACCCTATTTTGTCGGCTATCAGATTTAGGAGACCCATAGCTTGGTGGTTCACAATGATCGAAAAAGACTCATAAAGGACTCCTGGAAGTTAGTTCTATCTCTCAAAATGCTTAGAATGACCAAACTACCCCTGAAAGCCCAAAAACTCCTAGATTTGGACCAAAAGTTCTGGAAATATGCTATGTTGCAAGAAAATTAAGAAATTGAGTTTTAGAGCTAAATCAGATGAAATCGTCAACTCCCAGAGACCCCCGGAAGTCCCGGAAGTTCCCGAAAAGTCCCCGTTGACCAGGTTTGACCAAAATCGTCCAAATTCGCCAAAAAGTTTCGAGATTATTCTAGATCATGTGGAAAGTACTAAAATGAGTTTTGAAAGAAAAATTGGATGAAAACGTCAGCTCCCGGGGAGCTCCCGGAGGTACCCGAAACTTTCCGAGAATCCCAGGTTTGACCGATTTGACCTAAAAGTTGACTTTGAAACTGAAGCACCATATCATTTTTCAAACATTTTTCATGAATACTAGAGTTCAATAGCTTTCCAATGGTATATTGCACATAATTCCTGGATTTAAAACGAATTTATTATGAATTTTCGAAGGTGAAAAAGGCGATCAAATCGACTTTATCGCGAATACCGCAAAACTTTTTAAAGTGACCTATCTCTGAACTATTTTTTTTATGTAAAGTAGACTCTATTACCTTTCCAACGGTATATCACAACCTCATTTTGGAGTTCATATGCATTTTCTGTGAATTTCGGACGAAATAGGGCTTTTTCGCGAATACCGGAACCTTTGGGGGCCTAAACAGTATTATCTGGACGAAGGAGGAGCAGTGCCACTGCGGCACTGGCCCACTGCTGCTGCGGCACTGGCCCAGTGCCGCCGCGACACTCTCCCCCAGAACAGTCCATTTTTATAAATTGTTTTGGGGGTCCATTTTGATTAATTAGAAACCAAAACGACGTAGTTCCTTGTTCACAGACATTTGGAGCCAATAGGAGCACTCTATAAATTCCAAAACCACCCCAAATTGGCCTATATAAACTCTCCTTGACTTCTCATTTAGGGGGTGTAAAAACAAAGCTTAGAGAAGTTATAGAGAGAAAAGTTGTAGAAGATAAGGATATATAGGAGAGTGAAAGTGAGATTCTTCCTTTGATTTTCAACTAAAAAGTGAGTTCTAAACTTTGTTTTTTACTTCATTACTCCCATTTACTTCACATTCAATACACCCAACCACCATTTTAGTGAGCATTTGTGAGATAGGAAGCTTCTTCCATGTCTAAAGTCACCATATATGAGTGAAACACCAAGCTACAAGTCCAAAATCATCATGAATATCATCTATTGATTACTTACTTGATTGTTTACATATTATGCTTATCCCTCCTTCATCCCATTTCTTTTTGATTTTCTTTATTTACTTACTAGTCTATCATCATCTAGATGATGACATGAAGTTTGAGGTGAGTGAATCCTTATGGATAGTAGCTCTTGACCTCAAATACATGTTTGATATATAATGATTTCAACTTCAATACATTTATGTATTCTTGAAGTTGTCTTCAAAAATGAAAACAATGTCTCTAACAATCTTGGAGGTTCTTGATATTGGTTCAAATGTTGATATTTCAAGTGGTCATGATCTCCATTTAAATGCTGAAAATATACTTTTAAAACCTCTATTTCAAAACCCCTCTTAAACCCCTCATTTTGATTTCAAAGAATAAAACCCTAGTTCTTCCCAAAATCTTCAAAATAGTGAACAATCTGAGTTCAAAGATTTCTCTAGGACTCAATACTCAAAGTATTAACATGAGACCACTTCGAAAGTCTTCTTAACTCATTAGAGAACACCTATGATTTTTGGTTTGACTTGGAAATACTTGGAAGTGGTCCATTTGGACCCAAACATACTCTCCAAATATTCTGTTTTTGCTATCACAACAGCTTGGTTGACTTTCAACTTGTTTTACAAAACACTTTTTTCAAAAGGAGTGGTCCCAACTAATTTTCCCCTTGAACTTCAGTGTCTTAAGAAACATTATGTATAATATGGACCTCTAGATCTTTTGTTTTCATTTTCTAAGATTTTTCAACATTTCAGTCGACAGTACGGACTCTGTTTCTGAGTAACCTCTATTGTTTATATGATTTCTCTCAATCTGTAATAGTTATTGAGGATTGGATTTTTTATTTGTGTTCTAGACACACTAAGGATGATCTCCATAAAAAAATCATACATTGAAAACATTCCTAACCCTACTTTTCATTTTCCACAAGATCAAGTCAATGTTCTGTCCACTATTCACAGCAAGCATACTTTTACTTCCATCCTTTGATTTGATGATCACATGCACTCCAAATTTGTTCATATATTAGGAAGTAGTTCATACTACATTTGTACATATCCCATGATGATTTCCCCCATGCATCCATTCATCTTTTTAGACTTCTAAGTCACTTTAGAAAGTCCATGTACACAAATACACAACAACCTTTGCACATTCAAGGATCATACATTGCATCCATGCAAGATTTGGGGCTTTTATGACTCCTAATCTAAGAAGATTATAAGGAATGAGCTTGATCACACGTCCATGCTTCCCCTCGATCTAATCATCTTTTCTCATCCATCTCGAGGATTGAGAGGTCTTCTTTTCCCAAAGATTAACATGCATCATTCTAGCTTGCTAGGCATATTTTGATCTCTTTGGTTATTTGTTTCAAGTACAATTCATGTCCCCCTTAGATTAGGAAAGCTTAATTACTTGATATGTGATTAGACGAATTTTTCCTAGGTTTATTTGTGTGATCTTTCACTTTTGCATTGTATGATATTTGGCTTAGATCTTATGAATGATATCTTATCTTTTGATCTTCCATTTCAAGATTCTTATGTAATGTAATATACTATCATAGTATTAATTGTCGAACCGTACATAGTATAAGATGATTATTTGGATGCTAATTGAGGCCCGTCGAGAGACGGGGCGAGTTGAGTGTGTTTTAGTCGTGACAAAGGTTCCTTCCCCTCTCGTACCAAAACCCCGAGCCAAGTTCTTTAATTATGAAAGGCCGGTGCCCTTTATCCGTTTGGGTGAGTCAAATTGGGTTTCTTGGTTCCCTAAAGACCAAGTGGCCACTCTGTATCTGTTTTCAACAGACCTTCTTTTCTTCAAATCAACTTTGATTTCAAAACTAAAGGAAAATCAATTCCGAAACCCCGGAAATAAGAAACCGGGGGTGGGCTTATGAAGGCCGCGTGTCCACACACCTTCTCCGTGATTTTGATCATTTTCTTCTTCATGAAGAATCTCAACTTGTGGAGTATGGTTTGCTTGCATTGCATGGACTCCATAAGCGTCATTAATGAGGTCATTCATTCTAGGATGTGCTAACAGATCGTCCTCTACTTGTATTAGTCCCTTGCATGGTAGTTATTCTGGAATATACATGAATTCCCTTTCCCTGTGAAATTTCCAAAATATATAATCTTGTTGCATACCCCACTTAATCAAATGTAACTCAACCTCTGTCCATTTCCAACATTTACCATTTCTACAACGCGCACATGGACACGAGATCTCTTTAGTTTTTAGATTCCTCTTTTCATATTTAACAAAGTCCTTAACCCCTTTAACATGCACATCCCCCACCCTATTAACTTCACCCTTCCACTCTTTGTTAAGTGGAAACCCCATCAATTCTACAAAAGTATAAAAATAAAAAGTAGCTACAATTAGATTACAAAGGTTTTTTAGAAGTTAGTTAATTTCATAACTCAAGCAAATTTCTCACTCTCTCTATGTTTGCCATTTGATCCCCATTAAATTTTGAAGTTCTCGCTATCTATTATTATGTTTTCCCTTTTTAGATTCTTGTTTGCATTTTTCATAATCTTATATAAGTAAGTTTAAAAGTTCATACTACACACAAATCACATATTTTCAGGCACAAACTTTGACATAATGACCGCGCTAAATATTCCCAAGTTCTCGACACGCGCATATGGCCAACACAAATGTTTCTCAGCAACAAACAAAAAGGTTCATGCAATAATAACTCATCATAAAAAACACATATAATCATCAAATATCATCTCATGGACCATCATTCTTCAAAAACAAAAATAAAGAGAATTGGGCCTTGCTTGTGTGTAAATGTGAAGAACAAGAGACTAAAAATCCATCTGAAGACCCAAATAGCATCTTTACTTCAATTTTCATCAACAACAAAATCAAGAGAGTTGGGCATTGCTTGTGTGTGAATGTGAAGAACAAGAGGATAAAAATCCATGTGAAGACCCAATTCATCCAACTAAAAGATTATACAAAACTAAAGAAGTGCAATTGACTATACCTCAGTAAAGTTCCTTTGATCATAAGTAAGACATTTATTAGACAACTTCTTCAAGGTTCGAAAGAGAATCTGTAATGTCACACCCCAACCTACCACGGGCAGATTAGGACACGTGTAACAATGCCACCGAAGCACGTCCCCAATGGATATAACATAAATCAAGTCTAAACTATCTTTTAAACTCGTTATAAAACTCATTAGCCTGTAACAAACCTCAAGGGTAAAATGGTCATTTTAAAAATTTTGTCGAGTTTCCATCTCAAAAGGTAGCTTTTTAGATAAGGAACTCAACGTTGAAAATGGCGCATGAATACGAATCTCTTGGGCCAAGTTATGTTCATTTTTTTCTTGAATTTGACTATACTCAAGCACAAGAACATTCTGCCAAGAGTTGGATCAATCTAACTTTCTTTATGCTTGATCCAACTTCCTCCAGAATGAATTCTGCCCAGAGTTGGATCACTCCAACTTTCTGCAAAATATAATCTGTCCAGAGTTTGCTCAATCCAACCAGAGTTTGCTCAGTCCAACTTTCTGCAATAAGTATTTTGCTGCTGCTAAAAATTCTTGCTGCTAAAAAAAACTTTGCAAGTTTTAAAACAATCTCAAAACATATGCTTTGCTATCAAAATCTAACCAAACATCAAATGAATCTCTAGGACTCATTTTTAAACCCTTGCAAGTGTACTCAATCACCAAATTCATGAGAAACCATGAATCACAAAAGAAGAAACATGCATCATTTCCCAACATTAAGCTTAACATGAGTAAAAATCTGTCAAAACTTGACTAAACCTCCCCAACTCCTTCCATAGAAGATTCATTTGAAAACCAATCATACCCATAACATTTATAGTACTTAAATAAGTTGAGAAACAAGTTCTAAACAAGATTCATGGGTTCAACAACCATCCACAACCAATATACAAACTCCAAACATAACTTGTTCTCCCAACAACACCACTTACAACTAAAACTTTACAAGCATAAGTTCCAACTCCTCCAAGACTAACATAATTACAAGTCTATGAACATATAAACAAAATGACCCTTCACCCGGAACTCCGATCACTTCCTTCCCTCATCACGATCCGTACATGCGGTGGTTATTTAATAACCACACAGAAAACAGTTTTGTTTTAAGCTTACGCTTAGTGAATCTTTAACCGTGTCATTGGAGTATGAAATGTGCATATGCAATATTCAGCAACACAACAACAAAACTAGTCGCCGGTATGTCAAGTAACTAATCTCCATCGCATCGGACCCAATATTCCGGGCCTCTTCTCACTTTAACGTCGCATATAGTGAAAATACACACTCTCACGTGACTGTAGTCAAATTGTTATGGTCGTCACCACCGTCCCCTTTTTCTTGAGGAAAACATCATCCTGTTAATACGAGCTAAATAATGGTGATTATCACTTCACATCCATTGACCCAATTAAGAATATAAGCATGTCAAAGATATCACATAGCAATTTTCGTAAAATTGACATGTTAAGCTCTAATTAACACATGCTTTATCTATTAATTCAAGAACAAAGCATTCAAACATACTCAATATCACATAAGCATCATTTAACACCCAATTTAGGATTAGAGTACTTACCTCACAAATTGCTCCAATTAAAGCCTAGAACCCCAAATTCCTTGCTAATTTTAGCTCTAATTAACTCCAATGATAATCCTACATACAAATATCGCGTATATGTATCGTCACCTTAAAGAGGGTCACGGAAAAACGTTAACCAAACTGGAAATAAAAGGTATAGAGACGATCCTCTCACCTCAACGATTCCGAATACGACTTCAGTTCGCGAAACGGTGTACCGACGGTGAAGAAACGGCGACGAAACGGCGAAGACGACGGAGCTTCCGTCAATGGCCGAATCTTCTTCTATATCTCCTATCTCTATATTGTAGATTATAATGAAGAAGAAGGTGAGTCATGTGTTTGAGGTGTCAACATCCCAAGCCTCATGCCAAGTTTTGTTTATTTCTATTTACACCCCCAACATTTCTTTAAACTTTATTATGAAATCCCCAACATAAACGTATTAACTACCCAATCTAAGTGGGTAACTGTCTATGTCATGCATGGGTCCCAAACATGGTTCCACATATTTTGTAAAGTTGCTAATTAACCTACTAGTTATGAATCCGGTTCCTATTCACTCTCACACGGGTACTCAAACTAATATCATTAAATATTGCAACAATCAATAAAATATTAAAACAATTAAACAAATATTCATTTAATCATATAAATGCAACTAAATGCAATTTAATTAATCCGGACCTCCCGTGGGTCCCACTTCATATTTTTCCAACTATATCCTTTTCTCAAGCACTTAACATGTCGGGGTAACTGGAACTTACCCAAATTATCACATGCTATTAATTATATTAATTAATGCATGCAAAGCAGATATTATCTCATTTCTCCAGGTACGGGTATTACATGTAATAACCAAAAAAATCAAAGCTCGTGAATTAGCAAAATGCTTCAACTCCTAATTGGATGTTCCAGACTTTAGGAGCATGCTAAGAAGAATATTCTTGAACCACATTCTTCATAGCATTGCATATCGATATCATGAACTATGTAGCGTGGACACTTCAATTCAGGTGCCCCGTCTATTGTCGGACACGTGTTAGATAACAACATTCATAAGACACCAACAAATGTAAGACGCATGACAAACACAACTAGACACATTATTGGACATGGCATGATGATTCTTTCAAAATGTTCTTAAAATTTTGAGTTTAAGTATTCATAAAATATAATGAGAGAGAAGTATTCGGTTAATTTTAAAATATAGGAAAAGAAGTGGACACATCATGATACACTGCACAACTAATTAAAGAAAATCAAAGTTTTGTTCTACATGTCATAGCTGCGTCCGTAGCCTACTGCCTTAACATTTTTTTTGTTCCAATACAAAGTAACCAAAGAGAATCAAAAGTAAAAACTTTGTTATAGCTCTTTGATGTGAAGTTGATGGTAATATATAAGGGGTTTGTTATTAACTTCTTATTAAAGATCAATCGTCAACCTACTTTAAAGTCTCAATACTGAGTGTGTTTTTTTTGTCTTTTTCATAGTAGAGATTTTGGTAGATGACAGTCTCTATAGCATCTCTAAAATTAGTATACATGTATACACTTTAGCTACAAGTTAAGCTTAAGATGTTACGAGAATGGGTTAACAATGCATATCCAACATAATCCATTCCTATATTTTAGCTACCCACTTTTCATACTTAAGCACCCATGTATGCTTTTTGAACTATATTACACAATAAATTTGGCCCTCGCAAAACTTGGCTGTGAAAAAGTTGTAACCAATTCTAAATTCATTGAGTTCTATTTGTCTAGAAGTGTAAAATGTTTGTAAAATAGACATTGGTCAGTAGCTGTTAAAAAGAACTAAAATACTCTTTAACTTTCAAAAATCTTTATATCAGTCTAAATCAAAGTGTAGAGGCCATGGAAAAGGTTTGTAAAATAGACCTTATTCATAGATTGCTACAAATTATAAACCTTTAATCACTTAACCATTGCTGAGCTCAAACTGCAACGGGTCACCCCTTTCAAAGATGGAATCAAATACAGTTCCGTCTGTGAGTTTTCATTTGGTGCATACACAATCCTTCCAGGCAATGTTTTTAAAACCGGACCGGTCCTTGAATCGGAAAGGTGACTGGTTAACGGGTTGACCGGTTCAACCGGCCGGTCCGGACGGTTAAACCATGATGTCATAAATACTAATCATAATTAAAAAAATAAAAAATATATTTAAAAAAACAAAAAATATACAAAAAAAAGGACCGGTACCCGATTCAACTACCGATTTTACCGGTTCAACTGCCGGTTCAACCGTCAAATCTACCGGTTTTCCAAAATTCGGACGGTTCAATCATTATTCTCGGTTCTTGGTTTAAACCGGTTCGTTTGCGGTTTTGGTCGACGGTTCAACCGGTTTAACCGGCCGATTCGGTCTGGTTCTTAAAACAGTGCTTCCAGGCACAACTTGGTTGAGTAAGCAAAATTTGAACCACTCTCCATTTGAGCTTTTCAAATGCGTAACCAAACAACCCCCCAAAGAAAAACAACATGACCACTATAGACATCACACCCAACCTATACAAAACTGTAGAAAAACAACATAGCCCAAATAGAAAAAAAGGGAGAACAAAAGCAACAAGAATTAGTCTATGTGCAAACCTCCAATGAACACAAATCCAAAATAGGCACCATCAAACAAACAAACCCTAACCACTCCACTAATGTTTCAAACTCTAACCCAAATTGATGAAAGCAACAACTCCCAAGACAAAAAACACACCTAACATGCCTCAACATTCAACACAAAACCACAACAACCAAGAAAGTTTTGAAATTTAAATTAAAAAGTGAAAAAGCTGCCCAAATCCAGCTACACACCGCCCATCAAATTTAATTAAAGTTTATCTATACCATTTTTTTAGGTAGTCTTATGATTTATCTATACCATTCAACTAAGAAAACCAGGATACTATTGAATTTTTTTAAAAAAATGAAAATAGACAAGAAAAAGGAGTAAAAATGGCTGATAGTTTTTTTTTTTTTTTTTGTAATACAGAAATTAAAAAAATGGTTAGACTTTTTTTTTGTAAAGCAGAAATTAGTGTATTTGGGGAAAAGAAAAGAAAAGACAAATGGAAATCACCCACAACAAAAAAACTAAAATTACAGAGACCAGATCAACCCATGAAGTGTAAATTTCATGATTTTGTGTTTCAATAAGAGGAGATCTTCAAGACTTTACCTACATGGGCCAACATCAGGTTCTTTCTCTTTCTTGCACATACTCAGGCTCAAAATAATAAAATACTCATGCACAGAGAACGTTGTACCTGGGAAGAGTGCAAATAAAAATATGGATACATCAAAAACTCCATGTACTGTTACATCTGTTCTTCACACACAATTTGGGGGCTTTGTAAGTTTTTCACACTAAAATAATTAGATAGATAAAAGAGCACAAAATTGATAATCCACCCTAAACAATTATAAGGTTAGGAAAAGTTGAAGGAACAAAGAAGAAGATGAAGATGTGAATAGTTAGAATTCGTAAATAAAAATCTCAAATATTTATACTTAATTAAAAAGCCATAAATCAAAAACTCAAATATCTATTCACTCAAAACCAATAATGGTCAATTAGCACTGACCAACCCGGCGAGGTTTAGGGAAAATAAAGGATTCATAGACAAATGATGAGACAAATTATTGAGAGTAACACCAAACAATTGAAGAAACTGTAAAAGTAATCTCAAATATTACTGAGGTCCGGCTATGTGGTGGGTCTAGGTGTAAAAGTTTAGCTTTCTTCTACAAATTTCTCCCATTGCAATAGCCAAAAATAGACACACACACATAGTCGCATACACACACACACAAATGCATACATAGAAAGGGTGAAGATAGACCCATTAATAGAAGGGGGTGAAGATAGATTGGAGAGAGAGAGAGAGAGAGAGAGAGAGAGAGATCGATTACCTAAGATCATCGACCTTTAAAGGCCACGTATATGTCAGAGAAGATGGCAATGAATCCAGTGAGAGACTTTGAAAATGTCAATGGCGGAGGAGTCGCTAGCTTCACTACTGTGGTTAGGGTTTGTTCAGGGAGATGTAGAGGAGGAATGAAGTAGGAGGGGAACGGTGGCCGAAGAAGGAGTAGGAAGTGGAGGTGTAGGTGGAGGTGTCAGCAAAGTAGGAGTAGGAAGTGGAGATGGGCCCAGTGGCGGCGATTGTGCGTTCGCGGTGAGAGAAAAGGACGAGGAGGGGGAGGCCTAGATCTATTTCCTTTTAGGGGTTGGAGACCTCTCATCTCCATCTTCATCAGTTGTCTCATGTTTGGGGGGAAGGGGGGGCGCAGGTTTGTGAGTGGTCATTTAATTAGAGGGAAACCAAATATTTTGGAGAGGGAAAGGAAAGGGGTAGGCATTTTGTCACTGCCTAGACATTGTCACTGATACTTTTGTCACCAATTCCATTTTTACCATCTCTGACAGTGACAATTTTATCACTGCCAAAGACAGTGACAAAGCTAGCAAAAAAAAGAGTGACAAATCTGTTGTTTTGGTGTAGTGGATGTTTGCACGGGGTACGAACTCTAAGCCTATGAATTATAGGAAATTACATGTTTTGGTATCCGACTTGATATTTTGAATCCGGGTGAAATTCATGTATTTAGTAGGCCCATTCATTATGCACGTAAAACTGCAATAAAAGCACTTATATGTGATCATATGAGCATGTTATGTGTTTATGAGGGTCAAAAGGGGGGTTTGGTACAATTTCATTAGGGGGTAAGCTCCTCGATGTTTGAGGATTATGGTATCGATAGTTGTTGTGCCTGGTTTGGAGAATGGCCCAGCCGGGGCACGGGGTGCGTGGAAGAGGAAGGCCTTCCACGACATTAATCTCATTTACCGGATGGGAACGTACCACCCTCCCTAGAGACTAATTTGATGCGTTTTGATGTTTTAAAACATGAATTGTCATATAAGCATATGTTAGAATTGTGCACTCAGTATATAACTGAGCAGTAAAGATTTACTCCATTACAGGTGATAGGAAGAGAGGAAAGAAGAAACGCAAAGAGTGAGGTCAATGGGACGACGAGATCGTTCTTGTATATGTTTTTGTTTTCCATTCCAAAGTTGTAATAAGAGATGCAATGAACTAGAATTATGTTCTGTTTTTAACTTGGAAGCACGAAATGAATTAGTAGTTTCGTAATCCATAATAAACTCTTGTATTTATGGGTTGAATGCATCATAATACAATGAAGACCATTTTGTAATGAGTTAGGATAACCTTAGCTTGAAATCTGCAGAATGCTTAGCAAACAGAGAGAAAATAGTCGACTGGAGGCTCTATTTGGACAAGCTACTACCCTGGAATTTGTAAAACCAGTCAACCGAATCTCCAACATAGTCGACTGGGACATTGGGTTAGAAATGCTATTTTCGTTCTGTGATAAAAGTAGTCGACTGGGCTGAGGGGACAGTCGACTGGATCATGTTTTCAAAATGGGAGTTTCTAGGGGATCAAGGTCCAGTCGACCGAGTAGGTACCAGTCGACCGGGATTTTTATATCATAGTCGACTGGGTCTCCAACACAGTCAACTAGACTGGCTGCTAAGATTTTAGTCTCTCTATCAGTCGATCGGACATCTGATCAGTCTTCAAAAAGGGGTATTTCTTTAAGTGTTTTCAAGTGCGCAAAACTTTTTATGACTCTGAATTTTATGGATTTTACTTATGTATGTCGCTGCTATTTACTTTATTGGAATTGGATGAGCCTTGGAGGTGTGCCATATGTCCTATTTCTGTCGTAGATGGATGAGTTGTGACATTTATTGGTATCAGAGTTATAGGTAACAAAGTTTTGGGAGCGTTCGATGACCAGTTAAGTGTTGAGTGATTTAGAGCATACTCTAGAATGCATTCACTCGTTATAGAGATGTTTGATGCATATGGTATATTGTCATACATGCATAGTATTTATGCATTCGGGAATAGGTGGAATCATACGGATGTAGAGTTGTATGATGAGATGAGATTACCGTGCATTATCATAGACCTGGTGTGGTGACACGAGGGAGAGATGATATCTTGGTAGTAATGAGCAGTTGCATTTTTCAATGAAAACCAAATGATTTTCAATCGAATTAGTAATTATTTGAAGTGATAGTAATGAGTGCTCTTTGAGGGATTTGACCGGGAACAAAGTTTGAGTAGTGAATGGTGGAAGGGATTTTATTGGCGTTCACATGGAGGGCGACAAGTGATTGTTCATAGTCGAGTATTGGGATTGATTGATAAGGGTTCTATTTCATACATGGGTTAAATGTCATGAAGCTAGAGAATAGACATGTACAGTTGGGTATTATGATAGGTGATGAATCTCTCGCCTTATCTTATGGTGTCATCCTATAGTGTTTTTTACGGCTTTCTCTTACGGTATGTATGATGTATGTCAGGTAGTTGAAGAATCTTTAACCTGTTATACGGTATTGGAATGATTGGATGGTTGCGGAATCTCTTAACCTATCTTACGATATGTATTGGACGGTTAAGGAATCTCTCAACCTATCTTGTGGTATGTATTGGGGATTGAGGAATATCTCAACGAGTTATGAGTATCTTGGGTGTGGAAAATCTCTCAACTGAACCTGACTTTGGGTGGTCATGGTACCATCATGGATTTAAATGTGATAGGAGGATTAGTAGCGGAGGCTACCGGTTGATAGTGTAGAAGTGGAAATGTCGTGATCATTTGGGGGATCGTCGTAGGTAATCACTTGTATAGTAGAATGAAATGCTCTTGGTATGAGAATTCATAAAACTTTGTAATTTGAACTGTTAGTGTTGAAATCAGAGAAATTCGAAAGTGTAGACTTTGGTAATTGAATCTTAGAAGCTATAAAACGTCGTTAGTTTGATGCATAGTCTTTTGAAAACCTTTGGGATTCGGTTTGAAACGAATCCGAACTCTCGAGTTCATGTTATGAGACTTGTACCATTCGTGTACTCGTAATTCGGGGGACGAGGCTATGTTGTGTAAATGGAATATTTATATGTATTTTACATGTCATTAAATACTTTGTAAAGCTTTTGAAATGGTTTGGAGAGTTGACGGTTTGAACGGGTCGATAGGGGACTAGGAAAATATGAGTTTTGTAAGAAGGAAATGTTGTTCTGGTCCCTTTTGACCGGTCAAATGGGGAAGTTCGACCGGTCGAACACCCCTCTGCCAGATCCTTCAAATTTTAGTTTTTCATCCGTCGGCTTTAACGAAAACGGACATAACACTTTATTCAAAAATTGGATTCGCGCGCCATTTTTTGCGTTAGAACCAGGATTCAAAGAGCTATCTTTTGATATAAAACTTAACATATTTTCTAAATGACCATTTTCTCTTGGGCTATTTTGTCACAGAAAAGTTCTTTTAAGATGTCTAATCCATGATTTCCTGGTTACAAATGTTAGAAGGACAAGAGCTATCACAACCCTGGACCGTGGTCCACCTACGGAAGTACTTTTACGAGGATCATTATCGGTCAGGGACATGAGACTTATGTTTTCTTTACAAAAAAAAAGTTGTAGCTCTTTCCGAGCAATATTTTATATTGAATAAAAAGCTTTTCTTTTGAAAACAGCGTTCCTTACCTATGTTCCACGGCACACAAAGACCTTGGGATCACACCCGAGGCATTTCAAAAGACCTCGGGCTATATTCCGAGGCACATAAAAGACCTCGGGGAAACACCCGAGGCAACCTCTCCACTTAGGTCCATAACCTACGATGGGGACAAACCTCCTAGGTGCCCAACGATAGAGGAGTTAAAGGACTCCAGAACTACAATGTTCTGGGTCAGTTACCTACAGTCATTACCTCTATACATTCTCGCCTTAGCAAAAGCTTTGGGAGAGGGGGGGGGGGGGGGGGGGGAGGAGGGAATAATGAATTAAATAGGAAACCACACCGGCCATTAACATGACTTAAAATTAACCAAGTGTATACCTTTAAACATTCCTAAGCATGTACAATGCCTAGGGTTAACTAACCGGGTATTACAGGTTTAAAAATCCTGCATTATCCCGAATGGATTCTACAAGCTAGGAAAAATCCTAAGTGCAATAACTCAGAATATTTCAAGGTTCTACAGATCCCCTAAACACCATGTCTCCTGCCAGCACAATTTTAACTTTTTGCTAAGGCAGAGTTGTTCTACACAACTGACTGGGAACTGGCAAACGCAAACAAGCAGCACACAAGCAGATGCAGACATTAAAGGCACAAATACAGGCATACAAGTACAAGAACATAAACAATGGCTGCAAAAGGTGACCTCAGAGGGCCTTTTCATTACTGGTTCATAAGAAAAAGTACATTGCCTGGGGGGCAGTTATAGTAGCCTCCCCATGTAAAAAAAAATACAGAGCTAAGGTACGTCCATAACGACCATTTCTTCGGTCTCCCCGACCTCTCCGTCGGGAGCAGCCCCACCAAGGGCCCCATCCTCAACACCTTCCTCAATAGCGGCTAACTCCTTCGAGAAGTCAGACTCCGCCCATGAGTACCCCGAAAGGTCCTAGTCAGGATGGTCCGAAGCCGCCCTCTCAGCCAGGTCAGCATAACCCATGAGGGAGCTGGCCTCAAATTCTTCATCTACCGTCTTCGCCGCTTCCACCCGAGCAGCCTCGGCATCGGTAGTGTCTTTCGCCTCAGCTGCCTTCCTAGCATACCGCTCGGTGGCCAAATCCTCGTGGGCCGCTCCCAGGTCCAGGGCCAGGCCAATGCCCTGGTCTTCTCTTTCTCCACGACCAGGGCAAATTCTACGGCCTTCCGGTCGGCTTTTTCTGCAGAAAGGGCAGCCTCAGCAGCGACCACTTCTCTGCCATCCTGGGCAAGTAGGCCTTAGCCCCGATGGAAATGAAGATAGAAACAAGACAAGGCGATTGGCTTACCGTGTGCGAGATGCTGTATAGACACCCGATTAGATCTTTCGGGCTCAGCCTGGAGCTCCTCTCGATCTGGCTCTAGAGTAGCCCGGGTCAAATCCGTGCCCGGGCATCGTCTGACATGTCAGCCCAAGGGAACATCGACCGAGATGCTCCCAGAAGGTCGTATAGCGGTGGTTACCACCTCAACCCTGGGAGCCGAGATCCCTACCTACTCCACACGGGGCCCTCGTTGAAGCCGCTTGAGCTATTGACCAGTAGTGGGTTCCTGTCTTTTTCTTCTCTGGCTAGCCCGGGCAGCCAACGCAGCCTCCTTCTCCTTTAAAACGACTACGTCCCTGGGATCCATCTCTGTGAAAAACATGAAAAAGCGTGTCTGAGGGAAGATTGGAACTAACCAGTAAGAAGGCGAACATGAAATTAGTATGACTTGAAACTTACCAACAATGATAGGAGAAAAGATTAGCTCAACAAGAACTTTGTACGGGCGGTATGTGATCACAGGCTCTTCCACCCGAGACAATACGTCAACAATGTTCATGGGAGCCTGAGCTAAAGTCCTTATTCTATTCTGACACTTTTCTGAGAGGTTTGGTGGGTCGGCGGATCCCACTGCAAAATAAAAAGAAGTCAGCCTACATTACCACGACAGGGGGGTAACATCAAAAAGCAAATTTAAGACATAGCTTACTTCGCAGCTTGCTTGCCTAGGTAGTCCTCAATGGGATTCCCGGGGCCTCCGCGCTGAGCCCAAGAGTGGATACTTAGAAGAATTTATTCTTCCACCCCTTGTTGCTAGGGGCATTCTCCAGGATCTTCCTCCCCTGTCGGGCGCTTAAAGAAAAGAATTCGACCTCCCGGTATAATTAGGGTGGCTGGTAGGTCCACAGAAATTCATGGAGAGTAAGCTCGTACCCAAAAACTTGGGGCCAGAGAGATATGGCCCCCATCAGAAACCTCCCCATTTAGGGCAAGATGCCTGGGAGCGATACCTAGGTAGATCAGCAAGTCTTGGGCAAGGGGGTGGAAGGGTAGACGAAGGCCTGCGAGGAGCGCATCCTCATAGAGGGTAGTATACCCTGGTCGGGAAACATGTGCCTCATCATCCGGCCTAGCCAGGGAGAAGCCATCAAAGCAAGCAAATTTTTTCCTAATCCTGGCTAAGTCAGATGCACCTAGACCACTGGGGGACCCCATGCAAGAAAAGAAGACCTCTGAGCTATCTGAGGTCGACACCTTATTTCCAGCCTCCCCCGACTCGAGAATCTCAACGAAAATCCGGTTCAGTCCCTCATCAGATACCGCGGTTAGAATCCTGCCCTCACTGTGGTGGTCAGACGGAGTTAGCGAAGGAGGGCTCAAGCTAGCGCTCGGAGTCCCAGAACTTGACTACTCATCCTCCGACAGGGAAGACTAGTTAAAGTCCGAGTGGCACATTTTTAAAATCCTTATTGTGGGAAGCAATTGGCGGCCTAGGTACGGGTCAGAAACCCCAAGTCTAATGTATAAGGACGGGAGAGATAAGAGCCTATAGGGAAGGGTGTATATGGTCTTACTTGTCAGATAACACTCAGACAGAATGCACCTATTGAGCACGTTTGACTGTTCAATTAAAGGGAGAGAATTGCCCGACCTCACAAAGTAGTAGAACCTAAGGGAAAAAAATCCCACTCCCTCACCAAGTCTAAAGGATTCCTACTCTCCAGTCTCGCTCGGGACAGAGACAAAAGAAGAAAGGAAAGGGAAGTACAATGAATGATAAGACTAGAGGAGAAAGGACTTACAGGAAAAAGAGTGAGAAGACGATCGGGAAGCTTGACCGGGTGCTTTCTCTCTCGAAATCGCTCGGTAAATTCCTTCAGTAGACAGTAGGTGGAATGAAATGCTTGACGTTTCCTTTAAAAGGAAACCCGGACGGCTCAGATGATATCAGATCCAACGGCCAGGAAACCTTCTCCCCTAGACACCCAACAACTGTCACCTCGGGCACATGAATTGGCACCTCAAAAAATGTGCGCCTTTAATGAGCGACGTTACGGCTCGGTCCAAGCGTAACGACCTAGTTGCCCGTGCACTAGTCTCACTGGATCCTAACCAGACCAACCATCTCTTGACACGCGTCAGGTACCAACCCAAGCTCCCGAGGCAACCAATCGGTCCAGGCCCCGACTGCCCAAGTTGGCCGGTTCGACCCCGTGCTATTTCCCGAGGTATCCCGAACGGTTTGTCGAGCTATGCAAATTTTTAACCCTCATTTGATACAGCATCATTTAAAGTAGTCCTCGGTGTCATGGCCGTGATCTTTGTGGTACCGGCAGTACTTGTCCCAATTTCTCTTTTCTGGTGGACTCTTCAGCTTCATTGGCTTCTTAACCAGTTTATGAGTCTCTGTTGTAGCCATAACTTCTTAGATGGGTCGGGAGACTGGAGTGAAGGCTATCGGGGGCTGGTCCCGATTGCCCTTCTACTGACTCTGTCTTGACTTCTTTCCCGAGCTCTTCTCAGAGCCCTCCCATTTCTGTTTGGCGGCCAGGGACTCATCTTTCGCGAGGATCGAACGCTTGGATTTTAGAAATTCCTCTAAATCGATGTACTTTCCTACCCTCTCAGAGAGCTCTACCAAGGTGGTTGGCCAGTTATGGTGGAACGACGTGGCCACCTTGGTATTCTGGACTCCCGAGCAGAAGGCGGTGATTGAGACTGCCTCATTCAAGTCATGGATCTAGACCTTCTGCTAATTGAACCGATCTACATAGTCATTCAAGGACTCGCCCTTTCACTGCCTGACAGTCAGCAGTTGAATGTCCTGCTGTGGTCGACCAAGCATACCCACGAACTGGCTGATAAAAAGCTTACTGAGTTCTTTAAAATCGTTAACCGATCGGGGCTTGAGGGTATGGAACCACTTTGCTGCTGGCCCCTTAGAGTTCTAGGGAAAGCCAAGCAATATAGTTCATCGGCATTGGTTACCAAAGCCATCTGAGCCTTGTAGGTCCGAACATGGTCGACCGGACTTCCTGAACCATCATACGAGTCGAGGTGGGGCTATTTGAATTTGTGCGGGTTGGCGAATCCTGTTACCCAATCAGTGAACGGTGACTCAGTCTCCGTGTTGGTGTAGTTATGACTCAATTTTTGACCTAGCTTCTCGAACTATTTTTTCAAGTCGTTGATTCAGGCCTTCACATTGTCCCGACCAGTGTTTCGTCTAGACTCGGTATAGGTCGGGTCAGATGAGGAGGATTCCTCTTCAAAGTGTGCTGTCCTTTGGGATAGGGCACGACTTTGACTCCAGTTGATCGTGTGCCTAAGGTCGCTTCGGCTCCTGGCCGGGCGATCCTGGGCCGACTCCCGGGTCAAACGCTCTTGCCTCTCCCCTTTGGTAGTGCGCTTATTATTAATAATGTCTCTGGCGTCCCTCGTGCGGTTTGGGTTGGCCCTGGCACGTTGTTGGGTCCGTATTGGATCCCGACCACATTCATCGTTTCCGGGCTATCCCATCTCTTGGGGGGACGCCGGTGCAGTATGGGACGTCGTCGGGTCCGTTTGGGCACCTGATTGTGTTGATCATTCCCGTGCTGCGCCTCGGTTTGTTGAGGCTTGTTTTGCTAGGCCAGCAGGGTTTCGATCTGTCGTTGAGTTTGACGCTGGCCCTCCAGAAGCTATGCCAGTGCAATAGTAATCTGCTCAGGAGTCATGGAGACCGCCGATTGGTCGACCGGTAGATCTGCCTGACTCGTTGGCTGAGCAGTCAAGAGTTTGGGTTTTGAGAAATCTGTCGCTTCCCACAGACGGTGTCAAGCTGATAATGCCAAATTTGGTAAAGAGAGTAAGAAGAAGAAGACGAGAGAGTTTGTATGTGGTTTGACCCTATTAGTTAAGAGACCTGCGTCCACGTTTTATGTCGAAGCACTTGCACTATGAAATTGTCCGAGGATCTGTGGTGAACCAACAAGAGCTTGGAGCTACCAGAGACCGGCCGGGTATGTGTGTATGATGCAGAGTTTTTGATCCCTTCTGAAGGGCGTGAGCGGTCTCTTTTATAGATACAAGAGAGCTATTCATACAAGGTAAATAATGCTGATACAATCAGATGGGGATAGATTAGCACAAATCATGGGAGTTTTCTAATTGTGTTAAGAATCTACTCCTTCCATTAGTCTTCTACCTGAGATAGAAAATTGCCTGGAACGGTATGGACCACGTCCTACAACGTGGCTAGTCCATTCCCGGCGCTAGTACGAGCCCGTGTCACATCCCCGACTTGTAGGTTGAGTCCGAGCGGTCTAGAACATACCGTTCGGGGGTGACTATGCATTGAATGCAGTTACTAGATGACTTGGCTTTCTTTACTGAGGTGGTAGAGATCACCTCCCACTGGATATTTTTGTGCGTACCATACTCTAAATACCTCAGTGTGGTCATTGAAATTTGTTTCAGTTTCTCAGACTAATTAATGAGGTAATAATAAATTTTATAATCCACTTGAATTTGCATACAATGCTACCCTACATTCTTCATGCACAAGGATAATAGATCCCTACATGAATTAACATACGAGTACATCTAACAAAATACAAAAACTTCCATTCAAACAGTAACATCGTAGAATTGTGCTGAGTGCAAAATCACATTATTGGTAACAAAATATTCTTGGCCAAGAACAAGTGATCAGTGCATCAACTGCAGGCCTAAGAGCTACTTCTTTACTGGGGGATCTTATTCAGCTTACAGTACACATAATCTTTGTACTTTTTAGTTTTATATTTTGATGGATTCTCTTCATTCACAAGCTTTGAAACAGGTCCAACTTCAAGTTCTTGAGGAGGCTCCAAGAAAACTGGCCATGACATTCTTGTATTGTCTTTGTTTACAGTGGTCCGATGCAGCACACTCTTGTAATTGCCGTTGCTTAAAATCTGTTGAAACAAACACAACAACACAATCTTCTTTTCAAAATAACTATCGTACATTACACTCAATTAAATATAATCTTCAATTTTTGTTCTCTCTTTAAATTCTATCCCTTTGTCTCAAGAAATTACATTTAGTGACGGAAACGAGTGTTCAGTACAGTACAGATTAAATACAGAAAGATACCATATAGTCATCTCTTCTTCTTTTTTTTTTTTTTTCAAAATATCACTTTTATCTCTGTGTTTTTCAATTGCAATGAATAAGGCCTTTGATTTTAAAATGATATAAATTGAGGATAATCGATAATATTTGTAGAGTAATTTTTTTTTTTTTTTATGGCTAATCTCGTTGTACATATTATATGAAGCAAATACACCAAACAATTGAGAGAGAGAGAGAGAGGGGTACGTACCTCAATTTGGTCACCAATGTGGATGATCAAGGCATTAGGGATGTACTTGACATTATACCAATGTTCATCTTTGAAGACCTGGAGGCCTTGGACCTCATTAGGAACAAGTATGGTGATGCATGACATGTCAGTGTGGGCCACCACCCCAAGTGCCAGGTCTGGGCGAGGACATGGCGGGTAATAATTTATTTTCATAAGGTAATTCAAATCTTCACCACCACCAGCATCCTTTAATTCATGCCCTTCAAGCCCAAGCCCTAATGACAAGCTCTCGAACAACTTATCTGCTACCACTCGTAACTTCTTAGTGTACTCTTCATTAGCTTCTCTGCACCCCAAAGAAAAAAAAAATTAAAAAATAAAAAATAAATCAATACTAGTTAGGTAGGGCGGACCTTGAGGCCATGTCCCGAAGTAACCGCATGTGAGGGGGGGGGGGGGCCTGTATATGGTCTTCTAACAAACCTATGGCAAGCCTTGTGTTCCAATCAATTGGGGTCGGCTGTATGAATCATTTTTTTCCATTGTGCACGATCAAGAGCTATATGCTCATTTAAATTATATAAATTCATATCTTGTTGTACTACATATTCCCAAGTCAGTCTAGGTTTACCTCTCCCTCTAACCATTCCAAGCATTACGATCTTATCACTCTTTCGCACAGATGCATCTACAGGTCTTCGTTGTACATTACCGAACCATCTAAGTCTATTCTCCCTCAACTTATCCTCAATATGTGTCACTCCTACAGTCTCTCGGATGTACTCATTTCTAATTCTATCTTTTCTAGTCTTACCACACATCCATCTTAGCATCCTCATCTTCGCTACACTCACTTTGCTAATGTGTTATTTCTTAGTTGTCCAACACTCTGTCCCGTAGAGCATAGCTGTCCTATAAAATTTTCCTTTCAATTTTGTTGGTATTCTCCGGTCACATAATACTCCCGAAGCACTCCTCCACTTAAGCCAGTCCACTTTAACTCTATAGGTCATGTCATCACCAATCTCTTCGGTCACATGTATATATACTGATATACATGTATATAAAACTCAAAAGCAAAGACACTAGAATTTTGAAAATTACATTTTTAGTGTAAAATTTTTTTGAGTTTTAGAAATAGGCCTCTCTAGAATTTTGAAAGATACCATACAATGTTTAAGTTTCACAAATAGACTCATATTATAAGTAGACCCCAAAAAAATTGCCAATTATGTATAAGTAACCCTTAAAAAAATTGTCAATTATGTATAAGTAGATTCCAAAAAAATTGCCTCTAGGGCGCTGCCCCCGAACCCCGGTATAAGGGCATCCCTTTTAGTAGTTCGTCCCGGGTGTCCAAATACTCAAGACCGGCCCTAATGAAACCTCTCATTTTTAGGCCTATTTTTTTCTAGTTTCTTCATGATTTCTATGAAACTTCTCATTTTTAGGCCTACATTCTTCTAATTAGTTCCTAATTTCTATAAAAATTATCATTTTTACGCCTATTTTCTTCTAATTTCTTCCCAATTTTTATGAAACTTAGTATAGAAACCTCATTTTTTAGGCCACTTTAAAAGTTCGTTTGAGGCCTCGGACAATTTTTTTCATCTCACGATCAACCCTGTATTCAGGTTGAATTATAAACAAATGAATCAAACTCATCAAGGACAGAATAGTCTTTTCACATCTCACTAAGAACATTTGTGGGCAGCCCCAAGGATCTTTTGAAAATGAAAAGCAGGGTCAACTTGAAGTCCACTTTCCTTTCAGTAAGGGGCTAAACGATAAAATAACACCCATGTACTTTAAAAGAAAATTAATTCGAAGGAATGAAGGGCTCTTTTTGTGATTTGAAAAACTACACTAACATAATCGCCTATCAAAGATTGAACCTCAAGAAAGTTAACGGTGTATGCAAACTTACTTTTGTACATCTGCAACAAAAAATTATTTATTAATTTAACAAATAAACATATTGTTAAAAGGACAAATATCTCGTTAGAATATACATATATATATATATATACACACACTATCGTATACATATTAGATTAGGGAAAAAAAAAATATCACACAAAATGTTTATAAACTTTGATAAGGTAAATTAGTCATTATAAAAAAGTATAGCAAAAAAATTAACGTCTACTAATAGTTGACTATCAGAAGAAAGAAAGTACTTATAACCCTAATACCTCAAGAAAGATAATATCAATTTTTTTATAACACAAAAAAGATCCTCTTATATGGACCTAACCTCAACAGAGGTCTGTGACGCAATTACAAAAGTAATGGAGATGAATGATAAACTTTTATATTCGAAAATTCAAGTGATCTATGTCAAATATTTAGGGCTAGCTAATTAATAATATTAAAGACAAACCTTAGGTGACGAACCCTTATTTACAAAAATCTACATCCAACTACTACCCTACAAGGCTACACCATAGTCACTCGTAATTGTTAATCATTTGAATAATGATTCGGGCACAAAAGGATACAAAAAACTTCCACAAAATGAATGGAAAGTCTATGTGGCACAGGGGGATCCGCCAGTAATTAAAAGAAACAATGCTTAATTGCTGACGGGTTCCAGTGTGCCACATAAACTTTTTACTCATTTTGTGAAAGTTCTTTGTATCTTTTTGGTGGCCCTAACATTGTTGTAATCATTTTTATCGACAATTGCTTTGAAATGTTATCCCTATCCTTTTTCTTAATGTCGACCACCCACATGACGAGTTAACTGTATTTTATGTCATCTACGCGCTTCCTTTGTTTGTCTGCTACAATCGCCGCTACTTAACAGTTAACAGAGATATGGTAAAGAAATTTGATTAACTAAAATAAATATTACAAAGTATTAAAAAAAAAAAAAAAATTGCGCACACATCGAAAATGAAGGTCTCAGTATGGAACTCATATTTAGAGAGAAAGAGACAGGAAAGAATTGGAATTGGAATGGTGTTGGGAATTTTAAAAATTTTAATTTTCCAAATTTCCAATCCGGAAGATTCAACCAATCCATCTGAAATGTTTGGAATTTTTAATAGTATATATATATACACACACACATATAGTCTTATATATATATAATTAGTCCGGTTCTAAAGAGGGCGTCCTATTTTTATTAAAGAGAGCACCTCTGTTTTGACCGCCAGATCGTGTTTAAAAACTGTGAAATGACAAAACTGCCATTACTGAAAACACGATCCGACGACCAAAACAGAAGTCCTCTCTTTAATAAAGATAGGGAGCCCTCTTTAGAGAATTTTCGTATATATAATTATGTAACTCGGTATTATATACCCCTAATAATATAAAATATATATAGCGGTATATTAAATTTTTTTTTTTTAGGAAGTGGTATATACACTTTTAGGACATGAAAGGTCTTATAGTTTTTTCAAGAAAAAATTTGAGAATTCCAAACAAAATTCAAAATATTGCTGAAATTTTAAAAAAAAAATTTAAAATTAAAATCCAAAAACAATTACAACCAGGTACTGGCAGAGTCAAGAAATTTTTATGCACTGAATGTACTGACTATCTTAAGTCGCATTTTTAAACTACTGAGACTCGGTCGTATAGGATAAGACTCACGCTAAAGAACTGATAAATAATAGGACCCTCCAGGCTCCAACATATAGCTAAGTTGGTCCATCGTCCAAAAGTCGTTCGCTTATTAATTGTAAGGTATCAGGTGAAAGTGTATTATTGATAAAACATTATAAAATGTTATGTGGTTTGGGGCCATCACGTTATTTGGACCAATGGAAAATAGTAATTAGTGTTAAAAAGTTCAGTAATAGCCAAAAAATCAAAATAGTTGGAACAAAATTCAAAAATAATAAAGTTCTTGACTCAATAATTTCTCCTCTGATCAACACAAATACATATGAGAGCATTTTTGCTCACCCTGGGTGACGCTCACCCAGGCATCTCATTGGCCAATACAGTGGGACCCAGGAATAAAGTAACCCTGGTCCCACTGTATTGGCCAATGGGATGCCTGGGTGAGCGTCACCCAGGGTGAGCAAACGTGTTCTCAATACATATACCCAATTCTCAATTACACACACGCATAATGACGCATTCACGAGTTGTGTACAACCCGTCTAAAAGTCTAAGAAAGTTGCATTAATTACTCACTTGCAAGTTGCAAGCACCTTGCTTTTGCATTGAAGGAGCGTTCTCTAGAAAATTCATCAAGGCGGTGTGAAGTGTCTCACTCCGTTTTAACTTCACAACAAACCGAACACAAAGCCTATCATGTGACAACCAAAATGTAAGGCGTATAATTGGATATATATATATATATATATATAGAGTCAACTCTAAAGAGAACGTCCCATGCTTTATTTAAAGGGAGGGTCTCTGTTTTGACCGTCGGATCGTATTTTCATTAAGAGCAGTTTTGTCATTTCACAATTTTTAAACATGATCCGACGGCCAAATCAGAGATCCTCTCTTTAATAAAGAGAGGGCGGCCTCTTTAGAGAATCTAGATAAATCTAGAGATTTGATCTTTATTCTAAGAATATCCTTGACTCCATCATCTTCTTAATTGCCTTTTTCTTTTACGATGACGAGACATCAATTCCCAATACGATTGGCATACGCCATGACGATCAATAAATTTCAAAGACAATCTATGAAGTTTGTTGGGGTAGATTTATGCACATCGGCATTTAGTCACGGACAACTATATGTTGCGCTATCCAAATCCTCAAATTCCAATTGTATAAGTATCCTTTTTCCAGAATATTGACAAAAATACCACAACAAATATCGTTTACCCGAAAATTTTGTTAAAATGTTATATATTCTATTGCGCCATTTTAGTTACTGGGTGAATAAATGCACATATTATCTTTTCTTTTCTTTTCTTTCCTCTTCTTTTTTATTTTTCTTTTTTTCTTTTTTTTTTTACTCCAGGCGATATATATCTTTTTATTTTTATTTTACCGACACTGCTAATTTAATTTTTTCTGTCCACAGTTTTAGTTTTCTATATTAAGTTTAACATGTTGAAATAACAATTTTGAAATTAAAATCAGTTTTTTTTTGCCCATTTTAATTAAAAATCATTTTTTTGTGTCGATAGTGCCCACGGGCACGGAGAATACCTAGGCTTAGTTTGGCCCCCCTTTTGGAGCTTCTCCTTTTTTAAAGCACAATTTCATGTTAATTCATTTGGTAACTAGTTTATGAGCTTTGCAAAAATTAAACTTAGGGCTTTTTTTGAGGAGCTTTTAAAAAGCTCTAGAATGGAGCTTTTAAAAGCTCAAGGTGGCTTTTTGGTTTAATGATATCTTTTTGAAGAGTAGTGTGTCACTTGTATAAAATTATCAAACAACTTGGTAGTAAATTTCATAAGCTCCTTTTAAAAAGCCACGTGGGGGCCAAACTAAGCCCTAATATCTTAACAATTTCTAACTTCTTATAACACCATATCATTGGGGATCTCTGATTTCACGATGTGTTACACAAGTACACATTAAATCTCTCTCTTCTCAATTAATCTTTTTTTTCTCTATCTCAAGATATTAGATTAGCATAATTTGCAAGTACAAGGAGATTATCAACAGACTTAGGCTTAGTTTGGCCCCACGTGGTTCTTGAATAGTAGCATATGAAATTTATTATTAGGTTGCTTGATAATTTTGTACAAGTGACACGTTGTTTTTTTTTTTGTTTTTAAAATTCATGAAATCAAAAAACAACTTTGAGCTTTTAAAAGCTCCATTCTGGAGCTTTTAAAAGTTTTCCCAAAAAAACTCTAAGTTTAATTTTTGCAAAGCTTATAAACTAGTTACCAAATAATTTAACATGAAATTGTATTTTAAAAATGAAAAGCACCAAAATGAGGTTCAAACTAAGCCTTAATTAGTTTGTTAAAATTGAACTGCTATACAGATTGTAATTCTGATTTAAATATCGCCAAAATTTGAGGAAGGACATTTACAAATTAAAAAATCCATGATATCATATCCTTTCATTTAATTTAATTTTTTATTTTTTATTATACACTACATAAGGGGATATAATTCTTCCAATCTATAAATCTCCACCCTATAAGACTCGAATTTGCAACCAACTGCAGTTAAGATTAGATAAATTCGTTACCACTAGGTCATCCATTGATCTATGAGATCATATTTAGATCCTTTGTTAAATTTTAGTATCTTTTTCTTTTTAAATTTTTGTTACATAACTTTATGACACTATGTTATCTATTGTTTGTGGTGACTTCTTCGAATCACACTATCAACATCTATCATATATAGATAAAATACGAGGAATTGTTTTGTCCAAGGGCAGTACACAGAAAAGGGTTTGACGTCACAAGCTAGACTGATGGGGTTGGTGGTGGTGGTGGTGGCGGCGGTGGCCGCGGAGGTCAGGGCGGATTCAGGATTTTTCATTTTTGGTAAAGGGGGGCCTAATCTATACGGAGTTTCAGAAGCAGCGCCCCTGAGGTGATTTTTTTTTGGGTGTACCTGTACATAATCTATATTATATTATTATAATATAGAATCCATGAACACCACGTGTCAACACATTAAAAATACACACTTTCTCCCTCATATGTACAGCTATAGATATATTATATAATTTGTAAATGATTCAATCAATTACTTTTATTTCATCAATAGCAGCATGTTTTATTTTCTTTCATTTATTTAATTTCCCATCCGTCTCCCCCTTTAAATGCAAATTTTCCCATCCGTCTCCTCCTTTAAATGCAAATTATTCACTTATAGTGATATTCTCTTTTCTTTCATCACCCCTATTAAATTCAATTAATTCACTTAATGATATTCTATAATTGGTTGAAATAATTATTCACTTATAGTGATATTTTCTTCTCTTTAATCACCTCTATTAAATTCAATTAAATCACTTAATGATATTCTATAATTGGTTGTATTTCAATCTAATTTCATTTCCCTATCACCAGACTTCTCCCAAATTTTCAAAAACTCAATTAAATGCAATTAATTCACTTTAGAGTGATATTCCATAATTCAGTTACTTTTAGATCTATTTCATTTTTTAGTCACCCTAGACCAACTCCAACTGATCACCCAATTTCAATGTCAATTCTATTATTTGGCATGACTGACCAAACATGGCACCCCGACCCCATGTCAAATGGCCTGCCAAAATTTGGCTTCATGGCATGTCGTGCCATATTTGACACAAGAATTTGCACATATTTGAAAATGGAAAAATTGGGAAGCATAGCATTACTCAATCCAACACAATTATTAATGTTAAGTTTTTAATTCTTTTGACGTCTATGTTGCATACATTATTTTTCTGGTCATATTGACAATGACAATACAAATCAAATATTTAGACTACTCTTATTACTATTATTTTAATTTTTAGAAGCTCAAAAATCATCTATTTTTGTTTGCTAGATATATATATATATATATATCATATTAATGTTTACAAAATCTAAAAAAATAATAATAATAAAACTAATAAAATTTAAAACTACACTAGAAGAGATGTAATCAATTAAAGGATAATGAGAGTACATATTAGTATTTAATAACATACATTTAAAAATATATGACAGTATATTCTACGACTATTGCATAAATGTGTGTATATATATTCAAGTTTTTTTCACTTATTTGTTATATATAATGTTGCAATAAAAAGAAAGTATAGATTAAAATTTTCATTTTGTTTGGGGAGAGTCATGAAGATCATAAATAAAAGATCGATAAACTAATAATTTGATCCACAACCATTTTTTACCACAAAAAAGATAAAGAAAAGAAATTACAACTCTTCCTGCGCGAATCTAATCTTTTTTTTTTTCAAGTTTATTCTATATATAAATTAATGAAACAATATGGTTAAAGTCTTATTATTTATATCAAGTGAAAAAAAATATGAAATATATGTACGTTGTTGTGAGACTCATTGTACACTATTAACTACAAACTAGCTTCTGTCAAAGGTGATTTTTTTTTTTTTACTGAAATATAAGCTATTTAATTCTACTAATTTCAAAGTGAATACTATTAAAAAAATATATATATAGTTTTCGACTAACCCACGGGGCTCAAAGCTTGTTATGTGTAAAATGGTAGAATCATATATTCCGAAAAAAAATGATAGAATCATATATAGAATTGGTTTAACACCTATAATTTGGGATAAATCATGTAATTTTAGGGGGTCTATATTTAAAACATGTAAAATATTACATGCAAGTACAGAATTTTCAAAAGTACAAGGGGGCATGTGTCTAAAACTTATAAAATATTATATATAAGTCTAGAAATTTCAAAAGTTCAAGGAGGCATGTGTGAAATTTATGAGAATTTATTTCTAAAATCTATAAACTATTACATATAATTTTATAATTTTCAAAAATTCAGGGGGGTTTGTGCCACCCTGACCTTCACTTAGGTCCGCCAGTGGCGGAGGCAGAGGCAGAGGCGACAAGAGAGGGAAATGTGGGGCAGAACTATAATATTGTGTATCCTGGGGAGAGTGACATGAAATAGATCAAGTGAAGTTCAAAATGCGTTCCCAGCAAAAAAAAAAAAAAAAAAAAAGACGTTCAAAATGCGTATACATGTATTATTTTGGGAATCCTTGGGGAAGTGACCGGAGAGAGATATATATATTCCGAATTGGATTGCACCTCCAGAGGGTTTATTGTTGGCGCATGTTGGGAAATTATTTAGTTAGACCTTCTGATCATGTCATCACACTGAGATGATATGATATCTCAATAATATATGTACGTGTGGCAAGTATTTTTAGGGGCACATTACAATTAGTTAGTGTCGATCATATTCCCCCACTATTTGTCATGTCTCCCTCTTTTTTTACTAGGGGACACCTCGCACCATATTATTGGGGTCATATCATGTCAGTGCGCGCATCATGATATGGTGTACGATGGTCTCACCAACTAACTGAAAATGGATTTAATCATCGGGGTTAAAATATAATTAACCTTAAAAACAAAATAACATTTATATGTAGTCTAAAAATAAGTAGAAATCAAGCACACATTACATTCAAGGGTAAAATTGAAAAGTGGATATGTAATGGACTCAAAAAATTAATAGAATACATCTTTTTTTTAAAATGTCCAAACTTAAAATGAACACTTATTTTAGGACGAATGGAAATACGATAAACTAGTTTTAACACCTTACTAATATTTTTTAATCAAGGCAAATCACGGGGGGTTTGTGTAATTAACCCAATATTTTATCTTAAAGAAAAGAAACCAGCTGTGGCAAGCATATGATATATCATGTATAGACAAAAAGTAAAGCTAATTAGACATGAAAGAAACCTGTAAGAAGGAGGGTTTTTGGGCCAGAAGTGATAGTTAATAACAGAAGGAGGCCATATCTTGTGAAACAAATGATCAACCCAACCTTTCTTTCCTTCAACCTCTTTCTGTAGCTTTGTGCCATACCCTTCCACTATCTGAGCCCCATCTGGCTTAGCATACACCTCTTTCTCTTCCTGGGGCAGTTCAAAGAACTCTCTACCAACTTTCTGTAACTTCTTTATCACTTCACCCTCTATCCCATGGTTCACCACTTGGAATATCCCCCAGTCCCGGCTGGCATCTGCGATCAGACGGACCAGGTTTTTCTGGTCCGTGTCGCCCATATCAATTACCGGGACCTCAAGAACCGTGCCGGCAATGGTGGTGATTGCCGGCTGCTCATTCTCTGCCCTAATGTACTCAGATGGGATTGTGTCCATGCACTTGGACAGTGATGCTATGGCCTGCACTCTTTCCACCTCCATTTTTTTCTTTTAACTCTCTCTCTCTCTTTCTTTTCTCTCTCTAACTTACTATTCGGAGGGACTGTCTCGCTTTTTTTATAGATGGTACTCTCTTAACTACCATAAATGGGTTGTTTAATTAAGAGCATTTTTGCTCACCAAAAAATGGTTTATCAATATTTAATTAAGTATCCCATTGATCAATGATGGGATCAATGTTCAACCAATATTCAACTAATGTTCAACCAGGATTAAACATTATTTGTTTAATTCTGGATTTTACTGCATTGACCAATGAAATACTTGAATGAGCATTAATAAATTTTATTTTGGGTGAACAAAAATATTTTCTGTTTAATTAAAAGAGCTGAGAAATATAGGAAAACTGTTTCCTCTATTAAGGGAAGGGGACGTGGATGGTTGCAGTTCACTCGATAGCTCATACCAAACACGCCGTATTGCAATGTATTTTTGAAATACTCTGACTTTGTGTATTAGTTGTGGATTCCAAACTGCCAAACGTCCCTTGTACATATAGTCACGTAATCTATTTTTTTTATATATATATATATTATATATAAACTATTATATATTCCTACACGTTTACCATTGAAAGCGTTTTTTTTTTTTCATTTGTGTCAAATTGACTATTACAAATTTAGTCCATTATAGAAGAAAATGTTTCAAAGAATTACTATTGTTGCATTTATGCATATATTTTCTTATTCATGTTATTTAATTCTATATGATTTTTTTTTGGACAAAATTCCCGGCAAATGCACGGGCCCTGTCGGCTAGTAATATATAATTTGCAAAGCAAAAATCTGCTCCACACCTTCCACGTAGCTGATTTTATAATTCCCCTTACTCTACGTAGGATTTTATAATGTGTTATTATGGGATCCAGTGATATCATATATAGGAGAGAGATAGACACATATTTTAAAAAGTTTGTGTGAAAGTTGTATGAACGCTGTGTTCCAAGAATTACTTCTTTCAATCAATTCTTGGGACACAACTTTCAAAGGAGTAATTCTTGAGACACAACGTTCATATAACTTTTACACAACTTCTTAAAATATGTGTCTATCTCTCTCATGTATCATTATGGAGTTCAGTGACATCACAGAAGAAAGATAGACACGTCTTTTAAAAAAATTCTGTAAAAATTATATAAATATTGTGTCTCAAAAATTACTCGCCTCAAATATTCCCTAGCCTCTTTGACAAACCAAAAACCTAACCCCAATTGACTCTTTGTCTTCTTTTGAGCCAAAAAAAACTCTGTCTTCTTCTACATGTATTTATTATTATCAAAGTTGCAAGCTGTCAACTAACATCTTAGAATAACCCAAAGGTCCCAAACCTACTCCCTCTCTCTCATATGCAGACCCATTTTAATACAAGCCAAACTATTGATTTAATACCAACAATATGGTGCTAATAGATTATTTACGTATGTATATACACATTGTCTCTGGGATTGCCAATACCCAATATATTGTTGTGCATTCATTCTTTAATTTTCTACTTGGTATACAACTGTGTCAGATCAGTTCTTAAATATGGAGTTGGAGCAATTTGGAATATATTTCGTACAATTTGTGTTACTAACAAAACTATATTACAAGAAAAAGCTCTATGGAAAATTATGATTAGTACTGATTTGGTTCCACTCAAGTCAACTACTTTGACTCATTTTGCTTAGGCATGTTGATGATCACATTTCTATATGTTTTCATTGTTTTATCTTAGATATTTGTTCCAGTCTCATCACTGTTGGTATAATTGTTTGTTACATTTTTTCTCATCTTAGCTTTAATTAATGTTCCATTCCTCTGTTGGGTTCTCAGCCTTGAAGGTTACAAAAGTGTAAAGAAAATTAAAGTGCGCGCATGGTAACATTGCAATTTTTGTTATTATTTTTTATATTCATCTTTACTATTTAAACTTTTGTCCCCTGTTATCAATGAGTTGGGTTTTAGTGCTGATGGTAGATGGTACTTTGTTATTTCTTGATTTCTTTTCTTTGCTTTTACTTTTGATTGTGATGGTAATTGTATTATGTTATTATGTTATGACAATTAATTACTTTGGGGGTATGTAGTGTACAAGATCAGCGTAACACAAATACTCAAAATGAAATGCTAACACTCAATCATCACGCATGTCCAAAATATAATTAACTTATAGCTTTATTAAAGTACTAATTTAATAAACCTAAAATTGTTATACTAATATGTCTAATGTATTTAAACCGGCTATTGGAGATGCCACAAACAATGGATCAAATCAGGGATCAAAGCAATGGAAGAGAATTATAAGTTAGTTGGAGGAACGCTTTGGGCCTAAACACAAAGAACTTCCCAAGGGGTCACCCATCCCTGGTACTGCTCTAGCAGCAGCACGCTTAACTGTGAAGTTCTTTCGTGTTTAACTCCCTCACGATTTTAAAAGGCCATGTTGCATATAGAGGGGCGATTAATCCTTATAAACTAGTCCAGGAACTTCATCCCAGGCGATGTGGGACAAGCCCCCACACTCAACCTCACCTCATCCATCTTGGCCATCCTGCCTCAGGAGTATTGGCTCTTGGTCGTCACAGGAATAAACAAGAGGCCAAAGATGGAGAAGCTAAATTGATGCAATTGATCAAAACAACAACACAGTTTGAGCAGACAAATAAGTACCAAAAAATAAATTCCATGAAGTTCGTATACCTAGCCTTCATTTATAGTCTCTTTGGTTAAACACATTTTTAATTGACGTTCTGATAAATTTACGTATAACTATAAGCATTCGTACGATTAGCTTTACAAAGTTTAGTTAGTATACAATTTGGCAATAAGCTCTTACAATGTATAGGCTGCAGCATTGTTCAATGATTTGGGATTTAACTTCTTGTCGAAAAAGAAAATGTCTAGTTTTTAAGTAAGACCTATTATTGAGAATCCTGTTTTCAATGAACAGGTCTCTGATGAGAAGACGAAAACAAAACACTCAACCTAATCATGTTATCACTTTCCTCTCACTTGTGTGATGAGTCGATGACTAATGCTTATTGGATCCAAATGCATCCCTCAGTAGCACAAAGAGAAGAAATGAGGGGAAAATTGTAACAGTAAAATACATCCTCTATAGATTATGGAAAACCCAGTTAAAGCAGTCACCAGACAATGTTCAGTATTAAGGCCCAAATAAAAAATCCGGGCGCACATACACACGAAATGCTACTCCCTAACACCTGGAAGTACTTAAGGGTATCAATCGTGGCCCGTAGAGATTCTTATGTCTATAAAGTGATGCATGAACACATTAAAAATAACCAAGGTGCTTTTCTAACCGAAGGAATATTATTAAAGAAAAGACTCAACTCTTAGACTCCACAGTAGGAATTAGTAACTTAAAGAGTTTGAAAAACTATTTCATGTAACTTTGTGCATATTAAACTCTTCTACATTTTGCACTTTTTAAACGTATAACAGCCAAAATAATCTCAAATAGGTTATGCTAAAGCATCCACTTACGCATCTCCAAATATACTTCAATCTGTCATCAAGTTTGTCATTTCAATAATGTAGTATGAAACTATAAGCCACTAATTACAGCATACTTTGAGCAGAAGTTTGGCAGCCTTCTAAAAGAGTCAATGCAATCACCTATTGGCTCTTCACAGCAACAGTAAACCGAGGATAAGAACCATATAGCATGCCTTTGTTTTTTACCAAGTCTTGTAAACATTGTCTTTCTTTCCTAATAGTTTCCTCCAAGTCCACATGACTGGAGGGAGATACAGGGGGCAAGGGAGGTTCAGCAATGGCCTGTAGATAGGTAGGTCCAGAGCAAAATCAGTCCAAAAAAGAGGTTTAACATGGTTTAGTCCTTTGCATATACATATAGAGCTGTAGACTGCATAGTATATAGGCGTGATGCCTATTTTAGGGAAAATAAGTTAAAGAGTAGTAAAATATCTCAAGGAACTTGAGTGTATACCATAGCAACTCTATGCACAAATGAACACAGAGAATAGAAGGGTCTTGAGTGATCTGAATGGAATTAAATAAAAAAGACAAACATGCAAGATGGCTTCATAACTGATGCTAGCATGATACCAACGTCTTCACAAAAACGGACGCAACCAAACCTCATCAGCATCTGCATGTGCGATGTCTAATAGTCCAAATCCAAACAATCCGACTAAGGTAGCTGGTACATAAATTAATCCCGCAACCTCATTCGCTGATCTTGGACATCTGAATAGGAAGGAAAGTGTGGTCCTCACCTGAATTCTCCCAAAGCTCTGTGATTAACATAGTTTCAATCCTACCTGTTCAAATTCAAACATGTATATTTCTTGCTATTAAACCTTAATATACTGAAACGACAATAAAGTAGCTTCCAAAGATTAAACAGGTAAGACTGAAAACGTACCTCTTAAGAGTTCATCTAGAGTCTGGCTTCCATTTGTAATTCGAACCACCGACTTTCACTGAATGGAAAAGGATAAGTAGCTTTCAGATTTACTTTACATACCAATTAACCAAACAGGTCTTTTTGTTACGATTGTTCTACATTTTATACTTTGAAAAGTGAAAGTGATTTCTGAGCTGAGATCTTATCCAACGGCTAACATCATAACTGCTAACCTGTATTTTGGGCTACGGACTCTATTGTAACTTTAAATAAAAGGTGCAAGATCTTACTATGAGCAAAGCATCACTTTCTAGCTCTGCATATCTTATCAACTTTTGCCTCGGATAATCCTTTGATCCCTGTAAAGTTCTGGGAAATTGTTACAAAGTATAAATAAACCACGTAAAAAAACTTCATAGTTCCAACTGATTAAAATTGGAAACTGCTTTTTCACCTTCTTCGTATGCATCATCAAGCCATTGCATATGTAGATCCCTGCATCTTGGAGCTCTTTAAATGATTGTAGTGAAATTATGATGGAAAATTAACATTATGTGAAGGAAAATTAAAGTTGAATAAGTTTTTGAATTGTGTATGTTTCTCGGATATTAATTCATAGATAGGGTTTCAGACTCTCAGTTTGAATGATACAGTGACATATTAGTTTTTATCTTTATCTTTTTTGCACTTATGATAGAACCTAGATTGCCTATTTTCAAGTCTTAAAAGAAGAGGCTTAATTATAAAATATATCCTTAAAGTTTGGTCCATGTCTCATTTTAGTCTCCGTAGTTTCAATTGCATCAATTTTGTCCCTGAATTTTTAATATAGAAGCAATGAAGTTCAAAAGTCCCATTGCGTTTGAAAAGTTGACGGTATTTACTCACATGGTATGGACTGGCACGCATTTTAGGGGCAAAAAGGGAACATCACCAATCTCCGGGCATAGTAGTAGGTGAGTTCCGTCAAATTTCTGAACATTGCTTCTATTTAAAAACTTTTAGGGACCAATGAATTTGCACCTCTTCATAATTTTTACTATGTAAAAATTATGCCCTTACATATGTGGAATATGATTCAAAAAAAGAGTGTTCATTACACATAGTTGAAAATTTTGCCTTATTATGGTCTCTCTCTCAACTTCAGGAGCGTAAGCAAATGTTTGAATGATTCCACCATAAATTATACATATGTTTCGTTTAGTACATGCCTTTTAGCTGTAACTGGGAGCTATATAACTTGTTAAATGGCTTAAATAGCATTCAATCACTTGCACACGAAAAGCAAAAACAATGGTGCAAATTCATCAAATTATCAAAACTAACATTCAGGAATCAATTGCAAACAGTATTACATTTCCATATACACCCAAAAATAAGTTCGATGTCAAATTGGATAAACATGTATAATGCAAATCTTTGATCATTCCTTATTTCTTATTCTCCTCTTAAGGTTTTGTAAGGATAAACTCAACTTGACCACTCTCCATCCATTGATATAGGAATTTTTAAGAAACAAACTTTTATTCTTCATGAAATTTTTTGATTCATACGATATAGTATACTTTCCAAACACACATGTATTTGAAATCAATAATGCTAGGTGTATACACTTTTTGACACACTGTGCTTTAAATGCGTGTACCTTATGTTGTTTGAAATTTTTTCACTTTTTCTGTGCACCATTTACACAGCACAGGGTACACTCATTTAAAGCTGTGTGTCAAAAAGTGTGTGCACCTAGCATTGTTGATTTTAAATTCCTCCATACGATAGTCCCACAGGTCACAAATTTGAGTCATTGTCCACAATAAGACACAGATAAGCAAAAGTTGAAATGGTCTTAAAAGATATGAAACCAAAGGAAATCCATATTACATAAAGGCATTCACGAAAAGCACAAGTTTATGACATTTGACTAAAAACCCATATAACTTGGGGTTTGATGAGAAGTATTTGGTAATTTTGTCAAGTTTTTATCATATTTGGTAGAGCATCTTTTTCCTTACGCTCGTATGTAGCCTCAAATTGAATGGTATGATCTCATTGTATTTAGTATTTACATAGATAAAAAAGCCATATCTGCATATATCAACACTATAAAGCTTAATCTACCAAAACCTACATTAGCCTTAGTTATTGAGATATTAAGTTCCGTTAATAGGAAATCTGCATAGTCCTTATGTGCATTGCTAGAGTTTGAAATTTGCTAATTAGCCTTAGTTATTGAAGTGTGAATTTTCAAAACAAATGTTTGATTGAAGAAAGTAATTCTTAAATGTAAAATAAGGGTCCATTCATGTCATTTATAATCGAAACTGTGTCCATAACAAAGTAACATGAAGATTATAGGAAAGATTGGTGAAGAAAACATTGAATGTAATTAGTGGAATACCTTTTTAGCGCGTGCTTTTCCTCTATTGTTTCCTTCACTTTTCTGCGCGATGAACCCAAACCAAATGATGATATAACAACTCTATTTCTATTAGATACGTCAAACATTCACAAAAAGACAACACCCTGACAAAGCTAAACAACAATGATGAACCAAAACCAAGAATTACACCCATCCACAACCAGTTATCAATCTGAGTAAGCACAGTCCATAACCTAGACCCATGTACACCAGTGAAGAAAGAGACATTGGCCATACTTGAATGTTCTTAGAAGAATTACCAGAGAAGAATTTTCAAGGGAAATAAAAAAATTACCTGATTTTGATCTCAAGAATCGATGAAATAGACCAAAGCGATCTTTGATGAGAGCCATTAATCGGGCGGTGACCGGCGATGATGGTCGTTGATCTGGTTATTGTGCTCACTGTTAATTCAAGCAAAAAACCCTAATTCTTAAAAATCCATGAAGAAACCAACCAAACTGAATATTTAGAAATTAGAACTCAGAGGGCAAAAAAAAATCCCTATTGTGATTTGATTTTGAATTGATAAAAATTAATTTGAGAGTTTGTAGTGAACCTATTTACAGTTTTGGAAAGAGAGCAATAGAGACCTTTTCTTGTGCGATCCATGGAGGTAATAGGAAACTTCATAGGTATGGGGCTTTGATGAGCTTCAAAGCAGATATTACATGGGAGGGTTTTGCTCGTTGTTTTGATTGAGTAGATCAAACGATCGGTAAGCAGAAGGAGGGGCTGGTAGCTTATGAAGACGTGAGGCAGTCGATGCCATTTTCCTAATCATAAAATTGGTCCTACAATGATCACAAATATTACCATGGAAGGATTTAGAATCCAATTTTTGAGGTTTTTGGACATAGAACAATATATATAATATATGTATAGAGAGAGAGAGAGAGAGAGAGAGAGAGAGAAAGATCCCTATGTCTATATATACACACAGATATATTAATATATACACACGGGCATATCTATATATATACACGAAACACACACACAAATATACACACAGTACATACCAAATTCAGGCCACGATTGAGAGTATTCATGCGGCAGTGCAATAGGCCGATAGAGCCGTCGAGGTGGAAAAGTAGTCAATGCACGATGAGAGAGAGAGAAACCAAAAAAATGGAGGCGTCTCATCTATGTACAGTCGAGACGTTTAAGAGAGAGAGAGAGAGAGAGAGAGAGAGAGAGAGAGAGAGAGAGAGAGAGAGAATACCCAAATAAAAAAGGGAAAAACAGGGAAAAAGGAAAAGCAAAAAATAAAGCCCATACAATAGCCTGTTATGATCAGATCCACCTTTAAATCCTAAAGTCACAACCAACTGATCATGATCAACACCCAATACACACACACACACACACACACACAAAAACAGAGGTTGATGATAAAATAGGGAGACTTACATCATATCTAACAATTTCGAGGAGAAATATGATATGAGGAGAGAGAGATAGAGAAGACGCTTTGATTTGTGGTCTGTGGGGAACTGAAAAGGCATACCCAGGAGAAGAAAATAAGGAAGTGGGCAAGAATGCTGAAAGGATGAGTTGCCATGTAGGCGTCAGATGGAAGCATAATAGAAGAGTCTATTTTGAGAAGTTGATGTATTGCCTGCCACGTTGGATTTTGGGGCAAGAAATCAAATGCTGATGTGGATAGTCTTAGAGAAGGTTTTTTGCTTCAGCAATTATATATATATATAATAGATATATAATTTGTAAAACAAAAATCTACTCCACAGCCTTTCCACGTGGCTGCTTCTATAACTCCCCTTACTCCACGTAGGATTTTATAATGCCTCAAATGACCAAACCAAAGAATAATGTTAGATGTACCCTTAAATACACAATTAAATGCACAACCCTGCTTAAAAATATTGGGCCTTGTGCTGAAAAGCTTGCACACCCTGCACACCCCCTTTTTTATGTACAGACTTATCAACACGAGATCCAATATTTTAAAATAAGATTGTACATTTGATTGTGCATTTGGAAGTGCATCTAGCATTACTCCCAAACCAAAAACCTCACCCTAATTGACTCTTTGTCTTCTTCTACATATATTTATTATTATCAAAGTTGCAAGCTGTCAACTAACATCTTAGAATAATCCAAAGGTCCCAAACCTAATTAACAGCTACACGTTCACACAGATTCATAATCCACACAAAACCACACAGTCACGATTTCACAAAGCTCAACTATCTATGAGAACACCATTTTTGTAGGTACAAACAAATCAATTAATATTAACGAGCACGAAATCACACAAAAATATGATATAGCAAATACGCTTATTTTAACCTTCATAAAACTGTTACTGTAATATGAATTTTTTGCCCAAACGGTGCAGAATCGGGAAAAACACCGTTAGACGAAAGTTGTCCAGAATTTCGTTTCCTACAGGCCAGCACAGACATCATGAAAACAATAACGTATGATTTATTATGAATTTTCTACTCAGATCTGATCCGTGAAAATCCCAAATCCGAAAATTGAATAATTGCTCAAATGTATATTCAATGCTCATCTATAAATCTCAAATCACAACTTCAACCATTGTAAAAAAAAACTTAAATCTCATAATCCATAACCATACTAATTCAATATTCTATTCATTTAAATTTCAATCAAACGAGATTGAAAGAAAATGATAAGTTAACTCACCAATTTTGGGCTTCAAGGTTGACGATGATTACACAAAACAAAAGGTTGAGGTTCCTCTTTTCTTCTCTTATTCTCTTCTTCTTCTTCTTCTTCTTCTTCTTCTTCTTCTCTCTCTCTCTCTCTCTCTCTCTCTCTCTCTCTTGACTGTTCTATTTTTCTCACGTCTTTTTTTTTTATCAAAACCCTAGGAGGTATATTATCTATGTATATATGATACACCTACATATATTATAACACAAACACATAAATAAACATTGAATCCTGTTATTTTGGCTTAAGGCCTCACATAAAGGCTTTGTATGGGCCTGAAAATACATTCTAAAGTTCTAAAATGAGTGACCCAATGGGTGTACATACCCCGGGTACTTAATTTAAATGTTAAAAACACAAATTAACACATTCACGGGCCTATAAGCACTACAAAAAAATAAACACATCACTTTTTCAATAACTTGTTCAACTTAAATTTTTACAACTTAACTCCACCACTTAGCTCTATAAAATTTCACACAGTAATTAATGATTAAAATAAATACACACACATAAATAAACAATCATAGTTGTATGCATAAAAAGTTTAAGTGTCTCATTAATTTTTTTTTAAATGAATATTTATATCTAGAAAATACGGGGTGTTACATTCTACCCTCCTTAAAGAATTTTGTCCCGAAATTTGAAATAACGGTAAACACATATATAGTAGTCATGAATAATGTTAAACACATAATTTTTTTTTAATATAAAGCACTAATTAACATATAACTTTCAACCATACAAGGCTTAGTACGTTGAGTGAATAATCCAAACAAGGAAACCCTCTGATATATACCTTGAGCCTCTAATAGTTAATTGTTAAATACAAGTAGATAGTTATGACATAGATGATTATGCAAATTATGAGAATAAGAACAATGCATGAAACCTGTTTACCCCCACACTAATTCTCCTTGGAATACCCAAATAACTAATCGTATGGATCCACTAACTAATACTCATCCTTCCAGAAGTCCCTACCGAGAATAAGTCTGAGAAAATAATACACCGGCTTGATAGATAATTCAGAATCCATAAAAACATATGCCTCCTTCATAGAAATATAAGAGAAGAATACCGTAGCAGAATATTCGATGATAATATCAACATAAGAAATCCAGAATACCAAAAATAGATCCAGCATCAGGGAACCAGTAGATAATTAATAGAGGTGAGAAAATCAGAACCAGTCGATAACAATCCAATAATAAGAAGTCTAGAATATCCAATAATAGTTAGATTAGAAATTTGCAGATACTAGAAAAATCCCCATACTCCAATATCCGCCAGAAGTTAATAAACAGTCTTCACCAATATAATAAGAGGTCTTCTTGATGATAATCGATAGATGTAGTATAATCATAACTTAATTTGAATTTCTGTCGAAAATAGCCATGTCGTATATGTAGACAACCATGTAGTCGTCGCCCGTTATAAAATACTTGATAAGAAGCCACACACTAATATCAGTTTCCAACTTTTCCCATTACTCCATATATCAATAAAATGGACGCACTACTATGCAACTAAATAATATTATACATGATTTCATACAGTCATCATGTATCGTACGAGTGTCAGACATAAAAAGTAAAACAATTTAACTATAAAAAAAACCACAGACAACACTAAGAAAAACACATAGATCACACATAGCCCCAAACCCAAGCAAATTCACAAACCTAAAGCTCTGACAAACCCATAAACCACATTTTCGAGAATCACCTAGACTTACTAAGCTAACCATAAGCTTTGATACCAAACTGTCACACCCCGATTTTTCTACAACCAAATAGTTAATCCAGAGCATGCATCCGGACTAATATTCAATTGCCAAAAAATCCGACGGTGACACCCTCACTCAAGCTAACAGATAATTTATTGAAAATAATATTTAATACTCATTAAATAAAAGCACATGGTCTTGTTTTAAATAAAACTCTTGATTAAACCTGTATTCCCAAACATTCACTTTCATTATAAAAGAAATAACGTTCTCTTGAAAATATTATTCCATTTTCAATTTACAAAAGAAACACTGTTTTCATTAAATAAAATCTTCGTACAGAGTTCAGCAGAAATAAAATAAATTCTAGACTCTTTCGGTTAAGAGCCACTACACCGTTCCCAAACTCAATAATACAATCCAAACTACAATATCATAAATTCGGCTCACATGGCCAGAAATAAAAAAAAAAAAAAAAAAAAAGTACACTAAGAAAATAAATACAACTCTGCCAAGAAACAACATAGCAGCAATCTCTCCACACAGACAGAAGCTCCACAGAAAATCTTCTCCATTACTGAACCTACACATACATTCGACTACGTTTCATATAGAAACGCCCCGTACCCGGGTTAGTATATAAAATACTGGTATGAGTTAACAAAAAATATAAAATGAGTCTTAGGGAACAATGGTGTCCCATAGACTGCCAAAAATAGTCACAAAGAAAATATAACTACATCACATCGTACATTATCGTCACACAGAAAATAAAAAAAACACTATTACACAGAATCCCTGTCGAGTTAGAACAGTAGTTCTACACACATTTCAGGACAGAAAGGTAGTTTCCTTCACTATGGTGGTAGTGGTTCCCAACCCGAATAATATCAATTGAATTCTTACCCATCAGAGCCCTGCATAAAAGTTAGTGGGCTCACTATCCTGTAAAATATAATTATCACAGTTCTAATCATACCCGTAATTACTTTCTGAATTAATGTCCATAACAATTCAAGAGTCAGTCATACTACCTGTAATACCTGCAAATTTCTATAATTAATAGAACAAGTCCCCGTATTTTGTTCGTATTTCCAGTATTTTGTTTTCGTAATCCCAGAACCTGAATGTATATGCATCCGTATTTATTTATTAACTAACCCAGATTGACTTTGCACGTGAACCCATAAAATCTGTATAAAATTTGACTGCACGACACGTAGCCCTAAGTGACGACTCAACTACACATTTTTGGTAGTAGGAATCTTACCAAAAATAGACATTGTACTACCCAACCTACCCTTACCTAGCGGGTAATGACTCGACCCAAACAAACCCCCTACAACCCGCCAGATTTAACACTCACACCCTCCTACCGCCGGATCTTCTTTCCCCCTCCATAGGATGCCATTCAAATCACCATCTCTCAATCTCTCAATCAGACTTCAAACAGATTTGCATATCTGTTTATACAAATATATGTGCATAGGTGCTTTGTGTATATTTATATGTACCGAGAGGATAGAAAGAGTTAGAAATCCAACCACACACAGCACCACACTTACCCTCACTGCCACCTCCCTTATCCACTCTCGCACACACACACACACATACACACACACACACACACACACACACATACACACGCAGACTGGAAGAGAAGAAGGTGCAGAGATAGAAAGAGAGAGAGGAGGAGACTCGCCGAAGCTAGAGAGAAGACCCGAGGCTAATGAGGTAAACCCCACCCTCTATAGTTCATTCTGAATGTCTTGTTCACCCTCACGCACACACAGAGACTCCATATGCATAACCAAATAGAGCCTAAGCTCTATGTCAACCCCGAAATCACCATTAAAGCTCCTCACCAGAGCATGAGTTTCAACTACAACCACAGGGCCTAAAAACCATACCAAACGGACCCTTATGGTCCCAATAAGACCCCTTAGGAATGGCCTGAAGTTTAAATCATGTTTGATTCACCAAGCAAGCCATTATCCTAAAAATTGGCCACAAGAATATTCCTTTTGTAGGACCTTAAAACGAATGAACCCGGTCCTATGCTCACACTATGTTGTAGAGGGGACCAAACCGGTCACTTTGGCGTTAATTAGAGCAATTTACATGTAAAGACGAGAGAGATATGAATGTTAGAAGTTTTCCGGCGAGATACGCGTCGCCGGTGGAGTGAAAAATTGAAGAAGACACAACCCGTTTATATTCGGGTTATATCGTTTATCCATCGGGTCGGGTCGGATAATGATATGGGTGGGTTAGTTTGTTTGTATAAACGATTGTGGGTTCGGGTCATATTAACTAAATGGGTACCGGTTCAGATCTTTTAAGTTAGATCAGGCTATGTGTGTTAATGGGTAACCGGTTGGATTCGGGCCGGATCTGGGTTGACCCATAGTTCTTACTAATTTTAATTAGGTAGTTTTATATTATTATTTATTATGTTAATCCTTATTAGGTTCCAATAATCTGTTTTAATAATAAATATTAATTATTTTAATCTGTCAACTGAGATAAATATTTAAATATATGATTCATTATATATGGTGTATAAATAAATAATTATAAAAATGGGCTTCTAAATGATTTTAAATAGTACTAAATTCTTTAAAAATAGTTTTAAAATACTATTTATAAATTTTATATATTCTGAAATATTATTTTAATAACATAATATTCCTATATTATGAAGTTATGGATAATTTCTTATGTAGTATAATTATTATTATTTAATTTAAAAATAATAAGTAATTATTTTAAAGTAAAATAATTAGGTATTGAATACCTACTGACCAGTTTAAAACATTATGTTATGAATTATTATTTATAAAGCCCAAATTTTAGTATTCTTAAAAATTATTAACTAGTTATAAAGGACCGTTTGGTTGTATTTAATTTATTTAAATACCAAACGAATCCCGAAAATTTTGAGAAAAATACTACAAGCCTAATTTAAGGCCTAGTATTTAATAAAAATATTTGTAAAGGCCAAATATAGTCCTAGATTATATTTTATAAATATGGAACCTCGCAGTCTATTATTAGACGATTAGAACTTCAATAATTCATAGAAAATAAACCGTAACTCACAAAAATACGCGGTCAGTTCCTAGAGTCTTAGAATAATGTCTAGAACATTCCCTTAAAGTTAGGTGACCTTTCGACACGGTCAAAAATACATCTTGTCTCTAGGGCTCACACTGGTATAGAAAACACATCCTTTTATGCGACAGACTCCGATTTGAGTTTAGTCGATGGCGTTAGACTTAGAATGACGTCTAGATCATCATGTTGAGGTTTAAGAACCCAATCGGCACAATTACCATTATACCCTTGATTCTAGAACGCGTATTAATCAACGTTCTATGAATTCGTATACTTTGTAGGAACCACCGCTTCGCTCGTCTTTACACATCCGCATTGAGGTGAGTCGTCCTAACTCACTTGGTATATTATAGTATTACTCTTTGAGCAAATTGTAAATATCCAGTGTGTCCTGTGTGGACATATTTGATATGTATTATTCATATATACGTTCAGAATTACTGTTTATATGGTGAACGCATGTCTGAATATCTGAACTCCATGCTTAGTTATTAACTGTTGTTATTGATCTTGTCAAAATCAAGATATAAAAGTATGCTTAACTTGTGCTTTACTTTCAAAAGATTTGTAGTGTGGAAGTAAAGGTCGAACCCACAGAGATTGCTAATTTTTATCCTTTAATTAATAAAGTCTAATCTATTTAGTTATGAGAAAATCGGAAGTTTGATTGGTTTAGAATTTGATTATTACTACTAATTTAAACTCTGAATTAAACTATGAAATTATGGAAATAAAATTTAGAATTAAATCTAAGTAACTTGTATACTAAATTGAGAGTTGATTTAAATATATGGAGATGAGATCTAGGATTACAATTCCACCACTAACTATGCATTGGGGGTCTATACTTCCTATTCTAAGTTCTATGTTTGGATAGTTATGATCGACCGTAGCTACAAGCCCAATAGTATCATCAAGAAGATATCGTTAGTTCAATCTAAGCATAACCCATCTATGGTTCACATGAATTATCTACCTATAACTAGGGTGTAGCATAACTAATCTTTCCTAAGTATGAATTATAAAAGATGTAAACATCACAATCACATAAGCACCATTGTATGTAAATACTCCTATCAATCACAGAAATCAAGGACTATTGAGTTCAATAAGCATAAGAAAAAATCTAAGACAAGAATAGATCCAAAATACTCTTGATTATTAACATTAAAAATTGATTATATATATATATAATCCACCAATATACAATCACTATCCCAAAACATAAAATCCTAGAGTAGAAAAGCATAGAATCCCCCTTTACATCGCTAGGGTTTCATTGAAACCCTAGATTAGGAGTTTATTTGCACATGGTGGATGAAAGCATGAAGATTGATTTGATGGAAGCCATTAGAGACCTTCAAACTTGCTCTTCTGCTCTCTCTTGCCTTCCCAAGCTCTCTATGAAAGGATGTGTAACCCCTAAAACTTATAAAATCTCAATATATATAAGGTTTACAAGGAATTTTAGAAGCTTTCCTATCCTGAAACTAACTAAAACAGCTATTATTTCCAATTCGGACGTCATTAAGCAGTTTCGTTTGCATAGGACTCTTCAGTATAGCAGATTACGCAACTCTGATTTTTGTACGGATCGCGCGAGCCCGTAATTGGGCATGTCGCGCGCGCGGATCGCGCGAGCGAATTCTGGGGTCTCGCGCGAGCGGGCCGCTCGCGCGAAAGGCTTTTTCCAGCTTCTTTCCGCCTGCTTTTTTACCTTATTTAATCAGATCTCCTTGTTTTTTTCTAAAACCTGACATAAAATAGAAAATAAAGTAAAACTACACAAAAACAAGATAAAAATAGCTAATCAAATGTGAATTAAGGCGTATAACTAGGATTTGTTCTCTCCCGATCAGTTATACATGCTCATTATGCTTCACAATTATACAATCACATAGAAATTCATATGAACGTAAACGAGTCATGATGTCAACGTTGACGTCTGCATGGTTAGTCAAGGGTACTAACCCCATCAGTATGTCATACATGTTGAGTGGACCACGGAGGTCCAAGAGTTGAATGGATTTGAGTTGGTAGATAAGGTTACGCCGCCCTGGCCTACGAGAGAGGTCAAGGGGTATGTCGATGATATCGCTTTAGTCCACAAGAAAGACTAAGGGATACATCTAAGAAAGTAATGTCGATGATATCGCTTTAGTCCACGAGAGAGACTAAGGGATACATCTAAGAAAGTAATGTCAATGATATCGCTTTAGTCCACGAGAGAGACTAAGGGATACATCTAAGAAAGAAACATTGATGATATTGCTTTAGTCCACGAGAGAGGCTAAGGGATTCAACTAAGGAAGTAATATCAATGATACCGCCTTGGTCCATGAGAGAGGTCAAGGGGTACATCATTCGTAAGAAGAAAATATTGTATCATGGATGCCGCTTTGGCCCACGAGAGAGGTCAAGGGGTATGCCGGTGCTATGGTCAAGTGAATTCGGAGTTATGGTCAAGAGTTGTTGAGTAAAGTCGAATATATCGATATCGCATTGTGTCATTATGCTACAATGCCACATGCTCATTCAATGTTTATTTCTAAGATACTTGTTGTATTTGCATATTATTACTTGTATTAGGAGTGATCAGTTAGACGAACTCACTTAGCTTCAAAAGCTAACGGCTCTTCCCTCTACCTCGGACATATTACGTCTAGGTTATAATGAGGAGGATTATCAAGGTGACTATGAAGGTGAATATCACTATCCTCAAGAGAGGAACTACCAGGAAGGTCATACTGAGGAAGACTTTCAAGATGAGTATGATAATGAAGTGCATGAGTATGCCAGCTAGAAAGAAGACTCTGTCCTACTCTCGTATTAAGACTTCCTTTATGTTTTAAGAAACTATCTTTTGTTGTTGTAATAATTTAAGTGGCGTCGATCGCCCAACTTATCTTTTGTGATTTTCATTTGGAACTTCTGTAATAGCCTAAGTAGCAAACATTTAAAGTTCCCCCATGAATACCATTAGACTTTATGAAATGTCTTACTCTGATATATCTATGTTAGAACGTTGCACAGACAGGTCAGTTTTATGTAACTCGTCATTTCCTACGGGTCCAGAAAGGAAATTTTAAAATTTCCCTATTTTTGGCTACTCTGGGGCGTGACAGGATTTTTGGTATCAGAGCACTAGGTTTAGTTGTGCTCACTGACTATCTAACACCCTTAAGTTAAAGAACCTTAAGGTATTTTAAAAACAGCAACCGATACAAAAATCGTTTCTTTCGAACAGGTAGTATGGAGAACCACAAGGAAGCCCTTTTCCCAAGGTCTAGTTTGCATTGGTGCTGCCTTTAGATATCAGACTTCTAAAAAGATAGAAAAGTTGATGAGGTACCTCTTCTTTATGAAAAAGGTCCCCAAGATCTATGTCATATAGTCGTAGCACCCCTCCTGGTGACCATAGAGGTGGATGAAATCTCTCACATTCTCGATAACCCTATAACAATCAACTTGGAAGAAGCACAGACTGAGATAACACCTCTAGAGATTTCTATCGACCCATTAGACAGCTCAGATGATGAAGAAATGGAGATAGACCTAGCCGATGAAGATCATAGAAAAGGGAACACTGTACACGTACGATCCTGACTGGCCAGTAGGTTGGGACAATGAAAGATGGATGGCATTTACCCTGCCTGAAGAGATAGATATCTCGAAAGAATTTCCCCAACTAGAGGATTAGAACGCCCTAGTTAGCTCATGTTGTATTAATGTTGTATTGGGATTATAATCCCACATTTTGACGGATATATATATATGTAAAAGTTGTATTTCAAAATTTTCTTATATAAAACCCTTTTATTTAATGAAAAAACCTACCTATTTGCTTTCTGATTTCCCATGTTCGTATTATTCCTCTTTATGATCTAATAAGTTAATTTCTAAGTGATAAACTTTAAGATACCTCAAACTAGTACCTTAAAAAGATAGTTCTTTTTGAAATAGGTAACATGGAACCCCACTACATTCAGGATCCCTTTGGAGGACATTTAATTTTCCCCGACCGCATAGTGCCAGCAAACCCAGATGCCTATCATCACCAAATTCGAGAACTAGCTAGGGATGGAGGAAAAAGAAACCTGTGGATCGATATGAACAAAAGTAATGTTCATAATCTCGATGTCTTAGGACTTAAGGCTATCTACGAGGCCGAAATCATCAAGAAAGTCCATGACGAGATGGTTAGGGTATTCAAGAATCCTGAGGACTTCGAAAAGATGTACACTAGCGCTTATCAAATGCCCCCACCGCCTCCAGTGTTTTCCCAATAGCCCTCTGCCTCATTCCAAGGAGTGCCCATGCACAAAACGCAATCCCGAGAACCAGGCCACTATGTCAGTGATGACTTTGGAGGGCATATGATTTACCCCGATGGCATCGAACCAGCTGACCTAGAAGGATTCCTTGAGAATGTGAAATTGAGAGCCCGTCAACGCCTCCGAGGCGGATTGAGAGTCCAGCAGCACGTATATAATATCTCCGACCCTAACTGACTTTAAGTTGAAGTCATCCATATCGCCTACACCTAAGGGTTAATGCATGGAGAGATAAGGAGACTAGCGATGGATGACTCTGTCTTTCAACCACTAGTAAACCAGATACTACAAGAAGCCTCCATTCACCCAGAAGACTGCTTTGTTTGGCCACCTAATGAGAATGCCCCTGCAGAAGTGGCACCCCTAGTGGGAGAACCTGCTGCCAATCCTGATAATGCGGAGATGTTTGATGATGAACCAGGTGCTTATCTGGAAGAAGAGGATGATCCTGAAGAAGAAAATCCTAAGGAAGAGGATCCCGAGGAGGAACCAGAACAGGAAGTACCCCTTTAACCTATGGAGGATCACCCCATAATAGAAGAGCCCATGGAAAATAATGACGAGGATGAAGTTAACATCGAGAATTGGGACTTGGGTGAACCCATTATGGATGAAGATGGACCTAACGATTCCGACATGGGAGAAATCACATCTGAGTTAGATATGAATGATTAGCTTAGGATGACATGTTATTATATGCTAGTATTTTCAAGTTTAAGTTGTACCTAGGTTAACTTTGGGTTAATGACCCCTTTTTTTATGAATACATGTGATAGGGTAATATCCTCATTTTGTAAACATGTATTCTTGGAAAGTTCGATTATGTAACCGTTATCCCTGTTATTAATGAAGAAGATGTTTTAGAACTTACTTGTCTCCATGCTTAAATTGCTTGCTTATTTGTTTTATATATATATATTCATAAACCCCCAGATAAATCCTGCATACAAGTTCTAAGTAGAATACTTCTGTAGGTAAACCAGATAACCAATGGCAGACAGACCAAGGAAAAACCGACGTTTAGGACTTCCAAACCCACCTGGAAGAGCACCGGAACCTATTCCTGCTGGAATGGATCCTACTGGTGTGTCAGTGCATTCCTACAACGCCTGGAACACATTGGAAATAATCACAGCCCAAACAACAACAACAATGCTAATGTCAATCTCGTAGTTCCACCCAGACAACAAGAGGATCGTATGGTGGAACGATTCTGTGCAATGCGACCAGATAAATTTAATAGGATGACTGAGCCATGGGAAGCAGAGCAGTGGTTTCTCGGGTTGGGTATTATCTTTGATACTCTGGGATGCTCTGAAGTTGAGAAACGTCGATTGGCTATGTATCAATTGACATAAGCTGCAGCTAATTGGTAGGAGTCAGAGAAAGCAACACTAGGAGGAGCTGCACAAAGGATGACATGGGCGGCGTTCAAAGAGTTGTTCCTGGAGAACTACTTCCCCCAGACTGAAAGGAACAAAAAGGAGAAAGAGTTTATTGACCTGGTGCAGGGTAACCGAACTATACAAGAATACACCGTGCAATTCGAGCGTCTTTCTCAATTTATGCATCACATGATCGATACCCCAGAGAAGAAGAACCAGAAGTATCACCTGGGACTTTCCTTACCCCTACAAAAGCTAACTTATGGGCATCTGAGCCAAACCTTCAAAGCTTTAGTAGGAATGGCTCATGGCTTTGAGGAAATCACCGGTCGTGAACAGAAGCGCTTTGTAAGCCGACCACCCCCTCTGAGATTCAATCAAGGACCGAGACAAGCTCCGGCTCGCAATCAAGGATTCAAGAGAAACTGGAATGGCGAAAAGAAGCCGCAAACAGCTCCTTTCTATAACAAACAAGCTGTGCCATTTAAGTCAACTCCAACCCAAGGACAATCTGGAACCACAAGTAATAAACCTGGGGTCTGCTTCAACTGTGGATTCCCCGAACATATGTCTAAGGATTGTCGTGCCCTGAAGGAGAATAGTCGCCCAGATGCAGTCTGCTTTAATTGCAACAAAAAGGGACATCTGTCTAAGAATTGTAAAGCACCCCGAGGCGGTTACTATGGAGCATTGGCATAAGGACATGTTCGCCTCAATGATATTATTCCTGAGGAGGCAGGATTTGATGAAGAGGAGCAGCAGAATCTAGAAGGTACTCTAACCCTCTTTAACAGCCAAGTGAAAGCTTTGTTCGATACTGGTGCATCAAACTCGTTTATTGCAATTAAAATCGTGCAACGCTTAGGCGTAGTACCCCAAACGATGGATATAGCTTTGAACGCTACGTCACCTCTAGGAAAGAGTGTTAAGTTGGAAAAAGTATGCAAGGACTACCCTCTAAACTTGAAAGATCATAATCTCCCCGCTGATTTGATAGTTGTGTCAATGAAGGAATTTGACGTGATTTTAGGAATTAACTGGCTTGCGAAATACCATGCCAAGTTAGATTATGCTAGCAAATCCATATTCTTTTTAGTACCTGATGCCTGATGGTGGACCATTTGATTTCAAGTAGAACCCTTAATGCAATGTTTTTCTCACTAACTACCTAGCCACCCTTGGAACCACGAATGATGAGATTGCTATTAAATAAATTCCCATAGTTCAAGATTTCAAAGATATTTTCCAAGAAGTTAAGGGATTGCCACCCAAGAGAGACATCGATTTTTGTATTGAGTTAATGCCTGGAACCTCACCGATATCGAAAACACCTTACCGAATGGCCCCAATGGAGATGCAAGAACTAAAGACGCAAGTGCAAGAACTTCAGGACCTTGGATTTGTTCGTCCAAGTACTTCACCATGGGGAGCACCGGTATTGTTCGTCAAGAAGAAGGATGGAACACTCTGACTTTGTATCGACTATAGAGAATTGAACAAGGACATAATCAAGAATCGGTACCCACTACCGAGGATTGACGATCTAGTCGATCAGCTACAAAGAACTACCATATTTTCAAAGATAGATCTAAGGTCCGGATACCATCAATTGCTCGTTCGACCTGAGGTCGTACCCAAGACGGCCTTCAGAACTAGGTATGGACATTATGAATTCCTAGTGATGCTGTTCGGATTGACCAATGCCCTAGCGGTATTCATAGACTTGATGAACCGAGTCTTCAGACCTTATCTAGATCAGTTCATCATTGTGTTCATAGACGACATCCTCATCCACTCTAAGACGGAGGTAGAACGCGAAGGACATGTGAAGATAGCACTTCAAACTCTCCGAGACAATCAGTTGTATGCGAAGTACAGTAAGTGCGAATTCTGGCTAAAGGAGGTCAAATTTTTAGGACATGTTGACTCGTAAGAAGGAATAACAGTGGATTCATCAAAGATCGACGCTGTCTTGGATTGGAATCGACATACCACCGCAATAGAAGTCCAAAGTTTTCTTGGCCTAGCTGGATACTATCAGAGATTTGTGGAAGGATTCTCCAAGATCGCAGCCCCTCTTACTGGATTGATCAAAAAGGATCTGAAGTATGAATGGAACGACAAGCATGAACGCGAATTTCAAGAATTAAAGAAGAGATTAACCACGGTGCCAGTCCTTGTAATACCGAAGAGCGGTGAACAGTTCACCATATACAGCGATGCATCACATCAAGGACTTGGATGTGTGCTCATGCAGGACAGAAGAGTGATATCATATGGATCGCGACAGTTGAAACTACATGAACTTAACTATCCTACGCACAATCTCAAACTAGCTACAATCGTCTTTGTACTCAAGATTTGGAGACACTACCTCTATGAAGAGAAATTTGATCTATTTTCAGATCACAAGAGCCTGAGATACCTGATCTCTCAAAAGGAGTTATACATGAGGCAGCGACGATGGATGGAATTGTTAAAGGACTACGATTTCACGCTACAGTATCACCTTAGCAAAGCAAATGTTGTTACTGACGCATTAAGTTAGAAACCCCGCAAACTCATTGTGTCATCTCTCGTGGTTAGAGAATGGGAAGCATTGGAGATGTTAACAGAATTTGATTTTTAGATCACCGAGTCAAGTGAAGGATGACTCTTTGGATGTCTTGTAGTACAACCAACGCTTATAAGTCACATTCTCGAAGCTCAAGGAAAGAACGAAGGACTTCGTCAATGGTTTGAAAAAACATTGGCAAAGGATCCCGCCGAGTGGAATATAGGAGCAGACGGAGGATTTAGATGTCGCAATCGACTTTGTGTACCCAATGAGGACAACCTGAGGAAAGATATACTAGAAGAGGCACACAAGTAAAGGATGACCATTCATCCCGGAGGAATAAAAATGTACAAGGATCTAAAAAGGAACTTCTGGTGGGATGGAATGAAAAGAGAAGTAGCAGATTATGTATAAAAGTGTATGACCTGCAAGCAAGTCAAAGCTGAACATCAGAAACCAGGAGGATTATTGATTAGAGGTGAAAAATGCATATTTATAGCGTATTTCACGGTCTTTTATGCATACTTTTATCCCCAAGTCCCTAGATTTAGATGCATATCAATGATTAAGTGTTTTCTATGATGTTGAGACTCAAACATGTGTTTTTACACTATTTTGCAGGTCATGGAAAGCAAACATTGCATAGAAAGTGATTCTGGTGAAGAGAACAACAGAAGCAGCTGGGAAAATGCCAATTTTGACAATGATGACTTCAGATTTGGAAGATTTTTCTAGAGACATAAAATGTAGATCTTTGAGTTACGGTCGCGTGGCCACAAACGGGAGGTCAATCCGAGGTCTGAGTAAAACGTTATGGCCATTCTCCCATCGGTGCGCAGAGCTGTCAAAATCAGAGAGTTCAATCGATTGAAGAAGAGTTCAATCGATCGAACCTTCGATCGATCGAACTAAGCTCGATCGATCGAACTTTATATTCACCCAAAAGTTGCGTAAACTCTGTGGGAACCCTATATATACGTCGTTTTGACGCCAGACGAAAGGAGGACGCTCCAGAACGCACAGAACAGCAGTTTAGGGTAGTTTTAGGGTTAGATTAGGTGTAGATTAGGTGTAGATTCATGTTTTCTTCCTCTTTTTCATTGTTACATTGAAGATTATTGAAGATTTAAGTTGGTTATATGTTTATTACAAGTTTATTCAGAGTATTCCAGGTTTTTCCTTTCCTTTTCTTTATTTGATTGTTTGTTAATCTAGTTGCTATGATTACTCTAGGTTACTATTTCTGTATTAATATATTCATGTTTTCGTAGTTTAGACGTTGGGAATATGTGATGATACATTGATTCTTAGCCTCTGCCATGCAATCTTTAGAAAACCTGGGCTCAATCGATCGAAGGTATTTCGATCGATCGAACCCGAGATAGTCAAGCGATCGAAGGCATTTCGATCGATTGAAGGATGAGGCAGTCCGATCGATCGAGAGCGCTTCGATCGATCGAACATGTTAATTCTTGAGTTGATTCTTTTAAGTATTCCATGACTTTCTGTTTTTGAAATATGTTATCAAATTGTCCCAATAAGCTCAGTTTGTGAAAACAGTTTTTAGAACTTAAAGCCTTAAGGCCTTTTCTTCAATGACTTTTGAAAACCACTTTGAATGCTAACACCATTTAGAGTGCAAGTAATTACCATTGTTTTAAACCGTCTTTCATGTATTTTAACTCACTTGTGATGATATAGTCCCGGGCATGAAAGGGCTATTGATTCTATATCTTTAGAAAAATACGGAATACTGAAGAGGAATGAACTCCATCGAACGTTAATGAATATGCATGGTAGATGGTTAGGATTAATGTGGATTCACGTATTTCCAACACCTTTAGTTTATTTATTTAAGTAGTTATGTTTCCTTATGCTTTAGTTTATTAGCTAGTTTAATTCAATTAATTAGGATTTGTTAGTACACTTTCACTCCTACCTTCATCTTTTCTATTTCTTTAGGTTATAACTTAGTAGATTTTCTTCCTATTCCTTCCGTGTGGGATCGACCTGGACTTATCCAGTATTACTTGCACGATCACCTACACTTGGGTGTTGCACAAGAGCGCACAACTTTTTAGTCGTGTCAATTATTACAACCACTACCGATTCCCAGATGGAAATAGGAACACATTATGATGGATTTCGTCGTAGGAATGCCAAGATCGCGGCAGAATCATGATGCCGTTTGGGTAATCTTGGATCGACTCACCAAATCGGCTCACTTTATCACTTGTAGTATGACCTACTCGGTCGAGAAGTTGAGCAGAATGTATATACAACATGTTATTTGACTACATGGAGTACCCGTGTCAATTGTGTCAGATCGTGATTCACGTTTCACGTCTGGATTTTGGGAAAGTTTACAGACAGCATTGGGACTTCGTTGAAGTTAAGTTCAGTATTTCACCCCCAAACTGACGAACAGACTGAGAGAGTCAACCAAGTCATGGAAGACATGCTTCGAGCTTGTGCGATAAATTTTGAAAGTTCATGGGAAGAGAACCTACCGTTGATAGAGTTCGAATATAACAACAGCTACCATGCGAGTATAGGAATGACACCATTTGAAGCTCTATATGGAATACCGTGCCGATCGCCTTTATGCTGGGCCGAAGTTGGAGATGACAAACTTCTAGGACTAGAGATGGTTCGAGAAATGAATGAAAAGATCAATATAGTTAGAGAAAAGATGAAAGCAGCATAGAGCCGGCAGAAAAGCTATGCTGATAAGCACCGAAAGGACTTGGAAATCAGTGTTGGAGATCACGTACTCCTAAAAGTATCACCCGTACGAGGAATTGTTAGATTTGGGCAGAAGAGAGGAAACTTTTGCCATGATACATTGGACCGTTCGAAATTCTAGAACGCGTGGGAAAGGTTTCTTACAGACTTGCACTGCCACCCAAGATGTCAGGAGTTCATAACGCTTTTCATATTAGAATGCTGAGAAAAGTTGTGCACGATCCGTCTCATGAGATCGACTACACAGATATCGAAGTGAACGACAATGTGACCTACAATGAAGGACCAGTGAAGATTTTGGAAAAAGGAACTAAGAAGTTGAGGACTAAGGAGATCCCTCTAGTGAAAGTCCAGTGGAAACATCATGATGGGCGTGAAGCTTCTTGGGAATTAGAATCAGAGATGCGTGAGAAGTTTCCTTACCTTTTTAATGTATAGCTAGCTCCGATTCCGGGGACGGAATCTTTAATAGCAGGTGGATGATGTAATACCCGCAAATTTCTATAATTAATAGAACAAGTCCCCGTATTTTGTTCGTATTTCCAGTATTTTATTTTCGTAATCCCAGAACCTGAATATATATGCATCCGTATTTATTTATTAACTAACCCGGACTGACTTTGTATGTGAACCCGTAAAATCTGTATAAAATTTGACTACACGGCGCGTAGCCCTAAGTGACGACTCAACTACACATTTTTGGTAGTAGGAATCTTACCAAAAATAGACATTGTACTACCCAACCTACCCTTACCTAGTGGGTAATGACTCTACCCAAACAAACCCCCTACAACCCGTCGGATTTAACACTCACACCCTTCCACCGCCGGATCTTCTTTCCCCCTCCATAGGATGCCATTCAAATCACCATCTCTCAATCTCTCAATCAGACTTCAAACAGATTTGCATATCTGTTTATATATAGGTGCTTTGTGTATATATATATATGTGCATATATATATGTATATATGTATATATATGTACATAGGTGCTTTGTGTATATATATGTGTACCGAGAGGATAGAGAGGGTTAGAAATCCAACCACACACAGCACCACACTTACCCTCGCTACCTCCTCCCTTCTCCACCCTCTCTCTCTCACACACACACACACACTCGCAGACTGGAAGAGAAGAAGGCGTAGAGATAGAAAGAGAGAGGGGATGAGACTCACCAGAGCTAGAGAGAAGACCCGAGGCTACTGAGGTAAACCCCACTCTCTATTGTTCATTCTGAATGTCTCATTCACCCTCACGCACACACAAAGACCCCATATGCATAACCAAACAGAGCCTAAGCTCTTTGTCGACCCCAAAATCACCATTAAAGCTCCTCACCGGAGCTTGAGTTTGAACTACAACCACAAGGCCTAAAAACCATACCAAACGGACCCTTATGGTCCCAGTAAGACCCCCTAGGAACGACCTGAAGTTTGAATCACGTTTGATTCACCATGTAAGCCATTATCCTAAAAATTGGCCAAAAGAATAATCCTTTTGTAGGATCTTATAACGAATGAACCCGGTCCTAAGCTCACACTATGTTGTAGAGGGGACCAAACCGGTCACTTTGGCGTTAATTAGAGCAATTACATGGAAAGACGAGAGAGAGATATGAACGTTAGAAGCTTTCCGACGAGATACGCGTCGCCGACGTGAAATATTGAAGAAGACACAACCCGTTTATCTTCAGGTTATATCGTTTACGGGTCGGGTCGGGTTGGATGATGATATGGGTGGGTTTGTTTGTTTGTGTAAACGGTTGTGGGTTCGGGTCATATTAACTAAATGGATACCGGTTCGGATCTTTTAAGTTGGATCAGGTTATGTGTGTTAATGGGTAACCCGTTGGGTTCGGGCCGAATATGGGTTGACCCATGGTTCTTATTAATTATAATTGATTAGTTTTATATTATAATTTATTCTGTCAATCCTCATTAGGTTCCAATAATCTGTTTTAATAATAAATATTAATTATTTTAATCTGTTAACTGAGATTAATATGTAAATATATTATTCATTATATATGGTGTATAAATAAATAATTATAAAAAAGGGCTTCTAAATGATTTTAAATAGTACTAAATTCTTAAAAAAATAGTTTTAAAATACTATTTATAAATTTTATATATTCTAAAATATTATTTTAATAACATAATATTCCTATATTATGAAGTTATGGATAATTTCTTATTTAGTATAATTATTATTGTTTAATTTAAAAATAATAAGTAATTATTTTAAAGTAAAATAATTAGGTATTGAATACCTAATGACCAGTTTAAAATGTAGGAAAATTATATTAAATTTTCCTAAGGCCTAATGCCTTTATGTTATGAATTATTATTTATAAAACCCAAATTTTAGTATTCTTAATAATTAATAACTAGTTATAAAGGACACGTTTGGTTGTATTTAATTTATTTAAATACCAAACGAACCCCGAAAATTTTGAGAAAACTACTACAAGCTTAATTTAAGGCCTAGTATTTAATAAAAAATTTGTAAAGGCCAAATATAGTCCTTGATTATATTTTATAAATATGGGACCTCGCAATCTATTATTAGACGATTAGAACTTCAATAATTCATAGAAAATAAATCATAGCTCAGAAAAATACGCGGTCAGTTCCTAGAGTCTTATAATAATGTCCAGAACATTCTCTTAAAGTTTGGTGACCTTTTGACACGGTAAAAAATATAGCTTGTCTCAAGGGCCTACACTGGTATAGAAAACACATCCTTTTTACGTGTCGGATTCCGGTTTGAGTCTAGTCGATGGCGTTAGACTTAGAATGACGTCTAGATCATCATGTTGAGATTTAAGAACCCAACCGGCACAATCACCATTATGCCCTTGATTCTAGTACGCATATTAATCAACGTTCTATGAATTCGTATACTTTGTAGGAACCACCGCTTCGCTCGTCTTTACGCACCCGCATCGAGGTGAGTCGTCCTAACTCACTTAGTATATTATAGTATTGCTCTTTGAGCAAATTGTAAATATCCAGTGTGTCCTGTGTGGACATATCTGATAAGTATCATTTATATGTACGTTCAGAATTACTGTTTATATGGTGAACGCATATCTAAATATCTGAACTCCATGCTTAGTTATTAACTATTGTTATACATGCTCATTATGCTTCACAATTATACAATCACGTAGACATTCATATGAACGTCAATGAGTCATGATGTCAACATTGACGTCTGCATGGTTAGTCAAGGGTATTAACCCCGTCAGTATGTAATACATGTTGAGTGGACCGCGGAGGTCCAAGAGTTGAATGGATTTGAGTTGGTAGATAAGGTTACGCCGCACTGGCCCATGAGAGTGATCAATGGGTATATCGATGATATCGCTTTAGTCCATGAGAGAGACTAAGGGATACATCTAAGAAAGTAATGTCGATGATATCACTTTAGTCCACTAGAGAGACTAAGGGATACATTTAAGAAAGAATGTCAATGATATCGGTTTAGTCCACAAGAGAGACTAAGGGATACATCTAAGAAAGTAACATCGATGATATCGCTTTAGTCCACGAGAGAGGCTAAGGGATACATCTAACGAAGTAATATCAATGCTACCGCCTTGGTCCATAAGAGAGGTCAAGGGGTACATCATTTGTAAGAAGAAAATATTGTATCATGGATGCCGCTTTGACCCACGAAAGAGGTCAAGGGGTATGCCGGTGCTATGGTCAAGTGAATTCAGAGTTATGGTCAAGAGTTGTTGAGTAATGTCGAATAAATCGATATTGCATTGTGTCATCATGCTACCATGCCATATGCTCATTCAATGTTTATTTCCAAGATACTTGTTGTATTTGCATATTATTACTTGTATTAGGAGTGATCGGTTAGACGAACTCACTTAGCTTCAAAAGCTAACGGCTCTTCCCTTTGCCCTGAACATATTACGTCTAGGTTTTAATGAGGAGGATTATCAAGGTGACTATGAAGGTGAATATCACTATCCTCAAGAGGGGAACTACCAGGAAGGTCATACTAAGGAAGATTTTCAAGATGAGTATGATAATGAAGGGCATGGGTATGCCAGCTAGAAAGAAGACTCTGGCCTACTCTAGTATTAAGCTTCCTTTATGTTTTAAGAAACTATCTTTTGTTGTTGTAATAATTTAAGTGGCGTCGATCACCCAACTTATCTTTTGTGGTTTTCATTTGGAACTTCTGTAATAGCCTAAGTAGCAAACATTTAAAGTTCCCCCATGAATACTATTAGACTTCATGAAATGTCTTACTCTGATATATCTATGTTAGAAAGTTGCACGGACATGTCAGTTTTATGTAACTCGTCATTCCCTACCGGTCTAGAAAGGAAATTTTAAATTTTTCCTATTTTTGGCTACTTCGGGGCGTGACACTACCATCCAACCCATAGTTCAATAGTATAAATTCATAAAATGCTCACATCAAAATCCTCCAAACATAATTCAAAACTTATGTCACGCCCCGGAACCAACAAGGTGGTCCCAGGTCACGTGGCACGTCATCAAGGCTTACCAACACTGATTAAAGTTCCAAAATTAACCTTAATAAAAGTTTTGCTCCCAAATAACCAACTTCCAAAGAGATTTTCAACAGTTATATTAAATACGTGCCCAAACACGCCTTAACGAATTTCGTTTTCGAAAGTAACAGTTTCATAGGTCAAAGGGTCCCCAAAGGTATCCCCATGCCTAATTAGAAGTTGTTCTGAACATTGGAAGTAGGAGTTTGAAATTTCTGGCAGGGGGCATTTCGACCGGTCGAATTGTCCCGCTCGACTGGTCGAATGGGGTCTGGACAGAATCCAAACCTCCACTTGACCGTTTTCACAATTGTCGGAGCTTTTTCGCAAACGCCGTTAATTACCGGTGCTTCTTTAATGAACGTCGTTAATTCCCGGCGCTTCGGCATAAACGCCGCTAATAAAATAATACTCATTTTGCCAAAAGAACCAAACCAACAAAACTATCTCAAATCCATGCATTTCAAACCAAACCATTTCAAATCAAATCAATTCAAACCAAAACCATTTTCAAAAGCTTTGATAACCATTTTAAGATCTTGCACATCCATACAAACCATTAATACAATAAGCCAAAGACCCCCGGTTTACAAGTATCAAAAGTACAAGCTTTACACGTCTTGGCAAACAAGGTCCTAAGGTGAACCAAGTGCCATACTCGCATACAAAATAAGTCTTTTTACAAGTTGCACAGTTAAACAACCGGCATAAGTTAAACATATAGATTACAAATATGATTCAAGTGCTATAAACATAAGGGACTCCCGGTCCTTCCTCGCCTCATTACCCGCGATTCTCTCCTCCGGTCCTTGATCCTGAATGGTTATTTATATAACCACAGATATATGGATTTGTTTAAGCTAACGCTTAGTGAATAATATGAATCAAGCATACGAATGACAAATATGTTCCAATCCATCATAACACATAACTATTGGTCTCTAGGGAATAAGTGCACCTTCACCGATCCAAAGTCTTAAGACTCAACCACGACCTATGCCCCTTTGACATGTCACGTTAATGCCTTTGTCAGCAAGTGACCGTCGTCACTACTAATCCTCCCCCTTCGAGAGGACGTCTCACAGTGAATTAGCACAAATCTCCTTTAACCCACATAGGCACATAAACATGCTCATTTAACACATATCACCATGCTTTTCATTTTAACATACTTTGGGTCTACTTTATACATGAGTTTTGCCCAATATGAACTACACATGGTATCTATATACATTCATAGCATATCAAATGTATTAAACCATAGAATCATCAAAAACTCAAGATTAATATCACTCACCTCCGATTTACGCTCTTAAACGTCGATCCAAGGAAAACTCAAGCACAGAGGACGTGCAGTAATTCTTTTAATACAATTCCTATTAATCAAAAATCCGATTATCAACTTTTTATGAAAATTCTAGAAATTGAGTTTTCAAAAAACTTAACCAAACAAGGCCTAATAGGTATCAAAACGACGGCCTTACATTGTAGAGTTCAAATACAGAATTTGGTGAAAAACCAGTGGACGAATGGTCGTCGTTTGGAGTCGAGAAGCTCTAAGCAATCAAATCCTCCATTTGGCCTCTTTCTTGAACTTAGGTTAAAAGTTTATAAAATTATGAAAGTCATCTCTATCTATATATATGCAACACTTCCAAAAATTGTGTTTAGCTCCCCACGAGTTTTCAAAACTTCTAATCAGCCTCTTAAACTTTCTACACAGCTAATGCATAGCTCTACAGGTGAAACCTCAAAATTATAAAGGTTTCCCACTAAGTTTCGTTTGGTTGCTAAAACGCAAGTTTCTACATAATTTTATGAAATTGCTAATTAGCTTGCCAAATTACGTAACGTGTTCAATTTCGTCCTCACCGGGCATCTAATGACTCTGATGAGTCGCTATCAACAATGTAATAATCAATTATATTCACATATGCCTAAATGAACATTTAAGCACATAATTATGAGTTATTACTCATTTTCCCAACCGTAGAGAATTCTCACATGCCCACCTTCTGGACTGCCTTCAAGGCCAAATACCGGGTTCTCAATAGACACCCTCCAACAGTGAGTCATCACTCACTTCACACGTGTTCATTAACACAACAATAAGCATACCATGCATGCTAAAATAATATAATTAAATGCCGCGGGAGCGGGTGTGACAACCTAAGACACACAGTCTATGGTTATCACATTCACGCTCACACACAACGATTACAACACGAAAAATTATTAGAAAAGTCGATTACTAAGCATCCACAACTTTCTACGATATTACCACAACAAGAGGTAATTAATTATAATTCAAACTTCTAAACGCAAGAATAAAACACCACAAAGTATTTTCTTTTATTACACCTTATGTTCACCACCTCGGCTACCCATCCATGGTCCAGCCTACACATATATCCCATGTGTCTCCTAACGTAATACTAACTCCCACTCTGGTCCCAACTCCCATGGGGTGTCACTGGGATTTGAGCATACACTGAAAGGCTAGTCCTTACGTCCTTGACGTCAATAAAACAATGTCTAGATACACATGAAATTGACCAACAAGCCAGGCATAAGGCTTAAAATATTGAAGAGACGGGTCATACACGTAGTCGCCGTCTAATCACACAAGGACGGGTCATCCACAGTCATCCACAAAGTCGCCGCCTAAAATTATAAGGAGTAGTGGTGAACTCTAAGGATTTTCTATATTTTATACGCGGACGTGTCAGAGCCTTGTGAGGTAGACCCAAATTTATAAAACATAAAATTTTCTAAAACTACTTGTGTGAGTGATACACATGTTTTCATAATCCAATTTCTAATAGGGCGATTGTATAAGGTGAGTAGGAAAGTACCCTCACCAAAAATCCATAAGCCTAGCAAGAGATGAAAGAGAGATTAAATAAAAAGACAAATTATATTTAATTGAAAGGGAAGAGAAATTTCAAAGAGAAATTGAATGCTAAGAAAATAAAAACTAATCCTAAGAATATTGTTGAATGCTGTTTAGAATGCTTTTGTCGAGGTGACGCGGAGTGTTTGAATGGTTAGCCGGCCTGCTGATTTATAGCGGCATGGATTGATATGAGATAAGGAAAATATCTCCAATGAATACTCCCTCTGTCCCATATTAAGAGTCTTTGATGCCATTTTTTGATATCTCATTTTAAGAGTCCTCTTTGAAAAGTCAAAGTACTTTAATACACACTTTCCAAATTTGTCCTTTATTATATTCAACTCTTCCCTCTTTTTTTTTTTTATGTGACACTATAATTTTGAATTTCAAAAATGGCAACATTGGAAAGTTTAAAATCTCACCAAAATCAAGGTTTTCCCCTTAATAAGTTTGAATTCCCAAAAGAGACTCTTAATATGGGACGGAGGGAGTAAAATCTAGTATAATTTACCAGATTCATCTACCAAATTTGTGTGATCATATCTTCCATATCTTCATCAATATATATTTATACACATGTGTATATATATATCTTGAATCTGGTCCAAATATTGGTCTTCATTCGCTTTACTTTCCCTCCAAGTAAAAAGATAACTCACATATATTCTGTATTACCTTCCCAAAAGTGATAATTTCTTGAAATATAATCCTTCCAAATAGATAATAATATCTTCCCTTATCACATATATGATAGTATTATCATATAGAGAATTTGTAGGAATTGATATACTTTCTATAATTTGGCCAACCATATCACATTCCATAAGTAGCCAAATTATAAAATAACTAGTCAAACATAGCTCAACCCGATTGAAGAGAAGTGTTTCCATGCGAACTGATGATGAGCCAACTGAATTGATGACTTGAACAAGTACTGACTATCAAATTTACAAAATGGTCAATTGAAGTGACCAAAATTATTGTAAATCAAATAAGGTGATAAGATTGAATGGGGCCACTATATCAAAGCAAAATTACATACGTGGCTATCATGGAGTAATGCTAGATGCACTCCCAAATGCACAATCAAATGCACAACCCTGCTTAAAAATGTTGGACCTCGTGTTAAAAATTTTGTACACAAAAAAGGGGTGTGCATGGTGTGTAAGCTTTTTAGCACGAAGTCCAATTTTTTTAAGCAGGGTTATGCATTTGGTTGTGCATTTAGGAGTACATCTAGCATTACTCGGCTATCATGTTGCCAATCCATTGATGGCAGCCTCACCACGTCAAAAAGTCATACCACAAAACTGCTCACCAAATTGATTAACATCCCGATCATCATGTGATAAAATGTGCTTACGCTGAAATATTAGCAGGCAGTCCGAATAGATTGGCCAAATGTTATGGTAATAGCTTGAATTGATACATGAAGTGGAATTTGGCTGATTAGGATATGTTTGGCTAAATCGGTCTGATGAGGTAGCCCGATTCCCAACTTAGGTGAGCTCATTACTGTGTAAATGACTACTTGAGGTAAAGACCAAAATAATTGGTCAGTCCGATGGCAAAAATATGCATGACAATCTGATTTAAGTGGTGATCAGTCCGATCATAGTTAGCCCGATTATAAAACTCATTCAGCCCTACAACCTTTGAACCAATTACTTGACCCTTAATTTATGTGATCGGTCTCATAGTCCGATTGAAAAATCACAATCGACCTTCTACAAAATTTGACTTAAAAAAGTATTTTTTTTATGCAAACACCATGGACTTGGTATTCCACATGACCATATTCTTTTCATTGAGACCAAGGGATGCCCGGTGGTAAGGGATTCCATTCAACCTTCAGGTGGTTGCCGGAAAGACTTAAAGGGGTACTTGAGATTATGGAATGAGAAAGCTTGTGTGGTGCATAATAAAAGATAAAAAAAATCCCTTAATTCATTCTCTAAGAACCATCTTTATATTTGTTGCTAATATTTACTGGTATAAGCTTTTTTCTAAGATTCTGTATTGAACTTGAACTTGATAAAAGGAATATTTAGCTTCTTCCATTTTTATTTCTTTATTTTCATTCCAATTGGCTTTCATTATTCTATTACTTTTTTGAATCTTTTATAGGCCTGCTTCAATATTTATTATTTTAGTTTTCCTACTTTCTATTTTCAATGTATCCCGTGCATTGCACGGGTGTCAACTAGTGACTATAATGTATAGATAATTATTGCCTTTTCTTTCAATAGTTTAGTTTCCTATATATGTTTAGGACTTACAGTATTAAAAATTAGAAATATACCCGAATATCACTATATACCAATGTTGTTGGCTTAGGCCCATCCTATATAAGATAATATTAATAGATCCTAATTATTTTGAACTAGTATGTTATCAACCCATAACCCCCAATTAATATTTTTCAGTTGACGAATTTACCCCTACATATTATATATATATATACGATATTCTGTTTTGGAATTTAGGGCCATATATATATGTGTGTGTGTGTGTACGCATGTAATCATTAAATGAGTTGTTTAATAATATCTACCCATTTTGGTTGTAATATCCCATAATTATAGGCATGTACATTAAAGTTGAAAAGAGTACATCACGTTATTATTTCTTGACTATTATTATAAGTTTGTTTGCTAGATTCCATTTTTTTTTTCTATATCTCTTTCTTGGATTATTACTCCTAAACTATTGGAAATTTTTTTTGTTGATGCATACTACATGTTTTGTGCTTTATCTCTATATTAGTTGACACAATGATAATTAGTCATTTATAACAACAAACACATTCATTTTAATATGCTGCAATGTAAAATTTCTCACAATTGTGAAACTGAACATTTTAAGCAGTTATGCTGATTCTCATTTTTGGATACCGTGTTTGTGTGTCTTCAAATGTTTAATTTGTTGTAAACACTGCATATATACTATCATTACTGGACATATGTTGGACCAATAATGTATAACATAAAAATCCTCACAACATGCTTGTTCACACATTTTTACATTGCAAAGCTCACACAATTTACACTGTAGTGAACAATTTTACGCTAACCAGCAAATCTTACAATGAAAATCAGTGTACAATTTTACACTGAAATCAACACGAGTCAAATCTTGCTGGCTATAATTTTCACACTAAAAATGTTACAGAAGAATACATGAACCAAAAAAGTAGTGTACAAGAGCAATGTAACGTTTAAGATGGTATTGAATATCACACTGAAATTCACACTTCCAATTAAGCAATCGTTACACTGAAATTCACACTATAAGACTCTTGCTATTTATAATATAAAATTTTACACTATAACTAGCAGTTTACATGAGTGTTAAATTTTACCCCATAGCTTTTGAACCACAACCATTGAACCACAACATGTTATACATTTTCGCACAACCTTTGAACCAAAAATATGAATGTTAAATATAAAGAGATCAGATCACATATTTACTCACATCGGACAGTGATCATTTGATTCATAGCTTACAGATCATCATCAAAGCTAGTCATGGTTCTTATACCTATATATATATATATATTTCCTATTTTTAAAAACAAATAGAAAAATTAATCAAAAACATTGAAGAATTTTCTGATTGCCGGCGAGGAATTCAGGTGAGTTCGTCCGGCAGTAGAAAGTTGAGATCCAGATCGAGTCCTTTGAACAGCTTCATTTCGTTCTGTTTTCCATTGATAACAGAGGAAGAGTCAGAGTCGCTCTGGACCTGGACACCACGGCTTCGCGCGTGATTGAACATCAACCGTTGATTCTGATGATGATGAGAAGGCAGTCCTGATTCATCATCTTTTATCGCAACTTCGCGTCGCTGTCTCTGAGCGTCAGTGGTTTCTCTGAAACTTTTTTAGAGAGAGAAAATATGAGAGAGAGAGAGGAGAGAATTAGTGGGATTGGAATATATATTTTAGGTGCATGATTTTAGGAGTTCATTATGGGATTAATTGCAGATGAAATATATGCTCTTGACTGTCGCACAATTGTTGGGGAAGGCCGAATATGTCATATAAAATTTAGTGGACTTATCAGTGAATTATTTTTGTTGGTGGGCCTATTATGAACAACATGGCCCTAATAGAACTTAATATTAGTTTACCCATTAAAAATATAGAAATCTAGCAATAAATTGTATTCTACTTAACTTTTTTTGGAAAATATCAATAAAAAAAGTTTACATTAATAGGTCCTAATTTACCTAATTTTTTTTGGGATAATTCTGATTATCACTAAATTTACTTACATTTTTACCCTTAAGCCATGTATAGACATTAATATATGCACATATGTACAAACATATATACATAGTCTATTAGTTTGTGTGATACTTAATTAACTTCCGTATCTGATTGGAAAATTAAATCCTACAATTATAGAAGGTCAAACAATGACAGATTTGGAAATTAATCCCACAATTATAGCATAGTAGAATCATTGGTTATGGTATCCTATCAGTTTTCCTAGATCACGACACATATGTCTTTGATTTTCATAGATTCAATTGAACATTGACAGCTCAAAACTTCTTGTTGTTTATTGTGTATGAGAAATTTTTTTTGTTGTATTATTTGTGGATTTAAGTTTTTGTTTTTGAACAACTTTGAAATTTTCTCTTTGTATTTACTGCAAAATTTCTCATTGTGTCGATGTGAAATTTTACATTCTGACTAACTGAAAATATTCTGTTATATTTTTACATAAAGTTTTTTTGGGATAAGTCCCAATCCTCAATTATCACTAAATTTACTTACCTTTTTAGCCTTAAGCCATATATAGACATTAATATATGCATATATGTATATACACACAATTGGTTGGTCATAATATTTAATTGACTTCCATATCTGATTTAAAATTAAATCCAACAATTGTAGAAGGTTAAACAATGATAGATTTTGCAATCAATCCCACTATTATAGCAAAATAGAATCTTCAGTTATGGTATCCTACTAGTTTCCTAGATCACAGCACATCCGTCTTTGATTTTCATAGATTCCATTGAATATAGACAGCTCAAAATTCCTTGTTGTTTATTGTGTATGAGCAATTTTTTTGCAATAGTGTTGTGGATATAAGTTTTTGTTTTTGAACAAATTTAAAATTTCTCTTTGCATTTACTGCGAAATTCTCGTTGTGTGGATGCGAAATTTCACATTCTGATTAGCGAAAACTATTATGTAACTATTATATATTTACAATATATTTTTTGGTATAAGTCCAGTAGGTAATGCGTATTATGCTGCCACGTGGTGATTGCACACATCACCAAAAGGGAAACGTGTCTATAGCATCGTCTTTACTTATATGTCCACATAGACCACTTATCCAAGTCCTGCAACTCAATTACTCGGGGCATCTTAAGGGGCCTAGCACATAATGAGGGGAGGCCCAAGCTATAACTCCAAACTTGGGGCATTCCAGAGGGCCAAACCCATAATGATTGAAGGGCCTCTCTAGGGAGGTGCAACTCCAATACCTACGACACCACCACAGAGGACCAAGCCCATAATGGGGGTCCCTCCATGAACCCCAAGAAGGCCCAATTCTAAGTGCATCTCCAATACTCAAGGCTCCCACCTCAATGAGAGCCCCACCCCCTAGGGGCCATATCAGGAACCTATATAATAAATACATGAGCACACATACTTACACTTGGGGCCAACCACCCTTGGTCCGGAGCAATACCTAAGGGTGGCCTGGCCCATTGGGATCTCGAGAGCTCGTGGTTAGGTGGCTAGAGTTAAGGGTGTCTCCCTAACTCATGCCTCCTAGGCAAAATTAGGGTTGGTTCCAAAGAGAGAGAGAGACACGTGACCTTCACGTGCCCTGCACCCTTCAGCCCATGGCCAATTAGAAAGCCCCATGGCCTTAAGACCAGCTGAGCCTTTGACCCTCCATTGCCTTATCCCTTTCTCCTTCGCTTAACCCTCTGCAACCAATAGCGTCATCTTGGTACACTCCCTCGCTTAACCTTCTGTAGACCAATAGCATGATCTTGATACACTCCCTTGCTTAACCCTCTTCACCCAATAGCAAGCTATCCTTCGATGACACATCTATAACTACTACCTCACCTGCTAAACACCAATGACACTCTCCTTTGTCACATGACCCATCCTTATTTGACCCATTGCATGGGTCAAGATCTTATTTAATACCATCAACTACCTTAAACATAAGCATTTAAGGGCCTTACCTACCTTAGACAGAGGGACCTCTCCTAGAGTGCCAGCACACCACACTCACAGAGCCTCCAGTTATACCATATACCCTCACAACTCTGCTATAAATACCAGCCTCATTCAATAAATCCAACAACCCGAATCAACCCCAAAACTTGAGCAATTAATCAAGTTCTCACACCCTCCCTACTATCATCCAAGCGACTATTCCACCTTCACTCATACCTTACCTACCACTCCTACTCTACCTTCACTCATACCTTAGCTACCATTCCTCCTTCACCCTCACTCATACCTTACATACCACTCCTCTTCCACCCTCACTCATACCCTAGTGCCACTCCTACTCCACCTTCACTCCTCCATACTCATATCCTCACCGTAGGACACCTACTGCTTCTCTCTCTCTTAATTGGATCTACTTTGGCTCTCACTCGAGCCACGTCCTCTCTGGGACCCATCTGACTATATTACTTTTCTATTATTTTATTATATCTTACACTCACTAGTCTGCTTACGTGTTATACCTCTCTTAATACCTCATCCACACTAAAAAGAACTCACACATTTTGGCGACCACAGTGGGAGGTATACTCGTAGACATGGTTAGCTCACAGCAACAACAACTACTCCCCAAACCAAAGGGGCGTCCCCCTAGGAAAGCTAAAGTCCTACCTACGGGGTCTAAGGCTCACCATAGCATCCACCCTAGTAGGGAGGAACCCGCAAACTCTCAGACTCATGATTCACAAGGATCTGTCTGTATCTTTGAACTTGACGTAGTTAAGCGACTCGAATAGATGGAGGGTTATCAAAAATACCTCAAAAAACTTGAGGAACAAAATCATCTGATCATGGAAACACTCACCACCATGGTGCAAGGAATGCTACAAGCAACTCCTAATGTTCCATCTGGGCAAGATGATGTGCTTAGAACCTCCATTAATGCATCTGTAGCTGAACATCAACAAGCCGAGCAAGCCAAAGGGACAAATGTCGTCGTCACTGACGCCCCTCCATCCATTCTAGAAGCAGGAAAACAGACACCCACCGGCTATGTCACCATGGTGGATGTTGAGACCCTCTTGAAGGATAAGGGTCTGTCACTTCCTCTCCCACCTGTAATTGATATGCGACCACCTTACCCTTTGAGGCTGGCTAGCCTTCCTTATCCAGAAGGATGCACTAGTCCCAAGTTCACCCGCTATGATGGAAAATGAGGAAACTCCCAAGAACATGTTGCAAAGTTTTTGGACAGTCTTGGCGTTCACCGAGAAAATATGAATCTCCGCATTCGTAAGTTCTCCAAATCACTTATCGATAGGGCATACACCTGGTATGCTAATTTAGAGCCTGGGTCCATCACTTCATGGATCCAGCTGGCCTCTACCTTTCACTCCAAATTCTTTAGTATCGCTGAGAAGGTGACCACCGTCTCACTTTCTCAAGAGGTGTAAGGTGAGGCGGAGCCTTTGATCAAATATGTAGATCGATTCAGAGATCGTGCCATGGAGTGCCACGATAATACAACTGAAGAAAACTTGGTCCAACTCTGTGTTCATGGTATGATGACAGAGTATAGAATGCACTTGGTCATCCATTCCTTCAAGACATTCTCAGACTTGTTAGTAGCAGCCCGAAATCTAGCAAAGGATGTCAAACCACCATCTAGAGTGTCCCGGGAGCACCGGAGGTATCCAATGGCCGCCACGGTTGGAGAAAAAAAGGAGGGTCGTTACAACAACAAGGAAGACAACAAGAAGCGCCGAAAAGAGGACATCGATATCCCTGTACCCTTCCCGTGTGGCATGAGAGAAGTCATTGCCGTGTTTAAAAGATGGGTCAGGGACGGTGTCATTGTCCTCCGCCCACCTACTACTCCACCCACCGAAGCAGACAAGACTAAACAAAACTACTATGTGTATCATCATATTGTTAAGCATCCAACGAAGGAATGTTGGGCCCTTTAAGGCATCTTCCACTGCGAGATAGCTAACGGAGAGTTGGAAGTAACTACTCGTCCCGATGACCATGAAGCCCCTCGTCAACAACATGAAGATCGGGGGGTAGTCAACATGGTATCACTCCATGAGCACGAAGCCCATCAAGAGTTGGGCAGGATAACTTTTCAAGAAATGGAACTAGACCCACCAATTATCACGGAGCCTACCGTCCATGTCGAGGTACCCTCTTTAGGCACTACTAATTGTATCGAATTCACTCTTTTAAAAGTCAAGAACTTGACCAAATTCAAGTACTTCTTCGATCAAGTGGGATTTTGTGAAGGTTCCTATCTCGAGGCCACCAAGGCCATCCTTCACATCGCCAATGCATATAACCAGGCTTGCGTAGACTCATGGTGTTCACTACGCCGCAATTCACGAGATGCCGAGACAGCGATAACATTCACAGATGCAGATATCCAAGTGCCTCACCCTCATAATTGGCCCCTCTATGTCTCCACCACAATCCAAGGAATGGAATTCAGGAGGGCACTCCTAGATGGAGGTGCTTCTTTGAACATCATGCCAATGACAACCTTTATGGTGGTAGGGATACCGAAAGAAAAGCTAATCCTCCAAGAAATTGACATAGCAGGGTTTGGCAATGACACAAGGCGAAGTGTAGGGTTTGTCACCGTTTCCCTTAGCCTGGGGAAGTTTCACGCCCCCGTAAGATTCCATGTGATTGAGATAGATACTTTATACCACCTCCTCATAGGACGTGTATGGATGCATAAGTTTGACATCACCCCCTCCACTTACCACCAGTACATGAAGGGAAGACTCCTCATTAGTGGTGGTAAGAAGGTCTTCACCATCAATGGTACCAGAAGGCCATTCAGTACACATAAGGCCCATATGGCAGACGCAGAATTCTTTGATGACCTCTCTGATGAAAAGGAGTTCTCGCCCCATATTCTATTACGAGGGATCATAATCCCCAAATAGGAGGACTCCCAACAGGTTAATTTCTCCCCAAAAAAAAAGCTGAAGAATCCCAAGACGACCCCAAAGAGAAAAGGCAATGAGGCTCATCCCCAGAATGCATTCGAGTCAAGCTCCCTGACGGGCGTATCACATACCACTGTTTATGACGGTGCAAGGAGCCAGGACCAAAAGCTCATAATGGTTCTGGGCTCCCGACATACCGAGTGGTAGAAGTTGAAAGTCACAAACCCAGCGACCTTAAGCCAGCACAAGAGACACTCCAAGATGGACCACGCACAGCAGGACCTGGGGTGGAGGAAGTAAACCTGGCTCCTAAAGGGAAAGCCTCTAGAGTCACCTTCATCTCCAAGCATCTTGACCCCGAAGAATGAATGTCATTCATCTCCCTACTCCGTGAATATATTGACATATTTGCATGGACCTATGACCAAATTCCAAGGTTAGACACCTCTCTTGTTACGCACAAGCTCAAAACCAATCCTAGTAACAATCCTGTGAAGCAGGCCCCTCGGGTGTTCAGACACAAGCTGGAACTCTAAATAAAGAGCAAAGTTAAGAAGCTACTCCAAGCAGGGTTTATCAAGCCCATTGAGCACCCCACGGGATTGGCAAACATCGTTCCAGTAAAAAAAAAAAAAGAATGGCCAAATCAGAGTATACGTGGACTTTCGTGACCTCAACAAGGCATGTCCCAAAGATGAATTCCCTCTCCCAAATGTGGACACACTTATAGATGCCACTTCAGTGCATCAAACTTTCTCATTCATTGATGGATTCAGCAGATATAATCAAATCAAGATGGATCCTGAGGATGTAGAAAAAACAGCCTTCCGAACACCTTTTGGCAACTACTACTACACCGTCATGCCTTTCGGATTGAAGAATGCGGGTGCCACTTATCAGAGAGCAATGACATCCATCTTCCATGACATGCTCCATCACAATCTGGAGGATTACGTAGATAACATAGTGGTCAAAATAGAGCTAGGAAAGGCACACACTCAAGACCTCCCTGATGTTTTCAAAAGGTGCAGAGTGTTTAACCTTCGCATGAACCCCCTCAAGTGTGCCGTTGGAGTCTCTGCCAGAAAATTCTTGGGATTCGTAGTCCACCGTCAAGGAATAGACTTGGACCCTACAAAGAGCCAATCAATTACTGACATGCCTCTCCCGATATCATAAAAGCAATTGAAGCAGTTCTTGAGAAAGGTGTCGTATCTCCGCATTTTTATCCCAGCCCTTTCAGAAATCACTTACCCCCTAGGGGCACTTTTGAAAGGACAAGCAAAGTTCAAATGAGAGGTGACACACCAAGAGGCTTTTGACAATGTCAAGAAGGTCTTAGCATCCACAACTACCATGACAGCCCTAGACCCAGGGAAGCCCCTCCTCATTTATCTCACCTCTACGCCAAGATCTATTGGGGCACTCGTTACCCAAGAGGCGGAGGGGCAGGAAAAGCCGGTGTGCTACATTAGTCAGGTGATCCAGGACACCGAGAGCAGATAGAATCCCATAGAACGCCACTGCCTCACACTCACCTTCTTCGCACAGAAATCTAGGCACTACTTCATAAGTCATAAGGTGATTCTCGTTACCAAATGTGACCCCCTTCGGTATCTACTCTCCAAACTAGCCCTCTCAGGACGTATGGCTCGATGGCTCCTTCTACTTGCTGAGTTTGATATAGTATGCGTAACTCCAAAAGCCATCAGAAGCCAAGCGTTGGCGGACTTGTTAGCTCACTTTCCAAGTGGGGAGTTCGAGCCCCCACCAGAGTAATTCCCCGGAGAGGAGCTCCAGTGCAACATGGCAAAAAAAATTAGGAGAATGGGCTCTCAGCTTTGATGGATCCTCCACCTCCACTGGAGGGGGAGCTGGAATCAAATTGACATCATAGAAGGACAACTCCAAGCTCCACTTATCATATAAGCTTGATTTCAAGTGTTCCAACAATGAATCCGAATATGAGGCTTTAATCTTGGGACTCCTAGCCGCAACCAAGATGGACATCTCCCACCTCTGCATCAAAGGTGACTCTAACCTGGTGATCAACCAGACCTTGGGGGGTATGCAATTAGAGAACCAGCACTAGCACAATACAGGAGCATTGTCAACAGACTACTAGATAAATTCAAAGCAGTTAGGGTAGAGTACGCCCCACGATCGGATAACCGCTTCCCAAATGCCTTGGCTACCTTAGCTTCTAAAGTAGATGTTCCTGAAGGGTCAACTCACATACAAATCATCAAAAGGACCCTTCCTTGTCCAATACTTGAGTTGCTCCCTCCGGAAGAGATCTTTAATTGGAAGGCTCCCATCTTGGCCCAACTCCAAAGTCGCCAAGAAACCCTGGCGGTGTCTGAACTCAAAACCTTCACTCTCTTAGGCAAAAATCTTTATTTTCGTGCTCCTACGGGCATCTTGGCAGAATGCATAGGAGCAAAAGAAGCAAAGCTCCGACTTCGTCAAGTCCATAAGAACTCCTATGGGATAGGAGATGTTATCTTGTATCGGTTAGGACAAAGAAAGGGATACTACTGGCCGGAGATGGCCAAAGATGCCTCCATATTCCAACGAGCCTGTACAAAGAGTCAAGAAACCCCCAATAAAGAGGAGTGCAACTTCACCACCCAAGTCCCTGATTGGCGGCAACCTTAAATAGATTACCTTAAAGAAAATTCCCTCCCCATTGATCGAACTGACGCCTCCAATGTCAAAAAGCGGGCCTCCAAATTCTTCATCCATGAGGACCAACTATTTTGACAAAGTTTTGAGGGACAACCACTGCGATGCCTGGCTGGAGGAGAGATTCATCAAGTCCTGGATGAAGCACAAGTTGGAGCACCAAGGAGGTACAAAGTTATACCGTCACCTATTGGACCTAGGCTACTATTGGCCGACAATGGAGGAAGACTCAAGGGCTTATGTCCAGCAGTGCCATCCTTGCCAAATCCATGGAAACCGGATCCATGCGCCTGCGGTAGGCTTGCGAGCACTATCAATACCATGGCCCTTTCACACTTGGGCCCTCAACCTAATAGGACCAATCTCTCCTGCATCTAAAGGAAATATCTGAATTCTCTCTGCCATAGAACTCTACACCAAATGGGTAGAGGCCATCCCAATGAGAAAGGTAGTAGGACCAGTGTGGCAAATTTCATTTGTGAGAATATCGTGTGCTGATTCGGAATCCCTAAGGTGATCTTGTCAGATAATGGGACACCATTTGTAAACTGTCATGTGGGTCAATTGCTTGTCTCGTACGACATTGTTCATCATCGGTCTACCCCATACTATCCAAAAGGTAACGGTCAAGCAGAGGCTACAAACAAGACACTACTAAAGATCCTATGCAGGAAGATGGAAGATTGCCCCAAGACTTGGGATGACCATCTCACCCTTGCTCTATGGGCATACTGTACTTCCAAACGAAGGCCAACCTAGGTGACACCATTCTCCTTAGTCTATAGAGCAAAATCTGTCCTGCCCATAGAATTGGCAGTGTCCTCTGCTCGAATAGCTATGGAAAGTGAGGTCCTCCACGATCTTAGACCAACTATGCTAGAGTAGCTGGACGAGCACAGAGATAAGGTGGGATCAAATCTCCTCAAATACCAGAAATAGATTGCGCGAGCTTATGATGCCATGGTACGACCCAGGGTCTTTAAGGAAGGGGATCTAGTTCTCAAGGCAGCCAAGCACATCATGCGAGGTATCTCGGCTCCTAAGTTCACACCGCACTGGGAGGGGCCTTATGAAATCAAGGAGGCCAACACCAGTGGGTATTATAGGATCTGCAAGGTTAGTGAAAACTCTTTATCTGGACCTATCAATACCTAGTGGCTGAAATAGTATCATGCTTGGGGATAAAAAAGTTGTCTTTTATTCAATCAAGTGTACCACAAATGTATTTTTCTTATTAAGAATTAACCTATGTTTTGTCCAATTTACTTGTGCCACATTCATTCATTTACCATACGTATTACCATTATGTAAAAACACATACAAAAAAAAAGAAAAAGAGATAAGAAGAAAAGAGGAAAAAGGGGCCATATAATCTTGAAATAAAGCACGGTGGACATAGCCGCCACCGCTCGACAAAGCAAAAGCAATGCAATAGTAAAGAAATAATGGACATAGCCACCGTTACTTAAAAAAAAAAAAGACAGAAGTGCAGCGCTACCCATCGGAAGCTCCATTAGGAAACAAGTCATCAAGGGCACAAGTATCTGCACTAACAACTCCCTGACAAGATGACTGAACCTCACTCATCTGAGTATGAAGCGCACGAAGATCAATCTGAACTGTATGAAGCTCTCTTATTAGCTCTACCATTCGTACACTCACCTCTGTCAACTCTGTCTGAGCGGCAAGCTCTCGCGTGCCAAGAGTCACATCATGAGTAGACAGATCTAGAAATCACAGACGTGGCCCTAGCAAGGTCATATGAGTCTCTAACCAACTTAAGTCCATCCGATAAGTACGCTGGAGGTCCCAAATCATCCCCTGAAAACCAACAAGGACATCATGAGAAATAACGGCTACTCTCATTTCCCTCATAGACCAAAGAATCTCCGCAAGCTTGCGACAGAAAAAAGTTACATAGTCACAAGGAAGGTTAACTAAGGATGCAAAAGTATTCGGATAATCCCTATACACCATCTCCAAAAGGTCACCCTCCCTTGAATCGCATGATAAACCCCGCCAACCGGAACCATCCCCAAGCATGGCAGGCAAAACCACAGCGGCAGCAATAGGAATGATAGAGGAAGCCCCACTCAGAGTAGCCATGAAGGTGCCAATGAGAGAAAGGGAGTTGATAGAGGACCTCGCAATATCGGAAGCACTATCCAAAATAGAGGAGGACCCCCCCCCCTCCCCCTCCCCCGCACCTGTGACACCCAAAGTGCTAGCCAAAGTAGAAGAGGAGCTCCCAAAAATACTCATCACGGAGGAGGACGAACTAGAGGAAGCAGCAATGCCGATGCTCCCAAAAGGAGAGGAAGTTCCACCAAAACCAGAGTCACGTGTACTCCCAAATGAAGAAAAAGGACCCCCAATAGAGCTCGAAGTACTGCTAGAAACAATTGCACTCGCAAAGCTAGAAGTGCCACCAACAGAGGACAAGCTAGAGGCACCACCATAATGTCCAAACATGGTAAAAGGAGGGATGGTACCCCTAGCAGCCAAAGCCGGAGTAACTACAAGTACACCTTCCTCAACCATGTCATCAACCAACGTCTCAACAAATAAAACATCTCTTCGAGAGCCCAAATCCCCCACTTCATCTACCAAATCCTCAACATGCACCCGCGGAGGTATATCATCGTCACTACCCTCCTCAATGGGCTCAGGGCTAGCACCCTCCTCATCCTCCGAGCTTATATCCTCTCCTGATACGTACCCGGCGGTGGCCGTCCTTCTCCCAATTTTTATCATAACCTTCCTCTTAAGTTTTGTCGTGGGTGCCTGCATAAATTCACATCTCAAGTCTCAAAAAAATAAATAATAAATTTTTTTTCTCCCCTATTTCTCTAAAAATATATATTTGTATATAATAATGACTTAAAAAAATAACAATAATAATAATTTCCATCTCTATTTTTTATATACTTTTTTTTATTATATACTTCATCTCTATTTTAACTTCTTGTAACGTCACATTTATATTTTTGCATATTTTTGTAAACATTTTTTTTACCTTACTTGGGGATGGCCCCAACTTTGATGACATTAAGCTCCCAGTCTCAAAAGGATGCACTGCCACACCACTTAACCAATCGAATGAAGGAGCCCACAAAATATTTTTTAAAGAAAATGAAGACTTCCCCCAATTCCCCTCATCTCTACTCTGAAGAGGACGTTGCAATGATGCGTCATCCCAAGCAATCAACCACACCTCAAGCATGCCGGGTACCTCTGAACAGTGCTATCTAAAATTCTGAAGCACCAAACTCCAGAAAAGACTTATATTGAACGGAAGTAAAGCCCTCATTTCCACGCGAAGGAGTAGGAAGGCCCTGATTAATATATAGAGCACCGGCGCCACCAAGACCTTTAAAGCAAACTGATAGGTCATTAGAACCAGGGAAGTCACAACGGACGGACAGATCCTGACATAATCCAAACTGGCGTTGCAAGCGGTCTGGGCGATAAGTCATAGCACATGACCCTACCTCATTATAGGTAGGAAGACAAGAAGTACTTAATGCCACAAAAACAGTCACTATGTCCGCATCCCCATGAAAATCAACTGTCACTTTTCAACCATCGCACCTATAAAACAATAAGGGCTCGAGGTCTGGAAAACCCCTTGATAATATCACGTAAGGATGAAATACGAAGCGAGACTCATCATCAATAATGGAGGCCAAAGATACAGTCATGGCAGACGTCGAAGCCCATCGTAATGCCCGATATTTTAACTCTTCCCTTTCCTCTTGTCCGAAACCCCATACCTAGAAAAGTGCTTACACAAAAATAACTGAAGAAATTATGTTGAAACATATGAAGCAATCGTGTACCTACCCATGGACCGATGCATATCCTCACTAACCATATCTAGCCTCAAGAATAGAGAGCCCAAAAACATACCCGCCAAAGACACCGTCTTCCCCTTCGACAATATCACAGCAAGCCCAAACCAACGTGAGCTTGGACTATCCTCCGGTGAGCTCTCAAACAGGCAATGGGATAACCAACAAGCAATATATGCTACATATCGATGCTCATACCCAAGGCCCTTAACAATTTTGCGAGTACAATTTTCTTTCACTGAGGTGAAAGATTGATGATCCTCCCAAAAATATCTTATAAAACCTCCAAAAGAGGGCTTCTGGCTCTCATTACTCGACTTAACCAGCTCTTCTCCATCTATCCCAAAAGTTGTTGATTTTCCACAATGTTGTTTTAGGCTTTCACACAATATAGTCACAGTAGCTTGCTCATCTGACTCAAGAACATAAGTGGCAAAATTAACCTGTCCCACAATGTTTAGGCAAAATATGGCAGCAACATCCTCCAAAGTTGGTCCAAACTCATCCCAGGCAGCCACAAAAGTATGAGTCACCGAGGACCACCGGGATAATAGGGTCAACATATCCGCCTCCAACCTATTTACTTTCAAAGACTTAAAGCATGCCACTGCGTCATAAATCAGAGCTGCCCTCAGCAGAGCCTCATACTCCTGCATAATAGTATCAGTCCACTCAGACCACTGGGTCATAGGTGTTGTCCGACTTGCAAACATTATCTAGAATACGAAAACATACCATGCTCCAACTGAAAGCGGGTTATGGTTCCCCCCTCTAGTGGCTCTACATTAGAAGGATAGCGAGGCGGGGGAACCAGACTAGCACTTGTTCTACCAAAATCCGGTATTGACGGAGTTTGCAGCAATTTCTCTACTTTTTCCCAAAACCTATCCTCAACTAAATAGGGTGCCTTTTGCCATAAAGTTGAGGCTGGTACTGAGGGCGCCTCATCCTCTTCCCTCTTTTCAGAAAGCACCTTCTTGGAATCTGACATGGCCTACCTTCAGTAAATATGCATCAACACAATTAGCAATCCCAACAACCAACTCAAAAAAAAGGGGAGGGGGGAAGAAAATTGGAGATGAAGAAGGAGCTCCAAAATCACTTTAACAAATCAAACTATTCACCAAATACATGCATTTTCTCCAAGCAACAAGCCAGACACGACTTATGCTAAATTATATTAAGCAACATCAAAGAGAGAGGAAAATTACCACCCAAGTTGTTCTAGTTGATAGCTCCAAGAGAAATTAAAAAGTTCTAACAAAGTAGCAAAAGCACTAAGCTGTGTCTAAGCAAAAACACACCAAAAGTGGAGCAGAATGATCGGACCGTGTGATTTAGTATAGCAGTGGCGGTAAAGGTTGTGGGAAGGAGTGGAGGCACGCGATGACGGTAAGAGGTGGCGATGGAGTGAGAGGGGTCGGGTGTGGGTGACGGTGGAGTGAGAAGGGTCGGGTGTTAGAAAGACGGAGTGAGAGGAGTCGGGTGTGGTTGATGGTGGAGCGAGAGGGATTGTGTGTAAGTGGCGGTAGAGTAAGAGGGGTTGTGTGTAGGTGATGGTGGAGTGTGAGGGGTGGAGTGAGAGGGGTCGGGTGTGGTTAATGGTGGAGTGAGAGGGATTGTGTGTGAGTGGCGGTAGAGTGAGAGGGGTTGTGTGGATGATGGTGGAGTGAGAGGGGTCAGGTGTGGTTGATAGTGGAGTGAGAGGGATTGTGTGTGAGTGGCGGCAGAGTGAGAGGGGTTGTGTGTGGGTGACGGTAGGGTCAGAAGGGTTGTGCGTAAGGGTGGCATTGGGGGAATGAGACTCCACATTTACTACTCCCAACGCTGTCAACATTGGGACTCCACACTGTCAACATTGGTACTCCACGTTATCATCATGACCGACCCCACCACTACGGCTGCCACAGTTCTATCGTACAAAGGGTAAGTACTTCAGTAGCCTAAATCCCTTTAATCTAACGCTGTTTGAATTTGGATTCACGTCCATGTCCATTGTCCACCATTTTTCTTACAGGACCTTTATCCAATACACTCGATTATCGACACGTGCTACGCGCATGCTTATCCCCTCTTATTAGTATCTTTGTCTTTTTATTTTCTTTTTTGAAGGATATAAGTTCATTATTTCTATGCATTTGAGTATAAGATTTGAATAGTATTGTTTTAATTTGGTATGAGATTTAGGTAAAAGCGAATTTTGTGTGGATTTAGTTCTAGGATTACTAAGCAAGAATGTATTCATTTTTTTATGAATTAATTTAATCTCCATATATTCAAAGTTCGGGAAATGGTGAAAAGTCACAGTATGTGTAAAAAAGAAAGATTTGAATAGTATTGTTTTAATTTAGTATGAGATTTAAGTAAAAGCAAATTTTGTATGGATTTAGTTCTAGGATTACGAAGCAAAAATGGATTCATTTTTTAATGAGTTAATTTAACTCCATATATTCAAAGTTCGGGAAAGGGTGAAAAGTCACAGTATGTGTAAAAAAGAAAGATTTGAATAGTATTGTTTTAATTTGGTATGAGATTTAAGTAAATGTGTAAAAAAAATCCACAATATATTAATCCTAAATTTTAAGACAAAAGTTGATCAAAGAATCTTCACTAATTATAGATGTTACAATATACAAATTCTAAATTTGAGGGAAGAAGTTGACCAAATGTAAATATTAGTGACCAATTCGTAAATAGTCTCTAAAATAGCCACTTATTTTGAATTTTTTAGAAGCAAATTGTAAATATCCTAAAACTTGTTGATCCAAATGTAATTACATCAAAGAAGTTGACCAACATGTAAATATTAGCCACTTATTTTGACCTTTTTTGAAGTGGATTATAAATATCCCAGAACTTGTTGACCCAAATGTAATTACACACAATATTGTTGATTGAAACCTCATTATTATGTTAAATAAAATTGCAAAAGCTGACATAAACCTAATTACCTTATTTTGACATGACCAAATTACCCTCCCACAAATCAATATATCCTTATGATGGGTACAGATGCACGAATAAATATGGTATAGTAGAGGGGGCAAAATGGACCTAAAGAAAGGTTATAAAATTTGGATGATAACGTACACTTTTTTGGCACAAATATACCGAGAAAACCATCCAGATTAGAACAAAAGTCAGATCAAAGATTAAAAAGTACGGGAATAGATGGGATAGAAAAGGGTAAAATGGTAATTCAACTTTGGGAATTGGGTGAACTTTGGGCGCTAAGCCTCTTATATATAAGGGCGCGTTTGTTTGCCGGATTGATTGGGCGGATTGGACTATTTTAGTCCAATCTGGATAATACTGTGTTTGGTTGGGCCTTTAGTAGTATTATTAAACCAAATGTATTATATGGTGTGGTTAAAATTAGTGCCCCTTAGGAAGTATAAAACTATACCTGGGGAGGGGTGGTATTACGAAAACACGGGGATAGTTCGAGTTGGATTGTGGGACAACTTGACCATTTTACCCCCGGAATATATATACCCACTTCTTGTAGCATTTCTCATATTTCTTCAGAATTGTCTCTCAGACTTGAGAGCAAAGAGAGAGGCGACAAAGGCGATAGACGAGAAGTCGTAGCAGACGCCGACGCCGACGCCGGAGCAGGTGACGCCGACGACAAGGCAGTGACTTTCTTCCTCTCTCTCTCTCTCCAAAAGACGCTAGAACAACGCAGACGGCTCAGGTTCTTCCTTTTTTTTTTTTTTTTTTTTTGATTTCTTAACTTTTTCTTACTAAAATGTCAGATCTACAAAGGTTATGGGTTATCCTCCTTGGATCTACAATGTTTTTGTTTTGCATGACAAATTTCTGAAACTTGTGAGCTTTCATAATCTAGGGTTTACTTAAATGCTTGACAAAATCAATAGATCTATGTTCTCTTACTTAATATTGTGCTAGATCTATGTTTATCTGCATTTTTAGACTGAATTTGCAATTTTTTTTTTATGACTGCGATTGTAGACAGATTTAACACAGTCCAATGCAAACCCATATATATATGATATATATATATAATTGTTGTGAATATATACCAACCAGGCCCCATGGAATGATTGGTAATTCACCACAAAAGAGTTGTTCAGGTGTGTAGAGTAAGAGCAGCCATTTTCATGCTTGTTTTTTTGTTGATCTTACATACTAGAGTTGGCTTTTCTTGTCCAATACTTCTATATGTTCCAAACCAATACATTAATGTACTTTATTTCATTAAAGTATGGCTATAAGACTAGAGTATGGCTTTTCTTACAGACTAGAGTATGGCTTTTCATTAAAAGTATGCATTTTATTATGGATGGAAGTGATATGCTGGTTATGTCATACCACTAGAAAGAATTTCTCATAGCGTAGTGAAACATTTCTCATATAATATGAGAAAATTCTCACATTTACTGAGAAATTCTCAATATTTACTGAGAAATCCTTAATGTTTACTGAGAAATTTCTCATAGTTAATGAAACATTTTCCATATAATATGAGAAAATTCTCATATTTACTGAGAAATTCTCAATGTTTACTGAGAAATCCTCAATGTTTACTGAGAAATTTCTCATAGTTTAGTGAAACATTTCTCATATAATATGAGAAAATTCTCATACTTACTGAGAAATTCTCAATGTTTACTAATACACCACAAAAAATCATATACAAAAAAAACTATAACTTGCCCTTGATCAAAACCAAACACAACCATCAAGACTCCAAGGATAAAATGCAAGTGCTTTGCACAAGGATTGGTTATCAACATGATGTGAGTGAAGCTAGAAAAAATATTTATGGAGAGATAGACAAGTTGGACAACTTGGGGATGAGCGACAAACTCAAGGCAGTCACTTTGATTGCAAATGATACTGGGAAAATGGATGTGTTCTTTAGTCTTCCAAATGAATTCAAGGAAGAATGGGTTGCATTACTCCTTAGGGGAGAGTTGTAGGTCATTTAGACATGGTTTTATGTTTTATGTGGTGGTGTTAGATTTTTTGTTTTGAAGACTTTGAACTATGTTTGGTTGATGCTATAAGTATGTTTGTGTTGATGTCGGAACTTGGAAGTATTTTTGTGTTTATGTTAATACTGTGTTTTAATTCATATGAGACTATGTTTGGTTGATGCTATAAGTATGTTTGTGTTGATGTTGGAACTTGGAAGTATGTTTGTGTTTATGTTAAAATTATGTTTTAATTCATATGAGACTATGTTTGTGTTGATGATAGAACTATTTTTTTTTTGTTCCCCTCAAAAAAGTGTAGGACATAATATAAACATGCCAATATTAGTATGAATTGTTCAAACACGTAATATAACCACCCACCATTCCCAGTCCCCCAATTTCACAAAAATCCCCAATTTCACAAAAGTGTTTTTAGGTAAAAAGTACTGGGAGAATTCAATTAACAATTACAGTTTTTCATAATATAATGAGAATTTCTCACTCTTTTCAAGTGGGAAATTTCTCATTCATACTGAGAAATTCTCAATGTTTACTCAGAAATTCTCAATCTTTACTGAGAAATCCTCAATGTTCACTGAGAAATTTCTCATATAATATGAGAAAATTCTCATATTTACTGAGAAATTCTCAATGTTTACTGAGAAATCCTCAATGTTTACTGAGAAATTTCTCATAGTTTAGTGAAACATTTCTCATATAATATGAGGAAATTCTCATATTTACTGAGAAATCCTCAATATTTACTGAGAAATCCTCAATGTTTACTGAGAAATTTCTCATAGTTTAGTGAAACATTTCTCATATAATATGAGAAAATTCTCATATTTACTGAGAAATTCTCAATGTTTACTGAGAAATCCTCAATATAAAAGAAAATTCTTTTTTTAAAAAAATTGCAAATAACTGTAAATATATAAGAACTTCACTTTCAGAACTTTGTTTTTTTATAATAACTATAATTGTTGTCTTTAAAGAAGAACTTCACTTTCTTAGTTAGTCATATATAAGAACTTCACTTTCAGCACTTTGTTTTTTTAAAATTTTTTTTATGCACAAGTGAGTATGTTTTTGTAGTTAAATGAAACTTTTTGTACTATTTTTGGCTTGATGAAATGACTTCTTGTTATTTTACTGCAGGTATATGAACAGAGATTGTTGAAAAGAGTATCGGCATGCCTAGATTTTTATCATTTTGGTGAAAATTTGTAATCTTTTCTATTTTGCATCGTTTTCTTTCCTTGTAATAGTATCAAGAGATTGTTGAAAATGAATACAAAAACTTGAGTATTTGGGATATCGACTCCAATGTTATGTTCTTTGATCTAGTTCGTGAAAATATGTTATGTTAGGACATATGTGGTTTTCTAGTTCGACTCCATTGTAGTTTTTTTTTTTTTTTTTTTTATTTCTTTTGCTCAAAAAAGTATGTGACATATGTATTTTGTAGTTAAATGTTATGAAAAAAGTGTGGGACATATGTACTGTGAAGGGGCTTTAGTATATTCATGGCAATTTTGTAATTTTTTAGCAAAAGGGGCATTTATGGAAAGTTATAGATTAATCCAGGCTTATATCATAGTCATCCAAACACAGTATTGGACTAATTGTGTTTTATCCCCAGTATAATCCGACACGATACAAACACAGTATAAAAATAATACTGCACTGTTTTTATCCTGTGGTTAGTTATCCCAGCATAACTTACTACACTTTATACTATACCCCTTTATCCTATCCGGCAACCAAACGAGGCCTAAGGGTGTAGATATACATACAATATTATATTCTATTTTTTTTAAAGGACCTTTATCCAATACATATACATACAAAATTATGTACGATTATGATTGAAATTTATCATTTAATATTAGCATAATGCTAATGCCTAAGTTACATTATTAAATTCTACTTCAAATTGGTATTTTATGCTTACAGATTATTTTGAATAATATCATTATTCATTTATTTCTATACATATATATATATATATAAAATAATAATCCAAATTATTAAAGTGTCTAAAGTTGTGCGAGTGGGGCGCGGCTAAAGTATTACCCAAGAGTCTTGGGTAATATTTTGGATCTTAGAAGGGTTCTATTCTACTCTCCCAATCACATCCATCAAACATGTCAGTACCCACATATCACCAGTACTGGTCCCGAGTATTTGGAGGCCCGGGACGAACTACTAAAATGGAGGCCCTTATAAGGCCCCGAGGTAATTTTTTTTGGGGTCTACTTATTCATAATTGGCAATTTCTTTTTAGGATTTACTTATACATAATTGGCAATTATTTATTTATTTATTTCTTTTTTTTGGGGTCTACTTATAATATGAGTCTATTTGTGAAAGTTAAACATTGTATGGTACCCTTCAAAATTCTAGAAAGGCCTATTTCTAAAACTCAAAAAAAAAAAAAAAAAAATCTTACACTAAAAGTGTAATTTTCAAAATCCTAGACCTTTGCTTTTGAGTTTTATATACATGTATATTAATATATATGTAATTGATAGACACTAAATTTGGTCTGCTGCGTGCTGCACACACACACGCACATAGATATATACACACACATACATAGGATGGTATTGTAGTGTGTCTATACAGAGCAATACAATCTGAACAAACAATCATAGAAAAAATGGGGTTAGTGCACTATAATTCCACTATGTACCAAGCTCAACGGCTATTAATTTTCCCTACCAATTTTTCTAACCAACCAGTAGATATAGAAAGAGACAACAATCTCGGTTTAATCCCCACCACTACTAAATAATTCATTATTTTTGTATTCTATAAAACTAAAGTATGTGGAGAAACTAAAGTATGACCATCTAATCTTAACTACCCACTTGCCCCCTCCTTTATGGGGGATCATGACAAGTGGCTAACAAATTTAAAATTTCACTAACCACTTTTCATGATCCCCCATAAAGGAGGGGGTAAATGGGTGGTTAAGATTAGATGGTCACACCACGTCAGCATGCTGACATGGCGTGACGGGCTCACTGAATAACTTCTCAAGTATGTGGTCTTTGTTTTACTGTTGGTATTAGATATAGAAAGAGACAACAATCTCGGTTTAATCCCCACCACTACTAAATAATTCATTATTTTTGTATTCTATAAAACTAAAGTATGTGGTCTTTGTTTTACTGTTGGTATTATTTTGGTTTAGAAATCAGTACATGCATATGTAAAACATTACAAAGAGTTATTGAGTTACATCACCAAACTTATGTATTTGTTTATTTGTACCACTTAAAAATCTTATGCAATTATCTTCATCTTGCTTCCTTCACACCCAATTTTTCCCTTTATTTATTTGTTTGTTTGTGTTTTTTCTTTTTACATCAAATTTTGCTTCAACAAAATCAGAGTGGGGCTAAAAACAGAATCAGCTTAGTCCGATTAAAAAGATTGACACGATCAAATAAGTCATTACCGTGTGTTTTTGAGATCACTGAGTAGTATTCTTGGCAAACTGCTTTAATATATGTCTTGACATAATTTTACAGTTCTTTTTCATACAAATATTATTCTCCACTCAAGTTATCATTTTTTTTGGTCAATTTTACAAACACATAAAAATACGTGTTGCACACACAACGCGTGTGCCTCCACTGCTAATATTTGCTAAAATGGGAGTGAGAATAAAGTTATCCACAAGAGGAAGAAATGCACCAAAGGAGAGATACAGAGCATCGACATTGTTACACATGTGTAACCTTGTGAAGAAGCTACGATCACAACCCAGGATCGCTTAGGTAAAAAAAAAGGGGGCAATTTACCAAAACAAGCCTTGAGACACCGGAGTGTTGGCCGTAGCCGGAGCAGTATAAGCATGCGAATTAGCAAGTTGCTCCAAAGCTATTGCACTAACCAACGCCTCTTCCACCCTCCTTAGCTCCATCATCAGCTCTTGTTCGTTCTCTCCACACATTCTAGTATCCGCTCGTCCCTCTGAAGTTCGATCAGTCCTTTTTTCCTTATGAGCATTAGACCGGCGAACCATATGAGCCCTCATATTATAAAGTGCCTGCTCAGCTCCCTCTCGCTCAGCAGCCAACAACTCTCTATGAGTAGACGCCTCCAAGAGCCGGTACTTCCAAACAACATGATCCACGAAATCAATCAGCCAAGCCACGTGCAAACTGCGGGTACTCAATTCCCATAACTCCACCCTGAGAGCCCCAAAAAACTCGAAAGAAGCTTGGCCATAAGTGGTCTCCTCCATCCTTCGAATAACTTGCCCAAATTTACGACAAACTTGGGTCTGTTCAGCAAGATCAAGGATATTAAGCTCCACGAAAGTGCCAGGACGCTCCACATATAACCTCTCCAAAAAAGTATGAAGCGTTTGTACTAATTTTATCCCACGCCACACATATACACCATCAGGCAGGTCTCCAAATTTCTCTGGAAGAGTAAAAATCAAATGACCTTCTATTGAGGACACAAAGCATGAGGACCCAGAATGCGTGGAGACAGACACTGTCAAAGAGTCTTGAAAAATAAAGGAAGACGCAATACACAAGTAGCCAAGTAGGTACACATCGCCTGTTTATATGGTAAACGACCACGAGACCCACGAACCAAGAAAATAGCCAATGGGTTATGACCAAACACTAATGACTAGGCCCCCAGTAGGCTGCCTTTACTTGTAAAGCTACCTATGGGGGATTTGACGTAACATTGAATATAAGCTTGCCTATAATAGGCTGTAATGTAATTACTTGTAAAGCTACCCATATGGGAGATATGATGTAACACTAAATTTAAGGTTGCCTAGGAATTACCCTTGCCTAGGAATTACCTAAGCCATCAAATGAAGCCACATTTTCAAACGAAGAGGGGGACAAGTAATCATCTACACAAGCCTCATTTTCTCCCTACTGGCCTCATCATGGTGGCACGAGCAACTTGCTCTCCACTTGCATGAGAAGGGTGACACGAGCATCGCACTCTTCACCACAGGGTTGGCACGAGCATCACGACTCTCCCCCTGCGAGTCTAGTTAGGGCAGCATGGGTAACACCCTTCCCCTTTCTGAGTCTTAGGTGGCACGAGCATCGCGCTCTCCATCTCAGGGCGGCACGAGTATCACACTCTCCCCTACAATACTCAGGCGGCACGAGTATCACACTCTCCCCCTAAGACACTCAGGCGGCACGAGTATCACACTCTCCCCCTACATCACCTGGGCGCATCATATTCTCCACCATTACACCAAAATGATTGCTAAATTTTCCATCTCATATCACAAAATGTTAATTCATAGACTTAACACTCCCCGAAATTTCTTCCGTTAACAATCTCAAAACACATCGTACTATTACAACTTCTCCATAAACACCCAGAAAATCAACAACCACATCACCAATCCGACGCAGTCCCACTAGCCACCGAACCCTAAACAACCCAAGGAGAAAACCCAAATGGGAGGCCAAAAGCACAAACTTACACCCCCGGCCTGAGGGGTTTAAACCACCAAAAATTTACATAATAAAAAACCTCATTCTTATAGGAGGCACCATCCCCTCGGAACAGCACCCACTAGAGAAGATAGCCAGATGGTCCTGGTAAATACAAAGAATTTTCATGTTTTTCTTAGTAAAGACAAAGATTTAGCTGTTCAAGGGCATATAGACCAAGTCAACCACACAATGACTAATTCAACCGCATCGCTGCCTCCAAATACTTAGAGATTTCTTTGAAAAATAAAGAGGGTCTGACCAAGAAGCCTCGAGAACGTGAAGCTTGAACTACACCTCAACCAGCCCCCCATTTTAATACAAGCTAAACAACTTAGTAGAAAACTATAGAAAAGGATCACCCCTTTTATAGCAAAGATGGGGGACACTGTAATCATATAACATGATATGCAGGCCACCATACCCATGTGAAGTGATACGGCAGTCATCGTGAAGTTCAAGTCACTTAAAGCGTATTACGCAGGAATTGCCCATCACCCAAAGACATTATCATCTGTTCCAAACACACGTTTTTTTTAAAGTTATGCCCGCCTGCCATATACTGCGCACCTGTCATGCGGACAGGGGGGACTAATATAGGTAATGCGTATTATGCTGCCACGTGGTGATTGCACACATCACCAAAAGGGAAACGTGTCTATAGCATCGTCTTTACTTATATGTCCACATAGACCACTTATCCAAGTCCTGCAACTCAACTACTCGGGGCATCTTAAGGGGCCTAGCACATAATGAGGGGAGGCCCAGGCTATAACTCCAATACTTGGGGCATTCCAGAGAGCCAAACCCATAATGATGGAAGGGCCTCTCTACGGAGGTGCAACTCCAATACCTACGACACCACCACAGAGGACCAAGCCCATAATGGTGGTCCCTCTATGAACCCTAGGAAGGCCCAATGCTAAGTACATCTCTAATACTCAAGGCTTCCACCTCAATGAGAGCCCCACCCCCTAGGGGCCATAGCAGGAACCCATAATAATAAATACACGAGCACACATACTTACACTTGGGGCCAACCACCCTTGGTTCGGAGTAGTACCTAAGGGTGGCCTGGCCTATTAGGATCTCGAGAGCTCGTGGTTAGGTGGCTAGAGTCAAGGGTGTCTCCTTAACTCATGCCTCCTAGGCAAACTTAGGGTTGGTTCCTAAGAGAGAGAGAGAGACACGTGACCTTCACGTGCCCTGCACCCTTCAGCCCATTGTAGACACCCCATTTTGTCGGCTATCAGATTTAGGAGACCCATAGCTTAGTGGTTCACAATGATCGAAAAAGACTCAAAAAGACTCCTGGAAGTTAGTTCTATTTCTCAAAATGCTCAGAATGACCGAAATGCCCCTAAAAGTCTGAAAACTCCCAAATTTGGACCAAAATTTCTAAAAACATGCTATGTCATAATAAAAGTAAGAAAATGAGTTTAAAGTAAAATCAGATGAAATCGTCAGCTCCCAGAGACCCCCAAAAGTCCCAGAAGTTCCCGGAAAGTCCCCGTTGACCAGTTTGACCTAGGTTTGACCAATTTGACCAGGGTTTGACTGAAATCATCTGAATTCGCAAAAAAAATTCCAAGATCATTCTAGATCATGTGAAAATTACTAAAACGAGTTTTAAAAGAAAATCGGTTAAAAACGTCAGCTCCTGGGAGCTCCCAGAGGTTCCTAGAACTTTCTGAAGATCCCAGGTTTGATCGATTTAACCTAGAAGTTGACTTCGAAGCTAGAGCACCGTAACAATTTTCAAACATTTTTCATGGATACCAGAGGTCAATAGCTTTCCAACGGTATATTGTACATCATTTCTGGATTTAAAACGAATTTATTATGAATTTCCGAAGGTAAAAAAGGTAAGTAAATTGGCTTTTATCGCGAATATCGTAAAACTTTTCAAAGTGACCTGACTCCAAAACATTTTATATAGAAAGTAGACTCTGATACCTTTTCAACAGTATATCACAAGCTCAGTTTGGAGTTCGTACGCATTTTCTGTGAATTTCGGACGAAATAGGGCCTTTTCGCGAATAGCGAAACCTCTGGGGTCCTAAATACAATTTTTTGGGCATCTGAGGAGCAGTGTCGCTGCGGCACTGGGCCACTGCCATGGCGGCACATGGCCAGTGGTGCGACGACACTCAACCCTCGCAGAGTCCATTTTTATAATTTATTTGGGGGTCCAATTTGATTTATTAAAAACTAAAACGGTGTAGTTTTATGTTCACAGTTATTTGGGACCAATGGGAGTACTTCTAAAAACCCCAAAATCACCCCCAAATTAGCCTATATAAACCCCCATTGCTCTTCATTTTGGGGGGGCCAAGTACAAAGTTCATAGAAATCGTAGAGAGAAAAAGAGATAGAGATATGTTTAGAAGAAGGAAAGGGAGCTTCTCCCACTAATTTTCCATAAGAAAGTGAGTTTCAATCTTGTTTTCTTCCATTACCCCTCATATACTTCACATTCAAGTCTTCTCCAATCACCATTTTTGAACAATCTTGAGTTAGGAAGTTACTTCTATGTCCAAATGTCAATATCTATGAGTGAAACACCAAGCTACAAGTCCAAAATCACATTGATTATCATCTATTGATTGCGATTACTTGCTTGTTCATATTATGTTCATCTCTTCTTAATCTCATTTTTTTTCTATATTTACTTACTTGTTCTTCATCATCTAAATGATGACATGAAATTTGAGGTGAGTGAATCCTTATGGATAGTAGCTCTTGACCTCAAAAACATGTTTAATAGATGATGATTATAACTTCAATACCTCCAAGGTATCCTTGAAGTTATATTCAAAATAAAAATGAATCTCTCCAATAAATTTGAGGGTTCTTGATGATGAGTTTGATGTAGATATTCCAAGAAGTCATAATCTCTATTTGATGTTGAAAATATACTATCAAAACCTCTATTTCAAACCCCCTCTTTAACCCCCTCATTTTGATCTCAAGAAAGAAAAACTCTAGTTTTTTTCCAAAATCTTCAAAACAGTGAGTGATCCGAGTTCAAAGATTTCTCTAGAACTCAATACTCAATGTATGGATGCAAGACCACTTGGAAAGTCTTTCTAACTCATTAGAGAACACCCATGATTTTTTGTTTGACTTGGAAATACTTGGAAGGGTTCTATTTTGGCCCAAACATTCACTCCAGATATTCTGTCTTTACTGTCACAGCAGCTTGGTTGACTTTCAACGTGTTTTATAGAAACCTTTTCCAAAAGGGGTAGTCCCAACTCATTTTTCCCTTAAACTTCAATGGCCTAGGGAACTCTCTGTATAATATGGGCCCCTAGATCATTTGTTTTCATTTTCTAAAATGTTTTGACATTTCAGTCGACAGTACGAACTCTGCTTCTGAGTAACCTCTATTGTTCATATGATTTCTCCTAATCTGTAATAGTTATGAAAGATTGGCTTTTTGGGTTGTGTTCTAGACACAATAAGGAAGATCGCCATAAAAAAAACCATGCATTAAAAACATTCTTAACCCCTCTTTTCAATTTCCAAAAGATCATGTTACTGTTCTGTCCATTATTCACAGCAAGCATACTTTTACTTTCATCATTTGATTTGATGCTTATATGCACTCCATATTAGCTCATGTCTTAGGAAGTAGTTCATACTACATTTGTACATATCCCATGATGATTTCCTTCATTCATTCATTCATACACATTCTAGACTTCTAAGTCATTCTAGGAATCCATGAACACAAAACACACTACAATCTTGGCACATTGTAGATACATACATTGCATCCATGCAAAGATTTGGGGCTTTTGTGACTCCTAATCTAAGAAGATTATAAGGAATTAACTTGATCACATGTCCATGCTTCCCCTCGATCTAATCATCCTTTCTTATCCGTCCCGGGGATTGAGAGGTCTTATTTTCCCAAAGTTAACATGCATCATTCTAGTTTGCTAAACATATTTTGATATATTTGATTGTTTGTTTCAATAACAATCCATGTCCCCTCCTAGATTAGGAAAACTTGATTACTTGATATGTGATTAGACGATTTTTTCTAAGTTTGTTTGTGTAATCTTTCACATTTGAATTGTGTGATACTTGGCTTAGATCTTTTGAATGATATCTTATCTATCGATCTTCCATTTCAAAATTCTTGTGTGATGTAATCTACTATCATAGTATTATTTATCGAACCAAACATAGTATAAGATAATTATTTGGATGCTAATTGAGGCCCGTCGAAAGACGGGGAGAGTTGAGGGTGTTTTAGTCGCGACAAAGGCTCCTTCCTCTCTCATACCAAAACCCCGAGCCATGTTCTTTGGTTATGAAGGGCCGGTGCCCTTTATCCATTTGGGTGAGTCAAAATTAGGTTTCTTAGTTCCTTAAAGACCAAGTGGCGACTCTGTATCTATTCTCAACACACCCTCCTTTTCTTTCTTTGATCCAAATCAATTTCAAACAAAAACAAAAAGAAGTGGAATTCTGCGTGTCCACAATCTGGCGACTCTGCTGGGGAAATTTATTTTCAAAACAAAATAATACAGAGGATTGACTCATAAAAAGCATCCTTAAAATCATCTTTCTACTGCGTCTGGTTCACCGCATTGCACTCTTGTATTTCTCCCCTCCGACTGTGTCTGAAACGCGGCGCTGACATTGTTCAGGTCCTGCTGTGCCAGGGCATAAGTCACCGTTGATACTATACCTTCCAAGGTATATCAAAAAGAGTAACACTTCCGTATTGTCTCTCTGACAGTATATTGGAACTCCTGTCAACGGACCCTCTTTGACTAAACCCAGCCTTTGCATATAGATTCCTATAGAACCTTTCATAGGACTGTTCATTTATCTTTTTAGATAGGACAATGTGATATAACTGATGTATGCCCTGACGGGATTACCTGCGCGTTGTAGAAGCTTATGTGGCATGAGTCAGAACCTCTTTCTTATGAATCTCAAGGCAATCACTCACATGTGATCACATTGAGTTGAGCTGCCTAGGCACCATGACAAGGATGTCTGCTCCATGCTCACAAAGATATACACCGCAAATCCTGTTTGTTGGTCCGAAGACATAGGAGTATGAAAACTTGCTAGACAGTATGATCACCATCATCACCTGTTCTCGTCATATATCCTTATTTCTTCCAGAAACTCTGCCCAACTCATCAGGATATCCCTGTTTCTCCTAGAAACTATGTCTGAATCACCCAGATTTCCTAGAAATCCCTATTTTTCCCCAGATTACCCATAAATCTTAGTTTCTTCCAAAAACTCCATATACTTGTGTCCCCCAGATACTATGTCTGAATTACCCAGATATTCTTGCTTCCCCCAGAATACCCAAAAACCTCAGTTTTTCTTAGAAACTCCGATATACTTGTTTCTCCCAGAAACTCTGTCCGACTTACCCAAATATACCTGTTTTCCCAGAAGCTCTGTCCAAATCTCCCAGATTTCCCTAAATCTCAACAACTCCGTCCAAACTTCCCAGAAATGTCTAGATGTACCAATTTCTCCCAAAAACTCCCAGACATAACCAGTTTCTCCCAGAAACTCTGTCCAGTTTCTCAGAAATACCCGAATATAGCCATTTTTTCCCAGAAACTCTATCCAAATTTCCCAGAAATACCCATAGTACTTGTTTCTCCCAAAAACTCTGCCCAAATCACCCAAAAATGCCCAGATATACTTATTTCTCCTAGAAACTCTATCCATATTTCTCAGAAATACCCAAAATACCAGTTTCTCCTAGAAGCTCAGTCCAAATCAATCATAAATCCCTATTTCTCCTAGAAACTCAAATAACTTCTAGAAATTTCTCCGAATCTTCCAAATCCCTGTTTCTCCCAGAAACTCTGTCCAAAATTCCCGAAGTATCCCGGAAATCCCTGTTATCCCTTGGTGATAGTACTGGAAAGTAAGGTTAGCACACTCTGTATGGCTAGGACCTTATTTTTTTAACTACTAACTGTTAAAAGTAAGGGCATCATATCGATTAGGGTTTGCATCCGCATGCTTGTCTCATATGCATACACAATTCATGTCAGTTCGCATGCACGCACATCCCGTCAGTCTCACACATGTCAGTCTCTACACATCAAATGCATACGTATCATCATCCTCACCCATCTCAATCATTGTATAGAAGTCATCTACTTACTGCAACTGTCCTCGGTTTGCATCGTTAAATCCTTCAAAATTCTGATCATCTCCTCCCGCTAGGAGTCCATAAGAAGTATTTTTGCGCCTCTATTAATTTGGGCTTTTACTTCTATTTGTAGAAAACGTAGCCCTGGGTAAGGACACTCTTGTACTTCCCCGAATTCATTGTCGAGATCGCGAGCTAGCCCAGGCTATCATAAACCCACTAATGGCCTACCAAGCTCTCAAAGGGAAAGTGAACAAACTACAAACCACTGTTGAACATCTAAGTTTAAGGATAAGCCAATTTGAGAAGATGGTACAGAGCATCAATAAAAAGAAGTATGGGTTGTCCGACGACGTCTATCCAAGCCCAGTTCCACATCTGAATCCTTACTCATGTCCAAGTCCACACCCTTGCCTAGGTAATCCTATTTCATATCCAAACACAAGAGCCACTCCGAGGACCCTTGAACTCAAAGTTTAACAAAGCCCGCAACCCAAGAACCTTTACCAACCTGGGTATGCCATTGTCCATTATCCTTGATAACCTCATCACAAAGGGGCACCTCCAACTTCTTCAGCCTCGTACTGGTATCCCTTCGCCTAACTGTAACCTGTCCAAATGTTGTGCCTACCACCAAGGCCCAGGTCACGACACCGACAGCTTTATGCACCTTCACCATGATATCCAAGACCTCATCGATCAGAAAATCATCGAGCCTTCACCCATCCAACCCTATGTCAACCAAAATGTCAGCTTCATCGAACCTAAAGCCCCTGGCTCATCTGTTCAAATGATCCCTTTTGTTGATACCCATGAATGTTGAACCTGTGCCGGTGAAGCGATGGTGTTTGGGACTTTTGCTAGCAAAACAAATGAGGATGCTCTTTAAAAAAGAAAAAAGAATAAGCGAGTCACCGTGACACTCCATTTGAGACCAAGCCGAGTCTAGTCGAGTATGTCCTATGTTTTGAATCTATTTCAAGTTTAGTCTTGTTGTCGAGTCTGTCTGTCTTCAAGTTGTTATGAGTCTGTGTCGAGTAATGTAATCCTTCTTCTTTTGATGGAATGAAATCTCATTTTTGTCTAATTTGATGTGTATAGTCATCAATGCACGAATCATTGAACTGAAATGTCACTTTTCAAATTACCATAGATATTGCTCTGCTAATATTTTTTCTACAACAAAATAAAAAAGAATCCTAAAAGGTCAAAGTCGATTTCACGCTGACACCGATGAAGAGCTGAGAATTGAATAGTCTTACTTTAAGAATTTAAAGATGTTCTTGCCTCAATCTTGAAAAGACATGTTTGAAACTGACTTGGGGCTTGCCCAACACCCTTTTTCCACCATTTCAAAGCCTTAAGTCTAATCCAATGGGGAGCCATACAATCTGTCTGTTGAAAGCAGTGCAGACTTAGTCCTTGATGGTAATAAAAAGAAAAAAAAGAGAGAAAAAAGAAAGAAAAGAAAAGCTCGCTAGGTTGAAAACCCGAAAGTGTACCTAGGCAAAAGTTAGAGCTGAAAAAGGTGTTGATTTCCAAGATCTGACCTTAGCCAGTCAAAATGATGGAGAAAATGAAAGGAAGAAAATTTTGGTGATACAGTGAATTGTACACTTCAAGGTACATCATGAGAACATGCCTAGATCACATTTCAAAAGGCTCGGAACGACCACAAATAAATTCTGAGAACCGATATGCACATTATGGAATTCTGAAATTGTGATCAAAAGATCTCACAAGAATCAACTACATGAAAAGTAATATTGACTGGCTAGGCGAAAGTGAAAAGGATCAATCCTCGGAAAGAAAAGAAAAGAAAAGAAAGGGAGATCAAAACTGAATCCTTTTATTCAAGGCTACCACAAGTGAGCTAAGTTTAAATTTCTTTGATGATTGGTTTGAAAAACCCTCAACCGATTTCTTTCAAGACTTTGGCCTGAACAATGCTCGACCTGATTCCCGCTCAGGGGATACGTAGGCAACCGCATCAGTTCGGTCAACATCATCATAATCAAACCAATTTCTTTCAAGACCTTGCCTTGAACTACGCTCGACCTGATTCCCACTCGGGGATACCTAGGCAACCGCATCAGTTCGGTCATCCCACCTACCTAAAAATAACCCAACTTTCTTCAAGCCTTGCCTTGAACTACGCTCGACCTGATTCCCAGTCGGGGATATGTAGGCAACTGCATCGGTTCGGTCATCCCACCTACCTAAAAATAACCCAACTTTCTTCAAGCCTTGCCTTGAACTACGGTCGACCTGATTCCCACTCGGGGATCCATAGGCAACCGCATCGGTTCAGTCATCCCACCTACCTAAAAATCACCCCTCCTTCTTTCAAGGTCCTGGCCCTAACTACGATGGACCTGATCCCCGCTCGGGGGTACGTAGGCAGACTTTCAAAAAAAAAGAAGGATGGCTCGCTTGGTCAAAAATTCGAAAGGACGCCTAGGCAAAAATTAGTGCTAAATCCAAAGTGAGCAATAACAAAAGAGAGAAAAGAGCTCGCTAGGTCACCTCACTAGTGCCTAGGAAAAAGTTATGAGCATTTGAGAGATTAAAGTCACGGTCCTTTCCTCAAGCCAGAAAATCACCTTCCACACTAGGGGAAAACTTTGGCTACCCGCCTCGTTTGCCTGAATTTTACTATCTACCCTTCATACAAGGGGCAAAATTCGGTCACCTACCTCGTTTGCCCAAAACCTCCAATAAACCATCATTCCAAACTAGGGGCAAACTTCGGTCACCCACCTCGTTTGCCTATAAATTCCACTTTGTACACCTCAAACTAGGGGCAAACTCCGTTTGCCTAACATGATCCCTTCACACCAAGGGCAAGTTTTCAAGTCACCAAGTTATTTTGAAAATTTTGAAATAGAGCATCTTTTATTCTAAAAGCTAAGGCACTAATTCAAAGCACTTCCTAGGAGAAGTAGAGAATTGATTATATAAATTGGGAGGAGTTTTCAAAAACCAAATTTATCAGCAAAGTACTATAATATATCAAGATGAAGAGTGAACATAAAAGATGAGCAGTACACCATTTATGACAGAGACACATTTAATTATGCTAATTTTGGCATTTCGTGTCGTTACTTTTGTCGAGTCAATCCTTCTTTGGTTGAGTCAGTAATAATCTAATCGAAACTGTATCAAAGTTCAAGGTTTATACAAACTATTTCAATTTTCCTTGTCATCATTGTTGCTGTCAAGTCCATTTGTCCTAGTGGTCTCAAATGTGTGGGTTTAAAGTGATTACCAATTATAAAACTTGTGGATACAAGCAGAAATTCCAAACACCATTACTGCACTTGTCAAGTCTACAACATGATATGAGTCCCAAGACCCTTGAGCATTGGTGATACCCCCAATCACAGTCACTTATCTTCATAAATCAGTTCATAAGATACACTGGCTATCTTCTACCAGCTCCTCAGCAACCAAGCCAAAATTGTGTCACGAATGTTCTTCATCCCCAGCTGAATTACTCTATTCACAATGCAACCATTCTTTCCCCAGCCGAATCTTCTCATTCCCAATAGAGCTAGTTCATCTCTAGAAGAGTGTCCTAAACAAATATGGTGTATCTCAGTCAAGACTACATCCTTTACTCAGAAGAAAGAGTTGTTCATCCCTAGCAGATTCAATTTAATCCTCAGCAGGCATATCAATTCATCAGTTCTTTTGATCACAGTTAGTCCAACCGTTGGTCCAAGCCATGACAATTACAGTAGTTCACTGTCGACTCGTCATCTCGATTCGTACATCATCAGTTCAATCCATAACAGTCACAGTAGTTCACTGTCGACTCGTCATCTCGATTTGTACATCATGAATCCATGATAGTCACAGTTGTTCACTGTCGACTCACCATCTCGATTCGTACATCATCAGTTCAATCCCTGACAGTCATAGTATTTCACTATCGACTCGTCATCTCGATTCGTACATCATCAGTTCAATCCATGACAGTCACAGTAGTTCACTGTCAACTCGTCATCTCGATTCGTACATCATCAGTTTAATCTATGACAGTCATAGTAGTTCACTGTCGACTCGTCATCTCGATTCGTACATCATCAGTTCAATCCATGACAGTCACAGTAGTTCACTGTTGACTTGTCATCCCGATTAGTACATCGTCAGTCCTTCTGATCACGATTAGTCCAACCGTTGATCCAATCCATGACAGTCATAGTAGTTCACTATTGATTCGTCATCTTGATTCATCCATCGTCAGTCCAATCCATGAAAGTCATAGTAGTTCACTATTGACTCATCATCTTGATTCATACATCGTCAGTCCTTCTGATCATGGTTAGTCCAACCGTTGATCCAATCCATGACAATCACAGTAGTTCACTGTTGACTCATCATCTTGATTCATACTTCGTCAGTCCAATCCATGAAATTCATAGTAGTTCACTGTCTACTCGTCATCTCGATTCGCGCATCATCAGTTCATTAATCATCATTAGTTCACCATAACTCTTATTCAAAATATGTCATGTTCATTGCCCCCTCTAGATTGAGGCAAATCTGTTGTCATCAGCCTTCTAGATTGAGGTAAATGCTTCAGTGTCAGCCCTCTAATTTGAGGCAAATCCTTTGTTGTCAACCCTCTAGATTGAGGCAAATCTGTTGTCATCAGCCCTCTAGATTGAGGTAAATCATTTGTTGTTAGTCCTCTAAATTGAGGTAAATCTTTTATTGTAGACCATTTGGATTAAGGTGGGACTTTTGCGTCCACCAGTTATCTCGGACTACCCCGTTTACTCTTTGATATCTGGGACTGCCAAGTCCGTCAATCATCTTAGGGATTCCATGTCCATCATTAGCGCTTCCACATCCATCAATCATCTTAGAGGCCTGAATAGGCTTTTCGGACCGACCATTGCAAGATTTGATCAACCGTGAGAGATCGGAGTTGAATCCTGGTTCTCAGTCAAGAATTAAAATAGTTAAGAGAGATTCTCAGAGAATCCCATACCATCCCCAATAGAACCTGAACCAAATTTTTGGATTGGTCATCATAAAAATAGGCCAACGATTGAAAAACACCGCCCGCAGTCAAAAGACGCCGACTCCTAGGGAAAGCTTTGTCTATTCACAATCTAAGGCTCCGTGTCCGTTGGTTATCGTGAGCTTCTTCACTTACCGTGAGCTTCCTCACTCCTTCGTCCAAAATTGTGAGCTTTCTCACTTATCATGAGCTTCCTCACTCCTTCATTCAAAATTGTGAGCTTTCTCACTTATCGTGAGCTTTCTCACTTATTGTGAGCTTCCTCACTCCTTTGTTCGAAATTGTGAGCTTTCTCACTTATCGTGAGCTTCCTCACTCCTTTGTCCGAAATCGTGAGCTTTCTCACTTATCGTGAGCTTTTTCACCCATCGTGAGCTTTCTCACCCCCTTTGTCCAAAATCGTGAGCTTTCTCACTTATCATGAGCTTTCTCACTTATCATGAGCTTCCTCACTCCTTCATTCAAAATTGTGAGCTTTCTCACTTATCGTGAGCTTCCTCACTCCTTTGTCCAAAATCGTGAGCCTTTTCACTTATCGTGAGCTTTCTCACCCCTTCGTCCAAAATCGTGAGCTTTCTCACTTATCGTGAGCTTCCTCACTCTTTTTTCCAAAATCACGAGCTTTCTCACTTATCGTGAGCTTTCTCACCCCCTTCGTCCAAAATCGTGAGCTTTCTCACTTATCGTGAGCTTCCTCACTCCTTCGTCCAAAATAGTGAGCTTTCTCACTTATCATGAGCTTCCTCACTCCTTCATCCAAAATTGTGAGCTTTCTCACTTATCGTGAGCTTCCTCACTCCTTTGTCCGAAATCGTGTGCTTTCTCACTTATCGTGAGCTTTCTCACCCCTTTGTCCAAAATCGTGAGCTTTCTCACTTGTCGTGAGCTTCTTTACTTATCATGAGCTTCCTCATTCCTTCGTCCAAAATCGTGAGCTTTCTCACTTATCGTGAGCTTCCTCACTCCTTCATCCAAAATCATGAGCTTTCTCACTCCCTTATCCAAACTCGTGAGCTTTCTCACTTATCATGAGCTTTTTCACTTATCGTAAGCTTCCTCATTCCTCTGTCCAAAATTGTGAGCTCCCTCACCTACCCATCGGTTATCGTGAGCTTCCTCAAATAAAGATCATGAGCTTTCTCAGCAGACAAAAATTGTGAGCTTCTCCCTTATCGTGAGCTTCCTCACTCCCTTGTCAAAAATTATGAGCCCCCTCACCTACACATCAGCTATTGTGATCTTTCTCGCTTGTCGATTATCGCGAAACCCTTCTCCGATTGGCTATCTTGAACTTCCTCATCCATCGCTTGGTATCCAGGACTTTTGTGTCCGTCGATTATCTTTAATTGTCGTCCTCTGGGACCCCACGTTCGATTACATTTGTTTACGAATCATACTTCCCGTAATTTAAGAAGTTTGCCTGAGACCCAGAGTCTTCAACACCTTGGTATCCTTATCAGGATCAACCACTGTATTAGATTCAACACTAGCACAACATAAGTCCACTCGGGGTGGCACATACCCCACAACACCAGCTCATGCTAAGATCAGAACACTAAACATGATAGGACTTAGGACACAATTCAAATCACATCCATGCATTGCATATCACTCTCATAGCATAGCATCCGCCTGATTGTTGTGTATGGGCATGTGTGATTTATTCCTTTGTGCCCCGAACTATGTCCTAGTCTGATTCTCCTTGGGATACGTAGACAGCTCACGCAGAGCGCGACCAACACTAGCCTCAGTATCATTGCATCTTTTGCAACGCTTTTTATCCTAAATCTATAGCCTCCAAAAGACTGTCAATTCAAAGCTTTGGCACTCGCTTGTGACATGCGTTGCCTCGTAAGTTCATGCCAAAGAGGGGAAAACTGTAGACACCCCATTTTGTCAGCTATCAGATTTAGGAGACCCATAGCTTAGTGGTTCACAATGATCGAAAAAGACTCAAAAGGACTCCTGGAAGTTAGTTCTATTTCTCAAAATGCTCAGAATGACCAAAATGCCCCTAAAAGCCCAAAAACTCCCAGATTTGGACCAAAAGTTCTGGAAACATGCTATGTCGTAAGAAAAGTAAGAAAATGAGTTTTAAGTAAAATCAGATAAAATCGTCAGCTCCCAGAGACACCCGAAAGTCCCGAAAGTTCCCGGAAAGTCCCCATTGACCAGTTTGACCTAGGTTTGACCAGTTTGACCAGGGTTTGACCGAAATCATCCGAATTCGCCAAAAAAATTGCAAGAACATTCTAGATCATGTGAAAAGTACTAAAACGAGTTTTAAAAAAAAAATTGGCCGAAAACGTCAGCTCCTGGGAGCTCCCAGAGGTTCTTAGAACTTTCTGAAGATCCCAGGTTTGATCGATTTGACCTAAAAGTTGACTTCGAAGCTGGAGCACCGTAACAATTTTCAAACATTTTTCATGGATACCAGAGGTCAATAGCTTTCAAACGGTATATCGTACATCATTTCTGGATTTAAAACGGATTTATTATGAATTTTCGAAGGTGAAAAAGGCGAGCAAATTGGATTTTATCGCGAATACCGTAAAACTTTTCAAAGTGACCTGAATCTGAAACATTTTATATAGAAAGTAGACTCCGATACCTTTCCAACGGTATATCACAAGCTCAGTTTGGAGTTCGTACGCATTTTCTGTGAATTTCGGACGAAATAGGGCCTTCTGCGAATACCAGAACCTCTGTGGACCTAAATACAATTTTTTGGGCATCTGAGGAGTACTGTCGCGGTGGCACTGGGCCACTACCATGGCGGCACATGGCCAGTGGCGCGGCGGCACTCAACCCTCACAGAGTCCATTTTTGTAATTTATTTGGGGGTCCAATTTGATTAATTAAAAACCAAAACGGATGTAGGTTTATGTTCACAGTTGTTTGGGACCAATGGGAGTACTTCTAAAAACCCCAAACCACCCCAAATTAGCCTATATAAACCCCCCATTTCTCTTCATTTTGGGGGGGCCAAGTGCAAAGTTCATAGAAATTGTAGAGAGAAAAAGAGATAGAGATAGGTTTAGAAGAAGGAAAGGGAGCTTCTCCCACTAATTTTCCATAAGAAAGTGAGTTTCAATCTTGTTTTCTTCCATTACCTCTCATATACTTCACATTCAAGTCTTTCCCAACCACCATTTTTGAGCAATCTTGAGTTAGGAAGCTATTTCCATGTCCAAATGTCAATATCTATGAGTGAAACACCAAGCTACAAGTCCAAAATCACATTGATTATCATCTATTGATTGCTATTACTTGCTTGTTCATATTATGTTCATCTCTTCTAAATCTCATTTTTTTTCTTTATTTACTTACTTGTTCTTCATCATCTAAATGATGACATGAAATTTGAGGTGAGTGAATCCTTATGGATAGTAGCTCTTGACCTCAAAAACATGTTTAATAGATGATGATTATAACTTCAATACCTCCAAGGTATCCTTGCAGTTATATTCAAAATAAAAATGAATCTCTCCAATAATATTGGGGGTTCTTGATGATGAGTTTGATGTTGATATTCCAAGAAGTCATAACCTCTATTTGATGTTGAAAATATGCTTTCAAAACCTCTATTTCAAAACCCCCTCTATAACCCCCTCATTTTGTTCTCAAGAAAGAAAAACTCTAGTTTTTCCCAAAATCTTCAAAACAGTGAATCAGAACAGTGAGTGATCCGAGTTCAAAGATTTCTCTAAATCTCAATACTCATTGTATGGATGCAAGACTGCTTGGAAAGTCTTCCTAACTCATTATAGAACACCCATGATATTTGGTTTGACTTGGAAATACTTGGAAGGGTTCCATTTTGGCCCAAACATTCACTCCGGATATTCTGTCTTTACTGTCACAGCAGCTTGGTTGACTTTCAACGTGTTTTACAGAAACCTTTTCCAAAAGGGGTAGTCCCAACTCATTTTTCCCTTAAACTTCAATGGCGCCCTAGGGAACTCTCTGTATAATATGGGCCCCTAGATCATTTGTTTTCATTTTCTAAAATGTTTTGACATTTCAGTCGACAGTACGAACTCTGCTTCTGAGTAACCTCTATTGTTCATATGATTTCTCCTAATCTGTAATAGTTATGAAAGATTGGCTTTTTGGGTTGTGTTCTAGACACAATAAGGAAGATCGCCATAAAAAAAACCATGCATTAAAAACATTCTTAACCCCTCTTTTCAATTTCCAAAAGATCATGTTACTGTTCTGTCCATTATTCACAGCAAGCATACTTTTACTTTCATCCTTTGATTTGATGCTTATATGCACTCCAAATTAGCTCATGTCTTAGGAAGTAGTTCATACTACATTTGTACATATCCCATGATGAATTCCTTCATTCATTCATACACATTCTAGACTTCTAAGTCATTCTAGGAATCCATGAACACAAAACACACTACAATCTTGGCACATTGTAGATACATACATTGCATCCATATAAAGATTTGGGGCTTTTGTGACTCCTAATCTAAGAAGATTATAAGGAATGAACTTGATCACACATCCATGCTTCCCCTCGATCTAATAATCCTTTCTCATCCGTCCTGTGGATTGAGAGGTCTTCTTTTCCCAAAGATTAACATGCATCATTCTAGTTTGCTAAGCATATTTTGATATATTTGATTATTTGTTTCAAGAACAATCCATGTCCCCTCCTAGATTAGGAAAACTTGATTACTTGATATGTGATTAGACGATTTTTCCTAAGTTTGTTTGTGTGATCTTTCACCTTTGCATTGTGTGATACTTGGCTTAGATCTTTTGAATGATATCTTATCTTTCGATCTTCCATTTCAATATTCTTGTGTGATGTAATATACTATCATAGTATTATTTGTCGAACCAAACATAGTATAAAATGATTATTTGGATGCTAATTGAGGCCCGTCAAAAGACGGGGTGAGTTGAGGGTGTTTTAGTCGCGACAAAGGCTCATTCCTCTCTTGTACCAAAACCCCGAGCCAAGTTCTTTGGTTATGATGGGCCGGTGCCCTTTATCCATTTAGGTGAGTCAAAATTAGGTTTCTTGGTTCCTTAAAGACCAAGTGGCGACTCTGTATCTGTTTCCAACAGACCTTCCTTTTCTTTCTTTGATCCAAATCAATTTGAAACAAAAACAAAAAGAAGTGGAATTCCGCGTGTCCACACCTATGGCCAATTAGAAAGCCCCATGGCTATAAGAACAGCCAAGCCTTTGACCATCCTTCGATGACACATCTACAACTACTACCTCACCTGCTAAACACCAATGACACTCTCCTTTGTCACATGACCCGTCCTTGTTTAACCCATTGCATGGGTCAAGATCTCAGTTAATACCCTCAACTACCTTAAACATAAGCATTTAAGGCCCTTACCTACCTTAGACAGAGGGACCTCTCCTAGAGTGCCAGCACACTACACTCACAGAGCCTCCAGTTATACCATATAACCTCACAACTCTGCTATAAATACCAGCCTCATTCAATACATCCAACAACCCGAATCAACCCCAAAACTTGAGCAATTAATCAAGTTCTCACACCCTCCCTACTATCATCCAAGCGACTATTCCACCTTCACTCATACCTTACCTACCACTCCTACTCCACCTTCACTCATACCTTAGCTACCACTCCTCCTTCACCCTCACTCTTACCTTACCTACCACTCCTCCTCTACCCTCACTCATACCCTAGTGCCACTCCAACTCCACCTTCACTCCTCCATACTCATATCCTCACCGTAGGACACTTACTGCTTCTCTCTCTCTCTTATTTAGAACTACCTTGGCTCTCACTCGAGCCACGTCCTCTCTGGGACCCATCTGACTATACTACTACTTTTCTATTATTTTACTATATCTTACACTCACTAGCCTGCTTACGTGTTATACCTCTCTTTACACCTCATCCACACTAAAAGAACTCATACAAGTCCAAATCCCCAATTACCACTAAATTTACTTACCTTTTTACCCTTAAGCCATACATAGACATTATTCTATACATACATATATATATATATATATTTATACAAACACACAACCGATTAGTTGGTTATGATATTTAATTGACTTCCGTATCTGATTTGAAAATTAAATCTTACAATTATAGAAGGTCAAACTATGACAGATTTGGCAATTGATCCCAGCATAATAGCATTATAAATGGTATCATACTAGTTTTCATATATCAAGGCACATCCGTCTTTGATCTTCATATTTTCCATTGAACAGACACAGCTCAAAATTTCTTGTTGTTTATTATGTATGAGCAATTTTTTGCTGTATTGTTTGTTGATTTAAGTTTTTATTTTTGAACAACTTTGAAATTTCTCTTTGTATTTACTGTGAAATTTCTCATTGTGTCGATGTGAAATTTCACATTTTAATCAAAACTTCAACTGAGAAGTTTGTCATTGTTTATTGTTAAATTTGGTGTGTACATATTCAAAATTTCTCCAATTATTTATCGTTAAATTTCTCTCTACATTCATAGGTTGATAAAATATACAGAATATATGAGTAGCTTCTCATACACAAACATACCATCTCTGATTGTTGTTAGAAATTTCTCACTAACATGAGTGAAAATTTATACGCAAAATGCATGGAAAACTTCACATACATATAGTGTTAACTTGAATTTATTTTTGGTGAAAAACTTCTCACTCACGTAATTGTGGCAATACTCATAGCATGAAATTTCTCAACGCTTCTCAACAAGCAAAAGAAATACATATGAAATTTCTAGTTAGGATAAAATTGCACTAGATGAAATTTCTCACTTTGTTACAAGTAAAGAAATACACAAGAAATTCGTAATAAGGATTAAATAAAAATCCAAGTATGAAATTTTTCACTCAGAAAAATGCACTAGGAAAGTCTACAATTCCCCTGTGTATCTGCAGTTTGAAGTACAATACCAGTTTTTACACAAATTGATTAAACTATGATAAGTGGTGTTGTTTTAGTGGTTATTTGTGCAGATTACCGCTGCTGTGTACAGGATTGTACAATGTTGATAAAAGGAAGTGCTTAGTACAGATGAAGTCAACTCAGAGCTGAAGTACAAGGTTCGAGCGATCGAGAGTTTTCGAGCGATCGACGTTTCGATCGATCGAATGGAGTTCAAGCGATTGAAGTTTTTGGAAGTTAGATCGATTGAGAGTTGTTCGATCGATCGAACATGCCATTTATCAGATTATACGCGCACGCAGCAGAAGCGGGTTTTTAACCCTAGCATTAGGTCGTAGCTATATATATGCATTTTGTAGACGTCCAGAAAAACGCCCAACTTGGTTCTTATCAGTTTTCATAAGAGAGAGGAGAGAGTTTTATGTTTTTTTTGTAGGTTCTATCAAGATTGATCATTGTAGCTTGGATTCTTGTGGTTTAATAGTAGTTGTTTTGCTCCAGGTTATTTCGTTTTAAGTTTATTTACATTCTGCATTTATTAGTTCGTAGTTTAACCTTTGATATTGTAGTATTACATGCTAGTTAATTAAAGTTTTAGGTTTTCATAGTTTTCATGAAAAGTTTGCAACCAAACGTTACCTTAATGACTCTTTACGTTAAAAATAAATCTGATACTTCCCAGACCATGTCTGAGTAGTTCAGGGTTGGGAAATCGCGATGAAATCGTGATTTCAGACCTCTGCCATGCACTAGTTTTATTCCTGTGTTCGATCGATCGAATGTAGATCGATCGATTGGACCAGAGACATAGTCGAGCGATCGAACATATTCGATCAATCGAGAGATGAAGTGTTTCGATCGATCGAATGCGCGTCGATCGATCGAGGACTCTGATTCTTGAGGACATCTAATACAGTATTCCAAGACTCTCTGCTTTACTGATTCGTTATCAAACTGTCCCCATATGCTCAGTTTGTCAAAACAGTCTTTAAACGTTAAGCCTTAAGGCATTTTCTTTCAATATATTTTGCAAACCACCCTCAATGCTAATACCATTGTAGGTGAGAGTCTTAACTATTGAATTAAACCACCTTTGTGTATTTCAAACTTAATTGTGATGATATAGTCCCGGTCATGAAAGGACTATTGATTCTATATCTTTAGAGAAGTACGGAATACTGTAGAAGTTGCCTTCCGTTGAGCTTAATTGCATTTGCATGGTAGATGGTTGAGTCACGGTGGATTAGCGTGATCCTAACACTTTCTTTTATTAAGAAAAAAACCGTTTTCAAATCTTGCTTTAGTTAAATAGTTAATCATTAGTTTATTTACCTTAGCTGCTTTTAAGTTAGTAGTTGTTAATTGTAGAACTTTGTGTTCTACACTTCTCTTTGAATATTGAATTTTTTCTTTTCTTTTAGAGTCTAATCTAAGTTAGTTGATTTCTATCCTTCCCTGTGGGATCGACCTGGTCTTACCAGTTACTACTTGCACGTCCACCTACACTTGGGTGTTGCACAAGAGCGCACAAGATTTTTCACGTGTCAAGTTTTTGGCGCCGTTGCCGGGGAAGGCGACGATCAATTCCTTAGATTACCTCAATCACTCTTCATCTCTTTCTATTTTTACTTTCTCTTCTTTTCAGTTCTTTTGGGTAAGTTCTCACCAGGGACTCTCCTAGTTCATGTCCAATAATTCTATTGAAGGAATTTTTGGAAATCCATTCTACCGCTCTGACTCCGATAGTTCCATCAACCCGATAGCCACTCCAACTGAATCAATGGATGATCATCAGAGTGAAAATGGTGACAATGTTGTGGTACCAATTGATGAGGCGCTACGTCCTCTTTGCGATCTCATGCAACCAGAACATGCACCTACGCCCTCTTGCATTCAAATCCCACCGCATAATGGCGAATTTCAGTTTCGCAATGGGATGATTCAACTGCTTCCCACTTTTCATGGGATGGAAAGTGAGAAGGCGTATTTACATGTCACTGATTTCGAGGATGTTTGCAAAACATTCTCGCAAAATTGTCCAAGGGAGGTGACGCATCTAATGTTATTCCCCTTCACTTTGAAGGATAAAGCGAAGGCGTGGCTCCACTCCCTCAAACCTAATTCAATTTTCACCTGGCATGCGATGAGCACCGCGTTTCTAAAGAAATTCTATCCTACTCACATGACCACAGACCTTCAGCGTCAAATCAATTCCTATAAACAAAAGAGCAATGAAACCTTCACACAAGCGTGGGAGCATTTCAAAGATTTGCTTCTCTCGTGTCCACACCATGGGTTTGAGAAATGGCGAACTATCAGCTTCTTTTATCAAGGATTGAATGGTGAAACAAAGAAGTTGGTGGAAACGACGAGCTCTGGACCATTTCTGCGTAAAAACACCGAAGAGGCTGAAGCCCATTTCGAATGGTTAGCTGAATACGCTCATGAATGGTCAAATTCTGACAATGTCTCACGCTCACAGATATCCTGTGTAGAGGAGAAAAGCCTGTACCAGCTAACCAGTGAAGATCACCTCATGACTAAGTATGCAGAGCTAGCAAAAAAGGTAGAGGAGTTAAGCATGAAAGGAGAGAGCTCTAGGCAAGTCATGCCTGAGGAACCATGTGGCACATGCAACATGTTGGGACATACAACTCAATATTGTCCTAATGTGCCATATTTTCAAGAGCAAGCCCCTATAGAGATGAATGCCATGCAAGATTTTCGAGGGGCGGGGAATTCCAACAATAACTTTCAAAGTAACAATAGATGGAATCACCCCGGTTTTGATTGGAGAAATAATGTTGGGACCCAAAATCAATATCAACAGCAGCCCTACAACAACAATCAATATCAAGGGCAAAACAATAGGCCGTTCCAGCAATACAATCAAAACAGAACCAATAACTACAACCAAGCTCAACCCTCCAATGCACCACAGACCAATACCTATGTGCCACCGTACAAGAAGGTACAAGAAGAAGAGCCACTTGCTAATGCCAATCTAATGCAGCAACTCATACAAATGATGAGCAGAATGTCTGCCACGTTAGAGAGGATAGATGCACGGCAAGAGGGCTCAGGAGGAACATTCCCTGCCCAACCACTTCCGAACCCCAAGGGACATAACAATGGTCCTAACAATCAAGAACATGCTAAAGCCGTGACTACACTGAGAAGTGGAAAAATCATTGAGAAAAGCATGCCTCTATCGACACCCGAAGTGTACAAAGAGGAGGAAGTGGTGGGAAATGAGCTTGAGCAACCATCTACTCGAGAGGAGGAGCCGTCTACTAATGACGAACCAATAAAAGCAAACATTGAAGCTCCTAGAGTAGAGGAAGAAGTTGAGCGAAGGCCTGGAAAGGAGTTTGTTAAGGAGGAACCACCAAAATGCCCTTTTCCTGCACCTTATCCTCAACGGTTGAAGAAACCCAAGAATGAGACAAAGAATCAGGAGTTTCTGGAATTGTTTAAACAAGTTAAAATTAACCTTCCACTCCTAGATGCTATCAAGCAAGTGCCGGCCTATGCTAAGTATCTCAAAGATCTATGCACGGTCAAGAGGAGGCAAAGCGTAAAGAAACATGCTTATGTCGCATGCCAAGCCAGTGCGATTATTCAAAATGAGTTGCCTCCAAAACTCAAAGACCCCGGTACACCTACTGTCTCATGTAGAATTGGGAATCAAAGGATAGATAACGCACTCCTCGATCTAGGAGCAAGCGTAAACCTGCTGCCTTATTCAGTCTATAAACAGCTAGGGTTGGGTGAACTCAAACCCACCCGAGTCGCTTTGCAATTGGCAGACAGATCTGTGAAGTACCCTAGAGGGGTGTTAGAGGACGTCCTTGTCCAAATAGACTCTTTTGTCTTTCCGGTTGATTTTGTGATATTGGATACAGAACCTGTGTCTAATCCTGGTGCACATATCCCGGTTATCTTTGGACGTCCATTCCTCAACACTATTGATGCCACAATCAAGATTAGAAGTGGTATCATGACTATCGTATTCGGGAACATGACATTGAATGTAAAAATTTTTTCTAATCCCCGACCTGAAGAATACGATGATGAGGAAGAAATTCATTTTATAGACACGGTCATTGAAGATGAAGTTGATTTGGTCGACTACAAAGATCCTTTGGAAGTTGTGATGACTCAATTCGGCGATATCTATCAGCCTGCGGAGTCAACTCCATTGGATGCTGACCTGAACCAGACGTGTCTTATGATGGATACGATAGAGGAGGATAGAGCAGAATGCATGTGGGTAATGCCATATGAACAATTACCTCCTAAAACTAAGTTGGCATTGCCTTCTAGTTTCCAGTTTCCAGAGTTAGAGTTAAAGGAGCTACCCAAAGAGCTAAAATACGCATTCCTAGGGACTGAAAAAACTTATCCTGTGATCATTTCATCTGCTTTAACTCATGAACGGGAAGGTAAGTTAGTGCAAATGCTGACCAAGCATTAGGATGCTATGGGATGGACGATTGTTGACCTCAAAGGCATAAGCCCATCCATATGCACGCATAAGATATATCTGGAGGAAGACGCTAAACCTTCAAGGCAAATGCAAAGGCGTCTGAATCCCAACATGCAAGAAGTAGTTAAAAAGGAAGTGCTTAAACTACTTGATGTTGGGATGATTTATCCGATATCTGACAGTCCTTGGGTTAGTCCTACCCAAGTAGTTCCAAAGAAAGCAGGCATAACGGTCATCCCGAACAAAGATGGTGAATTAGTACCAACACGTGTCCCCACTGGATGGAGGATGTGTATTGACTACAGGAAGTTAAATACTGTGACCCAAAAGGACCATTTTCCTTTGCCATTCATGGATCAAATGCTAGAACGTGTGGCGGGTCATAAGTATTACTGCTTTTTGGATGGATACAGTGGATATAATCAAATTGAAATTACTCCTGAAGATCAGGAGAAAACCACGCTCACTTGTCCATTTGGTACATTTGCCTACCGACGAATGCCGTTTGGCTTATGTAATGCACCGGCTACCTTTCAGCGGTGCATGCTGAGCATATTCAGTGACATGGTCAAAAACATCCTTGAAGTCTTCATGGATGATTATTCAGTGTTTGGCCATAGCTTTGAAGATTGCCTCAGCAATCTCGAGCAGGTTTTAATGAGGTGTGAGGACAAACACCTAGTTTTGAATTGGGAAAAGTGTCACTTTATGGTGACCAAGGGAATCGTCCTCGGCCATATAATATCCGATGAAGGAATCCAAGTGGATAGGGCAAAAATTGACATAATCTCAAATCTACCTGTCCCCCGTACAGTAAGAGACATCCGTTCGTTCTTGGGGCATGCATGATTTTATCGTCGGTTTATCCAGAACTTTAGTGCAATTTCTCGACCCCTTTGTCAACTTCTTGTCAAAGATGCACCATTTGAGTGGTCAGAGAGTTGCCAAAAGTCCTTTGAGGATCTAAAAGAGCTCCTCACCTCCGCACCTATAATACAGGCACCCGACTGGAGTTTGCCTTTCGAATTAATGTGCGATGCTAGTGATTACGCCATTGGCGCAGTCCTAGGCCAGAGGAAGGACAATAAGCCATATGTGATATACTATGCCAGCCGAACTTTGAATGAAGCTCAAATGAATTATACAACCACTGAAAAGGAGTTACTGGCTGTAGTATTCACCCTGGACAAGTTTAGGTCTTATCTGATAGGGTCACCAATCGTCTGTTTTACAGATCATTCGGCCCTCAAGTATCTGCTGTCAAAGAAAGACGCTAAACAACGGCTTATTCGCTGGATACTCTTACTCCAAGAGTTTGATCTAACAATCAAAGACAAGAAAGGAGTAGAGAATGTGGTTGCGGACCATTTGTCACGGTTGACTTTTGTTGACAATACTGAATCCCAATCCATTAAGGATGAGTTCCCAGACGAACAGCTACTGGCAGTAAGTAGTCTGCCTTGGTATGCTGATATTGTAAACTACCTTGTCACGGGTGAAACACCGACTCATTGGTCGAATCAAGACAGAAAACGGTTCCTCTCGTTTGCGCGTCATTTCTTCTTTGATGACCCATACCTTTTTAAGTACTGTGCTGATCAGGTTATCAGGCGCTGCGTCCCCAATGAGGATATAACCGTAATATTAGCGTCATGCCATTCTGAGGCATGCGGTGGCCACTTCGCGTCACAAAAGACCGCACAAAAAGTTCTACAAAGCGGTTTTTACTGGCCCACAGTCTTCAAAGATGCATATTCCTTTTGCAAGACATGCCAACGCTGTCAAAAGCTTGGAACTATTTCTAGAAGGAATTCTATGCCTTTAACCCCTATCATCACAATTGAGATATTTGATTGTTGGGGCATAGATTTTATGGGCCCATTTCCCAAGTCTAATAACTGTGAATACATACTCTTTGCTGTAGAGTATGTATCAAAATGGGTTGAAGTGATACCAACGAGACGCAATGACCATAAAACGGTCTTGTCCTTTCTAAGAGAGCATATTTTGTCTCGTTTTGGAACTCCGAAAGCTTTACTAAGTGACCAAGGCAAGCACTTCTGCAACAGGCCTTTGGAGTCACTTCTCAAAAAATACGGAGTCCACCATAAAATCGCTCTTGCCTATCATCCACAGTCAAATGGGCAAGCAGAATTGGCTAACCGAGAAATCAAGCACATTCTCAAAAAGACGGTTAGCTCCAATCGAAAAGACTGGGCATACAAGCTGACCGACGCCTTATGGGCATACCGTACTGCTTATAAGACGAATCTTGGTATGTCCCCGTATAGATTGGTTTACGGGAAAGCTTGCCACCTTCCTGTTGAAATTGAACATAAAGCTTACTGGGCGACACGCTCATTGAACTTTGATATTCAAGAGGGAGGTCAGCTACGCAAGCTCCAACTTGCAGAGCTAGAAGAAATACGACGAGATGCGTATAACTCTGCAAAGTTACATAAGGAAAGGTTGAAGGCTCACCACGATAGTACGATTTGTCGTAAATCATTTGAGCCGGGGCAAAAAGTTTTGCTGTATGACTCTCGCCTCCACCTTTTCCCAGGAAAGCTCTGTTCCCGTTGGACAGGCCCGTTCATTGTAAAAATTGTTTTTCCACATGGGGCGGTTGAGCTAGTCAATCCAAAGAACGATGATTGTTTCAAGGTCAATGGCCAAAGATTGAAACCGTTCTTGGAGAACTTCCACACTGAAGTTGAGCACATCCAGCTGGATGAGCCCAGCTATTCTCCCACTAAAAAATCCAAAGTGGAGTTCCAAATTGTTGTTGTATTTCTTTTCTTTCCCTGCATTTTAGTTTCTCTCTTTTGTTTTTAAGTTTTTGTTCGTTCTTTTGTGTTTGTGATCTAGTTCTAATCCATTATACCATAAACCACTCTGTTGCAGGTGCATAGATGCGAGGTGATGATGTTCATTCTATCGGTTCTTGGGCTGATTCAGAATGTCGTTGTGGCACCTAGACTGAGGGTGAACTCACACCCTGCCCCTTGCTTCATCAAGACCCTGAAGCTCATTCTCTCACTGATGCTGCTCAAGGGTACATTCCATACCCACCAGCCCTCCTTGACATCAATCCATATGAAAATATGGGATTTCAGGACGACGATGATGTGGATGAGGAAGAAGACCTGTACATGGGAAGAATGGTGGATGATGCACTCATGGCATTATGGGAAAATGATGATATGTGGGAGCCATGGGAAGATCATGACCTCTAGGATGTCGTCCCAGACCGCCACAATGCCGTCTTTGTTTTTGTTGATGACTTCCTTGTTCCCGAGTTGGTCCCATACCGCTATGTGCACCTGAGCTTCCTGCTATTCAGGCTCCAATGCCCCTTACCAGCTAGTGCATTTTGGGAACCTATGCCAATAGTGAGGTTGGAACTTGTCACAATTCTTTGTATTTTCGTTTATGTTCTTTGTTTTTCTTTTCGTGTTAATCCGTGTTTCTTGTGTTCTGATATTTTAATATCTGTTTGTTGTCTTTTGTCCAGGATCGTCACTATGTTTCAAAATGGTATTCCGGTATTCCTTCCACATCAACTGGTTCATGGTTTTGGGCCCTACATAAGGCCCCCACACACTCCGTCGCGAGAGGACAGTCCGTTGCGCAATTACACTCCCTTATCATTGTCTCCATCCGGATCACCTCTTGCATGGGCTTTCAATTCTTTAGAGACGCCAGACTTGCTTGATGATGTCCTTGCTGCTTTTCGATTGTTCTGGGAAAGGGAATCATCGAGTTTGGACTCCATTTTTGAAAATTTGGCAGGTTGCGAAGAGATTGTGGAAGAGGAAATCTTTATACTCGAAGATTAGTGCTGCATTTCAGTTGTTTCCGTTCATTTCATCTTTTGTTTATCAACTGGAGTGTAATCCTTGACAGAGTTTTATTGGTTTTAGTTTTATTTTTTTTTTGGTTTTCTTTAGTTAAATAAGGTCTTAAACACCATTGGGGGTAATAATGTTGCAATTTGGATGCTATTATAAAGTTTTATTTAAATAAAAAAATTTTGCACTTATCTATTATGAGGCGGTGTTTTTGGTTCACATGTCCTGGTTTTGAACTGTTTTTTTTTCTATTCTGTTGTCCAGAACATTGTTGGCTTGTTGGGGGTGCTAAATTTCTTAATTCAGGGTTATAAAAATTTTGGGTGTTCGATCGATCGACGTTATCAGATAATCGAGCGCTTGAAGCATTCTCAATCGATTGAACCTTAGATCGATCGAACTCTCTCGATCGATCGAGACTGGTGTTAAAACGAGGCATCGTTCTGAAGTTTTATAAAATTTCATTTTCCATCTCACCCTGCTCAATCGCTCGAGAACAGAGAAACACCCCACAAGTTTTAGCCTCCCGTGTCATTACCTCGTAATTCACGAAGCTCCGAACTCCTCTGGTCGTAAAAGCACTGCGGGCAACCGTCCCTTTTCGCGTTTTTCGAGGTGAGGCCCCACGATTACCCCCCTCATAGTTTTTTGTCTTTTCATTTGTGAACGGGGTTCCCCCATTGATTGTTTAATTCGTGTTCTTAGTGTTTTGTGTGTGTGTGGGCTCTTTCGGTTCTCGAAAGTAGTCGTCGCATCTTCGCTGTGCTCGATCGATCGAGACGGTTTCGATTGATCGAACCCAGCTATTTCTTAATCGATCGACAGAGTCTCGAGCGATCGAACTCTGTCCTTTCTCAATCGATCGAACGTTGTTCGATCGGTCGAACCCAAGCAGTTTCATTTTCTTTCTTCTCTTTCTTGTTTTGATTCTGATTTTGTATATCTTCTATTTTCAGGGCTCTACAATGAATCCTATCACGGGCTACCACAAATCTAAACCTCTGGATCTCACTATACCGGACCCCATACCTGATCATGGGTTTCGGAGCACCGAAGAGCGTGTGTGGTTTAGCCGCTCGTTTCAGACGCGCAAGGTAATGCTCGAGCGGCCATTGGAGTCCGTATGGCTTGCCGCTCCATGGTTCCTAGCACGAATCCGAGCCATGCCATTGTGGTACGACATGCTGATCCAGACCAAGAAGATCAATATCCATTGGGTCCGTGAAGCATGCTCTTCCATGATCAAGGATCCCGCGGCCCCGTTTACATACCGATCATTCTTTCGCGGGCGCGAGATCATTTTCAGTCCTGCCACAGTCTCTGCAACTCTGGGTGTTCCTGAGGTCCCTGACTGTTTCTATCCCTCATTACCAGGAGCCCCAGAGATCCCGTCCACCACCATTATCCGTGAGCTTACAGGAGGTGCCGTTCAGTTCTGGAACGGTGTATCAAATATTGAGGATAAATTTCTGACGGAGAATTACCACCTCCTCCACCTGGCATTGGTGAATTGTATTCGGATGACGTCCTACCACGAGAAATTTGCGCCGTGGTATGCCCGTGCTCTGTACTCCATTGGGACAGGACAGCGTGTCTGTTTGTCTCGCTTATATATCGACTTCTTCGTTCAGCCCACGCGGTATATTGCCGCCAAGCGCCATCTGAAGGGCGCTTGGCCTATTCATAGGGTTATTGAGCGGGCCGGCCTAGCCCCATTGGCCACAGATTCTATTATTCAGGCCTCTAGTCGATTTGGTGAGATAGCGGCCCGTCGTTCTGATGCTCAGAAGAAGAGAAAAGCCAAGGGTAAGGCGCCAATGAGGGTAAAGAGGAGACGTGGAGGCACGGACACCGAGGGAGCCGCTTCTGGGACGCCCACTGAGGCTGAGGAGCATGATTCAGACGAGGAGGATGATCCCGTTCAGGAGGTAGCATATTTTGAGCTGAGACAGAGATCTCAGGCTCCAGCCCAGGGAGAGTCTTCATCCGCACCTCCTCCGACTATTCATGATTTACTTCTGGAGGAGAGGGCAGCCAGGATGAGACTCGAGGGCAAGGTGGATCATATATCCGCCATGCTGACCACCCTGTTGGTCCAGCTAGGGTTTGACTCGATCATACCCCCATCTTCCACTCCATCAGCACCTCCACCACCTACTGATCCCTCTACTACTGATCTACCGGTTCATCCTTTGGCACCATCGACATCAGCCGCACCCGCTGCTTCGGAGACATCACTTCCACCTGCTCCTATCGTGGTTGGCACATCGGGCACTACTACAGTTGCCACGACGAGCGATCCGGCTACCGCTACTACCGGTGTCGAGGGTGGAGTTATGGATGCTCCAGAGTTATTAGTAGAGATTTTGTCTGATGTTCCCGATGAGGGGTAGTCAGTTGGTGTATTTTTAGTAGATTTTTGGATGTTATGGGTTGACGTGGGTTCTGGTCGTTGGTTATGTTTTTATTGGGTATATTTCTTTTGGACACGGCTAGGGTACTATGGTTTGGTTGTACTTTCTTATCACTACTTTTGTAGTTTCTTTGTTTTATCTTTACAGTGATTGGTTATGTTAATATTTATGGATCTTGTGTTTTATATATCTGTTTATTTTGATCCTATCGGCTTGGAGATTGTCTGCTTCTTTACAGATTATTATGTGCGCAGTTTTTACGTTGCTTTGTCAGGTGATATCACTCTATCTATCTATTTGAAAATCAACTTCTGAGGTCATCGCAATTTTCAGTTGGGGGTAGGATGTAGATAGGTCATCACCTGTGCATTTCTATACTTAGTAATATGTATCACTTAGCAACCTGGATCACTCCATATATTGCAGATCTCCATTATATAATTGAAATTTTTGAAATAACCAGGTTTTGAAACTAAATTGGTAGGAAAAATTTTCAATATTCTCTCTTATTTAGCTGCTATTTAGCAATGATACATTCATATTAATCTCATCTTTTTATGAATTACATTCTCGCGTTTTTCTATTGTCACTAAGACAAATGCATATGTTGAACATTCTAGTATCCAACACCCATTTGCACGCGTTAATAGCTATGCTGAAAACTTAAATAAGAGTTAATACGACTATTATGCTTTAAGGAATAAATAGTGGAAACTAACAACCCTTAGTGAGCTTTTGAGCCCAAACTTCAATTCTAAGGGACTTATCACAATAAATTCGAATTGTTTTTCTTGAATATTCTTGAAATTCGTTGAATAGTCTCAAAATTCTTCATTTAGACTAGTTATTAGAGGAGAACGTTCAGGATTTACCAATTAAACTCAATGAACATTGAAGTGCTAAAACTAAGAAGTTAAGAAAAATGATTTAAGCCATCGTTATTCAGTCCTTACCTTTTTCATATACCTGTATCAACATCCAAGAATCTCTTAACCCCATACCGATTAAATATTGTCAATATGAAAGCCCAAAACCTTCCGTCTGATACGTTAACCTCTATAAATTCAATTGCACATTTGATGTGATCAAAATTATTGAAGTATGTGACAAGAAGGGAGTAGTGTGGGAAGGAGGTTATAGAAAGATTTTTATAAGGAAATGTTGAAGGTTAAAAAAAAAAAAAAAAAAAAAAAAAAAAAAGAAGAAGAAAAAGGAAGGAAGAGTAAAAAGAAATAAAAGTATATGAGAACAGATGATGGTTGGAATAAAGAACAAATAAACTAGTCACTATCACAAGCTAAGGATGTGCAATTCTCGCCTCTCTTATCTTCACTCCACTAAATAAAAGCCGAAAAGTCAAAGTCTTAATGATTTTTAACAACTTGGTTTGAACGTGAACGTGTACTTTGAGTATCCACGGTATTTCGCTCCTCTAGTAAGTAGTATTCCTTTCAGGAGACTATATCACTCTAAATGTTCGTCCTTTATTGAGTTCGGTGTGAAACACTAGTAGCCAGAACATCACTCTTATTAAAGTTTCACACCATGAGCGATCATTATTATACCAGTTTCTGTGGGATGTTCATTTTTGAGTGCAAACCCATGTGAGAATCGAGTTGAAACTACAAATTTCAAGGGTATGATAGTCTAAACAACTCTAAAATAAAGTTGGATGCATAGTTGTTGACTTCACACACACACGGATACATGAATGTAATGCATCTGTATATTTGTCTTGGTCACATGAGGAGCATGTGGATTTCTTCATGGTCTGTATGAGGTTGATATGTTATATGGAGCTAAATTGATAGTTGAAGGGGAAAGAATGTTTAAAAGTTTTTCTATATCTCTTTGAGCTTAAAAATTGAGAATTTTGTAGGTAGATTCACTGCAAACCCTCACGAGACAACACTCGTCCACTAGGGGAACCTAGGGGTTTAACGGCTTGTTGCATTTGCTAAATGCAACCGCGATTCCTGCGAAAGTGAGTTAGTTAGTGTCTCTTTCTAAATTAGATTAGTTTGCATTAGTTTATTTTTGTTTCTTTTAGTCGTTGTAGTAGGAGTTAGTTGCTTTATTTTCGCTTTATTGCTAGGGACTAGCAACTCGCTAGTTGGGGGTTGTGACAAGCGGGTGTATTTGTAGAATATAACCGCGCTAAAAGAGAAAAATGCACTAGGAAAGTCTACAATTCCCCTGTGTATCTGCAGTTTGAAGTACAATACCAGTTTTTACACAAATTGATTAAACTATGATAAGTGGTGTTGTTTTAGTGGTTATTTGTGCAGATTACCGCTGCTGTGTACAGGATTGAACAATGTTGATAAAAGGAAGTGCTTAGTACAGATGAAGTCAACTCAGAGCTGAAGTACAAGGTTCGAGCGATCGAGAGTTTTCGAGCGATCGACGTTTCGATCGATCGAATGGAGTTCAAGCGATTGAAGTTTTTGGAAGTTAGATCGATCGAGAGTTGTTCGATCGATCGAACATGCCTTTTATCAGATTATACGCGCACACAGCAGAAGCGGGTTTTTAACCCTAGCATTAGGTCGTAGCTACATATATGCATTTTGTAGACGTCCAGAAAAACGCCCAACTTGGTTCTTATCAGTTTTCATAAGAGAGAGGAGAGAGTTTTATGTTTTTTTTGTAGGTTCTATCAAGATTGATCATTGTAGCTTGGATTCTTGTGGTTTAATAGTAGTTGTTTTGCTCCAGGTTATTTCGTTTTAAGTTTATTTACATTCTGCATTTATTAGTTCGTAGTTTAACCTTTGATATTGTAGTATTACATGCTAGTTAATTAAAGTTTTAGGTTTTCATAGTTTTCATGAAAAGTTTGCAACCAAACGTTACCTTAATGACTCTTTACGTTAAAAATAAATCTGATACTTCCCAGACCATGTCTGAGTAGTTCAGGGTTGGGAAATCGCGATGAAATCGTGATTTCAGACCTCTGCCATGCACTAGTTTTATTCCTGTGTTCGATCGATCGAATGTAGATCGATCGATTGGACCAGAGACATAGTCGAGCGATCGAACATATTCGATCGATCGAGAGATGAAGTGTTTCGATCGATCGAATGCGCGTCGATCGATCGAGGACTCTGATTCTTGAGGACATCTAATACAGTATTCCAAGACTTTCTGCTTTACTGATTCGTTATCAAACTGTCCCCATATGCTCAGTGTGTCAAAACAGTCTTTAAACGTTAAGCCTTAAGGCATTTTCTTTCAATATATTTTGCAAACCACCCTCAATGCTAATACCATTGTAGGTGAGAGTCTTAACTATTGAATTAAACCACCTTTGTGTATTTCAAACTTAATTGTGATGATATAGTCCCGGTCATGAAAGGACTATTGATTCTATATCTTTAGAGAAGTACGGAATACTGTAGAAGTTGCCTTCCGTTGAGCTTAATTGCATTTGCATGGTAGATGGTTGAGTCACGGTGGATTCGCGTGATCCCAACACTTTCTTTTATTAAGAAAAAAACCATTTTCAAATCTTGCTTTAGTTAAATAGTTAATCATTAGTTTATTTACTTTAGCTGCTTTTAAGTTAGTAGTTGTTAATTGTAGAACTTTGTGTTCTACACTTCTCTTTGAATATTGAATTTTTTCTTTTCTTTTAGAGTCTAATCTAAGTTAGTTGATTTCTATCCTTCCCTGTGGGATCGACCTGGTCTTACCAGTTACTACTTGCACGTCCACCTACACTTGGGTGTTGCACAAGAGCGCACAAGATTTTTCACGTGTCAGTCACCAAGAATCCTCTGCCAAACCATCGTGCTGTGCCGCTGCCGCGGGGTCTTTATTTCTTAGGGGTAGAAGGAATGACGTTCGATCCGTCCAAGCTAATCACAAAAGTCGGGGAACCAAGGAAGTTTTATCAGTTACCAGAAAATCTGGGGATCTGTATGCTTGGAAGCCAGCCAGGGATATGGGAAGACGAAGTGACGGGGCAGTCAGATTGGTGGATTCAAGAAAGCAATGATCAGAACATAGACCAGGTAGGGGGTGATGATCTGTGGTATCAAAGTGACGAAGAGGAAAAAGAGAGCTCGAAGGCCGTTTCAGAAACCGACAACATTTGGGCAAAAGAGGAGATCGACCACTTAACTCGGTCTGGTAGACACTTCAAACCGAACGAACTAGAGGAAGATCACCCGGGGAGAGATTTAGACAAAGGAAAAGGGAAGATGAATGAGGGAGAAGAAGAAGACAGGGTCCTAAAGCTGATGAAGAAGACTCAGGCTAACATCACTGTTTGGGGGTTACTGATTGCCTCCAAATGCCATAGGCAGCCAGTCCTAGACACTCTGAACCAAGCTGACGTGTCTATCGACACCACCCCGGAGGACCTCATAGGGCTGATCGGCAAAATTCCGACTTTGGCTATTACATTTTCATCAAATGACTTGCCTCCGGGAGGACCCACGCTCAACAAGCCGTTGTATATCATCGTCGAATGTTTGGGGAACACCGTACTCGCTTGTCTCGTTGACAACGGATCTGCCCTAAATGTATGCCCCTTCCGCACAGCCAAGCGAATGGGCTTAGATGAATCTTCCTTTGTGCCGTCTCAACAAAAGGTCCGGGCATACGATAACACCCAAAGAGCAGTCATGGGCATCATCTTTCTTAATCTTGCTATTGGGCCGATGGATAAAGAAATCGAGTTCCAAATCATCGATATCCCCGCTTCCTTCAACCTATTGCTAGGAAGGCCTTGGTTGGATAGTTTGGGTGCTATCCCGTCAACAATCCATCAAAAGGTTAAGTATGTATGGGAAAACAAAGTCTGTGATATTCTCAGGGACAGCTGGGCTTGTTCGCCCGAAGCATCGTCAAGTGCACTGGTCCTAGAATTACAGCTACAAGAAGAAGAGGCAAAAATGGGAGGGTTCGAGCTCATCAGCATGCTAGAAGAAGGAAAGCCGAGAGAGTTTCTACCGCCCCATTTCGATCAATATGCTAGTCCGGTAGTCGCAGGGATTATGAAGAAAATGGGTTTCTTTCCAGGATTGGGGTTGGGGAAGAACCTTCAGGGCCTGCCAGAGTCTCCAAGAATCCCTACCCAGACTCACACTCACGGTCTGGGGTACCAACCAACAAAGAAGGAACTGAGGACGAAGAAAAAGGCCGTCAATGCGCCACTAGACCCTTACCTGAAGACGCTCAATGGATATTTTGTGAAGGAGGGAGAAGATTTCCCTTTTTGTGGCTTCCCAGAGCCGTGGATGGACCAGAAAGACAAACGTCTAAAGCCGGGATTCGAGATCTTCTTCTCCCACGAATTTTCCAAGTATAAAGACCCGTTCCTACAAATGCCTGAAAAGCCTGTTGCCGTCAACGATTGGATTGGTGTACTGGACGGACCGGTCATGCAGAACCTGTTGAGCGAAGGAGGGGCAAAAACCGAAGGAGAAGAAGAAGAAGGTAAGAGTCTGAAAGTCGAGGCTGAGGAGGGGGATGTTGAGGATGTGCTGGAAGAAGAGTACGAACTAGAGGGAGAACCCAAAAAGGAAGAGAAGATGGGAACCGGGGAACTGCCAGGTTGTAATACTATGGAGCTCAAGCAGGGAGCCAACAAGGAGTGGGTCTTTGAGTCTAGTGATAAGTATCCCCCTCACCCAGAGTCTGTAATGGCCCAAATGAGGCGTCTTACTATTGCTATGTCTGTTGTAATCACCCCTAACAAGATCAATGAAAGTATGACTGATTCCGCCTACTCGAATGCGCTTAATGAATGTGATGAATGTGAAATACCTGATGAATTGCAAAAATTAGTTGAAAAGGAAAATGAATCTGCATGCAAAATCATAGAGAACACCCTAACAATTAATCTAGGAAATGAAGATAATCCTCAAAATGTCTTTATTGGCTCAACACTTAGCAATAAAGAAAGCAAAGAACTGATCAGTCTATTAAATGAATTCAAAGATGTCTTTGCATGGTCTTATAATGATATGCCAGGTATTGATCCAAAAAAAGTCCAGCACCACATCCCTCTCTTTCCCAATTCAAAACCCATGAAACAAAAATTGAGGCGAATGAGGCCAGAATGGGCACTTAAGGTAAAAGAGGAGGTTGAAAAGCAATTAAGAGCTGGATTCTTGATGGTCACGTAGTATCCTGAGTGGATTGCCAACATTGTGCCTGTCCCAAAGAAGGATGGTCGTGTTAGGGTTTGCGTTGATTTCGAGATTTAAACAAGGCAAGCCCTAAAGACGATTTCCCGTTACCCCACATCGACGTGTTGGTTGATAACACCGCAGGACACGAGCTTCTATCTTTCATGGATGGATTCTCTGGGTATAATCAAATCCTCATGGCACCCGAGGATAGGGAGAAAACCACGTTCATCACTCCGTGGGGGACATATTGCTATAGGGTCATGCTATTCGGACATAAGAATGCTGGTGCAACCTATCAAAGGGCTGCCACCACTTTGCTACACGACATGATCCACAAAGAGGTGGAGGTGTATGTAGATGATATGATTGTGAAATCCAAGGAAAGGGGAGGACACCTGGAGGCTTTGAGAAAGTTCTTTGAGAGATTAAGGGAGTTCAAAATGAGGTTAAACCCGCAGAAATGCACGTTCAGAGTCACTACTGGGAAGTTATTGGGATTTCTCATTACTTAGAAAGGAATAGAGGTAGACCCCACCAAAATAAAAGCCATAACTGAAATGAACCCACCGAAAAATGAGAAAGAGCTGAGAGGATTCCTAGGTAGAATACAATTCATAAGTCGTTTTATCTCAAAACTCACCAAGACCTGCAACCCACTGTTCAAGTTACTCAGAAAAGGAGAGAGATTCAAGTGGGATACCTTATGTCAGCAAGCCTTCGACGAAATCAAAACCTACCTTCAGAACCCACCTGTCCTGTCACCACCATTGCCTGGGAGACCGTTGTTGCTTTATCTCTCCGTATCCGAAGATTCGATGGGGTGTATGTTGGCCCAAGAAGGAGAAGAAGGACACGTAGAGAAGGCCATTTACTACTTGACCAAAGAATGACTGGATACGAGTTGAAGTACTCACCGTTAGAAAAAGCATGTTGGGCCTTGGTTTGGTGCACCCGTCGCCTTAGACATTATATGTTGGCCTTCCCGGTGATCTTAATCTCCCGGATGGATCCGCTCAAATACCTGTTTAAAAAACCCGCCTTGACCAGTAGGATTTCTCGATGGACCATGATGTTAGCCGAGTTTGATATCAGATATGTCACCTCCAAATCCGTCAAGGGGAGGGCCATCGCCGAGTACCTAGCTGACTTCGCCATAGAGACTAGAGAGAAAGGAGAATTCAAATTCCCTGATGAGGAAGTAATGGAGGTAAGAGAAGATCTGTGGAAGATGTATTTCGACGGAGCAGCTAATCAATTAGGATACGGAGTCGGGGTCATCCTCGTAGTACCCGATGGGTCCCCTACCCCATTAGCCGTCAAACTCAAGTATAACTCAACCAACAACACCGCGGAGTATGAAGCATGCATAATCGGGATGGAAGCAGCCTTAGCTTTGAAAGTCGGAAAGATTGATGTCTTCGGAGATTCCAACTTGATCATATCCCAAGTCCGAGGAGATTGGAGGGTAAAACATGAGAAATTGAGACCTTATCATGACCATCTGGAAAGTCTGAAAGCGCAGTTCCAATAGATTTCTTTTTACTATCTCCCTCATGAAGAAAACCAGTTAGCCGACTCTTTGGCTACCTTAGCCTCAATGATCCAAATCCCTTCCAAAATTGCCATGATCCCGCTATCCATGGAAGTGAGGAATCGACCGTCGTTTGAAATGATCGCGGCCATAGAGAGAGAAGATGAAGTGCCTTGGTATAAAGATGTGTGGAAGTTCATTAAAGAAGGAGAGTACCCCGAAGGAGCCTCAGAAAAGGACAGAAAGGCGGTTCGACGATTCGCCGCTCAATTTGTGATTTATGCGGATAAGCTATAGAAGAAATCCTACACTGGATATAATCTGGAGTGTCTATATGGGAAGGAAGCTAAGAGAATGATGGAGGAGATACACGAGGGAGTGTGTGGGCCCCATATGAATGGTCACATGCTGGTAAAGAAGATCATCCGACAAGGGTACTATTGGACGACCTTAGACAAAGACTGTTGCGAATATGTTAGAAGATGTCACCAGTGTCAGATTCATGCAAATCTGATGCATACTCCCCCGTCACAGCTCTACAGTATGACTACACCTTGGCCATTTTCCGTGTGGGGGATTGATATCATTGGTGAGATAGTTCCGAAGGCTTCCAATGGGCACCGATACATATTCATGGCAATTGATTATTTTACCAAGTGGGTAGAGGCAGCCTCATATGCGACTTTGAAAGCCAAAGACGTGGTGAATTTCATCGAGAAAAACATAATCTGCAGGTACGGGGTCCCGAACGAATTCATCTCTGATCATGGTAGTCATTTCCAGGGAGAGGTTATCCCACTCCTAGAAAAGTATAAAATCACTCGCCATCAGTCATCCCCGTGTAGGCCTCAGACAAATGGAGCAGTAGAAGCAGCAAACAAGAATGTTAAAGCAATCTTGGGGAAAATGACAGACACATATAAGGATTGGCATGAGAAGCTGCCGTTTGCTTTGTGGGGATACCGAACCTCAGTAAGGACTTCAATGGGTGCTACACCATATTCGTTAGTGTACGGGATGGAGGCGGTCCTTCCAGTCGAGGTGGAGATACCCTCTCTCAGGGTTTTGGCAGAGTGCGAGATCACCGAGTTAGAATGGATACGGGGAAGGTATGAGGAGTTAATGTTGCTCGATGAAAAGAGGATGACCGCGATAAACCATACTCGGGGGTACTAGAAGAGAATAGCTCGTGCTTTCAACAAAAAGGTCCGCCCAAGGAAGCTTGCTGAGGGTGACCTGGTCCTCAAAGAACTTAAAGTGCCCGTTTATGACCCTAGAGGAAAATTCAAACCCAACTGGGTCGGGCCATACATCATTAAGACCCTCCTTTCCGGAGGAGCGGCTTATCTCATGGACCTAGACGGGGTTGAATTTAAGCAGCCGATTAACCTCGATCCCCTCAAGAAATACTTTGCTTGAAACCGTTTCTTTCAAAGCCTCCTACCTTGATGAACTACGCTTGACCTGATTCCCGCTAGGGGATACGTAGGCAACCCACTCAGTTCGGTCATTAATAATTGCCTAAAAGGCACTCTCCGTCAAGCCTCAAACCGAACTACTGCAGGCCTGATACCCATTCTGGGATAAGTAGGCGGGCTCTCAAAAGCCTTTGGCCCATTAATAAAAAAAAAAAAAAAAAAAAAAAAAAAAAAAAAACTGTGATAAACTAGGGGCAAACTGGCGTTTGCCCGGAACCACTTCCAAGCCCTAAAACCAGGGGCAAACTTCGTTTGCGAGCCGAAGAACCTAGATACAAGACCCTCCTGTGGATCACCTGGCTATCATGACAAGTACTATAGAGAAACAAATGAGAATTCATAATATAGAAGGATTAAGGCTCAAGCAAAACAGCAAAGTAAAGAGCCAAGTAAAGACGTTGAAAGGAGAATTCTTCATAAAAGATTAATCGAAGGGGTGAGAATTTTTGATTTAACATGACAACACTTATTGAAAAGAAAAAATAAGGAAAATCACATTCAAAAGCGTGAAAAGAGTAGGAAGGGTCTGTCAGAAAGTTTTGTAAAATGGCAAGCTTTTCCCTGTTGTCGTCTACTTTATTATGCATATGTCCGTCAAGCTTGTCTCGCAACCAAGGCCTGGATCTCTAGGAGATATTGGGCAGTAGGCACAGTCAGAGCGGGAAGCCTCGGGCACGGAACAGCAATCCTATTGTGCCAAGCCTCAAGAAAAGCCTTCACATTAGAAGGGTGCAAAGTGGAACCCTGGTAAAATCAGCAGTCACAGATTCAGTGACATCCTGTAAAAGTCCAAACTGGCGGACAACCCGATCGGGAATGTAGAAAGTAGTAGCACGCAAGCCCAGTAGCCAAATGCTTGGTCGCCCAGGAAGACGTACAGCAACAGAGAGATGAATCCACTGAGGGCAGACCCAGTAGATATCACTAGAAGAGAGGCCCTGGAGCCAACCAAGCCACGCATCGGCAGAGTAGAATAGGCAATGGACCTCCATGCGGTCATAAGGAAGTGGCCCACGAAGATGCGAGGGGTGAATGAAGAGATCAAGGCGTTCCATGAGCCAAACCTGTAAAACAAAGGGTGCCCCGGCAAACAACATGGTCCCGCTAGCATGAGCATGGCCCAATCCAAGCAGAGTTTCGCCAAGGACCAGCATGACAGCACTTTTTCATCTCCCGCAAGCCACAAGCAATGGGTATGAGAATGTCAGAAGATGACTGAAAGAGGAAGTAAGAGAGCATAGCAATCGACAGGGCACTACATCGAATGATCTATACTCGCCATCATAAGGGTCCCCTATGGGAGCACAAACAGAAGAAAGGCGCTCAAAGTCGATCTGCCTATCATGAACAAAAGGACCCGCCGCATTTCGAGATATGCAAAGGAGAATGGCCAAATCCCGGACATACCCGGCCTGAACCGAAGGGACCGTCAACTCAGCAAAAGGGTCAGTATGCAGAATGGCGCAGAATTCCTCAAACAGAGGACAAATCTCCTGAGAGCCGAAACGAAAGACGTTGAGAGCGGGATCCCAACACCGAATGGCGGCTCGAAGTAGGCCCTCGTTCAAATTCATCTGTCGGAAAGAGAAGAGATCGTTTAATCTGAAGCATTCAAAGTTGAGCTTGTCAATGCCCGAGAGAGTATCCATCCATGGCAAGAGAATTTGGGAGCTAATGGGAGCCATTTAATGAGAAATGAAAGAGAAAGAAGATTGTTTTGCGGAATGTTGGAGGAAGAAGGGGTATAAATAGGAGAATAAGGCTGACCACTCAATCGCGGCATTCAATAAAGTGCAGCGGCATTCCATGAAGTGCCGCGCGGCAGTCCGTGAATGCCGTTGCGGCATTCACTGACTGCCGCTACGGCATTCATCGAGTGCCGCGGTGGCCTAACAGAGTGCTGTTCTAAGTTTTCCACTGGCCTGGGTCTGTTTGTAACACTTTTTAGCCCACCTGCAAACAGAAAACTAAAAAGGGAACAATAAAGCGTGCGCTTCATGCAGCACGAGCAGCAAAGATTAAGTTATAATCGCATTCATTCATTCATTCATTCATTCTTGCAAAAAAAGAAAAGGAATCAAGGCATTCAAAAATTTAAATAAAAACGGGACCAAGCCATGGTCCCACATACGGCAAGAGTTGGACCAAGCTATGGTCACACATACGGTGAAAAAGGCAAAAACATAATAAAGGTATTTATCCTACCGGCTATCCTGGAGCCATCATCAAAACAAGAGTGAACATATGTATATACAATCCACCAAAATAAAGTATGAATCCACTCAGAAACACTCAAAAGAAAAGAAAGAAAAGCAGGATCAGCCCCGGCCCCGGCCCCGGCTGCGAGACTGGCGGGTCGTATGCCTGAGGGGCTCCTCCTCCGACTCAGTGCTGCTCCCATCGCGCCCACCTCCTCCTCTGCCTCTGCCTCTGCCTCTGCCTCTGCCGCTACTAGTGCCCTCACCGCCACCTCCGCCTCGTCCGGCACCGCTACCTCGGGGGCATCGCTGAAAGGGATGCCAAACTACTGGAGCCGCTGCTGAAGCTGCCCCACCTGCTAAGATAGGCCTCTAATCTCCTCTGTCTGAAATAAAAGAACATAAGTCCGAAAAATGTTGAAAAAGACGAATGGAATACCAAGAATAAAGAAAAAAGGGGTAAAGATCATACCTGGGCCCTCAATTGAGCCGCAGCAGTCGCCCGAGCCCCCTCAGCCTAAAAAAGGAAAAGAACCAGAAATATTAGTTGAAAGGCAATCAAAGTCAAAGAGGCGGGACGAGTTTCTTACCATCCACTCCCGTCCAGGAACCCACTGTCGCACGCTATGGGCGTAAGTCAAGCCCTCCTCTGCGTAAGCACGTGGGACGACGTCATAATGGAGAGGAATAGTGGGGGCACCCTGAGATAGTCGGGGAATCGTCGTCAAATGGGGCTCCCCGAATGAGACAGTCGACATGGTCCAGTCCCACTCAGGCAAGGCAGGGGGACGAACCGCGGCAGGAACAAGATGCAAACAAAAGGTGATAAAAATAATAAACAAGGGATGAAAGAAAACTCATAAAAGAATAAAGGAATCGTTTACTCACCTGAGTCACTTCCATCAGAGGGAAGTTCGGCATCAGCTTAGCAGCACGGAAAGCTGCATATCCTACAGGGTCGTCCAGGAAGCCGTGAATACCGAAGCCGGCTCGAGCAACCGTAAAGTCGCTGCCCTGAAGCGTGTCTGTGGCCCTCATAGAATCTGGAGGAGGGAACGGCACAAAGAATCTGGGGGCCGCCAATGACTGTCTAGTCACCCTCTTTCCCAGATACCACGCCTGGCCCTCTGACCCACCGTCAAGAAGCCGCCTCGTCGGGTCATACCCGGCCGACTCTCGAATCTCCGCGCTAGCCTCAGGGAGCACCATAAGCCATGGCTGCCAGTGGACATGCTCCTGCCTCAGATTCATTAGGAAGTTCCTGAACGAAACAAAATCATGGGCCCCAGTCTTTCGCCCGACCCTGTCCTTCGCCCACTTCAGCCCCTGAGGCATGATGAGGGCGTCAGTAGCACGTGTCTCAGGAGACATCATGCGGAGATACTCGTGGGACCAAATCTGTAAATGCAAAAAGAAGGGGAGTTGTCAGACTCACAAATTGAATAAATTTCTAAAAATACATATAAACGGTGAAATGTATAAAAAAGAGGGTATACCTCCCACGCTCTCCAAAAGCCACTAGTGGAGGCCAGCTTGTCCCGAGAAATGTCACCCATATGACAGTACAAGATAGCTAATCCTGTACCAGCCCAATCATACTCCGCAACCCGGTCCAGGGGCTCCAGAGACGCCACTAGGGAGACAGAGACCCGATCACCCTTGGTGCTCAACAGAGAGCACCCCAACATGTACATCAAGAAGCCCCGGGCCATCTGCTCATCGGTAAAGCCGGGCTTACCCCGGAACGTGTCCATAAACCAACGGGCCGTGACCAGAGACTCCTCTGGGACCACCCCCAACAAGGGCTCCACCTGGTCCCACTCCTAATCTGTCAAGTATCGCAGAGGCTCTCCGCCAAAGGGGATCCCTGTAATCATGCTGAAGTCGAGGGGAGTCATAGTCATCTCCCCAAAATCGAAATGGAATGTGCTGGTAGTGTCCCACCACCTCTCCGCCAGCGCATGAATCTGTTGCAGGTCGTTGGAGCTCTTCGTCAAAAGTTTGACGAAGTCCCCAAACCCTTTCGCGTCCACCAGAGCCCTCACAGCCTCGCCTAACTCTGTATACCACTCATACCCGTGGGCAAGGCTGCCATGTCCCTTCAGTACCTTAGGTTGCAGCTGCAAGAAAGAGTCACAAGTTTTGATATCAGTAACTGGATAAAAGAAAAAACATGTAATAATAATAATGAGGAAACGAGGAAAAGCAAAGAAAATAATAATAATAATAAAATAAAGGAAAGAAATGAAAAATCTGGAGATACTCGTAGAATCTCCACAAGCATGGCACTCGTTTGCATCCAAGAGGAAATGAATAAAAGAAGACACTCAATGTTCTAGCAAAAGAAAGAGCAGTTTGTTCACATTTTTGAAATACATGCATATGTAATGTTTTGGGTTCAAAAGAAGGGTCGTTTCAAAGAGAAGCATGTGGTCACAAGCATTCAGGAATCAATTTTGAATAATAAAAGGGCGTTTGGAATACTCGAGAAAACTCGCAAGTATAATAAATGTAGAAGAAAATTCAGGATTTCAGATTCGTGAGCATTAGATTATTTATTCACAAGCAATGTTTGAAATTTCGATTAATTGGCTTTCAAAAGTCTTTGAGAAAAGTCAAAGGAGAAAATTAAGGATGAGTGTTCGGAAAATTCAAGCATAACATTCAGTTTCTGAAGTTCATGAGAAATGAAAATAAAATAAAAATAAAATTTCTTTACAAGGGGCATGGAATAAAGCGTTCGGGACGCTCGAGGGCATCACGAGCATGTCATTCGGAACAGGGTATCTAAAAGTTGTGGCAATCCTACGTTACATTCACACAGAAAGGAAAATGCGAGAAAGAAATACGAGAAATAAATAAAGGGGAGCGTTTACCTCGCGCTTAAACGCGCGGGCCGACAAATGCTCGTCCGGATCCCGGAGCAGGAGCGTAACATCTGGATGATGGGTGGCCGTATACTTGGCCTTCTTTTTGCGCCCTGAACCACTGCCATAATCTGTCAAATAAAAGAATAGATCGACACGTTAAAATTCATGAAAATTCATAAAAACAATGAAATACAAGAGTTTGATCAAGTCTTGATCAAACGGACCATACCTGTGAGTGTCGTAGATCAATACGGAAGCAAAGAGAGAATGGGAGAAAATTTCTCCAGAGAGATTTCGAGATGGAGAGAGTTGAGAGAATGAAAGAAATGTTTTGAACCTCTCGATTTTAGCCACTGCCGCTCAATCGCGGCACTCAATTTTCTGTGCACGGCAGTCAGTCAACTGCCGGGCGGCACTCGCTGACTGCCGCAACGGCACTCCGTGAGTGCCGCGCGGCAGTCACGGACTGCCGCAGAAAATCACGTGTACCGCGATTAAGGCGGTTCAAAGATGCTCACTTTCCCCCCCCCCCTGACCCGAAAATTCAAATCAAGTCCCGAAAATTGAATTTGAGCCCCCCAGAATTTGCCCTCATTGCACTTTTTTACCCCGGTTTCGTTTTTAGGTTTGATTTGACTACAAATTTCAAAATGTAGGAATAGATTTGAGCCTGTGGGTTCCCGACTCCTGAAAATTGAAAAAAGATTTGAGTCCATGTGCTCCCAACTCCTGAAAATTGAAAAAAAAAAAAAAGATTTTGAGAATATAACGGATTTATGTTCTCAAATTTCCCCAACAGATTTGCATTAACCCTCGCTTTGGGAATATGACGAATTTATATTCTCGGTTCTCGCAACAGATTTGCGTTTACCCTCGTTTTGGGAATATAACAAATTTATATTCTTGGTTCTCGCAACAGATTTGCATTTACCCTCGTTTTGGGAATATAACAGATTTATATTCTCAGTTCTCGCAACAGATTTGCGTTTACCCTCATTTTGGGAATATAACAGATTTATATTCTCGGTTCTCGCAACAGATTTGCGTTTACCCTCGTTTTGGGAATATAACAGATTTATATTCTCGGTTCTCGTAACAGATTTGCGTCAAACATCGAAATCAAATTGAGAGCATTTTTCGTGACCCCCGTAACAGATTTGCTTTGGTCAAGAATTAGGTGATCTTCCAATGCGTCACGTAAAGCGCGTTGCACGTAGGGAAGACATGAGAAGCATGACATTTATACAACCAGGTCAACTCAAAAAATGCCATTGCATGGCACTTACATCACGATAGGATAGGTGCATCCATCCGTGTGTCTACCTGTGCCTGTGTGTGTTCGACCCCGTGCCTGAACTACGCTTTGGTCTGATTCCTGATAGGATACGTAGGCAGCTCGTCATAGAGCACGACCAATTAGAATTGCGCTGCGCGCCCGTTTTTGCAACGCATTTTGTTTTTGCCTAAATTCGACGGTCTGGTCAAAGGCTTGTCTTCACACAGGCTTTGACATTCACTTGTGGGACGCGTTGCCCCGCAAGCTCTGTCAAAGAGGGGAAAACTATAGACACCCCAATTTTGACCAGACGTCAAATTTAGGAGAGTGCCACCTCCGTATCTGATGATGACAAGGACCGAAAAATTTGAAGTATTCCAAGCTCTTCAGAAATTTCTCCAAAAAAGCGATAAAATTTCACAGAAAGAAGAAAAATACCAGACATTTAGGAGAATTCAGGTATAAGACATAACTTTTGGAAAAGTTCTTCAAAAATAATTTGCTTTGAAAAAAAAAGGAAGACCTAAAAAGGGAATCTCAGCTAAAAACGGCACACGGCAGACATTCGCGGCACTCACTGAGTGCCGACCGGCAGTCAGAGAGTGCCGGCCCGGCAGTCACCAAATGCCGCCAACATTTTCTGACTACCGTTCACTTTTAAAGTCCGCATTTTGCAATGCAATATGTATGCGTATGCGGATAAGAACAAAAAACTGATAAAGTAAGACTGACAAAAATGCGGCAATCCATTAACTGTCGCGGCATTTGATGAGTGCCGCCCGGCAGTCACGGAGTGCCGGAACGGCAGTCGTGAATTGCCGCAGAGGCATTCACGGATTGCCGCGACAGTTTCTTGACTGCCGCCCTGGGCAGCAGTCTGTCTAATTTCAGAAAGTACACATTGTACCACCAAATGAGATGTTTACACATGTCTTTCACTTCGAATTCACTGAAAATACTTGGTAGTTTTTGTCTATATAAGAAGAAGGATCTTCCTTGGGAGGGGAGGACCAAGAACAACAAGAGTTATATACAACATACAACACAATACAAAAGAGAGGGCTATCACTACACCAACAAATTTTTGGGAGGAAAAGAGAGAGTTTAGAAAACTAGGAAGAAGAACTTGGAAGATCTTCAAAGGAGAAAAACTTTGAGGATAGTTTGGAGGTGATCCTCTAAACCATAGGTCATTTACTTACATTCTTTCTCTTTTAAATCAATAATCCTTAAACTACTTTGCTTTCTTTTATTTTATTTCTTTTGCTAATCATACTTCTTTCTTGAGACTCTTAGAGATTCTCAATATCTCTTTTGAAATCTCTTGAACATGATCTTTTGAGTCCCATGTAAGCTTATGCTTCCCATGGGAGTCAAAGTTTGATCACCACTTCATTCATAAACAAATAGATGAATCTAGGTCCATACTCATGACTTAGATCCCCTAACTTGAGGTTTCATGGAATCCTTTCTATATTCCTTTGAGACTCATGAATGTTAGCCATATATTCATCTCCAATGACCATCAAATGGTAGGAGAATATAGTTTTGAGTCTAAGCCCATCTCCATGGTTTAGATTCCTTATCTTGTAGATTTCATGAAGTCCATCCATACTTCATTTGAAATCTATGAAAAATAAAGGTCTTTAGCCTCCAATGACCATCAAATGGTAGGAGAAGTGGTTTGGTTTAAATCCAACTTCATGGTTTAATAGTTGGAGTTACCAAATAAAAGTTGAAGTTGACAAATGAAGATAGTGAGTTCGCAAACTGTTTTTGATCAAAGATTTTTAGTTCGAAACCTAACCGTTGAAATCGAATGAAACTAACGGGAAAGTGTCAATAACTCAATATTCTACCACTGTAATTTTTGTTTTAAGTTGGTCTCATGTCTAAAATGGTTTGGTCATGAAGTTTGTGATGCAAATGCAATCTGTCCAGAATTTCAGAATGGTTTCAGAACAGTGACACTCTTTTGAAATAAGTAAATCGGAGTTCTAATGAAGTGTTCGAGACCAAAAATAATTTTTTCCATGAGGTTCAATGTGTTAGGAAGATACCCTAAAAATAACTAAGCATTTCGGAGCGTTTTGCTATTTTTAAAAAATCAAACAATATCTCTGGACAGAGAGTTATACGTCTCTGAGTGATGTCTGGTTTTTGTCACTTTCCCAGAGATCTAACGGTTAAAAATTTGATTTTCTTTTTGATTTGGAAATTAGACTCACAGAGGCATCTTGTGTCCAAAATTCATCAAGATCAAACCATGAGGACCATGCCTTTCATTTTTCCTAAGTGATGATCTGCTCTCTGCAAATTTCAAAATTTTATGACACATTTGATCAACTTTGTTAATAATGGGTCAATCGACTTTTCTAGGACCTAGGGTTCAAACCATGTTTCAATAATGATTAGTTGAGCTTGAATTCAAAGCTTAAGAGTATTTCATAGTTTATTCTTATCCATGTACATATTCATCCATATGGTTTGGCACTTGTAATTAGGACTTATTTTTTAGATTCAATTACATTTGATAGATTTAAGCTAGAAATTCAAGATTGTTATTTCTAACTTCACCTCTTGTATATCATGTGCACTAACCTTTGTTTTGTAGCGCTATTGAGGTACGATTTCTCGACCCCTCTCTAGTTTATTGAATTCTTTGATTTTATTTGATTTTCGACCTCATGTGCGACACCTTAGAATTAAGATTTGCCTTATGTGTATATGTGATTAGAGACTTCTTTCTTAGGACTTTCTTTTGTTTGTATGCATTGCACGTTTAATATCGCTGCTGGATCCCGGGTAAGCTCTCTTGTTCCCCTATTGCACATTATATTGCTTGCTACCTGACATATGTGGCTTATGAATGATATTTTTGTCATTAGCAATTTTACACCCTTTGGACATGCTTTTGTGATGTATATATATATATATATGTATTAGTTGAGGGCATGCTTAAATCAATAATTCAATTTAAAGGATGTTGAGTAGAGGCCTGTCGCAAGATAGGATGAGAGAGGGTGTTTTAGTCCGATGGGCTCCTTCCTCTCTCATTCCATAATCCCCGGACCTAGTTAATCTTTGGTTTCGCAAAAGATCAGTTTCCTTTTAAATGGTTTCTTAATTTTCCTTTTAAAAATTAAGTGGCGACTCATTTGTTTTTGAATTTGATTTTGAAAAAGAATTTTAAAAGAAAAGTTGTGGGTAAGAAAACCTGCGATATCCACAATACGTAGGCAGTTCCCATATGTGGATACTGGGCCCACATTTTTCTTTTTCAAAACTAAATAAGAGTGGCCACTTAATTTTAAGGAAGAAAATTAAGAAACCATTTTGAAAGCTACTGTTCTTTTTGAAACCAAAGCTACTGTTCTTTTTTAAAACCAGAGATAAACTAAGTCTGGGGATTATGGAATGAGAGGGGAAGGAGTCCGGCAGACTAAAACACCCCCTCTAAGCCTATCTCGTGATAGGCCTCTACTCAACATCCTTACAATCAACTTAAAAATTTAAGTGTGCCCTCAAATGATACATATATAGATTATACATTTCAAAAGCATGATGAAAGGGTGCAAGATTGCTAGCAATAAAAGGCATACTAGTAGATTCATTTAGCAAACGAATGATATGCAAAAGAGAACAAAAAACTTACCCGGGATCCAGCAGCATATAGGAAACGTGCAATGCATATAAAAGTATAAATCCTAGAAAAGGAGTCTCTAAATCACATATACGAATAAGGCTAAAACCTAATCTAAGGTGTCGCGCATGGAGTTAAAAATCGAGAAAATCAAATAATAAAGTAAAAAGGAGGAATTCAAGGAACCATACCTTAAATGCGCTACAAAATAGAAGTAGCCCACATGCTTGAACGTCAATAATGTCAAATTACATCTAAATCTAACAAGAATAAAGGAGATCGACAAAATCATGAATTCTTTCCAACCGAGGAAGTCACAACATTCCTATAGATATACCAGTCTCAACGGGAAGGTCCAAAAGGACCTTAACCTAGAGCCAGTGCAATTTCCATATAGGAATGGCATGACTTCATTATGGTTAAATAAAATTCATGACTAAGTTCAACTAATCACAATTTATTTCTATGATCTGCAACCTAACGTCCTGAAATACAAGTATTACTACCAAATATGATGATCATGGATGTATTAGAATGAGGAAGACATGAATTATTCATTCATTTGGATCTTTTAACCTCTGGATTAAGTCCAATTAATCTTTTTCAAGACATGATTCACACCTTAAGACAATAGAAAATCATTTAGATCATAGTACCAAATTGGTCTCAAATTCCAGAATTTACAGAGAAGAAACCAGATATTCAAAATTAGAAAACTCATGGTTCCTATGGTTTGATATTAGTGATTTTTTAGTATGACATGCTTATGTGAGTCTAGTATTCAACCCAAAAAGAAAACCAAAGAACAAATGGTTCAATCTCTAGGAATTGAACCAGGACCAAGGCCAGACATCATTCAGAATTTATCAACTCTCTGTCCAGAGATTTTTCATGATTTATTAAAAATAGCAAACTAATCTCAATCCTTTCAGATTTCTTGGTGAATGTAACTAACCCAACTATCGTTTATAAGAAAATCAAATTAGAACCTAAACTACTTGGTTAAGGCTCTGATCTAAACATTTTAAAATATTAACTATTCTAGAATTCTGGATAGAGAGTGACTACACTACAAACATAGGATCTAACCATGTTAACCATAAAATCGGGATAATACAAAAATTACAGTCACGAGAGGTGCTCAAGGCTGAGCCGGGAAGATCTGATCGGGTGGATGTACAGCATATCCCATGCGATACGCCATTCGCCTTGTCTTGTTTCCATCTTCCTTTTCCATTGGGACTAATTGGTTTATTATCATTTTCTTTGAGGCTGGTTGCTTAGCCGCTGGGGCTGAGGCCTACTTGCCCGGGATGGCGAAGAAGTTGGCCGCTACTGAGGTTGCCCTTTCTACAGAAAAAGCCGGTCGGGAGGCTGCAGAATTTGCCCTGGTCGTGGAGAAAGAGAAGACCAGGGAATTGGCCCTGGACCTGGGAGTGGCCCATGAGGATTTGGCCACTGAGTAGGATGCTAGGAAGGCAACTGAGGCGAAAGCCATCGCCGATGCCAAGGCTGCTCAAGTGGAAGTGGCGAAGACGGCCGATGAAGAAGTTGAGGCCGGCTTCCTCAAATGCTGACCTGGCAGAGAGGGCGGCTTCGGACCATCCTGACTGGGATCTTTCAGGGTACTCATGGGCAGAGTTTAACTTCTGGAAGGAGTCAGTCGCTACCGAGGAAGGTGCTAAGGATGGGGCCCTTGGTGGAGCTACTCTCGACGGAGAGGTCGGGGAGACCAAAGAGGTGGTCGTTATGGACAACCCTTAGCTCTGTATTTTATTTTTTTTGTTTGCTCGCTTGCTTGTTTTTTTTTTTTTTTTACATGGGGAGGCTACTATAACTACCCCCAGGCAATGTACTTTTTTCTTTTGAACCAGTAATGAAAAGGCCCTCTGAGGTCACCTTTTGTAGCCATTGTTTATGTTCTTGTACTTGTATGCATGTATTTATGCCTTTATTGTCTACATCTGCTTATGTACTGCTTGTTTGCATTTATCGGTTCCTGACCAATTGTGTAGAACAACTCTGCCTTAGCAAAAAGTTTAAACTGTGCTGGCAGGAGACATGGTGTTTAGGGGATCTGTAGAACCTTGAAATATTCTGAGTTATTGCACTTAGGATTTTTCCCGGCTTGTAGAACCCATCCGGGATAGTGCCGGATTTTCAAACCTGTAATACCCGATTAGTTAACTCTGGGCATTGTAGGTGCTTAGGAATGTTTAAAGATTTACACTTGGTTAATTCTAAGTCCTGTTAATGCCCGGTGTAGTTTCCTGTTTAATTCATTATTCCCTCCTTCCCCCCCCCCCCCCTCCCCAAGCTTTTGCTAAGGCAGGAATGTGTAGAGGTAATGACTGTAGGTAACCGACCCAAAACGTTGGTAGTTCTGGGGTCCTTTGACTCCTATATCGTTGGCCACCTAGGGGGTTTGTCCCCATCATATGTTATGGACCTAAGTGGAGAGGTTGCCTCGGGTGTTTCCCCAAGGTCTTTTATGTGCCTTGGAATGTAGCACGAGGTCTTTTAAAATATCTCTTGTGTGATTCTGAGGTCTTTGTGTGCCGTGGAACATGGGTAAGGAACAATGTAAGTAAAAGAAAAGCTTTATATTCAATATAAAAAATTGCTCGGAAAGAGCTACAACTTTTTTTTTGGAAAGAAAACAAAAGTCCTATGTCCCTGATCGATAATGATCCTCGTCTTACTGAAAGTACTTCCGTAGGTGTTCCACGTTCCAGGGGTATAACAACTCTTGTCCTTCAAACGTCTATAACCAGTATGTTCCCGGCCGATTAACCGGGGGTACCCTGTAGGGTCCTTCCCAGTTTGTTCCTAGTTTTCCATGAGATTTTAGTTGACTGATTTACTGCCTTGAGGACGAGGTCCCTAACCTGCAAACTGAGGTGTTTTACTTTGCTGTTGAAGTATCATGACACCCTTTGCTTATATGTTGCCACATTTAGGTATGGACGATCTCTTTTTCTTCTATCAGGTCGAGTTCTCCTATGAGGGCTTCCTCGTTGCCTTGCTCGCTGTAGTTTGCCACCTAGTAGTTTGGGAGTCCAAGCTTCATAGGGACCACTACCTTAAAGCCATAGGTTAACGGGAAAGGTGTCTCATCTGTTGCTGCTCGGGGAGTGATCTAGTAGGCCCACAGAAGGGTCTGTAGCTCTTCTGCCTAGAGGCCCTTGGCTTTTTCATGCCTGGTCTTGAGGAACTACAGGATTGTTCGATTTGTTACCTTGGCTTATCCGTTGTCCTAAGGATGCTCGGGAGAAGAGTAGTTGTTCGATATCCTGTAGCCTGTGCAAAATTACCTGAATACTGGGGTGTCAAACTGTCTTCCAATATCACTGACCAGTACCCGAGGCACGCCGAACCTACTGATAATGTTCCTCTCGCCAAAAATCTCCATTTCCTTCTCGATTATATTTGCCAAGGTCTCAGCTTCCGCCCACTTGTTAAAGTAGTCTACCGCAATGACTACAAACTTGACCTGACCTTTTGCCATAGGAAGCGGACCGACGATGTCGATGTCCTACTGAGGATTGGAGTTTGGATCTCTCCCGGGCGGTTGATTATGCGTGCATGCCTTTGACACTTATCACACCGCTTGATGTTATCTTGGGAATCTCGGACCATTGTAGGCCAGTAGTAACCTTGTAACAGTGCTCTTTGGGACAACGCTCGACCTTCGATGTGGCTTCCACACACACCTTTATGAATCTCATACAAGATTACTTGGACCTGGGTAGGATGGATGCATCGGAGGTAGGGAATAAAAAGTCCCCTTTTGTATAGCACATTATCACACCCGTTTTGGAAAATCTTTTTAACTTTAATGCATGAATGAAATTTCGTGAATTATCAATGTTATTTGATAATTGAGAATGAGGTTGACTGGAGGTCAACGGCGAGGTGTCAATAGAAGACACGATAATAGGAAATCATATGGCATCAACACGATTTAAATGACATTTATGTGATTAAATGTTATTTGAGATATTTGGTATTTTCATGAATAGTAAATTTACCTATGTAGAGTAAATTTCTAGTAGTTTGATCCTATTTTAGATCATTGTGAATACTATTGTGAGAACGTGAGTGACACGTTGCATAATAAGTAGGTTATCTAGAGATTCCATGGAACTTAGTTTTTGGATCCTTATTTTTTTGGACCCAAACAGAACTTAGTTGAAAACTTTTATAAATTTTAGTTTTTACTCGTGAAGTTATAAAATCGACGTGTGTAATGTTTTAGGAGTTAATTAGAGGTTTTGAGAACTCGTGGGGAGTTAAACGTAATTCTCGAGAGTTGTGCCTATAAATAGTAGTGGATGAGATTTTCATTTTACCAAACTTCCAACATATCTAGAGAGAGGATAGAGAAAGGGGATTAGTTGGTACGATCTTGCCGACGACATACGGCGACCGTTCGTTTGTCAGTTTTTGACCAGATTTCATATTTGGACTCCTCGAGGTAAGAGCTTCATTTTGATACCTCTTAGGCATCATTTGGCAAAGTTTTTCTGAAAAGCTAATTTTGAAAAATTGGGAAAAGCATGTCTTTACTTGTAGGAATCGTTTAAGATCGGAGATCCGACATTTATTTGGTCTCCTTGTACTTTCCCTGAAGTTATAGAGCTAAAGCTTAAGGTATGAATTTTGAACCCATATAACATAAGGAATTTTGGATGTTTTAGATATTTTGTATGAATTGTGATCCGGACAAAATTCATGCGTTAATTAGGCCTATTAATTTTAGCAAGTACGTATAGAAAAGCATGGTGACATGATTATGTGAGTATGCTAAATGTTTATGTGGGTCAAAGGGGAGTTTGATATAATTTCATACCGATGCACGCCTCTCGATGTTTGAGAGTTTATAGTAGTGACGACTACTTGCTTGGTGTGGGAAGTGGCCAACCAGAGCAGATGGATGCAATGGTTGAGTGATCCTTGGCAAACCATTGGCATCGCGGTTTAAGATTTAAGACTTGCCGACATACTGGGTGAATCCGTATCTCTCTCCCCGGAGACTAGATTATGTGATTTAGATGTTTAAAACATGAATTGCCTCATATGCATTAGTTTAGAATTGTACAAAGGGTAACAAGAAGCGTGAAGAATGAGGTCGATAAACGCCGGGGAAAATACCACCTTGTTTATACTTTTGCTTTCATCCCAAACTTGTAATAAGGAGTGGAATTTATAATATGTTGTAATGGCATCTGGACTTGGATTAGTATTGTAATTTGTAATAGAACTCCTGTAGATTATGTTTTGATATATTAAAATGGAGTTGTTTTTTGTGGAATTCATTTGGAAGAACCTTGGTTTGGAATGCTGCAGAATTGTTCACTTTCAAAAGGGATCAGTAGATTGAGTCCTCGACACAGTCGACTGGACCCCTATTTTTCTCTAAAAACCTTCCAGTTTTCATGGGCCTTTAGTCGACTGAAAGAGTTATCAGTCGACTGGTTTCTGTACGAAAACACCTCATTCTGCTTGTACAGTGTTCAGCCGACGGGACAAGGTAATAGTCGACTGAAGAATTGATGTTGCAGTCAACTGGGTCCCCGACAGAGTCGACTGGACAAGGCCTTTGGGACTTTTATACTTTCTGCTTCTGGAATCTAGTCGACCGGGCCCTCGATCAATCAACTGGACCTCTGTTTTAAAACTGAAGTCTGTTTGGAAGGATTTTAATTGGGCAAAACTTTTTAGAACTCTGATTTTAAAAGGATTGTATCTATGTTTTTACACTACTATTTTACTTTAATGGAATTGAATGAGCCTTGGTGGTGTGCCACGTGTCCTATTTTCGCGCGTAGTGGGAAGGGTCGTGACACACGCCATCAACGAGGTGGTATCTGGCTACCCGGTATTTGATGCGTCGGGCTTCATCCTTCCCAGCAGGTAGGTTCCCACTGCTGAGGAAAGTTACAATGGGATCCATTCAACTGGGTCCTAAGTCAATCGGGTCAACTTCCATACCTTCCGATTGGATGCACTGGATTCGGATAGATATTCTACTTTTATCTCGAGGAGATCTGACTTTGAGGATGATGCTACCCGTGCTAATCGATCGACCCTTATATTTTCTTCCCTCGGGATCTGTTTGATGAAGAACCCCTTGAGCTTCTTTGTAATTATTCGAACGAGGGCCAGCTAGGCCACCATGTTATCTTCTCAGGCTTCATACTCCTAGCAGACCTAGCTGACAACCAGCTAGGAGTCACTGCACCCTTGAATTTGCCGCTGCCCATTGAGGTAGCCAATTGCAGCCCAACTACAAGGCCTCATACTCAGCTTCATTGTTGGAAGCCTGAAATCTAAACCATAGGGCATACACGAGCTGGATTCCATCGGGTGTGGTCAGGATGACCCCTGCCCCGCTGCCTTGCTTGTTGGAGGACTCGTCCACATGGAGTGTCCAAGTCGGGATGTCTTGCTATAACTCGGGCGATAATTTGGGAGGGTAGGATTCTTTAATTGGATCTTTCAGGTAGGTGAATTCTACAAAGAAGTCTACCACTGTCTGCCCCTTGATTGTTGTTCGGGGCTGGTAGATCATTTCGAATTCTTCTAATTCCAATGCCCACTTCATGAGTCTCCCGGATGTTTCAGGCCAGGAGAGAATCTTGCGCAACGGCTGATCAGTGAGAACTACTATGATGTGGGCTTGGAAGTACAGACAGAGCCGCCGAGCTGAGGTGATAAGCATAAAAGTGAACTTCTTTATTCGGGAGTATCGAATCTCGGCGCCCTGGAGTGTTCGACTAGTGTAATAAACCGGGTATCGTATCCCGTGCTCCTCTCTGATCAATGCCTAGCTTACTGCTGAGGGTGACACCACCAAGTAAAGAAACAGTTCTTCCTTTGGTACAGGCATCGAGAGTGGAAGAGGCGATGTCATGTACTTCTTGAGTTCCTAAAATGCCTCTTCACACTCCTCTGACCACTCAAAGGCTTTGCGGAGGATTTTAAAGAACGGCAAGCACCGATCGGTTACTCGAGAAATGAATATGTTCAGTGCTGCCACCCGTCTTGCCAAACTCTAAACTTCCTTCGTTGATCTAGGTGACCGCATGTTGATGATGGCCTTGATTTTTTCAAGATTGGCTTCAATTCCCCGCTGACTGACCAGGTGTCCCAGGAACTTCCCGGACGAGACTCCGAATGCACATTTAGCTGGGTTCAGTTTCATTCGAAACTTTCTTAGGATGCCAAAGGCCCCAGCCAAGTGTTCTAGATGATCGGACTCGTATCTACTTTTGACCAAGAGGTCATCAACATATACCTCCATGGTCTTTCCGATCAACTCTCGGAACATGTGATTTACCAGGTGCTGATAGGTTGCCCCAGCATTTTTCAAGCCAAAGGGCATTACTTTGTAGTAGTAGGTTCCCCGGTCGGTAATGAATGAGGTTTTTTCCTCATTACCAGGGTACATATAATCTGATTATAGCCGGAGTATGCATCCATAACGGAAAGGAGTGAGTGACCAGCTGTCGCGTCTACCAAGAGATCAATCCTAGGGAGCGGGTAACAATCTTTAGGGCAAGCCTTGTTGAGGTTTGTGAAATCCACACACAATCTCCACTTGCCATTACTTTTCTTGACCAGAACAACATTTGCCAACCAGTCAGGGTACTGGACTTCACGAATTGATCTGGCTTTGAGGAGCTTTTCAACTTCCTCATGTGCTGCTTCCTGTCTTTTGGGGGCCATTCCCCTTCTCTTTTGCTCGAGTCTATGTTGAATCGATGGGACATTACTCGGGGATCAATTCCGGGTATGTCCTCGTGGCACCATGCGAAGACGTCTTGGTTCTGTCTTAAGAACTGAACCAATTTTTCTCTTAAGTCCTGTTCCAGGAGAGAATCGATGCCGATGGACTGGTCGGGAAATCCCGGGTCTAATGCTACTTAGTTGAGATTTTCAACCGGACTGGCCCCATCTCTGGGATCCCTTGGATCCAACTCTTCGACACTCAATGCCTCAGTGAGCGCATCTTTATGCAAGGAACTGACATAACAGCTCTAAGTGGTTGCTTGATCTCCCCTCAAACACCCTGGCCCCTTCAGAGTCGGGAATTTGACCACCAGGTTGTAGGTTGACACGATCGCCTTAGCTCTGTTGAGTGTGGGTCTCTCGAGGCTGACATTGTAGGCAGAGGGATGTAGACACCCCAATTCTGACCGAACTATTAAACTTAGGGGGATTTACCTATGGAGATCAATGATCAATATGTCTCGTCAGAATCAAGACTCTTACAAGTTATCTGATTCTCTTCCAAGAAGAATCTTGGTCCGAAATCACCCTTTTCAGTTAAAAAGACTGTTAGCCTTAAGGTATATTAAGGCATATTTAATTATGTTTTGATGATGTCAAATATGCTATGATAATTACATGATTCATAATGTTTCATTCCTTGTTATTATCATAGTCATTTTTATGCTCATATATAATCTCATGTATTAATATTGTATCAATGTTTTAACATCTTTGTGTGCATGAGATTTAATTGATGTAGATCAAGATTACAAGAAGCTCAACAAGGATCAAGCTTGAAGACTTGAAGATATTTCATCCTTTATTGAAGTCTAGGACCATCATTGTAAGGCATCTTGATCTCACACTCATAGGGGCTCAAACAAATGCTAAAAGTTAAAGTTTCGGAAAAAAAATTTAATAAGGTCATCTTTAAAGCAATGCCCCAACCAATTAGAAAATAATTAAATGTTGAATCTTATATGGTTGGAAAGGTATTTGAATCTAGTTTCCAAAACATCAAACGGATCGAAAATCCAATTTTTGTAGAGGGAGTTATGGCCATTTTAGTATAGATGTGTCTAGCTGTCAAACAGAGAGGGGCAGTCGACTGAGGGCCCGATGCAGTCGACCGAAGTGAGCAGAATGCAAACAAAACCCTCTGTAAACACATCTCAGTCCAGTCGACTGCTTCAAGGACCAGTCGACTGCTTCAAGGACCAGTCGATTGCTTCATGTTCCAGTCGACTGAAGCGACCTGAAAAGGCATAACGGCTAGTTTTTAAAGGGGCTTTTAATTACCAAACATGCCACCAACGGCTATAATCTTCCAAGGCCTATAAATACATGTTTTCCCACACCATTTTAAGTTGATCAATGAATTGGAAAACATCTATTTCAATCACACAACTTGTTGATTCTTAATCATTCACAATTGAGCCCTAGTTGTGTGAGTTTATCAATTTGCTCTAGCTTTCAATTGTAATCTTTGAGAGAGTGAATTGTAGTGAGCTTTCAATTGTATTATCCACTCTATAAAGAGAGTTCAATTTGTATCAAAATCAATTGTAAAGAGTAAGGGTTAGTAACCCTTGTGTGCAAAGAAGAGGTGTTCTTCTTTGGGAGAGATTATAGGCTCTTGTAACGGTTTGGTGCACACCCGTAAGTGCTCTGGGAAACGGTTTGGTCTACACCCGTAAGTAGATCGGATTAAGGAATCCTCAAGAGGTGTTCTTGAGGGGTGGACGTAGGCCGCGGGGTGCGATTGCCGAACCACTTGAAAAATCAGTTTGCAAGTTTCTCTTCCCTTATCTCTTTACATAATTGCTTGTGATTGTGTTTAATTTGCTATTAAGTTTTTAAAAGGTTAATTTCCGCTAAAACCTTATTCACCCCCCCTCTAAGGTTTCCACATTTGGGCCAACAAAGACCATAATTCTCATCTACCTGTCACCTTGTAGACCATGAGTTTTGAACACGTGTAGAAATACGACATTGTTCTCGGAGCATCTTAAAACTATTTTCAAAAGGAGAGAAATTCAGCATGAACCCCAAAAAAGTCAACAAAAGTCAACAGCTGACCCAGTGAAAAGTCAACGGGTCAAAAGAGGGTCAATCGTAAAAATTTTTAATTTCAAGACATAAAGTCCCGATAATTGTTCATTGGGTCTCAATTATGCTAGAAATGATTTTTAAGAATTTTTAAATGAAAGGAACATTGAGAAATTGAAAGGTCTTTAAGAAGAACGTGCAGGAAATTGGAAATTTTGCCTTTGGAGGGAGAGTTGATTTTTTTCCCTTAAGGATTTTGATTTTTTAGATATTTTTATTGAATCCAAATGGGGGGCGTTTCCTTAATTACATTTAATGTCTTACGTAAATACATAAATTAAACGACTGAAATTGAATTGTGTTGAATTGCTGTGAATAGTGCTAAATTGCTGTGCAGCGACAATCAGAGTGCTCAAACGGCCCGTGAATGCTGCTGTGGCACTCACTGAGTGCCGCCTCATCTTCATTGAGTGCCGGACTGGGCTAATTTGCATTTTTTAAGCCAAAAATTATTTTCAATCTTTGATCATATGAATGCACCAAACGATGCTATTTTTGTGTACGCATTTACTACTCTTAGGTCATGCAAACCATGCTCCCACCATCTCTAATTGACATATCTACCCTTATCTTTGCCCCTACAAAAATCAAAGTCTATAAAAATAAACTTTTCTCTTATTTGTAGGGGCTAGAGACTTGAATCTTGGGGATGAGACTTGAATCTTAGAGAGATGAGCTGAATTTTGAAATTGAGTGGAGTTCTTATAGAAATATAGAGAGAGAAATACCAAAATCCCAAAAAAAAAAAAAAAATCTCTACCCAATCCACCCAATTCATCAAATCTCCATTGAAGGACCTTGAAGCTTCAAGGAAGAAGAAGAAGAAGAAGGCTTGTAAGGGTTGAATCTCCCCAAATCAATCAAATCCTGAGAAGATCTAGAGGTTAAATCTTTATTCCTATACTTATTATGCATACTTCAATCACAATTCATAGATTGAACTAGGATCTTTACACAATTTTCAAAAAGTCTCTTCCCACCTCATTTCATCACACACCACTTGAATTGTGATTGAATTCCTTCTTGAGTTTGTATGATTTGGATCTAAATAGCTTTGGGTTTAAAATAAAACAAGTTTTCAAAGTAGAATTCAATTTGGATCATTAATTAGATCTTGATTTCATCTTTTATGTTCATGCTCTTCTCTTGGGATTCCATGGAATCTTCAATATTCCATTTGAATCCCATGAGTTATATCCTTTAATTTTCTATAAGTTCATATTTAAATGAGGATTATAGTTGATCTATGTTGCCTCTATAGATAATTGATGGATTTAAGCCCATATCCATGGCTTTGGTTCATTAATTTGGAGCTTATGAAACTCACCATGTTTCATTAAGTTCTTTGTAATTTGGATTCTTAATCCTCAAGGACCATGTATAGAGGGGAATTAGATGTAGATATAGTTATTTTCATGATTTAATTATTGAATTCGTGCATTCAAAGTTCATAAAATTGAGTGAGTCCTTGAGGTTCTTTTGCTAGATAACATGAGATCTATGATGGATATCCTCTAAGGCTAAATCCATGAACCTCTTTTGTATTTTATTTTTATTTTGATGATTACAATCATACTTGATCTAGATTCTGTCTAGAATTATAGATCAAGTTTGATTCAAATTATGAACACCAATTCAACAATGGTGCAGTGTATTCAATAACCAACTGTGATCAAAGATTTTTAATTAAATCATGATCCATGGGAATTGAATGAGACCAATTGGAATATGTTCATAACACAAAGACCTACCACTACATTTTTTATTTTGTCTTAATTATGTGGTTAGGATGGTTTGATCTTAGGATTTGTGAACCAGTCACTCTCTGTCCAAAATTTCAGAACAATAAGGCAGTTTTGATTTGAATAGATCAGAGCCTTAATCAAACATTTTTAACTTTAAATAATTTTTTCTATAAAGTTTAATATGTTAATAAGATCTCCTAAAAATATTGAAGTGATTCTGACTATTTTTAGAAAATCATACAAAATTTCTGGACAGAGAGTTGTTAAGTTCTGAGTAATGTCTGGTCTTGGTCCAATTCCTAGAGATTGGACCGTTTGATCTTTGATTTTCTTTTTGGGTCAGAAACTAGACTCACAGAGGCACCTTGTGTCCTAAAATCATTAAGATCAAATCATGGGATATATGCTTTCCTATTTTTGAAAGTCTGGTCTGCTCTTTGTAATTCCTGAATTCTGTTATAATTTTCAATAAACTTTGTAACTGATGATCCAAATGGCTTTTCTATAACCTAAGGCTTAACATGTTTTGATTATGATTAATTGAACTAAAATCCAGAGGCTAAATGTCCAAATCAATCAACGATTCACAGCTTATCCTTGTTCTTGTTCATGCATTCATCCATGTATATTTGATTTTTGTAATTAGGGCACTTGTTTACATTACATTAGGATATAAGTAGTTGAACCTAATCTTGGATTCCTTGTAATCATGTTAAGATTACATCATCTCTCTATGGACATTGCATTGGCTCCTAGTTGAGACTTGTATATCTATAAATGTGTTGTGATTTTAACTAGTTAGAAGGAATTCATGACTATGTCAACTTTCTTCAATGTTGATAGATTTAAGCAGGAGTTTGGTATAATGTTTAAGATTTGATATTATATCTTGTTCAAAGCATGTGGACTAACTCTTTGTTTTGTAGCGCTATGGAGGTACAATTTCCTAACTCTTATCTAGTTTATTATTACTTCTTGATTTTATTGATTTTCGACTCCATGCGCGACACCTTAGACTAGGATTTGCCTTATGTGTATATGTGTATTAGAGACTCCTTTTAGGGTTTTCTGTTTTCCGTATGCATTGCACGTTTCTATATCGCAGCTGGATCCCGAGTAAGCTTCTTAGTTCCTTATTTACATATCATTTTTGCATGCTAGTTGAACTATGTGGTTTCGTATGACTTTTATCGTTAGTAATCTTACACCCTTTTCAACATGCTTTTGTAGTGTATCTATATATGTATTAGTTGAGGGCACACTTAGATAATTAATTCGATTAAAAGGATGACAAGTAGAGGCCTATCGCGAGATAGGATGAGAGGGGGTATTTTAGTCCGCCGGGCTTCTTCCTCTCTCATTCCATAATCCCCGAACCTAGACATCTCTGGTTTCCAAAAGATCAGTTTTTTTTTAAATAGTTTCTTAATTTCCTTTAAAAAATTAAGTGGCGAATCGTATTTGAATTTGAAAAGGTTTTAAAAAGCGTGGTTAGCCTACGAGTATCTACAGGGAGCCTCTACCACATCAAAGCTGGTGAGCATGGACACCTGTTGTGGGTATGTTCCCATTAGGACAGGCAGTTCGATCGTTTTAAGCGGTTGCGTACTTGATCCATTGAATCCAACCAGAGGGGTAGCCACCGGTCAGAGTCGATCCCTTGAGATCCCGAACTAATCGAACGTTGAGGCGAAGAGGATGTTAGAGGAGCTTCCTGTGTCTACGAGTATCCTTTTGACCATGTAATTGGCTATGGAGAGAGTTACGACCAGTGGGTCATCATGGGGGTAATGCAGATCTTGGACATCAGTAAATGAGAAGGTAAGTGTGGCGCCCCGACCCGGTGTGGTCAGAACGCCTACTAAACAGCTCAGCTAACAGCAAAGACAATTAATTAATCTTGAAACTAATAGTTTTAAAACAAATCAGCTATATAACGGCTCAAATTTGGATAATCCAACCTGTATTGAACAGCTTTATAAAACATGCTCAATTATTTTGAAAATCCAACTATATTACAAATAATTTACAACGACTAACCTAGCCCAAACAAACTAATTCCACTTGTGACTAATAGATTTAATATTATAACCACATCTATTTAGCAGGATTTACATTAAAACCCACATAACATTATGTCACAAAATTTAAAGTGTTTACACATATTCAAAGTTTTTCTGTCATCCACAATTCAAACTATTATACATTAAACTAATCCACACTACTGAACTTAAAAGTTTAAATTTTTACAACGTCTAACAAAAGTTATAAACTAGACTGTATTCTACACTTCTGGCAAAATACCACTTTTATATGGCCATCCACAGCGAACCTAGACCCATGGCAGTGCAATCCTATAGCCCAAGAGATCATTGTACCTGCACAAGAAAATCTGTGTGGGCGTGAGCAAACCACGGCTCACGAACAACTAGATATAAAGATATGCGAATTTAAGCATATATACAGCTTAGCACAGCACAAACACAGCTTAACGCATACCTACAATGCAATCTCATACATGCCATGACTCACACACCCGGGCCCATCAGCTTTAGCCTCTTTTGGCTAATTTACCAAGTTTTCAGCTACTTGGTTTAACAGCTCAGCAATGCAAGTGCACAACATACAGTTTATGTCATGCTAGTAATGAAGTTAAAATCATACAGCATACAGCTCAGCAATATTGCATAACATTCATGTTATGCCAGCTATGTATATAACATAAACAGCAATAAAATTATATCTAGAAGACCCACCTCAAATCCGGTAAGTGAATAAAATTCACCTTTCTGCTTGCTTCTCGGTCACCTCCTTGGGCCCACTAGTACTAGCCTCGGTCCATGAAATCTTAAAAATTAGATTTCATAACAAAATAAATCTTATAATAGCAAAAAGTTAACAACTTAGGCTTTCCAATTAATAAAAAATCATATTTCTCAATCCTCAATTTCATAACTAGTAAGTAAAAATAAACAACTTCTATTATAAATAACAATGTAAAAATAAGCAACTTCTATAAGAAACATTTAAGGAGAAATAACTTTTATAAGAAATAAAAATGTAAGAAGTTCAAGTTTTCATTTAAAACAACCCAAATTCCCAAAATCATACCCAAATAGCTAATTTCTAACTTTCTCTCTCTCTACCCCAATCAAGGTTTATAAAAAAAACTAACAACTCTTTCATGGAGGCTTTCAAGTTCCAATAATATTCATAATGCATTAAAAAAGATCCACATCTAATATTGTTCACCACAACCATCAAATAAAAATCAAGAACCCATTTTAAAGGCTCAAGAACATCTTAATGGTGTTTTACCCAAATCATAACCCAACTCTAATATTTTCTATATACTTCTCCAATATATATATATATATTGTTGTTGCAACTATCAAATTTAAATATCAATTCATAATCAACAATTTTTCCAAATCAAGTAATACCCATAAGTTAGAGTATTTTAAAAACACACACTACACCAAGAACACACACTACACCAAGAACACATACCAATCTTTACTTCTCTTCCCAACTCAACTCTTTCAAAGTTTCTTGTAAGAGTAATCCAAAGCATTAAAAATGTCATTATAACAACAAAAATCAACCAACATATAGATTTGAAACAACAATTTTCAAGAACCAATAACACCCAAAAGCTTCAAAGTTCATCAATGGTGGCTACCACCTCAAACCCAAATCCAAATTTCATCCATAGTCAAACCCAAATCAATCTTTTCAAGACTTGAACTAGTAATATTTCAAGACATTAATAATATACTCCCAACACCAACAACATTAAAATCAAAACCCAAAATAAAATGCAATTTTCGGATTTATTGAAAACCCTTAAATTTCAACACCCCAACAATTCCAAAATCAACTATATTCAAGCAAAAATTGCCATACATGATATACATATCACCTAAGGCATATAGAACACATATTCACTATCAAAATCAACCAAATCAAACTTCAAATTTGAATCTAAAATATTCAATTTTCGGATATATACCAAACCCTAAAAATACATGTTCCAAATTTGCCCAAAACTCAAGTTTTACATAAAAATCTTCATACCACATCATATATACATATCAAGGATCATGTAAACAAGTTCTACAACATCAATTACAACTTTAATTTCATATTTTAACCCATGAACACAAAACCCCAATTCAAGCTTTTAACCAAAACCTTACCTCCTTGTTGCTCTTGGGTAAAACCCCAATTCCTAGGGAAGAAGATGAACCTCCTAAGGCTTCTCTTGAATCCTTCTTCTTGATCTCTTTCTTTCTCTCTTTTTCTTTTTCTCTCTGTTTCTCTTCTTTCTCTCTACTGTCTCTTATTTCTCTCTCAGGAAAAGAACGATAGATATATGTATATTTAGATAAAACTTTAACTTTTGTTAAATTCTAATAAACTCCCCAATTGTTTTTAATTACAACTTCTTTAACTTTCTACTTCACATATATATCTCCTACACCTCCAAATAAGTTACTTACCTATCAAATAACCCAAATCAACTTTAATATTCACAGCTCAGCAATATAACGATTTACAGCATAATATAAAATTTTAATTAACAGCTCAGCGTTTAAATTTTAATAGCTCAGCGTTTAAAGTAAATAATTCACAGCTCAACATTATATTATCCGCTCATCATTATATGAACTAAGTATTTTATAACTCAGCAGAATAATAATATAAATAACTCAGCTAAATAATTTAATGACAGCAATTTAATTGGTTTTACTGTTCTGTGTCTCACAGTAAGGGCATCGGTCGGAGGACAGTTGACAGGTTGGACATGGGCAACATCCGCTCGGGATGCTAGGGCATGTCTTTTCCTCGCCAACTGTGATTCTTTGATGACAAACTCGGCCAGATGACCCTGCTCGATGAGTTTTTCTATAGTGATCTTTAATTTGAAGCAGTCCTCGATGTCATGGCCGTAGTCTTTATGATACCAGCAATACTTGTCCCTATTCCTCTTTTCCGATGGACTCTTCAGCTTCATCGGCTTCCTTAGCAACCTCTGAGCTTCCACGGCTACCATAAATTCTTAGATCGGCTGGGAAAGTGGAGTGAAAGCAATCGGGATCCGATCCCGACCACCCTGTTGATCCTACTTATACTTCTTTCTTGAGACCTTTTCAGAGCCTTCCCGCTTGCGCTTGGGTTTTCGGGGATCATCTTCCGCTTGACTCGAACGCTTGGACTTCAGGAATAACTCTATGTCAATATACTTTCCTACCCTCTCTGATAGTTCTACCAAGGTGGTCGGCTGGCTATGGTGGAACGATGTGGCTGTAGACACCCCATTTTGTCAGCTATCAGATTTAGGAGACCCATAGCTTGGTGATTCACAATGATCGTCAAAGACTCAAAAAGAACTCTTGGAAGTTAGTTCTATCTCTCAAAATGTTCAGAATGACCAAAATACCCCTAAAAGCCTGAACACTCCCAGATTCGGACCAAATGTTCTGGAAAGACGCAACGTCGTAGGAAAAGCAATTAAATTAGTTCTAAAGCAAAACCAAATAAAATCGTAGACTCCCAGAGACCCCCGAAAGTCCCGTAAGTTCCCAGAAAGTCCCTGTTGACCAAGGTTTGACCAGGTTTGACCAAGGTTTGATCGAAATCGTCCAAATTCGTCGAAAAGTTTTGAGATCATGCTAGATCATGTAAAAGGTACTAAAACGAGTTTCGGAAGAAAAAACATACAAAAACATTAGCTCCTAGTAGCTCCCGGAGGTTCCTAGAACTTTTTGGAGGTCCCTGATTTGACCAGTTTGACCAAAAGTTTACTTTGAAACCAGAGCACCATATCATTTTTTAAATAGTTTTCATGGATACTAGAGGTCAATAGCTTTCCAACGGTATATCGCACATAATTTCTAGATTTAAAATGAATTTATTATGAATTTTCGAAGGTGAAAAAGACGATCAAATCGGCTTTTATCGCGAATACCGCAAAACTTTTCAAAGTGACCTATCTTTGAACTTTTTGTTTACGGAAAATAGACTCCATTACCTTTCCAACGGTATATCACAAGCTTAGTTTGGAGTTCGTATGCATTTTCTGTGAATTTCGGACAAAATAGGGCCTTTTCGCAAATACCGAAACCTCTGGGGGCCTAAAAAGAATTATCTGGATGAATGAGGAGCAGTGTCGCCGCAGCACTAGCCCATTGTTGCCGTGGCACAGGTCCAGTGCCCCCGCGGCACTCTCCTCCATAGCAGTCCATTTTTGCAATTTCTTTTGGGGGTACATTTTGATTAATTAGAAACCAAAACGACGTAGCTCTATGTTTTCAATTGTTTGGGACCAATGGGAGTACTTCTAAAACCCCAAAATCATCCCAAATTGGCCTATATAAACCCCCCTTGACTTCTCATTTTGGGGGTGTCAAATGCAAGCTTTGAAAAGTTTTAGTGAGAAAGTTGTAGAGATAAGGTTAGAGTAGAGAGAAAAGAAGCTTCCTTCTTTGATTTTCAAACAAGAAAGTGAGTTCTTAGCTTTGTTTTTACTTCATTATCTCTATTTACTTCATATTCAATACACTAAACCACCATTTTAGTGAGAATTTAAGAGAGAAGAAGCTACTTCCATGTCCAATGTCACCACATATGAGTGAAACACCAAGCTACAAGTCCAATACATCATTGAATATCATCTATTAATTGTTTATATACTTGTTTGTTTACTTTGATGTTCATCTCCTTTTATCTCATTTCTTTTTCTTTTTCTTGTTTACTTACTAGTTCTTCATCATCTAGATGAGGACATGAAGTTTGAGGTGGGTGAATCCTTATGGATAGTAGCTCTTGACCTCAAAAACATGTTTGATAGATGATGATTACAACCTCAATACATCCCCATGTATTTTTGAGGTTATTTCCAAAATAAAGCAAGTCTTTCCAACAATCTTGGATGTTCTTCAAATGAGTTTGATGTTGATGTTCTAAGGAGTTTTTAATCCTCTTTGAGTGCTGAAAATATACTTTCAAAACCCCTATTTCAAAACCCCTCTAAAATCCCAATATTGGGATTCCAAGAAATAAACCTTATTTCTCTCAAAAATCTTCAAGACAGTGAGTTATTTAGTTTCAAAGAATTATTCTGAGTTCAATACTCAAGGAATGGATTCAAGACTACTTGGAAAGTCTTCCTAACTCATTATAGAACACCCATGATTTTTGGCTTGACTTGAAAGCACTTGAAAGGGGTCCATTTTTGTACAAACATTCCTTCCAAACATTCTGTCTTTACTATCACAGCAGCTTGATTGACTTTCAACTTGTTTTCCAGACAACTTTTCCAAAAAGAGTGGTCCCAACTTATTTTTTTCTTAAACTTAAATGTCTTAGGAAACTTTATGTATAATATGGGCCTCTAAATCTTTTGTTTTCATTTTCTAAGATTTTTTCAACATTTCAGGCGACAATACGAACTCTGTTTCTGAGTGACCTCCATTGTTTATATGATTTCTCTCAATCTGTAATAGTTATTGAGGATTGTCTTTTGGATTTGTGTTCTAGAAACAATAAGGATGATCTTCATAAAAAATCATGCGTTTGAAACATTCCTAACCCCACTTTTCATTTTCCATAAGATCAAGTCACTGTTCTGTCCACTATTCACAGCAAACATTCTTTTACTTTCATTCTTTGATTTGATGCTTACATGCACTCCAAATTTGCTCATATCTTAGGAAGTAGTCCATACTACATTTGTACATGTTCCATAATGATTTCCTCCATACATTTATTCATATTGTAGATTTCTAAGTCACTTTAGAAAGTTCATGTACACAAACACACTACAACCTTTACACATTTTAGGATCATACATTGCATTCATGCAAGATTTGTGGTTTTTGTGACCCCTAATCTAAGAAGATTATAAGGATTGAACTTGATCACACATCCATGCTTTCCCTCGATCTAATGTTCCTTCCATCCCGGGGATTGAGAAATCTTCTTTCCTCAAAGATTAACATGCATCATACTAGCTTGTTAAGCATATTTTGATTTCTTTGATTATTTGTTTCGAGAACAATTCATGTCCCCCCTTCTAGATTAGGAAAACTTGATTACTTGATATCTGATTAGACGATTTTTTCTAGGTTTATTTGTGTGATCTTTCACTTTTGCATTGTATGATATTTGGCTAAGATCTTATGAATGATATCTTATCTTTTGATCTTCCATTTCAAAATTCTTGTGTGATGTAATATACTATCATAGTATTAATTGTCGAACCAAACATAGTATAAGATTATTATTTGGATGCTAATTGAGGCCCGTCGAAAGACGGGGCGAGTTGAGGGTGTTTAGTCACGACAAAGGCTCCTTCCTCTCTCGTACCAAAAACCCGAGCCAAGTTCTTTGGCTATGAAAGGCCGGTGCCCTTTATCCGTTTGGGTGAGTCAAATTGGGTTTCTTGGTTCCCTAAAGACCAAGTGGCGACTCTGTATCTATTTTCAACAGACCTTCCTTTTCTTCTTGTTTTCTTCAAATCAATTTTAAACCAAACAAAAAGAGTGGATGAGCGATTCTGCGTGTCCACAATGGCCACCTTGGTGTTTTGGACTCTTGAGCAGAAGGCAGTGATGGCGACTGTCTCGTTCAGGTTATGGATCTGAAGTTTTTGCTGGTTGAACCGGTCAACATAGTCTTTCACGACTCTTTCTTCCGTTGCGTGATAGAGAGTAGCGAGATGTCTAGTTACGGTCGGCCCAGCATTCCCACGAACTAGTTGACGAAGAGTCTGCTAAGTTCCTTGAAGTCGTCTACCGAGCGGGGTTTGAGGGCATAGAACCACTGCGCTGCTGGTCCCTTTAAAGTGCTTGGAAAAGCCAGGCAGAGTAACTCATCGGCGTTGATCGCCAGTGCCATCTGAGCCTTATAGGTTTGGATATGATCGATCGGGCTTTACGAACCGTCATAAGAATCAAGATGGGGCTGCTTAAACTTGCGTAGGAAGGCAAATCTTGTGACCCAATTAGTATATGGTGACTCAGTCTCCGTATTGGTGTAGTTATGACTTGGCTTCTTCAGTTTCTCAATCTGTTTCTCCAAGTCATTGATGCGGACCTCCACTCCTTCCCGACTGGTATCTCGTCCGGTCTCGGTATTATAGGTAGGGTCGGACGAAGAGGCTTCTTCTTCAAAGTGCGATGTCCTCAAGGACAGGGCTCGGCTTTAACTCCGGTTAATCGTGTGCCTAAGATCGCTTCAGCTCCTGGCCAGGCGATCCTGTGTTGATTCTCGGATCAGTCGCTCTTGCCCATCCTCTCTGGAAGCGCATCTATTGTTTCTGTGCGGTTTGGGTTGGCATGGGCACGTAGCCGGGTTCGTATGGATCCCGTCCACGCTCATCGTTCCCATGCTGTCCAACCACCTGGGGGGACGCTATTGTAGTATGGGCACATCGTCAGGTACGCTGGCGTACCTGCCACATTCGTCGTTCCTGAGTTGCACCTCGATCTGCGGAGGCTTATTCTGTCGGGCTAGCTGAGCTTTGATCTGTCACTGGGTCTGACATTGGCCCTTCAGAAGCTGTTCTAAAGCTGTAGTGACCTGCTCAGGGGTCATGGAGACCGTTGACCGGTTGGCTGGTGGATCCGTCTGACTCGTCGACTGAGCAGTCTTCTTGTTCTTACGAGTCATGGCAATCAGTCAAGTGATTTGTTTTGAGAAATCTGTCGATTCCCACAGATGGCGCCAAACTGATGATGCTAAAAATTAGGTAAGAGCAAGAAGAAGTAAACAAAAGAGATTTGAGTGTGGTTCGGCCCTGTTAATTAAGAGACCTATGTCCACGGGTGTGTCTGAGCACTTGTAGTATGAAACTGTTGGGGATCTTTGGTGAACCAACAATGGGGATGGAACTCCCCGAGACCGGCCGATTATGCGTGTGTGCAATATATATATATATATATATATTTGTGATGCAAAGTTGCGATCCCTTCAATGAGGGTGAGTAGTCTCTTTTATAGACACAAGAGACTCTTGATAATGTAATACAATCAGATTGGGAATGATTTGCACAAATCATGTAAGTTTCCTAATTGTGTTAGGAAACAATGTACTCCTTCCATTAGTTCTCTAGCTGAGTTAGGAAACTATCTGGCATGTTATGGATCACACCCTATGACGTGGCCAGCCCCTCTCTGACGCTAGTACGAACCCGTGCCATGTCTCCGACCTGTGGTTCGAGTCCGAGCAATACTGGGTGGACCGTTCGGGGAGACTAGGCGAGAGCGCAATTATCGGATGACTTGGCACTCCTTGCAGATCAACCCTTGCTGGACATTTTAGTACATATCACTAGATAACCTACCTTTTATGCAACGTGTCACTTACGTTCTCACTATAACGTTCAAAGTGATCAAAATCAAGATCAAAATTATCATAAAAGCATACCAAACAGGTATAATCTACTATTCACCTACACCATAAATTATCAAATAACATTTAAGTCACATAAATGCTATTTAATCATGTCAATGTCTCGTGAAATTCCATATTCCCGTGTCCTCGATTGACGCTCGCCGTTGACCCACAGTCAACCTTATCTCAATTATTAACCAAAATTAATAATTCTCAACAATTTGATTATGCATTTTAAAACAAATTATTTTCCGGGATGGGTGTGACAGTGGTACATTTATAAAATTAGTGTTAAAAATTTTTATTTTCAGCACTTAATTGGGTTATCAAACACACCCTTAGACTGAGTGGACACAATTAATTGTTACACTCAAAAGTAGGGGTGTCATTTCGAACGGAAATTCCAATTCCACCCGATTCCGTTCCGAAATTTCCGATTTTGGAAACCAAAAATGCTTTCCGAAATTCTGAATTCAGAAAATTCTGAAAAAAAAAATCGGATCGGAATCGGAATTGTTTTAAGAATTCCGAAAATTCCGAAGTTTTACGAAAAAATTCTGAAACGATCTTTTCCGAAAATATTCCGAAGTATTTTGAAAATATTCTGAAGAAAATCTGAAACTATATTTTTCGAAAGTTTTCCGAAATTTTTCGAAACTTAACTTCGTCCCACATCGGTAAAGAATGAAGAGAGGGAATGACAAGTGCTTCTATAAAATGAAAGACAAGTATGACAATCATCACAAATGGAAAATTCTGAAATAATTCTGAAAATTTCTGAAAGATTCCGATTTCGAAAATTTTCGAAATTTCTGAAATTTTGGAATCGGAACAGAAAATATAAATTCCAAAATTTCGGAATCCGAATCGGAATTTTTTTAGTGTTCCAAAAATTTTGGAATTTTTTTTTTCCGAAAGAGTTGTTTTCGATCCGTTCCGGCCGAAACACACCCCTATTCAAAAGTCAAGACAAGCAATTTAATCTACTTCGTGGATCAAATAGAATTCAAGCACAATCGGCAAATGCGAATCAATATTTGTAAATTCAACACTACAACACATTTTCTTGGGTATTTTTTCATTATATTATAAAATGACGTTGGTTCGCCTATGTGTCACACAATAGACGTAGACCAATAGTACTCCTAAACAGAAAAGAGTAGAAAAAAATACCAGAAAATGTCTTAATTTCTTGCTACCCTGGCTCCAAAAGTCTAAGATGAAATAATTTTGTTAATGTGTACAATCCCAAGTGTTGAATAACACAAAAGCATAAATGAAATCTAATTAAACAACTTACAGTTACAACAAATAGAATTTTGGTCGAGGAGAAACAAAGGGATCAAAATTCAAGTGTTTGACATTATCTCCTTAGATTTTTGCCCAACACTGGTGCTTATGGTTCAACAGATGTCTGCTCTCAGGATAAGATGATTGATAGACACAGAAGCAACACTATAGTCTTTGAATCTGGCAAACCAACAATGACCAGAGTAAATAGAGTAACACTTGGGTGACAAATACTTTTTACAAACACACTTTATCTCTTTCCTATGTGGCACTGTGGGGTCCGAATAATTTTAGTGGACCTCACAGTGTCAGCCAGAAGAGAGATAGAGTGTGTTTGTAAGTGTTAGTAAAAAGTGTTAGTAAAAAGTGTTTGTCACCCTAACATTGTTGATTTATAGTATATGTATGTATAAGCCTGCCACTCTAAATATATATATATATATATAAATGTTTGAATTAATTAATCTGAATAACGAGCAGACAATCTATAAGGCGTGTTTGATAACTCAATTAAGTAGTAAAAATGAAAATTTTCAACAGTTATTTATTTTCTGTGTGTTTGATAATATACTACTTAATTAAAAAAACTAACCAAAAACCTGCAGAAAACTTTAAGTAAAAATTTTCTACTGAAAATAATCATTTCTTGAAACACTGATTTCAGTATTGTAAATTCAATCACTTAAAACTTTAAGTACTTAAAATTCAGCACTTAATTTTCAGTACTTAATTTTCAATTGCATCAAATGGACCCATACAAACAATGAGAGGACTATTCACGAAAAGTCACTTCCTTTTACGCTAAGGGCCTATTAGGCTAAACAACTAGACACAAGAATAGATGCAATGGTTAGAACTTTGGAGAAGTAAGGGCCCTGTTTGGCTGCACCCACATTTGCAGGCCAAGGGACATGTTTGGCTCCATATTATTTTACACCTTCAACCAATTTTGTATATGGGCACTTTGAATGACAATTTTCCATTCACCACCTCATAATAGTTTTTAGCAAATAAATATATGGTGTTCATCTACTGGTGAAAACATTCGAATATAGACCCCCCATCTCAGAAGACGTGTAGGTCATATATTTATCGTAGACCAAAATGTTGACTAAAATGTTTTTTTTTTCTAACAATCATTTGGGTAAGACTGCAAAAAGCAGTTATGTTATTAAAAAAAAATGCACTAAAGACGGGTTTTAACCATTGGATGATGAGAATCTTGTCATAAGATTTCCAAGAATTTGGAGATGCATTTAACATTCATTGTCAGATTTTCATCCAACAGTTAAAACCTGTCTTTTCATATGAGAAACTGCTCACTATAGACTTGTCCTTAAAATTTTATATATCCAGAGGCATATTCATCATTCTGCATTTTTGCTTAGTATTGTTACGTGTTACACTATGTTAATAACAATGACAAGTTTTGAAGCACGTGGTGAGAGTGAGAGCCTGCTTGTCAAGTAAATATTGGGTATCACAGGGATACCATGTGAGATTTCATCCCCTCTCACAAGATTTAAAATTTGTTGAGTTGGGTCAGTTTTTTGCTGAGTTGGCCCATAGAAATAGAGGGCCAAATGGATTAATGCATACTCTTTATTGGTTTGTGATACCATGTAGGATTATGCAACAGTTGCATTCAATATTTAGTCCTGCTTGTCAATATGATTCTGGGGGCAATGCCATAAATCTGGGACACCAAACTTGTATGTGGGGGTGATTTTCGTTTGTTTACCTTCGTGTAGTAAAAAAGGTGACAATGCATAACATGTGAGTAAAATCCATCAATTTTTTTTCTTTATAGAATTGGACATTTGGACCACATTGTTCATTATTTCTATTTAAAATCTTCAAAGACCAAAATTGATTCAATTAAAACTACAGAAACTAAATGAAACATGGACCAAAATTCAAGCGTATATTTTATAAGAGATTTAAATTGGAGACGGATGATCTGTACTCCATCTCGTTTACGGAACCCAATGAATGACACACATAATAAGATTTGGCCTAAAAAAATGGAGAAACTACTGCACAGTAGAGTTGGTAACTGTATGAGAAATTATTTGGTACACCCATCATATAAGGGTATTATGTTTATGTGATTTGACACCCCAATTATAGTTGGCCATGTAGCCACTAAAGTTAATTAGCATTATAATTAGTTGGTGTTTTTAAGCAATTCATGGTTCCTATTGTCAGGGGACAAATCATTTTCAACTTGTCATGTCCTCTAATTTTAATGGTCACTTGAGCCCATGCAAGTAGAACATAATGCCACATTAATATAATAACATGGTGTGTCAGACTCATAGAATAATTTTTAGTATTAACATAGCTGAATTACTTTGCAAACAGTTTTCGTAATTTTAGGCCAAATCTTGTTTATCTTTTTATTGGTTTCCTTAAAATAGATGTAGTTCAGGATCATCTAGGGATGGCAACGGGGCAGGCATGAGACGGGGGCCCTCTACCTTGCCTCCGCCTCGCTTACACAAAACTCTTCCTCGACCCCACCACGCCCCGCCCCGCCCCGCCCCGAGAAGGCACATCTCCCATCTCTGACCTCGATTAAGAGTTGGGAGCCCGCTGCCGCCCCGCCCAGCCCCGCCCCGCCCCGCCCGCCCGCCCCGACTATGGAACTCTCAGTTTTACGAGTTTTTTTTCTTCCCCTATTTGGTTAAATCTTCGACCAGTTGATGTGAAGATACTATAAAAATTGAAAGGAAAGAAGAAGAAAATAAATGAAAATAGCTTACTGGTCTCAGGCCACTTTCAATACCAATTCATTCAATGCCTTTTCTCAATATGTTTCTTACAGATATATCGAAGCAAAGGGGGGAGAGAGAGAAGAAAGTGTGGCTAGACATTGTGGAGGCCCATGTGCACTAACAAAAAGTGAGTAAAAGAAGGAAAAGAAAAATAAAACAGAGTAGAAGGCGGTTAGAGCTATTGAGGACTGTTTGGCTATGGGAGTGAGCATGAGAGGGTCTTTACATTCCTTCCCCCATGAATGCAAGCTTGACCTCAAGCTTGAAAGTCTGGGAACTGGCTTTCAAATTCTGAAGACTCAATCCAAGTGGCATCTTCTAGAGGCAGCCCTTGCCACTGAACCAAGTATTTCATTATGGCTGCATTCTTTTTGCGAAACATACCTCTGTCTATTATTTTCTCAAGTACCCAAGTCATATAACCAGAGTTGGAGTAGGGTGGTAATGTAGGAGTTATGGACACATGCTCACCCACTTTTTTCTTGAGGAGAGAAACATGGAAAATAGGGTAAATTTTGGCGTGATGGGGAAGATCCAACTTGTAAGCAATAGAGCCAATTTTAGCTAAGACCTAGAAAGGACCATAAAATCTAGGAGATAGCTTGTAGGAGCTCCTTTTTCTACTGATTGTTGACAGTATGGCTGAAGCTTCAAATAAACCCAGTCCCCCATAGATAATTCTCGTTCGGTTCTATTTTTATCAGCATAGACTTTCATTCTATTTTGAGCTTCTGCCAAATTTTGCTTAAGCCACCTGAGCATCTAGTCCCTTTCCCATAAGGTTTTGTCCACTAATTCAACTGGTGTGGACCCTTGAATATAAGATTGGATGGTTGGAGGTGGTATGGTATAAAGAGCTTGGAAAGGAGTGGTCTTGATGGAAGATTGGTATGTGGTGTTGTACCACACTCTGCCCATGGCAACCATTTAACCCATGTAGCTGGCTTGTCTCCGACAAAACACCTCAAGTAATGTTCTAAAGTTTTGTTAAGATTCTCAGTCTGCCCATCAGATTGAGGGTGATAAGAAGAGCTGTGACACATCTGGGTACCACTGAGTGTGAAGAAAGCATGCCAAAATTGACTCAAGAAAGTGGGGTCTCTGTCACAAACAATGGACTTGGGCATGCCATGAAGTCGAAAAATCTCTCTTATGAAGATCTCAGCTATTTGGGGAGCAGTGTAGGGGTGTGATATAGGGATGAAGTGGCCATACTTGGATAGTCTATCCACCACTACCAGGATAGCATTTTTGGAAACTGAATGGGGAAGTCCTTTAACAAAATCCATGGCTATATCTGACCAAACTTCTGTGGGAATTGGGAGGGGGTTAAGCAACCAAAGAGGGTGAATGTTCTCTATTTTCTGCCGTTGACACACATCACAATTTGCCACAAATGATTTGATTTCTTTTTTGATATCAGGCACATGAAATTCTGGGTTAGCCTCTTATAGGTGCGGAGGTAGCCAGACCGACCACCTATGGGAGATGCATGATATTCAAACAATTTCTTTCTCCAAGAGGATGTGTCTGGAACATAATGTTGACCTCGATAGTATAAGGTTTGATGCTTGTAGGAGAAATGTTTAGGCCCAGCCAACCCTGTGCTAAGAGTTTGCATGATTTGGTTTGCTTTTAAATCATTGGAACAATCCTTCTCGATTTCAACTAGAGCATCCACTATGGGACCTGATACTGCCATAAGAATACACAGTTGGTGTTGCCTTGATAGGATGTCTGGAACCACATTACTTTTCCCTGGCTTGTACTCTATAGAGAACTGGAACCCAAGAAGCTTAAGTAACCACTTATTTTGTTCAAGGGTATTGATTCTTTGGGTGAGAAACTACTGGAGGGTCTTGTGATCAGTGAGGATTTTAAATGGCCTTCCCATGAGGTACGGTTTCCAGTGGTGGATAGCAAAGATGACAGCTAACATCTCCTTGTCATAGACAGATAATTGAAGATTTCTCCCTGAGAGAGCCTTGTTATCAAATGCAATTGGGTGTTTATCTTGTGTTAGAACAGCTCATATACCTTCCCCCGAGGCATCACACTCCACATAAAAAGTTTTTGTGAAATCAGGTAAGGTGAGTACAGGTGCAGTTGTGACAGCTTCCTTGAGCTTAAGAAAGGGTGATTCAGCCACATGATTCCATTCAAAATTTCCCCTTTTAAGGAATTGGGTTAGAGGCTTTGCAATGATCCCGTAGTTCTGGATAAATTTTTTATAATACCCACTTAACCCCAAAAACCCCCGAAGGTCCTTAATTTTCTTAGGCAATTCCCAATTTGCAATGCAAGCTATTTTGGCCCTGTCCATCGCCGCTCCTTGGCCAGAGATTACATGACCCAAGTACTCTACAGAATTGGCCCCAAATGTACATTTAATCCTCTTGACTTTTAGCTGATGTGTTCTAAGCAGTTCCAAGACCACTTTAAGATGTTCCAGATGTTGATCCATTGTTTTACTATAAACTAATATGTCATCGAAGAAGACCAATACAAATTTCCTTAGATAAGCTCTGAAAATGTCATTCATTAGGGATTGGAAGGTAGAGGGTGCATTACTGAGCCCAAAGGGCATAACTAGGAATTTATAATGCCCATCATGAGTTCGGAATGCAGTCTTATGAACATCTTCCATATCCATTTTTATCTGGTGGTATCAAGATCTGAGTTCTAGTTTAGAAAAAAGCTGAGAGCCATGCAATTCATCAAGGAGCTCATCTACTACTGGAATGGGGAATTTATCCTTTACAGTTGCAGCATTTAAAGCTCTATAGTCCACACACATTCTCCACCCACCATCTTTCTTTTTAACTAAAAGCACAGGAGAACTGAAAGGGCTATTACTTGGTCTGATAGTTCCACTGTGTAGAAGTTCCTTTACTATTTTTTCAATTTCTGATTTCTGGAAATAAGGTTACCTATAGGGCCTCACATTAGTGGGAGAAGTACCTGGATGGAGGGGGATCTTATGATCATGAGCTCTCTGTGGTGGCAGCCATTTAGGTTCACAAAAGATTTCCTCAAATTGGTTCAGCAATTCTTGAATTTTTTCCCCTGGTTCTTCCCGCTGATCTTCCAGAGATATAGCCATGATTTGAGCAATTAAACCCACTTTCTCTTGCTGCAACACCTTAGTCATAGATTCGGAATTTATAAGGGTAGTTGGTGGAGAAATAACTCCTTGAAGCTTATAAGTATGGTCGTTCATAGTAAACGACATTGTTTTATTTGCAAAATCCCACAAAATTGGGCCAAGAGATTCTAACCACTCAGCTCCTAAGACTACATCACACCCCATTACAGGTAGAAGGAAAAAATCAGCTGCACAATTATAGTCTTGAATTTTGAGGATAACTTGATTAACCTTCCCGTTACTGAGCATCGGAGACCCATCGGCTGCATACACCTTAAGAGATGTTGTCGAATCTACAACTGCTTTAGTGTACTTGGCCAGATTAGGATGGAGAAAATTATGGGTTGAACCAGAATCTATGAGAATGTTCACCCTATGGCTTCCTAATGTTCCTCTCAACCTGTTAAGGCATGCAAAGAGATGGCTGGTTGAATTTCAAGACCTTTTTCCTCTGGAACTTCTTCTTCTAATTTTATTTCCTCAATGGACCCTTCTAGGACATCTTCTGCTTTAATTAAAAGCAATTGTGCTCTTCTACATTGGTGCCCTGGTATGTAAGGTTCGTCACATTTAAAACATAGGTTCTTATCTCTCTTTTCTTGTATTTCTGCGGTTGTGAGTTTCCTGGTGGGTCTGGGTGAGGGTTTAGCTGGAGGATTGGTCATGGGGCTTGGATGTTGAATGGAGGCTGTGTTGGAACTTAGTACATGGCCAAATCTGGTTGGAATGCTATTGTTCAGGGGTGGTTTGGATTGACCCCACTTGTTGGTGGACCTTCTTGCCTTCACCTTACTCTCTTGCAGTCTAGCTATTTTCATAGCACTAGTTAAATTGGTGGGTTCAAAAGATAGCACTTCATACTACAATTCCTTCTCAAGACCAGATATGTAACACCCTCTAAGTTGTTCATCTGTCCAATGGGGTAGCCTACAAGCCAGGCTTAAAAATTTAGATTCATACACCTCTACTGAGTGCACACCTGGTGTGGACACCGGAAGTGGACCACTTCTCTTGTTCGAGATTATTTTTGAAACTTGATTTGGATCAAAGAAAAGGAAAGGTCTGTTGAAAACAGATACAGAGTCGCCACTTGGTCTTTAGGGAACCAAGAAACCCAAATTTGACTCACCCAAACGGATAAAGGGCACCGGCCTTCATAACCAAAGAACTTGGTTCGGGGTTTTGGTACGAGAGAGGAAGGAGCCTTTGTCGCGACTAAAACACCCTCAACTCGCCCCGTCTTTCGACGGGCCTCAATTAGCATCCAAATAATCATCTTATACTATGTATGGTTTGACAATTAATACTATGATAGTATATTACATCACATAAGAAAATTTGAAATGGAAGATCTAAAGATAAGATATCATTCATAAGATCTAAGCCAAATATCATACAATGTAAAGTGAAAGATCACACAAATAAACCTAGGAAAAATCGTCTAATCATGTATCAAATAATCAAGACTTCCTAATCTAAAAAGGGGGACATGAATTGTTCTTGAAACAAATAATCAAAGAAATCAAAATATGCTTAGCAAGACTAGAATGATGCATGTTAATCTTTGAGAAAAGAAGATCTCTCAATCCCCAGGACGGATGAGAAAGGATGATTAGATCGAGGGGAAGCATGAACGTGTGATCATGATCATTCCTTATAATCTTCTTAGATTAAGAGTTACAAAAACCCCAAATCTATGCATGGATGCAATGTATGTATCTAAAATGTGCCAAGGTTGTAGTGTGCTTTGTGTTCATGGATTCCTAGAATGACTTAGAAGTCTAAAATGTGTATGAATGGATGAATGAAATCAACATGGGATATTTACAAATGTAGTATGAACTACTTCCTAAGATATGAGCTAATTTGGAATGCATATAAGCATTAAATCAAAGAAAGAAAGTTAAGGTATGCTTGCTGTGAATAGTGGACAGAACAGTAGCATCATCTTTGGAAATTTGAAAAGAGGGGTTAGGAATGTTTTCAATGCATGATTTTTTATGGAGATGTTCCTTATTGTGTCTAGAATACAACCCAAAAAGCCAATCTTGAATAGCTATCACAGATTGAGAGAAATCATATAAACAACAGAGGTCACTCAGAAACAGAGTTCGTACTGTCGACTGAAATGTTGAAAAATCTTAGAAAATGAAAACGAATGATCTAGAGGCCCATTTTATACAGAAAGTTTCCTAAGACATTGAATTTTAAGGTAAAAATAAGTTAGGGCCACCCCTTTTGGAAACGTTTTCTGGAAAAGAGGTCGTAAGTTGACCTAGATGCCGTGACAGAAAAAACAGAATGTATGGAAGGAATGTTGGGATCCAAATGGACCATTTCCAAGTACTTCCAAGTCAAACCAAAAATCATGGGTGTTCTCCAATGAGTTAGGAAGACTTTCCAAGTGGCCTTGCATCCATATGTTGAGTATTGAGTTCTAGTGAAATCTTTGAACTCAACTCACTCACTGTTTTGACTCATTGTTTTGAAGATTTTGGAGAAAACAAAGTTTTGTTTCTTGAAACCAAATGAGAGGGATTGAGAGGGGTTTTGAAATAGATGTTTTGAAAACATGTTTTCAATATTCAATAAGGATTATAGCCACTTAGAATACCTACATCAAACTCATCATTAAGAACCTCCAAGATTGTTGGAGAGATTTATTTTATTTTGGACATAACTTCAATACATTTCAAGAATAACTTGGAAGTATTGAGGTTATGATCATCATCTATCAAACATGTTTTTGAGGTCAAGAGCTACTATCCATAAGGATTCACTCACCCCAAACTTCATGTCATCACTTAGATGATGATGAACTAGTAAGTAAATAAAGAAAATAAAAAAGAAATGAGATAAGAAGAGATGAACAATATATAATCAAAGCAAGTAAATAGCAATCAATAGATGATAATCAATGTGATTTTGGACTTGTAGCTTGGTGTTTCACTCATAGATTTTGACATTTGGACATGGAAGTAGCTTCCTAACTCAAGAATGCTCAAGAATGGTGATTGGGGGTGTTTGGAATGTGAAGTATAAGAGAGGTAATGGAAGAAAACAAGGTTAAAACTCACTTTCTATAGCAAATAAGTAGGAGGAAGCTCCTTTTCTCTCTTCTAAACCTATCTCTATCTCTCTTCTTCTCTACAACTTTTTAAGCTTTTGCACTTGGCCCCCCTAAAATGAAGAGCAATGGAGGGTTTAAATAGGCCAATTTGGGGTGGTTTTGGGGTTTTAGAAGTACTCTCATTGGTCCCAAACAACTGTGAACATAAAACTATGTCGTTTTGACTTTCAATTAATCAAATTGGACCCCCAAAAAAATTACAAAAATGGACTCTGCGAGGGTTGAGTGCCGCGGCGGCACTGGGCCAGTGCCGCGGCAGCACTGCTCCTCAGACGCCCAGAAATTTACGTTTAGGCCCCCAGAGGTTCCGGTATTCGCGAAAAGGCCCTATTTTGTCCGAAATTCACAGAAAATGCATACGAACTCCAAATTGAGGTTGTGATATACCGTTGGAAAGGTAATGGAGTCTACTTTACATAAAAAATAGTTCGGGGATAGGTCACTTTGAAAAGTTTTCCGGTATTTGCAATAAAAGCCGATTTGATCGCCTTTTTCGCCTTTGGAAATTCATAATAAATTCGTTTTAAATCCAGAAATTATGTGCGATATACCGTTGGAAAGTTATTGACCTCTAGTATCCATGAAAAATATTTGAAAATTATTTTGGTTCCCCGGTTCCAAAGTCAAATTCTGGTCAAACTGGTCAAACCTGGGATTCCCGGGAAGTTCTGGAAACCTCCGGGAGCTGATATTTTCGCTCGATTTTCTTTTGGAACTTGTTTTAACACTTTTCTCATGATTTAAAATGATTCCGGTGAATTCGGACGATTTTGGTCAAACTTGGTCAAACTTGGTCAAACCTGGTCAAATCTAGTCAAACCTTGGTCAAATCTAGTCAAACCTTGGTCAAACCGGTCAACGGGGACTTTCCGGGAACTTTCGGGACTTCCGGGGGTCTCTGGGAGCATCCGATTTTACTTAAGAACTTTATTTTATTGTTTTTCTCATGACGTAGCATGTTTTCAGAACTTTGGGACCAAATCTGGGAGTTTTCGGGCTTTCAGGGACATTTTGGTCATTCTGAGCATTTAGAGAGATAGAGCTGACTTTCGAGAGTCCTTTTGAGTCTTTTACGATCATTGTGAACCACCAAGCTATGAGTCTCCTAAATCTGATAGCCGACAAAATGGGGTGTCTACACCTGGCTCTAATTTAGAAAGTGCCCCATTGAAATCCATTCCCCCCTTAGCCCCAAAATGGCACATAAAGGCTGTTATGAATTGGGACCAATCGGCTTAGGGGTACTTGGCTTCAAACCAATCAATCCAAGGAATAGCATCTCCCTCAAAATGGATTGAAGCAATTTCCCTTTTCTGAAAATCAGGCATTTGGTAGTACTTGAAGTACCTCTCAGCTCGAGAGATCCAATTCAGAGGGTTTCCTTGACCAAAAATTGGAAAGTCTAGTTTGAGGCTTTGGTTATATGGTTGGGGGTGTGGTTGTATTGTTGGTGAATGAAAGGAAGGGTGGTGGAGTTGATGTCGGAGTAATTTGGGGTGGATAATTGAGTTGTTCGGTAAGTAGGTAAGGTGGATTGGATTGGTTCAAAGGTGGTAAATGGGTATGGGGGTATCGATGAAGGAATTGATAGGGTTTGGAAAGGGGTTAAGGTATGGGATGTTTGGTTCTGGGAAGTAATTTGATGAGGTGAGAAAATTGGGGCTGTAGACACTTTGGGTGGTTGAATCGACGATGCAAAGGTTTTGGTGTTGCTTGAGGAAGCCAGTTTTGAAGCAGTAGATACCTGAATTTGGCTCATGGCATGTTGGATCTCCTTCGCAAGGCTCTGTTGCAGTGTGAGTTGAAAACTCTGTTCCAGATCCCTCTTGAACTGCTCCATCTTAGCTTCTAAACCCCCTTGAATTTCTGACTGCATTGATTGCATCTGGGATTCCATCTGAACCCTTGTGGATTGCAGCTCATTTTCCCAATTGATATTGGGAGATTGAGGAGGTTTCCCCATGGTGATCGAGCAAAGCTCTGATACCAAATGTGAAGATACTATAAAAATAGAAAGGAAAGAAGAAGAAAATAAATGAAAATAGCATACTGGTCTCAGACCACTTTCAATACCAATTCATTCAATGCCTTTTCTCAATATGTTTCTTACAGATATATCGAAGCAAAGGGGGGAGAGAGAGAAGAAAGTGTGGCTAGACCATGTACTGATCCATGTGGATGCCTACGTGCACTAACAAAAAGTGAGTAAAAGAAGGAAAAGAAAAATAAAACAGAGTAGAAGGCGGTTAGAGCTATTGAGGACTGTTTGGCTATGGGAATGAGCATGTCTTTACAGTTGAAAATGAATGAAATGGTACAAATGCAACAATCGAATCCTTCTAAAAGAGGACATGAAAACATTAAAAGGATAAAATCAGATTGATACAAACCTAAGCTAAAAATTCAAGAAAAAATGGATTGGAATTGCATAAAAATCAAATCACACATACAACTCGCAGACTGAAATCGCACACACACTGAGGGATTGCAATCGCGCACATACACGCTGAAACACACACACACACACACGCATACACTGACGAACTGCAATCGTACACACACCACACACATGAAACGCACACACACCCCTACAAAATGCATGCTACACACACCTATATGAGAGTTTTGGAATCTAAAGTCAAAGAAGGTGGCTTTACAGGCATGGATCAGTGGCCGCCGGAAGGCACACTTTGGAGAGAGAGAGAGAGAGTGAGGTAGATAGATCATCCAATACTCAATGTTGAGATTGAGGCTGCCTTTTGGGATTTGGTAATGTGAAATACACTGTAACCCTAGTTTAACACTTTTAGGTATTTTAATAATGTGTTAGTTTAGTAAATATAATTGTTAGTGGGGGTAATAATGTAAAAGAGATGCGTAATCGGTGCGAGTTTGGGGAAATCTACCCTCACCCGGACTCCAACTTGAACCCGGCCTAGGTTTTCAAACTCAACCTCATACCCACCCCTACCCCGTTTATATATACCCCATACCCTACCTATTAGAGGCGGGACGGGGAACCCGAAAAATCCGTCTCATTGCCATCCCTAGATCATCCGTCTTAAATGTGATCCCATTTTATAATTAGGCCTTACTGCAATATATCGTAATTAAGCCTAGGGCAAATTACACTTTAGTCCATCAAACTATACACTTGTTTTCAATTGGGTCCATAAACTATTTTTTTTTCAATTGGGTCCTTGAACTTCAAAAATTCATTTAATCAGACCCAAATTCTGACACTGTTAGCTTAAATTATTATAAATTGTTACATATGTTGCGCGTAATGCTTACCTGTCACATGTTAGGTTAAGACAAGCTTGGGAGATTGTGAATGACTAAAAAAATGTGCGATTGTGGGTATGAGTGAATGCGATTTTGGATCTAATCGAATGTGTTTTCGAATTCGATTGAATGTGATTTCGGATCTGATTGAATGCGATTTTTTGTACTATTCACAATCTCCTATGTTTGTCTTAACCTAATATGTGACAGGTAAGCATTACGTGTAAAGTACGTGGCAATTTCTAATAATTTAAGCTAACAGTGTCAGAATTTGGGTTTGATTGAATAAATTTTTGAAGTGCAAAGACCCAATTAAAAAAAATATAAATTTATGGACACAATTGAAAACATATGTGTAGTTAACGGACTAAAGTGTAATTTGCTGTTAAGCCTAAAAACCATTACAAAAATGCATCAATTGGATCTACTTCTTCTTCTCTCACCTCCAACCTCAGCCGTGAGATATCTGCTCCGGCCACTTCCCACCATCAGATTCCGTCCGGTCCTTAGGCAGTTACGGCGGCGACGAGGACATCAGGTTAGCTTACCTGCGTCGGATTCAATGCAATCTTACGTTTTCAATCTATACATCTGCAATTTAGGTATGAGTTGAGAGCAATTTTGTGTTACCAATCTAACTCCAGAAATTTGTGATGATTGCAGTTCTTTGCAGTAATGATTAACAAAAATTGGGTGTAATTTGTTAAGAGTTTCATTCAATCAAATGGTTGCATTTGATTTGATGAATGACAGTGCCCATAAATGTGATTGTATGAACATTCTATTTGTTGTGGAATTTGTATTTATGCAAATTCATCCTTATCTCGGTTCTTTCACTTTGCTTCTGTTGTAACATAGTGCCCACAAACAGATTTGTGTAAACAAAATTGAGCACGAATATGAATATAGAAAAGATGCAGAAAAAAATAGGTAAGAATAGCAATAACAATATGACACCAAATATATGTAGTTCGGCAATAGGCGTACTCCACAGGCGAAGCGCTACGAAGAATCCACTAAAATGAAGATGTGTAATAGAAGGAGGTATGGATCCTCACAATAGAGCCAATATAAATTGAAACTCCCAACCTTCTGAATACCCACTAATATGCTTTCTAACAAATTGCCCTTACAGTCCCAAAATCGTCACTCTAAGTAACCCTAAGAGAAATAGACACACAAAACCTTTCCTAATTGGAATAGGAAACAGACTGTCTGAACGACCAACAGGTTGTCCGGACGGGTACCCGTGGAATGGGCTTCGGAGTTCGAACGGCTAGGTGATGGAGCCTATTGGAATCACAAAACATCAAACTTCCATCGGACCATCTAAATAACTGTGCGGAATCAAGTCACCAATTTAACCGCTTCCCTATCTCACTCTCAAGCCATCCTCTTAAGTGTCCTTTCAGTAACAACAATTATTTGATTTTATTGAAGTTGTGTTTGTTCGGCAACCAACTTTTTACAGTTTTTTGTTTTGGTTGAAAGGATGGAAAAAGGAATAAATTTAAAAGCAACAAATTTAAGCCATTTTTTTTTTGTTGAAAAAACTGAAAAATCTATAATTCCCACACGATGGCAAAAGCTAAACAGCTTTTTAAAAAACTGCAGGAAAAAAATCTGTTTTAGAAAAATCTCTTATTCCCATAAAGATCGCAAACGGGCTCTAAATCCTCTATCAAGAAAATTTTTGTGGACCATGGATTCATTTTACACCTATGCGAGGTTAGTTTATCTATCGATTCAATCTCAATTCTTCAGTCGTGAAGACTGTATCAGTATGTTTTGAAATTCAAGGAGAACTATGCAAACGATTTGCTTGCTAATTCCCCCAAAAACAAGATGGGTTCTCCTCGTTTGTGTTAAATTTTTGCAAACGATTTGCTTGCTAATTCCCCCAAAAACAAGATGGGTTCTCCTCGTTTGTGTTAAATTTTTGGTATTGTTGTGGCCAGTTGGAACATATTACAAGCTACACTCTTGATATCAAATAATGAAATTCATGTGTCCCAACAAATTGGATTGTGAAGTTGCTGGTTAGAGGGGAGAAAAATTAACAATCAAACCATTTCCCAACATTCACTCTCATAATCCTCACATTCCTTCATAATAAGCAGAGGACAAAAGTGAAACTAAGTCTGGATGTCCATTCAAGTATTCAACTGCGCTTTTCCAGAATCATAATTCGCTAGAAGGAAGAAAGAGATGGGCACTGGGAAATGTACTTTAAAGTGAGTAGGGCCACACGTCAGCCCAGTTTTGCCAATGGTTACTCTCATTGTGGTCTTTAAAATGTAATCTCAATCACACTAAGTTGTTCTATCAACTTCAGTTAAATGAACACGTTTGCTAGCTCATCTATATTATATGTGTGCGTATAAGATATACAACTTTCTATCAGTCTCTTAGCGCCACACAGAGCATAAAGATCTGAGTTGTTCTATTTGCTGTACGAGTTTCAGCTTACATATTTAGGATTCTTTTGACTTATTTTTTTTTCTTTCTTTGGATGCAGTCTGTGAAACATCAATTTGCATATATGCGCCTAGAGTACTAATATGGCTGGTACAGCATGCTTTATGATTGTTAGCAGGAACGACATTCCTATATATGAAGCTGAAGTGGGCGCTGCACTCAAAGTATGATTTCTTCGTCAGTTCTAGACTTCTGGTCTTACTAAGATCATTCAGAAGTATGCTAAAAATTCTTGATTTTACGTACTTGGTAACTCCAAATGTGAGATAAAATCCTAGAGATTATTCAATCGCATCTTATAGCCAGTTTGGTTTAGCTTTTTAAGTTAATCACTTTTTGGAATATGATATTTTGAAAAAACTGCTATTTGGAGCTTTTTTAAAAACCATTTTTTAGCTTTAAAAAGGAATCAGTTTTTTTTTTTTTTTTAAAAGCTATGCAAAAAGCTATTCCAAAAGGTCATAGCTTTTAAAAAGCAATCCCAGACGGACAGTGGACTTGAGACACATTATTTGTTGAGCCTTTATAATCCTAAAGATTATTCTATTATTCTATCTAATATGATCTGCAAGTGTGTATGCCAAACAACGATATACTTTCTGTCATGGTCCGAGTAATTTTTAATTTCTATTTGAGTACTTAAAAAAAAATTTAAGTTGGTATTATTAATTTTTGTTTTCCTTCTATATTATCTTCTCAAAAGAAAGTTGTTTATTGTTTAGTAACGCTGTTCCTGCATACTCTTGCTAGAAAGAAGATGCTGTACATCAGCACCAGTTCATATTACATGCAGCGTTGGATATTGTCCAGGACCTTGCATGGACAACAAGTGCTATGTATTCCATCTCCTCTCTTCTATCTCTTCGTGGATATGTGTATATATATATATGTACCGCTATCTGAGAGAGCATATATGATCTGCAGATCATGGGTGGACCTACATAGGGTCCAGGGTAAGCCCAGGCACCCACCACCCTCTAACTTTTTCAAAATTTAGTTTTTACCCTATTTGTTTTAGGTTGAATACATTTGTGCCCCTTCTAAAAATTAACTTAGAAATTTCACACTGGTCCTTGAAAATTTTCAGTTTTTTGGTCAACTTTTTTTTAGTTACTCAACTAGCCCCAAGTGTTTAAAGATTCTTTGTTTGATAAGTGACACTAGTAAAAAAAAAAAAGAAATTAAATTAAGCATATGAACACAGTTTTTTTTTTGTTGAAAGAGTTATTATATGGTTTGATAGATTCCTTTGTCTTTGTATGATTACAATTTAATCTCAACCTACTATATTTGAAACTTACAAAGTAAATATATAAGACTAATGCTATGCTTCCCAAATTTCTATACCAAAAGTGCTTCCCAAATGATGTGGCAGTGGGCCAAGCAAACAACTTCCAAGCAAAATTCAACTGTCCCACTGTATTAGACCTGCCACATCATTTTGGAAGCACTTTTGGGATAGAAATTTGGGAAGCATAGCATTACTCAATATATAATTTATATAAGTATTGTATTTCTACCCAAAAGAAATTGGGCTGGGGTGCTGCCCCCGAACCCCTGTCTAAGTATGCCCCCCCCTGAAACCAAATCCTAGGTCCACAGTGCAGATTAGTTTGTTCACTTTGGTTTTTCGATTTGTTGATTTTGTGTCATCATAGATGTTTCCACTGTCTTACAATTTTACATGTTCATTCTTTATCCAGGTTCTTAAAAGCAATCGACAGATTCAATGATCTGGTGGTTTCAGTATATGTTACTGCAGGCAATATCCTCTTATCTTCTAATTGATTTGTTTATTGGTAGTCTTCCAGGTCAACTTTTATGTCGCTGTATTAACTAGCAAATGTAAAATTTCGGAGTAGAATTGTGTGTAGATTGAGCTTGATTTGATTCCATATGTATCTCTTTATTGTCCTACTTAGAGCCCATTTGGGTTAGCTGGAAAATACAAATTAAGTGATGAATTGCGGATTTCGAGAAAAAAAAGTGATTGTTTTGTAAAATGGAAGTGTATAACACCCGCATTTGTGTTATTGCATTTCATTGCATTTGTCATGTATGATGATGTGAGGTGTTGTGCATTTTGGCACGTTGTTGAGTGAGTTTTGACTCACGAGTTGATTTGGGTATCTGTATTAGAGAACCCTTTGAAACTATTATTGATTGAGGATTTGTTGTTGTGACGTTTCTCCGAGTATGAGGCGGTCACTGTGGAACATTTTAAATGTTTATCTGAAAATAAATGTTTACCTGTGTATTTCAATATCTGTATTATTTTCTGGCTTAGAATATATTTCTGTTGTTAGATTTAGTAACCTGGTGAGAACGAATGAACACGCTATTAATTTGGTAGGCTAATTAGCAACTTCGGAAACGTCATGTAGAAATTCGTGTTTTAGCAACCAAACGAAACTTAGTCGAAAACTTTTATAATTTTGAAGTTTCACTCGTAAGGCTATGAATAAGCTGTATAGAAAGTTTCAGAGACTAATTAGGAGTTTGGAAAACTCGTGGGGAGGTAAACGTAATTCCCCGAGAATGTTGCCTATATATAGATAGAGATGAACTTTAGGTTTTTCATAAGTGTTAACCTAATTCCAAAAGGAGGCCAAAAGGGGGCTAGAGGGAGATTTAGGAGCTTAGAGCTTTGCGACGCCAAACGACGACCTTCCGTCAGTCTGGTTTCTCCTAGATTTCATATTCGAGCTCCTCGAGGTAAGAGCTTCGTTTTGATATATGTTAGGGCCTGTTTGGCTAAGTTTTCCGAAAAGTTATTTTCTAGAATTTTTCATAAAAGTTGATAATTGGAATTCTGATCCATAGGAATTGTACTAGACGGACTTCTGCACATTCTTTGTGCACGGGTTTTCTTTGGATCGTATTATACGCGCGTAAATCGGAGGTGAGTGATTCAACTATGATTTGGAATGATTTCTTGGCATGTATTCATGTTATGTTTGAATAGCATGTATTAATCCTTAGAGATATATTGTGTAGTTCATATTGGGCATTTATATTGATAAGTAGGCTCAATAGCACGGTGATATGTTTTGATTATCGCGAGCATGGTGATATGTATTTGAGCATGTTAAGTTGCTTATGTGGGTCAGAAGGAGCACGTGGTCACCGTGCCATTTTGTGGAGCCGTTATAGGCATTAAGGTCGCACGATTGAAGAAAATAATCGTGGGTCTTACCCTTTCGCGTGGACTTATTGGCGAGGAGTCGCGGATTGGGAATATGGACGGGCACGTGAGTCTCCGGCGACTAGTATGAAATGTAGAGATGTGAATGCGGACATGTTTATCATTCATGTACATATGTTGATTTATTCACTAAGCATTAGCTTAAACAAATCGAAATATGTGTGGTTATTCAAATAACCATTTCAGGTGTAAATGCTGGCGAGGAATCGGAGAAGTGAGCACGTGGGTTGGGAGTTCTTTTAGAAGGCAACTTGAATGTTAATCTTGTAGTTTTGGGATCCTAGAAATGTTGTAATAAGAATTTGGTTGTTTTAACCCATGTTTAACTTAGTATGTTAGAATGGATTTTAAACTGTTGTAATAGTTAATGACATGTTGTAATCCTGCTTAGAAATGTTTTAATACAGCTAGAATTATTTTGGACTGAGTTTGAATGGAGTGGTTGATCATTGGTGAAAGTTAGAAAGCTTTTAAACTTGAAATTCTGCAGATTGGGCTGCTGCCAGGGGAGCAGTCGACTGAGCAGTCGACTGAACCCCTGTGTCTGTTAGCTACTGCTTCTTATTTTAACAAAAGCAGTCGACTGGACCCCTCAGCAGTCGACTGGACCCCTCAGTAGTCGACTGGACCCCAGTATCAGTCGACTGGAATTGACATTTAAATCCCTGCCTAACTCCGTCGACTGAGCAGTCGACTGAACCTCTGGTTTTAAAATGTGTTTTGTTTTCCGCTGCGTGTGTTCTTCAAACCTAATTTTTGGGAACGTTAATGAATTTGTTTAGCCTCGGTGGCGTGCCACGGGCTCCGGTTCCGCTATTGTGGGACCGGGCTGTGACATTTAGTGGTATCAGAGCATAAGTTTAGAGCCTTGGGAACGTTCGACGACGAGTAGAGTGTTGAGTGAATTGTCACATGTTCTAAATTGCATCCATACATATTAGAGATGTTTGATGCATATGGTATATTGTTATACATACATGATTATGTTATTGCCATACATGCATAATATTTATGCATTTGTGAATCGGTTGAATCATACGGATGTGGAACTGTATGATGAGATGACGTTATCATGAGTTATAATAGACCACGTGTTGTGGCAAGAGGGAAATATGATATTTTGATAGTGATGAACGGTGGAATCTCTAAGCGAAAAGAAAATGGTTTTGATCGAATCGGTGGAAGTTTTCAACGATAATGATGAGTGTCCTTTGAGGGATCTAACCGAGAGCGGGGTTGAATAGTGAACGTCAGAGGAGATTTCTGCATAGTCCACATAGAAAATGAAAGAAATTGTTCGTAGTGAAGTTTGGGGATTGGGATTGAGATTGATTGATAAGAGTTCTGTTTCAGACATTAGGTAAATCATTGTGACGTAAGAGAATAAGGATGAACAGTTGGGTTTTGTGATAGAAAGATAGTCCAGCAATATGTGTTGCTAGCGTATGGGGTTGGTGAGGAATCTCTCACCTTATCTTACAGTGTTAACCTACGGTACAATCGTACGAGGTTATCTTATGATGTATCTTACGGTATGTATTGGATGGTTGAGGAATCTCTCAACCTATCTTACGGTATGTATTGGACGGTTGAGGAATCTCTCAACCTATCTTGTGTTATGTATTGGGAATTGAGAAATATCTTAGTGAGCTATGAGTATTGTGGTTATTGAGGAATCTCTCAACTGAACCTGATTTCGAATGGTTATGGCACCAAGGTAGATTTAGATGTGGTATGAGGATTAGAAGTGAATGCTACTTGATCGATTGTATGTGTGAAAATGTTGGGATTGGAGGACTGACCTAAGAGGAGGAGTTAAGAACGGGAATGATAGAGTATACTTTGACGGTTTGAAACTACAGTTGGTAGAAGTTTAATTGATGACATACTTCGGGAGTGGTTACTTAGACTTGATGATTATGTGCGTATAGATGTGACGATAAGGACGATATGGGTTGAAGGAGAAACTGTAGAATTTCTTGATGAAGAGTAAATGGACAGAAATGAAGAGTAAGAAGAGATAGAATAAAGGAAGTAGAAATAGGAGGCTGGAAGTAAAAGATAAGTGTGAATTATGGAACGTGATAAGAGATTCAGAGGAATCGAGTGGATATTTGGATAACATGGAGATGGGAGGACCTTGATAGGGAGATTGTAGCAAAGGTTGTTATCACAGAGAGTTGTAGTACGGGTGACCTCGAACCTAGATTTTGAATGTATTTTCAAAATAAAACGAAGACCTTTCCTCAAATGCTTTTAAAACATCTTTGGGTTTCTGAAGCAAGTGGTTGCCAACTGGAAGTTGGAGTACAATAATTATTACGATACTGAACAAGAACAATTGTGAAAGTGGATAGAGTAAAGTGACTTTGGGTAAGTCAAGTTAGAAAGGTGAAAATATGAATTGGGAAGATGAGGCTTCGATGAATAAGTGAACATGAACGGTAAGAGTGAGATAAAGACGTAGTAGTATATGCGTACATTATCGGATATGATAGAAGGAATGTGAAATGGTCAGACGAAAATAGAAAATGTAGCAGAATGTTATATCAGTCGTCCTGAATTTCAACAAGGTTGGAGAATTTTGAGAATGTCAGATTTCATCCCAAGAAAATTTTTAAGTGTTTAAAATGTTCAAAAAAAAAAAAAAAAAAAAAAAAAAAAAAATCAAACTTTTGTTTGAGTAAGAAAAATTTTGTTAAATGTTTGTAGCAAGGTATCAAGTGGACTTTGGAAGACAAGTATCGTGGAAGGATATGGTATGCTTAGTGCTTGAGACAAAACGGTGGTCGTCAAACGAATGGGTTCTACGTGAGTAGATTATCAACTTGGAAATTCTAAAGGAAAAGGGGCTAGTGAAATGTTGTACACTTGGAATTAGTAAGTTGGAAGTAGTGCTGTTAAACGAGTTGACTTGAGTATTGTCAAGAAAGGTATGTGAATTGAAAGCCGATAAGAAATTTATCAAACACAGTGAGACTATAGTACTTGATTGGGAACACCAAATTATTGAATTATTTTCAGATGGTTACGAGAATAATATGAAATACTTAGGACAACAGGTTCTTCGTGAACAATGAAATTGAGATCAGAATGGCAAATATAAAGGATTAGAGAATCTGAATTGGAGTTAAGTCAGGTTGACTAGAGTTATGAAATACTAAATTGTTAAATAAGGTATGAAACCTTGAGATGTTATACAAGGAATATATGTTCAGTGTAAAAGGCAGTTAGGAACTCAGTGAGAATTGAGATACAGAAGTATGATCGATATGGACTTGTGCAAGGGTGAAAGTGAAACACCAGAGACATATAGAGTTGTAAACTACGTAAATGGTAGAGGTCTACCTAGGCGGATAGACTAAAGAATAGTATACAAGTAGGGTATGAGATGAAAATGAATTGCATTGCAGTTGAGATCTCCGGCAGAAAAATAATTGACTCAAGATGTGTGTATGTTATATAAATAAAATGAATTGTGAATGGTCAAGGGTTGAGACAGGAACAAAATATGTTCTGAGCATGGGAATAAGTGTTGATGAACTCTATGGTAGGTATATGACTGAGTAAGCCAATTTTTTGATTTACAATGTTATTCGTTATGATGAATATTGGGAGAAATTATGTTGAGAAGGAGATGAAGTGTTATGCGTAATTTTAGATCTATTTGTTTTAAAAGAACATGAAAGAAATGTGTTTGACTTTGATGAAAGTTCTAAATCAAAACTGTTAGGTATGATTTTCTACTTCAATCGGCAGTAGTTCGAGTGCAGACTTTAGAGAGCTAAATGATGAATCTGTTTGACCTCATTGTGGGTGATTTGGGATGTTATGTAAGCTTGAAATCTGAATGGTATCTGATGAGGCACGTGTGATTGAAAGTATAGTACGGGATTTGTTAAATTGAATGAAATGATAAGAACTTGGGAGTCGTTTGAAATGCATTATAGCGCTACAAGTGGTCTGGTGATTGGCAGAGTAAGAGATTAAATCTATAGTATGTGAAACCATTGATTGAAGCATTGACTTATCGACGGGGTATATATGTGTGATAGTACTCAGTTGTGGTTCACTTCGGGATGAAGAATCGTGTATAGATGTTAACCAGTTGAGACGTAATGTCAACGACTTTTAGTCAACAAGAAAGATAGGTGAAGGGGGATGCGTTACTTCCTTCGTTTTGGTGATTGGGATATAACCTTTGGATTTCGAACAGCATATGTGATAAGTACGATAAAAGGATATGTGAGTGGACGTGGTGACGTCGTGATGTGTTTTAGTGTCAGGTTTGACTATTGAGTAAGTTCTACTCAGGTATCGATGTTCTCATTTATCGAGATGCTTCGGGGTATTGCTAGGATTCTGTTTGAATCTTCTATCAGATTGAGGCGGGGACTTTGAGGATTTATTTTCCTTAAAAGCCTGAGGATTTATTTTCCTCATGAGATTGTGTCATCTCAGTGAAGGGGATTGTGTATGTGGTAAATGTTGGAAGTACTTGCGTGAAGTCTTAGGGACTTGAGAAGATGAGATGCGTACTCAGTATCCGCACCTTTTGAGACATGAGGTACAAGTTTGGGGACAAACTTCTTTTAAGGGGGAGAGTATTATAACACCCGCATTTGTGTTATTGCATTTCATTGCATTTGTCATGCATGATGATGTGAGGTGTTGTGCATTTTGGCACGTTGTTGAGTGAGTTTTGACTCACGAGTTGATTTGGGTATCTGTATTAGAGAACCCTTTGAAACTATTATTGATTGAGGATTTGTTGTTGTGACGTTTCTCCGAGTATGAGGCGGTCACTGTGGAACATTTTAAATGTTTATCTGAAAATAAATGTTTACCTGTGTATTTCAATATCTGTATTATTTTCTGGCTTAGAATATATTTCTATTGTTAGATTTAGTAACCTGGTGAGAACGAATGAACACGCTATTAATTTGGTAGGCTAATTAGCAACTTCGGAAACGTCATGTAGAAATTCGTGTTTTAGCAACCAAACGAAACTTAGTCGAAAACTTTTATAATTTTGAAGTTTCACTCGTAAGGCTATGAATAAGCTGTATAGAAAGTTTCAGAGACTAATTAGGAGTTTGGAAAACTCGTGGGGAGGTAAACGTAATTCCCCGAGAATGTTGCCTATATATAGATAGAGATGAACTTTAGGTTTTTCATAATTGTTAACCTAATTCCAAAAGGAGGCCAAAAGGGGGCTAGAGGGAGATTTAGGAGCTTAGAGCTTTGCGACGCCAAACGACGACCTTCCGTCAGTCTGGTTTCTCCTAGATTTCATATTCGAGCTCCTCGAGGTAAGAGCTTCGTTTTGATATATGTTAGGGCCTGTTTGGCTAAGTTTTCCGAAAAGTTATTTTCTAGAATTTTTCATAAAAGTTGATAATTGGAATTCTGATCCATAGGAATTGTACTAGACGGACTTCTGCACATTCTTTGTGCACGGGTTTTCTTTGGATCGTATCATACGCGCGTAAATCGGAGGTGAGTGATTCAACTATGATTTGGAATGATTTCTTGGCATGTATTCATGTTATGTTTGAATAGCATGTATTAATCCTTAGAGATATATTGTGTAGTTCATATTGGGCATTTATATTGATAAGTAGGCTCAATAGCACGGTGATATGTTTTGATTATCGCGAGCATGGTGATATGTATTTGAGCATGTTAAGTTGCTTATGTGGGTCAGAAGGAGCACGTGGTCACCGTGCCATTTTGTGGAGCCGTTATAGGCATTAAGGTCGCACGATTGAAGAAAAGAATCGTGGGTCTTACCCTTTCGCGTGGACTTATTGGCGAGGAGTCGCGGATTGGGAATATGGACGGGCACGTGAGTCTCCGGCGACTAGTATGAAATGTAGAGATGTGAATGCGGACATGTTTATCATTCATGTACATATGTTGATTTATTCACTAAGCATTAGCTTAAACAAATCGAAATATGTGTGGTTATTCAAATAACCATTTCAGGTGTAAATGCTGGCGAGGAATCGGAGAAGTGAGCACGTGGGTTGGGAGTTCTTTTAGAAGGCAACTTGAATGTTAATCTTGTAGTTTTGGGATCCTAGAAATGTTGTAATAAGAATTTGGTTGTTTTAACCCATGTTTAACTTAGTATGTTAGAATGGATTTTAAACTGTTGTAATAGTTAATGACATGTTGTAATCCTGCTTAGAAATGTTTTAATACAGCTAGAATTATTTTGGACTGAGTTTGAATGGAGTGGTTGATCATTGGTGAAAGTTAGAAAGCTTTTAAACTTGAAATTCTGCAGATTGGGCTGCTGCCAGGGGAGCAGTCGACTGAGCAGTCGACTGAACCCCTGTGTCTGTTAGCTACTGCTTCTTATTTTAACAAAAGCAGTCGACTGGACCCCTCAGCAGTCGACTGGACCCCTCAGTAGTCGACTGGACCCCAGTATCAGTCGACTGGAATTGACATTTAAATCCCTGCCTAACTCCGTCGACTGAGCAGTCGACTGAACCTCTGGTTTTAAAATGTGTTTTGTTTTCCGCTGCGTGTGTTCTTCAAACCTAATTTTTGGGAACGTTAATGAATTTGTTTAGCCTCGGTGGCGTGCCACGGGCTCCGGTTCCGCTATTGTGGGACCGGGCTGTGACATTTAGTGGTATCAGAGCATAAGTTTAGAGCCTTGGGAACGTTCGACGACGAGTAGAGTGTTGAGTGAATTGTCACATGTTCTAAATTGCATCCATACATATTAGAGATGTTTGATGCATATGGTATATTGTTATACATACATGATTATGTTATTGCCATACATGCATAATATTTATGCATTTGTGAATCGGTTGAATCATACGGATGTGGAACTGTATGATGAGATGACGTTATCATGAGTTATAATAGACCACGTGTTGTGGCAAGAGGGAAATATGATATTTTGATAGTGATGAACGGTGGAATCTCTAAGCGAAAAGAAAATGGTTTTGATCGAATCGGTGGAAGTTTTCAACGATAATGATGAGTGTCCTTTGAGGGATCTAACCGAGAGCGGGGTTGAATAGTGAACGTCAGAGGAGATTTCTGCATAGTCCACATAGAAAATGAAAGAAATTGTTCGTAGTGAAGTTTGGGGATTGGGATTGAGATTGATTGATAAGAGTTCTGTTTCAGACATTAGGTAAATCATTGTGACGTAAGAGAATAAGGATGAACAGTTGGGTTTTGTGATAGAAAGATAGTCCAGCAATATGTGTTGCTAGCGTATGGGGTTGGTGAGGAATCTCTCACCTTATCTTACAGTGTTAACCTACGGTACAATCGTACGAGGTTATCTTATGATGTATCTTACGGTATGTATTGGATGGTTGAGGAATCTCTCAACCTATCTTACGGTATGTATTGGACGGTTGAGGAATCTCTCAACCTATCTTGTGTTATGTATTGGGAATTGAGAAATATCTTAGTGAGCTATGAGTATTGTGGTTATTGAGGAATCTCTCAACTGAACCTGATTTCGAATGGTTATGGCACCAAGGTAGATTTAGATGTGGTATGAGGATTAGAAGTGAATGCTACTTGATCGATTGTATGTGTGAAAATGTTGGGATTGGAGGACTGACCTAAGAGGAGGAGTTAAGAACGGGAATGATAGAGTATACTTTGACGGTTTGAAACTACAGTTGGTAGAAGTTTAATTGATGACATACTTCGGGAGTGGTTACTTAGACTTGATGATTATGTGCGTATAGATGTGACGATAAGGACGATATGGGTTGAAGGAGAAACTGTAGAATTTCTTGATGAAGAGTAAATGGACAGAAATGAAGAGTAAGAAGAGATAGAATAAAGGAAGTAGAAATAGGAGGCTGGAAGTAAAAGATAAGTGTGAATTATGGAACGTGATAAGAGATTCAGAGGAATCGAGTGGATATTTGGATAACATGGAGATGGGAGGACCTTGATAGGGAGATTGTAGCAAAGGTTGTTATCACAGAGAGTTGTAGTACGGGTGACCTCGAACCTAGATTTTGAATGTATTTTCAAAATAAAACGAAGACCTTTCCTCAAATGCTTTTAAAACATCTTTGGGTTTCTGAAGCAAGTGGTTGCCAACTGGAAGTTGGAGTACAATAATTATTACGATACTGAACAAGAACAATTGTGAAAGTGGATAGAGTAAAGTGACTTTGGGTAAGTCAAGTTAGAAAGGTGAAAATATGAATTGGGAAGATGAGGCTTCGATGAATAAGTGAACATGAACGGTAAGAGTGAGATAAAGACGTAGTAGTATATGCGTACATTATCGGATATGATAGAAGGAATGTGAAATGGTCAGACGAAAATAGAAAATGTAGCAGAATGTTATATCAGTCGTCCTGAATTTCAACAAGGTTGGAGAATTTTGAGAATGTCAGATTTCATCCCAAGAAAATTTTTAAGTGTTTAAAATGTTCAAAAAAAAAAAAAAAAAAAAAAAAAAAAAAATCAAACTTTTGTTTGAGTAAGAAAAATTTTGTTAAATGTTTGTAGCAAGGTATCAAGTGGACTTTGGAAGACAAGTATCGTGGAAGGATATGGTATGCTTAGTGCTTGAGACAAAACGGTGGTCGTCAAACGAATGGGTTCTACGTGAGTAGATTATCAACTTGGAAATTCTAAAGGAAAAGGGGCTAGTGAAATGTTGTACACTTGGAATTAGTAAGTTGGAAGTAGTGCTGTTAAACGAGTTGACTTGAGTATTGTCAAGAAAGGTATGTGAATTGAAAGCCGATAAGAAATTTATCAAACACAGTGAGACTATAGTACTTGATTGGGAACACCAAATTATTGAATTATTTTCAGATGGTTACGAGAATAATATGAAATACTTAGGACAACAGGTTCTTCGTGAACAATGAAATTGAGATCAGAATGGCAAATATAAAGGATTAGAGAATCTGAATTGGAGTTAAGTCAGGTTGACTAGAGTTATGAAATACTAAATTGTTAAATAAGGTATGAAACCTTGAGATGTTATACAAGGAATATATGTTCAGTGTAAAAGGCAGTTAGGAACTCAGTGAGAATTGAGATACAGAAGTATGATCGATATGGACTTGTGCAAGGGTGAAAGTGAAACACCAGAGACATATAGAGTTGTAAACTACGTAAATGGTAGAGGTCTACCTAGGCGGATAGACTAAAGAATAGTATACAAGTAGGGTATGAGATGAAAATGAATTGCATTGCAGTTGAGATCTCCGGCAGAAAAATAATTGACTCAAGATGTGTGTATGTTATATAAATAAAATGAATTGTGAATGGTCAAGGGTTGAGACAGGAACAAAATATGTTCTGAGCATGGGAATAAGTGTTGATGAACTCTATGGTAGGTATATGACTGAGTAAGCCAATTTTTTGATTTACAATGTTATTCGTTATGATGAATATTGGGAGAAATTATGTTGAGAAGGAGATGAAGTGTTATGCGTAATTTTAGATCTATTTGTTTTAAAAGAACATGAAAGAAATGTGTTTGACTTTGATGAAAGTTCTAAATCAAAACTGTTAGGTATGATTTTCTACTTCAATCGGCAGTAGTTCGAGTGCAGACTTTAGAGAGCTAAATGATGAATCTGTTTGACCTCATTGTGGGTGATTTGGGATGTTATGTAAGCTTGAAATCTGAATGGTATCTGATGAGGCACGTGTGATTGAAAGTATAGTACGGGATTTGTTAAATTGAATGAAATGATAAGAACTTGGGAGTCGTTTGAAATGCATTATAGCGCTACAAGTGGTCTGGTGATTGGCAGAGTAAGAGATTAAATCTATAGTATGTGAAACCATTGATTGAAGCATTGACTTATCGACGGGGTATATATGTGTGATAGTACTCAGTTGTGGTTCACTTCGGGATGAAGAATCGTGTATAGATGTTAACCAGTTGAGACGTAATGTCAACGACTTTTAGTCAACAAGAAAGATAGGTGAAGGGGGATGCGTTACTTCCTTCGTTTTGGTGATTGGGATATAACCTTTGGATTTCGAACAGCATATGTGATAAGTACGATAAAAGGATATGTGAGTGGACGTGGTGACGTCGTGATGTGTTTTAGTGTCAGGTTTGACTATTGAGTAAGTTCTACTCAGGTATCGATGTTCTCATTTATCGAGATGCTTCGGGGTATTGCTAGGATTCTGTTTGAATCTTCTATCAGATTGAGGCGGGGACTTTGAGGATTTATTTTCCTTAAAAGCCTGAGGATTTATTTTCCTCATGAGATTGTGTCATCTCAGTGAAGGGGATTGTGTATGTGGTAAATGTTGGAAGTACTTGCGTGAAGTCTTAGGGACTTGAGAAGATGAGATGCGTACTCAGTATCCGCACCTTTTGAGACATGAGGTACAAGTTTGGGGACAAACTTCTTTTAAGGGGGAGAGTATTATAACACCCGCATTTGTGTTATTGCATTTCATTGCATTTGTCATGCATGATGATGTGAGGTGTTGTGCATTTTGGCACGTTGTTGAGTGAGTTTTGACTCACGAGTTGATTTGGGTATCTGTATTAGAGAACCCTTTGAAACTATTATTGATTGAGGATTTGTTGTTGTGACGTTTCTCCGAGTATGAGGCGGTCACTGTGGAACATTTTAAATGTTTATCTGAAAATAAATGTTTACCTGTGTATTTCAATATCTGTATTATTTTCTGGCTTAGAATATATTTCTATTGTTAGATTTAGTAACCTGGTGAGAACGAATGAACACGCTATTAATTTGGTAGGCTAATTAGCAACTTCGGAAACGTCATGTAGAAATTCGTGTTTTAGCAACCAAACGAAACTTAGTCGAAAACTTTTATAATTTTGAAGTTTCACTCGTAAGGCTATGAATAAGCTGTATAGAAAGTTTCAGAGACTAATTAGGAGTTTGGAAAACTCGTGGGGAGGTAAACGTAATTCCCCGAGAATGTTGCCTATATATAGATAGAGATGAACTTTAGGTTTTTCATAATTGTTAACCTAATTCCAAAAGGAGGCCAAAAGGGGGCTAGAGGGAGATTTAGGAGCTTAGAGCTTTGCGACGCCAAACGACGACCTTCCGTCAGTCTGGTTTCTCCTAGATTTCATATTCGAGCTCCTCGAGGTAAGAGCTTCGTTTTGATATATGTTAGGGCCTGTTTGGCTAAGTTTTCCGAAAAGTTATTTTCTAGAATTTTTCATAAAAGTTGATAATTGGAATTCTGATCCATAGGAATTGTACTAGACGGACTTCTGCACATTCTTTGTGCACGGGTTTTCTTTGGATCGTATCATACGCGCGTAAATCGGAGGTGAGTGATTCAACTATGATTTGGAATGATTTCTTGGCATGTATTCATGTTATGTTTGAATAGCATGTATTAATCCTTAGAGATATATTGTGTAGTTCATATTGGGCATTTATATTGATAAGTAGGCTCAATAGCACGGTGATATGTTTTGATTATCGCGAGCATGGTGATATGTATTTGAGCATGTTAAGTTGCTTATGTGGGTCAGAAGGAGCACGTGGTCACCGTGCCATTTTGTGGAGCCGTTATAGGCATTAAGGTCGCACGATTGAAGAAAAGAATCGTGGGTCTTACCCTTTCGCGTGGACTTATTGGCGAGGAGTCGCGGATTGGGAATATGGACGGGCACGTGAGTCTCCGGCGACTAGTATGAAATGTAGAGATGTGAATGCGGACATGTTTATCATTCATGTACATATGTTGATTTATTCACTAAGCATTAGCTTAAACAAATCGAAATATGTGTGGTTATTCAAATAACCATTTCAGGTGTAAATGCTGGCGAGGAATCGGAGAAGTGAGCACGTGGGTTGGGAGTTCTTTTAGAAGGCAACTTGAATGTTAATCTTGTAGTTTTGGGATCCTAGAAATGTTGTAATAAGAATTTGGTTGTTTTAACCCATGTTTAACTTAGTATGTTAGAATGGATTTTAAACTGTTGTAATAGTTAATGACATGTTGTAATCCTGCTTAGAAATGTTTTAATACAGCTAGAATTATTTTGGACTGAGTTTGAATGGAGTGGTTGATCATTGGTGAAAGTTAGAAAGCTTTTAAACTTGAAATTCTGCAGATTGGGCTGCTGCCAGGGGAGCAGTCGACTGAGCAGTCGACTGAACCCCTGTGTCTGTTAGCTACTGCTTCTTATTTTAACAAAAGCAGTCGACTGGACCCCTCAGCAGTCGACTGGACCCCAGTATCAGTCGACTGGAATTGACATTTAAATCCCTGCCTAACTCCGTCGACTGAGCAGTCGACTGAGCAGTCGACTGAACCTCTGGTTTTAAAATGTGTTTTGTTTTCCGCTGCGTGTGTTCTTCAAACCTAATTTTTGGGAACGTTAATGAATTTGTTTAGCCTCGGTGGCGTGCCACGGGCTCCGGTTCCGCTATTGTGGGACCGGGCTGTGACAAAGTGTTTGGGTTAGCTTAAAATTTCAACAGCTAAAAAAAATCAGCTGAAAAATTAAGCTGAAAAACGTAGCTTAATATTTCAGCACTTAACATTTCAGCCAACCCAAACGGTATTTCAGCACTTAATATTTCAGCTTAACCCAAATGGGCTCTTAGAGCTCATCTGTGATAGCTTTTTTGGACTCACCAATCACTTAAAAGCGATCTTTAAGAAGATGTGACCGTTTGGATTAGCCTTTTCACAACTTTTAACAAATTTTCATTCCTTTTTAGAGCTAAAAAACAGCTTTTCTAAAATGCGTCAATTTGTAGCTCCAATTTGTGACTCTTTTAAAAGCTAACCCTTAGTGGTACAACTTGTATTGCTCCAGATGAATCCATAAAAACTTGGCTTCGTTGTTGTTATCATTTGGGGTTTAATTTGGCTTGGGTTGACAGTGTACTCAAAATACTCAAAATCTGGAATTGTTTTGGAGTGTGCAATATTAAATTTAAGGGTAAATTGCATTTTGCACCCTCAAACTATACCATGTTTTGCATTTTGGTCCCTAAACTATCATTTTTCGCATTTTGGTCCCTCAATTATCATTTTGTGGCAGTTTGCCCCCTCCCTCACTTTTAGCGTCGCTTTTGGTGTCACTAAAAAGTGACTTTTTTCGTCACTGAAAGTGAAGGAGGGGGCAAACTGCCACAAAATGATAGTTGAAGGACCAAAATGCGAAAAATGATAGTTTAGGGACCAAAGTACAAAACATGGTATAGTTTGAGGGTGCAAAATGCAATTTACCCTAAATTTAATAGACGGATTCAGAAATTCAGAATGGGTGAGTGCTAATGTCAAAGATTTTATGTAAGAAACTGTCTCCGGGGTCTATACTCATACGTATAATACACACACACACACACATATATATATATATATATGGATATATGTCTTTAGGCATTTGTGCATACCACAGACATTTTGTCTTACTAATTTATGATAAGTTCGAACACAAATATATGCAGTTCATCAAATTTTCTTTTGTTGAACAATCAGTACAACCTGACCTATTTTTACATATTAAAAGACAGTTTAAGTTTCACTTTTATAGTGCCGATGATACAAATATATATTTGCATACATTAGTTATCGACTTATCGCTTTACTGAACTTATGTCTAAAGGTATGGTTTAGTAATTTGATTCAGCCAAAGTTAAAGATGAAGGCTATTTTTTGTGGTTAGATCTAAGCAATTTATTATACACAAATTACTGAGAATCTACCATAATCTGGTGTTACCGCAGTTCACGAATTCATTGACGATTCATGACATCTTTATCTACTACATGCTAGGAAGCACGGGTGCGGCTACCTTTAATTAATACACACTCAGTGCGGGTGCAGCTGCCTTTTCGAAGAGTCCGTGCTTCCTAGACTACATGGAAAACGTTCAATCCAGAACCCGATTTAGTGCTAACTGCCAAGTCAATAATTTCTTCTCATTCCCCCCATATTCCAGTTTGTAAGGTTCTATTCAATGTTAGCTCAATTATAATCTGACTACTTGAATTTTTGGATGATCTTTTTTTATGTGCTATGTATATTACCATCTGATAGTTTCGTAACAACTAACAAGGTTGGTCAGTTTTCTGTCATTTTGCCACACTATAACACAAATTCTTTAACGCTTCAATCCATTTGTTCTCTTTAACAACTTGCATTGTACATATACGACTGATGCTACTCCACGACTCTCGTAATGACGATGGAATCAAAAGCTTCTTTCAAGAGGTCCATGAGCTTTATATAAAGGTGATTTCTGTTTTCACATTTCTTTGAGAACATTTTTTCCACTCACATTTTCTCCTTGTGCATTCTTCTATGCGTTGTCATGTTTTTAGGGATTTAGACTTTCTATGCCTAAAGTTCTTCTTGCGCTCTCTCTTTCTTGTTCAGTTAACTCTTAAGAGCTCGTTTGGGGTAGGCTCACAGCTTTTTACAAAATCTGATTCCTTTTTAAAGATAAAAACAGCTTTCCAAAAAAGTTCCAATTTGTAAATTATTTTTTTTGAAAAAACTCTTATTGCGAAGTGTGATTTCTTTAAAAGTTAACCCAAACGGGCTCCAAGTAGTTAAGATTAAAATTTTTGTTGAGAGAGCTTACTAGAAGCCTATTTGTCCTTTTTCTGAAGTAGGGAAGCACTTGAATAAGCTTGAGAAACAGATCCTTAGGGAAGCGGTTTTGAGCATTTTTCTTCTCCTTTTCTGCTTTTTAAGTTCCGGGAAAGAGCCTAAAGTTCTTGTGCATTCTCCTCTCTCTCTCTCTCTCTCTCTCTCATGCATACGTCCGTGTGTTCTACTTGTTTGCTTGCAATTAACTTTTATGTGTACTCATAAAGCTGTTGGAAATATGCAGATTCTTCTTAATCCGCTTTACCTACCTGGTTCTCGTGTTACATCGTCGCATTTTGATACAAAAGTTCGAGCCCTTGCAAGAAAATATCTGTGAGATCATCTTGTCATCTGTTGGGAGTCAGGAGCTTGGTAGATTGAGGTGCTAAAGATAGTAAAAAGGGCTTGCCATTTTTCTGATTCTCAATATATTTTCTTCTTTCTTTGATATTTTCTTATTTCTTGTACTTTTAGAAATAATAAGCCAATTCGGCCTCTGCTGATTACTCTAAAGTTTCAGATGATATTTTTCATATTCTTAAAGCTTTGATGAATATTACTGACCTTGGAAATCCAAAATTCCAAATCATTTGATATGCTATGCTTTGCTTATTGCAATCTCTTCTTCCAAAATGACTCTGCATTTATGCTTACAAGAAATTCTTCATTAGGCCCCAAGAAAAATGGTCAAAACATAGAAAAATATTAGGCAATATTAGAAATTCTTCATTTGATGTATACCGGAAAGTTGAGCGGTGTACATAGCAAAATGACTCTGCATTTATGCTTACAAGAATCTCTTCTTCCAAAATGACTCTGCATTCTTCATTTGATATGCTATGCTTTGTTTATTGCAATCTCTTTCTGTAAAGTGACCTTAAAATTTCTGTAAAGTGACCTTAAAATAAGAAACTGGTTGCGGACCTAAGACCTTAAAATTTTATTTTATAGAACCTTTGACTCGTATTCTCATATTTTCAATAGATGTATACTGAATAATATTTATAGGGTAAATAAATAAATAATTTTTCAGTCGTAATTTTTTTTTAATTTATAAGGAACGTAAAGTTTGGAAATAGATTTCTTGAGGCCAATCTAGGATGTTCTTATTACCAAACATATTTATTTTTTCCGAAAGAAAAAGAAATCCAAATTAGATTTTAAGATTTTAATCCAACTAAATAATTACAATATAAAAACAAAAAGAAAAATTTAGTGAAAAATCCTAGTTTACCAACCTTTTTTGGAATAGGTCCATCCATATTATGTTTATGTCAATAGATCCTAATTTGGTAGATGTTTTTAGTGATTAGTCCATAATTCCCAATTAGGAATAAGTATATGGACCATTTCACCCTCATTCATGAGTCAGATATATACACACAGCTATATACATATATACATATGACAATACATATAGATATATAGATGTACATATTTATAGAAATCACTTATCATATCCCACAAATTTTACACAACCAATATATGGAAATAGAATCCCATTTATATTGGGTATCTATTAAATAGGATAAAATTCCATGATTTTAGTTTGGGGAAGTTATGTATCTGTTTAAAATTTTTCAGGCGAGCATTCTCGTGTTTCATTTATATTGAACACAGTCTATTCTATAACAGTCCATAATCCATTCGAATGAGATAATAGTCCGTACAGTGTGAAATTTCGTACTGTGATTTACAATGTAAAATTTCACACTCAACTATTTCATACTGTGTGATTTACATTATGGATTTTACAACTATTTCATACTGCTGCTACCCTAAAATGTGTTCATTCATTTGCACAGTTTGAATTGTGAAATTCACCAATATATAGCCACGTTGGCACAACCTCTAGTTTGAATTGTGAAATTGTAATCATTGATTTTTGGTAATATGAAGAAGACATTTAGAGCTTCTACAGTGTTAATCAAACAAATATATTAATATGTTTATTACAATTTGTGTCCGTGCCAGCGGCGGTTTCAGAATTTTGCTATACCATTATTGGTCCCAATACGTTTATTATAGCGACCGATGGTCCCTGTCAACCGAAATTAAGAATGTACGTTATTGGCATGTATGCGATGAATTCGAACAATGTCGCTTATTAGGCATTACAATTTTAAATGTATTAGAGCATTTCCCTTATCAATTATGCAATTCTGAAACTGTCGCTGATGTGGACACAACTGAGGCAAATGTATTGAATTCAATTTAATTGTAATAAATATATTAATATGCTGCTTTTGCTTTGTAGGAATAAAGTTTAGACCTTTAACTGTTATGGTAGTGTGCAACTGATTCATTTTTCACTGCAACTGATTCAGTAGTGTGAAATTTTACACTGCAACCGGTTCATTTTACACTACAACTGATTTTACACTGCAATTGGTTCATTAGTGTGAAGTTTTGTATAGATATTCATTAAATCTTATTTTGACTTGACATATATATATATATATATGTATATGTACACATTAATTTTGGTAATTATGATATAATTTTGACTTTCCATAACTGATTTTGAATTAATATCCATAATTATAGTGATTTTCGTTTTTGTGTTTGTTGCCATGTATCTGTGGATAGGGATGTCAAAATGGCCCGTCGGGCTCGGCCCGGCCCGACATTGATCGGGCTTGGGCGGGTTTGGGCTTTGGCCCACGGGCTCATGTCTCTTTTCGGGCCGGATCGGGCTCGGGCCGGGCTTAAGAGCTCACAATTCAGGCCCGGCCCTAGGCCCTAAGGTAGATCCTAAGTGAGCACTTTAAATTTATTCTAAAATGGGATAAATACTATTATATATGTAACCATTTTTTTATAGGTTGGAAATAACTTTCAATACAGCAACTTGCAATTTCTTATATTTTATTACTTGAAAACGATCAATATTTTTATTATTGGGAAGCTTTTAATCGGGCTTTTATGCGGGCCTCGGGCCGGGCTTTGGTCGGGTCGGGCCTCGGGCCGGGCTTGGGCTTCGAGAGATAGGCCCAGGCCCTACCCGGGATGCTAGGGCCTAGGGCCGGGCTGGCCCTACCTCGGGCTTGGGTCGGGCTTAAGGCCCGTTTTTTCGGGCTGGGCTTCGGGCCGCCCGTCGGGCCGGGCTTTTTTTACACCCCTATCTGTGGACATGCAGTTCGGGTCCACCCTTGGCCTTTTTCCCCTCTTTTTGGAAAGAAATATTTTGTTTTGTTTTCTTTTTGATTTTAGAAATTGATTTTGAAATTCTTGAACGGTCTATGAAAACAGATATAGAGTCACCACTTAGTCTTTGGGGAACCAAGAAATCCAATTTGACTCACCCAAACTGATAAAGGGCACCGACCCTTCATAACCAAAGAACTTGGCTTGGGGTTTTGGTACGATAGAGCAAGGAGCCTTCGCAAAGATTAAAACACGCTTAACTCGCCCTGTCTCACAACGGGCCTCAATTAGCATCGAAATAATCATTTAGTACTAAGTTTGGTTCTACAATTAATACTATACTAGGTATATTACATCTCATAAGAATCTTGAAATGAAATATCAAAAGATAAGATATCCTTTATAAGATCTAAGCCAAATGTTACACAATGCAAAGTGAAAAATCACACACAACAAAGCTAGAAAAGCCGTCTAATCATGTATCAAATAATCGAGTTTCCCTAATCTAAGGGGGATATGGCTTGTTCTTGAACAAATAATCAAAGAAAATAAGACATGCTTAGCAAACTAGTATGTACGTATGTTGATTTTTGAGAAAAGAAGACCTCTCAATCCCCGGGACGAATGAGAAATGAAGATTTGATCTAGGGGAAGCATGAATGTGCGATCAATCTCATACCCTATAATTCTCTTGGATTAGGGGTCACAAAGACCCCAAACCTTGCATGGATGCGATGTAAAGTGATTTGGAAGTATAGAATATGAATGAATGCATGAAGAATGTTATTGTAGGATATGAACGAAAGTAGTATGAACAACCTCCTAAGACATGAACTAATTTAGAATGCATGTATATATCTAATCAAAGAGTAAAAGTCAAAAACTAGCTTGCTGTGAATAGTGGACAGAATCTTTGAACCATCTTGTAAAAATGGAAATGTAAGGTTAGGAGCATGTAAAATTCATGAAATTCTATTGAGATCATCCTTACTGAGCCTACAACACATAAAAAAAATCCAAACAAAGATTGAAGTTATAGATTGACAGAAACCATATAAACAAGAGAGGTTACTCAGAAACGGAATCCGTATTGTTCACTGAATTGTAGAAAAATCTTTGAAAATGAAAACAAAGCATTTGGTGGCACGTAATGTACAAAATGTTCCCTAACACACAAAAATGTAAGGAAAAAATGAGTTAGGACCACTCTTATTGGAAAAGATTTCTGGAAAATAAGTTGAAAGTCAACCAAAGCTGCTGTGACAGAAAAATAGAATGTTTAGAAGGAATGTTGGGTTAAAAAGGAACCCTTTTACATGTTTTAAAATCCAACAAAAAATCATGGACATTCTATAATGAGTTAGAAAGACTTTCCTAGTGGTATCACAATCATTCATTGAGTATTGAACACAGAATAACATTTTCAAGTTGAATTACTCACTGTTTTAGTGGTTTTTGAAAAAAACAAATGTTTATTTCTTGGAATCAAAGTATGGGGCTTTTAGAGAGGTTTTAGAAAGGGGGGTTTTCAAAGAGTATTTCTGCCACTTAAATGGAGATTACAACCACTTTGAATATCTATTCCAAACTCATTTCAAGAACTTCCCAAGTAATTGCAAATCATTATTTTTTTTGGAAACCAAGCTCAATAATCGATTGAAGTATGGTACATAAGAAGATGGATGATACATGGTATGATATAATATGCCAAGATTGGCAAAGAATATGTTCATGGGATGTGGGTTCATCAAGATACATGGGAGTGTTGCACTTAAGTGTGAAAGTTAAAAAGTGGTCTGCTGTGAATATTGTCTAGACTATATGTGTCACTTTATAAAATCATAATTGGAGGCCAAACATGCCTAGAACAATTTGGTAAAAATTAGAGAGCCTCCCTAGTGTGTCTAGAATACACAAAAAGACCAAACTTCAATAGCTATTACTGAATGGGAGATATAAATCAAACAAGACATGTGACTCAAGAGCAGAGGCTGTACTGTCAACCAACTTTAAAAGATTTTTCATAAATAGAAGACTAACTTTTAAGTAGAATAAAAGATATAGCAAGTTTCCTAGCTCTTGAAGTTCACGAAAAATAAAATAAAAAATTGTCATGTTATGTGATGAAAACATTCGAAACAAATGCAAGAATTCAGACTACAATCTGTGAGAGAAAAGACAAATTATTTACATGAACTTTAAAAATCTAAAAATGGCACTTCCACATTTCTACAATTGATGGAAAAATTAGGGATAAACTGTGATGCATTAAGGAGATTTTTCAAGTGGTTTCATCATTATAACTCAAGTATTTAATTCAAAACAAATCATTGAATCTGAACAACTCTTAAGAAAATGGATTTGGGGTTTTGGTAGAGTTTGAGTTCTTCATTGGGGGTTTTGAAATAGATGTTCAAAGAATAAACTTAAATACATGAGATGACCATGTGACCACTTATAAATTCATCCAATCTTGAATCATCAAAGAACAAAAGAAATCAAGAAAAAGGGGTTAAGAAAAGATGACTAAAATTTAATCAAAGAAAGTGTAAAATAGAAATGGGGATTGAGAAAAGATAATAAAAATGTAATCAAAGAAAGTGTAAAATAGAAATGGGGATTGAGATTAGATGACAATAATGTAAATACAAAGAAAATAGAACTGGGATTAAGGAGGAGAATGATGACGACGATGATAACAATAGCTTTCAAGAACAAGAATAGAACTCTAGCAAAGTAATTATAATACCCTGTATTTTGGATGTGTATTAATAAAATGAGATTCGATATACTTCCCTTTACTATAGTGAAATTTTCTCTTTCAATCGCTTAAAGTAGTTTCAATTGATTGAGATTTTGGTATTTCAATCGATCGAACCCTTTTTAATCGATCAATACCCTGCCGACATAAATTTAGGATGTGGTCCCCCTCTCAATCGATTGAACCCATATCAATCGATCAAACCTGACTGACCTGTTCTCAATTGATCAAAGCCGTCTCGATCGATCGATCGAACGCGTCTGGATTTTTATCCTAGTTTCTGCGCAAATACTGCCACCTTGCACCCTATCTTTTCTACATATATAGGTCATGTTTTATGTGTGTAAGGTTTGTTTGGCCAGAGAATTTATATATATAGAGAGAGTGTTTGTGTTATACACATATACACATCCATACATATATATTTATACAATAATGTACTATAAATATATATATCTAGGAAGAGAGAGAAGGAAGATAGAAGGAGAAGGAGAAGGAGATGAACAGAAAGAGGAATATAGACAGAGACACAGGAAGAAAGAGAGGGAGAAGCCATTGGAGGAAGCTTGCAGCTCAAAGTTTTGCCAAACACGCCCTTAATCACTTCGGTGAGTTTCAAACTCACTCGGTAGCATTGGTGTGTTATTTTACAAGTTTTGGACGTAAATAAATGGACCGAAAGCACTTCGTCAATTCTGGGCGTCACTGCCATGAGAAGACGACCTTCAAGTGATTGAAATGGTTTCAATCGATGGAAGTTGATGCTCGTTCAATCGATCGACAATGTTTCAATCGATCGAACTTTATTTTTCTCAAGCGATTGAAGATGCTTCAATCGATTGAGATCAACTTGACTTCTATCGATCAAAATGACTTCAATCGATTGAAACTTACAGAGCATGTTTTTTTTCCTATTGTCTATAATACATACTATTTAGCTTTTCAAATATCAAGGCATGTTGTCTATATGCGATACCGTTGAATCAAGGGATAATGGGATGCGATAATGAGATAGTATAGCAAGTAACGTATTTTGGTTTGAAATGTTAGTAAGGGTTGCACTCAGTCGAGTTGATAATCCGCTCATGATAAATCAAATAGGCTGGTAGCAGGGATTGGCCAAGGTTGTGTTTGTGAGAGCTATGTATGTATTGTACTCACAAGTGTTCTTAAAGGTGGTGAACAGAAGATTTCTTAAGAGCGGTGAACAAGAGTAGTGGTACGTTCATAGACCAGTCGTTATATTAGAACGATGAATGGTGTTTGCAAGAGTTGTTAAAAGTGGTGAACAGTAAGAGTTCTTAAAAGCGGTGAACAAGAACACTAGTATGTCGTGATGATATAATTTGTTCATTAGTAGTTAGTCAAGGAAGGTACATCCGGTCTTAGGGTTTGAAGGAGATAGGAATCGGGTAATAAGTTCAGAATAAAAAAGAAAGATGTTATTAGTAGCACTACTATATATCGTTCAAAACTGATAATTACTTTATACCTATGAGACTGTGTTAGTTACTTCTCACTTAACTTTCAGTAAGCTAACGACCTTTCTTGTCTAGACATTCCCCGTCTAGCCTATCCTGTCTATGCTGTTTCAAGTAATGAACCAACAGATGATGGCTAATATCCGGGAGGGGAGTACATAGAGGGTGGCCCTGCTAATGACAGTTACACCGGAGGAGGCTATTATGCTGATGACTGTGTCTACACTAGCTGAAGGTCCGAAGATAGATATTAGTTTATGGTTCCACTGTAGACTTTTATATATTTGGTACTTGGGCACATCTTGCTTCCAAACCTTTTATATTCCTGTTGCAGACTCTGATGTTGTAATAACTAGGATGTGTGTAATGTATATACTCAATTTGGTTTATTACTGTTCTAGTTATTTTTAGTTGACTAGTACTGTGTGGTGTGGAAAATTGAGTGACTTCACCAGTCAATCCCTATAGACCCAAAAAGGAAATTTATTTTTCTCTATTTTTGCTGTTCTAAGGCTTGATAGGATTTTTGGCATCAGGGCCTAGGTTTGATACTTTCGCTCACTATTTGTCCCACACCATCTGGTCCTAGTATTTAAGATCCTGAGATGAGATTTGTACTTCTGATGATAGATAGTTCCATTGCAGGTTAGCATTGATCCGGATTTCCATCTGTTTTTGGACGATTCATTTAGTGAACATATAATTCACGGGGACATAGTCGAGCCTGCTATTCCAGATATATACTGTAGTCATATTTGTCAGACAGCTAGTTGGTATCTAGAGGAAAAGATGTGGAATGCCCTTTATGTCGAGGGACTGCCTCATCCGAAGGAGATGCGCATGAATGCATATTATTATGCCAAGACCTAGGAGGCCATACACCATGAGATGATCCGATTGATCCAGAGTAAGCTAGAGATGGACGCGATTGAGTTACGAGCCATTCTAGCAGGACCCATTCCACCGACACCTGAGGCACCAGCACAGATGGCATCACCAGCACCAGTACCCAATGTACTAGTGCCAGAGCCAGAGCTGAATTAGGATGATGAGGACCCAATTGAGGATTTTGAGCTAGAGGAGGATAAGGACGATGAAGATACAGATGGGGACAAAGACGAGGAGGCTATAGATGATGACGAGGAGCCAGAGGACAATCCTGAGGAGCCAGAGTATGCCTTAGAGGAGGATGAGCTCGAGGAGCCAGAGTCAGTAGACGTAAATGTCCCAGTTGGAGAGGACGTTGAGGTAGTTGGAGAGGACATGGAGATAGCAGAGGAGGACATTCCAGAAGAGGATGTAGTTGTACCCGAGATACCAGTAGCACCGGAGTTACCAGCAGGACCAATGTGTAGATGGCAGCTATTGCCCAGATGGCAGCAGAGTGTGTAGTTATAATGATCGCATAGCCAGACGGATTTGTGATGGGGGAGGTTGAGTTGGTAGAGGCCATAGCAATAGTTGGTGGCTTTGTCGAGGCGATTGTTGATGCCACTGGACCAGCATTTAAAATTGATGAGATGATGGTTGACGATTGGGATATTAGAGCTGTAGTAAGAGGTCTCACTGCACCAGTGGAGGACGATCCATCGAAGGCAATAGATATTACATCAGCCGATGGGGCACCATCAGTTGGATCAGACACTGATGACTTTTGAGCTAAGATCTCTACGGCTTAGATTTTCTATTTTATCCCAGGACATGTTGTCCACATTTTGAGATCTTTAGAAATTGCTATTGACCATAGCTTTTTATGTAGATAGCTGCCAGTAGTGGCATTATAAATAGCTAACCTTAATAATGGTATTTCGCTCATGTCCCACCTGGTACACAGTTTGACTAGTGTGTATTTCGCGGTTCATCTTTTTATATACATAATTACGAGCATCCCTTTTGAGATATCTGTGAAGTGATTTTGTTTTGATGTCATTATGATATGATGTTGAGGACTAATAGTTCATCTCATTTATGATTTCGTTTCTCTGAGAAGACTTTTAGCTAATTAATAGCTCTTTTGTAGGTACACATCACTAGATCACGATGGTTAGAGTGACAAGGAATTCACCATGACTAGGAGCACCTATTCTGGAGGGCATGGACTGAACAGGTGTTTTCAAGGCATTCATGCAGAGAATGGAACATGTTGGCGACACCTACAATCATTCTACACATCAACGACCTGCCTGGTATCCTGTTGTACCATATCTGCTTAGACAGTCCGGGGATAAGTTGTTGGAACATTTTTGCGAACTATACCCAGAAAATTTTGATGGATTAACGGAGCTGTGAAAAACAGAGCAATGGATATGGGAGTTGGAATTGATATTCGAAGTCTTGGAGTACAACGAGCAAGATAAGCACCGTCTTGCCACGTTTCAGCTCACTTACGCCGATGCTGACTGGTGGGAAGCTAAAAGAGCTACACTAGGAATTGATGTTGCACTTGTGATGCCTTGGGAGACATTTAAGGGCAGGTTTCTGGAGAAGTATTTTCCAGAAGACGAGAGGGATCAACAAGAGAAGAACTTCTTAGTTTGGTTTAGGAAGGATGGAATGTGAGGGAATACACAATACAATTTGAACGTTTATCTCAATTCGCTCAACATATGATAGACACGCCATAGAAGAAGGTTAAGTGTTTCCACTAGGGAATTAACCCCCACTTCAGGCATACGATGATCAGCCACCAGAATCACTCGTTTGAAGGAATTGTCAAATTCTCTGTGGGATTGGAGAAGGATGATTATCCAGTGCAGCGACAACAAGTGAGCCGACCACTGCTGCCGAGAAATTTTAAAGGAGTTTCCAAGCGCCGTCACCCAGAAATACCCAGGGTTGGTGACTTCAGGGTAACTTCTAGAGTAACAAGCAATAAGAACTGCTACCCCGAGCACCATTCGTCGCTCCACGACCGGGTACTAAGGGATGTGTTAATTGCGGAATGTTCAGACACATTGTGTGAAGTTCTGTACAGTCCCCAGAACTCGCCAGCGATCAGATATTGTCTGGCATAATTGAAACAAGTTAGGTTACGTGAGCAAGGACTATCGCCTACCTCGAGAGGATACTGCAGGGCACCAGTTCAAGGACTTCAAGGACCGCTAGATTAGACTCAAGTGAATGCCATCATCCCGAGGAAGCTGGCTTTAATGTTGAGGAGCCAAAGAATTTGGAAGGTACGTTTATACTCTTCCACAACCAAGTTAATACTTTATTCGATACTGGTGTTGCACGTTCGTTTATCGCTGTTAAGATTGTGCGTCGGTTGGGTTTAGAGCCCCAATACTTGAGCCAGCGCTTTAATGTTGTGTTACCGTTGGGAGTGACTGTTAAGTTGGGTACAGTGTGCAAAGATTGCCTATTGACCCTGGGAGATAGGAATCTTCTAATAGATTGGTAGTTTTGTCAATGTTAGAGTTTGACATTATCCTAGGAATGGATTGGCTGACTAAGTACGGTGCCAAATTGGATTGCCCTACTAGGACTATTGTGTTTTCGATACCTGGATGTCCAACGATCAGATTTCAGTGTCAACCGATGAACGATATGTTTGTGACAAGTGGTGTAGCTACAATTGGGAGTACGAGTACGGAACCTACCATGAATCAGATTCCTACTGTACAAGGCTTTAAGGATGTATTCTAGGATATTAAAGGCCTTCCACCAAAGAGAGAGATAGATTTTTGCGTAGAACTTGTACCTGGAACGTTGCTGATATCTAAACTCCATATCGGATGGTGCCAACTAAGATGTTGGAATTGAAGAAAAAAGTTCAGCAAATAGAAGATTTGGGATTTATTTTCCCAAGTACATCACCATGGGGAGCATCGGTACTGTTCGTAAAGAAAAGATGGAACGCTTTAACTCTGTATTGACTATAGGGAGTTAAACAAGGTTACAATCAAGAATAGATATCCACTTCTTAGGATAGATGATCTATTCGATCAGTTACAAGGATCAAAGATATTTTCGAAGATCGATCTATAATCTGGATATCACCAGTTGTTAGTTCGACTGGAGGATGTATCGAAGACTGCATTCAGGACAAGATACGGACATTATGAGTTCTTAGTTATGCCTTTCGAAGTGACTAATGCCCCAGCGGTATTTATGGACTTAATAAATAGAGTATTCAGACCCTATGTGGATCAATTCATTATAGTATTCATCGATGACATCTTGTTCTAATCCAAGACAGAGGAAGATCACAAAAAACACTTACAGATTACTCTACGGATGCTTCAAGATAGCAAGTTGTATGCTAAGTTTAATAGATGTGAATTTTGGCTACAAGAAGACAATTTTTTGGGAAATGTAATTTCCCAAGATGGCATCTCAGTGGACTCATCTAAGATTGATATAGTTTTGAGCTGGAATAGGCCGACGAATGCAATAGATAGATGTTTTTTTGGTCTAACTGGATATTATTGAAGATTCATAGAAGGATTCTCCAAGATTGTAGGACCATTGACCACTCTGACACGGAAAGAAGTGAAGTACGAGTGCACAGACAAGCACAAAGATTAAAGAAGAGACTAACTTATGCACCGGTATTGGCAATACCCAAGAATGGAGAACAATATATGATATACAATGATGCATCACACCAAGGAATTGGATGCGTGCTTATCCAAGATGGGAATTTGATTACGTACTGATCACGACAGTTGAAGTCGCATGAGAAGAACTATCCCACACACGATCTAGAGTTAGCAGCAATAGTGTTTGCTTTAAAGATCTGGAGACTATCTTTATGGAGAAAAGTTTGATCTATTTTCTGATCATAAGAGCTTGAGGTATTTGTTCTTTCAGAAGGAGTTGAACATTCAACAATGGAGATGAATGAAGTTACTCAAAGACTATGACTTTTCATTATAGTACCATTCAGGAAAAGCAAATATGGCAGCTGACACTCTGAGTCGTCGACCTCGATTAGTGATCGCTGCATTACTAGTTCGAGAATGGCAAGCATTAGGAGTTTTAGCAGAATTCGATGTTCGACCAGTAGAAGCAACGAAAGGACAACATCTTGGATGTCTTATGGTACAACCAACTCTGATTGGCTGTATCATAGAGGCTCAGCAAACAGAAGAGGACCTAAAGTTGTGGTTTGCTAAGATGTCAGCGAAGGAACCAAAGGTGTGGAGTATTGGTTCAAACGGAGCCTTATGGTGTAAAGGCAGACTTTGTGTGCCTAATACAAATAATCTCATAAATGATGTTCTCAACAAGGCATACAAGTCACGTATGACTGTGCATCCTGGAGGAACGAAGCTATACAAGGACTTGAGAAATTTCTGGTAGGAAGGAATAAAGCGAGAAGTAGCTGAGTATGTAGCTCGGTGTCTTACTTGTAAGCAAGTGAAGGCGGAACACCAAAAACTAGCTGAACTTCTATAGTCGTTGTCGATTCCCTAATGGAAATAGGAGCACACAACCATGGATTTTGTGGTAGGTTTTCCAAAGTATCAGTAAAATCATGACGCTATTTGGGTAATAGTGGATCGACTAATGAAGACGGTATATTTTATCACCTATAGCATGACTTATCCAATAGAACGATTGAGGCAGATGTATCTCCAATCAAGTCGTATGATTACACGGTGTACTTGTCTCAATCATGTCAGATCGAAATTCACACTTTATCGTAGAATTTTGGAAAAGTCTTCAGATAGCGATAGGAACAACACTGAACTTGAGGTCAGCCTTTCACCCATAGGCCAATGGTCAGACGGAACGAGTTAATCAAGTGATGGAAGATATGCTACGAGCTTGTGTCATTGATTTTGAGAGTTCTTGGGAGATGCACCTACCATTTATCAAGTTGCCTACAACAACAGTAACCACACGAGCATAAAAATGGCGTCGTATAAAGCTTTGTACAAAAGACCTTGTCGATTGCCGTTATGTTGGGTCGAATTCAGAGATACTCAACTTCTTAGGCCATAAATTGTACAAAAAACCAGGAAGAAGATTTAAGTGATACGTGGGAAGATGAAGACGAAATCTACTACTTCTGATATCGAGGATGAAATCTTTTAATAAGTGGTGGATGATGTAATACCCTGTATTTTGGATGTATATTAATAAAATGAGATTCGGTATACTTGCCTTTACTATAGTGGAATTTTCTCTTTTAATCAATTGAAGTAGTTTCAATCGATTGAAATTTTGGTATTTTAATCAATCGATTGAAACCCTACCGAATTAATTTATGACATGGTCCCCCTCTCAATCGATTGAATCCATTCTCAATCGATAGAACCTGACCGACATGTTCTCAATCGATCGAAGCCGTCTCGATCGAACGCGTCTGAATTTTTATCCCAATTTTTGCGTAAACACTGCCACCTGCACCCTCTCTTTTTCTATATGTATGGGTCATGTTTTGTGTGTGTGTGTGTGTGTGTGTATGTGAGCTTTGTTTGGCCTGAGAGATTATATATAGAGAGAGAGTGTTTGTGTTATATATATACACATCCACACACACACATATATATATATATATACACATACACATATATATACTATAAATATATATATTCAGGCAGAGAGAGAAGGGAGACAAAGGGACGAGAAGGAGAAGGAGAAGAAGAAGAAGAAGAGCAAAAAGAGGAAGAGAGATAGAGATAGAGGAGGAGAGAGAGGGAGAAGGCATTGGAGGAAGCTTGAAGCTCAAAACTTTTCCAAACACGCCCTTAATCACTTCAGTGAGTTCTAAACTCAATCGGTAGCATTGGTGTATTATTTTACAAGTTTTGGACGTAAATAAATGGACCTAAAAGCACCTCGTAAGTTCTAGACGTCACTGCTTGGAGAAGACAACCTTCAAGCGATTGAAATGGTCTCTATCGATTGAAGTTGATGCTCGTTCAATCGATTGACAATGCTTCAATCAATCGAGAACAACTTGACTTCAATCAATCGAAATGACTTCAATCAATTGAAATGTACAAAGCATTATTATTTTTTGTTGTCTATAATATATGCTATTTAGCTAATCAGATATCAGGGCATGTTACCTATATGTGATACCGTTGAATTAAGGGATAATGGGATGCGATAATGAGATAGTATGGTAAGTAACGTATTCGGGATCAGAACGTTAGTAAGGGTTACGCTTAGTCGAGTTGATATTCTGCTCATGTTAAATCAAATAGGCGGGTAGCAGGGATTGGCCAGGGTTGTGTTTGTGAGAGCTATCTTAAAGGCAATGAATAGAAGAGTTATGAAAAGCGGTGAACAAGAGTAATGGTACATTCATAGACCAGTCGTTATATTGGAACAATGTATGGTGTTCGCAGGAGTTCTTAAAAGTGGTGAATAGTAAGATTTTTAAAAGCGGTGAACAAGAACACTAGTATGTCGTGCTGATATAATTAGTTCATGGTAGTCAGTCGAGGTCTGTACAACCGATCTTAGGGTTTGAAGGCGAAAGGAATCAGGTAATGAGTTCAGAATTAAAGAGAAAGATATTACTAGTAGCACTACTATATATCGTTTATAACTGGTAATTACTTTATACCTATGAGACTGTTTTAGTTACTTCTCACTCAGCTTTCAGTAAGGTCATGGCCTTTATTGTCTAGACATTCCCCGTCCAGCCTATCCTGTCTGTGATATTACAGGTAATGAACCAACAGATGATGGCTACTATCCGAATGGGGAGTACATAGAGGGTGGCCCCGCTAATGACGGTTATGCTAGAAGAGACTATTACACTAACGACTATGTCTATGGCAGTTGAAAATCCGATGACAGATATTAGTTTATGGTTCTGCTGTAGACTTTTTTGTATTTTGTACCAAGGCATATGTTGCCTCCAGACCTTTTATATTCCTGTTGCAGACTCTGATGTTGTAACAACTAGGACGTGCGTAATATACATACTCAGTTTGGTTTATTACTGTTCTCGTTATTTTCAGTTGACTAGTACTGTGTGGTATGGACAATTAAGTGACTTCACTAGTCATTCCATATAGATCCAAAAGGAAATTTATTTTTCTCTATTTTTGCCATTCCGGGGCGTGGCAGTCCTCTCATATATGTGTGTTTATAGACATGGAGCTCACTCACTACCTCTCTAATGCTCAAGAAGATGGTGAAAGAAATGTTTGGATGATTGAAGTTTGATGGCAAACTCAAGTAAAACTCACTTTGATTGAAAAAAATGGAAGAAAAAGATTATTTTCTTCTCTCTCTCTATATATTTCTCTAGAGTTTCTTCCTAAGCTATCTCTAAGCTTCCAATTCTTCACCTAAATGGAAGTAAATGGGTTTCTTTTATAGGCAAAGGAGGGGCGGTAAATGAGATTTCATAAAGTTCAAAATGATCTCCCATTGGTCCAAAAAAAGCTAGGAACCAAAACTATGTCATTTTGGTTTCTAAAATTTATGAAAAACTTCTCAAAACTTATCAAAAAATTGGAATGTCTGGGGGAGAATGTCACAGTGGCACTACTCCTCAGAAGTTTTTTTATTTCCTTTTAGACCCCCAGAGGTTTCGGTATTCTCGAAAAGCCCATATTTCATCCTAAATTCATAGAAAATGCATCCGAACTCCAAACTGAGCTTGTGATATACTGTTGGAAAGGTAATGAAGGCTACTTTTGATAAAAATAGTTTGGAGATAGGTCACTTTGAAAAGTTTTTCGATATTCGCAATAAAGACTGATTTGATTGCCTTTTTTACCTTCGAAAATTGATAATAATTTAATTTAAGTCTATAAATTATGTGCGATATACCTTTGGAAAGCTATTGACCTCTAGTATCCATGAAAAATATTTAAATATTGATATGGTGCTCTGGTCTCTTAGTCAACTTTTAGGTCAAATCGAGGATCTTCGGGAAGTTCTAGGAACTTCTAAGAGCTCCCAAGAGCTGACATTTTCGTCTGATTTTCTCTTAAAACTCGTTTTAGTACTTTTTTACATGATTTAGAATGATCCTGGAACTTTCAGGCAAATTCGAAAGATTTTGGTCAAATCCTGGTCAAACCGGTCAATGGGGACTTTCAGGGAACTCTCGTGACTTCTGGGAGCTGACAATTTTATTCGATTTTATTTTAAAAAAATTTCATGGATTTCTATACCACATAGTATGGTTTCCAGGCTTTTGGACCAATTTTGGGATTTTTGGGTTTTTAGGGGAATTTTGGTCATTTTCACCGATTCTTGAGCTTTTCGAGAGATGGAGGTAATTTCCAAGAGTCTTTCTTTGTGTCTTTTCAATTATCGAGGACTCCCATGCTAGTGTCCTTAATCTGTTAGCCAAAAAAATAGGGTGTCTATAGTTTGCTCCTCTTTGGCATGAACTTGCGAGGCAACGCGTGTCGCAAGCGAGTGCCAAAGCCTTGAAGAGACAGAACTTTTAGAGGCTAGAGATTTAGGATAAAAACAAGTGCATTGCAAAAATGTAAAAAACAAAAAAAAAATGAAGAAAGTTGTTGCTGGTCGCGCTCTGCATGAGCTGCCTATGTTTCCCAAGGGGAATCAGACCAGGACGTAGTTCAAACACGAAAGACAAACACATAGATGCATAACAAATAGGCGGATGCAATGCTAGGGTGATGCTATGTCATGAAGAGGTAAAATGAAGTGTAGATACATTTCGTGCATGATGTTGTGTTCTGAAGTACTTGTGGTCCTAGTATGAATTAGTGCTGTAGGTGTGCCACTCCCAAGTGGGCTTGTGAAATGCAAGTGTTGTGTCTAACGGAATCATGTCAGATTAAGAGCACAAAGAGCATAATTTGTTCAGGCGAAAGATGATTTGAGTGTGATGCACAATGTGACTAACATGAAGAGAATGAACAGATTATAGTTTGAGTAAGATCAACCAATGGTACACCGATTGTGGCCATGGTGGCAACGAATTAAGAGCGAACTGATAGTAAATGAACAAAACGAACTTAGGAGTGAGATTGATCAACAGTACACTGAATGTGGTTTAAACAATGATGAACATAACATATTTTGAATGAGAATGATGAACATAATGTACTTTTGAACAAGAATAGTGAGAAGAATGTATTTGAGAACGATGAACATTGACATATTTTGAATGAGGATGGCGCACAAAATAATGACTAAAATATATTTTGAACAAGAATGATGAACAAAAGATATTTTTAATGAGAATGATGGTGAACTAATGATGATTAAAGAACTAATGATGTATTAATCGAGATGATGAGTCAATAGTGAACTATTGTGACTGTCATGGATTGGGTAAAAAATTAGACTAACCGTGATCAGAAGAATTGATGATTTACTAATCGAGATGATGAGTCGACAATGAACTACTATGACCGTGGTGAAAAGGATTGATAGTTGGACTAACCATGATTAGAAAAACTGATGATGTACTGATCGAGATGACGAGTTGACAGCGAACTACCGTAGCTGTCATGGATTGGATTAATAATGCACTAATCGAGATGACGAGTCAATAGTGAACTACTATGACTGTCATGAATAAGATTTGACAGTTAGACTAACCATGATTAGAAGAACTGACGATGTACTAATCGAGATAACGAGTTGACAGTGAACTACTATGGTTGTCATGGTTTGGATTGACAAGTCAATAGTGAACTACTATGATGTTATGGATTGGATCAATGGTTGGACTAACCGTGATTAGAAGAATTGACGATGTACTAATCGATAAGCCTGCTGGAGATAAATTGAATCTGCTGGGGATGAAACGACTCTTTTGGGGGTAAGATGATTCTGCCAATGATAAAATGAACTTGTTAGAGGAAAAACATCTCTTCTAGGGACAATCTTGTTAGGAGTGAACTAATTATGTGGGGGAAGATAATGACCCTTTTTAGAATGAAAATGGTTTCTTCTTAGGGCTTAGAAAGGATGCAGTTTTGATTGGGATACACCACATTTGTTCAGAAACTTTTCTAGAGATGAACTAGCTCTGTTGGGAATGACTTTGTTAGGGATCAAAAGATTCTGCTTGGGGGGGAATGGTTGAACTGGGAATAGAGCAAATCCGTTAGGGATGAAGGAAATTTGTGACATGATTTTGGTTTAGTTTCTAAGGAAGTAGAGGAAGATAGCCAGTGGATCTTACGGACTGACTTATATCTGTATCTGGTGAAATGAAGAAAGATGACTATGATTGGAGGGTGTCACTAATGCTCGAGATTCTTGGGACACTTATCATGTTGCAGCCTTGACAAGTACAATAATGGTGTTCGGAATGTCTACTTGTATCCACAGGTTTTACATTTGGGAATCACCTTAACCCACATATTTGAGACCATTAGGATGAATGGACTTGACAGGAGTAGAGATGACAAGAAAGATGGGTTAGTTCATCTGAAACCTTGAGCTCTGATACTGTCACGCCCCGCAGTAGCAAAAATAGAGAAAATAAATTCCTTTTTGGACTCATAGGCCATGACAGTTGAAAGTCACCATATTATCCATAACCAAAGTTAAACCATCAGAGGAATGATTCAAACCACGCATTGGAAATTCTAAGTTCGATAAATAAAATCAAAGTGCATTACTAACTTATTACAAACCATGAGAATTTGTGAAATCATAAATAAGTATTACGACAACATATGCCGATTAAAAACTTAACTACTACAACAGTCTCTAAACATGAACAAAAACTATATATCGCAAAGCTCCAGGTCTTCAGCTCGCATAGTAGTCATCTCTAGCATAGCCTCTGTCATAGTAGGCTTCATCCTCGTAGCCCCTAGTCACGTGTTGCTTACCTGCAATCTCATAACCCTGGCCAACTGGATGTCGAATATCCAGCTGCATAAACACCTTCAGCTACACAAGCTGAGTGAAAGCAAATACTAACAGAGTATCTATAGATATGCAGAATACAAAACAACATCATTAAATGATCATCTCATCATTCGTACTCATGTATGTACCAACTCAATATATATATATCAACGGACATCGTCCCAACCAATCCCAAACATAACCTGGACTCTCGGGTCCACATTACGCATGCATCCTTACTTATCACCGTACTATCCTGGCTCGTAGCCCAATACATTACGACTCATCAAACTCGACATGCAGTCCCATATATTCTGGCCAACATACCCTGATTCATATTTCCTTCCATAACGTATACCTCTTAGTCTCGATCATGGATTAAAATGACATATCCCTTAGCCTTCGTTGGATCTCCCGTCTCGGTCTTAGACTAAGGTGATATTCATTTAATCTCTATCAAACTAAGTTCATGATGTATCCCTTTTAATCTCGATCATGGACTAAGTGAAATATTTTTGTAACCTCTATTTGGACTTCCCGTCCTGGTCATGAACTAAGGTAATATTCCTTTAATATCTGTCGGATTAAGATGATAGCATCGGCATAACCCTCAGTCTCGATCTTGGACTAACGTGACCATGCCCTTGTCTCTTTCGGATTTCTCATGTCTCGGTCATGGACAAGGAGACATTCTGTTAGCCTCTATTGGACCCGGGTGCTAGCCACATTACAGTTACCATGATTTGTATCCCTTAGTCTCTCTCATGGACTAAGGCGACATCACAAATATATCCCTTAGTCTCTCTCATGGACTAAGGCGACCCCACCAATATATCCCTTAGTCTCTCCCGTGGACTATGGCAATATAGTTAAATCACGTCATCACGACTGCTTCCATAATATGTATCCCTTAGTCTCCCTAGTGGACTAAGTCGATGTACCACCAATATAACCCGTAGTCTCTCCCGTGGACTAAGGCAATACCTACTAATATATCCTTTAGTCTCTCCCGTGGACTAAGGCAATATACGTATACCGTAACCCACATTGTACACTCTTTACGATCACATTTCCCACGCACCAATCAGAAATAAATTGACCTCCGTGGTCGATAGACCCACTGCTATGCATGCCAGCTTCTCAATTCACTTAACAACATTATATCATCGTTATACAATTCGTTCGACTATTTAATGCATTAAGCCCATTATTCAATGTGTATATTATTCTGATACCACTTCTACCAATCATCGTATGATAATTTAATAGTTCATCAGATATAAATGACTAAACATTTAACATTTTGTCATGTTCGATATATTGAACACACTTCAATCGATTGACAAAAGTAAAATTTGATCGATCAGTTCAATCGATTGAGCAATGTTCGATCGATTGAACTATCTGTGTTCAATCGATCGAAAGTTGTTCGATTGATTGAGGCTTCATCTTCTTCTAGAATTAAACTAGACCTCCTACGTACGTTCGGGGTCCACTTTTTCTTGCCGAAACACATATATAGGAACATATCTATGCTACTAAGTGAGTATAGACACTCACCGTGAAGTTCGGCGACGCCGGCGAGCTCGGGGTGGCCGCGGGTGGTGCTCTCGGGTGGTCGCTTTCTATCTCCTTTCTCCTTTTCCTTCCTATATCTCTTTTCTCTCTTCCTTTTCTCTGTCTTCTTCTTCTTCTTCTTACCAAGGGTGTGTGTGTGTGAGTGTTTGTATGTGTATATATATCTGGTGTGTGTATATATAAGTATGAGTGTATATATATAATCATGTTTGTCTCTCTCTCTAAACTCTTAGAATTTAATAACCCAAACACACACACAAAACCAACATATATATATATATATATTTATATAGGAAGGGAGAGGGTGCAGGTGGCAGAACACGTAAACTAGAAATACCATGTTTGATCGATCGAAAGTTGTTCGATCAATTGAGAACAAGTCGGTCAGGATTTGATCGATTAAAACGTGGTCAATCGCTTGAGAAAGGGTTCCACGTATAATTCAGGTCGGCAGCTTTTCAAGCGATCAAAGTAGGTTCGATTGATTGAAGAAACAACTTTTCATAAATGATGTACTGCTTTACTTATATGTTTACTTCTTATCTTTTGTGGTACCACTTTGCTGATAAATCTAAGGTTTAAAAATTCCGCTCTAAAGTCTGGCCAATTATTTGCTTATCCAAAGTGTGCTTTGAATTAGTGCCCTAGCTTTAAGAATAAAAGATACTCTATTTTAATATTTCCAAAATAGCTTTGGTGACTTAAAAACTTGCCCTTGGTGTGAAAGCGATGTTAGGAAAATGAAGTTTGCCCCTAGTTTAAAGTGTAGGAAGTAGAATTCATAGGCAAACGAGATAGGTGACTGAAGTTTACCCCCAGTATGAAGGATTGGTCGTTGGAGGTTTTGGGCAAATATGGTAAGTGACTCAAGTTTGCTTCTTATATGAAGGGTAGATAGTAAAATTCAGGCAAACGAGGCGAGTGGCCAAAGTTTACCCCTAGTGTGGAAGGTGATTTCTGGCTTAAGGTAAGGACCGTGACTTTTATTTCTCAGATGCTCATAACTTTTGCCTAGGCATTAGTGAAGTGACCTAGCGAGATTTTTTCTCTCTTTTGTTATTGCTCACTTTGGATTTAGCTCTAATTATTGTCTAGGCGTTCTTTCGGATTTTTGACCTAGCAAGCTATCCTTCTTTTGTTTTGAAAGTCTTCCTATGTACCCCTGAGTGGGGATTAGGTCCAACGTAGTTTGGGCCAAGGCATTGAAAGAAAAAGGGTTAATTATGATGGTATCGACCGAACCGAGGTGGTTACCTACGTATCCCCGAGTGGGAATTAGGTCCGGCGTAGTTCAATGCTAAGGTTTTTGAGAAGGTAGAGGTATGAGTGTTTTTCAAACCAGTCATTAAAGAAGTTCAAACTTGAGCCAATTGTAGTAGCTTTGAATAAGAGAATTCGGTTTCAATCTCCCTTTCTTTTTTTGTTTTTTTTTTGTTTTGAAGATTGATCCTTTTCATTTTCACCTAGCCAGTAAATTTTGCTTTTTATGTAGTTCATTCATACGGGATCTTCAGATCACAATTTCATAATTTCATAATGTATATGTCAGCTATCAAAACTTGTTTGTGGCCATTCAGAGCCTTTCGAAACGTGATCTAGACACAAATTCCATGTTGTACCTTGAAGTGTACCAAAATTTTCTTTCTTTTCTCCATCATTTTGACTTGCTAGGGTCAGATTTTGGAAATCAACAACTTTTCAGCTCTAACTTTTGCCTAGGTGCCCTTTTCGGGTTTTCAACCTAGCGAGCTTTCCTCTTTTTTTTTTAATGGGAGAAGAAATTCGCTGAAATGTTTGGCTACCATCAAGGACTAAGTCTTCATTGCTTTCAATCAAATAGATTCATATGGCTCTTAATTGGATTGGGCTCAAGGCTTTGAAATAGTAGAAAAAGGGTGTTGGGCAAACCCCAAGTCAGTTCCAAGTATGTCTTTTCAAGATGTGAACAAAAGCATCGTTAAATTCTTAAAGTAAGACTATTTAATTCTCGGCTCTTCTTCGATGTCAGCGCGAAATAGATTTTGACCTTTTCAGGATTCTTTTTGATGCAAAAATTTATTAGCAGGGTAATATCCATGGTGATTTGAAAAAGTGACATTTCAGTTTAGTGATTCATGCATTTATGACTAGACACATCAAGTTAAGCAAAATAAGATTTCAGTCTACCAAAAGTAACCGAACTTGAAAATAGACAGACTCGACCACAAGACTAAACTCGAAATAGACTCGAAATATAGAACAACCTCGATTTGACTTGACTTGGCCTCAAGTGGAGCGTCACGATGATTCGCTTATTCCCTTTTTTTTAGCAAAGATTCCAAACACCATCACTTTACCGCATAGCTTCAACATTCATTGGCATCAATAAAAGGGATCATTCGATCGGTTGGTCCAAACCAAGAGAGTGGATGTGATTAGAATGGAGTGCATCCTCTATGAGGTTCTGAATGTCATGGTAGAGGCAGATGCACTGATCGATGGCATGGCCTAGACTTTGGTAGTACGCACAGCGAAGGCTCATGTTATAGTAGGAGGGTATGGGATCTGGTAGTGGTTTGTGAGGAAGGAGCTACAGGTGGCCCTTTTTGAGTAGGTGGTCCAAGTCTATGGAAAGGGGAATATCAAGTTTGGAGAACTCACGAGGGCCTTTGGAGCGATTTGGTGGAATGGATTGGTACAGACGGAGAGGGTAGGCCATTGGTTGGTTGCTAAGCGCATTGATATCTAGGGAGTCCTGGGAGTAGTTGGGTCTCTTGGACTGGTGTTGGGATTCATCATTCTTGAACTTTCCTTCTCTAATGGCATCCTATATTCTTGTGCCCATTTCGAATAGATCTTCAAATATGGAGATGGATTGGTAGAATCGCTCGTCGTGATATACTGGTTGTAAGTTCTTGACCAGCATACGTACTTGTTCTTTCTTAATAGGTCTGTGGATCATTTGGGCCACTTTATTCCTCCATCTGCACAAGAATGCACTGAAGGACTCATTGAAGTTCTCCCTGGTATACTCCAGATCCCGGATGGTGACATCAAGCTCTTGGTTGTAGGAATAGTGATCAATGAAAGTTCTAGCAACATCTTCCCAGACTCGGGTCTTGGAAGCTTCAAGGGTTAGGAACCAGGATAGTGCGACTTTCTTGAGGGTTTGAGGGAGAAACATAATTATGTGCTCATGAGTGCATTGATGGATTTAGGTTTCCAAAAACTTAAATTATATGCACATCAGAAAAACAGGTTTGAAAACTTTACTGGTAGCACTGATGTACTACTTATCAATTCCATAGATGTGTAGAGAAGAAGGGACAAGAGTATTACCTTGTGGTCTTGAACCCAATTTTGAGTTTGACTTCTTCCTTTAGTGTGCAGCAGCTTCCTTTAGGAAATCTTCACCCTTATGTCTCCTAGAATGCTACATGAAGAGGCTAGGGTTGGTGGGAACCCTAATAGAGAGGATAAAAAGGCTTGGAAAAACCTAAAACAGTTTCTACAACTTTCTGATATTGAAATCGACATTCAACTTAATTCTACATGCAACTGCCTATTTTTAGATTCCCAAACCAACTTTAGGTTTCGATCGAACAAAACACTTTTGATCGATCGAACTTTCAATCGATCGAAACAAGTTCGATCGATTGAACTAAACCAAAGTTCAATCGATCAAAACATGTTTAATCGATTGAACTATCAATTGATAGAAACAATTTCAATCGATTGGTTCATCATCCTCATATGCTTTTCTAAGCACTCTCGTGGAGCTAAGAGTGGGACTTTCTAGGCTCTTTATTGCTGGCTTAGATTAGTCATTAATTCCCATGATCAAACTCTTTGATCAGCGAATCAACTAACTGATCAGTTAACATTTACTCCACTATAAAATGATAACTGTACTCCAACGCAAAAGAACATATCCGAAGTAATAACTAGACTTGTATAGTGTACTAACATCCCTCTACCATCATCATTCATAATCATAATTAGGTAGTCAGATAACTGTTACTGTCAACCTGAATGATGCTTACATCTTCTATTCCTTGAGTTTCATTCATCTCTCATGATAACCAAATATGTTGATAACTACTTATCAATAAGACTGTAGTTCTCAATAATCAACTTGGTGACATTCTCAAGGGAATGCTTACTCTTTATTAGAGGGTAGATTCTATCTTGACAATATATGTTCTCAACCCCATGAACATGACTTATCCAAGATACCCATGTATTGATCTTGAAAACCTCACTAATTGGTAAGTCAAAGCAGTCATATCCATAGTCTGTGTCCATAATCGTCTCAAGATTAAGAACACATACCTTATACAAGTTATGAGTTCCTATCGACTATTGACAGTTTTATATATCAATAGGAATCTCATGGTCCGTCAATGCACTATAAGCATTATCACATTAACCAAGAGTCATACTCTAGTGATTGATATTCATCACTGCATCCAATGGTAGTTAATCATGCTATAGTGTATACCTAATGAGATATCCAGTCTCACCATCCACAGTGACAAATTCTAAGTATCAAAGAATAATAATTCGCATCTCACTTGTATGCATCTCATACATATATGAATTACCTACTATGATACTTAAGGATTACAAATATTCATCTCATGAAACATACACAATTAAATGTACAAATGATATCTAAAATGCCAAATGTCATATACATAAAGATCGGGTTTGAGGGCACAATCCAACATGCATTCCATGGATTGGAAGATGTTTATGCACAACTAGATGTGACTTGTTGGGTTCCCAATACCATCAAAACAGTCAATATCCGGCATCTTGAAGTTCTCGGGCAACTTGACCTTAGTGGGCTCTAACAAACCCTCCAAGTCCAACATGTAATCGTTGACCTCTTTGCTCTTTCTCAGAACACTTTCCTGCTTATCTACCTTGTCAAGCTTGTCTTGGATTCTCTTATCGATTGTAAGTGGCAGGATCCCATTGAACTAGTCTCCATCCCCCCCTATGTTTAGGAGCGATAGCGGGTGATGGAACAAATCCTGGTAGTGGTGCAAACCCTGGCGGATACTGTGGCTACTGTTGTCGAAACTCTTCCATAAATTTTAGAACTTGAGTCAGCTGATCTGACTATTGATTCATTAACTCAGTGACCTTAGCTTCTAAAGTTTCTGGATCCATAAGTTCGTTTCTACGAGGGTTGTTATTCCCAGCAAAAGATGTGGCGAGATGACGATTAGGACTTACGTTGTCCTGTAAAAGTTGAAATGATTGACAAGATCAGACTCAGATGATGATGATGATGATGATAACAACGATGCATGTAAACTAATAATATGCATGGATTGACTGGGAGGGTGTATGCATATGAGACAAGCATACGGATGCAAGCCCTAAGTTAAATGACAGTTCTATTTCTAACATTCAACACGAAAGTAGATAAGGTCCTAGCCATACAAAGTATGCTAACTTTCATTTTCAGGATGATCACCATCATAGGGAGGGCGAGGAAGACAGGATTGCTCTTTGAGGAATTGGAATCTGTGAATTTTGTAGAGTAGGGATTTTGAGGAAATCTGAGGTTTGGAAAAATAGGATTTCTTTGGGAAACTGGACAAACTTGGTCAGAAGTTCTAGTAGATTTTCACAGAAGTTCACGGAAAACCAAATTTCTTTGGAAAAAAGGATTTTTGGGAAATCTAGGTGAATTTTGGCATAATTTTTGGGGAACAGAGATCTCTGGTAGAGTTTATGGGAAATAGGAATTTCTAGGAAGTTTGGCTAGATTTTGGCAGAGGTTTGGGAGGAACAGTATTTCTGGGAATTCTAGGTGAATTTTGGCAGAGTTTCTGGGCAACAGAGATCTTGGTAGAGTTTTAGGGAAACATGTAAAATTTAGCAGACTCTTAGGGAAACAAGAATTTTTGGGAGATTTTGGCAAGAGTTCGAGGAGAACATGGATTTTTGGGTGAAATAAGGATATCTGGGGAGTTCGGACAAAGTTTTTGGGAGAAACATGTATATCTAGGTGATTCAAACAGAGTTTCTGGGATAAACAAGTATATCTAGGTGATTGAAGTAGATGGTGATGATGATCATTCTGTCTAGTAGGTTTTCAGACTCCTATGTCATTGGACCAACAAGCAAGTTTTGCGGTGTATATCTTTGTGAACACAGAGCATACATCCTTATCATGGTGCCTAGGCAGGTCAACTCAATGTGATTGCATATGAGTGATTGTTGTGGGAATCATAAGAAGGAGGTTCTTTCCTATGCTTCATAAGCGTCTACACCCCGCAGGTAATCCCATCAAGGCATACAGCAGGTATATCATGTTGTCTTATCTGAAAAGATGATAAATTAGTAGTCTTATAAAAGGTTCTATAGTAATCTATATGCATAAGGCTGGGTTTAGTCAAAGAGGGTCCATTGGCGAGAGTTCCAATATATCGTTAGAGACAGTATAGTATTTTTACTCTTTTTGATATACCTTGGAAGGTAAAGGATCAATGGTGACTTATGCCTTGACATAGCAAGACCTAAACAATGTCAGCGCCGCATTTCAAACACAGTCGGGGGGAGAATGTAAAAGTGTAATACAGTGAACTAGACATAGTAAAAAGGTGATTATAAGGATGCTTCTTATGAGTCAAACCTCTGTATTATTTTATTTTTAAAATAAAAATCCCCACCAGAGTCACCAGATTGTGGACAAGCTGGTCAGGTCCACCCCGGGGCTTTTCCCCCATCTTTTTGGAAAGAAAGAGTTTGTTTTCTTTTCCTTTTGTTTTTGAAATTCTTGAACGGTCTATGAAAATAGACACAAAGTCACCACTTAGTCTTTAGGGAACCAAGAAACCTAATTTGACTAACCCAAATGGATAGAGGGCACTGGCCCTTCATAACCAAAGAACTCGGCTTATGGTTTGGGTGCGAGGGAGGAATGAACCTTTACAAAGACTAAAAAAACCCTCAACTCACTCCGTTTCTCAACGAGCCTCAATTAGTATCCAAATAATCATCTAGTACTGTGTTTGGTTCTAGAATTAATACTATGAGAGGTATATTACATTTCATAAGAATCTTGAAATAGAAGATCAAAAAATAAGATATCATTCATCAGATCCAAGCCAAATATCACACAATACAAAGTGCAAAATCACACACAACAAACCTAGAAAAAGTCGTCTATCATATATCAAATAATTGAGTTTCCCTAATCTAAGGGGGGCATGGATTGCTCTTAAAAAAATAGTCAAAGAAAATAAAATATGCTTAGCAAACTAGCATGTATGAATGTTGATTCTTGAGAAAAGAATACCTCTCAATCCTCGGGATAGACCAGAAATGAAGATTTGATCTAAGGGAAGCATGAACGTGCAATCAATCTCATAACCTATAATCCTCTTGGATTAGGGGTCACAAAGACCCCAAATCTTGCATAGATGCAATATATGATCCTAAAATGTTCAAAGGTAGTAGTGGGCAAGTGTTCATGTGATTTTCTAAAGTGATTTGGAAGTATAGATCATGAATGAATGCATGAAGAATGTTATTGTAGGATATGAACAAAAGTAGTATGAACAACTTCCTAAGACATGAACTAATTTAGATGCATGTATACATCAAATCAAAGAGTAAAAGTCAAAAACTAGTTTGCTATGAATAGTGGATAGAATGTTGGAACCATATTGTAAAAATAGAAATGTGAGGATAGGAGCATGTTAATTAAATTCATGAAATTATATGGAGATCATACCTACTAAGTCTAGAACACATAGGAAAAAGCCAAACTAAGATTGAAGTTATATGTTGAGAGAAATCATATAAACAAGAGAGGTTACTCAGAAACGGAATCCGTATTGTCGACTCAAATGTAGAAATATCTTTGAAAATCAAAACAAAATATTTGGTGGCTCAATGTACAAATAGTTCCCTTACACACAGAAATTTAAGGGAAAAATGAGTTGGGACCACTCTTATTGGAAAGGTTTTCTAGAAAATAAGTTTAAAGTCAACCAAAGTTGTTGTGACAGAAAAACAGAATGTTTAGAAGGAATGTTTGGATCAAAAAGGAACCCTTTTACATGTTTTAAAATCCAACCAAAACTCATGGACATTCTCTAATGAGTTAGAAAGACTTTCCAAGTGGTATCACAAGCATCCATTGAGTATTGAACCCAGAATGACATTTTCAAGTTGAGTAACTCATTGTTTTGGGGGTTTTTGAGAAAAACAAATGTATATTTCCTGGAATCAAAGTGTGAGGGTTTTAGAGGGGTTTTAGAAAGGGGGTTTTTTTGGAAGTGTATTTCCAGCAGTTAAACGAAGATTACAACCACTTGGAATTAGGGGTGTTCACGGGTCGATTTTGGTCGGGTTTGAAGAAACCCATCACTCGACCCGACTACATTCGAGTTCACTAATTGTCACCCACCAATCGAACCAAAGCAAGATCAAACCAATGATGTTTGAGCTGGGTCGGATCGGTCAGGTGTCAGGTGGAACCTGACATATACATCTCAAAGTAGAACAGAGGCAGCCATTTGTAGATTGGAAGAATCTGAACTAATATTTGATTTGAACATGAAAAATTATAAACAGAAACACAAGAAATCTTGATTGACAAAAGAAAAGAAGTAAATATCCCCCCCCCCCCAAAAGAGTACCCAACCATTTGATCGATGTACACATACATATAGAGAGAAAAAGAGGAGTGGCGGTCATATAACCTCTATCCCGAGCTTCCTCCGTTGGCCCCTTTTCCTTGGCCTTGCTCTGGTGATTCAACATCTCCTAACTCCAAAGAAATTTATATATGGATATGCAGATATGTATATACACACATAGAGAGAAAGAAAGAGAGAAAGAGAAAGAGGATGTGGTAGAAAAAGGGAAAGAGTGAGAAAAGACAAAGAGCGAGATCGGGAGGCGCTGAGAAGAGGGGGGGGGGGTAATAGGGTTTTGTTTTCTTTTAGAGTAGATATGTACATAGTTTGTCTATGTAATATATAATATATAATATATATATATACACTCTATGTCATATGTACAATCTGATCAGGTCGAGTCGAGTGACCCGCGACATGAGGGGAACCTACCCGTGACTCAAACTGAACCGACAAAATACAAAAACTAAAATCGTCACTCGATCCGTGAACCCACCAAACCGACCCAATAGCTTCGAGTTGCATTGGGTCAGTCGGGTTTGGTGGGTTCATGGAAAAAATGAACAACCCTAATTGGAATATCTATTCCAAACTCATTTCAAGAACTTCCCAAGTATTTGCAAAACATTATTTTATTTGGAAACCAATCTTAAGAATCCATGGAAGCATGGTACATGAGAGGATGGATGATACATGGTATGATATAATATGCCAAGAGTGGCAAAGGATATGTTCATGGGATGTGGGTTCATCTAGATACATGGGAGTGTTGCGCCAAAGTGTGAAAGTAAAAAATGGTCTGCTGTGAATATTGTCCAAACTGTATGTATCACTTTATAAAATCATAATGGGAGGCCAAACATGCCTAGAACAATTTGATAAAAAAATAGAAAGCCACCCTAGTGTGTCTAGAATACACAGAAAAAGACCAAACTTCAATAGCTATTATTGAATGGGAGATATAAATCAAACAAGACATGTCACTCAAGAGCAAAGGTTGCACTGTCAACCAACTTTGAAAGATTTTTCATAAATAGAACACTAACTTCTGGATAGATTAAAAGATACATAAAGTTTCCTAGCACATTGAAGTTTAAGGAAAAAAAAAATAAAAAATGTCATGTTATGTGATGAAAACATCCGAAAACAAATGCAAGAAGTCTGACTACAATCTGTGAGAGAAAAGACTGATTATTTACATGAACTTTAAAAATCTAAAAATGCCACTTCCACATTTCTATAATTGATGGGGATAAACTGTGATGTATTAGGGAGATTTTTCAAGTGGTTTCATCATTATATCTCAAGTATTTAATTCAAAACAAATCTTTGAATCTGAACAGCTCATTGTTTTGGATCATTCTTAAAGAAAATGGATTTGGGGCTTTGGAATAAAGTTTGAGTTCTTGATTGGGGGTTTTGAAATAGATGTTCAAAGAATGAACTTAAACACTTTAGATGGCCATGTGACCCCTTAGAACTTTATCCAACCTTGAATCATCAAAGAACAAAGGAAATTAAGAAAAAGGGGGTTAAGAAGAGATGACTAAAATGTTATCAAAGAAAGTGCAAAATAGAAATGGGAATTGAGAAGAGATAACAAAAATGTAATCAAAGAAAGTGTAAAATAGAAATGGTGATTGAGAATAGATGACAATAAAGTCAATAAAAAGAAAAAAGAAATGGGATTAAGGCGGATAATTATGATGATGATAACAATAGCTTTCAAGAACAAGAATGAAACTCTAGCAAAGTATTCCTGTCCTATATGTATGCATATAGACATGGAGCTCACTCACTATCTCTCTAATGCTCAAGTTTTGAAATTTTCATTTGATTCTTATATATGACACATGTTGAATCCTAGTAGTTCTGTTACTATCGTGATCATAGTGAATTTCATGAAGTTTAAATCTTGGATTATCAAGAACGTTGCATGACTACTTGTGTTATGATGGTGTGTAATGCGATGGTTACCCGGAAATCGTTGGAAACAATTTTGAGACGTTACCCTTGTGAGATTTAGATCCCATTCTCCTTTGTTGAGTGATACACATTCCATTTCTCTATTTTTTGAAAAACATACAAAAGTCGTAGATAATCTCATCTTCTTGTTTGATTGTTTATTAGAGAAATCATTTTGTGGAATGCAAAACTCTTGCGTACTTGTCATTGTAGTGGAGAACTAAGAATCACATTGTCCAAGAAAATGATTTTAGGTCCTTCCTTTTACCACATACCCTTCCTTCACTTAACCATACATCTTCCATATCCGTGTTTAAATTACATTTTTGGAATTTCTTGGCATGAGATTGTGTTTGTAAGGTTGCAAAAGAGATTGAATCGTGTGGTTGTGAGAATACAAAGAAAAAGAAAAGAAAAGAAGCTAAATATATATATATATATATATTTTAATTAAAAAAAATTAAAAAAAAAAAGAAAAAAGAAAAAAAAAAAAAAAAGAGCTTCATAGTCAATTGTACTTCTCTTTTTGAGCTTCAAAGAAATATTTGTGGATGATTCATCTCTTGTGGTCATTTGTATCCATGCATTCCAATAAATCCAAAGTTTGTACTCAAACATCTCAATCAATTTACCCTTGTCCTTCACCTCATATCACTTTCCCACTTTACAACTCCCTCAAGGTCCTAGTTGATCCTCAAGTTGTGTGATTCAAAGTTTGAAACGGATGTGACAAGTAGTCAGAGTTATTCCACATCCTCTAGTGAATGGTTTCTTTCATGAGATTAATTTTTACTCGTTTTTCATGTTTACGTTTTTCATCATTGGCATGTGCGTGGCTTTGGTATCTATTTCCATTACTCTTTTTGCCCGCATGCCCCGAGTGAATTACCCATTCCGAGTGATTCATTTTTAGAGTGTAATACCAGTGAGAATTGAGTTGAAGCGCGTTTTAAACGAAATTCGGATTATGAAAGCATTGTCATCTTCTTGATAGTTGTAGTTATGCACTTCACACCACACACGCATCCAAGATTGAGCTTAATGAAGTTTATCTAATAATCTTGATAATATGAGAACTTTTTGGATTTGCGTGTCATGTGCTAAAATCTTTTGAAAATTTTTGGGACTATGTTGAGTGTCTGCGTTAGATAGTGGGCAACTATCTTGAGGAAACAAAGTGTTTGTGAGTATCATTCCAAGAACCCTCCGGAGACAACACTCTGCCTATACGAGTAACCTAGAGGTTTAACGGCTTGTTGCATACGCTAAATGCAATCGTGTTCCCCACGAAAGCAGTTTATCTTTCATTTTAAATAAATTGTTATGCAAGGTTATTCTTAAATCTCTTGGTATTTAGCTTTGTTGTTAAGAGACTAGCAACATGCTAGTTGGGGGGTGTGATTCGTGTCTGATATTACATTCTTAATATCATGATTCTATTCCTATTGGACACGAATTATTACTTAAACCGGAGAGTTAATGGATAATTTGTGCTTTTGATTGCTCTTGTTGTTACTCTCTTTGAGCTAATAAAGATCTCTTTCTTGTAGGTTATACAAGCTTGGGTGAAGTGAAATCCAACCCTTGTAGCATTCACGGAGTAAAAGAGGGGCAAAGAAGAGATTTCATAAAGCTGAATCGATCCGCCCTTTAGAGGGGATCGATCCGCGTGTTCTTTTTAAACTTACTATCAGATTCGAAAAGAGCGGATCGATCTGCGATCTTCTTGTGCCATTCTGCGACAATGATCCCAAGATGGATCGATTCGGCTAAAAGAGCAGATCGATTCGCATTTTCTCGAGAAGCTAGTAAATGCCCAGATTAAAGGCGGATCGATCCGCCCTTTGTATAGTTAGAGATAAGTTTTATTTAGGGTTAGCTTTTATTTTTCTTGTATTCCTAGGTTGTAAACTCTCCCTCTCTCTAATCCCCTCATCTCTCTCCACCATTACTCCTCAACTACCTATCATCTAATTCATTTAGTGTTAGAGAGAGAAGAGTGGGTTTGTATTGAATACTTTGAAGCTTTTTGTTGAAGAACATCTTGGGATTTTTATGGCATTCATTATGGGTTACTCTAGTTGGTATACTTTCTCTTCCCCTCTCTTTAATATTGCTGTCATTATGATTATGAGTAACTAAATCATGTAGGTCGGGGATCATAAACCCACCATTGGAACCAAGTGTGTTTTATTATAGGACTCTCACATTTTGTAGCATTTCTAGAGTTCATGGGTGTATGGTTTGATGTCTTGAGACCCCACCTCCAATGTCAAGCATTGGAAGTTGTTAAATCTCTAAACTCTAACCACATACCTATGTATTGCATTAGAACATCTATCTAGCATGTTGGTTGACAACCACATGTTTGATAGTTTGTCACAATGGAATTTCTACTCTAGAATGTGCTATAAGTATGAGAGTCATGTGTTGTTTGGTCCAAGGTGGGGGAATGCTCCCCAACCTCAATTTATCCATTTACAAAACTCCCAATTTTTAATTAAACTTAGGCCTTAGCTTTGTTCAAATTTACTTCACGTTTTCTAAATAGTCATTGAAGTATAAGTTAACACAAATTGAATCAAATCCAAAGTCGAGAAGACTCAATTTTATTTCTTAGTTTGGTAATTTCTTCTCGCATGATAATTGGTCTTTAAGTGCCCACTAAGCATTGTTGCATTCCAATCCCTGTGGACTCGACACCCTATTTCCATTGTACTACGTTTTAAAAGGGTTAACTAAGAATTTGATTTTGACAACATCATGCCACCATGGCACTCAGCCCAATTTCTCTAGATTTGTGCATTTATGCCCCTGTGAAGCCCCGTTTGGTCCCCGAATCCATTTTTGGTTCTGATTTGATTCTTTTGATGCATTTTTGATCAATTTTCATGATGTTGAGTGCTTAGAAACATTCATAAGATATCATTTGCATGCATATAAATCCCCAGTAGAGCATTTAGTCTCATTTAGCATTGCATGACATTAATTGCTAGAAGTCCCGCATTGTTGCATTCGTCCATTCAAGCAAGTTTTGAGTCACATAGTTAGCCCTTACGGCTACAGAAGTATCCTTTCCTAGTTGAGTTACGTCGCATTTGTTCCTCAGAAGAACATTGAATCCCAGTTGCACAGCATTGCCTTCTACACTATCATACCAGTCGAATTGAGTGAAGTTATGAATCATGTGTGGTGCTCCTGGTTTGCCTTAACGGCTCCACGAGTACCTTTTTCCCAGTAGAGTTTCATTGCATTACATCGTATCCCATGGTTTACCTTAAATGGCTCCATGAATTTGAATTCCCCAACAGAGTTGTCCTTCTTGCTTGGCTCGAAGAGCTACGCTCAAAGATGTCGATAGTCGCATTAGTAGTTGCAATTGTGAGCGTTCGTGATGTTCGCCTATAATTATGGCTCATCACTATGTATCTTAGGTCGAGTTCGCCTTAAGTGGCTCTGGGGACCTATTTTTCTCCACCTAGCTTGAAGAGCTACGCACAAACCGTTGTCTCAAAGCCCTTAAGCTGAGGCAAGAGCTCGTGATGTTCGCCTGCAATTATGGCTCATCACTGCGTATCTTAGGTCTAGTTCGCCTTAAGTGGCTCTAGAGACCTGTTTGTCTCCACCTAGCTTGAAGAGCTATGCACGAAGATGTCATAAAGCACTCAAGATGAGGCAAAGTCGTGAAAGTCCTCTAGATTGAGGCAACCTGTTGAATCGTCTGCGATAGGGCACCTTGTTGAATTGTCTGGGATAGGACACCTTGTTGAATCGTCAACAATATGACACATTATTGAATCATCCGCATTAGGACACCTTATTGAATCAACCACGATAGGACATCCCTCTTGAATCGTCCGCGATAGGACATCTTGGTGAATCATCCGCGATAGGACACTCCCGTTGTGATCATCCGTGGCTCCAGATGGAACAATCCCTGAGTATCTTGTATGTTAGCACTAGTTCAAGTCTCATATCATTCATTGTGTTTTACTTGAATTATTGCTTGCATGTGGTGTGCTCATATGAACTATGATTGGTCTAATTTCTTGTAAAGGAATACGTAGGCAGCTCCTTCGAGCGCGACCACTTGATTTTTGAGATTTTCTTTGTGTGCTTGCATGTTTTGATTTTCTCAATTTTCTTCATGAAGTCTTCCAAACTCACTAAAAGGCTGTCATGCATGCTTTAACATTCCCTTATGACAAGCATTGCTTGCAAAGCTCTATCAAAGAAGGGAACTGTAGACACCCTATTTTGGTTCTTCAGTTCGACAAAAGGAACCCCGCCTCAAGAACAACCCAATGACTGGAATCAAGATTTGTTGCTTATGAAACAGAGCTCTATGAAGCACCGTGGTCTCCAAGATATGTTATAATAACCTTTAAGAAGACTTAGGTACGTTAGAAATTCAAATCAGAGACAAAAACCCTATTTAGGGGAACTTTTTCACATGAAATGACAAAAAATTGCCTTTTATCAAGCAAAATCCAGACCTCGGGGTGGGATCTTGAGAACTCCATTTCCAATATAGTCCTAAAATAGGCTAAATTAGTGACCCAAGCCCTTACATTGGCCAAAGAAACACTTAGGAAAATTTTTACCATTTTTTTACCTCACAGGTTTGCTCCTTCTTGGAGTCAACCTCACTCTTTTGATCATAACTCAAAATCCACAAAATATTTTTGAATGAGACAAAAAAACATCTTAAACTAGACTCCCAACCTTTACAACGGTATATCACAAGCCTAAAAAGGATAACCGAGGTAAGAGAACGAAGTCCGGGAAGTCTGGAGTAAAAACATAACTTCCGGGCTGAGAGCCATGGTGGCTCTTAGGATGAGTGACTAGCGGAACTCTCGGACTCCCGCGTGGCAGCCTTGAGTGCCACTATGGATTTTAGATACTTCAGATGTATTATGGACCCTTGATTTGACCCCAATCTACGTGAAAACGTCCAAAAATGTGAAATTTTGTGATTTTTTTGTCCCACATTGCTTAGCTATAAGACTTTACACCCAAATATTCAACTATAAAAGGGGGTCTCCCCCTCCCCATCCCAGATAACTCAAAACACTGAGAACTAGAGAGCTCAAGGAAACCCCCTTGGATGGTTCCGAAGCACTCAAAGTTCTTTGGATAGTTTAATCTTTTACTTTTTAGGGTTCTTGGAGTCCACGGTGCCGGCAAAGCCCTGTAGAAGTATTCTGAGGGAAGTTCTTGTGGTAAGTTTTCTTCTTCTGGTTTTCTTTCTTTTTTTTTTTTTTTTATTATTATTTTTCTTAGTTTTGATCTTCATAGTTCTTAGTTTAGATTTGTTTTCTTGTTCGTTCTTCATAGTGTTCTTATTTTCTTAGTAGTTTAGATCTTCTAGACTTCTAGATTAGCCTACTATCCCGTTTATGGATAGACTATCCCTAGTGGTCCCTATTCCAACCATAGAATAGCCACCCCTAGTGAGATTGGTAGCCAAGCCATGGCTATTCCAATTTCACTAGGGACCATGAAACCCTAATCCTCTTACTGCTTATTCTTATCTAACCTAGTTTAATCATATCCATGCACTCATACATACACATGCACACTATCCACCCATAGAATAGTAGGATATTCTTATTAAGGATTGAACATGCACACATGCACATAGTGTTCATGTTTGATTATTATGTATTGTCCTAACCATAGTTATGGAATGCTATAGTATCCTAGGTAAGTTCCTTCATTCCCACTTATTTATTGCTTTCCTAGATCACCTAGAAGCATGCATAGGTGGATAAAACCGGTTTAATTCCTTACATGATTACTTGTGCATAGATATCCTATTTTTCTAGGGTTTGTGTGTGATTTTCACGTTTAATTCATTTAATTTTTGCATGCATTGGGGAGCATAGTAATATATTTAGTCCCTGAATTACTATTTTAGCATATGCATTGCATGTAATTGTTTAGTTTCTTGCACGATTTTCTTTTATTAGTTGTTTATAACTTGAATTAGGATTGCATTTGCGTAATTGAAGCGGTCCACATAATGTCTAGTTAAACACCTTGAAAGCTGAGTAGAGCCCCATCTCAAGATGGGGCGAGAGGGGGTGTTTTAGCACGATCTAGCTCCTTCTTTTCGCGTACCTTAACCCCTAAACCGAGTTCTTTGGTGATGACGGGACGGTGCTTTCTATCAATTGGACTGGTTAGATTTAGTTTTCTTGGTTTCCTTTATCAAACCAAGTGGCAACTTTATTAGTGAGGATCTCTCCAGATTTAGCCTTGTGGGATAAAATATGGATTACTTACTCGTGTAGCCTTGGATATGGATCATGGGCATCGATAGTTGCCTCGGGTTGGATAAAAAGCCCCATGGAATCCAAAATACGAGTAATCCAAATCGGTCGAATCGGATAAAGGCTAATGAAGAGTGGTGAACCTCACTCGTGGCTGTTGGCATGAGATTTGAAATGGGACAATCAACCGGGCTTAATCCTTCTAGGCCCTAAGCTTGGTTCGGGAACCCACAGGTGTACAAACTAAAACACAACCATGATGGTTCTATTTCCAGAAACAAAGCTCATCTAGTGGCTAAAGGTTTTCACCAAGAAGAAGGTGTTGACTTTTCCCAAACTTTTAGTCCAATAGTTAAGTACACTACTGTCAGAATTGTTCTTAAGCTTGCTGCTCACTTTGTCTAGTCTTTATGACAATTGGATGTTAAAAATGCATTTCTCCATGGTTGTTTACAAGAAGAGATTTATATGACCCAACCTCAAGGTTCATTGACCCTTTACATCCTCAGTTTGTTTGCAAACTGCATAAAGCCATCTATGGCCTTAAACAGCCCCCCAGGTCTTGGTTTGAAACTTTTACCACTCATCTCCTCCAATTCAGTATGTATAGTCTTAGCCTGATACTTTGTTCATCAAATATCAGGGACCTCTTATACCATCTTGTTACTATATGTTGATGATATTATCACTAGCACAGATACTACTTTTATTCAATCTCTCATTGCTAAACTTAGTCTTACCTTTGAGATGAAGGACTTGGGTCTCCTCCACTACTTTCTAGGACTGGAAATTCATCATACTTCCAATGGTCTGTATGTCACTCAACACAAATATCTTCAAGACCTTCTCTTCAAAGCTTCTATGCATGAGTCCAAACCTTGTAAATCTCCTTGTGTTGAATCCACTAGACCGTGCAAAACAAATGGGATTCCTCTTGCTGACCCTACTGTATTTCGTAGCATAGTTAGGGCTCTCCAATATCTCACTTTTGCCAGACCTGACACAAGTTTTTCTGTCAACTCTGTTTGCCAATATATGCACTGTCCAACAGATGTCCATTTTGTTGCTGTCAAACGTATCCTCAAATATCTCAAGGGTACTCTTTCTATGGGTCTTTCGTTTAGTAAAAATTCCCTTCATCTTCATGCCTTTACTAATGCAGATTGGGTTGGTGACCCATGTGATCGCATGTCGACTTCTGGCTTTGTTGTTTTTCTGGGAAAAAAGATCACATTAATTGGGGGCTAAGAAAGAACATACAGTGGCTCGGTCCTCTACTGAAGCAGAGTATCGAGCCTTAGCCATTACTGCTACAGACCTCTCTTGGGTTCGTATGCTTCTTTGTGATCTTCATATTCCTCTGTTTACTACTCCTACTCTTTACCATGACAATAATTCTGCCCTATCTCTGGCCACCAACCCTGTGTTTCATGCTCGTACTAAACACATTGAAATTGATTTTCATTTTGTCCATGAGAAAGTTCAGAAAAAGGATTTTGCTGTTCTATTTGTTTTATTAGCTTGCTGATATATTTACCAAAGGCCTTTCCTCAGTAAGATTTATTCTTTTGCGTGACAAACTCATGCCAGCTTCTCCTGCCATTAGTTTGAGAGGGGCTGTTACAGAGTCTAGTGCAACCAAACAACACCTAAGCTCAGAAGCTTCTAATGGTCACTAACAGAAGATTAGTTAGTGATTCTGTTTTTTTCTAATCGGCAGTTTGTTGTAACTAACTCTCAGATTTGTTGAGAGGTTATTATAAATCTGTGTACAGAGATTGTATATATAGATTGAAACCCTAAGAATTACTTAATGAGAATGAGAAACCTTTCTTTATCTTCTTTGGTTCTTTGACATGCTCTTACTTTTTTTTTTTTTTTTGATGACATAGGGAGGGAATGTTCGAACTTCAAACCAATACCCACTACACCATATGGCCAGATTTGTAACTGGAATATCCGTTACAAAAATTATTTGTAACGGATATACCCGTTACAAATAGGGCGTTGCAAATTTGTAACGGATATCTTGTAACGGATATAACCGTTACTAATTCGTAACGGATTGTGTAACGAATATTCCCGTTACTAAATGTTCTATTTGTAACGGATATATCCGTTACAAATTATATTAGTAACGGATAACCATTCAACTTGTTTGACTTTTTGAAAAAATTACTAACGGTTGGTAGCAAATTAGTAACGGTTATATCCGTTACGAATTTGTAAAATGCATAAAATTAGTAACTGATTTTGTAACAGATATACCCGTTACAAATTGTAATTACAAATAAAAAAAATTTTATTTGAAATGTTTCCCAAATTTTTTTTTCACCTGATTAAAAAGCATTATAATCCATACGAAACACCAAAAATAAAATAAATAAATAAATAAATAACAATAAACATAATCCATACCAAACACAACAAACATAATCCATAGTCCATAACACATAATCCATACCAAACACAATAAACATAATCCATAATACACAAAACAAACATAATCCATAATCCGTACTAATTCATAACAAGTAAAGAGTTCTTTCGATCAAACTTAAACTAACTATAACAAACTATGTCCGAAATTTAAAGAGTTATAGAAAATAAGATAATCGAAGTCAAACATACTTTAACCTACTCTCAAGCCAAATCACATATCCACCTTGAACAAAGCCTCCCAAAGTATCGAAGCCACCTTGAGGAGGGTCGAACAAATGAGCATTGGGATCAATCACTTCCTCGATATAAACTTTCTTTTCGTCAATACCAACGGTTTTGAAGTGACACTTTTTAGCACTAGCATCCGTCACAACATACCCCTTTGCTAATTCTTTCCCAAATTTATCAAGTAAGATAACCGGGGGTTTGTCGGTGGGAGTAGGCATAGAATGAAGAGAATTTCGATTTTCCATCGCGCTAAAAACGTTATTCAAGTTTTGACCTAAATTAATAGGGCGATTAACTGAATTGGATGCAATATCACTTGAAGGAGTCGTCACCATTGGAGGGGTACTCACATTTGAAAATTTGGTAATAAAAGACATCATTACACCCTCAAAATTGTTAAGTCTTGAGATGACTTCATCCTTAAATGATTTGTCTTCTTCATTTGTCTTACCTTTTTGTTCAATTATTGACCTTGCCACCCCAAGTTGACTTAGTTGTTTCTTAGAGACATGAGAACCCACCGCACGAACCCCACCTCCCTTGAGTTCCTTCCCAAATACTTCTGCTAATTCATCATTGTCAAGGTCTTCACACGTGTCAGTACATCCCGAGTCAGACAAGCTTTGACTTTTTTTTCTATTTCCAGCAGCTATAACTTCGTCCTAAAGTATATAAAAGTAAAACTTGTAATATTAAAATAAAATAATTATGCTAAACTTTAAACTTACAAACAATCAAATGTGTTACTCACATATTTACTCTTAGCACTCTCCAACACAGTCCCATCTCTACGCTCATGTGCCGCCAGCCATTTGTCTACGCGATGAATTTTTTTTCCAGGATTTTGTTGTTCCTAGACATTGAAATTTAATGAATTAGTTAAAATAAAAAGTTGTTAAAACACAAAATGTGTAAAAAATGATACAAACCATTAAGAATTGTTTTTGAGCATAGGAACAACGCCCAAGAGTATGGGGAGTCTCCTGTTGTTTTTGATTGTTACTATTTGTAACAATTTGCTGCTTCTTTTTTGGATCACTCTCATTTTCAACAAACTTTCTCCAAATATGTGGATCAATACCGGCCGGCCCGACTTCTTCATTCAAAATGGCCCTCAAATTGTTTTTGTGAGACCTAAACTTTTGGGGCCACGACTTCTCCGCCAATGGTCGAGCCACATCTGGTGGAACATCTAGTTCAAATTCACCCTAGTAGTAGAATAAGATAGCTATGTTACAAGTAAATAATTAAAGCAAAATAACTAACTGAATAAAGAGCATACAAACAAAAGTTTACCATTAAAGCATGCCAAACATCGTCTTTGAAGTTCTTTGGCACAAGTCGAAAATCTTTATAGTCAATTGGAAGGTAGCATCTCACGAAATCCCCCGTACGACTACTCCATATCTTCGCATATTGCCCCACAACAGACCCGTCAGCTTGAATTATGACTTTCATTTTCTCCTTCGGGCCCTTTGGGGCTTTGTTTCCTGATGACTCAGATACGGGCGGGGCTGAAGAAGATGGCTGAGATAAACTCGGGTTTGAATTACCTGCATTTGTTGACATTATACCGAATGCCTATCATTTCAAAATAAGGTGTTAGTTCGTAAGCAATATTAAATTAATAATAAACAATATTAAATGACATAGCAACAATTAACGGACCATAAGGACATTTTTATAATAAAGGGAGCTTCAAGTCTTTCAAGATTTAACAAAATTCTCGCTTCTCATCTTTATCCAAGTGAAATGATGCTTTTGGTTTTATCTGATTGCCTGTGTGGTCATCTACTCTCATCCATTGGCCACCGTGTATACCGATTGCCTTCATATCCAAACGTGCATTGAGTGTATCCTTAGACTTAATTTTATCATCTAGGATTGAGAAAATTAGATGCTCTGCGACATTCTTCTCAGTGTGCATCACATCAAGAACATGACGAACGTGATGAGAACTCCAGTATTCCAAATCGAACAAGATGGACCTTTTATACCATGCCTCTGTAGGTTCAACATTACCACCATCATCCTCAGTGCACGTCTTCTTTTTCCTACCCGAAACTTTTGGGATCTTGCCAGGAACATACTTTATCTGCCGCAACTTCTCTAAAAGTGCATCTCCATTTAACCGAGGAGGGGGATGACTATGTTCAGATAACCTATACCCCAAAGACCCACCACTCCTAAATGGGTGATCCGTGCTAAGAAAAATACGATAGTTTGGGTAAACTATTTTCTTACTATGAGGTAGATGGATGGATTGAGTGTCATCTCCACAACTAGGACATGCTTTATAACCATGTGTTATACACCCAGATAAATTCCCATATGCGGGAAAATCATGAATACCCCACATTAGCATAGCTTTTAACGTAAAATGTTGCATTTTGTACATGTCAAAAGCCGACACTCCTTCTTCCCAAAGCTGCTTCAACTCCTTTACTAGAGGTTGAAGGAAAACATCAATGTCTTGACCTGGTGCCTTTGGCCCAGGAATTAGCAAAGACAACATTTGGAACTCTCGTTTCATGCACAACGAAGGTGGGAGATTATAAGGCACCGTGATAACAGGCCAACAACTATAACTAGAGGACTGAATACCACGCGGATTAAACCCATCGGTTGCAATTGCAAGCCAAACGTTACGCCCTTCTTCAGCAAATTTTGGCCATTTATCCTTAAACATTCTCCACTGTGGAGAATCAGATGGATGGCGTAGAAGATCCCATGAAGAGGTCGATCGATCGTGCCATATCATTTCGTGGGCAATCCATGGTATAGTATACAATCTCACAAGTCTTGGAATCAAAGGAAAATGTCTCAATACTTTCAAAGGTTCTTTGCAAACTCTCCCCCCCTTCTTTGTTTTCACAGCATATCTTGGTTCTCCACATTGAGGACATTGCTCCTTATCTTCATTACCATCCCAATATAGAACACAATTATTGACGCATGCATGAATAAAGTTTGCCTTCATCCCTAAGTCTTTCATCATACTCTTCATGCGCGGATACTTCTCCGGCAAAGTGTTATCTTTCGGGAGCCACCTTTTCAAGATAGACAAAAGTGCCGTCACACTATTTCCCGACCAACCAAATTGCTTCTTAATGTTGTGCAGTTCCACAATTGCAGAAAGAGTAGTCTCAGGGCCCTCACATGAAGGGTACAATTTCTCAGTTGATAATCTTCTGTATTCATTGTACCTCTCATTACCGGCATATGGTTCTTCTTCAACTCCAGCCTGACCATTGCCATCATCTTCGTGAGGTTCTTCGCGTATTCCATAAGAAGCATCAACAAGATTCTCCATCCCAAGCCCTCCAACCTCGATGTTTTCACCTTCAATGTTTTCTGTATGAGCATCTTCTACTGGCGGACGATGTATCGAATTCTTATATGGCTTTTCACCATGTAAAGCCCATACAGAATATGACCTATCTATACCAGCCCTAATAAGATGGTTTCTGACATCTAGTGGTTTACGTCGTGTCCTATTCCGACAATTTACACATGGGCAAGGTAACGTGGTGAAGTGTGCAATATTGTTTGCATTCGCAAATTCAAGAAACTCTTCAACTCCCTTCATATATACCGGGCTAACTCTATTTTTTTCATTCATCCACTCTTTGTTTATGGTATGGGCCATTCTGCAATACAACATTGAAATGTGAAATAAAGTAATGGGAATGCTACTAATTAAACAAGAATGTGAAATGGTAAGAAAAAAAGAGTTACTAAACAAATACATTGACATGTTGTAATTTTGAGAAGCAAAACAAAAATATAAGAGAAAGGGAGCTTAGTATGACAATTTTATAATATTAGGGGGGCTAATTGTAATTTTCAGGGGAGGCTAATGTAAAAAAAAACTAATGGACCATTAGGGGAGGGGGTTCACCTCAAGGGACAATGAATATAAGGGGCTGTTTGAGCTTGGTGAAAAGCTAATATACATGGAAAAGATCTAGAAAATTGAAAGGAAAGGTCAATTTTTTCTTATGCTTTTTCCTTAGTTTTTTTTTTCCTCTTCAGTTCAATTAAAAAAGAAGGGTCTGTTCAAGTAATGAAGGGTCTCTTCATGAAATTGAAGCCATGAGCTCATCCAGCATACTGTCTACCTCAGTTATTGGAGTAAAAGAGAATAAAATAGCAAGCAGTGCCTTCACTTTTTATGTATTGATTAAATAAAAAAAAATTGTTCTTGCACACTCTATTATTAGAGACAGTGTATTGACTTTCTTTCTATTTTATAAACCAAAAGTGTGATCACAAATCACAGAACCATGAACTTTTAATTTCTTTTCCTACTTTTTTTTAACTAGCTAGTAACTTAACAAAGGGTTTGAAACGAATAATATTATATCTCAGCAGTTAAGTGGAATAGCTTAATTAATACCATGCATGACCAAAAAGAGAGAAACACATGAATATATTAACATTAACATTAACATTAATATTACTGGAAAGAGTAATCAATATGTTCAGATAATGTATCAAGAAAAGCTTATAAGATTGTTCCGTTAGTCTTGTTTTAAATCATTTAGGACTTTCTATAAAGGATTCTTGATACTAGCCAAAAAGTACAGATTGCTGTTCTTGATACGTAGAAGGAACCTCACCTTCAAGTCCTAAATCCTTATTTAAGAAGAAATAGTACAGACCAATATAGCATTTTATCAGATTTTGAAGCAGTATTACCATAAACTAGCAGAACTTTGAATAGATTGGTAGTTTATGAAAGAATAAGCGTTCTTGCAAAGGACAGCAATGGATTAGAAAAGTAGTCAAGTTGTATCAACACTTGACAAAAAGTAAAAGTACAAAAGAAAATTTGAAAAGCATAATTGCAACAAAACACACACACACACACACACACACACACACACACACACAAAGAAAGATACAAACTTCTTCTGCTTCTTTTGATGACCTGGCATAATCGACCGATTCTAATAAACATACTTATCAAGATGCCTGATTCTAATAGTTTTGCCTAGAAGCACCCAACTAGTTTTCAAGAGGACAACATTTAGACTTTTCTCATTGCCAAGGATATACATGATAGGGATCAAAAAAGATATTTCATAAAATTTGTTTTTGACCTGGAATATATTGTAATTAATTTATTTATTTAAGTTTACCTTTTAAGGATATTATCTTTTAGTTAATTTTAAATTACTAGGGAATAAATATCTCTATGAGATTTCATCCATTATGAAGTTTTAGATTTTAAGAATATTTCCTAGAATAGAAGTCTTCTATTTTCACTATAAATAAGGTACCAAGCTTATTGTATCAAGTATAGTTTATGAATGCATAAATTTAAGTTCTTGTTTTGAGAGCATTAAGGTCTTGGTGGATTGCAAGAGTCCTTGTCTTGGTGGACTCCAAGACTTCATCTTTTCTTTTCATTCTTCAGTTATTCATCAATTTTCCATCCCTATTTCAATTTCTAGACATGTCATCCCTATTACAAGAAAAATGAATTCTTGTATATTACATATTCACAAGCATAGAGAACAATGCATGTTACTATCTGAAAAACTACTTCTGATTCAGCAATTAGATAAATTTTCTTACCTTACAACCTGCTTTCCCCAAAGCCAATGCAATTGCTTTGCCAATGCCTCTAGAAGCTCCGGTCACAACAACAACAGGAGCTTCCACTTTTTGAGTTGTTTCCACAGTTGCTTGTTCGATAGTAGCAACCTGGGCTTTTACACCTGCATGTGTCATTTACGACCAATTAGAAACATAATTTATTTTAAAAAGAAAAAAAGAAGTCATACCCACAAAATATATTTAAGAAAATAAATTTGCTACCACAGTGAGTCAACAGAACAAACGGGATACTTCCCTTTCCATGTTTTCCACAGTATCAATTTATTGACTGAGTAAACCATAATAGGGCGTCAAGACATCTCTGGGAAATCAAATGATCGAAAATATTATTCTTTTAACTCGGATTACTCCATCTTTTTATAAACTATAAGTGCATTTTTTCAACAAAAATTCCCCTAGAATAAGATACTTGTGATATTTCAAATCTCAATGGCTTACAAATTTGCTAGGGAGAATTGGCACTTTGTGCATGGAACAAAATTTTGATTAGAGATACCCAAAGTTATTCCTTTAATTCCACATTCAATGAACTCCCTACTGTAGCCATATATGAATGTGTGGGTAATACATTTTACATATATATTCAATCACTTCTGGAAGTCTACAAAATTTCAGGCAATTTATCGAATTCCTTTTTTCTCGAGAATAACAACCTCTTCATAAAAGAATGATTAACTTGTCAAGTTTGAATCATTCTAATGCCAATAAATTATCAAACTCCAACTTACAGTGACTGTAGTGGAATGCTGTGTGTGTAGACTCGCCGAAACCAAGGAAATTGATCGGTCCTCATATGTCAAAAATCCAAACTTCTCCTGAATATCCGAAATACTTGTGGATAATGTTCATAAAATTTCTTTAAAACAATCCTCATTGTGGATAATGTTCATAAAATTTCTTTAAAATAATCCTAATTGTTCGATATCTCTTATGCACAGCACCTTGCAACGGGGAGGGTGCCTAGGAGTTAATAAACCACCAACCAATCCCATACTTGGTCGATATAGGATGGGATCCTAACAATCCTCCACGCTCTGCAACTGACGTCCACGACGGCCCATCCCAATTCAAGTAGCAGCCCTCCCAGGTAGCCCATTTGCAACAAGTATGCGGAACCGCATCCCATACTACATGCGTGGTGCTTGCTCGGATACCATTTTTTTTTTAACCCATTAGGTAGAATCAACCTTAAAACCCGGCTTGCAAGGGAAGGGTTCCTAGATGTGAATAAACCACAACCAATCCCATACCTGTCAATGTGGGATGGGATCCTAGCATGCTCTAAGATTATAAAAAAAAAATGCAAAAGATATTCCAAATGCCAAATGTTTCAGTACTTTTAACTAAATCAATTTGGTGTTCTAAATTTAAAAAATCTACGAAAAGCACAAAAATGATTTAAATCTATCGAAACAACTCCATGCAAGCATAAACATTCATAATTAGAGCATATATAAAAAAAAAAGCGCGAATAAATGGTTTATATATATATATATATATATTTAGGTCAATGTATGTACAAGCATAGCTTCAAAAGAGGGAGAAAAGGAGATATCAGACAAACCAAAGGAGCTTCTCGATCTGCAACGCAAGTTAAGACTATGTCGAAGCGGAATCGATCCGACTCGATCGGAAACCAAAGAACATTGCTGGAGCCGAGAGATTTTCAGGTCGATTGAAAGTACAGATTTGTCTGGAATTCCGGCGGATTTGAAGGCGGCGGTGGGTCGACGGCGGCCTTAACTCCCAAATAAAATCTTTGTATCAAAACCACAACCCTAACTTTATTCACTTAGATCTTCACTCAGATCTAGCTTTATTCACTTAGATCTTCAAATTGCAAGAGATAGAAGAAGAAATATAAGGAAGAAAGGAAAAGAAGAAAAAGGAAGAAGAAGAAGAAGAAGAAGAAGGAGAAGAAAGAGGGTTTTACCGAGAGGAGGTCGGCGACTGCTAGGGACGGCGGCGGCGGTGGGTCGACGGCGGCGGTGGGTCGGCGACGGCGTGGCTGAGTCCGGTGGTGGGTGGGCTGCGTGGCTGCCTCCTTTCTCTCCCCCCTTTCTCCTTTCTCTCTCCCCTTTCTAATTTTTAGATCTAACTTTTCATTTTGAGCCCGATGGTTTTATCTTTTTGTATTTATCTTTTTTTTTTTAGCCAATTTTTTAACGGATATAAGCGTTACATATTTAAATACACCCATTACATAAATAAACCAACCAAAATAGTGGTCATTAGTAACGTTTTTTCGAAATTTGTAACAGATATATCCGTTACAAATTCGTAACGGGTATTCCCGCTACAAATCATAAAACTAATCCGTTACAAATTTGCCCATATGGTGTAGTGACCTTGGAGACTTAAAGGCCAAGTTTTTGGTCACTTGAGCTATGTCTCACTTGGTTTTCTTTTGTTTTAATTAAACATAAAATAGTTAATTTCCTACGTATGCTTTCTCTTCTCATTAAATTCATGAACTACAATGAGATTTTTACACCACAAAAGAACGAAAAATACTTCATTAAAAATTAACTATATCTTTTGCAAATTATATTATGAGTGATGTTATTGTCACTCTATCATTGAACCAAGGCACTCTATGGTACCACTTTTAAAGCATGTGGTACCATGCATGTCATGCATTACATACATGGTATCACATGCTCTGAGAATGGTACCATGGAGTGCCTTGGTTCAATGATGGAGTGGTGTAAGAAATGGGCCACGCAATCTCTAATGAAGTATGGTCAAAACAAAAGGATCTCCTTGTGGGATAAAAATTACAATTACCTCCCTCACTTGAGATGAAACACTAAATTTATAATGGGTGCATGCAAGTACTACCAATACACCCCTAAAAAAAACACGATTCTCTTAGTTTAAAAAGTGAACATATTATTAAAATGAAAAGTTTGTCATTAAAGACTAAAATGCACTTTCATACACTTTTAAAGAGGAAAACATTGTACATCAAATTTTTATAAACTTTGGTACAAAAAGAAAAAAAAACAAAAACTTAAATCCAAAATTTAACGGTTAATTGACAGTTGACTAATAAACGAAGGGAACCGTTACTTAACCACAAAACAGTAAGGGAGGTCTACCTAATTTTTCATATTACAAAAAAGATATTTTGACTTTATCTAAAGGGGTGTCAATGTAATTATTCCCACTTTTTCGCATGCTTTTGGAGTGCATTGTACACAGTGAAGACATTAGCCAAATAGTTGTCATGCATTCATTTGAATTAAGGAATGGCAAACACACGGTACGTTTGTATCAAATATTACTTGAGAATATATACAAAGAATATATTCGTTCCTTTTTTTGTGTTCCGTGCAGTACCGCTGTATCTTCAACCCTTGTGTTACGTACTTTTTTTTTTTTTTTTTGATAGAGCCCTTGTGTTATGTACAGATGACACATTTTTTACACACATTCTATGAGTTTGTGAGTATTCTAAATTTATGTATTCTCTTCTTTTTTTTCTTCTTCTTCTTCTTTTTTTAATTTGTAATCTGAGAACTTGATTGATGATTTATGGTTATCATAATACAATATAACCCACATAATCATTTTTTTCCCTAGTTATTTTAGAGTCCTGGACTTGACCTGGATGCTCTACAACCGTTCTTTGATTGTGCCCAATTCAATTTGCATCTTCTCTTGTTCTTGTTTCATTTTTTGAATTTCCTCTTTCAATGTATTTTGTTCATGTCTCAGTTTTTCTAGCTCCATCTCCAATTTGAGAGTCACAGAGACATTGATCGAAGATCTTTGCGCACAGTATTGTTTTGCAAACTTTTGTTTGTGAGTGCTTGGAGAATTGTTTCTACTTTTTCTCTTGATGTTTTCGAGCAAATGCTTGTTTCCACCTTGAAACCATTCATTTGCATATTCATGTCTGTCTGAATTGATCTTTCTGAAACCCTTCATTAATGATTACAAAAACCAAAAAGAGTTACTAAGAACAAGCAAGACCATGATATCATATTCAAATTAACAAAATAAACAAAAAAAAAAAAAACAGGGTAAAATATCATCTACCTCCCTTGAGGTTGACCTAAATACACATGCCTCCCCTTACGTTTTAGGAATCTCATTTACCTCCCTTATTTTTGAATTTTAGTGTTAGATGCCCTTAAATTTTCTACCGACTTGTTAAAGGGAGGGGGGAAACTGATACTAAATTCCAAAAATATGGGAGGTAGATGAGATTCCTGAAACGTAAAAGGAGGTATGTGTATTAAGATCAAACCTCAGTAGAGGCAGGTGATGTTTACCCAAAGTTTAATTATCATTACTAGTAAGACACATATATGATAAACCTTGAATTCATAAGGTAAAGGTCAGAGGAAGGGAGAGAGAGTTTCATCCACACACAAAGTGAAAAGCCATAAAGAGAACATGACCAGACACAAAAACTATAGAAGTAGGAATTTTTTTTTTAAGAATTAGATTTCGTTTGGTTCGCAGATTTAGAAACGAAATGAGTATTAGAGTTAGCTATTGTAATTATTAGTTTTATTAGCTTTAGGGTAGTTTAGTCTTTTATTTTCTATTAGAGTAATACTACATACCTAGATATATTATTATTGTCTCTTCTTTTCTATTGTATTCATTCATTCAGTTTTTGTGTTATGAGAAACTCTAACTCTCTTTTCTCTTTTCCCTTTGTTGTTTTCTTGATTATTTAATATATTCACAAGGAGAACTATTTTTGTAATATTTTTTCAAATTTTTTTTTTACCCCATATATATATATATAAACACCATAAGAAATGAAAAGTTTTCGAAATGTGATGAAAAATGAAAGGAAAGAGGAAATGATGTGCCCCGCGAAACATAAAACCTTTCATTTTTATTTCACCAAATGTTCTTTTCTTTTCATTTTCTACATTGTTTCCTTATTGACCATACCAAAAAAATTTATTTCCCCTAGCATGTTCTTTTTTCTTTTCCTTAACCAAACAGAGGCTAAAAATCAAGTAGGAGCAAAAAAGTTTTTAGAAGTAATACTCACATAGGAGTTAAGTTGGACGATGAAGCTTGTGAGGTTTTTGTGCTTGAAGTACTTGGGGAGAAGATTGGCACAAAAATTTTCCACATTCCAAACAATGAAGCTCTTTTTAGTGTCACTCCATGAAATGATGGACTCGGTTTCTGGGTCCTCCACCATTCCAAATGTCTTTCTCAAGAATGGAGTAACATTTAGCCTTTCCATGGGCTTTGGTAATGCAGCCTCCATAGATGATGAGGAACCACCACCACTACTACAACCACCGCCACAGCCACCGCCACCATTTTCTGGTTCTCCACCTATGTTGCCAATGTCAAATGCATCCCAAATGTCAGTGTCATTGTCATCCTCAATCAACACAACTTCTTGCTCTTTGGTTGTCATTGCTTCAATGAGTAGTGTTGATTTAAAGAGATCGATGACAAGGAGTATATATAGGGTCAAATAAGTTTGTTCTAGGATGTACAATAAAGTGGCAACAAGAGATAGAGGAGTGTACCAACTGAGAAACTATCCTATGTGATTATCACTTCGTGTGATGTACACTGTGAATCCTATTGTAAGACCCACGTGAGTCACATAAAATACTCGAATCATGCATAGTGAAAGTCATACGGGTGTTATGATTACATGAGATAATTTCTCGTGCTAAGAAAAGAACGATGCATACATTAATATTCTATTATATAAATGTACATCCATAACAAATTATCAAACAACAATGCTATATTTTTTATTAAAAAAATGAATTTTTTTAGTTTAAAAAGTGAACATATTATTTAAATGAAAAGTTTTTCATTGAAGACTAAAATAGAATTACAAACACTTAGGAGGAAAATATTGTACATCAAATTTTTGTAAACTTTGGTAAGGGAAAAAAAAAAGGGAAGCTTCGACCATAGTCCCCTCAAATAAAACTCTTCAAAGCTAAAATACATGCTATTTTTCTTTACCGCATTAGGCCCTTTTTACACTCAAATTGCTATAACTTTTGTTACACAAGTCCGTTTTTCGTAAAATTTGATGTTTTGGAATTAGTAAAATGAGATCTATCAAACGAATTCAATATTGACTATGAAATATTGGGGGAAAAAAAACCTAAACATCAAACAAATATGAAAAATTGCAACCGGATGGAACTCACCACATTACTTATAACCAATCAAGAAGTATTAGAGACTCTCATTTGAACACTCGTAAGCAGGTAAATAAAGGGTAGTCAAGTTCTCTCGCTCATCAAGTGGCTCCACTTTCAGCTGAATCCAAATTTTGTGAGGAGAAAAGTTCAAGAATTTGCTATACAGTATTTGGGTATTGGGAGATTTGAAAGAGCCGCAAGGATCATGCAAGAGGAAATACATATCATTCCTTTCCAAGTATGGCTTACAGTAGAGTTGAGACCTAACCATCTACTTGTTTTTGCCGTTTGCCTGTCATGTAATGAAATATATATATATATATATATAGATATATTATTGTAGTTAGATAAATCTCGGGTTTCCATTTTCCAAGATTGTTATTTGCAGCCTCCTGAATGTCAACCAACTGCTCGAGTTTTGGGCATTGCATGTGTAATTAAAATTGACAGATGGTTCTTCCAAAAAAAAGATATAATAAAAATATATTTCTTTCGTATAATTGGCACCATAGATGCATAGATCTTGAAAAAATACATGAAATAAAAATAAATAAATAAATAAAATTACCCAAAAAACTCAAAAATTGATAAAGTTATTGTAGTTTAAAGTTGACTGATAATTTTATCTGTTACACACACAGATAACAGATAATATTATCTGTTAGATAAAACAACAAAATCATGCTGCAATGTTACTTTTTTTTTATAAAATTTTCACGCCCATTGCGTAGATCTCAAAGAAATACATGAAATCAAAAAAAAAAAAAATTCACCAAAAAAGCCCAAGAATTGAGAAAGTTATGGTGGTTTAAAGTTGACAAATAATATTACCTGTCAGTGTCAACAGATAATATTATCTGTCTGAAAGACAAAAATAAAAAATGAACTTCCAAATTATTTTTTTTGTACAACTTTCAAGCCCAATGCGTAGATCTCGAAAAAATACATGATATCAAAAAAAAATCAACCAAAAAGGCAAAAAAAAAACGAGTGAGTTATGGTGGTTTAAAGTTTACAGATAATATTATCTGTGAGCGGAGGGGTTTTTAGCCAAATATGAAAAGTAGCGAAGGGCTTTTTACAAAATTGCAATAAAACGCGAGTTTTTTACTAAAACATATCATTTTAATGGGTCTATAACCTAATATCCCAAAAAAAAGTTAAACCCAAAATTTTATTAAGGCATGACAAACACATGGTACGTTTGTATCAAATATTAATTGAGAATATATACAAGGGTAAATTATAGTAACACCCCTTGAACTATGAACATTTTTCACTAACACCCCCTCAATTTTAAAACTGAACAAACTCACCTGTTAGCCTTAAGGTATATTAAGGTATATTTAATAATGTTTTGATGATATCAAAAATGCTATGATAATTACATATTCATATTGTTTCATTCCTTGTTATTATCATAGTCATTTTTATGCTCATATAGAATCTCATGTATTAATTTTGTATCAATGTTTTTAACATCTTTGTGTGCATGAGATTTAATTGATGTAGATCAAGATTATAAGGAGCTCAACAAGGATCAAGCTTAAAGACTTGAAGATATTTCATCCTTGGTTGAAATCTAGGACCATCATTGTAAGGCATCTTGATCTCACACTCATAGGGGCTCAAATAAATTCTAAAAGTTAAAGTTTTGGAAATAAATTTTAAGTAGGTCATCTTTAAAGAAATGCCCTCAACCAATTGGAAAATAATTAAATGTTGAATCTTATATGGTTGGAAAGGTATTTGAACCTAGTTTCCAAAACATCAAACAGATCGAAAATCCAAGTTTTGTAGAGGGAGTTATGGTCATTTTAGTGGAGATGTGTCAGGCTGTCAAACAGGGAGGGGCAGTCGACTAAGGGCCCGATGCAGTCGACCGAAGTGAGCAGAATTCAAGCAGAACCCTCTGTAAACACATTTCAGTCGACTTCTTCAAGGCCTAGTCGACTGAAGCGACCTGGAAGGCAATAACAGCTAATTTTTAGAGGGGTTTTTAATTACCAAACTTGCCACCAACGACTATAATCTTCCAAGGCCTATAAATACATATTTTCCCAAGCTATTTGTTGTTGAAATTTTGATTGGAAAATATAGTATTGATCACACATCTCTTTGATCTTTAAACATTTTTCATTTTGATCCTAGTTGTGTGAGTTTATCAATTTACTCAAAATCTTTTATTTGTATTTCTTGAGAGAGCAAAATTGTAGTGAGCTTTATTTGTATTATCCACTCTATATAGAGAGTTTCAATTTGTATTCAAATCAATTTGTAAAGAGTGAGGGTTAGTAACCCTTGATTGCAAAGAAGAGGTTTTCTTCTTTGAGAGAGATTGGAGGCTCTTGTAACGGTTTGGTGTACACCCGTGAAGTAGATCGGAGTAAAGGAATCTTCAAGAGGTGTTCTGGAGTGGTGGACGTAGGCCGCGGGGTGCCATTGCCGAACCACTTGAAAAATTGGTTTGCAAGTATCTCTTCTCTTATCTCTTTAGATAATTGTTTGTGATTGTATTTAATTTGCAATTTTGTTTTTAAAAGATTAATTTCCGCTAAAACCTTATTCACCCACCCCCCCCCCCCCCCCCCCCCCCCTTATAAGGTTTTCACATTTGGGCTAACATCACCTATAAACTATCATTTGATGACACTAAAATCCCTTCTTCACGGGGTGAGTTTATTCATTTAGGATAATTTAGAGGATGAGTCTATTCAGTTTTAAAATTTAGAGAGTACTAGTGAAAAATGGTTATAGTTCAAGGAGTGGTGCTTTAATTTACCCTATTTACAAATAACATATTCGTTCCTTTTTTTGTGTTGCGTGGTACCACTGGATCTTCAACCCTTGTGTTTTTTTTTTAACACAGCCCTTATGCTATGTACAGATATGACACATTTTTTTACACACATTCTATGTGTTAGTGTGTTCTAAATTTATGTATACTTTTTTCTTCCTTCCTTTCTTTTTTTATTTATTTATATTTTTTTTTTGAATTCGTAGTCTGAGAACTTGATTGATGATTTATTTTCATTTTGTTGGAATATGTGAAATAAAAACTCAATAAAACAGCGACTAGATTGTGTACATAAGGCGTTGTCCGAAAAACGAATTTTCTTCCTACACTTAATTGCTTGTGGACTGTGTATCATTCTTGAGGATACTATGATGTAATACAATAGAATCTCTATTATTTTCTGCCGAATAAATGTATATGAATAGTTTTCAAAGACTCTAGAATAGAGAAGAAGAAAATTTTAAATCTGGAAAAATTAACATAAAAAGTAACTAACTCTAATCTATATATATATATATATTGGTGTCTATTGGGTAAGATATGTCTTTTTACACAAAGGGTGTGTCCCAACTCCTATACACTGTATATACACGTTTAGAAGCCATTAAAACAGATAAATTTTAAACAAATTCGATGTTTCAACATGAAAAATTGTGACTTTTCACAAACTGGGTCCGGTCGAATACCTCTCTGCCAGAAACTTGTAAAAACTTCATATAGTCGTTGACCCGATCGACCGGTCAGTTGAAAGCCCCCTCTGCCAGAAACTTGAAACTCAGCATTCCAAGCCTTTTCCTAAATATTGAGCTAATCCATATCGATCCTTAAGACCCCCTTGAGCTCCCATAAACTCCCATTCACACCCCGAATCTAACACATTTTTCTATTCATTATTAAGTTTCCAATTTCTTTTTCTTTTTTCTTTTAATTTGGGATAAAATTTCGTGTCCTTTTCTAATTTGTATGTGTATATAATTATGGGAAAATTAGTGAAAGGGTCATTAAGAGGAGCTTTATTGGGATTAAAGACAATTTAAAATACACATTGGAAGCAAGTCCTGCCAGAAAAAGACAAAAGAAATAAATTTGGAAAAATCACATTTACCCTCGCCACACGCGCACATGAGCACGATCTGCCCTCCCCAAGCGTGCCTCACGCACCACACGCGCCTCACGCACATAGCTTTTCTCCAAAAACTGCTTATACCATGTGAGCATTGTACCATATAATTTTTAATTCAAAAAAATGTTTTTAAACTTTAAACCTCCATAACTTTTGTTCTACAACTCCATTTTTTGTAAATTTTATACCGTTGGAATCGTGTCGACGAGATCTACAAAACTAGTACCATTGTTGATATGTTTTGAGCAAAAAAAAAAATTTCAAGTTTTTACATATATGAATAATAAGTGAAATTTCACTTATTAAGTTAGCAATTTTCAATCTTAACCATTAAGTTAGCCTTTTTTTTTTTTATATATATATATTTAGCACTCGATCGGCTTTAGTCGAGAGGAGAACACTATGAGGCTTTGCAGGTTCGTTTTTGTGTTGATACAGACTAAATACTATAATGTTTGATCTTCTTTAATCGAGGAAATAAATGACATTTCTTTGCATTAATCGGGCACACAGAAACTAGATGGTCTTGATTGAAACAAACAGGCAACAAATAGATTAAACAGAAGGTAAAGGAAATGAAAGTGAAACTTGGGAATTCTGATTCATCAGTTGAGAAGTTGTTGTTGGCTGTTTATAGTTGTCAAACTATTCCCTAGTCCATTTTAGCAATAAGGGTGTGGTGCGTTTAGGATTGTGTCAATGGTTCTTTGTAGAGTGTGTGGTCATTGTGGTGACTATTTTATGCTATTAAGTCTGTACTTTAATGAGCATATGTCATGGTTTTTTTTATTTTTTATTTTTATGTGAAGGTCATGTTGCTTGTTATGTTTAGGGAAAGCCACCAACGAAAATACTGAGATGGGCTACCATTCACATTCTAGATTTCACACTATCCTCCAAAACACAATTCTTACTTTATGAACTAACTACCAACTTAATCTTACTCAAGTCGATCTTATATTTCTTCTTTCTTGTGATCATAGCATCTGATGGTCCAGTTCAAGTTTACTACATAAATATTAATTGAAATTTCACTTAATATTTCAACCTTCATAAATATTAAGTGATCATAGCATCTGATGGTCGAGTTCAAGTTTACTACATAAATATTAAGTGCATGACCAGTTCAACCTCCATAAATATTAAGTTAAATTTCACTTAATATTTCATAAACTCAGTGAAATTTCACTTATAATTCCTATATGTAAAACTTGAATTTTTTTTGACATATATGAATAATTTCAATTAATAAGTGAAATTTCACTTATTATTCATATATGTAAAATTTGAAATTTCACTTATTAATCATATATGTAAAAATTTCACTTAATAAGTGAAATATTACTTATTATTCATATATGTAAAAATTGAATGTAGGGCTTTTTGGGAGGAGCTTTTAAAACTCTAGAATGGAGCTTTTAAAAGCTCAAGGATGCTTTTTGGTTTCATGATATTTTTTTGAAGAGTAATGTGCTACTTGTACAAAATTATCAAATAACTTAATAATAAATTTCATTAGCGACTTTTAAAAACTGCGTGGGGGCCAAACTAAGCCCTAATCTATACTTAAAAGCGTTTGCGACCCTGCTCAATTTGCCCATTTTTAAACTAAGAAATCTTACGATAGAGAAAATTTCAACCTCCACATATATTAAATGAAATTTCACTTAATATTTCATATACTTAGTGAAATTTCACTTATTATTCATATAGGTAAAATTTTGAAAATTTTTTTTTTGCTCAAAACATATCAACAATGGTACTAGTTTTGTAGATCTCGTCGACACGATTCCAGTGGTATAAAATTTGCGAAAAATGGAGTTGTAGATCAAAAGTTATGAAGGTTTAAAGTTTAAAAATGTTTTTCGAAATTAGAAATTATAAGGTACTATACTCACACCATGTGAGTGGCTTGGGAGGCAGGTTAGCGCGTGTGGGCGAGTTGGTGAAAAATTCTGGCGCGTTGTGCGCGAGTGTGGGCGAGTTGGGGAAAAATTATGGCGCGTTGTGCGCGCTTAGGGCAAATTTGACTTGGTTATTTTACAATTCCTTTAAGGGTAGTTTGGTCTCATAGAAAGAGTAAAATGGATTTGAAAAGTGATGTTTTAATATTATGGATGTAGGATAAAAATGGACCTGGGCTTTTGTCCTTAGTGAGTTTATTGTTAATGGGCTGTCTTTTAATCCAATTATGCCCAACTTTAAGGACTTTAAGTCAAGCCTCCCTATAATTATTAATATAGTTTTTGTTCAAACTATTTGATCACTTTCCTCAATTTCTTCCTTCCATTAGTTCTTTTGCTTTTAATCTGTATAATCCATTTTCCTCTCCTTACACCTTTAGATACGTAGGAGAGAGAGAGAGAGAGATCTAATCGCAATTTCAGGGCTAACTAATAAATGGTTGAATTTTATTTTTCAGGCAACTTATGATGGGGCATTCAATTAAAGAAACATTGAAGAAGGCTCGTATGGTTTTGGAAATTTTATTGTCTCCACTCAAATGATTGTCTTTTCTAATCAATGGTTAAGTCTAAGGGAGTAACTCAATACACCCAACAATTTTTTCTCTACATCCACATGCACAATAGAAAATATTTTTTGTACTCCTAAGCATCGCATAATGTGGATATAGAGAGAAGTTGTTTGGGTGTGTTTGACAGCTTTATAAGTTTAAAGCAAGTCAATTGCTTACATTTTAAGTGTTGTCTTTTCCAAATTTCTTTATTAAAAATGATTTTGGGGGTAGAAAGTTGGAAAAGTGTTTTTATTCATGATTTTTTTTAGATTACAAAGTTAGCGAAGTTCAAACCCTCCTTAGCCTCATTCATTTGTAGTTTTTTTTTTAAATATGATTACCTAGAGACTTACGACGATTTTGCATAATATTAAAAAAAAAAAAATTGTAAAAATGGTTTGAACATATACGAAGAAGATCAATAATTCATCGGTTAAAATAATGAATAAAATACACTGATACAAACTGAATTCAAATGCTAAGGATGTGTAAAGATCAAAATTGACATGGATAGAGGTAATAGACATGAATGAGGCTATGGTAGTTGAGTCAGCATAATGGAAAAAAGAAAAAGAAAAATGTAGTGAAAAGTCCTAATTTATCAACCTATTTTGGAATAGGTTCATCCATATTATCTTCATATCAATAGATCCTAATTTAGTAGATGTTTTTAACGATTAGTTCATAATCCCCAATTAGGGATAAATATATGGACCATTTCACCCTCATTAATGAGTCAGATTACAATAAATTTAGAGTAGATTAAATTTAATACTAATTGACTCTAAAAAAAACACTGTATTTACTTGAGAAGGTCTAGTATATAAATTTAGAAACAGAAATCATAGTGTTGTTCCATATTTTGCAATATCCACTACATAGCCTCGTTGAGGCATTTTATAGAACAGTGGGGGACTTCTAACAGAATAACGCCCTAACCAACCAACTTATGCCCTTAATACCCATCCGTTGGGGACCTTCGTTCCTTATAGGGCTACAACTTGGGTGGACCAATCCGAGTCCAGCCCGAGACCAACCCTTAATTTTACTCGGGTTTGAGCTACTTTTTTTAGATATCTTGTGCGGAACAGGCTAGAAAGTTCAAGCCCGAATTGAATTTGGGTTGGACTTGGACAAAGAGATTATCAACTCGAATAACCCGAGCCCAACTTACACACATATATGTTCCTATATTATAAATATACTATATTCTATATACGTTCGGGGGCAGCCCCCCCCCCCGATAAATCCCCGTCTCCTCGATAAATTTTTTTGGTCTATTTTTTTTAATTCTGTTTGCTGTAAATGTTGTTCGGGCGTGCCAGAGCCTTGTGAGGTAGACCCAAACTAATTAACACAAAATTTCCTAAAGCACTTGTGTGAGTGATACACAAGGTTTGAAAATCTGACTTCTATCGAACGATTGTGATGGCCAAGTAGGAAAGTACCCTTGGCCTAAGGTCCCTAGACAGTGTTGAAGCACACAAGTCTAGCAAGTGATGAAGACAAGCAAGAGAAATTAAATAAAAGAGCATTTTTATTTAATTGAAATAAGGAAGAGAAAATTACAAGGATGTAATTTAAATGCTAAGAAAGCCTAAGAAAAATAAAAAAGAATGCTAAGAATGCATTGGGATGCTGTTTTTGAAGAGACGCGGAGTGCTTTGAAAGTTTGGCCTGCCTGTTAATTTATAGCGGCCATGGAGGTCTTCTAGATAAGGTAGGAAATATCAGATGCATCATTATCTGATAAAAAATACCAGTTTATCTCCTAATCTGATAAAGCCTTCTATATCTTCAAATATATACATATATATATATATATATTGATCTTGAATGTGGTCTCTTTTGTGGCTTCATTCGTATGACTTCCCCTCCAAGTAAAAGATATGCTTCCCAAAAATATGATATTATCCCAAAAAGTGATAATATTTTGAATATATATCTTGCCATATCTTGATAATAATTCCATATACTAAAATATTATCCTTCCCTAATCAACATTGTGATAATATATATCACATATTTAATTATAGAGAGATTGTAGGGATGACATCATATCAGTCACAAATTCTTATTTGTGGACCCCGTTATAGCAGCTTTCCAAAAAAGAAGCCAAACAATTACTTAGCCCGATCAAAGAAACCATAACCAAACAAGCCTTACCCTAAGGCTGACTCATCTACTGGATCAAACAGATCATGACCAAACAAGGATAAGTATTGATGCTAAAGGCTGAGTCATCCACATAGCTACATAATCATGGTGATAGCCCGACTGAATTGATGCCCGATTGAATTGATCAACACTGTTCGGACAAATACTGGTCAATGGTGGAGTGTGTCAGTCTTGTGTCATTATTTCTCTGGTCCCACCATGTTTTTTCCAATTTTAACTTCACCTCAGCCCGATTGCCAAATAATGGCTTCAGCCCGATGAACATTACCATGTCAATTTGGCAGAATGGATGTATGAACACATGGCCCACCACATATTCCATTGCCAAACTAAAGTGCTGATTGAAATGAACATCCACGTGGCTTTATGATCAAACCATTTGAGCATAATTACTAAACAGTCAATTAAGTTGGCCAAATTTATAAGTAGCTCAGACTAAATGGCAAAAACCCATCGGGCTACTTACTGGACCAAAATAATATGTATGCCAACCAAACAGTCCGAATGAAATATGCTAGCCAGCCTGATGACTCATTCGGCCCTACCAACTTTGAACCAATCACTTGTCCCTTATTTTATGCAAACGGTCTCTATGTCCGATTAAAATATTCCAATCGGCCTCTACTAATTTTTACTTTAAAAAATGTATTTTTTAGGTGCAAACAAATTCCACAATAAAGGTTAAGCTAAGAAAATGAGTTGGGCCAAATATTTGAGATGGGCTAAATTACCATTGAACTAATATAAATTGTTTTGTTTGTATTGAACAATATTGGGTTGGATTAAAAAAGAAGTATGAAGGATAAGACATTCTGTCAAATATTAGGGTGGGCTAAACTACAATTCAGCTAATATATTACATGTAGGAAAAAAATTTCTCGGAAATTAGGGAGGGGCTGCAGCCCCGGCAGAGCCCACTAATGACTCCGCCCTTGAGGGGTTCAATACTAAAACACAAGTCGGGCTCGGATTGGGTAATTTTGGCTCAAGTTTGGCTCGGGCTTGGGTTATGTGATTTTAGGTGGTTTTCGATTGGTTGTTGGAATTTATATGAAGATTGTGATATTTACCTTAAAAATCTTTCAATCTTTGTGGTTCTCCTTATATGTTTTTTTTTTTAATTTTAATTTTAATTAATTAATTAATTTATTTATTTTTAAAGTCTGAGGCAACAATTTAATGGACCCTAAGAAGGACATAACTTTGGTTGAAGGATGCCCAAGCCGATTATGCCATAGGGAGGAGGACTGATGAGATGCAGAAAGAGCTTGGAAATGGGAATGTAGAGCATGCAACTTGTAGAGACCATCCTTACATTGGCCTTGATAGAGAAGAAAACCATTGGCCAAGTCAAAGATATAAAAATGATTGGAGTCAAAAGAACAAAGAAGATGATTATCTTGCAGAATTGAGCAATGGATAATAAATTTTTACTCATTGATGGAATAACATAGATATTGTTAAGATGAAAAGAGGATGAACCAATGCGAAGTGCCATGTTACCCATGAAATCAATTGGAAGTTGATCACTATTGCCAAGTAGAACAGAAAAGAAGCGCAGGATTTCTAGTCATATGGGTGGACGCACTAGTATCCAGATACCAAGCATGATCATAAGGAGGTTGCGATGAGGAGCCATTGATGTGGGAGGGATAAGCTTGTGGAGCCAGGGCAGGTACAATTTAAAGTCCTACAAAGATAGAGTGGAGAGAATGTGGGACAATTGGTGAAGTAAAAGTGGATAGTCGAGGACAAGCATGAGCCATATGGCCATAGTTAAAGTAGAACTAAAAAGGACCAGTGATAGTAGGGGGATTGGTAGCGGGGGCTGAGACAAGAATCCCAGAATGGTTAGTGCCAGGGTGATTATGAGTTGAGCCAAATATTTGAGATGGGCTAGATTACCATTGAACTAATGTAAATTGCTTTGTTTGTATTGAATAATATTGGGTTGGGTTAAAAAGAGAAGTATGAAGGATAAGACATTTTGTCAAATATTAGGGAGGGCTAAACTACAATTCAGCTAAAATATTACATGTAGGAAAAAAATATTTCTCAGAAATTACGAAGGGGCTGCAGCCCCGGCTGAGCCCACTAATGACTACACCCTTGCGGGGTTCAATGCTAAAACACAAGTCTGGCTCGGATTGGGTAATTTGGGGTCAAGTTTGGCTCGGGCTTAGGTTATGTGATTTTAGGTGGTTTTCGACTGGTTGTTGGAATCTATATGAAGATTGTGATATTTATCTTAAAATCTTTCAATCTTTGTGGTTCTCCTTATATGTTTTTTTTTAAATTTTAATTTTAATTAATTTATTAATTTATTTATTTTTAAAATCAGAGGACAATAATTTATTGGGCCCTAAGAAGGACATAACTTTGGTTGAAGGATGCCCAAGTTGATTATGCCATAGGGAGGAGGATTGATGAGATGCAAAAAGAGCTTGGAAATGGAAAGGTAGAGCATGCAGCTTGTAAAGTCCGTCCTTACATTGGCCCTAATAGAGAAGAAAACCATTGGCCAAGTCAAAGATGTAAAAATGATTGGAGTCAAAAGCACAAATTAAAGAAGATGATTATCTTACAGAATTGAGCAATGGATAATAAATTTTTACACATTGATGGAATAACATAGACAATGTTAAGATGAAAAGAGGATGAACCAATGCAAAGTGCCATGTTACCCGTTAAATCAACTGGAAGCTGATCACTATTGCCAAGTAGAACAGAAAAGAAACACAGGATTTCCAGTCATATGGGTGGATGCACCAGTATCCGGATACCAAGCATGATCATAAGGAGGCTGCTAGGAGGAACCATTGATGTGGGAGAGATAAGCTTGCGGAGCTGGGGTAGGTACAATTTGAAGTCCTGTAAAGACAGAGTGGAGGGAATGTGGGACAGTTGGTGAAGCAAAAGTGGATAGTCGACGACAAGCACGAGCCGTATGGCCATGGTTAAAGCAGAGCTGAGAAGGACCAGTGGTAGTAGGGGGATTGGTAGCGGGGGCTAAGCCAAGAATCCAGAATGGTTAGTGCGAGGGTGATCATGACGACCATGATTGTTCTTTCCTTTGTTTTGATAATTGTTCTGAGACCCAAAATGGGGAGAGGAATACATTGGGATATGTGAATCCATGAATATAGAAGGAGTGGACTGAGTTGATGTCTTATGCCAAGCCTCAAAGTTGAGTAGTCAAGAACGTAGAGTATTGAACTGTGGTAGAGTGTCAAAGTTCTCGATGGCAGTGACAAACATGTCAAACTCAGAGCCAAGGCCATTGAGGACAGAATTGACAAGGTCCTTATTAGAGATAGGCTCTCTAATGGCAGCAAGTGCGTTAGTAATGGATTTAGCTTCTTGAAGTGTAATACTCGTAAAACTTCTAGTTTAATAAATGGGCTCCCGTATTTTTTGTTCGTATTTCCAGTGTCCTATATAAATAATACGTGTTTATAAATTTATTAATTTAGACTGTAACTTTACAAACCCGGGCTGACTATCATATAGACCCGTAAAATCTGTGCCAAACTGGACTGTACGGCACGTGAACCTAGACAAACACAAGATCCCATGTAATTGGTAATATAAGTACAACTTAGGATACCCATACAACCTCACCACCAGGTAACCATGGGATAATCTCCTCACCCAAACCTCCCCTCTATCCACCGGACCAACACCACCACCCCTAACCGTCGGCCTCTTTTCTCCTCCCAAGTACACTCTTATCAATCCCTCTCAAATCCCCTCCATCTAGTCAAATGCAGATTTGCATATCTGGATATGCATGTGTGTATGTATACCAAATGTGTGTATATATAGAAGACAATAGAGAAAGGTACAGTCACTGAGAAAGAGAAGATAACAAGTATACTCACACACCCCTGCCTTCATTCTCTGCACTATGAGCACACACACACTCTCTATCACTCTCTGCACTCACTCACCTAAAGAAGAAGAAGAAGGAGTGTAGAAGAAGAAGAAGGCTCTAGAGAGAGAAAGAGACCGGAGACTATTTTGGTAAACCCCTACACCCCCTTGTTTATTTATGTATTTTCTGAACTCTTTGGGCGCTCACAAAGTACACACGCACACGTGCATGCCCCCAGATCAGAGCCTAAGGCTCTCTGCACAACCAGACTGCCATTAGAGCACCACCTTGGAGACTGATTTTCCAACCTTCACCAAAGCTCATGAACCTATATCAAATGAACCCTTAGTACCCCATTAGACTCCCATAGTAGTAGCTTTGGTTTGGCAGAGCCAAACATGGCCTATAGGACATTATCGTCCAAAACCCCAAAAAGAATAATCTACTATTCTGAGCCTTAAACGAATGAACCAGTCTTCCATCTCCTAGTATGTTGTCGAGGACCCCATTCTGGTCCTTTTGGCGTTGGAATCATCAATTTCTATGGAGATAGTAAAGGGTTATGGCCTTTAGAAGGTTCTCCGGTGACCCATGACTCGTCGGCGACAAAGCTTCGCCAGAGAAGATAGTGGTGACCCATTTAGCTTCGGGTTATAACAATCAGGTAGGGCCAGGGATGGGTATGGGTTAGTATGTATCTGTATTTGTGTTCAATTAAACCCGTGGATCTTTCAAGTGGCGCGACATCATTTTCATGTCGGGCCAGATTTGGGTCGGGTTCGGGTAAACGGGGCAAGGTGTGTTGTGTGTGTCACTGGATCCGGGTGTAGAAATGGGTATGATTCAGGTCAGGATGGTGGGTTAGGTGTTTAATTAGTACATACAGGTAACCCATATTTATTCGGGTTCGGGTTCAAGTTTGGGTTGATCCGTGAATTTCTAAGTTGGACTCCCTTGAGTCTGTAAATGAATGATCCGTTTGGATCAGGTCGGTTCAGGTTTACTCGAGGGCTTTTGATTTATTATTATTTAGTTTTAATTATGTATTTTTTGTTTTTTTATTATTAATAGATTTTAGGTGTTTATAATTGTTTTAAAAATATACAAATATAATTTTAGTATTATTAAAATTTTGTAATATTATAAAATAAAATTATTAACATTCTGAAATTATTATATTGGTTAATTACTTTGTTATTAATTTTATTTCAATAAATAAATACATGTATTGTTAAATGGTTTAAATTATTTAAAAATAGTTTTAAATCCCAAAACTAAGTTTTAAATATCCTAATACATTATTTTAAATAATATTCTTATTATCTATTTAGTCTAAATAAATAATAATAATTTGTGTTAAATTAGAATAAATAGGTAATAAATACCTAATGACCATTTTAAAATATAGAAAAATTACATTAATTACCCCAAGGCCTAATGCCTTTGTTCTATAAATTATTATTTATAAAACTCAAACCTTAGTATTTTTAATTAATTATAAGGACCCGTTTGGTCGTGTTTTAATTAATTTAAATACCCAATGAGTTCTGAAAAATTACAAGAAAAATACCACTAGCCTATTTTTAGGCCTAGTGTTTAATAAAAATATTTTTAAGGTTCAAATGTCTTCCAAAAATATATTTTGTAATTATAGGACTCCGTAGACTATAATTATGTAATTAAGACTTCGATAATTCATAATAAATATACCGTAGCTCAGAAAAATACGCAGTCGGTTCGTAAATTCCTAGAATGACGTGTAAATCTATTTTTCTAAGTTTAGTGGCTTTCTGACTCAGTCAAAAATACAGCTTACTGTTAGGGCCCACAGTGGTATAGGAAACCAAGCCTTTTTATATGGTGGACTCCTATTTGAGTCTAGTCAATGGCGTTAGACACAGAATGATATCAGGATCATCATGTTGAGGTTTAGGAACTCATCTAGCACAATTACCATTATGCCCCTGTTACTAGTATGCATGTTAATCGCCATTCTATGTATTGATGTGAATTGTAAAGACCGAAGCAATACTTGAATTCGCAAACTCGCATCGAGGTGAGTCGCCCTAACTCACTTGGTATATTATAGAAATACTCTATATGAATATCTCATGTGTCTTTTGTGGACATATTTGATGAGTATTATATATGCGTAAGTTAAGATTAACTGCTTAGATGAAAACGCATCTGTAGATAACTATACCGCATGCTTAATTGAAAATTGTTGTTATGATTCATGCTTGTTACGCTATATGTCATACACTAGTATAAACACTTATATGAACGTAATCGAGTCGAGATGTCAAAATTGACATATGCATGGTTATTCGAAGAGACTAACCTAATTATATTGTCACACATATTTGAGTGGACCGCGGAGGTCTGAGTAGTACAGTCAAATCAATGGGAACAACGATAAATGCTATTGGGCCCTGTTAGGTGACGATAGCAACAATACTAATTTGAATTAATGGAGTTAATCATGAGTTGGTGATTTATACGCTATTGGGTAGCAAAATACCCATCTAGGTCTTGAATACAATAGTTTCCAATTATAATGATATTGGGCCCTGTTAGGTGACGATAGCGCTGTAACTATTCTATTCTTCAGGCAAGGTCACAAGGACCTAAGAGTAAAGTGATTACAACTTTTTTTTTATTATCAAAATTGCTATTTGGCCCTGCTAGGCGTCTATAACAATGTGATCATTCCACTCTAAGCTAACGGCGTTACACTGGTAATGTAACAAGTCACTTGAGTCAGTGATGGTGTCTGAGTAAAGTCGAATATATCGATATTGTATTGTGTTGTCACTATCTCACTCATACTATCATGCTATATACTTATCAAATGTTTAGTTCAAGATATTTATTGTAGTTGTATATTATTGCTTGTATTAGGAGTGATCGGTTAGACCAACTCACATAGCCTCAAAAGCTAACGGCTCTACTGCCCTGGACATATCACGTCTAGGTTATAATGAAGAAACCTATCCAGGCAACTATGGAGAAGAGTATCTTGATCCTCAAGAGGGGAACTATCATGAAGATTACCCTGAGGGAGACTATTCAGAAGAGTATGCTGGTGAAGGGCATGGATATGCCAATTGAACAGAAGAATCTAGTCTATTATCATATTAGGATTCCTTTTACGCTCTAGAACTATCTTTTGTCTATTGTAATAACTTAAGTGGCGACGATCACCCAAACTTATATTTTATGGTTTTCATTTGGAACTGTTATAATAGCTTAGTAGCAAAACTTAAAGTTCCCCCATGAATACCATTAGACGTTTAATTCCTTCTTATGTTGTAACCATGTTAGAATACTTGCAAGGACAGGTCAGTCTTATGAACTAGTCATGGCTCACGGATTCAGAAAGGAAAATTTTATTTCCCTCTAATTTTTGCTACTCCGGGGCGTGACATGGAGATATTCGAAAACGGGACTAGTAGCATGAACAAGACTAGTTAGCCATTTGCGATAGAGAGAGGAGTTGGTTACTGACATTTGTGATAGTTAGCCATTTGCGATAGAGAGAGGAGTTGGTTACTGACTTTTGTGAAAAGTGATCTTGTATGAGGGTCCAGATTTCTTTAGAGGTTGCATATCCAATGACAGAGGCAAGCATTGGTTCAGAGAGAGTGGCAGAAATAATACTGATAAGGGTTTTGTCTGCCCAGAGCCAAAGAGAGCAATCAGAATCAACTGTAGGGCATGGATAAGAGCCATCAACGAATTGTAAAAGATTCTGACCATAGAAAAAAGCATCCATCTGATTGATTAGACCAAAGAAAAAAGTTGTGCATTGGGTATATCCAAAAATCTCCTTTTTTAACATCTAATAAAATTAGTGCTCTTTCTCCTTTTACTCTTGTACATTCAGATGTATGGCAATCCCCCACTGTTTTTTGTTTCTGGCTACAAATATTATGTACTATTTACTAATGATTACTCATGGTTTACATGGATTTTTTTTTGTTGGAATGTGCCCTCAAACCCGATCTTTATTTATGTGACATTTGGCATTTTATGTATGGATATCATTTATACATTTGATTATATGTAATTCATGAGATGATTATTTGTATTCCTTAAATATCATAGTAGGTAATTCGTGTATGTATGAGATACATATAAGTGATATACAAATTACTATTCTTTGATACTTAGAACTTGTCACAGTGGATGATGAGACTGGATATCTCATTAAAAATACATTGTAGCATGATTAACTACCATTGGATGGAGTGATGAATGTTAATCACTAGAGTGTGACTCTTAGTTAATTTGCTAGTGAGCTTTCCTATTGACATCTAAAACTTTCAACAGTCGATAGAAACTCATAACTTGTATAAGGTACATGTTCTCAATCTTGAGACGATTATGGACACAAACTATGAATATGACTACTTTGACTTACCAATCACTGAGGTCTTCAAGACCAACACCTGAGTATCGTGGGTAAGTCATGTCCATAAGATTGTGAATATATATTGTCAAGATAGAATCCACCTCTGATAAAGAGTAAGCATTCCCTTGAGAATGTCAATAAGTTGATTATTGAGAACTGCAGTCTTATTGATAAGTAGTTATCAAGATGTTTGGTAATCACGAGAGGTGAATAAGACTCAAGGAATGAAAGAAGTAATCATCATTCAGGTTGACAGTAATAGTTATCCGACTACTTGAATATGATTAAGAATGCTGACGGTAGAGGGACATTAGAACACTATACAAGTCTAGTTATCGCTTCAGATTTATTCTTTTGAGTTGGAGTACAGTTATCGTTATATAGTGGAGTTAACGTTAACTGATCAGTTGGTTAATTAGCTTATCAAAGAGTTTGATCATAGTGATTAACAATTTATCTGAGCCAACAATAAAGAACCTAGAAGGTCCCACTCTTAGCTCCACAAGAATACTTGGAAAGGCAGAAGGAAGTAGTTCAATCGATTGAAAGTGTTTCAATCGTTTGAAGTCAGGTCATGTTCAATCGATTGAAGTTGTTTCAATCGATTGACTTGCTAAGTGTTTTAATCGATTGAAACCACTTCAATGATTGAAACCAAAGGTCAGTTTAAAAACCTATAAATAGGAGATGTACGTACAGAATGAAGTTGAACGTCATTTTAGTGCTCCAGCCTCTCTAGAAATTATTTTAGGTTTTCTCTAAGCCTCTCTCACCTCTCTATTAGGGTTCTTACCAATCCTAGCCTCTCTGGGAAGTGTTCAAGGAGTCATAAGGGTGAAGATCATCAAGAAAAAGCTACTGGACAATAGGGAAAGAAGACATAATTAGAGTTGGGTTCGAGACCTTCAGGTATTGCACTTTATCTTTCCTCCTACGCATCTATGGAGTTGATAAGTAGTAGATCCATGTTACTAATAAAGTTTTTCAACTTTATTTTTCTGTTGTGCTTTAAATTTAAGTTTTTCGAAACCTAAATCCTACATTTTTATCAAACAAAAATTATGTTCTTGATCACTTCAAGCATTTCTTAAACTATATTAAAACCCAATTTTCAGCTATTCTTAAGCAATTTTAAAGTGATAGAGGTGGAGATTACGACAATGGTCCTTTTGCGGCATTATGTTCTTCCCTTGGGATTCATCATCGTTTCTCTTACCCTTGCACTCCCGAGCAGAATGGTCTTGCTGAACGCAAGCATCGCCATATTGCAGATATGGCTCATACTCTACTTCTAACTAGCCGTGTTCTACTTTCTCACTGGGTTGATGCTGTCTCCATAGCTGTGCATCTCATCAATTGTCTGCCTCCTCCTATTCTACAATGGTCTTCTCTTTTTTCTCGTCTCTACGGAACTTTTCCCTCTTACTCTAAGGTACGTGTATTTGGGTGTGCATGTTACCCTCCTTTAGGAGCTAATATGACTAAAAAAACTTTTTCCAAGAACGATTGAATGTGCGTTTTTTAAGTATAACCAGCAACACAAAGGATACAAATGCATTGATTACAATACTAGCCATGTCTACATTTCCTGACACGTACCTTTTGACGAGTAGACCTTTCCTTTTGCTACTCAAACTAGACACAATCAACAATTACCCTCTTCTTGGGCCTTTGTTCCTCTATTGGCTCTTACATCTGAGCCACAATTACAGTTTACTATGCAAACAATTCATTTGTCTTCACAAGTTCCTTTTATTAGTAGCACTGAATCTGAGATGTCTATGGCCACTACCGACAATTCACTCTCAAACAATTCACTCTCAAACTCTAGTGACCTTTCCTCCTATCCACATCACCATATGGTTACTCGTCATCAGGATGGAACTCGTTGTCCCCTATTCGGACAGTTGGCACTGTGAGATATCCTCTATCCCATGGTCTAAGATATCCACTTTTCTTGAATATTGGTCCATCCTTTGGCTCTCTGATGCCCTGGTTTGCACATAGATTTTTTTCCCCCAATTAATTTTGAAATTTGAAAAGGAATTGTAGCATTTGGTTCTATTTTAATGCCAATTTGAAAATTTTAGAATAATTTGGGCATCAACAAGCTATTACGAATAAATTTCTATTTTTGTACAATATGGCTCTCTGTTTCCTCTCTGTTTTGCATGTTATGCTTTGCTGATGAGAATTTTCTAAAAAATCTTCCTTGAATGTTTTTTTTTCTTTTTCCCATTAATTTTGATATTAAAAACTGAACTAGCTATTGATATATGATGCCAAATTTTATTTTTGATAAACTTTTTGGTGGGCATTGGAAGGCTAATTGCACAAATCATGACCTCTCTGCTTTACATTTGATGAAACTTGTTTTTCATAAATAAAAACAAAAGCTTTGGAAAACAAATATAGCATATGGCCCCTTATTCTGAGCTAATTTGAAATTCTAAAGAACTTTTTGGGCATCAACAAGCTTTCACATGGATGTTCAATATTTCAAATTTGTAGATTTTCTATTTTATACACATGGAACTCTGTTTCATCTCTGATTTGTATACTATCCATTATTTAAAAAAGTATTATGTCAAAATTTTCGTCCTTAATATGGTGTTCTGTTTGTCTATTGAGTTTAATGTTTATACTGAATTGGGTGTTCGAAATATAATTCCATTTTAAGTGTTTAATACACTTTTCCCTATTTTACTTGGCACGACACTTTTGGTTGGACACACACCAAGAAACATGTTGCCTATTTTGATACAATACTCTTTCAAAATGGATGAAATTCTCATGTTAAAGTTTTATTATTACATAACACACTATTTCTTTTTTCCTCTAAGAAATATAATAAAAAAAATGTAAATTTCACAAGAAATGGGACCGAGGGAGTAGTATAGAATCTCTAATTATTTTCTTCTGCTACAATTTTCTTTCAAAATGTATAATGTCTCTCTGAAATATGGATCTATTATGTGCCCATGAGTCTTTAGATTTATGGATTTGGGAAGTCGGACGTTAAGACACTACCCATAGTCACAAATAATGACTTCTCTATTTTGATTATCTATTTCATGTTGTGTGACTATTGTTATATTCATAATTTATGTTGCAAAACTTACATGGCCATGTAAATTTGGTACTCACCCATGTTTTGGTATCAGTATTTGTAGGTCACAGTTTTAACCATGAATCCAGACAAGTTCACCCACAAGTTCACAGTTTTTTTAGCAATCATCGGGCACATGAATAGGCGATGAACTCCAGACACGCGTGATTCAATCCAGTACTTCACGTAGCCTTAGCGTTAATCTTTGATGCTAATGTAATTCTTCGGCAAGAAAATAAATTTGTCGCTGATGGGGAAGAAGTTGCGAAATCTGCAGAGAATGTCCACAATCTAGCTATAAAAAAACTACCATCTCAAAGCCCACCGCCATTCGTAATCCTACCAAGTTAGACATTGATGAAAGTGAGCAGTTGATCCAATCGGCTCATAAATCTCATGACGATACCATTTTGGCACTTAACCTGTTGATCCTCGGCCTCTTGGAGGATTCCCAAATCGGGGATCTTCTTAAAGAAGCCAAGGTGAGTGCTTCAAGGGTGAACCACTTTAATAAGTTTGGTGTACCACTTTTGTTTTTTTTGGTCCATCCACAAGAGTCCTACATTTTTGGATTTCATATTTATATGTTAAAATCATCAATTCATTTAGCTAACGTCATCAGTGGACTCCTAATTTAGCTAATACACTTTTCATCATGGTCATTCTCCCTGATAACTTTTTTTTCCCTTTTTTTTGGTCTTAGATGATATTCGTTTTGTTTAGTAATACTCACAATCACATGACTACAATAAACTAAAGTTGGGCTTGATCTCGTCAGAATCAAGATAAAAAGTATACTCTACTTTAAAAGATTTGTAGTGTGGAAGAAGAGGTCAAACCCATAGAGATTGGAATTACTTTGTCACTTTAATTCTGAAAACCCAAAGTCTAATTAATTATAGAAACGGAAGTTTGTTTGGATTTTATATTAAACTACGAACAATGAAAATAAATCTGAACTATGAAAGCAGTTTAAAAGTGTTGTGAACGTTATGTAAAGTGAATCTAGGATTGCAAATCCACAACTAGCTTCATAATAAGGATATTTATGCATTCAATTAGATTATTATGTTAGATGATAATGGGGAATGGTAGCTACAAGCCCAATTCCTTTGTCAAGAAGATAACTACGATTCAGGCATCAAAATAATTCATCTTCGATTGCCACTGAGTGTCTCACACTAAACTAGGGTTATGGCACACTCCATCTTCCCTAGGCATGAACTATTCAACTACTTGATATCATAATTCAAATAAGCACCATTACATGTAAATAATCTATACAAGCGCAGCAAATATAGATCATTGAGCACATCACATTCAAAATAGATCTAAGACAAGAATAACTTTGAAAGTAATGATTTAAGCTATAAAGTAAAATTTTATTATTCAAAATCCTCAAAACATGTAATCATCATCCATACATAATAAACCTAAAAGAAAAACATAAATAACACCCTATTACTTGGCCAGGGTTTCATTAAAACCCTAGATCTAGGTCTAGGCGGCCATATGATTAAGGATTGGCAAGAGGTTGACGGAGGAGGCCATAGGAATCCTTGATCTTCTTCTTCTTCTCCTTACTTCTCCCTCTTCAATGGCTGTAGTTTCAATTGTTGAAAGATGTGTAATATGGTGTTTAACCCCCAATTTAAATTAAAAGATGATATATATAGATTTGGAACAAGTTTTGGAGTCTTTCCCAAAACTAATTGCACTAAAACTGCTGTATTTACGTTTCTGGACGTATTCAGCCAATTCGGATCGCACAGGCCTCTTTAGTACATCGAAATACGCATTTTTGGTTTTACAAGGGGTCGCTCGCACGAGGTTTCGTGCAAAAATTAACTGACGCTATTCCAGGGAACGATTCTGATCAAAATACAATTTGGGAGGTTGCTCGCGCGTGTCGCTCTAGCGAGAAGCCCATTTTTCAACTTTTCTCAAATTTTTTCAACTTTACGTGTCGATCATAGAATTACAATAACTTTTGACTCAGACCTCGGATTGACTCACCGTTTATGGCCACGCGTCCGTAACTCGAAGATCTATACTTTCTATTTCTAAAGAAAATTCTCAAATACAAAGTCTTCATTGTAAAAAAATATAATTTACCGAGCTACCACTGTCTCCAGCTTTCTCTAGAATCACCTTTAGAGCACAGAGTGTCTTCCAAAGCCATAAATCATTGGGTTTTAGAGCATTTTTGAGTTAAAACTTCAAAACTTACAAAATATAAAATACTTATTAATAAAAATGAATAGCTAAATAAAGTGGGCAAACAAAGCATAACTTAAGGACTATAAACGGGAACTATTCGTTCCCGATCACACCCCCAAACCTACACTTTGTTAGTCCTCGAGCAAAGAAAAATATAAAAACTAAAGTACAATTGGATATCCTAACTCACTGTCGCAGGCAACGCGATTGCATTTAGTATATACAACAAGCCTTTTAAACCCGTAGGTGTCCCTAGTAGGACGAGTGAAGTCTCGTGAGGGTTCTCATCGAATAAGACACCCACAACCATCTTTTTTTAACTTGTACATGAAAAGATTATTAAAACGAAAAACATTTAATACTCATTATTATAAACAATGATTCGAAATAGAATAATGAACAAAAGAATAAACAAAATGAAACATCCACTTAAGTCACGAGAACAATTCCAAGAGAGTGCATCGAATGAAGCAATAACATATTTCATAAACTTGCACGTGTACGATATGGTAGTCAAGTGAATACACGCCTATTATGGACTTGGAATATAATCCGGATAGCGGTCTAACTATGCTTCGACTTCAAATCTCACGTCATTAATTACACTTTAAAATAAAACACTCAAAAACAAGTGTAATTTCTCGGGTATATAAGAGCCAACGAAATCTGTTTTCAAAACAAGCAATACTCACTGACACAAGAATTTTCTGTGTGCGCTTGTGTGCTATACCCAAGTGTAGGTAATCGTGCAAGTAGTGATCTGGTTAAATCCAGGTCGATCCCACAGAGAAGGTGTTAAACTAAATACCTAGATTAATCTCAAACAAGAAAGTAAAAATCAAAATTTTAAGAAAGTGTAGAACACAAAGTTCCACAGTTTATCAACTACTAAAGATAAAGTAATAAAACTAGATTAAACTAATTACTAAATAATTAATTAAAGCGATGATTTAAAACATGTTTATATTAATAAAAGGGAATGTTGGGATTACACGAATCCACCGTGACCTAGCCATCTACCATGCAGTTACGTTGAAGCTCAAGGGAGCACACTCTCTACAGTATTCCGTATTTCTCTTAGGATAAAGAATCCATAGCCCTTTCATGTCCGGGACTATGTCATCACAATTAGGTTTGAAATACATGGGAGCGGTTTAAAACAATAGTTTCGACTCGCACCTACAATGGTGTTAGCATTGAGGGTGGTTTGCAAAATATATTGAAGAAAAATGCCTCAAGGCTTAAAGTTTACAGACTGTTTTGACAAACTGAGCGTTTGGGGACAATTTGATAACAAATCAGTAAAGCAGAAAGTCAAGGAATACTGCACAGGATGTCCTCAAGAATCATAAGGTTCGATCAATCAACGCGCTTTCAATCGATCGAATATCTTCATCTTTCGATTGATCGAACTGTCTTCGATCGCTCGACAATGTCTCTGGTCCGATCGATCAAACTTTCTCGATCGATCGAACACAGGAATTATTCTGCTGCATAGCAGAGGCTCAAGATCATGATTTCATTGTGATCTCCCAACCTGGAGACTACTCAGACATGGTCTGGAGTGTCACAAATGTGTTTTTGACGTGAAAGTTCATTAAGGTCTTATTTGTTTGTGTTTTAATCATGAAAACTAAGAAAACTAATGGTGTGAACTTATCTAGCATGCAAAACTATGAAGTTAACAGATTATGCTACTATAAACTATGTGCAGAATTTAAATAAACAATAGAGTAGTAACCTGGAATGAAAAACTTCGATTAAACCAGAGAAAAACCAATCCAAAAGCAATATCCAAGCTTGTGAACCTACAAAACATGTAAACTCTCTATCTTTCTCTCTCAAAACTGATGAAAACTAATGTGGGCGTCCTTATGGACGTATATAATACAAATATTTATACTAAAAACCTAGTGCTTAGGGTTCAAAATCCATTCTGCTGCGTGCGCGTATAATCTGATAAAAGCCATGTTCGATCGATCGAACATCTTTCGATCGATTGAACTTCTGGGATCTTCAATCGCTTGAGCTTCTATCGATCGATCGAACCTTTGATCGATCGAATAGTCTTCAATCGATCAAGGTTTACTTTTCATCCTTTACTTGTCTTCATTAAAGTTCAGCGCTCCCTTTTATCTTTCTCATCCAATTCTTCACACAGCAACAGTAATCTGCACAAACTACAGCTAAAACTAACAACTTATCATAGTTTAATCAAATTGTGTACAAACTAGCATTGTAATTCAAATTGCAGATAAATGAAGGAATTGTGAAATAATTTAGCACATTTTCTTCTTTTAGCGCGGTTGTATTTTACAAATACCCCCACTTGTCACAACCCCCAACTAGTGATTTGCTAGTCCCTAGTAATAGAGCGAAAATAAAAACAAGCTAAACTACGACTATAATAGAAAAACTAAAATAAACTAGACCCAAATTAACTAAACTAAACTAACAAGAAAGAAACTACCTTACTCACTTTCGCAGGAATCGCGGTTGCATTTATCAAATGCAACAAGCCGTTAAACCCCTAGGTTTTCCCTAGTGGACGAGTGTTGTCTCGTGAGGGTTTGCAGTGAATGTACCCACAAAATTCTCTGATTTTAAGCTCAAAAAGATATAGAATAACTTTTAAACACTCTCTTCCATTCAACTATTAATTTAGCTCTACAAAACATATCATCCTCATTCAAACCATGAAAGAAACACACATATTCCTCATATCTCCAAGATAAAAATAACATATGCGTCACATCCATGTATCTGTGTGTGTGTGTGAAATTAACAGCTATACATCGAACTTTATTTAGAGTTGTCTAAACTATCATACTCTCAGAACTTGTAGTTTCAACTCAATTCTCACATGGTTATTACACTCAAGAATGAATATCTCACAAAGACTTGGTTAATAAAGATCGCACAAGGTATAAAAGCTTTGATAAGAGTGATTTTTTCGGATACTAATGCTTTCATACTCGACTCTATAAAAGACGAACATTTAGAGTGTATAGTCTCATGAAAGGAATACTACTTACTAGAGGAGCGAAATACCGCGGATAACTCAAATTACACGTTCATGTTTAAACTAAGTTGTTGAGAGTCATTAAGGCTTTGACTTGACGGTTGTTATTTAGTAGGGTAGAAATTAGAGGGGTAAGAAATTGCACATTTTCAGCACGTGGCTGTGTTTAGTAATTTTCTTCACTTTATTCCAACCATCCTCTCCATACGTATAAATATATATATCATCATTTTTTTAACCTGTACTTTCTCCTTTTTTTTATACAGCCCTTCCCACTACTACTCCCTCCTCATACTTCAACAATTTAATCACATTGGGTGTGCAATGGGGTATATTGAGGTCAAAGTATACGATTAGGGATTTAGAATTTCATAATGGATTCGAAATTATTTACTAGGTGTGGGGTTAAGAACACTGCATAATCAGAAATGTTGATATAGGTAAATGGAGAAGGCAAGAAGCAAATACGATGGCTTAAATCATTTTCTCAACTTCTTAATTTTTACACGTCAATGTTCATTGAGTTTAATTGGTAAATCCTGAACGTTCTCCTCTACTAAGAAGCCAAAATGAAAAATTAGAGACTATCCAACGAATTAAACACGCTTATTTAATAAGAACAATTCGAATTTGATGTGATAATCCCCTCAGAATTGAAGATTGGATTTAAAAGCTCACTAAGGGTAACTAGTTTCCACTACTTTATTCCGTAAAGTATGAACGTCGTATTAACTCTTATGTTAAGTTTTTTGCATAGCTATTAACACGTGCAAATGATTTGGATACAAGAATGATCAACATATGCATTCATCCTAGATAAACTAGGAAAACGCGTGAACTTAATTCATAAAAGGATGAGAATAAAATGGTCGTGTCATTGCTCGATAACAGCTAAATAGGAGTGAATATTCAAAATTATTCTACCAATTTAATTCAAAAACTTGGTTAATAGTTTGAAAATTAATGAAATTTTGTAATTTAATTTATTTATTTAAACCTATAATGGAGATTGTATGACATTTGCAATAGATAGAGTGATCCAGATTACTATGTAAAAATATGCTCAGGTGATTATCTATCTATATCCCACCCCCAACTGAAAATTGCAATGTCCCCAGCAGGTGATTTTCAAAAATAGATAGAGAGATAGCACCTGATATATCATCATAAGAATCGCAAGTGTAACAACCTGTACAGAAAGCATACAAACTCCAAGCAGCAGAGATCAAAAAGATATGAAATATAGAGCATCAGATGCATACAGAAAATAGAACTAATCACTGGAAATATAATAAAGTGAACGAACAGAACAGTGATAGTATACGCCATACAAACTAAAATGCAAAATATCCAAACCAACCAACAATAAACAAAATAATCCAACAGTATCTAAAAATATCCAACAACCAACCAACAACATCCAAATCCAACCACAATGTCCAAAATATCTGAACAACCAAATAACCAAAAACAACCAATCAACACGTATCCAGCAGAAACTACACATCATTAGCGACGTTCGATAATATCTCAATAAACACATCGGGAGCATCCCCACCGCCACCCTCAGCAACAGTCATAGCCGTAGCTGGGTCACTTGCCATCGAGGCAGCTGCAGTAGATAATGATGTGTCGGCCACGACAAGAGGAGGTAGAAGTGGTATCTCCATAGCAGGCGGTGTCGCCGATGTGGACGGATCAGTAGGTGGTTATGTAGAAGGAGGAGGATCTGAAATAGATAGTGCAGCCGATGTAGATGGGGCGGAAAGATCAACCGGAGGAGCTGAAGAAGAAGGACCAGTAGGTGGTGGTGCAGAGGCTGCGTGAACTGACTGATCGATGCCAATCTGGATCAAGATTGCCTGCAGTAGAGTCGTCATCTGATCAACCTTGCCCTTGAGTCTAATCTGGGCCTCTCTCTCCTCTACTAATAACTCGTGAATAGTCGAGAGAGGCGCAGAAGAAGACTCTCCCTGGGCAGGAGCCTGAGACCGCTGTCTCAACTCAAAATGGGCAACCTCCTCCACAGGATCACCCTCCTCATCAGAATCACGCTCCTCAGCCTCTGTGGGCGTCCCAGAAGCTACGTCCTCGGTATCTATGCCTCCTCACCTCCTCTTTACTTCAACTTAAGCCTTGCCCTTTCCTTTCCGTTTTCTCATCTGGGCGTCAGAGCGGCGAGCGGTGATCTCACCAAAGCGGCTCTTGGGGGACTGATAGACATCGGTAGCAATAGGGAGTAAGCCGCTCTGGGTCACAATGCGATGGATGCCCCACGCTCCTTTTAGGTGCTTCTTGGCTGAGATATAGCATGTGGGCTGCACCATGAACTCAATATACAATCGCGAGAGGCATACCCATCTCCCTGTCCCCACACAAAATAGTGTTCGCACATACCAAGCCGCCAGCTTCTCGTGATAGGAAGTCGGAAAAATACAGTTGCAGAGGACAAGATGGAGCATGTGGTACCTATCAGTCAGGAACTGATCCTCTATATAAGAGGAGCCGTTCCAGAACTGAACGGCACCACCTGTAATCTCTCTAACAATTGTGGCGTAAGGAATCTCTGGAGTACCCACACGGTGAGGACAGTCGCACTCCAGCTCCTCAGGGACCCCTATGGCAGCAGATAAAGTGGCAGGACTAATGATGATCTCCCAGCCACGGAAGTAAGATCGGTAAGTGTAGGGTGCGGCTGGGTCCTTAATCGTCGTTGCACAGACCTCTCGTACCCATGAAACATTGACCTGTTTGGCCTGGGTCAACATCTCGTACCATCGTGGCATAGCCTTGATTCTGGCTAAGAACCAAGGAGGAGAAAGCCAGGTCATCTCAAGTGGTCTCTCAATCATCACCTTACGGTGACTAAAGAATCTCGTGTAATTGGACTGGTCGACTATATGGCAAAACCCATGGTCAGGTACTGGATCTACTACAGCAAGGTTCAAGGATTTTTCCTTAAAATAGCCAGTCGTGGGATTCATAGCGGGCCACCTGAAATTGAAAAGAAATAAAACAAATGAAAATAGGAAGGAAAAATGAAAACTGCCTTAGCTAAGGCGCGATTGATCGCCCTTGGTTCGATCGATCGAAGAATCTCTGGGTTCGATCGATTTCAGAGTGTTCGATCGATCGAAGAATGGCTGGGTTCGATCGCTCGAACCATGTTCGATCGATCGAACACAGCAAAACTGCGGCGACAACAAACGGGAATGGGAAGAGCCCGCATACACAAAATAACACGAAAAGAAGAACAAAAAGTGGTTCAACAACCATTGGGGGGCACCCCATGACAACTCGAATGAAAAAAATGAGAGGGGGAGTTTGTGGACATTGTCTCGAGTGCACTCGCCGAGAAGGGGATGAGGGTGATGATGATGATGATCAGAGGGCCCGGGGGTCCGTGATTGTATATGAGGGAGGTCAAAATGGCTCGAGCCTCCTCTGTCTCCAATCGCTCGAGGAAGTGAGGGAGAGAGAGAGAGAGAAAGAAGCTGCTGAAGTGTATAGACGACACTCGTTTAAATACAGGGCCTGATCGATCGAGAAAGTTCGATCGATTGAGGCCTACTGAAGCGCTCGAGGTTCTGGTATGATCGATCTATCGGGAGTTGTTTGATCGATCGAACTCTAAAATTCTACAAGATCATAGAATTGATAAATTAAACACCACCAACTAACCAGCATAGGTCTGGACATACAGAATAGTGAAAAATAGTTCATTGGCAAGACATGCAAGCCAAAAACATCATCCTCATAGTAGAAAATTGCAAATTTATATAAATAAATCCCTATAATAGCATCTATTTGCAACATTATTGCCCCCAAAATGGTATTTAAAATCTTATTAAAAAAGAAAAACTAAAATAAAGCTGAAATTAACAAAACTTTGTCTAAGAATACACTCCAATTGATGAAAGAAATATGAAATGACATAAAACAATTGAAGTCAAGCACTAATCTTCAAGCAGGAAGATTTCTTCTTCCACAACTTCTTTCTTCACCAGAACTTCAAAAGTGGAGTCTAAACTTGGTGATTCCCTTTCCCAGAACAGTCGGAAAGCAGCTAGGACATCATCGAGCAAGTCAAAACTCTCTATAGAATTGATTTCACCGGCAATAGGTGATCCGGATGGAGACAAGGATAAAGGGGTGTAATTGCGCATCGGACTTTCCTCTTGCGGCGGAGTATCCGGGGACCATATGTATGGTCCAAATCCATGAAAGAGTTGATGTAGAAGGTACAACGGTGGAAACAAAAAGGAAACGAAGAAACTAAATTAACTAGAGCAAAAGAAAGAACAAACAGGAAGAAATAAACAAAGCAAAATGAAAAGAAAAAGAAAGGAATGTGACCAAGAATTAACCTCACTATAGGTCTTATAACCCCAGGTGCACTAGCAGGTAGAGGGGATTGAAGTCGGAACAACAAATAACTCACGTGCACATAAATGTAGGGAACCATTTGGATGACAAGGAAGTCGTCAACATATGTGAATACAGCATTATGGTATTCTGGCACCACATCCTGTAAATCCTCTTCTTCCCATGGTTCCCACATGGAATCATTCTCCTATTGTTCCATCAGAGCGTCACCAACTTCCTAAACAGCATATCCATCTGGTTCTCCCTCCTCTGCAGGGAGTTCCATATGCTTAAAAGGATTAATCTAGAGGAGAGCAGGATCGTATGGGATATATCCGTGGGTTAAGTCAACAACATCTTCGGCTCCTGGCCCTTAGTATGGAGATAAGCAGAATTCTATTTCATCAGCAGTCCACGGTGGGTTATGGTATTCTGAATCAGCCCATAACCCTATTGAGTAAACATCGTCATCTCTCATGTTGGACAGCCTGCAGGAGATAGATAAAAAAAATAGAATAGCAGATTACGATCAAGGTCACACTAAAAAAGAAATAGATAAGCAAAAGAACAAAACAAAATGAAAAACAGTACAAGAAAAAGTATAACATTGTAAAAACGCAATTGAGCATTCTAGATTGAGGTATAATCGGGCTCATCCAGTAGGATGTGCTCGACCTCGGGTTCGAAATCCTCTAAGAATGGTTTTACCCTTTGGCCATTGACCTTGAAACTTTTGTCGTTCTTAGGATTAAATAACTCGACGGCCCCATGTGGAAAGACAGATTTGACTATGAAGGGTCCTGTCCACCGAGATCGGAGTTTTCCTGGGAAGAGATGAAGGCGAGAATCATATAATAAAACTTTCTGCCCCGGCTCGAAAGATTTTCGAAAAATCGTTCTATCATGTCGTGCCTTCAACCTTTCCTTGTGGAGTTTGGCGTTGTCGTATGCATCTCGACGAATTTCTTCCAGTTCAGCTAACTGGAGTTTCCAGAGATGACCTCCCTCTTTAATGTCGAAGTTTAGTGAGCGTGTCGTCCAATATGCTTTGTGCTTGATTTTGACGGGAAGGTGACATGCCTTGCCGTACACTAATCTATATGGGGACATTCCCAGGTTTGTCTTGTAGGCAGTACGGTATGCCCAAAGAGCATCAGTCAGTTTATAAGCCCAGTCTTTTCTATTGAAACTAACCGTCTTTTCTAATATATGCTTGATTTCACGGTTAGCCAACTCTGCCTGCCCATTCGTTTGTGGGTGGTAGGCTAGAGCGATCTTGTGATTTACCCCGTATTTCTTTAGTAGTGATTCCAAAGGCCTATTGCAAAAGTGTTTGCCTTGGTCACTTACTAGCGCTTTTGGGGTCCCAAAACGCGATAAGATGTTTTCCTTAAGAAAAGGACATTACCCTTTTATGGTCATTGCATCTCGTCGGTATCGCTTCTACCCATTTTGATATATATTCCACAGCAAGGAGTATATATTCACAATTATTATATTTAGGAAATGGGCCCATGAAGTCTATGCCCCAACAATCGAATATTTCAATTGTGATGATGGGAGTTAAGGGTATCAAATTCCTTTTTGAAAGTGTACCAAGCTTTTGACATTGTTAGCACGATTTACAAAAAGTATAGGCATCTTTGAACACGGTGGGCCAATAGAAGTCGATGTGCAATACTTTGTGTGCAGTCTTTTGGGAGGCAAAATGGCCACCGCAGGCTTCAGAATGACAGGAGGCCAAAATTACAGTTATGTCCTCATTCGGAATGCAACGCCTGATGACCTGATCAGCACAATACTTAAATAAGTAAGGGTCATCAAAAAAGAAATGGCGTGCGAATGAAAGGAACCTTTTCTTGTCCTGATTTGACCAATGACTTGGAGTCTCTCCTGTAACAAGGTAATTTATTATATCTGCGTACCAAGGCAAACTAGAGACAGCCATCAGTTGCTCATCTGGGAATTCATCTTTTATAGGTACAGGCTCAGTGTTGTCAGTGAATGTCAACCGAGATAAATGATTGGCGATCACATTTTTTACTCCTTTTTTTATCCTTGATAGTGATATCAAATTCCTGGAGTAGGAGTATCCAGCGGATAAGCCTCTGTTTTACATCTTTCTTAGATAGCAAGTACTTGAGGGCCGAGTGGTCTGAAAATAGACGATTGGGGACCCTATCAGATAAGACCTGAATTTGTCTAGAGCGAATACTATTGCCAGTAGCTCTTTCTCAGTACTCGTATAATTCATTTGAGTTTCAGTAAGTGTTCGGCTGGCATAGTAGATTACATAAGGCTTGTTGTCCTTCCTCTGTCCTAGAACTGCACCAATGGCATAGTTGCTAGCATCGCAGTTTAACTCAAACGACAAACTCCAATCAGGTGCTTGTATTATCGGTGCGGAGGTAAGGTGTTCTTTTAGTGCATCAAAAGATATTTGACAGTTTTCCGACCATTCGAAAGGTGCGTCTTTGACTAGGAGTTGGCACAGTGGTCGGGAGATTGTACTAAAATTTTGGATAAAGCGTCGATAGAATCCTGCATGTCCCAGAAAAGAGCGGATGTCTTTGACTGTACGGGGGACCGGTAAGTTTGAGATAATATCGATTTTTGCTTTATCGACTTGGATACCTTTGTTAGAAATAATGTGGCCGAGGACAATTCCCTTGGTCACCATGAAGTGGCACTTTTCCCAGTTTAGTACTAAGTGTTTGTCCTCGCATCTCGCTAACACATTCTTAAGGTTTTCTAGACAACTATCAAAACTATGGCCAAACACTGAGAAGTCGTCCATAAAGACCTCGAGTGTCTGTTCAACCATATCACTGAATATGCTTAACATGCACCGTTGAAAGGTGGCAGGTACATTGCATAAGCCAAAGGGCATACGACGGTAGTTGAATGTACCAAACGGACAAGTGAACGTCGTCTTCTCCTGGTCTTCAGGAACAATTTCGATTTGGTTATAACCACTATATCCGTCCAAGAAGCAATAAAATTTATGACCCGCCACTCTTTCTAGCATTTGATCCATGAACGGCAATGGAAAGTGGTCTTTCCGGGTCACAGTATTTAACTTTCGGTAATCAATACACATTCGCCATCCAGTGGGGATGCGTGTTAGTACTAACTCGTCGTCTTTGTTTGGGATAACTGTTATACCAGCCTTTTTGGGCGCCACCTGGGTTGGACTAACCCAAGAGCTGTCAGAGATAGGATATATTATCCCAATGTCCAGAAGTTTTAAGACTTCCTTTTTCACTACTTCTTGCATATTAGGGTTCAGACGCCTCTGCATTTGTCGCGAAGGTTTAGCGTCTTCCTCCAGATATATCTTATGGGTGCAAATAGATGGGCTTATGCCTTTTAGGTCGGGAATAGTCCATCCCAATGCTCCCTTGTGTAGTTTGAGCATTTGAATCAACTTATCCTCTTGTTCAGAGTTCAATGTAGATGAGATTATCACCGGATAAGTCTTTTTAGTCCCTAGAAAAGCGTATTTGAGCTCTTTTGGATGCTCATTTAATTCCAAATCAGGAAACTGAAAGTTCAAAGGCATGGTTAACTTCGTTTTCGAAGGCAAGGGTTCATATGGTGAGACCCACATGCATTCATCTCTATCTTCCTCTTTAGTTTCCATCATGAGGCAGGCATGAATTAGGGCAGCGTCCAATAGGGTAGAATTGTTAGGTTAATAAGTAGCGTCGAATTGTGACACAACTACCTCCAAAGGATCTTTGTATTCTACAAGATCAGCCTCTTCTTCGATGACCGTTTCGATGAAGTTAACTTCTTCTTCATCCTCGTATTCTTCAGGTCGGGGATTTGAAAAAATCTTGACATTTAAAGTCATGTTCCCGAATACGATGGTCATGATACCACTCCTTATTTTGATTGTGGCATCTATGGTGTTGAGGAATGGACGTCCAAAAATCACCGAGATTTGTGAACATGGATTAGACACAGGTTCGGTGTCCAGAATCACAAAATCGACCGGAAAGATAAATGTATCTATCTGTACCAGAACATCATCCAGTATTCTTCTAGGATATTTGACTGACCTATCTGCCAATTGCAATGCAACTCTGGTAGGTTTGAGTTCACCCAACCCTAGTTGTTTATGTACTGAATATGGCAGCAAGTTTACTCTAGCTCCTAAATCAAGGAGTACGTTGTCTATCCTTTGATTCCCAATTCTACACGAGACAATTGGGGTGCCAGGGTCTTTAAGCTTTGGAGGCAACTCGTTTTGGATGATTGCACTTGCTTGGCAAGCGACATAAGCATGTTTCTTCACACTTTGCCTCCTCTTGACTGTGCATAAATCTTTTAGATACTTAGCGTAGGCTGGCACTTGTTTGATTACATCAAGGAGCGGGAGATTAATTTTAACTTGTTTGAACAACTCCAATAACTCCTGATTCTTTGCCTCGTGTTGGGGCTTCTTAAGCCTTTGAGGGTAAGGCGCGGGGAAAGAGCATTTAGGTAATTCGTCCTTGATGGGCTCCTTTCCAGGCCTTCTCTCAACTTCTACTTCTTTAGGAGCGTCCTCATTTGATTCTAACGATTTGTCATTAGTGGACGACTCCTCTTCTTGAGTAGATGGGTTGTTGTTAGTTACCACTTCTTCCTCTTCATACTCCTCGGGGGTAGAATGAGGCATGTTTTTCCCTATGACTTTGCCGCTTCTCAAAGTTGTCACGGCTTTTGCATGTTCATGATTAGGGGGACCATTATTGTATCCCTTAGGGTTTTGAAGTGGTTGAGCAGGAAACGTTCCACTCGACCCCTCTTGACGTGCATCCATTCTCGCTAGTGTCGCGAACATTTTACTCATCATTTGAATTAACTGTTGTGTTAAATTCGCGTTAGAGAGTGGATCTTCCTCTTGTATCTTTTTGTGAGGTGGCACATAAACATTCGCTTGTTGATTATTAGAGGGTTGAGCATTATTGTAGTTATTTGCTCTATTTTGATGGAATGGCTGGGACTGCCTGTTGTATTGCTCTTGATATTGATTATTGTTATTGTAGGGCTATTGTTGTTGATATTGGTTTTGGGTCCCAGCATTATTTTTTCAATCAAACCCGGGGTGATTCCATCTATTGTTATTCTTTTGTGAATTATAATTATTGTAGGAATTCCCCGGCCCCCTATACCCTTGCATGACATTCATTTCCATGGGGGGTTGTTCTTGAAAATACGGCACATTAGGACAGTATTGAGTAGTGTGTCCCAGCATGTTGCATGTACCGCATGGTTCTTCAGGCAGAAACTGCCTAGAACTCTCTCCTTTCATTCCCAACTCTTCGACTTTCTTCACTAGTTCTTTATACTTGTTCATCAGATGATCCTTACTTTTTAGTTGGTATAAACTTTTCTCTTCCACACAGGATATCTGTGAGCGTGGGACATTATCTGAATTTGACCACTTATGGGCGTGTTCAGCTAACCACTCAAAATGAGCTTCAGCTTCTTCCGTGTTTTTGCGAAGAAATGGTCCTGAACTCATGGTCTCGACCAATTTCTTAGTTTCACCATTTAATCCTTCATAAAAGTAGCTGATGGTTCGCCATTTCTCCTACCCGTGATGTGGGCATGAGAGTAGCAAATCCTTGAAACGTTCCCAAGTTTGGGTGAATGTTTCATTGCTCTATTGTTTGTAAGAATTTATTTGTCGTTTAAGCTCAGTGGTCATGCGAGGTGGGAAGAATTTCTTTAGGAAAGCAGTGTTCATCGCATGCCAAGTGTAGATTGAGTTTGGCTTCAAGGTGAGTAACCACACTTTTGCTTTATCCTTCAGGGTGAAAGGAAATAGCATTAGACGTGTCACGTCTACAAGACAATTCTGTGAGAAAGTTTTACAAACATCCTCAAAGTCCTTGACATGTAGATAAGCCTTCTCGCTCTCCATTCCATGAAAGGTAGGAAGGAGTTGAATCATTCCATTGCAAAATTGAAATTCGCCTGCATGAGGTGGAATGAGAATACAAGAAGGTGTAGGCGCATGTTCAGGTGTCATGAGATCGCACAAAGGATGCAGTGAATTGTCGATTGGTACGACCACATTATCACCGTTTTCACTTTGATTATCAGCCATTGAATCAATAGGTGTAACTATGGGGTTAATAGAACTAGATGAATTGGATGAATAGAATGGGTTTCCGTAAATTCCTTCGATGGAATTATCGGACATAAAGGGAAAGACCCTAAGTAGTTTTTTAATCTAAAGAATGAAAGAAAAAGGAAAACAGAAAGAAATAAGGATAGATTGAGGTAATCGAAGCGTTAGCTTGTAGCTTCCCCGGCAACGGTGCCAAAAATATGACATGAGAATTTTCTGTGTGCGCTTGTGTGCTATACCCAAGTGTAGGTAATCGTGCAAGTAGTAATCTGGTTAAGTCTAGGTCGATCCCACAGAGAAGGTGTTAAACTAAATACCTAGATTAATCTCAAACAAGAAAGTAAAAATCAAAATTTTAAGAAAGTGAAGAACACAAAGTTCCACAGTTTATCAACTACTAAAAATAAAGCAATAAAACAACATTAAACTAATTACTAACTAATTAATTAAAGCAATGATTTAAAACGTGTTTATATTAATAAAAGGGAATGTTGGGATTACTCGAATCCACTGTGACCTAGCCATCTACCATGCATTTACGTTGAAGCTCAATGGAGCACACTCTCTACAGTATTTCGTATTTCTCTTAGGATAAAGAATCCATAGCCCTTTCATGCCCGGGACTATGTCATCACAATTAGGTTTGAAATACATGGGAGTGGTTTAAAACAATAGTTTCGACTCGCACCTACAATGGTGTTAGCATTGAGGGTGGTTTGCAAAATATATTGAAGAAAAATGCCTCAAGGCTTAAAGTTTACAGACTGTTTTGAAAAACTGAGCGTTTGGGGACAATTTGATAACAAATCAATAAAGCAGAAAGTCTAGGAATACTGCACAGGATGTCCTCAAGAATCAGAAGGTTCGATCGATCGACGCGCTTTCGATCGATCGAATATATTCATCTTTCGATCGATCGAACTGTCTTCGATTGCTCGACAATGTCTCTAGTCCGATCGATCGAACTTTCTCGATCGATCAAACACAGGAATTATTCTGCTGCATAGCAGAGGCTTGAGATCACGGTTTCATCGTGATCTCCCAACCTGGAGACTACTCAGACATGGTCTGGAGTGTCACAGATGTGTTTTTGATGTGAAAGTTCATTAAGGTCTTGTTTGTTTGTGTTTTAATCATGAAAACCAAGAAAACTAATGGTGTGAACTTATCTAGCATGCAAAACTATGAAGTTAACAGATTATGCTACTATAAACTATGTGCAGAACTTAAATAAACAATAGAGTAGTAACCTGGAATGAAAAACTTCGATTAAACCAGAGAAAAACCAATCCAAAAGCAATATCCAAGCTTGTGAACCTACAAAACATGTAAACTCTCTATCTTTCTCTCTCAAAACTGATGAAAACTAATGTGGGCGTCCTTATGGACGTATACAATATGAATATTTATACTAAAAACCTAATGCTTAGGGTTCAAAATCCATTCTACTGCGTGCGTGTATAATATGATAAAAGCCATGTTCGATCGATCGAACATCTTTCGATCGATTGAACTTTTGGGATCTTCAATCGCTTGAGCTTCTATCGATCGATCGAACCTTCGATCGATCGAATGGTCTTCAATCGATCGAGGTTCACTTTTCATCCTTTACTTGTCTTCATTAAAATTCAGCACTCCCTTTTATCTTTCTCATCCAATTCTTCACATAGCAACAGTAATCTGCACAAACTATAGCTAAAACTAACTTATCATAGTTTAATCAAATTGTGTACAAACTAGCATTGTAATTCAAATTGCAGATAAATGAAGGAATTGTGAAATAATTTAGCACATTTTCTTCTTTTAGCGCGGTTGTATTTTACAAATACCCCCGCTTGTCACTCACACATGACACGAAAAGATGCATGACACGTAAGAAAAGTAGTGTCATGAAAGGATATCAAAAGTCAATAAATATTAATCGTTACCATGTTTTATTGCCCCTTCCATCGTTTACATATCCAAACCATGTCTCTTATGATCAAATAGGACTTTTCAAAGGTTGTAACATGGTTGAGAGAATGGAAAAGAATAGAACAGATTTATCAAGTAATCTTTAGAATGGTATTATTAGGCATATTCAATTTCTTTCATTCATTCTTCTACCAACTTTCATCATTTCATTATCTTCTCTTCATATTTCTTTAATTTCTTTCCTCTACTTTTTTTTTCTTCTTCCAACCTTTTTCTTTTTTTTTTTCCTTTTTGTTGCTTTTGAAATGAATATTCATTGAATACCAAGTTAACTACCCTAAACATCATCTTGTTTTCTTCTTCTTCTCAATCGACACATCGACTTATCACCACTAAAAGTTGATCAATCTTTCAGTGGTAAACTCTAAGTTGGCCAAGTTGGAGCAAAAAAATAAGGATCATGGTGATTAAAAAAAGAGAAGCACTTTAAAGGCTCAAAGGGGCGAACTAAGGAAAATTTATCATTTATCTGGATGGGTCAAAGGTCACAAAGGTGGAAAATAAAGAAGGCCTAAAATCATGTCCTAGAGTGATACGATTCTTCAACGTTTACCACGGAAGATTATTTAGATTGGTAAAAAATATTTTAACTTGACTATCAACCAAAATAAGAATAATGGGACTGGACCACGAGTTAATGCGCTATTTTAATGAAATTCGACAAACACAAAATGTATTTATAACCCTCTAAAAAGAAAAGAATGGCTCAAAGCTCATCGGGTTTAGTCTCCACACTATGTGTTATCTAGAAATCCGAATCATATTATGATTCACATCAAACATGTATTCAACCAACTACGTGCAGTGCATAGCTTTGTGTGCAAATCTATGATATAAAACTACGATTCAAATGATACATATCCTAAATGTCGCATCACAACTTCAGCAAATGTTTAACCACATCTTCTTATGTTTACCATTCTATAACGATCCAAGTTACATAACAAGAAGTATCGACTCGAGATTGCAAAAACGTCGGTAACATCGTTTATTTAAGCACAAGTATCAAAAAAAATTGAAAAATCAGTGCATAATAATGTGAGTGCATACCCCCAAACCTAAACCTTTCATTGTCCCCAATGAAACAATAAAACGAAAGAAAGGAGAGTACGTAAGGAAGAAATGACATTACCTTGATCTCGGCAATCACAAACCATGTGAACGTATATGAATATAGCGATAAAGTTCAATTGATCCAAATGGAGCCACTAATTCACCTGTCAATACTTGATAAAAGAAAATAAACAAATAAAAGAACAACGATAGCCAATAGAAATATATATATATATATATATGTAATGCAGACCCTGGCGTACTTGTTGAAAAACTAAACTAAAACCGAAAGACTCAATGAAAATCAAAAAGAACAAGCACAAATGGAACTATCAAAACAAAGAAGGACTCAGTCTAAAAGGGACCTAAGAGAGCAAATAGAAAGGAGAATAACAATTAAACAATGTTTGGGAGAGGGAGAAAGAGAAAAAAAAATTCGAAAAATAACCCCTCGCACGCGGGAATAGCGCTAGCGAGAACAGGGTTGCGCGAGCGATTTGATACGTGACAAATTACTGAGACAAAGATATTCAAAAAAATGTTAAAAATTTCTAAGGCATGCTTTCGCGGGCACGAGTCGTGCACGTAGATCCTCGATTGGGTGAGCGATCAGGTCTGCGACAAATTACGGAGAGCTGTTTCTTGAAAAAAAAATGCATAAATTTTATAAGTATAAATCTCGCGCACGTAGGTCGCGCGAACAGTCAGGTCTGCGACAAATTACAGAGAGTTGTTTCTTGAAGAAAAAAAAAGGTAATAATTTTCTAAGTATAAATCTCGCGCGCGGGTCGTGTAAGCGAGTTGCCTATTTCTCTCTTTTCTTTCCTTTCAATGTGATTAAGTTCAAAATTAATTGACCCCGACCCCCAAACCTGTCCAGAAAATGAAAATTTGACTTAAAATAATCCAAAAAGTGAACAAAAATGAGAAAACGGAATGATAAATATTGGGTTGCCTCCCAAGAAGTGATTTTGTTTATGTCTTCAGCTAGACTGTTCTACGCTCAAGACTTATGGAGGCTGAAACTCGGACTTTGTGCCCTTATTGACAAGAGGAAGACCATGGTTGAAGACAAAAATAATGTCATTATTTGTTAACTCTTTCGAAGGTTCCTCTTTTTTCAATTTCGAATCGATTCTTGACCTTTTGAGTAAATCTTTCATTAGGATCCGGTTTGGTAGGATCCGTTTCATTAAGGTTCATCTGTGCACTACACACTATATAGTTTTTCTTCCTTAAGTTTTCTTGTTTAATAAGTTCTTTAGCGTGACTTACCTCACTTTTCACCACACATGGGTAATCGTCATCCTTAGGAGATTGATCGATGGCATTGAATACATTTAATTTTAGGTTCATGTTGCCAAACGATACCTTCATCACCCCCCTTTGACAGTTAACACATGCATTAGCGGTTGGTAAGAATGAACGACCAAGAATGACAAGGGTATGTTTTCTAGCATCTATCACTGGTTTAGTATCAAGGACCATGAAATTGATGGAATAATAGCATTTGTCGACTTTTTGATGATTTCCTTGGGGATTTTGACGGAATGATCCGGTAATTGTATGGTAACAGTCGTGGGCTTAAGTTCACCTGATCCTAGTTGTTTGTAGATGGTCTAGGGTAAGAGATTAACACTTGCTCCTAAGTCAAGGAGAGCCCAATGAATTATAGTGTCACCTATGACACATGAAATCGTTGGTGTACCGGGATTCTTATACTTTGGAGGAGCGTGTTGGAAGATTGAATTTAATTTTTTGTGAGGAAGACCTTTTTCGGAGTATGACTGCGCAACTTGTGCTTTTGAGTGCATAGGTCTTTAAATCACTTAGCGTATGCGGGAATCTGCTTTATAGCATCGAGGAATGGGATATTACTTTTCACTTTTAAACACCTTGAGTATATCTTCAGTTTTTGATCCTTTCTTTAAAAGATGTGACGGTTCCTCAATGTTTGGTAGGAAAGGCATTTTCGAAACATAATTAGTTGGGACTAGTTCATTTTCTTTCCCAATTTGACTCGTGTCCTCACCCTTCTCATGATTTGAATTAATGTTCACATCTTTTAAAGCATCTCTCAGAATCTCTATAATTTATTCCTCTCGTGTAGTCATCCTAGTCAAGACAGCATTTACTTGCTCACTCGTACTTGTAATCTCGTATTGTCCCTTAGGGTTTTTAATAGTTTGACTACGCAACTTACCCTCATTTCTACGACTCATCGCATTAGCTAGTTGTCCCAATTGGGACTCAAGCTTTGTAATGGATTATGTGTAGGAGTTAACGTGTTGAGCTTGTGATTGTGATTGCGCCTCTAAATTTTTCAAAGATGCCAACACCTTTTCCTCAAAAGCGCTACCCCTAGGAGGGTTAGGATTAGGAGGGGGTGTTGGTATTGACTTTGTTAAAATTGGGGTCGGTAGGTGTTAGAAAAATTAATCGTCGCATTATTATTATTAGATCTCCACGAGAAGTTAGGATGACTTTTCCATGGGGCATATGGATTGTTTGTCATATGATTATAATTATTTCGGGGGAATTGTTGAATATAGTATATGTGTTGCTTCATGAATTCTGGAAAATTGAGACGCGAATGGGCATGCAAGTGTAAAATGCGAAGGGTCAGAACATATTTGACAGATTTCATAAGGGGGTAAGCCCGACGTTTGGTTCATCATCATAAATCGGTCAAGTTTTTTAGATATTTCTTGCAATTCAATTAAGTGACTTGACTCGAACCGCTCCTCTCGCTTAGGTTGAGGGGGAAGGCACCCCTGACGACTTGATGTATCGAATTTTCACTTAACGTTTCAAATAATTTCCATGCCTCATCGGTGCTTTTGTGTAGGAAGGTACCCGTAAAAATGGCATCGATGGTATTACAAACTAAGGGAGCAAGTCCTTCATAGAAGATTTGCACCAATTGCCACTAGGGAATTTGATGATGTAGGCAAAAGTGCAATAGTTCTTTAAATTGTTCCCAAGTGTCATAGAGCGTTTCCCCATCTTGCAATACAAAGTTCATTATGAATTTTCTTATTTGATTAGTTCTTGTGATGGGGAAAAACTTTTGTAAAATTGCGGTATGTAATGCTTCCCATGTTCTAATAGTGTTTGGCTCAAGAGATTGGAGCCAATACTTAGTTTTATCTTTTAAGGAGAATGAGAAGAGACGTAATTTTAACTCATCATCAGTTAGATTTTAGATTTTCAATGTAGAGCATATGTCTTGGAACTCTCCTAAGTGATGATAAGGATCTTCTTTAATATGGCCATGGAATGAAGGGAGTAACGCGATGGTAGATGACTTTATCTCAAAGTGAGATGTCATCACCTCTGGTAATTCAATACATGCTTGTGGTGTATAGGCCATAGGAATGAAATAATCTTTTAAGGGAGGCAGTTGAGGTATATTAGGATTATTTCTGTTATTTTTGAAGTTGACCATCGGAATCGGTTCTATATTATTGATGCGTGTTCTCTTTAGTTTTTAAAGGTACTTTGTATTTCGAACTCAAACAAAGACGACGGTTTTGGGGTTGATTCGTTGTCTAACATCAACCGAGCTCTAGAAGCTTGGGTAGAGGACCTACTGACTCTTAGGGTACGTTCAAGTTTAGGATCGCAAGAATGTAATTCGGGTATAATTGAACACGTACCAAACATGCACTAAAAAAAAAAAAGAAACTAAAACAATTATTGACTCAAACAAATACGAAAAGCAACCACACAAATAAGACAAGAAGCACACAACTACTATGATGCATGAACATTATCCTGTAATGCAATGCTTGCATCAAAGCCCAACGCCCCGGGTTTCCTAGTTAATGAACGTACAAATCACCCCTAAACTAATGCAAATACTACATCTCAGTGCCCTGACTTACAGTGGTTTGAAGCAAATTTTAAAGGAAGTGATTTACTTGAATTTTTGCTTTTTTCTTTTAATTGATTCACGTAAGCTCCTTTGATGTGCTAAGCTCTTCCACTCCGAAACGCTAGAATTTGATGACTCGAGAAACTACAAAACAAACGGAAAAGTTAGTGACTAAAAAAATAGAAAATAAGAAAAATAAAACCTTATATAATATTTACCAATTAACTAAACTAAGATTCTAAAACTAAAGGTAGTAATTTGCAATCCCCGGCAACGGTGCCAAAAATTCTCGTCAAAATCAAGATAAAAACTATACTCTACTTTAAAAGTATTGTAGTGTGGAATTAGAGGTCAAACCCACAAAGATTGGAATTACTTTATCACTTTAATTCTAAAAATCCTAAGTCTAATTAATTATAGAAACGGAAGCTTGTATGGATTTTCTATTAAACTACGAACAATGAAAATAAATTTGAACTATGAAAGCAATTTAAAAGTGTTGTAAACGATATGTAAAGTGAATCTAGGATTGCAAATCCACAACTAGCTTCATAATAAGGATATTTATGCATTCAATTAGATTATTATGTTGGATGATAATGGGGAATTGTAGCTACAAGCCCAATTCCTCCGTCAAGAAGATAACTACGATTCAACCATCAACATAATTCATCTTCGGTTGGCACGGAGTGTCTCACACTAAACTAGGGTTGCGGCACACTCCGTCTTCCCTAGGCATGAACTATTCGACTACTTGATATCACAATTCAAAAAATCACCATTATATGTAAATAATCTATACAAGCACAACAAATATAGATCATTGAGCACATCACATTCAAAATAGACCTAAGGCAAGAAAAAACTTCGAAAGTAACGATTTAAGCTATAAAGTACAATTTTATTATTCAAAATCCTCAAAACATGTAATCATCATCCATACATAATAAATCTAAAAGACAAACATAAATAACACCCTATTACTTGGCTAGGGTTTTATTGAAACCCTAGATCTAGGTCTAGGCAGTCATAGAATTAAGGATTGGCAAGAGGTTGATGGAGTAGGTCATCGGAATCCTTGATCTTCTTATTCTTCTTCTCCTTGATTCTCCCTCTTCAATGGTTGTACTTTCAATTATTAAAGGATGTGTAATATGGTGTCTAACCCCCAATTTGCCTTAAAAGAGTATATATATAGATTTGGAACAAGTTTTGGAGTCTTTCCCAAACCTAATCGTACTAAAACAGCTGTATTTACATTTCTGGACATATTCAACAAATTCGGATCGCACGGGGCTCTTTAATACTTCGAAATACGCATTTTTTTCAAGGGGTCGCTCGCACGAGGTTTCGTGCAAAAATTAACTGAGGCTGTTCCGGGGACGATTCTGATCAAAATTCAATTTGGGAGGTCGTTCGCTTGGGTCGCTCCAGCGAGATGCCCATTTTTAAACTTTTCTCAGATTTTTTTAACTTTGCACGCCTATCGTAGAATTACGATGACTTTTGACTTAGACATTGGATTAACTCACCATTTACGGCCACGCGTTTGTAACTTGAAGATCTATATTTTCTATGTCTAGAAAAAATTCTCAAATACAAAGTCTTCATTTTCAAAAGTACAATTTACCGAGATGCCACTGTCTCCAGCTTTATCCGAAATTACCTTTAGAGCGCAAAATGTCTTCCAAAACCACTAATCATTGGATTTTAGTGCATTTTTGAGTTAAAGCTTCAAAACCTACAAAACATAAAATACTTATTAATAACAATGAATAACTAAATGAAGTGGGCTAACAAAGCCTAACTTAAGGACTATAAACAAGAACTATTCGTTCCCGATCAGGATTCTTTTTTGATTTGTTGCATTGCGTTAGACGTCCTCTTCCATATTGTCCTCTCATTTGGAATAAACCCCCTCTATTTTCTTGCTCAACTTTGATATTCTTCATGTCAGAAAGGTTGATTTTTGATTGAAAGGCCTGTTTAATGGACCGGTTTGGAGATCTATCCAACCTCCGCTCATGTGCTTCAAGGGAACCTATTACCTCAAACAAGGAAATCTTTGACAAATCTTTTGATTCTTCAATTACGACAAGTGACTCAATTACCATGGCAACATTTGGTGGAGAGAGAGAGAGAGAGAAAGAGTGAGTACCTGAGCACAAACCGCTTGTGAGAGAGAGAAGAAAGCTAGGGGTGGCAATTTTTGACACGACAACCCGTTTTACTGAGACAACCCGATTATGACACGACACGACACGACACGACACGATTAAATAAAAAAAGTTAATATTTTTTATTGAATAATAGTCAAAACTAAAAATCAACCCAAAATCACGCAACCCGTTTATGACCCGTGTAACCCGAATTGCCACCCCTAAAGAAAGCCTCTGATGGTTATGGAGGGAGTCAAGAGAAAGAAAAATGTGCAGCAAAAAGCTGGTAACTCTAACCCTCACTGTCTTATTTGTAAAAGGAATAACCATGAAACAAGAGATTGTCGATACAAATGTACCAGATGCAAAATACAAAATCATTCTCAAAGAGATTGCTGGTACCAAAATAAAAAGGAAAAGGAAGAAGCAAATTTTACAAAAGAAAATGAAGAAGAACATTTATTTTATTCTTGCATGAATGCCGAACTTGAATCTCAAGATATTTGGTACTTGGATAGTGGATGCAGTAACCATATGACAGGTAATCGAGACATCTTTGTAGAACTTGATCACAAGTTCTCCACTCAAGTAAAGCTTGGTGATGGAAAGCTTCAAAGTGCTGAAGGTAAAGGTGTTATTGTTGTCCACACAAAAGGAGGTAAGAAAAAACTCATCAGTGATGTTCTTTATGTGCCTAATTTGACTCAAAATCTCCTAAGTATTGGTCAACTTATACAAAAAGGATACTAGGTGTGTTTTGAAAATAGTAAAATATTTGATAAGAAAAGTAATCTCATAGTGGCAGAAGTGGCTATGACACCAAACAAAATTTTTCCTCTTCTCATGCCACTAAATGATAAAGTTGCCTTCAAAAGTGAGACTTTAAATAAGTCATACTTGTGGCATTTGAGATATGGTCACTTGAATAATAAAGGGCTGCATTTGCTAAAAAGGAAAAATATGGTGATTGGACTTCCCTACATAGAGAGGCAAGAAAAAATTTGTGAAGGTTGCATTTATGGAAAAATGCATAGGCTTCCTTTTCCAAAAACATGTTGGCGTGCTAAAGCTCCACTAGAGTTGATACATGTAGACATATGTGGTCCTACTAGGACTCCTTCTCCTAACAACAAAAGATATTTCCTATTGTTTGTTGATGACTATACAAGAATGACGTGGGTGTATTTTCTAGATCAAAAGTCAGATGCCTTCTCATATTTTCTTCTATTCAAGGCTCTAGTTGAAAGGCAAAGCTGGAAGCAAATCAAGATCCTTACAACTGATCGTGGAGGAGAGTTCATCTATACTCCGTTCTTGGATTACTGCAAAAATAACAGAATTCAAAGGCAACTCACTATTCGGCACAGCCCTCAGCAAAATGGAGTAGCGGAAAGAAAAAACCGCACCATCGTGGAAATGGCTCGAAGCATGCTAAAAGGAAAAAAGACTACCAAACAAGCTATGGGCTGAAGCAGTTTACACTGCTGTATACATTCTCAATTGCTTCCAACAAAAGCAGTTCAAAATAGAACACCATCTGAAGCATGGAACAAGAAGAAACCAGTGGTTGATAATTTAAAAGTTTTTGGTAGCATTGCTTACGCACTGGTTCTTCAACAAAAACAGAGAAAAGTTTGATGAGAAGGGAGAAAAACATTTTTTTATTGGCTACAACAATGAGTGTAAAGGATATCGTCTTCTGAATTCAAAGACTAACAAGATAATTGTTTCAAGAGACGTTGTGGACACGCGGAATCGATCATCCACTCCTTTTGGTTTTGTTTGGAGATTGTTTTTGAAAAAGGAAAGGAAAAGGTTTGTTGAAAACAGATACAGAGTCGCCACTTGGTCTTTAAGGAACCAAGAAACCTAATTTGACTCAACCAAATGGATAAAGGGCACCGGCCTTTCATAACCAATGAACTTGGCTCGGGGTTTTGGTACAAGAGAGGAAGGAGCCTTTGTCGCGACTAAAACACCCTCAACTCGCCCCGTCTTTCGACGAGCCTCAATTAGCATCCAAATAATCATCTTATACTATGTATGGTTCGACAATTAATACTATGATAGTATATTACATCACATAAGAAAATTTGAAATGGAAGATCTAAAGATAAAATATCATTCATAAGATCTAAGCCAAGTATCACACAATGCAAAGTGAAAGATCATACGAACAAACCTAGGAAAAATCGTCTAATCACATATCAAGTAATAAAGTTTTCCTAATCTAAGGGGACATGAATTGTTCTTGAAACAAATAAATCAAAGAAAACAAGGATGCTTAGCAAGCTAGAATTATGCATGTTAATCTTTGAGAAAAGAAGATCTCTCAATCCCCGGGACGGATGAGAAAGGAGGATTAGATCGAGGGGAAGCATGAACATGTGATCATGATCATTCCTTATAATCTTCTTAGATAAGGAGTTACAAAAACCCCAAATCTTTGAATGGATGCAATGTATGTATCTAGAATGTGCCAAGGTTGTAGTGCATTTTATGTTCATGGATTCCTAGAATGACTTAGAAGTCTAAAATGTGTATGAATGAATGAATGAAATTATCATGGGATATGTACAAATGTAGTATGAACTACTTCCTAAAACATGAGCTAATTTGGGGTACATGTAAGCATCAAATCAAAGGATGGAAGTAAAAGTATGCTTGCTGTGAATAGTGGACAGAACAGTAACATGATCTTTTGGAAATTGAAAAGAGGGGTTAGGAATGTTTTCAACGCATGAATTTTTATGGAGATCTTCCTTATTGTGTCTATAACACAAACCAAAAATCCAATCTTTAATAACTATCACATATTGAGAGAAATCATATAAACAATAGAGTTTATACAGAAACAGAGTCCGTACTGTCGACTGAAATGTTAGAAAATCTTAGAAAATGAAAACAAATGATCCAGGGGCCCATTTTATACAGAAAGTTTTCTAAGGCATTGAAGTTCAAGGAAAAATAAGTTGGGACCACCCCTTTTGGAAAAGTTTTCTGTAAAACAAGTTGAAAGTCAACCAAGCTGTTGTGACAGTTTGGGCAAAATATCTGGAGTGAATGTTTAGGCCAAATGGAACCCTTCCAAGTATTTCCAAGTCAAACCAAAAATCATGGGTGTTCTCTAATGAGTTAGGAAGACTTTACAAGTAGTCTTGCATCCATACATTAAGTATTGAGTTCTATAGAAATCTTTGAACTCGAATCACTCACTGTTTTGAATCACTGTTTTGAAGATTTTGGGAAAAACTATAGTTTTTTCTTTCTTGAGATCAAAATGAGGGGGTTAAAGAGGGGTTTTGAAATTGAGGTTTTGAAAGTATATTTTTAACATCAAATAGAGATTATGACCTCTTGGAATATCAACATCAACCTCATCATCAAGAACCCCCAATGTTATTGGAGAGATTCATTTTTATTTTGAATATAACTTCAAGAATACCTTGGAGGCATTGAAATTATAATCATCATCTATTAAACATGTTTTTGAGGTCAAGAGCTACTATCCATAAGGATTCACTCACCTCAAACTTCATGTCATCATTTAGATGATGATGAACTATAAGTAAAACAAAGAAAATAAAAAAGAAATGAGGTACGAGGAGATGAACATTGTATATAAGCAAGAAAATAAACAAATCAAATGATATTCAATGGTGGAACCACAAGCATTCAACCTCTCATATATGTGTGTATGTGGGTGTAGATTGCTCTCTAACTCATTGGAAACTCAAAGAAGATGAAGAAAATGAATTGAAATCTTGTAAATACTAGTTTAATTTTGAGAAAACTAAATAAAAACTCACATTTGACTTGGATTTGAAGAAGAAAATATTCATTTCTCTCTCTATTTCTTCCTAACTCTCTATATCTCTCTCTAATGGCTTCCAAGCTCTTCCCCAAATGGAAGCAAATGGGTCTAATTTATAGGCCAAGATGGGGGTGTATTTTGGATTTTTAAAAGTCTCTAATTGGTCCAAAAAGTTCAGATTATCAAAACTATGTCGTTTTATTTGTTGAAAATTTGAATTAAAACCCAAAAATTAACAAAAATTACAAAAATTTTGAAAAATCACTCAGAGTGCCACCGCGGCACTTGGCCACTGCCGCCGTGGCAGTGGACCAGTGCTGCCGTGAAAGTCAACCCTTCCGTTGACTAGAATTTGCATTTTGACCCCCAGAACTCCCGGAATTCGCGAAATGGCCCTATTTCGTCCGAAATTCACAAAAAATTCATACAAAATCCAAATTGAGATTATGATATACCGTTGAAAAGGTATTGAGGTCTAATTTCCATAAAAAAATAATTTAGAGTTGGGTCACTTTGGAAAATTTTGCGGTATTCGCGATAAAAGTCGAATTGATCGCATTTTTCACCTTCAGAAATTAATAACAAATTCGTTTTAGATCCAGAAATTATGTGTGACATACCGTTTGAAAGCTATTGACCTCTAGTATTTGATAAAAATATTTCAACATCGAAAAGGAGACTTTGATTTTTGGTCAAACTTGCAGTCAAATCAATCAAACAATGCACTTCCAGGAAATTTCGGGAAGTTCTGGGAGCCTCCAAAGACTGACATTTTCGTCCGATTTTCTTTTAAAACATATTTTAAGACTTTTCACATGATCTAGGATGATCTCGGAACTTTTGGGCTAATTCGGATGATTTTGGTCAAACCTTGGTCAAACTTGGTCAAACTTTGGTCAAACTTGGTCAAACTTTGGTCAAACCGGTCAACAGAGACTTTCTGGGAACTTCCGAGAGTCTCTGGAAGCTTACGATTTCAAATATTCATCTTTTGAAATACCCTTTTTTTGTTTTGAACAACATCGAATGATTTTTGAGATTCTGGGCCAATCTAGAGAGTTTTGGGCTTTTAGGGGCATTTTGGTCATTTCTGCAAATTCTTTGACTTCTTGAGAGTTAGAGGCAATCTTTGAAAATCCGATATTTCTAATCATCGAGGTTTGACATGCTTGTGGCCTCCTAAATCTGTTAGCCGACAAAATGGGGTGTCTACAGACGTGGTGTTTGATGAAATGACTACTTGGAATGGGGAAGAAAATTCTTCTCAAGCACCAATCACTGAATTCTTAGAACTAGCAGCTACTCAAGAAGAACAACCTCAACATGCTCCAGTTCAAAGTCCAAATCCAGTAAGGTCACCCGCCTCAAGCTCCTCAAGCCAAGAAAGCTCAGTCTTACCACCAAGAAAGGTACGATCTATAAGAGAAATTTATGATGCATGTGATGTTGCTCTATTTTGTTTTGAACCACATAATTTTGAAGAGGCCATCAAAGAAGAGGTTTGGAAAAAGTCAATGGATGATGAGATTGCCACCATACAAAAAAAAAACAAAAAAAAACAAAACGTGGGAGCTTGTGGACTTACCAAAAGGTAAAACAGTGATTGGACTAAAGTGGATTTACAAGACAAAGTTCAAAGAAGATGGTTCCATTCAAAAACACAAAGCAAGGTTGGTAGCAAAAGGATACTCGCAGTAGCCCTGAATTGACTTTAATGAGACTTTTGCACCTGTTGTTCGAATGGAGACTATACGAATAGTTCTTGCTCTAACAGCTCAATTGGAGTTAAATGTGTATCAATTAGATGTCAAATCAGCCTTTCTTACTGGAGGACTAGAAGAAGAAGTATACGTGGAGCAACCTCAAGGCTATGCATTGGAAGCACATGAAGGAAAAGTATATCTGCTTCGAAAGGCTCTTTATGGCTTAAAACAAGCACCAAGGGCATGTAATAACAAGATTGATGGATATTTTTCCAAAAATGGATTCCAAAGAAGTTCAAGTGAGCCATCACTCTATGTGAAAAAGGAAGGTACGAAAGACTTTCTTATAGTTTGCTTATATGTTGATGATCCAATTGATTTTGGCACAAATATGAAGATGGTTGAAAATTTTAAAAAGAATATGATGGGAGAATTTGAGATGACTAACTTGGGTCTTATGAAGTATTTTCTTGGAATCCAAGTTAAGCAATCAAAAGGGGAGATCTTTATTGCTCACGAAAAGTACATTGAGGATTTGCTAAAGATATTTCATATGAATAAGTGCAAATCAATGTCAACACCCATGGCGTTGAATGAAAAGTTAGAGCAAAATGATGGCAAGGAAAAAAGTGGATACCAAACGCTTTAGAAGTCTTGTTGGATCCTTGATTTATCTCACAAATACAAGGCCAGACATTATGCATTCTGTGAGCTTAATTTCCAGATTTATGAATGAACCAAGCAAGCTTCATTATGTAACAGCAAAAAGAGTGCTAAGATATCTTCAAGGAACAAAGAAACACGGTCTTTTGTATGTGAAAGAAGATGACAACAAACTAGTTGGGTTTAATGACAGTGATTGGGTTGGTTCGTTGGATGACAAAAAAACACATCAGGATACATATTTTGTCTTGGTACAAAGGTGATTTCTTGGAGTTCTAAGAAGAAAAAAATAGTAGCTTTATCCTCAGCAGAAGCCGAGTACATCGCAACAACATATGCAGCTTCTGAAGCTTTTTGGTTAAGAAGAATTCTCTCGGATTTGCATAATATGTAGGAAGCTAGAGCCTACTATTATTCATTGTGATAATATGTCTGCAATTGCTTTAACGAAAAATCCAGTGTTTCATGCTCGATCAAAGCACATTGAGCTTCGACACCATTTCATTCGAGACCCGGTGAGCAATGGAGAAATTGTTTTGGAGTTCAGCAACACATGATGACCAACCAGCTGATATTCTTACCAAGGCTGTCACTACAAAGAAGTTGGAAAGGTTCAAGAACAAATTGAAAATTGCAAATTAAGAGGGGGTGTTAAAAGTAATTTGTAATTTTAATATAAATCTAGAATGATCTAGTAAATCTAGAATAATCTAATGGGTTATCTAGTGGGGTTAGTTGTAAGTTGTAATATGTTTAGTTGGGAATAATATTAAATGTGAGTAGTTGGGAGCTATATTCTATAGCTTTCGGTACAAGCTATATAAAGGGGATTTTCCTTGCTATTGATGTAAGGAAAAGAAAAAAAAAAGAGAAAAATCTCCCAAGTTTTGATTACTTTTCCAGCAAATCCATTTCTTCATGTTCTACATGAATCCTCTTCCACTCTAATCAAAACTAATATAGTTCTCCCCCAACAACCTTTGTAGAATGGGGCGTGCAATATTTTCTGGCCACTATTTCTTTTATATTTGTAGAATGGGGTGTGTAATATTTTCTGGTCTCTGATTCTTTGATATTTTATTTTTTTTCAATAGAGTAAACTTTAGTGAGATTTCCTCATTTAAAAGAAGAAAAATAAAGAACTAGCACTACGTCACTTGTTAACAGAATCTCACTATCCATATTTAAGTGCCTAGAAGACTTTACCTTGTTGCTAATATGAATTTGACATGCTGAGAATTCAGAAATGATAATTAAGTTTGTAGATCACTATCTTAATTTATTCTGTTTTCTATTGTGATTTTCTTCAGTGGAGTTGAGTACCAACGTTAACATTGTTAATGGCTTGAGTAATTGTTCTACACTCTTGATTTTTTTAAAGCACTCTTCATAGTAAAGTCTCATTGTACTAATTGTAGGCTTTATTGAATGACAGCTCTCATTTTGACAAGTTTGCTTCATAATTTTTGAAGTAAAATCCTTCATCTTGATCATATGCGCGATCATCGCCTTGGCAATAAACTCTGTAAACATAGAGAAATTTTTGGGTACCTCAAGGTACCACATGGCATGCTACTTGGTACCCTGTACTCAATAGAAGCGCGTTACATGAACAATGGAACCTACCACAAAAAATTTAAATGACCCAACAATCCTGTATGGCGCTATCTCATTAAATATGGGATACCACAAAGGCATTACCTTGAACTTGAACGTATACAAAAACTTCTCGTAAACATGACATGAACTATTTCTCTTTTCACCTTTTCAACTCAACCTTTTCCAACACGTGCAATGCGTTGCACATGTTTTTACCTAGTATTGTAAAATACCAAATATGTCCTTCAACAAGATGAGATTATTAGGTGAAAATACCGAACAAAGAAGAAGAAGTTAGTAGTATTTCTTAGAGCAATTTGATTAGGTGTTTGGACTTTGATATATTTATGAACAATAATGCTAGGCACATATTCCAAATCACACTTCAAACTACACCCTTGCTTTAAATACATGTACCATGTGTTGTGTAAGTGGTGTACAGAAAAGTGTGAAAAATTCAAACAGCACAGAGTATATGCATTGAAAGCATAAAGTGTGGTTTGGAGTACGGTGTGGTTTGAGATGTGTACCTAACACTTCTCATTTATGAACCCTACACCAAACTAATGTGTTTAATCTTATTATTTATATTATATATACGCCCTAAACCTACAACGGTCACAATTGTGAGCATGAGAGATTTGTGTTTTACGTGTTACATTCAAGTGTGTACGTGTATGTATAGATATCTATGCTATTCTCTGCACTTTTCTTTTTCCCCTTGTTCCTCCTTGAACTGGAAGCTATGGAACACATTTTACCACAAGCCAAAATACTTTTAGCTATTATTCATTCATATTCGAATATACATATATTTATGAGAACAAATTTGCAGTCCGGATCTTAAGCGGACTCTAAAAAACGGACCAAAAAGACGGACTGTGTAAAAAGTGAGAATTTCTCACAAAAAAGTGAGAAATTCTCACATTTTCAAAAAAGTGAGAAATTTGAAAATGTGAGAATTTCTCACAAAAAAGTGAGAAATTCTCACTTTTTACACAGTCCGTCTTTTAGGTCCGTTTTTTAAGGTCCGCTTAAGATCCGGACTGAAAAAATTTGTTCATCCAAGTATCTTATTAGGTGAGTCAAAGGCAATGGACTCCACCACTTTCTATCAGCAATTTATCCAATTTTATCCTTGAAAAGTGGACTACACTACTTTCCATCATTAATTTGTCTCATTACCTCGAGTTTACTGCCAAAATAAAACTAAGGTTAAAAATAAATCCCACTCTTGTATCCTTGTGCAAATAAATCCCATTACAACGCTTGTTTGCCATGTCAGCAACACTCTTGATACACCCAATCTAAATGGGAAAGCAAATAAAATAGGCTACGCAATAATGGTTATTGTCAACATAAACTGGCTATGTGTATAATTAAGTTTAAGCCAATATTACTAAAGCAATAGTGACTATTGCCAAAGCAAACTGGCAATGTCTATAAGTCCCAGTTTGCCACATAGCCAGTTTGCTTTGACAATATTAACTGTTATTTTGATAATAGTGGCAGCCATAAAATATTTAGGGAGAATTCTTTCAATTTCTGGATGCACCTCTAAAATCCTGAAAGTGTTTGCATCTAAAAAATACATTTTTTAAATTATAAAATTGGTAGAGGCCGATTGAGATATTTAATCGGACTTATGAGACCAATGGAAAAAATTAATGGCTAAGTGATTGGTTTCTTGCCATCGGACTGATTATTATTTGATCGGGCTTCATTCTATCGGGCTCATCACCATTTCATCGGGCTGCTACAAAAAGTGGGCCCTGCTTCAATATGGCTGTATTGTGTCGCCATTGCGCTAGTACTATTGCTCACTCGGACTAACCACTAGTTGATCGGGCATCACTCAATCGGGCTTCCATGTATGCCATTGCAATTCCATCAATGGGCTCACTTCATGGCCCAATCCAGTTGCACAGGCCCAATGCCAATTTAATTCAAGTGATAAAAGTTTGTAGAGCCCGATTGTTGTTCAGTCCGATCTTCATTTGGCCACACTTCATTCCAAGACCAAGGCCACCTCATTAGCGAGTCATTTACGTTGCTAGGATTAGACCAACTTTGGCAACATATAACTTTATGCTAGGGCCCACATTAGTTTGACAATATTTTGATAAGGTAAGCTTTCATCGGGCTCAGCATTATTTTTCTTATGCCACTCGGATTAATCAGTATTTGAGGCCATCAACAGTTCGGCTACAATAAGAATGTGATATGGTTGGTAAGTTTTGGAAAGTGTCTTCAATCCCTACAATTCCTCTATAAGATAATATTATCTTAATTGGAAATATTATCACTTAATGGGAGATGTTATCTAGTTAGGAAAGATAATATTTTTGGAGATAATATCAGCACTTTTTGGAGATATCTTTTACTTGGAGGGGAAGCAAGCCGAATGAAGCCACAAAGGGGACCAGGTTCAAGCTATATATATACATGTGTATATATATTATTCAAGATATGGCAGATTTTATCAGTTTATGGAAATAAACTGGTATTTTTTACCAGATTATTATTCAAGAGCTTTTATTTCCTAATCAGCTTCAACCTCCATGGCCGCTATAAATTAACAGGCAGGCCAAGCAGTCAAGACACTCCGCGCCATCTCGACAAACTGCATTCTAAAGCATCCCAATGCATTCTTAGGATTAGTTTTTATTTTTCTTAGCATTTAAATTACATCCTTGTAATTTTCTCTTCCTTATTTCAATTAAATAAAAATGTTCTTTTTATTTAATTTCTCTTGCTCGCTTTCATCACTTGCTAGACTTGTGCGCTTCAGTACTGTCTAGGGACCTTAGGCCAAGGGTACTTTCCTACTTGGCCATCACAATCGTTTGATAGAAGTCAGATTTCCAAACCTTGTGTATCACTCACACAAGTGACTTAGGAAATTTTGTTTTATTAGTTTGGGCCTACCTAACAAGGCTCTGGCACGCCCGAATAAATATTATAGCAAACAATTTGGCACGCCCAGTGGGACCGCCGAGTGATGAATCATGTACACCGAAGCATGGTTGCAATTCTACTACATCCAAATTGGTTGGTGTAATGAATCAATCAGCCAACTTCAACAAGAGATTAATCGTCTCAAAAATGATAAATCTGCTACATACAAGGCTTTATGGGACAAGCCGTGGGATCCGCACTACCCAAATCGGCACGCCATTGTAGCCCCATATGATTTTGCCATCCATGATCTTTACGAAAAGATCTGGTGTTTTGAGGCCGATGTTAAGTACTTTACCCAAGGTATCGGCCACCTTCAAGTAAGTGGAGCTGATTGTCCTCCCCCTAATGGAAACTCTTTCATGTCTCGGGATGAGTTGCTAGATGGAGGTTGGAAGCAGAAACCAATCGGTTTATCAGATTGGCCGGTTGAAGAACAAGACGAATCGGTTGCTGATCGAGAAAGCCGTAATAGTATCCTTGATGATATCGCTATTCAGCTTAAACTCCTAAAATTTCAACGGCCCGAGAAGGCCGATGTTACCACTCTAAATCAAGAGACCGATGACTCTGGTCATCTTGATTCTAGCCGTCCGAGCCGCTCGGGGGGCAAGACGGCGAAAAAATAATTATTGATGAAGAGCCGAGTGATCCTGTATCGGCCATAGAGCTCCTCACCGACGTTGAAGAAGACGAAGAAGCACCTGGGGGGCAAATTCAAGATGAGCCTCAAAATTCTGTTGAGGCCGAAGAAGAAGAGTGTGATAGGCCGAGTGATCTCGTATCGGCCATAGAGCCTCCTAGTGATGAGAAGGACAATGATGAAGACCCCCTTGTTGATGAAGAAATCGGCGTTGAAGTGCTCGGGGGGCAAGCTTCGCAGAGCCCGATTGACTTTAAATCGGTCCATAAAGCTTTTGAACATATTCCTGTGAGGAAACTCACCCTCAAAGAGTTGTTTAATTTTTTCGGTCTTGTTGTAATGACCGATTATTATTTTTATTTCAAGCCAATCAATTATTTGGCTTGGGTTGATTTACATCCACAGTGGCTGAGTGGGTGTCACCAAAAACTAAAGTTTATTTGGTGGCTCTTTTTACAACAATGGTATTATCAAAAGACTGAAAAGGTGCTGAAGACCGGACTGAATTAATTCAGTCAGTAGGCTATTCGGACTCACAAGACCGAGAGCAATAATAATAATAAATAAAGTAATGCCAGAAGGATGCTTGGGATGCTGATCGGACATAGAGGCCGATGATGTAGTGTCAAAAGTGTTTGTATAACAGTCAAGTGGTGAAGCCCGATTACATGGAGGTGGTGGGCTCAAAGGTGTTACATGGTTGGCAGCTGGCAATTATAATTCGGTCTCTTGGCCAAGCCCGATGTTAGTCCAAAGATCATCGGTCTACATGATGAGCCCGATCGCAGTCTAAAGGTAATCGGGCTAGATAAATATGGCCATTCAAAATTTCACTTGTTTTTATTTTAAACGGCCAGGGGGGCAATTGTTTGCACCTAAAAAATACATTTTTTAAATTATAAAATTGGTAGAGGCCGATTGAGATATTTAATCGGACTTATGAGACCGATGGAAAAAATTAATGGCTAAGTAACTGGTTTCTTGCCATCGGGCTGATTATTATTTGATCGGGCTTCATTCTATCGGGCTCATCACCATTTCATCGGGCTGCTACAAAAAGTGGGCCCTACTTCAATATGGCTGTATTGTGTCGCCATTGCGCTAGTACTATTGCTCACTCGGACTAACCACTAGTTGATCGGGCATCACTCAATCGGGCTTCCATGTATGCCATTGCAATTCCATCAATGGGCTCACTTCATGGCCCAATCCAGTTGCACAGGCCCAATGCCAATTTAATTCAAGTGATAAAAGTTTGTAGAGCCCGATTGTTGTTCAGTCCGATCTTCATTTGGCCACACTTCATTCCAAGACCAAGGCCACCTCATTAGCGAGTCATTTACGTTGCTAGGATTAGACCAACTTTGGCAACATATAACTTTATGCTAGGGCCCACATTAGTTTGACAATATTTTGATAAGGTAAGCTTTCATCGGGCTCAGCATTATTTTTCTTATGCCACTCGGATTAATCAGTATTTGAGGCCATCAACAGTTCGGCTACAATAAGAATGTGATATGGTTGGTAAGTTTTGGAAAGTGTCTTCAATCCCTACAATTCCTCTATAAGATAATATTATCTTAATTGGAAATATTATCACTTAATGGGAGATGTTATCTAGTTAGGAAAGATAATATTTTTGGAGATAATATCAGCACTTTTTGGAGATATCTTTTACTTGGAGGGGAAGCAAGCCGAATGAAGCCACAAAGGGGACCAGGTTCAAGCTATATATATACATGTGTATATATATTATTCAAGATATGGCAGATTTTATCAGTTTATGGAAATAAACTGGTATTTTTTACCAGATTATTATTCAAGAGCTTTTATTTCCTAATCAGCTTCAACCTCCATGGCCGCTATAAATTAACAGGCAGGCCAAGCAGTCAAGACACTCCGCGCCATCTCGACAAACTGCATTCTAAAGCATCCCAATGCATTCTTAGGATTAGTTTTTATTTTTCTTAGCATTTAAATTACATCCTTGTAATTTTCTCTTTCTTATTTCAATTAAATAAAAATGTTCTTTTTATTTAATTTCTCTTGCTCGCTTTCATCACTTGCTAGACTTGTGAGCTTCAGTACTGTCTAGGGACCTTAGGCCAAGGGTACTTTCCTATTTGGCCATCACAATCGTTTGATAGAAGTCAGATTTCCAAACCTTGTGTATCACTCACACAAGTGACTTAGGAAATTTTATTTTATTAGTTTGGGCCTACCTAACAAGGCTCTGGCACGCCCGAATAAATATTATAGCAAACAGAAAGCCTTTCCCAATACCACAACAGTCACTTGTTTTCACCGCAAAATCGCTCCCTAATGGTAACATTATGTGGAATGGTTGTACTATAAAGAGCAATATATGTTAAAAGTTGCATTTGGTATAAAAGTAACAGATTTCTTTTTTAACACATGTATCATTTTTTTTGTTCGTTAGGTATAGAGAGAGAAAATGAAAGAAGGATAGAGATGAGAATGGAAACATGAAAGAATGAAAGTTCTTTGATATAGAAATTAATTAAGGATTCCATCAACCCCTAACTAGGGTGTTCACGGGTCGGGTTGGTTGGTTTTGACCTTGACCCATACACCTGACCCAAACATGGTCGGGTCGATCTGCAGAAGACCACCCGTTATCGAATCGAATCAGCACAAAAAATACAATTGTCGAGTGGGTTCGAGTCGGGTGGGTCTCGGGTTTCACCCGTGAAACACTAAGCTCGCATGGTAACGTTTCCTGTTTTCAGTATTCATTTTTTTTTAACAAAAAACCAGTTTATGTTTTTTTTCTTTTAAAACGAAAACGTAAAACTTGTTTGATAACATTGTCTTTTTTTTTTTAATGAAAACAAAAACAGGAAACATGTTTGGTAATGGTATCAATGTCAAATCTATTTTTCAAAATATACCTCACCAAAATACATTTTCGATAAAAATTTTGTTTTAAGAATACTTTTAAAACACGACAAACATACATATTGATAGGTCCAAGAATATCAGGTTAAGGTCAAACAGCCACCTCAGCAAGAGTGCTTGTGTACCCAAATATCCCGGCTTCGATAAAAATTTTGTTTTAAGAATACTTTTAAAACACGACAAACATACATATTGATAGGTCCAAGAATATCAGGTTAAGGTCAAACAGCCACCTCAGCAAGAGTGCTTATGTACCCGAATATCCCGGCTTCTACCGCTCGGGTTGGTCCCACAGCTCGGGCGCATAACACGGGCATCCCACGTGATAGACATGCTCTGTGACTTGCCCCGCAAGGCTCTCAGCAGTTTCCTAACTCAAGTGAAGCACCAATGAAAGGTGTAATCAGTTCCCTAATTCGTTTAGGAAACTCGCATGACTCACACCAATCAAATTATAATTAGATTAACTCTCCTAATCTGTTTACTTACCTAATATGAGCAGGTCACTTATGTCTATAAAAGAGATCTCTCACCCCCATTAATTAATGGGGCATTCGAGCTTTTGTAAAACGGCATATATATACGGCACAGGCAGATCCGGTGGGTCCCTGGTAGCTCCAAGCTTGTTGGTTCACCAACGACCCCCGGTGCCATTTCGGTCATAGTGCACGTGCTCCGGCACAACCATGGACGTAGGTCACCTCGTTAACGGAGCCGAACCACATACAATCTCTTCTCTCTCTCTCTCCCTCTCTCTCTCTCTCTCTCACTTTACCCCAAATCAGTGCTTACCAATTTTCGACATCATCACATATCATGCTGACACGTACAACTCCAAAATGCATATTCTAACATTCAAAACCATCAACGTTAATGCATATTCTAACATCCAAAACTATCAACGGCGGAGCAAAAATATAGCCTAGCCAGTTGGTAAAAATGCTATTCGTGCCACCCTTATACTAGGGTTTGTATCTTGCTCTCTCCCTCAACTATGGCATTTATGTTCTTGTATGAGACCATTACACCAAATAATAATAAATAAATAATAATAAAATAAGTAAAAAAAAAAATGGTTAATTACATTTTACCCCCTAGGGTTGGCCCATTTTCAATTTATCCCCTGGTGGTTTAAAAGTGGACACTGAACCCCTGTGGTTTTGGACTAAAGTGAAACTATTAAAATTTCTCTAAAAATAGTTTCACATGGAGAATAAATGTTAAAATTTGCCTTAAATAGGAGAGTTTAAGTGTCAAACTTAACCCCAAAATTATCCCTACAAAGTGTTAAAAATTAGCCCCACATAGATGGGTTAAATGACAACATTATCCTCACATAGGGAGTTAACCACAAAATTATTCTCACAAAGGGGGTTTAATTGTTAATATTTTTTACTAATTTTAGAATTTTCATTAGTTTTGAGGGAAATCTTAACCGTTTCACTTTAGTCCAAAATCACAAGGAGTTTAAGTGTCCACTTTCGAAACACATGGGGGTAAAGTGAAAGTAAGTCTAACCATAGAGGGGTAAAATGTATTTAACCTTTAAAAAAAGAGTAATAATATGCTTCCCAAAAAGTACTTCCCGATGCATGTGGCAGTAGGACCCTCTTCATTAATGGTAGGACCATTTCAACATCAGCCAATCAAAATCTACTAGGCTCACTGCTACATGTGTTGGGAAACATTTTTGAAAAAAAAAATTTGAGAAGCATAGCATTACTCTTTTAAAATAAAAAAATAAATAAATAAAAAAAATAAAAAAAAAGGCCATCAACTGAGGCAGTGTTGCCACGTCTAAAATCAAACTCTAATTACAAAATGCAAAAGATTTACCACAGCATGCCCACTTTGTCTCGACGGTGATTGCCGTTTTACGTTTTTAAAAAATCAAAAACGACTTTTTTTCGTTTTTGGTTTTATCAACAATTGTGAAAACGGTTTTTGTGAAAAAAAAAAAAAAAAAAACAACAGAAATTTTATCAAACGTGTTGTTAGTTTTTCATTCTTAAAAAAATGAAAATAAAAAGAGAAAATAAAAAACCGCAACGTTACCAAACGAGTCCTAAGCCTTTCAATTTGTTAGCATTAGCAGAGAAAATATAAGAGATGCATCATGTATGCATCTAACTCTTCAATTTAGAAAGGATCTTTCATTAGAAAAAAAAAATCAAGACAAATATACCATTTAAAATCAATTTGCAGAAAACATTAACAACTAATAAAGGGGATTTCTCTTAACACATTAACAAAAAAAAAAATTTAAACAAAGGGGGTTCTCTCTAAACAATTTCATGGTATCAAACCAACAATGGCTTCCACTACTCCAAATTCTTCTTCTTCTTCAACAAATACTTCGTTTTTTTCTTCTACAAATGCATATCCACAACTTAATCATCTTTATCTCTGCCAAATATCACAAACCTAGTTCCTATTTGAGTCTTTGAGGCTTCTCGTTGCTGGCCTGTAGAATGCATTTTGTAAATAAAAGTAGAAGCAAGAGCAGTTAATTAAAAATAGAAGCAATTAAGACTTATTTTTTCTAAAAAAAATAAAAACTCTATTAATATTAGAATGCATTTTGAAAATGAAGACGAAAATTCAGTTTTTTCTACCACTAAAAAACCGACCGCAAACACCCCTACCAAGAATGATGTTTTACCAACATTCACATTCAAGAAGGTTAAAATGATCTTGTATCATCACCTAAAAGTAAAATTTGACCTTATGAATTCTTTTCATGGTATACAATTGTCTTGTTGGTGCTGGAAGAATCAATTTCCTGGAGCTGATTATAAGGGAATCGGCATTGGAGTAAGAATTAACAAAGAGGTAGAAGTCAAATGGGCAAAAAACAAAAAGTTGTAATCTCTTTGTATAAACTTACTGATAATTATGCTTCGAAAGCTAAATCTTATTACTAGATTATCTTGTAAAGAATACATTTTTGCTGACTTCAAAATTGCTCACCATTTGCTCACCCTCCTCTTTTATTGGATAATGTAGTAAAGTCCAGTAATAAATGAGAATTAATTAATAATCTGAAGTACTAGGCTCTACTGCATTAGCCAATGAAAGAAGAGGGTGATCAAAAAGTGAGCAACAATTTTGAGGTGAGCAAAGCTGCACACATCTTGTAAATTCACAATCTTTTGGACGTGGCAAAAGAAAGTCTATAATGGCAATTTTTTTTTGGCTAAAGTCTATAATGACATTTATTTGGCTAAGAGTACTAAATGAGGAATTCTTTTGAAACCTAGTGGCTAGTGCTATTTAGAGGCTGTTTGTCATTGCTTATTTATCTATTTTAAGCAGTTTTGGTGGCCCAAACTGCTTATTGATCCGTTTATTTCAATAAAAATATAAGCAGATTTGATCAAAAAAGCAGTTTGACAATAAGCAGGTGGGGGATGCTTTTCAAGATTATCTCTATATTTGATCAATTCACAGCATGTTAACCAAACACCCGAACCATTATAAGTAATTCTACTTTTAAGCAGTTCTACTAACCACGATCAAGATCGCACAAACAGGCTCTTAATCGGACCAAAAACTCCATTACCTCAAATACGTACAAGCAGCGTCCCGAGGATCAAATTCAACTCGCCCACCCGGCACATAGTTAATCTTGATTTTACGGGCCCAACAATAAGTGTAAAGTCCATTGATGATGGAACAGGCAGGATCTTCTGAAGTAAGTGATGCCGGAAACACATTGACATACAAAGAATAAAGATCATCATCGAAATTGAAGTATTCTTCATTATCAAATTCCTTTGATCCCCTTGGTGGAATCTCCATGTAGAAATACTCCAATGGCTTTCTTGATTCATCAACATTGTTATATAAAAAAGGTTCCCATCTCATTGTTATTTCAGATGAGTTGTGAATCTTCAACCACCACCTAACCTTATCCTGAATCAAAAACAACAAAAGTTAGGGTGGTCCGACATTACATTTTCAGATTATGATATGTGTATGTAAATGTAAACATATAGAAAACTTGAAAAATAATATGTTCGGCGAATCTCTTGTATTGGAATTGATTTTCTACAATGTTGCATGAAGGCATGGGCGGAGCCATTTGAAGACCCCGGCCCAGCAAAATTTTTCAACATTTTGATTATGCACATGTAATATTTCTAAATTTTTTAAAATTAATTCATGTATCGGTCTCTCCAAAATCTTAATTTTTAAGGAAAGAATTAACACTATACCCTTCTCAATTATGAATCCCAATTTTGGTTTTCAAATATTTCGTCGGTTGTATCAGATGCATCCAGACTTGCAGTGGCATGCGATACCATTAATCTCTGTCAGAGCATTTGATGCAATTGTTATGCCATTTGAGAACCAACTATGGGATTCAAATTTGGACAATATAGTATTGCTCTTTTAAAAAATGGTTCATGCCTATATACAATACAACACTTATTTTGATAAATGATAGGCCAAAGGATAAGAATACACATTAAATATTATAAACACCAAACTTTCCAACTTGAAAATTAAAACAAAAAACCTTCCACACGTAAATAATAATTTTAATGATACAAAAAATATGCATAAAGAGGTTCAAAAAATTTGTCTCGGGGCGCTGCCCTCAAGCATGTGTTCGTGTTTTCTAGTCTACCTAGTAACTCTGCACCCTCAAAATGCAAATTCCTCACTCCGCCCCCTACATGAGGAACTTTCATATAGGCAATAGAAAATCCAATATATACATCATATCATATATATATTTTCCATTTTATGAAACTATCTTTGTATAGTCAATTTTTTAAGCAAATATCATTTAATGTATTGGTTGACATTAATTTTTTTATTCTTCCAAATCTGCCCATTTAGATAAACCTCACAACTAATTTATGTCCCTTCACTAAGTAGTACTCCAGGTTCAAATTTAGGAATTACATTGTTGGAAAGTGAATGGAGAATATATATTTAATAGTTACAATGATCACTAGTTTTGGGACGACTAAAAAATGAAAAGTAGTTACATGAAGTGAGATGAAGGATGTATATCAATGTGGTAGGTTATATATATATATATATGCATATATATATATATATATTTTTATCATTATGACATATTGTAGATAATATCATATGGGGATACATATCATATGAGAGAATATTTCCTAACAAAATGAGTAGATCACTACACCATATGATAAATTTGTAATATGCAGATTTTTTAATTTGTAACAGTAACGAGTATATATATCCGTTACAAATAAAAAACAACCGTCACTAACTATCAATATTTTGGTTACATAAATTTTGTAATGGGTATATATACAGTCAGGCTCTAAGGAGGGCGCCCTTTTTTTATTAAAGAGAGGGCTTCTGTTTTGACCGTCGGATCGTATTTAAAAACTGTGAAATGACAACACTGCCCTTAATGAAAACACGATCTGACGGCTAAAACAGAGGCCCATTAAAGAGAGGTACCCCTCTTTAGAGAATCTTTGGGTATATATATACAAAGATTTTTTAAAGAGGGCTCCCTTTGTTTATTACCTCTGTTTTGACCGTCGGATCGTGTTTAAAAACTGTAAAATGACAAAACTGTTATTAATAAAAATACAATTCAACGGCCAAAATAGAGACACACTCTTTAATAAAGTAATAAAGGGAGGACGCAGCCTGAGTGTACATATATATATATATATTTGTAATGGTTATATCCGTTACAATTTTTAATTTGATAAAAAAAAAAATAATAATAATAATAATAAACAAAATTGGGGAAGAAAACTGTCGGGCAGCTCGGGCTCTATCTCTCAAAAATAGAACGAGAAAGAGAGAAAGGAGACAGAGAGAGAGAGAAAAAAAAAAAAAAAAAAAAGAGAGAGAAAGGGTAAAAAGGATCGCCGCCCACTGCTGGCTGCGGCTGCCGGGGGTCTCGACAAGATCATAAATGCAGAGAGGAGAAGAAAAAAATAACTACTACATACATAACTCACAGTGCTACTACAGCAGTTTCCCATCCTCTTTCTTCCAGATCAAATTTCAAGCCGTAGTTTCAACTGTTACCAGAGAGAGATTCAATAATTAGGAGTTAAATCATCTGATTAATTTCACCATCTCTAGTATTTGGGTACGTTTTAAAAAATAGAAACATACTGTAATTCCTCCAAACATGCATATATGCTTTCACACACAAGAGAGAAATCTAGAAAGAGAGAGAACATGTTGTACCTGGAAGGTGGCGGTCGGCAGTTCGTGAAACTCAGTTGAGAGGTAAAGTGTTTATATAAACCTGTTTAATGAATAACGTATTGATTCACTACAAATCCAATTAAACTCTTATATATATATATATATATATATTCGAATTTGAATCAGAATAGAACTCTTACATTAGTGATCAGAACATGCAGTACCATTAAAAGCCCGTTTGTCTACCACGTTTTGGAGTCCAAATTTCAATTATCCTGCGATAGGACTGCCAATTGCAGAAGCTAGTCCGTTTGGCATGCAAGTTAATCCATCGCATAAGCAATCCATTATGAGGTTGTTTGGCACAACGATAGCTTTGCGATTGCTTTTGTGATAATAGATTGTGGTCACAATAGATTATGATAGCTGTGGTGTTTAATTGGATAAAATATTATAAAAGTGGTTATGGTAGTATAATAGATTATGTAAGTGTTTGGTTACATAGATGAAAAAGTGATTTTAATATCCAAAAGAAAAATGTGTCCTTATATTGTAAGACTATTATATTATTATCATATACATAATAAAGTATAGTTTCATTGATACGTATTAGTAATTGTTATTAAATAATTATTTAGTTACTTAATCAAAATAAATAATTATTTGGTATACTTGATACATATTAGTAATTGTTATTAAATATATATATATCGTAATTAGCTATACAATTAAATTATTAAATACATTACTGAAGTAATATTTGTAATATTGTTTCATATTGTTAATTAATTTTAAGAATTTCATTTTTGTATTATTAGAACAAAATTCACTTTTTCCATTCAAGTCAAAGTGACGGCAGAGTAAATTCAGAAATTATAGGGGTGTGCAGAGATTTTCAAGAAATTTGATAAGCATTCACTTGTATTATGGTGAGGTTAAATGTGTAATTGTTTGAAAAATGCAAGGGTACTCTCGTTGCCGGTGACGAGAGTGAGAGACAGAGATTCGGCGGCTTGTGGTAGGTATCCGATCAATGTTAGGGATTTCAATTTGGGAGGAAAATGAAGTCGGAATGAATTTGGGGAAATGAGATTATGAGAGGGTTGTGTTTCATTTTTACCAATGGGTCCCATCTAAACTTTGATTATTTGCTTAGAAACCCTCAGTTGTACATTTCGGTGTACAATTTGAAGTGCATGTAGCATTTTTGGGCTCATTTATGCCAACGATTGTTCAAAGCTGGGTCACCCCAGCTTATTCATATCGCAACAAAATCGCAAATTACAATGCGATGATGATTGGACTTTTGACATCCAAACATGCACAATCAGCGTTTGACTCCTAAAAGCCATTAAAAAGCTGCTGTAACGCCACGCCAAACACCCTCTATATCGCACAAATCAGCGTTGGAAACAAAGCCGGTCTCAGTTCCAGCTTAAAAGGAAGAACGCGGTCAACAGCTGGTCAAAGCCAAGCGCTATGACCAACATGCCCTCCTCTTTTCTAATGATTCTGGACGCATCACTCACATATGGATGCAGTAAATGTTGGTTAATCCCAATTCTGCCCCAACTAAATGTTATCAAAATACCCCTAAAAAAAATTAAGAAACCATTATTGTCCATATAAAATATATATACTCCATAAGAAAACCCATTATTGTACGTCCACATAATGTAGTCAACGATTTGATCTTATATTAAATAATTATTAACAAACATTAGTAATGTAATAAACTAATTATTAACAAGCATCAACACAATAGAGAGAGAAAGGTATTAGATCTATTTGTATCGATTTTCTTGTATGATTTTTGTGTCAAAAATTGTAATATTCGTACCCAGAAAATGGAAGTAATATTTATTTTTCATGCATTAATTAGTATAATTAATTGCATGTGATATTTGGGTAAGTTCCAGTTATCCCGATGTGATAAGTGTTTTGATAAAGGGCACAATTTGATAGATATGATGTGGGACTCATGGGAGGTCCAGATTGTATAAATTGCATTTAGTTACATTTATGTGATTAAATGATATTTGTTTAATTTCTTTTAATATTTTATTGCTTGTTATGACCTTTTATGGTGCCAGTTTGGGTACCCGTGTGAGGGTAAATTGGAATATAATTCATAACTAGTAGGTTAATTAGCAATTTCATAAAATATTTGGGACCACTTTTGGGACTCATATGTGACATAGACACATACCCACTTAGATATTTGGTGGTTAATATAAAGTTTAGGGGATTTCATAATATACTCTAGAAACATATGGCCGTAAATAGAAATATGGCAAAAAAAATCATAATATATCCTCAAGTATATGACTAGTCGGTAAGTGACAATAAAAAAAAATAAGGACAGAGAGTTAGAACAGTTGATCGGGAGAGAACGAATCCTATTTATACGCCTTAACGAGCATTTGTTAGTACCTTTTTATCCTGTTTTTGTATATTTTTACTTCGTTTTCTAGTTTTTTTTATAAGATTTGGAAGAAATCACCTAAACCAGGCTAAACAGGATGAAAAAGCACAAAGAAATAAGCTGAAAAAGCCAAGTCGCGCGCGCGAGAAACCGAGAATCGCTCGCGCGATCCGCTCGCGCGAAAGTCCCAGAATCGCTCGCGCGATCCGCGCGCGCGAGGTACCAAATGTTGCGCTCGCGCGATATGTGTAAAAACAAAAGTTGCGTATTTCAGTATACTGAAGACTCCTGTGCAAACGGAACTGCTGAACGACGTCTAGACTGTAAATTACATCAGTTTCAGTTCGTTTCGGGTTAGGAAGGCTTCCAAAACTTGTTGTAAATCTATATATACCCTATTTTATTACAATTAAAGGGTTAGACATTATTGGCAATTATTATACACACATTCTACAACCATACTTCCAGCCATTGAAAGGAGGGAAGCAAGAAGAAGAAGAAGAAGACCAAGGGTTTCCATGGCCTCCTCCATCAACTACTTGCCATCCATCACTTCCATGGACGGCTAGATCATAGATCTAGGGTTTCAATGAAGCCCTAGACGAGTAATAGGGTTTTATTTATGTTTTTATTTTAGTTTTATTATGTATGGATGACAGTCACATGTTTAGAGGATTTTTATAAATAAATCGTACTTCTAGTGATTAAATCATTACTTTCAGAATTTATTCTTGTCTTAGATCTATTTTGACTGTGATGTGCTCAACGATCTATGCTTGATGTGCTTGTTTAGATTGTTTACATGTGATGGTGCTTTATTGATTTGTGCTATCAAGTATCCGAATAGTCCATGCCTAGGTTAGACGGATTAGATCACAACCCTAGTTTAGTGTGGGATAATTCGTGCTAACCGAAGATGGATTATGTTGGTGCTTGAACCATGAATATCTTCTTGTCGGAGGAATTGGGCTTGTAGCTACAATTCCCCATTATCATCCAATGTAATAAGCTAAAGTAATTCATAAATATTCCTATTATGAAGCTAGTGGTGGATTTGCAATCCTAGGTTCCCTTAAACATTATTTAAAACAACTTTAGTTGCTTTCATAGTTTAGATTTATTTTTATTGTTATTAGTTTAATTAAAATCAAATCAAAATCCGTTTTCATAATTAACTAAAGTTAGGTTTTAAAATTAAGTCGCTGTAGTTAACCAATCCCTGTGGGTTCGACCTTTACTTCCACACTGCAAATCTTTTGAAAAGTAAAGAACACTTTTTATATCTTGATATTGACAACATCAATTTTTGGCGTCGTTGCCGGGGATTGCAAATTACTACCTTTAGTTTTAGAATCTTAGTTTAGTTAATTCGTAAATATTAGATTAGGTTTTCTTTTCTTATTTTTCGTTTTGTTTTTAGTTCCTAACTTGTTCTTTTATTTTGTAGTCAACGTTTCCGAATGGAGCAGCTAATTACATCAAAGGAGCTTACGCAAATAAAAATATAAATAAAATAAAATAAATTGCTTCTGGTGAAACTCTCTTTAAACCACTGTAAGTCAGGGCGCTGTGACGCACTATTTGCATTAGTTTAGGGTTAATTGCACTGCATTAGCTAGGAAACCCAGGGCGCTGGGCTTGACGCGGTCATTGCATTACAGGATAAAATTCATGCATCACAGTAGTTGAGTGCTTGTTATCTTAGTTGCGTGATTGCTATTTGTTTTTGTTAGTTGAGTCAGTTTTTGTTTTTAGTTTACTTTATTTTAGTTTATGTTAGGTACACGTTCAAATAAACCGGAATTAAAACTTGTTGACTCTGAACTTGAACGTACATTAAGACTTAACAAGTCTTCCAACTTAACTTCTAGAACACGATTTTTAATAGACGACGATTTGACACCGAAACCAACATCTTTATTTGAATCTGAAATACGTAGTACCCTTACAAGACTAAAGAAACCACGCTTTCATAACATAGAACCAATTAAAATGACAGACATTGGAAATAATAACGAAAACAACCAAAATAACAACGGAAATAATTTGAATAATCCTAATATACCACCACCTCCTCCACTTAAAGATTATTTTATTCCTACGACTTACACGCCACAAAACATGTATTGATTTACCGGAGGCGACGGCATCTCACTTTGAGATAAAGTCGTCTACCATCTCGCTACTTCCATCTTTCCATGGCCGTTTAAATGAAGATCCATATAAACACTTAGGAGATTTTCAAGATATATGTTCTACTTTGAAAATCCAAAACTTAACTGATGATGAATTAAAATTGCGGCTCTTTCCATTCTCTTTAAAAGATAAAGCTAAATATTGGCTTCAATCTTTGGAGCCAAATACAATTAGAACATGGGAAGACTTACACACCGCATTTTTACAAAAGTTTTTCCCGATTATGCGTACGAATCAGATAAGAAAATCTATAACAAACTTTGTGATGCAAGATGGGGAATCACTCTACGACACGTGGGAAAAATTTAAAGAATTATTACGTTCGTGTCCACATCATCAGGTTCCTAAGTGGCAATTGGTTCAAGTCTTCTACGAGGGGCTTATTCCCTCTGTTAGAAATACCGTCGATGCCGTTTGTGCGGGTACCTTCCTACACAAAAGTGCCGATGAGGCCTGGAAAATTTTTGAAACATTAAGCGAGAACTCGATGCATCAGACTGTGTCAGTACGTTCTGAGGGATATCTTAATCAACCTAAGAGGGAGGTAAAGTTCGAGTCAAGTCAATCAATTGAAATAAAAGAACTATCTAACAAACTTGACCGACTTTTAACAATGAACCAAACGACAGCCCCACCCGCTCATGAAATTTGTGCATTATGTTCTGATCCTTCACATTCGATACTTGCATGTCCATCGGCGAATCAATTTCCGGAATTCGTGGAGCAACACATTAACTCTATTCAACAATACCCACGAAATAATTATAATTCGACTACTAATAATCCGGATGCGCCATGGAGAAACCATCCTAACTTCTCGTGGAAAAATAATTATAATAATCCTAATGAGGCGACTAATTTTCCTAATGCATATCGACCTCAGTTTCAACCTAATCAATACCAACAACCGCATCTTAATCCGAACCCTCCAAGGGGTAACATTTTTGAGGAAAAGGTGTTGGCATCCCTTAATAAAATTGAAACGCAAGTACAGGCACAAGCACAAATAGTGCACTCTCATACACAATCCATTGCGAAGCTTGAATCTCAAATGGGACAACTAGCTACTGTAGTAAGTCGTAGAAACGAGGGGACGTTGCCTAGTCAAACAATTCAAAACCCTAAGGGACAATATAAGGTTAAGGGGTCGAATGAACAAGTAAACGCCGTCTCAACTAGGATGACTACACGAGAGGAGGTGATAGAAACCCCTAATAAGAATGAAAATGTGATAGATGTGAACATCGACTCTAATAAAGAGAGGGGTGAGGACGTGAATCAAAGTAGAAAAGAAAATGAACCGGTCCCAACAAATTATATTCCGAGAATGCCATATCAACCTAATTTTGAGGAGCCGTCTAATCTTACAAATAAAAAGTCTAAGGTTGAGGATATACTCGAGGTATTTAAACAAGTTAAAATCAATATTCCATTCCTCGATGCTATTAAACAAATTCCCGCTTATGCTAAATGTTTAAAAGACCTTTGTACACAAAAGCGCAAAATGCGTAGTCATACTCCTAAAAAGGTCTTCCTCACGGAAAAAGTAAGTTCTATTTTTCAACACTTACCTCCAAAGTATAAGGATCCTGGTACGCCTACGATTTCATGTGTCATAGGTGACACTATCATTCATCGGGCTCTCCTTGACTTAGGAGCTAGTGTTAATCTTTTACCCTATCACGTCTATGAACAATTAGGACTAGGTGAACTTAAACCTACGGCCGCTACTATTCAATTAGCGGATCGTTCTGTCAAAGTACCTAGAGGAATCGTCGAGGACGTCTTGGTTAAAGTTGATAAATGCTATTATCCTGTCGACTTCATGGTCCTTGACACTGAACCCGTGCTAGATGCTAGAAAACACACTCCTGTCATTTTAGGCCGTCCATTCTTAGCAACCGCTAACGCACGTGTTAACTGCCGGACGGGGGTAATGAAGGTGTCATTTGGGAACATGAATCTCAAATTAAACGTTTTTGACGCTATTGATCAACCTCCTAAAGACAATGATTACCTATGTGAGACGGAGATTGAGGTTAGACGAACAATTGAACCAAATAACATACAACCTTTGGGTGAGGAAAATAATTTGGTGAGTAGTGAGCGGACGAATTCGACTAATCTGGACCCTAATGCTGAATCTACTCGGAAGGTAAGAAATCGATTTGAACATACTGACAAACCGTCAATCGAATTAATTCGAAGCGACGTAATTTCTGCTTACCATCGAGCTCCACCTGACATCCTTAGGGGTACACAGTCCGATTTACGGCCTCCATAAAGCCTTGAGCTAGAACGGTCTAGCTGAAGACGTAAAAGTTAGCGCTTCTTGGGAGGCAACCCAAGCTTTATTTCGTTTGTTTCTCTTATTTGTGGTCGTTTTTTAGTCTGTATGAGTCTGTTTTGGACATTCTGGATAGGTTTGGGGGTTGGACTTAATTTATTTTAATATTATATACATAATTTTAGCTAAAAAATGGAAAACACCCAAATCGCGCGCGCGGCCCGCTCGCGCGAGACATCGCTCGCGCGAGTTTGCCCCTTAGTGGTTCTTCCTTGTTTTTTTTCTTATATGATGCCTCTGCTTCTTCTCACGCCTAGCCTCGCGGGCGCGAGGCATCTCGCTCGCGCGAGAGAGATAAAAAAAAATTGGGAATTCGCGCGCGCGACGGCCGCTCGCGCGATTCCCCACTTTCCTGTTTTTTTCCCTTTTGTTTTCCATATCCTTCCCCCTACCTATTTTATTTGTGTTTCTTTTCTGTTTTTTGTTTATTTGGTTCAGTTTAGTTCGTGTTCGTTGTTTTCCTTGTTACATTTATACTTTTTTCGTTTTATTTCTTTTCCATTTGCTAGTTTAGTTTAGCTTAGTTTTTAGATTTATATTCCATATTTAGGTTTCATTTACTTTTAATATTCTTTTGTTAGTTTCTTTTTATCTAGTAGTAACAGGTAACATTGAACTTTATAGCCATATTCCTTTGTGTTCACCTGTTCTATGCTTGTCAAGATCGAGGTACTATCGTTCCTTCCTTATGTACTCTCCTTTCTTTCATTTTATTGTTTCATTGGGGACAATGAAAGGTTTAGGTTTGGGGGTATATACACATGCACATTAGTTTATGCAAAATTTTAAAATTTTTCAATAAGTGTGTTTAAATAAACGATGTTACCGACGTTTTTGCGATATCAATTTGATACTTCTTGTTAAATAATTATGATTGTTATAGAATGATAAACAAGGGAAGATGTGATTAAACATTTGCTGAAGTTATGATGTAACGTTTTAAGTTATGTATTGTTTGAATCGTAATTTTATATCATAGATTTGCACATAAACTTATGCACTGCACGTAGTCGCTTGAATACATGTTTGATGTGAACTATAATATGATTCGGATTTCTAGATAACACAAGGTGGAGACTAGACCCGGTGAGCTTTTGAGCCTATCTTTTCTTTTTGGAGGGTTATAAATATATTGTGTTTGTCGAATTTCATTGAAATAACGCATCTACTTGTTGTTTAGTCTCATTATTCTTGTTTTGGTTGATAGTCAAGTTAAAATATTTGTTACCATGCTAAATAATCTTTCGTCATAAATGTTGAAGAACCATATAACCATAGGACATGATTTTAGGCATTCTTTGTTTACTACTGACCGATAAATGATAAATTTCCTTAATTCGCCCCTTGAGCCGTTAAAATTCCATTTCTTTCTTTAATTACCATTATCCCGTTTTTGCTCCAATTTGGCCAACTTGGAGTTCACCCCTGAAAGATTGATCAACTTTTAGTGGTGTTAAGGCGATGTGTGATTGAGAAGAAGAAGAAAATAAGATGATGTTTGGGGTGGTTGCCTTATTATTTATTGATTGATTATTCAGAAAGCAACAAAAAGGAAAGGAAAAAATTGAAAAAAAATAAAGAAGAAGAAGGTTGATAAAAAAAATGAAAGAAATGAAAAGAAACATGAAAGAAGAGAATGAAATGATGAAGTTGGTAGAAGAGATGAATGAAGGAAATCGAACATGCCTTACAATGCCATTCTGAAAATTACCTAATGAATCCTTTCTATCCTTTCTCATTGCCTGAGCCACATTACAACCTTTGAAAAGTCCTATTTGATCCTAGGAAACATGGTTCGGATATGAAAACGATGGGAGGGGGATTAAAACATGGTAATGATTAATTTTTCTTGATTATTGGCATCCTATCCATGAGACTACTGTTCTTTCATGTCATGCGTCTTTTTCGAGTCATATGTGAGCATTTCTCGTTTTGAAAACATATTTCCTTTGCTCGCATATACTAGATAAATTACACCTGTTTCTGAGTGTTTCATTTGAGAGTATAATTAACATTGTGAGATTCGTAGTCGAAGCATAGTTGGATGGTTATCCGAGTTATATTCCATGTTTATGACAAACGCGTGTTCATTTGACTACCACATCACACACGTGCAATTTTATGAGAAACTCTATGGATTTATACGATGCATGTGCTTATGATTGTTTTTCATGATGTAGGTAGACGTTTGATTCCGTTTCTTCTTGTCCGTTATTCTATTTCGAATCATTGTTTTATAATAAGGAGTATTGAATGTTATGTTTTTCGTTTTAATAAAACTTTTTAAATTTACAAGTTAATAAAAATGGTTGTGGGTAACTTGTTGATGAGAACCCTCACGAGACTTTACTCGTCCGACTAGGGACACCTAGATGTTTAAAAGGCTTGCTACATATGCTAAATGCAATCGTGATCCATGCGAAAATGGAGTAGTATTTTATTAGTAGTTAGTTTTTATTTTAGTTTTGCTCGAGGACTAGCAAAATGTAGGTTTGGGGGTGTGATCGGGAGAGAACAAATCCTATTTATACGCCTTAACGAGCATTTGTTAGTACCTTTTTATCCTGTTTTTGTATATTTTTACTTCGTTTTCTAGTTTTTTTTATAAGATTTGGAAGAAATCACCTAAACCAGGCTAAACAGGATGAAAAAGCACAAAGAAATAAGCTGAAAAAGCCAAGTCGCGCGCGCGAGAAACCGAGAATCGCTCGCGCGATCCGCTCGCGCGAAAGTCCCAGAATCGCTCGCGCGATCCGCGCGCGCGAGGTACCAAATGTTGCGCTCGCGCGATATGTGTAAAAATAAAAGTTGCGTATTTCAGTATACTGAAGACTCCTGTGCAAACGGAACTGCTGAACGACGTCTAGACTGTAAATTACATCAGTTTCAGTTCGTTTCGGGTTAGGAAGGCTTCCAAAACTTGTTGTAAATCTATATATACCCTATTTTATTACAATTAAAGGGTTAGACATTATTGGCAATTATTATACACACATTCTACAACCATACTTCCAGCCATTGAAGGGAGGGAAGCAAGAAGAAGAAGAAGAAGATCAAGGGTTTCCATGGCCTCCTCCATCAACTACTTGCCATCCATCACTTCCATGGACGGCTAGATCATAGATCTAGGGTTTCAATGAAGCCCTAGACGAGTAATAGGGTTTTATTTATGTTTTTATTTTAGTTTTATTATGTATGGATGACAGTCACATGTTTAGAGGATTTTTATAAATAAATCGTACTTCTAGTGATTAAATCATTACTTTCAGAATTTATTCTTGTCTTAGATCTATTTTGACTGTGATGTGCTCAACGATCTATGCTTGATGTGCTTGTTTAGATTGTTTACATGTGATGGTGCTTTATTGATTTGTGCTATCAAGTATCCGAATAGTCCATGCCTAGGTTAGACGGATTAGATCACAACCCTAGTTTAGTGTGGGATAATTCGTGCTAACCGAAGATGGATTATGTTGGTGCTTGAACCATGAATATCTTCTTGTCGGAGGAATTGGGCTTGTAGCTACAATTCCCCATTATCATCCAATGTAATAAGCTAAAGTAATTCATAAATATTCCTATTATGAAGCTAGTGGTGGATTTGCAATCCTAGGTTCCCTTAAACATTATTTAAAACAACTTTAGTTGCTTTCATAGTTTAGATTTATTTTTATTGTTATTAGTTTAATTAAAATCAAATCAAAATCCGTTTTCATAATTAACTAAAGTTAGGTTTTAAAATTAAGTCGCTGTAGTTAACCAATCCCTGTGGGTTCGACCTTTACTTCCACACTGCAAATCTTTTGAAAAGTAAAGAACACTTTTTATATCTTGATATTGACAACATCAACAGTGAAGGGCGCAACGGGGAAAGAAGAGAGAAATAAAGGGTTTCGTGTCATTCTCTCGTCGTAGCTTCGCCTTGTGACTTCTATTTCGCGAACCGAAGTCATATTTGGACTCGTGAAGGTGAGAGGGTTAATTCTATATCTTTCTTTTTCAATTTTGGTAATGTTCTTCCGCGACCCATTTTAAGGGGTGATACATATATGTGATATATATATGTAAGAATATCATTGGGAGTATCTAGAGCTAGTTTTGCGAACGAGTTTGGGATTTCTAGACTTATTTGGGACTTAGTCGTGAGGTGAGTGTCCTAATCCTAAAATTGGATGTTTAATGTCTTTTTAATTGTTATTAAATGCTTAGAATGCTTAATTTATGATTAAGTAGAAAAGCATATGATAATTTATTATTTAACATGTCTAAAATGTTAAAATTGTCATGCTGACATGTTGAGTTGTTTGTGTGCTTATTTGGGTCAAAGGGTGTCAATTGATAATCACCATTATTTAGCCCGTATATAAGGGACGCCCATTTCTCAAAGAAAAGGGGGATGATGATGAAGTACTAAGAGAAAAGGGGACGGTGGTGACGACCATAACGAATTGACTACGGTCACATGAGAGTGTGTGATATCGCTTTTAAAGCGGCGACAAAGTGAGAATGGCCCAGAATCAAGGGTCCAATACGATGGTGATTGATTATTTGACATACCGGCGACCATTTATTATTGTGAATGCTTAATTGGTGTTTATGATACATTAAATATTCCAATTGCATGATTAGTACTACGTACTCATTAAGCGAAAGCTTAATCAATTTTTGTGGCTGATGACCACGCAGGTACGGACGAGCATCACAGTGAGAAGCGTTGAACTGTGGGGATTTTGGGATAGCTTGAGATTAATGGTTAATGTTTAATATATTCATATGTAAATGAGTTTAGATGAGTAGTTATATTCCTGGTGGTTGGGTTTTTGGAGATAAGTTTATGATTTAGTTTTATATTAGATCCTTGTAATATATGAATTGTGGATTGAATTATGAAAGTATTTTCAAATGTTTGGGTGATATTTTGGTATTTCAGTTCTTGTTTAACAGGGGGAATGGTGCTGTAATAGGGGGAACTCTGTCCAAGTACCATTCGATGATTTTAAAACTTTAATTTTGGTATTGGTTAGTTGGTAGTTAGGAAACAAAGAATTCGCAGGTATATTTTCAGCCTGACGACTTTTACGGAAACGGACATAACTCTTTCTAGAAAATTTGGATTCGCGCGCCGTTTTTTGCGTTGGAACCGAGACTCGCAGGGCTATCTTTTAATATAAAGTTTGGGAACATTTTCTCAATGAAAATTTTACCCTTGTGCTAGTTTGAGCTAATGAATACCTTTTACTATATTTAACTCTTATTTTATTGCTAGTAGATTGGTGTTTTGTTATTGGTAATCCTTTGTTACACGTGTCCTAACCCACTGGGGCGGGTTGGGGTGTGACAATTTTTGGTATCAGAGCAATAGGCTAGAGCCTTAGGTACGAGTGACGATGCGTGAGTGTGCACACAATGGCACGTAATAGTACGATCATGCATACATGTTTATTTAGCATGCTTTAAATGTTATTTAGCATGCATTGTAATTTATTTAAAAGTAACATGTATGTATATACTTTGCTGTGGGTGCCAGGCAAGGATGTTTGGATGTGAGAACCCATATTCGGCCCGTATGGACAGAATTGAAATAGTTATGGAAAAGTTGGTAAAATTGGATGAAACTCGAGTTACTGAGGAAGGACCGAGCTTATCAAATCCGGAACAAAGAACAGAACTAACAACTATTGCCATGTTCTACAAGCAAAAGACATGGCAATTCAAAGGAGAACCTGATTCGATGAAGGCTGACCATTGGTTGACCGATATGAAGAGAATTTTTCGTGCTTTGCCATGTACAGAGGAACAGGAGGTCTTGTTTGCCTTAGATACTCTGAAAGAAGAAGCATAAAATTGGTGGACATCTGTATTAAGGCAGGGAGCATCAACTACCTGGAATGGGTTTATCGAGGAGTTCTCAAAATAGTATATTCCTCGATCATTCAGTGATCAGAAGGCCCGAGAGTTTTCTCATCTTAGTCAGGGTAATATGAGCGTTAGGGACTACGCAGCCCAGTTTACAAGTCTGGCCAGATTTGCAATGGATTTGATTTCAAATGAGTTTATTCGGGCAAGACGATTCGAGGAAGGACTCCGTAACGAGATTAGGCAAAAAATGGATGTACTCCGGCTACCTAAGTATTCAGAAGTATTAGACGTGGTCCTAATTGCTGAGCGAGGTGTGTTGTCACCAGGACAAAGTCAACAATTTAAGAGGCTGTGAGGTAATCAATTCCAAGGACAAGGCAGTTCCAAGAGACAGAATTTGGGGAGTTCGTCAGGAAGTGGGGGCAACAAGCCCAGGAGTCAAATCTGTGGTAAGTATCATTGGGGAATGTGCAACTTGTCTCCTATTATTTGCAACAACTATTGACGCCTAGGACACGTGGCAAGAGATTGTCCCAATCTATCAAGACAGAATATGCCAAGACAAAGTATTACTCCGAGACAAGGTGTAGATGACAGTAGAGTAAAGTGTTATTTGTGTGGTGACCTGGGCCATCGGGAACGTAATTGCCCAAAGAGAGGACCAGGAAGTTCTAGTTCATCTGTGGGAAGTGCACCAAGTCAGAGGCCATTTCAGCAACAATCTCAAGGGAGGGAGCAACGACAAGGAAGGTATTTTCAGCTTAAGCCTGGGGAGACCACTGCCGCTGACATTGTGGTTTCAGGTATACTTTCTATTTGTTCACAACCTGCTAAAGTATTGCTGGATTCAGGATCAACTCACTCTTTTGTTTCACACCTATTTGCTAAATATTTGGATAAACCCTTAGAACTACTAGATTTTGATTTGTCCGTTTCACTTCCATCGGGAGCTCCACTAGTAAGTTCGGGTGTCTTTAAAGCTTGTGGGATTGATGTGAATGGTAGTGGTTTGACTGTTAACTTAGTGCCATTGGTTATTCAACATTTTGACGTCATTTTGGGGATGGATTGGTTATCTGCAAATTATGCCATTATCGATTGTGAGAATAAGAGAGAAACATTTTGATTGGCCAATCAAGATGTATTTTGTTTCCAAGGGACAGGTGTAGTACCACCGCCTTATCTGGTGTCAGCTGTCAGAGCTTGTAGTTTGTTGAAAAAGGGATGTCGGGGATTCTTGTGTAGTATACTTGATACTAGAAGTACTGAACTGAAATTAGAAGATATACCAGTAGTAAAAGAATTTCCAGTCGTCTTCCCTGAAGATTTACCTAGTGTGTTGATCGAGAGAGAAATTGAGTTTGGGATAGATGTGATGCTAGGAACTCAACCAATTTCACGGGCACCGTATAGAATGGCTCCGGTAGAGTTAAAAGAGTTGAAGACTCAACTACAAGATTTACTAGATAACGGGTTCATTCGGCCTAGTGTATCACCGTGGGGTGCACCGGTTTTATTTGTGAAGAAGAAGGATGGGACAATGAGAATGTGTATCGACTACCGAGAGATCAATAAGGTGACTATAAAGAATAAGTATCCGTTGCCACGTATTGATGATTTGTTTGATCAATTGCAAGGGGCACAAATCTTCTCTAAGATTGAATTAAGATCTGGGTATCACCAATTGAAGGTTAAAGCTGAAGACATTGAGAAGACCAGCTTTCAGGACTCGGTACGGACACTACGAATTTCTTGTCATGCCATTTGGGGTTACGAATGCACCAGTCGCTTTTATGGACTTGATGAATAGGGTGTTCAAGATTTATCTAGATGAATTTGTGATAGTATTCATTGATGATATATTGATTTATTCCAGAAGTCAAGAAGAACATGAACGACACTTAAGATTGGTTTTGCAACGACTTAGAGAAAAGCAACTATTTGGGAAGTTAAAGAAAAGTGAATTTTGGTTGACAAATGTTTCTTTTCTTGGGCACGTGATCTCTAAAGATGGTGTCTCTGTGGACCCACAGAAAATAGAAGCTGTTAAGAATTGGTCAAGACCGATAAATACTTCTGAAGTTCAAAGTTTCTTGAGGTTAGCTGGTTACTATAGAAGGTTCGTTCAAGACTTCTCTAGAATCGCGACTCTGATAACTCAATTGATGAGGAAGAATGAGGCTTTTGTGTGGAATAAAGAATGTGAAGACTGTTTTCAGAAGTTGAAAGATAAGTTAACCTCAGCGCCAATATTAGCTATTCCGTCGGGTACTGGAGGTTTCAGTATATACAGTGATGCTTCTCACCAGGGCCTGGGATGTGTTTTAATGTAAGAGGGCAAGGTGATAGCTTATGTTTCGAGGCAATTAAGGACACACGAGAAGAATTATCCGACTTATGATCTGGAATTGGCAGCGGTGTTCTTCGCGTTAAAGATTTGGCGTCACTACTTATACGGGGAAACGTGTGAGATATTCACCGATCACAAGAGTCTGAAATATTTGTTTACCCAGAGAGAGCTAAATATGAGACAGAGAAGATGGCTTGAATTGATGAAAGATTACGAGATCCGAGAGAAATATCCTCACCTATTTGACACTTGAGGTAAGAAAAGTTTGGGGACAACCTTCCTAAAAAGGAGGGAGAGATGTAATACCCGTACCCAGAAAATGAAAGTAATATTTATTTTTCATGCATTAATTAGTATAATTAATTGCATGTGATATTTGGGTAAGTTCCAGTTACCCCGATGTGATAAGTGCTTTGATAAATGGCACAGTTTGATAGATATGACGTGGGACTCATGGGAGGTCCAGATTGGATAAATTGTATTTAGTTGCATTTATGTGATTAAATGATATTTGTTTAATTGCTTTTAATATTTTATTGCTTGTTATGACCTTTTATGGTACCAGTTTGGGTACCCGTGTGAGGGTGAATTGGAATATGATTCATAACTAGTAGGCTAATTAGCAACTTCATAAAATATTTGGGACCACTTTTGGGACCCATACGTGACATAGACACATACTCACTTAGATATTTGGTGGTTAATATAAAGTTTAGGGGGTTTCATAATAGACTCTAGAAACATATGGGGTGTAAATGAAAATATGGCAAAAAAAATCATAATATATCCTCAAGTATATGACTAGTCGGTTAGTGACAATAAAAAAAAAAAGGCCAGAGAGTTAGAACAGTGAAGGGCTCAACGGGGAAAGAAGAGAAAAATAAAGGGTTTCGTGTCATTCTGTCGCTGTAGCTTCGCCGTGTGACCTCTATTTCGCGAATCGAAGCCATATTCGGACTCGTGAAGGTGAGAGGGTTATTTCTATGTCTTTCTTTTTCAATTTTGGTAATGTTTTTCCGCGACCCATTTTAAGGGGTGATACATATGTGTGATATATATATATATATATGTAGGAATATCATTGTGAGTATCTAGAGCTAGTTTTGCGAGGGAGTTTGGGATTTCTAGGCTTATTTGGGACTTATTCGTTAGGTGAGTGTCCTAATCCCAAAAATGCATATTTAATGTCTTTTTAATTGTTATTAAATGCTTAGAATGCTTAATTTATGATTAAGTAGAAAAGCATGTGATAATTTATTACTTAACATGTCTAAAATGTTAAAATTGCCATGTTGACAAGTTGAGTTGCTTATGTGCTTATTTGGGTCAAAGGGTGTCAATTGATAATCACCATTATTTAGCACGTATATAAAGGACGTCCATTCCTCAGATAAAATGGGGATGATGATGAAGTCCTCAGAGAAAAGGGGACGGTGGTGACGACCACAACGAATTGACTACAGTCACATGAGAGTGTGTGATATCGCTTTTAAAGCGACGACAAAGTAAGAATGGCACAGAATCAAGGGTCCAATACGATGGTGATTGATTATTTGACACGCCGGCGACCATTTATTATTGTGAATGCTTAATTGGTGTTTATGATACATTAGATATTCCAATTGCATGATTAGTACCACGTACTCATTAAGCGAAAGCTTAATCAATTTTTGTGGCTGATGACCACGCAGGTACGGACGAGCATCACAGTGAGAAGCGTTGAACTGTGGGGATTTTGGGATAGCTTGAGATTAATGGTTAATGTTTAATATGTTCATATGTAAATGAGTTTAGATGAGTAGTTATATTCCTGGTGGTTAGGTTTTTGGAGATAAGTTTATGATTTGGTTTTATATTAGATCCTTGTAATATATGAATTGTAGATTGAATTATGAAAGTATTTTCAAATTTTTGGGTGATATCTTAGTATTTAAGTTCTTGTTTAACAGGGGGAATGGTGCTGTAATAGGGGGAACTCTGTCCAAGTACCATTCGACGAGTTTAAATCTTTAATTTTGTTATTGGTTAGTTGGTAGCTAGGAAACAAAGAATTCGCAGGTATATTTTCAGCCTAACGACTTTTACGGAAACGGACATAACTCTTTCTAGAAAATTCGGATTCGCGCGCCATTTTTTGCGTTAGAACCGAGACTCGCAGGGCTATCTTTTAATATAAAGTTTGGGCACATTTCTTAATGAAAATTTTACCCTTGTGCTGGTTTGAGCTAATGAATACCTTTTACTATATTTAACTCTTGTTTTATTGCTAGTAGAGGGTGTTTTGTTATTGGTAATCATTTGTTACACGTGTCCTAACCCGCTGGAGGGGTTGGGGTGTGACAAAAAGACTACAATTATCACGACCCATCCCACTACGCGTGCAAATAGGACACGTGACACACCATCAAGGCTTATCCAGTTCCATTTAAAGTAATACCGCAGCGGAAAACATTATTAAAATCCATCAAAATCAGAGTTATAAAAAGTTTTGGCTAATTGGAACACGTCCAAAAGAATTCATTTTGAAAACAAAGGTCTTAAAATATATGAAGGAGTACTTATTTAAACATTGATATCGCATAGAGGACTTATGCTTTTAATCTATGCATTCTGATGAGAGATGGATCGAGCAAAGAAAAGTTCGATTGGGCGAACTCTGGGCAGAGAATTCACTCTACAGAAGTTGGATTAAGTAGAGAAAAGTTCGATTAAGCGAACTCTGGGCAGAGAATTCACTCTACAGAAGTTGGATTAAGCAGAAAAAAGTTCAATTGAGCGAACTCTGGGCAGAGAATTCACTCTACAGAAGTTGGATTAAGCACAAAGAGTTCAATTGAGCGAACTCTGTACAATATTCAAAACAACCACATTACCACCAAATTTTAACATGTTAACACTTACTACAAGTGTTCAATTACAAGATTACATTACTACGAAACTAAATCCAAGATCTATTACAACATTTTACAGCTTCCCAAATCCTTACTACAAGTTTAGGATTTAAAATAAAAGTATGAACAAGGTAATTTCCCCGGCGATTCTCGACCTCAGTCCTCACGGTTCTTCTTGTCTTTCTTCTTACCTACAATGGAGTAAATCTCCACTGCTCAGCTGTATGCTGAGTGCACAAGTCTAACATATGCAATATGTGACAAAACATGTTCTAATCTCACAATTCATACAAATAGTCTCTAGGGAGAAAAATACGCCTTCATCCGGTAGCAGGAAGCCCAAGCCTTAAACCGCAATGTCAATGGCTAGTCCAAGCCTACAACCATTACATCCCCAAAGTGCCCTGGCAAGTCCAAGCCTTCAACCATGCACAGTAGCTGTCGCTACCAAAATTCTCAAATATCGAGAAGCTTACTCTGGCATGAGTTTGTATAAGACTCCCCTTTGACCCGCATAGACAACTCAATGTGCTCGCGTCAATTTAGACATGCTTTTCACAATTTAGCCCGTGCATAATTAACGGGCCTACAATTAACGCATGGATTTTGCCCGAATCTCAATTTCGTCTCCGAAATTTAAAACATGTAATTCCCTATATTTCACAAGTTAGGACTTCATACCTCGTGCGATTTCCTCCAAACTTTGAAGGATCGACTAGGGGGCCAATTAATCGTCGGATTTCGAATTTGAGACGATTCCTACAAGTTTTACTGGGTTTTCCCCAAAAGTCTAGAAATTAACTTTTTATAAAAATTAGCCAAACACGGCGTAAGTAGTATCAAAATGAAGATCTTACCTTTACGAGTTCAAATCTTGAATTTGGTGAAAATCAGACGGACGAACGGTCGTCGATCATCGTCGCAAAGCCCGTGCCAACAAATCTCCTTTTCTCTCTCCTCTCCCAAGATATTATGTGAAGTTTGGGAGAAATGAAATTTCACCCTCTATTTATAGAAAAACTCTTGGGGAATTACATTTACCTCCCCGCGAGTTTCTCAAACTTCGAATTAATCCACGAAACGTCGCACACGTCCATTTTATGTCTTTACGAGTGAAAATTATAATTTACAAAATTTTTCGACTAAGTCTCTCGTTTGGGTCCAAAAATAACGTCCGAAAACTAAATTCTGTGGAATCTCTACACAACCTACCTTTTTATTTAACGTAACACTCACGTTCTCACCACAATTCTCTAAATGATATATAACAATATCAGGATTACTAGAAATTATACTACACATGTATAATTCACTATTCATGAAATACCAGAAAAGTTAAATAACATTTAAATCACATAAATGCCATTTAACCGTGCCAATGTAAAATGAACTATCATGTTCCTGTGTCCTCACTGACACCTTACCGTTGACCCACAGTCAACCTCATCTCAATCCAATTATCAAATAACATTGATATACTCACAACTTTCCAATTATGTATGATAAAACTATGAAATTTTGGAACGGGTGTGACAACTCTCCCCTTCAAAAAGGAAGTTTGTCCCCAAACTTATACTATCTTCTCAAGTCACCAAGACTTCACACAAGTACTTCAAACATTTTCCTCATACACAAACCAATCACTTTACTGAGAAGTCACAGTCTCACGAGGAAAATAAATCTTCAGGCTCTTAAGGAAAATAAATCCTCAGAGCCCCCGCCTCAATCCGATATAAGATTCAACCGAATTCTAGCAATTCCCCGAAGTATCCTGATAAATAAGAACATTACTACCTGAGTAGAACTTACTCAATAGTCAAATCTGACACTAAATCACATCACGACGTCACCACGTCCACTCACATATCCTTTCATCATACTTATCACATATGATTTTCGAAATCCATAGGTTATATCCCCAATCACCAAAACGAAGGAAGTAACTCACCTCCATTCACCTATCTTTCTTTTTTACTAAAAGTCGTTGACATTACGTCTCAACTGGTTAACATCTATGCACGATTCTTCATCCCGAAGTGAACCACAATTGAGTACTATCACACATATATATACCCCGTCGATAAGTCAATGCTTCAATCAATGGTTTCACATATTATAGATTTAATCTCTTACTCTGCTAATCACCAACCACTTGTAGCACTATAATGCATTTCAAACGACTCCCAAGTTCTTATCAATTTCCAATCATTCTTTCCTAATAAATCCATATCACAGTAACTTCAGTTGAAATGACTATCACATAGTCGGTAGTGCGTCACACCAGTACTCTCCCTCTATCTATACTAATTCTTATCATTCCATTCAGGTTTTACCAATCTCGTACTATATTCCCATCATTCGTGCCTTGTAAGGTATCAATCTGATTCTCTATTGAAAATTTCACATCATTCTACTCGTTTGAGTCTACACATATCCCAAATCACCTACAGTGAGGTCAAACACATTCGTCGTTCATCGCTCAGTTTGTACTCGAATGATCGTCAATTAACATAGAAGGTTACCCCTAACATTTTCGCTTTAAAATGTTTAATAAAGTCCAACACATTTCTCATTTTGGTTTTACAACAACTATTTTGAAATCTCACATAATACCTCATCTCTTTCTCAACACTACCACCCCAATATCCATTGTAACGAATAGCATTGTAAATTAAAATTTGACTTAGCCAATCATGCACGTACCACAGAGTTTATCAAAGCATATCTTATTGTTTAGAACATACCCTGTTCTTGTCCCAAACCATTGATCATTCACAATCCATCATGTTCACCTAATGTACTCACACTCTGAGCCAATCACTTTTCTTTCGAAGATCTCAACTGCAATGTAGTCCATTCTCATATCAGTCCAAGTAGATCCACTACCATTTATGTAGTTTACAACTCTATACGTCTCTGATGTTTCACTTTCACCTTTGCACAAGTCCATATTGATCACACTTCTGTATCTCAACTCTCACTGAGTTCCTGACAACTGTTCACACTAAGCGTATATTCTTCGTATAACATCTCAAGGCACCATACCTTACTCCGACATTCAATATTTCATAACCGTAGTTGAATCTGACTCAATTTCCCATTTAACTTTCTAGTCCTTTATTTATGCTATCCGGGTCTCCAATCCATTATTCCTGAATAACCTATTGCTCACATCATTAATACAATCCCCACATACGATCTGAGGATAAGCCGATAATTAAATCTTCCCATAAAGTACTATAGCCTCATTGCGTTCAATAAATTCCATATCGACTTCCAATTTACATACCTTCCACGACAATATGTCACGCCCCGACGTAGCATAATACAGAAAAGCATTTAATTTCCTTTATGGACTCGTAGGTCGTGACAAGTGAGTATGACCAATTGTCCCTGCAACAAATAACTTAAACAGCATTTCTAAAAAAAGGTTACTAATAAAACATAAGCTCCAAAATAAAAACTTACTAAACTATTACATAAGTTCAAGTCTTAGGCACAAACGCCCTTATACAAAACTAGCATAAAGTCTATTACAACCCGAAATAAAAGACATAAGAAATATAAAGCAGCCTCCTGGAAAGTCTCCTGCTTCTAACTAGCATAGTCGAAGTACCCTGGCTGCTCCTGACCCTGAAAATCTGGACATACAATCCAGGATGCATCAACGCCGTCAGCTTATGCAAGCTGGTGAGCAAAAATAAACAAGTGCTCGTAATGTATATATAAGCAAATAAACAGCGGTGCAATTTAACTTTAAAAGCAATAGATTCAAGGTTCCAATTCCAACATAAGTAACGGGGGAATAAAGTAAGCCATAAATATGCGACCGTGCATGATCAATGTAATATCTCATCTTTCTGACTCTTTTCTCTCAACAAACTCGATGCAACAACACCATTACCTCAGATACCAGGAATAATATCTGATCGATATCCAAACCGCACTCAATACCATCGCTTCGGATACTAGGAATAATATCCGATCGATATCCGAAACGAGCGCCTTATATACCAGGAATAATATCCGATCGATATCAAATTTTGTATACCAAATAGTTTCCAAACACATGTGCTAGTAAAACCACCTTTAATAATAGTGAAACCACTTTAACACCCTCTAATCAAAATTAAGTGAGCCAATTGGCACTTGTGTTTGGGAACCATTTGAGTTACAAAATTCATGAATTATATCTTTTGTTAATATACTTTTTCAATATTTTAACAATTATTCTGTAGTTATGACAATATTAACTACCTATTATAACTTATCAAAGAAACAATGTAACCGCGCAATACATGCTAGTAGGATTTAAAAGTCGATCTATTGTTTTTTTAAAATTAAAAAAATATAAACCTTTTATTTATTTATTTAATTTTGTTTTTGTAAAACTAAAAAAATCATCAAATTTACATGACGTCTTAGAGCAAGTACTCTTTATAAGATTTGGAGTAACCCTTCAAAATGCAGGGAGTAACTTGTGTTCATTCTTCACAACATTGGGAGCAATCATAACAACGTTTTGGTGCAAGTTTATAACGTTGAAAACATAAAGTAGACTAAAACACAAAATAACTATTTAAAAGTTGACGTTTTTTGAATTTTGTTGATGACTTTTTAATTTTTCTGATTATTGTTGATAATTTTTTAACTTAAAAAAATAGCAAATTGACTTTTAAATTTGTACAAAAATTGACTAAAATATAAATATTCCTAAAATATACTCGTATATAGAAACAACTGCCAAGAAATACAAATTTTTTGTTGACTTGAATGTGAATAAGAGCCTGTTTGTTCCCTTAATTGTAATAACCATTAAGGAGGCCCTAATCTAAAATGCTCACCTAAAAATTGCTCACCCATTGCTCAACAATTTTTGGGTCAACAAAAATGCTCTCTAATCTAGGATGTGAAACGGAGAAAAAAGAGAGGAGGGGCTAGGGAGAGGAGTAAATATTGGGTACCTCGAGGATACTATGTAGGATTTTATGCCCTCTCATAGGTTTTAAATATTTGCTGAGTTAGTATGTTACACAGGATTCCCCTAAAAATAGGAGTTAGATGGATTCATAAAGACTCTTCATTGATTTGTGATATCATATTAACTAGGGGGCTTCGGCCATAGCCCTCTCAAATAAAACTCTTCCAAGCTACAACTTGCTACTTTTCTTTAACTCATTATATCATTTTTATGCCTAAACAACTTTAAATTGTTTAAACTTTTGTTCTACAAGTCCGTTTTCGTAAGATTTGATATTTTGGAATAACAAAATGAGATCAATCAACCGAGATCAACATTGTCTGTTAATACCGGGTTGTCTATTAATACCGGGGGGGGGGGGGGTTGGGGACTAAAAACAAAACAATTAAAATGATTTTTTTTTGCATAAATAACAAAAAATATAATCCTTTCATAAAATTGGCACCATTGGAGGATCTAAAAACAAAACAAATATGAAAAACGATATTTTTTTTTTTGCATACATATAACAAAAAACTTAATCCTTTCATAAAATTGGCACCATAGGCGGGGGAGCTAAAAACAAAACAAATATGAAAAACAACATTTTTTTTTTGGTAAATATAACAAAAAACATAATCCTTTCATAAAATTGGTACCATAGATGCATAGATCTCGAAAAAAATAAAGAGAATAAAAATAAAATCACTCAAAAAGGCTAAAAAATAGTGAATTATGGTTGTTTAAAGTTATAGATAATAAGAATATTATCTTCAAAACAGATAATATCATTTGTTTTAACAAATAAAGTTAAAAAATGAGGTCCGAATTACTTTCTTTTGTACAATTTTCAACTCCATTGCGTAGATCTCGAAGAAATATATAAATTAAAAAAATCACTCAAACAGGCTAAAAAAATGAGTGAGTTATGGTGTTTTAAAGTTGATAGATAATAAATACTAATATTATCTGTCATTACAGATACAGATAAAAAAATGAGGTTCCCAGTTATTTTCTTTTGTACATTTTTCAACTATATTGCGTAGTTCTCGAAAAATACATGAAATAGAAAAAAACTCAAAAATGCTAAAAAAAATGGCGAGTTATGGTGGTTTAAAGTTGACGGATATTATTAATATCATATGTCAAAACAGATAATTATCTGTTATTACAGATAAAAAAAAAAAAGAGGCTCCAAACTACTCTCTTTCGTACAATTTTCAACTCAATTGCGTAGATCTCGAAGAAACACATGAAATAAAAAAAATCACTCAAAAAGCCTAAAAATTAAGTGAGTTATGATGGATTAAAGTTGACAGATAATATTAAAATTATATGTCAAAATAGATAATATTATTTGTCATTACAGATACGGATAAAATTAAAAAACAAGATTTCAAATTACTTTCTTTTGTACAATTTTTAACTCCATTGCGTAAATCTCGAAGAAATACATGAAATAAAAAAAAATCACATAAAAATGCTAAAAGAAACGAGTGAATTATGCTAGTTTAAAGTTGACAGATAAAATAAAAAATGAGGTTACAAATTACTTTTCTTTTGTACTATTTTCAACTCCATTGCGTAGATCTCGAAAAAATACATAATAAAAAAAAAATCTCTCAAAAATGCTAAAAAAAAAAGAGTGAATTATAGTGATTTAAAGTTGACAAATAATACTACCTTAGTCATTTTTCTGTTCTAACAAAAGACTTTTCACCGAATTCAAAACGTAGCGAGAGACTTTTTAAAAAATAACCAGATCTTGTGAGTTATGCAATAGTTAGTTGACAAGAATACTTTTGCCAGGAGAGGGAGAAAAAATTCACTATGCTTGGGATACACATTCACATACCATACGTGATATCAAGTTGTGTTCAGGATAAATTATTCAATGCGAGTGTCATACCACTTTCAAATGATTATGTGACATAGAACTTTTAATCTAAAGTTCTATACATACATGACTTCAGAAAACAAAAAAAAAAACACGCACATGCTCTCTACTCAAACTCAAAACCCTAGTCTAGAGGAAGAAAGAAGAAGAAGAAGAAGAAGAAGAGGAGGAAGCAATTAATTCACATAAACCCTAAACAAGCATGAAACGGATTTTGGTGAGAAGTCACATTCTCTCTCTCTACACTCGCAATCGCAATCACCTTCTCTCTCCTCCAATCGAAACAACACCACTACCACTACCACTACCTTCTTCTCTCTCTTCTTCAATTTCTTCCAAGCTCAGGAGGTTTTTCTCTTCTGAAAATGAAAAAGATTCCCCAAACGAAATGAGCTTGTTGGCCCAACTCCAGAACAAAGATGTCCCTAGTGTTGTCGAGGACGTCCCCAACAAAGGTAAAGTCGCATTTCAATTTTAACTTTTTTTTTTTTTTAAAACCCAACGTTTGTTTGTTGGTAAGGAATTTGGGGAAAATAAGATTAAATTTTGGTATTCTATATTTTGGTTTCAAATGTGTGAAAAAAAACTGAGTTGAGTTGAGTTGAGCTGGGGGAAGTAGTGGTTTTAATATGCAGTTTAACTGTTTGGATTGAGTTCTGAATTCTTGGATATTGTTTGAATTTTTATATGATATCTGTACTAGATCTTTGTTTTTATTTGTTACGTGTTGAATTGTCCCACATCGCCCTGGAATAGGCGAATAGCCCTCGCATGTTCTTCTTATAAGCGTACGTAATCCTCCACTCATAAGGCGCCTTTTGAGGGTGAATCATGCCCATTGGTCTTTCTATTGTTGCAAAAACTATTGTGAATGATTGAGATGTTACGAAAATTAAACGCAGCAAGTTTGATTCTGTGGTTTCTGGGTTTCGGGTTTAGTTGCAAATTATAGTATATGTAAATGCTAGAATATATGATTCTATTCATTTGATGCAAATATTTCTCTGTCAATTTGCAAATTCAGCCTGTAAAGTTTATCTAGAAATAAACTACGATAATTTTTCTTCTTTTACTGATTTTCTGTTCATGGCCTATGTATGCTCGCTAGGAAAAGGTGGGAAATTAAAGATTAGTACTTATTTGGGATCAGAACTGAGTTTCTTCGTATGAGTACATTTGAAATAGTTTTTATTTTATTAGCTCTCATTCTGTCGGGAAACTATCTGAAACAGTTGGAAGCTAGTATTCAAGTCATAGTCACTTTTTGTGTAATCTAATTGTTTTGGTTGCAGAGCTGAAGATGCAGATAGAGAAGTACTTCAAAGGCGATGAAGAAGTGCTTCCCTTAATCCTTGAATCAATTTTAAAAAGGAAGTTGACGAGAAAGCACGAGGATACAGATGATGAGTTGTTGGAGGAGCTTCAGTTAAAGCCTCTTGATGATGTGAAGGACAAAGAGTTCGAATCGGATTTTGAGGAAGCCTACGAAACTGACGAGGAGATTGACGATTTGTACAATGCTAGGGACATTGTAATGAAGAAAATGGTGAAGGATGAGTACTTCAACATGGATGAGAAGAAGTGGGATGTGATGATTAAGGAGGCTACTGATCATGGATATCTTAGGGATACGAAGGAATGTGAGGAGATTCTAGAGGACATGCTTAGCTGGGAAAAGCTCCTCCCAGGTACACTCCTAGATACACTTTTTACAAGTATTATTTGGATGAAACTTAAACAAATATACGAGACATAGTATAAACTTAGTGTCGTGTAGTCCTGTGTTTGATTTATTTGTTCTACCCATGTGGGTACAAAGTATAGCAAATCGGGAGGTTTTTTATTCATCTTCATGCATTTGGGCCCACATTTTTGTATTGTTATTTTTAAGGTCGTTGAGTAAATTTCTTTTCCAGTGGTAATTGTGAATGCTATATGATCTCTTGCACGATTCATGCAGTTGTTTATGATGCCATGCTGCTGCGTTTCCTGTATGTACTATTTAACCCATATCTGAAACTTGTTGAAAGCGTTTGATAATAAGCGGATCAGTTATGATTTCAGTGTTAGCTTTAGTGCCTGCCATGAGTTCTAAATTTTATTCTGTACACTGTAAACATAGTGTTGTGGTTTTTGTTTAAACACTCTTTGATCCCTTATCAGAGGCCGCTAATGGGTTAACTGAATGAAATGCACGTGGTGAAAGGATTTGAGAGATCACTCTTTCATTTTGATTAAAAGCTGTGAAAATGACTTTAAGAAATGAACTTTAAGGAATGATGGGAAATGCATTAATGCCCCTGATTCATGCGTATTTAAGGAGGAAATCCTTGTAGCTGGCACCAAAAAAGCTATTTTCCCAGCTTTTCCAGCCTTTGCATGACTGTCCTACCACTACAGATGGAATTTTTTTCCTCCTTGGGCAGTCCTCATGACCCTCATCATTGTTCCGGCCTTTCCCTACGAGCTATTAAGAATGATATGCATGTTGGTTTAGATGGCAAGTCATCTGATAATGTTGAGTTGGCGCTAGGGCTGATATTGGTCAGCTTTGGTCGGTGTTCAGCACCATTTCTTCACTGAACCGAAGCAATCGGTTGTGCAACATTAAGCACCGATTTCGGCCAAACACTTCGGTGTGGGGTGTTCCACCGACCATTGAAGTAGGCGGTCGATGCAGTTGACAGTTCGGTATGAGTGAGAAAAATTTCTTTGTTCAACATCTAAAAATCAGTCGTACCCTCTTACTCTCATAATATGCATCAACCACAAAAGATTACATAGAAAAAAAGAAAAAGAAAAAAGAAAAAAGAAAAAAGAAAAAAGAAAAAAGAAAAGAAAAGAACAGTTACAACATTGAAAATCAGAAAATCTGTTTATGAGTGAGAAACATTTCCCAACATATAGAAATCAACAAAAAAGCAACAAGCAGGAGCCAAGGTTCCGAAATAATGAACCACAAAAATCAACAAACAGAGATAGAGGGGATGATGAAACAAAAATACAATCAAATAAGGCAATTATATCAACAATTTTTCACATAACAACCAAATAACTCCACAAATAACCACCAAGATTTTATAAAAATAACGGTAAAAATCATCACAAATTTGAGCTTGTTCGAAGAGGAGAGAGAGAGAGAGAGAGAGAGAGAGAGAGAGAGAGAGAGAGAGAGAGCGATTCGAAGGAGTAAACTATTTACCTTCACAGGGATTCAAATAGCACCGTCGTCGGTGAAGATCGCCGGAGAGTGGCAGCGAAGAGATGATTTTATGGTCTACATGATTATGGTTTTTGGCAATAGCTAGAGAGAGAGAAAACAATGACTTTGATCATTGGGTAAAAGAGAAAGTATGACATCTGGGTAATAATTACGAAGAGCATGGTATCAGTCGCGGTGACAACTCGGTCGCGGCGCCACGGACTGGTATCGGGCGATAAGCAAAGATACGCTAGATTTGAGGTTCAAAAAAATCTGGGAAAATAATGACAAATTCTAAAATAATTAGAACAACAAATTTGACCTAATAGATTGTCACAATACACAATATACCAATTACAGTATCACATAATATCCAATACACGCTGCAGATTGAGAATTAATCGATTGTCACAATACACAATTTAAAAATTAAGCCTTTTGTTTATTAATAATTATATAATGTGGTATATAATTTTTTTTCTTAGCATCATGTAAATAAAAAAGGCTGAAAATCTATTATCCTCGGAAATAGGCTCAATCACACCCAAGGTGGTGTGAGGGGCCTTTAAAGCAATATGTTTACCCTTGTCTTTCCTCTCCACCATCATCCACACTCCCACTTCTGGCTTCTTTCCGTAAGTCCTTTTCGGAGCAAAATTGGGCCGAAGGGTAGGAATAGGAATAGGATCATGGACACGAGGGGCTAGTTGAACCTTCATTAGAATAGAGCAATCATGACCGACACAAGAGCATCTCAAAGGAGTCCATTGGTAATCAACTCGGATTCTAAATGTCACTTTTGAACCAGATTCGTCATCTTCCGCTTCAATATTGAACTCTTGAATAATTCTTTGTCTATACGAATTTCCACGCAAACCCTAGCATAGGAGATATGACGGCCACTAGCCGTCATCCGATCGACATGTAACGACTTATAAATTACACTAGCAATGAAACTAATCCCTTCGGGGTTCCAGTATACAAAGGGGACACCATAGAAGTGCACCCACACTGGAATGCTAGACTGAGACTTAGAATCAACCTTAAAATTTGGCTTCCATTTTCTCAAGATAATAGGAAGGCCGGCAACAAACCAAGGCCCATCATCCAGTATGGTGTTCCTATCCTCGGCGGATGAGAATTAAAAAAAATAAAACAGCAAATTCTGTGGCAAGAGTATCAACAGGCCTCTATGACTCCACATCCTATTTGTAGCATTGGTAATAAGAGTATAGGGCAGCTTAGTTCCAACCACATGACCAACTAAAGTGGTTTCCCATTCTTGTCTACCTTCATCAACCATGGCTTTAGGGGCAAGAAATATAGGGACTATATTATTCTGATCATCATCTTTTGATTCATTAGTATAATAATTCAAAACAAAGTTTGAATTATAAACCAAAGGCGGCAACTAGGGGTGATAAAAAAAACCGACCAATTGAACCAACCAGCCGAAACCAGCTGATCCAACTGATTTTGGTCTGTCATTAATGCATTTGGTCGGCCTACGGTTTAATGAACTGGAAAAACAGAAAATCCGTTCGGTGGACGGTTTCCAAAGTATAAATACCGATCCACACCGAATCGATCATTGTAAATGCATACATACAAAAGAAAGACCTGTCAATGCAAAAAGAAAGACATGTCAATTTTTACTTTTAAATGGTTAGCTCTTTTCAAGAGTTCTAAACCTCGTGAGTCGTGACCTACTCAAAGCCATTTGTTTTTCTATTTTTTTTGTCTCTCTCTTTCTCTCTTCGTAATTTTTACCCAGCTGTCCTACTTTCTCTCTTATCCAATGACCAAAGTCATTGTTTTCTCTCTCTCTAGCTATTGCCAAAAACCCTAATCATGTGGACAATAAAATTATCTCTTCGCTGCCACTCTCCGGCGATCTTCACTTGCGACAGTGCTACTTGAATCCCAGTGAAGGTAAATAGTTTACTCCTTCGAAGCTATCTCGAATCCTCTCCCCTCTTCGAACAAGCTCAGATCTGTGATGATTTTTGCTGATATTTTTATAAAATCTTGGTGGTTATTTGTGGAGTTATTTGGTTGCTAAGTGAAAAATTGTTGATTCAATTGTCTTATTTGATTGTATTTTTGTTTCATCATCCTCTCTGTCTCTATTTGTTGATTTTTTGTGGTTCATTGTTTCGGAATCTTGGCTCGTACTTGTTACTTTTTTGTTGATTCCTATATGTTGAGAAATGTTTCTAGATTTTCTTATTTCAAATGTTGTAACTTTTCTTTTTTCTTTTTCTTTTTCTCTATGTAATTTTTTGTGGTTGATGGATATTCTGAGAGTAAGAGGGTAAGACTGATTTTTAGATGTTGAACAAAAAATTTTTTCACTCATACGGAACTGTCGACCGCACCGACCGTCTACTTCAATGGTCGGTGTAACACCCCGCACCGAAGTGTTCGGCCGAAATCGGTGCTTAATGTTGCACAACCAATTGTCTATGTAGCACGGGTACGGACACATGGGTACGATACGATACGGGTACGGTGGTACGACAAATCCCAAAAATGTAGGGTATGGGTATGGGTACGGCTAGGGTACGTTATATAAAATATATTTTTAAAAATATTTATATGCAAAATACAAATATTTCAAACTTTAAATAAAAAAAAATATGAAATTTATGATTACTTTGTGGGTCTTTTAAAAATTAAAATTGATTTGGGGTTTAAGTTTAACTAGTATATACATATCAGTTTGTGGTGTTACTTACAAATAAGAAGACTATAAGTAGGTTTTTCTTACTTTTGTTATAACATTGGGATTATACACAAAAGAAAAAGAGGGTTTCTTTCTCCGGCAGCTACTGCCACAGTGACCGAGAGAGAGAGAGAGAGAGAGAGAGAGAGAGAGAGAGAGAGAGAGAGAGAGAGAGAAGAAGAAGAAGAAGAATAAGAAGAAGAAGAAGAAGAAACCTCGATCGATCGCAAGTCGCAAGAAGATCTAACCTCGATCGCAAGTCGCAAGTTTTTTTTTTTTGGATCGCAAGTCATAAGAAGAAACCTCGATCGATCGCAAGTCGCAAGAAGATCTAACCTCGATCGCAAGTCGCAAGAAGATCTAACCTCGATCGCAAGTCGCAAGTTTTTTTTTTTGGATCGCAAGTCGCAAGTTCTTCTCCTCTTGTTTTTTTGGATCGTAGCTTTCTCTCTCTGTCCCGGCAGTACCTAGCCGTAACCATGAAGTACCTAGTGCTAATATTCAAAGAAAAAATTCAAGACACCGCTCGAGGAGTGTCGGACACGTACCCTACCGTATGGTACGCGTGTCGGTACCCGCGGAGTACCCGGTACTCGTACGCCACTCAAAACGAGGTACCCGTGCTTTATAGCCAATTGCTTCGGTTCGGTGAAGAAATGGTGTTGTACACTATGTTACCTAGACTCGAGTATAGGTGTCGGGTGTGGGTGTGTATCTAGGTGTTGGACCTCCTCTAAATCCAAATCTTAGGATCCGGGGATATGTGTGTAAACGTTAGATACGGGTATGCGGACACCTTCTTAACGTATAAACATACTATGTTTCTTAATATCAATAATTAGAAACCTCTTTGCCCACAATTTTGAGCTTATTCTTACCTATTCAACATCACCTGTGGAGAATCTGAGTGTCCGAATTGGGTACGGGGATCGGGTACTTGGAGGTAGTAGGAGAGTCCAGGTAACATAGGCTGTACACCGACCAAAGCCGACCGATATCAGCCCTATTTAACATCCAAGCCAGGTCCAGGAATTTAATTTGCAACATGTATGTATTAGTTGGTAGAGTTATATTAGGTGGCTCTTTTGGGATATTTATTGTAAATAATCTGCTATGCATAGGGACGTGGCTCATTACCATGTGGAGATCAGTATGTCTACCTATATAGATAATGTTTGTGTGGTAACTAAATCCTTGCAACAACCTCCTCCTTCAAAAGAACCTATTAAGCCTCAAAGTCGCACTTCACCAATCCCTAACCCGTTGCACTAACCCGTTGCACTAACCCTTCACCTTCATTTTGATGCCAAAAACCTTTTCACAACTGCTAAAGCATTGTTCTCGGGTCAAAATTCACTACTCCAGAACAACCTATTTAGCCTCAATGTCGAACTTTACCAATCCCTAACCCATGGCCTATGTTACATGGACTCTTCTAAATAGGAGAAGTACCCGTGTTGACACGACTCTTTGCGGACATGGGTATGACACTTGGGTAGGACCCCTTCTAGTGTAGTTTAGTATCATTTTCAGCCAAGAAAGGCAAAGTACCCATGTCTGATATGGCAATCGTACCCGTGTCCTCCGGACACTTTGAAGAGTCCGTGTAACATAGCCCATGGCACATTGCACTAGCCCGTCACCTTCATTTTGACGGCCAAAACCTTTAAGGAATTGCTGCCCAAGCCTCAAACAACATATAGTGAAAATCCAGCAAACTCCAAGTTTCAAATCGAGCTAACTTCATTGCATTTTGATTCCCAAAGCTAATACCTTTTCTACTACCTTCTAGAACCATAATAGTATAAGCATTCTTATCACAACCAATCATATTTGGAGAGAATTTCTTGATCTTTGTAGTTTTAAGACGTGGGAGAACTTAAATACAAGACAAAGGCGTTGTGCAGGTTTTGATTGTAGTTTTAATGTTTTTGAAAAAGAAAAAAATTGCGAAATTTTATGTGGTAGGTTTGATTAGCGGAGTATTAAATTCCAAGAGAGTGAGGTATGCTATGAAATCAAGTTATCATGAGTAAGTATCGCATTCAAAACAATTGGTAAGGACTAAGGACCAAAACCTTGGGGAAGCATTTTGCCGTGCTGTGAATAATTGATGTTCATTTCTTTCATTTTTTTCCCTGTGAGAGTTCGTGGTTTCTTGAGAGCAATGTTCTAAAGTGTTCTCTGCTCTCTTTCACTCTCTGTGTAATTAACTGTGTCAAGTCACTTATTTTTCTGTTTTTTTTTCCTCTTTTTGTTCCACATTAAGTTGACTTGAAAGGCTAGGTTGCCTTGGAAGTTAGGGGCCTCAAACCGTCTGTGGTCCCGCTAACCATAAAATGCAAACATATATGAGAAGATGAAGGGAGTAACTCTCAATGTTGATGGGTGGATTGTCTTAAGCAATTTTTTGATTCGTTTATGTTAAGAGAGTCTATTGAGCGTTTGGAGGGGAAGAAGGAGTTAATATATATATATATTTTTTTGGTTAAAGAGGAAAATACATAAGCGTTAGCTACCGCAAGGGAAACAAATACCAGTTGTGTCTGCCATCAAGGGGCGACATAGAGCACTAAAAGGGGTATCCAGGAAAACAAGAGGATTAGCTTGGTTTGCTCCTGTCCTAGCTAATAAATCCGCACATTGGTTACCTTTCCTTTTAACATGGGACATGGTACCACTACACAAAAACAGCAAAAGTTTACAATCATTAATAAGAACTTTGAGGGGATGATTCTCCTCTTGAGTTAACATCAGTTGGCAAGCATTCATGGAATCTGTCTCAATAATAATTCCTTGAAAGCCTTTGGTATGGGCTATGGTGAGCCCTCTTCTGATACTTTCGAGCTCGGCAAAGAGGCTTGAGCAATTGTTGATGCGTCCATAGTAACCTCCTTTCCATCCTCCTTGTTCGTCCCGGAAGAGACCTCCAATTCCTCCTCTTCCTGGGTTCCCATTGCTGCTTCCATCCGTGTTGAGCTTGAGCAATCCTGCAATGGGTGGAGACCATCCAATAAGTTCAATAGCCTAGGTGTGAATCTGACCATTATCTCTTTTGAAAGCTTTGGTGATATCATTAGTAAGAGACTTAGCCAGAAGCTTTAAGGTTTGGTCAGAATCACAAACATTAGTAAAGACAAATTTGTTTCTATTCTTCCAAATGTACCAGGCTCCTGTAGCAAATAAAATATCATTACAAAGAAAGTAGGGAGCATATTTTTCATCATCCCTCAAAAGTTTATGAATCCACGGTTTTAGCTCAAGTTCCAAATTTTCAGCATTAACAGCAGTAGGCAGAAGGATATGCCACACTGCTTGAGCTTTGGGGCAATCCCTTAAAATATGTAAGGAATCCTCCTTCCAATGGCCACACCTGTCACAAGATGAGTTAGTGGTAATATTTCTAATATGAAGAATGTTTTTGGAAGGGAGCCTGTCCTGGATGCATTTCCACATAAAGAATTTTAGCTTGTTGGGGATCTTCCATTTCCACAAGTCAGTCCAGATAGACTCTTTTTGAAGCAAAGGATCAAAAGTCATAAAGGAGTAAGCACTTTTGGGACAGAATTTACCATTCCCAACCAGAGCCCAGGTAGGGAAATCAAAGGTGGTTTGGAAAGTGGGGAGGGGAGTATTCAGAATGTTCATGGTTTCTTCCTCATTAAGCCATGGTTGGATGGCAGAGAGGTTCCATTTCACCTTAGTGTCAATGATATCTTTCACCCAAAGGTCAGGAGGTTCATCATTGGAGCCGTGATGATGGAGAGTATTCTTTCCACACCACCAGTGACTCCAGACTTTGACATGATTACCATTTCCAATAATCCATTTAGTACCTTTATAGAGGTAATCTTTGGTACTTTAAATACCCTTCCAGGTGTTGGAATTCCTCCTTTTGGCCTTCCACTCAGTAAGAGGGTTGCCTTGGAGATATTTAGCAATTAAAACTTGCACCCAGAGGATCTTTTTATTATTCAAGAGGTTCCACCCAAGATTTCCCAGCATAGCTAAGTTATTTTCATGACTTTTTCTCAATCCCAGGCCTCCTTGATGTTTAGGGAGGCAGACTTTATCCCAGTTAATCAGGTGAATCTTTTTCTTTTCCTCTTGGTCACCCCATAGGAAGTTCCTATTCAAACGATTGAGGTTCTGGCAGACAGATATAGGAAGTAACATAGTGTGCATTAGGTGATTGGGGATGGCTTCAGTGGTGGATTTTATCAAGGTGGCACGACCTGCCAAAGACAACATGTGGGTTTTCCAGCTTGAGAGTTTTCTTTGAATCTTGTTAATGGACTCATTAAAGAGATTTTTGGAAATTCTCCCATGAAGGAGGGGAACACCCAAATATTTGCCAAGGTCATTAGTCCTGATAATGCCACTTTTCCTGGTGATGCTATTCATTATTCTTCCATTAGTATTTTGAGAAAAAAAGATGCGAGATTTAGACACATTTACCTTTTGCCCAGACATAGTGCAGAACTTGTCAAGAGTTTCCATAATACAGTCAAAGTTCCTCTCAGTGGCCTCGGCAAAGAGTAAGATGTCATCCGCAAAGAAAAGGTGGGTTATAATGGGACCAGTCCTGGAAGCTCTTAATCCTTTCCAATGTTTGGAAGTGACTTTTCTTTCTATCATATTAGATAAAATCTCCATACAGAAGACAAAGAGATAGGGGGATATGGGATCCCCTTGTCTCAGGCCTTTTTTTGGAGTAAAACTCTCCAAAGGGACCCCATTAAAAAGAATGGCCAGCTCAGTTGTAGTGATACAGTGATATGGGATCCCCTTGTCTCAGGCCTTTTTTTGGAGTAAAACTCTCCAAAGGGACCCCATTAAAAAGAATGGCCTGCTCAGTTGTAGTGATACAGTGCATTATGAACCTAGTCCAAACAGTGGGAAAGTTAAGAGCTTGCAAAGTCTTTTCTAAAAAATCCCATCTGATGCGGTCATAAGCTTTTTCAAAATCAATTTTGAGAATCATTCCTCCTTTATTGCTTTTACTCCCTTTAAGAGAATGGAGGATCTCCTGGGTAATAATAATGTTATCTTTAGTATTGCGTCTAGGGATGAAACTACTCTGGTTAGGACCCACAAGTTTATTAAGGAAAGGTCTCAAACGATTAGAAAGGATTTTAGTGAGAATTTTTTGTAAGAAATATTACAAAGACTGATGGGTCTAAAGTTGGTAATAGTTTCAGGGTTATTAGACTTGGGAATAAGGGCTATAAAGGTTTTGTTAATAGTATGGGGAAACCGGCCTTCCCTAAAACAAGTTTTAGCAAAATCAATAATGGAAGGGGAGACAAGATTCCAAAAATTTTGGTAGAAACCCGCATTTTAACCATCAGGGCCCGGGGCTTTGGAAGGCCCCATGTCAAAGAGCGCTTTCTTGATCTCAATATCGGATATGGGTCTGCACATTTGGGAGATATCCCTATCGTTTAATCTGCGTGAGGTATTGGGAATACTATTAAGACCCCATTGGTTATTATCAACTCCAAAGAGCTTCAAAAAGTATTGACGGATATGATTGCCCAACAAAGTGGGATCCTCAATCCACAATCCATCCTCTCCTTTAAGGGCAAGGATTCTGTTACGTTTTCTCCTTAAAATAGTAGAGAGATGAAAGAACTTAGTATTAGAATCACCTAAAGCCAACCACTGGACACGGGATTTTTGGTGCCAAAGATCCTCTTCTTGAGTCAAAATTTCCTTATAATCCTCTTGGAGTTGCCTCTCAAGGAGGAGGAGATTATGAGAAAGATGATTGCTCAAAGCTTTCTGAATACCATTGAGTCTGTTTAGAATAATTTTCTTGTTTTTAAAAATGTTTCCAAAGATATTCTTATTCCAGATTCTGGCCTTATCTTTGAAAAGATTGTTGGCCATTAGAAGATTTTGATCAGAGGCTCTCCAGGTTTCCTCAATAACAGTTGGGAAGCTCGGATGATGATACCACATATTTTCCACCCTAAACGGTCTCAAAATTCTAGGAGGGTTAGAGATACCAGAAGTAAAAATAAGGAGAGGGTTATGATCTGAGTAGATTCTGGGGAGCACCTTAACAGCCGCCTCAGGAAACATAGAGCACCAACTAGCATTAGCCACTGCTCTATCAAGTTTCTCCATAGTGTTAGCTCTCCCACATCTGCCATTAGACCACGTCATATTTGGACCAGAAGCACCCAGGTCCATAAGACCACAATTGTTCAGATTGTTAGTGATCCTAACCGTCCGAGCCCTAGCATCGCAGTCAATATAGCTTCTTCTCTCGCTGATGTCTGCATAGTCATTGAAATCCCCAGCAGCAAGCCAGGGGTTATTTTGAGGATGGGAGATATCTTCTAGGTTCTGCCAAAGCAGATCCCTATTGCGAGGATTTGGGCTTCCGTAAATAGCAGAGAATATCCAATCATCAAAGTCTTTAAGAGCGACCTTGACATGGATAACTTGAGTTTCCTTTTGAATGGTGGTGACAGTAACACGTTCAGGGTTCCAAAGGACCCATATTCCTCTAGATCTACCCATTGGGTCAATGTGGGCGTAATCACTAAGACCAAGATTGTTAAAAAACGAATCAAGAGGGGCAATGGGAACTTTAGTTTCAGTAAGAACCACAATATCAGGGAAATGGGAGTTGAACAGGTCCGTCATAGTAAGGCGAAAATCAGAGTTACCCGCGCCGCGGCAATTCCACACTAGGATCTTCATGGAGAAATGATTGGGGAAATCGGGACTAGGGGTAAAGAGTTCACGTCCTCTTTCCATATTGAGCTTGATCTGGTTTTCGAAGTCCGATGCTGTCGGTCCCACACGAACGCTGTAGGATAGGGCTTCTGCTCCGTCTCTTCTCATCTGGGCGATTAGTCTGATCGTCTCTGTGAGCCAATGAACGCTCATGAGACTTGCTGACTTGATCCCTTGAATCTTTTGTAATCGGATTGTTTCCCCCCTGTGAATTGGATGATTCTCCATTGACAACCTGAATTGGAGGAGGTAAGGCAGGGTTAGGGGGAGGAGGGTGGTTAGTGGAATTGTCTGGGGGGTCGAGGTTGATAACTGTAAAAGGATTGGGGCTGGTAGGTATGGAGGTGTGGGTAAGGTTGAGCGATGTTGGTATGTTAGGGGAATGAGTAGATAAAAGGCTACTGCAGGATGGCTGGCTAGGAGAAGCTGATAAAGAAGTGGGTAAAGAAGTGATAGTGTTTTCGTCAATCATAGGATCATGGTAGACATTAGGGTTTTTGCTTAAGGAACGGTTGGGATTTGAAGCATTAGGTTTGTTAGTGTTTTGTGTTTGGGCTTCTGGGTTACCCTTCTCACTCTCCCCATGAGTGATAATGGGTTGGTCTCTCTTTTTGCCTCTAGGGCCACTGGGTTTAAAGACAGGGATTTGGGTCTTAAGGCTCTGAGGTTGGGGGTTTGCCTCGTACTGGGTTTTCCTGAATATGGTGGGCTTCTTTGTTTTTCTATTCTGAACCAACATCCATGGTCCATATCCATTTTCCAGTTTAGGCCCAGCCAAGGATCAAAATTTCCTTCTGTTTCCATCGAAACGACCGAAACGTTTCCGTTTCCTAGGTCATGGAAACGAAACAGCCATGGAATCTCGAAATTCCATGGATTCCATCGAAACGACTTTGTTTCCATCGAAACGTAATTGTTTCCATCGAAACAAACCTATGATTCCGCATCGTATCATTTGCTTCCAACGAAACATACTTGTTTCCATCGAGATAATCATGTGGTTTTGTACTTGTCATATGAATAACCATTTTATTTTAGAGATGGCTTATTAGCTTACTATGTACTTATATGTATCTTTTGCATTCTATGAAGTGTTTTGTGGATTCTATGAAGTATTTGACAGTAGATTGACGACTTAATCCTCATGTATTTTCAATTTGAACTACACATTTTTAATGCAGCACTACATATATAGACTTCTCAAATGTTCAATTAATCAATTATTAGCTTTATACACGCATATAGTTAAGTTTGAAGTTATGTTTCCCCATGTTTCTCACTGTTTCCAATTTTTTCCACTGTTTCCACATGTTTCCGAAATGTTTCCGAAACGTTTCCGTTTCTAGGTAGACTGAAACAATAGACCGAAACGAAATTTTGATCCTTGGGCCCAGCAGGCCCAGTGTTCTGATAGCTTCTCTGGTTTGGTGACTTTGGTCCACTGTGAGTGTCGTTCTCTTCCCTTGGTTGGTTCTGGGTCAGAAGCATTTCTGAGTGGGCATCTTCACTCGCCGGAGGTTGAGATTGTTCCATTGCCCTCTTTGTAGGACACATTTCAGCCCGGTGACCCACACATCCACAATTTAAACAAATAGAATGAAGAAATTCATATTCAATTTTATAAATTTTATCCCCAATCGTGATACCTGGAAAAAGGGGTTTTTTAAGGTTGACTTCTACACAGATCCGAGCAAACTTACCATGAGTGGATGATGCCGTATTGTAATCCGTGTTTAGCGGTCTTCCCAGTGTCTTTCCAATTTGGTATAGTGCCTTTTCATCAAAATATTCAATCGGAAGTTGAGGCAATCGAACCCAAACTGCTGTGTTAACTTCCTCTGCTTCAGATGTTTTGAAATTTGGAGACCATTTTCGAACCGTGAGATAGTGGTTTTGAATAATCCAAGGTCCTCCAAAGTAAACATGCCAGTAATCAGCGATCATCTCAAATTTGATTAGGAAGAAACCAGATTCCAGATCCACCATTTCAAAGTTGCCTTGTAGATTCCATATTCTCCTAATTTTTTCTTGCAACGATTTATATCCAATCACTCTCCCAAGTAAACTGATTATTAGGCTGTCTTTCCATGGAGCTCGGATTTTCTCAAGAAAAGTTTTTGGGAAAGGAACAGAAGGGAAAAGGGGATCATTGTCCTCTTTCCTTTCATTAGGGTTATCTTCTTCATTCTCATCAGAAAACAGATCAATATCCTCAAAGTCAAAAGGGACATCAGTTGGTTTCTTACCTTTTAGGGCTTCAGAGTATGTTTTAGTCTTGAGTTTCTCGGTACCAATTTGATTTGTATCATTAATCTGGACTTCATCAATCGTGTGGTTCTCTACCATCATTGCATCAGGAGGTTCATCGCTTCTATGGGTGTTCTTACATTTCTTGGTGCTTCTCTGTAAGTGATCCATTTCCTCTGAGGATAAGGTGGGGTCGTAGGCCGATGATTGGGGGGGGGATCTCTGGTTGCAGGTTGATCGGAGAGCACAGAGTTGAGGAAATGCCCGAATCGCCTCCAACGGTCGTATTCTCAGCGCTCATGTTTACAATCCGTAGGGAGTTAATATTGCAGGCTGATATTTCGTTGGCTAATATTTAGCTAGTGATAGAGAATTTGTAGTAGTTATCTAGCTAGTGTAATATTTGTAGTAGTTATCTAGCTAGTGATAGAGAATTTAAAGAGAAGTAGTGGTCTATGTAGCACAGATTCGGATACGTGACACGGAGACGACACGACACGGAGACTGCGATGCGGCAAATTCCAAAAAAGTAGGATGCGGAGACGGCTAGGATACGTCGAATAAAAAATATTTCTAAAAACTATAATTTAGTTTGAAGTAAAAGAAGAAAAAGAGAGGATTAAATATCAATATTACATTACATATTCTAATATTCACCCAACACGTATTCATAAAATGATTACAAAACATAACCATTTAACAGGATACAGACACAGTAGGATACAATGATTAAATCATTATATCTTTGAATTAAATATACAATTTGCAATTCCATGTCCACTCATGTTTCCACTCTTCTCAAATAAACCAATTGCTTATCCTTAATTTTACAATATTAAGATTATTGCCTCAAAGTTTTAAAACGCATTTCTAATGAGAGGCCACCATGTTGCATTCACTTGTGTGTTCGGCCATGTCGGCTGCGTGTCCGACAAGTGATCAAGGTGTGTCAAATATTAAAATATTTAAGACACGTCTTATAGCGTGTTCGACACGTGGTGACGCGTGTCCGACGAGTGTCGGTGTCTGACACGGACACGATACGGAGACGGCACCCAAAGTGAAGTGTCCGTGCTACATAGGTAGTAGTCGTTTATAAACATGCCATAAACTTGGTCTTTGTAAATTGTAATATCTTGGTTAACACGACAACTTGATTGGTCGACAATTGGGAATCATCCTGAGTGAGTGCCTGGTGGGTTCCTCTTTTGGTAGACCAAGCACATAAGCTACGTGCTTTTGGTTCCCTTTTGTGGGGAGGAATAAGTAAATTTTGATGCTTAGTCGGTTACTCCCGTAGTTGTCAACTCACAAGTTGTATCCAAGGAAGCACAAATTCTTCTTGAAGGCCGAAGAATCCACACCGGATGTGCACCAGTATCCACACTGGCGTGGATTCTTCTCGGGTGCGCTAGGATATTTTTATTATATATATATATATATATATTTTTTTTTTCCCTTTCTAAGAGGCTGTTTGAGTGACACAAACTCAAGAACTAGTTATTTATCAAACTTGCAGAAATCTGGTTCCATAAGAAGCAATAAAAGTGAATCTTGGTTTATATTTGAACCAGTTTTCATTAGTCCTAAATAGGCCATTATGTTTTCAAAATCAGGGTCTCCGTCATAATCATTGGGGTTAATTTAAGAATGTTGTTAAATTGACTTTGTTCCACATAATCAGGGTCTCCATCATTATCATAATCTTTTTGTTCCACATTAAGTTGACTTGAAAGGCTAGGTTGCCTTGGAAGTTAGGGGCCTCAAACATTCTGTGGTCCCGCTAACCATAAAATGCAAACATATATGAGAAGATGAAGGAAGGGAGTAACTCTCAACGTTGATGGGTGAATTGTCTTAAGCAATTTTTTGATTCATTTATGTTAAGAGAGTCTATTGAGCGTTTGGAGGGGAAGTAGGAGTTAATATTGGAGGCTGATATTTCGTTGGCTAATATTTGTAGTAGTTATCTAGCTAGTGATTGAGAATTTAAAGAGAAGTAGTGATCGTATATAAACATGGCCTAAACTTGGTCTTTGTAATATCTTGGTTAACACGACAACTTGATTGGTCGACAATTGGGAATCATCCTGAGTGAGTGCCTTGTGGGTTCTCTTTTGGTAGACCAAGCACATAAGCTACGTGCTTTTGGTTCCCTTCTGTGGGGAGCAATAAGTAAATTTTGATGCTTAATCGGTTACTCCCGTAGTTGTCAACTCACAAGTTGTATCCAAGGAAGCACAAATTCTTCTTGAAGGCCAAAGAATCCACACCGGATGTGCACCAGTATCCACACTGGTGTGGATTCATCTCGGTTGCACTAGGATATTTTTATTTTATATATATATTTTATTTTTTTTCTAAGAGGCTATTTGAGTGACACAAACTCAAGAACTAGTTATTTATCAAACTTGCAGAAATCTGGTTTCGTAAGAAGCAATAAAAGTGAATCTTGGTTTATATTTGAACCAGTTTTCATTAGTCCTAAATAGGCCATAATGTTTTCAAAATCAGGGTCTCCATCATAATCATTGGGGTTAATTTAAGAATGTTGTTAGTTGGATTACACGTCAAATGGCTAGTTTGTTTATGTTGCCTTTATGTCTTAAATTAAGGCTACATAAGCAAAGGGCCCCGGGGGGGGGGGGGGGGGGGGTAATGAGACCCTGCCTTCTAAAGCCTTTACATGTATCGAGTTATCCATGAAATCCACTGCTTGTGGTATTTGAAAAAAACATAAAGAGTCTGTGCTTACATCACGACAGAATAAGAACACACAACTGTTATTGCTGCGAAAAACATTGAGCTCAACCTCTAACCTCTTTGCCTCAACCTCTAACCTCTTTGCCGATGTTTCTTCGATTTTCTCATCCATTTTTTGGATAAGCTTTTTTTGAAGGATATCAAATTGATTTCTCCAAGCTTTGGGCTCGTTTGCTTGGCATCTGGGTAGGGTTAGGACTTTGATTTGTCGGCAGGGATGTTAGAAAAAACCAAGTAGACTGAACCGGTCGGCCGGCGTCGATCGGATGACTCGGTTTAGGCCGATTTTCTCAAAGAATAGTCGGGGTGCGGTTTTCAGCTTAAGAAAATCGTGACAATCGGGTTGGCGCATGGTATGCAAACCGGCCGAACCGACCGAGGACTGCTTATGTATATATACAATATAATATTATTACTGTAGCAATAGCCCTCACGGCTCACACTACTCGAGACACCTAACCCTCATAATGACTGCCTACCTGCCTACTACTCGGTACTTTATTGCTTTATCTCGTAAATCGGTAAATCAATAAATGTAAAACAAGACTTAAAGTTACAAGAAAAAACCCTTATAGTAAGCTTCTAAGCTCCAGTCTTTTTTTAAAAAAATATATAATAATAATCTAGGCAAGTCCCTTCAATCTTCACTTTGCGATTGTGAATCCCCAACAATCACCAACCCTTAAGCATCATCACCACCCACTGCCACTACCTCTCTCCGTTGCACCCAACCTCCCCAGGTGCTGACAGACAAAGGTGGTAATACTCTCTCTCTCTCAACTCAAGCCTCGATTCCTCTCTCTCTCTCTCTCTCTCTCTAAAAGAATCGATCCAGTTAAGATTTGTAATGGATTTGATAAATTTTTTTCATTGGTTAGATTTGTTTTCAATTTGGCCTATTTGTTTGATTTTCTATCGATTTGTGATTATATTTTCTCAAGTTCATATTTGTTTCCACTTTCATTGCATCAAGTCTCTTTTATTTTATTTATCTGAGAAACTGAGACTTCGACCGAATCGATCACCTGCTGCTTTGGTCGGTTGAAGACCCCACACCGAAATGTGCGGTTGAAGTCAGTCACCAGTGTACTAAAACTGCAGAACTCGGTTCGGCTTGGATATTTGCAGAAAACCGATAAAACCAACTGATATCACCCCTATTTGTGGATGTGTTATCATATATATATATATATATATTTTCGAGTTTGGTTGCTTGTTGCTCTCTCTCTCTCTCTCTCTCTCTCTCTCTCTCTCTACACACACACACACTGGCACACACACACACACATATATATAGGTAGAATCTATTGTTTCGTATCGTATGATTGGGTGGGGAGTGGCTATGCACTAGAACTGTAGATTTTTGCTGTGTTGAGACTTTGGAGGAATTGGTTGGGTGGGGATATGCTAATGGTGTATTGTTGGTCACCACTGGTCTATTCTTTGTTCAGTATGGCCAATGGTAGGATTAATTACTGGACTATGTAGACAGCCCTTTTAACTAGGGGTGGCAATCGGGAGTCGTGTCGGGTCATAATCGTGTCATTCTTAATGTGCCATAATCGTGTCGGGTCATAATTTTGCCGGGTCATATACGAGTCACCTGTTTAACCCAAGTGTCATCGGTCCGGTTCAGTTCAAATTTTGATTTTTGATTTTTGATTGTTTTGAAAACCAATAGAAGTGGTCGGTTCGGTCGATTTTTTTGGCTTTTGGTCGATTTTGCCAATTTGGGCGGTCGGATCGGTTTTTTAGTTGTAGGTAATTTTAAGAAAACCGACCGGTTAGTTCGGTTCGGTTATTCGAAAAAAGCTTACAGCCCCACTAAGAACACAAACAAGTCTTCCCATCAAATGTATCAAATTTTATTTTTTATTTTTTTATGCAATGCTTCCAGCTTCCTCCCTACCTTATTAGGTATTAATTATTTTTATTTTTTAATTACATTAGTTATTAATTATTATATATAGATTTACTTGTTTGGTAAGTTGGTAACTACTCTTTTTTTTTTTGGGAGCCAAAAAAAAAAAACTTCAGTTTACATTTTTTTATTCTTTTTTTTTTAAATAAATATTTTTTATTCTTATTTATATTATTTGTATTTCAGACTTCCAGATTATTAAAAATTATTTTTAGAATTTTAAAAAAATTACCCCAACCGCACTTAATCGGGTCAAACGAGTTAGACGGGTTGACCCGCATAAAGTGTGACCCAACCCGTTTATTAATCGTGACAAACGGGTCGATTCATTGATGACCGGTGCCCTTATACGGGTCACCCAAAGCCGTTAATTTTTGTGTCGGGTCGAAAATTGTCACCTCTGCCTTTAACCTCTGCCAGCTTTTGCTTTGGAATATTATGGTTCATTCTTTTGGTTATTGTGTTGTATCTTATGAGTTGGTATGTGTGAGAGAGAGGAAGAGAGCAAAAGATGGTCAAAGACCAGCACCTCTTACTGTGGTAATTGTACATGCGGTATAGTAGTTTGCTAATTATGTACAGCAAACTAGTTTCGAAACTAGACTGTTACTGAGTGCAGCATGTTCTGTAAGTCTTTGAATTCTCTATCCTTGTATACTCTCGAACTAGCTCTTTGTATCTTTCTTTTTTGTTGATATTTTTTCTTGATCCGAATTTTCTGTAATTTTATCTTGATGGGAGTAATCACGTACTTTGGGGTTATAGGGCAGCTTATTTTTCTACCGTCGTGTATAATTTTTGCTAAAATGGGTAGTGCCAACTGTTGCGGATATTTATGCGATGATGGTGGACCATACTTCTTTCTATTTTGGCATATGTTCTATGTTTTTTCAAATGCAATGTTTTCAGATGAGATTAAGCAGAAGGTGGAGAAGAGATTCAATGAAATAGGTGATATGGTTGAAAGAGGCGAGATTGAACCCGAAGAAGGTTATGCACTGTTCAAGGAGTTTGAGGACAAAATGATCATTGAGTGCGGCAAGCTGATGGAGGCAGAGGGACCCCCACAGTTTGAGACCGATGTGCCTGACAATAAAAAGGACATAGATGACCCACCAGGTGAGGGGCCTATTCTTAGGTGGCAAACAAGGGTGGTCTTTGCTCCTGGTGGGGATGCATGGCATCCGAAAAACAGAAAAGTGAAATTGGCTGTCACTGTTAAAGAGCTCGGGCTTTCTAAGCATCAATTTCGTCGTCTCAGAGAATTGGTTGGAAAGCGGTACCATCCTGGGAAAGATGAGCTTACAATTACCAGTGAGAGGTCAGCTTAACACTACGTTTGTGCTGTTTTGTTCTATAATTAAATCTATATCGAATAATAACTATTATAGAAGCTCAGACGCTCTTGGAAGGATCATAGTTGTCAGGATCATATCCATGTCGAACACGATCCACATAGGACACTCCTCGACAGCTGTTGAACACATTAAATTCGGCTCCTACTTTTTAATAGTACGATCTTTTTTTTTTTCGTTCGGACACACATAAGACATAACAAGACACCTAGATTCTTTGACACCGAATGTGATTTAAATTTTGCGAAGAAAGTGAAAGCTGAAAATTGTAAGGGCCTCGTAATGATGAGGATAATTAGGATTTTAAATTTCCGAAAAGTTGAAAATTGTTGGGGCCTCTTAATAAGAGGATAATTAGGAGTTTTTGAACCCATAATTTGGGTGTGTGGAAATATGGAATCATGGATGCATAGGGTCTATGTCGGCATAAATCATAATAGGGTTTCATAAATTGTGAATACTTGGAGAAGAAGTCAAAATGGGCTTCCAAAATTAGAAATAAATTGGACTTCTTGAAACTAAAGATTATTAGGCATTATTTTTGCTGTTGATCATATGATCTTACCACACGTGGTCAATATCTGTCGGATACATGTCTATCCTTTTTCCGTGTCTCTCCGTCTCCGTGTAGAATTTTTGTTGACACTTTATCGTGTCTTATCGTTTCCGTATCCCCGTATCTGTTATATGTGCCTGGTAGTTTGTATTTGACTTCCTTTGTTATCCTATTGTACTGCTGAAAAAGCTCAAGTTATGGTGTTTTCTCAAAGTTATAAATACCTATAACTTTAGTTGTGCTTGATACCAGTTCTGTGAAAAAAAAAAAGAAGAAAAAATTAGGTTTCTTCCACTATAAATTTGAGTGTGTAAATGTGCAGTCTGCGCATCGACTAGAACGTTTGTTTGGAAAATGTGTATTTAACTATTGCTCCTTTTTAGGTTTGAACATCGGGAGGAGAACAGGAAGGATTGTCTGAGGACTCTGTTTTCCCTGATTGAGGAAGCTGGAAAAGCAAATAAGCTTGTAGAGGACGCTCGGACTTCATTTGTCAAGGCAAGACTTAGAGCGAATCCGGAGTTTATGGAGAGGTTGCGCACCAAGACAATGAGAATGAGAGCAACTAACTCTTTGACTGTATGATAATTGTTTGGGATGCAAGGAACAGGAAAATTTTGGGGTAGGGCTAATGGAATAATAGAGGGGTTTTATTTTTGTTGTGGCCAAAGTCGGTTTATTGAAACATTTCATTAAACACCCCCCTTCCCTTTTTTTTTTTTGTATTTTATTTATTTCTGTTTGTTCAGATGGAAGTTATATGCTGCTCCTAATTGAATGTGTGGTTGGCACATGGTGTTTCGAAAACTTTATCAGTTTAGATTGTGTTTTTGAGCAAATTTTTTTCCCACCGACTTCAATGTATGCATGTTTAGTTAATACTCTTCTTCTGATATTGATTAGAAATTTAGAGCTAATCAGATAAAATTGCAAAATTAAATATTTCAATTAATAATTACTATATGCGGCTTACTATATGTGGCAACTCAATTTGTGAATGGGGAGAAGAAACTTAATAGTGTAGAGGGGGAGAGACGGTTTTTTTAGTAGAGAGAGGTTATGAAGATGAGCAAAATCGCCGTTCAATTTTCTTTTATGTATGACAGTTTAGGACTTTTAAGCTTTTTATGCTAGAAGAAAGAAAGTAGGCTTAAAAACACTTTAGTACCCTGCACTTATATCAAAATTTTACTTTGGGCCATGCACTTTCGATTGCAACACTTTGGGCCCTCTATTTTCAGTCTCGTTTCAATTAAGGACAATCGATCACGCCATTAGCTAAAATGGACGGAAATCATCACGTGGGGGCCATGTGCATGTTTTTTTTGCATCACCTCACGTGATTTTTCCCATTTCTCCCTTAAAACCTAACATATCTAAGTAGATATTGAGAAAATCCATTACAGAGAGCTTGAAGAAACAGATCTAAGTAGATATTGAGAAAATCCATTGCAGAGAGCTTGAAGAAACAGAGGAGAAATGTTAGGTTTTAAATGAGAAAGGGGAAAAATCACGTGAGGTGATGCAAAAAAGCATGCACGTGGCCTCCACGTGATGATTTCCGTCCATTTTAGCTAACGGCGTGATCGATTGCCCTTAATTGAAACGAGACTGAAAATAGAGGGCCCAAAGTGTTACAATCGAAAGTGCAGGGCCCAAAGTGAAATTTGGGTAAAGTGCAGGGTACTAAAATGTTTTTAAGCCAAAAAAGTATTACTTTTGATGTAAATATGGGTGAGAGACCAATTTTTTCGAATTCCCTGCATTTCCTGTAGCTAGTGGTATAGATTTTGGCCAAAGATAATATTTTGATTATTTTTTTTTAAAAAAAAAAAAGTAGAAAAGAAAATAAGAAAGGATTTTCGAAATGAGTAAAGCTATGTTTTTCAAATCCTAATTCCAAAAAGAGTGATACTTGGAACACAATCTTTACATAACTTTCACATAACATTCTTAAAAGATGTGTCTATCTCTCCACAGTGACAAATGAGAGATAGACACATTTTTAGGTTGTGTAGAAAAAGTTGTGTGAAGGTTGTGTAGCAAGTATTACTCTTCCAAAAATCAATCGCAAATGATATGGCAGTGGACCCCCTGAATTTGGATTGGATACTAGCAATAATGATGGAGCTACCATTTCAACATCATCTAATCAAAATTCAAGGGGCCCACTGCTACATTATTTGGAATTGGGATTAGGATTTAGGAAGCATAGTATTACTCTTTAGCATTTGATGATGTTACTTGGATAATTTGTTGTAGTTGGGGCTGTACACACACACCAAAAAAAAACCTGACCCCGAAACCGACCGACCAAACCAAGCTCATTCGGTTAGTTTTCAAAAGTATAAGCAAAGAAGGAAATCGAACCAATCGACCGAAACACCCCAAAACCCGACCGAACCGAGCCATTCGATCGAGTTTTAAACATGGAAAAACTGAAACCGAAAAAAAAAAAAAAAAAAAGAAGAAGAAGACCGATCGATGAACCCCCCTAGTTATAGTCAATATTGAGAAAAAAAGAGTGCACAGAGCATGGTCGATTTTCTTAGAAAAAAAAAAAGTAAGAGTAATGTCATGCTTTCCAAATCCAAATCTCAAATCCATATTCCAAATTATGTGACAGTGGACCCACTAGATTTTGATTGGAAGATGTTGACCCCATAGTAGTCTCACTATCACATCATTGGGGACATGGGCGGATTTAGAAAATTATTCTAGGGGGGGCTTGCCCCCGAATTTTTTTTTTTTGGACCTAATTATACATATTTTGCATATATTTTAGACCTAATATGACAAATTTATAAATGTTAGAGGGGATTTCGATCTATTTATATACATATTTTGTGTATATTTGAGATCTAATATGACAAAATTTATAATGTCAGGGGGGCTTTTGGACCTATTTATACATATTTTGTGTATATTTTAGACTTAATATGACAAATTTATAATGCCAGGGGGGGCTTTTATAATTTTCAGGGGGGCTTAACTGTAAAAAAAAAATTATTTTAATCCAAATATGCAATTTTAAAAAAAAGTGGGGTGGGCTTGAGCCCCCCTACCGTTACACGTACATCCGCCCCTGATTGGGAATTGGATTTGTGAGAATAATGCTATGCTATCCAAATGCTCTTCTCAACAAATGTGACAGCATGTTGTTGGGAATTTAAAAATGCGGAACCAAATGTCCCCAGTAAACACACAGACATACATAAACAGTAATAAACAAGTACACAAAAGAAAACACAGATTTCTACGTAGTTCGGCCAAACATTGCTTACGTCCACACCCGAGAGACCCCGTTCTTTCACTATTGAGAATAAACAATTGGTACAAAACACTTTGAATTAAATCCCATAACCCAACCCTCGCACCCTTTGTATACCCACTCTCAATGTCCCAAAGAACTCACACTCTCTCACCCTAGACCATGCATCCCCATGAGGGGAGACCCTCAACTTGGTACACCAAGAGCTTCCTAAATTCCTATACAACATCCCTATATATAGAGTTTGCATGCAACACATTACTTGTTGGATAAGTAATAAACTCTATCAAGGAAACTAAATCACATTAGGAATCTAGTTAAATCACAATCCCTAAATTAATAGTATTATCCCACATGTGATATAACCACAACAATCACCCCTTCTATCACTTGTGGGGGAGCTGCTCAATTATTCTATCGCACATGATTAGCACCCCCTCAATCGGATCACCCACAAAGTTGACCATTTCACTACCGATTGCCAAATTGCAAACGAATCCATTGGCCATCACCATACCAGTCTGCACACCCTCGAATCAATATGGTCTCGACATCATCGATTCGATTAACACGGTTAATACATGTGCAGACCCGAGTTAATTATATCCAATAACTCCATAGAAGACCCTCGATATGTCTTTCTCCCCAGCAGGAATTACCTCCTCACATTCGTCTGAACCATGAATAAAATATTCACCCACTTGCAAGATATTTTCCACCGAGAACTTGGGAGTACAACTCTACCAACCAGACAACAAAACCATCCGCACTTCTCCTCTTTTTCGTTGAGAACCCGCCATGTGTGATTTTCATGACTCCATATGCAACTTGAACCTTGCATTCTATGGAAACTATCCGGCAAACAGATTTTAGATTCCTCCGCCAATTTGGGACGTATGTCACACCATCCAAAATAGCGAACCGTCCAACAAAATATTTTGAAATCACCGTTTCACCCACGATAATTACCATCGCATAAGGACAATCGACAGCCCTCTCGGAACCCATCAAATTATTTTTTCAAGGACCACATACGTACTGTACCCGGAATCTAACAATCCAAGAGACTCCGTATGAGTGGAATGTGAGAACCTCTCCACTATACACAACCTGCTACAATCACAGTAACATCAAAAATTATTTTTCCTCCCTAGATCCCAAACTGCACACGACCCAAGTAGCGAACTATCCAACAAAATATTTTGAAATCACCATTCCACCCACGACAATTACCATCGCACAAGGACAATCGACAGCCCTCCCGGAAATCATCAAATTTTTTTTTCAAAGACCACATATGTACCATACTCGGAATCTAACAATTCAAGAGACTCCGTATGAGTGGAATGTGAGAACCTCTCCACCACACACAACTTACTAAAATCACAGTAACATCAAAATTATTTTTCGGCCCTAGATCTCAACCTGCAGCAATATATATACGATCTATCACCAAGAAAAATAAATTTCAATCTGTATAGAATTTCATAAAATCGGCACCTACCAACGAATCCCCAGTGCCTAAAACCTTAGGAACCATCTCTAGCCCGAATTCCAAGCAACATAGCTTGTTTCCCAAGCTCCTTGAAATCTTAACCAATCAAATTGCTTTGATCTAATGTCCTTGCCACACCGGATAACTTCCCTATCCTAGCTTTGCATCCAAAACCAGATTGTTCCCATCCTGCTCCTCAAGCCGCAAGCTACCGCACCGAGCATCTCATCGGATTTTTTTTTTCAGTCTTTTCTTTTTCTTTTTACCGTACTGCTACTATGTGTTCTGTCCACCATGATCGCACCAACCTGACTTTGATACCACTAGTTGGGAATTTAAAAACGCAGAACCAAATTCCTCAATAAACACACAGACACACATAAACAGTAATAAACAAGCACACAAAAGAAAACACAGATTTCTACGTGGTTGGGCCAAACATTGCCTACGTCCACACCCGAGAGACTAGTTCTTTTACTATTGAAAATAAACAATTGGTACAAAACACTTCGGATTAAATCTCATAACCCAACCCTCATACCGTTTGTATGCCAACTGTCGATACCCCAAAGAGTTCACACTTTCTCACCCTAGACCATGCACCCCCATAAGGGGAGACCCTCAACTTGGTACACCAAAAGCTTCCTAAATTCCTATACAACATCCATATATATAGAGTTTGCAACCCATTACTTATTTGTAAAGTAATACAACTCTATCAAGGAAACCAAATCACATTAGGAATCTAGCCAAATCACAATTCCTAAATTAATGAGATTATCCCACATATGATATAACCCCAACACATGTCTACTTAATTTTCATTGGAAAAGTTGAAGTGATTCCATCATTATTGAAGTTGGTTTCACTCCCACGTGTGTTGGGAATCACATTTAAAATGTACAAATTTGGAAAGCATAGCATTACTCATCTTAAAATGGTCACATATTATGAATCTAACTTGTCTTTTTTTTTTTTTTTTTTTCTCTTTTTTTTTTCGATAGGAAGGATAAACTAAGGGTGTGTTTGATAACCCAAATAAGTGGTAACAATGAAAACTTTCAGCACATATTTTTTTCAGTGCGTTTGATAGCGTACCACTTAGTTGAAAAAGTAGCCAAAAAACTACTGACAATTCAAGTGAAAATTTTCTATTGAAATTAATCACTGAATGCAGTCTATTTCAGTACTTGAAAAACTGTTTTCAGTATTAAAAATTCAATCGCTTAAAGTTTTCAGCACTTAAAATTCAACACTTAATTTTTTAGTTTTATCAAACGGACCCTAACTTGTTTTATTATGTAACTTTCTGAAATTTTGAAGTACTACAAAACTTTCTTAAATTCTTTTAACACATACCTTGGAGAAATGATAATAATATTGAGTAGGCAACACAGGTAAATTGGGCTGGGCCGAGTGTCTGTTAAAGCCAAATCCAATCTTCATCCACGTTTAAATTACCAGACATGACCGAGCCCAACTATGAACTCTGACCGTACAGTTTTCTTAAAGTGCAAAAAATTTCAACTTTATTTTATTACTATCAACACGGTATGTGTTTTGACATGTAGAAATAGATATACATTTGTAACTCGTGTTTTTAACTCAAACTAAGCATTTGTCCCATTTTGTTTGGGGTCAGCTACAATATACACACGGGTATTATCATCAATTGCACATAATAGTAAATCTTATGATTCACGACTAGAAACGGCTCATGATTTATAATTTTGACAAATCGATTCACAATTCGAAACATGACTTGACAAATGACAACCAAGCTCATAAATGACATGCCTCTCCTTCTCTTGGGTCAGATATATAGCCTCCCTTTCCCTTGGTCGAGGTGATCTCTATGTTTTTGTGCTGATTGTCTTTGAAATGGTATGCCCCTTTGATTCCTTTGTAGCTGCCGTTTGACTTCTTCCATAGTTGGTACTCTTTTTTGCTCCTTTGATATTAGGAGATTGGCACTTATGCTCTTTGAAAATTAAAATTAGGATACTGTTCATCCTCAAAATGGATCTTCATGGATTTGTAAGTTAACAAATAGTTAGCTGCCACTGCCAGTGATGGTTTATAAAGGTATAAAACTAAGCTTAGCAAGGAATTTATGGATGGCGGATAAATTCATCAAATATTTGTAATATGGTAAATTATTCCTGTATCTCAACCATATAAAAATGTCTTTACTTATTTACTATGTCCCCTCTTTCTCTCGAGAAAGAATATCATTGATATTATAGTCCCAAGGAAGCTATTCAGTGTCTCTCAACACTATCAGCTAAAATTTAGCTAAATTGTCAGCACCTCCACTCCAGCTAAGTGAATTTTCGAGGATAAACTCCAAAATGTGTTTCTTAATTTACGGCCCATTTGGTACCTTTGTGGTATTTTGTTTTGGGTTCAGGAAACAAAAATAAAAATGTGTTTGTTAATCGTTTTTGTTTTACTTTTCGGAAACCGAAAAAATTAAAATGTGTTTGGTAAATAATCATTTTTATTTTTAAAATGGTAACGAAATTGCGTCAAAAACATTAAAAAAAAGAAAAAAAAGAAAAGAAAAAAAAAGTGGTTTCAATTTTTAGTTTTCATTGTGATAAAAAGAAAACAAAAATTAGTTTCTGTTTCCAAAATTTTAAAAGCTGAAAACGTTACCACACTGGCCTCCCTTAGCTATCTAGTCTACTTTATATATAACCATTGAGTTTTGTCTTAGTTGACCTTTCAACATATTTTATGTTGGTGAGCGAAATTGATTCTCTTTAACACTGGCTTTATAGCTATTAGCACCCTAGCGCACTAAGATGACCAATAGTTGTTACAATGGATATTATGGATTGTGGGCATTCGGCCAAGACTGGTCCATGACTCATGGGGTATGTCAAGACACTGCACGACGTCCATTGAAGACCAAGGCATGCACGGGCGGGCTGACATCGCTTGGCATTCGGCCAAGTCCACTGTTATGCTTTCTTGTTCTTGTACTACCAGTGAGGTGCCCATTCTAGCAGCTGGGGATGTCAACTGTACAACAGTTATGCTGGTTCCTGGTTGGTCCTTAGGCAGGCAGTTGGGGATGTCAACTGGGGATGTCTATTTTTAGGTATGATGGGACATTGTAGAAGCCAAGAAACCAGTTTATGTTTGAGCCTTACAGCCTCTTAACTGAATCCTGGTAATTGTTTGAGCATTAGAAAAGGTCTGGACCAATCAGCCCCTAACTGAATTATTGTTATGCTTCCCAAATTTTGAATCCCATATTGGTTCCCAAATGCATTGTCAGTTGTACCATGTGATAGTACCGATCACTATGACAACATGAGGTAAAGTGGTAGTACAACTGACAAAGGCACTTGAGAACCAATTTGGGAAGTATAATATTATTCTTTTGAATTCTATTTGGGGAAATGATGACAAGCTAATTCCTTAAACCTCAACTTCCAATCGGATTCTGTTTTCTCGATCAATCTGTATTCCAAAGGAAGGATCAGAAACTGATGCAAGCTGCCTTGAAAGGCTTTGATTTTTGGGAGTTTCTTTTTCTTTAATTTGGTTTGTAAACAGTGAGGAAAAAAAATAAAAAAAATAAAAAAAGGGTAAGAAAAACCTATATAAGCATGTCTAAGGGAATTAGAGCCAAAAGAGTAGCAATCCTCCAAAGATAACATTTTGGCTCTTATTGTAAATTTTGCACTACAATAGGGGATGTACGTAAAATGTTGCAGACAAAAAAAAAAAATGGCTACTTTCGGATTTGGGAATCCAAATCTGAAGACAATGGAGGGAGTAGCCAAATTCGGAGGGAAGATTCTACCCCTTATCCTAACTTTAAAACAAAGGCTGAATTGTATCTTTAGTTGGAGTTGCAACAAAATAAAAAAAGATATTGAAACAAAGGGATCCCTAGTGTCTTGGCCAACCATTTATTTCATTTTGTAAACTTCAATCACTAAATTCAAATTTAAAGAACCTAACATTAATTCAAACATGCTTGCCTCATGTGATAAACATGAGATCATATTAGCTTGCCTCTGCAACCAAAGTTTTGTTCTTTGGTTTTTATTTATGGCTCTTAATTTCTTCAGTTCCTAAATCTGGTTCTCTCGGGCTAAACCTGATTTTGCTATTTGTGCTTACGAATCTGTTTTCTTTAACTCATTCTCAAGGAGAAAAAGTAAAAGAACTAATTCCAAAATTACCAATTGCTCTTTCAAAACCAAATAAGGAAATCAACAATTAATAAGAGTGGTGTCAAAAGAAACAACAATTCCCAAAATTGATCAAACAATTACCTACACACTCAGAAAAGTATATACGTAAAGTAAAATTAGCCCTGAGTCCTGACATGTATTCTTAGGGGATTTTATCGACAACCCTCATTAAATACTGAAAGAATCTAATTAATAGTACTCTAATCATATATAATGTTAGAAAAACAAAAAATAAACAGAAAACCAAACAAGTTACAATCTTCTTCAGAGGTATAAGTTGATGTCAAAACTTCCTTTTCTTGCAGCAAATTAATAGATCCATCACAGTTTAACGAGCGCAAGACAAAGGTTGGAATTAAGTCTGAATGACCATAGCTGAATAACCATCTCTTCTTCCAAATGATTCCTACTCACAACACCATTCCATTGAGTGACCAAAACATAACTAAAACTCGAATTACCCGAATCTTTTTTCATCTCCCACTTCTTCAACACTATACTACCTTCCTCCGTCGATGGTTCGATCAATAAACACGTTATTCCTTCATAGGTTTTTCCATTGTGCAGTTTAAAAAACCCCTCTTCTTCCTTTGTTAAAAAAATCTTTCTTAAGGATTAGATTCAACGGTATTGATAAGCGATTGTGTGTTTTGCTCACATCAGTCTTGAATAAGCGCTTTTGAATCACCAATTCAACTTCATTACCCCTTTCCAGCAATGATCTCCTTGAACACTAAGGGCATGTTTGGCAGTGGAGATGGACCAGTTGATGAATATGCCACCTTCTTCTCCTTTTCTTTCATGATCACACCCTTTCCCAAACAAGCCTTATCATATTTCTTTGAACAATTATTTCCACTACCCAAACTGGGTTTTCTTGGAATGTGATCATGATCAAGAAGAGACAGAGGGTTCTTGATGTTGATGGGTTGTTCTGTTCTAACATTCTGAGATGAAAAGTGAAATTTGATTTTGGTGATGATCTGATGTTGAGAATTGGAAGAAGAGGCAATTGCGTGACTTTGTTGTTGTTGAATGAACATCATCTTTTTCTCTCTCTTCTTTTTCTTGAACTTTTTATGGGCAACCTTCACAACTGCAGCCAAGACATCCAAATTAGACCACCAGTCCTTGTACTTCATACCTTTCAACTCTTCTATCTTCACCATCTTCTTCTTTCTTTCTTTCTTCACCAAATTAACAACAATGATGTAAGACGATGATGTTGAGAGAGAGAGAGAGAGAGAGAGAGAGAGAGAGAGGGATTTCAGGGAAGGGTTTTGCTTCCAGACGAGTGAGAGAAGTTTATTTAGAGTGGGACTTAGAGAGTGTATATATACATATATATATATATATATATGTGTGTGTGTGTAGTGAAGTTGCCTAATTGGATGTTTGGAACCCACCAATCCAAAATAGTATAGGAAGTATTTGTAGTTCACTACTGGTTTTATAACTTGGAAATTAAGTTACATATTTTCAGAGATATTTTGACGCTGTTAGAACAATTTATTTGTAATTTCATTGGACAAAGCACAAAAATGTGCACCCATATATATATACACTTTTTTTTTTGGGTAATTACACTATACACCCCTATAGTTTGGGTGTGATGTCACTTTAATCCGTGTAGTTTCAATTGTGGTACATTGGTCTTATAGTTTCAATTCAGGTTCAATGTATTCATTCATGAAAATCCCTACAATTTTTTTTATAGAAATATTTCACAAGATGCACATATAAGATAACAGTAGGGGCAGTAAATTTACTTAAAGAAGTACGAGTAACAATTTACACCGCATAGGAGGAGCCAGTTTTTTTTGAAGATTGAGGAAGAAATTGAACACTTACAAGTCCATAACTTTTATAGACGACTTATCAATAGAGTACAAAAAGTTTTAAGTACAATTTATTCAAAAGAACAACTTCATTTTTATCACCTACCTACCTTGTTGAAATATCAATATCTCACACACAAAGAAGGACTTAGGATTTTGTATTTAGGGCGGGCTGGAGATGCATCTACAGAGTGGCTGGCCCATAGTGGTTCGGGGGTAGGTGGTGCGATTTTTCTATTAGAAATGTTATGGTTTTATTACGTGAAATACTCTGGCCGTTTTGATAGTTGAGATGTTTAATCCTCTCCTCGAGCCTCTTTGAAATTTTGTTCCTACGTGTACATTATCATTTTTTTTCGATAACAAAGGTTGATTTTCTACCTGAGATAAATTTTATTGATAATGACCTCTTAACCATTTTTTTTTTTTCATTGATTCATTCTAGAATTTTGAAGTTTCTTATGATTTAATTCGGAATGCAATATGCTCAGTGTTCCAAAAAAACTCTTTACTCCTTGATTGTTCCAGAAGAAATGAAACAATTTAATACGATAGAGATTGGAGAATTATTATGTAGAGGCACATAACATATTAATATGACATCATGGGCTATCTCGTAATAAAGCCTGTTGTTATACCTTCTTCTAAGTTCATTGTTTTCCTTTTTTCATAGCCTGAGCTCAGAGAATGAAGATCTAAGAAGGCCCTATGGAGAATGTTGTCAAAAAATCCATAATAGAGTCCGATACAACATCCGAATTGATTATCTTCATGTCATACTAGATTACCTAGTAGAAAAGATATGAAAAAATAAAAATGATACGCACACAACACATTTCATATACAACACCTTCCACAACAAGGGCATTTCAGCAAAAAAAAAAAAATGTGGGGCCCAGAAAGTTGTTGCATATCAGTCCTTAATGAACAAAACATAAAATCCCCAAATTACTTCAATTGTGGGGATTTAGGGCTAATATTATCTAACGTGAAAGAGTAAGTAATTTGGGGATTTTATGTTTTGTTCATTAGGGATTGATATGCAACAACTTTGTGGGTCTCACATTTTTTTTTTTGGTATGCTCTTGTCGTGGAGGGTGTTGTATATGGAAGGTGTTGTGTGCATAGCAGTTTTGATAAAATAAAAAAAAAAATCATGACAAACCTCCCTATTTTCTCTTCCTATTGCAATTTCTGGACTATTATATGGCCAAACACATTTTTTTTTTTGGGACTAACGTAAGAAGTATGAGAAAAATGTGTTGGGCAAATATTTAGAGCTAACTGGATTACAATTGGATCAATGTATTACATTTTGTTTTGTTTATTTATTTTTTACTTTATAATTTGAGTTGGGCTAAATTAAAGAGTGATTAAAAAAAGTGTTTGGCATAACATATAGGATAGACTGAATTACAATTAGAACAACATATTACTTGTAAAAATAAACATTTTCAAAATTCTGGGTGGGCTCAGCCACTCTAGCTCACACAGTCAAATAAGCGATGCGCGATGTCCTTGCCTCATCAAATAACAAACAAGATCACTGTTTATGCCCAAAAATGATGAAATTAGTAATGAGAGATTTTTGCCAAAGTTTTATTTCAGATGTTGAAAGATATATACATGCCAACATGGAATTCTAACTGAGTAAGAAAATACTAATTAGGCAAAAGAAGGAAGGAATTTAGTTGTCAAATTCGAAATAGTGAACGAGTGTTTGTGTTGGTCAAGTGCAAAATCAATTTTTTTTGTATTGACACTCCATTGATTACTAAATGTACTCCATAAACTGCATTGAGTGTATGGTATGCCAAGTTGTGAGAGTGGTACCATGGAGTACATTAGTTGATTAATAATTCCCCCTTTTTTTTTAGTATACATGAAAATATTACATCACATATGTATGAAAAAAGAGGTTGATATGTCCAGAAATATTCTGTAGCAGTCTAACCGCCACATGGCCAGTCAATAGCCCGGGATATGCGGATGGGGAGTGTAGGGCCCAAGCTCCCGAGATGTCCGGTTGTTACCATCCGGGATACCCGTAGCTCGGGTACCGGGTGTGGTGAGGCTCCCGAGGACGCGGCATGAATCGTGCTTCCAGCTGTTTCCTTATACAGCCATGACTCTATCAAGAAGAATCAATAGTTTCCTAAACCACTTAGGAAACTCCCCAAATATTGTACAAATCTATTGTAATTGGATTATGCTTCCTAATCCACTGAACTTACCATGTAAAGTTGGACTCTTGCACCTATAAAAGGGCCCAACTATCCTCCCTAGGGGGATCGGAATATCAACTCTCTGAGCATACAAGCATACATCAGAGAACTTACCACCATATACGCATACACCCGGCCGGTGTTACTTGTAGTGCCGCCTACCGTTGTCGGCTCACCAGGCTTGCCGGTGATCTGCTAGTGAGAAGCGCACAGACGCACCTGTGGACGTAGGTCACCTCGTTAACGGGACCGAACCACATACAAATCCTTTGTGGCTTTATTTTCTGTCTAGATTACTCTTACCAATTTTCGGCATCATCAGTTTGGCGCCGTCTGTGGGAAACGAAACAGTTTCCTCATCAACAAAAATCTTCGACTGATCGACATGCTGTCGAAGAGGGGTAAGAAAACCGCCGATTCGACCGGTCAGGAGGACCTACAGATTGAGCCACGGGCTACCTCCATGACCACTGAACAGGTCACGACAGCGCTGGAACAACTCTTGGAGGGCCAGCTCCGGACACAACAGCAGATAGAGGCGCTCATGGCCCAACACGAAAAGGTGGTTGGGGACCACGAGAAAGCCCCTTCGTCGGAGAAGCGGCCTGAAAAGAGTGTTCCTAGCCGGAGGCCCGCCCGGACGCACGGAAAGGCCTGATCCGCTCCGGCGCCCCAACCAGATCAAGAACGTCACGCAGAGGAGGAACGTAGCCAGGCTCCTAAGCGCTCGCAGAATGGACCTCAGTATGTCCCCCGCCGAGCGCGTCGAGCGGAGGACGCCAGGATCCTCATTGAACGGCGACGAGCGGCAAGGGGAGAAGCGTCCGGACGGAAAACCCGGGAGTCGGTTGACGATCCACCCGTCTTGAGCCGGGGGGATCTTAGGCACAGACTATCCCGAACACACGGTCGAGTGCTATCTCCGAGGTCGACGCGTTTTGAGGATGAAGCCTCGTCCTCTGACCCTACCTACCACTCTGACATGGAAAGGAGGACCGGACGCACTGACGTCAAAGCCCAGGTCGAGGAGTTGCAGCAACAGATTGAAAGGCTGAACCGCAAATCCGGCCACGACCTCACAAACACAGAAACAGAGTCACCCTATACTACCCGGGTGACGCAGTTCCCAATTCCGCAGAAGTTCAAACCCCCTCATCTCAGCTCATACGACGGTAAGGGGAGTCCGGTGGACCACATCCGTACCTACAAGGCGCAGATGGCACTGGTAACTACAATGGACGAGTTGTTGTGCTTGGCGTTCCCCAGTACTCTAAAAGGATCAGCTGCGCAGTGGTTCCACGCCCTGAAGCCCCGAACGGTTGACAACTTCAAAGCCCTCGGCAAACTCTTCATCAGTCAGTTTGTCGGGATGCTAGACCGATCACAACTGGACACCCAACTGTTGGCCGTCAAGCAGCAAAAGGGAGAATCTTTAAGGGAATATGTGGATCGTTTCAACCAGCAGAGGCTCCTGATCCGCAACCTCAACGAGACGGCCGCAATCATGGCTTTCTGCTCGGGAGTTCAACACACCAAGGTAGCCACTTCGTTTCATCGAAACCGACCGGCAACCCTGGTGGAGCTCTCGGAAAGAGTTGGAAAGTATATCGATACCGAGGAGTTCTTGAAGGCGAAACGCGCCAGCCAGGCAGGGGATGAATCCCCAAAAGCCAAGCGCAAGCGCGAGGGATCAGAGAAGGGCCCGGGAAAGAAGGCGAAACAAGATCAGAGGGATGCTAGGGGCCAGCCCCCAACAGCTTTTACGCCCCTTTCCCGGCCCATACATGAAGTGATGGCCGCTGCAGAGGCACAGAGACTGCTCCCGCAGCCAGCTAAACTCAGAGCCCCACCCGGTAAGAGAAACCGGGAGAAGTTTTGCCGTTATCACAGGGATCACGACCACGAGCTCGAATATGAAATCTAGGAGAAAACAAACTGACGGAAAGTCGTCGTTTGGCGTCGCAAAGCTCTAAGCTCCCAAAATTTGCCTATGGCCTCCTTTCTTGAACTTAGGTTAAGACTTATGAAAAATATCTCAACCATCTCTATCTATATATAGGCAAAACTCTCGGGAATTACGTTTACCTCCCCACGAGTTTCCGAACTCCTAATTAGTCTCTGAAACTTTCTCTACAACTTATTCATAGCTTTACGAGTGAAACTTCAAAATTATAAAAGTTTCCGACTAAGTTTCGTTTGGTCGCTAAAACGCGAATTTCTACATGACATTTCCGATGTTGCTAATTAGCCTACCAAATTAATAGCGTGTTCTTTCGTTCTCACCAGGATACTGAAACTAACAGTAGATATAAATTCTAAAACAGAAAATAATACAGATATTGAAATACACAGGTAAACATTTATTTCCAGATAAACATTTAAAGTATTCCACAGTGACCGTCTCATACTCGAAGAGACTTCACAAACAATAAATCCTCAATTACCACAGTTTCAAAGGGTTCTCTAATACAGACACCCAAATCAACTCGTGAGTCAAAACTCACTCAACCATGTGTCATAGGACACGCCACATCACATTATCATGCATGACAATATGGTACAAATGCAATAACACAAATGTGGGTGTTATAATAATTTTGTACAAGTAACGCATTACTCTTCAAAAAGACATCATAAAATAAAAAAATAATCATTTAATTGGCAAACTAAGTGACAAAAGAGTAAATTATCTGTTATATAGTGACAAAACATGTAATTTTATTTGTTATAAATTGGCAAAAATAGATAATATTATCTGTTATAAACTTCTTCTTCTTTTTCATCTTCACTCTCTTCCTTTTTTTCTTCATCGTTATCTTTTTCTTCTTGTTCGTAACTCTCTTCATTTTTTGTTCTAATCATTTTTCTTCTTCATTCTCTTCCTTTTTTTGTTTATCGTTATCTTCTTCTTCTTGTTCATAATCTTATTTCAGTTCATAACTCTCTTTATTTTTGGTTCTTTTTTCTAATCATTTTTCTTCTTGGGTCTTCTTCTTCTTCTTCTTCTTCACAATCTTTTTTGTTGATTGCTTCATCACATCACCACCATGACCACCGCCAGCACCACAATATTATTTGTTTTGAAAATTTTATATTTTTCGAAAACATATAATTTCGCAGCACCACCATGACCACCACCGCAGCACCAGTACCACTACCATCCCATAACATCACCATTGTGATGTTATTATCTGTCATGCTCAACAGATAATATTGTCAAAACTGATAATTTCACAGATAGATAATATTATCTGGCACCACCAAATGCCGAATATGATGAAAGTTATCAGCCTCTTATCCTGACCCCCAAAATGGTTTAGGGGTTTTGTTATGGTAATTAAATTAAGGAACTTCTCTCTGTCCGAGAAAAAAAAACTTGAAGGAACTTTTACTATTCTGCAGGTGGTTTTGCATGGACTTGTACAGAATGCTCGGAACTCCCTAGACTTAAAGTAAATCATAGAATTCTCTAGAGTCTTTTCGAGACTTGTATAGAATATTATAAGTAGGGTGACCTTCTAGAAAGATGACTTTATTAGGAAGTCCAAAACTTCTAAAATATTATCATGAGTTTCTATTTCATTGGATGATCGCCCCTTATATAAATCATGGTCATTGAGTATACTAACTATTTTTATAAGTAGGATGGCCTTCATTAAAATCATTCAAGAATTATAAAATTTCTCAAGAAAAAACTATACTTCGAAGAATTATGCAGACTATTGACTAAGTAGTAAAAAGTGCATACTTATGTGCTTTTTCTACTTCTTCATATCTCTTATATTGTCAAATATGAAAAGCCTACTTAAGTCTTGTAAACACGTAAAAGATAGGGCCTAGGCCAAATTCATGGATCTGCCCCTGCCCACAGCAACCAGGTTGAAGATGACCCATAGCCATTTAAACCAAGACTGATACGGATCATCGCCTCTTCTTCGGGAGAAAATATGTCTCCTCGGATCGTTCATACGAGGCTGATAAATCAAATTATCAACTTCGTCTCCATCAGCCCCAAATTTCTCATGTTCCACATTAATCTTTTCAATAGAATTCATTCGAAACTCGCGCAATCCCTTCTTAAGCCTCTTCATCTGCCTCCATAAGAAAGCCATTACCAATAAACCATAGATAAATGCAGAAGCAGAGAGAGAAGCTGACCCACCGTCCATTGAACATGCATGCTTGTGGGAATGTAAAATTTCCTTTATACCGTAGATGGGATACTAGATTGCTATCTGCATTCCAAATGTAGCTACATAACTCCCATAGAAGAAGATTTTCAGCATAGTGATTTCAACAATTAGTTTATCTTCTCTCTCAATAAAGGTTTTCACCATTTCCCGGTAGTTTTCATAGCGGGCCTTTCTGGGCCCATCGAAAACCGCGAGCTCCGCCGCCGCCAAACCACCATGACTGTGCGCTACCATTTGGACCGCTGTCTCTCTTAGTCAGTTTTGGGGTTTCGAATTTTGGAATTTTAAAATCAACCCCTATAATTTTGAGACTAAAATTACCATACAATCGTATTATATATATCAACTACCTTATTATTTTATTTATCAACTACTTATATATATATATATATATATATATATTATATTTTGAATTCATAAAAGGGGCTAAACGCTGATTGCGGAGTTAGTTAAATGCCATAATATCCCTTCACTATACCATAATTACTCATACATCTCTATCACCATCATAATGATATATTGGTTTGTGTGAGGCTAACTCTGTCATTTCAGCTGAATAATTACATTTAGGTCATCGAAAGAAATAAAATTAATAGAAATGATAAGTGAAACAACTATATTATGTCTAATTATATTTAGGTCAATAATATGATGGCTAATTATATTTGGGTCAACGATTTTTGTCAATTACTGTAGCAACCTGTAATTTCCATTTCTCTAATATTAAATAAAATACTAGTTTTATTTTATTACTGTGTATTATTCCTAGATGTTGTATTAGTTTTAATAAATAATTAGTAATCGTGTTGCTATTTGTAAACCTAATGCATTTAATTTGTAACCCTTAGTATTTTTATTTGCATTATCACGTAAAGACAGCGCCCCTAAGATACCCTACGATTTGGGATATTTTTCTAGAGCTAATCGGACCAACTAAACTACCTTAACAAACTAAACTGGACTAACTTAACTGAATGAACCAATGAACTGATTGATCGCAATCAATTAGCCATATTATTGATATGTTCTTATTACGTGCAATCAGTAGAAAAATTATGGTGATAAATGTGTGAGTATTTTAACTTAACTTACTGATTGAGTTCATTATATGTACACACGCAGTGCAATATTCAAAACACAAGCTCTCAACCTCATTGATACACAATTTCAAACTCACAAGCTCCCATTGTACTCTCTCTCTCCCCTCTCTCTCTCTCTCTCTCTCTCTCTCTGCACACACACAAACATTCAAGAAATCAGCAAAGGAAAGAAAGAAATATAGAAAAAAGAGAAGCCCAGTAAGCTTCATAGCCATTGTGATTGTGGAGCTTTTATTTCAGAATTTACAGAATTTCTTTAGAGCCCCAGTCCCACTAAACCAGAAATTGGTGAGTCTCTCGAACCCACTCCTAATGTACTTGAAGTCATTACACACAAAACGTATGTCTCAAATGTAGTTGAATGCACCTATATATGTATATATATATATACATCAATGGAGGTCCAAAATTAGCGGTACTGAAAATGTTAACAAAAACTCTTTCTGTAAATTGGAAATGATAGATTACGATCCCTATAGGTTTAGTTTCAGGCATTAGACATTAATTCATAATGGTTGCGACGTATAGTGAATCCAAAGTTTTGGCGACTATAGGATTTTCACATATAAGTAGAGCTACACCAATAATTGATAATCAAGAGTTACCGACCCGAGTCGCATCTCTTGTACTTGACCAAGGAGAAATTATTCGAACAAAGGACCCACCTTCTTGTTATTAGCGGTACCCCGTTCAATCATAGATCTGATATGTTCATAATCTACGCGGAAAAACGAAGAGAATGGTATATTATAACCCCCGTTTAGATTAAGTTCATGAAAATCGTATTTAGCTCTGTAACTCATTGTGAGAAGGAGGAAGATGATGAAGTGGAGTGCTCGCGTAGAGCGGGAGAGCTCGATCCAGTGGAGCGCTCGAGTGAGACAATTTCAGCCAAGTTTTATTTTATACCTTAATTAGTTGTACCTTTGGCTTTACAAATTATACCATACTGTATTACTGATTTAGAAGAAAGAGAAAAATAGTTTCTAAACTTTATGTTGGAATCACATGTATAAATCTATTAGTTCCTATTATAAGAAAATGTAAAAAGGAATACGCCATACACTTGCATATGTAGAGTTTACATATTTGAAAGGGGCCAAGTATTTCAGCACGTCTATTTTGTGAGAAATGAATAAGAGATGTTGTTTTGACATTTATAGACATAGTTGTCTGCATTGATCAGCTTGTATGGGCCACCATACTATCTTAGTCAAACATAGCTTGACCAAGCAACCTTTATGGGCAGTGATGTTATATCAATCAGGATAAGTAGATTATTGCAACATTGAATATCTTGATGGCTTTACCCATACCACATCGGTACGATAATCCTATCAAACGACTTTTATGGGCGGTGATGTTCTAAATTAACGACTTTGTGCCGGATGGTTCTAGCGCACCGATTGAGTCGAGAGATCGTGATTGATATAAACGAGTCGGTAAGATGAGAAGATTGCATTGTTCATGCATGGTCATATATTCATTGATTAACTTTCCAGCAATTGTTTATAAGTGATGACTTGAATAATTGATTAACCGTACTTTAAAATACTGAAGAATAAACGGCGGCTTAATATACTTTTATATACATTGCGTGTATTGTTCATTTTGATCACTCGGCGTTCATTAGCTGATGAATTTTTATGTCCTGGACATCCGATTGTCTAGACTTCTCAGGTTCCGATTTCACAGGGCAGTATTACTTTGCCAGTTAGAGAGAAGAAGTCCCATGGAGACACTTTATATTTTAATGTTGGAGTTGTAATAAAAATAATGTTTTAAATTTGAATAAGGCGGCTTATGCCTTAAGATATTGATAAACAATGTAATAACCTTAAGTTGAATTTTTTTAAAATATGACTTTATTATTATCTTCCATGTTGCTTTATATACTCTGTTTATTATTCCATGTTAAGCTAAGTACAGGACAATCGATCTCTCACCTGTCATGACCCATGGGTCCAAAAAGGAAACAAAATATTTTCCCTATTTTTACTACGTCGGGGAGTGACAAGATTTTTGGTATCAGATCCCTGATTAGAGCATGTTTTGATTAGCTTATTTGGGGCCAACAAACAGTGATTGGGATTGTAGAGAGATTTGATTCCTTTGGCAAAAACAATTTTCACGGTATTTTTTACACGGAAAAAAAAATTTGCTCCACTTTTAGGCCATGAAAAAACTTAAATTAGGAGATATATATATATGTAGTTTGCTATTTTTTCAGATATCTATTAAGCTCTATTTGGTTCATGGCCGGGATTTCGTGAGTGAAAAGAAAAGGAAAGGAAAATTATTTGCATGTGTTCTCTTTCATGCTTAAATAATATTAGAAATTAAAATTTTATAAGTATAATTGTAATACACGAATAAAGGAAAGGAAATGATCTATACAACATTTAAATATTTAATTTATTTTTCAACTTATTCTCCTTTTCTCCTCGTAATTTCCTTAATAAAAGAAAAAATTTTCCCCTACATTCTCTTTGATTTTCCCAGCTCGCTAAATCCAAGAACCAACCAAAGTCTAAGTGATCTAGAGCCATTGGATGGATGCAAATACAACCAAATGAGCTTTCTCAGTTGTTACTGCAACTTTTTTGCTTCTTCCATCTAATGAGGTCAGTATTATGGATCCTTTGAGCATGGTTGTCCAATCGTGAATTTGTCTCCAATATTATGTTCCTGTGTATTGTAAGACTGACTCTCTTTTTCTTTTTCTTTTTTTGAAAGTAAATTACCGCATAAAAGTACACATCGATATATCAATTATTATTATTTTTTTGGAAAGTGATTAATTAATAAAAAAAAAAAGAGAGCACTTTTGCTCACCCAAATTTGGTTCACCATTGCTCATCCATGCTTCACTACCTAACACACACATGTCAGGCAATGAAGGCATAGGTGAGCAATGGTGAACCAAATTTGAGTGAGCAAAAGTGCTCTAAAAAAGAAAAGCCAAATGGTAGCTACAAAAGAATCAAAGGGGCATACCCCTTAAAAGACAATCATCACAAAAACATAGAGGTCACCTCAACCAAGGGAAGGGAGGCTATCCGACCCAAGAGAAGGAGAGGCATGTCATGTATGAGCATGGTTATCATTTGTCAAGTCATGTTTCGAATTGTGAATCGATTTGTCAAAATTATGAATCATGAGCCGTTTCTAATCGTGAATCATAAAATTTACTATTCTGTGCAATAGATGATAATACACGGGTATATTTTGTAGCCGACCCCAAACAATTCGGGACAAAGGCTTAGTTTGAGTTAAATTCACGAGTTGTAAATGTATATCTACTAGTAATTGCCCGTGCCCGTGGGCACGATGCAAAGAAAAAAAAAAGAATTATCTGAACCCAAAATATGCCTAACACACAAACAAAAGAATTATCTGAACCCAAAAAAAAAAAATTTATTCTCATTTTCTTCATCATTTGTGGCTAATTTAATAAAAATCAGTTCCTTAGAAAACTAAAAGAGACAAGAAGAAAACACACAACTACTTTTCCTTCATTTTTTTTATCTTTTTTTTTGTTCCCTTAACATAAACCAAACACAATATGACAATTTTTAAGTTAAACTTCAAATTATCAATTTGGGATATCAGTAGGATCAACTCCAACAATATTTTCTACGTCGCTTTCTCTCAACATAAAGTACAACAACATGCATGGTGATTGTATGCACACAAATGATTAAGCATACCAAAATAATAAACACTTCACTTTGAAATTTACCAATCTTGAATTCAGTATACCTAATTAAAACGAAGAATCAATGTTAAAAACACAGCAAATTGTCATCATAATTCACACTAATGGGACTCCTCCTTTAATAATAGTGAAATTGAATTCCTTACCCTCCTTAAGCATGATTGGTGTAGGTACATCTCCATTTCTAATCTTAGGACCCTGCATCAAGAAGAACAGAAAGCAATACATAACTATAAGAAATAAGAAATAAATGCATGCACAGAAGATGAAACAAAGATACTGGAAAATGTATGCAAAGACAATGGAACAAAGGCAATGCGTTGATGCAAAAAAATTACAAATGTGAAAGCATTGCTCATTTACTACATGGAAAACATGCTATAAGTAACCGCAAAACAACTTTCTTTTGCCTTGCATTTTGTTGACAATACCAGATAGAGTAATAATCATTACAAAATGGTAGCACAACACAATCAAACGAATCAGATCAAAACGTTATTAGTGAAACCAAGGAATCATAATCAAATGAATCAGATAGCTGGTATGAATTTTTTAATTTTTTTTATGAAAACAGATTTAATGAAAAGCATGAAAATTTGAGTTGACTCACATTTATTGAAAAGCATGATTTAGATATAATGAAAAGGGACTAACTGACCTTTGTTTGGTTACCAAGGAAAAGAGCGAGGAAAATGATAAGGAAAAGAAATATAGTGACCCAGACATAAATTAAAATTTTGAACTTTGTGAGTCTTCCCTCAAAACATGTAAGTCGTACCTCAAAACATAGTTGATGACTTCATCAAGTCTTCCAGCCATTCCATTTCATTTTCTTAGTGTCTTTACAGTCCTCTAGTATGAGAAACATAAGATGAGCATTCAATTTGATGTTTATAAATGACAGAAACAACACAAATACTCATAAATATGTAAAACAAATCTCAAATTCAAGCTCTTTAATTTAAAGTACAATTGGAATAAAGTACAACTTGAAAAAGTGGCATTCAAACTTGTTCATAGCAAGTTGTATTTGGTGCTTGGGTGTGCCAGAATCCACTAGGATTCAGTGTGTATGTGAGTGTGAACTTGTAATTCTTGATATGGTGAATAAGACTGACTTTTTATCAAACGATTGTGTATAATAAACGAGAATTAAATTTACTGAAAGTTCTCAAATAGTATTGAAGCATACAAGTTCGATAAATGCTAAGTTATACAAGATGTACCTCAAATATTGCATTGAAATTCATCTCCATTGACGATGCAATATAGATTTGAGAAATCAAAAGGTACAAAATCTTAGGACCTTGAGACTAGGAAATAGAAAATGAAATCTAAACTATTGTATGCTTTATATGCTGAATTCGAGTTTAATTTTGTGAGAGAGAGTTCTGATGCTACCCTCTCTGTATTTATAGTGTAAGACAAGTCTTTAACTGCTTTGAATGTGCTTCCGTGATTTTTGGCCTCAATGCCCACGTCTGGGGACACGTACCCAACGTAGTTGCAGTCTATCGGTCACATTGGTCTCTTTTAATATTCCCTGGATCGGACAGGTGTATGGTCACTTTCTTCAATTTGGCTCACCCTCAAATCGGACCGAGCAGGAGGACACCTCTTCCTTGACTAGCCTTGAATTGACACTGGGTACGCTTTACCTCAGTCTAGTGGCCCATGAACTGATCTTATCCTTTACTGTTTTAGACATTGGTCCAGGCCCCATCCTCGAGCTAATCTTCAATCTTGTTTGGCTTTGAGTACCCACACCATTTTTTGTCATCAAGTTCAACAATCCTTGACTTATCCTGACCCCGATGGCCCCATGGGCTGAGCAAATTTTGGGTGTTAACATTTGCCCCCCGAGACGTCATATCAAGTTAAGAATTGACTTGATCTGACGTTTTGAATTTCAAAAATACCACGTGTCATTCAGGGGAGGGGTTTGCCCACGTGCCCGCTGTATTCCTCAAAATTCGAAGCGATACTCTATTTAAAATTGGGGAACACGTGCTTTCGCTATTTTATGCCTTCTGATTTTCTCTTGCACTCATTCCCTCTCTCCAAACTCTTGCTTCATATTCTTCATTCTTGTATCGATGGCTTCCTCGAAGAATCTGTGTCTTCCTTCCATGATACTCTTGCTGAGGAAGCCGAAGCTCCAAGCCCTTGCACACAGGTGAGAGACTGCTTACGTACTCACAACCACATTTAGTACATCTTGACCCTTGATTCTAGTGAGTCTTATGTGGGACCCATGTGGAACCCACCAGAATTAAGGGCAATCAAGGGTTAAAATGTGCTGAATGTGGTTATGGGTATGGGTGTATCATTAGTCTCAATTAGTATGTTACATGTCATATGTATTACTTTCAATGATTGTCGGTTCCGTTAAACATGGGTTGAATCACAGTGTTCAGGGACCCTTATGTATACATATCTATAGAGTGTTAGAGCTTTTTGACTTGCCAGATTCCCCACATTTTGAGTGGGGCTGGGAATGAGATTAGTACCGAGTACATTATTTATTTTTGTCAATATGTTTCTTATATGATTCAGATGATCATCTAAGTTGCATTAATTTGTTAGTTAATGGACAGAGAACATACTACAAATTGGTTAATTATTTTGTCCATAAAGAATGTAGCATTGTTTTGGATTTGTGCTTATATAACTAACACAAGTGTGGATAAATAAAGAATGTGTATGACATAGTTTGGTGGAAGAAAACTCTTGGGAATTTTTTTATTAAGATACAAACCTTGCTCCTGTTTTTTGTGGACTAGATTATTATTATCATCTTCTTAACTTGTAGAGATTTGATTATTGTGTAAGGTGATCTATATTCGATGAGGGAATTCCAATATCGTTTATTCTCAACTGATGATATGATATCTATCTTCTTGGTAAAGGTTTTGCCCGTTTGTAGCATGAAAAATATGATTCAGTTGTGATTCAATGGTCAAAATTGATTTCCTTGTCCACAACTGAAAAAGATGATTCAATTGTAATTCAAGCTTTTATAGAGCTATCAGATTTTCTATGCAGAGGTACTTTGAATCTCTCTTCTCTATGTCAATCGATCTCAATATCAAAAGTTTTAATCGCATTGGTTACAATTGTTGTAGGCACTTGTGGCGAAACATTCTTATTTGGAAGACCCATCAACAATGGAGTCCATTAAATTCATGGGAAGAAAAACCAAGGAATGTGATTTCATTGCGTTCCGTGCTTGTATTGTAGTTCTGTGAAAATCAGGCTCATGGAAAGTTGCTAACTGATCAGCAGATGACAATGAGAGAGGATTTGAAATGCGGTTGGCCTCCTTGGTAGAGGTGATGGAGCGTCAGTATTTTATTAACTAACATCTCATGGTTTTGCCATTGAGTGATTTACATATTTTCTTTTTTAGTAAATTACACTGACCTTCCTTGAGGTTTGACATTGTATATGCTATAGCTCTTTAGTTTGAAAAAATTTCACCCCCCTCAAGGCTTGTAACTTTGTTACTCGTAGTTAAAAATATGTAACAAAATATGATGAAATCAACCATTATCTTTTTCAAGTGATGAAATTGCTCTTCATGGTAAACTTCATGTGGCTTATGTTTAAACTATATTTAAGGACAATTATGTTAACACTTGGTGGTTTAGCAAAAAAAAAATGTTTAACATTTGGTGGATCTTGGAACTAGCTAGAGTATGACCATCTAACTTTTATGAATCTTCAATCAAATGCAAATAAGTGTAAATTAAATATAGATTACATGAGTTTGAGGTTATGTGAAGGGAAATTTGGCCTTTTAAAATAATAATTGTTGACGCGTTTGAATGTTACATTTTTTTTCTTTTTAAATATGTTACAAATATCAAGGGAAGTGTATCGTAAGAGCATTTGTAGTGATGCTGTTTGGAGTTCACATTAGTGTTAACATTAGATACTTTTACAAAAAACACCCAATAGACTGGCCAAACATTTTACTAACGATGCCAGTGACTAAAATCCTTGCTAATTGTAGCCAAACTTCCAGCAAGTGGAATAGTAATTAAAAATTGATAAAGTTGTTTTAATCAAAGCAAAAGTCCATGATGACATGACTAGTCATCAAAATGATGTATTTGTTTATGGGTAAATTACCTTTTACCCCTGTGGTTTGCATACATAACCCCTATAGTTTAAAATGATACACATTACCCTCTAAACTTGTGGGCAAAGTGCCACAGTTACTCTTTCTGTCAAAAAAGTAACGGAAGATGTTGAAGCTGGCGCATGGGACAGAATCGATAAGATTGGGTGCCAAAACACTTTCATTTAATGACCAAATTGCCCCCATCTTGCTCAGCCTTATATCTCCTACCACACACCACTAAGATCGCAAACCCAGGAAAGAAAAATAGAGCATATCGGCTACTTATGTGGTATGCTCTACTTAGATTTTGAACTTGTTTAAGACTGCAGTTAGAACTGCTTCGATCTCCATCTCTCTTATACTTTCTCTCTCTAAATAACTGTTGATTCTCTGATTTCTAAAACTTCATTACTGTGTTCTTGACTTCACCCATATGGAAAAATTGAAGGACCCAATTGGCGGATTGTGAAAATAATACCTGGGCATGGATAAAACTTTCAATTTCATCTCTTTGTTGTCTGATTTCAGTTGCGAAATCTTTTGATACGAGAGAAAAAATAACAGTGGAAAAAAATTGAGGAGAGAGAGTCTTGTGTTGATGTGGTTGCTGCAATTGTTGTTGTTGTTGTTGTTGTTCCCCAAGAGCTAATCTGAGGCCAATAGATACCACATTTGGGTGATTTGTATAAAGATGACTAATATTTATCAGCTATTGAGGCTGAGATTGAATCGAAAATGGATTGATTGACGGCCCAGTTGTTGCAGTAATGTTATTTTCTCTTCCTCTCTTTATTGTATTAGTACCACCCATAAAACATAAATTGAGATTCAATCTATATTTTCAATGAAATTACTTGATTAATTGAAAAGGAATTTGAAATTTTCTTTAGCTGACCTCCATTGTTGAATAACATTTAGGATTGATCAAGAAATCTTGATCCTCTGGTTGGGGTTGAATTGAATGGTCGTTTCCAAGTGGGTTCTTTTGGTCTTGTAAGCTTCTGCATAATAGATTTTCAATCAATGAATAATCCAAGATACATAGAGAGAAATTTGGGGAGAGAGGTGAATCCAAACCCGTTCTTTTGATCCTGATATTACCGTGTTCTTGACTTCATCCCATATGAGTGTTGAAGTTGGAGAGAGAATGCAGAGATAAAGCTAGAGAGAGAATGGGAAGAATACTTTCCCTTTTGTAGGATTCACTTTCATGAAAAGGAGTTGGGTGGGTGAAGGAAGAAGAAGAAGAAGGCCAGAGTAGTTGCGAGTCCCGTGAGAGGGATAAAAGGGTTCTTTTGTCATTACGCATAGGGCGTTAGAAAGAGTAACTGTGGCACTTTGCCCATAAGTTCAGGGGTAATGTGTATTATTTTAAACTAGGGGGCTATGTGTTATAAAGGTAAACCATAAGGGGGTTAAAGGTAATTTACCCTTTATTTATTGGTCTTTTGATTCCACCTAGGCTAGAGGTGGGCAAACAGTTCGATTAACCGAAATTTTTAACCGAGCTAAACTAAAATAGTCATTGTGGTTCGATTATAAAATTCGGTTCGATTAAAAACCGAAGCAAATTATAATTTTCGGTTCGATTTTCAGTATCACACAAATCGAATCGAACCAAAAACTGAATTGGTTATATATACTAGTATATATATTTATTATATATATTACATATAAATACACACAAAAGAATCCTAGGTAACATAGGGCCATCTCCAACGGGAGAGGCATTACTCTAGCCAAAATGCCCAACTGCTAAAATGGCTCGTCCATTTCCAAAATAAGTACTCCAAGGGACGAGCCATCACGCTCGGCAAAACTGGAGAGCCCAAATTCACGAGCCAATTTGCAGAGCATGGAGGGGAAGAGGAAAAAAATGGCACCGGCCACTGTTCATGACCGTTGGTCTCCAACGGATAGATTCCAACGGCTATGAACAATGTTATTTTCAAATCAAAACTCAAATACACTCTATAAATTGGAAGATTTCACTCATGCTTCTTCTTATTCTGCTGTGGACATTCTATATTTCTAAGATTTATATATATAGAGATAATATATATAGATTGAGAATCATCAGTGAAGAAGAAGGAAGTATAATAAACATACCTTTGTACACAAATCTTGATCCTCCATCTCGATCCCTTCATAGTCTCTAAGCCTCGGCCTCTCTCTCTCTCTCTCTCTCTCTCTCTCTCTCTCTCTCTCTTCAACGTTCCAAACAAGAAGCTGAAATGAAATAGGGTTAATTTGTGTATGGGCTATGGGCTTTTTAAATGTAAAACAGGTTTAGGTTTAGGGTTTGGGCTTGGTTTGGGTTGTGGGTTGGGGCTTAATTAAAGTATATGTATTAATCTAGTTAATTATATTAAAGTATTAAAGTATATGTATTAAAGTATATGTTCTCTAAAAAAAATCTAGTTAATTGTATTTACTTTATATTTTAAGAATTTTTTTATTGTTAGTTATAATATAATAATTTGGGTTTAAGCATTGTTTTTAAACTATTTATTTTTATTTACTAAGTATTGTTTTAGTAATTCAAAAATCATATTATTTACTTTGAGTCACTATATTAATTAATCGTTTGTCATTTTACAGATGGATTCATATTTCAATTATTATTCCAATTTGTTAACCAGCGACTTCCCAGAAGTGTGTGAGCAAATCGATGAAAACAATGATGTTGTTCAATCTGAAAAGGCTAGCCAAGTCAGTACTACATCAAAAAAAATCACAACAAGCAAAAAATTTCTGTCGAAAAGAGGACATTTTGCTAGTGTCTGGATGGCTTAACACAAGCAAAGATGCAGTCACAAGCAACGACCAACAACTCGGCTCTTTTTGGAAGAGAATACATGATTATTTTATTGCTCATGGAGGTGGTCAATACGAACGAACCCAAACATCTCTCATGAATCATTGGTCTGATATTAATTCAAAATGTGCCAAGTTTGTTGGATACGTTAGTCAGGTTGAAACAAGGAATAAAAGTGGAGAAACTCATCCTGAAAAGGTAATAATCATATTCTTAATATAGTTGCATTACATTTTTATTATTAAATACTTTGATATAATCCAATAATGATTCTATATTTTTTTTCAGTTGGACGAGGCACGAGAATTGTACAAGTCATTTCTTAAAAAACCATTTCCATATGAACATTGTTGGGAAATATTAAAGAATGAGCGCAAATGGTCTGAGAACCAATCTCAAAAATGGCAATAAAGTAATAGCGATGCGAGTCCTGCTGCGTCTTCTCCTGCAACTCCCCAATCGGTTAACATGGGGGACGACAATGAAAACCCCTCCTACAATGTTCGGCCAATGGGTAGAAAGGCTTCGAAGGAAAAGCTAAAGAAGAAAATTTGCGACACAAATGTTGAAGAGACGCCATCGTCTCGGGTTTTAGAAAAATATAGACAAGATAAAATTGAGTTTGAAAGTGCAAAAGCAGAAAGACAAGAAAGAGCATTAGTTCAACATGATAGACAATTACAGCTTGAGGAACGACTATACGAAGAGCGCATAATGCAAACGGACACAAGCAGAATGAATCCGACAATGGCTGAGTATTATAACAAATTGAAGATGGAGATTTATGCAAAGAAGGGATTTAATAATTTAATTTCTAGTACTTGTGGAATGTAATCAATATTATTTTACTTTTGTGGAATGTAAGGAAATTGTAGTACTTTTAAAGAAAATTGTAGTACTTTGTAAGAAAATTGTAGTACTTATTAAGAAAATTGTAGTACTTTGTAAGAAAATTGAAGTACTTTTTAAGAAAATTGTAGTACTTTGTAAGAAAATTGTAGTACTTTTTTTGGATTCAACAAACAAAAAATTAATTTAAGAATAAAAAAAGGGTGTACAAATCACAAGGGGGCATATCCCAGGAACTTATACAGATAAACACAACAACATCAAATAAGCACACCAAAAACAAATAAACATAGAGGCAAATACACAAATAAACACACCAACATTAAAAATAAAAAAGCACACCAACAAAAAAAAAGCACACCAACATAAAAAAAAAATTAAAAAAAAAAGAAAAACAAAGAAAAAAAAAAGCACACCAGCATCTTCCTACTCTTGGCCATGTCGCTGCCACAAGTGCTCAACAAGATTCGCTTGAAGTTGAGAATGGGTTGTTTTATCTCTGATTTGGTGCTGCTTTCGAATAAATTCTGCTGGTTCCTGCCTAGTGTTACACAAAACTGATATAGGCGTATTTGTCTCACTTCCATCGAAGTCAATATCCCCAGCACTCCCTTCATCCTCAATGATCATGTTGTGCATTATTATGCACGCCTTCATTATGTTTGCAAGAGTTTCTTCATCCCATAAATGGGCTGCTCCACGTACGATAGCAAAACGTGCTTGAAGCACCCCAAATGCTCGTTCTACGTCTTTCCTTGCCGACTCTTGCTCAACATCAAGTGTTGGTTTTTTCGGCCTTGTGGACATGATATTGTTTTCACAAGTGTTGACCAGGTCGAGTATATTCCATCTGCTAGATAATAGCACACTGTATACTCGTTCCCATTAATTGTGTAGTTGACTGGAGGAGCACGTCCTTCGGCTAGTGCAAAAAAAAAATAGAAGATTGCTCTAAAACATTGATATCATTAAGTGATCCTGGCATCCCAAAAAAGGCGTGCCATATCCACAAATCTTGGGAAGCCACAGCTTCCAAGATAATCGTTGAGTTATGACAATGACCAGTATACATTCTTTTCAATGCCACTTCCAATACATGTAATCAATGCTTCCCACCATTCCAGGGAAGCCACGTTGTTCCCCTACTGCTAGTAATCTAGCAAAGTCACTGGAGTTTGGTGCTCTTAGATACACATCACCAAAGACTGTGACAATTGTTTTCACAAACTTCTCAAACTCTCAATTGCCGTACTTTCTCCAATCCGCACATATTCGTCCACAGAATCTGCTGGAGAGCCACAGGCAAGCATTCTCAATGCGGCTGTTATTTTCTGAAGAGAGAACAAGTCGTGAACACCGACAACATCTCTTCTTTTGACAAAATATGGATCACCTCGTTCCACCTCATTGACAATTCGACAAAACAAAGAACGATTCATTCGAAACCTTCGCCGAAATAAATTGTTAGGAAACACCGGATTTTCTGAGAAATAATCTTGATATAATCTTTCATGAACTTCAACTCTACCACGATCAATGATAACATGGCCTGGAATGAACCACGACAGCGTGTATTTCGCCTTCGACTTTCTAATAGCTCATCTTCTATCACCACATTTGTTAACTGACAGATTCTCCACCCAATTTCTCTTCCTCTTCTCATTCACAATAATCAAATATATATTACAAAACATAGCCAAGAGTCCTTGCTCTCCAAGGCTTGGTTGAATTACCTAAAAATTCTCCTAATCACCAAGATGCATTTACCTAAAATACAAAGATATGCTTTTACCTAACATATATATATCAAAAGATATGCACAATCATATTAATATCGTAATACCTCCCCTCAAGTCGGAGCGTGTAGATCTCAAGCGCCTAACTTGCAAAGGAGAAACTCAAATTGCGCTTTCCCCAATGCTTTTGTAAAGATGTCTGCCAATTGTACACTAGTGGAAACATAAGATGGACAAATCATCCCGTTACTCACTGCATCTCGAACAAAATGACAGTCCGCCTCTGTATGCTTTGTTCTTTCATGAAAAATTGGTTTTTGAGCAACGTACAACGCCGACAGACTATTACAATACGACTTCATACCCTTCGTATGACGCACACCCAAGTCACCTAAAAAGTTGTTTAAGCCACTTTAACTCATACACTGTTGCTGCCATTGATCGATACTTAGCCTCTAAAGACGATCTAGACACTGCTTATTGCTTCTTGGTCTTCCACGACATAGGAACACACCCAAGTAACACGAACCAGCCCGTCAAGGAACACCGCATAAGAGGACAACTAGCCCAATCTGAGTCACACCACCCTTCTAGATTTAGGTCACTGTCAGCACGAAGTAAAATCCCTTACCCTGGACTCTTTTTCAAATATTGCACCACCCTGAGAGCTGCCTTCCAATGATCCTCACGAGGTTGTTGCATAAATTGTGACAAAATATGAACCAAATATGCAAGATCAGGACTCGTCACAGACAAGTAAATCAATCTCCCTACAAGTCGCCTATATGGTGCCGGATCTGCAAGAAATTCGTCCTTTGCAAGGGCCAAATTGTGATTTTGTTCCATAGGAAATGTCGTAGGCTTTGCTCCCAGCAAACCCGTTTTAGAAATTATCTCGAGCGTATATTTTTTTGGCAAAAAAAGAATCCTTCTGGATTACTGGCTACCTCTAGCCCTAAGAAATATTTCAAAACTCTCAAATCCTTCATATGAAAGCACCTGCCAAGGTAATCTTTAAAAGTTTTCAATGCAACCTTATCATTCCCTGTAATAATCAAGTCATCAACATACACTAACACATTGATCTGAGTTCTTCCCCTGCACAACCCAAATGACGAATAATCTAAATAGGATTGCACAAATCCATAATTCTTCAACGCTTGCGACAGTTTTGCAAACCAACATCGGGGAGCTTGTTTTAGACCATACAACGATTTTTTTAACTTGCAAACCATGTTAGGATTTGCATTCTTGAAAATCGGGAGGAACCTTCATATAAACCTCTTCACTTAGGTCACCGTGAAGGAAAGCATTATACACATCCATTTGATGTACCTCCCAATTTTTAACAGCAGCAATTGCTAGAAAAACACGAACCGTCACCATTTTTGTCACAGGAGCAAACGTCTCATTATAGTCAATTCCTTCCACCTGATGATTGCCATAGATTACAAGTCTTGCTTTGAGCCGCTCTATGCTACCATCGGACTTATACTTAATTTTATATATCCACTGGCTCCCTAGTGCTTTCTTTTCGGGTGGAAGAGTCTCCATTACCCAAGTCTCATTGTCTTTAAGGGCTCGTATCTCCTTACTCATCGCATCTCGCCATCCCGGGTCTTGTACTACTTCTTTAAAATGCTTTAGCTCATATCCCACTGTCACTGCTGCAAGAAAATTCCTATGTCTCACAAAAAAACGTTCATAATTCACAAAATATGTTAAAGGGTAGGGCGTACCTGAGGAAGATGAAGGAGCTGATGAATTCTCAGATGGACTTATTTTTCGTACAATATGAGTAACAAAATCACGATACCGCGTTGAGGGAGTTTTGGTTCGTCTTCCACGCCCTAACTCTTTATCAACTTACACACCTTGTTCCCCCATCGTATTCTCCAGCCCCTCGTCACACACCTCCTCATGGTTGGGCCGCTGCATAGGCTGCACTAGAGCACCCGACTCCCCCTCAACGTACACATCATATCGGCACCCTCATCCTCACTCCATGCCCCATCCTCATTATTTGCTAGCATAGGAGTCACCACATTTCCTGGTTGGTTTGTCGCAAAAGGAAATTCTTTCTCAAAGAACTTCACATCCCTCGATGCAAAGTACTCATGTGTTTCTAAATCATACAATTTTCAACCTTTCTTCCAAATGGGTAGCCAACAAAGATGCATTTACGGCTCCTACTTACAAATTTATCACCTTTGTGTCGTGGATTATGAGCATAGCAAAGGCAACCAAATGCACGAATAGCATCATAAGAAGGCACTTTCCCAAACAACATTTCATATTGCGATTTAGTAGAAGGTGTTCTATTAATCAAATGACATATTTTAAGCAAAGTAGAAGGTGTTCTATTAATCAAATGACATGCCGCTAACACACATTCTCCCCAAAATTTGATTGGTAAGTTCCCTTGAAATCTTAATGCTCTAGCCACATTTAAAATATGTTGGTGTTTTCTCTCAACCCTCCCATTTTGTTGTGGAGTCCCAACACAAGAAGTCTCAAAAATAATTCCCTTATTTTGAAAATAATCATGCAAGCAATTAAACTCAGTCCCATTGTCACTTCTCACATGTTTTATTACTTGTTCAAATTGTCGTTCAACCATAGCAACAAAAGTAAGTAACATAGATTCAACTTCCATTTTATTGCATAGTAAATATACCCAGACTCCTCTTGAAAAATCATCTACTATTGTCAAAAAAATAGGTAGCCCCACAAGAAGAACGAGCCTTGTAAGGCCCCCATAAATCCAAATGAACAAGTTCAAAAATCCTACTAGCTTTATTTGTACTAATGGGAAAACTAGATCGAGGCTTTGCACGAGGACATTCATCACAAGCTTTATTATGTTTTCTACAAGAGTGACTCACAACCGGTATCATTTTCAATATTTTCTCCGACGGATGCCCCATTCGTTGATGCCATAACTCAAACAACAAATCACCATCCATTGTCAAGACCTTCACTTGAGGAACACCACGAAAAAAATATAGTCCATCCAATCTTTCACCCGCTCCAATCACCTTCCGCATCGGTTGATCCTGTATAACACAAACATTATTAGTGAATTGTATAATGCAATTTGATTCATCGATTTGTGTCACAGAAATTAAATTGCATGTTAATTGTGGGACATAAAGCACATTATCAAGCTTCAATCCTCCTTGAAACACGACACTCCCCTCTTGGTGTGCAGCAACCGTGTTTCCATCCAGCAATCCCACCGGGCAGTGTTTCACCTTTCTCACATTTCTCAAAATAGACAAGTCACACGTCACATGGTTCGACGCTCCTGCATCGATAATCCAACTAAAGTTACTATTCTCACCATACAGTCAATCATTTGTTTTGGCCAAGTTCAAAAAATCAAGAAGTTGCTGCAGTTGCGTTGCTGAAACACCCGCGAGGCCCGCTGCTTTGGTCGCACCCGTCAGTCCCTGCGAGTTCTCTGTCTGCTGCCCAGACAAAGTTCCAGCCCCGCCAGTTTTATTTGCACGGACAGGCGGTGCACCAGACCCTTTGCCACTGCCAGAACCTGCACGCCCACCTCCTCTTCTCGTCCATCCTCCACCACGACCTGGTCCCCTTCCTCTATGAGGTCGGTCCCCCCACTATTCGGGGAACCTGTGCAATTAAAAGCAAGAGGATTCATTGTGGCCATCTCTATTACAATGATTGCAAAACTCGTCAGTATAATCCACAAAATGAGATCTACCACGCGTATCAGGTGGAGTTGCGAAGGCCATGTTACTATCGCGTGCTTCATTGGATGAGGACAACTCTCCTCCATGCAGTCTTTAAACTTGAATCACTTGTTTATATGCTCTATCAAGCGTCTTGTCCAAGGAGATTAGTACAAATGGAAGCATAGGCTCCATCGAGGTCGATAAGAAAATGATGTAGACAGTCTTCTTCTCTTAATCTTTCTACCTGCGTGACTATGCTGCACGTGCAACCTCCACACTTACAAACCGGCACCTTCACATATGTGGTCAGTTCGTCCCAGATTTTTGACAGACAACCAAAATAAATTGCCACTGTCTCAATTTTTCCTTGCTTGCATTTCCCTAAGGACGTTTTTAATTGAGATATACGAGTGCCGCTTACCACATAAAACCTATTTTTAAGATTGTTCCACAGGAGTTGTGCATCATCATATTCTCCAAGTGTCGATCAAACAGATGACTCAATTGTATTGGTTAGCCATGACACCAACATCGAATGTACAACTATCCAATCCTTAAGTTTATCCTCTATTGTTGGCTTCAGAACCGTCCCTTCTACATAGCCAAATTTCCTCTTCGCCTTTAACGAGGTTCGAATTGCCCTCACCCATTCATCGTAGTTCTTGCCACGTAATTGAATCGAAGTAATGACGTCGCCCGGAACGTCACTCAATCCAAGATGATACGTCATATTCACATTCTTGGCACCGTCTCCTTTCTTTTCTTCCTCGCCGCCAGCCATGACCTCTCGTGGAGGCTATAGTACTGAAAAATTTGTGTTTGCCCTAGGATTTCTTTGGCTCTGATACCATGACAGATTCTCCACCTAATTTTTCTTCCTCTTCTCATTCACAATAATCAAATATGTATTGATATGCACAAAAATATCAGGTCCAAAGTTAGGCCTCACCACCTTAGCAAAGAGAAGCCAAGTCATCTTGAATTTGGACTGACTACACAACCATCCCGGGCTGTTAAGTAAAATCGCCCGGTTTGGTCGTAAGTCCGGTCGTTCTTTTCAGATGGACCCCATATGGGCGCACCCCTAGTAGGCGTGATTTCTTGGTCAGCAAGCCTCCAGGTAGTTTCCTATCCCAGTTAGAAGACTGAATGGAAGGAGTAGGCAGTTTCCTAAACCACTTAGGAAACACCCCTAGATTCATGTAAATTGAGCTATAAAAAGATTAGGCTTTCTAATCTATAAACTTACCTTGTACGGGCGATCTCTTGTACCTATAAAAGAGGCCACCCTCCCCCATTGAAAGGGGTCGCATTCTAAATCAATAGAATGGCATACTACTCTCACTTATACGCATACACCCGGTCGGTTTCACTGGTAGTGCCGCACAAATTGTTGGCTCACCATGCCCACCGGTGATCTGCTAGTAAAGCGCTCCGATACACCCATGGACATAGGTCACCTCATTAACGGGGCCGAACCACATACAAACTTCATTGTGTCTGACTCTTTCGTATATTTCTTCTTATCCAAATTTCGGCATCATCAGTTTGGCGCCGTCTGTGGGAAGCCGATAAGTTTTTCACCAACAAATTTCTTGACTGATCAACATGCCACTGAAGATGGATAAGAAAAATACTACCCAGGCCAGTCAGTAGAACTTGTAAGTAGTAGGCCGCCTCCATGACCCCTGAGTAAGTGACAGCGGCGCTCGTGCAACTTCTGGAAGGCCAGCGGCAAACCCAGCAGCAAATCGAAGCGCTGTAGGCCCTACAGGAAAAGCGTCCTCAATCCGAGAACTAGCCTGAGAAGAGTGTCCCCGACTGGGAGCCTGCACAAGTCCGGAACCATACCCACTCTACGCCGGTGTCCCCATTGGATTGGGAACATATCCGGGATGGTGATCGTAGCAAAGTGCCCAAGCGTACTAGGCAGCGAGCTCGGACCAATCCTCGTCGGGTGGAAGATGCTAGAGATATCATCAACAAACGACGTGCCGTCGGAGGGGAGGAATCAAGACAAAAGGCCCGGGAATCGGCCAAAGACCCCCCAGTCAGGAGCCCGGGAGATCTTAGGCACACAATTACCCACAGTCCTAACTATTCAAACCTTGATTTTCTTTTTGGGTTAGGAACTAGACTTACAGAGGCATATCATATCCAAAAATCATTCAGATCCAACCGTTGGAAGTATGGTTTCTCTACCTTTTAAAATCTGGTATGCTCTCTGTAATTTAGGAAAAACAGTCACTATTTTTGTCTAGTCTTATTGATTTTAACTTAAACGGTTTTCTAATGTCTTGGGACCCAAATCATGTTTTGAATAATGATAATTTAGCTTAAATCTAGGAGCTAAGTGATCCAAAATAGTGAATAAATTCATGTCGCATTCTTGTTCATGTTCATTCATTCATCCATGTACATTGATGCTTATGATTAGGACTAGTTATTGGATCAAGTTGGACTTAGTTGAACCAAATTGAACATAACCATGGATTCCTTATGATCATGTCAGGATTATAGCACCCTTATATGGACATCACATTGGCTCTTAGTTGAGACTTGTATATCTATAGAGATGCTATGGCTCCAACTAATCAAAAGGAATTCATAGTTTTGTTAATTCTTTCCATGCTTGATAGATCTAAGCTAAAGATTTAGGATTGATTATTTGATGTCATATTATTATGTGAAGCATGTGGACTAACCCTTGTTTTGTAGCGCTTTGGAGGTATGACTTCTCATCTCTTCTCTAGTTTATTTCATTTGTTGATTCTATTAATTTTTGACTCTATGCGCGACACCTTAGCTTAGGTCTTGCCTTATGTGTATATGTGATTAGAGACATTTTTCCTAGGATTTCTATTCTTTGTATGCATTGCACGTTTCCCATTTCGTGGCTGGATCCCGGGTAAGTTCTCTAGTTCCCTACTTGCACATCATTTTGCTTGCTACTTGAATTATGTGGCTTATGAATGAAATTTTATCGTTAGCAATTTTACACCCTTTTTGACATGCTTGTGATATGTATACTTATATCTATGTATTATTTGAGGGCATGCTTAGATTATTAATTCGATTAAATAGGATGATGAGTAGAGGCCTATCACGAGATAGGATGAAAGGGGTGTTTTAGTCCGTCGGTCTCCTTCCCCTTTCATTCCATAATCCCTGGACCCAGATTATCTTTGGTTTCGCAAAAGATCGGTTGCTTTTAAAAATGGTTTCTTAATTTTCCTAAAAAAATTAAGTGGCGACTCGTATTTGAATTTGAAATTTGACTAAGAAATTATTTTTAAATTAAAAGTGGGTCCAAATGCCGGTATCCACAGCCTACAATTTCAAAATTTCTCTCATTCCATTCAAAAAGAGAAAGAAAAAGAAATTAAAAGGAAAAATAGACAAAAGGATAATTAAAAAGGGATTAGTTATAGCACGAAATTAACTGTCAACCAAATATTGGCCTAAACAAAGAGTTCAATATTATGGTACTTAAAGCATTAATTAATTCAAAGAATAAGAAGTTATCCAAAAAAAAAATCAAAGTAGAAGAACAAGAAGAAATGAAATTTAATCAAAGCACGAATAAAAATCGAAACCAGAAAGCTTCAACAATATGGTTTCAGTTCCATGTTTATTAGTGAAAGAGAGATGCGAGTGTTTATGGATTAAGAGAGAGAGAGAGAGAGAGAGAGAGAGAGAGAGAGAGAGAGAGAGAGAGAGAGAGAGAGAGAGAGAGCGCCTGCGTATGAGGTGGTCGGCACTGGAAGTGGTGGTGGTGTCCATTATAGGATACCTGCACACAAAATTAGCAACAAAATAAAAACCCCAATTTTTTTCCCAGTAAAATCACTCTAAATCAACGATCTAAGATCAGAAAAATATATGAAGAGTGCAATAGAGAGAGAGAAAGAGAAGAAGAAGAAGAAGAAGAAGAAGAAGAAGAAGAAGAAGTTGAGTACCGATAGAATGGTTTGTTGGCACCGGCAGGTCCCAAAGGTGGCCAGGTATGTGGAGATGATGCCCAAGACCTCGACTTCGCCTTCCGATTCGAGATTGACCTCGATCTGCTGGGCCTTTCATGACTTGTTGGATCGTTTTTGGTGAGAGAAAATTCGAGATGAGAGAGAGAGAGAGAGATAGAGATAGAGAGAGAGAGAGAGAGAGAGAGAGAGAGAGAGAGAGAACGGGGAGCCTGTGAGAGAGCCAGAGCAGAGATATTTCAAATTTTTTTGAAAATGATGAGAAAGTTGGGTTTAGTGGTGTTCACCAAAGAGAGTAAAAGCTAAGGGAAAATTGTTGAGATCCAATGGTTGTGGGTTGTCGGGTTTGACCATTTTAAGAAATCCAAGGGTTGAAAGTGTCTAAGATTAGTGGAGGGCTAAGATGCAAATGTCAGAATAAGATGAGGTATCAAACGTTGGATCAGTTTTTTTGTCCTGAAAATTTTTGTAGGTTATTTATAGATATTGCTCACTAATAGTGCTATCTCAGTTGAATCAAGACTATATCTACAAACTCATTTTTTCAAAAATTAATGGTGCTGGTTTAAAAATAATTTTTTATACATTTTTATGAACTATATAGTGTCTTGAGTTTTCTTATGTAATTAAGATTAAGGCAAATAACAAGCATAGAGAAGTCATTCTAGCCTTTTGAGATTTGATTTGTAATCTAACTTTCAATATTCTTAAATTAACTCAAAAATTATTTAAATTATGTTTAAGTCCCCTTTTTTTTAAAAAAAAAAAAGTTATTAAAAAAAGCATTATGCTACATTTGAGAAGAATCCATACCAATACGGGTGTGAGTGCGGATTCTTTCGACCTTTTAGAAGAGTCACTAATTCCTTGATTTGAAGTTTCTTGGTCAATGTATAATCATAGTTTTTGATTTTTATTCAGTTCTACTATACATGTTATAAACATCATTATCACAATAAAAACTTTTGGTTCACAAATAAATTCCCTAATCTTGTGAGCAAGATCATTAGACACCTCTGATGATGCCGAAAATTGGTAAGAGTAATCTAGACAGAAAATAAAGCCACAAAGGATTTTTATGTGGTTCGGTCCCGTTAACGAGGTGACCTACGTCCACAGGTGCGTCTGTGCGCTTCTCATTAGCAGATCACCGGCAGGCCTGGTGAGCCGACAACGGTAGGCGGCACTACCAGTAACACCGGCCGGGTGTATGCGTATATGGTGGTGAGTTCTCTGATGTATGCTTGTATGCTCAGAGAGTTGATATTCCGATCCCCCTAGGGAGGATGGTTGGGCCCTTTTATAGGTGCAAGAGTCCAACTTTACATGGTAAGTTCAGTGGATTAGGAAGCATAATCCAATTACAATAGATTTGTACAATATTTGGGGAGTTTCCTAAGTGGTTTAGGAAACTATTGATTCTTCTTGATAGAGTCATGGCTGTATAAGGAAACAGCGGGAAGCACGATTCATGCCGCGTCCTCGGGAGCCTCACCACACCCGGTACCCGGGCTACGGGTATCCCGGATGGTAACAACCGGACATCTCGGGAGCTTGGGCCCTACACTCCCCATCCGCATATCCCGGGCTATTGACTGGCCACGTGGCGGTTAGACTGCTACAGAATATTTCTGGACATATCAGCTGCCCCCCATTTTCAAAGTTGAGATGACGCTTTGTCAGATAAAATTTGAAAATTAAGAATGTCTTTCGATCACCGACCGGGAAAGGACCGGGACCCCCGTTGGAACGGGACCGGCTTGGAACGACCCGACGGGGTATCAACCGAGCGGTGATTCCGTAGGACCGGGCTCCCCGACGCCACGTGCCTGCTGGTTACTGATTTGGTTTGGACTCAAAGCAGCCGGTTGAGAAGTAACTGAATCGTCCAGGTGGCAACTGAACCATCACGTCGCGCATTCAATGCTCACGCTTTCTGAGGCGACGCCCCACGTGCCCGAAACGACAGTTTCGGCGAGAGAGTATGTGAACCATCCGATCAAGCTGGATCCTAGCCGTTCGTGCTGCCTATATAAGGAGCACCTGTTCAACCTTGTTTCTTACCGCAATTCATCAACTAAATCGCCTGAGCAAAGCACTCCGAGCTCCCCCTTCTCTGCCGTCTTCGTTTCCCAAACTTTCACCTCCATCAAATGGCTTCGCATATTGACCTGACATCAGATGAAGGACTCAAGGCATTCCGAGAGGACTGCCAAATTCCGGACGATATTATAGTCCGCCCACACATTGAAGGAGAGGAAATAGCCTTTCCTTTCGTCCTCATCAGCAGCTACCTGCTGCTTATCGTGGGGTTACGCTTCCCCCTCCCTGTCTCCTTTTGCGATCTTCTTGAGGGGTTGCGCATCCCACTCCACAAGTGCCGCCCAAACGTTGCCCACCTCCTCTGGGGAATATCCATGCTGAACGAGAGACTTGGGTTGTTCCTCCGTTCCGTCGACGTCGTCAGGTGCTATATCTTGGGCATCGACAACGGAGGTCCTTACTTCCGCCCCAAGACCGAGGGGAGGGACCTTGTTCACGGCTTGGACTTTCCGAACAAGAACTGGCAACGGTACCCGTGGGTTGTGGTCACCGGCAACTGGCTGGAGGATGCCGCCCTCTGTCCTCCTGCAACTTTTGACTCCAACCTCTATAAGCAGGCTTTTGCTGCCTCCCGTGGAGTTGCCCCTACTGCTGACGACACGGAGGCGATTGACTGAGATATTGAGGCCGGTCTGTCGTTCTCTGATTTGGTCGGGAGACCTGCGGATGGTGCGGGCGCTGGACCTTCTTCTGCAGCTCCGGCCGCTGTGGCTTTTGGGTCGCGCCGCTATACCCGATCCATGGCGACCGGGGCGCACCCCACCGAAAGGGCGGGCCTGTCAGAGGGACCGGTCACCTTGTCCACCAGCAGTGAATCTGCCGATTCTGAGGACGTAAGCCTGCCACCAGGCCCATCCAGGAAGGGCAAGGAGAAAGAAGTTGAGGAAGAGTCTCAGCCCCAACCGAAAAGGAGCCGGTCAGAAGCATCCGCCGGTCTTCGCATGCCTCGCTCCTGGTCAGACTTCTCTCTTGTGAACATGGAGGGCCGTTTGCAGGAGGTGGAGAAGGTGGGCGCTGAGCTGCAGATGGATTCCGCCTTGCGGGGGGTGGACGTTCATGCCCTGGAGCTCACCGTAGAGGGGCTGGTGGCAAAGGTGGCGGCCCTGGAAGAGGAGGTCAAGGCTTTGAGAGGCCCAGGACCCTAAAGTCACCTTGTTCTTTCCTTTTTTTTTTTTTTTACCAGGAAGGCTATTACAACTGCCCCCGGCTTCTGTATAGTTCACCTTTATAGCAATAAAAAGGTCCTTGAGGCCAATTCTTCCTTCCAACGTGCCCTTTTAACTGTTTATCAATTCTGCACCATGCTGGGCGGTTGATACCCGACCGGCTTACGATTGCGCCCGGGTTGCGACTGCTCGGGCCCGGACCACTGCTATCCTGTACTAATCATCAGTCAGGTTTAGATCCCAACAAGTGGAGACGTGGTTGTAACTGAAACGTTTGCAAAGTAACGGGACCGTCTTTTCACGCATTTAATGCGCGCGCCTTTTGAGGCGACTCCCCACGTGACCAAAGCGACGGTTTTGGCGGGAAATATTCTGGACCGCTAGATCTGTTCTGATCTGGGCCGTTCAGAGCCTTTATATATGGCTCGCTCGCCTCATTTCGTGCATCCCTTTCTGGTCTTCTATTTTCAGCTTTTCATTTCCTCTTGCATCCGTTCCCTTTTCTTTTCAGAGTGAGACTGGAGAGAACAAATCTGGTGAGGTTCGAGCGGGAGTGGGATTTCTTCCTTCTTAGATTCTGTGCGTTTTTCGAGTCGGGTGGAACTCTAAGTCGTCTTGATCGAGCGGGTGTTTCTTGCGCTGCTTTGAGAGAGTGCTACTTGGTGCTGAGGAGCATCCACTCATTACCATTTAGGTTAGTGACCCTGCCCCCCCTGTATATCAGGTTTGGGGTTTCCGATCCATTCGTGGGTCGTAGTTTGTGTCAGTTCCTTCCCGTTGGAGAGCCAGGGATGGAACACTCCGGCTTCAACTCTGCGTCGAGATCGGAGAGTGAGCAATACCGGTCGGGGTCTCCTGGTGCCAGCCTGGCCCGGCTTCCCGAGTCCTTGTCTGACCACCAGAATCGGGCCAGGATCCCCGTTCGTTTGTCTGACAGCTAGTCTACCCAGGAGGCCCCCGTTGCCTTCGTCTCTAGAGGTTCAGGCGACGAGTTGCCCAGGGAGACCGGTCGTGTGGTTTTCGCTTGTGAGTCCATTCCTTCTGTACTGCGCTCGCAAGATCTTCTCCGGATCAGGGAGAGATACTCTCTTCCTGATGGTTGTGCCTTGGCCGTAAACCTTGGCGGCGCTCACCTTTACCAGTCGGGGTTTGTTACCCTGTTTGAGGACGCCATGATGGCGGGCCTTCGGCTACCCCTTCACCCCGTAGCCCGGGATGTCCTGATCTACCTTGACATAGCTCCCAGGCAGTTGGCCCCCAACGGGTAGAGGTTCCTGATGGGGTGTATATCATTGTGGCCTCAAGCGTTTGGGTACGAGCTTACCCTCCAGGAGTTTTTCTGGGCCCACCGACCATTCCCCGTGCATCGGGAATTGGGGTTTTTCTCCTTTTCTGCCCGTCCGGGTAGGAAGATTATTGACGATTGCCCTAGCAATAACAAGGGGTGGAAAGGCAAATTCTTCCAGGCGTCTACCCTTCGCCTCTATGACATGGCTCCGGGGATCCAGCTGAGGACATCCTGGGCCGGGGAGTTGAGAGGTAAGACCGCCCTTCCGACCTCATCTGCTATCTTGGTCTTTTTGGAACACAGTGGACTACTGACTAATCTCTTTTCTCTGTCCACAGCGGGATCAACTAAATCCCCCAAAATCCCTGAGTCGTGCCGGGCCAGGATCTTGAGGCTAGCAGGGCTGCCCACTAGCATTTGGAACGTGTTGTCCCGAACGGGGAATTTTGTCGAGACCTATTCCCCCCAAGAGCCCGTTCCGGCCCCCAGCTTCTTACCGATCATCCCTGGTGAGCATCTGGACCTTCTCACTTGTTGGTCCGGCCATTGCTGTTGTCGTTTCTTGTACTTCTGACCTTGCGAATTCGCTTTTTTTTTTTTTTTTTTCAGAAATGGCCCCCAAGCGCAATCTAGACCAGCTGCGGGAGAGACAGGCTGCCGCCGCCGCCACTACCGCCGCTCGGGCGGCGGTTGCTCAAGGGAAGAGACCACCCACCGAGGCCTTGGGCGGTGAGCGCCCGCTCAGGCGTATTCGCCACGGGACGACCACCCGACACGACCCTGTGGGGACATCGGTTCCCCACAGGCCCGCTGCTGACGAGCCCGTTCCCAGGGCTGATATTCTGTCAGGTCTGCCCCTGGGCGGGCCTGAGGAGGTTCAGGAAAGGTTGAAGTCCGTTCTTGTCCCAAGTCAGGTGGAGGCATGTGCCAGGTTGTCTCCCCAAGGCTTCCGAGGGTGGCTGTATAGCATATCCCATCTGGTAAGTGTTCTGTCCCCTTTTTTTTTAACTTTGGCCTGCTCCCCTTTTCACTTGCATAACTGATTTTCATCCTTTTGCTGTAGGTTGGCTGCATGGTCGCGGGATCCGAGTCCGTCATGTCTTCTCTGGCCGAGAAGGTCAGCGCTGCTGAGGCCTCCCTTTCGAAGGAGCAGAAAGAGCTGCAAGTGGCGAAAGCCGCCCTAGCCGTGGAGACAAGCAAGGCGAACTCACTGGCCTTGAGCTTGGGGGCGGCTCAGGCAGACCTGGCAGCGGCCTTGGCCGAATTGGAAGTTTTCCGGGCTAAGGCGGCAGCCGAGACACCTGCTGCAGAGGCCCTGGAGGGTGCGTTTGACGACGGCTTCTTCCAAGGCTATGACGATCTGAAGCGGCGGGTAGCCCGGGATCACCCCGAATGGGTCCTTTCGGCCTACGAGAGGATTGACTCGGATTACTGGGATCTTTGAGAAGACCCTGCAGTTGGTGAAGACCCTGCGGCTATTGCTGAGGCCACAGAACTCGTCCCAGACGGGGGCTTGGGGGAAGAAGGACCTGCCGTACCAAGGGAGCTGACCGGGGAGACCGAGAATGTGGTCAATGTGGAAAACTAATTCCCCAGTCCCTCCTTCCTGGGATTAGATGTTTGAGATAACTTCTTGGGACAAAAAAAACTTTTTTTTTCAGATCTCTTTTTTTCTTTTCTTTTTTTATATCCTGTTTTTTTTTTTCATTCTCAATCTATTTTGTTTTTTTTTTCAGATCCTATTATTTTTTTTCATTTCCAGATCTGTTTTTTTCTTCCTTTTTCAAATCCCTTTTCTTTTCTTTTTTTTTTTCCTTCAGGTTTACACACATGCACAATAAGACAGGCGGATGCTATGCTATGAGGATGATATATAATGCGTGGATGTGATATGAATTGTGTCATGAGTCCTATCATCCTAGTGTTCTGATCCTAGTATGAGCTGGTGTTGTGTGGTGTGTGCCACTCCGAGTAGACTTATGTCGTGCTAGTGTTTCCTTGACTTTAATGTAGTGGTAGATCTCGATAAGGATACCAAGGTATTGAAGACTCTGGATCTTGGAGCAAACTTCTGAATTTTGTGAAGTGTGCTTCGCAAGCGAATGTAATCAAATGTGGGGTCCCAGAGGACGTTAATCGTAGATGAAGTTTGACAGATAACCGACGGACATGGAAGCACTAGAAATTAGGAGACGGACACTGAAGCCCTAAGACGTCAAGTGATGGACATGAAAGCCCGAGATGTTAAGCGATAGACACGGAAGCCCCATTAATGGACATGGAAGGCCAAGATTTTGAATGAGAACGATGAACACGACATATTTTGAATGGGAGTGAAGATAAACTAATGATGATTAATGAACTGACAATGCACGAATCGAGATGACGAGTAGTCAGTGAACTACCGTGACTGTCATGGGTTGGACCAATGGTTGGACTAACCGTGATCAGAAGAACTGACGATGTACTAATCGAGATGACGAGTCAACACTGAACTACTGTGACTATCATGGATTGAACGGATGATGTATGAATCGAGATGACGAGTCAATAGTGAACTACTGTGACTGTCATGGATTAAACAGTTTCTTCCTGAAAATCTAAAAAGCCAGAATAAACAGTTTCTGCCTGACAATCTTAATCTCAAAATTAACCCTGTTAAGAGCTTTTCGCGTTCGCTTTAACGTATTAGGATGATGGTTTTCAATAGTATATTGATTATTCAAAGCAGCTTCATAAGACTCTTTTAACTCTAATAAATTACTGAGTAAACGACGAAGACTTAATCTATCATACATTAACAAGTAAGGATAGAGAGTTGCTGATTATAACATTCAATATCTTTGTTTAACTGGGATATTCTTAATCTGATTGCATGAGCATCATGTTCAGCAGTAGCATTCAAAGATTCAAGATCTTTAAGAATTTGAATATAACAATTTCTAATAGTAGTTATAAGATGCACAATAGTAAGCAAAAATAATTCTATAAGACATAGAACAAATTTACATAGTAAGATTATAACACACCAAGCTTCAACTATAGGAGCTTTTTGCTTTCTGCAAACCATACTCAAACTTATATTACAAAGTACACTCACAACTAACACTTATATTACACACAGAGAGAGAGAGAGAGAGAGAGAGAGAGAGAGTAAAAACTAGAATGTGAACTTCCAAATGCTTAAAAAAATTCGATGCCTTCTGAATGAAAGAACTGATGCTTATAGGCAAGTAAAGAAGAGTCTGGAAGCTGTAGTGATGAGGATAAGATTCGATCTTATCTTGAACTTTACACCCGTCCAAAATGCAATGGAAGTCAAAAAAGTAACTTTATTAAAAGCTGTTGGCCACTAACTGATCTTTTTGACTTTAGGAAGATAAGATTTGCTTTTTCAAATAGTAAAATCTGTCTAGGAATCTTCTTTTCAAAAGTTACTTTTGACGTGGATCACTTAGAGCCGTTTCTTTATAAAAGAAAGAACATCATTTTTAAAAGATAAGATTTCCTTTATGCTTTATAAAAGTATTTTGTCCTGTGATGATTTTAATGGTTGAACTGGGTCTCAAAACCATAATCATCATCATCCTGTGGGGCTGTGAAATCATGATGAGGATCTCCTTAGCCGTCTGGCATGGAAGAGTGTCACGCCTCAATGTAGCATAAATAAGGAAAGCGCCTAATTTTCTTTATGGCCCCGTAGGTCGTGACAGTTTGAAGAATCGATTCCGTCCCAAACGTCAACAACAAAAACATAATAATCAGAGCAGAGTAATCAAGGCTTACAAATATTTTTCTAACTTATTACATATTACAATACGGGGTCAACTAAGGCACAAGCCGCCTTAAAACAAAACAATATCTTTCGTTTATTATAGTCATCCTTATTACAAAACAGTTTATAACTTAAAACATACGATATTGATAACAGTTCTATCTTCCAAAGCAGCAGTTCTCAGTTTGCATAATAATAGGGCCTAGCATAGTCATAACCTGAAAAGCCTGAACACGAAAGTCCAGGGCGCATCGACGCCGTCAGCTTCAAGAAGCTGGTGAGTATTAAAAACATAACTTTGAATGTAACACATACTCATTTACCATTTTCCAATTCCCATTTAATTCAACAAGTTTACATTAAAGTAAGGAGTTCATTTTTAGAAAACAACCACAATATCATTTGAAAGCTTTAATTCACATATATGTGACCGTGTATGAAAACCAATGCACCATCTCATCTTACCGACTCTTTTCTCTCGACAAACACAACCACCTACTATCTCACACCAGTATCCTTGTAATACTCCGATAGCCATACTTTAGCACAGGGGTGCCAGGGAATGTCCAGTTTGCCTCACAATTTGGTCCGGGGTGCCACGGAGTGTCCAATGCCTCACACTTTAGTACCTAATCCGCCTCGCAAATACCAGAGGTAACCTCATGCAGTATCCAGACTCGGGTACCAAGGAGTGTCCGTAGGCCACACTTTAGCACTACCATGGGTGCCAGGGAATGTCCAAGTTCGGCGTCACACACTTTAATGCTACACATGGGCGTCAGGGAGTGTCCCGTTTTGCCACCGTCGCACTACAAAGATACTCTCACCGCAATCTCAACACGTCACACTTTGGTACACAATTACTAGGGAGTGTCCACAACACAATCTCAACCACATACTCTTTTCCACTCTGACTACCACACACCATGCATGTTCAACTGACTCCATATGTATGTCATGAAACCTTAAACAAAAGTAAAATGCTGAATTATAGGAACAACGTACGTGCGGGGATTGTTAAGTCATAATGTATTATTTCAATCGTCCAAACATAACCAAATAGGCTTCTGTTTTAGTAAATTTCCCAAACAGAGCTTTAAAAGTCCATGAAACATCACCCAAACAGTTCCTTAACATAAAACAAGCAAAAATCAGAAAGTGTCCAAAGTCGAGCGCGCAGGTCGCTCGCGCGATATGCCCAATATTCATTTTATTATAAAATTTTTTCTATCTGCCAGAATTCACACCGCTCGCGCGTGCGAGTTCACGCAGTAACTTCATCTTCCTCGCTGGTTTTCCCCTGTTTCATAAATTAAGGGGTCTTTTGACTCCATAAGTTACCATGCCTTATAATATATGATTCTCTTCGGTTTTTTGCAAGGATTATGATTCTATAATCAATTTTACTTGAATCCAAACATAGTTCACAAATTTTACGAAAAACTAAAAGATGACAAAACTTCAATCTTAATATACTTTCTCAATTGAGTAAATTCGACTCTAATATTGTAAACGTGACCTATACATACTGAAATCTTTCACATTTATCGAATAAAATAGATTTTGATTGAATTTGGAAATTCATGATTTCAAGCTATGAAACTTCAAACGTAAATTCAAAACTAGTGATCACAAATCAACTACACAAAACAGTAATTGAAAGGTGAATTACATTCCAAGTGAGTTTAGAATACTCACAGAGATTGAGATAGAAGAAAGTTGTTGAGAAAGGAAAATCAAATATGCAAGACCCACTTGAGCTCTAGCTATGGAAGTTCTTCTCTCTCTCTTAAAACTTCAGCAAGATAGCTCTCAAGCTCTCTCTTTTCTCTCTATTTTTATAAAAGAAAATGTGCAGATTGTGAAGTGTGTATGAGTTTATAAAGAACTCACAATCTTGGGCTCCAAGTTGTGAGTTGTGAAACACACTCTACAAACTAAATTGTTTTTCTAATTTCTAATTGAACTAACAATGATACAGATCCTACATGATGGATTATACATACGTATATACACTTCTACAGTTTGAAGATGTGCTATAGGTTAGTAGGGGCCAAGTGAAAGTGTTTGGCAAATCTAGCTTTAGACTTAACAATTACACATGCAAGGTACACATTGCCAAACAAGGCACAACCAAATGATTACTTGCCATAAATGGAAAAGTATGTGTCACATCTTGATTGGTGGAGTTTCCTAAACTGTGGGAGATCAACGCGGCGTGGACAGTTTTGCACCTAAACTGGTATTTTTGCATCGCGGTGGTCACCACAAAAATACAAAAAAATTATTTTAGCGTAAGAAATGATTTCCCGATTTTTAAAAATACTGCTTGAGTTAAAAGAAAACATTTCCACCGTTTTGAAATACAGTTTTAAAATCCAACACAGGTATGACTTATTTTATAAAATTACAGTTTGACCCCAACAAGAATTTAACATGAAATAAAACAAATAATAAGATTTAGATACATGAGACTTGAAATTAACTTAAAAGCAGACAATACTAAATGAATTTAATTACGTCAATGGAAATACAAATTAAATATGGGCATGCTGAAATTATTAATGAAATGAAATGTAGGTTGTTACATCCTTCCTCCCTTAAACAGGATTTCGTCCCCGAAATCAAGACTAACTAGTCCTGAAATAATTCCGGGTACTTCTTCCTCATATCAGCTTTCACTTCCCACGAGGCTTCGTTCTCGTCATGGTGATTCCACTGAACCTTTACCAACGGAATGTCTTTATTCCTCAGCTTCTTGATACTCTGATCTAGAATCTTCACGGGTCTCTCCTTGTAAGAAACGTTATGACTCGTCTCAATATCGTCATAACTAACCACGTGCAAGGGGTCTCGTTTGTACTTTCTCAGCATACTCACATGAAATACATTGTGAACCCCAGACACCTTCTGTGGTAGCGCCAGTGATATGCCACTTTCCCGACAGGTTCCAAAATCTCGAACGGTCCGATGAAATACGGAGCTAATTTCCCTCTCTTGAGACCTAAATATAATTAGACATAATATAGTTGTTTCACTTATCATTTCTATTAATTTTATTTCTTTCGATGACCTAAATGTAATTATTCAGCTGAAATGACAGAGTTAGCCTCACACAAACCAATATATCATTATGATTGTGATAGAGATGTATGAGTAATTATGGTATAGTGAAGGGATATTATGGCATTTAACTAACTCCGCAATCAGCGTTTAGCCCCTTTTATGAATTCAAAATATAATATATATATATAAGTAGTTGATAAATAAAATAATAAGGTAGTTGATATATATAATACGATTGTATGGTAATTTTAGTCTCAAAATTATAGGGGTTGATTTTAAAATTCCAAAATTCGAAACCCCAAAACTGACTAAGAGAGACAGCGGTCCAAATGGTAGCGTACAGTCATGGTGGTTTGGCTGCGGCGGAGCTCGCGGTTTTCGATGGGTCCAGAAAGGCCCGCTATGAAAACTACCGGGAAATGGTGAAAACCTTTATTGAGAGAGAAGATAAACTAATTGTTGAAATCACTATGCTGAAAATCTTCTTCTATGGGAGTTATGTAGCTACATTTGGAATGCAGATAGCAATCTAGTATCCCATCTAGGGTATAAAGGAAATTTTACATTCCCACAAGCATGCATGTTCAATGGACGGTGGGTCAGCTTCTCTCTCTGCTTCTGCATTTATCTATGGTTTATTGGTAATGGCTTTCTTATGGAGGCAGATGAAGAGGCTTAAGAAGGGATTGCGCGAGTTTCGAATGAATTCTATTGAAAAGATTAATGTGGAACATGAGAAATTTGGGGCTGATGGAGACGAAGTTGATAATTTGATTTATCAGCCTCGTATGAACGATCCGAGGAGACATATTTTCTCCCGAAGAATAGGCGATGATCCGTATCAGTCTTGGTTTAAATGGCTATGGGTCATCTTCAACCTGGTTGCTGTGGGCAGGGGCAGATCCATGAATTTGGCCTAGGCCCTATCTTTTACGTGTTTACAAGACTTAAGTAGGCTTTTCATATTTGACAATATAAGAGATATGAAGAAGTAGAAAAAACACATAAGTATGCACTTTTTACTACTTAGTCAATAGTCTGCATAATTCTTCGAAGTATAGTTTTTTCTTGAGAAATTTTAGAATTCTTGAATGATTTTAATGAAGGCCATCCTACTTATAAAAAATAGTTAGTATACTCAATGACCATGATTTATATAAGGGGCGATCATCCAATGAAATAGAAACTCATGATAATATTTTAGAAGTTTTGGACTTCCTAATAAAGTCATCTTTCTAGAAGGTCACCCTACTTATAATATTCTATACAAGTCTCGAAAAGACTCTAGAGAATTCTATGATTTACTTTAAGTCTAGGGAGTTCCGAGCATTCTGTACAAGTCCATGCAAAACCACCTGCAGAATAGTAAAAGTTCCTTCAAGTTTTTTTTCTCGGACAGAGAGAAGTTCCTTAATTTAATTACCATAACAAAACCCCTAAACCATTTTGGGGGTCAGGATAAGAGGCTGATAACTTTCATCATATTCGGCATTTGGTGGTGCCATCAGACATGATAAAATAGTCCTAAACTAGGCTTTTATCCCATGGAGAGTGTGATAACTCTAACACATGGGAGGGGGGAGGTTTTAGGTGGGATTAGATGTTTGAGATAACTTCTTGGGACAAAAAAAACTTTTTTTTTCAGATCTCTTTTTTTCTTTTCTTTTTTTATATCCTGTTTTTTTTTTTTTCATTCTCAATCTATTTTGTTTTTTTTTCAGATCCTATTATTTTTTTTCATTTCCAGATCTGTTTTTTTCTTCCTTTTTCAAATCTCTTTTCTTTTCTTTTTTTTTCCTTCAGGTTTACACACATGCACAATAAGACAGGCGGATGCTATGCTATGAGGATGATATATAATGCATGGATGTGATATGAATTGTGTCATGAGTCCTATCATCCTAGTGTTCTGATCCTAGTATGAGCTGGTGCTGTGGGGTGTGTGCCACTCCGAGTAGACTTATGTCCTGCTAGTGTTTCCTTGACTTTAATGTAGTGGTAGATCTCGATAAGGATACCAAGGTATTGAAGACTCTGAATCTTGGAGCAAACTTCTGAATTTTATGAAGTGTGCTTCGCAAGCGAATGTAATCAAATGTGGGGTCCCAGAGGACGTTAATCGTAGATGAAGTTTGATAGATAACCGACGGACATGGAAGCACTAGAAATTAGGAGACGGACACTGAAGCCCTAAGACGTCAAGTGATGGACATGAAAGCCCGAGATGTTAAGCGATAGACAGGGAAGCCCCATTAATGGACATGGAAGCCCAAGATTTTGAATGAGAACGATGAACACGACATATTTTGAATGGGAGTGAAGATAAACTAATGATGATTAATGAACTGACAATGCACGAATCGAGATGACGAGTAGTCAGTGAACTACCGTGACTGTCATGGGTTGGACCAATGGTTGGACTAACCGTGATCAGAAGAACTGACGATGTACTAATTGAGAAGACGAGTCAACACTGAACTACTGTGACTATCATGGATTGAACGGATGATGTATGAATCGAGATGACGAGTCAATAGTGAACTACTGTGACTGTCATGGATTAAACAGTTTCTTCCTGAAAATCTAAAAACCCAGAATAAACAGTTTCTGCCTGACAATCTTAATCTCAAAATTAACCCTGTTAAGAGCTTTTCGCATTCGCTTTAACGTATTAGGATGATGGTTTTCAATAGTATATTGATTATTCAAAGCAGCTTCATAAGACTCTTTTAACTCTAATAAATTACTGAGTAAACGACGAAGACTTAATCTATCATACATTAACAAGTAAGGATAGAGAGTTGCTGATTATAACATTCAATATCTTTGTTTAACTGGGATATTCTTAATCTGATTGCATGAGCATCATGTTCAGCAGTAGCATTCAAAGATTCAAGATCTTTAAGAATTTGAATATAACAATTTCTAATAGTAGTTATAAGATGCACAATAGTAAGCAAAAATAATTCTATAAGACATAGAACAAATTTACATAGTAAGATTATAACACACCAAGCTTCAACTATAGGAGCTTTTTGCTTTCTGCAAACCATACTCAAACTTATATTACAAAGTACACTCACAACTAACACTTATATTACACACACACACAGAGAGAGAGAGAGAGAGAGAGAGAGAGAGAGAGAGGGAGAGAGAGTAAAAACTAGAATGTGAACTTCCAAATGCTTAAAAAAATTCGATGCCTTCTGAATGAAAGAACTGATGCTTATAGGCAAGTAAAGAAGAGTCTGGAAGCTGTAGTGATGAGGATAAGATTCGATCTTATCTTGAACTTTACACCCGTCCAAAATGCAATGGAAGTCAAAAAAGTAACTTTATTAAAAGCTGTTGGCCACTAACTGATCTTTTTGACTTTAGGAAGATAAGATTTGCTTTTTCAAATAGTAAAATCTGTCTAGGAATCTTCTTTTCAAAAGTTACTTTTGACGTGGATCACTTAGAGCCGTTTCTTTATAAAAGAAAGAACATCATTTTTAAAAGATAAGATTTCCTTTATGCTTTATAAAAGTATTTTGTCCTGTGATGATTTTAATGGTTGAACTGGGTCTCAAAACCATAATCATCATCATCCCGTGGGGCTGTGAAATCATGATGAGGATCTCCTTAGCCGTCTGGCATGGAAGAGTGTCACGCCTCAACGTAGCATAAATAAGGAAAGCGCTTAATTTTCTTTATGGCCCCGTAGGTCGTGACAGTTTGAAGAATCGATTCCGTCCCAAACGTCAACAACAAAAACATAATAATCAGAGCAGAGTAATCAACGCTTACAAATATTTTTCTAACTTATTACATATTACAATACGGGGTCAACTAAGGCACAAGCCGCCTTAAAACAAAACAATATCTTTCGTTTATTATAGTCATCCTTATTACAAAACAGTTTATAACTTAAAACATAGGATATTGATAACAGTTCTATCTTCCAAAGCAGCAGTTCTCAGTTTGCATAATAATAGGGCCTAGCATAGTCATAACCTGAAAAGCCTGAACACGAAAGTCCAGGGCGCATCGACGCCGTCAGCTTCAAGAAGCTGGTGAGTATTAAAAACATAACTTTGAATGTAACACATACTCATTTACCATTTTCCAATTCGCATTTAATTCAACAAGTTTACATTAAAGTAAGGAGTTCATTTTTAGAAAACAACCACAATATCATTTGAAAGCTTTAATTCACATATATGTGACCGTGTATGAAAACCAATGCACCATCTCATCTTACCGACTCTTTTCTCTTGACAAACACAACCACCTACTATCTCACACCAGTATCCTTGTAATACTCCGATAGCCACACTTTAGCACAGGGGTGCCAGGGAATGTCCAGTTTGCTTCACAATTTGGTCCGGGGTACCACGGAGTGTCCAATGCTTCACACTTTAGTACCTAATCCGCCTCGCAAATACCAGAGGTAACCTCATGCAGTATCCAGACTCGGGTACCAAGGAGTGTCCGTAGGCCACACTTTAGCACTACCATGGGTGCCAGGGAATGTCCAAGTTTGGCGTCACACACTTTAATGCTACACATGGGCGTCAGGGAGTGTCCCGTTTTGCCACCGTCGCACTACAAAGATACTCTCACCGCAATCTCAACACGTCACACTTTGGTACACAATTACTAGGGAGTGTCTACAACACAATCTCAACCACATACTCTTTTCCACTCTGACTACCACACACCATGCATGTTCAACTGACTCCATATGTATGTCATGAAACCTTAAACAAAAGTAAAATGCTGAATTATAGGAACAACGTACGTGCGGGGATTGTTAAGTCATAATGTATTATTTCAATCGTCCAAACATAACCAAATAGGCTTCTGTTTTAGTAAATTTCCCAAACAGAGCTTTAAAAGTCCATGAAACATCACCCAAACAGTTCCTTAACATGAAACAAGCAAAAATCAGAAAGTGTCCAAAGTCGAGCGCGCAAGTCGCTCGCGCGATATGCCCAATATTCATTTTATTATAAAATTTTTTCTATCTGCCAGAATTCACACCGCTCGCGCGTGCGAGTTCACGCAGTAACTTCATCCTCCTCGCTTGTTTTCCCCTGTTTCATAAATTAAGGGGTCTTTTGACCATTTTTGATTCCATAAGTTACCATGCCTTATAATATATGATTCTCTTCGGTTTTTTGCAAGGATTATGATTCTATAATCAATTTTACTTGAATCCAAACATAGTTCACAAATTTTACGAAAAACTAAAAGATGACAAAACTTCAATCTTAATATACTTTCTCAATTGAGTAAATTCGACTCTAATATTGTAAACGTGACCTATACATACTGAAATCTTTCACATTTATCGAATAAAATAGATTTTGATTGAATTTGGAAATTCATGATTTCAAGCTATGAAACTTCAAACGTAAATTCAAAACTAGTGATCACAAATCAACTACACAAAACAGTAATTGAAAGGTGAATTACATTCCAAGTGAGTTTAGAATACTCACAGAGATTGAGATAGAAGAAAGTTGTTGAGAAAGGAAAATCAAATATGCAAGACCCACTTGAGCTCTAGCTATGGAAGTTCTTCTCTCTCTCTTAAAACTTTAGCAAGATAGCTCTCAAGCTCTCTCTTTTCTCTCTATTTTTATAAAAAAATGTGCAGATTGTGAAGTGTGTATGAGTTTATAAAGAACCACAATCTTGGGCTCCAAGTTGTGAGTTGTGAAACACACTCTACAAACTAAATTGTTTTTCTAATTTCTAATTGAACTAACAATGATACAGATCCTACATGATGGATTATACATACGTATATACACTTCTACAGTTTGAAGAGGTGCTATAGGTTAGTAGGGGCCAAGTGAAAGTGTTTGGCAAATCTAGCTTTAGACTTAACAATTACACATGCAAGGTACACATTGCCAAACAAGGCACAACCAAATGATTACTTGCCATAAATGGAAAAGTATGTGTCACATCTTGATTGGTGGAGTTTCCTAAACTGTGGGAGATCAACGCGGCGTGGACAGTTTTGCACCTAAACTGGTATTTTTGCATCGCGGTGGTCACCACAAAAATACAAAAAATTTATTTTAGCGTAAGAAATGATTTCCCGATTTTTAAAAATACTGCTTGAGTTAAAAGAAAACATTTCCACCATTTTGAAATACAGTTTTAAAATCCAACACAGGTATGACTTATTTTATAAAATTACAGTTTGACCCCAACAAGAATTTAACATGAAATAAAACAAATAATAAGATTTAGATACATGAGACTTGAAATTAACTTAAAAGCAGACAATACTAAATGAATTTAATTATGTCAATGGAAATACAAATTAAATATGGGCATGCTAAAATTAATAATGAAATGAAATGTAGGTTGTTACATCCTTCCTCCCTTAAAACAGGATTTCGTCCCCGAAATCAAGACTAACTAGTCCTGAAATAATTCCGGGTACTTCTTCCTCATATCAGCTTTCACTTCCCACGAGGCTTCGTTCTCGTCATGGTGATTCCACTGAACCTTTACCAACGGAATGTCTTTATTCCTCAGCTTCTTGATACTCTGATCTAGAATCTTCACGGGTCTCTCCTTGTGAGAAACGTTATGACTCGTCTCAATATCGTCATAACTAACCACGTGCAAGGGGTCTCGTTTGTACTTTCTCAGCATACTCACATGAAATACATTGTGAACCCCAGACACCTTCGGTGGTGCGCCAGTGATATGCCACTTTCCCGACAGGTTCCAAAATCTCGAACGGTCCGATGAAATACGGAGCTAATTTCCCTCTCTTGAGACCGAAGCATACTACTCCTCAGGTCGGTGATACCTTAAGAAGTACGTGATCTCCAACACGAAACTCCAAATCTTTTCGGCGTCGATCGACATAACTCTTATATCGGCTTTGAGTGATTCTCATCCTATCCTTGACCAAAGAAATCTTCTCGTTGGTTTCTCTAACCAAATCTGGTCCCAACAACTCCGTATCTCCCACCTCTGCCCAACACAACGGAGAACGACATGGTCGTCCGTACAATGCTTCGAACGGAGCCATCCCAATACTCATGTGATTACTATTGTTATAGGCAAATTCAACCAAAGGCAAGTACGTCTCCCAAGATTCTTCAAAATCGATGACACAAGCCCTAAGCATATCCTCCATGATCTGATTAACACGCTCGGTCTGCCCATCTGTCTGAGGGTGAAAAACAGTACTCAACTTGAGCGAGGTTCCCATAGCTTCTTGCAAGCTTTCCCAAAATCCAAAAGTAAAACATGCGTCATGATCTGACACAAACAACATAGGTGCACTGTAAAGTCATACAACTTGTTGTATGTACATCCGGCTCATCTTTTCTATTGGGTATATCATACTATAAGCGATGAAATGAGCAGACTTCGTCAGTTGGTCCACAATTACCCAAATGGCATCATGATTCTGTTGAGATCGAGGCAATCCCACTACAAAATCCATGGTTATGTGCTCCCACTTCCAACCAGGAATAGGTAGCGGTTGCAATAATCCTGACGGTCTCTGATGTTCGGCTTTGACTTATTGACACGTTAAACACTTGGATACAAATTCGGCCACATCCTTCTTCATACCTTCCTACCAGAAATTTCTTTTCAAATCAATGTACATTTTCGTTCCTCCTGGGTGAACTGTATATCTTGAATTATGTGCTTCTGCCAGAATATCATTTTTCAAATCCCCATAGTCTGGTGCACATAATCTGTTTTTGTATTGATATCTTCCATCGATTCCCACCTTCCATTCTGTCGGATCTTTCTTCGTCATCTTAACGAACCATGTCTGAAACTTCTCATCTTCGTTCTGAGCTCCAATAATGCGGTCGATAAGAACAGGCTATAGGATAAGACATCCGAAAAGTTGTCATTCTCCTTCTTCAGCACTCTTTACATCGAGCTCCGCCAATGTCTCCAATACTCGCCATTCTCTAACCATTAAGGAGGCGATCATCTCACGAATCTGCCGACTCAAAGCATCAACGACCACATTAGCTTTACTAGGGTGGTACTCTAACGTGAAGTCGTAATCTTTGATCAGCTCCATCCATCTGCGTTGTCTCATGTTCAACTCTTTCTATGTAAATAAATATTTCAGACTCTTGTGATCGGAGAACAAATTGAACTTCTCACCGTAGAGATAATGTCTCCAAATCTTGAGTACGAATACTACTGCTGCCAACTCCAAATCATAAATGGGATAGTTCAACTCATTCGACTTCAGCTGTCTGGATCCATAAGCGATAACTCTACCATCTTGCACAAGTATACACCCTAGTCCTTGATATGACGCGTCACTAAAGATAGTGAACTTCTCATCAGGCTTGGGTATAGCTAGTACCGGTGCGGTAGTGAGTCTCTCTTTCAACTTTAGAAAGGCGCACTCATGCTTCTTTGTCCAGTCGAACATCAAATTCTTCTTCGTCAATCCGGTTAATGGTGCAGCTATTTTTAAAAACCCTTCAACAAATCTTCTGTAATAGCCTGCGAGTCCTAGAAAACTCCTAACCTCTGTAGGACTGCTCGGCCTAACCCAGTTTGACACAGCAACTGTCTTGGACGAATCCACAGAAATTCCTTGAGATGACACCTTGTGTCCTAAAAATTTCACTTCTTGTAACGAGAACTCACACTTACTGAACTTGGCATATAAGTGATGGTCTTTAAGCGTCTGCATCGCAATCCGTAGATGCTGCTCGTGTTCTTCCTCTGACTTAGAATAGATCAAAATATCATCAATGAAGCCAATGACAAACTGATCCAAATAAGGCTTGAACACTCTGTTCATCAGATCCATTAACACTGCCGGGGTATTCATCATTCCAAATGGCATTACCAAAAATTCATAGTGACCATATCGGGTTCTAAAAGTAGTCTTAGGTATATCTTCTTTTCGTACCCTCAACTGATGATATCCCGACCTTAGGTCTATCTTGGAATATGTCGTAGCTCCTTGTAGTTGATCAAATAAGTCATCGATCTGGGGTAAGGGATACTTGTTCTTGATAGTCACGCAGTTCAATTCTCTGTAATCGATACACAACCGAAGTGTTCCATCCTTCTTCTTCACGAATAACACCGATGCTCCCTAAGGCGATGTACTTGGATGTACAAAACCTAGGTTCTCAAGCTCTTAAACTTGTTCCTTCAATTCCAATAGTTCGGTGGGGGCCATTCTATAGGGGACCTTGGTGATCGGAATAATACCTGGTATAAGCTCAATACAGAACTCTACTTCTCTCGGGCGGTAAACTAGAAACGTCTTAAAATACTTCTTCGAAGTCCTTGACTACAGGTATAGACGACGCTGTCATCTCTATACTGACGACTTCGATGTTTGCTAAGCATCTTGTGAGGAACATATCTCCCAAAGGGTTACATTGAAAATCAAAGGGTTGTTTCTCATTGTTGGAGAATGTAATTCTCTTCCTCGCACAATCCAACTCGCTTGGTTCTGAGAGAGCCAATCCATTCCTAGGATTATGTCAAACTCCTTCATCGATAAGACAATTAGCCTTGCAGGAATTTCACAGTCTCCTAGCCGTAAGGGGCAATACTCGCACACATGTCCTAACTTGACTGCGGCTCTTAATGGCGAGGTAGCCCTCAAAGCTTTCTCTAAACGATGAGGTAAGATACCCAATCTCTGAATCGTATTAACAGATATGAATGAAAGGGCAGCACCTGTATCAAATAACACTTTAACATAGGAGTTAAACAGAGTCAAGGTACCTTCTACTGCTTGCAAATCAGGTTGAGCTTCTTCATAGTTTCCTTCTTCGTACACAGTCCCATCATATCCAGCGGCATCAGGGATAATAGCATTCACGCAAGTCTGACCTTACTGACCATAAGTCACTTGCTTAGGGGTAGTACAAAACTTACTGATATGACCTGGTTCACCACAGTTGTAGTAGACTATGCCTTGCTGAGTAGCACGCCTTGGTGCCTTGCAATCTCGAGCCAGATAACCGGGGTTGCCACAATTGAAACATTTCCCAGCGCTACTTCCTTCACCTACTTGGGGTTGAGTCGGATAGGTAATATCTTGGGTCCTCTTGCTCCCATCGAAATTCCTCTTCTGCCTTTGGGTACGATACATTGGTGGATTGTTTCCAAAGTTACCCCTTTGAGGCTGTCGGAATTCAAATTGCTTCCGATTCACTCGAGCATCTTCTTCCAGATCAGTGGCCAGGCCTACTAGTCCTTTAAAAGACTTATCTAGGTGGCCGAGAGTCAGGCGACGAATATGCGGTGTCAGCCCTTGGTTATACTTACGGATCCTCTTTTCCTCAGTATTAACCATATGAGGGGCAAATCGGGATAGTCTCTCGAACTGAGTTGTGTACTCTTGCACCGATTTAGTTCCCTGAGTCAAGTCCATGAATTCCTTCTCCCTCCTGTGACTTTCTGTAGCTGGAAAATACTTTTCCAGAAACCTCCCCTTAAATGCAGTCCATGTCATTCCTGCCATAACTTCCTTCCCGATGGTAGCTGTGACTGAATCCCACCAATCTGCGGCGGCATCAGTCAATTGGAAAGTAGCTAACCTCCTCTTGTCCATCTCATTGCACTGGACAACCTTGAACATGCAGTCCATTTTTCTTAACCACTATTCTGCTTTCCATGGTTCCATGGTACCCGCAAACTGTTTAGGCTTAGCGTATGGAATCTCTCCAGCAGTTTATCTCCAGTTTGTCGGTCTCGTCAATTTTCATTTGGGTTATTAATCCTTTCGAGACATCTGACAAAAGCTTCAAACATTCCTGTGGGATCGGCAACCTCAGGTGCTCCCTCAACCAAGTTCCCATTCTTCCTTGGTCTTCCAGCCATTCTATGCATGATAATGATGACATGATGAGAAATATGCATGAAGCAGAAATGTAAAGCAGTTTAAGCATCGACAATATAAAAAAAAAGTATTTCTATATAAAACTACTTATCAAGTTGATACAAAAGCATGCATGATCAGTCAATGCCTACCCTAGCTATATGGGTTAGGACGCATATGTCCATGTAAGAGTTAATGTTACAAAAATGGGGCCATTGCCCTATACTCGAATGCATGTAGGAACAGTTGCAAAAAGAGATAGAGCTACTAGTCAAAATAGTCAATATATACAAGGTGATAACTAAGAAATCAGTCGTCTCCGTAGGCGGCTATCAGAAGATCTAGCGAATCGACGGGGCAAAATCGCCGAACAAGGAATGGGCCCACCAAATCAAAATCAGAGCTTTGAGAGGTCGACGAGGAAGCAGGTGTTGGGGCATCTGCCTCAACTGGCACCTCCTTAGGTAGAACTAGCTCAAGTGCTAGCTCCTCCTCGAGTTCAGCGGCGAGGTCATCTAGACCTATGCCATCCTCTCCTACAGCATCCCCAGTAATAGGGATAACCATGACATCGTCATCACCGTCATCCTCAACTATGGGAACTACAGGCGGGGGCATCTTCAGCTATGCTAGATGAGCGTGCACAACCTGGATCTTAAAGGGGTAATAGAGAGCATCATTATCAACTAGTCTCAGTATCTCAACTAGTACTAAGCACTAAGCCTCCGCGAAATAGCGTATCTCAAGAAGAATACACGTCAAATCAACTATCCCCACCATGTAAACCTGGTGCCACAGATCTGATACTACAGTCATTGTGGCAAGCTGCTCAATGGCGATATGATATAAATCGAGAAAAGCTGGGACTATTGCCCCGGGAGTCACCAAATGTCCTCCAAACCCATCTGGTACGTAGAGCGGCTGAGCTGGGTCCATACCTGATAAAAAGGTACTAGCTTAAATCAGGAAAGAGATAATCTTAAGTGTTTGGGTTCTGAGTCTATCCTCCCTGTCGTATCATCGTGTGTGCGAAGCTTAAGCTAACACATCCTGGAATCGGGTCTAAACTAGTAAACCCTAACCTAGCTAAACTATCTTGAGATAAATAACCTAGCTCTGATACCACTAAATCATGTCACGCCCCGACGTAGCATAAATAAGGAAAGAGTTTAATTTCCTTTATGGACCCGAAGGTCATGACAGTTTGAAGGATCGATTCCATCCCAAACGTCAACAACAAAAACATAATAATCAGAGTAGAGCAATCAAGGCTTACAAATATTTTTCTAACTTATTACATATTACAATACGGGGTCAGCTAAGGCACAAGCCGCCTTAAAACAAAACAATATCTATCGTTTATTATAGTCATCCTTATTACAAAACAGTTTATAACTTAAAACATAGGATATTGATAACAGTTCTATCTTCCAACACAGCCGTTCTCAGTTTGCATAATCATAGGGCCCAACATAGTCATAACCTAAAAAGCCTGAACACAAATGTCCAGGGCGCATCGATGCCGTCAGCTTCAAGAAGCTGGTGAGTATTAAAAACATAACTTTGAATGTAGCACATACTAATTTACCATTTTCCAATTCCCATTTAATTCAACAAGTTTACATTAAAGTAAGGAGTTCATTTTTAGAAAACAACCACAATATCATTTGAAAGCTTTAATTCACATATATGTGACCGTGTATGAAAAACAATGCACCATCTCATCTTACCGACTCTTTTCTCTCAACAAACACAACAACCCACTATCTCACACCAGTATCCTTGTAATGCTCCGATAGCCACACTTTAGCACAGGGGTGCTAGGGAATGTCTAGTTTGCCTCACACTTTGGTCCGGGGTACCAGGGAGTGTCCAATGCCTCACACTTTAGTACCTAATCCGCCTCGCAAATACCGGAGGTAACCTTACGCAGTACCCAGACTCGGGTACCAGGGAGTGTCCGTAGGCCACACTTTAGCACTACCATGGGTGCCAGGGAATGTCCAAGTTCAACGTCACACATATTAACGCTACCATGGGTGTCAGGGAGTGTCCAGTTTTGCCACCGTCGTACTACAAAGATACTCTCACCGTAATCTCAACACGTCACACTTTGGTACACAATTACCAGGGATTGTCCACAACACAATCTCAACCATACACTCTTTTCCACTCTGACTACCACACACTATGCATGTACAACAGACTCCATATGTATGTCATGAAACCTTAAACAAAAGTAAAATGTTGATTTATAGGAACAACGAACGTGCAGGGATTGTTAAGTCGTAATATATTATTTCAATCGTCCAAACATAACTAAATAGGTTTCTATTTTAGTAAATTTCCCAAAAACAGAGCTTTAAAAGTCCATGAAACATCACCCAAACAGTTCCTTAACATAAAATAAGCAAAAACCAGAAACTGTCAAAAGTCGCGGGCGCAGGCCGCTTGCGCGATATGCCCAATTTTCATTTTATTATAAAAACTTTTTCTATCTGCCAGAATTCACACGGCTCGCGCGCACGGGCCGCTCACGCGAGTCGCTCGTGCGGGCCGCTCGCGCGATCGTGCGCTCGAGTTCACGCAATAACTTCATCTTCCTCGCTGGTTTTCCCCTGTTTCATAAATTAAGGGGTCTTTTGACCATTTTTGATTCCGTAAGTTACCATGCCTTATAATATATGAATCTCTTCGGCTTTTTGCAAGGATTATGATTCTACAATCAATTTTACTTGAATCCAAACGTAGTTCACAAATTTTACGAAAAACTAAAAGATGACAAAACTTTAATCTTAATATACTTTCTCAATTGAGTAAATTAGACTCTAATATTGTAAACATGACCTATACATACTGAAATATTTTATATTTATCTAATAAAATAGATTTTGATTGAGTTTGGAAATTCATGATTTCAAGCTATGAAACTTCAAACGTAAATTCAAAAATAGTGATCACAAATCGACTACACAAAACAGTAATTGAAAGGTGAATTACATTCCAAGTGAGTTTAGAATACTCACAGAGATTGAGATAGAAGAAAGTTGTTGAGAAAGGAAAATCAAATATGCAAGACCCACTTGAGCTCTAACTATGGAGGTTCTTCTCTTTCTCTTAAAACTTCAGCAAGATAGCTCTCAAGCTCTCTCTTTTCTCTCTATTTTTATCAAAATGTGCAGATTGTGAAGTGTGTATGGGTTTATAAAGAACTCACAATCTTGGGCTCCAAGTTGTGAGTTGTGAAACACACTCTATAAACTAAATTGTTTTTCTAATTTCTAATTGAACTAACAATGATACAGATCCTACATGATGGATTATACATATGTATATAAACTTCTACAGTTTGAAGATGTGCTATAGGTTAGCAGGGGCCAAGTGAAAGTGTTTGGCAAATCTAGCTTTAGACTTAACAATTACACATGCAAGGTACACATTGCCAAACAAGGCACAACCAAATGATTACTTGCCATAAATGGAAAAGTATGTGTCACATCTTGATCGGTGGAGTTTTCTAAACTGTTGGAGATCAACGCGGCGCGGACAGTTTTGCACCTAAACTGGTATTTTCCGTCGCGGTGGTCACCACAAAATACAGAAAATTCATTTTAACGTAGGAAATGATTTCCCGGTTTTATAAAAATACTGCTTGAGTTAAAATAAAACATTTCCACCATTTTGAAATACAGTTTTAAAATCCAACACAGGTATGACTTATTTTGTAAAATTGCAGTTTGACCCCAACAAGAATTTTACAAGAAATAAAACAAATAATAAGATTTAGATACATGAGACTTGAAATTAACTTAAAAGCAGACAACACTAAATGAATTTAATTATGTCAATGGAAATACAAATTAAATATGGATATGCTAAAATTAATAATGAAATGAAATGTAGGTTGTCACAAAGAGTCAAAAAGAGGAATGTCTGAATCAAAATTTAACCTCTTACATAATTCTTCTTTAATTAAAGCTTTAAGCTCTGAAGGATTTAACTCAGGGAACTTAGATTTTAAATCTAATTTAATTTGAGATTTAATCTCAGAAATGTCAGGGGATGAACATGAACTATCCTTCTTTGAAGGAGAATGAAGGTCACTACTGAGAAGTCTTTCCATCCTGACAATGGTGAGGTCTGGATTATTATATCTAGCCCACCACCAGACTTGGTATTTTCTGCAGAGAGTCCAAATATGGGAAGGAGAGTTTTGCAAGGCGAATTCCCATTTTAAGATCCAAGGAATTGAAAATTCAAGAAAGAAGTAAAACAGAGGGTTGCCACTTCTACCTGGAAGGTTTTTTTTCTTATACAATTGGAAGCAACAGTTTACTTCATGAGGAAGGATCTCATGTTCAGGACAATGTTTAAAAACCCAAGAAAAGAACCATGGAGGGATATCAAAATTGAAGTTTTTATTAAACTAAAAGTACCATGTGTGTCTAAACAATGGATTTTGAATTAATAAAGCTTTATCCCAAGCTTTCTGGTAATCATAGAAATTGTAAGTCTTGCAATCACCAAGAGAGGGTTTTAAAAGCTTTCTTTCTTTAGTTAAATCAATTCCCCAATCATACGAGGAAAAGGATTTTAGCAATAAACATTTACGAGAAGGCTGGCAATTTGCCTCATGTATATTTGTGTTCTATTTTAACAGAACTAGTCTCAATGAGAATACTTTCGTAATATTTTCTAGAATTCCCATTGGCTATTTTAGGATAAAACCATTCATTAGAAATATCAAAATAATGAGCAGCAATATCTTTTGGCAGTTGTAGACACCTCATTTTGTCGGCTATCAGATTTAGGAGACCCATAGCTTGGTGATTCACAATGATCGTAAAAGACTCAAAAGGACTCTTGGAAGTCAGCTCTATCTCTCAGAATGCTCAGAATGACCAGAATGCCCCTGAAAGCCCGAAAACTCCCAGATTTGGTCCTAAAGTTCTATAAACATGCTACGTCATGAGAAAAACAATAAAATGAAGTTTTTAAGTAAAATCGGATGAAATCGTCAGCTCCCAGAGACTCCCGGAAGTCCCAGAAGTTCCCGGAAAGTCCCCGTTGACCGGTTTGACCAAGGTTTGACCAGGTTTGACCAAGGTTTGACCATATTTGACCATGTTTGACCAAAATCGTCCGAATTCACCAGAGTCATTTTAAATCATGAGAAAAGTGTTAAAACAAGTTCCAAAAGAAAATCGAGCGAAAACATCAGCTCCCGGGAACTCCCGGAGGTTTCCAGAACTTCCCGGGAATCCCAGGTTTGACCAGTTTGACCAAAATTTGACTTTGGAACAGGGGCGCCGAAATGTCAAAATCTATGAGTGAAACACCAAGCTACAAGTCCAAAATCACATTGATTATCATCTATTGATTGCTATTTACTTGCTTTGATTATATATATGTTCATCTCTCCTTATCTCATTTCTTTTTCTTTTCTTTATTTACTTACTAGTTCATCATCATCTAGATGATGACATGAAGTTTGGGGTGAGTGAATCCTTATGGATAGTAGCTCTTGACCTCAAAAACATGTTTGATAGATGATGATCATAACTTCAATACCTCCAAGGTATTCTTGAAGTTATGCTCAAAATAAAATAAATCTCTCCAACAATCTTGGAGGCTCTTGATGATGAGTTTGATGTTGGCATTTTAAGTGGCTATAATCCTTATTGAGTATTGAAAATATGCTTTCAAAACATCTATTTCAAAACCCCTCTCAATCCTTCTTCTTTTGGTTTCAAGAAACAAAACCTTGTTTTCTCCAAAATCTTCAAAACAATGAGTCAAAACAGTGAGTGAGCTGAGTTCAAGGATTTCTCTAGAACTCAATACTCAACATATGGATGCAAGGCCACTTGGAAAGTCTTCCTAACCCATTGGAGAACACCCATGATTTTTGGTTTGACTTGGAAGTACATGGAAATGGTCCATTTGGACCCAAACATTCCTTCCAGACATTCTGCTTTTGCTGTCACAGCAGCTAGGTCCACTTACAACCTCTTTTTTCAGAAACCTTTTCCAAAAGGGGTGGTCCTTACTTATTTTTCCCTTAAACTTCAATGTCTTAGGGAACTTTTTGTATAAAATGGGCCTCTAGATCATTAGGTTTCATTTTCTAAGATTTTTCAACATTTCAGTCGACAGTACGGACTCTGTTTCTGAGTGACCTTCATTGTTCATATGATTTCTCTCAATCTGTGATAGCTATTCAATATTGGTCTTTTGGGTAGTGTTCTAGACACAATAAGGAAGATCTCCATAAAAAATCATGCATTGAAAACATTCCTAACCCCTCTTTTCAATTTCCAAAAGATCATGCTACTGTTCTGTCCACTATTCACAGCAAGCACATTTCAACTTTCATTCTTTGATTTGATGCCCATATGCATTCCAAATTAGCTCATGTCCTAGGAAGTAGTTCATACTACATTTTTACATATCCCAGGATGATTTCATTCATCCATTCATGCACATTTTAGACTTCTAAGTCATTTTAGAAATCCATGTACACAAAACACACTACAACCTTTGCACATTTTAGATACATACAATGTATTCATGCAAGATTTGGGGTTTTTGTAACTCTTAATCTAAGAAGATTATAAGGAATGAACTTGATCACACGTTCATGCTTCCCCTCGATCTAATCATCCTTTCTCATCCGTCCCGGGGATTGAGAGATCTTCTTTTCTCAAAGATTAACATGCATCATTCTAGCCTTGCTAAGCATATTTTGATTTCTTTGATTATTTGTTTCAAGAACAATTCATGTCCCCCTTTAGATTAGGAAAACTTAATTACTTGATACATGATTAGACGATTTTTTCTAGATTTGTTTGTGTGATATTTCACTTTATATTGTATGATATTTGGCTTAGATCTTATGAATGATATCTTATCTTTAGATCTTCCATTTCAAATTTTCTTATGTGATGTAGTATACTATCATAGTATTATTTGTCGAACCAAACATAGTATAAGATGATTATTTGGATGCTAATTGAGGCCCGTCGGAAGACAGGGCGAGTTGAGTGTGTTTTAGTCGTGACAAAGGCTCCTTCCTCTCTCGTACCAAAACCCCGAACCAAGTTCTTTGGTTATGAAGGGCCGGTGCCCTTTATCCGTTTGGGTGAGTCAAAATTAGGTTTCTTGGTTCCTTAAAGACCAAGTGGCGACTCTGTATCTGTTTTCGACAGACCTTTTCTTTTCTTTGATCCAAGTTAAATTCCTTTTCAAAACAATCTCAAACAAGAGAAGTGGTCCACTTCCGGTGTCCACAGCTGTTTAACTGCTTCTTCGTTGTTATTTAAAACAAGTATAGGCCAAAGTTTAACCTTGTCAATAGGATCTGAGTAGAATATAATCCTTTCTGGAGCATGAGTGGTATAACCATGAGCTTTACCTTTTCCTTTATATCCTAAATTATGCATATTGGGGTGTCTACCACCTCCTCTTCCTGTAGGGGTATAACCTCTGAAGTTAGGCCTCATGATTTGTCTGCAGGAATTCACGGGTAAGGAAGTCAGGGAGAGAGTTTGCACTTCCTTTGATGTAATCTATTTTGATCAAAAGCAGATAGAATTCCTTGCCATCTAGCAAAAGTTTGTTTTGAGGCGATGTTTTTAACATCTTTTGTAAGAACATCTTTGGTAGCTCTGCAATCTACTCTGATTAAAAATTCTTGATTGAGTAGATCACCTTCAAACATATTGACACATACAACAATTGCCAAAATTTCTTTTTTAATAGTGGAGTAGTTTTTCTGAGCTGGTTTCCAAGAACCTGAAGTAAAGCGAACCAGCTATTCTGAGTTGTTAACTCTTTGTTTTAATATTCCACCATAACCCAAATCTGAAGCGTCTGTCTCCACAATTTTAAAAGCACTAGGAATCGGAAGGCATAAACATTGTAAAACTTTTACTTTTGCCTTGATTATTTTAACAGCTTCAGTATGGACTTTAGTCCATGGAAGGGGAATCTTTTTCAGCTGTCATATAAGACTGCTGAATCTTTATAAAGATTTTTATGATATTCTGAAATATAATTTAAACTTCCAAGAAACCTTTGAAGTTGCGTTTTGTCTTTGATCTCATCAGGAAATTTTTCTGCAAAGACAATAGCTCTATCTATTGGAATAATTGTTCCTTTGTTTATATAGTGACCAAGAAATCTTATATTTGTTTGAAACAATTTCATCTTCTTGGATGAAACAACTAAACCATTTTTCTGGATTACTTTATAAAATATATCTAGATGTTTCTAGTGCTTTTCAATAGATGAGGAGTATATTAACACATCATCTATATAAACTATACAAAAATCAGAGTAAGGATTAAAAATATCATTCACAATATTTTGATACTCTGAAGGGGCATTTTTAAGACCAAAAGGCATAACATTCCACTCATAATGTCCAAATGGAACATTAAAAGCAGTTTTATACCTGTCATTCTCCGCCACTTGAATTTGCCAATATCCTGATTTCATATCAAACTTTGAAAATACTCATGCTTGGCAAAGTCGGTTAGTAAATCCTTTTTATTCGGGATTGGATACCGAATCCATTTAAGAGTAGTATTTAGAGGCTTGTAATTTATAACAAGTTTAGGAGCACCACTTTCAATTTCTGCATTTTTGTTGTCATAAAAAGCAGAACAACTCCATGGGGATTTACTCTTTCTGATAAGGTTTTGTCTAATAAATCCTGTATTTCTTTTTTGCAAAATTCCATCAACTCTTTACTCATTTGAATAGGATGTGCTTTTGTGGAAATTTTCCTTTCATCAAAATCCTCTTCATATGCTAGAGAGATAATATGTTTTTTCCTATGCCAAAATGCATTTGGATGTTCAGTACAAATATTATCTTCTAAAGTTTTTTGGAATTTTTCAATCTTTACTTTTAAACTTGTTTGGGAAAGTTGTTCACTAATTCTTTTGTGAGCTAATTCCTCCTTTATTAAACAAATTTGTTTTTCTTTAAAAACAATTTTCTCTTTAAGAGAATGAATATCTGTTTCCATAGGCTGATGAATAAATTTAAAAAGAACTTCTTCATCCATTAACCTAGATAATATACATTCTTTAGTAACTGTAAAAAGGTCTGATCAGAGATAAAAAAAGGGGTTCCCAGTATAACTGGTTGGTTGAGGGATTTAACCAAAATAAAAGTTGTTGGAATACAAATTTCTTTATTACAGACATAAGCTTTAGGGATCTTGTATTTAATATCAAGTTTACTTCCATTTACAACTCTAAGATTCTGAGTGGTTTTTTCAAAATACTTAAAAGGAATTAATCCTTCTTTTATACAATTCATATCAGCACCAGAATCTAATAAATCAATGGTATCAAGAATGAATTCTTCTCCAATAACAACAGAGACTTGAACATACCATTTTTGGTGAATAACCTTTTCAACAGAGAATATTCCTATTTATTCTATGAAATTTTCTGGATAATCATCTTCTTCATTAATTATCCTTTTCCCTTTATCTCAGGTTTGAAAAGTTTCTTCAGGAATAAAATTCTCTTGTTCGAGCGCATCTACTCTAGATTTTAAATCTCTAATGGAGAGCTTTAAATCATTTATTTCTTCATGTAAATCTTTAGTGGAAGGAGTATTATTTCTTGACTTATTGGCTTTAGAAGTCACTCTGCTAACAACATCTTTGAAGTTATAAACTTCATTATCTTTTTGGTAAATCTCTTTATGATCCTTTGAAGGAGTTTCTCCTTCTAAGAATTTCATATATTGCATGATGACTTTCTTCTTTTCTTCAGGATCAATGATTTGTAAAATCAAACTTTCTTGAGCGGATACAGTATTTATGCTCAAACCATTTGTTTGTAAAATAGTCTCATAGAAATCAATTTTTTCTTTACAATGATTAGAACAACCTTCATTTTCTATTTCTTGTTATGATTGTTCTTCAATGATTTCTTCTATGACTTCTTCGTCATCTGAGACTCCATAGAATTCCTCTACTGCTTTCTCTTCTTCTTCTTCACTTAAAAGCACTATAGAAATTAACTGTTCTTTAAAATCATCCTCAATTTCTAAAGCATTTATTTTTTGCTTTACTTTACATTGGCTCTTATAATGGTTTCCACATTTAAAACAAATAGGAATTGAACCCTTTTTCTTTTCCTTGAATTTTCCTCTAGGCTTTGGTTGGGTTTTCCTTTTGGTTTGGAATACCTGGTAGTACTTGTTTTGGGCTTTGAAAACTTTCTTTTAAAAGGTTTTCTGGGTTTCCTATCAGGTGTACCCATATCATAACCCAATTGTTTACAAAAATCTCCCAATTCTTTATTTCCAGAATTTCTCTCTTTTTCATTTGTGTTTTTAATTTTATATCATTATAGAGGGCTAATCCTTCAGAATTTATTTCACTGATTAGTTCTCCATAAGTATATAACTCATAAGGAATAAGATTATTATTCCTCTGTCTTATCCTTATTCTAACCTTTTTAGCGAAAAGGGTAGGTAGCCCTGCAATAAATCTTTCTTTCCAAAAATCCTGACTAGCATCATTTCTAAACTTTAGTCTGGAAAGAAAAACATCTTTGTACCATTGGGCTAAAGTAGGACACTTGAGATTGATTAACAAATCTTTTCCTCTTTCCATAATTTGAGAGACATCTCCTAAAAAATGGAAAGTTATTGCAGTTATGAGAGAAATTACAGCATTAGGGATTGGATTCCCATTTCTACCAAGAATAGGCTTTGCATCCTCTTCTGTCTTAACATCATTTGTTATCTCATCCCTTTGGGCCTGAGTTAAGAATTGGTTCCACCAACCATTTAGTTGTCCAGTAAATCCAGATACTAAAAGACTTAACACCGTAACTTCTGGATTTGGATCATTAATCCTGACCCTTTTGGCACTGGCAACCATAGCCATATGCTGGAAAACTTTAATGACTTGGTGTTCAGACATTCCATCAATATTCCATTCATAAATGGAATTTCCATTATACTTCATTAGATTAATGGTTTGTCTTTCTTCGAATTGAATGTCAATAGGGGAAGGTCTAGGATAATAATTATGGGTTTTAACCGTAGAATTAATAAATTGACTTTCTAAGGCTACAATATCAAGGCCTTCTTCTGAGGATCCCCCATCTTCTTCTTCTTTATGATATATGATATTCCATTCCATTTTATCCTCATTTTTAGTTCCAAAGGGAGAAGGTTCAGTTTTAACTGGATCCTATTTTGGTTTTTTAACTGGTTTAACCACAGGAGTATCTTCTGCACTTTTCCATTTAGCTTTTAGACTATCCAAAAACTCTGGACTATTGGGAAATTGAATCAATGGCTTTTGTAGTGTCTTTGTAATAACTTTATGGGCTTTTGGTAAGGCTGAAGGAAGAGTGGATGTTTCTATTTTATCCATAGCAAGTTGATGTTTTATTAAACTTACATTTTCTTCAATCCTATTTCCTTGTCTTCCTAGGGATTGTAACACATTGGTAAAATTAATTTGTTCTTGAAGAATACTTGTGTCCTCTTTTAAAGCAGGTCTGGTCATCCTAGGTGAATCAGGGGCTATATCCTTCTTGATAAGTGAACATTTAACCTTATCATTGGTTTCTCTACTCCTGACAAATATGTTCCCATTAGAAGGATGAATACTCTCGTGACTGTCTCCTATAGAACATAATACCCATTTTCTTAAAATAGGATCATCACTAACGTTAATGCTTTCTGAAAGGTGCCATTTTAACCATTCAAAATAAGGAATATATTTTTTTTAACAATTTTCAAATAAACAAGAAATTGCTCTTTGAAATTGTTTTGTTATTCTTCAGAAAATGTTTTTAACATTAATCTGTTTTCCTTATTTTTTGGATTCAAATAATCTTTATTTAAAAGATCTCTGTCTATTTCAAAATCTAAAATGACATTAATTGAATACCCTCCTGATAATGAGTTTTCATCATCACTGTTGTTATGACAAATAACTTTAGGAATTTGGGAGGTAGTATTCTTTCCAATTCCTTGAATACTGGGTTATTTAAACTCAGTCATAGGTTCTTTCCCCGGCCTTCTTCTAAGAATATTAGTTCTTCAAATTAATCGAGAAGTACTACTAGTCGTAGAAGACATGGAATCAACAAAATGTCTGGGTACACATCTTAAAATAACATTTCCATTCTCATCTTGTAAAACTTTTTGTGGCTCAAAATTTCTTAAAATATTTTGGGGATGAGAATTTTCTAAAATCCATTATATTGGAGGAGTAATTTCAGACCACTTAATCATTCTAAGAATAGTCACAGCAGACTTATCCATGTTAGTTTGGATTAAGGTGGTAGTTTGGTCTAACTCATTCTTAGTGATCAGAGTTCTAAACTCTGGACACATGGTTGTCATTACTTTATAATATAACCTATATCCAACCAAGATATTTTCACTTCCAGCTTTCATATTATATCTTTGAGTTTGGATATTCAAGGTAAGGACATCCAGGATGTTAGCATCAATTAAGCTAACTGAGAAGTCAGGGTAATAGTTAAAATAAATTGGTCCATGACACAGACTTGATTCAACCATTCCTAGTAGGGAACCCATAAAATTTAAATGTCTAGCATCCCTTAGACATGCCAAAAGGGAAGTATCTGGTCTGACATTAACTTGTATTATGCCTATTGATAAACTTTATTTCAGAAAATCCTTTTTTCAAAAGAAATCTTATGAGATAAAGACTGTGGAAACCTCACATCAGGTTATAAATGAAAACCAAAGTTTTAAGATGTAAACTCCACAAGCTATCTCAGAACAAGACAGGTGGATGCTATGCTATGATGATGATATACAATGCGTGGATGTGATATGAATTGTGTCATGAGTCCTATCATGCCTAATGTTCTAATCCTAGTATGAGCTGGTGCTGTGGGGTGTGTGCCACTCCGAGTAGACTTATGTTGTACTAGTGTTTCCTTGACTTTAATGCAGTGGTAAATCCCGATAAGGATACCAAGGTGTTGAAGACTCTAGGTCTTGGAGCAAACTTCTAAATTTTGTGAAGCGTACTCCGCAAGCGAATGTAATTAGATGTGGGGTCCCAGAGGACGTTAATCGAAGATGAAGTTTGACAGATAACCGACGGACATGGAAGCACTAGAAATTAGGAGACAGACACTGAAACCCTAAGACGTCAAGTGATGGACATGAAAGCCCGAGATGTCAAGCGACGGACACGGAAGCCCCATTAATGGACATAGAAGCCCAAGATTTTGAATGAGAATGATGAACACGATATATTTTGAATGGGAGTGATGATAAACGAATGATGATTAATGAACTGACTATGCACGAATCGAGATGACGAGTAGTCAGTGAACTACCATGACTGTCATAGGTTGGACCAATGGTTGGACTAACCGTGATCAGAAGAACTGACGATGTACTAATCGAGATGACGAGTCAATAGTGAACTACTGTGACTGTCATGGATTGAACTGATGATGTACGAATCGAGATGACGAGTCAATATTGAACTGGGATAGAGAGTTGCTGATTATAACATTCAATATCTCTGTTTAAGTGGGATATTCTTATATGATTGCATGAGCATCATGTTCAGCAAAAGCATTCAAAGATTGAAGATCTTTAAGAATCTGAATATAACGATTTCTAATAGTAGTTTTAAGATGCACAATAGTAAGCAAAAGAATTCTATAAGACATAGAACAAACTTACATAGTTAGATTATAGCACACCAAACTTCAACTATAGGAGCTTTTTGCTTTCTTCAAACCACACTCAAACATTTATTAAAAAGTACACTCACAACTCACACTTATATTACAGAGAGAGAGAGAGAGAGAGAGAGAGAGAAAGAGTAAAAACTAGAATGTGAATCTCAAATGCTTAAAAAAACTTGATGCCTTCTGAATGAAAGAACTGATGCTTATAGGCAAGTAAAGAAGAGTCTGAAAGCTGTAGTGACGAGGATAAGATTCAATCTTATCTTGAACTTTACACGTGTCCAAAATACAATGGAAGTCAAAAAATTAACTTTATTAAAGCTGATGGCCCCTAATTGATCTTTTTGACTTTGGGAAGATAAGATTTGCTTTTTCAAATAGTAAAATCTGTCTGGGAATCTTCTTTTCAAAAGTTACTTTTGTCGTGGATCACTTAGAGCCATTTCTTTATAAAACAAAGAACATCTTTTTTAAAAGATAAGATTTCCTTTATACTTTATAAAAGTATTTTGTCCTCTGATGATTTTAATGGTTGAACTGGTTCTCAAAACCATAATCATCATCATCCTGTGGGGCCGTGAAATCATGATAAGGATCTCCTTAGCTGTCTGGCATGGAAGAGTCAGAAAGAGGAATGTCTGAATCAAAATTTAACCTCTTACATAATTCTTCTTTAATTAAAGCTTTAAGCTCTGAAGGATTTAACTCAGGGAACTTAGATTTTAAATCTAATTTAATTTGAGATTTAATCTCAGAAATGTCAGGGGATGAACATGAACTATCCTTCTTTGAAGGAGAAGGAAGGTCACTACTGAGAAGTCTTTCCATCCTGACAATGGTGAGGTCTGGATTATTATATCTAGCCCACCACCAGACTTGGTATTTTCTGCAGAGAGTCCAAATATGGGAAGGAGAGTTTTGCAAGGCGAATTCCCGTTTTAAGATCTAAGGAATTGAAAATTTAAGAAAGAAGTAAAACAGAGGGTTGTCACTTCTACCTGGAAGGTTTTTCTTCTTATACAATTGGAAGCAACAGTTTACTTCATGAGGAAGGATATCATGTTCAAGACCATATTTAAAAATCCAAGAAAAGAACCATTGAGGGATATTAAAATTGAAGTTTATATTAAACTGAAAGTACCATGTGTGTTTAAACAATGGATTTTGAATTAATACAGCTTTATCCCAAGCTTTCTGGTAATCATAGAAATTGTAAGTCTTGCAATCACCAGGAGAGGGTTTTAAAAGCTTTCTTTCTTTAGTTAAATCAATTCCCCAATCATACGAGGAAAAGGATTTTAGCAATAAACATTTGCGAGAAGGCTGGCAATTTGTCTCATGTATATTTGTGTTCTATTTTAACAGAACTAGTCTCAATGAGAATACTTTCGTAATATTTTCTAGAATTCCCATTGGATGTTTTAGGATAAAACCATTCATTAGAAATATCAAAATAATGAGCAGCAATATCTTTTGGCAGTTTAACTGCTTCTTCGTTGTTATTTAAAACAAGTATAGGCCAAAGTATAACCTTGTCAATAGGATCTGAGTAGTATATAATCCTTTCTGGAGCATGAGTGGTATAACCATGAGCTTTACCTTTTCCTTTATATCCTAAATTATGCATATTGGGGTGTCTACCACCTCCTCTTCCTTCAAGGGTATAACCTCTGAAGTTAGGCCTCATGATTTGTCTGCAGGAAATCATGGGTAAGGAAGTCAGGGATAGAGTTTGCACTTCCTTTGATGTAATCTATTTTGAAATCAAAAGAAGATAGAATTCCTTGCCATCTAGCAAAAATTTGTTTTGAGGCGATGTTTTTAACATCTTTTGTAAGAACATCTTTGGCAGCTCTGCAATCTACTCTGATTAAAACTTCTTGTCTGCAATCTACTCTTCTTTTTTCTTTTCTTTTTTTTTTTTTTTTCCAGATTTTGCAATTTTTTGGTGTTATACAACAATAATTTAGTTATTATCCGGGCACGTTTCAAACACAGAACAATATAACACCTTATCAGACAGAATTACTATCCTATCTGATCTTACCTTTTCCTGTCCTATCCGCCAATTTTATCCAAGGGGGCTTAATTAAATTTTTAAGGGTGCTTAACTTAAATATAATTTTCTTTTATAGGGTATATAAAGTATTTTCCAAAACTTAGAGGGCTCATGCCCCCTGCCCCAACATAGATCAGAAATTTAGAAGAGAGTAGGTCTACTGGTTTTAGTTTGGTTTAGTATTTTCATTCCCTAAGATGATTTCATGTGTGTCCGTCTGTTCTATTCTCCTAAAATCCATGTGATGAAGTTTTGGCATTCTTGGTATGGTGAATTAAATGGAGTTCATCATTGTAAAAATATTCCTCTACGGCTTCGCGAATCATGTAGATGCTTAATTATTGTTAAATTTGGATACAAATGCTCAATAATAATTGAGAATTAAATTTGGGTTGTGGTCTGTGGGCCTATGGCAATGTATTATCTTGCATTCTTGGTACCATATTATGATATATATATATATATAAAATATATCTGTATAACTTGTAAGGCCTGACCCATTCAACTCCTTAAAACCCAGGTGTTAACGAGATGGGATCTAAAGCCTTATAAACCGCACAGAGGGGCCATAAATGGGCGATGTGGGACATTCCAACACACCCCCTGAACCACAGGAGCCGAACACTCGGCATACCCTGGACTAGGGCAGTCAGACACTCGGCACGCCGAAAGACAAGACTAACCAAGCTTTGATACCACTTGTAAGGCCCATCCCATTCAACTCCTTAAAACCCAGGTGCTAACGAGATGGGAGCTAAAACCTTATAAACCGCACAGAGGGGCCACAAATGGGTGATGTGGGACATTCCAACAGTATATATATTCCCCTGGCTTGTGAGTTTGAGACTCTAACATTTTTGTTCTTTGCTGCACTGTCTTAGAGTTTGTTAAAAACTCCTCAACAAGGTTCTAAATTTGATAGAAAAACATTTTTAGCAAAGGAAGTGGGGGTTGGTTTCATTGACCCATAAGAGTAAGCGACAACAAGCTATTGCAAGAAGGGAAAAAACTCAGGTCAATTGGCTGTTTATTGTTTGGAAGTCAAGATTCTAAAGCATAGATTTTAATATTACATCACTGTAAGGAAATAGAAGACTTTACTTCATGGAGCTAATTTAACCCCCTTTTTTTCCTTTGGAAGAAGGTTGCCATGTTCAAAACAAAACACACGCACACATTCATTTTGGGAGATAGATACACAAAATATAGATAGAATTAGAAACGATTTAATATCCTTTTTCTTCTCCATCTCCTTGGGCTTGGCAACCTATAGCTGATTGTTCACACGCTACTGTTCTTGCTCTTTCGGAAGCGGCCAAACTTGGCTTCGATTCGATCATTCTTGAAGGTGACTCCCTTCTTGTTCGCCAGCCACTTAAGGATTGGATGGACTCCCCGGATTGGGCCATCGATTCCATGATTTTTGGAAGCTAGACACATGCTCTCCAATTTTTTTGCCTTTTGGAATGTTTCAAAAATTCATAGATCCGCAAACTTTGTTGCGCAGAATCTTGCCCAGTGGGCCTCTTGTAGTAGTTTCAATTCCTAGCAATGTGCTTGAGGAAGGGAATCTAGGGGGTTAGTGGTTTCCTTTGGTTGTTTTTGTTTCTTTGATTTCAATGAATATCTTGTTAGCAAAAAATATATATATACTGTAATACACAATGCTAATTCTCTGAGGTTGCCATACACATGCTAATTGTTAGAATAGTAGTAGAATATTAATCTAGGTTCATGTAGCTTACGTACTTTTACCAAGCATGATGTCCAGATACATTGTACTACACAAGTTGTACTACTAGTGTAGTACATTTGCTTTCCTTTCTTAGCTTCTCCCTTAGCCTATATAATGGCTATCTATTGTAATGATATTCACACCATTCAATACAATACATTATTTCTCTCTCTCTCTTCTAACATGGTATCAGAGCTATAAGCTCCTGGATCTTGGCTACAACTCTATCGTATTCCGCCGCCACGGCGGGTGACGATCATGTCACCCGCCGGACCTTGGTCAATATAAATCATGCATTCCACTCTCCCCGCTGCAATCAAACCAACCAAACAATTATTTTATTGTTCCAACCAAACAAGCTCTCCACTCTTCCATTACCTTTCTGAGCCAAAACACACCCCATTACCTACTTCAAGCATCATCACCACCACCTGACCTCCTCTATCCGACCTCCGATCGACCTCTACCACCAGTACCCGGCCTCCTCTCCATCGGACCTCCCGATCAGCCGGAGCTCTACCTTATCAACCGGCTTCTCTATCGGACCTCCTGATCGGCCGGAGCTCTACCTCATCAACCGGCCTCTCTATTGGACCTATTGATCGGTTGGAGTTCTACCTCACCAATCATCTCAACCCTTATCAACCGGCCTCTCTATCGGACCTCCCCAAATCTTAACCCTCACCAACCGGCCTCTCTATCGGCCCTCCCGATCAGCTGGATCTCTACCTTTTCTACTCGGCCTCTCTATCGGACCTCTCGATTGGCCGGATCTCAATCTCATCAACCCGGCCTCAATCGAACCTCTGATTGACCGGATTTCACACCACTCGACCTCTTCCTCCGTCAGACCTCCAACCGACTAGACCTTAATTCACCACCCCATCACCTACTCTGTCAAACCTTCATCTACCACCTCCTAGCAACTACTCCCTCAGGCACCCTCTACAGTCGGACCATCAACCACACCCTTCGGCTCACTCCGTTGTTCTTAAAAAAGGCTCTACCTGTAAGACGACTCCAGGATTCAATTTCCAAACTCAAGCTGCTTTCATTTTCCACCTCGAGTTTGATGAGGACTGTTAGAATAACTAGTCTAAGTTCATTTTGTCTAGGTTCAATGTACCCCTAATTATTCTTTCTTAAATAAGTTTATCTCTCCTTATCATCTCTAGGCCTATATAAAGGCACCTTATTATAATGTTTTGGATATCAACTCATTACAATTCTTCTCTTCCTATCTTAACATGGTATCAGAGCTATAAGCTCCTGGATCTTGTCTACAACTCTATCATATTCCGCTGCCACCGGCGGGTGACGATTATGTCACCCGCCGGACCTCGTTCAAATAAATATCAACCAAACAACCCTCACCGATCAACCAACCAAAAAAAAAAAAAAGACCTTTGATCACTATCATCATCATTCTGCCACAAGCCCAACTCACCCCTGCCACAATACCATCATTTTGCCTCATCATCATCAAAGTGCCACAAGCCCTTGATCATCCAAAGCATCAACACCATCACCCCCAATCTGCATTCACCAACCCAATCTGCCGCAAACCCCTTGATCACCAACCCATTCATTCCATCATCACCAATCATTACATCATCACCGATCATCATCAACCCATACCACATACCTCACCAATCATCTCAACCCTCACCAACCGGCCTCTTTATCGGACTTCTCGATCGGCTGGATCTCTACCTCACCAGTCGGCCTCTCTATCGGACCTCCCGATCGGCCGGATCTCAACCCTCACCAACCGGCCTCTCTATCGGACCTCCCGAGCGGCCGGATCTCTACCTCATCTACCCGGCCTCTCTATCGGACCTCCCGATCGGCCGGATCTCAACCCTCACCAACCGGCCTCTCTATTGGACCTCCTGATCGGCCGAATCTCTACCTCATCTACCCGGCCTCTCTATCGGACCTCCCGATCGACCGGATCTCAACCTCACTAACCGGCCTCTCTATCGGACCTCCCGATCGGCCAGATCTCAACTCTCACCAACCAGCCTCTTTATCAGACCTCTCGATCAACCGGACCTTCGTATATCATCTTCTGGCCACCACGGAACCTCTAGACACCACTCTCTCAAGCATCCTCTATAACGTGACCATCAACCGCACCATCCAGCTACCTCCAAGACGACTTCATGATTCAGTTTCCAAACTCAAGCTGTTTCAATTTTCTACCTTGAGTTTGAGGGGGGCTGTTAGAATAGTAGTAGAATATTAATCTAGGTTCATGTAGCTTACGTACTTTTACCAAGCATGATGTCCAGATACATTGTACTACACAAGTTGTTCTACTAGTGTAGTACATTTGCTTTCCTTTCTTAGCTTCTCCCTTAGCCTATATAATGGCTATCTATTGTAATGATATTCACACCATTCAATACAATACATTATTTCTCTCTCTCTTCTAACACTAATGAATAAAGAAACGTAGCTGATTGCAGAGATGTATTCTCTGAGATTGATCGTACACTTTTTGTATTGATCAATATGAAAGGGAAACATTTGAGGGGAAGAGGAAAGACTATTCAATTTGGCCTTTTTTAGGGCACATTTGCCTTTTCTGATGGTTGTAAAAGCAAGGTAGAAAGAGGGGAGGTGTGGATGAACTTTAAACGTTTATTTTTAGAGGTAATTAGGTAAATCATTTACTCATTTTAGGATTTTTTGATTCAATGATCATTTCCCATTAGTCGAAATTGGGGATGCCCCAGGTATTGCAAATGAGGTGTTCGCCTTTATGCAGGATCAAAACCTTGGCACCCAAAACATTAAATTTTACCAAAATAGTTGTTTATTCTACTTCCATATTCTAAACTAACAAGGCTAAGTTCTTGCTTATTTAGCTGTACTGGATAAAATTTAGATAGTGAATATTAATACCCTTTGAAATGCAACAATTTCTATCATGCCCAGTGTAACAAAATAAGGAAAAATTTTCATTTCCATTTCCGTAGGTCATAACAGGTGAGGGATTGCTTAACCTGTACTTAGCTTAACATGAAATAATAAGCATAGTATATAAAGCAGCAGGGAAGATAATAATAGTCATATTAAAATAAAATTCAACTTAAGGTTATTACATAATCTTTCAACCTCTTAAGGCATAAGCCGCCTTATTCAAATTAAAATATTATTATTCTTTTATTACAATTTCAAACTTTAAGATAAATAGAGAGTGCCTCCATGGGACTTCTTCTCTCTAACTGGCATAATCGTATTGCCCTGTGAAATCAGAACTTGAGAAGTCTGGACAATCGGATGTCTAGGACACAAAAAGTCATCAGCTAATGAAAGCCGAGTGAGTATAATAAACAACACACACAATGTATGTAAAAGTACATCTACCCGTCATCACTATTCAATACTTAAGTACGGTTAATCAATTATTCAAGTCGTCACTTATAAACAATTATTGAACAATTAATCAATGAATATATGACCGTGCATGAACAATGCAACCATCTCATCTTACCGACTCTTTTATCTCGACCACAATCTCTCGACTCAGTCGGTTTGCCAGAACCATCCAGCACAACGCCATTAATTGAAACCGTCTCGCCCGAGCCCTCATGCTCTCGCTCATCCCGAGTGCTCCACTTCGTCGTTTACTCCATTTTCACAGTGAGGTACTTAGTATTTTCGAGTTTAATGAAATTAAACTAAATGGGAGTTGTATTATACCATTCTCTTCATTTTTCTGCGTAGATTACGAATATATAAGCCTTGAATCTCAATTATTAACGTAGCTCTACTTATAAGTAAAAATTTGAGAGTTGCCAAAACTTCATTTTCACCGTACATCACTTGGTGTTAGGTAGATCCCACTCATCAACTTTAAAAATCTTCTTACTTTTTTGCGAATGACCTTTTGTAAGGGGTGTTCATCAGTCGATTTGCCCTTTTTTTTTTCGGTTTTGGTATGTTTAAAAATCGATCGAATGACTTGGTTTGATAAGTTTTTTTGCCTCTTTCAGTAGGTTCGTTCGGTTTCCTTCTTTGGCTATACATTTGAAAATCGACCAAATTTTGGTTGATTTCGAGGTCAGTTTTTTTTTTTTGTACACCCCTACCTTTTGTGAGAGACAAATGCAAATGGACAAATGTGGATTGTTGTGCACTCGACACAATAATAACTAGCTCTTCATATGCATGCTATACACCAAGTGTTCAGTGCGATATTCCAAAAAAACTAAAAAAAATTGTATCTAAGATCAATCAAGATGAATTCAAAGAGAAAGCAATCAGCCAAGAACAATAACAAGTAATAAATTAAGAACACTGTAATGTACGTTGTTCTCCCAAAATCGGGATAATCCATCACCAATAAGATAACAAAAGCTTTACTACGAATCAAATCGGAGGTTACAATACTCTCAACTCTCTCTAGACTTTCTCAAACTGACCAAATTCATTCACTCTTAGAAACTATAAGAGTCCCCTTTGATATAGAAAATGAACCTAATATTGGTCAAAACAGGAAACTTTCTACAATCGGTCTCGCTTGGGCAATCTTGACTCTCTCTCGAGCGACCTGCACGTCTGAGTTCTCTCCCTTTCTCTCACTTCAGGAGGTTCAATAGTTAGAAATTAAGGACAGTGCAAATTGTTGCATGCCTCAATCAAATTCATAGCTTTATCCTCTATATTTCCAACAGTTTTTAGTCATTGTGCTTGTTAGAAAAAAAATATATGTATTAATATTCGAAACAAAAAAATAGATCCTTAAATTACATTTGATGAAAACAGAAGGAAAAAGACATTAAAACTAGAAACAGAATGCAATAAATAAAATTAAAAAACAGAAACTGGAAATAGAAATGCAAATCGAGGCCTGTGATTTACACAGTTTCCTTAAAACAGATTCGCTGCCTCACCAGAAGTGCTTGAGGGTTTCTCCAGCGTCCATCTCCCAGCATATAGCAGTAACAACAATTAACCAGAACTGTGCTTATAACTCTCTCGAGAATGAAGACTGAAAGTAAAAAAATGAATTCAAGGTTTCTGGTTGTTTCTTTCTGATGAGAGAGCTCAGAATATATAGGACTTATGGGAGAGAGGAATAATTGGATGTACAACATGAATTTGAAGATTCATTGGATGTTTGTCATGAATCTGTGGATTCATTGGATGTGCATAATGTATCATTGGATGTATATTATGTATCTGAAAATTCATTGGATGTACATAATGTATCATTGGATGTATATAATGTATCATTGGAACATTAATTTCTCATTCATCCAACAATGATTTTTGGACATATAAATATCCAAAGTTTATCTCCTCTTGGATAAACTAATTGCTGAAATCACTATGCTCGAAATCTTCTTCTATAGGGTATATAAAGTATTTTCCAAAACTTAGGGGGCTCATGCCCCCCCTGCTCCTACACAGATCAGAGATTCAGAAGAGAATAGGTCTACTGGTTTTAGTTTAGTTTAGTATTTTCATTCCCTAAAATGATTTATTGTGTGTCTGTTCAGTTGTGTTGGTTTCCATTTTATACATGTGAAGTTTTGGCATTTCTGGTATGGTGAATTAAATGGAGTTCATTGTTGTAAAAATATTCCTCTAAGGCTTCACGAATCATGTAGATGCATATTGTTTTTTGATACAAATGCTAAAAAATAATTGAGAATTAAATTTGGGTTATGGTCTGTGGGCCTATGGCAATGTATTATCTTGCATTCTTGGGACCATATTATGATATATATATATATATATATATATATATTCCCCTGGCTTGTGAGTTTGAGACTCTTCCATTGTTGTTCTTTGCTGCACTATCTTAAAGTTTGTTAAAAACTCCTCAACAAGGTTCTAATTTAATAGAATAAGCATTTTTAGCAAAGGAAGTTGGGGTTGATTTTGTTGACCCATAAGAGTTAGGGGTGGCAATTCGGGTTCTCGTGTCATTAATTGGGTTGTGTGCTTTGAGTTTGATTTTTAGTTTCAAGAGCTATTCATCTATAATACAAACTATTTTAAATTAATCATGTCATGTCGTGTCGTGTTCGGGTTGTCTCAGTAAAATGGGTTGTTGTGTCAAAAATTGCCACCCCTAATAAGAGTAAGCGACAACAAGCTATTGCAAGAAAGGAAAAAAACTCAGGTCAATTGGCCGTTTGGAAGTCAAGATTCGAAAGCATAGATTTTAATTTTACATCACTGTTAAGGAAATAGAAGACTTCACTTCATGGAGCTGATTTAACCCTTTTTTTTCTTTTGGGGGAAGGCGGCCATGCTCAAAGCAAAACACACGCACACATTCATTTTGGGAGATAGATACACAGCATATAGATAGAAACGATTTTATATCCTTTTCCTTCCCCATCTCCTTGGGCTTGGCAACCTATAGCTGATTGTTCACACACTGCTGTTCTTGCTCTTTTGGAAGCGGCCAAACTTGGCTTCGATTCCAGCATTCTTGAAGGTGGCTCCCTTCTTGTTTGCCAGCCACTTAAGGATTGGATGGACTCCCAGGATTGGGCCATCAATCCCATGATTTTGGAAGCTAGACGCATGTTCTCCAATTTTTTTGCCTTTTGGAATGTTTCAAAAATTCATAGATCCGCAAACTTTGTCACACACAATCTTGCCCAGTGGACCTCTTGTAGTAGTTTTTTTGGGCCCATCCCGGTTGATTCAATTCCTAGCAATGTGCTTGAGGAAGGGAACCAAGGGGGTTAGTGGTTTCCTTTGGTTGTTTTTATTTCTTTGTTTTCAATGAATATCTTGTTAGGAAAAAAATATATATTCTGTAAAACACAATGCTAATTCTCTGAGGTTGTTATTCACATGCTAATGAATAAAGAAACGTAGCTGATTGCAGAGATGTATTCTCTGAGATTGATCGTACACTTTTAGTATTGACCAATATGAAAGGGAAACATTTGAGGGGAAGAGGAAAAACTATTCAATTTGCCCTTTTTTAGGGTATATAATGCCTTTTCTGATGGCTGTAAAAGCAAGGTAGAAAGAGGATGGGTGTGGAGGAACTTTAGACATTTATTTTTAGAGGTAATTAGGTAAATCGTTTTCTTTTTTAGGATTTATTTCGAGTCAATGTTCATTTCCCATTAGTTAAAATTGGGGATGCCCCAAGTATTGCAAATGAGGTGTTCGCCTTTATGAAGGATCAAACCTTAGCAACCCAAAACATTAAATTCTACCCAAAATTGTTGTTTAGTCCACTTCCATATAACTAGGCTAAGTTCTTGCTTATTTAACTATACTGGATAAATTTAATTTAGATAGTGAATATTAATACCCTTTGAAATGCAACAATTTCTGTCATGCCCCAGTGTAGTAAAATAAGGAAAAATTTTTGTTTCCTTTTTCGTAGGTCATAATAGGTGAGGGATTGCTTAACATGTACTTAGCTTAACATGAAATAATAAACAACGTATATAGCAGCAGGGAAGATAATAATAGTCATATTAAAATAAAATTCAACTTAAGGTTGTTGCATAATCTTTCAACATCTTAAGGCATAAACCGCCTTAAAACATTATTATTCTTTTATTACAATTTCAAACTTTTAAGATAAATAAAGAGTGCCTCCATGGAACTTCTTCTCTCTAACTGGCATAATCGTATTGCCCTGTAAAATCGGAACTTGAGAAGTCTGGACAATCGGATGTCTAGGACATAAAAAGTCATCAGCTAATGAAAGCCAAGTGAGCATAATAAACAACACACACAATGTATGTAAAAGTACATCTACCCGTCGTCACTGTTTAGTACTTAAGTACGGTTAATCAATTATTCAAGTCATCGCTTATAAAAAAATTATTGAACAGTCAATCAATGAATATATGACCGTGCATGAACATTGCAACCATTTCATCTTATCGACTCTTTTATCTCGACCACAATCTCTCGACTCAGTCGGTTCCCCAGAACCATCCGGTACAAGGCCGTTAATTGAAATGGTCTTGGCCGAGCCCTCGTGCTCCCGCTCCTCCCGAGTGCTCCACTTCGTCGTCTTACTCCATTTTCACAGTGAGTTACTTAGTATTTTCGAGTTTAATGAACTTAAACTAAATAGGAGTTGTACTATACCATTATCTTTGTTTTTCTACATAGATTACGAATATGTAAGCCTTGAATCTCAATTATTAACGTAGCTCTACTTATAAGTAAAAATCAGAGAGTCGCCAAAATTTCACTTTCGCCGTACGTCACTTTGGTGTAAGGTAGATCCCACTCATCAACTTTAAAATTCTTCTCACTTTTTTGCGAATGACCTTTTGTTAGTGGTGTTCATCAGTCAATTCGCCCTTTTTTTTTCGGTTATGGTATGTTTAAAAATCGATCAAATGACTTGGTTTGATTAGGTTTTTTGCCTCTTTTAGTCAGTCCGTTCGGCTTCCTTCTTTGGCTATACTTTTGAAAATTGACCAAATTTGGTCAGTCAATTTTGGGGTCGGGTTTTTTTGTACATCCCTACCTTTTGTGAGAGACAAATGCAAATGGACAAATGTGGATTGTTGGCACTCGACACAATAATAACTAGCTCTTCATATGCATGTTATACACCAAGTGTTGAGCGCGATATTCCAAAAAAACTAAAAATATTTGTATCTAAGATCAATCAAGATGAATTCAAAGAGAAAACAATCAACCAAGAACAATAACAAGTAATAAAGAACACTATAATGTACGTGGTTCTCCCAAAATCGGGATAATCCATCACCAATAAGATAAGAAAAGCTTTTACTATGAATCAAACTGGAGATTACAATACTCTCAACTCTTTCTAGACTTTCTCAAATTGACCAAATTCGTCCACTCTTAGAAATCGTAAGGGTACCCTTTGATATAGAAAATGAACCTAATATTGGTCAAAACAGGAAACTTTCTACAATCGATCTCACTTGGGCAATTTTGACTCTCTCTCGAGCAACCTGCACGTCTGAGTTCTCGCCCTTTCTCTCACTCTAGGAGGTGCAGCAATCAGAACTTAAGGACAGTGCAAATTGTTGCACGCCTCAATCAAATTCATTGCTTTATCCTCTATATTTCCAATAGTTTTTAGTTATTGTGCATGTTAGAAAAAATTTATGTATTAATATTCGAAACAAACAAACAGATCCGTAAATTACACTTGGTGAAAACAGAAGGAAAAAGACATTAAAACTAGAAACAGAATTACAATAAATAAAATTAAAAAATAGAAACTAGAAATAGAAATGCAAATTATACTGAGGCCTGTGATTTACACAATTTCCTTAAAACAGATTCGTCGCCTCACCAGAAGTGCTTGAGGGTTTCTCCGACGTCCATCTCCCAGGATATAGCAGTAACAATAGTTGACCAGCATAATGTACAATTGTTCCAGCGAACCAACTATGCTTATAACTCTCTCGGGAATGAAGACTGAAAGGAAGGAAAGGAATTCAAGGTTTCTAGTTGTTTCTTTCTGATGAGAGAGCTCAGAATATATGGGACTTATGGGAGAGAGGATTCATTAGATGTACAACATGAATTTGAAGATTCATTGGATGTTCATTATGAATCTGTGGATTCATTGGATGTACATAATGTATCATTGGATGTATATTATGTATCTGAAGATTCATTAGATGTATATAATGTATCATTGGATGTACATTATGTATCATTGGAGCATTAATTTCTCATTCATCCAACAATGATTTTTAGACATGTAATTACCCAAAGTTCATCTCCTCTTGGAGGAGAATACAAATCCACAAGGACCCCACTCAAACTCTAAATGGGTCTCACTTTTATTTGACCTCAAATATGGTAAAAAAGCAATTTCATCCAACAATCCCCCACATGAATGAAATTAATCGAGAAGAATATGAGACATCAGAGACTCAAAAAGAGAGAACACAATGGATCACTCCTACAAAGACATGGGTAGCTTTTGGCTTTGATCCTTCCCTTGTAATAATTTATCTGATTTACTGGCGGACCAGTGAACGTGAAGTCTTGAACTAATTGCCATTAGTGCAAACAACCAACAAACCTCACATAGGAGCTTTCCTTAACATTGTTTAGTTCTTGTTCTTGTGTTCAATTTGGCCTTGAACACTCGCCTGGTTTAGTGCATGTTTATCAAAAAAATTCGCCTTTCTCGAATTCTTTTAGAAACGGCCCCATTTCACATTCACATAGGTGACTTATTTAGAGTATCCTGCTATACTCTGCTTGATTATACCAACATAGTCATTAAAAGCTAAGCTTATCCTCAACCCATGCAGGTATCACTATTGTATCATAGAAATGGACAGGAGAGTATTTCTCCTCAGTGATTCTCTAAGTTACTTAAAATTAGGTTGTCCCTTTGAACTTAGATCTTGGGATCTCCATTCAACTAGGTTGGGTTTCCATTTCGGTAACTTGTAATGTCATAGGCTTTAGTCCCATTCCTTTTGATGATTTATTAACTAACTCTCGATCCTTTGGTTAGCGGATTCGCAATATTGTCCTTTGACTGTACATAGGCAATTGTGACAATTTCATTTGAGAGTAGTTGTTTAATGGTATTGTGTCTTCGACGAATATGTCTAGACTTACCATTGTACATATTACTTTGTGCCCTTCCAACAGCGATAGGCTATCACAATGTATGCAAATCGCTACCACAGGTTTTGACCATCTTGAAATTTCTTCTACAAAATGGCGAAGCCACTCAGCCTCTTCTGCTGCCTTTTCTAGCACAATGAGTTCTGATTCCATTGTCGCTCTAGCAATACAAGTTTGTTTTGAAGATTTTCATGAAACAACTACACTTCCAAGCGTGAAAACATATCCACTTGTAGACTTTGAAACTTTCATATCTGATATCCAGTTTTCATCACTGCATCCTTCCAATATAGCTGGATATCTCATATAGTGAAACTCATGATCACGAGTGTATCGTAAGTATCGTAGTACCCTTACAATCCCTTTCTAGTGTTCAGATCCTAGATTACTAGTGTATGTACTCAGTTTACTAACTGAAAAAGCAATGCCAAGCCTTGTACAATTCATTAAGTACATCAAGCTTCCTATCACTCGAGAATATTCTAGTTGAGAAACACTCTCACCGGTATTCTTAGATAGGTGTAACTTAAGTCCACATGCATCCTAGCCACAGTAGTATCAGATTTGTTGAATTTATCTAGAATATTGTCTACATAATGTGATTGTCTACATAATGTGATTGTGTCAAATTAAGTCCATTTATTTTTCTAGAGATCTTGATGCCCAATATAACATTAGCAAGTCCTATATCTTTCATGTCAAATTTGGAATTCAACATTTTCTTAGTAGAGTTAATAATCTTATCATTACTTCCCACAATGAGTATGTCATTAACATACAGACACAAGATGACATAGTCATCATTTGTGTCTTTGACATAAACTCATTTGTCATCATACTCATTGATTTTAAATCCACTAGAAATCATAGCTTTGTCAAACTTCTCAAGCCATTGTTTTGGAGCTTGTTTCAAGCCATATAATGATTTGACAAGCTTGCACACTTTCATTCTTGCCCTAGAGCAGAGAACCCTTCAGGTTGTTCCATGTAGATTTTTTCATTCAAATCTCCATTAAGAAAAGCATTCTTAACATCCATTTGATGTATTTTGAGATCTCGCAGAGATGCAATTGCAATAAACATTCGAATGGATGTTATTCTCGTAACAGGAGAATATGTATCACAGTAGTCTAGACTCTCCTTCCGTCTATACCCTTTAATGACTAGCCTTGCATTTATACTTATCAATAGTGCCATCTGTTTTCATTTTCCTGTTGAAAACCCATTTGTAGCCCAAAGGCTTACATCCAGGAGGTAGATAAACCAGTTCTCAAGTATGGTTCTACAAGACGAAATCAATTTCACTCTTGATTGTTTCTTTCCATAACGGATCCTCTATGGATCTAATAGCTTCATTATAGCTTTGAGGCTCGTTCTCTAACAAATATGTTAGAAACTCTGGACCAAAAGATTTTGATGTTCTAGCCCTTTTCCCACGTCTAGGCTCAACATCAACATTCTCTTCTTGGTTTTTACTGCTTTCCTCAACAGTCTCAAGTGTGTGTTTTTTAGCACTAGATTCCTCTTTTCAAGGAAACACATTCTCAAAAAAGGATGCATTTCTAGACTCCATGATCGTGTACTTGTGTATATCTGGATTCTCAGATTTGTGCACAAGGAACCAATACGCACTACTATTATGTACATAACCAATGAATAAACAATCAGCAGTTCTTGGACCTATCCTTTCTTTCTTAGGAGTAGGTACAAGAACTTATGCAAGACACCCCACATTCGTAAGAACTAATAGGAAGGTTTTCGACCATTCCATTATTCATACGGGGTTTGATCAACTTTCTTTCGAGGTATCTTATTCATGATGTAATTTGTAGTGAGAATTGCTTCCACTACAAGTTCTGTGGCAATCCAGAATTTATTAACATAGCATTCATCATTTCCTTTAAGGTACGATTTTTCCTTTCAACAACTCCATTTGATGGAGGCGAATAAGGCGCAGTGGTTTGGTGCATAATTCCATGTTGTGCACAATACTCACCATAAGTGCTAGGAAAACTGCGTTCCCAAAATCCGTTGACAACGCGTATAAGTTGGTACTGCAAAAATTTACGTGAAAGCTACAATAACCGGACAAGGGCGGAACTAGGGTTACCTTGAACTGCAAAACAGATTGCTGTAGTAGAAGAATCAAGAACACGGGCTTGATAACAGCTCACGATCTTCTACCGTATTCCTCTACTGCCAGAATATTGAACTGAGTGTGGGCTCTATCGAAATCCTTTCTGTTTTTTGCTCTCCCTCTTTATGCTCTCTTTTCTATTCCGAGTTATAATACTCTTGATAGAAAAACCCAAACTGGGATGAGAGCCCAAGCAGCATATATATAGGCTATGATAGGGACCATAAGAAGTCAATAAGGAATAGGCTTCCTTATGGAATTAGGAAACCCTAATTCGAACTAAACCAGATTCTTATTTCCATAAATTATAATTCATACCACTAAAGAATTATAATTTCACTCCTACTCTTATCTCAAAAATATTTTCGAGCTCCATATTATTAAATGCTTATTATCTCCCCACGTCAAGATTACAGATATCCATTAATTAAATATAATTACTGACAATCATATTTAATTAATCTCTTAAAATTCCTTGAGATCCTCTGCTTAACTTATCTGATATGTTAGATACAAAATCCACCTGCAGGGTTTGACATAATCAAAACTTTTAAGCTTTCTCAAGGGGATATCATCAATCCTAAAATTGAGACATGAATTCCATCATTAATTTATATCCACCACACAATCAATATTGTCACCCAATCCAATGAGATATTGACCCATTTAAGGATCTCACCCTTTTAGGGATCAAAGTGTAAATATCAAATGCACGTGTCTACAAATTAACTTAGGATTTAGAGCATAAGCACTCATAATAGCCATGAGGTATTAATTATCTTATAAGTCAGTATAAAGATAATTACCTCAAGTCGGTCCCGTTTAATACACAAAGTGTACCAGCATAATAAGTTGAAACTATACCGTTTCCTGTAGTCAAGACAAGCCTAATACAACACTATGCTGCAGTCCTACCGATGATGTGTCTAATCTCATCTAAGACTGTAAACCAAAATCATACATTCTATAATATCTGATGGTGTGATCTTCCGTGTGTAAGCCGAACTCTACATACCAAACCACCTACTATGTAGAATGAGAGACACATATGCATAATATGAAATAATACAAACATTGCCCACACAGATTCTCATAAAAATGGAATAACATATTTTATTGAATGAATAATAAATCAACTACATAAAGCATGGCTTTTAGTATATATCCCTAACAATAAGATGCTTCATATTCATGTCACAGCCTGGTCCTACAATAGCAAAACCGAAGCCCGTGGCACGCCACCGAGGCTACTCCAATTCATTAACGTTCCCAAAAGAATTAATTTAAGAACACGCAGCGGAAAGAAAATAATTCATTTTTAAAACCAGCAATCCAGTCGACTGACTTGGGGTTGCAAAGAACAAGAAAACTCCAACAGCCCAATTCAGTCGACTGACTCCGAGGTCCAGTAGACTGATGCCTCAAATGTTCAGTCAATTAGGCTCGTCCGATCGACTGAACCCAACCCAGCAGAATGTCTAGTTTTCGTGGCATTAACACCTAAAATGGTTATTTGAATAACCACACATAGTCGATTTGTTTAAGCTAATGCTTAGTGAATAAAACAATGGTGCATATGAATGATAAACATGCTCGCATTCACATCTCTACATTTCATACTAGTCTCCGGAGTCTCACGTGTACGTTCCACACTCTTAGTCCGCAACTCATCGCCAATAAGTCCACACAACCAGGTAAGACCCACGTTTATTTTCTTCAAACATGCGACCTTATGCCTATAACGACTCCATAAAATGGCTTGGTACCACGTGCTCCTTTGACCCAAATAGCAACTAAACATGCTCAAATACATTACACCGTGCTTTCGACATAATTAAAACATTTCACCGTGCTATTGGGCCTACTTATCAATATAAATGTCCAATATGAACTGCACAGTATATATCTATGAATTAAAACATGTATTTCATACAAAACATGAATACATGTCAAGAAATCATCCCAAAACACATAGTTGAATCACTCACCTCCGATTAACGCGCTTACAATGCGTTCCAAAGAAAACCCAAGCACAAAGATTGTGTAGAAACCTTCTAGTACAATTCCTTTTGATCAAAAATCCGATTAACAACTTTTTATGAAAATTCTAGAAAGTGAGTTTTCAGAAAACTTATCCAAACAAGACTTAATGGGTATCAAAATGACGGCCTTTCCTCGAGGAGTTCTAATATCTGATAAAATATTTTGGTCAATGGACGGATCGCCAAAAATGAGCGTCGCAAACTCGAAGATCAAATCTCCCTTTTCTCTCTCTTCCTCTGAGAAGCAAAATAGATTTTGACTGCAAAAATATCTCACCTTTTTCTATAGATAGGCCCAACTTTCAAAAATTGTGTTTACCTCCCCACGAGTTCTCAAAACTCCTAAATATCCTTCAAAACTTCTTACATGCCTAATTCATAGCTTCACGAGAGAAAACTAAAAATTATGAAAATTTTCGACTAAGTTCCGTTTGGTTACTAATACGCAGTCTCACATGATTTTTTGACATTGCTAATTAGCCTACCAATTATGTAGCGTGTTAAATCGTCCTCCCGGGGATACTAAAATTAACAACAGAAACATGTTCTAAAACCATATAATAATACAAATAGAGAAATACACAGGTAAACATTTATTTCCAGATAAACATTTAAGGTATTCCACAATGACCGTCTCATCTCGGAGAGACATCACAACATCAAAACACCATTCTACATAGTCACAGAGGGTTCTTTTACATAGACACCCAATTAACTCGTGAGTCACAACTCACTTACACATGTGCCACAAATGCACATCACATCACATTATCATGCATGACAACGTAATGAAATGCTATAACCCCGTACATGGGTGTTATAATTCTCTCCCCCTTAAAAGAAGTTTGCCCCCCAAACTTGTACCTCATGTATCAAATAGGTGCGGATACTGAGTACTCATCTCATCTTTTAATTCCCATATCATCTCCTCTGTCATTTGGCTACGCCATAACACTTTTACTTTCGATATCATGTTATTCCGTAAGGTTTAATCCTTCCAATCCAAGATCTTTACTGGGTACGGAGCATATGTCAAATCACTCTGAATCTCATGTGACGATGGATTAATCACTTGTTTTCTATCCTCCGCTAAGCGTTTACGTAGAAATGACACATGGAATACGTTATAGACTTGAGCATAATCATTTAGCAAGTCCAATCGATATGCTACGAGTCCAACTCTCCCAATAATTTCAAAAGGTCCTACATACCTCAGATTGAGTTTCCAGTATCTCGCAAATCTAGTAATCCCCTTTAAAGCTGACAGCTTCAAGCAAACCAAATCTCCCACATCAAATTCCAACGATCGCCTATGCATGTCAGCATAACTCTTATACCTACTTTGAGCTGTCAGTGACCGTTGTCGAATTACCTTTATCTTGTCTGTTGTCTTTTGCACAATTTTTAGTCCTTCAATCATTCTTTCCCCAACTTCTGTCCAACTAATTGGCAAACGGCATACACGACCATACAAAGCTTCATAAGGATCCATCCCAATACTTAACTGGAAACTATTGTTATACGCGAACTCCATTAATGGCAAATGGTCTTCCCAATCATGCTGAAAATCGAGTACACATAAATGAAGCATGTCTTCCAAAATCTGGATTACTCTTTCTGATTGACCATCGGTTTGAGGATGAAAAGAGGTATTGAAATGTAATTTGGTGCCCATTGCTTCTTGCAAGGCCCTCTAAAACTTTGATGTAAAACTACTATCTCTATCCGAAACAATAGAAACTGGAATACCATGTAGTCTCACAATCTCCTGGATATACAACTTAGGTAAAGTCTTCGACTTAGTTGTTCGTAGCGATAGGAAGTACGATGACTTTGTCAAACGGTCAACAATCACACAAATAATAGTATTCGATCTCTTAGACCTCGGAAACCTACTAACAAAGTCCATTGTAATGTGTTCCCATGTCCACCCGGCTATCGATAACGGTTATAACAATCCTGAAGGTACTTGGCATTTGGCGTTCATTTGTTGATAACTCGTACATCATGAAATATAGCGTGCTATTTCCCTCTTCATTCCCGACCACCAATAAACAGGTCTTAAGTCTCTATCCATCTTGGTGCTTCCTGGATCAACGGTGTACTTCGTATTGTGTGCTTCCTCTAGAATATTCCATTTCAACCCTTTCTCATTATGTACACAAATTCTACCCCTCAATCTCAAGACGTCGTTCTCAAAAGTGAAACCTAGTTGTTTGCCCATCGAAATCTCGTCACAAATCTTCTTCAAAGTCACGTCTTGAAGTTGTTTCTCCGTGATCTCGTGAATCAAGAGTGGTTGTTCCACGATCGTGGACATCAAGCCACTTTCAATCCTCGGAATCACTTCAAGATCCAAATTCTCCATATCTTGAATTAATTCTCTCAGAGAAGTTAAGTCCAATGCTATGTTGGTTGGTGCCTTATGACTAAGAGCATCGGAGACTACATTCGTCTTACCCGGATGATAGTGAATCAACATATCATAGTCCTTCATCAATTCTAACCATCTCCATTATCTCATGTTCAAATCTCGTTGCATGAACAAGTACTTTAAGCTCTTATGATCTGTATATATCTCACATTTCTCTCCGTATAGGTAATGACGCCAAATCTTCAATGCAAAAATCACGGCGGCCAACTCTAGATCATGTGTCGGATAGTTCTTCTCATGTAGTCTAAGTTGTCTTGATGTATATGCAATGACCTTTTCATGTTGCATAAAAACACAACCTAAACCTCTATATGAAGCATCATTATAAATAACGAACCCTTCAGTCCCCGACGGAACGGCTAAGATTGGTGCCTTCACATGTCGACTCTTCAACTCTTGAAACCTTTCCTCACATTTTGAACTCCATACAAAAGCCAGATCTTTCCTCATCAACTGTGTCATCGACATTGCTATACGTGAAAAGTCTTTCACAAACCTACGATAATAACCAACAAATTGATAACTGCTTCTATCTTCTAAGGATCTACAGAAATTCCATTTGCCGACACAATATGTCCAAGAAAAGAAATCTCTGTTAACCAAAGCTCATACTTCTTTAATTTTTAAAACAATCTCTTCTCCCGTAATCTGTGCGAGGCTAATCGCAAATGAAGTTTGTGATCTTCAAAACTCTTGGAATAGATTAGGATGTCATCAATGAACACAATAACAAACTCATCTAAATAGTCTTTAAAAACACAATTCATCAAGTCCATGAAAGTTGCTGGCTTGTTAGTCACTCCAAACGGCATAACCAGAAATTTAAAGTGAGCATATTGAGTCCTAAAAGTTGTCTTTCAACGTCTTCTTCCTTGACTTTTAACTGGTGGTAACTGAATCTCAAGTCAATCTTCAAAAATATCTGAGCCCCTTGCAACTGATCAAACAAGTCATCTATTTGCAGTAATGGATATTTATTCTTAACGGTTAACTTATTCAACTCTCGATAGTCGATGCACATATGCATTGTCCCGTCTTTCTTCTTCACAAACAAGACTGGAGCTTCCCAAGGCAAAACACTAGGTCGGATAAAACCCTTCTCAAGCAGCTCCTATAACTGAACCTTCAATTCTTTCAATTCTACCAGTGCCATTCGATACGGTGCTTTGGATACCGGTTGTGACCCTGGTACTATTTCTATCATGAACTCAAGCTCTCTTTCAATCAATACGTCGGGTAACTCATTAGGAAAAATATCGAGAAATTCTTAAACTACTGGAATATCTTCTACTAGTGGTCCAAGAACTCGTGTATCAATAATCGAATATAAGAAACCCGAACAACCTTTCTTCAACATCTTACTTGCTTGAATCGTCGATATCAAGTACGGTGGTAAAGTCACACTCTTACCCTGAAAAGTAAACTTTTCTTGACCTGGCGGATAGAAACTAACCCATTTCTACTCATAGTCAATTCTAGCTTAATTGATCGATAACCAATCTATGCCCAAGATAACATCGAAGTAGTTTACTGTCAACCGAATCAAGTCGACGCTCAAGACCTTATCGCCTATCTTGATCCCACATGACTTGAATACTGAGGAAGTTACTAATGGTTCACTAATAGGTAATGATACACACAAGTTATATCCTAGCGGTTCGGACTTAATAGTTAAATACTTAACAAAATCACAAGATACAAATGAATGCATTGATCTAGAATCCATGAGTATACGTGCATGATATGAACAAATAGGAAGAATACCTGATACAACTGTATCATCCATATTCCCTTGCCTAAGCTGGAAATATCGCCCTTGTTGTTACGCGTCTCCTTTCCTTTTATCCTTCCGTGGTTCTGTTCTTGATCCGCTTGGCACACTCAATGCCCTGGTACTCATCCCCGGCTGTCTCTTACTCGGACAATTCTTCGCTATATGCCCCGGTTGTCCACACTCAAAACATCTTCCCCTCATCTCTGGGTAATAGCTCTTGGTATTCAAGGTTGTGTTTGGTGTAGTCATATTTGTATTCAAGGGACAATTTTGGGATATATGCCTGAGTTGCTTGCAACGGTAACATGTACTCAACAGATAGCAAGTCCCCTTGTGTCGCATATTACATGTTGGGCACAACGGTCTTGAGTCTCCAACGAATGTACTCCCTTCTTGGCTACCCACATACGATCTCGAACTTTGCATAAATGGCTTCTTAGCATTCCCTTGCCCTTTGCTTCTATTGTCATTGGATCTCTTTCCTTGTTGTCCTTGTCGATATCGATCGATAGTTTTCTCAACTATGCGGACGGCTTCCTCAACTAAAGATGCGGTTGGGTATTAAAACATATCAACACGACTACGGATATTCTCCCTAAGCCCTTCCTCAAACTTGTAAGCCTTGTCTTTATCTGTCGGGACTATAGATTTCCCAAAGCGCAACAAAGCATTATAACTGGAAATATACTCACCTACGATCATATCTCCTTAAACTAGACTTGCAAACTCTTGACATTTCTGAATATGAGCAGATCGCGGAAAGAAACGCTTGTTGAATTTGTCCTTAAATGCTTCCCACGTAGTTGGCTTCCCTTGTTCGAGCACATTGTTCCACCAATCCAATGCTTCTCCCATCAATATATTGGTTGCGCAAAGAATTTTCTCTTCATCAGTGCATATCACTGTACAGAAATGTCGTTCTATGTCCATCATCCAATGATCGGCCAAGTCTATGTCAACTTGTCCATGGTATAAGGTTGATTTTTGTTCATGGAACTATTCTACAATCGTGTATTGAGGTCTTGGTACCGATGGTGCATTGATATAGCGAACTTCAACTGGTGGAGCCTGAACGTTCATCTGATCTCGTTCACTTACAACTTGAACAAAATTTCCTACCATATTCACTATTTGATCCATACGCGAATGTGGTGACAATTCTCTTATCAGCTCAGCTATAGCATCGCAAGTATTTGTCCTGTTAATTACAATGCATAAAGACCATGCATGCTATGCCACAAGATATATATGTGCACAGATCATCATCACAATCAACAAATGCAACCTACACGGCATCTCTACAATGATAACAATATTATCGTCACAATCATACACTCCACTAGACGTCACTCAACATATAACGTCACTCGTTCCTAAGGTTCTAAACCGATTGCTTTGATACCACTAAATGTCATAGCTCGGTCCCACAATAGCAGAATCGAAGCCCGTGGCACGCCACTGAGGCTACTCCAATTCATTAATGTTCCCAAAAGAATTAATTTAAGAACACGCAGCGGAAAGTAAATAATTCATTTTTAAAGCCAGCAATCCAATCAACTGAATCGGGGTCTCAGTCGACTGACTTGGGGTTGCAGAGAACAAGAAAACTCCAACAGCCCACTTTAGTCGACTGACTCCGAGGTCCGGTCGACTGATGCCTCAAATGTTCAGGTACACTTACCGGGATCTTTTGGCTTATTGAACACACACAATATGCCAGAACCAGATCCTTCAGCTTGCTCCTTGTTATTTTTGGCCTCGTAAGTATTTATGAGTTGACCTATCTTCTTAGTCAAGCCATTCAACGTTCCATATGTCCTTTCCACTGATGTTATCAGACTATTCTGGCCTCTTTGCATCTTAGACGTTTGTTCAATTAGCGTTTAAAAATTTCCCATAGAGCCTAGAAGTTCATTATAGTCTTACCTCATAGGTTCCATGGTTTGCCTCATAACTGCTGACAACGCTTCCAAAGTCAAGGCACTTTTCGTTGGGAACGGGCAGTGCTCTCGTCCTCTGGTGGGTCAACAACGGTCAAGTCATCCTATCCGTTTTTACCGGTTCTGTTATCTTTCTTCGGAGGCATGTCTTAGCACTATAGGTCCCACTGGGCGTACCAAAAATGTATGCTATATAGTTTTGCACGGGCGTGCTAGAGCCAAATGGGCTCGGTGTGTATGCAAACTAATTTCCTATATGCTTGAGTGAGTGATACTCAAGGCTTTGAGATCTGACTTCTAATGGGTGATTGTGTGTGGTGAGTAGGAAAGTAACCTCACCGGAAGTTCTATGTCAGTACTGAAGCGCACAAGCCAATTAGTGTAGAGTTTATTAGATAAACAATCACAAACAAGTAATAAAATAAGAAGACATTTTACTGAATGTTTGGAAAATAACAACAAGACCAAAGAACATGATCAGAACAGGCTCTGAATTGTTCAAAAGATTAAAAACAGTAAAGAAAAAGACTAACAGAGACAGACCTATTTGCTATGAATGTAGAAAAATAGGAAGAACGCAGGGTTGAATGCTCCAAATGCTGTATGTATGCTATTTTTGAGATGTCGTGGAGTCCTTTGCACGGTTGACCTGCCTGTGTATTTATAGTGGCCTCTAACAATCCTGATATGGCAAGGACTACTTGACTTGCGCTCTAAGCAGAATATAAATTGCAGAATCCTTCCCAACTCCAAACTCTTTCCTTAGCCTCATCTTGATTGAATCAATCCCAATATTCTCGGGATTAGCTTTTTATACCCAGCTGGACATGATCAGATTCCACTCCTAAACAGACTTTGCCTCCTCATTTTTAGGGTGACGTTACCATGATAGCTGGAAACATAACCGTCTTACTAATTGAGCTCAGCAACGTGAAATATTACCATCGGACTTGTGCAACTCCACTTGTCACGCTCTCTGACTCTCGTAAGCCCGATGACGGTTTTACGCATGCTCTTAACCAATCGGTCTCATACATCCCAGATTTTATTATCATATCCGAATACGGTGCATGATTGATGAGGGTACTCTCTTGACTTTTTATCGGTCTCACCCTGACGCCAGCCTGCACTTCCCATGGATGCCCGATGGACGTTATCCATGTTTAGCCAACCAGTCGGGCTCCAATACCTACCGTTGCTTACTTACTTTGAGTACAGTGCCCGATTTGTCAGCTTCTAACCCATATCGCCTATCGGGCTTCACATTACTTTAGGTTGTTCTTTATCTTTAAGTCATGCACTCCTGAGCCCGATGACTTTATCCGCTCTTTTGGGCTAGCCCGACTCTATCATGCACTCCATTACATGTGATACAATTGAAAAGGCATTTGGAAACCAAAGTTGAGATTCGAATTTGAACATTGATAGCATTACTAATTTACTTCGAGCCTGTTTGGGTTAGTTGAAATATTAAGTGATGAAATTTTAAGTGCTGAAATATTAAGTGCTAAAACTTTAAGTACTGACATTTGAAGTGCTAAAATACTCGTTGTGTTGGCTAAAATATTAAGCACTGAAATTTGAAGCTTGAGCGCTGAAATTTGAAGTGTTGAAATATTAAGCTACTTTTTTCAACTGAATTTTTTCAACTAGTTTTCAGATTAATATTTTAGTTGATTTTTTAAGTGTTGAAATTTTACGCTAACAAAATATTTTGATTTTACAAAACAATCACTTAGTTTCCAAACGGATTTTTCATATTTTCGCACCGAAAACAACTATATGTATCATACATGATCAACCACTGGGATGTGTCATGCAATTTCCCCCCAATATCCACTCCAAAAGCAAAAAAAAAAGGATTGATCAGATCTTGTCAACGTAAAAAAGTCAGTGTTTCAAACACCCACTTCACACTTAAAAACTCACACTCACTTACAACAAACTCTTGGGTAGCAGTGTGAAACTCCCACTCCCAATTATCACAATTACTTTTGTAAATCTCACAGTGCTACTTAAGAGTTTATTGTGAGTGAGTGTGAGTTTTTGAGTGTAAAGTAGATGTAGGTGTAGCATTATCTTGTTTCAAATCCTAGAAAGCATTTTTGCACATCATTCATTCATTTCCTTAGACCTCTATTAAATGACATGCGTCCCGTTATGTTCTCATTTTACACTTGCATTATCACCAAAATTACTAAAGTGAAACATAAGGCCTGTATGAGCAAATGCTAGCAAAAAAGGTAAGAAAAAAATTGCTCTCCAAACTCTAAACCACCAAAATTACACAAAAAGAAAAAAGTAAACTATTTTTGGCGGTTCAATTCTCGGAAAAAGCCCGCCAAAATTCTCTACAAGCAGAACAAGATTTTGAATCTGATTCTCCCATTTCTTTTCTCCAAAAGCTGAATTAGGTTTGCTATTCCACATCTCAACACGGTATTTCTCTTCACCGAATCACCATACTATAAGTATAGCAACTTTTTAATTTTCTGAATATTTGTCTGTAAATAGAGGGGGAAAAAAAGATTTGAATAATGTTGTTTCCCATATCTTCATCTTTTTTTTTTTCTTTTTTTTTTGTGTAGTTAAATAACTTAAATCCTGATATTTATTTGGCTGGATGTTAGAAAAAATTTGAAGTACCAAAGTGAGATTTCTTAATTTAAAAGGGGGCAAATTGAAAAATTAAATGGTGGCACAAATGATTAGATAACGTAGATCAAACGATTTCCCCTTAACTAGCTGTAGCTCCGCCCCTGATTGCAGTTGTCCAAGAAAGTCTCTCTCTCTCTCTCTCTCTCTCTCTCTCTCTCTCTCTCTCCCTTTGAAGCGAAGAAGAAGATGTACGGAAAGAAGGCTTGTGAATTGGTTAAGGAACTTTCCAGCAGTGAACCTGGACAAGTCCCGGCTTTCAATGTAAGTCCACAGCTTGTGTGGTTACCTTAACTTTACCTGCTTATAGTTTAATTTTCTTTCTTTTTTTTTTTTTTTTTTTTTTTTTTTAATTTCAGTTATGTGTAGCATTAGGGATGATTGGTTGATCAGTATGAAAGTTTGTTGTTCCATGGTTGCATTTGCAAAATCCTCTTAGTGAATTTCGAAAGTCTAGGGTGGTTCCCAAATTTGGGATATTCCAAATAGGGATGGCAAAATTCTCCGCCCCGCCCTGTTTGGTAAGCGAAAATAAAAACCCATATAGGAGTTGGATGTGGTAATCGTGTGTGTGTGTCTCTATTTAGGCGGGCCGGGGTGGAGTGGAGTCGGAATACCCGTTAGTACGTGAAGTAAGAGTTGGTAGAGGAGGACTTCATACCAACTCCGTCCCATTGCCTTCCTAATATTCCCAAATTCTATTGGAGTGATACCGGTTGCAGTGGTCTGGGTACCACGATCTAGGCGCCTTTGTCAATTGGTGAATCTAGTTTTGTCATTTGACTTTACCTTTGTTTTTATGCTCTTGCAGACCAACTTGTCTGCTCAAGTAATTGAAGAATGTAATTTTCATTTCCTTCAGCTTCAGTCATTGCTCAGGTACCCCCTCTTTGCTATTATTTGCTGTATGTTTATCAGCTTTATTTTTATTAATATGGTTTGGACAAAATGATTGAGTTTAATATGAAAGTACGAACTGTCTTAATTATAGTTTTGTAAGCACAAATGTTGTTTATATTAGTTCACCATAAGGATAATAGGTTTGGGTGCAGAAAGCAATCACAGAATAGAGTATTAATTAAGTTCTTGAAACTTCTGATTGAAATTAACTGTGAACCATCACTTCCTGAGGGATTTTAGGTATTTTTCAAGGTCATTTTGTTCTGCATGGGGCCGTATCTATTTATCATACTGTGCTCTTTTCTTTTTTGCTTTTCTGCTCTTCTTCTTCTTCTTCTTCTACTTCTTTTCTTTTTTTCTCGCCTTTCCTTTTTCTCTTCTTCTATTAGGAAGGGTTTCTCATCCTTGTGAGCATCGTTTTTATTTTGCTATTTTGTACTATTTTATCAACAATGATTATTTGGTTATATAGGAGATACATGCACATGTACACATTTTCGTAGTAAACATTTTTTGTGGTAAAAATCTATCGCTAAACCCATTGTACTAATATGATTAGGAAATGTCATGACAATCAACACGAGACATTCTACCTCGATTCTTTTTTTTTTATTTGGTAAATTCTCATTTGATATCTTGTTTTGGTAAAATTTCTACCTCGCTATGGAAAAGGAAATAATTTTGTTGATTCAGATGTGGAAACCTCCTTGATTTTATTTTATTGTAAAGTTTCATGAGGATTGACTTTTTGATTCGTTTGAAGACGAAAACAGTTTTCATCCGTTTAGTGTCGGAATTGTTCTGCTGTTGAACCTATTTTTGGCCATGGTATTACAGACTTTGATATCACAATAAACCTTATGTATTCGCATTATTCCGGTTTTTTTTTTTCCTAAACGTAAATAAGTCGGTCTTACAAAGGATTAGGACAATTCAAGTATCAATCAGCTTAGCTAATGGCTCAGGGATAGCGGTAGATAATCTTGCTTTCCCATAATTCCTCTCTAGGGGCGTGTATATGCTGATATATAGTAAGATTATGGCATGCTATATTGGAATTGGAATTTATAGACTGACACCTAAATATAAAAAGTCTAGTAAAAAATTTATAGTTAATAACTTCCAACAAGGAATCCACTTGGCCAATTACACATTCTCTCATAGACAAAGTTGTATATGCACACCACTATTTTTAGGTACATCTATGTATGTTTATGTATCCATATGTGCATCACTTGTGTCATACTTGACTCATAGTGAACTTGATGTTATTATAGCAAAGTCCAAGAAGAAGAGTCGGGCGTCCAAACAACTAGAAATGCAGACCATTTTGGGGGACTCATCCATCACCTTTCTTTAGTCCGGAACAAACGCTGCCTGATGGCTTACATGTAATTTTTTTTTTCCTGCTACATTGCTTTTTTGATTTAGCTGTCTATATCTTGTATTTTTGTCTAAGACCATCAATATCATCAATTTGACTCAACAGGTATAATCGAGCAGAAGTTATTAGAAATCTGGGATGGACAATAGAGCCTCCGCTTCCTGAAGAAATTCAAGAGAAGCTCAGCAGCTCAGAAAAAGAGTACTCTAAGAACCATTCAGCGACTATAAGATCGTATCGGTCGGAACTTGATCTTGATTTGGCCGTTGTAATCTCTCTCTCTCTCTCTATATATATATATATCCATTGCTTGATACAACTTCACAAGATATTAGATTTGACCACAAATGTTTCTGAGTTTCTCAAATTGAAAATGGGAAATGGAGTTTTTGTTCATGCTTAAATAACAGTAACATAATCAAAGTTTTTTAAAATATAATAGAAACCTAAGAAAAGAAGAAAAAAAGTGACTCTCAAATTCCAAAACTTTTAATTTATTTTTTTGCACCTTTTCTTTTTCTTTTTCATTAACAAAGGAAATTGTTTCCTTACCTTTCCATCACTAAATCCATAAAATCCAATAGAGCCTTAGTTGGTTTACACGTTATGCGTATCTTATTATATTATAATAATATGGAAGCCTCAAGTGCCACTTGACATAAGGAGAGGCAAAGTTAGCAAAAATTTGTAATTTTGCTCATTAAATTACTCCAAATACCTTTTCTTATTTAGCATTGAATCCCTAATAATAACTCCACTATTTTGATTTTGAAATGTTTGAAAATTTGAAATGTTTGAAAATTGAGATTTTATGTTATCTATCTGATTGACAAATTTTGATTATTTTTTGCACTATATTATACATCACCGTTGTATCTGATAATAGTTGTCCCGTGCATTGCACGGGTAAAAAAACTAGTTGCTTATAATTCCATATATATGCATTTGTTGGAATATGTCTATAAGTTTTGTGAATTCCTTAGGCTTTGTTTGGCTGGTGGATTTATTGAAGGGAAGTTATATAAGAAGGAAAACTAGTTCCCTATGGTTTCCCTCGTAAATTCCCTCATGCTTAAATAGCATAAAATCAAACAGAGCCTTAGTTGGGTTTACACGTTAAGCGTCTTACTTATAATTCCTTATATATGCGCTTGTTGGAATATGTCCATAAGTTTTGTGAATTCCATAGGCTTTGTTTGGCTGGTGGATTTATCAAAGGGAAGTTAAATAAGAAGGAAAACTAGTTCCCTATGGTTTCCCTTGTAAATTTCCCCATGCTTAAATAACATTAAAAGTTGAAATTTAAAAAATTTATTGTAACCTAAAGAAAATATGGAGGGAAGTGACTCACAAAATTCAATTTTTTTGATTTATTTCCCACTATAGTTTCTTTTCCTCCCGTTTTTCCTTGGTAGCCAAACAAAGGAAAATATTTGTCTTTCTTTTCCCCACTAAATCCATGAACCAAACAGAGCCTTAATATTCTTCAAAAATTTTACATTTCTTCTTTCCTTTTTTTTTTTCCCCCTTTCAATATCATTACTCTTTTTCTAATTACCATAAGAAAGAAATGTGTTTTCTTTTACTTTCTCTCCTTGAATCCATAAAATCAAGTCGAGGTTTCCTTCATGTTTTTATATTAAACTGCGAATGGAAATGTACGAGTTATCCAAAATATAAGAGTTATATGCATGATTGAGCATATTTTATGAAATACCTGAATTGTCATATCTCTTTCATATGTTTGCAAGGATATGGTGCCCCCCAAAGATCCCTACATCAAGGTGAGAGTCCTTGAAGATATTGGTTCTGTGGCGCTCAGTGATCAGGTAGCTAACCTTGCTCGCCATGCAATTCTCTTTCTTAAGCGAATTGATGCTGAGCCGTACATCTCTCAGGTATGTATACTTAAATGTAGGAACATACATATATACACACATATTTTTAAGTTCTATGTCCAGTTCACAAGAGTGCATTGATTTGTTGAAGTCTTTTATGCTTTGTTTGGTCCATGGATTCAATGAGGGAAAAGAATCGAAAGGTTAAGAAAATAATTTGGAGAAGTAAATTAAACATTCTGAATTTGCGAGTCATTCACTTTTCTTTTTTCTTCTTGTACAATTATGATTTAGAAATTTTTAACTTTTAATCAATTAGTATTAAGCATGAAGGAAAACACAAGGGAGCTAGTTTTACTTTTCCTTTTTTATTTCCTTCTCCAAATCCGCATACCAAACAGAGCCTTGACATTTTCATTTTTGCTCATCATCATCTACAGGGCTTGATGGAGGAGCTCACAGGTTGACCCAACTATTGCAATCTGGTTTGCCATATAAGGATCTTGTTTTCTCAAAGTGTCCTGAACCCACTAGAAGGTTCTAAAACTCCTTGACGGTCCAATATGGTCGACAGAGCAAGGTGCAGAATAGCAAGCTCTTAATGGGAAAGAAAGCTGTGTTTTTTTCACCCTCTTTTCCTTTTTAAAGAAAAGCTGTTGGTCTCCTTTAGATGCATATATACAGTGGAAGTACTCTTCCACTTAATCCATTGCTTTAACTTGGAAGATAGAGGAAAGACTATAATGGAATTGCAACCTTGAATTCCTTGTACCTATTGGATTTTCGGCAGTATTTTGTTTAACAATTTGATCTATGTGCTTGCGTCGAGAGAAAAATAGCGGGTGCATTTAGAACTTCCCTCGACACCGAACTCGGAAATAATATTTTTACTTGCAGTGGTGCTATGGTTCCCAAATATTTTGATATTTGTACCACATGCTTTAGCAGATAACTCCATAGCATTTGGATAACCCAAATTTGGGAACCATAGTTGGCATTTACTATTTTTTACTTAGAGTAATGCCATGCTTTCAAAATTTGAATCCTAAACACTTTAATAATTCTACCACATGGTATGGCAGTGGTCAAGTGGTACCACATACTATTGCATGTCATACAAATAGTGCAGCATTTGGGAAACAAGTTTGGGAGTCAGTTTCATTTGTATGATAACTGGATGACTATCTTGGCTCCTTTCTTGGTAATGGTTTGGAAGTTTCATTATTGAGTTGGTCTTTTGATTCCTCTGAACCATAAATCTGTTTTTCAAGGTGTTGCTTGATGTGTATGTGATAATTTTGGCATTTTTTTTTTTTTTTTTTGTGTACACTGATATAGTTGTTGAATATTGTTGCTTTTTCTAATTTGAATACCAATTTTGATTCCAAATGTTTTATCGGTTGTATCACATGTTGAAGTACTGAGGTGCACGCGTTACAATTGACATCCTTTTGAGTCTAATTTGCAAACATATCCTTAGTTGTTGAATTGTGCAAATAGAGCCAAAGTTATTGTTAAACCTTGAATTGCATCCTCTATTGTCATGGACCACTCAGGCTAAGCCACTACTGGGAGAAAACAGAGCTCTTTGAAAAAAAAGCAATGTGATTGAATTGAAACTGTCATCCGCTAATCAAAGAGTAATGCTACGGTTCTGAATTTGATCCTGAATTTTTTGTTGACTAAATAACATCAGTATCCTGTAGTTTTAGCAAAATTTCATTTGGGCTTTTATTTTGGGTTCTGTATTTTCAAATGTAACATTTTAGTCCCTCAAGTTTCAAAATCGTGTCAATGTAGTACCAAAAATGTTGAAAATACAGGGTTCAAAAGTGATTTTTTGCACCGTGAGGGACCAAAATTATGCATTTGAAAATGCAGGGCCAAAGTGGAATTTCACTAAATCTACAAAGTACTGGAGTGTCGTTTATCCATTATTTTTTTTAACAGTTGTGGTCGTGATATCACAAACAACTGTGCTCGATACCAATCCCATAGCATTTTGGAATACCCAAAATTTGAGAACTAGTGGTTTCGAAAAGCAAAGTGGTTTTTTAAAATGTACTTTCGACATACAACAAAAGTACGGTACATAGGGGTTGGTCTCTTTCAACGTGGTGCTGCGTAGCACGAAAAACTTTTTGATACAAGATAGGACCGTTCACATGAACGAAGATAATTAATCCTTTTTATCTTCTCTCTCTTTTTCTGTGGGGGAAAGAGAAATAGGGTCTTATGGAGGAAGGGGGAGACGGCCAGCTATGAGAAGTAACTTTCCAAAATTTGGTTGCCATATGTCTTTAACAGTGATAATGCACGATGTGTTATATGGGGTAAAATGAACACAGACAAGTAAAATTTAAAAAACTTCAATTAGTTTTTATACCCTTTTTTTCTCACTATTTCCCTAGCAACCAAATAGGAGAAAACATTTTTCTTTATATCTTTTTTTGTTTTCACCAAATCCATTAACCAAACAAAAAGTGTTCTACAGAATACCATTGGCCACCCAAATTCAAAGGTTGGTACCTATGTGTCTGTATATTATGTACTTCAACCAAATACTTCCCCACTGAGCTTTTTTTTTTTTTTTTTTGGGGTCACACTAAGCAACTAACTCAAGTGTAAAAATTTTCATTTTCATTGCTTAATTGAAGTGTAAAACTCATTTTTTGTGAATCTAGAAGGTATGAACTGGAGAACAATCTAAAGATATAAGCTCCTCTTTGCATGAGAAATTATTTGAAATGACAACCGCACCTTTGTGACAACCACTATGATCCAAGACAGGGTATTGGAAAGGGTTAGGTAAATAGTTAGTTTGATAAAACCATATGTGAAATATTCATGGTGACTAAGAAATATATGTGAAATTCGTTTTTTTTTTTTTTAATTTATACAGTTGCAGAAACTTGAGAAAATTATTAGAAAATCGTAGCTTTGAATTTGAATATTCTGTCCGCATTGGCCTGTAGGAAACGCGATTCTGCACACTTTTTGTCTAATGGTATTTTTCATGATTCTGCACCGTTTGGGCAGAAATTGAAGATTTCAGTAGCAGTTTTTAGTATATTAAAATGTACGACATTGGAGAAATATGATTAGTTGTGTTTTTTTTTTATTCGTTCGTATGACTTAACGAAAATTACTTAAGGATACATGAATTCACATATAATGTTGAGCTATAAAAAAAATGGGTGATAGTCATTAAGTTGAGTCTGATGAAAATATTGTAGAACGATTGTTATAATACTTTATGATATGAGAATTTGAATTTTTATTATGGGTTTCATGTAGGCTAATTTTGAATGTTGGGTTGAGGATTATTGTACCTTAAATAACTGACCTTATTGTGTGGTCATTTTGATAAAAAGGAGTAAATTAGATACGTTGAATAGTATATTGGGGATCTTGTAATTTGATTAGAAATTTTGAGGGAAGAATTGTTATGGGTTAATTGATAAAACCCTTTATTGTAAGAAATTGGAATGCATCTAAAAGTTAGAGATGTGATTGGATGATAAGACGGAACTATGTGATAAATGCGAAATTCACAATTATTGGGATAATACGAACGATAAGTGATAATTGCAACATAATTCCTTAGTGTTCACTGCTCCACGTTGTGTGATATGTGTTTGGGTAGCTCGCACTCTTTAGCCAGTGGCTTCGTGATCAAGCTGGCTTAAGACTTGTTGAGTGTACTTTTTGCCAGTGGCTTCGTGATCAAGCTAGCCTAAGCCTTATGCTTGGCTTATATTGTATAGACGTCTTGACATATTGACCAGCCGTCCTTTGTGTATACCTAGTTTGGTTGATACCCCAACCAAACTGGCACCGGAGTGGGTGTTGGTAGTATGTCCGGGCATACATGGGATATATATGTGTGGGCTGTACCAAGGAGGGTGGCCAAGGGGTGAACCTAGGCAACACAAAGATAAATTTAATGCTAATAAATAATGAAAATGGATTTTTCATAAGACTAATAAGCGTGGAATAATGAATGCGACGTTTGAGTTAGAATGTGGACGGTTTGTATACGGAATTGTTTGCTTGGTTTGTGATCATTCAATTTGCAGGATGGTGGGCCCACTAATGTTTTACAGGTTTGGCTCATCATAAGTAGATGGGTAAGTATGAAATCGTAGTAGCTTTGGGTTTTGGGCAAGAAACTACTTGCCACCACATAAATAGAAACTACCCTTTTGTCCAAATATGTGTGTGGAACTACCTGTCTTGGCCCAATAGTGTTGTAATGTGGTTTATAGTCTACGGGTTCAGGTTGGAGCCCTCAGATTTTATTATTTTTGTTTAACTCATACCAGTCATGTGACTGACCCGAGTGTGTTATGCATTCGGGTGCGTTTCTGTTTGAAACGTAGTTGGATGACATGTGCAGGATATTGCTTTTGATGATGTGACCGATGTGCTTGGCTGTGGAGTCTTTGGGCATTAGAACGTTGTAGTTGCTCTGACCATCGGATGTATAGATTTTATTTCTTTTTTTTTTTTTTCTGAACTTTGTAAGAAATTTTATTTATTGAATTTTGTATTCCTTTTGTAAATTAAAATGGTATTATATTTGTAATGGCATATTATTTCTTTTATAATGAAATGGAGGATTGGGAATATAAATTTAATAATACATAGTTTTTATATTAACACAGGATCACGTGTCCTTACTTAATGAGTATTAAATTCTATTTTCAAATAAATTATTTATTAGTCTGTGTGAGGGTGTCACTCTCGGTGTTTTGGAATTTGAATATTAGTCTAGATACATGCTCTGGATTAAATATTTGGTTGTCCAAAAATCGGGGTGTGACAGAAATGCAGGAGTGCAATGCAGTGAACCAGACACTGTAAAAAAATGATTTTTTGGATGCTTCTTTATGAGTCAAACTTCTGTATTACTTTGTTTTTAAAATAAAAGTCCCCAACAGAGTCGCTAGACAGTGGACACGCGACCTCCGGGAGACTACCCCCGTCCGTTCTTCCAATGGGGTTTTTAGAATTGATTTTCCTTTTGAAATGTTTGAAGAAAAGAAAGAAAGGTCTATTGAAACAGATATAGAGTCACCACTTGGTCTTTAGGGAACCAAGAAACCCAATTTTGACTCACCCAAACAGATAAAGGGCACCGACCCTTCATAACCAAAGAACTTGGCTCGGGGTTTTGGTACAAGAGAGGAAGGAGCCGTTGTCACAACTAAAACACCCTCAACTCGCCCTGTCTCTCGACGGGCCTCAATTAGCATCTAAATGAGCATCTTATACGATGTTTGGTTCGACATTTAATACTATAATAGGTATATTACATTGCATAAGAATCTTGAAATGGAAGATTAAAAGATAAGATATCATTCATAAGATCTAAGCTAAATATCACACAATGCAAAAGTGAAAGATCACACAAACAAACCTAGGAAAATCGTCTAATCATATATCAAGAAATTAAGTTTTCCTAATCTAGAAGGGGGACATGAATTGTTCTTGAAACAAATAACCAAAGAAATCAAAATATGCTTAGCCAACTAGAATGATGCATGTTGATTCGTGAGAAAAGAAGACTTTTCAATCCCCGGGACGGCTGAGAAAGGAAAAATCGATCGATGGGAAGCATAAACGTGTGATCAAGTTCATTCCTTATAATCTTCCTAGATTAGGAGTCACGAAAACTCCAAATCTTGTATGTATGCAATGGATGAGCCTAGAAAGTGCAAAGGTAGTGGTGTGTTTGTGTACATGGACTTTCTAAAGTGACTAAGAAGTCTAAAATATGCATAAATGTATGAATAATATCATTATAGGATATGTACAAATGTAGTATGAATTACTTCCTAAGAGATGAGCTAATTTGGATTGCATGTAAACATCTAATCAAAGAATAAAAGTTGAAACAAGCTTGCTGTGAATAGTGGACAGAATAGTGAACTGATTTTGTATTTCATGATTTTTATGGAGATCATCCCTATTGTGTCTAGAACACATATCAAAAAGCCAAATCAACATTGAAGTTATAGATTGGGAGAAATCATATAAACAAGAGAAGTTACTCAAAAACTGAATCCGTAATATCGACTGAAATGTAGAAAACTCTTAGAAAATGAAAACAAAAACAAAATATTTGGAGGCCCATATTATACAAAAAGTTCCCTAAGACACTGAAGTTCAAGGGGAAAATGAGTTGAGACCACCCTTTTTGGAAAAGTTTTCTGGAAAACAAGTTTAAATTCAACCAAAGCTGCTGTGACATCAAAACAGAATGTCTAGAAGGAATGTTTGGGTCAAAATGGAACACTTCCAAGTGTTTTTAAATCAAACCAAAAATCAGGGGTGCTCTCTAATGAGTTAGGAAGAATTTCCAAGTGGTCTTGTAGTCATCCATTGAGTATTGAGCTTAGAATGTTATTTTGAAGTTTGAATAACACACTGCTTTGAAGATTTTGTGAAAAACTAGAGTTTTATTTCTTGGAATCAAAATGAGGGGTTTAAAAGGGAGTTTTGAAATAGAGATTTTGGGAGTATATTTTCAACATCAAGTGGAGATTATAACCTCTTAGAATATCAACATCAAACTCATATCAAGAACTTCCAAGATTGTTGGAGAGTATTATTTATTTTGAACATAACTTCAAGAATACATAGGAATGTATTGAAGTTAGAAGCATCACCTATCAAATATGTTTTTGAGGTCAAGAGCTACTATCCATAAGGATTCACTCTCCTCAAACAAAATGTCATCATATAGATGATGATGAACAAGTAAAGTAAACAAAGAAAATCAAAAAGGAAATGAGATAAGAAGAGATGAACATAGTATGTAAGTAAGTAAACAAACAATCAATAGATGATTTAATATGATATTGGACTTGTAGCTTGATGTTTCACTCATATATAGTGACTTTGGATATGGAAATAGCTTCATATCTCATAAATACTCAAAAAATGGTAGTTGGATGTATTGAATGTGAAGTAAAGAGGAGTAATGAAGTAAAAAAAAAAAGGTTGGGAACTCACTTTCTTGTTGAAAATCAAAGGAGGAAGCTCTCTTTCTCTCGATTCTAACCTTATCTCTAATACTTTCTCTCTACAACTTCTATAAAACTTGTATTTGCCACCCCTCAAATGAGGAGTCAAGGGGGGTTTATATAGGCCAATTTGGGGGGAGTTTGTGATTTAAAAAGTGCTCCCATTTGTCCCAAACATCTATGAACATGAAACTACATCGTTTTGTCTTTCAATGATTCAATTTGGGGCCACAAAAAAAATTACAAAAAATAGACTTCTGGGGGAGAGTGCTACGGTGGAACTGGGCCTGTGCTGCTGCAGCAGTGGGCCAGTTCCGCAGCGCCACTGCTCCTCAAATGCCCAGATTATTGTATTTATGCCCCCGTAGGTTTTGGTATACGCGATTAGGCCCTATTTCTTCTGGAATTCACAGAAAATGCATACAAACTCCAAATTGAGGTTGTCATATACCGTTGGAAAGGTAATGGAGTCTACTTTTTATAAACAATAGTTTGGAGATAGGTCACTTTAAAAAGTTTTGTGGTATTTGCGATAAAAGTCGATTTATCACCTTTTTCACCTTAAAAAATTCATAATAAATCCATTTTAAATCCAAAATTATGTGCGATATACTATTGGAAAGCTGTTGACCTCTAGTATCTATAAAAAATATTTGAAAAATGATACGGTGATCCGATCTCCAAGTCAACTTTTAGGTCAAACTGGTCAAACCAGGGACCTCCAAGAAGTTTTGGGAACCTCTAGGAGCTCCCAAGAGTTGACGTTTTTGTTTGATTTTCTTTTCAAACTCATTTTAGCACCTTTCACATGATCTAGAATGATCTCGGAACTTTTCGGTAAATTTGGATGATTTCGATCAAACCCTAGACAAACCTGGGTCAAACCGGTCAATGGGGACTTTCTGGGAACTTCCTGGACTTCCGGGGGTCTCTGGGAGTTGACGAATTAATCTAATTTTGCTTTAAAACTCATTTTATTACTTTTCTTATGATGTAGCGCGTTTCTAGAACTATTGGTCCACATCTGGGAGTGTTTGGGCTTTTGGGGGTATTTTGGTTATTTGTACCACTTTCTGAGTATTTTGAGAGATAGAACTAACTTCTAAGAGACTTTTTGAGTCTTTTTCAATCATTATGAACCACCAAGCTATGGGTCTCCTAAATCTGATAGCCGAAAAAATGTGGTGTCTACAGGTCCAGATTCTAGTCCACTAGAGGCCTCTTTGGACAAAATATCTTTTCAGTTTTCAAAGGAAACTAGTCGACTGTGTAATAACCTGCATTTCCATTTAATTTAAAATTCATTTTTATATTTAATTGGTATTTACATTGTCATACTTAACTTCAATTATTATGGACTGCTTCATTTAAATACATTTCCCATGTTCTAATTATTATCCCTTGTGTTATTTCATATTAAAATTCTTGTTGGGGTCAAATTGTAATTTTTACAAAATTAATAATACCTGTGTGGATTTCAAAGTCTGTATTTCAAAACGGTGAAAATAACTTCTATTGACTCAATCAGTATTTTTATAAAACTAGAAAATCAATTCTTAAGTTAAAATGAAATTCCTGTATTTTTGTGGTGACCACCGCGCCCCGAAAATACCAGTTTATGTTCAAAACTGTCCACGCTGTGTGAACTTCCACAGATTTTGGAAGTGACCGATTTGGACACTTGCTTTATTTCCAATTATGGCAAGTGATGATTGCCTTGTGCCTTGTTTGGGAACATACAACTTATATGTGCAAATGTTGTGCCATAAGCTAAATTCCCAAACACCCTTGCTTTAACCCCTACTAGTCTAATGTTGGCTCTTCAGTTATGTAAGAGTGTATATACGTATGTATTTGTGTGTGTATTTCTGCAGCTTTGATGAATTGAGAACTAAACTCAATTTGTTGAGTAATGTTCACAGGACTTGGCCCCCAAGTTCCTACACTTGTGAGTTAATATATACTCCCCTTAGCACTACTCACACACACACACTTGGTTCTGCACATTTTGGCAAGAAACACTGAGAGTTTAGAGAGAAACACAGAGAGTTCTACAGATTTTATTTTAGAGAGAGAGAGCTTCAAGACTCCATAGCCAAAGCTTGGAGTATTTTATTTTGTGCATATCTTTCTCAACAAACACACACACCTCCTTATCACAATGAGTATTCTAAACTCACTAAGAATGTAATTTCATATTAATTGCTGTGTAATTGTTAAATGTTGTAAATCCCCATTGATGATTTTTACGTATGAAGTTCATAGCATAAAAATCATGAATTTCTAAACCCAATCAAAATTCGTTTTTAGAGATGAATATGGAAGATTATAGTATGTATTGACTATGTTTGAAGTTTTAGAGCTTAATTCGTTCATATAAGAAAGTATATTAGAAATCAAATTTTGACATGTTTTAGTTTATCATAAAATTGGAGAGTTATAGTTAGAATCATGTTAAATTAATCATAGATTCTTAATCCTTGTTTAAAAAGGAAGAGATCCATATATAACATGATGTACATACTTTCAGAATTGAAAATGGGTCAAAAAGACCCCTGTTTTACTGAACCAGAGCAGTTTCTGCGGAGAAGATGAAGCCTCAGCTTCATCTCGCGCCACGATCGCGCGCGCGACAATCGCGCGAGCGGCCCGCGCGAGCGACCCCTCGCGCGAGCGGCCCGCGCGCGCGAGGTATGCTTCCCAGGGCAGACGTAAGAGTTTATATATATATAATTGAAAATTGGCTGGTCGCGCGAGCGAGGGTCGCGCGAGAACCCCTTCGCGCGAGCGATCCGCGCGCGCGACCTTGCTTTCCTCAGGCAGACAGAAAAGTTTATTAATAAAAGGAAAAATGGGCTTATCGCGCGAGCGGCCCGCGCGCGCGAGGTATTGCAGTTTCTGTTTTTGTCTGTTTTTCTGTTAGGGGACTGTTTGGATGAAATTTATATACTGTTGAGGTTCTGTTTGGGAAACTTGGTTAATCAGAACTCTATTTGGTTATGTTTGAATGATTAAAACATTGTAGTATGACTCATTAATCCCCGTACGCGTGTTGTTCCTTTAATTCAGCATATTTGTTTTCGTTTAAGTGCATACCATACATGTGGGTCAGTGGTACATGCATAGGGGTGTCAGTCTGTGTGGAAAAGAGTAATGGTAGTGTGGAAAGAGTATGAGTTTGTGTTTGTGTTTGTGGTTGTGGTTGTGGTTGTGGTTGTGGTTGAGTATGAGTGGTGGTCGTGGTTGTGGTTGTGGTTGTGATTGAGTTTGTGGAGAGGGTATCTTTGAAATGCGACGGTGGCAAATATGGACACTCCCTGACGCCCATGGAAGCATTAAAGTGTGTGAAGCCGAACTCGGACACTCCCTGGCACCCATGGTAGTGCTAAAGTGTAGCCTACGGACACTCCCTGATAACTCGAGTCTGGATACTGTGTGAGGGGTCGCCCCGGTATTTGCATGGCGGTTAGGGTATTCAAAGTGTGAGGCATTGGACACTCCCTGGTACCCCGGACCAAAGTGTGAGGCAAACTGGACACTCCCTGGCGCCCCGTTGCTAAAGTGTGGCTGTCTGAGTGTTTCAAAGATACCAGGAGTAGGATAGTGGGTTGTTGTGGCTGTCGAGAGAAAAGAGTCGGCAAGATGAGTGTGGTGCATTGTTTCTCATACACGGTCCCATCTGTGTAAATTTACCCTCTTTAAATAATGTTGTGAATGTTTTCTAAATGAGCTCCTTACTTCAATTATAAACTTGTGGATTTAAATGGGAATTGGAAAAAGGTAAGTTGGTATGTTTTACGTTTAAAGTCATGTTTTTAATACTCACCAGCTTCTTGAAGCTGACGACGTTGATGCGTCCTGGACATTCGTGTTCAGGCTTTTCAGGTTACAATCCGGAGGAATCATACGATTATGCTAATTAAGAATGGCTGCTGTTGGGACGAGAAACTGTTTATTATATGTTTTAAGTTTATCTGTTTTAAGTTATGAACTGTTTTGTTTTAAGAATGACTGTAACAGACTCTAAGTTATTATTTTATTTTCAAGGCGGTCTGTGCCTTAGTTGACCCCGGTTTATAAGATGTAATAAGATAGAAAATTTTTGTAAGCCTTGATTGCTTTACTCTGATTTTTATGTTTTGTTGTTTGACGTTTGGGACGGAATCGATCCTTCAAACTGTCACGACCTACGGGTCCATAATGGAAATTAAACGCTTTCCTTATTTATGCTACGTCGGGGCGTGACAGGATTTAGTGGTATCAGAGCCAGGTTATTATTTATCACAAGATAGTTTAGCCAGGTTAGGGTTTACCAGTATAGACCCGATTCCACATTCCATTAAGTGTTACACACCCGATGATACGACAGGGAGGATAGACTCAGAACCCAAACGCCTAAGATTATTCTGTTCTGACTTTAAGTAGTACCTTTGCAGGTATGGATCCAGCTCCCCCACTTTATGTACCAGACAGGTTTGGGGGACACTTCGTGGTTCCTGGGGCAGTGATCCCAGCTTTTCTCGACTTATATCAGGCGGCCGTAGAGCAGTTGGCCGTGACGACGGTAGTATCTGAGGTTTGGCACCAGGTTCACGTGGTAGGTCTAGTTGACCTGACCCGTATCCGTTTTGAGTTTCTATATTTCGCAGAGGCTCAGCGTCTAGTTTTGGTCGAGATTCTGAGGTTGGTCGATAGCGATGCTTTCTACCTTCCCCTCGAGATCCAGATCGTGCATGCCCACCTGGCTCAGTTGGCGATGCCTCCGCCGGTGGTACCCATTGCTGAGGACGATGCAGAGGTTGTTCACGTGGTCCCAGTAGGTGGGGAGATCTTAGAGGACGGCATAGGTCTGGACGATCTTGCCGCTGAGCTCGAGGCTGAGCTAGCACTTGAGCTAGCCCTGCCTGAGGAGATGGTAGATGAGGCGAATGCTCCTGTACCTGCCTCATCGTCCACCTCTCACAGCTATGACGGGGTTGGACCGTTCGTTGTTCAGCGTTTTCGCCCTGTCGATTCGCTAGATCTCCTGATGGCCGCTTATGGAGATGATTGACGTTTTAGTTACGACTTGTACATATTAACTACTTTTGACTATTAGCTCTGTCTCTTTTTGCAACTGTAATTACATGCATTAAAGTGTAGGGCAATGACCCCATTTTTGTAACATTAACTCTTGCATGCGTCCTAACCCATGCAGATAGGGTAGGCATTGATCTGACCATACATGTTTTTGTATCTACTTGACAGAAGTTATATATATAAGATATACTCTTTTGAATGTTGCTGTCATTTAAATTACTTCATAGCATTGTTGCATGCATGTTTCTCATTCTACTACCACTATCATGCATAGAATGGCTGGAGGAGTCAGGAGGAACAGGAACCTGATCGAGGGAGCGCCCGAAGCTGCCGATCCTACAGGGATGTTTGAAGCATTTATCAGACGGTTAGAAAGAATCGGTAATACGAACGACAATCGAAGAGACCGTCAAACGGGAGACAAGTTGCTAGAAAGATTCCGTGCTCTAAGGCCCGAACAGTTTGCGGGTACCGCGGAACCCTGGAAAGCGGAACAGTGGTTGAGACAGATGGACCGGATGTTCGAAGCTGTCCAATGCAACGAGATAGACAAGAGAAGATTAGCTACATTTCAGTTGACCGATGCTGCCGCAGATTGGTGGGATTCGGTCATAGCTACTATCGGGAATGGAGCTGCAGCGGGAATGACGTGGACTGCGTTCAAGGGGAGATTTTTGGAGAAGTATTTCCCGGCTACGGAGAGGCACAGAAGAGAGAAGGAATTCATGGACCTGACGCAAGGAACCAAGTCAGTGCAAGAGTACACCACACAGTTCGAAAGACTGTCTCGGTTTGCTCCACACCTGGTTGATACTGAAGAGAAGAAGATCCGCAAATATAATCAAGGGCTGACACCGCAGATTCTCCGCTTGACTCTCGGCCACCTAGATAAATCGTTCGAAGGACTTGTTGGTTTGGCTACCGACCTGGAAGAGGATGCTCGAGTGAGCCGAAAACAATTTGAATTCCGACCGCCTCAAAGGGGTAATTTTGGGAATAGACCACCAATGAACCGTACCCAAGGGCAGAAGAGGAATTTCGACGGAAGCAAGAAGACCCAGGCTATTACCTATCCAACTCAACCCCGAGTAGGAGAAGGAAGTAGTAGTGGAAAGTGTTTCAACTGTGGCAACCCTGGTCATGTGGCTCGTGATTGCAAGGCACCAAGGCGTGCTACTCAGCAAGGGATAGTCTGCTTCAACTGTGGTGAACCAGGTCACATCAGCAGGTTCTGTACTGCTCCTAAGCAGGTGACTTATGGTCAACAGGGTCAGACTCGCTTGAATGCCGTTATCCCTGATGTCGCTGGATATGACGGAACTGCGTATGAAGAAGGGAATTATGGAGAAGCTCAACCTGATCAGCAAGCAGTAGAAGGTACATTAACTCTGTTTAACTCCCATGTTAAAGTGTTATTTGATACGGGTGCTGCTCTTTCGTTCATATTTGTTAATACAATTCGAAGATTGGGTATTTTACCTCATCGCTTAGAGAAAGCTTTGAAGGCTACTTCGCCACTAGGAGCTGCGGTCAGATTAGGACACGTGTGCAAGGATTGTCCCTTACGGTTAGGAGACCGTGAAATCCCTGCTAGGTTGATTGTCCTATCAATGAAGGAGTTCGACATAATCCTAGGAATGGATTGGCTCTCTCAGAATCAAGTGAAGTTGGATTGTGCGAGGAAGAGAATTACATTCCCCGACAATGAGAATCAACCCTTTGATTTTCAATGTAACCCTACGGGAGATATGTTCCTCACGAGATGCTTAGCCAACATCGAAGTCGTCAGTACAGAGGTGACAGCGTCATCTATACCTGTAGTCAAGGACTTCGAAGAAGTGTTTGAAGATGTTTCTGGTCTACCGCCCGAGAGAAGTATAGAGTTCTGTATCGAGCTTATACCGGGTACCGTACCGATCACCAAGGTTCCCTACAGAATGGCCCCCACAGAACTGTTGGAATTGAAGGAACAAGTTCAGGAACTCGAGAACCTAGGTTTTGTACGCCCAAGTACATCGCCTTGGGGAGCACCGGTGTTATTTGTAAAGAAGAAGGACGGGACACTCAGATTGTGTATCGACTACAGAGAACTGAACCGTGTGACTATCAAGAACAAGTATCCCTTGCCTCGGATTGACGATTTGTTTGATCAACTACAAGGAGCTACGACATTTTCCAAGATAGACCTTAGGTCGGGATATCATCAGTTGAGGGTACGAAAAGAAGACATACCTAAGACTGCTTTCAGAACCCGATATGGTCATTATGAATTTCTGGTAATGCCGTTTGGAATGACGAATGCCCCGGCAGTATTCATGGATTTGATGAACAGAGTGTTCAAGCCTTATTTAGATCAGTTTGTCATCGTCTTTATTGATGATATTTTGATCTATTCTAAGTCAAGAGAAGAACACGAGCAACATCTACGGATTGCGATGCAGACGCTCAAGGACCAGCAGTTGTATGCCAAGTTCAGTAAGTGTGAGTTCTGGTTGCAGGAAGTGAAATTTTTGGGACACAAGGTGTCATCTCAAGGAATTTCAGTGGATTCATCCAAGACCGATGCTGTATCAAACTGGGTTAGGCCGAACAACCCTACAGAAGTTCGGATTTTTCTTGGACTCGCAGGCTATTACAGGAGATTCGTTGAGGGATTCTCAAAGATAGCAGCACCTTTAACTGGGTTGACGAAGAAGAACTTGAAGTTCGAATGGACAGAGAAGCATGAGCGAGCCTTTCTAGAGTTGAAAGAAAGACTCACTACCGCACCGGTACTAGCAATACCCAAGCCTGATGAGAAGTTCACTATCTTTAGTGACGCATCATATCAAGGGTTAGGGTGTGTACTTATGCAAGATGGCAGAGTGATCGCCTATGGATCCAGACAGCTGAAGTCGAATGAGTTGAACTATCCCATTCATGATTTGGAGTTGGCAGCAGTAGTTTTCGCACTCAAGATTTGGAGACACTATCTCTACGGTGAGAAGTTTGATTTGTTCTCCGATCACAAGAGTTTGAAATACTTGTTCACGCAGAAAGAGTTGAACATGAGGCAGCGCAGATGGATGGAGCTGATCAAAGATTATGACTTCACGTTAGAATACCACCCGGGTAAAGCTAATGTGGTTGCTGATGCCCTGAGTCGACAGACTCGTGAGACGATTGCCTCCTTGATGGTTAGAGAGTGGCGAGCATTGGAGACCTTGGCGGAATTCGATGTACAGGGTGCTGAAGAAGGAGAAGGACAATTGTTCGGATGTCTTATCCTACACCCTGTTCTTATCGACCGCATTATTGGAGCTCAGAAAGAAGATGAGAAGTTTCAAACGTGGTTCGTGAAGATGTCAGAAAAAGACCCGACAGAATGGAAAGTGGGAGTCGATGGAGGATATCGGTGCAGGAATAGATTATGTGTGCCAGGTAATGAAGAGTTAAGGAAGGATATCCTGGAAGAAGCGCATAAGTCAAGATATACAGTTCACCCGGGAGGAACGAAGATGTACAAAGATCTGAAGAGAAATTTCTGGTGGGAAGGTATGAAGAAAGACGTGGCCGAATTTGTATCCAAGTGTTTGACGTGTCAGCAAGTCAAAGCTGAACATCAGAGACCGTCAGGATTGTTGCAACCGCTGCCTATCCCTGGTTGGAAGTGGGAACACATTACGATGGACTTTGTAGTAGGATTACCTCGATCGCAGCAGAATCATGACGCCATTTGGGTAATCGTGGATCGATTGACGAAGTCAGCTCATTTCATTGCTTATAGTATGACATACCCGGTAGAGAAGATGAGCCGGATGTACATACAACAAGTTGTGCGACTTCACGGTGCACCTGTGTCAATAGTGTCAGACCGTGACGCGCGTTTTACCTCTGGATTTTGGGAAAGTCTGCAAGAAGCTATGGGAACTTCGCTCAAGATGAGCACTGCTTTTCACCCTCAGACAGATGGACAAACTGAGCGTGTTAATCAGATAATGGAAGATATGCTCAGGGCTTGTGTGATCGATTTTGAAGAATCTTGGGAGACACACTTGCCGTTGGTTGAATTCGCCTATAACAACAGTTATCACGCGAGTATCGGTATGGCTCCGTTCGAAGCATTGTACGGACGACCATGTCGTTCCCCATTGTGTTGGGCAGAGGTTGGGGACTCAGAATTGTTGGGACCAGACTTGGTTAGAGAAACCAACGAGAAGATTACTTTGGTCAAGGAGAGGATGAGGACCGCTCAGAGCCGGTATAAGAGTTATGCTGATCGACGCCGGAAGGATTTGGAGTTTAGTGTTGGAGATCACGTACTCCTTAAGGTTTCACCAACCCGAGGAGTGGTACGTTTTGGTCTCAAGAGAGGGAAATTAGCTCCGCGTTTTATCGGACCGTTTGAGATTTTAGAGCGTGCCGGGAAAGTAGCTTATCGACTGGCGCTACCACCGAAGATGTCTGGGGTTCACAACGTGTTTCACGTAAGTATGTTGAGGAAATACATACGAGACCCCTCGCACGTGGTTAGTTATGACGATATTGAGACGAGTCATAACGTTTCTTACAAGGAAAGGCCCGTGAAGATTTTGGATCAGAGTATCAAGAAGCTGAGGAATAAAGATATCCCGTTGGTGAAGGTTCAGTGGAATCACCATGATGAGAACGAAGCCTCGTGGGAAGTTGAAGCTGATATGAGGAAGAAGTACCCGGAGTTGTTTCAGGACTAATTAGTCTTGATTTCGGGGACGAAATCCTGTTTAAGGGAGGAAGGGTGTAATAACCTGCATTTCCATTTAATTTAAAATTCATTTTTATATTTAATTGGTATTTACATTGTCATACTTAACTTCAATTATTATGGACTGCTTCATTTAAATACATTTCCCATGTTCTAATTATTATCCCTTGTGTTATTTCATATTAAAATTCTTGTTGGGGTCAAATTGTAATTTTTACAAAATTAATAATACCTGTGTGGATTTCAAAGTCTGTATTTCAAAACGGTGAAAATAACTTCTATTGACTCAATCAGTATTTTTATAAAACCAGAAAATCAATTCTTAAGTTAAAATGAAATTCCTGTATTTTTGTGGTGACCACCGCGCCCCGAAAATACCAGTTTATGTTCAAAACTGTCCACGCTGTGTGAACTTCCACAGATTTTGGAAGTGACCGATTTGGATACTTGCTTTATTTCCAATTATGGCAAGTGATGATTGCCTTGTGCCTTGTTTGGGAACATACAACTTATATGTGCAAATGTTGTGCCATAAGCTAAATTCCCAAACACCCTTGCTTTAACCCCTACTAGTCTAATGTTGGCTCTTCAGTTATGTAAGAGTGTATATACGTATGTATTTGTGTGTGTATTTCTGCAGCTTTGATGAATTGAGAACTAAACTCAATTTGTTGAGTAATGTTCACAGGACTTGGCCCCTAAGTTCCTACACTTGTGAGTTAATATATACTCCCCTTAGCACTACTCACACACACACACTTGGTTCTGCACATTTTGGCAAGAAACACTGAGAGTTTAGAGAGAAACACAGAGAGTTCTACAGATTTTATTTTAGAGAGAGAGAGCTTCAAGACTCCATAGCCAAAGCTTGGAGTATTTTATTTTGTGCATATCTTTCTCAACAAACACACACACCTCCTTATCACAGTGAGTATTCTAAACTCACTAAGAATGTAATTTCATATTAATTGCTGTGTAATTGTTAAATGTTGTAAATCCCCATTGATGATTTTTACGTATGAAGTTCATAGCATAAAAATCATGAATTTCTAAACCCAATCAAAATTCGTTTTTAGAGATGAATATGGAAGATTATAGTATGTATTGACTATGTTTGAAGTTTTAGAGCTTAATTCGTTCATATAAGAAAGTATATTAGAAATCAAATTTTGACATGTTTTAGTTTATCATAAAATTGGAGAGTTATAGTTAGAATCATGTTAAATTAATCATAGATTCTTAATCCTTGTTTAAAAAGGAAGAGATCCATATATAACATGATGTACATACTTTCAGAATTGAAAATGGGTCAAAAAGACCCCTGTTTTACTGAACCAGAGCAGTTTCTGCGGAGAAGATGAAGCCTCAGCTTCATCTCGCGCCACGATCGCGCGCGCGAGAATCGCGAGAGCGGCCCGCGCGCGCGAGGTATGCTTCCCAGGGCAGACGTAAGAGTTTATATATATATAATTGAAAATTGGCTGGTCGCGCGAGAACCCCTTCGCGCAAGCGATCCGCGCGCGCGACCTTGCTTTCCTCAGGCAAACAGAAAAGTTTATTAATAAAAGGAAAAATGGGCTTATCGCGAGAGCGGCCCGCGCGAGCGACCCTTCGCGCAAGCGGCCCGCGCGCGCGAGGTATTGCAGTTTCTGTTTTTGTCTGTTTTTCTGTTAGGGGACTGTTTGGATGAAATTTATATACTGTTGAGGTTCTGTTTGGGAAACTTGGTTAATCAGAACTCTATTTGGTTATGTTTGAATGATTAAAACATTGTAGTATGACTCATTAATCCCCGTACGCGTGTTGTTCCTTTAATTCAGCATATTTGTTTTCGTTTAAGTGCATACCATACATGTGGGTCAGTGGTACATGCATAGGGGTGTCAGTCTGTGTGGAAAAGAGTAATGGTAGTGTGGAAAGAGTATGAGTTTGTGTTTGTGGTTGTGGTTGTGGTTGTGGTTGTGGTTGAGTATGAGTGGTGGTCGTGGTTGTGGTTGTGGTTGTGATTGAGTTTGTGGAGAGGGTATCTTTGAAATGCGACGGTGGCAAATATGGACACTCCCTGACGCCCATGGAAGCGTTAAAGTGTGTGAAGCCGAACTCGGACACTCCCTGGCACCCATGGTAGTGCTAAAGTGTGGCCTACGGACACTCCCTGATAACTCGAGTCTGGATACTGTGTGAGGGGTCGCCCCGGTATTTGCATGGCGGTTAGGGTATTCAAAGTGTGAGGCATTGGACACTCCCTGGTACCCCGGACCAAAGTGTGAGGCAAACTGGACACTCCCTGGCGCCCCGTTGCTAAAGTGTGGCTGTCTGAGTGTTTCAAAGATACCAGGAGTAGGATAGTGGGTTGTTGTGGCTGTCGAGAGAAAAGAGTCGGCAAGATGAGTGTGGTGCATTGTTTCTCATACACGGTCCCATCTGTGTAAATTTACCCTCTTTAAATAATGTTGTGAATGTTTTCTAAATGAGCTCCTTACTTCAATTATAAACTTGTGGATTTAAATGGGAATTGGAAAAAGGTAAGTTGGTATGTTTTACATTTAAAGTCATGTTTTTAATACTCACCAGCTTCTTGAAGCTAACGACGTTGATGCGTCCTGGACATTCGTGTTCAGGCTTTTCAGGTTACAATCCGGAGGAATCATACGATTATGCTAATTAAGAATGGCTGCTGTTGGGACGAGAAACTGTTTATTATATGTTTTAAGTTTATCTGTTTTAAGTTATGAACTGTTTTGTTTTAAGAATGACTGTAACAGACTCTAAGTTATTATTTTATTTTCAAGGCGGTCTGTGCCTTAGTTGACCCCGGTTTATAAGATGTAATAAGATAGAAAATTTTTGTAAGCCTTGATTGCTTTACTCTGATTATTATGTTTTGTTGTTTGACGTTTGGGACGGAATCGATCCTTCAAACTGTCGCGACCTACGGGTCCATAATGGAAATTAAACGCTTTCCTTATTTATGCTACGTCGGGGCGTGACAGACTGGATGGAGAAAACAGTCGACTGGAATATGTCTTCGAACTTGACATTCTGCTGGTTTCAGAGCAGTCGACCGGACGAATCCAAGTCGATTGGGTTTTCGAACCTACAGTCGAACGGACTCGAGTCTCAATAGACTGAATTGGGACTGCTGGGTTTAATGCTTTCTGCAGTTCCAATCCAGTCGACTGGAGGCCCGACACGATCGACTGGATTGCTATTTCAAAATGTATTGTTTCTTTAAGTGGTTTTTAATGGGAAAAACTTTTTATAACCCTGATTTTTATGGATCTTACATATGTTTTTGCCGTTGCTATAATCTTTTAATGGATTAGATGAGCCTTGGTGGCGTGCCACGTGTCCTATTTTTGCCCCTAGTGGGATGAGTTATGGCATTTATTGGTATCAGAGCAATAGGTAACAAAACTTTGGGCACGTTCGACGATGAGTGGAGTATTTAGTGATTTGACACATATTCTAGAATGCATCCACATATTGTAGAGATGTTTGATACATGTGGTATATTATTATACATACATGAATATATCTATTGTCATACATTCATAGTGTTTATGCATTACAGATGACAGGTTAAGAATCATGAGTGACAACAGACACATCGCTACATGCACGAATAGACCATTTGGCAGAGATGATGGGGAACATCAAAAACTTGATACAGAGCATTACAGAGCAATTACCTCCAACACTTCCTTTTGAGGCAGTACCAATAGTCGTGGTACATGCACCTACGAATCGGGGTGGGAGATCCGTGTTTAAATAGTTTACTAGAAAGAAACCGATAGAATTCCACAGGACCTCTGACACAACGTTAGCAGAGCACTGGGTTATGGATATGGAAAGGATTTTTTCAAATCTATTCCGATGACCAATGCACTGAAAATTGATAACACTAGTGATGGACTCAAGGGTGAATCCCAGAACTAATGGGTTTATGTTTTAGACCAAGGGACACTGATAACGTGGAAAGGGCTTCAAGGAAGAGTTTAATCGCTGATTCTTTCCATAAGCTGCTCATAATGCTAAGAAGCAAGAATTTGACAACCTTCGACAAGGAGATATGACCATAACTGAGTACACGTCGAGGTATCATGCATTATTGAGGTTCAGAAAAGGGTCAGTGCCGATGGAGGAGGCTAGAGTGAGAAAGTTTGAAGAAGGGTTAAGAGAGAATATCTGCTTAAAGGTGGAAACTTCTAAACAGTCAACCATGGGAGCGGTGCAACAAACGGCACTTGTGGCAAAAAAATGGAATAAAAAGATCGAGACAAAGTAAGCAAGGGAAGCGAAACCACGAAAGTAGTGACTGAAACCAGGGAGGATTGTTTAAGAGACCATTTACACGAGGCTATGGTTCTAATTTTAGTGAATCCCGAAGCGTACTAAGTAACATACCATTTTGTTTACTCCATAATCGACCACACACTGGCCAATGCTTCATGACTGACTATCATAACAAAGCGCAAAGGATGAACAGTGTAAGTACTACACCAGATGCACAAATTAAGTGTTTTAACTATGGTACCGTGGGACATCGAGCGAAGGATTACCCAAGAAAGTGTCCATAATAAGGAACTAGTTCTATGGCTTCTAGCAGTACAAATCCTTGACAACCCAATGACAGGAGTGTTAGGGATATATACTAAAAGCCATGCTTAATGTAGTTGATTTATTATTCATTTAATAAAATCAGTTAATCCATTTTTATGAGAATCTGAGTGGGCAATGTTTGTATTATATTATTTATTTAATATTATGCATGTGTGTCTCTCATTCTATATAGTAGGTGGTTTGGTGTGTAGAGTTAGGCTTACACACGAAAGATCAGGCCATCAGATATTATAGAATGTAAGATTTTGGTTTACAGTCTTAGATGGGATTGGACACACCATCGGTAGGACTGCAGCATGGTGTTGTAGTAGGTTTGTCTTGACTGCGGGAAACGATATAGTTTTAACTCACCATGCTGGTACATTTAGTGTATTAAACGGGACTAACTTGGGGTAATTGTCTTTATACTGACTTATAAGATAATTAATACCTCATGGCTATTATGAGTGCTTATGCTCTAAATCCTAATTTAATTTATAGACACGTACATTTGATATTTATACTTTGATCCCTAAAAGGGTGAGATCCTTAAATGGGTCAATATCTCATTAGATTGTGTGGCAATATTAATTGTGTGGTGGATATTAATTAATGATGGAATCCATGTCTCAATTTTGGGATTGATGATATCCCCTTGAGAAAGCTTATAAGTTTTGATTATGTCAAACCCTGCAGGTGGATTTTGTATCCAACATATCAAATAAGTTAAGCAGAGGATCTCAAGGAATTTTAAGAGATTAATTAAATATGATTGTCAGTAATTATATTTAATTAATGGATATCTGTAATCTTAACATGGGGAGATAATAAGCATTTAATAACATGGAGCTCGAAATATATTTTTGAGATAAGGGTAGGAGTGCAATTATAATTCTTTAGTGGTATGAATTATAATTTATGGAAATAGGAATCTGATTCAGTTCGAATTAGGGTTTCCTAATTCCATAAGGAAGCCTATTCCTTATTGACTTCTTATGGTCTCTATCGTAGCCTATATATATGCTGCCTTGGCTCTTCTCTCAGGTTGCATGATTTCACATTCTAAAGCTTCCCTTGACCTCCTAGCTTTCTTCTAGAAGGGTTTCCACCAAACCCTAGTCTCTGTGAGCATTCAAGAGACATGGGAGTGAAGATCGCTAGCGTTGGACAACGCTCACTAAAAGAGCTTCGGACTGCTCGATACTGATCGAAAGTTGCTAAATTTTTTACACAACGTTCCGGACGTCGAGACGGAGCTGCTGTAAAAAATTCAAGTAAATCAGAGATCGTTTAGTCCTCCTGACGAACACATCTTTGTCGGATCAATGTGATCGGGATTAAATCGTCACAGCAATCAAAGAGAGTGTTATAATTGGGAATAGAAAATAGAACGTAAAGAGGGAAGAGCACAAAACATAAAGGATTTCGAAAGAGCCCACATTCAGTTCGATATTCTGGCAGTAAAAGAATACGGTAGAAGATCGTGAGCTGTTATCGAGCCCGTGTTCTCGATTCATCTACTACAGCAATCCATTTTTGCAGTTCAAGGTAACCCTAGTTCCGCCCTTGTAGGGTTATTATAGTTTTCACGTAATTTTTTTTGCAGTACCAACTTATACGCGCTGTCAATGGATTCTGGGAACGCAGTTTCCTAATAGTGGTATCAGAGCAACGTTGATTCTGCGTATGGGTTGGATGCAACCATGTTGTCCAATAAAACAGATCTTATGCGTGTTTTGATGGATGGATAGAACGTAGAACTGTGCTAACCCTTATTTTGCAGCGTTCTTTTTCCACTATTATGGTCACTGATTTTGTGTGATTGGATCCCACGATGGTTTTATCCGTGGTTAATTTTGCTGTTTTAATATAGCATGTGAACTCCTTTATGGAGGCATAGGATTTGTGTGTATTGGATCCCACGCTTGATTGATGTGTGGTTAGTTTACTGCAAAAATTAGCATGTGAACTCCTTTATGGAGGCATAGGGTTTGTGTAATATATCTCAAGTAAATCCGTGAAGACAGTTCGTGAAGACAGTTTACAAGCAGTTTCAGAAAGCAATCTGGAGGCATAGAGCTAATAGAGTTCAATGAAGATTTCTTCACAAGAGTTGCAGCTTGACCATAATAGTGGGATTCCTATTTTATTGTGGTTTCCTTATTTTTGTGTGATTGAATGATTATTATTGTTTCATGTTTAATGAATAGGACAACATGAATAATTATTCCTAGACCTATTTCAGATGTCTAGCTGCATGTTTAATTTATATTAATTTAAAATGATGGACAACTACATGTGTATTTAGAAATAAAACTAATTCCATAATTTGAAAACATAAATATTTATTTTCTAAAATCATGAGAATAGAATAATTTTATTATCTACACATGTGGGTTTCACAAGTAAGGATGAATTAATCCTTGTCAAGTATTCCATTATTTTTTATTAATTAAATTAAAAGTTTTTCTAAAAAATTATAACCCTCAATTTTTTTTTAAAATTCTAAGTGGGAGAGGGAATTTATCAAGTATAAATCCCATGATCTCCATCACTGGTTTGTAGATGATATGATTAATTTTGTGTGATGGCTCTAGTGTCATCCTCCCCATCGGATGTAGTTGATCATGAAATCATCAGTACAAACTTCTTTAAAAGAATGTTTTGGGTGATTGTTGGTGTGGGTCACCTCTCCATCAGAGGTGTTCCTCATGGAACTCTTGACCTAGAAGTAAGTGATGGTATACACTTAGGTATAAATAATAATATTCTCTCCATCTGAGTCACTGTTATTATTTATAGGACCAAAGCAAGTCAACAGTTTAATTTTATTAGGCAAAGTACATTGCCTGGATAGTAAAATTAAAAGGCAATTGTCTATCTGAACAAATGATGGATAGTATATGGCTTCCCATCGAGTCATACTATTCGCGGTGTATTAGGTTGCTGGCGGATTCCTTTCAAATATGGTAGAGGGAACCAATATTTTCAACTCGAATCCATAGTAATTTTTGCCTAAACGTAATTATTTATGTTATGTGATTCTCAGGCTTTTAAATGGGTACTTTCAATCCACTTGTTGTTTTACTTAAAGAAAACAAACTTACTGGACCAAACTATATAGACTGGAAAAGGAATTTGGATATTGTGTTAACTGCTGAAGAGTACAAGTTTGTGCTTACTCAAGAATGTCCTGAGCAACCTGGTGAGGGGGCAACCGCTGAGGAAACCCAGGCTCACAAGCAATGGGTCAAGGCTGATGAGATAGCGCTGTGGATACCGGGCTTCCGCCTCTTTGTTGGTTTTTTGAAACTTGATTTGGATCAAAGAAAGAGAAAATAGGTCTGTTGAAAATAGATACAGAGTCGCCACTTGGTCTTTAAGGAACCAAGAAACCTAATTTTGACTCACCCAAGCGGATAAGGGCACCGGCCCTTTATAACCAAAGAACTTGGTTCGGGGTTTTGGTACGAGAGAGGAAGGAGCCTTTGTCGCGACTAAAACACCCTCAACTCGCCCAGTCTTTCGACGGGCCTCAATTAGCATCCAAATAATCATCTTATACTATGTATGGTTCATCAATTAATACTATGATAGTATATTACATCACATAAGAAACTTGAAAATGGAAGATCTAAAGATAAAATATCATTCATAAGATCTAAGTCAAATATCATGCAATGTAAAGTGAAAGATCACACAAACAAATCTAGAAAAAATCGTCTAATCATGTATCAAGTAATTAAGTTTTCCCAATCTAAAGGGGGACATGAATTGTTCTTGAAACAAATAAATAAAGAAATCAAAACATGCGTAGCAAGCTAACATGATACATGTTATTCTTTGAGAAAAGAAGATCTCTCAATCCCCGGGACGGATGAGAAAAGGATGATTAGATCGAGGGGAGCATGAACGTGTGATCATGATCATTCCTTATAATCTTCTTAGATTAGGAGTTACAAAAATCCCAAATCCTTGCATGGATGCAATGTATGTATCTAGAATGTGCCAAGGTTGTAGTGTGCTTTGTGTTCATGGATTCCTAGAATGACTTAGAAGTCTAAAATGTGTATGAAAGGATGGATGAAATCAACATGGGATATGTACAAATTTAGTATGAACTAATTCCTAAGATATGAACTAATTTGGAATACATATAAGCATCAAATCAAAGAATGAAAGTTAAGATGTACTTGCTGTGAATAGTGGACAGAACAGTAACTAGATCTTTGGAAAATTGAAAAGAGGGGTTAGGAATGTTTTCAATGCAATGATTTTTTTATGGAGATGTTCCTTATTGCGTCTAGAATACAACCCAAAAAGCCAATCTTTAATAACTATCACAGATTGAGAGAAATCATATAAACAACAGAGGTCACTCAGAAACAGAGTCCGTATTGTCGACTGAAATGTTAGAAAATCTTAGAAAATGAAAACGAATGATATAGAGGCCCATTTTATACAGAAAGTTCCTTAAGACATTCAAGTGCAAGGAAAAAATACGTTAGGACCACTCTTTTTGGAAAAGTTTTCTGTAAAACAAGTTTAAAGTCAACCTAGCTGCTATGACAGCAGAGGCAGAATGTTTGGAAAGAATGTTTGGGCAAGAATGGACCCTTTTCAAGTGCTTCCAAGCCAAGACAAAAATCATGGATGTTCTATAATGAGTTAGAAAGACTTTCCAAGTGGTCTTGCATTCATACATTGAGTATTGAACTCAAAATAATTCCTTGAAGTTAAATGACTCACTATTTTGAGGGCTTTGAGAAAAACAAAGTTTATTTCTTGAAATCAAAATGAGGGGTTTAAGAGAGGGGTTTTGAAATGGGGATTTTGAAAGTATACTTCCAGAATTTGGATGAATATTCTAAGCACTTGGAATATCAATTCCTAACTTATTTCAAGAATTTCCCAAGTATTTGAAAAACATGGTTTTATTTGGAAACCAAACTCAAGAATCTATGGGAGTATGATACATGAGAGGATAGAAGATACATGATATGATATAGCATGCTAAAAGTGGTAAAGAACATGTTCATGGGATATGGGTTCATCTAGATACAAGAGAGTGTTGCATCAAAGTGTGAAAGTCAAAAAAATGGCATGCTGTGAATAGTGGACAGACCGTATGCATTACTTTGTAACATCATAATGGGAGGTCAAACATGCCTAGGAAAATGTGGAAAAAATCAGAGATCATCCTTATTGTGTCTAGAAAATTACCCAAAAAGCCAAACCTCAATAGCTATCACAGATTAAAAGAAAAAAATCAGAATGTACACATGACTCAGAAACAAAAGCTGCACTGTTGACTGATTTTGTATGATTTTTCATAAATCAAATAAATGGTTTATGATGACCCATTATATACCAAAAGTTTCCTAATACACCCAAGTTTCATAAAAAAAAAATAGAAAAGATATATGTAAAGTGACGAAAAAATTCAGAATAAGTGCAAGAAGTAAGGTAAACATTCTGTGAGAACAGAGGCAGATTATGAATATGAACTTCTCACATCCAAAACAAATACTTTTACATCTCTATAATTGATGGGAAACAATGGAGACAAACTATGATGTATTAGGAAGAATTTCCAAGTGGTTTCATCATCATAACTCAAGTATTTAATTCAAAACAAATCTTTGAATCTGAACAGCTCACTGTTTTGGATCATTCTTGAAGAAAATGGATTTGGGTTTTGAAATAGAGTTTGAGTTCTTGATTGGGGGTTTTGAAATAGATGTTCAAAGCATGAACTTAAACTCTTGAGATGACAATGTGACCACTTAGAACCTCATCCAACCTTGAATCATCAAAGAACTCCCAATATTATTGGAGAGATTCATTTTTATTTTGAACATAACTTCAAGAATACCTTGATGGTATTGAAGTTATGATCATCATCTATCAAACATGTTTTTGAGGTCAAGAGCTACTATCCATAAGGATTCACTCACCTCAAACTTCATGTCATCATTTAGATGATGATGAACTAGTAAGTAAATAAAGAAAAAGTCAAAAAAGAAATGAGGTAAGAAGAGATGAACATTGTATAAACAAGCAAGTAGATAATGATCAATAGATGATATTCATGATGTATTGAACTTGTAGCTTGGTGTTTCACTCATAGATATAGACATTTGGACATGGAAGTAGCTTTCTAACTCAAAAATGCTTAGAGAAATGGTGATTGGGTATGTTGATGATGAAGTATATAGAAGAATGGTGGAGGAAAACAAGATTAGAACTCACTTTGATTGAAAAAAATAGAAGAAGAAGACTACTTCTTCTCTTTCTCTCTCTATATTTCTCTAGAGTTTCTTCCTAAGCTCTCTCTAAGCTTCCATGTCTCCCCTAAATGGAAGTAAATGGCTTCTTTTATAGGAAAAGGAGGGGTGGTAAATGGAGTTTTAAAAAGTTAAAAATGGTCTTCCATTGGTCCAAAATAAGCTGGGAACCAAAACTACGTCGTTTTGATTTTAATATATCAAATTGGACCCCCAAAAGAAATTACAAAAGTGGACTGTTCTGGGGGAAGAGTGCCGCGGTGGCACTGGGCCTGTGCCGCGGCGGCAGTGGACCAGTGCCGCGGCGGCACTGCTCTTCCTTCGTCCAGATAATACTGTTTAGGCCCCCAGAGGTTCCGGTATTCGCGAAAAGGCCCTATTTCGTCCGAAATTCACAGAAAATACATACGAACTCCAAATCGAGGTTGTGATATACCGTTGGAAAGATAATGGAGTCTACTTTACATAAAAAAAATAGTTCGGGCATAGGTCACTTTGAAAAGTTTTGCGGTATTTGCGATAAAAGCCGATTTGATCGCCCTTTTCGCCTTCGGAAATTCATAATAGACTCGTTTTAAATCCGAAAATTATGTGTGATATACCGTTGGAAAGATATTGACCTCTAGTATCCAAGAAAAATGTTTTAAAATTGTTTTGGTGCCCCGGTTCCAAAGTCAAATTTTGGTCAAACTGGTCAAATCTGGGATTCCCGGGAAGTTCTGGAAATCTCCGGGAGTTCCCAGGAGTTGACGTTTTTGCTCGATTTTCTTTTGAAACTCATTTTAATACTTTTCTCATGATTTAGAATGATTTTGGTGAATTTGGACGATTTCGGTCAAACTTGGTCAAACTTTGGTCAAACCTTGGTCAAACTGGTCAACGGGGACTTTCCGGGAACTTCCAGGACTTCCGGGTGTCTCTGGGAGCTGATGATTTCATCCAATTTTTCTTAAAAACTCATTTCATCACTTTTCTTATGACGTAGCATGTTTCCAGAACTTTGGGACCAAATCTGGGAGTTTTTAGGCTTTTAGGGGCATTTTGGTCATTCTGAGCATTCTGAGAGGTAGAGCTGACTTCCAAGAGTCCTTTTGAGTCTTTTACGATCATTGTGAACCACCAAGCTATGGGTCTCCTAAATCTGATAGCCAACAAAATGGAGTGTCTACAGGCGCGGTGTTACATTTTGGCATCCATGTCAAATGTTCTGCAACATCAGCATCAGTCAATGACCAGTGCATATGACATAATGGAGAGCCTCCGAGAGATGTTCGGGGATCAAAGTCGTGCAGCTAGGCAGGTTGCTATGAAAGACTTGATGAATACAACCATGCTTGTAGGGGATCATGTTCTTAAGATAATATCCCTTCTTAATGAACTAGAGATCCTTGGAGCTGGAATCGATGGGGAAACCCAGGTCAATATCGTACTCCAGTCACTGCCAGAGTCTTTTAAGCAATTCCGCCTCAATTACAACATGAATAAATTTAAATATACTTTGGCGAAATTGCTTAAAGAACTCCAGGCAGCTGAGGGTCTCAATAGAAAGTCAGGGAGTGCTCTTGTGTTTGAGAAATGTTCTGCTTCAAAGCCGAAAGGCAAGAACAAAATGAAAAAGGCTCAAAAGAAGGCCGCGCGGGTCCTCCCCCAATCCAAAGGCCACGAGGACAACCGGGAAAGCCTAAAGGCAAATGTTTTGTTTGCAAGCAACCAGGACACTGGAAGAAGCAATGTCCAGTTTATCTAGCCAAACAGAACAATCAAGGTAAATCTCATTTACTAGTTGTTGAATCGTGTTTAGCGGTCCGATCTACCGGTACCTGGTGTGTAGATACGGGAGCCACTGATCATGTATGCAATTCTTTGCAGGGGTTCCAGGGAACCAGGCAGCTCAGTGATGGAGAGATTTATCTATATATGGGAAATGCTACGAGAGTAGTACCTGTTGCAGTAGGAGATCTACATCTTAGTTTTGGTAGAGATAGGATTTTAATATTAAGAAATTGCCTTTATGTACCTTCTATTAGAAGGAATTTAGTTTCAGTTTCTGGTTTAGTAAAGAATTGATATTCAGTTCATTTTTAATAAAGTAGTAGTTATTAAAGAAAATAAACGTTTTATTTGTTCTGGTCAATTGGTGGATGATCTTTATATTATAAATCTTATCTCTCCTATACTGCAACTTAATGAATTGAATAACACAAATAGTTTTCCATTTAAGAGAAAAGAACCTTCGAGGATGAACCAAACACATCTTTGGCACTTACGCCTTGGTCATATTAATTTGAAAAGGATTCAAAGACTGGTTTAAAATGGGTCATTAGGCTCATTGGAAGTGGAGGCACTTCCAGTTTGTGAATCCTGCTTGGAAGGTAAAATGACCAAGAGGCCATTCTCGGCCAAGGGCTATAGAGCAAAAGAGCCGTTGGAACTGGTTCACTCTGATTTGTGTGGTCCTATGACTATCCAAGCAAGAGGGGGATTTGAGTACTTTATCACTTTCATTGATGATTACTCAAGGTATGGGTACATTTATTTGATGTGGCGTAAGTCTGAATGCTTTGAGAAATTCAAAGACTTCAAGGCTGAAACGGAGAATCGTCTAAGTAAATGTATCAAGACACTATGATCTGATCGTGGTGGAGAGTACCTCTTGGGAGATTTTAGGGAATACTTATTGGAGCAAGGGATTACATCCCAATTGTCTGCACCCCGTATGCCTCAGCAGAACGGTGTAGCAGAAAGAAGGAACAGGACTCTCATGGATATGGTAAGATCTATGATGAGTTACTCGGATTTACCAATTTCCTTTTGGGGACACACATTAGAGACAGTTGCATACATTCTAAACTTGGTACCATCTAAGTCAGTACCTACTACTCCCACGGAATTGTGGACTGGGTGAAAGCCTAGTCTGCGGCATGTTCGGATCTGGGGTAGTCTAGCACATATGCTGAAAGGGAACGCAGAAAAGTTGGAATCGAGAACAGAAGTATGTTTCTTTGTTGGGTATCCAAGAGGAACTAAAGGTGGTCTGTTTTATAGTCCTAAGGATCAGAAGGTTATTATTAGCACCAATGCCACATTCTTAGAAGAGGACTATGTTATGGACCACAAGCCCAGAAGTCGTATTGTTCTAGAGGAAATGAGAGGAGAGACACCGAGACATACTTCTTCGATACCAATGGTACGAGAAGAAACACCACAAGAAAGAGTTATCAATTTTCTATTACCACGTCGTAGTGGGAGGATTATCAAAACTCGTGTAGATCCCGAACCAACCATTAACACGCAGGTTCCTGAACCAGTACAACGTGTAGATAATGGTGTATTAAGTTCAGAATCTTCACAACGAAATATCAGTGATACACAGAAATGAGTTGTGCCTCGTCGTAGTGGGAGGGTTATTATTCAACCTGACCGGTATATGTTCTTGGGAGAGTCTTATGACCGGGTCCCTGATGAACAAGGTACCGACCCCTGTAACTACAATGAAGCACTCCAAGATAAAGATGCAGATCTTTGGCAAAAGGCTATGAAATCTGAAATGGAGTCTATGTACTCTAATCAAGTCTGGGATCTTGTAGAACCACCCAATGAAATAAAACTCATTGGATGCAAGTGGATCTATAAGAAAAAGAGAGGAGCAGATGGTAAGGTGGAAACCTTTAAAGCTAGGCTTGTTGCGAAAGGGTTCACTCAAAAAGAAGGAATCGATTATGAGGAAACTTTTTCGCCGGTGGCAATGCTGAAGTCTATCCGGATTATCTTGTCCATTGCTGCACATTTCGATTATGAAATTTGGCAAATGGATGTCAAGACAGTATTTCTTAATGGGAATCTTGACGAGTGCATCTATATGGTGCAACCAGACGGGTTCATCGCAAAGGGCCAAGAACACATGTTGTGCAAGCTTAAGAAGTCCATTTATGGACTTAAGCAGGCATCTAGGTCTTGGAATATCCGGTTTGATCAAGCAATCAAGTCTTTTGGTTTTGATCAATGTGCGGATGAATCCTGTGTGTACAAGAAATATGATGGAAGCGTGGTGGTGTTCTTAGTACTATATGTGGATGATATCTTGCTAATCGGAAATGATGTGGGGGTATTATCTTCTATAAGGGTATGGTTTTCCATTCAATTCGATATGAAGGACTTGGGAGAAGCCGGTCAGATCCTAGGGATCAAGCTTATGCGAGATCGCAAGAATAGGATGTTGGGCTTGTCACAAGGCACTTATATTGACAATATTCTTGCAAGGTTTAGCATGCAAGATTCCAAGAAGGGATTCCTTCCCTTCAGACATGGAATTACTCTATCTAAGGATCAGTGTCCTAAGACACCTGATGAGATAGAGAAGAAAAAGGCAGTTCTTTATACCTCGGCAATACGAAGCCTAATGTATGCTATGCTATGTACTAGACCTGACATCTGCTTTGCTGTTGGCATGGCTAGTAGATATCAGTCTAATCCAGGGCAAGAACATTGGACTGCGTTGAAAAATATTCTCAAGTACCTGAAAAGGAATCGAGACTATATGTTAGTTTACCAAGCAGACAGTCTTGTACCCATTGGGTACACAGATTCTGATTTCATGTCAGATAGAGATTCCAGAAAGTCTACCTCGGGATATATGTTTACCCTAGGAGGTAGAGCCATTAGTTGGAGTGAGGTGTATCACTTCATGGCTTTAAGTCTAAGTGGAAGATTCTTAGGGATATATACTAAAAGCCATGCTTTATGTAGTTGATTTATTATTCATTTAATAAAATCACTTAATCCATTTTTTTATGAGAATCTGTGGGGGCAATGTTTGTATTATATTATTTATTTAATATTATGCATGTATGTCTCTCATTCTATATAGTAGGTGGTTTGGTGTGTAGAGTTCGGCTTACACACGGAAGATCAGGCCATCAGATATTATAGAATGTAAGATTTTGGTTTACAGTCTTAGATGGGATTGGACATACCATCGGTAGGACTGCAGCATGGTATTGTAGTAGGTTTGTCTTGACTGCGGGAAACGGTATAGTTTCAACTCACCATGCTGGTACATTTTGTGTATTAAACGGGACTGCCTTGGGGTAATTATCTTTATACTAACTTGTAAGATAATTAATACCTCATGGCTATTATGAGTGCTTATGCTCTAAATCCTAATTTAATTTATAGACACGTACATTTGATATTTATACTTTGATCCCTAAAAGGGTGAGATCCTTAAATGGGTCAATATCTCATTGGATTGGGTGGCAATATTAATTGTGTGGTGGATATTAATTAATGATGGAATCCATGTCTCAATTTTGGGATTGATGATATCCCCTTGAGAAAGCTTATAAGTTTTGATTATGTCAAACCCTGCAGGTGGATTTTGTATCCAACATATCAAATAAGTTAAGCAGAGGATCTCAAGGAATTTTAAGAGATTAATTAAATATGATTGTCAGTAATTATATTTAATTAATGGATATCTGTAATCTTAACATGGGGAGATAATAAGCATTTAATAACATGGAGCTCGAAATATATTTTTGAGATAAGGGTTGGAGTGCAATTATAATTCTTTAGTGGTATGAATTATAATTTATGGAAATAGGAATCTGATTCAGTTCGAATTAGGGTTTCCTAATTCCATAAGGAAGCCTATTCCTTATTGACTTCTTATGGTCCCTATCGTAGCCTATATATATGTTGCCTTGGCTCTTCTCTCAGGTTGCATGATTTCACATTCTAAAGCTTCCCTTGACCTCCTAGCTTTCTTCTAGAAGGGTTTCCACCAAACCCTAGTCTCTGTGAGCATTCAAGAGACATAGGAGTGAAGATCGCTAGCATCGGACAACGCTCACTAAAAGAGCTTCGGACTGCTCGATAATGATCGAAAGTTGCTGAATTTTTTACACAATGTTCCTGACGTCGAGACCGAGCTGCTGTAAAAAATTTTAGTAAATCGGAGATCGTTTAGTCCTCCTGACGAACACATCTTTGTCGGATCAATGTGATTTGGATTAAATTGTCACAGCAATCAAAGAGAGTGTTATAACTGGGAATAGAAAATAGAACGTAAAGAGGGAAGAGCACAAAACATAAAGGATTTCGAAAGAGCCCACACTCAGTTCGATACTCTGGCAGCAAAGGAATATGGTAGAAGATCGTGAGCTGTTATCGAGCCCGTGTTCTCGATTCGTCTACTATAGCAATCCGTTTTTGCAGTTTAAGGTAACCCTAGTTCCGCCCTTGTAGGGTTATTGTAGTTTTCACGTAATTTTTTTACAGTACCAACTTATATGCGCTGTCAATGGATTCTGGGAACGCAGTTTCCTAACAAGGAGACGAGGGACAGAACAACGTGAGGGGAGATCATTCCAGATGAATCTCGGAGATATAGCTGCTACGGATATAGTGGTCTCAGGTATGGTGCATATATGGTCGCATCTAACACGCATACTTGTTGACTCAAGATCTATGCATTCATTTGTGTCACATCATTTTGTTAAACATTTGAATGTTAGGTCAGCGCCTTTAGGGTATGAATTATCCATTGTTGTACCTCTTAGCAAGCCGGTAGTGACGTCTACGTTATATAAGAATTATGATATCAAACTAGGCGACAAATCGATGACCGCAGACCTTATACCGAATGTTGTGAACCATTTCGATGTGATACTAGGAATGGATTGGTTATCTCTTAACCAAATCACAATAGATTGTGAACGGAAGGAAGTTAATTTTTTAACACCGTTGCACGGGAGCTTTTGTTTCTAAGGGAGTGGGGTTACACCGTCTTCGTATTTGATTTCGGCTATCCAAGCGGGTAAGTTGTTAAGGAAGGGATGTCATGGATTCTTATGTTCAGTAATTGATACTTCGACGACTGAACTGAAAGTATAAGACATTCCAATCGTATGAGAATATCCAGATGTGTTTCCCGATGACCTACCAGATGTTTTTATTGAGAGGGAGATTGAATTCACCATTAAAATAATGTCAGATTCAAGACCCGTATCGAAAGCATCGTATAGAATGACACTTGTAGAATTAAAGGAATTAAAAATCCAACTACAAGAGTTACTTGATAAGGGATTTATGTGACTGAGTATATCACCGTGGGGAGCTCCAGTGTTGTTTATAAAGAAAAAACGATGGTTCAATGCGTATGTGTGTAGATTATCGGGAATTTAACAAGTTGACAATCAAGAACAAATATCTGTTGCCTAGCATCGATGATCTATTCGATCAACTTCATGGATCACAAGTGTTTTCTAAGATAGAATTGAGATTGGGTTATCATCAGTTGAAGGTAAAGGTCAAAGATGTAGAGAAAACAGCTTTCAGAACGCGCTACGGACACTATGAGTTCATGGTCATGCCATTTGGGGCTACCAATACCCTAGCCGCATTCATGGACCTTATGAATCGAGTCTTCAAGGACTATTTGGACGAGTTTGTGATTATGTTCATAGACGATATTCTTATCTATTCACCAAGTGAGATAGAGCACGAGAAATACTTGAGGTTGATACTTCAGAGACTGCGAGAGAAGCAACTATTCAAAAAGTTAAAGAAATGTGAATTCTGGCTACTTAGTATTGCTTTTCTTCGTCCCATGATTGACAAGAGCGGTGTCTCAGTTGATCCTCACAAGGTAGAGGCTGTATCTAATTGGCAGAGATCGAATTTAGTGTCATAAATCCAATGTTTCTTGGGGTTAGCTGGGTAACGTCGATTCATTGAGAATTTCTTGAAGATTTCCTTACCTATGACAAAGTTGATGAGGAAGGGTATTACTTTTGAATGGAGTTGAGAATGTGAAGACAGTTTCCAAGAGTTGAAGTCATGTTTGACGAGAGCACCTATCATGACGATACCATCCGAAACCGAAGGATTTGTGATTTATAGTGATGCTTGGCATCAAGGTTTGGGGTGTGTACTTATGCAGGGTGGCAAGGTGATTACCTATGCATCTAGACAGTTGAAGACATATGAAGTTAATTATCTAGCTCTCTACCTTGAATTGGCTACGGTAATCTATGCTTTGAAGATTTGGAGACACTACTTGTACAGAGAGAAATGTGAGATCTTTACGGACCACAAGAGTTTAAAATACTTATTCACTCAACGAGACTTGAACATGAGATAGAGGAGATGGCTAGAGTTGATGAAGGATTACAATCTTTCGATTGAGTATCACCTGGGAAAGGTTAATGTAGTAGCCGACGCTTTAAGCTGGAAAATGACAAAGAACCTAGCCGATGAGCTAATAAAGCTAAATGAACTAGTCAAGGAAATGGAACGCTTGGAGTTAGATGTAATTCCAGAGACCAATGGTGGTTTAATGATGGCGATCATAGCACACACAAACATCCTTGATGAGTTTAAGAAGGAATAGTTCAATAACTATTACCTATGCAAAATGAGAGACGAGATACCTTTGGGAAAATGACCCAATTTTGTATTAGAATAAGGAACTTTGAAGCTTGGGAAGTGATTGTGTGTGCCAGATTTGAAAGGCTTGAAAGATATGATTTTGGAGGAAGCACATAGTACTAAGTATTCAATTCATCCGGGAAGTAACAAGATGTTCCGGAACTTACGAGTAAATGTTTGGTGGAGAGTTATGAAGCGGGAGGTTGCGAAGTACGTTTCAGAGTGTTCGGCGTGTCAACAAGTCAAAGCGGAGAGACAAGTTTTTGCGGGACTACTACAACCACTACCAGTTTTAGAGTAGAAATGGGATGAGATCACGATGAATTTAATTTTTGGATTTTCACGATCGCATAACAAGAATGACAAGATTTGGGTTATAGTTGACCGAATGACGAAATCAGCTCATTTCTTACCGATCAAAACAACTAAACCAGCCAGATGTAGACACCCCAATTTTGACCAAACGTCAAATCCAAGGATTGGTTACCTCTCAAAGACCGATGATGACGATGACCGTGACGTTCGAAGATTTTCCAAGAAATTCAAAATCTTCAAGATGTTCTTCAAGTTAAAATTGCAAAATTCAAAAAAAAATATAACAATAAAAAAAGAGAGAAAGGGTTTGGGTATTCGGGAGAAACCCGAACATTGAAGGACACATGAGAAAATCAGTCTGAAAATTTGCTCAAAATACATATAAAAAGGTTTTTTGAAAGGAAGTATAAAATAGAAATGATAAAAAGGGATTTTTTTTTTTAAATAAAGAGGAATTTTCTTTTGAAATAAAATAAAAGAAACATAGTATATTGAAGAATATACCATGCACATGGGTGCATATCACCCACATGGGTGCATACCACCCACATGGGTGCATTTTAGCACAAATATACATAAATATATAAAGATAATTCACAAAAAATAGGTTTTGATTAATATTTCTTTTGAAAATTTTAAAAAGGAGCAAATTTAGTTAGCCCCGGCACCCAAAAAACCGACCGCGCCGGCACTCATGGGTTGCCGCCCGGCATTCAGTGAATGCCGCCCTGCACTCAATGAATGCCGCCGGAACCCGTCGAGTGCCGCTGGCTGTAACAGACTGCTTTTCTCACATGTTCTAGAAGAAATCTTTGCACATGGGTCTCCACCCGAATTTACCCATTTATCCTTGAGATGATGGCCTATATAAACAAGTCTTCATCTTCATTTTGAGGGGACTTGAACTCTTGAATCAATGTACATACATATACAAGAGATATACAAGAGATATAGAGAATTGAGAAGAAGAGAAGAATTTCTTGAAGAATTGGAAGAACTTTGAGAAGAATTTGAAGATCTTGGAAGAGCTTCACAAGAAATTGAAGAATTCTTTGAGGTCATAGAGGTAACCTCTTAATCCTTGGTAGAGTTAGGATAATTCAATCACAAGTTCTTAGATCTAGGAACTTTTCACATTTTCAAAACCTCTCTTCTTACCCCATTTCATCACACACCACCAAGGACTTGTGATTGAATCTCATAACATTTCATTAATTTGGATCTAATTAATGCCTTGGGTTTGAGATAAATTAATTTTGAAGAATTTGTGTTCTTAGTTCTCTAAATAAAACTTTGATTTTCTTTATTTCTATTTTATTCATAAGGTTCATGAGATCTTCCATATCTCATTGAAGCTCTTTTGAATTTGATTCCTTATTCTCCTATAACCTTGTGATTCATATGAAGTTTAAGGTTGATCATGGTCACATTCACACATAGTTGGTAAAATACTAGTATCAACTCATGACTAGGATCTCTTTACTATGAATCTTATGGAATTTATACTATATTCCATGGAGATTAGAGTGGATTTGTTTTCCTTTAGTCTCCAATGACCATCAAATGGTAGGAGAAATATTTTAAGTTTAAGACCATCTCTATGGCTTAGACTAACCTCTTCCTTGGGTTTTTGGAAGTTCTTCATACTTCATCCAAAACCTACATGTATGTGTGTCTTTAGCCTCCAATGACCACCAAGTGATAGGAGTAATGATTTGAACTCAAGTTTTGGTCCATAAGTTTGAGTTCATTGTTTGGGATTTTGTGAAGTCCGTTTCATACTTCATTAAAAGTCCATAAGTCTAAAGAGGTCCTTAGTCTTCAATGACCATCAAATGATAGAGGAAATGATTTGATTTAAGCCCAACATTATGATCTAATAGTTGAGGCCAATCAACAAAGTTGAACTAGCAAAATGAAAACAGTGAGTTCACAAACTGTTTTTGATCAAAGATTTTTAGTTCGAAATCAGACCGTTGGAATTGAATGAAACCAACGGGAGAGCGTCAATAACACGATGTTCTACCACTGTAACTTTTGTTTTGGTGAGATTTCATGTTTTAAGTGGTTTGATCATGAGTTTTGTGAGACAACCACAATCTGTCCAGAATTTCAGAATAGTTTCAGAACAGCAACACGTTTTTGAAATTAATAAATCAGAACCCTAACCAAGTTTTCATGACCTTTAATAATTTTTTATAAGTACCTTAATGTGTTAGGAAGATACCCTAAAAAGATCTAAGTGTTTCTCATTTTTTTTACTATTTTTAAAAAATCATACAAGATTTCTGGACAGAGAGTAGTAAAATCCTGAGTGAGGTCTAGTATTTTCCGTATTCCTGGAGATCTAACCGTTGAAACCTCGATTTTCTTTTTGGGTTAGACACTAGACTCACAGAGGCATAACATATCCAAAAAGCATTAAGATCCAACCGTTGGAAGTATTTTATTCCTATTTTTGAAGGTCTGGTCTGCTCTCTGTAAATCACAAAAAACTGCTTCTGTTTTTGTCTAATCTTATTTATTTCAACTCAAATAGTCTCCTAATGGCTTAAGACTCAAACCATGTTTTGAATAATGATAATTTAGATTAAACCCAGAGGCTTAGGGGTCCAAATTAGTGAATAAATTCATGTCCCATTCTTGTTCATATTCATGCATTCATTCATACATGTTAATATTCATAAGTAGGACTTATCTCTTGTCTAAGATGTATCTAATTGAACATGACTTAGGATTACTTATTTCTGATATTATATCTTGTCTAAGGCATGTGTACTAACCTTTGTTTTGTAGCGCATTTGAGGTACAATTTCTCATCCCTTCTCTAATTTAATTCATTTCTTTGATTTTGAATTGATTTTCAACTCCGTGTGCGACACCTTAGCTTAGGTTTTGCCTTTATGTGTTTATATGTATTAGAGACCTTTTCTTAGGTTTATTTTATATGTATGCATTGCACGTTTAATTTCGCGGCTAGATCCCGGGTAAGTTTCCTAATTCCCTATTTGCACATCATTTTGCTTGCTATTTGAACTATGTGGCTTATGAATGATATTTTGTCGTTAGCAATTTTGCACCCTTTTCAACATGCTTGTGTAATGTATTATTTATATATATATATATGTATTAGTTGAGGGCATGCTTAAATTATTAATTCGATTAAATAGGATGATGAGTAGAGGCCTATCACGAGATAGGATGAAAGGGGGTGTTTTAGTCCGACGGGCTCCTTCCCCTTTCATTCCATAATCCCCGGACCCAGATTATCTTTGGTTTCGCAAAAGATCAGTTTGCTTTAAAAATGGTTTTTTAATTTTCCTAAAAAAATTAAGTGGCGACTCTTTGAATTTGAAAAATGTTTTAAAAGTGGGCCCAAATGCCGGTATCCACAATCTGGCGACTCTGCTGGGGATCGAACCCAGAATCTCTGGTTTCGCAGACCAGAATTTTGATTTTGGGTTCACTCGAGGATTAGACTTGAAAGCATCCTGTTAATCTGGCGACTCTGCTGGGGATCGAACCCAGAATCTCTGGTTTCGCAGACCAGAATTTTGATTTTGGGTTCACTCGAGGATTAGACTTGAAAGCATCCTGTTAATCAAATTAATTAATTTTTGGCCGCCCGTTGCATTGCACTTGCATGTCTCGCCAGTCGATTGCACGGAACTATGACCTTGGAGGCTCGGGGCAACCCGATCGGTCAAGCCATCATGGGGCCGTGTGATCACCCTTGATCTCGTACCATGTGTTGGTATATGAAGCATCCTATCGGGTGTGTGTCAAGGGTCCCTTATTTGACCAAAACCCGGCCTATGCATGATAGCTTCTATAGAACCTTTCAATCTAGAAAATCAATTCTTGATTAGGATTATGTGCTAGGAAGTTTTGTATGCCCGGAAGGGATTATTCGAGATGATGACGATGCTTATTTGATAAAATACGTGTAACCTCTTAATCACTTTTGGGCGATTCCTCTTCATGTCTTATGACATTTGAGAATATGCCAAACCTTGATTATGAGACTACATCCCTGATATCATGTTAGCTAAAGCATCATTGACCTTGTATGCATCCAAATTTATGAAAAGTGCGGTGATTATCCAAAACATGTGATCATTCTACCCAAGGAATTTTAAATCCACCTTTGAAAGAAGATAGGTTTTTTACTTCTTCATTCCAAAGTATTTAGTCACTCTTTTAAAATCTTTGGAATTCACCTTTTGATTAAAATCCCAAGTCAACCCCTTGTTGAGGTATATTCTCGCATTTTCCTTCTTGAAGGAAGAATCCAAAAAAATCTTGGGAATTGTTTTTAAGAGAAATGCTTCTTTTTTAATGAAAGCAAAATTTTGACCCAATCACCTTTTTGTTAAAGAATAATCCAAAAATTTTGAAAATTGTATTTAAGAAATCTCCCCAACTAAAGAAATGCTTTTGAAACAAATCCCAAAGCAAAATTTTTGACCCAACCGTCTTTTGTTGAGAAATGTTTTTACCTCCAAAAGGAAAAAACCAAAATTCTCAAGAATTATTTTCAAAAGATTTTATCATCCAAGAAATGCTTTCTAAAAGAGTTTCAAAATTGTTTCCATCGAAGGGGTGATGAGGATCACAAGTAAAAGGAGAAATTAGCACACTTAACATGGAAGAGGGTTTTATGTGCTTACGTGTCTTATGTGCTAGGGTTAGGATTTGCTTTTATTTTGGCATATAGAATAGGCACACACACACACACACATGCATTGCATCCGTGTGGCATATGAATCATTCATGAAAGCATATAATAAAGTCAATAGATAAAATAATGGTGAAAAGGGTGAAAAGTTGTTAGAGTTAAAATAATTGAAAAAAAATATGATTGTAGGATAAAGATAGAATCAACTACGAGCACAGTCTGGTACAGAGATTCTACTGCAAGGCTAGTGAGAAAGGAGATGGCACAAGAGGCAAATGCAAGGGAGATGGCAGAATTAAGGACAATGGTCGAACAGCAAGCGGGTCAAATGACTAGAATGATGACCATGATAGAAGCACTAGAACGACAGCCGCCAATTAATGATCCTCCTCACAGGGATGAAGATTGGTTTGATGAAACAGAAGGGGTTGAAGCGCCGAGAGCAGAAAGGGAGAAACTAGAAAAGGAAAGGGCTGAGAAAGACAAGCTGATGACTGAGAAAATGGAGAAGTTGGAAAGGGTGGTCCGTAAGGCCCATGGGGTTGATTCCTACTTGTTGGAATTGGAAGGATTATATGAAGGGGTCTGTGAAACATTACCTGCATGGTTCAAAATGCCTGTGTTCGATAAATTTGATGGAACAGGGAACCCTCGTAGCCACATCAGAATGTGTATAGGGGCATTTCAGCCTAGTGGCTTGAGCACAACCATGATGGCGGTCTTGTTTCAGCAGACGTTAACTGGGGCTGCTTTGTCTTGGTACCTCACTCTGGAGCCGGGGAAAACTAAAAATTGGGAAGAAGTGGTCAAAGCATTCGTAGCCCAATACGAATACAATCAGGATTTGGATGTTACTATCAGGGATTTAGAGACTACCCGACACGGGAACAAAGAATCGTTTGCTGAATTTCTGAGTCGATGGAGGAGAAAGGCTGCTAAAATGGTACAAAGGCCGACCGAAAAAGAGCAAATTCGAAGGCTGATGAAGAACCTCCAACCCATTTACCAGGAGAAGATGAGGTTCCAATCCCTCAACACCTTTGCCGAAGTGTTTGATGTGGGAACCAGAATCGAAGACGCAATACATGAAGGGGTCATCAAAAGAGAGGAGCTAGTGAATAGGTACAGACGGCCGAACTATGGAGCAGGAGGAGGGCATTCAGGAGGTCATTCAGGACCTACAGATGTGAACGCGCTAAGCGAACCCGAAAAGAAGTTCGATATAGCCAGAAGTTACCCAAAGATGGGAGGGGATAAGCCTTTAAGGAGGTTTTCAGAATTGGGAGTATCATTATCCACGGCCCTTGATCGGCTATTGGCAAAAGGACATCTCCGCCTACTAGTGCCGCGACCAAGACCGAATCCACCACCTCCAAATTTCAAATCTGATCTATATTGCAAATTCCATCAGGAACAGGGGCACTCAACTGATCGGTGTTTAAGATTAAGACATGAGATCCAAGATTTGATTGACAAGAAAGTAATATCTGAACCACCCACCAACCCGCCAAATGTTACCAGAAACCCGCTACCAGATCATCATGCCGTGCCACCACCCAGAATTTACTAATTGGGAAATGAGGGGAGCTCTTTTGATCCATCAGCATTGATTAATGAGTTGGGAAGTCCGAGAAAAGCTTATCAGATGTTGGAGGATCCGCAAATCTGCACTTTAAAAGAGCTGGTAGATGAAGGCAAAGGGAGAGAAATAGAAGGGGCTATTGACGCAGACTGGTGGGCACCTGAAGCTGACAATTCACTTTGGTACAAGGGAGATGATAGTCAGAATAACAATAAAGTTAAGGAGGACCTTTGGTACGAAAGTGAGGAGGAAGGTTTAAAAGTTGATGAAGCACAGGATGGACTTTGGGTCAAAGAAGGAATTAGTCACCTCACGCGATCCGGAAGGCATTTTAAACCACATGAACTTGAGGAAGATCACTCGGGGTAGGAAATGAATAAAGGGAAAGGGAAACTGAATGAAGAAGAAGAAGAGGACAGAGTTTTAAGACAGATGAAGAAGACACAGGCAAATATCACTATTTGGGGGTTGTTAATCGCTTCCAAGCATCATAGACAAGCAGTCCTCGATGCTTTCAATCAGTCAGATGTCTCCATCGATGTTACCCCGGAAGATCTCGTCGGCATGATCAACAGAAGTCCAACTCTCGCTATTTCTTTCTCCGAAGCTGACTTACCTCCTGGGGGACCTGTTTATAATAAGCCGTTGCACGTTACCGTGGAGTGCTTAGGAAATTCTCTACCTGCTTGCCTGGTTGACAACGGGTCTGCGTTAAATGTATGCCCTTTTCGGACAGCTAAAAGGATGGGGCTCGATGAATCCACATTTATACCATCAGAACAAAAAGTGAGGGCTTATGATAATACCATACGGGCAGTTATGGGGATCATCTTTCTGAATCTCTCTGTTGGGACCGGTGAAAGGGAAATAGAATTCCAAATCATTGACATTCCTGCATCATTTAACCTGCTTCTGGGAAGGCTGTGGCTTGATAGTTTGGGTGCCATTCCATCAACCATCCATCAGAAAGTTAAGTACATTTGGAAAAATAAGGTATGCGATCTTCTGGGGGATAGCTGGATAAATGTATCTGGGGCCTCATCAAGTGCTCCGATTTTAGAAGTACAGATACAAGAGGGTGAAGCAAGTTTAGGTGGGTTTGAGTTCATTAACGTCATAGAAGAGGGGAAGCCGAAGGAGTTTTTACCACTATACTTCGATCAATACGCCAGTCCGTTGGTGGCCGGGATCATGAGAAAAATGGGGTTCTTCCCAGGGATGGGTTTAGGTAAGAAACACCAAGGATTACCATAATTCCCAAATATCGTTACACAAACCCACACTCATGGGCTAGGGTACTCGCCAACCAAGGAAGAATTGAAGAAGAAAAAGAAAGCAACCGATGCACCGCTGGAACCATACTTGAAAACTCTTAATGGGTATTTCGTCAAGCAAGGGGAAGATTTTCCGTTTTGCGGTTTTCCAGAGCCATGGTTAGATAAAGCGGAGAAGCATATGAAGCCGGGATTCGAGATTTTCTTTGCGCATGACTTCTCTGATTATGAGGACCCTTATCTTCAACAGCCTGCAAAATCTGCCATTATTCAGGACTGGGTGTGTACTCTAGATGGCTCGGCAATGAAGAACCTGCTAGAAGAAAGGTGTGAGGGGACCAAAAAGGGGAGCTCTGCAGAGATTAAGGATGAAGATGGGAAAAGTCGGGTTAAAGAAGAAAGCAAGGGGAATTAAGAAAGGGAAAAGCCAGCGTATGAAGGGGAACCAGAGGAAGTGGAAATAGAAGAGATCACTCAGGAAGAGGAACAGGAAGATCGCTTCATCACTGATATAGGAGGGGAAAGCAAAAAAGAGTGGGTCTTTGAGTCTAGTAATAAGTATCCCCCTCACCCAGAGTCTGTATTGGCCCAAATGAGGCGTCTTTCAATTTCTATGTCTGTTGTAATTGCTCCGAAAAAAGTTAATGAGAATATGACAAATTCTGCTTACTTGACTATGCATAATAATAACTGTGATGCATGTGATGAATATGATGAAATACCTCAGGAATTACAAAAATTGATTGAAAAAGAAAATGAACCTGCATGCAAAATCATGGAAAGCACTTCAACCATTAACCTGGGAAATGAAGATAATCCACAAAATGTTTCTATTGGCTCCACACTTAATAATGAGAAAAGCGAAGAATTAATCAATCTATTAAAAATTCAAAGATGTCTTTGCATGGTCTTATGATGATATGCCAGGAATTGATCCAGAAATTGTCCAACACCATATTCCCCTTTTCCCAAATTCGAAACCCGTAAAACAAAAATTGAGGCGAGTGAAAGAGGAGGTTGAAAAGCAACTGAAGGCTGGATTCTTGATTGTCACCGAGTATCCTGAATGGGTTGCCAATTTTGTACCGGTTCCTAAAAAGGATGGTCGTGTTAGGGTTTGTATGGATTTCCGAGATTTGAACAAAGCTAGCCCTAAGGATGATTTCCCTTTACCCCATATCGACGTATTAGTGGATAATACCGCAGGGCATGAACTTCTATCTTTCATAGATGGGTTTTCAGGGTATAACCAGATCTTGATGGCACCAAAGGATAGAGAGAAAACAACTTTTATCACACCTTGGGGGACTTACTGTTATAGAGTTATGTCGTTTGGACTTAAAAATGCAGGTGCGACCTACCAAAGAGCTGCCACTACGTTACTACATGATATGATTCATAAAGAAGTGGAAGTATATGTGGATGACATGATAGTAAAGTCCAAAGAAAGAGGAGGGCATCTGGAGGCATTAAGAAAATTTTTCGAAAGGCTGAGAAAGTTCGGAATGAGGCTAAATCCGCAAAAATGCGCCTTTGGGGTCACCACTGGGAAACTGCTAGGATTTCTGATCACCCAGAGAGGAATTGAGGTAGACCCCACCAAAATCCAAGCTATAACCGAAATGCCGCCACCAAAGAATGAAAAGGAGTTGAGAGGGTTCCTAGGAAGAATACAGTTCATCAGCCGCTTCATATCCAAACTCACCATGACCTGTGACCCGTTGTTCAAATTATTGAGAAAGGGGGAAAAGTTCAAATGGGATAACCAGTGCCAAAGAGCCTTTGAAAAGATCAAAACCTACCTTCAAAACCCACCTGTCCTATCACCTCCTAAGCCTGGGAAACCTTTATTGCTATACCTATCCGTAATCGAGAACTCAATGGGGTGCATGCTGGCCCAAGAAGAGGAAGAGGGGCGTGTGGAAAAAGCCATATACTACCTGAGTAAGAGGATGACCGGATATGAGTTGAACTATTCACCATTGGAGAAAGCTTGTTGGGCCCTGGTGTGGTGTACCCGTCGCCTTAGGCATTACATGCTAGCCTTCCCTATCACCTTAATATCCCGAATGGACCCACTCAAATACCTCTTCGAAAAGCCTGCCCTGACCAGTAGGATATCCCGATGGACCATGATGCTAGCCAAATTTGATATTAGATACGTCACTTCCAAATCTGTCAAGGGGAGAGCCATCGCCGAGTACTTAGCCGACCTCGCCATAGAATCCGAAGAAGGAGGAGAATTTAAGTTTCCAGATGAAGAAGTAATGGAAGTAAAAGAGAACCTGTGGAAAATGTACTTCGATGGAGCAGCTAATCAAATAGGGTACGGGGTAGGGATCATCCTCATATCGCCTAGCGGGGCCCCCACTCCGTTGGCCGTTAAGCTCAAGTATAATTCGACTAATAACACGGCAGAGTATGAAGCTTGTATAATTGGGATGGAAGCAGCCTTGGCTTTGAGAGTGGAAAAGATCGATGTTTTCGGGGACTCTAATCTGATAATATCACAAGTGAGGGGCGACTGGAGAATAAAGCATGAGAAATTGAGACCTTACCATGAATATCTAGAGAGCCTGAAAGTGCAATTCAGAAAATTTTCATTCTACTACCTTCCCCGTGAGGAGAACCAATTGGCAGATTCCCTAGCAACCTTAGCCTCAATGATCCAAATTCCTGTGGGAGTCTCCATGATTCCTTTATCCATAGAAGAGAGAACCCGACCTTCGTATGAAACAATCACCGCCATTGAAGAAGAGGATGAGGGTGAGATACCATGGTATATAGATGTTTGGAACTTTATTGAGAAAGGAGAATATCCTGGAGGAGCTTTAGAAAAGGATAAGAAAGCAATTCATAGATTTTTAGCTCAATTTGTAATCTATGCGGGAAAGTTGTGGAAGAATTCCTACACTGGTTATAATTTAGAATGTCTATATGGAAGGGAAACAAGGAAAATGATGGAAGAAGTACATGAAGGAGTATGTGGGCCCCACATGAACGGACACATGTTGGCCAAAAAAGATAATTCGACAGGGATACTATTGGACGACTTTAGATAAGGATTGCTGTGAGTATGTTAGGAGATGCCATAAATGTCAGGTTCATGCAAATTTAATGCATACCCCACCTTCCCGGCTCTATAGCATGACCACTCCTTGGCCGTTCTCTGTGTGGGGTATTGATATCATCGGGGAAGTAGTTCCGTAAGCTTCAAATGGGCACCGGTACATAATTGTGGCAATAGACTATTTTACCAAATGGGTAGAAGTGGCATCATACGCAACTCTGAAGGCAAAAGATGTGGTGAATTTTATCCAGAAGAATATAATCTGCAGATACGGGGTGCCAAATGAGCTTATTTCTGACCATGGAAGTCATTTTCAAGGAGAGGTTATTCCATTCCTAGAGAAGTATAGGATTACCCACCACCAGTCCTCACCATACAGACCACAAACAAATGGAGCAGTAGAGGCCGCAAACAAGAATGTAAAGGCAATCCTGGGAAAAATGACGGACACGTATAGGGATTGGCATGAAAAACTACCTTTTGCTTTGTGGGGATATCGAACTTCTGTGAGAACCTCAACCGGAATACGCCATACTCATTGGTCTACGGGATGGAGGTTGTTTTGCCAGTGGAAGTCGAAATACCGTCTTTAAGAGTTTTGGTAGAGTGCGAGGTAACCGAACTGGAATGGTTGCAGGGGAGATATGAGGAATTGATGTTATTCGATGAAAAGAGGCTGGCTGCTGTAAACCATACTCGGGGATATCAGAAAAGGATAGCTCGTGCTTTCAACAAAAAGGTTCGCCCAAGGAAGCTTGCTGAGGGCGACCTGGTCCTCAAAGAACTTAAGCGCACGTTCATGACCCACGAGGGAAATTCAAACCTAACTAGGTCGGACCATACATTATCAAGACACTTCTCTCCGGGGGAGCTGCTTATCTCATGGACCTGGATGGGGTTGAGTTTAAACAACCAATCAACCTCGATCGCCTCAAAAAATATTTTGCTTGAAATCTTGTCTTTCAAAACCTCCAGAGTCGATGAACTACGCTTGACCTGATTCCCGATAGGGGATACGTAGGCAACCCACTCGGTTCGGTCACAAAATAACAAAAAAAAATATGTGTATGTTCTTTCTAGCCCTAGCTGAACTACTGCGGACTTGATACCCATTCGGGGATAAGTAGGCGGGCTCACAAAGCCCTCGGTCCAAACAAGGCCCAAACAAAGTTAAAAGTTCTGAGTTTCGCCACACCAAACTAGGGGCAAACTCGCATTTTCCCAAGAACCACATCTAAGTCTCGAAACCAGGGGCAAACTTCGTTTGCTAGAACCGATGAACCCAGGCAAAGCCTAAACCCATTTCTGGATCTACTGGCTATCAAGATATGCATCATGTGGAAACAAGCAAAGAATTCATTATATAGAGGGATTAAAACTAAGCAAGACTCATGAAAGAGTAATAAAAGCTGAAAGAGACATTGAGAGGAAAACTGTTCATAACCCAAAGAAATTAAAAAAGTGCTAACTTTGATTCAACATGATTAGGGCATTTTCGGAACACAAAAAAAATAATAAAAAAGAGCTTTCAAAAAAACAAAAAAAAAAAAGAGAGAAAGAGAAAAAGAAAAGGAAAATGCATCACAGAAAATAAAACACAGCAAAAGTTAAGCAGAATTTGTCGAAAATTTTAAAATCTTGTTGTTTTTTTTTCTTTTTCTTCCTTTTCATTTTGTCTATCTAGAAGCTATTCCCTAACCAGAGTTTGGATCTCAAGCAAATACTCTACGATCGGGACAACTGAAGCTGGAATCCTCCGAAAGGGAGCCGATACCCTATCATGCCAAGCCTCAGCAAATATCCTCACGGTAGAAGGGCGTAGGGCGGAACTCCTCGAGAAATCAGCGGTAATAGCATCAGGAACGTCCTGGAGCAAGCCGAACTGGCGAACTACCCGGCTGGGGATGTAAAAGGTGGTAACTCGCAGACCAGGCAACCAAACCCCTGGGTGCCCAGGAAGTCGTACCGCGACGGAGCAATAAGACCATCGGGGGCATATCTAGCAGATGGCCTCGTAGCTCAAGCCTCGAAACCAAGCAAGCCAGCTAGTAACTGTACGGGAAGGGTAGCGGACACCCATGCGATCATAGGAAAGCAGTCTCCCGAGGAAAGGGCGAGCAAAGAAACCTAAGCGCTCGAAGAGCCAAATCTGCAAAACGTGAGGTGACCCCGAAAGCAGCATCGATCCCGCGGTATGTGCATGATCTAAGCCCAACAAGGTCTCCCCCAGAACGAGCATAACGGCACTCTGCATCTCTCAGAGGCCACATACGACTGGAATCAGGATGTCAATGGAAGACTGAAACAAGAAGTGGGAAAGCATCGCCAAGGAAAGGGCACTCCACCTGATAAATCTGATACCTCCCATCGTCAGGATCACCAATGGGTGCATAAGTGGAGGAAATGCGGTCAAAATCAATGTGTTGATCCCGAACAAAATAACTGGCAGCACCCCGGGAAATACCAAGAAGGGCCGATAAATCCTGGATGTATCCCGCCTGAACCTATGGAATGATCAAGTCGGCATAGGGGTCGGTGTGGAGGATAGCACTGAACTCCTCAAAAGAGGACAGACCTCCTCATGACCAAACCGAAAGACGTGCAGAGAAGGGTCCCAACACATGATAGTTGCTCAAAGTAAGCCCTCGTCTAGAGCCATTTGGCGAAATACGAAAAGATCTATCAGTCTGTGAGACTCAAAGATGAGTCGGTCGATGCCAGAAAGAGAATCCATCCATGGGTATAGAATGTCAGAACTAATGGGGGCCATGAAGAAAGGAGGAGGATATAGAAGGAAAAGTTTGAGTGCAAAGAAGGCAAAGGGCTCTAGAAATCTCGAATGAACCTAAAAATGGACAAATGACAGTTTATAAAGAAAAAGGGTCGGACCGGCACTCGATGTAAAGTAGCGGCATCCACTGAGTGCCGGCCGGCAATCACTGAGTGCCGCGCGGCATTCAGTGAATGCCGGTTAGCCTCACTGAGTGCCGGCCAGGGTTCAAAAGGCACATGGGTCATTTTGTAACCTTAATCAGTCCAAACCTGCATAGAATTTAAAAAAAAAGTGTCGCCAATCATCATCCCAGCATTATTGTTTGCGCCATTCATCAAATAAAGCCAAGAAAAGGCATTCATATTCTAAATCAAGCAAAGGAAATAAAGTTCTAAAACTAAGCCGGGGAAGTAATCAGGCATGAATATAAACAAATTCAAAATTGGCACGCAGGCCACCATGCATGAATGCTATCTATCCGTTTAAATAAATCCATCAAAAGGGAAAATTCAAAGCTCTCGTCCTCGTAGGGACGTTTTGAAATAAGAAGCATGAGAGATGAGTTATCCTCGTCGGCGACGAGGATTTCTTCTGGGTGCTCACGAAGCTGTCTGACTTCCTCCAGCTCCTCCATCACCACCATCTCCGCCCTCTCCACCATCTCCATCACCTCCTTGATAGCCGCCGCCAGCACCTCCTTGATAGCCGCCGCCTTGGCTCAATTGGAACTCCTGGATCTGCCTCCTCAGAGCAGCCATCTCAGCTTCCTGCAAGAGAGAATAAAACGAAATATGTAAAAAAAAAAAAAAAAAAAAAGAAGAAGAAGAGAGAGAAAAAGGAAGATTGTGATACCATAGCCCTGGCCTGAAGGTCAACATTGGCCCTTGCCCCATCATCCTGAGAAAGAAAGAAATAAGAAAACCTTTTTTTTTTTTTAAAAAGGTGGTCATTTGAATTTTTTTGGAAAGAAATAAGAAAACCCTTTTGAATTACAAAAAAAATAATAATAATAAATATATATATAGTAAAGGTGATCATTTGAATTTTTTTTGAAAATAAATAAGGAAATCTTTTGAATTTTGAAAAATAATGGTGACAAGGATTTTGTTTCCAACAAGAGAGGAACTTACCCTCCATTCACATCCATGGATCCAATGCTGGACGGTGTGCGCATAGGACAGACCCTCCTCAGCATAATCCCGAGGGACTGTATCATATTGCAGAGGGATGGTTGGAGCATTTTGAGTGTAAGGAGTCAGCTGATACATAGTCTCTTGACCCATGTCGACCATTGGAACACTCCAATTCCACTGCGAAAGGGCTGGGGGTTCGGCGACCCCAGGAACAGGCTGCAAATAAGAGTTTTGACATGAATAGTTGCATATTTCATAAAAAGAGCAGGAAACATAAATAAAGTTTATATATGAATAAAGTTTGTTACCCGGACAATGTCCATGAGGGGAAAATTGTGCATAAGGAAATTCAATCTGAAGGCTGCATAACCATCTGGGCCGTCCAGAAAGTTTGCGATGTTCTCCCCGTCTAGAGCAGCCACCAGGTCGTCATGATCCAGGGTCTCCGTGCTCCTCATAGTAGCTGGAGGAGCCATCGGCACATAAAATTTTGGGGCGGCAAGAGACTGCCTAGTCACCCTCTCACCAAGGTACCACTCTCGGCACGCTTCGCCCACCATCAGAATCCTCAATCTAGAGGAGGCCACTGCCGCTTGAATCGCTTCACCTGCCTCTGGAAGAGCCGCCGCCCACGGATTCCACTCCACGTGAACCTCGTGTAGATTGATGAGGAGGTTCCTATAACCAATAAAGTCATGAGCCCCGACCTTCCGACCCGTTGCTTCCTTTCTCCATTTTAAGCCCTGGGGCATGATAGCGGCCTCGCTGTCCTGAGTACGGGGAGCTCTCATGCGGAGGTATTCATGAGACCATATCTGCAAAAGGGAAAAAGAAAGAATGAATTCAGTTTTCAAAATAAAATTAAGGGAGATGAATAAAAATAAAATTTTCTGAAACATAATAAAGCTATACCTCCCAAGCTCTCCAGTACCCGCCAGTGGAAGAGGAGTTTTCCCTGGAGACCTCACTCATGTAGTTGTAGAGGGTGGCCAACCCCGCCCCTCCCCAATTATACTGGGAGATGCGGTCGACGTTCGTGAGGGAAGCCAAGTACCTAAGGTGGATCGTATCCCCCTTTGTGCTCATCAGCGAGCAACCCAACACATACATAATGTAGGCCCTAGCCATCTGATCGTCCGTAAAGGCCTGACCCTTGAAGGTATCCAAGAGCCACTTTGCCGGCACTACAAAATCTCCTGGATAGGCCCCGAGCAAGTCAATAATCTCTTCATGACGAGTCTGGAGATCATTATAGCGAGCAATGGGAAGGCCACCGAATGGAACGCCAGTGATCATGGCGAAGTCCAAAGGAGTCATTGTCATCTCCCCAAAGGGCATGTGGAAGGTATTTGTTGTGTCCCACCATCTCTCCGCTAGGGCCTGGATATGGGTCCTGTCATTTGTACTCTTCTCTAAAAGCAACGCGAAGAGCCCGAATCCAGCGTTATTGACCAAGGTTCTAACATCATCAGAGAGTTCTTCGTACCACCTCCGGCCGTGAGCCATGCTCCCATGACCCTTGAGGACAAATTCTGGAGTCTGCCAAAAAAAAAAAAAAAAACAAAAATAAATAAAGAAAAAAAGAAAATAATGACCAAATTCTTTGTAAAAGGCAGATAGGTGACGAAAGTGAAGAAAGTTCTTGAGTCTAAGTGACTCGTTTGGTTTGAAATTTTTTTTTTTTGTAAGTTTGAGCGACTCGTTTGATTTAAGAATAAAAATAAGAAAGTTTTCTTGTGAGTCTAAGCGACTCGTTTGATTTGAAAATAAAATTTTCCTTCTGAGTCTAAGCAACTCGTCTGATTTGAAAATAAGAAAATTTTGAGTCTAAGCGACTCGTCTGATTTGAAAATAAGAAAAATTTGGAGTCCAAGCGACTCGTCTGATTTGAAAATAAGAAAATTTGGAGTCCAAGCGACTCGTCTGATTTGAAAATAAGAAAATTTGGAGTCTAAGCGACTCGTTGATTAAAAAAAAAAAATTGTGAGTCTGAGCGACTCGTTTGATTTAAGAATAAAAAATAAGAAAGTTTTCTTGTGAGTCTAAGCGATTCGTTTGATTTGATAATAAGAATAAGAAAATTTTCTTTGAGTCTAAGCGACTCGTTTGATTTGAAAAAAAAAAAAATTTCTTTTGGGTTTGAGCGACTTATTGATTCGAAAATAAGAGAAAGTAAAGTTTTGGGTCGTGCAAATTTTCAGGTTCATTAAAATGTTGTTCATCCGAACGCCTCGCGGGATCGATGTCCCCCCATTAGCGTCGGACGAATAGAACATCGGAATTCATAAGCATGGAAAGTTAAACGAACCCAAATAAAGGCAATAAGCGAAAGCACAATACCAAGAATTGAACCCCAATCATGACATTCTACCCAAGAAAATCAATTCGAAGAGGGGGGGGGGGGGGGTTATCATAAAAGGTGGAATACATCTAAGTACATAAGAGCCATAAAAGGCATTCATGCATACATTACTCATCATTCATAGCACTATATTGCATTATCTCATCATAAGCATAAAGGGGGTTTAGAGTATACCAATCGATTAAAAGCCCGTGCCGAGAGATGTGCCCCGGGGTCGGCAAGTAAGAGTGAGGAGTTATGAACTGGGTTGGGTTTTTACTTCCTCTTTGGAGGACCGTAAGACCCTGAACCACTAGCCATTGAAAGATCTACGAGCAAAAAGGGGAGAAATCAATGTTTATATGAAAAGTCTTGAGGGAAGAAAATAAAAAATAACATGAAGAAATTTGATTTCAAACACAAAATCAAGAAAAGATGTAATCTTGGTGATTAAAAGAGTGAACATACCTTGTTGTTGGTTGGATTCTTGAATGAGGGATCAAAAAAGGAGAAGGTTTTGGGGAGGAAGTCCGAAGGAAGAGAGAAGAGAGAATGAAAAAGAAAATTGAAAACTATTAGTTTATAGAAACTGCTGCTCAAGCCGGCACTCGGCGAAAAGGCGCCGGCACTCGCTGAATGCCGCCCGGCATTTGGTGGAGTGCCTGCCGGTCCTCCTCATCGAGTGCCGCCGCATGTGCCAGGTGGCCCTTTTACTCCTGATTTTCACTATTTACAAAAGAACCCCCGAATTTTGCTCCCATGTCCTTAAAGTTTTTCCCTCGTTACAAAGGGACCCCCGAGATTTGAAAAATAAGTTACTAAGCCCTTTGGAAAATTGGAATTAGCCCCTACTTGTTGAGAATTCTGTCAAAAACACCCATTTGCGATAAGTAAGTTAATCAGGTTAATCCAACTCCGGATTTCTATGAAATTAAATTTTGATTCGAGTCTGATTGACTCCTGATTTTGGAAAAAATAAGTTGGGCCTAATCAACTCCGGATTTCCCTGAAATTGAACTTTGGTAGGAGTCTAATTAACTCCTGTTTTGAAAAATTTTTATTTGATTTAGAGTATAATTGACTCCCAAATTTAGAAAGTTGAATAATTTGGAGTCTAATTGACTCCTGACTTTTGAAAATTGATTTAATTTGAGTTTGATTGACTCCAAAATTTTGGAAATTGATTTGGTTCGAGCCTGATTGGCTCCGATCCTTTGAAAATTTATTTAACCTAATTGACTCCGGAATTTCGGAAATTGATTTAGTTTGAGTCTGATTGACTCCGGAATTTTGGAAATTGATTTGGTTCGAGCCTGATTGGCTCTGATTCTTTGAAAATTTGTTTAATTAGAACCTGATTGACTCCGGACCTTTGAAAATTGATTTGAATTGGAATCTGATTAACTCCTGAATTTTGAAATTAAATTTAATCAAGTCCGATTGACTCTCAAAATCAAAAGCATGAATTGACTCGAGTCCGATTGACTCCTGATTTTGAATTGATTTGATTTGAGTCTGGATGACTCCGAACTGTTGAAAATTGATTTGACTTTGAGTTTGCTTGAATCCGAATTGCGAGAAGTTAAGCCAATATGATTCCTTTTGATCTTCAATTCTAGAAATGAAAGTGGATGCGCATATTAGTGCTCCCAGATTTAGGGAAATTTGAAAATGAACTTCGAAAAAGAGAGTAACTCCAAAAAAAAAGGAGTTAGGAGTTAAATCGAGTCGACGTTGACTTTGCCCCGTGAAATGACACATTTGCATCTTTGGTTTCCATAAACAAATCTGTACCGACTCTAGTGCCGCTACTTGATTCGGCCTAGTCAATCAGATGATTCTTTGAAGACACTGGAGTATAAGGCGTAAGGCGCATCTCAATCTTTCAGCGTGCTGCCTGATTCGACACCAGAGTATAAGGCGCGAAGCGCATCTCAGTCGATTAGATGATTCTTTGAAGACGCTGGAGTATAAGGCGCGAGGCGCATCTCAATCTTTCAGCATGCTGCCTAATTCGACACCGGAGTATAAGGCGTGAAACGCATCTCAGTCGATCAGATGATTCTTGGAAGACGCTGGAGTATAAGGCGCGAGGCGCATCTTAATCTTTCAGCGTGCTGCCTGATTCGACACCGGAGTATAAGGCGTGAAATGCATCTCAGTCGATTAGATGATTCTTGGAAGACGCTGGAGTAAAAGGCGCGAGGCGTATCTCAGTCTTTCAGCGTGCTACCTGATTTGACACCGGAGTATAAGGCGCGAAGCGCATCTCAGTCAATCAGATGATTCTTGGAAGACACTGGAGTATAAGGCGCGAAGCGCATCTCAGTCTTTCAGCGTGCTACCTGATTCGACACCGGAGTATAAGGCGCGAAGCGCATCTCAGTCGATCAGATGATTCTTGGAAGATTATGGAGTGTAAGGCGTGAAGCGACTCAATCTTTTAGCGTGCTACCTGATTTGATTATGGAGCGTAAGGCGTGAAGCGGCTCAGTCAATCAGACAATTTTATTAGGAGGTTGTGGAGCATAGGGCGCAGAGCAGCTCGACCTTTCAACGTACTACCGGATTCGACTATGGAGTGTAAGGCACAAGGCGCATCTCAGTCGATTAGACGATTCTCAAAATTCATGTGGAGCATGAACACTGCAATCATGACGTTCCCAAGAATAGGGCTATGACATAAAAAAAAAAAAGAATTTGGGAGTACGGGACATTAATTTGTTGAGCATGTGCATCACGATAAGATAGGATGCATTCATCTGTGTGACTACCTGCGTTTGTGTATCTTTATCCCTCGCCCGAACTACGTCTTGGTCTGATTCCCGATGGGATACGTAGGCAGCTCACCCTTGAGCAGGACCAGCATCTTGGCTCTTCGCGCACCCGATTTTGCAACGCACTTTTTGTTTTTACCTAGATTCAACTATTTGGTCAAAGGCTTGTCTTTCACACAGGCTTTGACATTCATTTGTGATACGCGTTGCTTTACGAACTCTGTCAAAGAGGGGCAAACTGTAGACACCCCAATTTTGACCAAACGTCAAATCCAGGGATTGGTTACCTCTCAAAGACCGATGATGACGATGACCGTGACGTTCGAAGATTTTCCAAGAAATTCAAAATCTTCAAGATGTTCTTCAAGTTAAAATTGCAAAATTCAAAAAAAAAATATAACAATAAAAAAGGAGAGAAAGGGTTTGGGTATTCGGGAGAAACCCGAACATTGAAGGACACATGAGGAAATCAGTCTGAAAATTTGCTCAAAATACATATAAAAAGGTTTTTTGAAAGGAAGTATAAAATAGAAGTGATAAAAAATGAATTTTTTTTTCAAATAAAGAGGAATTTTCTTTTGAAATAAAATAAAAGAAACATAGTATATTGAAAAATATACCATGCACATGGGTGCATATCACCCACATGGGTGCATACCACCCACATGGGTGCATTTTAGCACAAATATACATAAATATATAAAGATAATTCACAAAAATTAGGTTTTGATTAATATTTCTTTTGAAAATTTAAAAAAGGAGCAAATTCAGTTAGCCCCGGCACCCGAAAAACCCGGCGGCACTCGGCACTCACGGGTAGCCGCCCGGCATTCAGTGAATGCCGCCCGGCACTCAGTGAATGCCGCCGGCACCCGTCGAGTGCCGCTGGCTGTAACAGATTGCTTTTCTCACATGTTCTAGAAGAAATCTTTGCACATGGGTCTCCACCCGAATTTACCCATTTATCCTTGAGATGATGCCCTATATAAACAGGTCTTCATCTTCATTTTGAGAGGACTTGAACTTTTGAATCAATTTATATACATATACAAGAGATATACAAGAGATATAGAGAATTGAGAAGAAGAGAAGAATTTCTTGAAGAATTGGAAGAACTTTGAGAAGAATTTGAAGATCTTGGAAGAGCTTCACAAGAAATTGAAGAATTCTTTGAGGTCATAGAGGTAACCTCTTAATCCTTGGTAGAGTTAGGATAATTCAATCACAAGTTCTTAGATCTAGGAACTTTTCACATTTTCAAAACCTCTCTTCTTACCCCATTTCATCACACACCACCAAGGACTTGTGATTGAATCTCATAACATTTCATTAATTTGGATCTAATTAATGCCTTGGGTTTGAGATAAATTAATTTTGAAGAATTTGTGTTCTTAGTTCTCTAAATAAAACTTTGATTTTCTTTATTTCTATTTCATTCATAAGGTTCATGAGATCTTCCATATCTCATTGAAGCTCTTTTGAATTTGATTCCTTATTCTCCTATAACCTTGTGATTCATATGGAGTTTAAGGTTGATCATGGTCACATTCACACATAGTTGGTAAAATACTAGTATCAACTCATGACTAGGATCTCTTTACTATGAATCTTAAGGAATTCATACTATATTCCATGGAGATTAGAGTGGATTTGTTTTCCTTTAGTCTCCAATGACCATCAAATGGTAAGAGAAATATTTTAAGTTTAAGACCATCTCTATGGCTTAGACTAACCTCTTCCTTGGGTTTTTGGAAGTTCTTCATACTTCATCCAAAACCTACATGTATGTGTGTCTTTAGCCTCCAATGACCACCAAGTGATAGGAGTAATGATTTGAACTCAAGTTTTGGTCCATAAGTTTGAGTTCATTGTTTGGGATTTTGTGAAGTCCGTTTCATACTTCATTAAAAGTCCATAAGTCTAAAGAGGTCCTTAGTCTTCAATGACCATCAAATGGTAGAAGAAATGATTTGATTTAAGCCCAACATTATGATCTAATAGTTGAGGCCAATCAACAAAGTTGAACTAGCAAAATGAAAACAGTGAGTTCACAAACTGTTTTCGATCAAAGATTTTTAGTTCAAAATCAGACCGTTGGAATTGAATGAAACCAACGGGAGAGCGTCAATAACACGATGTTCTACCACTGTAACTTTTGTTTTGGTGAGATTTCATGTTTTAAGTGGTTTGATCATGAGTTTTGTGAGACAACCACAATCTGTCCAGAATTTCAGAATAGTTTCAGAACAGCAACACGTTTTTGAAATTAATAAATCAGAACCCTAACCAAGTTTTCATGACCTTTAATAATTTTTTATAAGTACCTTAATGTGTTAGGAAGATACCCTAAAAAGATCTAAGTGTTTCTCATTTTTTTTACTATTTTTAAAAAATCATACAAGATTTCTGGACAGAGAGTAGTAAAATCCTGAGTGAGGTCTAGTATTTTCCGTATTCCTGGAGATCTAACCGTTGAAACCTCGATTTTCTTTTTGGGTTAGACACTAGACTCACAGAGGCATAACATATCCAAAAATCATTAAGATCCAATCGTTGGAAGTATTTTATTCCTATTTTTGAAGGTTTGGTCTGCTCTCTGTAAATCACAAAAAACTGCTTCTATTTTTGTCTAATCTTATTTATTTCAACTCAAATAGTCTCCTAATGGCTTAAGACTCAAACCATGTTTTGAATAATGATAATTTAGATTAAACCCAAAGGCTTAGGGGTCCAAATTAGTGAATAAATTCATGTCCCATTCTTGTTCATATTCATGCATTCATTCATACATGTTAATATTCATAAGTAGGACTTATCTCTTGTCTAAGATGTATCTAATTGAACATGACTTAGGATTATTTATTTCTGATATTTTATCTTGTCTAAGGCATGTGTACTAATCTTTGTTTTGTAGCGCATTTGAGGTAAAATTTCTCACCCCTTCTCTAATTTAATTCATTTCTTTTGATTTTGAATTGATTTTCAACTCCGTGTGCGACACCTTAGCTTAGGTTTTGCCTTTATGTGTTTATATGTATTAGAGACCTTTTCTTAGGTTTATTTTATATGTATGCATTGCACGTTTAATTTCGCGGCTGGATCCCGGGTAAGTTTCCTAATTCCCTATTTGCACATCATTTTGCTTGCTATTTGAACTATGTGGCTTATGAATGATATTTTGTCGTTAGCAATTTTACACCCTTTTCAACATGCTTGTGTAATGTATTATTTATATATATATATATATGTATTAGTTGAGGGCATGCTTAAATTATTAATTCGATTAAATAGGATGATGAGTAGATGCCTATCACGAGATAGGATGAAAGGGGGTGTTTTTGTCCGCCGGGCTCCTTCCCCTTTCATTCCATAATCCCCGGACCCAGATTATCTTTGGTTTCGCAAAAGATCAGTTTGCTTTAAAAATGGTTTCTTAATTTTCCTAAAAAAATTAAGTGGCGACTCTTTGAATTTGAAAAATGTTTTTAAAGTGGGCCCAAATGTCGGTATCCACACCAGACTAGTAGAGTTGTATGTAAAAGAGATTGTAAGACTACAAGGGGTTCCAGTAGTGATTGTATCGGATTGCAATTATAGTTTTACCTCAAGATTTTGGGGAAGTTTACAAAAAGCTATGGGTACAAAATTGAGTTTTAGTACAGCACTTCATCCTCAGACCGATAGACAGTCAGAGAGAATGATTCAAACTTTGGAAGATATGCTTCGATTGTGTGTCCTAGACTTTGGGAGCGATTGGGAGAAGCACTTACCATTGATTGAATTCTCCTACAACAATGGATTTCAATCGAGTATCGACATGGCACCATATGAAGCTTTGTATGGACGTAAGTATTGTTCACCGATTTGTTAGACCGAAGTTAGAGAAGGAGGGTTTATAGGACTTGAGATAGTACAGTTAACTACTGAAAAGGTGAAGTTGATTCAGGAGCGACTTAAGGTAGCTCAGAGTCATTATAAGAGCTATGCGGACTCTAAGCAATGACAGATGACATACAAAGTAGGATACTTTGTGCATTTGCGAGTATCGCCTTCGAAAAGCATTGTCCAATTTGGAAAGCGAGGAAAACTTAATTCGAGATTCGTAGGACCCTTTGAGATCAGGGTAGGACCAGTGGCTTACCGATTAGCCTTATCGTCCGAACCGGAGTATGTGCACAATGTATTCCATGCGTCGATGTTGAGACGGTGTATGATAGAAATGAGTAAGATCATTGTACCGGAGCCATTACAGATTCAGGAAGACTTGACTTATGTAGAGCATCCGGTAGAGATCTTGGACCAGAATGAACAAGTGTTGAGAGCCAAGATAATTCCAATGGTGAAAGTTCTGTGGCGTAGTCATACGGTCGAGCAGGCTACGTGGGAGAACGAAAAAGAGATGAGGAATGAGTATCCAAATCTTTTCGATTCATGAGGTATAAGTTTGGAACAAACTTCCTTTTTTGGAGGGGAGAGTTGTCACACCCGTCCCGAAAAAAAATTTCTTTAAATGCATAAGTGGAATCTTGAGAATTATTAATGTGGATTAATGATTATGATGAGGTTGACTGTGAGTCAATATTGAGTATCAATCAAGCACATGGGAAGGTAGAAATTCATGAGGCATTAACATGACTTAAATGACATTTATGTAACTAAATGTTATTTGACATTATCTGGTTTATGTGAATAGTGAAATTACCTGTGTAGTGCAATTTCTGATAGTTTTGATTTTGTTTAAGATAATCTTTGATTGATTAGAGATAACCTATGTAATACATTGCATAAAAGTTAGGTTGTGTAGAAATTCCACAAAATTAGTTTTTGGAACGTAATTACAGCGACAAATGGAACTTAGGCGAAAAATTTTATAATTTATAGTTGTCACTCGTGAAATAATAATTTGGACGTGTGCGACGTTTCGGAGGATAATTAGAAGTTTTAAAAACTCGTGGGGAGGTAAACATAATTCTCAAGAGTTGTGCCTATATATAGAAACCTTAAGATATTTTTCATAAATATCCAAAATCAAATAGTTGAGAGCTTGGGAGATTTGGGAGTTTTGAGTGCTTAGAGCTTTAAGACGCAAAACGACGACTTTTCGAACATCAGTTTTTCTCCAAATTTTGTATTTGAACTCCTCGAGGTAAGAGCTATGTTTTGATAGTTGTTAGGCCTTGTTTGGCTTAGTTTTTTTTTTTTTTTTTTATAAAAAGCATAATTCTAGAATTTGGGAAAAACATATGTATACTTGTAGGAATCACTTGAGATCGGAGATTTGATGTTTAATCGGGCTTCTAGTCGTTCCCTCAAAGTTATACGATGATCGCTCGAAGTATGAATTTTAGACTTATGAATTATAAGAAATTTCATGTATTTAAATATCCGACTTGATATTTTGGATCCAAGCAAAATTCATGTATTAATTAGGCCCGTTAATTATGCACGTAAAAATACGACAAAATCATGTATATGTGTTTATATGAGCATGCTATGTGTCTACGTGGGTCAAAGGGGAGTTTGATTCAATTTCATTCTGGTCCTCGATGTTTGAGGATTTTGTAGCGACGGCTATAGTGCATGGTTTGGGAAAAGGCCCTGCCAGGGCTCAGTGTATGGTTTGGAAGAAGGCCCTGCCAGGACACTTGGATGAGTGGTTGGGAAAAGGCCCTCCACGGCATCAATTTCATTGCTTCATCATCGGATGAATGTGTATCTCTCACCCTGGAGACTATTTTGATGTGTTTTGATGTTTAGAACATGAATTGTCATATAAAGCATATGTTTAGAATTGTGCACTCGGCATATAGCTGAGCAGTGGAGATTTACTCCATTATATGTGATAAGAAGAAAGGGAAAAAGAAGTGAGGAGAGTGAGGCCAATGAGACGACGAGACCGTCCCTGTAAATGTTTTGGTTTTCATTTCCATGTTGTAATAACGAATTTTCGAGTAGCTAGAATCATGTTTTGCTTTAACTTAGAAACTCTGGAATAGATTCGTGGTATTGTAATTCGTAGTAAAACTGTTGTAATAATGTTCTGGACATGTTGTAACAAACTACTTTGGAATGAGGTGGTTAAGTGTGTTTAATCTCCGAATGTGCTAGGATAATCTTAACCACAGAAAATTTTGCAAAATGTGTTGCAGGGAGGAAAATAGTCGACTGGTCTAAATTCCAGTCGACAGGAGGCCTGTTTGGACAAAATATATTTTCAGTTTTCAAAGGAAACCAGTTGACTGGGTGGAGAAAATAGTCGACTGGAATGTGTCTTCAAACTTGAAATTCTGCTGGTTTCGGAGCAGTTGACCGGACGAGTCCCAGTAGACTGGGTTTTCGAACCTACAGTCGACCGGAGTCGAGTCTCAGTCGACTGAATTGGGACTGCTGGGTTTAATGCTTTCTGTAGTTCCAATCCAGTCGACTGGAGGCCCGAAGCAGTCGACTGGATTGCCGTTCAAAATGTATTATTTCTTTAAGTAGTTTCTAATGGGAAAAACTTTTTATAACCCTGATTTTTATGAATCCTACGTATGTTTATTCCGCTGCTATAATCTTTTAATGGATTGGATGAGCCTTGGTTGCGTGCCACGTGTCCTATTTTTGCCCGTAGCGGGATAGGTCTTGACAGTCTACGATACAAGAATTGTGAGATCAAATTAGGCGAGAAATTGATGACAGTAGACCTTATACCATTAGTTGTGAACCATTTTGATGTAATATTAGCAATGGATTGGCTATCTCTTAACCAAGCCCCAATAGATTGTGAATGGAAAGAAGTTATTTTTCGATCACCGGTTCACGGGAACTTTTGCTTTCAACAGAGTGGGGTTACAGTGCCACCGTATTTGATTTCCCGCTATCCGAGCGAGTACGTTGTTGAGAAAGGGATGTCAGGGGTTTCTATGTTTACTAATTCACACTTTGGCGACCGAGTTAAAGGTAGAAGACATTCCAGTAGTACATGAGTATCCGGATGTACTCCCAGATGACTTGCCAGATGTTGTTAATAAGAGGGAGATTGAGTTCACCATTGAAATAATGCCAGACTCAAGACCTGTATCGAATGACACCCATAGAATTAAAGGAATTGAAAGTTTAACTACAAGATCTACTCGACAAAGGTTTCATTCAACCTAGTATATCACCATAGGGAGCTCCGATATTATTTGTGAAGAAGAAAGATCGTACCGGGAGTTAAACAAGTTGACAATGCATATGTGTGTTAACTACCGGGAGTTAAACAAGTTGACAATCAAGAACAAGTATATGTTGCCCAGAATCAACGACCTATTTGACCAATTTCGTGGAGTACAAGTGTTTGTAAGGATAGATTTAAGATTGATTTATCATTAGTTGAAAGTCAAGGTTGAAGACGTAAAGAAGACTGCTTTCAGAATGCGCTACGGACACTACGAATTTCTAGTCATGCCATTTGAGGTTACCAATGCACTAGCCGTGTTCATGGACCTTATGAATTGAGTCTTCAAGGACTACTTAGATGATTTTGTGATCGTGTTCATAGCCAGCACTCTTATATATTCGCCGAGTGAGGTAGAACACGAGAAACATCTAAGACTTATACTTCAGAGATTACGAGAGAAGCAACTATTCGGGAAATCGAAGAAGTATGAATTTTGGCTACCTAGCATTGCTTTCCTTGGTCATGTGATTGATAAGGACGGCATCTTAGTTGATCCTCACAATGTAGAAGCTGTATCTAATTGGCAGAGACCGACATCAGTATTAAAAATTCAAAGTTTCTTAGGATTAGCTGGATACTGCCACGGTTTCATCGAGAAATTCTCAAAGATTTCATTACCTATGACAAAGTTGATGAGGAAGGGTACTACTTTTGAGTGGAGTTTAGAATGTGAAGACAGTTTTCAAGAGTTAAAGTCTCGTTTGACAAGAGCACCTATCTTGACGATACCATCCAGAACTGAGGGATTTGTGATCTATAGTGATGCTTAGCATCGGGGTTTGGGGTGTGTGCTTATGCACAGTGCTAAGGTGATTACTAATCACCTATGCTTCAAGACAGTTGAAACCACACGAGATAAATTATCTGACTCACAACCTGGAATTGGCTGCATTGATTTATGCTTTGAAGATTTGGAGGCACTACTTGTACGGTGAGAAATGTGAGATCTTCACGAACCACTAGAGCTTGAAATTCATATTCACGCAGCAAGATTTGAACATGAGATAGAGAAGATGGTTAGATTTGATGAAGGATTACGATCTTTCAATAGGCCAACGCTTTAAGCCAAAAGACGATGGGAAATTTAGCCAATGAGCTAACTAAGCAAAAGAAATTAGTCAGAGAGATGGAACGTTTGGAGTTAGATGTAATTCCAGAGACAAATGGTGGTTTGATGATGGAAATCATAGCTCACCCACACATTGTAGATGAGATCAAGGCAGAATAGTTCAATGACTACTATTTGTGCAAAATGAGAGATGAGATACCTTTGCAAAAACGACCCAAATTTATCTTAAAGAAAGGGGTGTTGATGCTTGGGAATCGACTGTGTGCCAAATTTGAAAGACTTGAAGGAACGAATCCTAGAAGAGGCACATATTACCAAATATTCAGTTCATCCGGGAAGTAACAAGATGTACAGAAACTTGTGAGAAATTTTTTAGTGGAGATGCATGAAGCGGGAAGTTGCAAAGTTTGTTTTCGAATGTTCGGCATGTCAGCAAGTCAAAGTAGAGAGACAAGTGCCCGCGGGGACTGCTACAACCATTGCCTGTGTCGGAGTGGAAATGGGATGAAATCACGATGGATTTTGTTTCCAGATTTTCCACGATCTACTAACAAGAACGACAAGATTTGGGTTATAGTTGACAGATTGACAAAGTCAGCTCATTTCCTACTGATTAAGATGACTAAACCATCTAAACTAGCAGAGTTATATGTGAAAGAGATTGTGAGACTATACAGAGTTCCAACAGTGATTGTCTCAAATCATGATAGTAGTTTTACATTGAGGGTTTGGGGAAGTTTGCAAAAGGCTAAACTTTGGGATATGCTTCTGATTGTATTCAGACATTAGAAGATATGCTTAGATTATGCATTCTAGACTTTGAGAGTGATTTGGAAAAGCACTTACCATTTTGCCTACAACGGTTTTCAGTCGAGTATTGGTATAGCACCGTATGAAGCCTTGTATGGGCGTAAGTGTCATTCACCAGTTTGTTGGACTGAAGTCGGAGAAAGAAGGTTGATAGGACTTGAGATAGTGTAATTGACTACAGAGAAGGTGAAGCTAATCCAGGAGCGACTTAAGGTAGCTCAAAGTCATTATAAGAGCTACGCCGACTGTAAACAATGATCGATGACATTCGAGGTAGGAGACTTTGTGTATTTGAGGGTGTCGCCTTCGAAAGGCATTGTCCGATTTGGGAAAAGGGTAAAACTTAACCCGAGATTCGTAGAACCATTTAAGATCCTAAAGAAAGTAGGACCAATGGCTTATCGACTAGCCATATCATCCGAGCTAGCGTATGTGCACAACGTGTTTCACGTGTCTATGTTGAGACGGTATATAACGGAGACGAGTAAAATTATCATATCGGAACCATTACAAATCCAGGGGGACTTGACTTATGTACAGAATCCAGTAGAGATCTTGGATCGGAAAGAACAAGTGTTGAGAACGAAGATATTACCAATGGTGAAAGTGTTGTGGCGAAGTCACATGGTCGAGGAGGCTACATGGGAAAATGAGGAGGAGATGAGGAATGAATACCCATATCTTTTCGACCCTTGAGGTATAAGTTTGGTTGGAAATTATAAATATTGATTAATAATTGTGAATAAGGTTGACCATGGGTCAACAGTGGGTGTCAATCGAGGACACGGGAAGTCGGTGAGTGCGCAACCAGAAATCACATTTAGATAATTTACTGAATAGTCGGTGAGTGCGCAATAACAGTAGGACAATCCTCAAGTGTTCCTCATGAAGTTCCTTAGAGGAAGAGTAGATAAGAATATCATCAATAAATACAATCACGAAATTATCCAAATAATTGTGAAACACTCGCTGCATAAGATCCATAACTACTGTTGGAGTATTGGTCAATCCGAATGGCATAACCACAAACTCGAAATGTCCATATCGGGAACTAAAAGATGTCTTCGAGATCTCTGACTCTCGAATACAGAGCTGATGATAACCCGATCTCAGATCAATTTTGGAGAAACAAGTGGAACCTTTGAGATAATCAAACAAATCATCGATTCTTGGAAGTGGATACTTATTCTTGATTGTCACATGATTGAGTTTTCGATAATCAATGCACAATCTCAATGTTCTATCCTTCTTCTTTATGAAGAGGACGGGAGCTCCCCACGGGGATACACTCGGGTGAATTAAACCCTTACTCTAGAGATCTTCCAACTGAAGTTTCAACTCTTTCAATTCCGCTAGTGCCATACGATATGGCGGAATAGAAATAGGCGAAGTGCCTGGCACAAGATCTATTGCAAAATCAATAGCACGGACAGGTGGTAATCCCGATAAGTCTTCTAGAAAGACGCTAGGAAATTCACAAACAATAGGTGACAATTCCATATGAGAAATGCCCCTCTCCATGGCCAATAAACTAGCTAGAGTTCCAAGAGAAGAGTATAAACTACTCAGTGAAAAGAAAGAGGGTATCAGTAAATCTAACTGATCGCCCTCGAATACAACTGTCTCCTTCAGAAGTGAAAAGAGTAACCCGACGCTTAAAACAATCTATGAAAGCCCGGCACTCGACCAACCAATCCATCTCAAGGATGACATCAAATCCTAGATTTGGCATAACAATCAAATCAACACTCAACTGCCGGTCTGCTATTAAAAGTACAAAACCACGGCAAGCCTGATTCAAATGAATAATACCTTCAACTAGAGTATCAACAGATAAGACAAGCTATAAGCATTCTATCTCTAACCCCAATACTGATGCAAATGCTGATGGGATGAATGAGTGTGATGCACCAGTGTCAAACAATATAGATGCCCAAGAGTTAAACAACGGGACAATACCTCGGATTATAGAAGATCCGGCATTTCCAGAAACATGGTAAGCAGATGATACATGGAGAGCAAAATTCCTTCCTTGGGGTTCTTGATGTTGTTGTGGCTTAATACCACCACGGTTATCTATCCTCTGATAATTTTCTTGATTCCCTCTATTCTAGTAGGGTTTCATGCTCTGAGCGAATATTGCCTGAGACGGTGGATAGTACGGTGTCGAACCAATCGACTGAGATTTCTTGGGTGGTGGTTGAGGACAAAACTTAATGAAATGGCTCGGATCACCACATCGGAGACAAACATTCTCCCCAGCGGTATTCACACCTCACTGTAACCCCGATTGTTGAGAACCTCGATAAGAAGATCTCTGTTGTGAATAGGATCGCTGATGCTGCTATTGAGGAGGTTGGGACTGAAATTGAGACCTAGTGTCTTTGGCTTTCTTAGACTGACAGGTGCTCTTGGCTGGAGTAGTCATCTCCCTAGCCCTTTTCAGATCTAAATCCACACTTTCAACACCCAATGCTCTTGTCAAAGTATCAGCATAAGTGGTGATAGGCGTGCTAGCCAGACTTTTCTGAATATATGGTCGAAGACCAGAGGCAAAGCGTGTAGCCTTGAAATGATCACTGACCAACTGCTCTTGCGCAAAATGAGCCAATATGGAAAACATAGTAGCATATTCTATCACTGACATGTCCCCCTGCTGAAGGGTAAAGAACTCAACCCTTTTTGCATCCCTCTGTACTTCTGGAAAGTAGTTGTCGAGGAAAAGACTCTTAATGATTTCCAGGTCATGCCAGCAAGTGGATGAACACTTATAGCGCAATCCCACCAATGGGTAGCTGTGACACCCGCTCCCGCGGTTTATATTTAATATTGTTTTAGCATGCATAATCATGAGTTAAAGTTAATTAATGTGTTATGTGACACTTATTGAAAGTGGGAATTAACCCACTAAGTTGATTATGGGTGTCCAGTTGGGAACCCAGTTATGGCTAGTATGGCAATCCAAGTTGGGATATGTGTTGATGGGTCCCAGTTGAAATGGGACAGCAATATGTGGAATACCCTATGTGCCTAAATGTTTATTAAGGCTTAAATGATTTATTATTTTATTGTTGATAATATCATGTTATTAGGTAGTGATCACTTTTAGGGTCAATTAGGGGTACTTTTGTGAGCACGAATTGAACATGTTACATAATTAGTAGGCTAATTAGAAACTTCATATAATTATATGGGACCAATTATGGGACCCATGCGAGACATAGATAAATACCCATTTAAGTTCGGGATAGTTTTAATATAGTTTAATAAATAGTATGGGCATAATTGCAAAACTAGAAAACTGTGGTGGGTCTTATAATAACAATGCAAAAAGTGGGTTAATATAAAAGTAAAGAGTAAGAAAAGAAGATCATATCTTCTTTACAGTAGTTACCCGACCTAAACAGAAGAATACGAGCACGGGATTCCGTCGACGTTCACGACGACGGTTGACGTGCCTAACGACGTCGGTTTTCAAAACAGGCTACATATTCGGCCTGGGGGTGAGTCTAACCTATTGGTACTAATTTTATTGAGTTCTGTGACAGTTTTTTTGCGACCCTTTTTAGGGTTTTAGCTCATAACTTATAATTTTTGTATAGGAATTGTACCTGGTTCTTAGTAGGGCTTTAATCTCACAATTAGGAGCAAAACCCAAGAGGTGAGTGATGTTAATTTTGATATTTTGATGATTTTCATGTTGGGTTCCATTGTAATGCCAAACCATGTCTAAATAGCGTGATTTAATTTATTAGCTTATTATTGGGCAAACATGTGGCTAAATTAGGCCCAATTTATTTGTGAAAGCACGGTGTAATGATTAAATGAGCATGTTGAGTTGCCTATTTAGGTCAATGGAAATTGCTAGTTCTATACCACCATGAGGTAATCTTTGTGATGACGACCACGTCCGCCAGAGGCCTATAGGACCGTACGTGTGAAGGCGTGGGTCATGACTAGTCACATGGGCGTGGGGAGTGGAGCCGCGAGCTAGCCGGTATTGGTGGGAGTGAACTAGTTATTACCAGAGACTATAGTTTTGTGTAATATGTTGAATTGAACATGCTTGTTATCCATATTCATGATTGGCATTTCTCACAAGAATATAGCTTATATATTGTAGTGGTTATTGAATAACCATCGTAGGTAATCACGGCGAGGAATCGGGGAAGTGAGCTGGGAAGTGGCTGGCTAGTGCATGGGTTTTGGGGGTTGTTGTAACCTTGTTAATAGTTACTTTCTTTTTAGTTTAAAGCTTGTAATATAGTTGTAATTAATCGGTTTTAATATGAATGGTAGTACGAGTCATACTTTGGTTGGTTTAAGACTTATGTAATATTTCTAGTTAAGCTTTAAACTTTAGTCGGGTTGTAACTTAACTTCTGTAATATATTGTTGGACTGTGTTAGTTGGGATTGTGTTTTATCATAGTGTTGCTATGGCTAATGTTATTAGATTGGGACGTTTGAACTGGAGTTTTATTTATTGGGTTGGTTGTAAATGGTTATATTTAGTATTTTTCTTAAATTATTTAAAAACTCTTGCTTGTACTTGGAAGCTCATGCTCGTGACTTTGATTTTATTCTAAATGGTTTAAAGCATTAATGTTGATTTTCAAATTGTGATTTGGTAATATTATTTGTGAATTTACTATTTGCTAAAACAGGGTTTTTGACTAATTGCAAAGACAAGATTTTGTTTTTTTTTTTATTAATATTGTTGAGCTTCTTTGGTTTAAGTTATTTTAAACTTATTTTGGAACTTTAATGACTGGGGTTAAGCCTTGGTGGCGTGCCACGTGTCCTGGGATCATCTGAGTGGTTCCGGGGCGTGACATTTAGTGGTATCAGAGCATTAGGCTTAGAGCCTTGGGTACGAGAGACGACGATTGAGAGTACGTGTAGATGACGAGCATGTAGATGCATTTCATGAATGCATATGAATAATTATTGCTATGTTGTTGTATAATATGTTGGCATGGCATGCAAGATATTTATGTAAAATGAGTGACAGGTAAAGAATGGATCATAATCGAGACCGTTCACCTCATTCGAGGATGGACCACCAAGAAGATGTGGTAAGCAATATCGTAAGGGCAGTAAGTGATCAGATGGGACGTGATAGACCTGCAAACCCACAACCACGGGCCGAACAGGGAGTCATTGAACAATTTTATAAAAGAAAACCGAGTCAATTTGATGGAGGCCCAGATCCATCACAAGCTGATAATTGGGTAATGGATATGGAACGCATCTTTCGGGCTGTGGAGTGTACAGATGGGGAGAAGATCATGTGTGTTACTGATACTTTGAAAGGTGAAGCCCAGAACTGGTGGGTAAATGTGATTGAACAAGGGGCACCAGAGACGTGGAACAGATTTGTAAAGGTCTTCTACAAGAGGTACTTTCCAGCATCTGTTAAGACACAACTAGGCCGTGAGTTTGCAAATTTGCAACAGGGTGATATGACAGTAAATGAGTATGCAGCCAAATATAATAGCTTACTTCGATTTACACATCGAACAGTACCAAGAGAGGTGGATAGAGCACGGAAATTTGAAGAAGGCCTACGAGATAATATTAGAAGCCGAGTGGATACACATCAACTTCCAAAAGTTGCTGATGTTCAAGATATTGCCCTGATAGCAGAAAGGGATATTGAGAAGTACAAACAGAGCCAACAGAATAAGCGGCCAGCTGAGGGAAAAGGTAAGGACAAGCTTTCTTTAAGAAGCCGTTCTCGCGAGGTTCTGGTTCTAGCTCGGGAGTCCAAAGGGGAAGTTCTTTTTCTAGAGAAAGTCGCACATTATGTCCAACTTGTAATCATCAGCATGGGAGAGTGTGCCATTTGACACTTGTATGTAATATCTATAGGTAGAAAGGGCATATAGCAAGGAATTGTTCACAAGCTTGAACTCAGAGTACAGGAAGTATAAATCCAGATATAAGAGGAAAATGCTTTGAATGTGGACAGCCTGGACATCAAGCAAAAGAATGCCCAATAAGACAACAACGAGGGACAGGTTCTGTAGCTTCAACTGGGGTAAAACTAGGAACAAGTGTGAACAAAGGAAAAGGGCCTGAGAAAAGACAAGGACGGTATTTCCGTCTAACACCAAGGGATGCCGCAGCTACTAATTCCGTGGTATCAGGTACATTACTCATTTGCTCACACCCGACGTATGTTTTAATAGATTCAGGTTCAACACATTCTTTTGTTGCACATGAATTTGTTAAACACTTAGAAAGCATGTCAGAACCTTTAGGGTATGATTTGTCTATATCGTTACCCTTAAGTTAACCCATGGTGACCTCATCAATATTTAAAGCATGTGAAATCAGGATAAATGATAGGGTTTTGACAGTGAATTTAATTCTGTTGGCCATTAATTATTTTGATGCAATTTTGGGTATGGACTGGTTATCCGTGAACCAAGCAACTATCAATTGTGAACAGAAAATAGTTACTTTTTGACCAATGGGACAAGGGGAGTTTAGTTTTCAGAGAACTGGTGTTGTAGCACCACCATATTTGGTTTCAGCAATACGGGCAGGCAAGTTGTTGAAACAAGGTTGTCGAGGATTCTTATGTTCAATAAGTGACACACGGGTCACAGGGACTAAGGTAGAAGATATTTTGGTTGTACGGGAGTTTCCAGATGTCTTTCCTGAAGATCTTCCTGATGTATTAGTTGAGCGGGAAATTGAATTTACTATTGAAGTAGTCTCGGGGTCTGAGCCAGTATAAAAAACACCTTACAGAATGGCACCGGTGGAGTTAAAAGAACTGAAGATTCAACTGCAAGATCTTCTAGATAAGGGATTCATTCGACCTAGTGTATCGCCATGGGGTGCACCAGTCTTGTTTGTCAAGAAGAAAGATGGGACGATGAGAATGTGTATCGATTATCGAGAACTCAACAAGCTAACTATTAAGAGCAAATATCCGTTGCCTAAGATCGACGACTTGTTTAATCAGCTCCAAGGAGCCCAAGTCTTTTCCAAGATTGATTTATGATCAGGTTACCATCAATTAAAAGTCAAAGAAGAGGATGTGGAGAAGACGGCGTTCAGGACCCGTTATGGTCATTATGAATTTCTCGTCATGCCTTTTGGGGGTTACAAACGCACTGACATCATTTATGGATTTGATGAATCGAGTGTTCAAAGACTATCTGGACGAGTTTGTAATTATCTTCATAGATGATATCCTAATATATTCCAAGAGTATACAAGATCACGAGAGGCATCTACGGTTGGTTCTACAATGACTTCGTGAAAAGAAGCTGTTCGAAAAGTTGAAGAAATGTGAATTCTGGTCAATTGAGATAGCATTTTTGGGGCACGTGATTTCAAAGAAGGGTGTATCAGTAGATCCGCAGAAAATTGAAGCTGTAGCCAATTGGAAGTCGCCAACAAGTGTGCCAGAAGTACGAAGCTTTTTGGGATTATCTGGATATTATGGAAGGTTTGTGGAAAATTTTTTAAGAATTACAATGCCAATGACACAACTTATGCGAAAAGATGTTCCTTTTATCTGGAGTCCAGAATGTGAAGAAAGTTTTGCTGAATTGAAGACTCATCTGATGACAACACTAATATTGACCATTCCTTCAGTACTGTAGGGTTTGTGATATATAGTGATGCTTCATATCGAGGTTTGGGTTATGTTTTGATGCAAAACAACAAGGTAATTGCATATGCCTCGTGACAATTAAGGCCACATGAGGTGAACTACCCAACACATGATCTTGAGTTAGCGGCAGTGATCTTTGCTTTGAAGATTTGGAGGCATTATCTCTATGGGGAAAAGTGTGAAATTTATACTAATCATAAGAGTCTAAAATATCTGTTTACACAGCGGGATTTGAATATGAGACAAAGGAGGTGGTTAGAGCTAATGAAGGATTATGACTTAACTATCCAATATCATCCAGGGAAAGCTAATGTGGTGGCCGAAGCGCTGAGTCGAAAGTCTACAACTAATTTGGCCTATGCTTTGACTTCATAAGAAAAGTTAATTCGGGAAATGGAGCAGCTAAAGTTAGAGGTGATTCCAGAAACTAGAGGTAGTCTAATGTCAGCCATTATTGCACAACCGTCTCTTATTGATGAAATTCGAGCCAAACAGCTTCAAGATCCAATATTGAAGAAGATTCATGATGAAATACCTGAGGGTAAGCAACCAGAATTTACTTTTGAGAATGGTATGTTGAAATTCAGGAATCGGATTTGTATACCCAATATAGATGGTATCAAGGAAGTAATTTTGGAAGAGGAGCACAATACGAGGTACTCAGTCCATCCGGGTAGTACTAAAATGTATCGTGATTTGCGAGAGATCTATTGGTGGTCAGGGATGAAACGTGAAGTAGCTGAACATGTGGCAAAGTGTGTGGCTTGTCAAAGGGTGAAGGTAGAACATCAAAAACCAGCGGGAAAATTGGAACCACTACCTATACTAGAGTGGAAATGGGAAAATATCACAATGGATTTCATGGGAGGTTTACCGAGGTCTAGGAAGTCAAATGACAGTGTATGGGTAATCGTTGATCGATTGACCAAGTCAGCACATTTTCTACCAATTAAGACCAATGATCCGAAGAAGTTAGCTGAATTATATATTCAAGAAATTGTGAGACTTCATGGAGTTCCAGTATTTATAGTTTCAGATCGAGATAGTGCATTTACATCAAGATTTTGGCAGGGAATACAGAGAACAATGGGTACAAGATTGAGTTTCAGTACAGCTTTTCATCCTCAAACCGATGGACAATCAGAGCATGTGATTCAAATACTAGAAGATATGCTTTGACTTTGTGTTTTGGATTTCAAAGGTGATTGGGAAGAGCACTTGTCATTGGCTGAATTTGCTTATAATAATAGTTATCAATCCAGTATTGGGATGGCGCCTTTTGAGGCTTTATATAGCCGTAAGTGTCGTTCTCCACTTTGTTGGACTGAGGTTGGTGAGAGAAGATTGATAGGGCCTGAAATTGTTCAGCAGACCACGAAAAAGATAAAGATAATACAACAACGGCTTCAAACAGCCCAAAGTAGGTATAAAAGCTATGCGGACTTGAAAAGAAGACCGATGGAGTTTGGAGTTGGGGATTTTGTATTCTTGAAAGTATCACCTTCAAAGGGTATTACGAGGTTTGGGAAACGTGGGAAGTTGAATTCAAGGTATGTTGGGTCATTTGAGATCATTGGCAGAGTTGGACCAGTAGCTTATCGGTTAGAATTACCACCAGAATTGACTAATGTGCATGATGTATTTCACATATCAATGTAAAGAAAATGTGTATCAGATCCGAAGAAAGTAATTATTCCAGAGCCGTTGGAAATCAGGGAAGACTTGACTTATATCGAGCAGCCAGTCAAGATTCTTGACAGAAAAGAACAAGTTCTGAGGACAAAGACTATTCCTTTGGTTATGGTGCTGTGGCGGAATCACTCCGTTGAGGAAGCCACGTGGGAAAGAGAAGATGAAATGAAAGAGAAGTATCCATTCTTGTTCGAAATATGAGGTACTGCGAGTTTGGGAACAAACTCCATTTTAAGGAAGGGAGAGATGTGACACCCGCTCCCGCGGTTTATATTTAATATTGCTTTAGCATGCATAATCATGAGTTAATGTCAATTAATGTGTTATGTGACACTTATTGAAAGTGGGAATTAACCCACTAAGTTGATTATGGGTGTCCAATTGGGAATCCAGTTATGGCTAGTATGGCAATCCCAAGTTGGGATATGTGTTGATGGGTCCCAGTTGAAATGGGACAGCAATATGTGGAATACCCTATGTGCCTAAATGTTTATTAAGGCTTAAATGATTTATTATTTTATTATTGATAATATCGTGTTATTAGGTAGTGATCACTTTTAGGGTCAATTAGGGGTACCTTTGTGAGCATGAATTGAACACGTTACATAATTAGTAGGCTGATTAGAAACTTCATATAATTATATGTGACCACTTATGGGACCCATGCGAGACATAGATAAATACCCATTTAAGTTTGGGATAGTTTTAATATAGTTTAATAAATAGTATGGGCGTAATTGCAAAACTAGAAAACTGTGGTGGGTCTTATAATAACAATGCAAGAAGTGGGTTAATATAAAAGTAAAGAGTAAGAAAAGAAGATCATATCTTCTTTACAGTAGTTAGCCGACCTAAACAGGAGAATACGAGCACGGGATTCCGTCGACGTTCACGACGACGGTTGACGTGCCTAACGACGTCGGTTTTCAAAACAGGCTACATATTCGGCCTGGGGGTGAGTCTAACCTATTGGTACTAATTTTATTGAGTTCTGTGACAGTTTTTTCGCGACCCTTTTTAGGGTTTTAGCTCATAACTTATAATTTTTGTATAGGAATTGTACCTGGTTCTTAGTAGGGCTTTAATCTCACAATTAGGAGCAAAACCCAAGAGGTGAGTGATGTTAATTTTGATATTTTGATGATTTTCATGTTGGGTTCCATTGTAATGCCAAAGCATGTCTAAATAGCGTGATTTAATTTATTAGCTTATTATTGGGCAAAATTCATGTGGCTAAATTAGGCCCAATTTATTTGTGAAAGCACGGTGTAATGATTAAATGAGCATGTTGAGTTGCCTATTTGGGTCAATGGAAATTGCTGATTCTATACCACCATGAGGTAATCTTTGTGGTTACGACCACGGCCACCAGAGGCCTATGGGACCGCACGTGTGAAGGCGTGGGTCATGACTAGTCACGTGGGCTTGGGGAGTGGAGCCGCGGGCTAGCCGGTAGTGGTGGGAGTGAACTAGTTATTGCCAGAGACTATAGTTTTGTGTGATATGTTGAATTGAACATGTTTGTTATCCATATTCATGATTGGCATTGCTCAGAAGCATATAGCTTATATATTGTAGTGGTTATTGAATAACCATTGTAGGTAATCACGGCGAGGAATCGGGGAAGTGAGCTGAGAAGTGGCTGGCTAGTGCATGGGTTTTGGGGGTTGTTGTAACCTTGTTAATAGTTACTTGCTTTTTAGATTAAAGCTTGCAATATAGTTGTAATTAATCGGTTTTAATCTGAATGGTAGTACGAGTCATGCTTTGGTTGGTTTAAGACTTGTGTAACATTTCTAGTTAAGCTTTAAATTTTAGTCGGGTTGTAACTTAACTTCTGTAATATATGGTTGGACTGTGTTAGTTGGGATTGTGCTTTATCGTAGTGTTGCTATGGCTAATGTTATTAGATTGGGATATTTGAACTTGGAGTTTTATTTATTGAGTTGGTTGTAAATGGTTATATTTAGTATTTTTCTTAAATTATTTAAAAACTCTTGCTTGTACTTGGAAGCTCATGCTCGTGACTTTGATTTTATTCTAAATGGTTTAAAGCATTAATGTTGATTTTCAAATTGTGATTTGGTAATATTATTTGTGAATTTACTATTTGCTAAAATGGGGTTTTTGACTAAATGCAAAGATAGGATTTTGTTTTTTTTTAATTAATATTGTTGAGCTTCTTTGGTTTAAGTTATTTTAAACTTATTTTGGAACTTTAATGACTAGGGTTAAGCCTTGGTGGCGTGCCACGTGTCCTAGGATCATCTGAGTGGTTCCGGGGCGTGACAGTAGCTTCTCCAGAAAATAAGTATATAGTCAACTTGATGCGGAGAGCATCCTCATGAAGATCAATGAATTCGAATATCTCAGTGATATGCTGAAGTCAATCCTCTGCAGCCATTGGGTCAGAGCTACCAAAGAACTGTGGCGGCTTCCTAGCGTCAAGATCTTTGGTAATCAGCCGATCCCGAGCTCTAGCGGGATTTGTCTCACCTCTCAGAGCATGAGGGGGAGGAGGCGGCATAGCATCTCTGACTGCCCTTGCAATTACATCCGCTACATTCTGTAACCCTTGCGGTCCATCAGGAATATCAACCGGTCCTGTGGAGGCTTCAGACTCAAATGCAACATCAGGCCCGTGACCTCGACCACGACCCTACTGACCTCGGCCATGGCCTTGACCTTGACCTTGACCACGGCCTCTACCTGGACCACGACCTCGACCTCGGCCTCTAACTGGGACTGAAGCAGCCGATATTTGCTCATCAGCCTCAAGCTCAAAACTAAGATTCTCAAGATGCGGCGACATAGCTATAACAAGATCAAATCGAGTAAACGAATCACACAACATGATCTAATCACGAAGTGTATTCAACAACACATGTATATGTCAAACATAACAAGGAAACAGTTAACACCTCAAGGTATCAAATAACGTGTTAACACATATCAAATCATATGTCGTTTATCAACTAACATGTCTAACATGTCAACAAAACTATACGAGTAAGCACATAACCCGGCGTTCTAAAGTATTCGACCCGGTTATGCTCTGATACCATTCTGTGACACCCTGCCCGGCCCGGCCCGGCCCCGCCACAGGTCCCGGCGACGGGTGTCAACTGGCGGAAGTACAACAATAATCAATAACAGTAGGTTTTGACACCAATAGGTGATTCCCCGAGTCCTAGACTCCGAGAGTTACCTGAAATATATGTTCATCATTTGGAAAACATTTATAAAATAGAAAACTGGTTTTCATTTAAAACATTCTTTCTTGAAACAAAACGTTTTCAATATAAACAGCGAAAAATCATAGTTACGCTATCTTTTTATTTAAAAGCAGGTAGACTAACATTTGTCCAATTGAAACATTACATGTTCTTTGAAATCAAATTTTATTACATTTATTAAATGATAATCTCCATACACGGGGTCTTCAAACTATAGCGGAAGCATTGTTAAGTCTTGGGGCCTTGCCCTTATCTATATCACATGAAAGAAAAGTTTAATAGTCCATAAGCCAGAAAGGCTCGTATAGTCATATAACCACACAATAACAACTGTTATATAACATGTGTGAATGAAATGAATGCCAGTGTCATGCATGAAAACCATTTTCATGCCTTTTAAACACTCACCCTCGATCGTCAATATCATTACCCGACCATAGGCTTCCCGTCCACGTAGGCCTAGCCTCAAACGTGCGGGACTTTGGGCCTTACAAATTACACGGAGGCCTAGCCTTCAACATTGCGGGGGTTTCTTGCAGTACATCCCGCAATTCGAGTTCCTAGTGGCACCCATCTCACACGCCTACCTCCAAATCCAGGATTTCTAACTTTTCAAAATAAAATCCCTCCTAGAGGGTTTTATGCACGGAAGCCTCCAAGGTCTTCCCTTTTCAAAACCTGGAAGCCTCTAAGAACTTCCCTTTTCAAAACCTAGAAGCCTCTAAGGTCTTCCCTTTTCAAAAATTGAAAGCCTCTAAGGTCTTTCATCCCAAAATCATTTCATGATTTTCGTGTTCATGCTCATGCTTATGAAATGCTATGACATATGCGAGGTCTAAGCATCAAACATATTCAACATTTCATAAATCACATATTAGAACATGTTGTCGATTTAAAGCAACACAATAGACATGCTGAAATCACCCAAGTGAACTGTCACGACCCATCCCACTACGCGTGGAAATAGGACACGTGGCACGCCACCAAGGCTCATCCAATCATTATATGACTATACGCAGCGGAAAGAACTTTAAAACAACCCTGAGTAATTTAAAACTTAGGAAACATTGCCCTCTGAGTTGAAAATCCATTGGAAATCGGAGTTACGAAAAGTTTTGGCCAAGTGAAAACACATAGAAATAGTCTCTAGGGTGAGTGATACGCATTCATCCGGTTGATGCCGTAGGAGGCCCACTTCTCCCACGCATCTCGTACACTGGTTGGGCCTTCCTCCATACCAGGTACCGTGTACTGGTTGGGCCCACCTCCAATCTAGACACAACCACAATTCCAATTCCATGACAATCACAATCAACATCATAATCCTCAAGGTTCGAGGAGCTTACCCCGAATGAATTTGCACCAAACTCTCCTTTGACCCAAGTAGACACATAACATGCTCACATAAACAATTATACGTGCTTTTCCTATAATTTCACGTGCATAATTAACGGGCCTAATTAATACATGAATTTTGCCCGGATCCAAGAATATCAAAGTTGATGTTCAAAACATGAAAATCCATATATTTCATAGATCTAGAATTCATACCTCGTGCGATTCTCTTCAAACTTTGAAGGATCGTCTAGGGGGATAATTAATCGTCGGATTTCAAATTTGAGACAATTCCTACAAGTTTTACTGGATTTTCTCCAAAAGTCTATAATTAAGATTTTTACAAAAATTAGCCAAACATGGCCTAAGTAGTATCAAAACGTAGCACTTACCTCCACGAGTTCAAATCTAAAATCTAGAGAAAATCTGACGGACAAACGGTCGTCGATCGGCGTCGCAAAGCCCGTTGGCTCAATCTCCCTTCTCTCTCCTCTCTCTAGATATTTTTGGAAGTTTGGATGAGAATGAAATCTCATCCACTTCTATATATAGACAAACTTTATGGAAATTACGTTTACCTCCCCGCAAGTTTCTCAAAACTTCTAATTAGCTCTCGAAACTTTGCACACGTCCATTTTATAACTTTACGAGTGAAAACTATAAATTCCAAAAGTTTTCGACTAGGTTTTGTTTGGGTCCAAAAATAACGTCCGAAAACTATGTTCTGTGGAATCTCTACACAACCTACCTTTTTAATTAACGTATCACTCACATTCTCACCACAGTTCTCAAATGATATACTAAAGTATCCAAATACCAGAATTATACTACACAGGTATAATTACTATTCACAGGCATACCAGATAAAGTCAAATAACATTTAAATCATATAAATGCCATTTACTCATATCCATGCAATATGAACTGTCATGTTCCCGTGTCCTCACTGACACCTTACCGTTGACTCACAGTCAACCTCAACTCAAATTATTGATAACATTAATAATTTCAAAATCTCAAATGATGCATTTTCAAAATCATAATTTTCTGGAACGGGTGTGACATGAACACATAAGACATATTAATTCATATAAACATGTAAGTACACTGTTAATATGTTATACAACTTTATTGAGGGTTATACGGAACTAGCGTTCACCGAGGATAGTCTTAATCACACAGAATAGAATCCCGAAAAGCCCAGTCTGTTACAATCTATCATGTATAGTGATATAAGCATATTAGTGAGGTACGGCACCTCTAAGCACAAGTACAACTACTATTCAAGTCAAGTACAACTCTTAAAGCTTAGGGTACAAGGTCCCTTAGCTCAATTCTGACTCAAGTACAACAAAACAGAAGTTTTCAACAAACTGCCTCAGGTCGCTCGCGCGGGCTGCTCAGGCGAGTTATGCTCAATAAGGCCACGTGGTTATTTTAAAATAGTTTTCTAAAATATGCCTGGTCGCGCGCGCTGGCCGCTCGCGCGAGGTGTTACAAAGTCGTCTTCTTCCTTTTTCTTCCCCTGTTTTGAAATCAAAGTCTGGCTTTTACCCATTTTGAAAACTTAACCAAAATAGGACTTCCAATATATGAATCTCTTCCTTTTTCCGCATAGATTTCAAATATGAAATCAATTTTGATTGAAATCAAACGCAGCTCTCGATTTTATAAAAAATCAAATGGCGACAAAACTTTAATCTACTCGTTCGTCGCAACCGCTAGGAATTAGCTTTTGAAATTCAAAAGGGAGCCTCGTGGGATCGAGACCTTTCATTTGATTTAAAGAAATCACATTTTCATGACTAGTTTTCTTCTCGCTATTTTCGGACCCTTGACGATATATATATATATATATATGTATTATATATATATATCTACGCTTACAGTTTAAATAAACTGAAATTAAAATGCAAAGCATTGATTAAAAGCTTACCCAAATGAATTATCCAAAGCTTTGAATCCAAAGTTTGATTTCAAACTCTCTGAAATAAGTATCTATTTATATATCTATGTATGTTAAATATAATAATATGTGTGTCTGTGTGTGTGAACCCGTGAGAGAGAGACAGTGGAGATAAAGAGAGTTGAGGGTTAGAGATGGGGGGGGGGGGGGGGGGGGGGATTGCGTTGTTTTCTTATAGAATTTCTTATGCTTGGGCACCAAGCACAAACACATTCTACACACTAACACACATAGTACACACGCACACTGCACAGAAAATGTTTGGGCTCCAAGTTTTAACATGAGAGTTCCTTCTGTGTGTTGAGCTCACGCGATGATACACACACGCAAGTAAAAATTATATTGTACAATTTTTAAATTTGGTATATTTTTCGGTTAAAAAGCAAAAATTAAATACGGGATATTACATTTCACGTAAAGTAAGGAGGGTAAATTTGGAAAAGTAGTACAAAATAGACATTTGACTATTCAAAAATGGACATAATTTTTAGACATCTCAAAATGAAACACGGAACTTAAAAAATGGGATGGAGAGAGTACTTCATTTTATCATACATAATGAAGAATTTCTCAAACACTAACTGGCACGAGCAAGTCACGTGCCAGACTTCACCTAGCATAAATAAAAGAGGGAGTTCTCTTGGGAAGTGTGCAATTCCAAATTGATTGGCTTGATATGTCATTTTCAAATTTTTTTCATACTTTTTTGTAATTTGCAAAGGCGAATTGCCCCCGCCAGTCTCCTAAAGTTGATATCCATCCACAAATATTACATATAAAGCAATAAAAGGTTTTAAAATTATGAAGGAAAACATACAAACGGAAATTTTATAAATTAAGGAGAAGGAAATAATTTATAAATAGTTATTAAGAATGCATATTATTGTATATAGTATTTTCAAGGAATCGTATATCATTCAACGTAGCCATCTGTTCTCTCGAGACATTGTACGATGCATTTTATCTTTCTCCCAATTTATCTTCCTTAAATTTTACAAGTCGATTACTTTATACTGTATTTATAATTTTAAATTTATTTTCTTTACATATATCTAAAACATATATATATAAGCCCCAATTTTTTTGGCTTGCATGCAATTTCAGTATTTCACAATCATTTTGACTTAATTGACAATTTTCATTTTCATTTATCTTCTTACTTTCGGTATCAGCAACTCCCGAGCCTTCTTTTTTTGTCTTCTTTGCACTTCTCTTGTAAATTGTGCATTTTTTTTTTTCCATTTGATTTGAACCAATCTGTAATTTTTTTTATTTGTTTACCCTTCAAAAAAATTCTAAGACTTCACACGAGTCGCTGACCGATGATATTTAATAAAGTAATTACATAGAAGACGATAAAAGTTTTAAATTTATGAAAGGAGAAAGTTTTTGTATAGCATAGGAAATTTTTAAAACTATGGACAAGAAACAATTTTAAAATAATAGAAATTTCTCCGAGAATCCCTATTTACTAAACTTTTTTTGATTAGGTCCACTCTTATTATCATGTTACTAATAGGTCCAAATCAATGCAAAATTCCCAATTCCTTTTAAATTTCCCCAAATTTGGTTATTTTTATGACATTTTTAACCTTTACATATATATATATAGGATGATATATATCTATATAATCCAGTATATAGTCAAAGTTATCCCTATAATTAAGGGATTCACAATCCATAATTAATAGTTACACATATATATATATATATATATATATATGGATATAGCTGGTTATATATGAAAATATAAATAAAGATTTAATTTGATTTTTAGTTATTCTTATCCCATTAATTGTGGAGTTATTTTTGGAACAAACTAATAATTAACATGATTGTAGGTATACACATTTGAATGGAGATTTAATTTGTAGTGGATTCTTTTTGTTTTGGTAAGCTGTCATCCACATCTTTAATGATTTCCATATCTTTAGTGCCACGTCAAATATTTGTTAGATTATCCATTACTAATTTTTTCGTTCAATGTAATTTTGGAAATCAGTGTACAATTTTACACTACATTATCAGCGTAAAATTTTCACTGCATTTCATAATTTTATACATATATATAGTATATAAAAGATTACTTAATGATTGCCATTATAATTTTAACATTGCATTATGAATGACTATAAGAGGAGAATTTTATCCTATAGTATATTTTTCCAATGCATTACTACAAAAAAAAAAAAAAAAAAAAAAAAAAACACCAAATCAGTGAAAATTAATATAAGAGTCAAATCTTACTAGCTATAATTTTTACACTGAAAAACAACACAAGAGTCAAATCTTGATAGCTATAATTTTTACACTGAAAATCAGCGAACAAATGTAAAATCAACATATTTTTACACTAAAAATTAGACAAATCCAATATCCAAAAAAAGAGAGACTAATATAAGAGTACAAGAACTAGCATTAGTGTATAATTTTACACTGCATCTGCAGCAAATTAGAGGACAAACAGAAAATAGAGAATTTGCATAACAGATCGGCGACGCCTCCATTAGAGCCTAACATGCCACTAGCAAATCGGGATTCATCGCTCTAAATCTCGGACTCAACGGCGAAGATGGCGACGACAATAACTAGTCAAATATATTCGTCATCCATTGCTCATGTACGCCAAGAAGCTTCTTTCTACACCAACGAAGGACTCATGATCGTCGGTGCTTGATTGCCGGAAACAGTCCTTGAAACAGCAACTGGCTGAATGAGAGAGAGAGAGAGAGAGAGAGAGAGGTTTTGAGAAGAGATCTTGTATATATATAGGCTTTTTAATTACATATACATATATAGATGTATATATATCAAGAATCAAATAAATGTGCATTTGAATTTTAAAAATCCTAGATTAAGCTAGGGGTAGAATGGTCTGAAATATTTTTGTGGACCTATCTTCAAATAGTTTTTTGTGTTGGGTCTATTATAACAAAGATACATTAAATAGAATTTAATACTAGTTAACCCTTAAAATAATTACTACGAAACATATAATTATAGAAAGTATTTTCAAGAAATGAGAGATCATGTATCATAACCATATGTTTCCACTAGACTGTACATAATTGAAAAGCAATTGTTAAATTTTAAAATATAGTCTCAGACTCTCAGCTAATTGTGATGACATAATGAATGCAACATTTGTTTTTCTTACTCTCATTTAAATAACTTAAGAGGAATGCTATGGTGCTTGAATTTTGTATCCCAAACGTGTTTTTCTAACACATGTGACAATGAATTTGCGTGTATATGAAACCGATGGGATATCACACAATTTTTTTATCAAACTCTAGAAAACCCAAATTATAGTATTTCTAACCCTATACACACACACACACACACTTCGTGTTAAATCACCTGTTCGAAATGTTATTGGTTCTAGGACAAAATGAAAACTTGTTTTGGGAAAAGGTCCTTCAATTCAAGTCTTTTGTTAGATAGAACCACTCTAAACAAAAATTCCAACGAATTGTAAAATTTCCCTAAACTATTTCACTAAACTTTTAGTGAAATTTCATACATGGGCGTGATTTTTGTCCACTTTTGTATGCGAGTGACCTTTCATTGCAATATTTTTCTTGTTGGACCTAATACTTCAAAGCACACACAAAAATGGACTTGTCTCTAATTACCCCAAAAAATTCGGATCAAGGGCGTTGCCCCGAACCCCAATGTAAGATTGGTTAAACTAAAAGTATTGAAATATTGTTCCACAAGGCACGTGATTTGCACGTGCCAGGTGTTATCTAGTAGATGTACACATATAACTCATGAATTCAACTGAAATTAAGCCTTCGTCTCAAATTGTTTGGGGTCGGCTATTATGAGGCTGTTTGTCATTACTTATTTGATCATTTTAAGCAGTTCTAGTGGTCCAAACTGCTTATTGATCTGCTTGTTTCAACGAAAATTTAAGCAGATCTGGTCCAAAAAGCAATTTGGCTAGGAGCAAGTGGGGATGCTTTTCAAGATTATCTCTATGTTTGATCAATTTCATAACATATTAACCAAGCACCCAAACTATAATAAGCAGTTATACTTTTAAGCAGTCCTACCAATCACAATCAAGATAGCATAAGCATAAGCACAGACAAACAGGCTCAATACACACTGCACAGAATAGTAGATCTTAAAATTCACGATTAGAAACGGCTCATGATTTTGGCAAATCAATTCACAATTCGAAACATGACTGGACAACCATGCTCATACATGATATACCCACGTGTACATATATGCTGTTATTTACCTTCAAAACAAAAAAGGTGAGTCAATCTTACAATACAGGGAAACATATTTTTGGAGACCAAATTCACGATTGGACAACCATGCTCAAAGGATCCATAATACAGATAACCTCATTAGATGGAAGAAGTCAAAAAGTTGACGTAACAACTGAGGAAGCACATTTGGTTGTATGTGCATCTATCCAAAGGCTCTTATCCATTTGTACTAGGGGTGAAAGGAAACCGAAATAAACCGAACCACCGAACCGAACCGATCGGTTCGGTCGGTTTTCATAGGTGTGGTGCAGTGTACCAAACCGAACCGAAAATTAAGCTTAAAACCGAAAAAACCGAACCGAACCGAACCGTTCGGTCGGTGGAAAAACCCTCCCAAAACCGACCGAACCGAACCGATTTCACCCCTAATTTGTACTTCTACGTCATTTACATATGGTATGGGTAAAAGGGCAATGAAAAAAATTCTCTAAAAGGTAAGTGAGTGTAGAGAATAAAATAGACGGTGTCAATAGAATTACCCACATTGGATTACTATTATTACTATTATTTGCAGAAGGAATTGGCAAAGTATATATTCTCCTTCCAAAAACCTCATTTTGGATTATGTAAAATAACATGGCTGAACTACATTTTAGTACCCTGTGGTTTTAGCGAAATTTCAGTTTTGACTCTATATTTTCAAATGCAACATTTTGGTCCCTCAAATTTCAAAACATGTCAATTTTGTACCAAAAAAGTTGAAATTACAGGCCCAAAGCGAAACTTTTTGCTCCGTGAGGGACCAAAATAGTACATTTGAAAATGCAAGGCCCAAAATGAAATTTTACTAAAACTACAGGGTACTGAAACGGTGCTGAAAATAGACTACAAATAAATTCCAACTTTCATCGACTTACACATTAATAAGAACCCATTTTTGTACTCTAAATGTAAGAAAAACCACAGAGTCAACGTCGATGAAACCTTATTAAGATCAATTCTCCCACAGACTCGAGCATTCTACTCTTGATATGGTGGAGGTGGAGGTGGAGGTGGTAGAAGACCATCCTGAACGAGTTTCATTATAGACTCCAAACGCGAATCCAAGGCGCTGATACATGTGTCCATGTCTCTCAGGCAATTGTCTACAGCGCCAAAGCGATCAGACACGCTCAACAGAATTTCCGTCTGTTGAATGCTTAGACGGATGAAGGATTGGTGCAAATCTAGTAGTGTCATCTGTCTATCGCAATCCCCCACGACTTCATGCTCTTTTACTCCGTGCTGCTCCTCTACTCTTTCCACTCCATGCGCCATTTGTTGACCCACCTTTTGAGGTGCATTGGTATTGAAATCGCCCAATCTTTTAGGAACAGAAGGTGGCAAAGAGTGTTTGCAACAAAACGCATAAATGAAAAAACAAATTTTTAAAAAAGTAAGTTTAAATGAAGGTGGGAGTGGACTGAGTTTAATAACAAAGAAAATATAGGTAGAGAAAATTGCCTTTAAAACGTACATTTGAATCCCAACAAATATACGTCGGGTTCAAGAAGATGTGGATATTATCGGAAGTATAGAGGCAATAACGAAAATTAGAAGATCATACAAGAATTCCAGGTATGTATTTGTAAATTCATAAATAATCACTATGCAAATATATATACGTTTGTGCGACTATACAATTATACACAACGGTATGTGTGTGTAAATCTACAAGAATATACGAAGTGAAAAAAATAATCATTACAATAATAATGAAAATCATTTAATATAACTTCGTAACATCCATGTTAATAATACCTTGAAAATGTTTGAATCTCTAAATCTCTTTTCTTTTTCTTTTCTTTTTTGTCCCTTTTTTTTTAAAGGATCTAGATCTCTTTTCTAGAAAAACTATCTTTCCAAGCCCACATAGAGCACGTGTATATATATATATATATTTATACGTAAAAACGCAATGTTATGGAAGGAGAACGGGGAGAGAGGAAGAGTTACCCACCCAGAAGGAATAAGAATTTTATGTCATAGAGCTCTACAAGAAGCAGAATTGTCTTTGTGAAATTGACCATCCACCAATAAAGATTTATTTAATCAATCATTGAACCCTTGCACAATTATACTATACCAGCATATGTCACGTCACACAATATATTACAGTTTTAACATATTACACAGATCCCAAGCCTCAGTTATTGTCAATGATGACGGCTAGACAGCCAAACTGGAGATTAGAAGTGGCCAAAAACGTGTAGAACAAGATGGATAAGAGTAAAACTATCCTGCAAAATATTCCCAATTGACATGTTTTTTAAACTAGATGGATCAAAGTAACGCATTTGGATAGGCAGGGCTCAAAGTAAAACTTCGCTAAAACTATGAGAACAAATTTGCTGACTCATTGCTCACCAATGAGGTGCTTGGATGAGCAAATTTGTTCTCCTAAAACTATAGGGTACTCATATGTTTTTTTTTTTTTGGGACCCTTCTAAATGAAAAATCCATGTGTACATAATTTGGAAATGCAGGGTGCTTAGAAAGTGGTGGGTCCCACTAGGGGTGGCAATCGTGCCGTGTGATAAATATGTCGTGTCACAATCGGGCCGTGTCCTAATCGTGTCGTTATTTAAACGTGTCAAAAACCTAAAAACGTAAAACCAAACATGTTTAATGTAATACACGACTAACACGAGTTATCCATTTAACCCGTCTAACCCATTTAGTCCAATCGATTAGCGTACCATTTAGTGTTCAGTTTTTAAAGGACATAATCTAGAGTAATTCAATTGAATCAAATGAAATACTTGAAGTTTTGCGGACAAATCTTGATGATTCTTACAATGTGGCCCATACGATCGGAAGTTTATAAACTAATGAAGTGATTACCAAGTAAAGTTAAAGCTTTTCCAATACAAACTGTAATTCGTCAACATATGACAGAAAGAATAGTTCAATATGCATAATGAGAACAAACTGAAGTTCAAAAAAAAAAAGTTCAAAACAGTCGTATAATAAGAACGATTGCAGTGGAATTGTAGTAGTATATTTCAACCTTGTAACTTGTATCTTCGTTTCTTGATCATGAAATTGTGACTTGAGTGGAGAGATAGCGAGGGTGTATTAAGCGTTTTTTTTAATTTTTAGGTGAATTGAAAACATTATTAGGTCTCGACAATAGGTAATGTTGTATATTTTCAAAAATACCCTCCTAAATAGGTACATAATCGGGTTATGCGTGTTAGACAGGTTGACACGATTAAAACAAGACCGAACCCATTTATTATTCGTGTTAAACGGGAGGCCGTTTATGATCCAAACCCGTATAGGCTAAACCCAAACCCATTTATTTCATGTTGGGGTCCTGTTGTGTTGTGTTGTCATGTGGTGTCAATAACTGCCACCCCTAGGTCCCACGATGAGGTGGGTACCCTCCTGTCCGGCTTCCAAAAATAAAAAAAATCAATACACTGTTGAGAATATTTGTTTTATTATTTTTTCTTTGGTTATTAATTGTTAGTTAGTAGGTCCATATGTAATTTCTTATTTCTTCTCTTATAGTTTAATATATAGAGCCTAGAGGGTTAGATAATTTTCAAACCCTAAGCTTCCAGTTAATCGTTTCAACATGGTATCAGAGCCTATGGTGCTCCAACCCTAACCACCACCACCCCTCCACCACCACCATCCCATGCCAACCACCTCCACCATCCCACGCCAACCACCACCCACCAAAACACCACCACCCCTGCGCCGAAGCCCACCAACACACCCCAGCCACTGCGCCGCAATCCACCACACCACAGGCCACTGCGCCGAAGCCACCCACACCACCAGCCACTGCACTGACTTCCCACCTTCCTCCATAGCCTACACATCAGCCCCATCTACCCCCTTCCACTGCGCCGAAGCCCATAATGCAACCCCTTACCTCTTCGCCGCAACCCAATCACACCCTGGACTAATTCAATTGTCGCTGTTTTGATTCCTCCTTTCTTTTTGTGGTGTTGTTAGGTCCCTTGATGGACCCTTGATCAATTTTCTCAGTTTTTGGTGATTTCCCATCTTCTCCGTTTTCTTTCACATTGTTGGGTTTTCCACTCCTATCCGGCACAATGGCAGACCTAATCAAACCGGAAGCTTCTACACCAACCACAATTCACACCGTGGTTGCTCCTTTGAATCCCAACCTTAAAATTACTCTCACTCCCTTCGATGGCTAAAATTATCTCCCTTCGATGGCCAAAATTATCTGAAGTGGTCACAGGCAGTGGAACTGTATCTGAAGGCACGTGGGAAGATGGGCCACCTTGATGGGCGCGTGATAGTCCTTATTTTACAGATCCCGGCTATGATAAGTGGGAGATTGACAACTCTGTTATCATGGCATGGCTTATTAATTCCATGGTCCCTGAAATTGGTGAGAATTTCCATCGCATGAAAATTGCCAAGGCAATTTGGGACACCGTTACTTCCACTTTCTCTCGACGGGGGAACTATGCACAGGAGTTTGAGTTGCTTCGTTCCATTAACCGTTCGGAACAGGGTGACATGACAGTCACCAAATATTTTCAGTTTCTTACCACCAATTGGGATCGTGTTGATCATCTTCAGGCCTATCAGCCTGCGTGTAACTGATGCTGAGGGATATCGGAAACTACTAGAGAAGCATAGGGTCTTTAAATTCCTTCAGGGACTTCATCCTGACTATGATGCAGTTCGTAGTCGGGTACTTGGGATGGATACTCTTCCCACCCTTCAGGAGGCCTTTGCTCATGTCCAAAATGAGGAGAGCAGTCGTTTTGTTATGCTTCCTTCGGCACCTAACGAGAGGTCTGCCTTAGTTTCTGACATTCTGTTCCACCTAGAGATGGGACCCAGTAGCCGGCTTCTTCCGATCGACCTGTTGTGATTTATGACTACTGTTTTAAGCCCCAACATACTCGGGCCAATTGTCGGAGCCTCCATGGCAAACCACCTGGTGGTCGGAGAGGTCAAGGAGGGGGTCGTGGAGGTCGTTCCGGTGGCCGTGGAGAGGCTGCCCGTGCACATTATTCTGCCATTCCTGAGCTTATTGCTCCGGTTTCTAGTGGTTTTGCTCCATTTTTTTATGCCAGCCTTAGCTCCTTGTCTGCCACCGAATTTGAGACTCTCAGACAACTGATGGCCCAGTGTGTTACTCCAACATCTACAAGCTCCTCCTCATCCTTTGCCCAGTCAGGTAATGTTGTTACATCACAAAGAGCATTTCTTTCTCATGTCACATCTCCTTGGATTATTGATTTCGGCGCCTCTGATCAAATGTTCCCTTCATCTAACCTTTTCTCTGACTATGAGTCTTCTTCAAGCCAAGATTAAAGTTAGAATAGCTTATGGTACCTTCTCCTCTGTTACCGGGAAATGTCTCATTCATGTTACTCCCTCTCTACCCTTGACTTCTGTGTTACATGTTCCTCGGTTTTCCCACAATCTTTTGTCTTTGAGTCGTATTACTCGGGATTTGAACCGTAGTGTAACCTTTTATCCTTCTCGTTGTGTGTTTCAGGATCTTATCACGAGAAGAACGATTGGCAGTGGGTAGAGAGGAGCATGGTCTTTACATTCTAGATGAAGGGGAGAAGTTGGCTCATCATACCCTTTTTTTAGAGAATAAAGCTGAAGACCTATACCTTTGGCATAGGAGATTAGGACATCTTTCGTTTTCTTTACTTAAGCATATGTTTCCTACTCTCGTAGCAAATACTGGTATTTCAAATGTTTCTTGTGATGCTTGTGAATTTGGGAAATATTTTCGAGCTTCTTATGCTCCTAGTGCTAATAAAAGTTCAGCTCCATTCTATGTTACCTAGACTCGGGTACGGGTGTCGGGTACGGGTGTCAGGTTCGTCCAATTTTAAAGATTGTACACTATTTTGAAGGCCTTATCCGGGTGTCGTGTCGGGTATGGGTACTCCATGAATTATAAAGGGTTCGGGTAACATAGGTTCCATTTACTTTAATTCATCCTGATGTGTGGGGTCCTTCTCGTGCTGTGTCCTTGAAAGGTCATCATTGGTTTGTTTCTTTTATTGATGATTTTTCTCGCACTGCTTGGTTATACATGATTAAAGAAAAATGGAAAGTGTTTGATATCTTTAAAAATTTCCACAAAATGGTGTGTAATTTAGGACTGTAGGGCAAATTTACGTTCTGATAACGGTGGTAAGTATATAGATTCTGGTTTGGGTACATACTTTTCTTCACACGGTATTATTCACCAAACTTCTTGCACTGTCACTCCACAACAAACGACGTGGCAGAACGTAAGAATCGTCACCTTTAGATGTTGCTCGTTCCTTACTCTTCCAGGTTAATGCCCCTCGTACATATTGGGGAGAGGCAGTGCTTATAGCTGCTTATCTCATTAATAGGCTTCCCACTCGTGTCCTAAATAAGAAAACACCTCCTCAGGTTCTTTCTCATCCTTCCCTCTCATCTTCTATTCCACCTCGTGTCTTTGGCTGTGTTTGCTTCGTTCACAATCATGCTCCTAACTATGGGAAGTTAGATCCTAGGTCTATTAAGTGTGTGTTTGTTGGATCTCTCCTACACAAAAGGGGTACAAGTGTTACCATCCTCCATCTAGGAAATAGTTTGTGTCGATGGATGTCACTTTTCACGAGTCCCAACCCTACTTTGTTGCTCCTCAGGCATCTCTTCAGGGGGAGAGATGTTGTGAAGAGATACCTTCGATGTTAGCTATGATGGTTGAGGTAGAGCCGGAGAGAGTTGAAAGAAAGCGAGAGAGAGAGAGAGAGAGAGAGGAAATTGGAATAGAGAGAGTTGAGAGGGAGCCTGCAGAAGAAAGAGTCCAAATCTTCTTCATGTAAAACCTGCTTGATTTAGATCGGGAAAATCGTGCGGTTTTATGAAACATGTGCTATGGCTCGAATCCATAGTCAATCCTATTTCCAATAACAGCAGTTGACAATTGAATCTGATTTTTCCCCTGATTTTCATATCCGTAATAGTGCGAAAAGAAGGCCTGGCTCCAAGTTGTTTAAGAATAGTGGCGTCGAGTTTCTCAACCCTTTGCCTTAGGATTAGTCAGTTCTATTTCTCGATAGGGGCAGGGAAGGGATATAACTCAGCGATAGAGTGTCACCTTGACGTGGTGGAAGTCATCAGTTCGAGCCTGATTATCCCTAAACCCAATGTGAGTTTTTCTATTTTGACTTGCTCCCCCGCCTCCTTTATTTCATAGAATTGGGGGCAATAGAATCTCCTTGCGTAGGGGGGCCAAAGAGGAGAGAATTGAGGGGCGAAGAGAGAGATTTGAGAGTCTAATCGAGGAAGACCAGAGAGACTTCAGAGACTGTTGTTCCTCTGTTTCCACTGCCATTCTCTCTGAGTGATGATGATTCTGGTAATTCTTCTGATACACCCTCTCCAGAACCCAAATGATTTAGATGTTCTCATAGCTGTTCGTAAGGGTGTTAGATCTTGTACTCAACACACCCTATCTCCAATTTTGTGTCTTATTCTCATTTATCTGCCTCTTATAAAGCTTTCTTTTCAAAAATTTCTTCTGTCAGTGTTCCTAACCATGTTCAAGATGCTCTTGCTGATCCCAAGTGGAAACATGCTATGAGTGAAGAGATGAAGGCTCTTCACAAGACTGGTACGTGGGAGTTGACAACGTTGCCTAAAGAAAAGAGGACTGTGGGGTGCAAGTGGGTGTTTACAGTAAAGCACCGGGCTGACGGTTCCGTTGAGAGGTATAAAGCTCGGTTGGTAGCAAAGGGGTGCACTCAGACTTATGGTGTGAACTACGAAGAGACCTTTACCCCTGTTGCAAAAATGAATTCAATAAGGATCCTTCTTTCCCTTGCAGCAAATCTAGATTGGCCCTCTTCACCAGTTTGATGTGAAGAACGCCTTCTTGCATGGTGATTTGGAAGAGGAAGTTTACATGGATGTTCCCCGTGGTTTTTAAGGACTCCAAGACAGAGGGAAAGGTATGTAGATTAAGAAAATCGATATATGGTCTTAAACAGTCTCTGAGGGAGTGGTTTGAGAGATTCACACAGACTATGATTCAGTTTGGTTTCAGACAGAGCCATGCAGATCATGCATTATTCATCAAACATTCTACACAGGGTAAGACCACCGCACTTATTGTATATGTTGATGATGTTATACTTACAGGAGACGACTTAGAAGAGATGGAGAAATTAAAAAAAAAAAAAACAGTTAGCCTCAGAGTTTGAGATAAAGGACTTGGGGGCCTTGAAGTTCTTTCTAGGAATTGAACTTGCTCGGTCCAAACAGGGAATTTTCATTTCCCAACGGAAGAATGTTCTGGACTTGGTGAAGAAAAAAAGGATGCAAGGCAGCAAGGCTTGTGATATACCCATGGAGCAGAATAAAAAACTTAGTGAAGACAACGGGGAATTGGTTGACAGAGGGACCTATTACTTGTCTCATACCCGTCCTGATATCGCTTTTGCAGTCAGTGCTGTTAGTCAATTTATGCATTCACCTCGGGTATCACACCAAGAGGTTGTCTTTAGGATTCTTCGCTAATTGAAGTCATCTCCCGAAAAGGGTTTATTTTTTGCTAAGCATGATCACCTGAGGGTTGAGGCTTATACAGATGCTAATTGGGGTGGTTCTGTCACGGATAGAAGGTCCACCTCTGGGTACTGTGTTTGTAGGTGGTAACTTGGTTACCTGGCGAAGTAAGAAGCAAAATGTTGCGGCAAGGTCTAGCGTAGAGGCCGAGTTCAGGGCAATGGCCCAAGGTATTTGTGAGCTTCTTTGGGTTAAGTCACTATTGAAAGATTTGAGGACTGAGCATATTGTGATAATAAAGCAGCAATCAGTATAGCTCATAACCATGTTCAACATGATAGAACTAAACATGTCGAGATTGATCGACATTTTATCAAGGAAAAGCTGAGTAGTGGAGTTATCTGCATTCCTTTCATGAAGAGTAGTGATCAAGTTGAGGATGTTCTAACCAAAGGAATTGGAAGTCAACCCTTCCATACTGCTCTAAGGCAAACTGGGCATGAGAGATATATTTGTACCAGCTTGAGGGGGAGTGTTGAGAATATTTGTTTTATTATTTTTCCTTTGGTTATTAATTGTTAGTTAGTGGGTCCATATGTAATTTCTTATTTCTTCTCTTATAATTTAATATATTGAGGGTTAGGTAATTTTCCAACCCTCCAGTTAATCGTTTCAACATACACGTTTTTTGTCTGTCAAACACGTCGAATACAACATGGACACAACACTTACACTGAAGTGTTCCTGCTACATAATTGACATTTACAAGTTAGCACAATTTGTGCAATTATATGCAAAATGAAAAAACCCCAAAAAACTAAAGTAAGAGAAGATAAAACCTTGGAAATGTCTTAGTTGCCCCCGGAGGATCAAATTCAACTCGTCCACCTGGCACATAGTTAATCTTGATTTCACCCCCATAATAAGTGAAATTTCCAATCACACTCGAACAGGCAGGATCTTCTGAAGTGAGTGATGCCGGAAACACATTGATATACAAAGCATAAAGATTATCATCGTATTTATAGTATTCGGCTGTATCAAATTTCTTTAATCCCTTGGGTGGAATCTCCAGGTAGAATTTCCCCAATGGCTTTCTTGATCCATCAGCACTGCACCGTAAAAAGGGTTCCCATCTCATCGTAATTTCAGATGAGTTGTGAACCTTCATCAACCAAACCTTATCCTGAACCAAAGACAAAAGAAGATGGGTGGTTTTTCAGATTATAATTTACAACTAACATCGTATATGTAAACATATAGTACAAAACTAAAAAATAATATGTGCGACGAATCTCTTGTATTGGAATTGATTTTCTACAATGTTGCATGAGGGGCCTTTATATACATATAGGCTATTAAAAATCTGATACCTCAATACACACATCATCATATCTATACAATTATATAAAGGGAAAGGGAGGGGTTCCAAATATCTTTCAACTATGACTCATACTTACAATATAACCAACAAGTTTTGCTCCATAAAATACAAATACAAAGGGACTAAACCGTCATTACAAAAGAATAAAACAAAACCTGATTATAATAGTTTAAAAAAGGGAGGGAGAGAGAGAACCGGAACAAACCGACACGTGGACTGGCGGTTACATTTTGAAATTCATTAAACATACGTGGTGGTGATAACATTTGGAATGTCTTCAGAACTCGGAAGCAAGCGATTTGCAGTGGTTGCCGAATGTGGATTTTGCAGGTATCATGAAGTCCCAAATTTAGTTTCATTTTACGATCTCAATTCAGTATAGACTCACATACATATTTGTCCATGTGTAACAATGCATACACATGGAAGGCTCAACCCATGAAGTGGAAGATGGATCCAAGTTCGATAAGACCGCACTTCAAGGTGTGTATCAAAAAATCTTTTGGTTAAGACCCCAATTCAAGGAGGTTTCCTGATTAATTTTCCTCCAAATATTGGCCTTGGCTTTAACCGTGATTTGAATATCAACAAAATTTATGTGTTTTAAATTTACATGTTTTACTTTCAATTTTATATTAAATTTAGGCATTTTTCTTTTAATGATGAATTATTTGTCCGTTGGTGTTTTTATTTTAGGTTATTCCATACCCAACATTGATTATGTCTTTTCTTGGTTAAGTTTACGAATCCATAGTAAAGACAATTGCATAATTTGCATTGCACACGCAACGTGTGTGCCTCAGCAGCTAGTATATATATTTATTATCGTATCATTTTAGATTAATATGATGACATAGCGTAGATAATATCATATACTGATATGTATCATATAATTATATATATAGGGGACTGCTAAACTACAGCACGACACCCTTTTAGCGAAGAAAAAAACGTTTCTAGCGACGAAATTTTTCTTCGCTAAAAGTCGGGGTTTTTAGCGATGAAAAATTTCATCGTTGAAAGCGTTTTTTTGTCTCTAAAAGCTGGTGTACACGCTGCTAATCTACAACCACTGTGTTGTAGGGTAGTAGCCCCCATATATATATATATATATAAAATAAGCAAGGAAGGTGTTTGTCTCCCCCCAAGACAAAGACAAACAATGGCTGAGATTGAGTTTGGGAGGGGATAAACGACGGTCCAGATGAAGCACAGATTGTTGGTGGCAAGTGACTCATGTTGGGGTTCCGTGCGCATGGTAGAGTGGAGGAGCTATTAGATTCAAATTCTGAATCTCCTCTCTATTTTCTCTCTCCTAGGCTCCTCTCTCTCTTCTCAGTCTCTCAACCCCCCACCCCTCTTTACGCAAGCACGCTCTCACTTTCTCTCTCCCTCAACCACCTTTATCAACACCAACGCCACCGGCTCCTGGGCCACCAACGCCCTTGCCTGCGGCTCCGTCATCGCCGTCTTCCCTGCATCTTTGTTGCCTCCATTTCTGAGTTTCAATTTCATTTCTCGATATGGAAATCTTGACTATTAGGGTCTCTCCCTCTCTCTCTCTCTATCATCGGCACCACCACACGACCGGACAGACACCAAGTACCGACTGAGGGAAGACCAGGTCAGATCTTCTTTTTACATGTATATTTTTTGGTACAAATTCTTTTTACATGTTTACTCTCTTTGTTCTACTTTTTCTTCTCTCTCTCTCTCTCCCCCCCTCATTTCTTTATTTATATATTTCTTAGGCCAGGGCTTCAAATTTCTGGGTTTCAATTTCAGTGTTTTGGTCCTAATTTCTGCAAATTTGCTTCCATTTACAAGCCCTAATCAATCGAGCTTCTTTGCTCGCTCGTGAAATGGGGCTAGGGTTCCAACCATCGGCTCCAAATGCTTTTTCACCTAGAATAAAAGTTCAAGGTAAGTTACTAATTTCTCACATTGGCAAGCTTACTGCTTGTGGTTTGAGTGAGTTAATGTCATCTGTTTTCATTTTCATTCTGAGAAATTCATATAAGGAAAATTTGGAATATTGATATTTGGTTTTTTTTTTTTTTTTAAATCTTTTAGGTCATCAGTGTAGGAGTTTCTCTACACCACATCAGGTCCAAGTTGCTTTTAGCCCTTTTGCTATTGCAAGTTTAGAGTGTTCAATTGTGAATAGCAAATTTTTGGGTTCAATTCATGGGGTTTTTCAGATTTCACAATTTTTAATTTCTTTGGTTGCTTATTGCTTTAGTTTGCTGTTTTTTCAATTTTCCTTTTCCTTATAGCTATCTAAGAATCAGGTGCTCATTTTGGTGATTTAAATCCCTCTTGATTACTGCAGCCTTTTCATCCTAACGAGCCCCGTTCTTCAATTAAATTTGTATTTTTTATTTATTTTATTTCATTATTATTATTTTTTGGGTTAAATACATTTTACCCCAAGTGGTTAGGCCTATTTTCACTTTACCCCCTATGGTTCAAAAGTGGACACAAGGGCGTTAAGTGACAAAAGTGTCCACTTTTGAATCTCAAGGGAGTTAAGTGAAAAAGTTGTCCACTTTTGAATCACAAGGGTAAAGTGAAAATTGGTCTAACCACATGGGGTAAAGTGAAAAAAGTGTCCACTTTTAATCCTTCATTCTTTTAACCTTAAATTTTTTGTTTCATTGTTTCATGCTTTAATGGTAGTATTTTCCAAGTAATATGGTGCAAGCAAGAAGAGCTAAAAAGGCATGCGAGGTACCTTTCCATCCCATCCATTGAGGTACCTTACCAATGACATGAATTTGAGTTGCCTATCAAGTAAATATGATTTTACTTGGGTTGCATTTTACTTGATCCTGGATTGAATAATATTTCTTATTAATTTCTTCCATTTTTCCTACATGATTTAATATCTACATGGAAGCGGATTTGGACTCTACTTGATCCCACCACTTGGAAATCCTTTAATTTCAGTTGTGGCTGCCTTAAAGTAGTTTATCTGGTAAACATCTCAATTTACTGCTAAGCTTTGCAACTAGCTATAAAGACTCAATACGTACAAGGTCTTTGACTGCGTTTAGAGAATTCTTAGCTTTTTTGTTAAACTCGTGTTTATTGCATTTCCACAATTACTATCATTGCCAATAAATCTATAAAGTCTCATGCTATTTCCGAAACTATGTAGAATGTCACCCTGATTATGCAATTGGATTTGTGTAGTGCCCTCGGGCACAGGCATAAAGAAAGCTACAAAGCATTTGCACAAATGGGATACCCACGATTGGAGGATTTGCTATTGTTGTATTTGTTATAATTAGTATTGCTACTAAGTCAAAGGTGATTCTGATAGTTTTTGTTCCTATTTATTGAATGAACTCGGATTGTCTTCAAAGTGCAATTCAATTTTGAGGCACCATTTTTATTCGATAATAATGTGACTTTGGAGGTTGATTAGTAATTTGGTCTACAAACTTGGTGCAAATATATTAATCTGGATGTAACACAATTGCTACTATTTATGAAATTTGTTCTAAATGATTTGTATTGGAATTAAATTTGTTCTAAACTCTATTTATGAAAATTGCATTTGACTTTTGAGTTTTGATTAACTGATTAATTCCTGATTTACAGATTGAAAGAGCTTCAAAATTGAAGCTAGGTAACTTCCATATCTCCGGAAAAATGTTGTTTACCAAGGACTGTAAATCTACTTGAATCAAGTTTTGATATGAGATTCTTACTTGTCAGTTTTGAGTTCTCATTTTTCTTCATGCATTTAGTGATATACTCTTATTCCATGATTAGATCCCATTGTTTTAAGTTTTATGTTAGTGGGTTCGATCAAGTTTAGTCACATAGCTAGATGTAGTCTAGGACTCTATCGGGTCACCTTTTTTTCTCTATGTTGATGTCCACAAATGAAAAGCACCTCCACTGATGTGTTTGCTCTGCTGGATTGTAGTTGGTGCTTTGAACTTTAATCTTTTTGGCCTGAACAATTATGCTTAATCCCATAAATATATAATGGGCAACAATTTTACAATTTTCTCACTTTGATTAGATCAATTTTGTGATGAAATGTATAGATAAATTCTTTTTACTTTGTTGCTGCCATGTTTAATTCTTTTGATTCAAGGAACTTTGGAGGGTGTGGCTACATGTAACATAGTTCTTTTCTGGATTATTTTGGTATCTCTATTGCTCTTTATTTGGGGGATCGAATATTGTTTTTGGCTTCATAGATTTCATTGCTCAGCTCTTGCCTTCAAAACAGAGGCAGTCCCAACTTGATTACCTCTACAGAAGAAGGCAGTAGTGCTATTTTCACATTTGTAATGTCCTAAATTGGAATTTTTCACTCCAAGCTCAGGATTATTTGTTATATTAAATGAAGGTTTCAAAATTGGAGTATTGGAAGTCTCAAATGTGGTAGATTGAACACGAAATCCGGATTTTTAACTTCCATGACTGTGAGTGGAAAGAGTAAAATATTTGATATATATGCAATTATCGCGTTAAAACTATTTGGATTGCTCTGCCTCTTCATCCCTGCACAAACTAAGCTTTATATTCCCTGCACAAACTAGGCTTTTAGATTAAATTGCTTTAGGCTTCTTCTTCTTCTTCTTCATTTTTTTTATTGCTTCTGGCTTAAGGGCATTCGACTTTAGAGCTGCTTGGCTTTTGGCTTGAGTTATTTGGCTTATGACTTAGAAGGGTGTTTGCCTTGATGTCTTTGGGATTAAACAATGTTTTGCTTTTGGCTTTAAGGCATTTGACTTAATTGTTGTTTCATTGTTTGGCATTTGTCGTAAAAAAAATAAGGAACTGAGGAAATGCCGAATGCGTGCAAAGTTAGCCGAAGGAACGTGAAGTTAGTGAGAGATCAACGTCAAAACTTCGGCGTTCGTTGTGATTTGCAACCAAATCTACGGAGGAGAAGCCTCCAGTGGCCAATTGTTTAATGCTTTTGTTTCAAAGAGGTAAAATCCCTGATTTTTTAATACACTAATTACCTCTAATTGATTTTGTAAAATCCCTGATTTTTTCATACGCTAACGCATGTTTAGAAACAGATATTACATTTTGTTTTCTTTTCATAAAAACAAAATCTGAAGTTTATGAACTGCATTTTTTGTTTGCTTAATTTGAATGATTTTTTTTTTTTTTTTGCTTCACTCTTTCAGGTAATACACTTGGGGGCCCCCTTCATTACATGGAAGCAAATTGGAGTAAACCTATTGTAGGCATGAAGCGAGGTATCATTGTGTTTACATTTTTTTTCGGTTGTTAAACTTTTATGCAGTAGAAAACATATCATGAGACGGTCTAATCTTTGTTTCAGTTTGGATCGTTTTTTGTGCAGATTTCCATTTGAGCGTGGTTGAAGGGAAAAACTTATTTAAATAGGTTTTTTTACACCCTAATCGAAGACAACCCCTTATTCTGTTAGAAAAAAATAAGAAGAAAATAGAAAGAAAATGTTGAACAAAAGGGACTTTCTTACTGGTGCTTTGTTTGATGACACGTGAGGTGTTGATTCAAGAAATTTTTATTGGGGGCCAAACTGGACTTAGACATGTGATGATTTTTGCTATGAATTAATTATATGAATTATATTCATAGGATTAGGCTTAGAACAAACACCTTCATAAATCTATTTATGACAGTTTGCTTCTTTTCATGTTTAGTGAGATGGTAAAGTCATACACCAGCTACGTCGGGGATACCGGGAATAAATGGACAGTGAGCTTCAAAAGATTCAATTCAGCCTTTGAAAATGGGATCAATCTTTGTGATCCAGCTGATTCTAATGGGGCTCTGTCAGGTTAAATGTCTAGAGAAAGAAACTTTTTGGAGAGTTCATATGTGGCAGTTTTTTTCCCTTCCTATTCTTCCAATTTGGCAACAATTTTGAGTTGCAATGTGAATTTGCCTCTTGAGTATTGAACAATGCTAGGGGTACAACTATTTTTTACAACTCATTTACAACATCTCTATCTCTCTCCTAAGTGGCACTAGGGCCCATTGAAATTTAACCGGACCCCACAGTGCCACTTAGGAGAGAGATAGAGATGGTCTCTGTTGTCAAAATCGTACGATTTGCGATACGAATCTTACGATTCGATACGATTCATCATGAAAACGATACATATCGATGCACGAATCGAACATGTACAAGAATCAAAGGTGAATCTTACGATTCACAAGTAAATCTTACGATTGGAAAGATTCGCAAGTGAATCTTGCGATTGGATTCGCGATTCTTACGATTTACTTGACTGCTAGGCACAAAACGTAATTGTTCCAATTTTTTTGTTTTTCAATTTTTTTCTTAAAAAATTGATTACCAACCCTCTTTTAAACCACTTAGGATATGTTTATACAAGCCTGGAACAAAAAGGATATGTTTATACAAGCCTAGAAAAGAAAAAAATATGTTTATATGATTTTTTTAATTTGTTACCGAATCTTACGATTCACGATTCGCGAATCCCGATTCGATTCACATGTATCATTTCGATTCACGATACGTATCCCGATTTGACAACTATGGAGATGGTTATAAATGAGTTGTAAAAAATAGTTGTACCCCTAGCATTACTCATTGAGTATTAGATGTGTTTACATTCATGAACCCCAACTTTGAATGTTTAGTCAAAATGGAGCTTTTCAACCAATTACGATACAACTGTTTAATTGTATTTTTTCATGTTAAATTGGCATGTTGATGGGTTTGTGTTGGCATGTTGATGGGTTTGTTTGGTGAGATATAGTGTAGGATAGGAAAAGGAGTGATCTTTCAGCTTGATTTTCAAATTGACTTCATCTGTGTCCTTTGTCCATGGGTGAACTTGCTTATTGCATGTTTTTAAGTGCCCAAGGCACGTGGAATTAATGTTTGGCCAACGGCACGCATGGTTAGAATTGTTCGTAGTGCCTTTAGGCACGGGTTATACCCAGTATATATATATATATATGCTAGCATATTCCTAACATAATGAGTAGATCAACCTCAAAAAGAACATAAATGCAGAGAATAGAATAAAAAAACTATAACTCACAGTGCTACTACTCATGTTTCCCATCTTCTTTCTTCCAGAGATCAATTCCAATCTGTAGTTTCAACTGTTACCAGAGATTCAATAATTAGGGGTTTCGCACACAGGAGAAAAATCTAGAGAAAAGGGAATTCGACTAAAAGAGAGATCCACAGATGCCTCCGGAGAGAGAGAGAGAGAGAGAGAGAGAGAGAGAGAGAGAGAGTTAAGAGTACCTGGAAGGCGGACAGAGATTAGCGTCTTGTGTAGCGACTGTTATTAGGTTGATTTCTGGTTCGATTGAAAGAGGAGACAGTGTGTGTCGTTATGAGAGGAACAGGAGAAGTGTTTCTATGTTACTAGGTAAGTCGGAAGACGTGGCGTGTCAGTTGAAAATTGTGTTAAAATAGGAATGAATATATTTTTAATCACACAAAAATTGCTCATACAACTCTCTCTCGGCAAATGTTGTGGTACTCAAAGATTAATTAATGATAAAAATCATGAGTCTCACTATATTAGCTAATAGGAGAGTTATGTGAGCAATTTTTATGTGAGCAAAATTACACTCAATACAATAGGAATAGTGCTTTACTTGTTTAGTTAATTGTACTTTACTTCAACCATTTTCATTTACCTCCTAGTTTGGAAGTGGACACTTAATTACCCAATAGTCGTGGATAAAAGTGAATTGTTAAAATTTTCATCTTTTGATAGAAATTTCAAAATTACGTTTGGCAGAAAACTTGAGTAAGTGTCAAAATTGCCCCCAAACATGGGCAGATCCAAATACATCGCAGTGGCATAGCCCCTGAATTTTTGAAAATTACAAAATCATATGTAATAATTTATAGATTTTAGAACTAGATCCACCTAAATTTTACACAGGTTCCCTAAACTTCTGAAAATTCTAGATTTGCATGTAATATTTTACAAGTTTTAGGTATAGATTCCATGCACTTTTGAAAATTCTAGACTTACATGTACTAATATTTTACAAGTTTTTGATAGAGGCCCTCTAAAATTACATTATTTACCCCAGATTATATTCTACATACAATTCTATCGTTTTACACAAAATTATGTATAAATAGACCTAAAAAAATCACCTTAGTGGCACTGCCCCCTAACCCTCGTACAATTTAAGTCCCCCTGACCAAAAATCTTGGATCCGCCCCTGCCCCAAATAAGAGGGTTAAGTGTTAAAACTTTTGATCAGTTTGGATTTTGTTACAATATTAACACAATATTTGGACCACGGTTGAAATGAAGTTTATTTTTGTCATTTCAAGCCAAAATATTACATCGTTAGATTTTGTACTTATACCTAATCACATGGAGTGAAATGCGTTTAACTTACATTTCTAGATGCATTTTTGGCAGCTCAAAGGTGGTCCAACAATTCATACAGTGTTTGCATCGACATCTAGCACCTGAAACTCAGATGCAATGTTTTTAAAACCGGACCGGTCATCGAACCGGAAAAATGACCGGGTCAAGGGTTAATGGTTCAACCGTCGGTTGAACCGGAGTCGAACCGGAATCGAACCGTGACGTCATTATTACCTAATATTTATATTAATTTATATAAATTAATATTAACATAAAAAAGAAGGAGATGGAAGAAAAATAAACTATCTACAAATTTCAGTTTGTTATTCATTAGTTTTTTTTTTCAGTTTGTTACAATAGAACAAATTTTTTTTTTAATAAGATATAGATCAAGCATTCAAGCCTCAAGCCTCAAGGAATCAAGACTTCAAGTTCAACAACAAGAAGGAGATGGAAGAAAAATAAACTATCTACAAATTTCAGTTTGTTATTCATTAGTTTTTTTTCAGTTTGTTACAATAGAACATTTTTTTTTTTAATAAGATATAGATCAAGCATTCAAGCCTCAAGGAATCAAGACTTCTCAAGTTCAAAAACAAGAAGGAGATGGAAGAAAAATTGCATTTCTACAAATAAATTATAAAAAAAATCATTCACAAAATACTAAATTAAACATAAACTATGTAAAAAAGCACTCACAAATACTAATTACTAAATTAAAAATAAACTAATGTCAATGAAATCAAGAAATCAGTGTCACTCACAGCGGCTCCAGGCGGCGACGGCGGCGGGCAGCGGCGACGGCGGCGGGCAGCGGCTCCAGGCGGCGACGGCGGCGCAGTTCAGGCGCAGGGGGCGGCCCGATCTGGAGGGTCTTGCCGTCTTGGTCTCTCTTGACCCTCTTGAGGCTTGAGTTCACTGTTGAGTGTTGAGTGACTTGAGAGTGGAGAGAAAGTGGATCTGGAGAGTGGATCTTGAGAGTGGAGAGAAAGTGGATCTGGAGAGAAAGGAATGAGAGTAAAGAGAGGCTAAAGAGAGGCTGTGTTTTGATTTCTTGACTCTTTGAGTCAAATTGTTAACCTAACCTTAAATATATATATATAACTAGTAATAACCCGTGCTCGTGGGCACGAAAAGAAAGGAAAAAAAAAAAAAAGCAGAAGAAGAAAAAAGGAAAAAAAATACAATACTTTAAAATTTTTAAATCTTTTTCATAAAATTGTACAGGTCATTCAAACCCACATGCTATTTAGTAATAACCCGTGCCCGTGGGCACGAAGCGGGGAAAAAAAATTCCATACTTTAAAAGATCCAAGATATGGTTGGAATTTTAAGTGTAGAAGACATTGGTTCCAATATTAAATATATTATTAATACAATTTGGTTAAATATATTTAGTCCAATATATTTGATGAATATTTTAAGTATGATTGATGTTTATTCGTAGAGACTTCCCCCTTCTAATTACTTCTTGCAACAATCGGATTGAGTATTTGAAGGAGTATTCAGTTTAAATTTTTCGCATTGGCAACTTTTAACGTATGTGGAAAGTCTAAGAACTTATTATTGACTATATTTATGCAATTTTTTGAAATGCGTGATTTTATTTACATATTTTTGCTGCATAGTATAAACTTTTAAATGTTTTGATATTTTAAACATTTAATTTAAACTATTTGAAAATCATTTTGAATATTAAATATATTATTAACTAAATTTAGCTAAATATTTTAAGTTCAATATTTAATGAATATTTTAGTATGATTAATGTTTATTCGCAAAGAGTTCCCCATTCCAATTACTTCTTGCAACAACCAGATTGAGCATTCGAAGGAGTATTCAGTTTAAATTTATTTCATTGGCAACTTTTAATGTATGTGGAAAGTCTAAGAGTTTATTATTAACTACATTTATGCAATTTTTTGAAATGTGTGATTTTATTTACATATTTTTGCTGCTTAGTGTAAACTTTTAAACGTTTTAATATTTTAAACATTTAATTTAAACTATTTGAAAAATCACTTTGAATATTAAATATAGTATTAACTAAATTTAGTTAAATATTTAATTCTAGTCTAATATTTGATGAATATTTTAAGTATGATTAATATGAATAATGATTGGGGCACAAAAGGATACAAAAAACTTCCACAAAATGAGTGGAAAGTCTATGTGGCACAGTGGGACCTGCCAGCAATTAATGGAAACAATGCTTAATTACTGGCGGGTCCCACTGTGCCACATAGACTTTCCACTCATTTTGTGGAAGTTTTTTGTATCCTTTTGTGCCCCTAGCATTGTTGGATTAATATTTATTCATAGAGACTTCCCCCGTGCCCGAGCGCACGAAGTGAAAAAAAAATACACACACAAAAAAACAAAAAAAAAACAAAAAAACAAAGGTTTTTTCTAAGCTTTTGGAAAGAAACAGAAAAGGAAAGCAAAACTTTTGTGATTATTTATAATTAGCCCATATTTGGGAAGCAGCATTACTCATTTCACTAATTAGCCCTATGGACTATATCAAACTAATAGAACTAATCAAATGACCGATAAAAAGGCTGAAATTAATCAAACTGATAACAAAATTTATAACCATAGTGATGGAAAAATCCATTTTCTAGATAGACAATAGAATATAACAAATACGCTTCCTAGATTTTAAAAAAGTGCAAGTGAGAATACATTTCTTGAGACTTGAATTATGAAATCCATTGTTGAAACCCACTTCCTAAACTTTTACTTTCTGTGATTTTTCACTCATATTATATCAGTTTGATTAGTTCTATGAAAGTCATTTGATCAGAGTCACGGAAAGAAAAAAAAAAAAAAAAACCAATAAAAAATAAACACTATGAATATATGTATGATATGGGTAGTTTATATTCCAATATTTCTATTATGAAAAAATCAGTCCAATGATTTAGTTTATCTCCCAAGATTAGTGTTTTGTATTTACTATAGATATGTATATATTCAAATTCAAATAAATTTGGGGAATTTCTTTTTTGCTAAAAACAAACAGTCTAATGATAGTTTACCCAAGATTTGTGCTTTGTATTTGTATTTATTCAAATTCAAAGTAATTTAGGGAATTCCTTTTTACTTTAGTGTTTTAATAAGATATAATGCAATATTTAATGGGGTTGACTATTTTTGGTGGACAATCAATCCGACGGTTTGAAATATCTAAACTTGTCTCAATGGTCAAGATTAAAAGTTGCCAACTTGGGAGGGACCCACACCGCTCTAACTTATTATATAGATTATATATATATATTAATAATTTATAAAAGATAAAAGACAAAAAATAAATAAGTATATATATACATTATACATATTATATTATTATATTAAGTCTTGACTTGAGTCTTTTAAAACTAAAAGCTAAAATTTTTGCAATGCCCGCTGAAAACTTTTGCTGACGGGTTGATTAAAACCGTCCACCGGTTTTTCGGTTCAACCGGTTGAACCGTCGGTTTTTCCCGGTTTCCGGTGCTAACCAAACCGGGGCCCTGACCGGTCGACGGTTCAACCGGTTGAACCGGCCGGTCCGGTCCGGTTTTTAAAACATTGCTCAGATGTACTCAAAGCCCCATTTACAAATAAAACTTCTCAAAATCGTATTTACATAGCATCCATGTTATAGCATCACTAACACTAGCACCCGAGGCACACCCGTTGCATGTGGAATGCATTTTGTAATACCCGTATCCGGAAAAATGTAGTAATAATTATTTCTCATGCATTAATTAGTGTGATTAATTGCATGTGATACTTTGAGTGAGTTTCAGACATCCCGATGTGAGAAGTGCTTGATAAAGGACATAATTAGACAGACGTGAAGTGGGCCCACGAGAGGTCCAGACTAGATAAATTGCATTTAGCTGCATTTATGTGATTAAATGTATTCTTGTTTAATTGATTTGAATGTTATATTATTAACTGTGGCTTTTTATGGTACCATTTTGGGGTACCCATGTGAGAGCGAATAGGAACATGATTCATAATCAGTAGGTTAACTAGCAACTTCATAAAATATTTGGGACCACATTTGGGATCCATACGTGACATAGACACATATTCATTTAGATATTTGGATAATCATTAAAATTATTAGGGAGTTTCATAATAGGAGTTTAGAAGTTATGGGGGTGTAAATGAGAATAGTGAGAAGTTTGAGAGATTGACACCTCAATTTGGTGATTCATCGCCATCTTTTCCTTGTTAAATAAAAAAAAAAAAAAAAAACAACAAACAGTTGATACAGAGAAGTATCTCAATGAGAGAAAAAGAAAAGAAAAAGCTACCGTTCGCAGTTTCGTCGTCGTTCGATCTCTATTTCGCGAACCGAAGTCATATTTGGACTCGTGTAGGTGAGAGGATTATTTTTATGTATTTCTTTTTTAATTTTGGTAATGTTTTTCCCCGACCCATTTTAAGGGGTGATACATATATGTGATATATATGTAGGGATATCATTGGAATCATTAGAAGCTAATTTTGCGAAGAAATTTGGGAATTCTAGGCTTATTTTGGACCTATTTGTAAGGTGAGTGTCCTAATCCCAAAATTGGATGTTTAATGTTATTTATTTGTTATTAAATGCTTGTAAATGCTTAATTATTGATTAAGTAGAAAAGCATGTGATTAATTATTATTTAACATGTCTAGAAATGTTATATTGCCATGTTGACATGTTGAGCTGCTTATGTTCTTATCTTGGTCAAAGGGTGTCAATTGCTAATCACCATTATTTAGCCCGTATATAAGGGACGCCCATTCCTCAGAGCAAAGGGGGATGATGATGAAGTCCTCAGAGAAAAGGGGACGGTGGTGACGACCACCAGCGAATTGACTACGGTTACGAGTGAATGAGACTGATTTCGCTAAATGCGACGGAAAAAGTGAGAATGGCCCGGAATCAGGGGTTGTTTGCTGTAATTATTTATTCGGGCGTGCCAGAGCCTTGTTAGGTAGACCCAAACTAATAAAACAAAATTTCCTAAGTCACTTGTGTGAGTGATACACAAGGTTTGAAAATCTGACATCTAACGGGCAATTGTGAAAGGTGAGTAGGAAAGTACCCTCACCTAAGTTCCCTAGATAGTGTTGAAGCACACAAGTCTAGCAAGTGATGAAAAGAAATAAAATGAATTAAATAAAAGACATGTTTTATTTAATTGAAAGTAATGAAATTACAAGAGATTGTAATATAAAAAACTAAGAAAGCCTAAAAAGCTAAGAATGCTAAGAATGCTAAAAGGTGCTTTAGAATGCAGTTTGTCGAGATGACGCGGAGTCCATTGGAAAGCTGGCCTGCCTGCAGATTTATAGCGGCCATGGAGGTCTCCTAGATAAGGTAGGAAATATGATGAATATAATTATCTGGTAAAATTTACCAGTTTATTTCCATAAACTGATCTTGACTCCCATAATTATCTGATATAATATATATGCATATATATACATATACATATATTATATCTTGAATCTGGTCCCCATGTTGACTTGATTCGGCTGACTTCCCCTCCAAGTAAATGATATACTTCCCAAATCATAACATTATCTCCCATAAATATTGGTAATATCTTCCCAAATCAAATAATATCTTGAAATATTATCTTTCCTTAAGTAATAATATCCTTCCATAAGAGATAATATTAAAATTTATCACTTTAGAGAATTTGTAGGGACTGATATTTTTCCCAAAGTAACCAAATATGTATCACACATCTCCTCATCGGGCTGCATCACTACACAATCAACCAAAGTTATAGTGATTAAGAGGGAATAGATGAGCTTGTCGTGTGGACCCCAAGTGATCACAACTTAGCAATGGTTTTTGAAAAGCCACGTGGCCCAATTCAACATGCCAAGTCAAATTAATTAAGGCCGATGGCCATATGGAAGCAAGATAGTTGCTATGGCCGATTGAATTAATGAATACCCACTTTGCTTTCATTAGCACTAGTCATGGCCTCCATGCGTGTACATCATTAGGTGGCTAAAATTGTCATACACTCAGAGAGTAGTCCGATTGGCCATGGAACATTGCATGTCCGATTGGCCATGCATTAAGCGTAATGGGCCTTAAATGGCCAACCCATTTGTGTGTTCACATGTCAAGCCCAGAGAACTATCTGCTTGCACTGAAGTGTCAGCCCGATCACATGCTCAAATACCAGCCCGTTGGCAACCAAATCAAATTGAGCCCGTTTGCAATCAACTCTCATGCCTACTATTTAAACATTAAAGTAGCATGTTCAATGGCATGTCTGACTACTTGGCATGATAATTGGCCACTTTAATTAATGGCATATGTTATACAGCCCGATCAACTTGTGGCCAATCCGAATAATGATGAATCCAGCCCGATCAACACTCATTCGGCTCTACCAACTTTGGCACCTAATTTAATGATCGGTCCGATTTAAAAATCACAATCGGCTTCTACCAATTTTGACTTAAAAAATGTATTTTTTTAGGTGCAAACAATTGCCCCCCTGGCTGTTTAAAATGAAAAACTTGAATTTTGAATAGCCAATTTTTTTTTCAGACCGATTGCCCTTTAGACTGATAAAATTTTCAACATCAGTCACATGGACCCCCTACTCTCTGGCTTGAATGAGAAAAAAATAAAATAAAATAAAATCTCTACTGCCTTCGTGGCCCCAAAACTAAACCCATTTGAGAAGCTTCTTACCTTATGTGGCCCACCATGCCTTTTACATCACCAATCTCATATTGTTAGCCTTAAGGTATATTAAGGCATATTTAATTATGTTTTGATGATGTCAAATATGCTATGATAATTACATGATTCATATTGATTCATTCTTTGTTATTATCATAGTCATTTTTATGCTCATATAATCTCATGTATTAATATTGTATCAATGTTTTAACATCTTTGTGTGCATGAGATTTAATTGATGTAGATCAAGATTACAAGGAGCTCAACAAGGATCAAGCTTGAAGACTTGAAGATATTTCATCCTTGGTTGAAGTCTAGGACCATCATTGTAAGACATCTTGATCTCACACTCTTAGGGGCTCAAACAAATGCTAAAAGTTAAAGTTTTGGAAACAAATTTTAAATGGGTCATCTTTAAAGTAATGCCCCAACCAAATGGAAAATAATTAAATGTTGAATCTTATATGGTTGGAAAGGTATTTGAATCTATTTTCCAAAACATCAAACGGATAGCAAATCCGATTTTTGTAGAGGGAGTTATGGCCATTTTCGTAGAGATGTGTCAGGCTGTCAAACAGGGAGGGGCAGTCGACTGAGGGCCCGATGCAGTCGACCGAAGTGAGCAGAATGCTAACAGAACCCTCTGTAAACACATCTCAGTCGACTGCTTCAAGGACCAGTCGACTGCTTCATGCTCCAGTCGACTGAAGCGACCTGAAAAGGCATAACGGCTAGTTTTTAAAGGGGCTTTTAATTACCAAACATGCCACCAACGGCTATAATCTTTCTTGGCCTATAAATACATGTTTTCCCACACCATTTTATGTTGATCAATCAATTGGAAAACATCTATTTCAATCACACAACTTGTTGATTCTAAATCATTCACAATTGAGCCCTAGTTGTGTGAGTTTATCAATTTGCTCTAGTTCTTGATTTGTATTTCTTTGAGAGTAAATTGTAGTGAGCTTTACTTGTATTATCCACTCTACATAGAGAGTTATCATTTGTATTCAATTTAATTTGTAAAGGGTGATGGTTAGTAACCCTTGATTGCAAAGAAGAGGTTTCATCTTTGGGAGAGATTGAAGGCTCTTGTAACGGTTTGGTGCACACCCGTAAGTGCTCCGGGAAACGGTTTGGTCTACACCCGTGAAGTAGATCGGAGTATAGGAATCCTCAAGAGGTGTTCTTGAGGGGTGGACGTAGGCCGCGGGGTGCGATTGCCGAACCACTTGAAAAATCGGTTTGCAAGTTTCTCTTCTCTTCTCTCTTTACATAATTGCTTGTGATTGTGTTTAATTTGAAGTTAAGTTTTTTAAAAGGTTAATTTCCGCTAACACCTTATTCACCCCCCCTCTAAGGTTTCCATTTTTGGGCCAACAATTGGTATCAGAGCCTCGGCTCGTCTTTTTCAAAAGATTTTGAAAAATTTTGAGTTAAAGATCAAATGGAAACCGACTCTTCTTACATGTATTATTGTGAGGGTCAATCGACATTAAGACCACTATGTTTTAATGGCTCAAACTATGCCTATTGGAAAAATAGAATGAGAATCTATATGATTTCTCAAGATTTTGATTTATGGCAAATTGTGGTCAAAGGTCCTCATCTACCTACAAAAATTGAAAATGGTTTTTCTATTCCAAAGACGGTAGATGAATATAATAATGCCGATAAGAAACTCATAAAAATAAATGCTATGGCAATGAATTTATTATATTGTGGTTTAGACCCAAATGAATACAATAGAATTTCATCTTGCGAATCCGCAAAAGAAATTTGGGATAAACTTGAAAATGCTCATGAGGGAACAAGCCAAGTGAAAAAATCTAAAATCAATTTGCTTGTTCAAACTTATGAAATGTTTAAAATGTTGCCATATGAATCTATAGGAGATATGTTTTCTCGTTTTACCATTCTTATTAATAACTTGAAAAACCTTGGTAAAGTTTATACTAATGAAGAAATGATTGAGAAAGTGCTTAGGTCTTTACCAAAGGATTGGCAACCAAAGGTCACGGCGGTTCGTGAAGCAAAGGAGCTTTCAACACTCTCCTTGGAACAACTCATGGGTTCTCTTATAACTCATGAAATGGAATTGGCCGTCTTCGAAAGTGAAGACAAGAAATTGGAAGTGAAAGAGGCCAAAAGGAGAGACATGGCTTTAAAATCCTCAAGCTCAAAGAAAAAGATGAAAGATGTTGAGAGTGATGAGGATGAGGAAATGACAAAGATCACCCGAAAATTTGCAAAGTTTCTAAAGAAAGAAAAATCGGAAAAGAAGTCACCCAAGGAGGAAAAACACAAAAAGAAGACAAGCAAGGCCACCAATAGTAGTTCCGAGAGAGAATCATCGGACGACGACTCAAATGGTGAAGAGATTGTCAATCTTTGCCTCATGACAATGGAAAGGGCCTCTCCGACCACCTCGGCAAATGGAGCATCCAAGAAATGCTTGGACAAAGGTTAAGTATTGATTTGGTAATGGTAGGTTAGTAGGTAATTTTGTTTTGATTTGTTTTCATCATCCTACTTAATTTTGTTTTAATTAATTTCATATCATACACTTATTTGTTTCAAATCATCATGCTCTTGATATTGCTTATTTGAAAAATGATGATATATTTTTGTTTGATTAGACAAAGTTTTTAGAATGATTAAACAAAATGATGTTTTGTGAATCATTCAAATTTTTGCTGCTGAACTGTCATTTTTATGAACTGCTGAACAAAGCAGTCGACTGGTACCCCGACACAGTCGACTAATTCAGGTGTGAAGCCTTGAATTTTCTTGATTCTGCATTGTTAAGTCGACTGTGGCGTCGACTGCATTGATGTTTTAAACTCTCTGCCTAGAGACGTCAACTGTGGCGTCGACTGATCCGTCTGATTTGTTGTTTATCTTATATTTTGAGTTCTCCAACTTTTTATTGGTATCTTTTGGGAGAATATGCTCTCTATTCATATCTTTTGGTATCTTTTATCATTGCACATGCTTAGGGGGAGCACTTTCATGTATTCATTTGCTCACATGTGGTTATATTTGTTTATTTTTTGTATCATTTTGGACTTTTGATTTGTATGCCTATTGTGAGGGGGAGCTCTGTGTTTTATCCCCAAATCTTTTTGATAATGTCAAAGGGGGAAAAATATGAGAAGTATTGGGGAGAGACCAAATATGATAATATGAAAATGACCAAATGTGCCTGTATTGGTATATCTTTCATTGGTTGTTTGTCATCATCAAAAAGGGGGAGATTGTTAGCCTTAAGGTATATTAAGGCATATTTAATTATGTTTTGATGATGTCAAATATGCTATGATAATTACATGATTCATATTGATTCATTCTTTGTTATTATCATAGTCATTTTTATGCTCATATAATCTCATCTATTAATATTGTATCAATGCTTTAACATCTTTGTGTGCATGAGATTTAATTGATGTAGATCAAGATTACAAGGAGCTCAACAAGGATCAAGCTTGAAGACTTGAAGATATTTCATCCTTGGTTTAAGTCTAGGACCATCATTGTAAGGCATCTTGATCTCATACTCTTAGGGGCTCAAACAAATGCTAAAAGTTAAAGTTTTGGAAACAAATTTTAAATGGGTCATCTTTAAAGCAATGCCCCAACCAAATGGAAAATAATTAAATGTTGAATCTTATATGGTTGGAAAGGTATTTGAATCTAGTTTCCAAAACATCAAACGGATCGCAAATCCAATTTTTGTAGAGGGAGTTATGGCCATTTTCGTAGAGATGTGTCAGGCTGTCAAACAGGGAGGGGCAGTCGACTGAGGGCCTGATGCAGTCGACCGAAGTGAGCAGAATGCTAACAGAACCCTCTGTAAACACATCTCAGTCGACTGCTTCAAGGACCAGTCGACTGCTTCATGCTCCAGTCGACTGAAGCGACCTGAAAAGGCATAACGGCTAGTTTTTAAAGGGGCTTTTAATTACCAAACATGCCACCAACGGCTATAATCTTTCTTGGCCTATAAATACATGTTTTCCCACACCATTTTATGTTGATCAATCAATTGGAAAACATCTATTTCAATCACACAACTTGTTGATTCTAAATCATTCACAATTGAGCCCTAGTTGTGTGAGTTTATCAATTTGCTCTAGTTCTTGATTTGTATTTCTTTGAGAGTAAATTGTAGTGAGCTTTAATTGTATTATCCACTCTACATAGAGAGTTATCATTTGTATTCAATTTAATTTGTAAAGGGTGAGGGTTAGTAACCCTTGATTGCAAAAAAAAGGTTTCTTCTTTGGGAGAGATTGAAGGCTCTTGTAACGGTTTGGTGCACACCCGTAAGTGCTCCGGAAAACGGTTTGGTCTACACCCGTGAAGTAGATTGGAGTATAGGAATCCTCATGTAATAACCTGCATTTCCATTTAATTTAAAAGTCATGCCCATATTTAATTTATGTATATTTGCATTGGCATATTTAAATTCTATTAGCATGGTCTGCTTTTATTTTAATTCCAGTCACTTGTTTGGAATATTAATGTCTTATCTAATTCACATTTAAATTCTATTGGGGGCCAAACTGCAATTTTACAAAAGTTAGTAATACCTGTGTGGATTTCAAAATCTGTATTTCAAAACGGTGAAAGTAACTTCTATTGACTCAATCAGTATTTTTATAAAACCAGAAAATCAATTCTTACGTTAAAATGAAATTCATGTATTTTTGTGGTGACCACCGCGCCCCGAAAATACCAGTTTATGTTCAAAACTGTCCATGTTGTGTTTAATTTCTCCAGATTTTTGGAAGTGACGTAAAGTATGACATGACTTGTACTTTATTGCTATTAATGGAAACTCATCATTTGCTTAAGCTTTGTTTGTCAATGCTTGGTGTGTGTGTGTGTTGTTGTGCCAAAAGCTATTTTTCCCAAACACTATTTGAATTGCCCCCTATTACTCTAGTTCACCTCTTCACAATCTGAGAGTATATATGTATACGTAAGTGTATCACACACACACACACCTGTGATTTTTGTAGTTCATTTAGGATTGAATGAGAAAAACTAATACTTGAAATCCAATGTGGAGTCTTCAAGGTTGAACTTGGAGCCCAAGTTCTCTCTATTGGGTCCTATATATGTATACCTCTCATTACACACACACATTCTGCACATCACTAAACACAGAGAGTTGAGAGAGAGAGATTTCACAGAGAATTTCAGAATTTCATAGAGAGAGCTCTTAACCTCCATAGCTTGAAAGCTTGAGTTGGAATCTTCTTATCTCTTATTTCTTTCTCAACAACATCTTTGCTCTTAATCACAGTGAGTATTTTTAACTCACTCCCAATGTAATCTCATACTTATTTGCTGTGTATTATTTCAATTTTGTCAACCTCCATTGATAATTTAACGTTGAAGTTCATGGCTTGAGAAATCAAGATTTTCAAAACTTAACCAAAACTTGTTTTTAGAGTTGATTATGAAAGATTATACCTCATTGATGTTATGTCTGAAGTTATAGAGCCTAATTCGTTCTTATAAGAAAGTATATTGAAAATGAAATTTTGACATGTTTTGATTTTTTTCTAAAATTAGAGAGCTATGAATCAAATGGTGTTAAATTGACTTTAGATTCTTAATCCTTGTGAAAAACCGAAGAGAACCATATATTATACGCCCTATATACTTTAGAATTCCAAAATGGGTCATTTTGGACCCCTTAAGCTGAAACAGGGCAGTTTCTGCGAAGAAGATTCGCGCCACGATCGAGCGGCGCGCGCGAGAATCGCGCGAGCGGCCCGCGCGAGCGGCCCGCGCGCGCGAGGTAGGCTTCCCCAGGCAGACGTAAGAGTTTATATATATATATTTGAAAATTGGCTGGTCGCGCGAGCGAGGGTCGCGCGAGGACCCCTTCGCGCGAGCGATCCGCGCGCGCGACCTTGCTTTCCTCAGGCAGACAGAAAAGGTTATTAATAAAATGAAAATGGGCTTATCGCGCGAGCGGCCCGCGCGAGCGACCCTTCGCGCGAGCGGCCCGCGCGCGCGAGGTAGTGCAGTTTCTGTTTTTCTGTTAAGGGACTGTTTGGATGAAATTTATATACTGTTAAGGCTCTGTTTGGGAATTTAGTTGATCAGAACTCTATTTGGTTATGTTTAAGTGATTTAAACATTGTAGTATGACTCATTAATTCCCGTACGCGTGTTGTTCCTTAATTCAACATTTTTGTTTAAGTGCATACCATTCATGTGGGTCAGTAGTACATGCATATGGGTGTCAGTCTGTGTGGAAAAGAGTAATGGTAGTGTGGAAAGGGTATGAGTTTGTGTTTGCAGTCGTGGTTGTGGTTGAGTATGAGTTTGTGGTTGTGGTTGTGGTTGTGGTTGTGGTTGTGGTTGTGGTTGTGGTTGCGATTGTGGAAGAGGGTATCTTTGAAATGCGACGGTGGCAAATAAGGACACTCCCTGACGCCCATGGAAGCGTTAAAGTGTGTGAAGCTGAACTCGGACACTCCCTGGCACCCATGGTAGTGCTAAAGTGTGGCCTACGGACACTCCCTGATAACTCAAGTCTGGATACTGTGTGAGGGGTTGCCCCGGTATTTGCATGGCGGTTAGGGTATTCAAAGTGTGAGGCATTGGACACTCCCTGGTACCCCGGACCAAAGTGTGAGGCAAACTGGACACTCCCTGGCGCCCCGTTGCTAAAGTGTGGCTATCTGAGTGTTTCAAAGATACCAGGAGTAGGATAGTGGGTTGTTGTGGATGTCGAGAGAAAAGAGTCGGCGAGATGAGTGTGGTGCATTGTCTCATTTCACGAGTATCTGTATTTATGAATGAAAGACTTTCATTATATTCCTTGTTGTTTTATAAAATAAATTCTTTCCGTAATTTAATAATGGGAAAAAGGTAAATGGGTATGCTTTACATTTAAAGTCATGTTTTTAATACTCACCAGCTTCTTGAAGCTGACGACGTTGATGCGTCCTGGACATTCGTGTTCAGGCTTTTCAGGTTACAATCAGGAGGAATCATACGACTATGCTAATTGAGAATGGCTGCATCTGGAATAAAGAAACTGTTTATTTTATGCATTAAGTTTATTTGTTGAGTTTTAAACTGTTTTGTTTTAAGGATGACTGTAACAGACTCTAAGTTATTATTTTATTCTCAAGGCGGTCTGTGCCTTAGTTGACCCCGGTTTATAAGATGTAATAAGATAGAAAATTTTTGTAAGCCTTGATTGCTTTACTCTGATTATTATGTTTTGTTGTTTGACGTTTGGGACGGAATCGATCCTTCAAACTGTCGCGACCTACGGGTCCATAAAGGAAATTAAACGCTTTCCTTATTTATGCTACGTCGGGGCGTGACAGGATTTAGTGGTATCAGAGCCAGGTTATTATTTATCACAAGATAGTTTAGCCAGGTTAGGGTTTACCAGTATAGACCCGATTCCACATTCCATTAAGTGTTACACACCCGATGATACGACAGGGAGGATAGACTCAGAACCCAAACGCCTAAGATTATTCTGTTCTGACTTTAAGTAGTACCTTTTCAGGTATGGATCCAGCTCAGCCCCTGTTTGTACCTGATCCTTTTGGAGGGCATTGGGTTACGGTAGGAGCTATAGTGCCGGCCTCGGCGACCCTTTATTTCACTGCTGTTGGGCAGCGTGCAGCTGCTACTGTCGAGCGAGACCTTTGGCATCAGATTCATATATTAGGACTGGTCGACCTATCTCGTGCTCGCCTCGAGATTCTTTACTTCATAGAGATTCAGCGCTTAGTACTCGTTGAGATGGTTCGCTTGGTTAATAGCGATACCTTCTATCTTCCCCTGGAGGTTCAGGTTGTGCAGGCCCACCTTGCACAGCTGGAGGTACCTCCTGCAGGAAAAACAGGTTTAAATGGAAAGTTTAAACGCGCAGCGGAAAAACAAGTTATGAAACTTTATTGGCATGCCTGGATCTACTACTCGTCAATTCTACAGATACGCACAAGAGGGGACACGAGTTATACCTTAGTGTCTTGAACCCAATTCTGAACTTCAACTTCCAGCAGCCTCCACTAGATGATCTTCACCCTTATGACTCCTGCGGATGCCTGCCGGAAAGACTAGGGTTGGTGGGAACCCTAATAGAGAGGATAGAGAAGGTTTTGGGGCTCCAAAACAGTTTCTGCAGCATCTGACGTTCAAAACGACGAACAACCTTTTCCAGAACGCAGCTGCCCTATTTATAGATTCCCAGAACCGACCTAGACTTCGATCGATCGAAGTGCCTTCGATCGATCGAACATTCGATCGATCGAACCATCTTCGATCGATCGAACCTTCAGACTTCAATCGATCGAGACATCTTCGATCGATCGAACCTGTCTGGACATCATCCTCAAGCATCTTTCCAAGCATCCTGGCGGAGCTAAGAGTGGGACCTCCTAGGCTCTTTATTGTTGGCTCAGACCAGTTTGTTAATTACCATGACCAAACTCTTTGATCAGCAAACTAACTAACTGGTCAGTTAAAGTTTACTCCACTATAAAACGATAACTGAACTCCAACGCAAAAGAACATATCCGAAGCGATAACTAGACTTGTATGGTGTACTAATGTCCCTCTACCGTCAGCATTCGTAATCATATTCAGGTAATCGGATAACTGTTACTGTCAACCTGAATCATGATTACTTCTTGTATTCCTTGAGTCCCATTCACCTCTCATGATTACCAAACATGTTGATAACTCTTATCAACAAGACTGCAGTACTCAGTAATCGACTTGGTGACATTCTCAAGGGAATGCTTACTCTGAAACAGAGGGTAGATTCTATCTTGACAATGCATGTTCACAACCCTATGAACATGACATACCCAAGATACCCAGGTGTTGATCTTTTATAGACCTCACTGATTGGTAAATCAAAGCAGTCATATCCACAGTCTGTGTTCATAATCGTCTCAAGATTGAGAACACGTACCTTATACAAGTTATGAGTTCCTATTGACTGTTTGACAGTCTTAAGCGTCAATAGGAAACTCAGGTCCGTCAATGCACTATAAGCACTAGCATATCAACTAAGAGCTACACTCTAGTGATTGAGATTAATCACTCCATCCAATGGTAGTTAATTATGCTACAGTGTAGACTTGATGAGGTATCCAGTCTCATCATCCACTGTGACACATTCTAAGTATTAAAGAATAGTAATTCGTATCTCACTTGTGTGCATCTCATACACACACGAATTACTTACTATAATACTTAAGGATTAACAATCATCTCATGAAAAGAACATACACAATAAAATGTAAAGCTGATATCCATATATTAAAATGTCAATGTCTCATACAGAAAGTAATGGTTTGAGGGCACAAACCCAACAAACTCCCACTTGCACTCATAACCATTCAGAACTACATCTAAGACCTAGACTATCTAGATGACGATCAAAGACCTTCTGTGGCAAGGCCTTTGTAAACGGATCAGCAAGATTGTCAGCTGTGGCAATCTTGGTGACAGTCACATCTCCACGTTGAACAATATCTCGGATAAGATGATATTTCCGCTCTACGTGCTTTCCCTTTCCGTGGTTCCTTGGCTCCTTGGACTGAGCCACTGCCCCACTATTATCACAATAAAGCGTAATAGGCGACAGCGACGCTGGTACCACCTCGAGTTCCATAAGGAACTTCTTGAGCCAAACAGCTTCCTTTGCGGCTTCACAAGCAGCCACATACTCAGCTTCTGTAGTTGAGTCTGCAATGCATTTCTGCTTAATGCTCCTCCAACTGACAGCACCACCTCCCAAGGTAAAGAGATGACCGGACGTCGACTTCCTCGAATCTTTATCTGACATAAAGTCCGAGTCAGTGTATCCCAATGGAATTAACTCACTACCACCGTACATAAGCATGTAATCTTTAGTTCTTCTCAAGTACTTAAGAATATGCTTAACGGCTGTCCAGTGCTCTGGACCCGGATTCGACTGATATCTGCTAACCATGCCAACGGCAAAACAGATATCTGGTCTAGTGCATAACATCGCATACATGAGACTTCCCACTGCAGAAGCATAGGGAACTCCTGTCATGCGATTCCTCTCCTCCTGTGTCTTTGGACACTGGTCCTTGGAGAACGCTAAACCATGCCTGAAAGGTAATAAACCTTTCTTCGAATTATCCATTGAAAACCTAGTTAGCATTTTCTCGATATAACCAGCTTGAGATAATCCCATTATCTTTCGCTTGCGATCCCGAAAGAGCTTTATCCCAAGAATATAGCTCGCCTCTCCTAGATCCTTCATATCGAAAGTACTAGCTAGCCAAACCTTGACCGTTGACAGCGCCGCTACATCATTTCCAATGAGTAGAATGTCGTCAACGTAAAGCACAAGAAAGGCCACCACTTTCCCTTCACATTTCTTGTATACACAAGGTTCATCCAGATTCTGTATGAAACCAAACGATTTGACCGCTTGGTCAAATCGTATGTTCCAACTTCTGGATGCCTGCTTAAGCCCATAAATGGACTTTTGCAACTTGCATACCAAGTTACCTTTCCGACCAGCTATGAACCCTTCTGGTTGTTGCATATAGATGTCCTCCTCAAGATTGCCATTCAAGAATGCAGTCTTGACGTCCATCTGCCAGATCTCAAAATCTAGGCATGCAGCAACGGATAAGAGTATTCTGATGGACTTGAGCATGGCCACCGGCGAGAAGGTTTCCTCATAGTCAATGCCCTCCCTCTGAGTATAACCTTTCGCAACAAGCCTTGCTTTAAAGGTCTCAACCTTTCCATCAGATCCTCTTTTCCTCTTGTAGACCCACTTACAGCCAATGGGTTTAATATTGGCTGGAAGTTCTACAAGATCCCAGACCTGATTAGAATCCATAGATTCCAATTCAGCCTTCATAGCTTTAACCCAATGAGCTGAATCAACATCAGCCATTGCCTCTTCGTATGTGGTAGGATCAGATTCAGATTCTATGGAGACAGCTTCAAAAACTTCTCCTAAGAACATGTATCTATCAGGCTGGCTGATAATCCTCCCACTACGACGAGGTACTGGTGCGGAAATAGGTGAAGAAGTGGTGTTTTCCTGATTTACATCGTTATTAACTACGGGTTGGACTGAGGGCTCTCCTTCTATCTCTCTAAGATCTATTCTTCCCTTAGGTTTATGGTTCATGATATAATCATCCTCCAAGAAAATAGCATTCGTACTGACGAACACCTTCTGTTCTCTTGGATCATAAAAATACCATCCATAAGTACCCTTTGGATACCCCACGAAGTAACATACTTCCGATCTAGAATCCAACTTGCTCATCTTTCCTTTTAGCACATGTGCCGGACATCCCCATATCCGGAGATGTTGCAAAGAAGGCTTGCGCCCAATCCACATCTCTCGTGGTGTCCTGGGAACAGATTTGCTTGGTACTAGATTTAGTATGTAAGCAGCGGTTTCCAAAGCATAACCCCAAAGAAATAAAGGTAACTCAGAATAACTCATCATTGACCTAGTCATGTCTAAAAGAGTCCGATTCCTTCTCTCCGCTACACCATTTTGCTGAGGCGTGCCAGGTGCAGTCAACTGTGACAGAATCCCATTCTGTACGAGGTGATCAATAAATTCATTAGAGAGGTACTCGCCACCTCGATCAGATCGAATGGCCTTGATATGTGTGCCCAATTGCTTCTCCACTTCAGCCCTAAACTCTTTGAACTTTTCAAAGGCTTCAGACTTGTGCTGCATTAGGTACACATATCCATACCTAGAGTGGTCATCAGTAAATGTTATGAAATACTCATAACCACCCCTTGCTCTAATATTTATTGGTCCACACACATCAGTATGAACTAATTCCAACAATGCATTGGTTCTATTGCCCTTTGCAGGAAAGGGCCTTTTGGTCATCTTACCCTCTAAACAAGACTCGCAGACTTCCATTGGTTCGAGAACCAAATCGCCTAAGACCCCTTCTTTGACTAGTCTGCCAATCCTATTCAGATTGATATGGCCAAGCCTCATATGCCAAAGCCTTGTTGGATTAGTGGAAGGTCCCTTTCTTTTAGATGGTAAAGTTACCACTGAGTTATTAAGTTCCAAACAAGAATCTTTTGAAATATTGGGAGTAATCACATACAAACCATTTGATTTAACACCAGAACATATAAAAGAACTGCTTCTTTTAATGACAACTTCAGTTCCAAAATGAAAGGAATAACCATTATTCGTTAAATTAGAAACTGAAATTAAATTACGTCTCATTAAAGGGACGTAAAGTACATCTGATAAAATCAAAACTTTATTGTCTAGAAATTCTAAAACTACGACTCCTATAGCAACCGCAGAAACGGTTGCGCTAGAACCTAGAGTAAGTACGATTTCCCCATCACTGCACTTCCTGGTTGATCTGAACCCCTGCAATGAATTACAGATATGGTTAGTCGCACCAGAATCAATGCACCAAGTGTTTGAAGTATCCGTTATAAAACTTACTTCAATCACATGTGATTCAATCATACCTTGAACTCTTGTAGCTAAGAATTCTGGACAGTTCCTCTTCCAGTGGCCCTTCTCACCGCATTGGAAACACTTTCCTTTGCCTTGGCCACCAACCTTCCCTTTGCCCTTACCTTTTCCCTTAGATTTTGCAATCTTAGGGACCGGTCCAACACTTGAACCACCAGTGCTAGCCTTCTTCTTCCCTTTCTTTCCTTTCGGCACAGATCGGGAAGAGGAAGCGCTTTTCTCAACGTTTAAAACGCTGCCCCCAGGTTTGATCACCCCTTCCGCTGCCAATAAAGAGCTCATCAATTCGCTCATTGAAAAATCCATTTTATTCATATTATAATTCAGTTTAAATTGAGCGAATGATGGCGACAGCGTATTGAGGATCATATCAACTTGGGTCTGTGCATCGATGTTGGCACCTAGGGTCTCCAGCTCGTTTAAATAACCAATCATTTTCAAAACATGTTCTTTGACTGGAGTCCCTTCCGACATCTTAGCACTCATTATCTTCTGCATAGCTACCTGTCTGGCAGGTCTGCCATGCTCCCCAAACATCTTTTTCAGGGATTCGATAATGTCACTGGCGGAATTGTTCGACTGGTATTGGTGTTGTAACACATTAGCCATAGAAGCCAATATGTAACAACGAGCCATCCCATTCGACTTTTTCCATTTATCGAACTCGCGTCTAGCAGCAGCCGAAGCATTTGCAGCGGGTTCTTCGGGGCATGGGGTGGTGAGGACATATATGTGATCCTCCGCAGTTAACACGATGTCAAGGTTACGTTTCCATTCAGTGTAGTTGTTTCCAGTTAACTTGTTTTGAGTGAGTATGGTGGCAAGTGGACTAAATGCAGATCCAGACATTATGATTTACTGAAAAAATCAAAACAAAATAAATATGGATATCAGAATTTGACAGTTTGAAATAAAAGAATCCTTTTAAAACTCTTATTTTAAAAAAGTCGCCGGAATATCGAAACGAAAGAATAAAGCCTCCGTGTGGTGGTCAATGTTCGATCTTTCGATTTATCATAACTTATCCGCTATGCAACTCTTGCAAAACAAGTTATGACTTCCGAACCTATTTGATCTCTAAGTTTCTGAATAATGTCCCGTGTGGGATCCCTTATCTATAGCTTAGCTAGTGTGCACCATTAACTAGGATCCAATCACAACCGTCTCAAGTAGCGCCTCCGTGTGGTGGTCACCCTCTAACACGTCTGATTGATCCTATCAAAAGAAGTTCACATCTAGTAACCAATGAGTAATGCACCCTCCGTATGGAATGATCACCCCTGGCGAGGTGACACAGAATGCACCACTCATCTTACAGCGAACCGTTAATGGAAGATCGTGGGTGTATTTAATAAGACCCTCTCCCACTAGTTTTAGTAAAAAAGGATTTTGCTTTTTGAGAAAATCTGTTTCTACACACTTCCCATAAACATCTAATGTTTACTAATGTGTTGAAAACGGTTTTTGAATTTTATTTTAGAAAAACTTGTTTTGCGTGCATGCAACAATGTATTATACGCCAATCACAAACAAAGCACATAAAACAAAAAACTAAAATGAAATAAAAGACATCCAAACGATGCCTCTATCTCCCATGGCTCTATCTCCATAGAACCTACTTTTGGTTTGATCGCCTCCAGCTCCATCTTCATGGACAATGGCTCCTTGCTCCATCTTCATGGATATTCTAATTCTATTACATTGAACCTATGCCTCTTTTGAAGCTTACAATTTATCTAGAAATAGAAATAGCAACAACAAAATAAAAGGCTAGGGAAACCGGTGCGACTTTCCTTTTCGTAGGATTGAAGTCGCAGCGCCCTTTACATATGCCTTAAAACCAAACCAAACTTAAAATAACACACCAATCTAAAAACATTCAAACACAAAATTAAAAGCTCTTGGCGCCATGGGAGATAGCGACTAACTTTTGCTGCAAAAGGTTAGTTGAACACACATCCACGCATATATATAACAAAATATAACTATTGGAACCCTTAATTGATTCACACAGTATATAAACTCTTTACATACTGAATTAGAACTCAAAACAGCATCTAACTTCTCTGTCATAGTTCGATCGATCGAAGACCGTTCGATCGCTCGAACCTTCGATCGATTGAACACTGTTCAATCGCTTGAACATTCTATTTCACAGAATGATTAAAAATTTTTGCAGATTACGTTAAAATTAAACTTTTAATTTCAAAATACTTTTAAAACTGTGAAACAAAGATCCTGACAAAGAGTCTATCTCGATCGATCGAACTCCATTCGATCGCTCGAACAACAGAAGGTTTCGATCGATCGAAACCTGTTCGATCGCTCGAGTACAGAGCGTTCGATCGATCGAACATTCTTCGATCGATCGAACCCATCTTGCATCCAATGCAATCACAGATTTGTATACTGCTGCGATAACACTGCAGAAACAGATCTGTGACGATGCAGTTTCGAAAGCAGTTCTAAAATCAACATGCAAATCAAAATAGTGTTCCAAAAAACGCATCTATAGATCCAAACGAGCGTGGCTCTGATACCAATTGCAGGAAAAACAGGTTTAAATGGAAAGTTTAAACGCGCAGCGGAAAAACAAGTTATGAAACTTTATTGGCATGCCTGGATCTACTACTCGTCAATTCTACAGATACGCACAAGAGGGGACACGAGTTATACCTTAGTGTCTTGAACCCAATTCTGAACTTCAACTTCCAGCAGCCTCCACTAGATGATCTTCACCCTTATGACTCCTGCGGATGCCTGCCGGAAAGACTAGGGTTGGTGGGAACCCTAATAGAGAGGATAGAGAAGGTTTTGGGGCTCCAAAACAGTTTCTGCAGCATCTGACGTTCAAAACGACGAACAACCTTTTCCAGAACGCAGCTGCCCTATTTATAGATTCCCAGAACCGACCTAGACTTCGATCGATCGAAGTGCCTTCGATCGATCGAACATTCGATCGATCGAACCATCTTCGATCGATCGAACCTTCAGACTTCAATCGATCGAGACATCTTCGATCGATCGAACCTGTCTGGACATCATCCTCAAGCATCTTTCCAAGCATCCTGGCGGAGCTAAGAGTGGGACCTCCTAGGCTCTTTATTGTTGGCTCAGACCAGTTTGTTAATTACCATGACCAAACTCTTTGATCAGCAAACTAACTAACTGGTCAGTTAAAGTTTACTCCACTATAAAACGATAATTGAACTCCAACGCAAAAGAACATATCCGAAGCGATAACTAGACTTGTATGGTGTACTAATGTCCCTCTACCGTCAGCATTCGTAATCATATTCAGGTAATCGGATAACTGTTACTGTCAACCTGAATCATGATTACTTCTTGTATTCCTTGAGTCCCATTCACCTCTCATGATTACCAAACATGTTGATAACTCTTATCAACAAGACTGCAGTACTCAGTAATCGACTTGGTGACATTCTCAAGGGAATGCTTACTCTGAAACAGAGGGTAGATTCTATCTTGACAATGCATGTTCACAACCCTATGAACATGACATACCCAAGATACCCAGGTGTTGATCTTTTATAGACCTCACTGATTGGTAAATCAAAGCAGTCATATCCACAGTCTGTGTTCATAATCGTCTCAAGATTGAGAACACGTACCTTATACAAGTTATGAGTTCCTATTGACTGTTTGACAGTCTTAAGCGTCAATAGGAAACTCAGGTCCGTCAATGCACTATAAGCACTAGCATATCAACTAAGAGCTACACTCTAGTGATTGAGATTAATCACTCCATCCAATGGTAGTTAATTATGCTACAGTGTAGACTTGATGAGGTATCCAGTCTCATCATCCACTGTGACACATTCTAAGTATTAAAGAATAGTAATTCGTATCTCACTTGTGTGCATCTCATACACACACGAATTACTTACTATAATACTTAAGGATTAACAATCATCTCATGAAAAGAACATACACAATAAAATGTAAAGCTGATATCCATATATTAAAATGTCAATGTCTCATACAGAAAGTAATGGTTTGAGGGCACAAACCCAACACCTCCACCGGTCGTCCCTGCTGTTGAGGATGACGGTGACGTTGATATTGTGCTCGCTTCCATTTTCGAGGAGGATGGCTTAGGATGGGATGACTTTGCGGTCGACCTTGAGGAGGCGCTTGCACTTGAGCCAGCCTTGCCTGAGGCAGATGTCCCTGGACCTGCTTCACTGATGACCTCTCACAGCTGTAACTTTGGGGCAGGCCCCTCCCATGTTCAGCGACTGCATCAGGCCGACTCGCTTGACCTGTTGATGGCTACTTACGGCGATGACTGATTATTTAGATATCGCCTTGTACATATGGACTGTTTTGACTATTAGCTCTATCTCTTTTTGCAAGCTGTAATTACATGCATTAGAGTGTAGGGCAATGACCCCATTTTTGTAACATTAACTCTTGCATGCGTCCTAACCCATGCAGATAGGGTAGGCATTGATCTGACCATACATGCTTTTTGTATCTACTTGACAGAAGTTATATATGTAAGATATACTCTTTTGAACGTTGCTGTCATTTAAATTACTTTATAGCACTGTTGCATGCATGTTTCTCATTCTACTACCACTATTATGCATAGAATGGCTGGAGGAGTCAGGAGGAACAGGAACCTGATCGAGGGAGCACCCGAAGCTGCTGATCCTACAGGGATGTTTGAAGCGTTTATCAGACGGCTAGAAAGAATCGGTAATACGAACGACAACCGAAGAGACCGTCAAACGGGAGATAAGTTGCTAGAAAGATTCCGTGCTCTAAGGCCCGAACAGTTTGCGGGTACCGCGGAACCCTGGAAAGCGGAACAGTGGTTGAGACAGATGGACCGGATGTTTGAAGCTGTCCAATGCAACGAGATAGACAAGAGAAGATTGGCTACATTTCAGTTGACCGATGCTGCCGCAGATTGGTGGGATTCGGTCATAGCTACTATCGGGAATGGAGCTGCAACGGGAATGACGTGGACTGCGTTCAAGGGGAGATTTTTGGAGAAATATTTCCTGGCTACGGAGAGGCACAGAAGAGAGAAGGAATTCATGGATCTGACGCAAGGAACCAAGTCGGTGCAAGAGTACACCACACAGTTCGAAAGACTGTCTCGGTTTGCTCCACACCTGGTTGATACTGAAGAGAAGAAGATCCGCAAGTTTAATCAAGGGCTGACACCGCAGATTCGCCGCTTGACTCTCGGCCACTTGGATAAATCGTTTGAAGGACTTGTTGGTTTGGCTACCGATCTGGAAGAGGATGCTCGAGTGAGCCGAAAACAATTTGAATTCCGACCGCCTCAAAGGGGTAATTTTGGGAATAGACCACCAATGAACCGTACCCAAGGGCAGAAGAGGAATTTTGACTGAAGCAAGAAGACTCAGGCTATTACCTATCCGACTCAACCTCGAGTAGGAGAAGGAAGTAGTAGTGGAAAGTGTTTCAATTGTGGCAACCCTGGTCATTTGGCTCGTGATTGCAAGGCACCAAGGCGTGCTACTCAGCAAGGGATAGTCTGCTTCAACTGTGGTGAACCAGGTCACATCAGCAGGTTCTGTACTGCTCCTAAACAGGTGACTTATGGTCAACAGGGTTAGACTCGCTTGAATGCTGTTATCCCTGATGCCGCTGGATATGATGGAACTGCGTATGAAGAAGGAAATTATGGAGAAGCTCAACCTGATCAGCAAGCAGTAGAAGGTACATTAACTCTGTTTAACTCCCATGTTAAAGTGTTATTTGATACGGGTGCTGCTCTTTCGTTCATATATGTTAATACAATTCAAAGATTGGGTATTTTACCTCATTGTTTAGAGAAAGCTTTGAAGGCTACTTCGCCATTAGGAGTTGCGGTTAGATTAGGACACGTGTGCAAGGATTGTCCCTTACGGTTAGGAGACCGTGAAATCCCTGCTAGATTGATTGTCCTATCAATGAAGGAGTTCGACATAATCCTAGGAATGGATTGGCTCTCTCAGAATCAAGTGAAGTTGGATTGTGCGAGGAAGAGAATTACATTCCCCGATAATGAGAATCAACCCTTTGATTTTCAATGTAACCCTACGAGAGATATGTTCCTCACGAGATGCTTAGCCAACATCGAAGTCGTCAGTACAGAGGTGACAGCGTCATCTATACCTGTAGTCAAGGACTTCGAAGAAGTGTTTGAAGATGTTTCTGGTCTACCGCCCGAGAGAAGTATAGAGTTCTGTATCGAGCTTATACCGGGTACCGTACCGATCACCAAGGTTCCCTACAGAATGGCCCCCACAGAACTGTTGGAATTGAAGGAACAAGTTCAAGAGCTCGAGAACCTAGGTTTTGTACGCCCAAGTACATCGCCTTGGGGAGCACCGGTGTTATTTGTAAAGAAGAAGGACGGGACACTCAGATTGTGTATCGACTACAGAGAACTGAACCGTGTGACTATCAAGAACAAGTATCCCTTGCCTCGGATTGATGATTTGTTTGATCAACTACAAGGAGCTACGACATTTTCCAAGATAGACCTTAGGTCGGGATATCATCAGTTGAGGGTACGAAAAGAAGACATACCTAAGACTGCTTTCAGAACCCGATATGGTCATTATGAATTTTTGGTAATGCCGTTTGGAATGACGAATGCCCCGGCGGTATTCATGGATTTGATGAACAGAGTGTTCAAGCCTTATTTAGATCAGTTTGTCATCGTCTTTATTGATGATATTTTGATCTATTCTAAGTCAGGAGAAGAACACGAGCAACATCTACGGATTGCGATGCAGACGCTCAAGGACCATCAGTTGTATGCCAAGTTCAGTAAGTGTGAGTTCTGGTTGCAGGAAGTGAAATTTTTGGGACACAAGGTGTCATCTCAAGGAATTTCTGTGGATTCGTCCAAGACCGATGCTGTATCAAACTGGGTTAGACCGAGCAACCCTACAGAAGTTCGGAGCTTTCTTGGACTCGCAGGCTATTACAGGAGATTCGTTGAGGGATTCTCAAAAATAGCAGCACCTTTAACTGGGTTGACGAAGAAGAATTTGAAGTTCGAATGGACAGAGAAGCATGAGCGAGCCTTTCTAGAGTTGAAAGAGAGACTCACTACCGCACCGGTACTAGCAATACCCAAGCCTGATGAGAAGTTCACTATCTTTAGTGACGCATCATATCGAGGGTTAGGGTGTGTACTTATGCAAGATGGCAGGGTGATCGCCTATGGATCCAGACAGCTGAAGCCGAACGAGTTGAACTATCCCATTCATGATTTGGAATTGGCGGCAGTAGTTTTCGCACTCAAGATTTGGAGACACTATCTCTACGGTGAGAAGTTTGATTTGTTCTCTGATCACAAGAGCCTAAAGTACTTGTTCACACAGAAAGAGTTGAACATGAGGCAGCGCAGATGGATGGAGCTGATTAAAGATTATGACTTCACGTTAGAATACCACCCGGGTAAAGCTAATGTGGTTGCTGATGCCCTGAGTCGACAGACTCGTGAGACGATCGCCTCCTTAATGGTTAGAGAGTGGCGAGCTTTGGAGACCTTGGCGGAATTCGATGTACGGGGTGCTGAAGAAGGAGAAGGACAATTGTTCGGATGTCTTATCCTACAGCCTGTTCTTATCGACCGCATCATTGGAGCTCAGAAAGAAGATGAGAAGTTTCAGGCATGGTTCGTAAAAATGTCAGAAAAAGACCCGACAGAATGGAAAGTGGGAGTCGATGGAGGATATCGGTGCAGGAATAGATTATGTGTGCCAGGTAATGAAGAGTTATGGAAGGATATCCTGGAAGAAGCACATAAGTCAAGATATACAGTTCACCCGGGAGGAACAAAGATGTACAAAGATCTAAAGAGAAATTTCTGGTGGGAAGGTATGAAGAAAGACGTGGCCGAATTTGTATCCAAGTGTTTGACATGTCAGCAAGTCAAGGACGAACATCAGAGACCGTCAGGATTGTTGCAACCGCTACCTATTCCTGGTTGGAAGTAGGAACACATTACGATGGATTTTGTAGTAGGATTACCTCGATCGCAGCAAAATCATGACGCCATTTGGGTAATCGTGGATCGATTGACGAAGTCAGCCCATTTCATTGCTTATAGTATGACATACCCGGTAGAGAAGATGAGCCGGATGTACATACAACAAGTTGTGCGACTTCACGGTGCACCTGTGTCGATAGTGTCAGACCGTGACGCGCGTTTTACCTCTGGATTTTGGGAAAGTCTGCAAGAAGCTATGGGAACTTCGCTCAAGATGAGTACTGCTTTTCACCCTCAGACAGATGGGCAGACTGAGCGTGTTAATCAGATCATGGAAGATATGCTCAGGGCTTGTGTGATCGATTTCGAAGAATCTTGGGAGACACACTTGCCATTGGTAGAATTCGCCTATAACAACAGTTATCACGCGAGTATCGGTATGGCTCCGTTCGAAGCATTGTACGGACGACCATGTCGTTCCCCATTGTGTTGGGCAGAGGTTGGGGACTCAGAATTGTTGGGACCAGATTTGGTAAGAGAAACCAATGAGAAGATTACTTTGGTCAAGGAGAGGATGAGAACCGCTCAAAGCCGATATAAGAGTTATGCTGATCGACGCCGGAAGGATTTGGAGTTTAGTGTTGGAGATCACGTACTCCTTAAGGTTTCACCAACCCGAGGAGTGGTACGTTTTGGTCTCAAGAGAGGAAAGTTAGCTCCGCGTTTTATCGGACCGTTCGAGATTTTGGAACGTGTCGGGAAAGTAGCTTATCGACTGGCACTACCACCGGAGATGTCTGGGGTTCACAACGTGTTTCACGTGAGTATGTTGAGGAAATACATACGAGACCCCTCACATGTGGTTAGTTATGACGACATTGAGATAAGTCATAACGTTTCTTACAAGGAAAGGCCCGTGAAGATTTTGGATCAGAGTATCAAGAAGTTGAGGAATAAAGATATCCCGTTGGTGAAGGTTCAGTGGAATCACCATGACGAGAACGAAGCCTCGTGGGAAGTTGAAGCTGATATGAGGAAGAAGTACCCGGAGTTATTTCAGGACTAGTCAGTCTTGATTTCGGGGGCGAAATCCTGTTTAAGGGAGGAAGGGTGTAATAACCTGCATTTCCATTTAATTTAAAAGTCATGCCCATATTTAATTTATGTGTATTTGCATTGGCATATTTAAATTCTATTAGCATGGTCTGCTTTTATTTTAATTCCAGTCACTTGTTTGGAATATTAATGTCTTATCTAATTCACATTTAAATTCTATTGGGGGCCAAACTGCAATTTTACAAAAGTTAGTAATACCTGTGTGGATTTCAAAATCTGTATTTCAAAACGGTGAAAGTAACTTCTATTGACTCAATCAGTATTTTTATAAAACCAGAAAATCAATTCTTACGTTAAAATGAAATTCATGTATTTTTGTGGTGACCACCGCGCCCCGAAAATACCAGTTTATGTTCAAAACTGTCCATGTTGTGTTTAATTTCCCCAGATTTTTGGAAGTGACGTAAAGTATGACATGACTTGTACTTTATTGCTATTAATGGAAACTCATCATTTGCTTAAGCTTTGTTTGTCAATGCTTGGTGTGTGTGTGTGTTGTTGTGCCAAAAGCTATTTTTCCCAAACACTATTTGAATTGCCCCCTATTACTCTAGTTCACCTCTTCACAATCTGAGAGTATATATGTATACGTAAGTGTATCACACACACACACACCTGTGATTTTTGTAGTTCATTTAGGATTGAATGAGAAAAACTAATACTTGAAATCCAATGTGGAGTCTTCAAGGTTGAACTTGGAGCCCAAGTTCTCTCTATTGGGTCCTATATATGTATACCTCTCATTACACACACACATTCTGCACATCACTAAACACAGAGAATTGAGAGAGAGAGATTTCACAGAGAATTTCAGAATTTCATAGAGAGAGCTCTTAACCTCCATAGCTTGAAAGCTTGAGTTGGAATCTTCTTATCTCTTATTTCTTTCTCAACAACATCTTTGCTCTTAATCACAGTGAGTATTTTTAACTCACTCCCAATGTAATCTCATACTTATTTGCTGTGTATTATTTCAATTTTGTCAACCTCCATTGATAATTTAACGTTGAAGTTCATGGCTTGAGAAATCAAGATTTTCAAAACTTAACCAAAACTTGTTTTTAGAGTTGATTATGAAAGATTATACCTCATTGATGTTATGTCTGAAGTTATAGAGCCTAATTCGTTCTTATAAGAAAGTATATTGAAAATGAAATTTTGACATGTTTTGATTTTTTTCTAAAATTAGAGAGCTATGAATCAAATGGTGTTAAATTGACTTTAGATTCTTAATCCTTGTGAAAAACCGAAGAGAACCATATATTATACGCCCTATATACTTTAGAATTCCAAAATGGGTCATTTTGGACCCCTTAAGCTGAAACAGGGCAGTTTCTGCGAAGAAGATTCGCGCCACGATCGCGCGCGCGAGAATCGCGCGAGCGGCCCGCGCGAGCGGCCCGCGCGCGCGAGGTAGGCTTCCCCAGGCAGACGTAAGAGTTTATATATATATTTGAAAATTGGCTGGTCGCGCGAGCGATGGTCGCGCGAGGACCCCTTCGCGCGAGCGATCCGCGCGCGCGACCTTGCTTTCCTCAGGCAGACAGAAAAGGTTATTAATAAAATGAAAATGGGCTTATCGCGCGAGCGACCCTTCGCGCGAGCGGCCCGCGCGCGCGAGGTAGTGCAGTTTCTGTTTTTCTGTTAAGGGACTGTTTGGATGAAATTTATATACTGTTAAGGCTCTGTTTGGGAATTTAGTTGATCAGAACTCTATTTGGTTATGTTTAAGTGATTTAAACATTGTAGTATGACTCATTAATTCCCGTACGCGTGTTGTTCCTTAATTCAACATTTTTGTTTAAGTGCATACCATTCATGTGGGTCAGTAGTACATGCATATGGGTGTCAGTCTGTGTGGAAAAGAGTAATGGTAGTGTGGAAAGGGTATGAGTTTGTGTTTGCGGTCGTGGTTGTGGTTGAGTATGAGTTTGTGGTTGTGGTTGTGGTTGTGGTTGTGGTTGTGGTTGTGGTTGCGATTGTGGAAGAGGGTATCTTTGAAATGCGACGGTGGCAAATAAGGACACTCCCTGACGCCCATGGAAGCGTTAAAGTGTGTGAAGCCGAACTCGGACACTCCCTGGCACCCATGGTAGTGCTAAAGTGTGGCCTACGGACACTCCCTGATAACTCAAGTCTGGATACTGTGTGAGGGGTTGCCCCGGTATTTGCATGGCGGTTAGGGTATTCAAAGTGTGAGGCATTGGACACTCCCTGGTACCCCGGACCAAAGTGTGAGGCAAACTGGACACTCCCTGGCGCCCCGTTGCTAAAGTGTGGCTATCTGAGTGTTTCAAAGATACCAGGAGTAGGATAGTGGGTTGTTGTGGATGTCGAGAGAAAAGAGTCGGCGAGATGAGTGTGGTGCATTGTCTCATTTCACGAGTATCTGTATTTATGAATGAAAGACTTTCATTATATTCCTTGTTGTTTTATAAAATAAATTCTTTCCGTAATTTAATAATGGGAAAAAGGTAAATGGGTATGCTTTACATTTAAAGTCAGGTTTTTAATACTCACCAGCTTCTTGAAGCTGACGACGTTGATGCGTCCTGGACATTCGTGTTCAGGCTTTTCAGGTTACAATCAGGAGGAATCATACGACTATGCTAATTGAGAATGGCTGCATCTGGAATAAAGAAACTGTTTATTTTATGCATTAAGTTTATTTGTTGAGTTTTAAACTGTTTTGTTTTAAGGATGACTGTAACAGACTCTAAGTTATTATTTTATTCTCAAGGCAGTCTGTGCCTTAGTTGACCCCGGTTTATAAGATGTAATAAGATAGAAAATTTTTGTAAGCCTTGATTGCTTTACTCTGATTATTATGTTTTGTTGTTTGACGTTTGGGACGGAATCGATCCTTCAAACTGTCGCGACCTACGGGTCCATAAAGGAAATTAAACGCTTTCCTTATTTATGCTACGTCGGGGCGTGACACCTCAAGAGGTGTTCTTGAGGGGTGGACGTAGGCCGCGGGGTGCGATTGCCGAACCACTTGAAAAATCGGTTTGCAAGTTTCTCTTCTCTTCTCTCTTTACATAATTGTTTGTGATTGTGTTTAATTTGAAGTTAAGTTTTTTAAAAGGTTAATTTCCGCTAACACCTTATTCACCCCCCCTCTAAGGTTTCCATTTTTGGGCCAACACATATATACCCATATACCAACAGACCAGGCTCTAAACCCCCATCAGCCTTGGTGCTTGGGTCAATTGTTTGGCTTAGTCATGTCCGACCACATCGGTCTTAACCATGTAGTCCGATTAGCACAGTAATGCCAGGACCAAAACACAGTCCCCTTTCCATGTACTCATCTTGGCCTCCAAAATTTTACCAACTTTCAGCCACTACACTTCTCAGATTGGAATATTATATGTGCCTCTTTTCCTCTCGGAATGGGTTGCTACAAATGAAGTGACTGAATATAGCATCTGTATTTTATCGGCCTTGTTAGCCTTAAGGTTTATTAAGGCATATTTAATTATGTTTTGATGATGTCAAATATGCTATGATAATTACATGATTCATATTGATTCATTCCTTGTTATTATCATAGTCATTTTCATGCTCATATATAATCTCATGTATTAATATTGTATCAATGTTTTAACATCTTTGTGTGCATGAGATTCATTTGTTGTAGATCAAGATTACAAGGAGCTCAACAAGGATCAAGCTTGAATACTTGAAGATTTTTCATCCTTGGTTGAAGTCTAGGACCATCATTGTAAGGCATCTTGATCTCACACTCTTAGGGGCTCAAACAAATGCTAAAAGTTAAAGTTTTGGAAACAAATTTTAAATGGGTCATCTTTAAATCAATGCCCCAACCAAATGGAAAATAATTAGATGTTGAATTTTATATGGTTGGAAAGGTATTTGAATCTAGTTTCCAAAACATCAAACGGATCGCAAATCCAATTTTTGTAGAGGGAGTTATGGCCATTTTAGTGAAGATGTGTCAGGCTGTCAAACTGGGAAGGGCAGTCGACTGAGGGCCCGATGCAGTTGACCGAACTGAGCAGAATGCAAACAGAACCCTCTGTAAACACATCCCAGTCGACTGCTTCAAGGACCAGTCGACTGCTTCAAGGTCCAGTCGACTGAATCGACCTGAAAAGGCATAACGGCTAGTTTTTAAAGGGGCTTTTAATTACCAAATGTGCCACCAACGGCTATAATCTTCCAAGGCCTATAAATACATATTTTCCCAAGCTATTTGGGGTTGAGATTTTGATTGGAAAACATAGTATTGAATCACACAACTTGTTGATTTTTAATCAATCACATTTGACCCCTAGTTGTGTGAGTTAATCAATTTGCTCTAGATTTCAATTGTAATTCTTGAGAGAGCAAATTGTAGTGAGCTTTTATTTGTATTTTCTACTCACTAAGGAGTTATTGTGTGAGCTTCAAATTGTATTATACACTCTAGAGAGAGAGAGTTCAATTTGTATTCAAATCAATTTGTAAAGGTTGAGGGTTAGTAACCCTTGTGTGCAAAGAAGAGGTGTTCTTCTTTGGGAGAGATTGAAGGCTCTTGTAACGGTTTGGTGCACACCCGTAAGTGCTCCGGGATTAAAGGAATCCTCAAGAGGTGTTCTTGAGGGGTGGACGTAGGCCGCGGGGTGCGATTGCCGAATCACTTGAAAAATCGGTTTGCAAGTTATCTCTTCCCTTATCTCTTTACATTATTGTTTGTGTTTGTGTTTAATTTGCAATTAAGTTTTCAAAAGGTTAATTTCCGCTAAAACCTTATTCACCCCCCTCTAAGGTTTCCTCTTTTGGGCCAACAGGCCTCAACGTCCGATTTATTCCCCAGCCTTCTAGCATTATTTTATTTATTATTATTATTCTTGCTTTCGGTCTTGTGAGTCCGAATAGCCTACTGACTGAATTAATTCAGTCCGATCTTCAGTAACTTTCAGTCTTCCTCGATAGTACCACTGCTGTAAAAATAGCCACCAAATAACCTTAGTTTTTGGTGACATCCACATAGCCATCGTGGATGTAAATCAACCCAAGCCAAATAATTAATTGGCTTAAAATAAAAATAATAATCGGTCACTACAAGGAGACCGAAAAAATTGAACAATTCTTTGAGGCTGAGTTTCCTCAAAGGAATATTTTCAAAAGCTTCATGGACCGATTTAGAATCAATCGGTCTCGGCGCAGCTTGCCCCCCGAGCGGTTCATCGCCAATTTCTTCATCATCAAGAGGGTCTATGTCTTCGTCCTCCTCGCTAGTAGGAGGGTCTATGGCCGACACAAGATCACTCGGCCTGTCACACTCTTCCTCTTCGGTCTCAATAGAATTTTGAGGCTCATCTTGAATTTGCCCCCCGAGTGCTTCATCCTCTTCTTCAACGTCGGTGAGGAGCTCTATGGCGGATATAAGATTATTCGGCTCTTTAATTATTTTTTCGCCGTCTTGCCCCCCGCGCGGCTCGGACGGTGTAGAATCAAGATGATCAGAGACATCGGTCTCTTGATTTAGAGTGGTAACATCGGCCTTCTCGGGCCGTTGTCGTGACTTTAAGAATTGCTCGATCTTTTGCCCTTGAGCCTCTAGTATTGCCAGGCTTGCTTTAGTGTCTTCTTCAAACCGGCTAAGCTTTGCCTGCTGTTCTCTCGAGTGCGCCTTCATATCTTCAAGAGCACGAAGAATGTTGTCACAAACCCGATTCTTTCGCCAGTCACCGTATAGAAAATCGTCTAGAGACATGAACGAATTTCCATCGGGTGACGGTTCATCAACTCCACTTGAAGCTTTGAGGAGGCCGATTTCCTGATTAAAAAATCGCATGTCAGCCTCAAAACGGTCTATCTCATTATAAAGATGACCAGTTTCATTCCAATATCCATCGTTGTAGAGACGATAGATTTCTTCGCGAAGTTGGTGTATTGACTCATTCTGCCAACCAATCTGGTTGTTGTAGAAGTATACCCATGCTTCAGTGTATGCACGGCTCATCACTTGGCGGTCCCAACGGGCGTGCCAAATTGTTTGCTGTAATTATTTATTCGGGCGTGCCAGAGCCTTGTTAGGTAGACCCAAACTAATAAAACAAAATTTCCTAAGTCACTTGTGTGAGTGATACACAATGTTTGAAAATCTGACATCTAACGGGCGATTGTGAAAGGTGAGTAGGAAAGTACCCTCACCTAAGTTCCCTAGACAGTGTTGAAGCACACAAGTCTAGCAAGTGATGAAAAGAAATAAAATGAATTAAATAAAAGACATGTTTTATTTAATTGAAAGTAATGAAATTACAAGAGATTGTAATATAAAAAACTAAGAAAGCCTAGAAAGCTAAGAATGCTAAAGGGTGCTTTAGAATGCAGTTTGTCGAGATGACGCGGAGTCCGTTGGAAAGCTGGCCTGCCTGCAGATTTATAGCGGCCATGGAGGTCTCCTAGATAAGGTAGGAAATATGATGAATATAATTATCTGGTAAAATTTACCAGTTTATTTCCATAAACTGATCTTGACTCCCATAATTATCTGATATAATATATATGCATATATATACATATATATTATATCTTGAATCTGGTCCCCATGTTGACTTGATTCGGCTGACTTCCCCTCCAAGTAAATGATATACTTCCCAAATCATAACATTATCTCCCATAAATATTGGTAATATCTTCCCAAATCAAATAATATCTTGAAATATTATCTTTCCTTAAGTGATAATATCCTTCCATAAGAGATAATATTAAAATTTATCACTTTAGAGAATTTGTAGGGACTGATATTTTTCCCAAAGTAACCAAATATGTATCACACATCTCCCCATCGGGCTGCATCACTGCACAATCAACCAAAGTTATAGTGATTAAGAGGGAATAGATGAGCTTGTCGTGTGGACCCCAAGTGATCACAACTTAGCAATGGTTTTTGAAAAGCCACGTGGCCCAATTAAACATGCCAAGTCAAATTAATTAAGGCTGATGGCCATATGGAAGCAAGATAGTTGCTATGGCCGATTGAATTAATGAATACCCACTTTGCTTTCGTTAGCACTAGTCATGGCCTCCATGCGTGTACATCATTAGGTGGCTAAAATTGTCATACACTCAGAGAGTAGTCCGATTGGCCATGGAACATTGCATGTCCGATTGGCCATGCATTAAGCGTAATGGGCCTTAAATGGCCAACCCATTTGTGTGTTCACATGTCAAGCCCAGAGAACTATCTGCTTGCACTGAAGTGTCAGCCCGATCATATGCTCAAATACCAGCCCGTTGGCAACCAAATCAAATTGAGCCCGTTTGCAATCAACTCTCATGCCTACTATTTAAACATTAAAGTAGCATGTTCAATGGCATGTCTGACTACTTGGCATGATGATTGGCCACTTTAATTAATGGCATATGTTATACAGCCCGATCAACTTGTGACCAATCCGAATAATGATGAATCCAGCCCGATCAACACTCATTCGGCTCTACCAACTTTGGCACCTAATTTAATGATCGGTCCGATTTAAAAATCACAACCGGCCTCTACCAATTTTGACTTAAAAAATGTATTTTTTAGGTGCAAACAGGGGTCCAGAACGATGGTGATTGATTACTTGACACACCGACGACCATTTATTGTTGTGAATGTTTAATTGGTGTTATGAATCATTGAATACTCCAATTATTGAATACTCCAATTGCATGATTAGCACCACGTACTCACTGAGCGAAAGCTTATTCGATTTTATGGCTAATGACCACGCAGGTTCAGATGAGCATCATGGTGAGAAGCGTAAACCACAAGGGTCTGGACAATTTGGGAGTGGGTTACTTAATTTGTAATTAGAAACTCATATTTTATATTTTGGAATTGAAACCAGATAGTGTAAGAATTTTGTAATAAACTAGTTTAATTTCTTCTTAATTTGAAGGTGCTATGAATATGTTAGTGGATCAGTTGGTATTAGATGACAATGGGTTTGCGTGAGTAATTTGGTTTGGTCATATTCTTAACTCTTAAACAGGAAAAAAAAAAAATTGGTGTAGAAATTTGATCTGGAAAATCCGCAAGTTTATTTTTGGTCTGTCGACTTTTACGGAAACAGACATAACTCTTTCTAGAAAATTCTGATTCGCGCACCGTTTTTTGCGTTGGAACCGAGACTCGAAGGGCTATCTTTTGATATAAAATTTTACTACAATTTATTAATGACCATTTTACCCTTAGTCCGGTTTAAGCTAATAAATTCAATTTTCCTATGTTTAACTCTTATTTTATTGCTAATAATGGATATTTTGTTTTTGGGTAACTCTTTTGTTACACGGTCCTAGCTCGTTGGGGCGGGTTGGGGTGTGACAAATTTTGGTATCAGAGCAATAGGTTAGAGCCATAGGTTAGAACATTTGGGACGAGAGACGAATACGACGCATAAAAAAAATAAAATATAAAAAAAGGCATGTATATGATAATTATGACACGTAGCTACCTGTAGAGGCATACATGTGTACATCACATGATTTAAATATTGTTGAGCATGCATATCATATTGCATGCATTCTACATATTATAATATGTGGAGAGATGGTTGAAAGATTCATTGTGGAAAAAAATGGAGTATAGAGGGGAATTGTTTTCCCATATGTTGAATTAATTGAGTTGAAAAGAGGGATTGTGAATTCAGTAAGAAAAATTTGAGTTTGGGAATATTTGTGGAATTTGGGTTCAGAAATCAAGAGTTGAGTTGGTCATCCAGAAATGATTTGACTGATATTATATTATCAAGGGTATTGACTTGATGAAGGGTTATTGAGTATTGGGTTATGATTATGGGTGTAGATTTCTTTCCGAATATTATCGGGTATTTTTATTAGTGAAGATTATTTCTTATTTTCTGTCAAGAAAATGGACATTTGGATTTCTTTATTTACGGTGGGTCTTCTGGTATTCAAATATTATAATTTGGGAAATTCTGGTTTTGTTATGATTTATTATGGGCACTATGAGCAGATATGGTATTATTGTTATCTCTTATTTCTCCATTTATTCAGTAATGAACTTTGGGAGTATTTATCGAGCTTCTTATATATTCTCTTGGGATTGAGGATAAAATACTGAGTTGTTGAGGTGATAAGATATTTGGGAATTTATCCAGTCGTTTGAGTTATCTTGGGTTGTTGAGGAATCTCTCAACTCTATTTGGATTATCTTGGGTTGTTGAGGAATCTCTAAACTCTATTTGGATTATATTGGGTTGTTGAGGAATCTCTCAACTCTATTTGGATTATATTGGGTTGTTGAGGAATCTCTCAACTCTATTTGGGTTATATCGGCTTGTCAAGGAATCTCTCAACATAAATCTATTTATTTGTATTCCTTGGGATATCTCTCTTATTATCGAATAATGATTAATTCTCCAACGTATCAGTATGTATACTAGATTTGGGGTTAACTAAAAGTATCAGACTTTTCGATTATGTTTCCATCGATTGGATATCACTACGGTTATGAATTATTCTCTTACTGGTTAAGGATATGGTTGATTGTGATCAAGACTAAGTAGCTGTGTTGTACGAATAACTAATTGGGTTGATTGGCTACACGGGGTATCAGAATTTTCTACCAGATATTTGAATTTGAAAATGGGTTTACCAGTTTAGTAAGTAGTAATCTCTTTGACATCCAAACTACTCCAAGATCCGTTCAACCACCATGTGCATCAGGTAATAGTATTCTTATTATTTCTTTGTACTTTATATGTACGCAATCGGGATCTGACTATTGCATTGCACTGTAGCAATTGTCAATTATCCTAGTATATCATTGAAAACTTTTAGACTTTGGAATTCTTTGTATGTCACGTTAAGTGAGGTTATATAAATTTAAATGAGTAGAAAATATTTTGAAATATCTTTTGTGGAAAAAAAAACTGAAAAAAAAACTAATTTATTGTGAATCAGGAAGTGTTTAAAAATATTTTGATAAAAGAAAGTGGTTGAATTTGACCCAAATTGGGTAGAAGTGGGAAATTAGTGATTTTTAATTAAATGTGGGTATTTCAATTGTTGTTTAAAGGAGTTATTAATGTAAAATATTTTGATTATATGATAGCTGTGTAAATGTTTTTATTCCATGGAAAGAGATTTGGAATGAATACTGTTGGGCTAAAAGCTCAACTGAGTACACTACATTTACTTTGATTTAAATTAGAATACTAAATTTTAAAATGAATTCCAAACGACCTTGGTAAGAAAATAGTCTGGAAGTACCTTGTGATATTCTACATATTATTCTTAATACTATCAGCTGCGGATACATGATTTTGGTCGATGGGTTATAAGGATCATCAATTTATTTCTTGGGAAACTAAGTTGGGATTTTCTTGGTTACAAGATGAGTATGACAGGGCAATAAAATATTTCAAACATATGATGGTATAGAATTCTAACATTGGAAAGGAGCAATTGCTTGGAATCACAGTCAGAAATCAATGAGCAATCTTGTTTACATACAAGTGACGTCTTTAAAAAGGGTATTGCGCACACTTGGGTAAATAGGAGAAAATTTGATATTGAGGAGTGTTGGATCATATTCAAGTTTTATCACGAAAAAAAAAATCAGTTGTTTATTGATTGTAAGTGGTACAAGAAGGGGACATGTACATTGATTTCTATATATTGTGGCTTAGATAGCGTAAACCGAAAATACTGGTAAATTCTACAATCTGAATAGTTTAAGAATTGTGAAGTTTTGCTTTATGTTGAACATCTAGGGAATGAGTTATATTTCTGGAATATATGATTGAAAAGAATAGAGATTCGTGGGTGTTGTTGGAAATTAATCAATCGAGACTTATGAAGGTGACATGAATTTGAAGTCATGGAGTTGAATGGGAATTATTGAAAATATAATGAAGATTTCTTCTCTGCATGAGGACACCTGTGAAACTTATATCGGTTACAGTGAAGTTCTCAATAATCAAAGAAGATTGATCTATGAAGATATTGATATTATTATTGCGAAGGTTGTGTTAAGATTCAGTTATATGTTGGTGCAACAGTGATTTATGCTGCATATGGTTGAAATTTCATGAAATGAATTATCTGGTACAAGATTGAAAAGTTATGGTATTCTTTCTATATTGAGCATTTGGCAGTAATGTTCTCACGAGCTGGAAGTTTATATTAATTGTCGTGATTTGAATATTTAGTATACAATGACAACTGAATACATGGTATAAAGGACCGTTGGAACTCGTGATAGCTACAGTTTAAAATTTTATATTAATCTGGTGAAGACAAAAGGGTTGTTGGTGCTCGAATTTGATATCAACGAGGGTTTGGTGTGCGCGTTGACTATTCAGAAAGGATTTGATTCAAGATTCAAAACTTATTAGAAACTACATTTGTTCCAAAAAAATTCGACAAAGTAGTAATTTGAGTCAATCAATGCTATTGTGTCACAGGGAAGTTGACTTAAAGATATGTTTGGATTTCTGTTTATTTAAAAAAAGGGGGAAAAGAGAAATTATTGATGGACTACTGAAAGGGAAGTAATTGGGAGTCATTCTACAGTAAGATGTGTTGAAATTTACAAGCCTATTATATGTTTTGAATGTAGATAGCTCAAGGAATGGATTCTATAAGATATATTGAAGCTCGTAATGGGATTGTGGAAGAATATGTTAATAGGCAGATATGAGACCACGCTACTTGTATTTTATTATACATGACAACTCGTTAATCGATTATAGGGAATAAAAGTTCTTGAGAATATATATATATATATTTGGAATTCGGGTATCACCAATTAGCAGTTAAAGCTAAAATGTTGAGAAGATCACCTTTAGATGAGAATTGTGAAACATACTGGAGATGTGTGGTTTAACAGAAAATGAAGATAGAAATATCAAAGTCATGGGTTATTGTCAATAATATTAATGACCAAGTGAAACTGAGTATCTATTGTGATGGACTTCGTGACTAGATAGTCAAAGTCAACAGAGATTAGATATTGACAGGTGAATCACTGTAGATAGGTGATCGAATTTGATTATGTTCATGATTAGAAATACAAACTTACTGGAGTTAATCGATTTGTATATGAAAAGGAATTGTGAAATTCTATGCTTACTGATGTCTATCATTATAAAGTTGAATATTTGACTTGTACTGAGGTTTTGGGAGTTCGCACAAGGTAATGGGAAAGAAATCGAATTATAGAAGAGTACCTTCTACAAGTTGATAACTTTTGACAAGTCAGCGATTGGTTGAGAATACATCAAAGGTAAGTGAGTCTTTTTTTCAAGAAGTTGATGGAAATGTCCACTACGGGAACATAAATATTCAAAGTGTGTTATCATCAGAGAATGGTATGGTTTGCAAAACTGAGTGATTCGATAGAATCATCTGAAATGTTAAAGAGAATGGGAATCAGTAGACTACCAATTGAGATTGTAATCGGTATTAACCAATGGGTGTAATGCATTCAATATTACGTGCTGCAATGTTGAAAATCAAAATTGAACCGTGAGTTGCGTATGGACCATTGAATGTTCAAGGGGAAATATTTATATGTAATTGGTACATGAGACAAGAAAAGTTTGAGGACAAACTTCCTAAAAGGGAGGGAGTGATGTAATACCCGTACCCGGAAAAATGTAGTAATAATTATTTCTCATGCATTAATTAGTGTGATTAATTGCATGTGATACTTTGAGTGAGTTTCAGACATCCCGATGTGAGAAGTGCTTGATAAAGGACATAATTAGACAGACGTGAAGTGGGACCCACGAGAGGTCCAGACTAGATAAATTGCATTTAGCTGCATTTATGTGATTAAATGTATACTTGTTTAATTGATTTGAATGTTATATTATTAACTGTGGCTTTTTATGGTACCATTTTGGGGTACCCATGTGAGAGCGAATAGGAACATGATTCATAATCAGTAGGTTAACTAGCAACTTCATAAAATATTTGGGACCACATTTGGGATCCATACGTGACATAGACACATATTCATTTAGATATTTGGATAATCATTAAAATTATTAGGGAGTTTCATAATAGGAGTTTAGAAGTTATGGGGGTGTAAATGAGAATAGTGAGAAGTTTGAGAGGTTGACACCTCAATTTGGTGATTCATCACCATCTTTTCCTTGTTAAATAAAATAAAAAAAAAAACAACAACAAACAGTTGATACAGAGAAGTATCTCAACGAGAGAAAAAGAAAAGAAAAGCTACCGTTCGCAGTTTCGTCGCCGTTCGATCTCTATTTCGCGAACCGAAGTCATATTTGGACTCGTGTAGGTGAGAGGATTATTTTTATGTATTTCTTTTTCAATTTTGGTAATGTTTTTTCCCGACCCATTTTAAGGGGTGATACATATATGTGATATATATATATATGTAGGGATATCATTGGAATCATTAGAAGCTAGTTTTGCGAAGAAATTTGAGAATTCTAGGCTTATTTTGGACCTATTTGTAAGGTGAGTGTCCTAATCCCAAAATTGGATGTTTAATATTATTTATTTGTTATTAAATGCTTTTAAATGCTTAATTATTGATTAAGTAGAAAAGCATGTGATTAATTATTATTTAACATGTCAAGAAATGTTACATTGCCATGTTGACATGTTGAGCTGGTTATGTGCTTATTTTGGTCAAAGGGTGTCAATTGATAATCACCATTATTTAGCCCGTATATAAGGGACGCCCATTTCTCAGAGAAAAGGGGGATGATGATGAAGTCCTCGGAGAAAAGGGGACGGTGGTGACGACCACCAGTGAATTGACTACGGTCACGAGTGAATGAGAGTGATTTCGCTATATGCGACGGAAAAAGTGAGAATGGCCCGGAATCAGGGATCCAGAACGATGATGATTGATTACTTGACACGTCGACGACCATTTATTGTTGTGAATGTTTAATTGGTGTTATGAATCATTGAATACTCCAATTGCATGATTAGCACCACGTACTCACTGAGTGAAAGCTTATTCAATTTTGTGGCTAATGACCACGCAAGTTCAGATGAGCATCATGGTGAGAAGCGTAAACCATGAGGGTCTGGACAATTTGGGAGTGGGTTACTTAATTTGTAATCAAAAACTCATATTTTATGTTTTGGAATTGAAACCAGTTAGTGTAAGAATTTTGTAATAAACTAGTTTAATTTCTTCTTAATTTGAAGGTGCTATGAATATGTTAGTGGATCAGTTGGTATTAGATGACAATGGGTTTACGTGAGTAATTTGGTTTGGTCATATTCTTAACTCTTAAACAGGAAAAAAAAATTGGTGTAGAAATTTGATCTGGAAAATCCGCAGGTCTATTTTTGGTCTGTTTACTTTTACGAAAACAGACATAACTCTTTCTAGAAAATTCGGATTCGCGCACCGTTTTTTGTGTTGGAACCGAGACTCGAAGGACTATCTTTTGATATAAAATTTGACTACAATTTCTTAATGACCATTTTACCCTTAGTCCGGTTTAAGCTAATAAATTCAATTTTCCTATGTTTAACTCTTATTTTATTGCTAATAATGGATATTTTGTTTTTGGGTAACTCTTTTGTTACACGGTCCTAGCTCGTGGGGGAGGGTTAGGGTGTGACACGTTCTGTATCTTATAATAATAATCCAGAGGCCTCAAGTGACACGCGTCAGAAATAGAGGCAAGCGTTCCATACATAGTTTCTGCAATATCTGTAATTTTTGCTGTATTTCCATTTGAGTATATAAATAAAACCCTATGTTTTTCCCTTGCCTATATTGAACTTGTGGAATCAATTGATTGGACCTTCATAACAATCGATTGCCTTCTTTTGTTAACTAATCGATTGGACTTCTTGCCAATTGATTGCACTTTGCCACCTAACCAATCGATGTCTTTATTGAACTTGTGGCATCAATCGATTGGACCTTTATACACCAACTATGTTTTTTCTATAAATACAGAAGCCTTCCTTCAGTTTTGATCATCCATTTCCATTATAGTTTCTAAACATACTCTCCTCCAGAAATTATTGTTTCCAAGCAATTTAATCTGAAAGGTGTTTGGTATTCCGGTTATTCTTCTGTGCAAAGATAATCGAGATAGAGGTGAATTCTGGGCTGTTTTTATCCTAGAAATAGTGTGACAACTGTAAATTCCTATGGACTTTTAGAAGTCCTATTAAATGTGGCCCACTAGCCTTCTATGTTAGTTGGACTCCACTAACTATTTAGCCAATAGAAGATTGTCCCAATTAATACATATATATATATATATATATATGTGTGTGTGTGTGTATATATATACGTTATTAATTGTTGAGAGAACCAATGATTGAATGGTTCGTCTTTCAACAGTTATTAAATAAGGAACTTTTCATATTCAGTAATTATGAAAGTCATTACATATTCCAAGACCGTCATTATGACAGTCATTAATATGCCCTCTTCTCTCCTCTATAAAAGGTACACCCTACCCCTTGAAAGTTAACCTCAATCAATTACAGAAATAAGGGTGTGCATAATTGAGAGACAGAGAGAAGAAGAAGAAGCCTAGAGTAAAGTTCAATCTAAGGGGTTTCGATTTCTTCTCTACTAATTTCAATGGCGAATAACGGTATGTAGAATTTATATTTGTTTTCTTAAGGTGTATTATATTCAAGATCTTGGCGATAAAAGTTATTTCCGTATGATAGTTTTATGAATTAAAGTCTAACAGTTGGTATCAGAGCAAGGTTTGAATATACACATCTTAGAATAAATTATTAAATTAGATTTGTTTGTACCATTTTGTGATTCTGTGAAGTCTTATGATTCTGTGAAGTCGTTCAGACTTAATCACTTATATGTGATCCATAAAAGTTCAACCCATAACAGTTTATTGATATGGACCACATTATATATAAATTTTCGTTTGGAAAAACCATGCACTTAGTCCTATCATATTCTATTATGTGAATATTCATTGACACTTTGATTCATGTATGCATATGAGAATAGTTGCATGATTGGGTAATATGCATAGAAAAGAATTTGTGTTTATTCCAATTATATTGGCAATCAACGACCTATTATGAAATTATGCACATTACTGTGCAGAACCTGATTGAAATTATTTTGGGTATATACATGGTTGGCTATTGTACACATGATTAAAGTCTTCTGCTTATGATTTGCTTATTTCTATCAGTGTGTATGTATAGAAAGAGTATATCACAGTGAAAGTTGCTCACCCAATTTACCTTTGAATAAAATTTGTCATGGGATTAATATTGGAATATGTGATATTTAGAGTTATTGCTAATTCTTTGTCATTGAAAAGTTTTTAATCACGTGAAAGAAATTTTAAATTTGTTATGGAAGTGATTAAGTAAATAAATGACGATTTAGCAATTAAATAATAACTCTAATAAAAGTGATAGAAATTATACAATTTTAGAGTTATTGCACAAAGTAATCATTGAACGGAAAATTCAATTACATAAAAGAAGGAAGAAAAAAAAATTTAATTATTGTTATTTTCATTAAAATTAGTAATTGAATTTGTAAATGATGACTTTAGCAATTAAATAAATAACTCTAATAAAAGGTTAGAGAATATTATTGGTTAGTTTTATTTTCATATGGTTTAGTAGCTTGGTAGTCACCAAAGTGACCTAGGTTAGTGAGCCTTATGAATATAAAACTACATTAAAGATTAGTCAAAAGGGTGACATAAAAGACAATAATATTCTCAATAGCAGTCATAGTTGGAAGATTGGGACTAGCCCAAAGGAGAGTCAATTTCAACTAACTATGAACTGGATAGGGTAATGTATTTTGTGTTACTGAGTAGTTTAGAATTGGATACCCAAAGGTAACATGACTAACTATTAGGTGACATAAATTACATTAGACCTATATAGGTGATAATATTTTGCACCTATAGAGTGGACACTAGATATGCTACGGTTTCGCCCAAAGGAGAAATTGTAGTGATGTCAATAGTTCATCTGTTTAGAATTTATAATTCTATATTAAAGATAGACTCAAGGCCTTAACGTGAGCATTGTCCTATTTCAGTGACTATTCCCACTTCGTTGCACTCTCATGCATCTAGCATTCCAACTCTTAATGGTTCAAATTTTTCGGAATGGTATGAACAAGTCCAATTCACACTAGGTGTGTTAGATCTTGACATGGCACTTTTGGTTGACAAACCTGAGGAAGTTACTGCTGATAGTACTGCAGCACAGGTTGACATTATGAAATCCTGGGAGAGATCGAACAGACTTAGTCTTATGTTTATGAGGATGACCATAGCTAATAACATTAAGACTTCTCTTCCTCAAACTAATAGCGCATTGGAGCTGTTAATTGCTGTCAAAGAACGTTTTAAATCAGCACATAAGTCACTAGCATGCACACTTATGGCAGAATTAACTGTTGTCAAATATGATGGTAATAGAGGAGTTCAAGAACATATCCTCTATATGACTGACAAAGCTGCAAAATTAGGAGCACTAGGAATGCAAGCGGATGAATCCTTCTTAGTATAATTCATTCTCAACTCACTCCCTTCTCAGTTCGGCCCATTCAAAATTCACTATAATACTCATAAAGACAAATGGAATTTGAATGAGCTGGCTAGTATATGTATTCAAGAGGAAGTGAGATTAAGGCAATAAGGACCCCACTCTGTGCTAGTTGTAACTCATGAAGCTAAAAAGAAAGGAAAGTTTGTGAAAGGAAAGAGAATTCCACCAAAGAAAGGAGAAGGACCTGGGAAAAGTAGCCAGGGCCATGGAAAGTTTATTGTCACATGTTATTTTTGTAGCCAGAAAGGACATGTGAAGAAGGACTGCAGCAAGCGTAAAACTTGGTTCGTAAAGAGAGGTATCAATCTTTCTTTTGTATATTATGAATCAATTCTTGCTGAAGTTCCTTCTAATACTTAGTGGATTGACTCTGGGGCCTCAACTCACATAACAAATTCAATGCAGGGATTCCTTACAACCCGGAACCCAAAGGAAAGTGAACGATTTATCTATATGGGGAACCGTCTCAAAGCGAAAGTTGTATTTGTTGGAACCTACCACCTACTCTTGGAGACGGGTCATCAGATGGATCTTATGGACACTTTTTATGTACCTTCGATTTCTAGGAATTTGGTTTCTCTATCCAAATTAGATGTTGCTGGATATTCTGTTTTATTTGGTTGTGATAAACTCAGTTTAATGTTTAACTCTATTATGGTTGGTTCTGGTATTTTATATGATGGTTTGTATAAAATTTCCTTGAATCATGAGTTTGCACAATCTTTAATAGCCCTGCATTCGAATGTTGGTTCAAAACGAGGTCTAATTAATGAAAACTCTTCAATCTTGTGGCATAAAAGACTGGGGCATATATCCAAGAATAGAATTGAGAGATTAGTGAAGACTGGGATTTTGGATAACCTAGACTTCACTGATTTTCAAGTGTGTGTGGAATGCATTAAGGGAAAGCAAACCAAACACACTAAGAAAGGTGCCACAAGAAGTACTAAGCTTCTTGAGATACTTCATACAGATATTTGTGGACCACTCTCCATTCTATGTTTTGTTGGAGAGAAGTACTTTATCACCTTTATAGATGATTTTTCTTGATATGGTTATGTATATCTACTACATGAAAAGTCTCAAGCCGGTGACATCCTTGAGGTGTTCATTACTGAGGTCGAGAGGCAGTTAGATAGAAAGGTTAAAATAGTGATCTGATCGAGGTGGTGAGTTCTATGGTAGATATGATGAGACGGGTCAAAATCCTGGCCCATTTGCCAAATTTCTTGAAAAGCATGGCATTTGTGCTCAATACACAATGCCAGGTATGCCACAGCAGAATGGAGTTTCTGAAAGGCGTAATCGTACTCTTTTGGATATGGTTAGGAGTATAATGAGTTTTTCAATTGTACCTGATTCATTGTGGGGTGAAGCATTAAAGACTGCAATGTATATCTTGAATAGGGTTCCTAGTAAGGATGTCCCAACAACTCCTTTCGAGTTGTGGACTAGTAGGAAGCCTAGTTTGAGACATTTACATGTTTGGGGTTGTCTAGTAGAAGCAAGGATTTTCAACCCACATGAGAAAAAGTTAGATTCACGGACCATATCTGGATATTTCATTGGTGATCCAGATAAGTCCAAAGGGTACAAGTTTTATTGTCCTAACAATAGTACAAGGATTGTGGAAACCGGTAATGCCAGATTCATAGAGAATGGCGAAGTTAGTGGGAGTGATGAATCAAGAAAGGTTAATCTTGAGGAATTAAGAGTGGATATCCCACTACCCTTTCCTCCTCGAGAAATTGTTGTTTCTCAAGCTATTCAACCAGTTGAGGGAAATGAACAACATAATGGAAATGATTCACCACTTCATGAGGATGTTGCCATTGAAAATAATGTAGTACCACCACAACCGGCAGTTCTGAGGAAATCTCAGAGGGAAATGAAACCTGCCATTTTAGATGATTATGTGGTGTAGCTACAAGAATCTGATTTTGATATTGGGATTAATAAGGATCCGGTTTCATTTTCACAAGCCATAGAAAGTGATGATTCTAATAAATGGATCGATGCTATGAATGACGAGTTGAAATCGATGGACCAGAATGGTGTCTGGGATCTCGTTGAATTGCCTAATAATTGTAAGAAAGTCGGCTGTAAATGGGTCTTTAAGACCAAGTACGACTCTAAAGGCAATATCGAGAGATATAAGGCCAGACTTGTGGCTAAAGGTTTCACTCAGAAAGAAGGCAATGATTATAGAGAGACCTTCTCTCCAGTATCTAAGAAGGACTCATTTAGACTTATCATGACACTTGTAGCTCATTATGATCTAGAGTTACATCAGATGGATGTGAAAACTGCATTTTTAAATGAAAATTTGGATGAGGATATCTACATGGAACAACCTGAAGGGTTCATAAAGAAAGGAAAAGAACATTTGGATTGCAAATTAAAGAAATCCATTTACGATCTTAAACAAGCTTCCAGGCAATGGTATATAAAGTTTAATGATACCATTACTGATTTTGGATTTAAAGAAAATAATGTTGATCAGTGTATTTATCTAAAGATCAGTGGGAGCAAGTTTATCTTTTAGTCTTATATGAGGATGATATTTTGTTAGTCAGTAGTGATCTTGGTTTGTTACACGAAACCCAGGAGTATCTTTCTAAGTGCTTTAAGATGGTTAATATGGGTGAGGCATCCTATGTCATTGGCATAGAGATCTTTAGGGATCGATCTCGAGGATTGCTAGGACTGTCTCAGAAAGGTTATATCAATCGAGTCTTGGAAAGATTCAATATGCAGCTATGTTCAGTTAGTGATGCACCAATCATGAAAGGTGACAAGTTAAATGAAAGTCAGTGCCCTAGGAATGACTTAGAAAAGGAGCAAATGAAGAAAGTTCCATATGCATCAGTTGTGGGGAGCTTAATGTATGCTCAGACTTGTACCAGACCAGATATTAGCTTTGCAGTTGGAATGCTAGGTAGATATCAAAGTATTCCAGGAATGGAACACTGGAAAGTAGCAAACAAAGTTATGCGATATCTTCAAGGGACGAAGGATTATATGCTCACATATGGGAGATCAGATTAGTTAGAAGTGATTGGGTACTCAGACTCGGATTTTAGTGGTTGCTTAGATAGTAGAAAGTCCACATCAGGCTTTATGTTTCTGCTAGCTGGTGGAGCAATCTCGTGGAAAAGTGTGAAGCAGTCCATTATTGCTTTATGTCACGCCCGACGTAGCATAAATATGGAAAGCGTTTAATTTCCTTTATGGACCCGTAGGTCGCGACAGTTTGAAGGATCGAATCCGTCCCAAACGTCGAACAGCATAAAACCATAAATCAGAGTAGAGGAATCAAGGTTTACAAAAAATTTCTAACTTAATAAATATTATAGCACGGGATCACCTAAAGGCACAGACCGCCTTGAAACAAAATAGTATCTAACATCTATTACAGAATTCAGTTATAACTTAAAACATATAAAAGTAAATTCTCTATCTAGCAGTGTTTCTCAATTTGCGTAGTAGTACGACCCAGCAATATCATAACCTGAAAAGCCTGAACACGAATGTCCAGGACGCATCAACGCCGTCAGCTTCAAGAAGCTGGTGAGTATTAAAAACATAACTTTGAATGTAACACATACTCATTTACCAATTTCTAATTCCCATTTAATTCAACAAGTTTATATTTAAAGTAAAGAGTTCATTTTTAGAAAACAACCACAATATCATTTGAAAGCTTTAATTCGCATATATGTGACCGTGTATGAAAAACAATGCACCATCTCATCTTACCGACTCTTTTCTCTCGACAAACACAACAACCCACTATCTCACACCAGTATCTTTGAAACGCTAAGATAGCCACATTTTAGCACAGGGGTGCCAGGGAATGTCCAAGTTTGCCTCACACTTTAGCACGGGGTGCCAGGGAATGTCCAATGCCTCACACTTTAGTACCTAATCCGCCTCGCAAATACATCACACAGTATCCAGACTCGAGTACCAGGGAGTGTCTGTAGGCCACACTTTAGCACTACCATGGGTGCCAGGGAATGTCCAAGTTCAGCTTCACACACTTTGACGCTACCATGGTCGTCAGGGAGTGTTCAGTTTTGCCACCGTCGCATTTCAAAGACACTCTCGCCGCAATCTCATCCACAACACAATCTTAACCATACTCTCTTTACCACACTGACCATTACTCTTTTCCACACTGACCAACAATCACACTCACCATGCATGTACAACTGACTCCAAATGAATGACATGTGACTTAATACAAAAATTTAAAGTACTGGGAACGATAACCATGGATATACGAGGAGAAATCAAATCTTATATGAAACAACAGGTGAATTCATCAAAGAATGCTCTAATATGCTTTTATCGCTACTAGAATACAAGTGGGTCTACTTTGAAGCAATGCCCTAAAAAATGAGTTATAATTTTTGTGCATGAATTACATATCAAAATAAAGGTCTTTGAGTCTAGTTTCCAACGCTTCAAACGGTGAGCGTTTTCGAGTTCTCTAGACGAAGTTATGGCCGTTTTAGTAAAAGTCGTCAGTGATGAGAAAGTGCCAATCGATTGGAAAAAGTTCCAATCGATTGGAACACATACCAATCGATTGGAATCCATATCAATCGATTGGTAAACATGCCAATCGATTGGCATCAGCAGTTTCTCCCCTGTTACGAATTTAAAGCCTCTTTTTGGCCCATTTTCAAATCCGAATGCAAATATGACTTGTAATATATGATTCTCTCCGTTTTTCCGCAAAGATCGCGAATACGCGATCGGTTTTAACTAATTTCAATCGTAGCTCTCAGATTTTATGAAAAACCGAGAGGTGACGAAATTTCATTTTTAATATACGTCGCGATACGAATGAATTAGGTTCTATAACTTAAACCGTACTCTCTCTATGTACCATAATCTTTCAATTTTATCTCTAAAAGCAGATTTTGGTTGAGTTTGAAAAATCACCATTTTTGAGCTTCAAGCTTTCATATGAAATTAACAATGGTGGTTTTACAATTACAACCATAAACACAGTAAATAAGCATGAATTACATTCATAGTGAGTTAGTAATACTCACAAAGGTTAATAGGGCAGAAAATTAGAGACCGAGAATTCTGCCGAATAATCCATCGTTAGAAATTTCCTTCGTTCTCCTCTTGATCTTGATATAAATATATATATAAGACTATGTATGTGTATGTGAATATCATATATTTATAATCTTAATATGTGTGTGTGTAGTGTTTAGAACAAGAGAGGTTTTTTAGAGTGAAATTGAGAGAGATTGAAACACTGTGAGAGTTGAGAGATACAAACACACACACATATATATATATATATAAACTGATATGTGTAGCCTCCAAGCAACTCATAAGAAACGCACGGTGTGGTTGAGCTCACGTGCTCCCACACCCAAAATGTGATATAGTCGCAGCTTTAAAACAAAACTTGTATTTTACGGTTGAAATAAAAATATAGAAAATTATATTAGTGTAGGAAATAAATTCCCGATTTATACAAAAATATAGCTATTGTTTTTCAAACCATAGAAATCATTTCTATATTTAAGAAAATTACGGTTTGACCCCCAAATAAATATTTCAAATAGAAATTAAATTGAAATAAACATTTATCAATGGAAAAGAAATTACAGGGTGTTACACTCTACCCACCTTAGCAGAGATTTCTCCCCGAAATCTGAGCTAACTAATCCTGAAACAACTCAGGTTATCTATTCCTCATGTCTGACTCTAACTCCCACAACGCTTCTCCCTCGTCATGATGCCTCCACTGAACGTTAACCAAAGGAACGTCCCTTCTTCTCAGCCTCTTGATACTCTGGTCAAGAATCCTCACAGGTCTATCCTTGTAGACAACATTCTGACTCGTCTCAATATCATCAAAATTTATCACATGTGAGGGATCTCATTTGTATTTCCTCAACATACTGACATGGAATACATTGTAAACCCCAGACATCCTTGGTGGCAACGCGAGTCGATAAGCCACTTTTCCAACTCGCTCCAGTATCTTGAACGGTCTGACGAAACGAGGTGCTAACTTTCCCCTTTTCTGACCAAAACGTACTATTCCCCGAACGGGTGAAACCTTAAGGAGTACGTGATCTCCGATACTGAACTCCAAATCCTTTTGACGTCGATCCGCATAACTCTTATGCCTACTCTGTACAGCTTTCATTCTTTCCTTGACCACTGAAATCTTTTCATTGGTTTCTCTCACCAAATCTGGTCCCAAAAGTTCTGTGTCTCCCACTTCAGCCCAACACAACGGAGAGCGACATGGCCGTCCGTACAATGCTTCGAACGGAGCCATCCCGATGCTCGTGTGGTAGCTATTGTTATAGGTAAATTTGACCAAAGGTAAGTGTGTCTCCCAAGATTCCTCGAAATCGATGACACAAGCCCTAAGCATATCCTCCATGATCTGATTAACACGCTCAGTCTGTCCATCTGTTTGAGGGTGAAAAGTAGTACTCATCTTGAGCAAGGTTCCCAGGGCTTCTTGCAGACTTTCCCAAAATCCAAAAGTAAAACGTGCATCGCGGTCTGACACAATTGACACCGGTGCACCGTGAAGTTGTACAACTTGCTGTATGTACATCCGACTCATCTTTTCTAATGGGTATTTCATACTGTAAGCAATGAAATGAGCCGACTTCGTCGGTCGATCCATGATTATATGATTCTGTTGAGATCGAGGCAATCCCACTTCAAAATCCATGGTTATGTGCTCCCACTTCCAACCTGGAACCGATAGCGGTTGCAACAATCCCGAAGGCCTCTGATGTTCAGCTTTAATTTGTTGACACGTCAAGCATTTGGATACAAATTCGGCCACGTCCTTCTTCATACCTTCCCACCAAAAATTCATTTTCAAGTCTTTGTACATCTTTGCTCCTCCCGGGTGAACTGTATATCTTGACTTATGTGCTTCCTCGAGAATATCATTTCTCAAATTCCCACAGTCTGGTACACATAATCTATCTCTGCATCGATATCCTCCTTCATTTCCTACTTTCCATTCTGTCGGATCTTTCTCTGACATCCTCACAAACCATGTATTAAACTTCTCGTCTTCTTTCTGTGCTACGATGATACGGTCGATAAGAGTCAGCTGTAGGGTTAGACATCCAAAAGGTTGTCCTTCTCTTTCCTTAGTACCCTGCACATTGAACTCAGCCAATGTCTCCAATGCTCGCCATTCTCTAACCATCAAAGAGGCGATCGTCTCACGAGTTTGCCGACTCAAAGCATCAGCGACCACATTAGCTTTACCAGGGTGGTATTCTAACGTGAAGTCGTAATTTTTGGTCAACTCCATCCATCTGCGTTGCCTCATGTTCAACTCTTTCTATGTGAACAAATATTTCAAACTCTTGTGATAGGAGAACAAATCAAACTTCTCGCCGTAGATTTAATATCTCCCAATCTTGAGTGCAAATACTACTACCGCCAATTCCAAATCACGAGTGGGGTAGTTTAATTCATTCGGCTTCAGCTGCCTAGATCCATAAGCGATAACTCTACCATCTTGCATAAGTACACATCCCAGTCCTTGATAAGTCGCGTCACTGAAGATAGTGAACTTCTCATTAGGCTTGGGTATAGAGAGTACCGGTGCGATGGTGAGTCTCTCTTTCAACTCTAGAAAGGCGCGCTCATGCTTCTCTGTCCACTCAAATTTTAAATTCTTCTTCGTCAACCCAGTCAATGGTGCTGCTATCTTGGAGAATCCTTCAACAAATCTCCGATAATAGCCCGCGAGTCCAAGGAAACTCCTTACTTCCGTAGGGTTACTCGGCCTAACCCAATTTGATTCAGCATCTGTCCTGGATGAATCCACAGAAATTCCTCGGAATGAAACCTTGTGTCCTAAAAATTTCACTTCTTACAACCAGAATTCACACTTATTGAATTTGGCATACAACTAGTGATCCTTGAGTGTCTGCATTGCTATCCGTAGATGTTGCTCGTGTTCTTCTTCTGACTTAGAATAGATCAAAATATCATCTATGATGAAGATGACAAACTGATCCAAATAAGGCTTGAACACTCTGTTCATCAGATATATAAACACTGCTGGGGCATTCGTCATTCCAAACGGCATCCCCAAGAATTCATAATGACCATATCGGGTTTTGAAAGTAGTCTTTGGTATATCTTCTTTCCGTACCCTTAACTGATGATATCCCGACTGTAGGTCTATCTTGGAGAATGTTGTAGCTCCTTGTAGTTGATCAAATAAATCGTCGATCCGAGGTAAGGGATACTTATTCTTGATAGTTACTCGGTTCAATTCTTTGTAATTAATACACAGCTGAAGTATCCCGTCCTTCTTCTTCACGAATAACACAGGTGCTCCCCAAGGCGATGTACATGGACGTACAAAACCCAGATTCTCCAAATCTTGAACTTGTTCTTTCAATTCTGACAATTCGGCGGGGGCCATTCTGTAGGGGACCTTTATGATTGGTGCGGTGCCTGGTATAAGCTCAACACAGAACTCTATACTTCTCTCAGGCGGTAGACTAGAAATGACTTGAAATACTTCATCGAAGTCCTTGACTACATGTATAGATGATGCTGTCATCTCTGTACTGACGACTTTGATGTTAGCTAAACATCTCGTGAGGAACATATCTCGCAAAGGGTTACATTGAAATTCAAAGGATTGATTCCCATTATCGGAGAATGTAATTCTTTTCCTCGCACAATCCAACTTTGCTTGATTCTGAGAGAGTCAACCCATTCCTATGATTATGTCGAACTCTTTCATCGATAGAATAATCAACCTCACAGGAATTCCACAATCTCCTAGTCGTAAGGGACAATCCTTGCACACATGCCCTAACTTGACGGTGGCTCCTAAAGGTGAGGTAGGATACCCAATCTCCGAATAGTCTTAACAGATATAAAGCAATGCATAGCACCAGTGTCAAATAAAGCTTTAACATAAGAGTTAAACAAGGTTAGAGTACCTTTTACTGTTTGTTTCTTGGGCGGTCCCTCCTCATAAGTACCTTCTTCATACACTGTTTCTTTATACCTAGCAGTCTCGGGGATAACAACATTCAGGCAGGCCTGTCCTTGCTGACTGTAGTTACTCGCCTAGGAGCAGCGCAGTACTTGCAGATGTGACCGGGTTTACCACAGTTATGACAGACTATATTCTGATGAGCGATGCGCTTAGGTGCCTTGCAGTCTTGAGCTAAATGACCGTGGGTGCCACAGTTAAAGCATTGCGTTATCCTCTTGGGTAAAGCACATCTTTTGGCAAAATGCCCAGGTATCTGGCAGTTAAAACAAACTTGAGGTTTGGTTTTCCATTTCTTCTTCTCTGCTTTTGGTGCACACCTTTTCTTACGAAGGTGACATAGACTGCCGTGTTCCATCCATTGAGTTTCACTGCAATCATACCAAATGTGACTTGGTAGGTTGCAATTAGCACAGAGGCAGCTTGATCTGCTTGTACCCTTGTTCTCAATTGGAGTCACTGTTTCTCGAAACTTCCTTTTGTCTTATTGCAGTTCGAATGATTTCACAAGGAAACTCTTGTACAGACCATCTCCTAACTGACCTAAGGTGACCCTATCTCGTAGCTCCCATAAGCTCAGAATAAGTGACTCGATCAAGCCGGTGGGATCGACTTTTGGGGATAATAGCCGGGATAGTCTGCTTGATTGGTTCTCGGTTGCTTGAGACGAATCAGCCATCTATGCTCCTACACGCGGGTCCAGCCCTACGGGTTAATATCATTATTCAATATACTCGTACTATAACATAAGTATACAATAAAATCCAAGTATACATAATATAATTCAAGTATACATAATGCACCTAACACATCTAATAGGAAAGAGATCGTATTCTTATTCTTATTCTCCTTCTAAACTCTGGGCCGTAGTTTATGCTGACTATTCCGAGATCTGACTCAGGAAGTTCGTCAGTGCCTAAGTTATTCATGAGGGCTATGGCTTATTTCAACTTCGTAGGAACTCGGCTACTATCTATCTATATGGAATTCATATGTCATAACCAACTTGGCTAATTCTTAAATGGATACGTCCAAGGATATTTGGTTGCTGCTAATATTCTTGTCGATGTGACAAAACATGTATGATTGTCTTTATGATAAAACCAACCTGGATTTCGAATTCGGAACTAAGAACAATCGGTGCTAATCACTAAAAACTGGAACCTGGTTGTTCGGTAATCCTAAATTTGGTAAATCAGACTCGACTTAGAGGAACTTGATTGTATAGCTTAGTAACGACCTGAAGTTAATCTGTGTCACTAATCTATGGCGTGAATAACTGAGCCTGGTCAAACTAGATAACCTGGCTCTGATACCACTAAATCCTGTCACGCCCCGACGTAGCATAAATATGGAAAGCGTTTAATTTCCTTTATGGACCCGTAGGTCACGACAGTTTGAAGGATCGAATCCGTCCCAAACGTCGAACATCATAAAACCATAAATCAGAGTAAAGCAATCAAGGTTTACAAAAATTTTCTAACTTAATAAATATTACAGCACGGGATCACCTAAAGGCACAGACCGCCTTGAAACAAAATAATATCTAACATCTATTATAGAATTCAGTTATAACTTAAAACATATAAAAGTAAATTCTCTATCTAGCAGTGTTTTTCAATTTGCGTAGTAGTACGACCTAGCAATATCATAACCTGAAAAGCCTGAACACGAATGTCCAGGACGCATCAACGCCGTCAGCTTCAAGAAGCTGGTGAGTATTAAAAACATAACCTTGAATGTAACACATACTCTTTTACCAATTTCCAATTCCCATTTAATTCAACAAGTTTATATTTAAAGTAAAGAGTTCATTTTTAGAAAACAATCACAATATCATTTGAAAGCTTTAATTCACATATATGTGACCCTGTATGAAAAACAATGCACCATCTCATCTTACCGACTCTTTTCTCTCGACAAACACAACAACCCACTATCTCACACCAGTATCTTTGAAACGCTAAGATAGCCACACTTTAGCATAGGGGTGCCAGGGAATGTCCAAGTTTGCCTCACACTTTAGCACGGGGTGCCAGGGAATGTCCAATGCCTCACACTTTAGTACCTAATCCGCCTCGCAAATACATCACACAGTATCCAGACTCGGGTACCAGGGAGTGTTCGTAGGCCACACTTTAGCACTACCATGGGTGCCAGGGAATGTCCAAGTTCGGCTTCACACACTTTGACGCTACCATGGTCGTCAGGGAGTGTCCAGTTTTGCCACCGTCGCATTTTAAAGACACTCTCACCGCAATCTCATCCACAACACAATCTTAACCATACTCTCTTTACCACACTGACCATTACTCTTTTCCACACTGACCAACATTCACACTCACCATGCATGTACAACTGACTCCAAATGAATGACATGTGACTTAATACAGAAATATAAAGTACTGGGAACGATAACCATGGATGTACAAGGAGAAATCAAATCTTATATGAAACAACAAGTGAATTCATCAAAGAATGCTCTAATATGCTTTTATCGCTACTAGAATATAAGTGGGTCTACTTTGAAGCAATGCCCTAAAAAATGAGTTATAATTTTTGTGCATGAATTACATATCAAAAGAAAGTTCTTTGAGTCTAGTTTCCGACGCTTCAAATGGTGTGCATTTTCGAGTTCTCTAGACGAAGTTATGGCCGTTTTAGTAAAAGTCGTCAGTGCTGAGAAAGTACCAATCGATTGGGAAAAGTGCCAATCGATTGGAAAAAGTTCCAATCGATTGGAACACATACCAATCGATTGGAATCCATATCAATCGATTGGTAAACATGCCAATCGATTGGCATCAGCAGGTTCTTCCCTGTTACGAATTTAAAGCCTCTTTTTGGCCCATTTTCAAATCCGAAGGCAAATATGACTTGTAATATATGATTTTCTCCGTTTTTCCGCAAGGATCGCGAATACGCGATCGTTTTTAGATAATTTCAATCATAGCTCTCGAATTTTACGAAAAACCGAGAGGTGACGAAATTTCATTTTTAATATACGTCGCGATACGAATGAATTAGGTTCTATAACTTAAACCGTACTCTCTCTATATACCATAGTCTTTCAATTTTATCTCTAAAAACAGATTTTGGTTGAGTTTGAAAAATCACCATTTTTGAGCTTCAAGCTTTCATACGAAATTAACAATGGTGGTTTTACAATTACAACCATAAACACAGTAAATAAGCATGAATTACATTCATAGTGATTTAGTAATACTCACAAAGGTTAATAGGGCAGAAAATTAGAGACCGAGAATTCTGCCGAATAATCCGTCGTTAGAAATTTCCTTCGTTCTCCTCTTGATCTTGATATAAATATATGTATAAGACTATGTATGTGTGTATGTGAATATCATATATGTATAATCTTAATATGTGTGTGTATAGTGTTTAGAACAAGAGAGGTTTTTGAGAGTGAAATTAAGAGAGATTGAGACACTGTGAGAGTTGAGAGATACAAACACACACACACACACATACACACACACATATATATATATATATGTATATAAACTGATATGTGTAGCCTCCAAGCAACTCATAAGAAACGCACGGTGTGGTTGAGCTCACGTGCTCCCACACCCAAAATGTGATATAGTCGCAGCTTAAAACAAAACTGGTATTTTACGGTTGAAATAAAAATACAGAAAATTATATTAGTGTAGGAAATAAATTCCCAATTTATACAAAATTATAGCTATTGTTTTTAAAACCATAGAAAGCATTTCTATATTTAAGAAAATTACGGTTTGACCCCCAAATAAATATTTCAAATAGAAATTAAATTGAAATAAACATTTATCAATGGAAAAGAAATTACAGGGTGTTACATACCCCTTGAAAGTTAACCTCAATCAATTACAGAAATAAGGGTGTGCATAATTGAGAGACAGAGAGAAGAAGAAGAAGCCTAGAGTAAAGTTCAATCTAAGGGGTTCCAATTTCTTCTCTACTAATTTCAATGGCGAGTAACGGTATGTAGAATTTATATTTGATTTCTTAAGATGTATTATATTCAAGATCTTGGCGATAAAAGTTATTTCCATATGATAGTTTTATGAATTAAAGTCTAACAACTTGACGAATTGCTTCCACACTTTGGGCAGAACCGCAAAATGTCTTAAAGAGAGCGAGACCGTGACTCAACCCAAAGGAATTGTTGCATATTTTACATCCCAATAATATTGTTCCAATTCTGAATTTCAGTTTTACAGAAGAATCTGTAGTATGCTAAAGTTTTGGGGGATGTCAACCATCACCACTAATTTCTTGGTGTACATATCTTCAATTTTTCTTATATAAACATAATATGTATATATATTTGTGTGCTAATGACTAACGAGTTATGTCAACAAATATTAATCAAATCGTATGCAGATGTTTCATAAGTCATAAGAGATAAATATAATGCAAACTGCACCACAAGAAGAGTACCAGCCCTTGTTAAGGAGGTACGATTTCAAAGATATTATCCAAAAAATATTTATATATATTTCATGGCTTATTCCCTTAAATAATTAATCTTCTTTTTTCTTTGTCACATGAGTAATTGATTTCCAAGGGGAGTATCCAAGTATAGGACAATACACATTAGTGTGTGTACATATATATAGTTAGGTTCCAGTGCGCACTGGATAAGCGCATTGGATGAACGCACTAGGCTTTTTAGTCTAAAAAATTCGCAGAGCGCTTCACTAACCCACACCCCATCCCGCCGTCTCGCGAATTTTTTAGGCTTAAAAGCCCAGTGCGTTCACCCACTGCGCTTACCCAGTGCGCACTAGAGCCTAAAAATAAACATAAAAGACTCCAGTATTCTTATTGATGAGAAAAATGAGGGCAGACTCTACATTGGCAATCTTGACTTGAGATCTAATAGTGTACATATGGATGTTGTGACTTTTTTTAAACTTTTTTTTCTACATTATGTGTCAATTTTTTTTTCCCAGGAGCATTATGTGGCATTTGAATGACCTGTAATTTTTTATTTTCATCTGTTGTGTTTTAAATTTTTAGGGTAAAATGCATTTTGCCCCCTCAAACTATACATTGAGTGGCACTTTGGTCCCTCAACTATGAATTGTGGCAATTTGGCCCTCCAACTATCCATTGAGTTGAAATCTACACCTTTTGTTACTTTCCGTTAAAACAGCCGCTCACATGGAGGGCTATGTTGACATTTTATACCAGTAGCTCACATGGAGGGAAACCAGCCATTTTTTGCCGCCAATTATGCTCTACAACACAACAGAACAATACCAGGCCAAAGGAAAGAAATATATGGGTAAAGAAAAGGGGAAAAAAAGGAAAAAGAATAAGAAAAAAAAATCAAAAACTATTCATGAAAAAAAAGGTGAACAAGCACACCCCCAAACTGTTTTGCTAAATATGGACAAAAACAGAGTGATTTCATTCAGATTGATCATATGCATACAAAAACTCATTGTCAATCAAAAGCATCTCCATAAGAAACAAAAGTCATCAAAGGCCAATTGATGTTCCAATTAACAGATCACAAAAAATCAGCTCAAGTTGTTAAGACACAGGAGACAAAAAACATTTTGACACAAAAAAAAAAAGGTCACCTACATCAACCATGTTTCCCTTTACCCCTTGAAGGTTCTGCTTGTGCTGAGTTTGTTCCTATAGCTCTGGAAGGCTGTGCTTGAGCTGGTTGCGTGGAGGCAGCCCTGGAAGGCTGCGTTTGTGCTAATTTTGTTGTAGCCTTGGAAGGCTGTGCTTGAGCTAGTTGTGTGGATGCAGCCCTGGAAGATTGTAATTGTGCTGATTTTGTGGAGCAGCCTTGGAAAAAGGCTGGTTATCTACATGGCATCTCCTTTAGTTGTGACCACGTGCACCACATTTTCTACAAGTCATTACAATTCCATGCTTTCCCACTTTGCTTGGGTTTCTTGGCTCATCTCCTTCTCTTCTCCGTAGTCTTTTTGGTCTTCCTGGTTGTTTACGAGAAATGGGAGGAAGGACTGGAGTAAGACCAGTCTTTGACCACATTTGGTATCCATTCATTGGATTAATAATGTGACAATAGGTTCTCATGTAAGTCTTTTTCTTATAGTAGTCATGCACATATTCCTCAGGGCTACGACACATGTAAAACATTGCTGAGATTCCGTGAGAGCATGGAATACCTGTTATGTCCCACCTTCTGCAAGAACATGATCGGTCATCCAAATTCACTGAATATTGGTCACCTTTCAAACACCTAATCTGAAACTTTCCATCCCCAGCCCACACAGGTATACAACTACCAGAATCCACCTTGTTTTTTTCTAAAATCTTTTGTATTTTAGGACAGATAGAACCCTCGTACTTTGACATCTTCTCCCTCCTTAACAACATCCTTTTCATTAGTAGACACCTAATGGTCTCTAACAAGGTTAAAATGGATTTGTCCCTAGCCTCAAGGATAAACGCATTAAAGCTTTCACATAAGTTGTTTAATAAAATGTCACACTTTGGGTATGGGCTGAAGTGGGACCTGCTCCAAGTTATTGGTGGTTTTTTGGATAACCATGCAAATGCCTCTTTATCCATGTTCTCCATCTCCCCCATATGAAACTCAAAATGGCTCATTGTTATTGCTTTTGCTGCATTCTACATTACATCCTTCAGTGCCTTCCCCTTGTGAATATCTCTAAAATTCGAGTACAAATGTCTCACACAAAACCTATTGTCAACATCTGGCAACAATTCACTAAATGTTGGAACTAACCCCTGTTAAAGAAAAAATCAAGTGAATTAATTAAACCACAAACAAAAAATAAATCAAAAGTACAACGAAGTGGTTAAAATGGATTTACCTTTTGTTGATAAAAAATAAAGGTCCATCTATTCTGGTTCACAATCCCAATATCATCTGCAAGCAACTCAAGAAACCAAGTCCAACTACTCTTGGTTTCACCCTCAACAACTGCGTATGCTAATGGAAAAGTTGCATTATTACCATCAATTCCTACGGCTGAAAGCAATTGACCTCCATGTGGTCCTTTGAGGTGACAACCATCTAAACCAACTATGGGTCGACATGCTTGAAACCCAGCTTTGCAAGCACCAAGGCAAATGTACAACCTTTCAAATCTTGGCTGCCCTTCCACATAAGGTTGAACAACTTTCATTTTTGCAGTTGTTCCAGGGTTGGTCTTCCTAAGTTCTTCACAATAATCCCATAGTTTTCCATATTGCTCTACAGTGGACCCTTCTATTATAACTATAGCTTGTCTTTTTGCTCTATATAGTTGATCCCTGGACATTCCAACAACATAATCCTCCCTGACAGCATCTCTAAAGACTCAATAGGCCATTTAGGATTGGATCTTATTTTGTCTACATACTTTTTAGACAAACCATGTAGACTTTACATTTCTATTGTTAAATTCTCTGCCACACTTATGCTCCCCTTTATATGTCTTTACTTGGAAAGTCTTCTCACCTTGCTTGAATGAAGCAAAAATCATCCAGTCACACCCTTGTTTGCACACAGCTCTAACCCTTTTCCCTTCATTCTTTTTGAATTTTATATTCTTTCCATTCCTAATAGCATACTCTCTTACAGCCTCTCTGAACTCCTTTGCATCCTTGAACATCATTCCCACTTTGAATTGAGGATCTCTCATATCTGTGGCAGCTCTAAATTCAGTAAACTTGGGCCTTTTTGACCCATCATCATCAGACGAGCCATCAATGCTCATTAACTGATCTGAATCTACGGAGTCAGATTGCCAATCTCCATCAATGACCTCAGAATGAACAAACTCTGAAGTAGCTCTATCTCTATTCCAATCTTCAGCCTCTTTTCTTCCTATTATTCCAGCCCATTCAATATCTTTGTCGATGTTTGCGTAAAACAAATTATCATCATTAGTGAAATCATATTCACTTTCGTGGAAATCTGAGTCACTATGCTTAGATTCAACTCCATCAGCATGTCCCTCATTATCAGCCTCATTTATATCTAAGTTGTCCCTCATTGTCAAAATGTGGTCCTTCACTGTGCTCAATTGTTCTCCCTCATCTATGTCTTCAATTACAACTCCACCAACCTTACTTTGACCTTCATTCAAGTCTATGGATCCAACTTGGCTTTGAAAAAATTGCATGGCAGACATGTGTTCCAAGTAAATATCAATAACTCTACTTGGAGGTAAATATTTAACCATTTCCAATACATCTTCTTTACTTTGCAATACCTTTAATCCAATGTGGAGGTCCATGCCAGGCATTTTGTAATAATAATTTATAATTCCAACATGCCCAAGTGCTTCAACCATGTCATCAATTTCAAGCAATGACATGGTATTAGGCTGACAGAAGTCGTAATAATGAACAACACCACCAACATACACTTTATGTGGTATATTTTTGAATTCACCCCCATGATGGCATTCAATTGAAAAAAAATAATCACCATCTGCAAAACAATAAATAAACAAATAAAAGGAAGAACACTTTAAATACTATAATCAATTTAATAGATGGGATAGAGATAAAAGGCATTATTAAATGACATTAGAACCATTACCAGAATCTTCACCATTAAAATACACACCAATCTAACCCAAGAAAAGAATCATAAGCAAACTTACTGTACACAGGAACTCCTTTACAAGGATCTGTTCGTGATACCCTTACAATACTTATTGCTTGATCCAGATTGCTATTACGAATGGAAACCCCAGTCAATTTTTGGTTGCATGTTCAAGCAGTTTTTGATATACAGGTTCATGGATTTTGATTGCAGTTCTGGGTTAGGGCTGGAGGGTTTATGGTGTGGGTATGTGATGAGTGAAACTGATTTACAATGTCAAAATAGCCCCCAATTATTCATCACGTGAGTAGCACACCAATTCTTCCGTCCATTGTTTTTAACGGAAAGTAACAAAAGGTGTAGATTTCAATTCAATTGATAGTTGGAGGGTCAAATTGCCACAATTCATAGTTGAGGGACCAAAGTGCCACCTAGTGTATAGTTTAAGGGGGTAAAATGCATTTTACCCAAATTTTTAATAATCCTGGTTATGATTGCTTTTGATTCTACAATTGCTTTCCTATGAGTTGACTTTCTCTACAAAAATTGCCTATATTGGTAAAAGGTACTGTATATAAAAAGTATAAGTACTTAAATTACATATCTATTACTTATCTATATAAAACCCCATAACATTTTTGAGGACAAAAAAACCTGATCCAATGGCCCTTATTTTAATACCATCTGACAATTTAGATCACAACCATACATTAAAATTAGACACTTTTGATCGTTGGATCGTATGGACCCTAATCAAACGGTCAGCAGGCTTTCTGACTCAGCCGCCAACTTATAAGATGTTTCTCACTCTCTCTCTCTCTCTCTCTCTCTCAATTTTTTGTCAACTTTCTATCAACTTTTTAACTTCCCAAGATTTCAACACCACATTAACACGCAACTACTTTTGCATTTTGAAAGTTTTTAAAAACTCCCCCTATACACATGTATATATGCACTCAATCAACTCCTCTCCCTCCCTCCTTCTCTCTCTCACTCTTGGTTTTCAACTCTCCTTTTCAAACTCAAGCTCAAGCTTTGTGATCTCTACCACTGGCCAAGCTCAAGCTCTCCTCTCGGTACTCTCTCTCTCTCTCTCACTCTCTCTCTACCCCAAACAGCATTAACCTTCTTTTTGTTTCTTTTGATTCGCAGCTTCTGGAGCACTGTCGTTCGCAGCTTCTGTGCAAGTAACTGTTTGTACCCTAGAAAAAAAAAAAGAGAAGAAGAATGTCAATGTTAATTAGTGGTGCATGGTGTTCTCATAAACTTTCTGTTTATATCCTCAAGGGTTTAGTAATTTTTTTTTTGGGCTTTCAATCATGAGTGTATCCTCTATGGTGTTCTTAGAAATTGAAAAATATATATATGTATATTCTTTAAAACTTAAAAGTTTTTTTTTTAAAAAGAAGGTTAGAAAAAATCAACCCTTAACTCCATTTTTAAAAACCCTTTTTAAAACCTTTACGGCACGTTTGGTACGCAGGAATATTGGAATGATGCAGAAATGGAATGAGTTTAGGAATGGAATGAAACTGGAATGAAATTAAAATGAGCATTTCATTCATTTGTTTGGCTACCTGTCCAGGAATGGAATGCTTGATTACATTCCAATGTTTGGTTTAAATAGTCTAACTACTAGAATGGAATTATATTTCAATCAAATATCCCAATATACCTTTATTAATTAAAAATTAAATAACTTTCAAGGAGTTTCTTTGCAGTAAGCCATTCACTACTTTATGCACCAACAATTTCTTTACTACCAATACATTACAAAAACCAAATATCACGCACAAGTAAACCAAAGAACAAGTGAATTCTTATTTGTTAAAAAAACAAAGCAAAAAAGAATAATTTTCCAGTTTTGTTCTTCAGAACAAATTTTATTTTCAAACTAACAAATATCCAAAAGCTCAAATATCACCCCTAAGCAATGCTTTTACCCATTCTTCCTTCTCTTCATCGGCAATGGTGAAAAAAATATCAGTTGTTTCATGATCACGAGCAATTTTGAGAGTTGCTTTGTGTCGTTCAAACATGGAAATAGCAGATATCTTCAGTAGTTCTTCGTTTATCTTCACCCTCTTTTCAGCGACAGCTACATCATAACCAAGTGCTTCAGTCAATTTGTTGGTCGACTCTCTCATCTCTGTTCCCATTATGATTCCTGCCTCTTTTATTGCTTCTAGCAAGTTGTCACTGCTTCGACGATTTCTTTCCCTTCTTTGGCTACAAGATTCTTCGACTGAATTTCTTCCCATTTGTGTTGAACCAATAGAGAATGATGCATCTATATCATCCAACCCATTACCTGCATTATCAGGCTCGTTATCTGCATCTTCCTTATCAAGCTCTTCCACAACATCTACAGGTGTTTGAGCATTCCTACCAGTTGCTCGGTCCTTTCCAAATATTATGAGAAGTTCCTCAAAATGGGGTAGTGATCTGTTTCTGAACATAGCTGCACGCTTGTGACTCTGCAAATTCATATGTAAATTATTTTATTTCTATGAAAAATAGATTATGTAAATGCAACTGAAATTTAGTCGTTACCTTTATGTATTCTTCCCACACAGATGCCTCTGCCGTCACACATTTCTTGTCATTGTCCCAACCAAATCCACTTGTGTTAGGCCCATATAACATGTCATAAACAACATTTAAATCTTTTTTAAGCGTTTTGACTCTTGATTCTATATGTGGTTTTGCCCTGATTCCTGCTCCAGGTAACTTGACATTCAATTCGGTCTTTATAGCATTATAAAACCCGGGTTTAAAACCATTATCTGCCTTATGGTTTCCGATACTAATCGCGTTAAACATGGCCTCAATAAGCTTGTCCTCCTCAGATTTGGTCCATTTCCTTTTATTTTTGCCCGGTCCTCGATCTTCCACTGTTAATGAGTCCATTCGTGTCATATGCACAATCAAATACAACAACAATGAAAACACACACACACACACATTCATGTCAACAATTGTAAAATTGATTTCAACTATTCAACAATTGTAAAATTGATTAGTACATAATATAAGTCCAAAAGTAATTAATCATGTACAAAAGAAAAAAAAACCATAAAAGTCTAACTATTTTTATCTCGCTTGTCGACTTGCCCTCCACTCATTGAACATTTGAATTGCCAAATTTTCTCTAAATGCACTCCATGCATTTGATGTCTCCACAGTTGTAATTGGATCACCATGTACTTCATTACCTACTTTATGTGCTTCCATCTATTCTTTTAATGGATCGAGAGGCATTTCTTTTCTTATGAAATTGTGTAAAAGACAACATGCCATTATTATACGATTTTGGGTGTTTATTGGGTAGAAAGAAGGACGCCTAAGAATTGCCCATCGCATCTTAAGTAACCCAAAACATCTCTCTATCACATTCCTAGCTGCTGAATGCTTTATGTTAAAAAATTCTTCATGGGTAGTTGGCTGGTGTCCCTCCCTCCAATCATTTAGGTGATACCTTTGACCTCTGTATGGGGCAAGAAATCCCTCTCCATTTGTATATCCAGTATCAACAAGGTAATAGTAACCTTTAAAAGATAGTTTAACATTCTTAGTATAAGCAATTGCTCCAATCTAAAAAATTATGTAAATTTTTAATTGACATGTGAAAGGTATTTTAGTATCTTACTATGTGGGACTCTCAACCCATTCTGTCTACTAACTGCATCTCGAAGCACTCTACCATCAGCAGCTGACCCTTCCCAACCCGGCAGCACGTAAAATAAACTGCATATCTTGTGAGCATACTCCTAGGACATTAGTGGCGATTTCATTCTTTCGTGTTCGATACCTAGCTGTATCTTCTATTGGCACTTTCACCTTGACATAGGTTCCATCTAAAGCTCCTAGACAATTCTAATGTTTAAATAAAATAATACGTTAAGATCTTATCTATGAGAGATTCAAGAAAACTTATCGAAAAAAAATATAATATACCTTAAACCATTTCCACATATCATCCAAGGAATTTGCAAGAACTGGATCAGGCTTCTTAAGTAACTCTCCTTGTAATCGTATAACAGCATTTAATACAGCTTTAAAGTGCCTACTAATAGTCTCTCCTGATCTAGAAAATTCTTGTTTTATAACCCGATTTTAACATGATGGGCTAAAATATGCAAAAATATTGCTACTTGTTCATCTATTAGCATGTTTTTTTGTTTCTTTTAATTGACCAATGTTTTGTAGCTTACTGCATAATGTATTGAATGCTTTAACATTCATCCTAAGTCGCTCAATACATGTCACATCACTCTTGTATACTAATCGGTCCATAGTATCTCTTCTTTTGTAGAAATTGTTATCATATACTGCTTTTAACGAATGTTTTCTCACGTGCGCTCCTACAATCAATGTTTTTAAAATCGGACCGGTCATCGAACCGGAAAAATGACCGGGTCAAGGGTTAATGGTTCAACCGTCGGGTGAACCGGAGTCGAACCGTGACGTCATTATTACCTAATATTTATAATAATTTATATAAATTAATATTAACATAAAAAAGAAGGAGATGGAAGAAAAATAAACTATCTACAAATTTCAGTTTGTTATTCATTAGTTTTTTTTTTTCAGTTTGTTACAATAGAACAAATTTTTTTTTAATAAGATATAGATCAAGCATTCAAGCCTCAAGCCTCAAGGAATCAAGACTTCAAGTTCAACAACAAGAAGGAGATGGAAGAAAAATAAACTATCTACAAATTTCAGTTTGTTATTCATTAGTTTTTTTTTCAGTTTGTTACAATAGAACATTTTTTTTAATAAGATATAGATCAAGCATTCAAGCCTCAAGGAATCAAGACTTCTCAAGTTCAAAAACAAGAAGGAGATGGAAGAAAAATTGCATTTCTACAAATAAATTATAAAAAAAATCATTCACAAAATACTAAATTAAACATAAACTATGTAAAAAAGCACTCACAAATACTAATTACTAAATTAAAAATAAACTAATGTCAATGAAATCAAGAAATCAGTGTCACTCACAGCGGCTCCAGGCGGCGACGGCGGCGGGCAGCGGCTCCAAGCGGCGGGCATCGGCTCCAGGCGGCGACGGCGGCGCAGTTCAGGCACAGGGGGCGGCCCGATCTGGAGGGTCTTGACGTCTTGGTCTCTCTTGACCCTCTTGAGGCTTGAGTTCACTGTTGAGTGTTGAGTGTTGAGTGACTTGAGAGTGGAGAGAAAGTGGATCTGGAGAGAAAGGAATGAGAGTAAAGAGAGGCTAAAAAGAGGCTGTGTTTTGATTTCTTGACTCTTTGAGTCAAATTATTAACCTAACCTTAATATATATATAATTATATATATATATATTAATAATTTATAAAAGATAAAAGACAAAAAATAAATAAGTATATATATACATTATACATATTATATTATTATATTAAGTCTTGACTTGAGTCTTTTAAAACTAAAAGTTAAAATTTTTGCAATGCCCGCTGAAAACTTTTGCTGACGGGTTGATTAAAACCGTCCACCGGTTTTCCGGTTCGCCGGTTCAACCGGTTGAACCGCCGGTTTTTCCCGGTTTTGCGTCCAGTGGCGGTTTCCGGTGCTAACCAAACCGGGGCCCTGACCGGTCGACGGTTCAACCGGTTGAACCGGCCGGTCCGGTCCGTTTTTAAAACATTGCCTACAATCTTTAGAAGTAATTGAAAAAACCAATTTACTAGATGCACTATATTCAACCAATGCAACGTTATTGTGTTCATTTTCCTCCTCCTCATCAATTTCCTTGTGGCCAAACTTAGGCGAGACATAACTACATGTTTAAATTCAATGATCTAAATTAGATATATGCATAAATAAAGCATTAATGTAAGACAAGAGATGGGAAATTTGGGACCACTTTAAAATATATATATATATATATTACAAGTCAGTCTTTCTCTCTCTCTCTCTCTCTCTCTCTCTCTCTCTCTCTCTCTCTCTCTCTTTATATATATATATATAATATTTCTATCTCTTGTCTTACATTAATACTTGTTGATTTTAAAGTGGTCCCAAATTCCCATCTCTTGTCTTACATTAATACTTTATTTCTGCATATATCTAATTTAGATCATTGAATTTAAACATGCAGTTATGTCTCGCCTAAGTTTGGCCACAAGGAAATTGATGAGGAGGAGGAAAATAAACACAATGACGTTGCATTGGTTGAATATAGTGCATCTAGTAAATTGGTTTTTTCAATTACTTCTAAAAATTGTAGGAGCGCACGTGAGAAAACATTCGTTAAAAGCAGTATATGATAACAATTTCTACAAAAGAAGAGATACTATGGACCGATTAGTATACAAGAGTGATGTGACATGTATTGAGCGACTTAGGATGAATGTTAAAGCATTCAATACATTATGCAGTAAGCTACAAAACATTGGTCAATTAAAAGAAACAAAAAACATGCTAATAGATGAACAAGTAGCAATATTTTTGCATATTTTAGCCCATCATGTTAAAATCGAGTTATAAAACAAGAATTTTCTAGATCAGGAGAGACTATTAGTAGGCACTTTAAAGCTGTAATAAATGCTGTTATACGATTACAAGGAGAGTTACTTAAGAAGCCTGATCCAGTTCTTGCAAATTCCTTGGATGATAGGTGGAAATGGTTTAAGGTATATTTTTTTTTTCCGATAAGTTTTCTTGAATCTCTCATAGATAAGATCTTAACGTATTATTTTATTTAAACATTAGAATTGTCTAGGAGCTTTAGATGGAACCTATGTCAAGGTGAAAGTGCCAATAGAAGATGCAACTAGGTATCGAACACGAAAGAATGAAATCGCCACTAATGTCCTAGGAGTATGCTTACAAGATATGCAGTTTATTTACGTGTTGCCGGGTTGGGAAGGGTCAACTGCTGATGGTAGAGTGCTTCGAGATGCAGTTAGTAGACAGAATGGGTTGAGCATCCCACATAGTATGATACTGAAATACCTTTCACGTGTCAATTAAAAATTTACATAATTTTTTAGATTGGAGCGATTGCTTATACTAAGAATGTTAAAACTATCTTTTAAAGGTTACTATTATCTTGTTGATGCTGGATTTACAAATGAAGAGGGATTTCTTGCCCCATACAGAGGTCAAAGGTATCACCTAAATGATTGGAGGGAGGGACACCAGCCAACTACCCATGAAGAATTTTTCAACATGAAGCATTCAGCAGCTAGGAATGTGATAGAGAGATGTTTTGGGTTACTTAAGATGCGATGGGCAATTCTTAGGCGTCCTTCTTTCTACCCAATAAACACCCAAAATCGTATAATAATGGCATGTTGTCTTTTACACAATTTCATAAGAAAAGAAATGCCTCTCGATCCATTAAAAGAATAGATGGAAGCACATAAAGTAGGTAATGAAGTACATGGTGATCCAATTACAACTGTGGAGACATCAAATGCATGGAGTGCATTTAGAGAAAATTTGGCAATTCAAATGTTCAATGAGTGGAGGGCAAGTCGACAAGCGAGATAAAAATAGTTAGACTTTTATGGTTTTTTTTTCTTTTGTACATGATTAATTACTTTTGGACTTATATTATGTACTAATCAATTTTACAATTGTTGAATAGTTGAAATCAATTTTACAATTGTTGACATGAATGTGTGTGTGTGTGTGTTTTCATTGTTGTTGTATTTGATTGTGCATATGACACGAATGGACTCATTAACAGTGGAAGATCGAGGACCGGGCAAAAATAAAAGGAAATGGACCAAATCTGAGGAGGACAAGCTTATTGAGGCCATGTTTAACGCGATTAATATCGGAAACCATAAGGCAGATAATGGTTTTAAACCCGGGTTTTATAATGCTATAAAGACCGAATTGAATGTCAAGTTACCTGGAGCAGGAATCAGGGCAAAACCACATATAGAATCAAGAGTCAAAACGCTTAAAAAAGATTTAAATGTTGTTTATGACATGTTATATGGGCCTAACACAAGTGGATTTGGTTGGGACAATGACAAGAAATGTGTGACGGCAGAGGCATCTGTGTGGGAAGAATACATAAAGGTAACGACTAAATTTCAGTTGCATTTACATAATCTATTTTTCATAGAAATAAAATAATTTACATATGAATTTGCAGAGTCACAAGCGTGCAGCTATGTTCAGAAACAGATCACTACCCCATTTTGAGGAACTTCTCATAATATTTGGAAAGGACCGAGCAACTGGTAGGAATGCTCAAACACCTGCAGATGTTGTGGAAGAGAAGATGCAGATAACGAGCCTGATAATGCAGGTAATGGGTTGGATTATATAGATGCATCATTCTCTATTGGTTCAACACAAATGGGAAGAAATTCAGTCGAAGAATCTTGTAACCAAAGAAGGAAAAGAAATCGTCAAAGCAGTGACAACTTGCTAGAAGCAATAAAAGAGGCAGGAATCATAATGGGAACAGAGATGAGAGAGTCGACCAACAAATTGACTGAAGCACTTGGTTATGATGTAGCTGTCGCTGAAAAGACGGTGAAGATAAACGAAGAACTACTGAATATATCTGCTATTTCCATTTTTGAACGACACAAAGCAACTCTCAAAATTGCTCGTGATCATGAAACAACTGATATTTTTTTCACTATTGCCGATGAAGAGAAGGAAGAATGGGTAAAAGCATTGCTTAGGGGTGATATTTGAGCTTTTGGATATTTGTTAGTTTGAAAATAAAATTTGTTCTGAAGAACAAAACTGGAAAATTATTCTTTTTTGCTTTGTTTTTTTTAACAAATAAGAATTCACTTGTTCTTTGGTTTACTTGTGCGTGATATTTGGTTTTTGTGATGTATTGGTAGTAAAGAAATTGTTTGGTGCAAAAAGTAGTGAATGGCTTACTGCAAAGAAACTCCTGAAAGTTATTTAATTTTTAATTAATGAAGGTATATTGGGATATTTGATTGAAATATAATTCCATTCTAGTAGTTAGACTGTTTAAACCAAACATTGGAATGTAATCAAGCATTCCATTCCTGGACAGGTAGCCAAACAAATGAATGAAATGCTCATTTTAATTCCATTCCAGTTTCATTCCATTCCTAAACTCATTCCATTCCTGCATCATTCCAGTCCTGCGTACCAAACGTGCCGTTAGTCTCTCATGTTTTTTTCTCTAATGTTTGTACTGTAGAGAAAAAAAAAACGTGTATCCTCTAGGGTGTTCTTATTTGTTTCCTGGGGTTAGCCTTTTTTTTTGTTGGCTTTCAATCATGAGTGTATCCTCTAGAGTGTTCTTGTCAACTTTCTGTTTGCTTAACATGTGTAAGTATTGCTTTCAATCATGAGTGTATCTACTACGTAGATTTTTTATTGCAGTCAATGCAAGTGGATTTTACTGTAGTTTGCTTGGGGGTGTTTCTTTGAATGTTGATATCTTACTAGTAATTGCCCGTGCCTATGGGCACGGGTCATAACATCTTAAAGTGTGCAGTTAAAATTGTATTAAATTATACAAAAATATGTATATCAACTACATAATTCGTTCTGATCCAAATTTTTTTTTTTTACATAATTCGTTCTCTCTGAATATACAAAACTACATTATCACCCTCGTACAATGTATTCATTGTGGCAAATTGTGAATTTTCTTCATCAACTTGTAGAACGTGTAAGTATCAATCTCAATATACTTTGGCCACTGCGGTGAATGCACAAAAATCTTAAAAGTAACAAATAATTGTATTAGTTGCATTTCAATGTGAATCTTTGAAAATATATTAGTTTCATCATATTCCATTACCTTGTTGGGACGGGCATTTATTAACTCAAACTCCTTTGCTGCATCTTGCCAATTCCATGCTACATTTTCCCACCAATCCTACAAAGTTTTTATTTGAGGGTCAAAAGAGGGGAAAAAAATTAATAGGAGTAACAAAGTTATGTACTGATGTTTACCTATAATAAGTCACTATATTAGGACCTCAGGATAAACGATGTTTGTCGTAGAATGAGAGGCACCATAAGGAAGAAGAACACTTATAAGATCAAAAGACGTACATCTAGACAAAGCAACATATAATTGCTCATGACTAAATATAGGGGTGCGCAAATCAATCCCAAAAAAGTTCACTGATTGACCTTGAGATTTAATAATTGACATTGCGAATGCCAACCAGACTAGAAATTGACGCCTTGTGCCGTTGCAAAATCCATCCGTTGGTACAATATTTCTTAACAACATGATAGGGTAGCCTACTTTTAATTGTAAGTTGAACGGGGGCAAACTGGGAGGATCCAATGAGTTAAGATATTCATTAGGATATCGATTAGTAATAGCACGATCACCTCCATCATCGTCAGACATCTTATCTGCAGCTAGATAGGTGCATGTCTCTCTTGGGAATATACTTAACGCAACTTTATTAATAACATTGACATCCTCATTTTGTGCAGACAAAATTGTCCGACCAGTGAGATAAAGTGGGGTCGACGTCCCTTCCATACCCAGCCGTGGATAAATTGTGCCTAATAACTCCTCAAGGTGTCGACACCTATGTATTGTAGAAGGAAGTTTTACACTTCTTGCGTTTTACTCCCTATCTAGATAAATGAATAAAATATAAATAAAGAATAAAGAAAATCACTGTATAATAATTTTAATTACAAATAAGGAATGTGTGAAGAATTGATACCTCCATAAAAAATTTTACAAAATTTGCATTGCTTGGGTTTGCATTGTTTAAGCGCATGTTGTCGTCCAAAGTTAAAACATTTACATTGTTCCACAGCCTAGAGCGTCTCAAAGAAGCACCCACAATTTGTTCACGAACCCCTTTGGGCACGACTGGCAAGACTTGTCGAAAATCTCCGTCTAAAACAACAGTTATACCCCCGAATGGCTTGTTAACATCATAAATGTCTCGTAGTGTGCGTTCGACTGCCTCCACACAATTTTTGTGTTGCATTGGTACCTCATCCCATATGATTAACTTGGTTTCCCTGATCAACTCTGCTTGCATTAACTGCTTGCTAAATTCGCATACTAAATTTTCATGCACATCCAACAGAATGGAAAATGTCGAGTGTGCAGTTCTGGCCCCCACTAATAATAACGAAGCAACCCCCGATAATGAAACTGTAATAACAGTATGGCCAATGCTACGAATGTACAGTGCAATTGTATTATAAGTGAAAGTTTTCCCTGTTCCAGCACCCCGGTAATAAAAAATGTAGTCCCTCTATTTTCTAAGACTGTAGAAGTGATTACATCAAAAGCGGCACGTTGTTTGACATTTAGGCTATCAATCCTACTATGCACATCTTCACTTTGAGCATCGAGTTGAAGTTTCTTGTGCTCACGCAATAGTCTATTACCGATTGTGCTGCTCCAACTTCCACTTGGTTGCGGCATTGGTGGGTAGTCAGCTAAATTCTTTCCAAACTGTTGAAGCATTTGATTGAGAAGATACAAACCATAATCCTCCATTAGAACAACATCTGGATTTGGAATTCCATGAAATGTATGAAATCTTATGATGAAGATCTTCACATATATCTAATGAGAATCGTTTCCACAACTCATATGGATGCAACGGAGAGCATTCCGTGAGAATAATACTAAACAATCTTCTGAGTTGGCGGCCAGTGTTCATAACTGCAACTTCTTGAAGGCACTTTATCCATTCCTCATCATTTTCCAACAGCCCTAATGCAACACATACCGATTTACAAGTAGGATGTGTGACATTATTAACTGTGCGTAAATCTTCATATGATGTTGGCCTTCTCACATGTGTCAAAAGCAAGCGTAAATAGAATCTCTCATCTGAATTCGGGCTAGCAAAATAAATTCTAATGTGTGCAGAATTTCCAAATCCAAAAGAAGATCCATTTCTTTTTTAGACTGTCATGAATTGCATGGTACATGGACCATGTGGTGCTCGAAATCCAGATGCTCCGTGTATGGAGAATGGAAAGTGTACAAAGAGATATCCCAAAGACTATGGGGAAACGACAACTATGGATCAACATGGATACCCTATCTATTGTCGGCGCAATCAAGACCAGTTCTATACTGTACGAAAGCATAGCGTTGATAATAGGTATGTCGTGCCGTATAATCCCTATCTTTCTAGAATGTTCAACTATCATATTAATGTTGAAGTATGTGCTGGGATGAGATGTGTCAAGTATATTCACAAATATACTTACAAAGGTCATGATCATAGTGCGATGGTTTTGGGAGAAGTGGATGAGAACCAACAATATGTTGATGCGAGGTATATTGGACCAGTCGAAGCTGCTTGGCGATTGTTAGGTAATAGTATGTATGAAGAGTTTCCACCAGTGGTTCGATTGGCTCTTCATTTGCCTGGAATGCATAAGGTGGTATTTGATCCCAATGAGTCAGTTGCTAGGATCGTATCTAAAGCTTCATGACACGACTAAAAAGTTGTGCGCTCTTGTGCAACACCCAAGTGTAGGTGATCGTGCAAGTCATACTGGATAAGTCCAGGTCGATCCCACAAGGAAGGAATAGGAAGAATGTCTACTAAATTACAACCTAAAGAAAAAGTAAAGATTAATATACGGGTGGAGGTTCTAATGAATCCTAATCAATTAAATTAAACAAAATATTTAACTAAACATATAGAAACATAACCAATTAAATAAATAAACTAAAGGTGTTGGAAATACGTGAATCCACATTGATCCTAACCATCTACCATGCATATTCATTAACCCTCTATGGAGTACATCCCTTTTCAGTATTCCGTATTATTCTAAAGATAAAGAATCAATAGCCCTTTCATGATCGGGACTATATCATCACAAGTGATTTAAAATGCTTAGAAGACGGTTTAAAACAATGGTAATTACTTACACTCTAAATGGTGTTAGCATTCAAAGTGGTTTTCAAAAGTCATTGAAGAAAATAGCCTTAAGGCTTTAAGTTCTAAAAACTATTGTGACAAACTGAGCTTATAGGGACAATTTGATGACAGATTTCTAAAATAGAAAGTCATGGCATACTTAAAAGAATCATCTCAGGAATTAGCAAGTTCGATCGATCGAAGCGCTCTCGATCGATCGGACAGCATCATCCTTTAATCGATCGAAATGTCTTCGATCGCTTGACTATGGCTCTGGTTCGATCGATCGAAATACCATCGATCGATCGAGCCCAAGGTTTCTAAAGATTGCATGGAAGAGGTTGGAAATCAATATTTCATCACATATTTCCAACGTCTACACTGCGGAAACATGATTAAACTAATGCAGGAATAGAAAACTAAAGTAATCAAAGCATCTAAACTAATAAACAATCAAATAGAGGGAAAGGAGAAGAAAAACCTGAAGATAATATGAATATAACTTGTAATCAACATCAATCTTGAGTTTAACAATGGAAAAGGAGGAAAAAAACTTGAATCCAACCTAATCTACACCTAATCTAACCCTAAAACTACCCTAAAACTGCTGTTTTCTGCGTTTTGGAGCGTCCTGCCTTCGTCTGGCGTCAAAACGACTTATATATAGGGTTCCCGCAGAGTTTACGCAACTTTTGGGTGAATATAAAGTTCGATCGATCGAGCTTAGTTCGATCGATCGAAGGTTCGATCGATTGAACTCTGCTCAATCGATTGAACTCTCTGATTTTGACAACTCTGCGCACCGATGGGAGAATGGCCATAACTTTTCACTCGGACCTCGGATTGACCTCCCGTTTGCGGCGACGCGACCGTAACTCAAAGATCTACATTTTATATCTCTGGGAAAACCTTCCAAATCTGAAGTCTTCATTATCAAAATTGGCATTTTCTCAGCTACTTCTGTTGTTCTCTTGACCAGAATCACTTTTCTTTAGCTTCACTTCATTGATTTGCATCCTAATACCTATAAAACAATGCAAAAACATATGATTTAGTATTAACACAATAAAAAGAACATTGTTATTAGAATGCACCTAAATATAGGGACTTTGGGGATAAAAGTATGCATAAAATACCACGTAATACACTATAAATATGCACTTTTCACCTCGAATCACACCCCTAACTAGCTCGTTGCTAGTCCCTAGCAATGAAGCAAACTACAGTAATGTTAAATAACTCTAAAAATTGAAAACAAAAGAAAGCAAAAATCCTAAATCACTTTCGTAGGAATCGCGATTGCATTTAGCGTATGCAACAAGCCTTTAAACCCCTAGGTTCCCCCTAGTGGACGAGTGTTGTCTCGTGAGGGTTTATAGTGAATCTACCCACAAAATTCATATTTATGGTAATGGTTCCCATTTAAATATTTTCAAGAATTTTTTTTCCTCTCATTTAGCAATATAGTTAAGCTCAACAGTCTTATGAAACTCTCTAGTATGCCATAGTCATGCAACACACACATTACAGTTAATCTACTATCAAAGTTATTAGAATGTTCCATACCTATCAATCTTCAAGTGTGTGTGTGAATGGACAACCAAATTACAAAACTTCAATTTCAAAGCTTGCATACCCTAAGATACTATCAAGACGTTCATTTTGAATCAACTTTCACTAGGATTACACTCTCAAGATGAAATCACTCTGAATTGGGTGTAATAATTATCACTCATGATATGGAAGCTATAAAGAGTAAATGTAAATGGAAGCAAAGGCTTCTCATATCTAAATAGAAAAACGGACATTTTAGTGTACAAAGTCTCATGAAAGGATACTTTTCACTAGAAGAGCGAGATACCGTGGAAAACTCTCTCATTACATTAACTTCAAATCCAATTTACCTAAAATCATCAGGACTTTGAAAAAGAGGTGTTTGATTAAGAAGAAAGAGGTTCGTGATATTCAATTGGGTTAAAGGATGTGATGGAATATCTACTATATTGTACGCTTTTCAAGCTTTCCCACATCTCCAATCTCTCTCTTCTACTTCTTCTTCTTCTATTTTTTTATTCTTTTTTTTGACACTCTTCTTTCTATTATTATTTTTTTTTAAACAACCATTGGCACTTTTTTCTTTTCATGCTTTTTTTTTCTTTTTATTTTTGTCATCATTTTTTTTTTTTTGGCCAACTTTCCCTTATTCACACTAACAAACTTCTTGTCAACGCAACACATCCCAATCACACCTAAATAAAGAACTGAGACTTGAACTCCTAGTTTGGAGTTAAGTATAGACTTTAGGATTGTGAAGACAAGGCGATTATGATTAGCTCATGAGGTGAAGTAAAGGAATATCATAGAGGTAGGCCAAGGCTTTATTATTTATGTATGGTCAAAAGATGGCCTAAATCATCTTCTAAGTTAATAGGATAATTCATTTTAGTAAATTCAAGAGTTCTAAATTTGGTAAATCATGAACGTTCTCTTCTAGTGATCAGTCAAAATGAAGAAAATTGAGACTTACAACAAATTAATACGCTTTTCAAAAAGTAAGAGTAATTTTATAAAACCCTCAAGAATAAAGAAAGGCACAAAAGCTCACTTGGGTTATTAGTCTCCACTACAGTCTCTCAAGACACCTAAGCTATGTTTACTAATCCATTTTAGCTAAGTACAAGGTTGTCACAACGTGCTCAAAGTTGTTTGAAGATTAAAAAGCATAAAATATACTATAACTAAGATAGTAAACAAACTATCATAGTGTATCACATACTAATAACATACAGAAAATAGCACTAATGCATCATAACTAACTACATTCACTAAGAGAGAAATACAAGAACCATTAAAAATTTTAAAATTTTTGCAATATTGATTTACTGAGTCATGTTGCTAAGCAGGTACATTGACATTAAAGCACTACAAAAAGATATGAGGCATGCAATGGCTCACTCCCCCCAACTAAAACTAAACATTGTCCCCAATGTTCTAAACTAAGCATATGGACATGTAGAGTAAAGCGAGAGAAGGAAGAATGTTACCTCGAGGCTTTAATATCCAGATTTATTATTATTTTTTAAATTCCTTTGTTAAGTTACCTACAAAATCATTAGTAGCAACAAGGAAAAATAGAGAATATACTACAACTACTCAGTAACTAAATTCGGTTAATCAAGATTTTTATCATACAGTATTAACCAAAATTTTTGAGGATCCTCCCAATGAAATAATTTAATAGTGAAAAGGATGTAAGGATCCTCATAAAATTGCAACTCCCCCCAACTAATATCAGGCTCAAGTTCAGAGGAGATGATACAAAACCTATGGCCTCTAAATTTAGTGGAGACAATCATAAGAGGTATACCACACTTTTTAGGAATTCTACACAAGAAACGATCTTTGGTGTTGGTATTTTCTATAACAGTCTCTATTTTTTTATTATCAAAAACAGGCGGAGGCCATGGTTCAATAAAAGGGGCAGGGTCTAAGTGATGTTCTAATGAAGCTTTACTACCCTCCTCTTGTTCTAGAACATAATCTATAGAGATATGATCATATGAATTGGATTTCTATTCTATGTACATTGTTTTGGACTGGACTAAGATGAAGCTATCTATTTGGGCCTCAATATCATTATTACTCAAGAAGGTCAAGCAGTCTAGAAGATTACTAGCTTCCTGTTGAAGTTTAAGATCATCTAATGTGGGCCAAATAGTTTCTAAGTCCTCTCTCAAAGAATTTTGAAAGTTAAAATTTTGTGAAGAACATGTTCTAGAATCCTTACCATCATCTTCCGCAACACATTCCATTGGTTCAATACTAGGGTACACATGATTTTCAAGCTCGGGATGAGAGCATTGATTGATAGAAAGGATAGGTGATGGACAACTTGGTGACACCACCTCTTCGGCCGAAAAAGGTGAGGGTTCATGAATATCACACGAATCTAAATTGAATTTAGAATTTTCAATAACGTCCTCCCTAGGGTCACTATCAAAGGTAGGGGTAGAATCAACAAGGGACTCATCCTTTCCTAATTACGAGAAATCACCTAAACTCTCATTATTTTTAAAAACCTCATTCTCATCCGTGTAACTCTCCTCACTTTAAATGTCATCTATTGAGGTTCTCTGGATAAAGGAATTTTGCAACTTTATCCAGGCAGTGAAGGAGTTGATGTCTGGGGTTGCATATTAAGGAGAAGATGATTCTACAACTTCATGCTTAATGGTTTGGTTCTAGAGTTCCTGTTGGGTTATGACTTTCTCGAGTGAGTTGTTAACCTCATTCGGTATAAACCCGTCATTGTCCTCTAATTCCATTCCATTGTTTGTGTCTTGAAATTTAGGTTGTAGTGTTGAAGGACTGATTGTAATACCCGCTATTTTTAAATATTTATTTTCCAAGATCAATAGTGTTTTTATGTTGTTATTATAATATTCCGTATTTATAGAACTCGATTATAAATTTTCAGAATTTTTAGAAACAGAAATTTAGCAGATTTGTGAATATCTGGTATATTTGGACCAGTTATGATTTTATTGCACATCCAACCAAACATGGCCCTAAGCAAATAATTATCCTTTGAACCTTTAACTCTTGGTAATTGCAAGGTGAGGTCCCTCCTTGGTTCCTATATATATGGGACCATTCCATTACATTTATCCTTAGACTTATGAGGTTGAGAACTCATCCTAATGCTTACATATCTTCATCTCACACACACAAACACCAAGAACACCAAGAACACACCTAGAACACCAAGAACACCAAGAATACACCTAGTACACCAAGAACACCAAGAACACACCTAGTACACCAAGAACACCAAGAATACTATTTAAAGCCTGAATTTTATATTCGAAGATTCTTCGGGTTTTCTCGGCATTATTATTTTGCGAATTTAGGTGAGTCTCCAACTCACTCAGCTATTTATATTACACTGTGTTATGAACATATGATTATGATTTATATTAATTATGTGATGTTTATACGTATTATATTACATATTTAGATTTTTATACGTATAAATACGGTATTCTGATATAGTATAATACGGTATAAATAGGGTATTCTAATATAGTATAATACGGTATAAATACAGTATTATGGTATAGTATAAATATGGTATTCTGGTTTTTCAAATACGGTATAAATACGATAAACTGGTATTTTCAAATACGACTGAAATCGAGATGGATTCTTAATGAGGATCAAAAACTCTTAACTTCCAACATGAATACTTATTTATTTAATCTCACGGAACTTTTATAAAAATTTGTTGTGGACGTACAAACTGAAAAATGACCAAAATACCCCTGTGCCCTATTTTTACTAGAATCATACTCGATGTCTAATATTTCATTCTAGTTTTGGTTTGAATGTTGTTATGTGTAATACCCTGTATTTTCCTTGTATTGTTATATCCTTTTGATATATATGAGATAATAACGAGATTGAGAAGCCGACGTGCATATTAGTGGGTCTATCGACCGTAGAGGTCGATACTATTTATAGGTGCGCGTGAATGCGGTCGCTAAGACCGTATGATGTTGAGTGTGGAATCCCAGGTGCTGGGATAGGACCGGGACTTCGTGTCAAATTGATATATGATAGAGTTGGACTTTGTGTGCGGTGATATGAGCTGTGTGCTGTGATATGAGCTGTGTGCAGTAGTATGAGCTGTGTGCTGTGATATGAGTTGTGTGCGGTAGTATGAGCTGTGTGCTGTGATATGAGTTGTGTGCTGTAGTATGAGCTGTGTGCGGTAATAATTGATGCGTGCTGTTGAATGACGGAGCTGCGTGCTATGGAATGTCAGGGCTACGTGTTGTATCATATAAGGGCTATGTGTCGTAGTAACCATGTCAGGGCGGGTTGGCCGAAACGTTGGGACTACGTGTCAAGAGTAAACAGACCGTAGGTATGGGACTACATGTCTGATTAATGTGGACCCAAGAGTCTATGTTATGTGTGAGACTACGTGTCGAGGATAAATGAGTCATGAGGCGTTGGGCTACATGCTAGATGGGAAAGGGGATGACGTTCGTATTATATCTTGGATTGGTGCATACATGCATACGAACGATGAGTTGATCCTTTTTATTGATGTTATTGTTATATGCTACATATCTGTAGATACTCTGTTAGTATTTGCTTTCACTCGCCTTTCGTAGCTGGCGGCGTTTTATGCTGCTGGATATTCGACGTCCAGCTGGCCCGGGTTATGAGTATGCAGGTGATGCATACATGGATAGGGGCCACGAGGATGGAGCCTATGATGACGGAGGCTACGCTGGAGATGACTACTACGCAAGCGGAAGACTTGGAGCTTGCTGTTGATAGTTTATGCCTATGTTTTAGAGACCGTTGTAATAGTTAAGTTTGTAATCGGCATATGCTGCCGTAATAATTTATTTATACTTCTGCGATACTTATGGTTTGTAATAGTTAGTATTGAACTCTGATTATATATATCAACCCTAGAACTTTCCAATGTGTGGTTTGAATCATTACTCTGATGGTTTGACTTTGGTTGTAGACGATGTGGTGACTTTCAACTGTCATGGCCTACGGGTCCAAAAAGGAATTTATTTTCTCTATTTTTGCTACTGCAGGGCGTGACAGGATTTTTGGTATCAGAGCCTAGGTTTAGTAGTCGCGTTCACCAATTGTCCAACATTTCTTGAGTTGAACCTAAGATTCCTTGAGATAAGGGTTGACTCTAAGTTTGTGTTTTGGAGATCATCCCTATGAAATTCTCCGTGCTATTAATGTGATGCTAGTTATAGCTACTATTATGTTTAGTTGCGAATTATTTTTCTATGACTATTTTGGGTTGACGACTAACCGAGAGATGTATGTATAGGTACCCAACCTTACTGCATCAATGGCAGGAATGCCTACTCGAAATCGTCCCGCTCAGATTGAGGACGTCCCCCAAGCACCCCAAGCTGCTGATCCGACTGGACTGTTCGAAGCCTTTGTGCGTAGGATGGAACAGATCAACAATCCTAACATGCACAACGAAAATAATCATGGACCACCCCCGCGGCCAGTTGAGGATAGGATAGTGGAGCGTTTTCGTCACTTTCGTCCGGAGAAGTTTGACGGGAATACTGAGCCGTGGCAGGCAGAATAGTGGCTCCGAGAGATGGAAGCAATCTTCGACACCCTGGGATGCAATGAGATAGAGAAGCGTCGACTGGCGACTTTCTAGTTGACTTATGCGGCTGCCGATTGGTGGGAATCAGAGAAGGCAACCGTAGGAGAAGACGCGACTGGAAAGATGTCGTGGATCACATTCAAAGGACTGTTTCTTGAGAACTACTTTCCTCAGACAGAGAGGAACATGAAGGAGAGAGAATTCATCGAGCTAAGGCAAGGGAACCTTACCGTAAGGGAGAATACGGTGCAGTTCGAACGATTGTCTCGATTTGCTCTGCATATGATTGATACTCCAGAGAAGAAGAACATGCAGTATCACCAAGGTCTTTCGTTGCCACTACAACGGATGACGTTGAATCATCAGGATCAAACCTTCAAAGCCATGGTGGGAATGGCAATTGGTCATGAAGACATTAACGGTAGGGAGCAAGGACGTTTTGGGAATCGACCACCGAGGGGTAACCAAGGACCAAGACCTCCGATGCGGTTCCAAGGTAACAAGCGTAACTGGATTGGAGAAAGGAAGCAACAACCTGCGTTTCCTCAGAATCGCTATGGTGTGAACCAAGCTCCTCCCCCACAAGGACTCCCTGCTACTACTGGAGGCAATACCAGTGGATGCTTCAACTGTGGAAAGCCAGGCCATGCGGCTAAGGATTGTCGGGCTCCCAAGAACTTCAACCAGTCGGGCATTCGCTATTATAACTGTGGCAATCATGGCCATATCAGCAAGGACTGTAGAGCACCTCGTAGGGCATACAACGGACCAGCTGCTTAAGGCCAAGTTGGACAGGCTCATATAAATGCTATCCTCCCAGAGAATGCGGGATTTGATGAGACTGAACAGCAGAACATGGAAGGTACTCTTACGTTATTCAGCACTCGAGTTAGAGTTCTATTTGATACTGGTGCTTCGAATTCGTTTATTGCTATCGGAATTGTTAAACTATTGGGTTTAGTACCCCAGGCGCTTGTTGTAGCCCTAAATGCGGTATCACCTTTGGGAATGACCGTACGATTAGGGAAAGTATGCAAGGACTGTGCCTTAACCCTTGAGGATAGAATTCTTCCTGCAGATCTAATCGTTTTGTCAATGAAGGAATTTGACATCATCTTGGGATTTGATTGGCTCACGAAGTATCGTGCCAAGTTGGATTGTGCCAATAGGATGATTTCTTTTTCGGTACCAGGATTTCAGTCTTTTGATTTTCAGTGTAACCCCTTTAGTGATGCTTTTCTCAGTAGTCGTCTAGCAGCTATTGAGAGCTCGAGTTCGAAACTCACTGTTGCACAGATTCCTGTAGTCCGAGACTTCGGGGATGTGTTTCAGAAAATCTTAGGATTGCCACCTAAGCGAGAGATTGACTTCTGTATCGAGTTAGTGCCTGGTACTTTACTGCAATCGAAGGCTCCTTATCGGATGGCACCAACAGAAATGCAAGAACTGAAGAAGCAAGTTCAGGAGTTAGAAGATCTCAAGTTTGTTCGACCCAGCACGTCACCTTGGGGAGCGCCGGTGCTATTCGTTAAGAAGAAGGACGGAACTCAGCAACTTTGTATCGACTATAGGGAGCTCAACAAGGTCATGATTAAGAATAAGTACCCACTCCCTAGAATCGATGATCTGTTTGATCAGTTGCAAGGAGCGACGACTTTTTCAAAGATCGATCTACGATCTGGATATCACCAACTGTTGGTTCGACCCGAGGATATTTCAAAGACTGCTTTCAGGACAAGGTATGGGCATTATGAATTCTTGGTTATGTCTTTCGGATTAACCAATGCTCCAGCGGTATTCATGGACCTAATGAACAGAGTATTTAGGCCCTACTTGGACCAGTTCATTATCGTGTTCATAGACGATATTCTGATCTATTCCAAGACCGAGGAGGAACATGAGGGACATGTAAGGATCGCACTACAGACCCTTCGAAATAACCAACTATATGCGAAGTTCAGTAAGTGCGAGTTTTGGCTGAAGGAAGTCAAGTTCCTAGGACATGTTGTCTCACGAGATGGAATAGCAGTAGACTCGTCAAAGACAAACGCAGTTCTAGATTAGAAAACACCAACGACTGCCACGGAAGTCAGAAGTTTCTTGGTCTAGCTGGATACTACCGGAGATTTGTGGAATTCTCTAAGATCGCAGCTCCTCTTACCGGACTAACAAAGAAGGATTTAAAGTTTGAATGGGGTAACAAGCATGAACGAGCATTCCAAGAATTGAAGGAGAGATTGACTACAGCACCAGTGCTTGCGATACCTAAGAGCGGTGAGCAGTTCACCATTTATAGCGACGCATCACACCAAGGACTCGGATGTGTTTTGATACAAGATGGGAAGGTAATCGCATATGGATCACGACAATTGAAGCCTCACGAGTTGAATTACCCGACGCATGACCTCGAACTAGCCGTTATTGTTTTTGCTCTCAAGATTTGGAGGCATTATCTCTACGGCGAGAAGTTCGATCTGTTTTCAGATCACAAGAGCCTGAGATACTTGTTCTCTCAAAAGGAGTTGAACATGTGGCAACGACGTTGGATGGAATTATTAAAAGACTATGATTTCACGTTGCAGTATCACCCTGGGAAAGCAAACGTAGTAGCCGATGCTTTAAGTCGGAAAGCCAGGAGGATAATAGTAGCTTCTCTTATGATCAAAGAATGGCAAACGTTGGGAACTTTGGCTGAATTCGGTATTCAAGCCTCAGATTCAGGTGAAGGACGACACTTTGGATGTTTGGTAGTACAACCGACACTCATCAGTCGTATCCTTGAAGCACAGAGGAAGAATGAAGGACTTTAAGAGTGGTTTGCGAGCAATGCAGTGAAGGAACCAGAGAATTGGAGTATTGGTTCGGATGGAGCACTCAGATGCAGAGGCAGACTTTGTGTGCCAGATGAAGATAATCTTAGAAATGACATAATGGACGAAGCGCACAAGTCGCGAATGACTATCCACCCAGGAGGCACAAAGATGTACAAAGATTTAAAGAGAAACTTCTGGTGGGAAGGAATGAAACGAGAAGTTACGGAACACGTGTCTCAATGTCTCACGTGCAAGCAAGTGAAGGCGGAACATCAGAAGCCTCCAGGACTTCTACAACCATTACCAGTTCCCAGATGGAAGTGGGAACATATAACTATGGATTTCGTGGTAGGTTTGCCAAGGTCTCAGCAAAACCACGATGCTATTTGGGTAGTTGTGGATCGACTTACCAAATCGGCGCATTTCATAGCTTATAGTATGTCGTATCCAGTCGAACGTTTGAGTCGGATGTACATACAACAAGTTGTACGACTGCACGGTGTACCAGTCTCAATCGTATCAGACCGCGACTCACGATTTACGGCAGAATTTTGGAAAAGTCTACAGACAGCTTTGGGGACTTCGTTAAGCTTGAGCACTGCCTTTCATCCACAGACTGATGGGCAGACTGAACGAGTTAACCAAGTGATGGAGGACATGCTTCGAGCGTGTGTTATTGATTTTGAGAGCTCATGGGAGACTCATCTACCGTTGATAGAATTTGCGTAAAATAACAGTCACCACTCGAGCATAGGAATGGCACCCTTTGAGGCATTATACGGAAGACCGTGCCGATCACCTTTGTGTTGGGCAGAGGTGGGAGACAATCAACTGCTTGGACCTGAGTTAGTTCGGGAAACTAACGAGAAGATCCAGATCGTGAAAGAAAGGATGCGAACAGCGCAGAGTAGGCACAAGAGTTATGCGGATAAACGTCGCAGAAGTTTGGAATTCAGTGTTGGGGATCATGTGCTACTTAAGGTATCTCCGGTGCGAAGAATTGTCAGATTTGGGCAGAAGAGAGGAAAGCTAGCACCGCGTTTCATTGGACCATTTGAGATCCTTGAACGTGTAGGAAAAGTTGCCTACCGACTCGCGTTACCGCCTAAGATGTCGGGAGTACACAACGTGTTTCATGTTAGCATGTTAAGAAAGTGTGCTCACAATCCGAGTCATGAGATCAACTTTGAGGACATTGAGGTTAACGATAATGTGTCATTTCATGAAGGACCAGTGCGAATTCTAGATTGGGGAATTAAGAAGTTGAGAAGTAAGGAAATTCCGTTGGTGAAGATCCAGTGTAAGTTTCACGACGAAGGAGAAGCATCATGGGAGCTAGAGTCAGAGATGCGTGAGAAGTATCCAGAGTTGTTCAATGACGCTTAGTTCGAATTTTGGGGACGAAATCTTCAGTTAGTGGGGGATGATGTAATACTCGCTATTTTTAAATATTTATTTCCCAAGATCAATAGTATTTTTATGTTGTTATTATAATATTCCGTATTTATAGAACTCGATTATAAATTTTCAGAATTTTTAGAAACAGAAATTTAGCAGATTTGTGAATATCTGGTATATTTGGACCAGTTATGATTTTATTGCACGTCCAACCAAACATGGCCCTAAGGAAATAATTATCCTTTGAACCTTTAACTCTTGGTAATTGCAAGGTGAGGTCCCTCCTTGGTTCCTATATATATAGGACCATTCCATTACATTTATCCTTAGACTTATGAGGTTGAGAACTCATCCTAATGCTTACATATCTTCATCTCACACACACAAACACCAAGAACACCAAGAACACACCTAGAATACTAAGAACACCAAGAACACACCTAGTACACCAAGAACACCAAGAACACACCTAGAAACACACCTAGTACACCAAGAACACCAAGAACACACCTAGTACACCAAGAACACACCTAGTACACCAAGAACACCAAGAACACACCTAGTACACCAAGAACACCAAGAATACTATTTGAAGCCTGAATTTTATATTCGAAGATTCTTCGGGTTTTCTCGGCATTATTATTTTGCGAATTTAGGTGAGTCTCCAACTCACTCAGCTATTTATATTACACTTTGTTATGAACATATGATTATGATTTATATTAATTATGTGATGTTTATACGTATTATATTACGTATTTAGATTTTTATACATATAAATATGGTATTCTGATATAGTATAATACGGTATAAATAGGGTATTCTAATATAGTATAATACGGTATAAATACAGTATTATGGTATAGTATAAATATGGTATTCTGGTTTTTCAAATACGGTATAAATACGATAAACTGGTATTTTCAAATACGACTGAAATCGAGATGGATTCTTAATGAGGATAAAAAACTCTTAACTTCCAACATGAATACTTATTTATTTAATCTCACGGAACTTTTATAAAAATTTGTTGTGGACGTACAAACTGAAAATTGACCAAAATACCCCTGTGCCCTATTTTTACTAGAATCATACTCGATGTCTAATATTTTATTCTAGTTTTGGTTTGAATGTTGTTATGTGTAATACCCTGTATTTTCCTTGTATTGTTATATCCTTTTGATATATATATATGAGATAATAACGAGATTGAGAAGCCGACGTGCATATTAGTGGGTCTATCGACCGCAGAGGTCGATACTATTTATGGGTGCGCGTGAATGCGGTCGCTAAGACCGTATGATGTTGAGTGTGGAATCCCAGGTGCTGGAATAGGACCGGGACTTCGTGTCAAATCGATATATGATAGAGTTGGACTTTGTGTGCGGTGATATGAGCTGTGTGCTGTGATATGAGCTGTGTGCGGTAGTATGAGCTGTGTGCTGTGATATGAGCTGTGTGCGGTAGTATGAGCTGTGTGCTGTGATATGAGCTGTGTGCGGTAGTATGAGCTGTGTGCTGTGATATGAGCTGTGTGCGGTAGTATGAGCTGTGTGCGGTAGTATGAGCTGTGTGCTGTGATATGAGCTGTGTGCGGTAATGATATGAGCTGTGTGCGGTAGAATGAGCTGTGTGTGGTAATAATTGCTGCGTGCTGTTGAATGACGGAGCTGCGTGCTGTGGAATGTCAGGGCTACATGTTGTATCATATAAGGGCTATGTGTCGTAGTAACCATGTCAGGGCGGGTTGGCCGAAACGTTGGGATTGCGTGTCAAGAGTAAACAGACCGTAGGTATGGGACTACGTGTCTGATTAATGTGGACCCAAGAGTTTATGTTATGTGTGAGGCTACGTGTCGAGGATAAATGAGTCATGAGGCGTTGGGCTACGTGCTAGATGGGAAAGGGGATGACGTCCGTATTATATCTTGGATTGGTGCATACATGCATACGAACGATGAGATGATCCTTTTATTGATGTTATTGTTATATGCTACATATCTGTAGATACTCTGTTAGTATTTGCTTTCACTCGGCTTTCATAGCTGACAGCGTTTTATGTCGCTGGATATTCGACGTCCAGCTGGCCAGGGTTATGAGTATGCAGGTGATGCATACATGGATAGGGGCCACGAGGATGGAGCCTACGATGACGGAGGCTACGCTGGAGATGACTACTACGCAAGCTGAAGACTTGGAGCTTGCTGTTGATAGTTTATGCCTATGTTTTAGAGATCGTTGTAATAGTTAAGTTTGTAATCGGCATATGCTGCCGTAATACTTTATTTATACTTCTGCGATACTTATGGTTTGTAATAGTTAGTATTGAACTCTGATTATATATATCAACCCTAGAACTTTCCAATGTGTGGTTTGAATCATTACTCTGATGGTTTGAGTTTGGTTGTAGACAATGTGGTGACTTTCAACTGTCATGGCCTACGGGTCCAAAAAGGAATTTATTTTCTCTATTTTCGCTACTGTGGGGCGTGACACTGATATAGTCTTCTAAAGGTTGGCTAGCATATGCTTGTTGATATCTAGTTTCTAATTGATCTAGTGCACTATCTAGCCTTTTCATTTCACTAAACAGCAATTTAAACATACCATTATCCTCAACTTGGTCATTCTCCTCATTATTACTATATGAAGTTTCGCCCCATTGTTGTTGATAATAGTCCCCTTCCCATTGTGTTTGTGGACAAGACTCCCCAGAGGGAAAATCTTGGTGCGTTAGGTAATCGTAGGAACTACTACTATATCCTATATTATTATTATTTTGGTTATCGCCCCATTGCGGTTGATAGAACTCTTCATATGGAGGCTCTTGATATGTTTGATAATTTGGGGGACTACCACTATTGTTTTCCCATTGTGGTGGATGGTAGCACTCGGGTTGATAATGGGCGTCATAAGTGGGTGCTTGCCAACTTGGGGGATAATTATTTTGATTTTCAAATGTGTACCTATTGGTGGCATTTGTGTTGTATGGAGGATAATATGGATAAGACATATTCACTCAAAATTTTTCAACAATAAGAATTTTATTTAAATTTTTTTTTCTTTTTTTCTTCTTGTGAGAGAAAAAGTCCAAAGAAATTATATATATATATATATATATAAAAGAAAAAGAAAAATGGAAATAACTTAGTAAAATCCTAACCTAGTTGCCTTCCCCGGCAACGACGCCAAAAATTTGACACGACTAAAAAGTTGTGCGCTCTTGTGCAACACCCAAGTGTAGGTGATTGTGCAAGTAATACTGGATAAGTCCAGGTCGATCCCACAAGGAAGGAATAGCAAGAATGTCTACTAAATTACAACCTAAAGAAAAAGTAAAGATTAATATACGGGTGGAGGTTCTAATGAATCCTAATAAATTAAATTAAACAAAATATTTAACTAAACATATAGAAACATAACTAATTAAATAAATAAACTAAAGGTGTTAGAAATACGTGAATCCACATTGATCCTAACCATCTACCATGCATATTCATTAACACTCTATGGAGTACATCCCTTTTCAGTATTCCGTATTATTCTAAAGATAATCAATAGCCCTTTCATGACCGGGACTATATCATCATAAGTGACTTAAAATACTTAGAAGACGGTTTAAAACAATGGTAATTACTTGCACTCTAAATGGTGTTAGCATTCAAAGTGGTTTTCAAAAGTCATTGAAGAAAATAGCCTTAAGGCTTTAAGTTCTAAAAACTGTTGTGACAAACTGAGCTTATAGGAACAATTTGATGACAGATTTCTAAAACAGAGAGTCATGGAATACTTAAAAGAATCATCTCAGGAATTAGCAAGTTCGATCGATCGAAGCGCTCTCGATCGATCGGACAACATCATCCTTCAATCGATCGAAATGTCTTCGATCGCTTGACTATGGCTCTGGTTCGATCGATCGAAATACCTTCGATCGATCGAGCCCAAGGTTTCTAAAGATTGCATGGAAGAGACTGGAAATCAATATTTCATCACATATTTCCAACGTCTAAACTGCGGAAACATGATTAAACTAATGCAGGAATAGAAAACTAAAGTAATCAAAGCATCTAAACTAATAAACAATCAAATAGAGGGAAAGGAAAAGAAAAACCTGAATATAATATGAATATAACTTGTAATCAACATCAATCTTGAGTTTAACAATGGAAAAGGAGGAAGAAAACTTGAATCCAACCTAATCTACACCTAATCTAACCCTAAAACTACCCTAAAACTGTTGTTTTTTGCGTTCTAGAGCGTCCTGCCTTCGTCTGGCGTCAAAACGACTTATATATAGGGTTCCCGCAGAGTTTACGCAACTTTTGGGTGAATATAAAGTTCGATCGATCGATCGATCGAAGGTTCGATCGATTGAACTCTGCTCAATCGATTGAACTCTTTGATTTTGACAACTCTGCGCACCGATGGGAGAATGGCCATAACTTTTCACTCGGACCTCGGATTGACCTCCCGTTTGCGGCCACGCGACCATAACTCAAAGATCTACATTTTATATCTCTGGGAAAAGCTTCCAAATCTGAAGTGTTCATTGTCAAAATTAGCGTTTTCTCAGCTGCTTCTGTTGTTCTCTTGACCAGAATCACTTTTCTTTAGCTTCACTTCATTGATTTGCATCCTAATACCTATAAAACAATGCAAAACATATGTTTTAGTATTAACACAATAAAAAGAACATTGTTATTAGAATGCACCTAAATATAGGGACTTTGGGGATAAAAGTATGCATAAAATACCACGTAATACACTATAAATATGCACTTTTCACCTCGAATCACTTCACGACAAGTTTCGACCTTGATTGGATTCTTTAACTATTATGCAGCTAATCCGAGCGCCCGTGTGTACACTTATCAAGAATTCCCAAACTTTTTTGTTTGGAACAGCACTACGTGTGTGTAGACACCCAGAAAAAGGGGGTATGCTATTGGTAGAATTTATTTTGCTAGCCTGAATTCAGGTGAGAGATTCTATTTACGCTTACTTTTGACACATGTGAGAGGGCCAACATCATATGAAGATTTGCGCACAGTAAACAACGTCACACATCCTACCTTTAAATCAGCATGTGTTGCATTCGGGCTGTTGAAAGATGATGAGGAATGGATAAAGTGCCTTCAAGAAGCTGCAGTTATGAACACTGGCCACCAACTCAAAAGATTGTTTAGTATTATTCTTACGGAATGTTCTCCGTTGCATCCATATGAGTTGTGGAAACGATTCTCATTAGATATATGTGACGATCTTCATCATAAGATTTGTACATTTCATGGAATTCCAAATCCAGATGTTGTTCTAATGGAGGATTATGGTTTGTATCTTCTCAATCAAACGCTTCAACAGTCTGGAAAGAGTTTAGCTGACTATCCACCAATGCCGCAACCAAGTGGAAGTTGGAGCAGCACAATCGGTAATAGACTATTGTGTGAGCACAAGAAACTTCAACTCGATGCTCAAAGTGAAGATGTGCATAGTAGGATTGATAGCCTAAATGTCAAACAACGTGCCACTTTTGATGTAATCACTTCTACAGTCTTAGAAAATAGAGGGACTACATTTTTTATTAGCGAGAGTACTGGAACAGGGAAAACTTTCACTTATAATACAATTGCACTGTACATTCGTAGCTTTGGCCATTCTGTTATTACAGTTGCATCATCAGGGGTTGCTTCGTTATTAGTAGTGGGGGGCAGAACTACACACTCAACATTTACCATTCCATTGGATGTGCATGAAAATTCAGTATGCGGATTTAGCAAGCAGTCAATGCAAGCAGAGTTGATCAAGGAAACCAAGTTGATCATATGGGATGAGGTACCAATGCAACACAAAAATTGTGTGGAGGCAGTCGAGCGCACACTACGAGACATTTGTGATGTTGACAAGCCATTCGGTGGTAAAACTGTTATTTTAGGCGGAGATTTTTGACAAGTCTTGCCAGTAGTGGCCAAAGGGGTTCGTGAACAAATTGTGGGTGCTTATTTGAGACGCTCTAGGCTGTGGAACAATGTAAATGTTTTAACTTTGGATGACAACATGCTCTTAAACAATGCAAACCCAAGCAATGCAAATTTTGTAAAATTTTTGATGGAGGTATAAATTCTTCACACATTCCTTATTTGTAATTAAAATTATTATACAGTGATTTTCTTTATTCTTTATTTACATTTTATTCATTTATCTAGATAGGGAGTAAAACGCAAGAAGTTGTAAAACTTCCTTCTACAATACATAGGTGTCGACAACTTGAGGAGTTATTAGGCACAATTTATCCACGGCTAGGTATGGAAGGGACGTCGACCCCACTTTATCTCACTGGTCGAATCATTTTGTCCGCACGAAATGAGGATGTCAATGTTATTAATAAAGCTGTGTTAAGTATATTCCCAGGAGAGACATGCACCTATCTAGCTACGGATAAGATGTTTGACGATGATGGAGGTGATCGTGCTATTACTAACCAATATCCTACTGAATATCTTAACTCATTGGATCCTTCCGGTTTGCCCCCGTTCAACTTAAAATTAAAAGTAGGTTGCCCTATCATGTTGTTAAGAAATATTGCACCAACAGATGGAATTTGCCACGGCACACGATTGATGGTTGTCAGAACCACTTCGCGTGTAATTGAAGCACAAATTTTGACTAGTGATAAAGCTGGCAACTTAGCCTTTATTCCCAGAATATCCTTGGCTCCATCAACGTCTGAATTGCCTTTTAGTATGACAAGGCGTTAATTTCCAGTCCGGTTGGCATTCGCAATGTCAATTAATAAATCTCAAGGTCAATCGGTGAACTATGTTGGGATTGATTTGCGCACTCCTGTATTTAGTCATGGGAAATTATATGTTTCTTTGTCTAGGTGTACATCTTTTGATCGTATAAGTGTTCTTCTTCCTGATGGTTCCTCTCATTCTACGACAAACATCGTTTATCCTGAGGTCCTGATATAGTGAATTATTATAGGTAAACATCAGTATATAACTTTGTTACTCCAATTAATTTTTTTTCCCTCTTTTGACCCTCAAATAAAAACTTTATAGGATTGGTGGGAAATGTAGCATGGAATTGGCAAGATGCAGCAAAGGAGTTTGAGTTAATAAATGCCCGTCCCAACAAGGTAATGGAATATGATGAAACTAATATATTTTCAAAGATTCACATTGAAATGCAATTAATACAATTATTTGTTACTTTTAAGATTTTTGTGCATTCACCGCAGTGGCCAAAGTATATTGAGATTGATACTTACACATTCTACAAGTTGATGAAGAAAATTCACAATTTTCCACAATGAATACATTGTAACGGGGGTGATAATGTAGTTTTGTATATTCAGAGAGAACGAACTATGTAATTTTTTTTTTGGATCAGAACAAATTATGTAATTGATATACATATTTTTGTATAATTTAATACAGTTTTAATTGCACACTTTAAGATGTTATGACCCGTGCCCACGGGCACTGTCAATTACTAGTATACATACATAATAGCATATTGTTTCTCACTTCATCAATAGCTCATATTAGGAATTTTCTCAATCAAACAATGCAAAATTTCTCATCAATTTGTGTTAATATATTCAATTTTGAAACTGCCGCTGGCGCGGACACAATTGAGGCAAATGTATTGGATTCGATTTAATTGTAATAAATATATGAGAATAAATTTGGAACGGATCAACCGTACTCCATGGCTTGTACGACACCCACTTGGTATTCACCACGTATGTTTGTTTGCTTATATTGAGAATAAATAGCACACTACATAATCCTTCCTAAAGAGATATACTTTAAATGCGGGTCCTGTTTATTTCTCCTAACTCCTTTCGCTTTCTTTGTCCATTGACTTTTCTACAATTATATTTCTACTAGGATACTAAAACAATAAACAAAAGGCCATGCACTCCATTAAAAAAATTAAACAATGATATCAGACTTCAAAAGTATACAGTGACACCACAGAAGAATTGATATTCCAAGGTTTTGTGGTCCAAAACTCCAAAGTGTGTCAAGCCGCATCATTGAAATATGGTAAATACAATTCCTTTATTTCTCTCACATCAATATGTTTTGCTTCCCAAATTTTGAAGCCTAAGTGTTTTGTCAATTGTATCACATGGAGTGGCATGGTATACCACAATCAATTTTACAACATGTGATACAACTATTGACAAAACACTTGAAAAATAATTTGGGATTCAAAATTTGGAAAGTATGGCATTACTCATATTCGTTTATGTCAATACGTATATAGCATGTATCCATATAATTAAACGCATATATACATGTGTTTCCCAGAGAAAAAAAATTTCTCATCCCCACTCTCAATTTGATATGTTTATTTTTATTTTATTTTATTAACTCAATTTGATATGTTGTTTTCATGTATTTTTCCCCAATTGGCCAAATGTTTATTCTCTTAACTTAAAAGTGGATGGGAAATCAATGAGAGCATATATTTTAGTTAGTTCATAAAAAATGTATTATACTTATTCGTTAAGTTAAATTCATAATAGGAGAAAAAAAAAATCAATCATGTATTCTTTGGTTAGTTCTATATGAGAGCATTTTTGTTCACCCAAAATTTTCTCACTTATTGCTCACCCAAGCATCTCATTGGGTGAGTATATGGGATCCACCACTTTTTCATGAATATCAAAAATTAATCTGAATAGTGGTAGGTCCCTAATGCTCACACAATGAGGTGCTTAGGTGAGTAACGCGTGAGCAAATTTTGAATGAGCAAAAATGTTCTCATTTAGCCATGTAGTAACCTTAGATGAAGAGATTTCTCTATCTTGAAATTTTTTCTAAATTTCCTAGTTTGGCAATTTTGTATTGTAGTATCACTATGCGAATAACATCAAATGAAAGTCCAAAAATGGTACTATCTTATGATCAATTAGAAGAAAAATCATATGTTCAACCAACAATGGTGGATGATTTGAATGGCTCAAATTTGTCAAATTTTGTAAAATCATATGCATATAGTGGTCCTTCTGAACCATGTGAAGGGATAAATTTTTATGAACTTGAAGATGGTAAGACATGCTATAAGGCATATGCATTGAGAAAATGTTTTAGTATTAAGAAAAGCCATACACGTTTATCATGCAAAGATAAGTCATTAATGGGGGTGGAGTATGCTTGTTCAAGGGAAGGACATCGCCGTCAAAGTTTCCAGAAGATGGACAGCATTACTACGATTGGATGTAAAGTAATGATGGGTTTGCAAAGAAATGAAACAAAATGGATTGTTAGCAAGTTTGTAATAGAGCATAATCATAACTTATGTTCTCCAAGAAGTATGCATTTGCTTTGTGGAACTAGAGGAATAACATCAGCTTAGAAGAATCTTATTAATGTGCTTAACAAGGCCGGTGTTCCTACTAGAAAGATAATGTCAGTGTTAAGTCAAGAATTTGGTGGTGATCACAATGTTGGTTGTGTAGCAGTTGACATTCAAACCTACTTAGGAAGCAAAAGGATAAAACTTTTAGAATGTGGAGATGCTCAAAGAATGTACAATTACTTTAAAGAGAGTCGAGCAAAAAATTCAGGCTTTGTTTATGCAATTCAAGTGGACAAAAACAACTATATGGGGAATTGTTTCTGGGCAGATGCTCGGTCAAGATTGGCATATCAATACTTTGGAGATGTTGTTTCATATGATGCTACATACTTGACTAATTGTTACAACATGCCTTTTGTTCCATTTACTGGGGTAAACCACCACCATCAGTCAGTCATGTTTGGATGTGCTTTACTAGTGAATGAAACAACAAATTCCTACATATGGTTATTACAAACTTGGCTTAAGACCATGCTTGGACATGCTCCATTTATAATCATTACAGATGATAGCAAAGCCATGGAAAAGGCAATTTCCCTAGTGTTACCCAACACTACTCATCGTTTGTGTATATGGCATATTTTACGGAAGATTCCAGACCACTTGGCTCATGTGTACAACACATACCCTTCATTTCGAGTGGATTATCACCATTGCATTCATGACACTATCACAATTGAAGAATTTGAAATGGCATGGAATAAATTGATTTTAAGATATGAGTTAGGGGGAAACATTTGGCTACAAGATTTACATGCAAGGAGTGAGAAATGGATTCCGCCTTACTTGCGCACAACATTTTGCGCTGGGATGTCAACAACACAAAGAAGTGAAAGCATGAACAAATTTTTTAAGGATTTCGTACGTTCGAGTACATTGGTAAGTGACTTTGTCTTTCAATATGAGAAAGCAATTGCCAAATATATTAAAGAGAAAGAAAAAAATATAGAAACAAATAATTCTTGTGCAATTTTGAAAATCTATTACTATATATAAAAGCTAAGAGTGTAGCCCAAAATCAATCTGAGAGCGACAAGTGTCACTATTCATTTATGTCGAACCCTAGCTTTATCCCATTTCACCAACCTTTAATTACTCTCTCCACACCAAAGGACTTCTATAGCAGTGGGTGTTAATGGGAAGATACTACCATATAATTGGTATATGAAGACTCTTTGTATTCATATCTGTGTCCTTTCTCTTCAATGCTTGGAGCCTCATTTCATAACCCACTAACTATCTCACTCAACTACCTCTCACTCTTTGCATGTTTAATCTTTTACTACGGTGTGTAGATTATTTCAATTAATCAAGTCAATATATTATTATGATCATTTTGAAAGGGTGTTTCTTTCATTTCTTTTTCTTTTTCTTTTTCTTTTCAGCTCATCCCATGAATTTGTATTACTTCTTCCACGGTTAGTATAAGTTGTTGAGTCACCAATAAATTCATTATCTTAAATGACATTATCATTTTAACAAAAATGAGAAACATCATTTTTTTAACCTATATGATGATTTCTAAGTTTTTGTGAGATGAAAGTCCTCACAATTTTAAGAAAAAAATACTATTAATTTGTATAAATGGATCGATTCTAGAGGATGAAATTTTGTATATGTTACACGAAATTTTCCACAAGGACAATTACAGGTGTGTGATTTTTAATTGAACCTTTGATAATAATAATATTCATCACCAATATTTATGATTTATTAGATAAACAATGTACCCGTGCATCTATCTATTACTATATATAAAAGCTGAAAGTGTAGGCCAGAAATAATCTGAGAGTGACTCACTACTCATTTATGTTGACTCTTTAGCCATTTCACCAACCCTTAATCATTCTCTCCACACTTCTGGACCGTTGTGCCCATCCTGGCCCGACATTGATTGGGCTTGGGCGGGTTTGGGATTTGGCCCACGGTCTCATCTCTTTACGGGCCGGATCGTGCTTGGGTCAGCTTAAGAGTTCACAATTCAGGCTCTGCCCTAAGCCCTAAAGTAGAGCTTAGTTGACCGCTTTAAATTCATCCTAAAATAGTATAAATACTATTATATATGTAACCATTTTCTTATAGGTTGAAAATAACTTTCAATATAGCAACTTGCAAATTTTATATTTTCATACTTGAAAACGATTAATATTTTTATTATTGAGAAGCTACTAATCGGGCTTTTATGCGGGCATTGGGCTGGGCTTTGGTCGGGTCAAACCTCGGGCCGGGCTTGGGCTTCAAGAGATAGGCGCATGCCCTACCAGTATGGTAGGATCGGGCTAGCCCTACCTCGGGCTTGGCCCAGGCTTAAGGTCCATTTTTTTTAGCTAGGCTTCGGGCCGCCCATCGGACCGGGCTTTTTTACACCCTTATATAGTAGTTGGTGTTAATGGGCACATACTACCATTTAATTGGTACATGAAGGACTCTTCCTATATTTAAATCGTGTAGTGTTCAATTCAATTCAATATTTTATTATGATCATTTTTAAAGGCTTTTCTTTCTTTTTTTCAACCCATCTCATGAATTTGTATTACTTCTTCCACTGTTTGTATAAGCTTGCAACAAATTTTTTTATTTATTTATACTTATATGTTGATTTCTAAATTTTCATGAGACGAAAGTACTTACAATTTTAAGAAAAACACTATTAATTTGTATAAATGGATCTATTATGAGTAAAATTTTGTATATGCTATGCGAAACTTTATACAAAGACAATTACAAGTATACATTTTTAATTGAACATCCGATGATACCAATATTACTCACCAGTATTTTTGATGTATTAGAAGTGCAGTGTACCCACGCATTGCGCGGGATACAACCTAGTGTGTTATAGAATTGAAGCAGAGGTAGCAAAAGTTTATACGAGAATGTTATTTAAATTGTTTCAAAAAGAGCTATTCTCAAGTCAGAAATATAAAGCATGCAAGGATCGTAAAGATGGCCTAATAAAGACATACAAAGTGTTGTCCTACGAGAATCATGGTCCAGTATATGAGGTTGTACTTCATTTTCTTGATAACAAAGCCATTTGTACATGTCACATGTTCGAGTTCATTGGAATCCTTTGCATGTACATACTCACTATTTTTATTAAAAAAAAGGTCTCCTGTTAACTCTCTTCTCCCACAGTATGTTCTAGAAAGGTGGACAATGAATGCCAAGCAACGGGTTATACATGAAATATCTAGTGATTTGATACAAGAAGATCCACAAATTTTCCAGTATAAGAAGAAACAGTCTTATGATGCAAATTTTACAAGTTGTTGAAGAGGGGCAAAAGTCTCCAAAAAAAAAATACAAACACCTTGGATCCGCTTTAGAAAAGGTGCATAATGAGCTTTTGTCAATGGATGATGACAACGAGGGAGGTGGAAATAAAGGTGATATAGGAAGTAAAACAACACACAAACATAGTGACAAAGTACTATCAAATTTAGAGATTAATTTGGTAGACCCTTCTCGTGTTTCTTCACGAGGACGTCCAAAATCACTAAGACATCCGATAGAAAATCAAGCTAAAAAAAAAAAACGAAAGTGTAGCATTTACAAGGAAACAGGGCACTTCAAAAGCAATTGCCCATCAGAGAAAAAAATGAGGTAACTAAAATCATGTTTCAATTAGCATATTTTCATTTTTATGAGTTTTATTCTCACATCGAATATTTATTTTCTTCTTCTTCAATTTTTTTTCCCAAATTCAGACATAATTCTAGTACAAGCTTGTCACCTATAAACTTAGTTGCATCTTACCATCCTAATTTTGATCAGGTAATGAATTTTTATTTGTTCTTTATATGTTATTTGCTTATAGTTTTAGAGGTAATGCAAAGTACTTTTCTAAAACATATTGGGTTACTTTAAATTGTGTTAATTTATGTTGTTCATACTTTTTATTCTAGGCCTCTTCGCCAAGAACACATTATCCTTCATCTCCTACTTATTCTATGTTGGAAGATCATAATCACTCAACTTTTATGGTATGTGGTTCTATTACCTTTTTGTTTAGCATGTGATTTTGTTAATTAAGCAATCAAATTTGTATTTCTCTAATATGATTTGATGTTGTGGGCTATGAAGGAGGAACCTCGGAAAAAAAAGGAGGTAGCATTGAAAGATTTAACCGATGAGAAGTTTATTGAGCAAGTTTTAGCTCTATTCAGTCCAAAAATTAAAGAACATGTTGTGTATAAATTGGAAGATGTTGCACCTGATGGTCATTGTGGATTCAGAGCTTGCGCTGAATTATTGGGTAAGAGTAAGGATGACAGATGGAAGGATGTTAGGAGGTTTATGTTGGATGAACTAAGAGAGCATAAAGAATCTTACACTTATCAGTTGGGTGGTGAAACAATTACAAGGTGGTAGAAAAAGGGTTAGATTATTTTTTTTTAAATATGGATGTGGAAAAAAGTATTAGATGCAACTCCCTGAAAATGGGACCACTCTTTGCTAGCACGTTCAACTGTGTTTTTTGTGTTCTATCCCCCTTACAATCTTGCACATATTTACCTTTGAGAACGGGGCCAAGATCTGATTTCCAGATTATTCCTATTATTTTGTATGATGATTCCCATTTCATGAAGATCTTTCTAAAGCAAGACGCGGCAATTCCAAAGGTTGTGCCATGGTGGAATAAAATTCGATCTGATCATGCATCTAATAGGGAAGTTTTGGTAAATCCCTTGATTAACGATTGGGAAAATCCTATCAATTGTCCATAGTTTAATTTATTTTTATTATTTTAAAGTTCGTACACTTATTTATTTATCAATAAAGTCATAATTAATAATTTTGGGGTGTTTGTGAAAAATTATAAGATAAGTTTGAGTATGTCTCTCCAAAGAAGTGCTTGTATATTGTCTAAGGCTCCGTTTGATCGAACTATAAATTTAGTACTGAAAATTAAGTGTGAATTTAAAGTACTGAAATTCTAAGTGATTGAATTTTTAATATTGAAAATAGTGTTTCAATAACTCAAACAGACTGCATTTAGTGATTATTTTAGTTGAATTTTTTCACTTACAAAGAGCTTAGCATATAAGTCCACTCCAATGCATAGGTTCGGGGTTCGAATCTCATCCCCTCCCCTACATTAAAAAAAAAGGATAATTATCTTTCAGTCTATTTTTTGTATAAAATTTAAAAGCCAGTCTATTACTTTTTCAAAATTAAATAAATAACAATTTTTTTTTGTAAAATTAAAAAGTCGTTAAATTTTTCATGGCGTTGTGAAGCAACTCTTTCAAACGTTGGGAGTAACTCCGTGAAATATTTGGGAGCAACTCTTCAAAACGTACAACTTGTTCCATAGTTGGGTGCAACTCTTCAAACGTCGCATCCCAATGTCTTGGTGCAAATTCAAAACGTTAAAAATTTAAAAGACTAAAACACAAAAAATAATTCAAAAGTTGATGTTTTTTTAATTTTGTTGATGATTTAATTTTTTTTAATGATAGCTGATATTTTTTAATTTTAAAAAAGTAATAGATTGATTTTTAAATTTTACACAAAATATTGATTGAAATGTAATAATTCCAAAAACAATTACAAAGCTGTCTTGTCTAGTTGTAGGTGTTCATCCCTTTGTAAGCTGTCTTGTCTTATTGTAGAAAAGTCAATGGACAAAGAAAACGAAAGGAGAAATAAATAGGTCCCACATTTAAAGTACATCTCTTCTGGAAGGATTGTGTAGTGTGCTGTGTATTCTCAATGGAAGCAAACAAACATACGTGGTGAATGCCAAGTGGGTGATGTACAAGTCATAGAGTACAGTTGATCCATTCCAAATTTATTCTCTAAGGGCTCGTTTGTTTGGCGGATAAGATGGGGAGATTGGACTAAAATAGTCCAATCCTAGTTTATACTGTGTTTGGTTGGACACTTAAGGGATTATTTAATTCAAGGGATTGAGGAGTGTGGTTAAAAATAATGCTTCCTAAGGGGGATAAAACAAATACCTGGGGTTGCATTATTCAGGTGTGGATAAGAGTTTAGCATGATTGTAAGATTAAATGACCAAATTACCCCCGCATATAAATATCCCTCTTCCTCCTTACAATATCTTGGATCCTCATTTTTCTCAAACACCTTCAAGAGCAGAAAGGGAGGCGATACAACGCCTTGGAGAAGAGACGACGGTGAAATTGACACAGGCGGCAGAAGGCAACGCCGGTGAGACAAGCCACCAATGTCACTGTCAGTAGGCGCGTCGGCGACGAGGAGACGACACCAGGTTCCTCTTTTTTCTTTTTTCTTTTTTTAGATTTTCGAACTAAGGTTTGCTAAAATACTTGATAAAATTGTAGATCTGTGTTCTTCTGCTTATATTATGCTAGATCTACACTTATATTTCATAGATCTACTATCTTACCGACCATCCTAGTTGTTTGGTTGCTCAGAAAGTTTTCAATTTTGGAGACTGGCCGAAATCACGTTGATTTTTTCCTAGAAATTAGTAGAGCTTTAAACGACCCATATGATTCAAATTCATAATTTCATTTTTTCCTTTTCTTTTCTATTTTATGTTTTCGTTTGCTTATATTTGATTCCATATTCGCATGTGTGATTCATTCATAGAAGAAGAGATCTGATTCATAGAAGAAGAGGGGCTGATTTTTAGGGACTGTTTGGGCATATAGTTCCCACAACTTTGGCCTTACAACAATTATGAAAATCATATTTTGAGTACTGAGTTTCATGGAAGAGGGACTGATTTTTAGGGACTGTTAGTTATTTTATTAATAGACAACGACTTCTATTACAGTAGAAGACATGAGATGAAACTATATTAGCTACAAATTTATCTGAAAGTGAATATAGTTTAGGACTTCAATATGTAGACAATGACTTAATTTGAAGTTTGCATCCCTTCGTGTTGTGCTCTGCTTCATCCCTTGATTTTCTTATAGTTTGACAAAACTAATTGGAAGCTGTTAATTGCTATGTTCTCACGATATTCTATGTTCTATATGTTCCATGTTTTTGTTTGTTAGAGGAACAACTATTAATCTCTTTCTGTTTGGTTCTCATGATACTTGAGCATTCCACTTTCTATGCTAGATATATGTCTAATTCAGATTTGTCTTAATACTCGGAATATGTAAGATATATGTATATATAGTTAACTTTCTAATTTGATTGTTCTTCCTTTTATCTTCTATAAATTTTGGCCTGAAGTTCCATGGATGTTATTGTGGTTTTTTTGCTCTTTTAAGAGTAATTACTGTTGAAACATGGTCCAAGGACTCTAGGGTGGAGACTGTGGAATTCCAACCATCCATCACAAAATCTTAATCAAGTTACATTCAAACTGCAAAATTTAATAGGTGGCTTGTAGCTCAGAGACCCTTCTCTAATCTTCACACATCTATATGTATGTATATGTATATGAATTTGCCGATTTGGATTTGCATAGTGATTATCTTCCTATGTTCTACTATTTTTTCTTGGTGTAACCAATGAAAATGGAAAGGTTGGTTCTGCTGTGCTCGGTTGGCTTAATTCATTTTTCTTTTGACTTCTTGGTTCTCAGGGCTGCAACAATTCCAAGAGGTAAAGGCGGTGCACACCTTCAAATGAAATTGGTTTATAATCACTTGGCTTCCCTCTTTCTGTTTTTTCTCCAATGGATGGATTGTTCCTGCACATGTCTGCTTCCCAAATGTCTAAACCTTTTTCATATTCATGCGTACAAGGTTGGTCCCAAAATATCCCCATTGTTATTCTTTCAACGAAGAAAACTCCAATCAAATTGGCTTGCATTTGTACTTAGTTGTCGTGGTTCTAACTATTAACAAATTGCAGCGGTTATACTGCCGTCTCTTCGGAGACTCCATTTTGACTTAGTGGATCTGGATAATGTTAAAGATACGACTCCTGGCAAAGCGGGCATGGAGATTATTTGCAAGAAAAGCTTGGAAGGAAATAGAGGGTTTTCAAATGTTGATTTGGATAGAAAAGATGAATGTGGGATTTGTTTGTTTGGAGCCTTGTGCCAAAATGGTCTTGCCGAATTGCTGTCATGCAATGTGCATCAACTGTTACCGTGACTGGTAAGTGGTAACTATACTTATATTTGTACATATACACATACATGTTTACACATCTTTCGCCTTGAATACCTAATGTTTTGAAGAAAGGTTTTTATTCTTTTTGATCTTCCTATATTCCTTGAAATTGCAGGAACACTAGATCAGAGTCTTGCCCATTTTGTCATGAAGCTAATTATCTCAAGAATCTGCTTGGAAGCTAATTATCTCTGTCCCATGTAAATTTTGTATTAGCTGTAATATGTTTTTTTTTTTTTGTATATGCAGAGAAACTTTGCTAATTAAATGCTCAAAGATGGGAAAAAATGGACAAGCACATTGAACTTGGTGGTTGTATTATTGAACTTGATTGGATGGGTGATAGATACTTGTTCTATGAGAGTTTTTTGAATAGTTTTATTTTATTTAACTTGGTGGTTGTAATTTATTGACATATGTTGTACGTTGATAAGCTTATTTGTTGTAATTAATTAATATGTATTTTATTTTATTAAATTTTGTTTATGTTGGAATTGGCACTATGGTGATCTTTAACACTATCATGGTGCATTTGATAATTTTTTGTATTTGATGTAGAAAAATACTTGGTATGAAGGTGTTTTGGCAATTTGTTTAATTTTTTTCACAAAAGGGTATTTTTGGAATGTTTTAGATTTATTCAGGTTTATACCATGGTCATCCAAACACAATATTGGACAAATTGAATTTTATCCCCAGTATAATCTGGCACGAACCAAACACAGTATAAAAATAATACTGCATTGTTTTTATCCTGTGGTTAGTTATCCCACAATAACTAACTACACTTAATACAATACCCCTTTATCCTATCCGACAAACAAACGAGGCCTAAATATATTAATATGTTACTTCAGTTGTGTTAACGCCAGCGGCACTTTCATAATTGAATATATTAACACAAATTGATGAGAAAAAGAGAGAAAATTTCTCGCACTTTAAATTATCATTATTATGTTATGACTAAAAAGTGAAAAATTTGGCATAAAATGTGATTTACTAACAGTAAATGGGTCTTCACTCTACTCTGATGCAAGTAAGTAAAACTACAAATGGAAAGAAAGGAACAAATTAATTACTGGAAATCAAGAATACCTTCAACGACATCTTCATTTGATGGATTTAAATACGATTACAATCACTCGAAGCAAGCTAAGAAAAGAAACTCTCAAAATCACTCAAGAACAAAGTATTGTTATGAGGAAAAGATAAAAGTCTGCCAGAGCAGAAGTGGCGTGTGTGTTAACCCCTCTAAATGTTGCACACCCTGCTCTATTTATAGATTTTTGGAGTAACCGCTGTCAATGGCAGTGGGGAAGTGGGTAGTGGCCCCTGATTTCTAGGCACGAACAGGTTACTGTATGCTCTTTCTGCCTCATGACCAGCTCCCATGATCTATAGTGTACCCACCTTTGCCATGTTCTCTTTTCGTGCAACTACTTTTTCTTCCAGCTCAGCATATTCTGTGCCCACGTTCTTCACTTCAACCGTCCAAAGATCTAGTTTCCTTTTTCTTTGAACTGCTTGACGTATACTAGCTGAAATACCTTGGTCTTAATTCTTGTGAGTTATCTGCTAACCTATCGGTATCGGTGACCGATATCTTCACGTGGATACCTCTCTGGATCTTTACCTGTTTATCAAGCCCGATCTTGTGCCACTCATCTACTGTTGGTCACTCTCAGATCCTATAACACCAATCACGCAATCATCGGCCTTATTTGTTGAGGCCGAGGTGTTTTCACCGATTCCCTCTTACGTTGTTTGCCCTTCAACCTCGGTCTTAGATATTATGACCGAGGTATCCTTTGGGTCTTCAACTACGCTTATGCTGGGGATATGTTACTTCGTAGATGGCCCTTAATTACATCGGCCTTATCCTGTCCATTTTCCATTTGATGACCTCATTATCCCATGTGATTGTCCTGTGCCTTGAGAAACCCTAAATTAGGGTGTAAACAATGCCCCCCCAAACGTCTTGTCAAACGTTGCATCGTCAGTTTGATGAGACGTTTGAAATTCAAATTTAATGCCACCCTGCGGTTGGCGGCGTACGGCTCCACGTGGCATCACCCCAGTAGCCTTCTTTGCCTCGTTTCCAGAATCGAGGCACGCCTCTTGGGACTCCGTGCTCCCCAGTCATGATTACTCTTTCCCTTTCCTATATAAGCCATCCTCTCATCACTCCTCTCACCTTTTCTTGCCTTCGCTTTTAAACTTTGTTGGAAAATTTTCTTTACCCTAAACTTTCCCGGAAAATTTCTTTTCTATCGTTCTTAGACTTCCATGGCTTCTTCCTCCACTACCAGTGCTTCGCATGCCACCGGCGCTACTGCGTCTTCTCCCGCCGCTACTGGTACCGCGCCGGCGGTCAAAACCAATGCTACTGCCGTCAAACAAGCCCTCGAAACAATTCCTGGGCTAATCAATCCTCAGGTATTGATTCCTTCATCTTCTGGTTCAACGGGACTTGGTCCCTCCTTCGATTCTTTCCCCCCATCTTCTTTGGACCCATACTTCCCTTTAGTTGTAGACGATAAAGAATTGCTTTATCGCTCCTCTTCCTTTGATTGGGGCTCTCAGTACGCCCCTTCCAATCCTTTGAGGAATTGGCCTATTCCTTCTCCTGATTGGATTTCATGGGTGGACCGATTGGTGGAGGTGAAAAAGGACTTGTGGAAGGCCCTTGACATCTATGATGCCATTATGCTGAGCCGCGAGAAGTTCCTTCTTGATAAACCTCTCTTCTTCTCTTCTTTATTCTTCTGGTCGACCTCGGCCAATGCTTTCTTCTTTCGTTGCGGCCTCATGAGCCCAACAATTCAAGATGTTTGCTTCCTTACCGGTCTTTCCGCTCACGGTGAGGAAGTCACTCCCAGCCTTTCCTCCAATCTCGAATTCGAATACCCCAGGACCACATCGGGCAAGGGTTCCAGGGTTGTTACTGGCTTCGGTCCTTTCATAACGGCCTGCATGGGATAAGGGGATGTCTCTAACCAGGAGCACGTTGCTTTCCTGGTCTACTGGCTGAACCGCTTTGTGTTTTGCTCAGCCTCATACGCCGTTACCCAAGAGTATACCCATATCGCCCTTGCATTGGCCGAGGGTCGAAGACTTGCTCTTGCTCCTCTCGCCCTTTCTCATCTTTACCGGGGTATTCTTGAACTCATTTTTTCAGAGTTCAAGAACTCGGGGGGTCCCCTCTGGCTCCTCCAGTGTTGGCTCCAATCTTATTTCCCCGAGAAATGCTCAGTTGACCACTTTGATCCCACCATTCTACCAGAGCATTCCTCGGCCTTCGCTTTTCATTTTGCCGGTATCAGCCCCATGGGCCTTTCTTTTGAGCACCTTTTTTCCTTCTTCTATGAACACATGGGGAACAAATCCACCCAGCAGTTCCTCCCTTTTCATCCTCGTCTTAGATGTCCGAGCTGGCTTCTCCACAGTCCTGAGGCCGAGACAAAAGAGCATGAATCAATCTGGGCCAGCTTCCTAGTTGGCCGAGATCTATTGTATAGTCCTGTTGTGCCCCCACGTAATAACAAGTGTGGGGTGGAGTATTATAATGCTCTCGCTTTAGCCCGACAACTCGGGCTAAAGCAACTTATTCCTATTCCCCCTTTCTGGACCTTCAACAGTTCCATGTCAGGGCGGTCTCTCCTTTCCGACCTCGCCAAGGTCGAGAAGTGCCGAGCTTTTGGCAGAATGGCCTATGAAGGATTGGAATTCATCCCCTTCCAAGAGCTTCCTTCAACATCCACCGAGTTTGAGACTTGGTGGTCCAAAATATTGTCGGGCTTACATTCTAAGCCCCTTTTTTCTGTACTTAGACGTATTTCTCCTCCTGTTGCCGAGAAACCATCCCGTTCCACTAACCCTTCTCTGGTTCAGGCTGCAGGTCACAAGAGGAAAGCGGCCACCTCCAAAGGTAAAACACCGTACCAAGCCGTTCTGGCTTTTGAAAAATTCCTTAAATTCAAGTTTGATCCCAGGCACCCCGAGATCATGCGGTCCGACATGAAGTGGCATTTGAGGGTGCTTGAACAGGAACACCGGGAGAAAACGGCACGGGCATATAAGAAGTACCTTGAGACGGCTGACTACACCTCCGTCATGTCCTTTGAGCAGTTCCTCAAGCCCTTTGAATGTCGGCCACCTCCCTTACCCGAGGCCGATTTTGCAATTGCCATTCCGATGGTGGACAAGCAAGCATCGTCCACAAAGGAACATTGGGAGAGAGTTACTTTTACCGGCTGACATGATCTCGGGGTTGTTGATCATTCGTCGACCATATGGGTTGTAAAAACTGGAGCCCCAGTTTTAGGTACTCTCTTTTTATGGTTCACTACCACTTCCATTTCTCTAACTGATTTTATTTCCATTCTTGTTCAGAGGCTCTTCCGAGGGAGAATCCATCTGGCGTGACCGATATCGAGTCAGAGGAGGATATCCCTCTCTCAACTCGTCAACGTCGCAACGTTGCCACGGCCGCATCTAAATCGGGCAAGGTATGAAATTTCCCCAAGCATATCCTTTTCCTTTTAAATCAGTGTAGATAATTCTGAAACTGACTTCTACCCTTTTGATGACAGGGAGCTGGGGGTGCGGCCCCCAAAAAGACAGGGAAAGCAGCGTCGAAGCCTACCTCTCGGTCAACAATGCCACCCCCTCCATCTCCTCTCAAGCCACCAGCCTCTTCCTTAGCAGTCCCCACCGTGGTCACTCCCCAAACTGTTCCGGTCGAGGTCACGGTGCCGCTGACCTATGAGGAATTGATGGCCGAGTTCCAACGGCTTAGGGGTCTCGATGCGGCCAGGGAGGCCACCTTAAAGGGTGTGGCCAACGTTTCCACGCCGAGCATAGATGAGACGATCGCCGGTGGGTCTTCCGAACAGGCTGGTGAAGAAAGACCTTTGGGATCGGATTTAAATGATCCCACGGACTTCAGCGGATCTGAAACACGGGCTGCTGATATCTTGGGTGAGGACGTCCCAGAACAACCTTCTTCCACCGATGGTTCTCATACTGAGACTTCGGCCTCCCCACAAGCTCAACTTCAGGCTCCAGTTGCACCGCCACCACCGGTCACCTCCTCGACCAGCTCACCCTCGGTCCAGGTAGCTTAGCTCATCCAATGGCCTTCTCCTGATTGCTCCGTTATTGTACTTGTGCCTAATAGTTGTGTTTTTGTGCAGGTTCCCAGTTCTTTTCCCATTCCTGATTTTAGTTCGGTTACTTCCATTGACGCCTTCTTCGCTCTTCTTGACCCTGAGAAGCTTCTTCAGGCCGAGCCCACTGTAGCTCAGGCCAGCGCTGCTCCCTCCACGGCTGAATATCAAAGGGCTGAGGAATGGTTCAGGACTACTGTTCAGAGGAAACTTTCCCAGCTTCCTGATTTCGAAGAATTTCATTCGGTTATGGGCCTTTTGCTCTCTTGTCTGGACATATCCGATGAGATGAAGGCCGATCTACGGAGTCTGCAGGTTAGATTGCCCGATTACCTTAATAGGCACCGGGCAGCCACCAAGGTAGTGTCTGAGATCGAGGAGAAATCCCGAAAGCGAAAAGCCCGAGTGGACAGTCTTGCGGCCTGCAAGACGCAATATGGGACTTCTAAAGCCATGAAGGAGCGCCTTCTGCAGGAGAAAACAAGGCTCGAGTCTGAGCTGGCCCAGACTCAGAAAGAGCTAGACAATGCTGATGCTGGCTTGGCTTTATCTGAGAATGCCATTCTTGACATCGGCCGAACCGCGCAAGAGCATGTCGAGGTTCTGACTAGGACTGCTGCAGAAGCGAGTCGATGGGAGGCCGATAAGACTAACGCCGAGAAGGAACTGGAATACCTTGATCAAGCTTGGGAGGAGCTCAGACTTAAATTTGCTAAGAAATGATGTATTCCCTTTTTTTTTTTTTTGAGTGTAGCCGTTTATATTACGACCATATTTTGTAACTTTACACCATCAATAAAATGTTTCGTTTTTTTTTTTTTTTTTTTTTTCAATCTAATTTTGCTGTCTCCCATAGTGAAGGAACGTACTGCTTTAGATATTTCCCATTTATCGGTCTTGCATGCATTTCTCCATCTAAATCCATTAACCGATATGCACCTCCAGTAATAACCGATATTACCTGATACGGACCTTCCCATTTAGACGACCACTTTCCATATCGGGCATCTTTTTCCTCCAAAGGTAATACAGTTTTCCAAACTAGGTCTCCTTCGCCAAATGACTTAGGTTTGACCCTCTTGTTGTATGCCCGAGTAACTCTATTCTTTTGTGCTTTGATGCAATCCAACGCTTTAAGGCGGACATCATCGAGTTCTCCTAACTCGGCCAACATTGCCTCAGTGTACCCGACGGATTCCAGACCGAGTTGAAATGCCCGTCTTACTGACCGAACGGTGACTTCCATAGGTAACATTGCGTCGTGACCGTAGGTAAGCATGAAAGGGGTTATGTTTGTGGCCGATCTTTTAGATGTCCGATATGCCCACAACGCCTCAGATAACAACTCATGCCATACCCTAGGATTGCCTTCCACCATTTTCTCGATTATTCCTTTGATTGTTTTGTTGGATGACTCAGCCTGCCCATTCCCTTGAGCAAAATACGGAGTTAAATTAAGGATTTTGATACCTCGGCTTTCAGCAAATGCCTTGACTTCATCTCCAGTGAAGACCGAACCTTGATCTGCTGTAATTGTTTCTGGAAGCCCGAATCGCTGAATTATGTGTTCATTGATGAATTTTATCACGTATGCTTGATTTATCGATTTAGCAGGTACATCCTCTACCCATTTTGTAAAGTAATCCGTGGCCACCACAATAAAACAGTGTTGGCCTGATGATGGTGGGTATATTTTACCAATCAAATCCATGGCCCAGCCCCGGAATGGCCACGGTCTAACGATTACCTGCATATCGGTCGCAGGTACCCTCTGTATCGACCCATGCCTTTGACAAGCCTGGCATCCCTTTGCATAATCAATGCAATCTTTTAACATACTTGGCCAATAGTAATTGTATCTTCTAAGAAGCCACTTCATTTTTGTCCCCGCTTGATGTGCCCCGCAGATACCTTCATGTATTTCGGCCATTACTTTCATGGCCTCGGTCTTATCTTGGCATCTTAACAAATTTTCATCCTTTACGCTCTTTTTAAACAATTCACCATCCAATAAGACATAGTTGACTGACGACAGCTTGGTTTTCCTCTCGGTCACTCTATTTGGGCATAAGAGGCACCTAATTATTGGATCTCTCCAATCTTGATCATCCGTGATCACCGAGAAAATCTCTGTTGCCATTTCTCATTGCCTTACTGACGGCAAGATTCTTCTTTGCACTCTTATCAATTTTTCGCTATCGGTTACCTCCAATTTCGTTCCCGATGCCACTTGTGCTAGATTATCGGCCTCATCATTATAAGCACGAGCAACGTGTTGGACCCTAACATCATCAAACTCTCGTAATAACTGCAAGGCGATTGAGTTGAAAGGCAGCAACTCCCAACTCTTACACCTAAACTCGCCACTTAGTTGGCTAATCACTAAGTTTGAATCGCCGATGATATGGATTGCTGATATATCCATCTCGGCCATGATTTCAAGGCCGATGATCAATGCTTCGTATTCAGCCTAGTTACTAGAGCATTCAAACTCTAGTTTAAACGAGAAGACGGTTTTCCGTTTTCTCGGCGATATTACAATTATCCCTGCTCCTGCGCCGTCGGCATTTTTGGATCCGTCAAATATTAACGTCCAAGGGGTCAGAGAAATTGTTGATAATAGAGTGGCATCAATTGCCTCATTAAGTTCTGGGCCGACGTCCAAACAAGGGTGATCGGCCAAAAAATCAGCGAGGGCTTGGCCTTTTACTGATCTTTGTGGGATGAATTGGAATGTGAACTCCATCATAGCTAGAGTCCATTTTCCTATACGCCCACGCATAATCGGTCTTGATAGCATGTACTTAATGACGTCTGTCTGACAAATCAAGTAAACCAAAACAGGAAGCATATATACTCTTAGTTTTTGTGAAGAAAAATACAAAGCTAGGCATAATTTTTCTATCGGCGTATATTTACGCTCGACAGGAGTTAACACTCTACTTAAATAATAAACAGCCTGTTCTTTTCCCCATTCATTATCCTGTGCTAACATGCACGCTATAGATTCTTCGGAGGCCGATAAGTACAACTTAAGCGGCCTTTTTCTTCTTGGAGGCATGATTACTGGTGGTTCAGACAAATATTGTTTGATAGCTTCAAAGGCCTTTTGATGCTGACTTTCCCATTTGAATTCTTCTTCGGCCTTAAGCTTGAGTAACGGGGACCAAACATGTGTTCGTCCAGCACAATTTGAAATGAACCTCCGCAAAAAGTTAATCTGACCGAGCAGCCTTTGTAATTTCTTCTTGTTCCTTGGGGGCTCAACTGATTGAATGGATCGGACTTTATTTTTGTCGATTTCGATCCCTCTCTGGTGTACTAGGAAACCAAGGAAATTTCCTGCCGATACGCCAAAAGCGCACTTTAGAGGATTCATCTTCAACCCATGAGCTCTCATCGTTTCAAATGATCTTCGTAAATCGGCCAAGTGTTTTTCCTGTGTAGCCGATTTTACAACTACATCATCGATGTAAACCTCCATGATCTTCCCTATCATTTCATGAAATATTGCATTCATGGCTCGCTGGTATGTAGCCCCAGCATTCTTCAATCCGAACGGCATTACTACCCATTCAAATGTCCCAATTGCTCCGGGACATCTGAATGCAGTCTTAGGAACGTCTTCTTCGGCAATGTATATTTGATTATAACCCGAATGCCCGTCCATAAAAGACAAAATTTTATGTTTGGCCGCAGCATCAATCAATTGATCGGCCATTGGCATCGGGTATTCATCCTTCGGTGTTGCCATATTCAAATTTCTAAAGTCTATACAGACCCTTATCTTGCCGTTTTTCTTCACTACAGGCACAATATTAGAAATCCACTCCACATACCTGGTTGTTCTTATGAAACCGGCCTTCAAAAGCCGTTCGATTTCCTCCTTTACTTTGAGAACGACCTCTGGAGACATTCTTCTCGGTAGTTGCTTGAATGGCCTGAAGCCTTCCTTAATCGACAACCGATGTTCTACCAATTCCCTAGACAACCCTGGCATTTCATGGTAATTCCAGGCAAAATAATTTTTGAATTCCCTTAAGAGGGAAATCAAAGATGCTTGGAAATCGGGTTAGAGTAGTTGATTTATGAATGTTGGCTGATATTCTCCACTTGCCCCCAAATCAACCTCCAGGAGAGGATCCTGTACATCGGCTTTCAGATCATCAAGCTTCGCGGGAGCCGACGCTAACTCATCCAAGTTGATGCAATCGTCTAGCATTTCTTCCTGACATTCGACGGTGACATCGTCCATACTAGCCGATGATGCTAATGCCTGTTTGTCCGCCAGAAATGCCTGCATCCTAGCCACACTGGCCTGTACGGCCTGTGCCCTTCTATGCTTCAGTAATAATTGGTTCTGGTCCATTGGAGGTATGTTCTTCGTCGTTATCAATCGGGTAATTACAATGGATGGCCGATCAAGTTGTCTGTATACCTATATTAACTGGTTCTTCTGCTCCCTCACCATGGTGGCCGATTTAGGCCTTCCGTTTTTGTCCATCCCGATAAATTTGACGGGACCGATATCATCTTCGTACAAGACAGCTTCAGAGCAATTTACTCTTGCGACAAAAGGTTTAGGATCAGACCACACGACCTCGACCTTATCTCCATTCCAGAAGATCAGAAACTGGTGCAAAATGGAAGGGATACACCAACTAGTGTGAATCCAATCTCTTCCGAGAAGAGCGTTGTATGATGCCCCCGAATCCACAACAAAGAAGGCCGTCATGGTGGTCTTTTTTCCCACTGTAAGCTCTACTGGAAGAATTCCCTTGGTCTTTGCAGGGGTGCCAGTGAATCCGCAAACTGTGAGTTCAGTTGGGATCAACTCGCTCTCATCACGTTGTAGCTTCAGTAGCATGATCGAGGGGAGGATGTTTACAGCTGCTCCATTGTCGATTAACACCCTTGAGTATGGCACACCGTCGATATTCGCATTGATGTATAACGGCTTCAGATGTTGAGACATCCCTTCCGCAGGTTTTTCAAAGACTACTTTGGCGGGCTTCTTCCCTGCTTCATTCTCGGCCTTCGGCCTTATCACCGAAACCTTTGGTTTTTCCGCCTTTACTTCATGATCAACGAATACAGGTGTTGACGGACCCTTGTGATCCTCATGCACGTCACCTTCCATTTGATTTTCCTGGTTGGATTTCGCTCCAAATGACATCGGCAAGGTGTAAACCATGTTTACCGAAAAATCTTTCGGGATGCTACCGAATTGGATACGTCGCCTTGACTCTTCTTCGTATCCTGAATCAAAATCGGTCATTTCCACGTCCGATTCGTTGACCTCGGGAACAGATGGCTCATCCAACCTTCGTAGTTTGTTGCTTTCCCCTTCAATCTGCACTTTTCCCTTTTCTTTTTGGCTTGGGGTCACCTTCGATCCCACATCTTCCTTCTTGCAAATTTCCTTGTCTGCCCGTTTTTTCTCCATGCGGTACTTGGCCTCCCATTCCCGAGCAGACTGCTTCAAACATTGTACTCTTCTCTTTTGTGTTTTCGTAAAATAAGCCTGCTCCGAGAATTTTGGGTGTTCCACTTTTTTCCAGCGATTTACTTCTGGACGTGATGGAACAATCATTCGTGGAGATCGAGCTCGGTGTTGGTAGGTTTCCTTTGGGTAATCCTTCCTCTTAACATCCCTACATTCCTGCCTCGGCTCTTCTCGCCGATATTCCGTCCGTCCAAACTCGGGCTTTCTGTAGTATTAGCTTGGATAGGTCAAACGGCTCTGAATCGGCCTCCTTGGGCTACAAGACCGATAAGCCATTTCAGTCACTGGCTTGGGTTGATTAGTCACACTGGCTTTGCATTTAGGACATAGTCCTTTCTCAATTAGATCGATCATCCACTGCAATGGTGTTGGGACTGCTGAATCTACTTTAGGAACCTCTGTCGTGACTTGGGAAGCCACCCTTGCCTTTGGTTTCTGGTTACTCGCTTTTGTGCTTGATTCAGCAACCTCAGCTCTCCGATTGTCAATTTTTTCCCCCGTCCTTCGCAGAAGGGTGAAATCTGGTGAAACCATGTTTGCTCCCAATGTTTCCGGAAACGGATTGCCATCCACTACCATTTCTTTTTCCTTTTCGGCGAACTTCAGGTTCCCCTTATCGATCATATCCTGCAGAACATTATGAAATACCAAACAATTGTTAGTAGCGTGGCGCCAGGAGTTATGCCACTTGCAATACTCCTTCCCCTTTAACTCGTTTGCCGATGGTAGCTTCACATCATGAGGCAACCGAATCTGTCTATCGGCCATCATGAAGTCGAAAATTTGGTCGGCCATAGCAATGTTAAATGAGTATTGTTTGCCGGCCTCAAAGGGTTGTGTTTTAACCGACGACAATTGTGCCTCGGTCGGCTTTGGCAATGGCTGACACATATATGGCCGTTTTGACACAATCTCGGCCACATCTATCTCAGTGTTGATCTCACACTCTGTATTATGTATGTCGTAGTTGGGATCTCTATAATGCGTCCCCTTGGACGAGTTTTTCCTTTCTTGTTCTTCCTCGAGCATGCGTTCATATCGGGCAGCCCGTGTTGCGAGTTCGAAGAGATCACGGAATCCCATTCCCTCAAACTTTTTCTGAGTTCAAAGGTAAGTCCGCCTAATGCTATGTTGACGAATTCGTCTTCAGGCAACGTAATCTTGCACCGATGTTTAGCCCGTTTAAACCTGGCTATGTATGCTTCTGCTGACTCATTCGGAAGTTGATATAACCGAGTTAAATCGGCCATAGAAACTTCGGGCTCAGTCCGATAAAATTGGGCATGGAATGCTTCCTCCATTTGATTCCAGGTGTAGAAGGAGTTAGGAGGCAGATTAATATACCAACTGAAAGCTACCCGTGTTAAGGAATTGGGGAATAACTTCAGCAGCAAATCTCCTTGGTGATTCACTTCTCCACTCTGGAGCAAGAAACGACCGATATGCTCTACGGTCGATTGATCGCTCTCACCTGAGAACATAGTGAAGTTAGGCACCTTATATCCTCGGGGAAAAGGCACTCTCTCAACCGCGTCGCAATGAGGCCTCCGATACACAGGCCTCTGGGTCCTACGGAATAAACCACCAAAGTCTTGGCGAATAACCTCGGCTATCTGCTCCCGATTAACCCTTACCGGCTGATCAGGGGTTATCAGATTTTCGCCTCTGTCATAGGCCAAGAGAGGCCTTTCACAATCGAATATTTCTTGATCGGTTTCTTCGTGGTTTCCGTACAACGGGTGGACTCTTCCCCACTGTTGGTCTTTTCCCAGCCCATTTTGGCCGAGCGGTTCTATAAAAGGAATTCTTATCGGGATCGAGGTCTGTTTAGGATTCGAGGTCTCAACTAACACCTCTTTGCCACTTCTTTTAGAAGGAGTGACATATTTCTCGGCCTGGGAGCCTGGCCAGGACTGTGGAGAAGCCAGCTCGGACATCTAAGCCGAGGATGAAAAGGGAGGAACTGCTCGGTGGATCGGTTCCCCATGTGTTCATAGAAGAAGGAAAAAAGGTGCTCAAAAGAAAGGCCCATGGGGCTGATACCGGCAAAATGAAAAGCGAAGGCCGAGGAATGCTCTGGTAGAATGGTGGGATCGAAGTGGTCAACTGAGCATTTCTCGGGGAAATAAGATTGGAGCCAACACTGGAGGAGCCAGAGGGGACCCCCCGAGTTCTTGAACTCTGAAAAAATGAGTTCAAGAATACCCCGGTAAAGATGAGAAAGGGCGAGAGGAGCAAGAGCAAGTCTTCGACCCTCGGCCAATGCAAGGGCGATATGGGTATACTATTGGGTAACGGCGTATGAGGCTGAGCAAAACACAAAGCGGTTCAGCCAGTAGACCAGGAAAGCAACGTGCTCCTAGTCAGAGACATCCCCTTGTCCCATGCAGGTCGTTATGAAAGGACCGAAACCAGTAACAATCCTGGAACCCTTGCCCGATGTGGTCCTGGGGTATTCGAATTCGAGATTGGAGGAAAGGCTGGGAGTGACTTCCTCACCGTGAGCGGAAAGACCGGTAAGGAAGCAAACATCTTGAATTGTTGGGCTCATGAGGCCGCAACGAAAGAAGAAAGCATTGGCCGAGGTCGACCAGAAGAATAAAGAAGAGAAGAAGAGAGGTTTATCAAGAAGGAACTTCTCGCGGCTCAGCATAATGGCATCATAGATGTCAAGGGCCTTCCACAAGTCCTTTTTCACCTCCACCAATCGGTCCACCCATGAAATCCAATCAGGAGAAGGAATAGGCCAATTCCTCAAAGGATTGGAAGGGGCGTACTGAGAGCCCCAATCAAAGGAAGAGGAGCGATAAAGCAATTCTTTATCGTCTACAACTAAAGGGAAGTATGGGTCCAAAGAAGATGGGGGGAAAGAATCGAAGGAGGGACCAAGTCCCGTTCAGAAGATGAAGGAATCAATACCTGAGGATTGATTAGCCCAGGAATTGTTTCGAGGGCTTGTTTGACGGCAGTAGCATTGGTTTTGACCGCCGGCGCGGTACCAGTAGCGGCGGGAGAAGACGCAGTAGCGCCGGTGGCATGCGAAGCACTGGTAGTGGAGGAAGAAGCCATGGAAGTCTAAGAACGATAAAAAAGAAATTTTTCGGGAAAGTTTAGGGAAAAGAAAATTTTCCAACAAAGTTTAAAAGCGAAGGCAAGAAAAGGTGAGAGGAGTGATGAGAGGATGGCTTATATAGGAAAGGGAAAGAGTAATCATGACTGGGGAGCACGGAGTCCCAAGAGGCGTGCCTCGATTCTGGAAACGAGGCAAAGAAGGCTACTGGGGTGATGCCACGTGGAGCCGTACGCCGCCAACCGCAGGGTGGCATTAAATTTGAATTTCAAACGTCTCATCAAACTGACAACGCAACGTTTGACAAGACGTTTGGGGGGGCATTGTTTACACCCTAATTTAGGGTTTCTCAAGGCACAGGACAATCACATGGGATAATGAGGTCATCAAATGGAAAATGGACAGGATAAGGCCGATGTAATTAAGGGCCATCTACAAAGTAACATATCCCCAGCATAAGCGTAGTTGAAGACCCAAAGGATACCTCGGTCATAATATCTAAGACCGAGGTTGAAGGGCAAACAACGTAAGAGGGAATCAGTGAAAACACCTCGGCCTCAACAAATAAGGCCGATGATTGCGTGATTGGTGTTATAGGATCTGAGAGTGACCAACAGTAGATGAGTGGCACAAGATCGGGCTTGATAAACAGGTAAAGATCCAGAGAGGTATCCACGTGAAGATATCGGTCACCGATACCGATAGGTTAGCAGATAACTCACAAGAATTAAGACCAAGGTATTTCAGCTAGTATACGTCAAGCAGTTCAAAGAAAAAGGAAACTAGATCTTTGGACGGTTGAAGTGAAGAACGTGGGCACAGAATATGCTGAGCTGGAAGAAAAAGTAGTTGCACGAAAAGAGAACATGGCAAAGGTGGGTACACTATAGATCATGGGAGCTGGTCATGAGGCAGAAAGAGCATACAGTAACCTGTTCGTGCCTAGAAATCAGGGGCCACTACCCACTTCCCCACTGCCATTGACAGCGGTTACTCCAAAAATCTATAAATAGAGCAGGGTGTGCAACATTTAGAGGGGCTAACACACACGCCACTTCTGCTCTGGCAGACTTTTATCTTTTCCTCATAACAATACTTTGTTCTTGAGTGATTTTGAGAGTTTCTTTTCTTAGCTTGCTTCGAGTGATTGTAATCGTATTTAAATCCATCAAATGAAGATGTCGTTGAAGGTATTCTTGATTTCCAGTAATTAATTTGTTCCTTTCTTTCCATTTGTAGTTTTACTTATTTGCATCAGAGTAGAGTGAAGACCCATTTACTGTTAGTAAATCACATTTATTAGCTGTCGTTTGATCTAGAAGTTAGATTAGGTTGCTTCAACCTCTTTTTGAGTCCACGTGGACTCTGGCACGCCCAGCACACACCAACACCAGATATTTATTGCAAACACAGTCTTGGTTTAAATGGCTATGGATCATCTTCAACTTGCTTGCCGTGGGATTGCCCTTCTTGGCAAATTGTGCTAAATTGTATGTTGTACATTCTCTATATATATATATGTATTTTTTTTTCATCTGAGGTTTATTTATTTAATTAATTTAAAATTTTTATTATTAATTTTTTTTTGAGTTTTTAAAATGCTTTCACTATTTTTGCAGTTGAATGAAGATATTTGCTGGCTGGAGGTTGTGCCAAATTGTATGTTGTGGGACTTGACTTTTCTGATGGTTGTAAAAGGCAGGGTAGAAAGAGGAGGAATGTGGAGGAACTTTAGACGTTTATTTTTAGAGGTAATTAGGTAAATTGTTTTCTTTTTTTTTTTTCCGGATGTTTTGAGTCAATGTTCATTACCCATTAGTCATATTGGGGATGAACCAGGTATTGCAAATGAGGTGTTTGCCTTTATGAAGGATCGAACCTCAGCAACCCAAAACATTAAACTTTACCCAAAATTGCTGTTTATTCCACTTCCATATTCTAAACTAACGAGGCTAATTTCTTCTTTATTTAGCTGTACTGGATAAAATTTAGATAGTGAATATTAATACCCTTTGAAATGCTAGCAATTTCAGCACCTCGCGGCACAGTTTTGTTTTTCATATGTTTATAATGGTTAGCATCAATTATGATCATTGAGCTTTAAGCATTATGGTTAGTAATTCCACAGTTTTGTTTTTCATATGTTTATAATGGTTAGCATCAATTATGATCATTGAGCTTTATGCATTATGGTTAGTAATTTCTAAGAAAAAGGTGGTCAGAATATAGTACTTGGTATAATTTTTATTATCTTATTAAAATGCTACGAATATTTATGTGTACATATGTGACGTGTTATGTTCTAGAAGTTGTGTTGAGTTATGGTGTGACATAAGCATTGACGGTTTAAATTCATGAAAGTTGAGAGGTTTCCATTATCTTTTTGAAAACTAAGGTAAGGTTGGAAAAGCTAAGAACCAACTTGTGAATCACTGACAAATCAGTTATACATATTTATATGTTGCATAGATAATATGTTTACAGCTTAAGAGGCTGTATGGGTAACACACGATCTGATTTGTGATCAGGCGAGCTCACAGCGAGAGCTCCGCACAAGCGCTGTGAAAGGTAAATGACGGTTCAAACAAAAGCTGTAATGGGTAACGGGGGCTTGGTACGGGGCACACCTCGACTCCATGCTGGTTTACGATTTTGAGACTTTTGGAGACGGGTTTACCCAAATTAGTGAAACCAGCGTGCTGTTTGTGTGAGTTTTTTCAGCTTGTAAACGATGCTTCATAGCATCAATTTCAACTTTGTTGTGAAACCCATATCGTATACTACCTAATAGTTGAGAAATTGAATACATAGCTGTGCAATTTTAGATGGATTCGGAAGCAACGTAATGTGGATTGTCATTGGCCAAAGTTCTAGAGTTTGAAGAAGTTGTAGGACTTCCCAGATTTCTTTTTATCTTCACTACATTAGTTTGGCAATTTGTCATTTTAGTATGATTAATGCTATAAATATCATGATTACATCCATAGTAAAGTAGATAGCTTAGAATAGATTGTGGTTTTAGTATTTTATGATATGCAGTTCTATGGTTACTTACATCAATGATGATTTGATACGGATTATTAGATTTTTTATTAAAACATTACATAATGTGATTATGTCTGAAGTTGTCGCTGCACAGGCCATGTGTATTTCAATATTTGTGTTCATGGAAGTAAAATAAATATGACACCTAGAGTTCAACTTTGTAGCATTGTTCTAGGATTTTTCTTGGGTGATAAAATGAGCTATAGCAATTGGGTGAGTTGTGAGTGTATGTTCAGCTGTCTTCCTAAAATTGAATGGACCAACTGTATTCCCATAGCATTTTCATATGAAGGGAAATCACAAAAATTGGGTTCAAGGCTCTTGGACAAAACTATACTCGATTGGGTTACAAGCTCTTGAATGTTCAAGTACTTGCTTTATGTGATTAATTAAAGCTTTTGGTCATATTGTCGAACACAAATATTGGGGAAACGTATACTCGATTCGGTTACAAGCTCTTGGATGTTCAAGTTACTTGCTTTGTTTGATTAAATAAATCTTTTGGTCATATTGACGATCACAAATATTGTGAAACACGTACCATAAAGTACTACGTGCTATTATTACTAATAAGATTGCTTGGTCCCTAAAGTCAAAATGTCCCGAGGAAGTATCTCACTGTAGACCTATAAGTTTGTATAACTGTTGTTACAAGGTTATTTCTAAGGTCCTTGTGAATAGGATGAAGCCTATTATGGATTTGCATTATCTCAGGAAGAATGGTTCAGGATAAAATATTACTATTGATCTCGCTTGGGCGAACTCGACTCTCTCTTGAGCGACCTGCACATCTGAGTTCTTGCCCTTTCTCTCACTCCAGGAGGTGCAACAGTCAGAAATTAAGGACAGTGCAAATTGTTGCACGCCTCAATCAAATTCATAGCTTTATCCTCTATATTTCCAACAGTTTTTAGTTGTTGTGCCTTGTTTGGTTGTTAAGTTTTGGTTTGTACTTTTGTGGATCGATTTAGGTAGGGACAGTAGTGGATAGGCTTCTCGTTGTGTTTTCAGGATAATGTATGGCATGTGTGATACCAAATTATGAGTATTAATTTGTTGTGGGGTGGGAGCCTAAAGGTATGGAATTTCACAAAACTCTTTGTTCTTAATTTCCATAATCACGTTTTCGTATGAAATTTAACAAAACATTTTTAGATGTTTTAAATTTTCATAAAGCCTCTTATTAATGTGTTTCTGAACTCCAATGAATATACCAATTACATTCCTATTGATATAAGTCATTGGAGTATTTAAGAACTATGTCTGTAACATAAATGAACCGTAAATTATTATAATCTCTTTTTTGTGAAATTTCATAATCAAGTTCACAAACGTGTTGTGAAATTTCACAAAAATTTTTAATATATATATTTTTTAAGAATTTCACATAAACAGTGATTTCATCTTGGTCTCTAAAATTAAAATTTTTAATGAAAAGATGATTTGCGGATTAAAAGTTATGGGTTTTAAAATTTATTTTTTTTAAAAAATAGTTAATACTTATGATCAACAGAGTCCGGAACGAGGCATATGCATGCCCGTGTTTTGAATGTATGGGAAATTTTGTCCAGATTTTTTGTAGAGACCTTTCACTAAGATGCTTTTTTTGTTGGGCCTAATTCTACATAGGCCCCCTAAAATGTACTTAGTGCTTGTTACCTAAAAAAAAATACAGAATTACTATCATTTCCTTGATATTTTCATGTTTAAGATAACTTTTCTTACTATTCTACCTCCCCAAATTAAATGGATATCTATCCACGTTGCCACAATTCTCGGATTGGGAATTAGGCGTCGCTTGGTAATTCTCAAATTTAAAGTAGGAAAAAAAAAAATATGAAGGAAAACTATTTCATTACTGTCAAGTGGTTCAGAGATTATTTTGGCTGGAATTACTTTGCAAGGAATCTAAATCCTTGCAGTGTTTTTGGTTCACTAGTGGAATCCTAACTATATTTAGTCTTAGTTTGGCCCTTACGTGGCTTTTTAGAATGAGCTTATGAAATTTATTACTAAGTTGTTTGATAATTTTATACCAGTGACACATTACTCTTCAAAAAAACATCATGAAACCAAAAAGCAACCTTGAGAGCTTTTAAAAACTCTCCCAAAAAAAGTCCTAAGTTCAATATTTGCAAAGTTCATAAACTAGTTACCAGATGAATTAACATTAAATTGTGATTTAAAAAAGGAGAAGCACTAAAAAGCCTTAGGCTGAGTTTGGCCCCCCTTTTTGAGGGGTGCTTTTGCTTTTTAAAAGCATAAGCCCACATTTTAGTGTTTGGCAATCAGCTTATTGGACTTTTAAAAAATCGAGCTTGTACTTTTTTATGGGCTTTTAAAAGCTGTAGATAGGGTCCTTTTAAAAGCCCAAAGGAGCTTTTTTTTTTTACGGGAAACAAAATTCCCAATCGTGACCCCCTCTTTATCGACAGTCTTTCTCTTCTCTCTGCTACCTCTCTCTCCAGGCGACCCCCTCTCTCTCTCTTTCTCCGGCAACCCTCTATCTCTCGGCGCAAGTGGAAGTTCACGGTACCCTATCTCTCCGGCGCTACTCCGTCACTTGCACTCAGACTGAAGACTCCACCAGATCTGATTTGTAGAACAAAGAGGTACCACAACTCTAACCCTAACCTTTAGATCTCTTATTCAGTGATTCAGTGATTCAGTGATGATTTGGGTCCTAGTCACATTAATCTACATCTATTTTTTAACTATTTCTGATTCAGTGATGATTTGGGTTATTTTCCAATTTCTGCTAAGTTGTAAATCTGTAAAATCGATTCTATATAAACAAAGTTTTCATTTTATATGGCATATGAAGTATGTTTGGTAGATCCATATATTGTTGATTCAGTGATTTATCCATTTTAATTACTTTCCTTTCCTCCTTTTTCATCACTGAACTAAGCCTTAATGAGCCTTAATTTATATGTTTCCTTTTTCGAGGCATTCAAACCCATTTCAATTGCTGTAGCTAACTTTTTTTTTTTTTTTGGAGGTAACTATGAGCACAAGAAAAGTAATAAAGCAATTTTTTTTAACTTACTTGTCATGATCTGGACTGAAAGAAGACTCTAGTTTTGTTAGCATCTACTCGAGAGTCTACCCATCTTGACCATGTACCCAAAGCTTTCTCAAAGGCAGCCAACCGATTCATGTCTTTGTATATTATTTTCCCTTCTTCAATTTTACCACTTGTATTCTGCTGTTTAGCTTTAATTTCTCACTGCATGGGTGTGTGTTTGCTTTGCAAAAAAAAAAAAAAAAACAATTCCATATATACATGTATTTATATTTTTTATCATATCTTTCAAAGAGAGAAGCCAAGTTCACTCACATTTTACTTAAATTTGAAATAGAATTTGAGAAGAATGTTCTGGGTCTCTCACCTAGATAATTTAGACCAATGCAAATTTACTCTATAGTTTGCCCTTTATCATATCTATATCTTATGTTAACAATTCCATATATACATATATGTATTTTTATTTTTTTTTAATCATATCTTTCAAAGTCAGAAGCCAAGCCTACTCTATTTTTACTGAAGCCAAGTCCACTCACTTTTTAACATATGATTCATTGTCTCACCAGTTCTTATGACTCATTGTTTCCTTTATTTTACTTAATTGTTTTTGGCTACTTTAAGAATTTGAGACTTGTATTGAAGTAATGGCACTCTTGATAATAATTGTTATAGTACATTTATAACACTTGGCTATTGTGTTTTTAATGTCATTGGTCCATATAAATGTTCTAGAAAGACGGGGCTCAAAAGAGAGAGAAAACCCTTGAGGATGGATGCAAGATTCAGATCTGGACCATCTGGTACCTTTCTTCCCTTTTCCAAGAATTTTTTTGACTCGTCTCGGAATCGCCGAGTTGACACGTATCGAACCACACCGAAACCGAGTTGACTCGGCCGATACGACTCGGTATCGGCCGATACTTTGAACCATGACTCTAACCCATTTTCACTAGTACCTATGAACAAAAAAATTGAACAAATGACCCCCTTATCTGTCTGAAATCAATCCCACGAAAGTTGTCCAATGACCAATTTGCCCATACGCGCGCACACAAAAAAATTGTTTACAACCAAAAACACCTTTGATATATCTATCCAAAAATTGCAGCCAAACACACCTTATTCTCCCTCTCTCTCTAATCTGTGTGTGTGCAAAACCTACCAAACTCCTCTACAACCTTACACAACCGTTGCGGTGGCCCTCTTTTACCCCCTCATTGTAATTATTTAAAATAGAAGTTAACTAATTATTATTTATTTAAATAATTCAATTCTTTTAATCCTTTTATACATGAAATTTAATCATGGGTTATATTAATCTCTTAGGCACACTAGGCGATCGTTAAATTACTATCCAAATATTACTATTGTAATAAAAAAAATATTATAATTTGAAAGTGACCATTAAAATTGACGGATAAAAAGTTACCATCAAATACAAATGTACAAATAGAGAGTCTGTTAGAGAAAGTGCCACAAAAGAGCTCAACATTTTGGCCAGATAGGGATTTATGTCATGAACAACCAATTTGGAAGGCCAAGTATTGGGGGAGGTTGTGGCATTACTTAGACTTGGAGTATTTTGTAGTAGAGTTTGGATGTGCTTAAAAATTTCTTGAGTGGTCTGCTCATTCTAGAATAGTTCAGAATGGTTTGAAAACATCCAAAAATAATAATTTTGGCATGCATCTATAGATGTTGAAAAAGGATGTGAAAGAGTCCAGCGAAATTTAGAGGATTAGGGACAAGTGTGGAAGATTGAAAAAGATTTACTATATTCTAAAAGTCTTGAAAGACAGCAGAACCTAGTAAATGAATGTAGAGAATAGTGGAGTTCCAAGAGTGTTAAAAGGCTCTACAACCTACTAAACTGAATGAGAAAATGATTTGTTATCCCAAAAATAAATGAAACCGCATCTTAGCTTGGTAACTGGGGTACGTACTAACTCTCTGCATATATTTCATATATTCCACTCCACACAAGTGGGGAATTAATTTCGTCTTACCATTTGTATAAGTAATGGAAATTATTAATCAAGAAATCAATAACATATTAAATGAAAGAATGGAAGGGTTGGGAGTTCAATAGATTTCATATAGTCATTTCATCATACACGTAAGCTTCAAAATCAAATCAACATAAATGCACACACACATATGCGCCTATAAAGATCCAGAAGAACGCAATGATTCCCAAAATCAGTTCCTAAATATTTCGTCAGTTGTACTTGTGATCGGTGGTACCACATGGTACAATTGATAAAGTATTTGAGAACTAAATTTGGGTCGAATCCTATAACACATGTAATACAAGCTATGACAGTGATACAAGTAGTGAATGTGGTACAACTGGTGAAAAATTTTGAAAACTTAATTTGGGAAACAACATTATTCAAAAAAAAAAAAAATTCCCTCTATTTACAGACAAATATTCAGAGAATCAAAAAGTTATATACTAATAGTATGGTGATTCGGTGAAGTGAAATACCGTGTTGAGATGTGGAATAGCAAACCTAATTCAGCTTTCGGAGAAAGGAAATGGGAGAATCAGATTCAAAATCTTGTTCTGGTTGTAGAGAATTTTGGCGGGCTTTTTTCAAGAATTGAACCGCCAAAAAATAGTTTACTTTTTTCTTTCTGTGTAATTTTGGTTGTTTAGAGTTTGGAACTTTGGAGAGCATTTTTTTTCTCACCCCTTTCTGCTCGCATTTGCTTATTCAGACCTTATGTTTCACTCTAGTAATTTTGGTAAAATGCGAGTAGATGAATTCGCATGTCAATCAATAGTGGCCTGAGTAAATAAAAGAAGGGTGTGAAAAAAGTGCTTTCTAGGGTTTGAAATGAGTAATGTTATATCTACACCTACTTTATATTCAAAAACTCACACCACTCACAATTACTTTTGTGAATTAAATCCCTAAAGTTGGGTCACAAATTTACAACCAAATGGAAGATAGAGAGTCGGGTTGTAAAATTTGAAGAGAAAATATTGAACACTTGTCCACTAGATTACTATCTAAAATGCGTAAATCCGTAAATGGTTATCATTCATGGTTGGAGTGCACTTGTGACATGGAAAGCTATAAATCCATTCAACTGGTCAAAACACCATTTTGGCTAACTGAAAATACAATTTTCATTAGAGATAGCTCTTACAAGCTAGCTGATTATATACATATATTCATACCTCAATCCCCTATTTGTCTAACATAAAAATATGTCTAGGTGTAATAGGGCGTTACACCAAGAGTAATGTTATATTTTTTAAATTTTAAATCTCAAATGTTTTTCACATACATGTGATATTCAATCAAAATTCAGTGGACACACTAGCACATATATTTGGCTTTGAAATAGCTTAAAATTGTGACAATGATTGATGGTACCAGACCCCATTACATGTGATATAATTGAAAAAGCGTTTGGAAACCAAATTTGAGATTCGAATTTGAACATTGATAGCATTACTAATTTACTTCGAGCCCCGTTTGGGTTAGCTGAAATATTAAGTGCTAAAACTTGAAGTACTGAAATTTGAAGTGCTGAAATACTCTTTGTATTAGCTAAAATATTAAGCGATGAAATTTGAAGCTTGAGCGCTGAAATTTTAAGTGTTGAAATATTAAGCTACTTTTTTCAAATAAATTTTTTCAGCCAGTTTTTAAATTAATTTTTTTAGTTGATTTTTTAAATGCTGAAATTTTAAACTAACAAAATACTTTTATTTTACAAAACAATCATTTAATTTCCAAATGGATTTTTCATATTTTCGCACCGAAAATAACTATATGTATCATACATGATCAACCACTCAGATGTGTCATACAATTTCCTCCCAATATCCACTCCAAAAAGTCAAACAAAGGATTGCTCGGATCTTGTCATTGTAAAAAAGTCATTGTTTCAAGAGTAACATGTTACACCCACACCCACTTCACATTTAAAAACTCACACTCACTTATAATAACTCTTAGGCAGCACTGTGAGCTTCACAAAAGTAATTGTGAGTGGTGTGAGTTTTTGAATATAAAGTAGGTGTAGATATAACATTACTCATTTCAAACCCTAGAAAGCACTTTTTTCACACCCTTCTTTTATTTACTCAGGCCACTATTGATTGACATGCGAATTCATCTACTCGCATTTTACCAAAATTACTAGAGTGAAACATAAGGTCTGAATAAGCAAATGCGAGCAGAAAGGGGTGAGAAAAAAAATGCTCTCCAAAGTTCCAAACTCTAAACAACCAAAATTACACAGAAAGAAAAAAGTAAACTATTTTTTGGCGGTTCAATTCTTGAAAAAAGCCCGCCAAAATTCTCTACAACCAGAACAAGATTTTGAATCTGATTCTCCCATTTCCTTTCTCCGAAAGCTGAATTAGGTTTGCTATTCCACATCTCAACACGGTATTTCACTTCACCGAATCACCATACTATTAGTATATAACTTTTTGATTCTCTGAATATTTGTCTGTAAATAGAGGGAATTTTTTTTTTTTTTTGAATAATGTTGTTTCCCAAATTAAGTTTTCAAAATTTTTCACCAGTTGTACCACATTCACTACTTGTATCACTGTCATAGCTTGTATTACATGTGTTATAGGATTTGACCCAAATTTAGTTCTCAAATACTTTATCAATTGTACCATGTGGTACCACCGATCACAAGTACAACTGACGAAATATTTAGGAACTGATTTTGGGAATCATTGCGTTCTTCTGGATCTTTATAGGCGCATATGTGTGTGTGCATTTATGTTGATTTGATTTTGAAGCTTACGTGTATGATGAAATGACTATATGAAATCTATTGAACTCCCAACCCTTCCATTCTTTCATTTAATATGTTATTGATTTCTTGATTAATAATTTCCATTACTTATACAAATGGTAAGACGAAATTAATTCCCCACTTGTGTGGAGTGGAATATATGAAATATATGCAGAGAGTTAGTACGTACCCCAGTTACCAAGCTAAGATGCGGTTTCATTTATTTTTGGGATAACAAATCATTTTCTCATTCAGTTTAGTAGGTTGTAGAGCCTTTTAACACTCTTGGAACTCCACTATTCTCTACATTCATTTACTAGGTTCTGCTGTCTTTCAAGACTTTTAGAATATAGTAAATCTTTTTCAATCTTCCACACTTGTCCCTAATCCTCTAAATTTCGCTGGACTCTTTCACATCCTTTTTCAACATCTATAGATGCATGCCAAAATTATTATTTTTGGATGTTTTCAAACCATTCTGAACTATTCTAGAATGAGCAGACCACTCAAGAAATTTTTAAGCACATCCAAACTCTACTACAAAATACTCCAAGTCTAAGTAATGCCACAACCTCCCCCAATACTTGGCCTTCCAAATTGGTTGTTCATGACATAAATCCCTATCTGGCCAAAATGTTGAGCTCTTTTGTGGCACTTTCTCTAACAGACTCTCTATTTGTACATTTGTATTTGATGGTAACTTTTTATCCGTCAATTTTAATGGTCACTTTCAAATTATAATATTTTTTTTATTACAATAGTAATATTTGGATAGTAATTTAACGATCGCCTAGTGTGCCTAAGAGATTAATATAACCCATGATTAAATTTCATGTATAAAAGGATTAAAAGAATTGAATTATTTAAATAAATAATAATTAGTTAACTTCTATTTTAAATAATTACAATGAGGGGGTAAAAGAGGGCCACCGCAACGGTTGTGTAAGGTTGTAGAGGAGTTTGGTAGGTTTTGCACACACACAGATTAGAGAGAGAGGGAGAATAAGGTGTGTTTGGCTGCAATTTTTGGATAGATATATCAAAGGTGTTTTTGGTTGTAAACAATTTTTTTGTGTGCGCGCGTATGGGCAAATTGGTCATTGGACAACTTTCGTGGGATTGATTTCAGACAGATAAGGGGGTCATTTGTTCAATTTTTTTGTTCATAGGTACTAGTGAAAATGGGTTAGAGTCATGGTTCAAAGTATCGGCCGATACCGAGTCGTATCGGCCGAGTCAACTCGGTTTCGGTGTGGTTCGATACGTGTCAAGTGTCAACTCGGCGATTCCGAGACGAGTCAAAAAAATTCTTGGAAAAGGGAAGAAAGGTACCAGATGGTCCAGATCTGAATCTTGCATCCATCCTCAAGGGTTTTCTCTCTCTTTTGAGCCCCGTCTTTCTAGATTTAAAGCACTGGAGCTGTGTATCGTTGTATGCATGTCAGAGTGTGTGTGTGTGTGTCGATGTGAGTCTGTGTGTGACAGTGTGTGTCGATGTGAGTCTGTGCGTGTGTAAGTCTACATCACTTCCTCTTCTTCTTCTTCTTCTTCTTCTTCTCTCTCTCTCTCCTGATCTGCGAATGACCCATCTGATCTCTTCTCTTTAGGCTAGTTTTTTGATTTTAAAATCCTTTAGTTTTGTGTATTTAAAGCTTTTACCCATAGTAATTTTCTAACATTTCAAAATAAACCCCAACGTATCTCACACTTTAGTATATTAAGACTTTCACCCCAAAAGTATTAAGACATGTTTCAAAATAATCCCTATGTGTTGACAAAGTCACCAATTGTGCAAGAAACTTGTGTGTAATTATTATTCAATTAATTTTAAACATACATATGTGTATACATATATGTAATTCTATCCCAAAAGTGCTTCCCAAATGATGTGGCAGTGGGCCATGTCTAATACAGTGGGACCAGTTGAATTTTGATCTGGTCCCACTGTATTAGACCCAGCCCCACTGCCACATTATTCGGGAAGTACGTTTGGGATAGAAATTTGGGAAGCATAGCACTACTCTTTAGTACTAAAATGTGTATGTGTAATAAAAAAAATGTTTAAAATGTTTACTTATTTGTTTAAAATGTATATGTGTAATAAAAATATGTTCAAACAGTAGATCGGAAAGGTGTGAGTTGAATAATTTGTGAATTTAAATGGGTACATTGGGTATTGTGACAATCTATTATGCCAATTTTGCTATTATTATTATTTTAAAAATTTTGGTTAATTTTTCATATTTTTTTGAACCTTAAATCTAGCGTTTCATTGCGTATTGTCTGATAACATGCCGATACCGCGACCCCGAGTCATCACAACGGACTCGGATACCGCGACCGATATCGGGACCTCGAACCATGGTTAGAGTCTAGGTGGGTGTTTGTGTAATTTACCCTAATACTACCCCCAAATTATTCACTTCTGCCTTGAAGACCACGAGAGAGAGAGCGAGCGAGACTGCGAGAGAGAGAGAGAGTGAGTGTCCCAAATTGCCACCCACTCCGGCGACAACAACTACTACAAAGTCGGCAACTTCAGGTGAGTTTCACTTGTACTTGAATTTTGCCTTCTTCTTGAGAGAGAGAGAGAGAGAGAGAGAGAGAGAGAGAGAGAGAGAGAGAGAGAGCCTTCGAATCGCCAGCGCTAGCTAGCGAGTCATTTAGGGGCCTCACATTCGGTCACTGTTCTGGCTTCTAGGGGATTTAAAAATTGTAATGTGGTTGATATGTGGATTTCACATATAGTGGGTGAAGTGCTGAAATATTACTATCATCCAAAGGCTAAATCTTCATGCTTAATTTCCTCTTCTTCTTCTTCATGAGTTGTAGGGAGGGATTTATGTCACCACAAACAGAGACTAACGCTATGATTGGGAGTTTAGGAGAAAAGAAAAGAAGAGAAAGTCATAAGTAGGGAGAGAAAAGAAGAGAAGAGAAAGGATGGTGTTTTCTTTCATCTTGATTGGGAGTTGGAGTTGAGGAGAGAAGAGAAAGTAACTTTCTTTCCCCTTGATTGCAAGTTGAGAAGAAAAGAAAAGAAAAGAAATTAAAGTTACCATTCTATCCCCACTTAGATGAAATTACAATTAGGTAAGATTAAACTAGAAGGGTATAGTGGGTATTAAGAAATATTAATTAATCCCCACTTTCTTTTCTCTCCTTTTCTTCCCAATTTGGAGAGAAAGAAATTGAAAGAAAGTGGGGCTAGTTTTCTCTCCTTTTCTCTCCTTTTCTCTCACTTTCTCTTATTTTCTCTCATTTTTTAAACTCCGAATCATAGCGTAAAGCAAGTGTTGGATTCAACATCTTTTTTTTTTTTTTTTTTGTTGTAGTTAAATAACTTAAATCCTGATATTTATTTGGGTGGATGTAAGAAAAATTTATAAGTACCAAAGTGCGATTTCTTAGTTTTTTTTTTTGAACAAAAGATTTCTTAGTTTAAAAGGGGCAAATTGAAAAATTTAGTGGTGGCACAAATGCTTTTAGATAATGTAGATCAAACGATTTCCCCTTACTAGCTGTAGCTACGCCCCTGATTGCAGTTGTCCAAGAAAGTCTCTCTCTCCCTTTGAAGCGAAGAAGAAGATGTACGGAAAGAAGGCTTGTGAATTGGTTAAGGAACTTTCCAGCAGTGAACCTGGACAAGTCCCGGCTTTCAATGTAAGTCCGCAGCTTGTATGGTTAACTTAACTTTACCTACTTATAGGTTTTTTTTTTTTTTTTTTTAAATTCAGTTATGTGTAGCATTAGGGATGATTGGTTGATCAGTATGAAAGTTTGTTGTTGCATTTGAAAAATCCTCTTAGTGAATTTCGAAAGTCTAGGGTGGTTCCCAAATTTGGGATATTCCAAATAGGGATGGCAAAATTCTCTGCCCCGCCCCTAATGGAACGGGTTTGGAGAAGGTATACTAGGATTAGGGGCGGGTTTGGTTAGTGAAAATAAAAACCCATATAGGAGTTGGGGCGGAGGCGGTAATCGTGTGTATGTGTGTCTATTTAGGCTGGCTGGGGTGGAGTGGAGTCGGAATACCCGTTAGTAAACGAAGTAGGAGTTGGTAGAGGGGGACTCCATACCAACTCTGCCACGTTGCCTTCCTAAAATTCCCAAATGCTATCGGAGTGATACCGGTTGCAGTAGTGTGTGGTACCACGACCTAGGCGCCTTTGTCAATTGGTAAATCTAGTTTTGTCATTTGACTTTACTTTGTTTTTATGCTCTTGCAGACCAACCTGTCTGCTCAAGTAATTGAAGAATGTAATTTTCATTTCCTTCAGCTTCAGTCATTGCTCAGGTACCCCTCTTTGCTATTATTTGCGGTATGTTTATCAGCTTTATTTTTATTAATATGGTTTGGACAAAATGATTGAGTTTAATATGAAAGTATGAACTGTCTTAATTATAGTTTTGTAATAACAAATGTTGTTTATATTAGTTCACAATAAGGATAATAGGTTTGGGTGCAGAAAGCAATCACAGAATAGAGTATTAATTAAGTTCTTGAAACTTCAGATGGAAATTAACTGTGAACCATCACTTCCTGAGGCCTGAGGGATTTTAGGTCTTTTTTCAAGTTCATTTTGTTCCGCATGGGGCTGTATCTATTTATCATACTGGGCTCTTTTCTTTTTTGCTTTTCTGCTCTTCTTCTTCTTCTTCTTTTTTTTTTTTTTTTTTTTTTTTTTTTGTGTTTTTGTTTTTTTTTGTTTTTTTGTTTGTTTGTTTGTGTTTTTTTTTTATTTTTTATTCTGGCCTTTCCTTTTCTCTTCTTCTATTAGGAAGGGCTTCTCATCCTTATGAGCATCGTTTTTATTTTGCTATTATGTGCTATTTCATCAACAATGATTATTTGGTTAAATAGGAGATACATGCACATGTACACATTTTTGTAGTAAAAATCTATCGCTAAACCCATTGTACTAATATGACTAGGAAATGTCATGAAAATCAATACAAGCATTCTACCTCGATTTTTTTTTTTGCGTGAAAATTCTCAATCGATATTTTGTATTGGTAAAAATTCTACCTCAATATGGAAAAGGAAATAATTTTGTTGATTCAGATGTGGAAACCTCCTTGATTTTATTTTATTGTGAAGTTTCATAAGGATTGACTTTTTGATTCCTTTGAAGACGAAAACAGGTTTCATCCGTTCAGTGTCGGAATTGTTCTGCTGTTGAACCTATTTTTGCCCATGGTATTACAGACTTTGATATCACAATAAACCTTATGTATTCGCATTATTCCATAAGTCAGTCTTACAAAGGATTAGGACAAGTCAAGTATCAATCAGCTTAGCTAATGGCTCAGGGATAGCGGTAGATAATCTGGCTTTCCCATAATTCCTCTCTAGGGGTGTGTATATGCTGATATATAAAAGATTATGGCATGCTATATTGGAATTGATATTTATAAACTGACACCTAAATTTAAAAAGTCTAGTAAAAAATTTATAGTTAATATCTTCCAACAAGGAATCCACTTGGTGAATTACACATTCTCTCATAGACAAAATTGTATATGCACACCACTATTTTAGGTACATCTATGTATGTTTATGTATCCATATGTGCATCACTTGTGTCATACATGACTCATAGTGAACTTGATGTTATTATAGCAAAGTCCAAGAAGAAGGGTCGGGCGTCCAAACAACTAGAAATGCAGACCATTTTGGGGGACTCATCCATCACCTTTCTTTAGTCCGGAACAAACGCTGCCTGATGGCTTACATGTATTTTTTTTTCCTGCTACATTGCTTTTTTGATTTAGCTGTCTATATCTTGTATTTTTGTCTAAGACCATCAATATCATCAATTTGACTCAACAGGTATAATCGAGCAGAAGTTATTAGAAATCTGGGATGGACAATAGAGCCTCCGCTTCCTGAAGAAATTCAAAAGAAGCTCAGCAGCTCAGAAAAAGAGTACTCTAAGAACCATTCAGCGACTATAAGATCGTATCGGTCGGAACTTGATCTTGATTTGGCCGTTGTAATCTCTCTCTCTCTCTCTCTCTCTCTGTATATATATATATATATGCATTGCTTGATACAACTTCACAAGATGTTAGATTTGAGCACAAATGTTTCTGAGTTTCTCAAATTGAAAATGGGAAGGGAGTTTTTGTTCATGCTTAAATAACAGTAACATAATTAAAGTTTTTTAAAATTTAATAGAAACCCAAGAAAAGAAGAAAAATAGTGACTCTCAAAATCCAAAACTTTTAATTTATTTTTTTGCACCTTCTCTTTTTCTTTTTCATTAACAAAGGAAATTGTTTCCTTACCTTTCCGTCACTAAATCCATAAAATCCAATAGAGCCTTAGTTGGGTTTACACGTTATGCGTATCTTATTATCTTATAATAATATGGAAGCCTCAAGTGCCACTTGGCATAAGGAGAGGCAAAGTTCGCAAAAATTTGTAATTTTGCTCATTAAATTACTCCAAATACCTTTTCTTATTTAGCATTGAATCCCTAATAATAACGCCACTATTTTATTAATATGGGTGTTGAATTTGAAATGTTTGAAAATTGCGATTTTATGTTATCTATCTGATTGACAAATTTTGATTATTTTTTGCACTATATTATACATCACCGTTGTATCTGATAATAGTTGTCCCGTGCATTGCACGGGTAAAAAAACTAGTTGCTTATAATTCCATATATATGCATTTGTTGGAATATGTCTATAAGTTTTGTGAATTCCTTAGGCTTTGTTTGGCTGGTGGATTTATTGAAGGGAAGTTATATAAGAAGGAAAACTAGTTCCCTATGGTTTCCCTTGTAAATTCCCCCACGCTTAAATAGCATAAAATCAAACAGAGCCTTAGTTGGGTTTACACGTTAAGCGTCTTACTTATAATTCTTTATATATGCGCTTGTTGGAATATGTCCATAAGTTTTGTGAATTCCTTAGGCTTTGTTTGGCTGGTGGATTTATCAAAGGGAAGTTAAATAAGAAGGAAAACTAGTTCCCTATGGTTTCCCTTGTAAATTTCCCCATGCTTAAATAACATTAAAAGTTGAAATTTAAAAAATTTATTGTAACCTAAAGAAAATATGGAGGGAAGTTACTCACAAAATTCAATTTTTTTGATTTATTTCCTACTATAGTTTCTTTTCCTCCCGTTTTTCCTTGGTAGCCAAACAAAGGAAAATATTTGTCTTTCTTTTCCCCACTAAATCCATGAACCAAACAGATTCTTAATATTCTTCAAAAATTTTACATTTCTTCTTTCCTTTTTTTTTTTCCCCCTTTCAATATCATTACTCTTTTTCTAATTACCATAAGAAAGAAATGTGTTTTCTTTTCCTTTCTCTCCTTGAATCCATAAAATCAAGCCGAGGTTTCCTTCATGTTTTTATATAAAACTGCGAATGGAAATGTACGAGTTATCCAAAATATAAGAGTTATATGCATGATTGAGCATATTTTATGAAATACCTGAATTGTCATATCTCTTTCATATGTTTGCAAGGATATGGTGCCCCCCAAAGATCCCTACATCAAGGTGAGAGTTCTTGATGATATTGGTTCTGTGGCGCTCAGTGATCAGGTAGCTAACCTTGCTCGCCATGCAATTCTCTTTCTTAAGCGAATTGATGCTGAGCCGTACATCTCTCAGGTATGTATACTTATATGTAGGAACATACATATATACACACATATTTTTAAGTTCTATGTCCAGTTCACAAGAGTGCATTGATTTGTTGAAGTCTTTTATGCTTTGTTTGGTCCATGGATTCGATGAGGGAAAAGAATCGAAAGGTTAAGAAAATAAGTTGGAGAAGTAAATTAAACATTATGAATTTGCGAGTCATTCACTTTTCTTTTTTCTTCTTTTACAATTACGTTTTAGAAATTTTTAACTTTTAATCAATTAGTTTTAAGCATGAAGGAAAAGACAAGGGAGCTAGTTTTACTTTCCCTTTTTTATTTCCTTCTCGAAATCCGCATACCAAACAGAGCCTTGACATTTTCATTTTTGCTCATCATCATCTACAGGGCTTGATGGAGGAGCTCACAGGTTGACCCAACTATTGCAATCTGGTTTGCCATATAAGGATCTTGTTTTCTCCAAGTGTCCAGAACCCACTAGAAGGTTCTAAAACTCCTTGACGGTCCAATATGGTTGACAGAGCCAGGTTCACTAGAAGGTTCCAAAACTCCTTGACGGTCCAATATGGTTGACAGAGCAAGGTGCAGAATAGCAAGCTCTTAATGGGAAAGAAAGCTGTGTTTTTTTCACCCTCTTTTCCTTTTTAAAGAAAAGCTGTTGGTCTCCTTTAGATGCATATATACTGTGGAAGTACTCTTCCAGTTAATCCATAGCTTTAACTTGGAAGATAGAGGAAAGACTATAATGGAATTGCAACCTTGAATTCCTTGTACCTATTGGATTTTCGGCAGTATTTTGTTTAACAATTTGATCTATGTGCTTGCGTCGAGAGAAAAATAGCGGGTGCATTTAGAACTTCCCTCGACACCGAACTCAGAAACAATATTTTTACTTGCAGTGGTGCTATGGTTCCCAAATATTTTGATATTTACACCACATGCTTTAGCAGATAACTCCATAGCATTTGGATAACCCAAATTTGGGAACCATAATTAGCATTTACTCTTTTTTACTTGAGTAGTGCCATGCTTTCAAATTTTGAATCCTAAACACTTTAATAATTCTACCGCATGCTATGGCAGTGGTCAAGTGTTACCACATACTATTGCATGTCATACAAATAGTGTAGCTTTTGGGAAACAAGTTTGGGAGTCATAGTTTCATTTGTATGATAACTGGAATACTGGATGACTATCTTTGGCTCCTTTCTTGGTAATGGTTTGGAAGTTTCATTATTGAGTTGGTCTTTTGATTCCTCTGAACCATAAATCTGATGTTTTTCAAGGTGTTGCTTGATGTGTATGTGATAATTTTGGCATTTTTTTTTTGTAGGTTTTTTGTTTTGTTTTGTTTTGTTTTGTTTTGTTTTGTTTTTTTTTTTTTTTGTGTACACTGATATAGTTGTTGAATATTGTTGCTTTTTCTAATTTGAATACCAATTTTGATTCCAAATGTTTTACCGGTTGTATCACATGTTGAAGTACTGAGGTGCACCCGCTACAATTGACATCCTTTTGAGTCTAATTTGCAAACATCTCCTTGTTGAATTGTGCAAATAGAGCCAAAGTTATTGTTAAACCTTGAATTGCATCCTCTATTATCATGACTCATGGACCTCTCAGGCTAAGCCACTACTGGGAGAAAACAGAGCTCCTTGAAAACAAAGCAATTTGATTGAATTGAAACTGTAATCCGTTAATCAAAGAGTAATGTTACGGTTCTGAATTTGATCCTGAATTTTTTGTTGACTAAATAACATCAGTATCCTGTAGTTTTAGCAAAATTTCATTTGGGCTTTTAGCAAAATTTTATTTTGGGTTCTGTATTTTCAAATGTAACATTTTAGTCTCTCAAGTTTCAAAATCGTGTCAATGTAGTACCAAAAATGTTGAAAATACAGGGTCCAAAAGTTATTTTTTGCACCGTGAGGGACCAAAATTATGCATTTGAAAATGCAGGGCCAAAGTGGAATTTCACTAAATCTACAAAGTACTGGAGTGTCGTTTATCCATTATTTTTTTTAACAGTTGTGGTCGTGATACCACAAACAACTGTGCTCGATACCAATCCCATAGCATTTTGGAATACCCAAAATTTGAGAACTAGTGGTTTCGAAAAGCAAAGTGATTTTTTAAAATGTACTTTCGACATACAACAAAAGTACGGTACATAGGGGTTGGTCTCTTTCAACGTGGTGCTGCGTAGCACGAAAAACCTTTTGATACAAGATAGGACCGTTCACATGAACGAAGATAATTAATCCTTTTTATCTTCTTTCTCTTTTTCTGAGGGGGAAAGAGAAATAGGGTCTTATGGAGGAAGGGGGAGACGGCCAGCTATGAGAAGTAACTTTCCAAAATTTGGTTGCCATATGTCTTTAACAGTGATAATGCACGATGTGTTATATGGGGTAAAATGAACACAGACGACAAGTAAAATTTAAAAAACTTCAATTAGTTTTTATACCCTTTTTTTCTTACTATTTCCCCAGCAACCAAATAGGAGAAAACATTTTTCTTTATATCTTTTTTTTTTCACCAAATCCATTAACCAAACAAAAAGTGTTCTACAGAATATCATTGGCCACCCAAATTCAAAGGTTGGTACCCGTGTCTGTATATTATGTACTTCAACCAAATACTTCCCCACTGAGGTTTTTTTTTTTTTTTTTGGGTCACACTAAGCAACTAACTCAAGTGTAAAATTTTCATTTTCATTGCTTAATTGAAGTGTAAAACTCATTTTTTGTGAATCTAGAAGGTATGAACTGGAGAACAATGTAAAAATATAAGCTCCTCTTTGCATGAGAAATTATTTGAAATGACAACCGCACCTTTGTGACAACCACTATGATCCAAGTATTCCGTGGGTTCACAGGCTGTCACACCAAAAAAACCTTCTCTTTTTCACTGCACACGAGATATGAAGTTACCTATTTCTGTTTGTGTTTACCACTACCACTGCCACTACTACTCGAGCCTCCTCTTGATCCCTCGGAGACATGAGCATCCATAGCTGCTAGAAGCCGAGCTTCAAATTTATGGCCTTTCATGGCCGCCGTCACCTTCCTAACGACTTGTTGCTTCATCACCCGGCGCTCAGCCACCGTGAGATGCTTACACTTATCCAACCCTCTGAGCAACCCCACCACCCGTACACCAGACCCACCACCGGCCTTCTCAACCCTCACGAGCTTCTCCACCACTTGCAAAGCAAAAATCCGCTCCAAACACGCCTTGTTACCCAACTCAACAATGTCCAAAACACAATTCGAACTCACTTCCTTTGTCTTCATCGATTTACTTTCCATAGCATAAACTAACCTCTCCACAAGGCCCAACTCGAAGATTCGATTCAAAACAAGAAAACCACCGTTGCCAAACAGAATTTGATGCAGAGCCGTGTAGGCCGAGTCTTGTAACTCAGAGACATTGCATTGCATCATTTTGATCAAATCAAGAACAATGTCATACTCTAGAAATTTCTTAACAAAGGGTTCTCCTCCAGAGCAAGCTAATTTCATCAATATAAACGCAGATTCGGATCTCATTAAGTTCTGTTCTGGCTGCCCGTAATGAAGAAGTTCGGATAATCTGTGAATGAGAGGACTTTTCAAGATCATGTCTCCGATTTGCTTGTCTCCTGATTTTTCAATTATCGGTATGAGCTCTTGCATTGCTTCCAAAACTCTCTTATGATCACTTTCGAGGATTTTATCAACTAAATCCTCATAAGTTTGTGGTTTTGGTGACAATATAAGATTTCGATCCCCCAAAACGAATTTTTCCAAAGTCAGTCTGGCTTGCCAAGGCAAGAGATTCAGAGTACCGGACCGAAGAGAACTATTTGCAAGAGGGCCTCCAAGCTCATAAAATGCCTTTAAAGTGACAATTGCATGGTGTTGCGAAACCTCGGATCCGACCTCTAGAAGTTTTATTAGACACTTGTCGATATTCGAAGTCAACATTTTCTCAACGGCTTTTGACTTTCCGGCTTTGGTCAATGACATCAACGTAGCAAAGACACTATCGTGCCATTCCTCGGCATTGGGAGAGAGCAAATCTGCGAGCCGGTTCATCGGAATGGTCCGAAGCACCTTATCCACAGACTCGGGACTTCCAAACTCGGATAGCATAGCAAGAACGGTTGAAATGTTGGTCTGGATCAATGGTTCCTCACAGTTTTCTAAAATATTTGCAAGCTTATCGATTGCATTAATAGTCTCTAATGATGGCAGGTAATCACAGTAATCACTTTTACTGAATACATTTGTGATGGCATTTGCGGACACTGCGATCAGATCGTGCGATTCTGATGAGATCAGAGTCGCAATCTTCGGTCCCACTATGCTACTAAAGCTTGCTCTGCTAGCTTCAAGTTCCGAGATGGAAATGGTAGCCATAAGAGCTTCGACAATCGCTTCTAAAGTGATAATTGCTTGTTTTTCATCCAAACCGCTGAGAGAATTCTCTATCCTATGTTTGGCAACTTTCTTAGTCATTTCCTTCCCGAATATAAAAAGCCAAGGACTTAAAAAAGAATTCCCTTCTTTCGTGGAATCCGTTAGTAGAATTTCAATCGAATCGTTTATCCTGCTATTTAGATACAGAGCAACCATGTCATGTACTTGGTATAACGAATAATCATCGGTTTTCATCAATAATGACCCTTCGATAAGCTTGCAGACTACGAGAGGAAACAAGCTTTCATCCCCAAGAACCGACCAAACAGCCTCTAAGCAAGCTTCGGGAACTGGTTCAGCCCACGTAAGAGCTGCGAAAGCGATGAAGAGCCTTTTGGAGTCTTCGGGCATTGCTTCCAGACTGAACTCGAATGATCCGAAAATGGTGACCGTGTTCTCGGCTTCTTTCTCGTTTACATACGAGATGGGACCCGGCGCACACGTTGCGTACGTAGATAGGTTGGTTATAGCTTTTTCCCATTTCTCCGCTCTTGTTTCTTTCCTTAGAGCCTTGCCCATTACAGCAACTGTGAGTGGGTGGTGACCACAACGCTCAAGTAAAGTCTCTGCCACCCCCTATAGAACAAGAAAATCTCAGCAAATTCAACAGTGAATCTCTTAGGCTCCGCTTAGTTCATGGATCAAGTGAGGAACAAGAAAAGAGAACACAAAGGCTTTGTTTGGTTCTTGGATCTAGTGAGGGAAAACAAAAGAAAACATGGAGCAAAACAGTTTCCTGTGTTTGGCTAATAAGGAAAACGATGAGGAATAGAGGAAAGAAAAGAGAATAAGTTGATATGTAAATCTAGCATTTTGAATGTTGAGGGTCATTCCCTTCCTCTATTTATATGTTATATGTTTTAGAAATTTTATTTTTGATATTTTTTACCAATGAAGGAAAACACAAGGGAACTAGTTTTCCTTCTTGTTTTCCTTTTCGTTGTCTTTTCCTTCAAGAAATCCATGAACCAAACAGAGCCTAAGGAAAACGTTTCCTTTGATTGGTCAGCAAGGAAAAGAATGATAATGAGTCACTTTCCTTCATTTCTTCTTGATTTCCTATTTCAATTTCAAAAACTTTAATTTATAGAACTTATTTAAGCATGAAGGAAAATACTAGGGGAAATGGCTTATTTTTTCTTTCTTTTTCCTCACTTTCTTTCCTTTTCTTTTCTTTTCTATTCTATTCTTCTTCTTTTTTTCCCTTCTCTAATACCACGAACCAAACAGAGGATTACAAAAAAACAGGTACAACAACAACAAACAAACAAAAAAAATTGAGTGCATACGTTGGGAATATAAAAAGTCGAGAACTAGGAATAGATTTCATTTGGCTGAACTAGGCTTTGAAAGGTTGAATGAAGAGTTACTCTTATAAGGGCTTGCTATCCTACTACCTAAGTATTGTGCTCAGGTTTAAATGGACAAGACAAGTCCTTACCATCTCATTGAAATAAGGGCAGTAACGTAATTTTGCAATCCAGACCATAAAGTAATCTAGTTTATAACCAAACCAAACCAAACCAAACCAAGCCTTGTGTCCCAATCAAAAGTAATCTAGTTTATCTTCTTCAAAAATTTACTACATTATCCTCCTTTTAATGAGATGGTAAGGGCTTTTTTTTATCCAAAACATACATACTTTTAGATGTGTAGCAAGTTATATAACAATTTGAATATTGTTAATAGAATTGAAAATAGACTTCATACCGGCAGCTCATTCTCTTTAAGGAGGCTATGGTAGAGAAGTATTGCTTTGCTGATTTCCTTTACATCATCCTTGCTCAACTCTACCTTCTCAGCTTCCGTTATTTCATATACAGATTCATTTCTCGTAGTCACCAAATATTTGCAATTATTATCATACAACTTCGCAAACCGATCAACTATGTCTTGTTCCCACACATCATCAAGAAGGATTAAAATGCTTTTCTCGTACAAAGCTTCTTGAAGCAAATAGCTTATATACTCGAGATCTTCACTATTCTCATCCCTAATCTTCTTCCAAAACCCAATTTGTACCAAAAATTTACCAATCTTTCTCGATAAACGCTTTCGGTATTCATCTTTACAACCATTGCAAGCGGCCCTACTGCACCATTGGCCGAAGCCAAGTTCAATTGCTCCGTCCACGAACTTTAATGGAGTATCAGAAGCCACTTGGCGAGCCAAACATGACTTTCCAACACCCGACAACCCAACAATTAGAATCACTTTATGAGAATCCTCTTGTTCCAACAAACTCTTCACAAAATTGCATTTGCTAGATGTTGGGTATCCTTGTTCTGTGTTTATCTTCAATCGGCCTCCAATGTTCTTTGCAGTTGAATCTATCACATTCTCAACATTTTCAGTCATTCTTTGGGTTTCAACCCACCAATTTAGATCATCCTTAATTGAAATTACTATCTTCCCAAGCGGATCTCCGGTCACGGAATTCCATACAACTTTGGCGAATTTTTTAATTCTATTCCTTGAAACAACATTTCTTGCTTTCCTTATATTTGGGTGAAGACGTTCGACAAGGCCATTCAAGCTTTGAATTTGGTTATCTAATTTGGGGTTTTGAAGCTTGTAGACATGTTTTTGCTTAATACGGCGTGTCAAATTCTCGAGATCACATACAAATTCTTCTAAGCTTCGTATTCTTTTTGGAGCTTCATCGAGATTTCTAGAGGCTTGTTCTAATGCTCCAACAGCACCCACTATACTTGTTACTATCTGTGTTGCCGAAGCAATAGCTTGAAGTGGATCCATTTAATCCCTCTTAACATAATGCAGTTAAACCATTACACCCCTAACATGTATCAACTAATGATATGAACGCGTCTATATCTATCTATCTATCTATATATATATATATATATATTACAATGTCAGAATCATAACCTTATTCGAATTAAGCTATCATCTCATTGTATAAAGTATAATGCAGTGCCGGCAACCCATAACAAAGTCAACAACGAAACTAAGATGGATGGAGGTTTTTTTAACAAATTCCAAAGAATACCTATTTCAAGAAATACTTGAAATCCTGTTAGAGGAAGAAAATTGGGATTTTCCAGAACTAGTCAGTAACTTTGAGAAGAAGAATCCCAAAAACCCAATTTTGTATATCAAACCCATATTCCCAATTTTCTCTCAAAAATCAACTTTCACCAACATAGGAATGGGATTCCTAGAAACCAAACAGGTTCTAGCCAATGGCAATTTTAATCCAACTTTGAGAACAAGAACCCCCCAAAATAACCCATCAAGGCTCCTGGACCAACCAATTCAGTAGATCAAACCGAGATACCCAAATTATCTCAAAAATCAAAACTTTCAACACCTGGGTTTTCCTAGAAACCAAACACATCCAAGAAAATGGCAATCAGCTGAATCCAACTTTGACAAACACCAATACCCTTGAACTCAAATAAACTCGCACTGACAGCAAAGTCACAACAGACCCAGTTTCTTTAGAACAATCAATCGGAAACAAAACCCAATCCTCAAAATCAATCAGAAAACAGCAAAATATTGAAGAGAACTTGCAAATCATATTAGGGTACAAATGAATTGGGTGTTCAGTGTTCTTACCTCGGACATCAGCTCTCAATATCAATATTGAACTGGTTACAATATTGAGACAGAGCGATTAAAAGGAGAGAGAGAGAGAGAGAGAGAGAGAGAGAGAGAGTGAAAAGAAGGACACTTGTTCTAAGTCAACTAGAGGTGAGAAAATGGTTTCGTTACCTGCTGAGGACGCTGCTATTGTCACGGCCAATGGAGTGATAGATTGGCACATGGGAAAGACATTTTTACGGCGGAGTTGAAGGATTGTTTGGGCAGAGACAAAGGTATCGCTTTTGTGGAGGGTGAATGATAATTTCTTGCGTAGATGATAGGTAGGAGTCCATGTTTAGTCTAATGTAATTCTTAAAAATGATTATTTATCAAACTAATATGGCCATGGGAAATTGGAATGCTCAAAATAGAATACAGTTTTGTTTTAAGAATGATACACTCATATTTCCAATCACACAATAACACCCTTACTTTACATGTATGTACCATAATGAGAGTGTAGATGTTTTTTTTTAGGTGTGTAATGGTGTGCCCCAAACATTACTCGGCAAAGAATTGGTCTTGTGCTTAATGAGTAAATTGGTACCATAAATTCAAGTGTTTCGCAAAAGTCTATTTCGTGCACAGAAGTCTCCACCCAATCAAATAAATCTCTTAAACTTGACTATTCTCAAAGAGTAATGTTATGCTTCTCAAATTTTTTTTTCTTCTCAAAAAGTGTTTTTCAATACATGTGGTAGTGGGTTCCTCTTTATTAATGCTAGGACTACTTCAACATCAACCAATCAAAATTAATTTGACCCACTCCCACATGTATTGAGAAATACTTTTAGGAATTTTTTTTTGAAAAGCATATCATTACTCTTTGTCAAACCCCAGTTTCCAAAAAAATCGGATAAAGAAGTTGGATTGAGATGAAATTTGTGGAAGTGGTTCAAGGTCTTTCTTCCCAAACAGCCCTTAATAACGTCGGCCCCAGTGACGTTCCAAAAAATAACCTGTAGTTCTCACACAGGTGCCAACTTTGAACAGAAAATTCAACTCACTTCAACGACTCCTGACTCCTTTCAATAATAGACTAACTATTAATTTTGACCTCCTTTGTATTAGGCCAAATTACACGGATTTTTTTCTGTGGTTTTCATAATTACATTGATCTTTTTTGAGTTTAATGTTTGGATAACACCGATATGCTTTCCATTATAAAAATGTTAGAACCTTGAGGAAAAATACTTACGTTGTCAAATAATTGAGTTATTATTTCAAAAATACCTTTAATAGTTTCTCTAAAGTTTACTCTGACATTCCTCAAAATTGTGTCATATAACATAGAACTCCCTATGTTTTATAATAATTTCCCACTATGCTATCCAAATACTTCAATTTTATTAGTTAATGGTATTCCAGTCGATGATTTTAAAATAGGAATGGATACTTAGATAGGGCTTTGTTGTCAAACCCCATCAAATCAAATACATTTTGATTCATTTTGAATCTTCATCAAGAATTATATAATTTACCTTCGTAAACAGCCAATATTTGCACAAGTTCCTCACATAACACTACAATCTGAATTACAAATAAAGAATTAAGATAATAACAACAACAAAAAAATCCGCAGGACCAATAGTATTGATGATCTAGACTCATAAATATCAAGAATGGCGGCTGCATATTGCATATGGATAGACATTTGGGTGAATTAGCTTCATATTTCCTTGCATATACTTATTTGGCAATAGGTCATTTGGTTAAAACATATTTATTATTAAGTCTTTAAATTTTTTATTAGAATTTTGGCCAAAAATACTTCATATTAGACGTTATGGTTTTAAAGACCAATACGTTTTTATTTTTATTCAAAACTCCATGATTGGAGAAAATTAGACACATCAATCGTTTGACCACTTTAAATGAATTATATTATGACAAAAATAACCTTGAGAGAGTTATATAGCATTTCACAAAGAGAACGTATGATACACAGAGAATTTAGAGAGAGAGAGAGAGAGAGAGAGAGAGAGAGAAAGATTAGGTTTGGGGGCCAGTGGCCGGCGGAGGAGGGAGGAGGCGGCGATTGTGGAGTCCGGGGATGGAGTTGCGGGACCGATGTACGAGGCAACGAGATCTTTCTCCCTCTCTTTCGATCTTTGCCAAACCCTAGGTTGCAGCCATGGCTGGTGAAAGTTTAATCTCTCGATCTGCCCCAAACCTTGGTAAAGGATTTTCAGGCAACCGAAATGATGAAGATGAAGATAGATGATTTTGATGTTTGGTTCGATCCTCCTCTGACAAATCATGTGGTCAAGTCTTTTTTGGATGTAAAGTGGTGATTCTCCATATTTCATTATAGAAGGTTGGTTTTAATTGATCTTTGCTAGAGATACGGATGAAAAGAAAGATCCAATCAAGAACTACAGTTTCAGGAGTGAACTTGTTTGTATAAATATGTGTATGTATACATCAGAGTATGAGGTTTGTCCTCATTAATCTAAAATAAATTTTTTTTTTATGTATATGTATACATCTGAGTATAAGGTTTGTCCTCATTAATCTAAAATAGTTTTTGTGTGAGATTGATTTTCTATCCTCTCACTCCCAAGTTTGTCCTCATTAATCTAAAATACTTTTTGTATGAGATTGATTGTCTATCCTCTCAGTCCCAATCCCAACGAGAGAGCTAATATGGGGTTTGTGACCTAATTAGATCTTCATAATAATTCTTTGAAATTTTGCATGACTATTTTTTATGTGAAATTCATGTGGCATTTTGAGTTATGTGAAATTTCACATAACTAGTTACTCCGTATGAATTGTGTGAAATTTCTGATGTGGGTTTGTTTTATACCTTGTTTAGCCAAGGTTTTTGCGCTTTGTTTGTTATAAATTTCACACATTTATAAAGTTATGTGAAAATTTAGATGATGGAATAAATTTCACAATATACTAACAATGGTATGTGTTTGATAGATCTCGTCTTATAGATCTAAAAATGCAAATTTTACAAACAAAAAAAAAATGATTTCTAGAATGAAATTTCACATTTACAAAAGTTGTGTGAATTTCACAGTGAAAAAAGTTGTGCAAAAATTTTACCTATCTAATTCTAGAATAACAGTGAGATTACCACTCTCTCTCTCTCTCTTACATTCTCTCTTTTTGGAATGAAATTTTACATTGAAAAAAGTTTCACATAAATTTTTTATGAAAAATTTCACATAAAAAGGAACTGCACATATTCATCAATTTGAAAATTTGGAAGGGAAATAGAAGAACAAAGAAGTTTCAAAAGAGAGTTTGGATATCGTGGGAGAGTTGTGTATACACACAATCATGTCAAAGTTGGGACCCACAGACACAACAACAGTGGCGTGCAACTTCTATTTTAGACCTTTTCAAAAGTCAGGTTTATGTTCCCTTTGGTTGTGAGAAAATGTGGAGTAATTTCACATCACTTTTTTTTTTCTTCACAAATTTTACATAACCAGATATGTGAAAATTTACATGACTTTTTATTCCCCAAATTTCACATAATCAATTATATGAAATTTCAAATGCTGAGGTGAACTTCACATGACTTTTTTTTCTTTCTTTTCTTTTCTGTTTTGCAAATTTAACATAACCAGTTATGTGAAATTTTAGATGCTGGAGTGAATTTCACATGACTTTTTTTTGACAAAATTTTACATGACTAGTTATATAGATGAAATTTCACACAACGTCAAATTTCACATGAGACCACTACACCAAACGATAAAAAAAAATAATAAATAAAAAGAAGAAGAAGAAGATATGTGAAAATTTACATAACTTTAATAAAGTGAATTTCACATGACCTTTCTGTTCACAAATTTCACAAAACAAATTATGTGAAATTTGTGAACAGAAAGGTCATGTGAAATTCACTTTAGCATCGTGAAAGAAAAATAAATTATTCCCAAATTTCACATGACCTTTTTTTTCCCCAAATTTCACATAACCAATTATTGAAATTTTGGATCTTGGATTGAATTTCACATGACTTTTTTTCCCCCAATTTTCACATAACCAGTTATGTAAAATTTTCAAACGCGGAAGTGAGTTTCACAAGACTTTTTCTATTCATAAATTTCACATAACTTTTTCTGTTCACAAATTTTACACCACCAGTTATGTGAAATTTCACATAACATTTCAAACAAATTTGACTCAAAACTAAACACATTAAAACAGATTTGACTCACATAACAGTGAGTGAATTTTACACAAAAAAGTATGTGAAATTTTAATTCAAACAGATCGATCTGTGAAACTACATAGAATTTCATATAACTAGTTGCCTGAAATTTCACATAACTAGTTTTTCACACAACTAGTTATGTGATTTCCATTCTCTCTCTTACACACTCTCTCTCTAGGATGAAATCTCGCGTTGAAAAAGCTATGTGAAATTTTACAATGAAAAGTTGTGAGAAAGTAAAACAAAATTGGATTGGTTGCTTTGCTGCTTGTGTGAAATTTCACACTGAAAAAAGTTAAAATTTCACTCAATTATACTATATCACCATACATCACTGTGAATATCATTGTTAATAAATTATGTAGTTTATATGTTCGAAATTTCACATTGCAATACTAATACAATTGAAATTCATCTATAATGTGAACATTTTACGTGTGAAAATTTTGATTATAGAAACGTAAGTTCCTAGTATGCTACTGTGAGATTTAGGCATTGTCATTCAAATGCTTAAGTTTATACATCGTTAACATTGAGATTCGTAGTGTACAATAAAAAATAAAAATAAATTAAAAAAAGACCCATTTCCAAAATATATGATACATGAGGTATGTAAATCCAAAAACCTCATGATACATGATTACATGGTCAAGACTATATGATACAATAATCCAAAACATATGATTCACAATTTCTATCTCTAAAATAAAAAGATGAGTTATGTTGCGTCTTTCGTGTTTTCAAGCAGCTTCTACAATCTCTTGACCACTAGCATGATTCAGTATGGACCCATTGTGCTGTGAAACATCACCCTCGTGAATTGATTTGTCGGACCCTTCGCTACTATCCCCGCTATTGAGGTTGAACTGTCATCGGTTGTTGATACACTGGCTTCAACAACATAATCCTCACTTTCTTCCATTTAACTTTTAGCATTGTCGATGACATCATGAACATTCTCATATTTTCTGGTTGACATTCCCTTTACCTTCTTTACAACTAGTTGCTCAATCTTCCCATACTTTGAACTCTATTTGTAAATGGGCCATTTACAATTCTTTCTTCTAACGTCATCTCCAGCTCGAAAGCATTGACCTACGAATTATTTGGAAATTTCACAAGAAAATTTAGAGAAAAGTTCGTAGTTCGAAACCATGGAAAATTTTGCATTTTCACCTGCAGAATTTCACATGTTTGAAATCTAAATATCACAATATTAACAGTGAAAATTCTTATGTTTAACCACATGCATCACGAAATCTAAACTGTTTGAATATACACATTAGTATAGAGCAAACCATGAATTCACCAATGAATATGAAATTTCTAAATAACAACTAATAAAATTCATATGTTTTTATTCATCTAATTAGTTGAACAAATAGCTTGAAATTTCTCACTGTCAAATGAGAGATTTCACATCAATAGCACTAACCATGAAATTTCATATGAACAAAGTCAAAGCGACTGGGGGTGAGTGCATTGCACGCCTCACTAAAGTCTAGGGTTGATATACTCCTACTCAACATAAGCCAGTTTAACTTAATTAAGTCCCATTTGACAAATCCTGGAACCATCATGAGCTTTCCGTGACTCTTCTAGGCAATAGCTTCCTGAATAAGCAATCTAATTAAAGTCAGCAACTCAATCATCCATTGGGCTATATGATTTTTTTTATTTTTTTGGCAAGTTTCATTAATAAAAAGTTTGGTGACAAATACCACTATTATAGAACCCAAACCATACAAGATGGACAACCCTAAAACCTAACCAACAAGACTTCCCGAAGTGAAAGTTCCCTCCTAAAAGCACCACTGATTGGGAATTTTAACAGGAGCCTAAAGCACACCCCACCAAGTGTCCCAATCATAATATATCCATACTTCCCCTGAACAACATTATAGCACAACCATTGCCTAAAATCTTGACCTTATCAAATATCAAATAAATAGAAAACTGTGACTCCACTAAACCTAATGACCACCCACCCTTAGTGTATCGGTAGACCACGACGATTTGATGAGTGTTTTGGCCCACTACCGTCAAGGTACTCCAAGGCTCCAAGTATTGAGAGGACGTGCCAAATCTATTTGTAGCAGCAATGAATCTACTGCTCCTCATGTGCAGTTTCTGCTCCTATTTTGAAGCTGAGAAACATCCGCCAACAACGCTTGAACATCAGCACCTCCCACTGATTTTTTGGGCTATATGAAATTTATCGTTTATACTTTATACTAGACATAAAGATTACAATTTAAAACAAGATTTTTGCTAAAACGAGATATTTCTCGTATGTTATATCTGTGAGTGTATGTGAAATTTCACATACCGGATATTTTGGAAATGCAATGAGAAATATCAATTTCCCCCAAAATGAGTAATCCCCTTTATCTTACATATGATAATGGATGATGAATTTCACATATCTCAACGTTGGTTTTGTAATGAGAAATTTAGCAACTAAATTGTCATTTGAAATTTCACATTACAGGATCTCGCATCTTTGTATATTTTTAGGTTGTGATACTGAAATTTCTTCACAACATGATAAACACTAAATTTCCCAAAATCAATGAAATTGAGTTCAATCATAGGAAATTGATATTGAGAATTATCATTTGATACAATTTCACACAATGAAGTGAGAAATTTCCCAACATCACCGGAAGTATATTTACCTGCGATTTATGTAACGACATTCTAGTGTCGTGCCCGAAGAAACCCCAACTTCATTGGGAAATTTATCAACATCAAAATGCAGGGAATTGATCGAAAAGCAAAATAAACACCAAAAGTCTAAGAAGTTTTTTAAAAAGCCCAAGAAGCGATCAAAAAATGAGGTAACGAAAGCCTATTTTTTTCGTTCCTTTTTTTTACAAACAAAAGCAATTGTTGAATAGGAGAGAAACATGAACTAGTTTTCAATCCATATTACATGTTCATGAGAAATTTCAGACAGATGGTACAAAAAATAGAACCCTAAATCATGTACCTTTTTCCCCCATTTAATTCGTCGTCAACGTGAACGTGGTGGCGATGTCGATATACAGAGCTTTTCTAAAACAGTTCTCCGATCTGAGATTGATTATTGTTTGGCTGCGATGTCGATTTTCCATCTTGGATTCAGGAATCTGGGACGATAATTGGATTTTTGGGAAAAAAAAAAACTATCACGCTAGATGGTAAACTATAAACACACGGTATATGTGTTGGAGGGCATTTTCGTCCGGATAATTATATTGGGACTAATAACCAAGAAGTTATTTGGGTTGGAGCTATTAGTATAAAAGCCTGCTAAATTAGACTTATTACTAATTGTCCCATTTTTTATTGACTAAAATATTCCTCCCTCATCAACTTTGGTAATATTCAAAATGTTCACCCCCTCCATTAATGTTTTCTCCCAAAATTTCTCCCCAAACAATTAAGGAAATAAAACAATTAAGGGAATCAAAATTTGAAAGTCACCACCTTAATACCATTAAGCGCAAGCATCTCCATCACGTTGTAAACGCATACAAGTCTGAAAATTTTCACAATAGTTTTTGTGAATTTCTCAATATATTCTAGAAAAATGAGAATGAAAGAGACAGTCACAACATGATTTGTAAATTTCACAACATATTTTGAAAAACAAATCACAGAACACGATTTGTGAATATCACAACATGTTCTGGAAACAAATCACAGAACATGATTTGTGAATGATATCACAACATGTTCTGGAAAACAATAATTTGTGAATTTCACAACATATTCTAGAAAACAAAAATGGAAAAAAGAGTCACAACATGAATTGTGGATCTCACAACATGTTCTAGAAAATGGAAACAGGGAATAAAGAGAGAAGTTACTGTATCAATCTGATTCAACAACTTTAAAAAAAATATATCAAATTACTTTGAAAAGAAAATGTGACTCATTTCGAGCGTTTAAACAAAAAATTTTGGATTCTGAAACCGAAAGAGAAGAAAGGAGCAAGTGTGAACCATACTTGGGCTATGGTGATGGTATGGTTCGAATCACGTATAATGCACCATTTATCTTCTTGAGCCATCATTATCCCCATCGCAAATCTCTGTGATGAGAGAGAGAGAGAGAGAGAGAGAGAGAGAGAGAGAGGGAGAGTGGATCCATCCATCCTATCAAGTATGTAAATTTGTATGTAGATAAATGTTAAAATAAATTTTGTCTACCATTTATTCCTTTGCATAAATGAGTCAACTGTGTGGCATTAATGCTAGTCATTTTATCAAATCAACCCTCCACCATATATGTAAAGAGGGCATTTAAAACATATATGGATATTTGGAGAGAGAGAGAGAGAGAGAGAGAGAGAGAGAGAGAGAGAGAGAGAGAGAGTATGTGTGTGTGTGTGTGTAATAAAGATATGAAAGGGCATTTAGGACATAAAAATTATTTAACCATGATTAGGTGTATTAACTAGGATCCTAAGGATCTAGTATTAAATAAAAATATTGAATGTCCTCCATACATGAAAGTACGTGGATGAGAGATTTAAGGGCAATTGTCTATAGATACTTATCCTCCATTAGGTTGCTCAGTGGTGGTCGGTCGAGGCGGTGTATCGAAAATTTCTTACAGCCCTATGAGCCATGACTAGTTACAAAAGACTGATATGTCCTTGCAAGTATTCTAACATGGTTATAACATAAGTAGGAAACATAAATGTCATAGCCCGGTCCCACAATTGCGGAACCGAAGCCCGTGGCACGTCACCGAGGCTAAATCCATTCATTAACGTTTCCGAAAGAATTAGTTTAAGAACACGCAGTGAAAAAGAAAACAAAATTTTTTTTATACCAGCAATCTAGTCAATTGTTTCTCATGCCCCAGTCGACTGAGCCTTGATCTAGCAGGAGGTCTGATTTGAAACATAATCCAGTCGAGTGTTTTCACGAACCAGTCGACTGCTTTGAGTCCCAGGGAGTCCCAATCCCCAGCTATTCAACCCAATCAACTGCCTCCCATGTCCAGTCGACTGGGGTGTCAAATTCCCAGTCGACTAATACTGTCCGGTCGACTGAATTCCAGCCCAAACTGAAAGTTAAATTCTGAAAACACACACCAGTCGGCTGTGTCAAGGGACCCAGTCGACCACTTTTACAAATCTGAGGCAGTGTCTCTTTCAACAAAAGGATCCAGTCGACTTCAAACACAAACTAGTCAACTGGTTTCATTGCAGCAGAGCATTCTGCAGAATTCCAAGTCTCAAGGCTATTCCCACCCATTCAGGGACTAATTACACACATCAAACCCCAATCCAAAGTGGCTCTATTGTACAACAACATACCCAAAATATAATTACAAGATGTTATCCAATTCTATACAAGTTCCTTACGAAAATAAATAAATAATCATTTCTATTACAAAACTACGAGATAGAGATGATATGTCGCCTTCTAAGTGAACTCCCGACATCTCGTGATCACTTCCCTGATTCCTCACCGGCATTCACACCTGTAATGGTTATTTGAATAACCACATATATTTCGATTCATTTAAGATAATGCTTAGTGAATAAAACAACCATGCACATAAATGATAAACATGCTTGCATTCACATTCTCTACGTTTCATACTAGTCTTCAGAGTCTCACGTGTACGGCCCACACTCCTAGTTAGTCCACGGCTCCTCGCCAATAAGTCAATGCAACAAGGTAAGACCCACGTTTCTTTTCTTCAAACGTACGACCTTATGCCTATAATAGCTCACAATAATGGCTTGGTAACACGTGCTCTGACCCAAATAGCAACTAAACATGCTCAAACACATTTCACTATGCAATTGGGCCTACTTATCAATATAGTCACTCAATATGAACTAAATAACATATAGCTATGAACTAACATATGCTTTTCATACAAAACAAGATTAACCACTTTCTATGAACATTCCCAAAAATGAATTTTTGAAAAACTTATTCAAACAAGACCTAGTGGATATCCAAATGAAGCTCTTACCTCTAGGAGTTCAAAAATATGATTTTGGTTGAAAACCAACGGACGAACGGTCGTCGTTTGGCGTCGTGAAGATCAAAGCTTCCAAATCTCCCTTTTGGCCTCTCTAGATTTAGGTTAGAAAACTTTTATAAATGAAAATATCTCACCTCTTTCTATATATAGGCACAACTCTAAAAAATTGTGTTTACCTCCCCCCGAGTTCTCAAACTTCTAATTATTCTCTGAAATGTCTTACACGTCTAATTCATTGCTTTGCGAATGAAAGCTATAAATTATAAAAGTTTTCGTCTAAGTTCTGCTTGGTTGCTAAACTGCAATTCCACATGATTTTACAAAATTATTAATTAGCCTACCAATTATGTAGCGTGTTAATTCGTCCTCACAAGGATACTGAAACGAACATCCGGATTATATTCTAAACCAGATAATTATACAGATAGTGAAATACACAGGTAAACATTATTTTCAGATAACCATTTAGGGTATTCCACAATGACCATCTCAATCTCGGAGAGACGTCACAACAACAAAACATCCATTTCACACAGTCACATAGAGTTCTCTTACATAGACACCCAATCAACTCGTGAGTCCCAACTCATTCACACATGTGTCATAACATACATCACATCACTCACATCACATTATCATGCATGGAAAATGTAATGAAATATGATAAACACACACACGGTTGTTATAATTCTTTCCCCCTTAAAAGAAGCTTGTCCCCAAACTAGAACCTCATGTATAAAATAGGTGTGCATATTGAATACGCATCTCGTCATCTAATTCCCATGTCATCGCCTCTATCGTTTGGCTATGCCATAACACTTTCACTTTCGATATCAGCTTATTTCGTGAGGTTTGATCCTTCCGATCCAAGATCTCTATCGCGTATGCAACATACGTCAAATCACTCTGAATCTCATACGGCATTGGATTCATCACTTGCTCTCTATCCGCTGCTAAGCATTTACTTAACAATGACACATGGAATATGTTATGATCTTGAGCATACTCATTCGGTAAGTCCAATCGATATGCTATGGGTCCAACTCTCCCAATGATTTCAAAAGGTTCTATATACCTCAGATTGAGTTTTTCGTATCTCCCAAATCTAGTAATCCCCTTTGAAGGTGACACCTTCAAGTAAACCAAATCTTCCACATCAAATTCCAACGGTCGTCTACGCTTGTGGGCATAACTCTTATACTGTAACACCCGTACCCGAAAAAGACGATTAATGTAGTATTAATATGTATTAATAATGATAATTAATGCATAAAATGGTTTTAGGTGGGGTTATGAACCCACAGGTAAAAAGGTATTCAAATGCGGACACAGATGAAAGTTCTGTAAAAGGCAGGACCGATATAAATGTGGGGCCCAATGAGGGTCTAGTTGGTAAAATTTATATTTAGATGCTATTATATGTTGACATGCATATTTATTTAAATGTTTAAAGATATTATTATGTCTTATGATAAGTAAGGAGACCAGTTTGGATACCCATGTGAGGGCATATATGAATATAATTGATAATTAGTAGGTTTAATAGTAACCTCATAATTTATGTGGAACCATGTTTGGGACCCACACGGGACATAGAATAAATCCATTTAGAAAAGGGAGGTAATTAATGCAATTAAAATAGGGGTTTCATAATAAAGCTTAAAGAAAGTTGGGGGAGGTAAATGGGAATAAGGCAAAGTTGTGCCAACACATATGCATGTAGCATATGTGTCTCAAGCGCAAAATTCAGTTGGATTTACAGAAAATCAAGAGAACCAAAAGCTTCAAGTCGGCGACGGCTTTCTCAACGACGTTTCTTACCGTTACTTCGCCGTCTGACGTCAGATTTACGATCCGAGACCATTTTTGGACTCCAGAGGTAAGAGGATCATATGCATGTAATTTTTTTTCATTTTCGGTAATGTTTTTCCGGCGACTATTCTTGATAGACAACTCTCAATATGTAGGATTGATCCTAGAGCCAGAGTTGGGTTTGAATCTAACTTGAAATTGGATTCTAGGAGCTTAATCGGTTAAGAATCGAAGAGGTGAGTGTTCTAATCCCAAAATTGGGTGTTTATATATGTTTATATGGTAATTGTTATCAAAGAGTGCTTAGTTCATAGACTTGTGATTATATGTTGTTGAATTTGAAGTAAAACATGTCAATTATATATAATTTGCCATGTTATATGTTAAAGTTGCTTATGTGCTTATATGGATCAAATGGAAGTCAAGTAGTGGTCACCATTTATAGGTCCCATATGTAAGGGATAGTAAGCCCTCAATGAGTGGGGCATGGTGACGACCACAATGATGTTTTGAATTTGAGTTGAGAAATGTGACGCGTTTCAATAGAGTGACTGAGAAGAATAAAATGGGATCAAATATCAACAAATTGAAGATCAAAGCGCATAGTAACAATTAAAAGATCCAAAAAAAAGAAAGCCTAGATCCCCAAATATTGAACGAAAACTTCGTATAGTTAGAATCAAATTTGAAGAATCAAAGTTGTGAAAATGAATCTAATTCAAGAGGGACTAAGAACATTATGGGATCGAGAAAAGATGCATATGGGAATGGGATGGAGCACAGCTCAGAACTGCGTCAAACTATAGCTTGAGTGTCCCTTTTCGGTGAGATTGGCCTTATCAAACACTGCCATTAATGCGAGAAAGAGAGAGAGAGAGAGAGAGAGAGAGAGAGAGAGAGAGAGAGAGAGAGAGAGAAGGGTGGGGGGGGGGGGGGGGGGAATAATTGGGTTTCTGCTATTTGCTACAGAAGCGTTGTTTTATGTGGAGAGGTAAGAGCTATTGTGTAATAATGGTCGGTAATTTTAAATTGTTTGAGCTAGATTGTGGTGTAGTAGCCTAGTAGGTGTAACGGTAATAAGTGACAATATTAATGCTAACGGTGATGCCTTTGGGATCACGAGAATGTGTGATATGCTATATACGATAAAGAGTGAGAAATTCTGGGGTAAGAAGGACCCTGGGGGTGGTGGCTTGAGGTACTTGACTTTTCAGAGATCAATTTGTTGTTTATATTGATTGTTACATTTGCATATTGAACATTCCAATAGCATGATTAGTTCCCTCACTAAGCGAAAGCTTAAATGAAAATACATTTTCTATTGTGGTTATTGAATAACCATCGCAGGTACCAAACGAGATGAAGAGAGGAAGTGAGTCATGCAATGGGATAAGTTTGGGAGTTGTGAATATGTTCACATGCCTAGTTTGTTTATATTCAAAATGTATATTTTGTTGTCAATGTATAAGTACCTTGGGTTTTTGGGAGACTTGTAATATGCTTAAGTTGGGTATTGTTGGTTGTTTGTGCACCAAACCATGAGTTGTACTTGCAAGTTGCAAGTTATGTATGTTGGGAGTGAATTTGGAAGGAGCTAGTAGCTTTGGTGTAAACCTTATCTTGTTTTCCTTATGTTGAACGGTCATGTATGTATTGGGAGTAATGTGATGCAAATTTGTGTTCTAATGAAGGGTTAATGAGTTTGAATGTTAAAATAACTTTTCAATGAGATCATGTACATATTTGAATGTTGGAAGAACTTGGTTCCATATTAAAGATGATTTCCATAAGTTCCGTGGAATGTACTTGAGGTTTTGAGCTCACTTTGTCAAGAACATTTCTATTTCCTTGCTAGCTTGTGAGATTGGGTTTTTTTATGGCTAGTTTTTCATTTGAATGTAATTGGATTATGATTTTAAATGTTTTGGAAAGATTTAAATGTGGTGTGGACATGTTTATGGGTGTTTGCAAAAATTTCCATGATGATTGGAACCAATTATAGAACTTGGGAATGTTTTGAACTGATTAAATAGAGTTTTAGCAGCAAAAAAATCCATTTGCAGAATCCGGATTGATCCGGGTCTGGTGTGGATCGATCCGGGGCATCTGGGGGAGCAAAAAAAATGATATTTTGCTAAAATCGAATCGATCCGGTTTTGGGGCGGATCGATCCGCTGGTCTAGTTTCAACCCGATGTCTTTTACGGAAACAAGCATAACTCTCTCTAGAAAATTCAGTTTCGTGCGCCGTTTTTTTGCATTGGAATCGGGACTCAAAGACCTATCTTTTGATATAGAATTTGTTATACTTTATTAATGACCATTTTACCCTTGGGGGCTGTGTTGTCATTATAAACTCATTTTATTAATTCATGGTTTTCTTAGTAGTTTGAGAATAAATTGGTGTGTGGGGTTGTTAAACGTGTTCTAAACCGCCCGAAGTGGGTTAGGGTATGACAATTTTTGGTATCAGAGCAATAGGTTAGAGCCTTTGGGGATGAGTGACGATTACAACGCGTAATAACATAAATGATTAAAAGATGTGTAAATCACGTTTACTAGAATGTTGAATGATGTTGAGCATGCATTGAAAAGTATAAACATAATGTGTGTGTGTGAAAATGTATTGTGAGTGCCAGAGAGAAAATGTCTGGTTCGACACCGCCTACACAAATGGAGAGAATAGAAAGAGTTGTAGCCGGTTTGGTACAAGTTGTTGAAACCTATGCGATAGAGGGGAGATGTGAACAGCCGAATCCGAATCCGAATCCGAGGGAGGAGGTGACCACCATCTCACAATTTTATAAGTAGAAACCGAAAATATTCAGGTGAGAGACTGATCCAATGAAGGTTGATTTTCTGGTTGTCTGATATGGAGAAGATATTCAGGGTTCTACCATGTACCAAGGCTCAGCAAGTTCTATATGCCGCCGACACTTTAAAAGAAGAAGCACAATATTGGTGGCAGACTAAGTTGGCACTAGGTAAGCCAAATACATGGGAGGAGTTTGCAGTACTCTACAAGAACATTACTTCCAAAATTGTTCGAGGATCAAAAGGCTCAGGAGTTTATGGAACTAAAGCAAGGGGGGATGACAGATCGGGAATACTCCGCCAAATTCACAAGTTTGGCTCGATTTGTCAAAAATATAGTACCAAATGAAGGGGATTGAACTAGAAAGTTTGTGACGGGGCTTAGGGATGAGATTCGATGCTAAGTATCAGTGCAACGGTTAGATAAAGTTACTGAGGCATTGGATGTGGCTTCCATCGCCAAGAGAGATATGGGGTATCAACAAGGCTCGCAAGCACCATTAACTCAATAATACAAATTACCAAGTTCAAGTCAATATAGTGGTCAAGGCCCAACAGAAATCGAAAAGACAAAGTTTTGGGACTTCCTCAGGTGGTGGAAGTAATCAGCCACGGTGTAATACGTGTGGGAAGTTTAATTAGGGATGTGTAACAATTGCCATCAAATGGGACACGTAGCGAAGAATTGTCCAGGTATAAGGCCCAGTACAAATGCTCCGATGAGACGTACCAATGATAGTGGAATGGTTTGCCATAATTGTGGGTAGCATGGACATCGAATGCGCAACTGTCCTAGGCCGAGGCAAGGAGGTTTCAGTGCAATAGCAAGGAGGCAAGGAGGTTTTAGTACCCCGAGACCACCTCAACAACAACAGTCACAAGGAAGGGAACAACGTCAGTGTGGACACACGGAATCAGTCGTCCACTCTTTCAGTTTATTTGAAATTGGTTTGGATCAAAGAAAGAAAAGGAAGGTCTGTTGAAAACAGATACAGAGTCACCACTTGGTTTTTAAGGAACCAAGAAACCTAATTTTGACTCACCCAAATGGATAAAGGGAACCAGCCCTTCATAACCAAAGAACTTGGCTCGGGGTTTTGGTACGAGAGAGGAAGGAGCCTTTGTCACGACTAAAACACCCTCAACTTGCCCCGTCTCTCGACGGGCCTCAATTAGCATCCAAATAATCATCTTATACTATGTTTGGTTCGACAATTAATACTATGATAGTATATTACATCTCATAAGAATCTTGAAATGGAAGATCAAAAGATAAGATATCATTCATAAGATCTAAGCCAAATATCACATAATGCAAAGTAAAGAACACACAAATAAACCTATGAAAAAATGTCTAATCACATATCAAGTAATCAAGTTTTCCTAGTCTATAAGGGGGACATGAATTGTTCTTGAAACAAATAATCAAAGAAATCAAAACATGCTTAGCAAGCTAGAATGATGCATGTTAATTTTTGAGAAAGGAAGACCTCTCAATCCCCGGGACGGACGAGAAAGGATGATTAGATCGAGGGGAAGCATGGACGTATGATCCAACTCATTCCTTAAATCCTCTTAGATTAGGAGTCACAAAAACCGCATGCATGCAATGTATGATCCTAGAATATGCAAAGGTTGTAGTGTGTTTGTGTACATGGACTTACTAAAGTGGCTTAGAAGTCTAAAATATGCATGAAGAAAATCATCATAGGATATTTACAAATGTAGTATGGACTACTTCCTAAGATATGAACTAATTTGGAGTGCATGTGAGCATCAAATCAAAGAATGAAAGTAAAAGTATGCTTGCTGTGAATAGTGGACAGAATAGTGAGTTGATCTTGTAAAAATGGAAAAGTAGGGTTAGAAATGTTTTTAGTTCATAATTTTTTATCAACATCATCCTTGTTGTGTCTAGAACACATATCAAAAAGCCAATCTTCAATAACTATTACAGATTGAGAGAAATCATATAAACAATAGAGGTTACCCAGAAATAAAGTCCGTACTGTTGACTGAAATGTTGAAAAATCTTAAAAATGAAAACAAACATCTAGAGAGCCATATTATACAGAAAGTTCCCTAAGACATTGAAGTTCAGGGAAAAAATAAGTTGGGATCACTTCTTTTGGAAAAGTTTTCTGAAAAATAAGTTGAAAGTCAACCTAGCTGCTGTGACAGTAAAAACAGAATGTCTGGAAGGAATGTTTGGACTGAAATGACATCCTTCCAAGTGTTTTTAGCTCAAACCAAAAATCATGGGGGTTCTCTAATGAGTTAGGAAGATTTTCCAAGTGGTCTTGTAATCACCCTTTGAGTATTGAGTTCTAGAGAAATCTTTGAACTCAGATTATTCACTGTTTTGAAGATTTTTTGAAAAGAACAAGGTTTATTTCTTGTAATCCAACTATTGGGGTTTTAGAAGGGTTTTGAAATATAGGATTTCAAAGTATTTTTTTAACATCAAATGGAGATTATGACCTCTTGGAATATCAACATTAAACTCATATCAAGAACCTCCAAGATTTTGGAGAGATTTTGTTTTTCATTTAAATGTGACTTCAAGAATACATAGAAATATATTGAAGTCATAATCATTATCTATCAAACATGTTTTTGAGGTCAAGAGCTACTATCCATAAGGATTCACTCACCTCAAACTTCATATCATCATTTAGGCGATGATGAACTAGAAAGTAAACAAAGAAAAGTAAAAAAGAAATGAGGTCAAGAAGAGATAAACATAACATATAAACAAGCAAGTAAGTAATCAACAAATGATATTCAATGAGATTATGAACTTGTAACTTGGTATTTCACTCATATATGTGATTTTGGACATGGAAGTAGCTTCCTATTTCATAAATGCTCACTAAAATGGTGGTTGGGTGTATTGAATGTGAAGTAACTAGGAGTAATGAAGTAAAAAACAAAGTTTAGAACTCACTTTCTTGTTGAAAATCAAAGAAGGAAGCTTCTTTTTCTCTCTATTCTAACCTTATTTCTACAACTTTTTCTCTAAAACTTTTCTAAGCTTTCATTTTGTACCCCCTAAATGAGAAGTCAAGGGGGGTTTATATAGGCCAATTTGGGGTGGTTTTGGAATTTAAAGAGTACTCCATTGGTCCCAAACATCTGTGAACAAGAAATTAAGTCGTTTTGGTTTTTAATTAATCAAAATGGACCCCCAAGATAAATTATAAAAATGGGCTGTTTTGGGGGAGAGTGTCGCGGCGGCAGTGGGCCAGTGCTGCAGCGACACTGCTCCTCCAACACCCGGATAATGCTGATTAGGCCCCCAGAGGTTCGGTATTTGCGAAAAGGCCCTATTTCATTCGAAATTCACAGAAAATACATACGCGCTCCAAATTGAGCTTGTGATATACCGTTGGAAAGGTAATGGAGTCTAATTTTCATAATAAAAAAAAAAGTTTGGAGTCAGGTCACTTTGAAAAGTTTTGATGTATTTGCGATAATAGCCGATATGATCGTCTTTTTCTTCGGAAGTCCATAATAAATTCGCTTTGAATTCAGAAATTATGTGCGTACGCCGTTGGAAAGCTATTAACCTCTAGTATCCATGAAAAGTATTTGAAAATTGATACAGCGCTCCAGTTTCAAAGTCAACACATTTAGGTCAAATAGGTCAAACCAAGGACCTCCAAGAAGTTCTTGGAACCTCTAGGAGCTCCCAAGAGCTGACGCTTTCGTTCAATTTTCTTTTAAAACTCATTTTAGTACTTTTCACATGATCTAGAATGATCTCAAAACTTTTTGGAGAATTTGGATGCTTTCGGTCAAACCCTGGTCAAACCTGGTCAAACCTGGGTCAAACAGGTCAACAGGGACTTTCTGGGAACTTCCGGGACTTTCGGGAGTCTCTGGGAGCCGACGATTTCATTTGATTTTGCTTCAAAACTTATTTTTAGTACCTTTTTTTATGACGTAGCATGTTTTCAGAACTTTCGGTCCAAATCCGGGAGTGTTTGGGCTTTCAGGGGCATTTTGGTCATTTGAACCAATTTTTGAGCATTTTGAGAGATAGAACTAACTTCTATGAGTCCTTTTCGATCATTGTGAACTGCCAAGCTATGGGTCTCCTAAATCCGATAGCCGACAAAATGTGGTGTCTACAGTTTGCCCCTCTTTGGCATGAACTTGCGAGGCAACGCATATCGTAAGCGAGTGCCAAAGTCTTGAAGAGACAGGTCTTTTGGAGGCTATAGATTTAGTATAAATGCATTGCAAAAGATGCAGTGATAGAAAACATGAATGCTGAGGCTAGTGCTGGTCGTGCTATGCGTGAGCTACCTACGTATCTGCGGGGGAATCAGACCAGGACGTAGTTCGGGGCACAAAGGAATAAATCACACATGCACAATAAGATAGGCGGATGCTATGCTATGAGGATGATAAACAATGCATGGATGTGATGTGTAATGAGTCCTATTATGCCTAGTGTTCTAATCCTAGCATGAGCCGGTACTGTGGGTGTGTGATACTCCGAATGTACTTATGTTGTGTTAATGTTCATCTGACTCTTGTGCAGCGGTTGATTCTGATAAAGATATCAAAGTGTTGAAGACTCTGGGCCTCAGGGCAAACTTCTTTAAACTTTGGGAACTGCGCTTTGTGGATAGAATCGGATGTGAGGTCCTTGAGGATGACAACTAAAGGTAATTGATGGACACAGAAGCCCTGGATACCAAGCGATGGATGAGGTTTTTGCAATAACTGACAGGCGAGAAAGCTCACGATAGCTGGTAAGTGAGGAAGCTCACCACGACTAACAAATGAGGAAGCTCACAATAAAAGACAGGTAATGGCAGTAACCGAAAGTCGCGGAGCTCTGGACACCATAGAGTAGTCTGGTTGTAATTAGGTGATGCTTGCTCTGGGAGCCAGGATCTCTACGTTGTTGATAATATTCTAATCAGAGGCTGATCCTTGTCCAATCTGGAAAGTCAATTATGGTTTCTGAGAGCCATTATTCCCTGTTCCCTTCTACTGGGGATGATAAGGGACTTTTTGAGAATCTCCTTTAACTGTTGACTGAGGCTAGGACCCATCTCTGAATCTCTCACGGTTGATTGAATCTTGCTGACCAAGAACCAGGACCCATCTCTGAATCTCTCACGGTTGATTAAATTTTGCGTCGCTCAATCCAAAAGAGCCGGTTATGGTCTTCGGGAGCTGATTTTGTCTGCATTTGTCTGCTGGGGGTAGTTCTTGGAATCTCTAAAAGTCTCTCTTGATTGTCGACTGAGAACCACGACCTATCTCTGAGTCTCTCATGGTTGATCGAATCTTGCGACGCTCAATCCAAAAGAGCCGATTATGGCTTTCGGGAGCTATTTTTGTCCACTGGATTCTCTAGAAATCTCTCCTTACTATTTTTCCTCGTATTTTGACCAAGAACCAGGATCCGTTATTGAAACTCTCATGGTTGATCAAGTCTTGTGACGGTTGATCCAAAAAATTGATCCGAACCCTCAGGAGTTGATCTTTTCCAGTATTTGCCTATCGGGGACAGCCCTGATGACTTTTGGACCACCGGGGTTAAAACCTCATAAATCCTGACTGAATTGGGCCACTGGGGCTAACCGAGGCCAAAAATGGGCTGAAAAGGGCCAAAATGGACTAAAAAATGGAGCGAAGCGGGGCCCACGAGGAGCAGTGTCACAGCGGCACTGGGTTGCCAAACTTTATGTTTGTATATCTTGAGTTTTTGAGCTCATTTTTGGCCATTTTGGGGTGTTTTTGGAGCCAAAATCCGTCAAAAGACAGCTTGTGCACACTCAGGTGAGTAATCTCTTCCCATTATTGGAATTTTGATTGGTATTTTAGTTTTCTCTAATTATCAAGAAGAAAGTTTTGTTTCAATTTCTATATTCTTCACAGATCCATGGCTTCGAGTTTGAGTAGGCTCTCTAAGAAGGCCAAGGAATGGGTAAGGGCCGAGAACCAACCCCTAGAGTTGATTCTGTGTGACCATCAACGTCATCTTTTGGCCGTGGCTCTAGCAAGTCAGGTATGTGAAATTTTTGACAGTTCAGGACTATTCACGTGCATTGTGCTAGTTTTGTGAACCGTAGTGTGCACTTAAAGTTTGTTAGAAGCTTGTTTTGTGCTCATTTGTTGATTTTGTGAAGTCGGACTTCGGGTCGTGAATAGTGATTTTGTGCTTGTTTTTGCTATTTTTGATGTGTACAGGTACCAGAGGTGACTTTGAAGGGCCACGGTAGTTTGGCCCATGCTTTCCTGTGGTATACTCAACTTTCGCCTACTGTTAAATAAATGATCGACAAGGCGGGGTTTGGTGGTTTTGTCCGTTTGGTTTTGAAGAGTACCAACGACCTTGCACACTTTTACGGTCTTGCTGAGAGATGGTGGGACACGATGAATATTTTTCATCTACCGTTTGGTGAGATGACTGATCGGGAGAGAACATATCCTAATTACATACCTTAATTCACATTTGTTAGCATATTTTATCCTGTTTTTATGTAGTTTTATTTCCTTTTCTGTTTTAGAGCAGGTTTTGGAAGAAAATACTAATCCAGGCTAAATAAGGAGAAAAAGCAGGAAGAAAGAAGCTAAAAAAGGCACCTCGCGGGCGCGGCCATCTCGTGCGGAAGTCCAAAAATCGCTCGCGCGGCCCGCTCATGCGACATCCCAATATCGCGCTCGCGCGGCCCGCTCGCGCGACCTATGTAAAAATCAAATACGTGTATTTCAGTGTACTGAATACTCCTACGTGAACGAAATTGCCTAATTACGTCTAGAAAGCTAAATACAGCAGTTTTAGTGCGAATTGGGTTAGGAAAGCTTCCAAAAACTTGCTACTAATCTATATATACCCTATTTTACTTCAATTTAGGGGTTGGCAATTGTTACACACACAATATACAACCACACTTTCAGCCATTGAAGGGAGGGAAGCAAGGAGAAGAAGAAGAAGAAGACCAAGGGTTTCCATGGCCTCCTCCATCAACTACTTGCCATCCGCCGCTTCTATGGACAACTAAACTCAAGATCTAGGGTTTCAATGAAACCCTAGCCAAGTAATAGGGTGTATTTTATGTTTTTATTTTAGTTTTATTATGTATGGATGACAGTTACATGTTCTGAGGATTTTTATAAATAAATTGTGCTTTTATTGATTAAATCGTTACTTTCAAAGTTTACTCTTGTCTTAGATCTATTTTGTTGGTAGTGTGCTCAATGATCTATGCTTGCTGTGCTTGTATAGATTGTTTACATGTAATGGTGCTTAATTGAATTGTGCTATCAAGTATCCGAATAGTCCATGCCTAAGTTAGACGGATTATGTCACAACCCTAGTTTAGTATGGGATAATTCGTGCTAACCGAAGATGGATTATGTTGGTGCTTGAACCATAGTTATTTTCTTGACAGAGGAATTGGGCTTGTAGCTACAATTCCCCATTATCATCCAACTTAATAAGCTAAAGTAATTCATAAATACCCTTATTATGAAGCTAGTGGTGGATTTGCAATCCTAGGTTCCTTAAACTTATTATAAAAACCATATTTAATTGCTTTCATAATTTAGATGTACTTTTATTGTTCTTAGTTTAATTAAAATCAAATCAAAATCTGTTTTTCTTAATTAACTAAATTTAGGTTTAAAAAATTAAAACACTGTAGTATTTCAATCTCTGTGGGTTCGACCTTTACTTTCACTGCTACAAATCTTTAGAAAAGTAAAGTATACTTTTTATATCTTGATTCTAAAAAGATCAATTTTTGGCGCCGTTGTTGGGGATTGCAAATTATTACCTTTAGTTTTAGAATCTTAGTTTAATTAATTCGTAAATATTAGATTAGGCTTTCTTTTTCTTATTTTTCGTTTTATTTTGAGTCACTAACTTTTCTTTTTATTTTGTACTTTCTCGAGTCATCAAATTCTAACGTTTCCGGGAGGAATAGCTTAGCACATCAAAGGAGCTTACGCGAAAAAAATATAAATAAAATAAAATAAATTACTTCTTTTGAAATTAGCTTCAAGCCACTCATAAGAACTCAAAATTCTAGCGTTTCGAGTGGAGCAGCTGTGCACGTCAAAGGAGCTTACGCAAAAAAAAAAAAAAAATTCAAGTAAATCGCTTTCTTTGAAACTTCGCATCAAATAACTGTAAGTCAGGGCGCTGAGACACAATTACTTGCATTAGGTTAGTTGTGGAGTGAGCACTGCATTAGCTAGGAAACTTGGGGCGCTGGGCTTTGACGCGAATCACTGCATAAGGATAATTACATGCATCATAGTAGTATTGTGTGCTTGCCTGTTGTCTGATTTGCGTGATTATTTTTGTATTTGTTGGGTCAGTCCTAATTTTAATTTCTTTTCTTTTTAGTTTATGTTTGGTACGCGTTCAAGTAAGCCTGAATTATTTTCTATCGATCCTGAACTTGAACGTACCCTTAGAGTTAATCGAACTCCTCAACAGTCGTCGTTGTTTCAGGCCAAAATTCAAAGTACACGTAAAAGGTTAAGAAAAACTCAATTTATTAACATAAAACCTATTCCAATGGCCGACGGCAAAAATAATGGAAATAACCCTAATATATCTCCACCTCCTCCACTTAAAGATTATTTTATTCCTACGACTTACACGCTGCAAGCTAGTATCAAATTACCGGAGGCGACGACATCTCACTTTGAGATAAAGTCGTCTACCATCTCGCTACTTCCATCTTTCCATGGCCGTCTAAATGAAGATCCATATCAACACTTAGGAGATTTTCAGGATATATGCTCTACTTTGAAAATTCAAAACTTAAATGATGATGAATTAAAATTGCGGCTCTTTCCATTCTCTTTAAAAGATAAAGCGAAGTATTGGCTCTAATCTCTTGAACCAAACACAATTAAAACTTGGGAAGCCTTACACACCGCATTTTTACAAAAGTTTTTTCCTATTATGCGAACTATTCAGATAAGAAAATCTATAACTAATTTTGTGATGCAAGATGGGGAAACACTTTATGACACATGGGAGAAATTTAAAGAATTATTACGTTCCTGTCCACATCATCAGGTTCCTAAGTGGCAGTTGGTACAGATCATTTACGAGGGACTTATTCCCTCAGTCCGTAATACCGTCGATGCCGTTTGTGCGGGTACCTTCCTACACAAAAGCACCGATGAGGCCTGGAAATTTTTTGAAACATTAAGCGAGAACTCGATGCATCAGGCTGTGTTGGTACGTTCTGAGGGGTATCATCTGCAACCCAAACGTGAGGTAAAGTTTAAGTCAAGTCACTCAATAGAATTTCAGGCACTATCTAAAAAACTTGACCGACTTTTAACAATGAACCAAATGACAGCCCCACCCGCTCATGAAGTATGTGCAATATGTTCCGATCCGTCACATTCTATCCTTGCATGTCCATTGGCAAGTCAATTTCTGGAATTCGTGGAGCAACACATTAATTCTATTCAACAATACCCACGAAATAATTATAATTCGACTACTAATAATCCGGACGTGCCATGGAGAAACCATCCTAACTTCTCGTGGAAAAAAAATAATAATAATCCTAATGAGGCGACTAATTTTTCTAATGCATATCGACCTCAGTTTCAACCTAATCAATACCAACAATCACCTCCTAATCCGAACCCTCCAAGGGGTAATGTTTTTGAGGAAAAGGTGTTGGTGTCCCTTAATAAAATCGAAACACAAGTACAGGCACAAGCATATATAGTGCACTCACACACATAATCCATTGCGAAGCTTGAATCCCAAATGGGACAACTAGCTACTGTAGTGAGTCGTAGAAACGAGGGGACGTTGCCTAGTCAAACAATTCAAAATCCTAAGGGACAATACGAGATTAAGGGGTCAAATGAGCAAGTAAACGTCATCTCAACTAGGTTGACTACATGAGAGGAAGAGGTAATAGAAATTCCGAATGAGAATGTGATAGATATGAACATCAACTCTAATACAAAGAAGGGTAAGGACGCGAGCCAAAATAAGAAAGAAAAAGAAACGGCCCTGACTAATCATATACCGAAATTGCCCTTTCCACCTAACATTGATGAACCATCAAATTTTCCAAAGAAAGGGTCAAAGGTTGAGGATATACTCGAGGTATTTAAACAAGTTAAAATCAATATTCCATTCCTCGATGCTATTAAACAAATTCTCGCTTACGCTAAATGTCTTAAAAACCTATGCACTCAAAAACGTAAATTACGTAGTCATACTCCGAAAAAGGTCGTTCTCACGAAAAAAGTAAGTTCTATTTTTCAACACTCACCTCCAAAGTATAAGGATCCTGGTACGCCAACTATTTCATGTGTCATAGGTGACACTGTCATCCATAGGGCTCTCCTTGACTTAGGTGCGAGTGTTAATCTCTTACCTTATCACGTTTATAAACAACTAAGACTGGGTGAACTTAAGCCTACGACTGCTACTATTCAATTAGCAGATCGTTCCGTCAAAGTACCTAGAAGAATCATCGAGGACGTCTTAGTTAAAGTTGATCAATGTTTTTATCCTGTCGATTTTATGGTCCTTGACACTGAACCTGTCCTAGATGCTAGGAAGCACACCCCTGTTATTCTTGGTCGTCCATTCTTAGCCACTGCTAATGCACGTGTCAATTGTCGAACGGGGGTGATAAAAGTGTCATTCGGGAATTTGAACTTAAAATTAAATGTGTTTAACGCTGTCGATCAACCTCCTAAAGACAATAATTATCTATGTATAGAGGGTAGTGAGGTTATACGACAAATTGAACCTACTAATGCACTACATATGGGTAAGGAGAATAATATAGTGAGTAATGAGAGGATGAATGCAAATAACCTGGACCCTAACGATGAATTTACTCGGAAGGTGAGAAATCGATGTGAACATGAGCAAGATGAACCGTTAAATGAATTGACTCACAGTGATGTTCTTTCTGCTTTCCACCGGAGTCTCCCTGATATCTTAAGAGGTTTACAGTCCGAGTTACGACCTCCATGAGTCTTGAGCTAGCTTGGTCTAGCTGAAGACGTAAAAGATAGCGCTTCTTGGGAGGCAACCCAAGCTTTAATTTGTTTGTTTTAATGATTTTTGCATGTTTTTGGGTCATTTTGGTCAGTTTTTGAGTTTTATGTACAGGTTTGGGGGTCAGAGTTAATTTATTATGAACTTATATAAAAAAAACCTAGAAGAAACAAAGAAAATACCAATCTCACGCGCGCGGTCCGCTCTCGCGAGAATGTGCCATAGTGATTTTTTCTTACTTTTTTATTTATGAGCCCTCAGCTTCTCCTCGCGCCTCGATTCGCGCACGCGAGGTATTTCGCTCGAGCAATTTAAAAAAAAAAAATTTAATAGTAATAATTTCGAAATTCGCGTGCACGACGACCTCTTGCGTGGACCACTCGCGCGATTTCCCGTTTTTCTGATATTTTCTTTTGTTTTCTTATCTCCTTTCCCACACACCTGTTCTAGTAGTTTTGGCTTTTCTGTTTTCGTTTTAGGTTCTTTTAGATCGAGTTGTTTGTTATTTTCATAATTCTGGTTATGTTTTCTTTTGTTTTACAGTTAATTTTCTTTTTATTTTCGTAGTTTTGTTAAAGTCTTTTAGTTTAGTTTATTTTCATTTCGTCCTTCTGTATTACTTGTTTCTAGCTGCTTTTATTATCTTGTTTGTTTCCGAGTAGTAACAGGTGAATTAGTTTCTCCACTTGGAGTCATGGACCTTTATAGCCATATTCATATACAGTCACCTGTTTATGATTGCCAAAATCGAGGTACTATCGTTCCTTCCTTACGTACTCTCCTTTCTTGCGTTTTATTATTTCATTGGGGACAATAAAAGGTTTAGGTTTGGGGGTATGTATTCACATGATGCCCATTATTATACCCCAATTTTTGAAATTTAAAAATTTTCGATAATTGTGCTTAAATAAACGATGTTACCAACGTTTTTACAATCTTAATTTGATACTTCTTGTTAAAGAAGTTTGATTGTTATAGAATGATAAACAAGAAAATATGTGATTAACCATTTACTGAAGTTATGATGCGACGTTCTAGGATATGTATCGTTCGAATCATAGTTTTATATCATAAATTTGCACACAAACCTATGCACTGCATGTAGTTTCTTGAATATATGTCTGATGTGAACTATAATATGATTCAGATTTCTAGATAACACAAGGTAAAGACTAAACCCAGTAAGCTTTTGAGCCTATCTTTTCTTTTTAGAGGGTTATAAATACATTGTGTTTGCTGAATTTCATTGAAATAGCGCATTAACTCGTTGTTTAGTCTCATTATTCTTGTTTTGGTTGATAGTCAAGTTAAAATATTTGTTATCATGCTAAATAATCTTCCGTTGTAAACATTGAAGAACCGTATCACCCTAGGACATGATTTTAGGCCCTCTTTGTTTACTACTGTCCGATAAATGCTAAAATTTCCTTAGTTCGCCCTTTGAACCTTTAAAATGCCCTTTTCTTTAATCACCATTATTCTCTTTAAAAGCTCCACTTCGATCAACTTTTAGTGGTAGTAAGGCGATGTGTTGTTTAAGAAGAAGAAGAAAATAAGATGTTATTAGGATAGTTGCTTTGTATTTTGATGATTACTTATGCGAAAAGCCACGAAAAGGAAAGGAAAAGATTGAAAAAATAAAGAAGAAGAAGGTTGATAAAAAAAAAACGAACAAGAAGGAAAATATATGAAAAGAAGAGAATGAAAAGATGAATATGGTAGAAGAGACGAATGAAAGAAATCGAACATGCCTTACAATGCCATTCTAAAACTACCTAATGAATCCTTTCTATCCTTTTTCATTACCTGAGCTACATTATAACCTTTGAAAAGTCTTATTTGATCCTAGAAACATGGTTTGGATATATAAACGATGGGAAGGGGATTAAAACATGGTAATGATTAATTTTTCTTGATTGTTGGCATCCTATCCATGAGACTACTGTTCTTTCGTGTCATGCATCTTGTTCAAGTCATATGTGAGCATTTCTCGTTTTGAAAATATATTTCCTTTGCTCCCATATATTAGAAAAATTGCACCTGTTTCTAAGTGTTTCATTTGAGAGTGTAATTAATATTGTGAGATTTGTAGTCGAAGCATAGTTAGATGGTCATCCGAGTTATATTCCAAGTTCATGACATGCGCGTGTTCATTTGACTATCATATCACACGTGTAATTTTATGAGAAACTCAATTGATTTATACGATGCATGTGCTTGGGATTATTTTTCATGATTTAGGTGGATGTTTCATTATATTTCTTTATGTTCGTTATTCTATTTCAAATCTTTGTTATATGATGAAGGAGTATTGAATATTATGTTTTTCATTTTTAATAAAACTTTTTAAATATATAAGTTAATAAAGATGGTTGTGGGTAACTTGTTGACGAGAACCCTCACAAGACTTCACTCGTCCAACTAGGGACACCTAGGGGTTTAAAAGGCTTGTTGCATATGCTAAATACAATCGTGATCCATACGAAAATGGAATAGATTTTTATTAGTAGTTTTATTTTTATTTTCTTTTTGGTCGAGGACTAGCAAAATGTAGGTTTGGGGGTGTGATCGGGAGAGAACAGATCCTAATTACATGCCTTAATTCACATTTGTTAGCATATTTTATCCTGTTTTTATGTAGTTTATTTCTTTTCTGTTTTAGAGCAGGTTTTGGAAGAAAACACTAATCTAGGCTAAATAAGGAGAAAAAGCAGGAAGAAAGAGCTGAAAAAGGCACCTCGCGCGCGCGGCCCGCTCGCGCAGAAGTCCAAAAATCGCGCGCGCCGCCCGCTCGCGCGACATTCCAATATCGCGCTCGCGCATCCCGCTCACGCGACCTGTGTAAAAATCAAATACGTGTATTTTAGTGTACTGAAGACTCCTACGTGAACGAAACTGCCTAATTACGTCTAGAAAGCTAAATACAGCAGTTTTAGTGCGAATTGGGTTAGGAAAGCTTCCAAAAACTTGCTACTAATCTATATATACCCTATTTTACTTCAATTTAGGGGTTGGCAATTGTTACACACACAATATACAACCACACTTTCAGCCATTGAAGGGAGGGAAGCAAGGAGAAGAAGAAGAAGAACAAGGGTTTCCATGGCCTCCTCCATCAACTACTTGCCATCCGCCGCTTCTATGGACAACTAAACTCAAGATCTAGGGTTTCAATGAAACCCTAGCCAAGTAATAGGGTGTATTTTATGTTTTTATTTTAGTTTTATTATGTATGGATGACAGTTACATGTTCTGAGGATTTTTATAAATAAATTGTGCTTTTATTGATTAAATCGTTACTTTCAAAGTTTACTCTTGTCTTAGATCTATTTTGTTGGTAGTGTGCTCAATGATCTATGCTTGCTGTGCTTGTAAAGATTGTTTACATGTAATGGTGCTTAATTGAATTGTGCTATCAAGTATCCGAATAGTCCATGCCTAAGTTAGACGGATTATGTCACAACCCTAGTTTAGTATGGGATAATTCGTGCTAACCGAAGATGGATTATGTTGGTGCTTGAACCATAGCTATTTCTTGACGGAGGAATTGGGCTTGTAGCTACAATTCCCCATTATCATCCAACTTAATAAGCTAAAGTAATTCATAAATACCCTTATTATGAAGCTAGTGGTGGATTTGCAATCCTAGGTTCCTTAAACTTATTATAAAAACCATATTTAATTGCTTTCATAATTTAGATGTACTTTTATTGTTCTTAGTTTAATTAAAATCAAATCAAAATCTGTTTTTCTTAATTAACTAAATTTAGGTTTAAAAAATTAAAGCACTGTAGTATTTCAATCTCTATGGGTTCAACCTTTACTTTCACTGCTACAAATCTTTAGAAAAGTAAAGTATACTTTTTATATCTTGATTCTGACAAGATCAATGACGATGCCGCCCTTTGACTTTTCCATGATTATCGGCTTGAGAGTTTGGCGGGAAGCGCCTGATTCTGGACTATTTTTATGAGATCGATCCTGAAGCTGTTGAGATGTTGATTGGGGCCGTTCCTCCTAATCTAGAGGGGCATCGATTTCCTTGCGGCTTGCTTTATCGAGCTTACGGAAGAGAGGGGCACAACCTGAATAACCGTCAGCTGTTGAGGGTATTCCTTCTATATGTTATTGTTTGTTCGATCTTTGCTACAGGGAATGACCGGGTGAGCTTGAGGGTCCTTTCTTGTTTGGCAACTGTTGATGAGATCCCTTCCTATGACTGGGGTGGCGCTGACTTGGCTCATCTTTACAAGCATATGGGTGAGGTTTCCCGCGAGGGCATTAAATCGACTTGCGGGTTCTGGCGAGCTTGGGAGGTATGTCCTGTGACTTTTCCTTTTCTCTTGATTCTTCCTTGCTTTTGTTTTCTGACTTTTATTTTCTTATGTAGCTCTGAAACTTTGAGTACATGATGATGTTGGCACCTACTCCTGCCGATGAGTCAGGTAAAGATGAGGATGGTATGGCTCCTGTGCCCTTGTTCCCTCGGGGTTTGAGATAGAGGAGAGTTGTTGTTGGGGTCAAAAGTGGGGCCCACTGGATTGTCCTTCTAAGGAATTTCTTATCCGAGCTGACGGTTACTAGCATTGATTGGACGCCTTGGGAGCATGTTTCCTATGCTGCCCCAAAGGAGATTCAGGCAGTCAAACCTCATGCCTCTTGTCGACTTTTGATGGAGAGTACCGAAGGTAGGCAGTGGTACCTCGGCGAGCGAGTGTCCCAATAGACAATTGGTGGTTCGAGATACTGCATTCCTTAGACTCCTCCTGTGACGGATGCTGACGACCTTTTTGGTGCTGCTTTGTTGGCGGATTTGGCCGGTACTGATGCTTAGGATCACTTTCGCTCCGAGACTGGTTACGAGACTTATAGTGGCAGCTTCCTGATGCCCAACTTCCCACTCTTGGCTATGAGTTTCTTTTATATTTTTTTTCTCTATTCGCCACTTATGTTTTGGACTCATCTTTTCTAACTTGTTTTGTGCCTACAGTTCCGCGAGATGTATAAGAGGTAGGCTCCTCCGGCTGTTGATCTCATCCCTCCTTGGGATTAGACCGTCAATGTCTTGGGTGCCGACGGTTCCCCTCAGGTCATTGAAGTGCCACGAGTTACGTACGGGTATCCCACCCAACCAGCAGGCGTCCTCAACGTCCCTTGGAGTTATGCTGAGTGCCTTGGCAGTTAGCCTAAGATCTTTGGTCCTACGCGAGACCACCGGGTATGTCTCTAATTTTGCGCTTCTTAAGGTTATGAGGTTCTAACCCTAGATTTTACCCGTGACAGATGGATGGTATTCGGCAGTTCGCCACCACTCAGATGGCGTCCTTGGTAAGTTTCTGACTCAACTCTATTTTTGTACTTTTGTTGTTTCTTGACTGATTGCTTTTTATTTGTCTGTGCAGTGTTGTGGAGGTGGTACTGGCTCATCAAGAACTAGGCCAAGGTGCATGGGTAGCAGGAGGCCATCGCCAACGTACACTTCGTGTGCTCCGACGGAGGATGAAGAAGAGGAGGACTGAGGCCTACTAAGCGGGGACTTTTGTTTTGTCTCCATTTCATGTCTTCGATTTGGTTATACTAGTGTATTTTGTGAATGACGGATGGTGTGTAGGATGATTTGTCACCTTCTGACAGAGTATTATGATGTTTTGCCTTTTAAATCGGATAGTTTCCAGTTTGAAGGCGCGATTGTGTGCTTGTTTTATTTGGTGATCGTGTGATGATATATATATGTGCACTGTGATTCTGTGACTGTTGATGTTACTGCGATGAGCAGTTTCCATGCAGGTGGGATAGTCCGTAAAATGGGGTGGTATTGCCGAAATTTTTATTTTTGCTAGAGCCGTAACAAAAAAATGTCATTGTATGATCCCGTTCAACTCTTCGCTTGGCTGAACATTACAGATGGTGTGGAGCGGATCAACCTCTTCAGCTATGGCTTGACCGAGCTGTTCTCTCTTCGTCAAATGGCCTTAAATGCTGAGTTCATGCGTGCTGCTATTGCCCACTGGGACACGGTAAATCATGTTTTCAATTTCAACGGCCTGGAGATATGCCCCCTGCTTGAGGAATTTTGTGCTATTCTCGAATTCGACCCAGATTCAGACTTGATTCTTCTTTGTGCCGATACCCCCAGTCCTACTCGTGGCTTGGCCAAATATCTGAACTGTTCTACTGTTATCTCCCGCCGACTAATCCATGGTGAGGTCCTCGACATTGCCTCCAGCATCGCCCTGTATGTTGATCTTGGAATATATGATGCTACCCGTGGGGCTGCTTTGATCTTATGCATGACTTCGCACTTTCTATTCTCGAGTACTTCTAGCGACTTGGTGCATGTATGCCTTGGACTGAAACTGGGTAGGAATCCCATGGCTATGGTTCTAGCTGAAACCCTGAATGGTTTGGATTATGCTCTTAACCAAGGAACTCTTCTTCTTTCCGGGGCACCCTTGGTAATGCAGGCTTGGCTATACAAAGCACCTCCAATTGTGGACAGGCCGAGTGCCTCCAGTTTATTTTTGTAGGGCCGTGCTTCATTCCCACTACACTTTTGCTGACTGAGTTTGTATGATGGATACTCTTTCTGAAACATACATTTGCTGGATTGTGGAGCATTAGGGCCTTCACGCTGTCACCACCAACCTTGGGGATCACCCGAGAATGTGGTTAATGGGTCTGAAAGAGACTTCTTTCTATCATCCTCGTCGATTAGCTAGGCAGTACGGGCAAGTTCAAGAGGCCCCCCGGGGATTTACTGAGAGGGTCTTTGCTTCTAGAGTCAGAGCTGTCACTATTGCTGCTTTCATCAGGGGTTGGACCCACTGGATAAATCCTATTTTTGAAGACCTTTGAAGAAATAAAAGCAAAACTAGACTCGACTGATTCTGCATCCTCCTCCAAGTGTCTTTAATATTTGTGATTGCTCTTCGAGAGACTTTTACATTATTTATTCCTACTTATGTAATATTCGAAGTTTATTTATCGATGAACCTTGGTTACTTTAAGAACCTTATTTTTATGCATTTGGCTTTCTGAAAATATTTTGAAGTAAGATTTTGATTAGATGTTGCTTTTGATACTTGCTTGGGTATGCTGGGGTAATTTAGAGGCGAACAAGGTGGGTAGCCGAAGTTTACCCCTAGTTTGGGATATGGGTGGTTGTGAGGCAAACGAGGTAGGTGACCGAAGTTTGCCCATAGTTTAGAAAGATCCCGATAAACGAGGCGAGTGGTCGAAGTTTGCCCCTAGTATGAGGGATGGTTTCTGGGTTATGGTGAGGACCGCGACTTTATTTCTCTCATACGCTCATACCTTTTGCCTAGGCACCAGTAAGGCGACCTACCGAGCTCTTATTTAGCTCTAATTTTTGCCTAAACGTCCTTTCAAATTTTTTGACCTAGCAATCCATCCTTCTTTTCTTTTAGAAAGTCTGCCTACGTATCCCCGAGTGGGAATCAGGTCCAATATAGTTCGAGCCATGGTAGGAAAGAACTGAGTTAATTTTTGCGGGTGGAGCGTGATGTTGTCAGAATCAAGATATAAAAAGTATGCTTCTATTTATGCTTTACTTTTCTAAAGATTTGTAGTGTGAAAGTAAAGGTCGAACCCACAGAGATTGAAATACTACAATGCTTTAATTTTAAAACCTAAATTTAATTAATTAAGAAAACGGTTTTAATTTGGTTTGAATTAAACTACTAACAAATAAAAATAAATCTAAACTATGAAAGCAATTAAAGTTGTTTTAAATAATGTTTAAGGGAACCTAGGATTGCAAATCCACCACTAGCTTCATAATAGGAATATTTATGAATTACTTTAGCTTATTACGTTGGATGATAATGAGGAATTGTAGCTACAAGCCCAATTCCTCCGACAAGAAGATAATCATGGTTCAAGCACCAACATAATCCATCTTCGGTTAGCACGAATTATCCCACACTAAACTAGGGTTGTGATCTAATCCGTCTAACCTAGGCATGGACTATTCGGATACTTGATAGCACGAATCAATAAAGCACCATCACATGTAAACAATCTAAACAAGCACAGCAAGCAGAGATCGTTGAGCACATCACAGTCAAAATAGATCTAAGACAAGAATAAATTCTGAAAGTAATGATTTAATCACTAAAAGTACGATTTATTTATAAAAATCCTCTAAACATGTGACTGTCATCCATACATAATAAAACTAAAATAAAAACATAAATAAAACCCTATTACTTGGCTAGGGTTTCATTGAAACCCTAGATCTATGTCTAGGCTGCCATAGAAGTGGTAGATGGCAAGTAGTTGATGGAGGAGGCCATGGGAACCCTTGGTCTTCTTCTTCTTCTCCTTGCTTCCCTCCCTTCAATGGCTGGAAGTATGGTTGCATATTGTGTGTATAATATTTGCCAACCCTCTAATTGAATTAAAATAGGGTATATATAGATTTACAACAAATTTTGGAAGCTTTCCTAACCCGAAACGCACTAAAACTGCTGTATTTTACAATCTGGACGCAATTAGGCAGTCTCGTTTGCACAGGAGTCTTCAGAATACTGAAATACGCAACTTTGGTTTTTACACATATCGCGCGAGCGCGACATTTGGGACTTCGCGCGCGCGGATCGCGCGAGCGATTTCTGGATTCTCGCGCGAGCGATATTCTGGTTTTCGCGCCCGCGGCTCGCGCGCGCGACTTTTCTTTTTCAGCTTCTTTTCTTCTGCTTTTTCACCCTGTTTAGCCTGATATACTTGATTTCTTCCAAAACCTGTCAGAAAATAGAAAACGAAGTAAAAATATACAAAAACAGGATAAAAAGGTACTAACAAATGCTCGTTAAGGCGTATAAATAGGATTTGTTCTCTCCCGATCACACCCCCAAACCTACATTTTGCTAGTCCTCGAGCAAAACTAAAATAAAAATAAAACTACTAATAACATACTATTCCATTTTCGCATGGATCACGATTGCATTTAGCTTATGCAACAAGCCTTTTAAACCTCTAGGTGTCCCCAGTCGGACGAGTGAAGTCTCGTGAGGGTTCTCGTCAACAAGTTACCCACAACCATCTTTATTAACTTATCAATTTAAAAACTTTTATTAAAAACAAAGAACATAATATTCAATACTCCTTCATCATATAACAAAGATCTGAAATAGAATAACGAACATAAAGAAACATAATGAAACATCCACCTAAATCATGAAAAACAATCTCAAGCACATGCATCGTATAAATCAATAGAGTTCCTCATACAATTGCACGTGTGTGATATGATAGTCAAATGAACACGCGCATGTCATGAACTTGGAATATAAACTCGGATAACCAGTTAACTATGTCTCGACTACGAATCTCACAATGTTAATTACACTCTCAAATGAAACACTCAAAAACAGGTGTAATTTTTCTAAAATATGTGAGTAAAGGAAATATGTTTTCAAGACGAGAAATGCTCACATATGACTCGAAAAAGACGCATGACACGAAAGAATAGTAGTCTCATGGATAGGATGCCAATAATCAAGAAAAAATAATCATTACCATGTTTTAATCCCCCTCCCATCGTTTTCATATCCGAACCATGTTTCCTAGGATCAAATAGGACTTTTCAAAGGTTATAACGTGGCTCAGGTAATGAAAAAGGATAGAAAGGAATTCATTAGGTAGGTAATCTCAGAATGGCATTGTAAGGCATGTTCGATTTCTTTCATTCTTCTTCTACAAACTTTCATCTTTTCTTTCTCTTTATTCCTTTTCATTCATTTTTCTTCTTTTCTTTCATTTTTTCAACCTTCCTCTTCTTTATTTTGTTTCTTTTCCTTTTTCTTTTCTCGCTTCTCAAATGACTATGCATTGAATACCAAGCAACTACCCCAATAGCATCTTATTTTCTTCTTCTCAATCAACACATCGCCTTAATACTACTAAAAGTTGATCACTCTTCCAGTGGTATACTCCAAGTTGATCAAGTTGGAGCTTTGAACGAGGATAATGGTGAACAAAGAAAAAGAGGCATTGTAACGGCTCAAAGGGAGAACTAAGGAAATTTTTATCTTTTATCGGTCGACAGTAAACAAAGAGGGCCTAAAATCATTTCCTAGGGTGATACGGTTCTTCAATGTTTACGACAGAAGATTATTTAGCATGGTAGCAAATCTTTTAACCTGATTATCAACCAAAACAAGAATAATGAGACTAAACAACAAGTTAATGCGCTATTCCAAATGAAATTCGACAAACACAAAATGTATTTATAACCCTCTAAAAAGAAAAAATAGGCTCAAAAGCTTACTGGGCTTAGTCTCCACCTTGTGTTATCTAGAAATCCGAATCATATTATAGTTCACAACCAACATGTATTCAAGCGACTACGTGCAGTGCATAAGTTTATGTGCAAATCTATGATATAAAACTACGATTCAAACGATACATAACTTAAAACGTTACATCATAACTTCGGTAAATATTTAATCCCATATTCCATTGTTTACCATTCTATAACAATCAAATTCTCTAACAAAAAGTATCAAATTGATATTGCAAAAATGTCGGTAACATCGTTTATTTAAACACACTTATTGAAAAATTTTAAAATTTTTAAAATTTTGCAGGCGTTTAAGAATAATGTGCATGCGTGTGCATACCCCCAAACCTTAACCTTTCATTGTCCCCAATGAAACAATAAAACAAAAGAAAAGAGAGTACGTAAGAAAGGAACGATATTACCTCGATCATGGCAAGCATAGAACAGGTGAACACAAAGAATATGGCAATAAAATCAATGTTACCTGTTAATACTTGACAATAGAAAATAATAAAATAATAAAAGCAACTAAAAGAAGTATAACTGAACTAAACGAAATTAAATAAACTATAAGACTTAAAGAAAGTACGAAAATCAACAAGAAAATAAACTATAAAAGAAAATAAAACATATTATAAAAGAAAATAAAACATAACCAGAATTATGAAAACAATCAAAGACTCGATCTAAAAGTACCTAAAAATCAAAAACAGAAAAGTAAAAACTACTAGAACAGGTGTGGAGGACTGATAGAGAAAACAAAAGGAAATATCAGAAAAATGGGGTATCGCGCGAGTGGTCCGCGCGAGCGGCCGTCGCGCGTGCGAATCTAATTTTTTTTTTTTTTTTTAAATTCTCGCGCAAGCGAGGAGCCTCGCGCCCGCGAAACCAGGCGCGAAGAGAACCCGAGACATCAAATAAAGAAAAGCAAAGAAAAACGTCTAAGGGACAAACTCGCGCTAGCGGGCCGCGCGAGCGACGTCTCGCGCGAGCGGGCCGCGCGCGCGAGTTTGATGTTTTCTCTCGGTTCACTTATTTTATGTATATAAATTAAAAATAACCTTACTCCAACCCCCAAACCTATCCAGAAAACTCAAAAACTGACCAAAACCATCCAAAAAACATCCAAAATCAAAGAAAATGACGAAATTAAGCTTGGGTTGCCTCCCAAGAAGCGCTAACTTTTACGTCTTTAGCTAGACCATTCTAGCTCAAGACTCAAGGAGGCCGTAAATTGAATTTTGTACCCTTTAGGGCATTAGGGAAATTCTGGTGAAATGTCGAAACAATGTCGATATGTGTTAATTCATTTGACGGCTCACCTTTCTCGTTATTACATCGATTCTTTACCTTTTGAGGAAATTCTTCATTAGGGGCCGAGGTATTAGGATTCATCCAATCATTTTCTACTATATTATTCTCCACACTCATATTTATTACTTTGTTAGGCTCAGTATTCCCTCTTACCTCACCTTCCGCCTCACATAGGTAATCGTCATCTTTAGGAGGTTGATCCATAGCATTAAAAACGTTTAATTTTAAGTTCATGTTCCCAAACGACACTTTCATTACCCCCGTCCGGCAGTTAACACGTGCGTTAGCGGTTGCTAAGAATGGACGGCCTAGAATGACAGGAGTGTGTTTCCTAGCATCTAGCACGGGTTCAGTGTCAAGGACCATGAAGTCGACAGGAAAATAGCATTTATCAACCTTAACCAAGACGTCCTCGACGATTCCTCTAGGTATTTTAATTGAACGATCCGCTAATTGTATTGTAGCGGCCGTAGGCTTAAGTTCACCTAGACCTAGTTGTTTATAGACGTGATAAGGTATGAGATTAACACTAGCTCCTAAGTCAAGGAGAGCCCGATGAATGATAGTGTCACCTATGACACATGAAATTGTAGGCGTACCAGGATCCTTATACTTCGGAGGAGCGTGTTGGAATATAGAGCTTACTTTTTCTGTGAGGAAGACCTTTTTAGGAGTATGACTACGTATTTTGCGCTTTTGCGTACATAGGTCTTTTAAACATTTAGCATAAGTGGGAATTTGTTTAATAGCATCGAGGAAAGGAATATTGATTTTAACTTGTTTAAACACCTCGAGTATATCTTCCATTTTTGACCCTTTCTTGGGCAAATGTGACGGTCCCTCAACGTTTGGTGGATATGGCATTCTCGGAATATAGTTCGTTGGGACCGCTTCTTTATCTTTTTTATTTTTATCCACGTCCTCACCCATCTTATTCGAGTTAGTATTCATATCTTTCACATTCTCATTCGGAAGTTCAACAGCTTCCTCTTCCCGAATAGTCGTCCTAGTCGATACGGCGTTTACTTGTTCACTCGACCCCTTAATCTCATACTGTCCCTTAGGGTTTTGAATTGTTTGACTAGGCAACGTCCCCTCGTTTCTACGACTCACTACAGTAGCTAGTTGTCCCATTTGGGATTCAAGCTTCGCAATGGATTGTGTGTGTGAGTGCACTATTTGTGCTTGTGCCTGTACTTGTGTTTCAATTTTATTAAGGGACGCCAACACCTTTTCCTCAAAAACGTTACCCCTTGGAGGGTTCGGATTAGGAAGCGGTTGTTGGTATTGACTAGGTTGAAACTGAGGTCGATATGCATTAGGAAAATTAGTCACCTCATTAGGATTATTATTATTATTTTTCCACGAGAAGTTAGGATGGTTTCTCCATGGCGCATCCGGATTCTTATTAGTCGAATTATAATTATTTCGTGGGTATTGTTGAATAGAATTAATGTGTTGCTCCACGAATTCCGGAAATTGACTCGCCGATGGACATGCAAGTATCGAATGTGAAGGATCAGAACATAATGCACAAATTTCATGAGCGGGTGGGGCTGTCATTTGGTTCATTGTTAAAAGTCGGTCAAGTTTGTTTGATAATTCTTTTATTTCAATTGACTGACTTGACTCGAACTTAACCTCCCTTTTAGGTTGTGAATGATATCCCTCGGAAAGTACTGATACAGCCTGATGCATCGAATTCTCGCTTAACATTTCAAATATTTTCCAGGCCTCGTCGGCGCTTTTGTGTAGGAAGGTACCCGCACAAACAGCGTCGACAGTATTACGGACCGAAGGAATAAGTCCCTCGTAAAAGACCTGGACCAACTGCCACTTAGGAACCTGATGATGTGGACACGAACGTAATAATTCTTTAAATTTTTCCCACGTGTCGTAAAGTGATTCCCCATCTTGCATAACAAAGTTTGTTATGGATTTCCTTATCTGATTCGTACGCATAATAGGAAAAAACTTTTGTAAAAATGCGGTGTGTAAGTCTTCCCATGTTCTAATTGTGTTTGGCTCCAGTGATTGAAGCCAATATTTAGCTTTATCTTTTAATGAAAATGGAAAGAGACGCAGTTTTAATTCATCATCAGTGAAATTTTGGATTTTTAACGTAGAGCATATATCTTGGAAATCTCCTAAGTGCTGATATGGATCTTCATTTATACGGCCATGGAAAGAAGGAAGTAGCGAGATGGTAGACGACTTTATCTCAAAGTGAGATGTCGTCGCCTCCGGTAAATCGATACATGTTTGTGGCGTGTAAGTCGTAGGAATAAAGTAATCTTTAAGTGGAGGAGGTGGCGGTATATTAAGATTATTCATATTAGCTCCGTTGTTATTTTGGTTGTTTTCGTTATTATGTCCAATGTCTGCCATTTTAATTGGTTCTATATTATTAAAGCATGGTTTCTTTAGTCTTATAAGAGTACTACGTATTTCGGACTCAAATAAAGACGTTGGTTTCGGTGTCAAATCGTCGTCTATTAAAAACCTTGTTCTAGAAGTTAAGTTTGAAGACTTGTTAAGTCTTAATGTACGTTCAAGTTCAGAGTCAAAAGGTTTTAATTCCGGTTTATTTGAACGTGTACCTAACATAAACTAAAAGAAAGTAAACTAAAAACAAAAACTGACTAAAAAAAAAACAAATAGCAATCACGCAACTAAGATAACAAGCACTCAACTACTGTGATGCATGAATATTATCCTGTAATGCAATGACCGCGTCAAGCCCAGCGCCCCGGGTTTCCTAGCTAATGCAGTGCAATTAACCCTAAACTAATGCAAATAGTGCGTCACAGCGCCCTGACTTACAGTGGTTTAAAGCGAGTTTCACAGGAAGCAATTTATTTTATTTGCGTAAGCTCCTTTGATGTAATTAGCCATTCCCCTCGGAATCGTTGGAATTTGATGACTCGAAAACCTATAAAATAAAAAGAAATGTTAGTAACTAAAAATCAAAAACGGAAAATAAGAAAATTAGTACCTACTCTAATATTTACGAATTAACTAAACTAAGATTCTAAAACTAAAGGTAGTAATTTGCAATCCCCGGCAACGGCGCCAAAAATTGATGTTGTCAGAATCAAGATATAAAAAGTATGCTTCTATTTATGCTTTACTTTTCTAAAGATTTGTAGTGTGAAAGTAAAGGTCGAACTCACAGAGATTGAAATACTACAATGCTTTAATTTTAAAACCTAAATTTAATTAATTAAGAAAACGGTTTTAATTTGGTTTGAATTAAACTACTAACAAATAAAAATAAATCTAAACTATGAAAGCAATTAAAGTTGTTTTAAATAATGTTTAAGGGAACCTAGGATTGCAAATCCACCACTAGCTTCATAATAGGAATATTTATGAATTACTTTAGCTTATTACGTTGGATGATAATGAGGAATTGTAGCTACAAGCCCAATTCCTCCGACAAGAAGATAATCATGGTTCAAGCACCAACATAATCCATCTTCGGTTAGCACGAATTATCCCACACTAAACTAGGGTTGTGATCTAATCCGTCTAACCTAGGCATGGACTATTCGGATACTTGATAGCACGAATCAATAAAGCACCATCACATGTAAACAATCTAAACAAGCACAGCAAGCAGAGATCGTTGAGCACATCACAGTCAAAATAGATCTAAGACAAGAATAAATTCTGAAAGTAATGATTTAATCACTAAAAGTACGATTTATTTATAAAAATCCTCTAAACATGTGACTGTCATCCATACATAATAAAACTAAAATAAAAACATAAATAAAACCCTATTACTTGGCTAGGGTTTCATTGAAACCCTAGATCTATGTCTAGGCTGCCATAGAAGTGGTAGATGGCAAGTAGTTGATGGAGGAGGCCATGGGAACCCTTGGTCTTCTTCTTCTTCTCCTTGCTTCCCTCCCTTCAATGGCTGGAAGTATGGTTGCATATTGTGTGTATAATATTTGCCAACCCTCTAATTGAATTAAAATAGGGTATATATAGATTTACAACAAATTTTGGAAGCTTTCCTAACCCGAAACGCACTAAAATTGCTGTATTTTACAATCTGGACGCAATTAGGCAGTCTCGTTTGCACAGGAGTCTTCAGAATACTGAAATACGCAACTTTGGTTTTTACACATATCGCGCGAGCGCGACATTTGGGACTTCGCGCGCGCGGATCGCGCGAGCGATTTCTGGATTCTCGCGCGAGCGATATTCTGGTTTTCGCGCCCGCGGCTCGCGCGCGCGACTTTTCTTTTTCAGCTTCTTTTCTTCTGCTTTTTCACCCTGTTTAGCCTGATATACTTGATTTCTTCCAAAACCTGTCAGAAAATAGAAAACGAAGTAAAAATATACAAAAACAGGATAAAAAGGTACTAACAAATGCTCGTTAAGGCGTATAAATAGGATTTGTTCTCTCCCGATCTGAGCGACTGAACCGATGTGGTTGCCTACGTATCCCCGAGTGGGTATCAAGTCGAGCGTAATTTAGGGCAAGGCTTGAAGGAGATGGGTTTTTTGTGGGTGAAGCGACCGAACTGATGTGGTTGCCTACGTATCCCCGAGTAGGAATCAGGTCGAACGTAGTTCAGGCCAAGGTAGGAAAAAAATAGGTAAGCGGTCAAGCATAGTACTTTTTGAGGCGATCCATGTTGAATGGTTCTTTGAATTCGACACCATCGATGTCCATGAGGTAGGTTATTCCTCCGAAAAGGATAGTTTTGACGATATAAGGGCCAACCCATTTTGGTTTGAACTTCCCACGTGGATCAAAGATCGGGGCTCACAGTTCCTTAAGAACAAGGTCACCCTTGACAATTTTCCTCGGAAGAACCTTCTTGTTAAAAGCACGGGCTATCCTCTTTTGATAGATTCGGACATGGTCGACTACTGCTAGGCGGCTTTCATTTAGGAGAACCAATTCCTCATATCTTTCCCTTAGCCAATCAGACTCTAAAATTTCACATTCTTCCATCACTCGCAGGGATGGTAACTTTATTTCGACCAGAAGTACTGCTTCCATACCATATTCCAGTGAATAAGGAGTCGCTCTTGTAGACATCCTTATTGAGGTTTTGTATCCCCAAAGTGCAAATGGTAGTTTCTCATGCCAGTCTTTGTAAGTATTGGCTGACTTCTGCAGTATGGCCTTGACGTTCTTGTTTGCGGCTTCGACTGCCCCATTGGTCTATAGCATGTATGGTGATGATCTATGAAAAGTGATTTTGTATTCTTTGAATAGATTCTTGACTTCTATTTTGAAATGACTCCCGTTGTCCAAAATAATCTCATGGGGGACTCCATAACGGCAGATGAGATTTCTCTTGATGAACTTGGCCACTTCCTTGGCCCCCAACTTGGTGTAAGATGCAGCCTCTACCCACTTTGTGAAGTAGTCGATGACCACCAAAATGTATCGATTCCCATTCGAGGCCTTTGGAACAATTTCACCAATGATATCGATTCCCCAAGTTGAGAATGACCATGGAGAGGTCATACTGTAGAATAGAGACGGTGGTACATGCATCATGTTTGCATGGATCGGGCACTTGTGGCACCTTCTTACATATTCACAACAATCTTTTTCCAATGTTGTCCAGTAGTACCCTTGTCTTACAATCTTCTTGGCTAGCATGTGACCGTTCATGTATGGACTGCATACCCCCTCGTGTACTTCTTCCATCATTCTTCTGGTGCTCTTCCCGAACAAGCAAGTCCGGTTGTGATCATTGTACCCTTGCTTCAACAATTTTTCCCCACAAATGATGAATTGTGCTACGAACCTTTGAATTGCTCTTTTGTCTTTTTTCGTAGACTCTTGGGGGTATGTTCCCCTTTCTATAAAGTCCCAGACATCTTGGTACCACGGTGTTTCCTTTTCTTCTTCGATTACAGCGATCGTGCTGAATGAAGGCTCATATATTTGCTCAATTACTAGAGGCATCATTTTAACTCCCACAGGAATTTTGATCATGGAGGCTAGGGTAGCCAATGAATCTGCTAACTGGTTCTTCTCCCTGGGCAGGTAAAAGAACGTCACATTCTTGAACTATTTCTTGAGTCATCGAGATGGTCATGATAGGGCTTCAACCTTTCTTCTTTCACCTTCCATTCTCCTCTGGCTTGCGACATAATGAGATTTGAATCTCCGAAGACATCCAATTTTTGAACTTTTAATTCTATGGCCGCTTTCATCCCTAAAATGCACACCTCATATTCAGCAGTATTGTTTATGGAGTTATAATTGAGCGTGACTGCCAGTGGGGTGTGATCCCCATTTGGTGACACTAGAAGCATTCCTACTCCGTAGTCTTTCATGTTGGCCGCCTCATCAAAATACAACTTCCACTGCTCTTCTTTGATATCCATGATATTTTTGTCCGGGAACGGGAAATCTCCATTTTCTTCGGAGTTCATAGCGTATTCTACAAGATGCTTAGCTCTAGTTCTCCCTTTAACTGATTTGCTTGTTACATACTTGATATCGAATTCAGATAGTAGAAGTAGCCAATAGGATATATGACTAATCAGGGCGGGTTTTTCGAGGAGGTATTTTAGAGGATCCATGCAGGATATGAGTATAATTGGAAAGGCTAGCATGTAGTGCCCTAATCGGTAAGTGCACCAGACTAATGCCTGACACATTTTTTCGAGGGTAGAGTAATTGAGCTCATACCCAGTCATCCTCTTGCTAAGGTAATATATGGATTTTTTAGAGTGGCTCTCTTCTCCTTCTTGGGCTAGCATACAACCCATGGCATTTTCAGAGACAGATACGTAAAGAAATAAGGGCTTGTGAGGAGTGGGTGGCGAAAGGATAGGTGGATTTTGAAGGTAGGCTTTTATTTTGTCGAAGGCGGTTTGGCATTGGTCATTCGATTGGAACTTCTCTCCTTTCCTCAGCAATCAGAACAAGGGATCACATGTAGTCGTGAGCTTTGAGATAAAGCGATTGACGAATTGGATCCTCCCGAGGAACCCTCTCACTTCTTTTTTATTTTGCGGTGGTGCCATTTCTAGAATTGCCTTAATTTTAGAGGGATGGACCTCTATCCCCCTTTGTGTGATGAGAAAACCTAGGAGCTTTCCAGAGGTCACATCGAAAGTGCATTTCTTCAGATTCAGCCTCATTTTATACTTGCACAACCTTTCGAAAAACTTCTCTAATGCTACCAAGTGTCCCTCTCTACCTTTGGATTTTACGATCATGTCATCTACGTACACTTCTACTTCCTTGTGAATCATATCATGCAATAGAGTGGTGGCAGCTCTTTGGTAGGTTGCTCCAGCATTCTTGAGTCCGAAAGGCATACTCTATAGCAATAGGTCCCCCAGGGTGTGGTGAATGTTGTCTTTTCCCGATCTTCTGGTGCCATTAAAATTTGGTTGTACCCTGAGAAACCATCCATAAATGACAATGGCTCATGGCCCGTGGTGTTATCTACCAGAACATCATTGTGGGGAAGTGGGAAGTCATCCTTTGGACTAGCTTTGTTTAGATCACGGAAGTCAACGCACACGCGAACCTTTCCATCCTTCTTGGGCATCGGTACGATCTTGGCAACCCATTCCGGATACTTTGTAACAATGATGAACCCTGTCTTAAATTGTTTCTCTACTTCTTCTTTGACCTTGAATGCCTATTTTGGCCTCATGCGCCTCAATTTCTGCTTGATGGGTTTAGAATTGGAGAGGGATATGATGTTGGACAATGTCGGGACCGACCCAGGCATGTCCTCGTAAAACCAAGCAAAAATGTCTTTTAATTCTTTTAGCAAGAGAGTTAATTTTTCTTCTTCTTCTAAATTAAGTGTTGAGCCAATTTTCACAATTTGTGGATTACCTTTTTCACCTAGGTTAATTGATAAAGTATCTTCGATTATTTCATATGCAGGTGGTTTTTCTCAATTAGTTGCTTGAGTTTGTTTGGGAGATCCTCGGAGTGATCTATGCATTCACAAGTATTAGACACAAAAGAATAAGCAGAATCGTCCTTCATTTTATTTACGACAGGTGGAGTGATTACATCAGACAGTGGTCGGCCTACGGCGACCGACTTTGGTACAGACTCGATAATTGGAAGTACATAGTCCAGGGGAACAGGGGATAGGGAGACATAGACAGATGACTCTAGAGCCTGGTTGCTCAGACCTCCTCAGCTGGTACAATCTTATCATCTTGGCTCTTGGCCCTCTTCCCTTCCTTTTTTTTTTCAGCAAATTCTTCCACATCTTCTCGATAGCTTTAGTGTCTAGATATTTCAACCAGTCTTCCTCTGGGGTTTTCACAATTTCTTCCAGATAGAACGGTTCTTGATAGGGAGCACTTTCACAGTCAGCAAAGATTTCAAGTCCAGGGTGCGTTTTTCCACTAGTCTGATGAATCCAAGGTTCAGGGAACCCAAAATAGGGGATGTCATCCCCTTCTTTGATGAACTGCCCGTTCAAGGTCTTGCAGTACGGTGGAAGACTCCTCACTCTCTTCTTCCATGGCTTTTGTAGCTCAAGATCTTCCTCAATAGGCTTGTACCCCAATCCAAAAGTGCCTTTTTGTCCTTTGATTTGAGGGAACTCACGGATCCATTATTGACGTCAGTGATTCGAGGTGAAAAGTGCATGTTCATAGTGTATTACATGGTCTTTTATGCATACTTTTATCCCCAAAGTCCCTATATTTAGGTGCATTCTAATAACAATGTTCTTTTTATTGTGTTAATGCTAAAATATATGTTTATGCATTGTTTTATAGGTATTAGGATGCAAAATCAATGAAGTGTAGCTAAAGAAAGTGATTCTGGTGAAGAGAACAATAGAAGCAGCTGAGAAAACTCCAATTTTGAAAATTAAGACTTTAGATTTGGAAGATTTTCCCAGAGATATAAAATGTAGATCTTTGAGTTACGGTCGCGTGGCCGCAAATGGGAGGTCAATCCGAGGTCCGAGTGAAAAGTTATGGCCATTCTCCCATCGGTGCGCAGTGCAGTCAAAATCAGAGAGTTCAATCGATTGAGCAGAGTTCAATCGATCGAACCTTCGATCGATCGAACTATGATCGATCGATCGAACTTTTTATTCATCCAAAAGTTGCGTAAACTCTGCGGGAACCCTATATATAAGTCGTTTTGACACCAGACGAAAGGAGGACGCTCTAGAACGCAGAAAACAGCAGTTTAGGATAGTTTTAGGGTTAGATTAGGAGTAGATTAGGTTAGATTCTTGTTTTTCATGCTCTTTTTCATTATTATATTGAAGATTATTGAAGATTCAAGTTATTTACAAGCTATTTTCATATTTATTCTAGGTTTTTCCTTTCCTTTATCTTATTTAATTGTTTATGAATCTAGTAGTTATGATTGTTTTGTTTTACTGTTTCTGCACTAGTTTAATCATGTTTTTGTAGTTTAGACATTGGAAATATGTGATGAAATATTGATTCTTAGCCTCTACCATGTATGATATAGAAACTTTGGGCTCCATCGATCGAAGGTATTTCGATCGATCGAACCAGAGCCATAGTCAAGCGATCGAAGGCATTTCGATCGATTGAAGGATGAAGCTGTCCGATCGATCGAGAGCGCTTCGATCGATCGAACATGTTAAATCTTGAGATGATTCTTTTAAGTATTCCATGACTTTTTGTTTTTGAAATATGTTATCAAATTGTCCCAATAAGCTCAGTTTGTCAAAACAGTTTTTAGAACTTAAAGCCTTAAGGCTATTTTCTTCAATGACTTTTGAAAACCACTTTGAATGCTAACACCATTTAGAGTGCAAGTAATAACCATTGTTTTAAACCGTCTTCCAAGTATTTTTAATCAACTGTGATGATATAGTCCCGGTCATGAAAGGGCTATTGATTCTATATCTTTAGAAAAATATGGAATGCTGAAGAGGAATGAACTCCATAGAACATTAATGAGTATGCATGGTAGATGGTTAGGATCAATGTGGATTCACGTGTTTCCAACACCTTTAATTTAGTTGTTTAATTATTATGTTTCTTTATGTTTAGTTTATTATTTAGTTTAATTTAATTAATTAGGATTTGTTAGAATTTCGCTCCTTTATGATCTTTTCTTTTTGTTTAGGTTATAACTTAGTAGACATTCTTCCTATTCCTTCTCTGTGGGATCGACCTGGACTTCCAGTACTATATTACTTGCACGATCACCTACACTTGGGTGTTGCACAAGAGCGCACAACTATTTAGTCGTGTCAGTCAGCCTAATCCCATTCCAATGAAGTAGTTCATTTTATCCCGCGGAGTGGATCTCAGGGAACCTATCTTCATCATCGATCATGTGGACCTCTTCCATGAAGAATCCTCTTATTTACCCTTCTTCTAGTTCGGGGATTTGGATTTCAAAGACGGGAGCGTAGCTTGGGAAGGCTGCATTTCCCCAACCATTGCCAAAGAGTAATTTCACCTTTTTCTCATGGATGTACTTGATCGTTTGGTGCACAGTGGATGATACTGCTTTGTTGACATGCAGCTAGGGCCTCCCGATCAACAAATTGAATGAGGCAGGTATGTCCATGACTTGGAAGAGTTGAGTGCAAACCAAAGACCCTACTTGGATTTGGAGAGAAATAGTCCCCATCACAGTTCTCTTGCTGTTATCATAGGCCCTCACTGATTGCATAGATGGAGTGATGTCTAGGATGTTGACCCCCAAGGCGGTGGCAGTTCTTAGAGCACAAACATTCAAGGTGGAGCCCGTATCGACTAGACAGAATGGGACTTGCTGCCCCTTGCATCCAACAGTGATGCAGGGCTGGCCCTGAGATTGCTAAAATTTTCTAAGGCCTCATACAAACTTTCAAAATCTGGCCCTCTATATTAAAATTTGTAAGTACGTAATAATTTTTATTAAAATGAGACGATAAGCACATAATTACATGAGTGTTCATGTACTTAGTTCCAAAACAAACAACAAATCAATAGATTTAGTTCTATTGAAATCTGAAGAAAATGAATAAATTAAGAAGAAAATTAGGAGAAAATACAAGGGAAAAAAATTAGGGTTCAATACTTCAATACTTACCAATTTAATTAACATGAATCCATGATAGTATGAGACCAAGGAGAGGGAAAATGACTGATGTTTCCATTAATGGATTCAATTATATTGAAATCAGAAGAATTTAGGAAGAAGATTAGAAGAATTTATAAGGCAAAAAAAAGTTAGGGTTACCAACCATGAATCCATGAGAATATGAGACCAACGAGAGGAAAAAAATTGAGATTGCCTCATTCATTGTCGGACTGGAGAAAGAGAGACGGTCTAGAGACTGAAGAACTACGAGAGAGAGAGAGAGAGAGAGAGAGAGAGAGAGGAAAATTAAAAATTAAAAACAAAAGTCAAAGGCCCCCTGCGTTTTAAAAGAAAAGGAAAAATAGGCCTACAAAATGGGCTTATGGAAAATGGTCCCAAAGGCCAAAGAAAAGAGGAAAATAAAAATAAAAAACAAAGGTCAAAGACCACCTGTATTTATTGCCTGGAGAATGAAAAAGAAAAGGAAAAAGAAGGCTTACCAAATGGGTTTACGAAAAATTGGCCCAATGCTACCGCTTGACAGCATGTTGTCATGGCCGGCCCTACAGTGATGTACAAAGCTTTGTTATGTATAGATCCTTCCGGCAGCAGATCCTCATCGGAGAAGGTAATGACTGGCTCAGGGGCGAGTGCCCAAGAAAGTCATCATATCTTCTGGTGCGGCGTCAATGGGGATCTAAATTCCAGGCAAGGCATTTAACACGGCTTGCCTATGCTTGTAGGATGTCACCATGATGTCCTACATTGAGAGGTGTGCTTGAGTTTTCTTCAATTACTTTATCAATTCATTGTCCTCTTCGATGACCTCATCGATTTTTCCTTTTCCCTTATCTTTGACTGGTCCTTTCTCGATGGTTACCACGACAGGCTGTGGAGGTTGATAATGACGGCCTGACCTAGTCAGATGATCAATCTCGGCAGGAGTAGGTCCTTCAACAGTCCCATCTTCTTTGAACCAATCGTAATTCATTCCCATAAATGGTTTCTCCGGCTCGTTCCAGATGGAGGAATCACTTTCTTTGTTGGGATCATACCATTTGAGGTCTACTGTCCCTAGATCATGTTCTTCCAGAAAGAACAAATCTTGTTCATCATCTAACTGCTACTGCCATTCATCATCTTCCCGTTCAATCAGGTGAATTTCCCCAAACTTCGGGATGTCAAAGAGGGGTAAGGGGTGTCCTAATGGAGTGATATAGGCAACGGGGTTGAAGGCTACATGGTCGGATTCAATGAGACTGATATTTTGGTGGTTTTGCAGGGGATTTTGGGTAACATGGGGCTACTTTGGTGGTGGCTCAATGATATTCTGGTCAATGAGGTCTTGGATATCATGACAGAGGCGCATGTAATCATCGGTATTGTGGCCAGGGGCTTGGTGGTAGGTGCAATGTTTGGACATGTCACAGCTTGGTGGTGGTGGGGTATTTTGAGGTTGGAGCGGTTGGAAGTGGCCCTTTTTTATGAGACGGTCTAAGGCTGAGAACATGGAGATCTCTAGCTTGGCGAAATTGTGAGGAGGCTTTTTCTGGAAAGGGCGATTGGACGAGTTTGCTTGGTTGGAGGGTTGGTACGGCCTAGGAGGGTATGCCATGGGTTGACTGCTAAGGGCATTGACATCCAAAGTGTTGCGGGAGTAATTGGGCCTTTTCGACTGACTCGGAGGCTCTTCCTTCTTAGTCTTTCCTTCCCTAATAGCATCTTCAATTCGAGTCCCTGCTTCAAACAACTCCTCAAAGGTGGAGATAGATTGATAGAATAACTTCTCATGGTAGAGTGGTTTTAGATTTTGGATTAGCACTCTCACTTGTTCCTTATCAATTGGCCGGTGGGTCATCTGAGCTACTTTATTCCTCCATCTGCTCAAGAAAGCGGCGAAGGACTCATTGTTGTTCTGCCAGGTAGTTTTTAAATCCCTAATCGTGACATCCAGCTCTTGATTGTAAGAATAGTGATTGACAAATATCCGAACGATATCTTCTCATGCTCGAGTTTTGGACGCTTCCAAGGTAAGGAACCATGATAGTGCAGACTTTGCGAGGGTTTGTGGGAATAGCATTGCAATGTGCTCATGAGTGCAGCCCATTGACTGGAAGATGCTCATACATAGCTTCACATGGCTTTTCAGATTCCCAATTCCATCAAAGCGATCAATGGCGGGCATCTTGAAGTTAGCTTCAGCTTAACAGGCTCAAAAAGCCCTTCCAGGTCCAACATGTAATCATCAACCCCCTTACTCTTTCTCAATACACTTTCCACCTTGTCGACTTAGTTTATTTTCTCCTGGAGTATTTTCTCATATGCAAGCGGTGGGACCCCTTGAAACCAATCTCCTTTCCCATTATTCTCATGTACAATGACGGGCGGTGGTACAAACCCCGGTGGTGGTGGTGGCACGAATCCCGGTGGTGGTGGGAACCCAGGTGGGTATTGTGGCTACTACTGTTTCAATTCTTCTATAAACTTCAAAACTTGGGCCAGGCTGTCGAACTGCTGGCTTATGGTTACTCCCAACTCGGTAACCTAGTTTTCTAGCTCTTCCTGGTTCATGTTAAAGTAACTTGACGCGCTGATTCTGACCAAACGATTATCTGAATTTCTGACCGAGGATGAGGATCCCAGTTGTTGACTTAGGGAATCTATAGTGGCCTACAGATTTGAGAGCATTTTATCAGATTCTGACAGTGACAACTTTGGACAGACAATGACAGTACTGATGTTAACAAACATTGACTGATGTGCGTATAGACCGACTGAAACAGTGCGTGCAGACTGATAGGAACGGTGAATATATATGAGAAAAGCATGCGAATGCAAGCCCTAATCTACATGATGTTCCTATTTCTAACAGATAGCAGTTAAGCAAATAAGGTCCTAGCCATACAGAGTGTGCTAACCATACCTTCCAGTATGATCACCAGGGGATAACATGGTTTTCAGAATATTTTGAGAAGTTTCGATAGAGTTTCTGGGGGAAATTGGGTATTTTTGGGATATCTAGGCGGAGTTTTTGGGAGAAACTGGTTGTATCTGGGCAAGTTGGACAGAGTTTTTAGGAGAAACTGGTTATATCTGGACGAGTTGGACAGAGTTTCTAGGAGAAACTGGTTATATCTGGCGAATTGGACAGAGTTTTTGGGAGAAACTGGTTATATATGGGCGAGTTGGACAGAGTTTTTGGGAGAAACTGGTTACATCTGGACGAGTTGGACAGAGTTTCTGGGAGATACCGGTTATATTTGGATGAGTTAGACAGAGTTTCTGGGAGAAACTGGTTAAATCTGGACGAGTTGGACAGAGTTTCTTGGAGAAACTGGTTAAATATGATGGTGATCATACTGTCTAGCAAGTTTTCATCCTCTTATGTCTTAGGCCAACAAACAAGGTTTGCGGTGTATATCTCTGTGAACATGGAGTAGACGTCCTTACCATGGTGCCTAGGCAGGTCAACTCAATGTAGTCACATGTAAGTGATTGCCTTGGGAATCATGAGAAATAGGTTCTGTTCTATCCCAAATAAGCGTCTACACCGCGCAGGTAATCCCACCAGGGTATACAATAATTATATCACGTTGTCTTAACTCGAAAAGATAAGTGAACATTCCTATGAAAGGTTCTACAGGAATCTATATGCAAAGGCTGGGTTTAGTCAAAGAGTGTCCATTGACGAGAGTTCCAATATACCGTCAGGGAGACAGTTCAGAAGTTGTTCCTTTTTTTATATACCTTGGAAGGTACAGTATCAATGGTGACTTGTGCCCTGGCACAGCAAGACCTGAACAATGTCAGCGTCGCGTTTCAGACACAGTCGGAGGGGGAAATGCAGAAGTGCAATGCGGTGAACCAGACACAGTGAAAAGATGATTTTAAGGATGTTTCTTATGAGTCAAACCTCTGTATTATTTTGTTTTAAAAATAAAAATTCCCAGCAGAGTCGCCAGATTGTGGACACGCAGAATCGGTCGTCCACTCTTTCAGTTTGTTTGAAATTAAATTGGATCAAAGAAAGAAAATGAAGGTCTGTTGAAAATAGATACAGAGTCGCTAATTGGTTTTTAAGGAACCAAGAAACATAATTTTGACTCACCCAAATGGAAAAAGGGCACCGGCCCTTCATAACCAAAGAACTTGGCTCGGGGTTTTGGTACAAGAGAGGAAGGAGCCTTTTCGCAACTAAAACACCCTCAACTCACCCCGTCTCTCGACGGGCTTCAATTAGCATCCAAATAATCATTTTATACTATGTTTGGTTTGACAATTAATACTATGATAGTATATTACATCTCATAAGAATCTTGAAATGGAAGATCAAAAGATAAGATATCATTCATAAGATAGAAGCCAAATATCACACAATGCAAAGTGAAAGATCACACAAATAAACCTAGGAAAAATCGTCTAATCACATATCAAGTAATCAAATTTTCCTAGTCTAGAAGGGGGACATGAATTGTTCTTGAAACAAATAATCAAAGAAATCAAAACATGCTTAGCAAGCTAGAATGATGCATGTTAATTTTTTAGAAAGGAAGACCTCTCAATCCCCGGGACGGACGAGAAAGGATGATTAGATCGAGGGGAAGCATGGATGTATGATCCAACTCATTCCTTATAATCTTCTTAGATTAGGAGTCACAAAAACTCCAAATTTTGCATGGATGCAATGTATGATCCTAGAATGTGCAAATGTTGTAGTGTATTTGTGTACATGGACTTTCAAAAGTGACTTAGAAGTCTAAAATATGCATGAAGGAAATCATCATAAGATATGTACAAATATGGTATGGACTACTTCCTAAGATATGAACTAATTTGGAGTGCATGTGAGCATTAAATCAAAGAATGAAAGTAAAAGTATGCTTGCTGTGAATAGTGGATAGAATAGTGAGTTGATCTTGTAAAAATGGAAAAGTGGGGTTTGAAATGTTTTTAGTTCATGACTTTTTATCGAGATCATCCTTATTGTGTCTAGAAGACATATCAAAAAGCCAATCTTCAATAACTATTACAGATTGAGAGAAATCATATAAATAATAGAGGTTACCCCAGAAACAGAGTCCGTACTGTTGACTGAAATGTTGAAAAATCTAAGAACATGAAAACAAAACATCTAGAGACCCATATTATACAGAAAGTTCCCTAAGACACTGAAGTTCAGGTGAAAAATAAGTTGGGATCACTTCGTTTGGAAAAAGTTTTCTGAAAAATAAGTTGAAAGTCAACCTAGCTGCTGTGACAGTAAAAACAGAATGTCTGGAAGGAATGTTTGGATTGAAATGACACTCTTCCAAGTGTTTTTAGATCAAACCAAAAATCATGGGTGTTCTCTAATGAGTTAGGAAGATTTTTCAAGTGGTCTTATATTCACCCTTTGAGTATTGAGTTCTAGAGAAATCTTTGAACTCAGATTATTCACTGTTTTGAAGATTTTTGGAAAAGAACAAGGTTTATTTCTTGGAATCCAACTATTGGAGTTTTAGAAGGGTTTTGAAATAGAGGATTTGAAAGCATATTTTTAACATCAAATGGAGATTATGACCTCTTGGAATATCAACATTAAACTCATATCAAGAACCTCCAAGATTATTAGAGAGATTTTGTTTTTCATTTAAATGTGACTTCAAGAATACATAGAAATATATTGAAGTCATAATCATTATCTATCAAACATGTTTTTGAGGTCAAGAGCTACTATCCATAAGGATTCACTCACCTCAAACTTCATATCATCATTTAGGTGATGATGAACTAGTAAGTAAATAAACAAAAGTAAAAAAGAAATGAGGTCAAGAAGAGATAAACATAACATATAAACAAGCAAGTAAGTAATCAACAAATGATATTCAATGAGATTATGGACTTGTAGCTTGGTGTTTCACTCATATATGGTGACTTTGTACATGGAAGTAGCTTCCTATCTCATAAATGCTCACTAAAATAGTGGTTGAGTGTATTGAATGAGAAGTAAATAGGAGTAATGAAGTAAAAAAAAATAAAGTTTAGAACTCACTTTCTTGTTGAAAATCAAAGAAGGAAGCTTCTTTTTCTCTCTATTCTAGTCTTATCTCTACAACTTTCTCTCTAAAACTTTTCTAAGCTTTCATTTTGCACCCTTTAAATGAGAAGTCAAGGGGGGTTTATATAGGAGAATTTGGGGTGGTTTTGGGATTTAAAGAGTACTCCCATTGGTCCCAAACATCTGTGAACAAGAAACTACGTTATTTTGGTTTTTAATTAATCAAAATGGACCCCCAAGATAAATTACAAAAATGGGCTGTTCTGTGAGAGAGTGCTGCGGTGGTACTGGGCCTATGCCATGGCGACAATGGGCCAGTGTCGCGGCGGCACTTCTCCTCCAACGCCCGAATAATGCTGTTTACGCCCCCAGAGGTTCTGGTATTTGCGAAAAGGCCCTACTTCGTCCGAAATTCACAGAAAATGCATACACACTCCAAATTGAGCTTGTGATATACCGTTGGAAAGGTAATGGAGTCTACTTTTCATTGAAAAAAAAATTTAGGAGTCAGGTCACTTTGAAAAGTTTTGCGGTATTTGTGATAAAAGCCGATTTGATCGTCTTTTTTACCTTCGGTAAATTCGTTTTGAATTCAGAAATTATGTGCGATATACCGTTGGAAAGCTATTGACCTCTAGTATCCATGAAAAATATTTTTAAAATGACACGGCGTTGCAGTTTTAAAGTTAACTTTTAGGTCAAATAGGTCAAACCAAGGACCTCCAAGAAGTTCTGGGAACCTCTAGGAGCTCCCAAGAGCTGACGTTTTCATCTGATTTTCTTTTGAAACTTATTTTAGTACTTTTCACAAGATCTAGAATGATCTCAGAACTTTTTGAAGAATTTGGATGATTTTGGTCAAATCCTGGTCAAACTTGGGTCAAATCGGTCAATGGGGACTTTCTGGGAACTTCCGGGACTTTCGGGGCTCTCTGGGAGCCAACGATTTCATTTGATTTTGCTTCAAAAATTATTTTTAGTACTTTTTTATGACGTAGCATGTTTCCAGAACTTTCAGTCCAAATCTGGGGAGTGTTTAGGCTTTCAGGGGCATGTTGGTCATTTATACCATTTTTTGAGCATTTTGAGAGATAGAACTAACTTCTATGAGTCCTTTTGAGTCATTTTTCGATCATTGTGAACTGCCAACCTATGGGTCTCCTAAATCCGATAGCCGACAAAATGGGGTATCTACAGTCAGGGCCATTTTTTCAGCTTAATCCAGGGGAGACCACCATTGCTAACACGGCCATTTCAAGTAAAGTTCTCATTTGTTCAACACCTGCTAATGTATTAATGGATTTCAGTTCTACACACTTGTTTGTGTCACACCCATTCGCTAGAAATATGAATGTACCCTTAGAACTTCTAGAGTATGATTTGTCCGTTGGGAAGATCGTTGGTGAGTTCAGGAGTTTATAAAAATTGTGAAGTTAAAATTAATGACGAAGTGTTAACTGCTAATCTATTACCATTAGTAATCCAACATTTTGATGTCATATTGGGAATGGATTGGTTATCAGTAAATCATGTGGTCATCGATTGTGAGTATAAAAGGGTAGAATTTCAGGCACCAACTCATAGAGTCTTTTCTTTCCAAAGGATACGTGTTGTGTCACCACCTTATCTTGTATCCGCCATCAAGGCTTGTCATTTACTGAGAAAAGGGTATAAAGGTTTCCTTTGTAGTGTATCAGATACTAGAAGTAATGAACAAAAATTAGAAGATATACCAGTCGTTAAGGAATTTCCTGATGTATTTTCAGAAGATTTGCCGAGTGTATTAATTGAGAGGGAGATTAAATTTGGAAAATATGTGATGCCGGGAACACAGCCCATTTCACGAGCACCATATAGAATGGCTCCGGTAGAGTTGAAAGAGTTGAAGTCTCAATTACAGGAGTTGTTAGAACAAGGGGTTCATTCGGCCTAGTATTTCACCTTGGGGTGCACCGGTTCTTTTTGTGAAAAAGAAAGATGGGATGATGCGGATGTGTATAGATTATCGTGAGATCAACAAAGTAACTATCAAAAATAAGTACACATTACCACGGATTGACGATTTATTTGACCAACTACAAGGAGCTTAAGTGTTTTCGAAGATCGATTTGAGATCGGGGTATCATCAAATAAAGGTAAAAGCTGAGGATGTTGAAAAGACGGCTTTTAGAAATCCGTATGATCATTATGAATTCCTTATAATGCCATTTGGGGTAACCAATGGACCAGCTACATTCATGGACTTAATGAATAGAGTCTTTAAAATATATTTGGATGAATTTGTTATCGTTTGTATTGATGATATTCTTATTTACTCAAAGAGTCCATAAGAACATGATAAGCATTTGAGATTGGTGTTGCAACGACTTCAAGAAAGTAGTTGTTCATAAAATTGAAGAAAATTGAGTTTTGGTTGTCAAGTGTTACTTTTCTGGGTCATGTAGTTTCTAAAGATGGTGTGTCAGTTGATCTACAGAAAATAGAAGTCGTTATGAATTGGGTGAGACCAACCAATGTGTCAAAAATTCATAATTTTTTGGGATTGGCTGGGTATTATAGGAGGTTTGTTCGAGATTTCTCAAAGATTGCGACCTCGATGACAACATTGATGAGAAAATATGTTCCGTTTGAATGGGGGAAAGAATGTGAGGAATGTTTTCTCATAGTCAATGCTCTCCCTCTGAGTATAACCTTTCGCTACAAGCCTTGCATTAAAGGTCTCAACTTTTTCATCAGATCCTCTTTTCCTCTTGTAGACCCACTTACAGCTAATGGGTTTAATATTGGCTGGAAGCTCTACAAGATCCTAGACCTAATTAGAATCCATGGATTCCAATTCAGCCTTCATAGCTTTAACCGAGCTAAGTCTACATCAGCCATTGCCTCTTTATATGTGGTAGGATCAGATTCAGATTCTATGGAGACTGCTAAAAAATATTCCTAAGAACATGTATCTATCAGGCTGGCTAATAATCCTCCCACTATGACGAGGTACCGGTGCAAAAATGGGTGAAGAAGTTGTATTTTCTTGTCTTACATTGTTATCAACTGCGGGTAGGACTGAGGGTTCTCCTTCTATCTCTCTAAGATATATCCTTCCCTTAGGTTTATGATTTATAATTTTATGATATAATCATCCTCCAAGAAGACAGCATTTGTACTAATAAACACTTTCTGTTCTCCTGGATCATAAAAATACCAACCATAAGTACCCTTTGGATACCCTACAAAGTAGCATACTTCCGATTTAGAATCCAACTTGCTCATCTTTCCTTTCAGCACATGTGCCGGACACCCCCATATCTTGAGATGTTGCAAAGAAGGCTTGCGCCCAATCCACATCTCCCATGGTATCCTGGGAACAGATTTGCTTGGTACTAGATTTAGTATGTACGCAACGGTTTCCAAAGCATAACCCCAAAGGAATAATGGCAACTCAGAATAACTCATCATCAACCTAGTCAAGTCTAAAAGAGTTCAATTCCTTCTCTCTGCTACACCGTTTTGCTGAGGCGTACCAGGTGCAGTCAATTGTGACAGAATCTCATTCTGTATAAGGAGATTAATAAACTCATTAGAGAGGTACTCGCCACCTCGATTAGATCGAATGGCCTTGATATATGTGCCCAATTGCTTCTCTACTTCAGCCCTAAACTCTTTGAACATTTCAAAGGCTTCAGACTTGTGCTGCATTAGGTACACATATCCATACCTAGAGTGGTCATCAGTAATGTTATAAAATACTCATAACCACCCCTTACTCTAATATTTATTGGTCCACACACATCAGTATAAACTAATTCTAACAATGCATTGGTCCTATTACCCTTTGCTGGAGAGGGCCTTTTGGTCATCTTACCCTCCAAACAAGACTCATAAACTTCCATTGGTCCGAGAACCAAATCGCCTAAGACCCCTTCTTTGACTAGTCTGCTAATCCTATTTAGATTATTATAGCCAAGCCTCATCTGCCAAAGCTTTGTTGGATTAGTGGAAGGTTCCTTTCTTTTAGATGGTACAGTTACCACTGAGTTATTAAGTTCCATGCAAGAGTCTTTAGAAACATTGGGAGTAATCACATACAAACCATTAGTGTTAACACCAGAATACACAAAAGAACCATTTCTTTTGATCGCAACTTTAATTCCAAAATGAAAAGAATAACCTTTATTTGATAAATTAGAAACTAAAATTAAATTACGTCTCATTAGAGGGACGTAAAGTACATCTGATAAAACCATTGTCTTATTGTCCAAAAATTCTAAAACTACTACTCCTATAGCAACCGCGAACACGGTTGCAGTAGAACCCAGAGTCAACACGATCTCCCCATCACTACGTTTCCTAGTTGATCTGAACCCCTTGAACTCTTGTAGTTAAGAATTCTGGACAGTTCCTCTTCCAGTGACCCTTTTCGCTGCATTAGAAACACTTTCCTTTGCCTTGGCTACCCACCTTCCCTTTGCCTTTAACCTTTCTCTTAGATTTTGCAATCTTAGGGACTGGTCCAACTCTTGGACCACCAGTGCCAGCTTTCTTCTTTCCTTTCTTACCTTTCGGCGTAGATTGGGAAGATGAAGAGCTTTTCTCAATGTTCAGAACATTGCCCCTAGGTTTGATCACCCCTTTCGCTGCCAGTAAAGAACTCATTAATTCACTTATTGAAATATTCATTTGATTCATATTATGATTAAGTTTGAATTGAGTGAATGATGGTGACATCAAATTGAGGATCATATCAACTTGGGTCTGTGCGTTGATGTTGGCTCCTAGGGTCTCCAATTCATTCAAATAACCAATCATTTTTAAACCACGTTCTTTGACTAGAGTCCCTTCCGACATCTTAGCACTCATTATCTTCTGCATGGCAACCTGTTTGGAAGGTCTGCCATGATCCCCAAACATCTATTTAGGGATTTGATAATGGCACTGGCAGAATCATTCAATTGGTATTGGTGTTGCAACACATTAGCCATAGCGGCCAATATGTAATAACGGGCCATCCCATTCGACTTCTTCCACTTATTGAACTCACTTCTAGCAGCAGCCGTAGCATTTGCAGCGGGTTCTTCGGGGCATGGGGTGGTGAGGACATATATGTGATCCTCTGCAGTTAATATAATGTCAAGGTTTCATTTCCATTCAATGTAACTATTTCCAAGTTAACTTGTTCTGAGTGAGTATAGTGGCAAGAGGACTAAATGCAGATCCATACATTATGATTTACTGAAAATATATATATATATATATATATCAGAATTTGACAGTTTTTTAAATAAAAGAATCCTTAAAACTCTTATTAAAAAACAAAGTCCCTGGAATATCAAAACAAAAAAAGTAAAGCCTCCGTGTGGAGGTCAATACTCGATCTTTTGATTAATCATGACTAGTCCACTATGCAACTCTTGCAAAATAAGTTATGACTCCTGAACCTATTTGATCTCTAAGTTTCTGAATAATGCCCCGTGTGGGATCCCTTATCCATAGCTTAGCTAGTGTATACCATTAACTAGGATCCAATCACAACCGCCTCAAGTAGTGCCTCTGTGTAGCGGTCACCCTCTAACACGTCTGATTGATCCTATCCATAGGAAGTTCACATTTAGTAACCAATGAGTAGTGTACCCTCCGTAAGGAATGATCACCCCTGGCGAGGTGACACAGAATGCACTACTCATCTTACAATGAATCGTTAATGGAATATTGTGGGTGTTATAAATAAGACCCTCTCCCACTAGATTTGATAGTAAAGGATTTTGCTTTTGGAAAAAATTATTTCCATACATTACCCAAAAAATCCAATGTTTACTAATGCGTTGAAACGATTTTTCAATTTTATTTTAGAAAACTTATTTTATGTGCATGCAAGTAGTAACAATATAATTAAATGCCAATCACAAACCAAGCACATTAAACAAAAAAACTAAAATGAAATAAAGACATCCAAATGATGCCTCTATCTCCCATTGCTCTATCCCCATAGAACCTCATTCTTGGTTTGATCGCCTCCAGCTCCATTTTTATGGACAACGACTTGCTCCTTCATCTTCATGGATTTTCTAATTCTATTACATTGGTCCTATGCTTCTTTCGAAGCTTACAATTAATCTAGAAATAGAAAACAACAACAATAAAATAAAAGGCTAGGAAAACCAGTGCGACTTCCCTATTCGTAGGATTGAAGTCGCAGTGCCCTTTATACATGCCTTAAAACCAAAATCAAAATTTAATACAACATACACCAATCTCAAACATTTAAATACATAATTTAAAATAACTTGATGCCATGGGAGATAGTGGACTAATCTTGCTTCAAAAGGGTTAGTCGTACGCACATCCATGCATATATAATATATATATATATATATGTAACTATTAGAACCCCTAATTGATTCACATAGTACATAAACTCTTTATATACTAATTTAGAACTTAAAATAGTATCTCAGTTCTCTGTCACACTTCGATCGATCGACAGAAGTTTGATCGCTCGAGCCTTTGACCGATTGAACAAAGTTCAATCGGTTGAACTTTCAGTTTCACACAATGATTTGAAAATTTTACAGAATAATATAAAATTAAAGTACATAATTTTAAAACCTTTTTAAATCTGTGAACAGAACACTTGGACAGAGGATTAGTCTCGATCGATCGAACCCCATACAATCGATCGAATAAAATATAGTTCGATTGATCGAAACCAGTTCGATCGCTTGAGAACAGAAAGGTTCAATCGATCGAACTAACTTCGATCGGTCGAACCCACCATGCATCCAATGTAATCACAGATTTGTATTCTGCTACGAGACTGCTGCAGAAATATATCTGTGATGATGCAATTTCAAAAATAGTTCTAAAACCAACATATAAAACAAAAATAGTGTTCCAAAACACATCTATAGATCCAAACAAGCGTGGCTCAGATACCAATTAAAGGAAAATTAGGTTTAAAATATTCTTAAATGCGCAGCGGAAAACAAAGTTCAAAACTTTTGAATTGGTAGCCCGGATCTACTACTCGTTAACTCTATAGATACGTACAAGAGGGGACAATAATTATACCTCTGTGTCTTGAACCCAATTCTAAAATCTTTGACTTCCAGTAGCCTCCACTAGAAGGTCTTCACTCTTATGACTCCTATGGATGCCCCCAGAGAGACTAGGGTTGGTGGGAACCCTAATAGAGAGGATAGAGAAGGTTTGGGAAGCTTAAAACAATGTCTATAGCTTCTGGTATATTAAAACAACACACTCTTTTTTTTGGACGTAGCTGCCCTATTTATAGATTCCAAAAACCGACCTAACTTTCAACCGATCGAAGTGACTTCGAATGATCGAACCTTCGATTGATTGAACAATGTTCGATCGATTGAACTTGTCTTGACTTCAATAGATCGAGACTCCTTCGACTGATCGAACTTGTTTTGACATGATCCTCTTGTGCCTTTCCAAACATCCTAGTGGAGCTAAGAGTAGGACCATATAGGTTCTTTATTGTTGGCTCAGACCAGTTGTTAATTCCCATGACCAAACTCTTTGATCAGCAAATTAACCAACTGGTCAGTTAACGTTTACTCCACTATAAAACGATAACTGAACTCCAACGCAATAGAACAAATCCGAAGCGATAACTAGACTTGTATGGTGTACTAATGTTCCTCTACCATCAACATTCATAATCATATTCAAGTAGTTAGATAACTGTTACTGTCAACCTGAATCATGATTACTTCTTGTATTCCTTGAGTCCCATTCACCACTCATGATTACCAAATATGTTGATAACTACTTATCAACAAGACTGTAGTTCTCAGTAATCAACTTGGTGATATTCTCAAGGGAATGCTTACTCTTTAACAGAGGGTAGACTAGATTCTATCTTGACAATATATGTTCACAACCCTGTGAACATGACATACCCAAGATACCCAAGTGTTGATCTTTTATAGACCTCACTGATTGGTACGTCAAAGCAGCCATATCCATAGTCTATGTTCATAATTGTCTCAAGATTGAGAACACGTACCTTATACAAGTTATGAGTTCCTATCGACTGTTGACAGTCTTGAGTGTCAATAGGAAAGCTCAAGTCCGTCAATGCACTACAAGCACCAGCATATTAACTAAGAGATACACTCTAGTGATTGAGATTCATCACTCCATCCAATGGTAGTTAATCATGCTACAGTGTAGACCTGATGAGATATCCAGTCTCATCATCCACTGTGACAAATTCTAAGTGTCAAAGAATAGTAATTCGTATCTCACTTGTATGTATCTCATACACACACGAATTATCTACTATGATACTTAAGGATTAACAATCATCTCATGAAAGAAACATACACAATAAAATGTAAAGCTGATATCCATATATTAAAATGTCAATGTCTCGTACATATAGTAATGGTTTGAGGGCACAAACCCAACACTGACTTGATTGGAGAAATTAAAACAAATCAACTCTTGGATCCAAACTTGAAGAAAATTTTAAATGAACTACCTGAGGGTAAGCGACCAGGGTTCTATTTGCATGATGGGGTATTATGGTATATCAATCGGTTGTGTGTGCCTAATGTTGGAAATATGAAAGAAAATTTTTTGAAAGAAGCTCATAGTACAAGGTATTCCGTGCATTCGGGTAGTTTGAAGATGTATAGAGATTTGAGGGAGGTCTATTGGTGGAGTGGAATGAAACATGAAGTTGCTGAATATGTAGCTAAATGCATGACATGTCAATTAGTAAAGCTTGAATATCAACGACCCGGGGGAGAAATACAACCATTGGAAATACCGAAATGGAAATGGGAGCACATTATAATGGATTTTGTGTCTGGATTGCCAAGGTCTCCTAGATCTAATGATAGCATTTGGGTGATTGTTGATAAGTTAACTAAGTCAACCTAATTTTTGCCAATTAAGACCACAGAACCGACAAAGTTAGCAAAACTTTATGTTAAAGAGATTGTAAGATTGCACGGGGCACCGGTATCCATAGTATCAGATTGTGATACATGTTTTGTGTCCACATTTTGGGAAGGACTTCAAAGAACAAGGGAAACAGCTTTGTATTTTAGCACGGCTCTCGTAAACTGACGGCCAGTCGGAGCGAGTTATTCAGATTCTTGAGAATATGCTTAGAGGTTGCGTTATAGATTTCAAGGCTGACTGGGAAACTCACTTGCTGTTAATTGAGTTTTCTTATAACAATAGTTTTCAGACAAGCATTGGAATGACACCTTTTGAGGCATTGTATGGTCGGAAATGTAGATCACCTATGTGTTGGACAGAGGTTGGGGAAAAGCAACTTCTAGGGCTGAAAATTGTTCAAATCACCACCGATAAGGTTAAATTGATTAAGCAATGGTTACAAGTGGCACAAAGTCGCTACAAAAGTTATGCTGATATGGGTAGAAGATAGTTGGAGTTTGAGGTTGGTGACTATGTATTCTTGAAAGTTTCTCCTTCGAAGGGCATAACGCAGTTTGATAAGAAAGGTAAGTTAAGTCCAAAGTATATTGGACCTTTCCTAATTTTGAATAAGGTGGGACCAGTAGCTTACAGATTGGATTTGCCACAAGAATTGACACATGTTCATAACGTATTCCACGTATCTATGCTTAGACATTATGTGTCAGATTCGAGTCATATTCTTGAACCAGAACCGTTGGAAGTCCGAGAAGATATGACAGATAATGAGCATCTAGTACAAATTCTAGGAAAGATCAAGTGTTAAAAACAAAGACAATTCTGTTGGTCATGGTCCTCTAGCGTAATCATAGCATTGAAGAGGCAACTTGGGAATGAAAAGATGAGATGTACCCGTACTTGTTCGACTGATGAGGTAAGAATAAGTTTGGGGACAAGCTTCTAAAAGAGAGGGAGAAATGTAACACCTGTACCCTGAAAATATGATTAATGTAGTATTAATATGTTTTAATAATGATAATTAATACATAAATAGTATAAGGTAGGGTTATGAACCCACAGGTAAAAAGGTGTTCAAATGCGAACACAGATGAAAGTTCTTAAAAGGCAGGACCGATATAAATGCTGGGCCCAATGAGGGTTTAGTTGGTAAAATTTATATTTAGATGCTATTATATGTTGACATGCATATTTATTTAAATGTTTAAAGATATTGTTATGTCTTTTGATAGGTAAGGGGACTAGTTTGGATACCCATAAGAGGGTGTATATGAATACAATTGATAATTAGTAGGTTTAATAGTAACCTCATAATTTATGTGAGACCACGTTTCACGTGGGACATAGATTAAATCCATTTAGAAAAGGGGGTAATTAATGTAATTAACATGGGGATTTCACAATAAAGCTTAAAGAAAGTTGGGTGGGGGGGGGAGGGGGGGCGGGAGGCGGTAAATGGGAATAAGGCAAAGTTGTGCCAACACACATATGCATGTAGCATATGTGTCTCAAGCACAAAATTTGGTTGGATTTACAGAAAATCAAGAGAACTAAAAGCTCTCAAGTCAGTGACAGCTTTCTTGACGACGTTTCTTGTCGTTCATTCGCCGTCCGATGTCGGATTTACGATCCGAGACCATTTTTGGACTCGTTGAGGTAAGAGGATCACATGGACGTAATTTGTTTTCATTTTAGGTAACGTTTTTCTGGTGCCTGTTCTTGATAGACAACTATCAATGTGTAGGATTGATCCTAGAGCAAGAATTGGGTTTGAATCTAGCTTGAAATTGGATTCTAGGAGCTTAATCGGTTAAGAATCGAAGAGGTGAATGTTCTAATCCCAAAATTGGGTATTTATATATGTTTTTGTGGTAATTGTTATCAAAGAGTGCTTAGTTCATAGACTTGTGATTATATGTTGTTGAATTTGAAGTAAAAACATGTCAATTATATGTAATTTGCCATGTTATATGCTAAAGTTGTTTATAAGGATCAAAGGGAAGTCAAGTAGTGGTCACCATTTATAGGTCCCATATATAAGGGATAGTAAGCCCTCAATGAGCTGAGCGTGGTGATGACCACAATGATAAAATAGTGATGCCTTCTGGATCACGAGAGTGTGTGATATGCTATATGCGATAAAGAGTGAGAAATTCTGGGGTGAACCCGGGAGGGGGGGGGGGGGGGGGGGGGGGGGTGGTGATGGCTTGAGTTACTTGACTTTTCGGAGATCCATTTGTTATTGTTTATATTGATTGTTGAATTTGCATATTGAGCATTCCAATAGCATGATTAGTTTTCTCACTAAGCGAAGTATAAACGAAAATATATTTTCTGTTGTGGTTATTGAATAACCATCGCAGGTACCAAACGAGACGAAGAGAGGAAGTGAGTCATGCGACGGGTTAAGTTTTGGAGTTGTGAATATGTTCGCATGCCTAGTTTGTTTATGTTCAAAATGTATCTTTTGTTGTCAATGTATAAGTACCTTGGGTTTTTGGGAGACTTGTAATATGCTAAGTTGGGTATTTTTGGTTGTTTATGCACCAAACCATGAGTTGTAATTGCAAGTTGCAAGTTATGTATGTTGGGAGTGAATTTGAAAGGAGTTAGTAGCTATGGTTGTAAAACTTATCTTGTTTTCCTTATGTTGAACGGCCATGTATGTATTGGGAGTAATGTGACGCAAATTGGTGTTCTAGTAAAGGGTTAATGAGTTTGAATGTTAAAACAACTTTTCAATGAGATCATGTACATATTTGAATGTTGGAAGAACTTGGTTCCATGTTAAAGATGATTTCCATAAGTTCCATGGAATTTACTTGAGGTTTTGAGCTCACTTTGTCAAGAACATTTCTATTTCCTTGCTAGCTTGTGAGATTGGGTTTTTTATGGCTAGTTCTTCATTTGAATGTACTTGGATTATGTTTTTAAATATTTTGGAAAGATTTAAATGTGGTATGAACAGGTTTATGGGTGTTTGGGAGGTGTTTCCAAAAATTTCCATGATGATTGGAACCAGTTGTACAACTTGAGAATGTTTTGAACTGATTAAATAGAGTGTTAGTAGCAAGAAAACCCATCTGCAAAATTCGAATCAATTCGGGTCTGGTGCAGATCGATCTGGGGCATTTTGGGGAGTAGAAAATGACATTCTGCTAAAACCGGATCGATCCGGTTTTGGGGCGGATCGATCCGCTAGTCTGGTTTCAGCCTGAAGACTTTTACGGAAACAAGCATAACTCTCTCTAGAAAATTTGGTTTCACGCGTTGTTTTTGCGTTGGAATCGGGACTCAAAGACCTATCTTTTGATATAAAATTTGCTATACTTTATTAATGACCATTTTACGCTTGGGGGCTGTTTTGTCATTATGAACTTATTTTATGAAGTTTAATTCATGGTTTCTTAGTAGTTTGAGAATAAATTGGTGTGTGGGCTTGTTACACGTATACTAAACCGGCTGAGGCGGGTTGGGGTGTGACATTTACCTACTCTGAGCTGTCAGTAATCGTTGTCGAATTACCTTTATCTTGTCTGTCATCTCTTGCACAATTTTTGACCCTTCAATCATTCCTTCCCCGACTTCCGTCTAATAAACCGACGAACGACATACACAATCATACAATGCATAATAAGGAGCCATTCCGATACTCAACTGAAAACTGTTGTTATATGCAAACTCAATCAATAACATGTGGTCTTCCCAATCACCCTAAAAATCAAGTACATATAAACGAAGCATGTCTTCCAAAATTTGGATTACTCTTTTTGATTGACCATCGGTCTGAGGATGAAAAGCAGTACTAAAATCTAATTTGGTACCCATTGTTTCTTGGAAGGCCCTCCAAAACTTCGATGTAAAACTACTATCTCTATCCGAAACAATGGAAACTGGAATACCATGTAGTCTCACAATCTCGCGGATATACAACTTAGCTAAAGTCTTCGGCTTTGTTGTTCGAAGCAGTAGGAAGTGCGACGACTTTGTCAAACGGCCAACGATCACCCAAATAATAGTATTCGATTTCTTAGACCTCAAAAACCCAATAATAAAGTCTATTGTAATGCGTTCCCATTTCCACTCGGCTACCGATAACGGTTATAACAATCCCGAAGGTACTTGGCGTTCAGCCTTAACTTGTTGACAACTCGTACATCGTGAAACGTAGCGTGCTATTTCTCTCTTCATTCCTAGCCACCAATAAACATGTCTCAAGTCTCTATACATTTTGGTGCTCCCTAGATGAATGGTGTACTTTGTATTATACGCTTCCTCTAGAATGTTCCGTTTCAAACCTTTTTTGTTAGGTACATAAATTCTAGCCCCAAATCTCAAAACATCATTTTCAAAAGTGAATCTTGATTGTTTACCCATTGGAACCTCATCACAAATCTTCTGCAAAGCCATATCTTGAAGTTGTTTCAACATGATCTCGAAAACCAAGAGTGGTTGTTCCACGATTATCGACATTAAGCTACTTTCAATCCTTGGAATCACTTCAAGTTCCAAATGCTCCATATCTTGAATTAATTCTCTCTGAGAAGTCAAGTCCAATGCTTATGTTGGTTGGTGCCTTCCGACTAAGAGCATCAGTGACTACATTCGCTTTGCCCGGATGATAGTGAATCGACAGATCATAGTCCTTCATCAATTCTAACCATCTCCTTTGTCGCATGTTCAAATGTCATTACGTGAACAAGTACTTCAAACTCTTATGATCCGTATATATCTCACATTTCTCCCCATATCGGTAATGACGCCAAATCTTCAATGCAAAAATCACGACGACCAATTCTAGATTATGTGTCGGATAGTTCTTGTCGTGCGATTTAAGTTGTCTCATCGCATATGCAATGACCTTGTCACATTGCATAAGAACGCAGCCTAAACCTCTATATGAAGCATCACTGTAAATGACGAACCCTTCGGTCCCCGATGGAACGGCTAAGATTGGTGTCTTCCCTAATCGACTCTTCAACTCTTGAAAACTGTCCTCGCATTCCGGACTCCATCCAAAAGCAACATCTTTCCTCAACAATTGTGTCATCGGCATTGCTATACATGAAAAGTCCTTTACAAACCTCCGATAATATCCAACTGATCCTAGGAAACTTTGGATCTCTGTCATATTTTGTCAGTCTCAACCAATTGGTAACTACTTGTATCTTCTGAGGATCTATAGAAATTCCTTTCGCTGATACAATATGTCTAAGGAAAGCAATCTTCGTCAACCAAAAATCATACTTCTTCAATTTTTCGAACAAACTCTTTTCGCGTAATCGATGTAGGGCTAATCGTAAATGACGCTAATGAGCCTCAACACTCTTGGAATAGATTAAGATGTCATCTATGAACACAATAACAAACTCATCTAAATAGTCCCCGAAAACATGATTCACCAAGTCCATGAAAGCTGTTGGCGCGTTAGTCACTCTGAACGGCATAACCAAAAATTCAAACTGACCATATCTAGTTCTGAAAGCTATCTTCTCAACGTTTTCTTCTTTGACTTTCAACTGGTGATAACCTGATCTCAAGTCAATCTTTGAAAATACCTAAGCCCCTTGCAATTGATCAAACAAGTCATCTATTCGCGACAATGGATATTTGTTCTTGAAAGTCAACTTATTAAACTCTCGATAGTCGATGCACATACGCATTGTCCCATCCTTTTTCTTCATAAACAAGACTGGAACTCCCCAAGGCGAAACACTAGGTCGAATAAAACCCTTCTCAAGCAGCTCCTATAACTGAACCTTCAATTCTTTCAATTCTACCGGTGTCATTCGATACGGTGCTTTGGATACCGGTTGTGACCCTGGTACTACTTCTATCGTGAACTCAAGCTCTCTCTCAATCAATACGTCAGGTAACTCATCGGAAAAACATCAAAAAATTCCTTAACTACCGGAATGTCTTCCACTAGTGGTCCAAGAACTCGTGTATCAACAATCGAACATAAGAAACCCGAACAACCTTTCCTCAACATCCTACTCTCTTGAATCTTCGATATCAAGTATGACGACACTGTCACACCACCCTGAAAAGTAAACTCTTACTGACCTGATGGATGGAAGCTAACCTGTTTGTGTTCAGAATCGATCTTAGCTTGATTGACTGATAACCAATCCATACCCAAGATAACATCAAAGTAGTTCACTGTCAACGGAATCAAATCGACACTCAAAACCTTATCACCTATTTTGATCTCACACAACTTGAATACCGAAGAAGTTACTAAAGGTTCATGAATAGGCAATGATATGCACAAGTCATATCCTAACGGTTCGGACACAATAGTTAAGTGCTTAATGAAATCACGTGATATAAATGAATGCATTAAACTAGAATCCATTAGTATACGTACGGGATATGAACAAATAGGAAGAATACCTGATACGATCGTATCATCCGTATTCCCCTACCTGAGTTGGAAATATCATCCTTGTTGTTGCTCGACTCATTTCCCTTTATCTACTCGTTGCCCTATCGTTGATCCGCTCGGCATACACAATGCCCGGTACTCATCCCCGGTTATCTTTTAGTGGGACAATTCTTCACTATATGCCTTGATTTTCCACACTCAAAATATTTCCCTCTCATCTCTGAGTTGTAGCTCTTGGTGTTCGAGGTTGTGTTTGGTGTAGTCATATTCGTATTCTGAGGACAATTCTGGGATATATGTCCTAGTTGTTTGCAAAGGTAACAGGTGCTCAATAAAATGGCAAGTCCCTTTATGTCATGTATTACATGTTGGGCATAAATGTGGACTACCGGATCTGAGGTCCTGGCGTCTTCCCTCAATAGTGTCCCGGGACGGATCCCAAGGAGCACACTTCAGGGAAAACTAGAACTTCCTCACGCGGTCCTAGAGACAAAGAGCCGCCACCTAATTCTTATCGGGAATTAGGAAACCCAAGTTTGACTCGCCCAAAATTGAATAAGGTTACTCACCCTTCATTACCAGAAATTAAGTTCGGGGGTCTTGGTACGAGAGGGGAAGGAGCCCAAGCAGGACTAAAGCACCCCCTCCTCGCCCTACCGAACGGTAGGCCTTGATTCAAATATCCTTGTTCTTAATTCATAATTGGTATTGTTTCCTCAAACATACTAGATATATATATATACATGTCAAAAGGGATCATCTAAGGAAAATCATGTCAAGAGATTAAATCAAGTAGAAGTCGGATGCACATGTAATACAAGAGAGAGGAATACTTATAGTGGTTAGTCCCGCCCGGGACCGATGCAAAATAAAGGAAACATGTCATGATATGCAAAAGGGAACAAGAGAACTTATATTGGGTTGACTCAAGCGGAGTCGCAAAAGCAAAAAAGAAGTGAAAACGTGTAATGCAATCATGCAACAATCCTAGATAAGATGTCTCTAACAAATAATCATATAAACGGAGACTATCCTAAAGGAATTGTGTCATTGAAAACCAAGTTGTAAACCTAGGAAAATTATAATAGAAAGGATAGAGAAGGTACATGATACATGGACACTAAGCCACATGTAGATGAGGCAAGATCACAAATCGAAGTCCGGATCCACGACATTCAATTCTCTGTACTAAAGCACCAAAGAATACCCAAGTATTGCAAAAACACAAGCAAACATATGACATGCATGAAAAGCAAGTACATAATGTCATCAATCAAATTTCCAGATTCAGCAACCTCTAATGAATCTTATCAAAAGTGGTCTTAAACATGAGCTGGGTTAAAACCCTTTTACAAAAAGTTAGATACATGCCTTAGGGAACTTCTCAATAAGTAGAACCCCTTTACCATTTTTGAAGTGAGAGAAATAAGAGTTTTGAGAACATTGGATCAGGACTGTCCACTATTCTTGTAAAAATCATAATTAATTCTATAAAAATCATGTGAAGCTCTATTTGGTGTCCAAAGAAAGCTATTTCATTGTAGTTTATGAAAAAAATAATCCCATAGACATGTCATGATCTTAAGGTTTCTGAAAAAGTATTTTAAACACACTCTGTTATTCTGGAATTTTGGTATCATTTGACAAATGAATGCAAAACACAATAAAAGTATAATAGAAGTTCATGAATCATGTTAATCAAGTAGATTTAAACATTTGATTTGTCATCCAATTATCCTAGATGATTTCTAAACCAAGTTTTACTCATCAATTCTTGTTGAGTGATCAAGGTATGACCATTTTGTATACATAATCATAATTGTAGTTAAATCAAGAAAATTCCAGAATAGTAGTATCAACTTCAAACGCTTAGAAAACGATCTTAACTCGATCATATGCTCACGATTTTACATCGACATATAGATATATGAGTTAGGAATCATCCCCAAAAAGCGGATCATTGATAACTATTATAGATTTTCTGAAATTTAAGCACAAAGAGACAATGTTCAAATCTGTCAACCAATTTCTCAACAATTTCTAAAAATAGCATATGAATTCTAGAAGTTCTCAAAAATGGACCGGATGAAAGCTAATTCATCAAAGTTTATCCAAAAAATTTGAAATCCATCAAACTATAGGTTTTGATGGACCAAATCTCATGGACAAAACCAATCTGTTTTGCTGAATTTTCATCTAGTTCATTTTAAAGTGTGAGGAAAACATCTTAAGTGTTGATTGAAGCTTATTAGAGAGATCAAATTCAAAGATCTACTTGACTATCATGATTTTCAATTAATTTAGCCCTCAAGTTCTATGAAGAACTTTAGATCATGGATCAAAGGGACTTACAAATATCCTATTGGAGATGAATTTCAATAGAAATTCTAGGTAATAGAAATAATCAAGAGATAGGTATGAACATAGGAATCATCCCTCTCATAGATCATACTTCTAAACCATCGTAGAATTCAAAATAGATACATATATATAATCATGTATGCATGAATCTAAAACTAGAATAGAAAGAGGAAATCAAAATTGAAAATCAAGTTGAAAATTAATCTCTAATTATGAATCATCAACAAAATTAAAGAGATTTGGATCTAGTTATGTGAGTGTGTGAAGAACAAGAGATGAAAAAGATGAGTGTTCTAACAAATAAAATAAAACTAAGCTAGATCCAAATCTTATAGATCTATATATATAAAAATAGGAATTAGAGATGAATTATAGTGTTTACCTCTTGGAGGATTCTCAATTATATAGCCAAAGTTGAATTGAAAATCTTCTTCTTCAAGTGTTCTTCAAGCACTCATCCATGGAAGTTAATGGAGGCAATTGATGTCTAATTCATCTAATCTAATTATCTTGAGATTAGTTTAGGAAATTCAAATTCATAATTCTCTTTTACTCTCTTGAAATCTCTCTTGAATTCTAAGTATATTCCTCTATATCTTGTATATTCTCTTGCATGTACTTGTGTGTACTCTCTTATCTATCTCTTGTGTGTCAAAGATGATCTCATATGGATCTATATATAGAGTTTTGAAGACTTAGCTCTTAAGTTACAGGATTAAAACAGGATTTTCAAAGAGCAGAAAAGGGTTAAAATGGCCATTTCGGTGCCTAAACGCAATTTCCAGGCAATTTTCTCGCAGTGGGAGCCTTCCAGAAGGGTCTGGAACCAGAAAAATGCAATGGAGAACACTCCTCATAGGTGGCGGTTAAGGGGGGAACCGCCACCCCACATGTGGGACCCGCCACCTGTGTTTTCTCTTCCTTTGGTTTCCCACAAGCCCTGTTTCAAATATTACGTGCACTGCTTTTTCAAATTTTTGAAAAAATGCTTGTAGGTGTCCGAAATCGTCCATTTATGTATCATTGGAAAGATGTCGAGTTGAATTTCATTACAAAAATATTCCAGGAGGTTTTGAAATGAGAATTGAAGTACAATTGAAGCCTAGAAGTCCTCCGGAGCTTTCGTCGTCTCTTTGAAATCAAACGACGTCTTTTTCAAAATTGATTTTCAATGCGCATTGATTTTGAATTTTTCTTTAAAATTGAATCTCTGGATACCTAGAATACTACATTTAGAACACTTAATGTTCATATAATCTTGAGAGAATATGAATTCTGAGAGACGATTTTGACAAAACCAGGATTTATGCATGGAAAAGGGCTTTTCTGGGCTTGAAGTCACTTTCCGAAGTTCGATCTTTCGATTGTGTGGAATCCAGTACCTTCCACGGGGTACTTTTCATCATCGAATCCTCCAAGACATTGTCCACCCTAACTCCTATCAGTTTGGTCAAAATTAGGTGTCTACAATAACAGTCTTGAGTCTCTGACGAACGTACTCCCTCTTTGGCTACCCACATATGATCTCGATCCTTGCGTGAACGATTTCTTGGCATTCCCTTGGCCTTTGATCCTATTATCATTGGCTCTCTTCCCTTGTTGCCCTTGAGGATATCATTCAACACTACTCTCAGCGATACAGGCGACTTCCTCAACCAGAAAATGGTCGGGTGTTGCAAAGTGTCAACACGACTATGGATTTTCTACCTAGCCCCTTTATTAAATGTACGTGCCTTATCTTCATCAGTCAGAACTATAGATTTCCCAAAGCGCAACAAAGCATTATAACGAGAGACATACTCACCCACGGTCATATCTCCCTGAACTAAGCTCGCAAATTCTTGACGTTTCTGAGTATGAGCCGATCGCGGAAAGAAACGCTTATTGAATTCATCTTTAAATGCTTCCCATATAGTTGGTTTCCCTTGTTCAAGCACATTATTCCACCAATCTAATGCTTTTTTCCATCAAGGTATTGGATGCGCAAAGAATTTTTTCCTTGTTAGTGCATATCACTGTACGAAAATGTCTCTCTGTGTCCATCATCCAATGATTGGCTAAGTTCATGTCAGTTTATCCATGGTACAATGTCGATTTCTGCTTGTGGAACGTGTTGAGGTGGTACATTAATATATTGAACCTTAATTGGTGGAGCCTGAACGTTCATCTGGTCTTGTTCACTTACAGCATGAACAAAATTCCCCACCATGTTCACTATCTAATTCATACGCGAATGCGGTGACAACTTTTTTATCGACTCAGTCAGGATGTATCACGTATCTGCCCTGATGAATAGAATGCATAAGGACTATGCATGATATGCCACAATATATATATATATATATATATATGTGTGTGTGCACAGATCATCAGCATAATCAAAAGATGCAAACATACACGACATTTCTACAATGATAACAATTTATCATCACGATCACACACTCCACTCGACGTCACTCAACATATAATGTCACTCGTTCCCAAGACTCTCGTCCTATGGTTCTGATACCAATAAATGTCACAGCCCGGTCCCACAATAGCCGAACCGAAGCCCTTGGCACGCCATCGAGGCTAAATCCATTCATTGACGTTCCCGAAAGAATCAATTTAAGAACACGCAGTGGAAAAGAAAACAATTTATTTTTTTTTTAAACCAGCAATCCAGTCGACTGTTTTTCATGCCCCAGTCGACTGAGCCTTGATCTAACGAGAGATCTAATTTAAAACATAATCCAGTCGATTATTATCACGAACCAGTCGACTGCTTTGAGTCCCAGGGAGTCCCAATCCCCAGCTACTCAATCCAGTCGACCGCCTCCCATGTCCGACTGGGGTGTCAAATTCCTAGTCTACTGGTACTATCCGGTCAACTAATTTCCATCCCAAACAAAAAGTCAAATTCTGAAAACACACACCAGTCGGCTATGTCGGGGGACCCAGTCGATCGCTTTTACAAAACTGAGGTAGTATCTCGTTCAACAAAAGGATCCAGTCGACTGCAACCACGAACCAGTCAACAGGTTTCATTACAATAGTGCATTCTGCAGAATTCCAAGTCTCAAGGCTATTCCCACCCATTTAGGCACTAATTTTTTTTTCCCTAATTCAAAGTGGTTCTATTGTATAACAATATACCCAAAACACAATTACAAGATGTTATCCAATTCTATTACAAGTTTCTTAGAAAACAAGTTAAACAATCATTTCTATTACAAAACTATGAGATAAACATGATAAGTCGCCTTTTAAGTGAACTCCCGACATCTCATGATCACTTGTCCAATTCCTCGTCGACATTCATACCTGCAATGGTTATTTGAATAACCACACATATTTCGATTAAAACAACCATGCACATGAATGATAAACATGCTCGCATTCACATTCTCTGCATTTCATACTAGTCTCCGGAGTCTCACGTGTACAGTCCACACTCCTAGTCCGCTACTCCTCGCCAATAAGTTCACGCGACAAGGTAAGACCCATGTTTCTTTTCTTCAAATGTGTGACCTTATGCCTATAACGACTCCACAACAATGGCTTGGTACCATGTGCTCCTTTGGCCCAAATAGCAACTAAACATGCTCAAACACATTTCACTGTACTTTTGACGTAATCAAAACATTTTACTATGCAATTGGGCCTACTTATCAATATAGTAGCCCAATATGAACTAAACAACATATAGCTATGAACTAACATATGCTTTTTATACAAAACACGAGTACATGTCAAGAAATCATTCCAAAACACATACTTGAATCACTTACCTCAGATTAACGTTCCTCAAATTCATTCTAAAGAAAACCCGAGCACAAAAAACATACAGAAGTCCATCTAATGCGATTCCTATCGATCAAAAGTTAGATTAACCACTTTCTATGAAAATTCCCAAAATTGAGTTTTTGGAATATTAATCCAAAGAAGACCTAGTGGATATCAAAACGAAGCTCTTACCTCTAGGAGTTCAAAGATATGATTTTGGTTGAAAACCAACGAATGAACGGTCATCGTTTGGCGTCGTGAAGATCAAAGCTTTACTTTCCAAAAAAAAATAAAAAATCAAAGCTTCCAAATCTCCATTTTGGCCTCTCTAGATTTAGGTTAGAAAACTTTTGTAAATGAAAATATCTCACCTCTTTCTATATATAGGCGCAACTCTAAAAAATTGTGTTTACCTCCCCACGAGTTCTCAAAACTTTTAATTATTCTCTGAAACGTCTTACACATCTAATTCATTACTTTACGAGTGAAAACTATAAATTATAAAAGTTTTCATCTAAGTTCTGTTTGGTTGCTAAAACGCGATTCCACATGATTTTACGAAATTACTAATTAACCTACCAATTATGTAACATGTTAATTCATCCTCACAAGGATACTAAAACTAACATCAGGATTATATTCTAAACCAAATAATTATACAGATAGTGAAATACATAGGTAAACATTTATTTCAGATATGCATTTAGGGTATTCCATAATAACCGTCTCAATCTCGGTGAGACGTCACAACAACAAAACATCCATTTCACATAGTCACAGAGGGATCCCTTGCACAGACACCCAATAGACTTGTGAGTCACAACTCACTCACACATGTGTCATAACATACATCACATCACATTATTATGCATGACAAATGTAATAAGATATGATAAACATGCACACGGGTGTTATAATAAAACATCTAATGGTATTCACGGGGGAAGTTAAATGTTTGATAATAAGCTATTACAACAGTTCCAAATGAAAACCACAAAAGATAAGTTTAGGCGGTCGACGCCACTTAACATATTACAAATAGACAAAAAGATAGTTTTAAGCATAAGGGAAATCCTAATATGGTAATAAACTAGATTCTTTCTTTTAACTAGCATATCCATGCCCTTTATCGACATACTCCTCTGGGTAGTCCACCTCAGGGTAACCTTCCTGAAAGTCTCCCTCTTAAGGATCAGGGTACTCCTCCTGGTAGTTGCCTGGATAGGCTTCTTTATTATAACCTAAACGTAATGTATCCAGGGCAAATAGAGCATTAGCTTTTGAAGCTAAGTGAGTGGTCTAACCAATCACTCCTAATATAGATAGATAACATATGAACATAACGATAACATGGAGTAACGTTGATAAGCATATCTTCATAAGTATAGATTATGACATGGCAGTATGAGTGAGATTGTAACGACATAATGCATCATCAATATATTCAACTTTACTTGATCACTTGGGAATTCAGACACAACACTTGACTTGTGTGATTTGTTACATTACCAGTGTAACGCCGTTAGCTTAGAGTATAATGATCACTTGCTATCATCGCCTAACAGGGCCAAATAACAGTTTGGTTTAAAATATTGTGAACACTCTACTCTTAGGTCCTCGTGACCTTACTTGGGGAATAGAATAGTTATAGTGCTATCATTGCCTAACAGGGACCAATAGCATTAGAAGTGGTAACCACTGTATTCAAGACTCGTGCTTGACTCACGTAACTTGTTACATTACTAGTGTAACGCCGTTAGCTTAGAGCAAAATGATCACATTGCTATCGTCGCCTAGCAGGGCCCAATAGCAGTTTTGGTTTAAAGATTGTGATCACTTTACTCTTAGGTCATCGTGACCTTACCTGGTGAATAAAGTAGTTACTATGCTATCGTCACCTAATAGGGCCCAATAGCATTATAAGTTGTAACCGTTATATTCAAGACTTGGATGGATATTTTTCTATCGTCGGTTAACAAGGCCCAATAGCTTTAACACACCAACTCGTGATTGACTACATTGATTCAAATGGGTACTTTAGCTATAATTGCCTAATAGGACAAAATAGCATTTACAAGTTGTATGTGTGATAATATAACTAGGTTAGTCTCCTCGACTAACCATACGCACGTCAACTTTGACACCACAACTCGACTATGTTCATATAAGTATTCATGTGAGTGAATGACGTATGATATAACGAGAATGAAGCATAACGATTGAGCTAACATGAATCATAGTTATCTAAGCATGCTATTTCATACAACGATTCATTTCAACTACGCATATTAGTTATTCATAGCATACGTACATACAAGGTACATAGAATTATTCTAATAATATACCGAGTAAGTTAGGATGACTCACCTCGATGTGAATAGGAAGAGATCCGGTGGGATGCGGATACATCTTTGGCTCCTATGTTATATTTCAATTCATAGAAAGTCGATTAATATACATACTAGTAGTAGGGGCATAATGATAATTGTGTCAGATGGGTATCTAAACCTCAACATGATGATCCTCACTTCATTCTGAGTCTAACGCCATTGACTAGACTCGAATCAGAGTCCTTCATATAAAAGGCTGGATTTCCTATACTAGTGTGGGCCCTAACAGGAAGCTGTATTTTTTACTGAGTTAGAAAATCACTAAACTTAAGAAAATAGGTCTACACGTTATTGAATGAATTTAGGAACTAACTGCGTATTTTTCTAAGCTGTGGTTTATTTATTACGTACGAATTATTGAAGTCCTACTTATATAATTATTGTCTTAAGAGTGAGCCAAGTAAGCTTCATTATGCAACACCAAAAAGAGTTCTACGATATCTTCAAGGTATAAAGAATCATGGCCTCTGGTACATGAAAGAAGGAGACAACAAGCTAACTAGCTTTACTGATAGTGATTGGGCAGGTTCGTTGGATGATAGAAAAAGCACAACAGGCTATTGCTTTTTCTCGAAACAAAGTTGATTTCTTGGAGTTCTAAGAAGCAAAAAATAGTGGCGCTATCCTCAACAGAAGCTGAATACATTGCTGCCACAGATGGAGCGTGTGAAACCATTTGGCTGAGAAGAATACTTTCTTTGTAAGAGGTATAGGACCAGCACCACAACCATACATTGCGACAATATGTCCGCAATTGCTATGACCAAAAATCCCGTGTTTCATGCCCGAACAAAGAATATTGAGCTTCAACCTCATTTCATAGAGATTTGGTGAGCAAAGGAGAAATTGGATTGGATTTCATTAACACTAATGAACAACCAGCAGATATTCTGACAAAGAGTTTGAGACGTTCAAGAAGCAAATGAAAATTACAAATTAAGAGGGGGTGTTAAAAGATAATTTGAAATTTTCAAAATGGTACTTTTTGGTGGAATAATCTGGAATCCTAGTCTCTAGAATTTTCAGTCATAGGGGTGTTGTCCAATGTGACTTTTCATCTCCCAATGATCTTGGGAATTAAGTAAAAAGTATCTACAGATTTCTCTAGAATATACAACAACGTCTCTATATATTGGCAAGCATGTTTTGTATTAGTGTAGCTCTGAAAAACACCAAACAGCAATCTAAATCATATCTTCGTGCAACAGCAGAAGTACTAGCATAGAGCATTATATTTTCTGCATAATCTTTGTAACAAGTCTATTTGCATTGAAGTCTTTCTATTCTTCAATTTCTGCAGCATCTAAAGTTTCTTTTCTTCTTATCAAACCATTTTTATTGTCTTATATTTTCATTCACAATTCTGATGCCCCAACGACGAGAAAATGTTCATTGTAACGGCTATTTTGTTGATGTGGTATAACAATTAAATCTGGACCCTTTATTTATCCATCTACACCCCGAAAATCTTATCCAAATAAGCACAAATCTCATCTCTGTGAGTATGTTATTTTGCTGACGTGATATCCCCATTGCATTAAATATTTACTCCCTAACGACCATCTAATTCTTTTCTCTGAAAATGCATAAAAGGTTGGAGTTTAATATTATTCTCATGTATGTTTGATTTTTATAAATAATAATGTCATTCTAGTTTGATTAAGAACTGGTTATAAGAATTTTTTTGGATCAAGCAGAAACTTCTACATGAAAAAGGCATTTATCTGGGATTTAAAACTTATAACCAACTCCCTTTATTTTGCTTCTTTTGTCGAGCTGAAGGGTACAAGACTCAACCAAAAGAGCTTTACATACTTGGGCCTTTGGGTGTGACCGTGTGACCAAGGTAGCACCATACTTGTTGGAGCTAATGACGGAAGCGGCCTACGTTGTCCTGCAAAGCAAAATAATCGTTCCCTCAAGTCAATTAAAGAATAACAAAACCCAGCCCACTCGAAGACACTAGTGAGACTGAGTATGTGACATGATAATGATGAGTGTTGCCGATTATTTGAAGCTTTGCCTCCTAAGACTTACCAAACACCAAACTGGCCATTTGGACATAAGCGAAGTACCACCAGACAACTAACCCTTAGTACAATCAGGTTGATAATGAATAATACAACTGATATTTTTGTCTTTTCAAACAACCCATTTGCTTTATACACATCCCTACTTGGTTTCATGAGGAAATCAATGTTTTTCATGTTGCAAAGGATGTTCATTCATCGGGATCTTAGGAGATATATCTTAATACTTTGGTTGTATCATACATTCCAATTGTTGACATATACTTAGAGTGTTATCACAGGTTCAAGAATTGAAGAGAGGCTCAGACATTCTTTGTGCGCGTACCTGGGGAGAAGTTGACCCGCTAGCTCATTCATGCAGGTGTATTTGGCAGAGTCTCTACTCCATCATGCTTAGGTAAGCGTTATATGCATGATGACTAAAGCCTTTAGTGGTTTTCAAAGTTATAAAATTTTGGACCAAAAATACTAGAATGTATGATACATCCAAAACCACAAGAAAGTGTCATAAAATTTTTCACATGATATTAGTGCTTTTTTTGTCTGGAACCCTTGAGAATGACTAGAATGTGCTAAAAATTATTGTTTAAAAGGATACAAAATTATTCCCATCAAGCTAAGAATGTGTGTATCAGATATGCCATTGTTTCAAAGAATTATAAAGGTGGGCAAGGTAGCTTACAATGTGCTCACGACTTTCTTAAATAGGAGAAGTTATTACATGTGATAATACCATGTAACGTCCATTGTGAGTTCTTTATTATTGTTGGACTCGCGGAGACCCACAGAATACTTAAATTATAACAAAAGTCACAGCAATGTGACTGTCACATGAGATAATTTCTCCTCAAATAGGGATGGGATAACAACAAATGTTTAGCGCACATTGGATAGTGACATTACAAGGAAAATTTGCACTAATTTCTTAAGATTTGTAAATCTCAAAAACATAAAAGATATTAAAATAGATCAATATCAGTGGAAAGCGTAGGCCAGTAGTGGTAGTTAGTTTTATTGTCGTGAATATCTTTTAGCCATAAAAAAAAATTGATATATACACACACCGAATGATCCACAAGTCCATCTAAGCCAAAAAAAAAAAAAAAAAACTTTTTAAATGCTGTGGGACCCTCACTATGTAAACACATATAGCCCTAATTTCACAAGCATTCTCCCCAAATCTCCTTCACTTCTGCGGAATACCCAGTGACCAGCCGCCCCTCGTAGACCCCGATTCCGTGGAGTCGGAGCCGGAGCCAACTGGAGCCGTCCAGCCGTTGGTACCCGTGAATAAATCCGGAGCTCCATAAAAAGAATTTCTTTGCTAAAGTTACAGTTAACCATGCATCACTGACACACACAATTCTCCATCACTTTTCCCCCTCTTTTCTTCTCTCTCCTGTTTGGCATCTAAAAAAATTGATGAAAAATAAAAGATCTCTCCCGTTTGGCATCTTAGAAAATTGATGAAAAATAAAAGAAACTAATTTCTAAGTTATTTTTGGCATATTACTTTGGGAGAAAAAAGAAACTGCACTTAGAACTCAGCAATTGGATTAGATTTCATTTTCCCGAGTCCCAAACAAATATAAAAAACTGAGAATTTTACAACTAATTTTTTTCCCACCTTTTCTCAAGGAACCAAACATAGCAGAATTTTGAATTTCATTCTTTAGCTTAAAACTCTTTAAACATTTGAAGCTATACAAATTACACATAATATCTATACACTAATATAGAGAGCAAAGGTAGGGGTACCCAACCCTTTTTTATTGTATCTCATATTTACACAAAATCCAATATACTTTTATTGACAAGATAAAATTTAAAAGGAAAATACTATACACACACAATGAATTACACACTTTTTTCACACACAGCATAAAATACTTGTATATTGTGCTGTTTGAATTTTTTTACACTTTTTTGTGCCTCAGTTATATAGCATAAAGTAGATGCATTTAAAGCTGTGTATGAAAAAAGTGTGTGATTCACCGTATGATTTTAGTATTTAGAAAAGGAAAACCAAAAAAAAAAAATGTAATGATAGAGTAAGTACAGAGTTTATCTCAATCATCAGTCCATGACAATGTCGATTCCGAAGATGATGATGATGAAGACTTTGGGCAAAACTCAAAGTTATTTGAATCTATAGTCTCCAATTCAAAATGCCCCAACAAATCACATTCCAACCCACTTCATAATGGTGGGGCGAGACGGCTCCGTGAGGGCAGACCCCGGCTTCGGCTCCGGAATCGGGGTTGGCGAGGGGGATGGGGCTATGGATCTCTCGCTGGGGTGTGTTTGATTTGGGAGATTGGGGGGAAATGTTCATGTAATTAAGGCTATTTGTGTGAAAGAGGAGTATGGGTTCCACAATAAGTTTTAATTTTTTATTTGGGTAAATTACACAAATCTTTTCTGAGGTTTGTCTTAATTACACGGACCTCCCCTCTAGTTGCAAAAATTACACAGACCTCCCTCGAGGTTTGTAATTAGTTATAAAATGCCCCTTTCCCTAATGGTCTGTTAGTTTTTTTTACATTAGCCTCCCTTGAAAATTACAATTAGCCCCCCTAATATTATAAAATTGTCATACTAAGCCTCCTTTTTCTTATATTTTTGTGCTAATTATAAAATCCCTCCTCCTTTATATGTTTTTGGGTTAATTTTTTTAGCATTAATTTATATCACCTACACAATATATACACAAAATACATATAAATAGGTCCAAATTTTTTTTTTACCCCGAACAAACCTCTGTTAAGCCCCCTGTATTAATTTTCTAGATCCGTCCCTGCCCCTATGCTTCAAAAGTGACAAAAATTGACGAAAATTCTAAAATTGGTTAAAAATATAAACACTTAACCCCTTTTGTGATGTTAATTTTGGGATTAACGCTCTTTGAGTGAAATTATAACAGTTCTATTTTAGTCCACAATCACAGGGGGTTAAGTGTCCACTTTTGAAGCATAGGGGCAGGGGCGGATCTAAAAAAGTAATACAGGGGGGCTTGACAGAGGTTTGTTCGGGGAAAAAAAATTTGGACCTATTTATATGTATTTTGTGTAGATAATATAAATTAATGCTAAAAAAATTAACCCAAAAACATAAGGGAGAGGAGGGATTTTATAATTAGCACAAAAATATAAGAGAAAGGGGGGCTTAGTATGACAATTTTATAATATTAGAAGGGCTAATTGTAATTTTTAGGGGAGGCTAATGTAAAAAACTAATGGACCGTTAGGAGATGGGGCATTTTGTTACCTAATTACAAACCTCGAGGGAGGTCCGTGTAATTTCTGCAACTAGAGGAGAGGTCCATGTAATTAAGGCAAACCTCAGGGGAGGTTTGTGTAATTTACCCTTTTTATTTAGATGGGTTTGTGGGTCATTTAGTGTGTATGTATCGTTGTTGTTTAGAGGGTTAAATACATTTTACACCCTTGTAGTTTGTCACTTATGTTAGTTTGGTCTTTATAATTTAGAAAGTGTCATTTTAATCCCTGTAGTTTCATAAGTGTGTCAAACAAATCCAGTAAGTCATTCAGTGACAAATAGTTTTGTCACTGAAAGTAAAAAATTTGTCACAAAAAAAGTGTTTGAGGGACTAAATTGACGCACTTATAAAACTATAGGGACTAAAATGACACTTTCTAAACTATAGGGACCAAATTGACACCAAAGCCAAACTAGAAGGGTGTAAAATATAATTAAGCCTTGTTTAGCCATATAACCTGTTAAATAGTATAGTATTATTATTAAAAAAAAAATAGTACTTTCTATGTGCTTTTTGTCATATTCTAATATACTATTGGTCCACATATATGCCTCACATGTACCATATCGGTAGCGTACTTGTATACATGAACCAATCACTTTTTAAAATAATAGAAAAAAGTACTCAAATCTTTTCCTTTCAAAATTTTGTTGACCTCTCTCTATTAGAGGTGGAATCGTGTAGTGCATGAGAGTACGAATTAGACATTGAAAAGACTAATGATTCTTAATTTCAAAGTCAATTAATTACGAAAGAAATAATTTTTTTGTTAGGTAATGATTGGTACATGGATTTAATGAAAAAAAAAGAAAGAAAAATTTGAAGGAGAACATTTTTCTTTGTTTGATTACTACAAAAAATAGTGAGGAAAACAATTAAGTGAGAATAAACAGAATAATTTTGGATTATGTGAGTCAATTTCTTCCCTTTTTTTGGTCAAGTTAGAAGTATATATTGAAGATTTCTAACTTTTAAATTTTAATATTACTAGCACGCATCCCGCGCAATGCGCGGATATATTGTGCATCTAATAAATAAAAAATACTAGTGATAAATATTGTTATCATCGAAGGTTCAGTTAAAAATCACACATGTATTTGTCATTGTGTAATATTTCGTGAAGCATATGCAAAATTTCATCCTCTAGAATCGATCCATTTATACAAACTAATAGTGTTTTTTATAAAATTGTGAGTACTTTCATCTAACGAAAACTTAGAATCAACGTATAGGTTTAAAAAAAAAAAAAACTTTATGCGTTTCATTTTTGTTAAAATGATAATGTCATTTAAGATAAGGAGTTTATTGGTTATTGGTTGCAAGTTTATATTAACCGAGGCAGAACTAATACAAATTCATGGAATGGGCTATGAATAAAAAAAATAAACAACCTTTCAAAATGATCAAAGTCTTGACTTGAATTTAAGCAATCTATAAACAGTAGCAAAAGATTATACATTGAAGGAGTGAGAGACAGTTGAGTGAGATAGTTAAAGTGGGTTACAAAATGAGTCTCCAAGCATTAAAAAGAAATGACACATATTTGAACTCAAAGAGTCTTTCATGTAACAATTAAATTGTAGTATCTGCTCATTAACACCCACTGCTATAGTAGTCACTTGGTGTGGAGATAGTGATTAAAGGTTGGTGAAATGGGATAAAGAGTTCGACATAAATGAATAGTGACACATGTCACTGTCAGATTGTTTCTGGACTACACTCTCAACTTTTATATATAGTAATAAATTTAAGCATAGAAGAAAAAACAAGAAAAAAAAAAGTATAACATAATTAGTTTTTTTTTTCTTCTTATTTTTCTTTCTCTTTTTCTTTTCGTTCAATGAGGGGAAAAAATGGGAATGTTGAGGAGATTCTAAACTTTTATCTTTTTCTTTTCTTTTTTTTTTTGTTCTTTTTTTTTTTTCCTTACAAAGAACAATGTAATAATTATAAAAATAACAAAAAGTTAACTAATAACTACACTAGTAGAACGTTGACTAACATGGGAGAGGTTATTGATACTCAAAGTCTCATACACATTATCAAAAAAGGTCGTTGTAATATTTAAAAAATACTACTAAGTCAATGAATTTACTGATAACTAAGAAAAAGTTAAACGGAGAGTGATAAGTGTCCCTTGTACTTCAAAAAAATAAAATAAATTTTTTTGTGTTTTTGGGTAAAGTGTCACCACTGCATAATTTAACGGAGAGTGTTAAATCCCTAAAATTAGTGACCACTTTACCCCACAGTGGTTTGGTTCGATAACACTTTACCCCCTTATGGTTTGGTCCGATAACACTTTAACTCCCCTATACTTTTAGGGTAAAGTGTCAACTTAACACTTCCGTGAGATTCTGTAACGGTGACATTTTATCCGAAAGTACAAAGGGTTAAGTGGTCACTTTTAAACCACAAATGTGTAAAGTGGTATCAAGCCAAACCACAACAGGGTAAGGTGTAATTAACCCTAAAATAAATAAAGAAATAATGACCTTATTATAGCAGGTTCTATTTTTTTAAAAACAGAATAATGACCTTATAGCTGGATGATCTTTTTTGGACATATATGGCTGGATGTAAAATTAAAATCTTAAGATGGAATCAGGAAAGTTCAGATTTTTCTGCAAGTTTGGCAAACAATTAAAGAGAAATAAGTTTGTCTATATAAATATAGATATATACTAGTACATAATATATGTAACCAGACGCTACAGTTGGGTTGAGAAATCCTTGTGGGCCACATTTCGTGGCATCAGCAATCTGTCTGACCAATTTGACCTCCTATACTTGCCCCCACAGTCCCCACCCATCAAATTCTTTTGGGAAAATCCATACACCATGTTGGAAGATTCACACAAGGTAACAAAGATATATGTATGTATCTTCCTTGTTTTCTAGTTATCTATTTGTTTCAGTGATTTGCCAATTTTTTTTTTTTTTTTTTTTTTAAAAATTTAACAAGTGGGTCTGTGGAGCATAAGATAGAGAAGCACAAAGATTCCTTCCACTTTTTAGGTTGTGTGTCTTCACTTGCTTTCTTCAATCCCACTTGCCAACTTTTTATTTGATTTTGGTTCCATGTTTTCTCTGTTATGCTTGAATTTTAGAGAAAAAGAATTTCTGGGTTTTGGAGGGTTTTGGTTTTGGGGCTAAAATATGTAGAAATACACAATTTGCTTGGTTAGAATTGCTGATATGATTTTTATTAGAACCCATTGGTGAAATCTGCTCTAGAAGATGAGATGGGTTTATTCTAATTGATGATTCTTGTCTGTGTTTGGCTGATTGAAAAGATGGGTTTATTCAATTAGAAGGTTTTTTTTTTCTGTCTACTGATTGAATTTTAAGAAAAAGATTTGTGGGTATTGGAGGGTTTTTACCTTTGGTGATGAAGCAAGGAGAAGTACCTCATGTATTTGCTGGATTGGAATAACTGCCCATATAGAAGCTGATTTTCTGAGAACCCATTTGATGAAATCTGAAAATTTGAAGAGGTGGGTTTATAATGTTGATGATTCTTGGTGGTGTTTTGTCTGGGAAAGGCAAACAAAGCTGTTTGTAACCAGTGTTTTGTGGAATTTCTTTTCGATTAGGGAGTTTTCTCTGTTTGCTGCTTGAAGTTACGGAAAAAACATTGTTGTGGGGTTTTGGAGGGTTTTAACTTTTTGGTGCTGAAATATGGAGAAATACCCCCATGGATTTGCTTGGTTTGAGTAGCTGATTGTTTAGAATCTGATTCTCTGAGAAGTGAGAGCCCATTACAGATATCTGCATTTGAGGAGGTGGGATCTTATTTCTGATCTCAAGATTCTGATATATGGTAGGATCTTATTTCTGCTTTAGAGGAGAGACTTGGATCCTAGGCAGTCAGATTTAAGTGATTGCTCTTGATTTATGCATATTTGACAGAAGCTTGAAAATGTCTTTCCACACATTGAATTACCCTTCTCATATATTTGGTTGTGCAAATAACCATAGAACCAAATATAAGACACAGAAAAATCCAGTTCTATCTATAACCGCGTCCACGATTCTCCTCCAAGCTGATGAGAGTGGAAATTTGCTTGACTCCAAGAAAGGTTCTGCCTCAAAAAGGACCTCAAAAAAGACCTCAAAAGGCATTGGTTCTAGTGGTTCCTTGATCTCTCAGAGTAACACAATTGGGATCATAGGAGGTGTATCTATAGATTCTACTTTGAATTTCTTGAATAAATTTGTTTTGTTGAGTTCCAACGATGGAGACGAGACCCTACCTTTTGTTCTTTGCTCCGATCCTGTGTTGAACAAGGACCTTTTATCGCATGAGAGAAGTTCTTACTCTCTCGTCACCAGAAAAAGCGAAGTTTTCCAAACGGATCACACCCAAATTGTGGAAAATTTGATCGGTAAAAGGGTTTTTCTAGAGCGTTCCGGAGCTCGTTGCATAGTGATGCCGTGTCATATATCGCATTCGTGGCACGAAGAAATTTCCAAGGGATGCTCTGTGCCTTTCCTTCACTTGGGTGAGTGTGTTGCCCAAGAGCTTAAGGAAGCAAAATTGAAGCCACTTGAAGCTGGAAGTCCTTTGCGGATCGGAGTTCTGGCCACCAATGCGACATTGACAGCTGGATTTTATCAGGAGAAGCTTCAAAATGAGGTAATGAATTTTTGGGTTATTTCCCTTTTCACTTTCCTAGGAGAAATAACACAGGTGTGTTCTTAGTGATGATCCATCATCTCCATATGAATCTATGGGAGTTACAATTTTATGTGCATAAATTTTTGGCAAAGTCCAAATTGCAATATATACTGCTTATGGAATCGAAAATGTTACTTTTTAAGATTTGAAGATTTCTAATACTATGGGAAAATTAATTAAATTAGGGATTAATTATGCAATAGATTAATTCATTCCCAAGGGATGTACAACCTCCTTGCTGGAATTCACTAAACTAACTATTTTACTTTCTTAGCACATTGAAGCGTTATTTAAAAAAAAAAAATTGTTGTTCGTAAAATCATCCTCAATTGGCTCTAGATAGGATAGATTTGAAGTTTCTTTTGCATTTTTCCTAGGGTGTGGTGTAAATATTAATCGTGTGTTTGGAATGACATTTTCAAAATGCGCTCTCACCGTCATTTTCAGCTTTGTTTAAAGATGAATTCTAGTATGGTATTTACTTTTTCAAAAAGGAAAGTTTAAGTCAGAAGTGATGTTTTGCATGTAATTAGGGTTGACAGACCCCATACTGCTCCTCTTCTATAGTAAATAGTCCTCACTCAACTTCAAAGATAATTCTAATAAAGGTTTTGCTTAAGGTGTTGAATAAAGTTTGTGGGAGTAAAAGATAAAGTATGCCTATATAGGAGCTGTACTAGTAGAAGCTCTAACTACGGCTGATAAGGAAACTTACAACAATTATTGTAGTGAAGATACTTGGGGACTATTTGGAAATGCTAAGAACCGGTTCTATATATGCAAGTGTTTGATAATACATCCTTTTATTTAGGGGTGTAATCGAATCGGTTCAGTTCGGTTTGGTTTTGGGGGTTTTCAAGCCGACCTATCGTTTTTGGCTCGGTTCGGTTCGGTTTTTACACATGAGCTTTCTTTTTTGAAAACTGACTATTGAAGAAGGTTCCTTGTCAACCAATATTATGTTGGTTTTGTTTCATAAAATTAGATACGCAAGAACAATGGAACAGAACCTGATCCTATTTTGTCCATTCCCCAAACAAGACCTTAAGGAGACTGTGTTATACCCTTTTACTGTAAGAACTTCATCCTCGTCGCTTATGTACATTCTTTGACATATAAGCTGCATGTACACAGTACAAGTGCTCAAGTTCGAATATACTTGGGTATGCTTTATATTTACAGTTAAATTATAGCTTGTTATTAATTCAAAAAGACAAAAGAAAAGAAATGGGTGTAGTGATATATAAGTATATCTTTACTTCACAATATGCAAGTTGCTGCCTAGCCATTTTATTTTTCTTATTTTATTTTATTTTATTTATATGCAGGGTTTCGAGGTTGTGCTACCAGATAAAGCAACCATGGAGCACACTGTAATTCCCGCAGTTGAAGCTTTAAACAGAAAGGACATAGAAGGGGCGAGAAATCTGCTGAGAATTGCACTACAAGTTCTTCTGGTGAGGGCCGTTAATACTGTCATCCTTGCTTCTGATGACATCCGTGATCTTTTGCCCAAGGATGATCCTCTTCTTAAAAAATGTATCCATCCAATGGATGCTTTGGCCAGATCAACCGTCAACTGGGCACAATCTGCTGAAAAAAACACATAATATTATGTAGAACGCGAGAAGGCGGGCTTATCATGTGCATCTCCATAGGTATTGTCTAAAACTCTCGTTGATACAATTTGAGTTAATTACTGATACAACCCTTATAGTTGGCGCTTTTCCAGTTTACCTCTGTATTTTCAAAGGCGTCACTAATACCCTTGTGGTATGGACCAATGTCGATAAATTTGTTAAATGTAACAGACAGAAGCATACACAAGGGGGGTGTATCTGAAAAATGCGCAAACCACTGGGGTGTACGGTGATTAACTCAAAAATAAAATCACTATGTAGACTTCTGTCCCTTTTAATTTAACATATTTACTAACGGTTGTACATTAGTCCAAACCACATGTTATGTTAGTGGTATGTTTGTAAATACATAAAGCAAACTTAAAACGCTGTAATTAACCCTTTTTGTCAAATATTTTCATCACTATTGAAAAAAATACTATTGATGCATTGGCCAGATCAACTATCAAGTGCGTCCAATCTGATGAAAAGAACACAAAGATTATGCATAGAACACGAGGAAGAGGGCTTATCGACTCATCGTGCATTTCCATGGGTAGTTTTTACATAGTCTTGTGGATACTACAATTTTTTGTTTCAAATATTGTCATGAATGTGATTTTTCAGTTACAAATTTAGATACCATTTTAGGGGAACATGGATTCAAACTGGGCTCATATGGATTGTGTGACTATAAGGATTATTATGATTGTAGAAACTACATTGAAGATTGTAATGGATGAAGCACTTTATTTGTTAATTTCAGAAAGTGAAGATTATAAGTCAGTCAGCTTCTTATTATTACTCTTTCTTATTATTGCTGCTCTTCTTTTGCATGGAATGAGTAACTTATAACATCATTGATTTGAACTTTCAGTTTTAAGCATTTGGTACTGTCATTGCCTATATCTGTGTGTTAATGCAAGGAAAAGGATCTGCCATTGAGGCTATGTTTGGAACATGAATTTAGTGAAGGAAAACGAAAGGAAATACGGAGGAAAACACTTTGCTTTGTTTGGCTAATAAGGAAAACAAATTTTGAATTTTGTGAGTTACTTTCCTTTCTCTTTTATAAGTTACTGCTATGTTATAACATGGAGAAAATACTAGAGAAAACATGTGGAAAACTATTTTCCTTCATTTTTACCTTCTCTTAATCCGTGAACCAAACAGAGCCTAGGGATCACCTTATGCAAGTTTATAAAGTAATTCACACTGACCTCCCTTTAGTTAAGGTTAAAATACAGGGATCTTCCTCGTGGTTTGTATAATTACACTGACCTCTACTGTAAGGGATGAAAACCTAACAAAGTTAACGAAGCATGTAAAATTACCTAGATACCCCTAAAATAAAGTAAAACTTATCAATTTAAAAAATTAGCGCATTATTAATGGGTAAATTTCTCCACACACATACCACCAAAAAAAAAACACCCTTTCATTTTCATATTAGAAAAAGAAATTTTATACATTGTGTGGTAAGGGTAAGTTGGCCATAACCAAAAAGTTCAACAATCAAATTAAGAGATCAATGTAATTATGCAAACTACGACTCAGGTCTCTGTATTTTGACCCTGTGAGGTCGGTGTAATTTACCCTTGTAATTATCCCAATAATAAGTCAAACAATGAAAGGCTTGTAGTTTTGTGCTTCCACTTGCAATGGATATCCAGTGGTTCCACATAGAATCCTAAACCTTTTGTTAAACAACAGATTTGTTGTTGTGATTGCTTGAGATCTGCTTTTAGAGCAGGTCATTTGCAGAATGAAAGATCCAAAATCACACAACATATAAGTAGCATGAAATATGTATATATATATATATATATCTATATATTTATTATCTATATTAATATATATATATATATATATCTATATATATTTATTATCTATATATATATATTTATGTGGGAAAAAAAAAATTTAATCCGTTGTCTCTCCAATTCAGTCGAAAACTACTGGTTCTTTTGCAAATAACTGATGGGTAATTAAGGCTCTGTCTGGTTTGCGAATTCATTGCGAGAGAGAGAGAGAGAGGGGGAAAAGGAAAACAAGTTCCTTCGTATTTTCCTCCATGCTTAAAACTTAAAAATTTTCAAAATAATAATATGGCAACAAAAGAAAGAAATGGAGAAAAGTGACTCACAACTTTGATTCACTTAATTTACTTATCATTATATTTTTGAATATTTTTGTTTCCTTCCTATGTTACGTGCAATCCTTAGGCTCTGTTTGGTATGGAGATTAAAGAAGGAAAAGAAAAACAAGATAGAATACTGGTTCTCTCATATTTAACTTTGGGTTATTCTTCATTTTTTTTTTTTTTTGATAGGGGGTTATTCCTCTTTTTAAATGACATTAAAATTAAAACATTGTAAAATATATTAATTGTAATATAAGAAACAAAGAAAAGAAAAAATTTATTCTCTTTTCTTTTCTATTTTTTTCCTCTCATTTTTATTCAACGAAGAAAAAAAAACTCTCTACATTTTCTTTCCTATTCCTCAATTTTTTTTTTTGGAAAGTATCTTTTATTTCCCTCATTAAATCTAAATCAGCAATAGGAAAGTACCCCCAAACACTAGAATATATAGAACGAAAAAACAAAAAACCAGTTCTTAGCCTTCCAAACAACCCAGAAGGTGTTTATGAACACCAATTACAGCTCAACATTGTTGCCACCCAATATCAATAAGTTTTAATCATAACATTAAACTTCAATTTCAATACATGCCACAAGGAAAAAGGCACATTGGGCTCACAGATTTCAAGAAAACAGGAGTATATAGTACATTGAATTTGAACAGATACCCCAAAAACCATCCAATGAGTTCAAGCTAAAGAGAGAAACAAACATTGCACAAGGCTAATTTGAAGCCAGTAAAGGAGAGAAAAACAAAAGGAAAAAACCACCTATTGAAGCTTTTAAATCCCCGGAAAAGAAGGAAGGATTGCAATGAGGGCATCACCATATCCTACCGGTTCTGCCACATAACCATGACAGTTAAAATCAGAACATGCAGTGGAGTTAACACACACGCGCGCGTGCGCGCACACACACACACACACAGATGTATATAATATTTTACATTTATACAAAGGCAGAACCATATAGAAAAGTTATTCGTGAAACCGTCACACCATGCTAATGTGGTGTTATGTTCCAATAATATGGAGCCACCTGACTCCGAAAAAATTGGGGCCACATGGATCCATAAAACTGGGACGACACACGACTCACACTACATGAGCGTGATGATATGGTGTGGCGGTCTCACGGAATAATTTCTCTGTAGAGAGGGGGTGGGGTAGGCTATAGCCCCCTTTCTTTTTCAAGGTAAAAAAAATTATAGGTAATATATGTTGTGTAATTAGCCCATCCCAATATTTGGAAAGACGAGGAAAAAAAAGAAAAAGAAAAGAGAGATTATGTGTAATATGTTAGCCCAATTCAGCCCATCCAATCCCAACAACCTCCCACACACACATACACACCCCCAAATAAAAAGCCTCTTTTTGTCTGTGTGGGTGGGTGTGTATGTAGATTTTTTTTATGTGTACTTATATAGATGTATATGGAAAAGGAATGGAAGATAAACAATCATACCACCATCCTCTCTTAGAATCTTGATGACCTCTCCGGATACGTCAGACTGGAAAACAGAACGGAAAAGAAAAGAAAACAAGCATGAGTTCCTACTTTCTGAACACTTGTGCAAAGGAAAACAAAAATTAAAATAAAACCACCGAATCCGAAGACCGGTTCTATTCTCATTCAGTGCATGTATGTACACAAAAATCCACATATGACACAAAAAGTCAAGGCCCAAACCTCAATTGGGATTTCACCACCAAGCTGTTCAATGTAGCAAAGCACTTGGCCCTCCTTCACAATTTGCTTCTGTAACAGAATAAAAAGATGATGGCTAAAAGTAAGTAAAGAAATGTCTGGCAGAAAAGTTAACATGGTTCATGCAATAATAACATCAAAATTTAGAATCTGAGACAGGAAAAAAAAACCTTCAAAATTTAGAAGATTGTAAAATCCGTGTGATTTTATTTCATTGTAGCGCACATATAGACATGGGACACAGATATGACGCAATACAAACACCGTGACCAGAAAAACCTTAAAGATAAAGGATATGGATACGGATAGGATACGGATAGGATACAATAAATACAAATTTATTTTCTAATAAAGAAACAATATATCCAACCGTGATTCATAACCTTTTTCTAAATTTTCAAATAAACCCGTTACATGTCCCCCATTTAGTGTATTAGGACTTCTATTTTTAAAATGTTTTCAAATGAGCCACTGAGCTATGTCCACTCCGTTATCCAGCCTTGTCAGCCGTTTGTCCGAGGTTAAAAGAAATACTCAAGACACGTTTTTTTCAATGTGTCAAGACACTTGTTGGCGTCTGAAGGCCTCACACACGGACACGACACCCAAATTGAAGTGACATACTACATAGCTAGATTTTGAATGAATTGGAGGGAAAAGGCTGTTGTTGGGAAGAGGACAGACGGTAAATAGCGGTACTAAACTTAGTCCAGACAATGTTTGACCCAAGGAATCTACAGAAACCAGCTGCCTCACCAAAAAAACCACCACCACCTTCCTATCTTCTACTAACTATTTAATCTTGTAATTAACTCCTATCAGTAGATATACTAAGAGCCTGTGTGGGCCCGGCTTTTAAAATAATGACTTTTTAGAATAAGAGAGTTTTTAAAGCTACAAATTGAAGCTTTTTTAAGAAGCTGTTTTTTTATCTTTAAAAAAATCCACTTTTTTGTTTTTTTTTTTTACAAAGATGTGGACAAAAAAGAAAAACTAATCCAAACAATCCCAGTAGTTTTAAACAGAGAGATTGTTTGCCAGGAAAAAGCTATCCAAACGAGCTCTAAATCATTCAGTTTTAGTTTTCTCGAATTAACCACCATTTCAACATTAAAATACATAGATATATGTATATATATATTGAGAGAGAGAGAGAGAGAGAGAGAGAGAGAGAGAGAGAGAGTAGGAACTAAAAAGGACTCTCGACGATGTGGTTGGACATAGCTTGAAAGAATTAGATAACACAGAAAGTAACTACAGATGGGAACAAACGTTGTTACATTCAATGTAAGTCGAGAATTCAACTGGTCACACCTTGATACAGAATCAATCAACTAAAGAAAATTGAAAGATTCGATTTTATTACTAGGACACAAAAACAAATTTACAGTGAAAAGAAATCTCCTCGCGAAAATGGATGACAAACTCATTTTCTCTCAATCTCATATAACTTTATACTAAGCAGAATATGAAACCAATAAATAGGAAACGACAAATGTCTCAGAACAAGCTAAACAATAATTCATATAATGGATTTGTTCCATGTGCAGTAAGTGTAAAGAAAGAGAAAATAACGTAATTTCTGTGATTTTCTAACACATTTCAAGTAATAAGATGACAATCCCTTAAATATATATGCAGCATCCTGTTGCTATAACCATTATAATGCGGTACCTCTTTGCATGACGAAGGAGCACGTTTCCCTTTTATGGTTCGAGATCTCCTGAAACATCCAACCTACATTCGGTACGAATTTCGGTGATAAGAATTCATGACCAAAAAATAAATAAATTAGATGGAATTATGCATATAAAATCTTGCATTCTCACCCTTGGAGATTGAAGTATAACCAAGCCCTCATCTACAGCTTTATTGAGCAATGTCTGAATTCCACCAGAACGAGCTAATGGTTTGGAGATGGCTAGAGATGTTGAAGAGGCGGATCCATTTAAACCGGGCACCTCAACAGTTGTATTCACATCGACAGGAGAAGGAATTGGGGGTGATGATGGTATATTCTGCTCAGTCAAGTCCCTCGTCACATACAGCCGAAACCCATCAAGCTAACATAAAAAGAAAAAAAGACAGGCAGAGAGAAAGACATTAGTAGAAAGACGAAAAAATAATAGAAAAAAGTCCAAACATAATCTACTAAGGGCCCATTTGGATTGGGTTGGGTTTAGGCAAAAGCAGAAGCCCTATTCACAAAGGCACCATGAAATTAAGATAAGTAATTAAAACCCAAGTTTGCTTCCTGCATTACGTTTTGGCTGAAGCACCTCTGGACTTGATTTTAGCCAAAATGTACTTTTGGGACTATAAACTATAAAGTGCTTCTTAAAATTTATCCAAACAGGCTAATAATGCGTTTTGAATCCCCAAAAGCACGTTTGGCCCAAAAGTGCGTTTAATAAGTGATTCCAAACAGGGCCTAACTACAGAAACCAAACCAAGAGAATTAAAGTCCAGTTCATGTTTTTAAAAAAGAACGAATATATAACTCGCAAAGTAAAGGTAGAAAGGTATTTTGCAACAGCTCACTTTCAATTCAAATTCCGCAATTGAAGTTGTATCACATATTTGTGTGAGTAGAGATTCCACCTGCAAACGAGATTTAAGTAAGAAGGATGACATAACCTTTCACACCTTCACCACATATTTAAAGAGAAGAATCCCAAATTCTATAGGAAACTATACACATACACACACATATGTATGTATATGTATATATGTACCGATGTACGCACACACACACTAAAGTAACTATTAGAGAATTCTCCGACATATCAGTTTCGTTGGAGAACTAGTGGCAATTGGCTGGAAGAGAAGGGGCGGGAGTAAGATTTACTCCAATTTAAAGTCACTAGGTGCTCACCTCCAACGCATTTGGAATGAGTTTGCTTCTACCACGAGGAGGTTTTGCTTCTTCCAAACCATCATCTATGTTAGTAACAGCAGCTATGCATAAGAAAAGACCAAAGTCAAAATCTGGGCAGAGAAATTACAGGACAGATAGGGTGCGCAACTTAAGAATAACTCACTCTGTAGCTTCTCATTACAACAAAATTGTTAAATTGGAGCATCCAACCCAAAACCAATTGGCAATGGGTGGAGTAGCCCCTTGAACTTATATATTGAGTAGCTAGATTATAAATCCCCGATGTGGGGCAATCGCAACATGCCCTCGCACGTGTGGCATGTCTAAGAGCCAAACACGAGAATTACTGAGATAGGGTAACGTGGAGCACATGTGGCAAAACTTGAGCCTGACAATAACCTGCTCTGATACCATGTTGAATTGGAGCATCCAACCCAAAAACAATTAGCAATGGGTGGAGCCCCTTGAACTTATATATTGAGTAGCTAAGTTATAAGTCCCCGATGTGGGACAATCTAAACACGCCCTCGCACGTGTGGCATGACTGAGAGCCAAACACATGGATTACTGAGATAAGGTGACGTGGAGCACACGTGGACAAATTGAGCCTAACAATAACATTCCATGTTAAATTAGACCATCCAACCCAAAAACAATTGGCAATAGGTGGAGTAGCCCCTTGAACTTATATTGAGTAGCTAGGTTTCTCCGATGTGGGACAATCTCAACAAAAATAAGTGAAGTGAGTTAAGCAATGTGATTTATCGTGGTTGTGACTATCATCCCATTCTTGGTACGTTGTTGCAAGGCACAAGACAGTTAAAATATCATAAACGGCATGTGAATGGAACTTCTAATGCAATATTCCCGGAGTTAACTTAATGCGAACAATTTTAATTTTAGTGGCATAAACTAACCAAAGGCATTGGGGCCATTACTTTGTACAACAAAAAAACATAGGCTCACAAACATAAGAACATTGGTTCTACTATAAGAGCATCCCCTCCATACAAAAGTAATGCTAAAACTTAGATTTTCTCTAGTTTAACCTCCAACCAGCTTACATAAGTGGGAAGGTCATAGAAGCATACAACATTCCATTGTCTGGTCATAAGTAAACTCAACGAAGAATAAAAAATAAAAAAAGTAGTATGTAACATCCTAGTTAGACACACATTTGGGATCATTTTAGAGATGTTGCCCCTATGGTTCCTTGGTACGACATTGTTTGGTTTTCAGGATGTACTCCAAGACAGAATTTTATCCTTTGGATTGCTGTCCATAATAGACTTGCAACCCATGATAGAATCTAGGCTTATACCCCTGGACCTCTTGCTTATGTGTTTTGCCATTGCCATATGGAAACACATAACCATTTATTTTTTGAGTTCCCTTATGCTTCTTTTATTTGGCAGGAATTGTTGCAATGGTGCGAGCTCAGATGGAAAAGGACAGACTAGGATGCTACTATACAGTGGATGGCACAACATTGGGTGGGGGGGGTGGGAAGAAGATTCAACACGCTATCCCCAAAATTTGTCTTGGTGATGCTGTCTATGGTCTTTGGAAGGAGAGGAACTCTAGGACCTTCAAAGGATTGTCCACTCTTAAAGAACAGTTATTGCAGACTTTGACTTCTCAAATCAATACTCAAATTAGACTTCAATGGAAACAACACCCCTTACTTGATCTACATACTTGTGTCTGGAAATAAGCAGGGACTTTGTCACTTGATTGGATTTTGATTTTGTTTGTTATCTTGTTGTTGTGTTGGTCTTTCCTTTTTCTTCTTGATTTGGTTTGTAATATAGCTATGTAAGGGTTTTTCAGGTTTGGCTCTGGCCATTTTTTTTGTATGGTTTTCTTTGCCACAGTCCTCATGCTCGCGCTTCATGGTTATCCTGGGGTATGCCCCTTGTACATTTGTACAATGTACATCCTTTTTTAGAATATATATACCATTTTCCGGGGGAAAAAAAACAAATAAAAACATCCTAGTTAGCATGAAAAATGAAACGAAAAGTGAACACAAGAACAACAAATTTTGCATGGTTTGCTACGTCTATGGAGCTGTTCAGATTTTCACTATGCACAAAGACAGAAACAGTATATTACATAGTACATAAATAATCGCCCGTGACTAACACAAAATATCACTACAATCTACAAGTGCAATAATTACCAAAATACACTCGAAAAATTTGGTATCCGGTTCCACACTTCCTATCAATCTAGTATAGTAATAAACTAGTAGTCTAGTTGAAATATAGATAAATGCTACAAAGTTCATCTAACAAGAGAATGTCATTACTAAAACACAATGTAGCTTGTAATCGACGTAAATTGACCAATGCTCTTTTGAGTTCAACCCAGACATAAATTCTAACTATATATACACATGCAAGCTGATTTCTGTGTAGAATATAGACTGGTAAAAGATGCATTTTGGGTAATGTAATGAAGACAGAGCAATTTTCATGCTATGTATAATAAGCAGTCACCTATCTCTATACCGATATACAAAAGCATGATTGTATAGATCAAAAGGCACTTACATTCGGCTCTGGAAGATAAGCAGGGGCACCCAATTAGTGTCCTCTCGGTCCGCCTTGAGATCACCAAACTGTCATATCGTAATGGTGTTTGAATTCTTAGGCCATAGGATGGATTTAAGGTACCTAATTTGGTACTGATAACACCCAAGCTTGAAACTTTAGCACTTGAAGAAACCCCTAAATTACCTGATGAAAGAACAACAAAAGCACTAGTAGATTTAAATCCTATTATCTACCTGAATAATATGCTTCTTGATTCTTGTTAACCAATTTGTGAAATTCAAACAATGAAGAAGCATAGAAACACGCATGAGAGAGAAAGAAATCCTAATTCAGTGTTTAAAATACAAAAGCCACCAGAATTAAACTGCTCATAGAAACAAGGGAGGGAGAGAGAGAGAGAGAGAGAGAGAGAGAGAGAGAGAGAGAGAGAGAGAGAGGGAGGGAGAGGGAGGGAGAGCGCTTTCACATGAGCATGCATATAGATGAATTATGAACATTTACATGATATAAGTAACTCTCAAAGCCCAAGATTGAAACTTTAACACTTCAAGAAACCCCTAAATTAGCTGTCTTTTCCCCCTAAATTTAAATCACCTCGTTTACTTGGTATAATGAACTTTTTGATGAGTAATTTGCTGAGATTCAATCAATGAAGTAGCACATTAAACAATCAAGAGAAGGATAGAGAATCCCTAATTCAGTGTTCAATATACAAAACCCAGAAGAATTAAAACAGCTCATACAAACAAATTAAAGAGATGACCTGCATGAATATTATACATTTCATATATATACATATACATTGAATACATAAAATTAGAGAGAAAGAGAGAGAGAGAGAGAGAGAGAGAGAGAGAGAGAGGACTCACAAGTAGCCATGGAAATCTGCGAAGCTCTTGGGAGAGCCAAAGATTGTGGGTTGAGTTATACTACAAAATTGCGGTTTAGTCGATGAAAACGAAGACTCCGGACAATATAAAGGAGACATGTTCTGTACAGCTGGTATCGGAAAGAAAAGGGCTGAATCATGTGTGTTTTAATTTTGGCTTAAATACCATTAAGACCCCCCGTTTGGCACAATTGCAATTCATGACAATCATTAGTTTAAAAAAAACATACTAGTAACATTTTTTTTTTTTATATATGGGAGAGGGGGACGAAGTTCAAACACCGAACCTATGCAGTGGAGGAAACTCATTTATGCCAAACTCGTTGTCACTTGAACTATACTAACATATACAAACATACTAGTGACTGGTTTTCACTTTTCATCAAAAGTTATTCAGACTAAATTTTCGCCCAATTATAAATTTGTGCCCTAGACTTATATTCTTGAGTTAAAAGCACTTTTGCACCCCTAATCTTTACCTCATTTCGCACTTTGCACTCTGATATTTTAATTTTCTCAATTTGGCCCCTAACGTATATAGTGAATTGCAATGTAGTCCTTTCGTCAGAATTTATGTCAAAAACTAACGGAAAATGAGAAAAATCTAAAGTTCTCCAACCTGCCCTGATTTGAATTTTAAATAAACTCTTTGACAACCTATTAAGTGGTGAAAAAGAAAATTTTCAGCATTTATTATTTTTAGCGCATTTGATCATATATCACTTAATTAAAAAAGCAGCTAAAAAATCACTAAAAACTTTTAGTGAAATTTTTTTACTAAAACAATTACTGAATACAGTCTATTTCAGTACTTCAAACACTGTTTTCAGCATTGCAAATTCAATTGCTTAAAAATTTCATTACTTCATTTTCAGTACTTAATTTTCAGTTTTATCAAACGGATCCTTACTTTTACCTTCTATATTTAGGTTATATGTATTTTTGTCTCCTCAACTTTTGATTTTTTTTTTCTTTTGCCCTATATATATATATATATATATATATATATATTAATCGCCATAGCAATTAGTGTTGATTAAAAGAAGTGTTACAACCAGTGGCGAAGCCACGATTTGAGCCTAGTGGGGGCTTTGGGGGCAGCGCCCTTAACCTATTATTATTGTTATTTTTTTTTAATTTTATTATTATTACTTTTTTGGAATATAATATATTGTACCTTTGAGCTTTAAAAATTGCATGAATATTCTGTGAGTATTAGAATTATCCAAAGACAATTAAATCTTTTCATAACTCATTTATATATATATATATATATATATAAAAATTAAAGGGATAAATTACAAACATCGAGAGGGGCATGAATACATATAACATGTGTACATATAGGGTACAAAAAAAAACTTCAAAATTTGAGGGAGACACAAATGCATATAGCCTAGAATATATAGTGATACATCCCAGAATGTCCAGAGTATCCATTACTCTCGACCGACCATCCTGGACGGAGGCTGCTTCATTAACAGCGCATACTATATGCAAATCCTGTCTCTTTTTCTTATGAATTTATTTCACCCTAAACACTATTCCTGACTCATTTGACAAAATTTGACATCATCATATAAGGTAACGGTCAATAATGTACTCAGTTTGGAAATTTTTTATTGTATTTTATTTCCTACATATTATTTCCTTGAATTTTAGAATTAGAGTTTATTCAAAATTTCAATTAGGATAGGTTGAATAACTTTAGATTTGTTTCATTTATCTGGATTAGGCCTCTTACTATTTTATTAATGGGTAGCGGTAGAGAGAGGGGAAGTATGTAGTGCAATAGGATATAAATATATACGACCAAGCTCTAGCGTGAATGTGGTAGAGTTAACATACCTAGTGAACATTTTTTTTTGCCTGAAAAAACTAGCGAGCTACCCCGCTACTCCACTAACCCGCGCGTGCCCCACTGACCTGCAGATTTTTTTAGGCAAAAGAAATGTTCACTGGGTATGTTCACTCTAGAGCCTGGCCGTAAATATATATATATATATATATAACTGAGAAAAAATGTTCACATATAGCTCTTGATCGTGCAAAATGGAGAAAAACAAACCATATAACTGACTTCAATTGATTGGGACATAAGACTTGGTTTGGTTTGGTTTGGTTTGGTTTGGTTTGCTTTGCGGTAGAGCCACCCAAAGATTATGTCAAAACACCTTTTTTTTATAAATTAAAAATAAAGTATGTGCAAACGACCCAAACATTAAGGGTGCAAATCGCTAAATAAACCAAACATTAAGGGTGCAAAATGCTTTTAATTTATGGTGAATGACTAAAATACCCTTAAATAAGTCACATGACTTGCACATGGACGAGTTTCTGTTAGTTTTTGACAAAAATTCTGACGGAAGGGCCACATTGCAACTCGCTAAATACATTAGGGGCCAAATTGAGAAAATTAAAATATTAGAGTCCAAAGCGAGGTAAACATTAGGGGTTCAAAGTGTTTTTAACCCTATATTCTCTTAAGATTACAAAACGTGCAAGGCATGTAGGGTGCAATTTGGAACGGAAATTCCAATTCTGATCGATTCTGTTCCAAAAATTTCCGATTCTGGAAACTAAAAATGAATTCCGAAAATTCTGAAAAATTTCGGATCGGAATTGGAAAAGTTTTGCAAATTCTAAAATTTCTTATTTCCGATCTGAAAATTTCGAAAAGACATTCTGAAAATATTCCGAAGTTTTTCGACTTGTCTTTACACATATCGAAATATATAATGTATATATAAAATATATAGTACTTAGACAAAAAGTGAGCCAACATCATTTTTTGCCTCTCATTTCTCTCTCTAAGGCTCCTTGCTCTCTCTCTCTACAAACCCAGACAAAGAAAAATTATCATCTACTCTCATTTCCCCCCCTCTCTCTCTCTCTCTCTCTCTCTCTCTCTCTCTTCCCTTCTTTCTCTCATGGTCAAGCATGGAGGAAGACAATGACCAAGCCAAGACTAAAGCCATGGATTCAATGGTCACAGTCTCACAGACATGATTTCATCAGCGACTCCCGGTGGTCTTAGTCAAAGCCAGGGACGAAGCTAACTCCCTGTTGAATCTTGATACAGGAAATCTTTATTCCTTCGTTTTTCTTGCACAAAATCCAAAGTATACACATAGATCTCTATTTGTATCTTGATGAATCCATTCTCAATGCTTGAGATATGTGAGTTTCCTCTCACAAATTTTAGATATATTTGTATTCTTAGTGAAATCTCAGTTTATTCCTATGAGACTTGTGAAACCCCAATTTTTACTTATTTTTATTTTTTTAATTTGTCTATAAATTTTTTGAAAATCCTAAAAAATTGATTCAGAAAAATTCCGAATTTTCGGAATCGGAACACAAAATTAGAATTCCGAAATATTGGAATAGGAATCGGAATTGGTTTTAGTGTTCCGAAAATTTTAAAAATTTTCCCGTAAGTATGGTTTCCATTTCGTTCCATTCTGGCCGAATTGCACCCCTATACGTACCCATTGAAGTTATTTTAGTTTTTTCTTGGGAACTATATTCATACTTGTTATAAAAGGAAGTAAATGCTTTAAACTCGTTGCATGTGAAATACATTTGAATAATAATCCATCAAACACATTAACTTTCAACGATTCATTAAACAAATATTGATAGAATTGTGTGGAAATAGATTTAGGTAATTTTTTTTTTATGAAACTTTACTTTATTGAACGACATTCAATGATGACAATTGTAATAATTAATTATCTCACCGATACAGACATCGTCATTGTGAGGAGAGTGGTTTCTTGATTCTCATATGCTAGTTTATCCCACATTTTGTGCATGTATCTAAATATTTCACTACCATGCTAGTCTTTGACCAAATAAAAAAAAACCGATTCGACTGATATAAAAATAATAATAATAAAAAAGATAAAAGAAAAATGAAAAACGTGTTCTAATTTATCATTGCACTCATTTTTTTTTACACATATACACGTGTGTATAAATGTAATCATAATCACTTTAACATGACTCATGTAAAGTGAGATGACTTTGCATTACTTGCTTTAATAATCATTTGTCTTTTTTCTGTTTGGTGTTTTATTTTATTTTATTTTCTTCTTCTTATTCTTTTTCCCCTGGATCTTTCCTAGGTGTTTTCACTCTCATTTGTTTTAACATTTCTCTCCTCTTTCTTTCTTTTTTTTTTTTTTTTTTTTTCCCTTTCACCACTTCATATTCGGATAAATTTTGTTTTTCTGAATAACAAACATAAACGGAAAAATGGTTGAATGCAAACGTGCTAACTTGGTGATAGCCTCAATTTGTTGTATGAGCTATGCATAATATAATGCAACTATATATAAACTTTATATAATAAATTAAAAAATAAAGTTAAGAATGTTTGTTAAAGTAAGGGCAAAATTACACGGACCTCCTCTGGGGTCAGGTAATATTACAGTGACCTCCCCTGTAGTTTGCATAATAACAATGACCTCCCCTAAAAATTTTTTTTTATATAATAGTACCACCCCTTCCGTTAGTGAAGAGTTAATCTGCGGATCAAAAATGCTAATGTGTTGCATTAGTATTTGCATTATACCAAAAATACCCCATTTTTGTGTAGATATGAAGACATTTAGGGTCTGTTTGATAAAACTAACAATTAAGTACTGAATTTTAAGTACTGGAAGTTTTAAGCAATTGAATTTGCAATACTGAAAACAACATTTCAAGTACTGAGATGGAATGCAATTAGTGATTATTTTTAATAGAAATTTTTCACTTAAAGTTTTCAGCAATTTTTTGGGTTAGTTTTTCAATTAGAGAGCATTTTTGCTCACCCCAAAATTGGTTCACCAATGCTCACCCAAGCATCCCATTGGCCAATGCAGTGGGACCCAGGATTAAACATCATTTGTTTAATCCTGGGTCCCACTCATTGGCCAATGGGATGCTTGGGTGAGCATTGGTGAACCAATTTTTGGGTAAGCAAAAGTATTTTCTTTCAATTAAGTGATGTTATCAAACGCACTAAAATTAAATAAGTGCTGAAAATTTATATTTTTGCCACTTAATTATTGAGTTATCAAACACACCCTTACTCTTCACTTTCCCTCTTTTCCCTCATTTGCAGTAATAACTCACGCCCAAGTCAGTCCATCTCTCTCGCCCCCTCCCTCCCACTCTCTCTCTCTCTCCCCCCATGAATTAAAATATCTCCAAAGGTACAGCTGGTATCGGAAAGAAAAGGTCTGAATCATGTGTGTTTTAATTTTGGATTAAATATCTCTAAGACCCCGTTTGGCATAATTGCAATTCATAAGACCATCTCCAAAGGTAGACATCAAATTTTATACATCAAAGTACACTGATGGGTTAAAGGAAAAGTTGATGTAGGCTAACAGATGGAGGTCTCCAGCCGTGTGCATCAAATGTGAAATTTTTTATTATTTTTGTGATTTTACCAACTAACCTTCTACTTTCCCAATAATTACCACATTTATGTGCCAATAATCCATTACTTTCCTCTCTCTCTCTCTCTCTCTCTCTCTCTCTCTCTCTCTCTCTCTCTCTCTCTCTCATCTATCTTACATTTATGTCTCCTCCATCTCTCTGTCATGAACTGGGTTATGCAAAGAATAATGAAAATGAATACTTTCTCTCTAAGATTATCTCTACTTTTTTTCTCTTGCTCTTCATGCATTCTTCATCTTCTTCCTCTTATCTCTCTTTTGTGATTCACCATTAGAGTTATAGTAAGGGACTTAGTCCTTATACTCTCGGTCTAGTGGATCGGTAGCGGCAAAGGGGTGGTGAAGGAGATGCATGGAAAGATTGATTTGATTTGGGGCCTTGTTTGGTTTTGCTTTCATGGGCTGATCGAACACAGATACGGGGGTTTTGCTTTTGGGGTTGTGATTTGGTGGTTGTGATGGGGTTTCTGGTGGCGGTGGTAGATCATATTTTTTTAAAAAAAAAATTGTTTTGGGGCTTTGATTGTGGTGATATAGGGTTTACTGGATTAATTTGGAGAAAAATAGGTAGGGTTTTCTGTGTTAATTTGGGGGATGGTGGAGTTGGAGATGCTTACGGTGGCCTTGCTGGTGGTGGCCGGTGTGAACGTTTGGGCCGGTGGCCGTTGGTGGTAATGGTTATCGGTAGCAGTGGATTGAGGCGAATTCAAATTTGTGCATGAATGTGACCGTTGGTCTTCTTGAATAAAATAAGTGAGATAATCATTTGCTGCAACAAAGAAATCGCAGCAATGTTGCTGCAATTTGAGCACTGCATCAACTTTGCCTTAGTGTTTGATGTGTGCATTGGAGCTGTAAAATCCTACCTGGCATAGCAAAGTTGCTTTTGCTGCAATGGTTGCCTCGAGATTGGAGGTGGTCTAACATTTCATTAGTCTAAAAAAATAATACTAATAACTGGTTTTCATCAAAAGTTGTTCAGAGTAAATTTTCGCAAATCATAAATTTGTGCAGTAGACTTATATTCTTGGGTTAAAAGCACTTTGCACCCCTAATGTTTACCTCGTTTTGCACTTTGCACTTTAATATTTTAATTTTCTCAATTTGGTCCCTAATGTATATAGCGAGTTGCAATGTAGTCCTTCCGTCAGAACTTCTGTCAAAAACTAACGGAAACTCGCCCATGTGCGAGTTATGTGACTTATTTACGCCCAAAAACATAAAAAATTGTGTTTCTTTTATCCCACATCACTTAACTATAAGATTTTTCACCCAAATCTTCAACTATAAATGGGGTTCCTCCCCTCCCCATCCAACACACCTGAAAATCCTGAGAACTAGAGAGTTCAAGGAAACCCTCTTAAAGGATTCTGAAGCACTCAAAGTTCTTTGGAAAGTTTAATCTTTTAGTTTTTAGGGGTCTTGGAGTCTGCGGTACCGGCGAAGCCCTGCAGAAGTATTCTGAGGGAAGTTCTTGAGGTAAGCTCCTTCTTTTTCTTCTTCTTCTTCTTCTTTGTTTTTTTGCTTTATTTTCCCGTTTTGATCTTTATTTTCTTAGATCTAGGTTGAATATCTTGTTTGTTCTTCGCATTTTTCATTTTTATTACTTTTGAACATTAAAGTTCTAGGGTAGTTGTATTTCCTTGTTTGTAGTATCCGTTGCAGTAGAGTTATCCCAGGCAGAGTGATCAGAAGTGAACAGTTTCTAATTACATGCCTTAATTCACATTTGTTAGCACTTATTATCCTGTTTTCGTGTAATTTTACTTCGTTTTCCATTTTCTGTCAGGTTATAGAAGAAAGTGAGAGTTCTAGGCTAAAAAGGGTGTAAAAATAGAAGAAAAGAAGTAGAAAAAGACACCTCGAGAATCTCGCTCATGCAGCCCACTCCCGCGACCTATAGAAAAAAGTGAATATGCGTATTTCAAAGTGCTAAAGACCCCTACGCGAACGTAATTGCCTAATTACGTAGCAGTTTTAGATGGATTAGATTTACAAAAGCCTTCATAATCCCTCTACAACTATATATACATCATTCTAATACTCTTTTGGGGTTACACAACATTATACCATCCTTCTATAACCAAAATTTCAACCATTAAAGAGGGAGAAGTAAGGAGAAGAAGAAGAAGAAGAAGACGACCAAGGATTCCCATGGCCTCCTCCATCAACCTCTTACTAATCTTCAATTCTATGGCTGCCCAGACCAAAATCTAGGGTTTCAATGAAACCCTAGCCAAGTAATAGGGTGTATTTTATGTTTTTCTTTTAGTTTTATTATGTATGGATGATGATTACATGTTTAGAGGATTTTAATTAATAAAATCGTATTTATTGATTAAATCGTTACTTTCAAAATCTATAATTGTCTTAGATCTATTTTGGATGTGATGTGCTCCATGATCTATATTTTCTGTGCTTGTATGGATTTTTTTACATGTAATAGTGCTTATTTGAATTGTGATATCAAGTAGTCGAATAGTTCATGCCTAGGGAAGACGGAGTGTGCCGCAACCCTAGTTTAGTGTGAGAGACTCCATGCCAACCGAAGATGAGATATGTTGATGCTTGAATCGTAGTTATCTTCTTAACAGAGGAATCAGACTTGAAGCTACGATTCCCCATTATCATCCAATGTAATAACCTAATTGATTGCATAGATACCCTTATTATGAAGTTAGTAGTGGATTTGCAATTCTAGGTTCAATATACATATTTATCAAAACAACTTTTAATCGCTTTCATAGTTAGATTTATTTCCTTAGTTTCTTAGTTTAATTAAAATCAAAATCAAAATTCTATTTTCTTAATTAACTAGGTTAAGGATTTAAATTAAAGTGCTTAGTATTTCAATCTTTGTGGGTTCGACCTCTACTTCCATACTACAAATCTTTTAAAATGGAGTATACTTTTTATCTTGATTTTGACAAGATCACAGAGCTATCCCCAATTGTTGTGGTAGCCGGAGCTATGGGGTTGATATCCAATCCATGGATATCCGACTCCGGAGATAACAAAGCCTCAATCAGATCTACGAGTCTAGATCTAGGACATTCACAAATGAATAATATTGTAATTCATATTAATTGGGATAGTAGGCTATCCATGCTATCTATGTTTTATCCATGCATAGTACTTTAATCCATGAATAGGAGTCAGAGGTGATACTTCAAGAGATGATCTACCGCAAGGACATCTTTCGACGCATTGAGGAGGATTCCCTACAGATGTTGGGAGACCCTTTACATATTAGGTGATGGATAAATAGGTTTAAAATTTAATTTAAACGTGCAGCAGAAAAATCAAGTTCTAAAACTTTATTGGTAGCCCGGATCTACTACTTATTAACTCTGTAGATGCGTATACACGAGAGGGAGAAGAGATTATACCTCAGTCTTGAACCCAATTCTGATTTTGTTCTTCCTTGATGGTACAGCAGCCTCCACTAGGTTGTCTTCACCCTTATGACTCCTGCAGATGTTTCCAGAGAGGCTAGAGTTTGTGAGAACTCTAACGGGGGGATAAGAAGGCTAAGGAAACCCTAAAACAGTTTCTGCAACTCTCGTTTAGAAAAAAAATGGTTATTAAACTCTGTACACAGCTGCCCTATTTATAGATTTCCAAAATTGACTTTAAGCCTTCGATCGATTGAAGTGGATTCGATCAATTGAACCTTCGATGAATTGAACCAATTTCGATTGATCGAAGTTGTCTTGACTTTAATCGATCGAAACAACTTCGATCGATCGAACCAGTCTTGATAGCATCCTCATTTGCCTTTCCAGGCATCCTGGCGGAGCTAAGAGTGGAACCTCCTAGGCTCTTTATTGTAGGCTCAGACCAGTTGTTAATTACCATGTTCAAACTCTTTGATCAGCAAAGTAACCAACTAATCAGTTAACGTTTACACCACTATAAACAATAACTGAACTCCAACGCAAAAGAACATATCCGAAGAGACATCTAGACTTGAATGGTGTACTAATGTCCCTCTACCGTCAGTATTCGTAATCATATTCAGGTAGTCGGATAACTGTTACTGTCAACCTGAATCATGAATACTTCTTGAATTCCTTGAGTCTCATTCATGATTACCAAACATGTTGATAACTACTTATCAACAAGACTGCAGTTCTCAGTAATCAACTTGGTGACATTCTCAAGAGAATGCTTACTCTTTATCAGAGGGTAGATTCTATCTTGACAATTTATGTTCACAACCCTGTGAACATGACATACCCAAGATACTCAGATGTTGATCTTTAAGACCTCACTGATTGGTAAGTCAAAGCTGCAACATCCACAGTCTGTGTTCACAATTGTCTTAAGATTGAGAACATGTACCTTATACAAGTTATGAGTTCCTATCGACTGTTGATAGTCTTAAGTATCAATAGGAAAGCTCAGGTCCGTCAATGCACTATAAGCACTAGCATACTAACTAAGAGATACACTCTAGTGATTGAGATTCATCACTCCATCCAATGGTAGTTAATCATACTACATTGTAGACCTGATGAGATATCCAGTCTCATCATCCACTGTGTCAAATTCTAAATGTCAATGAATAATAATTTGTATCTCACTTGTATGTATCTCATAGATACACAAGTTATCTACAATGATACTTAAGGATTAGCAATCATCTCATGAAAGAAACATACACAATGAAATGTAAAGCTGATATCCATATATTAAAATGTCAATGTATCATACATAAAATAATGGTTTAAGGGCACAAACCCAACATTAGGTTCTACTTGCTAAGGTTAGAGCAGTGCCCCCACCTCCCCCGATAGAGCCATCACCACAGACACCACCACCACCACCACCAGATGAGGACATGGCTGATGCACCCCCAGCGAATGAGGGCCAGAGGTAGATGGCCCCCATAAAAAATCTCCATCCATTCAGGGTAAGCTGCTTGGGAGAACTCACCAGGGATGTCATATTTCTCCCTAAGTATTCCTAGGTCGGACACATGCAGATTGCTGGGACTCCACTTGTAAGAAAATGCGATCGTGGGCCTGTTAGAGACCGACGCATTACTACCTGATCTCCTACGCTTAGAGGCTTCATGTGTCCCCTGACTTAGTTCCTCATCAGACACTACGATGGGAATTCTACCCTCGCTCTGGTGGTCCAACGGGAGAACCGGACTAATGCTCGGGCTCCTAGACCATGAATACTCATCATCCGACTGAGAAGACAAGTTGAAATTAGAATGACACATCGCGAACGATCCTGACACAGGTTGGGGAAGCAACTAACTACCTAAGTAGGGGTTCAGAACTTCTAACCTAAGGTAAAGAGGTGGGAGATCTAAAAGCCTAAATGGTAGGTTGTATATGGTTCGAGCAGTCAAGTAGCACTCAGAAAAAAAAGGGCATGGAACACACCGACAGGTTTAGTCGCTCTATCCACAGAAGAGAACCTCCTGTCCTAAAGAAGAAACAAAACTGAAGGAAAAAGAAGTCCCGCTCCCTCGCGAAACCCACTGGATTCCTACTCTCCAGCCTTACCCGAGAGTTGAAGAAAGAAGAAAAAAATGTAAGGGAAAGGTGGAGGCCCAAAGACTTATAGAAATAGTGGGCAGAAGAGACCTCGGGAAGCTGGCTCAGGTGCTCTTACTCGAGAACCGCTTGGATTCTCTCTACGTGAACGACAGGAGTGGAGAATAGACTGCGCGGATGGTCTAGATGGATTCAGATCCAACATCCAAGGGCCTTTCCCGCCTAAACGATCGACAGTTGGCAACTCGGGCAGTCCAAGCGGTGCCTTAGGAAGTGTGTGCATTAATTGTCTGACATGACGGTTCGGTTCGGTGTTGACGGTCCGATTATACCAACACCGGCCTGGTTGGATCCTGACTAGACCAACCCGAAGGTGACACGTGGGCCGACCCGAGCTCCAGAGTCATCAGGCCTGGTAGATCGACCAAACTACTGAGACAGGGCGATATGACCCTGAGTGGATATGCCAATTTGTACCAATTTCCAAGCCTCATTTGATAAAGCACCAATTTAGCCTTCGAAATGGGGGCAACTAACACGCATGAAATCATTCAATTCACAAGGTCAAAAGAGGAGCCCTTCCGATTACTTTACTGGCTCCCTTCAGTACCAACCAATGGACAGAAAAACCCACCCAGGAGCAACCCGTCCGAATATGGCTCGGCCCAGCTCGCAAGCCGTGGTCTAGAATATTCCAGACAGTTTCCTAAGGTGGCTAGAAGACTAATGGAATGTAAAAAAAGTTTCCTAATCCGATTAGGAAACCTACATAATTTGTGCTAATCTAATCTAATCGGATTGCACTACTTAATCTGTATAAGTTTTCGTGTACGAGTAGGTCTCTTGTAACTATAAAAGAAACCACTCATCCCCCTAAAAGGGGATCGATCGAATCTGTACGGCACTACCATAGCAAACATTACATCCCGCCCAGCCGATCTCTGATAGTTCCAGTCCATTGTTAGTTCACCAAGGGTCATCGACTATTTTACAGTATAGTGAACGTTCCTAGACACACCCGTAGACGTAGGTCTCTTCATTAACAGAGGTCGAACCACATACAAATCTTTTTTTTCTTTTTCTATATTGCATTGCACTCTCTCTCTCTCTCTCTCTCTCTCTCTCTTTCTCTCTCTCTCTCTCTCTCTTCTTGCTCTAAGATCAAGCATCATCACATATTATAATTGAATCAAATGATGTTGATTTTTTCAAAAACAAATTTCCTTTTAAATCGAGAAATAGTGGGTGTTCGACATCATATGACAAGCCTAGAATAGTTTAACTAAATGAGTATGAATTAGAACCTAGAAGAGGTAAAAGAGCCCAAATCGCGAAAGATTTTGGGACTGATTTTTATGCTTACTCCTTAGATGCTTTGACTTCTGTAGATGCCGACTTAGGGAAAGAAACTATCAATGATGAAATGGACTCCTTAGATTCTAATAACACTTGTACTTAGTAGATCTGCCACCTGATTGTAAGACAATAGGTTGTAAATGGATTCTTAAAAAGAAATTGAAAGCTGATGGCACAATAGATAAATAAAAGGAACATTTAGATAAATTGGAAAATGTGGATTATTTGCTTTAGCTGCTATTCATTATTTAGTAGTACACCAAATGGCTGTTAAAACAACTTTTTTAAATGATGAATTAAAAGAAGAGATTTAAATGGACCAACCCAAAGGGCTTATTGTTGTTAGTCAAGAAAATAAAGTTTGCAAATTGGATAAATCTCTTAATGGTTTGAAACAAGCTCCTAAACAATGGCATGCAAAATTTGACAGTTTAATAATCTCAAACGGTTTTAAAATAAATGAAAGTGACAAATGTATTTGTTATAAATCTGAAAATAACATTTGCACTATTATTTGCTTATATGTAGATGACTTATTTTTGGATCAAATATTCATGTCATTAAATGATGTTAAATCTTTCTTATGTGCCAATTTTAATATGAAAGATTTAGGAGAAGCAAGTGTAATTCTTGGAATTAATATTACTAGGTCTGAAAATGGACTTTTTTTAGATTAGTCTCATTACATTGAGAAGATCCTAAAGAAATACAAGTCGTTAAATTGTAAACCAGCATGTACTCTATATGACCCTAATGCTAAGTTGTTCAAGAACACTGGTGATAGTTACTAATTGCACTAGGCCCGACATAGTTTATGCTTAGGTTTACTAATAGTCCTAGTATGGAACATTGGCATGCTATTGAAAAGCTCATGTGTTACCTAAAATTATACTATCAGAAGTTTATCACTGTCGAAGGATACAGCGATGCTGATTGGAATACTCTATCAGATAACTCCAAGGCCAGTAGTGGATATATTTTTAATATTGATGGAGGCGTGGTTTCATGAATGTCTAAGAAACAGACTATTTTGGTTTAGTCCATGATGGAGTCAGAGATAATAGCACTAGCTTCAACAATTGAAGAAGCAGGTTGGTTGAGAAACCAGCTATCTGATACCCCTTTATGTAATAAACCTGTTGACTGAAGAACCATGCACGCATGAAAGAGCAACATTGTCCGCGACTCAACCCAAGAAATCATTACAAGAGGGCTATTGCTTTTGGTATTTTTGTTCCATTACAGTTTCTGCATCAACAATACTCTACATTAACTAGACATTGGAAATTTATAGGTGTGCGCATGGTGGTTTGACCACATCATGCGCATTTTTTTATGACAAAAAATTGCAACATGGATGAGGAAAGATTGTAACGTCATGAGAAATATTGAAACATATATATATATATATATATATATATGTGTGTGTAAAATTGCAACTTATGACCGAAAATGTAACCTACATGAGAAAGATTGTAACCTTCATGAGAAAACATTTGTGACTGAATGAGAAAAAATTGCAACCTGCATGAAGAAAAGTTGTAACCGAATAAGGAAAAATTGTAACAGTTGAAACCACTTGTCAACACCACCGTGGTTTTGACCACAAAAATATGTCTTTCTCTTTCTTGTGTGCATAGTTCAGTCAAACCTCCATTCGCGCACAGTAGGAGTTCCCCTAAACATTTAACAGCTCTAACAATTTCTTTTGTAATTAATGATTTTGGAAATTTTTTTCTATACAACCATGCACTTTTGGTTTTATGCTACAACCAATTTTTTGGTACCAATTTATAGTAACAACGTGTCATAATTAGTTGTAACTCTGAGCCAATGAGTAGTAACGTTTTTAGGATGCTTTTTGAATGTTACGATGAGTCATCTGATAGTTGCATTTTTAAGTGGCCATTTGTAGTAAAAATCGATCATATTATATAGTAACAAGCTTAAGTAATGCTACACCTTTTAAGTTTATATCCCAAATTAAGTGAGATTTAAAAATTTTAAATTATACATGAAATTCTTGTGATTGTCATACATTACTTAGTTAAGAATTCTTGATTCCAATTTATGTGTATTTGACTATGTAATCTCACTGCAGATTCAAAATTTTAAAGTAAATTTTAATGTATGTTGTAGTGTCACACACAAAGGTGATAATGTCACACACAAATGTAATGAAGAAGTCAAGAATGAAGACCAATATGCTCTAGAAACAAAAACTGAGAAACAAAAATGTACAACTTTACACAACAAATGGATTGACTATGAACCCACCAACTTAGCTATTAGTTTGCCAAATGATTTTCGGCCCTCAAGTGCCATAGATTAGTAAACATCTTACATACAAATCAATATATACGCATGAGAACTTACCTGGCGACAATGTTGGCTTCTACATGAAAAAATTGCTATCACTTCCAACACTATCGACGTGCCACATATTGATGCTAAAACCAACTAAGCTTCTCATGTTTCTTTATACGAACTATACAAATATATATGTATAGTCCCGTGTATTTTATACATATGTGTATACATATATATGCATATATAATAAAATATATATTTTGCGTCTATAAGGGAGAAGTCAAATGTGACACCTCGCAAAAATAAAGCGAATTTTCATTGAATTAAATTCAATTACACTTTGATTCTTTAAAATAAAAGTACAATATTCTTATAAAACTCCCAACAGGTCCATTTCTCCATAGATCTCCTATATCATCCTTAGCCTTATTTCCCTTCTAGGCTTCGGTCTCCGGCACTACCTGCATCTAAAAATTGCACCAGGAAGTATACAATATGATAGGAATATTAAAGGCTCAAAAGATACAACGAAATCAAATAAATAGACCAATCTCACAAACCAACCGCTCACACAAAGAGCATCATGACAGGTTCCTTTTGGTCACATAGCAAAGAGCCATCCTACCTCACCTCACCTCACTCGTCTCCAGTACGTTGGTCCCTGAGGCATGTTGGGCTGTTGGTAGGTGCTCCTTGCTTATGAACCTTCAGTCCCATAGCACTTAGCAATTAACACATACTCATTGATTCCAAATGAAAGCTCAATATAACTGTAAAAAGAGTGCAAGTAGAGATAACAAAGAAATACTCCAGAGAATTTAGAACGCATATTGTACACAACCCGGTTTACCCACATTTCCAATTATACCCTTAGCTCCTCTTCTTTTCTTTCACTAACCCAAGGTGTGTATATATCTATAATTGTGTGTGCATATATATAATATGTGGGTTGCCGAGAGAGAGAGTTTAGCTGAGGAAGATAGAGAAGTGTAGAAGAATTAGTAAATTGAATAAAAGGAAAGGGACTTATTTATAAACTTGGGAAACTTGGTCACCAAGTTGGGACTTGTGCTCCACAACACAAACATACACACAACACACACACATACGACACAAATGCATAGCCCTCAAATGAACACATGCACAACACATACACCACACAAATGCATAGCACTCAAATGAACACATGCACAACACACATACACAACACAAATGCATAGCTCTCAAATGAACACATACACAAAACACACACACACCACACAAATGCATAGCACACAAATGAACACATACACAACACACATACACCACACAAATGCACATGGGTTGGGTAGTATAGTTTAGGAAATCTAGTTAGGAAAATAAAATATTTCATTATTATCATTCTTGTAATTATATTATTAATAATATAATTAAAAAGTCGTATAAATACAGAACGGGTATTTCTCGAAATGACTAAAATCGAGATATCTTCTAAACGGAGATCGAAAACTCTTAACTTCCAACACGAATACCAAATCATTTAACCTCACGCAACTTTTTCCAAAAATTATATTTTCAGTTCATGACTTACAAAATTTGAAAAATAACCAAAATGCCCCTGTGACCAATTGTTGCTAAAATCGCACACGAAGTCTAAATCGCAATTTAAACATGAAATACAGGTTACTACATCAAATAGATAGAAACAAATGATAGATCACAAAATTATCAATTATTATCAGAATTTCTTTATACAAACTGCACACACACACATATATATATTTTGTAATATAATATATGTTTTGTATGTACATTAAATATTTATTTATACATGGGATACATTATATGTAGGTATATAAAAAATAAGAAAAATATAAAATATAAATGTTTCCAAATTTCATATAGTATCTTTTTACTAAGCAAATTTTATGTACGTAAATTTGTTAGTGGGGGTGTTATTTCATAGAATATGTAGTTATATTATTTTAGTTTGGATCATGTATGTGTGCATATTTAGAGGTATAAGTATATATATTTAGAGTGATGCTAGACCCATACAACATTCCACACAAAAATCTACACAAAACAATCATGATCCTTGATTCTGGTTGGTACTGTGTGGGACCCATGTGTTCCCCACATGGGAGTCACTAAAATCAAGGGCTAAGATTGTTTTGTGTGGAATTTTGTGTGAAATTTTGTGTGAATGTAGTATTATTGATATATTTATATAGATTATATATTGATGAGATTTGATATGGTTTAAAAAGAGATAAGGAAAGAAGAGGAAAAAAAAAAAAGAAAAAAGAGAGAGAAAGATTATACATGTATATCTTATTAATTCTAGAGATAGGAAAAATTGAAAAAAAAAAAAAAAAAAATCACAGAGCTGCCTGTTTTTGGCTAAAAATTAATTTTGTAACCGAGCGTGTCAGGGGCTTTGTACGAAGACCCAAACATGTAACCAAAACGATCCCTAAATGTGGTTCGAAAGGGATCAAGCGATGTTGAGAAGTAGAGATAACCATTCCCTTAAGGTCCAACCACTCTGATGCGAGTAATTTAGTTGAGTGATGATACAAAAAATACACATGAGATCTACTCAAACAAGTAATGAACTAGAACCAAAGCTTATAAAATATTAATATATTGAACAAATAGTGCATGAGCCTGATAATACAAACAAAGTAAAGGAAAGAATTAAAACAACTAAAGTTCCCAAGTCTGGGACACGGAATGTTGCTAGCATAAACTATAAAGAAAACAGTGAATTCAAAATGGTAATCAGACTGTTTATAGTCGCAGGGGTTGTTTGGCGTTGTGCGTGCCGCCCCTTGAATGTTGATTGCCATTGTGTATTTGTAGGTGCTGAATGTATCTTCCATATCCATGATTACTCCCCACTATTGCAACTTCTCCACTACTAGTTACCCACCACCCACTAAGTTAGTAACTTCCCCACTAGTGTGGTTAATTTCCCATTTACACAAAATATGACCGGTCAAAAATGAAAATATATTTTTAAATTTAGGGTGTAAACAATGCCCCCCTAGTTCTTTGAAAATGAAATGAAATGTAATTTTTGAAGAACCATGTATACACAAATTGATCGATTTTTGTGGTCATTATCGGCCTCACAGCCTGATTTTGACTAGAATGTAGGCTCTCACCAATACTTCAGAAAGTCAAATTGGTGATTGCGGCCTTATGCAGACCGAAAAACCAACTTGTAGCATCATGAATTTTAAATTTTTGATCTCGTACTACATCGGCCTCCAGTCATAGGTCGCGTTTTTGCAAAAAGAAGAAGACCGATTTTTGTTTAGCATAGGCTGATTTTTGTGACTGTACACATTCAGTCATCTGACTGAATTGTGGGCTATAACCAAAATTTTACCAAATCATTAGCCTAAAAAAGCAGGGTAGACCGATGACCGAGTTTGTCATAGTGTCGTGGCAATGACTGAACAATGCTCAGACCTCATATGCTATTGACACCTAATTCATGTTGAGACATAGCATTGCTGACAGGTGGCTATAATAAAGCCTTGTGCTTCGTGCACACAGATTTTGCTTGGAGTAAAAAATCTTGGCTGCTATAATAATGATGGTATACAATTTCTAACTCCAATGACTGTGCTTCACTTATAAGACCGAGCCCACATCTTCTAAAGCATCAACTTACTCATCGGTTTGCCTCAGTCCGACTAATAAAAGTGACCGAATTAAAATTTCAACTTTGGTCAATAAGTTTTGTTTTTATAATAATATTGTTGTAGGAAAATCCACCAAACGAAATCTCATTTTTGTTGGGCTCCACAAATCCAATGAGGATTTGAATTTGCAAAAACCAAATTATTTATTGGCTTCTTGTGTAAGTAATTTTTGGCAATAATGCCAAAAAAATTAAACAACTCCTTGGCGTTTGCTCTCCTCAAAAGGGGTTGTTCACTTTTAATAAATTTGGGGGCCGAGATAAAATCACTCGGTCTATGCGAAACTTGCCCCCCAACCTCCTTCTCGTCGTTACCAACACTAGCGGGAGGAGCATTAGCCGAAATAGAAATTATCGGCTTATTACTAGTGACTAAAATTTTGTCGTCTTGCCTCCCAACAGATTTAAAATGCTTTAAACTGAGATGGTCAAAGTGACCAATCTCTTGATTTGTAGAGGCATCATCGGCCACTTTTTTGGCCGTTTGAATTTTTTTGCGGCCTCTTGAAAAATTGTTTTCATGGCCGCTATCATGGTTATCCATGTCTCTTCGAGGTGGAGAGCATACTCTTTTTTAATACGGGTTGTTTCATTGAACGATTTTTCAAGGCGCTCACATGAATCAACAATCACCGCTTGGTTGTCTTTCTCGAGCGGTGAATCCGATTTACTACTCTGTTCTTCTATCTATTTGTTGCTTAAAAAATCGTCCATAGACATGAAATTGTCTTGTCCCCTAGGAGGTTGTTTGCACCTAAAAAATACATTTTTTTAGTTAAAATTTGGTAGAGCCCGAGGTAACTTTTTAATCAAGCTTATAGACCGATTGCAAAAAGTTAAGGGCAAAGTGACTGATTGCTTGATTGGCGGGCCACGCCTTTTATCTGCCTTTACACGAGGTATCGGGCTAGTACACATAAAATTCGGACTGTCTCATGAGTCCGATTCAATAAATGCTGCTTGTGAGCGAAGTGGTGGGCCACACTACTACTTTGTCTTGGGCTAATATCCAGCATCAGTTCAATTCCTTGGCCAAAGCCATCATGAAGCCCGATTGGAAAATTGCAGAGCCTATGCAAGTCTCTAAAGTGATGGTGGGCCACCCTTAATGATGACCATTATGTTTGACCATTTGGTAATTATGGATAGATGCAAATCGGGCTCCTTCATGAGTCCGATTGAATGGGCTGTACGTTGATGGTGAGAATTATTTGATTCAGATTTGGAAAGTACCAAGGGGCCCACCAATGACTTCAACTTTCAAGCCAAAATGACCTTCATTAGTTTAGTCGGCCACTACACACTTGTTCCAATTTGGAGACTCATCCATACACGTGTCATTTTGTCAAATGTTGGCTGTAGTTGGCAACATGCCAAAAGGTGTTACAATCATGTCAAGGTGGGCCACCATTTAATTGCCATTTACTTGGCAAATATTTTATTCATTCTGCCATATATCAATTCAGCAATCAGGCCACGTGGCCGGTCAGTATGGTCATTGAATATCAGGCGGACTTAAGCCGTGTTTGGGCATGGTTTCTTTCTATCGGGCAATACATGGCAAGCAATAGTTGGCTCCTTTGGAAAAGATAAAGCGTACTAATCCCTACAAACTCTCTAAATATTGTTACCATATCTGATAAGGTAATTAATTCCTATCCAAGTCTATCAATGTTAGGAAACTAACTGATAAGGGAAAGGGAAATATTAATATATACACATATATGTATATATTTGAGAATATGGGAAGTAATTATCTGATATGGAAGGATAAGATATTGGGAGATAATATCAATATTTTTGGGAAGTAATTTTTACTTGGAAGCCAAGTCAGCCGAATGAAGACTCAATATGGACTACATTCAAGATACAAGATATATATGTATATATGCATATATGTATATATTTGAAGATATAGAAGGCTTTATCAGTTTATGGAAATAAACTGGTATTTTTTACCAGATAATGGTTTCATCAGATTTCCTACCTTATCTCAATCAGTCCAGGGCCGCTATAAATTAACAGGCAGGCCAAGTATTCAAGGCACTCCGCGTCTCTTCGACAAAAGCATTCAACCATGCATTCTTAAAGCGTTCCTTTTCTTTTTAGGCTTTCTTAGTTTTATTACAATCTCTTGTAATCTTTCCTACTTTTAATTAAATAAAATCTGCTTTTTATTTAATTTCTGTTCTTCATCACTTGCTAGACTTGTGTGCTTCAACACTGTCTAGGGACCTTAGGTGAGGGTACTTTCCTACTCACCTTTCACAATCGCCTGTTAGATGTCAGATTTCCAAACCTTGTGTATCACTCACACAAGTGATTTAGGAAATTTTGTTTTATTAGTTTGGGTCTACCTCACAAGGCTCTGGCACGCCCGAACCGAAATTACAAGCAAACAGAGGTGGATCATCAACTCCACTTGAGGCTTTAAGAAGGCCGATTTCATGGCTAAAAAATCGTATGTCGGCTTTAAGACAGTCAATCTCATCATAAAGATGACTGATTTCATCATTATATCGGCGTGCTTAACAATTATGCCGATAAAGCGAATTCTATGGCTGCACAACTACTTGTTGCCATAGCTCGCTGCAAATTCTAAATTTATCATTGTTGAGACGATAAATTTTATTTTGAATTCGGTCAATGGCCTCATTACGCCAACGAATTTGACCGTTGTAAAATTGTAACCATGCTTCACGAAACATCACTCAGCTATCCCATCGGGCGTGCCAAATTGTTTTTGGCTAAAAATTAATTTTGTGACCGGGCGTGCTAGGGGCTTTGTACGAAGACCCAAATGTGTAACCAAAACGATCCCTAAATGTGGTTCAAGAGGGATCAAGCGATGTTGGGAAGTAGGGATAACCCTTCCCTTAAGGTCTAACCACCCTGATGCGAATAATTTAGTTGAGTGATTATACAAAAAATACACATGAGATCTACTCAAACAAGTAATGAACTAGAACCAAAGCTTGTAAAATATTAATATATTAAACAAACAGTGCATGAACCTGATAATACAAACAAAGTAAAGGAAAGAATTAAAACAACTAAAGTTCCCAAGTTTGGGACACGGAATGTTGCTAGTTTATGTTGCTAGTATAAACTATAAAGAAAAAGTGAACTCAAAATGGTAATCGGACTGTTTATAGCCGCATGGGCTGTCTGGCGTTGTGCGTGCCGCCCCTTGAATGTTGATTGCCATTGTGTATTTGTAGGTGCTGGATGTAACTTCTATATACATGATAACTCTCCACTATTGCAACTTCTCCACTACTAGTTACCCACCACCCACTAAGTTGGTAACTTCCCCACTAGTGTGGTTAATTTCCCACTTACACAAAATATGACCGGTCAAAAATGAAAATATATTTTTATATTTAGGGTGTAAACACCGCCACATGGCAGGTTTCTGATTCTACTTTAATATATATATATATATATATATGTATTAAATGTGATTCCCAAACTATATGACAGTGACCCACTAATTTTCATTGAAGAATGTGATAGTGGTTCCAGTATCATATATGTTACGAACCCCATTTAGAATAAAAAAATTTAAAAAGCATAACATTGCTCGGTTGAATCCAATTAAGTTACCAATGATTTTAGTTTTTTCAAGGCTCAATCATGATAAGTGCAACATCAGAGAAATTTCCTAAGGTAATAGATCTGATACTCTCTTTCCACGTGACAGACATGTGAGTGGTTGTTTTTCGGTTTCTCATGCTTAGACATGCCCTTACTATGGGAAAATTATGTGCGCAACAACTGAGAAATTTCCTAAGGTGCAATAGATTTACCGGGGTTGATTCATAGAATGACTTCTTCTCGAATCAGCTTTTACCTTTAAATGTGACTCCATTTCATTTCCTCAATTTATAGAAAAAGAAGATAGCAGAGAAGGCTTGCAATTCAATCCAAGTAAGTTATCTGAAATTAAGTTTTAATTAATTAAATCAATTACCTTTTCACTTCTTAGATATTCTGTTTCAAATTTACATTATTAAGCTCTGCTTGTTAAACCAATACATCAAAGTGCAATTTAAATTGTAGAAAACACTCTAGTTCTAGCCATTATGTTATCTCAACAGTCAACACCTTCTTATATTTCAATATGCGATGAATTTTAGAACAATTTCTTATAATTTATTTGAATAAGGTAGGTTTTTATTATTATTTTTATTTTCTTTTTTATTATTTCTCTCATTGAATTAATCAACATGGTGGACATCTACAAAGGGGCATTCCTCTGCTTTACAAAAGTATTACACCATCCAAGGAAGCCTAAAAACTTTAGAAAATGTTAGGCAATGCCTAAAACTGATCAAGGTCGGACAAGGGCGGAGCCAGGAATTTTTTTGAGGGCAAAGGAAGCTGGCTGATTTTTTTTTTTTTTTTTGTCTATTTATACATAATTGATAATAAGATATGGTGTCAAATTAGTTTATTTAAGAACAATATTATCTTTTGGGTTAATATTAATAAGGTGTGGTGTTAAATGGAGTTTGGAACACTTAATTGGGGTGGGCTAGACTTCAATTGGCTAAAATATCACATGTACTACAAAAATTCTCAGATTTTGGGGTGGGCTAGACTACATTTGGGTAAAAATATCGCATGTTCTAATTATTATTATTATTTTTTTTTTTTCAAATTTAGGGCGGGAGAGGCTAAACTACAATTTGGCTAAAATATCACATGTACTCAAAATTTACCAAATTTTGGGGGGATGCAGCCCAGGGGAGCCTACTAATGGCTCCGCCCTTGGGTTCAGACTCAACCTCGCATTAAATTGAAAACCAGACATAAGTTGGTTTAATAATGAACCTTTCTTGAGGTAATATAAGTCAGACACGAACTCTTGCAATAAAAGAAAAGTACCTATATAACACCAAATTATTTAGAATAAGTTCTATTCTGAACCCCAAAATCCGTTCTTATATTTTCCATCCTCAACACAAAAACAGGCAAGCACCATTCCCTGAATCCCAGTCTATTTGTAAAACAAAGATCATATGCCTCTTTGGCCTAAGGATCTGTTAGGAAATGCACAAAATTGTCTCACTGTTAGTAAATTTGCTTCTTATGAAAATTAACATCATGCTTGTTAAATAATATCCAGCTTTAGTATTAATTATTTTAGGTTCCACGGACTCTCACACGCACAAAATGTTATCTATCAAATACTTAAATTTGTAGAACAAATGCATTTACAAAATATAGAACAGGTTCTACACCTTCCCGAATAACCCGTGAGTGTTCTAGTTGTAATGTTATATATTCCCCTTCTCTCTTTATCATCTCTATGTGTATGTAAAGCCTATTCATAGATATATATTTATTGAAATGACCAACTTTCTTATTCATTTTTTCTTTTGTATTTGAATTTAGTTTACAAAATCTAATGGACACACAAAATATTTATTAACGAGCAAATACTCTGTTTCATGCTTTTAATATTCGTTGAGATGAAGAGTAAAGGGATAACATTCTGTACAAGAATTCTAGGATTGGAGAGTTTGTGGAGGGTTAAATGTGTACAACCTTATGTTTCATGTGGCTATTCTCGAGTTTCGAACTCATCATACCGAGCTCACAATTGAGCAACTTTCCATTTCGTCAAGACTCGAGCCCTCTGATTAAGATGTTCAATGCATTGCAAAAATATGTACAATTCGTCGTACTTTTTTTAGTAGTATAAATTCATATGTACTTTCTTAGAGTCCATTTGTGATAGCTTTTTTGAAGCCAGACATCAATTATAAGTGATTGTTTAAATAGTTGTGTCCGTTTGGATTAACTTTTCATAACTTTCTACAACTGATTAATTTTATTGCTTAAAAAAAACTTTTTTCTAAAAAGTTGCAGTTTTGTAGTTTTTTTTTTTTTTTTTTTGGTTATGTCGAAAATCTCCTATTCAAAAAGCGGATTATTATAGAAGCTTACCCAAATGTGAGAAATAACACACAATTATAAGTCTTAGCGTACACTGTTTTGTAGTATCATCTGAACAAATAACAAGTACTTTAAATGAAACAATAACTTAGCATTCTGTTTCATCAAGGTAGACATAGCAATGGAAGAAAAATGCAAGTGATTGTCTTTCCAACCAAATTCAGCTCACTCGTAGTAATTGTTTTCTAATTATTTCCAAGACTAACACATTTTTCAACTTTTTATGAACATGGAAATCTCTTGCCATATTTGAACATATAAAGCATTTTTACCCACATTTTTGGTTGAATATTGACAATTACCTTGGCACATAGTTTCAAATTATACAAGGGGAGACAGAAATGCCAAAGCAAAGCATTGATCACGTCTCCATTCGTATTCACAAGAAGCTCACTCTCTTATCTCGCACACATTCTGAACATTGTATCTTCCGAGTTCCTGATCAGCTGCGCAAGGAAAATAAAGAAGCCTATGAACCAACAATAGTTGCAATTGGTCCCTACCACCGTGGTAAGAATAGCCTGAAAGCTATGGAAGAGCACAAATTTCGTTATCTTCAACAGGTTCTTCAACTAAATAATGAGTCCAGCGTGGATCCATATGTTGTGGCTATGAGAGAATTGGAAGAAAGTGCGCGCAATTGCTATGCAGAATCCTTTAACCTTCACACCGACGAGTATGTAGAAATGATGCTTCTTGATGGTTTCTTTATACTTCACTTCTTTCGCAAGTGTATGATGAAAAAACTAAGGGTTATGGATCCAGATGACCCTATTTTTCATCCTGGTCAAACTAGGAGGTTTATACGTCGTGATTTAATGTTATTTGAAAATCAACTTCCATTATTTGTTATTGACCGGTTATTGATGATGGCGAACTTTCCATCCCCTAAAGACAACATCATGGACCTATCCCTATATTGTTTAATGGTTCTACTACCATCATCTCCAAAGACTTCGGAAGCCTCTCTTAGAGTTTCAACTGACAACGTCCATCATATACTGGGCCTCACTCATGAATTTTTATGTTCTTCGTTTGTTGGAGTGGCCTCAAGACGAAAACATGGAAAACCACAAGAGGAATGGGAGTTCATAAAATGTGCGACAAATTTGCAAGAGGCCGGTGTTAAGTTCAAGAAATCTAGAAAGAAATCGATCTCCGTGTTGAATATAACGTTCAAAAATGGAATCATGGAGATCCCGCCTTTAGTTATTGACGATGACACAGAGTGTATCCTTCGAAATCTAATAGCATACGAGCAACATTTTCCAAGTACTTCTCCAAAATATGTCACTGACTATACAACCATCATGGACTATCTCATTAATTCAGCAAAGGACGTCGAAATACTTCGTCACAAGGGGATTATTATAAACTGGTTGGGTGATGATGAAACAGTTTCTACCATGTTCAACAAGCTTGGCAATCAGGTCCTGATGTACTCTGATTATTTTTGTTACTCGGACGTTTTTAATAATGTGAACAAGCATTGTAGGCGACGGCGAAACATGTGGTTGGCAAATCTAAGGCGAAATTACTTTAAGACCCCATGGTCTATCGTTTCGTTCATTGCTGCTGCTGTCTTGCTTCTACTGACACTGACACAGACTATATATTCGATTCTTTCTTATTACAAGTAAATCCTAAAGTACAGAATTATTCAAGAAAGCTAGCAATTAGTTGTGTTCGGATAATTTTTTTATTTATTTTTTATTTTTTTGAAACATTATTGATTCCTTCTTATTCTGTTTGAGTTTTCCTAAAAAATTTATTTCTAAATGGTTAATCACCACGAGGGTGAAACTTCCTTCATGTCAATGGCAGAATCACCTACGGGCTTAGCTGGCCGCTTTAACCCATTTTAAAGTTCCTGAATTTTGTTTTCAATACATACCTTCTTGCCCAACCCCTCACAAAACCCACACATCTTTATATACGAGGGGGCCTGTTGGGTTTAGATCTGCTTACAAAAGAGGAAATTGTCAATTATTCCCAGGTTGAAGAGTGAGAATTTGAGAAACAATTCATTAAATTCAGTGAGCATCCACGGACACTGGCGTGCCAATACGGATACGACACGACACGAAAATGTCCACACCTTAAACTATCGGTTGAGTCATGATAGCTAAAGAAAGAGAGTTGAAATAAATTAATTTGCCGCATATAATCAATCACACATTAATATTTGGCTACACCTTTTCTTTTCAACTCTAAGTTTAGTCCATCCCAAATTATTTTAACATCAACTTAAAATCAATGATCATCACTTTTTATTGAATAAAAAGTGATAATATATATGCAGGCTCGGGCATAATTATAAAAAGAGTCGGGAGACAGGAAGATCAAAACCATTTATACAATATAGGAATTGCTTACACAAAATCTCTTAACTCTCAAAATGTCAAAATAAAAACTCAGAGAGCAAAAAAGTAGTAGTATTTTGGATATAAAAATTTTTTACATAAAAATATGTATAAATAAGTCCCAAAAAAATCTAAACCCCTAAGTAAGCCTATTTTCTGACGGACCCAAATCAATGAACTTGTGCCCTCTACCCGGCACATTCTTAGGTCCGCCACTGTATGTATATGAATATTTTTATTATAAAAATTATTGTTACAAAAATACGATTGGATGGTGTAGTATTTGGTAATGAATTGTTTGCATGCATTTACCTCAACGCACTAAGGTATTGTCTGTTGTTTTCTGATCTTTGGTTAGTTTAGTTTATTGGAAATGCATTTTACGAATTGATATTTTTTTGTTATTGAACACGGCAGCAAGAATTTGTAATTTTGTTTTGGACGTAGGATATTTTTAAATAAGATTGTGAAGATTTTATTCGCTGAAAGTAAATATTTTTTTATTGTTAATTTTTTCTATAACGTTTTTTTTTTTTTTTGAAATTTTTTTTTTCCCCTCTAATATTAGCTTACACCTTTAAGAATTTCTGAATCCGTCTTTACTTCATGTTGACTGTGAAAAAACTTCGAAGCTGGCGAGGTAGCTTTGATTGACGCCATGTTGTCAGTGAAGAAATTTCGGAGCTGGCGAGGTTGCTTTGATTGACGCCATTATAGTCGTATGCTTTATATATGGGGAAAATCTAGGGTACACTCCCTCAAAAAGGGGTTAATGTCAATATCATAATTCGTGGCTCACAATCACTCACATTACCAAAAGCGTTAAAAAAATATTAAAATATGACATGCTCTTCCGGTTATCTTCCGGCTAGAACCACATTAATCATAATTACGTCATAACTAGAACTACATTACGCATAATTCGATTATAACAGAATCACATTTTGCATAACTGTGCCATATTTATCATAATAAACTAAGAAAATATTGCATGTTAATAGTCTTCCACATGGCCACAGACCAAGCCAATCAAAATTAGCCATGTGGCAGCACTTGCACATGGCAACTTGTGATTTATGCGGTCCATGGTCACTCGGTGGAGTAGGAACATTGAATAATTTATCCACTTTATATATACATTCCTCATAGTAACCACCACTTTTGTCATAACAACCACGATCTTTTATTCATAACAATACTATGTTTCTCATAACTAGAAGCGTACGTTTCAAATAACCATACATTATATTATCCATAACTAGTACCATTCTTTGGTCATTTTGGGTACCCTTGTGAGAGCGAATTTGACACACACACACACACACACGTATTTTTGGTAATAATTTTTTTTTTTAGATCTTAGTATATCACTATATTGGATTTCACTGTGTGTGGCCAAGGGTAGATAAATAAAAAAATTATATAAAAAAAAACTAATATATCACTAAGATTGTGTGTGTGTCCAAGGGTAGATAAAAAATATAAAAAATAATATATCACCAAGACTGTGTGTGTGTGTGTGTGTGTGTGTGTGTGTGGATCCAAGCATAGATCAAAAATAAAAATTAAAATAAAAAATAAAATAAATCCACAGGGTATTAGTTATAAAATTTAAAGTACAACGGGTAACTAATAAAGGCCCAACCACAGGGGGGTGTTTGTGTAATTAACCCTTCTTATTTTTGCTTTTTTTTTTTTTTTTTTTTTTTGTCAACGTTCTTATTTTTGTTCAAAGTGTAACCGGTTGAAACAATTTGTAGGTAATAACCAAATAAACAACTCAAGGGCCGAGATTAAATTGGCTTGATCTAATAGTGAGAAACTAGGGGGCGGATGTCAACCCTTTAACCATGGGGTGTATTGTAGTCTAACCCATATATATGTTATATAAAGCAAAAACATTCTGATGCCCTGTGGGATCAGGCTAGTAGCTCAAATTTCTTGCAATTTTAATAAGAGTGTATTTTTGCTCACCCCAAAATTATTTCCGTAGGTCGCGACAGTTTGAAGGATCGATTCCGTCTCAAACGTCGAACATTATAAAAATATATAAATCAAAGTATAAGCAATCAAGGTTTACAAAATTTTTCCAATTTAATAAATATTACAGCATGTGATTACTAAAGGCACAACCCGCCTTGAAAACAAAATAATATCTATTATTTATTACAGTCATCCTAATTACAAATTCAGTTTATCAACTTAGGCAGTATTAAAATAATTGTTTCTCGTCATAAGCAGCCGTTCTCAATTGGCATAGTCATATTGCTCAGTCCGATCATAGTCTGAAAAGCCTAGACACGAATGTCCAGGGCGCGTCAACACCGTCAGCTTCAAGAAGCTGGTGAGTATTGAAAACATATGCTTGTAATATAAAACATACCCCTTTACCGTTTTCATTTCACAAGTTTGCTTACTCAAATATTTTAGAAATATAGAAATGAACTCAACTATTAGCAGTCCAGATAAGGTCATGATATGCAGTAAAATATGTGACTGTGCATGGAATGATGCAACCATCTCATCCAACTCTTTTCTCTCAACCACACATCACCCAACTCTCTCGCTCCAATATCTTGAAATACTAAGGTGATCACACTTTAGTATAGGGGTACGAGAGAGTGTCCAGTTTGCCTTACACTTTAGTACGGGGGATTAGGGAGTGTCCAATTGCCTCACACTTTAGTCAAAACCACAAATACCAGGGAGTGTCCAGTAGGCCACACTTTAGCACTACCACGGGTGCTAGGGAGTGTCCAAATCGGCGTCACACACTTTAGCGCATGGGCACCAGGGAGTGTCTAAATTTGTCACCGTCTCATTTCAAAGATACTCTAAACCGCAATCTCATAACATCACACTTTTGCATACAATTACCAGGGAGTGTCTAATCACAATCTCATCCACCACACTTACCCTCACTCACCATGCATGTAAACTTGACTCCACATGTATGTCATGTATCGCTATACAAAGTATGAAATCACAGGAAAAACAATAACAATGCACGTGCGAAAATAATTAAGTCTTTAATCATTCATATATGACAAAACATTACTAACAGACTTCTGCCTTAACATAATACCCAACCAGAACATTAAAAATCATTAAAACTTTATCCAAATAGTTCCTTAACAGAAAACAGACAAAAACCATAAAAGGATAGGTTACGATATGCCTATTTTTTTTTATTTTTTTTAACTTTCTAAACTGTTAGAATTTACATAGATCGCGCGCGCGGACCGCTCACGCGAAGGGTCGCTCGCGCGAGTTTAAGCTGAGACTTTATCTTCTTCGTTAAAATCCTCTGTTTCAGTCCTTAAGGGTCCCTTTGACCCATTTTGAAATCTGAAAGTATACTTGACATATAATATATGAATCTCTTCATTTTTCCGCAAAGATTAAAAATCTATAATCAATTTAATACAATCCGTAGCTCTCGAATTTTACGAAAATCCGAGAGGTGTCAAAACTTAAATCTTAATCTAGTTTCTCATATGAATTAATTAGGCTTTAATACTTTAAACATAGCATCTATGATATGAAATCTTTCATAATTATCTATAAAAACGGATTTTGGTTAAGTTTGAAAAATAATGATTTTTCAAGCTATGAACATCAACGTAAAATCATCAATGGTGATTTACAAATCAAGTTACACAAACAGTGAATAGGCATGAAATTACATTCAAAGTGAGTTTAGAATACTCACTGTGATAGAAGATTTAAGTAATTGTTGAGAGAGAATCCAAAATATAAAGACCCACTTTAAGCTTTGGCTATGGAGTTTGAGTCATCTCTCTCTCTTTAAAATTTTATGTATCAACTCTCCGTGTTTTCTCTTTTCTCACAGATTGTGTGTAGAGCAGAGAATTGAGAGTTGTGTAGTGTCACGCCCCGATGTAGCATAAATATGGAAAGCATTTAATTTCCTTTATGGACCCGTATGTCGCAACAGTTTGAAGGATCATTTCCGTCCCAAATGTCGAACATCATAATAACCATAAATCATAGTAGAGTAATCAAGACTTACAAAAATCTTCTAACTTAATAATTATTACAGCACGGGATCACCTAAAGGGACAGACCGCCTTGAAACAAAATAACAACTATCATCTATTACAGTCATCCTTATTACAAAACCAGTTCATAATTTAAAACAGATAATGATAAGTAAACAATTTCTTCTTCGGTAGTTGTTCTCAGTTCGCATAGTCATAATGTTTAGCCCGATCATAACCTGAAAAGCCTAGACACGAATGTTCAGGGCGCATCAACGCCGTCAGCTTATTGAAGCTGGTGAGTATTAAAAACATACACTTGAATTTAAAACATACTCATTTACCATTTTCCAATTTCCATTATTCAACAGGTGCATATTATAGAAAGGAGTTCTCATTAAAACATCAATAATAACATTTATAAACTTGAATTCATATTTCATGTGACCGTATATGAAAACAATGCACCAAACTCAACTTACCGACTCTTTTCTCTCGACAACACATGAACCCACTTTCTCACTCCAGTATCTTTGAAACACTAAGATGACCATACTTTAGTAACGGGGTACTAGGGAGTGTCCAATGCCTCACACTTTAGTACCTAATCCGCCTCGCAAATACCGAAGAAACCTCACACAGTATCCAGACTCGGGGACCATGGAGTATCCATAGGCCACACTTTAGCACTACCATGGGTGCCAGGGAATGTCCAAGTTCGGCGTCACACACTTTAACGCTACCATGGGCGTCAGGGAGTGTCCAATTTTGTCACCGTCGCATTTCAATGATACTCTCGCCGCAATCTCAAAACGTCACACTTTGGTCCACAATTACCAGGGAGTGTCCACAATACAATCTCAACCATATACTCTTTTCCACACTAACCAACACTTACCATGCATGTACCACTGACTCCACATGAATGTCATGAAACATTACACAGAAAGTGTGAACCACTAGAAATAGGAACAATGTGCGTGTTAAGTCGTGGTTATCGCTTTTATAATCCAAACATAGTAAACAATCTCCTGATTTAGTAAAATTCCTAGACATAATCTTAACTGCCTTTAAAAATTATTCCAAGCAGTCCCTTAACAGAAAACAGACAAAAACTGAAAACTACTAGGTCGCTCGCGTGGGCCGCTCGCGCGATATGCCTATTTTTAAATTTTCTTATAAAACTTTTCTTACTGTCTGGAAACACACCTTGCGCGCGCGAGTTTAGGCAGTGTCTTCATCTTCTTCGCAGAACTTCCCCTGTTTCAGAATTTCAGGGTCTTTTTGACCCATTTCCTATTCGGAAAGAAAACATGACTTGCTATATATGAAATTCTTCGTTTTTCCGCAAGGATTTTGAATCTACAATCAATTTAACATGAATCAATCCGTAGCTCTCGGATTTTATGAAAAACCGAGAGGTAACGGAAACTTCGTTTTCAAAATACATTGCCATACGAATGAATTAGGCTCTAATATTGTAACTACAGTTTCTATGAACTAATATCTTTCAAAATCATCTCTAAAAACTTGTTTTGATTAAGTTTGTAAAATCACCTCTTTTTTCAAGTCTCAAGCTTTCATGAAAAATCAACAATGGTGATTAACAATTACATACATACAAACATGTAATTAAGTACGAATTACATTAGGAGTGAGTTTAAAGTACTCACTATGATAGAAGGTGTGTGTTTGTTGAGAAGGATTAGCAATAGAAGGAGCTCAATTGAAGCTTCAAGTTTTCAGGCTATAGAGATTAAATCTTCTCTCTCTATAATATAATCTGCAAACTAAACTCTGTGTGTGTGTGTGTGTGTGTGTGTGTGTGTGTGTGTGTGTGTCAGTTCTAAAGAATGTAAAGATTGTGAATGGTGAGTGTGTTTATATAGAAAGACAAGTTGGGAACTTAGGAACCAAGTTCCATCAAGATTACTCAACAAAATCCTTTGATTTTACAATATACATATATGCAATTCATAGTTAACATACATACGTATATACTCCTATACAATCTGAAATGGCAAGCTAGATTACTAGGGGTCAAGCACATGTGTTTGGGAAATCAACTTATGGACACAACATTAAAACACACACTAAAGTTATAGGAAAATAAGGCCCTATACAATCATTAGTTACCTAAAATGGAAATAAAGTTTATGTCATTTCTATCTTTACGTTTAATCCCAAAATCTGTGGAAGTTTAATGCAGCGTGGACAGTTTTGAACACAAACTGGTACTTTGGTGGCGCGGTGGTCACCACAAAAATACAGAAAATTCATTTTAGCGTAAGAAATGGTTTTCCGGTTTTATAAAAATATTGTTTGAGTCAAAAGAAAATACCTTCACCATTTTGAAATACAGATTTTGAAATCCAACACAGGTATTTACTAACTTTATAAAAATTACAGTTTGACCCCAAAGAAATTTAGTATGATACCAAACAAATAACGAGGTTCTAAAACATGAGAATTGCAATTAAATGAAATAATAAATACAAATTAAACATGAAAATGCAATTTAAAATGAATGGAAATGTAGGTTGTTACATGTAGTGTATATATATAGAAAATAAAATGGAGAATGGTGGCCAAGCACCTTCACTCTCACTCTATAAATTCAAGTTGATTTTCAATTATCTAAAAACATAATATACATATCATACATATATGTATCTACAATCTGCTGGGAATTGATTTAGAAGTTAACTAAGTTAGTTTAGGGGTCAATTAGTAGTGTTTGGGAAAATAGCTTATGGCCACAAAATTAATACTCACCAATTGAGCATTCTCAAACAAGCTCAACCCATGATGATTGGTTGGTTTAAATGGTTATTAGCTAGGCATATGTCAAATATTGATTGATGGAGATTCCCAAATCTGTGGGAGCCCAAACGCGGCGCGGACAATTTTCGAGCATAAACTGGTATTCTCGCGGCGCGGTGATCACCATAAAATACAGAAAATTCATTTTAACGTAAGAATTAATTTTTCGGTTATATAAAAATACAGTTTGAATCAAAAGTAAGTGTTTTCACCGTTTCGAAAATACAGTTTTGAAATTCAACACAGGTATTACCAGCCTTATAAAAGTTTTGTTGTGAGAACATAGCACATGTATTCTTGAATTTATAAAATTTACAATTTGACCCCAAATAAAGATTTGTTGTTAAAATAAAAGTAAAAAATACATATTAAAATAAATATAGAAATGAAATTAAAATTAAATGAAAATTACAGGTTGTTACAGTAGGCTTTAAGGGTTCCTTTGTGCACCTTAGGTGTTTGACCTATTGATTGTTTGCAATGTTTTGGGGTTTGGTCTGTGTTCCTATCCAAATTGAGGTCTTCTAATCAAGAAAGTAACAAATTAGTACTTAATGATGGGGTACATGATTTGATATATTTCTTACCCACAAATAACTCATGTTGGAAAACTAATATACAATTCCAAATTTGATATAGACGGTGGTTTTTTTTTGGAGGTCAGAACCAACCTCAATATGACATAAAACATGGGAGTTTAGAATAATTTAATTAAAGCATGAATATGTTTGTAGGCCTATGGTTGGTGGTATCTTCGTTGTATATCATCTAAAATATATGCTTTAGGGGCTCTATTTGCTCCTCTAATATATCTCTGACACTCCTGTAGAAACAAAGGGATTGAGATATGTTTTTTCAACTTGTACCCAACTATCCAAATACTACTTGTCTTGGTCTATATTTAATTAACACCGAAAAGTTTCCATTCATGATATAAGTGAAATGACATGGGAAATATTGCTATTGTTTTCATCTTATAAATTAATTTGGTATGTGAAGTGACTGAGGCATTTGGAATTAAAAACTCAGTAATAGAGAGATATAGGCAAGCACGGACCCTGCTAACATTGTGATGTTACAAGTGAGTTTTTGTTTCTTCAATGACACTTAGCATTCTGGATTTTAGAGGAGGTTGGACCTTTTTTTTTTTTTTAATTTAATTTGCTCACTAGGTTGTGAAGGCTTTTGGGTGTTATTTTTGTTATATTTATTTTAAATTTTTGTAGTTCAGTAGTATTTGGATGTTTGGGCACAATGTTTTTTAAGGCCCAATTCCACCCCCTTGCATTTCACCTACTTTTCCCAACAATTTATTAAATTCCTGTCAATGGAATTTTCTTTTATCTATTGGATTGTATAGATTCTAAGCTGAAAAACCCCATCTCAATCCCTTTGTTCGTGCTAATCATTGCTATTTACAACTTTTTTTTCTTTAAAAAAAAAAAAATTTAAGATACAAACTCTTCTTTGATTTTTGGAATTTTTTGCACAGCTTGGAGAAAAGCCTTCCCTCCCAGTAGCATATGTATATACTATTATAGAGTTGAAGTCTGATTTCTAATTTTTGTTTTGGTTTTTGTCAAGGGTAAATAGTTCTTTTCCCCCATTTTCCTTTTAGTTTTTTTTTTCTTTGTAAATCTGTTCGTTTAAATTAAGAAAAAGAAAGCACATGGTGTTACAAGTGAGTTTTTGTTTCTTCAATGTTTTAATTTTCATTAAATTTTGACATAGCAGAAAACTGGGTTCCTTTTTTTTTTTTGGATATTCTATAAATTGTTTCATATTTGTTGAGTAGTTTGATCAATTATGGAAGAGAAATAAGCTGTTTTTTTTTTTTTTTTTGGTAAAAGTGATGGATTAGCTGAACAAGGAGGGAAAAGTATAATAATACATCTCATTGATCTCAAGCCAACTAATACAACTCCCACCTATATATATATATATATATATAGAGTAATATACACCAACTCTCTCAACCACACTCCCAATCACATTCAGCACATCCTGATAATTAATTGTCCTTAATTCTGGTGGCTTCCACATGAATTTCACATAGGACCCACTGGAATCAATGGACTGGATCTGCTGAATGTGGTTGAGGGTGTGGTTGAGGGAGTGAGTTTATCATTATTGATATATATATATATATATATATATGTATCATGACACTCGAGAAATGAAATCTCAGCAAGCATTTAATTAGAGTAGCATTTTGGGTTTTAGAGTAGGGTTGTTTTTCCCCTTTTCATTTGCTCACTAGGTTGTGAAGGCTAATAGTTTTCATTTTTTTTTTATTATTTAATTGTTGTAGTTCCTGTGCATGTCTAAATTATGTGATAACCCATTTTACCCACTAATCAATTCATACTATTGAACTTTATTAGTCATTTAGTGTGGTGTGGTTTACTCCTTTGAAAAATTCTTATATAGAGATGGAAAATTCTATTATACGACTAAGAACAATAACTAGACTGCTAATTTGACCACTACAGAGAGTTTTTAATTATAAATGTAGTTTGATATACTTTTTTTGTATTTATATTTTAGCTTTTTGATGTTCCCCTTCTATCTCTTCCTTTATGCTCAACATTTGGTAAAAAAAAAAAAATACAGATACCAAATTTAGCTACATCTTTTGAAGTTTAGAATGCTTCATAGTTGTCATCATAATTTATAAAGTTTATCACATAATTAATTCATGTTGAATGCATGTCAATTGGCTTTGGAAGGATTTTTCAGGTCGAAATTTATTCACCCAAAAATTCCATCCTACATAATGATTGTGATTATGAATGTTAGGATTTAAATATTATACCATCAACTCTCAAATTGTTAGCTTTAGAAAAAAATGAAAACGATTTCAACTGTTGCCATGAATTGTTGTTTTTTTTGGATAACATCATTGTTTGTAAACATAGGATTTCGGGGTGGGTGCCAAAATGTAGAGTTGAGAATAAGCTTGCTGCAGAAACAAACATGGATTCCTGCAAATATGCGAGGTTATTGAGAAGAGTAATAAGATCACGAAAGAGGAATACAGAACGTATAGGTCACTCTGGTCATTTGGAAATTTCTGCCGTAAGCCAATTCGTCCCAATCAATACTTCTACTACACTTACTGCCACTAATGTTGATGACATGGATGTTGACTCTGAGTCCTATGAACCGGTTCCACCTGAAACAAGATCAGATGATAGAAGTAATTTGCAGTCATTTGACCAATCCAGCAGTGACCCTTCTCACGACGAAGGCAAGTTACATAATTCTGTGTATGTCACATCAATTATTTATACTCCATTGAATCATTCATACTACTAATCATATTTAGTTGGGCATAACTGAAATTTCATTTGCTTCTGTCAACAGGTACTTCATATTTGCATCATCAACCTATACTTGAAAGAAATTTGCAAGAAAATAATGCCAACACGTTGAGGACGAGTAAGTTAAACTCGCTACATTTAACCAACCTTTTAATTAAATTTTCATAGTAATTGCCATTCTCATTTAGTTGCTTTGCTATTATCACTTTGACTGTTAAATATATAGGCTTTTTTTATGACTTTTGTTGCATTCACCTTCAATGGGATTCATCTTTACAATAATTTTATCATATTTTGGTTTTATCCACTTGTGTTTTTGGTTACGGATTCTGCTTTGAAGTAATTTTGGTTTTTGACTATTTAATGTACACTACTCCGGAAACCAATGTTCGGCTATCAAATAAATGCTCTTTTCAACAGGAAAAAAAAAACCTTAAAACAGTTTTTTCTCACTACCTAAAAGAATTGTAGTTTGGGGAAAGAGATAAAAATAGCTTCGTATCTGGTGGAGAAAAATAGTTTTTAATAAAGAAAACAGTTTAACAAAGACCAAAGGGAAGGAAATAGTTTGGTCTTTGTTAAACTGAAACATGGTTTTTGGTTGGAAACTGTTTGGCAACCAAATCATTTAAAAAAAAACTTTTAAGTTTAAAAAATGAATTCATTTGGCTGTTGAGACACTTTTTTTTTTTTTTAAATGCATTAAGCCGTCAACTTTTGTGAGTTAGTGCTACCCATAAACAATAAGGAATGTTCAACTAAGAGAACATTCGTTTTATGCTTTTTCCTAAAAAAAAAAAAAAAAGTACACACACATTCGTTTTAGGCTTTTAGATTTGTGCAGGATTTTGCTTTGTTGAATCTAATTCTTATGCATAGTTTGACATGAAATGCGCTAACTGCTAAATGCTACATGGTGAAAAAAAATTTCAAATTGAAAATAAAGTAAAAGAGAAATAGCTTTGTTTTCAGAAGAGTTCTGAGGAAAAAAAAAAAACCCTTCATGGAATTAATCTTTTTTGCCTTAAGAAAATAGATTCTATCTTACAGAGAAGCAATTTTATTTTTTACAAAAGACATGTAGAGAATTCAATGCATGTTATGATTAATATCACCATTTTGATTTTTGGTAAATGTCTAAGTAGTATTTGCATATCTAAGTAGTGGGAATAAATGGAAGAAACCGTAGCTTTGATTTTGTATTCAGCATAATGATGTTACGACAACCTATGCACCAGTGCATTGATTTTTCTGTCCAGTTTAGGTACTCAATTGTGTCTCTAGCCAACTAGGACTTGGTATAATAGATAAGTAAAACCTTAACCTTCTTAGTAATTCGATTTACTTTTCCTCCTTTTCATCCACAAAGAGGGTTTATTTATTCACGCATAGTTCACTTATCACATTTACTATTACCATATAATATTTCACCCATTTTACAAAGTAGGTTATTGTATCTAATTGATTTTCCATGATTTTGGCTTCCTCCATTTCCATGGAATCTTTTATTTTTCACTAACTTAAACTTCATTTTCATTTTGTGAAATATGCAATATTGAAATTGAAATAGCCAACATTTTAACTTTTAGGTAAATTAAATTATGCTTCATTAATTCCACACAATAGAAACTTGCGAGAAAATGTAGTGCTTTATGTTTTATTTCCCAGCTTTTTGGTTTCACAAACGGATAAAAGTACCATGCACCAAAATTTGTGAAGTTGTGTATATAGACATTTACTAGAAAATTGTTGGATTCTCAATCGCAGTTGGTCCGTTATGTTGAATGTTACTTTTTTTCTCGACTCTTTTTTGTTTGGTTTGAATTTTTTTTATTTGCTCTATGAAGTATTGTTAATTAGTCTGACTAGAATCAAAGTGGGAAAAAAAAAATCAACGTTAAAAAACAGTGTATCCGCGCATCGGGCGGGTTACATGCCAGTATATATATATATATAAAAGACAAGGCCAAAAGCCTTCCCACGTTGTGCCACATGGCACCTATGTGGTTTTTTCTCCTCAAGTCTTTTATCCACGTGGCTTTTTCTCCAACTAAAGTCCCGCCTTAACAAAAAATCAGGATGAGGCGTGTAAAACTTTTGGTTACCCATATTAATTTTTTGTTTCTACACTGTCTTATCAGTTCATCTTCCCAAACCTTAAATATATACAACAACCAATCAAGAGACTTTCACTTTCACATTCTTCATGCAATTAGTCTCTCTCTCTCAATCCCATTTGGTTACTTCGAATTTAGAACTATTCTAATCTGGGTATTGACATTTTTTTAGTACTCAAGTAAACTTTCTTTATAAATGTGGAATCTTCTGAAAAAGTACTCCAGTATTTTTGTCTCCATATGATTGAGTTACTAAAAAATCATATTCTTTGTGGTTATGCATTGCAGTCTTAAAATTCCATAAACATCTTTGGTCATAGAATTGAGCATATAGCAATGGACTCTTGATGTGCCTCCATGAAGGCCAATGTGCATCAAGCGCAAGTTAGCAGAAGAATAGACAATGGAATTTGGGGGGAGAATATCAGAGGGAGTGTCAAGAGGAGTTGTTTGGGCCCACAGTCATGGAAGAGTTTGAGGGCTGAAAAAAATGGCTAGAAATATTAAATCTGAGGTGCTTTCTCTGTTCTTACCGGAGACATTGACACAGATTATGGTGATTTATTACCAGAAGTGATTAGTTAATCTATTTATTCATATTTTACCATTGATTTAGCTATTTTGTTGGTAATGTTAATTGATGGCGTCTTTTGATCTACACTTTTGAACATGTAATAGTTTGTCATATAGTTGATTCTTTACAAATTCAAACGTGATGCATGTGGATGAGTTTTTTTTTTTTTTTTTGGGTTGTGGGTGTGTACGATCGATCTTGCTTGCGAAATAGATACTGCGGATACTATTGTTATTGTTTAGATACTGCGGATACTATTTCAGCAATCTTTTCTTTTTTATGTTAGAATGGGTAATAACAATCTGCATAGGTAATTGTTAGTTTATTTTTTTTATTCTTTATTTTATTATTATTTTTATTGGAATGTCTATTGAGTTTGTTTTAATTGAATTCTTTTTCCCGTTCTTATCAACTTTACTTTGTTACACGCAACGCTATTACATTTTTACCATTCAATGGTTTGAATTTTCATTTGGTGATTGCCAAATTTACTATTAGGAATTTTGCGATAGTGTGTAATAAAAGGTATTTTAAGTGTTTTGTATTGTGTTTATATAAATTTTTAATTGTTTATGATATTTAATTTTAAATGTATTACAAATTCCTTTACATTTGTACGGGTTATCGACTAATTTATTATATAAACACATATCTATATTGGTAGATGTAGCAATACATATCTTTACGCGTTTAGGTTTGTCATTTTTTTTATAATAAATTTTTTTTTCAATTTTCTTCAAGAACTCAAGAGATCAAACCAATGCCAAAAATCCGTTGATTAAAATGATGTCATGATATATTGACAAGTTATTTTAGAAAGGAGTTCATGGACACTCTTCGTGTCCCCAATTTCATGGTTTGCCGCACTGGTTCATTTCCTATGCTCTACTATTTTCTGAAATAACCACTTTATCCTTAAAAGGTAATTATTAAAAAAAATCTCCTACGAACGTTCCTATGCCCGTCATCTTAATGGCTTTTTAAAGGACAAATTTATTGTTATCATAATATGTTTTTTCGTTGAACGGCAAAGCATTTTTTTATTAATAAGGCAAGCCATGAAGGCATAGATAGGTACAAACACACCCATATATGAGGGACAAAGGTATCCACCCTACGCTTCCCAAATAACCTGGTAGACCATAAACCCCCCTTGAAGAAAAACAAAGAGACCAAGAATACTTCCCAATATAACCCCAAAAGAAAACTACAGCAAGAAAACAGAACAAAATACCTAGTAGGACTCTCTTCAAAACTTCACATCATAGAACCAAACACCCAAAGAGAAGGCAAGAAAAGACCATGGTATCAGCACACCAACATTAAATTTGAAGCCTACCCCATATCCTTTACATCATTAGGATATCCCCATGCCCAAGTTTGTTAAACCAGTAGCACAAGGCGAAAATAAAAGATCGCCATTCCCAATTTAGTATCCCTCGGCAAAGTTTTATGAGGTCAGCAAAAGCCACCATGAACAAAGGCACTTGGGCAACCCCACTAGAGCTTAGCTGCAGTAGCACTTTCAGCATTAATTATGTTAGAATGATGTTAGAATATTTGTCTACATTCTTATACCTATTGTATCTTACTATACTTATTGTCTCACTCTCTCTTCCTCTCTCTTAGGAGTATATTCTATCATAGTATCAGAGCTATAAGCTCCTGGTGGTCTCTTCCTCCTCTCGGTGACCTCTCAAAAGGAAAGTATGCTTTGTGGTTGCCACAATAGTGGATCCTCCACATCAGAAATCCTTGTTGTAGTTGCCTCAAGTTCATAATCATGCCGCCTCAGCCCGATCACCCTGCTGCCAGGCTACTACCATCCACATCTACCATGTCCGAAGTCATCCTTCCGGTCACCTTGCCGCCTCAACTTGGGCTCTGCCGCTCTCACCGCCTTCACCACTTGGTCACCACCTCTGCTGCCCGATCACCACTACTCGGCTGCCACTTCCTCATCCAGGCTCCCTCCGTCAAATCACCACCTAGCCACTACCACCTAAATCAATTGTACCACTCTCAGACTTATGTTACACATCATGGAGCCTCTCACAGATCCCTCCTACAGATACTGTCACAAACTAGGACATATTCTGTTGCATTGTTCTATCAGAGTGTGTACTTTCTGTCATAAGTGTGGACCAAGGCACTATCTTGGTGATTGCAATGAGTGTCCTACCAGATATTCACAGGATAATCGGTCCCAAGGTTGTTCATCATCATCCACTGTAATTTCTACCAAGGGGTCATCATCTTCTAAGTCGTCTACCCCTTCATCCATCTCTACTTCCCTCCTTGCAGACATCATCAAACGAGTTCTTGATCATTTTGGCAACACGTCTCCTACTACTCTATCTATTGCCCCAGGTACATCTTTTTGGTTCTTTAACTCAGGTTGATGTAACCATATGACCTCTGATCCCACTACATTCTCTACCAAACATTCTACTCTCAATGCACCATCCATACACACAGCTGATGGTTCCCGTATAAACGTCAAACACATAGGGAAAGTCTCCACCACTCACACATATCTCCCTGACACTTATCTCATTCCTAAACTCACTTTAAATCTCATATATGTTGGTCAATTATGTGAACTCGGACTTACTGTCTCTTTCTCTAACTTTGGATGTCTAGTACAAGATCCAAAAATAGGATAAACTCTTGGGACATGTCGTAAAATAGGACAATTATTTGAACTTAATAATCTCCATATTCCATCCCACTTCATTTTACCAACTCAAATTGCAGCTTCAGTATCGCCCACCTCACTTTTTCACCTCTAGCACTCTCGTTTAGGTCATGTTTTGCTAAGTCGGTTAAAATTCTTAGTGCCAAGTGGTAAGTTAGGTTCAATTCAAGTCGAAAATGTTGATTGTTTACATTTTCAACTTGCCAAACAACCAGCTTTACCATTTCATAACAGTGACTCTATTTCCTCTGCACCTTTTGATCTAATTCACTCTGATGTTTTGGGTCCCTCTCCAACTGTCACAATGGGAGGATCCAGATATTATGTAATCTTTGTCGATGATTTTTCACGATACACTTGGCTATATCTAATGAAAAGTCAATCTGAATTACCCCATATTTACTTTGATTTTGCCGACATGATCAAAACTCAAATTTCTTACAATATCAAAGTGTTTCGAGCTGATAATGCCCAAGAATACAAAGAAAAGGTGTTCTAAATTTTCTTCGCCAGCATGGCACTCTTCCCCATCATTCCTGTTCAGGCACCTCCCAACAAAATGGGAGGGCCGAGCATAAACACCGATATATTCTTAATACTGTTCGAGCTCTTCTCACATCTGCTTCATGTCTTGAACAATTTTGGGGAGAGGCTGTCCTCACTACCATTTACACCATAAATCGTGTCCCTTCTCCCACTACTGAAAATCAATCACCGTATGAGCGTCTATATAACCACCCTCCAGACTATACTACCCTTAAGGTCTTTGGTTCTGCCTGCTTTGTCTTACTACAGCCACATGAGCGCACAAAACTAGAATCTCGAGCTCGCTTATGTTGTTTCTTGGGATATGGTATTGAACACAAAGGCTATCGATGTTGGGACCCTTACTCCAAATGTCTTCGTGTGTCTCATCATGTTGTCTTCTGGGAACACAAAATGTTCTCATCCATGTCCCAGTTTCATCTATCTCCTACTAGTACTCCTTTCTACTTCACTGACCCCTCAGTAGATCTATTTTCTAACACCCCTGATACAAGTTCTCACTCTAAATCAGCATCTTTGTCTGCCCCTCTACCTACATCCACATCTACAGACTCTTCATCTGATTTGTCCACCATAGTCTCGATTGAACTGCCTGCTCCATCTAATGGGTCTGCATCAGACCCTAACCCTCTTCCTAGACGTAGCGACCGAGTAAAAAATCCTCCAATTCATCTTTGGAATTACCATTATTTTTCTACAATTCTCTCACCATGAGCCTCAATCTTACCATGAGGCCAATTCTAATCCTCTTTGGCAAAAAGCAGTGGATGATGAATTACGGGCACTTGAACAAAATCACACATGGGATTTGGTGGACTTGCCAAGTGGCAAGAATGCTGTGGAATGCAAGTGGGTTTATAAGATCAAAACTCACTCAGAAGGATCCATTGATCACTACAAAGCCCGCCTAGTAGCCAAGGGCTTTACCCAGGAGTATGGGATTGATTATGAGGAAACATTTGCCCCCCTTGCCTGTCTCACCTCTGTTCGTAGCCTCATTGTAGTTGCTGTAGTTCGTCGTTGGGACTTATTCCAAATGAATGTCAAAAATGCCTTCCTCAATGGCGACCTCACTGAAAAAGTTTATATGTGTCCTCCTCCTGGTTATCATCATCATCTTCATCAAGTTTGCAAGCTCCGTCGAGCTCTATATGGTCTCAAGCAAGCTCCTCGGGCTTGGTTTACAAAGTTCAGTACCATTGTTAAGCACTTTGGGTTCACATGCAACTCATATGATTCAACTCTTTTCATCCGCAGAACTGACCGGGGCATTATTCTGCTTCTCCTCTATGTGAATGACATGATTATCACAGGAGATAATACATCTGGAATCTTGGATCTCAAAATCCATCTCAGCCAATATATTGAAATGAAAGATCTCGGCAAATTTAACTATTTTCTGGGCCTTGAGATCACTTCCAGTTCTGACGGATATTATCTCTCTCAAGCCAAGTATGCCTCAGACTTGCTTATACGGGCGGAAATTACAGACAGCAAAACTAGTACCACTCCACTCGAGCCTAACTGTTGGCTTACTCCTATGGATGGTATAGCCTTGGATGATCCTACTCTATATTGTCAGCTTGTTGGGAGTCTCGTTTATCTGACAGTTACTAGACCTGATATCTCCTATGTTGTCCATATTATAAGCCAATTTCTATCTACTCCTCGTTCTCCTCATTATGTAGTAGTTCTTCGCATTCTCAGGTACATCAAAGGGACCTTATTTCATGGCCTCCACTTCTCTGCTCACTCCTCTCTTGAGCTACGTGCCTACTCAAATGCAGACTGGGCAGGAGATTCTACTGATCGTTGTTCCACCACTGGGTATTGCTTCTTCTTGGGTGACTCTTTTATCTCCTGGCGCAATAAGAAGCAAACTGTTGTTGTCCGATCTAGTACAGAAGCTGAATATCGTGCCCTTGCTGATACCCCTCAGGAACTTCTCTAGCTACACTGGTTACTTGAGGACATGGGGTCAATCATTAAACTGCTATAACCATCAGTTGTGACAGCCAAAGTGCCATTCAAATTGCTCACAATGACGTCTTCCATGAACGTACAAAACATATTAAAAGAGACTGTCATTTTGTTCATCATCATCTTTCTTGTGGTATCATTCGACTTAACTCAATCTATCCCATGCATCAGACTACTGACGTATTCACCAAAGCTCATCCACCGGAACGTCTTAAGGATTTAGTTTCCAAACTCAAGTTGGTTTCCATTTTACCACCTTGAGTTTGAGGGAGCCTGTTAGAATAATGTTAGAATTATACCTATTGTATCTTTCTATACTTACTGTCTAGATACATTGTACTACCAGTTGTATTACTAGCCTAGGTATTTTTCTTTCCCTTTTAGGATTCTTTCTTGGCCTATATAAAGGCTACTCATTGTAAGGTTTCATCACACCATTCAATATACAATTCATACTATTGTCTCACTCTCTCTCCCTCTCTCTTATAGATTATATCAAATTACTTTGAAGATCAGCCACCATAGATGCGATCAGCCACCATTGAAGATCAGATACATAAAAAGCTCCCTTAAAAACCACAACCTAATTGTCAGCCTCGCCCACAAATGTCAGATAACGCACCCACCATCAAGAGCCAACGTTGAATCTCAGCCCCCGACGGCCAGCACAACCAGTTCAGTATCCTTTAATAGAGCTTTATGAAATCAGAAATGCCAACCCGAACAGAACTTAAACAACCCACTAGAAGCCACTAGCAATTTCAGTATCAATTACATACATTATCAGCCACCATAAACGAGAGATCCAATTTGAAGTATATTTTTTTTTACATCAAGGAGTGCCCCAGCTATCATAATATGTTGAATTTATTGATTACAGATAGTTATTGTCTGTTTGTAAAAAATCGTCAACTCCGTTATAATCTTATATCTGATATGAGAGGCAAGTATAATTTCTCTAAAATGAGGAAGGCCCATGATTATATGAGATACCGTAAGAGAGGTCAAAAAAATTACTCTAGTAATTATAAGGAAAATACTTTGGCACGTACATTTCGTTTGGTGCTTCCTTCTTCTTTCTTTTTTTTTTCTTTTTTTTTTATTTATAATTTTCTTGAGATATGATTAATTCACATGTATAGTAATTATTACGAAGCGCATACGCTACATATACTTACACTAATAGCACATAGAATACCAATAAATAGACTTGCAAAAATGGACTTGACAATCCCACACAACTATGCGTGAAAAAACCATTGGACAAAGTCAGCCACATTCTAAAGGGTAAATTGCAAATTACACTCCTATAGTTTAAGGGTTGTGACAATTTGGTCCTTGTGGTTTCAATTTTGGCAATTTACACCCTATAGTTAAAAAATTGTGCAAAGTCCACCCAATTACAAAAACACAAGGGAACAATGAGAATGTCACATTATTTCCAGCCAAAAATGACCACATGTGCAGGGGCAGAACGAGGAGTGTAGTTCAGTGAAAGTAGGAGTTTATATGGGGATTTGGGAGCAACACCCCGGCCCCATTTTTTTTTTTTTTTTGGTTTTTTTGTTGTTGTGTAGAAATAGTATAATTCTATGAGTTTTTTTGTGTACAAACTAATCTATCCCATAATTCTTTCAAAAACAATTTTGTTTTATAAGCTTAATTAGTTATTTATATTTATCACTTTGATATTTGTGTGGCAGTGCATATCCAGTTTGAAATGTATTAGATTGTTTAAAAGATTAAAAGATATTATCATATGGTTTAACAGACTGTAAGATATTATCATATTATAAGCTTTAAGTGTATCAAATTGTTTAAAAGATTATAAGTTATTTATGGGATAGATTAGTATGTACAAAAAAACCACATAGAATTATATCATTTCTATCAATAAAAAATAAATCAACAAAGTGATATTTCCTAGAACCCCTGTATAAGCTTCTGTTCCCACTGAACTACACTCCTGGGTCTGCCCCAGCACAAGGGGGGTCATTTTTGGTTGGAAATAATGTGACATTCCCATTGTGCCCTTGCTTTTTGTGTAATTGGGTGGATTTGGCATAATTTTCAAACTATAAGGTGTATATTGCCAAAACTGAAACCACAATGACCAAACTGTCTCAACCCTCAAACTATAGGGGTGCAATTTGCAATTTACCCCATTCTAAATTAATCCTCAACTAAGGCCCGTTTGATAAAACTAAAATATTAAGTACTGAAAATTAACTGCTAAATTTTAAGTATTGAAAATTTTAAGTAATTAAATTTGCAATACTGAAAATAGTGTTTTAAGTACTGAAATATACTGCATTTAGTAAATATTTTTAGTAAAAAAATTTCACTATGATTTTTTCGCTGCTTTTTTAATTAAGTGGTACATCATCAAATGCACTGAAAAGAAATAAGAGCTTAAACTTTTTATTTTTAGCATTTAATTGGGTTATCAAACATACCCTACCTCTCCACTTGAACGGTGCTAATATACTGCATATATTTATATGCAATTATACTAGTATTATTTTTTTCAATTTTGGGGTAGAAATTAAGGATTACAATTCGTCCAACATATTACATATAAAAGTTTATTTTAAGCCAAGCCTATGATTTTTTTTTTCTTTTTTTCTTGTGTGTGCATGTGGGTTCAAGATTTGTGGTCGATTATACAACGCACAAACTTTTGGGAGGTCAATTTTAATAAAATTTGAAATGTTCGAAATTATGTTTACAATTTTGAAATTTTAAAAAAACTTAGGGTCCATGGCCCCTTCCTGCCTTACATCCCTTACGACAAAGTTTTGATAGTTGTTGTCGCGCCCGCTTTTTCGACACAGCCTGGCTGTCAGTGTGGGTCTGGCTTTTTTTTAAAATGGGTGAAATGCGACGAATTTTATTAGGAGTGGTGAAAAGAGTACGGTAGGGCTTATTTGAAATGTTCAGAGTCGCCACTTAACATTTGGATGTTAGGACCCCTGCAAAGACAATTAAAGTAATCATCTTTGACTTTTTTAAACAAAGTTTTAAGAAAAGTGGGCCCTTTAAAAGTACAAATCTGAATAGCCATGCGAAAACCAGAGATCTTTTAAAATATGGGTTCGGGGACTCGATTATGTCAAGGGAAGGTGTTAGGCACCCTCGAACATCCGCACAAGCACGGTCGCCGATTCTAGTGGTTTTCATGATAATGGGGGCATAAATGAAAGATAGTAGAGTGTGAGGGTGTACAAGAACTAGAAAAAAGATGTGGTTATGGTCGCACCCAAGTGAAAGGTTGCATATGTATCTCAAGTCGAGAATCAGGTTGTACGTAATTTTGTGCTTTGTACATGTGTGAATGTGTGTGTGTGCAAGTGTTTTAAAAAAGTTGGTCTATCTTGACTGTGTGAGTGTGAAGCAGTATTTTGAGCAAAAGATGGTGTAGCTAGGAACTTTAACCTGTACAGTGAGACTTTAACATTTGAAGTAGTGAGTTTTGAAAAGTGGTTTGAGTGAAAAATGGTGTAACTAAGAATTTTGGAAAGTGATTGAGATTGAAACGAACTTATGCAAGCAAGTGAAGAATAAAGTGTTTTTTTTTTTTTTTTTTTTTTTTTTGTATTTTTCATTTTTTCTGTTCTTTTATTCCTATGCCGGAAGTAAGGGTCGGTGCCCAACTTTTTAAGAAAATATGAGAATGTACATGTAGTATAAGAAAGCCTAACCGACATTACCTGTGTTGCTTGGAGATCTTGAACAAGGGAAGCATTTGAGTTGAGGGATATCCATTTTCTTGGTATTTTCTTTTCACTCTTTTTTTTCTTTTCTTTTTTTCTTTGGAAGAAACGGTCGGTGCCCAAATAATTGAAAAGAGATTTTTTTTAATTGTTTTGTGCCGTAAGTAAGGGTCGATGCCCATTAAGAGTAAGAAGACTTACCTGTCTTACCTGTATTATTTGCAGATTCCAAGCAAAGGTGGCATTGGAGTTTTATTTTGAGAAAGTCCATTTTTTGTATTTTCTTTTTGTCTTTCTTTTTTTGTTTGTATTTTTTTTTTTTTTTTTTATACCGGAAGAAAGGGACGGTGCCCAAAAGGAAGAAAAGAGATGTTCCAATTTCCTTTTATCAAAGTTATTGAGAAACTTGATAAATTAGGAGTATTCGGTTTTAATAAAAGTAGAAAGATGCTTAAATTTCTATTTATCAAAGTTATTGAACAACTTGATAAACATGAATATTTGGTAAAAGAAAAAAAAGGATTTTTTTTGTTTTTTTTTTATTTTCTGTTTTTTTATCTTCTTTTTTAAGAAGTTTTCTAATATACTAGACTTTATTCACTTGAAAAAGATCAAAATCCCAAATGAAATAAATAAAAGCAAAGTTCTACAAAAGTTTATTTCGAAGTGCAGTTTTTTCCCAACTTTGAGAGAAGTTTTCCAAAAATAGAATGGAGAGGTTTTGGTGTTCGCAATTTTTTTGAATTTTGAGAGAATGTTCCCAAATGAGTCTAGTTTCAATGGTAGAAAACCATTTTGCAATATCTTTTGTAGATTGGGAGAAATTTAATTTAGAAGCACCCTTACTCAGAAAAAGGGACTGCATTGTCGACTGAAATTGGACGATTATTTACAAAAATTAAACTGATAAAAAAAAATCAAAAATATTCAAAGGCGTAGTTAAGAGGCTATAGTTAATGGACAAAAAATATGGAGTGAAGAAAAAAATCTTTAAGTAGTCCAAACAGTGAACGTGATCTGGTGTCACTACTGTGATGTTTCTGGCATATTATATGCCTTGTGTGTTTGTGCTTTGAAAATGGGTCATACGATTTTTATAAATTCTGAGAAAAATCATAGGAAACTATCATTGAGTAAGGAATACTCTCCAATTGGTTTCATTTGATTTGAATCAAAAATAAATTCATGGTGATATTTTGATTATCATCATAGCAGTGGACGTTAGCAACATGGACTGTTTGGTGCTTCAATGGTGATTGAGGTTGGAGAAGAGAGATGAAGAAGAGATGAGGGAGTGGGGCTGCTCCCTCCTTATGTAGATGTTAATGTGTGGGTATTTGTATCAGAAAGAAGAGAAGAGGGAGAGAAATAAAAAAAAAAAAAGAAAGAAAAAGAAAGGAGAGTGGGAGACAAAGATGGAAGTGATAGAAAAAAAAGAAAAGTAAAGTAAATGAAAATGTGCTGGATTTTTTTTATTTTGTTTGTTTCTCCTTTGTGAATCCACCGAAAGTGTTTTTTCTCCCAAAAAATGTGGAGCAATAGTCATGTGTGGTCGGGTGCATGCGAGATTGTTAACCTTTTAACCCCATAGTTTTGACTTGCAATATCTTTTCCATTTGAGGTCAGATTGGGATGATTAAAAAAATGACACTTTATTTTTGAAATAATTGGGTTGGGCAAATATGGGGTGTCTACAGCTGCCCCTCTTTGTCTTGCTTTGAGAAGCAAATTGTGACAAAGACAGGAGACACCTTATTTTTGCCGCATTTTCTTTTTTTGATTTTTTTGAATAGAGAGAAATGGTGTAGTTAGGGACTTCAGCATGTTTTGCGAAGCAAATCATGACAAAGATAAGGAGACACCCATTTTTTCCTCAACTATTTTTTTGAAATTTTTTTCCTTGAGAAGTATGTACAAGAATACGAGTGATCTCAAAGTCTGGTCGAGATGCCCACGTATCTTATGTAGAGAAAAATTACACCGAGCGTAGTTCACGCGAGTGACACCATGATTGGTGAAGAGTGAAGTGACGTGCCACAGTAGGCAAGTGAGCGGTGTGCCAAGTTAGCCAGCTCGGAATAGGGAGTATTGCCAGTTTAGACAAATAGCTCCGCTGGAGATTGAGAATGTTACCAGAATGGGCGAACGACTTCGCTGGGGATTCGTGTGAGAATCGAATAGAAGAGAGATGGTGTAGTCGAGAAGTGCGAAGCCGCATAATCTCGAATTTCAACCAAGGATATAAAAGTAAAAGTATGGTCGAGCTCTTAGACCTGCCTACGTATCACCTATCGGGGAATCAGATTGAGCGTAGTTCGCGGGAACATGGGTAGTTGAGAGATGGTGAGAGACAGTGTAGTCGAGAAGTGCATAGCCACGTAATCTCAAACTTTAACAAAGAATGTAGTAAAGTAAGGGTATGGTCGCGCTCACCGAGCTGCCTACGTATCTCCTGTGACGATAATCAAACCGAGCGTAGTTCACGGGAACATGATAGTTGAGAGATGGTGATAGACGGTGTAGTTGAGAAGTGCGTAGCCGCATAATCTCAAACTTTAACCAAGAATGTAGTAAAGTAAGGGTATGGTCAAGCTCACCGAGCTGCCTACGTATCTCCTGCAAGGAGAATCAGACCGAGCGTAGTTCATGGGAACATGGGTAGTTGAGAGATGGTGATAGACGGTGTAGTCGAGAAATGCGTAGCCGCGTAATCTTGAACTTTAACCAAGAATGTAGTAAAGTAAGGGTATGGTCAAGCTCACCAAGATGCCTACGTATCTCCTGCGAGGAGAATCAGACCGAGCGTAGTTCACGGAATGAAGAGGATGCCATGCTAGGATAGTGAAGAGCAAAGTGCCACATCGGGGCGTGATTGCAGTGGATATGAGAGAGCAAAATGCCCCGCGGGGCGTGATCATTGTAAGACAAGAGAGCAAAATGCCACGTGGCACATGATTACTGTAGGATATAGACTGGCAAAATGCGGTACACGCGATTGCCGTGAGGATATAAGAGAGAAAAATGCCATATGGGGCATGATTGCTGTAGGATATAGACTTGCAAAATGCGGTACACGTGATTGCTGTAAGGATATGAGAGAGCAAAATGCCATGTGGGGTGTGATCGCTGTGAGATAGGAAAAATGTCACATGGGGCGTGATTGCTGTAGGATATAGATGGACAAAATGCGATACGCGTGATTGCCGTGAAGATATGAGAGAGCGAAATGCCACATGGGGTATGATCGCTGTGAGATAGGGGAATAAAATGCCACATGAGGCGTGACTATTGTAGGTTATAGACTGGCAAAATGCGATACGCGTGATTACCGTGAGGATATGAGAGAGCAAAATGCCACGTGGGGCGTGATCGCTATGAGATAGGAGAGCAAAATGCTATGTGTGGCGTGATTACTATAGGATATAGATTGGAAAAATGTGATACATGTGATTGCCGTGAAGATATGAGAGAGCAAAATGCCACATGGGGCATAATCGTTGTGAGATAGGGGACTTATACCTGATGCTGAATGATATGAACATGATGCCCCTGACGGACTCACACCTGAAGTTAGACGAGATGAATAGGATGCCACTTTACAGACTCAGACCTGATGTTAGAGGAGATGAACAGGATGCCCCTTGATGGACTCACACCTGATGGTAGATAAGATAAACAGGATGCCACTTGACGGACTCATACTCGATGGCAATTGATATGAAGAGGACGCCACTTGACGATCTCGTACTTGATTCTCGTCTGTTGAAGTTATAATGGAATGCCACTTGATGGACTCGTGCCCGATGATCGAGAATATGAACAGGACGTATATGAACGAGCTCGTTTCCTGGTAATTAGAGATATGAACAGGGTGTCCCTTGATGAACCCATTCCCTGGTAATATGAACAGGATGTCTCTGACAGACTCGTTCCTGGTAGTGAGATTGTGAATGGCATGCCTCTTGACAGACTCACTCCTAAGCATGAAGAGGTGAATAGGATGCCTCTTGACAGACTCATACCTAGCGTTGGGGATGATATGGGCTTGGTGATCCTGAGTGGGGACATACTTCTTGATGATCCATAGAGGGGATGTTGATTTGATATGTGGAGCTGAGCTGAGAGATTGTTGTAGAGTTGGTGAGCTTGAGTAAAGGCTGCATGAAGTGGGAGGTTATGGAAGTATGTTGAGCCAGTGGTTGGGCTTTGGAAGTATATTAGGCTAGTGGTGATGCTTTCGGCAGTATGTTGAGCCAATGGTTGGGCTTTTGGAAGTGTTGGGCCAGTGGTGAGGTTTTTTGGAAGTGTTGGGCCAGTAGCTGGGCTTTTGGAAGTATGTTGGGCCAGTGGTGAGGTGTTGGGCCAGTAGTTGGGCTTTGGAAAGTATATTGGGCTAATAGTGAGGCTTTTGGTAGTATATTGGGCCAGTGGTTGGGCTTTTGGAAGTGTTGGGCCAGTGGTTAGGCTTTCGGCAGTATGTTGGGCAAGTGGTGAGGTTTTTGGGCCAATGGTTGGGCTTTTGGAAGTGTTGGGTCAGTGGTGAGGTTTGTGGAAGTGTTGGACCAATAGTTGGGCTTTAGAAAGTATATTGGGCTAGAGGTGAGTGTTCTCCTTACAAGGATGATGGAAGTATCAGGACCAGTGCCCCTATTACAAAAGATATGCATTTTCTGCTATGAAGTATGAATGATTTTTGTTTTATGTCTTTTTTTTATAATAAAATTGTTATGCTATGTACAGAGTATTTACAACAGTATTTGATGCATGAGTTTATCATCTGCAAATGAATGTTCATAAGTTAGTGGATATTGTCTGTCTTGTTGTTTGTTGGAACACTAGAAGGCAACGTATTTGACTGTATGAGCTCAGTGCCCTAGTATTCAGTGAATGCCCAGTCCTTATCTGTATTTGCTGCATCGACAGTTTTGCCATAGTCTTGATTCGTAGCACCCTTTTTTTTCTTAGGTTTTCACTACGCCCGCCGGACTATCTTGAAATCAACAGTATGTGATGGCCCATGTCTTTGAAATGATGCAAAAGTATGATTTAATAAATCCAACAAGACTTGTTTCAATCAGAGTGCACTTTTAGTCGGTTATATTGTAGGCCAGGGTCATGGGTTAAGAAATGAAAGATCGCATGAAGGCTCAAAGTTTTTTTTTTTGAAAGGTGGATGCCTGAGATCACCTTATGCTCTATATTTTTTTTTCTTTTTGCCTGCCCCAATCTAGTGTGGGGTGAGTATTACCGAGTGAAATGCAACTTGGGGGGAATTGCCCCAGTTTGAAGCGAGCATCCAAGTTGGATAGTATTCTGTAGATTTGTTCAGCTTCCGTAATATTTTTTTTTTTTTGCTTTTTCGTTGAGTTTTTTTTTTCATTGCCCCAGTGTGAGGGGTAATCCTCAGGAGGTTTGAATTTGGAAAGAGATTTTCATTGTATGGCTCAAGTGGGCTAGCAGGTGAATAATAGTGTATGGATAACTGAAATGATTGCCTCTCATCACTTTGACACAAATTTAGTTGGATTTTAGAAATCATGTATGTGCAATATTAAAATTCGTGCAGTGTCATGGGGAACAATGGGCCGCCCCACTTGGTATTTGATGATGTGTGGCATGCCTTGAGTTGAGGTATTTCTGCCTCTGAGAGTGTACTGTCCATATGCTACAACAATAGTAGAGCAGCATGCACTTGCGATGATGAGCAGTGTCAGACACTGTAATGATTGATTATGGACTTGAAGCCTTTTTGGTATGTTCTATCGTGTGTTGTGTCCAAAAGTCCAATGCGATGTCCAAATTGGCTTCAACAAGTTACAAGACAGTCATATCCAATGAATCATGAGATTTTAAAGCAAAATGATGAAAAATGCTTTTTTTGTTTTTGTTTTTGTTTTTTTTTTAATAAAAGAAATGTATGTACTTATACAAAGTAGACAATGCATATATTTGGCAGTGGAGAAACTGCCCCTGTATGGCGTTTTGATGCCTTGTAAGGAATGGAATTTTAGGCAGTGGGTGAAGTATTGGCCTTTTGCGAGAGTGACGAAAGGCACGTGGGTGTATTGGTGGAGAATCAGACTATTAATAAAGGGTATAGAAACAGTGCATGGACTGGATGGCTGGGAACAACACATATGATTGGCTGCCCGTGTATTTACACAATCCTTGACATTCTCTTTTTATTGATGATATTTTTTTAATACATATAAGAGTAAAAAGAGAATAACAAGAAAACCCTTACATTTCATCAACCCATTGTTCATTGGTAAAACACAGGGGCGGTCCGAGTTTCCAAGAACATTTTTCCTAGTCTTTATGGACTTCTTCATTATTAGGCCGTTTGAGCCAGAAGTAAGCTTCAGCTGCCACAACCATCCAAAGAAGAATGCACACTTCGCAGAGTATAATTATCTCACCCAAATCCATGTCGTTCTCCAAACCCTTTTTTTTAAGCACTTGAACGCCTGAAACAAGATCAAACTTCTGGTCTTGGTTGTAATTGCAAGGCACAATGGTGGAAGACAATGACCTATGAGTATGGTAAGGAGAGAGAAGTGGGGAAATAGAGAGAAAGATAAAGAAACAAGGAGAGAGAGAGAGAGAGAAATGCAGAGATGAGAGACGAGGAAGGATCTGAGGAAGAAGAAGCAGAAAAGAAATGAGGGATAGAATGCTTATGCTATCTTTCCTCTCTCTTTCCACCGACACTTTTCCTTTTCCTTTTCTATTTTTTTTTGTTTTGCTTTTTCTTTTTCTTTTTCTTTTTGATCTCTCTCTCTGACACTTTCTCTCTCGTCTCTCTTTTTTCTCTTTTTTTCGGATCTCTCTCTCTCTCTCTCTGACACTTTCTCTCTCTTCTCTCCTTTTTCTTTTTTTCTTTTCCTTTGTTTTTGCTTCTTCTCTCTTTACCGATGTACTCCCTCTCTCTCTCTTCTTTTCATTTTTTCTCTTTCTTTTTTCTTTCTTTTTTTTTTGGCCGACAATCTCTCTCTCTCTCTCTCTGCTTCTCCTTTTTGACTCTTTTTTTTTGCCTTTTGATTTGAAAGAGTGTAAGAGTGTATTTGAGAGAGTAGAGTAGCCTATTGATTTGGCAATGAGACGATTTGGACAATTGCGAATATGTTGGTACTGCTTGGACTTGATAATATCAATGTTCACAATTTTGACTTGCATGTGTTGTCATTGTATCGAATTAGGCCTGAATGAAGAGAAATGATCAAGCATGTCATGTCAGCCTTTGAGCTGGTTCAGTTTGATGATAGCAAACACAAGTGGATTATGAAAGCGATGATGAGGGAATAGAATCCTCATTTTAGAAAGTGCACTTATGTTACTAACAAGAGATAGTACATCCACAGCTGATTCTTGAACCGATAGCCCAATGTGAGAGTACATTACATAAGAAGCGAAAATGATGCTAGAGGAGGATTTTTTTTTTTGGAATATGAAAAGTTACAATGATACAAATGTACATTTGGATTTTGATGAGTGGGAACTGAGTTCTGCCAACGTGACGCTTCCTTCCAAAGGTTGAATGCTAACGACATCATATGCGCTTTTTCAGCAACCAAGTAGATCCGATAGTCCATTCCACAGAACCTTGGGTTAATGTTCTTCAGGACTTACTTATAAGGACAATACTGTCCTGGGATGCTTACCTTTACAATTGCCCTACAAAACAATACCCAAAGATCCAAACTACATTAAGCTGGTGGAGGGACGCGCATAGTAAGATATGTGGGCTCAAACCCACGTACACTCGACGTACAGGGACTACCACGAATCCGGGCCATGATGTTCATTCCACTTTCTTTTTATTGAATTTTTTTTTTTTTGAAAATTTTTTTGAATTTTTATTTTTTAAAACAAAAAGAGCCTTAGTTCTAAGGCTCATGCCACCTTGTGAATCGTTGACTCTCCATCTCGCCCATTAAGCCCAAGAAGGAGCTTTGAGCTAAATTATTGGTAGTGAAGAAAGAGTAAGAAATAGTGGATGGAATAGGTGCTTTTGACGAACTCCCTTGAAGATTTGGCGGGGGATTTGGATATCTTGGGACCCCTGATTTTTCTATTTGATACAGGAGGATCTGTAACTTGTTGGATTGCGAGTGTTGGATTAGATTAGACCAGTAGGGGCAAGTTGGAGTAACAGAAGGGGTGTGGACAGGATGAGAGACTGGAGAAATCGTGTTGGGAGTAGCGAGATCCAATGGACTTGGAGAAGTTTGGTGGTTGTTGCTAGGTTGTAAGGACCGGACTAGAGAAATGATGTTGGGAGTAGCGAGATCCAACGGACTTGGAGAAGTTTGGTGGTTGTTGCTAGGTTGCAAGTGCTGGACCAAATCAGACCAACGAGAATGAGAAGGGGTCGTACAAGTTTGAGTAACAGGAGGAATATGGGTAGGGCTAGAGATTTCCAAGGAGATTGGAGCAGTTGTGGTGGGAGAATTGAGATTGGAACAATTTTAAAGAATTTCTATGTCGTGATCTAGATCTTCCATGCCATAACTGAGCCAAGGATCTAGATCAGGATCTTGGGATTGTTTGGGTGATTCTTCTTTTGATTAAGCTTGGAGTTATAAAGCCTATCCCTTCAGTTCTAGAACTTGTTGTTCGAGGAAAAAGACGTAAGAAACAGAACCCAAAACGGGATCCTGAAGTCTAGATGTGGCTTCATACACAAGGGAGTAGATAGTTTGTTGATGGTCTGCCTTGGATACCTTTTCAATAAGGCGTAGAAAGCTCGTGCATCCCAAGAACTCGTGAATGGCTTCATAATCCCTCACACTTCCTGCAAACTGAAAGTAGGGAGCTAAGGGACAATCACTTCTGCACTGTTTTCTACTATACTTACAGGCACCGCAACGATTTATGTTAAAAGTCATTTTGGTACGATTCTCTGCTCCTCTTCTCAATCTCTCTGGGAAGCTCCTATATAGGGCTTGTTTCAAATCTAGGTTGGGTGAGGTTTTTTTTTCAAGAAGAGAGACGAGTTTAGAGATAGAAGAGGAGGGGAAGAAGAAGAAAGAGAGGAGGAGAGTAAGACAGAGAGAGGGAGACTAGAGAGAGGTTCATTAGAGAGTGAGAGAGAGAGAGAGTGGGTGAGAAAGGCATATAGAGAGGGGGATACGGAGGGTTTTTAAAAAGAGAGAAGAGAGAGGGAGTAGATCGATGAAGAAAAAAGAGAGGGAGTAGGTGAAAAAAATAGAGAAAGAGAGAGACCATGAGAGTGACAGAGAGAGAAAGAGAAAGCGAAAAAGAGAGAGGGTCGGTGAGAGTGACAGAAAGAGGGAGAGAGAGAGAGAGAGAGAAAGAGAAAGAGAAAGAGCACATGGAGAGAGTAATGTATTGATATTGATGCCCACATAGAGAGTGAGAACATGTGGAGAGAGTGATGTATCAATATTGATGCATGTGTAGAAAGTGAGAGCATGTGGAGAGGTTGATGTCTAATACAGACTTAAATCAGGTCTGGTCCCCTAACCTTCAAACCTCTAGCGCCGAAGCACTTTCTCAGGTTGGTGGTTCGAGCGGGAGAGTTTTCAGTGCGGTACCGACGGTGACACCGCAACGGCCATGCCACATACTCATCTCCCTATCTAATCTTACAAGGTTTCCTCTTGAGGAAGGGTTATGTTATGCTTGCATGCTAGTGTGTAGTGTGCAAAATGATTTAGGCATTGGCCTTTGCAAATTTTGGCTTTGGCCTTGCAACTTTATTTTAGTCTGAGTCGTGAACACATGTACAACAGAATACGAATTCACAAAAGTAAAGGTAAAATAGAATTGTTAGTAAAAAAATAAATGCCCCATTGTAATGAAAATTGCTAAAGTGACGGCCTGAGTCATCTTAAGTGTGAAATCCCCAGTGGAGTCGCTAGTTGTCACGCCCGCTTTTTTGGCACAGCCTGGCTATCGGTGTGGGCTTGGCTTTTTTTGAAAGTGGAGAAATGCGACAAATTTTATTGGGAGTGGTGAAAAGAGTATGGTAGGGCCTATTTGAAATGTTCAGAGTTACCACCTAACATTTGGGTGTTAGGACCCCTGCAAAGACAATTAAAGTAATCATCTTTGACTTTTTAAAAAAAAGTTTTTAAGGAAAGTGGGCCCTTTAAACGTATGACTCTGAATAGCCATGCGAAAACCAGAGATCTTTTAAAATATGGTTTCGCGGACTCGATTATGTCGAGGGAAGGTGTTAGGCACCCTCGAACATCCGCACAAGCACGGTTGCCGATTCTAGTGGTTTTCATGGGCATAAATGAAAGATAGTAGAGTGTGAGGGTGTACAAAAAATAGAAAAAAGATGTGGTTATGGCCGCACCCAAGTGAAGGGTTGCATATGTATCTCAAGTCGAGAATCAGTCGTACGTAGTTCTGTGCTTTGTACATGTGTGTGTGTGTGTGTGTGTGTGTGTGCAAGTGTTTTAAAAAGGTTGGTCGATCTTGACCGTGTGAGTGTGACGTAGTATTTTGAGCAAAAGATGGTGTAGCTAGGAACTTTAACCCGTATGGTGTAGTCCTAGACTTTAACCTTTGAAGTGGTGAGTTTTGAAAAGTGGTTTGAGTGAAAAATGGTGTAACTAAGAATTTTGGAAAGTGATTGAGATTGAAACAAACTTATGTAAGCAAGTGAAGAATGAAGTGTTTTTTTTTTTTTTTTTTGTATTTTTGTATTTTGTATTTTTTCTATTCTTTTATTCCTATGCCGAAAGTAAGGGTCGGTGCCCAACTTTTTAAGAAAATATGAGAATGTACATGTAGTATAAGAAAGCTTACTTGACTTTGCCTGTATTGCTTGGAGATCTTGAATAAGGGAGGCATTTGAGTTGAAGGATATCAATTTTTTTGGTATTTTCTTTTCACTCCTTTTTTTTCTTTTCTTTTTTATCTTTGGAAGAAAGGGTCGGTGCCCAAATAATTGAAAAGAGATTTTTTTTGTTATTTGTTTTTTGTCGGAAGTAAGGGTCGATGCCCATTAAGAGTGAGAAGACTTACCTGTCTTACCTGTATTATTTGCAGATTCCAAGCAAAGGTGGTATTGGAGTTTTATTTTGAGAAAGTCCATTTTTTTATATTTTCTTTTGGTCTTTCTTTTTTTTGTTTTTTTTTTATACCAGAACAAAGGGACGGTATCCAAAAGGAAGAAAAGAGATGTTCGAATTTCCTTTTATCAAAGTTATTGAGAAACTTTATAAATTAGGAGTATTCGGTTTTAATAAAAGTAGAAAGATGCTCAAATTTCTATTTATCAAAGTTATTGAACAACTTGATAAACATGAATATTTGGTAAAAGAAAAAAAAGGATTTTTTTTTGTTTTTTTTATTTTCTGTTTTTTTTTTATATTCTTTTTTAAGAAGTTTTATAATAAACTAGACTTTATTCACTTGAAAAAGATAAAAATCCCAAATGAAAGAAATAAAAGCAAAGTTCTATAAAAGTTTATTTCGAAGTGCAGTTTTTTCGCAGCTTTGAGAGAAGATTTCCAAAAATGGAATGGAGAGGTTCTGGTGTTTTCAATTTTTTAAATTTTGAGAGAATGTTCCCAAATGAGTCTAGTTTCCATGGTAGAAAATCATTTTGCAATATCTTTTGTAGATTGGGAGAAATTGAATTTAGAAGCACCCTTACTCAGAAAAGGGACTGCACTGTCGATTGAAATTGGACGATTTTTTACAAAAATTAAACTGATTGGGAAAAAATAAAAAAAAAATCATAGGCGTAGTTAAGAGGCTATAGTTAATGGACGAAAAGTATGGAGTGAAGAAAAAAATCTTGAAGTAGTCCAAACAGTGAACGTGATCTGGTGTCACTGCTGTGATGTTTCTGGCAGATTGTATGCCTTGTGTGTTTGTGCTTTGAAAATGGGTCATACGATTTTTGTAAATTCTAAGAAAAATCATAGGAAACTATCATTCAGTAAGGAATACTCTCCAATCGGTTTCATTTGATTTGAATCAAAAATAAATTCATGGTGATATTTTGATTATCATCACAGCAGTGGACGTTAGCAACATGGACTATTCGGCGCTTCAATGGTGATTGAGGTTGGAGAAGAGAGATAAAGAAGAGATGAGGGAGTGGGGCTGCTCCCTCCTTATGCAGATGCTAATGTATGGGTATTTGTATTGGAAAGTAGAAAAGAATGAGAGAAATTAAAAAAGAAAAAGAAAGGAGAGTGAGAGACAAATTAAGATGGAAGTGATAGAAAAAAGAAAAGAAAAGTAAATGAAAATGGGATCCTAGCGTGTACTGGATTTTTTTTTCTCCTTTGTGAATCCACTGAAAGTGTTTTGCCCCCCAAAAAATGTGGAGCAATAGTCATGTGTGGTCGGGTGCATGCGAGATTGTTGACCTTTTAACCCCATAGTTTTGACTTGCAATATCTTTTCCATTTGAGGTCATATTGGGATGATTCAAAAAAAATGTCACTTTATTTTTGAAATGATTGGGTTGGGCAAAAATGGGGTATCTACAGTTGTACCACATGTTGTTTATGGTACCATTATTATGAGGTCTGGAGCACTACTCGTTCTAGGCAGTGTAGATTTCTCAAAATCTACCAAATCTACCAAAGTTTGATGCTCATGAAAGATCACATCTCTACTTCGAATCATCTTTTTATTTTCTGGATCCCACAACTTGTACCAGAACTCTGCATTTCCATTGCCAACAAATATACATGGAGTAGCTTTAACACCAAGCTTACATGTAATACCCTGTATTTTTGTTATATAATAAGACCTGGTATTTCATTTCTGTACTTGTATAACCTTTCCTTTTCTTTTGGTGAGACTTAGTTACCAATCGATTGCCATTGTTTCCTAATCGATTGACACTTTTTGGTTACCAATCGATTGCCATCTTACCGACTAAAATTCATGACATGGCAACATACCAATCGATTGGCATTATTTCCAATCGATTGCCTTCAAGTATTTGTTACCAATCAACTGCCATGAGTCCTAATCGATTGGCATAAGCTGAGACAAGTTTTCTTATTTGCTTGAGCTTTGGACGTGTGGCACTCTCACACCTCTATATATATGAATTCTTCTTGGCCTTGAGCCTATTTTACTCAGCTTGAGAGAGAGAGAGAGAGAGAGAGAGAGAGAGAGAGACATATCTTGTAAGTTATATATACACACACATATCTATATATATACACCCACATACACATACACACACACACACACTGCCTTGGCAATAAGAAGAAGAAGAAAAAGAAGAAGAAGAGAAGAACAAGAAGAACAAGGAGAAGAGACAGAGAAGGGAGAGAACTGGACTGAGGAGGAGGAGGAGAGAGAAGCTTGGAGGTTTTAAGCTCACACCCACTAAACACACCCTTGGTGAGTTCTAAACTCACTTGGTCCCTTTATGTGATGTTTTTACAAGTTATTATGAAGATTTAATGTAGAATATGCATAGTTTTTACGTTCATATATGTTGTTTTTGTAATTAGCTGGTGAAGACGAAGTGCTAATCGATTGGCATAATTACCAATCGATTGCCATCAGTCTGGACCCAATTGATTGGATATAATTCCAATCGATTGACATCCCAATCGATTGCCATTGTTTGGCAATCGATTGACATTATTTTAGACCTAATCGATTGCCAGTTTTTTTAATCGATTGTTATGACTTTTATCCCAATCGATTGGTATTGGCAGAACATGGATTTTTTTGCCTATTTATTTTATTAAGGGTTCGATTGTTCAATTCCCGATTCGGACTTCCGTTATGTGATTTGGGGTTGATCAGGGATAATGTGACAACAAAGTTTAAGTATGATTAAGAACAATGGGTTAATAAAATGATGTGAGATACTATATGGTTCATGTATGAGTTTGATATCCATTTTCTTTTAATCAAAGTAGTCAAGCCACATTGGGAATTGTCATGTGTCAATATTAGAACATAACTTATGTAGGTTTGATAAGTTCTGGGAATGGTGCGTGAACGGACGTTTGGTTATAATATGTTCTTAAAAGCCGGTGAACTAATAAATGTACTTAAAAGGCGGTGAACTGGACCAAGTAGTCCTAGGATAAATCAGGGGATTAATGATATGCTCTTAAAAGCCGGTGAACTGATAAATGTTCTTAAAAGGTGGTGAGCTGGGATGTATGATAGATGACGCTAAGTCGTGGCAATAGATGAAATGCCTTGTTCAAAATGTTATGTCCCTAAAATGCGGTGAGCAGGATATAATGTTCTTAAAAGCTGGGGACAGACTGACTTGGAGTCCATGACATGTGGTGAGCAGGATACATTGCTCTTAAAAGCGATGGACGTAATAAGGGTGTATCCCTAGAGTTAAACAATTGAGTATGTTTCATTCAGTCAGAATATGTTAAATGTCGGTCTTCAGATAACAAGACGATAAGGGTTGGTTAACGATGTTGAATGAGAAGTAAGATATTATTATAGTAGAACTTATCTCTTGTCTTCAGAAGCTTGTTATTTACTTCAGATAATTGGTACCTTGTTAGCTTATACTCACTCAACTCTTAGTAAGCTGACGGCCTTTATTGACTGGACTTTCCCCTATCCAGATTATCTTGTACCTTATTCTGCAGATGACGGAGCCTACAACGATGGTTACTACCCGGGAAGAGAATACACCGAGGGTAGCCCCACTGTTGACGTCTATGCCGGGGAGGACTACTATGCTAATGTTTACGCTAGCTGAAGACCTGGAGATAGTTTTTAGTTTATATTTCTGTTTAGACTATTTTGTTATATTTGGTACTTAGGCATATGTCGCTTCCAAACCTTATATATACTTCTGCTGTTGCTTTACAGTTGTAATAACTCTGATGTTTGTAATAGTAGTAATTGCTATTTGTATCCAGTTTGTTTTTATTACTATTCTTGTTGTTGACTAGTACTGTGTGGTGTAGATCATTAGTGACATTCCCTATGGACCCAAAAAGGAAATTTATTTTTTTTTCTATTTTTGTTATTCCGGGGCGTGACAGGATTTTAGGTATCAGAGCTCTAGGTTGTGATACTTTCGTTCACTAACTATTCCACACCATCTGGTCCTAGCATTTAAGATTTACTGAGATGAGATATGAGTTTGAGATAAGTTCGTCCGTTTAACGATCGATAGTTATTCCTTGCAGGTTAGCATGGATCTAGAGTTTCATAGATTTGTGGATGACTCATATGGAGGACACGTGATACATGGGGATACCGTAGAGCCAGCTGACCCAGAGCGTTACCAGGATCGAGTACGGCAGATAGCCAATCGTTATTTAGAGGAGGATATGTAGAAGGCCCTCTATGTTGATGGACGGACTCACCCGACCCAGATGCATATGGATGCTTACCATTCCACGAGGATAGGCAGAGATATTTATCAGGAGATTTTATGATTGATTGGGAATAAGCTGGAGATGGATGCTATTGAACTGCGAGCTATTCTTGGAAGACCTATTAAGCCAGCACCTATAGTAGTGCCACCATCACCAGTACTCGAGGTACCTATTCCAGGGCCACAAGAGCAACTTGAAGAGCCAGAGTTACCAAAGGTCGAGTCGATCATAGATGTTTACCTAGAGGAGCCAGAGGAGGATCCCGTAGAGGACATCGAGCTAGTCGAGGATGATGAGAAGTCAGAGGAGGATCTAGAGGAAGACCCAGAGCTAGTTGATGAGGACGTTATAGTTGGAGGGATGAGATCGAGGTAGTAGGAGATGAGGGTAGGTTGCAATTGCTGATCCTATGGCTATAGTTGGAGATCTTGCTGAGTTGGTCGTCGATGTTGCCGAACCAACACTTGATGTTGAGGAGATGGAGGTCGACGACATGATTGTCGAGGATTGGGATATAGGAGTGGTAGTTGGAGGAGCAGTAGCACCAGCTGAGGCCGATCCACCTGTGGAGATGGATATTGCACCAGAGGATGAGGCACTAGCAGGAGGATCAGGTGCCAATGACTTTTGAGTCAAGATCTGCAGGATGTAGATTTTTGTTAGTTTTTTATCAGGACATGTTGTCCACATGATTTTTGGGAGCTTGAGAGATAGCTATTTGACCATAGTTTTGTATAGATGTTATCCTTAGTAGTAGTATTGTAATAGCTGACCTTAGTACTGTTTAGCTTTGTCCCACGTGGTACACATTTTGACTAGTGTGTACTATGTGGTACATCTTTTGATTTATACGAGCAATACTTTTGATGTTGATCGTATGGTTGCTTTGATGTGTGGTTTTGTAGAACTGTTAGTTCTTGTTGCTTCTCGCCATATCTTGTTTTTCGTTTTTATAAGAAGGCTTTCAGCTAATCGTTGTGTCTCTTGTAGGCAATACTTGTTATCATTATGGTAGGACCCTTGAGAAATCACAAAGCGCATATTGGAGCACCTATTCAGAAAGGAATGGACCCATCTTGAGTTTTTGAAACATTTATGCAGAGAATGGAGCATATAGGCGATAAGTACAACAATGCTACTAATCAATGACATGTTCAACCCCCAGTTATCCCATTCCATCCAAGGCAAATAGGAGACAAGTTACTAGCAAATTGTCGTGGGTTACGTCCTGAGAAATTTGATGGACTAACAGAACCATGGAAAGCCGAACAATGGATAAGAGAAATGGAGTTGATCTTTGAAGCATTGGAATGCATCGAACAAGAGAAGTGTCGTCTTGCTACATTCCAACTCACCTATGCCGCCGTAGATTGGTGGGAAGCTGAGCGAGCCACTATTGGGATAAATGTTTCAAGAACAATACTGTGTGAAACCTTCAAAGGAAGATTTCTAGAGAAACATTTCCCCGGAAGATGAGAGAGATCAACAGGAGGAAATTTCCTCGATCTAGGTCAAGGAGGATGGACTGTACGGGAATACACTACACAGTTTGAGTGTCTTTCTCGATTCGCCCAGCATATGATTGACACACTGCAGAAGAAGTTGAAGAGATTTCACCAAGGATTGAACCCTCACCTCAGACATATGATGATTGGCCATCTGAGTCAGTCATTCGAAGTGATTGTCAGATTCACTGCAGGGTTGGAAAAGGATTGTTATCCAGTACAGAGACCTCAGATGAATCGACCACAGCCATCAAGGAACTTCTAATAGAGGAAATTCCAGACACAGCCGCCGAGGGATACCCAAGGTTGGAGATCTCAGGGAAATTTCCAAGGTAACAAGAGAACCTGGGAAGGAACCAGGAAGCCCCAATAGAGTTATCTTCGACCCCAGCAATATCAACGGCGAGGACTGCAACCCCAGGCACTGCTTACAGCTCCTCCATCAAACAACTGAGGGTGTTTTAACTGCAAAAAGTCAGGACATATTGCAAGGAACTGCACTACCCATAGACCAAATCGCAGGCCAGATATTATCTGTCGCAACTGTAATATGCTAGGGCACTTGAGCAGGGATTGCCGTGCACCACAGGCGGATACTATGGAGCACCGGTTCAAGGAATTCAAGGACCTCCGGATCAGATAAGGATGGATGCTATAATCCTAGTAGAGGCAGGTTTTAATGCTAATGAACAGCAGCATTTGGAAGGTATGCTTGTACTCTTTCATAGCCCAGTTAAAGCTTTATTTGATACTGGAGCAGCACGTTCATTTATTGTTGTTAAAATTGTGCGTCAGTTGGGTTTAGAACCCCAGACACTTGAGCCAGCACTGAATGTTGTGTCACCTTTGGGAGTGTCTGTTAAGTTAGGTAAAGTGTGCAAAGATTTCCCACTAACCTTGGGAGATAGGAATCTTGCAGCAGATTTGGTAGCTCTATTAATATTAGAGTTTGACATTATCCTAGGAATGGATTAGTTCACTAAGTATAATGCCAACCTGGATTTCCCTACTGGGACGATTGTATTTCTAAAACAAGGACGACCGATGATTAGACTTCAGTGTCAGACAACGATCGACATGTTCTTGACAAGTGGTTTAGCTATGATTGGCAGTAATAGTATGGATCAAGATGGATCAGATTCCTATTGTACAAGACTTTCAGGATGTATTCCAGGATATTAAAGGACTTCTACCAAAGAGAGAAATAGACTTTTGTGTGGAATTAGTACCTTGTACATTGCCTATTTCTGAAACTCCATATAGGATGGCACCAACTGAGATGTTGGAACTGAAGAAGCAAGTCTAGGAACTTAAAGATTTGGGATTTATTCATCCGAGCACATCACCTTGGGGAGCACCAGTTCTACTTGTGAAGAAGAAGGATGAAACACTTCGACTCTGCATAGACTATAGAGAGTTGAACAAAGTTACGATAAAGAATAGATATCTACTACCTCGGATAGATGATCTATTTGACCAATTACAAGGATCTAGGATCTTTTCCAAGATCGATCTACGTTTAGGATATCACCAGTTATTAGTTCAACCAGAGGATGTATCGAAGACTGTATTCAGGATGAGATATGGGCATTATGAGTTTCTAGTTATGCCTTCTGAATTAACGAACGTTCCGGAAGTATTCCTGGACTTAATGAATAGAGTATTCAGACCATATCTGGATAAATTCAATATAGTATTCATCGACGACATACTAATCTACTCGAAGACGGAGGAAGACCACAAAGAGCACTTATAGATTGCTCTGCAGACACTTTAAGATAATAAGTTGTAAGCAAAGTTCAGTAAGTGTGAATTTTGGCTATAAGAGGTCAAATTCTTGGGACATGTTATATCTCAAGATGGTATTTCTGTGGATTCATCTAAGATTGATGGAGTCTTAAGCTGGAATAGACTGACCAACGCGACCAAAGTCAGAAGTTTTCTTGGCCTAGCAGGATATTACAGGAGATTTGTAGAAGGATTTGCCAAGATAGCGGGACCTTTGACAAATTTTACGAGGAAGGAGATGAAGTACGAGTAGACAGACAAGCAGGAGAGTGCATTTTAGGAGTCAAAGGAAAGATTAACTTTAGCACCAGTACTCGCAATACCTAAGAGTGGAGAAAGGTATGTGATCTACAGTGATGCGTCGCACCAAGGACTTGGATGTGTACTAATCCAAAACGAGAATGTGATTGTTTACGGATCAAGACAGTTGAAGGTACATGAAAAGAATTATCCTACTCATGATTTGGAACTAGCAGCAATAGTGTTTGCATTAAAGATTTGGAGACACTATCTCTATGGAGAGAAGTTTGATCTATTTTCCGATCATAAGAGTTTAAAGTATTTGTTCTCCCAGAAGGAGCTGAACATGCGACAACGAAGATGGATGGAGTTGCTCAACTTTTTGTTACAATACCATCCAGGTAAAGCGAATGTCGTAGCAAATGATTTGAGTCATAAACCTCGACTAGTGATCGCTGCATTACTAATTCAAGAATGAAGAGCATTAGAAGTGTTAATTGAATTCGAGCTTCAGCCAGTAAAACCAATGGAAAGACAACATTTTGGATGTCTTATGGTACAACCAACTTTGATTAGCCATATCATAGAAGCTCAACAGACGACGAAAGATTTGAAGTTATGGTTCGCCAAGATGTCAACAAAGGAACTAGAGATCTGGAGTATTAGTACAGACGGAGCCTTACGATGTAAAGGTAGACTCTGTGTACCTGACAAAGAAAATCTCCAGACAAAAATATTGGATGAAGCGCATAAGTCGCAGATAACTATTCATCTGGGAGGTACAAAGATGTACAAGGATCTAAAGAGGAACTTCTAGTGGGAAGGAGTAAAGAGAAAAATAGTCGAGTATGTATCTCAATGTCTTACTTGTAAACAAGTAAAGGCAGAACATCAGAAGCCACCCAGATTACTACAACCGTTATCAATTCCTCAATGGAAATGGGAACACATCTCCATGGATTTTGTGGTAGGATTGTCGAAGTCACAACAGAACCATGATGCTATTTGGGTAATCGTGGATCGACTTACAAAGACGGCACATTTTATTGCCTATAGTATGACGTATCTAGTAGAACGTTTAATACGGATGTATCTACAACACGTTGTACGACTACACGGAGTACCTGTTTCAATTGTGTCGGATCGAGATTCACATTTTACTATAGAATTTTGGAAGAGTCTCCAAACAGCAATGGGAACAACATTAAACTTGAGTTCAACATTTCATCTGCAAAATCGATGGACAGACTGAACAAGTTAATCAAGTAATGGAGGACATGTTACACGCTTGTGTTAGTGATTTTGAGAGTTCTTGGGAGATGCACTTACCTTTGATTGAGTTCGCCTACAACAACAGTTATCATTCGAGCATAGGAATGGCGCCATTCGAAGCTTTGCACGGAAGGCCTTGCCGATCACCACTTTATTGGACTGAAGTCAGAAATACTCAACTTCTTGGGCCAGAAATGGTACGAGAGACCAATGAGAAGATTCAGATTGTACGTGAGAAGATAAAGACAGCTCAGATATGACACAAGAGTTATGCTGACAAGCGACGCAAAGACTTAGAGTTTGCTATTGGAGATCATGTGCTACTCAAAGTTTCGCCTGTTCGAGAGATTGTTCATTTTGGTCAGAAGTGAGGCAAGCTATCGCGACGTTTCATCGGACCGTTTGAGATTCTAGAGTGTGTTGGGAAGGTTGCTTATCGACTTGCATTGCCGCCAAAGATGTCCGAAGTGCACAACATGTTCCACATCAGTATGCTGAGAAAATTTGCTCACAATCCAGCGCACAAGATCAACTTTGAGGATATTGAAGTCAAAGACAATGTTACATTCAATGAAGGACCAGTTTGTGTTTTGGATCGAGGGATCAAGAAACTTAGGAACAAGGAGATTCCGCTAGTCAAGGTTCAGTGGAAGAATCATGATGAAGGAGAAGCTTCATGGGAGCTAGAGTTAGAGATGCGAGAGAAGTTTCCGTTTTTGTATTAGACCTTGTTTGTTCTTGATTTTGAGGATGAAATCCTTAATGAGTGGTGGATGATGTAATACCCTGTATTTTTGTTATATAATAAGACCTGGTATTTCATTTCTATACTTGTATAACCTTTTCTTTTCTTTTGGTGAGATTGGTTACCAATCGATTCCCATTGTTTCCCAATCGATTGACACTTTTTGGTTATCAATCGATTACCATTGTTCCCAATCGATTGCAATCTTACCGACTAAAATTCATGACGTGGCAACATACCAATTGATTGGCATTCTTTTAATTGATTGCCTTCAAATATCTGTTACCAATCGATTGCCATGAGTCCCAATCGATTAGCATAAGCTGAGACAAGTTTTCTTCTTTGCTTGAGCTTTGGACGTGTGGCACTCTCACACCTCTATATATATGAGATTATTCTTGGCCATGGGCCTGTTTTGCTCAGCTTGAGAGAGAGAGAGAGAGAGATATCTTGTGATTTATATATATACACACACATCTATATATATATACACCCACACACACACACACTACCTTGGTAGCAAGAATAAGAAGAAGAAGAAGAAGAAGAAGAGAAAAAGAAGAAGAAGAAGAAGAAGAAGAAGAAGGAGAAGAGACAGAGAAGGGAGAGAGCTGGACAGAGGAAGAGGAGGAGAGAGAGAAGCATGGAGGTTTTAAGCTCACACCCACCAAACAGACCCTTGGTGAGTTATAAACTCACTTGATCCCTTTATGTGATGTTTTTACAAGTTATTATGAAGATTTGATGTAGACTATGCATAGTTTTTACGTTCATATATGATATTTTTGTAATCTACTGGTGAAGACGAAGTGCCAATTGATTGGCATAATTACCAATCAATTACCATCAGTCTGGACCCAATCGATTGGAAATAATTCCAATCGATTGGATATAATTCCAATCGATTGACATCCCAATCGATTGCCATTATTAGCAATCGATTGACATTATTTGAGACCCAATCGATTGCCAGTTTCTTCAATCAATTGTTATGACTTTTATCCCAATCGATTGGACCCTTATCCCAATCGATTGGTATTGGCAGAACATGGATTCTTTTGCCTAATTATTTTATTAAGGGTTTGATTGTTCGATTCCCGATTCGGACTTCCGTTATGTGATTTGGGGTTGATCAGGGATAATGTGACAACAAAGTTTAAGTATGGTTAAGAACAATGGGTTAATAAAATGACGTGAGATACTATGCGGTTCATGTATGAGTACAATATCCGTTTTCTTTTAATCAGAGTAGTCAGGCCACATTGGGAATTGTCATGTGTCAATATTAGAACGTAACTTAGGTAGGTTTGATAAGTTCTGGGAATGGTGCATGAACGGACGTTTGGTTATGATATGTTCTTAAAAGTTGGTGAATTGATAAATGTTCTTAAAAGGCGGTGAACTGGACCAAGTAGTCCTAGGATAAATCAGGGGATTAATGATATGCTCTTAAAGGCTAGTGAACTAATAAATGTTCTTAAAAGGCGGTGAGCTGGGATGTATGATAGATGACGTTGAGTCATTGCAATAGATGATATGCCTTGTTCAAAACGTTATGTCCTTGAAATGCGGTGAGCATGATATATTATTCTTAAAAGCTGGGGACAGACTGACGTGGATTCCATGACATGTGGTGAGCAGGATACATTGCTCTTAAAAGTGATGGACGTAATAAGGGTGTATCCCTAGAGTTAAACGATTGAGTCTGTTTCATTTAGTCAGAATATGTTAAATGTCGATCTTCATATAACAAGACGATAAGGGTTGGTTAATATGATGTTGAATGAGGAGCAAGATATTATATAGTAGAACTTATCTCGTGTCTTCATAAGCTTGTTATTTATTTCAGATAACTGGTACCTTGTTAGCTTATACTCACTCAGCTCTCAGTAAGTTGACGGCCTTTATTGCTTGGACTTTTCCCCGTCCAGACTATCTTGTACCTTATTCTGCAGATGACGGAGCCTACAACGATGGTTACTATCCGGGAAGAGAATACACCGAGGGTAGCCCCATTGTTGATCTATGCCAGGGAGGACTACTATGCTGATGTTTATGCTAGTTAAAGACCCGGAGATAGTTTTTAGTTTATATTTCTGTTTAGACTGTTTTGTTATATTTGGTACTTGGGCATATGCTGCTTCCAAACCTTATATATACTTCCGTTGTAGCTTTACTGTTGTAATAACTCTGATGTTTGTAATAGTAGTAATTGCTATTTGTATCCAGTTTGTTTTTATTACTATTCTTGTTGTTGACTAGTATTGTGTGGTGTTGATCATTAGTGACTTTAACATTCATTCCCTATGGACCCAAAAAGAAAATTTATTTTTCTCTATTTTTGTTGCCCCGGGGCGTGACACTACATCTCTGCTCTTTAGCAACATATGCAAATTCCTTGCACCAAACACCTTTAGATAAGAGTAGGAAATATTACCACCAGTCCATACCTTCTCTGGAATCTTAAAATCTAAAGGAGCTGGAGGAGATATGTTAATCACTTAGCAAGCTGTGTGAACTAGTTCAACCCATAATGACTTAGGCATCTTAGCCATTCGTAGCATGCATTTAACTCTCTCTACAATGGTATGGTTCATCCTCTCGGCCATACCATTGTGATGTGGGGTATAGGAACTGTTCTCTCATGTTGTATACTGTGACCTACACAATATGCTTTAAACTCTTTTGAAATGTACTCTCCTTCATTATCAGTACAAAAGGTACGTAAAAGGTTTTCCTGTCTCTCTTTCCACCATGACATGGAACCTCTAAAAATGCTGAAAGACCTAGTATTTTGTTTTCAAAAAATACATCCACACTTTACATGATGCATCATCAATAAAAGCAATAAAATACTTATTTCCACCTAAAGACTCCACTTCAATGTCCACAAATATTGGAATAAACCATATCTAACAAATTTGTTTTTCTTTTACTAGAAGGATGAAAAAAAAAACCCTATGGTGCTTACCGAATAAGCAATAATTACAAGGGTTAAGAACTGTACCTTTGGCAAAGGGAATGAGAGCCTTTTGTGCCAGAATCTGCAATCCTTTCTCACTCATGTGTGCTAACTGCCTGTGCCACAAATTTTGTAAAGACTCATCGTCAACTACATTGAGTCCACTTGAACACACCTTCACACGAGTCTTGTACAAAGTACAACAAAGTTCCCCTTTTGCAACAACTAGGGACCCTTTGGTGAGTTTCCACTTTCTGCTCACAAAATGGTTATCATAACCCATTTTATCTAGTGTAACACAAGAAATCAAATTTAACTGTAAATCAGGAACATGCAGCACATCCTTCAGTGTCACACTGCAACACAGACTAGTCCGAACACACACATCACCTATCCCCACAATCTTAAAATATCTAGTATTACCCATCTTCACTGTACCAAAGTCACCATCTTTGTATGAGGTGAAGAACTCTCTCCTAAGAGTAGCATGGTAGGAGATAGCTATATCAACAATCCACTCAATGTCATTATCTGCAAGATGTAAACACTCCTCATCTCTAAATGAGAATACCACCACATCCTCAGAACTGCAGTTGTACAATTTTGTCTTCTGACTTCTTCTCAATGTTACCCTGTTTCTGTTCTCTCTTCCAGATTCTACTATTCTTGGACTCTCTACAACCTTTAAACCCTTTCCAAGGCCCTCTGTTTAGATTCCTGATCCTGTTCTCGTTGACAAGAACACGTGTGTCTAATCTTTACTCATGTCTTTTCACCTTGATTCCTCATTAAACATACTGTCTTTGACCATATCCAAAGTCAGCTTACCATTGGGAGCTGAATTACTCAATGACACAACTAACATCTCTCAACTGTCAGGCAAAGAACTCAATAATAGAAAAGCTTCAAATTCATTATCTAAGACCATCTTCATCGTAGCCAACTAATTAATTAAACTCTGAAAGTCACTCAAGTGCTCGGTAACAGAATTCCCATCTTTGAATTTCAAGTTCACAACCCTTCGAATCAAGAAAGCTTTATTCTGCGTGGTCTTCCTCTCATACATAGGCCCTATTTTTTCCATAAACTCTATGCATTAATTTCTTGGGCAACATGGTGAAACACTGTGTGGTCAACCCACTGTCTAATTCGACCCACTGTCTTCCTACTTAATTTTATCCAATTTATAGCGAACGTTGTAGGCTTGGCCGTATTACCCTTAATCGGATCATACAAATCCTTATAATAGAGAATATCCTCCATTCTTGGCTTCCAAATTGCATAATTTGATGTCGTAAGCTTAATCATCGAATATGATAACACCTCCATTTAATCACACAAAACAATAATTAAGTAACAATAACCAATAGCTCTGATACCATGTTGTTGGGGTAAAACCGAAATCCCAACTATTGGGAGTAACATTTCCCAATCCTGTCAAGTATAAATTAAATAGAAAACCAATATATCCAAGTCACAGATAATAATATGCGTTCACCACAATCAACCACAAGCTATAAAAGCAATAATAAAGAGACACCAATAATTATATGGAAAACCCTCCAATGAAGATGGAAAAAATCACAGGGAAAATCTGAGTTATTTTACTACATCAAATAAAGAATACAAATGTTTTTTCAAGTTTTTGCCCAAAACTTGAGGTATCCAATATATGAGCGTGAGTACATGGGTTACCTCTTAGGGATTATTGTCAGGAATGGACCTGACTCGCCAATTCAATTCAGTCATTTTAATGAAGAATATGACTCAGAGAAAAGAGAGAGAGAGAGAGAGAGAGAGAGAGAGAGAGGGGGGGGAGATAAACAGAGTCTAGAGAGAGAGACAGAGTCTTAGAGAGAGAGAGAAATGAGAATTCTTATTATTCAATCGCCTAACACAAAAATGATTTATAGAGAGCTACTTAACAACATCTTAGAGCTATCCAACTCAGCAACTTGCAAATTAACAAATTTTCCTACAATCAGAACCATACATCCAATTCGTTATAACTAAAATTGGAATCTGTTAATCACAAACGACACCGTATGCCACAACACTATTGGACCAACAAAATGATGACATTCTCATCTTCTTCCTTCTGATTCTTACCGAGTGTTGATCTAAGATAATTGCGTTAAGCTCTTGATTCATGACAATGCATTCCCCTTTAAATTATCCTTGTCCTCAAGGATGAAGAAAATGGAGAGGATAGGGGAAAGGATCCTCAATGTGTCCCTCCTGGATTTGGGCCTCGAAACCAATCAATGACTATCCTGATTAGCTCCAATTCAGCTCCCTCATAAGAAATTTTGCCAATTGCTTCAATTCAGAAGCTATTTTCCATTTGTGCAGCTATGGAGTTTGAATCATTTATTTCTGGAACCCGAATTTGTTCCCTCTCCTTGTTACTCACCACTCCAATAGAATAAAGATGGTATACCACTGTCTCTTTATTCACACTACAATTTTCTGAAGTGTCTTTTCATTCATCAATTCTAGTTCTTGAGACCCTTTTGTTCCTTGCATCTCCACAACTTTTCCTTGCGACATGAAAGTAACCCTCATTTGCTGAAAATCAAATGTAATTGGACCATGCTTCTTCATCCATTGCACCCCTAACACAATATCACAGCTTTTGAGAGGTAGTAATCTTAAATCAGCTTCCAGTTTATGGCCTTGAACAACCCATTCCATCTGAGAACATTTAAGATTAATAGTCAACTGTCTTCCATCAGCCGCTGACACTTGTATAGAATTTGTAGGTTGAATTATACAGCCCAATCTCTTAGCAGTCATTGAATCTATAAAATTGTGGGTACTCCCATACTCTATCAGAATTAAAATAGGATTATTTTTTACAACACCCAACTCTTAATAGTGTGTAAGGACTCACTGCCTTGTAGAACATGCAAGGAAATAGCCACTTCTGTTGATTTAAGCTCGTGTTCATCACATATCTGTTGTTCTATGGACCTTTGTATCTCAATACTGCCAGTCACATCTTCCTCTAATGAATCATCCTCTCCAATTATCAGGTATAATTTTTTATTAGCACAAACATGGCCTCTATAATAGGGTTCCTCACAGTAGTAGCATAAGTTCTTTTCTCTCCTATTCTGCATTTCTTCTGTTGTGATCCTTTTAGTTCCCACAAATTGAGAAGGTAGAGCTCTGGAAGGTGAGTTTCTGTAAGAAATAGAATGAGTTTGGGTTGAAATATTTTGTGGTGGTTTGGAGGTCAGAGTTAAGTTAAAAGTGAAATTCATGGGTCCAGACATTTTGGTTGCAGTGTTTTGGTTAGAGGGCTGAAAGGAATTGGTTGGTTGAGAAAAATAGGAAGAGATGGATTTGGCTCCTTGGTTCTGGAAAGGTGATTGGGTATGAAAATTTGAAGATGTTCTTGGGTTTGGTTGGTGTATAGGAATGGAAATGGAGGAGGTATCTCTGCTAGTAACAGCTAGGTGACCCTCTTGTAGCCTTGCAAGATTAATTGCATAGGATAAGATTCTTGGATTGAACATCTTCACCATATGTTCAATATTTTCTTTCAAGCAACTAATGAAACATGGTACAAAATAATCCTCAGATAGCCCTCTATTCTGTGCTAAGATGAGAGGTTTCAATTCCTCAAACCTAGTTTGGTAATCTTCTATAGAATTGATCTGAGACAATCATTTAAATTGGGCCACTACATCATCCTGCCCTAATTCTAAAAATCTTTCTAGTTGATCATTAACAAAAACATTCCAATAAAGTCCCTGTAGGGTTTCATAATGAGCTTGAAACCAATGGTCAGCCTTGCCCTCAAGATGAATTGAAGCAAAAAGTAATTTCGGTTCTTCTGGGATTGGATTAAGCAAGAAATACCTATTACACTTCTTAAGCCACCCCTTAGGATCATCTCCATTAAACCTAGGGAACTCAATTCTAGAAAGATTAAGATGAGGGTTAGGATTCATACCAGTTTTTGAGTCCCTAGATGCATTACAGCCATGGCTAATCTTGATTTCATTACTGTGACTTCCATTTCATGCATCAAAATTCCTATTATCTGTCATGAACGTAGGAGTAGGTAGAACCCTTGCATGTTCTTTTACTTTCTTAATTATTGTCTGGCCTTGCCATATCATCATCATCATCACTTCAATATTCGAGTTCATCGCAGCAATTTTAGAGTCTATTCGTGTCTCCAATCTACCCATTCTGCTATAGACATCTGCCATTTGTGACTACAAAGCTAATATATTTTGTTGAGTCTGATCCGAGAACCCTATATGATCATGAGTCCCCATCTCTGATGAAATCTCCTCTAATTCCGTATGAATAGTTTTCCCCATCAACAAGAACTAATTAGATCTTAGCTTTGATACTGAACTTGTCAGAATCAAGATATAAAAGTATGCTTTACTTTTTAAGGAGTTGTAGTGTGGAAGTAAAGGTCGAACCCATAGAGATTGAAATACTAAAACACTTTAATTTTAAAACCTAAACTAGTTAATTAAGAAAATAGAATTTTGATTTTGATTTTAATTAAACTAAGAACAATGAAAGTAAATCTAAACTATGAAGCAATTAAAAGTTGTTTTAAACGATATTTAGAGTGAACCTAGGATTGCAAATCCACCACTAGCTTCATAATAAGGGTATTTATGAATTCAATTAGCTTATTATGTTGGATGATAATGGGAAATTGTAGCTACAAGCCCAATTCCTCCATCGAGAAGATAACTATGATTCAAGCACCAACATAATTCATCTTCGGTTAGCACATATTGTCTCACACTAAACTAGGGTTGCGACACAATCCGTCTTCCCTAGGCATGAACTATTCGACTACTTGATATCACAATTCAATTAAGCACTATTACATGTAAATAATCCATACAAGCACAGCAAATATAGATCATTGAGCACATCATATTAAAAATAGATCTAAGACAAGAATAAACTTTAAAAGCAACGATTTAATTCAATAAAGTTTGATTTTATTACAAAAAATCCTCTAAACATGTAATCATACATAATAAATCTAAAAGAAAAACATAAATAACTCCCTATTACTTGACTAGGGTTTCATTGAAACCCTAGATCTAGGTTTAGTTGGCCATAGAATTGAAGATCGGCAAAGGTTGATGGAGGAGGCTATGGAAATCCTTGGTCTTCTTCCCCCCTCAATGGCTGTATATATTGTTGTGTAATAATATTGTCTACCCTCAAAATTGAATTACAATAGGATATATATATATATATATATATTTGGAGCAAGTTTGGAGGATTTCCTAAACCTAATCGCACTAAAATTGCTTTATTTATCTTTCTAGACGTAATTAGACAGTTTCGTTCATGTGGGGATCTTCATTACACTGAAATACGCGTCTTTGGTTTTTACATAGGTCGCGCGAACGGGCCGCACGAGCATGATTTTGGGAAGTTGCACGAGCGGGCCGCGCGAGCGATGGGCTGGAATGTCGCCCGAGTAGGCCGCTCGAGCAAGGTGCCTTTTTTTGTATCTCTCAGTCTGCTTTTTCTCCTTATTTAGCCTGAATTCTTGTTTTCTTCCAAATCCTAACGGAAAACGAAATAAAAATACAATAAAATAGGATAAAAAGTACTAACAAATGTGAATTAAGGCGTGTAATTAGGACATGTTCACTCCCGATCACACCCCCAAACCTACATTTTGCTAGTCCTCGAGCAAAAAGAATAAACCGACTGATAAAAATAAAATCCTACTCCATTTTCGTATGAATTGCGATTGCATTTAGCATATGCAACAAGCCTTTTAAACCTCTAGGTGTCCCTAGTAGAACGAGTGAAGTCTCGTGAGGGTTCTCGTCAACAAGTCACCCACAATCATCTTTATTAAGTTATAAATTTAAAAAGTTTTATTAAAAACGAAAAACACTTAATAGGCAATACTCCTTATTATAAACAATGATTTGAAATAGAATAATGAATAAGAAGAAACGAAATCAAATGTCCACCTATGTCATGAAAAACAATCCCAAGCACATGCATTGTAGAGTTTCTCATAAATTTGCACGTGTGTGATGTGGTAGTCAAATGAACACACGCATTCATAAACTTGGAATATAACTCGGATAACCATCCAACTATGCTTCGACTACGAATCTCACAATGTTAATTACACTCTAAAATGAAACACTCAAAAACAGGTGCAATTTCTCTAATATATGCGAGCCAACGAAATATGTTTTCAAAAAGAGAAATACTCACATATGACTCGTAAAAGACGCATGACATGAAAGAACAGTAGTCTCATGGATAGGATGCCAATAGTCAAGAAAAATTAATTGTTACCATGTTTTAATCCCCCTCCCATCATTTACATGGTTTTCTAGGATCAAATAGGACTTTTCAAAAGTTGTTATATGGCTCAGGTAATGAAAAATGATAGAACGGATTTATTAAGTAGTTTTAGAGTGGTGTTGTAAGGCATATTTCATCTTCTTTCATTATCTCTTCTACCAACTTTCATCTTTTCTTCTCTTATTTTCATATTTTTTTTTATTTCTTTCCTCTGCTTTATTTTTTTCTTTTAACCATTTTTTTTCTTTTCTTTTCTTTTGAAACAAATCCTCATTGAATACCAAGGCAACTACCCCAAACATCATCTTGTTTTCTTCTTCTTCTCAATCAACACATCGCCTTATCACCACTAAATATTGATCAATCTTTCAGTGGTAAACTCCAAGTTGGCCAAATTGGAGCAAAAAACAAAGATAATGGTGATTAAAGAAAGCGAGGCACTTTAAAGGCTCAAAGGGGCGAACTAAGGAAATTTGTCATTTTTTGGTCGGTGGTAAACAAAAAGGGCATACCATCATTTTTTATGATCATATGGTTCTTCAACGTTTACAATGGAAGATTATTTAGCATGGTAGCAAATATTTTAACTTGACTATCAACCAAAACAAGAATGATGAGACTAAATAACGAGTTAATGCGCTATTTCAATGAAATTTGACAAACACAAAATGTTTATAACCTTCTAAAAAGAAGAGATAGGCTCAAAAGCTCACTAGGTTTAGTCTCCACACTATGTGTTATCCAAAAATCCAAATCATATTATAATTCACATCAAACATGCATTCAAGTGACTACGTGCAATTCATAGCTTGTGCGCAAATCTATGATATAAAACTACGATTCGAATGATACATATCCTAAAATGTCGCATCATGACTGTAGCAAATGTTTAATCACCTCTTCTCATGTTCGCCATTCTATAACAATCCAAGTTATATAACAAGAAGTATTGAATTGAGATTGCAAAAACATAGGTAACATCGTTTATTTAAGCACAAGTATCAAAAATTTCTGAAAAATTGGTGCATATAATGTGCATGTGAATGCATACCCCCAAACCTAAACCTTTCATTATCCCTAATGAAACAATAAAACGAAAGAAAGGGGAGTACGTAAGGAAGGAACGATATTACCTTGATCTCGGCATTCACATACCAGATGAATGCATATGAACATGGCGATAAAGTTAAATTGCTCCAAATGGAGACACTAGTTCACCTATCAATACTTGACAAAAGAAAATAAAAGATACAAAAGAAAAACAGTAGCCAATAGAAATATATATATATATATATATAATGCAGACTGTGGCATATGTGTTGAAAAACGAAACTAAACATGAAAGACTTGACAAAAATAATAAAGAAAATAAACAAATATATAAAAACAAGGAAGGACCTACTCTAAAAGGGCTAAAGAGAACAAACAGAAAAGAAAAACAACTAACCAGGTTCGGGATAAAGGAGGTAAGTGTGGACACGCGGCCTCCGTGAGCCCACCCCCGTTTCTGTCTCCAGGGTTTCGGAATTGATTTTCCTTGTTTTGAAATTGATTTGAAAAAGGTCTGTTGAAAACAGATACAAAGTCGCCACTTGGTCTTTAAGGAACCAAGAAACCTAATTTTGTCTCACCCAAACGGATAAAGGGCACCAGCCTTTCATAACCAAAGAACTTGGCTCGGGGTTTTGGTACGAGAGAGGAAGGAGCCTTTGTTGCGACTAAAACACCCTCAACTCGCCCCGTCTCTCGATGGGCCTCGATTAGCATCCAAATAATCATCTTTTACTATGTTTGGTTCGACAATTAATACTATAGTAGTATATTACATTTCATAAGAATATTGAAATGGAAGATCGAAAGTTAAGATATCATTCATAAGTTCTAAGCCCAAATATCACACAATGTAAAGTGAAAGATCACACACATAAACTTAGGAAAAACTGTCTAATCACATATCAAGTAATTAAGTTTTCCTAATCTAAAGGGGACATGAATTGTTCTTGAAACAGATAATCAAAGAGATCAAAATATGCTTAAAGAGGTAGAATGATGCATGTTAATCTTTGAGAAAAGAAGACCTCTCAATCCCCGGGACGGATGAGAAAGGATGATTAGATTGAGGGGACGCATGAACGTATGACCAATTTCATTCCTTATAATCTTCATAGATTAGGAGTCACAAAAGCCCCAAATCTTGCATGGATGCAATGTATGGTCCTAGAATGTGCAAAGGTTGTGTGTTTGTGTACATGAACTTTCTAAAGTGACTTGAAAGTCTAAAATATGCATGAATGCATGAAGGAAATCATCATGAGATATGCACAAATGTAGTATGAACTACTTCATAAGACATGAGCTAATTTAGAAGGCATATATAAGCATCAAATCAAAGAATGAAAGTAAAAGTATGCTTACTGTGAATAGTGGACAAAACAGTGATTTGACCTTGTAAAATTTGAAAAGTGGGGTTAGGAATTTTTACAATGCATGATTTTTATGGAGATCATACTTATTGTGTCTAGAACACAAATTAAAAAGCCAATCCTCAATAACTATTACATATTGAGAGAAATCATATAAACAATAGAGGTCACTCAGAAATAGAATCAGTACTGTTGACTGAAATGTCAAAAAATCTTAGAAAATGAAAACAAAACACCTATAGGCCCATTTTATACAGAAAGTTCCCTAAGACACTGAAGTTTAAGGGACAAATGAGTTGGGACCACTCTTTTTGGAAAAGTTGTCTGTAAAACAAGTTGAAAGTTAACCAAGCTGCTGTGATAGCAAAAACAAAATGTCTGGAAGGAATATTTGGGTCCAAACGGACCCCTTCCAAGTGTTTCCAAGTCAAACCAAAAATCATGGGTGTTTCTGTAATGAGAAGGCTTTCCAAGTGGTTTCATGTTAATACTTTGAGTATTGGGACCTAGAGAAATCTTTGAACTCAGATGGCTCACTGTTTTGAAGATTTTGGGAAGAGTTGGGGTTTTATTCTTTGAAATCAAAGTGAGGGGTTTAAGAGGGGTTTTGAAATAAAGGCTTTGAGAGCATACTTTCAGCACTAAAATGGAGATTATGACCACTTGAAATATCAATATTGAACTCATATCAAGAACCTCCAAGATTGTTGGAGAGCATTGTTTTCATTTTGAAGACAACTTCAAGAATACATAGGAATGTATTGAAGTTGAAATCATCATCTATCAAACATGTTTTTGAGATCAAGAGCTACTATCCATAAGGATTCACTCACCTCAAACTTCATGTCATCATCTAGATGATGATGGACTAGAAAGTAAACAAAGAAAAATAAAAAAAGAAATGAGGTAAGGAGAGATGAACATTTATATAAACAAGCATATAATAACAATCAATAGATGATAATCAATGTGATTTTGGACTTGTAGCTTGGTGCTTTACTCATAGATATTAACATTTGGACATGGAAATAGCTTCCTAACTCAAGATTGCTCAAAAATGGTGGTTGGGGAGGACTTGAATGTGAAATATAACAGAGGTAATGGAAGAAAATAAGATTGAAACTCACTTTCTTATAGAAAATCAGTGGGAGAAGCTCCCTTTCCTTCTTCTAAACCTATCTCTATCTCTCTTACTATCTACAACTTCTATGCACTTTGCACTTGCCCCTCCCTCCTCCCAAAAAAAATGAAGAGCAAAGGGGGGTTTATATAGGCCAATTTGGGGGTGGTTTGGGGATTTATAAAGTGCTCCCATTGGTCCCAAACATCTGTGAACATAAAACTACATCGTTTTGGCTTTCAATTATTTAATTTGGACCCCCAAAATAAGTTATAAAAATGGGTTCTGCGGGGGTTGAGTTCCATCGTGGCATTGTCCATGTGCCACTGCGGCAATGGCCCAGTGTCATCGCGGCACTGCTTTTCAGACGCCCAGAAATTGCTGTTTAGGCTCCTAGAGGTTTCGGTATTCGCAAAAAGGCCCTATTTTGTCCGAAATTCACAGAAAATGAATATGAACATCAAATTGAGCTTATGATATACCGTTGGAAAGGTAATGGAGTCTAATTTTCATAAAAAATAGTTTGGAGTTAGGTCACCTTGAAAAGTTTTACGGTATTTACGATAAAAACCAATTTGATCGTCTTTTTCACTTTCAGGAATTCATAGTAAATTCGTTTTGAATCCAGAATTTATGTGCGACATACCATTGGAAAGCTATTGACCTCTAGTATCCATGAAAAATGTTTGAAAAATGACACAGCACTCCAGTTTCAAAGTCAACTTTTAGGTCAAATCGGTCAAACCTTGCATTTCCAGGAAGTTCTAGGAACCTCTGGGAACTCCCAAGGGCTAACGTTTTTGTCTGATTTTCTTTTACAACTCATTTTAATACTTTTTCATATAATTTAGACTGATCTCAAAACTTTCTGGAGAATTTGGATAATTTCGGTCAAACCCTTGTCAAACCTGGTCAAACTTGGGTCAAACCGGTCAACGGGGACTTTCCGGGAACTTCCGAGACTTCCGGGGGTCTCTGGGAGCTGACAATTTTTTTTGATTATGCTTTGAAACTTATTTTATTACTTTTATTACGATATAGTATGTTTCCAGAACTTTCAGTCCAAATTTGGGAGTTTTTGGGCTTTCAAGGGCATTTTGGTCATTCTGAGCATTTTGAGATATAGAACTAACTTCCAGGAGTCCTTTTGAGTCTTTTTTTATCATTGTGAACCACGAAGCTATGGGTCTCCTAAATATGATAGCCGACAAAATGGGGTGTCTACAGTTTGCCCCTCTTTGGCATGAAGCAACGCATGTCGCAAGCGAGTGCCAAAGCTTTAAAGAGACAAGTCTTTTTGGAGGCTATAGATTTAGGATAAAAGCATTGCAAAAGATGCAAGGATGATGTTGAGGCTAGTGTTGGTCGTGCTCTTCGTGAGCTACCCAAGTATCCCAAGGGGAATCAGACCAGGACATAGTTAGGGGCACACAGAAACGAACATATGCAAAACAAGATAGGCGGATGCCATGCTATGAGGATGACATGCAATGCATGGATGTGATATGAATTGTGTCCTGAGTCCTATCATGTCTAGTGTTCTGATCCTAGCATGAGCAGGTGCTGTGTGCCACTTCGAGTGAGCTTGTGTCGTGCCTATGTTGTGTTCTAAAGTGCTTGTGGTCCTATTACATGTATTCCGTGTATACGCCACTCTCAGTGGGCTTAGTGATCTATGCTTCGCTACGACTAATAGACTTATGAGGGATCTTGAGCCAGAGGTCTTATCCAAAGAAGAGCGTGGTGGTCAAAGTGATACTATGGTGCTCAAAAGAACGCTTGTGGTGTGTTTGCCACTCCTAGTGGGCTTTGTGTGTCGTAACTGATGGGCTATGTGCCATGTTATGCCCAATTTATTGTGTTTGGTGAGTGAAGTGACCCTCTAGACTTGACTCATGCTCCCCTTAATCATGATGCTATGGACTCGATGACTCTCAGATTCTCAACATTGCTTCTTAAATTTCAATGACGATCCTCAATTCTCAATGGCACTTATGTTGTTCCTCAAATCTTTGACGGTGCTTCTCAATGCTTCTTGATTCTCAACGGTGTTCTTAAAATCTTAATGATGATCCTCAAATCTATAATGATTTCCTCGACTTTTTAAGGATGCTCCTCAACAAATCTGATGCTCCTCAATACATCTGATGTTCCTCAACTCTTCAACGATGCCCCTCAACAAATCTGATGCTCCTCAACACATCTGATGTTCCTCAACTCTTCAACGATGCTCCTAAACAAATATGATGCTCCTCAAAACATCTGATGTTCCTTAACTCTTCAACGATGCTCCTCAATAAATCTTATGCTCCTCAACACATCTAATGTTCCTCAACTCTTTAGCGATGCTCCTTAACAAATCAGATGCTCCTCGATGCTCCAATAATGCTTCTTAACTCCTTTGATGTTCCTCGATGCTCCAACAATGCTTCTCAACTCTCCTAATGTTATTCGATGCTCCTCTAATCTCTAGGCCCTAAAACATCCTCACAAAACATATCATCAGCAAACCTGGACTCTAAGCCCAAAAACACCCCAACAACACATCTTATCAAAACATTTGGACTCTGAGCCCTAAAACAGCTCAACAACACATCTCATCGACACTCATCATCAACACATCTAGACTTTGGGCCCTAAAATACATCTCATCAACACACCTCATCAACACATCTAGACTCTGATTGGATCAGCAATAGTTTCTTGATGTTGGCGATATTTCCTCCGATCAGCCGCCTTGAGAAGCAAATATTGGGTTTGTAGTTTGCAACCACTTACAAGTTTATGTCACTCTTTCTTGGGACACTTATCATGTAAACTTGACTGGTGTAGTAATGATGTTTAGTACTTCTACTTGTATCCAAAGTTTTTATAATTGGGAATCACCTTAAACCCACACATTTGAGACCATCAGGACGAATGGTATTAACAGGAATGACGGTGACAAGGAAAGTTAGGTTAGTTTGTATGAAACCTCGATCTCTGACACATCTTTAATTAGATTACTACTGACTCAAACAAAGAAGGATTGACTCGGACATGAAATTCTCAAATTGCCATGATCCAATGTGCCTTCGTCGTGAATGATGTACCACTCATCTTTTATGTTCATTCCTCATCTTAATATGATAGCACTTTGCTAATAAACCTGGTTTTTGAAAATTCCTCTTGATTAATCTAATCAATTCTTTACTTCTCCCTGGAAGTGCTTTGAATTAGTGCCTTAGATTTAGAATATAAGATGCTCTAATTCAAATTTTAAAACAACTTGGTGACTTGAAAACTCACCCTTGGTGTGAAGGGATCGTGTTAGGCAAACGGAGTTTGCCCTAGTTTGAGGTATAGGAAGTAAAATTCATTGGCAAACGAGGTGGGTGACCGAAGTTTGCCCCTAGTTTGGACAATGGTTTATTGGAGGTTTTGGGCAAACAAGGTGGGTGACCGAAGTTTGCCCCTTGGATGAAGGGTAGATAGCAAAATTTAGGTAAACGAGGCAGGTAGCCGAAGTTTGCCCCTAGTGTGGATGGTGATTTTCTGGCAAGGACCGTGACTTTAATCTCTCAAATGCTCATAACCTTTGCCTAGGCACTAGTGAGGTGACCTAGCGAGCTCTTTTCTCTCTGTTGTTATTGCTCACTGTAACAACCTGCATTTCATTTAATTTTAAAGTTGCATTTCATATTTAATTAGTGCTCCTGATGTTATCTCAAATTTGCAATTCTTATGTTTAGAATTCTAATACTTGTTTTAATTCATATTGAAATTCTTATTGGGGTCAAACTGCAATTTTACAAAATTAGTCATACCTATGTTGGATTTTAAAACTGTATTTCAAAATGGTGAAAATATTTTCTTTTAATTCAAGCAGTATTTTTATAAAATAGGGAAATCATTTCTTACGTTAAAATGAATTTTCTGTATTTTTGTGGTGACCACCGCGATGCGAAAATACCAGTTTATGTGTGTGCCGCGTTGATCTCCCACAGTTTGGGAAACTCCAGCAATCAAGAAGTGATATGTGCCCTTTCATTTAATACTACCATGATTGATTGTGTTTTGTTTGAGAATGCTTACTTATTGAGTATTAACCTTGTGCCTTAAGCCACATTTCCCAAACACCTCAATCTACCCCCTATACACCTATATTTGGCTCTTGGACAACTGTGGAGTTACCACAACTGTATATATACGTATGTTTGTATCTGTGTATTGGAGGTTATTTAGTTAATTGAGAACAAATCCATTTGTTGAGTGAAGCTTAAACAACTTGGGCTCCAAGTTGGGAAATTCTATAGATACTCTCATACACCCTCACATATCACACACTTTTGGGTTTTCAAAACTTATACAGAGAGAGAGTACAGAGAGATGTTTACTGAAATTATAGAGAGAGAAAGCTCACCTCCATAGCCAAGCTTGATTAAGGTTGTTTAATTCTTATATCTTTCTCAACACACACTTCATCTTCTACCTCAGTGAGAATTATTAACTCACTATGAATATATTTCATACCTATTTACTGCTTATGTAGGTGTGATTGTGATTTCACCATTGTTAATTTCAAATTAATACTTGAAGCTCAAAACATGGATTTTTCAAACTCAATCAAAATCTGTTTTGATAGATGATTATGAAAGACTACATGATATACATGCTATGTTTGAAGTTTTAGAGCTTAATTTGTTTGTAGGAGAAAGTATATAAGAAAATTAGTTTGGTCATCTTTTAGTTGTTCATAAAATTCTTGAGCTACGTTTGAAATCATGTTAAATTAGTTGTGGATTCTTAGTCCTTGTGAAAAACCAAAGAGATTCATATATAATAAAGTATGGTAACTTACAGAATTGAAAATGGGTCAAAAAGACCCTGAAATTCTGAAACAGGGGAGTTTCTGCGAAAAAGACGAAGCTACTGCCTAAACTCGCTCGACCTACCTATTTTTTGATTTTATTTATAAACTTTTCTTACAGTCAAAATACACACACCTCGCGCGCGCGGGCCGCTTGCGCAACCCTCGTTCGCTCGAGGTTGTGCAGTAACTTCGTCTTCTTCGCAGAAATGCCTCAATCTACCCCCTATACAGAGAGAGAGTAGAGAGAGTTGTTTACTGAAATTATAGAGAGAGAAAGCTCACCTCCATAGCCAAGCTTGATTTGGGTTGCTTAATTCTTATATCTTTCTCAACATATACTTCATCTTCTACCTCAGTGAGTATTATTAACTCACTATGAAGATATTTCATACCTATTTACTGCTTATGTAGGTCTGATTGTGATTTCACCATTGATAATTTCAAATTAAACTTGAAGCTCAAAACATGGATTTTTCAAACTCAATCAAAATATGTTTTGATAGATGATTATGAAAGACTACATGATATACATGCTATGTTTGAAGTTTTAGTGCTTAATTTGTTCATAGGAGAAAGTATATTTAGTTTGGTCATCTTTTAGTTGTTCATAAAATTCTTGAGCTACGTTTGAAATCATGTTAAATTAGTTGTGGATTCTTAATCCTTGTGAAAAACCAAAGAGATTCATATATAATCAGGTAGGGTAACTTACATAATTGAAAATGGGTCAAAAAGACCCTAAAATTCTGAAACATGGGAATTTCTGCGAAGAAGACGAAGCTACTGCCTAAACTCGCACGAGCGAGGGTCGCGCGATGCAATTATCGCGCGAGCGACCTGCGCGCGCGAGCTGTGTGTTTTCTAGCAGAAAGAAAAGGTTTTAAAAAGAAAACAAAAATTGGGCATATCGCCCGAGCGGCCCGCGCGGGCGAGCCGTCGCGCAAGCGGCCTGCGCGCGCGATTTCTGACAGTTTATTGTTTTTGTCTGTTTTCTACTAAGGGATTGTTTAGATGATATTTTATGGATTTTTAAGGCTCTATTTGGAAGTTATGTTAGAACATATCATGTTTTGGTTATTAAAGGACAATTATGATTTCGATTCTTTTCAAATATATATGGTTATCGATCCTGACATTTCATATGTTCTGTTGCACGTCATTTATATGGTATCAGTTGTACATGCATGGTGATTATGAATGTTGGTCAGTGTGGAAAAGAGTAATGGTCAATGTGGTATAGAGTGTGTGGTTGGGATTGTGTTGTGGACACTCCCTGGTAAGTGAGTACCAAAGTGTGTTGTGGTTGAGATTGTGGCTAGAGTGTCTTTGAAATGCGGCGGTGGCAAAACTAGACACTCCCTGACGCCCATGGTAGCATCAAAGTGTGTGACGTCAAACTTGGACATTCCCTGGCACCCATGGTAGTGCTAAAGTGTGGCCTACGGACACTTCCTGGTACCCGAGTCTGGATACTGTGTGATGTATTTGCGAGGCGGATTAGGTACTAAAGTGTGAGGCATTGGACATTCCCTCGTACCCCGTGCTAAAGTGTGAGGCAAACTGGACATTCCCTGGCACCCCTGTGCTAAAGTGTGGCTATCGGAGTATTTCAAAGATACTGGTGTAAGATGGTGGGTTGTTGTATTTGTCAAGAGAAAAGAGTCGGTAAGATGAGATGGTGCATTGTTTTCATACACGGTCACATATATGCGAATTACAGTTTCAATGATATTGTGGTTGTTTTCTAATATGAACTCTTTCCTTTAAATGTAAACTCGTTGAATAATATGGGAATTGGAAAATGGTAAATGAGTATGTTTTACATTCAAAGTTATGTTTTTAATACTCACCAGTTTCTTGAAGCTGACGGCGTTGATGTGCCCTGGACATTCGTGTTTAGGCTTTTCAGGTTATGACTATGCTGGGCCATACGACTATGCAAATTGAGAACAACTGCTGGAAAGAGAATTTACTTTACATGTTGAACTCTTTGGACAACTGTAATAGATGTTAAGTTATTGTTTTGATTTAAGGTGGTTTGTGCCTTTAGAGACCCCGTGCTGTAATAACTATTAAGATAGATAAATATTGTAAGCCTTGATTGCTTTGCTCTGATTATTATGTTTTATTTCTATTGACGTTTGGGACGGAATCGATCCTTCAAACTGTCACGACCTACTGGTCCATAAAGGAAATTAAACGCTTTCCTTATTATGCTACATTGGGGCATGAGAGGATTTAGTGGTATCAGAGCCAAGTTTTATCTCAGAATAGTTTAGCCAGGTTAGGGTTTACCAATATAGACCCGATTCCACAGTTCTGCTAGCTTAAGCTTTGCACACCCGATGATACGACAGGGAGGATAGACTCAGGACCAAAACGCCTAAGATTATCTCTATCTTGATTTAAGTTAGTACCTTTTTTAGGTATGGATCCATCTCAGCCCCTTTTTGTACCCGATGCTTTTGGAGGGCATTGGGTTACCTTGGGAGCGATAGTACCAGCTTCGACGATACTTTATTTCACCGCTATCGAGCAGCGGGTAGCTGCGACAGTCGAATTAGATCTCTGGCACTAGATCCACATGTTAGGGCTAGTTGACTTATCCTGTGCTCGCCTCGAGATCCTGTACTTTGTTGAGATTCAACGCTTAGTACTCGTAGAGATGGTTCGCTTGGTTAACAGTGATGCCTTCTATTTACCTCTTGAGGTTCAGGTTGTGCAGGCTCACCTTGCACAGCTGGATATGCCTCCACCAGTTGTCCCCACTGATGAGGATGATGCTGAGATGGTTCATTTGGCTCCTATAGGTGGGGAGGGTGTTGATGAGGAGGATGGAATAGGTTGGGACAACTTCGCAGTTGACCTTGAGGAGGCACTAGCACTCGAGCTAGCTTTGCCAGAGGCAGATGCCCCAGCACCTGCTTCATTGTTGACCTCATATAGCTGTAATTTTGGGGCAGGCCCCTCTCATGTTTAGTGACTTCATCAGGCCGACTCGCTTGACCTTTTGATGGCTACCTACGGCGATGACTGACCGTTTATATATCGCCTTGTATATATTGACTATTTTTTACTAGTAGCTCTATCCTCTTTTTGCAAACTATATTTACATGCATTCGAGTATAGGGCAATGACCCCATTTTTGTAACTTTAACTCTTGTATAGACGACGTACGTCCTAACCCACACAGATAGGGTAGGCACAACTCTGATCATGCATGCTTTTTGTATCAACTTGATCGAGAAGTTATATATAGAAAATACTCTTTTGATGTTGTTGACATTTAAACTGCTTTATACTTTTGTTGCATGCATTTTCCTCATTCTACTATCACTATCATGCATAGAATGGCTGGAGGACTAAGGAGGAATCGAAATTTGATCGAAGATGCACCTTTAGCTACCGACCCCACCAGAATGTTTGAAGCCATTGTTAGACGTCTCGAAAGGGTTAGTAATCAGAATGAAAACCGACGAGACCGCCAAACTGGAGACAAACTGCTAGAGAGATTCTGTGCTCTAAGGCCCGAGCAGTTTGTAGGTACCGCAGAGCCCTGGAAGGAAGAACAGTGGTTAAGACAGATGGACTGCATGTTCGAGGCCGTCCAGTGCAATGAGATGGACAAGAGGAGGTTAGCTACCTTTTAACTAATCGATGCTGTCGCAGATTGGTGGGATTTGGTCGTAGCTACTATCAGGAATGGAGCTGCAATGGGAATGACGTGGACTACGTTCAAAGGGAGATTTTTGGAGAAGTATTTTCCAGCTACAGAGAGGCATAGAAGAGAGAAGGAGTTCATGGATCTAACACAAGGAACCAAGACGGTGCAAGAGTACACCACCCAGTTCGAGAGACTATATCGGTTCTCCCCTCATATGGTTGATACTGAGGAGAAGAGGATCCGTAAGTATAACCAAGGGCTAACATCGCAGATTCGCCGCATGACCCTCGGTCACCTAGATAAGTCGTTTGAGGGATTGGTTAGCTTGGCTACTGATTTAGAAGAGGACGCTCTAGTGAACCAAAATCAATTTGAATTCTGACCGCCTCAAAGGGGTAACTTTGGAAATAAGCCACCAATGTATCATACCCAAGGGCAGAAGAGGAATTTTGATGGAAGCAAGAAAACCCAAGCTATCACCTATCCGACTCAACCCCGAGTGGGAGAAGGTAGTAATGCTGGAAAATGCTTCAACTGTGGCAACCCCGGTCACCTAGCTCGAGATTGCAAGGCACTAAGGCGTGCTACTCAGCAAGGCATAGTCTGCTATAAGTGTGGTGAACCAGGTCACATCAGCAAGTTCTGTACTACCCCTAAGCAAGTGACTTATGGTCAGCAAGGTCAGACTCGCGTTAATGCTGTTATTCCTGATGCTACTGGATATGATGGGACTGTGTACGAAGAAGGAGGTTATGAAGAAGCTCAACCTGATCAACAAGCAGTGGAAGGTACATTAACTCTATTTAACTCCCATGTTAAAGTGTTATTTGATACAGGTGATGCTCTTTCATTCATATCTGTTAATACGATTCGGAGATTGGGTATCTTACCTCGTCGCTTAGAGAAAGCTTTGAGGGCTATTTCACCATTAGGAGCCATAGTCAGATTAGGACACATGTGCAAGGATTGTCCCTTATGACTAGGAGATCATAAAATCCCTGTAAGGCTGATTGTCCTATCGATGAAGGAGTTTGACATAATCCTAGGAATGGATTGGCTCTCTCAGAATTAAGCGAAGTTGGATTGTGCGAGGAAGAGAATTACATTCCCCGACAATGAGAATCAACCCTTTGATTTTCAATATAACCCTTTGGGAGATATGTTCCTCATAAGATGCTTAGTAAACATCGAAGTCGTCAGTACAAAGATGATAGCGTCGTCTATACCTGTAGTCAAGGACTTCGAAGAAGTATTTCAAGACGCTTCTGGTTTGCCGCCTGAGAGAAGTATAGAGTTCTGTATTGATCTTATACCGGGTAACGTACCGATCACCAAGGCCCCCTACAGAATGGCCCCTACTGAACTATTGGAGTTGAAGGAACAAGTTCAAGAGCTCGAGAACTTAGGTTTTGTACGTCCTAGTACATCGCCTTGGGGAGCACCGGTGTTATTTGTGAAGAAGAAGGACAGGACACTCAGGCTATGTATCGACTACCGAGAACTGAATCGTGTAACTATTAAGAACAAGTATCCCTTGCCTCGGATCGACGACTTATTTGATCCACTACAAGGAGCTACGACGTTTTCCAAAATAGACCTAAGGTCGGGATATCATCAGTTGAGGGTACGGAAGGAAGACATACCTAAGACTGCATCCAGAACCCAATATGGTCATTATGAATTTTTGGTAATGCCGTTTGGAATGACGAATGCCCCGGCAGTGTTTATGGATCTGATGAACAAAGTGTTCAAGCCTTATTTAGATTAGTTTGTCATCGTCTTCATTGATGATATTTTGATCTATTCTAATTCAGGAGAAGAACATGAGCAACATCTACGGATTGCAATACAGACGCTTAAGGACCACCACTTGTATGCCAAGTTCAGTAAGTGTGAGTTCTGGTTGCAAGAAATTAAATTTTTGGGACACAAGGTGTCATCTCAAGGAATTTCTGTGGATTCATCCAAGACGATGATGTATCAAACTGGGTTAGGCCGAGCAAGCCTATAGAAGTTAGGAGTTTCCTTGGACTCGCAGGCTATTACCAGAGATTTGTTGAAGGGTTTTCTAAAATAGCTGCACCATTAACCGGATTAACGAAGAAGAATTTGAAGTTCGACTAGACAGAGAAGCATGAGCGCGCCTTTCTAGAGTTGAAAGAGAGACTCACTACCGCACCGGTACTATCTGTACCCAAGCCTGATGAGAAGTTCACTATCTTTATTGACGCATCATATCAAGGACTAGGGTATGTACTTATGCAAGATGGTAGAGTTATCACTTATGGATCCAGACAGCTGAAGCCGAATGAGTTGAACTACCCCATTCATGATTTGGAGTTGGCGGCAGTAGTATTTGCACTCAAGATTTGGAGACACTATTTCTACGGTGAGAAGTTTGATTTATTCTCTAATCACAAGAGTCTGAAATATTTGTTCACACAGAAAGAGTTGAACATGAGACAACGCAGATGGATGGAGTTGATCAAAGATTACGACTTCACGTTAGAGTACCACCCTGGTAAAGCTAATGTGGTCGCTGATGCTTTGAGTCGGCAGACTCGTGAGACGATCGCCTCCTTAATGGTTAGAGAATGGCGAGCATTGAAGATGTTGGCAGAGTTCGACGTACAGAGTGTTGAAAAAGGAGAAGGACCACTTGTCGGATGTCTTATCCTACAGCCTGTCCTCATCGACCGCATTATTGGAGCACATAAAGAAGATGAGAAGTTTCAAACATTGTTTGTGAAGATGTCAGAGAAAGATCCGACAGAATGGAAGGTGGGAATCGATGGAGGATATCGGTGCAAGAATAGATAATGTGTGCCAGATAATGGAGAGCTAAGAAAGGATATCCTGGGAGAAGCACATAAGTCAAGATATACAGTTCACCCAGGAGGAACGAAAATGTACAAATATTTGAAGAGAAATTTCTGGTGGGAAGGTATGAAGAAAGACGTCGCCGAATATGTATCCAAGTGTTTGACATGTCAACAAGTCAAAGCCAAACATCAGAGACCATCGGGATTGTTGCTACCGCTACCTATTCCTGGTTGGAAGTGGGAGCACATCACGATGGATTTTGTAGTGGGATTGCCTTGATCGCAACAGAATCACGATGCCATTTGGGTAATCGTGGATCGACTGACTAAGTCGGCACATTTCATTGCTTATAGTATGACATACCTGGTGGAAAAGATGACCCGGATGTACATACAGCAAGTTGTGCGGCTTCACGGTGCACCTATGTCAATTGTTTCAGACCGTGACGTGCGTTTTACTTCTGGATTTTGGGAAAGTTTGCAAGAAACTATAGGAACCTCGCTCAAGATGAGTACTACTTTTCACCCTCAGACAGATGGGAAAATTGAGCGTGTTAATCAGATCATGGAGGATATGCTTAGGGCTTGTGTCATTGATTTTGAATAATCTTGGGAGACGCACTTGCCTTTGGTTGAATTTGCCTATAACAATAGTTATCACACGAGTATCGGGATGGCTCCGTTCGAAGCATTGTACGGACGACAATGTCGTTCCCCGTTGTGTTGGGCAGAAGTTGGGGATACGGAATTGTTGGGACCAAATTTGGTTAGAGAAACCAACGAAAAGATTTCTTTGGTCAAGGAAAGGATGAGAACCGCACAGAGCAGGTACAGGAGTTATGCCGATCGACGCCGAAAAGATTTGGAGTTTAGCGTCAGAGATCATGTACTTCTTAAGGTTTTACCGACCCGAGGAGTAGTACGCTTTGGTCTCAAGAGAGGGAAATTGGCTCCGTATTTCATCGGACGGTTCGAGATTTTGGAACGTGTCAGGAAAGTGGCATATCGACTGGCGCTACCACCGAAGATGTCTGGGGTTCACAATGTATTTCATGTGAGTATGCTAAGAAAGTACATACGAGACCCCTCGCACATGGTTAGTTATGCCGATATTGAGATGAGTCATAACGTTTCTTACAAGGAAAGACCTGTGAAAATTCTAGATCAGACTATCAAGAAGTTGAGGAAGAAGGACATTCCGTTGGTGAAGGTTCAGTGGAATCACCATGACGAGAATGAAGCCTCAGGGGAAGTCAAAGCCGATATGAGGAAGAAGTATCCGGAGTTGTTTCATGACTAGTGACTTTTGATTTCGGGGGACGAAATCCTGTTTAAGGGAGGAAGGATGTAACAACCTGCATTTCATTTAATTTTAAATTTGCATTTCATATTTAATTAGTGTTCCTAATGTTATCTCAAATTTGCAATTCTCATGTTTAGAATTCAAATACTTGTTTTAATTCATATTGAAATTCTTATTGGGGTCAAACTGCAATTTTACAAAATTAGTCATACCTGTGTTGGATTTTAAAACTGCATTTCAAAACAGTGGAAATATTTCTTTTAACTCAAACAGTATTTTTATAAAACCGGGAAATCATTTCTTACGTTAAAATGAATTTTCTGTATTTTTGTGGTGACCACCACGATGCAAAAATACCAGTTTATGTGTGCGCCGCGTTGATCTCCCACAGTTTGGGAAACTCCACCAATCAAGAAGTGACATGTGCCCTTTCATTTAATACTACTCATGATTGATTGGGTTTTGTTTGAGAATGCTTACTTATTGAGTATTAACCTTGTGCCTTAAGCCACATTTCCCAAACACCTCAATCTACCCCCTATACACCTATATTTGGCTCTTGGACAACTGTGGAGTTACCACAACTGTATATATACGTATGTTTGTATCTGTGTATTGGAGGTTATTTAGTTAATTGAGAACAAATCCTTTTGTTGAGTGAAGCTTAAACAACTTGGGCTCCAAGTTGGGAAATTCTATAGATACTCTCATACACCCTCACATATCACACACTTCTGGGTTTTCAAAACTTATACAGAGAGAGAGTACAGAGAGATGTTTACTGAAATTATAGAGAGAGAAAGCTCACCTCCATAGCCAAGCTTGATTAAGGTTGTTTAATTCTTATATCTTTCTCAACACACACTTCATCTTCTACCTCAGTGAGAATTATTAACTCACTATGAATATATTTCATACCTACTTATTGCTTATGTAGGTGTGATTGTGATTTCACCATTGTTAATTTCAAATTAATACTTGAAGCTCAAAACATGGATTTTTCAAACTCAATCAAAATCTGTTTTGATAGATGATTATGAAAGACTACATGATATACATGCTATGTTTGAAATTTTAGAACTTAATTTGTTCGTAGGAGAAAGTATATAAGAAAATTAGTTTGGTCATCTTTTAGTTGTTCATAAAATTCTTGAGCTACATTTGAAATCATGTTAAATTAGTTGTGGATTCTTAGTCCTTGTGAAAAACCAAAGAGATTCATATATAATAAGGTATGGTAACTTACAGAATTGAAAATGGGTCAAAAAGACCCTGAAATTCTGAAACAGGGGAGTTTCTGCGAAAAAGACGAAGCTACTGCCTAAACTCGCGCGACCTGCCTATTTTTCAATTTTATTTATAAACTTTTCTTACTGTCAAAATACACACACCTCGCTCGCGCGACCCTCGTTCGCTCGAGGTTGTGCAGTAACTTCGTCTTCTTCGCAGAAATGCCCTATTTCAGTTTTAAATACCCATTTTGAAATTCTGAAGTAAATAGGACATGTAATATATGGATTCTTTGTTTTTCGACAAGGATTATGAATCTACGATCAATTTAACATAAATCCAAACGTAGATCACTAATTTTATGAAAGACTAAAAGACGATAAAACTTAATTTCTTATATTCTTTTTCATATGAATAAATTAGACTTTAATACTTGAACTGTACCTTCTAGGAACTATAATCTTTCCAAATCATCTCTAAAAACTTGTTTTGATTAAGTTTGTAAAATCACTCTTTTTCAAGTTTCAAGCTTTCATGAAAATCAACAATGGTAAATCAACATATACATATATACAAAACAGCAATTGAGCACGAATTACATTTGGAGTGAGTTTGAAATACTCACTGTGATGAGAATTTGAAAATTGGTTGAGAAAGAATAACCAATACAAGAAATCCAAATGTAAGCTTTGGCTATGGTGGAGGGTTCCCTCTCTCTAGAAATTCTGTATTTGAACACTCAAGCTCTCTCTTTTCTTTCTGAAACTCTCTCTATATCAAGTTGAAGACCAAGTGCAGATTATGTGTGTTGTGGGTGGTTATATAGGAAATCAATTAGCTATGCTTGGGGACCAAGTTCTTTGTTGAATACTCAACAAATGAATTAGATTAGCTAATTCATAAATACAAATAATGCACATACGTATATACATATATCAACTGTAGAAGTTTTGAAAGGGTGGTTATAGGTTAGTAGGGGGGCAAATTCACAAGTGTTTGACAATTTCAGCTTTTGGCACAATATTACACCCACAAACTAGGCATAGCCAAACAAGGTATACTACAAGTGTCTAGGAATCACTTATGGTGTTTGGTAAAACAACTTATGGCATTAACAAACAGCACGTACACATATGTATAAACCAACTAGCCTAGTAATGATTGGGGGAGATTCCCAAACTGTGGGAGCTCAACGCGGCGCAGACAGTTTTGAACATAAACTGGCATTTCCGCAGTGCGGTGTTTGCCATAAAAATACAGAAAATTCATTTTAATGTAAGAAATGGTTTTTTGGTTTTATAAAAATACAGTTTGAGTTGAAAGAAGATTTTTCCTCCGTTTTGAAATACAGTTTTGAAATCCAACACTGGTATTACTAAATTTATAAAATTATAGTTTGGCCCCAAAAGAATTTTAATTGCAATTAAAACAAAGATTAAATTTTAACACATGGGAATAGCAATTACATAAGACCAGAAACACAGATTAAATATGGAAATACCCAATTACAATTAAATGAAAATGCAGGTTGTTACACCCTTTCTCCCTTAAACAGGATTTCGCCCCCGAAATCAAGACTAACTAGCCCTGAAACAACTCCGGGTACTTCTCTCTCATATCGGCTTTGACTTCCCATGAGGCTTCATTCTCGTCATGATGATTCTACTGAACCTTCACCAACGGGATATCCTTATTCCGCAGCTTCTTGATTCTCTGATCCAGAATCTTCACGGGCCTTTCTTTGTAAGAAACGTTATAACTCGTCTCAATATCGTCAAAACTAACCACATGCGAGGGGCCTCGTATGTACTTTTTCAGCATACTTATATGAAATACATTGTGAACCCTAGACATCTTTGGTGGTAGCACCAGTCGATATGCCACTTTCCCGACACGTTCCAAAATCTCGAATGGTCCGATGAAACGCGGAGCTAATTTCCCTCTCTTGAGACCGAAGCGTACTACTCCTCAGGTCGGTGAAACCTTCAGAAGTACGTGATCTCCAACGCTAAACTCCAAATCTTTCCGGCGTCGATCAGCATAATTCTTATACCGGCTTTGAGCGGTTCTCATCCTTTCCTTGACCAAAGAAATCTTTTCATTGGTTTCTTTAACAAAATTTGGTCCCAACAATTCAGTATCTCCCACCTCTGCCCAACACAATGGAGAACGACATGGTCGTCCGTACAATGCTTTGAACAGAGTCATTCCGATATTTATGTGATAACTATTGTTATAGGCAAATTCCACTAAAGGCAAGTACGTCTCCCAAGATTCCTCAAAATCGATAACACAAGCCCTAAGCATATCCTCCATAATTTGATTAACGCGCTCGGTTTACCCATCTGTCTGAGGGTGAAAAGCAGTACTCATCTTGAGCGAGGTTCCCATAGTTTCTTGTAAACTTTCCCAAAAACCAGAAGTAAAACGTGTGTCGCGGTCTGGCACAATCGACACAGGTGCACCGTGAAGTCACACCACTTGTTGTATGTACATCTGGCTCATCTTTTCTACCGAGTATGTCATACTCTAAGCGATAAAATGGGCCGACTTAGTCAGTCGATCCACGATTACCCAAATGGCGTCATGATTTTATTGGGATCAAGGCAATCCCACTACAAAATCCATCGTGATGTGCTCCCACTTCCAACCAGGAATAGGTAGCGGTTGCAACAATCCTGACAATCTCTGATGTTCGGCTTTGACTTGTTAACACGTCAAACACTTGGATACAAATTCGGCCACATCCTTCTTCATACCTTCCCACCAGAAATTTCTTTTCAAATCCTTGTACATTTTCGTTCCTCCTGGGTGAACTGTATATCTTGAATTATGTGCTTCTGCCAGAATATCATTTATCAAATCCCCACAGTCTGGTACACATAATCTGTCTCTGCAATGATATCCTCCATCGATTCCCACCTTCCATTCTGTCAGATCTTTCTATGACATCTTTGCAAACCATGCTTAAAACTTCTCATCTTCATTCTGAGCTCCAATAATGCGGTCGATAAGAACAGGCTGTAGGATAAGACATCCGAAAAGTTGTCCTTCTCTTCTTCAGCACTCTATACATCAAACTCCGCCAACGTCTCCAATGCTCGCCATTCTCTAACCATTAAGGAGTCGATCGTCTCACGAGTCTGTCGACTTAAAGCATCAGCGACCACATTAACTTTACCAGGTGGTATTCTAACGTGAAATCGTAATCTTTAATTAGCTCCATCCATTTATGTTGCCTCATGTTCACTCTTTCTGTGTGAACAAATACTTCAGACTCTTATGATCGGAGAACCAATCAATCTTCTCACCGTAGAGATAATGTCTCCAAATCTTGAGTACAAATACCACTGTAGTCAATTCCAAATCATGAATGGGATAGTTCAACTCATTCGGCTTCAGCTGTCTAGATCCATAAGCAATAACTCTGCCATCTTGCATAAGTACACACCCTAGTCCTTGATATGATGCATCACTAAAGATAGTGAACTTTTCATCAGGCTTGGGTACAGCTAGTACTAGTGCGTTAGTGAGTCTCTCTTTCAACTCTAGAAAGGCGCACTCATGCTTCTCTGTCCAGTCGAACTTCAAATTCTTCTTTGTCAATTCCTTCAATAGTGCTGCTATCTTAGAGATTATTGTAGCTCCCTGTAGTTGATCAAATGAATCGTCGATTCGAGGTAAGGGATACCCATACTCAGTTCAGTCCTTTATAATCGATACACTACTAAAATGTCCCATCCTTCTTTTTCACGAAAAATGCTAGTGCTTCCCAAGGCGATGTACTTGGATGTACAAAACCTCGGTTCTCAAGCTCTTGAACTTGTTATATCAATTTCAAAAGTTCGGTGGGAGCCATTCCATAGGGGACCTTGGTGATCAGAACAGTACCCAGTATAAGCTCAATACAGAACTCTATACTTCTCTCGGGTGGCAAATCAGAAATATCTTGAAATACTTCTTCGAAGTCCTTTACTACAGGTATAGACGACGCTGTCATCTCTGTACTGACGTCTTCAATATTAGCTAAGCACCTTGTGAGGAACATATCTCCTGAAGGATTACATTGAAAATCAAAGGGTTAATTCCCACTGTTGGAGAATGTAATTCTTTTCCTCGCACAATTCCAACTTTGCTTGGTTATGAGAGAGCCAAATCCATCCCTAGGATTATGTCAAACTCTTTTATCTATAGGACAATCAGCCTTGCAGGGATTTCACGGTCTCCTAGCCATATGGGACAATCCTTGCACACGTGTCCTAATCTGATTGTGGCTCCTAATAGGGAGGTAGCCTTCAAAGTTTTCTCTAAACGGTGAGGCAGAATACCCAATCTCCAAATAGTATTAACAGATATGAATGAAAGTGCAGCACCTTTATCAAATAACACTTTAACATAGGAGTTAAACAGAGTTAAAGTACCTTCCACTGCTTGCTGATTGGGTTGTGCTTCTCCATAATCTCCTTCTTCATACCCAGTCTCATTATATCCAGCGGTATCAGGAATAACACCATTCACGCGAGTCTATCCCTGTTGACCATAAGTCACCTGCTTGGGAGCAGTGCAGAACTTGCTGATGTGACCCGGTTCACCACAATTATAACAGACTATAATCTGATGAACGATGCGCTTGGGTGCCTTGCAGTCTCGAGCCATATGGCTAGGGGGTGCCGCAGTTAAAGCATTGTGTCTCCCTCTTGGGTAAAGCACATCTTTTAGCAAAATGCCCGAGCATCTGGCAGTTAAAATAGACCTGAAGTTTGGTTTTCCATTTCTTCTTCTCCGCTTTTGGTGCAGTCTTCTCCTTACGGAGGTGACTCAAACTGCCGTGTTCCATCCATTGAGTCTCATTACAATCATACCAACTGTGACCTGGTAGGTTACAATTAGTATAGAGGCTGCTTGGCCTGCTTGTACCCTTGTTCTCAACGGGAGTCACCATTTCTTGGAACTTCCTCTTGCCTTGCTGATCGGCGACGAATAGTTGTCGTTTATAGTCCTACAAATACGATTTGTTAGACCATTTCATGTAGTTATTACTTGTTTTTTAATAAGTATTCTAAATTTTTTAGGTTTTGGAGCTTTAACTTGAAAATGCACAAAATCCAATGATTAGTGGCTTTGGAAGTCATTCTAGGCTCAAACGGTGATTCCGGTGAAAACTGAATGCAGTAGCAGCCTTGAAAAATTGCATTTTTGACAAGGAATACTTCAGATTTGATAAATTTCTCCAGAGATATAAAATGTAGATCTTCGAGTTACGGACGCGTGGCCGTAGACAGTGAGTCAATACAAGGTCCGAGTTAAAAGTTATCGTAATTCTACGATCGGTGTGCAGAGCAGCAAAAAATCTGAGAAAAAGTTAAAAAAGTGGAAATTCGCTGGAGCGACCCGTGCGAGCGACTCGTTGAAAAAGTCAAAGTTAAGTATTTCGAGGCCCTGAAGAGCCCTGTGCAATCCGAATTGGCTTAATACGTCCAAAAACGTAAAAACAGCTATTTTATTGCGATTTGGCTTAGGAAAGCTTCCTAAATCCTTCCAAACTCTATATAAATCCTATTCTAAATCAAATTTAGGATTACACATCATTACACAACATTAGATACACAATATACATCATTACACAACATTAATTCAAAGTTTATTCTTGTCTTAGATCTATTTTGACTATGATGTGCTCAATGATCTATTTTTGCTGTGCTTATATAGATTATTTACATGTAATGTGTAACAACCCTAAAATTTCTATGTAAATAATTATTTTAATTATTATTTTCAGTTAGCAATATTATATGAGTGTGCCTATGTAAGACATGTGTTTGAAAAATTTTAAGTGTTTGGTGGACATATAAATTAAATCATGAGTGAGCGCGTTTATTTTGGAAGTTATATTTTATTAATTTATATTTGTTAAAAAAATAAAATGAAGGGTTGATATGTATTTTTGTTATATAGTGTTTACAAGCCCGCGAATGTGTTAAATAATGTAATTAACATTAAAACTTAGTACCGGGGTCATGGGTACCAATTAGGCTACTCATTTTAACACTTTGTACTGCATTTTGGGCTCATATAGGTCTCTTTTGTGAGCCCACAAGAAGAAAAACGGGATTTATATATTTTTGTGTGTTTTATTTACATGTGTTGTGTGTGTAGTGTACATATATCTTATATTAAAAACCCTAGCCACCCAAAAAAAAGAACAGACGTGTGTGTGTGTGTGTGTGTGAGAGAGAGAGAGAGAGAGAGAGAGAGAGAGACAGAGAGAAAGAGAGAGAAGAGAAAGAAAAGAAGAAGAAAAGGGAGGAGAAAGGAGAAGGATTCCGGGTTCGTGGTCACGTGGGGAATCGCGGAGCATTCGTGGTTGTCAAATTTGGATCGAACTAGGTGAGTTAAAGATTTGTTTTTGCGTATATATATATACACATATGTATATATATATATATGTATACACTAGGGAATCCTATTAGTTCTTGTTAATTTGGTGATTTGTTTTAAATTGTGTGTTGATCCCCATTTGTTATTATGGACTGATATAAACATTTATTTTTCTTCTTGTGATTTTATGAATGTGATCTCGGTGTATTAGGATAGATTATGTGGATAGTTAATTTGATGAATGCACAAAGGAGAATAATTTTGATAATGAATAAATAATAAAAAAATTCGTTTTTATTTTATTTTAACAGTTGCAGAAACTTCAGAAAATTATTAGAAAATCATGGCTTTGAATTTGAACATTCTGTCCGCGTGTTTTATGTAAAACATGATTCTGCATACTTTTCGTGTTTTAAGTTTTTCCTGATTCTGCACCATTTGGGCAGAAAGTTAAGATTACAGTAGCAGTTTTCAATATAGTTAAACGTGCAAAATTGGAGAATATGATTTCTTATTATGTGCTTTTTGTATGCTAATATTAAATGTTGGGTTGAGGTTATTGCACCTAAAATAACTGACCTTGTTGTGTGGTCATTTTGATAAAAAGGAGTTGTCACGCCCCGACGTAGCATAATTCAGGAAAGCATTTAATTTCCTTTATGGACTCGTAGGTCGTGACAAGTGAGTATGATCAATTGTCCCTGCAACAAATAACTTAACAACATTTCTAGAGCAAAGGATACTAACAAAACATAACCTCCATAATTAAAACTTACTAACTATTACAGCAGTCATAAACTTAGGCACAAAACGCCTTATTCAAATGTCTAAAGCTAGTTTATTACAAACCCAAATTAAAAGACATAGGAAATATAAAGCAGCCTCCTGGAAAGTCTCCTGACTCTAAGTAGCATAGTCAAAATACCCTGGCTGCTTCTGACCCTGAAAATCTGGACATACAGTCCAGGACGCATCAACGCCGCCAGCTTATGAAAGCTGGTGAGCAAAATAAACAAGTGCTCGCAATGTATATATATAAGCATATAAACAACGGTGCAATTTAATTTTAAAAGCAATAGATTCAAGGTTCCAATTCCAACATAAGTCACGGGGGAATAAAGAAAGCAATAAATATGCGACCATGCATGAACAATGTAATATCTCATCTTTCTGACTCTTTTCTCTCAACAAAACTCAACACAACCAAACCATTATCTCAGATACCAGGAATACTATCCGATCGATATCCAAAACAGCACACAAAACTATCGCTTCAGATACCAGGAATAATATCCGATCGATATCTAAGCCACACTCAATACCATCATTTCGGATACCAGGAATAATATCCGATCAATATCCGAAACAAGCGCCTTTGATACCAGGAATAATATTCGATCGATATCTAAGCCGTACACCACACTATCACCATCGCTTCGGATATCAGGAATACTATCCGATCAATATCCGAAAAGCGCGCCTTAGATACCAGGAATACTATCCGATCGATATCTAAGTCGTACACAACACTGTCGCCTCCAATACCAGGAATACTATCCGATCGATATTGAGGTCGCACACCAGACCGCCACCCTTTACTCTTTTCACGCTTTCTCACACACATGCATGTTGACACAACCTCAACCCTAATATGTATGTCAATGTTTCATAAATAACACCATTAATAAATCACAAAGCCAGATAATCGTACGAGCATAAATTTTGGCCTTAGTTGTTCTGTTTCGTACAATTCTTAAAACATAGACCTTTAAAACAATATATTTGCCAAACTGTTCTTTAAAAACTTTCAAAATCTTTTTCCAAACAGTCCCTAATAATAAAATACAAAAACTGCTCAAACTGCCAGGTCGCGCGAGCGGGTCGCGCGCGCGAAGGGGAAAACAAATCGCGCGAGCGGATCGCGCGCGCGAAGGGGCAGAATAGGTCGGGCGAGCGGATCGCGCACGCGAAGGGGAGGGACGGTCCGCGCGAGCGGGCCGCGCGAGCAAGCCTCGCGCGAGCGGGTCGCGCGCGCGAGTTCTTGCAGAATGTCATCTTCTTCGTTTTTTCCCTGTTTCTGGTTTTCAAACTGAATTTTACCCATTTCTGTTTTCTGTTCGTACCAGGACATGTAATATATGGATCTCCTCGGTTTTCCGCGTAGATTAAGAATATGCGATCAATTTTAACTAATACGGATTGTATCGCTTAATTTTCACGATTAAAGTTAGAGTGTCAAAACTTTAAATCAACCGTTCGTCGCGATACAGATGAATTATTGCGTAGGATTCGAACCACGGCTTATTGGGACCAAGATCTTCCATTCCCAATTCATAAATTTCATTTTGGTTAAGATTTACAAAACTCCAATTTCAAGCTCCCATGGTGAAATACATATATATACACATATACACACCTATATATACTGGAATACACGTATATAAACATGGCGAGTGAGTTTATAATACTCACTGAGGTGTTTGATACAGAGAATTTGAGACCGAGAATTTCCGCCGTTGAATTCTGTTGTTGAGAATGCTCCTCCGTTCTTGATTTTGGTATCCCAATATATATATATATATATATGTAAGTGTGTTATGTGTGTGTATATAATCTGAGTGTGTGTGTTGTGTGATGATCTTGAGAGGTAGAGAAAATTGATTGAGAGAATTATGAGAGATGAGAGTCTCTGTGAGAGAACTTGTGAGAGAGAGACACAACTAACGTATATATAAACTGAGAAATTTGGGCTCCAAGAAATCAATAGATTTCGCCCGGTGTGGTTGAGCTCACGTGCTCCCACACCCAAAACGCGGTATAACGCAGACTTCAAACCAAAACTGGTATTATTCGGTTGATATAAAAAATGCAGAAAATAATATTAGCGTAGGAATAAATTCCCGGTTTGTACAAAAAATATAGATATCGATTTTGAAATCATAGAAAATATTTTTCTGTATTTATGGAAATTACGGTTTGACCCCAACCAAAAATTTATAAAGAGAAATAAAACCAAATACACAAGGAAATGAAATGAAATATTTATTTATTAATGAAAATGAAATACAGGGTGTTACAGGAGTAAATTAGATACGTAGAATAGTATATTGGAATCTTGTAATTTGATTGGAAATTATTGAGGGAAGAATTGTTATGGGTTAATTGATAAAACCCTTTTATTGTAAGAAATTGGAATACATCTAAAAGTTAGAGATGTGATTGGATGATAACACGGAACTATGTGATAAACGTGAAATTCATAATTATTGGGATAATATGAACGATAAACAATAATTGCAACATAATTCCTTAGTGTTCACCGCTCCCCGTTGTGTGATATGTTTTGTTTTTGGTAGCTCGACTTGCTGAGTGTACCTTTTTGCCAGTGGCTTCGTGATCAAGCTGGCCTAAGCCTTATGCTCGACTTATTTGTTAGACGTCTAGGCATATTGACTGGCCTTCTGTGTGTATACCTGGTTTGGTTGATACCCCAACCAAACTAGCACCAGAGTGGATGTTGGTAGTATGTCCGGGCACACATGGGATATATGTGTGGGTGTACCATGGAGGGTGGCCAAGTGGTGAAGCTAGGGAATGCAAAGATAAATTTAAAGTTAATAAGTAATGAACATGGATTATTTCATAAGACTGATAAGCGTGGAAAAATGAATGCGACGTTTGAGTTAAAATGTGGACGGTTTGTATACGGAATTGTTTGCTTGGTTTATGATCATTCAATTTGCAGGATGGTGGGCCCACTAACGTATTACAGGTTTGGCTCACCATAAGTAATGGGTAAGTATGAAATTCGTAGTAGCTTTGGATTTTTGGGCAAGAAACTACTTGCCACCACATAAATGGAAACTACTCTTTTGTCCAAATATGTGTGTGGAACTACCTGTCTTGGCCCAAGAGTGTTGTAGTGTAATTTGTTGTCTACGGGTTCAAGTTGGATCCCTAAGACTTGTTATTTTGTTTAACTCATACCAGTCATGTGACTGACCTGAGTGTGTTATGCATTCGGGTGCGTTTCTATATGAAACGTAGTTGGATGCACTTGTGCAGGTTTAGTATTTGGACATTTCCTGTGGAGCTTTTGATGTCTTGGAGTTGCAGTTGTGTAGAAGTGTAGTTTGTATTTGGTTGTATTTTTATTTATTTATTTATTTTAGGCATTGTGGCCGTATTTGGATTATTGTAGCATGTATTGTATATTGTGTACTGGGAAAGTTTTAGTTACTCTGACCAAGGGATGTATAGATTTTATTCTTATTTATATTTTTTTTTCGCTGAACTCTGTACGTGGACATTTTATTTATGAAAATGATATATTTTTTTTAAATTGAAAAGTGATATAATATTTATAATGGAACTTTAGTTCTTTTATAATGAAATGGATGTTTGGGAATACAGGTTTATTAAGAAAGAGTTTTCTTTTAAACACAAGATCACATGTCTTTATTTAAGGAGTATTAAATACTGTTTTCAATAAATTTTCTGTTAGCATATGGGAGGGTGTCGCTCTCGTGATTTTTGGTAATTGAATATTAGTCCGAATACAGGCTCTGGATTGAATATTTGGTTGCACAAAAATCGAGGTGTGACATAATGGTGCTTAATTGAATTGTGCTATCAAGTATCCAAATAGTCCATGCCTAGATTAGACGGATTATACCACAACCCTAGTTTAGTGTGGGATAATTCGTGCTAACCGAAGATGGATTATGTTGGTGCTTGAACCATAGTTATTTTCTTGACGGAGGAATTAGGCTTGTAGTTACAATTCCCCATTATCATCCAACTTAATAAGCTAAAGTAATTCGTAAATACCCTTATTACGAAGCTAGTGGTGGATTTGCAATCCTAGGTTCCTTAAACTTATTATAAAAACAAATATTTAATTGCTTTCATAATTTAGATTTATTTTTCTTGTTCTTAGTTTAAAAAAATCAAAATCAAAATCCGTTTTCCTTAATTAACTAAATTAGGTTTTAAAATTAAAGTGCTTTAGTAATTCAATCTCTGTGGGTTCGACCTTTACTTTCACTACTACAAATCTTTAGAAAAGTAAAGTATACTTTTTATATCTTGATTCTGACAAGATCACTTGCTGTAGCTCAAATGATTTCGTAAGGAAACTCTCGTATAGATGATCTCCTAATTGACCTACGGTGATTCTATTACCCACCTCCCAAAAGCTCAGAATAAGTGACTCGACCAACCGGTGGGGTCGACTTCTGGGGATAACAGTTGGGATTGCCAGCTTGATTGGTTCTCGGTTGCCTGAGACGACTCGGCCATCTATGCTCCTACACGCAGCCTAACGGGTTAATATCACTATATAATATATTCGTATTACAGCATAAGCATATAACAAAATCCAAGTATACATATTACACCAAACAAGTATTCGTACTAGGACTGTCTAATAGCTAGGAGGTCGTATTCTTATTCTCTTTCCAAGCTCTAGGCCATGGGCTATGTTGACTGTTTTGAGATTTGACTCAGGAAGTTCGTCAGTGTCTAAGCTATTTATGAGGATTTTGGCTTACCTCAACTTCTTAGGAACTCGGCTACTATCTGCCTATAGGGTATTCATATGTCATAACCAACTTGGCTAAATTCTAAATAGATGTACCCGATGCTATTTGGCGACTGCTAACATTGTTGTCGATGTGACAAAATATGCACAATCGCCTCTACGATGAAACTAACCTGGATCACGAGTTCTGAACTATGAACAATCGATGCTAATCCACTAAAATCTAGAACCTGGTTGTTCGGTAAATCTAAATTGGGTAAATCAGACACGACTTAATCTTGATCGTATAGCTTAGTAAAAACTTAAAGCTAATCTATGTCACTAATCTGTAGCGCGAATAACCGAGCCTGGTGAAACTAGTTAAACCTGGCTCTGATACCACTAAATCCTGTCACGCCCCAACATAGCATAAATAAGAAAAGCGTTTAATTTCCTTTATGGACCTGTAGGTCGTGATAGTTTGAAGGATCGATTCCGTCCCAACCGTCAACAACAGAAACATAATAATCAGAGCAGAGAAATCAAGGCTTACAATGTTCTTCTAACTTAATAGTTATTACAGCACGGGGTCTCTAAAGGCACAAACCGCCTTAAATCAAAACAATAACTTAATATCTATTACAGTAATCCTTATCACAGAACAGTTTATAAACTTAAACCATATAAATGTAAATTCTCTTTCCAGCAGTGTTTCTCAATTTGCGTAGTCGTACGGCCCAGCAATATCATAACCTGGAAAGCCTGAACACGATTATCCAGGACGCATCAACGCCGCCAGCTTATTGAAGCTGGTGAGTATTAAAAATATAACTTTGAATGTAAAACATACTTAATCACCATTTTCCTTCACTTTATAGTTCCATTAATTAACGGGTGAAACACGGAAGTAAATTCAATTGGTAAGATAACAAGAATAACATTTAAATCTTTGGTTCATGAAACATGTGACCGTGCATGAGACTGACACAACCATTCTCAGCTTACCAACTCTTTTCTCTCGACAGACATAACACCCAACTCTCTCACACCAGTATCCTTGTAATACTCCGATAGCCACACTTTAGCACAAGGGTGCCAGGGAATGTCCAGTTTGCCTCACACTTTGGTCCGGGGTACCAGGGAGTGTCCAATGCCTCACACTTTAGTACCTAATCTGCCTCGTAAATATCGGAGGAAACCTCACACAGTATCCAGACTCGGGTACCAGGGAGTGTCCGTAGGCCACACTTTAGCACTACCATGGGTGCTAGGGAATGTCCAAGTTTGGCGTCACACACTTTAGCGCTACCATGGGCGCCAGGGAGTGTCCAATTTTGCCACCGTTGCATTACAAGATACTCTAGCCGCAATCTCAAACCACAACACAATCTCAACCACACACTCTGTACAACACTGATCATTACTCTTTTTTGTACTGACTACTAATCCCATACATGCCCAACTAACTCCATATGAATGTCATGTAACTATCCATAGAACATATGAAGTGCTAGGAATAATAACAATGTATGCTTGAAAAGAATTGAATTCATAATCCTTCCTTAATGACCAATCATACTCAAAACGTAATCTGTTTTAAACATTTTTCGCAAACAGAGCCTTAAAGTTCATAATACATCACCCAAATAGTTCCTTAACATGAAATAAGCAAAAACTAGAAACTATTAACAGTTGCGCGCGCAAGCCGCTCGCGCGAAATGCCCATTTTTCATTTTCTTTTATAAAAATTTTCAAACTGCCAGAACACAGGAAGATCGCACGCGCGGGCCGCTCGTGTGATCTGCCTATTTTTTTTATTTTATTTATAAACTTTTCTTACTATCAAAATACACACACCTCGCACGCGCGGGCCGCTCGCGCGACCCTCATTCGCTCGAGGTTATGCAGTAACTTTGTCTTCTTCGTAGAAATGCCCTGTTTCAGTTTTAAATACCCATTTTGAAATTCCGAAGTAAATAGGACATGTAACATATAGATTTCTTCGTTTTTTGAGGAGGATTATGAATCTACAATCAATTTAACATGAATCCAAATGTAGATCACTAATTTTATGAAAGACTAAAAGATGATAAAACTTTTGTATACTTTTTCATATGAATAAATTAGACTTTAATACTTGAACTGTAGCTTCTAGGAACTATAATCTTTCTAAATCATCTCTAAAAACTTGTTTTAATTAAGTTTGTAAAATCACTCTTTTTCAAGTTTCAAGCTTTCATGAAAATCAACAATGGTACTCAACATATACATATATACAAAACAGTAATTGAGCACGAATTACATTTGGAGTGAGTTTGAAATACTCACTGTGATGAGAATTTGAAAACTGGTTGAGAAAGAATAACCAATACAAGAAATCCAAATGTAAGCTTTGGCTATGGTGGAGGGTTCTCTCTCTCTAGAAATTCTGTATTTGAACTCTCAAGCTCTCTCTTTTCTTTCTGAAACTCTCTCTATATCAAGTTGAAGACCAAGTGCAGATTGTGTGTGTTGTGGGTGGTTATATAGGAAATCAATTAGCTATGCTTGGGGACCAAGTTCTTTGTTGAATACTCAACAAATGAATTAGATTAGCTAATTCATAAATACAGATAATGCACATACGTATATACATATATCAACTGTAGAAATTTTGAAAGGGTGGTTATAGGTTAGTAGGGGGGCAAATTCACAAGTGTTTGACAATTTCAGCTTTTGGCACAATATTACACCCACAAACTAGGCATGGCCAAACAAGGTATACTACAAGTGTCTAGGAATCACTTATGGTGTTTAGTAAAACAACTTATGGTATTAACAAACAGCACGTACACATATGTATAAACCAAACTAGTCTAGTAATGATTGGGGGAGATTCCCAAACTGTGGGAGCTCAACGCGGCGCAAACAGTTTTGAACATAAACTGGCATTTCCGCAGTACGGTGTTTGCCACAAAAATACAGAAAATTCATTTTAATGTAAGAAATGGTTTTATGGTTTTATAAAAAATACAGTTTGAGTTGAAAGAAGATATTTCCTCCGTTTTGAAATACAGTTTTGAAATCCAACACCGGTATTACTAAATTTATAGAAGAAGATATTTCCAACACCGGTTGAAAGAAGATATTTCCTCTGTTTTGTTACACCAAGTTCTTTGGTTATGAAGGGTAGGTTTATCCATTTGGGTGAGTCAAAAATTAGGTTTCTTGGTTCCTTAAAGACCAAGTGGCGACTCTGTATCTGTTTTCAACAGACCTTTCTCTTCTTTTCTTCAAATTAATTTCAAAATAAAAGGAAAATCAATTCTACGTGTCCACAGTGGGTTACATTGTATTGTGTTGCATTGATGTGGTTGCATAGTCGGGAGGAGCGTTGGTTTTTGGGCAAGAACTTGCATAACATCACGATAACTTCTAAGTGATAACATAAATGGTGTATATGTTCATATTGCTTGTGCTTTGTAGTATTTCACTCAGCTTTCAACTATTGGGTGTGTGACCCTGGACATCCGTGTCTAGCTGCTGTAGTTCCAGGTGTTGGAGATGTTCCGCTGGGCGAGTATTATGAGGAGGAGACGTAGATGGAGAAGGCTGGGGTTTTGCCAGTTGAAGAAGTGCTAATGATGAAGCTGTTTGTTTCCGCTGGGGAATTTATTATCTATCTTTTATTATATTGTTGTTGTTGTTGTTATCGGCCGTTTAACCTTGAGACTTCTATTTCTTTTGGTTTCGGATGACTCTAATTTAAGTATGTATTATGAAGTTTGTAAGACTCTATTATTGGTTCCGCTAAACTTAGAACAATTCCACTGCTAGTATTACTCTCATATTTTATATTTCATTGGTATTTGGACAATCATGTGATCTGTAACTTGTTACGAGCCCGCGGGTCCGATAAGGAAGCTTACTTCCTTTAATTATCGCAACGTCGGGGTGTGACAATATTAGTTGGGATAGTAGGATATCCATGTTTTATTCACATCCATGTTTTAATTTCTGCTCTTACATAATTAGTTTAATTCACTTAATTTAATTCAAATAGTTTCATTCATGAATTAATTCATATCCATGCACATGCACACTATACTCACTTAGAATAGTAGGTTATCCATACTAGGGATAACACTTAATTAGGCTTACACATGCACACTACTACACATAGTAGTCATGTTTGGATATGCATACATACTATCCATGCCTAGAATAGTAGGGTATTCTTAGATTATCCTATATATTATGGTTTATTGTCCTAACCATGGTTAATTAGGATAATTGGGAATGTTATGCTATCCCGGGTAAGTTCTCTACATTCCCTCTTATTTACTGGTTTCTTAGGATCACATAGGAGCATGCATATGTGGATAAAACACAAATTTAAATTCCCTACATGATTACTTGTACATAGAATTCATGTTTTTCTAGGGTTTGAGTGCGATTTTCACATTTAACTTAATTTTATTTCCTTTCGCATGCATAGGGGAACGTAGTAATATGTTTAGTCCCAGAATTACTGTTTTAGCACGTGCATTGCATGTAATTGCTTAGTTTTTTGCGCGATTTTCTTTTATTAGTTGTTCATAACTTGAATTAGGATTACATTAGAAATAACTGAGAAAGTCCACATAATGTCTAGTCAAACACCTTGAAAGTTGAGTAGAAGCCCATCTCACGATGGGGCAAGAGGGGGTGTTTTAGCATGATCTAGCTCCTTCCTCTATTGTACCTTAACCCCCAAACCAAGTTCTTTGGTGACAACGGGGCGGTGCTCTATCCATTGGACTTGATAGATTTAGTTTTTTTTGGTTTTCTTTATCAAATCAAGTGGCGATTCTATTAGTGAGGATCTCTCCAGATTTAGCCTTGTGGGATAATACATGGATTACTCACTCGTGTAGCCTCCGATATGGTTCATGGGCATCGATTGTTGTCTTAGGTTGGATAAAAAGCCCTATGAAATCCAAAATACGACTAATCCAAATTGGCATAATCGAATAAAGGCTAATGAAGGGTGGTGAACCTCACTCGTGGCTGTTGGCATGATATTTGAAATGGGATTAATCAAGCAGGCTTAATCCTTTTAGGCCCCAAGCTTGGTTCGGGTACCCATAGGGGGTTGTAATATATCATTCTCTCTGTATTTCCACGTAGATTATGAGTATATAAGTTTTGATTATGAATTCTTACTATAGCTCTACTTATGTGTGAAAATCCGAGAGTCGCCAAAACTTCAAATTGATCATTTGTCGCAAATGTTCTGAATTAATGTCTAATATTTGAAACTAAGCTTATAGAGACTGTAATCTACCATTTCTAATTTACAGAACGAGTTTTCAGTAAGCTTTACAGTACCACAAATTTTGGACCTCTATGGTTATATATACATATATATATATACACATTCACCTACTTTTGAAACCCAAAGATTTACCATATATACTCAAAGTACATTAGGAGTAAGTTTAAAAGACTCACCGATTAGTAGTTTCGCTGGATTAAGAGTCCGAAAGATTCCGTAAATTTTGAACTAAAACTCCTGTAATAAAAATCAAGCTATGGCTTTGAGAGCTCTCTCTTTCTATGAACTTAGTGTGCTGCTTCTTCTCCTCTGTATTTTTAATATGTATATTTGTGTATGTGAATTGGTTAAGAGGAATAAGGGATTTGAGAGCTTTCACAAAGAGTTTGAGTGAGTTTCTTTTACATAATGTTTGATTGTAGAACTTGGGTCTAAGCTGACGCTTGTGGTTTCAAACTCGTACACACACCCTCCCAAAATCAGCCACAAAAATTTAATCATTCCACGTCAATAATATGAGCTAGTTGATTGATTCAATCAATCAGTTAGTTAAGTTAGTTTGGTTACATAGTTAGGTAGTTACGTAGGATTTAGTTGCTCCGATTGGCCTTAAGAAATATCACAAACACAATCATTAGGGACAATAATGTAAGTGATGTGACGTTGTATCTTATTAATAGCTTTATCCCAAATTGTAGGGTATCTTTGGGATGCAATCTTTACGTGATAATATGGATAAAATACTAAGGGTTACAAAATTAAAGGCATGCCATTTACAAATAACAACACAAATACTAATTATTTATTAAAATAATATAATTTCAAGGAATAATACATAGTAATAAAATAAAAGTAAAATTTTATTTAATATTAGGGAATTAGAAATTACAGGTTATTACAGTGCAAACGTGTATTAGCAATTCCCTCTTCAACATTTGTAGGTAGTCAAGCAACTATTGAGAGAAATGTTGACATGGCCAAGCAAGTTACCAAATACCTCGATAGAATGTATGGAGATATAAATGAGTTACAAAATAAGTGTAGGGCTTTACGTGCAGAGTCACAAATACGTGAGGCAAAGTTGGAGATCATGAAGATTATGGGGATTGCAAGCTTGGTGTTGTTGTATTGTCATTAGTTGTTGCATTTGGATATTTGGTATTTTGTCTATAGTTGAAATATGGATGCTTATTGTATCATTTTGGATCTTTTAGCATTTTGGATATAGTACTCTAGTGAGTTGTAATGCCACTAAGGATGATGTTTTGTAATGTGATGGTCATATATGGGGAGTTTTGTGATGTAACGAATTATAAGTTGGTATTTAGCTACAATTTCTATGTGATGACATTTAGTCTACTTTAGATACAAACATACCACATATAGATAGCAAGCTAGAGAACATTTACATACCCAAACATCAAATAGATTCATAAAAAGGCCTAAGGCATATGTTCACATATACAAAATATTTTCCAATCCACCAAAAAACCATACATTTTACTGATTCGCAGCAATATATCCCAAACTATACCTTGCAAACCACACACACACAAAAAAAAAAAAAACCCATATGTTTACAGAACTAAACCCCTTGTTATAGTTTCCCAACCCCAAAAAAAATGTTCATAGCACTATACCCCCAAAATATACCTTCCAAGTCACAAAAGAGATCCACATCCAAAAAAAAAGTTCCAAAAAACATTCCTATTGACATCACTTTGCTCCTCCTATGAAACTCACATCTCACTGCACAGTCATTTCACCTCCATTGCTAGTGGAAGCTTGTGTACTTGGTGCAGATGTGTATGTCTCCTTACCCTTACCTTACTTGCAACTGTAGGTTGTGATGCACCCCTGCATCTCCTTCCTCTTTTCCTAGTTGCAACTCCTCTACTTGCAGCCGCTGGTTGTGATATAGCCCTTTGCACCCTTCCTCTTCCCCTGACTCCTTTGTTTGCAGCTTGAGGTAGTGATGTGGCCCTCTGCCCCCTTCCTCTGCTTGTAGCCACAGGTTGGGATGTACTCACACTTTTTAACCTTTGTCCTTGAAAACAAGAGGCATATTTCAAGATAAAATCTAAAATCAAAGCCACTAATTGTTATAAAGTTAAGAGTTGGATTTTACTTGATTAAGTGGTGTGCCCCCTCCAACTGGTGCTCTCTTTCAGGTCCTCTGATTGTGCCCAAAATAGCCACAAATACCAAATCTGTCTGAGACCTACTACTCCCTTGACTAGTTTCATCATGCTTTTTCATTGTCTATTTTCTTTTTGTCTTCCTGGCAACCTCCTAAGTGCAGGAGGTAGAATAGGGTCAGTGGCATCTTCTCTAGGTTTCCACATCCTATGATCATGAATTGGATGAATCATACCTCCATAAGCCTTCAAGTACATATCCTTGGAGAAAAAAAATCACAGCACTGCTCTATATCATACCTCCTGTAAGCAATTGCAGTTGTTGCATGCACACAAGGAAGTCCAGAAATCTGCCAAGCTCTACACACACAGTTCCTTGTACCAATATTCAACATATGCCTTACCCCAACATTATCAGTCACATCAAATTCCTCTCTACCAACAAATATGACTTTGCAATGTCTTGATTCATCAATGCATTTTGTAGAGCTTATCTTGATTCATATTTTAAGAAAACCTCATAGTCAATTAGAGATGACATTCAACTAGATTTGAATTTCAACAAAAGACAGACTACTCTTGATTCATATTTTAAGAAAGCCATATAGTCAAAAAAAAAAAAATTATGTTACTTGTTAACTAATTATTAATTTATGAAGTATTTTGGATCTATAGAATATTATAAGAAAATATTTTAAATGTTTTATCTTGTAATTTTATTGAGATGATTAATTTAGCATATTTGTCCCGAGTCGAGATTTGACAATTACATAATTTAAAAAAAAATTATTAAGGGAATTGCTAAATCTTTACTCACAAAATTTTCATCTTTTTACACTATAGGTTGGTGGATTTAACAATTCCCATTATTAATTTATCAAGTATTAAAGGAGTAAGTTAAAGAGTTTATAGTAAATTGCCAATAAATCCCCCATTGATGGACTTTCATGGTTGAAGGACACCAAATTTTCTATTTTGGTGTGACATCCTTAAAATTCTAGTTAAGATGTCTAATCATGGTTAGGGATTTTTTTGTCTCCTGAATACCCTTGTATATATTTGTAAGATATATATACAAGCTGTATGTATTTAACAAATCATTCAATTATGGATTGTATTAATGCTCTAATATTTCCATGTTTGGCATTCAATTGAATGAGAGATACGTACAAGTGTATTTACTTCCTTAATCCCGTCATCTTGATGTTTCACTTTCCTTACAAAAAAACAAAACTTCCAAAATGGATTTTGACTCATTTATTGTGTGAATCAACGTTTTCATTCTCATAGATTTTGACTCATTGGTGAAGCAATTCACAACGGTGACAGCATCTGGTGATAACCTCACCATGCAAACTGATAAAATCCATTTTCTTATTCTTCTTATAAACCAAATTTCATGCTAGAAGTTTGGAACAAAAGGACCAAACACGGTACAAGATAGAAAACAGTCTTCATAAACTTTATATAAAACATGGGTCAAAGTATTTTTACTACTAACATTCTCCTCCCGCGATGTTTGCTTATTTGATTGTTACATGAGACAATTATTGATTGTGACACTTATTTTTACTTTACTTTTTTTTTTTTTTGGTTCTTTGCAGTTTTGGAAGAATGCTTCACTTCAGTTCTAATGTAACACTTAGATTTTGTGTAGTCTGGATGTGGTTTTAGAAGTCTTTGGCATAGTGCTTTATATAGGAGATGATGGTGGTTAAGATTAGTGGTGCATGCGATGGTGATGATGGTGGTTAACAATGGTTGTGGGTGCTAGGATGCAATGGTATTGCCTCTCTTTCTCTCTCTCTCTCTCTCTCTCCCATTTTCCAAAACATGTAGATTCACAAATCATGTTATGACTCTCTCTTCTATTTTCATTTTCCAAACACATGTTGTGAAATTCACAAATCATGTTATGACTCTATCTCTTTCATTTTCGTTTTCTAAAACATGTTGTGAAATTCACAAACCATGCTGTGACTATCTTTTTGTCATTTTCGTTTTTCAAAACATCTTGTGAAATTCACAAATCATGTTATGACTCTATCTGTTTCATTTTCGTTTTCTAACACATGTTGTGAAATTCACAAATCATACTGTGACTCTCTTTTTGTCATTTTCATTTTTCAGAACATTTTGTGAAATTCACAAATCATGTTATGACTCTCTCTCTTTCATTTTCATTTTTCAAAGCATGTTGTGAAATTCACTAATCATGTTGGGGCTCTCTCTTCCATTATCATTTTTTCAGAGCATGTTGTGAAGTTCACAAATCATGTTGGGACTCTATCTTCCATTACCATTTTCGAGAACATGTTGTGAAATTCACAAACCATGTTGGGATTCTCTCTTCAATTCCCATTTTTCGAAAACATGTTATGTCTTTCTCTTCAAATCACGTTTCATAAATCATGTTGGACATGATTATGGTTGTAAATGACTGTCATTATTAATGATGATGACTTTCAAATTTTGATTCCCTTAATTTTTTATTCCTTTAATTTTTAGGGAGAATTAAATTTTGGTAGAAAACATTAATGGAGGGGTTACCATTTTAAAGATTACCAAACTTAATGAGGGAGGGGTATTTTAGTCCCTAAAAAATATCAGGGACTTAATCATACACACGTTTTAACTCAAGAACCTAAAGTTATGTAAGTGCACTATCTGGGGATTTATTACTAAGTAACCCAAGAGTTTATACTGTCATTTTAGGCTGGGATAATTGTTGGAAAATCCCTAAAACTAAAATTGAAGAGTTTAGGATCTAAAATTTTTCTTAGTTTGTTAAAAAGTCTCTCAAATTGGAACTCTAATTGTCAAACATCCCTTCTCTTTCAAAGTCTTGTTTTTTCCCCCCCCCCCCCAAACTTGCCAATCTAAACCCTAATCGCCCACCACCACCACTGCAAATCTGCCGCCACTACCACTACCACTGCGATCTGTCGCCGCTGCCGCCACTACCATGACCACCGCGAGCCACCACCACTACCACCACCATCTGCGAATCACAACCACCACCACCAACTGTCGCCACCACCAATGCGAGTCACAACCACCACCATCATCGCGATCCATCACTGCAAACCACCACGAGTCGTCGTCACCACTGCGAACCATCACGAGGTGTCAATCTAGATCAAGATCTAAATCTCTATCACCGGTCAAGATCTAGATCTCCATCACCGGTCAAGATTTAGATCTAGATATGAACTTCATCGACATCACTGGCTGCTCAACAAACTCCGACGACCACCATACATTCATGATGTAACTTTGAGATTAGTTGCATAATATACAAAAATCAAGTGAAAATTCACTTGTTATAGCCAAAGTTATGTAAAAAATTTCACTTAACTTTGGCTATTATAAGTGAAATTTCAATTATTTTTTTAGCGAATAGTGACTTGATGGCCGAAAGTGGTGGGGTGGTCGCTGGAGGTGTCAGAGTTGGTAGGGGTGGTGAAATGGTGGTTAGAGTTAGATGATAAAAATGGTGAGATTTCAGTCTAATAAATAAGGGAATGACTTACAGTCTGTTTGGTATGCCACAAAGTAGAAAAGAATTCATTTGCAAATCTTGTTTGTGGAATTCTTGTGTTTGGTATGCCACAAAACAAGAAATGAATTCATTTACAAATCCACCCAATTCTTGTTTTGGGTGCTTTACAAATCCTTCCCATTTTGGTCGGATTGTTCAAGAAATGATTTGTGGTTGTTTGCATACATTTTATTTTCCCAAAATATCCCTGTCTTTTATACTAAATACCCACAATACCCTTGGCTATAGGTTAAACCCTCATTACTCCATTCTGATCATCACAGCAGCTCTGCTCCAAGAACATCTCTCGTCTCCATCTCTGCGCCGAAGATCAGGTATTGCTTGCTCTCTCTCTCTCTCTCTCTCTCTCTCTCTCTCTCTCTCTCTCTCTCTCTCGTCTCGTCTGTCTCTCTATTTCATCTATGGGCTAGTGTGAATCTAGGCATTTTCATTTGCATGTTCTGGAATCCACAGAAGTCTTGGGGATATCTTGTTCCTTCCTGATGTGCTTAATTGTAGATTGGAATATATAATCTATAGAGAAAGTGTTTGTTGTTAATCCTTCTAAAATCAGGTGATTTTCATAAACAATAATGCAAAGTATAAATATTTCACTCAAACATATATATACAAAAAATGCAAAGTACCCATATATATTTACATTGATTCATATATGTATATATATATACATAGATTCATATATATACACAGTCAAACATATATATATACATAGATTCATCTATATACACTCGTGATTTCTTCCTACAAACCATGAATTTTGAATTGGGTTTGGGGTTAGGTATTTGTTACTAATCTCTTCCTAGGTTTGATATTGTTTGAGCTTGTAGCCACTGTTGGTTTCTCAGCCTCTGTTATATTGATTTTATTTATCTGTTTTACTTTCATTTTCATTCTATTGTTTGATATTGTTTGAGGTTGTAACCATGAATTCCAGAAAAAATTTCCCAATGAATGGGTTATTTATTCACACCATTTTTTTTTATTATGTGATTTAATAACTGAAATTTACAAACCAATTTTTATTTTTATTTTTTTCACTTTGTCTATGCCTTTTTGCTCTAGAGTGTAGTTAATGTTTATGCCATTGGGTATACCCAATTTCTCTTGCGCACATGATTTCTTTTGGATTGTAGGTGGTTCTACTGCTTGTGTCCAAAATGGAAAATGTTGAAGACCTAAAACAAAAGGCGGTTGTGGTTGCAGCAGCTTATGTGTGCTATACGTTTTTCAAGCATAGAGTTCATAAATATAGGTTAGGTACGCGAATGCCTGAAACTAGGATAGAAAGAGAAAAAGTTAGGGCTGAATTGTTAAGAAGGATTGCTAATCATCAAAACACTCGTGATGTATTGCGTATGGGACCCGATGCATTTAGTAGGCTTGTCAATATTCTTCGAGAGTCGGGTCGTCTAAGAGATAATAAATATAGTTGCGTAGAAGAACAAGGAGCCAAGTTTCTCTATATTTTAGCTCATAGTGTTACAAACCGATCCGTAAACTTTTTTTTCCGTCGTTCTGGAGAGACAATAAGCCGACACTTTCACCAAGTCCTTAGAGCACTCATATCTCTTGAAGACGTTTTCTTGGTGCAACCCGATGGTTCTAATGTCCCTTATGAGATAATGCATAGTGGCGGAAGATTCTATCCTTACTTTCAGGTACATTGTTGGTTTAGTAAATATTTAACATGAACCAATATGATGTTAAAGGGTATGCACTTATCTTTTTTTTAAAATATTGTTAGAACTGTGTCGGTGCTATTGATGGAACACATATTCTAGTAAAGGTTTTGGTGGGTGATGTAGCAAGATATAGAGGAAGAAAGGGTTACCCTACATTAAACGTATTTGCCGCATGCTCATTTGACTTGATATTCACATATGTCTTGCCGGGGTGGGAGGGTTCTGCTTCAGACTCAAGGATACTAGAGGATGTTTTAACTAGGGAGGATAAATTGATTGTCCCCGAAGGTAACATCTTATACCAACAAAGTAATACTTTTATTAACAGGATTAATTAGTTAACCTAGATAACATTTTTATTATTTCTTATTATTTTAGGTAAATTCTATCTAGTTGACGTTGGGTATCCACTACAGTCGAGGTTTATCACTCCATATCGAAATACACGGTATCACCTAAAAGAGTATTCACATCATCCGCCGGAAAATCCCAGAGAATTATTTAACCTTAGACACTCATCCTTACGAAATGCCATCGAAAGAGCTTTTGGTGTATTGAAGAAAAGATTTCCAATCATAGCTAGTGCCACACCACAATATGACGTTGACACCATGTCAGAAATCATATTAGCTTGTTGCATTATACATAATTTCTTAATGGGTGTGGATCCAGATGAAGCTCTTATTGCAGAAGTTGATCGTGAGCTTACAAATTCTCAAGTGACAAATGAAGTTGCAGAGGGCAATATGTCTAGAGATGAAGATGGTAGACGTGGGGAAATGTTAAGGGGTAATATAGGGGGAGAAATGTGGCGTGATTATATGGCACACCATTAGATTTATTTTTCTTTCTTGTTTTTTATTAGATGTATTTCTCTTTCTTGTTTTTTTATTGGATGTATTTTTCTTTATTGTTTTTTATTGGACGCTTATTTACTTCTTGTGTTGTATGTTAAAAACTTGTCTTCGAGATATTTTCAAACAATTGATCTTTTGTTGCATATTAGTTATTTCTTATTCCTAATAACGTACAATATCAGATTAGACAATGGATGACAACGATGTTGAAGTTGCCTCAATGAAAGAAAACGAAAGTCAGAAAGAAAAAGAAAGTCAAAAAGATCAATACTTTAAATGGACACGTTATATGGATGGACACCTTCTTGAAGTATTGAAGGAACAAAAGGCTAAAGGATTGAAAGATGATAGAAACTTTCAATCATAAGCATATCGAGTTGCTGTTGATGCACTAAATGATACTTTCCAAATAAATATAACTAGGAGCCACATTATCAACCGCTTGAAGACTTTAAAGGAGCAGATGGGTTGTGCAATAGAACTTTTACAACGTAAGAGTGGTATTAGCTGGAATGACATCACAAAGAAGCTCGTAGCTACTCCAGAAGTGTGGGATAACATTATTAAAGTAAGTTCACAAACACCTAGTTGTGCTTCTTGAAGTATCTTTATTAATTTGCTTTATTTGTGTTCTATTTTTATCTTTATTAATTTGCTTTAGTGTGAAATTCAGGCTAATCCTAAATTCAAGAGTGTGAAGGATAAAGAGCTTCATCACTTGGAGATACTTCGAGATATTTTTGAAAAAGATCGAGCAACGGGAAGTAAAGCTGAAAGTGCTAAGGAGAAAGTTCGTCGCTGGCAAAGGGAAGAGAATGAGATTCGTATTGATGATATTGATGACATGCAAGCCCAAAATGAAGTACATCTTGAGAGTTTTGATGACTTTGAGACACTTGGCTTCGCACAAGGATGTACACAAACCCCGTCTTCTTCTAATCCAAGTGTCACTCCGAATCAACCTAAGGGTAAAAAAAGGAAGCTAGCAGAAAAGGATATGATAAGTGAGGAGATTAAGTTGATGACTGATTCGTTGAACAATATTGCAACAACACTCACTAGCACTACTGAAGCTCTTAAGGTGAAGAAGGCAAATGTTTTTGCAGAGCTTACAAAAATGGAGTTGGATGATGATAACCTTTTGAAAGCTATTGACATGTTTCATGCTGACCCCGCGCTATGTGACACATTCGATGCGTGTCCAATGGAGGTGAGGGCAAGGTGGTTATTTAGGAAGATATCAGATCATATTTAATTTGCTTTTTCGGTTACCCCAAACTCTATTTTGGCATTTGCTTAATATTTTGGATGTATAGGTTTGAACATTGTTATTTAGTACTTAGATGAGACAATGGTTGTATTTTTTTGTTGGATGAACACTGTTATTTTGGGTGGATGTCAGGATGAACATTTTTGGGAACTCTAAAATCAGGTGATTTTCATAAACAATAATGCAAAGTATAAATATTTCACTCAAACATATATATACAAAAAATGCAAAGTACCCATATATATTTACATTGATTCATATATGTATATATATATACATAGATTCATATATATACACAGTCAAACATATATATATACATAGATTCATCTATATACACTCGTGATTTCTTCCTACAAACCATGAATTTTGAATTGGGTTTGGGGTTAGGTATTTGTTACTAATCTCTTCCTAGGTTTGATATTGTTTGAGCTTGTAGCCACTGTTGGTTTCTCAGCCTCTGTTATATTGATTTTATTTATCTGTTTTACTTTCATTTTCATTCTATTGTTTGATATTGTTTGAGGTTGTAACCATGAATTCCAGAAAAAATTTCCCAATGAATGGGTTATTTATTCACACCATTTTTTTTTATTATGTGATTTAATAACTGAAATTTACAAACCAATTTTTATTTTTATTTTTTTCACTTTGTCTATGCCTTTTTGCTCTAGAGTGTAGTTAATGTTTATGCCATTGGGTATACCCAATTTCTCTTGCGCACATGATTTCTTTTGGATTGTAGGTGGTTCTACTGCTTGTGTCCAAAATGGAAAATGTTGAAGACCTAAAACAAAAGGTGGTTGTGGTTGCAGCAGCTTATGTGTGCTATACGTTTTTCAAGCATAGAGTTCATAAATATAGGTTAGGTACGCGAATGCCTGAAACTAGGATAGAAAGAGAAAAAGTTAGGGCTGAATTGTTAAGAAGGATTGCTAATCATCAAAACACTCGTGATGTATTGCGTATGGGACCCGATGCATTTAGTAGGCTTGTCAATATTCTCCGAGAGTCGGGTCGTCTAAGAGATAATAAATATAGTTGCGTAGAAGAACAAGTAGCCAAGTTTCTCTATATTTTAGCTCATAGTGTTACAAACCGATCCGTAAACTTTTTTTCCCGTCGTTCTGGAGAGACAATAAGCCGACACTTTCACCAAGTCCTTAGAGCACTCATATCTCTTGAAGACGTTTTCTTGGTGCAACCCGATGGTTCTAATGTCCCTTATGAGATAATGCATAGTGGCGGAAGATTCTATCCTTACTTTCAGGTACATTGTTGGTTTAGTAAATATTTAACATGAACCAATATGATGTTAAAGGGTATGCACTTATCTTTTTTTTAAAATATTGTTAGAACTGTGTCGGTGCTATTGATGGAACACATATTCTAGTAAAGGTTTTGGTGGGTGATGTAGCAAGATATAGAGGAAGAAAGGGTTACCCTACATTAAACGTATTTGCCGCATGCTCATTTGACTTGATATTCACATATGTCTTGCCGGGGTGGGAGGGTTCTGCTTCAGACTCAAGGATACTAGAGGATGTTTTAACTAGGGAGGATAAATTGATTGTCCCCGAAGGTAACATCTTATACCAACAAAGTAATACTTTTATTAACAGGATTAATTAGTTAACCTAGATAACATTTTTATTATTTCTTATTATTTTAGGTAAATTCTATCTAGTTGACGCTGGGTATCCACTACAGTCGAGGTTTATCACTCCATATCAAAATACACGGTATCACCTAAAAGAGTATTCACATCATCCGCCGGAAAATCCCAGAGAATTATTTAACCTTAGACACTCATCCTTACGAAATGCCATCGAAAGAGCTTTTGGTGTATTGAAGAAAAGATTTCCAATCATAGCTAGTGCCACACCACAATATGACGTTGACACCATGTCAGAAATCATATTAGCTTGTTGCATTATACATAATTTCTTAATGGGTGTGGATCCAGATGAAGCTCTTATTGCAGAAGTTGATCGTGAGCTTACAAATTCTCAAGTGACAAATGAAGTTGCAGAGGGCAATATGTCTAGAGATGAAGATGGTAGACGTGGGGAAATGTTAAGGGGTAATATAGGGGGAGAAATGTGGCGTGATTATATGGCACACCATTAGATTTATTTTTCTTTCTTGTTTTTTATTAGATGTATTTCTCTTTCTTGTTTTTTTATTGGATGTATTTTTCTTTATTGTTTTTTATTGGACGCTTATTTACTTCTTGTGTTGTATGTTAAAAACTTGTCTTCGAGATATTTTCAAACAATTGATCTTTTGTTGCATATTAGTTATTTCTTATTCCTAATAACGTACAATATCAGATTAGACAATGGATGACAACGATGTTGAAGTTGCCTCAATGAAAGAAAACGAAAGTCAGAAAGAAAAAGAAAGTCAAAAAGATCAATACTTTAAATGGACACGTTATATGGATGGACACCTTCTTGAAGTATTGAAGGAACAAAAGGCTAAAGGATTGAAAGATGATAGAAACTTTCAATCATAAGCATATCGAGTTGCTGTTGATGCACTAAATGATACTTTCCAAATAAATATAACTAGGAGCCACATTATCAACCGCTTGAAGACTTTAAAGGAGCAGATGGGTTGTGCAATAGAACTTTTACAACGTAAGAGTGGTATTAGCTGGAATGACATCACAAAGAAGCTCGTAGCTACTCCAGAAGTGTGGGATAACATTATTAAAGTAAGTTCACAAACACCTAGTTGTGCTTCTTGAAGTATCTTTATTAATTTGCTTTATTTGTGTTCTATTTTTATCTTTATTAATTTGCTTTAGTGTGAAATTCAGGCTAATCCTAAATTCAAGAGTGTGAAGGATAAAGAGCTTCATCACTTGGAGATACTTCGAGATATTTTTGAAAAAGATCGAGCAACGGGAAGTAAAGCTGAAAGTGCTAAGGAGAAAGTTCGTCGCTGGCAAAGGGAAGAGAATGAGATTCGTATTGATGATATTGATGACATGCAAGCCCAAAATGAAGTACATCTTGAGAGTTTTGATGACTTTGAGACACTTGGCTTCGCACAAGGATGTACACAAACCCCGTCTTCTTCTAATCCAAGTGTCACTCCGAATCAACCTAAGGGTAAAAAAAGGAAGCTAGCAGAAAAGGATATGATAAGTGAGGAGATTAAGTTGATGACTGATTCGTTGAACAATATTGCAACAACACTCACTAGCACTACTGAAGCTCTTAAGGTGAAGAAGGCAAATGTTTTTGCAGAGCTTACAAAAATGGAGTTGGATGATGATAACCTTTTGAAAGCTATTGACATGTTTCATGCTGACCCCGCGCTATGTGACACATTCGATGCGTGTCCAATGGAGGTGAGGGCAAGGTGGTTATTTAGGAAGATATCAGATCATATTTAATTTGCTTTTTCGGTTACCCCAAACTCTATTTTGGCATTTGCTTAATATTTTGGATGTATAGGTTTGAACATTGTTATTTAGTACTTAGATGAGACAATGGTTGTATTTTTTTGTTGGATGAACACTGTTATTTTGGGTGGATGTCAGGATGAACATTTTTGGGAACTCTAAAATCAGGTGATTTTCATAAACAATAATGCAAAGTATAAATATTTCACTCAAACATATATATACAAAAAATGCAAAGTACCCATATATATTTACATTGATTCATATATGTATATATATATACATAGATTCATATATATACACAGTCAAACATATATATATACATAGATTCATCTATATACACTCGTGATTTCTTCCTACAAACCATGAATTTTGAATTGGGTTTGGGGTTAGGTATTTGTTACTAATCTCTTCCTAGGTTTGATATTGTTTGAGCTTGTAGCCACTGTTGGTTTCTCAGCCTCTGTTATATTGATTTTATTTATCTGTTTTACTTTCATTTTCATTCTATTGTTTGATATTGTTTGAGGTTGTAACCATGAATTCCAGAAAAAATTTCCCAATGAATGGGTTATTTATTCACACCATTTTTTTTTTATTATGTGATTTAATAACTGAAATTTACAAACCAATTTTTATTTTTATTTTTTTCACTTTGTCTATGCCTTTTTGCTCTAGAGTGTAGTTAATGTTTATGCCATTGGGTATACCCAATTTCTCTTGCGCACATGATTTCTTTTGGATTGTAGGTGGTTCTACTGCTTGTGTCCAAAATGGAAAATGTTGAAGACCTAAAACAAAAGGCGGTTGTGGTTGCAGCAGCTTATGTGTGCTATACGTTTTTCAAGCATAGAGTTCATAAATATAGGTTAGGTACGCGAATGCCTGAAACTAGGATAGAAAGAGAAAAAGTTAGGGCTGAATTGTTAAGAAGGATTGCTAATCATCAAAACACTCGTGATGTATTGCGTATGGGACCCGATGCATTTAGTAGGCTTGTCAATATTCTCCGAGAGTCGGGTCGTCTAAGAGATAATAAATATAGTTGCGTAGAAGAACAAGTAGCCAAGTTTCTCTATATTTTAGCTCATAGTGTTACAAACCGATCCGTAAACTTTTTTTCCCGTCGTTCTGGAGAGACAATAAGCCGACACTTTCACCAAGTCCTTAGAGCACTCATATCTCTTGAAGACGTTTTCTTGGTGCAACCCGATGGTTCTAATGTCCCTTATGAGATAATGCATAGTGGCGGAAGATTCTATCCTTACTTTCAGGTACATTGTTGGTTTAGTAAATATTTAACATGAACCAATATGATGTTAAAGGGTATGCACTTATCTTTTTTTTAAAATATTGTTAGAACTGTGTCGGTGCTATTGATGGAACACATATTCTAGTAAAGGTTTTGGTGGGTGATGTAGCAAGATATAGAGGAAGAAAGGGTTACCCTACATTAAACGTATTTGCCGCATGCTCATTTGACTTGATATTCACATATGTCTTGCCGGGGTGGGAGGGTTCTGCTTCAGACTCAAGGATACTAGAGGATGTTTTAACTAGGGAGGATAAATTGATTGTCCCCGAAGGTAACATCTTATACCAACAAAGTAATACTTTTATTAACAGGATTAATTAGTTAACCTAGATAACATTTTTATTATTTCTTATTATTTTAGGTAAATTCTATCTAGTTGACGCTGGGTATCCACTACAGTCGAGGTTTATCACTCCATATCGAAATACACGGTATCACCTAAAAGAGTATTCACATCATCCGCCGGAAAATCCCAGAGAATTATTTAACCTTAGACACTCATCCTTACGAAATGCCATCGAAAGAGCTTTTGGTGTATTGAAGAAAAGATTTCCAATCATAGCTAGTGCCACACCACAATATGACGTTGACACCATGTCAGAAATCATATTAGCTTGTTGCATTATACATAATTTCTTAATGGGTGTGGATCCAGATGAAGCTCTTATTGCAGAAGTTGATCGTGAGCTTACAAATTCTCAAGTGACAAATGAAGTTGCAGAGGGCAATATGTCTAGAGATGAAGATGGTAGACGTGGGGAAATGTTAAGGGGTAATATAGGGGGAGAAATGTGGCGTGATTATATGGCACACCATTAGATTTATTTTTCTTTCTTGTTTTTTATTAGATGTATTTCTCTTTCTTGTTTTTTTATTGGATGTATTTTTCTTTATTGTTTTTTATTGGACGCTTATTTACTTCTTGTGTTGTATGTTAAAAACTTGTCTTCGAGATATTTTCAAACAATTGATCTTTTGTTGCATATTAGTTATTTCTTATTCCTAATAACGTACAATATCAGATTAGACAATGGATGACAACGATGTTGAAGTTGCCTCAATGAAAGAAAACGAAAGTCAGAAAGAAAAAGAAAGTCAAAAAGATCAATACTTTAAATGGACACGTTATATGGATGGACACCTTCTTGAAGTATTGAAGGAACAAAAGGCTAAAGGATTGAAAGATGATAGAAACTTTCAATCATAAGCATATCGAGTTGCTGTTGATGCACTAAATGATACTTTCCAAATAAATATAACTAGGAGCCACATTATCAACCGCTTGAAGACTTTAAAGGAGCAGATGGGTTGTGCAATAGAACTTTTACAACGTAAGAGTGGTATTAGCTGGAATGACATCACAAAGAAGCTCGTAGCTACTCCAGAAGTGTGGGATAACATTATTAAAGTAAGTTCACAAACACCTAGTTGTGCTTCTTGAAGTATCTTTATTAATTTGCTTTATTTGTGTTCTATTTTTATCTTTATTAATTTGCTTTAGTGTGAAATTCAGGCTAATCCTAAATTCAAGAGTGTGAAGGATAAAGAGCTTCATCACTTGGAGATACTTCGAGATATTTTTGAAAAAGATCGAGCAACGGGAAGTAAAGCTGAAAGTGCTAAGGAGAAAGTTCGTCGCTGGCAAAGGGAAGAGAATGAGATTCGTATTGATGATATTGATGACATGCAAGCCCAAAATGAAGTACATCTTGAGAGTTTTGATGACTTTGAGACACTTGGCTTCGCACAAGGATGTACACAAACCCCGTCTTCTTCTAATCCAAGTGTCACTCCGAATCAACCTAAGGGTAAAAAAAGGAAGCTAGCAGAAAAGGATATGATAAGTGAGGAGATTAAGTTGATGACTGATTCGTTGAACAATATTGCAACAACACTCACTAGCACTACTGAAGCTCTTAAGGTGAAGAAGGCAAATGTTTTTGCAGAGCTTACAAAAATGGAGTTGGATGATGATAACCTTTTGAAAGCTATTGACATGTTTCATGCTGACCCCGCGCTATGTGACACATTCGATGCGTGTCCAATGGAGGTGAGGGCAAGGTGGTTATTTAGGAAGATATCAAATCATATTTAATTTGCTTTTTCGGTTACCCCAAACTCTATTTTGGCATTTGCTTAATATTTTGGATGTATAGGTTTGAACATTGTTATTTAGTACTTAGATGAGACAATGGTTGTATTTTTTTGTTGGATGAACACTGTTATTTTGGGTGGATGTCAGGATGAACATTTTTGGGAACTCTAAAATCAGGTGATTTTCATAAACAATAATGCAAAGTATAAATATTTCACTCAAACATATATATACAAAAAATGCAAAGTACCCATATATATTTACATTGATTCATATATGTATATATATATACATAGATTCATATATATACACAGTCAAACATATATATATACATAGATTCATCTATATACACTCGTGATTTCTTCCTACAAACCATGAATTTTGAATTGGGTTTGGGGTTAGGTATTTGTTACTAATCTCTTCCTAGGTTTGATATTGTTTGAGCTTGTAGCCACTGTTGGTTTCTCAGCCTCTGTTATATTGATTTTATTTATCTGTTTTACTTTCATTTTCATTCTATTGTTTGATATTGTTTGAGGTTGTAACCATGAATTCCATAAAAAATTTCCCAATGAATGGGTTATTTATTCACACCATTTTTTTTTATTATGTGATTTAATAACTGAAATTTACAAACCAATTTTTATTTTTATTTTTTTCACTTTGTCTATGCCTTTTTGCTCTAGAGTGTAGTTAATGTTTATGCCATTGGGTATACCCAATTTCTCTTGCGCACATGATTTCTTTTGGATTGTAGGTGGTTCTACTGCTTGTGTCCAAAATGGAAAATGTTGAAGACCTAAAACAAAAGGCGGTTGTGGTTGCAGCAGCTTATGTGTGCTATACGTTTTTCAAGCATAGAGTTCATAAATATAGGTTAGGTACGCGAATGCCTGAAACTAGGATAGAAAGAGAAAAAGTTAGGGCTGAATTGTTAAGAAGGATTGCTAATCATCAAAACACTCGTGATGTATTGCGTATGGGACCCGATGCATTTAGTAGGCTTGTCAATATTCTCCGAGAGTCGGGTCGTCTAAGAGATAATAAATATAGTTGCGTAGAAGAACAAGTAGCCAAGTTTCTCTATATTTTAGCTCATAGTGTTACAAACCGATCCGTAAACTTTTTTTCCCGTCGTTCTGGAGAGACAATAAGCCGACACTTTCACCAAGTCCTTAGAGCACTCATATCTCTTGAAGACGTTTTCTTGGTGCAACCCGATGGTTCTAATGTCCCTTATGAGATAATGCATAGTGGCGGAAGATTCTATCCTTACTTTCAGGTACATTGTTGGTTTAGTAAATATTTAACATGAACCAATATGATGTTAAAGGGTATGCACTTATCTTTTTTTTAAAATATTGTTAGAACTGTGTCGGTGCTATTGATGGAACACATATTCTAGTAAAGGTTTTGGTGGGTGATGTAGCAAGATATAGAGGAAGAAAGGGTTACCCTACATTAAACGTATTTGCCGCATGCTCATTTGACTTGATATTCACATATGTCTTGCCGGGGTGGGAGGGTTCTGCTTCAGACTCAAGGATACTAGAGGATGTTTTAACTAGGGAGGATAAATTGATTGTCCCCGAAGGTAACATCTTATACCAACAAAGTAATACTTTTATTAACAGGATTAATTAGTTAACCTAGATAACATTTTTATTATTTCTTATTATTTTAGGTAAATTCTATCTAGTTGACGCTGGGTATCCACTACAGTCGAGGTTTATCACTCCATATCGAAATACACGGTATCACCTAAAAGAGTATTCACATCATCCGCCGGAAAATCCCAGAGAATTATTTAACCTTAGACACTCATCCTTACGAAATGCCATCGAAAGAGCTTTTGGTGTATTGAAGAAAAGATTTCCAATCATAGCTAGTGCCACACCACAATATGACGTTGACACCATGTCAGAAATCATATTAGCTTGTTGCATTATACATAATTTCTTAATGGGTGTGGATCCAGATGAAGCTCTTATTGCAGAAGTTGATCGTGAGCTTACAAATTCTCAAGTGACAAATGAAGTTGCAGAGGGCAATATGTCTAGAGATGAAGATGGTAGACGTGGGGAAATGTTAAGGGGTAATATAGGGGGAGAAATGTGGCGTGATTATATGGCACACCATTAGATTTATTTTTCTTTCTTGTTTTTTATTAGATGTATTTCTCTTTCTTGTTTTTTTATTGGATGTATTTTTCTTTATTGTTTTTTATTGGACGCTTATTTACTTCTTGTGTTGTATGTTAAAAACTTGTCTTCGAGATATTTTCAAACAATTGATCTTTTGTTGCATATTAGTTATTTCTTATTCCTAATAACGTACAATATCAGATTAGACAATGGATGACAACGATGTTGAAGTTGCCTCAATGAAAGAAAACGAAAGTCAGAAAGAAAAAGAAAGTCAAAAAGATCAATACTTTAAATGGACACGTTATATGGATGGACACCTTCTTGAAGTATTGAAGGAACAAAAGGCTAAAGGATTGAAAGATGATAGAAACTTTCAATCATAAGCATATCGAGTTGCTGTTGATGCACTAAATGATACTTTCCAAATAAATATAACTAGGAGCCACATTATCAACCGCTTGAAGACTTTAAAGGAGCAGATGGGTTGTGCAATAGAACTTTTACAACGTAAGAGTGGTATTAGCTGGAATGACATCACAAAGAAGCTCGTAGCTACTCCAGAAGTGTGGGATAACATTATTAAAGTAAGTTCACAAACACCTAGTTGTGCTTCTTGAAGTATCTTTATTAATTTGCTTTATTTGTGTTCTATTTTTATCTTTATTAATTTGCTTTAGTGTGAAATTCAGGCTAATCCTAAATTCAAGAGTGTGAAGGATAAAGAGCTTCATCACTTGGAGATACTTCGAGATATTTTTGAAAAAGATCGAGCAACGGGAAGTAAAGCTGAAAGTGCTAAGGAGAAAGTTCGTCGCTGGCAAAGGGAAGAGAATGAGATTCGTATTGATGATATTGATGACATGCAAGCCCAAAATGAAGTACATCTTGAGAGTTTTGATGACTTTGAGACACTTGGCTTCGCACAAGGATGTACACAAACCCCGTCTTCTTCTAATCCAAGTGTCACTCCGAATCAACCTAAGGGTAAAAAAAGGAAGCTAGCAGAAAAGGATATGATAAGTGAGGAGATTAAGTTGATGACTGATTCGTTGAACAATATTGCAACAACACTCACTAGCACTACTGAAGCTCTTAAGGTGAAGAAGGCAAATGTTTTTGCAGAGCTTACAAAAATGGAGTTGGATGATGATAACCTTTTGAAAGCTATTGACATGTTTCATGCTGACCCCGCGCTATGTGACACATTCGATGCGTGTCCAATGGAGGTGAGGGCAAGGTGGTTATTTAGGAAGATATCAGATCATATTTAATTTGCTTTTTCGGTTACCCCAAACTCTATTTTGGCATTTGCTTAATATTTTGGATGTATAGGTTTGAACATTGTTATTTAGTACTTAGATGAGACAATGGTTGTATTTTTTTGTTGGATGAACACTGTTATTTTGGGTGGATGTCAGGATGAACATTTTTGGGAACTCTAAAATCAGGTGATTTTCATAAACAATAATGCAAAGTATAAATATTTCACTCAAACATATATATACAAAAAATGCAAAGTACCCATATATATTTACATTGATTCATATATGTATATATATATACATAGATTCATATATATACACAGTCAAACATATATATATACATAGATTCATCTATATACACTCGTGATTTCTTCCTACAAACCATGAATTTTGAATTGGGTTTGGGGTTAGGTATTTGTTACTAATCTCTTCCTAGGTTTGATATTGTTTGAGCTTGTAGCCACTGTTGGTTTCTCAGCCTCTGTTATATTGATTTTATTTATCTGTTTTACTTTCATTTTCATTCTATTGTTTGATATTGTTTGAGGTTGTAACCATGAATTCCAGAAAAAATTTCCCAATGAATGGGTTATTTATTCACACCATTTTTTTTTTATTATGTGATTTAATAACTGAAATTTACAAACCAATTTTTATTTTTATTTTTTTCACTTTGTCTATGCCTTTTTGCTCTAGAGTGTAGTTAATGTTTATGCCATTGGGTATACCCAATTTCTCTTGCGCACATGATTTCTTTTGGATTGTAGGTGGTTCTACTGCTTGTGTCCAAAATGGAAAATGTTGAAGACCTAAAACAAAAGGCGGTTGTGGTTGCAGCAGCTTATGTGTGCTATACGTTTTTCAAGCATAGAGTTCATAAATATAGGTTAGGTACGCGAATGCCTGAAACTAGGATAGAAAGAGAAAAAGTTAGGGCTGAATTGTTAAGAAGGATTGCTAATCATCAAAACACTCGTGATGTATTGCGTATGGGACCCGATGCATTTAGTAGGCTTGTCAATATTCTCCGAGAGTCGGGTCGTCTAAGAGATAATAAATATAGTTGCGTAGAAGAACAAGTAGCCAAGTTTCTCTATATTTTAGCTCATAGTGTTACAAACCGATCCGTAAACTTTTTTTCCCGTCGTTCTGGAGAGACAATAAGCCGACACTTTCACCAAGTCCTTAGAGCACTCATATCTCTTGAAGACGTTTTCTTGGTGCAACCCGATGGTTCTAATGTCCCTTATGAGATAATGCATAGTGGCGGAAGATTCTATCCTTACTTTCAGGTACATTGTTGGTTTAGTAAATATTTAACATGAACCAATATGATGTTAAAGGGTATGCACTTATCTTTTTTTTAAAATATTGTTAGAACTGTGTCGGTGCTATTGATGGAACACATATTCTAGTAAAGGTTTTGGTGGGTGATGTAGCAAGATATAGAGGAAGAAAGGGTTACCCTACATTAAACGTATTTGCCGCATGCTCATTTGACTTGATATTCACATATGTCTTGCCGGGGTGGGAGGGTTCTGCTTCAGACTCAAGGATACTAGAGGATGTTTTAACTAGGGAGGATAAATTGATTGTCCCCGAAGGTAACATCTTATACCAACAAAGTAATACTTTTATTAACAGGATTAATTAGTTAACCTAGATAACATTTTTATTATTTCTTATTATTTTAGGTAAATTCTATCTAGTTGACGCTGGGTATCCACTACAGTCGAGGTTTATCACTCCATATCGAAATACACGGTATCACCTAAAAGAGTATTCACATCATCCGCCGGAAAATCCCAGAGAATTATTTAACCTTAGACACTCATCCTTACGAAATGCCATCGAAAGAGCTTTTGGTGTATTGAAGAAAAGATTTCCAATCATAGCTAGTGCCACACCACAATATGACGTTGACACCATGTCAGAAATCATATTAGCTTGTTGCATTATACATAATTTCTTAATGGGTGTGGATCCAGATGAAGCTCTTATTGCAGAAGTTGATCGTGAGCTTACAAATTCTCAAGTGACAAATGAAGTTGCAGAGGGCAATATGTCTAGAGATGAAGATGGTAGACGTGGGGAAATGTTAAGGGGTAATATAGGGGGAGAAATGTGGCGTGATTATATGGCACACCATTAGATTTATTTTTCTTTCTTGTTTTTTATTAGATGTATTTCTCTTTCTTGTTTTTTTATTGGATGTATTTTTCTTTATTGTTTTTTATTGGACGCTTATTTACTTCTTGTGTTGTATGTTAAAAACTTGTCTTCGAGATATTTTCAAACAATTGATCTTTTGTTGCATATTAGTTATTTCTTATTCCTAATAACGTACAATATCAGATTAGACAATGGATGACAACGATGTTGAAGTTGCCTCAATGAAAGAAAACGAAAGTCAGAAAGAAAAAGAAAGTCAAAAAGATCAATACTTTAAATGGACACGTTATATGGATGGAAACCTTCTTGAAGTATTGAAGGAACAAAAGGCTAAAGGATTGAAAGATGATAGAAACTTTCAATCATAAGCATATCGAGTTGCTGTTGATGCACTAAATGATACTTTCCAAATAAATATAACTAGGAGCCACATTATCAACCGCTTGAAGACTTTAAAGGAGCAGATGGGTTGTGCAATAGAACTTTTACAACGTAAGAGTGGTATTAGCTGGAATGACATCACAAAGAAGCTCGTAGCTACTCCAGAAGTGTGGGATAACATTATTAAAGTAAGTTCACAAACACCTAGTTGTGCTTCTTGAAGTATCTTTATTAATTTGCTTTATTTGTGTTCTATTTTTATCTTTATTAATTTGCTTTATTGTGAAATTCAGGCTAATCCTAAATTCAAGAGTGTGAAGGATAAAGAGCTTCATCACTTGGAGATACTTCGAGATATTTTTGAAAAAGATCGAGCAACGGGAAGTAAAGCTGAAAGTGCTAAGGAGAAAGTTCGTCGCTGGCAAAGGGAAGAGAATGAGATTCGTATTGATGATATTGATGACATGCAAGCCCAAAATGAAGTACATCTTGAGAGTTTTGATGACTTTGAGACACTTGGCTTCGCACAAGGATGTACACAAACCCCGTCTTCTTCTAATCCAAGTGTCACTCCGAATCAACCTAAGGGTAAAAAAAGGAAGCTAGCAGAAAAGGATATGATAAGTGAGGAGATTAAGTTGATGACTGATTCGTTGAACAATATTGCAACAACACTCACTAGCACTATTGAAGCTCTTAAGGTGAAGAAGGCAAATGTTTTTGCAGAGCTTACAAAAATGGAGTTGGATGAGGATACCCTTTTGAAAGCTATTGACATGTTTCATGCTGACCCCGCGCTATGTGACACATTCGATGCGTGTCCAATGGAGGTGAGGGCAAGGTGGTTATTTAGGAAGATATCAGATCATATTTAATTTGCTTTTTCGGTTACCCCAAACTCTATTTTGGCATTTGCTTAATATTTTGGATGTATATGTTTGAACATTGTTATTTAGTACTTAGATGAGACAATGGTTGTATTTTTTTGTTGGATGAACACTGTTATTTTGGGTGGATGTCAGGATGAACATTTTTGGGAACTTTTTCATCTTATGGATTATTGTTTTTTGAGTAAGAATATGTTTTGTGATTGATGTTTGATATCTTGTGTATTGAAAGTCTTATATATTTGCATTGTGATTGAATGTTTGCTCTTATAACATAACATGGTCAATTTGGGAAATTACATTGATTCTATTCAATTCCAGCTTCATACCAAACAACAGAATTGAATAGAATTGAAAAGAATTGAATTCAATTCTATTTCACACTAAACACAAAACTAGAATTCCAATTCTATTCTATTCATTTCTTTTCTATTCTTTTCTTTTCTTTTCTATTCTACAATCATACCAAACGGAGTGTTAGCCTTAATGATAGATTTAAGTTATACTTAATTCTAAAAAATCTTATGTACCACTAACCGCACATTTTAGCTTTTGTAATCTTATAAGTAATAACTTATGAACTCCTAAAGCCATTGCCAAACACCATCTAATTGAAAATTGTAATCGCTTTTTCTATGGATTCCTTTGATTTCAAATCACATGGTCTGTAGTGGTTGCACTATATTAACAAACTAAACCAACCACACACTATCATCCTTGAGGTGCAGTTCCCAAGATTCATTACCTAACCATCTCCGACTCAGAAAGTTTCTTCGATCTCTCTCGTTCCAGTCCGCCTCTTACTGTAACTCAGATTCATTCATCGAGAAAGACTTAACGGGGGTGAGTGATTAGGTTTTAAGAGAGAGAAAGTAGAGAGAGAAAGTGTCATCCGAGGATGTCTTTAACGTGTGTGAAGATGTCGGAGGATGTCTGGTTAACGTGTCTCACTCACGCATTGTCTACAGAAACTGAAGAGATCATGGGCCTTCTTCTTGGAGACATTCAGGTCATTGACTCATTGTTCTATATGTTTAATTCGATATCTAGGGTTTTGAGTTATACAAAAATAGTGTTTTGGTTTTTATATTTGTTTGTTTTTTTTTTTTTTTTTTCCTGAAATTTAATCGAATTATTATTTTTTTTTTGAATTTATTTGTTCCTACTTACATTGCATTGAGTGATGTTAGACTGATCAATGAGAAGGATCGGATACAAAACTTGTGATTTCGTTTTGGAATTTTGGTTAAATTTGACTTGTTTGAAAAAGGGTTTTTGACATTTTGTTTGATTTATGAATTGTTGTTTAATCTTGATGAACTTTTGTTGACTTGAGCACTCATGTAAAGGAACCAGGCAAGCTCTCACATTATTTTTACTGTTTCACTTCTCAGTTTCCTTTCCCTCTGTGATATTTTTTCATGTATACCTATAGGTGTGTGTGTGTATATATATATGTTGGTTTTCTTTTATTTTTCTCATTTAGACATGGCATTTCACGAATTTGACTAATGTATATTTCGAGCAATTTGACCTTCTTAAAAAGGTGGATAGGCTTGAAAATCTTGTGGAAACGTTAAGAGTTTTATCTCACTGGCTCTAGCCTGGTCTATGAATTGCTTTACAAAATTGTGGAGTTCGAATTTGAATTAGACTTATGGTGAATTGGATTTTCATTACTTTTTCCTATTAAAGTAAGGACTAATGCTATGCTTCCCAAATTCAAATCCCAAATCCCCATCCCAAATGATGCGGCAGTGGGTCCATTGGATTTTGATTGGAGGATGTTGGAGTGACTCCATAGTAGTCAGTGGCCCACTAAATTTTGATTGGTGCCACATCATTTGAGATGAAAATTTGGGATTTGGATTTGGGAAGCATAGCATTACTTTACAATAATGCTATGCTTCCCAAATTCTAACCCCAAATCCCCATCCCAAATGATGTGGCAGTGGGTCCATTGACAATAATGATGGGACTATTTCAACATCATCCAATCAAAATCTAGTGGCCCTACTGCCACTTCATTTGGGATTAGAATTTGGGAAGCATAGCATTACTCTTAAAGTAATGGAACCCTTGGTTTTTGTTCGGCTTATCACATTGAAAAGTTGTTATTAATTTTTTCCCTTTTATTCCCCCCCTTTTTTTTTAACTTGAATACAAAAATGCACTTTTAGGTACTACTTGTCTGAATAACCTTTGGCGGAAAAACTGAAGGTGGAAGTTCAAGACTTAATGATATAGAGTCGATCAAACTGCTTAATTTTGTCAGATCCTCGTGAAGTTGGATGACCATTTGTTTTTTATTTATCTGGTTTCCGTTTCTCAGTGTAAGAAAGATAGTGCTACACACTCTGATATCTCAAATTTGACTAGAGTTTTCTAGATATAGTTTTTGATATGAGGCAAAGGGTGGTAATTTAGGACCTGTTTGGAATCGCTTCTCAAACACACGGGTCAACCATGCTTCTGGCATCCAAAACGCATACATTGGCATGTTTCGATTAATTTTAGAAAGCGCTTTAGAGCCCCAGAAGGACTTTTGTGGTTATAGGAGGTCCAGAGGTGCTTCAGCCCAAATGTGATGCAGGAAGCAAATTGGGCTTTTAATGTATTTTTCTATAATCCAATCGTGCCCTTGTGATTAAGGCTTCTATTTATGCTTCTAAACAAAGAAGTCAATTCCAATCCAAACGGATACTTGGTGATTTTGTTCTTTAGTAGCATGGGATTTGTTTTCTCACCTTTTTCTCAACTCCACACCCCCCCCCCCCCCCCCCCAATTTGCACATACATACTGCTGATATAGTTCTGAAACTGGCTATTTCAGCATTCAAAAAGTGGGAGCGTAACTGCTCTAATATGGGGAGCATTGCCGCAAACTCGTTCCGATCGGCGGAAGGACCGAGTAGAGACTAATCCTGAACAGTTGACTGCTGCATCAGTTCAGGCTGAGATATCCTTTCTATGTTGCTTTCTACATAACCTGTTTTTTCTGACTGCATACTTTCTACATTCTTTAATGCTCAGTTTGGTTTGTGGATTTAGTGAGGGATAGCTGATTTCCCTAGTGTTTTCTACTTTTCTCCATATCATTAGAAACAAAAAATTTCTCATAAGAAGTTGAAAATCAAGGCAAAGGAAACGGATTGAAACGAAAAAAGAGAGAGAGCAGAGATTCTCCTATTTTCTCAAGTGTTTCCTTTTCTCTTTGTTGACTAAATCCATCCACCAACATACCCAAAATGTCTGTGTTTGCTTTCTTAATGAGAGGATCCACTTGCCTACTAATAGAACTATAATGTGTTGGGTGCTACCGATTTATATTGTGTCAGTAACATCAATGACCTTTATTTTTCTATCAGTACATTGTCCAAAGGAAAACGGGTTCAAATTTCCCTAGCGAGGCTTCTTTTAATTATTACACGAATATTTTGCCAAATGAGTATGTTTTGGCTGTCATTAAATTTAGTATTATGTATGAAGGAAAATAATCCCGAACTTCCATTGGTAGTCTCTTTTTATAGTTGTATTTTCTTTGTTGCATGATGACCTGTGGCCTTTTTGATGGATTAGATGAAAGTTATTCAGTCATTGGTCACGTGATGCTTGGAAAAACATTGCATTCACATGGCAGAGTTAGTTTCTATCTTTACAGGTTTATTATTTTAACATGTGAATTTAGTGTGGTCAATTACAAGACACATTTATCAGCTATTGTGAATCAGCCTTGTAGACTAAATACCCGTCTGGATCAGCTTATTTGGGACCAAAAATCACGCATTGGGATTATTGCCAGATTTGAGTCCTTGTGCCAAAAAAAACTTTTCTACAGCTATTTTAAAAATATTTTCCACTTTAACTGGAAAAAAACAGCTTAAATTTGAAACAGCAATTTTATGCTTTTTTGCAAATCTATTAATGAAAAATTCTCTTATTTCCGCAGCAATACCAATGGGCTCTAAGCATTTAGCTTGAGTTCACAGCTTTTGGTGTGACAAAAAGAGTTTATTAAATTAGGTGTCCCGGATTTGAATATTTATTAGTTTCACCTATGTTCTTACATTACACGTGACCATCTGTTCGAAAGTGAGGATTGTTTGTGAAATTAACTACATAGCACAGAATGACCGTAGCGACAGGAAGAACAACAAGAGTGATTGGATGGTACCATTCACATCCTCATATCACAGTTCTTCCTTCTCATGTTGGTAAGGACTGATCAACAACAACTGCCTTTTCTGATGTTCTATTTACTTCGTTCTGCTTCACCCAATTTTGATTTTGAGGTGCTATAAATCTACTGTGACTAAGAAGGGGTTCATGTATTTCATTTTGTTGTGTTTGCATGATTTTGATCTCGTCTATCACACTTCGTTCTTTAGGTCCTCTATGTCTACCTAGTACCTTAATCTTTTGCACTGGGATAAGCCTTCCGCCTTTATCTTAATGTAGGCGTGGTGGTTAGAATCGGCCAATTCATGAGTTGATTCGAGTTTCTTCTATCCCGAAACAGTTCATGATTCATTCTATTCAATTCGTATTTTGAACTTTGAAATTTTAAGGTTTTTTAGTGGAAATTCCAACATTTTTGAGCCTTCATATAGCAAGAAGCTTGTGTTAAATTGTTACTTTGTTCATTTTAAGCACATTGCATGTGTCTATATAAGAATGCATGACGTACTTCCCAAAAATAGAACCTTACGATTCATGATCCGATTCGATTCAATTCAATTCAATTCACTCATAATCTTTGCAAACCAATTTACAATGCGACAACAATGGATGAAGGGAGGTGAATCTTGCTGGTGTCTAATTAGTTTTTCCCTAATCGCTCTACTCCGTGGGATTATAATATATGGTGAAATAGTAAAGTCCTTGCAAGCACTATGCGTTTAATATTATCTGGAATAGTAATAAATCATATACGTGCCTGGTCCTGAACTAACTTTTAGCTTAAACCTCATTTTTGGTAATTGATTAGAAAATAAACATGACAACTTATTCTCATGCTTTTTTATGTTTTTATTGACCACTTGAAATTAAGACTTGGTTATGTCTTTTGCTTTCTTTAGATGTGCGGACTCAGGCCATGTATCAACTTCTAGATTCTGGGTTCATTGGCCTCATATTTTCCTGTTTTAGTGAAGATGCGCACAAGGTTTGTATTAATTGGTTACTAAAAAAGAAGTTTCTTGGAAAGGGTTTGAAAGGAGAAACTATCCCATGTGAACGTCACACCCATGTGGTGCCCATTATGATTTGTGTATTCGGTGCGTCCCAACTCCCACATAAGTCCCACAGTAGTGGAGAAATCACAGTGGCAGGTCACATGGGGTGCAGTCACTTGGAAGAAACACTGTTTGAAAGCCCAAGTATGTGATTTTTTAGGATTATTACAGGTTGGAAGAATCCAAGTTATTGCTTTCCAGTCCTTGGATGGGAAGCAGAACCATGTACTGAGACCTGTTTCTCTATCACCTGTAAATAGAAGTACAGTCATCGATCTTGAGTCATCTTTGAGTTCCTCGGAGAATGTTTCGACAAGATCTGGATTTGCTAGGGCAGAGAGTCTTGAACAAGACACTGGTGATTCAAGAGCAGTCGCAGGATCTTCTAAGGTATATTTTGGTTGAGTTAATTATTGAATTCGATCACCCCACATATTTCTTATGCCCCGTTTGGATTAGCTGTGGCTTTTGTGCATGGGTAGAAGCTGAAGCCCTAATGTCAAGGGTACCATGGGAATTAATAAAAATTTGCTTCCTGTGTCATGGTTGGGTAGAAGCACCTATGGGCATGGTTCAGCCAAAACGTTCTGTGGTGCTAAAGTCTACAGTGCTTCTTAAGCTTTATCCAAACAGGTTAATATATGCGTTTTGGATCTCATAAGCCCATTGAGCCATTGGGGCAAAGCGTGCATTTGAGCAGTAATCCAAACAGGACCTTATTGTTGAATGAGTAGAAACGTCAGAAAGCTAGGTTGAATATTGATTCTCTGGATGCTAGAGATGTAACATCTAATTTTCTGTTGTAGTTTGTTCATTTGTATGCATGAGGATTCTAGTGCTGCCTAGTAGAAGTACAATTCCAAATATATGGACATTTTTTTTCCTTCGCAATCTTTTGGGTCTTTACTCTATATTGAATCAAACACTTTGTATCTGTGTCTTTGTTGACAATATTTTTCTCAATAACTCTCATCTCTTAGAGTTTCTTAGTTTAGTGTTCTTGCTCCACTTTGTATTACACATGCATGTAAGAACTTTTTTTGTCCATTTAAAATGGAACACATTGTATTCTACTATCTTCATGCAGTAGAGTCGCAAGCACACCACCCACCCCCCCCCCCCCCCCCCCCCCCCCCAAAAAAAAAAAAAAAAAAAAAAAAAACCCCAAAAACACACACACACACATATAGGTCAGTGTTTTAAAACGCTTGACTTTTTGCGCCTTGAGGCTCGCCTCATGGCGAGGCGAGGCAAAAAACGCCTCAAAGGCTCTAAAATTTTAGCTTCAGCCCTACAAGGCTGCCGCCTTTTCCCCGAGGCGTCTCCTTTTTACGCCTCTTTAGCTGAGGCTGTCGCTCTTTGTCACTGCCTTTTTTGTCACTGCCAAGAAATTATAGACTTGCCATATTTTTTGGGCTTTAAAGGCATCATCCAATAATTGATACACTGGATGAAGATGATGATTTGAATGAGCAAGACTTATTGTGATATGCTTGAATTGTTCCCATGTTATTTGATATTTTAACTTGCCTTGGAATTGACTTGCAAGAATTTTGCTATCTTGGTTGGTTAATTTGAGACAATTATTATTTTTATTTTTCTTTATTTAAATTCTTTATGGTGCTAAATATTTGATCTTTGTTTTTTTTTTTTGTTAATTCTTTTTTTTTTTTCCCTATTTGGTTTCATTTTTCTTGACTTGTGTTAATCATAAAATTTAAAAATTGAAAGGCTTATGCCTCACGCCTCACCTCGCCTCCCTCAATGGTGGTGAAACACCTCGTCTAGTACTTTCGCCTTTTAAAACATTGATATGGATAGGTATAGTTTTAAAGAAGGAATAAAAAAATAAGGCCATCCTATGTTGGTAAAGAGTGTTAGGGCACTGATGCTAGGGTTTAGTAATATCTAGGTAGCACCAGTGCGGGTGCGGGGATTAGGGTACAAGAATGCGGGTGCGAGTGATTTGGCAATTTTCCTAAAAGTAAGGGTAATTGCGAGGGGAGTACTTGGATAAAATATTATAAATATATTTTTATATAATAGTATATACAAATTATTTTATAACTATTAGTACATTAGTGTATACCCTTAAATAATTGCTATTATTATTTTCTATTATTTTTCTTTTAAACCTCCAAAGTTTTCAAAATTGTATGAAGAACTTGTGTGTGTGTTTTTTTTCAAAAAACGCTACAAAAAAGCTCCAGCCACACTCCAAAAGAACTCAAAGAATCCACGGCACACCCAGTACAGGTGCGCATTGAGTGCGGGTGCGGCGGCTTTTTCAATGAGTCTGTGCTTCATTGAGTAATATATTCGGAAAAGAAATATGATGATAATATAATTTTACATGACAATTTTACTCTGCAAATAGATAAGCGTGATGAGCCAAAAAATGTTAATTTCATCACATGCATAAGCTAGTACTAGAATGGTTTCATTAACACAAATTTCTGATCCTAAACATACTTGTGTCCATATATATATATATATATAGGATGAAGAAGCAAACTTTATGGAAACGGTTTTGGCTTCATCAGCTGGATTCCTCCTCTGACTTCAGTTCCTGCTCTGATGAGTGATTTCACTGGCTGGAAAAATTAGGGTCACGTCCACCATTGCCTGAGCCCCTCAGGCAATTGCATTTGCTAAAAATATTAGATTTATTAAACAATTTAAACCGATTTATTTTTAGTCTAGTTTGAACTTAGTTTGAACTTTGAAATGTAACTGGATAGTTTATATGCTGAGTGAGATCTGCTTAGATTATGGGTTGACCATTTTCCAGATACTGAAATGGCCTATATGGTAAGATGCTCTTTGATTAGGCAAAGAACTGATTCTTTGGTTCACAAGTGAATCTGCTCTAAATGTTCGAGTGCTTGGTGAATGCCAATTTATTGCACAAGAGTCTGTGTCCAGTCTAAACCGGTTCTATGTCGAACAAACATGACTTTTGTTCACATGAAAAACAGGTAAAAAGTGAGATTGGGACTGAACCAGAACCTATTATAAGCATTCCCAAACAGGCCATATGTACATTTATTTGGATGTTGCTTATGTGAGAGAAGCAGGATTCTTTGAGTCCTCGCAGCTAAGAATAACATCTCCTCTCTCTCTCTCCCCCTCCCTCTTTATTTATTTATTTATTTGTTTTATTTATGTTCTCTTACTTCTTGAAATGGTTTTGTTCTACTTTGGCCACTTCATTAAAGCGTGTTAATAATACATCATTCGTTAGGGTGTGGGAAGGACTTCAGACTTGGGTGGTTTCTTTGCCAATGCTGATGCCAACTATCTAGGGAGAGAGAAAGTGGGAGGAAACTACACTGACAGATTAGAAAACACAGTTGTTGATATAGACCCCATGGATATGACGGAAAGTATGCAAGAAGCGATGCACCGTTCAAATTTGGACATGAGGTATGCATGTATACGTACTTGATTGTATTTTATCTTTTTCATCCTTGTGACAATGAGTGGTTCTTTCCATATATATTGTGATGTGTAATATGGCATTGGTGTCTGTTTGATTTGGGCAGCCATAAATCTCTTTTAGTGGGCAAATATCCTCTATTAAGACACTGTTTGGTTTGCGATTTTAGAGAAGGAAAAGTAAGGGAAACGAGAAAGAAAACTTTTTCCCTTATTTGTTCCCTAGGCTCTGTTTAGTTCATGGATTTAGTGAGGGAAAAATAGAAAACAAGAGGAAAACAATTCTCTGTTTGGTTAATAACTAGTAAATATTTTTGAAAAAACATATTGGAGTAGTTTGATTTTGTGAAAAATATATTGGGTATTTTAATTTCGTGAGTTATTTTCCTTTCTCTTTTCTTGAATTCCTAATGTATTTTTGAACTTTTTTAACTTCTCTTGTTATTTAAGCTTGGAGGAAAACACTAGGGAAACGATATTCCATTGCTTAAAATCTGCAAATCAAACAGAGCCTTAGTGGTTTTCTCTATGCTGAATTAGCAAGAGGAATTCATTCTCTTTAAATTATAATTATCAAAGGAACTTCGGAAAAGAGGAAGGAAGTCGACTTATAAAATTCTAGGTCTATGTTATATTTTTCACCCTAATTTTCTTTTCCTTCTAATCCTCACTGTTTGCCTCATTGACCAAACTAAGAAAGATGTTTTTGTCGGTGTTGCTTTCCCTCATTAAATCCGTGAATCAAATAGAGTTTTAAAGGGGAAAAAAATGATTTGTTTGAATCTTCCGAACAAATTCTAATCATCTGTCTTACTTCCTTTTGTCTTTATTTGCAGTAAGTGTACTATTTAGTATGTGATATTCAAATGTAACATGCCATGTATGCTAGATTTTCATTATTTCAAATTTATATATTCTTTTTCTCAAGTTTTGGTTAAACTAACTTTTTGTACCATGCCAGTTTATTTGATTGAACTTTTTGGTGGATATCTTGTCCAGCTTGTTTATACTTTGAACCATTAGTTGGTTCCCTTTGGGCCGTTTGGATCATGGATTTACAGAAGGAAAGAAAAATAGGAAGGAAAAGATATATAGCATCTCAAATGCGAATCCGTTAAAATATGGAGGTTTTAACCAAACCTCAGTCCCTCTTTCCATGTTCCCTCTAGTTTTTGTCTGGTTCATGGATTGAGGAAAATGAAAACAAAACATTGAGGAAGCACTTTTATTTGCTTGGTTAATAAGGAAATTGGTGAGGAAAATAGGAAGGAAAAGAAATTATTGCAAAATAGTATTAAATTTTTTAAATTTTGTGAGTCTCTTCCGTTCCTTTATCTCGTGAATTCCTAAATATTATTACAATATTTGAAGTGAAATGTTATTTAAGCGAGGAAACCACTAGGAAAATGGTTTCCCTTTCTTTTCCTTTTCCTTCTCTAATCCGCAAACCAAACAGAGCCTAAATTAAAGAATATCTTTTCCTTTTTTGGTAAGCTCTGTGATTCCATGTCCTTTGGGACACTATAATGGTTATGCATTAACTAGATGGTTCGATTGTTTGGTCGAATGCTCCTTATTTTGGGGCTTTGTTTAGCTATTCTATTCCGGGCTGTAATTTCTCAGCCCATGCTTATTCTTCTATTTTTCTCTTTGTTCAAACCTTTTTTCCTTTCTTTGTTTTATTTTTTCTTTCCTCGTGCGTCCATATTACTGATACAATCATGGTGGTTAGGATCGGTCTATTCATAAGAATTGATTCGAGTTTCATGCAACCCAATACTGTTCAATAGGATTCAGGATTCATAATTTTGAAGTTTCATATCTAAGTGGATTACTTTCAACATTTTTTGAGCTTTGATATTGCATGAAACTTATGTTAAATTGTTATTTTGGTCATTTTAAGCACTGCACAAGCGTGTTTAAAATTTTATGGTATGCACAGATTTGTTATTACTAATTTTCTTAAAAAAGTGAAACTTATTCACGATTCATAATTTTTGGCAAACCAATTCACAGTTCGTTCATGATTTGACAACAATGCATACGGTGTCCTATTTGAAGTTGGCAATAAGCAGCTCTCGTCGTCGTTGACTTTTCAAATTGCTTTTGTTTGCTGGCAGTGGTGCAGAGTATGTCAGGAAGGAGGTTCCTCTCCACGTATTGCCAACTTTGTCTCTTCTCAAGCTCGATTCTCCTTTGACTTCATTTAGAGATTTGCAAGGTGTACTATACGAAGAGGAGCGGACAGCATATAATCAAGCCGTTTTACAAAATATGAGGTAGCTAATGATGTCATCTCATCGATTTCACCTTTGACCATCGTGTAAATTGTTTATCTTTCTTTTTTTTTTTTTTTCTTCTTTTGAAATTTTTTTTAGTGACGGTAAAGTGCACCCGCTCACGTTCATTCATCACACATCAACATATCAGGCTTCTATGTGCAAATTAATGGAATATTGGTAAGCAACATATAGTTACCTCTCAACATTCAATAATTTGTTCTTCCAGATTTTTATTCACATTATTTATTGTCTTTTGATTTGCAGCTTAAGTCCTGCCATAAATGTTCTTCAGGATCGTTTGAGAGAAAATGAAATTCGGGTATGAACTAATATATTATTCTTGTAACAATTATTGTTTCAGTTCCATGACCAAGGGTTGTTCAAGGTTTTCATAGCTAGGCTTTGAACATATACAAATAAGTTAGTAACTTAGTATGTCCATTTGATTTAGATTTTGAATGTGTTTAATTCCCATTTAAAATGAAAGGAGGTTATACAGAATTTTAAATACTTTCAGTTGCATTGATTTTGGATTTAACCAAGTTCCACAATTGTTTCGCAAAAACCTTGGACCAAAAAGAAAATATATGGATATGTAAATAGACAAAATAGTGAATATCCTATATTTTTGGGGTATTCTCTTGGGGTTGAGCCCTTAAGTTGCTAGGAAACTTGGTCTTAGGTCCAAGCCCGTCTTCTTGGTAACCTAGAAAGCACCGGTGGGTGAGCGGGGATACAGATGCGGCTGCAGGAGATTCTTTAATTTTCCAGAAATCAAGGGTGTGGGCAGGGGTATTTTTATAAATTATTTAAAGAATGCACTTTTTATTTAATTTTCATAAACTATGCAACGTCTTGATTTATTTATGTAATTAAGACAAATAAAAAGCATAAATAAGCAAGACTAGCTATTTTTTTTTTTTTGGAAGGATATACAAGCTATTTGAAATTTTGACGTGTAATCCAACTCCAAAGTCCAAACATTCTCAAATTGACTCTATAGTTTTCAAAATTATTAAGCTAAGAGGCCCCCTTTTTAAAAATAATTAAGAACACCCTGCTGTCGAGAAGAATCCACTCCAGTGCGGTGCGGGTACGGGTGCTGATTCTTCGACCTTTTAGAATGACAAAATAGGAGGGAAGCTTCTTCCCTTTCCCAAACGGATGAGAACTGGTGGGCTCGGAGGTTTGTCTCTTCCACCCTCCGTTCTTTCTCTCTCTTCTTCCACCCTACCAAGTACAAACCATTGGTTTTCCCCCTCTTCCCTCCCCCCAGTCCTTCCTTCCCTCTTCTTTCATACCAAACATACTACGCAGGCCTTGTTTGATAAAATTGAAAATCAAGTATGGAAATTTTCCTTTCGCAAAATTTTAAGCTACTGAATTTACAATTATAAAAATTATGTTCTGCGTAAATTATTCAGTAGAAATTTTTGGCTTAAACAGGTTTTCGGCTATTTTATCTGTTAAGTGGTGGGCCCTTGTACATTTTCAAAAACATTGAGAAAAAAGTGCTGAAAATTTAGAATTTTCGACGCTTAATTTGGTATCAAACAAAGTCATTTTTCACTTGAAATCATGGATCAATGTTTCCTTTTATTTCCATCGCAACGGCCGAAATGTTTCCGTTTCCTGGGTCATGGAAATGAAACAACCATGGAATCTTGAAATTCCATGGATTCCATCGAAGTGACCTTATTTCTTTTGTTTCCATCGAAACAAGACCTATGATTCCACATCGTTTCATTTGCTTCCACCGAAACATGATTGTTTACATCGAAATACTCCTATGGATGTGTATTTGTCATATGAACTCTCACTTTATTTCGGTGATGGCTTGTTAGCTTACTATGTGCTTATATGTGACTCTTGTACTCAATGAAGTGTTTTGCGTATTCTATGAGGTGTTTGACAGTAGATTGGCGACTTAATCCTTTATCTATTGTCAATTTGAACTAGATATTTTTAATGTAACTACATATATAGACCTCTCAAAGGTTCAATTAATCAATTACTAGCTTTATACGTGCATATAGTTAAGATCGTAGTTATGTTTTCCCACGTTTCTCAATGTTTACAGTTTTTTCCGGTGTTTCCACATGTTTCCGAAACGTTTCCGTCTCTTCTAAGCAGACCAAAACAGTAGACCGAAACGAAGTTTTGATCGTTGCTAGAAATACGACTTGATGACCCAACATGTTTGGAGATGGTCTCTTCTTCTTTGGGCCTTGAACATTCATTTCTTATAGATCATTATTTTGGTTGCTGCTGAGAATTTTCTGTATTTGACCCTTTATTTCTGCAACAGTTAGCAATGTTGGCCGATGAGGCGAAGATTTTGGAGAGTGAGGCATTAAGAGGAAGCGAGCCCACTTCGGGTTCCCCTCGTAATGTTTCATCTCATGGAGTTCGAGGAAGTTCATCGTTTGGTCATAGGGATGTCTACAGTCCTACAGAATTGATCAATACGAGAAATGTTGCTGGTCCTGGTAGCCGGAGCAGAAAAGCATCTTAGCTCAATCCAAACAAGTTATTTTGGAAAGCAATCAGTAAGTTATATATTTTGTTCCGCCTTTTTGCTCCACCCACCCTGTTTTTGCATTTTTGTTTAATCAGTTGTTGGTGCGTCATTGGGGGTTTGTGTGATATCAGAATTTCTTGTTGTATGCTAGTGATTGTAACTGATTATCAAGTTCAATTGTTATAATATAAGTTGTTTTTCAGCATTTAGATGTCAAAAACTTGTCTAGTTTATATTAAGTAAATCTTATGATTTATTTCATGATTGGAGCTGTGACATTGGAATGATTCAACTTATTTGGTGTCGTCGAATACTGTATTTGCGGAGTAAAATATAATTTTTTGGGAACTGTGGATCATTTACTATCTTTAATTTCTAAGATAAATTGTTAGTATATATGGACACGTAAATAACAGAATCAAATGCCTTGGGAAATGAAATACGTGCATGATGGTTTTGGTTACAAATTCCGTTTCCAGTATGGTCGGTTTTGTCATCTTGTGGTTTTTGGTTTCCGGTTTTCGTTTCTTCATTTTTCGAGTGAGTTCTTGTCAATCTTGAGAAAATAAAACAAAACGGGAACCAAAATCCACAAGGTTACAAAACGTAATGTTTTTCTTCGACAAAAAATCCAACCGAAATCCCTAGTTGAGTTGAGTTGAGTTTGGCGTTCATTTCATATTTTAAATTAATTTCACATATTCTACTTTGCAGCGATGGTTCTAAATAAGAACTAAAAGGAGATCGTTTTGCGGAGTTTTGTTGAATTGCAATGAGTTAGCAATTTTTTTTCTTCTTTCCTAGTATCTCTCAAGCGCTTTTAGGTTAACATTATACCTTTCTGACTTTAAAATGGGAAGTTTGAAATTGATGTTTTCTTTCTGTTTCCTAATTTTCTTTTACATATGCATGAAGTGTCTCTGTCTTTGTGTATATTTATATATATATATCATGTATGAAGTGTTTGCAACATAAGATAAAGGTTGAATTGCATTAGGTGTTTCATGTTCTACATTTGAAACCTCATGCGTCATACAAATAAGATGCTGATAGTTTTAGTTATATACCAAGTAGGCAATTGTTTGCTTTTCCTTTTTGAGGAAGTTGATTTCCAGAAAGGGGGGTAATGATGCTGAGGGTGGGGGTTACTTCTGTAGGCATTGCTTTGTTTTGTTGTTTTTTTTTGGACCTTTGTGGGTTCATTTTTTCTCGGCTTAATGTGTGTGTGGCTATGCCTAAAAGCATTTTCAACTTGATTCACAGTTGGTAAATTTCAGTTCATGGAATTCTGGGGAGGTACATGTATTGTTTAACTAGTACTATATTTTATGGCGTATTTGGAAAGAGAGGTTCATAAGGAACTCTAGGATCTTGTGTTAGAGGATATTTCTTTGTGCATTGTATTTTGTTCTATGGAGGTTTATGGAATAATGCTGTGCTCCCAAATTTGAATCCTAAATTTAAATTTCGAAATTGCTTAACAGTTGTACCATATGCAGTCTTAGGCCTGGCAAGTGGGCAGGTTCGGTCGGGTTTGTTATGGGTTGGGTCATAAATGGGTCCACACCCATATTTAACCTATTGTCTTTGGGTGAAAAATGGGCGGGTTCAACTTGGGTTGGGTTTACCCATTAATCCATATTTGACCTGTTATATATATATATATATATACAGTCAGGATCTCTGACGGACCTCAAACGACAGACCCAGGAGCGGACCGACTTTTTGCGATGAAAATATCACTTTTTGCGACGAAATTTTTCGTCGCAAAAAATCATTTTGCGACGAAAATATCATTTTTGCGACGAAATTTTTCGTCGCAAAAAACAATGATTTTTTGCGACGAAAAATTTCGTCGCAAAAAGTGATATTTTCGTCGCAAAAAGTCGGTCCGCTCCTGGTCCGTCGTTTGAGGTCCGCACTTGATCGGCTCTATATATATATATATAATTTTTTACAAGTCAGATTTTTTTTATAGGAAACAGACCTCAATTTTTTTTTTATAGTATCAGATATATGTATACATACACTCATGGAGAGGGAGGGAGAGTGGCCCATTCTTTTATCAGCTTTGGAAATTTTTTTTTTTTTGTATGAAGACAGATTTCAAATTTTTTTTTTTTTTTAATAGTATTTGGTTATGTATCTATACATGCACTTGTGTAGAGAGAGAGAGTACAATACATTATCAACTATTCATCACTTGAAGCAAAACCCCCAATTATAGGGAAAATGGTGGACTAAATCACATCTCCAGATTGCAAGCTAATGTCAAAATCCACCATTTTCAAGTCTTTGAAAAGCTTGAAATAATATACTACCAAACAGAGAAGATTAGGACAATATAGAGAAAGGAAGAAGAGAGAACAATTGTTGCTTTGATTTTTAGAGAGAGAAAGAGAGTCTGCTTTTCAGAAAATACAACTTCGAGTCAAATCCGCTGGGCACCCGCACAGTCGCACCTAACCCGCGAGGATCCGCTCCTGGAACTAATTTCAGTGGAGCAACCCGATGTTGGCCCGCGTACTAAAATAAGTCAACCCGAACTTATTCTTTACAGGTAGAATTGGGTGGGTTCACCGTGTGGGTGAGAATTGCCACCCCTAGTTGTAATGTTCTATAGCATTAGATGTCACAACGTGTGGTACAACTGACAAAGTATTTGGAATCCTAATTTGGAAGCATAGCATGACTCAGGTTTATATTTTGGACTTCCTAGGTTCATATTTGAGGCCTTGTTTTTTGGACAGATAAACAGTATTTTTTAAAATTTGTTTGTTTTCTTGGGAGCAAAAAAGTTTAGGAGGGGCAACTAGAAAAAAAAAAGCGACTTTTCTTTCCTGTTTGGATGTGATCAAGGTAGGACCTATTTGTTAGGACTAAAGACAAGAGGGGGTCTAGCCTGGGGACAACATGTGCTCTCTCAAGTTGTTAGAGGCCAATTCCACCAACGAAATAGCTATTCGATGGCATGGAAAAAATCCCAATTGCTGCCCATTGCGGGCTTCAAACTTCAAACCAGACCTACTAGACATCAGATCAGTAAAACAAAGTTCTAGGAGACTGTCACACCAAGTTGGTATGTTTGACTCGGATCAACTTGTGGTCATGACCCACTTTATGGGTAACTTCAATAATAATTTTTATTTAGTTTTTTAGTTTTTTTTTTGTTTGTTTGTTTGTTTTTTTTTTTAAGGCATTGCATTTAGGCTCTTCTTTATTGATGCTTAAAAAACACTTATCTTCTTTTTATTTCCCCCCCTTTTGGTGCTAATCAAAAAGGGGAAGGGGGGGAATCCAACTATCCATCAGACTATATGAAAGAAAATTACAATTGATCACAAAATCAAACCACAAGAAATGTATTTGTGCACTTCTCAAAGAGAAGCAGCAGACATATTCCCCACAAGAAAGATAGCTAACGCTCATTACAAATTGTTGCAGATAGTTATGATACCCCACTCCGACGGAAAAAGAGAGAGAGAGAGAGAGAGAGAGAGAGAAGAAAAAAACCAATAAAAAAGGAATTTGAGACAACCCGGAAACAAAAATGTCAAATTGACACACATGGACATGCAGAAAGCCAAAACCATATAAAAAGAGTAAGGGTAAAAGGCATTTTGCCCCCTCAAACTATACACGTTTTTGCAATTTACACCCCGAACTTTAAAAAGTTGCAATGTCCCCCCTGAACTATCTTCAAGGTTGCAATGTCCCCCCTGAACTTCAAAAAGTTGAAATGTCCCCCTTGAACTATCGTCTGTGTTGCAATGTCCCCCCTGAACTATCTTTTGTGTTGCAATGTCAACCCTGCCATCACATTCCCTCAAGAAATGTGATGGAATTTGCTCGTGTGGGACGCACATGCTAAATTTCAAAGGCATTTATGACATTTTACTATCCCCATCTAAATTAACAATCATAAATATTTGGGAAAATTACACTTTAGTCCATCATACTATACACCTGTTTTCAATTAGGTCCATAAACTATTTTTTTTTTCAATTGGGTCCTTGAACTTCTAAAAATCATTCAATCAGACCCAAATTCTGACACTGTTAGCTTAAATTATTAGATATTGTCACTTACGTTGCGCGTAATGCTTACCTATCACATGTTACGTTAAGACAAGCACGGGAGATTGTGAATGGCTAAAAAATTATGCGATTTTTGGTATGATTGAATGTGATTTTGGATCTAGTCGAATGTGTTTTCGAATTTGATTAAACGCGATTTTGGATCTGATTGAATGTGATTTTTTGTACTATTCACAATCTTCCATGTTTTTCTTAACCTAGCATGTAACAGGTAAGCATTACGCGCAACATACGTGACAATTTCTAATAATTTAAGCTAACAGTGTCAGAATTTGGGTCTGATTGAATGAATTTTTGAAGTTCAAGGAACCAATTGAAAAAAAAAATAGTTTATGGATCCAATTGAAAACATGTATATAATTTGATGGACTAGACTGTAATTTGCCCTAAGTTTTATGATTGTTAATTTAGATGGGGACAGTAAAATGTCATAAATGCCTTTGAAATTTAGCATGTGCGTCCCACACGAGCAAATTTTATCACTTTTTTTGACGGAATGTGATGGCAGGGTTGACATTGCAACACGAAAGATAGTTCAAGGGGGACATTGCAACACAGACAATAGTTCAGGGGGGACATTTCAATTTTTTGAAGTTCAGGGGGGACATTGCTACCCTGAAGATAGTTCAGGGGGGACATTGCAACTTTTTAAAGTTCGGGGTGCAAATTGCAAAAGCGTGTATAGTTTAAGGGGGCAAAATGCTTTTTACCCAAAGAGTAATCACATACAGATTGAGCTGTTTAAATCCTAGTAGTTGGGTTGATCTGGGTGTTTTCATAATTTTGCATGTATAGTTAACACAGGTTCCAACTCTGACAAGGGAAAGTCAGTGTGTAATTTTGCATACCACAACGGGGATTTGTAATTCGACCTTATACCGTTAGTGTAATTATCCACTTTAATTTAGAAAATAAATCCGTTGCAATCAATGGAACGAACAAAATAACTATAATGATGTTCAAATGTTTAAACAAAATTTTAATTGATCATCAAATTAATCATATGCCTTTCTCATTTCCCAAAGAGACAAAACATATTACCCCCAACAAGATACACAATGAAAGTCAACCCACTACCTATATGCAAAGAGATACCACAATCAGATTAAGGGCCCATGTGGCAAACTTCTGTTTCTGTAATTTAATTGCTAAAAAAATTATTTTTCATCAAAAGCTATCCAAGATAGCTTATGGCAAATTACAAATTTCTCTGATTGACTGACATATTTTTAGACTGAATAGCAAAGTTTGGTTTATCAAACAGCTTCATTTTAGCTTTTCGAGTTTCATAAGCACTTCCAAACTCCAAAAATAATGGCCAAACGGTGCCTAAACTGTTCAAATCCTAGGATTTGGGTTGCTTGGGTTGTTGATGTTGGTGTTGGAGGGATTGTTTGGGTGGTTGGAGGTGGTTTTGTCAGTGTTCATCCCAAGTGTGTTCTTCACTGCTTCAGCTGCCCCTTGTGTTATGTTTGCTGCTCCTAGGACTGCTCCTTGAGCCATGCTCACCGCCCCTTGCACCGCTCCTTGCGCCACCGTCGCTGCCCCCTGTGCCATGTTCTGGACTTGTTCCCCTGTCTGCTATCATTCATGCATGCATATCATACACACACACACACACACACACACACACACATATATATATATATATATATATGTATGTATATTATATGCATGTATGTATATGTATATGTGTGTGTTGTATTGTAAGAACAGGTGAATTGGTATCAAAGGATTTGATAGTGTAGTTTTCTTTTGTATAACTACCTTTCCATCATTCTATGTATGTAATGAAACAAAATGGAAAGAACATGGGAAAAAATGCCAGTTTACCTCAATTCCTATAGTAATTAAAGGGCTTTGGAAATTCACAAAACAAGACCACATTCAGTCACACTCCTATTTATGTATGATTTTTTTATGAAAACTAACATGATATTCGTTTGATAAAAAACCAGTTTTAGGAGTTACTTAAATTGAGCACACCAAAGAGCCTTTAGCAAACACTTGAATTTGCACAACAAATTCATTAGTAAATCACAGAACGAGTTCTGCACTTTCCCAAACACCCCTAAGGGCCTGTATGGAAATGATAAAAACATGATCTGATCTAGTCCAAGTCTTATCTTTATTTGATTCTTATGAAAATTGATGTTATGCTGGTTTGATAAAGAACCGAATTTTGGAATAGTTTAAGTTTGACATAGACTCATGTGTAGGTACACAGAACTATTTGGAAGTGATTATTACCCAAATCACAAAACTGGTTATTGTGTTACCTACATAGCCTCTAAAAAATTATTAGAAATTGAGAAAAAAAAAAAAGGGAAAAGGAGTTGACTTAAAATCAATTTCCTTAAAATTACTCGTTGGATTTTCTCTTCCTATCATATTTTCACCACCGTTTTTCTTACTAACCAAATACAGAAAAGAGCCTTTTTTTTTTTTTGGTCTTCTCTCTTCTTTGCCAAAATCCAAGAACTAGAAGGAGCTAGTATTATTACCTGTTGAAGGAAATTAGTTCCATGGCCATAGTTTTGGGTATTGGATGATTGATTCAGTAGTCCATCGGCCTTCATCTGTAATAGGACAGTACGCCGGACAATAAAGTTTAGTTTTGAAATTAAAAAAAATGTGTTTGCGCATATTTGTGTAACCATGCATGCATACTTCATATTTATAAAGGTAAAAAGCATTTTGTCCCTTCAAATTATATCCCGATTTGCAATTTGCTCTCCGAACTTAAAAAAACTGCAATATCACCCATAAACTATCAATTGTTTTACAATGTCAACCCTTCGTGACACTCAGTTAAAAAAATAGACAGAAGTTGGTGATCACGTGGGAGAAACATGGTAACTTTGAGGGCAATGTCAATCCTAAACTATCAATCGCGTTGCATTTTGGCCCCCTAAACTATTAATTGCATTATATTTTACCCACTCAAAATTACCCACGTGGCCACATACATCCCACATGACCAACTTCCGTCTATAATTTGACAGAGTGTCACAGAGGGGTTGACATTGCAAAATAATTGATAGTATAGGGTTGACATTACAATTTTTTAAAGTTTGAGGACTAAACTGTGAATCGAGGTATAGTATAAGGAGACAAAATGCTTTTTACCCTATTTGTAGCCTTTGCTTCTCAACCCTTTTTGAGGTCACGACAATTATTGTGCTGCTAAATAGTTAGAAGGTGTTTGGCTAACATGAGAAACGGTCTATGATTAAGGAAATGACTGGTTTTAAATAATTTGGTATTTGTGCTGCTACTTTTTCGCTACATTGCTAGTCGACATAAAATAAGTTCTAAAATTATACTCGATATTCATAAAACCAATGAAATATGAGAATGATACTAAACCTAGTATTGTTTTAGCCTTTTAAGCATTCTCAAACACGCCTTATGACCTTTTTGGGATATTAAAAATATGATCAAGTTCATACAAAATTTCACTTTTATCTGATTTTAATAAAAACCAGTACTACGTAGGTATGATAATAATAGTAATAATAATTCTTGGAGTATTTTTAGCCAAGAACGAACTTGTAGGTATCTAAAACGCAACTACATGAGCATGGAACTAGATAGAACTACCAGGGGAAGTGGTTTTTGGTTAGGCAACCTCTTAGACTCCACCTTAATCTTAGTTACTTGGATTAATTACAGATACACCACCTGTACTTGGACTATTTTTCACTTTGGCCCCTATATTTCAAACCGTGTCACTAATACCTCCTCATACTTTGGACTAAAGTGAAACCGTTAGTGAATCAGTTAAAATTAACAAACATAAGCTATGTTTGGCAATAACTTTTGGAATTTATCAATAATTATGAACTCCAAGAGCTATTTAACAAAATAGCCTCTGCAATTGCAATGGGGCAAAAGCAATACTGGACAACTTATACTAATCGCAATTTTGGTGATTTTATTGTATAAGAAAAAGAAGTTGTCAAACAGTCCACAATGGGTATTAGTGATACGTTTGTGACTACAAAAGGACAAATTGGAAAATGTGCTCACCATAGGGGGGGTCAAAGTGGCAAATATTCCTCTAAACAAGCTCATGTTCGGTTAATTTTAACGGAATTGATAACTGCTACACTTTAATCCAAAGTACATCGTGTATTAGTGACATAATTAGAAGTATATGAGACAGTGAAATGGTCTAAGTATAGGGGGTGTATCTATAATTAAGGGTGATGCTATTTCCACTCCATCATTGAACTAAGGCACTCCATGGTACCATTCTTAAAGCATGTGGTACATGCATGTCATGCATTACATACATGGTACCACATGCTCTGATAGTGGTACCATGGAGTGTATTGGTTCAATGATGGAGTGGAAATAACAATTCCCATAATTAATCCTAATTTTAGCTTATATGCATATGCAAACATATATCTAACGATTACCTGAGCTTGGCCGGTGAATTCCCCAGCCTTGTATCTCAAGTCCTGACCTTGGTTTGCCATTTTCTGTATATTCTTGTATAATGAATAAGATTAATTCAAGTGAAAACTTAAGAGATCACATATGAAATTTATAATTTCTTGAGTTCTCTCAGTTTAACCGTATGTGCGCCTCAATGCATGCATTTTCTAACACATGGCAAGTTGTGCTTATTTCCTTTTAAGTAGGGGCCTTGGTTGAAGCTTTCAAGATGGTTGCTAAAAGAGAGAGAGGAACGTGGCAAGGCCAATGCCAGTTTTTTTTTTTTTTTTTGTGCAAGGTGTTAAACTGAAAGGTATTTGGGAAAGAGTGTTGTTATAGAGTAATATTTGGATGACAAATATTTTTACAAATATTTATAAATATATTCTATCTCTCTATTGGGTGGTACTGTGGGACCTGGATAATTTCAGTGGATCCCACAGTGCCACCCAGGACAGAGATAGAGTGTGTTTGTAAGTGCTTGTAAAAAGTGTTTGTCACCCTAGTATTGTTGATTGTTATATATGCTTCCCAAATTTTTATTTTAAAAGTGCTTTTCAAATAATGTGATAGTGGGGTCAGGTTTAATACAGTGAGACCTGTTGAATTTTAATTGGAAGTTGTTCACCTGACTCCACTGTCACATCATTTAAAGCACTTTTATAATAAAAATTTGGGAAGTATAGCATTACTCTTTGGGAAAAAGAAGTTTAGCACTAAATCCTGAAATTTGTACAGATAAATTTTAGAAGAACAACAATACTAGGAGCACAAACAAATCTCACAAACACTTACACCCATAGTCTATCTCTCTCCTGGGTAGCACTATGGGGTCAACTGAAATTATCCGGACCCATAGTGCCACCCAGAAAAGAGATAAACTGTGCGTGTAAGTGTTTGTAAGATTTATTTGTGCCCTAAATATTACCCATAGAAGAATCACAAGAGATTGAGAAATGATGAGAGGAATGAATGAACAAAGACATAGGAAGAAAACGTGGTTAGGCCGGCAGACAAATCTCTCATTCAATTTTCACATGTATACTTTACACAAGTTATCAATATTTCTAGGTGGAAAACACATAATAAACGCATGTTTTCAGATTATCTTTTAGTTGATAATAAAAGTTTTGAGTATAATTTGTAAAGTTTGGCTAACGAAAAATAATTTTGTGGAGTTTATTACAATGTGGTGTACACATTATACATTTATTTTTTAAAAAATATTTGCAACTTCATAATAATTGAATCAACATATTCCAAATGAAACCAAACCTTGTATCCCAACCAATTGGGGTTTAGGTTGGACTTTGAAGTAGGGTTTTTTAGTAGGTGATTGGGCTTTGAAGTTAAACAGAATTGGGATTATTTTATTTTTTTAATTTTTAATTTTTAAATCTACAAAAAAGTAATTATTATAAGTTGTAACGAAAACAAACTAAATCAAGCCCTATATCACATTCAATTGGGGTTTAGATTGGGTTCTTTATTTTTATTTTTTTATTAAAAGTGGTTGGGCTTTGAAGTTATCATGTAATACCTGTATTTTCAATAATTATTTATGCTGAGAGATTTTATATACTTCCCTTGGTTATATGTGAAATTTCATCTTCGATCAATCGAGGCTCTTTCGAGCGATCAAGAATTTCCAAAGTTCAAGCGATCGAACCCTGTTAGAGCGATCGAAACCCTACCGACTTGAATTTAATACGTGGCTCCCACTTCAATCGATCAAACTTTCTTCAATTGATCAAACCTGACCGATCTGCTCTCGAGCGATCGAACTTAGTTCGATCGATCTAAAGTGTAATCATCATAATTCCAAGTTTCACGCAGAAACAGCCACTTGTACCCTTTTTGCCCCTACATATACACTGGTTTCGTGTGTGTATTGGGTTTTGCCGGACCCTTGTGAATTGAGAGAGTTGTGAGTGTGTGTTTTGATATATATATATATACTCATACACATATATTATACACTACACACATCTATATATTATATACACCCAAAAAGATAGAGAGAGAGAAACAGAGAAAAAGAAGAACCAGACGAAGAAGAGAAAGAGAATGAGAGACAGAGACGAAGGGAGGAGCAAAGAGAAGAAGGAGAAGCCATTGGAGGCCATTAAAGCTCGGAAGTTCAAATCTTTGCCAAACGCACCCTAAGTGAGTTTTTACTCACTTGGTATCTTTATTATAATGTTTATAAGCTTTTTGATATGTTTAAACGTATTAAAAATGTCCTTAGGATGTCTGTATATATGCTATTCAGAATCTGCTGGAAAAGACGACTCTCGAGCGATTGAACAGAGTTCAATCGATCGAAGGTTCGATCGATCGAAGCGACTTCGATCACTCGAACATTATTTTCCCTCAATCGATCAAAATGATTTCAATCGATCGAGACATGCATAACATGGTTTAGTTCTTTAGTTTATTTTATATGAGGTTCGATTACTCGATTCACAATTCGACTTCTATTATACGATCATGGTTAGTCAGGGAGAATGTGACAACACATATAAGTATGTTTAAGAATAATGGATTAACATAATGACGTTAGATACTGTGCGTTTCTTGTATGAGTTCTATATCCGTTTATTTTAATCAGAGTAGTCAGGCCACATGGGAATTGCCATGTATCAATAAAAGTACTGAGTTTAAGTAGGTTTGATAAGTTCTGGGAATAGTACGTGGAAACACGCTTGGTCATGATATGCTTTCACATGCGGTGGATCGGTTATATCCTTAACGAGCAGTGGGCAGGACCATGTAGTCCTAAGATAGCCAAATGAACCATGTTGTCTCCTTAACGAGTAGTGGATGGTTTATATCCTTAACGAGCGGTGGATGGAGATCACTGGTATAATACGAGGAGTCGTGGCAATAGATTTGATATGTTGTTGTTCAAAGCATTGTATCCCTGACATGCGGTGGATGGTTTATATCCTTAACGAGCAGATGATGGACTGACGTGGTGTCCATGATTGCAGTAGATGGTTTATATCCTTAACGAGCAATGGACAGAATGATGGTGTATTTATATATGTGAAACGATTGAGTCTGTTCTTTCTAGAAAGAGTATGTTGATTATCGATCACAGGATAACAAGACGATAAGGGTTGAGTTGTGACGTTGGATTACAGAAAAGATATTATTTAGCAGAACTATATCTTAGACACTTCAATAACTTGTTATAGGGTATAGCTTTGATGCCTTATGAGTTTCTATTCACTCAGCTCTCAATAAGCTGACGGCTGTTATTGCCTGGACATTCCCCGTCCAGATTACCTTGTCCCTTTTAATGCAGATAATGGAGCTTACAACGATGGCTACTACCCTGAAGGGGAATTCGCAGACTAATGCCAGTTATACCAAAGAAGGCTACTATGCTGACGACTACTCCTACGCCAGCTGAAGATCTGAAGATAGTTTATCTAGTTTATGTTTAAGTTTTATATTACTTTTGAACTTTGTTAGTTAACGGGTACTTGGGTATATGTTGTCTCTAGACCTGTTGTGATCCTGTGGACCATACTATGATGATTTGTAATAGTTAGTACTGTCTTATATTTCAGTGATGTTATTACTGTTCCTGTTGTTTTAGTTCGACTGGTACTGCGTGGTGTAGATAATTAGTGACTTTTACTTGTCATTCCCTATTGACCCAAAAAGGAAATTTATTTTTCTCTATTTTTGCTGCTCCGGGGCGTGACAGGATTTTTGGTATAAGAGCCTCAGGTTATGATACTTTTGTTCACAAAAGTGTTTTAAGATTCCCTGAGATGAGATATGAGTTTGAGATAAGTTAGTCCGTCTGACGATAGATAGTTATTCCTTGTAGGTTAGCATGGATTCAGAGTTTCGTAGATTTGTCAATGACTCCTATAGAGGTTACATGATTCATGGGGATACCGTAGAGCTAACTGACCCAGAGCGTTACCAGGATCGCGTGTGTCAGATAGCCAGTCGTTATTTGGAAGAGGATATGTAGAAGGCCCTCTATGTTGATAGACGGACTCACCTGACCCAGATGCGTATGGATGCTTACCATTCAGTGAGGATTGGCAGACATATTTACCAGGAGATTTTTTGTTTGATCCAGAGTAAGCTGGAGATGGACGCTATTGAGCTTCGAGCGATTCTTGGAGGACCTATTGAGGCAGCACCAGTAGTAGCACCACCATCACCGATACCTGAGGTATCCATTCTAGAGCCACATGAGCAGTTTGAGGAGCCAGAGTCACCAGAGGCCGAGCCGATAGTAGATGTTGACCCAGAGGAGGATCCCGCGGAGGATGTTGAGCCAGTCGAGGATGATGAGGAGCCAGAGGAGGATCTGGAAGAGGACCCAGAGCTAGTTAATGAGGATATTATAGTTGGAGAAAATGACATAGGAGTAGCAGGAGATGAGGGTATGGAGGATATTTCAGTGGAGCCTGAAGAAGTAGTTGTACCCGAGATACCCGTTGTGTTCGATTTACTAGCACGACCTGTACTACATATGGTAGCCATTGCCAATATGGCATCCGAGTGAGTAATAGCGATGGTTGCATAGCCAACTGGAGTTCCTATAGGACAGGCTGCATTAGGAGAGGCTATAGCTATCGTTGGAGATTTTACCGAGTTGATCGTCAAGGTAGCCGAGCCAGCTTTTGGTGTTGAGGAGATGGAGGTTGACAACATGATTGTCGAGGATTGCGATATTGGGGTGGTAGTAGGAGGAGCAACAGTACCAGCTGAGGATGACCCATCTATTGAGATGGACATTGCACCTGAGGATGAGGCACCATCAGGATCGGATGCTGACGACTTTTGAGTCAGGATCTAGAGAGGTTTAGATTTTTGCTAGTTTTATATCAGGACATGTTGTCCACATGATTTGTGGGAGCTTGAGAGATAGCTATTAGACTATAGCTTATATTATATAGCTAGATGCCACTTGTATAGTTGCCCTTAGTATTGTATTTTGCTTATGTCCCACGTGGTACATGGTACGATTATTGTGTACTCCATAGTACATCTTTTGTTATATATATGAGCAATACTTTTGATATTGATGGTATGTTTGTGTTGTAATGTGTTGTTTAGTAGAACTGTTAGTTCTCATTGCTTCTCGCCCTATCTTGTTTTCGTTTCTGCAAGAAGACTTTCAGCTAATCAGTGGGTCTCTTGTAGGCAACACTCGTTATCAGTATGGTAGGACCCTTGAGAAATCACCAAGCGCCTACTGGAGCCCCAATCCCTGAAAGAATGGACTCATCTAGAGTTTTTGAAGCATTTTGCAAAGGATGGAACATGCAGGGGATACCTACAATCAAGCTACAAATCAACAACCTGTTCAACCTCCAGCAGCACCGTTCCAACCAAGGCAAATTGAAGACAAGTTATTAGCAAATTTTCCTGGACTCTGTCCTGAGAAGTTTGATGGACTAACGGAACCCTGGAAAGCCGAGCAATGGATAAGGGAAATGGAGTTGAACTTTGAAGCATTGGAATGTAATGAGCAAGAGAAGCGTCATCTTGCTACGTTCCAGCTCACCTATGCCGTTGTAGATTGGTGGGATGTTGAACAAGAAACTATAGGAATGAACGTTGCTAGAGCAATGCCTTGGGAAACCTTCAAGGGAAGATTTTTGGAGAAGTACTTTCCAGAAGACGAAAAGGATCAACAGGAAAAGAATTTCATGAGCTTAGTTCAAGGAGATTGGACGGTAAGAGAATATACCACGTAGTTTGAGCGATTGTCTAGATTCGCTCAACATATGATTGATACACAGCAGAAGAAGGTGAAAAGATTTCACCAGGGATTGAATCCTCATCTTCGCCATGTGATGATTGGTCACCTGAACCAGAGTTTTAAAGGACTGGTCAAACTTGTTGTAAGTCTAGAGAAGGATGCATATCCAGTACAGCGACCTCAGACAAGTCGACCACAGCCATCAAGGAACTTCTAACAGAGGAATTTCCAGACCCAGTCGCCGAGGATTACCCAAGGGTGGAGACCTCAGGAAAATTTCTAAGGAAACAAGAGAACCTGGGATGGAACCAGGGAGCCTCAGTTGAGCTATCCTTGACCCCATTAATATCAACAGCGAGGATCATAACTCAAGCGCTTCTAACAGCCCCGCCAAGCAATAGTGGAGGATGTTTTAATTGTGGAAAGCCAGGGCACATTGCAAAGTTCTGCACAGCTCCCAGGATTAACCACCAGATGGGTGCTAACTACCGAAATTGCAACAAACCAGGGCACTTAAGCATAGATTACTGCGCACCACGGGGAGGGTACTATGGGGCACTAGTTTAAGGGATTCAAAGACCTCCTGATCAGACTAGGATGAATGCTATTATCCTAGCAGGAGCAGGCTTTAGTGCGGATGAGCAGCATCATTTGGAAGGTACGCTTGTACTCTTTCATAGTCCAATTAAAGCTTTATTCGATAATGGAGCTGCACATTCGTTTATTGCTGTTAAGATTGTGCGTCAGATGGGTTTACAACCTCAGACACTTGACCTAGCACTTAATACTGTGTCACCTTTGGGAGTGACTGTTAAGCTGGGTAAAGTATGTAAGGATTGTCCATTGACCTTGGGAGATAGGAATCTTCCAACAGACTTGGTAATTCTGTCGATGTCAGAGTTCGACATTATCCTAGGGATGGATTGGTTGACTAAATACAATGCCAATTTGGATTGCCCTACTAGGACGATTGTGTTTCCTATACCAGGATGTCCGACGATTAGATTCCAATGTCAGTCGGCGAGCGACATGTTTCTTGCGAGTAATTTGGCTATAATCGGGAGTGCAGATACGGAACTCAAGATGGATTAGATTCCTACTGTACAAGACTTTTAGGATGTATTCCATGATATTAGGGGACTCCACCAAAAAGAGAAATAGACTTTTGTGTTGAACTAGTACATGGAACATTGCCTATTTCCAAGACTCTATATAGGATGGCACCAACTGAAATGTTGGAATTGAAGAAGCAAGTCTAGGAACTTGAAGATCTAGGATTTGTTCGTCCAAGCACGTCAACTTGGGGAGCACCATTTCTATTCGTGAAAAAGAAAGAAGGGGCACTTCGACTCTGTATGGACTATAGGGAGTTGAACAAGGTCACGATTAAGAATAGATATCCACTACCTTGGATAGACGATCTATTCGACCAGTTACAAGGATCTAGGATCTTTTCGAAGATCGATTTATGTTCGGGATATCACCAGTTGTTAGTTCGATCGGAGGATGTGTCGAAGACTGTGTTCAGGATGAGATATAGGTATTACGAGTTTCTAGTTATGCCTTTTGGATTGACGAATGCGCCAACAGTATTCATGGATTTAATGAATAGAATGTTCAGACCATATTTGGATAAATTCATTATAGTATTCATCGACGATATTTTGATCTACTCAAAGACGGAAGAGGATCATAAGTAGCACTTGCAGATTACCTTACAAACACTTCAAGATAGCAAGTTGTATGTAAAGTTCAGCAAGTGTGAATTCTGGCTATGGGAAGTCAAATTTTTGCGACATGTTATATCTCAGGACGGTATTTCAGCGAACTCATCTAATATTGATGCAGTCTTAAGTTGGAACAGACTGACCAACGTGACAAAAGTTAGAAGTTTCTTCGGCTTAGCAGGATATTATCGAAGATTTGTAGCAGGGTTTTCCAAGTTAGAAGGACCTTTGACGAATTTGATGAGAAAAGAGATAAAGTACAAATGGACAGATAAGCACAAAAAGAGATTAACTTCTGCAACGGTACTCACAATACCCAAGAGTAGAGAGCGATACGTAATCTACAATGATCCATCGCACCAAGGACTTGGTTGTGTACTTATGCAAGATGGGAATGTCATTGCATATTGTCACGACCCATCCCGCTACGGGAGGAAATAGGACACGTGGCATGCCACCGAGGCTCATCCAATTCATTCTATAACTCTAGCAGCGGAAAAGAAACTTAAAGAAACTCTTTAAAACAAAGTTCATTTTGGAAGAAAAACATAACATTGAACTATGAGTCCGCAAAATCCGTATCAATTTGAAAAGTTAATTATATTTCAAATTAACTATAAAAGTTTTATTAGGGACCCCAAATGTACCCTAAAAGCAAAATAGAACAGTTCAATATTTTCCGAAAAAGGTACTTCCTTTGTAAAAACACTATTCACGGGCAGCCCACTTTTGCCTATTTTTACTTTTTTTGAAAACGTCCCAATTACGACAAAACTCAACATACGAATTCCCAATCGTTCTGAAACTTTACCAAAGGTATATAAACATATTAGATAGCATGTCTAAGATTTTAAAACATTAACGGAACTCGTTTGGATCAAATCTCTTAAGTGCTACAACAAATTCATAAAACATGAAATTTAACGTGTTAAACATCAAAACGCAAACTCAAGAGTTCCAAGTCACTTCCAACCAACTTAAAAAGGTTTTCAAAAGAATATTACATCAACTCAATAATAATAATCCAGAGCTTCTATGATTCGATTACAAAAATCTATACCCCAATTCCTTCGAATGATCCCAACGGCCTCATTCCTCGCATTCCATCTTTCTTTTCTTCATACCTGCAATGGAGTAAATCTCCATTGCTCAGCTATATGCTGAGTGTACAATTATAAACATATGCATATGGGCAATTCATGCTTTAAACATCAAAACACCTCAAATTAGTCTCTAGGGTGAGTGGTACGCTTTCATCCAGTAATGAAACCGATGTCGTGGAAGGCACACCTCTTCCACGCACCCCTGTACACTGGTTGGGCCTTCCTCCATACCAGGTACCGTGTCCTGGTTGGGCCTTCCTCCATACCAGACACCACACAATCAATGTTACAACCCTCAAACTTCGAGAAGTTTGCCCCGGATGAAATTGCACCAAACTCCCCTTTGACTCAAGTAGACACATAACTTGTTCACATAAACAGTTATACATGCTTTTCTAACATTTTCGCGTGCATAATTAACGGGCCTAATTAATACATGAATTTTGCCCGGATCGCAATTTCATACATAATACCCAAAGCATCAAAATTGTCTATATAACACAAGTTCGGAATTCATACCTCGAGCAATCGTCCTATAACTTTGAGGAAAGCACTAGTAGCCCGATTAAATGTCGAATCTACGATTAGGAGTGATTCCTACAAGTATTTACATGATTTTCCCAAATTTCCATAAATTAGATTTTCGGAAAAAACTTAGCCAAACAAGGCCTATGTGGTATCAAAATGTAACTCTTACCTCGAGGAGCTCGAATATGAAATTTGGAGAAAAACTGACGATCGAAAAGTCGTCGATTTGAGTCGGCAAGCACTAAGCTTCAAAATCCCCAAATCTCCTCTCATGATTTCAATTTTAGGTTGAAGACATTATGACAAAATATCTTAGCTTTCTATATATAGACAACACTTTCAAAAATTGTGTTTACCTCCCACGAGTTCTCAAAACATCTCATTATACCCCGAAACGTCGCACACGTCCATTTTATAACTTTACGAGTGAAAACTAAAATTTATAAAAGTTTTCGACTATGTTCCGTTTGGGTCCCAAAAATCATGTTCTGAAACTAATTTCGTGAAATCTCTAGACCAATCTACCTTTTATGCTACGCATCACTCACGTTCTCACCACAGTATTCACAATGATCTAAGATAGGATCAAACTACCAGAAATTATACAAAACAGGTATAATTACTATTCATGAAAATCAGGTAAAGTCAAATAACATTTAAAATCACATAAATGTCATTTACTCATGTCAATCCCTCATTGATTATCAAATCTTTGTGTCCTCGATTGACACTCACCGTTGACCCACGTCAACCACATCCACAATTATTAATCAACATTAATAATTCATCATAAATCAATTTTGTATTTTAAAATAAAAAGATTTCCCGGGACGGGTGTGACACATATGGATCAAGACAATTGAATGTACATGAGAAGAATTATCCTACGCATGATCTGGAATTAGCAGCAATAGTGTTTTCATTAAAGATTTGGAGACACTATCTCTGTAGAGAAAAGTTTGATCTATTTTTCGATCATAAGAGTTTGAAGTATTTATTCTCTCAGAATGAGTTGAACATGTGACAGCGAAGATGGATGGAGTTACTCAAGGACTATGACTTTTCATTGCAATACCATCCAGGTAAAGCTAATGTTGTAGCAGATGCTTTAAGCCGTAAACCTCGATTAGTGATCACTACATTATTAATTCAAGAATGGAGAGCATTGGAAGTGTTGGCTGAATTCAAACTTCAGATAGTGGAACCAATGGAAAGACAATATTTTGGATGTTTGATGGTATAACCAACTTTGATTAGCTGTATCATAACAACCCAACAGACAACAGAAGATTTAAAGTTATGGTTTGCAAAGATGTCAGCTAAGGAGCTAGAAATCTGGAGTATAGTACAGACGGAGCCTTATGATGTAAAGGTAGACTCTGTGTACCTAATGAAGAAAATTTGAAAAGAAATATTGGATGAAGCTCATAAGTCACAGATGACGATTCATCTAGGAGGTACGAAGATGTACAAGGATTTGAAGAGGAATTTCTGGTGGGAAAGAATAAAGAGAGAAATAGCTGAGTATGTATCTCAGTGTCTTACTTGTAAACAAGTAAAGGCAGAACATTAGAAACCATCGAGACTTCTACAGTCGTTACCGATTCCTCAATAGAAATGGGAACACATAACCATGGATTTCGTGGTAGGATTTTCGAAGTCACAATAGAACCACGATGATATTTGGGTAATTATGGATCGACTTACAAAGACGGCACATTTTATCGCCTACAATTTGACATATTTGTTAGGAAACTGCCTTCCGAGAATCCATTGACAGCGCGTATAAGTTGGTACTGCAAAAATTTTACGTGAAAACTACAATAACCCTACAAGGGCGGAACTAGGGTTACCTTAAACTGCTAAAACGGATTGCTGTAGTAGACGAATCGAGAACACGGGCTTGATGACAGCTCACGATCTTCTACCGTATTCCTTTGCTGCCAGAATATCGAACTGAGTGTGGGCTCTTTCGAAATCCTTTCTGTTTTCTGCTCTCCCTCTTTTACGCTCTCTTTTCTATTCCTAGTTATAATTCTCTATATAGAAAAACGCTAGCTGATGAGAGAGCCAAAGCAGCATATATATATAGGCTACGATAGGGACCATAAGAAGTCAATAAGGAATAGGCTTTCTTATGGAATTAGGAAACCCTAATTCAAACTGAATCAGATTCCTATTTCCATAAATTATAATTCATACCACTAAAAAATTATAATTGCACTCCTACCCTTATCTCAAAAATATATTTCGAGCTCCATGTTATTAAATGCTTATTATCTCCCCATGTTAAGATTACAGATATCCATTAATTAAATATAATTACTGACAATCATATTTAATTAATTTCTTAAAATTCCTTGAGATCCTCTGCTTAACTTATCTGATATGTCGGATACAAAATCCACCTGCATGGTTTGACATAATCAAAACTTATAAGCTTTCTCAAGGGGATATCATCAATCCCAAAATTGAGACATGGATTCCATCATTAATTAATATCCACCACACAATTAATATTGCCACCCAATCCAATGAGATATTGACCCATTTAAGGATCTCACCCTTTTAGGGTTCAAAGTGTAAATATCAAATGTACGTGTCTACAAATTAACTCAGGATTTAGAGCATAAGCACTCATAATAGCCATGAGGTATTAATTATCTTATAAGTCAGTATAAAGATAATTACCCCAAGTCAGTCCCGTTTAATACACAAAGTGTACCAGCATAGTGAGTTGAAACTATACCGTTTTTCGTAGTCAAGACAAACCTACTACAACACCATGCTGCAGTCCTACCGATGGTGTGTCCAATCCCATCTAAGACTGTAAACCAAAATCTTACATTCTATAATATCTGATGGCCTGATCTTCCGTGTGTAAGCCGAACTCTACACACCAAACCACCTACTATATAGAATGAGAGACACACATGCATAATATTAAATAAATAATATAATACAAACATTGCCCACACAGATTCTCATAAAAATGGATCAACTGATTTTATTAAATGAATAATAAATCAACTACATAAAGCATGGCTTTTAGTATATATCCCTAACAATATCCAGTAGAACGTTTGAGCCGAATGTATCTACAGCACGTAGTACACTTACATGGAGTACTTGTATCTATCGTATCAGATCGAGATTCGCGTTTTATTGCAGAATTCTGGAAGAGCCTCCAGACAGCGATGGGAACAACATTAAACTTAAGTTCAGCCTTTCATCCACAGACCGATGGGCAGACTAAACGAGTTAATCAAGTAATGGAGAACATGTTACGCGCTTGTGTCATTAATTTTGAGAGTTCTTGGGAGACGCACTTACCTTTGATTGAGTTCACCTACAACAACAACTATCATTCGAGTATAGGAATGGCGCCGTCTGAAGCTTTGTACGGAAGGCCTTGTCGATTGCTGTTATGTTGGGCCGAAGTCGGAGATACTCAACTTCTTGGGCCAGAGATGGTATGAGAGACAAGCGAGAAGATTCATATTGTACGTGAGAAGATGAAGATAGCTCAGACCCGACATAACAGTTATGCTGACAAGCAACGCAAAGACTTGGAGTTCGCAGTTGGAGACCACGTGCTACTCAAAGTTTCACCTATTTGAGGGATTGCTCGATTTGGTCAGAAGAGAGGCAAGTTATCGTCGCGATTCATCGGACCATTCGAGATTTTAGAGCATGTGGGTAAGGTTGCTTATTGCCTTGCGTTGCCACTGAAGATGTCAAGAGTACACAACGTTTTCCACATCAGTATGCTGAGGAAGTGTACTCACAATCCAATGTGTGAGATCAACTTCGAAGATATTGAAGTCAACGACATTGTTACCTTCAATGAAGGATCGATTTGTATTTTAGACTGTGGAATCAAAAAGCTCAGGAATAAGGAGATTCCGCTAGTCAAGATTCAGTGGAAGCATCATGATGAAGGAGAAGCTTCGTGGGAACTAGAGTCAAAGAGGCAAGAGAAGTTTTTGTTTTTGTTTTAGACCTTGTATGTTTTGATTTCGAGGACGAAATCTTTAATGAGTGGTGGATGATGTAATACCCTATATTTTCAATAATTATTTACGCAGAGAGATTTTATATACTTCCCTTGGTCATATGTGAAATTTCATTTTTGATCAATTGAGGCTCTTTCGAGCAATCTAGAATTTCCAAAGTTCAAGCGATCGAACCCTGTTAGAGCGATCAAAACCCTACCGACCTGAGTTTAATATGTGGCCCCTACTTCAATCAATTAAACTTTCTTCAATTGATCAAATCTGACCGATCTACTCTCGAGCGATCAAACTTAGTTCGATCGATCAAAAGTGTAATCATCAGAATTCTAGGTTTCACGCAGAAACAACCACCTACACCCTTTTTGCCCCTATATATACATTGGTTTCATGTGTGTATTGGGTTTTGCCGAACCCTTGTGAGTTGAGAGGTTTGTGAGTGTGTGTTTTGATATCTATATACTCATACACATATATTATACACTACACAGATCTATTTATTATATACACCTAGAGAGAGAGAAAAATAGAGAAGAAAAAGAACCAGACGAAGAAGAAAAAGAGAAGGAGAGACAAAGACGAAGAGAGGAGCAGAGAGAAGAAGGAGAAGCCATTGGAGGCCATTAAAGCTTGGAAGTTGAAAGCTTAGCCAAACGCACCATAAGTGAGTTTTTACTCACTTGGTATCTTTATTATAATGTTTATAAGCTTTTTTGATATGTTTAGACATATTAAAAATGTCCTTAGGATGTCTGTATATAATATGCTGTTCAAAATCTTCTCGAGTAGACGACTCTCGAGCGATTGAACAAAGTTCAATTGATCGAAGGTTCGATCGATCGAAGCGACTTCGATCGCTCGAACATTATTTTTCCTCAATCGGTCGAAATGATTTCAATCGATCGAGACATGCAGAACATGGTTTAGTTCTTTAGTTTATTTTATATGAGGTCCGATTACTTAATTCACGATTCAGACTTCTATTATGTGATCATGGGTTAGTTAGGGAGAATGTGACAACACAAATAAGTATGATTAAGAATAATGGATTAACATAATGATGTTAGATACTATGCGTTTCTTGTATGAGTTTGATATCCATTTATTTTAATCAGAGTAGTCAGGCCATATGGGAATTGTCATGTATCGATTGAAGTACTGAGTTTAAGTAGGTTTGATAAGTCCTGGGAATGGTACGTGGAAACACGCTTGGTCATGAAATGCTTTTACATGCGGTGGATGGGTTATATCCTTAACGAGCAGTGGGCAGGACCATGTAGTCCTAAGATAGCCAAATGATCCATGTTACATTCTTAACGAGCGGTGGATGGAGATCACTGGTATAATACGAGGAGTCGTGGCAATAGATTTGATATGCTGTTGTTCAAAGCGTTGTATCCCTGACATGCGGTGGATGGTTTATATCCTTAACAAGTGGGGGATGGACAGACGTGGTGTCCATGATTGCGGTGGATGGTATATATCCTTAACGAGCAGTGGACAAATGATGGTGTATCTATATATGTGAAACGATTGAGTCTGTTCTTTTTAGAAATAGTATGTTGATTATCGGTCACAGGATAACAAGACGATAATGGTTGACGTTGTGACGTTGGAATACAAAAAAGATATTATTTAGTAGAACTATATCTTAGACACTTCAATAACTTGTTATAGGGTATAGCATTGATACCTTGTGAGTTTCTATTCACTCAGCTCTCAGTAAGCTGACGGTTGTTATTGCCTGGACATTTTCTGTCCAGATTACCCTGTCCCTTTTAATGCAGATAATGGAGCTTACAACGATGACTACTACCCGGAAGGGGAATTCGTAGAGGATGGCCCCACTGATGCCAGTTATACCAAAGAAGGCTACTATGCTGACGACTACCCCAACGCCAGCTGAAGATCTGAAGATAGTTTATCTAGTTTTTGTTTAAGTTTTATATTACTGTTGAACTTTGTTAGTTAACGAGTACTTGGGCATATGTTGTCTCCAGACCTGTTGTGATCCTGTGGACCACACTATGATGATTTGTAATAGTTAGAACTGGCTTATATTTCAGTGATGTTATTACTGTTCCTGTTGTTTTAGTTAGACTAGTATTGCGTGGTGTGGATAATTAGTGACTTTCACTTGTCTTTCCCTATGGACCCAAAAAGGAAATTCATTTTTCTCTATTTTTGTTGCTCCGGGGAGTGACATAACAAGCCATAGAATTGGATCTTAAAAATCTACAAAGACTATGTAGTATATGTTCTATATATATATATAAATTTTCTATTTTGTTTGGGGGGGGGGGGGGGGGGGGGTGTTAAGGGGGAGTTGGAGTCTTATAGAAATTGGGGTTTTTTGAATGGGGGCCCATGGCAACCAGTACCTTGCCCCAGGGCCGGCCCCTTTCCATTGGCTCTGTAAATTAATTTGGTTTATATAAATAATAAGAATCTTCAATATGTACTTTCATGATTAAAGGACACTCAGAATTCTTTTGGATCAATATGTATTTTGATTACGAAACTATTTTGATAAACATCCCTTAATTTGGGTTAGAGGAGTTTTGCAGCAAAAAAATCTCAAAATTTTCTTCAAGGTTTGAAAATAATTTCTTGAAATATGAATTTAGAATGATTTTTAGTTTGTGTCTTCTTCATATTCCATTTTTACAATTTCTGATTTGATTAGAGCACAGTTTAAATATAGTTAATCTCATTTAAGTTCTTTCTAATCATTAATTGTTGATATCATGTGAAGAAAAGTAGGTTAGAGATCCTTGGCCGCAAGTATTAGGGGTGTAAGTAAACCACCAGACTGACCATTCGGTTCGGTTTTTAAAATTTTCATGCAGTGTAAAAACTGAACAGAGTCAAAATTTTACACTAAACCGAACCAAAACCAAAATCAAACGATTTGACTAAAAATTGGACCGAACGGAACCTAACCGAACCATTTTCACCCTTTGCCACAAGAGTTACTAGCAGCATTTGGATAATATGCACAAGTGCTTGACACCATCTCATCTATTTTTATAACTAAAACTAGAGCTATTTCCCCTTTTGTAAGCCATAGCACTGATGGAATTTTTTAACAAATGTATTGGTGTGAGATAATAATTTTTCTTGTTCGATAAGATATTATATTTTTTAAATGAGAGTCAAATTTTATCTTTGACTTGGTTTAAACACTCCTTGTCATAGATGAATTTTTGGAGTGATTCCATCCACTATTTTTTCCATCCTTTTTTATACTTCAACGTATACTTTGTAGGGAATTTAACACGCGGAAACAAATTTCCGAAATAAACACACACACACATGAGCAGTAATTAAACATGCTCATCAAAGAAAAGACGCACAGATTTCTACGTGGTTCGACCAAACACCTGCCTACGTCCACACCCGAGAGATCCATTCTTTCACTATTGAGTAAAACATGATACAAGTTATATGGATTAAATCCCATAACCCAAATACAAAGACTCATGTACACTCCTCACTCAATATCTAAAGAACCTGACACAATTAATCACTGTAACATAGAGAAATCGGAGAGATAAAGAAATACCTAGCCCTACCTCACATCCCTATCATTGTGAACAACCCTCACAGAAAGCCCCAATAATTCATATCTCTCTCACCCTAGAGCATGCACCCCCCATGAGGGGAGACCCCCAAATTGGTACACCAAGGGCTTACCTAAATTCCTATACAACATCCCTATATATAGAATTTGCATCCCATTACTTATTAGACAAGTAATACAACTCTATCACAAAGGAAACCAAATCACAGTAGGAATCTAGCCAAATCACAATCCCTAAATTAATGGGATTATCCCACATGTGATATAATCCCAACGTACTTGTCATTTTTACACCATCCTTTTGGAACACTACACACCATTTTTTACATAAGTAATTATTATGCCCAAACATCTCTCCTTTCTATCCCACGAAATGAGGCCACACTTGGAATGTGAAGATTTTCTTAATATAAAGGTCATCATTGGCTATAAAAAATATAGGTGATCAATCTTGTGATATGATTAAAGAAAATATAACCATGGCTATATACATCTATTATATGTACACACAAAGAGTTTTGAAGCTGTGAAAAAATTATTCTTGTATCAATGTTCTATTGTGTATTCGGGCAAATACAGAATAGCTTAAGTTTTTTCGGTATAGTTTCTTTTCTGTCAGTTTAGTGCATAAAAACTATACAAAAAATTGGTATAATTGGGCTGTTGTATTCTAGGAGTTGATACACCATCCTGTGCACCAGTGAGAAGACCGAGGAGGATCGAAATCAACCTTAAAGAGAGCGACCTGGTCCATGCCTCGGCCCGTTACTGATTTGGACTTCCACTCTCAAAGCTTTTTTTGGCACAGATCTTCAACAATTTTAAGGTTGATTAGCCTCATGGAAGCCAATTAGCATATTGCTTTTGTCAGCGACAACAGTCACAACCACCCTTCCCGGTTTAAAGGCCAATTCTTCAAGCGCTGAAAAACCAAGATGATGTTCTACCTGCCTTTGTTGAAGGTTGCATTTATTCTTGACGAACCAAACCCAAGGGACTCGGATAGGCTAGAACCTGTGAAATCTCATCAAGCACTTAAATGGGAAGCTACTGATTTCAACTTCAAAAATTACATCCTCAATAGGCTTTCAGACGAGCTTTACGATTTCTATGCCAAGCTGCTAATGACTGCTGATGTTTAGAATGCACTTCAAAAGAAATACGACACTGAAGAGGCCAAAGTGAAAAAAAATACACTATAAGTCGTTATTTAAAATACCAAATGGTAGACGAAAAACCGGTAGTCTCATAGTGCCATGAACTTCAGAAAATCATTCATGAAATTTTTTCAAAGGGGATGAAAATAGATGAACAATTCCAAGTAGCAGTTTTCATTGATAAACTGTCCCCCTCTGGGAAGGACTTTAGGAACTCCTTAAGGCACAAGTCGAAAGAGTTTTCTATGGAGAGTCTAATTGTGAGACTCTGAATCGAGAAGGAATCTAGACTGCAAGACCAAAAAGAGGAAAATTATGTGCCAGCCAAAATTAATACTATTATCCCCCAATAAAATTATAGTTTTGAAATCAGCCCATAAAAATTTTAAAAATAAAAATGGGCAGGCAAAAGAAAATATTTGTTCCAAACCAAAGCTAGAACCATTTCAAAAAGAATACGAACCAAGGACCTCCTTCAAGACAAAATCATTCCAGCAGATGTTTTGTTTGTGGACATCCTGGGCACTTTGCTTGAAATTGCCGGAAGCGCCAGTCTGCTCCTCAGACTAACGTGACCGAAGCGCCAATTGTGGCTATGATTACGGAAGTAAATTCCATGACAGTTTTCGAAGGATGGTAGATTGATACTGGAACCTCTAGGCACGTGTGTAACAATCGTGGTTGGCTCAAGAGCTACTCTCTTGTGGAGAATGAAAAGTTTTACTTGGTGATTCACATACCACCAAGGTCTTGGCAACTGGCAATGTCGAGCTAAATTTCACCTCCGGAAAGAAATTGATTTTGAAGGATGTACTGCACACTTCGGAGATTAGGAAAAATTTAGTTTCTGGTTTTTTGATTAATAAGATTGGTTTTAGCCAAACTATTGGAGGTGATCAACATGTAATTACTAAGTCAGGAATGTTTGTTGGGAAGGGGTATGCATGCGAGGGCATGTTTAAGTTGAATGTTTATGAAATTAATAAATGTTCTACATCTGCTTATATTTTGTCTACTTTTTTGAATGTTTAGCATGCTAGGCTTTGTCATATTAATAAAAAAAAATATATGTGGATAATATGAGTAGACTTGGATTAATTCCTAGTTTAAGTAGTGAACAATTTGAGCATTGTATCTCATGTAGCCAAGCAAAAATTGCAAAAACACCACATAAAAGAACAAAAACACCACATAAAAGTGTTGTTATAAATTCTAAGTTATTAGAATCAATTCATAGTGATTTATGTGAATTTGAAGGAATTTTGACAGGTGGTGGAAAAAGATATTTTATTGCATTTATTGATGGATTCTTCAAAATACACATATGTTTATCTTTTGGAAAATAAAAATGATGCTTTTGAAGCTTTTAAGATTTTTTAAGTGAAGCTCAAAATCAATTTAAAAGAAAAATTAAAATGCTTAGAACCGATAGAGAGAGAAAGAGAATTTAGTAATTTTTAAGAATCTCACGGTATTATTTATGAAACAACAACACCTTTTCACCTGAACGTAAAAATAGGACTTTTACGGAACTTCTTGTTGTTATACTTGTGAATTGTGGAGCTCCCACTAAGCTTTAGGGAGAAGCCTTATTAACTGTTTGTTATGTCTTAAATAGAGTTCCCCACTCTAAAACAAAAATTACTCCTTTTGAGCTTTAGAAAAATAGAAAACTAAAGTTAAAATATTTTCGAGTTTGGGGTTGTTTGGCTTATGTTAGAATTCCTGATCCTATGAGACACAAACTTGCTAGTAGAGCAGTAGAATGTGCATTTCTGGGATATGCTTTTAATAGTAAAGCTTGTACATTTTTAGACATTAAAAATAATGTTATTTTTGAATCTATAGATGTTGATTTTTTTGAAGATAGATTTACTTTTAAATCAAGAAAAATACACACCATTTTTACACAAGTAATTATTATGCCCAAACATCTCTCCTTTCTATCCCACGAAATGAGGCCACACTTTAACTGTGAAGATTTTCTTAATATGGAGGTCATCATTGGCTATAAAAAATATAGGGGATTAGTCTTGTGATATGATTAAAGAAAATATAATCATGGCTATATACATCTATTATATGTACATACATAGAGTTTTGAAGCTGTGAAAATTTTATTTTTGTGTCAGTGTTCCATTGTGTATTCGGGAAAATGTAGAATAGCTTGAGTTTTTTTGGTGTAGTTTATTTTCTTTCACTTTAGTGCATAAAAATTGTACAGAAATTTGGTATAATTGGGCTGTTGTATCCTAGGGGTTGATACACCATCCTGTGCACCGGTGAGAAGACTGAGGAGACGCAAAATCAACCTTAAAGAGAGAGCGACCTGGTTCGCGCCTCGACCCTTTACTGATTTGGACTTCCACTCTCAAATCTTTTTTCGGCACAGATCTTCAACACCTACGTGGAATTTTTTATCCTAAAATGTTGTGAATGTATCAACCCAACTACCAAGAAAAGTCAGCCAACTCCTTCCCTTCGTTTCTCTCACACTCACATTCACATTCACATTTTATTATGTTTATTGCCTGGCTAGGATGATGTATAGTTGTGTGCAAGCCAACATGCCATGGATTGGGGGCTACTTTTTTTGATTGCCTGATGAAGCCGTTTGGCCATGTAAAATATCTAGTATTTTACTTGTTCTGTAACTATTTCATTGATTGAATTTTTATTTATGTATTTATATTTTATTTTTTGCTTCTCCTGTGTATTACAACTGTGAATAGTTTGAAAATCGAACTGAACCGATCGGTCTGATCGGTTTACTTACGCCCTTACTATTAAAAATATAAAATTTTCATATATAATTTTAAAAGTTTTTTGAATTTTAATAATTTTTGCTCTCTAAAAAATTGTGATTTTTTTTTTCACAATGGCCTGTGATTCGCACCACATCATGGTAATGACATATGATACACCAATCATATGCAGTTATGTATGTATTATCAAATAACTACAGTAATATTTATTCCACAAGATTACCATAAAAAAAACTTTAATTCCAAAAAATCTAAAAAATTTCTTAATTTAAGGATTAAGAAAAACATGAAGTGGAATATTATATTTGACGCGCATTTGTCAAAATTGATGCGCTGTGTACTTTTTTAAACCTAAGGTCTCCCCCACTATAAATACATTGGTTGAGCTCTGCTTTTTTGATTTCTACTTCTTCTTGACCTCTATTGACTTGTTATTTTTCTTCGAAACCCCAATAAACCTGTCGTTGTTAGCAGAAAAAAAAAAAATTTGATCGTCCATCAATTTCTCTCTCAGATTCATTCTTTCCTGTAATCCATTTTTTTTAATTCTTTCTCTAGATCATATAACTGTGTGTCTATAATAGTATTTATGTTTTTAATTGGTGCAAAGCACTGGAGTAGTCCAATTTTTAGATTTTTGGGTTCATGAAATTATGATCCCATTGCTACAGTTTCAACGATATGTAGTTTTATTGTAGATAAATCTGTATATGCATATGCTTAATCTGTATATGCAATTTTTATATGTATTAGGGTAGACGCCCGTGCAATGCACAGGTCCGCCAAAATCAAAAAATAAATTAGATGTATTTATCCAGTAAAAAAAATTAAACAATCTTAAATCCTAAATGTACTGAACATGCACTGCTGCGAAAATAAAATTATGTTGGGTGTGGCTCATATTGTAATGGGTCCGTTATTGTGGCATATGAGACTTGGTCACATGAGTGAGTGACATATACTAGAGCTTCATAAGAGAAATCTGTTGAAGGGAGTAAAATCATGCAAACTGGATTTCTGCAAATATTGTGTACTTGGGAAACAATGCAAGGTGCAGTTCAAGACAGTTTCTCACAGCAGTAAGGGTATTCTTGACTATGTTCATTCGGATGTTTGGTGGCTAGTAAGAGTTCAATCAAAGGGTGGATCTTATTACTTCGTAATTTTCATAGATGATTATTCGAGGAAGGTCTGTCTACTTCATGAAGCACAAATCTGAAACTTTTGCTAAGTTCAGACTATGGAAAATAGAGGTAAAGAAATAGACAGGAAGACAGATTAAGTGCCTCAGAACGGATAATGGTACAGAGTACAAGGATTCACAAAATTTGAAGTTTTGTGAGGAGCACGAGATCAAGAGAAATTTTACAGTCCGAAGAACACCACAATAGAATGGTGTTGCAGAGAGGATAAACAATACTATCGTAGAAAAAACAAGGTGTTTGAGACTGAATGCTGGCCAACCCAAAAGTTTTTGTGTTGAATCAGTGAGTATGGCATGCTACATCATTAATAGATCACATAGAGCAGTGCTTGATGGAAAGGTAGTAGAAGAGGTATGGACAGAGAAGGAGGTGGATTACTCTATGATGAGGCTATTCGGGTATCCTGGTTATGTTCATATCCCGAGTCAGGAGAGGTCAAAGTTAGACCCAAAATCAAAGAAGTGCATCTGTTTTGGATACAAGAAAGGGGTAAAAGGGTAAAAGCTTTGGGATCCTGAAACTCAGAAGGGGGTCATCAGCAGAGATGTAGTGTTTGATGAAAACTCAATGTTGAGAACTTATTTAGAAGATCAGAAGCATCAATTAGAGGAGAAAAGCAACAACAAACAGGTCATAGAGGTGCAGCTTGATGTAGACAAATAAAATACTATCCAGCCAGTAGAGGAGCATCATAGCATAGCCACAGATAGGCCCAAACGCACGACGAAGCCACCAGCTAGGTATGATGATTTTGTTTTTTTTGCTCTTATTACTAGTGGAGGAGAACCTTCAACTTATCAGGAGGCAATTAGTTATCAAGAGAACGATAAGTGGGTGGAGGCCATGGTAGAAGAAACTCAGTCACTACATAAGAATAAGACTTGGGATTTGGTGAAACTTTCTGAGGGAAAGAGGGCAATCGGGTGTAAGTGGCTCTACAAGAAAAATGAAGCACTATCAGAAAAAGGAAGGGCAGAGGTTTAAGGCAAGATTAGTAGCAAAAGGGTACTCACAAAGGAAAGGGGATGATTACAATGAGGTTTTCTCTCTAGTGGTTAAGCACACTTCCATCCGGACAGTCCTTGCTTTAGTAGCTAGTTATGATATAAAGTTGGAGCAGCTAGATGTGAAGACTGCTTTCCTTTATGGTGATCTGGAGGAGTACATCTTCATGGAGCAGCCAGAGGGGTTCAAGCAACCAGATTCAGAACATCTCATTTGCAGATTGAAGAAGTCTCTGTACGGGCTGAAGCAGTCTCCAAGGCAAGTGGTACAAGAAGTTCGATTCCTACATGATTCAGATTGGCTACAGTCGTTGTGAGTATGATTGTTGTATTTACTTTAGGGTTCTTGATGATGGTTCTTTCATTTTCTTGATGCTTTATGTTGATAATATGTTAATTGCTGCTAAGTGTGTGAAAGAGATTGATAGACTGAAATCATTACTTGGTAGAGAGTTTGAAATGAAGGACTTGGGTGCAGCCAAGAAAATTTTTGGCATGGAAATTCGGAGAAATAGAAGGGTTGGAAAGTTATGGGTTTCTTAGGAAAAGTACGTGAAGAAGGTACTGGTGATGTTTAGTATGAGTGATACTAAACCAGTTGGTACACCACTGCCCAATCACTTCAAGTTGTTTGCTAGTCAATGCCCGAAGACAGGAGCAGAAATTGAAGATATGTCCAAGGTACCGTATGCCAATGTTGTAGGTTGTTTGATGTATGTAATGGTTTGCATTAAACCTGATTTGGCATATGCAGTCAGCACAATTAGCAAATATATGGCAAATCTAGGGAGAGAGCATTAGAAGGTAGTGAAGTGGATTTTCAGATATTTGCAAGGTACATCAGATTATGGCATTATGTTTCAAAGACAGCAGAGTTCTATTTCAATTATGGGGTATGTAGATGCAAATTACGCAGGTGATCTCGATGACAGGAGGTCTATGATAGGTTATGTGTTTACACTAGCAGGAGGGCCTACATGTTGGACGTCTACTTTACAGTCTACTGTGGCACTATCTACAACTGAATCAGAATATATGGCAGAAGTTGAGGTTGCAAAAGAAGTTTTATGGTTAAACAGTTTAGTCAAGGAACTTGGTGCTAATCAAGGTGGAGTTCAGTTGCATTGTGATAGTCAGAGTGCCATTTATTTAGCAAAGAACTAGGTGTATCATGCAAGAACTAAGCACATAGATGTGAGGTTCCACAAGAAAATGGAATTGGTTTCTACTGGTGATATTCTTTTGGAAAAGATTCATATGACGAAAAATGCTGCTGATATGTTACCAAAGCTCGTTACAACAGAAAAGTTCAAGCATTGCTTGGACTTGATCAATGTCTCTTCTTGTTGAAGAGGAGGAGTACCCCCTACCCTCTATTAGTTCAAGGTGGAGCATGTAATAGTGATCTTCAAGGTGGCTTTGATATTCGCCAAGGTGGAGATTGTTGGGTGTGGCTCATATTGTAATGGGCCCGTTACACTAGGCCCAAGAGTCAAGGGGAGGGCCCTGTGGCCCATGGAGGAGCGAAGCGTGGACGTAGGCACGTATCAAAGCTTCAATAACCCTAAATCATTTTTTGATAGTGGAAACTTCTGGCTCTCCGGTGTGGACATATGCACATTGTCGAACAACGTAGAAATTCTCCGTGTCTCTTTAATCTTTCTGTTTTTCATATATTGTTTGCATGTGATTGTTTCGATCAACAAATTATGAACATAAAAGCTTCAATAATCTGAGATGGAAGCAAAATATATTTTCTTAGTGTTTTCACTTCTATTTCTTTTAGTCATTCTCTCCCTTTTTTTTGGTATTAGTACTCTTAATAACTTATTTTTAACATCATAACACATGATATACTGGAAGAACTTATTGTAGGATTTAATTTGCAAAAAACTTTAAGTCAATGCACAACGGGAAAACAGTTTCAAAAACATTTATTGGTAGCCCGGATCTACTACTTATCAATTCCATAGATGCGTGGAAAAGGGGGACAAGAATATTACCTTATAGTCTTGAACCCAATTCTGACTTTGATTTCTGACTATAATGTGCAACAACTTTCTCCAAGAAATCTTCACCCTTATGTCTCCTTGAATGCTCCCGAATAGATTAGGGATGGTGGGAACCCTAATAGAGAGGATAAAAAGGTTTGGAAATCCTAAAACAGCTTCTGTAACTTTTTGATATTAAAAACGACGTTCAACTTCTTTCTATACGCAGCTGCCCTATTTATAGATTTCTAAACCGACTTTAGAGTTCAATCGATCGAAACTCTTTCGATTGAGCATTCGATCGATCGAAACTAGTTCCATCGATCGAATTGAACTTGTCTTCAATCAATCAAATCTTGTTCAATCGATTGAACCAACATCCTTATATGCCTCTCCAAGCATTCTTGCGGAGCTAAGAGTGGGACCTCCTAGACTCTTTATCATTGGCTCAAACCAGTTGTTCATTCCCATGATCAAACTCTTTGATCAGCGAATTAACTAACTGATCAGTTAACGTTTACTCCACTATAAAATGATAACTGCACTCCAACACAAAGGAACATATATGAAGCGATAACTAGACTTGTATGGTGTACTAATGTTCCTCTACCGTCAACATTCATAATCATATTCAAGTAGTCGGATAACTATTACTGTCAACCTGAATGATGATTACATCTTCCATTCCTTGAGTTTCATTCACGTCTCATGATTACCAAACATGTTGATAACTATTTATCAACAAGACTGCAGTTCTTAGTAATCAACTTGGTGACATTTTCAAGGGAATGCTTACGTTTTATCAGAGGGTAGATTCTATCTTGATAATATGTGTTCACAATCCCATGAATGTGATATACCCAAGATACCCAAGTGTTGATCTTTAAGACCTCACTGATTGATAAGTCAATGCAGTCACATCCATAGTCTGTGTCTATAATCGTCTCAAGATTAAGAATACGTACCCTATATAAGTTATGAGTTCCTATCGACTCTTGACAGGTTTTATATGTCAATAGGAATCTCATAGTCCGTCAATGCACTGTAAGCACTAGCATATTAACTAAGAGTCATACTCTAGTGATTGAGATTCATCACTCCATCCAATGGTAGTTAATCATGCTACAGTGTATACCTAATGAGATATCCAATCTCATCATCCACTGTGACAAGTTCTAAGTATCAAAAAATAGTAATTCGTATGTCACTTATATGTATCTTGTACATATACGAATTATTTACTATGATACTTATGGATTACAAATAATCATCTCATGAAACATACACAATTAAATGTATAAACGATATCTATATATAAAATGCCACATGTCACATACATTTAAGACCGGGTTTGAGGGCACAATCTCAACACTTATCATATTTTTTTTTCGTTCTTTTCTTTTTTTCATCTTTTTTTTTAAAAAAAAACATTTTTTTTCTTTTCTTTTGTTCATTTTTTTTTGTTTAAAGTAATACATTTTTTTAATATCATAACACATAATATATTCAAAAACCCTATCATCTTTTTTTCTTTTTTCATTTTTGTTTAACTACATGTAATCTTTATACAAATATGATTGATTTTGCTAAAATCAAGGGAATGATTATATGTATTACACACATGCCTATAAATTGAATTTTTTATTTTGATATTATCCACAATCTCCAATATTTATTTTCTCAAGTTTATCTTATGTGCGTAAAAAAATTAAATTTCTAACCATGTGTATACGTGTGTGAATTAAATTTATGCGTATGTGTGTGTAATAAAATATGAAATTCCATTTATATTTATAGCTCTAATGCAAAAAAAAAAAAAAAAAATTAAAGTTAAAAGAAAATGGAAATGTGTATTTTGTTCAACATATGATTATAGAAGTATTAGTAATTGTAAATTAAAATTTGACTTTTTAACATTGCAAAGTATTGCTTATGTATGTATTATTATATATATATATATATATATTTATTTATTATGAGTGTGTGCATAATATAGAAATGTTAAATTAATTTTATTCCAAAATTGGTGGTGTTTGTTTGGGAAACAAAAAAATACATAAAAACAAAACACAAAGGCCAAAACTGTTTGCCAAACATGGCACAACCGATTTCATAACTGATTTTGGTTTTTTTTCTTTTTATTATGTTATTTTCATTTTTTTTTGTTGAAAAGTGAGGTGGGACTATAAATTTGACTTACACACATGCTTAAAAATTTAATTTTATTACACATATATGCCTAAAAAACAAAAAAAAAAATCCATAATTGGTTGTCCCAAAATATTTTAATCACACACAATGCCTATAAATTTTATTTTATTATTTGGATATCACCCACAATCTACAAAAAAAAAAAAAAAATAGGCATGGGTGTATAATAAAATTAAATGTCTAAGCATGCAAGTAAATTAAATTTATAGGCATGCCTCACTTTTTCAAGGAAAAAAAAAACTAAATCATTTGTGAATAAATGACCAAAAAATAGTGTGGAGATGTATGGAATTGTATAGGATTTCAAAGATGAAATGGTAAAAATGAACAATTCAAAAAATGACAAAGAATGATGAAATTGAAATTGGAAATCACATTTAGTCTCTTTTACATAGGACTAGGAAGATGGGCCCGTGCAAGGCACGAGCTTTGGATTTAATAGAAAAAAATGTAATGTAATATTTTTTAGGGTTAAATATATTTTACACCATTGTAGTTTGTCACCTGTGTCAGTTTGGTCCTTGTAATTTAGAAAGTATCACTTTAGTCCCTGTAGTTTTATAAGTGTGTCAATTAAGTCTAATAAGTCTTTTAGTGACGAATAATTTTATCACTGAAAGTAAAAAATTTGTCACAAAAAGTGTTTGAGGGACTAAAATATCACACTTATGAAACTACATGGACTAAAATGACACTTTCTATACTTCAGGTACCAAATTGACACAAATGGCAAATTAGGAGGGTGTAAAATATAGTTAAGCCTATTTTTTAATGTGTACATGAAAGAGAAAAAAGTTCTAATAATTCTTAAGATTGTGTTAGAAAAAATATGTTTGAAACGTCTTTATTAACTGACGTTAAACCTACAATTTTTTGCAGGATAAATAGTACTAATCAAAATATTCAAAAATTTAAAGTGAAGAATTTTATAGACTAACATTTACTTGCTATTTCTTTGACCAGTTAGATATTGTGTTCAGAATTCATAAGAAAAAAATCTTGAGTCAAAATAGAGAAGTAAAATTTAGCTGCATTTATTGTGGATACATTTCATAGATTAGTGATTTGACAAATAAGTAAAATCAAATATTATATTCTAAATGTATTGAATATGCACCGCCGACAATAGAAGTGAGTTATTTGTGTAATGTTCATATTTCATAATTGTATACACTTAGAACTTTTACAAAAGAGTACTATACACAAGATAAAAGGGCAAGTAATTTATAAGTGCACACACTTTAAATTTTAAGACTCTTTTCTTTAACACATAACATAACACGCAGACTATATATATATATATACACAAAAATATCTATACTAATATAAAAAGAGAAAGGAAGGGGTACCAAAAAAGTTTTTCTTACGCCAATAATTACAATAAAACCTATACAAATTCCGAACAAAAATTAATAATTTCACAAAGTATTCATATATCATTTCAGATTTTTTTTTTTTAAATAATGTCTCTCAACTATCCACAGCCACTTTTTTTCTCTTGCACTCACATAGTGAGAGGCACTCCTCTAGTATGTACAAAACAGATAGGTTACAAAACATAAAAGGATAATTTGAAAATTCGACTTAACAAAAGAAAATTTTAGAAAAGGCACAAGGGTAATTTGACTATTCAATTTATAATTGTACACACTTTAAACTTTTAGGCTATTTTCTTTAATGTATAGATAATATATAAATATATATACTCACATATATACAAAAGTGTAATTAATTACGATAGGCAAAAGGATAATTTGGTAACAAAAGGGTAATTTGCAAAAAGCATAAGGGTAATTTGGTTATTAAGTATTTTTATATATATATATATAGATATAGATATCATAATAGAATAAAATAATATACAAGTATATACACATACACACACACAATGGTAATTTACAGAAGGCAACATGATTTTTAGTAATTCCAATTAATGAAAGGAAATTTGTAATTGTGCACACTTAAAATTTTAACGCTATTTTTTTTTAATAACATATTCAATTTATATATATATATATATAATAAAAATATTATATGTAAATACACAAGGGTAATTTACAAAAGTCAAAGGGTAATTTAGTAATTCAACTTATTATTGTACACACTCTAAACACGTGTAGAATAATTTTAAATTATAACACACACACGCGCACACACACACACACACACACACACACACACACACATATACATATATACACAAAAGGGTCATTTACAAAAGGCAAAAAATATAATTTGGTAATTCAATTTATAATTGTACATAAAAGGAAAAATAATAATTTATATAATAAAATAATATAAGCATTTATATATATATAGATATACACACAACGACAATTACAAAATGCAAATAAGTAATTTGGTAATTTAATTTAACAAAAATGGTAGTGTCTTAATTCAATGTATAATTGTACACACTTTAAATACATAAATAATAATATTAAATTATAATATGCATATCTATATATACATATTTAGCAAATGATAATTTACAAAATTAACTTAAGGCTTGATGTTAGTGGTTTGTTTGGTAAAACCCAAAAACATAAAAACAAAACAAAACAAAACCAAATAAGTTATTAGTGACTTGTTTGGGAAGAACGAAAAAACAAACAAATCACAAAGCCGAAAAGAGGTTGTGCCAACAAAGGCACATCCTACAATTGTTGACTTTGGGGTTTTTTGAACCAAATTGTAAATTGTAAATATTTTGTAACTATTGCTTGAAAAGTTGATTGAAATCATCATTTGTAGATGAATTTAATTTTAAAAGTTGAACCTAATTATAAATATTTGTAATTACTATTTGAAAAGTTGATTGAATCGACAGTTTTAGAATAATTAAATTTTAAAAATTGACCTAATAGTAATAAGGGTTGTTTTGTAGGTAGAGGTAGACCCAGGATTATTGGTCAGGGGGGCCTAGATTATACGGGGATTCGGGGGCAGCGCCCCCGAGGTAAATTTTTTTTTGGGTCTACCTATATATAATTATGTGTAAAACGGTAGAATTGTAAGTAGAATTGGTTTAACACCCCTAATTTGGGGTAAATCATATAATTTTAGGGGGCCTATATCTAAAACTTGTAAAATATTACATGTAAGTCTAGATATTTCACAAATGCAAGGGGCATGTGTCTAAATCTTGTAAAATATACATGTAAATCTAGAATTTTGAGAAGTCTAGGAGGGGTCTATGTGAAATTTAGGAGGCCCTATTTCTAAAATCTATAAATTATTATATATAGTTTTTCAATTTCCAAAAATCCAAGGGGGGCTTGTGCCACCCTTGGAGTCTATGTAGGTCCGCCCATGTTTGTAGGTGAAATGATCAACCACCTTCACAAAATAACAAAAACTCAAAGTAATGATTAAAGAAAAATGGAACAAAAAAGAAAAGTAAGGGTAAAAGTGTCATTTCAAACAAATCAAAAAATGACAAATTAAGACAAGGAAAATGGAATTATAAAATTTTGCTGTCTCTGTTTTCTCTCTACTCTTCAGTCTCCATGTTCTCACATTACAGTAGTACCAAAGAAGAAGTAAAATTACATTTAAGGAGAAACAAATTAGATAAATACCAAATAAGGACAATCAATTGAAATTGTACCATTCATGAGCCTTAAGCCTCTTTATATTATGGTGTAGATATATATATATATATAGATATAGACACAGATACAGATATAGATTGATATAGGTATAGAAAACAAATGTTAGTGCTTTGTTTGGGAAAACCAAAGAAAAAAACAAAACAAAACAAAACCAAACAAGGCATAACCCATTTCGGGGTTGTGTTGTGCCTTGTTCGTGTTAGTGGTTTGTTTGGAAAAATCCAAAAAAAAAAAAAAAAAAACAAAGCACTAAACAAAATGAAACAAAAACAAACAATTTAGTGACTTGTTTGGGAAGAACAAAAAAAAAATACAAACTACAAAGCCGAAAAGTGGTTGTGCCGTGTTAATTGTTGACTTTTGGGTTTATTGAACCAAATTATAAATATTTGTAATTAATGCTTGAAAAGTTGATTGAATCATTACTTGTAGATTAAATTAATTTTAATAGTTGAACCAAATTGTAAATATTTGTAATTATGGTTTGAAAAGTTGATTGAATCATCATTTCTAGAATAATTTAATTTTCAAAAGTGACCTAATAGTAGTAAGGGTTGTTTTGTGGGTGAAATGACCAACCTACCCTCACAAAATGACAAAAACTCAAAGTAATCATTAAAGCAAAATGAAACAAAAAAGAAAAGTAAGGGTAAAATTGTCATTTCAAACAAATTAAAAAAATGACAAATCAGGACAAAGTTAAAATTGGCAATCAAAGATAGCCTCTTTTATAGAGGTAGTGATATGCTTAATCAGTGCCAAGCATTGTGCGCAGGGGCGGAGCTAGGATTTCATCTTAATGGGCGCACAAACTTAATATTACTCTAGCCAGGTGTAGCTATTTTTTTGTATAGTGCAGACTCTCGATTTTAGTTGTTTCTTACTTCATGTTGTAGACAAAAACTCTACTATAAAAGGACATGTGTACATGACTTTTTGACTTATCTATATTCTCTAGGGGTGGGCAAACAGTTCGGTTAACCTAACAAACCGAACCAACTGAACCGAATTTTCAATTTCGGTTCGGTTATTTCAGTTAAAAATTTCAGTTCGGTTAAAAACCGAACCGAATTAAAAATTTCAGTTCGGTTATCAGTTGCCTATAGACAAACCGAACCGAACCGAAAAACTGAAATTTTATTTTTTATTTTTATTTTCTAATATTATTAATATACTTATACATAACTATAGATAATAAAATATAAGTATTTTTACAATTGAAAACAAATAAAAGTATGCTTTCTTTGCAATACGAAAGAGAAAGGAAAAAAAACATTAAAAAGTTGAGAAAAATGAAAAAAAAAATAATAATAAAAATTGGGTTTTTTACAATTCGGTTAACCGAATAAACAAACCGAACTGAATTTGTAATTCAGTTAACCGAACCGAACCAACCGAATTATATTTCAGTCAGTTAACAGTTGATAATCCTCCAAACCGAACCGAATTCAAACCGAACCGAATAGTGCCAAACCGAATGAACCGACCGAATGCCCACCCCTAATGTTCTCTATAATTGTGTGCTTCTTTCTTCTTCTCTTTTTAGTACAACATTTGTGTGCTTTTATGTGCTGTATGCAAATGAAGCCTGTCCTTTTAATAAACATCATATTTACAGTAGATGATTAGTATATACTTAATTTAACGAAGGCCAAGGAGTTCCAGAAAACTCTTGAAACTCTAAAAATCACCACACTCATCTATTAAAACTATGTAAAGAGTAATGCTATAACTCGTTACAAAATGCACCATATGGTGCATTGTGGAAAAAATTTAGGTTTTTTTTACTTTGTATTGAGACTTTTTAGTAAATCAATAGTCATACTAAAAGCCTAAGTGGAGAAACCAAAATTCTTCTCTAAATAATAATTAGTTAAATTTTATTTCAAATAATTATAACAAGGGAGTATAAGAGGGCTATCGCAAGTGCTGTGTAAGGTTCTAGTGTAGCTTGGTATGTGGAGAGAGAGAGAGAGAGAGAGAGAGGTGCGTTTGGCTGAGTTTCTTGGGTAGAGATATCAAATCAATAATGCTACACCAACCGAAGTGTACCGAGCCTTTGCACCGAAATAACTGTGGAGGCCACCACATGCTGTTCAAACTCGCGGGTCTATCTTACCCCTTACCCATTTCGGTTTTAAAAAAGAGAACCCGCCCAAATTAGCAAACAAATGTTGCAAGACCCAAAATCAGTTCCTCTCTGTCATGAATGATCTCTGAAACCCAGCTCAGGTATGAATGATCTCTCTCTCTCTCTCTCTCTCTCTCTCTCTCTCTCTCTCAATTACTTCACTCGTTCGAATCTGTGTTGGCTTAGGGGGACTGCGATAAGGGTTTGATTTGTGGATTGATGCGATTTGTAGGAGAAGAATACAGGTTTGAAATTTCTCTCTCTCTCTCTCTCAAATTTCTCTCTCTCTCTCTCTCTCTCTCTGTTACTCTATACCCATTAGAATTAATACATCTTCTATCTCCTAATCAAACCTTAATCGCAAGAATGAGTGTGATTCTAGTGGATGATTGTTTAAAATTTTAAATCACTTTTGATTGGGGATTTAGGGTTACTTGCATATAGATATAAACATATGCTAGCGAAGACATTGATTGCAAAAATACACCTACAAGTTACAACACAAGCTAGGCAAGTTTTCAGGTGCCTATACATATAAACATAGGAGTACATAAATATAGCTATATATAGAACTATATATAGGAGGTCATTGAGAGAGGGTGATACAGAGAGCCTGGAGAGAATTAAGTTCAATTAATTCAAGGGATTTGAAATGGATGCCTCATGCAAAGTTTTGATGGTAGTGATGATTTTTGTTGTGTCAATGGCCAAACAAGCCCTAGCAAATTTGATTTAGACTCAAATTCTAAAACTAGATAATATTGTAAGTATTTAATTAGAAACAAACGGCATTGCAGATTGAAATTATTGTGCAAAGTAATGAGGGGGACACTAAAATTTCCTACACTTAAAAAACTTCATTTTTGGAGACTACAATTCCTCTTTGACACATTCAGTTTTTTTTTTCCATGGAAACATAACAGAAAAATAAAAAATAAAAATTGAACCAGTATTTGTGTGTGCAGTTTTCAAGTATAGTGCGCTGCACAGTGTGGTTGAACTTGGCAGTGAAAGTGCATATAAGAGCTGTGACACTGGCACTTCAATAGACTCCTTGAATGGTGGAAACAATGTGGTGAAGCTAACGAAGCCCGGTACCCGATACTTTGTTTGCGGGACAATGGGCCATTGTGGCCAAGGATTGAAGGTTAAAATCACAACAGTCGCAACAGATTCTACCTCAACTACTCCAGATCAATCATCATCTTCAACACCAACTTCAACTTCTGAAGCCCCTGCTTTTCACATGTCCTCTGCTTCTTTCATGGTTGCATTGCTTGTCTTCAGTTTGTTGTTTGTATTTTAAGTATGTGGAGGCATTATTTTATTTGAATATTTGTTTTTATACTAGTAAGTTGTTTTATGGTTGAGGGAAGAGGCAGTGCTGAATAAGAATAGCCAGCCCAGGATGGTTTCAATCCTGGACTGTTTTTGATGTTGCTACAGTGTTTCCCAAAACTTGCTTAATCTTTTGATTTGTTTGCTAGGTAAAAATTAGAACAGAACTATAAATGAGTTGATTAACTCTATTCCGACAAATTCAGCACAAACACAAAAAACTGCACAAAAACCTGTTTCAACACAAAATAAACACAGACACTATAAATGAGTTGATTTGTCTGTGTTTATGCAGTTTTTTTGTGTTTGTGCAGTTTTTTGTATTTTTGCAGAATTTGTGCAGTTTTTGGTATCTGTGTTTATGCAGTTTTTTGTGTTGAAACAGGTTTTTGTGCAGTTTTTTGTGTGTGTGCAGAATTTGTGCAGTTTTTTGTGTTTATGGATAGTCTTGTAATAGTTACTTGGTATTGTTGGTCAAATGTCAGAATCTTAATTTCAACGAGTCAAAAAATGCTTCATAATTGCGATAAATTTATACAGATTTTTTTCACAATTCTGATAGAAAACTAAAGCAACCCAATACAATAAGTCCAACCCACAACCCAAAATTTAGGAGAACTTCCAATATAGTCTGGGTAGTCCCTCATTCACAGCAAGAACTTCCAAAACTTCAATGGGATAGGAAGAGTTCAAGTTGAGAAAACAACACTACTACACAAAATTGAAAATACCCACCCTACCCTTTTGAAGGTAATGTTAGATCCAACCTCAAAAGCACCCAAAAGTATAGAAATTATAAATCTATACAACAGAAGGGGACAGAAAGCTTTGAGTTCCCTCTGAATCAGGAGCTTCGAAACTCCAACTGGTTAAAGCCACCTCAACTCTCTCTTAGATAATAAATTACATATATGAATACTAGTGAGGGTTTATTAATTGATGTAGGAGAAAATTTTGAAGAAATATATAAAATTAACAAAATCCCACAGAACTGGATCTCACATCCACCACCCCCAACTTCAGATTTCAAACTTATCTTTGCAAGAATACATTTTGAAAAAGGGGGGTATAGTAAAAGAGAAAGCTCAATCTATGAAATAAAAGAAAGGGCCTGACAGAAGCTAATTAGGGCTTCCCATTGGAGAAAAACAGAGGGTTCCAGTGACCCAACAGCGATTATTTTATAAGGTGCGAGCCAAATCAAGAGAAAAAAGTAAAAAGAAAAAAAAGAGGTAATGTAGTAGTTTGCAGAAAGAAGAATGATAATTATACGCAATTTACATAATATTTGCCAAATGAAAAAAAAAAAAAGCAATCTTGTTGTGAACTTACCAAGAATGTAATAAAATACTGTAGGAGAGAGAGAGAGAGAGAGAGAGAGAGAGAGAGAGAGAGAGAGAGAGAGAGAGAGAGAGAGAGAGAGAGAGATGGAACAGTTTCTGAGAAGTTGCTTTGGTTGGATTATGATATGTGGCTTGCTTTGGTTGGATTATGATATATGGCTTTGAACCAGCTTTCGGTAGAGGCCTTTTGTGGAGAGTGAATGGAAAAATCAATTGGAAATTCAATTCAGGAACAAAAGACCTATCAATAGTTATACTGGTGGTTTCTTCACTTCAATTTGGGAGAGAGAGAGAGAGAGAGATCATTCATACCTGAGCTGGGTTTCAGAGTATCATGAGCTCCTGCTTGTGAAGTTCATGATGAGAGAGTAACTGATTTTGGGTCTTGCAACATTTGTTTGCTAATTTGGGCGGGTTTTTTTTGTTAATTTGGGCGGGTTCTCTTTTTTAAAACCGAAATGGGTAAGGGGTAAGATAGACCCGCGGATTTGAACAGCAGGTGGTGGCCCTCACAGTTATTTCGGTGCAAAGACTCGGTACACTTCGGTTGGTGTAGCATTATTGGATATCAAATATGTGTTTGGTTGAGAACTTGAGAGGACTTTTTTTTTTAGATATATATGGGTAAATTGGTGATTTGACAACTACCCTCTATATGGGGTTCCTTAGCACTTAGGAGTAATTGATTTCACATTGAGGGTTCATTTGTTAATTTTTTTTTATTTAGGAGTGTTAGTGAAAATAGTTTAGAGTTAAGGCGGTGTTCATGTAATTTACCCTAAATACTACACCCAAATTATTCACTTCTTCCTTGAAGACCAAACCTAATATTCACTTATCTCGAGAGAGAGAGAGAGAGAGAGAGAGAGCGCGCCTTCGAGTTGGCATCCACTCCAGCGACAACAACGACGACAAATTTGGTAACTCCACTCCTTCAGGTGAGTGTCCTCTTGTACCGTTTTGAGATTTGCCTTCCTCTTGAGAGAGAGAGAGAGAGAGAGAGAGAGAGAGCCTTCGAATCGCCAGCGCTAGCTAGCGAGTCATTTAGGGGGCCTCACATTCACTCACTATTCTGCCGAGAGAGAGAGAGAGAGAGAGAGAGCCTTCGAATCGCCAGCGCTAGCTAGCGAGTCATTTAGGGGCCTCACATTCACTCACTATTCTGGCTTCTAGGGATTTAAAATTGTAATATGGTTGATATGTGGATTTCACATATAGTATTAGTCGGTTAAGTGCTGAAATATTACTATTATCCAACAAAGGTTAACTCTTCATGCTTAATTTTATTTTAAAAGTTAAATCCTGATATTTATTTGGGTAGAAGTTAGAAAAATTTTTAAGTACCAAAGTGAGATTTCTTAATTTTTAAGTACCACTGATAGTGTTGTTATCAGATTTTTGTGTCATGAAATAGACTAAAGATTGGGACACAACCAAAAATGTGTTTATATCTCTCCTGCGATACCAGTGGATCCCACAGTGACACAGGAGAGAGAGAGACCTATCTCTTAGGTTGTGTCCCAAAAGTTGTGTATTTGGGTGTGTCCCAAGTATTATCCCATGAAATATGATCCCAATGGTAGATTTTGCAATTACACAATTACTTTAAATTCCTATCTTAACGAAAAATTAATTAATTCATTGTCGAAATTTTTTGTATAGAGAAATAATTAGAGTATAGAAAAAAGAGTAATGCAGAAGAGGAAGGGGAGTGCAAAGAAATACGTGGTTCGGTGCAAAGGACCTGTTGGGCTACATATTGTATTGATTCATAATTTTTATTACATAACTTACACCCTTTTATGTAGTGTAAATGTGAAATCTTATCCTCGAATGTGATAACATATATACGTATCATATGTCCGACATATGATAAGATATACATATCTTAGTAGTTTAATCTCCATTAATCTAATTTTTTATTTATTAGTTGTAAAGTAAAGAAATTGTGATTTTGTTGTTCTTATCAGTGGCTTGGCTTATTATTAGCTCGTGTCATACCGTCATGAACATGTGGTTTTTTTTTTTTTCCTTAAAAGGAAGGGGTTGTGAAGGAATAGATCAGAATTTGAAAATAGACTACAGAACTGATTATGTTTTGTTGAAGTTAAACTAAATAATACATTGCTAATGTAGAAAGGGGTTTCAATCTCAGCTTTTCATGGAAACAGAAGAAGGTATCAATCATAAACTTCAGGAATTATGTACGAAAAGATACAAATACCTGTTAGGCTGTTACCTAAAGAGTAAAGAGTAAGACTCTGTGTGTGTGTGTGTGAGAGAGAGAGAGAGAGAGAGAGAGAGAGAGAGAGAGAGAGAGAGAGAGAGAGAGAGAGAGAGTGCTAAATCTTAGGCAAATTCTGACAAGACAACACAATTGAAAAAGGGTAGTGTCTTTGTAATCATCTGTTATCATTTAGATAGTGATTTTTGTAAATTATAGAAACAATTGATTTGTTGAGGCAGCTGTCTTGAGAAGTTATTTCTTCACTAAAGTTGGATACCGTAGCTTCTATTCTGATTCCTTTACAACATTTTGAAAAAAGTATATTTCCGTGGTTGCATTTTCCACACATATGATTCCATATTTCTCACCTGAAATCAGATTTTCATTTTGTGCCATATGCACCTAGACTTTGCTTTCTTCATCTATTCTCATTGGTCTAACGTTTATTCAATTTGAGACTGTATCATAGAGATGTAGAAATGTGATTACTTTAAGAAACTAATTATTTTAAAATCCTAACATTTCAGAATGCCGAAAGATCGAAGGGCCCGTTCCATATCCTCTGATCGGTCTAGAGCATCTCCATATCCTAGCAACTCGAAGAAAGCAGATCTATCCAAGAATCGTTCCATCCAAGCCGGGGATAAGAAAGAATGGGAAGAAGCCAGATGCCCCATCTGCATGGAAATCCCACACAATGCCATTCTCTTATTATGTTCATCTCATGATAAGGGTTGTCGCCCTTTCATGTGCGACACAAGCTATCGCCACTCCAATTGTCTTGATCAGTTCTACAAGTCATCTGCAGCAAAATTTTCAGGAAATCTGGCAGAAGTAATTCTCTCCCACACAACCCATCAAAGAGAAATCGAGGAAGGAATGCTACATGGGACCACCGGCTCATGTGGGAGAGGAAAACCAGAGCTTTTGTGCCCTCTTTGTAGGGGACAGATCAATGGGTCAATTGTTAGTAAGCCGGCTCGGCGGTTCATGGACTCTAAACCAAGAAGTTGTTCACTTGAGACCTGTGATTTTAAGGGGACCTACTTGGAGCTAAGGAGGCACGCGAGGCTTGTACACCCCTCGATCCGGCCATCGGAGGCGGACCCACAACGCCAGCGTGATTGGATGAGAATCGAGCGTGAGAGGGAATCTCAAGATATACTCAGCGCATTTCAATCTGACAATTGGAGTGAAGAAAGCAATTTAAACGAGGAGAACTTGATGTGGTTGGAAAATGAACTTTGGAGTGTCTTCAATGCAGTCGGAAACTCAGAATCTGAATACCATGAATGGTCTGAGACTCTCCTAATGGCCATGGATTTTGAATCTGTGTCTTCCTCTCTTCTTGGAGAGCTTGTCACACCCGATTCATAGTTTCAGATGGGTGAGTCCTGTAGTTCAAGAGGATGTTACTAGTGGGTAATTAGGTAATAGCAGACCAAGAACATTAGCAGATCAAGAAGTAGAAGCTTTTGAAAGATTGAAGATTGATAAGAAGTCTAGGTGGGTAGTTGTGTAAATAGCATATCTAGAGGAAGATAAGAAGTCTAGAAGGTCGAGTAGTTACTAGTGGGTAGTTGTGTAAATATTATATCTAGCGGAAGATGAGAAGTCTAGAAGTTCGAGTAGTTACTAGTGGGTAGTTGTGTAAATAGCATATCTAGAGGAAGATTGATAAGAAGTTATTGTTCCAAGACTGGTGGGCAATTGTATATAATGGTGGATCAAGAAAGTAGAAGATTGACAACTTATCGTACGGATAGTGGTGAGTGGTGGCAGATTTTATAATAGCAGATCAAGAAGTAGATGAGCAATTTACCGAGGCTGGCCCTGCTAGACTACTTAATAGTGTGAAATGAATGAAGGCTCTTTGTTATGGAGTTATGTGCGAGGTTCATAGTAACATATTCTTCGAATAGAAGACGTGCAAGGATAAATACGTAATTTAAATTGCAGCTCATTGCTTCCCTGGTAGCTTTTCTAGCTTGGTGCTTTTTATCGGCTGCTTGTGTTTGTTGATTCTTTTTTAACCAAGTTTTTGGGTTTATTTGGGAGGTTGACAACAACAGTGTGCTGCTGGATGGGGAAACATTAGTTCTGTGATTTTTCTTGTTTGTTTTGTATTTAAGGTGAAATAGCAGAAATTGGGGTTATAATAAAGGTTATGAGTGTTTATATTATTTATTGTTTAAAAGGCAGTGTTTTACTGTTTTTTAGGTATGAATAACAATGTAGTTTGCTCTTTTTATTATTGTTATTGTTTGAAGACAATGTTTTACTGTTTTTTCTAGTATGACGAATAAGATAGTTCCCCCCCCCCCCTCTCTCTCTCTCTCTCTCTCAGTTGTTTTAACTTTTTAAGTCTGCTTAGCAATGGCACCCACTTCAACATCACCTATTTTCACATCACATCCCATAAGGGTCTTCACATTTCTTTACGCCCATTGTAATGGTGCAACTGTATGTGTACTTCACTCAGATATATTTGTTGCCCTAGTCTGGGTAGACACACATGGTGGCTGCTATAGAAAGTCCATATTTCTGGTGGAAGTGTGGATTGTTTCCCCCCATGTATTGTGTGGCTTTTCTAATTTTGACATTGGGAATTAAGAACAATCGAGGGTCAGAATGTGCTGAATGTGGTTGGGGGTGTGGATGAGAGTGTTGGTGAATTATTACTCTTTAAACAATTTGCAGACAACCTCCAAGTCTGTCCACCATTACACCTTTAAGGTTCCTATATATCAAACCCCATCCTTAGAAGTTCAAGCTCAGCGAAAAGGCTCGTGCATTTGACAATCCTCCCCACATATCACCCCTTTCTAATGGCCGTGCTTGTATCTAACTATATCTCCGAAGCCTCCTCTCCCTATATTCTCTTGCTAGCGCCATCTGTGTCGGTCCTTCAACTCAGGTTGTTCATTCTGTTTAGAGATGTTGACTAAATTTGTACATTTACAAATACATCACCATACTTGAATATCGATATTTTTTAATAAAGTAATTTGGTAGCGGTATAACAGTTAATTTATCATTTTGAAAAGTCAAAAATTATAACAGGGAGTTGTTAAATGTACCCACTAAATTTTTGTTTACACCTACATGTACAACATAAAATGCTTCGTGTAACTTCCTCATTGCATAACAAGTATTAGAGAAAATAATTGGTGAGTGTATTTTGCAGTACTATGATCATGTGATGATTTTGATCGGTTTAACAACCAAATAACTAAAGCAAAGAGCATGTTAGTGTAACTTTAGAAATAAGAGGGGATCCATGTGAAATTACCAAAAACCTAAGGAGTGATCATTGTAATTTAACAAAATATGTGAAATAGAAGACATATATTGGAAAAGAATAATGACATGCTTCTCAAAATTGTATCCCAAATATGGATCCTAGCACACGTGGGCTCAACCTCTAATAAAAATCAATTGAGCCAATTGTCACGTGAGAACCACATTTGGTTTTGGTGGGAAGCATAGCATTACTGAAAGGAAAAAAGTAGGGGTGTACAAAATTGACCAGACCGATCGGTTAGGTTCAGATTGGTCGGTTTTCAAAAACTTCATGCTGTATAAAAACCGAACAAAATCGAACATTTATGCTAAACCAAACTGAACCGAAATCGATCAATTTGACTAAAATTTGCACCAAACCGAACCGTTTCACCCCGATATGATTTTCCAAGAGTAATGCTATTCTTTCCAAAGTTAAATCCCAAATGGAGCAAAATTATGACTTTATCAAAACTCCAATTTTTCTCATTTGCAGGACTGCCACTAAAATAATAACTTCTCCACTCAAAATTATGAATTCTCGATTTTAGACCTTTTTTTTTAAAATTTTTTTCCCCCTTTCTTTCTTTATATCAAAACAATGCAGATTATTAAATCAATGGGATATGCAAGAGTTATTAAAGTTAGTAACCAAACAGAGCCTAATTGAGATTAATAACCAAACTAAGCACATAAGAGACACACAAATCTATTTCCTAACTAGACAAATACCTTTCAAAACTATAAAGACTAGTTTAGGTATTATAAAAATATAAAATCAAAATAGAAAATCACCTCCAACTGTTTAGAATCCACCCTATTTTTCATATTTGGATGGATTCTAAATCCAATGAGTCTCACAATTGTATAAATAATCTATAAACCAAATAAGAGTAAAATATATAAAAATTACCAGTAATCTTCATATGAAATCAAAATCCTAAGAATCCATGAACCAAACTTGGTGTAACAATTATGTCAAATTTTTTTCCTGAACTAAAATTTGTTGACTTTTATTTAGGAAGCATATCACTCTCTTTTCTGGAACCCACTTTGGTACAATTGCTACAAAATTGTGCAAAGAGTCAAACTTGGGATACACCCAAACACAACTTTTGGAACACAATCCAATTAATGTATCTATCTCTCTCCTATGATGCCACTGTCACAGGAGAGAGATACACATTTATTGGGTTGTGTCCCAAGTGACATCACAGGAGAGATAGACATATTTATTGGGTTGTGTGCCAAGTGACATCACAAGAGTCAAGAGAGAGACACGTCAATTGAATTGTGTCCTAAAAATTATGTGTTTCAGTATATCCCAAGTTGCACAATTTCCACAATATTAAATTTTTTTTTTTCTTTTCTTTTCTTTTCTTTTCTTTTCAAAAACTGTGCAAATACTGTGCAAAATGCACAAGAGGCACATTTTGCTTGCATTTTGCACAATATTTGATTCCCTTTTTTCCTAACCTCCATAACAAAAGAATGACCTAACCTTCACTGCTATGCTCTCTGCAACCTCTCTCTCAGGTAAATTTATTTTCTCTCTCCTCTCTCTGATTCACTTTCTCACTCTTTTCTTTTTCTCGGCAACCAAACAACAGAGTTTATTCATTGTTCAACCGTATCAGAATACACGTATATCTCCTCGCAATCAACTTCAGATGAGAGGAGGAAAAAATAAAAATAAAAAATCGGACAAATCCCCTCATTCATTGCTTCACGGATTAGTCTATAGATTTACAATGACTTGAGATTCTGTTTGCTTCAACGAGGTATAGTTTTTGCACAATTTTCTTGGAAAAAAGGGAATTTCTTTCAATTCTTTTGATTTTGAAGTTATACCCTTTTAAGTTGAGATTTATGAAATGGATTTCTTTCTTGGAAAAGGCTTCTCGATTAAATCTCAACATGTGGAGTCCTATTATTTGATGGAAATGCCTTATGTTCAAGTCTACATTGTAAATTGGAGGGTAGTTTTTTTTTTTTTGGTTTTGGCGCGGGGGGTGGGGGGAGGAGGGGTGGTTGTGGTTGGATTAGGAGACTAGTAATATGGCAAAAAGAATAGAAGTTTTATGAAGGTAATTTTTTAGGCCTGTGGCAAGTGAAATTGTAAACTTTTTAGGTTGGAACTTGAAATTCAGAAGATTTACCAATCTTCAATGCATTGTTATGTGGTTGAATAATTGAATTCAAATGCTGGGTTTGCTTTCTCCAATGAGAAAACAACGATATGACCTGAAATGAGAGGAAAAAAAAAAAACAGATCATTTGGGTTTTGATTCCATACATTAAGTTTGATGCCTTAGTCAATTTAGAAATCCGTCATACAAGCGTCAATTTATTTATTTATTTTTTAATTATTAGAAATAGGAAACTGAAGTTTGTGGTGTTAGTTTCATTAAATATTTACAGTGTGTAGCACGAGACAGGAGATTGTGGCTTTACTTTTCTTGCAGAAAGTTGTAATTGCTTATTTAGGTTCATGTGTCTGTAGTTCTTGGCTTTTAAATTGTTGGAATGATTTTACTTGTGCACTTATCGCGTGCCTCATGCATGCTATTTCGCCTTCATGAATTGATCTTCTAGGATATGATTGCATAATATATATACACTCTAAAATCTGTTTGGCTACATTTGGCATGTTGAATTGGGGCCAGAATTTGACAAGGAGTATTCAAAATTAAATATTTTCATCTAGGAAGCCCACTAGAACTGGAGTGCTGATTTTGGTATGGATTCCATGGAAACCAACGTTGCATGTGATATCTCTCTCTTAGGTGATTTGGGGTTTCATTGGGGATTAGGCACCTGTGCAGAAAACTTAGTAACAACTTGAGTTGAAATACACAGCCACACGTTTTCTTAAAGCAACCTCTCTTCCCCCTCTCCACACACACACAGCCCCCCCAATCTCTCTCTCTCTCTCTCTCATTCCCCCCCCCCCTTCTTTTTATTATTATTATTATTTTATTTTATTTTTATTTTTAATTTTTTTAATTTTTTCCACCCTTAATGGATCGAGGTCAGAACTCGTCAAAGAATGTAGGCATATATGTACACATAACTGACTCTTTTTATATGATTTTCATGGTCTTTGATGGGAAAAGAAGTTGTCCATTTTTGTGTCATTCTGGTCCATTCATATAGTACTTAAGGGCACGATTTTCCACTGACATGTTCTGTTTATCATAAATTTCATTTCAGAATAGTTCCCCTTCTAACATTATTTGACTAGGTGTCTGTTGCTGTTAATATTAAGTTGAAAGGAATCTTTTGTTTCAAATGGAGATATTTGAATGAAGGACTTTTTACTTTTCAATTAAAAATTTACATTTGATGGAGATATGTTTGAGTCATAATCCTGTTTTGTTGTTCTTGATTTTTCTGGCCACAGTTTACCAAAGTTGATTCTTTTCTTTTGTAGTGTAGGTGATGTTCCTCCTCTCTATCCTCTGTCTTGAATCACTTCAAGTTTTTTGCCATTTGAATCCTTCATAGATTTTTGCACTATAATGATCCAAACATTCCTTACCTTTAGGTTGTTAATCTTGGCCACAGCCAGCTACTTTAATGCTCCATATAAACTAATTTCTCTTGATTGATCTCTGCAGATAAACAAGTTTCAGGCAGACTTCATAATATCTAACATCATGGCAACATCATTATCTAACATACTCTTGAAGGGAATTGCAGGTCTTCCAGCCACTCGTTTGATTACTATTGTAAGAGTTGAGACTTCACATTATTTAAATTATTTTGATTAAATTTATGGGAATTGGTTCCTTAGTAAGCAGACGATCATATGATCTACCACGTATATTATAACACTTCTAACATCCTATGCTAAGAAGCAACGACACGGACTCGCGACATGAATATGTGGACACGATATTTCTCAAAACAGCGGGATACGAATACGTTGGGGATACGTTGATTTTTATATATTTAATTATTTAATTATTTTTTATTTTTTATAATAAATATATATTTTACTATTTCTGATCAAAGTTGGCATAAAAACACATAGTAAATCACAACAATATGATGACATTATCAATAATAACGAAGCCAATGTATAAAATTCAATAGCATCTTTATAAATCAACATTCATCAACCAAATTTTGAAGCACATTTGCTAACTACTAAGTAGTTTACATATCTCCAAAAATATGTCAATGCTATGAATGAAAACCAAGTATTCTGCACGTTTCGGTGTCATCTTATTCCTTCTCATCGAGTGCACAAAGGAGTATGAATTCCAATTCCTCAGAACATGACGAAGAAGAAGAGTACACAAGTAGCTTCAAAGATAGGGTTTGAAACAAAGGTGCACATACCATAGGTTACCCACCCATGGTGAATGGAATCAACATCTGCAAACTCTCCCGACCTACTTGAGTCTTGAGTATCCGACACGTGTCCAAAGAGTGTCGGTTCAAGAAAAACTAATAAAAAATTAGGACATGATATTTTGAGTATCCGACACGTGTCCATAGAGTGTCGGAGAGTGTCCGCTGCCGACACTGATATGAGGGGCAACAAAGAGTGTCGGTGCTTCATAGATCTTAAGAAACAGCTTTGGAAAGAAGCTTTAAAGGAAGATATGGAACTGTCGTGACATAGACTACAAACAAACAAAGAAATATGTAGCCTAGATGGGCAGTCTCAAACTGGTGGGTTAGCTCTATGTTAATTCATAATGAAAAAGAAAAATGGTGGAGAGAAACAGATGAATAACAGACATTTGTAGTTGAAACTTCCCTAGTAAATTTTGACCAATTTGACCCTTCCCCACACTGAATTCCATTATCTTGATTCTTAATCAATTTCATTAAATAATCACATAATTTCAGTATTTATTTGGTTCCCATCAGTAATTGTTGGCCCAAAAAGGAAACCTTAGAGGGGGGGTGAATAAGGTTTTTAAAAATTAATTAAAATATATGTTCAAATTAATTGCCCAATAAGAAAATTCACAAAAGCAAAGGAAAGATAAAGAAAATAAACACAATGCAAACCGATTTTTAGGTGGTTCGGGAAACCGCACGCCGCGCCCTACTTCCACCCCTCAAGAACACCTCTTGAGGATTTCACTATCTCAATCTTCTTCGGGTGAAGATTAAACCCTTACAATCTCTCCAAGGAAGAAAATCCTCTTCCCTTGAACTAGGGTTACACCAACCCTTAATACACACTTCCTTTATAAATAAGATTGATACAAGGATGAAGACTCTCTCAATAGAGTGGATGAATACAAGATTGAGCTTCACAATAAATTGCTCTTAAAATATACAAATGAAGCCTAGAGCAATAGAATTCATGATCTCACCAAACTAGGGCTCAAGGAGTAAATGTGATGAAATTTATAGTTGGATTGATCAAAAGTTATTAAATGAAGTTCAAATATCTGTATTTATAGCTTCCTTAGGATTTCTAACCGTTGGAGGTAGTTGGGAGACTTAAAAGCTTCATTTAATGCAGTTAACTAGCCATTACTGTGTTTATCGCAGTTATTCAGTCGACTGGATTCACAGGGCAGTCGACTGACTTTTAAAAAGATCAGAAAAGCACAAGGCTCAGTCGACTGTTTCGGGAGGACAGTCGACTGGATTGCACACAGATAACATCTCTGTGTACACAGGTCGACTGTCCAGTCGACTGGATAATCAGTCGACTGAAACGAATGCACAGTCGACTGCTATTTGCAGATTTTCGAAGATAAGTTGGGTTAACTATGTAGAACCTTTTTGAATTAAATTGAGCCCTTAAGAAAGATGTTCACATAAATAAATTGCTTACATAGAGTCCTAGAAAATGACCCAAATAAGATTCTTCAACTTGTAAAGCTCCGTTTGGCTTGAAACTATTGAGCACAAATCACCATGTCTTACGATCAAGTGAACATATATTGATGTATGATATGCTATCTGCAACTTAATCAATTTAAGATCATTAGAGAATACAACTAAGTAGTTTGCTAATCATCAAAATTATCCATTAAACAACTGGAATAACACTATGGGGCTCACAATCTCCCCCTTTTTGATGATGACAAACTACTTGTTGCCTATGATAAAAAAAAATAAGAAAAATTAATGATCTCATTAGTTCTATGATCTCAATCACAAGACAACAACTATATTAGCATTGTGCAACTTTTCTATATTATCTTGAACAATATTAGATTGTGCAACTTTTCTCCCCCTTTGGCATCAACAAAAAAACAGTGAAGGAGGCAGAGCTCCCCCTAGGATGATGCAAGGATGGGTGTGGTTGGGTAGGGAATCACAACAAGAATCATCATTTTCCCGAGCAAGAACAGAGCAACAAACAAAACAAAAAGAGATGCAATCAAGACAGCAAAGAAAAGATATGATGCAATTAAACAAGAGATTGTATTAACACCGAAATTTGCCATATAAACATTCAAATCTCCAAAAGAGCTACAAAGCCAAAAGACAAAAATATCCGGCTATCCAAAAGGAATTAGTCTAACCTAACAAATTACACATGTCAAGATCCAAAAAGAATTTGTAAGATCAGTAAATAAACAAAAACAAAATGACCATCCATCTATCCAACATCTTTTCCAACACACAAAGGACACAATCAAAAGTGCAAGCGAGTTCGGATCACACGAATCTCCTCACGAGCATCGTCAACAGAGGCCTGGAGAGACGATAGACGACGATCAAGAAGCTCTTGAGTAGCAGCAGTAGAAGTGCGCAAAGTATCCAAAGAGCCGCCAATATCGAAAACATCGGCTCGTAAGGATGCGATGGCGCGCTGATGAAGCTCAACTGCCTCCTCTGTTGTGAGGAAGAGAATGTAGCTTGCATTGTCTCAATAGACTGGGTGTGAGAGACAGATAGAGAAGAGATGGAGGTAGAGAGGCTCAGAACCTGAGCGGAAAGAATGGATAGCTGCTCCAAGATGTCTGGAGCAGGTGTATCAACAGCAGGTGGAGGTGGAGGAGCTGAAGATGAAGACGGATGAGAAGAGGAAGAAGGAATGGAAGTGGTAGAAGCAGGAGGAATAGTGGGATCAGCAGAGACCTTGGGAACATATGCATTTCCCACGAGTTTGTATCCCATCAGGGATAGGATAGTGGAGTAGTAGAAGTCAGTAGGAATAGGGTCATGACGATCAAATTCATCCTCCAAGGGAACCTTGAAGTGACGAAAAACAGAAGTCAGAGCAAAGCCATAAGGTAAAGAACTGGCTTTGGACTTCTTTTGACATTCACTAATGTGACGGCAAATGAGATACGGCAAATCATAAGATTTGTTCTCAAGAAAGCACCAAATTAGAAAGACATCCAAGAATGAGACAGAATCTCGTCCCCCGGCACGGGGCAGAAGGGTATAGGTGAGAAGATGGTGGATAAGACGTGCCTCAAAGGTTAGGGCAGAAGCCTTGGGCTTCACGGGATATGACAACTCATTGTTGCCGGTGATAAGACGGCAAGCAGTGAGAGGGTCGAACCCGTGCCCTTGATTCCAAGTATTAATGTTATATTCAGTAATATCACCACGACGGATATGAAAAATAGAAGATACAGATTCGGGATTAAGATGGATTTTAACACCACGAACAAATGTGTTTAAGGTGTCTAAACGATGGCCAAAGGTCATATTACAATAAAATACCTTAACCAGTGTGGGATAGCATGGTTGGTTAAGACTAGTAAAAAGATGCCATCCTAAACGTTCCAGAAGAAATCCTAGTCGAAGATTAGCGGATTTAGAAAAAGGAATGGGAAGAATCTTACCAAAAACCACATGTCTGTGCGAGAAGATTTCGTCAAAGCTCTCTTGTTCCTCTTGAGTAGGGAAACGCTTGGCTTTGGTTGCCTGAGGAACAGAGGACGGGCCACTTGCAGGGGTCTTCCTTTTAAGCTTGGGAGCCATGAGAGAAAGGGAGGTTTTTAGATAGTGAAAGAGAGAGAGAACAGAGATGATGTAGGGACGCAGGGAAAGAGAGAGGAATGAGATGATGTCTATGGAGTTTAAGGAGAGGAGGAAGGAGAAAATACAAGTGAAAAGAGAGAGAGAAATGGAGGATTGGAGACGAAAAGGAAGGAGAGAAAGAGAAGATGAATCGCTGAAAGAAGAAGAGGTAAAAAAAAATAAGAGAGGACGCGGTATAAATAGAAATTAAGGGAGCAGTCGACTGTATCGCATGAGCAGTCGACTGAAGAACGAATTAGGGCTCAGAAATTTGGGGCTAACAGAGGCTCAGTCGACGCCTCAGTTGACGGAAGTAGGCAGGGATTAAAGGTGCAAAAACAGTCGACGCCTCAGTCGACGGAAGAAGGCGGGGATTAAAGGTGCAAAAACAGTCGACGCCTCAGTCGACTGATATAGGCAGAAACAAGGAATCACAATAGAAGGGACAGAACCAATCGACTGTTACGGGATATCAGTCGACTGCGTTGGTTAGAAACATATGGAAAGAGTATGTGAGTCCAGATAAAGAATTTTAAAGCAGATCACTCAAACAGGACAAGCCTAATTCTCTTCTAATAACACAGAAACGTTCTTCGGGAAGAGGTTTGGTGAAAATATCAGCCCATTGATGATCGGTGTTGATGAAAACAAGATCAACATCCCCCTTTTGAACATGATCGCGAATAAAATGATGACGAATCTCAATGTGTTTAGTCCTTGAGTGTTGGATAGGATTTTTGGATAAACATATGGCGCTAGTATTATCACAATTTATGGGAATATGATCATAATAAAGTCCAAAATCTTCTAATTGTTGTTTCATATAAAGTGTTTGAGCACAACAGCTTCCGGCGGCTATATATTCGGCTTCGGCCGTAGATAGAGCTACCGAATTTTGTTTCTTACTAAACCATGAAACAAGCGAGTGTCCTAAGAAATGACATGTGCCACTAGTACTTTTACGATCAACTTTACAACCGGCAAAATCCGCATCCGAAAAACTTGTTAATTCAAAAGAAGTATTTTTAGGATACCAAAGACCTAAGTCTATAGTACCTAGAAGATAACGAAAAATACGTTTAACCGCAATGACATGTGATTCCTTAGGTGAAGCTTGATATCTAGCACAAAGGCATACGCTAAACATGATATCCGGTCTACTTGCGGTGAGATACAATAGACTACCAATCATTCCCCGAAAAAGCTTACAATCTACCGGCTTGCCGGTTTCATCTTTATCAAGTTTTAAAGTAGAACTCATAGGGGTTTGAGAAACTTTGCCTCCTTCCAATCCAAATCTTTTTAAAAGATCTTTAATATACTTGGATTGATTTATGAAAATGCCATCTTTATGTTGCTTTATTTGAAGTCCAAGAAAGAAATTAAGCTCCCCCATCAAACTCATTTCAAATTCATTTTGCATACATGATGCAAATTCTTCACACATCTTCTCATTTGTAGCTCCAAAGATAATATCATCCACGTAAATTTGAACAAGCAAAATATCTTCATTTGAGGTTTTAACAAAAAGAGTAGTATCAATTTTTCCTCGATTAAAACCAAGATCAATAAGATATTTACTTAATCTATCATACCAAGCACGTGGAGCTTGTTTTAAACCATATAACGCTTTTGTGAGTTTAAAAACATGATCCGGAAGATGTGGATTTTCAAAACCGGGGGGTTGTTTAACATAGACTTCCTCGGAGATAAAGCCATTTAGAAAGGCACTTTTCACATCCATTTGAAAAAGTTTGAAATTTTTATAACAAGCAAAGGCAAGAAGCATCCTAATGGCTTCGAGTCTAGCTACAGGAGCATAGGTCTCCTCGTAGTCTATACCTTCTTCTTGATTGTTGCCTTGGGCAACTAATCTAGCCTTGTTTCTCACAACAATGCCGGATTCATCCTTTTTGTTTCGAAAGACCCATTTTGTTCCAATAATAGTGTGATCAATAGGCTTAGGAACAAGAGTCCAAACTTCATTTCTCTCAAATTGATTAAGCTCTTCTTGCATAGCCAATAACCAATTTTCATCGTTCTCGGCTTCATCAAAGTTCTTGGGTTCAATTTGAGATAGAAATGCTAAGTTATTACAAATATTTTTGAGAGATGATCTAGTAGCTACACCTTGACTAGGATCTCCTAGGATTTGATCAATAGGATGATTAGGCACATTTTTCCATTCAAATGGAAGATCATTTCTTAATTTTACTCTTGGTGATTCAATGGAAGGAGGATCTTCTTTCTTAGAGTTTTCAAGAAGTAAAGAGTTTGAATCATTGTTTTCAACATTATTTGAAACATCTTTGGAAGTGTCAATGTCATCATCTAAAACTTTCTTAAAAGGATTTGCTTCATCAAAAACAACGTGCATTGATTCTTCTACAATCAACGTTCTTTTATTAAAAACTCTATAAGCTTTGCTAATTTGAGAATATCCAAGAAAAATGCCTTCATCCGATTTAGCATCAAATTTTCCCAAGTTGTCCTTAGTGTTCAAGATAAAACATTTACATCCAAAAACTTTGAAATAACTTATGTTGGGCTTTCTTCCTTTCCAAAGCTCATAAGGGGTCTTATTAAGCTTGTTTCTAATGACTACACGATTAATGACATAGCATGAAGTGCTAGTGGCCTCGGCCCAAAAATATTTTGGTAAAGCGAATTCATTTAACATGGTTCTGGCCATTTCTTGAAGAGATCTATTTTTCCTCTCGACAACCCCATTTTGTTGAGGAGTTCTAGGTGCCGAAAAATTGTGACCAAAGCCATTTTCTTCACAAAAAGAAGTAATCTCATTATTATCAAATTCTCGGCCTCTATCACTTCGTATGTTATCAATCGCATACCCTTTTTCATTTTGAACACGTTTACAAAAGTTAACAAAGAGTGTAAAAGCTTCATCCTTATGTGCAAGAAAGAACACCCAAGTGAATCTAGAGAAATCATCAACAATGACAAAGGCATAGATTTTGCCACTCATGCTAGCAACTCGATTTGGACCAAAAAAATCCATATGAAGTAACTCTAGAGGTCTACAAGTTGATATTTCCCTTTTTTTTTTAAACGATGTTTTGATTTGCTTTCCAAGTTGACAAGCATCACAAACTTTATCTTTAACAAATTTTGTTTTTGGCAAACCTTTGACCAAATCATTTTTAGATAAATTTGAAAGTAAATCAATGCTAGCATGACCCAATCTTCTATGCCAAAGCCAACTTGTTTCATTCAAAGCGGCAAAACACTTAACATCTTGAGAAGAAATATCATCAAAATCAATTGTATACATATTGTCCTCTCTATAAGCAATGAACAATATTTTATTACAACTAGCATACTTAATCATGCAATAATTTGATTCAAACACAACTTGAAAACCTTTATCACACAATTGACTAATGCTAAGCAAGTTATGTTTTAGGCCTTCAACCAAAAGTACATTTTTAATAGTTAATGAGGAATTCTTACCAATATTACCTATACCAATGATTCTTCCTTTAGAATTGTCTCCAAATGTGACATTTCCTCCATCCTTTGGAGAGAGAGATGAGAACTTGGATTTGTCTCCGGTCATATGTCTTGAGCAACCACTATCCAAGAACCATCTATCCTTGCTAGAAGATTTGAGACAAACCTCACTCAAGTGAGCCATTAGACAAATATTTGCCACTTCCTCATCACTTGAGTCATCTTTTGATGAATCACTATCGGAATCATCCCAAGTTGCCTTCATTGACCATTTCTTGGTTTTCTTGTAGTTATTCTTCATCAAAGGACAATCGGCCTTGACATGGCCCGGCTTTTTGCATTTGAAGCATATAATTGGCTCCTTTTTAGCTTCTATCGCCTTAGGAGTTTTCCTAGTGAAGTTCTTATCATTTTTCAAGAATCTTTTGAACTTCCTTGTGATCATAGCCATCTCATCATCTTCATTGCTATCACTATCCTCTTCATTGTCTTGAGATGTTTTGAGAGCAATGTTCTTCTTCTTGTCTTCCTTATCAAATACTGCCAACTCCATTTCGTGAGTAACGAGAGAGCCCAAGAGTTGCTCCAATGAGAGTGTTGAGAGTTCCTTGGCTTCTCGGATTGCCGTCACTTTAGGTTGCCAATGCTTTGGAAGAGACCTAAGCAATTTCTCAATCATCTCCTCATTAGTATATGTTTTACCAAGACTTTTTAAACTATTGATAATAATGGTGAAACGAGTGAACATTTCACTAATATTTTCATTAGAAGACATTTTAAACATCTCATACGATTGAACAAGTAGATTTATTTTTGATTTCTTAACTTGATTAGTACCTTCATGAGCAAACCTCAAGTTTATCCCAAATTTCCTTTGCGGATTCGCAAGAAGAAATTCTATTATACTCATTTGGGTCTAATCCACAATATAAAATATTCATAGCATTCGCATTCATCTTGATAAGCCTTTTATCAATGTCATTGTATTCCTCAATAGTTTTCTCAATTTCAACACCGTCTACAATCTTGATGGGAATGTGAGGTCCATTCACAACAAGTTGCCAAAGATTAAAGTCTTGAGCAATCATGTAGATTCTCATTCAATTTTTCCATTAGGTATAATTTGAACCATTAAAACAAGGAGGTCTGTTTGAGGATTGTCCCTCACTATAGATGATAGTGGTAGTGGTGGTTTCCATTTGATCTTTAACTCAAATACGTTAGAAATTTGAGCCGAGGCTCTGATACCAATTGTTGGCCCAAAAAGGAAACCTTAGAGGGGGGGTGAATAAGGTTTTAAAAAATTAATTAAAATATATGTTCAAATTAATTGCCCAATAAGAAAATTCACAAAAGCAAAGGAAAGATAAAGAAAATAAACACAATGCAAACCGATTTTTAGGTGGTTCGGGAAACTGCACGCCGCGCCCTACTTCCACCCCTCAAGAACACCTCTTGAGGATTTCACTATCTCAATCTTCTTCGGGTGAAGATTAAACCCTTACAATCTCTCCAAGGAAGAAAATCCTCTTCCCTTGAACTAGGGTTACACCAACCCTTAATACACACTTCCTTTATAAAAAAGATTGATACAAGGATGAAGACTCTCTCAATAGAGTGGATGAATACAAGATTGAGCTTCACAATAAATTGCTCTTAAAATATACAAATGAAGCCTAGAGCAATAGAATTTATGATCTCACCAAACTAGGGCTCAAGGAGTAAATGTGATGAAATTTATAGTTGGATTGATCAAAAGTTATTAAATGAAGTTCAAATATCTGTATTTATAGCTTCCTTAGGATTTCTAACCGTTGGAAGTAGTTGGGAGACTTAAAAGCTTCATTTAATGCAGTTAACTAGCCGTTACTGTGTTTATCGCAGTTATTCAGTCGACTGGATTCACAGGGCAGTCGACTGACTTTTAAAAAGATCAGAAAAGCACAAGGCTCAGTCGACTGCCCTCCCGTGCACACAGATAACATCTCTGTGTACACAGGTCGACTGTCCAGTCGACTGGATAATCAGTTGACTGAAACGAATGCACAGTCGACTGCTGTTTGCGGATTTTCAAAGATAAGTTGGATTAACTATGTAGAACCTTTTTGAATTAAATTGAGCCCTTAAGAAAGATGTTCACATAAATAAATTGCTTACATAGAGTCCTAGAAAATGACCCAAATAAGATTCTTCAACTTGTAAAGCTCCGTTTGGCGTGAAACTATTGAGCACAAATCACCATGTCTTACGATCAAGTGAACATATATTGATGTATGATATGCTATCTGCAACTTAATCAATTTAAGATCATTAGAGAATACAACTAAGTAGTTTGCTAATCATCAAAATTATCCATTAAACAACTGGAATAACACTATGGGGCTAACAAGTAATACTTAAATCCTTACACTATGCTTGAAAAAATGAGTTACTTATGTGGCTTTTTGAAACAATGAACTAGTATGGGACTTATTAGATGTACTGTCCACCAAGACACATTGTCTTGTGTCCCCAATGTATTGCAGACAATTTTCATCTCAGAATGCCATATGTTCAAACTATTTTATTTGGTTTGAGATTGGCAAAATTCCATTTGTAAGATTACTCGAGATATAAAATGAAAATGGGGTAAGTGTTTAGACGCATGCGAAGGCATATTTCTTGGTTCCTTTATCATGAAATTAATTTAAAATTCTTTTTCATAGTCCCTTCATCGCCAAAATTGTGAACTAGAAATTCTTGCTTGTGTATATTCAATAGATATGCTAAGTAGGTTCGTTTTTTTCCTGACTGTCAAAGCTACAATTGGTATATGTTAATGGTTGCTTAGAATGTTATTAGGCCTCTGCGTCCTTCTCTCGACATGAAATGCGACTCTCAACTACTGTGCCCAGTGATCCTGACACCCATGAGGATTTCAGACCAACCAATAAGTTTGAGAGTTCTGATTTTTCTTTAAAGGACATTGTAGAGCAGGTATATACTTGTCATGTGGAAACCTCCATACTAGATTTTTGATGTACGTTTTATAAAGACTCAGATACAATTCGGTACTCTTTTATTATTTTTCCCCCCAAAATTTCATTTTGGACCCTCTGTTATCAATTGCATCACTTCGGGTGATTTCAACTGAGTACAATTGCTAACAGATTTTATGGTTTAAGACCTTAAATAATTTTCCTCAATTGTAACTGTTGTGAAAATCAAGCGCCTTAAGCTATGCAATACATAATAGAAGGCCTAAAATGAAATTTTGAGAAAAGTAGAAGGTACCAAACTGTATTTGACTCTATAAACTATTTCTCTTCCTTTGATGGCCATCTGAAGTTTTTATCTTTTTCTTTGCATTTATTGATCATGTTTAGCTTTGTGTAGGATGTCAAGGAAAATCCTGTGATGATTTACATGAAAGGGGTACCTGAATTTCCTCGTTGTGGATTCAGCTCGCTAGCAGTTAGAGTGTTGAATGAGTACAGTAAGTGCTTAAAATTTTGACTTTGCAGCTTATATATTCATTTCAATTAACTTCATTGACTGAAATTATGAGAAAATTTGAATACAACAAGTGCGATATATTTTGCTATGTGATCCGTAAAGTGAGAAATTGGTGTTGCAAGGTGATTATGGGCCGATTTGGAAATACTTCCCAAACGTACTGTTGGGGCCAAAATGTGTTGCTGGGACCCAAAACGCATATATTGACCAGTTTGGATTGATTTTGGATTTAGAGGTCCAGAAGCACCTTTTGGTCTAAGCAGGTCCAGAGGTGCTTCTGCACAAATGTGATGCAAAATGCTAATTAAAAATTTCTTAATTCCCATTGTGCCCTTGCGATTAGGGATTCTACTTCTACTTCTGATTCTACCTAAACGCAAAAGCCAAAGTCAATCCAAACAGGGTCCTAAAACAAATAGTTTCATTTACAAAAGTTAAACTTTGAAATGCTTGGACCATTTCATTGTTCCTAGATGAATTCCATTGTAGACAGGCTGTGTGAACAAGTTGATAGGGTCCCCTTTTTTACGAGAAAATATTCATTGTAATGGTGATGCCGCGTCATCCGTGTAACCTTACTAATACACTTGGGTGTATTGCTGATGTGTAAGGATGATTTCCCTAATTTTAGGAGGCATACATGTTCAAATAATGAGATTTTATTGGCTTGTTACACCACGTCATCAAAATAATTGTTATAATGAATCTTTCTCCTTTTTAATGTCCCCATGCCCTGTGGGTGGAGATGATCATCTACCTGAAAATCCTTTTCATGCAATCAGATTAATGAGATAAAATGGAACCATTGGATGAGGAACCTATTGAACACAATAGCTTGATGGATAAAAAAAGATATTTTAAAGTGCAAGAAAGAAGAATATTAGCATCGTAGATCATGTATACTGCCTCCTATTAGTTAGGAAGGATGTAAATATATGCATATGTAAGTTAGGGTCTTGCTGTTGATAAGTTCTATTTTCCTATATCATGGCCAAACTTATTTGACCTTTCAATATGTATTTAGTTTGGTAACTATAAGCTAGCTAATTTACAACCTTGAAAAGGAGGAAAAGGGGAGAACAAGAAATGCTGAAACAAAAGGACTAAAGGACTTTTTTTAAAATAGCTGAGATTCAAAACAAGTTCCAGAGAGGATAAGGGATTGGTGAAACAAAACATAGAGATCTTTCAATCATGATAATTCCAAAAAAATGGGAGCCCGTGAAGAAAACTTTGATTCAGCACCCTCAGCTTTTCCCAGAGAGGACTTTCTTTCCTCTTAAACACAGTCCTACTTCCTCTCATTCCTCGAGGAAAAAAGGCTAAATGTTACCCTTATATTTCACGTAGAATTAGAAAATTTATGGTATTACTGTTATATGTGACCCTAACAATGTGAGGTCACCTTGCAGACAACAAACTCTTAATATTTTATGTTTCTGCTTTGATTTTCATAGAAATTAGAGTTGAACCCGTGCAGTGCACGGGATGCAAAAAGTTTCAAAGTAATTAGTTAGTATATTGTAGTGATTCATACTTGTTATATATTAATGATATGGACAAGAAAAATCAATTTAAAATGTTCATTAGTTGTATTATACTTCGAAATTAGGAAAGCTTTGAAATTAGGAAAGTGGACAAATAACATCCTCAATCTAAACCAATCCCAGTTTGACTTGTTTCATCACCAGCAAACAACATAGGCACAATTTTTTATAGTTTTGGCCAGAGATGGGAAGTTTCCGTTTGAGCATTCTTTTTTCAAGGAAAGTAATGAAGCTAAATTTCTAGTTGACATGTAACTTTTGGGGCTTAATTTTGAAAATGAAATCAATTTATATCAACTCCGAACAGAAAATTTCAAATAAATTGGTAGACACTCTGTTCTATTGTTTAGTTCACATAGTAAACAGAGACTATAAGCTATTATGGCCTTGTTATCATTGATATGGTCAACAGGTGCTATAAGCCAAAATGGCATTCTTACTACTATGATGGCCTTTGCAGGAGTTCCTGTAGCTGCCAGAAATATATTGGAAGACCCTGAGATCAAGGATGCAGTCAAAGCCTTCAGGTAAGTTAGTATTGAGTAGTTGGTTTATAGTTAGTAGGATAACTCTACTTGGCTTAAACCACCTTACCTCTATCACTTCTTTGAGCTAATAGATTACAGATGAAAACGGAGTACATTGGTAATTAGCATTACCATGGAAATAGATAACTCTTATGTTTGAATCATGCTCAATAATTGTACTGAGTTGGTGTCTCCAAAAATTTCTGTGCGCGCGCGTGTATGCACACACACACACACACACATATCTATGTATCTATGTATTGGTAATTAGCATTACCCTTTTTGAGAAACACTATCCTTGAATCATGCTGAATAATTGTAGCAAGTGTCTCAGAAAATCTCTCTCTCTCTCTCTCTCTCTCTCTCTCTCTCTCTCTCTCTTATATTAACTCCATTTTCTTCTGAATTTCAATTTAGTTGAAGTTAATAGAATCGAGGCAGGAGATATTTTTCCATGTAATTAATCAAAGCAAATTCTTATCTTCATATTAATGGTTTTGCATTTTGGAATGATTTTTTGTTAGAACTAATTATTAAGAAACACAATATTGCAAGGATAACTGGTATTTTAATCCGTGGCAACGGCAGCGGATGTTGGCAAATATAACATTTGGCCAAATTAACACTAGTATTACAATCAATCAAAGTTGCAGAGTATGTTACTAGCCTGAAAAAGTTAAAAAAAAAAAAAAAAAAAAAATTGCATAGTGATTGCAGTTTTATTAATACCATGACTGTCCTATGCAGCCATTGGCCCACTTTTCCGCAGATATTCATAAAGGGGGAATTCATTGGAGGATCAGATATTATTCTCAATATGCACGAGGTGAAGTCTTTTTCATAATTCATCTTTCCCATTTAAGTGTTGCACTAAAGCTCTGTTTAATGGATTTAGTGAGGAAAAGAAATTTGTTTGGTTAATAAGGAAAATAATGAGAAAAGCATGAAGGAAAAGTAAATAAAATGACAAATAAATTCAAGATTTTGAATACCACTTCCCTTCCCTTTTTCTTATGCTACAATTATGGTTTGAAAATTTTGAGTTTTTACTGTTATTCAAGCATGCAGAAAAACACAAAGGAAAACCAAAAGGGATTAGTTCTGTTTGGTTCATGGATCTTAGTGAGGGAAAAGAAAAGAAAATTTTTAAGGAAAACACTTTTCTATGTTAGGTTAATGGGAAAAATGTTAACGAAGAGACATTTCTTTTGGTACTTTTCGTCCTTTTTTGAAGTGTGATTGGTCCACCTATGTGCCACATAGATACACTTGTACACATGAATCAATAACATTTCAAAACAGGACAAAGTACCCAAGGAAATGTACTGAAGTGTAGTCCTAACGAAAATAGGAAGGAAAGAGAATAGGGTGAAAATTAATTAGAAAATATGTATTTTGTAAGTCACTTTCTTTTTTCTTTTCTTGAATTTCTATTCGGCTTGAATTCAAAATGTACCGCTGAAGTTTGGTCTCTATCTCATTTTAGTCCCTGTAATTTCAATAGCATCAATTTTGTCCTTGGAGTTTTTAAATAGAAGCAATATGGTCCAAATATCCCATTATGTTAGAAAATTTGGCGGAATTCAGCCACTGTTATCAAGGGCGGAGCCATGAATGTTATCTAGGTGGGGCTGGAATTGGATGGACTTGTGTACAATGATGAACATACACAAGGGTTTGGGGGCAGCGCCCCCGAGGCGAAATTTTTTGGGTCTATTTATCCCTATTTTTAGGTTGAATTTTCTTAATATTATCTCCTTTTTTAATTCCATAATCAGGGTTGGTTGCTTCTCGTAATTTGTAAAGTTTGAGTGACGGTAAAACAATTCCGGTTAGCCTAAATTGAGAAGTACTATGGAATATTGATGGGATAAATATTTTAGGTGGGCTGATTTACAATTAGGCCAATATACTATGCAACTTTTTTTGGGACAAAATTGAGAGGGGTTGAACTAAAAAAAAGGAGTTGGGCCAAATATTTGGGGTGGGATAGATTACCATTAAACTAATCTAATGTGTTTTGTTTGGATTAAACAGTATTGGGTTGGGTTTAAAAGCGAAGTAGGAAGGATAAGACATCTTGTTAAATATTAGGGTGGCTTAACAATTAGGCTAAAATATTACATGTAGAAAATTTTTTTCTCAGAAATTAGGGGGGCTACGGGCTATAGCCCGGCGGAGACCACTAATAGCTCCGCCCATGACTGGTATGCATAGTTACGTTGATAAGCGGGTGGGGAGATTGGTAGTGTTTCATTTTTTGCCCCTAAAAAGTGTAACAGTGCATTATCATGTGAGTAAATACCGTCAATTAATTTTTCACAGAATTAGACATTTGGATCACATTACCTCTTTTTGAAAACTTTAGGGACCAAATTAGTACAATTGGAACTACAGAGACTAAAATGAAAACAGGTACCACACTTCAAGGGTATATTTTGTAATTAAGCCCTTTTATTATATTTATAAAAAACAATTAATTTCTAATGTTATTTCAGAGTGGAGTAAAACAACAGGGTAAACATGAGGGAAATAATTTTCTTTCACATTTTCCTTTTCTAAATCCACTTACCAAACCCACATACCAAACAGCCACTAACAATTTTAATCCATCTTGCAGACTGGTGAACTGAGGGAAAAGCTCAAAGATATTGCAGCCAACCAAGAAAAGCCAGAATAAGTTTTCATCATGTAATACATAGAGTGAAGTGTTTTCATTTCATTTACCTATTATTTATGCTGAACTATTATAAGAATCTTGTTTATTTGCTAAATTTTTTTGTTGTTCACCATGATAAGGTTTTCAATGCTGTTAAATAAAGTGAATGAGATTATCATAGAAGATCCTTATTAACAAAGCAACTTTTGTAATGCTCTAATAATTTAAGGGTTAATATCACCTACCACCCCTGAGATTTGACTAGAGAATATTTATTCCCCTTCATGTTTAAAGAACAACACTTGCCCCTTGCTTTGGTAAAATTACAATCTAGCCCTCAAAATTAATAAAGAAATTAAGTGGTAGTATTTACATAATGTCTAAAGAACCCATTTGCTAGGTATTTGCAAATTTTAGGATTTTCACGATTTGTTAAAAGGAAATTTTCTAAAATCTATTTGAACAATTTTCGTAGTTATTCAAAATCTTCTAAAATTTTCAACCACTTTCATGAATGTGAAATTTGTTTTTAACATTTTGAGAATTCCTTTAAATATGTCCATGTTTTTTTTCCCCTAGAATTACGATTTTTTTTTCCCGCCTTCTCGTATGAATAGTTTTCTAATTTATTTAATTTTCAAACAGAAGAGGCTGAGATGGTTCTTTATGTCAGTCCCTAGGTCATTTGAGTCTTCTAAAAACTGGGTAAGAGTAGTTTAGGTATATTTAATAAACCAAATATTATTCAATTAAACAAAATGAGGGATTTCTTATGGCTGATAAAAGCTTGGGGGTTTAAGTGTTCTCGAGTCAAACCTCAAGAGTGGTAGGTGATATTAACCCATAATATAAACTTCGGTGCTTTGCCTTCAGTAAGTACTCTTGTTGATTGTCATTGTTTCAAGCAAGAATGGTCCCTGCGAACGTTATTTGGCCCCATGACAATCAAGGATGGGGCTTAAAGGACCTACGCCATATCACCCAAGTGGTGTTGTTTAATATTAGACATTCTCTAAGGCGAAATGTGGAGAGGAATAATGTTAAAAGAATTTTTATGACAATTTAAAGAATACTAACTTAAAACAAAAGAGCTCAGATGATCTACACTTTAAGCATACTTCTAAAAAATTTTAATTCCAAGTTCAAAACGCTAATTACATGTTAAAATTTAAATGCAAGTAAGAAAGCAATTTTGGAATTGTATATAATTGAATTAAGCCAAATCTGCATTCAATATTGCCCAATCCATAGAATTCCACTTTCTCGACTCTAATTTCACTTTGTCAGATAGATACAATTATCAATCATTATCCTAGTCTTTATTTGTTCGTTATAAGGCTGAATAAGATCTAAATTTTCTTGAAATGAATACTTTTTTTCTATTAGTATTGAAAAGGATGCTTTTCCAGTTTTGCCTTTAAATTAGAAACGGAAATTATTCACAAGACTGAGAGTTCCTAAAGAAGAAACTCCTACCCTTCCTAACCTTCTGATTTAAATAATAAAATAAAAACTTGTGGTTATGATGAATTTCTCTCTGCTTTTAGATGTCTTTCCGTGTTATAAAAATATTTAAATCGTTGAAGTTTGATATTGATTGTTGAGTTAATTTTCTAAGTTTTTGGAACACCTAGTGACTAATTCACATGAGAACCTTGTTTGTGAGAAGTCTCAAATTTTAGTCAATGTTTTCACTTTGGCGTACATATTTGCACTTTGTTATTTGTCTTTCTATAATAGAGTGTGAGAGACAGATCTTAAGCTTTTGGAGCACTTGGTGAGTTCACATATATGTATCCTATTACTTTCTAAGAGAGAAACAAAGGAGGGAAAAAGATGGAGATAGAATTATGAGAGAGCGACAATTATGTGCTACAAAAGTCGTGGAGCATGGAGTTCAGTTGTCACACCCCAACCCGCCACACACGGATTAGGACCGTGTTAGAAAGAGTTATCCAAAACAAAACACCCTTCAATAGCAATAAAATAAGAGTTAAACATAGGAAAATGAATTCATTGGATTAAATCAGCCCAAGGGTAAAATAGTCATTAAGAAAATATAGTCAAATTTTATATCAAAAGATAGCCCTTCGAGTCTCGGTTCTAACGCAAAAAACAGTGCATAAATCTGAATTTTTTAGAAAGAGTTATATCCGTTTCCGTAAAAGTCGACATGCCAAAAATAGACCTACGGATTCTACAGATCAAATTTCTACACCAATTTTCCTATTTTAAGAGTTTTTAAAAAAAAAAACCAAAACCAAATTGTACATACAAACTCATTCCCCTTCATTACCAACTAATCCACTAACATGTCCATGACACCTAGAAACTAATGTCACAGCCCAGTCCCACAATAGCGAAACCGAAACCCGTGGCATGCCACCGAGGCTAAACCAATTCATTAACGTTCCTGAAAATTATTTTGAAGAACACACGCAGTGGAAAAACAAGTCATTTGAAAACTAGCAGTCCAGTCGACTACACCTCGTGCCCAGTCGACTGAGGCTGGTCCAGTAAAAAGTTTAGTTTTCAGAACCCATCCAATCGATTGTTTTCTAAGCCCAGTCAACCGGGGTGCCAAATGTTCAGTCGACTGAAGTCTAGCCTGGATACAAAAATATCTGATTGCAAACACGACCCAGTCGACTGTGTCGGGGACCCAGTCGATTGATCCTCTATAAAACGATGTAGTGAGTTGCTAGAAAAGAGGTTCCAGTCAACCGCTCCACAAACCAGTCGACTGGTTTATGGCAGCAGCACACATTTTACAGGTTTTCAAGTTAAAAAACTTTCTCAAAACGTTTAGGGATTTAACACACATACCAAACTCACTCCAAAATGATCCTAACTGTATTGAAATATTACTAAGACACAATTACAGCATGTTATAGTCTATTACAACATTTTAGATCCCTTCTAACATACTAAGTTAAACATAATTAAAAATCATAAGAATTCTTATTACAACATGTCTATTACAAAACGACGAGATGAACACATTGAGTCGCCTTCTAAGTGAATTCCCAACCCACATGCTCATTTCTGCGATTCCTCGCCAGTATTAACACCTGCAATGGTTATTTGAATAACCACACATATTTCTATTTGTTTAAGCTAACGCTTAGTGAATAAAACAACAAATGCACGTGAATGACAAGCATGCTTGCATTCACATCTCTATATTTCATACTAGTCGCGGGAGACTCACATGCACATTCCATACTCCCAATCTGCGACTCCTCTCCAATAAATCCACGCGAAAGGGTAAGACCCACAATTCTTCTCTTCAATCGTGCGACCTTAATGTCTATATCGGCTCCACAAAATGGCTTAGTGACCACATGCTCCTTCTGACCCAAATAAGCAACTCAACATACTTAAATACATATCACCGTGCTCTAAGTAAACAAAACATTTCACCATGCTATTGGGCCTACTTATCAATATAATCGCCCAATATGAACTACACAATATATCTCTATGAGTTAACACATGCTATTCAAACATAACATGAATACACGCCAAGCAATCATTCCATAATACAAAGTTGAATCACTCACCTGCGATTAACGTGCTTAAAGTTCGATCCACAGAAAATCCGTGCACAAAGAACCCTCTAGTACAATCCCTTGAGGAGTTCGAATATGAAATATGGTGAAAAACTAGTAGACGAACGGTCGTCGTTTGGCATCGAGAAGCTCTAAGCAACTAAATCTCCCATTTTGGCCTCCTCTTGGATTTAGGTCAAGAACTTATAAAAATAACCTCAACCATCTCTATTTATATATAGGCAAAACTCTCGAGAATTACGTTTACCTCCCCACGAGTTTCCAAAGCTCCCAATCATCCTCTAAAACTTTCTACACAGCTAATTCATAACTTGACAAGTGAAACCTCAAAATTATAAAAGTTTCTGACTAAATTCCGTTTGGTTGCTAAAACGCGAATATCTACATGACGTTTCTGAAGTTGCTAATTAGCCTACCAAATTAATAGCGTGTTAATTCGTCCTCACCAGGATACCAAAACTAACAACAGATATAAATTCTAAGCTAGAAATAAATACAAATATAGAAATACACAGGTAAACATTTAATTCCAGATAAACATTTAAAGTGTTCCATAGTGACCGTCTCATACTCGGAGAGATGTCACAACAACAAAACATTCACTTCACATTGTCTCAGAGGGTTCTCTAACACAGACACCCAAATCGACTCGTGAGTCAAAACTCACTCAAACATGTGCCAAAATGCACAGCACGTCATATTATCATGCATGACAATGTAATGAAATGCAATAACACAATTACGGGTGTTATAATTCTCTCCTCCTTAACAGAAATTTGTCCCCAAACTTACGCCATCTCTTAGCTTGACTTCTCCCACATGCTTCCCAACACTGGTCTTTTTGTTCACAATTTCCATCTCTCGACTACAATGTCACAACTCATGAAAAAAATAAATCCCCAAGTTCGCAAGGAAAATAACTCCTCTGAATCCCATTTTTCTCCACTTAAAGTGTCAAATTGAACATATGTAGTCAATCAACATTACTCCCGAGTAATAATATCAAGACCCAAGTAGTACACACTCATTCATTTCTGATATTAGATTACACCAAAATGTCCCAGACTCATTCTATCGTACCTTTCCTACAACGACAAACTTCAATACGCAAACCGAGAAAATGAGTCATCTCTCCTCACTTTTCCTTTTTTTTTTTTCTGACCTACAGTCACTTACCAATCGTCTTAAACCGTTTATCAATTTCTTCTGATTCCATATCTCGAATAGAACCATGATCGAGTACGAACATCCGTACATATTACATTAATACGTTGATTCTTCAACCAATTATGTAATATCTTCGAAATTCAATCTCTTATCTTTTCCAACCACGAAACATTTGTGTAATACTTACACGTTCAAACCTCCTTATATTTCTCATCATATGTCAACGCTTCCCTTCTAAGCTATTCCACAGCGGTGACTCTCGATATCCAAAAATATCATTTTGTCGTCACTTTCCCTTCCAACTTTAGCAACCAACTCATCAATATATCCCCATTCATTCAATATCTCTTAAAGTGTCATTCTGGATTCCAACTGCAAATCTTTGCTATAACCAAACTCCCACAACTTTCATCTTATTTACTCGATCAAAGTCAACACGTCATAACATCTTATCCTCCAATTAGCATTACCCTTGAACAAGCCATCGATTTATAAACAAAGAAACGATAAGACTTTTATTCTAATACTTTCACTAAAATAAATACGTTTTCTTCTTTTTGTTTTAAAACGAACTTCTCAAATTTCTCGTAAGCTTTATTCTATATCACCTCACTACCACTCCAACAACGTCAATCGTACCAACCACCATCATTAACAGAACTTGATCCACACGTTACTTAACACTCCCCGTAATTCCTTCAACCCATGCTCTTATTTGTAACATATTCAAGATTACAATACGATCTCTAATATTATGTCTCTCTTATCGGTGACAATTCGAATCCATCCTAGTCATGTCCGAGCTGTTTCCCCTTTCTATCAAGGACAGTTACATCAATCTCAATACCTCAGTTCATTTTTTTATCTCATAAATCATAGAAATCATCCTAGACTAATATTATCCCATCTTTCAAATTCATCCATCTAAATTAAATACCGATATAGCTATAATAGTCTCACAATCTCCAGTCTTTCCCTCTACTGAAATCAACATCAAACACCACCCCTGTTCTTCTCAATTCTTTATAAGTATCTCATAACCAATTCGTTTGCATAAAAAAAACATAACTTTTATTTCAAATCCACTTCCAGTAGTGATTTTGATCATTACCAAAAATATTTTAAAAGTTCGAAACTTGTGTCCTTCAGACAACAACTCTGTATTTCCAGCTAACCATTTAATTCTCCATTTCCTCTTGAACCAACTCCTCACATAAACCAACCTCCATTCTCGAAATCCCAATAGTCTCTTCCCAGTCTCTTCTTTATCATTCTCAATACGTCTTCGGTCATTTTCTAATATTAATCCCAATAATCCATCAGTAACTTCCTAACAAGCCCATTGCAGTTTTCTATTTGATTTGACAACTTTCCTTCACATTCATTCTTGTTCTACATATTTCTTCCAATTATTGCCTTCACGAAATCGTACAAAATAGAGTTTTCATACACATTTTATTTTCTTTAAAACAAATTCATTTAACACTAGTCGAGATCGTAATTAAGTTCACATACCACCAGCGTCCATTATACTCATACCGTTCACTTACTCATCAAGTACCATCTTTCCAATTTATACATTCATGTCCTTATAAACCACCATTTTCATCCTCCTCTACACAGAACTTGTTAAACACATTATCGATCAACATCTTTTACTTACTACTTCGTCCATTCACTTTTTGAAATGTATTCTCAATTCAATATCCACTTACCACATCAACGCCTTGAGTGATAACGGGACGATTGTCCCACTACGCACCACTCGCCTCACCTCTAACCAATCTTGTAAATTGTTAAACTTCTTGTCTCACGTATTCATTCCTTTGCTCTCTTCATCGTGGAAAAGGTCAAAACCCCAAATAATATTTACACACGCTTTTCTCATTCTCATTCATTGTTGCCCACCAATATTTAATCTACGTTCACGTGACACTCAGATCTAATTGAGAACATCACAAGAGTCAGGTCTGCACCGCACCCATCACAAGTCTCGCCCGGATTGAGCTGTTGGCTCTTGTTATGAGCTCACCGTCTATGCACCCAATAGTTCTATCAATCCCACATTGAATCTAAATCTTGAATTTCACACCATGAATTCCATACTCAAACCTCACCCTCTTTTTGTTCCGCGTTCGTTCTGGCATCATCTTACTTCCAATACCAATTGACGTCACATAACTCATCAAATCTTCGGCCGTATTCTCATTGCGGCTATTCCCAAACGCATATCGACCACTCATAAAAAAATCGTCTCATAAAACAGAGATGATAGATTTAGTTTAGAGATTCCTCAACATCCCATAATACTGACCATAAGATAGGTTGAGAGATTCCTCAACCGTTCACTATCCCAATACCGTATTCAACTCTAAATACTTACCGTAATCTAGGTTGAGAGATTCCTCAACCATTTGATACCCACAGTAGGATAGGTTGAGAGATTCCTCAACCATCCCATACCTCAATTCCGTAAAGTAAGTCGAGAGATTCCTCAACTATACACCATACACAGAAATATCTGTGTATATATACTTCCTGACGCTTGCTTTCCCGTCAATTCTGTCGTTGTTCCTAATATACTCATGTCACAATCTCATATATTTACGTCACAATGGTTAGACAAATCCCGAAACGATAACTTCTAACAACTACTCGCACTACCTGCACACGGAAAGTACTTCTCTCAAAATGTGAACCACCATCAAACTTCTTCTATTGTTGACCATTCAAATTCCATCTCCACCTTGTGCCCAAACAAAACTCGTTCCTATCGATCTTGAAAACTTTTCACGATTTAGGATTTTGAAAATCAAATGGTTACCAAGATGATATCATCTATCACCTTCGACAACTCTACAGTGTCTATGGTATACACAGTAATCTTACCATCATCCAATCCCACTTCATCCCCTCTCATCTCATATCATTTATGGAACTATTCTATAATCGTTTGGTACCAGTAGTGCATTGATATATCGAACTTCAACCGGTGGAGCCTGAACATTCATTTGATCTTGTTCACTTACAACTTGAACAAAATTCCCCCACCATATTCACTATCTGATCCGTACACGAATGTAGTGGCAACTCTTTTATCGGCTTAGTCATCATGTTATCACGTATTCACTTGGTTGAGTACAATGCATAAAGATGATGCATGATATGCCACAAGATATATATGTGCACAGTTCGCCATCACAATCAACAGATGCTAACATATGAGCATTTCTGCAATGATAACAATATTATCGTTACGATTACCCACTCCACTCGACGTCACTCAGCATATATCGTCATTCGTTCCCAAGGCTCTAAACCTATAGCTTTGATACCACTAACTGTCACAGCACGGTCCCACAATAGCGAAACCAAAACCCGTGGCACGCCACCGAGGCTAAACTAATTCATTAACGTTCCCGAAAATTAGTTTGAAGAACACACGCAGCGGAAAAACAAGTCATTTGAAAAATAGCAGTCCAGTCAACTGCACCTTGTGCCTAGTCGACTGAGGCTGGTCCAGCAGAAAGTTTAGTTTTTAGACCCCATACAGTCGACTGTTTTCTAAGCCCAGTCGACTGGGGTGCCAAATGTTCAGTCGACTGGTACGGTCCGGTCGACTGAAGTCTAGCCTGGATACAAAAATATCTGATTGCAAACACGACCCAGTCGGCTGTGTCGGGACACAGCCGACTAACCCTCTATAAAACGATACAGTGAGTTGCTAGAAAAAAGGCTCCAGTCGACTGCTCCACAAACCAGCCGACTGGTTTATGGCAGTAGCACACATTTTGCAGGTTTTCAAGTTAAAGGCTTTCTCAAAACGTTTAGGGATTTAACACACATACCAAACTCACTCCAAAGTGATCCTAACTGTATTGAAATATTACTAAGACACAATTACAGCATGTTATAGTCTATTACAACATGTTAGATCCCTCTAACATACTAAGTTAAACATAATTAAAAACCATAAGAATTCTTATTACATGTCACGCCCCAAAAACCGAGCGCGAGGAAAGAAAGAAAGATACCAAAAAGTGCTGAAAAAAAATCATTTTCATAAATGCTGAATTTTAATAAAGTTCGTAATTAATTATGCTTTTGGAATTTTCATATTCCGTCCGTGTTGGTCCATGTAAAACGTGATTTCGCACAACTTTTGCCTACTGACATTTTTCCCGATTCCGCACCGTTTGGGCAGAAAACTAAAATTTCAGTAGCAGTTTGTGCGAAATCACGTTTTATATGGACCAACACGGACGGAATATGAAAATTCCAAAAGCATAATTAATTACGAACTTTATAAAAATTCAGCATTTATGAAAATGATTTTTTTTCAGCACTTTTCGGTATCTTTCTTTCTTTCCTCGCGCTCGGTTTTTGGGGCGTGACAGATTGGTATCAAAGCTAACAGGGTTTGTATACCTAGGGGCTATGGGTGTTTTCTTTGGGCTTATTGCATTTCCGTACGTTTATGTTTCTTTTTGCCTATGTTTACGTTTTAGTTCATTCATCATTTTCTTTACATGTCGAGGTGTTGTAATGTCGAGTGGGCATGCGTATATGTTGAGTGCCTTCAAGACTTACGTGGTTACATGTTCAAAGGTTCACATGTTTCTTTCCTTTGGTAATCGATGTGTTGTGTGCTTGCATGTTAAAGAGTTATATGTTTGATGTGCTATGTGTTTCATTTGTCATAATATGAATTAACTTATGCTTGAATTAGACGCTTACTTGAATGTTCGATCTAATTCTTTGATAGTTGTTTCTTTTACCTAGCTATGTCGTCGTTTGCTTTAAGCGTGTGAGTATGATGTGAGTTCATTTTTAATTTCTTTAAGTTTTGATATGTTGCGATACCACATGGGCATGCGTATATATATCTTCGGGATTGTGAGACGATATGTTCAATGTTTACATGTTCATGTTCTATGTGCTTTCATTGTCATAATATATGTTGATGATCATACTTCTATGTTGAAAGGCCTACAGGATTATGATAGTAAACATGTTTTACGTACTATAAGATTACATGTTAAAATATTTACATGTCCTAGGGACTATGCAAGTTACATTTTAAGTGCATACATGTTTGTACCATACGTTAATGTGAACATGTTCTATATTCTTTATGCATATATTTATATGTTAAGGATTTACATGTTTGATGATGAATGCTTCCATGCGCTACGTGTATTATGTGTTTACATGTGAAGTACACACGTTCTAAGTGATTCTACTTTAGTCATTTTATAATTTGATTAATGTTGCATGGATTAAAAGTATAGATGTATAAGCGTATGCTATTATTCGTTTGGGTGAATCGTTAAGGATGACCTTTGGATAACCGTGACTTCTGAGTCGAGTTCAAAATTGGTGGGAGTTAGTTGTGATTTCACAGACATTGGAGAGTATGTTATAGGACACCTTCACCCGGTTATTTCTTAAGAAATGCTTCTCGTCTTCCGTAGTTCATCAAGCTAAGAGGAGTGAATTTCAACATCTCCCTTAGCGAGACATGACTATTACCGAGTGTGAGGCTAGCTTGAGACTTAGCCAGTTTCACTTCCGATATAACGTCCAATAGAATGAAAGCAAGAATATTTGGGAACATTTGAGATTGGGCTTCATTGGGTCCTTCGTACGAAAGTTGTGGGATTTGAGTTGAACACTTATGGTAAAGTAGTTCAGAAAGTGTTAGTGTTTGTTTGAAGAAAAGTATTTGAATTCGAATAAAGATAAAGAACTTTATGCACCGACTAAGAACAGTCAGTTGGATTATCGCCAGTTCGTCTACCCTTTCAACATGCTTATAGACCACCGTTGTTGGCATTAGACTGAGTGCCCTTAGGGGATAGTATCATTGTGTAGATCACCGTGGTTGAGGACAGCAGGTCCTGAGGCCACCTCCGAGTGTGTTTAAATGATTTGCCTCCGTGGGTAACGCCAATGCTTCAGTGATTCGAGGTATGTCATTAGTGCTTCATTCCTGTTCTACCGTACTTATATAGATACCAGTGCATTATGATTATTCATTGGGTTTAGAAATGAACCGTTTAACTTCTGTATTTGTAGTTGATACTCTCGCTGGAGGATTAGTTTCCTTAGACCGAGTGTGTTGCGATTGCGAGCTTGTGATAACATATCAGCACATCATCCTTAATTTGGTTGGTATCAATATGCTTAGTTTTGATGTGATTATGGGTATGAACTAGTGGAGTACCTACCGCACATTTATAAAATCTGTTAAGAGAAATACCACATTTGTATTACCATTTAGGGGTTTTGGTTGTTTTGAGAATGATCGTGTAGATGTCCTGATGCATTCACTTCACTATTGGTGTAGAGGTAAGAATCAGATTAACTTCTAGTTTGTTCTCCAATGATATTTAACCAAATTTGATTGAGTTTTCTCCAGTTGTGAGTGGGGGTATACCGATGTGTTTCTTGAGGATTTTACCTGGTTTCCCACCTATTCGTGAGATTGAGTTTGCGAAAACGTTAGTGCCCGATACATCGTGAGTGTCAATTTTGCCTTAGTGTATGCCATCCGCAGAATTAAAGGAAAAATAACTCAGTTCGAGGCCTTACCGCCTAAAGGTTTTGACCGTCCTATTACATTTCCTTGGGGAACACCCATCTTGAGATCAAGTTATCCTCTGTGAGTATTAGAGAATGTGAGCATTACTGAGATAGCCTTCCGTTCACGTTACGGACATTTTAAATCCATTGTTATGCCATTCGGTTTAATGAATGCACCTGCCACTTGTGCTTAGTCCATGCTGGGATAAATTTGTGATTATGTGTCGATGACATCTCTGCATTGTGTGTTAAGAGATCTTGTGAGGGCACTATTTGTGTATGTGAGTGTGCATAGTGTTTGAGGTAAAATTTGTGACCATGTTGTTCCGTTCCGAGTGATGGGATATCCGTGGATCCTTCTAACTTTGAAAATTGTTAATGATTTACAATCATCGACGAATGTAATTGAGGTTCATAGCTCCTTGGGACTAGTAGGTTAGTATCGTTGCTTTGTGGGAGACGTTTCTGTTTGGCTAGGCCATTGACATTGGTTGAGATGAATTGTGTGAGAATGTGTTTCATCATAGTTACAAGACTTGTTTGACTTCAACATATACCCTTGTGATTCCTGAGCGTGAATCGACTCCGTTTATTGTAACACTTCACTTGATGACTTTAGTTTTGTTTTATGCAAGAAGATTATGATAGTAGTCTATGGTTCGAGGTAGTTAGAGCTTGGGTGGGTTCGAGGTAGTTAAAACTTGGAGATAGTACTTGTATGACACATTTCTCGTTCAGAGACCCTAGCTTGAGATAACATCGTGGATGGAATACTTTAGTAGATGACTTTGACTTGCAATGCCACCCGAGCAAGGCCACTGTCGTGGCTGAGAAGTATGACTATGACTTAGCGTACGTACCTATGCAATAGTGGAAAATGTTGAGACATTTCAAGAACTATAACTTTGACTGCAATGCCACCTGTGCAAAGCCAATGTTGTGACCGAAGTACTTAGTTGTAAACTACGTGAGACCTTAGTATATAAGTGGAAAGTGTGGAGACATTTACATAACTCTGATGTTTGTTGGGTTGAGGCTTTCGAACATGCTTTGATTTAAATGTTCAATATGTTAGAGATATAGAAATCCGATGATGAGACCTTTACCTTGAAATTCCGCATACTTGGTGGAAATTGTAGAAAGGATTGAACTTTTGATGACACTCGAGATTTGAGATTTTGAGAGCGAGTTTTGTTCCTGTAGCATGTCACCTGGATGTTTTGAAAGAGTTTCACCATTCCCCTTTGTCGTCCATCTGGGAGGCATTAAAGATTCGAAAAGTTTTGCTTTGCATCACCAGTATTGGAGGAAAGGTTTGATAGAACCAATGTTAAGGTTGTTAATAGTTATTGAGTTGTCAGCAGATAAAGACCAAGCACCAGAGAACCGCAGGGTTGGTTTTTATAACTGTTTCCAATTCCTGAGTAAATGTAGGACATATTGCCATGGGCCTTGTTACAGTATTTTTGAAAGGTTTGATAAAGCTGCACCTTCTTTGTCGATCAAAGTGATAGACACCACAGATTTGCTTCGTGTGATCTACCTCCGTGAAATTATGAGACTTCAAAGAGTACACATGAACAGTGCCGACTTCTTTTCTTGATTGTGAATCCTTGTCGGATTCATTAATTTGATGTAATGTCTTGAGGTTTCATTATTTAGTTCATTTTGTGTTTCGATCCTTGCCGGATCAAGTTTAAATTTTGTTTTCAAAGAGTTCAAAGGTTTCAAAAGAATGTATTCTTTCTTTCTCCATCTCTCCCTCTATCTCTCTCCCCCAATCTCTTTCTCTTTTTTTAAAATCTCTTTCACTCTCTCGAGTTTTCATTTCCTTATAATTACGTTATTTTAATGTTTTAGAATGTTCCCGTATCGTTTATTACATGTGTATGAATATTTAAAACCTCCTTGCACTTCTTTCTCCGCATCTCTCTCCTTTTATCTCTTTCAAAAATAAAAAGGGATAAATCTCTCCCGACCTCTCGTTTTATTAAATTGTGCTCGGATTTAGTTCCGGTTAGTTACCATACATGTTATACATCTATTCGGACTTGTTTATGTACGTTTTGGAGGTCAAATTCGAGAAATTATCAAATTTGGTGTCGATGTGGAATTGCTGTCAAAACACACTGCTGCTGCAAAAAATCTGCTGCTGTAAAAAAAAAACTGCTACTGAAATTTTAGTTTTCTGCCCAAACGGTGAGGAATCGGGAAAAATGTCAGTAGGCGAAAGTTGTGCGAAATCACGTTTTACATGGACCATCACGGACGGAATATGAAAATTCCAAAAGCATAATTAATTACGAACTTTATAAAAATTCAGCATTTATGAAAATGATTTTTTTTCAGCACTTTTCGGTATCTTTCTTTCTTTCCTCGCGCTCGGTTTTTGGGGCGTGACATTACAACATGTCTATTACAAAACGACGAGATCAACACATTGAGTCGCCTTCTAAATGAATTTCCAACCCACGTGCTCACTTCTGCGATTCATCGCCAGCATTAACACCTGCAATGGTTATTTGAATAACCACACATACTTCTATTTGTTTAAGCTAACGCTTTGTGATTAAAACAACAAATGCATGTGAATGACAAACATGCTTGTATCCACATCTCTACATTTCATACTAGTCGTGGGAGACTCACGTGAACATTCCATACTCCCAATTTGCGACTCCTCACCAATAAGTCCACACGAAAGGGTAAGACCCATGATTCTTTTCTTCAATCGTGCGACCTTAATGTCTATATCGGCTCTACAAAATGGCTTAGTGACCACGTGCTCCTTCTGACCCAAATAAGCAACTCAACATGCTCAAATACATATCACCATGCTCTCAGTAAACAAAACATTTTACCATGCTATTGGGACTACTTATCAATATAATCGCCCAATATGAACTACACAATATATCTCTATGAGTTAACACATGCTATTCAAACATAACATGAATACACGCCAAACAATCATTCCATAATACAAAGTTGAATCACTCACCTGCGATTAACATGCTTAAAGTTCGATCCACAAGAAAACCCATGCACAAAGAATGTCCAGAAAACCCTCTAGTACAATCCCTCGAGGAGTTCGAATATGAAATCGATCTGGTGAAAAACCAGCAGACGAACGGTCGTCGTTTGGCGTCGAGAAGCTCTGAGCAACTAAATCTCCCCTTTTAGCCTCCTCTTGGATTTAGGTCAAGAACTTATAAAAAAAAATCTCAACCATCTCTATCTATATATAGGCAAAACTCTCGAAAATTACGTTTACCTCCCCACGAGTTTCCAAAGCTCCCAATCAGCCTCAATTTTTACACAACTAATTCATAACTTTACAAGTGAAACCTCAAAATTATAAAAGTTTATGACTAAGTTCCGTTTGGTTGCTAAAACGCGAAAATGACTTTTTTGAAGTTGCTAATTAGCCTACCAAATTAATAGCGTGTTAATTCGTCCTCACTAGGATACCAAAACTAACAATAGATATAAATTCTAAGCCAAAAATAAATACAGATATAGAAATACACAAGTAAATATTTAATTCCAGATAAACATTTAAAGTGTTCCACAGTGACCGTCTCATACTCGGAGAGACGTCACAATAACAAAACATTCACTTCACACTGTCTTAGAGGGTTTTCTAACACAGGCACCCAAATCGACTCGTGAGTCAAAATTCACTCAAACATGTGCCAAACTGCACAACACATCACATTATCATGCATGATAATGTAATGAAATGCAATAACACAATTACGGGTGTTATAACTAAGAAGAGATTAAACTAGTTTATTACAAAATACTTACACTAGCTGGTCTCAATTCCAAGACATAAAACATGACTGGTCTCAATTCCAAGACATAAAACATGAGTTTCTAATTACAAATTTTACAACCAACTCCCAACCCAACTGAGTACGCCTATAAATAACGTACTAACATATACAACAAAAGAAACATACTCCCAAGTTGTTCAGAATCCCGTAGTTCAACGCTTCTCACTGTGATGCTCATCTGAACCTGCGTGGTCATTAGCCACAAAATCGATTAAGCTTTCGGTCAGTGAGTATGCGGTACTAACTATGCAATTGGATTATTTAATGAATCATAAAACCAATTATGCATACACAATAATAAATTGTCGCAGGCGTGTCAAGTAATCAATCACCATTGTTCTGGACCCCCTAATTCTGGGCCATTCTCACTTTTTCGTCGCTTTAAAAGCGATATCACACACTCTCATGTGACCGAAGTCAATACGCCGTGGTTGTCACCACCGTCCTCTTTTCTCTGAGGAATTCATCCCCCTTTTCTCTGAGCAATGATGTCCCTTAAATATGGGCTAAATAATGATGATTATCACTTGAGACCCTTTGACCCAAATAAGCACGTAAGCAACTCAACATGTCACAGTATGGTAATTTCATCAATTTAGACATGTTAAAGCTAACTAATCACATGCTTTTCTACTTAATCACAATTAAGCATTTTAAAGTATTTCATAGCAATAAATCACATTAAACATTCAATTTTAGGATACTCACCTCACAAATAGGTCCAAATAAAGTCTAGAAATCTCAAATTCCTTCGCAAAACTAGCTCTAGTTGCTCCCAATGATATTCCTACATATATATCGCATGTATGTATCACCCCTCAAAATGAGTTGCAGAAAAAACGTTACAAAAATTGAAAAAGCAAGACATAGAAATAATCCTCTCACCTCCACGAGTCCGAATATGACTTTGGCTCGCGAAATAGAGGTTGAACGGCGAAGAAACAGCGACGAAACGACGAACAGAACTTACTTTCCTTTTCTTCCTCGTTGAACCCTCTGTCTGTAACTCTCATTTATTTATTCATCTAATAAAGATGATGGCCAAGTTATGAGATATATATCTCAATTTCAATTTTTTCTATTTCTTTTTACACCCCCATATGTTTCTAGGTTCCTATTATGAAACCCCCTAAGATTTATTAACTACCCAATATCTAAGTGGGTATGTGTATATGTCACGTATGTGTCTCAAATGTGGTCCCAAATATTTTATGAAGTTGCTAATTAACCTGCTAATTATGAATCATATCCCTATTTGCTCTCACATGGGTACCCAAACTGGTACTATGAAGGGTCACAATTAACAATAAATATTAAAAACACTTTAACAAATATTCATTTAATCATATAAATGCAACTAAATGCAATTTATTTATCTGGACCTCCTGTGGGTCCCACTTCATATCTATCAAACTATGCCCATTATCAAGCACTTATCCCATCGGGGTGACTGAAACTCACTCAAATCATCACATGCAATTAATCCTACTAATTAATGCATGAAAAATTAATATTACTACCTTTTTCTAGGTACGGGTATTACATCTCTTCCACCCTTTTAGGAAGTTTGTCCCCAAACTTTCCTTGTCTCAAGTACTGATTACATAAAAATATTTCCCTTTGAACGCAACTCACAGTTCAATTCTGATTTTCAATACTGCAGCACGCAATATAGAATGCATTACACCCATTGATCGATACCGACTACAATCTCAATTGATACTCTACTTATTTCTATTCTCTTTAACATTTCAAATGATCCCACTGAATCGCTCAGTTCTTCAAACCATACCATTCTCTAATGATAACACATTTAAAATATTTATGTCACCGTTGTAGACATTTCTATCAACTGATTGAAAGCAATACTCACTTATCTGTGATGTATTCTCAACCAATTGCTGACTTGTAAAAAATTATCAACTTGTGGAAGGCACTCTTCCATAATTCAGTTTCTTTTCCATTACCTCGTGCGAACTCCCAAAATATCAGTACAAGTCAAATATTCTACTTTATGATGATAAACATTAGTAAGCATAGAATTTCACAATTCCTTTTCACATACAAATCGATTAACCCCAACAAATTTGTATTTCCAATCATCAATATAGTCGAATTCGATCACATGTCTACAATCATTCACTTGTCAATATCTAGTTTCTATTGACTTTGACTATCCAGGCACAAAGTTTATCACGACAGATATTCATTTCAACTTGATTATTAACATCATTTACAATAACCCCACGACTTTTCAATTTTTCTACCTTTATTTCTGTTAAACCACACATCTCTAGTATGTTTTACAATTCTCATTTGAAGATAGTCTTCTTCATATCTTAGCTTGAACTGCTAATTGGTGATACCCGAATTTCAAATTTATCCTCGAAAGCTTTTATCTCCTATAACCGATTAACGAGTCATACTGCATAATAAAATACAAGTAGCACGGTTTCATATATGGCTATTAACATATTATTCCACAATCTCGTTATGAGCTTCAATATATTTTCTAAAATTCATTCCTTGAGCTATCTGCATTCAAAACATATAATAGGCTTCTAGATTTCAACTCATCTTATTGTAAAGTGATACCCTATCGCTTCCCTTCCAGTATTCTATCAGTAATTTCCCTTCTTTTTTTTTAATAAGAAAAGCAGAAACCCAAATATATCTTTAACTCAACTTCCTTCATGTGATACAATAGCATTGATTGACTCAAATTACTCCTTATTTACTCATACTTACCAAAATACTGACAATAGTTGCACCAGCTCAACGATTCTTTGATATACTGTCCCTAACCCAACATTTAAGCATATAATGAACAATTTATCATCTGTAGATAATCTTCTCAATAATTCAACTTTAACTTCTACCCTTAATATCCAGAATTCAAACTAAATATCAACAACCTTATATCCTTGCAACTGATTATCAAATCATTATATACTACAGAATACAATTATAATCTTTTTCCCTGAATTAATTTCATTTATTTTGATACAATAGTGTCACTTGTAACTATATTTATGCTATTATCATTCCTTTATCTAATTGTCTTAGAAAATTTCAATTTCTATCAAGTCTCTATTTCAATTCGATGGTTTTTGGATAATCAATGTACATACAAAATTCTTCTATCAATCTCTAACTCAAAGCACTAATAATCATTTTGGCTTTACCTGAATAACGTTAAATGTCAAATCGTAGTTCAGCATGAGTTTCAATTGTCTTCTTTACAATATACTGAATTCTTGTCATGTAATCAAGTATTTCAAATCTCTACAATTCATATAAGCTTCATGCCTGAAAACTAACACTGCCAAATATTCAATACAGAAGTAATCTCTCAGATTTCAAATCTTGTGTCTGATGATTTGCCTCGTGAAGTTTCCAATTCCCCGCAAAGCACAAGCAGTTATCGTATCAACATACAACTCAATTTTCATTCAAAATTTAATCTGAATCAACAAATATCCAGGTACTAATCAAATATGTGTCTTCACGAATCAATTCTTCAGTTCCTGAGAAATCTTTCATGTGATCAACATAAATCCACAAGTGTTCCTATGTGAATAACCAAATCTATGGTGTAGTTATGATAGTTATCACTCCCAGGTCTTCTATTAGCTCATCTCTTACCTTATGGCTTCAACCGTTGTAGAAAATTTCTGCATTCATCTCTAATCAAAACTCAAATCTTCAACATTTTTTTTACTATCTATAACATATTCTCAGTACTAGCAAAATAATTCATATATCAGCCTCATTACAATTTGGTGCTTCAACCTAGTCCTCACAATTTTTTTTCATATCCCGTGTCCTTCCAAACTATATATACACTAACGCTGAATAATATCATCATCACTAATACCGTCACATATTCATAAGTTTATAAATTTTAACTGGTGTTGTGATTATCCTAATTATCTTCACAAATACTCACATTTTTGTATCAGGTCTTCAACAAATCTTGACAATGTCTTCATGACTCTATTCTTCTGTTATTCGTACTCAAATCTCAAGTTCATATCATGAAACATATATACCATTGGGACTAACAGATAATTCATTTACTCATTGCTCATATAATGTTTTCCGACTATAATTGCAATCAACTTCAGTTGATTCTAATTGTTCTATCTTTCTTCTTGTAATAACACCTATAATCTCCATAATATTATGTTTGGATGAACGAATCTCATATCAAATAAATTTCACATTTTGCAACTTCTTCATTCTTAACTCTATAACTCCATTAGATACGGTACCCCGAATATCAGTTATATTTCTAATATTTTATTGGGAATGGTTCTATTATTTCCTACAGTCAAGTTATTCAACAAATCATCGTATGTCACATTTAAACTTCATTTAATCTCAATTCAGTGCCTTTTCTTATTTAAATAAACCCAATTCTTAAAAATTCTTAAAAATTCTTTTTCATTAATCGGCGAACTTCACTACTGTCACTACTGACTGATAACACTTCTTTAACTGCCTTGAAAATAAAACCCCATTTGACTCGGTATCTGACTGTCATACAATCAACTAAAATATTCCCAACCAACATGCCGCTCATACCTTGTAATATATCATAATAGAAATACCGTATCATCTATTAGCATTCTTATACTACCCTCACATCACATACTACTGATATACCATCATCAAACACAATAAACCCTGATAAGTTATTACTAGTTAAGATCTCCCATTCATATATCTGACCAGTTAACAGCTTCCACGATGCAATAAACACACAACTCTTCTCAGAATCAGAAACACTTCCGAGATCATAATTAAGCAAATAAATGAATAAATAAATAATTAAATAATTTTACCTTTATCTGATGTCTGTGTTATCCCAAGTATAAATTATTATTGTTCTTTTCCCTTTTAGCAGTTGAGCAAATCTTGAAGTAGTGTTAGATGTCGAAGCATTCAAATTCCATTGTCGTTTAGTTAGACTATCTCGCATTCGGTGACCCTGCTGACCATATCTAAAACAATTACCCCTTAACCCCAAACCTCAAGTTCGACAATTTCCCATGATATGCCCAAATTGCCTACGACATAACAGATTATAATGTTATAGCATACATCCTAGTGTCGTTTCTCACATATCGGACAATACGACTTCTTTTCCCTAGAAATACAACTTATCATGAACTACTCTCATTTACTCTTTTCAACTTATCTTGACTTTCCCTTGGACTTTCCCCTAATCTCTTACCTTATTGATGTTGACTGTACTTTCTCAGAAACTCTTCTGTAGTCAATGGTTCTGTTCTTACCTCTGGGTTCGAATTTTCATGTGGCTCTTCCACTGATAAAGTACTGATTCCTACTATTCTCATTATTATTCCTACAACCCTTACCATTCGATCTACCCTTGTCGGTGATATTTGTCTCTTTTCCGAATCCATTGCTACCAGACAATTAAGACTGGCAGCCAAAAACCTTAATGGTCACCGTGCATACAATGTTATGAACATCATAAGCATGCTAAACAATATTTTTAAGCATGCTAAAATAAACGTGTATGCATGATTGTATAACTACGTGTTATTGTGTGCACACTCACGCGTCGTACTCGTCGTCTCTCGTTCCCAAAGGCCCTAGCCTATTGCTCTGATACAAAAAATTGTCACATTCTAACCCGCTAAACACGGATTAGGACCGTGTGACAAAGAGTTATCCAAAACAAAATACCCTTCAATATCAATAAAATAAGAGTTAAACATAGGAAAATGAATTCATTGGATTAAACCAGCCCAAGGGTAAAAAAGTTATTAAGAAAATATAGTCAAATTTTATATCAAAAGATAGCCCTTCGAGTCTTGGTTCCAACGCAAAAAAAAAAAAAAAAAAAAAAAAAAAAAAAAAAAAAAACGGCGCACGAATCCGAATTTTCTAGAAAGAGTTATGTTCGTTTTCGTAAAAGTTGACAGGCCAAAAATAGACCTGCGGATTTTGCAGATCAAATTTCTACACCAATTTTCCTATTTTAAGAGTTAAAAAAAAAAACCAAAACCAAATTACACAAACTCATTCTCTTCATTACCAACTGATCCACTAATATGTCCATGACACTGTAGACACCACGATTTTGACCAAACGTCGAATTAAGGGGAGTGTTACCTCTAGCTTCGATGATGATAATGTTTGATTAATCTAAGACTTCCAAAGGTGATTCAAGCTCTTCAAGAAGCTTTTCAATTCAAGACAAAAGAAAGAAGGAAGAAAAAGAAAGGAAAAAAAAATAGAGAAAAGAGAAGGATAGAGGAAAACGACACAGGGTATAGGATGTGACAGTCACGGGCTGCCGCCGCGACACTCTCTGATTGCCGGAATGGCAGTCTCTGATTGCCGCTGCAGCACTCTCTAACCACCGCAAAAATGCACCAAATGCCGCAAAAATTAGAATCCCATAAAAGACGACATGCAATCAGTGAGTGCCGTTCTGGCATTCACTGAGTGGCGCTTCCATCTCCGTTGAGTGCTGCAGTTTCCAGAAGTCTGCTGTAATATAGTACATTTTGTACCTTCAAAAAAGGACGTCCGAAATTAGAATTTTTACTGCGAATTTACTGAAATAACCTTCCAAAATTTGCCTATAAATAAGGGATGAATCCCATTACAAGGGATCCTCTTATCCTATCCTTTTTTTAGTCTTTGATTCTAGAATCTCCATCTCTCACTCTTTCATTTCTTTTAGCTTACATCTCATTTCAAAATTTCTTTATCCTTAAACTTTGATAGTTAGAGAGTCTAAAAGAAGATTAGGAAAAATTAAGGGTTGTAAGAGCTAGAAGAAGAGCTTGATTAGCTTTTGGAATATCCTAAAATCACGAAGAAGTTGAGGATAATTGGAGGTAAACTCTAAACTTATTTAGTTTTAGTTTAAGTTCAATCACAACATTTTGAATCTCTAAGGACCTTTTACACATTTTCAAAAACTCTCCTCTTACCTCATTTCACCACACACCACTAATGTTGTGATTGAACTCTCATTTTATTGGTTTGGATCAAAGTAACCTAAGGGTTAAGGTTAAACAAGTCATGAGTTAAAAGTTAGCTTGGATACTACTTCAAACTTGATTTTCTTTTCTTTTCTTTTGATTATGTTCACCTCTTGGGATTCATGAGACCTTCAATGTCTTACTTAAATCTCTTGACTTGGAATCCTTTAATCTTTTTGTAAACTTATGATTTACAAGAGGATTAAGGTTGATGTTAGCATGTTTAGTCTATGAGTCTAAACCTATCTCCATGGTTTAGGTCCATTATCTTGAGATTTCATGAAATTTCTCTATACTCCATTGAAATTTATAAATATAAGTGTCTTTAGTCTCCAATGACCATCAAGTGGGAGGAGAAATAATTTGGGTTAAGCCAATTTCCATGACTTGGTAGATAGATTTAACACAAATGAAACTTGACAATGGTGCAGTGAATCCCTAAACCACCTTTGATCAATGATTTTTAGTTAAATAATAGACCGTTGGAATTGAATAAACCAATTAGAGAGTGTCAATAACACAAAGTCTTACCGCTGTAATTTTTGCTTTAATGAGATTTCATGTTTAAAGTGGTTTGGTCATGAGTTTTGTGAAGCAGCCATAATCTGTCCAGAATTTCAGAACAGTGACACCTTCTTGAAATAAGTAAATCAGAGCCTTAATCAAGCATTCTTGACTTTAAATATTTTTTTTCTATAAAGTTTAATGTGTTAATAAGATCTCCTAAAAAGATTAGAGTCTTTCAGATTCATTTACTATTTTTAGAAAATCATACAAAAACTCTGGACAGAGAGTTGTAAATTTCTGAGTGATGTCTAGTGTTTGTCCAATTCCCAGAGATTAAACCATTGATCTTTGATCTATATTTTTGGGTTGAAAACTAGACTCACAGAGACATCTTGTGTCCAAAATTCATTGACATCAAACCATGGGAAGCATGATTTTTCTATTTTTGAAGTCCTGGTCTGCTCTATGTAATTTTCAAAATTTTGTGACAGATTTGACAAACTTTGTAAATAATGGTCCAAACGATTTTTCTATGACTTAAGGTTTAAACTATGTTTTAATAATGATTAGTAAAAGCTTAAATTCAGAGGTTAAATGATCCAAATCAATGAATAGTTCATAGGTTACTCTTGTTCATATTCATGTATTCATATACATCCATCCATGTAGATTGATACTCGTAATTAGAATTCATTTTGTATTAGGATTAAAATTACATTTTTTTAACCTAATTGTGAGTTTCTTGTGACCATGTTGGGATTACACATCTCTATATGGACATTACATTGGCTCCTAGTTGAGAGTTGTATATCTAGAGAAGTGATGCATTTTCAACTAATTAGAAGAAATTCATAATTATGCAAATTCCTTCATACTTGATAGATTTAAGCTAGAAGTTTAAGGATGTTATTTAGAATTTTTATACTAAATCTTGATTGAAGCATGTGGACTAACCCTCTGTTTTGTAGCGCTATTGAGGTACAATTTCTCAACCCCTCTCTAGTTTATTAATTTCCCGATTTTATTGATTTTTTGACTCCATGTGCGACACCTTAAAATTAGGTCTTGCCTTATGTGTGTATATGGATTAGAGACTCCTTTAGGTTTTTATTTATTTGCATGCATTACACGTTTCCATATTCGCGGCTGGATCTCGGGTAAGTTCTCTTGTTCCCTATTGCATATTATATTGCTTGCTAATTGAATTATGTGGTTTTGAATACTATTTTTTATCATTAGCAATCTTACACCCCTTTCGACATGCTTTTGTAATGTGTATTTATACATATGTATTAGTTGATGGCACATTTAGATTAATAATTTGGTTAAAAGGATGTTGAGTAGAGGCCTATCACGAGATAGGATGAGAGGGGGTGTTTTAGTCCGTCGGGCACCTTCCCCTCTCATTCCATAATCCCCGTACCTAGAAATCTCTTGTTTCTAAAAAAGATCAATTTGTCTTAAAATGGTTTCTTAATTTTCCTTTTAAAAATTAAGTGGCGACTCCTTGCATTTTGTGTTTGAAAGAAATTGTTTTAAAAGTGGGTCCAAATACCGGTATCCACAAACACCTGAAAACTAAGAAGAGATTAAACTAGTTTATTACAAAATCCTTACACTAAATGGTCTCAATTCCAAGACATAAAACATGAGTTTTTAATTACAAATTTTACAACCAATTCCCAACCCAACTGAGTACGCCTACAAATAACGTACTAACATATATAACAAAAGAAACATACTCCCAAGTTGTCTAGAACCCCGTGGTTTAATGCTTCTCACTGTGATGCTCATCTAAATATGGGTGGTCATTAGCCACAAAATTGACTAAGCTTTCGCTTAGTGAGTACGCGGTACTAACCATGCAATTGGAGTATTTAATGAATCATAATACCAATTATGCATACAAAACAATAAATGGTCGCAGGCGTGTCAAGTAATCAATCACCATCGTTCTGGACCCCTGATTCCGGGCCATTCTTACTTTGTCGTCACTTTAAAAGCGATAACACACACCTCATGTGATCGAAGTCAATCCGCTGTGGTCGTCACCACCGTCCTCTTTTCTCTGAGGAATTTTTCTCTGAGAAATGACGTCCCTTGAATATGGGCTAAATAAGAGTGATTATCTCTTGAGACCCTTTGACCCAAATAAGCACATAAGCAACTCAACATGTCAATATGGCAATTTCATTAATTTAGACATGTTAAAGCTAACTAGTCACAATTAAGCATTTTAAAGTATTTCATAGCAATAAATCACATTAAACATCCAATTTTGGGATTAAAACACTCAACTCACGAATAGGTCCAAAAAAGCCTAGAAATCTCAAATTTCTTCGCAAAACTAGCTCTAGTTGTTCCCAATGATATTCCTACATATATATATATATATCACATATATGTATCACTCCTCAAAATGAATCGCAGAAAAAACGTTACAAAAATTGAAAAATAAAGGCATAAAAATAATCCTCTCACCTCTACAAGTCCAAATATAGCTTCGGTTCGCGAAATAGAGGTCGAACAACAAAGAAATGGCGACAAAACGACGAACAGAACTTACTTTCCTTTTCTTCCTCGTTGAACCCTTTGTCTGTAACTCTTATTTCTTTTCTTTTCTTTTTTTTTTTTTTTTTGTTTTTATCTAATAAAGATGATGACCAAGTTATGAGATATATATCTCAATTTTAATTTTTTTTATTTTCTTTTACACCCCCATATGTTTCTAGGTTCCTATTATGAAAACCCCCTAAATTTTATATTAACTACCCAATATCTAAGTGAATATGTATCTATATCACGTATGAGTCCCCAATGTGGTCCCAAATATTTTATGAAGTTGTTAATTAACCTAATAGTTATGATTCATGTCCCTATTTGCTCTCACATGGGTATCCAAACTGGTACCATAAATGGTCACAATTAACAATAAATTATTAAAAATACTTTAACAAATATTCATTTAATCATTTAAATGCAACTAAATGCAATTTATTTAATCTGGACCTCCCGTGGGTCCCACTTCATATCTCTCAAGCTCTGTCCTTTATCAAGCATTTATCACATCGGGGTGACTAAAAATCACCCAAATCATTACATGCAATTAATCACACTAATTAATGCATGAAAAATTAATATTACTATCTTTTTCCGGGTATGGGTATTACATTAATAAATCTAAAAAAAAAAAAACCATGAGGAGAATTAATCCAAAATCTTCACCAACGTTATGTAATACGCATTGCAATTTGCAGTCATCAAAGAAAAAATTGCTTGTTGACCGAAACCACAAATTTAAAGAAACAATCCTATATGATCCCTTGTCCCAATGATGCAGTCAATTTACTTGCATGTCATGTCCTCGTCATTAGGGAAACATAAAAGAAAAAAGAAAAAACGAGAGAGGGAAAAAGAAGAAGTGAATGTAGAAAGGGATATTTATATTTCAATCAACTTTTTATAAGAAATTTATGTTAGAAAAAAATTAGTTTTTAGCTTTTAAGTTTTTAGTAAATTGGTGATTAAATAAATATGGGACCCACCCGTCTTCTAAGACTGGCCAGTTGCTAAAAACCGTTAAGAATTGAATGAGAAATTGTCGTTCTATGTGCCCACTTGGAATATTGGTTCAAGGGTGTAAAAGTATGGAGCCAAACATGGCCCTTACTTTCCATAACCATTGCATCTACTCGTGGAGTCTAGTAGTTTGCCAAACAAGCCCTTAGTGTGAAAGGAAGTGATTTTTCACCAAAAGTCATATCCGAGCCTATATGTATACATATATATATCCAACATCCCCACATTTATTAGAGATAGAAAAAAAAAATGTTCATCAATATATAGTCTTAGACGTCCATAAATACAGAGAGAGAGAGACAACTATTGTTGATTCGCCAGATTCACAGTTTGGAGTGCTACTATTGTGTCTATCAGTCAAATTATCCCATAAGTACCAGTGTGGGGGTGAAATCTGTCTTAAGGAGATAGTGTCAAACACTAGACTTGATCTCCTCTTCCGTCCAGATTCCATATTTGATATTGCTGTAAACTGTAAGTTTTTATATTTTGATTTTGGATCTGTTTCAAAGTTATTTATGTATTTCAAATTATACATGATTGAACAAATATATTAACAATTTAAAAGTCAATCAATTACTTTGATTTATGAAGAGTTTCAATCAACTTTGAAACGAGTTCCTTGCATTCTGAAGAGTTGTCACGCCCCGACGTAGCATAATTCAGGAAAGCATTTAATTTCCTTTATGGACTCGTAGGTCGTGACAAGTGAGTATGACCAATTGTCCCTGCAACAAATAACTTAACAACATTTCTAAGAGAAAGGATACTAATAAACATAAGCTCCGAAATTTAAAACTTACTAAACTATTACATAAGTCAATGTCTTAGGCACAAAACGCCCTTATTCAAAAGCTATTCTCCAGTCTATTACAACTTCAGAAAATGAAAGACATAGGAAATAATAAGCAGCCTCCTGGAAAGTTCCCTGCCTCTAACTAGCGTAGTCGAAGTACCCTGGCTGCTCCTGCCCCTGAAAATCTGGACATACAGTCCAGGACGCATCAACGCCGTCAGCTTATGAAAGCTGGTGAGCAAAATAAACAAGTGCTCGCAATGTATATATAAGCAAATAAACAACGGTACCATTTAACTTTAACAGTAATATATTCAAGGTTCCAATTCCAACATGAATCACGGGGGAATATAGTAATAAATAAATACGAAATTGTACATGAATTGTGAAACATCTTATTTTGCCAATTCTTTCCTTTAGAACAATCCAATTAAATCAACACATCATTTCAGCTACCAGAAGTAATAAGTATTCAGTCATCCAATTCATACGCTACACTATCGCCTCCAATACCAGGAATACTATCCGATCGGTATTGAAGTCACACGCCACACTACTGCCTCAGATACCAGGAATACTATCCGATCGATATCTAGACCAAACACACCCAACCATCGCTCCGGATATCAGGAATACTATCCGATCAATATCCGAAACGCGCGCCTTAGATACCAGGAATACTATCCGATCGATATCTAAGTCGTACACAACACTATTACCATCGCTTCGGGTATCAGGAATACTATCCGATCAATATCCGAAACACGCGCCTTAGATACCAGGAATACTATCCGATCGATATCTAAGTCGTACACAACACTACCGCCTCCAATACCAGGAATACTATCCGATCGATATTGAGGTCGCACACTAGACCGCCACCCTTTACTCTTTTCATGCTTTCTCACACACATGCATGTTGACCCAACCTCAACCCTAATATGTATGTCAATGTTTCATAAATAACACCCTTAATAAAACACAAAGCCGGATAATCGTACGAGCATAAATTTCGGTCTTAAACATTCTTACAAGTCCAATTTCTAACAGTGAGCTTTTAAAACAGTGTATTTGTCAAACAGTTCTTTGAAATCTCCCAAAACATTTTCTAAACAGTCCCTTACCAAAAATTATACAAACTGCCAAAACTGCCACCTCGCGCGAGCGGATCGCGCGAGCGAGGGGGAGGAAAAATCGCGCGAGCGGATCGCGCGCGCGAAAGGGCAGAACAGGTCGCGCGAGCGGGTCGCGCGCGCGAAGGGGGGAAATGGTCCGCGCAAGCGGGCCGCACGAGCGAGCCTCGCGCGAGCGGGTCGCGCGCGCGAGTTCTTGCAGAATGTCGTCTTCTTCGTTTTCTCCCCTGTTTTCAATTTCTGGACTGAAATTACCCATTTTCAAATTCTGTTCGTACCAGGACATGTGATATATGGTTCTCCTCGGTTTTTCGCGTAGATTAAGAATACGCGATCAATTTTAACTAATACGGATTATATCTCTAAATATTCGCGATTAAAGTGAGGGTGTCAAAACTTAAAATCAACGGTTCGTCGCGATACGGGTAAATTACTGTGTAGGATTCGAACCACAGCTTATCGGGATCAATATCTTCCATTCCCAAATTACAGAATCGATTTTGGTTACGATTTCTAAAACTTCAATTTTCAAGCGCTCATGGTGTTTTCATATATATACATATATACACACCTATATACACTGAAATTTACATATATATACGTGGCGAGTGAGTTTATAATACTCACAGAGGGTGCTAGTACAAAAATTTGAGACCGAGAATATCCGCCGAGAATTCCGTCGTTGTGAGAATTTCCTCCTCCGTTCTTGATATTGATATATATATATATAACTATGTATGTGACTGAATATATGTATATATATAATCTGTATGTGTGTTATATGTGTGTGTTCTTGAGAGAGTTGAGAGATTGGAGAGAATTTGAGAGAAATGAGGGAGATTGAGAGAGACACAGTGAGTGAGAGAGAGAGACACTGTTATACACTCACATATATAGACTGCCCAAAAATTGGGCTCCAAGAAAGAGGTGGAAAATGCACGGTGTGGTTGAGCTCACGTGCTCCCACACCTAAAACGCGATATAAGGCGCAGTTTGAAATTAAAACTGGTATTTTACGGTTGAAAATAAAATGCAGAAAATTATATTAACATAGGAATTAAATTCCTGGTTATACAAAATTATAGATATCGATTTTTGAAACCATAGAAAATATTTTCCATATTTTCAAATATTACGGTTTGGCCCCAGATAATTATATTAAATCAACTACTCATGGAAATAAAATGCAATATTTATTTATTAATGATAATAAAATACAGGGCGTTACAAGAGTTCTCCTAATCTTCTAAAGAGTTGCTCCAAAACGTCATGCAAATTTGATGACTTTTTATTTTTACAAAAAAGTTAATATTTTTCAATTTTAAAAATAGAAACCTACAATTTAGTCCTTGAAATTTCGGTCAACATAGATTTGGTCCTTTGACTTTTTGTAAGATTGAAATTGATCATTTGTTTATGTTGATGCTTAGAAACTATTCATTTTTCCCAATTTGGAGATTAGCACCCCCCCCCCCCCCCCCCCCCCCCCCCCCCTTTAATACATATTCGTGTGTGTGTATATATATAAGGAAATCTTGGATAACCATATTTAAGAAAATCTTGGATAACATAATCATGGATTAGACTTCAGTAAATTTGCTTCAGTATATTTCGTTAGGTTCTTTTCACTTGGATGCACAATTAAAAAAAAAAAATTAGTTTTAAAAAACTACAATCTTTTAAAAAAGCAATTTTAAAAATTGTGAGAGCAACCTAACGAAATGTACTGAAGCAACTTTACTAAAGTCTTGTCCCAGAATCATTGTCCCAAAAATCAAGGTATTTCTCTGTTTGTACTCAACAGCCATATTGGATGGTCAAGTGTGAAAACTTGTTTAAAGAAAATATTTACAATTTGTTTACATTAATTCCTTGTGAAATTTCTCACTTATTTTTTAGGATCTTTTTTTTTTTTTTTTAATGTAATTTCTCACTCAGTTACAGAGAGTGTGAAAGTTCATCAACCCAATCCAGTTGACTGTGTCGGGGACTCAGTCGATTGGGGTCTCAATTTCTCAGTCGACTAGTACCTGTCTGGTAGACTCGACTATCTCCAGTAGAATGTAGGTCTTGAAAACACTTTCCAGTCGACTATTTTTCATCTTCCAGTTGACTGATGCCCTTTGAAACAAAAAGGATATTTCGTTAAAATAGGGGCCCAGTGGGTCGGGGGACCCAGTCGACTGATCTCTCACAATTCTGCAAATTCTGCAGCATTCCAAGCTAAGCTCTTCCGATCCAAAACCAACATAAACATGACTATATTTCAACGATTTAAAACATAATTACAAGAGTTTTGTTTACTAGCGATTACAATACTACAAAACCATTCCGAGTTTGACAAGTTAAAACATATATTGAATTCATATTACATCATTTGGAATGAAATTACAAAAGTATAAATAAGTGGTGATTCCCCCGGCATTCCTCGGCCTCATTCCTCACGCTTCTTCTTTCTTTTTTCTCCTCATCTGCAATGGAGTAAAGCTCCTCTGCTCAGCTATATGCTGAGTGCACAATTATAAACATATGCTTATATGAAAATTCATATTTTAAACAATTAAACATATTAAATAGTCTCTAGGGAGAGTAATACGCTTCCATCCGGTAAATAAGATTAATGTCGTGGAAAGGCCTTCCTCTTCCACGCACCCTATGCTCTGGTTGGGCCTTCCTCCATACCAGGCACCGTGTTCTGGTTGGGCATTCCTCCGTATCGGACACAACAATTATCACTATCACAGTCCTCACACATCGAGTAGCTTACCCTCAGATGGAATTGCACTAAACCCCCCTTTGATCCAAATAGACACATAGCATACTCACATAAGCATTTATACGTGCTTTTAACGCATTTTCATGTGCATAATTAACGAGCCTAATTAATACATGAATTTCGCTCGGATCCAAAATATTAAGTCCAATATTTAAAACATACAATTTTCTATAATTCATAGGTTTAGAATTCATACCTCGTACCATTTCTCCCTATGTACTAGAGAACCAATTAAACGCCGGATCTCTGATTATACGCGATTCCTACAAGTTATACATAGTTTTTCCCAAAATTTCTAAAATTAGATTTTCATAAAAAGTTTTCCAAACATGGGCTAAGAGGTACCAAAATGTAGATCTTACCTTAAGGAGTCCAAATATGAAATTTGGGGAAAAACTGATGATCAGATGTTCGTCGTTTGACGTCGAGAAGTCCGGAGCAACAAATTTTCCTTCTCTCTCTTTTTCACTAGATATTTTAGATGTGGATAATTATGAAGATATCTCAAGTTGCCTATTTATAGGCACGACTTTCAAATATTGTGATTACCTCCCTACGAGTTCTCAAAACGCCTAATTAACTCTTGAAACGTCGCATACATCCATTTAATTACTTCACGAGTGAAAACTATAATTTGCAAAGTTTTTATCTAAGTTTCGTTTGGGTCCGTAATTTAAAACCGAAAACTAACTTCCGTAAAATTTCTAGATAATCTACCTTTAATGCAACGCATCCTATCGGTTATCGTTAAAACAATCAAAATGATCTTAAACAAGATCAATACATACAGAAAGTGTACAACACAGGTAAATTTATTATTCACAATTTACCAGATAAGTCAAATAACATTTAATCCACGTAAATGTCATTTAATTACATGAACGCCTCCGGGATTATCGAACCATCGTGTCCTCACTTGATACCTCACCGTTGACCCACGTCAACTCCAAACGTCATTATTAATAAACATTAATAATTTCCAGAAATGTCAAATATGCAAGTTAAAATAATATGATTTTCCTTAGTGATACTCATACCACTGCATGTAGTACAACTGACAAATTATTTGGAACAAAATTGGGGGAAGCATGGCATTACTCAACAGTTACACAACAAAAAAGAATAAAACAACCAAAATAAGACTCCCATGGCTTAAAAAAAAGCAAAAAAAAAAAAAAAAAAAAAAAAAAAAAAAACAAGAGACCCCCATGAAGATCTAAACCGCCATGTAGTAAAGCTATGAATATAACCATTTTATCCTAATTAACCAACCGAACCCACTTCCCAAATACATACAGAACTGACCCATTGTATCCTATTAGACCTCTCTCTCTCTCTCTCTATATATATATATATATATATGCACTCATATAATCAATGTTGATCTAAAAATGATAACCATAACGGTAATTAGAGAGAATATTAGTAGAAAAAAATGTACCCATCCGCAGTCCCAAACTCCCATGGTATTCAATTCAATTCTTAGCTAGTTCCTTAATTATTAAGGTTAGTTAGTGATTCGTGTCCAATATTGCATTTTTAACTTCATGATTTTTCGATTAGTGGACACGAATCGTTACTTAAATCGGAGATTTAATGGATAAATTGTGCTTTTGATTGATCTTGTTGTTACTCTCGTTGAGCTAATAAAGATCTCTTTCTTGTAGGTCAGTAGGTTATGTAAGCTTGGGTGAAGTGAAACATAACTCTAATAGCATTCATGTAGTAAAAAGGGGAAAAGAAGAGATTTCAGGAAGGGCGGATCGATCCGCTCTTTAGAAGGGATCGATCCACGTGCTTAATGGAAACTTATTGCCTGATTCAAAAAGAGCGGATCGATCTGCCAATATGAAGGGATCGATCTGCGATCTTCCTGTGGCATTCTGCGACAAAACTCCCGAAATGGATCGATCCGCCTATATGAGGGGATCGATCCGCGGTTTCTCAGAAAGATAGTAATAGCCCAGATGAAAGGCTGATCGATCCGCCAATATGAAGGGGTCAATCCACGACTTCAGTTTTCCTCCTTTTTTATTTACAAGTTTGTCATTCTTATATTTTTGTATAAATAGGAAGAGATGGTTTAATTTTAGGGCATCATATATTTTCCCAATATTCTTCTTCTTCTCTCATTTTTTTGGGAACCCTCTTGGGTTCCCTCCCATTTCTTCTTCATTTGTATAAACTTGATGCTTGGATTGAAGTTTTAATGGCTAGGTATATTTTCTATCTCTTCTGTTTTGATGATATTGCTATGTTTTTCATTATTAGTTAGATTTACTTAGATTGTGGATCATGAACTCTTGGATTTAGTGTTGTAGCATTTCTAGGGTTTATTTGTGTAGGATTCAAAACTAGGAGCTTCATCTTCTTTGTATTGCATTTTTGATTGTCATAACTTAGTCTTTGAATCCTACCCTATGTATTTCATATGGAATATTATGTAATCTTATGTTTTGCACTCCATGTGTTTGATAAATATTGTGTGTGGGATTTATCACTTGGGGTCTTCATCTTTGATGTCAAGCATCTTTGATTGTTCAAACTCTTGGATTTTAAATACTATCTTTTGAAGGCTTCATAGGTGATTTGTCCACCAAGTAGATTAGTTAGTGTAGGGTGGAAAAATCATTCGGATTAGAAGCCATAGAGGCTTCATCTTGTATGTCATGTATCCTTGATAGTCAAACGTTAGCTTCAAATCCATTTTTATGAAAATCTCAAAGCTTCCTTCATCTTTCACATAGATGCAGTCCTTGTGTTTGATAATATGCCACAATGAAGTGTTACCTTAGAATGTGCTTGAAACACTAGTACATTTCATCTTGTTGTGACCCAAGATGGGGGGAATGATCACAACCTATTGCTTTTTAGATTAGTATTTATTTATCCTTTTCTCCTCCAAAAAACCAAACAAAAAGCCGCAAGACACAAAGTCATTTATATTCCTTTTCATCATCTTTTCTTACTTCTTTCTTTTGAGCATTATAATTAGTTACTAAACTTCCCAAACGTTGTTCTTGTATCAATCCCTGTGGACTCGACACCCTACTTTCAACATACTACGTTTTTAATAGGGTTAAATAAAAGAACTTGATTTTGACAACATCAAAATGGCGCCGTTGCCGGGGATTGGCGACAACGTTAAGTTGTTTAGTTTCTAATTGTATGCTCTTTTGCATTTGATCTTTTTATTTTGTCTTTATTTTGAAGGATTAGCTACTCTTGAAGAGTTAAACCTCCATCTAGGATGTTGATGACACATTGGTCTTGTATGGGTGAAGGTACTAGTATCTCCTTTGGTTGTTGTTCTTTAAATTTTTGGCATGTGTAATTGATTTTCGTGATTTCTTACATAGTTGTGCTTAATAGAAGTGGTGTATTGTTTTACATAAGTCATTCTAAGAGAAGTTGACTTGTCTACCATGTAGCTTAGTTAATGTAGGGTGGATGTGTCATTCTAATCAAAGGTGTTGCATAGTGTAGTAATTTACCACTTACTTGTTATTATGATAGTTATGCTTTGTGTTAAGATGCTTGACTCATATCCAAGAGAATGTGATGTGTTCCACCATGTAGTTTAGTTAATGTAATTTAGTTGTAGGGTGGGTAAATCATGTTAATCAAAGTAGAGTCATAGTATAGTAATGCAAAGTTTGATTGTTTTGCCAAATTTTCTAGAACACCTCTTTTAAAGGAATATTAATTTTCTTTTGCATGTTGAGCTAGTGGTAGAATCAACATTCTAACATTCAAATTCATCTGTATCATTTCCTAATCATTCCATTTTCATTTCTTTTTTGTTTTGGTTTCCTTTTTATTTTCTTCTTTTATTTGCTTGATGTGCTCGGTAGTGATTCATGTGCAGGAATATCATTTTTGTGCTTATCAGAGATCACTCCTTTTGTTGGTGATATCACTCTATCCCTACTCATTTTTGTCCTTATTGCGAACCATTTGCATTAGGGACAATGCAATGTTCTAGTTGGGGGGTGTGGGATATTTACCCATCATATTGATGTTCCATTATCTTCTTGCCATTAATTCTCCAAGCATGTTTTGGTTGTTAATAAAAGAAAAGATGATTAAAATAAAAAATAAAAAAATTTAAATTTAAATTAAAAAATAGTTTCCAATGATTTTAGTATAGTTGCCTTGTTCTAATGCCGAGCGATGACGCTTGTCTTGAGTTTTCATTCGATATTGATATGTGTCACTTGTTGAATCCCATTAGTTCTATAACTATCTTGATTATAGTAAATTTCATGAAGTTCAAATCTTGAATTATCGAGCACGTTGTATGACTACTTGTGTTAGGATGATGTTTATTGCAATTATTACCCGAAAATCATTTAAAACATATGTGGAGACTTTACCCTTGTGAGCTTTAGATCCTTTTCTCTCTTGTTGAGTGTTCATACTTCAATTCTCTCTTTTTGAAAAACATACATAAGTCGTAGATAATCTCATCTTCTTGCTTTGATTGTTCATTAGAGGAATCTTTTTGTGGAATGCAAAACTCTTGCTTGCCTATCATTGTAGTGGAGAACTAAGAATCACATTGTCCGAGAAAATGATTTTAGGTCCTTCCTTTTACCATTTCTATCCTCAACCACACATGCCCTTCCTTTACTTAACCATAAATTTTCCATATCCGTGTTTGAATTACATTTTGGGATGTCTTTGTAAGAATCGTGTTTGTAAAGTTGCAAAAGAGATTGAATAGTGTGGTTGTGAGAGTACAAAGAAAAAAAGAAGAAAAGAAGTTAAATATATATGTATATATGTAAAGTAAATAATTAAAAAGAAAAAAAAGAGCTTCATAGTCAATTGTACTTCTCTTTTTGAGGTTCAAAGAAATATTTGTGGATGATTCATCTCTTGTGGTCATTTGTATCCATGCATTCCAATAAATCCCAAGTTTGTACTCAAACATCTCACTTCATTTACCCTTGTCCTTCACCTCATATCACTTTCCCACTTTACAACTCTCTCAAGGTCCTAGTTGATCCTCAAGTTGTGTGATTCAAAGTTTGAAACGGATGTGACAAGTAGTCAGAGTTATTCCACATCCTCTAGTGAATAGTATCTTTCATGAGATTAATTTTTACTCGTTTTCACGCTTACGTTTTTCATCATTGGCATGTGCGTGGTTTTGATATCCATTTCTATTACTCTTTTTGCCCGCATGCCCCGAGTGTATTAACCATTCCGAGTGATTCATTTTTAGAGTGTAATACCGGTGAGAATTGAGTTGAAGCGCGTTTAAACGAAATTCGGATTATGAAAGTATTGCCATCTTCTTGATAGTTGTAGTTACGCACTTCACACCACACACGAATCTAGGATTGAGCTTAATGAAGTTTATCTAATATCCTTGATAGTTTGAGAACTTTTTAGATTTGCGTGTCAAGTGCTAAAATCTTTTGAAAATTTTTGGGACTTTGTTGAGTGTCAGCGTTAGATAGTGGGCAACTATCTTGAGGAAACAAAATGTTTGTGGGTATCATTCCAAGAACCCTCTGGAGACAACACTCTGTCTCTACGGGTAACCTAGAGGTTTAACGGCTTGTTGCATACGCTCAATGCAATCGTGTTCCCCACGAAAAGGATTTATCTTTCATTTTAAATAAATTATTGTGCAAGGTTATTCTTAAATCTCTTGGTATTTAGCTTTATTGCTAAGAGACTAGCAACATGCTAGTTGGGGGGTGTGATTCGTGTCCAATATTGCATTTTTGACTTCATGATTTTTCGCTTAGTGGACACGAATCGTTACTTAAACCGGAGATTTAATGGATAAATTGTGCTTTTGATTGTTCTTGTTGTTACGCTCGTTGAGCTAATAAAGATCTCTTTCTTGTAGGTTATGTAAGCTTGGGTGAAGTAAAACCTAACCCTTGTAGCATTCATGTAGTAAAAAGGTAAAAAGAAGAGATTCAGGAAGGGCAAATCGATCTGCTCTTTAGAAGGGATCGATCCGCATGCTCAATGGAAACTTATTGCCTGATTCAAAAAGAGCGGATCGATCCGCAAATATGAAGGGATCGATCCGCGATCTTCCTGCTGCATTCTGCGACAAAACTACCGAAATGGATCGATCCGCCTATATGAGGGGATCGATCCGTGGTTTCTCGGAAAGATAGTAATAGCCCAGATGAAAGGCGGATCGATCCGCCAATATGAAGGGATCGATCCGCGACTTCAGTTTTCCTCCTATTTATTTACAAGTTTGCCATTCTTATGTTTTTATATAAATAGGAAGAGATGGTTTTATTTTAGGGCATCAAATATTTTTCCCAACATTCTTCTTCTTCTCTCATTTTTTGGGAACCCACTTGGGTTCCCTCCCATTTCTTCTTCATTTGTATAAACTTGATGCTTGGATTGAAGTTTTAATGGCTAGGTATATTTTCTATCTCTTCTCTTTTGAAGATATTACTATGTTTATCATTATTAGTTAGATTTACTTAGGTTGTGGATCATGAACTCTTGGATTTAGTGTTGTAGCATTTCTAGGGTTCATTTGTGTAGGATTCAAAACTAGGAGCTTCATCTTCTTTGTATTGCATTTTTGATTGTCATAATTGAGACTTTGAATCCTACCCTATGTATTTCATATGGAATATTATGTAACCTTGTGTTTTGCACTCCATGTGTTTGATAAATGTTGTGTGTGGGATTTATCACTTGGGGTCTTCATCTTTGATGCCAAGCATCTTTGATTGTTCAAACTCTTGGGTTTTAAATACTATCTTTTAAAGGCTTCATAGGTGATTTATCCACCAAGTAGATTAGTTAGTGTAGGGTGGAAAAATCATTCGGATTAGAAGTCATAGAGGCTTCATCTTGTATGTCATGCATCCTTGATAGTCAAACGTTAGCTTCAAATCCGTTTCTATGGAAATCTCAAGGCTTCCTTCATCTTTCACATAGATGCACTCCTTGTGTTTGATAATATGCTACAATGAAGTGTTACCTTAGAATGTTCTTGAAATACTAGTCCATTTCATCTTGTTGTGACCCAAGATAGGGGGAATGATCACAACATATTGCTTTTTAGATTAGTATTTATTTATCCTTTTCTCCTCCAAAAATAAAACAAAAAGCTGCAAGACGCAAAGTCATTTTTATTCATTTTCATCATCTTTTCTTACTTCTTTCTTTTGAGCATTATAATTAGTTACTAAACTTCCCAAACGTTATTCTTGTATTAATCCATATGGACTCGACACCCTACTTCCAACATACTACATTTTTAATAGGGTTAAATAAAAGAACTTGATTGTGACAACATCAGTTAGCATTTGGCCAATAGTGACTATCTGTCACGCCCCGAAGTACCAAAAATAGAAAAAAATAGATTTCCTTTATGGGTTCGTAGACACGTGACTGGTTGTGAGTGTCACCTGATTGTCCAAACATGCTTATAACAATAATATGGGAAAGTGACTAAGTTCAGCGGAAGCAGAAATTTAAAACATCCAAGTCTTACATCAGTAGTATATTACAGGCCAAAAAGATATCCAAAAGATACATATTACAAGACCAGCTAAACTATTATATCACTAACATAATAATAACAGAACTATAACAAAAGAAAAGCACCAAAGTCTTCAGCTGGCGAAACCGTAGCCTTCCTCGTAGTAATCTTCACCAGCATAGTCTTCAGTAGTAAAGTCAGCAACTTGATAGTAGTCGGCTCCGTCTGGACCTGCAAAGGCTGGACGTGAAAGGTCCAGCGGCATGAAAAGCCGTTAGCGGTTAAGCTAAGTGAGGGTCCCCTTAAGGTTACCACCACTTAAGGTAAGTTATTCTTCATCTCTTCTTATTCTCGATACTATGTCTTGTTTGTCTTTTCTCATTCTCAAAACCATGTCTTATTTAAACCCAATCATTCCCTTTGAAACTTAACCCAGAACTGAACTGACCAATGACATTGACTGAAAGAAGACTTAACTCCAAATGCATTTACTGGTCAAGAAAGAACAACACTCAACAATGAATAGTTAACTGTCGCCCAACTGGCACTCAAACTGTCGCCCAAATGGCATTCAAACTATCGCCCAACTGGCATTCAAACTGTCGCCCAAATGGCATAAGTGTGTGGGACATTAACAATCTCTTGGTCGAGCACGTCATGCCGATCCTCAGGTCGTCCGCACGTTACCGAACACGTCATGCCGATCCTCAGACCAAGGGTACGGGAAATTAATAATCACTTGGACGAACACGTCATGCCGATCCTCAGGTCACCCGTACATAACCGAACACGTCATGCCGATCCTCAGTCCAAGGGTGTGGAAAAATAATCAACCACTTGATCGAACACGTCACGACGATCCTCAGGTCATCCGCACTTGACCGAACACGTCATGCCGATCCTTAGATCAAGGAACAAAACATAACTCACCAATCGACTCCATGGAATAATCGAGAGACCAACTTTGTAAGAATTATCCAAACACGACACAAAAGTTCACGAATCAACTTTGACCGATAGTCACACGACTAGAAACGAGGCCCAATGTCCCTTATTCGCATTAAATCTGTTATTGAAGGTTTTATCATTATTTTACGTGTTCGTACGTTTCGTAGTTTAGCTCATTAATATCATCCATTTATAACCGTTAATATTTCGCTATACGTCCGACATTCCGTTTTCCTCTCAATACACTTACGATGGAAACTTTCCCGATCACTTATCAACGCAATATTCGTGCCATACAATATACTTATAGTTTGGGTATGAACTTTCAACGGTACCATAGCACGAGATTTTCATAACAACACATGTACTGGAAAACTAGCATCAACAACCAACACCATGCATAAACAAAACATTATACAAAAAGCTGTACAATCTGCCAAGATACATTTTCACTGTGTTGACTGAATTAACATGATTTATTTGGGCATGATAAATTGCTTTGTAGATCAAACTCAAAACTAAAACATTATAGATAATAGGAATATCTTCATGTACAAAAAAAAAATCTAGCTTCAATTACATTTTTGAGTTACTCAAACTATTTATTTTACAAGACATTTCTTATATCTCGGACTGTTCTGTCCCAGATTTATAGTACTGCATTGTACGTGAATTTCACCTATGAAGGAGGGGTTTTTAGACTGAGCTATCGAAGAGTTATTTGTAGATAAATGAGTTAGCTTTTACCACAAAAAAAACCTAGCTTAATTCGGATTTTTGAGCTGTACAAAACATTCATTTTACTAAACTATGTTCTGCTGAAAGTTTCAGTTTCTCAGATTTATAACACTGCGTTGTACATGCATTTTACCCATGAAGGAGTGATTTCTAGACTGAGCTATAGCAGTGTTATTTGTAGATATGTGAGTTAGATTTTACCACAAAAACATCTAGCTTAATTCCGATTTTTGAGCTCCTCAAAACATCCATTTTACTAAACTGCATTCTGCTGGAAGTTTCTGTTTTCCCAAGTTTATAACACTGCGTTGTACATGCATTTCACCCATGAAGGAGTGATTTCTAGACTGAGACATATATGAGTTATGTATAGATATATGAGTTAGCCTTTACCACAAAAAAACCTAGCTTAATTCGGATTTTTGAGCTGCACAAAACATTCATTTTACTAAACTATGTTCTGCTAAGAGTTTCAGTTTCTCAGATTTATGGATTTGTCTTGCATGTCATGAAAACTTCAACACAACAACATCAAACTTCTACTAAACATTAGTACATATTATATGGGTTCTAAATTGAGTTAGATTACTCACAATTACTCACCCAAGCTTGAATTTGAGCTTGGATGTTGTTTTTGAGCTTAATAGAGCTTGAACTTCAAACTTCAAGGATGAACTTCTTCTTCTTAGCTTCTTGACTTTTCTTTCTTCTAGGAATCTTCTTGGACTTCTAGGACTTATAATCACAACTCCTAAGTCCCCATGGTGATGTGGATGTAAGTATATGAGTGTGTATATGAAGGTGCTCACAAGGAAATGGAGGATCAACTCTTGATTTTCCTCCTAACTTCTCTTTTATCTCTCTATCTATCTCTAACCTCCTAGCCTTCTCTCCATGTGCAGATTTTTAGGCCAAAGAAAATGAAATGCATGAGTATATGCATGGTTATATAGAGATGGTGGAGGGGGAGGTGTCTTCATGCATGTTTGCATGTGCACATGCAATGACAAGTGTCCCACATGTGGACAAGTGTCACATAGGATGGTGACATATGTCAATGGGGTTGCATGTAGCTTCCATGTGGCCGTCCATGTAGAGCCCACCTCGGGTTTTGTGCCACTTTCTCGATTTGTGTGCATAAGTTCCTCGGTATACGTGTCGGTCTCGATTTACGTGCAACCGAGTATTATTTCTAATGTCCGAGTCCGAGTCCGAGTCCGAGTACGGGACTAAGTTAAATCTTATTACGGCCGAGTCGGTACGGTTACTACCGGCCATACCGTCAGATAATTAAAATAATGATATAATAATATAGTCGGTCCAATACAGAAATTTGAAAAACTGATATTATCAATGAAAGAAATTACAGGTGTTACATCTTCCACCACCTATTAAAGGATTTCGTCCTCGAAATCAGAGCTTATCTAGGTACAAAACAGAAAGGGATAATTCTCTCGCATCTCTGACTTTATTTCCTACGAAGCTTCTCTTTCGTCATGATGATTCCATTGAACTTTCACCAATGGGATCTCCTTGTTCCTCAGCTTCTTGGTTTCTCGACCCAAAATCTTGATGGGTTTCTCTGTGTAAGACACGTTATTCGCCTTAATGTCCTTGAAGTCGATTACATGTGGTGTCGCGCCCTGATGATACTCCTTCAACATACTGATGTGAAAAACATTGCGAATATCTGACAACCTTGGTGGCAACATCACTAATTTCTAATATCCTACGTGGAATTTCTGGAGAAATTCAGATGCTACATCTCTACCCACCTTATCAGAGGATTTTGTCCTCGAAATCTAGGGTTTGTTAGGTCTCAGAAAGTACAAGGTACTAATCATATCTCAGATTTTAAGGTTGTGAGGTTCCCACTAGCTAGCTAATCAGACCTTTTCACCAATACTTTTGAACGTCCAAACTTCTTTGCTAAACAACACCATGTGAATTTCAAAGTTCTGACATTGAATATGGCACCCTTGGTCTTTCGTCTTGTTCAATGCTGGGATTAATTTGATGATCTGCGAGCTTTCTTTTGGGACCTTCTTTGTGGTGGACCCATGTTTTGAATCCCTCGTTCTGGACAATCTTTGTGCATACGTCCAGCCTTTCCACGATTGAAGCACTGCGCCTATCAACTTGTGAGCTATTTCGGTGCTTTGCATTATTTGAAGTGATGTCTAGATATTCTGCAACTGTCGCAGATATCACGTTGCTTTGGATGTGTCTGAACGGCAGTCTGATTAACTTTCCTTTCATTGTTTCTTTGCCTATTGTGATGATTCTTGATGTATCTAGAGTTTTCCTCAATGATTGTGGACTGCATTTGAATAGTTGTTCGTGATACTGGTTTGTTTCTTCTGCGTCTTTGATCAGGCAAGATTCTTACCTCTCAGCTTCTTGATGCGAGGGTTGAGAAGTCTAGTTGGTCTCACGATTGTCTTCTATAACTTGTAGGGGTCATGGCGTCCTTTTAAGCGTGTTATTGTGATTAAGTTCCTTTGCGTGTCGACATGAAATTGTCATGGAGTTTCGGCATCGTAGGTGATGACACAAGTCGTTAAGCAATTTCTCTATGCATTAATTAATACCAAGCATATAAGTTGTTACTAGTAATTGGAGTAGGATTGAATTCACTTGTAAGGAGTTGAATTCATAACAAAATGAATATTCATCATGTACTGAGTTAGAAACGAAGAGGTACGTGATCAATCACTTGTAGGATCACAATGTATAGAATGAGTATCTAAGAATAACCATTAGAAGATTACTATAGGACAATCATAGTAATGCAATGACTATAGGCGCAAGGCCTCCCAAGTAGGACATAAGAATTCCTTGTCTCATGAGCCAATAATTTAGGTGAAGCCTTAATGATAAAAGTCAAGGTTACCAATAAGAAGAATTTGTGAAATGAAAGAAAATGAAGACTAATTTACAAAGGGGTGCAATATACTTGAGTTCCTTAGGTGAACAAATACAAAGAGATCCTTTGCAATAATGTCAAGGGATACGCACTTGCGAAAGTTGGTCAAACGGTTGACAGTTCAAACGATTTACAAAGATTAATTTAACAGATCATAAGTCCAAATGACTTACAATAATTGGTTTATAAATGAATTATTGGAATCGATTTTCATGGTGATAAGTCCAAAGGGTGACTTATAGCATTAGAAAGCAAATGAATTCACAATTGGATTTATCACTGATCAGAATGATCCAAAATCTTGTTAAGTGAAATAAGAGAGGACAACGAATAACTGTCAATTAGTGAAACAATAAAGGACATCCCATGGTTCATCATAAGGATAATTGATCTAACGCAACCAATGGTAGAAAATAGTAGGTTTGCTCAAAAGGAGTTAAATTAGAAAGATGAATATAATCACTCAGCCTTACATGGTTTTAATTTATAACGTGCGCAGGGTTAGAGATGCATTTCTTCAGCGTGTTGATGGAACATCGATGTTGTAAACCCGAAACGTGTTTTCTCTTGGTAGGCCCTATGCGATCTGATCATTGGCTTGAAGGTGGAATGCAGTACTCATCTTCACTAATGCTCGCGGTGCGAGTCGTTCGTTGTGATTAAACGTGGTCGATGTCAGCAGTCTATGAGGTCGTTCGATCTGTTGAAGGTATGTTCTATTCTTGCATCTTCCATCGCCTCGGGTTAAGTCAATATCTCATGTCCTCCTTGTAGTAGGGTTGACCTTGGTAGTGTAGCAGGTTGTGGCTTGAGTGGTCTCAAAAGCGATTCTGAATGGGCGATATGGAGGTGTCTAAACAACTCGTTTACATAGTCACTTATGCTAGTGTCGTCAGCGGTCTTCCATAAGCCTTGTATCAGTCTTCCAAATACACCAGTGGGATCGATCTCCTTAGGTATTATGTTGCTTAGCCTTCTGGACTGGTCCTCAGTTGTTTGAGATGATTCATTCATTGCAGAGATCGAGAGGATCCTTCTGTTCCTACGTATGAGTTCGTGTCTATTAGGTTTCTATCATACCTTATGCGAAGCAATCATACCTATTACATCTCACATTATAGTTATCATCTTAATCCCAGTAACTAAAATATGATGATTGAAACGATTGAATAGATTGATCCAAAATGAAACCGAATTTGAAAAGGCATATGAATTCTTATAGATAGAAGTACAATAGTAGAATGATGTGATCCATTCAAGAATAAGATGTAAATCTAACAATGATTGAATGACTGTTTACTATGGAAGTAATCGTAGTATCTCAAGATTTGTAGGAAATGAAAGTAATTAATGGCATAAGGCCTTCAACAAATGAAATAAGAATTAGGTATTTCATAAGTGAAATAGTCCAAATGAAACCCACTGATAAAGAATAAGGTAACAACTGAGAGAGACAATAAGAGGTCAAGATGTACAGAGAGTACAACGTTTTTGAGTTCATGGCAAGAACAAGGACAGAGAACTCATTTAGAATTATTTCAAATGAAATGAACTTGTAAGAATTTGTTCAAGGAATAATAAGTCAAAAATAATGACTTTGCAGTACTAGTGATCGAACTTGTTCTCAAAAGAATTTGTCAAGAATCGGATGATCAAGGTACATACTCAAGAATTGTTGACTGGGGAATTTCTAAAAATTCAAGGAAATGAATTACTTATCAAAGAGTGTATCACAATAATTATTGATGGTAATCGGAGCCACTTTACAAAATATATAGATCCTTTTTCCAGAAGAAATGACCATTAGAATAGAAGGTATCGATTTACTCAAAGGGAGTGGAATGAGTAGAAAGGATATGACTGCTTACTATGGTACTCGCCTACCATATCTAAGGTAAAGTTTGCCTCTCTTATTATCTATTACGGGCCCTCTAAGAACTCCTCCTCAGGGTCCTCCTCCTCCTCCTCAATGTCAGCTGGATCTGCTTCATGGTTCTGCTCAAGCATCGGTATCATCTTGTCCCAATCAACTGCTGGTGCTGGATGGTCATGTACATCATCCCCTGCTCTCTAAAGATCGTCTGTTGGGTCAACCTCCTTGATCGGCTCGTCGTCGCTACTTGCCAGATCGTCATCAATTGTCAGGTCATCGTCGTCATCTGCGTTGTCACCATTAGATAGGTCGTCTGCTGAGTGGTCACTACCTGCAGAATCCTCTCCACTCGCTATGTCGTCGTCGCTATCTGTATCCATGGGATTTGAATCGGCATCTGGCTCTGGTATGGGCTCAGGTGAGAATGGTGCTGCTGGTGCGGCAATGATAATCGGGACGAGCATATCATCATATAGTGCCTCGTCCTGAGTCATGCTGATAAGCTCCTGGTGAATAAGTATGGTAGTCTCTGAAGCATGGATCGACTCGGGCTGAACTCGATCCGGATACTGCAATGTATCGGTAAGCACAGCTATCCGTATGTCCTCTTCCAAGATATGCCTCACCCTCTAGCAGATCTGCTGTCGATATAGTACAGGGTCGGCAAGCTGGATACGACCGTCGCGATTATAGTGACCTTCGAAATCATCGTGAACAAAGCTCGACTCTATAGTCATGCAAAAGGAGCTAACTTAGTGTTAGTACTAATACGAGGTAAATCTTAGGCTCATAACTTAAGGTGTAGGACAATCAGTGAGCGCATCATAACCTAAAGCTCTGATACCAAAAATCCCTGTCACGCCCCGAAGTACCAAAAATAGGGAAAAATAAATTTCCTTTATGGGTTCGTAGACACGTGACTGGTTGTGAGTGTCACCTGATTGTCCAAACATGCTTATAACAATAATATGGGAAAGTGACTAAGTTCAGCGGAAGCAGAAATTTAAAATATCCAAGTCTTACATCAGTAGTATATTACAGGCCAAAAAGATATCCAAAAGATACATATTACAAGACCAGCTAAACTATTATATCACTAACATAATAATAACAGAACTATAACAAAAGAAAAGCTCCAAAGTCTTCAGCTAGCGAAACCGTAGCCTTCCTCGTAGTAATCTTCACCAGCATAGTCTTCAGTAGTAAAGTCAGCATCTTGATAGTAGTCGGCTCCGTCTGGACCTGCAAAGGCTGGACATGGAAGGTCCAGCGGCATGAAAAGCCGTTAGCAGTTAAGCTAAGTGAGGGTCCCCTTAAGGTTACCACCACTTAAGGTAAGTTATTCTTCATCTCTTCTTATTCTCGATACTATGTCTTGTTTGTCTTTTCTCATTCTCAAAACCATGTCTTATTTAAACCCAATCATTCCCTTTGAAACTTAACCCAGAACTGAACTGACCAATGACATTGACTGAAAGAAGACTTAACTCCAAACGCATTTACTGGTCAAGAAAGAACAACACTCAACAATGAATAGTTAACTGTCGCCCAACTGGCACTCAAACTATCGCCCAAATGGCATTCAAACTATCGCCCAATTGGCATTCAATCTGTCGCCCAAATGGCATAAGTGTGCGGGACATTAACAATCTCTTGGTCGAACACGTCATGCCGATCCTCAGGTCGCCCGCACGTTACCGAACACGTCATGCCGATCCTCAGACCAAGGGTACGGGAAATTAATAATCACTTGGACGAACACGTCATGCCGATCCTCAGGTCACCCGTACATAACCGAACACGTCATGCCGATCCTCAGTCCAAGGGTGCGGAAAAATAATCAACCACTTGATCGAACACGTCACGACGATCCTCAGGTCAACCGCACTTGACCGAACACGTCATGCCGATCCTCAGATCAAGGAACAAAACATAACTCACCAATCAACTCCATGGAATAATCGAGAGACCAACTTTGCAAGAATTATCCAAACACGACACAAAAGTTCACGAATCAACTTTGACCGATAGTCACACGACTAGAAACGAGGCCCAATGTCCCTTATTCGCATTAAATCTGTTATCGAAGGTTTTATCATTATTTTACGCGTTCGTACGTTTCGTAGTTTAGCTCATTAATATCATCCATTTATAACCGTTAATATTTCGCTATACGTCCGACATTCCGTTTTCCTCTCAATATACTTACGATGGAAACTTTCCCGATCACTTATCAACGCAATAATCGTGCCATACAATATACTTATAGTTTGGGTATGAACTTTCAACGGTCATTAGACTATATTCACGTAGCTTATGGATTTATAGTCATGGATTTAATATCAATAAAACATATAGATGAAACCCTTAACATACTCATCTACGCGATAGCACTACCATAGCATGAGATTTTCATAACAACACATGTACTGGAAAACTAGCATCAACAATCAACACCATGCATAAACAAAATATTATACAAAAAGCTGTACAATCTGCCAAGATACATTTTCACTGTGTTGACTGAATTAACATGATTTATTTGGGCATGATAAATTGCTTTGTAGATCAAACTCAAAACTAAAACATTATAGATAATAGGAATATCTTCATGTACAAAAAAAAATTTAGCTTCAATTACATTTTTGAGCTACTCAAACTATTTATTTTACAAGACATTTCTTATATCTCGGACTGTTCTGTCCCAGATTTATAGTACTGCATTGTATGTGAATTTCACCTATGAAGGAAGGATTTTTAGACTGAGCTATAGAAGAGTTATTTGTAGATAAATGAGTTAGCTTTTACCACAAAAAAAACCTAGCTTAATTCGGATTTTTGAGCTGTACAAAACATTCATTTTACTAAACTATGTTCTGCTGAAAGTTTCAGTTTCTCAGATTTATAACACTGCATTGTACATGCATTTCACCCGTGAAGGAGTGATTTCTAGACTGAGCTATAGAAGTGTTATTTGTAGATATATGAGTTAGATTTTACCACAAAAAAATCTAGCTTAATTCCGATTTTTGAGCTCCTCAAAACATCCATTTTACTAAACTGCATTCTGCTGGAAGTTTCTGTTTTCCCAGGTTTATAACACTGCGTTGTACATGCATTTCACCCATGAAGGAGTGATTTCTAGACTGAGATATATAAGAGTTATTTGTAGATATATGAGTTAGATTTTACCACAAAAAAACTTAGCTTAATTCAGATTTTTGAGCTGCACAAAACATTCATTTTACTAAACTATGTTCTGCTAAGAGTTTCAGTTTCTCAGATTTATGGATTTGTCTTGCATGTCATGAAAACTTCAACACAACAACATCAAACTTCTACTAAACATTAGTACATATTATATGGGTTATAAAATGAGTTAGATTACTCACAATTACTTACCCAAGCTTGAAATTGAGCTTGGATGTTGTTTTTGAGCTTAATAGAGCTTGAACTTCAAACTTCAAGGATGAACTCCTTCTTCTTCTTAACTTCTTGACTTTTCTTTCTTCTAGGAATCTTCTTGGACTTCAGGACTTATAATCACAGCTCCTAAGTCCCCATGGTGATGTGGATGTAAGTATATGAGTGTGTATATGAAGGTGCTCACAAGGAAATGGAGGATCAACTCTTGATTTTCCTCCTAACTTCTCTTTTATCTCTCTATCTATCTCTAACCTCCTAGCCTTCTCTCCATGTGCAGATTTTTAGGCCAAAGAAAATGAAATGCATGAGTATATGCATGGTTATATAGAGATGGTGGAGGGGGAGGTGTCTTCATGCATGTTTGCATGTGCACATGCAATGACAAGTGTCCCACATGTGGACAAGTGTCACATAGGGTGGTGACATGTGTCAATGGGGTTGCATGTAGCTTCCATGTGGCCGCCCATGTGGAGCCCGCCTCGGGTTTTGTGCCACTTTCTCAATTTGCGTGCATAAGTTCCTCGGTATACGTGTCGGTCTCGATTTACGTGCAACCGAGTATTATTTCTAAAGTCCGAGTCCGGGTACGAGACTAAGTTAAATCTTATTACGGCCGAGTCGGTACGGTTACTACCGGCCATACTGTCAGATAATTAAAATAATAATATAATAATATAGTCGGTCCAATACAGAAATTTGAAAAACTGATATTATCAATGAAAGAAAATTACAGGTGTTACACTATCCTTTATACTAATAGGTCCAAACTTAAAATAAACTTAGGATTAGGTCCCTAACCAATATTTTTGACCAAACCACCCCCACTTCAAATAAAATCGGATTTCAATTACTCTCAAAGAATGCAACGAGATTTTAGGGCTTCAAATTCAAAAATCCTAGATTGATGCTAGACCAACGAACTCTACTCCTAGATTTTCTCGCTTCAAGTTCATAATCAATTCCTCTGAAGATGGGTTTCTAAATCAGTGGCTTTTTTGTAAAAAAATTCTCACCCAAACACTTGCGTTGAAGTTGCATTCACCAAAGTCAGTCTGCTTCCGATACGAACGACGATTCCAGAAGAAGATGACTACAATTTGATCCAGACATACAAAATCCGATGGGGGAAAAAGGTGAGAAATTTATACCATAGTATATGTAAACGAGTTGTAGTTACAGTCCAACGTTTTCATTTTAACTTGCTTATCTCCTTCATCCAAAAAAAATTGCTGATATTAAGAAGTTAGGGTTTCAACTATTCTGTTGAACAACACCCAAATATATGAGTTGTTGTAATTTTTATCTAAAATTTTCTCACATTGTAAGAAACAAAAACGAGATTCAAAAGTACAAACGTCTTCATAGCAAAAAAATAAAAATTTATTCATTCTTTCATCTGTGTATTGTTTTTTGGAAAACTCATATAGCAAAATAACGAAATATTACAGATTAAAAAAAAAAGAATTATATGAACATATGTTGTAGAAAACCGAGATAAAGAAACAAGGGATTTGCATTTGTTGTTAATTTTACTACATTTGTAATTTCAACAAAATTGTCTACTACTTTTGGGCTTTATAGTATTTTCTTTAGCCAAATTGCTCACAAATCCTAACATAACAAATGAAAAAAACCAGAATAATTCCATCGTTTTATTATACATCTCGTTTGTTTAGAGTGCTTTTTTTTTGGGAGAAATTTAACACTGACATTTTTTCCAAATCTTGTCACTCTTTTCTGCAAATTTATACTGTGGTATTCTTTTATACAAATTACTCACCAAATGCACACACGGAAATTAGTCACAACCAATGTACTCCCACCATTTTATTATAGATCAAATTTATTTTTATATTATTTAGTGAGATATTCAACAATACAAATTATCTCTAAACTTCCCACTGTTTCCTGCTAATTTATATGCCTTTCATTTTTAGCACATACAACCAAGCCTAATCCCAATAGAAAGTAGAAACTACCACCAGGAAAAAAAAATTCGATGCACCTTGCTGGGGTTTGGGAATGATATAAACGAACTGAAACTACGCCCGAAGCACATCAAAGAGATGCAGAAGACACCATTCTGGCATATATGTGAGGCTTTCATAACAAATATTAGTCCATGTGTTGTTGAACACAATAGGGCGTTCATGAACAAAAGAAGGCTACAAGGCATTTCAACAAGCAAGAGAGCTCTAGCTGCTAGAATATTAGCAAAGACTCTACAATTTCCCAACAAATGTTTACAAATTTGTAACTATGACAGCATTTTTGCTATATTATCTTTTGTAGTGGTGACTCCGTTTTGGTGACACTATGATAATCACTCATTGTTTATATCAATAGTATCAGTTAGCTACTAGGTGCAAAATTAGAAACCGCTCTATGGTTTCTCGAGACGTGGTTATAACAATATTTTTGCTACTATAGATTTAGTGGTTGTGGCTTCCTTTAGATGAATATGTGACAGTTTGATCACTCATTGTCTCTATCATGTTCATTTTATAACTTACCTGACAAAAAAAAAAAGAACACCATAGATGCTATGGACTGTCCAATAATTTACCATTACCTGTTGGAATTTATGTATATAATAAATCTGTGCTCAAAAATACTGCAGTCCCAATTTGCCACACTACAACAGTGAATAATCATGATGCACTATACATCTCAAAATGGTGAGAAATTCTTTATAATGGTGAGAAATTCTTTAACTAGTATAAACCGTGTGCATGTTCATCATATTTCATTACATTTTTCATGCATGGTAATACGATGTGATGTGCATTTGTAGCACATGCGTGAGTGAGTTATGACTCACGAGTTGAATTGGGTGTCTGTGTAAGAGAACCCTATGAGACTGTGTAGAATGAGTGTTTTGATGTTGTGACGTCTCTCAATAATTGAGATGGTCATTGTGGAATAACCTAAATGTTTATCTGAAAATAAATGTTTACTTGTGTATTTCACTATCTATATTATTATCTGGTTTAGGCTATATTTCTGTTGTTAATTTTAGTATCTTGGTGATGACAAATTAACACGGTACATAATTGGTAGGCTAATTAACAATTTCATAAAATCATGTGAAATTGCGTTTTAGCAACCAAACGGAGCTTAGACGAAAACTTAATAATTTTTAGTTTTCACTCGTGAAGCAATGAATTGGACGTGTAAGAAGTTTCGGAGAATAATTAGGAGTTTGAGAACTCGCGGGGAGGAAAACACAATTTTTGAGAGTTGTGGCTATATATAGAAAGAGCTGAGATATTTTTATTTGCGAAAAGTTTCTTAACCTAAATCTAGAGAGGCCAAAAAGGGAGATTTCAAACTTCGAGCTTGTGATGCACATTATCGGTGATCCGTCCATTGATCAAAATATTTTATCAGATATTCGAACTCCTCGAGGAAAGGCCGTCGTTTTGATAAGGACTTGTTTGGCTATAAGATTTTCAAAAACTCATTTTCTAGAATTTTCATAAAAGTTGATAATCGAACTGTTGATCGATAGAGATAATACTGGATGGATTTCAGCAAGATCTTTGTGCTTGGGTTTTCTTGGGAACGAATTATAAGAGCGTTAATCGGAGGTGAGTGATTCAACTATGTGTTTTGGGATGATTTCTTGAGATGTATACATGTTTTGTATGAAAGGCATGTTTTAATTCATAGATATATATTGCGTAGTACGTATTGGGCAGGTATATTGATAAGTAGGCCCAATTGCACGGTGAAATGTTTTGACTATGTCGAAAGCACGGTGAAATATATTTGAGCATGTTTAGTTGCTATTTGGGTCAAAGGAGAACATGATACCAAGCCATTTTGTGGAGCCGTTATAGGCATAAGGTCGCACGTTTGAAGGAAAGAAACGTGGGTCTTACCTTGTTGCGTGGACTTTTTGGCGAGGAGTCGCAGACTAGGAGTGTGGAACGTACACATGAGACTCCGGAGACTAGTATGAAATGTAGAGATGTGAATGCGAGCATGTTTATCATTCATGTGCATTGTTGTTTTATTCACTAAGTGTTAGCTTAACCAAATCAAAATATGTGTGATAATTCAAATAACCATGTAAAGGCCGACGATGAATCGAGAAAGTGATAACGGGGCATTGGAAATTCAATTAGAAGGCGATGGAGTATGTGCACCTCGTAGTGTTGTAATAAAAATGTTGTAATAAGGATTCCATGGTGTGTAATCTATATTTGACTTAGTATCTTAGAACGAATTCGTGATGTTGTAATAGATAGTACTCTTTTGCAATTATGTTTTGGTAACGTTATAATCCAGTTAGGATCACTTTGGAACGAGTTTGGAATGTGTAATTAGACTCTGGATGAATTCAAAAAACTTTTAACTTGGAATTCTGCAGAATGTGCTGCTGCAATGAAGCCAATCGACTGGTTTATGAAAACAGTCGACTGGGTCCTTTGTTGAGCAACTCACCGCATCATTTTGTAAAAAACGGTTGACTGGGTCCCCCGACACAGCCGACTGGATTGTGTTTCAGAATCAGATCTTTTTGCCCAGACTGGATTTCAGTCGATTGGACAGTACCAGTCGCCTGATAATTTATCACCCCAGTTGACTGGACTTGGGGAGCAGTCGACTAGACGTGCTGCAGAGTTTTGAGCCCTCTGTATCTTGCATTTCCAGTTGACCGGACCTCTGATCAGTCGACTGGATTGCTTGTTTCAAATAAATTGTTTTCTTTTCCGTTGCGTGTTTTCTTAAACCTAATTCTTTTGGGGAACGTTAATGAATTCATTTAGCCTCGCTGGCGTGCCACGTGCTTCGATTCCACTATTGTGGGACCAGACTGTGACAACTAGTGAGAAATTTCTCATAGGTCATAAAAATGATAATTAAATGGCCGGTGAGAAATTCTCAACGTTCACACAAAAGCTGAAGAAGATACGCTACACTTAACGAATGAAATCCAATATTTGAATCCAATTTTATCGTTAATCTGTAAATATAACAGATTTACAATAAACCAAAAACAAATACAAACACAAAAATCCAACCTAAAACAAACATTTTAATTTTCAATCACCATAATTTCAGCAAACATTATTGACTAATCGCATGAATCAAGGACGCATAACTACACCTCCCTAATATTCAGCGTCGCATTAACATATATAAGGATTATACCTACAAATCAGCATCACTAATTATCCTATTTAATAATAGAATATTTTCAAATTAATTAAAAGCATAAACGAGATAGGGGCATATTCTAATTCCTAATGTTCTGTTAGATCAAGGGATTAATTTCTTAACACACGTTTCAAATTGGATTGATTCTATTATAGGCGGTAAATGGAGGAGTAATTCGTAGGTTTCTATAAATCTTTTGTATAAGTTAATTGTCCAATAACTACCATAGGTTCAACAATTAAGGCTATGGTTCTCTTTGTTTGTGCTAGGAAGAAGGTTTTGGTTATAAGTACTTTATAAATTGGGTAAATATCACTTACCTCTCCTATGATTTGGTTTTAATACACAAACCTCCCCTTACATTTTAGGAATCTAACTTTCCTCCCTTATTTTTGAATTTTATTACTAGATTCTTTTAAATTTTTTAACGATTTTTAAAAGGAAGGGGAAAATATTGGAATCAGAACATATTATGAAAAATTCTAAAATTTCGGTATTTGGCTTCGGAAAAAACTTTTATATTCTAAAAAATTCAAAAAAATAAAAATTTCTTCCAAAACACTCATTTCCGATCCGTTCTATCCAAAACACACCTTATGTCAGACTATGCAAGTCAACCATTTTGAGCAGCTTCAAGTGAAAAAAAGAAAGAAAGAAAGAAAGAAAATACGTCAACAATTTAGAATGTTGGGTTAATAACTTAATTGATACTTCATACCTTGGACTTGTAGATGGCAGCTTGACAGGAATGGTTTGGTTATTTGGTCAAAATGGGAAGGTCGAAGACAACAGAAGGCAGCTTGACCGGAATGGATTGGTCACATTTCTATGCATATTCCATATCGAATATGTGCACTATTTATAATAGGGTTAATTACAGAAACACCCCCTGTGGTTAGGTCTTTTATCAGTTACCCCTTTATACTTTAAATTTTATTACTAATACCCCCTGTGGTCTGGACTAAAGTGAAATAGTCACTTTTTAATGGGTAAAAATACGAAATTACCCATATTACATGCTAATAAGAACACCATTATATGCTTAAATGTTTATTTAAGTATATGTGGTATACTATTATATTATTTTGATATTATATTTGTTGTTAGAGATCATTCTGTAGTCACTTTGAGGTACATTCATGAGAGCAAATTTTTTTTATTTTTTATTTTATTTTTGATCTACCCTTGGGCACACACACCACACAGTCTTAGCGATATATTATTTATTTATTTTTTTTATAACTACTCTTAGACACACACAATCTGGATGATATGCTAGTTTTTTTTTTAATCTACTCTTGACCACACACACAGTGAAATCCAGTGTAGTGATGTACTAAGATTTAAAAAAAAATTTATCCCCAAAATTTTTTGTATGTGTGTCAAATTCGTTCACACAAAGGTACCCATAAGTGACCACATAATAGTCTTTAACAACAAATGTAATATCAAAATAATATAATAATGTACCACTTATGCCTAAATAAACATTTAAGCATATAAGGGTGTTATTATTAGCATGTAATAGGGGTAATTTTGTACTTTTATCAATTTTCCGTTAACTTTAACGGAAAAAGTGACTGTTTCACTTTAGTCCAAACCACATGGGTATTAGTGATAAAATTTAAAGTATAGGGGGATATTTGATAAAAGGCCTAACCACAGAGGGTGTTTCTGTAATTAACCCTTTATAATATTATACATTACTAGTAACAACACTTGAATTGGTCCACACTCCTTGACTCCATAAAAGTTGGGATTGAATATATCGTTCCTAAGACCAATTTTCACTTTATTGTCTATAGTTTAAAAGTTGATACTTAACCCATCTGTGTTTGCGACTAGAGTGAAACAATTAAGTTTTCATCAAAATTAACAGATTAAATATATTTTACCCCCCAATATTTAGGTTTCGTTTTTCACTTTACTCCTATGCTTCAAAAGTTAACTCTTTATCCCTGTGTGTGTGACTCAAATGTTAACAATATTGCGATTTGCACTTATCATGCACACAACCATAGAAGGGATAATTGTCAATTTTTGAACCACAGGAATAAAGTGAAAATGATCATAGCCATGAAAAAAGAAGAAGAAGAATTTAAGACTACAGATTAACTAAGTCAAAGGAAATAGAGAATCATAATTATGAAGACACTAATATTGGCTATGGTCTCATGAACAGAGAGGAGCTATGAGGTTCTTAAACATGTAGCATATTAATTGATGTCCTTCCAATCAAAATCATGACCATGTTGGGTTCCGGAAGATGAAAATGGGGATAAAAACCACCAAGAAACTAATATACATGCATGTATAAGCCACATATGCATTATATGTTTGTACACATACATTGTCAACAACTATTAAAATAGAATGTCAATCAAGTTACCCCCATTCGGGCTCCAAAACAACAAAAAAAACTACAAAGATACAAGGGTCATGCACCATAGCAGTCACAAAGGGAACAAAAACTCAAGCCAAAAGGAAGCGAAGTAGATAAGAAAACTATGGAAAAAAAAAGAGAGAGAGAGAGAGAGAACAAAGAAACCAAAGCCAACAAGGGAACCGATTACCTAAAACTTGTTAAATCATTCTATAACAGTATCACCAAAATGGGGTACAAATTTATGTTGTGTTTAGTATGTATCTGCAATCATTTAGATTACAAGACTTTCAACAAAAAATCGCTAGCAGCAACTAATGAATCTGTCATCATCAACTATATACTACCATGTATACATACATATATAGCTCCTATAGAAGATCGATCCTAAAATATATTTGTATGATTAGATTCACGTCAATATATTTTAATACATTCATTGCTAGACTCAAACAGCTGGAATGGTAAAATTAATCGGGCATTGCTGCATTTTGTTTGATAAATTCTTAGTGAATGCCACTTCTTTATCCAAATCTTTAAAATCTTCTTCCCACAAAGAATAGTCAGATAATCGATTTTCGGGAAAGAAACCCGAATCATAGGACGAAGAAGAAGAACTGAGAGTATCATCAGCAACCAACAACAATGGCAACTCCAAATCAACAAAATTTCTATCCAAAACGGCCTCCTCCTGCTCCTCCTCCTCATCATCAACTTCTTCTTCGAAATCTCCATCATCCTCATCAACTAGTCCTCGTACAAACGTGTGATTCAACAACATCTCAGCAGTCCATCGATACTTATGGTTCCTCACAAAACAACACTTCAAAAAGTCCTTCCCTTCCTTGGATATCTCGCTTGGAATCACAGGCATTAATCCATTGTGATCCAAATCGTGTTTCGAATCCCAAGGAGGCCTCCCAGTAAGCATTTCAAGTACAACACAACCAATAGCCCAAATATCAGAGGGAGGCTCTTGAATACCATCAATCACCGCCTCGGGTGACAAATACATAGGAGTCCCTCTCAAGTAAGGATCATCATTACCAAACTTCATCTTCTTCCAATTCCAATGGCTCGCCCTCTTCGCCAACCCTAAATCCCCGATTTTCGCCTTCAATTTCTTCGTAACCCCACACTGATGATCAGTAATGTCCACAAGTAGTATGTTTTCAGGTTTGATATCACAATGTACATAACCAGACTCATGAATGCAATTAATACCTCTGAGAATAGACCTCGTAAAGCGCTTCACATCGGATTCCGGCAACCCTTTTCCGCCCGATGATGATTTGTCGATCAATCGGGCTAGGGTTCCGCCAGAAGCGTACTCTAACAACAGATTAAAGACCATCTCCTCACCACTGTCACCACCTCTTGTGATCTCTTCCCCAAAGCATTTAATAACAAATGGGGAAATTGGGATGTTATTGAAAACCTCTCTCTCCTTCTGAATGGAATCAGAAACAGAGACCTCACCCGATTTCACTGCGAAAATCGACGGTAAATGATGGCCGAATTTGAATTTGGGTTTCTTCAAATTGGCCAAATAAACAGACCCATAACAACCTTTACCGATCATTGGACCTCTGAACCAACTCACTCCATCTCCGAGCTTGTTTTGAAGTTCGTCTTCTCGCTTTCTTTTCTTCATTCTCTCTCTCTCTCTCTCTATTCACACAAAGTAGTCTCTTATCTCTCTTACTTCACAAAAAAAAAAAAAAAAAGAAAGAAAATTTGGGGTTTCTTCAGCTCTCAAATTCTTCCTGAATTTCTGGGTTGGAAAGCCTAAAACAAAATGTATATACATACATATATATATATATATATGCATTGGAGTAATTCGATTCCTAGTGAGAATAGGAATTAGGGTTAAGAAAAATCAAGAAAACACGGTTTTTGGATTATAAAAACCGTGTGAGTAAAGGGTGTTTGTTTGTTTGAAGATTTGAGTAAAAGAGCGGATTGGTGCGCAAGTCTCTCATTTAACCGAATAACGGTTGTCACCTCTGCTTTGCTTTTCTCCCTTATATCAATTTGATGAATCAAATTGATATAAACTGGAAACTTAAAACACCTTGTATCTATTTGTGCAGTAGTGTCTATTTGGAAACTTAAAACATCTTAGTCACTGAAAAGGTTTACAGTATAATTAACTGAAGAAACTTTTTACTCCGTTTGTCCCAAATTGTGGGAACTTTTTTCAAACTTCAATTATTTTAGGAATGAGTTCTAACTATTTCAATTTTCATTATTATTTTTCCTTAGAAGTATAAAATTACAATGTCATAGCTAAAACAAAAGTGAAATATTTTAGGGCGTCTTAGTCATAGCCCTCTCAAACCAAACACGTCCCAACTTAAATTCACACGACTTCTTTTTTTTTTTTTTTTAATCCATTAGGTTATTTTTTTCTTGTCTTGGTCAAAAAATACCATTTTTATGCCTAAAAAAATCTCATACTGCTATAACTTTTGTACTAGAAGGCCGATTTTGGTAAACGTTGATGTTTTGGAATCAGAAAAACAAGATCTAGCATACTTGATCAATCTTGCCCTTAATTGTGTTCACAATAATTTTTAGTGGGGTGTTTTGGGCGTGCCAGAGTCCACTTGGACTCAAAGAGATTGTGATTACATGATCTAACTTCTGATTCAAACGATGATTGTTAAAAGTGATTACTAACAACGATGGGTCTTAACTCTACTCTGATGCAAGTAAGTAATTACAAATGAACACGAAAAAGAAACAAATAGATACATGAATTTAAGATACCTTCACGAACATCATCTTCATTGATAGAACTTAAATATCAATTACAACCACCCAAGAACAATGGTAACCTCACGATCACTCAATAACAGGATTGATTTGAGGACATATAAACAAAATTTGCCTGGGCAGAGATGGCGTATGTGTTAGCACCTCTAAACGTTACACATTCTGCCCTATTTATAGACTTTGAGTAACCGTTAATGTTAATAGGGTTAGTGGGTTATGGCCCGTAGTTGCTAGGCATGAACAAGTTACTGCACCCACTTTTTATCCCATGATTAACTTTCACGATCTGTTTTGTGATCCCACTTCTACCACGTTACAACCTTATGTAACAACCTCCTCCAGCTCAGCGCAATCTATTCACATGTCTTTACCTGTGCTTAACTGCTTAAAAGGCCCTGCAAACATACCCTCCTTGACCGACTTTTTACAATTTCGAGCTGCTTGGTGCTCATTGGATGACATGTCTCAGTCTTATCTTCCCAGGAATACCGTTAATGTCCATCAATGTCTATCGGTCTATGAGGCCGATTCCTTTTGTTTGACTATTTGAATTGTTCCATAGGTTCATCATCAATCATTCCCCAAGCACGATATTACCTTCCCTTGCTTACTTGCTCTGCCGACTACTATCCCCTGGTCTCGCGATGACAGAACCCTCATGGGTGGTCATCGATCTTTATTGACCGATGTCACGGCCATGATTGCATCTACTCTGCAACCTTGGTTGTGCTTGATGAGGTGGTAGTGTCTCTTAGAAAACCCAATATCATCCCGTCTCGGTCTTAACACTGATATATATGTATTGGGCGTATCATCCATCCAGGTAGGTGATACGGATATCGGTCTCTTCTCCGTGCTCAGGTCCTATTCTTTAGCCATCTTTCTGCCTGTTCCTGTGATGACATCACTAAGCCACCTGACCTTCATGTGTCCTGGGAAATCCCAAATTAGGGTGTAAATAATGCCCCCCAAACGTAATGTCAATTGTTAAACGTTGTATGTCAGTTTGATGAGACGTTTGAAATTCAAATTTATTGCTAACACTGCGAATGATGGCGTATCGCTCAACGTGTCACTATCCTGGTGTAGAGGTGTCAATCGGGTCGGGTTGGCCCGGCCCGGCCCGAGCCCGGCTCGGCCCGAGCACTTTTGTCCGGTCCGGGGTGGACACCCCCGTCCACGGCCCAGCTCGGCTCGCTCCTTTGCCCGAAGCCCGGCCCGGCCCGCTAACCCGCTAGCCCGGCCCAAAAGCCCAGATAAACTAACCGTTATGGCCCGGCCCGGTAGGCCCGCCCGAGCCCATAACTGCTAGTTTGGCCATTTTTCAAATATTTTTCCACTTTTTACCCCTCTAACGGCTATAAAACGGCTAGTTTTGGGGGTAAAAATGTAAATGTACTTTTTGACTTCCCAAAATGCCCCTTAGCCCATTTTCTATAAATACCAAACCTCCCACAACATATTTTCTCATACAAAAATCAATTATCTCTCTCGATTCTCTACTTTCTCTATACTACTCCATAAACTACAAGTCTACAAGCATTTCTACTCTACAAGTTGGTGATTCAATTATCAAAGCTTTAATTTGTAAAGGCACTTCTAGTCTTCTACAACTTGAACAGTTGAACTTACAAGCTCTCAAGTCTCAAGTCTTATTATAATTTATAGTTGTTCACTTCTTCTTCTACTACTATAAGTTGAGGTAAATTTATTTATTGTTTCACTTCTTGCTTTATTAGTTGCTTATTTAATTGTTAGTATTTTTAATCTTTTATATTTCTTTCCCCTCTTTTTTTTTATTTAAAAAAAAAAATGGCATCTCACTGAAGATCTTCAAAAACTAGGGAAGGCACAACTTATGACTTTGAAAATTTAGATTATGGGGAAGAAATGAGATTAATGATTTGGAATTGGAGGATGATGACGACGTTGAAATTATGGGGTCTAATCCATCTGAACCATCTCCTTCAAATCCTAATGATCCCATTCCCACCACTGAAAGAAAATTAAAATCACCTGTTTTGTTATTTTTTAAATTAAATGACGAAAAAAATGGAGCCATTTGCAAAATATGCGGACTCAAATTTTCTTACAAAGGTGGAGGAAATAATACAGTTAAAAGGCACATCATAAACAAACATAAAGGTGCATGGGAAGCAGGTACCGCTCAAGCGGGCGGCCTAGTACAATCCCAAATTTTTGCTTCTACTGGCACAAGTGTTGGAACTTTTCTTTATAATAAAAAAAAATGAGGGAAGGCTTGGCAAAATTTGTTTGTGCATCCGATATGCCTTTTACTTTAGTTGAAGAAGAGTGCTTTACACGTTTTATTCAAACTTTTTTACAACCCACCTACCAACCTATTACTAGAAATACTCTTAGAAGTGATATACAATCTGTTTTTCAACAAACCAAAAAAAAATTAATTGAGGATTTTTCTACTTTTAATTGTACAATTGCATGCACTTCTGATTTGTGGACTGATTGTAATAAAAAAACGGGATATATATGTATAACGGCGCATTTTGTAGATGAAAATTGGAATATGAATAAAAATATCATTGCTTTTCGTGCATTAGACTATCCTCATACTAGTGAAAATATATATAACTATATAATCAATGTTTTTAATGAGTATGATATTATGAAAAAAATTATAAGCATTACTTTTGACAATGCTAGTGCTAATACAAATGCTATTAATATGTTTAAAGATCTTATGCGCCCAATGTTGAATGGAAAATTATTTCATGGTCGTTGTGTAAGTCATATCATTAATTTGATTATCCAAGATGGATTAACAAAAATTAATGATCACATACTTAAAATTAGAGAGGCAGTGGTCTTTTATTGTTCAATGCCTAGCCGTCTACAAGCATTTTATGGTGTTTGTAATCAAAATCGTCTTAATCCAAAGAAATTGCAAACTGATATTAAAACTCGTTGGAATTCTACTTATCTTATGATAGATTCTTGTAAAAAGTATAGTAATATTATTACTCAATTTGTTAATGTTAATTATCCATCACTAAACTTGACTTCAAACGATTGGGATATGGCATTTGACTTTCATGGATTTTTAGAAGTATTTTACAATGCTACAAATAAACTTTCCGGTGTTTACTATTCTACTTCTTGTTTAGTTCTTATGGAATTATATAATATGGCTCATACATTTCATAATTATAAACAAAAAAATGACATTTTTATTGATATTTGCGAGAAAATGGAAAAAAATTTAAAAAATATTGGTCTAACATTCCACCTGTATTTTACTTATCTGTAATCTTGGATCCTAGAATCAATTTTGATGGTGTTTGTGAAATGGTTAAACAAATATCTGAATTGATGCAAGGACCAGATGGTGAGCCTGGTCTAGAAATAACTACTTTTGAAATGGAAAATACTTTGGAATCTTTATTTCGTATTTACTATGAAAAATATACAAATAAAGAAAGTGCTAGTTCTACTTCTACTTCTAATATTGAGTTAATTTCGGGAGCGTCAGGTGGTTCTTGGGCGAGCCAGTTTCTCAGTCGAAAGAAACAAAAGGGTGTTAGTCAATCATTTGTAAGTAGCTCTAACATTCTTGGTGAATTAAATAAGTATCGAGAAACCGAGTGGGAAAGCCGATTAACCAACGAGGAAATGGTTGATTTAAATCTTTTGACATGGTGGAAAGAACATGTAAGAGCTTTCCCTGTTCTTTCCATCATGGCTCGTGATCTACTAACTCCTCCGGCTTCCATAGTTGCATCGGAGTCTGCTTTTAGTGTAGGTGGAAGGGTGCTAGAGGAAAGAAGGAGCAGATTATCTCCTGATATGCTTGACTGCTTGATGTGCTTGAAGGATTGGGACCGTGCACAATATCGAACTCAAAACCGCCAAGATCCTATTCTTGAAGACTTCGCAAATTTGGAAGTTACGGAAGAAAATTGAAGAATGAAGAATTGAAGAATGAATATGAGAGTTGAAGATTATTTAGTTCCAAACAAATCAATTGTAATACTCCTGGCCCGCGTGAGTATAAACTGGGAACGGCTTTTAAAAAAAAAAATCCAATTCTGTAAAATGTAATCTTTACTTTTTATTATACAAATTAATGATAAGTAATCTTTATTTTTTATTAGACTATAATTTTAAATATCAAACACTAGTAATCACTTTAATTTTTATTGAATAATAAAAATTCTTTACTATTTTTTTTTAATGAACTTTTTTTAGACTTTTAGTAATCACTAATTATTAATGAATAAATTTTTACTTTTTATTATACAAATTATTGAAATTAATGATAATAATCTTTATTTTTTATTAGACTACAATTTTTAAATATCAAATACTAGTAATCTCTTTAATTTTTATTGAATAATAAATATTCTTTACTTTTTTTTTTGAATGAACTTTTTTACTAATCACTAATCATTAATGAATAAATCTTTACTTTTTATTGTACAATTTATGATAAGTAATCTTTATTTTTTATTAGACTATAATTTTTAAATATCAAATAATAGTAATCTCATTAATTTTTATTGAATAATAAATATTATTTACTTTTTTTTTTTTTGTTAAACAAACTTTTTTTTAATAATCACTAATCATTAATGCATAAACTAAACATATATAAAAAAAAAAAAAGAGTAAAGGTAAAAACTCCCCCCAATTCCCAAACATTAAACTTTAAAAGTTAAAACTTTTCCCCCCCAAAACTCCGGCCCGGCCCGTCTGTGCACCCGTCCACGAACCCGTCCATGAGCCCGTCCACTAGCCCGGCCCGGCCCTAGTGAGCCCGGGCCACTGGTCCGGGGCGGACATCCCCCCTCCCTTCCCAAGCCCGGCCCGGCCCTATAGCCCGGTTAGGCCCGCTTTGACCTAGCCCGGCCCGTTTGACACCACTACCCTGGTGGCTCATCCTGTCTCGTTTCAAGAACTGCGGCGTGCCTCTTGGAAATCCGTCCCTAAGTAATGATGATCCCTCCATCCTTTGCCTATATAAGCCATCATTACTTGTTACTTCTTACCCTCATTTTCGCCCTCAATTTTCCCGATGGATTTTTTTCTTCCATCAACAAGCTTCCATGGCTTCTTCTTCTGCCACCACTGCTTCACAATCTGCCGGTGCCATTTCTTCTTCTCCTGCTGCCACTAATACTATGTTGGCTACCAAAACCACCAATGCCAGGGTCGTTAAGCAGGTTCTTGAAGCCATTCCTGGGCTAGTAAACCCTTAGGTATTAATTTCTCTGTCCACTGGTTTTTCAACGGGACTTGGTCCTGCCTTTGAATCCTTTCCTCTTCCATCTCTAGATCCATATTCTTCCCTTAGTGGTGGAAGACAATGAGTTTCTTTACCAATTACCCTCCTTTGATTGGGGACAACAGTATTCTCCTTCAAATCCCCTAAGGAATTGGCCTATTCCTTCCACTGATTGGATTTCTTGGGTAGACCGAGTGGTTGAGGTAAAAAAGGACCTATGGAGAGCCCTTGATATCTATGATGCCATTATGCTTAGCCGAGAGAAGTTCTTCCTTGACAAACCCCACTTTTTTTCTTCTCTCTTTTTCTGGTCGACCTCGGTCAATGCCTTCTTCTTCCGTAGTGGCCCTATGAGCCCAACCATTCAAGACAACTGTTTTCTCACCGGTCTGCCTGCCCATGGTGAAGAAATTACCCCCAACCTCTCTTATTCCCTAGAATTTGAGCATCCTAAGACTTATAAGGGTAAGGGGTCTAGGTTTATCACTGCTTTCGGTCAATTTATTTCGGCCAACATGGGACAAGGGGAGGTCACTGACCAAGAGCACATTGCCTTCTTGATCCACTGGCTCAACCGCTTTTTTTTGCTCGGCCTCTTACGATGTTACAAAAGAATACCACCATATCGCCCTGGCTTTGGCCTCGAGCTAAAAACTCGATGTTGCTCCTCTTGTCCTCTCCCATCTTTATCGTGGCATCCTTGAACTTATCTTTTCCAAATTTAAAACATCAGGAGGAACCCTTTGGCTCCTTTAATGCTGGCTCCAATCTTATATTCCTGAGGAGAGTCTGGTCGATAATTTTGACCCCTTTTACCACTCTCCCAGAGCATTCTTCTGCTTTTGCTTTCCATTTTGTTGGCTTTGGCCCAAAATGTCTTTCTTCTGATCATCTATTTTTTTTTTTTTTATGAAAACATGGGTACCCAACTACCCCAACAATTTCTCCCCTTTCACCCTCGACTTCGATGTCCGAGCTGGCTTCTTCATAGCCCTAGACAAGCTCCGGAGGCCGATCAAGATGAACATGAAGCCATCTGGGCCTGCTTCTTAGTTGGCCGAGATCTTTTGTATAGCCTCATCATCCCTCAACACATCAATAAGTGTAGGGTGGAGTACTATAATGCTCCAGTCTTAGCCCGATAGTTCAGGCCTCGGCAATTAATTCCTATCCTTCCTTTCAGAACTTTTAACCATTCCATGGCCGGGCGATCTCTCTTTTTTTATCTGGCCAAGATTGGGAAATGCGAGTCTAACAACAGAGCTACCGGAGCAGGATTAGAGTTTTTTTTCCATTTCAAGAGCTTCCTTTAGCATCCACCAAGTTTGACACTTGGTGGTCCAAAATCCTTTCCGGCTTGCAATGTGAGCCCATCTTTTCTGTACTCAAATGTGTTTCTCCTCCCCTCTCCGAAAAGCCTTCTCGTTCCACTAACCCTTCTTTGGTTCAGGCTGCAGGTTAGAAGAGGAAAGCCCCAACATCCAAAGGTAAAATCGCCTATCCAGCCATTATTACCTTTGAGAAGTTTTTTAAATTCAAATTTGATCCCAGAGAGCCTGAGATCATGCGGTCCGATATGAGGTTGCATCTGAGAGCGCTTGAGCAGGAACATAACAAGAAAATAGTAAGGGCGTACAAAAAGTATCTGCAAACGGCTGACTACTCGACCGTAATCCCTTACGAATAGTTCCTTAAGCCTTTTGAATGTCGGGCTCCCCCACTACCTGAGGACGATTTTGCCATTGCCTTTTCGATGGTGAATAAGCAGATGTCTTCGACGATGGAACCTTGGAAAAGAGTCACTTATACCGGGATGTATGATTTGGGAACAGTGAATCACTCATCAGCTATCTGGGCTATGGAAACTGGAGAACCAGTTTTAGGTATTTCCCTCTTTATGTTTCTATATGCTTTCCCATCCTCAACTGATTTTTGACTTTCAATCCTATTTAGAGGCCCTTCCAAGAGAAAACCCTCTCAGTGCGATCGATATAGAGTCGAATGAAGATATTCCTCTATCCACTCGCCAACGCCACCACGGCCTCCCTCAAGTTAGGCAAGGTACAAATTCTCTCCAAATCCCATTTCTTCTTGTCGATGAATGATATTGACTTCTCTTTTGCTTGATCATAGGGGGTTAGTGGCCTTGTTTCCAAGAAGACAGTGCAAGCTTCAATGAAGCCCTCAGTATCTCGGGTTAAGATGCCACCTCTTCCAAAGTCACCCCTCCATCCCCCTGTCTCAGCCACCTCACAAGAAACTCCTACTGAGGTCACTCCGCCAATGACCTATGATTAGTTGATGGCCAAGCTACAAAGGCTAAGAGGACTTGATGAGGCTAGGCAAGCTACACTAAAGGGTGCAGCTGACGTTATGATGTCCAAAATTGATAGTACAACTGTCGGTGACACATCGGAGACAATTGGGGATGAGAGGACCTTAGGATCATATCACAATGATCGCATCGACCTCACTGACCCTGGAACTCCTCATGATGTAGAGATTGTGGTCAAGAAAGACGTCACTGATCAGCCTCTATCTACCGGTTGCTCTCACACAGAGTCATCGGTCTCACCTCCGATACCAGTGCAGGAACCTGCCATTCCACCACCACCACTACCACCAGTCGTTTCTTCTACCAGTTCTCCCTCTATTCAGGTAATTTTGGGTTTTTTACTTGTTATTATTCGGATACTCTTTACCATTGTTTTCATGCTTATTGACTATCTTTCAGTTGCAGGTTTTCGGTTCTCTTTCTATACCTGACTTCAGCTCGCTCTCATCCATCGAAGCCTTCTTTGCTTTTATGAATCCTAAATAACTTCTTCGGGCCGAACCAATGGTAGCTCAAGCCACTAGCTCCTTCTCCGGCTGAAAATCAACGGGTCGAGGAGTGGTTTAGGTAAGCTCTCTCAACTTCTGGACTTTGAGGACTTCCAGTTAGCCATGGGCCTCTTGCTTTCTTGCTTGGACATATCTGAAGAAATGAAGGCTCACCTTAGGGAACTTCAAGTTAGGTTGCCAGATTATCTGAACATGCACCGGGCTGCCACCAAGCTTGTATCCGAGATCGAAGAAAAATCCAGTGTGCGCAAAGCCCAAGTCAATAGTCTGGGGGCTTGCAAGAAGCAATATGAATCCTCCAAGGTCATGAAGGAGTGACTTCTTCAAGAGAAATCGAGGCTTGAGACCGAGTTATCCAGAATCCAGGTCGAGCTGAAAAATAATGATATTAGCCTTACTCTCTCTGAAAAGGCCATCCTTGAGATCGGTCAAGCCGCCCAAGGATATGTGGAGGCCCTGACTAGAACTGCGACTGCTGCGAGTAGGTGGGAGACTGATAAGGCTAATGCTGAGAAGGAGCTAGAATATCTAGACCAGGCCTGGGAGGAGTTGAGGCTAAAGTTTGCCAAGAAATAGTTGGTGTTGGTATATGTTTTATTTTATTTTTTTATATCAACCGTTTGTTCGCACTACGGCCACCTTGTACACTTCCCAGAATATTAATGAAAAAATTTGAATACTAGTACTCATCTAATCTTGTTGTTTCCCAAAGAGATGGTACATATTGCTTTAAATATTTTCCATTTATTGGTCTTGCGTGCATTTCACCATCTAAGTCCATTAGCCAATAGGCTCCTCCTGTAATGACTGACGTTATTTGATATGGTCCTTCCTACTTAGCGGACCATTTTCTATATCGGCCATCCTTCACACCCAGTGGCAATACAGCTTTCCAAACTAGGTCTCCTTTGTCAAAGGACTTGCGCTTGACCCTTTTGTTGTATGCCCGAGTTACTCTGTTCTTTTGTGCCTTAATGCAGTATAAAGCTTTTAGACGAATGACACGACTAAAAAGTTGTGTGCTCTTGTACAACACCCAAGTGTAGGTGATCGTGCAAGTAATACAGTACTGGAAGTCCAGGTCGATCCCACAGGGAAGGAATAGGAAGAAAATCTACTAAGTTATAACCTAAAGAAATAGAAAAGATGAATGTAGGAGAGAAGGTTCTAACGAATCCTAATTAATTACATTAAACTAAATAATAAACTAAAGCATAAAGAAACATAACTAATTAAACATATAAACTAAAGGTGTTGGAAACACGAGAATCCACATTGATCCTAACCATCTACCATGCATATTCATTAACGCTCAATGGAGTACATCCCTTTTCAGTATTCCGTATTTTTTTAAAGATAAAGAATCAATAGCCCTTTCATGACTGAGACTATATCATCACAAGTGATTTAAAATACATGGAAGACAGTTTAAAACAATGGTTATTACTTGCACTCTAAATGGTGTTAGCATTCAAAGTGATTTTCAAAAGTCATTGAAGAAAATAGCCTTAAGGCTTTAAGTTCTAAAAACTGTTGTGACAAACTGAGCTTATAGGGACAATTTGATGACAGATTTCTAAAATAGAAAGTCATGGAATACTTAAAAGAATCATCTTAGGAATTAACATGTTCGATCGATCGAAGCTCTCTCGATCGATCGAACATCATCATCCTTCAATCGATCGAAATGCCTTCGATCGCTTGACTATGGCTCTGGTTCGATCGATCGAAATATCTTTGATCGATCGAGCCCAAGGTTACTAAAGATTGCATAGTAGAGGTTGGGAATCAATGTTTCATCACATATTCCCAACGTATAAACTATGGAACATAATAAAACTAGTGCAGGAATAGTAAACTAAAGCAATCATAACACTTATATCAATAAACAATCAAATAAGATAAAGGAAAGGAAAAACCTAGAATAAATCTTAAAATAACTTGTAAATAACTTTAATCTTTAATAATCTTCAGTATAATAATGAAAAAGAGGAAGAAAAACAAGAATCTAACCTAATCTACTCCTAATCTAACCCTAAAACTACCCTAAAACTGCTATTTTCTACGTTCTGGAGCGTCCTCCTTTCGTCTAGCGTCAAGACGACTTATATATAGGGTTCCCGCATAGTTTACGCAACTTTTGGATGAAAATAAAGTTCGATTGATCGAGCTTAGTTCGATCGATCGAAGGTTCGATCGATTGAACTCTGCTCAATCGATTGAACTCTTTGATTTTGACAACTCTGCGCACCGATGGGAGAATGGCCATAACCTTTTACTCGGACCTTGGATTGACCTCCCGTTTGCTGCCACGCAACCGTAACTCAAAGATCTACATTTTATATCTCTGGGAAAATCTTCCAAATCTGAAGTCTTCATTGTCAAAATTGGCGTTTTCCCAGCTGCTTCGGTTCAGAATCACTTTTCTTTAGCTCCACTTCATTGATTTACATCCTAGTACCTATAAAATAATGCAAAAACATATGGTTTAGCATTAACACAATGAAAAGAACATTGTTATTAGAATGCACCTAAATATAGGGACTGTGGGATAAAAATATGCATAAAGGACCATGTATTACGCTATAAACATGCACTTTTCACCTCGAATCAATGAACATCATCAAGCTCTTCCAACTCGGCTAACATTATCTCGGTATATTCTGCGGACTCAAGACCGAGTTGGAAAGCTCGTCTTGTTAATCAGACGGTGACTTCCATTGGCAACATTGCGTCATGACCATAGGTTAACATAAAAGGAATGATGTTTATGGCCGATCTCTTAGAAGTACGATATGCCGATTATGCTTCAAACAATAAGTCATGCCATACCCTAGGGTTGTCTTCTACCATTTTTTCCATAGTTCCTTTGATTGTTTTATTCAAAGGCTTGGTCTATCTATTTCCTTGGGCGAAATATGGAGTAGAATTTAGGATTTTGATACCTCAGCTTTTAGCAAATGCTTTAACCTCGTCTCCCGTAAAGACCGATTCTTGATCCACTATGGTCATTTCTGGAAGCCTGAATTGGTGAATTATATGCTCGTTAATGAACTTGATTACATATGCTTGATTCACTGATTTTGCTAGCACCGCTTCCACCCATTTTGTGATGTAATCAGTAGCCACCACAATGAAACAGTGTTGACCTAATGATGGTGGGAATATTTTGCCTATCAAATCCATGGCCCAGCCCCGAAATGGCCATGGTTTTATGATTACCTGCATTTTGATGGCTGGCGCTCATTGTATTAGCCCATGTTTTTGGCAAGTCTGGCATCCCTTTGCGTAATCGATGCAGTCTTTTAGCATGCTCGAACAATAATAATTGTATCTTCTGAGGAGCCACTTCATTTTAGTACCTGCCTGATGGGCCCCACATATGCCTTCATGAACTTTGGCCATTATCTTTATCGCCTCGAATTTATCGACGCACCTAAGTAAAACTTCATCTTTCAAAAACTTTTTGAATAGTTCTTTATCTAGCAACACATAATTTACTGACAAGAATTTTATTTTTCTCTCGACTTGTCCACTTGGACAGAGGAGACACCTAATTATTGGTGTCCTCCAATCTTGGTCCTCAAATATTACCGAAAAAGCTTCGGTTGCCATACCTCGTCACTTTACCAATGGCAACGCTCTTCTTTGGAGCTTTATTAATTTTTCGCTATCGGTAATTTCCAACTTAGTATCAGACGCGATTTGTACTAAATTATCGGCCTCGGAGTTATATGCCCGAGCGACATGCTGGACTCGAACATCATCGAACACCCGTAATAACTCCAGAGCTATTGAATTGAATGGTAACAATTCCCAACTCTTGCACCAAAATTCACCACTAAGCTGCCCTATAACTAGATTTAAGTCACCGATAATGTGGACGGAAGACACATTCATTTTGGCCATAACCTTGAGGCCGATAATCAAGGCTTCGTATTCTGCTTGATTATTAGAGCATTCAAACTCTAGTTTAAAAAACAGTATAGTTTTCCTCTTTACTGGGAATACAATGACTATCCCTGCTCCTGCCCTATCAACATTTCTTGACCCGTCAAAAATCAATGTCCAAGGGGTCAGAGATATGGATGACAACAAGGTTGCGTCAATTGTTTTCGATATTTTGGGACTGATATCCTAACATGGATGGTCGGCCAAGAAATCAGCTAATGCCTGCCCTTTTACTGACCGTTGTGGGACGAACTGAAAGGTGAACTCCATCATTGACCGAGTCCATTTACCAATATGTCCCCTCATTATCGGTCTTGACAACATGTATTTAATGACGCCAGTTGGACAAATCAAATAAACCAAAATAGAAAGCACGTGTACTCTTAGTTTCTGTGAAGCAAAGTACAAAGCTAGGCATAATTTCTCTATCGACATGTATCTACGCTCGATAGGAGTGAGGAATCTACTTAAATAGTACACAACTTGTTCCTTTCCTACTCATTGTCCTATGCTAACATGCATGCGATCGATTCATCTGAGGCCGACAGGTACAGTTTCAACAACCTTTTCTTTCTTGGAGGCATGATTATTTGTGGTTCAGATAGATACTGCTTAATGGCTTCGAAGGCTTGTTGGTGTTGAGTCTCCTACCTAAATTCTTCTTCGGCCTTGAGCTTGAGCAACGGGGACCATACGTGTGTTCATCTTGCGTAATTTGAGATAAACCTCTGCAAAAGTTGATCTGCCTGAGGAGCCTTTAGAGTTCTTTCTTGTTCCTTGGGGGCTCAGTTGACTGAATGGATCAGACTTTGTTCTTGTCGATTTCAATCCCTCTTTGGTGTACCAAGAAACTGAGGAAGTTCCCGGTCGATACTCCAAAAGCATATTTCAAAGGATTCATCTTCAACCCGTGGGTCCTCATTCTTTCAAAGGACCTCCTTAAATTAGCCAAGTGCTTCTCTTGTGTGGCCGATTTTACCACCACTTCATTGATGTAAACCTCCATGATCCTTCCTATCATGTCATGGAAGATAGCATTCATAGCCCGCTGTACGTTGTCCTAGCATTTTTCAGCCCGAATGGCATTACCACCCATTTCAAACGTCCTAATTGCTCCTAGGCATCTGAACGCGATTTTAGGGATGTCATCTTCGGCTATATAAATCTGATTGTACCTTGAATGACCATCCATAAAGGACAGAATTGATGTTTGGCCACAGCGTCAATTAGCTGATCGGCCAAAGGCATTGGATATTCATCTTTTGGAGTTGCCATATTCAGATTTCTAAAGTCTATACAAATCCTTAACTTGCCATTTTTCTTAACCACTGGTACAATATTGGAGATCCAATCAACATACCTGACCGTTCTTATAAAGTCGGCCTTCAATAGTCGTTCGATTTTTCCTTGACTTTTCAAACGACTTCTGGAGACATTCTCCTTGGCACTTGTTCGAACGGCCTGAATCCTTCCGTAACCGGTATTCCACGAGCTCCCTTGACAGCCTAGGCATTTCATTGTAATCCCAAGCAAAACAATCTTTGAATTCTCTTAGAAGAGAAATCAATGAAGCTTGGAAGTCGGGTTCGAGTAACTTGTTTACGAAAGTAGGCCGGTATCTCCACTTGTCCCCAAATTCACCTCAAGGAGAGGATCTTGTACCTCGGCTTTCAAGTCATCAAGCTTCGCGGGAGCCGATGCTAATTCTTTTAGGTTTATGCAGTCTTCTAAGATTTCTTCCTCGTCTTGGAGAACATCGGCCGTATTGGCCGATGAGATCTGTACTCGTTTATCTGCCAGAAAAGCTAGTATTATAGCCATACTGGCCTTCACGGCAAGTGCCCTTCTAAGCCTCACTGATGATGTGCTCTGGTCCATTGGGGGTATCAATTTCTTCATCATCGCCGATCGGCGTAATCACAATTAATGGCTGATCAAGCTGCCTATATAGTTGAACCAATTGATTCTTCTATTCCTTTAACATAGTGGCCGATTTTAGCCTACCATTCTTATCTGTTTCAATAAATTTGACAGGGCCGATTCATCCTCGTACAATACGACCTCAGAGAAATGAACTCTGGCGACAAAAGGCTTGTGATCAGCCCAAACTACTTCTACCTCGTCACCATTCTAAAAGATCAAGAACTAGTGTAAGGTTGATGGGATACACCAGCTGGTATGTGTCCAGTCCCAACCGAGCAAAGCATTGTATGACACTCCAGAGTCCACCATGAAGAAGGCTGTCATGGTGGTCTTTTTTCCTATAATAAGCTCCACTAGGAGGATTCCTTTTGTCTTCACTGGTGTCCCTATGAACCCACAAACAATGAGCTCGGTAAGGATCAACTCACTCTCATCGCGTTGCAATGTCACCAACATGATTGATGGTAGAATATTCACCGTAGCACCATTATCGATCAACATTCTTGAATAAGGTACTCCGTCAATAGCCGCGTTGATGTATAACGGCTTCAAATGCTGTGACATTCCCTTTGCTAGTTTCTTAAAGATGACTTTAGCAGGCTTTTTCCCTGCTTCATCTTCTACCTTCGATCTGATTACTGATACCTTCGGTCTATCTGCTTTTCCTTCGCTATTGACAAATACAGGCGTCGATGGACACTTCTGGTCCTTATGCATGTCACCGCCATTTGACTAACCTGGTCAGGTCTTGCTCCAAAAGACATTGGCAGCGTGTAAACCATATTCACTGAGAAGTCCTTTGGAATGCTTCCAAATTGGATGTTTTTTCCCAATGGCTTTTCGTAATCTGAATCGAGATCAGCCATTTTCCTATCCGATTTGTTCACCTCAAGAACTAATGGTGTTTCAATCTTTCGTAGATTATTTGCCACACATTCCGTCTCGACCTTCTCCTTTCCCTTCCGGCTAAGGATTGCCCTAGGCACCATGTCTTCATTTTTATCGATTCTTCGGTCTGCCCGCTTTTTCTCCAAGCGGTATTTAGCTTCCCAATCTCGGGCAGACTGCCTCAACCTTTGCATTCTTCTTTTCTGTGTCTTGGTGAAGTAGGCTTGTTCTGGCAAATTAGGATGGTCTGACCTTTTCCATCGGTTTACTTCTACTTGTGGTGGAACAACCATCCATGGGGACTAGTCATGGCATTAGTAAGTCTTCCTTCTTATGTCCCCGTTCTCCTGCCTTGGTTCATTATAACGATACTTGCATCTCTGGAACTCGGGCTTCCTGTGATTCTCCTACTTGGGATAAGTGAGACGGCTTTGAATCGACCTCCTAGGGCTTGGGGGCCGATACACCTTTTCTTCCTTTGGCATAGATGGAGTGTTTACTTCTGCTTTACACTTGGGATATAACCCCTGCTTGATCAACTCGACCATCTTGTACTATCGGGATTCTGCTGGTGTTTGTTTCGACATCGTCCGATATAACTTTGGAGGCCAACCTTGCCTTTGACTTTTGTCCATCCCCTTTCGGGCTTGCTTCAGCAAACCCAGCAGCTCTGAGGTCGATATTTTTCCATGGCTTGTGCAGGGTCGTGAAATCGGATGCCACCATGTTTGCTCCTGCCACCGCAAGAAATGGATTGATGTCAACTCCCATGACCTCTTTTTCCTTCTTTACGAACTTCAAATTTCCTTTATCGATCATATCCTGTAAAACATTTTGGAATACCAGACAATTGTTAGTATTGTAACGCCAAGTGTTATGCCATTTGTAATACTCTTTTCCTTTCAGCTCGTTAGCCGAAGGTAGTTTTACGTCATGTGGTAGCCGAAGTTGCCTATCGGCCATCATGAAGTCACAGATTTGATCATCCATTGCAATATTAAATGAGTACTACTTACCAGTTTTGAAAAGCTGTTTCTTGACTGATGATAGCTGCGCCTCGGTTGGTTTAGGCAATGGATGACACATATATGGCCGTATTGATACGATTTCGACCGCATCCACTTCGGTGTTAATTTCACATTTAGTAGTGTATTTATCATAGTTGGGATCCCTGTAATAGGTTCCCTTGGAAGAATTTTTTCTTTCATGTTTCTCTTCCAGCATACGTTCATACCGGGCAGCTCAAGTTGCCAGCTCGAAAAGATCGCGGAACCCATACCTTCAAACTTTTTCCTAAGTTCGAAGGTAAGTCCTCCTAATGCTATGTTGATAAATTCTTCTTCGGGCAACATGGCCTTACAACGGTGTTTAGCCCATTTAAACCTGGCGATATATGCTTCAGCTGATTTGCTTGGTAGCTGATATAGCCAAGTTAGATCGGCCATAGAGACTTCGGGCTCTGTTCGATAAAATTGAGCATGGAAGGCTTCTTCCATCTGCTGCCAGGTATGGAAGGAATTTGGGGGTAAATTTATATACCAGCTGAAAGCTAACCCAGTTAGAGAATTAGGAAACAACTTCAACAACATGTCTCCTCGGTGGCTCACCTCTCCACTCTGAAGTAGGAAACGACCGATATGTTTTACGGTTGATTGGTCGGCCTCACCAGAAAATATAGTGAAGTTGGGCACCTTATATCCCTGTGGGAGAGAAACTTTCTCGATGGCTTTACTATGCGGCCTCCTATATACGGGCCACTGGGTCCTACGGAGTAGGCCACCAAAGTCTTGGTGGATGACTTCGGCGATCCTTTATTAGCATTAAACTCGAAATATCCACTTCAATTTACAACATTAGTGTTTCTAGTAAGGTCCCAGTCTGGTTGACACATTTTAAACATAGGTGTCACGGCCCAGACTCGATCCGGCCCAAATATTTCAATCCGGTTCGGGACAATTTCTTTTTTGATTTGGGTCTTGTTATATGAGAAATGTTGGACACACATTCTAAATCACCCCAAATAACATTTTATGCTTTAAATGCATATATTTTATGTTATTTAAACTTTTCACACTTTTATGTACACCACTTACACAGCACAGGGTACATGCATTTAAAGCAAAGATGTGGTTTGGAGTATGTGCCTAGCATTTCTCCTTGTTCTATTGCTTATGAACCGCCTGTTGTCAATTCAATTTTGGGAAGAGTAATGTTAGGCACACAGTGAATTGCACAATCAATTGCACAAACGTGCAGCATAAGGTTGGACATTGTGCTGAAAAGTCTGCACACTCAAAAAGGTGTGTGCAGGCTTTTCAGCACAAGGTCCAACCTTCTGCTGCACGTTTGTTCAATTCATTATGTGCCTAACATTTTTATTTTGGGAATGACTCAAGCCGGACCCATAAATGCTCTGGTCACAGGTTCGAAACTCCGCGATTAGAGCCTCGTGCTGTGGGACCGTGGGTCTTGTTTGTTATTTTTTTGGAAGCTTGTGTCGTGGGTCTTGTTTCTACAATTCTACTAGGGCAATAAACAATGTTGTGTGATAATACCCAAGATTTTACTGCAGATAGGGGTGTTTGCAGACCCTCCTTTTTTTTTAAGTGGTTTTAAAACCGACTATTCAATTTAAGTAGCTCGCTTTTAGGCGGCAGTCGGTTTATATTTGTACACTTCTTTAAAAAAACCAATCAATTGGTATTTGGTTAGTTTAATTTCGATCAATTTTTTATTTTTGTAAACATCCCTTAGTGCATATGTGTTCTGTGTTCTGTGTTCATACCAAGTGTTAAAAATGGTTGGTATGGTACTATGGTATCACTTCATATGAGACTGACTTCAATTTTTTTTTTTTTTTTTTTTATCTGTGTCTCAGATTTCTAACCGTCTCTGTGCCATGGACGGGATTAGTAGCCTATATGTTAGTAACACACGCACACACAAGGGGGGGTCATACCCCACTTTAAAGCAATTGGCTCCCTTGAACACCTCTAAGGAGGCTCGAACCCACAACCTCCCAATTGGGGGTATGGGCCCTGGCCAACCCGACTAAGCGGGCTGGTTGACTTACTTCAGTTTAAGTCTTACGTTTTATCTAATTTAAATAAAGTCAAAGTCAAAGCTGGTTTTATTTGAGATATATTAGATCGGGAACAAACTTCTATGTAAAAAAATTGTCATTAATCAAATGCTTAAATTTGTAAAACAAAAGCACTTAAATCATAAATCCGGTACTTTGATTTTCCTAAGACCCTCGAGAATAGCATTCCCATGTCCATTCCTTCCTATATATATGATATGAACGTGACTATATGTATTGGAAAAAGTTGTGTCACTCAACTAATTTAAAGAGTTGAACAAAAAAAAAACTAATTTAAAGAATAAAAAACTAATTAAAGAAATTTAATATCGGAGATAATTTCCATGTAATTTTCTTCATTTTATTTTTTGGAAAAATTAGTGAAAAATTCATCAAAGTGACTTTTAAGAGTTTAGGGTCCAAAAGATTTCTTAGTTTGTTAAAAAGTCTCTTTAGTTAAATTTATATTTGGTAAACATCCCTAGGCTAAATATTTTCTGTCTCTCTCTCTCTGAGATCTGGGTCTGCCTTCACTACGATCGATCTGTAGCCACCACCACAGAGCCACCGCCCTCTACCACCACCACCACGACGATCGTGAGCCATCGCCAACCACCACCACTATCCCCAGCCGCAACCACCACTACCATCATTGTTGCAGCCACCACATCCGACCATCTCCGACGAGCTCAAACCAGATCCAGTAATATCCGATGAGCTCGAACCAGATCCGGCCATCTCCGACGAGCTCGAACCAGATCCGGTCATTTCCACGTTATTGCAGGTTTTACAAATATTAAGTGAAATTTCACTTGTTATAGGAAAAGTTAAGTGAAATTTCACTTATTTTTTTTTCTATATCAAGTGAAATTTCACTTTACTTTGGCTATAACAAGTGAAATTTCACTTGTTTTTTTTAGTCGCCGGAGGTGGTGGAGTGGTGGCCGGAGATGGTGAGGGTAGCGGTTGGAGGTGGTGGTAAAGGTGGTTAGGGTTAGATGATGAAGATGAGAGCATTTAAGTTTAAAAGACAGGAGGATGACTTATCCTTAACGATAGATTTAACTTGCCTTAATATAAAAAAATCTTATGCATTAGTCATTTCCACTAACTGCCCTTATTTATTTATTTATTTATTTTGTGAAAATCTACACACAAATTATAAGTCTCATTGGATAGAATACTAGTGCAAGAACCTCCAATTAGCAAGAAAAACACTTTATAATGAATCAATGATCCAACCACTATTTTTCTGGATTTGTAAAATAGTGAAGAACCAAGCCAGCCTTGTTCAAATGGTGTGACCTCTTTCTCCTCAGTGGGGAGATTGAGGGTTCAACTCCCTTTAGGGAGAGTCTTTGCTTGCCCCTTATTTGTTCTTGAGTCGGAATGAGTGTCCCTTGTTGTGCTTTGTTGTGGGGCTTTGGGGTTAGGCTGGGTTGGATTAAAGGGGGGTGTGTGTCTAGACATAATCCAGGTAAATATACATATAAAAAAGAGTTAATTAGTAATAAGTCTAAATTACTATACATTTGTTGCAATAGACCCAGCCCACAAAATAATTTAGTGATAGGTCCACATTTTAATTTATGACCAACCTACCCCTAAAACACTACCACTCCTTCAAACTTGCTACCTGTACAAGACGATTTTGGAAATTCTCAAAATCAAGCCTTAGATCTTGCATTTTCAAAATTCAAGCCCAAAACCATCACATTTCACCATAGATTCATGAATAACTACGGTTTACCAATCCATTTCAACCCAACGAAGATCTTGATGGTGTGACCCCAACGGTGCGACTCCGACGGTGATGATATTCGACTACAACGCATCCAAATGTTGGCGAGAAAAGGTACACAATGAATGTTAATGTATGAAATTTCTTCAGTGTATTTGGTTTATTTTAGTTTTGATCATCATTTAGTTGTGGAATTGAGTTTATGGAAAAAATTAGGTTAAAAAAATAGGATTTTTTGCGTATCAGTTTGTGAAGCGATTGGGTTTTTGATTTCATGTGATTGCCAATCTTGTATTACATTTTGAACTACAAACAATTTGAGTTGTTGTATGTGATCGCAGTATTGCTTTGAAAGAGCGAGATTGTATTTTTTAGAGTTCATAGAAAAATTTAGCAACCATATTAGGAGGATGTTAAGAAAGTGCAAAACTTCACACTCATTTCTGATTAAGATGATTTGAACTTTATTTCACACTCATTTTGAAAATGGAAAGTAGGTCAGTATGAAATTTCACACAGAAAGCTGTGAAATTTCACACCCACATTAAAAAAATAGACACAATTTCATCTACTGATTCTATTACAGTAAGGAATTTAGCACTCATATTGGAAAATTGGTGAGATAGTGCAAAATTTTCATCACCATTTAAATTTGGTCATATTTTAGTGTGAAATTTAGCACTAGTTTGTGATGAAAATGCTCTTAACTGTGTGATGAAATTACTCTGAGATAGTGCAAAATTATACACTTAACTAACACAATAAAAGTTGTTTCTTCATGACAGAAAAAATATGTTGAAGACTGGCAGCGACTCGACGAAACCACGCAAAGACATAGAAGAGACCTGTTGAGGTAGTGATGAACTCACCCCATCAGGTGCCCAGATCCTTGGATTGCGGTGTGATAGTTTGTAAAATTATGACACAATATTCCAACACTTTCCAGTCACATCAAAGTGCTATGCAGATCAGGGCCGTGCATATATAATCCACGAAATTGTAAACACACACTAGAGATCCTGGACACTAGAGGCACACTAAGCCATTCAAATTCAGGAGGAAATTAACAAATGAACGAACTTACAAGTGCTTATTTATTGATGTATATGTTAACTCTTTGTAACTATGTCCTTTTTGATGAATACTGCAATTAGGTTTTTTGGGACTGGAGATATTATCTTTGTGAGAATACTGGATATAGGACTTTTGTGTGAATACTGTCTTTTGGATTTTGCAGTAAAAATATTTTGGGTATATTGACAACTCATATTCCTGTTGATCTTGTTTAACTTTTAAGGATGATATTTATCAGGTGATACAACTGGTAGGTATGTAGATTTTCAGTGATTTATAGTGTAAATTTTACATGGTATATTTCAATTTTTACACACCATAGTGTCAAATTTCACACTATAAACCATACAGTGTAAAATTTGTACAATTTATTCAACAGTGTAAAAATTTACACTGGTATTACAATACACAAATACTCACAAAGATGTGTTGAGAGAAATCCATTCAAATGTATGAGATCTATAATTTCACACTATACGACACAGAAAAACTAAGAATTTTGTTCAAACAACCCCAAACCATTACATAGTGGCATGAAATATATGCAATAAATTAGCAGTGTGGAACAATGATTGAGCAGTGGTTGTGCATGTAAGAATATTTTAACAAAATATATGTGAGCATGAGTAAACTATTTAAACTGTTAAGAAAAAGAATTTTATTTATTGTGCCAATATATGGATGTCAAAGACTTGGTCCAACAAGTCAACAACTACTATTTGTTGTTTCGTATATATAAGTGGGATAAAACCCCTTTATGCTCCATCTTGTTTTTAACGGCTATTTTATCTAGGCTATATGTGATATATGTATACATGAGTTAGTATATATCTGATCTGACATTCATAAAAGAAAAGATAGAAAAATACATAGAAGTAAACTTTTATTTCCAGACTTCTTTTCTACGAGATATACATCCTCTAGAATTTTTCCTGATATAAGAGAAACCTCACATAAAGTTTCTTTTTGCTTTATTTTTCGTTATCAGTCTAAATATGAATATTGGGCATTACAGAATTGCATTTTTGTCTTCAGTGTAGTTTTTGTACTCTGTCAGTTTAGTGCATAAAGACTGTACAGGTATTTGTTATATTTTGGGTTGTTGTATCCTGAGGGTTGACCACCATCCTATGCACCGGTGAGAATACTGAGGAGGCGCGAAATCAACATTAAAGAGAACAACCTAGTCCGCGCCTCGGCCCGTAACTAATTTGGATTTCCATTCTTAAAGCTTTTTCGGCACATATTTTCAACAATTTTAAGGTTGAATAAGCCTCATGGAAGCCAATCAGAATACTGCTTCTGTCAGCGACAATAGTCACAACCGCCCTTTCTAATTCGAAGGCCAATTCTTCAGGCGTTGGAAGACCAAAATGATGTTCTACCTATCTTTGCTAAAGGTTGCCTTTGTTCTTGACGAGCCAAATCCAAGGGACTCAGATTTGTTAGAACCCGTAAGATCTCATCAAGCACTGAAATGGGAAGCTGTTGATTTCAATTGCAAAAACTACATTCTCAACGGGTTTTCAGGCGAGCTTTATGACCTTTATGCGGACTTGCCTACACCTGCAGAAGTTTGGACTACTCTTCAAAAGAAATATGACACCAAAGAAGCCGGAGCAAAAAAATACGCTGTAAGTCGCTACTTAAAATACCAAATGGTAGATGACAAATTGGTAGTCTCACAATGCCATGAAATTCAAAAAAAAGTTCATGAAATTCTTTCAGAGGGGATGAAAATAGATGAACAATGCCAAGTTGCAGTCTTAATTGATAAAATGCCCCCATCTTGGAAGGATTTTAGGAACTCTTTAAGGCACAAGTCTAAAGAGTTTTCTATGGAAAGTCTAATTGTGAGACTCTGAATTGAGGAGGAATCTAGACTTTAAGACCAAAAAGAAGAAAATTTATGTCTGTCAAAATTAATACTGTTAGCCCCCAGCAAAATAAAAATAAAGTTTTGAAACCAGCCCACAAAAATTTTAAAAATAAAACTGGGCAGAAAAAATTCTTTTGGGCAAAAGAAAATTTTGATTCAAACCAGAGCCAGAACCACTTCAAAAGAAATACGAACCAAGGACCTCCTTCAAGACAAAATAATCCAAATGGATGTTATGTTTGAGGACATCCCGGGCATTTTGCTCGGAATTGCCGGAAGCGTCAGTCTGCTCCTCAGGCTAATGTGACTGAAGAGCCACTTGTGGCTATGATTACGGAAGTAAATTCCATGATAGTTTTTGAAGGATGGTGGATTGATATTGGTGCCTCTAGGCATGTGTGTAACAATCGCGGTTGGTTCAAGAGCTATTCTCCTATGGAGAATGAAAATGTATTGCTTTGTGATTCTCACACTACAAAGGTTCTAGGCACTGGCAATGTGGAGCTAAATTTTACCTCCGGGAAGAAATTGATTTTGAAGGATGTACCACATACTCCGGAGATTAGGAAAAATTTAGTTTATGGTTTTTTAATTAATAAGGCTGGTTTTAGCCAAACTTTTGGGGGTGATCAATATGTAATTTCTAAGTCTGGTATGTTTGTTGGGAAAGATTATGCTTGTGAGGGGTATGTTTAAGTTGAATGGTTCTGATATTAATAAATGCTCTACTTCTGCTTATATTTTGTCTACTTCTGTGAATGTTTGGCATACTAGACTCTGTCATATCAATAAAAAATATGTGGGCAATATGAGTAGATTAGAGTTAATTTATGTTTTGGGTAATGAAGGATTTGAGCATTGTATCTCGTGTAGCCAAGCAAAAATTACAAAAACCCCACATAAAAGTGTCACTAGAAATTCTGAACTTCTAGAATTAATTCATAGTGATTTATGTGAATTTGAAGGAAATTTGACACGTGGTAGATAAAGATATTTTATCACATTTATTGATGATTTTTTCAAATTTACATATGTTTACCTTTTGAAAAATAAAAATGATGCTTTTAAGGCTTTTTTAAATGAAGTTCAAAATCAATTTGACAAAAAGATTAAAAGGCTTAGAACTGGTAGAGGCACGGAATATGGAGAAAGAGAATTTAGTTACTTTTTAGAATATCATGGTATTATACATGAAACTACAGCTCCTTATTCGCCTGAAATGAATGGTATCGTTGAAAGTAAAAATGGGACTTTTATAGAACTCGTAGTTACTTTACTTGTGAGTTCTGGAGCTCCCTCTAATCTTTGGGGAGAAGCCTTATTAACTGTTTGTTACGTTTTGAATAGAGTTCCCCACTTTAAAACAAAAATTACTCCTTTTGAGCTTTAGAAAAATAGAAAGCCAAATTTAAATTATTTTCGAGTTTGGGGTCGTTTGGCATATGTTAGACTTCCTGATTCTAAGAGGCATAAACTTGCTAGTAAAGCTGTAGAATGTGCATTTTTGGGATATGCTTTTAATAGTAAGGCTTATAGAGTTTTAGACATTAAAAATAATATTATTTTTTAGTCTATTGATGTTGATTTCTATAAAGATAGATTTCCCTTTAAATCAAGGGATAGTGGAGGTTCCCAACTTCCTATTTTTGTCCCTTCTAGACCCATTGATTCTAGGGTGCATGATAGAGATAATGACATAGAATCTGAACCACGTAGAAGTAAGAGAGCTAAGCTCTCTAAAGACTTTGGACCTGATTTTTATACATTTAATTTAGAAGGAGATCCTTCTTGTTTAGAGGATGCTCTTACCTCTTCAGAAGCTAATTTCTGGAGAGAAGCCATTCAGAATGAGATGGACTCTATTGTCCAACTGTACTTGGGAACTTGTGAATTTACCACCTAGATGTAAAACCATAGGTAGCAAATGGGGCCTTAAAAAGAAACTTAAACCAGATGGTTCTATAGAAAAATATAAAGCTAGACTAGTAGCTAAGGGATTTAAACAAAAGAAAAATGTTGACTTTTTTTTATACCTATTCTCCAGTTACTCGTATTACTTCTATTAGAGTTTTGTTAGCTGTTGCATCTATTCATGATTTATATATTCATCAAATGGATATAAAAATAGCTTTTTTAAATGGAGAATTAGAGGAGGAAATTTATTTGGATCAACCTGAGGGTTTTATTGATCCGAATAATAAAAATAAAGTTTGTAAACTAGTTAAATCATTATATGGTTTAAAACAAGCACCCAAACAGTGGCATGGAAAATTTGATCAACAAGTATTTCAAATGGTTTCAAAATCAATGAAAGTGACAAATGTATTTATTATAAATACAATGATAGAGTATGCGTTATGATATGTTTATATGTGGATGATTTATTAACTTTGGCTCTACTTTAGAGATTATAAAAGAGACCAAAAATTTCTTGTCACTTAATTTTGATATGAAAGATTTGGGTAAAGTAAATGTAATTTTGGGAATTAAAATTACAAGAACTCCTATTGGCATTTCTATTGATCAATCTCATTACATTGAAAAGGTTTTGAAAAAATATAATTATTTTGATTGTAAACCTATTTGTACTCCTTTTGATCTGAGTATTAAATTATTTCCTAATGTGTCACGACCCATCCCACTACGCGTGGAAATAGGACACGTGGCACGCCACCAAGGCTCATCCCAAACAATCATATAAATATACGCAGCGGAAAGAATTTTGTTCAATTGAAAGTGTTCACAAGAATCTATTTGAAAATGCAGAGGTTCAGTCGACTGTACAGTCGACTGTAATAGGGTCCAGTCGACTGCTCAGTAGACGGTGTCAAGCAGAACCATAAATACAGCATATTGCAAAGGGGTCCAGTCGACTGATCTGGGGACCCGGTCGACTGCTTTTCAATTAATAGAAGCAGTAGCCAAAATCTACAGTATTCAGTCGACTGCTCAAAGGGTTCAGTCGACTGCTTCTCTGATATTCACTTACAGTGTCTCAAACACACGAGATCCAGTCGACTGATCAGGGGGTCCAGTCGACTGCTCCTCTGCTGGCAGCCCTGTGTTGAAAATTTACAACTCATGCTCCTCAATACAAACAACAATCACAACTACTACTGATTTCAACATGCCACACATAACTACAGACGTTCAATTACAATGCTGTGGAGCTAATCTAAGGTTCTATTACCACATAGTACAAAATTCTCAATCCTTACACAAGTTTAGGATTTAAAACAAAAGCATATACAAGTGTTTTCCCCCGGCGTTCCTCGGCCTTACTCCTCACGCTTCTTCTTGCCCTTTTTCTTTTCACCTGCAATGGAGGAAGTCTCCACTGCTCAGCTATATGCTGAGCGTACAATTCTAAACAAATGCATATGGGCAATTCATGTTTTAAATATCTAATTCACATAATTTAGTCTCCGGGGAGAGAGATACGCATTCACCCAGTATATCGGCAAGTCTTAAATCTTAAACCGCGATGCCAATGGTTAGCCAAGAATCACTCAACCATTGCATCCATCTGCTCTGGTTGGCCACTTCCCACACCAAGCAAGTAGTCGTCACTACTGTAAACTCTCAAACATCGAGAGGCGTGCACCGGCGTAAAATTATATCAAACTCCCCTTTGACCCACATAGACATTTAGCATACTCACATAATCATGTCACCGTGCTTTTCTATACGTACTCGCTAAATTTAACGGGCCTAATTTAACACATAAGTTTGCCCGGATCACAAATCATACAAAATATCTAAAACATCCCAAATTGTCTATATTACATAGGTTCGGAATTCATACCTCGAGCTATATCTCTCAAACTTCAGAAGAAGTACAAGAAGACCCAATAAACGTCAGATCTCCGATCTTAAACGATTCCTACAAGTATAAACATGTTTTTCCCAGATTCTTAAAATTAACTTTTCAGAAAAACTTTGCCAAACGTGGCCTAAGTAGTATCAAAACGTAGGTCTTACCTCCACAAGTTCGAATCTAGAATCTGGAGGAAATCTGACAGACGAACGGTCGCCGTTTGTCGTCGCAAAGCCCGTGGCAACCAAATCTCCCTTCTCTCTCCTCTCTCTAGATATTTGTGGGTTTGGATGAGATTTCAATCTCATCCTCATCTATATATATATAGGCAACTTTCAGGGAATTAAGTTTACCTCCCCACAAGTTTCTCAAAACTTCTAATTAAATCCTGAAACGTCGCACACATCCATTTTAGGCCTTTACGAGTGAAAATTAGAATTTTCAAAAGTTTTTGACTAAGTCTCGTTTGGGTCCAAAATAACGTCCGAAAACTATATTCAGTGAAATCTCCACACAACCTACCTTTTTAGTTAACGTGGCACTCACGTTCTCACCACAGTTCTCAAAATGATATAACCATATCAAAATTTACCAGAATTATACTACACAGGTAAATTACTATTCATAAGGTACCAGATATTTCAAATAACATTTCATCACATAAATGTCATATAAATCTTACGAATGCCTCAATGGATATCGAATCACCGTGTCCTCACTTGACACCCTTCGTTGACCATGGTCAACCAATTCCTCAATTATTAATCAACATTAATAATTCTCACAATTCAAATATGCATTTTAAAATGGATGCATTTTCCGGGACGGGTGTGACATAATGAGGGTACTATTATTAATCAAAAAGAATATGCTAGTATTATTGGGAGTTTAAGATATGCTACAGATTGTACTGGACTTGATATTGCCTTCGCAGTAGGAGTTCTATGTAGGTATACTAGCAAACCTAGCATAGAACATTAGAATGCAATTGGTAGACTAATGAGATATTTGAAAAGAACTATTAATTTGGGTATTCACTATAGTAAATATCCCGTTGTACTTGAAGGTTATAGTGATGCCGATTGGAATACTCTATCGGAAGACTCCAAAGCCACTAGTGGCTACATTTTTAGTATTGGTGGTGGAGCGGCTTCTTGGAAATCAAATAAACAAACTATTATAGCTCAGTCCACCATGGAGTCTGAACTGATTGCAATGTCTTCAGCTAGCGAGGAGGCTAGTTGGTTGCGTAGCTTTATATCAGATATATGTATCTGGCTTAGACCAGTTCCATCTACTTTGATACACTGTGACAACAATGCTGCCATAGGAAGAGTATATAACCAATATTATAATGGTAAATCACGACAAATATGTCGTAAACATAGTACTGTGAGATAATTTATTTCTGAGGGTTCTATTACTATTGATTTTGTGAGGTCTGGTGATAATCTCGCAGACCCGTTAACCAAAGCTTTGGCAAGAGAAAAGGTATATAGTACCTCTAAAGGTAAGAAACTTAAGCCCATTATTAAATAAATTACATATGATGGTAACCCAACCTGGAGACTGGAGATCCCGAGAACCGGGTTCAAAGGCTAAGAACAAGTCACATAGTAATTGGGGTGGATCATGCATTTTATTTATCTCATACTTGTTGGAGGTTGAGTTTATACTCTTAATGAGTTCTATGGTCCTTATGGACAAGGTGCCCAGCTATAGGAGCACTCTTGATGGACTCAAGTAGTGAATGTGGAAGTGGTGGCCACTTCCTATGGGAGTTGATTGGGCAAATTCTCTAGAGCATTCATGATACCGAGATAAAGCACAAGGGCGTAACATGCTGACTTTTTGAGACTACACCATGAAAAGTGTTATATGTGAATAATATTTGTTGTATACACAAGAATCTGAGTTCAAGACTCAGTCACTCAAGATTTTTATACCTTAAATGTTTTTCACTATGTAAAGGTTCAAGACGGTGTTCACCTTTATTTATGCATAACACTACTAATTGTTATTCTTTTTGCCCAGTTTACAAAATGATTATTTTTTGTTAAAATAAGTGAGAGATTGTAAGAATATTTTAACAAAATATATGTGAGCATGAGTAAACTATTTAAACTATTAAGAAAAAGAATTTTATATATTGTACCAATATATAGATGTCAAAGACTTGGTCCAACAAGTCAACAACTACTATTTGTTGTTTACTATATAAGTGGGATAAAACCACTTTATGATCCATCTTGTTTTTAACGACAGAGCAGCAGATGATGATTCCTATAAGCTGAATCCTGGGCACAGTGAAAAGGAAAGGCTCAAGGGGGGTTGGATTCTCGGAGCCTCCTTCGATAGTTAGTCGCAAGGAGAAAGAGAGCAAATAATATTAATTTAGTGAAGGAAAGACCGTGTACTTGATTTGTTTACTCGCCGAGGTATATATAGGACATAATCTTAACAGACTGCGGCCTTTCAGGAGTAGTTTTCCATTTTTTTTATAATGTACTGTTGAGTTGGGCCACTGCAGATTTTGCCACATGTTCCACTTCTTCGGATTATGGGCTATCTATTCCTATAATCTTGGGATGAGGGCAATCACATCCTCTTGGTTCAACGGATATATGGACCCGTTCAAATTGAGTGGTTATTCCATGCAATCGGCCTGCAACTCCCTTGCCACGTGTTATGACGCAATAGAAAACTGAACGTCGCCGTATCAGCTACTCCCCCTGGTCTTAATCCAGGTCCTCGGATTAAGATCTTAATCCATAGTGATGTGACATGTTCTGTCCACGCGTACGGTGAAGTGACAGGGGTAATGATGCCGCTTGGCGTTCCCGAGGCTAGGGTATTGAAATAAAATAAAAACAAAAGAAAAGGGGATTTTTGATACGATCATTTGATTCATTTATCTTCAGAGTGTTCCTCAAAGCACCCAGAAACCATCTTTCGAGTTTTACTTCTCGGCATTTCTGGTGACATAGGTCAGATTTTCCTTTCCTTTTGCCATGTCTTCCTTATCAATTTCTTATGAGCATACTGGTTTTGAAGAACCGTCTACTTCCTCCCCTCATACCAGGATAGTAGATGAGTTCGAGCCAGAGGGTCAGGCTAGTGGGTCACACCTAAGATACGATGGCCATTTAAATACCTCCTCCCTAACTAAAAGAAAATTAGACCTTATCACGAAAACATACAAAATTCTCGACGATTTAGGATGTAGGATTCCTGGCCCTAAACAAACCGTGATTGACTTGGAAGAAGGGGAGACAGCATTTTACCCCTACGTCCTAAAATTGGGAGTCAAGCTTCCTCTTTACCCTTTTTTTTGTGAATTTCTGACTTTCTTCGGTTTAGCCCCTTCTCAACTTGTCCCCAATGGCTGGGTCACCTTGCTAGGTCTCGTAGTTCTGTCCTACCTAAACGTGATGAAGTTAGATCTGCAGTCTCTTAGGACTGTTATGAATGTTTGGAGCAAATCTGGGTCTGGGTACTTTGTTAATATGCCACCAGGGCACCATGTCGTCAGTGACTGGGACAGAGGCGCATTGAGGGGGGGTATAAAGGTCTGCCCTCTTGAAATCAGGCTTTCTGAATGGCTTTTCAGGTGACCGTTGCCTCTTTTTCTCTTCCTTGGGTTCCCTTTTAGGGGGTTTTGGATCTATCATGTTCCTCAACTCCTTCCTGGCCAAATTTATGTCTTCTACTAATATATATTTATTAGCCCATGCCAACAACTCCGCATGGCTCTTAGGGGGGTTCTTGCTGATAGAGGTAAGGAAGAGACCAGGGTGGAGTCCTGCCTTTAACGCTGAGTTAGTGTCACGCCCCGGAGTAAGCCAAAAATAGGGAAAATAAAAATTTTCCTTTATGGGTTCGTAGACACGTGACTAGTTTGTTAACCGTCCTGTCCTTCTAACTCCGCACCGTGCAATCATAAGGGAAATGCTAGAGCATAAGCATGATCTAAACTTATCAGAGTATAAATACAACAACGAAAATTAAACAAGGGTTACAATAACTTCAATCCTAATACAAGAGGCCATACTAAACAATTTACATAAGCTTAAAACTTGAGAAACTGTCTATCAGATCTTGGGCAGGGCTTTATTCTCCTTGGCTCCACGGTACTACATCCTGAACTCTTCTATCTATCTCCAAACCTGCAACACTCTGGGCATACGAATGCCCAGGGCGTAACATGCCGTCAGCCTTGGAACAAGGCTGAGTGAGAGTCTCAACCTCACAATAATCAATAAATACAGAACATCTCTCAACTCACGTCATAGTTTATTACTTTAAGGTATGGTTATTTTCTTATCAAAAGACGCATTCTTACCACGGGCATAGCAGAGGTCTCAACAAGATAGGTAAACAGGTAAACATAACATCGTAGAATACATTCTCCTTATTATATCCTCGTGCGTGCAAATGCATGACCAATGTGACTTACTCCCAACTCTTTTCAAAGACACTTGCTTTTCAAAACAGATACTTTTCAAAACCATTTCATTTTAAAACCAAAACTTTCCAAAACCAAATCATTAGAACCAAACCCTTTTTGCTCATCAATTCAATCTCATCATTCACTTTCTCTTTCTCATCCACTTGACAACACGCAGTATATCAAGGATGATAACATGCTATAACAGCCGATTCATACTTATTCCCTTGATAGGCCGTCGGACGTCTTCACGGCACACACTATCTATAAACAATGGAACTGGCACATGGGACATCTTCAACCATGTGTATACTCCCACCGGTCGTCTACACGGCTGAAAGTATATTAGAGCACTAGCCGGACGTCTTCAAAGATACATGGGATGTCTTCAACCACGTATGCGCATCACCGGACGTCATCAACGGTGAGAGGCGCGCTAGGAACCCTAACCGTTCATCTCCACCCGACTCGTCAGCCGTTGATCCATCGGATCTAAAAATCACATCTCTTTCACATTCACATATCTCATCTCATTCATATTCTCATCAAACACCTCTCTTTCTCACACATCGCATACTGACACATGTCATGAAATGCACGTGTGTCCATTATCAATACTCACATGCAAATCTACTTTTATTCCTCTTTATTATTAACATGGCATGCTTTATCCATTCCAGTCAACAACATCGTAAAACGTGCATTTAACAGTTAGCAGCAGAAATGTAACATATAGAGCATGGATCACATAACATGGATTTGATACCGATAACCATATAGATAAAACCATTGACATACTCACGTATGCGATAGCACTACCATAACATGTTTTGCATAGTCTTACAATTATTGGAAATACACGTGACATCATAAATCAACATATCACTTATACAAAATATCATACAAGTAGCTTTTAAACATCATATATTCCTCTTATTAGGATTAGAGTGAGGTTAGGAAACTCACCTCGAGTCACCGATCCTCGGAAAGCAGATAACCGTCAAGTTCTACAACAATAAACGGAATAAACAGTAATAATGTATGAGTACAACTATAGGGGCAAAATGGTAATTTTACCAAATGAAGTCATAAACCTCAAGGTAGTGATCTACGTGTCATTCTAAGTTCAACGCCATTGACTAGACTCAAATCGGAGTCCGTCGCGTTTTACGAGGTAAAAGGTAGGGCTTACTATACTAATGCGAGCCCTAAAAGACAGGCTGTATTTTTGACCGAGTCGAAAAGTCACCAAACTTTAAGGGAATGTTCTAGACATTATTCTAAGACTTTGGGAACTAACCACGTAATTTTCAGAGTCCTAGATTATTTATTATGAATTATTGAAGATAATATATACCAGAAAATACCTGAAACGGGATTTAAATACATAATTATAATTATACAAAGAAATCAGTACTTAGAAGTATTTTTATTAAATACTAGATATTAAAATACACTACCAGTATTTATCTCGTAATTTTCAGAGCTCGTTTGGTATTTTTAATAATTAATATACTCATAAAATAGCTCTTTATTAATTATTAAAAATATTGGACTATAATATTATAGCTTTATAACTTACATTATGTAATAAAATAGTCCCAAGGTCATTACCCTAATTTTCTAGAATTTATAAATACATGTAGGTATTTATTAACTATTTAAAACTGATATTAAATATATGATATATGTAATATAATAATGATATATATATATAATATTAAAATTAATATTCTATAATATAAAACATTAATAGTATTAATTATAAACCATTTACAATTATTAAAACAATTTAAATCATTTTAAACTAATAATACTAATAATAATAATATTAATATTCTCAGACCCGACGGGTCAACCCGAACTGACCCAAGCCCCTACGGGTTACTCGAATACACTCACAAGAAAACCCAAACGCGTGACCAGATGGGTCAGACCCGACCCGACCGAATCCTAAACAGACTACCCATTTACTGACTCAACTAAACCCAAACCAAAAGGACCCGTTCGGGTCAAACCAACCCGAACCTGAAACCCAATTATCCTAACAACCTAACCCAACCGGGTAACCCAAATCCTAACCTAACCCGAGCCAAACCCTGACCCAAACCTAGACACAAGACGACCCGCCCCAACAACCCGAACCCGAACCCGACACAGGCACAACCCGTCGTCAAAATGACGCCGTTCCACTAAACCAGACCCACGGGTTTTTAAAACCCGATCCTACCCAGATCCTACCCATTCCTACTCACACCTTAACCCGCTCCGTTTACCCGAACCCGACCAAAACCCAGCCCGACGTCAAAACGACGTCGTGCTACTTAAACCTACCCACGGGTTTTATTAAAACAAACCCGAACCGCGACCCTACCCACTTCTACACACATCCTAAACCGACCCTAACCCGGGTGTTATAACCCGAAACCCAAACGGGTTTCACCTTCTTCTCCGGCGAGCTTAGGCCGCAGGAAAATCGGGGCATCGCCGGAGACTTTCTCTCTCTTCATATCTCCCTCATCTCTCCATCAAAATCCACGAGGTCAACGGCATTGTGACCGGATTTAAGCCCTCTTCAACATATTAGGGGCTGAGAACAGGGTTCATTTGTTTAGGGGTAGAACCACCCCATTATCCTTTCGGCCATTAAGAACAATAATGGCCTGCATGGCCGATCAAATGGACTCCAAACGAAAAGCTGCTACACTGGGGTCTAACTGGGATCATGTGGGTCTGTTTTGTGTAAAAAGAAAAGGTTTTGGTTAATGTTTGAAAATCAAACTTTCAAACTTGAGCTCTAATGGCCGCCGTAGCAGTCCCAGAGCTTTAGGCTTAGTGTGGCTTGCATGCAAGGGTCTAGGGGGTTCCTACAAGACATGCAAGTGTCCAAAAATCAGAAGGGGGTGTGGGTTTACCTTAGGAGGTCTCGGGTCTCCTTCTCTCTTCTCCGGTCAGTTTCTTTCTCTCTCCTCTGTCTCTTCTTCTTCTCCAGTCTTCTTCTTCTCCTTCCTCTGGTCTGAGTGGGTATGTGTGTGTTTAGAGAGGAGTGGACAGAGATGGTGGTGGTAGTGTACACAATGTAGGGGAGGTGTGTGTATAGACCAAGGGTGAGGGAGATTGTGTTCTCTCAAGCTCTCTCTCGGTCTCTCTCTCTCTATAAAATCTGTATAGGCAGATTGTGGAGTGGTGAGGGTGATAAATGAGAGGGTGAGGGGGGTGTGTATATATATAGAAAATGTGAGGGGGTTTGGTTGTGTATAGTGGGTACACAATGTGTACCCACATGTGTAAGTGGGTGTGTGTCCAAGGGTAGATATTAGTGGGGTCTACTTGGTTCCTGAGTAATAGTGTGGGTCCCATTCTCAAGTAAGTGCACCGGGATATGTGCCAAAGTTTTAATGTAAGTACAATGCTGTGAGAGTGATCACAATATCATAATATTAGGGTATAGGGCTGTGTACGAATCTAAGTAAGAGTCCGACTATAATTCTAACTAGAAATAAAAGTCAGGGTCGCGAATACTATATATTAATATTATTAAAATATATATGTCGTCGTCAAGACAGCTACTAAGGATCTTATGGACGATTCCTAATTAGGATAATCCTAATGGACCTTCTATAACCGTACTCCAGGTGACGTCATCACTTCTAATCCTACGTGGAATTTCTGGGAGGAAAATTCAGGGTACTACAGTTAGCAAAGCCTTGGTCGCATCCCTTCGTTGTGTTGAGCTCAGCATTGAACCTGGTGATATAATCCCTCAGGTCATCACCCTTAGCCTGGCGTATGGTCAATATATGATCTGACCCCTTCTTGATCTTTTTACTGGTGAGGAACTGATTGATGAATTTCACCCCTAGGTCAGCAAATGAGGTGATCGATCTGGGAGGAAGCCAGATAAACCATGACAACGTCGTGTCAGTAAGTGTATTCGAAAAGGCTCGACACATTAGTGCATTGCTATGACTATACAAAGCCATGGCCCGCTGATAGTGGCTCAGGTGCTCCACTGAGTCATTTTTTTCCATCATACATGGCAAGATTTGGCAAGGAGAATCCTTTCTTTTTTTTTCTTTTTTTCCTTTTTTTTTTTTTTTTTTTTTTTGGGGGGGGGGGGGGGGGGGGGGGGGGGGGGGGGGGGGGGGGGGCTCTTCTGTGATTGTCCTGATGAATGGAGGTCCGCCTTGCCCCAGAAGCTCCCGAAGTTCTTGTTCAGCCTTAAGCTGTAATGCTTCGGGCGTGTCTTTTTTCGGTTGACCTGTCCTCAGCTGGTCCTTCGGGTTACCTTTGAACTGGTTCGTTAAATTGCCTTCTGGGCCCTTACAATGATCCCCAGACTCACCGATCATCTCCTCGTCTTTATTGCGAAACTCGCCGGTGCGCCTGGCTGCCGAGCTGTGTACTATCCTGGCAGAACTGTCATCTTCTTTGTGTTCCTTATGGGGATTGATCTGACTGCCCACCAACTGGGACATGGATTGCTGCTGCTAGACCAGGCCTGCACTCTATCTGTTAGATTCCTGATCTGCTGCATCATCTGCTCTATCGCAGTTGGCTGGGCAGGCTGACATACTGGGTTTGCCCCAATGGATGTTCCTGGAGCGGCAGGATCCAAGTTCCCTTATAAGGGATCCTGATCATCCTAGCGAGAAGGTCGGGATGAAGTAGACTTTGTAGAAACCACCATCGTGCCTGAGTTAAAAAGAGGAAAAAGGGAACTAATGTCGTTTCCCACAGACGGCGCCAATTGATGTAGTCTATTTCAGGCAAGCTGAGTATGGACAAAAACAGAGCAGTAGATGATAATTCCTATGAGCTGAATCATGCGCACATTGAAAGGGAAAGACTCAAGGGGGTTGGATTCCCGGAGCCTCCTCCGATGACTAGGTTAGTCGCAAGGAGAAAGAGAGCAAATAATATTAATTTAGTCAAGGAAAGACCGTGTACTTGATTTGTTTACTCGCCGAGGTATATATAGGAGATAATCTTAACAGACTGCGACATTTCAGGAGCAGTTTTCCATTATTCTGCTAATGTACCGTTGAGTTGGGCCACTGCAAATTTTGCCACATGTTCCACTTCTTTGGATTATGGGCTATCTATTTGTAATACTTGTATTTTTATTATATTTTATTTATATAATTTCCAGTCCCAAATTATATTTTATAATATTTTTACAGTAATTATTATCATTTCTGAACTTGTTAATATACCTGCGTTGACCAACCATGCTTATACCCCTAAACCCCCCCCCCCCCCCCCCCCCCCCCCTCCCCCCCCCCCCCTCCCCCCCCCCCCCCCCCCCTTAGCAATTCATGTGTGGGGTGTGTGCCGACTTGAAGTGGTTGAGGTAGTGTGCCAAGTGTTTATGTGATGAGTGTGTATGGTGGTAGGGTGGTGAGTTGTGCTAATGTAGTGTGACATGTGTTGGTGGTTAAGGAGTGCATGTGTCTTGAGTGGTTGTGTGTAGTGTCATGTGTTTGTGTGTTGCATGTGTGTGTCGTGTGAGTGTGGGGTCTGTGTGTGTGCAGTGTGTGTAGTATGTTGTGTGTAGTGTTGTATGTGTGTGTTATATATATATATATGTAACCCAACCCCACCCCTATATATAGTGACCCATTTGGGTTTAAAAAAATATATAGAAAAAGAGAGAGAGAGATAACCAAGAGAGAAAAGAAAAGGAAGAAAAAGAAAGTTTACCACCCAGTGCCACACCGCGACCCCGAACCTACTGTGAGTTCCTAACTCACTTGGTATATCAGATTTAATGTCCATGTTATATTTCCGTTAATAATAGTATTATTATTATTATTATTATTATTATTATTATTATTAGTTTACTTATTCTAGAAAAGCTTGTGCTTAACATGTGGTGCCTCTAATCTAGGTCCGTATTATCATTGTTATTATTGTTACTACTATTTATTGTTATTATTATTATCTTGTTAGTTAACCGTTACAACTCATGTTTTAAACATGTGGTGTCACTAATCCAGGTCCGTGTTATAATTGCTATATTATAATTATTATTGTTATTATTATTATGATTATTATTTTCTGCTTATTATAATTATTACGGTCTAAATTAACCTCATGATTAACATATGTACCCTAAACATATTAATGTCCGTTTTAATATTTTGTTAATAATAATGATATTATTATTATTATCATTATCATTATTATTATTAATTAATTAAACTTCAGGCTCTAATATGTTGTGTCCCGAACATATTATTCCACTACTATTATTAATATTAGTGTTACTATTATTGTTAGCACTTTCCGATTAACCTCATGTTAATATGTTGCACCCTGAACATATTATCTCCGTTATTATTATTATTATTATTATTATTATTATTATTATTATTATTATTATTATTATTATTATTATTATTATTATTATTATTATTATTATTATTATTATTTATGTTCATTATTATTATTATTAATCCAGTTAATGTCATGCTTTAACGCGTGGTATTACAAGCTAGGGCCTATACTATATTTCAAGAATAAATAGTAACTGTGTAATTAACTTGTACCTCGTGCATAACATATGAAACACCGCGGAGGTCCGAAAGTTGATATGTAGTGAGTTGGTACTGTCAAATGGAATTACAGGATCTCATACTAGCGATGATTGCTACTATGGCCACGGAGAGGCAAACACGATAGTAAAGTAACCATGTTGATAAGAATACATCGATAAATGAATAAACACGATTAGCCTATAAGGCGAGATTACTACTGCGGTCGTGACGACCAATAATAGTAAAGTAATCGTTTCGCAAACCAGCGACGATATTCATAAGGCAAGGTCCCGAGGACCTAGAGTACATGGTTAGCTTGTAAAGCGAGATTACTACAATGGCCACGGAGGGGCAGACAACGATAGTAAAGTAACCATAGCTCGACCCACTGGGCGAGTCACTCTAAGTCAACGGCATTACACTGGTAATGTAACAAAGTTTGGTAAGTCGGATGTTAAGTCGAGTGAAGTCGAATATATCGATGATGCATAGTTTCACGCACGGTCTAATTATAATTCATTCAATCGTCGTAACCAGCTATTGTGTACTTTTGGATACATATTTTATATTAGGAGTGTTCGGTTAGAACACTCACTTAGCTTTTATTAAAGCTAACAGCATACTACGCCCTGGACATTCCCATGTCTAGACTATACAGGATATTATTTTCCGGAGGAGGACTATCTGGAAGGAGCCTTCGAAGGGGAAGCCTACTATGGTGAAGGTCACGGCTATGCCAGTTAAAGGCACGGCTTCAAGAAAGAGACTTAGTTGTTCTTTATAGACTTTTGTCCTTTCGTGCTAAGTTGTAAACAGCATCTAACGCCTTAAGCTCTTTTGTTCTTTATCTTTTGATAACTACAAACTCTGATGTAATAGCTAGTAATCTGTTGATGTATATATTCAGTTTGCACTTCTATTAAGTTACTCTTTTATTTATCTAGCGTGTTTGTGGACAATCAGTTATTGTAACTAGTCATGGCTTACAGACCCAGAAAGGAAAATTTTAGTTCATGATAATTTCTGCTGCTTCGGGGCGTGACAGGATTTTTGGTATCCGAGCACTAGGTTTTACTTAGACGTGCTCGCCGATTGTCCCCCACCATCTGTTTCTAGTATTTGAGATATGAGTATTAAGATAAGTTCGTCATTCTGACATTAGATAGTTTCCTTGCAGGTTAGCATGGATCCAAGCTTTCATAAGTTTGTGGATGATCCCAATGGAGGCCACGTGATTCGTGGGGACACTGTGGAGCCGGCTGACCCAGAGTCTTATTACGAGCGCATAAGCCGTACAGCCAGCTAGTACCTAGAGGAGGATGTATGGAGAGCCCTGTATGTTACTGGACGGACTCACCCTACTGAGATTCGTATGGACGCATACCATTACGTCAGGACTCAGGAGGCTAATTATCACGAGATGGCTCGTTTGGTCCAGAGCAGGCCAGAGATGGAGGTTATTGAGTTACGAGCTATCTTAGCGAGGCCTGATCCCCTACCGTACCTGTGACTGCACCAGCTCAGGTAGTACCACCAGTACCCGCACCACCAATACCAGTACCAGCACCACCAGTACTAGCACCACCAGTGGTACCAGTAGCACTAGTTCCAGAGCCAGTGGAGCCCGAGCTGATAGGGGACGACGAGGATCCTGTTGAGGACATAGAGCCTGGTGATGAGGATGTGGACGGGGACAGAGAGGCGGAGCCCATAGATGACGATGATGAGCCGGAGGATGACCCAGAGGAGGATCCCGAGGACCCAGAGCCCGCGGATATAGATGTTATAGTCGGAGGGGACATTGTACTAGAGGTAGATGACGATGCTGAGGATGAGGGACCTGAGGAGGTAGTTATACTTGAGTTACTAGCAGGGCCTATATTTCAAATGGCAACTATTGTCAATAGGGCAGCAGATTTGGTAGCAGGGATAGCTGCACAGCCAGAGGGATTCATCACAGGAGAGGTCGAGCTAGCAGAGGCTATTGCTATAGCCGAGTGAATTGCCGATGCAGCTGCTGATGCTGCTGAGCCAGCAGTAGACGCTATGGAGGAGGAGGATGATGAGGAAGACGACGAGGCGATGATGGTCGAGGAGTAGGATTTTTCCTTCGTGGATGAAGCTCCCTTATATGGATCAGACGTGGATGACTACTGAGTCAGGACTTTTGGGGGCTTAGATTTTCTAGTATATATATGACAGGACATGTTGTCCACTTTATTTTGAGGATTTTAGGGATAGCTATTTGACCATAGCTCTTTTGTGTAGTTAGCAGCCACTATTAGTGGCATTGTAAATAGTTGACTCGAGCGCTGTATTGGCTTATGTCCCACGTGGTACACAATTTACTAGTGTGTACTTCATGGTACATCTTTGGGATATATATATATACGAGTATCATCTTTTGGTATAAACTGTGGCCCAATAATCTTGATGTTTTTATATTTTTACTATTGTTGCTACCTTGTTAAATTTCACATCTCGACGTGTATGTTTCGGTGGTAACTTGTCGATGTGTGCGTATATTCTAGTAGTAACCAATAGATGTCTGTGTAGGTACACCAACACACGAATCACTATGACAGGGAGAAATAGAAATACTCGTAACAATCCTGTTGGGCAGATTGAGGCTGCACCCCCAGCACCTGCAGCTGCTGATCCTACTGGTCTATTCGAGGCCTTTGTACGGAAACTAGAACGCATCAACAACAACGACAACAATAACGCGATAATAGGAACAACCCTGTACCACCTCCGAGACCTGTAGAGGATAGAGTGGTAGAGCATTTTCGTCATTTTTGTCCTGAGAAGTTCGACGGAGATGCCGAGCCATGGCGTGCGGAACAATGGCTCCGGGAAATAGAGTTGATCTTCGACACATTGGGTTGTACAGAGATCGACATGCGTCGACTGGCTACGTTCCAATTAACGTACGCGGCAGCCGATTGGTGGAAATCGAAGAAAGCAACGGTAGGAGAAGCGGCAGTAAGAAGAATGCCCTGGGCTACATTCAAAGACTTGTTCCTGGAAAATTACTTTCCACAGACAGAGAGGAATAAGAAAGAGAGGGAGTTCATTGAGCTGACACAAGGAAATCGGACTGTGAGGGAATACACAGTACAGTTTGAACGGTTGTCCCGCTTTGCCCGCCATATGATTGATACCCTGGAGAAGAAAAACTGACAGTACCACCAAGGCCTATCGCTACCACTTCAACGCATGACTCTCAACAATCAAGGCCTGACGTTCAAAGCCATGGTAGGCATAGCAATCGGCCACGAGGAAATCAATGGTCGAGAATGAGGACGTTTTGGAAATCGACCACCATTCAGAAACAACCAAGGCAACCAAGGACCAAGACCCCCAATGCGATTCCAAGGGAACAAGCGTAATTGGACTGGCAAAAGGAAGCCACAACTCACATTCCCTCAGAACCGACTAGCTGTACCCCAAGCACAAACCCCAAGAGGACCACTTGTTTTCACTGGAGCTAATAACAATGGATGCTTCAATTGTGGAAAACCCGGACACAGGTCCAAGGACTGGCGAGCCCCAAGGAGAAGCTGAGAGGACACCGTCTGCTACAACTATGGCAAAAAGGGCCACTTATCTAGGGATTGTCGAGCGCCTCAAGGCGGATACTATGGAGCATCTACTCAGGGTCAACCCAAGCAAACCCGCCTAAATGCTATTATCCTGGAGGAAGTCGGATTCGATGAAGAAGAACAGCAGAATATGGAAGGTACACTCACATTGTTTAACAGTCAAGTTAACACTTTATTCGATACTGGTGCTTCCAACTCCTTTATTGCTATTAAGATTGTACAACGATTGGGTTTAGTACCCCAGACGCTTGATGTAGCTCTGAACGTTATGTCCCCCTTAGGAGTGAACATTATGTTGGGAAAAGTGTGTAAGGATTGCACTTTGAACTTGGAAGATCAAAACCTCCCCGCTGATCTAATAGTTCTGTCAATGAAGGAATTCGACTTAATCTTAGGAATTGATTGGCTCACGAAATACCATACCAAATTAGACTGTGTTAGCAAGTCTATTACTTTTTCGATACCTGGAAGCCAACCATTTAAATTCCAATGCGATCCCTTGTGCGACGCCTCCCTCACAAGATGTCTAGCTACCCTTGGAAATGTAAGTTCAGAAATTTCGATTACACAAATTCCTGTGGTTCAAGACTTTGAGGACGTATTTCAGGAAATCTTAGGGCTACCACCCAAAAGGGACATCGACTTTTGTATTGAGCTGGTACCCGATACCCTACCGATATCTAAGACCCCATATCGGATGGCCCTGACAGAAATGCAAGAATTAAAGAAGCAAGTCCAGGAACTTGAAGATCTTGGATTCGTTCGACCGAGTACGTCGCCTTGGGGAGCGCCGATGCTATTTGTTAAGAAGAATGATGGGACACTTCGACTCTGTATCAACTACAGAGAGTTGAACAAGGTCACAATCAAGAACCGATACCTACTTCCTAGAATCGATGACCTATTTGATCAATTATATGGAGCAACGACCTTCTCTAAGATAGATCTACGATCCGGATACCACCAACTGTTAGTTCGACCCGATGATATATCAAAGACAGCCTTCAGAATGAGATATGGGCACTATGAATTGATGAACACAAAGAATATGTGAGGATCGTACTACAGACGCTTTGAGACAACCACTTGTATGCGAAGTTCAGCAAGTGTGAATTTTGGATAAAGGAAGTCAAATTCTTGGGTCATACTGTCTCACAGGACGGGATAGCTGTGGATTCAATCAAGACAGATGTTGTTTTGGACTGGAATAGACCGAGCACTGCAATCGAAGTTAGGAGTTTTCTTGGTCTAGCCGGATACTATCGAAGATTCGTTGAAGGATTCTCTAAGATCGCATCTCCTTTGACCAATCTGACAAGGAAGGACGTGAAGTACGAATGGAAAGACAAGCATGAACGCGTGTTTCAAGAGCTAAAAGAAAGATTGACCTCGGCGCCACAATACCAAAGAGCGGTGAGCAGTTCACCATTTATAGTGATGCATCACACCAAGGACTTGGATGCGTGCTCATGCAGGATGGAAGAGTGATAGCATATGGATCACAATAATTGAAACCACATGAGATGAACTACCCTACTCATGACCTCGAACTAGCCGCAATTGTTTTTTCTCTCAAGATTTGGAGACATTACCTTTACGGAGAGCAGTTCGATCTATTTTCAGATCACAAGAGTTTGAGATACTTGTTCTCTCAGAAGGAGCTGAACATGAGGCAGCGACGTTGGATGGAATTGTTGAAGGATTACGATTTCACTTTACAATACCACCCTGGTAAAGCAAGTGTAGTTGTCGACGCACTAAGCCGAAAACCGCGCAAATTGTTCATATCATGTCTTATGGTCAAAGAGTGGAGAACGTTGGAAACACTAGCCAAATTTGACTTTCAGAACACCGAATCTAGTGAAGGACAAATTTTTGGATGTCTAATAGTACAACCGACGCTCATAAATCGCATCCTCGAAGCTCAAGGAAAGGACGAAGGACTTCGTCAATGGTTTGAGAAAGCATCAACAAAGGACCCATCAGGATGGAATATTGGGGCAAACGGAGAATTTAGATGCCGCAATAGACTTTGTGTGCCTAACGAGGACAACTTAAGGAAGGACATACTAGATGAAGCGCACAAGTCAAGAATGACGGTCCACCCTGGAAGAACCAAGATGTATAAGGACTTGAAAAGAAACTTCTAGTAGGAAGGAATGAAAAGAGAGGTAGCAGATCATGTATCCAAATGTTTAACCTGCAAACAAGTCAAAGTACAACACCAGAGGCCAGCAGGATTATTATAACCACTTCCAGTTCCTGGATGGAAATGGGAACACATTACTATGGACTTCGTTGTAGGAATGCCTAGATCCCAACAGAATCATGACGCTATTTGTGTGATCGTGGACCGACTCACGAAATCATCTCATTTCATCGCCTACCACATGACGTACCCGATTAAGAAAATGAGTAGAATGTACCTGCAGCAAGTCGTACGACTACACGGAGTGCCTGTTTCGATCGTATCAGATCGCGACTCGCATTTTACATCAGGATTTTGGGAAAGCTTACAAGTAGCAATGGAAACTTCATTGAAGTTAAGTTCAGCATTTCATCCCCAAACTGACGGACAAACAGAACGAGTCAACCAAGTAATGGAAGACATGCTCCGAGCTTATGCCATAGACTTTGAGAGTTCTTGGGAGACACACCTGCCATTGGTAGAGTTCGCGTACAACAACAGCTACCATTCGAGCATCGGGATGGCACCATTCGAGGCACTGTATGGAAGACCGTGTCGATCACCATTGTGCTGGGCGAAAGTTGGAGATAATAAACTTCTAGGACCGGAAATGGTTCGAGAGACGAATGAAAAGATTAACATCGTGAAAGAAAAGATGAAGGCAACACAGAGCAGATAGAAGAGCTACGCAGACAAGCACTGCAAGGAATTGGCGTTTAGTGTTGGAGATCATGTACTTCTCAAGGTATCTCCGGTACGAGGCGTTGTCAGATTCGGGTATTACAAGCTAGGGCCCGTACTATATTTCAAGAATAAATAGTAACTGTGTAATTAACTTGTACCTCGTGCATAACATATGATACACCTCATATAGGAGTCAGTGTCGTAACGTCAAGTCGACGTGTACGGGTATTAAGTCGAACGGTCGCGGGGACCAAGTTCGTATGCATTTGGAAATACGTGTAGTCGACCGTGGCGGTCCGAAAATTGATATGTAGTGAGTTGGTACTGTCAAATGGAATTACAGGATCGCATACCGGCGATGATTGCTACTATGGCCACGGAGAGACAAACACGATAGTAAAGTAACCATATTGATAAGAATATATCGATAAATGAATAAACACGGTTAGCCTGTAAGGCGAGATTACTACTGCGGTTGCAACGACCAATAATAGTAAAGTAACCGTTTCGCAAACTGGCGACGATATTAATAAGGCAAGGTCCCGAGGACCTAGAGTACATGGTTAGCTTGTAAAGCGAGATTACTACTATGGCCAGGGAGGGGCAGACAACGATAGTAAAGTAACCATAGCTCGACCCACTGGGCGAATTACTCTAAGCCAACGGCGTTACACTGGTAATGTAACAAAGTTAGGTAAGTCGGATGTTAAGTCGAGTGAAGTCGAATACATCGATGATGCATAGTTTCACGCACGGTCTAATTATAATTCATTCAATCATCGTAACCATCTGTTGTGGACTTTTGGATACATATTTTATATTAGGAGTGTTCGGTTAGAACGCTCACTTAGCTTTTATTAAAGCTAACGGCATACTACGCCCTGGACATTCCCATGTCTAGACTATAAAGGATATGATTTTTCGGAGGAGGACTATCTGGAAGGAGCCTTCGAAGGGGAAGTCTACTATGCTGAAGGTCACGGCTATGCCAGTTAAAGGCGCGGCTTCAAGAAAGAAGACTTAATTGTTCTTTATAGACTTTTGTCCTTTCGTGCTAAGTTGTAAACGACATCTAATGCCTTAAGCTCTTTTGTTCTTTATCTTTTGATAACTACAAACTCTGATGTAATAGCTAGTAATCTGTTGATGTATATATTCAGTTTGCACTTCCATTAAGTTACTCTTTTATTTATCTAGCGTGTTTGTGGACAATCAGTTATTGTAACTAGTCATGGCTTACGGACCCAAAAAGGAAAATTTTAGTTCCTGCTAATTTCTGCTGCTCCGAGGCCTGACACTATTCCTATAATCCTGGGATGAGGGCAATCACGTCCTCTTGGTTCAACGGATATATGGACCCGTTCAAATTGAGTGGTTATTCTATGCAGTCGGCCAGCAACTCCCTTGCCACGTGTCATGGTGCGATAGAGAAACTGAACGATGCTGTATCAGATATGACATTCATAAAAGAGAAGATAGAAAAATACAATGACGTAAACTTTTACTTCCAGACTTCTTTTCTACAAGATATACATCCTCTAGAATTTATTTTTCGTTATCAGTCTAAATATGAATATTGGGCATTATAGAATTACATTTTTGCTTCGGTGTAGTTCTTGTACTCTGTCAGTTTAGTGCATAAAGACTGTACAGGTATTTGTTATATTTTGGGTTGTTGTATCTTGGGGGGTTGACCACCATCCTATGCACCGGTGAGAATACCGAGGAGACGCGAGATCAGCCTTAAAGAGAGCGACCTGATTCGCGTTTCGGCCCGTAACTAATTTGGATTTCCATTCTTAAAGTTTTTTCGGCACATATTTTCAACAGTTCAGAACTTCAATCTGGTGCAAAATTTGACAAACGACGATCGTGTCCCCATCGTACGAGCAAATAATAGTAACCTGATTCTCCATCGCAACAAGCACGAACAATATGAACTGCAAAAATAAAAAGAAAAAACACAAACTCCAACGGGTGAAAGTAGAACTGAGTTTAAAAACATGCACGTTTTCATAAATAAATGTTATTTTAGTTTGCAATTTTACACTAAAAATGCAAAAATGTTTGAACCAAGTTTGTGTGAAATTTCACACTGAAAAAGCAAATCCTATGAATGTTGTCAGAATTTCATAAAGTTTCATGTATTTGGGGTGAGATGATAACATTACGGTAGTAAACCCCATTTTGTCCCAAACTCGTTTATGATGTGATATCTTAATTGAACATGAAATACACTGTGAATGAGAAATGGTGAAACTCATTTATAACATATATGTAAAGTAATATCCTAAAATACTGGGATAATTTTTCTATATATATATTGTAACCAGTATTAATTGGGATTTGATAAGATTTGGTCAGATTTGATAACTGATTCAATCTTTAAATCTATATTAAATATATATATATATACGGTTATATATATAGATAGGTTACGGGTAGAAAAGTCATCTAATAATTCCATAAAAAGATATGTTGGACTAATCTATAATAACAATCACAATTATAGAACCTATTATTATAAAGTACCAATTGGTGGACCTATTACAAAAAACATTGATAGAATGAGACTTTTCACCAAATTTCTCTCTCTCTCTCTATATATATAAAAAGAAAGAAAAAAAGAAAGAAAGAAGATGTCACAAAAATTTTGTGGAGTTAATTAACGATTACTAATTGAAGTACTTATTTCATGTTAGATATATATCACTGAAACACATATTGAGCCAATGCATATCTCTCTATTTAAGATGAATAAAGATTGGGGCACAACAAAACAAAATCCACAAATACAATTCACAAACACATAAAAAAAACACATAAATGTGCCTATCTCTCTTTTGATGGAATTTACTGACCTGTAAGGTCCACAGAAGAGAGAAATAGACACATTTGGAACTATTTTGAAAATACTTTATGTCAATTATAATACTAACATTTTCTTAAATTTTCAACTTACTTTAAAGATCATCCTAATACAATTTCTTACTTCTTTTAAAAAAATCAAGTCATTCGAACTTTCACTTTAAGTTGGCGATGTGAATGATTTCACCCTCCTAAATTGTTTTTGTGGTTTTATTGTTTATATCGTTTTCTGATTTCAACGTTATATTTGTCACTCAGAGCTCTCTCACTCTCTCTCTCTCTCTCTCTCAACGTTATACTTGTCACTGCTCTCTCTCTCTCTCTCTCTCTCTCTCTCTCTGTGAAAGTCTGAATTTATTTATTTTATTTTCTTGCCTACTTTTTTCACTATTTTCTTTTAACCAAACAAAAGAAAACTTTTTCCTCGGTGTTTTCCTTTATTTTTTCTCACTAAATCCATGAACCAAATAGAGCCAAAATATAACAACGTTTGCTGCTAATAAATGTCTAATGAGAAGAATTCATTGTAACAGTTATTTTCATGACGTGGTGTAACAAACAAATAAAATCTCATTATTCAAACATTTGTGCCTCCTCAAATTAAGAAAAACATCTTTACACATCAACAATACACCCAAGTGTATTTTAGTAAGGTTATACAGAAGACGTGTATCACCATTACAAAGAATATTTTTTCGAGATATGCAGAGTTTCTTAAAAAGCAAGATCAGAAATTAACCAAAAATTGTCGCCATCAATTATTTAATGACGCCTTGAAGAAAGCTACTAAAATTCACAACTCCAAGAGATGACCATTCAATATCTAAAATCTAAAAGGAAGAAAAATTATTAGACTGAAGTCACTGAACATTGACAAAGCAACAAACAATGTCTAAAATCTGAAAAGGAGAAAAATTATCAGCCCCAAGTTTGGCCAAACAAAAACATAAATGCTTTTGAATTCTGAAGCCGCAGAATTAACTACTAGAGACAATGTTTCATCGTCTCACCAGAATTTATTGTGGAGGAACATAGAAAACTTCAATCAGTGATGATGATGATCGCCGTCACCGTGCCCATCGGGCGGTCCTCCTGGGCCCACCACTTCCAGCTGCAAAAAAAATATAAATGAAATTTCTCAGGACGTTCGGGTGGAGATACCAACTGGGAATATATCATATGCACTATAATGGTAGAAGCACAGCGAGTCAAGCTCATGGCTCTATCCACCTAGTTCTGTATGTGGGAGAAGATTAGTACAACCCCATGCTTTTAATTTTCAGACCCACAATTTCTCTACTACGATTCTTTAATTGAGTGATCAAACGAAGTATGAATGAAGCTACTTGAGCAGAAACAAAAACTCATCTAGGTCCATAAATCCAAAATCTGATTAGGGTGTAAATCAAATTTGGACCAGTTTACGATCAAGTAGAGCAGTCTAATGATGATAAATCTAGGGGATGATGATAAATCTAGAGGGGGGGGGGGGGGGGGGGGGGGGGAGTGGTGGTACACTATCTTAACAGAAAAAGAAACGTCATGTCAATATGCATTTTTCACCTCTACCATTCCATTGCATGTCGTAGTAATAAATGATGAATTCAAGGGTTATCCTGCACTTACCACAAAATGTTGCGAGCACACTGGGCATTCATGTGACTTGCCTTTCTCTAGCCAGAACCAAACAACATCATGCTCATCTTCTGTTCCTCTCAAAAAGTAAACAAAGGAGGTGAAAAACTTTTGCTAAACAGGTGACCAAGCAACAGTTTCAATGGATGTTAAATTGTTAATAAGATAAAAAAATAATAATAATAATAAAAAAAATCCATTGTGCAACAACTAATAAGTAAGAGAGAGAGAGAGAGAGAGAGAGAGAGAGAGAGAGAGGCAGTAATATATATAAAGAAAGGTAGCAGGTAGCTGTGACTTACCGCCTTCTCCTCCAGGACATCCAACAATTCTTTTGTCGTAATAGGACTTTATAACAGAAGGTGCTTCCTACAGGAAACAAAATGAGTTCTTTAAAATGAGTTCGTACTTAATAACAGCAGGTGCTTCCTTTTCCAAGTGCAAACAAAATGAAAATGAATAAGCTCCCCAAAAACTCTATCACATGAGGACGTATGACCAGTTTTGAAAAAAATAATGAACATGAGGAAAGATATCGATACTCTGATCATGACCTATGCCAATCTTAATAGTCAAAATTGTATCTTCCATTTCTTACTCTATTAACCAGCCAAAACGTATTCTCAGAACAAACATTCCTTATAGCTCTACCTAATGGTTATGGTTGTGTACAATTTCGTAATAGTACTCAAAACAGAACAAAGATTCAGAAAGCTATGAAGCAAATTCTTCCAAAAGCTCCGCCGCAGAAAATGGCTTTTCCAATTATCGTAAGATTATAAGAATAGTGCAGCATAACTCTATACCCAACCCATTAGTACATGTCCTTAAGAAATAGATTTATAGCAAGTAGTTTTACAGTCATGTCATCTCAAACCTTCAGGGACAATACAAACCCCTGGCCCAACTCAAGCTTGTGTTTCACCTTACCAAACATCAACAAAGAAGAGAAATCTAGTCCAAACAACTAGTGTACTCTGGCCAGTTCTACATTAATATACCTGATACAAAAACTACAGGTAACGAAATCCTTCTATGTCCAAAACCAAGTCAAAAATACATGAAGAGAAAATCCAATTTCGTCTCTCTATGTGTGCCTGTGGGGGTGTGTTGAAAGAATAAGATTTGCATCTTTAAGGAAGGAATTTTTACATACCAAATGCAAAAAGACAAAACAATGGAACCGGTGTAAATCAAAAGGATGGTACTGGCTAGAACCTAAGCAGCATTAAGAGGCTTTGTATGAAAGACCAACTCTCTCTCTCTCTCTCTCTCTCTCTCTCTCTCTCTCTCTCTCTCTCGCAAACTATAGGAAAAGTATTTAAGCTTTGGTGGAGGAATTTACAACCTAACTGGGAAAAAATTGGAAAAGATGTTGACTTAAAGGAATAGCACTAGTTCTATGAAGGTAGCAGCGCAGGAATCTTTTGAATCCAAGACGAATAACAACCCCCTCCTCTCTCGCTCCAAAAAAGAACCTTGGTGTTTATTCTTTTCCCTGCCAATTTCCATTACTAAAAATCCTAGGTCAAGGTCAACCATGTCAACACTATTAGAAATGTATCCTATCGTATAGGTTTGATAACGTCTACTTTAAGTGAGATTGTCTCAATTCTCAAAGACTCGGACCAAGAAAAATTGAGTAAAAGGATTCATGTAAGGGATCCGAAATAATTTGACACAAGGCTTCATTGAGTTGAGTTGTATACGTGAAACTCATGGAACTTTAAATTGCATAACTGGAAGGGCATTGTGTAACTACCCATAGCGTAGAGGACCGACCCAACCATAGTGAAGCTACAGATTGCACAAGCTTGGCTTGTGTTAAGCCAAGACTAAACACGGGTGCAAAATAAACAAGTTAGCATGAGACCTCAAGCAATCCAATCCCGGGCTTTTAATAAATATTCCCATTCATTGGCACCCATACGTAGAAGTGTAGCCACTGAGTGAAACAAAACTGCTTAGGACATATTTTAGAATTAAACTATTTCAATTCAATAAATTCAGTTATTTGTTTAAAGTTTAAACCAATTAATTTTCAGCACTTATTACTTTTCAGTGCGTTTGATTAATTGAAAAAACAGCCAAAACCCACTGATATTAAGTGAAAAAATCTACTGAAAATAATCACTAAATGCAGTGTACTTCGGTACTTTAAACACTATTTTTAGTATTGCAAATTCAATCGCTCATATCTTTTAGTAGTTAAAATTCAACACTTAATTTTCAGTATTTAATTTTCCATTTTATACTCTAAAGACATCAATTCTCCAAAGGATAACATAACATTAATGCACTGGACTTGTTTGAAATCATTTACACCTATTTAAATATGACATAAATAATGGCAGTAACTACCAAAAACAATCCATAGTTCAAACTACTAACCTTTGTACCGAAAGGACCAACAGGATAGTCGATATCAAGAATTTTCCGTCCCTAATTAACACAAACCAATAAAATCAACATTACTAAGAAATAATGAGAATCCAAATATCAAATTCAAATTAAACACAAATAGCGCAATTGATAATCACTTCAAGCTCAGCTTCAAGCTCTTCACGTTCGTGTCCAGTCGCAATCGGCATTACATCTTCAACTTTCTTCTTCGATACAACATTATCCCCTACAATACAAAACAAAAAATCCATTCAAATGAACATAAAAATTTACATATATGTCGCGCAAATACAGATAGATATACATATTCCAGAGATCTGAAAACGAATCAGGATTTCGGACGACTGTACCAGATTCGGCAGAGAAGTTACAACAGAAGAGAGTGGCAGTTGGCCGGAGCGCCGAAGGTGACGGTGCCGGATAAGAAGAGACGTTGCCGGCGGGAAATCGGTTGAGCTTGGAAACGGATCGGTAGGCGGCTAGGGTTCGAAGCTGCGAAGGGAGTCTTCTCCACATGGTTTTCGGAGCTTTGATCTTTCTCAGGTCGGCCCCCTTGCTTTTTGATCAGAATTTCCTCTCTCGACTTTCCCTCTCTAGGAATTCTTAACAGTTTTTTTTTTTTTTTTTCAGAAAATACTTTTGCTCACTCAAATATTCTATTGACCAGGAACTCAGAATATTGGCAAGTGAAAATTATTAAATGTTTGGCAAGTGAAAATTATGAAATGTTTGGTGAAAATTGACGAATTATGAAATGTTTGGTGAAAATTGACGAATTATTATTTGGATGAGTAAAAATGCTCTTTTTTTTACTAAAGGGAAAAATACATTTTACCTCATGTGGTTACACTCATGTTCTCATAATTCTCCTGTGGTTCATTTTGTAACACTTAATCCTCCTGTACTACGGACTAAAGTGAGACTGTTAACTTTTCTAACGGCAATCCCACTTCAGTTATTAGTACAGGGGGTTAAGTGTTACAAAAATGAACCACAGGGGTTATGAGAACATGGGTGTAACCATAGGAGGGTAAAATGTATTTTTTCCTAAAGAGTATGCATAGGGGCTTGGGGGTATTAACGTCATTTTCTTTTTTTCCGTTAGAAAAGTTAACAGTCTCACTTTAGTCCATAGTACAGGGGGTTAAGTGTTACAAAATGAACCACAGGAGAATTATGAGAAAATGAGTATAACACAAGGGATAAAAGGTATTTTCCCCTTTACTAAAGTATGAAAGTGAAAAATAATGAGTGGCAAATTCAAGGGTGCTGAGGTCTGTTGGGAGTGTGGAAGGCACTGGCTTGACTTGCATGTGACAGAATTAAGAATGTGTGATCGACTAAGGGTGCGTTTGGCACTGCTTATGCAATTCAGTTACCAAAAAATATATATAATAATAATAATAATAATTTTGATTAAAAATAAATAAATATATATATATATATATTAATATATATAAACAAATAAGAAGAATAATAATAAAAATAGTTTTGATTAAAAATAAATAAAAATTTGCCTAAGTTAGCTTTTGACCAATTGCAAATTCTACAATTGATGTATATTTTTTTAAAAATTTTGATGAATTTTAAAAGCTGGTTTGCCTTATAGTTATTATTTTAGCTTTTAGGCTCTGGTTGGTTCATGGATTTTGTGAAAGAAAAGAAAAAGAAAAGGAAAACTAATTCTTAAATAACATAATTAAATTGCCTAATAGTTATTATTTTTTCTTGTGTTTTCCTTCATGCTTAAATAACATTAAAAATTAAATTTGAAAGACTTGAAGGAAAAATGACACACCTTGTGTTTTCTTTCATGCTTAAATAACTTTAAAAATTAAATTTGAAGGACTTGAAGGAAAAATGACACACAACATTCAAAATGTTCAATTTATATCTCAACTTATTCCCTTTCTTTCCTATTTTCCTCATCGTTTTTTCCTATTAACCAAACAAAAGAAAATGTTTTCTTCTATATTTTCTTTTCTTTTCCCTCACTAAATCCAAAACCAAACAAAACTTTATAGTTTTATAAGCTATTGCCAAATATCCTCAAACTAATCGAACGGCAAAAAAGAAAGATTAAAAACGAAGATATTAGGACAAACACCCGATTGGAATGTAGTGAACTTTTAGCAAATCATTGCTTTCTAGTCTGTTTCTTACTACATTTTTAGAACTACTAATGTTGATGCCCACAATGTTGCTTGTTGGACTTCTTTTTCTTTTGTTTTTTTGCCCATGCCGATTGACGACCTGCCTCCTCTCTTGGAAGAAGGTCCTCAGAAGGACTTGGTGATTCCTGTAATCCCTTTTATCATTAATGAATTTGTCTTTCAGCCACAAAAAAAAAAAAAAAAAAAAAAAAAAATTCATCCCCTAAATCCCATTGGCAGTGTTTGTCTGATTATGTTACAAATTTTTCTTTCCTAAATATGAGTTGTTTGAGGCTTGGTTTAGTTCATAGATATAAGGAGGGAAAGAGGGGAAAAAATACTTAGAAAAATGTTTTGGTTATTAACTTATTATGGAAGAAAATTACAGTTGCACACTGGTGATACTTTTGAAACTGCATGGGATAAATTGAAAAAAACATGCTAACTATATGAGGTGTGTCTGTAATTAACTTTGAATAAATAAAAGAGTGAACACAATTTAGACTAGTGCACATTCACCTATACAAAAAAAAACTGGCTTAGTTCATAGATATAATGAGGGAAAGAGGGAAAAAAATACGTAGAAAAATGTTTTGGTTATTATGGAAGAAAATTACGGTTGCACACAGGTGATACTTTTGAAACTACATGGGACAAATTGAAAAATATGCTGACTACAGGAGGTTTATCTGTAATTAACTTTTAATAAATAAAAGAGTGAACACAATTTAGACTTGTGATCATTCACCTATACCAAAAAAAAAAAAGAAAAAAAGAAGCTCAAGTACGAAAATTCAACAATTGATAGGATTTTCACCAGTGCTCTTGATCAGTCAAGTATCAACCAATCAGCTTCTGCTTTTGCCTTTTCGTCTTCGACTCGTGGCTCTTATCTTCCTCGAATTTTCTCCTCAACACGTTCAAGTCTTCATCGCTCACCAAGCCATTTAACTTTTTGTTCAATTCATACGCATCTGCTAATTTTCTCTTGCATTCTTTGCTTGCACTATCATGGGAAATCACTGGATCAAATGCATAAGATTCATAAAAGTTAAGTACGCATATATATCTCGCTAAAACTGTCACGAACCGGCCCCTTCACGGACAAAAATAGATCAAGTGATGACCCAACTTTGAAAAAAAAAAGGGTGGTCTAACAACAATTCAACATAGGCTACAAGAATCCTAAACGTAAGATATCATGCCTTTCCTTCCTGTAGCAACCCATATTAACTTTAGGCTTTGTTGGGTTCATGGCTTTAGTGAGGGAAAGGAAAAGAAAACGTTGAGCAAACCACTTGTCTTTGTTTGATTATTAAGGACAACAAGAAGGTAAATAGGAACAAAAAGGAAGAGCGAAAAGTAGATTAATTTCGTGAGTCACCTCCCTTCCTCTATTCTTGAGTTCGTAGTATATCGTGAAAAATTTTAATCTCTAATGTTATTTGCGCATGAAGGAAAACGCTACGTAAAAGGTGGAGAATAGTTTTCTTGTCATTACCATTGCCTTTTCCTTTTCCTTCTCTATGTCCGCATACCAAAAGGAGGCTTAGTCTATTACTTCCACTAGCATTATTGCAGACATAATCACTCTTTTTTATTGGCATACGTTATGGGTTCTTATTGCAAACTATCTTAACCTCCTCTCTCTTATTTTGTATGGATAGATGCTACTCTTACCATCCCACAAATAAATTCATCTCAATCTTATTCTTTCTTATCTTATCAGATGCATCTGTCCTATAAATTCTTCTTTTGTCCAATAATTATTTTTTAGGAATTTCCTCTCTTCTGACGTATAAGTAGACAACACAATATGCCAAAAATACTTCTCTATTTGGCCCATTGTTCTTTAAAACTATGCTTAATTTTTCTAATATAGTCTTTCATACCCTATAAATAACTTAACCTAAAAATGAGGTTGTTCACTTTTTGGTTATCTTTAAATCCTAATACTCACTACACCTTGATCTATGTTCCTACATTAAGGAGGCACTACATTACATATAATCAAATGGTGTGCAAGTACCTTATACCCTCGACCCGGCCCTAGAGTTTTTTTTGTCCAATTCTTTTAGTTAAAGATGAAACCTTAATATTCAACCAAAGAGTATAGAGACATTGTTAAATGCAGCAATGGTCTTTAAAGAAGCAACCTGTGAGTCTACATTGCATCCCCAAGGAGAAGTTCACATGCTTTAAACAAGCAAGGCTCAAAATGGACCATTATAAGCCTCCATAGAAGGGAGAGAAATACAAGACTAACATCACACTTATAAGTCCCAGCTCATTCAAATCCTTAAAATCCAAGTGTTAAGTAGAGGGGAACTAAAGCCTTATAGACCGCACAGAAGGGGCATAAATGGGCGATGTGATATATTCCAACAATCACCATGAGAAAACTGACCTGGTTTTGGATAGTCTTTTCCAATCACACACTTCACTTTGATTTGGATGCTTAATGGAGCCGTCCATGGCTCATAAATGTATTCCTTTGGCATATCTGGGCATCCATATCGTGTTATATATATGTAATGAACATGATTGGTTTAAGACATTCAGAGCCCATTTGGTATTGCTGTGGGAATACGAGATTTTTCCTTTAATACATTTTTTGAAAATGCAGCTAATTTGCTGCTTCTAATTTAGGCTGTTTTTTTTAGGTTTAAAGTGGATTCGATTATTGAGAATGTTAAGAAAAAGAATTTGCCAAACAGACTCAAATCTCTTAAGAAACACAAGTCAGTCATTTTTGGTCCCACATAAGCCCATCCGAATGGGCTCTAAATATAGACACAAGAAATACAAGTGAGAGCAGCATTGAATATACCTTTCAATACGGGGAGGAAATGCCTGATATAATTACCATTGGGATCATATTTCTTCCCAAAAGTGATTGGAGAATAGATGCGGTTATACTGATCAACAGAAAAAAAAATGTCATTAAGTTTGGAACTTTCTACTCATTATAGAGTTGTATAAAACATTTAGATATAATTTGAATATAAGCACTCCACTGTAATAATTACCCTACATTTCTGTCCATGCAACTCCTAAGAAAAGAAGTGGGATCGAGTCATATAGTGCCCAGATGTCAAATATACCCACAAATCATAATAAAGCATTTTGATGATCACATGATCCTATGACATCTGATTCACCATGTTTTTCCTCTCACTTTTTCCCCAGAAATCCCAGCTTTAAGATTAGATTATCAACATTCATTTGGTCTGATATTCTAGGGATTCCTAATATCAAAAGTTTGATTCAATGTGTCCAAAAAGACATGCATGTATCCAATTACCACCACTTGGGGTTGTCTATTCCAAGGGTCAGAACCAATACCAAAGCATATGCATAACTAAAGAAGAGCGCTGCTTGAAACACCCAACAAATTTCTTTCTACACCCACATTGCAGTATCTCATGTTGTACATGTAGAGAGAGAGATTTTCCATTTAGCAACTCTCTTAAAGACATGAGATTAGTAAAATGATGGGTATGCTTTGCACCTGGTAGAAAAATGAAGAGCACGAGAGCCATAGCCAATTTCCGTTGTTAATGGCCCAATCTGAATCAATCAGAAGTCTCTCGAACACATCACGCCCTTTTTCCCAATGAACAAACTATTTGCACAACAAATACTGTCAAATGGAGGGGAGATAAATAACTAAAAGTAGTGCTTTTATGCTCTCACGTACCAGATCTCCACGAGTAAGAAAACATGCAACACAATGCCGCGCAAGATGGTGCATCCAACCCCATTTCCGAAGCTACAACATAACCACTAAGAACACGTTAAAATGGAACCATGCACGTTTTACTGAGAGCACTGCCCAAACTTGATACCAATATTTAATGTGTTTAATGATATGGTTCCCGAGTTTATATCTGATAGTTCCGAACTCATGTAGCAGCACTCATTTTTAATTATGAATGTGAAAATCTGCCGGTGCAGGGATGTTGCTATGGGAATGAGTGTGCATGAGATTCGTTATTTTTCCAAAAATCTAGAATGCGGGTGCTGGGATACTTTTCTTAAATACAAAAATTGCACTGCAATCATATAAACTATTCTCCAACTACGTAGTCTTGACTATTTTTATGTATCTAAGATATAAATTACAGGCATTAATTTAAGGGTACAAAAGCAACACTAGCTTTTTGATGTGTAACCTAACTTCCAACATTCTTAAATGGACCCCAAGTTTTTTTGTTTTATTTTATGTTTTTAAATCATGTTAGAGACCACATTTTTTTAGAGAGCATTTTTGCTAACCCATTGGTCACCCAGGGCTTCACTGGATGACATATGTCATTGTGTCCCATTCCGTAATTATGTTGATAATACAGGGGCAAAATGGGACACATGTCACCCAGTGGGGTGAGCAAAAGTGCTCTTTTTTTTTTTTTTAACTAAATAGAAAAATTGTCAAAGAACCTTTTTTTTCCCCTATAAAAAGAAAAATATAACAAACACCCTACTGCACTAGCAAAGAATCCATGCATCATTGCCTCGTTGGTGGCAGTGGGAGCACCTAAACAACTTCAACTCATAATCACGTGGTCCCCCATTATCCCACTGCCACATCAGCTGGGACAAAATTTCAAACCATAACGTACAGTTCAATGGTAGCCTGTCCACAGACCTAACCTGGACCATGATGGCATCAATCCATGGGAATCCTGTTCTCGCATCCCTCCAAGCTGCCAGCAATTCATCGTCAACATTCCAAGGTATCTGTATCAACAATATGCATTAGACAAGCAACAGTCAATAAGCCATACACACCTTGGAGTCCAAGACACTCCATGACTATCCAGTATGTAAGGCCCCATTTATTTTGCTGATTAACGAAGGAAAAAAAAAAAGGAAAGGAAAACAAAGAGGAAAACTAATTTCCTTGTGTTTTCCTCCATAATTAAACAGCATTAGAATATTGAAAATTTTAAAACACTATAGGAATCCAAGAAAAGATGAAGGGAAGGGACGCAAAAAATTTCAAAAACTCTTAACTTGTTTAACACCTTATTTTCTTTTACTTCCTGTTTTCCTCACTGTTCTTTTAAACAAAGAAAAGTGGTTTACTTCTTGTTTTCTTATCTTTTCCCTTGCTAAATCCATGAACCGAAAAAAGCCTAAAAAATATATAAAAAAATAAAAAATAAAAATAAAAATAAAAAGAAGAAAGAAAGGAAAATGGAAGAACCCAAAACTGTCTGTAGGCTCTTTAACGTCATTGATTCATACGAACAAGAGAAAATAGGGGGGGGGGAGGTTGTGGTTGGGCAAAAAAAATTGAGGAGATGTACAAAATAAAGAGAAACAATAGTGAGCAAAGCGTATATATGTGTAGAAAAATTCATGAGATGTTGTTACCTGCTTACATATCCGGTTGCCATTCATCCGATCAAAATTAGGTGTTCCAAAAGCAACAGTATAGAAAAAGTCGCGCCATAACAACTACAGAAGTTAAAAGCATTGGTTAGATTGTTGTATCTTCGACTAAGGCTCTGTTTGGTTAATGGATTTACTGAGGGCAATGAAACAAATACACTAAGGCTTTGTGTGGTTCATAGATTTCATGAGGGAAAAGAGAGGGGAAAGGAAAACAAAGACAAAGGAAGAACTTTTCTCTGTTTGGTTAAAAAGGAAATTAGCGAGTAAAAACTAAAAAGGAAGGAAAAGAAAAAAGGGTGTTAAAGATGATATTTTTATTTTTTAAAAAAAATTATTGTCTCACTTCCCTTTAAGTCACAATTACAGTATGAATTTTTTTTAACTTGCAGTGTTATTCAAGAAAGAAAGAAAATAGAATGGATATCAGAAAGGAACTAGTTTTCCTTCCAATTTTCTTTTCCTTCTAGAAATCCACAAACCAAACAGAGCAATTAGGTTCAAAATAGCAGGTGGGACTGACCTGTCCAAGAAGGGAAACTGGGGGTGACGTGTACCTTTTGACATTTTTCTGAATATCCTGAATGCATTGGTAGAAATACCTTGACGAGAGGCACCCAAACTTCCCGAAAATTGAAGAACAGAAATAATAAATAGATCAATAAATAAAAATGAAGAAGATAATATGTCAGCTAACATACATTTTTAGGGGAATAAAACAGAGCAGCTTATTTATATCTGTTTCTATATCTAACTCACTTTCAAGTAGGGTGATAAAACAGTTGTCGCTGGCCTAAGAAATGCAGTTGGATCACCCTTTGGTTTCTCAAAGTTCGCAACCCATTCCTGTGACATAGTCATGTGTAAAATTACATGAGTAGAACTATCACACCAATGTGTAGAATTTAAGTTATGCGTAAGTGAGAAAACAAGTACTCATACGAGAAGCAATTAATTACTTAGCTGAAGTAAGATTCATAGTTTTTGGAGAGCATAAGGATTTTATATATTTATATACATATGTATGTATGTATGTATGTATGTATGTATGTATGTCAGTAATTTACTGGCAGATCATGAAATACCACTAACTGAAAAGCAGTTTCCTCAGATGAAATAAATACCTACAATAAGCTTTACTTGAATCCAGACAACCTCTAAGAATTTTTTTAGCTTTGATGCTTTCTTTGGTGGTGAACTTTTACATATAACACTCCAAAAGCAACCTCTATAATAAGGCTAAGTCACTTGCAAAGTAGCAATGGCTATAAGTCTGTGTTTTCCAATGATTATAAATGCATTGTCAGAATCTAAAGAGTTTGCTTTTTTTCCTCTTAGCCTTTTCCTTCTTTTGCTTCCCTTGCTATGAATTAGCTTTTTGGCTTGAGCTTTAAGGTCAGGGAACGCCCCCAATAGTTTGTTCTTTGGTGACATGTCAGTATAATTCTATTAGTATCTATTAAGACAACCAAAAAAAGGTAGAGGGTACAGATAGGGTAGACACGCAAATAGACAATAGAAGGGCACCAAGTATAAACCTTTTTAACAATGCTAGCCAATCAAAAAAGTCTGGATTTGGATCTTATCCTTTCTCAGAACTTGTTCGAGACCTACGTAATTGAGAGCCATGTTCATTGTAGTGCAAGCCTCTTCTGACAAGTGACGACTGTCCAAATGAAATCCTATTGTGTTTGGTAGGAAAACCCTAATGCAGATGCTCAAGCGCTACAATCTATGGATCAGAACTCAGGTTTCAAAAGATATAGGAGACGACAAGCGCGGGGGGGGATGGCAGGGTGTGTGGTGTGTGGCAAATCCAGAGGAAACTTTTTCTTTAAAATTAAGGAAAAAACTACAGGTGCCACAAGCACAGGGCAGAGTTCTTTTGACATCATCACCACTCGGTTTGAGGGTGAGTTTCGGGGGAGAGAGATAATACAGCTGCAATTATGAAGAAAAAAACAAACCAATTATAGTAGATTAGTAGATACATGAAAAGCAGTCCTCGTAGTCTAGTGTTGTCGTCAGAAAACAAAAATATCAAACCAAACCAAACCAAGCCTTGTGTGCCAATCAATTGGGGTCGGCTATATGAATCATTTTTCTCCATTCTGCACGATCAAGAGCTATATGCTCATTTAAATTATATATATTCATATCTTGTTGCACTATATATTCCCAAGTCAGTCTAGGTCTACCTCTCCCTCTAACCATTTCAGGCACTACGATCTTATCACTCTTTCGCACAGGTGCATCTACAGGTCTTCGTTGCACATGGCCGAACCATCTAAGTCTATTCTCCCTCAACTTGTCCTCAATATGTGTCACTCCTACAGTCTCTCGGATGTACTCATTTCTAATTCTATCTTTCCTAGTCTTACCACACATCCATCTTAGCATTCTCATCTCCGCTACACTCACTTTGCTAATGTATTGTTTCTTAGTTGCCCAACACTCTGTCCCGTAGAGCATAGCTGGCCTAATAGTTGTCCTATAAAATTTTCCTTTCAATTTTGCTGGTATTCTCTGATCACATAATACTCCAGAAGCACTCCTCCACTTAAGCCAGCCCACTTTAATTCTATGGGCCACGTCATCACCAATCTCTCCGTCTCTACTGATTATTGAACCTAGATAGCGAAAGTGTTCCCTCTTTGGGATCTCATGATCTTCGATCTTCACTGCTTCGTCGTCTCTACTTCCACTGTTGCTAAAAGTACATTCCATGTATTTTGTTTTCGTCCTACTTATCTTTAGCCCCTTAGTCTCCAGTGCTTCTCTCCAAGCTTCTAGTTTAGTGTTGAGTCCCCTTTTAGTCTCATCAACCAAGACAATATCATCTGCGAACAACATACACCATAGAACCTCATCTTGAATGTGTCTAGTCAATTCATCCATAATTAGGGCGAACAAATAAGGGCTCAAGGCCGACCCCTGGTGCAGGCCTACGGTAATTGGGAATTCGCTTGTTTCTCCGGCTGGTGATCTAATTGTAGTAACCGCTTCATCATACATATCATTCACCACGTCAATATAACCCTTGGTCACTCCTTTCTTCTCTAGCACCCACCAAATTAAATCTCTAGACACTCTATTATAAGCTTTCTCTAAATCAATAAAAACCATATGTAGATCTTTTTTTCTTCTCTCTATACTTTTCCATTAGTCTTCTAAATAAATAAATTGCTTCCATAGTTGATCTCCCAAGCATAAATCCAAACTGATTTTCTGACACTAATGTTGCGCCTCTTAAGCGATGCTTCATCACTCTCTCCCATAGCTTCATAGTATGGCTCATCAACTTAATACCTCTATAGTTGTTGCATTGTTGTACATCTCCTTTACTCTTATATATAGGCACTAGGATGCTCTTCCTCCACTCATCAGGCATTTTTCTAGTCATTAAAATCCTATTAAAAGCTTTTGTAAGCCAAGATGCCCCCACATCTCCCAAGCATTTCCAAACCTCAATGGGGATCCCATCTGGTCCTAAGGCCTTGTTGGGTTTCATCTTTTTCAAAGCAAAATCCACCTCAAACTTCCTTATTCTCCGATAGAATCTGTATTCTCTAGTTTCATCGTAACTTCTAGTTTCTTCTTCCATTGTGTTATCCATATGTTTTTCATTCAGCAACTTCTCAAAATAGCTTTTCCACCTTTCCTTAATCTCTTCCTTAATTAGAAAACAAAAATAAAAAACATAAAATTTTCATTCTATCATACCACCAGAAAAGTGTCTACTCACTTTCAGGGGCGGAGTCAGGAATTTTGGCCAGGGGGGGCCTAGGCTATACGGGGGTTCGGGGGCAGCGCCCCCGAAAATTTTTTTTTGGGGTCTATTCATACATAATTGACAAGTTTTTTAGGGTCTACTTGTCTATAATTGTGATTTTTTGGGGATATGCTTATAATATAAGTCTATTCGGTGACACGTAAATATTATATAGTGTCTTTCAAAATTTTAAGGGGTCTATTTCTAAAACGCATAAAATTATCACACTAAAAGTGTAATTTATAAAATTTTAGGCGCATTTCTTTTGAGTTGTATATACCGGTATATCAATATATATGTAGTTGATAGCACTAAATTGGGCCTTGGACCCCTTTGAGGGCCTAAACATAAGTTGAGGGAGGCCTAAACATAATTTGAGGGGGGCCTAAACATAGTTGAGGGGGGCCTAAATGTAAAATACTTAAAAAATTTAGGCTAAAATTTTAATTTTCAAAATCTCAGGGGGGGCCTGGGCCCCCCCTGGCCCTACACTGCCTCCGCCCCTGCTCACTTTCAAAATAAACTGGCTCATAAGTGATACTAATGGTGATGGCATTTAGTCACAAGCGAATAAAATTTCACCAGTTCGAACTTATCAGTACAGTTATCCATCCTTCCAAAAACATACTTACAGCTAGGCATCATATCCACATATGATAGTATGGTGATACAGATGACATGGTATTGAATGTTTTCTACATTTCAACAGAATGATGCAGTGAACAACTATACCATACCTTATCCTTAATAGATTCTTTCAACCTCTTCAATCCTTCTGATTCGCCACCTCTGAAAAGAGTCAGTTCATCCTGCAAACAAGTTCATCTCATAAAGCATTCAACCGAAATGGGACTCGTAAAGGAAATTAGTAGAGATTGATACCTCTTCAATGTCTTCATATCCTAATTCTTTGATTGTAGGAACTTCTGAAATATCGAGATTTTTGACATTTCCAATAAGAGGAAGCCAAGACAATGTGGTTGAAAGTGGGGTTGATAACCATGACGGTTGGCCAGCAATCTTCATAAATGATTGGTAATTCAAAGGTGGCCTTCCTCCATTCTGCTCAGACATTTTTCAAAGCAGAACATAAAGATTATGGATTATGTTGGCAAAAGAAAACAGAAAAAAACTAATAATTCAATATTGACAAGAAAACGAATGACATCCTTAATGCTCTATTTGGTTCAAGGACTTGGTGAAAGGAAGGGAAGGAAAATGCTAAAGCTCTGTTTGGTTCATGGATTTAGTGAGGGAAAGGAAAAGAAAGCACTGAGGAAAACGCTTATCTTAATTTGGTTAATATGGAAAACACTGGAGAATAATAGAAGGAAAAGAAATCCGGTGAAACTAATAAAAAAATTACGAAGTTTGTGAGTCACTCCCCTTCCTCTTTTCTTGAGTTCCTATTATATTTTGAAAATCTTTTATTTCCAAGGTTATTTAAGCATGGAGAAAACATTAGGGAAAACATAGGAATACATTTTTCCTTCTATAACTCTGGAAGGCAAACGGAGCCTAAGGAAAACATTTTGCTTTGTTTGGTTAATAAGGGAAATGGGAAGGAAAGAAAATATAGCAAGAAAGTAATTAAAAATTTTGATTTTCATGAGTCACTTCCCTCTTGTTTCTCAAGCTAAAACTATATTCTGAATATTTTCAATTTTTAGTGTTACATAAGAAAGGAGAAAAAAAAAACACAAGGGATTCACTTCTTGTATATCTTTCATTTTCTTTTCCTTCTCTATATCTGCAAAACAAACATAGCCTAAGTAGAATTGAAAGCACAAACTATCAAATTATCAATACTAGACCTACCTTTTGAATAATATTTGCGGGATTGAAGAGAGTATGACTCACAGGAGAGAACACCTCAATACCAGCAACGGAAGCATAGTTCTGTTGAAACAAACATTAACTTCCTGTTACCATATATATACAACACAATTCAATATCTCCATAGCTAGCAAATACTTTCCATATTGCACAAGTCATGACATACTATAACCATTTCTGAATAAAATTTTCTTTTTGAAAGCCAATATGTTCATGTCTCTTTAGCTAGGAAAGGATTGTTACCTTAACTTTACTATCCAAAGCTTGATAGTACGGCTCTGTGTCAAACTCAAAACATAGCTTTTTTACATCCCACTGCAGGTACCACAGATTATTTAGTTAATATAAATAAGAAGAGCAGAAGTTGGAATAGTAGATAGTAGAATTGCCAAAAAATGACAGTGCTCACCAACATGACATCATTTTCAAAGGTATTAGTACATAATACACATGCTTTAGCTGAATTGTAAGGCAAAATACATAAACTAATATTGAACATAAAATTTTGAAGGATGATAAACTTTAAAGGAAAATTTGTAAATTGGAGCTGTAGCGACATTTCTGAGTTAAGAATTGAATCTATCCATAAACCACCTACTTGAATCCTTTCAATCCTTTTTTCCACCCTTTTCGTGTGCGTAATACTTTTACTCATATCATTTGCTCTAGACTAGGCATCAACAACCATTTAGCCAAAAAAAAACCAACCACAAATAGAAATATTCTAATTCTCATCAAAATATACACACATTTATACAATTACCAAACTTTCAGAAAAACAAATAAGTAGGCACATTCTAATTCGCTTGTGACAACACATCATTGAAGCATCAGCAAAATGACATTGCATCATTATTACAATTAGCATTTCTTCAATAAAAGAAGTACCAGAACAGAACTACTTTGTATAGTTATTTTGAATTCCCCTTAGCTCTGTCAGCCACTACGCACGGGTTAGTTCTACAAATGTGTAGAGCCAAGTGTAGTAGGCACTTCTGCCCCTTCCGGATACATCATATCATTTTTGGACTGTTCGAATATATGTATGTACATACAATGGTTTGCAAATTTGAATGCGAATTTGGTTTCCAAATGCTTTATAGTTGTACCACACAATGTGGCAGTGCCATGGTACCATGTACCACTGCATGAGGTACCACTTCTACGGCATTTGGGATATCCCAAATTTGGGAACCATAAGATTATTCTCTCTCTCTCTCTCTCTCTCTCTCATAAATGTATATAGGAAGCAACAGTGCGAGTGCAGGGATATGGATACGGCCACGGGGACGCGGGTGGAGACGATTCGTCAATATTCCAAGACTCAAGGGTAAGGGTGTGGGGATACTTTTATAAATTATTTAAAATGATATGCTTGTATATAATTTATACACTGTACATTGTCTTGATTTTTTATTATTTTTTTTATTTATTTATTTTATGTACTAATTAACTCAAATAACAAAAATAAGCAATACTAGCCTTTTGGCGTATACTCTCCAACACTCTTAAATTGGCTCTTAAAATTTTGTTATATCAATAATAATAATAATAATAATAAAAATTTAAAAACACCTGTGTGGGTGCGCATCTGGTGGGGACTGATCGACCTTTTAAAAGAGTTTCACACTACATCTCAAAGTATATATTCTTAAGAGCAATGCTGAATTTCCCAAATGTGAATCCCATTCCCAATTGTTTTAGCATTTGTATCGCATGCTGTGTGAGTTGGAAACCAAATTAGAAAATCATACAGCTTTGTGTTCTTAAATGGACAAAAAAACATTTCTCGCACTCAAATAATGTAAATTAAACTACTTCACTCAACTCCATGTAAAACTAATTCTGTAATTCAATAGTCATTTGAATGGGTATGTTGAAGTTGAACATAATCCTTTCAATTAACTTCACACAGTAAGACAGGAAGACCTATATATACATACATATATATATATATAATGAGTGGACTATACTCTGTAGCCAATGGCCATAAATCAAGTTGCTGCATAGAGGTATTACCTCCTTCAAGCAGCGAATCAAAACTTCCCCCGGGTCACCCTTCAACACCAACAACCGCGACCCGAGTTTCCGGAGGCTCGAGTCCAGATCCACGAGGCTTTCGATCAGGAACCGTATCCGGTTCAATCCGGCACGGGATGACCCCATTGAGAAAGCACTCGGATCGGGCTTCATGTAGTGCGGGTCAATCACGAAAACCGGGTACAGAGAATCGGAGCCCTTGGCGGCAAACTCGAGCGCTGGGTTATCGTGGATCCGGAGACCCTTTCGGAACCACATCAGAGAGTTCGACCCGGACGCCATTGACGGGCTTGAATTGGTGTGGTAGAGAGAGAAAGTGGATAACGACTCAGAAATCAGTGAGAGTGAGAGATAGAGAGAGAGAGAGAGGCGCATAGAAGTGAAGAGGGTGGCGTACTTTAAACCGTTAACGTGTTTCCCGCCTTAAATGAATGAGTGATTGGGACGACTTGTGGTGTTGTCTAACGTGCACCAGGATGGAGATGTTAACAGATAGGGCACATTTTTCTCAATTTAAACTGCGCCACGCACACCAGGCGTAGATTAGAACGGTCTCTGCTGGGAGGATCAGAAGTGGCTGATAAGGTGCCACGTCGTTATTTAAATTCGAGGCAGTGCTTTGGATGAAATCATGAAACGACAACGTTTCTTGAGGATTATCAAATGGCACTGTGATCCCTTATTGTCCCGGGGTGCAATTCGGGCGGGTCGACCCGTGCCTAGTCCGGGCCCAGCCTAAAAATTACTAGGTTTGGGCTTGCAGTACTTTTCCCATGATTGAGCTTGGGCAGAAAAATATAAGCTCAAATTCAATTTGGGGCTAAGCTTTGGCAGAATTTTGTTGACCCGTGAAATCCGAGTTTCAGTCCGAATTCTATTTATGTATTATTTTTTATATTAGATTATAATGTATTCTAGTGACAAGAATACACTATTTAGATATTATTCAAGCACTACATTAATATATGAATGTTTTTTCCTTAAAAAAAAAAAGTGATTTGACACTCTACATATTGTTATTTACATTCTAACAATCGGTTTGTACAAAAAAAAATCTGCAATTCGGGATCGGGTTTTAATACTAAATCACAAATCCCGCTTGGGTTGAAAAATTCGGATTTATGTCGGGCTCGAGCTCAGACTTGGACAGACTGCTTAAATTTGGGCTCGGGCTTGGGCAGAGCTAAGACCTTTGGGTCCCGCATGAGTTGCACCCCTACTTATTGATAGTCCGTTTAATAAAGTTTCTAAATGCTTTGTGAGTTGATGTAGGAGTTGATGTAGTAAAATGTAGGGTAAATTGCACTTTACAATCCTGTAGTTTGGTGTGATTTCACTTTGGTCCCTGTAGTTTCAATTTTGTCACTTTAATTGGTCCTTGCAGTTTCGTTTTAGTTCAATTTGGTCCATTCATAAAAATTTCTTAAATTTTTTTTTATAAAAATAGGTTATATGATGCACACATGAGATATCATTAGGGGCATAATAGTAAATTTTTTAAGAGAAATTACACTTCACATACCTAAAATGAATCTAAATCTGTCAAAGATTGTAAGAAAAATTGATAAATAGACTACATTGAATCTAAACTGATATTGTAAGGACTAAAATGACAAAATTGAAACTACAATAACCAAAGTGAAATCACACTCAAATTATAAAGATGTGAAATATAATTTACCGTAAAATGTAATACCATCAGTAATTGGCATAGCACATTTGTAATTCAAATTTATGAAGCACAGCACTGACGGTTCATATTTCTTCTTATTACAAAGGTCTTTTTGTTTTAGTTTTATGTATATAGAAAATGAAAAGTTCCCAATTTAGGACCCTAGCTGCACTCGTTACGTGCAGTGCATGAGTAATCTTGAAATTAACCACCATCCATTTTCTAAGGTTTTCGGGTAATTTTTTTGTGATAACTTTCATACAACTTTCATATAACCTTTTAAAAGATGTGTCTATCTCTCTCATGTGTCACTGTGGGGTCCAGTGACATCACATGAGAGATATAGACACATCTTTTTAGGAGGTTGTATAAAAGTTGTATGAAAGTTGTCACAAAAAATTACTCTTTTCTAAGAAACTGTGCCAAGTAATTTGGCAGAGCAGTGGGGAAACTTTTCACCGATTAACATCTTTACCTTAATTAATGAAGATACTATAGAACAAGAAAAAGAGGAGAAAACCCACATTTCTTTATGGCCTAGTGGTAAGTTTCTTGGGTGTACTACTTAAAAGGTTTAGTGTTCGACTCATGGGAAGTGTGGCCACTGAAGAATTCACCCGGAAACTCCAAGGCCATACATCGGTGACACCATGTCACAAAGCCTACGTGGTATCACTAACTAATTAGCTTCTCCTACTAATTAACCAATAAAGCATCAAGAGAAATTATTCAATGTGATCGTCACACCACGTCCATTAGGGGTGGGCAACAGTCGGTTCAATTTCGAACTGAAAACTTCGGTTTGGGTTGGGAATTTCGATATCGAAATCCGAACAGAAATAATCTTCGAAAATATCGTTCGATTTCAAATTTTAAGCTCGCGTTTGGTTCGATTTCAAAATTTAAGCTCGCGTTTGGTTCGAAACTTCGGGTTGAATTCAACCAAAGTTTTTTTTCCCTATTATATATAGTAATAGCATTATAGCATCATTATAGTGAATTGCTTTAATTCTTTAAAATTTTTAATACTTTACATATTCACCAAGTTACCAACACAAGCCACAAGTACAATAAATATTTGGTAATCAAGAATATTAGTTAAACTAATGAAGTACCCTAGATCTATAAAAAAAAAAAATATTATTTGGTAATCAAGAACAAGGGAATAACTCAAATAGTTACTACCTTGCATTTTGCAAGCAACCTAAAACAACCCTAGATCTATAATTTAAAAAAAAAAAAAAAAAAAAAACACTTCGAGCATTCGGTTCGGGTTCGAGTTGAAAAATCATACTGAAAACCGAATTGTACTTATAAGTTCGATTCGGTTTCAAACCGAACTTACTTTGGTTCGAGTTCAAACCGAACTAAAATGGTTTGAAACTTCAATTTCGGTTCGAAAGTTCGGTTGGCCTGAAGTGTGTCCACCCCTAACGTCCATGACTCTCCAAAAAATGGAGGGCAAGTGTATGGTCTATATTAAAAGGTCAAGGCACATTAGCTTGCTGACGTGGTGTGACTATTATACTAAATAATTTCCCTTAAACATGTGGTTGGTCCTCATTTGATTGTGATACCACGACTGCTTTGTGACATGGCATCCCCATGATATTCAATATTTTCTCAAAAAGAGGAGGGAAAATAGTGGCAAACCCGGGAGTTTAGTTAAGTGGGGGCGGAAGCTTAATTATACAGAGGTTCAGGGGCAGCGTCCTAAACTTGAAGTATTTATTTATTTTTGTAGAAATAGTGTAATTCTGTGTGATTTTTTGCACAAACTAATCTCTTTCACAATCCTTTCATGAAAATTTTGTGTTATATGCTTAATTAGTGTTCGCTCTTATTATTTTGCTTCGGGCTAGCCAGAGCTATTTAAAGCCCAATTTTGTGTGTGTGTGTGTGTATGTGTGTGTGTGTGTTTGTGTGTGTGTGTGTGTGAAGGCAAACATAGTTTTTCCTAATATTTTGTGCGAGTGGTGCACGATCTGACTTTTATCGTAATGACGATTGTTAAAAACTAGTAAGAAAGTACCCTAGTTAAGGTTCTTTGACAATATTGAAGCACACAAGTCAAATTATGTCATAAAGATGTGAGAAGCAACCAAAATAAATCAACAAGCTTTAAAGGGCGGTCAGACTACCTTGAAGAAAAGAGACATTAAGTTGATAAAAAACTTGGACAAATATTAATGTACTAAACCTATCGGTGATGATGTAATTCTCAAATGCCTAGGGAAGAAACAAGCTATGCAAGTGATGGCTGAAGTCTATGAAGGAATTTGTGGAGCTCATCAGGCTGGAACAAAGATGAAGTGGCTCTTGAAAAAATACAACTACTACTGGCTAGGGATGTTAAAGGATTGTATAAGCTATGCAAAGGGGAGTCGGGCCTGTCAGAAGCACGGCCCGATGCAGCGGGTTCCACCCAAGGAGCTTTAGCCTATAATAAAGTCATAGTCGTTCAGAGGATGGGCCATGCTTTTGATTGGCAAGGTTCTCCCACCTTCATCGGGCCAGCACTGTTTTATTATAATAGCTATGGACTACTTACTAAGTGGGCCGAAGCTATACTATGCAGGACGGTGACTCAGGCTACAGTAATTAAATTCATTGAAAAGCATAAAATACACAGGTTTGGCCTTCCAGAAACAATAACGGCCGATTAGGGCTCTATGTTTACAGGAACGATGACTACAGCCTTCGCAGAAAGTAGTGGAATTACCATTTTCAATTCCACTCTGTATTATGCACATGCCAACAGACAGACCGAGTCAACTAACAAGATCCTCAAGGGAATCCTTGAGAAGATGATAAATGAAAATCCTAGGGAATGGGATAAATTAATGTCCGAAGCGCTTTGGGCCTATCGGACATCTAAAAGGTCTAGCACTGGGGTTACACCATTCATGCTAACCTATGGGCATGATGCTATGCTATTGGAAATCACAGTCCGAACAGCTAGAAGGGCATTGAAAAACAGCTTGAGCCCGTTGAATACACTGAGGCTATGATTATAGAATTAGAAGGACTTGATGAAACAAGGTTGGCAACCTTGGACTCATTAAAAGTACAAAAGCTACGTGCTGCCCGAGCATACAATAAGAGGGTAAAAGAGAAGTCCTTCTGCACAGAGGACTTAGTTTGGAAGGCAGTTTTGCCCATCAGAGACAAGGACAACCGTTATGGTAAATGGTCGGTCAACTGGGAAGGTCCCTTCATCATCTACCAAGTCAAGAAGGGTGGAACGTACATGCTGCACGATATTGATGGAACGGTTCATGCCAGGCTAATCAACAGTCAGTATTTGAAGTCCTATTATCCTACTTTATAGGAGACCATTGATCTAGAGTACAAACCAAATCCTGGTCTAGAATATGAACTACTCATCAATTATGAGCCTGAACCTGAATGATAAAAAATTTCATTATATTAAATAGTTGGGCACAACTTACCTACAAGTGCGTGCTTATAGAATGAATAAAGAAAAATACAAATACAAAAGTCAAAAATCACCTTCTAAGCCGATTTAAAAATTTTACGTTTTGCCCTCAGATCTTCCCAGATCTTCTGAGCCCCAACCCGATCTTGTTTGGCCTTGTTAAACTTTTGAGACCAAGCACGGGAGATTGGATGCTGGCCTGTAGTTTGTCACTGCATTTTTTAGCGTCGCCACCAAGTTGAGCTAGGGCTTCATCTACCTTTACTATGGTCGCGTTGTTGGTAACAACATCGGCCTCACATTGCTCCAGTTGAGCCTTGAGTGTAGCTATGTGGGCTTGTAGCCAGGCAGCTCGGGCAGTCACCTTAGTTCGAGATGCTTTCCCAATCTCGTATTTTGTCTTGGTCGATTGCAGAAACTGCATTGCCTTCTATCAAGCATTAAGATGAGCTTTGATCTCAGTGTCACGATCCAAGTCTCGCTCAGTAAGATATTGTCCGCTTTGGGCCTAAACCCGCACGGATTTGTTCTTGGGCCACTACTCAAAAGGCCTCTTACTAGGGAGACTTGAAACACACATATATAGCACATTACTTTTCTACACCCAAGCGATGTGGGATGAACTTCCTATAGTGTGTAGCCTTCCAGTACTTACTACAGCCACAAAGGCACCTACAGCAGCCTGCCCACAGCACTAGGGTGTAATACCCTGTATTTTTGTAATGTATTATGTGAATAAGACCCTGTATGCTTCTTTTAATACTTGTTTGAGCCTGGCCTTACCCTTGGTATAATTTGGATACCAATCGATTGAACTGTTTTCCAATCGATTGCCTTATTTTGGATACCAATCGATTGAACTTTATCCAATCGATTGCTTTTGTCAATCGATTGACACTTATGCCAATCGATTGGAGGCAGCTGGGCAGATCCTTTTGCTCTGGCTGGGAAGAGGCCACGTGAACACCTTCCCTCTATATATACCAGCCCATTTTGGGCGTATTTCTGGTTGCTGAAATCAGAGAGAGTGAGAGGGAGAGTCTTGTGTGTGTATTTTATATATATACACTCATATATATATATACACACATATATCTATATATTTGCGCACACACACACACACACACACACAGAGAGATTGAAGAGGAAGAAGAAGAAGACCAGAAAGAAGAAGAAAAGAAGAAGAAGGAGAAGAGAGAAGGCGGAGAACTAGAGAGAGAGGGAGGAAGACCACCATTGAAGCTCCAAGCTTCATTACACACAACCAAACACGCCCTTAACGCCTAAGGTGAGTTTTAAACTCACTTGGTAGCCTTACATTGATGTTAGGACTTGTTTTAATAAAGAAGAGATGCAGAAACCATGTATTCCCGTTATTTGTTGCTGGACAGTCTTCTCTGTGAAGAAGACGAAGTATCAATCGATTGGTACTCTTACCAATCGATTGACATCTTTCAGGTCCCAATCGATTGACATTTTGTGCAATCGATTGGCATGGATTGTGATCCAATCGATTGAACTTTTTATCAATCGATTGACACTACTTCTATGCCAATCGATTGAATCTTTTTCCAATCGATTGATGCTACTTTTATACCAATCGATTGAACCTTTATACCAATCGATTGGAAGCTTCAGAATACTGTTTTTCTTATAATAACTGTTTAGTTGTTTATTTACTGTTCAGTATTTCCCAGCATGCTTTATTATTGTAATACATACATGATAACGAGTTAATGCAGCGTAGGGTCGTAGTAACAACAAGACTAACGGTTAATGTTTATAATGTTAGATACGGAATAGTCATGAATCCGTTGGAGTTAACGTTCATTTCATTCAGAGTAGTCGGGCCACATTGGGATTGTCATGTATCGGTGATAGAGTTGAACTTAAGTAGGTTTGCTAAGATTCGGGAAATTTGCGTGGGCGGGCTTTGGTCGATCATATGTTCTTAAAAGCGGTAGACAGACGAAGGTGTCTATGACTTGCGGTGAACCGGACCAATTGCCCTAAGATAGCCAGATGATCTAATCATATGTTCTTAAAAGCGGTAGACAGACGAAGGTGTCTATGACATGCGGTGGACCGTGATCACTGGTAGACGTCGCTAAGTTGTGGCATAGAATGATGTACTGTTGTTTAAAGCGTTATATCCCTGACATGCGGTGGACTGTGCATATGTTCTTAAAAGCTTAAAAGCGGGGGATGGACTAACGTGGTATCCATGACATGCGATGAACTGTGCATATGTTCTTAAAAGCGGTGGATGAGCAATGGTGTGTTATAGAGTTGAACTACTGTCGAGTCTGTTCCCCTATCAGGACGCGTTATCGATCTTAAAATGAATAGGACGTCAGTAATCGGATCATTGGTTTGATTAAAGGAGTTACCCTTACTGAATTCTAATTTGGTTACTCTTTATAACTTGTGATAATATTAATAGTCGATACCCTGTTAGTATTTAACTCACTCGGCTTTCATTAAGCTGGCGGCGTTTATGCCGCTGGACATTTCTACGTTCCAGCGCACCCTGGTTATGACTATACAGGTGAAGGGCCTGCAGGAGAGGACTACTATGCCGGTGACGGAGTCCCTGTGGAGGATTTCCCCGACGGAGGTCAGACCGAAGAAGACTACTACGCCGAGGACTACCTCTACGCCAACTAAAGACTAGACTATAATTGTAGCTAATTGTCTTTACCGTTTTAAAACCCCTTTTTGTAGTCAGGCATATGTTGCCTTGACATTTGTACTTCCGCTGTCTTATATTTGATTCGAGACTCTGATGTGTAATAGTTAGTAACTCCTGTTGACTTTATGTTGCGTTGTGATCAGAACCTAGACTTCGTTCTTGTTACACTATTACTCTTGTTGCTTAGTACTGCGTGGTGTGGACAATCATGTGACTTCACCCGTCGCTGCCTTTGGACCCAAAAAGGAAATTTATTTTTCTCTATTTTTGCCGTTTCGGGGCGTGACATAGGGTCATTATAATCAGCTTCAATAGTGGAGGTCGATTAATCCAAAATACGGCAACCTGGTAGCCGTTCTTGGATCTCTCAAATCAGAGCAAGCAGCCCGACGGAGAGCAATGAGTCATTAGCAAGGGTAGCCAAGGTAGCATCGATCTCGGTGGTTGATGGGAGACTGCCTAGCCCATGGGAAATGAGTCTGAGAACAAGGTCTCGTGATCGCTGCAAGGGTGTGGGAGAGCCCGCTTCGGGTTCAAGAGGACCGAGGTCAAATGCTTGAAGGTCCAGGACGGTAAAGAAGTCGTTAAAGAGTATGGGTGGCCTGTTTAAGAATATAAAGGGTCAATAATATTGGAAAAAGATAGCAAAATATGCCTGAAAGTATAGTAAATTACCTAGGCAGATAAGGATGTAGAAGTTGGTGTGTCTTGTGGAACAACGGCCTTGCTGCTGGGCTGTGAGGTGGAAGGTTGGGAGGATTGAAGACTTGGCTCAGGGGTAGGAGGCACAACTATTTCCTCCTCCATAACTCTTATACCCGAGCCTGCTAGAGTTGGTTCTTCAATGATGGGCTCAGCCTCAATCGTTTCTTCTAATGGGCTAGAATTAGCTGGATCGGCCACTATAGTCCCTTCTGTAGCATCAATGGTCGGCTCTGTTGCGGTAGCACAATCAGTCTGGCCAGTCAAGTCATCTCCGACACGGTCTAATATCGATTAGACCGATTGCTCGACCACTTCGTCAGTTGCCTCCGCAGTGGCAGCAACCCCATGCAAGTCCTCATTGCTGGAGGACAGGATCACTTATTCTGGGATAGAGACCCCAGTAGAATCAGCATCATCGTCTCCATCCAGGGGAGAGAGAGGAGGTACAACTCGGACGGGGACCACCCTCTCTGTAATTCTTTTAAGAAAGGTTGTTGCCAGTTCAGGAGAAGTTGGAATGGGAAGTAGAGGCAGCATAACCCGTTGATGAGCAGCTAAGGGATCGGCCGGTTGTGCTTAAAGGGCTGGCCCAGTAGGTAATGTCTCTTCTTTAGAGTCTTCGTCCACAAGTTGAAATAGAACGAAAACGGTCAAAGGTAAAATTAAATGAAATCGGATAATTCAGACGGAAAGCAAAGAGTGGGAACTTGAGTGGATGGGGTTGCAGTCTTTGTCTTCTTCTTAGACGGCTGCTGGCTTGATGCCTTCTTGGGAGCTGGTCTCTTCACTACCTATTTTTTGTAGGTTGCTACAGGGGCGACAACAGGCAGATCGGCCTCAATGGCCAATGACGTGGTGAATTGAAGAAGTACCTTGGAGGCAGTACCCCTGAATATTTGGGTAGCCCAATCAGACCATCATTTCTCAAATTTTTTGGAAATAACAGGTCGGGCCGAGAATGGTTTAAAGATAAATGCTGCCTTTAGCCTGTCTGATTGCTCATTTATTTTCTTCACCTGATTGTCATTCACGATAAGGCCGCGTTCTACCCAGTCCACGTTCACGATAGTAGCCAACTGTGACAGCCTGAACTAACTGGTGTAGAGAAGAGCGAAGTAATATTCAACCCTACACTTGTTGTTACTGGAAGGTATGCTCGGGCTGAATATTATGTCCTTAGCCACTAAGTAGCTCAAGAAAACTTCGTTGTAAGTGGCTTGGGTACCTGGACCCCAATTAGAAGGGTTGTAGAGAAGTTGTAGAAATGTGGGGAATTGTAGAGAGGAAAATGGTGTAAAAAAAGGGGGAGCCCAATTGGCACATCCCTCGTAAAATAACGAAAAAGATTCCTCAAAGGAATGCGACGATGGAGCAACGTTCACCTAGTAGACGGCAAAAATGGGAATGGCAGCCAGTGAATGGGCAGTCGGTCTGAATCCTGGAAAACACGAGTACAACCCGAGCTAGAGAATCCAAATCGGGCTGCCTCTAGAGCTGAAACCCGAATGAACAAAGTCCGTTACGCCTTGAACTAAATGGGCCCAAACGAGAGTGGCCAGGGCCAAGGGTTTCCCAGAAGCTAGAGCCAGGGCTAAAGTAGTATACTCCTTTGTAATTGTCTGTTTGACCGAACAAAAGAGATACATGTTCAGCCAATAAATAAGGAACGCCGTGTGATCAGCGTCGGATACGTCCGTTCCTTCCTCGCCCATGGAAGTAGTCAGAAAACCTCCGAAGGCTATAATCGACATGTAGGACATAGCCCCGTCTCTAACAGATTCTTGTTAGGGGTAAGAAAAGTTGGTCGTTCCAACATCTAGGCCTGGTATGATCTCTTGTCCATGGGGGTAGAGCCCTAGCAGATAGTTGACGTCCTCGATAGTTGGCCCCATTAGACCACAGCGGAAGAGGAACCCGTTGCATGAAGAAGACCATAAGAGGATAACAAAAAAGAAGAGCGATTGGTAACATCATAAATGCCCATTTGTTTCCAAAGTTCAGCCCTTGAAGCCAAAACCCTTGTCACCCATTTTTCCCAGTCTGAGGCAGGTGTAGGCTAACCCTTGATGGGATGGGTGGCTGTCCAGACCTTGCTCCAGTTTGCGGGGGTTTGGAAGAGTGATTCGTTGGCTACCGGAGGAAAATAAGAGTTGAAGGCCGCCGGAGGATCATCGCAGAACATAATGCCAAAACCAGGCGCCGCCGGTGTCCCATCAAAAGGGTAGTAGTTGGTAAAGCAGTCGGTGGAAATGGCAGAGGCATGGGTCTTGGCCAGTTACCTGACCTCCCTGCACTGATTTTGTGGGGGTCGGGCTTCTAAAAATGACTTTTTCCCTTTAGAAGAAGTCGTCGGAGCAGTTTTAGGGGCCATTGAAGTGGATGCTTGATGAGGTTGTTTGCCAGAAAAGGTGGAGGTCGTAGAGAGAGAAGCTATGAGTTGTAGAGAGAGGGAAGAAGACGCAAATGAGTTAGGAAAGTGGGAGGTTTTTGAAAAACTCATCGCTTTATATGCTTAGCATTTAATGATTGGTAAGATTCTCGAGATCTGACATACTCTACATGAGGGACACGTGGCAAGTTTAAATTTCAAAATGTCACATCAAACAAGGCGGGATGTTTGATATGACCTTTTGGGGGGCAATTATTTGCACCCAAAAATTGTCAAGGAATTTTTGGCCCGAATGAAGTTAGATCGGGCTCGAGAAGGCACGTAATTCACAAGGATAAAGCACAAGTGGTATGAAGCTCGATAGGTAATATGGGTTAGAGACTTAGCAATCGGGCACCATACGTGGAATCAGTAAGCAATGGTAAAGTGTTGGAGCCCGATGGGTTGAGATAAGAATGATATCCATCAGGCATCCATGGGAAGAGCATGCATAAAACTGTCATCGGGCAGGAGAGTCAAAAAGCATGACAAGTAGGGATTGCGAGCCCGATGAAGTTAAAAGTATGATTGCATGAGCCCAATTATAAGGCAGTTTTGTTCCTGGCTGTCAGGGCAAATGCCATCCTGAAATTAAGGAAGAAGAGTTCTTTTTGGAATGAGATTAGAAGCATACAGCTGGATATAGAGGGATAATCTTGAGAATATTGGGATTGACTCAATCAGAATGAGGATAATGAAAGAGTTTGGGATTAGGAAGGATTCTTCAATATATATCCTGCATGGAGCGTAAGTCAAGCAGTCCTTGCCTTATCAATATTGTTCTAAGGTCGCTATAAATACAAAGGCAGGCCATAAGTGCAAAGGACTCCGTGTCATTCTTGAAACAACACTCATATAGCATTCAACGCATTCAAACCTGTGTTTTTGTTATTCTGCATCCATAGCATCCATAACAAATAGGTCTCCCCTCTTTGTTAATTTTTTTATACTATTTTTCACCCTTTTGAACAATCAGAGCATGTTCTGATCTTGTTCTTTGGTTTTGTTGTGATTTTCTAAACATTCAATAAAATATCATTGTAATTTATTAATCGTTTATGAATGTTTACTTGGTAAACTCTTGCACTAAGTGGCTTGTTCGCTTCAGCACTGCCATAGAATTTCCGGTGAGGGTACTTTTCTACTCACCACACACAATCACCATGTTAGAAGTCAGATCTCTCTTGAGTATCACTCACTCAAGCATCTAGGAAATTAGTTTGCACACACCGAGCCCGTTTGGCTCTGGCACGCCCGCGCATAACTACAAGCAAACAATTCTCCCTATGGATTCACCGTGTGTTTATTCACTTTCTTTGGATTATCAAAGTATGTGTGTATGTGTATGTGTGCGTGTGTGTATGTGTATGTGTGTGTGTGTGTGTGTGTGTGTGTGAATTTGAGAGAGAATGCAAAGGAGTCCAGAGAGTTGAGAGCTTGAAAATGACTAAGAGTTGTATGTGTGTGTTTTGTTCTTGAAAGTTTGTGTGAGTAATGCTATGTACTTGTGTGTGTGTGTGTGTGTGTGTGTGTGTGTAGTGTAGTGTTTATACATATAATTACTAAGTGAATTAAATGTGTGGTAATAAAATGCACATACATCACATATGTTTTGCACCACAAACTTCTACTGATTGCACATCAATAATAGTGTGGCTTACACTGATTGATCTCAATCTGTCAGTTAGCTGTTTGTTCGGTTTTGTTTAGTCAGTTAAGCTAATTAAGTTAGCTTTAAAAAATATCCCAAACATAATTATTAGGGACAATAATTTGGTGATGTGACACTGCATTTCATTAATTGCTATATCCCAAATCGTAGGGTATCTTAGGGGCGCAGTCTTTACGTGATAATACAAAATAAATAAATAAATAAATACAAAGGGTTACAAAATTAAAAGCATTGGGTTTACAATTAACAACACATGTACTAATTATTTATTAAAATAATACAACTTACTAGAAATAATACACATGAATAAAATAAAACTAATATTTTATTTAATATTAGGGAAATGGAAATTACAAGTTGCTGCACAATACAAATTCAAGGACTAATTGTTGTAGCAAGATTATCAGTTGGACTTTATCCACTTTAGGTGGGTGGACTAAACTCTAAAGAAAATACAGGAAAAATTAAGAAACACACGCAAACTTCTATAATAGCACTGCAAACCTCCCCAATCCCAAATAAAACTATGGCGTAGCTCGAGATTGAGCTTGCTAAGGGTGAAAGCTACCAATGAGACCTACAACAGAGATCACAAAAAAAAAAAAAGAACTCTCCAGAACTGCGACAAGAACCCACTGATCTGACAAAAGAACGCCGTATCAGTACTAGTAAATCCCTAGATCTGAAAGTCCAATGTTGTATTTGCGAAGAGGAGTAGCCAGATCGAACAACAGAACAAGGAGAGCAAGGAGATCAAGAGGGGGAAATTGTACCAAACAAAATAAAATAAAGAAAAACACGCAAAAAAAAAACCTCATAGAGAGCACATTAGATTTTGATTAGAGAATGTTGAAGTGGTCCCACTACCACATAGTTGGGAAACACTTAGGTAGGGGGTGGAGCTAGGAATAACGGCTTAGGGGGGTATGGGTATGGACACGTAGCCTCGGTGGGGTCTACCCCTTTTTGCTTCGGAAAGAATTTTCTCTTTTTTGAAATAGATTTTTGATAAAAGGTCTGTGAAAACAGATACAAAGTCGCCATTTGGTCTTTGGGGAACCAAGAAAACCAATTTGACTCATGCAAACGGATAAGGGGACCAGGCCTTCATAACCAAAGAATTTGGCTTGGGGTTTTGGTATGAGAGAGGAAGAAGCCTTTGTTACGACTAAAACACCCTCAACTCGCCCCGTCTTTCAACATGCCTCAATTAGCATCCAAATAATCATTTTATACTATGTTTGGTTCGACAGTTAATAATATGATAAGTGTATTACATTGCACAAGAATTTTGAAATGCAAGATCAAAAGATAAGATAACATTCATAAGATCTAAGCCAAATATCACACAATACAAAGTGAAAGATCACACAAAACAAACTAAAGATAAATCATCTAATTCACATATCAAGCAATCAAGTTTTCCTAATCTAGGGGGGGAGGGGGGTTTGGACATTGACTCTTGAGAAAAAGAAGATCTCTCAATCCCCATGATGGATGAGAAAGGAAGATTAGATCGGGAGGAACATGAACATGTGATCAAGTTCATTCCTTATAACCTTCTTAGATTAGGAGTCACAAAAGCCCCAAATCTTGCATGGATGCAATGTATGTTCCTAGAATGTGCAAAGTAGTGGTGTGTTGGTGTTCATGGATTTTCTAAAGTGATTTGAAACTATAATATAGACACCCATTTTTGCCCAACAAAAAAATGTTAGTACCATTCATCCTTTTTTTTACCCAACCAAAAAGGGGGAGGATCTTTACTTCTTTTCTTTCCACCAAGTTAGGTAGATTTTAAAAAAACAAAAAAAGATGATATTGGGATTCCTTCTTGTAGTAAAAAAAAAAAGATGTGATTCCTTCATGTAGTAAAAAAAACAAAAAAAAATTAGTGGAGTTTCTCTTTTCCATAACAAACTATGGTGGAGTCTTTCTTTTCAATAAACAAAGCTTGATGGATTTTTACTATTCCATAAAAAAAATGCAAGTAGTTCTTGTTCTTTTGCTTAAAACAAAATGGGTGGATCTATATTTATTTTTTGAGTAGAGTGTTCTAAAAATTAAAAAAAAAAAGAAAAAGAAAAAAAGAAGAAGAAGTAAAACTCTTGATTGGCCTATACAAGGAGGCCAATGCAAACCATTCAGAAGAAGAAAAAAATAGATTGCTTTCTCTGGATATCACCTTCCTCTCCATCTCCCCCATTTTATCATTAAACACAAAAAAAAAACCCACAAACAAAAAAAAAGAGTTTCTATTTTCTTCACCACTAGACCACCTCTTCTAACCACAACCATCAAGGCCACATTACAATCATCACCCAACTTCCCAGTTACTTACCGTCAATGTTCTATCAGACATCTAATAACTCAGGTTTTCTGAACAAACTTTTCTTCATCTCTCGTCTATATAATCTGTATTCTTGCTTGATAATAAAAATAAATAAATAAATAAAATAATAATCCACGTCTGACTCGGGATTACTTGGTTTCCAACACAAAAATCACGTCCGATTCGGGATTACAAGGTTTCTAATACAGAAATCCCACGTGATTTCTAATACGGAGAGTCATGTTCTATTGGGGATGACGCAGTTGCTAATTCGGAGATCTATGTTTTATTGGGGACTACGCGATTTTCTAATACGGAAATCTATATCTAAATAAGAAAGTTTGCTTAATAGAATAATAAGAAGAAAGAAAGGACTAATCAGACTCAATAGCCGCCTTTGCAATTGGAGATCTTCTCCAACTCTGTGACAGTCGTCCAATATTTTTCGTGATTTTATTAAAATATGTCTGTGCCACTTTCAAAGCACAAACACATGAAGCTCAAAATCTACCAAAAAAATCACAGCAGGTTTACTTAATAACGTCCTCGTTTTGGGACGCTTGAAAAATTTTGTTTCGCTCTATTTTTATTTTTCTCATTAACCTTAGCCGCTTACCTATCTTAGTGAATTTTTTCAGATTTTTCAAAAATCATTAGAATTTTGTAAAAAATTGTTTACTTTCAGTCGATAATGCAGTCCCTGATTCTGAGTAAGGGTGCTTCTAAATTCAATTTCTCTCAATTTACAAAGGATATTGCAAAAATAGTTTTCTCCCATAGAAACTAGACTCATGTAAGAACCTTCCCTCAAAATTTCATAAAATTTGAAGTACCGAGACCCCTCCATTCTATTTTTGGAACACTCAACTTAAATCTGCCAAAAATCTGAAAGAAAATGAAAAAAAAAAAAGATTTATTTTTCTTTCACTGAATACTCCTCACTTATTAAGTTTCTCGATAACTTTGATAAAAGGAAAATTTGAATATCTCTTTTCATTCTTTTGGGCACCGACCCTTTCTTTCGGCATAAAAAAATACAAAAAAAATCTCTTTTCTTTGTTTTGGGCACCGACCCTTACTTCTGGTACACTTTTTAGTCATTTGGGCACCGTCCCTTTCTTTCGATATAAATAAAAAATGCAAAAAAAATGGACTATCTCAAAATAAAACTCCAATGCCACATTTACTTGGAATATGCAAATAGCACAGGACGGGTAAGTCTTAACACTCTTAATTGAGTTAAGCATTCAAGAAGAATGAAAAGAAAATACCAAAAAAAAAAAAATGGACATCCTTCAATAAACTCAAAGCTTCCCTTGTTCAAGATCTTCAAGTAACGCAGGTAAAGTCAGGTAACTTTTCTTATCCTACATGCACTATCTCATCTTTCTTAAAGTTGGGTATTGACCCTTACCTCCGACGTAGGAATAAAAGGACAGAAAAAATAAAAAATAGAAATGTACTAAAAAATCCTTCATTCTCCACTCACTTGCATAAGCTCATTTCAATCTTAATCACTTTCCAAACGTTCCTAGCTACACTGATTCTCACTCAAATCACTTTTTCAAAACTCATTACTCTTTCAAAGGTTAAAGTCTAGAACTACTCCGTACAAGTTAAAGTTTCTAGTTACACCAACTTTTACTAAAAATATTACTTCACACTCACACGGTCTAGATTGACCAACTTTTTCAAAACACTTGCACACACTCATGTATATACAATGCACAGAACTACGTACGACCTGATTCTCGACTTGAGTTACGTATGCAACCCCTCACTTGGGTACGGCCACAACCACATCTTTTTCTATTTCTTGTACATCCTCACACTCTATTATCTTTCACTTATGTCCCATTATCATGAAAATCACTAAAATCGGCAACCGTGATTGCACGGATGTTTAAGGGTGCCTAACACCTTTCCTCGACATGACCCAGTCCCCGGACCCATTTTTTAAAAGATCTCTGGTTTTCGCGTGGCTATTCAAAGTCATAATTTTAAAGGATCCACTTTTCTCAAAACTGTTTTCAAAAGTCAAAGATGATTACTTTAATTGTCTTTACAGGGATCTTAACACCCGAATAATGTTAGGTGGCAACTCTGAAACATTTCAAATGGGCACTACCATACTCTTTTCACCCTTCTCAATAAAAATCCGATGCATCTCATCCACTTTCAGAAAGTCAAGCCATGATAGCTGGCCGTTCAGAGGGCGCGAGCGCGATAGCTGGCGACTCTGCTGGGGATTACACTTAAGAGGACTCAGGCCTTGACACGGAAATAATTTGTGTGCGCTTGTGTGCTATACCCAAGTGTAGGTAATCGTGCAAGTAGTAAACTGGATTAAGTCCAGGTCGATCCCACAGGGAAGGATGAGAATTAAATTACCTAGATTAGACTCTAACAGAAACGAAAATTCAATGTTTTAAAAGAAGTATAGAACACAAAATTCTACGATTAACAACTATTAAAATTAAAAGCAATTAAACTATCTTAAACTAATGATTAACTAGCTAAAATGAGATTTGAAAACGGTTTTTTTTTCTTAATAAAGGGAAATGGTGGGATCACGCGAATCCACTGTGACCTAGCCGTCTACCATGCAATTACAATTTAAGCTCAATGGAGTACATCTTCTACAGTATTCCGTACTTTTCTAAAGATATAGAATCAATAGCCCTTTCATGACCGGGACTATATCATCTTAATTAAGTTTGAAATACATGAAAGTGGTTTAATTCAATAGTTAAGACTCGCACCTACAATGGTGTTAGCATTGAGGGTGGTTTGCAAAATGTATTGAAAGAAAATGCCTTAAGGCCTTAAGTTCAAAGACTGTTTTGACAAACTGAGCATTCGGGGACAGTTTGATAACAAATCATTAAAACAGAAAGTCTTGGAATACTGTATTAGGTGATCTCAAGAATCAGAGAGTTCGATCGATCGACGCGCTTTCGATCGATCAAAAATCGTCATCCCTCGATCGATTTAAAATTCTTATATCGATCGATAAAATCTCTGTATCGATCGATCAAAATAACTCCGATCGATCGAACACAGATATTATCCTGGTGCATGGCAGAGGCTGGAAATCACAGTTTCATCGCGATTTCCCAACCTAGGACTACTCAGACATGGTCTGGAGTGTCTCAGATGCGTTTTTAACGTAAAGATTCATTAAAGTGTCGTTTGATTGTGAGTTTTTCATTAAAACTATGAAATCATATGATTTTAAATTGTCTAGCATGCAATCCTACGAGATTACGGATTATACTACGAATAACTAAGTGCAGAATGTAAATAAGACAATAACTCAGTAACCTGGAACGAATAACTCGTGTTAAACTATAAGAATCCAAGCTAACAATGTAAAAGCTTGAGTAAAAACCTACAAAACAAGAAAAATATCTCTCATCTCTCTATCAAAACTGATAAAAAGTAAGTGGGCCTCCTTTTAGACGCTTACAAAACGAATATATATAGCAGAGACCTAATGCTAGGGTTGAGACTCCGTCTTTTGCTGCGTGCGTGTATTCTGATAAAAGGCATGTTCGATCGATCGAAATACTATCGATCGATCGAAATTCTGGAATCTTCGATCGCTTAAACAACCTTAGATCGATCGAAACCCAGATCGCTTGAGGGGACCCCGATCGATCGAGATGCAATTTTCAGCTTTGAATTATCTTCATTGAAGCCAAGCACTTCCTTTTTATCCTGTTCAACCATTTGTTTACACAGCGACAGTATTCTGCACGAATTACAGCTAAAACACACAACTTATCATAGATTAATCATAATGTGTATAAACTGGTATTGTAATTCAAACTGCAGATATATGAGGGAATTGTGAACTAAATTAATGTATTTTCTTCTTTTAGCGCGGTTGTATTTTACAAATACCTCCGCTTGTCACAACCCCCAACTAGCGAGTTGCTAGTCCCTAGCAATAACGCGAAAATAAAACAAGCTTACTACTACTATAACGACTAAAATAAACAAATTAAAACTAAAGCAAACTAATCTAATTAGAAAGAGACGCTACCTAACTCACTTTCGCAGGAATCGCGGTTGCATTTAGCAAATGCAACAAGCCGTTAAACCCCTAGGTTTCCCCTAGTGGACGAGTGTTGTCTCGTGAGGGTTTGCAGTGAATATACCCACAAAATTCTCAATTTTTAAGCTCAAAAAGATACAGAAAAACTTATAAACATTCCTTCCCATTCGACTATCAATTTAGCTCTACAAGACATATCAACCTCATACAAACCATGAAGAAACCCACATGTTCCTCATATCACCGAGATAATTATACATATGCATTCCATTCATGTATCCGTGTGTGTGTGAAGTCAATAGCTATGCATCTAACTTAATTTAGAATTGTTTAGACTATCATACCCTTTGGAATTCGTAGTTTCAACTCAATTCTCACATGGGGTTACGCTCCAAAATGAACATCTGACAGAAACTGGTTTAATAATGATCGCTCATGGTGTGAAAGCTTTGATAAGACTGATGTTTTAGTTGCTAATGCCTTCACACCTAACTCAATAAAGGACGAACATTTGGAGTGTATAGTCTCACGAAAGGGGTACTACTTACTAAAGGAGCGAAATACCGTGGATAACTCAAATTACACGTTCATATTCAAACTAAGTTGTTAAAAATCATTAAGACTTTGACTTTTCGGCTTTTATTTAGTAAGGTAGAGATAAGAGGGGCAAGATTTGCACATCCTTAACATGTGATGGAGACTAGTTTATTTCTTCTTTATTCCAACCGTCCTCTATTCTCATATATGTTTTTTTTAACCTACTCCTTGCATATTTTCTTTTTATAACGTCCTTCCACAACTGCTCCCTTCTCGTCACATACTTCAACAATTTTAATCACATTAGGTGTGCAATTAGGTTTATAGAGTTTAAAGTATAAGATGAAGGGTTTTAGGCTTTCATGTTGGCAATATTTAATCAGTGTGGGGTTAGAAGGTTCTTGGATGTTGATACAGGTATATGAAAAAGGAAAGGAGTGAATAACGATGGCTTAAATCATTTTCCTAACTTCTTAGTTTTAGCACTTCGGTGTTCATCGAGTTTAGTTGGTAAATCCAGAACGTTCTCCTCTAATAAACAGCCTACAAGAAGAATTTGAGACTATGCAATGAATTTAAAATATCAAGGAAAACAATGCGAATTTATTGTGATAAGTCCCTCAGAATTGAAGTTTGGGCTCAAAAAGCTCACTAAGGGTCATTAGTTTCCACTATTCATTCTTTGAAGCATAAAAGTCGTATTAACTCTATTTTCAGTTTTCTGCATAGCTATTAACACGTGCGAATGATATTTGGATACATGAAGGGTCAACATCTGCATTCGTCCTAGTGAACTAGAAAAACGCGTGAGATTAATTCATAAAGAGATGAGATTAATATGAATATATCATTGCTTGATAACAGCTAAATAGGAATGAATATTCAAAATTATTCTACCAATAAAGTTCATATAAAAGAAAATTTATTTTTGTGTACCATCTGTTAAATTTAAGTTCAACTTTTAAAATTTTTTGAAATGTTTGGTTTGTGTGCATTTGTGATCGAGATTGTATGAAATGTACAATAACGTGGATCAAATTGTGAAGTATAAACAAGTTCAGGTGATAATCTATCTACATCCTACCCCCAACTGAAAATTGCGATGACCTCAGAAGTTGATTTGCAAAATAGATAGAGAGATATCACCTGATAAAGGAACGCAATAACCGTAGGCATCACAATCTGTAAATAAACATATAATCTCCAAAAAAAAAACAAGATCAAGAGAAAGATACACAAAAATAAATAAATACATGATCCACATATAATAACAGAACCAAGATAAAACAATGAAAATGACAGAGCAGTGATAATAAAAAAACAACCAAACCAAACCACCCAACAAAACCAAATATCCACATAGAGTACCATATAACCAAAATCCAAAAGACAAAAGAGGAGAGCAAAGAGATATAAATAAGAAAGAAAAGATACAACAAAACTCTCCAAACTCTCGTAAAGTCCAGACCTAAACATCATCCGCGACATCTGATAATATCTCTATCGGCGCAACGGGGGTATCCGTAACTCCACCCTCAGCAACAGTATGAGCCGTCGCCGGGTCACTTTCAGTCACGACTAGAGGTGGTGGAAGTGGGGGCTCCGCAGAAGGTGGTGCCGCTGATGTTGATGGTGCAGAAGGGTCAGCATGTGGTGGTGGGGCCTCAGAAGTGGGTGGATCGGCAGTACGGTGCGCAGAAGGGGGAGTAGTGGTAGGTGAAGGTGTATGTAATGACTGGTCAACCCCCAACTGGATCAAGATGGCCTCCAGCAAAGTCGTCATGTGGTCGACTCGGCCCTCGAGTCTGATCCGAGCCTCTCTCTCCTCCAATAATAACGCATGAATAGTCGGGAGGGGCACGGATGAAGAAGACTCTCCCTGGGCCTGAGTTTGAGCCTGAGAGTGCTGTCTCAGCTCAAACTGTGCAATCTCATCCCGAGGATCAACCTCGTCATCAGAATCAAGCTCCTCAGCCTCTATCGGCGTCCCTGAAGCTGCACCCTCTGTATCGGTGCCATCAGCTCTCCTCCTCTTCTCTCCAACTTTCGCTTTCCCTTTACCCTTCCTCTTCCTCTTCTGAGCATCAGATCGGCGAAAAGTTGTCTCGCCAAACCGACTGCGAGCCTGAGAGGTCGCATCATCAGGTAAGGGAAAGAGGCCAGCCTGCTCGATCACCCGGTGAATAGCCCAAGCACCCTTCAAGTGCTTCTTGGCAGTAATGTAGCGGGTAGGATGCCTCATGAAATCAATGTATAGGCGAGGCAAACAGACCGGTAACCCCGTCCCTATGGCATATAACACGTGCGCATACCAGGGTGCAATCTTCTCCCAGTAGGAGGTCACCAAAAGGCAGTTGCTTAGGGCAAGGTAGAGCATATGATAATTATCGGTCAGATAAAAGTCAGCAATAAGGGATTTACCATCCCACCTCGGTAACGCACCCCCAGTGAGCTCTCGGATGACAGCAGTCGGTAGGAGCACTGGCGTGCTAGCACGGTGCGGGCATACACAGTCGGGCACCTCCAGGACCCCTAGAGCAGCGGAGACGGTGGCCGGACTGAATACAATCTCCCTGCCACGAAAGAATGATCTGAGTGTGAACGCAGCATCTGGATCTCGAATCATCGTCGCACAGGCCGCGTGGATCCACGAAAGATTTACTCTCTTTGTCTGAGAGAGAAAATCGGACCAATGTGGCATGGCTCGAAGGCGGGCGAGATACCAAGGAGTAGTGAGCCAAGCTGTCTCCAGTGGTCACTCAAGCATGACCAGTCTAGGCTGAAAATATTGCGTGAACCATTGGCGGTCGGGAGTGTTTCTGAAACCGTGGTGTGGGACCGGGTCAGGAATAGCGAGGTCGAAGGGCTTCTCCCTGTGATACCCTGGAATAGGGTTCATTGTGAGGATCCTGAAATGGAAAAGGAAAAGAAACGATAAATGAAAACAGAAAACTAAAAAGAAAACAGAAAACTGCCACTACCATAGTTCGAGCGATCGAACTTTTCTCGATCGATCGAACAATAGTCTTCTTCGATCTCTTGAGCCTAGCTCGATCGATCGAGCACAGAGATGCGACAGCAACTGGAAAAACGAACGGGAAAGAAAATAACACAAGGAAAAAAAACTAAAAACTAAAATAAAATGGTCTTAGGACCAATGGGGAGCACCCCCACAAGATTCGAACGAAAATGGGAAAGAGGGGGTGGCTCGGGGCCTTACCTCGGGATATGTGCAGAGGGAGGGGTTGATGATGACGAAGAGGATGAGTGGAGGGACCAGGGGCTCTCAAAAATGGCGTGAGAGATGGGGGTTGTGAGAATCGCCCACGTCGCCTCTGTCGCCGAGCGCTCGAAGGAGGAGGGAGATGAAGAGAGACTGATGGAAGTGTACGCAAGACGCCTCATTTAAATTCAAGTCTCGATCGATCGAGATAGTTCGATCGATCTAACCGTTGATCGATTGAGGTCTTTTCAAGCGATCGAGTATATGAAATCGTCGATCGATAGAGGAGTGTTCGATCGATCGAAATTGAAAATTCCAAGACAGCACAGAATGGAAAAATTAAGTACCCCCAACTGACCCAAGTTATTCTGGACATACAGTAGAATGATAAAACAGTGCATTGACAAGACATGTAAGCCAAAAACGCATCCTCATAATAGAAAATTTGCAATTTTTATATAAATAAAACTTTATAATAGCATCCATATTGCAAAATTATTGCCCCCACTTGGCATTTAAGACCTTATTCAACTAAAGAAAACTAAAATAAAACTAACACCAATAAAATTTTTGTCTAGCATTACACTTCAATTGATAACAGAAAGATCAATGACTGAATACAATTGAAGTGATCACTACTCTTCGAGCAAGAAAATTTCTTCTTCCACATTTGCTTCATTCTCCGCTAAAACTTCGCATGTGGATTCCAAACTTGATGATTCCCTTTCCCAGAATAGTTGGAAAGTAGCAAGGACATCATCGACCAAGTCTGAAGTCTCTAAGGAATTGAAAGCCCATGCAAGAGGTGATCCCGTTGGAGACAAGGATAACGGAGTGCAACAGTGCAACGGACTGTCCTCTTGCGGCGGAGTGCCCGGGGGCCATATGTAGGGCCCAAAGCCATGAACCAGTTGATGTGGAAGATAAAGAGGCGGGAACGGTGGATTCATAGTGACAATCCTGACAAAGGGAAAAACAAAACGAAAATAAAGAAAAGAAAAGAAATTAAATATAAACAAAAGGCAAAGACAACAGAAGAAGAAAAAAAAAACTAAAATGAAGAAAACAAGAGAAAGACAAGTGATTACAAAGTAACCTCACTATTGGCATGAGACACCCATGCGCACTGGTAGGTAATGGGCATTGAAGCCGGAACAGCAAATAACTCATGTGCACATAAATGTAGGGAACCACTTCGATGACAAGGAAGTCATCAACAAAAGTGAATACAGCATTGTGGCGAGATTGGTCACCCACCATAAAACCTGTTGTTTGATTTATTGTTTGTGTACTTCCTATTTTTCTCCTATCTGTGCCTTTATTTGCTTGCATTTGTAATGTTGCTCTTTGCGCACATCAACGCACGTGTGTATTAACTAATATTTATGTAAGATTCCAGCTTAAGCTTATTTTTCTGCCCAATAAATGTGAGTTCATGCAATTTGAGGCATTGCTGAATTGAAATTAGTGAGCTTAAAATTCCAAGTGGTACTGCAAGTGTGTAAACAACATTTGATATAATAAAATGCTGCCAAAAAATCTACATCTCATTTGGTACTTTTGTTTGATCAATCATCAACATAAATAGCATCAAACTTGGGTGATGATTATTAACATATGCTTTTTTGAAATATCAGAAGTTGGCGGATCTATTTTGGGTAATTGATTATTGGGTGTTCATATGGTATTTTTGAATGTGGGGGTGTGGATGCCGTGAAACTTTTAGGGTATGGGTCGGGGTCAACTAATGCCATTTGGCCCATAAAGAAGCGGATGTGTGTTTATTTTTTGAGTAATATTTGGGACACAACTTTCATACAACCTCCTAAAAACTTGTGTCTATCTCTCTCTTGTGATGTCACTGGACCCCACAGCAACACAGGAGAGAGATAGACACAAGTTTTAAGGAGGTTGTATGAAAGTTGTATGAAAGTTGTGTCCCAAGTATTACTCTTATTTTTTATTTTTAGAGGCTAAACGTGCATGGTGAGACCGTGAAAGTTATTAACTAATTATATACATGCACCACATTTCTTGTATACTAAATTATGTTTTGAGGAGCACTTAAGTTATAGGATAATTCTATCTATACCCACCTCATTTACTTTTCACACCCACTTTTTGATAAAATTTTCCATTACAAATCTAACTTTGTATAAAATGATAAATAAAGACAAGTAGGGCAGCTCAGTGCACAAAGCTCCCGCAGTGGGGGATCTAGGAAAGGGTCGGACCACATTGGATCAATTGTACGCAACGTTACCCTACTTTTTTACAAGAGGATGTTTCCATGACTCGAACCCGTGACCTTTTGGTCACACGGCGGCAACCCTTACCGTTGTGTCAAGGCTCCCCTTCAAATAAAGACAACTAAATAAGAAATATTCCAAGGAAATTTGCTCTCTACACCGCCTTTAAGCATACACGCATATATACAACTTTTCATTTGAATAATCCATATTCCATGGATTGGATGGAATAGAAAATTATTCCCGATGCTTGTGTTTTTATTGTAGGGACAATTAAAAATCAGTCAACTTTATGTAGGGTATTTAAAGGACAGTCTAGTACTTTTTGTAAATTAAATAAATATCAACCATGGCCTAAAATGTCTGAAATGCCCTCATTAATTAATGCTCTCGCTTTCTCTCACATATTTCACTGTGAATGAAAGAAAAGAGTGAGCTGGTGGGCCCCGCATTATTTAATGCATGTAAAACTGAGAAATTCTCACTACATGAACTGATAAATTTCTCGGTTTATTAACTGAGAATTTCCCACTTTTAAGTGAGAAATTCTCACTTAATGAACTGAGAAATTCCTCACTTAATAATCTGAGAAATTTCTCACTTAATAATCTGAGAAATTTTTACTTTTATAATAAAATGAGAAATTTCACGGTTCATTAAGTGAGAAATTCTTAGTTCATTATGTGAGAATTTCTCACATTGATATTTAATTAGTGAGAATTTCTCAGTTTATTAAAGTGAGAAATTCTCACCTAATGAATTGAGAAAATTTCTCACTTATTAATCTGAGAAATTTTCACTTTTATAATGAACTAAGGCTTAGTTTGGCCCTCATGTGGCTTTTTAAAAGCAGTTTATGAAATTTATTACTCCCTCCGTCCCATATTAAGAGTCTCTTTTGGAAATTCCAACTTATTATGGGGACAACCTTGATTTTGGTGAGATTTTCAACTTTTCAATATTGACCTTTTTGAAATTCAAATTATAGTGTCACATCAAAAGAAAGAGAGGGAAGAGTTGGATATAATAAAGGACAAATTTGGAAAGTGTATATTAAAGTATTTTGACTTTTCAAAGAGAACTCTTAAAATGGGACATCAAAAAATGGCATCAAGGACTCTAAATATGGGACAGAGGGAGTACTAAGTTCTTCGATAATTTTATACAAGTGGCACACTACTCTTCAAAAAGACATTATGAAACCAAAAAGCAACCGTGGACTTTTAAAAGCTCCATTTTAGAGCTTTTAAAAGCTCCCTCCAAAAAAGCCCTAAGTTCAATTTTTGCAAAGCTCATAAACTAGTTACCAAATGAATTAACATTAAATTGTGCTTTAAAAAAGGAGAAGCACCACGTGGGGGCCAAACTAAGCCTAAGAAATTTCTCGGTTCATTAAGTGAGAAATCCTCAGTTCATTAAGTGAGAATTTCTCACTCTGGTATTCTCAGTTCCTTAAATGTGTGAGAGAGAGCGTTAAATGTTGAGGGGCCCACCATCCCACTTTCTTTGACTTGTGTTTAACGAGAGAGATAGAGAGAGGAGACCTTAGAGGTAATTTTGCCATTATTTTAAAAAAGTTGATGTTTCTTTAATTTTAAGACTTTTTATAGACTTTTATTTATTTTTAATAAAACAATTGACAAATTTTTAAATTGTCAACATATTGTTGAATGATATCTAATAATCCCTATATATATCTAATAATAATTATAATAAAAATAATAAAATAATTTATATATCCGTGAAATTTATTAAGAATATGTATATACATATAAGTTTGCTACACCCTAGGTAGAGATGATGCAGTCTTCTCACCATGGAACTGGCTCTGTTAAAAGAAAAGGAAATAACAAAAAAACACCAAACTATAGGATTCTCCAAAAGAACCACTTCTCTTGTGGTCGGATGGCAAGGCCTCTGGGCGTTATACCCAGAGGTCTCAAGTTCGAATCTCAAGGGGGTGGCCACAGGTGATTCACCCGGACGCCCTGGCCTCGTGGGATTAGTCGAGGTGCGCGCAAGCTGGCCCGGACACCCACGGTTACCAAAAAAAAAAGGATTCTCCAAAAGGTGTTGTGATTTATTTTTGCAAGGAACATTTCTACTCTAGTTTTATTAAGAGAAGCCACCAGGTTGATTTGCTTCATAGTTGCAGCAAAGTTATTCATTGATCTACTCGTTTTAACTTTTTTAAAGCATCCCCTTTGTCATGATTCACATGCTTATGCTAAATCTTCATATAGCATTTTGTAGTAGAAGTTTTGTGTGATTGATAGTGAAAGAAATGATGGTGGGGTACAAAGTAATAAGAAATAATAGAAGTGTTTAGGATTGAGGTTACTTTGGAGATGAAAGATGAGTGTAGAGAGTCATTTATTTTAATTTTAATTAAAGTGATGAGTGTAAAGAGTAAATTATTGAGTGGGTGTGGATAGAATTCTCTTAAGTTATATAGCATCTCATGTTCCCTATGGCTGTCTTTTTCACTATTATTATTGCACTCAAGGGCCCTCTGCACCGGTAGGGTTAAGTGGTTCAACCACAACCTCATGGATTTCATGGCAATTCCATATCTTCTTTTAAGGCAAATAATGTTCCTAGTTTATACAAATTTGTATAAGTGTACACACCACACATTCGACAAGTTAAATCCGCTAAGGATCGTTGCAACAAGTTGTTTTTTTTTTGTGGTACAATGGACGAACAAACAAACAAAAAGAAAAAGAAAGAAAACAGGAACTAGCGCAGAATGCTAGTTTTGCTACTGTCCGCAAGAAGAAGGCGGACAAGATCCGTAGGAGGAGAATTAACGATGACAAAAGAAACATTCTGGGCAACTCCCTCGTTAGCCAAAAAATTAGCACACATATTTCCTTCACGATAAGTATGACATATGTCTGCTCTCCCGGTCTTTAGCATGAATTTACAATCTTCAATGAGAGCAGCCCAGGGATGATCGCTTCGGTCAGTTGGGCCAATGAGATTGGCAGCCACTTCCGAATCCGTTTCAAGAATAAAGCTTGTCCAACCTTTGTCAATCATGAGCTTGAGCCCATGCCAAATGCTTCAAAATTTTGCCTCAAAGCTGTCACAGAAAGTAATACACCCCATATATCCAATAATCCAGTTGCCTTGATCGTTTCTAATCAGGCCGCCTATTCCCCCTTTCCATGGATTCCCTTTGGCAAACCCATTCGTATTTATCTTCCATTTACCTGCAAGAGGGAACAACCATTTTATCATTTTGGGAATTGGGGCTTTGGGGTTCCCCACAGGCCAATTGGTTTGGGAAATCTCTCTAGCAAAGTTGATAATATTATGAACCCAGGGGTACAAGTTTCTCTGTTATTAAACACAAAGTTGTTCCTTTCTTTCCAAATAGTCCAGATTGCTGAAGTAAAGACCACTCCCCATTTAAGGTTATTCTGAAACAATGGATCACAGTTAGTAGCATTTAAATGAATCCACTCCTTGAGTTGGATAATATGGAAGTTAGGGGTCGGAACTGGGAGTCGACTCCAAACCTCCTTCGCTTTTTGGCAGTCACGCAGAATTTGAATAGTACTTTCGTCCCAAAATTGGCATTTTTTACAGCTTGAATTGTTGGTCATGTGTCTGCTAGCCCTTAAGTGGTTTGAGGGTAGACGGTTGTGATGCACAAGCCATACAAAGAATTTTCTTTTCTGAGGAACCTTCAAGGACCAAAACCACTTCCAATTTTCAATCGGGCTGTCCAACTGAGAATTCAGAATAAAATCATAAGCCTTTTTTGTATTGAATTTTCTTGAACTAGAAGGTCCCCAAGAAGGGTAATCAGCAAAAGTAGTAAATTGTGGTATAGGGGTACAAAGGATAGCCTCGGAGAAACTCTAATTATTGAGACTTTGCAAAAAGTGACGATCCCAATCGTTCTCAATGTTAATGATATCCCTAACCGTGAGAGAAGCATTATTAGCCCACAGGCTCTCATCCACATTGTTTATGAGAGGTTCTTGACCACACCATCAGTTTTTCCAGACATAAATATTACTACCATTTCCCACCACCCACTTGATGGCATTAGAGATGGAGGATTAGGCAGCGTTTATACTTTTCCAAACATGGGATTTAGAGTTTTTTCGGGGCCAAGGAGGGTGATTACCCCTCTTGAGGTACTTTTTTTCAACAACTCTAGCCCACTGGGCCTTATCTTTATTAAGGATTTTCCAACTCAACTTGGCAAGAATCGCTAGATTATTGTACCTAGCTTTTCTTAACCCTAGACCCCCATTCTCTTTGCTCGTACACACAGTGTCCCAGTTAATCAAATGGATTTTTCTTCTCTCATCACAATCCCCTCAGAGGAAGTTTCTATTGAGTTTATCAATTTTCTCGCACTCCGACACGGGGAGAAGGTTCATTTGCATAACATGGCTAGGAATGGACAAAGTGGCAGATTGGATAAACGTCATCCTACCCGTATTGGAAAGGATTTTACTTTTCCAAGTGGAAAGCTTATTTTGGATTTTCTCAATAAGCTCAGCAAAATCATTCTTGGAAACCCTTGAATGAAAAATGGGCACACCTAAATACTTCCCATGGTTGTTAGAAATTCTAATATTACACATTCTACCAATTTCCCCAGCTTTAGCTCTATGGACGTTAGGCGAAATAAAAAGCTTAGATTTCTCAAAGTTAATTTTTTGTCCCAATAACGAGCAAAACTGATTCAGAGTGTTCAAAATGGTAGAACAATGCTTCTTGCTGGCTTTAGAAAATAGGATAAGATCATCAACACAAAAAAAGATAGGTAATAGTAGGGCTTTCCTTAGAAGCCTTGAGGCCCTCCACTCACCCTTAGAAGCTTTATCATTAATGAGATGAGATAGTCTTTCCATACAAAGAACAAAAAGGTAGGGAGATAAAGGGTCCCCCTGTCGAAGGCCTCTATCAGGAGAGAAGGCCTCAAGAGGTTCACCGTTCCAAAGGATCGAGAGGCTCATGCTAGAAACACAATCCATGATCAATTTGATAATATTAATAGGGAAATTAAAAGCAACTAAGGTTTGACGGAGGAACTCCCATTCAATGCGATCGTAAGCTTTTTCCAAATCGATCTTAAAGATCATACCCCCTTTTTTCCCTTTGCTCTTTCTAAGAGAGTGAATAATCTCTTGGGTAATGATGATGTTATCACTGCTGTTCCGACCCGAACTAAAACTACATTGATGAGGAAATGATATTATCCAAAAACGGTTTAATCTTCAAGGTTAAAATTTTTTAGATGTTTTTAAAATTGACATTCATAGGCTAATAGGTCTGAACTAGTTAATAGTGCAAGGTTGATCCACTTTAGGAATAAGGGTAACGAAAGTGTCATTAACCTCTCTAGGAACAGAGCTAGTGGAAAAGCAGTTATTAACAAAGTCAATAAGAGATGGAGCTACAATATTCCAAAACTTCTGGTAAAAGATAGGTTGTAGACCATCAGGCCCAGGGGCTTTAAGCGGTTTCATGCTAAAAACAGCCTTCTGGATCTCAAAAGGCAAAGGGGTATTATTAAGGGCTCTCTTCTCAAGATCAGAGAGAGTAACATAAGGACAAGGGATGCCGGAATAGTCACTGGACTCCAGCTCAGAGAGGAAAAAGGATCTGAAATAAGAGACCACGTGATCTTTAATGGAAGCAGGATCCAGGAGCCACCTTCCATCGTTCAATTTTAAAGATTCAGTTTTATTTATTTTTCTTCTCACCAAAGTGGACACATGGAAAAATCTTGCATTTCTGTCCCCCTCCGCAATCCATTGGATTCTAGATTTTTGCTTCCAAAAAAGCTCTTCTTGGTTTAAAATAGAATTATACTCCCTAATAAGATCACTTTCAAGATAATTAAGAAAAATGGAAGAACGGATAGATAAGTAACTTTGTATTCCCTCTATTCTGGCCAGGAGTTTGCATTTTTTCTTGAAAATCTTTTCAAAAATCTCACGATTCCAGATTTTGGCAAAATTGGCAAGGATTTTAATAGCCGAAGTAAGCCTTTGATCCCCCTCAGCCCAGGACTTAAGGACCACATTAGCGAAGTCAGGGTGCTCAAGCCACATAGCCTCAAGTCTGAAAGGTCTAAGAAAATAAGGAGTAGGAGGGGTCATACCTGTCAGATAGATGATGATGGGATGATGATCCGAGTACACACGAGGGAGAGTTCTAACAGTAGCTTCCGGGAAGAGGGTTCGCCATGCAGTGTTAGCGAGCGCCCGATCCAATCTTTCTCTGGTGTTCGCAAAACCTTTTCTACCATCAGTCCAAGTAAGTCTGGGACCCGTATTCCCAAGATCCAAGAGACCACACCTATTAATGTTATCCCTGAACTTCCTACACTGAAGCAAGGATCTATTTCTTGTGTTAATATTTTGAGTTCCACTACGCTCTCCGGAAGCATAGTCATTGAAATCACTAGCCAGGAGTCAATGGTCTTGGTTGTTCTGGGCTATATTTTCCAGATTGTTCAACATATCTTGCCGAAGAGTGGCATTTGGGCAGCCATAGATAGCTTAGAAAAGCCAGTCATTGTAGTTGTTCTTTTGAATTTGGACATGAACAAATTGGCGAGTCGAGACGATATTCGAAACAGTAATCCAATTTGGGTTCTAGATAATCCATATACCTCCCATTCGACCCTCAGGATTCACATGAATATTTCTCGAATACCCCAGATCGCTAAAAAAGGTGCCAGTGTTGACAAAGGGAATTCGGGTCTTGTTGATAGCACCAAATTTTATGATTAATTTTGAATTTTTTGTAAAAAATGAAATGACCAAAAATGGGTGTGCTGTCAATACCTTATTGGTGCTGCCAGGTTGGCAACACCAATCTCGTGATTAGCTAAACTGTCCAACATCACAATAAATTTTTACTAACCATTATGCATTTGAGGATAAAAAGTAAATTTTGTGCGCAGTAACTTTTTTTTCTATTTCTATTTAACATTAGGTAGAGGAAATGAACATTTTTTAAAAAAGTTTAGATTAAAGGGGTTAAGCGTCTAACATCTATCTAATAAATGAAGAATGTCTTTATGGGAAGACGTTTTCAGCCCTTGAATCTTAATCTAAGGGTTGACAATCTCTAATGACCCAAACTAATCTAGCCCAAATAAACTCAGCCCAACCCAAACAAATTCACACCAAGTCTTTAATCTTAATTGTTGGACTTATCTAAATATTCTCTTTGAAAATTTAATTTTTGGTCTTTTCAAACAACAAAAAAAATTTAATTTAATTTTTGACTTAAGGGTTGTTTGGATATTAGAGCCGAAGACACGAGGAGTTAGTGCCGAGGGCACTCAAAGTTTTCAAGTTCCGAAGGCACTAAAATTATTCAATTACTGTAACATTTTTTTTTGGGCACTGTAACCCCAGGGACATGCAATTACTAGTTCTTTAATACATCATTAATTTTTTTTTTTTTTCATATTTCAATTTGAACCTTTAATTATAAATTGAATTCTTTAAGATCTTTAAATTTTAACTCAATTGTAATTAAGATTGGTATAGACAATTATTTGAGACATACAATAGCTTGTTTTGAAATTTTGTAAAAGAAATTTTGCTTATTGAATTATGGGAATTTAAAGGACGACCTGTTTTTATTTTATTTTATATTATTTTGATAAAAAAATTCATGATTAATGAATTTAATTTAATCTCATCCTTATGAAATTTGAAAATTTCGCATTATTGAGGCACCTTTTTACTAAAATAAAAAATAGAAATATACGATTTGGTCCCTAATTATGGCCATTAATAGAAATTGATCCTTACTTGATTTGGTTTTTAGAAATTAATCCTTAATTTGCAATAGGAATCAATAATTAGTCCCTATTCCTAAATAGTTAGTTCAATTCTGGACCATTATACCCTTGTGATATATATAGATATCTATACATAACTGATTATATGTATTCACATATAAGCAAACATGTGAAATTCAAAAAAGTCTAAATAAGGTAGTTAATAAATGGAGAGGATTTATAGGAGATCATGGATAATGTGTTGTATCCCAAAAATTATGCTGATTTGTGTTTCAAAAAAGATCCTTTTTAAATCTGCATGTAAACATGGTTATTTGATTCGTATAAAAAAAATAACAAATAATCTTGCGTGGAAGTTGGTTGATAAGAAAAATGTGAGAATTTCTGTAAACAGTATGAGAAATTCACATGAATGTATTTAATTTCACATATCGTATGCATGGTTTTTCATTTTGTTTTCCAAGAAGTTTCCTTATTTTACTCAACTTTCAAATTTGTTTGCTAGTTAAGTGTCTATATTAGGACTAAATACTAAGTGCTAAAATCAAGAAGTTTCCTTATTGAAGGTTGCTGAGAAAAAGGTGAGAAATTCTCTTAATATAGTACGAAATTCATATATATATATAGAGAGAGAGAGAGAGCTGTCTATATTCAAAACACTTCCAAAATCGTGTATATATAGTTATGGAAAACGAATTTTTAGGAGATCATAGATAAGGGGATTAATATCCCTAAAATCAAGGGATTTCGGTTTAACAGAGTAATGTGAGAATTTCTCACCTTTTTTTTTTTTGTATATACTGTTTTGTAAGTTGAAAAAACTTCCAAAATTGTGTTATATGCAGTTTTGGGAAACATACTTTTAGTAGATCATGAATAAGGGAATTAATATCCCTATAATCAAGGGATTTTTGGTTTGACAAAGTGATGTGGGAATTTCTTATTTTTTTTGTGAGAAATTTCACACTAATTTCATTTACATAACACATTATCTATTGATTACAGTCTATACAAGTGAAAAAATTCTCACTAATTTAATCTACATACAATGAGGAAGTAATTTCTTACAGCCTATACAAGTGAGAAATTTCTCACTAATTTCACTACATAACAAATGAGCAATTTATTGCAGCCTATAAAAGTGAGAAATTTCTCACTAACTTCATCTACATAACAAGTGAGGAATTTCTTACAGCCTATACAATAAGGAGATCCTCATCAATACTATATGTATGTATACAAACGGTTTGGATCTTAAGCGAACCTTAAAAATCGGACCTAAAGAAATTTTAAAATATGAGAAATTTGCACGTTTTTGTGAGAAATTTTCACTTTTTACACAGTTCGAACTGTGTATACAAATTCATAGAAGTGAATAAATCTATGGCACAACCGTCGATGAATGCATCAAATCCATGAACTAATTCGGAGTGATCGTCTTCTGTCTCGTCTAGCAATCGGTTGATTTTGTTGATGATAGATTGCAAATTTGAAACCTTGCTTTTCACTCGCATTTTCGAGAACAAATGTGAAATCAAATTTTCGCGCCTAAAACGATTTGATTTCAGTGAGATATTTTGATTTTTTTTCTCACGAATTAGTGAGTAATTTGTCCACATAGTGGTCACCGGTGGAGAGTGGTGGCCGGAGATGGTGGTGCATGGTTGATATAGGTGAAGGGAGGTAGAGAGGGGAGGATGAGGAAGGTGGTAGGTGGTCGTCGGTGGCGGTGGAGGGGTTGCGACCCTCTCTCTCTCTCTTCTTTCTCCCTCTCTGTCTTCATCTTTCTCTCTCTAGCAGATTTTCTCTCTTTCTCTCTCTCTCTATCTAAATATATAGACGGTTCGACTTTTAAGTGGACCTTAAAAAACGGACTGTGTAAAATGTGAGAATTTCTCACAAAAAAGTGGGAAGCGTGTTAAAAGTGAGAAATTTCCTGATTTGAATTTGAAACCCTGATTTCATATATATATATATATACGGGGGCAATTTTGTCCTTAAAATATTATAGGGACCTATTTCTAGATTCATTTGAAAAAGGAGTCTATTTCTAGTTAGATGCATATATTAGGACTATATATTAAGTTACCCAATAAAAAAATAGGCTAGACGCAAGATAGAGGCTTAATTACAAAGTACATTTTGAAGTTTGGTCCCTATCTCACTTTAGTCAATTTAGTTTCAATTGGGTCGTTGGAGATTTTATATAGAAACAACATGGTCCAAATGTTTAATTGTGTGAGAAAAGTCAACGTGATTTATTCACATCCTATGGACTGTCACACTTTTTATGAGCAAAAATGAAATAATACCAATCTCCCCATTTGCTTATCAGCATACATGTGCATAGAACTGAGTGAATTCAGTCAAATATTTAGACTGAATGAGTCACTTAGACCATAATTATACTTCTATTTAAAACTTAGACTAAATTGATGTAATTAAAACTAAGTGATTAAGTACCAAACTTCATTATAAAAAAATGTCAAATTCCTCATCCCCTCTCTCTCAATCTTAGCTTCTGACCTAGCATCTACCAGCAACTCACACATACACAGACACATGTAACTTATTACGGTTCAATTTTCCCTAATATGGGAATGTACTATGTCGATCTCCAAGTGCTTCCATCCTCGTTTTCTTCTTCTAATACGTTTCCTTACTTTTTTTTCGTCACACACATGTATGTATACATAAGCATGTGTAGGTTGATTTCTGTGCAAAGCAACTATTTTGGGGTTAATCATAGTTATGGGTTATTGTTGATTTTTCATTCATCTCTTGAATTCTTCTGATGTGGGTTGTGGGTTGTTTTCTGTGGACTGACATTGTGGAATGTTGACCATGTTTATAAGAGGAGTTTGTGTTGGGAATAATTAGCAGTGTTCTAAAAATCGACCTAGGCGCTAGGTGGAGCCTGACCACCGCAATTTTCCCTAGACATTAGTAAAAATCGCCTAAGAGATTAGGCGGGCTCCAATGTCACGGGTTTTGAATTGCTTAACACCTTCCCGTGCGGCACTTAGACTCACCTCTACTACTGTAAGATAAGTAAGCCTTGCTAGCAATCAAAATAGAGAAGAGATGGAGAGTTGGGAGAAATAGTATTGTATTGCTCTCAAATGCTTTACAACTCTTGGATGATTTGACCAAATGAGGGCCTCTCATTTTTACAGGGAACTAAGAATACAATGGACAGTCTAAATCATTTTGATCTGACGGTTATCATCAATCATCTTGAATACTCCTAGGAAATATCTAGATATTTACAAGCTCTACCATCTTCTAATTCTCCATTGAAATCTACAATGTACAAGATATAAAAGCACATAGGAAACCCTAGATTCTTCTAGAATGTATAAGTTATGCAATGCACTAGAACATTCTTCCATAGGATGCTCACCAAATGTTTGAGAAAATGTCAAGCCATGTTATCATGCGGGTCTTTTCTAAATTATTTTTTAAAATGCAGAGTGAAATTGTTATTTTAGTAAAATGAGATTAAATTAAATCAATGGTGTTTTTAAAAAGGATGAAAACTTTGATTGGTTAAGTTTTTGTCACACCCTAACCCGCCCCGGAGGATTAGGACATGTGTAACAATGCCACAAGCGATCATTTATACTAATTAGCAAATAAACAAGCAAATTACTAAGAAACACGAGTTTTAAACGACATAAAAGAACCTTACTGAGACAAAACAGCCCCCAAGGGTAAAATGGTCATTAATAAAGTATAGCAATTTTTATACCAAAAGATAGGTCTTTGAGTCTCGGTTCCAACTACAAAAAACGGTGCGCTAATCCAAATTTTCTAGAGAGAGTTATGTTTGTTTCCTGTAGCAACCCAAAAATTTCTATGTAAATAATTATTTTAATTATTATTTTCAGTTAGCAATATTATATGAGTGTGCCTATGTAAGATATGTGTTTGAAAAATTTTAAGTGTTTGGTGGACATATAAATTAAATTATGAGTGAGCGTGTTTAGTTTGAGAGTTATATTCTATTAATTTATATTTGTTAAAAAAAAAAAGTGAAGGTTTGATATGTATTTTTGTTATATAGTGTTTACAGGCCCGCGAATGGGTTAAATAATGTAATTAACATTAAAACTTAGTATCGGAGTCATGGGTACCCACTGGGCTACTCATTTTAACACTTTGTACAGTATTTTGGGCCCACATGCGTCTCTTTTGTGAGCCCATTAGACAAAAAACGGGATTTGATATGTATATATGAGTTATTTGTATATGTTATGTATTGTATAGTATACTATGTGTGTAGTACATATATACTTATATTAAAACCCTAGCCCCCATATTAAAAAAAAAAAAAAGGGGGGGGGGGGGGGGGGGGGGGGGGGGGGGAAGAGGAGAAAGGAGAGAAGAAGAGAGAACAGACGTTTGTGTGTGTGTGTGTGTGTGTGTGTGTGTGTGAGAGAGAGAGAGAGAGAGAGAGAGAGAGAGAAGAAGAAGAAGAAGAAGAAGAAGAAGAAGAAGAAGAAGAAGAAGAGAATAAGAGAAGAAAAGAGGAAGTTCAACATTTGGTCTGTGTAATCATCATCAACCTTGAAGCACTAAATTGGTGAGTTAACTTGTATTTTCTTTCAATCTCGTTTGATTGAAAATTTAAATGTATAGAATATTAAATTAGTATGGTTATGAATTATGAGATTTAGGTTTTTTTTTTTTTTTTTTTTTAACAATGATTGAAGTTGTGATTTGAGATTTATAGATGAGCATTGGATATACATTTGAGCAATTATTCAATTTTCGGATTTGGGGTTTTCACGGATCAGATTTGAGTATAAAATTCATAATAAATCATACGTTAGAGTTTTCGTGATTCTGTTCATGCAAGTCTATAGAAAACGCAATTCTGCACAACTTTTGTCTAATAACATTTTTCCCAATTCTGCACCGTTTGGGCAGAAAATTTATATTACAATAGCAGTGAATGTTAACTCCGAATTTCGAATTTATGCTTATGAATATTGTTAGAGATTTTTCTTTGTGCGGAATTATTATGAGGAATAATTTTAGTCCATGTTGGTTTTGGGACTGTTTAATGTAAGGGTCTGTTTGGGACTGTTTTAAATAGTATTGTTGAGTGTCGATTTTATATGCTATGTGTTAAGAAACCCCAACTTATTCTATGTGTGGTATTAAATAATTATTATGAAAATACTATGCCAGAGACTTCAATAGAATTTTGGCAAAAAAAAAAAAAGGGCCTTATCGTGAATAATCGGATAATGATATTCCATGGAATAAACGATAAATTCCCGAAGTGGTTAATGACGTGATTAAACCCTCATGAATGGATAATTATGAGAATTAACGTAGATGGTAAGAAACTGGAAAAAGATCTTAGTGTTCACTACTCCCCGTTGTTGTGTTATTGTTTTTGGTAGCTTGCACTCTTTTGCCAGTGGCTTCGTGATCAAGATGACTTAAGACTTGTTGAGTGTACTTTTTGCCAGTGGCTGTGTGATCAAGCTGGCCTAAGCCTTATGCTCGGCTTATATTGTATAGACGTCTTGACATATTGACCAGCCGTCCGTTGTGTATACCTGGTTTGGTTGATACCCCAACCAAACTGGCACCGGAGTGGGTGTTGGTAGTATGTCCGGGCACACTTGGGATATATATGTGGGCTGTACCATGGAGGGTGGCCAAGTGGTGAACCTAGGGAACACAAAGATAAATTAAAGGCTAATAAATAATGACAATGGAGTATTTCATAACACTGATAAGTTTGGAATAATGAATGCGACGTTTAAGTTAGAATGTGGAAATGTTGTTTACGGACTTGTTTGCTTGGTTTGTGATAACTGTATATTACAGGATGGTGGGTCCACTAACTTTTATGCAGGGCTGACTCACCATAGATATCTGACCGGTAAGTATTCAATTGTGTTTATTCGGGGTTGGAGCCACTGCCACCACATTGAAAGAACCTACCGTTCTGTCTTGAATGTGCGTGGAACTACTGTTCTAACCCGACATGAATTATGCGTGATGACATTATTTATTTTCTGTGCAACGATATTGTATGATATGAGGTGGTTATGTTTTTCTTTGTGAGTACTTTTGGGAGTCTATGGGACACCGTTGTTCCCTAAGACTCGTTTTATATTTTTTTGTTAACTCATACCAGTATTTTATATACTGACCCGGGTGCGTAATGCATTCGGGGCGTTTCTATATGAAACGTAGTCGAACGTATGTGCAGGTTTAGTATTTGGAGATTTTCTTTGGAGCTTCTGTTTGAGTGAAGAGATTGTCGCAGTGTTGTTTATTATTAGAGTTGTACTTATTTTTTTGTTGTACTTTATTTTATTTTTGGCAGTGTGGGCCACAAGTGTATAATTGTAATAAGGATTATATATTGGGTATTGGGAACGTTGTAGTTGCTCTGACCTATGGATGTGTAGATTTTATGCTTATTTGTTTTCTTTCCGCTGAACTCTGTAAAGAGGGTTTTATTGAATGAACATAATATTTCTTTTGTAAATCGAAAGGATACAATATGTGGAATGAAGTTTAATTTCTTTTATAATGAAAATGAATGTTTGGGAATTCAAGTTTAATAATAAAGAGTTTTTTTTTTAACACAAAATCACATGTCCTTATTTAATGAGTATAAAATACAGTTTTTAATAATTATCTATTAGTCTGTGTGAGTGTGTCACTCTCGGTGTTTTGGAAATTGAATATTAGTCTAGATACATGCTCTGGATTCAATATTTGGTTGTCCAAAAATCGGGGTGTGACATTTCCGTAAAAGTCGACGGGCTGAAAACAAACAAGCGAATCGATCCGCCCCAAAATCGGATCAATCCGGTTTTAACATAAAGTCATTTTTGGCTCCTTTTTGGCTCCTCTGGATGCCCCGAATCGATCCGCATGAGACTCGGATCGATCTGGATTCTGCAGATGAGATTTTCTTGCTGCTAAAACCTGTTAAACAGTTCAAAACATATCCAAGTTCCATTTTTATGATTCCAAGCCTCCCAAAAACTTTAGGAAACATCCTCCAAACACTCATAAACATGTCAACAACATATTTAAGCTCTCACAAACATTTTAAACTGTAATGACCTGATTAAAAATAAATAAATTATCGAATACTCTTATGTATGGAAAATTTTACAAGACAATTATGTGCAGTACAATATATTAAATTTTTAGGTCCTAAGTTGGAATAACAAGGTGTCTTTATAATTTTTAGAATCATTTGGTATTAACTTTTCTAGGGTACCATTTAGTAACAATAAAATGTCATTTGGTAATTATTTATATTTTAAATTAACCATAGAAAGATTCCCATATTTATATACATATATAAATTGTTAATTAAAAGAAAATAAAAGTAAAAATATTTTAACCACAATCTAAGCATGATATGGCAAAGGATGACCCACATGAATTGATCCAAATTTGGATCAACACAAAAGTGTGTGTGTGTCACGTGCAACATATAAATGTGTGTGTGTGCTAGTCACCTGCAAGACATTCTAGAAGACTAAGAACTTGATGGCCAAGTTAGTAAATGGAAATTGTAAATAAAACAGTTGAACTTATCTCCAAGCTGACTGGATCTATTAGAAAAAGATAGAATTTGTGAGATCCACGTGGGTGAGAGAGAGAGAGAGAGAGAGAGAGAGAGAGAGAGAGAGAGAACTTGGTGTATATATATAACATACACCAAAACATTAAAAAGGGAGGAGTTAATTAGATAGAGAGAAAATAAGATCAGATAAAAAAAAAAAAAAAGGAAGAGGGAAGCCGAGAGAGAGAGAGAGTTTCTTTCCATACATATATGCAATAAAAATTAAAGGGGGAAAGGGCAGTAACTTAGGAGCTGCTGGCTTGTCTAAGAAATGAAATAAAAGCAAAAAAAAAAAAAAAAAAAAGAAAAATAGAGGAAAGGGAGCCAAGCTAAAGTTGGGCTGTGTATTCACATGGGGGAGTAAACTCTTTATGTACAAAATAAAGAAAAATAAGATATATATATATATGTATATATTCCAGTGAATATTTGTTTATATCTATAAATTAATTTATTAATTGCCTACATTGCTAAATAGCTTTTATTGATAAGTTAATCACATTTTGTTTAATTGCATTATTTAATCATGCATTAATTAATACTATTAATGGTGATATTGGTTAAGGTCGTGGCCTTATGATGGTTGGATGACTGAGATAGTCTATGATGAAATGGCTGAGATTGAGATAGTCCTACAGTTAGTGCACTAATATACTATTCCATTTCGAGCTGGGCTGGTGGGTAGTATACACCTTTCGAGCTGGGCTGGAATGATGTGGCCATGTGATTGTATACATTTCGAGCTGGGCTGGTGTATGCAATTGTTTTGGTAACCTATTGTGAATTTGATAAGAACCAATATCAAAGAAAGATTAATGGTGGGGAAAAGTAACAGTTGTAATTCCTTTTCTTTTATTATAAATGAAATTAATGGAGTTTTTATTATTTTTTTTAAAATTAGACTGTCATGTCTTATCTGTGCATCCAAGTTGGACCACAATTTTGAATATTGACCGGTTGACCCTCGCGTCCCGGGTTTGGCGAAATTCGGGGCGCGACATAAACACAACCCAAACCTCAAACAAATGAAGAACTTAACATAAATCTTCAATCAAACACAAGTAGTTAAAAGATAGAAATTTTTTTGTCAAGATATATTCAAAAGCTTTCAACAACTTGTTTTAACCAAAATCCATCACATGAGGTTCCATAACTTCATTTCTAAATATTTGTAAGTTCACTCATTCATCAAAGTCCATGAATGTTCATTTGAAAGAACAAACTTGCATTCTTTTATCAAAGCTATACTCAACATGAGTCCAAAGGCTCAAACATAACCTCATATCTTAAAATATGAGTTCAAGAGCTCAACAACTTAAACTTTATGGAAACAAAAGGAAACACCCAACATACCAATAAGCTCCAAACCACACTCTACAACATTATAAAGGTGGTGCCTAACATTTTTACAACTTACAAATAAGTTTGTAATCCAAAATACAACTTGTTCTTTCAACCAAAACATTTACAACTACAACACTACAAACATGAGTTCCAACTCCACCAAGACTAGCATATTTACATATCTATGAACATATAAACAAAATAACCCTTCACCCGGATTCCCGATCAATTCCTTCCCTCGTCACGATCCGTACATGCGGTGGTTAATCAATAACCACACAAAAAATAATTTTGTTTTAAGCTTACGCTTAGTGAATACTTTAACCGAGTCATTGGAGTATGAAATGTGCATATGTAATATTTAAACAACACAACGATAAAATTAGTCGCCGGTATGTCAAATAACTAATCACTATCGCAACGAACCCAAAATTCCGGGCCTTTTCTCACTTAAATGTTGCATATAGTGAAAGCATACACTCTCACGTGACCGTAGTCAAACTGTTATGGTCGTCACCACCGTTCCCTTTTTCTTGAGGAAAACATCGTCTCATTAATACAGGCTAAATAATGGTGATCACTACTTGACATCCATTGAGCCATGTAAACACATAAGCACATCAACATATTACATAGCAATTTCCATAAAATTGACATGTTAAGCTTAAATTAACACATGCTTTATCTATTAATTCAATAACTAAACATATAATCATACTCAATATCACATAAGCCTCATTTAACACCCAATCTAGGATTAGAGTACTCACCTCACAAATTGCTCCAATTAAATCCTAGAAACCCCAAATTCCTTACAAATTTTAGCTCTAATTAACACCAATGATAATCCTACATATAAATATCACGTATATATATCGTCACCTCAAAGAGAGTCGCGGGAAAATGTTAACGAAACTAAAAATAAAAGGTGTAGAGACGGTCCTCTCACCTCCACGATTCCGAATACGGTCTCAGTTCATGAAACGGTGTACCGACGACGAAGAAACGGCGAAGACGACGAAGCTTCTGTCAATGGTCAAAAGTTCTCCTGTATATCTCTTCTCTATGTTGTTGATTGTGATTAAGAGGAATGAGAGTCATAGTGTAACACCCGTACCCAGAAAACGGGTTAATTATCATGTTATATGCATTAATTAATATAATTAGTGTATAAAACGGATTAAGAGGAGGCTTGGACTCGCCCGTGGAAAAGGTGTTCAGAAAAGGACACCAATTGGAAAAGTCCCCAGTGAGGAGGTACATGTTTGGGAGTGGGACCCAGTGAAGGGCCCGAATAAAAATATGTGCATTTTATGTGATTAAATGCATTTATATGATTACATGATTATTTGTCTAAATGCTTTCATATTATATGATGATATATGTTTAGCATTTGGTATTAGTTTGGACACCCAAATAAGGGTATAATTGAAAAAGATTGATAATTAGTAGGTGCAATATCAACTTCATAAAATATATGGGACCCACGTTGGGACCCATACGAAACTTAGACAAATACTCATTAGATAATTGGGTAGTTAATGGAATGTTTGGGGGGTTTCATAATGAGAACGTAAGAGTTTCGGGGGTGTAAACGGAAAATGGGAAAAATGAGGTTAAGACACCTCATGTTTGGGCATGTTGTATGTGTCAAGAGAGAATGAGAGACTCTCATTTACAGCAAATCAAAGAAAAACAAAAGAGAGAGTTCACCGAGAGAAAGACGGACCGTCACCGACGACGTTTTTCGCCGTACCGTCGCCGCCGTTCGCCGGATTCACGATCCGAGACCACTTTTGGACTCGTGGAAGTAAGAAGATCACATGCACGTAATTTGTTTTCATTTTCGGCAACGCTTTTTGGGAACCGTTCTTGATAAATGATATTAGTTGAACCAAAACTATGTAGGATTTACTTTGGGTAAGAATTGAGCAAGATTTGTGAAGGAATTCTTCATTTCTAGCTTAAATTTGGGTAGATCTTGCTAAGGTGAGTTTTCTAGCCTAAAGAATGGTTGTGTTAAACTATGTTCAAGGCATCAATGATGTAGAGATATAGAGAATGATCTTATTGTGTTGATTATTCATGTTTAGAAAGCATGTAGTTACTAAATTGTGAATTGCATGTTAGCTTAATGAAGATTATATGTGCCTACATGGTTATGTGCTTATATGTTTGTGTGGTATTCAATGAGCACCGGGAAAATGATTCATTAGTTGGGAGTAATAAAGGTGGTGAAGAGGAAGAATCCGAGAAATACGGAAGTCCAAGGAATAGAAGTGGCCACGGGACCAAGGGAGGTCCCGGGTCTGAATGAATCATTGAACCGGTGACTCGGCGATTACAAAGATATGATTTATGTGTTATTGTTGCATTGCACATGTTAAACATTCAGCCATGTTTAGAATTCTCACTAAGCGTAATGCTTAAGAAAACCGTTTTCTGTTTCTGTTGTGGTAAATAACAACCACCGCAGGTATAGAGCAATATCTGGAGAGGAAGTGACGTGCTCGGGGTTGGGGAAGAGATTTGGGTCTTGTAAATATGTTTATAACATGTAATATATTATAACTTGTGGATTAATATCTTTAACTTGTGGCTTAAAGCCTTGACTCGTAGTTGTAGAGCTGGAGAGATTGAGAACTAGTTGGGATTCTATAGCTTATGTGTTTAATGTAAATTTGTAGAAACTTGTGTTATCCTCTATGTTAATAGTTAGTTTTGGTAAGAATTTGGAGGATTTGAGGTTTACCTTATAAATTCTATGTATGTCCTTAAGTCTTAACTACGGATATGTGTGAGATGGTTAAGATTGGACCTTTCCGACAAGTTCGGTTAGTGTCACAATCATTTTGGATAATGGTTGTTTGCAAGCAAGAGGGTTGTAAAGTTCTTGACTCTTTGGTTCTAGTGATTTTCATTACTTATGTTAGTTTTACCAAGTATGGGGTTTCCATGACTCAATTTGTTCAAATGAAGTTTGAGTCATATCTTGATTGTGTGAAGGGATTTAAATATGTTTATGGTCATGGTTATGAAGTTTTTCAACACTTTGGAATGCTTATAAAATGATTTTAGAAGTGTCCTTGGGGATTGGTTTACTTGAGTTCATTCCTAACAAGTTCATGTTTAAGAGTTTGTTTTTAAGGAAACTTGTTGGATTTAATTGAGGTTATATTCATGAATCTATGTTTGAAGGGTTTGAATTTGTGTTTGGGAATGTTTGAGTATGTTTAAAATGGATTGGAGTGGGTTCTTAAAGTTTCATGTGGGTTGGTTTGAATTTGGTGAAGTTTGGGACTTTTAAAACAGGGGAAATCTGCTAAAAATGGGGTTCTGCAGGAACCGGATCGATCCGGGCCTTGAGCGGATCGATCCGGAGCAGCTGGATAGTGCATAAATGGCATTCTGCCAAATCCGGATCGATCCAATTTTGGGGCGAATCGATCTGCAGGCCATTTTGCTGCACTGTCGACTTTTACGGAAACGGACACAACTCACTCTAGAAAACTCGAATTCGCGCGCCGTTTTTTGCGTTAGAACCGGGACTCAAAGACCTATCTTTTGGTATAAAATTTTCTATACCTTATTAATTACCATTTTACCCTTGGGGGATATTTTCTAACAATAGAGTTGTTTAATGTTGCTAAACGCATGCGATTCTTAGTATTTCGAATGTTTCTTTGCAAATTAATGTACGTGGACTCTTGTAGCATTGTTACATGTGTCCTAATCCGCACGAGGCGAGTTGGGGTGTGACACATAGTTAGAGGTGTCAACCTCTTAGGCTTCATGCCAAATTTTGTTTATTTACGTTTACACCCTCAATATTTCCTTAAGCTTTATTATGAAATCCCATAAACAATTGTATTAACTATCCAATATCTAAGTAGACATTTGTCTATGTCACGTGTGGGTCCCAAACGTGGTCCCATATATTTTGTAAAAGTTGCTAATTAACCTACTAGTTATGAATTTGATTCCTATTCACTCTCACACGGGTACCCAAACTGGTACTATATAAAATATTGCAACAATCAATAAAATATTAAAGCAATTAAACAAATATTCATTTAATCATATAAATACAACTAAATACAATTTATTTAATCCGGACCTCCCGTGGGTCCCACTTCATATTCGTCCAACTATGCCCTTTTATTAAGCACTTAACACGTCGGGATAACTGCAACTTACCCAAATTATCTTACGCTATGAATTATACTAATTAATGCATGCTAAGCAGATATTAACTCATTTCTCCGGGTACGGGTATTACAGTTTTATTAGGAGTGTTAACTTTAAATAAGGAGCATGAGTTTGAATCTCATATATATATATATATAGAGAGAGAGAGAGAGAGAGAGAGAGTATTGGAGGCAAGGATTAAATTTCTATTCGGTCTATTATTTTAGTGAGCTAGGAAACAGAAACGTTTCGGTTACGTTTCAGAAATATGTGAAAACACCAGAAAAAAATTGAAAACACTAAGAAACTTGTTGAAACAAGACTTCTAATATCATTTTGAGAGGTATATGTATGTAATAATATCAATAATATATAGTTTAAATTGGAAATACATGATGATTTAGTCATCAATCTACAGTCAAATAGTTCATAGAATACAAAAAGTATTTCGTAGAAAAGAAAGTAACATATAAGCACATAAGGAGCTAATAAGACATTCTAAAATACGTATGGTTGTTCATCTAACAAATTTACATTCATTCGGCTGTAGAGTGTCGAGAGGGCGCACAAATTGGTCCAGGCTCCTGGTTTTCACAAAGAGGAACATTATATGGTTTATAGATATGGTGATAATATTCAATCCAACTTATGTAAGCACAAAACTATGCCTCATAATCATTCCTAAACCTCTCATAATCTCATCAACTACACCCAAATTGTTGAGCAGCAAAAGATCGAAGTTGTCAAAGTATTGCTTCAAACGTTACACACCGCTATCCTTCATTAATTTGTGACAGTAATTATATTGAACATGGTTCCGATTATCTTCAACTTGCTTCGCGTGCTTCCAACCAATACCCCGTTCTCGCTTCTTCTTCTTTTTCTTTTTCTTTTTTTCCTTTTATTTTTTCCAGTTACTTGTAAAGTGACATCTTTATTTTTTGATTACATTCCTACAAACAGAAATAAATTATATTAATTTTTTTGGAGACATTAAATTTAGTAGACTTAACTACATTTTATACCCTCCTAATTTACCCTTTGTGTCAATTTGATCACTGTAGTTTAAAAAGTGTTATTTTAGTCCCTGTAGTTTCATAAGTGTGTCATTTTAGTCCCTCGCACACTTTTTATGACAAATTTTTTATATTCAGTGACAAAATTATCGGACACTAAAGGCTTACAGGATTTATTAACACATTTATGAAAACTACATGGACTAAAGTGACACTTTCTAAATTATAGGGACTAAACTGACACAGGTGATAAACTACAAGGGTGTAAAATGTATTTAACCCAATTTATTAAGATATTAAATTTGTTGAATTTATCAATGATCATTATAGATTTAAGTATGAATAAGTAATTTTATAAGGACTAGTTAGTGATAATGACAGCTTGTGGTTCTTGTATAGTCTTATGTCCAACAAAAAAATCACTTTAGTGAAAAGTCTCTGCACTTATATATGTACACTGTACTTATATTTTGAAATTTCACAAAACTACGAATTTAACAAAAGTAGTTTTGTGAATTTCACAAATTCACAAAAGTGGATATAAGCAAGGACTTTTCACAAAACTGTAAATTTTTAAGGACTTTTAGACTCTTAAGTTCAGAATAAGGGACTTAACGCTAATTATCCCTTTTTGGAATGAGAAAAATAAAATAAAACTGAAATGAACTAGTAAGACAATACTTGATTTAATGCTACTACCTAATATCAAGTATTTCCCCGTAGTGGAATGTGAATATTCAATTTAGCCTCTGTTTGGTTCTTGGATTTTATGAGAAAAAAGAAAAGAAAAGAAAAGAAAAGAAAATAATATTATCAACTTGAATGTGCGTACCCCATCACATGAGATAATATCTACATTAGTGGGTATTTTCGACCGATCAAATGGTACGTGGACAAAATTCATCTTCTGCTGCAGCAACACCATTCATGCTGCTCTCATAAGCTAAAATATTTTAATATAAATAAATAAACCAATTAATAAAACTCTATGAATGAGATGCATAATTAATTAAAGGGTTCTATTAACATAAGGAAATAGCCAGAAATACAAATAAATAATTGAAATTCAAGCCTAACTTTCCATCAGTGTGGGTACCTATGTATGTATTTTTAGTACTATTTTAAGCTCCTTGACATGTGTCCTATTTCCCTTAATTAAATACTAAAACTATAAGGCATTGTTTGGCAGGTCGGATAAAATTGTCAGATAGGACAGGATAAGACAAGATTGGATAGGAAAGCGATCCTGTCGGATAAGTTGTTATGCTATCCTGTGTTTGGAACGTACTGGATAAACCTGTCGGATAAGTTGTTATATCCTAATCCTGTATTTAGTCGTGCCCGGATATAAGTTCCAGATAATAACTAAATTATTACGGAGTACTTTTTAACACAACATGGGGTATGGAAAAAAAAAAAGAGGTCTAAAAATGAAAAAGGGGGAAAAAATAGATCAGGAAAAAAATAATGAGAGAGATCCCGGAAAAAAAAAGAAAGAAAAAAAGAAGAAGAAAGATATGAGAAAAAAAAAGGGACGAAGAAGGCAAATCTAAAAATGAAAAAGAAAAGAAAAGAAAAAGATTTGAAAAAAATTGGATCTAAAAAAATAAAAAAAATAAGCAGATTGAAAAATGAAATGAGGAAAAAAAAAAGTTTTTTTTTGTTCCAAAAAGTTATACCAAACTTCTAATCCCACCTAATACCATAACCCCCCATGGGTTAGAGTTATCCCACTCTCCATGAGTTATCCCACCTAATACCCCCCCCCCCCCCCCCCTTATCCTGTTCAATGGCGTTACCAATCAAGACCTAAGAGTTTTGTTAACATGTGCTCCAACTCCAAGCTTGGGGCATATGTTAAGATTCTCAAAGTAGAAATAAGGTATATAGTATTTGACAATTTGTCTCCGATTAATGATTCGTGCACATTAAGTGTGCACATAAAGATCTAGGCCATTCATTTTGGTGGATCCCATGTGTGCAGAGATGAATCCCACCAAAATAAATGGTCCAAATCTTTATGTGCACACTTTATGTGCACATTACTCATTGTATTAAAAATGTTAACAAAATCCAAACTATAATTAGTGTAATGCACCAATGCATAAAAGAGAGTGGAGACGATTATCCAAAAAAAAAAAAAAAGAAGAAGAAACGAGAGTGGAGTGGAGACCAACCAAGAAGAAGAAGAAGAGGAGCGAGTGACTGCAAGGGAAACCCTACTAGTCCAGAGCGGACGAAGAGTGTTGGAGAAGAGACTCCTCAACAGGTAAGTGATTTATAACCAAAAAACCCTCAAAATCAATTTCATCATTTTTTTACTCTCTCTCTCTCTCTCTCTCTGGTTTTCCCCAATTTTCATTTATTCATTTTTTGATTGATTCCAAATTGATTGAAATTCGAAACCCATTTACTTTGCAGTTGTTTTCACATGATTACTCTCGTTTCCTTTGGAAACAGTGAACGAAACACACACACCCCACCGAAACGACTTCTTTTCGTGCGAAGCAGCACTGGAATTGCGTGATTCCTGGTGGGGGGTTGCGTTTCGGTCAACTACGATACCACCGAAACGTTCGGTCAGTTTGATGATATGAATTAGAAATTTAGTTTTTTGATAATGTGAGTTTTGTTTATATAGATGACAATTGTTTCTATATTATTAATTTTGTTATAAAAATTAATTTTTCGCCTAGGCCTCCGCCTTAGGGATGGCAATGGAGCGGGTTTTTCGGGTTCCCCGTCCCGTCCCGCCCCTAATAGGTAGGGTATGGGGTAGGGTCGGGTATGGGGGCTAAAAGTATAACCCGTGTCGGGGTCGGGTCGAGGTCGGGGTGAAGGTGAAATTCCCCGAACCCGCCCCGATTATATTGCTATTTTACACATGTACCCTTGGTTCATTCTAATATTACAAAGGATACCTACACTATAAATAGTTTCTTTTATGTTTTAGGGTTTCTTTTCTCTTCAGTCTTGAACAAACACCATTTAGGACCTCCCCAAATCCACAGGCGCCGTTCCCACTCTACAGCCTCCGCCGGCCACCATTGAAGTGAAGGGTTTGAAATCTGGATCATCAAACTCTTTCAAGTGTTTGAATCATCTAACTCTCATATTCAAGGTAAATCTTAAACTCTTAACTCCCAATTTTTTTTTTTTTCAAATTGGCTAAAATAGACTGGGTTGTGACTAGGGATGGCAATGGGGCGGGTTTTCCGGGTTCCCCGCCCCGCCCCTAATAGGTAGAGTATGGGGGGTTTAATAGGGTTAGGGGCGGGTATGGGGGAAGTTTTCATAACCCGAGTCGGGTTCGGGGGTAGGGTCGAAAAACCCGAACCCGCACCGGATATACTTGTATTTACATTATTACCCCTAAATAGTTATGTGTATTACCATTTACCCTGCTACTATAAATACCAAACAAAATTTTAGGGCTTCATATTTCTCATTCTCACTTTCGGCCCCTCTCAAGTTCTCAACCCTCTTCCTCTTCGGCTCTTCTCAGATGATCAGATCTCTCATCAGTCATCAGATCTGACTCTATTAACTTATTCAACAGTCATCAGATTTTCTCATCAGATTTTAGGTAAGCTTCAAAATGATCTTTCATATTTTAGATTTTGACCTTCAAAAATCTGAGTTTTTGTTTGAATAAGAACTATTAGGTAAGCTTACCTAAAATCTGAGATTTTATTAACTTAATCAACTATGAACTATGAACTATCAGTCATCAGATCTGACTCTATTAACTTAATCAACTATGAACTATGAAGTCTCAATATAAAACCCCCTTCCTTTCCATTTTCTGAGGGAAGTTTTATTACAATCTCGCCGGAGCTTCGTTTTCCTCTCCAAGATCTCTCTCTCTCTCTCTCTCTCTCTCTCTCTCTCTCTCTCGCTTCTGTAACTGTAAGTACTGAATAAGATCAGCATAGAGATCTTATTGATCATGTTTGATTCTCTACATGTTTTGATTTAATTGCTTTTGCTGCCTGACTTGGTGTTTTGATCTACGCATGTCTATTTTGATTGCTAGATTCTTTGAATCGGCTGTATGTGTGTGTTTAATTTCCAACTTGTGACTATATCATTGTGTGTTCGTGTGATTGTGTGTGGTCGTGTCTCCGTGTGTGTTTTCATGTTGTGTCTGTCGGTGTGTGTGTGTGGTATGTGTTCAGAGTCTGTGTGTGTATTTTTTTTGTGCCTTTTTTTTTTTTTTGTTTTTGTTTTTTTAACTGAACGAAGATTTTTTTTTTTTAAAGAAATCTGAGAAGAATCATCATTTACAACATTGATTACAAATTTACAACTTGAGAGAGAGAATCAGCCACTTGGCCGAATATCCTTGTTGGCCGAATATCCTTGTTGTAAACATTGATTACAAATTACACACACATTGATTACAAATTTACAACATTACAAAAAAACCTGAATATCCTTGTTAATTGCATGAATTGACGTTTTTTTTTTCCTAATCACTTTCTGGGAAATTTGTTTTGGGGCGGGCCGGGGGCGGGTTTCTGATTACGGGGCGGGGTCGGGGTTGGGACTCACATCTCCTCGGGGCTGGGCGGGGGCGGGGGACGGGGGCGGGGGAAGGGTTCATTCAATCGGGGCGGGGGCGGGGTCGGGGTATGGGGGCCCCGTCCCATACCCGCCCCGTTGCCATCCCTACTCCGCCTAGCACCTTATCCGCCCGCCTACCGCGCCTACCAATTTTTAGAACATTGATAATTAATGGGAATTTATTATGTTTATGAATGAATGGAACATTCTCTTTGAATATTTTTTAGAATTGATATGATTTATACATCTATGTTCCAAAGTTCTTCTGGACTTCATCAAAGCACATATTTAATCCACACAAAAAAAGTTGATCCTCCTCTGCTTCAGTTAAACTTTAGCAAAATGATGGAGGTGTATATGGAAATTAGGTTTAGCAAATGCATTTTTTTTCCCCCTTTCTGTTTTCAATTTTTTAAAAACAATCTTATTGTATTTATTACCAAACCTGTTTTAGTTTGCTTTTCATAAAAAGAAAATAGAAACCAGTATTTGTTTTCGAAATTTCGAACTGAATGCAACCTTGGATTTTTGTAATTGGGTGAAAAGTTCAGATGTATCATCGTTTTGCTTCTTACACTTTTTTTGGACCTTTTATGGTTCGAAGGGAATTTAAAATTTTGAAACATTATATGATGCGAGTAACTCTTATTTTCGATATCTATTCCTTGCTGTAAAAGATGAATTATTAGATGCAGGTGCTCCCAACTTTAACTTTTTTGCCTTTATTAAGATTTCTCTTTGTTAGCATAAGCTTTTAAACTGCTGTGTCTTTTTTTTTTTTTTAAATTTTCTTTTATCCTCCAATCCTGCAGAGATTGACACACTTATGAAGGCTTGGAGAGCGGTTGGCAAAAAGGTGCGTTATTCAAATCCTTTATTTATTCAAGTTTGCTTCTCTACAATTTCGTTTGAAAATAGATGAAACGCATCGAGATTCGAGGTTACAACATCTACTAACTTTGCTTATATATAGTATGAAGATGGGTTTACTTTTGCCAGATATGATAATTTCCTGCATTCTTAGTATCTAGTAAGTGTAGTGTTAAAACACATTTGCGAAAATAAGGCCAAAGGTTAGGGCTATACCTTGTTTACCCTTCCAGCATCCTCAATTTTTAGGAACCAAACGAGGTAATTGTTTATTTTTATTCTCTTATTTGGTACTTTTAGATTTTAGCAGCAAGCCTATGACACCTACTGTTAGCATTGTTAGTTTCATATGATTATATTTTTATACATTACAAAAAGTGGTTGATCGGAAGTTGGAGGTCTTGAATGTATTCCTGCATGAAATATCCATGCTTTTTTCACCTTCTGGGAAATTCCCATGGTTTCATCTGCAATTGTATTGGATTGTGAGTTTTATGCACGAGTGTTGTGTTTATAGTTAAGTTGATACATTTTTCATCACTCTTTCTCTCTCAAATACTCGCAAAGAACTTTTTCAGCCTTTATGATGCCATTCTATCATTGTGTAGTTGCAAATAAGCAATATGTCATGATGGAAAGTGCAGCCAAGTGCTTTCTTTTTTAATGTTTTATTATTGAAGTAACTTTGCTCTGCAGGCCATTCGTGCTAGTCTTACAAAACCTTTGATTGTCACATCATCCAGAGATGCAGTCATGTCAATTTCTTCATGTAGCCATGAAGACATAATCAAAACACTTTCTGCTTCATGCAGATACATACGAGGTAAAAGAAAAATGCATTAATCCTTTTCCTGCCTTTACTCATCCTTTTCGTGCACGTGTTTGAGTTATTACCTCTACTTATGGGTTTGTTTGGCGTTTTATGTCAAACAATCGGTTAGTTACTCGTGCAATTTCCAACTCGTATGCAATTATCACGTTTAAAATGATCAATCATCTATTGTTCTTAGCCTTTCCTTGCCCAAGAACACCTAAAATACTCGTAAGTGTCAAAGGTAAGAAATGCTAACAAGTTAAGAATATAAATTAACAAGGATCCAAGAGGATCCAACTAACAAGTTCAAGATCAAGAGGGGGATAGCTAGGCTCCCCAGTATTATACAAGATCAACTAAGTCTATAAGAAAGAGTTATAAAGCAAGGGTTAAACATGTGCCCAATCACAACTTCCATGATAACAATATACATGAATCTAATAGATACAAAAGGGAAAGGAAGGAAATATGTAAGCTTAGTAATGTATCAATGTCTAGACACTAGATTACATCTATTACAAATCCTTTCTCCCAACTACGATATAAGAAGTTGATTTCAAAACAAGACTCCCCAAGGGACGTATTCAAGAGAGTACATTAGGTCAATTACTCGTCGGCCTTGCCCTTGTCGACGTCACAAAAAGAAAAGTGGTTTTATAGATTCAATAAGCACGACGGCTAAGTAGAAAACATTGAAGAAATGTACTACTACTTCTAAGATCATGTTAAGACATGCGGTGCAATGTTTTGTGGTTGTGGTAATGCAATTAGCTGAAAGGCCCAACCGTGCAACTTCCCAATACCAAATTCCACAAACACTCTCTCAACACTGGATGCAAGCCACTCCAACGTGAGTGTAGCATACAAGATCCCCGACAGCTAACCGAATATGACCTTGCATTTTCGAATGTTTTAAGGATCACAAACAACCTTCCTCACTTCACACCTGCTTCCAGAATTTCATTAAACCACTACCCCAAACGGGTGTTCAAAAGACATTCACCAATCGTGAGAATTCTATCAAAATCATACTTCCAAGCCAATGCTGTGAATGCTTTGCTGACTTAGCGATTATGAAATGTGACCACAAGGGATTATGTTACTGCAATGTCATTTCTAAGATTTTCAATGTCAAGAAATTGCACAGTAGTTCATGTTACCATGGCTAAATAAATAAGAGGGAATCATGTAAAGCATAATCAACAACGTAGACAAATAAGAGATTTGTAGTATCTTTAAACTGATTGAAACATAGCGACTAAATAGCATTTAGGTTAAGCATAGACAGCCAGCACGTAAAAAAAAACCGTCGGATCCTTATGATATGAATCCAAATATGAATACTCGTGTAAATGCTAGGGCGTTCCCTTTAAGCGACGCGTTGCGTCTGCCTTCGGGTGTTTCGAAAAATGTGCAAGGGGCGCCGCATCGACGCCCGGGTGCGGTGTTAAATAAGCAAGGGTTCCCGCGTTCTTCTGGGCCACCGCGGGTAAAGAAGCTAGTCCAGAACTATAGGCTTAGGTTAGCAACTTGGAATATAGGAACCTTAACAGGTAAAGCTAGGGAACTAGTAGACACTATGATTAGAAGGAAGGTTAATGTAGTATGTTTACAAGAAACAAAGTGGGTTGGAGAGAAAGCTAAGGAGGTAGAAAATACCGGGTATAAGATATTCTATACAGGGAAAGATAGGCATAGAAATGGTGTCGGAATCGTGGTTGACAAGAACCTCAAGGATAAAGTTGTGACAGTCACGAGGAAAGGAGACAGAATATTGCTTATCAAACTGGTAGTTGGAGTGGATATAATTAATGTGATTAGTGCATACGCGCCCCAAGTAGGATTGGATGATCACACTAAAAGACAATTCTGGGAGGAGTTGGACGCTTTAATGCAAGAAATACCGGGAGGAGAGAAGATAATTGTAGGTGGAGATTTTAATGGCCATGTAGGCAAAGATAGAACTGGATATGAGAGGGTGCATGGAGGGTATGGTTTTGGAGATCAGAACGAGGCAGGGGTGAGTATTTTAGATTTCGCAGTAGCATATGATCTTGTAGTAGCAAACACATTTTTTAAAAAGAGGGAAGAACACTTGATAACCTTTAAGAGTGGATCTAATAGAAGCCAGATCGATTTGTTCCTTATGAGAAAGGCAGACCGCTTAGCATGTAAAGACTGTAAGGTCATCCCAGGAGAGTGTTTAACATCTCAACATAGACTTACTATTTTAGATATCCATATAAAAGGACAATGTCATACTAGAAAAGACCCTTTAAACCCACGAACTAGGTGGTGGAACCTTAAAGGCGAGAAACTAGCAATATTCCAAGAGAGAATGTATGCAGAAGCACCTTGGAATTTGGAAGATGGAAGCAATACTATGTGGGATAGAATGGCAAGGTGCATCACGAGAATATCGAAGGAGGTCCTCGGAGAGTCGAAGGGAAGAGGGTTGGCTTCTAAAGAGACTTGGTGGTGGAATGAAAAGGTACAAGCTGCAGTAAAAACCAAAAAGGTTTGCTTTAAGAAGTGGCAAAATGATAGAAGTGAGGAACACTTCAAAAGCTATAAATGTGCAAATAAGGAGGTTAAAAGGACAGTCAGAGTTGCTAAAATGGAAGCCTATGACGCCTTCTACACCAAACTAGACACTAGAGAGGGAGAAAAATGTATTTATAAGCTTGCTAAGTCGAGAGAAAGGAAAACAAGAGACATTAATCAGGTTAAGTGTATAAAAAGTGATGACTCTAGGGTATTAGTGAACGACGAAGAGATTAAGGAGAGGTGGAAGAGCTATTTTGAGAAGTTACTGAATGAAAAACATATGGATAACACAATGGAAGAAGAAACTGGAAGTTACGATGAGACTAGAGAATACAGATTCTATCGGAGAATAAGGAAGTTTGAGGTGGATTTTGCTTTGAAGAAGATGAAACCCAACAAGGCCTTAGGACCAGATGGGATCCCCATTGAGGTTTGGAAATGCCTGGGAGATGTGGGGGCATCTTGGCTTACAAAAATTTTTAATAGGATTTTAATGACTAGAAAAATGCCTGATGACTGGAGGAAGAGCATCCTAGTGCCTATTTATAAGAGTAAAGGAGATGTACAACAATGCAACAACTATAGAGGTATTAAGTTGATGAGCCATACTATGAAGCTATGGGAGAGAGTGATGGAGCATCGCTTAAGAGGCGCAACATCAGTGTCAGAAAATCAGTTCGGATTTATGCCTGGGAGATCAACTATGGAAGCAATTTATTTACTTAGAAGACTAATGGAAAAGTATAGAGAGAAGAAAAAAGATCTACATATGGTTTTTATTGATTTAGAGAAAGCTTATGATAGGGTGCCTAGAGATTTAATTTGGTGGGTGCTAGAGAAGAAAGGAGTGACTAAGGGTTATATTGACGTGGTGAAGGATATGTACGATGAAGCGGTTACTACAATTAGATCATCAGCCGGAGAAACAAGCGAATTCCCAATTACCGTAGGCCTGCACCAGGGGTCGGCCTTGAGCCCTTATTTGTTCGCCCTAATTATGGATGAATTGACTAGACACATTCAAGATGAGGTCCCATGGTGTATGTTGTTCGCAGATGATATTGTCTTGGTTGATGAGACTAAAAGGGGACTCAACACTAAACTAGAAGCTTGGAGAGAAGCACTGGAGACTAAGGGGCTAAAGATAAGTAGGACGAAAACAGAATACATGGAATGTACTTTTAGCAACAATGGAAGTAGAGACAACGAAGCAGTGAAGATCGAAGATCATGAGATCCCAAAGAGGGAACACTTTCGCTATCTAGGTTCAATAATCAGTAGAGACGGAGAGATTGGTGATGACGTGACCCATAGAATTAAAGTGGGCTGGCTTAAGTGGAGGAGTGCTTCTGGAGTATTATGTGATCGGAGAATACCAGCAAAATTGAAAGGAAAATTTTATAGGACAGCTATTAGGCCAGCTATGCTGTACGGGACAGAGTGTTGGGCAACTAAGAAACAACACATTAGCAAAGTGAGTGTAGCGGAGATGAGGATGCTAAGATGGATGTGTGGTAAGACTAGGAAAGATAGAATTAGAAATGAGTACATCCGAGAGACTGTAGGAGTGACACATATTGAGGACAAGTTGAGGGAGAATAGACTTAGATGGTTCGGCCATGTGCAACGAAGACCTGTAGATGCACCTGTGCGAAAGAGTGATAAGATCGTAGTGCCTGGAATGGTTAGAGGGAGAGGTAGACCTAGACTGACTTGGGAATATGTAGTGCAACAAGATATGAATATATATAATTTAAATGAGCATATAGCTCTTGATCGTGCAGAATGGAGAAAAAGGATTCATATAGCCGACCCCAATTGATTGGGACACAATGCTTGGTTTGGTTTGGTTTGGTTTGGTATAATTTCAATTAGGCACATAAGAGCATATAAGCACAGAGATAAAAATGTAGGAAAACCCTAAACAAGACTACCAAGTATTAGGTCTAATTCTACACATAGCAAACCATGAAATGAGATCTAGGTGTGCACTTAGTTAATGAAATCTACCTCAAGTGTTCTTTGTTCAAGAAACACTAAATATGGATACCCAAGAGGAAAAGGAGGAGATCAATGGAAAGCCTTGTTGAGGGGAACAATATTATCACTAATAGTCCTGGTCAATTCTTGCTTGAAGGGCTTCAATCTTGAGCTTGAAGGTTTAGGGTTTCGTGGAGTTTTGAATCTCCAAAACCAAGGTAGAGATAAGAGGGATATAGAGAGAGAAAATGTAAAAGAAAATGAGAGAGAGAGAGAGGAAGAGTTGACCGCCCAAGAGAGAGGGGGGTTGACAGAGAGAGTTGACAACTCTTTTTCAAAAGGTGATGGGTGTGATGTGTTAGGTGAGGGGGAGGATGGGGTGTATCACACACACTCACACACAAGCATACATACATGTGTACCCACATGTAACCAAATAATCCACTAGTGCTACCAACTTGTATCAAATTTAAACACAGTGTCCCAAACCAAGACCCACATTGGTCCGAAATTACCAATTTACCCTTTTAAAATTCTGGGTTTCTACAGTATGCACTCACACGCTATCCCAATTGGGACTTTACACCTCGACTTCACATTTGGGAGGTGGGGAGACGCCACTTAGGTTAGCTCTGACTAATGAATATGCTTTTGCAATCTTAGCTTGTTATGCACATTTTTGTCTCACTTGAAGTGGTTGAAAATTGAAATACAATATGGACTAGTATTTAGAATGTTTTGAGACATTCCAAAATTCATCACTTTTTTTCTCAAATCTTGTCGTAGAATTCTCTGTCAGCGCAGCATCAACGGGTGCTCATAATTGCAAGTTCTTGCCTAATCAACCCTTGATACGGTAAATTGACATCTTTCTGCTCCATAGCATAAGCCTCAATGCATGACAGATTTTTTTCCTATGTTTTGAGTTTAACTACATAAAAATTAACAATTTTATCAATATTTTGAATTTGATTGAAAACAGGTAGATATAATTTTTGCTGATTGCTTTTCTCTGTATGTTACATGATAATACGATGAACTAATATGACAAAATCACACTTTTGATTCTTGCTTAGGTGTTTTCATGCGAGTCCAGAGCTGCAAGCTAAAAGAAGAAATGATAAGCCTATTAAGCCAGTTGTTTCAAAGACTCCCAAGAGAGGGAAGTTCACCAAAAGAGCCAAAAGGACCAAACCGTCTGTTGAAGCTCCTTATGTTTCTCCTAAATTAAAAAGAGCTGCCAAATGCTTGCCAGATAGAACAATTGACATATTTGAAGGAATGACTATTGTAGAGCTTGCAAAGCATAGTGGTGAATCTATTTCTATCTTGAAGGAAATTATGGTAAATGTTGGGGAAAAGGTTGACTCAGAGTTTGACCCTATCAGCCTCGACGTTGCAGAGCTGGCCGCAATGGTAATTGCTCCTTGTTAAATCTACCATAATTGGAGTTACATGAATATTGTCCAATGTACTGATTGATGTATTACGTATCACAATATCTTACTAAGAAACATGTATATATAGGCTTCCAAGAGATTGCTTTCAGTCCATGTGCTATTACAATTGTTGGGATGGGTGTGAGTTGAGTTGAAGAGATGTTTTTTTGGCATTTGGGGGTTAAAATAACCTGAATGGAGTATCAGTATTCTCAAGACTGTAGTTTGGGGCACTATAGTTTCTTTGTTTCGGTTTGTTCAGATCATCTGATTAAAGAACGGTCTTTTTTGATGGCTCATAATATACTCTTTGTTTTTTACACTGGTTTGACCATTAGTTGGCATCAGTTACATTTATCCCATCCCAGTTTGCCCACCTTTCTTTGTAGCGACAGGTGGAGCATTATCATTCATTTCCTTAGTTCTAAGTGACCCAAATTCCTACTTGTTACTCTCGCAGCCAATTCTTTTTCTTCTCCTTACTTGGAATGTTGAACATTGCATTTTGGCCACTCCGTGTTGGAAACAAATGACATTGAGGGGATATGAAAGCATCGGGGGAATAAGGGTGTGTTTGGAATGACATCTTTAGAATGCATGCTCACTAATCGTAGTTACATTGTCGTTTCATTTTTAACTTATTTTGACGATGCATTCTGATACAATGTTTATTTTTCAAAAAAACGAGTCTTACTTGCTTATGCTTTAAAGTTGGAGATGATGTTTTGCTTATGCGAACATGAGTTGGGGGTTGACGGAATCCCATGCTACTTAACTTCTATAGCATTACTCTCACTCTGTTGTGTTTTATCTCCATCTTTACCTCTCTTTTGACTCTTCTCTCAATATCTAAATTATATAATGCTGATACATGAAAAGAAATGGTACTTCCGTTCCAAGCGGAAAATAATTTAAGGTTCATCCTGTTTGCAGGAAGTTGGGGTCAATGTTAGGAGGTTGCATTCAAATGAAGGCGCTGAAGTTCTGCATCGGCCCGCAGTGGTAACGGTCATGGGACATGTTGACCACGGTAAAACGTCTCTCTTAGATGCTTTACGCCAAACATCAGTGGTAGCAAAGGAAGCTGGAGGCATAACTCAGCATCTTGGTGCGTTCGTTGTCACCATGGCATCGGGAGCGTCGATCACATTCCTCGACACTCCGGGTCATGCTGCATTTAGTGCTATGCGGGCCCGAGGTGCAGCTGTCACAGACATAGTTGTGCTGGTGGTGGCTGCCGATGACGGGGTGATGCCCCAAACTCTTGAAGCCATGGCCCACGCAAAAGGAGCCGGCGTACCAATTGTTGTCGCGATTAACAAATGTGATAAACCGGCCGCTGATCCAGATAGAGTGAAAGTGCAACTTGCTTCGGAGGGCTTGCCGTTAGAGGAAATGGGTGGGGATGTTCAGGTTGTAGAGGTTTCTGCAATGAGTAAAGTCGGACTCGATAAACTAGAGGAGGCTTTACTTCTTCAGGCAGAGCTGATGGACCTAAAAGCACGGGTGGATGGACCCGCTCAAGCTTACGTGGTTGAGGCGAGGCTTGACAGGGGTCGTGGTCCTTTGGCAACTGCAATAGTGAAGGCAGGCACTTTAGTTTGTGGGCAACATGTGGTTGTGGGTGCCGAGTGGGGGAGAATTAGGGCTATTAGAGATATGGTGGGAAAGCTGGCAGAGGGGGCTAGACCCGCAATGCCTGTTGAGATTGAAGGTCTTAAGGGACTTCCAATGGCTGGTGATGATATTATTGTTGTGGATTCTGAGGAGAGAGCTAGGATGCTTAGTGAAGGGAGGAAAAGGAAGCTGGAGAAAGATAGGCTTAGGAAGATGGACGACGAGAAGATAGAAACTCCAGATGAATCAGAAGAAATGCCTAAGAGGGTTGAAATGCCAGTTATAGTAAAAGGAGATGTGCAGGGTACTGTCCAAGCTGTCACAGATGCCTTAAAGAGTTTGAATAGTCCTCAGGTACGCCAATTAGCATGATACCCAAGTTTATGTAAGTTTTCTTTCTTTTCTGGACTGTGGGCCCTTTTGTGTTGGCTGTGGGCCTGTGGGTTTTGTGTTTAGGCAGACACAGAAGCACTAATCACAAGGTACTATGGGAATTAAGAAAAAACAATTAAACCCAAAGGGGAGTTGCTAAATGCACCTACCAGATTTCTCTCCACACCCACATGTACAATAAAAGATGTTGCATGTACAACTCCATGCTGAATAATGTGGGTGTAGCGAGAATTTTTGTGGGTGTACTTAGCAGCACTCAACCAAATCTGCTTCCTGCAACACGTTTGGTGTGAAGCGCCTCTGGACTTGCTTCAGACAAAACGTGTTTTTGAGGCTCTAGAGTGTTGCTTAAAATTTCTCTAAATGGGCTAAAATATGCGTTTTGGGTTCCATAAGCATGTTTGGGCCCAAATGGTTCCATAAGCATGTTGGGGCCCAAAAGTGCATTTGTAAAGTGCTTTGTAGCAGGGAGTACGCATCTTGTTACCTTGACTGGTGATGATCATTGGGTTTTCTTTGCTATGCGAAAAGTAGTAACTATTGTTTTTCATTGTTCCTAGTATGTTAAAATCTGATTCCTTTACACACTATTTCTCAACAAATTTAATTTGTCAAATGTCTTGTGCAATTTTGTTACCAGGTTTTCGTAAATGTTGTCCATGTCGGCGTTGGGCCTATTTCACAGTCTGATTTGGACTTGGCACAAGCCTGTGGTGCGTATATAGTTGGATTCAATGTACGGAGTCCACCTACTACTGTCACTCTGGCGGCAACTCGAGCCAGTATTAAGGTAGTGACATTTCATTTATCACAATCTTGATCCCATTGTTAGTTTACAAAATTTGCTCTATTGTGTAAGCCTTGGTTTGGTTCATGGATTCAGTGAGAGAAAACGGAAATAAAACAAAGGAGAACCCTTTTCTCTCGGTTAATTAGAAAAAGAAAAAAGGTGAAATTCCTTCTATAAATTCGCAAACCAAATGGAGCCTAAATCTCTGTGAGTCTTTTTTGATAATTCTTTTGTGGGTATTAGCTATTAACTTAATTTTCAATATTCACTTGGGTGGTTGTAGATAAAAATACATCGTGTGATCTATCATCTTTTGGAGGACTTTGGAAATCTTATAGTAGAGATGGCCCCAGGGACTTTTGAGACACACGTCTCTGGAGAAGCCCAAGTGCTGACCATATTTGAGCTCAAAGGAAGGAGCAAAGCCAAAGGAGCTGATGTGAAAATCGCTGGCTGTAAAGTGATAGACGGGCGTGTGACCAAGTCATCGATTATGAGGCTTCTGAGGAGCGGTGAAGTTGTTTTTGAAGGAAGCTGCATATCTCTGAAGAGAGAGACACAGGATGTGGAGGCTGTTGGGAAGGGGAGCGAGTGTGGCCTCGTGATCCGTGATTGTTTGGATTTCCAGATTGGAGATGTTATACAGTGCTTGGAGCAAGTCAACAGAAAACCCAAGTTCATTTCATCGGAAAGTGGGGCCGTTCGAATAGAGTGCTGAAACTGCTACGAAGATGATAGTACAATATAGGAATATATATATATATATATTGGTGGACACTTGTATTTGTTTGCTCCAGCATTTTGGTGGATGCTGGACAACTTCAGTTTTCTAAGAGTTGAGAAAAGCCCTGCCTTCATGATTCTGCGATTTTTTGCTCAAAACAGAGAAAAGCGATGGAGTATATTTATTAATTGTATGGTTTCTAAATTTTGGAGAGGGAATACTTTGGTTTGAAAATGGACGTAATTTTTGCTGTACAACAATTAAAAGAGTTTGTTTCTGCACTAATTTAATTGTATACGGGACATGTTAAGAAATGAATTAATTCATCTTTTTTTTTTCTTCAGAAAAGTTACGCACACAAGAGATTGCACAACACATTCCACAAAAAGGGTATATTTGCAAAAAAGAAATTGTGAGGCCTACATTATTATTGCATATCAGTCCCTCCCTTCTAGGGCTGGCCATGGGCCGGGCTGGGCTCGGGCCGGGCTTGTACTAGACACTAAGGGTACTTATCATTGCCCAAGCCCAGCTCAACCTGCATCGGGCCTCAACATGGCTGCCCAAGCCCGTCCCATGATAGGATCTCAATGCCCAGGCCCAGCCCGGCATGGCCCGACAAGGCAAATTTTTTTTGCATACAATACCCACTGACCAACAACAAATGCAACACCACCACATCATTATTGCCCAGCAAATCATGACCGATTACCTCATCAAAAGAAAAGCTTAAGCAGCCACAAAATGCAATGAAGTAGTTAATGGCATGCATTGGCAGCCTACCAAAAAGATATCTCAACAATGGAGAGAGAGAGAGAGAGAGAGAGAGCAGAATGTATATATATACATATTCTATTACAACCCCGGGCCGGGCCGGGCCTATGCGGGCCTTATCTGTCATGCCCAAGCCCAACCCAAAAAATTGACTGGGCTTCAAACACTAGCCAGGCCCAGCCCTACGGGCCAACTTCTTTGCCCAAGCCCTATAAAATTAGGGGCGGGCTGAGCGGGCCAACGGGCCGATGGCCACCCCTACTCCCTTCCTCTTTCACCGTAAAATCCCTAAAATCCCTAAAAATCCCCAAATCCTTCCTCTACTCATTCAAGCTTCGACAACCAGGTAGCGATGAACCAACCAGCCACCGTCGAAGACCAGCGACGAACCAATCATAATCAAAATATGAACTGCGATTAAGATCTTGGAGTTTTACTTGTGAAAAAATAAATCGCATTATTATTAGGAGTGATGATGCTCTACTCTAGTCTTGGGATCGGTTATGTTCCGTAGTTTACAATGGAGCTGTCTTTAGGAGGACTTTTCAGTATCCAGATAGTGAAATGAAACGTCACAGATTGATAAGATTTGTACTCGATGTCAAAATGCGCATTTTTGGTTGATGGTTTTTTACAAACGGCATCATTTAGCATGCTTTATGAATGTATTCAATTACCATAATACGGAGTTTTTCTGGTGGTTCTGTACATTTTCGTTTGCATTTGTTACAGAGTTTGCTCAGACTAAAAGAGCCTGCTGTCTTATTGCGTTGTCGGAAAGATGATCTACATTTGGTGGAGTCTGTTTTGAACTCAGCAAAGGAGGAATATGCTGAGAAAGCAAATGTTCATTCACCAGAGATTATAGTTGATCACATCCATCTCCCGCCTGGTCCTTCCCATCACAATGGTGATAGTCATTCCCATCATCATCATCATGATCATGGTCCTTTCTGGTAAGTATATTTGTTGTAGGTAAATCCTCGGAATAAATATACTATGATCGTTCACGTTGTTTGTAATATCGTCTGCAGTCATGTGAACAGCAGCCAACCAATTGCACTTGGTTTTTTTTTGGATTTTAGCTTTTAAACTAGCCATTTATCATACAAATGGTGGTGTAAAACCATTTAGTGATACTCCTTTTGGTTTTTCAGCTCTGGAGGTGTAGTGTTGGCATCTCGAGACGGGAAAATTGTGTGTGAGAACACCCTTGATGCAAGGTTGGATGTTGTATTCCGCAAAAAAACTCCCAGAGGTAATTTTTTCCTTTTTCAGTGCTCATGTTTGCTTCCCTTTCTCATGTTGTTCGATCAATTCGTGTTTTTTTTTTGTGTTTATGCACTTCTAAAATGTCGCTATAGCAAACTATCTGCAAGTGCTCTATAATTTGGCAAATATTCTTCAAATTTCAGTAAGTATATATTGTTCATTGATCTCCAACACCAATCTCAGAGGCTTACCTGCACTTTATATTTAGTGTCATTTTTTTTATTGAGTCTCTCATGTCGTGCCACTTATGAGTTATGACTATGATGAATAAGCATAATTTTGAGTTTGAGTCAACGATGTATGTTCATAAGTTAGTTGGTTACATGGATTTCTCCACATAATGTTTCCTTTCAAAAAAATGCAACCACATCCCTAGAGAGGAATGCTATTTTTAGATGCCCGAAAGTGATTTAGTGAACTGTATTTTTCTGGGCCACAGTTTGGTCACTTCCATCTCTGATTGTTGGCTTTGATAACCAGAAAATGACATGCAAAAGGAAAATGTAAAAAAAAAAAAAAAAAAAAAAATGGAGGATACTTGAAGTTCCCCAGTACAACCGGGTTGATCACTCATGGTAGTAAAGCATCATCTCGAAGCTAAATTTTTGAGAAGTTTTTGCTTACTTTTACACTCTTTGGAATGATGGTTGCTTTTCACATAGAGAACGATTAGTAGCTTCTACCTTAAAGTGTCCTTGAGAACTCGAACTGCCCTGGTAAAGTAAACACTACTGCGAGAAAAAAAAAAAAAAGGAAGAACAAAAAGAGCAGGGGATATCTCTAGCTGGTGATAATCTGTGTAGTTATTATGCTTATTGTTGGTAATATATAGCGTTTCATTATTCTACCTCTGTTAACTATCCAAAAAAAAAAACACTTCATTTTTTTTTATCTTTCTGCTGCAGATCCGCAAGTCGGCAAGTGGCTTTTCGGTCAGGTTGCTGCATGATGGGCTTGAGTGTGTTGTGCTCATCAACTACTCTTTGTCCAAGCTCTCGAGATTAAAAGATTGGTCACCCACTATAAAACCTGTTGTTTGATTTATTGTTTGTGTACTTAATTCCTATTTTTCTCCTATCTGTGCCTTTATTTGCTTGCATTTGTAATGTTGCTCTTTGCGCACATCAACGCACGTGTGTATTAACTAATATTTATGTAAGATTCCAGCTTAAGCTTATTTTTCTGCCCAATAAATGTGAGTTCATGCAATTTGAGGCATTGCTGAATTGAAATTAGTGAGCTTAAAATTCCAAGTGGTACTGCAAGTGTGTAAACAGCATTTTGATATAATAAAATGCTGCCAAAAAATCTACATCTCATTTGGTACTTTTGTTTGATCAATCATCAACATAAATAGCATCAAACTTGGGTGATGATTATTAACAGATGCTTTTTTGAAATATCAGAAGTTGGCGGATCTATTTTGGGTAATTGATTATTGGGTGTTCATGTGGTATTTTTGAATGTGGGGGTGTGGATGCCGTGAAACTTTTAGGGTCTGGGTCGGGGTCAACCAATGCCATTTGGCCCATAAAGAAGTGGATGTGTGTTTATTTTTTTGAGTAATATTTGGGACACAACTTTCATACAACCTTCTTAAAACTTGTGTCTATCTCTCTCTTGTGATGTCACTGGACCCCACAGCGACACAGGAGAGAGATAGACACAAGGTTTAAGGAGGTTGTATGAAAGTTGTATAAAAGTTGTGTCCCAAGTATTACTCTTATTTTTTATTTTTAGAGGCTAAACGTGCATGGTGAGACCGTGAAAGTTATTAACTAATTATATACATGCACCACATTTCTTGTATACTAAATTATGTTTTGAGGAGCACTTAAGTTATAGGATAATTCTATCTATACCCACCTCATTTACTTTTCACACCCACTTTTTGATAAAATTTTCCATTACAAATCTAACTTTGCATAAAATGATAAATAAAGACAAGTAGGGCAGCTCGGTGCACGAAGCTCCCGCAGTGGGGGATCTAGGAAAGGGTCGGACCACATTGGATCAATTGTACGCAGGGCTACCCTACTTTTTTACAAGAGGATGTTTCCATGACTCGAACCCGTGACCTTTTGGTCACACGGCGGCAACCCTTACCGTTATGTCAAGGCTCCCCTTCAAATAAAGACAAGTAAATAAGAAATATTCCAAGGAAATTTGCTCTCTACACCACCTTTAAGCATACACGCATATATACAACTCTTCATTTGATTAATCCATATTCCACGGATTGGATGGAATAGAAAATTATTCCTGATGCTTGTGTTTATATGTATATATCTAATAATAATTATAATAAAAATAATAAAATAATTTATATATCCATGAAATTTATTATGAATATGGATATACATATAAGTTTGCTACACCCTAGGTAGAGATGATGCAGTCTTCTCACCATGGAACTGGCTCTGTTAAAAGAAAAGGAAATAACAAAAAAACACCAAACTATAGGATTCTCCAAAAGAACCACTTCTCTTGTGGTCGGATGACAAGGCCTCTGGGCGTTATACCCAGAGGTCTCAAGTTCGAATCTCAAGGGGTGACCACAGGTGATTCACCCGGACACCCTGGCCTCGTGGGATTAGTCGAGGTGCGCGCAAGCTGGCCCAGACACCCACGGTTACCAAAAAAAAAAAAAAAAGGATTCTCCAAAAGGTGGTGTGATTTATTTTTGCAAGGAACATTTCTACTCTAGTTTTATTAAGAGAAGCCACCAGGTTGATTTGCTTCATAGTTGCAGCAAAGTTATTCATTGATCTACTCGTTTTAACTTTTTTAAAGCATCCCCTTTGTCATGATTCACATGCTTATGCTAAATCTTCATATAGCATTTTGTAGTAGAAGTTTTGTGTGATTGATAGTGAAAGAAATGATGGTGGGGTACAAAGTAATAAGAAATAATAGACGTGTTTAGGATTGAGGTTACTTTGGAGATGAAAGATGAGTGTAGAGAGTCATTTATTTTAATTTTAATTAAAGTGATGACTGTAAAGAGTAAATTACTGAGTGGGTGTGGATAGAATTCTCTTAAGTTATATAGCATCTCATGTTCCCTATGGCTGTCTTTTTCACTATTATTATTGCACTCAAGGGCCCTCTGCACCGGTAGGGTTAAGTGGTTCAACCACAACCTCATGGATTTCATGGCAATTCCATATCTTCTTTTAAGGCAAATAATGTTCCTAGTTTATACAAATTTGTATAAGTGTACACACCACACATTCGACAAGTTAAATCCGCTAAGGATCGTTGCAACAAGTTGTTTTTTTTTTTTTTTGTGGTACAATGGACGAACAAACAAACAAAAAGAAAAAAGAAAGAAAACAGGAACTAGCGCAGAATGCTAGTTTTGCTACTGTCCGCAAGAAGAAGGCGGACAAGATCCGTAGGAGGAGAATTAACGATGACAAAAGAGACATTTTGGGCAACTCCCTCGTTAGCCAAAAAATTAGCACACATATTTCCTTCACGATAAGTATGACATATGTCTGCTCTCCCGGTCTTTAGCATGGATTTACAATCTTCAATGAGAGCAGTCCAGGGATGATCTCTTCGGTCAGTTGGGCCAATGAGATTGGCAGCCACTTCCGAATCCGTTTCAAGAATAAAGCTTGTCCAACCTTTGTCAATCATGAGCTTGAGCCCATGCCAAATGCTTCAAAATTTTGCCTCAAAGCTGTCACAGAAAGTAATACACCCCATATATCCAATAATCCAGTTGCCTTGATCGTTTCTAATCAGGCCGCCTATTCCCCCTTTCCATGGATTCCCTTTGGCACACCCATTCGTATTTATCTTCCATTTACCTGCAAGAGGGAACAACCATTTTATCATTTTGGGAATTGGGGCTTTGGGGTTCCCCACAGGCCGATTGGTTTGGGAAATCTCTCTAGCAAAGTTGATAATATTATGAACCCAGGAGTACAAGTTTCTCTGTTATTAAACACAAAGTTGTTCCTTTCTTTCCAAATAGTCCAGATTGCTGAAGTAAAGACCACTCCCCATTTAAGGTTATTCTGAAACAATGGATCACAGTTAGTAGCATTTAAATGAATCCACTCCTTGAGTTGGATAATATGGAAGTTAGGGGTCGGAACTGGGAGTCGACTCCAAACCTCCTTCGCTTTTTGGCAGTCACGCAGAATTTGAATAGTACTTTCATCCCAAAATTGGCATTTTTTACAGCTTGAATTGTTGGTCATGTGTCTGCTAGCCCTTAAGTGGTTTGAGGGTAGACGGTTGTGATGCACAAGCCATACAAAGAATTTTATTTTCTGAGGAACCTTCAAGGACCAAAACCACTTCCAATTCTCAATCGGGCTATCCAACTGAGAATTCACAATAAAATCATAAGCCTTTTTGTATTGAATTTTCCTGAACTAGATGGTCCCCAAGAAGGGTAATCAGCAAAAGTAGTAAATTGTGGTATAGGGGTACAAAGGATAGCCTCGGAGAAACTCTAATTATTGAGACTTTGCAAAAAGTGACGATCCCAATCATTCTCAATGTTAATGATATCCCTAACCGTGAGAGAAGCATTATTAGCCCACAGGCTCTCATCCACATTGTTTATGAGAGGTTCTTGACCACACCATCAGTTTTTCCAGACATAAATATTACTACCATTTCCCACCACCCACTTGATGGCATTAGAGATGGAGGATTGGGCAGCGTTTATACTTTTCCAAACATGGGATTTAGAGTTTTTTCGGGGCCAAGGAGGGTGATTACCCCTCTTGAGGTACTTTTTTTCAACAACTCTAGCCCACTGGGCCTTATCGTTATTAAGGATTTTCCAACTCAACTTGGCAAGAATTGCTAGATTATTGTACCTAGCTTTTCTTAACCCTAGACCCCCTTTCTCTTTGCTCGTACACACAGTGTCCCAGTTAATCAAATGGAATTTTCTTCTCTCATCACAATCCCCTCAGAGGAAGTTTCTATTGAGTTTATCAATTTTCTCGCACTCCGACACGGGGAGAAGGTTCATTTGCATAACATGGCTAGGGATGGACAAAGTGACAGATTGGATAAACGTCATCCTACCAGCATTGGAAAGGATTTTACTTTTCCAAGTGGAAAGCTTATTTTGGATTTTCTCAATAAGCTCAGCAAAATCATTCTTGGAAACCCTTGAATGAAAAATGGGCACACCTAAATACTTCCCATGGTTGTTAGTAATTCTAATATTACATATTCTACCAATTTCCCCAGCTTTAGCTCTATGCACGTTAGGCGAAATAAAAAGCTTAGATTTCTCAAAGTTAATTTTTTGTCCCAATAACGAGAAAAACTGGTTCAGAGTGTTCAAAATGGTAGAACAATGCTTCTTGCTGGCTTTAGAAAATAGGATAAGATCATCAACACAAAAAAAAGATGGGTAATAGTAGGGCTTTCCTTAGAAGCCTTGAGGCCCTCCCACTCAACCTTAGAAACTTTATCATTAATGAGATGAGATAGTCTTTCCATACAAAGAACAAAAAGGTAGGGAGATAAAGGGTCCCCTTGTCGAAGGCCTCTATCAGGAGAGAAGGCCTCAAGAGGTTCACCGTTCCAAAGGATCGAGAGGCTCATGCTAGAAACACAATCCATGATCAATTTGATAATATTAATAGGGAAATTAAAAGCAACTAAGGTTTGACGGAGGAACTCCCATTCAATGCGATCGTAAGCTTTTTCCAAATTGATCTTAAAGATCATACCCCCTTTTTTCCCTTTGCTCTTTCTAAGAGAGTGAATAATCTCTTGGGTAATGATGATGTTATCACTGTTGTTCCGACCCGAACTAAAACTACATTGATGAGGAAATGATATTATCCAAAAACGGTTTAATCTTCAAGGTTAAAATTTTTTAGATGTTTTTAAAATTGACATTCATAGGCTAATAGGTCTGAACTGGTTAATAGTGCAAGGTTGATCCACTTTAGGAATAAGGGTAACGAAAGTGTCATTAACCTCTCTAGGAACAGAGCTAGTGGAAAAGCAGTTATTAACAAAGTCAATAAGAGATGGAGCTACAATATTCCAAAACTTCTGGTAAAAGATAGGTTGTAGACCATCAGGCCCAGGGGCTTTAAGCGGTTTCATGCTAAAAACAGCCTTCTGGATCTCAAAAGGCAAAGGGGTATTATTAAGGGCTCTCTTCTCAAGATCAGAGAGAGTAACATAAGGACAAGGGATGCCGGAATAGTCACTGGACTCCAGCTCAGAGAGGAAAAAGGATCTGAAATAAGAGACCACGTGATCTTTAATGGAAGCAGGATCCAGGAGCCACCTTCCATCGTTCAATTTTAAAGATTCAGTTTTATTTCTTTTTCTTCTCACCAAAGTAGACACATGGAAAAATCTTGTATTTCTGTCCCCCTCCGCAATCCATTGGATTCTAGATTTTTGCTTCCAAAAAAGCTCTTCTTGGTTTAAAATAGAATTATACTCCCTAATAAGATCACTTTCAAGATAATTAAGAAAAATGGAAGGACGGATAGATAAGTAACTTTGTATTCCCTCTATTTTGGCCAGGAGTTTGCATTTTTTCTTGAAAATATTTCCGAAAATCTCACGATTCCAGATTTTGGCAAAATTGGCAAGGATTTTAATAGCCGAAGTAAGCCTTTGATCCCCCTCAGCCCAGGACTTAAGGACCACATTATGGAAGTCAGGGTGCTCAAGCCACATGGCCTCAAGTCTGAAAGGTCTAAGAAAATAAGGAGTAGGAGGGGTCATACCTGTCAGATAGATGATGATGGGATGATGATCCGAGTACACACGAGGGAGAGTTCTAACAGTAGCTTCCGGGAAGAGGGTTCGCCATGCAGTGTTAGCGAGCGCCCGATCCAATCTTTCTCTGGTGTTCGCAAAACCTTTTCTACCATCAGTCCAAGTAAGTCTGGGACCCGTATTCCCAAGATCCAAGAGACCACACCTATTAATGTTATCCCTGAACTTCCTACACCGAAGCAAGGATTTATTTCTTGTGTTAATATTTTGAGTTCCACTATGCTCTCCGGAAGCATTGTCATTGAAATCACCAGCCAGGAGTCAATGGTCTTGGTTGTTCTGGGCTATATTTTCCAGATTGTTCCACATATCTTGCCGAAGAGTGGCATTTAGGCTTCCATAGATAGCTTAGAAAAGCCAGTCATTGTAGTTGTTCTTTTGAATTTGGACATGAACAAATTGGCGAGTCGAGACGATATTCGAAACAGTAATCCAATTTGGGTTCCAGATAATCCATATATCTCCCATTCGGCCCTCAGGATTCACATGAATATTTCTCGAATACCCCAGATCGCTAAAAAAGGTGCCAGTGTTGACAAAGGGAATTCGGGTCTTGTTGATAGCACCAAATTTTATGATTAATTTTGAATTTTTTGTAAAAAATGAAATGACCAAAAATGGGTGTGCTGTCAATACTTATTGGTGCTGCCAGGTTGGCAACACCAATCTCGTGATTAGCTAAACTGTCCAACATCACAATAAATTTTTACTAACCATTATGCATTTGAGGATAAAAAGTAAATTTTGTGCGCAGTAACTTTTTTTCTATTTCTATTTAACATTAGGTAGAGGAAATGAACATTTTTTTAAAAAGTTTAGATTAAAGGGGTTAAGCGTCTAACATCTATCTAATAAATGAAGAATGTCTTTATGGGAAGACATTTTCAGCCCTTGAATCTTAATCCAAGGGTTGACAATCTCTAATGACCCAAACTAATCTAGCCCAAATAAACTCAGCCCAACCCAAACAAATTCACACCAAGTCTTTAATCTTCATTGTTGGACTTATCCAAATATTCTCTTTGAAAAATTAATTTTTGGTCTTTTCAAACAACAAAAAAAAATTTAATTTAATTTTTGACTTAAGGGCTGTTTGGATATTAGAGCCGAAGACACGAGGAGTTAGTGCCGAGGGCACTCAAAGTTTTCAAGTTCCGAAGGCACTAAAATTATTCAATTACTGTAACATTTTTTTTGGGGCACTGTACCCCCAGGGACAGGCAATTACTAGTTCTTTAATACATCATTAATTTTTTTTTTCTTCATATTTCAATTTGAACCTTTAATTATAAATTGAATTCTCTAAGATCTTTAAATTTTAACTCAATTGTAATTGAGATTGGTATAGACAATTATTTGAGACATACAATAGCTTGTTTTGAAATTTTGTAAAAGAAATTTTGCTTATTGAATTATGGGAATTTAAAGGATGACCTGTTTTTATTTTATTTTATATTATTTTGATAAAAAAATTCATGATTAATGAATTTAATTTAATCTCATCCTTATGAAATTTGAAAATTTCGCATTATTGAGGCACCTTTTTACTAAAATAAAAAAATAGGCTAGACGCAAGAGAGAGGCTTAATTACAAAGTACATTTTGAAGTTTGGTCCCTATCTCACTTTAGTCAATTTAGTTTCAATTTGGTCGTTGGAGATTTTATATAGAAACAACATGGTCCAAATGTTTAATTGTGTGAGAAAAGTCAACGTGATTTATTCACATCCTATGGACTGTCACGCTTTTTATGAGCAAAAATGAAATAATACCAATCTCCCCATTTGCTTATCAGCATACATGTGCATAGAACTGAGTGAATTCAGTCAAATATTTAGACTGAATGAGTCACTTAGACCATAATTATACTTCTATTTAAAACTTAGACTAAATTGATGTAATTAAAACTAAGTGATTAAGTACCAAACTTCATTATACAAAAATGTCAAATTCCTCATCCCCTCTGTCTCAATCTTAGCTTCTGACCTAGCATCTACCAGCAACTCACACATACACAGACAAATGTAACTTATTACGGTTCAATTTTCCCTAATATGGGAATGTACTATGTCAATCTCCAAGTGCTTCCATCCTCGTTTTCTTCTTCTAATACGTTTCCTTACTTTTTTTTTCGTCACACACATGTATGTATACATAAGCATGTGTAGGTTGATTTCTGTGCAAAGCAACTATTTTGGGGTTAATCATAGTTATGGGTTATTGTTGATTTTTCATTCATCTCTTGAATTCTTCTGATGTGGGTTGTGGGTTGTTTTCTGTGGACTTACATTGTGGAATGTTGACCGTGTTTATAAGAGGAGTTTGTGTTGGGAATAATTAGCAGTTTTCTAAAAATTGACCTAGGTGCTAGGTGGAGCCTGGCCGCCGCGATTTTCCCTAGACATTAGTAAAAATTGCCTAAGAGATTAGGCGGGCTCCAATGTCACGGGTTTTGAATTGCTTAACACCTTCCCGTGCGGCACTTAGACTCACCTCTACTACTGTAAGATAAGTAAGCCTTGCTAGCAATCAAAATAGAGAAGAGATGGAGAGTTGGGAGAAATAGTATTGTATTGGTCTCAAATGCTTTACAACTCTTGGATGATTTGACCAAATGAGGGCCTCTCATTTTTATAGGGAACTAAGAATACAATGGACAGTCTAAATCATTTCGATCTGACGGTTATCATCAATCATCTTGAATACTCCTAGAAAATATCTAGATATTTACAAGCTCTACCATCTTCTAATTCTCCATTGAAATCTACAATGTACAAGATATAAAAGCACATAGGAAACCCTAGATTCTTCTAGAATGTATAAGTTATGCAATGCACTAGAACATTCTTCCATAGGATGCTCACCAAATGTTTGAGAAAATGTCAAGCCGTGTTATCGGGCGGGTCTTTTCTAAATTATTTTTTAAAATGCAGAGTGAAATTGTTATTTTAGTAAAATGAGATTAAATTAAATCAATGGTGTTTTTAAAAAGGATGAAAACTTTGATTGGTTAAGTTTTTGTCACACCCTAACCCGCCCCGGAGGATTAGGACATGTGTAACAATGTCACAAGCGATCATTTATACGAATTAGCAAATAAACAAGCGAATTACTAAGAAACACGAGTTTTAAACGACATAAAAGAACCTTATTGTGACAAAACAACCCCCAAGGGTAAAATGGTCATTAATAAAGTATAGCAATTTTTATACCAAAAGATAGGTCTTTGAGTCTCTGTTCCAACTACAAAAAACGGTGCGCTAATCCAAATTTTCTAGAGGGAGTTATGTTTGTTTCCTGTAACAACCCAAAAATTTCTATGTAAATAATTATTTTAATTATTATTTTCAGTTAGCAATATTATATGAGAGTGCCTATGTAAGATATGTGTTTGAAAAATTTTAAGTGTTTGGTGGACATATAAATTAAATTATGAGTGAGCGTGTTTAGTTTGAGAGTTATATTCTATTAATTTATATTTGTTAAAAAAAAAAGTGAAGGGTTGATATGTATTTTTGTTATATAGTGTTTACAGGCCCGCGAATGGGTTAAATAATGTAATTAACATTAAAACTTAGTACCGGAGTCATGGTACCCACTGTGCTACTCATTTTAACACTTTATACAGCATTTTGGGCTCACATGAGTCTCTTTTGTGAACCTATTAGACAAAAAATGGGATTTGATATGTATATATGAGTTATTTGTATATGTTATGTATTGTATAGTATACTATGTGTGTAGTACATATATACTTATATTAAAACCCTAGCCCCCATATTAAAAAAAAGGGGGGGGGGGGAAGAGGAGAAAGGAGAGAAGAAGAGAGAACAGACGTTTGTGTGTGTGTGTGTGTGTGTGTGAGAGAGAGAGAGAGAGAGAGAGAGAGAGAGAGAGAGAAGAAGAAGAAGAAGAAGAAGAAGAAGAAGAAGAGAATAAGAGAAGAAAAGAGGAAGTTCAACCTTTGGTCTGTGTAATCATCATCAACCTTGAAGCCTTAAATTGGTGAGTTAACTTGTATTTTCTTTCAATCTCGTTTGATTGAAAATTTAAATGTATAGAATATAAAATTAGTATGGTTATGAATTATGAGATTTAGGTTTTTTTTTTACAATGATTGAAATTGTGATTTGAGATTTATAGATGAGCATTGAATATACATTTGAGCAATTATTCAATTTTCGGATTTGGGGTTTTCACGGATCAGATTTGAGTATAAAATTCATAATAAATCATATGTTAGACTTTTCGTGATTCTGTTCACGAAAGCCTATAGAAAACGCAATTCTGCACAATTTTTGTCTAATAACATTTTCCCCAATTCTGCACCGTTTGGGCAGAAAATTTATATTACAATAGCAGTGAATCTTAACTCCGAATTTCGAATTTATGTTTATGAATATTGTTAGAGATTTTTCTTTGTGCGGAATTATTATGAGGAATAATTTTAGTCCATGTTGGTTTTGGGACTGTTTAATGTAAGGGTCTGTTTGGGACTGTTTTAAATAGTATTGTTGAGTGTCGATTTTTATATGCTATGTGTTAAGAAATCCCAACTTATTCTATGTGTGGTATTAAATAATTATTATGAAAATACTATGCCAGAGTCTTCAATAGAATTTTGGCAAAAAAAAAAAAGGGCCTTATCGTGAATAATCGGATAATGATATTCCATGGAATAAATGATAAATTCCCGAAGTGGTTAATGACGTGATTAAACCCTCATGAATGGATACTTATGAGAATTAACGTAGATGGTAAGAAACTGGAAAAAGACCTTAGTGTTCACTACTCTCCGTTGTTGTGTTATTGTTTTTGGTAGCTTGCACTCTTTTTCCAGTGGCTTCGTGATCAAGCTGGCTTAAGAATTGTTGAGTGTACTTTTTGCCAGTGGCTGTGTGATCAAGCTGGCCTAAGCCTTATGCTCGGCTTATATTGTATAGACGTCTTGACATATTGACCAGCCGTCTGTTATGTATACCTGGTTTGGTTGATACCCCAACCAAACTGGCACCGGAGTGGGTGTTGGTAGTATGTCCGGGCACACTTGGGATATATGTGTGGGCTGTACCATGGAGGGTGGCCAAGTGGTGAACCTAGGGAACACAAAGATAAATTAAAGGCTAATAAATAATGACAATGGAGTATTTCATAACACTGATAAGTTTGGAATAATGAATACGACGTTTAAGTTAGAATGTGGAAATGTTGTTTACGGACTTGTTTGCTTGGTTTGTGATAACTGTATATTACAGGATGGTGGGTCCACTAACTTTTATGCAGGGCTGACTCACCATAGATATCCGACCGGTAAGTATTCAATTGTGTTTATTCGGGGTTGGAGCCACTGCCACCACATTGAATGAAACTATCATTCTGTCTTGAATGTGCGTGGAACTACTGTTCTAACCCGACATGAATTATGCGTGATGACATTGTTTATTTTCTGTGCAACGATATTGTATGATATGAGGTGGTTATGTTTTTCTTTGTGAGTACTTTTGGGAGTCTATGGGACACCGTTGTTCCCTAAGACTCGTTTTATATTTTTTTGTTAACTTATACCAGTATTTTATATACTGACCCGGGTGCGTAATGCATTCGGGGTGTTTCTATATGAAACGTAGTCGAATGTATGTGCAGGTTTAGTATTTGGAGATTTTCTTTGGAGCTTCTGTTTGAGTGAAGAGATTGTCGCAGTGTTGTTTATTATTAGAGTTGTACTTATTTTTTTGTTGTACTTTATTTTATTTCTGGCAGTGTGGGCCACAAGTGTATAATTGTACTAAGGATTATATATTGGGTATTGGGAACATTGTAGTTGCTCTGACCTATGGATGTGTAGATTTTATGCTTATTTGTTTTCTTTCCGCTGAACTCTGTAAAGAGGGTTTTATTGAATGAACATAATATTTCTTTTGTAAATCGAAAGGATACAATATGTGGAATGAAGTTTAATTTCTTTTATAATGAAAATGAATGTTTGGGAATTCAAGTTTAATAATAAAGAGTTTTTTTTTAAACACAAAATCACATGTCCTTATTTAATGAGTATAAAATATAGTTTTTAATAATTATCTATTAGTCTGTGTGAGTGTGTCACTCTCGGTGTTTTGGAAATTGAATATTAGTCTAGATACATGCTCTGGATTCAATATTTGGTTGTCCAAAAATCGGGGTGTGACATTTCCGTAAAAGTCGACGGGCTGAAAACAAACAAGCGAATCGATCCGCCCCAAAATCGGATCGATCCGGTTTTAACAGAATGTCATTTTTGGCTCCTCTGGATGCCCCGAATCGATTCGCATGAGACTTGGATCCATCTGGATTCTGCAGATAAGATTTTCTTGCTGCTAAAACCTGTTAAACAGTTCAAAACATATCCAAGTTCCATTTTTATAATTCCAAGCCTCCCAAAAACTTTAGGAAACATCCTCCAAACACTCATAAACATGTCAACAACATATTTAAGCTCTCACAAACATTTTAAACTGTAATGACCTGATTAAAAATAAATAAATTATCGAATACTCTTATGTATGGAAAATTTTACAAGACAATTATGTACAGTACAATATATTAAATTTTTAGGTCCTAAGTTGGAATAACAAGGTGTCTTTATAATTTTTAGAATCATTTGGTATTAACTTTTCTAGGGTACCATTTAGTAACAATAAAATGTCATTTGGTAATTATTTATATTTTAAATTAACCATAGAAAGATTCCCATATTTATATACATATATAAATTGTTAATTAAAAGAAAATAAAAGTAAAAATATTTTAACCACAATCTAAGCATGATATGGCAAAGGATGACCCACATGAATTGATCCAAATTTGGATCAACATAAAAGTGTGTGTGTCACGTGCATCATATAAATGTGTGTGTGCTAGTCACCTGCAAGACATTCTAGAAGACTAAGAACTTGATGGCCAAGTTAGTAAATGGAAATTGTAAATAAAACAGTTGAACTTATCTCTAAGCTGACTGGATCTATTAGAAAAAGATAGAATTTGTGAGATCCACGTGGGTAAGAGAGAGAGAGAGAGAGAGAGAGAGAGAGAGAGAGAGAGAGAGAGAGAGAGAGAGAGAGAGAGAGAGAGAGAGAGAGAGAACTTGGTGTATATATATAACATACATCAGAACATTAAAAAGGGAGGAGTTAATTAGATAGAGAGAAAATAAGATCAGATAAAAAAAAGGAAGAGGGAAGCCGAGAGAGAGAGAGTTTCTTTCCATACATATATGCAATAAAAATTAAAGGGGGAAAGGGCAGTAACTTAGGAGCTGCTGGCTTGTCTAAGAAATGAAAAAAAAGGAAAAAAAAAAAGAAAGGAAAATAGAGGAAAGGGAGCCAAGCTAAAGTTGGGCTGTGTATTCACATGGGTGAGTAAACTCTTTATGTACAAAATAAAGAAAAATAAGATATATATATATGTATATATTCCAGTGAATATTTGTTTATATCTATAAATTAATTTATTAATTGCCTACATTGCTAAATAGCTTTTATTGATAAGTTAATCACATTTTGTTTAATTGCATTATTTAATCATGCATTAATTAATACTATTAATGGTGATATTGGTTAAGGTCGTGGCCTTATGATGGCTGGATGACTGAGATAGTCTATGATGAAATGGCTGGGATTGAGATAGTCCTACAGTTAGTGCACTAATATACTATTCCATTTCGAGCTGGGCTGGTGGGTAGTATACACCTTTCGAGCTGGGCTGGGGTGCTGTGGCCATGTGATTGTATACATTTCGAGCTGGGCTGGTGTATTCAATTGTTTTGATAACCTATTGTGAATTTGATAAGAACCAATATCAAAGAAAGATTAATGCATAGATTACTTCATATGCACACATTGGGCTGTGTAAAATTATATGTATGTGCGTGAAATAAATATGTGGTACGTGATTTGTGTTGAAGGTAGCAACTGAGTGCAAGTATAAGATATTTGAGAAATTATATATTTATATACACTAATTAATTGGGACTACTGATGATGATATAATAAAGTATTATATCAAAGACTTGAGATCAAAAATCTATTTTTATATAAAATGTGTTTTACTCACTGAGCTCCCGTCTCATTATTATTTTTATTAATATTTTTAGGTGAGAGGGAAGCAGCAGTTGAGCCGGGTAGCATAGTTGGACCTTTTATCAATTAACCATGATTAAGAGTGGGGAATATGTGTACTTGTATTTAATGGTGGGGAAAAGTAACAGTTGTAATTCCTTTTCTTTTATTATAAATGAAATTAATGGAGTTTTTATTATTTTTTTAAAATTAGACTGTCATGTCTTATCTGTGCATCCAAGTTGGACCACAATTTTGAATATTGACCGGTTGACCCTCGCGTCCCAAGTTTGGCGAAATTCGGGGCACGACATAAACACAACCCAAACCTCAAACAAATGAAGAACTTAACATAAATCTTCAATCAAACACAAGTAGTTAAAAGATAGAAATTTTTTTGTCAAGATATATTCAAAAGCTTTCAACAACTTGTTTTAACCAAAATCCATCACATGAGGTTCCATAACTTCATTTCTAAATATTTGTAAGTTCACTCAATCATCAAAGTCCATGAATGTTCATTTGAAAAAACAAACTTGCATTCTTTTATCAAAGCTATACTCAACATGAGTCCAAAGGCTCAAACATAACCTCATATCTTAAAATATGAGTTCAAGAGCTCAACAACTTAAACTTTATGGAAACAAAAGGAAACACCCAACATACCAATAAGCTCCAAACCACACTCTACAACATTATAAAGGTGGTGCCTAACATTTTTACAACTTACAAAGAAGTTTGTAATCCAAAATACAACTTGTTCTTTCAACCAAAACATTTACAACTACAACACTACAAACATGAGTTCCAACTCCACCAAGACTAGCATATTTACATATCTATGAACATATAAACAAAATGACCCTTCACCCAGATTCCCGATCAATTCCTTCCCTCGTCACGATCCGTACCTGCGGTGGTTATTCAATAACCACACAAAAAATAATTTTGTTTTAAGCTTACGCTTAGTGAATACTTTAACCGAGTCATTGGAGTATGAAATGTGCATATGTAATATTTAAACAACACAACGATAAAATTAGTCGCCGGTATGTCAAATAACTAATCACTATCGCAATGAACCCAAGATTCCGGGCCTTTTCTCACTTAAATGTTGCATATAGCGAAAGCACACACTCTCACGTGACCGTAGTCAAACCGTTGTGGTCGTCACCACCGTTCCCTTTTTCTTGAGGAAAACATCGTCTCGTTAATACAGGCTAAATAATGATGATCACTACTTGACATCCATTGACCCATGTAAACACATAAGCACATCAACATATTACATAGCAATTTCCATAAAATTGACATGTTAAGCTTAAATTAACACATGCTTTATCTATTAATTCAATAACTAAACATATAATCATACTCAATATCACATAAGCCTCATTTAACACCCAATCTAGGATTAGAGTACTCACCTCACAAATTGCTCAAATTAAAGCCTAGAAACCCCAAATTCCTTGCAAATTTTAGCTCTAATTAACACCAATGATAATCCTACATATAAATATCACGTATATATATCGTCACCTCAAAGAGAGTCGCGGGAAAACGTTAACGAAACTAAAAATAAAAGGTGTAGAGACGGTCCTCTCACCTCCACGATTCCGAATACGGTCTCAATTCGTGAAACGGTGTACCGACGACGAAGAAACGGCGAAGACGACGGAGCTTCTGTCAATGGTCGAAAGTTCTCCTGTATATCTCTTCTCTATGTTGTTGATTGTGATAAAGAGGAAGGTGAGTCATAGTGTAACACCCGTACCCAGAAAACGGGTTAATTATCATGTTATATGCATTAATTAATATAATTAGTGTATAAAACGGATTAAGTGGAGGCTTGGACTCACCCGTGAAAAAGGTGTTCAGAAAAGGCACCAATTGGAAAAGTCCCCAGTGAGGAGGTACATGTTTGGGAGTGGGACCTAGTGAAGGGCCCGAATAAAAATATGTGCATTTTATGTGATTAAATGCATTTATATGATTACATGATTATTTGTCTAAATGCTTTCATATTATATGATGATATATGTTTAGCATTTGGTATTAGTTTGGACACCCAAATAAGGGTATAATTGAAAAAGATTGATAATTAGTAGGTGCAATAGCAACTTCATAAAATATATGGGACCCACGTTGGGACCCATACAGAACTTAGACAAATACTCATTGGAATGTTTGGGGGGTTTCATAATGAGAACGTAAGAGTTCCGGGGGTGTAAACGGAAAATGGGGAAAATGAGGTTAAGACACCTCATGTTTGGGCATGTTGTATGTGTCAAGAGAGAATGAGAGACTCTCATTTACAGCAAATCAAAGAAAAACAAAAGAGAGAGTTCACCGAGAGAAAGACGGACCGTCACTGACGACGTTTTTCGCCGTACCGTCGCCGCCGTTCGCCGGATTCACGATCCGAGACCACTTTTGGACTCGTGGAGGTAAGAAGATCACATGCACGTAATTTTTTTTCATTTTCGGCAACATTTTTTCGGAACCGTTCTTGATAAATGATATTAGTTGAACCAAAACTATGTAGGATTTACTTTGGGTAAGAATTGAGCAAGATTTGTGAAGGAATTCTTTATTTCTAGCTTGAATTTGGGTAGATCTTGCTAAGGTGAGTTTTCTAGCCTAAAGAATGGTTGTGTTAAACTATGTTCAAGGCATCAATGATGTAGAGATGTAGAGAATGATCTTATTGTGTTGATTATTCATGTTTAGAAAGCATGTAGTTACTAAATTGTGAATTGCATGTTAGCTTAATGAAGATTATATGTGCCTACATGGTTATGTGCTTATATGTTTGTGTAGTATTCAATGAGCACTGGGAAAATGATTCATTAGTTGGGAGTAATAAGGGTGGTGAAGAGGAAGAATCCGAGAAATACGGAAGTCCAAGGAATAGAAGTGGCCACGGGACCAAGGGAGGTCCCGGGTCTGAATGAATCATTGAACCGGTGACTCGGCGATTACAAAGATATGATTTATGTGTTATTGTTGCATTGCACATGTTAAACATTCATCCATGTTTAGAATTCTCACTAAGCGTAATGATTAAGAAAACCATTTTCTGTTTCTGTTGTGGTAAATAACAACCACCGCAGGTATAGAGCAATATCCGGAGAGGAAGTGACGTGCTCGGGGTTGGGGAAGAGATTTGGGTCTTGTAAATATGTTTATAACATGTAATATATTATAACTTGTGGATTAATATCTTTAACTTGTGGCTTAAAGCCTTGACTCGTAGTTGTAGAGCTGGAGAGATTGAGAACTAGTTGGGATTCTATAGTTTATGTGTTTAATGTAAATTTGTAGAAACTTATGTTATCCTCTATGTTAATAGTTAGTTTTGGTAAGAATTTGGAGGATTTGAGGTTTACCTTATAAATTCTATGTATGTCCTTAAGTCTTAACTACGGATATGTGTGAGATGGTTAAGATTGGACCTTTCCGGCAAGTTCGGTTAGTGTCACAATCATTTTGGATAACGGTTGTTTGCAAGCAAGAGGGTTGTAAAGTTCTTGACTCTTTGGTTCTAGTGATTTTCATTACTTATGTTAGTTTTACCAAGTATGGGGTTTCCATGACTCAATTTGTTCAAATGAAGTTTGAGTCATATCTTGATTGTGTGAAGGGATTTAAATATGTTTATGGTCATGATTATGAAGTTTTTCAACACTTTGGAATGCTTATAAAATGATTTTAGAAGTGTCCTTAGGGATTGGTTTACTTGATTTCATTCCTAACAAGTTCATGTTTAAGAGTTTGATTTTAAGGAAACTTGTTGGATTTAATTGAGGTTATATTCATGAATGTATGTTTGAAGAGTTTGAATTTGTGTTTGGGAATGTTTGAGTATGTTTAAAATGGATTGGAGTGGGTTCTTAAAGTTTCATGTGGGTTGGTTTGAATTTGGTGAAGTTTGGGACTTTTAAAATAGGGGAAATCTGCTAAAAATGGGGTTCTGCAGGAACTGGATCGATCTGGGCCTTGAGCGGATCGATCCGGAGCAGTTGGATAGTGCATAAATGGCATTCTGCCAAATCCGGATCGATCCGGTCTTGGGGCGGATCGATCCGCAGGCCATTTTGCTGCACTGTCGACTTTTACGGAAACAGACATAACTCACTCTAGAAAACTCGAATTCGTGCGCCGTTTTTTGCGTTAGAACCGGGACTCAAAGACCTATATTTTGGTATAAAATTTGCTATACCTTATTAATTACCATTTTACCCTTGGGGGATATTTTCTAACAATAGAGTTGTTTAATGTTGCTAAACGCATGCGATTCTTAGTATTTCGAATGTTTCTTTGCAAATTAATGTACGTGGACTCTTGTAGCATTGTTACACGTGTCCTAATCCGCACGAGGCGAGTTGGGGTGTGACACATAGTTAGAGGTGTCAACCTCTTAGGCTTCATGCCAAATTTTGTTTATTTACGTTTACACCCTCAATATTTCCTTAAGCTTTATTATGAAATCCCCTAAACAATTGTATTAACTATCCAATATCTAAGTAGACATTTGTATTAAAGTTTAGCCCTACCATTTTGGAATTGAAACTGTCTTCCAAATAACTTTTTAAAGAAAGATTAAATAGATGTACACAGTAATTGCCCAATTAAAATTTAAGTTATAAAACTAAGGTAAGGGTGAAACAAATATTCATATATTTTTTCTTCACTTAACATGAGTTGGGGTTGAATTTGTGGAATCTGCAAAATAACAAAGTTTAGTACAACTAGGCTAATAAAACATAAATAAATGAAAATACTGAACAAAAAAAAAATACTAAATCTTTGACTTTGACTTCTTGTGGGGTCATAGTGGTTGAACTCCAAGAACACAAGCAAGGCCAAACCAACTCCTAATCTAATTTGGGAGTGAGATATAGATAGAGTGCTTGGGGCTTTGGTATGTGATTATAACAACTACGTGGCTAAGAAATCTGGCATTGACTTGCAAAATCTATCTTCTAGTGAATGAAAATATTACTATAAAAACTAGAAATTTTGAGTTTCAAACTGTTTTAGGGGACAACTATAAGTACTAACTAGACTAAAAATATTAAATCTAAATTTTAATAGGAATATTTTACTACTACAAATTGACAAAGATTGTACAAGAAAACAAATATGTTATTTTCAGAAATACAGTACACAAAGTTTTGTTACATATTTTTGAACATGAAATCATCAATTACATAGAAGCAAATTTTTACAACTATTAGAACTAGAAAAAGCAAAGAAAAACTAAAGTTTCCTACTTCTAGGGACAATATGAAGTGCTCACACGATAACCTCCCTAAACTATTCTCTCTCAATGATTGTAAACTGTTGTGATGCTTGTTCTGAGGTTTCTCCTCTTTCTGCTCTTGGCTTGCCTTAATTTATAGACGAATTGAAATGCAAAAATCATCACTGTATTCATCACTCGGCTAGTTTTTCTTCGCGTGTTTGTCAATTTTCCTCCCCTCCTTCTGACACACTTTGACAATCTGAAAGGAGAGAGAGAGAGAGAGAGAGAGAGAGAGAGGAAACAGAGAAAAAAATACTATAAAAAATCATATCAACATCCAAGCTTGGATGTTCTTATACGTTTTTCCTTTTTTTTTTTTTTTTTGCTTTCTTCTTATCAAACAGTAATTGTTACTGTTTGTTTACTATTCACATATTTGACTAACATAATGTATAAAAAATACTATAGTGTGGTTGCTACTTCTTTCATTTCCTTTATTTCACTTCATTTTTACCTAAACATATAAAATATGTAAAAACACATAATTACATGCATGTGAGTGACATCACCATTAAATTATATTAATTCAAATATGCGTGTAAAACTAGGAATTTGGGGGATTAAATGAGCATTATATCTATTATATTGGCATATGAATGTGCAATATCTAGTGTTTGTCATTTATCCAAGTCCCGTCCAAAAGTATGTACACAGAACAGAACTTAAATTCATATGATCATTTCTTTATAGATTATGTTCTAATACAAGAGGAGAGTAATAAAGCTAAATTAGAACATCAATTAGACCTTTCCCCTTTTATTGAACCATGGCCACCCCCTAGTATTAAAATAGAGGCCATTATAAGAAATACCAACAACAAAGATCGTTTCTTGCATATAATTCCTAAAAAGTGTGGTATACCTCTTATAATTGTCCCCGATAAATTTGGAGGCCATAGGTTTTGCATCATCTCCTCTGACCTTGAGCTTGACATTAGTTGGGGGGAGTTGCATTTTTATGAGAATCCCCGCACTCTTCTCACTGCTAAATTATTTCATTGGGAAGATTCTAAAAAATTTCGGTTATTACTTTATGATAAAAATCTTGATTAACCGAATTCATTTACTGAGTAGTTGTACTATATTCTCTATTTTTCCTTGTTGCTACTAATGATTTTGCAGGTAACTTGAAAAAAATTGATATTAACGCCTCGAGGTAACATCCTTGCTTCTTTCGCTTTAATTTAAATGTCCATGTGCTTAGTTTAGAACATTGAGGCCAATGTTTAGTTTTAGTTGGGGGGAGTGAGTCATTGCATGCCTCATATCTTTTTTGTTGTGCTTTAATGTCAATATACCTGTTTAACAACATGTAACTCAGTAAATTAAAATTTGCAAAAAATTTTAAAAATTTTAAATTTTTTTTTTAATATAATAAATTAAATAGTTCTTGTATTTCTCTCTTAATTAATGTAGTTAGTTATGATGGATTAGTGTTATTTTCTATATTTTATTACTATTGGATATGCTATGGTAGTTTCTTTATTATTTTAGTTATAGTATATTTTATGCCTTTTAATCTTCAAACAACTTCAGCATATTGTGACAACCTTGTACTTAGGTCAAATAGATTAGTAAACATAGCTTAGGTGCCTTGAGAGAATGTAGTGGAGACTAATAACTTACGTGAGCTTTTTGAGCCATTATTTATTTTTGAGGGTTTTATGCAATTACTCTTACTTTTTGAGAAGCATTTAAATTCCTTGAAAGTCTCAATTTCTTCACTTTGACTGATCACTAGAAGAGAACGCTTAGGATTTACCAAAATCTAGAGCTCTTGAATTTAGTGAAATGAATTATCTGATTAACTTAGGAGATGTTTTAGGCCATCTTTTGACCATACACGTATAATGCAGCCTTTGCCTACCGTTGTGGTATTCCTTTACTTCACCCTTTGAGCCTTACCATAATTGCCTTGTCTTCACACTCCTAAAATCTATGCCTAGCTCCAAATTACGAGTTTGAGTTTCTATTCTTTATCTAGGAGTTATTGGGATGTGTTGACGTGACAATAAGTTTGGTTGTGTGAATAAGGGAAAGTTGGCAAAGAATGAAAAAAAAAGGGGGAAAAAGAAAAAAAAGAAAAAAACAAATATGCCAATGGTTGTTACAAAAGAAAAAATAATAATAAAAAGAAGAGTGAAAAAAAAAGAAGAAAAAAAAAACCAAAAAAGAAAAAGAGAGATTGGAGATGTGGGGAAGTTTGAAAAGCGTACAATATAGTAGATATTCCAATCACATCCTTACACCTAATTGAAAATCACGAGCCTTTTTCTTCTTTCACTTAATACCTCTTTTTCAAAATCATGATGATTTTAAGTAAATTGGATTTGAAGTTAAGGTAATGAGAGAGTTATCCACGGTATCTCGCTCTTCTAGTGAAAAACATCCTTTTATGAGACTTTATGCACTAAAATGTCCATTTTTCAATTTAGATATATATATGTGGGGCCTTTGCTTTCATTCAATTTACTCTTTATCGCTTCCATATCAAGTGATAATTATTACACCTAATTCAGAGTGTGTAACACCCGTACCCGGAAAAGAGTTAATTAATATATAAATATGCATTAATTCATGGGATTAGTGTATATAATGGTTAAGGGGAGGCTTTGGAGTCGCCCGTGGAAGAGTCTCCAGCGATCGAAGACATTTCGATCGATTGAAGGATGATGCTGTTTGAGCGATCGAGAGCGCTTCGATTGATCGAACCTATTGATTCCTAAGATGATTCTTTTAAGTATTCTAAGACTTTTTGTTTTAGAAATCTATCATCAAATTGTCCCTATAAGCTCAGTTTGTCACAACAATTTTTGGAACTTGAAGCTTGAAGGCTATTTTCTTCAATGACTTTTGAAAATCACTTTGAATGCTAACACCATTTAGAGTGCAAGTATTAACCATTGATTTAAACTGTCTTTTAAGTATTTTAAATCACTTGTGGTGATATAGTCCCGGTCATGTAATGGCTATTAGTTCTTTATCCTTAGAAAAATACGGAATGCTGAAGAGGAATGAACTCCATTGAACGTTAATGAGTATGCATGGTAGATGGTTAGGATCAATGTGGATTCACGTGTTTCCAACACCTTTAATTTATCTATTTATTAGTTATTTTTCTTTAAGCTTTAGTTTATTATTTTGTTTAATTTAATTAAGTAGAATTTGTTAGAACACTCACTCCTACATTCATCTTTCCTTTTTCTTTAAGTTGCGTCACAGCTCGATCCCACAAATAGCATAACCGGAGCCCATGGCAGGCCACCAAGGCTAAATTAATTCATTAACGTTCCCAAAAATTAGTTTTAAGAACACACGCAGCGGAACAAAACAAATCGTTTTGAAAATCAACAGTCCAGTCGATTGCACCTCGTGTCCAGTCGACTGATACTGGTCCAGCAGAAACTTTGAATTTAGAACATAATCCAGGCGACTATTTTCTAGGTACAGTCGACTGGGGCTTCAAATATTCAGTCTACTGGTACGGTCCGGTCCGGTCGACTGAAGTCTAGCCGGGGCGAAAAATCTGAATTGAACACACAATCCAGTCGATTGATCCTCTATAAAAAGATGAAGTGAGTTACTGAAAAAAAAGGCTCGAGTTGACTTTTTTCTCTACCAGTCGACTGGTTTATGGCAGCATCAAACATTTTGCAGAATTTCTAAGTTTTAAAGCTTTCTAACTTCAACCCAATGATCAAACACACACTCCCAAAAGTACTCCAAAGTAATCCTAACTGCATTAAAACATTACCAAGTATAATTATAACATGCTACTACCTGCTACAATGTTTTAGATCCATTCCAACATACTAAGTTAAACATAACCAAAAGTTATACAATTCCATTTCCAAAACTACGAAATAAACATGATGTGTCGCCTTCTAAGTGAACTCCCAAACCCACGTGCTCACTTCTGCGATTCCTCGCCAGTATTAACACCTGCAATGGTTATTTGAATAACCACACATATTTCGATTTGTTAAAGCTAACGCTTAGTGAATAAAACAACTTATGCACATAAATGACAAACATGCTCGCATTCACATCTCTACATTTCACACTAGTCGCCGGAGACCCACGTGCACGTTCCATACTCCCAATTTGCAACTCTCGCCAATAAGTCCACGCGAAAGGGTAAGACCCACGATTCTTCTCTTCAATCGTGCGACCTTAATGCCGATATTAGCTCCACAAAATGGCTTAGTGACCACGTGCTCCTTCTGACCTAAATAAGCAACTCAACATGCTAAAATACATATCACCGTGCTCTCGGCAATTAAAACATTTTACCATGCTATTGGGCCTACTTATCAATATAATCGCCCAATATGAACCACACAATATATCTCTATGAATTAACACACGCTATTAAAACATAACATGAATACATGTCAAGCAATCATTCCATAATACAAAGTTGAATCACTCACCTCCAAATAACGCTCTTAAAATATGGTCCAAGGAAAACCCGTGCACAAAGAACGTGCAGAAAACCTTCTAGTACAATTCCTATGGATCATAAATCCAAATATCAACTTTTAAGAAAAATTCTAGAAAATAACTTTTTGAAAAACTTAGCCAAACAAGGCCTAATAGGTATCAAAACGAAGCTCTTACCTCGAGGAGCTTGAATATGAAATCTGGTGAAAAACCAGCGGATGAACGATCGTCGTTTGGCTTCGAGAAGCTCTAAGCAATCAAATCTCCCTTTGGCCTCTCTTTAAACTTAGGTTGTAAGCTTTGAAAAAATATCTCAAGTCATCTCTATCTATATATAAGCAAAACTGTCAGAAATTGTGTTTACCTCCCCATGAGTTTTCAAAACTCCTAATTAGTCTCTGAAACTTTCTACACAACTAATTCATAGCTTCACGAGTAAAACCTCAAAATTATAAAAGTTTCTGACTTAGTTCAGTTTGGTTGCTAAAACGAAAATTTTTACATGACGTTTCTGAAGTTGCTAATTAACCTACCAAATTATAGCGTGTTAATTCGTCCTCACCAAGATACTAAAACTAACAACAGAAATAAATTTTAAACCAGAAATAATACAGATAGTGAAATACACATGTAAACATTTATTTTCAGATAAATATTTATGGTGTTCCATAGTGATCGTCTCATATTCGGAGAGACTTCACAACAACAAATCGCTCAATCAACACAGTCTCAGAGGGTTCTCTAACACAGACACCTAAATCAACTCGTGAGTCAAAACTCACTCAAACATGTCTCATAAGACATGCCACATCACATTATCATGCATGACAAAGTAATGAAATGCAATAAAACATATGCGGGTGTTGTAATACTCTCCCCCTAAAAAGAGTTTGTCCCCAAACTTATACCTCATGTCTCAAAAAGGTGCGGATACTGAGTACGCATCTCCTCTTTGATATCCCATCTCAATTCTTCTGTCATTTGGCTACACCATAACACTTTCACTTTTGATATTACTTTATTTCGTAAGACTTGATCCTTCCAATCCAAGATCTTTACCGGATATTCAACATATGTCAAATCATTCTGAATCTCAGTCGATGTCGGAGTCATCACTTGATCTCTATCCTCTACTAAGTGTTTTCGTAGCAATGATACATGGAATACATTATGAACTTAAGCATACTCACTCGACAAGTTTAAACAATACGCTACGGGTCCAACTCTCCCAATGATCTCAAAAGGTACTACATACCCAGATTAAGTTTCATGTATCTTCCAAATCTAGTGATTCCCTTAGAAGGTGACACCTTCAACTACACTAAATCGCCCACATCAAATTCCAACGGTCGTCTACTCTTGTCGGCATAACTCTTATACCTACTCTGAGCTATCAGTAACCGTTGTCGAATCACCTTTATCTTGTCCATTGTCTCTTGCACAATTTTTGGCCCTTCAATCATTCTTTCTTTGACTTCCGTCCAACTAATCGGTAAACGACACACACGAACATATAAGACTTCATAAGGAGCCATTCCAATACTCGATTGAAAACTGTTATTGTGCACAAACTCAATTAACGACAAATGATCTTCCCAATCATCCTGGATATCAAGTACACATAACCACAGCATGTCTTCCAAAATCTGGATTTCTCTTTTCCGATTGACCATCGGTCTGAGGATGAAAAGCGGTACTGAAATGCAATTTGGTACCCATTGCTTCTTGCAAGGCTCTCCAAAACTTCGATGTAAAACTACAATCTCTATATGAAATAATAGAAACTGGAATACCATGTAGTCTTACAATCTCGCAGATATACAACTTAGCTAATGTCATCGGCTTAGTTGTTCGAAGTGGTAGGAAGTATGACGACTTCGTCAAATGGACAACAATCACCCAAATAATAGTATTCGATTTCTTTGACCTAGGAAACCCACTAAAAAAGTCCATTGTAATGTGTTCCCATTTCCATTCAACTATCGGTAATGGTTGTAACAATCTCGAAGGCACTTGGCATTGGGCCTTTACTTGTTGACAACTCGTACATCGTGAAACGTAGCGTGCTTTTTCTCTCTTCATTCCCGGCCACCAATAAACATGTCTCAAATCTCTATACATCTTGGTGCTCCCCGGATGAACAATATACTTTGTGTTATGTGCTTCTTCTAGAATGTTCTGTTTCAACTCTTTCTCGCTAGGTACACAAATTCTAACCCTTAATCTCAAAACGATGTTCTCAAACATGAAACCCGGTTGTTTTTTTTTTGGAATTTCATCACAAATCTTCTTCAAAGCCACGTCTTGAAGTTATTTCTCCATGATCTCGTGAATCAAGAGTGGTTGTGCCACAATCGTCGACATTAAGCCACTTTCAATTCTCAAAATCACTTCGAGTTCCAAATTCTCCATATCTAGAATCAAATCTTTCTCAGAAGTCAAGTCTGATGCGGTGTTGGTTGGTACTTTACGACTAAGAGCATCGACAACTACATTCGCTTTCCCGGATGATACTGAATTAATAAGTCATAGTCCTTCATCAACTCCAACCATCTCCTTCACCTCATGTTCAAATCTCATTGCGTGAACAAGTATTTCAAACTCTTATGATTAGTATAGATCTCACGTTTCTCTCCCTATAGGTAATGACGCCAAATCTTTAATGCAAAAATCATGGCGGCTAATTCTAGATCATAAATCAGATGGTTCTTCGCGTGTGGTCTATGTTATCTTGACGCATATGCAATGACCTTATCACCTTGTATAAGAACGCAACCTAAACTTCTACACGAAGCGTCGCTATAAATAATAAACCCTTCAGTCCCCGTCGGAACAGCTAATATTAGTGCCTTCACTAGTCGGCTCTTCAACTCTTGAAAACTTTCTTCACATTTCAGACTCTATACAAAAGCAATATCTTTCCTCATCAATGGTGTCATCAGCGCGCATTGTAATACGCAAAAAGTCTTTCACAAATCTCTGATAATACCCAGCTAACCCTAGGAAACTTTGGATCTCTGTTACATTCGTTGGTCTCACCCAATTAGTAACAGCTTCTATCTTCTGAGGGTCTACAGAAATTCCTGTAGCTGATACAATATGCCCAAGAAAAGCAATCTCTGTCAACCAAAATTCATACTTCTTCAATTTCTCGAACAATCTCTTCTCACGTAAGCGTTGTAAAGCTAATCGCAAATGATGCTCGTGATCTTCAACACTCTTGGAATAGATTAGGATGTCATCTATGAATACAATAACAAACTTATCTAAGTGGTCTTTGAAAACACGATTCATCAAGTCCATGAAAGCGGCTGGTGCATTAGTCACTCCAAATGGCATAACTAAAAATTCAAAGTGACCATATCTAGTTCTAGAAGCTATCTTCTCAACATCTTCCTCCTTAACTTTCAACTGGTGGTAACCGGATCTCAAGTCAATCTTCGAAAATACCTGAGCCCCTTGCAAATGATCAAATAAGTCATCTATTCACGGTAACAGATATTTGTTCTTGACGGTCAACTTGTTCAACTCTCGATAGTCGATGCACATGCGCATTGTCCCATCCTTCTTCTTTACAAACAAGATTAGGGCTCCCCACGGCGAAAAACTCGATCGGATAAAACCCTTCTATAACTGAACCTTTAATTCTTTCAACTCTACTAGTGCCATTCAGTACGGTGCTTTGGATACTGGTTGTGACCCTGGTAATACCTCTATCGTGAACTCAAGCTCTCTTTCAATTAGTACATTAGGTAACTTATCGAGAAAAACATCTAGAAATTCTCAAACTACTAGGATGTCTTCTACTAGTGGTCCAAGAACTCTAGTCTCAACAATCGAACATAAGAAACCCGAACAACCTCTCGTCAACATCTTTCTTGGTTAAATCATCGATATCAAGTACGGCGGTACGGTTATTCCCTTACCCTAAAAAGTAAACTCTTCTTGTCCTGACGAATAAAAACTAACCCTTTTCTGCTCACAATCGATCTTAGATCGATTGACCGACAACCAATCCATACCCAAGATAACATCAAAGTAATTCACTGTCAACAGAATCAAATCAACACTCAAGACCTTATTGCCTATCTTAATCTCACACGACTTGAATACCGAAGAAGTTACTAACGGTTTGCTACTAGGCAATGATACACGCAAATCAAATCCTAACAGTTCAAACTTAACAATTAAATGCTTAACGAAGTCACGTGATATAAATGAATGCGTTGAACTAGAATCCAAGAGTATACGTGTAGGATACAAACAAATAGGAAGAATACCTAATACGATGGTATCATCTGTATTCCCCAGCCTGAGCTGGAAATATCGCCCTTGCTACTGTGCGACTGCTTTCTCTTTGTCTACTCTTGGTTCTGTCCTTGACCCGCTTGGCACACTCGATGCCTTGGTGCTTATTCCTGGTTGTCTCTTACTCGGGCAGTTCTTCACTATATGTCCCGATTGCCCACATTCAAAATATTTCTCCCTCATCTCTAGGTTGTAGCTCTTGGCGTTCGAGGTGGTGTTCAGTGTGCTTGAATTTGTGTTCGAAGGACAGATTCTAGATACGTGTCCTAATTGTCGCAAATGTAACACGTGCTCAAAAGATAGCAAGTTCTCTTATGCAGCAGGTTACATGTTGGGCATAACTACCTCGAGTCGTCTGGATGAGCTAGAATCTATTTTAAACCTTCTGCTTTTGGTCTTCAGTCGACCAGATCCCCGATCCAGTCAATTGGACCTCTGTTTTCAAAACTGAATTGTTTCTCCAGGTTTTTCCAATGGACAAAACTTTTTATAACTCTGATTTTAATGGATTTCACTTATTATTTTCCATTGCTAAATTACTTTAAGGGAACTGGATAAGCCTTGATGGCATGCCACGTGTCCTATTTCGACGTGTAGTGGGATGGGTCGTGACATTTATTGGTATCAAAGCGAGAGGCTACAAAACTTTGGGAACGTTCGACGTCGAGTAGAGCGTTGAGTGAATTGTCACATATTCTAGAGTGCATCCATACATGGTAAAGATGTTTGATGCATATGAATGTTGTTTTACATACTTATTTATGTTGATTATCAAACATGCATAATGTTTATGCATTGAGAGTTACAAGATTGTAAGCATGACTGACGGTGACTTATCGCCGCATACCCGACGTATGAATGAAATAAACGAAATGATTGGAAACGTGGGGGATATGATACGGAATATAACAGAGCGATTGCCTCCCACACCTTCATTTGAGCCAGCACCGATAGTGGTGGTACTAGTGCCTGAGAATAGGGGCATGAGATCAATATCTAAACAATTTTCTAGGAAAAAACTGACAGAATTCCATGGGACATCAAATACGACGCTAGCAGAACACTGGATTATGGATATGGAAAAAATATTTCGATCTATCCCGATGACCGATAGGGAGAAGATTGAGAACGCTAGTGATATACTTAGAGGTGAGGCCCAGAATTGGTGGGTGAACGTCCTAGATCAGGGATCATCGATAACTTGGGAGGGATTTAAAGTAGATTTTAATCGTCGATTATTCTCAAGGGTTGCTCTTAATGCGAAGAAGAGAGAGTTCGATGATCTTCGAAAAGGGGAGATGATTGTGACGGAATACACCTCAAAGTATAATGCTTTACTAAGATTTGGAAAGGGGTTTGTGTTGACCGAGGAAGATAGAGCAAAGAAATTTGAAGGTGGTTTAAGGAAAAATATTCGTTTAAGGGTGGAGACCTACGAGCACTCGACTGTGGCAGTAGTGCCACAAATGGCGCTTGTTGCCGAGAGTGGAATGGAAAGGTCAAGGCAGAATCAACACATAAAATGGGGTAATGAGGATGGTGATAGGAACCAAGGCGGATCTTTCAAGAGGCCATTTCAACAAGGCTCTAGTTCTAGTTTCAGTGATTTCAGGAGGATGCCGAGTAATATACAGTTGTGTTCACTTTACAATAGACCACATATCGGACGATGTTTTTTGACAAACATCCAGAACAAATCTCGAGGAATGAACAATGCTAACTTGGCACCAGATACAAGGGGCAAATGTTATAATTGTGGGATGGTTAGACATCAATCTAGAAATTGCCCGAGGAAGCATTCTCAGTAAGGAGCTAGTTTTATGGCTTCTAGTGGGTCGAAGCCTAGACAATCTAACGATGGGGGACAAACGACAGAGCAACGTCAAGGGAGAGCATACCAGATGAACCCAAGAGACATGGTTAGTTCAGAGATAGTGGTCTCAGGTATGGTGCTTGTATGTTCGCACTTAGCACGCATACTTGTCAACTCGGGATCTATACATTCATTTGTATTGCATGCCTTTGTTGAACATTTGAATGTTAAATCGGCACCATTAGGATATGAATTATCTATTATTGTACCACTTAGTAAATCAATAATGACGTCTACTATATATAAGAACTGTGAGATCAAACTAGGCGAGAAGTTGATGACCGTAGACCTTATACCGATTGTGGTGAACCATTTCAACGTGATACTGAGAATGGATTAGTTATCTCTTAACCAAGCCACGATAGACTGTGAACGGAAAGAGGTTAATTTTTGACCACCAGTGCATGGGAACTTTTGTTTCCACGAAAGTGGGGTTATACCACCGCCGTACTTGATTTTAGCTATTCGAGCGGGAAGGTTATTGAAAAAGGGATGTCAAGGATTCCTATGTTCAGTGACTGATGTCTCAGCGACCGAATCAAGAGTAGAAGACATTCCGATAGTGCGAGAATATACAGATATATTTCTTGATGACTTGCCAGACGTACTGATTGAGAGGGAAATTGAATTCACCATTGAGGTTATGCCAGATGCAAGACCTGTATCCAAGGCACCATATAGAATGGCACCCGTAGAATTGAAAGAGTTGAAAGTTCAACTACAAGAACTACTTGACAAAGGTTTCATTCAACCTAGCATATCACCATGGGGAGCTCCAGTATTGTTTGTAAAGAAGATAGATGGTTCGATGAGAATGTGTGTGGACTATCAAGAGCTAAACAAGTTGACAATCAAGAACAAATATCTGTTATCAAGAATTGATGATCAATTTGACCAACTTCGTGGGGCACAAGTATTTTCCAAGATAGACTTGAGATCATGTTATCATCAGTTGAACGTAAAGGCTGAAGATGTTGAGAAAATAGCTTTCTGAATATGAGTTCTTAGTCATGCCATTTGGAGTTACAAATGCACCAGCTATGTTCATGGATCTTATGAATTGAGTCTTTAAGGTCTATTTGGATGATTTTGTGATAGTGTTCATCGATGATATTCTTATTTACTTGCCAAGTGAGATAGAGCACGAGAATCATTTGAGACTGATACTTCAGAGATTACGGGAGAAGCAACTGTTTGGAAAATTTAAGAAGTGTGAATTCTGGCTACCTAGCATTACTTTTCTTGGTCACATAATTGACAAGAATGGAGTTTCAGTTGATTCTCACAAGGTAAATGCTGTATCTAATTGGCAGAGGCCGACATCTGTATCTGAGATCCAATGTTTTTTAGGATTAGTGGGGTACTACCGCCGTTTTATTGAGCACTTCTCGAAGATTTCTTTACCTATGACAAGGTTGATGAGGAAAGGGATTACATTTGAATGGAATCAACAATGTGAAGACAATTTTCAGGAGTTGAAGTCAAGGTTAACAAGGGCACCTATCTTGACAATACCATCTAGAATCGAGGTATTTGTAATTTATAGCGATGCTTAGCATCAAGGATTGGGATGTGTGCTTATGTAAGGCGGTAAGGTGATTGCCTATGCATCTAGACAGTTAAAGACACATGAGGTTAACTATCCGACTCACGATCTTGAATTGGCTACGATAATTCATGCTTTGAAGATATGGAGACATTATTTGTAGGAGGAAAATGTGAGATCTTCACAGACCACAAGAGTTTGAAATACATTTTCACCCAACAGGATTTGAATATAAGACAGAGAAGATGGTTAGAGTTGATGAAGAATTACGACCTTTTGATTGAGTATCGCCTGGGAAAGGCTAATGTAGTAGCCAATACATTAAGCCGGAAGACGCCAAACTTAGCCCATGAGCTAACTGGTCAAAAGGAATTGGTCAAGGAAATGGAATGTTTGGATTTAGATGTAATTCCAGAGACTAGTGGTGGTTTAATGATGGTAATCATAGCACACCCAGATATTATTGATGAGACCAGAAGGAAACAATTTAACGATGTCTACTTGTGCAAAATGAGAGACGAGATACCTTTGGGGAGACGACCTGGGTCTGTGTTGGAACACGGAACATTGAAACTTGGAAATCGATTATACGTACCAAATGTGAAAGACTTGAAAGAGAGGATCCTAGAAGAAGCACATAGTACTCAATATTCAGTGCACCCGGGAAGTAATAAAATGTACAGAAACTTGAGAGAAAACTTCTGGTAGAAGGGAATGCAGTGTGAAGTCGTTAAGTTTGTATCTGAATGTTCAGCATGTCAACAGGTCAAAGCAGAGAGATAAGTACCTACATGATTATTACAACCATTACATGTGTCATAATGGAAATGGGATGAGATTACAATGGACTTTGTTTCGGGATTTCCATGATCGTTCAACAAGAATGATATGATTTGGGTTATAGTCGACAGATTAACCAAGTCAGCTCATTTTCTACCGATCAAGATAACTAAACCGTCCAAGTTAGCAGAATTGTATGTGAGAAAGATTGTAAGACTACATGGGGTTCCAGCTGTGATTGCATCAGACCGAGATAGTAGATTTACATCAAGGTTTTGGGGAAACCTACAGAAGGCTATGGGTATGAAATTGAGTTTTAGTACTGCATTTCATCCTTAGACCGATGGACAGTCAGAGCGCATGATTCAGACATTAGAGGACATGTTGTGATTGTGTGTATTAGATTTTGGGAGTGATTGGGAGAAACACCTACCATTGATTGAATTTTCATACAATGGATTTCAGTCGAGTATTGGAATGGCACCGTATGAAGCTTTGTATGGACGAAAGTGTCGATCACCGGTTTGTTGGACCGAAGTTGGAGGAAGAAAGTTGCTAGGACCTGAGTTAATACAAGTGACTACTAAGAAAGTAAAGTTAATTCAAGAGCGACTTAAGATAGCTCAGAGTCATTATAAGAGTTATGCGCACTCGAAGCGACGACCGATGATGTTCGAAGTTGGTGACTTTGTATATTTGAGAGTATCGCCTTCGAAGGGAATTGTATGATTCGGAAAGAGAGGAAAGTTTAACCATGAGATTTATAGGACATTTTGAGATCCTAGAGAGAGTAGGACCGGTGGCTTATCGAGTAGCTCTTTCATCCAAATTGGAGCATGTGCATAATGTATTTCATGTATCGATGTTGAGACGTTGTATGACAGATATGAGTAAGTGTGGATATCGCATTTTTCTTACCCACAGCCTTTTCTTTTAAAATTCCTTTAAATTTCAAAACAAATGAGTCGCCACTTAATTTTTAGAAGGAAAATTAAGAAACCATTTTAAAGCAACTGATCTTTTGCGAAACCAAAGATTAACTAGGTCCGGGGATTATGGAATAACAAGGGAAGGAGCCCATTGGACTAAAACACCCCTTCTCATCCTATCTCGCGATAGGCCTCTTCTCAACATCCTTTTAATTGAATTACTAATCTAAGCATGCCCTCAACTAATACATAGATATACGTATACATTACACAAACATGTCAAAATGGTGTAAAATTACCAATTTACAAAATATCATTCAAAAGCCACGTAATTCAAGTAGCAAGCAATATGATATGCAATAAAAAAACAAGAGAACTTACCCGGGATCCAGCCGCGAATATTAAACGTGCAATGCACGCGATTAAATAAAACCTAGGAAAAGAATCTCTAATCCACATATATACATTTAAGGCAAAATCTTAATTCTAATGTGTCGCGCATAAAGGTCAAGAAAATCGATAAAATCAAGAAATTAAAATAAATTAAGAGGAGTTTAAGAAATCATACCTTAATAGCGCTAAAAAATAAAGGGTTAGTCCACATGATATACAATATATAAAGTTGGATCTTAAATAACAATCCTAGACTTCTAGCTTAAATCTATCGAATGTAATTAAATCTAAAGCAAACAAGTCCTAATTACAAGCACCAAACCACATGGATGAATATGTTCATGAACAAGAATAAATTATGAAATAATCAGTGATTTAGATCACTTAAACCTTGAATTCAAGCTTAACTAATCATTATTAAAACATGGTTTGAGCCCTAGGTCATAGAAAAGTCATTTGGACCATTATTTACAAAGTTGGTCAAATTTGTCATAAAAAAATTCTGAACATTGCAGGGAGCAGACCAGAACTTTAAGAAATTAAAAAGCATGCTTCCCGTGGTTTGATTTTGATGATTTTTGGACACAAGATGCCTCTGTGAGTCTAGTTTCCAAATCAAAAAGAAAATCAAAGTTTCAACGGTTAGATCTCTGGGAAAAGGACAAACACCAGACATCACTCAAAGATGTACAACTCTCTGTCCAGAGATTTTGTTTGATTTTTTAAAAATAGCAAAAAGATCAGAAATGCTTTGTTCTTTTTAGGGTAGCTTCATAACACATTAATCTACTTAGAAAAAAATTATTTTGGGTCACAAATACTTTATTAAGGTTCTGATTTGCTTATTTCAAAAGGGTGTTGCTGTTCTGAAACTCTGGACAGATTGTAGTGACTTAACAAAACTCAGGACCAAACCACTTTAAACATGAAATCTCCTTAAAACAAAAATTGCAGTGGTAGAACTTTGAGTTAGTGACATTTTCCCGTTGGTTTCACTTGATTCCAACGGTTAGATTTCGAACCAAAAATCTTTGATCAAAAACAGTTTGTGAACTCACTGTTTTCATTTGTCAAGTTCAACTTTTATTTGTTAACCCCAACTATTAAACCATGAAGTTGTGTTTCATCCAAACCACTTCTCCTACCCTTTGATGGTCATTGGAGATCAAGACATGACTAAAACTCATGAGTTTTCAAGGAATATAAGGAGACTCCATGAAAACTCAAGCTTAGAGGACCCAAACCATGGTAGGTGTTTGGATTCATCTACTTGTTCTTAATAAAATGATGATCAACTTTAAATCTCATATGAATAATAAGCTTACAAGAGACTTAAAGATCAAACTCATGAGATTCAAGTGAGATATGGAAGATCCCCAAGAGTCTCAAGAGAAGAGCATAAACAAGAAAAAGAGAAGAAGAATCAAAGAACTAGCTCATGAACTTCAAGAGGATATAGAGAAGATCCCATGAAATTCCAAGTTAGAGAATCCAAGTCATGAATATGGACTTGGATCCATCTATTTGTTTACAAAAAGTGAAGTAATGATCAAACTTTGACTCCCATGTGAAGCATAAGCTTACATGAGATTCAAAAGATCAAACTCAAGAACTTTCAAGAGAGATATTGAAGATCTCCAAGAATCTCAAGAGAAAAGTATAAACAAAAAGAAGAAATGAAATCAAGAAAACTAAGAGAGCAAGTGCTCTAAATCCATAAAAGAAAACTAACAAGAGTAGAGTATCACCTCCAACTATCCTCAAACTTCTATATTTTGAAGATCTCCCAAGCTCTTCTTTCAAGTTCTTCTCCCAATGTTCTCTCTTCTACCCAAATGTTCTTCTCTCAAAAGTTCTCCTAAATTCCTCTCAAATTCCCCCAATATTCTTTTTTTCTCTTGGTCTATTATGGTATCTCTCTCCCCTTCATCCCAAGGAAGATCCCTCTTCTTTTATAGACAAAATAACCCAGGTATTTTTAGTGAATTCGGAGTAAAAGACAGGTGTAAATGTCTCATTTGGTGGTACAATACGTACTTCCTGAAAATAGACAGACTGCTGCACAGGGCAGTAGTCAAAAATCTCTTGCGGCAGTCAGTGGATGTCGCAACGGCACTCCATGAATGCCGCGGCGGCATTCTATGACTGCCGCGCGGCACTTATTGAGAGCTGCAGAAAATTATTAATGGCCGCGTTTTAGTCAGCCTTACTTTATCAGTTTTTTGTTTTTATCCGCATACACATACGTATTGTACCATAAAATACGGACTTTAAAAGTAAACGGCAGTCAGAAAATGTTGGCGGCAGTTGATGAGTGCCGTAACGGCAGTTGGTGAGTGCCGCACGGCACTTATCGAGTGCCGCTAATACTTCCAAGTGCCGCGTTTTAGCAAATTTCCTCTTTTTCACCTTTTCTTTTCTTTCTTTTTCTTCTAAAAAGTTTATTTTTTCGAAAATAGTGTCTTATACCCGAATTTTCCTGAACACCTAGTATTTCTCTTTTCCTGTGCAAATTTTATCGTGATTGGAGAACTTTATGAAGAATTTGGAATGCTTCAAATCTTTCGGTCATTATCATCATTGGACTTGGAGGTGACACTCTCCTAAATTCGACGTTTGGTCAAAATTGGGGTGTCTACAGTTTGCCCCTCTTTGATAGAACTGGTGGAGCAACGTGTTTCACAAGTGAATGTCGATGCTTGTGTGAAGACAAGCCTTTGACCAAACTGTCGGATTTAGGTAAAAAACAAAATGCGTTGCAAAAAGAGAACATGCGCGCGGCAATGGTTCACGCTGGTTGTGCTCAACGGTGAGCTGCCTACGTATCCCATCAGGAATCAGACCAAGACGTAGTTCAGGCAAGAGTCAAACACACGCAAGCGCAAGTAATTACACGGATGGATGCACCTATCCTATCGTGATGCACATGCTATACAATGATATTCTTTGAATAGACCTGATTATGCAGACGCCATGCTTACTCTATGTAGACCAAATTTGTTGCAAAAACTGAGAATGTAAATATGTTACACTCCCAACCAGAGGATCGACATAAATTTGTTACGAAGACCAAGAATATAAATTCGTTATATTCTCAAAACGAGGGTTGGCGCAAATTTGTTGCGAAAACCGAGAATGTAAATATGATACACTCCCAACCAGAGGATCAACGTAAATTTGTTACGAAGACCGAGAAAATAAATTTGTTATATTCTCAAAACGAGGGTTGACGCAAATTTGTTGCGAAAATCGAGAATGTAAATATGTTACACTCCCAACCAGAGGATCGACGTAAATTTGTTACGAAGACCGAGAATATAAATTTGTTATATTCTCAAAAACGAGGTTGACGCAAATTTGTTGCAAAAACTGAGAATGTAAATATGTTACACTCCCAACCAGAGGATCGACGTAAATTTGTTACAAAGACCGAGAATATAAATTTGTTATATTCTCAAAACGAGGGTTGACACAAATTTGTTACGAAAGCCGAGAATGTAAATATGTTACACTCCCAACCAGAGGATCGACGTAGATTTGTTATGAAGACCGAGAATATTAATTTGTTATATTCTCAAAACGAGGGTTGACGCAAATTTGTTGCGAAAACCGAGAATGTATATATATTACACTCCCAACCAGAGGATCGACGTAAATTTGTTATGAAGACCGGGAATATAAATTTGTTATATTCTCAAAACGAGGGTTGACGCAAATTTATTGCGAAAATCGAGAATATAAATATGTTACACTCCCAACCAGAGGATCGACGTAAATTTGTTATGAAGACCGAGAATATAAATTTGTTATATTCTCAAAACGAGGGTTGACGCAAACTTGTTGCGAAAACTGAGAATGTAAATATGTTACACTCCCAACCAAGAGGATCGACGTAAATTTGTTACGAATACCGAGAATATAAATTTGTTATATTCTCAAAACGAGGGTTGACGCAAATTTGTTGCGAAAATTGAGAATGTAAATATGTTACACTCCCAACCAGAGGATCGACGTAAATTTGTTACGAAGACCGAGAATATAAATTTGTTATATTCTTCAAACGAGGGTTGACGCAAATTTGTTGCGAAAACCGATAATTTAAGTATGTTACACTCCCAAAAATGGGGCAACCATATTTGGATAGATCAGGAGTCAATTAGACTCAAAGAATTTTCAAATTTCCAAAATTTGGGTGTCGAATTAACTCGAACGAATTCAAATTTTCAAAGAGAATTTCAAATTTCAAAATCGGAGTCACTTCGACTACACAAAAATTTCAATTTACAACATTAGAGTCAATTTGACTCAAAAAAATTTGAATTTTCAAAATTGAGAGTTTGAATGAGACTCAAAGAATCATTGAGGAACAACGCGAATGCGAGGTTGCCATTGAGGACTAACACAAATTATGCTGCCATTGAGGACTAATGATGCTGCCATTGAGGACTAATGCAAAAGATGCTGTCATTCAGGACTAATGCAAGGTTGCCATTGAGGACTAATGCAAAAGATGCTGTCATTCAGGACTAATGCAAGGTTGCAATTGAGGATTAACACCGATAATGCTGCCATTGAGGACTAATGCAAGGTTTCCATTGAGGACTAACACCGATAATGCTGCCATTGAGGACTAATGCAAGGTTGCAGAAAGCTGCCATTGAGGACTTATGCTTAGAGAAGAGAAGATATTGGTCAATAGCCACTCATTACGTTGCAAAAAATGATGGTCAAAAGCCACTCAGGGACTTACATTGCAAAAGTGGAGATCAACAACCTTGTAAGGAGACTTACGTAAATTTTATTAAAAAAAAATCGAGAGTCAATCAGACTCAACTCAATTCAAATTTTCAAAATCAGGAGTTAATCAGACTCCATTCAACTCAGATTTTCAAAATCAAAAATCAAATCAGACTCCATTTATTTCACTTTCCACATCAAGAGTCAGTCAGACTCAAATAGGTTCAATTTTACCAAAATCCAGAGTTATTTTGACTCAAATCAAGTTCGAATTCCACTTATTAAGAGTCGATTAGACTTAATTCAAATTATTTTTTAAACGAGACTCAAAGAATTTGAACGGAGCTGATAGAATGATTTTTTTGCATTTGCGGACCTACATCAATTCTGTCAAAAGAGGGAAGTCACCTTTGCCCCTAGTCTTGGACTCTTCTCATATCTTCACTTGAACATCATGTTGGGATAGTGTTCAAAACCTCTGCTCGTATTGCTCTTGGGATGCTCATGGAGACTTGTCAAACGTTTATTCATCATCTTAAACCCACACAATGGAGACCATTTATTGACTCATCATAGGAGAACAGACTTGACAAAGCCAATTATACAAGACGACTGACTCAAATTCTGTATTATTATAAATCAACGTGCTTTCAACGTGAATGATGTATCATCTCACCTTTCATTTATTCATCATCTTACAAATGGTAGTGCTTTGCTGATAAATCTAAACTTTGAAAACTTCCCCTTTTTGATTTAGCAAATTCTTTGCCCATCTAGAATGTGCTTCGAATTAATGCTTTAGCTTATAGAATGAAAGGCACTCTATCTCAATCTTTCAAAACAAACTCAATTACTTGAGAACTTGCCACTGGCATAGAGGTTTTTTTTTGCAGACAAAGTTTGCCCCTAGTCTTAAGGGCAAATAGACTCATCCAAGGGTTTTGAGAACATGATGGTACAGGATGCCTTTAGTCCATTTACTCCCAACATAGAGGTAATCATCATGAATAGGGTGGGCTAAAGCGGGAAACCCAATGCTGATGGGCAAACTTTGTTTGCCCCTGGTTTGGCAATAGATATATGGCTAGGGGCAAACACAAGTTTGCCCCTAGTCTGAAGGAAGGAAACCAAAGGTGCAAAGGGTGATGCTTTTGGTTTAGGAATGGTTATAGACCGATAACCTTGGAAAGTTCGTCTACTTATCCCCAAGTGGGAATCAGGTCCAAAGTAGTTCCGCGACTTTGGAGGTCTTGAAGGAATAAGGCTTCAAGAATTTGTGGGCTTTTCAAGCCATGTTTTCATTTGGGTCCAATGAGTGCTCTTTCTGAAATTGGTTGCTTGTGGTAGCCTTTGAGCAGGAATATGAACTACTTCTCCCTTTAATGCATTTTTTTTTCTTTTCCTCTTTTCTTCCTTCTTTTTTTTTCTTTTCCCTTTTTTGTTTTGTGGCGGTTGATTCTTTTCACCTTATCACTAGCCTGTCAATCTTTACAACTCTCATAATATATCGTGTTTTAATCATACTCTATTATACTCACAAAGTAGTATCAGCCCTCCAAATCACTCTTTATCTTTCTCAAAGATATTTCTGCATTGTTTTAGGTCCACTTATCACTTATCCATTGAGTCTCTCACAAAAATTTACTTGATACTTTCAAATCTCTCTTTTCGCTTCCAATTTCTTTTCTTTGTTGAGAACAACACAAAGCCTTGGGATAATTCATGTACCAATGATGTACTTTGAAGTGCTCAAGAATTCTCAATCTTATTTATTCTCTGCTTTTTCCTTTCTTTTCTCTACCTCACTCTCTTTATTCTCTTCATGATTTTGACTGGCTAGGATTCAAATTTTGAAATCAACACGCATCTTATTTTTGCTCTAACTTTTGCCTAGGCGCCCTTTCGGGTTTTCATCCTAGCGAGCTCGTTCTCTATTTTATTCTTCTTCTCTCTTTTTTATTTTCTCCTTTTTTGTGCTCTCACTTTTGCCTAGGCGCCCTTTCGGGTTTTCATCCTAGCGAGCTCTTTCTTTTCTCTCTTTCTCCTTATTTTGGAAGAAGAAGTTCATTTAAAGCATTTGGCTACCATCAAGGATCAAGTTATGGCTTTGGATTGGTTGGGCTCATCTTTTAGACTTGGTATTTGAGTGAGTAAGCTTCAAGTTCTGATTTTATCTTTTCAAGATTGAGCAAGAGCATTTTTAAATTCTCAAAGTAAAGCTAAGCAATTCTCTACTCCTCCTTGGTTTTGGCACAAAATTTGCTTTAATCACTTGGGGATCCTTTTCAATGCAAAGATTTATTAACCAAGTATTTTCCATGATCGTATGAAAAAGTGATTTTTGATTTTTTCTTTCTTTTTTTTTTGGCTTAATGATCCATTCATTCACGACTTAGCACACTAAATCAACCGAAATGAGATTTTATTCAACTAGTAGGGAAAAGGAATACATCACTTGATTCGATAAAGTGACTTGAAAAATAAACTAGATAACCGACTGACTCAAAGACTTGACTGGACTTGACATTTGACTCCAACATGACTCGACTCTGGTCTCAATGGGAGTGTCATAGAAGATTTTCAATTTATTGGGTCCCCGAGAGCATCCACATTTACTTCAACAACAGTACTTCCAAACACTATCACTTCACTATCATCATTTGAACCTCCGGGTTTGCCTTCCTCCAATAGCATGTGTGTAGAAATATCATCCGCATCCATGGCCCAATTTTTAGTAGGACAGTATTCATCTGACTCATACCAAGTGTTGTCAATGCCTTTTCCACATTTGTTGATTGGGCCAGGGCCAGTTTGTTGTTGCGCACTCATAGATATAGCAAATCCTTTGAGGGTTCTCAGTGATGGCTGGGATTGAGAGGTTGGAGAGTGAAGACCTTGCAAGTCAAGATCATTATGCCAAAGGTCACTCGGTGGATTTGGCAGAGGAGTGATGATTTTCTGATCAATGAGATCCTGGATCTCATGGCGGAGTCTCGAGCAAGAATTGGTATTGTGGCCTTGAGTCTGGTGATAGGCGCAGTACAAGGATAGGTCATATTTGCGAGGTAAGGGATTTGATGGTGGCCTTGGATCTAGGGGATTGAGGTGACCACTCTTGATGAGGTGACCAAGGGCCATGGATAATGTCATGCCAAGGTTGGTGAATATTCTTGACCTGCCAGCTCGGCTTAATTTCGGATTCGACTTTGAACTTGAGTTATCTTTTGGGTTGAGATGTGGGCTTGGAATAACTCTTTGGTTCGTTGGGATTGGGCATGGATATGGGCTTTGGTGAATGGTTGAGATTGGGTATGGACTTTGGGGATAGGTTGGATTTGGACATGCGCTTTGGTGATTGGTTGGACTTGGATGTGGATTTTGGTGCTCGGCCGGGTGATCCATTATTCCCTTCTCCAATTTGTTCATCACTACCTCATTCAAACCCACTTGCTTTTTGAGTAACTGATAGAGCTCAAGCGTTACCCTCTCCAATTGATTCACCCTTAAGTTCTGTTGCTCAATAGTGGCTTGCAGCGTGTTCACTCTCTCTTCCAAATCTCTTTAGGCCATTGGCGAATCAATCTCAAGATGATGGTCCGAGTTCTCCTAAAATCAAGAAGACGAACCCAAGAGGTTAGAAGTGTCCTCGCTAGGGGATCTGGTTGTTCCACTCTTTCTATAGGTTCACGACATGAAAAGGCCCGCATGCAGAATCGATTTTCAGGAGGTAAGGAATTTTGATGAATTATTTTGATCTTAATTGGAAGGAAAATGTTGTGGATTTGTATGCTACATGTATGCAATGATATTGGTTAATGTGATAAACATGTTCATGCTTTGATGATTTGGTGCAACTAAATGCATGCACCGCACATATGGCACACGGATGAAATGCACGTGTGTGTGTGTGTGCCTACTCTATATGCAAAAGAAAAGAAAATCCTAATCCTAACACATAACACATAAACACATAAAATCTTCACCCATGTCAAGTGCGCCAATTCCTCTTTTCATTGTGATCCTCGTTACCCTTTCAAAGGTCTGGTATTCAAAATTTTCGAAATTCATTTGAAAAACATTTCTTTAAATGATGGGATCTTTCAAAAACATTTCTCAAGGATTTTGAATCTTTTATTAAAAAAAATGAGGATGTGGAAACATTTCTCAATAAAGATGATTGGATTGAAATCTTTAAAAATTCATTTGAAGAGAATTTTTTTTCAAAAACAATTCCCAATTTTTTTGGAGTTTTCCTTAGAATATGATCATGTGAAAATATACCTTAACAGAGGTTAGTTTGGAGCTTTAATGAACTCCCAAGAGATTTTTTTTGTTTTTTTTTTAAAGAACGATTGAAAACTTTGAGAAAAAAAAGATACAGCAAAAGATCTGTTTTGCTTTCAAAGATGGATTTAAAATTCTTTGGGTAGAAAGATCACGTGATCGGATTATCACCGTACTTTTCATAAATTCAGATACATACAAGGTCAATGATGCTTAGCTAACATTATATAAGAAGTATAATCTTATAATCAAGGTTCGACATGTTCTCCAAATGTCGTGGAACATGAGGAGAAATTGCTAAAAGGTGATTAAAAGATTATGCATCTTTCATCAAGCAAGTATCGTCATCATCTCAAGTAATCCCTTCCGGGCATACAAAATTTCCTAGCACATAATCCTAATCAAGAATTGATTTCCTAAGATCGAAAGGTTCTATAGAAGCTATCATGCAAAGGCTGGGTTTTGGTCAAATAAGGGACCCTTGACACACATCCGATAGGATGCTTCATATACCAAATCATAGTACGAGATCAAGGGTGATCACACAGTCCCATGATGACTTGACCGACCGGGTTGCCCCGAGTCTCCAAGGTCATAGTTCCGTGCAATCGACTGGTGAGACATGCAAGTGCAATGCAACAGGCACACAAAAATTAATTAATTCGATTAAAATGATACTTTCAAGTCTAATCCTCGAGTGAACCCAAAATCAAAAACCTGGTCTGCGAAACCAGAGATTCTGGGTTCGATCCCCAGCAAAGTCGCCAGATTGTGGATATCGTATTTTTCTTACCCACAACTTTTTCTTTTAAAATTCCTTTAAATTTCATAACAAATGAGTCGCCACTTAATTTTTAGAAGGAAAATTAAGAAACCATTTTAAAGAAACTGATCTTTTGCGAAACCAAAGATTAACTAGGTCCGGGGATTATGGAATGAGAAGGGAAGGAGCCCATTAGACTAAAACACCCCTCTCATCCTATCTCGCGATAGGCCTCTACTCAACATCCTTTTAATTGAATTACTAATCTAAGCATGCCCTCAACTAATACATAGATATACGTATACATTACACAAACATGTCAAAATGGTGTAAAATTACCAATTTACAAAATATCATTCAAAAGCCACGTAATTCAAGTAGCAAGCAATATGATATGCAATAAAAAACAAGAGAACTTACCCAGGATCCAACTGCGAATATTAAACGTGCAATGCATGCGATTAAATAAAACCTAGGAAAAGGGTCTCTAATCCACATATATACATTTAAGGCAAAATCTTAATTTTAATGTGTCGCGCATAAAGGTCAAGAAAATCGATAAAATCAAGAAATTAAAATAAATTAAGAGGAGTTTAAGAAATCATACCTTAATAGCGCTACAAAACAAAGGGTTAGTCCACATGATATACAATATATAAAGTTGGATCTTAAATAACAATCCTAGACTTCTAGCTTAAATCTATCAAATGTAATTAAATCTAAAGCAAACAAGTCCTAATTACAAGCACCAAACCACATGGATGAATATGTTCATGAACAAGAATAAATTATGAAATAATCAGTGATTTAGATCACTTAAACCTTGAATTCAAGCTTAACTAATCATTATTAAAACATGGTTTGAGCCCTAGGTAATAGAAAAGTCATTTGGACCATTATTTACAAAGTTGGTCAAATTTGTCATAAAAAAATTTGAAAATTGCAAAGAGCAGACAAGAACTTTAAGAAAATAAAAAGCATGCTTCCCGTGGTTTGGTTTTGATGATTTTTGGACACAAGATGCCTCTGTGAGTCTAGTTTCCAAATCAAAAAGAAAATCAAAGTTTCAACAGTTAGATATCTGGGAAAAGGACAAACACCAGACATCACTCAGAGATGTACAACTCTCTGTCCAGAGATTTTGTTTGATTTTTTAAAAATAGCAAAAAGATCAGAAATGCTTTGTTCTTTTTAGGGTAGCTTCCTAACACATTAATCTACTTAGAAAAAATTATTTTGGGTCACAAATACTTTATTAAGGTTCTGATTTGCTTATTTCAAAAGGGTGTTGCTGTTCTGAAACTCTGGACAGATTGTAGTGACTTCACAAAACTCATGACCAAACCACTTTAAACATGAAATCTCCTTAAAACAAAATTTACAGTGGTAGAACTTTGAGTTAGTGACATTTTTCCGTTGGTTTCACTTGATTCCAACGGTTAGATTTCGAACCAAAAATCTTTGATCAAAAATAGTTTGTGAATTCACTGTTTTCATTTGTCAAGTTCAACTTTTATTTGTTAACCCCAACCATTAAACCATGAAGTTGGGTTTAATCCAAACCACTTCTCTTACCCTTTGATGGTCATTGGAGATCAAGACATGACTAAAACTCATGAGTTTTCAAGAATATAAGGAGACTCCATGAAAACTCAAGCTTAGAGGACCCAAACCATGGTAGGTGTTTGGATTCATCTACTTGTTCTTAATAAAATGATGATCAACTTTAAATCTCATGTGAATCATAAGCTTACATGAGACTAAAAGATCAAACTCATGAGATTCAAGTGAGATATGGAAGATCCCCAAGAGTCTCAAGAGAAGAGCATAAACAAGAAAAAGAGAAGAAGAATCAAAGAACTAGCTCATGAACTTCAAGAGGATATAGAGAAGATCCCATGAAATTCCAAGTTAGAGAATCCAAGTCATGAATATGGACTTGGATCCATCTATTTGTTTACAAAAAGTGAAGTGATGATCAAACTTTGACTCCCATGTGAAGCACAAGCTTACATGAGATTCAAAAGATCAAACTCAAGAGCTTTCAAGAGAGATATTGAAGATCTCCAAGAATCTCAAGAGAAAAGTATAAACAAAAAGAAGAAATGAAATTAAGAAAACTAAGAGAGAAAGTGCTCTAAATCCATTAAAGAAAACTAACAAGAGTATAGTATCACCTCTAATTATCCTCAAACTTCTATATTTTGAAGATCTCCCAAGCTCTTCTTTCAAGTTCTTCTCCCAATGTTCTCTCTTCTACCCAAATGTTCTTCTCTCAAAAGTTCTCCTAAATTCCTCTCAAATTCCCCCAATATTCTTTTTTTTCTCTTAGTCTATTATGGTATCTCTCTCCCCTTCATCCCAAGGAAGATCCCTCTTCTTTTATAGACAAAATAACCCAGGTATTTTAAGTGAATTCGGAGTAAAAGACAGGTGTAAATGTCTCATTTGGTGGTACAATACGTACTTCCTGAAAATAGACAGACTGCTGCACAGGGCGGCAGTCAAAAATCTCTTGCAGCAATCAGTAGATGCCGGAATGGCACTCCGTGAATGCCGCGGCGGCATTCCATGACTGCCGCGCGGCACTTATTGAGAGCCGCAAAAAATTATTAATGGCCGCATTTTAGTCAGCCTTACTTTATCAGTTTTTTATTTTTATCCGCATACACATACGTATTGTACCACAAAATACGGACTTTAAAAGCAAACGGCAGTCAGAAAATGTTGGCGGCAGTTGATGAGTGCCGTAACGGCAGTTGGTGAGTGCCGCACGACACTTATTGAGTGCCACTAATACTTCCAAGTGCCGCGTTTTAGCAAATTTCCTCTTTTTCACCTTTTCTTTTCTTTATTTTTCTTCTGAAAAGTTTATTTTTTTGAAAATAGTGTCTTATACCCGAATTTTCCTGAACACCTAGTATTTCTCTTTTCCTGTGCAAATTTTATCGCGATTGGAGAACTTTCTGAAGAATTTGGAATACTTCAAATCTTTCGGTCATTATCATCATTGGACTTGGAGGTGACACTCTTCTAAATTCGACGTTTGGTCAAAATTGGGGTGTCTATAGTAAGATCATTGTACTTGAGCCATTACAGATTCAGGAAGACTTGACTTATGTTGAACAACCTATGGAGATTCTAGATCGAAAAGAGCAAGTCTTGAGGACTAAGACAATTCCAATGGTGAAAATACTATGGCGTAGTCACACGGTTTAAGAGGCTATATGGGAACATGAGGAAGACATGAGGAATGAGTATCCGTACCTGTTCGACGTATGAGGTATAAGTTTGGGGATAAACTTTCTTTTTGGAGGGGAGAGTTGTCATACCTGTTCCAAAAATTTCATGGTTTAAATTACATAACTTGAGATTTTGCGAAATTATAATGTTATTAATAATTGAGATGAGTTGATTGTGGGTCAACGGTAAGGTGTCAGTAAGGACACGGGAATTTGGTAAGCAAGATTGCTTTGGCATGGTTAAATGACATTTATGTGATTTAAACATTATTTGACTTTCTAGTATTTTCGTGAATAGTGAATTATACCTGTGTAGTATAATTTCTGGTAATTTTAATATTGTTATATAGTATTTTGAGAACTATGGTGAGAACTTGATGACACGTTAAATTAAAGGTAGATTGTGTAGAGATTCCACTGAATTTAGTTTTCGGACGTAATTTTGGACCCAAACGAGACTTAGTCAAAAACTTTTGTAATTTATAATTTTTCACTCGTAAAGACATAAGATGGAAGTGTGCGACGTTTCATGGATTAATTAGAAGTTTGAGAAACTCGCGGGGAGGTAAACGCGATTCCCAAAGAGTTTGCCTATAAATAGATGAGGGTGAGTTGTCATTTTTCACAAAACTCATATAATATCTTGAGAGAGGAGAGAAAAAAGGAAATTTGAACCTATAGACTTTGCGATGACGATCGACGACCTTTCGTCTGTCAGATTTTCTCCAGATTCTAGATTTGAACTCGTGGAGGTAAGATCTACACTTTGATACCAGTTAGGCCATGTTTGGCAAACTTTTGTAAAAATCTAATTTCTAGACTTTTGGGGAAAACCCAGTAAAACTTGTAGGAATCACCTCAAATTCGAGATCCGACGATTAATTGGCCCTCTAGTCGATCCTTCAAAGTTTGGAGGAAATCACACGAGGTATGAAGTTCTAACTTGTGAAATATAGGAAAACACATTTTTTAAATTTCGATAACGAAATTGTGATCCGGGCAAAATCTATGTGTTAATCTTAGGCCCGTTAATTATGCACACGATTAAATGTGAAAGCATGTTTACTTTATACGCGAGCACGTTGAGTTGTCTATGTGGGTCAAAGGGGAGTCTTTTACAAATTCATGCCGGAATAAGCTTCTCGATGTTTGAGAATTTAGTAGCGACGACTGTGCATGGTTGATAGACTTGGACTTGCCATTGGCATCGCAGTTTAAGACTTGGACTTGCTGCTACCGGATGAATGCATATCTTTCTCCCTAGAGACTATTGTTATGAATTATGAGATTAAGGCATGTTTTATCATATATTGCATATGTTAGAACTTATGCACTCAACATATAGCTGAGCAGTGGAGATTGAATCCATTGCAGGTAAGAAGAAAGACAAGAAGAAGCTTGAGGAGTAAGGCCATTGAGGAACACCGGGGAAACACCTTGTTTATATTTTTGTTCCCTTTTTTCTAAACTTGTATAAGGATTTGGGAAATTGTAAAATGTTGTAATAGAAACTTGGGAGTTAGTTAGTAGTACTGTATTTAGTATTCGAATACCCATAATGATGTTTTAAATCGCTAATGTATAATTATGGTTGTATTGGTGTTTGTTTTGGGAAGCATGGGTTGTAATATTTCACAACGGGACTGCCCAGCAGGGGACCAATCGACTGGACCCTATATCAGTTGACTAGATCATGTTAGGTTTTTGACACTGAAAATGAATAGTGATAGATCAGTCGACTGGACTACGGTACCATTTTGGGTTCTGCTTTTTAATTGTGGCAAAACCAGTCGACTGGACTTGGGATGAAAATGTTGATTTTGATTCTGCTTAAGGCACAGTCAACTGGACGGAGTCAGTCGACTGAAAATTTTAGGCCCCAGTTGACTAGACCCCAGTCATAGTCGACTGGACGGGCTGGAGTTTGTTTTAAACATTCTGCTTTTGGTCTTCAGTCGACCGGATCCCCGATCCAGTCGACTGGACCTCTGTTTTCAAAACTGAATTGTTTCTCCAGGTTTTTCCAATGGACAAAACTTTTTATAACTCTGATTTTAATGGATTTCACTTATTATTTTCCGTTGCTAAATTACTTTAAGGGAACTGGATAACCCTTGATGGCGTGCCACATGTCTTATTTCCACGAGTAGTGGGATGGGTCGTGACACAAGTATCAAACATACACTCCCAAAAGTACTCCAAAATAATCCTAACTGTATTAAAACATTACCAGGCATAATTATAACATGCTACTAACTGCTACAACGTTTTAGATCCATTCCAACATACTAAGTTAAACATAACCAAAAGTTATAAGAATTCTTATTACAACACTTTCATTACCAAAACTATGAAATAAACATAATGTGTCGCCTTCTAAGTGAACTCCCAAACCCAGGTGCTCACTTCTGCGATTCCTCGCCAGCATTAACACCTGCAATGGTTATTTGAATAACCACACATATTTCAATTTGTTTAAGCTAACTCTTAGTGAATAAAACAACTTATGCACATGAATGACAAACATGCTCGCATTCACATCTCTACATTTCATACTAGTCACCGGAGACTCACGTGCACGTTCCATACTCCCAATCCGCGACTCCTCGCTAATAAGTCCACGCGAAAGGCTAAGACCCATGATTCTTCTCTTCAATCGTGCGACCTTAATGCCTATATCGGCTCCACAAAATGGCTTAGTGACCACATGCTCCTTCTGACCCAAATAAGCAACTCAACATGCTCAAATACATATCATCGTGCTCTCGGTAATTAAAACATTTAACCATGCTATTGGGCCTACTTATCAATATAATCGCCCAATATGAACTACACAATATATCTCTATGAATTAACACATGCTATTTAAACATAACATGAATATACGCCAAGCAATCATTCCATAATACAAAGTTGAATCACTCACCTCCGAATAACGCTCTTAAAATACGGTCCAAGGAAAACCCGTGCAGAAAGAACGTGCAAAAAACTTCTAGTACAATTCTTATGGATCAAAAATCCAAATATCAACTTTTATGGAAAATTCTAGAAAATGACTTTTTGAAAAACTTAGCCAAACACGGGCCTAATAGGTATCAAAACGAAGCACTTACCTCGAGGAGCTCGAATATGAAATATGGTGAAAAACCAACGAACGAACGGTCATCATTTAGCGTCGAGAAGCTCTAAGCAATCAAATCTTCCTTTGGCCTCTCTTCAAACTTAGGTTGTAAGCTTTGAAAAAATATCTCAAGTCATCTCTATCTATATATAGGCAAAACTCTCAAAACTTGTGTTTACCTCCCGACGAGTTTTCAAAACTCCTAATTAGTCTCTGAAACTTTCTACATAGCTAATTCATAGCTTCATGAGTAAAACCTTAAAAATTACAAAAGTTTCTGACTAAGTTCCGTTTGGTTGCTAAAACGCAAATTTATACATGACGTTTCTGAAGTTGCTAACTAACCTACCAAATTAATAGTGTGTTAATTCGTCCTCACCAGGATATTAAAACTAACAACAGAAATAAATTTTAAACCAAAAATAATACAGATTGTGAAATACACAGGTAAACATTTATTTTCAGATAAACATTTAAGGTGTTCCACAGTGACCGTCTCATACTCGGAGAGACTTCACAAAAACAAACTGCTCAATCAACACAGTCTCAGAGGGTTCTCTAACTCAGACACTCAAATCGACTCGTGAGTTGAAACTCACTCAAATATGTGTCATAAGACACGCAACATCACATTATAATGCATGACAATGTAATGAAATGCAATAACACATATGCAGGTGTTATAAGTTGTAACTTAGTAAATATTCTTTCAATTCTTTCCCTGTGGGATCGACCTGGACTTATCCAGTATTACTTGCATGATCACCCACACTTGGGTGTTGCATAAGAGCGCACAACTTTTTAGTCGTGTCAGTGATAAAGCATGCCAGAAGGCTTCAAGTCTACAATTGATCATTACAGTATTAGACACTGCTCATCATCGCAAGTGCATGCTGCTCTACAAATGGTGTAGCATATGGACAACACACTCTCAAGGCCTCAGATCCAAACTCAAGGCTTGTGTCACACATCGATCAAGTATTAATTGGGGTAGCCCATTGCTCCTCATTTCAAAGTTGCACATACACGATTTCTAAAATCTAACTATACTTGTGTCAAAATGATGAGAAGTAGTCTTTTTAGCTATCCATACACCATTATCCACTGGCTAGCCTACTTGAGCCATGCAATGAAATTCTCTTCAAATTCAAACCCCCTGAGGATCACCCCCACACTGGGGTAATGTAAAAAAAGAGAGAAACGAAGATCAGCAAAAAAAAAAGAAAAAAAGAGAGCTCAATGCAGAAGCTGGAAAAAAAAATCCACAAAATACTATCCAACTTGGATGTTCACTTCAAAGTGGGGTAATCCTCCCCCAAGTCGCCTTTCACTTCGCAATACTAACCCCATACTAGATTGGGGCAGGAAAAAAAAAAAACAAAGCTTAAGGTGATCTCAGGCATTCCAGTCAACCTTTAAAAATTTTTTTGAGCCTTTATGCCATCATTCATTTCTTAACCCATGACCTTGGCCTACAATACAACCCACTAAAAGTCCACTCTTATTAACACAAGTCTTGTTGGATTCATTAAATCATACGTTTTCATCATTTCAAAGACATCGGCCATCACATACTGTCAATTTCGAGATAGTTCGACGGGTGTAGTGAAAGACTCAAAAAGGGCTCTGCGAGGAAAAATCAAGACTATGGAAAAATTGTCGACACAGCAAATACAAATAAGGACTGGACATTCACCAAATACTATGGCACTGAGCTCATGAAGTCAAAATACACTGTCTTCTAGTGCTCCAACAAGCAACAAGACAGACAATGTCCACTAACTTATGAACATTCTTTCGTAGATGATAGACTCATGCATCAAACACTTTTGTAAATACTCTGTACATAGCATAACATCGCATTCAAAAAAAATAAAAAGCATTCATACTTTACAGTATAGCAGAAAATGCATATCTTTTGTAATAGGGGCAACTGGTCCTGATACTTCCAATCATCCACGTAAGGAGAACACTCACCTCTGACCCAACATACTTCTAAAAGCCTAACCACCGCCCCAACATACTTCCAAATGTCTAACCACTGGCCCAACCTACTTCAAAAAAGCCTAACCACTAGCCCAACATACTTCCAAAAACCTCACCACTGGTCCAACATAGCTCCAAGAGCCTCACTACTGGTCTAACCTACTTCCAAAAACCCCACTCTATACAACCTTTGCTCAGGCTCGCCAACTCTACAGTAATCCCTCTGCTCAGACCCACATGCCAAATTAACCTCTCCTCTATAGATCATCAAGAAGTATGTCCCCTACTCAGGATCACCAAGTTCATATCATCCAACATTAGGTGTAAGTCCATTAAGTGGCATCCTGTTCATCTCATCCAACATCAGGTGTGAATCCTTCAAGTGGCATCCTGCTCATCTAACTATTGGGAATGAGTTCATCAAGTGTTGACCCATTCACATCTTTAAGCTCAGGAACTAGTCCGTCAGAGACATCCTGTTCACATATCTCACTACTGGGAATGAGTCCATCAAGGGAAAACCTATTCACATATATCACTGCCAAGAGACAAGTCCATTAAAGACATCTTGCTCACATGTCTCACTACTAAGAAACGAGTCTGTCAGACACATCCTGTTCACATATCTAGATCGTCAAGAAACGAGTCCATTAGAGACATCCTGTTCACATTCATCGATCATCGGGTATGAATCCACCAAGTGGCATCCCGTTCATAACTGTAACAAACAAAAATCAATTACGAGGCCGTCAAGTGGCATCCTAATCATATCATCATCTACCATCTAAATCAGGTATAAGTCCCTCAAATGGTGTCCTACTTACATCGGCATCAAGCATTAGATATTTCTCTTACCCTCTCCCATCTCACAGTAGTCATGCGTGTCGCATCTTGCCACTCTTTATCCTATAGCAATCACGCCCCACGTGGAATTTTGTTCTCCTATCTCACAATAATCATAACCCACGTGGCCTTTTGCTCTGTTATATACACAACAATCATGCTGACGTGGCATTTTGCTCTTTACTATCTGTAATAACCCTGGTGTTGTGGGTGGGTTGCTGAGGTGCCTTTATGGCTGCAGTAGGTGCTGGCAGGCTACACACTATGGAAAGTTTGTCCCACATCGCCTGGGTGTGGAAAAGTAATGTGCTATATATGTGTGGTTTCAAGTCTCCCTAGTAAGAGGCCTTTTTGGGTAGTGACCCAAGAACAAATCCGTGCGGGTTTGGGCCCCAAAGCGGACAATATCTTATTGAGCGAGACATGGGTTGTGACAGAATGGTATCAGAGCTATACCCAGCCAGAAGTGTGCCAACGTGGACGTTGGGCTCTAAGGGGGTGGAATGCAACGACCCTGGTGTTGTGGGCGGGCTGTTGTAGGTGCCCTTGTGGTTGCAGTAGGTGCTGGCAGGCTACATACTATGGGAAGTTCGTCCCACATTGCCTGGGTGTGGAAAATTAATGTGCTATATATGTGTGGTTTCAAGTCTCCCTAGTAAGAGGCCTTTTGGGTAGTGACCCAAGAACAAATCCGTGCGGGTTTGGGCCCAAAGCGGACAATATCTTACTGAGCGAGACTTGGGTCGTGACACTATCCTAACATGGAATCCTCTTCATTAGCACGAACTACACTCGGTCTGATTCTCCTTAAAGGAGATACGTAGGCAGCTTAGCGAGTTTGACACAGCAATTTAATTGTGTGAACTTGTGTGCTATACCCAAGTGTAGGTAATCATGCAAGTAGTAATCTGGTTAAGACCAGGTCGATCCCACAGGGAAGGTTAATAACTAAATACCTAGATTAAACTCTAAAAGTAAAGGAAAATTCAAGAGTTAAAACAAGGTGTAGAACACGAAGTTCTACAGACTATACTACTAGTGCAATTAAAGTAAACTAATGATTATCTAATTAACGAAAGCAACATTTCAAAAATAGTTTTCTTTATATAAAGGGAATGTTGGGATCATATGAATCCGCAGCGATCATACCATCTACCATGCAGTTACATTTAAGCTTTAAGGAGTATGTCTATCTATAGTATTCTGTATTTTCTAAAGATAAAGAATCAATGGTCCTTTCGTGGCCGGGACTATATCATCACAGTGAAATCGAAACACATGAAAGCGGTTTAAATCAATAGTTAAGTCTTGCATTCTGAATGGTGTTGGAATTCAAAATGTTTTGCAAAAGTTATTGAAGAAAAATGCCTTAAGGCTTAAAGTAATGAAACTATTTTGACAAACTCAGCATTTGGGGACAGTTTGATAACAAATCTCAAAAGCAGAAAGTCTTGGAATACTGCAAAAAAAAAAAACTTCTCAAGAATCTGAAGGTTCGATTGATTGAAGCGCTTTCGATCGATCGATGATCATCATCTCTCGAGCGATCGAAATATCTTCGATCTCTTGACTATGCATTTGCTTCGATCGCTCGAACTACTTCGATCGATCGAATGCAGGTTTTATACTGCTGCATGGCAGAGGCTGAAGATCACTATTTCATTGTGATCTCCCAACCTGGGGACTACTCAGACATGGTCTGGAGTGTCACAGATTCATTTTTAACATAAAAATCCATTAAAGTCTTGTTTGGTTGAGTTTTAATCATATAAACTAAGGAAACTATGGTGTAACCATAAACTAGCATGCGAGACTATGATTACCACTACTTGAACTATGCGAGATCACTAGTAGAATGTAAATAAACTGAAATAAAAGAACCTAGAATGTTGTATTAAGATTAACTTGCTGTAAATCCAAAGCAATCAATGATAAACCATGAAAAACCTATAAGAAACAAGGTAAACTCTCTATCTCTCTTTATAAACTGATGATAAAATAATGTGGGCGCCCTGCTGGACGTGAATATAACTAGTATATATAGGAAAACCTAAAGCTAGGGTTACAAAAGATGTCCACACTGCGTGCACGTAAGTTCTGATAAAAGCCATGTTCGATCGATCAAACCTTTCTCGATCGATCGCACTTCTGGAATCTTCGAGCGCTTTAACTATCTTCGATCGATCGAACTCTCGATCGCTTGAGGGATCTTCGATCGTTCAAACTCAACATTTCATCTTTTATTTGTTTTGCTTGTAATTCAGCTTCATCCTTTATCTGTCATTTATTCCTGCACACAGCACAACAGCAATCTGCACCAATAACAGCTAAAGCAACACAACTTATCATAGTTTAATCATTTTATGTAAAAGCTGACATTGTAATCCAAATTGCAGATATATAAAGGAATTGTAGACTAAATCAGTGTATTTTCTTTTTTTAGCACGGTTGTATTTTACAAATACCCTCACTTGTCACAACCCCTAACTAGCGAATTGCTAGTCCCTAGCAATAGAGTGAAAACAATCTAACTGCTACTACAACGACTAAAATAAAATAAATTAAACTAAGGCAAACTAAGCTAAAATAAAAAGAGAAACTACTTAACTCACTTTCGCAGGAATCGCGGTTGCATTTAGCGAATGCAACAACCGTTAAACCCCTAGGTTCTCCTAGTGGATGAGTATTGTCTCGTGAGGGTTTACAGTGAATATACCCATAAAATTCTCTAATTTTTAAGCTAAAAAAGATATAGAATAACTTGTAAACATTCCCTCCCATACAAGTGTCAATTTAGCTCTGCAAAACATATCACTCTCATTCAAACCATGAAAGAAATTCACATGTTCCTTATGTCACCAAGCTAACTATAACATATGCGTCACATCCATGTATCCGTGTATGTGTGAAATTAACAGCTATGCATCGAACCTTGTTCAGAGTTGTTTAGACTATTATTCTCTCAGAACTTGTAGTTTCAACTCAATTCTCACATGGGTTTACACTAAAAAATGAACATCTCGCAGACACTGGTTTAATAATGATCACACATGACGTGAAAGCTTTCTTAAGAATGAAATTTTGGTTGCTAGTTCTTTCACACCTGACTCCATAAAGGTTGAACATTTAGAGTGTATAGTCTCATGAAAAGGATACGACTCACTAGAGGAGCGAAATACCGTGGATACCTCAAATTACACGTTCATATTCAAACTAAGTTGTTAAAAATCATTAAGGCTTTGACTTTTCGATTTTTTTTTTCTGAATAGTGGGACAGAAATGAGAGGGGTACAAAATCGCACATCTTTAGCATGTGATTGAGTTTAGTAATTTCTTCACTTCATTCCTACCATCCTCTATTCTCATATACGGTTCCTTTTTTTTTTTTAAAAGAACCTGTTATGCAGTCTCTCCCACATTTACTCCCTCCTTGTCACATACTTCAACAATTTAATCACATTGAGGTCAAAGTATAAGATTAGGGATTTAGATTTTCATAATAGACTTGGCAGTATTTACTAGGTGTGGGGTTGAGAACAACGCAGATTCTGGAATGTTGGTACAGGTAGATAAAAAGGTTAAAGAACGGATAACGATGGCTTAAATCATTTTCTTAACTTCTTAATTTTAGTACTTCATTGTTCATTGAGTTTAGTTGGTAAATCCTGAATGTTCTCCTCTAATAAGTAGTCGAAATGAAGAATTAGAGACTATTCAATGAATTTAATATGCTTATGTAAGAAAATAATTCGAATAATGTGTTACTTCCCTCAGAATTGAAGATTGGATTCAAAAACTCACTAAGGGTTAAATAGTTTCCACTACTCATTCCTTAGATCATACAAGTCATATTAACTCTATTGTAGGTTTTCTACATAGCTATTAACATGTGCATATGGCTTTTGGATACAAAAATGGTCAACATCTGAAATCATCCTAGTGAAACTAGAAAACGCATGAACTTAATTCATAAAAAGATGAAAATAATATGAATGTATCATTGCTTGATAACAGCTAAATAGGAGTGAAAATTCAAATTCAAAGTTGTTCTACCAATAAAGTTCAGAAATTCAAAAATTAAATTTTTTTTTTCAATTTGTTTAATTTATGTGAGTTTAATTCAATTCTAATAGAGAATGTACAATGTGTGCAATAAATTTATCCAGATAGCTATAAGTAAAAACATGTGCAGGTAATATGTGCAGGTGATTATCTATCTACATCCCACCCCCAACTGAAAATTGTGATGTCCTCGGAAGTCGATTTTCAAAATAAGTAGAGAGATATCACCTGATAACACCAAGCAAACACCAAGCAAACACCATAAGCATAGCAATCTGTAAAGACATACAAACTCCAAGCAGCCAAGATCAAATGGACTAATAGATACTTATAAAGCAATGTCCATATGTAATACAAACACCCAATCACCGAAAAGATATAACAATATAAGTACAGAACGGTGATAAAAATGTTCAAAAGATCTATCAGTCCCATCATAACTAAACAACCCAAAAGAAAATAAAAGAGAAGAGAGAGAAATAGTAATAAACAAAATACAATAAAACTCTCCCTCTCACAAGACATTACCTACTCATCCCCAATATCAAATAGAATCACGATCGGTGTGGCAGGATCAGCCTCACCTCCACCCTCAGCAATAGTAGGAACCATTACCGGGTCACTCACAGTCGAGATAACTGATGTAGACAATGAAGGGTCAGCCATAATTGGAGGTGGTGTAGATTATGATGATGAGCCATAGGGATCAGTAGGCAGTGGAGGTGGAGTAACAGAAGTAGAAGGCGGAGCAGTGTATATAGATGGAGCAGCTAGAGCAGAAGTAGATGGATCAGTGGTAGGTGGAACAGAAGGGGCAGAAGGTGGGTGTAAAGCTGTGTGACCAGACTGATCTAACCCGATCTGTATCAAGGTTGCCTCTAATAAAGTCGTCATCTGATCCATCTTGCCCTCGAGTTGTATCCGTGCCTCCCTCTCCTCAATAAGCAATCAGTGGAGAGTCTGGAGGGATACAGAAGATGACTCTCCCTAGGCCTGAGCATGAGACCGCTGTCTCAACTCGAACTGCTGCACAACAGCAACGGGGTCCTCATCATCTGAATCTAGCTCCTTAGCCTCGGTAGGCGTCCCAGAAGCTACACCCTCTGTGTCGGTGCCTCCCCCTCTCTTCCTCTTCATTCCTACCTTTTCCTTTCCTTTTAACTTTCTCTTTTTCTGCGCATCAGAATGGCGCACTGCTGTCTCACCAAACTGACTCGAGCCCTGTGAAATCGTGTCAGTGGCCAATAGGAGCAATCTAGCCTGCTCAATCACACGATGGATGGGCCAAGCGCCCTTCAGATGGTGCTTGGTGGCAATGTACCGCGTAGGCTGGACAAAGAAGTCGATATAGAGTCAGGGCAGGCAGATACATCGCTCCATCCCAATGGCATACAGAACTCGAGCATAACACGGCGTCACTTTTTCATGATAAGAAGTCATCAAAATGCAATTGGCCAGTGCCAGGTAGAGAAGATGGTACTGCTCTGTCAGAAATCGGTCCTTAATCAGGGAGATGCCGTTCCAGATCTGAATCCCACCGTCGGTAATCTCCTGGATATTGACAGAAGGCAGCGTCTCTGGTGTACCGGGTATGTGTGGGTAATAGTGGTCGGGAGTCTCCGGTACACCCAAAGCAGCTGCCATAGAAGCTGGGTTAAAAATGATCTCGTGACCCCGGAAGAATGATCGATAAGTGAACGGGGCCGCAGGGTCCTTAATCATGGTCGCACATGCCTCTCGCACCCAATTGATGTTGATTTTCTTGGACTGTGTCAACATATCAAACCAACGTGGCATGGCACAAATCCGTGCAAGGAACCATGGGGTGGAAAGCCATACAGCCTCAAGTGGCCGCTCTAACATCACCTTTCGCGTCTGGAAGTATCGTGTGAACCAAACTCGATCCTCGTTATTTTGAAATCCGTGATCAGGTACTGGGTCAGGAATAGAGAGGTTAAGGGGTTTGGATTTATGATACCCCATGATAGGATTCATTTGGAATGCCCTGAAATGGAAGAGAAACATAAAATGGATCAAAACAAAGAAGAGAAGAAAAGAAACTGTCACTGCATCTATTCGATCAATCGAACAGTTTTCGAGCAATCAAAAACCTGCTGTATTCGATCGCTCAAAACAAGCTCGATTGATTGAAAAATCTTTGCCTTCGATCGCTCAAAACCAGCTCGATTGATCGAGCACAGCGAGTTTCAGAAAAAATGACAGAAACTTAAACAGAACAAAACAAACAAGAACCGAAGATTTCTAAAATAACGAATAGGTCTTAGGACCAATAGGGGGCATCCCTTGAAGTTTTAACCAAAAAAAAATAAAGTAAGGGGATTAGAGGATCCTTACCTCGGTATTCGCAGTGGAGAGGAATGAAATGATGATGATGATGGCTTTGGAGATGCTTAGCTTCTCCAAATAGTGCGTGTGATCAAGGGATTAACAATTGCCCTGAGTTCTCTTCTCTGTGCTCAAGAGATTGAGAGTGAGGGAGAGGGAGAGAAACTGAAGAGGTGTATGTTGGATGATTCGTTTAAATACAAGTCTCGAGCGATCGAACAGGCTCGATCGATCGAATGTTCGATCGATTGAAAATTATTCAAACGCTTGAGGATTGGAGATGTTCGATCGATCGAGGGTTGTTCGATCGATCGAATAAGAAAAACACCAGAAATCTTTGTACAGAACAACTGTATACCCCCAACTAACAGAAATTGATCTGGGCATACAGAATAGCGTAAAAGTAGTTTAATTATAGGACATGGAAGCCAGAAAAAGATCATCATCAACAAGGTAATATGAAATTGCAAATTTACAGATTTTAACTTTGTAATTGCATCCGCTTTTGCAAAATCATTGCCCGCAACCATGGTACTTAAGACCTTATTAATAAAGAAAAACTAAAAATTAAAAGCAAAATTGACAATCCTTTGTCCAGTATTACACTTCAAATGACAAAAGAAAGACCAAATGACAAAACGCAATTGAAGAGGAGCACTAATTTTCAAACATGAATATTCCATCTTCCATAGTTGCATCTTTCTCTGCCACATCTTCGAGTGTGGATTCTAAACTTGATGATTCCCTTTCCCAGAACAGTCGAAAAGCAACAAGTACATCATCGAGCGAGTCTGAAATCTCTACAAAATTGATTGCACAGGCAAGAGGTGATCCGGATGGAAACAAAGATAACGGAGTGTAATTTCTCAAAGGACCTTCCTCTTGCGGTGGGGTACCAGGAGACCCTATGTATGATTCAGGTCCATGAAATAGCTAATGTGGAAGGAACAAAGGCGATAACATTGGATTCATAGTGAAAATCCTGACAAAAGAGACCAAAAGAGAACAAAAGAAAGAAAGAAATTAGATAGGACAAAAGAAAGACTAACAGAAAGGAATAAACAAAGCAAGATGAAAAAGGAAATAAAGTGTGACAAGGAATTGACCTCACTATCGGCATGCTATAACCATGTACACTAGTAGGTAGGGGGCATTGAAGTCGAAACAGCAAATAACTGATGTGCACATAAATGTATGGAACCAATTCAATGACAAGGAAGTCACCAACATAAGTGAAGTTAGCATTATGGCGTTCAGGTACCACATCCTGTAAATCATCTTCCTCCCGTGGTTCCCACATCGAATCATTATCCCATTGTTCCAAGAGGGCATCATCGACTTCCCCAGCAAATTACCCCTCTGGTTCGCCTTCCTCTTCAGGGAAGTCCATATGCTCGAAGGGATTAATTTGGAGGAGTGCATGATCGTAAGGGATGTACCCTTGGGTCAAGTCAATGACATCATCCGCTCCTTGTCCTTGATAAGGAGACAAGCAGAATGCAATCTCCTCAGTAGTCCATGGAGGGTTAGTATACTCTGAATCCGCCCATGACCCGATTGAATGGACATCATCATCCCTCATATTTTTAATAGCCTGCAGGGGAGAGATAACATGGAATAGCAGATTAAAATCAAAATCACACTAAAAAAGAAACAGAAACAAATGAAATAAAACAAGGTGCAGTAAAGGAAAGAATAGAACAACAAAATGTGAACACACTTTAGTGTTTTAGGTGGAGAGATAGTTGGGCTCATCTAGCTCGATGTGCTCAGCTTCTGGTAGGAAGTTCTCCAAGAATGGTATTAACCTTTGGCCGTTAACCTTGAAACAATCTATGTTCTTGGGATTTATGAGCTTCACGGCCCTATGTGGAAAAACATATTTAACAATGAATGGGCCCGTTCACCGGGATCGGAGCTTACCTGGAAAAAGGTGGAGGCGAGAGTCGTACAGCAAGACTTTCTGCCCCGGCTCGAATGATTTTTGAAAGATTGCTCTATCATGGCGAGCCTTCAACCTTTCCTTATGTAATTTAGCATTGTCATATGCATCTCGACGTATTTCTTCCAATTTAGCCAACTGGTGTTTTTGGAGATGACCTCCCTCATTTATGTCGAACTTCAATGAGCGTGTTGTCCAATAAGCTTTATGCTCGATTTCTACAGGGAGGTGACATGCTTTTCCGTACACTAACCGGTATGGGGACATCCCCAAGTTTGTCATATAAGCGGTACCGTACGCCCATCGAGCATCAGTCAGTTTATATGCCCAGTCCTTTCTGTTGAAACTAACCGTCTTTTCTAGTATATGTTTGATTTCACGGTTAGCCAACTCTGACTGCCCATTAGTTTGTGGGCGGTAGGCAAGAGCGATCTTATGGTTGACCCCATATTTCTTGAGAAGTGACTCCAAAGGTCTGTTGTAAAAATGCTTGCCTTGGTCACTTATTAGTGCTTTCGGGGTTCCGAAACGCGATAGAATATGTTCCTTAAGAAATGCCATTACTATTTTGTGGTCATTGCGTCTTGTCGGTATTGTTTCTACCCACTCCAAAACTAGGAGTATGTATTCATAGTTGTTTGATTTCAGAAACGGGCCCATAAAGTCTATGCCCCAATAATCGAATATTTCAATTGTGATAATGGGAGTTAAGGGCATAGAATTCCTTTTTAAAATTGGTCCAAGCTTTTGACAGCGTTGGCACGATTTGCAAAAAGAATAGGCATCCTTAAACACGGTGGGCCAGTAGAAACCGCTGTGTAGGACTTTTTGTGCGGTCTTTTGCGAAGAAAAATGGCCACCGCAAGCTTCAGAGTGGCAAGATGCCAAAATCACGGTTATATCCTCATTTGAAATGCATCGTCTGATGTCCTGATCAATACAATACTTGAATAAGTACGGGTCATCAAAAAAGAAGTGACGTGCGAACAAGAAGAACCGTTTCCTATCTTGATTTGATCAATGACTAGGGGTCTCTCCCGTAACAAGATAATTTATTATATTTGCATACCAAGGCAAACTGGAAACAGCCATCAGTTGCTCATCTGGGAATTCATCCTTAATTGGTATGGGTTCAGTGTTGTCAGTAAATGTTAGCTGAGACAAATGGTCAACGACCACATTCTCTACTCCCTTTTTATCCTTTATTGTGATATCGAATTCTTGGAGTAGGAGTATCCAACGGATAAGCCTTTGTTTTGCGTCCTTCTTGGATAACAAGTATTTGAGGGCTGAGTGGTCTGTAAAACAGACAATTGGGGACCCTATCAGATATGACCTGAACTTATCTAGAGCGAAAACTATTGCCAGTAGCTCTTTTTCGGTAGTTATATAATTCATTTGAGCTTCGTTAAGTGTTCGACTAGCATAGTAGATGACATAGGGCTTATTATCCTTCCTCTGTCCTAGGACTGCACCAATGGCATAGTCGCTAGCATCGCACATTAGTTCAAATGGCAAACTCTAATCGGGTGCTGTAGACACCCCGATTTTGATCAAACGTCAAATCCAGGGATTGGTTACCTCTTAAGACCAATGATGATGATGACCGGTAAAATTCGAAGATTTTCCAGAGAATTCAAATTCTTCAAAGATTCTTCAAGTAAAGTTTCAAAATCAAAGAAAAAAAATCGAAGAAGGAGAAAATTGGGTATTCGGGAGGAACCCGAACGTTGAAGAACGTGTGAGGAAATCAGTCTAAGAATACCTTCAAAAAGAATATATATATATATATATATAAATATATAGTAATAATAATAAGATATATAAAATAAAAGAGAAGAAAGAAAGAGTTCTAATATATATAAGGAGAAAGTAAAAAAAAAAAAAGAATTTTGAAAATAAGTCTTGAAAAGAAAAGAAAAGAAAAGAAAAAAGAAATAAAAGGATATATAGGAATGTATACCATGCATATGGGTACATTTTAATAAGGTACTTTGCAAATATAAGTACATAAGTATATACTTTACTAGATAAATTAGGTTTATGTCAATGTATATGTTGACAATTAAAAAGAGGGCAAAATTCTGTTAGCCCTGGCACGCGGGAAAGCCAGCGGCACGCCCGGCATTCAGTGAATGCCGCCGATAGCCATCGAGTGCCGCGAACTGTAACAGACTGCTTTTCTCACATGTTCTAGAAGAAAACTTTGCACATGGGTTTTTACCCGAATTTACCCATTTAACCTTGATATGATGGTTTATATAAACAAGCCTTCATCTCCTTCATTGGGTTCGAAGAGCAGTACCATTAAGAAATGTTACCGGCGGTCTTGGTAGCTAGTGGGAATGTAGGATAGCTCAAGTAAGTAATAGACTGACACCAGTGCCTCTGATAAGAGAAAATAGGTCCACATGATCAACCGAAAAGGCTTTCTATGGCCATTCTCTGCCTGAGCAAATGATGCTTTCAGGAATTTTTCACTAGAGAGAGAGATATAATAGAGAGAGAATTGGGAGAAGAAAGAAGAGTTTTCTTGAAGAATTGAAGGGAGAATTTGAAGATTGTGGAAGAGCTTGCCAAGAAATTGAAGAAATCCTTGAGGTCATAGAGGTAACCTCTCAATCCTTGGTAGAATTAGGTGAATTCAATCACAAGTTCATAGTTCTAGGAACTTTACACATTTTCAAAACCTCTCTTGCTACCCCATTCATCACACACCACTTAGAGCTTGTGATTGAATTTCATAATGTTTCATTAATTTGGATCCAAAATAGAGCTTTGGATTTATGAATAAAAGAATTTTGACTTGAAATTTTCAAATAACCTTTGATTTCCTTTCTTTTGTTTATATTCTTCTTAAGAGATCTATGAGATCTTCAATATTTTAATAGATTTCTTTGAATTTGATCCTCTAGTTCCCTATGATCCAATGATTTATATGGTGATTAAAGTGGATCATGATCATCTCCACATGTAGTTGGTTGAATTCAAGTCTTAACTCATGACTTGGGTCTCCCTATTAGGAATCTTATGGAATCCATACTATATTCCATGGAGATTTGAGTAAATTTAGGTCTCATTGAGTCTCCAAGGATCATCAATTTGAGAGGAGAATAGTATATCATAGTTCTAAATTCCTCAAGGATCATATGTTTGAGAGAGGATTTAGATGTAAGTTTTCATAGTTTGTTGGTTAGAATCTAGAGAACTTGAATATTCAAGAGTTCATAAGATTGAGTAAGACCTTAGGATTCTTTTGTCATGAGATCTATGATGGGAATCCATTAAGGCTAAATCTATGAATCTCTTCATGTTTCATTATTTACTCCAATGATCATAATCATACTTGATCCTAGTTCTCTCTAGGATCATGGATCAAGCTTGATTTGAACTATGAACATTAATCTAACAAAGGTGCAGTGAATCCATAAACCAATTGTGATCAAAGATTTTCTATAGGATCATGGTTCATTGGAATTAGAAGAGACCAATTGGAGGATGTTCATAACCCATTTACGTACCTCTATACTTTTTGTTTTGATGAAATTCCATGTCTAAGATAGTTTGGTCTTATGATTTCAAAACATGCAACTCTCTGTCCAAAATTTCAGAATAGTAAGTCCGTTTTGAAATTAATAAATCAGAATTTTAATAGAGTTTCTCGGGTCTCTAATAATTTTTTCTAAGTACCTTAATGTGTTAGGAAGATACCCTAAAAAGATCTAAGTGTTTCCCATTTTTTTTGCTATTTTTAGAAAATCGTACAAGATCTCTGGACAGAGAGTTGCAGATTCCTGAGTGATGTCTAGTGTTTTCTATATTACTAGAGATCTAACTATTCAAACCTTGGTTTTCTTTTTAGGTTCGAAACTAGACTCACAGAGGCATATCATATCCAAAATTCATTAAGATCCAACCGTTGGAAGTATGGTTTTTCTAACTTTTAAAATCTGGTCTGCTCTCTGTAATTTTGGAAAAACAGTCACTATTATGTCTAATCTCATTGATTTTAACTTAGATGGTTTCCTAATGTCTTGGAACCTAAATCATGTTTTGAATAATGATAATTTAGCTTAAATCCAGAGACTAAGTGATCCAAATTAATGAATAAATTCATATCTCCTTCTTGTTCACGTTCATTCATTCATTCATGTATGTCGATGTTTATGATTATAACTAATTCTTGTATAAAATTAGGCGTAGTTGAACCTAATTGAATGTAAACATGGATTCCTTATGATCATGTTGGGATTATAGCACCCCTATATGGACATTACATTGGCTCCGAATTGAGGCTTGTATATCTATAAAGGTGCTATGACTCCAACTAATCAAAAGGAATTCATAATTTTGTCGATTCTTTCCATGATTGATAGATCTAAGCTAGAGATTTAGAATTGATTATTTGACTAACCCTTGATTTGTAGCGCTTTGGAGGTATGACTTCTCATCTCTTCTCTAGTTTATTTCATTTATTGATTTTATTGATTTTCGACTCCATGCGCGACACCTTAGCTTAGGTCTTGCCTTATGTGTATATGTGATTAGAGACATTTTTCTAGGATTTCTCTTCTTTGTATGCATTGCACGTTTCCCATTTCGCGACTGGATCCCGGGTAAGTTCTCTAGTTCCCTACTTGCACATCATTTTGCTTGCTATTTGAATTATGTGGCTTATGAATGGTGTTTTATCGTTAGCAATTTTGCACCCTTTTGACATGCTTGTGATATGTATACTTATATCTATGTATTAGTTGAGGGCATGCTTAGATTATTAATTCGATTAAATTGGATGATGAGTAGAGGCCTATCATGAGATTAGATGGAAGGGGGTGTTTTAGTCCACCGGGCTCCTTCCCCTTTCATTCCATAATCTCCGGACCCAGATTATCTTTGGTTTCGCAAAAGATCAGTTGCTTTTAAAAAATGGTTTCTTAATTTTTCCTAAAAAAATTAAGTGGCGACTCTTTGAATTTAAAATTTGAAGGAAATGTTTTAAAAAATGTTTTAAAAGTGGGCCCAAATGCCGGCATCCACAGGTGCCTGTATTATCGGTGCAGAGGTAAGGTGTTGCTTTAGTGCGTCAAAAGATGTTTGACAGTTTTCCGACAACTCGAAAGGTGCGTCTTTGACTAAGAGTTGGCACAGTGGTCGTGAGATTGCACTAAACTTTTGGATAAAGCGGCAATAAAATCCTGTGTGTCCCAGAAAGGAACGGATGTCTTTGACTGTATGGGGGACAGGTAGGTTCGAGATTATATCTATTTTCACTTTATCTACTTGGATACCTTTATCAGAAATATTGTGGCCAAGGATAATTCCCTTGCTCACCATGAAGTAACACTTTTCCCAGTTTAGCACTAAGTGTTTATCTTTGAATCTTGCTAGCACATGTTCTAGATTGTCCAAGCAATTTTTAAAGCTATGGTCGAACACTGAAAAATCGTCCATGAAGACCTCGAGTATTTGTTCGATCATATCACTGAATTTGCTCAACATGCACCGCTGAAAGGTAGCAGGTGCGTTGCATAAGCCGAAAGGCATACGACGGTAGGCGAATGTACCGAATGGACATGTGAACGTTGTTTTCTCCTGATCTTCAGGACCAATTTCAATTTGATTATAGCCACTATATCTGTCGAAGAAACAATAGTACTTATGACCCGCCACTCATTCCAGCATTTGATCTATAAATGGTAATGGAAAGTGGTCTTTTCGGGTCACAGTATACAATTTTCAGTAATCAATACACATCCGCCATCCGGTGGGACGCGTATTGGTACCAATTCGCCGTCTTTGTTTGGGATTACTGTTATACCCGCCTTTTTGGGCACCACTTGGGTTGGACTAACCCAAGGGCTGTCAGAAATAGGATATATGATCCCAACATCAAGAAGTTTTAGAACTTCTTTTTTGACTACTTCTTGCATATTGGGATTCAGCTGCCTTTGCATTTGTCGTGAAGGTTTAGCATCTTCCTCCAGATATATTTTATGGGTGCGCACGGACGGGCTCATGCCTTTAAGGTCGGCAATGGTCCATCCCAATGTTCCCTTATGTTGTTCTAGCATTTTAATTAATTTGCCCTCTTGTTCTAGATTGAGAGTGGATGAAATTATAACAGGGTAAGTCTTTTCAGTCCGTAAGAAAGCGTATTTGAGCTCTTTTGGATGCTCCTTTAATTCCAAGTCGGGAAACTGGGAATTTGAAGGCATGACTAACTTTGTTTTTGGAGGTAGGGTTTTATATGGTGTTACCCACATGCATTCAGCTCTATCCTCTTTTTTTATTTCCATCATGAGGCAGGTATGATTTAAAGCAGCGCCCAATGGAGTAGAATCGTTAGGTTTGTAGATAGTGTCAAATTGTGACACTACTACCTCCAAAGGGTCTTTATAATTAAGGAAGTTGGCCTAATCTTCAATAACCGTTTTGATGTAGTTAATTTCTTCCTCATCCTCGTATTCTTCAGGTCGGGGATTTGAAAAAATCTTGACATTTAAAGTCATGTTCTCGAATACGATAGTCATTATACCACTTCTTATTTTTATTATGGCATCTATGGTGTTGAGGAATGGACGTCCGAAAATCACCGAGATTTGTGAACATAGATTAGACACAGGTTCAGTGTCCAAAATTACAAAATCGATCGGAAAGACAAAGGAGTCTATTTGTACTAGAACGTCCTCTAGTATTCCTCTAGGATATTTGACTGACCTATCTGCCAGTTGTAGCACGACTCGGGTAGGTTTGAGTTCACCTAACCCTAGTTGTTTATAACTGAGTATGGCAGCAAGTTTATGCTCGCTCCTAGATCAAGGAGTGCATTGTCTATCTTTGATTCCCAATTCGGCACGAGACAGTTGGGGTACCAAGGTTTTTGAGTTTCGAAGGCAATTTATTTTGGATGATTGCGCTTTCTTGGCAAGCAACATAAGTGTGTTTCTTCATACTTTGCCTCCTCTTGACTGTGCATAAGTCTTTAAGGTACTTAGCGTAGGCCGGCACTTGTTTGATTGCATCAAGGAGTGTGTAGACACCCCAATTTTGACCAAATGTCGAATTTAGGAGAGCGTCACCTCAACATCTGATGATGACAAGGGCTGAAAGATTCGAAGTGTTCCAAGCTCTTCAGAAAGTTCTCCAAACGCGGTAAAATTTTCACAGATTAAAATACCAGGTATTTAGGAGAATTCAGGTATAAAACATCACTTTTGGAAAAAATATTCGAAAATAAGTTTCTTTAAAAAAGGAGAGGAAATAAAAGACCTAAAAAGGGGAAGTTCAACAAAAATGGCATACGGCAATATTTGGCGGCACTCAGTGAGTGCCGAACGGCGTTCAGTGAGTGCCGAACGACAGTCACTGAGTGCCGCCAACAATTTCTGACTGCCGTTGGCTTTAACAGTCCGTATTTTGTGGTACAATACGTATATGTATGCGGATAAAATCAAAAACTGATAAAGTAAGGCTGACTAAAACGCGGCCATTAATAATTTTCCGCGGCACTTACTAAGAGCCGCGCGGCAGTCACGGAATGCCGCCGCGGCTTTCACGGAGTGCCGCAGCGGCATCCACTGACTGCCGCAAGAGATTTTTGACTGCCGCCCTGTGCAGCAGTCTGTCTATTTTCAGGAAGTACGTATTGTACCACCAAATGAGACATTTATACCTGTCTTTCACTCCGAATTCACTGAAAATACTTGGTAATTTTGTCTATACAAGAAGGAAGATCTTCCTTGGAACAACAACAACAACAATATACAAGAAGAATATACCATTACACTAATAGATTTTTGGGAGAGAAAAAAAGAGAGAGTTTGGAGAGCTTGAAGAAGAGTTTGGAAGATTTTCAAAGTAGAGAAGCTTTAAGGATAGCTTGGAGGTGATCCTCTAACCATGAGTTATTTCTTTTCTTTCTTTCTTTCTTTTAAGTCTCTAATCTTCAAACTATTTAGTTTTCTTTGTTTCATTCTTTTTTTTTTGTGTCTTCTTTTACTTCCCTCTTGAGACTCTTAGAGATCTTCAATATCTCTCTTGAAAACTCTTGAGTTTGATGTTTTGAATCTCATGTAAGCTTATGCTTCACATGAGAGTCAAAGTTTGATCATCACTTCATTTTATAAGCAAATAGATGGATCCAAGTCCATATTTATGATTTGGGTCCTCTAGTTTGGTGTTTCATGGAATCCTTTCTATATTCCTTTGAGGCTCATGAGTATTAGTCATATCTTCATCTCCAATGACCATCAAATGGTAGGAGAAAGTAGTTTTGAGTCTAAGCCCATCTCCATGGTTTAGGTTCATTATTTTGGGATTTTATGAAGTCCATTCATACTTCATTTGAAATCTACAAATATAAAGGTCTTTAGTCTCCAATGACCATCAAAAGGTAGGAGAAAATGGTTTAGTTTAAGTCCAACGTCTTGATTCAATAGTTGGGGTTAACAAATAAAAGTTGAACTTGACAAATGAAAACAGTGAGTTCACAAACTGTTTTTGATCAAAGATTTTTGGTTCGAAATCTAACCGTTGGAATCAAGTGAAACCAACGGCAAAATGTCACTAACTCAAAGTTCTACCACTGTAATTTTTTGTTTTAAGGAGATTTCATGTTTAAAGTGGTTTGGTCATGAGTTTTGTGAAGTCACTAAAATCTGTCCAGAGTTTCAGAACAGCAACACCCTTTTGAAATAAGCAAATCAGAACCTTAATCAAGTATTTGTGACCCAAAATAATTTTTTCTAAGTAGATTTATGTGTTAGGAAGCTACCCTAAAAAGAACAAAGCATTTCTGATCTTTTTGCTATTTTTAAAAAATCAAACAAAATCTCTGGACAGAGAGTTGTACATCTCTGAGTGATGTCTGGTGTTTGTCCTTTTCCCAGAGATCTAACCGTTGAAACTTTGATTTTCTTTTTGATTTGGAAACTAGACTCACAGAGGCATCTTGTGTCCAAAAATCATCAAAATCAACTACGGGAAGCATGCTTTTTATTTTCTTAAAGTTCTGGTCTGCTCTCTACAATTTTCAGAATTTTTTTATAACAAATTTGACCAACTTTGTAAATAATGGTCCAAATGACTTTTCTATGACCTAGGGCTCAAACCATGTTTTAATAATGATTAGTTAAGCTTGAATTCAAAGTTTAAGTGATCTAAACCACTAATTATTTCATAATTTATTCTTGTTCATGAACATATTCATCCATGTGGTTTGATGCTTGTAATTAGGACTTGTTTGCTTTAGATTTAATTACATTTGATAGATTTAAGCTAGAAGTCTAGGATTGTTATCCAACTTTATATATTGTATATCATGTGGACTAACTTTTTGTTTTGTAGCGCTATTAAGGTATGATTTCTTAAACTCCTCTTAATTTATTTTAATTTCTTGATTTTATCGATTTTCTTGACCTTTATGCGCGACACATTAGAATTAAGATTTTGCCTTAAATGTATATATGTGGATTAGAGACTCTTTTCCTAGATTTTATTTAATCGCATGCATTGCACGTTTAATATTCGCGGCTGGATCCCGGGTAAGTTCTCTTGTTTTTTTATTGCATACCATATTGCTTGCCACTTGAATTACGTGGCTTTTGAATGATATTTTGTAAATTGGTAATTTTACACCATTTTGACATGTTTGTGTAATGTATACGTATATCTATGTATTAGTTGAGGGCATGCTTAGATTAGTAATTCAATTAAAAGGATGTTGAGTAGAGGCCTATCGCGAGATAGGATGAGAAGGGGTGTTTTAGTCCGATGGGCTCCTTCCCTTCTCATTCCATAATCCCCGGACCTAGTTAATCTTTGATTTCGCAAAAGATCAGTTGCTTTAAAATAGTTAATTAATTTTCCTTTTAAAAATTAATTGGCGACTCGTTTGTTTTGAATTTGAAATTTAAAAGAACTTTAAAAGAAAAAGCTGTGGGTAAGAAAAATTGCGTTATCCACAGAGTGGAAGATTGATTTTAACTTGTTTAAACAATTCTAAGAACTCTTGATTCTTTGCCTCGTTTTTGGGTTTCTTAAGCCTTTGAGGGTACGGCGCAAGGAAAGGGCATTTAGGTACTTCGTCTTTAACTGGTTCCTTTCGGGGCCTTCTCTCAACTTCTTCTACTTCTCTAGGAGCTTCATCTTTTTCATCTAATGGTTCGTTATTATTGACTTGCTCCTCTTCTTGGGTGGACGATTTGTTTTTGGTTACCACTTCGCCCTCTTCATACTCCTCGAGAGTAGAACGAGGTATATTGCACCCTATAATCTTGCCGCTTCTTAGAGTAGTCACGGCTTTTGCCTGTTCATGATTAATGGGACCATTGTTGTATCCCTTAGGGTTTTGTAGTGGTTGGGCAGGAAATGTTCCACTCGATCCCTCTTGTTGTGCGTCCATTCTCTCTAATGTTGCGGACATTTTACTCATCATTTGAATTAACTGTTGTGTTAAATTCGCATTAGAGAGTGGATCTTCCTCTTGCACCTTTTTGTGAGGTGGCACGTAAACATTTGATTGCTGATTGTTAGAGGGTTGAGCTTGGTTGTAATTGTGTGATCTATTTTGATTGAATAGCTGGGGCTGCCTATTGTATTGCCCTTGATAGTGCTTATTGTTATTGTAGGGGTGCTGTTGTTGGTAGTGATTTTGGGTCCCAGCATCGTTTTTCCAATCAAACCCGAGGTGATTCCATCGATTGTTATTCTAAAAGTTGTCATTATTGTAGGAATTCCCCGTCCCCCTATACCCTTGCATGGCATTCATTTCCATGGGGGGTTGTTCTTGAAAGTACAGCACGTTAGGACAATATTGATTGGTATGTCCCAACATGTTGCATGTGCCGCATGGTTCTTCAGGTAAAACCTGCCTAGAACTCTCTCCTTTCATTTTCAACTCTTCTACTTTCTTAACTAGTTCCTCATATTTGTTCATTAGATGATCCTCACTTTTTAATTGGTATAGACTCTTCTCCTCTACAGAGGATATCTGTGAGCATGGGACATCTTCAGAATTCGACCATTCATGGGCATGTTCAGCTAGCCACTTGAAGTGAGCTTCAGCTTCTTCAGTGTTTTTGCGAAGAAATGGCCATAAACTCATGGTTTCGACCAACTTTTAGTTTCACCATTTAACCCTTCATAAAAGTAGCTTATAGTTCGCCATTTCTCATACCTGTGATGTGGGCATGAGAGAAGCAAATCCTTGAAACGCTCCCAAGTTTGGGTAAAGGTTTCATTGCTATTTTGTTTATAAGAGTTTATTTGTCGTTTAAGCTCGATGGTCATGCGAGGTGGAAAGAATTTCTTTAAGAATGCAGTATTCATCGCATGCCAAGTGTAGATTAAATTTGGATTTAGGGTAAGTAGCCACACTTTTGCTTTATCCTTCAAGGTGAAAGGGAATAACATTAGGCGCGTCACATCTACAGGACAATTTTGCGAGAATGTTTTACAAACATCCTTGAAGTCCTTGATGGGTAGATATGCCTTCTCGCTCTCCATTCCATGGAAGGTTGGAAGGAGTTGAATCATTCCGTTGCAAAATTGGAATTCGCTTGCATGTGGTGGAATGAGAATACAGGAAGGTGTAGGTGCGCGTTCGGGTGTCATGAGATCGCACAAATGACGAAGCGAATCGTCAATTGGTACAACCACATTCTCACCGTTTTCACTTTGATTATCGGTCATTGAATCAATAGGTGTGGCTACGGGATTAATGGAATCAGAGGAATCGGCTAAGTAGAATGGATTTCCGAAAATTCCGTCAATGGAATTATCGGACATGAAAAGGAAAAGATTCCTAAGGAGATTTTTAATTCTAAAGAACTTAAAGAAAAAGAAAACAAAAATAGATAAGATAGATTGAGGTAATCTAAGCGATAGCTTGTTGCCTTCCCTGGCAACGGCGCCAAAAACTTGACACAGCATTTAAATGTGTGCGCTTGTGTGCTATACCCAAGTGTAGGTAATCGTGCAAGTAGTAATCTGGTTAAGACCAGGTCGATCCCACAGGGAAGGTTAATAACTAAATACCTAGATTAATCTCTAAAAGTAAAGGAAAATTCAAGAGTTAAAACAAGGTGTAGAACACGAAGTTCTACAGACTATACTACTAGAGCAATTAAAGTAAACTAATGATTATCTAATTAACGAAAGCAATATTTCAAAAGCAGTTTTCTTTATATAAAGGGAACGTTGGGATCACATGAATCCACAGCGATCATACCATCTACCATGCAGTTACATTTAAGCTCTAAGGAGTATGTCTATCTAAAGATAAAGAATCAGTATTTTCTAAAGATAAAGAATCAATGGTCCTTTCATGGCCGGGACTATATCATCACAGTGAAATCGAAACACATGAAAGCGGTTTATATCAATAGTTAAGTCTTGCATTCTAAATGGTGTTAGCATTCAAAATGGTTTGCAAAAGTTATTGAAGAAAAATTCCTTAAGGCTTAAAGTAATGAAACTGTTTTGACAAACTGAGCATTTGGGGACAGTTTGATAACAATTCTCAAAAGCAGAAAGTCTTGGAATACTGCAAAAAAAAACTTCTCGAGAATCTGAAGGTTCGATCGATCAAAGATCATCATCTCTCGAGTGATCGAAATATCTTCGATCGCTTGACTATGCATCTGCTTAGATCGCTCAAACTACTTCGATCGATCGAATGTAGGTTTTATACTGCTGCATGGCAGAGGCTGAAGATCACTATTTCATCGTGATCTCCTAACCAAGGGACTACTCAGACATGGTCTGGAGTGTCACAGATTCATTTTTAACATAAAAATCCATTAAAGTCTTGTTTGGTTGAGTTTTAATCATATAAACTAAGGAAACTATGGTGTAACCATAAACTAGCATGCGAGACTATGATTACCACTCCTTAAACTATGCGAGATCACTAGTAGAATGTAAATAAACTGAAATAAAAGAACCTGGAATGTTGTATTAAGATTAACTTGCTGTAAATCCAAAGTAATCAATGATAAATCATGAAAAACCTACAAGAAACAAGGTAAACTCTCTATCTCTCTTTATAAACTGATGATAAAACAATGTGGGCGCCCTGCTGGACGTGAATATAACTAGTATATATAGAAAAACCTAAAACTAGGGTTACAAAAGACGTCCACGCTGTGTGCGCGTAAGTTCTGATAAAAGCCATGTTCGATCGATCGAACATTTCTCGATCGATCGCACTTCTGGAATCTTCGAGCGCTTTAACTGTCTTCGATCGATCGAACTCTCGATCGCTTGAGGGATCTTCGATCGCTCGAACTCAACATTTCATCTTTTATTTGTTTTGCTTGTAATTTAGCTTTATCCTTTATCTGTCATTTATTCCTGCACATAGCACAACAGCAATCTGCACCAATAATAGCTAAAACAACACAACTTATCATAGTTTAATCATTTTATGTAAAAGTTGGCATTGTAATCCAAATTGCAGATATATAAAAGAATTGTAGACTAAATTAGTGTATTTTCTTTTTTTAGCGCGGTTGTATTTTACAAATACCCCCGCTGGTCAGAGCTCGACCTTACCCTTACTTTACTACATTTTCGGTTAGAATTTGAGATTACGCGGTTACGCACTTCTCGACTAATCCATCCCTCTTCTATTCGATTCTCACATGAATCTCCAGCGAAGTCGTTGGCCCATTCTGCTAATAGTCTCAATTCCCAATAATGTTCACTTGTCTGCCACACTGTATCCTTTCTCACTTTCGCGGTTACAGTTCGGGACAACGCCATATAGGCTAAAGTCCCTAACTATACCATTTCTCTCTATTCAAAAAATAATATAAAAAAATTCAGAAAAGGAGAAAGGCGACAAAAATGTGGTGTCTCCTGTGTTTGCCACGATTTGCTTCGCAAAGCATGACAAAGAGGGGTAGCTGTAGACACCCATTTTTTCCCAACAAAAAAATGTTAATACCATTTACCCTTTTTTTCACCCAACCCAAAAAAAGGGGAGGATTTTTACTTCTTTTCTTTCCACCAAGCTAAGTAGATTTTAAAAAAAAAACAAAAGAAGAAAAGAAAAAAACAAAAAAAACAAAAAAAAAAGATGTTGGGATCCCTTCTTGTAGTAAAAAAAAAAAAAAAAAAGATACTAGAGTTTCTCTTTTCCAATACAAACTATGGTAGAGTTTTTTTTTCCAATAAACAAAGTTTGGTGGATTTTTACTATTCCATAAAAAGAAATGCAAGTAGTTCTTGATCTTTTGCTTAAACAAAATGGATGGGTCTATATTTATTTTTTGAGTAGAGTGTTTAAAAAAAAAAAGAAGAAGAAGAAGTAAAACTCTTGCTTGGCATATAAAAGGAGGCCAATGCAAACTATTCGGAAGAAGAAAAAATAGATAGCTTTCTCTATATATCTCCCTCACCTTTCTCTCCATCTCACTCACTTTATCATTAAACAGAAAAAAACCCACAAACAAAAAAAAAAAGAGTTTTCATTTTTTCCACCACTATATTACATCTTCTAACCACAACCATCAAGGCCACCATTACAATCATCACCCAACATCCCAGTCACTTACCGTCAATGTTCTAGCAGACATCTAATAACTCAGGTTTTCTAAACAAACTTTTCTTCATCTCTTGTCTATATCATATGTATTCTTGCTTGATAATCAAAAAATAATAAATAAATAAATAGATAAAATAATAATCCACATTTGACTCTGGATTACTTGGTTTCTAATACAAAAATCACGTCCGACTTGGGATTACATGGTTCCCAATACAGAAACCATATGTGATTTCTAATACAAAGAACCTTGTTCTACTGGGGATGACACGGTTGCTAATACGGAGATCTATGTTTTACTGGGAACTATGCAGTTTTTTAATACGGAAATCCATGTCTAAATAAAAAAGTTTGCTTAATAGAATAATAAGAAGAAAGAAAGGACTAATCGGACTCAACAGCTGCCTTTGCAATTGGAGATCTTCTCCAACTCGATGATAGTCGTCCAAGATTTTTCGTGATTTTATTAAAAAATGTATGAGCCACTTTCAAAGCACAAACACATGAAGCTCAAAATCTGCCAGAAACATCACAACAGGTTTTCTCAATACATCCTCCTTTTGGACACATTAAAAATTTTGTTTTGCTCTATTTTTATTTTTCTCATTAACCTTAGCCTTTTACCTATCTTAATGAATTTTTTCAGATTTTTTAAAAATCATTAAAGTTTTGTAAAAAAATCATTTACTTTCAGTCAATAGTGTAGTCCCTGATTCTAAGTAAGGGTGCTTCTAAATTCAATTTCTCCCAATTTACAAAGGATATTGCAAAACGGTTTTTCACATGGAAACTAGACTCATTTGGGAACCTTCCCTCAAAATTTCATAAAATTATAAGCACTGAGACCCCCTCATTCCATTTTTGGAATACTCAACTCAAATCTGCAAAAAATTGAAAGAAAATGAAAAAAAAAAGATTTATTTTTCTTTCACTGAATACTCCTAACTTATCAAGTTTTTCAATAACTTTGACAAAATGAATTCAAACATTTCTTTTCTTTCTTTTGGGCACTGACTCTTACTTTCGGCATAAAATAAAAATACAAAACAAATCTCTTTTCTTTCTTTTGTGCACTGATCCTTACTTCCAGTACATTTTTTAGTCATTTGGGCACCGTCCCTTTCTTCTAGTATAAAAATTAAAGAAGGGGAGGGGTGTAATTAATTAACAGTCCCAATAATAACCAGTTTCCGGTCATGCATCCCTGCATTTTTTAGCTAATGTGATAAGGACAGAATCAATTCCTTTATTATGCCTTAAGTCCATTTTCAAAATAAAGAAAACATTTATTGACAGATTTACCCTCACATGAATCACGTTCAGATTGAATCCAAAAATCAGTCCATTCCCTCTCTAAAATCACGAAAATCTCAGTCCTTCATTCTCTCTCTCTCCCTTTTTCTCTAAACTCTGTGTGTATATACGTATATATATAGAACATATATACATACATATATATATATATATATTATATGATAGATCTATACGGTGAGGTGATGGCTATAGAGCGACATAGCCACCGACGACTAAATTAGCATAATCATCGATAGATACATACTATCTTGGCATTTCTTCTATTATTGTTATGAGGCTGTTTTAAAGTTTTGTTTCGACATAATGAGGTGGTCTTTGTGTATTTGTCCATTAGAGAGGTTTGTTTTCTTTTTCATGTTCTTGTGGTCAGGTTGCAGTGATGCATTGAAAAGCTTTAAGGCATTTTTTGATTAATATAATAGAAGGAAGTTATTGAATGTAAATTGTAGTATGTAGTAGACCATTTTTTTGACTTGAATAATAGTTGATACATTTAACGTCACTGCCATTCTATTATAAAAGGTAGTGACAATGTCAGTGACATTAGCTAACAAGGGTCAAAAGTTTTCAATTTTATAATTTAATGGTACCATTATCACTACCATTACAGATTAAATGGCAGTGATGTTATTGTTATTAGAATTTAAGAGACACAAACGCTAAATGACAGTGACATTGCACTACGAATTGAAAACAGTGACATTAATGTCACTATTTTGAATTTTTTTTCATTGAAACAGTGACATTCAAATATTGATTTTAAAATAGTGACATTCCCTTTTTGATTCTTTATTTCATTGTGCAGTTTTCACAATGACAGTAACATTAAAACAGTGATAGTTGCGCAATGTCACTATTTGAAAACAATACATGGGGCAAATGTCACTGTTTGTTTTTTTTTCATTGCTCAATGTCACAGTGACATTCAGTGCCATTGGGTAATGTCACTGTCGATTTTTTTTCTTCATTTTTTTTTTATAGTCATCATGGATCTTGTTTAATAGATCTTGTTTTGTAGATTACGAATATATAATTATTATGAAAAAATAATTTGTAGTCTAGAAGTTATGACAATTTAAAGTTTGGAAAACAAAAAATAAATAACTTCCTTAAATTATGGGCTGAGGTGGCATATGTGTAGTGTAATTGTTAAACATAACGAAAGTGGGCATTTTCGTCCACTAAAATCACAGGGACCTTTGGCACCAAAAAAAAAGTAGGGATCTATCCCCCATTATGGTCTAAAGTAGGGACCTTTGGCCAGCTGCCCCTAAAAAAAAGGAAGACAAAAAGAAAAATACAAAAAAAAAAAAAAAAAAAATGGACTTTCTCAAAATAAAACTCCAATACCACCTTTGCTTGGAATCTGCAAACAGCACATGTAAGACAGGTAAGTCTTCACACTCTTAATTGAGTTGAGCATTCAAGAAGAATGAAAAGAAAATACCAAAAAAAAAAAAGAAGATGGACATCCTTCAATAAACTCAAATGCTTCCCTTGTTCAAGATCTTCAAGCGACGCAGGTAAAGTCATGTAAGTTTTCTTATCCCACATGCACTTTTTAATCTTTCTTAAAGTTGGGCATTGACCCTTACCTCTGGCGTAGGAATAAAAGGATAGAAAAAATAAAAAATAGAAAAGTACAAACAAAAAAAACTCCATTCTCCACTCACTTGCATAATCTCATTTCAATCTTAATCACTTTCCAAAAGTTCCTAGCTACACCGATTCTCACTCAAATCACTTTTTCAAAACTCATTACCTTTTCAAAGGTTAAAGTCTAGGACTACACCGTACATGTTAAAGTTCCTAGTTATACCAACTTTTACTAAAAACATTACTTTACACTCACATGGTCTAGATCAACCAACTTTTTCAAAACACTTGCACACACTCATATATATACAAAGCACAGAACTACGTACGACCTGATTCTCGACTTGAGATACGTATGCAACCCCTCACTTGGGTGCGGTCACAACCACATCTTTTTTTATTTCTTTTACATCCTTACACTCTAATTATCTTTCACTTATGCCCCATTATCATGAAAATCACTAAAATCAGCAATCGTGCTTGCACGGATGTTTGAGGATGCCTAACACCTTCCCTCGACATAACCGAGTCCCTGAACCCATTTTTTAAAAGATCTTTGGTTTTTGCATGGCTATTCAAAGTTATACTTTTAAAGGACCCACTTTTCTCAAAACTGTTTTCAAAAGTCAAAGATGATTACTTTACTTGCCTTTGCAGGGATCCTAACACCCAAATAATGTTAGGTGGCTGTGGAAATGCCGGCATTTGGGCCCACTTTTGTTTTTAAAACATTTTTCAAATTCCAAATTCAAAAACAAATGAGTCGCCACTTAATTTTTAAAAGGAAAATTAAGAAACCATTTTAAAGTAAACTGATCTTTTGCGAAACCAAAGATAAACTGGGTCCGGGGATTATGGAATGAAAGGGGAAGGAGCCCGACGGACTAAAACACCCCCTTTCATCCTATCTCGCGATAGGCCTCTACTCAACATCCTTTTTAATCAAATTAATAATCTAAGCATGCCATCAATTAATACATATGTACATATACATTACACAAGCATGTTGGAAATGGTGTAAAATTACTAACGGTAAAATATCATTCATAAGTCACATAATTCAACTAGCAAACATCATGATGTGCAAGTAAGGAACTAGAGAACTCACCCGGGATCCAGCCGCGAAATGGAAACGTGCAATGCATACAAAAAATACAAAGCCTAAGAAAAGGTCACTAATTCACATATTCACATAAGGCAAAACCTAAGCTAAGGTGTCGCACATGGAGTCAAAAATCAATTAAAATCAATAAAGTAAATAAACTAGAGAAGAGATGAGAAATTGTACCTCAAATGCGCTACAAAATAAAGATTAGTCCACATGCTTCACATAATAATATGATATCAAAAATTCAATCCCTATTCTCTAGCTTAGATCTATTAAGCATGAAATCCAACTTTATTCAATAGCTAGTTCTAATCATAAGCATTGATGTACATGAATGAATGAATGTGAATAAGAATAAAACATGGATTTATTCACTAATTTGGATCACTTAGCCTCTGGATTTAAGCTAAATTATCATTATTCAAAACATGATTTGGGTCCCAAGACATTAGGGAACCATTTGAGTTGAAATAAATAGGATTAGACAAAAACAGTAGCAGTTTTTTATGAATTACAGAGAGCAGACCAGATATTACAAAATAGAAATAAAATACCTCCAACGGTTGGATATTAATGATTTTTGGATATGTTATGCCTCTGTGAGTCTAGTTTCTAACCCAAAAAGAAAATCAAGGTTTCAACGGTTAGATCTCCGGGAATACGGAAACTACTAGACCTCACTCAGGATTTTACAACTCTCTGTCCAGAGATCTTGTATGATTTTTTAAAAATAGCAAACAAATCTGAATTGCTTCATTCTTTTTAGGGAACCTTCCTAACACATTAATCTAGTTAGAAAAAAATATTTTGGGTCACAAACACTTTATTAAAATCCCAATCTATTTATTCCAAAAGAGTGTTGCTGTGCTGAAATTCTGGGCAGATTGTTGTTACTTCACAAAACTCATGACCAAACCATTTTAAACATGAAACTACCTTAAAACAAAAATTACAGCGGTAGAACATTGTGTTATTAACACTTTTCCGTTGGTTTCACTTGATTTCAACGGTTAGATTTCGAACTAAAAATCTTTGATCAAAAATAGTTTGTGTACTCACTGTTTTCATTTATCAAGTTCAACTTTATTTGTTAACCCCAACTATTAAATCATGAAGTTGGACTTAAACTAAATCACTTCTTCTACCATTTAATGGTCATTGAAGACTAAGGGCATCTTTAGACTTATGGACTTTTGATGAAGTATGAAATGAATCTCACAAAATCCCAAACAATGAACTCAAACCCATGAATCAAAACTTGAGTTCAAATCATTACTCCTACCACTTGATGGTCATGGGAGGCTAAAGACACACATATATGTAAGTTTTGGATGAAGTATGAAGAACTTATCAAAACCCAAGGAGGAGATTAGTCTAAGCCATAGAGATAGACTCAAACTAAAGTATTTCTCCTACCATTTGATGGTCATTGGAGACTAAATGAAGTTTAAATCTACTCAAACCTCATTGGAATATAGTAAGAAATCCATAAGATTCTTAATGAGGAGATCCAAGTCATGGGTTAAGACTTGAATCTCACTAATTATGTGTAGATTAGGACTATGATTCATTTTAATCTCCATATGGATCATAAGATCATAGGAAACTAAGGAATCAAAACTCAAAGAGGCTCACTAAGATATGTAAAATCTCATGAGCCTTATGAGAAATAATAGAAATAAGAAATCAAAGTTTATTTGGAGACACTAGGAATACAACCTCTTCAAAATTGAATTTATCTTAAACCCAAGGCATCAATTAAATCCAAATCAATGAAATATTATGAGATTCAATCACAAGTTCTAAGTGGTGTGTGATGAAATGGGGTAAGAAGAGAGGTTTTGAAAATGTGTAAAGTTCCTAGAACTATGAACTTGTGATTGAATTAGCCTAACTCTACCAAGAATTAAGAGGTTACCTCTATGACCTCAAAAAATTCTTCAATTTCTTGTGAAGTTCTTCCAAGATCTTCAAATTCTTCTCAAAACTCTTCAAATTTCTCAAGAAATTCTTCTCTTCTTCTCTATTCTCTATATAATTCTCTCTCTAAACTCAAGTATATCTCTTGTATATGTTTGTATATTGATTCAAAAGTTCAAGTCCCCTCACAATGAAGATGAAGGTCTGTTTATATAGGCCATCATCTCAAGGATAAATGGGTAAATTCGGGTGGAGACCCATGTACAAAGTTTTCTTCTAGAACATGTGAGAAAAGCAGTCTGTTACAGCCAGCGGTACTCGACGGCTCCCGGCGGCATTCGCTGAGTGCCAGGCGGCACTCGCTGAGTGCCGGGCGGCACTCGCTGCCAGGCGGCATTCGCTAAGTGCCTGCCGCCGGCTTTGTTGCGTGTCGGGACTAACTGAATTTTGCTCTACTTTTTAATTTTCAACATATATATTAACATAAGCTTAATTATTGACGAATTATGTTAAAATACTTGTATTTGTAATATATTTCATTAAGAATACATCCATAATATATGCTCTAAATATATTATTCCTTCTCTCTTTTTCTTTTTCTTTTCATCCTTTTCTTTTCAAAAATTCCTCTTTATTTTAAAATTCCTTTTTCATCATTTTTATTTTATATTTCTTTTCAAAACTCTTCTTTTATATATATATATATATATATATTGAGCAAATTCTCAAACTGATTTCCTCATGTGTTCTTTAATGTTCGGGTTTCTCCCGAATACCCAAACTCTCTCTCTTCTTTCTCCTTTTTATATTTTCTATTTTTAATTTTGAAATTTGTCTTGAAGAATCAATTGAAGATTTTGAATTTCCTGGAAAATCTTCGAATGTCACCGGCCATTGTCATCATCGGTCTTTTGAGAGGTAACCAATCCCTAGATTTGACGTTTGGTCAAAATTGGGGTGTCTACAGTGGCGACTCTAAAACATTTCAAATGGACAATACCATACTCTTTTCACCATTCCCAATAAAAATCCATCGCATTTCACCCACCTTCAAAAAGCCAAGCCATAACAGCTGGCTGTTCCGAGGGTGCAGGCACAACATATGGGATATGCATGAATGCATGAAGAATAACATTATAGGATATGTACAAATGTAGTATGAACTACTTCCTAAGATATGATCTAATTTGGATTGCACATGAACATCTAATCAAATAATAAAAGTAAAACATGCTTGGTGTGAATAGTGGACAGAACAATGAGCTGATTTGTAAAAATAGAAAAGTGAGGTTAGAAATGTTTTTAATTCATGAAATTTTATGAAGATCATCCCTACCATGTCTAGAACACATAGCAAAAAGGTAAATCAAGATTGAAGTTGTAGATTAAGAGAAGTCATATAAACAAGGGAGGTTACTCGAAAACAGAATCCGTACTGTTGACTGAAATATAGAAAAATCTTAGAAAATGCAAAATAAATAAACATATTGGGAGGCCCAAATTATACAAAAAGTTTCCTAAGACACTGAAGTTCAAGGGAAAAATGAGTTGGGACCACACATTTTGGAAACGTTTTCTGGAAAACAATTTGAAAGTCAACTAAAGCTGCTGTGACAGAAACATAGAATGTTTGGAAGGAAAGTTTGGGTCAAAATGGAACCCTTCCAAGTGTTTTAAAATTCATCCAAAAATCACGGACATTCTCTAATGATTAAGAAGACTTTCCTAGTGGTATTGCAATCATCCATTGAATATTGAACTCAGAATGGCATTTTTAAGTTGAACCACTCACTATTTTGTAGATTTTGAGAAGACAAATGTTTTATTTCTTGAAATCAAAATGAGGGGTTTAAGAGGGGGTTTTGAAATGGGGGATTTAAGAGTACATTTTCATAACTAAATGGAGATTATAACCACTTGAAGTATCGACATCAAATTCACATCAAGAGCTTCCACAATCATTTGCAAGACCTTGTTTTATAACTTCAAGAATACTTGGGAAGTATTGAAGTTAAAATCATCATCTATCAAACATGCTTTTGAGGTCAAGGGTTACTATCCATAAGGATTCTCCCTCCCCAAACACCATGTCATCACTTAGATGATAATGAACTAATAAGTAAAATAAAGAAAATAAAAAAAAAATGAGATAAGAAAAATGAACATATATGTAAACAAGCAAGCATTAATAGCTATTAAAGTATGATAATCATTGAGACATTGAACTTGTAGCTTGGTATTTCACTCATATAGCATGACATTTGGACATGGAAGCAGCTTCCTATCTCATTAAATACTCAAAAATGGTGGTTGCGAGTATTAAATGTGAAGTATAAAGAGGAATAGTGGAAGAAAAACAAGTTGGAAACTCACTTTCTTATAGAAAATCACTAGAAGAAGCTCACTTTCTCTCTTATAACCTTAACTCTATCTTTTTCTCTCTACAACTTCTCTAAACTCTTACTTTTGTTACCTCAAAATGAGAAGTCAAGGGGGGTTCATGTAGGCCAATTTGGGGGGAGTTTGGGATTTAAAAAGTGCTCATATTGGTCCCAAACATCTATAAACAAGAAACTACGTCGTTTTGGCTTTCAATTATTCAATTTGGAACCCCAAATCAAATTACAAAAATGGACTGCTCTGGGGGAGAGTGTCACGGCGGCAGTGCTCCTCATACATCTAGATTATTCTATTTAGGCCCCCAGACATTCTGGTATTTGCGAAAAGGCCATTTTCATCCGAAATTCATAAAAAAATGCTTACAAACTCTAAACTGAGCTTGTGATATACTATTGAAAAGGCAATGGAGTCTACTTTACATTAAAAAAAAAGTTCGGAGATAGGTCACTTTGAAAAGTTTTGTGGTATTCGCGATAAAAGCCAATTTGATCGCATTTTTCACCTTCAGAAATTCATAATAAATCTGTTTTAAATTCAGAAATTATGTACGATATACCATTGAAAATCTATTGACCTAAAGTATCAATAAAAAATGTTTGAAAAATAATATGGTGCTCCGGTCTTTGAGTCAACATTTAGGTCAAACCGGGGGCCTCTAGGAAGTTTTGGTAACCTCTGCGAGCTCTCAGGAGCTGACGTCTTCGTCCGATTTTCTTTTAAAATATGTTTTAGTACTTTTCACATGATCCAGGGTGATCTCAGAACTTTCGGGCAAATTCGGATGATTTCAGTCAAACCTTAGTCAAACCGGTCAAATGGGACATTCCGAGAACTTCAGAGACTTCTGAGGACTCTGGGAGCCGACAATTTCATCCGATTGTGCTTCAAAACTCATTTTATTATTTTTCTTACAATGTAACGTGTTTTCAGAACTTTCAGTCCAATATGGGAGTGTTTAGGCTTTTAAGGGTGTTTTGGTCATTTGTTCCACTTTCTAAGCATTTTGAGAGATAGAATTGACTTCCAGGAGTTCTTTTGAGTCTTTTTCAATCATTGTGAACCACCAAGCTATGGGTCTCCTAAATCTGATAACCGACAAAATAGGGTGTCTACAGGGGGACTGTGTAGAATCACACGATGTTTTGGGGCAACACCCCCGAGGCGAAATTTTTTGGGTTGATTTGTTATTCCTCCATCACATGAAGATTATCACTGTTTTCAGTATTAAGTGCTGATTTTTAAAGTTTACAATTAGGGTTAATTAATTTGGTTGGTTTCAAATATTAAGTAAGAAGAAATATTTTAGGTCTAAATGTTTAGGATGTGTTAGATTACAATTAGATTAATGTAACATATTATATGTAAATTTATTTCAATTTTTGGGTGGTTCGATTATAATAAGGTGAACATACTAAATACAAGAAATTTATTTGAGCCTAGCCAATATATTTTGAGGATTGTGTAATACGCACACTATTTTTTTTTTTTTGGGGGGGAATCTAAATAAAATTTGAAATTTCTAAAAGGTCTACATACGAAAAATAGTATTTTAAAAAGTCTTGGGGGGCCATGCTCCATACCTGCCCACCCCTCCCTTCGCCCATGTATTTGGGATTCAAAATTTGAGAAGCATAGCATTACACTTTCTTAATTTGGGACGGAGAGGGTACTACATGTCAATATATGTTAGGAGAGGTCACTAACATATTCTCTATACTCCTCCCTCAGGACTAAATTAAGAAACCCATTTCGGTATTCCAATTATTTAAGGATAGGTACTTAATTGTGTTGAAATTTTACAAAATTTTCATTATTACCCTTATTTTAAATTTAAATTTTCAATGTTAACCCAATTGAAAAGTGGGAGACTTTTGAAATGGAGAAGTATTACATGGTTATGGACTATAGGCCACGTGGTAGTCTCGACCATCAGTGAACTATCATGTAGTCAAGTTGTCCCCCAATAGTCAAAAACTTGGCCACATGACAGTGTTTTAATGGCCGAGATCACGTACGTCCCTGATTATATATACAATAATTTCTCCTCAAAATTATACAATTGCGCTTATTTTGGGAAGGAGAGAGAGAGTATCTCTTATTGTAAATGAATACATCTATTTTGGGGATAAAAACTTTTTGAAATGACTCGATAACCCTGTGGTTAAGCAATTTAATCAGTTCAATTGGCCAAGGGTCCAACAAGTAAATGGATTAGTCTTTAGGCAAAATTAAAAGACGTTGCTTTCAAAAGAGCTAGGACAATTATTGTATGAGGTCTACTCAATGCTAAATGCAGAGGGGCATAAACTTTGCGACGGAAGCAAGACTACTTCCTTCGAATCCATATCCCTTATGGTATTTTAACCATATCTTTTAGTTTGTTGGCTTACTCTTGCTTCATTAGTTCTCCTCATATATATGTCTTATTACTTTTACTTATCACTTTTTAATTTTGTCCAATTCAAATTGTCCTATTATCAGTCAAATTTAACAAAGTAATTATAATAAGCTATTAATCCCTATGATCAAAATAAGTGATATAAAATCAATTCTAGCCATAAAAATGTATAAACATACCCAAAAAAATTGTATCGTTTGTCATTGTATGCACTCTCCTCCAATCCCAGCTCCCGTTAATAAAAAATTGTAGCTCCACCCTTGATTTCTTCAAAAGGAAATGAAGGATAGTCATTCAACTCCCAAAGGAATATTAATCATATGGACTTGAGTCATAAATTATGTAGTGGTTTCTGTTGGAATTTTATTATCTTATTTGGACCTTGGGCCTTTTATTTCAAAAATCCAAACAAAGCTAAAATCATTTACTTGATGTGACTTCTGTCCCATAGTGGTTAAACGTGAGGCCATTTCACTCCTTATATATGATTACACTTGCCTAGCTTGTGTAGTAGAAATGTTCTCTCTCACGCGCGCGCAGGGGGGGTGCAAATCGTGAATTTTGAACCGTCCGATTTGGCTTGAAAATCGACACTTGCGCAGGCAATTCGTGCGTACACGAATGCCGTCCGATTTGTACCCTTGCGCGTACGAGAGAGTAACTCCATATTAAACCGATTTAATCTCCTACTTTAATATATGACTTAATTGCTTTGTAATTATACACTAATGTTTTATTAATTAAAAAAAAAAAAAACAATAGTCACTTCTTTCTTTCCTTTTCATATAGAGTAACATATTTTGATCAAATTACAAAAAGAAGTTGTAACATATTTTGATCTCGTGAACAAGAAGTTCTTATAACGGACGGAATCAATTATTTTTTAATAAGAGTTTAATGGCTATCAATGTAGGTAGCTCCTTTATAATTTTTATTATAAGAGTATAATGGATATCTATTGGTCCAGGGTATGTACTCGGAAAAATTCATATTGGATTCAACTCAAAAACAGTGCCTATCAATCTAGTACACAAGAAAATATTTTTCTAAAAAAAAAAATCCATTTGTTTTCTCGAAAAAATCTTTTTGGGAAATTCTTCTCTTGTTAACTCTTTGATTTTGGAGCAATTCTGAGCGCTCAAATAATCTTTCAATTCGTGTGCACGTTTGGAAGACCTGATTGCTAAATCCTGGAGAACATAGCGCTGAGACCTTCTGCATCGAGTCACTGACTCCGAGGGGCGGAATTGTTCTTAAGGACAGTGCAAAATGTCGCACGCCTCAATCAAGTTCATAGCCGTATCTTTCCTATATTGTCAACAATCTTAAGAACAATTCGGATATTGCTATGATCAACGCGAAACGACTCAATAATCCGGTAATATTATTTTTATTCTATTTAAAATTCCAATAGAGTTATGTCAAGAACATCTTAGAACAAATATGATCCTTTTTCAATGGGGTCAAACAAGGAACTATTTTATATTTATGTATACACTTATACACAAAAGCAGTATGTTTAATTACATATCAACCATCACCTACTTGAACATGTGGTATATATGCTGTTTTAGCTTTAGCTGTGTAGGATCATAACTTGCACTAAGCTGATCAATTTATGAAGTATGGTCAGTTTGTGAAATGTCCAGCAGTGGCACGTCCTGGTGCACGTGGTTCCCGTCCAAAGGAAAATTACCTTACAAAAAGCTTACCTAGCTCCTTGCTTGTTTCCTCTTCTCATATTATTATTATTATTATTATTATTATTATTATTATTGTTGTTGTTGTTGTTGTTGTTGTTGTTGTTGTTGTTGTTGTTGTTGTTGTTATTTGGGTAATTTATATATACAATTACATGAATAGGCTTATGTGAGATATTCTACTATTGTTATTATTTAAAGTACTTTATGAGTGTTCAAATGGCTATTCAAAGCTTTGTGGACGTTTTGCCCAAGTAGATTGTTTTTTGACATTCTCTATGCAGTGAAGCCAAAGGAGTGATATGCATCTTTATTGATTTGACAAAAAACTTTTCATAAGGACTATTTATGATATTCTTGAGTGCTAGTCCACCATAAGGAAGAGTGATTAGTTACTTGAAAAAAAAAAAAAAAAGGTTCAATTTTAATTGATTGGTCTCAAGTTTTCTTTTCACTGATTATGGTAGTAACGGAGAAGTCAATATTTAATTTGTAACAAATTTCAGTATGTGCACCTAATGTGAGAGTGTTGGATTATTTTAATATAAATATTTATAAAGTACATGTATTATGTAGAAATGGTTATTAATATCCAAAAGTTAGTGTCTTATTGTACTTTTCTTTGTCAACAACTATAAGAATTTATTTGGCTTTAATTGGTTGTTCAAGTCTTGAAAGCGTTTACCCAACGGGATTTACACTATTATGTAAATAGGTTATTTTTATATTCCAATGGTACTTAAAAGTGTGAATGATAAATTAGTAGTAATTGTTAGTTTTGTAAGGTCACACAATCGGCTTATGAACCGACATGCAAGTTTTTATATATATATGTGTATGTGTGTATGTATGTATCTACAGATATATATATATATATATATCGATATGTACATGTTTCCTCTTTGAGAGAGATTCAATTGTGTCCATACTGCCCAATAGATATTGTACATAAGGAAAACCTTATTCTTATATTAGAGTACTTGTTTGGGTAAAGAAGACTTTATATTAATGGTTACAAAGCAAGTTTTTAAAATCAACTGATCTTTGATTTTTGGTGTGTGAACATATGTAAGATTTTATTAGGTGAGGCGAATTCCTTGTGAACTTGTTAATCTTCGGACCAAACAACTTTGACTTGTGATGTATAGTTCATTCGAGGTTCAACTTTGTTACCAATTTTGAGTATTGAAAAAAAAAAAAGTCTAGGAGGCTTTTAGCAAATACAAGAGATGTATTCGAATTCGTTTGTAGAAAGGGTTTCCCCATCCCATTCGTGAGTGCCTATAGCCATGGAAGCAGATAAAAATTCAACTTTGATTGTGTTGAATTGGAGCGTCCAATCCAAAACCAATTGGCGCGCACTAGGTGGAGTAGCCCCATGATCTTTATTTGGAGTATGATAAGATTTTTTAATCCTAAGGAAATTGCTAGTAAAGTTGTAGCTTGTGCCTTTTTTGAGACGTACATTTAACAGTGGTGCTCGTAGATTTTAGACATAAAAATCTATGTGACTTTTTACGAGCATGGATATTTTTTTAAAAATTGAGAAATAGTGGGGGTTCTTAACCTCTTGTTTGCATCCCACCTAGCCATATTGAGTTTAGAGCATATGATAAATGGAGCCTTAGTAAAGCTTGTTTTAAAAATCCGGTGGTTCTACTATTGAAATTATAAAGCTACTTTAGTAGCTAAGGGGTTCAAGGAAATTGTTGTTTCTTTGGATACATATTCTCCTATTTTACATCAGTTAATCTGTACTAGCTGATATTATTGTTCATGCTTTGATTAGTTATCAAATGGATGTAAACATCTTATTATATGGAGAATTAAAGGTGAAAATTTAGTTGGATAAACCAAATGAGTTTATAAAGAATAATTAAAGTGTGTAAATTTATATATATATATATATATATTGTCACTTTATTTGATATGAAAGATTTGGGTGAAGTCAATATAATTTTATGGATTTAAAATTACAGTAGTTACTATTGGTTTTTATGATTAATATCATAATATTGGAAAATGTTTGAGATAGTAATTTTCTTGTTGAAAGATACTTTTCAATGGAAAGTGAAATTGCTTACTTAATTAGTATTGGCGAGTTGAATATCACCTTCGGGAAGAAATTCAATTTTGAAAAATTTGTATACCCGGAGATAAGGAAGAAGGATTTTTGAAAATGTATTACATACTTCGAAATTCGAAAGAATTTAAATTTTGTTTTCAAGGCTAGGTTTAGCCAAACGTTTTGGGAGGAAAGTATGTAATTTCCAAAAATCAGGAATGCAGTTGGTTGAATTATGAAAGGTTTATTACTATCCTTGAAGGATATAGCAATGCAAATTGGATTTCGGATTTAGACGAGACGAAATCAACAAGTGAATTTATTTTTCACTTATTGGAGGTGCAGTGTTTTGGAAGTTGTCCAATCAAACTTGCACAACTAATTCAAAGATAGAACATGAGTTTGTAACTTGAGAAAACTGGTAATGAGGCTAAGTGGTTTAGAAACTTCTTAGCAGATGTTCCTAAATGGAATAAACCAGTTACATCATTTACATTGAGATAGCCAGGCTGCTATAGGCCAAGCTATAAATAAGTCCTATAATGGGAAGAGTAGGCATATAGGCCTAAACATAATATTGTGAGGCAATTGCTTGATGATGAAGATATATCTATTAATTTTGTGAGGTCAGAAGTGAAATTGACTGACCCTTTAATAAAATCACTAGGGAGAGAACTAGTGTATGAAACATCGATGGGAATGGGACTTAAGCCTGTAACAAAAATCAACAATGATGGTAACCCAACCTATGTAATTGGAGAACCCAAGAAATAGGTTCATATGGGTAATAACAAGTCATTGGTTGATTGGAGAAGCGCTATAAGTTTATTATGTTATTGTCCCTTCCTATGGTGTATAGTGCAATTGCAATGTGAAAAGTTGAGTTAAACTCTTAATGAATTCTATAGTCCATATAAATTGGATGGTATGTTTAATTGCAATGCATACCTGATGGATTCACCTATATAAGTGTGAAAGTGGGCCGCTTTCTATGAAAATTTGAGCAAGTTTTCTAGAGCACTTATGAAAATTCAGGACTGGCGCAGGGCCTAAAGGCGCTACACCGATTAGAGTTGCTCAGATTTTGAGGAGTCAATGTGGGTACAAGACGACTGGTTTACAATAAGGGATTCTGGTTCATAGAAATTTTTATTTCACCAAATTCCTGTAAATCACTTCTTGTATCCTAGGGACTGGTTCATAGCCCTAAAGACACCAGTTTTGATGCATTGAATTCTTTTGTTCCACTTCTTTTATACGTTGTTTGAATTTTTAAAATAGGGGGAGATTGTTGGAATTTTATTATCTTATTTGGGCTTTGGGCCTTTTATTTCAAAAATTCAAACAAAGCTAAAATCATTTACTTGATGTGACTTCTGTCCCATAGTGGTTAAACGTGAGGCCATTTCACTCCTTATATATGATTACACTTGCCTAGCTTGTGTAGTAGAAATGTTCTCTCTCACGCGCGCGCAGGGGGTGCAAATCTTGAATTTTGAACCGTCCGATTTGGCTTGAAAATTGACACTTGCGCAGGCAATTCGTGCATACACGAATGCCGTCCGATTTGTACCCTTGCGCGTACGAGAGAGTAACTCCATATTAAACCGATTTAATCTCCTACTTTAATATATGACTTAATTGCTTTGTAGTTATACACTAATGTTTTATTAATTAAAAAAAAATAGTCACTTCTTTCTTTCCTTTTTATATAGAGTAACATATTTTGATCAAATTACAAAACAAGTTGTAACATATTTTGATCTCGTGAACAAGAAGTTCTTATAACGGACGGAATCAATTATTTTTTAATAAGAGTTTTATGGCTATCAATGTAGGTAGCTCATTTATAATTTTTATTATAAGAGCATAATGGATATCTATTGGGCCACGGTATGTACTCGGAAAAATTCATATTGGATTCAACTCAAAAACAGTGCCTATCAATCTAGTACACAAGAAAATATTTTTCTAAAAAAAAAATCCATTTGTTTTCTCGAAAAAAATATTTTTGGGAAATTCTTCTCTTGTTAACTCTTTGATTTTGGAGCAATTCTGAGCGCTCAAATAATCTTTCAATTCGTGTGCACGTTTGGAAGACCTGATTGCTGAATCCTGGAGAACATAGCGCTGAGACCTTCTGCATCGAGTCACTGACTCCGAGGGGCGGAATTGTTCTTAAGGACAGTGCAAAATGTCGCACGCCTCAATCAAGTTCATAGCCGTATCTTTCCTATAGTGTCAACAGTTTCGACCAATAAAGACCTGTCATTTGGTCAAATATAGATTGTTTTTGTACGATCACTGAACAATTTCTTCCAAAAGAAGAGTCGAAACTTGAATTTGGCAAGTATTGCTTTGTCATATCATCAAGAAAAAGAGTAAAAAAACATGATTATCTTATAGATTTGGGAATCTCTTATTTCAACATGGGCCTTTTTTTTTTTCATGGCACACTTTCACGGCTTAATTGGTGCAAATGTTGAGACAAAAGTCTTCTGTCTATGTTCCTCTCAAACTCCTTTTTTCCGACAAGTGAATTGAACCAAATGTTCTTTTACTATTACAACCATAATCTTGGAACACTTAACAACATAGTATATTCATTCTAATGAAATATAATATTGGCAATTAACCTCTTCTTGTCCGAAAAAACAAAATTTGGCAATCTCTTACAATTCACAAATTTAATACATAACATTGGCATACATGTATCATATAAAGAGCAACATGAGAGAGAGAGAGAGAGAGAGAGAGAGAGAGAGAGAGAGAGATTCCAATTTGGATGCTGATGGTAAGAAATATTGGTTAAAGGCTGTTTGGGAACTGCTTCAGGCAGTCGATGGAAACGCGGACAGGTGCAAAATCGCAATCATATCACATGCATTCATGCATGCACACACAGTCAAATGAGTTCATTGCTAAAGGCTCGTTTGGTAATATTAACAATTTAAAATTTTAAAATCAAACATAAAACAAAAACTGCAAATTGAAAACCACTTTCTTTCTCTCTTTTTTTTCCTTTCACTTTTTAACCCCATTTCGTTGGTTTAAAAAAAAAAAAAAAAAAAAAAAACGGATTTCAAATAATTAAAACAAAAACTAAAAATTGAAAATCGAAAAATTACGAAATAAGGGCCTTGAGAATCCAAAGCATTTTGTGGGTCCTACAATTTACGAAAGATGATTGGAGCACCATATTGAGGATAGAGTAGCATCAGGACCGTTGGTGCATGTTGATAGCTGGGTGCAAGGTCAAAGGAGTAACGTTGCAAGATCATAGCAATAGCTATCTTTGCCTGTAAGACAGCCAAGTTCTGTCCGATACATCTGCGGGCCCCAACTCCAAATGGCATGAACGCCGCTGGATGCTTCGCTGCGTGGGCCACACCATTAGCGAATCGGTTTGGGTTAAATTCAGATGCATCGTGGCCCCATAGATCTGGATCGTGATGGACGGCTAGGATTGGTATGAGGAGCTCGGTCCCACTTGGGATCACACAGCCTCCTAGCTTCACGTCAGTTGTTGCACGTCTGATTGTTGCCACGGCAGGTGGGTACAACCGCAGTGATTCATTCAGGATTATGCTCAACTGCCAGTACAATAAGTATCTTGTTAATGACTATAATACCCTTACCCCCTTAAATAGAAAGTGGAAAAAAAAAAAATCTTTTCAAAAGTTCCACTTTTCGTTTTGAATAATATTTCCCAGATTTAGTTGCTAACATAAGCAATGAGATCACATAATTTAATTGAACCACATGAATTTTGGGTGAAATTAGTTTATGATGCATGGCTCACTACTGCCAAATAATTTAAAATTTAAATTTGAAAATCCTAACATAACTTCTTTTTTCTTTCTCCCTCCTTTTTTTATTTTTTTATTTTTTATATTGCAACAAATAATAAAAAGTAAATATGAATTTCTGAAATAGTGAAAGGACAAGGAAGACAAAAGTCTCTTACTTTTTCTCTTTTTTAATTATCTATTTTACAAAGCACGTCTCATCTTAATCTCTACTGATGTGTACGACTTCTCATGAATGCATGTAATCAGGTGGGTGTGATTAGTGCCTCAGGATCCTTGACAACGTCTGCCCCGGCAGTACTTACGTGGTGCTTGCATAGTTAGTATTACACATTTTTTTTTTCAGGTGCTGCCAAGTGCCACGTAAGCGCTATCAGGACTCCTCGCTACCGAGAATCCTCTCCCGTAATTAGTAGCTCCCTAATTTTATCATTAAGACAAAAATGCCCCTATCTTTACTTTTAATATTATACACAAAATTTGCACTGTTTTGCAAATTTAATCATCAAATTAATCAAGATAGACAAAAAAAAAATAGCAATAATGCTATGCTTTACAAATTTAAACTCCAAATTTGGTTTCTAAATACTTTAATAATTGTAACATGTTGTGACAGTAATTGGAGGTCCATAAACTATTGCATGTGGTACAATTGACAAAGTATTTATGAACTAAATTTGGGATTTGGGAAGCCTATCATTACTCCGTACACAATAATATGTTCTTTTCTTTATTTGAGTAATGCTCTGCTTTGGTTCCTAGATTGTGTTGGTTGTACCACATGCAGAGACATGTGGTACTGTCAATCACTTTCACAACATACAATTGTGTTAAGCAATTTGAAACCGCAATATGGAATTCAAATTAAGGAACCATAACAGTATTTCAAAGGCTAGCTCTATTGTCAGAGCGGCAATAACTAATGTCAGAGTAAAAAAGTGTCGCTAAAAGTTTTAGCGTCTTTTTTTTTTTTTGCGCTAAAATTTTTAGCGACACTTTTTACTCTGTCATTAGCTATTGCTGCTTTAACAATAGCATTACCCACTTCCAAAATATCTTTGTTAAACATAAATAATGTCTATCTTTAGCCAAAGCTTACCGTCTTAAGCTTCGCAACATCATCTTTAGTGGGAACATCACGTGCCCCACACACCCTCAAGACCTCCTCATGTGCCTGCTCCTGCCACTTAGGGTGCATTGCTAGAAGAACTGTCGTCCACGTCATCAAATTCGACGTCGTATGCTTCCCGGCAAAGAAGATAGTCTTGCATTCCTCAACAATGTCATGGACGGTGATTGATGATGAAGAGTTATTATTAGAATTCAAAATTGGTTGATTTGCTTCTTTTAAGCTATCTTTGATCATCAATTCCAATAAATCACTTGGACATTCCTCTGAAACTTGATTATAAGAGCTTTTGATCCTCTTTTCGATGAGCTTCATTAGAGATTTTCTAATTTCTTTGTCCAATCTCCAAGAAATTCTATTCTTTTTAGTGGGCAAGAACCTAGAACAATAATTCAAAAAATAAAATAATGCTTATTAAACATCACAACTTTATAGAAATTTTTTAAACTAAAACTATATGTATCATAGAAATTTCGTTAGTCTTCGCTCGTTGTTTAAAGTCTACCAAGGTAGTCAGATATTAGTGATGATTATTACTTTTATTTTCCAAGGGAAAGGGTATGTAACCGTTACAACTGAAGGAATGTCGCGGATATTTTTAAAAGGCTAGTGCTAATGCCAAAGCATAATGTGCTAATGTCAAAGCACAAAGTGTCACTAAAAGCTTTAGTGACACATATCTAAGTGTCACTAAAGCTTTTAGTGACACTTTGTGCTTTGGTATTAGCACATTGTGCTTTGGCATTAGCATCACCCTTTTAAAAATAAAAGATTTTCGTACTAATATTGATAATATATTAAGAGAAATCAATATGTTTTCAATCATATTATGGTCTTGTTTGGTAATAATTTTTTAGTCTACAAATAATTACGAAACTTCACAAATTAAAATGAAACTGTTTGACAGATCAACTTCGATCCACGTTTCAAATGCATAAAACGTGATTAAATCTCATAAGCATGTGAAAGGCCAAAAGCTATCACGAGCAACTTTTTTTCTAAAATAGTTTTCAGGTTAAATACATTTTGGATTATTAAGTACTTACACTCCCTGTGGTTTGGCTGATTTTCACTTACCTCATGTGCTTTAAATTTTGGTATTGGTTCGGACTAAAGTGTAACCATTAAAATTTCCTAATGGAGCAAGCCACATGACCAAATTACCCCCAAGTTTTCATAACAATGTTAAGAGCATACTTTTGTTTACTTCAATTCATTTAGGAAGAAATAAATGGTTTCGAATTGGGTGATAAAGAATATTTGATATTAATTTGTTAGGATTTTCTTGGTATATGTCATGTGCTTGACTCAAAGAAAATCATTTAAGACATATTTTTTCTTTTAATATGACTTCCAGGGCCAAAAGAGTCATTTTACCATTCAAATTAGGGCTCTCAAGTTTAAAACCGTTAGTTTGGATGAAAAAAGTCATTGTTGCACTTTAGTCCAAACCATAAGGGGTATTAGAGCCAAAATTTAAAGCACAGGGGATAAGTGCAAATCGACCAAACCACAGGAGCTGTAAGTGTATTTAACCCATACATTTTACACCCTTGTAGTTTGTCACCCGTGACAATTTGGTCTCTGTAATTTAGAAAGTGTTACTTTAGTCCGTGTAGTTTCATAAGTGTGTCAAATAGGTCCAATAAGTCATTTAGTGACGATTAATTTTTTCACTGAAAGTAAAAAATTTGTCACAATAAGTGTATGAGTGACTAAAATATCACACTTAAGAAACTACAGGGATTAAAATAACACTTTCTAAACTACAAGGACTAACTTGACACAAAGTGCAAACTAATTAAGAGGTTGTAAAATATAGTTAAGCCATGATTTTCTAAAATTAAATTGCATAAGCATAAGTTGTTGCCAAAACGCCAGGCCTATATGTTATTGTTAATTATTAATACCTATATCCAGGGATAAAAACCTTCTGAAATGACTCAGTAGCAAAAACCATTTGCTGAGCTTGGAGTCGAAAAATTGTTCTTCCTTCTTCATAGCTACTCCCAAAGGCAGTGTGTGCAATAACCTCTTCTGTCAAGGTTTGGAAACATTTTGATATCTCAATTTCCACCTCCCCGGAGTTTGACATCTCCGACCATTTTTCCAACATTTTCGCCGTTGACTTTCCCATCATGGGTATCATCAGCTAATCCATAAAGTTCATAAAATGAATTTGCATATATAGACAATCATCACATAATAGTCAATGATAAACAAATGTATATATATATAGGCGCCCTCTCTTTATTAAAGAGAGGGCTTCTGTTATAACCGTCAGATCGTGTTTAAAAACAGTAAAATGACAACAGTACTGCCGTAATGAAAACACGATCCGACGGCCAAAACAGAGGCCCTCTCTTTAAAAAAGAGAGAAGACGCCCTCTTTAGAGAATTTTCGTATATATGTGTGTGTGCGTATATATTTATCTAGTCAGGCTCTAAAGAAGGCACCCTCTCTTTATTAAAGAGAGAGCTTCTGTTTTTACCGTCAGATCGTGTTTAAAAACTGTAAAATGACAATACTGCCCTTAATGAAAACACGATCCGATGGCCAAAACAGATGCTCTCACTTTAATAAAGAGAGGGTACCCTCTTTAGAGAATTTTCGTATATTTATCTATGTATATATGAATGTTTATGCTCTTGCTATCCTACATTTATTTTTGTGAAACACACGAGGACAATTCCTGTTAGTTGCGCTTTCTGATCTTGCTAGTATTTCAGACAGAATGTATTGTGGTTTTATCGGGATTAAGGGCAATTTTGGATACTTGCACTAACTCCACAACCCAAACACCAGTTAAATCAGTGAGGCAAAGCTTAGCGGTATAGGATCCAAACTCACACAAATCTACAACATTTTTGTCCATTTTCAGGTCCATCCTTTACCTTGGTGCATGGCATGTTTTCGAAGCCGTGAACCTCCCTTCTTTAATGCAAAGGCTCAAGCTACAATATTCCTACTGCGTAAAGTTAGCAGCATTGGTTTCAAATTCAAATGTGCAATTAAAGTCATTGCCACTTAATTACCTAAAATTAATGCTAAAAAATCTTTATAATGAGGACACTTAAAGTAATTTCCTATAAGGTTGGTGTAAAATTGTTTTGGTGCCCTAATTCTAATAAAACAACAGGGTATTCTTTTCCTCCATTTAGAAATGCGTTCTTTTGCATAGGTTGGTATAGCTCAAGTGGCAAAGAGCTTGGCATATATAAGTCACCTCCAATGCATATGTTCGGTGTTCGAGCCTCGTCCCCCTCCCCCCATGGGCGGACCCAAGTATAGGTCAGGGGTGGCACAGGCCCCCCCTGAACTTTTGGAAATTACATAATTAAATGTAATATTTTACAAATTTTATAAATAGGCCCTCCTAAAATTCATACAGGCCCCTCCTGAACTTTTAAAAATTCTAGAGTTACATACAATATTTTATAGGTTTTAGACACAGGCCCCCCTGGACTTTTGAAAATTCTAGATTTATATGTAATATATTACAGGTTTTAGAAATAGGCCCTCTAAAATTACATGATTTACCCCAAACTAGGGGTGTTAAACCAATTTTATAGTTTTACACATAATTGTGTATAAGTACACCTAAAAAAATTCGCCTCGGGGGCGCTGCCCCAGAACCCCCATATAATTTAGGCCCCCCCTGACCAAAAAACCTGGGTCTGCCCCTGCCTCCCCCATATCAAAAAAAAAAAAAAAAATGCGTTCTTTTGGAAGTACAATTAATGTTAGCTTTTCATCTACACCAGGAAAAAAAAAATTTAGTTCAGGATTTTCCATTTATATATGTGAAATGAAGGGATTAATAAAGTTAGTTATTTTAGACATTTTGACATCCTAGCGGTTTTGGTGCTATATAAATGGTTGTATCGTTTGAAAATTTGTGATTTTGAACAAAAGTATGATGAGTTTTAAAGTCAAAACCATTTGGCACTAAATTACTATAATTTGACACCAAAATCATGGGAGAAAACTATTCCACGAGGCCGTCACATCTGTCATAGATTAATAAGAATCGTTGGATGTGTGGGTCTCACATAAACCCTACAATGATCTAACTGTTTTCATGAATCTGTCACACATGTATGTGATTGGCTCATGAAATACTTTCTCCCAAAGTAGTGCCAAAATGTAATAATTTGGAAAATATGATAAATTTGAAACCACTAGATATCTCATAGGAGATCTTCATTATACAAATGGATATATTTTCTAATGCACGAAAAAATATAAAATGCTATTTGTATATCCATAGGGAGATATAAATATATGTACATATATAATATGTATGTGTGTTTATGTATTCACTTACTTTAAGATTTTCTAAGTGAAAGGTTGGGGTGATAATCTTTCTATGTTGAGCCCACTTCTCCCCTTTGAGAGTTAACAAACCATCGCCTTCAAGCTTCCTAACCAGTGGGGGTGACTCATTTTTCTCAAATAAGTCTGATTTCAAAATAAATATTTCTCTAATGAGGACAGGATCACAGATAGTGAGGCGAGCTGTGGGTCCAAACCATACAAGAAATGTTGCACCTGCAATGACATGAAAGTCATGATCAAATGTCTGGAAGAATATGTATCTATCTTTTTGTTTGTGTGTGTATATATATATATATGTACAGGGGCGGAGCCAGGAATTTTGGCCAGGGGGGCCTAGGCTATACGAGAGTTCGGGGGCGCACCCCGAGGCGATTTTTTTGGGGTCTATTTATACATAATTGACGATTTTTTTAGAGCCTACTTGTCTATAATTGTGATTTTTTGGGAATATGCTTATAATATAAGTCTATTTGGTGACACGTAAACATTGTATAGTGTCTTTCAAAATTTTAAGGGGGCCTATTTTTAAAACTCATAAAATTATCACACTAAAAGTGTAATTTTTAAAATTTTAGGTGCCTTTCCTTTGAGTTGTATATACCTGTATATCAATATATATGTAGTTGTTAGCACTAAATTGGGCCTTGGACCCCTTTGAGAGCCTAAACATAAGTTGCGGAGGGCCTAAACATAAATTGAGGGGGTCTAAACATAGTTGAGAGGGGCCTAAATGTAAAGTACAAAAAAAACTTAGGATAAAATTTTAATTCTCAAAATCTCAGGGGGGGGGGGGGCCTGGCCTCCCCCTAGTCCCCATGTGCCTCCGCCAGTGTATATGTATACATACACACACATACATTGGACTGCCATCCAACTGCACGAAGATAATTATAGAATAGCATTGTGTTCAAATTTAAAACATAAAAAAGAAAGTTCTTTGGAGCTTATTAAAATGAATGTACAAATTAAAATAATTTTTTAACGGGGAAATTAAAATAATTTGATTTAGTTCCTTCTTAAAATTAATTTAGGGAGCTATTAATTGCACACACCTTGTTACTTCTTCACCAACCTAGACTACTAGTAAAGCTAAATGTACAACTCCTCAATGTTTTCAGGTTCATGTAAAAAGTAATTAGGTGAGATATTTATTACTACCTTAAGAGGGAGTGGGTTTTTTTTTTTTTTTTTTTTGCCTCCTTAAAAGTGAGTACTTTAACTCTGCTTAGTTTGCAGATTTAGAAAGAAAAAAAAAAGGGAAATGAAACAAGGAATAAAACTACATTTCATGTGTTTTCTACTTTTCCTTCATACATAAAAATAAAAATGAAAATTAAATTAAATATTCCAAAATACATTTATAAAGTAAGAAAAAAAAGTAGAAATTTGAATTAATCACAAATTCCAAAGTACTTTCTTTTCATTTTATTTTCCTCGTCGTTTTTCTTATTAATTAAACTTACGAAAAGCTTTTGGTCTATATATATTTTTTCCTTTTTCTCCCGCGAAATCAATGAAACAAATAAAACCTTAAGACGTGAGAGAGAGAGAGATAACAGGATAAAATTGCGGACGTGAGAGAGAGAGAGATAACAGGATAAAATGGCGTCAACTAACTTGGAACATTGATATTGAACAAAAACAAACAAAACTATAAAGAAGTGAAAAAGCAGCTGTGAAAGTTGAGGCTCCATTCAATCTCAAACAATAGATATGAAGTTTGCAAAAGTGGAGAGAGAGAGAGAGAGAGAGAGAGAGAGCCATTAACCACCACAATTTGTCACGCCGACGACCATGGATAGAGTGGACCCTACAAAAAAACAAAGGCGTAGAGTCCAAAACCATACTACAAACAAGTTTAGGAAATTTTTAGGAGATGTTTGAAACTGTCAAGATTCAGTGTGAATCGATCGGTTCATGATTAATATTTTCAAAAACTCTTATACAAGATTTGATTGATTAAATTACCGGTCTAAATTTACTTTCAAAGTGAATACATTTCAAAACCACATACAAAAAAAAAAAAACATAAAAAAAAAAAAACAAACAAAAACAAAACAAAAAAAAAACAATTACAAAAAGCTTTATAACGTACATTCAACAACATCTTTTCCAACAAAAAACAGGGAAAAAAAATACATATATTCAAAAACGTCTAACCTATAAGAAAAGAACAGAAGGAATACATCAAATGCATAGATCAAGAAAAAATGGATTTAATACGTAGGACACAAATCTATATCTACACACAATTATACATATAGCTATATATATGATCATAAAATTTAACAAGTTTACATACCATAGATCTTCTTCCAATGATGATAAAAGGAGAGAACTCTAGGGAGTATGTGATGAGAGAGAGGCATGGGATGAGAAGAGGCCTCCAAAGTCAAACTCACAATCTCCTTTATGTTTCCTATGAAGAAATGATATGGAGGTCCTTTGATCCCTTGCTCATAGAAGTGTTTTTCAATTCTTCTTGGTCTCCACCATAGATGAACCATGATCTTCACCACAAAGATCAAAGCTAGATATGAAATTATGAGAACCCAAAACCAGTAGACCTTGTCCTCCATGCTAGAGCTTCCTTCATAAAAGTTTCCTCTCTTTAGGGGGAACAACTTTCTTCTTCTTATCTGTCTTTGTACTATGTGTGTCTGCGTTTATATATGTGTATATGATCTTGCTATATGGCTTTGTATCATGTGTATGTGTAGAATGGCATGGTTCTTACTTTTAAATTAAATGGACAAAAATTCTTTGGCACCTTATTGAGGGCATTGAAGTAATTTTACAAGGTTTTACTTTGTGAAATTACTTTAGGCTTGTTTGGCAGAAAGAAAGGAAATGTAAAAGAAAACAAAAAGAAAAGCCAGTTCAATTGTGTTTTACATATTTTCCTGTGTTTTCTTTCATGCTTAAATAATACTATAAATTAATCAAATTCAACATATAAATATAACACAATTGAGGAAGAAAAAAAAGTCACAAAAAATCACTCATAAGATTCAAAAAATTTTGTTTGTTACTGAATTTAGTTTTCTTTTCCTTTGTATTTTGCTCGCCCTTTTCTCTATTAACCAAATAAAGGAAAATGTTTCCTCTACATTTTTTTTTATACGTTTTATTCAACCAAACAAATCCTTAGTGTCTTCATGGTCGCATTTACTTTTTCTTTTATTAAAGAATGAGTACTTTTAACCAAATCCTTGGGGGGTGTTCTACCCTCTTGGTCTTGTGTTCGAAACTCCTCATGGGTAAATATTTGGGATTTGGCCAGGGTCTTTGGCCTCCCAAAGGGAGGTTAGGGTTCGAAATCCCCCAGGGGTCGTGTAAGCTAGTTGGAGGGATAGATCTCAAGATGGACTTTAAAAATGTCCAGCTTGGTGTGGGTTCAGATCCTACCGCTAGCTTGCCTCCCTGATTTACCTTGTGTGTGTGTTGTGGGGTCGGTGCACATGCCCGGGGTTTGCCCCTTGTTCTACTCTGATAAAAACGACAATAGGTATTGATCCCGAAATCGCGGAGGACAGACATTAGGAATTGTCCTCGTATTCCAAAAAAAAAAAAAGAATGAGTACTTTTATCCTATGTATAATATAAAAAAAAACCATATGAGTACTTTGGGATATGTTGTCAGCTAGATTATGCATATATATATATATATATATATGTACATATATTAGTCAGGCTCTAAGGAGGGCGTCCTTTTTTTTTCTTAAAGAGAGGGCCTCTGTTTTGGCCGTCGGATCGTGTTTTCATTAATGTCAGTTTTGTCATTTCACAGTTTTTAAACACAATCCGACGGTCAAAACAGAGGCCCTTTCTTTAATAAAAAAAGGGCGCCCTCTTTAGAGAATCTTTGGTACATATACATATGTAAATAGAGAGATAGAGATAGAGAAAGTAGTTTGTGTGTTGTTTAAAGGTTGAGTGGCTTGAGTAGGCTGGGGAGAAGGGGCCGCCGTGGAGTCCCAAGGTCAACTAATAGCTAGGTGTTACAAATTAGGAGATATTTTTCCTTGTGTAACTTATATATTGTTTTTAAGAAATGGATGTGGTCCAAACTCACACACAAAAAAAAAAAAAAAATTGTAAAATAAAGTAAATAAATCTAGGATTAGTCGGATAATATTCTTGGTCATTTAAAGGCAATTTAGGGGCTATTTGAAAAGACAAATTCGATAAAGTATGTAAGTAAACCAATTCTAGAATTTTGAGTATTTTATACAGATCAGGAATTTGTACGTGTGTCTAGTCTATAGATCCGCTTAAGAAATGATTTTTTTTCTCAAATCAACATGATTATGGTTGTCATAAAAATCTGATAGAAAGCGAGAATGGAACTGACCAAATCATATTCTATGTATTCTCAAAAATGCCTTTAAATAGGACATTAAGTCATAAAACAAATCTTTTTTGATTCACGCTAGTTAATTAGTATGCATGTTAATTAGAACAATTTTGCATGTTTAGCTAGTAAAAATGTGAAAGCATCGAAGATTATTCAAAAGAACTATCACACCTGCATGTTATCCTGCTAGTATGATGTGAATCTCAGTCATATCCACCCATATAATAAATGAATATTCACTTTCACATTTTTCCCTAAAATTGAAAACTTCATACTTATATATATATATATATATATATATATATATGCATACCTTAAAATAAAGGGTAGTTATAGGTAGATGATTGGTGCATTACACTACATCATTAATATTGATGATGTCAAAATTTGGTAAGATAAACTAGAGCAGTCTAAAGAGATAGAGAGTGTGAGAGACTGGTTTTTTGTATGTGGTTCGGTCACGTTAATGAAGAAACCTACGTCCACATGTGTGTCTGAGAACATTCACTATACTGTAAAAAGTCGGGAACCTGTGGTGAACCAACAATAGTTTGGAGCTACCGTAGGTCGGTCGGGCGCGATGATGACTGCTATAGGGGTGCTGTATAGACTGAAAAGTTGATCCCTTTTTATGAGGGTGAGTGGTCTCTTTTATAGATGCAAGAGACATACTCATACAAGAAAACTAATTAGATTAGGTAATACAATCCAATTAGTATGTGATTGACACAAATCAAGTGGGTTTCCTAATTGTATTAGGAAACTTGCTATACACTAGGCCTGTCAACGGACCGGGTCTAGGCCCGGATCCGGTCCGGATCCGGCTCAGTTAGACGGATCTGAGCTTTTTTTAAGATCCGAATCCGGATCCGGATCCGAATCCGAATAGAGTTTTATGAAAACGGACCGGATATGGATTTAATAGATCCGATCCGCCTAAGACCCGATCCGAATTTGTATATGTTATATATATATATAATATAATATATGTTAGAGAAATCTCTTCCATTCAAAATTTTAATCCAAGGGTGTATATATAACATAATTTTGGACAAACCCCTAACTCTAACCCTAAGAAATTAGATTGTATTGGCATTTCAAATGAGTAATATTACTTTTTTACAAGTAGGATTTCTATTCGGATCGGATCGGATATTCGGATCGGATATCCGGATCTTAACAAATCCGAATATGGGATAAACCTCGTAGATCCGTCGGATATACGGATCGGATCCGGACTAAAATATGCTTGTCGGATCCGGATCCGGATTTGGCCGATCCGGTCCATATCCGATCCGTTTACAGGCCTACTATACACGCCATTAGTCTTCTAACTTGAGTAGGAAATTAGCTGAAATATTCTGGGTGCATCTCGCGGCCCTGGCTGGAATGCGCTTGCACGAACCGAGCCTGTATTGCATTCCCGACCTGTTGGTCGGGGCCTGTTGATACTGCGTGTACCGCTCGGGACGGGACTGCTGGCCTGATCTAGACTGTTTGATTGGAAGATGCTTCCCCAACCCAGGGTTGGTCTTTTCCTCTGGCAGAGTCCTGTGCTAAAGGATCAGGAGGCTTGGGAGTGTACTCAACCGCTCGGGAATTCAAGATAGGTGCCGATCGATGAGTATAACTGCTCAGTCACAGAGTAGAGCCAAGTTTGGGCGTATCAGTTGCCCCCATTTCCAAGAATGGCTTGATGCTATATCGAGTCAAGTTTGAAAATCTGTCTGAAGCCGTTGGCCATTGACTAAGTGCTTGGGAAAGTTATCTTGGAACTTCCGAGCCTTTTGAATTGCTCGGGAATTGGCTAAGAGTTGAGACTCAGCCTAATTCGGAACCTTTTGCTTGAGTTAGCTCCCAAGATGATCATCTTCTGCCCGTAAACCTTCATCAAGGCTGTGGGTAAAAGAATTTTACCATGTTGAAAAAGTCGACCTAAAGTGTATGGCTTTAGGATCCTTTTATGTTAACTTCCCAGGATAGATATCTTCTGCCCATCCAACCTTCATCAAGATTGTTGGGAGAAGAGCTTGACCATGTTTGTGGAGCCGACCTAAAGCGTATGGTTTTAGAGTCCTTTTATTCCTCTATTGTGGGCCAACCTAAGAGGATTTCCTCTATCATCGGTTTGAACCTAAGTGGAGTTGGTGGCTCTGAGTATTGTAGGTGTTCGGGTTGTCTAAGAGTTTGACTTAGTTAACCCCAAGGCTTGTGAATACCCGGTGTGATTGCCTGTTTAGTTCATTGTGCCTTCTTAGCCCCCAAGATTTTGCTAAGATGGGGGTCTATGGAGGCTATGATTGTAGGTAACCGACCTAGAATATTGGTATTTCCAAGGTCTTTTGAAGTTTGTATCATCAGCCACCTAGGGCGATTTGCCCCTATCGTAGATTATGAACCTAAGCGAAATCGGTGCCTCGGGTGTAATCCCGAGGTCTTTTTGGTGCCTCGGGTATGATCCCGAGATCTTGTGCCAACTATGTAACAGTGGTCTTTGGTTGCCTCGGGGTTGAGCCTGAGGTCTTTTTCGCCTCGTCCCGAGGTGTTTCTCGGGTGCTCCGGGGATCGACGAGGAGTTAATAGGCGATTCGAATCTTTGTAGCAACCCTTTGGCAGTTTGAGCTTTATGCTATGGTCGGGAGAAAGTACCACTGTAGTTGGACTCGTTTGGTCTTTTGGAGATAGGAGGTCGGGTCGGGATCACTGGGCTCTAAATTACTCTGAGATGGAGGCAAGGTCGGGATCGCTGAATCCTGACTGTTGCAAACTAGAGGTCGGGTCGGTGCTGCCGGACTCAGACCACTGCGAACTGGAGGTCTGGTTGGGGCTGTCCGACCCTGACTGCTGCGAGTTGGAGGTCGGGTTAGGACTGCCGGACCCTGACTGCTGTGAGTTAGAGGAACTGCCAGAACTACTGGGCTTCTCCACATCGTTCTTCTTAGGCTGTTCTCGCTTCTGCTTACTTCTGGGAGGCTCATTGCTCTCTCGCCCGGGGTCCTTGATATTTAGAAATTCTTCAGTGTTAATGTATTTTCCAACCCTCTCTGCGAGTTCAACTAAGGTTACCGATCAGTTTCTGTGAAACGACGTGGCGCACTTGGTGTGTTAAACTCCTGAGCAGAAGTCTATAATCACGATGGTTTAATCAAGATCGTAGATCCCAAACTTCTTCTAGTTTAACTGGTCAGAGAACTCCTTGAGGGACTCACTATTCCTTTGCCTGACAGTCAGCAACTGTATGTCAGGCTTTGGCCGTTCATGCATATCGATGAACTGGTTGATGAACTGCTTGCTTAGTTGCTTAAAATGTTTGACCAATCGGGGTTTCAGAGAGTGGAACCATTGCGCGGTCGGGCCTTTCAAAGTGCTGGGGAAGGCCAGGCAATACAATTCGTCGACACTGGCGGCCAGGGCCATCTAAGCCTTGTAGGTCCGGACATGGTCGGCCGGGCTTCCCGACCCGTTGTATGAATCCAAGCGAGGCTGCTTGATTTTCGTGGGATGGAAAATCTCGTGATTCGGCTAAACAATGGTGACTCTATCTCGGTATTGACACGGTCCGGAGTAGGATTCTGGCCTAGGTCTGTGACCAGCTCGTCGATCTATTTTTTTGAATTTTAGATACGGGCCATTACACCTTCCCGACCGGTATCCGGGGGGTCGGTCGGGTAGGTGGAGGAGGCTTCTTCTTCATGGCGGTGTGCTGTCCCCTGGGATCAGGCTCAACTATGACTCCGGTTCATTGTGTGCCTAAGGGCACCTCGGCTCTTGACCAATTGACGCTGGATCGATTCCCGGGCCATATGATCCTGCATCTCTTCTCGAGTAGCACGCCTACCGTTGATGTTTCTGGTGTCCTCCACACGGGACGGGTTGGCTCGGGAACGTTGTCTAGTCAGGATCAGTCCCGACCGTGCGCTACGTTTCCTGGCTGTTTCTCAGTCGATGGAGGATTGCTTTGTTAGGCCAGCAGAATTTCGATCTGCTGTTGGATCTTCAAAAGCTGTGCGAGGGTTACAGTGATATGCTCCAGTGTCAGGGCCGCCGGGGCCGGCAGTAGAGCCCGGTCAGCCCGCTGCGCAGCCTTCTTACTCTTCTTCGGAGGCATGACAGTCAGCCAAGAGATTTATTTTTTGGGAAATCTTTCGTAGTCGTATTCCCACAGACGGTGCCAAGCTGCTGATGCCAAAATTTGGTAAGATAAACTAGAGCAGTCTAAGGAGAGAGAGAGAGAGAGAGAGAGAGAGAGAGTGAGAGTATAATACCCTAAATTTTTGGAGAGTATTAATAAATAAGACTTTCATTTCTATACTTGTATAACACTTCCTTTCCTTTTTGGTGAATTTTAGATACCAGTCGATTGCCTTTGTTTCCCAATCGATTAACACTTTTTGGTTACCAACCGATTGACATGTTTCCAATCGATTGCCATTCTACCGACTAAAATTCATTACGTGGCAACATAACAATCGATTTCCATTCTTTCCAATCGATGGCCTTCAAATATCTGTTACCAATCGATTCCCATCTTCACCAATCGATTGCCATAAGCTCAGACAAGTTTTCTTCTTTACTTGAGCTTTTGACGTGTGGCACCTTTCATAATCTATATATGTCTTCATTTACGGCCTTGGGCCAGTTTTCACAGCTTAAAGAGAGAGAGACACATATCTTGTGAGAGATATATACATATATCCATATATCTATATCTATATACACCCACTTACACACATACACACACACACACTGCCTTGGCAACTAGGAGAAGAAGAAGAGAAGAAGAAAAGCAGAAGAGAAAGAGAATGAGAGGCAGAGCTGAGACAAAGAGAGAAAGATAAGGAGAAAGAGAGAGCTTGGAGGTTTTTCAAGCACACACTTCCAAACACACCCTTGGTGAGTTACAACTCACTTAGTTACTCTATTTGATGTTTATACAGAATATTGTGAGGTTTAAATGTGTAAATGCATGATTTCTACGTTTATATATGTTGTTTTATCAATCTGTTGGTGAAGACGAAGTGCCAATCGATTGACATAATTCCCAATCGATTGCCATCAGTCTGGACCCAATCGATTGGATAGAATTTCAATCGATTGACATCCCAGTCGATTGCCAATGTTAGCAATCGATTGACATAGTTTTGGACCCAATCGATTGCCAGCTTCCTCAATTGATTGTTATGATTTTTTTTTCCCAATCGATTGGACCTTATCCCAATTGATTGGTATTGGCAGAACATGGATTCTCTTGCCTATTTATTATATTAAGGGTTCGTTTGTTCGTTTCTCGATTCGGACTTCCGTTATGCAATTTTGGGTTGATCAGGGATAATGTAATAACAAAGATAAGTATGATTAAGAATAATGGATTAACGTGACGACGTGGGTAACGTGTTGATTCGTGTATGAGTTTGATATCTGTTTCTTGTAATCGAGAGTAGTCAGGCCACAATGGGAGGGGGTGTCATGTCTCAATCCTAGTACGGAACTTAGATAGGTCTCGATAAGTTTTTTTTTTTTTTGGGAAATGGTATGTAAGTGGACGATTGGTTATATGACGCATTAACAAGCGGTGGATGGTGAGATGTCCTTAACGAGCAGTGGGTGGGACCAAGTAGTTCAGAGATAGTCTAGTGATCTATGCTATATCCTTAACGAGCAGTGGAAGGGTTATGTCCTTAACGAGCGGTGGATGGGCGATCACCGGTATACATCGATAAGTCGTGGCAATAGAATGATATGTCGTGCTCGAGATGTTGTATCCATGAATTGCGGTAGATTGAGAATATGTACTCTATGTTCTTAACCATGGTCGATAAGAGTAGAGGTGTATCCAGGAATGTTACAATCAGATCCGGGTCATAGGAATTAGTAGGTCTTTGTACAATATAACGTGGATTCGTATTACGCAGGGTTGAATAAAGAGAAGATATTACTTAATAGAACTATATCTTATAACTTCCATAGATTTGTTACATACTTCAGATAACTGGTACCTTGTTAGTTTATACTCATTCAGCTCTCAGTAAGCTGATGGCCTTTATTACCTGGATTTTCCCCGTCCAAACTATCCTGTACGTTATTCTGCAGATGACAGATCCTATAACGATGGTTACTATCCGGGAAGAGGATACATCGAGGATGGCGCCACTGATGATGTCTATACCGGGGAGGACTACTACACTGATGTTTATGCCAGCTGAAGATCGGGAGATAGTTATAAGTTTATTTAGTTCTGTTTAGACTGTTTTTGTTATATTTGGTACTTGGGCATATGTTGCTTCCAAACCTTATATACTTTTGCTATAGCTTTATTGTTGTAATAACTCTGAGGTTCGTAATAGAAGCAACGGTATTTATATCCAGTTTGTTTTATTACTATTCTTGTTGTAGACTAGTACTGTGTGGAGTGGATCATTACTGACATTCACCAGTCATTCCCTATGGACCCTAAAGGAAATTTATTTTTCTCTATTTTTGCTGCTCCGGGGCGTGACAGAGAGACTGGTTTTTTGTATGTGGTTCGGTCCTGTTAATGAAGGAACCTACGTCCACGTGTGTGTTTGGGCACGTTCACTATACTGTAAAAAGACGGGGACCTTTGGTAAACCAACAATAGTTTGGAGCTACCGTAGGTCGGCCGGGCGTGATGATGACTGCTAGAAGGGTGTTGTATAGACTAAAAAGTTAATCCCTTTCTATGGGGGTGAGTGGTCTCTTTTATAGATGCAAGAGACCTACTCATACAAGGAAACTAATTAGATTAGGTAATACAATTCAATTAGGATGTGATTGACACAAATCAAATGATTTGTATTAGGAAACTTTCCATACATGCTATTAGTCTTCTAACTGGAGTAGGAAACTAGCTAAAATATTTTGGGCGTATCTCGCGGGCCTGGCTGGAATGCGCCTGTATGAACTGAGCCTGTATTGCATTCTCGACCTGTTGGTCAGGACCTATTGATACTGCGTGTACCGCTCGGGACGGGATTGCTGGCCTGTTCTAGACTGTTTGATTGGAAGATGCTTCCCCGACCCAGGAGTTGGACTTCCCCTTTGGGCCTCTGGCAGAGCCCTGTGCTATAGGATCAGGAGACCCGGGAGAGTCCTCAACTGCTCAGGAAATCAAGATAGGTGACGGTCGCTGAGTATAACAGCTCGGTCACAGAGTAGAGCCAAGTTTGGACGTATCAAATATCATTATTGTGGTTAGCCTGCCAACATCAATTAGATGTATCTCTATTGTTTGTGTAAACCTCACAAAATCATATCTATATCTGAATTGATGATCAATCTAATATGATCCATGTGTTTATAATAAGGAAAAAGGTGATCTATGCACATTAAGTGATCTTTATTCCATGAGATAAGACAAATTCTAAGTGACATTCATGAGTTCGTACATCAATTTAAGTTAATAGACAACATTTAATTATAGTTACTTATGTAAAGTTTTGCTATTCCATTGCATGATTCCTCCACGTAGTATTCATAGAGACAATAATTACACATGCAGATCAATCACAGTTAAAAATTGTATTGTATTTTTGTAAGGAACTATACAAAGACAATTTATACTAAATTATAAGATGAAAAATTCCTAGTGCCCTATGTTATCGTGTGCTCTTTGTTTACCAAAGTTATTAATTAGTAAGCTGAAGAAGCGGTTGATGAGAGATTAACTCAATGATTTAAGGGTGTGTAAATTATACTTTAGTCCATCAAATTATATATTTATTTTTAATTGAGTCTATAAACTATTTTTTTTTCAATTGGGTCCTTGAACTTCAAAATTTCATTCAATCAGACCCAAATTCTGACATTGTTAGCTTAAATTATTAGAAACTGTCACGTACGTTGAGCGTAATGCTTACCTGTCACATGTTAGGTTAAGACAAGGGAGATTGTGAATAGCAAAAAATTATGCGATTTTGAGTATGATTGAATGCGATTTTAGATCTAGTCAAATGTGTTTTCGAATTTGATTGAACACAATTTCGGATATGATTGAATGCGATACTTCACACTATTTAAAATCTCTCATGTTTGTCTTAACCTAACATGTGACATGTAAGCATTATGCACAACGTACGTGACAATTTCTAATAATTTAAGCTAACAGTGTCAGAATTTGGGTCTGATTGAATGAATTTTTGAAGTTCAAGGACCCAATTGAAAAAAAAAAGTTTATGGACCCAATTAAAAATATATGTATAGTTTAATGGACTAAAATGTAATTTACCCATGATTTAATAATCGAACATCAATTGGTTTATTATGTAGGCTTAATTAGTATTAAATTCATTTTAGTGTAACTTTATTATAATGGGTCTACCTCCAAAAATATTTTGGTGATAGGTCCACAAATTTTATTTTGGACCACACTACCCTTCTATATCCAGATATGCACAATCATTGCCAAAAAAATGAATTTTTAAATTTAAAATCATATTCAATATGTATATCTATATATAAACCCAAAATAAAGTCAAAAGGAGAGAGAGAAAGTAGAGAGAGAGAGAGAGAGATCCTCGACTCCATCGCCGCAGCCCTCCACCGCCTCCAATCTGAATCCTTCACTTCCTCCACCCTCATCACCACCGTACACAAGTTCTTCTCCAACGGCTACAATCTCGCCAGGGCCAATAACTCCGCCGATGTCTTCGATCGGCTCCTCTTCATGTCTTCCATGTTTCGATCTATCGTCGTCAATCTAATCTCTCTTCTGATACCGATAATCGCCGCCGTCTCCGGTCACGCCTCAGCCAGCGGCTTCATCCTCGCGCTGAGCCGCTACTATATCTTGATGAGAAGGGACCGAAGGTTTCTCTACATGAGCGAAGTGGTTTTGGGGCTTAAGATTCTTACTTGGTTCAGTTTTGGTTTTTGATTCAAATTCTTTATGGGTTTTAGCTTCAGTTTTGGTTTCTTTCTTTGGTGATGTGTAGTGTTAAAACTTTTCATTTTCACCGATTTGTTCACTCATTTTCAGTGTAAAAATTGTGTTAATTTTCAGTGTAGTGTGTAGAGTTTACACTTGTTCACTGATTTTCAGTGTAAAAATTGACTCTTGTTGGGTTTTGTTTTGATTAATGATGATGGCTTTGGATTTTTTTTTTTGTGCTTTCACTGAATTTCAGTGTAAAATTGTGTTGATTTTCAGTGTAAAAATATGTTGAGTTTGCACTTGTTCACTGATTTCAATGTAAAAATCGACTCTTGTTGGGTTTTGTTTATTAATGATGATGGTTTTGTTTTGATCATGATTTTTTTTTTGTGCTTTCATTCACTTTCAGTGTAAAAAATGGCATTGTATAATCTAACAAACCATTTGACGTAGCACTAAAAGATATGGAAATCATGCAATCAATATAAATTTTTCTTACAAGGTAATCAATATAGATTAATATGATTTAAATCCCTATAATTATGAGATTTAATACCCAAATTCGGTATATGAAAATCATTGAATAGTTGAAGTTTGAATTTAATGATTTCCATAATAACGTATATATTATATATAGATGTATAAATATATGTATGTGAAAATCATATTGGCAAGTCAGTGTGTAATTGTGACCGTGATATGTATATGAAAATATATACAAATTAAAATTCAAACTAAGAGACTATGAGATTTAATATCATATATTAGGATTAGTTTCCATAATTATCTCTGCATTCAATGTGTTTGTTTGTAACTGAAAATCCTCATATAATCCTTAATTATATACTATATATATTCGAATATATCTATATATATCTGTATATAATTATGTACATAACACTTGTGGGTAAATAAGTAAAATTACTTACCTCAATTTTGGAATTTTACTATTTCTGAACCTATTATTGACATCTTTTTTAAGTTGGGCCAAATTAAAAAATCTTGGGTTGGGAGGGATTTATGGCTAGCTTTCTATATTATGTATTGAATCCACATATCCTTGCTTTGAAATGTGTAAATATTATAATGATTTCATAAACAGCATACAGTGAAGCTTTAAAATTAAAAATTGATGGAATTGAATTCGTTGCTTGATACCAAACATACAAAATAATTACCGCCAAAATTAAATTGATTGGATTCAAATATTTATCCAATTAAAACCTAAAATTCTTAAAACGGATAATTAATTTAATTCAATAAGTAGGTATTTGAAATACTTCTTTTTTCCCAAAATAAGAGTCTCGCTTGGGAATTGGGATGCTACTTGATTGTGGTGTTACTTTAAACTTTTCAATATCACCCTTATTTTAAGTTGAAATTTTTAATGTTAAATTAAATGAAAAGTGTTTAGATTGAAAAAAGGTAAAGGGCACACTTGAAAAGTATCCGGTCAACGCACATTGATTTTTCAAAAAGAAGTCTAAAAATGGGATATCTCAAAATTAAACAAAGGACTCTTAATTTAAAACGCGAGTTCTGAACGTACCAGTGGCTGGACCTAATAAGATACTCCGTAGCAATTACAACTCAAGAAGTAATAAGTACTTTGCCATGAATTTGGACTCTTAATTTGAGACGGGGAGTACTTAAAGGGCAAATATTGAATAGAATCTTTTTTTACAACCGTTGGAACCCATCCGGTTTATCGTCAAGTAACTCAAATTCTTTGTTTGGTTTAGCCGAATGGTAAACCCCCCTCGGATCAACTAATACCCTACTAACTCACTCATTTGACTATAAATTAATAGCAAGATTTATGCCTTAAATAGGTGGTCATCCCATGAATCAAATACTAAACTTCTAGGAACTACTCCCAAAAAATTATGACTCGCCCACTGATCAGTAAGTGGTTAATATTCAATAGAATCCACGACAGAGAAAGAAGAGAGATGGTTCCGATTGTTATGAGGTTCCTAGCTTCTTCCTTTGCTCCGAAGAAATGATTTTAAGGGTCAGAAGAGAGGAGGCACAAAAGGGAGTTGGGGTTTTGGAGGGTTGCCCTTAAATTGTTGCACATGGGAACAAAAGCTGTCTATTTTTATTGCTCCTTTTTTTGCTCACTTACCGGAGAGATATGTCTTGGTTATCCCAACCATTGGTGCCCCACTAGAGGGCACTTCCTCTAATCTTGTCCTAATAGTCCCAAGACATGTTTGGGCCATTTGCTTCTCTATGGTCCTCTAATTTCTCACCCACAGTACTCTTTTTTGGTTATGTCTTGGGTGTGGGACAACTAGTAGGATATGGACTTGTGCCACCTTCGTTCATCTAAAATTAAGTATTAAAGTCTTTTGTGTTCATATGTGTTCAATTTAAATAAGTTATATATGTGTATCTTGGTATCCTATCACATGAGAAAATACTGTCATGTAACTGTGATATCACGTCATGTGTAAAATTATACAATTTCACTATTACACATAGCAGTCAGGCTATAAAAAGGGCGTCATCTTTTTAATAAAGAGAGGGCTTCTGTTTTGACCGTCGGATCGTATTTTCATTAAGGGCATTTTTGTCAATTCACAGTTTTTAAATACGATCTGACAGTCAAAACAAAAGCCCTCTCTTTATTAAAGAGAAAGTGTCTTCTCCATTGAATTTTCGTACACATAAATATGATACTTAGGTGTAAACATGTGTATGAGCATGAATATATTATATATTATTGACTTGTTATACCACGTCATTAAAGTAACAATTTTATATATATATATATATATATATTGAATATTTTCTCCACGGGTGTGTAATAACATAACATCTCATTAAATTATGAGAGTAGTAAAAAAAAAATTAAACCATTTGTAAAGTTAATTTACTGTCCTAACGTTAATAATGTGGTACAGACTTTTTTGTTAATGTAAGAGCAGCTTCATTGGTGTGCTATTTGGTCTTTCTATTTCCATAATTAAAATGGTACTCCAATGGTGTGTTACTTCTCATATATGTTACGAGTATAATTTTTGACATTTTCAAATAAATATGACTGCAAACACTCAATTCACGTTTTTGAATGCTAGTCTATATAGCAATATATACTATAGCATGTGCAAGTTAAATGTAACACATTATAGCAGTGCAAAAGTATAGCACTTTGACATTATATATAGCAGTGTCAAATATTACATCAGCATGACAATTATAGCACGAACCATTCACTACTGTCTATAATAATTTAAGTTATTTAACAATGTATTATGACTCCATATATTAAAAAATATGCATACACATGCATATTTATTGGACAACACTTCAGTATATTTGTTTAATTAATACTTTTCTTCGTGTTCAAAAATACTATTAGTTCACCTATGTGCCAATTATGTTCCGCATAAATACATTTATATACGTGAATCAATTATAATTTAAAACATTTAAAACAGCCTTAGAAAATGTAGCTAGCTAGCTTAAGACTTTTCCACGCACACACATATATATAGTTATATACATACATAAATATATATCTACCAATTAATAGAAATGTGTCGGAGCATTTGACATTACAAAAAAGAAAGAAAACCTGATTTGGTATATATGAAATAACTTTGTGTTTGTGTGTATAAATTTTGAATATTGGTGATAAATAAATATAAAAATAAAAAATAAAAACAGCATATGGATGCATGGCAGAGAAGGGTCAGCTTAATTATAATGATGTTGAAGCAATCACACTTCTTTTGAAATTTGTGGTGATAAAGTTTGAAAGCAAAGGGACATCAAAGGTTTTCATGAAACCTTCCTGTACACTGAATGGGAAAAGACAAAGTATACATATAGAAGATGCATTCACCAAACTAGAAACCTTGGCAGGTGATATACATACATGTATATAAACAACTTCTTTAAACTTTCAGTGCAATGGTTTCTGTTTTTACGTCAATTTTACATTTGAAAGATGTGTCCTACCTTTTTTTTTTTTTTTTTTTCCGAATTGTCAATTTGTCATGAATATGACTTGTCTTTGTTTGAGAAGATGTAATAGATGCACTACCACAGACAAAGAGCATGTATAATAGGGGGGAAATCTAGCATACACCCCCTGAAAAAGGATGATGTCAACCCTCAAATATGTGGCCCAAAATTTGCCACATAAGCACCACATCAGCAAAAAAAGATTAAAAATGAAAAAAAAAAACTATTCAAAAAATGGGGTATTTTTGGTAATCACATTTCTTATAATTGAGTCATAAATACAGCAACATTACTCATAACTTGGTCATAACAGAACCACATTTCTTATAACAAAGCCATATTTCTCATAAGCAACTGAAATTATTGTGGTCATAACTTGATCATAACAGAACCACATTTTTCATAACAACCGAAGGAATTGACATACACCCCCTTTTTAGGGGGTGTATTATCGTCTGACCCTAGCTATAATAGGGATAACTAAATTTCAAGCAACTCTATGGGAGACATTTAAAAGTCAATCTATTAAATTTTTTGAATTGAAAAAAATAATAATTTAAAAGATTAAAAATTCATCAACAAATAAAATTTATTTTTTAAAAAAAATGCATCAACTTGTTTCTATCTACCGTGTGTTTTCACGTTATAAAGCTTACACCAAAATATAGTAAAAGGTGCTCATAAAGTTAATTTAGATGATTATATTAATTTTTTTTGGTATTTTGGACGAGTAATGATTCGTGCACATAAAATATGCACATAAAGTGTATACATAAAGATCTAGGTCATTCATTTTGGTAGGTCCCATGTGTGCAGGGATGAATCCTACCAAAATGAATGACACAGATCTTTATGTGCACATTTTATGTTCACATAGCATTATCCATTTTGGACTCTTGCTCCTTTGTGAAACACACCTTACTGCAAATTATGTTGTGGATGCCATTCAGCCTCAGTTACAGAAAGTTTCATGAGCTCCTATTGTTTGGTTCTCTCATAATATTTCTCGCTATTCTTTTATGATCTGGTTGGTAATTAGTAGAAATAGAACTCTCACTGTCACACCTGCTTCAAAATTTATGATTTTATCGTGCATATTTAGTTTTGTGGATTATCAATGTTATTTTGATAAATGGATTGAGGTTGACTTTGAGTTAACGGTAAGGTGTCAGTAAGGACACGGGAATTTAGTAATCGAGATTGCATTGGCATGGTTAAATGGCATTTATATGATTTAAATGTTATTTGACTTATCTGGTATTTCATGAATAGTGAATTATACCTGTGTAGTATAATTTCTGGTAATTTTGATATTTTTATATATCATTTTTTAGAACTGTAGTGAGAACGTGAGCGTCAGATTATATAAAAGGTAGGATGTGTAAAGATTTCACAGAATTTGGTTTTCAGACGTAGTTTTGGATCCAAACGAGACTTAGTCGAAAACTTTTGTAATTTATAATTTTTCACTCGTAAAGTAATAAAATGGACGTGCGCGTCGTTTCAGGAGTTAATTAGAACCTTTGGGAAGTCGTGGGGAGGTAAGCGTGATTTCTAGAAAGTTTTTCGATAAATAGAGAGGGTGAGAATTCCATTTTGCCAAAACTTTATAAAATATCTAGAGAGAGGAGAGAGAAAAGAGATTTGTTGCCACGAGCTTGCCGGCGACATACGACGACCCTTCGTCAGTCAGATTCTTCCCAGATTCTAGATTTGAACTCCTTGAGGTAAGATCTACGTTTTGATACCTCTTAGGCCGCGTTTGGCAAACTTTTGTAAAAATCGAATTTTTAGACTTTTGGAGAAAACCCAGAAACACTTGTAGGAATCACTTGAAATCTGAGATCTGACGTTTAATCGGCCTTCTAGTCAATCCTTCAAAGTTTGGGGGAAATCGCACGAGGTATGAAGTTCTAACTTGTGAAATATAGGAATATATATATAGTGAGGATCAGGTGCGGGTGTTAAGGGGCGGACTTTGGGGCGGACCACTTTTAGCGACGAAAATGTCGCTTTTAGCGATGAAATTTTTCGTCGCTAAAAATCATTGTTTTAGCGACGAAAAATTTCGTCGCTAAAAGTGGTCCGTCCCAAAGTCGGTCTTTTGACACCCGCTTAAGATCCGGACTGTATATATATGTTTTAGATTTCGACAACGAAATTGAGATCCGGGCAAAATTTATGTGTTAATCTTAGGCCCGTTAATTATGCACACGATTAAATGTGAAAAGCATGTCTGCTTTTACGTGAGAACGTTGAGTTGTTATATGGGTCAAAGGGGAGATTTATGCAATTTCATGCCGGAATAAGCTTCTTGATGTTTGAGAATTTAGTAGCAACGACTACTGTGCATGGTTGATAGACTTGGACTTGCCATGGTATTTAGGGATGCAATGGTTGATAGACTTGGACTTGCCATTGGCATCGCGGTTTAAGACTTTGATTTGCCGCTACCGGATGAATGCGTATTTTTCTCCCTAGAGACTATTTGTTATGCATTATGGAATTAGAGCATGTTTTGCCATATATTGTATATGTTAAAACTTGTGCACTCAGCATATAGCTGAGCAGTGGAGATTTACTCCATTGCAGGTAAGAAAAAAGACAAGAAGAAGCGTGAGGAGTGAGGCCGAGAAACGCCGGGGAATCACACTTGTTTATAGTTTGGTTAATTTTCCTAAAACTTGTATGAGGATTTGGAAGTCGTAATAGATTGAAATGGAATCATGGATTAGCTTCGTAGTATTGTAATCTTGTTTTTAGACTCCCGTAATTATGTTTTAATTTGTTGAACTATCATTGTGGTTGTGTTGGTTTTGGTTTGGAGATTCCTGAATTGGATTCTGCAGTATACTAAGCTATCTGCCAGGAATCAGTCGACTGATTCCTTGTTCAGTCGACTGGACCACTGTTCAATTCTACACACTGCTTTTAAATGTGGCAAAACCAGTCGACTAGGCCATATTTCAGTCTGTCACACCCTAGAACCGCCTAAATGATTCTAGGACACGTGGCACACCACCAAGGCCTTACTCGAGTGATTAAAGTTCCAAAATAAGTTCAAATAAGTTTAAAATAAGCTTAAACCAAAGAAGCTCAACCAACAAAGGGCAAAATCCTGTCTTTACAATCAGCCAAAAACCCTGTTTTAGCAAATAGTAAATTCACAAATATTAATACCAAATCACAAGTTGAAATCAACACTAATGCTTTAAATACATTTAGAATAAAACTAAAGTCACAAATATGAACTTCCAAGTATAATCAAGAGTTTAAAAACACTTTAAAAAAAGTACTAAATTTAACCATTAACCGATCAAACCCAACGAGAAACTCCAAGATTAACGTCCCAAACTAACCCAAGCTCTATACATAAACATTTAACCACCAAAACCATATATTACAAGCATTAAGGCTACTAACTCCTATTATACAAGATTTATACCAACTATGTTACAACATACACTACCATCGGGATTTGAAACTAATTACAAACATATTACAAGTTTAACACTAAAAAGCAGGTAACTATTAACAAAATTACAACATCTTCCCAAACCCATAAGCTAGCCAAGCCATTTCCCAGCTCACTTCCCCAATTCCTCGCCGCGATCACCTACGATGGTTATTCAATAACCACTGCAATACATAAGTTATATGCTTGTGAGCAATGCCAATCATGAACATGGATAATAAACACGCTCAATTCAACATATTACAAAGAACTATAGTCTTTGGCAATTACTATTTCACTCCCACCACTACCGGTTAGCCCGTGGCTCCACTCCCCAAGCCCACATGACTAGTCATGACCCATGCCCTCACACGTGCAGTCCTATAGGCCTCTGGCGGCCGTGGTCGTCACCACAAAGATTATCTCATAGTGGTATAGAACTAGCAATTTCCATTGACCCAAATAGGCAACTCAACATGCTCATTTAATCATTATTACACTGTGCTTTCACAAATAAATTGGGCCTAATTTAGCCACATAAATTTTGCCCAATAACAAACTAAATAAGTTAAATTAAGAAAATTAGGCATGCTTTGGCATCACAATTGAACCCAACATGAAAATCATCCTATTATCAAAATTAGCATCACTCACCTCTTGGGTTTCGCTCCTAATCTCAAGATTAGAGTCCTACTACGACCCAGGTACAAATCCTATACATAAATTACAAGTAATGAGCTTAAACCCCAAAATGGGTCGCAAAAAAACTGTCACAGAACTCAATAAAATTAGTACCAATAGGTTAGACTCACCTCCAGAAGTCCGAATATATAGCCTATTTTAAAAACCGACGTCGTTAGACGCGTCAATCGTCGTCGAAAACGTTGTCGTCTTTCCATCGATATATGTATCTCGTATATCTCCGTATCTATCTCTGCTTGTGTGTGTTGGACAAAACTGGGGTTTAGAAGATGGTGAGTCATCTTCTCAGTGTCTTATTTACATAACTTTTCTATTTTATTATGAAACCCCCACTAGTTTGCTAGTTTTGCAATTATACCCCTGCATATTATGAAACTTACTAAAACTATCTCAAACCTAAATGGGTGCTTGTCTATGTCTCGCATGGGTCCCATAAGTGGTCCCATGTAATTAGCCTACTAATTAGCCTACTAATTATGTAACGTGTTTAATTCGTGCTCACAAAGGTACCCCTAATTGACCCTAAAAGTAGTCACCATCTAATAACATGATATTAACAATAATAAAATAATAAATCATTTAAGCCTTAATAAACAATTAGGCACATAGAATATTTCACATATTGTTGTCACATCTCAATTGGGATCCATCCACACATATCCCAACTTGGGATTGCCATACTGGCCATAACTGGGTTCCCAACTAGACACCCATAATCAACTTAGTTGGTTAATCCCACCTCTAATAAGTGTCACATAACACATTAATTAACATTAACTCATGATTATGCATGCTCAAGCAATATTAAATATAAACTGCGAGAGCGGGTGTCACACAATCGATTGGAGAACTGACGAGAAATGTGGATTTTGTTTCTGCTAGAGGCACAGTCGACTGGAAAGAGTCAGTCGACTGATAAATGAAGGCCCCAGTCGATTGGACGGGATGTGGATTCTTTGTAAAACCTTACTGCTTGATGTTCAGTCGACCGGAGTCCTGACCCAGTCGACTGGACCTCTGTATTTCATAATAAATTCTTTTGGACGCGTTCTAATTGGCCAAACTTTTTATAACTCTGATTTTAAATGGATTTGACTTATGTCCCACTGTTATTCACACTTTAATGAACTGGATAAGCCTTGATGGCGTGCCATGTGTCCTAATTTCGCACGTAGTGGGATAGATCGTGACACCCACCTAGGATCGATCGCATGCATGACCGGCCCAAAGGGGGGCAAAAGGGGCAACCTTCTGTTAGGATTGTGCCTAAAATTCCATTAGTGAAATTGTTTCCTAATTATGATTTGATTCCTTATTTGGTGGTTTTCTTGTCAAATAAGAATTCCTTTGATAGTAGAAGTTACCTAGTTTATATAGGAATGTTTGTGAGAGTATTCTTTATTGTACAAGACTTACCATGGGGTTAAATCCTACTATAACTAGGATTGGGACTCTACAATCTACATAAATATAGGGCTTACTAAAGGGATTGAGAAGATTGGTTGGAAATCTTCTACATACACAAGAGAGGGCTACAAACTAGTGAGGAAGAGATTGGTTTCTAGCAATTGTGTTATATAATTTGGTTGGATAGTTCTACACGTTAACACCCGTACCCAGAAAAGAAGATTAATGGGATTTAGTAGGTGTTAATTAATGATAATTAATGCATAAAATGATTTAAGGTGGGGTTATGAACCCACGGTTAAAAGGGTGTTCAAATGCGGTTACAGATGAAAGTTCTGTGAAAGACAGGACTAGTATAAATGTGGGGCCCAACGAGGGTGTAATTAAAATAATTTGCATCTTGAAGTCATTATATGTCTATATGAGTACTTGTTCAAATGCTTATTGATATTATTATGTCTTATGATAGGTTAAGGGAACCAATTTGGGTACCCATGTGACGGTGTATTTGAAAATAATTTATAAATGGTTGGTTTAATAGCAACCTCATAATTTATGTGGGACCACGTTTGGGACCCATGTGGGACTTAGATTAAATCCTTTTAGAAAAGGTGGGTAGTTAATGTAATTAACAAGGGGGTTTTATAATAAAGCTTAAAGGAAGTTGGGGGAGGCAAATGGAAATAATGAGAAAATGTGACAACACATATGCATGTCTTGTATATGTGTCTCACAAGTGTCAATAAGCTGGGAATTCATAGAATCAGAGAGAACAAAGAGCTCTTGAGTCGGCGACAGAAATTCACGCGACGTTTCTTGCCGTTTCTTTGCCGTCCAAAATCGGATTCACGAACCGAGACCATATTTGGACTCGTGGAGGTAAGAGGATCACATGCATGTCTTTTATTTTTGGTTTTGGTAACATTTTTTCCAACAACCGTCCTTGATAGATGATGTTTATTTTACCAAAATTATGTAGGACTTACACCGGTAGGATTTGTGTTGGAATTTTGCAAGAGATTTGGGTTTCTAGCTTAATTTACTAACAATTTGAGGAGGTGAGTGTTCAAATCCCAAAATTGGGTGTTTGGATGTGTTCATATGATAATTGTTGCTAATAGATGCTTAATTCATGCTTATATACATGTATGTTGATGAATTTGGGCAAAAAGTATGTCTAAATGTGAAATTGCTATGCTTATATGTTAAGTTGCTTAAATGCTTACGTGGATCAAAGGGAAGTTAAGTAGTGGTCACCATTTACAGGTCCCATATATAAGGGATAGTAAGCCCTCAACGAGCGGGGTGTGGTGACGACCACGATGATGAAACGGTGATGCCTTTGGGATCACAAGAGAGTTTGATACGCTATTTGCGATGAAAGAGTGAGAATTTCTGGGGAGAGAAGGACCCGAGGGTGGTGGCTTGAGATACTTGACTTTCCAGAGATCAATTTATTGTTGTTTATAATGATTGTTGCATTTACATATTGAGCATTCCAATAGCATGATTAGTTCTCTCACTAAGCGAAAGTTTAAACGAAAATATATTTTTTGTTGTAGTTATTGAATAACCATCGCAGGTACGGCTCGGGAGGAGGAGAGAAAATTATCCACGCGATGGGTTGGGTGTGGGAGTTGCGAGTTGTGTTCATATGCTCATATGTATAGAAGTTTTAGTTAATTGTAATCCTTATAATCCATAAGTTATAAACAACTTGTGTTTTGAAAGTGTTGGGATCACATTGTATTTTGAAGGACTTGCATCTTGATAGGTTGGCTTATTAGCTATGTCCTATGCTATGGGTGTTTTCTTTACTATCACAAGTTGTATAAGGTTGGGAAGAAACTTAGACAAGTTGGGAAAGTCTTTTTATTTGTAAATTTAACTTGTTTGTTTTTCCTATGTTGAATGGTCATGTGAATAATGGGAAAGTTGTGAATTGAATGCAAAAATCATGATCCATGAGAAGAATTTGTGTGATTGATTGTCAATCCATGCTTGGAGATGTTATGCTAATGTTCAGGAACATTTAGAAATACTTTGAGAGTGATCTTTGATGCTTCTACAAAGTTTGGGGAAGTTTGGAAATGTTTTGGACTTGAAAAATTGATGTTTTTAGCAGCTGGGAACTGTTCTAGGATAGCCTGATTGATCCGGCCTTAAAGGAGGATCTATCCGCCCCTTCTCGAGGACACTCTGCCAGAAAAATAGCATATCGGATCGATCCGAATTTAAAGGGCGGATCGATCCGCCGCTATTTCTAGCAGCTGTTGGCTTTTACGGAAACAAGCATAACTCTTTCTAGAAAACTCGGATTGGTGCGCCATTTTTTGCGTTGGATCCGAGACTTGAAAATCTATCTTTTGGTATAAATTTTAGATATATTTTATTAATGACAATATTTCCCTTGGGGCTGTTTTATGTCAAGAAAGTTCATTTATGGAGTTTAAAACATGGTTTTCTTTGTGATTAGTGTAAGTTTAGACGTGTGGACTTTGCTACACGTGTCCTAACTCGCCCGAGACGGGTTGGGGTATGACAATACGTGAGGTCTTGAGTGCTTGTAATCTTTGTATTAATCGAGGTAATCACCTTTGCACATGGACGTAGGCATTGTTGGGCCGAACCATATTTAAATCTTATTGTGTTGATTTGCTTGATTTTTTTTTGGTGAATGTGTCATTCTTGTTCTATTTATCTCCATCTTTGTAGGTGTGGTTTTTCTTGTTGTGATTGTGGGCCCATTCCCAACATGTGGTATCAGAGCTCAGTTGAGAATCCATGGTAGCTGGAGATAGTTCGCTTGGGGATATACGAATGGCAATAGAAAAGTTCAATGGCAAGAATAATTTTAGCATGTGGAAAGTGCGTATGAAGGATGCCTTGGTGCAACAAGGTATAGAGGATGCATTGTGCGATGAAGATAACAAGCCGGAAGGGATGACCAACAAAATGTGGAAGAGGATTAACTCTAAAGTGGTTAGTATCATGCAGCTTAGTTTGGTGGACGATGTAGTATACGATGTTATGGGAGAGACCTCCGTAAAAGCTTTGTGAGAAAAGCTTGAGGATCTCTATTTGGGGAAGAACTTCACCAACTGTTTTATGTTGAAACAAGAGTTGTACTCCTTTAGGCGGAAAGAAGGAGTTGATCTTCAAGTCCATATAGGTGAGTTTAACAAGATAGTGTGAGTTATCCAACATTGGCTACAAAATAAACAACGAGGATAAAACTATCATTCTCCTTACGTCAGTAAAATCTACCCATAATCAATTATTTAATACATTATTGTATGGGAGAGATACTATAATGGTGGAACAAATGAAGAAAGCTCTATTCTCTAGCAAGAAGATGGATAACAAAGAGGAAAAGTTGGAAGATGCACAAGCACTTGTTACACAAGAGAGGTCGAGGCAAGGGAAGAAAAACTCCAGTGGAGGCAGTAGTGGAAGAGTATGACATAGAACTCCTGTGAATGATAAGAAGTGTTACTATTGTAGAGAGAAGGGTCACTTCATACGAGATTGCCCAACGAAGAAGGATGATAGTGGTGCCGCTACAAACATGTTGGAACATTCGGATGAAGATGTCATAGAAGTTATGACAATTACAGAGGAGGAGAAAAAAACCGCGGATTGGGTTCTTGATTCATCTTGTTTTACTCACTTATGTTCTCATGTAGATTGGTTCTCATCCTACAAACCGATGGAGGGAGAAGTCTATATGGCAAACAACATAGTTGAAGAGATCAAGGGTGTCAGAACCGTTCGAATCAAGACTTCCAATGGGTTGACGAGGCTTTTGACAAATGTGCCTCCTGTTCTGGGTTTGAAGAGAAACTTAATTTCCTTGGGAATATTGGATTCCAAAGGATGCTCGTTTGTCGCGAAGAGAGGCTTCATAAAGGTGAAGCGGGATTCTCGTATAATGTTCTTAGGAAAGAAGGTTGGAAATTTATACGTTTTGTTGGGAAGTATAGATTTTGGAGATATCACGAAGAATAAGAGGGTGTGGAAGTAGTGGAAAAATTTATTGAGGGAATAGATGACGAGACTCCAACAACGTCAGTGATAACAAATTCTACTAAGGTAAAGCGACCACAAAATATAGCAAAGTGGAGCTCATGCGTTCGTATTTGATAACGTTGGTGATCTCAAGTTTATGGGGTATGTGAAATTGAGTAATGATGTAGCTGAATAGCCTTGGGGGATGGCAAAGGCAATGCACTATCGATGTGGAAGTTGAAGATTACAAAAGGAAGACTCTAAGGACTAATGGGAAAGAATTTGAGGCAAGGTGAAGATTTTTAGGATTGTGCCTAAAATTCCATTAGTGAAATTGTCTCCTAATTATGATTTGATTCCTTATTTGGTGGTTTCCTTGTCAAATAAGGATTTCTTTGATGGTGAAAGTTACCTAGTTTATATAGGAATATTTGTGAGAGTATTCCTTATTGTACAAGACTTACCATGGGGGTAAATCCTATTACAATAGGAGTAGGACTCTACAATCTATATAAATATAGGGCTTACTCAAGGGACTGACAAGATTGGTTGGCAATCTTATACATACACAAGAGAGGGCTGCAAACCAGTGAGGGAGAGATTAGTTTCTAGCAATTGTGTATGTCATATAACTTGTTTGGAGAGTTATACACATGAGGTCTTGAGTACTTGTAATCTTTATATTAATCGAGGTGATCGCCTTTGCACGTGCACGTAGGCATTGTTGGGCCGAAACATATTTAAATCTTGTTGTGTTGGTTTGCTTGATTTTTTTTCGTTGTTGTGTCGTTCTTGTTCTATTTATCTCCATCTTTGTGGGTGTAGTTTTTCTTGTTGTGATTGTGGGCCTATTCCGAACACCATCCAGGGCAACCAAAGTACACAAAATTTTGAGTGCCTCCATGAAATTTTCATAATTACATTTTTACTTTGAGATTTTTTAGTGTTTTATATTTAGGCCTCCCCCAAGGCTCAATTTAGTGCCATCAACTATATATATATATATATATTGATATAGATGTATATAAAAGTCAAAAGCAAAGTCCCCTAGAATTTGAAAATTACACTTTTAGTGTAAGAATTTTTTGAGTTTTAGAAATAGGCCCCTCTAAAATTTTGAAAGACACTATACAATGTTTAAGTTTCACAAATAGACTCATTTTAGAAGTAGACCCCCAAAAAAATTGTCAATTATGTATAAGTAAACCCTAGAAAAAATTGCCAATTATGTATAAGTAGACCAAAAAAAAAAAAATTGACCTCAGGGCGCTGCACCCGAACCCCCGTATAAGGGCTTCCCTTTTAGTAGTTCGTCCCGAGCCTCTAAATACTTGGGACCGGCCCTGATCGCATGCTAAAGTGGAACATCCAAGGGTCAAGTAAATGTCTTTTTTGCGATGATCATCTTCAATCTAGAGACCATTTATTCTTCGCGTGCCCCTTTTCAAACCAGATTTTGAGTAGTGTTCTGCACAAAAATTCTCTACAAAGGATCAATTTGCCATGGTTAGATGAACTGCACCGAGTTGCTACAAATTTCAAATGCAAAAGCAAAAGCTTCCCCAAATATAATTTTAAGTTTTTTTAATTTGTTTTGTAATTAAAGAAGAGTTTTAGTTATCCACATCAACAGGTATCTTATTTTTAGGTGCCTTTTTTACATGTACCTAGCATTACTCTTACATTAATATTACTTGGTTTCCAAGAAATAAGTCCAATAAATTTAACTAATTTTCATTAATATTGCTTGGTTCAAAATTTCAAATACATTTCATGCTGACCTATGCATAATTTAATTAGAAATATAGAGTTTAGTCCATTACCACCCATTTAAAGTGGATAAAGACTTAAAGTCCAACAGATAAACACAGTACAACAATTGGTCCCACACCACCTACTATTCTTATGGATTTTGGTCTTTTTGCCTAAATTATTACATAGTGTACGGACTAATATGCCCCCAGTATCTAATTAATGCATAAATCTGTTATATAGAATCCCTAATAACAAATATGATAACTGAATTGTAGAATTTGTTGCATGAGAGAATAATTGAACCTAAAATCATGGCAATTTTCTTAAGGGTTAATTACATTCACCTCTCCTGTATTTTGCCTTACCTGTATTTTGCCTTAATTACACGGACCTCCCTCGCATTTTGGAAAATTACACGGGCCCTTAAATTAAATTAGTATTCTATAACACTTTCTCGCCTTAAAATTAATATTTTGTAACAACCCCCCCCCCCCCCCCTCTTTAAAGTGTAAAAAAATACTAGGCATAAGGGAGGTTTGTGTAATTTCCCAAAATGCGAAGGAGGTCTATGTAATTAAGGCAAAACACAAGGGAGGTGAGTATAATTAACCCTTTTCTTAATTATCTCAACATCGATTTATTTGATCTTCTTTTATTTTTGAATTTTCTATGCATATTTCATCTAGCGTGAATTATTATGCACATACTCTGAATATCATCGTTTGATTCTGCATTTGCAAAACCAGATCAGAAGAGTTCTGGGATTGATTTCGGAGTTCGATCGAAAGGTACGAATTTCTCATTATGACATGAGAAATTTCTCATTATGACGTGAGAAATTTCTCACTCAGTTGTGTTCATAGTACTTAATCGAGTTTTTATTGGGCGAAATGAACTGTTTAGGTTTTTAATGATTCAAATTGTTTGTCTTTATGCACTGATCCCAGTGTTGCACCCAGGCCCTCGGCAGCCCACCCCACCTCTGGGGCGAGGCGGTCTTCTCGGGCCTAAACAGTGCGTTGAGTTGCATGTTTAAGGGTTTAATGAGACGGGTTTAAAATGTGGTGGAAAGGGTCAAATGACAAATTCAAAGTTGCCACCTAACATTGAGTTCGGGTGTGTGAGGTCACCCAAAATGATATTTAATTAAAAAAAATGCATTTAAAATAAGGCCCTTTAGTTTAGTGACTCTGAACTAGTCATGCGAACCAGATATTGTGGGATCGGGGGCTCGGTTATGTCGAGGGAAGGTGTTAGGCACCCCTGAATATCCGTGTAATACGATTGCCTATTTTACCATTTTATGACAATGGGGGTAAAGAAAAAAAAAAGAAATATATATATATTTACGTGGTTGTGACTGTGGTTATGATTATGGTTTTGATTATGGTCATGGTCGCACCCTCATTGAGAGTTGCATATGCTTTTCTTATAGAGAAGCAGGTCAAACATAGTTCTATGCTTTGTTTGTGTGTGAGTGTATGCAAATGATTTGAAAAATTGGGCGATCTAAGTCGTGCATGTGTGAAATAGTGATTTGAGTAAAAGTCGGTATAGCTAGGACCTTTAACCTATGGGGTATAGTCCTAGACTTTAACCTTGAAAAAAAAAGTAGATTTGGAAAAGTGATTTGAATGAAAATTGGTGTAGCTAGGAACTTTAACCTGGTTGGTTTAGTCCTTTATTTTAACATAGGATATGAGTAGATTGGCCATACTAAACCGTGAAAATGATATGTATTGTGCAATAATTTCCTTTCATCAAGCTATTAACTTGATGGGCACTGACCCTTTCTTCCAGCATACTATCGCGTCTGGGACCTCGGTGACCCGGACGCGACAACTGGTATTTGCATATAGAGTAGAAAAATCTCATTTGCAAGTCTATGGATAATCAATTTATTGCGTTATGTTTGTATAGTGGTGAGATAATATAACAAGTGAGAAATTTCTCACTTCATCCACATAATAAGTAAGAAAATTTTCACGCTTGTACTATAAAGAGATTCATCAATATAAAGGGTGAATGCAAACTCATGGAACATTCACCTACATAAATGGGAACTTTCTCACACAAGTATAATTAGGAAGTGAATATTTCTCACTTAATCCACAATACAAGTGAGAAATTTCTCATAGATTATGCATTTTATGGACTAACATGCTGTCAGTATCAAATTTAAGCTCACATTTAATGGATGAATTTGTTATATAGAATCCATAATAACATATATGGTAACTTGTTAATAATGCTATGCTTCCCAAATCCTAATCTCAAAATTCACATCTCAAATGATATGGCACTGGACCCACTGGATTTTGAGTGGATGGTGTTAAAGTGATCCCATCATTAATAAAGGTGATCTCACTGCCACATCATTTGGGATGCAAATTTGAGATTAGGATTTGGGAAACATAGCACTACTCATTGTAACTGAATCACAGAATTTGATGCATGAGAGAGTAAAAGAACCTAAAATCATGGGGATTTTCTTAATTATCACACCTTCAATACAAAGAAGGCTCTAGGGGTATCTTCGTCCTCAAAATAAGCAAAGGACTAATTCTTAAATTGACTTTTAAAAATGACCTATTGCCATAAAGTGTACCATAATTGATTAAATACTAATTTGCCCTAATTTAATTTCCTTTATCTAGGATAGATAGATGAGATTCAAATTTTTACATTAATCATAGGAATTGAGATACATGTGCCATTGGGTTTTAATCCGTGGTTTGCAAAAATAGTACCCTAAACGTGGGAATATGTCTCAATAGGAATGGGATGCCTTTTCAAATCTAGATTGGTTTATCGCCATCCAAACGGGACTTAAAGTGAATACTCACTTTTCAAGACGTAATCCTGGACGTGGAGAATTAAGAAAACAATAATGCCACAGATACAACACATTGCATAACACAAAGCACAACAAAGTTTAAATGCATATACCATGTGCTGTATAAGTGGTGCATAGAAAAATGTGAAAAATTCAAACAGCACAGGGTACAAGGCATTTAAAGCCCTGTTGTACTTTATGTTGTGCAATGTGTTGTGTCTGTAGTATTACTCTTACGAAAATTACTTTTTCGTTTTCGGGTAAATTATCAAAATATTGAGAAAAATAGGAAGAATAAAAAAAATACAATAAAAAGTAACTTTCAAATTTTAAATATCACCAAAAAGATTAGAGTAATGCTATGATTCCTCTTCTATTCTAAATTTGGTTAATTTCCACTGTATTGGTCATTTAAGATTCAGATTTGAGATGCGAATTTGAGAACAATATTGAAAATTTTGATCTAGTTAATCGTACTCTTTCGTTTGAGAAGATTTTGGGTAACTTAAGGGTATGTCTTGGCGGCAATGGGAGTGAGTCTTTTGGCTGGGACCCACACCCTGAATTGTGTAGGGGTGTCGTCTTTAGAAATTATATATCTCGTGTGACTTCCACAATTATTTTTTCCACATGGATCCTACAATAATAAAGAGATCACAATAGCCTCAGACTATGTGACGGACACATGGAAAATTTTTTCATGTCTCACCCATGTACGAAACAGGAATTTATACTTGTGGGGTCGAGGTACTAGTTAGGCTATCCAAGAAGGCCATACGGAGGATTGGGAGCAACGCCTCCGTGGCATTTTTTTTTTTTTTGATCTATTCATACATATTTTCAAGTTTTTTTTTTTGGTATTTGAAAGCTTACATTTAATATGTGAGGTTTTCTGCCTTTTGATAGCAGTGATTTCTACTCTTAATTGTGTATTGTTATTCTCTGTCTTATGAATGATTTATGACATGACCCATTTTTCTTTTTTGATCTATTCATACATATTTTCAAGTTTTTTTTTTGGTATCTGAAAGCTTACATTTAATATGTGAGGTTTTCTGCCTTTTGATAGCAGTGATTTCTACTCTTCATTGTGTATTGTTATTCTCTGTCTTATGAATGATTTATGACAATGAGTGTTGTAATTGTATAAGCATGACCCATTTTGTAATAATTAAAAATTGGAAGGTGTCAACATGCAAATTAATTTTAAAATTTGATGAATTACACATACATAAACAATATTTTAAAAATATTTGATTTTGCTAGCTAAGTTGGAGGGGTCAAATCTAATTTTTTTTATCATTATAAAGTAGAGGTGTTCAAGAAAAGCCGACCAAAATCAAACCAACCAAATACCGATTTTTTATTTCATTATAGGAATACACAAGCCTAAATCGACGGATACCGCCTAAACTGACCTAGCGAAATTCATTTTAAAACCACTAAAAAAAATAAAAATTCACTCAATGGTGAATACCCTAATATTACCCAACCAATCCCCCCCCCCCCCCCCCCCCCCCGGCTCCCATTATTTTTTCCGCCCTAATCACACAAAAGACTCTCTCTTATTGACTGCTGGCATACACATACATGTGACAGCTGCATGTAAATAATTTCTCGTATGTCTCACAAAAAGAAACCCACCCCCATTAAAGATACTATGTAAAAAAAAAATTGCTAGGGACATAGCTATGGTATTTAGCACGCTAATGTATGCAAGGAACATTCTATGATACATTCTAATGGCTTTGGATATATCATGTTGTAAATAAATCTCAACCAATTTTTTTGAAATCTACTTAGAGCATTTACAGTGGTGTAGATAGAATCGTACAACTTATTTAGGATAACTTTACATTTTAATGCTTGTAGTGGTGTTAAAGCATATGCCATAAACTGGGTTTTCGTAGTATAGCAAAACCTAACACACGGTTAAGTTCATAGTGGTACAACCAAACGGCAAATAGAAATCCGTCTAGCAACATGGTAGAATGCAAGTCGTTTGGTGTCAAACGGTCCACGCTCGACCTTGTGTCAACCAAATAGTCAAGAGTTGACATTTTGATACCAAATGGCTTCGACTTTCCCTGTACCGTTTTACACTAAACTAATTTCTCTTTACCGTTTGACCCTTTTCCGTTTTATTTCAGTTCTTACCGTTAGATTAAAATGGTAAATTTTTTCGCAGTATATATAGCTAAGAAATGGAAATAAGTATACTTTCTTCATTGACTTGTTGGGCTGAAAAATTCATTTGGTAAACTGCAATGGCTTTACGCAGTCGAAATAGAAACATGAGATCTTTTGAAAATAAAATACTCCATTACACATATGTAAAGGTTAGCACAAATCCGATAGTCGACAATAGTCAACCATATACAAAGATTAGGAATATATCCAAAACGAAGACAACACCCATTCAAAAAATCATATTGAAAGGCCTGGTGGTAGTCTTCAAACAAGGTTCTCAACTATTTCACAAGGAATGACATATTGCAAACGTCTATGGATCAATTCAACTAGCTAGTAGAACTAATGAAATTGATTGAGTAAGACTAGAAAGAATTGCAAACGTCTAGTACGCTTTTTATTACCAAACAATCGAGGGTAAATTACATTCCGTACTCTTGTAGTTTGGATGTTGTCACGACCCATCCCTCTACGAGCTAGAATAGGACACGTAGCATGCCACCAAGGCTTATCTAGTTCCTTTAAAGTAAAATAGCAGCGAAAAATATAAGTCAAATTCATTAAAATCAGAGTTATAAAAAGTTTTGTCCAATTGAAACACTTCTCAAAAGAATTCAGTTTTGAAAACAGAGGGCCAGTCGACTGGGTAAGGACTCAGTCGACTGAAGACCTAAGCAGTGAAGTTTTCAAAGAATACATAGCCTATCCAGTCGACTGTGATTGGGGTCCAGTCAACTGAGGCCTTCATTTCTCAGTCGACTGACTCCTCCTAGTCGAGTATGCCTCTAGCAGAATCAAAATCAACATTTCTCGTTAGTTCTCCAGTCAACTGAAACATGGGTTAGTCGACTAGTTTTGCCATATAAAAAGCAGAGTCTTAAATGATACAGTGGTCCAGTCGACTGATAGATGGATCAGTCAACTGATCCTCTTGCAGTTTATAAGTTATGCAATTCAACATCCTAATGTTCTCCAATCCTAAACCAAACCATTCACAACTATAAAACAATGATCCAAAACATAATTACCAAGGTTTTACTACAGATTACAATACTAATCCAAGTCTAAATGCCATTAAAAATATTATAAATTCCACTCCTTATGACAAGTTTGGGATGGAAGCAAAAGTATAAACAAGGTGATGTTTTTCCCCGGCATTCCTCGACCTCACTCCTCACGCTTCTTCTTTCCCTTTTTCTTTTCACCTGTAATGGAAAAAGTCTCTACTTCTCAGCTATATACTAAGTCTACAATTCTAAACTTATGCATATGGGCAATTCATGCTTTAAACATCTAAATCACATAATTTAGTCTCTAGGAAGAGAGATACGCATTCACCCAGTATATTGCAAGTCTTAAATCTTAAACTGCAATGCCAATGGTTAGCCAAGAATCACTTAACCATTGCATCCAACTTCTCTGGCTGGCCACTTCCCACACCATGCAAGTAGTCGTCACTACTATAAACTCTCAAACATCGAGAGGTGTGCACCAACGTGAAATTATACCAAACTCTCCTTTGACCCACATAGACATTTAGCATACTCATATAACCATATCACCATGCTTTTTAATACGTACTTGCTAAAATCAACTGGCCTACTTACGTCCATACAACGGTTCATACGGTGCCATTCTGATACTTGATTGGAACCCTTTGTTGTAGGCAAATTCAATCAACGACAAGTGTTGTAATAACCTGCATTTTTATTTAATTTATTTGTAATTGCATTGGCATATTTAAATTCAATTAACATTGTCTGCTTTTATTTTATTTTCAGTCACATGTTTGGAATATTAATTCCTTATCTAATTCACATTTATATTTTATTGGGGGCCAAACTGCAATTTTACAAAATTAGTAAAACCTGTGGATTTCAAAGTCTGTATTTTAAAACGGTGAAAATAACTTCTATTGACTAAATCAGTATTTTTATGAAACCAGAAAATCATTTCCTACGTTAAAATGAATTTTCTGTATTTTTGAGGTAACCACCGCACCCCGAAAATACCAGTTTATGTTCAAAACTGTCCACGCTATGATAATCTTGCACAGCTTTTGGACATGACGTAAAGTTTGACATGACTCATGCTTTATTTCTATTAATGGCAAGTGATCATTGGCTAAGACAATGTTTGGGAATGTATAACTTATATGTGTACATCTTGTGCCAAAAGCTAAGTTTCCCAAACATTTCAATTTGGCCCCTACACACCTAGGTGACTCTTGGATTAACTGTATAGTTGTATACATCAGTGCATATACACCTACGTATCTCCTAATTTCTGTGGAATTGAGAACTAAACTCAATTTGTTGAGTGTTTAAGAATTTGCTTGGAGCCCAAGTCCTTCAATTGGCTTCCTCTATATATGTACACTACATACACACAATCTGCATTTGAGTATTACAGAGAGTTTAGAGAGAGTTCAGAGAATAGAATTTTAGAATTTTAGAGAGAGAGTAAGAACTTCACCTCCATAGCTTGCAAGCTTCATTGGAATTTTCCTTATTGGCTTTTCTTTCTCAACATCTATTTGAATCTTCAATCCCAGTGAGTATTCTAAACTCACTAAGAATGTAATTTCATATTAATTGCTGTGTAATTGTTAATGTTGTATATCACCATTGATATTTGTACGTTGAAGTTCATGGCTTGAAAAATGGAGATTTCCCAAACTCAACCAAAACCTTGTTTTGTTAGATGAAAATGATAGATTACATGTCATATATACTATACCCAAAGTTTTAGAGCTTAATTTGTTCACATAAGAAAGTATATAAGAAAATTAGTTTTGACACTTTTTAGTTTTTCATAAAATTGGTAAGCTATGTGTTGAATCATGTAAAATTGACTTCATATTCGAAATCCTTGTGAAAAACTAAAGAGAACCATATATTACACGACCTATGAAGTATTGAATCTGAAAATGGGTCATTTTAGACCCTGAACTGCTGAAACAGGGTAATCTGACGAAGAAGATGAAGCCTCAGCTTCATCTCGCGCGAGAATCGCGCGAGCGGCCCGCGCGAGCGACCTATCGCGCGAGCGGCCCGCGCGCGCGAGGTAGCCGTCTCCAGGCAGACGTAAGAGTTTATATATTACATTTGAAAATTTGGTTGGTCGCGCGAGCGAGGGTCGCGCGAGAACCCCTTCGCGCGAGCGATCCGCGCGCGCGACCTTGCTTTCCTCAGGCAGACAGAAAAAGTTTATTAATAAAGGAAAAATGGGCTTATCGCGCGAGCAGCCCGCGCGAGCGACCCTTCGCGCGAGCGGCCCGCGCGCGCGAGGTGTTGCAGTTTCTGCTTTTGTCTGTTTTTCTATTAAGGGACTGTTTGGATGAAATTTATATACTGTTAAGGCTCTGTTTGGGAATTTAGTTGATCAGAACTCTATTTGGTTATGTTTAAATGATTAAAACATTGTAGTATGACTCATTAATTCCCGTACGCGTGTTGTTCCTTAATTCAGCATTTTTGTTTAAGTGCATACCATTCATGTGGGTCAGTGGTACATGTATGGGGGTGTCAGTCTGTGTGGAAAATGGCAGTGTGGAAAGGGAATGAGTTTGTGTTTGTGGTCGTGGTTGTGGTTGAATATGAGTTGTGGTTGTGGTTGTGGTTGCGATTGTGGAAGAGGGTATCTTTGAAATGCGACGGTGGCAAATAAGGACACTCCCTGACGCCCATGGAAGCGTTAAAGTGTGTGAAGCCGAACTCGGACACTCCCTGGCACCCATGGTAGTGCTAAAGTGTGGCCTACGGACACTCCCTGATAACTCAAGTCTGGATACTGTGTGAGGGGTTGCCCCGGTATTTGCATGGCGGTTAGGGTATTCAAAGTGTGAGGCATTGGACACTCCCTGGTACCCCGGACCAAAGTGTGAGGCAAACTGGACACTCCCTGGCGCCCCGTTGCTAAAGTGTGGCTATCGTAGTATTTCAAAGAGACCAGGAGTAGGATAGTGGGTTGTCGTAGCTGTCGAGAGAAAAGCGTCGGCAAGATGAGTGTGGTGCATTGTTCTCATACACGGTCCCATCTGTTTAAATTACCCTCTTTAAATAATGTTGTGAATGTTTTCTAAATGAGCTCCTTACTCCAATTATAAACTTGTGGATTTAAATGGGAATTGGAAAAAGGTAAGTTGGTATGTTTTACATTCAAAGTCATGTTTTTAATACTCACCAGCTTCTTGAAGCTGACGACGTTGATGCGTCCTGGACATTCGTGTTCAGGCTTTTCAGGTTACAATCAGGAGGAATCATACGATTATGCTAACTAAGAATGGCTGCTGTTGGGACAAGAGACTATTTATTATATGTTTTCAGTTTATCTGTTTTAAGTTATGAACTGTTTTGTCTTAAGGATGACTGTAACAGACTTTAAGATATTATTTTATTTTCAAGGCGGTCTGTGCCTTAGTTGACCCCGGTTTATAAGATGTAATAAGTTAGAAAATTTTTGTAAGCCTTGATTGCTTTACTCTGATCATTATGTTTTGTTGTTTGACGTTTGGGACGGAATCGATCCTTCAAACTGTCGCGACCTACGGGTCCATAAAGGAAATTAAACGCTTTCCTTATTTATGCTACGTCGGGGCGTGACAAGTGTTTCTCCCAATCACTCCCAAAATCTAGAACACAAAGTCGAAGCATATCCTCTAACGTCTGAATCTTTCGTTCTGACTGCCCGTCGATCTGAGGATGAAATGTGGTACTAAAACTCAACTTCGTACCCATAGTTTCTTGTAAACTTCTCCAAAATCTCAACATAAAACTAATATCACGATCTGATACAATAACTGCTAGAACTCCATATAATCTTACAATCTCTTTCACATGCAACTCTGCTAACTTAGACGGTTTGGTCGTCTTGATTGGTAGACAATTAGCTGACTTTGTTAATCGATCAACTATAACCCAAATCTTGTCATTCTTGTTAGAGGATCGTGGAAATCCTGAAACAAAATCCATAGTGATCTCATCCCACTTCCATTTTGACACTGGTAATAATTATAGTAACCCTGCAGGTACTTGTCTTTCTACCTTGACTTGCTGACATGTTGAACATTCTGAAACATACTTGGCAACTTCCCGCTTCATACCTCTTCACCAAAAGTTCTCGTATAAGTTCTGGTATATCTTATTGCTTCCTTGATGAACTGAGCATTTAGTACTATGAGCCTCCTCTAACAGTCCTTCTTTCAAGTCTTTCACATTCGGTACACATAACCGATTCCCAAACTTCAGAGTTCCTTGTTCCAATATAAAACCAGGTCATTTTCCCAAAGGTATCTCGTCTCTTATTTTGCACAAGTAGACATTGTTAAACTGTTCCTTTCTTGATCTCATCAATAATATCTGGGTGTGCTATAATCGCCATTATTAAGCCACCACTAGTCTCTAGTATCACATCCAATCCTAAACGTTCCATCTCCTTTACCAATTCTTTTTGTTATGTTAGCTCATCGGCTAAGTTCCTTGGCATCTTCCAGCTTAGCGCATCGGCTACTATGTTAGCCTTTCCCAGATGATATTCTATCGAAGATCGTAATCCTTCATCAACTCCAACCATCTTCTCTGTCTCATGTTCAAATCTCATTATGTGAATAGTATTTTCAAGCTCTTGTGGTCCGTGAATATTTCACACTTTTTCCCATACAAATAGTGCCCCCAAATTTTTAAGGCATAGATTACTGCGGCCAATTCCAAGTCATGAGTTGGAAATTAACCTCATGTGTCTTCAACTGTCTCGAAGCGTAGGCAATCACCTTGCCACTTTGCATAAGCACACACCTCAAGTCTTGATACGAAGCATCATTATAGATCACAAACCCTTTGGTTCCGGTTGGTATTGTCAAAATAGGTGCTCTCATTAGTCGTGCCTTCAACTCTCGAAAACTGTCATCACACTCTTGACTCCATTCAAAAGTAACACCCTTCCTCATTAACTTCATCATTGGAAATGAAATCCTTAAGAAATTCTCAATGAATTTGCGGTAGTACCCAGCTAATCCTAAGAAACTTCAAATTTCAGATACCGATGTCGGCCTCTGCCAATTAGATACAGCCTCTACCCTGTAAGGATCAATTGAAACCCCATTCTTGTCAATCATGTGACCAAGAAAAGAAATACTAGACAACCAAAATTCACACTTCTTAAATTTACCGAATAGTTGCTTCTCTTTCAATCACTGAAGTATTAATCTCAAGTGGTTCTCGCATTCTATCTCACTCGGCGAATAGATCAGAATATCGTCGATGAACACTATCACAAAATTGACCAAGTAGTCCATGAAGACTCGGTTCATAAGATCCATGAACGCGGCTGGTACATTAGAAACTCTAAATGGCATAACTAAAAACTCATAGTATCCATAATGCATTCTGAAAGCTGTCTTCTCTACATCTTCCGCTTTCACTTTCAACTGATGATAACCAGATCTCAAAACTATTTTTGAAAATACTTGTGCTCCATAAATTTGATCAAATAGATCGTCAATTCTCGGTAATGGGTGCTTATTCTTAATTGTCAACTTGTTTAGTTCTCGATAGTCCACACACATTTTCATTGAACCATCCTTCTTCTTTACAAACAATACTCGAGCTCCCCATGGTGATATGCTAGGTTCGATAAAACCTTTGTCGAGTAAGTCTTGTAGTTGAACCTTCAGTTCTTTCAACTCCACGGGTGCCATTCTATACGGTGCTTTTGATACTGGTCTTGAGTCTAACATTATCTTAATAGTGAATTCAATTTCCCTCTTGTTAAGACATCTGGTAGGTCATCGAGAAATACATATGGATACTCTCATACTATTAGAATAACTTTTACTTTCAATTCGGTCACTGAAGTATCAATTATCGAACATAAAAATCCTTGACATCCTTTCCTCAACAATCTACCTGCTCGGATAGCCGAAATCAAATACGGTGGCGGTGTAACCCCACTCCCTTGAAAACAAAAGCTTCCGTGTAATGGTGATAGAAAATTAACTTCATTTCGTTTACAATCTATCGTGGCTTGTGTCACGACCCCAGTCTCGCTCAGTAAGTTATTGTCCGCTTTGGGCCCAAACCCGCACGGATTTATTCTATGGGCCACTACCCAAAAGGCCTCTTACTAGAGAGACCTGGAACCACATATATATAGCACATTACTTGTCCACACCCAGGCGATGTGGGACAAACTTCCCATAGTGTGTAGCCTGCTAGCACTTACTGTAGCCACAAAGGCACCTACAGCAGCCAGCCCACAACACTAGGGTGGTTACATTCCACCCCCTTTAGGGCCCAACGTCCTTGTTGGCACACTTCCTGCTGGGTCTAGCTCCGATACCATTCTGTCACGACCCAAGTCTCGTTCAGTAAGATATTGTCCGCTTTGGGCCCAAACCCGCACGGAGTTGTTCTTGGGTCACTACACAAAAGGCCTCTTACTAGGGAGACTTGGAACCATACATATATAGCACATTACTTTTCCACACCCAGGCGATGTGGGACGAACTTCCCATAGTGTATAGCTAGCCAGCCAGCACTTACTGCAGCCACAAAGGCACCAACAACAGCCCGCCCACAACATCAGGGTTGTTACATTCCACCCCCCTAGGGCCCAACATCTGCGTAATGTAACGACCCTGGTGTTATGGGCGGGCTATTGTAGGTTTATTTGTGGCTATAGTAAGTGCTGGCAGGCTACACACTATGGGAAGTTTGTCCCACATCTCTTGGGTGTGGAAAAGTAATGTGCTATATATGTGTGATTCCAAGTCTCCCTAGTAAGAGGCCTTTTAGGTAGTGACCCAAGAACAAATCTGTGCGGGTTTAGGCCCAAAGCGAACAATATCTTACTGAGCGAGACTTGGGTCGTAATAGAATGGTATCAAAGCTAGACCCAGCCGAAAGTGTGCTAACGCGAACGTTGGGCCCTAAGGGGAGTGGAATGTAATGACCCTGGTGTTGTGGGCGGGTTATTGTAGGTGCCTTTATGGCTGCAGTAAGTGCTGGTAGGTTACACACTATGGGAAGTTCGTCCCATATCGCCTGGGTGTGGAAAAGTAATGTGTTATATATGTGTGGTTCCATGTCTCCCTAGTAAGAGGCCTTTTGGGTAGTGGCCCAAGAACAAATCCGTGCGAATTTGGGCCCAAAGAGAACAATATCTTACTGAGCGAGACTTGGGTCGTGACAGAATGGTATCAGAGCTAGACCCAGCCGGAAGTGTGCCAACGCGGACGTTGGGCCCTAAGGGGGGTAGAATGTAACGACCCTAGTATTGTGGGTGGGTTGCTATTGGTGCCTTTATGGCTGCAGTAAGTGCTAGCAAGCTACACACTATGAGAAGTTCATCCTACATCGCCTGAGTGTGGAAAAGTAATGTGCTATATATGTATGGTTCCAAGTCTCCCTAGTAAGAGGCCTTTTGGGTAGTGACCCAAGAACAAATTCGTGCAGGTTTGGGCCCAAAGCGGACAATATCTTACTGAGCGAGACTTGGGTCGTGACAGCTTGGTTAAGGGCTAACCAATCCATCCCTAATATCACGTCAAAATGGTTCATCATAATCGGTATAAGATCTACAGTCCTCAACTTCTCACTTAGTTTATTCTCACAATCCTTGTACACTGTAGACGTCACTTTTGGTTTACTAAGTAGTACGACAATAGATAGTTCATATCCTAATGGTGCCGATCTAACATTCAATTGTGTAACAAAACCATGTGATACAAATGAATGCGTAGATCCTGAGTCAACAAGTATGCGTGCTAAGTGCGACTATATAAGCACCATACTTGAGACCGCTGTCTCCAAAGCAGCCATATCTCCTGGGTTCATCTGAAATGACCTTCTTTAACGTTGCCCCATCCTTTATCCCCCATCGTTGGTCTGTCTTGGTTTCGAACCACTAGAAGCTATAGAACTAGTTCCTTGCTGAGGATGTTTCCTCGGGCACTCCTTGGATTGTTGTCTAGAGGTGTCAAATGGGGCGGCCCACCCCGTCCTGCCCCGCTACCATGACGAGTTGGGCGAATTTTGGCGAGCCACAGGGCGGGTCGGCGAAATAGACGGGGCGGGGCGAATTGACTCGGTAAGGGATATAGGGTGACTCGCCCCAGCCCACTAATCCGTGGGTCAACAGGGCGAGGCAAGGCGGGGCGGCTAACTCGCGGGTCGGTTGGCGAATTAGCCCGCGGGTTGCTTGGAAAAACTTGTTTTTTTATTTATAATAAAAATAATTTCTAAAAAATAGTTTAATAAAACACTTTATTTAAAAATTATTTGTTGAAAAAAGGATTTGAAATTTTTTTTTTTTAATATTTATTTTCTAGTTAAAAGTTAATCAAATTGTTTATTGATAAATAGTTTATTTGAAAATAATTAATAAAAATGTTTTATTCGCGGGTTGGTGAGGCAGGGTGGGTTGGTGGGTTAGACGAGCTGGGTCACGGGACGAATTATGGGTTGCAAAAATGGAAGTCGACCTGGACGCATAACCAATGAATTGAGTCACGATCTGGGTTCGTCCACGGGGTGGGACGTGTAGCAACTCTCCAAATGGCGAAATGGGGCGGGGCAGGGTGGGCCAATTCGCCCCGTTTGACACCCCTATTGATGTCCAAACATTCCGCAATCGTAGTACTTGCCCCTCATATCAGGTGTAGCACTTGCACTGTTAGCTCCTTGAGTTTTGTTTAAGAAATTTGTCATAAAACATCGGCCAGTGTGTGGTCTGTTGCACAGTGGACATAACGGTATATTACTTGCCGGTTTCCTGAACCCACTGAAACTAAAATTTGAGCCCCTTGCAAACGGCTTCTTGAAAGACCCAGTATAGCTCCGGTCATTACCCTCGTGATTTCTCTTCCCTTGTTGGCCTTGCTGATTTTGCCTTGATCTTTCCATACCACTTTCGGCTACAAGTGTTGTTTTTTGTACCACAGCGACAGTCGAATGTTCATAGGTCTCCATCCTCAGGCGGATATTATCTCTCAACCCATCCTCGTACTTTCAGGATCTATCTTCTTCTATCAACATAGACCCCTTTTTAAATCTTAACAAGGCGTTGTACTTTGAAGTGTACCCAGTCACAATCATATCCCTTTGTCGAAGATTATCAAATTCTCTCTTCTTCACATTTAGAGCAACCCTCGGAAAGACTCGACGATTAAACTCTACTTTAAATCCCTCCCAAGTTATCGGTGCTCCTTGATCTAGAACGTTCACCCACCAATTATGGGCCTCGCCTCTAAGTATATCACTCGCATTCTCAATCTTCTCCCTTTCAGTCATCGGAATAGATCGAAAAATTCTCTCCATATCCATAATCCAATGTTCTGCAAGGTAGTGTCAGACGTCCTATGAAATTCTATCGCCTTCTTCCTTATAAACTGTTCGGATGCAGATCTCATACCCCTATTCTCAGGTGCATGTACTACGGTTATCGATGCTGGCTCGAATGGAGGCGTTGGAGGTAATCATTCTGCTATATGCTGGATCATATCTCCCACATTACCAATCATTTCAGTCAATTCATTCATACGTCGGGTATGTAGTGATAATTCTCGGTCACCTATGATTGTAACTCCTGTAAGTCTCGATACATGATACCAATAAATGTCACGACCCATCCCACTACGCGCAGGAATGAAACATGGCACGCCACCAAGGCTTATCCATTTCCTTTAACGTAAAATAGCAGCGGAAAACATAAGTCAAATTCATTAAAATCAGACTTATAAAAAGTTTTGTCCAATTGAAACATTTCTCAAAAGAATTAAGTTTTGATAACAGAGGTCCAGTCAATTGGGTAGGGACTCAATCAATTGAAGACCTAAGCAGTGAGGTTTTCAAAGAATCCACAGCCCGTCCAGTCGACTATGACTGGGGTCCAGTCAACTAGGGCCTTCATTTCTCAGTCGACTGACTCCTCCCAGTCGACTGTGCCTCTAGTAGAATCAAAATCGACATTTCTCGTCTATTCTTCAGTCGACTGAAACATGGGCCAGTCGACTGGTTTTGCCATATAAAAAGTAGTGTCTAAATTTATACAGTGGTCCAGTCGAGTGATACATGGATCAGTCGACTAATCCCCTGGCAATTTACAAGTTGTGCAATCCAACAACCTAAGGTTCTCCAATCCAAAACCAAACCATTCACAACTATAAAACAATGATCCAAAATATAATTATCGAGGTCTTACTACAGATTACAATACTAATCCAAGTCCAGATGCCATTACAACATATTATAAATTCCACTCCTTATTACAAGTCTGGGATGGAAGCAAAAGTATAAACAAGGTGATGTTTTTCCCCGGCGTTTCTCGACCTCACTCCTCACGCTTTTTCTTTCCCTTTTTCTTTTCACCTGCAATGGAGGAAGTCTCCACTGCTCAACTAAATGTTGAGTGTACAATTATAAAAAAAATGCATATAGGCAATTCATGCTTTAAACATCTAAATCACATAATTTAGTCTCTGGGGAGAGAGAAACGCATTCACCCAGTATATCGACAAGTCTTTAATCTTAAACCGCAATGCCAATGGTTAGCCAAGAATCACTCAACAATTACATCCAACTGCTCTGGTTGGCCACTTCCCACACCAAGCAAGTAGTCGTTACTACTATAAACTCTCAAACATCGAGAGGCGTGCACCGACGTGAAATTATACCAAACTCTTCTTTGACCCACATAGACATTTAGCATACTTACATAACCATATCATCATGTTTTTCAATACGTACTCGTTAAAATTAACGGGCCTACTTTAACACATGAATTCTGATCGGATCATAATTCATACAAAATATCTAAAACATCCAAAATTGTCTATATTACAAAGGTTCAGAATTCATACCTCAAGCTATAACTCTCAACTTCAGGAGAAGTACTAGGAGACCAAATAAATGTCAGATCTCCGATCTCAAGTGATTCCTATAAGTATACAGGTGTTTTCACCAAATTCTTAAAATTAGCTTTTTGGAAAAACTTTGCCAAACGAGGCCTAAGAGGTATCAAAATGAATCTCTTACCTCGGGGAGTCCAAATACGAAATCTGGTAAAAAACTGACGAACGAACAGTCACTGTTTGTCGTCGACAAGGTCATGGCAATAAATCTCCCTTTTCTCTCTCCTCCTCTAGATATTTTGAAGTTGTGGATAATAATGAAATTTCATCCACCACTATATATAAGCACGACTCTCGAAAATTATGTTTACCTTCCCACGAGTTCTCAAAATTTCTAATTAACTCCTAAAACGTTGCACACGATCATTTTATGACTTCACGAGTTAAAACTAAAATTTATAAAAATTTTCATCTAGGTTCCGTTTGGGTCCAAAAATCATGTTCTGAAACTAATTTCGTGGAATCTCTAGACTACCTATTTTTTAAGCAACGTATCACTCACGTTCTTACCAAAGTATTCACAATGGTCTAAAACCAGATCAAAACTACCAGAAATTATACTACATAGGTATAATTACTATTCATGAAAATTAGGTAAAGTTAAATAACATTTAAAACCATATAAATGTCATTTCTTCATGTCAATGCATTATGACTTCACTTATTACTCTGTCCTCAACTGACACACCACCGTTAACCACGTCAACTTCATTTACAATTATTAATTAACATTGACAATTTTCAAAAATCAAATATGTATTTTAAAACAATGATTTTCTAGGACGGGCGTGACAGATGTAATGTTGTTTTGGTCTTTATAGTTTTAATTTTGTCAATTTTGTCCTTACAATTTCAATTTAAGTTCAATATAGTCCACTAATTAATTTTTTTTAATAGTGAGGACAATTTAAATATGAGTAATATTTAGGGCACTAACAAATTCTACTGACACTCACACCCACACTCTATCTCTTTCCTAGTGGCCCTATGGGGCCCGTAGTGGACCCCACAGTGCCACTAGGAGAGAGATAGAGTGTGGATATGAGTGTTAGTGGAATTTGTTAGTGCCCCTAGCATTGTTGTTTAAATATATCATTAAGGATAAGTCTTCTTCCTATTTCTTAGGCTAAAATGCATTCATCTTTATCATCTAAATTATAACCACCATTACCACCATCACTACCACCTCCGACCACCACCACCATCTCTGGCGACCACCCCACCACCTCCGGCAACTAAGTGAAATTTCACTTAACTTTGGCTATAACAAATGAAATTTCACTTGTTTTTTTTTAGTCTTCAGAGGCAGGGGTGGGCAATCGGTCAGTTCGGTTCGGTTTTGTCAAGTTTGATTCGGTTCGGGTTGGTAACGAAATTCTCATACCGAAAATCGAACTGAAATACATTTCGAATGTTCGGTTCGAATAATTCGGGTCATCGGTTCGGTTCAGTTCAGTTTAGAATACTTCGGTTCGGTTTCTCGGTTATTAAGCTTAAATTTCGTTTCGGTTTAGCTGGAATTTCCTATACTGATATCCGAACTAAAATCTAGTTCGATTAGTTCGGTTAATCTGTTCGGTTTGGTGAAAATATATATATATATATCAGCTTCGGTTCAAAAGTTCGGGTTCGATTCGGTTTGCCCACCCCTAGTCGGAGGTGGTGGGGTGGTCGCCGAAGATGGTAGTGGTCGGAGGTAGGGATGGCAATGGGGTGGGTTTTCCGGGTTCCCCGCCCCGCCCCGCCCCTAATAGGTAGGGTATGGGGGGGCTTAATAGGGTTAGGGGCGGGTATGGGGGAGATTTTCAAAACCCGGGTCGGGGTCGGGTCGGGGTCGGGGTCGGGGTCAGGGTAGGGTCAAAAAACCCGCCCCCGCCCCGAATATACTTGTATTTATATTTTTACCCCTCAATAGTTATGTGTATTACCATTTAAAAAAAAAAACTGCACTATTAGGGAACTAATTGGGTAAGTTAAAAAAAAACTGCACTATTAGAGAAAAAAATGCATTAAAAAAATTGTTTTTTTAATTTGTGTACCAAAAAAAAAAAACTTAATCGGGGCGGGTCGGGGACCCTGGGGGCGGGGTCGGGGAGAGCACTATACGGGGCGGGGCGGGGCGGGGCGGGGGCGGGGGAGGGTTTACTGAAGCGGGGCGGGGGCGGGGGCGGGGGCGGGGTATGGGGGCCCCGTCCCATACCCGCCCCGTTGTCATCCCTAGTCGGAGGTGGTAGTGGTGGTAATGTTGGTTAGAGTCAGAGAGAGAGAGAAATGGTTTAGTCTATGAATGTTTATCAAATATAAATTTCAACTAGAGGGACTTTTTAATAAATTATGAAATTTTTTAGACCCTAATTTCTGAAGAATCACTTTTAAAAAATTTCAACTAAATTTCCGTATTTATAATACGTCCTAAACCGGAATACACTGTGATACATCAGAGAGGGTCCCATGCATCTTATGTCCAAGCAAAATGAGGTCCCATTTCCCAAAATGAAAAGAAGACAATCACATAAATAAGCATCCATCCATTTTCAGCACTCTTTATCTTCTTTTGGCTATTTATGCTTCCGGTGATTGATGATGAGAGCGAGAGAGAGAGAGCGCAACGACTTTTCGTCCACGGCAAATCAGACGGTGTGACGAGTCGGTCCTTTTTGTGTAGTGTCTTATTACAAGATCGAATAAACGATCTATGCAAAATTCTGATTGTGCCACGTGGCATCCAATCATATGCTCAGCCCAGTCTGGCCCCACTGTTGTCTGTATAAAACTACAGGGTGTGTTACATCAACTCAAGTGTAGTGATCAATTTCCAGCTTTCTGTTTTGTTTTGTATGTAATGTTGTCCAGACGAAATTACTAAATTACCCTTTCTCCTCACTCTCTTTTTTTAGGCAAAAAAAAAATTCTATATTGGAATTTGTATTCACGAAGTCCGTGTATACTCTGAGTCGCCGTTTGTTATTATTTATTTGTCCATTTTAAATAATTATGGTGGCCCAAATTATTTTTTGCTTTATTTGTTTTAGCACACAATATAAGTAAATCTGGTCTAAAAAATAGTTGGATTTATGGAGGGTTGTTTTTCAATATTATCTCTACGTTTAATCACTTTCACAACATATCAGTCAAAACATCCAAACTATAATAAGTAATTCTACTTTTAAACAGTTCTACCAATTACGATCAAGATCGCATAAGCATAAATATATACGAACAGGCTCATAGTACCATGTATTTAACTAGAGTGGATTTTTTGACTGATGAGACTTATCTACACACACGTGGAGTCATATTATTTGCGGGTTTTGTCTTAAGTGTGACTCAAATAGAAAAATAATTAAAAAAAAAAAACTTAGTTTCACAGAACCTAACGTAATGTGTAAGAACATATCAAAGGGGAAACATTTTTTTTGTTATTTTGCGAGTATCATGTTACACACCTATGTGGTGTCATATAATTAAGAGTAATGATAGGTGCATAACGAATTGCACAAATGTGCAGTGCATGATTGGACCAAGCTGAAGAATCATGTACTGCACGTTTGTGCAATTCGTTATGCACCTGCCATTATTATATAATTAATGACAGTAGATCTTTTGGTGGGATCCACACCCTTTACATGCAGGAGTCCCAATATTCGTAGAATCCACCGAAAAGACCCACGACTATTAGTTGTAAAACACCATGTTAGATATGTTACATGGTACTCTCAAAACACCAATACATATTGGTAAAACACCATATATATATATATATATATATACGAAAATTCTCTAGAGAGGGCGCCCTCTTTTTATTATAGAGAGGGCCTTTGTTTTGGCCGTCGGATCGTATTTTCATTAAGGGTAGTGTTGTCATTTTACAGTTTTTAAACATGATCCGACGGTCAAAACAAAAGCCCTCTCTTTAATAAAGAAAAGACGCCCCTCTTTAGAGCCTGACTATATATATACATATATATATATATATATTCGCCAAGGGAAAGTGTCATCCCATAAAATGGAGTGGTAAACATGTTGCAAAATGCCACCAATGATATTGGGAGACAAAATTTCCAAGAATGGACAACACAAACAAAAAATGGTAGAATTTGGAGGAATAATAATATCCATAATCATATCAATATTTGGAGCGGGCCAATGGTGTAGAGTGCTACAAAATTAACAGTTTTCAAATTGTCAAAATCTATCCTGATTAGAGGTGTCAAGAAAACCAACGAATCGATCAAACTGATCGGTTCGATCGATTCTAAAAATGTAAGTGTTAAAAATCGAACCGAACTAAAATCGATCAATTTTGTTAAAAATTGGACCGAATTGACCGATTGACACTCTAATCCCAACCATCCTTCATTTCTTCACCAAAAAAAAAATGAAGCCATGGATCGAGCTCCTTCATATTTGAAGAAGCTTCCAAGAGAATGAAGGATGCCTTCATTTTACTATTCACTCTAAAAATTTCCATATATGTCCCAAATCTTCCTTCATTTCACTATTCATCCCTCACAATTCAACATAATAATATTTGTTTTAGGGTTAATTACACTTTGCACCCTAAAGTTTCAAATTTGGCACTTTGAAACATCAGGGTGCAAAGTGCAAAACGTCCCAAACCTCAGGAATGCAAAGTGCAATTAATCCTAATTTTTTATTTAGAAATGTTTATGTAATTAATTTTAGTAAATTTAAAATTATTTTTTATATTTATTTAATGGAGATATATTGGTTCAAGTTTGAATGGAGATATATTGATTCCTTCATATTTAATGGAGATATTTCTTTTTGTATTTATTTAATAAATGAAGTTTGAATAAAAATGTGATAGAGAATCAAATGATATATAACGTTGTAAAAAAATATGTAATCTAAGATTTTTAGCCCAAAAGAATAGTGATTTGAAGGGAGTGATCACCCCACTTTTCCAAAAATGAAGCATAATCCAAAATGGAGGATTGTGGTTGGGTTGCCCTTATTTTGGTAACATAAAAATGATAACTCCCATTAGAAATGCTATGAATTATTCATTCTTAACAATAAAGAATTAATCACTTTATTATTAAAATAAGAATAACAAAGTATTCTTAGCTAGTTAATGCCAACACCTAGCTGGTAAAAAGGCACTACATGCCACGCTCATTACCGGGGGCACGCCTCCCTCCCCCACCCCTAGTACTTATATCCTTTCACGAAACTACTATACCAAGTGATGAAAAAAGGGAAAATAAACTATTTTTTACAATAATAAAAACTCATGATAACATGACCCGTATATTATGAATATTTCAACTTATTTTAATGAATTTCAGACACACACTTTGGGTTTAATGAATTACAGCTTACTAACAAAACCACTTTAGCTTAGCATCGCCTCAGGTAAATTGAATATAAAGAAAAGTTAGGGTAAAAAGTCTTAAGTTTCTGTTTGTTTTGTGAATTAATAAAAGGAAAGAAAAATTATTCATTGTATTTTTCTTTAAGCTCAAATTGTATCAAGTATTATAATTTGCCAAATATAATTATAGCATAAGATAAAAGGAAGGGAATTGACTCTCAAAATTTAAATATTCAATTTATTTCTCAGCTTATTTTCTTTTCCTTCCTATTTTTCCCACCATTTCTTTATTAATCAAACAAAGAAAAAAAATTTCCTCCACGTTTGTTTTTTTTCCTTTCTTTTTTCTCACTAAACTCATGAACCAAACAGAGCCTAAGAGAAATTTGAAAGATTTTCCAACAAGATATTGAAAGCATTTGTGCTCACTCATTTTTGATCTACCATTACTCACCCAGACTTCACTGGGTGACACATGTCCCATTTCATTCTCATTTTGCCCATGAACTATTAACATAATTATTAGAATGAGACACGTGTCATCTAGTGAAAACCTGATAAACAATGATGAACCAAAAATAGGTGAGCAAAAATGCTCTCCAAAATATTATGTTCAAGGAATTATGGTGTCACACTTTCGACATGTATAGGTATTTAGTATATTTTCAACCGGTGCAACTCATAAATTCAATGCTCAACACTTCTGATTTTTTTGGATTTGGTGTTCTCCCAAATAAGATTAGTCTTGGAGTAACATGTTTGGCATTATTAGAAATTATGCATGTGCCACGTGTTGCAAGGAAAACAACGTTGCTACATTTCTTTATGAGTAATTCTTGAGACACAATTTTCACATAATTTTCTTAAAAGATGTGTCTATCTCTCTGTGATATCACCCCAGCGACATCACATGAGAGAGATATCACAGGAGAGAGATAGACACATCTTTTAAAAAGTTGTGTGAAAATTATATAAAAATTGTATCTCAATAATCACCCTTTCTTTATCAAAGTACATATGGTTGTTTCATTTGTCCCATTTTTTTCTATTTTAATTTTCTCAATTAACGCATTGATCATGTACTTGATCTGTCTCAATAATTCAACTTCAAGAACTATTATCATTATTAGTTTGACTTTGACAAATGTTTGGGTTGCTTGGATCAAAACATATTTTGATAGACTATTAACTTCATTTTTTTCTCTTGATTTAATCTTGCTCTAACTTCATGATACAAATGTTAAATAAAAGAAGTTATTTTAAACAATAGTAGTGAAAAACTCAGGGAATGTTCGAGATGGCATAGTACTAGTAGGACCGGCTTAAGTATTAGGCCACGTTTGGATGACGGAAGGGGATTGGCCTATCAGTCTTATTTAATTGATAGTTTTGGGATTAATAATACCACATTTTTCATGGTATAACTTAGTCTCTCATATGGGGGACTATAATTTTAAAATAGACAATTAGTTTCAAGTAAAGTGGTGTTGCCAAACATTGGACTATGCAATTAAATGGGACTATTAATCTAATCCCCCACTATCCCCTCCTTAATCCTACGAAACAAACGAGACCTTAGTGTAACTAATAATATTGTCCACTTTACACCTAGACGGAGGGACTTCTCAATGGGTTAACCATTCTGGAACTAGTAGCAATGAGTTTAACTCCGGAGTTCTATTGAGTTTTGATCTATCATGGTTTTATTAGTACTTTTTTTAGGTTGTGGGAAATTAATCCTTATAAACTAGTTCAAGAATTTCACCTCATGCGATATTGTGGGACACAATAAATCCTCACTTCACCTCATCTATCTTGGTCTTCTTGTCTCAATAGTTTTGACTCTTGGCTCTTGGTCATCACAATTAAATCCAAAAAAAGTCCTTATTTAAGAAACTCACCCCCCCCCCCCCCCCCCCCCCTAATTAGGCTTTGTTTGGTTCATAGATTTCGTGAGAGAAGAGATAAGAAAAAGGAAAATAAGATGAAAACTACTCACACCCATAAGGTAATTAAAAGGAACAAGCCAGTTTTCCATCTTATTTTCTTTTCCCTTTCTTTTCTCTCATAAAATCCATGAAACAAACAAAGCCCAAACATTGGCCAACAACACTAGAAGCCTCTTATTCTAAACAACTCTTTTCAAAAAGTAAATTTGAGATAAAAAGTTTCCAATAAAATTTACTCCGTAATTAAAAAATGCACCAACAGATTTGTGGCTTTAGCCTCGTCTTGTCTTGAGAAGTTGAGTACTAATTTATTTCAAATGAGTAAATTTATTACCATCACTGTTGTTTCTCATTAAAACTAGATAGGAAAATGGTAGTCGATCCAACCTTATCAAATGTTGTTTCTTTCAAACTTTTCTAATGGCTTGTTTAGAAATATTTAAAATTGAATCTATATTAGTCAGGATTTTACTTTCTTTCTAGCTCTTAGTAAGTTAGTAGAACCACGGTTCAACCATGGTTATGTTACATTGTAAGTTGATTAAAAAAATAGAAAATTAGTCTAAAATACCTCGGTATAACAGTTTATTGTATAAAGGTCAAAGTGGATTTTATTTTTATACATACTCCTTTATAGCAGCAACATTTTTATTGCTACTATTTTCGCTGTATTTCAGCTTTTTAATTTGACCAATCTACCCCTAGAAGCTTGTTATCTGTTGTAGAGTTTTATTTTGCATTGAACTCTGATCTGATCTGCAAGTGTGATGGTTCAATGAAATTATAAGCGGTGATCGATGAAGATAATCATTGACTTGCGATATTGATTTGTAGAAGATTGATTGTGATTAAGAATTGCGAGATTGATTGTGTTGATTGCGTAGATTAAGTAAGTAGTTTTCATTAGTAAATTTATATTGTTGATTAGGAAAGTTGTAATCTATAGTTCTAGGGTTTCTATTATGAATTCATCTTCTATTAATGTAGATGATGAATTTTGATTGTCGAAATCATAAGACAGTGTAGATTGTGAAGTAGAATCATTTTGTATGTTCAGTTTTAGTGCGATTTTTGTATTTGCATATTGAAGTGCGATGTAGGTGTTATAAATCTGATATAGTTATTTTGTTATTATTTTCGTGTTTCAATTTGCATTACGTATGTAATCTGTGGTGTTGTATTTTTGAAATTTTACAGAGGACGAAATAGATTCAAGGTATTAGTTTTGAGTTGTATTTTGAGTTTTAGATTATTGATATTCATGTGCATTGAAATTCAAGTGTGTTGCTTAAGTATTTGACATGCTAAAGCATTTTTTTCATAGAAGCAGTGTGAAATTTCACATCACATAATAATAATTGTGTTATGACAAGTTTCATACGATATCAGTTTGGATTGATATGTGATATTTCACATCACATAATAATAGTTGTTAGTGTAGTGACTATCTGATATTTTAGATTATTGTCTACAATGTAGTAATTCTGGATGCATTGTAAAATTTTAAATAACTGCTAACAAGAATTTTAGATGTGATGTGTTGATTGTAACATAAGTGATGAACTTTTGGTTAATTTTTGTAATTGTTTGATTAATTGTAACAATTTTGTGAATTCTTAATGCAGTTGCAATGGAAAAGCAAGAGTTGTTATTGTGTACATATGGAACTGATACAGCTATTACTACAGTATCTGACATTGGTGGACTTAGTATGTTGACACAGTTTATCTGTTCAAAATGGATTAAGCTTGATAAGGATTCAATGTCGTTGACATATCAGATACCTTGTTTTGCAAATTGCATGTTGGATAATGAAGGTGACTTTAAGAATATGATTTGTTTGGCAGCTGTTATGAAAGAATTCATCAATGTTCAGGTTGTTGATGATTTGAGTGATTCTGATGAAGAGTGTGTTGAATTGCCGTTGTTGAGTTATAAGAATCAGCTGGAGTTGGAGGTTGATTTGCTGCCTACATTTTGTGCAGAACAAAATGTTCCAGTACTTTGTTCATCATGGAGTCAGGGGATTGTTGAGGTTGGACAGTGCTTTGAAGGTGATGCTGCAGATTTTCGGTTAGCGCTAAGAAAATATGGTATTGAACTTGGTTTCAATTTTAAGTAGATGAGGAATGATAAAGGTCGAGTAACGGTGGTCTGTAGTTGTCTAGAGGCAACTGGTTGTGAATGGCGAGTACATGCTTCAATAGAGAGTGTGAATGGTTTTTTTTACGTACGCAATTTGAATAATATACACACGTGTTGGTCGGTTGTTCGTACTTCCAAACATCCACGGTTGAATTCTGAGGTGGTGGGGGATTTGATTTATGTAAAAGTATGTCGAAAGCCATTAATATCACCAATGGATGTGATTGATGATATCAAGAATGATTATGGTTTGGACATTATGTATCATCATGCTTGGCTTGGTGTTGAAAATGCAAGGAAGGAGATATATGGTCACCAAGCATTGTCTTTTGACAAGCTTAGGTTGTATTTTAATGAAGCTTGTAAAACCAATCCTGGTAGTAAGTTGTTGATTCAATCTCATCCTGAAACACGACGATTTGAAAGATGTTTTGTAGCATTTGCTGCTTGTATAAACGAATTTAATTTTCTACGGCCAATGATTTTCCTAGATGGAACTTTCCTCAAAGGACGTTACAAAGGGGTACTTTTAGGTGCGACTTGTAAAGATGGAAATCAAGGTAGTATTTTTATGTTTGTATTGTTAACTTTATGTTAAATTGCACATACATGTTTTTATCTTGCTTATTTGTTGTTAAATTTATGTGAAATTTCATAGATATTTAATTATTTTCAGGGTATCAACTGTGTGTTAAGTCTGTTACATAACTATTTTTATGTTCTTTCGTTATTGTCAACTTCATGTGAAAATTCACACAGACGTTGTAAATTTCACACATGGTTGTTGACTTAAATTTTTGGTTATTGAATTGTCTCATAAATTTCTTACAGATTTATTTTTTCCTTGGTTGTGTATTGTTAACTTTATGTTAAATTTAATAGATGTTCAATTACTTGATATTCATAATAGTATTGTGGATGTGATGTTATCTTGCTTATGTGTTGTTATCTTTATGTGAAATTTCATAGATGTTTAATTAGTTGTTTCAATGTACTCAACTATGTGTGAATTTTGTTACATAGCTAATTTTATGTTCTTTCTTATTATTAACTTCATATGATATTTCACATAGGCATTATAAATTTCACACATGTTTGTTTACTTAATTTTTTGGCTAATTTTATGTTATTTCCTTATTGATAACTTCCTTATTTGATGCGCTTTAAATTTTTGAGTGAATATTTTGAAACTTATGTTATTTTTTGTCATTGTAGGAGTTTATAGCCTTGCGTATGCAGTTGTTAGTTCCGAAGATACCGATAATTGGATGTGGTTCTTGAAGGAATTACGTGGTATAATCAATCTTGAACGGACGATTACTTTTATTTCTGACCGAAATGTTGGTCTTCTTGAAGCTGTGAGGACAGTATTTCCAAATGATTTCCACTCATTTTTCTACATCATTTGAAGTACAATCTTCAATATAAGTTGAAAGGGGTTCTGCGAAGTTTAGGGAGCGGATGCTTTATAAGTTTCGTGAATCTGCTTATGCCCCAAATGCTGAGCAATTTCATTTTTTGGTTGAAGCATTAATTGATGAAGGTGGAAAGAAAATTGCAGATTTTTTGGACTTACCAAAAGAAAAATGGTCCAATGCACACTTCAAGGGAAAAAGATATGGGGAGATGTGTTCAAATATAGCTGAATCTTGGAATGCAAAGTTTAGGAAAGCACGACATTTGCCAATAACAAATATGATAGATAAGATTCGTATAAAAACTATGACTGACATTGCGAAGAAGAGGGTTAAATGCAAGAAATGGACCGGGATACTTTGTCCAGCTATGCATAAGACCCTTTAAGCTGCTTTAGATAAAGGTAAGACATGGAACATTAGTATATCGAGCGAAAACATATTCGAGGTACACTGTCAGCCTTCACAATTAGTTGACATATCTTCTTGTGGTGGTTGGCAGATACATGGTTTTCCATGTTCTCATGCTGCTGTCGCTATTCACAAAAGTACTCAGATTACTGGAAGGGTGTTGACAGATTACATTGAGGAATACTTTTTTGTTCATTACTATGAACAATGTTATGCAATGTCTATTCATCCAGTAATCATGAGTGAACAACCTAGCAGTAGTGCATCAGTTGTGGAAACATTTCCACCAGTTTGCAAGAAGTTGCCTGCCAGGCCTAAGAGTAAGAGGACCATCTAGAGGAGAGAAGATTCGAAAGATACTATGGGGGAGGTGTAAAAAGAAGGCAAATCACAACAGCAAGACTTGTCGTGAGGTAATAGATAATTGAGAAGATATAGTTAAATCACTTTGATTGCTGGTTATTTGAAGATTCAGTGACATTGCGTGTGAATTGCACATATTATGCTTTATAGTTTTCAGACAGTTTCATTGATTGTTGATGGAATACAATTCATTGATTCTAACTCTATTGTGGATATTTTTTTTATACTGGTGAATTTTGAGTAAATGCTGGAATTTTTAGATATTGTTTTGGAACTTAAAGTGTGCTTTATACTTTTTTTCAATGCATTGTTGTTTACAGCAATACTACACTGATTATTCAGTGCTTATTACTGTATTGTTTGGTTTATGACACTTATTATGGATGTTATGCTTATACACTAATCAATGGTGAATGTACAATGTGTGATCAATAGTCCACATATAGTTGTCTTTGTGCAGGTGAATATCCTGAAAGATAAGAGGAAGATGTAATACAATTATATGGTATTGTATATTGATAATAAAAGTGTACAGAGTGAAGCCTTTATATAGAGGCTTAGGATAGTGTAGTACATAGAATAATACAATGGTAGTACAAGGTAGTACAATGTGAACCTAGACAATGGGTATGGTAAGATACAGAATACACTTTAATAAGGAAAGTATTCTAACAGCCCCCCTCAAACTCAAGGTGGTAAGATCGAAATCATCATGAGTTTGGAAACTAGATCTTGAAGACGTCCTGGATGATGAGCTTTGGTGAAGATATCAGCAGTCTGATCAGTGGAAGAAACCGCAATAAGTCGAATGGTGCCACTAGTGAGATGATGGTGCACAAAATGACAATCGATTTCAATGTGCTTGGTGCATTCGTGAAAAACATCATTGTGGGCAATCTGGATAGCACTTTGATTGTCACAATGGATAGGAGTAGCAATGGAATGAGTAACACCCAAGTCCTCAAGTAACCAACGGAGCCAGAGTAGTTCTTGAGTAGCATTAGCTAGGGCTCGATATTCTGCTTATGTACTTGAACGAGCAACAACAGTTTGCTTTTTATTTCGCCAGGAGATAAGAGAATCACCAAGAAAGAAGCAATACCCTGTAGTGGATCGTCGATCAGTGGGGTCTCCTGCCCAATCTTCATCAGAATAAGCACGGAGCCCGAGTGAGGAATGAGCATAAAAATGTAAGCCATGAAACATTGTTCCCTTGATATAGCGATGAATTCGAAGAACAACAGCATAGTGAGACGATCGAGGGGCAGAGAGAAATTGGCTGACAATATAGACTGCATAGGCAATATCAGGTCGAGTAACTGTGAGATAGACTAAACTCCCAACTAGCTGACGATATAGAGTAGGATCATCTAAAAGAGTACCATCCATAGGTTCAAGAGGTGTAGGACTGGTCTTGTTTTCTGTGATTCCCACACGAGTTAGAAGATCAAAAGAGTACTTGGCTTGAAAGAGGTAGTAACCGTCAGAATTGGAAGTGATCTCAAGTCCCAAAAAATAGTTTAGCTTGCCTAGATCTTTCATTTCAACATGTTGGCTTAGATGAGTTTTGAGACCTAAAATTCCAGATGTATCATCTCCAGTGATAATCATGTCATCAAATCCACAAGGACCCCATTCAAACTCTAAATGGATCCCACATTTATTTGACCTCAAACATGGCCAAAATTAATTTTAGAGTGAATGAGAAATTAATCCATTGAATACATTTATATAATGTACATACATGAATGCATGGGAAAAAATGTATATACATGAGTGTATTTATTCTCATTCATGGATAATGCACATTCATAGATGAATCATGTATATACATGGATGAATCTATAGATTCATAATGGATATACATGGATGAATCCACAAATACATAATGTACAAATGAATATACATGGATGAATCTATAGATTCATAATGGATATACATGGATGAATCCACAAATTCATAATGTACATCCAATGAATCCTCTCTCCCCTTAGTCCTATATATTCTGAGCTTTCTCCTCAGAAATTTCAGAGTCAGAAAAAACAAGAGCTATTTTCCTTCCTTCCAATATTCCTTCCTGAGAGAGACACAGAACATAGTTGGTTCGCCGGAGCAGTCGAACACCGTGCTTGTCTACTGCTGGTTATTGCCGCTGTATCCTGGGAGACAGACGCCGGAGATATCCTCAAGCACTTCTGGTGAGGCGGCGAATCTGTTTTAAGGAAACTGTGAAACTTCACAGGCCTCGGTTTGATTTTATTTCAGTTTGTTAGTTTTGATTTCTGTTTACATATTGTAATTCCGATTTCTATCCAATTGTAATTTTTCCTATTTTCAATAGTTGTAATCCATAATCTGTTTCTGTTTATATCAATAAATTTTTCCAATACATAGAGGAGAAGAAGTATAATGCCCTGATTAGTTCGGCGAATGAATAGAGCTGAATCATAGGAGCTAGATGTGAAACCGAAGCTCTCAACAATTGTGCTAAATTTTGCAAACCAGGCTCGTGGAGCTTGTTTAAGGCCATACAGAGCTTTACAGAGTTTGCAGACTTGGTGAGAATGATGAAGATAACCAGGAAGAGGACGCATATCGACTTCTTCAGTGAGATCACCATTGAGGAAAGCATTTTTGACGTCCATTTGGAATAACTCCCAACGGCGGACTGCAGCTACAGCAATTAGGCTACGAACAGAGGTAAGACGAGCAACTGGAGCAAATGTTTCCACATAATCAATCCCATATTCTTATGTAAAACCTTTGGCTACAAGATGAGCTTGTAGCTATCAATGGATCCATCGAAGTGAGTTTTGATTTTGTAAACCCACTTGTATCCCATAGCATTTTTGTCACTTAGTAGCTCCACCAAATCCCACGTGTGATTTTGTTCAAGTGCCTGCAATTCATCATCCATTGCTTTTTGCCAAAGGGGATTAGAACTTGCCTCGCGGTAAGATTGAGGTTCATGATGAGAAAGTATTGTAGAAAAAGTAACATAGTCACGAAGATGAACAGAAGGAGTTTTTACCCGATCACTTCGTCAAAAAGATGGAGCAAGTGTATGAGCAGGTCCATCAGGCGGGGCAGGCAGCTCAGGAGAGGGCAAGATGGATAACTCAGGAGCAGTATGAAGTACCTCAGGAGATGTGGATGAGGCAAAAGGCTGATCTATAGATGTGCTTTCTGGAAATATGTCTACCAAAGGATTAGTGAAGTGAAGAGGAGTAGTGTCGAGTGTGAGGTAAAACTTGGACATGGAGGAGAACATCTTATGTTCCCAGAATATAACATGCCTGGACACACGGAGACGTTTGTAGTAAGGATCCCAACACCTGTATCCCTTATGTTCAATACCATATCCAAGGAAGCAACATAGGCGGGATCAAGACTTTAATTTGGTGCGCTCATGAGGTTGAAGAAGGACAAAGCAAGCACTGCCAAAAAACTATAATCATGTGAATGACCATAGAGTCGCTCATATGGAGATTGATTGCCAATAATTGGGGATGGAACACGATTTTTGGTGTAGACAGCTATAAGAGCGGCTTCTCCCCAAAAACGTTCAGGACAGGAGGCAGATGTAAGGAGGGTACGAACAGTGTTTAGAATATCTCAGTGTTTTTGCTCAGTATGACCATTTTATTGGGAGGTGCCTGGGAAAGAACGATGTGGGAGAGAACCATGCTGGCGTAGAAAATTAAGAACTCCAATATCAGTGTACTCAGCAGCATTGTCTGCACGAAAAACTTTGATATTGCAGGAAAATTGAGTTTTAATCATATTAGCAAAATCAAAGTATAGTTGAGGCAGTTCAGATCGATTAAACATGAGAAAAATCCAAGTATAACGAGCATAGTCATCAATAAAAGTAACAAAGTATCGTGATCCTCCCATAGTGACAGTGGGAGAAGGGCCCCAAACATCTGAATGAACTAAGTCAAAAGGAGTAGAAGAAAAAGAATCACTTTTATTGAATTGCAATGTTGTTTGTTTTGAAAGTTGACATGGAAGACAATCAAATGTTTCCTTATTGACAAGTCCTAATTGACCACAAGAAACTAAAGGCAACAGACGACCAATAGAGGCATGGCCAAGACGAGAGTGCCAGAGACTAATAGGAGAACTGGAGGAGACTAGTGCAGCTGTCTGAATAAAGAGGGTAAGGTGAGTTGAGATATGAAGATTGATAAGTTCAAAGAGTCGTCCAACTTTACGGCCTATCCCAAGAGTCCGTTCAGTCTGTGGATTCTGCACACAACAACCAGAGGAGAAAAAAAGAATAGTAAGACTGAGATCACACAGTTGCCCAATAGATATATGATTTAGAGTGAGTTTAGGAATGCAATAAGTGTGAGGAAGTGAAGTATTAGAGGTGAAAACCATGCCTATATGACTAACTAAAATCGGAGTACCATTAGCAGTTTGAATGGTTGGTGTATGAGCAGCAGAAGTTGTGGTAGTTAAAAGAGTGGGATTCGGTGTCATATGATTACAACGGCCAGAGTAAAAAAACTAAGACGAATTACCTGATGTGACGGAGAGATCAGTAGGAGTTGGATTACCAGATTGGGCGAGGATTTGTTTAACAATATCTTCCACGTGAGAGGCAATAAGCCCTTCGACAAAGGCATTGGATGACGAATGGCCGGCTGTAGTAGCAGCAGATTTGGAGGAACCACCTCGAGGCATGGAGTGCTATTTGGCAGGGTGTTGGGAGCAGTCATATTGAAGATGGCCTGGAACTTGCTTTTGACAGTATTTGCAAGTGCGGACACAACATTCCAAGAGAGTGTGTCCACCTATTTTTCAGTAGTTGCACCATGGTTTAGAGGAGTCGGAGGTAGGAGGGTAATGATGTTTGGATTGAGAATGATTCTTGGACTGGTAATTGAATTGAGAGCGATTCTTGGATGGATACCCCCGATGAGTAGCAAGGACAGTGTCAGAATGAGGTCCTTTGGGAGTAGCAAGAACATTGTCGGTAGTCGGAGTTTTGTGAGGGTCAAGGCGAGTTTCCTCGGAGAGAAGTTCGGTAACTGCTTGATTGAGAGTCGGTAAAGGACTGCGATGGAGGAAAGATGCGTGAACATGCTCAAAATCGTCAGTAAGAGCCATCAAGAAGAGAACTAGGCGCTGACGATCGCGATATGAGAAGAATATCTTGGCATTGGTGGCATCGGTAAAGTCCGGTTCGGAAGAGGTGAGTTAATCCCAGACATAGTGTATCTTGGAGAGAAAACTATTGATTATTTGCCCGGGTTATTGTTTTATACGGTGAAGAATGCTTAAGAGCTGATATTGATGAGCCAGATCAGAGGTGGTGTAACGCGTGGCTAAAAAATCCTAAAGAGATTTGGCAGTGGTGAATCTGCCAAATTGGAGACTGATAGAATTAGCACAAGTGTTGCGGACCTAAGTGATAATTTGATGACCAATCTTCAAGACGATCTGCAAATTTGGTTTCATCCTCTCCTTGTATCTGGGTGGGTTCAGTAATATCGTCAGTGGTAATACGCCAAAGTTTGCGTCCTCGTAGAAAACTAGACATAGCCTGAGCCCAAGCGATATAGTTCGTTCCATCCATAGTGATGGAAATGGGTTGGGAAGTTTCGTTGCGCTCCATTAGGGCAAAGATTGGATCTGGGTGTGGGTTTGTGGATCGAGTAGAATCTGGGTTGGGTTTGGATTTGGGTTAAATCTGGGTCGGGTTTGGATTTGGGTCAAATCTGAGTCGGATTTGAATTAGGGTCGGGTGTGATATGGGGTATAAAGAGGCAATGTGCAGCGGGTTGGGATAGAGTTAATTGGGCCGAGTAGGGTAAAATTAGGAGTGTTAATGTGGGTAGAGGTTTGTGTTGAGGGAGGGTGGGTGATTGTGGTGGGGGCAGATTCGATGATAGGGGTATTTGTGGTGAGGGTGATTGACTCTATGGGGATGATTTTGGTTGGTGCTTTGGGCCCAGGTTGGGTCGGATCATATTGGTGATGATTTTGGTGGGCAGGAGACTTCGGTGGGATGATGATAAAGTGAATGGAAATAATGATGCTATGATGGTTCGGTGGAGAAGAGTGTGGGTTCAAGAGTGGTGATGGTGTGTTTGGGATGAAATCGGATATATCAGTAGTGGAGAGGATTGTATTTTATTGTGGCAGATTGGTAATGATGGTGAGGTGGGTCTGACATTGATGATTCATATATATTAAATCACATATGATTCATATATATTAAATCAATACAATTGTTACTTTATATAACCCAAGAACTGATAGAAGATGATTTGGTGATTGGGATAGCGGCGGATTGTATATTGTATTGAGACAGTTTGGTTGGTGATTTGGTATAGAGTTGATGCAACGGAAGCAACAGTGGTGATGATGGTACTACAACAGTGGTGGTGCCGATGAGAAGGAGATCGGTGGCTTTGATACCATGAAAGATAAGAGGAAGATGTAATACAATTATATTGTATTGTATATTGATAATAAAAGTGTACAGAGTGAAGACTTTATATATAGGCTTAGGATAGTGTAGTACATAGAATAGTACAATGGTAGTACAAGGTAGTACAATGTGAACCTAGACAATGGGTATGGTAAGATATAGAATACACTTGAATAAGGAAAGTATTCTAACATATCCATATATAGTTGTCTTTGTGGCCTTTCTCCTCTGTAGTCTTATGCATAATTTTTTTAGGTTGATTACACTTTTTGAGGTTGATCACATCACTGAAGCCCACCAATATATGCATACATATACCAATGTGCTCACACAAATTGAAACAACATAAAATAAAAAACATATGTGTTTAGGAATCACTGTAAAATTACTTCAGTAAGCATAAGATAAAGTTTCTTTCTGTCACCATTACTGCTGAGCAGAATCAATCATATAAAGTGATAGTTATGAGAAATTTCACACAGCTACGATGTTAAGTTTATTGTGGTGGCATGATTTTGATGAAAGGTAGAACTAAACAGAATCTTATGTGAAATTTCACATAGTCACAGACTCACACACATTGATGAGATATTTATTTTGTGGTATTTATGTGACATTTCACATACTGACACAAATTTGGCACAATTGGAATGTTTCTATGAAATTTTCACAATTGTTGAAAGGAAGTTTAACACAATTCACACACACACACACACACACACTCTCTCTCTCTCTCTCTCTCTCTCTCTAAGTCTGTTAGGAACTGAGGTGGTTTAAAATAAACAATGTACGTGATAATGGATAGTTAAGGTATGATGATTGAATCTCTGAGCTTACTTTGTGTAAGGCAAATGGTTTATTATCGATTTATTGTTTATACCTTAAAGTTTCAAGTTTGATGGTGGCATGATTTTGATCAAACACCGAACTAATTGAATATTATGTGAAATTTCACATTGTCACATACACATGCATGGTTATGATAATTTATTACACATATGCAAATGAATTTAGAAGCAATAATGAAATACTAACTTGTGTTATTTATTATACTTACAAAATGAGATACTAATAAACCATAAACCCTAAACTTAAGGCAAACAGGACTGCAATTGGACATGTTACTAAATGCTTCCATTCAGAGTCCTCTTTGTATGTACTCAAACGAAAACATCCATATTTTTCCTCGAAATGGAAAACCTCATTCCCATCAAGAAGCTCCATCCCTTCGGAACAGCACCAAGTAGGGGAAGGCGATAGATGTTCCCTGGTAAATACAACGACGTTTTTTTGTTTTTCCCTGATAAAGACAAAGACTTGGCAATTCAATGGCATAACAAATAATTTTGCAACATCAATGATTCTGAATTTTTTGAGATTTCTTTGAAAAGAAAAATATTCCAAGCAAGAATATTTAACTCAACTAGCTACCCATTTTGGTGGAAGCTTAGTAAGTAATTGGTGAAGTCGATCAACAGCTTACCCCTTTTATAGGAAAAAAAAAAAAAGAGGACCACTCTATGTATTTGAAGAAGCAATGTAGCCACGTGAACTTTATGTGAATAGGTCCTGTAAGCTTTATGAGAATAGGTAAACTTTATGTGAATAGGTATTGTAACCTTTATGTAAAATTTCATATACAGTAACTGACCTTAGTATGTGTTTGAATTCTATCAGTGGATAGTTTTTTTATTACATACAACACTGTTACCATGTGAAGAAGCAATGTAGCCACATGAAGTTCAAATTTTGCAGGCATGTGAATAGTTATTTTAAACTTTATGTAATTTGACAGATCAGTATCTAATCGTTGGGTGTGTGTTTTAGTTCTATCAATGGACTGTGATCAGCACTATTCCCATGTGAAGACGTACAGAAGATATGTGAGATGGAGGACTGGAGCCATGTGAACAAGGTATTGACACAAGGTATTGACACATGAAGTTTGGAGTGGGTAATTCTTTGCACACAACTTTCACACAACCTTCTTAAAAATGTGTCTATCTCTATCCTGTGTCACTGTGGGGTGCAGTGACATCACAAGAGAGAAATGGACACATCTTTTATGAAGATTGTGTGAAGGTTGTGTCCCAAGAATAACTCGTTTGGAGTCTGTACCTATGTGAAGGTATTGTAATTGTGATCCGAAATTTCAAATATCAATAAGTGAAGTCCATAAGTGATTTTCCATGCATACTCCAGATATCAATAAGTGTATCGGTTGTTGTTATTCACAAATAACACTTAGATGACTAGAACGGTGTTGATAGATTATAGATATTGAGGTATATTTTTTTGCTCATTATATAATCAATACTATTTTGAATGTTATGTAAAATTTCAATAACGGTGACAAGGTGGTTAATTCAACTTTGAATGTTATGTGAAATTTCACATAGGTTAAATTTTGCAAAGATTGTTTTGTTTTTGTTGAAAGTTTGTTATGTTAAGGAATTTTTGATAGAGCTGGAATGTTAACTTTATGCTAGTGGCCTGAATTTCGTCAAGTATGGAAAGAATGAATATGTGATTTTCCAGTTGTTGTTATTCAGAAAACCAGTTAGATGTATAGAAGGGTGTTGATATATTATATTGAGGTATTATTTTTGCTCATTAGTATAGTCAATATTATTTTGAATGTTATGTGAAATTTTAATAATGGTGACATGGTAGTCAAGTCAACTTTGAATGTTATGTGAAATTTCACATAGGTTAAATTTTGTGAAGATTATTCTATTTTTGTAGAAAGTTTGTTATGTTAAGTAATTTTTTATAGAGCTTGAATGTTAACTTTATGTTGATGGTCTAAACCCTATCATGTATGAAAAGAATGAATGTGTGCTTGTCACAATGAAATGAGTCTGTACATGTATGAAGGTACTGTAATTGTGATGCGAAATTTCAGATATGATTAAGTGAAGTCCATAAGTGATTTTCCATGTATATTTGTTTGCTTGATTTGTTGTTTGGGCGTGCCAGAGCCTTGTGAGGTAGACCCAAACTTAAAAGACAAAATTTCCTAAACGCTTGTGTGAGTGATACACAAGGCTTTATGAAAATCTGACTTCTAACAGGTGATTGTGATGGCCAAGTAGGAAAGTACCCTTGGCATGTAGTCCCTAGACAGTATTGAAGCATACAAGTCTACCAAGTGATGAAACGTAGAAAAGAAGGAATTAAATAAAAGCATGTTTTATTTAATTGGAAGTAGAAAATATTACAAGAGATGTAATAAAAAAGCTATGAAAGCCTAAGAAAACAAAAAAGAATGCTAAGAATGCATTGGGATGTTGCTTGGATGCTTTTTTGAATGCGGTGTTCGAGAGTGACGCGGAGTGAATTGATAGCTTGGCCTGCCTGCTGTATTTGTAGAGGCCATGGAGGTCTCCTAGAAAAGGTAGGAAATAACTGATGAATGATTATCTGGCATAAAATACCAGATTTTACTCCCAATTTGATAAGACCTTCCATAACTTGAAATATATATATATATACGGGTATATATATATTAGCAGCTTGAATCTGGTCCGAATATGAGCTTGATTCGGCTTGCTTTCCCTCCAAGTACAAGATATGCACAACAATATGATATTATCTCCAAAATATTATCTTTCCATATGTGATAATATCTTCCCAAATTTGATATAACTGCCCTTATCACAATATGGTAGTATTAATTAGGAGACCTTTCAGAGTTGGTAACCTGCCATAGTACACTCTCTGTATATATATATATATACACATATATATATTATATGAAATTTGTAAGGGTTGATCCATTTCCGATAGGAGACCAAATATGTATCAACCTCTCCTCATCGGGCTGAATTACTGCACCGCCAACTGAAATCATTGTGGCCGATAAACAGTAGATGACTTGGCCCCTAAAGTGATCATAACATAGGTCTTTGAATGGCCACGTGGCCAAACTCAACATACATGCTAAATAAAACATGCCAAGCCAAACAATAGCCAAACATGCCTCTGGAACTCATGAGCACTAATGTAGCTTTTTGTCATCATTAGTCAATGGATGTGACTTGTCCTAGGGCCCACGATGTGAATAGGTGTATATATTCATATGCCGACAGAAACTAGTAATCTACACTTGAGTATTTGGCCAGTCCGATGACGTGAACACGAGGAAAGCCCGATGGAATATAGATGACAGCCCGATAGAATAAGAACATAATACCTGGCAACCCGATAGACTAACTATTCATCGACCTCCACCAACTCCTCCTTAATTTACACCATCGGCCTTGTGGCTCCGAACAAAGCTAGACCCGATTGTATTCAGTCCGACCACCTTTGAACCAATCACTTAGCCCCTAATCCATGCAATCGGTCTCTAAGTCCGATTAAAATATCGCAATCGACCTTAAGCACATTATAATTTAAAAAATGTATTTTTTAGGTGCAAACAATTGCCCCCCTGGCTGTTTAAAATGAAAACAAGTGAATTTTGAATAGCCAAATTTTTTCAAGACCGATTATTTCATAAAGATTGGTATCGGTCTTGCCCATGAGACCGATTGTAATTGTTGCAACTATCATGTAACGCCCCTTTCAAATAAACTGAATGAGGACAAAAGAGGGTGTTTATTTTCTTTCCATCGGGCCCTCCGTGTGTAATACCTCACTATGTAGCATGACTGAGACATGTAATTGCTTTGGAACAACCTCATATAATCGGGCTCCACCACTTGACTGTTATACAAGCACTTTTGACCCTACACCATCGGCCTCTATGTCCGATTCAGCGTCCCAAGCATCCTTCTAGCATTACTTTATTTATTATTATTATTTCTCTTACTTTCGGTCTTGTGAGTCCGAATAGCACTATTAGTTAGACCGAATTAATATTTTTACCTTCGGCCTTAATAACTTTTCAGTCTCTCGATAATACCATTGTTACAGAAATAGCCACCAAATAATATTCAATTTTCGGTGACATCCACACAGCCAACGTGGATGTAGATCAATCCAAGCCAAATAATTAATTGGCTTAAAATAAAAATAATAATCGGTCACTACAAGGAGACCGAAAAAATTAAACAATTCATTAAGGGTGAGTTTCCTTAAGGGTGAGTTTCCTCAAGGGAATATGTCCAAAAGCTTCATGGACCGATTTAAAGTCAATCGGTCTTGGTGAAACTTGCCCCCCAAGCGCCAAATCGCCGTCTTCTTCACCACCAAAGGGGTCTTCATCATCGTCCTCCTCATCAACCGGAGGGTCTATGGCCGATACAAGATCACTCGGCCCATCACACTCTTCCTCTTCGGCCTCAACAGAATTTTGAGGCTCGTCTTGAATTTGCCCCCCGAGTGCTTCATCGCCTTCTTCAACGTCGGTGAGAAGCTCTATGGCCGAAATTAAATTATTCGGCTCTTTATTTATTTTTTCACCGTCTTGCCCCCCGAACGGTTTGGACAGCATGGAATCAAGATGACCAGAGACATCGGTATCTTGATTTAGAGCGGTAACATCGGCCTTCTCGGGCCGTTGTGATTTTAGGAGTTTAAGTTGAAGAGCGATATCATTAAGGACACCACTACGGCTTTCTTGAGCAGCAATCGATTCGTCTTGTTCTTCAACCTGCAAATCTGATAAGCCGATTGGTTTTTGCTTCCAACCACCATCTAGCAACTCATCCCGAGACATGAAAGAGTTTCCATTGGGGGGTGGACAGTCAGCTCCACTCGCTTGAAGGTGGCCGATACCCTGGGTAAAATACTCAAAATTGGCCTCAAAATACCAGATCTTTTCGTAAAGATCATGGATGGCAAAATCATATGGGGCTACAATGGCGTGCCAATTTGGGTACTGCGGATCCCACGGCTTGTTCCATAAAGCCTTGTAAGTAGTAGATTTATCATTTTTGAGACGATTAATCTCTTGTTGAAGTTGGCTGATTGATTCATTACACCAACCAATTTGGTTGTAGTAGAATTGCAACCATGCTTCGGTGAACATGATTCATCACTCGGCGATCCCACCGGGCGTGCCAAATTGTTTGCTTGATTTGTTGTTCGGGCGTGCCAAAGCCTTGTAAGGTAGACCCAAACTTAAAACACAAAATTTCCTAAACGCTTGTGTGAGTGATACACAAGGCTTTATGAAAATCTGACTTCTAACAGGTAATTGTGATGGCTAAGTAGGAAAGTACCCTTGGCATGTAGTCCCTAGATAGTATTGAAGTATACAAGTATATCAAGTGATGAAACGTAGAAAAGAAGGAATTAAATAAAAGCATGTTTTATTTAATTGGAAGTAGAAAATATTACAAGAGATGTAATAAAAAAGCTATGAAAGCCTAAGAAAACAAAAAAGAATGCTAAGAATGCATTGGGATGCTGTTTGGATGCTTTTTTGAATGCGGTATTCGAGAGTGACGCGGAGTGAATTGATAGCTTGGCCTGCCTGCTGTATTTGTAGAGGCCATGGAGGTCTCCTAGATAAGGTAGGAAATAACTGATGAATGATTATCTGGTTTAACATACCAGATTTTACTCCCAATCTGATAAGACCTTCCATATCTTGAAATATATATATATATATATACGGGTATATATATATTAGCAGCTTGAATCTGGTCCGAATATGAGCTTGATTCGGCTTGCTTTCCCTCCAAGTACAAGATATGCACAACAATATGATATTATCTCCAAAATATTATCTTTCCATATGTGATAATATCTTCCCAAATTTGATATAACTGCCCTTATCACAATATGGTAGTATTAATTAGGAGACCTTTCAGAGTTGGTAACCTGCCATAGTGGACTCTCTGTATATATATACACATATATATATTATATGAAATTTGTAAGGGTTGATCTATTTTCGATAGGAGACCAAATATGTATCAACCTCTCCTCATCGGGCTGAATTACTGTACCGCCAACTAAAATCATTGTGGGCGATAGACAGTAGATGACTTGGGCCCTAAAGTGATCATAACATAGGTCTTTGAATGGCCACGTGGTCAAACTCAACATACATGCTAAATAAAACATGCCAAGCCAAACAATAGCCAAACATGCCTCTGGAACTCATGATCACTAACGTAGCTTTTTGTCATCATTAGTCAATGGATGTGACTTGTCCTAAGGCCCACGATGTGAATAGGTGTATATATTCATGTGCCGGCAGAAACTAGTAATCTACACTTGAGTATTTGGCTAGTCCGATGATGTGAACACGAGGAAAGCCCGATGAAATATAGATGACAGCCCGATAGAATAAGAACATAATACCTGGCAGCCCGATAGACTAACTATTCATCGACCTCCACCAACTCCTCCTTAATTTACACCATCGGCCTTGTGGCTCCGAACAAAGCTAGACCTGATTGTATTCAGGCTGACCACCTTTGAACCAATCACTTAGCCCCTAATCAATGCAATCAGTCTCTAAGTCCGATTAAAATATCGCAATCGGCCTTAAGCACATTATAATTTTAAAAAATGTATTTTTTAGGTGCAAACAATATTTCAGATATCAATAAGTGTATCGGTTGTTGTTATTCACAAAACCACTTAGATGACTGGAAGGGTGTTGATAGATTATAGATATTGAGGTATATTTTTTTTGCTCATTAGTATAATCAATTCTATTTTGATTGTTATGTGAAATTTCAATAACGGTGACAATGTGGTTAACTCAACTTTGAATCTTATGTGAAATTTCACATAGGTTAAATTTTGCGAAGATTATTTTGTTTTTGTAAAAAGTTTGTTATGTTAAGGAATTTTTTATAGAGCTGGAATGTTAACTTTATGCTGGTGGCCTGAATTTCGTCAAGTATGGAAAGAATGAATTTGTGATTTTCTAGTTAGGTGTTCATATAGTATACTGAGGTAATGTTTTTGCTCATTAGTAAGTCAATACTATTTTGAATGTTATGTGAAATTTTAATAATGGTGACATGGTGGTCAAGTCAAGTTTGAATGTTATGTGAAATTTCACATAGGCTAAATTTTGTGAAGATTGTTCTATTTTTGTAGAATGTTTCTTTATGTTAAGTACTTTTTTATAGAGCTTGAATGTTAACTTTATACTGGTGGTCTAAACCCTATCATATATGAAAAGAATGAATGTGTGATTGTCGCAAAAATTGTTAGGTGAAATTTCGTAGATGTATAACTCTATGCATGTGATTGTCACTAAGATTGTTTAACAACATTTGAAAAGAATCATGTAAAACTAATAGTTATGCACAGAAAGAGATATGCAGTTTTTCATATAATATTTTGAACATTATGTCATTATCAATAAAGGTCAAAACATGAAAAATACTGAATTCACATATGGTTCAGAGACAACTAAGTTTCTGTACAGAAAGTCTTCACATATTGTTCACATATTATACCAAACATATTATAGAAAGTCTTCACATATTGTTCACATATTATACCAAACATATTATAGAAAGTCTTCACATATTGCGCACATATTATACCAAACATATTATAGAAAGTCTTCACATATTGTTCGACATTTCCAATTTTCACAATTCATTATTGTTCACTGGTAGTTAGCAGAGGTGCCCATTGAGGAATTCATGGACAAGTTCGACACGCATTTTTTTCACAAACACAACACTGTGACTGGATCATTGTAGAAAATACTTCTGATGGCGTGACAAACAATAACTCCACAGTCTACTGATTCACAAGCCTGCTGTGGGGTGTGCTTTATGTTTATTATTGGACTGATTTTCTCTTGTACTTTCCTTCGGATGTGATAACTATCCACATAATTTCTCTACAAAACATGAAAAAGCAAATTATGTATAATATTTTGAGTTAACTGCTTGTGTTGGAATTAGATTCATAGGTTTGAACCTTACCATAATCTCAGCATCGTTTGTGTATGAATCTTTGGTTTTTGAAGTCCTTGGGCGAAATGAGTTGTAAAAATTCCATAGCCCTTCTTCAATATCATTCAATATAATTGTCCAATAATTTGCAACCCTTGAGTTGCCTTGTGAAATCAATGGGAACATATGGTATCGTGTTTTCACACTCAAGAATTTGTTTATGCAGTTTTTTATGTTCTCAAGGTCATATTCTTTCACCCATTGCTAGATATTTTCCAAATGAAGTGTGAGTGACATAGTGTAGTAAAACAAGCACTGTAATATAGGAAATTTTAGAGGTGATGAAGAATTTTGTCAAGCATAAGCTCTTAAACACAAATGATGTCCCAAATGTTTCGGTGTATTCCTGTGAAATCAATCCGCTGTTTTGATTCTTCATCAGCACTTCTGTGTATACATCGATTATCTAGTAATAAAAATTCAATTTACAGTTAGATCATGTCTGAACACTAAAAGTATGATTGAGATTTTAAGATGACAGTAAGATACATTGTTTGCCAATTCCCTTTCGAGTATGATTGACATAATGTCCCCAAATGTGACAAAATCTGATTCGTCATCCAATGAGTATATACGAGTCCTGTGATACGTAAACAAAGAATTATACAAGTGTATATTGTAGTGAGATTTCAATTAGAAATAAAAATAACCGACTTCAAAACTTACATTGGATGACCATTAATCCGTAAATTCTCTATCTTTGCCTTATCTTCTTCTGTCAACATAAGATAGATTGGAGAACTTTGTACAGAAGGCATCACAATGTTCACATCTGGGATTTGTTCGAGATCGATTATTTCTTCAACTATATTATGTTGTTCATCAATCTCATCTCTGACATTTGCTTTCCTTTCTTTTGAATACTCTTCATCTAAATTTGGATACAGATACCTTGGATCCTTGTTCGGAACTCTTTCTTTCATTTTCAGACGTTTCACATATGACTTTGGTGACTCAATCTTGGACTTCTACATGAATTAGAAATATCAGAAATGTCAAGTACAATTATAATGTTATGCAAACCAGCTCTATTAACAAATTTTACCATAGCTCTTGTTTTTGGACCAGGATTCTCATAATCAACTTGTTTGTGTCTCTTTGTATTCTTTTTCTCAACTTTTTGTTCCATTGGTGTCTCAAAGCTGACTCCTGATGAAATAATAAATGTTACAATAGTATTTAGATGGAAGTATTAGATATTTTATGAGAAAATTAAACCCAGTAGTTGACATTAGGCTTATGAGATGGAAGTGTTTGATAAAATAATATTTTACTCTGACATGTTTTACCATTGTTGTTGTGTTTGGAGCAGTTTTGCCAATTGAACTTCTTGCTCACCAGACGACTTCACAAACTTATCAGCCTTTCTCTTTTTTGTTTTGTTTTCCAACTTTGCTTCCTCAGTATCCAAGTCCTCAGCAAATTGAAAGTCATATATAAAAATTATTAATGATAACTATTAATGTTATGTGAATTTTCACATAACTATTGATCAGTGTTATGTGAAAATCATATTTTATTATAACTAGTCGATAACCCGTGTTATGCACGGGATGCTATCAACCCGCGAAAAAAAAAAAGAAAAAGCTAAAAAAAATAAATAAATAAAAAACTACTGCATATACTAACATCATTGAATATGTGGTAAAAGTTGCAGAATAATTGTTGAAGGTTGAAGAGAAATATATTCTTAGCATGTCCAAAGCGCATTTGTCCCAAAATACAATTTTGTTTCTTCTTTTTATGACAGTGTTGCATAAATTTGGAACTATTTTATACATAGATCAATCAGAATATATCCAGTTACAATGCTTACATTTCATCACATTGAACTAATACATAAAGTTGTCCTAGCCGCAACATGAAAAGCAACATACTGCTGATACTTAAGAACTACATTTCACATTGTCCTAGCAATCATGGCACCTCTCTAGTGCCTCTCCCTTGCAGTTTCTATCCCCACATTTGAGACAACTTGGATGAAACTTCTTTGTGTGAATTTAGTATATGGTGCTTGAAAGAAGAGCAAAATTGTCTCTCCCATATTGAATGCAGTTCCTGAAAGAATTAATGCCCAATGAGTATATTATGGAACCAAGAAAATAATTTAATTTATGAAGTGAAGATAAGAGATAGTACTCTAACCTCAGCCATTTTCTTCAGCATCAGTGCATCACACCTACGCCTACAGCTTCATACACTTTCTTCAGGCGACTCTAAGTACAACTTATTTCTGGCTGCTTGTCCAAAGTTCTAGTTCAATGAAAAGTTACCATGCGCAAGTATAGACACTCATGAACAATCGTAGTAGCCAAGCAAGGAAATCTTAAGGATTCCTACTCACTACAACCAAGTACACGTAGGCATGGTAGCCCAATATGTTATGTAAATTATATCGTCCGCCACAAAACAGGCTTCACATAAGCAGACTAAACTAAGAATTAGCCTAGACCAATCACCACAGATCGTTTATTGGTCCAATTTTTGGTTTTATTGCCCAAGAGGAAGTTGAAGAGTCCAATCTCCTGTCAATGTCTCTTTTACTATTTCCACCATCAATCAAAAGATATGTACCAAAAATGCTTTTCTATGTTCTTCACTCAACTTTAGAATATGACAACAAAATACTATTTTTGCGTTTGTACTTGTAATTGCCCACCCCAATCCTTGGAAAAAAAAAACAAAAAAAGATGTGGTCTTGCTACAAAATATTTACCAGACAAAATGTTACAGAGATTTTGTTTAACTCAACTCTAAGTTCTTGCAAAACCACAAAATTTAGATGAAAGGCCAGGTAGAAAATAACAATCAACAAAGAAACAATTAAGTAATCAATAAAGCACCTAATTTGGTGTTTAGCTCCCTCAAAATTCCTAATATTGTTATGCATCAAAACATGAAAAATAATAAGATTCTCAGACAAACCGAAAAAGGAAATTGATTGCATGCATGAACATAACGAAAAAGAAGGAACTCAACCTCAATGAACCCAATATTTGTCACACGAATCGTTGCACTGCCATATAAAACTTTCTTGTCGTTCACCTTCAATCACAACCTGGTGATGATATTACATTAAGAAAAGCAACAGAGGTACACGTGAGCAACAGAGGACTTTCAATATGAATATCAAGAGAGAGAGACGTTTAACTTCTAGAGTGGTGCTTCTGTTTCTCTGTCAGTCTGCTGCATTTAATGTAATTAAATTAGTCCCCAAAAAATGTGATTAAGAAGAAGAGAAATAGAGGTACACGTGCCGGCTTCTTGTTCAACGCAGGCTTGATCTTCTGCGACCATTATGCTACAGCTAAACCATCTCACAACATCAAAACTTGACAAAGAGACAAAATTACAACACATCAGCCATATTTATAAACAAAACTTACATCAAACAATTCATCCTCATGACACCAAGGAACAAAAACCCTGACCTTGAGAATCTGCAGCTACCAAGACATCTAGGAAGCATATCAAACGTCCTTTGGTTACCCAATTGATTAAAAATCAATAGATTTCGTAATAAGAATGCAGATCAAACCTATAACAGCCTCAACAACCAAAAACTCACCATTGGCTTAGGTAATCCGATGAATCAATTCTTAAAACAATAAAATTATAAAATATTCCACCAAGTACTTCACCAGTAGATTCCTTTCAGAATCCCTTGATGCGCAATATGCCTAAACAACTTCCACTTTAACTTATTAAAATTCGGAGAAGAAGTATGTTTGGAAATATTAAACTTAGGAGGAGCAGCCATGTAGTTTAATAATGTTAAGCTGTTAAGCTGCATATAGTAGCAAAAACCAATATATGTCCTCCCTTGGAAAAGAAAAGAGATGAGAGAGGTAGAGACTTACAACATCAATCTAATAAGGGATACAATGGTACGATCAAAGAAGACAATGAAAAAGCAAGCAATAATCGAAATCCCATGATTTTCATAAACATTCTCTCCAATGCTTTTGCAACTCTTTCCCTCTTAGAGCTCCTAATCAGCCACTATAATTGAAATTCACAACTAAAAAAAAACCTTATTTTTCATTGATAAACTAAAATTAGGAATTGCAGATAAACAAATAAATCTCGTCAATCTACATGTCACAAACATAGACCTATGAATTATTCCAATCAATATGTGAGAAAGATTTGAGAAACAGATCATACAGAGGGCTAGCAGGAAAATCCCTAAATAAGCTTCTTTCCCATTGGCTCATAAATAAAAGAGAAACAACCAACTTTAATATTAAAAGCCTCAAGGTTTCTGCATTTGTCCTATTTCATTATTTGTGTCAGAACTTGAACTCTATGATCTACTCTGGGGATCGTTCAATCACAGTTTTGTATAGTACAAAGTTTCCAATTTCTTTAACATCTAAAAGGAAGCCAATCCTGTTGGAAAATTGGAAGGATAGTGCTATGATTGAGGCGTGCTATGGTATCACTGTCCTTAAGAACAATTCCGCCTCCTCGGAGTCAGTGACTCGATGCAGAAGGTCTCAACATGGCGGTATGTTCTCAAGGATTCAGCAATCAAATCTTCCAAACGTGCACTCGAATTGGAAGAGTATATGAGCACTCAGAATTGCTCCAAAATAAGAGAGTTTACAAAAAAAAAAATTCAAAAAGATATTACAAGAAAACAAATGGATTTCCCATAAAAATATTTTGGAAAAAACAAAATGGATTTTTGAAAGATAATTTCTTGTGTACAAGACTTGACTATCAATAGTCACTGTCTTGAGTTGAATCCAATATAGAATTTTCGAGTACATGACTAGACCACCAAGATAGGTTTTATATCATGGTATTAAGGAGTCACCCGTTAGTGACTATTCTTTTTAATAATAAGACTTTAGTGTGTAACTCCAAAGCAATTAAGTCATATATTAAAAACCAGTTTAATATGAAGACACTCTCTCATATGTTTGAGGGTACAAGTTGGCACCTTCTGCGCGCACGTGAGCGAGCCTTTCCACAATACAAGCTTACAAGCTTATCAAGTGAAACCATATATAAGGAGTCGAAAGTCTCAAGCTTAACCAATGTGGAATAAAAGTCAAATCAAGCTTATAAGCTTAAGTTTGGGTTTTTGAAATAAAATGCCCAAGGCCAAAATAAGAGAATAAAAATCCAACAAATCCGAGTTATGCTCAATATATAATAGATAATAGATAGATGTGGCAAGCTGTGTAAATCTTCTTCCCCTCTAATAAATTTTCCTTGGAAGCAAAACAGAGGTAACAATTTATTGGCCTACTGGTATATATCAAAAGGCCAAAGTTTTTTTTATTGTCCTTTCGAAAACATTAATCCTCTCCTTGCAATTCCCAAATTTCACTGCTATCATTATTGTACAATTAAACACGAAGAAGTACATCTACTCAGAATCGTTGTTTCTTGAATTAAAAAGCTTATATCAGTATCCATCTCACAAACTCATCCGTCCCTATGAAATATAAATATGAGCCAAGTTATTTGAAACATAAAATCATTAAGGGATCAACAGACAGTAATATTAAAAGGCAATGTTGTGCTTCCCATTTTTATATCTCAAATGATTTATCAATTGTAGGATATGTAATGGTATATGGTACTACCAACCACTGTCATAGCATGTGATACAACTCTTAATGCATTTGGGATCCAAATTTGGGATGCAGATTTGGAAAGCATAGCATCATTAAAAAATGAATAGATATCCGATGAAATAAAGATTCAAATTTTGCATGGTCCGAATTTCAGAAACTCTGTGGATTGTCTATAAAAGGCTTATATATCAATTGATCTCTCTAAAACAACCTCACCTAACAATATCTCTCTGAAGCTCTAGTTAATAAAATATGAAACTCAAAGAGATGAAACGCATTACCTAATACTTGGAGAAAGCTGACTCAATAGTGTTCCAATACTAAATAAGACTTGTATGACAATCCAATTCCCTGCAATACAATTGAATATAAATTTAAGACAGAGTATAAGAGATATACTTAATAGTGTTCCAATACTCAATATAGTGTGTTCTAATTTCTAGCTTTGAGCTTAGGACTAAGAACAAAATTATCATGTAATCCATGCATAGGGGTAAAATAAAATTTGAGAATATACCTGGAGAATTAAAGTCAAGAATGGAAAGATTCATGTAGCTAATATTGTGCCATCAAATAGAAGAACACAATCACAAAAAGAAAAAAGATGGAGTACAACAATAACAAAAAAAACATAAGGACAAAAATATTTGTAGGCGCAAAAAAATGATTAACCAAAGCATCAATTGCATTTTCTAAAACAAAAAGGTTAGGTTTTTAAAATATATTTTTCCAGGAAAAAAAAAAAGTTGACTTTAAAAAAAGGTTTTTTTTTTTTTTTTAATCTGAGGGTCGAGATTTTCGAAATAAAATATTGGGCATTTTCAAAAGGGTTAGGGTAAGGGTTCTTCTATGGTGGTGGTGATGGATGCCTGGAAGGTTACGGCAGGGTTCCAATTCCCTGCAATACAGTATTGAGTATTGGAACACAAACTGACAGCCCTCACACCCTTGCTTCCATGTACGAGCGCTTGCTCATCCCTATAGACTTATTTTTCTATACACAGCAAAACCCATCAATGTCTAAAAACAATTTAGTATTTCTATATTTTCACACATAAGTTATTCTTTCCCTACCAAATAAACTGAGCTATACTATTTGACTAACACTTACGCTATAAAATTCTATCAAAATGATTACTCCCTTCATTTCAGGAAAAAATTGACAGTTGAGGCTCCGTTGATCATTAATTGGCATTGTTGCATCAATAAACAAAAATTCCTACTAAAAATGCTTAGCAAGAAAGGGGACTATAGGAATACAACTGAAGTACCTTCAGAGTTGTTCTCAACTCCGAATAGACAACATTTTCAGCAGCGAAATCTTCAACGTAACCTATTAAAAACATTGGGTGATTTACTATTTTTCAAATGGTATAATTTACATACTCCTCTAAGGAGTATAGTTTCATACTTCTTTGGTAATTCTTGTAACAGTTTTGTGGTCAGTAGTGAGAATGTGGATCAAATCGAACAACTTCAACAGTTCGTGCAGTGAACGGTCACCTTATAGTAGAAATGGAGTAAAAATTACATGTATAAACTTCAATATATATATATATATATGAAAATTACAGTCTAAATTTAGAAAGAGAAAATTGGGTATCACTTTTCCAGATAACATGCTCTACATCAGAGAAATTCATTATGCACTTTTTGCCCAACACTCTAGCAAATTCTCTGCATACAAACACCAACAATCTCAATGAGATGTCTAATTATCCATACAATTTGCTTGCTTCTTGTATATGTGTGTGTAGATACATAAATACATATATGTGTTGTGTATATACTATATAGAGGGATGACATAGAGGAGTTGGGGAGAGGGGAAGCATACAAAAGAGTGGAGTCTCTGACGGAGCCATTGAGGTGGGCGTGTAGTTCAACCTTTGGGATCGACACAAACCACTCCATTTCTTTCTTCTCTCTCCCAAAGAAAATATGATGAAAACCCCAATTAAAAAAAAACCCTAATGCATCGATTAGGGTTTGAGTCAACCCATAAATCAATTCAACAACATGCACTGAATCATGTCTAAACCCCAATTGTTGTTAATTAAAAAGCATAAATACCAAACATCTACATAAATGCGATCAATTCTTTTCTTAAATTGAGAGCTAAGCAAAAATGAATAGTGTAAAGAGCGTTTGAATAAGGCATGTGATATGATCGTACCTGCTGATAATCTGTGATTTGGAACATCAATACACAAATTGATTCGAATGATCGATGAGTAATAAACTTATCTGTAATTTTCATCATCGAAATTGAAAAATCATAAACAATATGCATCCAATAGATCATAGACATTGCGTTCATGCGACGGAGATGTTGATGATCGTCCCTTTAATATCTTCTTCAAAGGAGAGAGAAAGAGAGGGGGGGAGAGAAAGAGAAGGTCGAATAATGAAAGAGGAGAAGGACGGACTATTTTGGGAGGGGAAGAGACGTAGGTTTGAAAGGGAAGAAGTTTGGTTTACGTGGTATATTCTTCTCAAGAGGACAGAGAGAGGCAGAGTAGATAGAAAAACGGCTGGAGAGAGTGCCACATAGGATTTTTAATGGTTTGAAGGTGGCTGATGTGGCAAGCTTGTGGAGGCTTGTTTTGCTTCAGCAATTATATATATATATATATATATATATAATAATAGATGTCTTACCATTGCTGCTGTGTTTGGAACAGTTTTTTCCAATTCTTCTTGTTATTCGCCAGATTTGACAAACTTATCAGCCTTTCTCGTTTTTGTTTTCTTTTCCAACTTTGGTTCCTGAGTCTGCAAGTCCTTAACAAATTGGAAATCATACATGAAAAATATTAATCATAACTTTTAATGTTATGTGAAATTTCACATAACTATTGACTAGTGTTGTGTGAATTTCACGTAAGTATTAACAAACATTATGAATACTTCAATTACACTAAATTTTTTTGAAATTTCACATAAGTATCAAGTTATTGTGATAAGAATATGTTGAAGTAGACATACTGTTGTACGGTGATTATGAATTCTATAAAAAAAATTATTCATATATTAATTTTAGGAGCTGCAACTAAGCAACGTTACGAGAAATTTCACAGAACTACTTTCTAGCTTATGTAGCTCTTTTATTTTTATTTTTGTTTTCAAAGTCTCTTACAAATTTGGTCTCTCTGTGTTTGAGTCATAAATAGCAAAATAACGACAACCATCCAATATAACTTTCTTAACTATTTTGTTCAGAACAATAATGTGAAATTTCACATAAGAAAAGTAAAGTATTTGATGCAAATTATAAATCATAAATGAAGATGTACCTCTTTTCTCTTTTTTGTTTTCACAATGTCCTTCAAATTTGGTCTCTCAGTCTTTGAGTCCTAAACAAATAAAAGATCATATAAAAATTTTAAAATAAGGAATTTCTTGCTTATTAGCATTCGAAATTTCACATAACATTCACAACAAATTATGGCCACATTTTTTACTTTCATTTCAGACCAAAAACATATGGATTATCAAATGTATGTGTTTTATTGAGGATTTACCTTTTTTTTTGTTTTCTTTGTTTTCACACTGTCTTTCAAATGTGGTTTCTGAATCTCTAAGTCCTAGACAAATAAGAAATTAGAAATCAAAAGTTCCAACTATACGGATTGATAATATCATGTATATAGATGTGGATGTACCTCTTCATTTTTCTTTTGATCATGCAGTTGTGATAGTTACTCAGCCATACTGGTATTCCTATTGTGCATATCATCCAATGCATCTTTCAAATATGAAATTTCACAATCCTTTTCTCTTAAGATCCTAACATTTCTCTGCTCAGATGCAGATTGTATTAGCTTGTGGACCTCAGACTTTGCTTCATCTGCTATTCTTTGTGTTATTTGGTGTGTCTCACATTCTTCTATTCTCTCTACTAGAAGTTCATTTTTTTCATCCTTCTATTTAATGATTTTTCTCGCTGCTTCATTTTGCGTCAAGTCATGCACAATATATTCATCCTCAAGTTTCCGAATATGGGAAGCCATTTTCCGCATTTGTTCTTCCATCATAATACTAAGCTCCTGAATCTTCTTAAGATCAGTCAATCCATTATCTTTCACATTGATTAACTCTATTTTTTTCAATTTCATTTTTTCATTTGTACTTCTTAACAATGAATTTTGCATTTTCAAATCATCAACTTGTTTTTTCTTATGCTCCAGATTATTTTTTTCAACTTCTTGCTTTTCTTTGTCATCATCTCTTGCAACAAGGTGAGTTTTTGATAGGCACGTAGTTTTCTCATTTCTTCTTCCATTTGCATATTCTTCTGCTAAAACTTCTTCATATCACTCAATGCTTTGTCTTTCTTCTTGATTATCTCAATCGTTTTCATCTCCTCTTCTTCAATTCTGAACTTCAATAAAGTATTCTTTATTCTCAAGTCAGCTTTTTCTTTTTGTTTCTGCTCCATTGAATGTTCAGCATCAACATGTTTTTTCCCCTTATTCAATTTCTTCTTCAATGAAATGAGTGTTTCATACTGATCTTCATTACTATCATTACACTGAATCTTGTTGAGAGAAGTAGCCGTGTAATCAACAAAACTATCATTATCAAAATAATCACCATAGGGTTCATGCTTATCACCTGAGCAAGACTCTTTGGTATTACCCTTATCTTGATAATCAGTGCAAGCTTCTTTTCTTTCATTTCCATCTGCATTACCATAAACTTCATCTCCATCTACATTAGAACTATCACCATCATCTTTAACACTAGAATTGTCATCCTTTTCATCAACTTCATCTCCATCTGCAGTATCTGGAACAAGTATGTCTGACTCATTCTCACTTTCATTACATTCATCTTCATCAGAACCATAACCATCATCTTTAACACCACAATTGTCATCCCTTTCATTTGAGTTATATGTTTCCAGTGAAAGTGCAGTCTCTGGAACAACTGTGTTTGACTCATTCTCAGTTTCTTCAGCTTTTGTAGTAGCAATATTATCACCATAGCATGTGTACTCAGGCATTATGATGGTGATGTTCTCATTAATCTATACATTATATGCATACAATATTATTATCATTAAGAATTATGAATGTTATGATTATGACTGACAAACTACTAATGTAAAATATTGGACGTTATATGAAACAAGGAATGTTATGTGAATTTTCACACAGCTGCGATGTTAGGCTTATAGTGCTTGCATTAATTTCATTAAATTCAGAATGAAGGAACACCATGTCAAATTTCACAGACCAATACAAGTATTCTTGTGAAATTTGACAGATGAATACAACTTTTCCTCTAAAATTTCACATAACTATTAAGAAAAAGTATTCATTTCACATTTCTAATGTCATAAAACTATGCTAAATAGAAGAATAAGTTTCTTACGTGTCACAACTATTCACATGACTGAAAAACTATTATTGTAAAATATTGGACGTTATATGAAACAAGGAATGTTATGTGAATTTTCACACAGCTGCGTTGTTAGGCTTATAGTGCTTGCTTTAATTTCATTAAATTCGGAATGAAGGAACGCTATATGAAATTTCACAGACCAATACAAGTATTCTTGTGATATTTGACAGATGAATACAACTTTCCCTTTGAAATTTCACATCACTATTAAGAAAAAGTATTCATTTCACATTACTCAGAATGTCATAAAACTATGCTAAATAGAAGAATAAGTTTCTTACGTGTTTTTCTTCCAGCTGAGATAGATCTACTTGCTTCATAGTCTTTCTTAATTTAACCAAGTCCCACTTCTGAAATCGTGGAATTTACTTTGGAAATGATGGTTGCAATATTTTTGTGTGGTCACATAGCCAGTACTAGTACATATAGAAATGAGTAAAATTAATAATCTGAGTATTATTTGTAAGAAAAAATAACAATATGAAAAGTACGAAAATAGATAATTATATGTTACATGTAGTGCAATACTACAACCATATACCTTGTTTTCAGTTTTTTTTTTTTTTGTTTTATGTACTGATTCTATTATTGTTTCAACTATTTTCTCAGACCACAAATAGCTTGCGTCTATATCTTCAATGTAATAGACAAACCCCCACTTCAGTGTGTTCCCGAATGTTGCAAAAAGGAAACAAACACAGACCAATAAGCAGAGCAACCGAACGACATCCTTCATAGCCGTGTTAGTATTCTTCTTAATAGCTTTTACCATTGTTGCTTTGATGTTTTTGGTATCTGGCCTGCTCACATCTTTGAATCGTCGCTTGACAAATGGAGTTAATATCTTTTCTGTGTATGTAAGGTCCATTTTGCCAGATGCTGATGGTATTCCAAAGAGTAGGGAGATATCGGCACTACTGAGAGTTATATACTTATTACCAATTTTAAACATCTTCTTTGTTGGCTTGTATTTTCCTACCAGTTTTGTTGTCACATCATCAAATTTCTAAGTCGCTTAATGTCAATTTTCATGAAACTATGTATGAGCTCATAGAATGGAGTCCTCTTGAGTATGGAAATATGTTGTTTACTCAGTTTAAGAGCTTTCACAACATTCGCAAAACCAACCATTGTGCAACGTGATTTTGGAGTTGACTGGGAAACTTTTTCCTTTTTACCCTGTGGACGACTCGGTCTAGCTTTTGCAATTGCCGCTAGCATTAAAGACAAAAACAATCATAAATAACTATCCAGTACTGTATATAACATCAGTATAAACATAAACTTTAATGTAAAGTCTTTTATATCAATTTCAAGGTCATGATGTTAATGTAAGCCTTATTCAATAACCAAAACCATAAGTAACAATAATAAAAAAATTTGATCATAAATTTCACGTAAATATGTTATGTGAAATTATAAATAACTATATGGTTTCTTTTGGATTATAAATTTTAAATAGAAACTATAAATTCATGCAGTGGTTATGTCAAATTTTAGACTATTGTCAAAAACATAATACTTATGAATGCAAAAGTGAAGCTTTACATAATTACTAAGAAGAATTTCGGATGTGATGTTCACCACATTAATAAAAAAAATTTGATCATAAATTTCACATAAATATGTTATGTGAAATTAAAAATAACTATATGGTTTCTTTTGGATTATAAATTTCACATAGAAACTATAAAATTCATACAGTGGTTATGTCAAATTTTAGACTATTGTTAAAAACATAATACTTCTGAATGCGAAAGTGAAGCTTTACATAATTACTAAGAAGAATTTTGGATGTGATGTTCACATATCTAACTTAACAGTACCTGATACGTCCAGAAATATTCCGTAACTATCCCACCGCCACGTGGTCAGCGGATAGCCTGGTTAGTCCGGAGTGGGAGCATGGAGCTCACACTCCCGAGGTGTTTGGCTATAACCGTCCGGGATACTCGGAAGCTCGGGAATGAGGCGCGGTGACTCCTCAATAAGCGCGGAGTATATGGCATCTCTCATAGCTTCCTTATACGGCCGTGACTCTATCAAGAAAGAATCAGTAGTTGCCTAAACCACTTAGGAAACTCTCCTAACATTGTACAAATCTATTGCGATTAGATTAGGCTTCCTAATCTAGTAAACTTACCATGTAAGGATGGACTCTTGCATCTATAAAAGAGCCCACCTATCCTCCTTAGAGGGATCCGAAAATCTACTTCTCTAAGCAGATACTTACTCGCTAGAGAACTCACCACCTACACGCATACACCCGGCCGGTATTACTGGTAGCGTCGCCCATCTTTGTCGGCTCACCAGGCCCGCCGGTGATCTGCTAGTGAGAAGCGCTCAGACGCACACGTGGACGTAGGTCATCTCATTAACGGGGCCGAACCACACACAAACTTTTCTTTGCTGTCTTCTTGCGTAAATCTTGCCCACCAATTTTCGTCATCATCAGTACCAATTGTTATATGAGTAATGTGAAATTTGACACACTGAATATAAAATTCGTAAACTTTCTATGTGAAATTTAAGATTATTATCAAAATCCATAACTATTATCAAACATTATGTGTTCACAATTGTGGAATAAAAGCATTTTGTTGACAGCAGCAGTGTGAAATTTCAAATAATCTTGATTAAATTGATAAATGTCTACTAACAAAATTTCACATAACAATGTGAAATTTAATGTTATTTGTCAACACATGTCATGACAAATTTCATAGAGTCTAACTTGGATTACTGAATGTACATTGTGTATGAATTTCACATGAATCATATATGCAACTGAAAATTAGGTTTTGTAACACTTCATATATGCAGCTGACAAATTTGGACATAAGTTTCTTTAGAGCAGCAGTGCAAAATTTCACATAATAGCCACAAAAAAAAATGAATCGAACATACCAAATTCAAATAAATGTGAAAAGAAGTTTCATACGATCTTCCTTGCAACGTGATTTTGAAGTTGTCTGTGAAAGTTTTTCCTTTTTACCCTGTGCACAACTTGTCCCAGTTTTTGCAATTGCTGATAAAATCAAAGACAACAAAAAAAAATTGCAAATATCTATCCATTAATGGAAGCAACATGAGTATAAACGTAAAACTTTAATATAAAAGTCTTTGATATGAATTTCAAGTTCCTGATGCTACTGTAACAGTCTTTCACATGAATATAAAAGTCTTTCATATGAATTTGAAGTTGTCAAAGGAATTGTTGAATAAGATATCATGCAACTCAAAATTAAGGTTTGAAATAGAGCAATATGAAATTTCAGATGGTCTTGATAAAATTGATAAATGTATACTGAGAAAATTTCACACATAACAATGTGAAATTTAATGTTATTTGTGAACACACGAGATGACAAATTTCATAGACTCTAACTTGGATTACTTAATGTACTTTGTCTATGAATTTCACATCAAGCATACATGCAACTGAAAATTAGGTTTTGTAACTGATTATGAGTTCAAAATTATGGAGCATAAGTTTCTTTAGAGCAGCAGTGTGAAATTTTAGATAATAGCCAAAAATGAATCTAACATAACAAATTCAAATAAATGTGTGAAAAGAAGTTTCATACGGTCTTCCTAGCAACGTGATTTTGACGTTGTCTGTGGAAGTTTTTCCTTTGTACGTTATGCACATCTTGGTCCAGTTTTTGCAATTGCTGATAGCATGAAAGACAAATAAAATTTTATAAACAACTATCCATTAATGTATACAACATGAGTTTATACATAAAATTTAATATAAAAGTCTTTCATCAGTCTTTCACATGAATATAAAAGTCTATCATATGAATTTCAAGTTGTCCAAAGATTTTGTATATAGTCTTTCACATGAATATAAAAGTCTATCATATAAATTTCAAGTTGTCAAACTTTAATATAATTGCATTTTCGTCACACCAGCTATGTGAAATGTCACATAATAGCCAAAAAAACTCCAATGAGCATGTGAAAAAGATATTTCATACTGTCTTCTTCACATTAATAAATGTCTAATGACAAATTTTCACATAACTACTGAAAAAAATTGTTGAATAAGATATCATACAAATCAAAAGAATTTGCTATATGAGTATTGTGAAATTTCACAATTGTGCAATACAATAGCATTTTTACAACATCAGCAGTGTCAAATTTCACATAACAGCCAGAAAAATTCAAATCAACGTCTGAAATGAATTTTCACACAGCTGGTGTGAAAAGAGATTTGATACGCTAAATGTCTGATGACAAAATTTAACATAACTACTGAAAAAAAAATGTTGTATTAGATATCATAGAACTGGAAATTAGGTTCTGAAATATATTCATAGTAATTGCTATATGACTGTTGTGAAATTTCACAATCGAAATATTTTGTAATTGTGAAATATAATTGAATTTTCTTCACACCAGTTGTGTGAAATGTCACATAATAGCCAAAATTACTCAAATGAGCATGTGAAAAAGATATTTCATACTGTCTTCTTCACATTAATAAATGTCTTATGACAAATTTTCACATAACTACAGAAAAAATTGTTGAATAAGATATCATACAACTCAAAATTAAGGTTTGAAATATGTTCATAGCAATTTGCTGTATGAGTGTTGTGAAATTTCACAATCGTGGAATACAATAGCATTTTCACAACAGCAGCAGTGTGAAATTTCACATAACAGCCAAAAAAATTCATATCAACATCTGAAATGAAATTTCACACAGCTGGTGTGAAAAGAGATTTGCTACAATAAATGTCTAATGACAAAATTTAACATAACTACTGAAAAAAATGTTGTATAAGATATCAGAGAACTGGAAATTAGGTTATGAAATATATTCATAGTAATTGCTATATGACTGTTGTGAAATTTCACAATCGAAATATTTCACAATTTTGAAATATAATAGCATTTTCTTCACACTAGCTGTGTGAAATTTCACATAATAGCCAAAAAAATTCAAATGAGCATGTGAAAAAGATATTTCTGTCATGCCCGTTCTAGAATTTCATAGTTTAATCATGCATGATATGAAATTTTATGAATTATCATTGATATATGATAATTGAGGATAAGTGGTTGACTGTGGTCAACGGTAAGGTGTCAGTGAGGACACGGGAACATGGAAGTTCATACTGCATAATCATGAGTAAATGGCATTTATATGATTTAAATGTTATTTGACCTTATCTGGTATTTCTATGAATAGTAATTATACCTGTGTAGTATAATTCTGGTAAATTTGGATATGATAGTCATTTTGAGAACTGTGGCGAGAACGTGAGAGATACGTTAATTAAAAAGGTAGGTTGTGTAGAGATTTCACATAATATAGTTTTCGGACGTTATTTTGGACCCAAACGAAACTTAGTCGAAAACTTTTGAAATTTATAGTTTTTACTCGTAAAGGCATAAAATGGATGTGCGCGAAGTTTCGAGAACTAATTAGAAGTTTGAGGAACTCGTGGGGAGGTAAGCGTAATTTCAAGAACGTTTGCCTATAAATAGATGAGGATGAGATTCATTCTCATCCAAACTTTCCATAAATATCTAGAGAGAGGAGAGAGAAGGGAGATTTGGAGCCAACGGGCTTTGCGACGCCGATCGACGACCGTTCGTCCGTCAGATTTTCTCCAGATTTCAGATTTGAACTCGTGGAGGTAAGATCTATGTTTTGATACCACTTAGGCCGTGTTTGGCCAAGTTTTTGTAAAATCTTAATTTTAGACTTTTGGGAAAAACAGGTATAAACTTGTAGGAATTTCCTCAAATTCGAAATTCGATGTTTATTTAGCCCCCTAGACGATCCTTCAAAGTTTGAAGAGATTCGCACGAGGTATGAAGTCCTAACTTGTGAAATATAGAGGAATACATGTTTTATATTTCGACGACGAAATTGTGATCCGGGCGAAATCCATGAGTTAATTGTAGGCCCGTTAATTATGCACGCGCTAAATTGTGAAAAGCATGTCTAAATTTATGCGAGCACGTTAAGTTGTCTATGTGGGTCAAAGGTGAGTCTTATACAAATTCATGCCGGAGTAAGCTTCTCGATGTTTGAGAATTTAGTAGCGACGGCTACTGTGCATGGTTGATAGACTTGGACTTGCCATGGCACTTGTGGATACAATGGTTGATAGACTTGGACTTGCCATTGGTATCGCGGTTTAAGGCTTGGACTTGCCGCTACCGGATGAATGCGTATTTTTCTCCCTAGAGACTATTGTATGATTTATGAGATTAAAGCATGATTTGTCATATATTGCATATGTTAGAACTTGTACACTCAGCATATAGCTGAGCAGTGGAGATGTACTCCATTGCAGGTAAGAAGAAAGACAAGAAGAAGCGTGATGAGTGAGGCCGTTGAACGCCGGGGAAATCACACTTGTATATGTTTTGTTTTAAATTCAAAAACTGGTGTAAGGAATTGAGCATTGTAATATGTTGTAATGGATCCTTGGATTAGTACTGTAATATAGAAATCTTGTAATTGATGTCTGTAATTATGTTTTGAATGATGGAATAGAGTAGATATATGTTGGTTTGGAATTGGAAGAACTTTGGAGGGAAAAGCTGCAGTTTTAAGCTGTGCTGATAGGATCAGTCAACTGGTTCTTGATCCAGTCGACTGGGTCAGTGTGTTGAACTAGTTACTGCTTGGTTTCGTCTGGGGTTCAGTCGACTGGGTTGAGAAAACAGTCGACTGGATAGAGCCCCAGACCTGGACATTCTGCTGGATTGGGCACCAGTCGACTGGACTTCTTCAGTCGACTGAAAATTTTAGGCACCAGTCAACTGGGTCCCCGACACAGTCGACTGGATGGGCTGTTAGGTTGAAAACCCTTTTCTGTTTGAGATCACCAGTCGACCGGACCCTCGATCAGTCGACTGGTCCCCTGTTTTCAAAAACAGTTTTCTTTTGAAAGGATTCATTTGGCCAAAACTTTTTATAACTCTGATTCTATTGGATTTTTCAACTTAGAGGGAAATGTTTCCTAAAGTTTTAAATTACTCAGGGTTGTTTTAACAGTTCTTTCCGCTGCGTATAGGTCTACGATGTTTGGATGAGCCTTGGTGGCGTGCCACGTGTCCTATTTCCACGCGTAGTGGGATGGGTCGTGACATTTATTGGTATCAGAGCTAGAGGTTACAAAACTTTGGGAACGTTCGACGACGAGTGGAGTGTTGAGTGAATTGCCACATGTTTTCAATTTCATTCATACATCTTAGAGATGTTTGATGCATATGGATGTTGTTTTACATACATGACATTGTTATTATTGTACATGCATAGTGTTTATGCATTGAGAACTACAGGATTGTAATCATGGATGACCGAGAGTTATCACCCCATACCCGATGAATGAATGAAATGGCAGAGATGATGGGGAATATGGGGGAAATGATACGGAATATATCGGAGCGACTGCCTCCCACGCCTCATATTGAAGTGGAACCAATAACTGTAGTACATGCACCCAAAAATAGAGGTATGAGATCAATATCTGAACAGTTTGTTCGCAAGAAACCGATGGAATTTCATGGGACACCCGATCCAATGCTCGCAGAACATTGGATAATGGACATGGAACGAATTTTCCGATCTATCCCGATGACCGATAGGGAGAAGATGGAAAATGCAAGTGATGTACTGAAGGGTGAAGCCCAGAACTGGTGGGTAAATGTACTAGATCAAGGGGCACCGATTACTTGGGAAGGGTTCAAGGCGGAATTCAATCGCCGGTTCTTTCCACGAGCCGCCTACAATGCAAAGAAGCGAGAATTTGATAACTTGAAGCAAGGAGACATGACTGTGACGGAGTATACTTCCAAGTACAATGCATTGTTGAGGTTTGGAAAGGGTTCTGTACCAGAGGAGGAAGACAGGGCAAGGAAATTTGAAGAGGGTTTAAGGGAAAATATTCGTTTGAGGGTAGAGACTTACGAGCATTCGACCCTGGCAGCAGTACAACAAACTGCACTAGTGGCCGAGAGTGGGATGGAAAGGTCGAGGCAGAATCAGCACGGAAAACGAAACAATGAGAGTGGGGATAGGAACCAAGGCGGATCTTTCAAGAGACCGTTTTAAAGAGGCTCTGGTTCTAGTTCCAGTGATTTCAGGAGAACGCCAAGTAACATACCATTGTGTTCGCTTTGCAACAGACCATACTCAGGCCGATGTTTCATGACCAAACCCCAGAACAGGAACCAAGGCGGGGGTAGTACTAATTCGACACCCGACATGAGAGGCAAGTGTTATGATTGTGGAGTGTTTGGACATCAAGCCAAGGATTGCCCGAAACGTTATTCTCAACAAGGAGCTAGTTCTATGGCTTCCAGTGGGTCAAAGCCTAAACAATCCAATGACGGGGGACAAAGGACTGAACAACGTCAAGGAAGAGCATATCAGATGAACCCGGGAGATATGACTGCTTCAAAGACAGTAGTCTCAGGTATGGTGCTTGTATGTTCGCACTTAGCACGCATACTTATTGACTCGGGATCTACGCATTCATTTGTATCGCATGCTTTTGTTGAATATTTGAATGTTAAATCGGCACCGTTAGGATATGAATTGTCTATTGCTGTGCCACTTAGTAAATCGATAGTGACGTCTACTATATATAAGAACTGTGAGATCAAATTAGGTGAGAAATTGATGACCGTAGACCTTATACCAATTGTGGTGAACCATTTCGATGTGATACTGGGAATGGATTGGTTAGCCCTTAACCAAGCTACGATAGACTGTGAACGGAAAGAGGTTAATTTTCGATCACCGGTATATGGGAACTTTTGTTTTCAAGGAAGTGGGGTTATACCGCCGCCGTACTTGATTTCAGCTATCCGAACGGGAAAGTTATTAAAAAAGGATGTCATGGATTTCTATGTTCAGTGATTGATGTCTCGGCGGCTGAATTAAAAGTGGAAGACATTCCGATAGTGCGAGAATATTCAGATGTATTTCCTGATGAGCTACCAGATGTTCTTATTGAGAGAGAGGTTGAATTCACTATTGAGATTATACCAGACTCAAGGCCGGTATCCAAAGCACCGTATAGAATGGCACCAGTAGAATTGAAGGAACTGAAAGTTCAACTACAAGAGTTACTTGACAAGGGTTTCATTCGACCAAGTATTTCGCCGTGGGGAGCTCCAGTGTTGTTTGTAAAGAAGAAAGATGGTTCAATGAGAATGTGTGTGGATTATCGGGAACTGAACAAATTGACAATCAAGAACAAGTATCCACTACCCAGAATTGATGATTTATTTGATCAACTTCGTGGGGCACAAGTATTCTCCAAGATAGATCTAAGATCGGGTTATCATCAGTTGAAAGTGAAGGCCGAAGATGTTGAGAAAACAGCTTTCAGAACGCGTTATGGACACTACGAGTTCTTAGTTATGCCATTTGGGGTTACTAATGCACCAGCTGCGTTCATGGACCTTGTGAATCGAGTATTTAAAGATTATTTGGACGACTTTGTGATTGTATTCATTGACGACATCCTTATCTATTCACCTAGTGAGACAAAACACGAGAACCACTTGAGGTTGATACTTCAGAGATTACGAGAGAAACAGTTGTTTGGGAAATTCAAGAAATGTGAATTTTGGTTGTCTAGTATTACTTTTCTTGGTCACGTGATTGATAAGAATGGAGTTTCAGTTGACCCTCACAAAGTAGAAGCTGTATCAAATTGGCAAAGACCGACTTCCATATCTGAAATTCAAAGTTTCTTGGGATTAGCGGGATACTACCGCCGTTTTATTGAGCATTTCTCGAAGATTTCATTGCCTATGACAAGGTTGATGAGAAAGGGAGTTACATTTGAATGGAGTCAGGAATGCGAGGACAGTTTTCAAGAATTGAAGTCACGGTTGACGAGAGCACCTATTTTGACAATACCATCTGGAACCGAGGGGTTTGTGATCTATAGTGATGCGTCGCATCAAGGGTTGGGATGCGTGTTGATGCAAGGAGGTAAAGTAATTGCATATGCTTCGAGACAGTTAAAGACACATGAGGTTAATTATCCGACCCATGATCTTGAATTAGCCGCAGTAATTCATGCTTTGAAAATTTGGAGACACTACTTGTACGGGGAAAAGTGTGAGATATTCACAGACCTCAAGAGTTTGAAATATATTTTCACCCAACGGGACTTAAATATGAGACAGCGAAGATGGTTGGAATTGATGAAGGATTACGATCTTTCGATTGAGTACCATCCGGGAAAGGCGAATGTAGTAGCCGATGCATTAAGCCGGAAAACGCCGAGGAACTTAGCCGACGAGCTAACGCAACAAAAGGAATTAGTAAAGGAAATGGAACGTTTGGACTTGGATGTGATACCAAAGGTTAGTGGTGGCTTAATGATGGCAATCATGGCACACCCAGATATTATTGATGAGATTCAGAAAGAACAATTCAACGATGTCTATTTGTGCAAAATGAGGGATGAGATACCTTTGGGGAAGCGACCTGGTTTTATGTTGGAACGAGGAACGTTGAAACTGGGAAATCGATTATGTATACCAAATGTGAAAGACTTGAAAGAGAGAATTCTAGAAGAAGCTCATAGTACGAGATATTCAGTGCACCCGGGAAGTAATAAGATGTACAAAAACCTGAGGGAAAACTTTTGGTGGAAGGGTATGAAGCGTGAAGTTGCCAAGTTTGTATCCAAATGTTCGGCATGTCAACAGGTCAAGGCAGAGAGACAAGTACCCACGGGGTTACTACAACCTCTACCTGTGTCAGAATGGAAGTGGGATGAGATTACGATGGACTTTGTTTCAGGATTTCCACGATCAATCAATAAGAATGATAAGATTTGGGTTACAGTTGACCGATTAACCAAGTCAGCTCATTTTCTACCAATCAAGACGACTAAACCGTCCAAGTTAGCGGAATTGTATGTGAAAGAGATTGTAAGACTACATGGAGTCCCAGCTGTGATTCTATCAGATCGCGATAGTAGTTTTACGTCAAGGTTTTGGGGAAGTTTGCAAAAGGCTATGGGTACGAAATTGAGTTTCAGTACTGCATTTCATCCTCAGACCGATGGACAGTCAGAGCGCATGATTCAGACGCTAGAGGATATGTTGAGACTTTGTGTATTAGATTTTGGGAATGATTGGGAGCAACACTTGCCGTTAATTGAATTTGCTTATAACAACGGGTTTCAGTCAAGTATTGATATGGCACCATATGAAGCTCTGTATGGCCGTAAGTGTCGATCACCGATTTGTTGGACCGAGGTTGGAGAAAGGAAGTTATTAGGACCTGAGTTAATACAAGTGACTGCTGAAAAAGTAAAGTTGATTCAAGAGCGACTCAAGGTAGCTCAGAGCCGATATAAGAGTTATGCGGACTCTAAACGACGACCGATGAATTTTGAAGTTGGAGATTTCGTATACTTACGGGTATCGCCTTCGAAAGGCATTGTTCGATTTGGAAAGAGGGGAAAGCTCAATCCCAGATTTATAGGACCTTTTGAGATTCTAGAAAGAGTAGGGCCGGTGGCTTACAGATTGGCTTTATCATCGGAGTTGGAACATGTGCATAACGTATTTCACGTGTCAATGTTGAGACGATGTATGACTGATACGAGTAAGATCATTGTACCTGAACCGCTACAGATTCAGGAAGATTTGACTTATGTGGAACAACCGATAGAAATCTTGGATCGCAAAGAACAAGTTCTGAGAACCAAGACTATTCCAATGGTGAAAGTACTATGGCGTAGTCACACTGTTGAAGAGACTACGTGGGAAAATGAGGAAGACATGCGGAATGAGTATCCGTACCTGTTCGACGTATGAGGTATAAGTTTGGGGACAAACTTCCTTTTTGGAGGGGAGAGTTGTCATGCCCGTTCTAGAATTTCATAGTTTAATCATGCATGATATGAAATTTTATGAATTATCATTGATATATGATAATTGAGGATAAGTGGTTGACTGTGGTCAACGGTAAGGTGTCAGTGAGGACACGGGAACATGGAAGTTCATACTGCATAATCATGAGTAAATGGCATTTATATGATTTAAATGTTATTTGACCTTATCTGGTATTTCTATGAATATATAGTAATTATACCTGTGTAGTATAATTCTGGTAAATTTGGATATGATAGTCATTTTGAGAACTGTGGCGAGAACGTGAGAGATACGTTAATTAAAAAGGTAGGTTGTGTAGAGATTTCACATAATATAGTTTTCGGACGTTATTTTGGACCCAAACGAAACTTAGTCGAAAACTTTTGAAATTTATAGTTTTTACTCGTAAAGGCATAAAATGGATGTGCGCGAAGTTTCGAGAACTAATTAGAAGTTTGAGGAACTCGTGGGGAGGTAAGCGTAATTTCAAGAACTTTTGCCTATAAATAGATGAGGATGAGATTCATTCTCATCCAAACTTTCCATAAATATCTAGAGAGAGGAGAGAGAAGGGAGATTTGGAGCCAACGGGCTTTGCGACGCCGATCGACGACCGTTCGTCCGTCAGATTTTCTCCAGATTTCAAATTTGAACTCGTGGAGGTAAGATCTACGTTTTGATACCACTTAGGCCGTGTTTGGCCAAGTTTTTGTAAAATCTTAATTTTAGACTTTTGGGAAAAACAGGTATAAACTTGTAGGAATTTCCTCAAATTCGAAATCCGACGTTTATTTAGCCCCCTAGACAATCCTTCAAAGTTTGAAGAGATTCGCACGAGGTATGAAGTCCTAACTTGTGAAATATAGAGGAATACATGTTTTATATTTCGACGACGAAATTGTGATCCGGGCGAAATCCATGAGTTAATTGTAGGCCCGTTAATTATGCACGCGCTAAATTGTGAAAAGCATGTCTAAATTTATGCGAGCACGTTAAGTTGTCTATGTGGGTCAAAGGGGAGTCTTATACAAATTCATGCCGGAGTAAGCTTCTCGATGTTTGAGAATTTAGTAGCGACGGCTACTGTGCATGGTTGATAGACTTGGACTTGCCATGGCACTTGTGGATACAATGGTTGATAGACTTGGACTTGCCATTGGTATCGCGGTTTAAGGCTTGGACTTGCCGCTACCGGATGAATGCGTATTTTTCTCCCTAGAGACTATTGTATGATTTATGAGATTAAAGCATGATTTGTCATATATTGCATATGTTAGAACTTGTACACTCAGCATATAGCTGAGCAGTGGAGATGTACTCCATTGCAGGTAAGAAGAAAGATAAGAAGAAGCGTGATGAGTGAGGCCGTTGAACGCCGGGAAAATCACACTTGTATATGTTTTGTTTTAAATTCAAAAACTGGTGTAAGGAATTGAGCATTGTAATATGTTGTAATGGATCCTTGGATTAGTACTGTAATATGGAAATCTTGTAATTGATGTCTGTAATTACGTTTTGAATGATGGAATAGAGTAGAACTTGTACACTCAGCATATAGCTGAGCAGTGGAGATGTACTCCATTGCAGGTAAGAAGAAAGATAAGAAGAAGCGTGATGAGTGAGGCCGTTGAACGCCGGGAAAATCACACTTGTATATGTTTTGTTTTAAATTCAAAAACTGGTGTAAGGAATTGAGCATTGTAATATGTTGTAATGGATCCTTGGATTAGTACTGTAATATGGAAATCTTGTAATTGATGTCTGTAATTATGTTTTGAATGATGGAATAGAGTAGATATACGTTGGTTTGGAATTGGAAGAACTTTGGAGGGAAAAGCTGCAGTTTTAAGCTGTGCTGATAGGATCAGTCGACTGGTTCTTGATCCAGTCGACTGGGTCAATGTGTTGAACTAGTTACTGCTTGGTTTCGTCTGGGGTTCAGTCGACTGGGTTGAGAAAACAGTCGACTGGATGGAGCCCCAGACCTGGACATTCTGCTGGATTGGGCATCAGTCGACTGGACTTCTTCAGTCGACTGAAAATTTTAGGCACCAGTCGACTAGGTCCCCGACACAGTCGACTGGATGGGCTGTTAGGTTGAAAACCCTTTTCTGTTTGAGATCACCAGTCGACCGGACCCTCGATCAGTCGACTGGTCCCCTGTTTTCAAAAACAGTTTTCTTTTGAAAGGATTCATTTGGCCAAAACTTTTTATAACTCTGATTCTATTGGATTTTTCAACTTAGAGGGAAATGTTTCCTAAAGTTTTAAATTACTCAGGGTTGTTTTAACAGTTCTTTCCGCTGCGTATAGGTCTACGATGTTTGGATGAGCCTTGGTGGCGTGCCACGTGTCCTATTTCCACGCGTAGTGGGATGGGTCGTGACAATTTCATACTGTCTTCTTCACATTAATAAAAGTCTAATGAAAAATTTTCACATAACTACTGAAAAAATTGTTGAATAAGATACCATACAACTCAAATTAAGGTTTGAAATATATTCATAGCAATTTGTTGTATGAGTGTTGTGAAATTTCACAATCGTGGAATACAATAGCATTTTCACAACAGCAGCAGTGTGAAATTTCACATAACAGCCAAAAAAATTCATATCAACATCTGAAAAGAAATATCATACGGTTTTATTAGTATTGATATATATATATATATATCTAATCACAAAATTCACAGAACTACTGAAAAATTTGTTGGATAACATATCATATAACTCAAATTAGGGTTTGAAATATATTCATAGCAATTTTGGAATTTCCTATATGAGTGTTGTGAAATTTTACATTCAAAATATAAAACTCATACAGTCACTATGTCAAATTTAAGATTATTGTCAAAAGCATACACAGAGATCTGAATACATTGTCAATTCTGAATAAGCTCTTCAAGAGATCGAGCTTGATTTTGCTCGTTATGTCCAAAAATACATTGCTATACTAAAAACAATTTCTCGATGTCACGCGTATGATAACAATTTGTGCGATTATGTGAATGTGTTGTGAATGTACTGTGAAAAAGTAGGGTTTAATTCAAACTAGTTTTGAATACATGAAATTTAGGAAAACTTGACAGATGTTCAACAATTTTTTTTTACCTTTTCTTCCCATTTTTTACACGAACAACACGATCAAAGAGTATGCGAAGGTTATGATCCACTTCCAGAACATCAAATCGCAAAGATCGAGCAATGAAAAACTAGGGCTTTTCATTCAACTATTTCCGAATTCTGTTAGAGAGCTTAGTTCCAGAAGTTTTGTATTTTTTTTTTAATATCGTGCAAGGACTTATAAGATATTTAACGATGCGCGAGGGGCAAATTTGTCCAACTAAAAGATAATGGAGTTGACTAGAAAATGTTTTATTGACTGAACTACAAAAAGAAAAAGTATAGCATTAAGGATTTTCGAGTAAATCTCCCATAAAAAAAAGGGTCAATTGATTTAAGGAAAGCATAGTGTTATTATGTTGGAGTTCATATGTGATTATAGAACTCCAAAAGATAAAATTTGGAGAAATTTTACTTTGAGCAGGGGTATAATTGTCATAAATAAAAAAATCATTACTGATAAAAAAATCTCACCACTTTTTAAAATTCCACCACAAAACTTGGTGAAATTTCACTACTCTTCAAATTTGGTGCGATTTCACCACTTTAAACACGGGTATAATCGTTATAAACGGGAAAAAAAATTTCATCACTGATCAAAATTTAACCTCTTTAATATTTGGTGAAATTTCACTACTTTGAACAGTGGTATAATCGTCATAAATGAAAAAAAAAAAAAAAATTGATAAAAATTTCACCAATTTTTAAAATTTCACCTCTTCAAAACTTTGGTGAAATTTCCCCAATTTGAACAGGATTTTAAATGAAACACTACTGATTAAAATTTCACCATGTCTTTAAATTTCAACCCTCTTCAAAACTTCATGAAATTTCACCACTTTGAACAGAGGTATAATCGTCATAAATGAAGAAAAAAATTATTTACTGGTCAAAAATTTACCATTCTTCAAACTTGGTGAAATTTCACCACTTTGAACAGGGGAATAATCGTCTAAATTGAAAAGGAAAAAAATTCATTATTGATAAATTTTTCACCACTTTTTTTAAAATTTCACCACTCTTCAAAAACTTAGTGTAATCTCATTACTTTGAACAGGGGTATAATCGTCATAAACAAAAAAAAAAGTCATTGCCGATAAAAATTTCACCACTCCTCAAAATTTAGTAAAATTTCACCACTTTAAACAGGGGTATAACCGCAATAAAATATGAATAATCACAACTAATGGATGTTAATAAACACAATTACTCTAGTGAGGGACCCAAACAAAAGTGCAAATAATTAGTTGTCCTTTAACCACAAGAATTCCCTAACTAGGGATTTATATCTAATTTTCCAAAAAAAAAAAAAGGAATTTTGAGAGATATCTTAAGACTGATATGGACTCTATGCAAAGGAGATGAAATTTACCAAATGCATGTTTTTACAGAACCGCCAAGGTCGAGCCTGGCCATTTGGGGGCCGCATAAGAGCTCTTCAAGGGAAGCCCCCTATAACAAACCCAACTGGAGTTCGGGATAGCAACCTTGAGGTGAAATATATATATATATATATATTTGGGTCTATTTACATACTTTTGGGTTAGGATTTTCATTATAAATAATATTCTAGGTTATTTTGTGAAGTTTTATGGTGGTTTTGAAAGTTATGAGGTTTGATGTTTATAAGGAAAATACTTTTCTTTGTTTGATTAATAAGAACACTGAAAAAAAATAGGAAGCAAAAGAGAATATAGTGGATAAATAAATTAAAATTTTAAAGAAAAAAAATTGAGTCTCATTTCTTCCCTTTTTGCTAAAGTTGCAATTATATTCTATATTTTTAAAAAATATATTTTAATTATTTAAGCATGGAAGAAAACACAAGAAAATTGGAGACAAGTAATTTCCTTTTTAAGATCCCGTTCTTCTTTTCTTTCCCTCACTAAACCTATGAATAAAACAAAACCTAATAAGGGTTGATCATTGATTGTAATTTGTAAAGTTTGTGCTGATTATCAAATAGTTTGGAATTAAAGTGCTAAACTAAGAAATGAGAAAAAATGACTTGGATCAAATATTTAGGGAATGTTAAGTTACAATTGAGCCAATATTTATATTAGATAATTGTTGGAAAATCTCTCAAATAACTCTCAAAAGTTTAAAATTCCAATTGGTTTGACCATTTCCTAAAAAAGACAAAAGGAATCTAATACAGTGCTCACACGGTATAAGCGAACGCACAAAAGAAGATCACATGCACAACCCCCAACTCCCCTTACGCGCTTTTGCTTGGTTTCAGTCAGTCACATCGTGTGAGTGGCTGCACCATCTGATATTCATTTTGAAAATGTTTTTTTAAACTTTAAACATCCATAACTTTTGATCTACAACTCTGTTTTTTACAAATTTTATACCGTTGGAACCGTGTCAACGAGAGCTACAAAACTAGTACTATTGTTGATACCTTTTGAGCAAAAGAAAAAAACTCTTATTTTTACATAGCATGTTCCAGACGAACCTAATATAATTTTCACATAATATTCGTGTATGAGTTATTGAATTTTCTCGTAATATTCACGTATGTCAAGTTGATATGTTGTAAGAAGAAAAAAAACTGAATGTTCACTTTGTTCTTAATGAGAATTTTAGTGAAATTTCACAAGAATTTTGCATTTGTTTGGGTCGAAAAACTATGCTTTATAATTAATTTGTGAAATTTGATTTTTCTTTTTTAACGAAATATGCATTGTTTAAAAAATAAAAAAAAAAAGAGTGAAATTTCATGTTTTTACATACATAAATGTTAAGTGAAATTTCACTGAACTTATACGTGAATATTAAGTGAAATTTTACTTAAATTGACACTTGAGGGACTTTTTAACAAAGTAAGTATCAAATTAGACCTTAAACTCTAGAGAGTTACTTCTAGTGACTTTTGGGATAGTTAGTGAATTTTCACTTAACCTACTAAGTGAAATCTCACTAAACGAGTACACGAATGTTAAGTTTAACTTCAAGTTTTTTAGGAAGAAAGCATGTACGAGTTCAGTGAATTTTCACTTAATATTTATGTATGCCAAATTTATATGTATAAAAAAATTAAAAAAAGATGAATTGCAATAAAGTCATTGCTACCTCATTAAGGCTTAGTTTGGCCCCCATTTTGGTGCTTCTCCTTTTTTAAAGCACAATTTCATGTTAATGTATTTGGTAACTAGTTTATGAGCTTTACAAAAAATTGAACTTAGGGCTTTATTTTAAAGAGCTTTTAATATTTTTCAGGTATTCAGTGAAATTTCACTTAACATTTTATGTATATCAAGTGAAATTTCACTTGTTATTCATGTATGTAAAAACATGAAATTTTTCATGTATTGAGTAAAATTTCATTTAATATTTTATGTATATCAAGTAAAATTTCACTTATTATTTATGTATGTAAAAACATGAAAAAAAAAATTTCTCAAAACATATCAACAATGGTACTAATTTTGTAGCTCTCGTCGACACGATTCCAACGGTATAAAATTTGCGAAAAATGGAATCGTAGGTCAAAAGTTATGGACGTTTAAAGTTTAAAAACATTTTTCGAAATTAGAAATGATACGGTACACTGCTCGCACGGTGCGAGCAGTGTCAGAAGGAAGACGTGCGCGTGGCAGCACGTGGGGCGCGCGTGGGGCCGCGTGGAGTGAGGGAGTTGTGCATGGGTTCTTCTATGGTGTGCACATTTATACCGTGCGAAGACCAGCTGTCAATTTTTTGTCCTTTTTATTAAGTCACTTTCTAATTTGTACTCAATGGTATATAGAGGTCCTTTTTTATAAATACCCCTATTTATATTATAATTATGCTTTTAAAATGTACGGTGGTTTGTTGGGCTAATACATTACTTATTTTTTTCTTTCCAGAATTGGGGCACTATTTTTATTTTTATTTTTATTTTTTATCAAATTAGGGCCCAAATCAAAGGTCAAAATCGAAGGACCTACGCAAACTTGAAAACTATTTTTCTTTTAAAAATTAAGTAATTTTCAAAGTTTAAAACATTTAGATATCTAAATTACAACAGTTTAAAACCTAATTAGAATGTATGATACATCCGAATTCAAAACCTCTGGGATATATCGCAGAGTTTCCTCACAATATCAGGTTATATATTGGACCTTTTTCTTTATTTTTATTTTACACATGAATGAGAACAGGATTTGGGTTTTTCTTTTTTGGTAGTTTGTTTTGGGTACAAGTGCAACTTTATAGGGTAGTAGAGACAACTCAGACAAGAGATAACAACTTTAGCAGCATGTTGTGACAATGTATCCGTACCAATTTTGACCCTCGTGAATTGAGGGGTCTTTGTTTCACCCCTTTTCAGTTGATTTTACAGCAATTTCACAACATACCACTCACTGTCAATGCCTTTCTACCATTTCCATGCACAAAAGGTATTGATAACTACAAACAATATATTATTACAAAATTACAAATTTGGATACAGCATTATGTTTTGTCCCTTCTAGACCATCTTTATCATAGTGTCTTTGTTCAAGGACCATGTCTTCTCCCCTTGAAAGCAATCCTCTACATTATTCACATTCACCCCCCATACATGTATGATCCAAAATGCTTGGGTGTAAACTGTTGGAAAATTGAATGAGAAATTTTTAGTGTTGTATATGATAGAGTTTGGTCATGCCAAACACTCCCTTATGTGACTAGTTATGACTGTTCATGAATAGTCACTAGCCATGACTATTCACCAACAGTCACCTATTGGCCTATATATACAACTAACTTCCATTTATTTTGGAGAATTAATTTAGAGAATATTACATAGTTCATATATATATGTAGAGTGTGTCAAGTGTCTAAGAGAGTACAAACGCAAGTATGGTTCGCTGGAACCTTATTATTTGAAGTGCTTCTATAGTAAGGGGGAGATCGTTGTATCCTGGGAGACAAATGCCGCAAATCTGTGAGCAATGTGAAGCATAATTGTCTTGAGGACATAGTGTCAAACACTAGACTCGATCTATTGTCTGCTTTGCATCTGTACCAGGTTCATTTATACCAGGTTCTGTTTTGTTTACTGTATTTACTTATTGCAGTATTAATGTTGGTTCTTTATTTTAGATTTATACATTTTTCGTATAAACCAGGTTCTATTTTATATACAGTATATTTATCAAATTTATACATCTTAATATATTTTGGATAACAATCTTAAGACAATTATCGCATTCGTATAAATATGAATTTCCTTCACTCACTTTTCTGGTCGTGAATACATAAATCCGTTGTTTCTAAAATTTGGCAATTCGCATTCTGTTCATGGCATCAATCTGCATCCGGTTTAAATTGTTTCATAAATTGACTGTTACAAGCTGGAAAAGTCACATACATGAAGTGCCAAGTCACAACGTTTGGTATATCACATAGGAACTGTTTGGTAGTGCATCTTCGTGTCATGTTGTGTTACTTCAACACTTACTGCCACCAACTTTTCCTTTGTAATCTAACTATTGCCTTCATTCAAAATTTTAAATGGTTGGGTACCGTTTGGTGGATTTCTAAACTCTTGTATTTACACTTATGGTTAATGAGTGTATATATGTGTGTGTATATATATATACCTACATGCAAATATGGGTATGATGGTATTAAATGAAATTATGAAATATGATGTTCGACCTCTACATATTTCATACTGATTAGGCTTGACATTATTTAAAAATAATAATAAGAAAAAAAAAAATTTTAAAAAAAAGGGAAAAGGAAATGGAAAAAAAAAAATAAATTTGGATTTATTTCTTTAATTATTAAAGAGACCTTTTAGCAACCAAGGTCCCAAACGATGCTTTATGTCTCACTTTACGAATTCTCAAATGATGTGGTTCCTTTCCTTATTTGTTAAATGGTGCATTTGTGGCACATTTTCAAATCTTCGTGTACATTCAAAAAAATTTAATTCAAAATGTATGTATTGACAAGTCATAATGATTGGATTGTATGCACATCATATACAATCTATTTGATAATACATATCATATTATGTTTGGATACTGGTTGTTTGAATGAGGAAAAAAAAAAACTTATTTTTTTCTCTAATTTTTCCGAGTACAGTATGTGTTATTAAGATAAATAAATAAAAAGTGTGTGATCGAATATGATTTAGTTCTGTACTATTTACAAATTTGCATTCGGTCATATGATACGGTTGTCGTGCCTACTCAATAATATGGAAAGGTGCATCTGTTCATGTATGTTTTACCATTGCCATTGGTTGTCTTTCAAGTACATACATGTGTTTTCAATAAAAAGGTGCCTTATTGGTGTTTGTTTAAACAAAACTAGTTCGGAATTTTCTTGCTCAGATTAACAAGAAATATAGTTATGATGTTTGTTCTCCATATTGGGACTCGTTCGTATCGACACATTTCATCTGGAATCATTGTGTTGTTTTAGAAAAGTCGTTTCTTTTAGACTATTGGATTATTAGAACTTTGACCCCTATCAATTTTGGAAATTTTATGTTTTACCCCTTGACTGTTTTTAATTTATTCTTAAATTTGATCATATCTTTATGGTCAAGTACTATAGTGTGCATATGATCGATAAAATCATGAAATGTGGGGTAGTGATAATGCTTGTATTAACATGTGACCATAGATACTTGCAAATGTGGGGGTTGATTTATTTGGAATCTAATATTTTGCAAGTATGAAAATTTTGTGTATATGGTTGATTTATTTAGAATCTAATATTTTGCAAGTATGAAAATTGTGTATATGTGCTCTTGTAAATTAATTAATTATATGGATAGCTAGCCTTGGAGTTAACCAAGATGATTAACTCTGAAACCCAAGATGATTCAGTGTGGTAAACTTGAAATATTAGTCAAAAAGTTAGCTCACATTGGAGCTTAAAGACATTACTTTGAGATTAGTAACCATAAAAAGAATTTATGAGAATTGCTAAAAAATAATCATAAGAGTTAATTGTTCTACGGAAAGGGGGAAAAGTGTTTTAGACTTGTGAAATATCTTCATGGATTAAATCAAGCGCCAAAGTAACGGCTTGAGAAAATTCGTGTCAAGCAAGAAATAGAGTTATGTCAATATTTTTCTATATTGACCACTAGAAAGTGATAGTTAGGGTTCTCAAATATTTGAGACACCTGTTGAACTATGAACTACATAAGAAACTGGGTATTTGTTTCAAAAGACTCAAAATCCAAACGTGGATATTTATAGTGTAGTGCAGTCGTCCCTAAGAAATTTTCTAAATAGACTTGCATTGCTTGATCAACAGTGGAGTCTGAATTCAATGCTCTAGATAAAGTAAGAGGAAGTTGAGTAACTTCTCCATATCTTAGAGGGCACCCCATAAAGGACGAAACCTGTGCCACTTGTTTATGTATAGTGAGATAGTCAATCAGTGATTGGAAGGGCGCAAAGTAATATGACGTTATATCTTGATACATTTGTCATAGATATATTACCGTGAAGCAACTGCTCTCAATTGAAATTATTTCTATTGACTAGGAAAAGTCAAAGAAATATAATGCGGATCCGCGTATCGTTAAAGTCTATATTACAAGAGAGCAAGTTTGCTATTCATCGAGGGGAATGGGATTAAAGCATGTAAATAAAGAGTCGACATAGTGGAAACCCCGCCTAGCTGATTGGAGATCCCAAGATCTAGGTTCAAAAGGGACAACTAAATTATGTGTAACTCGGTGGAAGCATTGAGGAGGTAAACACTCCTACCCATTCTTATGATGAAAACAGTGCTGACTGCAGCAAGATTAGGATAAGTTATGCTTTTAATGATTCTTATACCTTGGAAATCCAAGTGGGGTATAGCAGAATACTCTTAATAAGAAATCACATATATGAGTGTGAAATGTGGCCGCTTCTATGAGAATTTTAAAGGCTGAATTCTCTAGAGCACTCATGAATCCGGGAGTTATTCAGGGCCAAAATAAACACAACCGTGAGAATCGAAAGTGTTCAGAATGACTCTGTGTAAGTTCTATTGTCTAGATTTACACCAAAGCCTGAACAGTTCAAGACATCGCGTTCACTGTTTAGCCGAGCGAATCCGATAGTTCTTCACTACGGAAGGTTCAAAGACGAAAGCTACCTATCCCGATGCAGTGTCATTCCACTGTACTCTCTCTCGTGTCTACATTCGAGTTTGCATGTTGTACAACATTTCATTCATGTGGAGGATTGTTGAAAAATTGAATGAGAAATTTTTAGTGTTGTATATGGTAGAGTTTGGTCATGCCAAACACTCCCTTATGTGACTAGTTATGACTGTTCATGAATAGTCACTGGCCATGACAATTCACCAACAGTCACCTATTGGCCTATATATACAACTAACTTCCATTTATTTTGGAGGATTAATTTAGAGAATATTTCATAGTTCATATATATATAGTGTGTCAAGTGTCTGAGAGAGTACAAACACAAGTATGGTTCGCTGGAACCTTATTATTTGAAGTGCTTCTATAGTAAGGGGGAGATCGTTGCATCCTGGGAGACTAATGCGCAAATCTGTGAGCACCAATGCAGGGCATAATTGTCTTAAGGACATAGTGTCAAACACTAGACTCGATCTATTGTCTGCTTTGCATCTGTATCAGGTTCATTTATACCAGGTTCTGTTTTGTTTACTGTATTTACTTATTGCAGTATTGTTGGTTCTTTATTTTAGATTTATACATTATTCGTATAAACCAGGTTCTGTTTTATATACAGTATTTTTATCAGATTTATACATCCTAATATATTTTGGATAACATATACGAGCTGAGCCGGTCAATAAGGGCTCGAAGTTCAGCTCAATAAGGACTAGGCTTGGCTCACTCATGAACACGATCGATTAAGGCAAACACTTAAAAGCTCGACTCGTTTGAGCTCGTGAGCAAGTTTGCAAGCAAATTCAACTCGGCTCGTATACACCCCTACTTGGGTCCAAGTTACTAGTACTCCCTCCGACCCAATTTGTGAGTCCTATATTCCATTTTAGGATGTCCAAAATTAGTGTCCGCTTTCCTAATTTGGTATATAATTTTTACTTACTTTCCAAAACTACCCTTTATTGAAATCTACACTAAGACAAAACTAAAAAAAAATAGTTGTAATAATTAGGGACAATTGTGAAAAGTAGGTATAAATTCTTCTTATTCTCTTAATAAGTTGAGTTCCCAAATATGGACTCACAAAATGGGACGACACTAGTGAATTTGTTGTATTGTCATAAACCAACCACATTTTTAATACATAGTCGATGTGGATCTCCCCACTCAAATATGTGAAGTCGCCTTGAATCACATAGCACAGATATCCCAAAACAGTTTTCTAATTTGGCGCATGTAGGATGCACCTGCACTTCTCTTACGATCCTATTCCTCCACAGGATCCATCACGTGTGTCCCCTCATGGGAACTGCACGTATAGCAGTAAAATGTCAACTCCGCAAACTATTGGCCCAATAACTTTTAGAACAGCCTAAAAATATGGCCCAAATTACTTAAACTCAAATTATTATTTACAAGTTTGTGGTATTATTTAGTTAGTAAAGATTGGGAGACATTCAAAAGCAAAATTTTTTGGGACACAATTCAAAAGGTGTGTCTACATCTCTCATGTGATGTCACTAGACCCTACAATGACACAAAAGAGAGAGAGACACATCTCGTAAGTTGTGTCCTAAAAATTGTGTCTTTAGGCTTACCCCGAGTATTACCCTTTATATATAAAGCCAATTACATCTGTATACATCCAAAGACCAAAGCAAGTCGCCTTCCCACAGCCTTCCACCTGCTTTCTCGAGTTAAAGAAACATTTCTAATACATGGTCGATGTGTGATCTCATAGTTTAGCCAAAAAAAAAAATGCCATGATTCGCAAATTTGGGATATCATAGATGCTATTAAAGTAATCTGTATCACAAACCCTGACATGTGATACCACTCCAGCACTCCTATAACATTTAACATATCCAAAATTTGAAAAGTATAGCATTACTCCTTGGTAAAATAAAACTTAAGAATTACTATTTTAACTTGAGTAGTTATGTTCATTGTTCATGACTCCCTCTATCTGCAGGGCCGGCCCTGAGGCCAAGCGGCCAAGCCGTCGCATGGGGCCTTATTTTTAGGCCTCATTTTTAGGCCTATTTTCTTCTAATTTTTTCTTATTTTTTTATGAAACTTATCATTTTTAGGCCTATTTTCTTATAATTTCTTCATAATTTCTATAAAACTTATCATTTTTATGCCTATTTTCTTCAAATTTCTTCCCAATTTCTATGAAGCTTATTATTTTTAGGCCTATTTTCTTCACAATTTCTATGAAACTTATCGTTTTTAAGCCTATTTTCTTCTAATTTCTTCCTAATTTTTATGAAACTTATCATAGGGGCCTCATTTTTTAGGCCCTTTTGAAAGTTCGCTTGAGGCCTCGGCCAAATTTTGGCATCTCAGGGCCGGCCTTGTCTATCTGTATGTGGGAGATGTTTTGCCAATACAATCATTTAAGGCTCTGTTTGGTTCATGTATTCATGAGGGAAAAGAAAATAGAAAGGAAAACTAGTTCCTTCATGTTTTTCTTCGTGGTTATTACATTAAAAATCAAACAAAAATCCAAAATTTAATTCTAATATATTATAAAAAGGAAGGGAAATGACTATTAAAATTCAAAATATTTAATTTATTTCTCAACTTATTCTCTTTTCTTTCTATTTTCCTCATCGTTTTCCTTAATAACCAAACAAAAAAAAATATTCCTCATCGTTTTCCTTAATAACCAAACAAAGAAAAATATTTTCCTCTATGCTTTCCTTTCTTTTCCCTTACTAATCCAAGAACCAAACAAGGCCTAAGGGCAAAATGCCTACTGATGGAATTGGGACACACATTTGCTTCTCTCTATTGATAGTATGGTTGAGACACGTTATGATGAAAAGAGTCATATGGATATCTAAAGTATTACTCTAAGTAATTAAAATAGGATTTTGAATATTCAATATGCAAATTGTCCATTGGAAATGCTCTAACAATTGACAGAAACAAATTTCCTATACTTAATATCAGTTTTTACTCATATAGTATACAACTTCAAATTTCTAGGGGTAAAAAAACTTGAGTTACTTTGTGAAAAAACAATATCTAAAAATTTAAGAGGGCTAAACTGTTCCATCAACTCCTAATTATGAGACTACTAATTAAATCAGGGACTTTAATTCTTTGTTAGGTATGGAAGGTTTGTATTTAACCAACTTTACATGCTTTTGGACCAACTTTTCTTGGTCAAATTAATGTCTCATCCAGATAATTAAGCCTCTAATTTCAAAGTTTATTAAACTACTTAAGCAAACAAATTGCTTTTTAGAGTGTCCATATTTTCAATGTATACTCATTCCGGACCACCTGATAGAGTTGACATTGAAACTCCATCCATTTGAAAGTGATATATCTTTCTATCATGAATATTCTTTTCACATGCCTTATATCTTTGTTGTGTAGGTGAGGTATCTCTTAATCTCAATGTGTTTTGATGGGAGAAATAATGAGGGAAAAAAAAAACATATTTTTGGGATACATATTCTGTTAGACTTTATTGAATAACGTCAAACAGAAAAAGGGAAATTTTTAGTCTCTGTTTGGGTAATGGATTTAATGAGCAAAATGAAAAGAAAACATAAAGGAAAAAAAAATTTGTTTCATTAATAAAGAAAACATTGAGTAAAATAGAAACGAAAAGGAAAAAGTGTGAAATAAAATAGATAATTTTGGATTTGTTGGTACACCTATTTTCTTGAATTCTTCGGTACACCTATTTTCTTGAATTCTTGTTATATATTAAAAAATTAGTTTCGGTTTTTTTTTTTACTTTTATTTTTTATCGTTTAGTGAAATGGTCCCATGCGAGGACATAAGTGTTAGGGTCCGGGGGAGGGGGACGAGGTTCTGGTATGAGCGTGGCATGAAGAATCTTTTCACCAACTAAATTACGGCGTTGCTCTTTACACTATCTAAGCATTGAGTCACAGACAGATAAGTTTATTTATTGTTCTCTCCCTAGGAAGCACCGACACTTCTAAGAAGGTAACGTGTCGCGTGTCGTATCGTGTCCGACACACGGACACGACACTTCACGGACACTTTTATTGGAGTGTCGACGTGCAATATTTTTAGAATTTTGTTGTGTCGGTGTGTCCGTGTCGTGTAGTATCGTGTCGGTGTTTCCGTGTCCGTGCTTCAAAGTTCTCTCCCTGTGTTCTTTCTCTTTTTCTTTTAGTTTTTCTTTTTCTTGACTTCTCTAATATCGGAAACCAACCAATGAAAATTTTGCACCATGTGTGGGTTGTATCCTTGTATAGTTGTATGTATAGGTGGAATATGTTTAAGGGACTTGGGCCCAATATGTTATGAATGGAAACAAAATCATTGCGTGAATAATGAATTCTTCGATTAGTAGGCCAGGCCCAAAACCAGCCCACATGAAGAATGAGAGAACAAAGCTCTATAATACTTTTGCTAATCTCTTTTGAGTTCATTTGGATATGTTCATCTAAGAAATCAATCCAAAACCTATCTTGAATATTAAGTAATTCATGGATAACATCTAAATGTTGCAAAAGTTTTTTTTTTTTTTTTTTTTTTTTTTTTAAATTTGCTGCTTATAATTTCAGAGCTAGTAATACATTTGCAGTTATTTACACATTGCTTTTCTTTAATTCATTTAGCAATCCTTTCCTGTGCGAATGATGTTTATTAATCACTTCTGATTTTCAGTTTGTCATTAGGAGTGATATAAGAGTTAAGAAATTATATCCACCAATAATATGTTACAACTTGATTATTAGGGTAAATTATTAGCCCGTTACTCCGGAGAAAAAAGAAAAATCATTTTTGCTAGTATACAATATACATCAACTGATGTGCCACTAGGACAACCGAAAACAACTTCGAATGAATACTCAATGGTTCCACGAACAATAATACTATAATACCACGGTTTATCCCCAAGTTAAATTTCCAACATGATGAAGTGGAACCATATTCACTTAACAGTTAGACCACCTTAGATGAAATTAAAGTTGCTTTGGATAGTCTCACTGTCATGCACACACATCAAACGTGTCAGACATACCCACAACACTACTTTAAATCAAAATCGACCGGGCTGCACGCTCGCAAGATTGTCCGAGGAAACTTACAACAAATACCATTTGTGGAACTAATCATATGAAAAAAAAAAGGGTCAAAATTGAAAAGGAAAAATGAAACCTACCATTTGGTCTTTTATACCAATTGCAACTAAGATATAGAATCATTTTTAAAGATCAAAGTACAAGGCAAAGTTCCAGCAATCAGAACCCAAAGAACGCATGGATTCCAAAGCACCAATGAAAACGAAAACCTTCAAGTCACTACCTAAAAGAATTAGAAACAAGAAAGCTTTCCGACTTAAAAAGTCACTATTCAAATGCATCATCATCGTCGTCGGGAAGAGGCTGTGCAGCAGCTGCAAGTAGTTCAGCTTCATGCCTGCACCAAAAGTGTCAATTACGTTAAAATGCCAACCGCAACTTCATGAAAACTGGAGAAAATGAGCTATAGAATGAGTCGTGTGATAGTTGAAAATCCAACTCCAGCAATGCCAAAAGTAGATACTCCAATATGAACCACATTCATTATGATTATGTCAAATGACATTTAGATACAGGTAAGAATGTCTCCAATCATCTCCAACCATGCATGCCACTCTCCTTAAGCCAAAATAAGAAGTTTGATTGCAAAAACTAAGAGCTCCAAGTGACTCGCCATTCACCAACTAGCTGAAAGTCGGGAGTAGCAAGGTGGTGACGATGAGAAAATCACCTCGCCACATCCTCTCTATGTGGACTGCAAATCCTTAGGAAAAAGATGGTGACGATGAGAGTCGTTTTTGGGTTAGGGCCGTGGTGGGCTATTTGCTAACGAGACGGATTGGGTATATAATGGTCGGGTTTTGGCCAAATGGTGGATTTTAATTTGGTATCCTGCTTGATTAAACAGGTTTATTTAATGGGTTTGGTTTAACAATTGGGTTAAATTGGCCCAACTTGTAATGTTTTCAATTCAAAAAAATGTAAAAATTCATACCTTCCTAAAGCAGGGATTATGGGAGTACCCAAGTAAACAGTGATTGGCTAATTAAGTTAGCTAGCCATTCACTTGGAGAGATTGGTTGGCGATACTATAAGGGCATCAATTATATTGTGTAAGGCTATATAAGTCATGCCATATTCTATGGCACTACTACCTCACTCACCAACAATACAAGTGAACAATATATCAAAAAGTTGGTAAAGGGAAAAATATAGAAAGTGAGACTGTATAGATATATCAAAGATATGAGGATTTACAGTTGCTGTGCAGCCATGTCGATTTGAACTTCCGGAGGAGCAAGAGCAGGTGACTCAACAAAGTGAAGGTTAGCATCCCTGCAAGGTCAAAGCATTGATTCAATCGCACCTCTTAAGATTGCTATTACTAACTAGTAACTACAGTATTAAGCACCAAAAAATTACCCAGCAAGTTTTCTAGCAAGATATAGGAAAGGTTTTTCAAAGTTGTAGTTGCTCTTAGCAGAAATCTCATAGTATTGAAGATTCTTCTTCCTGTGGAATGTGACCTGCTTTGCTTTCACCTGCCGATTCTTCACGTCAACCTTGTTCCCACACAAAACAATTGGGATATTCTCACACACCCTATCAACAGCAATAGAAAGATTTTTCAGGATCTCTATGAAAATAAGGATATTTTAAGATATAATAAGACTGTCAAAAGCACCTGCAGAGATCCCGATGCCATGTTGGAACATTCTTATATGTCAAACGTGCAGTTACGTCGAACATTATGATGGCACATTGCCCGTGAATGCTGCATAGATCAAAAAGACCTTACACTGCATTAATGTAAATGCAACAACCATCATAGATGACACAAGCAGAGGCAAGGGCAGAAGTTATTGAAATTTCAACTGAGAGTATCCTACTCCTTTGCACTAATACGCTAGGTAAATACATTATACAGTAGGATAGTTTGAAAGCAAATTGCATCAAGGATAAATGATAGAAGAAACTGGAGGAAGAACGCGCTTAGCCACCACACGGAAATTCAAATCAGATAAATTCTGCTAAAAAAAATTTGAAAGTTTCATTTAATACTTACTTTCTTGAGGAAACTCAATCCCCATCGGATAATTGTTATAAGAAATTCCCGTACACAATTTGACACATTTCCATATGTAAACTATTTCTTTCAATGGATTCACAAAAAATTTATAATTAACTGTAGTCCACTGACAAAAATTATCATCAGCACCTAAGTAAAGAATATCATTCCGCACAGCAAATCAGAACCAATATAATGACCATAATGTCACAAGAGAGTACATAAGAATTTCACCATCAGCGACAATCAGATAACGTGATAATGTACGTACGTAAATTAAAGCTCACAATTTAAAATTTATTTCATCAAAGTAAATTTCACCATTAGCGACAATCAGATAAAATTATGATGTATGCAAGTAAATTTTGCAGCTCACAAATCCTTAACTTTAAACCTTCAACAATCAAAATAGTGAGTAGTTGCAGAAAAAAAACCCGAAGTTTTGCTATTTCTTAATCCAAGAGAACCAAAATAGACACATCAAGAAAAAGAAATGAAACTAAAAGTACAAATTGGTTGTATCCTTCAACTATTTTCCACTAGAAACCATTCTTCACCACGACTGCATACAATTTTATTGGATAGAACATACGTACAAAGAATCTATGTTCATTATAAAGGTGCAACTAAGAACATCAAAAGGTCAGAAGAATCTACAATAACAAAACATAGAAACACAAAAATCTAACCAACGATAACTTACTAATAACCATCTCTGAGACCTCCAAACTTCTCTTGCCCAGCAGTGTCCCAACAGTAAAACCTTATCTTTCCACAGTTTGTGAAGAAATCCAATGGATGAACTTCAACGCCAATCGTTGCTGCAAATCAAAAACCTTTTATCCATTCAATCTAGGTTCCAACGCCTATATCATATAACCTTAATTAATTTATACACATACACATTATACATATATATATATATACATGTATCTGTATTCGTATATCAGGAAGCTTACGCTCGTATTTCTTCTCAAACTCTCCAGTAAGATGCCGTTTGACGAACGTAGTTTTTCCTGAATCACAATAATACAAACAGATCAGCGTCCAAAACGGGAGAAAAAGCAAAAACGATCAAACTCTGTAAATCGAAGATCAGATCCGAAACACCAAATGCCTAAAATCGGATCAAATCAACGAAACAATTAAAAAAAAAATTCCAAAAAATAATAATAAAACATAAAAATCAACAAAAAGTAGTACCAGTGCCACCATCGCCGACGATCACAAGCTTAAAGCTTGGGTAGTCCACAGCTGCTTGGTTAGGAAGAGCCTGCAAAGATACATATACACACACATATTATATAATTATATTATATATATATATATATATTGATGAATATCCACACACCGACAATAACAATAACACAACCCTATCCCTAAATTGACGAAGAGAGAGAGAGAGAGAGAGAGAGAGAGAGAGAGAGAGAGAGAGAGAGGTACCATTTGCTTTTGGTCTGCGTTTGAATTTGATTTTCGAATGTAGAGACAGAGAGAGAGGAGAAGGGGGTCACTGTTAATATAGGTGAGAGAGTGTGTGGGGTTGCGTTGGGGGGTTTAGATGGGTTTTTATGGCTTTTGTTTGACGCGAAGCTTCTGTACCGTTGGATTAGATCCCGCTTTAAAACGCCGCTTAAATTCTGACCTTACACGTGGCTGTATGTCGGGGGGGTGTTTTATGGGCTTTCTTTAGGTTCTGTAGGGCCTAAAGGGAACAATATAAGAAGATGCGTTTGTTGGGCTTTTGTTATCAAAAGAGAGGGAATAACAAAACAAAGGCCCACGGAATCGACTAAAGTCGTGTTTGGATATACCCATTAAAATCATCATGGGTGGTGGAGTGTTGAATTTTCTTGGGTAAGTTTTTTACAACAAAACAAAAATGAGGGAGAAAATGAGAAGGGGATCTAAAATTTAAATGAATAAGGGTGTGTTTGATAAAACTGAAAATTAAGTGCTGAAAATTAAGTGCTGAAAACTTTAAGCTACTGAATTTGCAGTATTGCAAATAATGTTTTAAGTGCTGAAAATTAAGTGCTGAATATAATTAGACTGTTTGATAATACTAATATGAAAACACTGAAATCTTTAAAGATTACAAATTTGTCCCTGATTGCTCACCATTTATTTAGATAGCATGCAAAAAACAAATAATCATGTTTCTACTGACAATAAAATTAAAAAAATGCTCAACTTTGACTGCTTAACAACGCATTTGCAATTTGTTCACGCAAATTGATCATAAATTCTTGATCTAATTGACTTCTTCCACCTAAATCTCTTGCTTCATTTGCACTTGCATCACTTTGAAGATCTTCCAGCGGAACATTTTCATCTTGGTACTGCTCGAACAGTGAGTCACCAAGTGCAGTCTTCCTAATATAGTTATGAATCGCTACACAAGCAATGACGATATTTCTTTGAACAGAAAAGGGATACGATGCCATCTTCGTTAAGATTGAAAAACGAGCTTTTAGAACACCAAATGTTCGTTCAATCACATTTCTTAACCTAGCATGTGCATGGTTAAACATTTCTTCCTTTGTCCTTGGACGACCACTTTGTCTGAAATCCGACAACCAATATCGTACATTGCGATAAGGTGCCATAAAACTACGAGTGTGGGTGTATGCAGCATCACATAGGTAATATTTACCTGCATTAGTTACAAACAAATTAAAAATGTAACAAAATATCACAGTAGTTAAATTAGTAAAGATAAATAATTAAGAATTTTCTTGCCAGGTGGAGGAAATGGAAAGTTATTTGATGGATCACGCATAGTCTCTGTTAACACTCTAGAGTCATGTGCCACGCCTTCCCATCCAGCCCATATAAATGTGAAAACCATATCAAAATCACAAATACTAAGCACATTTTGGTAGCAGTCACCTCTTCCTCTGCCTCGATAAGGTACTTGCTTATCGGATGGTATAACAGCACGAATCAAAGTACCATCTAGTGCTCCCACTGCACCCTTTTTTTTTATTGATTTAAAAAAAATCAAATTATTGTATAAAACATTAGTAAATTTAATAAATTCACAAACAATTTCAATTGTTACCTGAAATATAGCTCTGAGACGACGATGCTGGGTAATCTGAGTAGGTTTATGATTAAACGACGTGGGCACAATTATTTCCTTCGAAAAAAATAGCACTGCTTGTAGTACTTCATGGAAATACCTGTGAATTGTTTGGGTTGAATGGTTGAACCGCCGTTTAACTAAGTGATGCCTAGTATTATGACTAATAGCCATGATAAATATCGCCATCTTCTCCTCTACGGATATATAACGGTTGTCTTGCAACCACCCTTTAGCTCGAAAATGATTGCACAGGTTCAAGAACACATCTTTTTTCATCCTTAGTATCTCTTCACAATGTGCCTCGTTCCCTTCAAGCAATTCATCGACATAGGCAGCTCCACTTAAGGAAGAATTGGTATCTGGTCTTCTTCCTTTACGTCTCATCTTTAATCTCTTTATTATTAGAATTACTGCAATTTTCGTTAATGCAATTCTCCTCAATGTCGTCTTGTTTTCCATTCTAGGCATGCTGGTGATATCATGAATATTCCAAAATATGTATATAAAAAAAACAAAAAAAAAACAACGTAAATATGCAAAGAGACTAAACCAACAATGATATTATTTGTAAAATAACAAATCTTTTGAGACTAAACCAAGAATAACAAAAATTGCAAAGTTCTGAAAATTAAAATCCTAGTTCTACATAGTTCTGAGAACAATAAACCTAAAACTTAAAGAAACCCTAGTTTTTTAGCATTCATTTGTATCCAATTCATTCGAACTTCTTCTGGCTTCTTAGCAAGCATAATCCACTGCTCTCGGTGTGCCTGACTCTCACAAAAAATACTACAAGCGGCAATATATATAGGATCATCCATTTGGAGCTTTTCCATTGTGTCCAAGATTTTGTTGCATTCTTCGAGCGAAGGCCCATCAGATTTTTCTAAAGTTTTAAGAACTCTTTCAATTTGTTTATCGACTTCACTAGATTCCGTCTTCTTACGTCGTTTATTTTTTGGTTGAACGTCAATTGGTGAGGATGGTGGAATAGGAGATTCAGAATCAAGGTCAATGTTTATTTCTGAGGACTCTGGTCCTACTTGTGACATTGAAGATGATCCAATATCATCCTTGGGCATTCCTTCCTTAGACGGACCCCACCCTGCTCTTCCAGTAGCGGCTATACCGTCAAATAAAAATTTCATCTCCTCTGCATTTTGTAACCCAATGTACCGAAATTGTTTTGCATCTGGATTTCCCTGTTATAAATTAAAATTTTAAAAAATACACTTATATTATAATTATAAACACAAAATATTGATAATGTGCACGTCATTGATTTTTTTTTCTCTATTACCTTAATGTAGTCATCCCATCTTTCAGCATTCCAATTCATGGTATTAGTTTCTGGATTAAATCCATGACCAGTTGCACTTGTCACCAAATTTGACCATATTGTGTATTTCTTCTTTGAGTAATCCCACAAATTTTCCAGTTGTGCCTTGTTAACTTTAACATTTTTTTTCTCAAGAAATAGCCTTTCGATATTTTGCCAAGACTCCTTCTTTAAACTGCCACCGTTTTTGCCTTTGTTGCTTACTTCTTCAATGCACAAGCCTAGATAAAATTTCACCAACTCTGGATCCTTCCAATTTGCTCTACTCGCATTTTCACTAGACATCCTACACATATCAGGCATATAAATACATAAGAATTTATAAAATCATATTTCACTTCTTCTATTTTATATTTTTTTATTTCTACCATAATCGTTTTAGAATTTAATTTTGCAAGCATAACATTACTCTATTGCTAAAGCGCCCTAAGACATATATAGCAAAGAATACCAATTATATCGTAATCCCAACTGAATCAAAGTTTTCTCAATTTGAAACTGTATCGTAATTTAAACAAAACAAAAAAAAAAAATCCACATCAACAGAATTATATAACAATGAACCCTTTAAGACAAAATCTTGAGAAGTAAAGCTCGAATCCAATGTTTGAGACTTGAATGATTCTTCAATGAGCTGGATTTGAAGTCCACGAAGTATTTCAGTGATTGGTAAAGAAAAGTGTCAATATTGTAAGAAAAACTGGATTTGAAGTCCACGAAGTACATTGCATTATCTTGCCCTTTATATCACTACATCATGTAAAGCCTTTGTTTACAGAGAAGGTTCAAAGGATAATGTTAAAACAGTTTCGTTGCTTTTATAGTTTCTCAATACCTACAGGTTAGTTGGCATGCAAGAAAGCAACCAGATAGTTTTAATAAAAACAACATTTTCTGGTGAATATTATTGTGGTGACACATGGATCAAAGAGCCAATATGGTAAGAAAAATTTGGCTGATGTGATAAAAGAGCCAATATGATAAGTATTATTGCTAGCTAACTGAGAGACATATGATAAGTAAAATCAATGAACAGATTGAAGTTTAATATTTTAATTTAATGGGTTACTGAATTTGGAATAAATAGTACTTTGATAACATTGAGAAGGTTCTTTAATTTTCTGGTTTTATTTGGGGATTTTAAGCACAATTTTAAGAATCCGCCTCAATTCAATGGTATTGCTAGAGGAGTGATTTGCACTGGGCTTCTTTGGTGGGAGATTTGTTTGGAGTGATGTGCTCTCTTGTGAATATTCACAATCATTTTGCCCAATGTGTGATTATTGTGGTTTAACTCTTATATTGGATTTTTGGAGATTTCTTTATGTTCATCTACTTGTTGCACTAATGCAAGAAACATTTCCATTCTTTACTCTCCCTGGACATGCTGGTTGAATAAAGGAGACATTTTTGACAAAAGTTCCAAGGATACCTTTTGGAATTCAATTTTACTTTAGTTTGCATTTTTGGTGCATAATGTTGACTTTTAAAAATGGTACCAAACAAAGAGTAAGTTTTGTTACCACGGCTGGAATTGTGTTGGGAGAGTGACCCCAATAATTGGTGTAGAGTGGATGTGCACAATTCTGTGTGTTCCAACCTTAGTACTGTGATTCTATTATTAAAAAAAAATGTCTTTTGTATTGTATATTTACGTCTTTATTTTGGTTATATTTTGGATTACTTTTCACTTTTCACCCAACCACCGTAATGTCATTTATTGATTAAGTTCTGCAATGGGTAACAAAGATTCGTCTAGCTTTTTGTTGACGAAGTTTAAGAAAGTGTTGCACACGCAACGCGTGTGCCTCTTTCGCTAGTGTAAGGAATGACATGTCAAAGAAAGGTCATTACCTATACTTTCTACCATTAATAAAAGGTTCTAGAAGGCATATACTAGGTAGAGACCTAATTTAATGTAGGCGTATATGTTATGTATCCAATCTTATGTGTGCTATGTGTTTGATTTGATTATAGATTGCTTGTGGACTCACCCATAGACCCAAAGATCAGTTGTGGAGTATGTTGAGGATATGTACAATTTCTATAAGCTTGCTTGTGTGCTATGTGTGTTTGTATTGTATTTTCCATGAATTTGTTTACCAATTTATTTTTACATCCTCAACTTATGTAACTATTTTTGAGATTCAAATAATATAAGCAAGTTCCCTATTAGAATATTTCGAAAAGTTAGCAATATGTTGCACAATTTGGCTTATTTAATGGACATCATGGCTTCAATGCAGTCCTTAATTAACACCCAGCAACAAAACCCACAAAAAAAAAAAAAAATTCCTCTCGGACCTATCATCAAACACCTCTAATGCATTAACCAACAATAGCATTCTAGAGACCTTCTTTATGGTCCCAAAACCCAAATCCAATCAAGCAAAGAATGCAAATCTGCTCAACCATAATATTCTTTTTTTTTTATTCAAAAATTATTTACCATCAAATCAATGCAAAGAATGCAAAAGAGTCAGAAAAATTAAAATTTGCTATGCTTGCATTCTGCATTCTACATTCTACATCATCAACCAAATTGGGTTCCTAACATTCATTTTTTTAGAAGACCTAATATTCATTTTGGAGATCAAAGTTATCACAAAAAAGAAAAAAAAAATATGATTAACAAAATGAGAAAACTTCACCTGATTTGTGCGATGAAGGTTGAAGAAGAAAGCCGATCCACCGTCTTCACCTCGATCTCTTATCTTCTCCCCCTTTCTTATTCCCGTACGGCACACAGGGTTTCAGCCATTGTATATACGTAACTTGAAGAAGATATTTGAGGGCAATATGGTCAAAAGCCAAAATTTTTAAAAAGGGCAAATCACGGAGCGTGTTCTCCAATTGTTTTCAGTAGCTTTTTTGGGCTGAATAATTTCAGCAGATATTTTGGTAACTTTTCAATTAAGTGAAAACCTTTTAAGCATTATCAAACACATGGAAAAGGAAAAAGTGCTGAAAATTTTCATTTTCAGCACTTATTAGGGTTATCAAACACCCCCTAAATGTTGGGTACCGCATAGCCAATTATTATTGAGTAAGTCTTTGGGCACAAACAAATCTCACAAACGCAATTCACAAAATACTACAATATGTCTATCTCTCTTTTGGTGGGATCTACTGATATTGTGGGATCCACTGAAGAGATCGATAGGCACATTATGGTTTTGAATGTTCAAAAGACAATTACGCCCTTATGTTGTATTGCTATTATATTAGTATTAAATAAATAAATAGTAGTATTATTATGTTATGTATGCTATTCACTGTTAATCGATTTAAATAATTAAATAATAAAATGTCATGAAACATATCATATTATTAATTATTAATAAAAGTAACAATTAATTAATAATGCTACGTTAGCGTGCTCAAAAAAATAATAATGCTTCATTAGCATTGTCATAAGAATAAAGATTAAGGCACAAACACAATTCAAAAACATATAAATGTGTCTATCTCTCTCCTGATGGAGTCCACTAACATACAGAGAGGAGAAAGATAAACACATTTATGTGTTTATGGATATTCCTGTAGAACTACCCTTATAATAATGGTCTAGTTTCTATTTTATCTATGTTCATTAGTAACCTAAAAATAGTTAATAAGTAATTTTATATTAATAATAATGGTATTCAACTACTGTTGTTTATATATTAGTGACAAAGTTAAACATGGAAAAATGCACCTCATGAAAAAAAAATTATGAATAATTACATCAAATGCAAAATACATCTACAACTATTTATCTGATAGAGTTAGCAATATCCTAACAAGTTCGTTACGGAATCTATCCTTGTATTCCTCATTATTTTCAATTCGGGCATTGAAATGAGGTGCTATATCTGGAGCATCATCCGGTATAAATCTCAAATTGCTCATCTGTTGTCGCTTTTCTCCTAATAAAGTTGTGTATTTTCCATGGATGCTGAGTATAATTGCATTTTGAATTTCAAAGTGATATGATGGCATATTTGCTAGGATTTTCCATCTAGCTTTTCCACACCCCCAAATGTTCGCTCAATAACATTTCTCAATGATGAATATGCGTGGTTAAATGTTTCTTGTATAATGTGAGATGGCGGAGCATTTTGAAACTCCGCTATATAATGCATTTCTCCCTTATATGGAGAAAGATAACCTGTAACATAGACGTGTTGTTAACGCCGACGTAGCAGAGACAATACCCTTTTCAATGTCCCAACCTAAACTTGTTTCATTTTTTATCGAAAAGACTATTCCATAACAACCATTCTTTTTTCATTACATCCAATAATTTTTCAATTTCATTATGTCATATCCTCTTTAGGTAATTGCATTGAAACTTTTAACAATATTTTCCCAGGCTAGTTTGTTAAAATGGGAATTTGGCCGATTTCCGACATCCACCTCCCTCACACTCAAGTTCACCCAAAGTTCATGTGACCTTGAATCCCAGATCGCTTTCTTTCCTTTACTTTTCATCAACGTTGGTAAGCTTAATTTAAAAAATGCATGGGTTACATATATGTGCATGTATTTATTAATAACTATGTATTGCACCAAAGCAGTTCATTTAAAAACTAATTATAACGACTAGCAAACATAAAATACAGTAGTCTACTTGAACTCATCATGCAAAATTCTAAAAATGTAATCATAGTTAATTGTTAGTGCAATGAATCATAAACTCATTAACAAAGTTATGTATCAAAAATTTTCAGGTACAATTTGTGACTGCACAAGGATGCAGTAGAGACAGAAATAATCATTTTCATACACTTCAACACTTCCAAAGAATTTTTTTGAACGGTTAAGAGTGCCTATTTACATTTGAAATGGGAGGGACATCTTTGTTATTACTTGATTTTTTTCATGATATTTTTTAAATTAATTTGGGGAAGTTTTTGTTTTAATAATAATTTTTGATCTTTTATATAAAGGACTTCATATTCAGCAAAGATTGGCATTTTATTGCCTTTTTCCGTTCTAAAAAAAAAAGTGTCTGACTGTCACGACCCATCCCACTACGTGTAGAAATAGGGCACGTGGCACGCCACCAAGGCTCATCCAACATCAATATAACGATACGCAGCGGAAAGAACTGTTAAAACAACCCTGGGTATTTTAAAACTTAGGAACATATCCCTCTGAGTGGACGAATCCCTTGAAAAATTGGAGTTATAAAAAGTTTTGGCCCTTTGAATCCTTTCAAAAGAAAACAGTTTTGAAAATAGAGACCCAGTCGACTGATCGCAAGTCCGGTCGACTGGTGATCTCAAACAGAGGTTTCAAAATATAACAGCCCATCCAGTCGACTGTGTCGGGGACCCAGTCGACTGGTGCCTAAAATTTTCAGTCGACTGATAATGTCCAGTCGACTGGTGCCTTATCCAGCTGATTGTTATGGTCTGGGGCTCCATCCAGTCGACTGTTTTCTCCACCCAATCGACTGAACCTCAGACGAAACAAAGCAGTAACCAATCCAACACAGCGATCCAGTCGACTGGATCAAAAACCAGTCGATTGATTTCTATCAGCAACTCCCAAAACTGCAGCTTTCCCACTCAAGGTTCTTCCAATTCCAAACCAACATATGACCACTCTATTACATCATTCAAAACATAAATACAAGAGCGTTTACTAGAGATTACAAGTACTAAATCTAAGTTCAGATTATATTACAACATACTACGAATTCAAGGCTTATATTACAAGTTCGGAGTAGAACAAAATATAAACAGTTGATTCCCCGGCATTCCCCGGCCTCACTCCTCATGCTTCCTCTTGTCTTTCTTTTTACCTGCAATGGAGTACATCTCCACTGCTCAGCTATATGCTGAGTGCACAAGTCTAACATATGCAATATATGACAAAACATGCTTTAATCTCATAAGTCATATCAATAGTCTCTAGGGAGAAAAATACGCATTCATCCAGTAGCGGCAAGTCCAAGCCTTAAACCGCGATGTCAATGGCAAGTCCAAGCCTACAACCATTACATCCCACAAGTGTCATGGCAAGTCCAAGCCTACAACCATGCACAGTAGCCGTCACTACTCAAATTCTCAAACAACGAGAAGCTTACTCCGGCATGAATTTGTATAAGACTCCCCTTTGACCCACATAGACAACTCAACGTGCTCGCGTAAAAGTAGACATGCTTTTCACAATTTAGCGCGTGCATAATTAACGGGCCTACAATTAACACATGGATTTCGCCCGGATCTCAATTTTGTCGTCAAAATATAAAACTGTGGATATCGCAGGTTTTCTTTCTTTTACCCACAGCTTTTCAAAATCAATTTCAAAAATAAATGAGTCGCCACTTAATTTTTAAAAGGAAAAATTAAGAAACCATTTTGAAAGGAAACTGATCGTTTGTGAAACCAAAGATTAACTAGGTCCGGGGATTATGGAATGAGAGAGGAAGGAGCCTGTCAGACTAAAACACCCTCTCTCATCCTATCTTGTGATAGGCCTCTACTCAACATCCTTTTAATCAAATTTATTAATCTAAGCATGCCCTCAACTAATACATATATACATATACATCACACAAAAGCATGTCCAAAGGGTGTAAAATTGCTAATGACAAAATATCATTCATAAACCACATATTTCAAGTAGCAAGCAATATGATATGTAATAAGGAACAAGAGAACTTACCTGGGATCCAGCAGCGATATTAAACGTGCAATGCATACAAACAAAAGAAAATCCTAAAAAAGTCTCTAATCACATATACATATAAGGCAAGCTCCTAATTCTAAGGTGTCGCGAATGAGGTTGAAAATCAATAAAATCAAGGAATGAAATAAACTAGAAGGGAGATGAGAAATTGTACCTCAAATGTGCTACAAAACAAAGATTAGTCCACATGTTTCACATAATAATATGGTATCAAACAATCAATCCTAATTCTCTATCTTAGATCTAGTAAGCATGAAATCCAACTTTATCCAATTACTAGTTCTAATTATAAGCGTTAATGTACATAAATGAATATGAACAAGGATAAGACATGGATTTATTCATTAATTTGGATCACTTAGCATCTGGACTTAAGCCTAATTAATTGTTATTAAGATATGGTTTAAGCCCTAAGTCATAGGAGAATCATTTGGGCCATTATTTACAAAGTTGGCCAAATGTGTCATAAAATTCTGAAAATTGCAGAGAGCAGACCAGAACTTTAAAAAAGGAAAAAGCATGCTTCCCATGATTTGATGTCGGTGAATTTTGGACACAAGATGCCTCTGTGAGTCTAGTTTCCAAATCGAAAAGAAAATCAAAGTTTCAACGGTTAGATCTCTAGGAAAAGGACAAACACCAGGCATCACTCAGAGATGTACAACTCTCTGTCCAGAGATATTATTTGATTTTTTAAAAATAGAAAAAAGATCAGAAATGCTTTGTTCTTTTTTAGGGTGACTTCCTAACACATTAATCTATTTAGAAAAAATTATTTTGGGTCACAAACAATTTATCAAAGCATTGGTTTACTTATTTCAAAAGAGTGTCACTGTGCTGAAACTCTGGACAGATTGTTGTTACTTCACAAAACTCATGACCAAACCATTTTAAACATGAAATCTCTTTAAAACTAAAATTACAGTGGTAGAACTTTGAGTTATAGACACTTTCCCGTTGGTTTCACTTGATTCCAACGGTTAGATTTCGAACCAAAAATCTTTGATCAAAAACAGTTTATAACTCACTGTTTTCATTTGTCAAGTTCAACTTTTATTTGTTAACCCCAACTATTAAATCATGAAGTTGGGTTTAAACCAAACCACTTGTCCTACCATTTGATGGTCATTGGAGATCAAGACATGACTAAAACTCATGAGTTTTCAAGGAATATAAGGAGACTCCATGAAAACTCAAGCTTAGAGGACCCAAACCATGGTAGGGGTTTGGATTCATCTACTTGTTCTTACTAAAATGATGATCAACTTTAAATCTCATGTGAATCATAAACTTACATGAGACTAAAATATCAAACTCATGAGATTCAAGTGAGATATGGAAGATCCCCAAGAGTCTCAAGAGAAGAACATAAACAAGAAAAAGAGAAGAAGAATCAAAGAACTAGCTCATGAACTTCAAGAGGATATAGAGAAGACCCCATGAAATTCCAAGTTAGAGAATCCAAGTCATGAATATGGACTTGGATCCATCTATTTGTTTACAAAGTGAAGTGATAATCAAACTTTGGCTCCCATGTGAAGCATAAGCTTACATGAGATTCAAAAGATCAAACTCAAGAGCTTTCAAGAGAGATATTGAAGATCTCCAAGAATCTCAAGAGAAAATTATAAACAAAAAAGAGGAAATGAAATCAAGGAAACTAAGAGAGCAAGTGCTCTAAATCCATAAAAGAAAACTAACAAGAGTAGAGTATCACCTCCAACTATCCTCAAACTTCTATATTTTGAAGGTCTTCCAAGCTCTTCTTTAAACTCTCCTCCCAATGTTCTCTCTTCTACCCAAATGTTCTTCTTTCAAAAGTTCTCCTAAACTCCTCTTAAAATCCCCCAATATTTTTTTTTCTTCTTGTTGTATCTTTTTTTTTGTGTTGTATGTCTCACCCTCTTCTTGTTCTCTCTTGTTGTATCTTTTTTTGTCTATCCCTCTTTGCATGTGTTCTTCCTCTTTTATAGGAAAAAATTACCAAGTATTTTCAGTGAATTTGGAGTAAAAGACAGATGTAAATCCCTCATTTGGTGGTACAATACGTACTTCCTGAAATTAGACAGACTGCTGCCCAGGGCGGCAGTCAGAATTCATCTGCGGCAGTCCGTGGGTGCTGCTGCGGCACTTTGTGACTGCCGCACGACTCTCCGTGAGTGCCGCGGCAGATTGTTGATTGCCGGGTTTTCGTCAACCTTACTTTATCAGATTTTTATTTTTATCCGCCTACACATACGTATTGTACCACAAAATACGGACTTTAAAAGCAAACGGCAGTCAGAAAATGTCGGCGGCACTCAGTGAGTGCCGGCCCCGCATTCACTGAATGTCGTTTGGCACTCAGTGAGTGCTGCTCGGCATTCACTGAATGCCGCGGCAATCTGCCGTGTGCCGTTTTTTGTTGAACTTCCTCTTTTAGGTCTTTTCTTTTCTCATTTTTCTTCCAAAAAAGATATTTTCGAAGATTTTCTCCAAAAATGGTGTTTTTTATACCTGAATTCTCCTACACACCTGGTATTTTCTTCTTTCTGTGAAATTTTATCGCGTTTGGAGAATTTTCTGAAGAGCTTGGAATACTTCGATTCTTTCGGTCTTTATCATCATCGGACGTGGAGGTGACGCTCTCCTAAATTCGACGGTCGGTCAAAATTGGGGTGTCTACAAAAACATGTATTTCTTTATATTTCATAAGTTAGAACTTCATACCTCGTGCGATTTCCCCTAAACTTTGAAGGATCGACTAGAAGGCTAATTAATCGTCGGATTTCGAATTTAAGAAAATTCCTACAAGTTTATACTGTTTTTCCCAAAAGTCTAAAATTAAGATTTTTACAAAACTTGGCCAAACACTGCCTAAGTAGTATCAAAACAAAGATCTTACCTCCACGAGTTCAAATCTTGAATCTGGAGAAAAACTGACGGACGGAAGGTCGTCGTATGTCGTCGAAAAGCCCGTTGGCTCTATTCTCCCTTTCTCTCTAGATATTTTGGAAAGTTTGGATGAGATTGAGATCTCATCCTAATCTATATATAGACAAACGTTCTGGAAATTACGTTTACCTCCCCGCAAGTTTCTCAAACTTCTAATTAACCCATGAAACTTCGCACACATCCATTTTATAACTTTACGAGTGAAAACTATAAATTTCAAAAGTTTTCGACTAGGTTTCGTTTGGGTCCAAAATAACGTCCGAAAACTATAATCTGTGAAATCTCTACACAACCTACCTTTTTAATTAACGTATCACTCACGTTCTCACCACAGTTCTCAAAATGATATACTAAAGTATCCAAATACCATAATTATACTACACAGGTATAATTACTATTCGCAAAATACCATATAAGTCAAATAACATTTAAATCATATAAATGCCATTTACTCATGCTCATGCCATATGAACTATCATGTTCCCGTGTCCTCACTGACACCTTACCGTTGACTCACAGTCAACCTCAACTCAAATTATTAATAACATTAATAATTTCAAAAATCTCAAATGATGCATTTTAAAAATCATAAATTTCTGGAACGGGTGTGACAACTCTCCCCTCCAAAAAGGAAGTTTGTCCCCAAACTTTACCTCATGCGTCGAATAAGTACGGATACTCATTCCTCATGTCTTCCTCACTTTCCCATGTAGCCTCTTCCACCGTGTGACTACGCCATAATACTCTTACCATCGGAATCGTCTTAGTTCTTAAGACTTGTTCCTTTCGATCTAGAATCTCTACCGGTTGTTCCACATAAGTTAAGTCCCCCTGAATTTGCAGCGGTTCAGGTACAATGATCTTACTCGTATCAGTCATACAACGTCTCAACATTGATACGTGAAATACGTTATGCACATGTTCCAACCCTGATGACAAGGCCAATCGATAAGCCACTGGACCTACTCTCTATAGGATCTCAAAAGGTCCTATAAATATTGGATTGAGCTTTCCCTTCTTTCTAAATCGTACAATGCCTTTTGAAGGCGATACTCGCAAGTATACAAAATCTCCCACTTCAAAATTCATCGGTCGTCGTTTAGAGTCCGCATAGCTCTTATATCGACTCTGAGCTACCTCAAGACATTCCTGAATCAATTTCACCTTCTCAGTTGTCACCTGTATTAACTCAGGTCCTAAAAATTTTCTTTCTCCCACCTCGGTCCAACAAACTGGCGATCGACACTTACGGCCATACAAAGCTTCATATGGTGCTATACCAATACTTGACTGAAATCCGTTGTTATACACAAATTCAATTAACGGAAAATGGTGCTCCCAATCACTCCCAAAGTCTAACACACACAATCTTAACATATCTTCCAAGGTCTGAATCGTACGCTCTGACTGTCCGTCGGTCTGAGGATGAAATGCAGTACTGAAACTCAATTTCGTACCCATAGCCTTTTGCAAACTTCCCCAAAACCTTGACGTAAAACTACTATCGCGATCTGATACAATCACAGCTGGGACTCCATGTAGCCTTACAATCTCTTTCACATACAATTCCACTAATTTGGACGGCTTAGTAGTCTTAATTGGTAGAAAATGAGCCGACTTGGTTAATCGGTCGACTATAACCCAAATCTTGTCATTCTTGTTACGCGATCGAGGAAATCCAGAAATAAAGTCCATCGTGATCTCTTCCCACTTCCATTCTGACACTGGCGATGGCTGTAGTAACCCCGCGGGTACTTGTCTCTCTGCTTTGACCTGTTGACATGCTAAACATTCAGATACAAACTTAGCGACTTCACGCTTCATACCCTTCCATCAGAAGTTTTCCCTCAAGTTTCTGTACATCTTATTACTTCCCGGGTTCACTGAATATTTCGTACTATGAGCTTCTTCTAGAATCCTCTCTTTCAAGTCTTTCACATTCGGTACACATAATCGATTTTCCAGTTTCAACGTCCCTCGTTCTAATACAAACCCAGGTCGCTTTCCCAAAGGTATCTCGTCCCTCATTTTGCATAAGTAGACGTCGTTAAATTGTTCCTTCTTGATCTCATCAATAATATCTGGGTGTGCAATGATCGCCATCATTAAGCCATCATTGGTTCCTGAATCACATCCAACTCTAAGTGTTCCATCTCTTTTACCAATTCTTTTTGTTGTGTTAGCTCATCGGCTAAATTCCTCGGCGTCTTCCGGCTTAATGCATCGGCCACTACATTTGCCTTTCCCGGATGGTACTCAATCGAAAGATTGTAATCCTTCATCAATTCTAACCATCTTCTCTGTCTCATATTCAAATCCCGTTGAGTAAAAATGTACTTCAAACTCTTGTGGTCGGTGAAAATCTCACATTTCTCTCCATACAGATAGTGTCTCCAAATTTTCAAAGCATGAATTACTGCGGCTAACTCAAGATCATGGGTCGGATAGTTAACCTCATGTGTCTTTAACTGCCTAGAAGCATATGCAATTACTTTACCGCCTTGCATAAGCACACATCCCAACCCTTTATGTGAAGCATCACTATAGATTACAAATCCTTCGGTTCCGGATGGTATTGTCAGAATAGGTGCTCTCGTTAGTCGTGCTTTCAATTCTTGAAAACTGTCTTCACATTCTTGACTCCATTTAAATGTAATTCCTTTCCTCATCAACCTTGTCATAGGTAAAGAAATCTTTGAGAAATGTTCAATAAAACGGCGGTAGTATCCCGCTAATCCCAAGAAACTTCGAATTTCGGATACGGAAGTCGGTCTTTGCCAATTAGATACAGCTTCTACTTTGTGAGGATCAACTGATACTCCATTCTTGTCAATCATGTGACCAAGAAAAGTAATACTAGATAACCAAAATTCACATTTCTTGAATTTACCAAATAATTGCTTCTCTCGCAATCTCTGAAGTATCAACCTCAAGTGATTCTCGTGTTCTATCTCACTCGGTGAATAGATAAGAATATCGTCAATGAATACAATCACAAAGTCATCCAGATAATCCTTGAACACTCGATTCATAAGATCCATGAACGCGGCTGGTGCATTCGTAACCCCAAACGGCATGACTAAGAACTCATAATGTCCGTAGCGCGTTCTGAAAGCTGTTTTCTCAACATCTTCGGCCTTTACTTTCAACTGATGATAACCTGATCTCAAATCTATCTTCGAAAACACTTGTGCCCCTCGAAGTTGATCAAATAAGTCATCAATTCTGGATAACGGGTACTTGTTCTTAATCGTCAACTTGTTCAGTTCCCGGTAATCAACACACATACGCATTGAACCGTCTTTCTTCTTTACAAACAACACTAGAGCTCTCCACGGCGATACACTTGGTCTAATGAAACCCTTGTTAAGTAGCTCTTGTAGTTGGATTTTCAGCTCTTTCAATTCTATGGGTTCCATTCTATACGGTGCCTTTGATACGGGTCTTGCATCTGGTATAACCTCAATGGTGAACTCAACCTCTCTTTCAATAAGAATATCGGGTAGATCATCAGGAAATACATCTGGATATTCTCGCACTATCGGAATGTCTTCTATTTTGAATTCGGTCGCTGAGACATCGGTTACTAAACATAGGAATCCTTGACATCCCTTTTTCAATAACCTTCCCGCTCGGATAGCTAAAATCAAATACGACGGCGGTATAACCCCATTCCCTTGGAAACAAAAGTTCCCATGCACCGGTGATCGAAAATTAACCTCTTTCCGTTCACAGTCTATTGTGGCTTGGTTAAAAGCTAACCAATCCATTCCCAGTATCACATCGAAATGGTTCACCACAATCGGTATAAGGTCTACGGTCATCAACTTCTCGCCTAATTTGATCTCACAGTTCTTATATACAGTAGATGTCATTATCAATTTACTAAGTGGCACAACAATAGACAATTCATATCCTAACGGTGCCGATTTAACAGTCAAATGTTCAACAAAAGCATGCGATACAAATGAATGCGTAGATCCCGAGTCGACAAGTATGCGTGCTAAGTGCGAACATACAAGCACCATACCTGAGACTACTGTCTCGGAAGCAGTCATATCCCCTGGGTTCATCTGATATGCTCTTCCTTGACGTTGTTCCGTCCTTTGTCGCCCGTCATTAGTCTGCTTAGGCTTTGAACCACTAGAAGCCATAGAACTAACTCCTTGCTGAGGATACCTCCTCGGGCAATCCTTGGCTTGGTGCCCAAACACTCCACAATCATAACACTTGCCCTTCATATCAGGTGTAGAATTAGCACTACCCCCTCCTTGATTTCTGTTATGAGGTTTAGTCATGAAACATCGGCCTGAGTGTGGTCGGTTGCAAAGGGAACACAATGGTATGTTACTTGGCGTTCTCCTGAAATCACTGAAACTGGAACCAGAGCCTCTTTGAAACGGCCTCTTGAAAGATCCGCCTTGGTTCCTATCCCCACTCTCATTGTTTTGTTTACCGTGCTGATTCTGCCTCGACCTTTCCATCCCACTCTCGGCCACTAGCGCCGTTTGTTGTACTGCTGCCACAGTCGAATGTTCGTAGGTTTTCACCCTTAGACGAATATTTTCCCTTAAACCCTCTTCGAATTTCCTTGCCCTATCTTCCTCTTCTGGTACGGAACCCTTTCCAAATCTCAACAAAGCGTTGTACTTGGATGTATATTCGGTTACAATCATATCTCCCTGCTTCAAGTTATCAAATTCTCGCTTCTTTGCGTTGTAGGCGGCTCGCGGAAAGAACCGGCGATTGAATTCTACCTTGAATCTGTTGGGAATATGCCCTCAAACCAGTTAGTTGGACAATGGAAAATCATAATGTATTTATGCATGTTAGTTCATGAGATGAATATTAGACTGGAATCCTTAAACAACATTGTATGTGGTTCATTTGTGTATGTGATTACACATGTGAGATATGAATCACAAATCCTTGTTATTTCAAATAAGTCACAGTGGATGATAAGTCTGGATAACTTATCAGGTATACACTGTAGCATGATTAACGTCTACGGGGTAGAATGATGAATCTCATTCATAAGAGTCTTTGACTCTTGGTTAATATGCTAGTGCACTCGGTGCATTGACGGACCTGAGTTAAACCTATTGACACCTAAACGCTGTCACCGTCAATAGGAACTCAAAACTTGTATAGGGATACATGTCCTTAATCCTGAGACAGTTATGGACGCAAGTTGTATGCTTGGTTGCTTTGACTTACCAATCAGTGAGGTCTTGCAAGATCAACACCTGGGTATCTTGGGTAAATCAAGTATGCAACGTTGGGAACATATATTGTCAAGATGGAATTCTACCCTCTTCAATAAAACGAAGAGTAAGTATTCCCTCGAGAATGTCACTAGGAGTGATTACTGAGAGCTGGCCAGCCTTGTCAACAAAGTGTTATTGTTGACATGTTTAGTAATCCAAGAGTAGTGAATGATACTTGAGGAATATAAGATGTACTATCTATTGGGTCGACAGTATCTTAAGACATACATCCCAATGATAGATACGAATACTGCCTGGTAGAGGGACATGCGTATCATATTATACAAGTCTAGTAATCACTTATGTATGTGTGATTATGTTCTTATGCACTGGAGTGCAATTATCATTTTATAGTGGCATTAATGATAATTGATTAATTATTGATTCCTTAGTCAAGAGTACTGACTAGATGGAATAATAATTAATCGGAGCCAGTAATTAAGAACCTAGGAGGTCCCACTCTTAGCTCCGCCAGAATGCTTGGAAAGGCAAATGAGAATGCTGTCAAGACTGGTTCGATCGATCGAAGTTGTTTCGATCGATTGAAGTCTAGACAGGTTCGATCGATCGAACGAGGTTCGATCGATCGACAGTTCGATCGATCGAAGTCACTTCGATCGATTGAAAGTAAGGTCGGTTCTGGGAATCTATAAATAGGGCAGCTTCGTCCAGAAATAAAAGATCATCGTTTTTAACGTACCAGTTGCTGCAGAACCTGTTTAGAGTTCCCAAACCTTCCCTATTCTCACTATTAGGGTTCCCACCAACCCTAGCCACTCTGGGAGCATTCGAGGAGACATAAGGGTGAAGATTTCCTAGAGGTTGCTGCTGCACACACAAGGAGAAGGACAAAAATCAGAATTGGGTTCAAGACCTAAGGTATAGAATCTTCTCCATCTTGTTATGCGCATCTATGGAGTTAATAAGGAGTAGATCCAAGGCTACCAATAAAAGTTTTGAACTTTGTTTTCCGCTGCGCGTTTAGATTTAATTTTAAACCTGTTTTTCCTACAATTGGTATCAGAGCCTCGCTTGTTTGGATCTATAGATGCGTTTTGGAACACTAGTTTTGATTTGCATGTTAAATTTAGGACTGTTTTCAAAACTGCATCGTCACAGATCCGTTTCTGCAGTGTTTATGCAGCAGAATACAAATCTGTGATTACATTGGATGCAAGGTGGGTTCGATCGATCGAAGTAGTCTCGATCGATCGAACATCATCTGTTCTCAAGCGTTCGAACTAGTTTCGATCGATCGAACTTTGGTTCTGTTCGATCGATCGAATGTTGGTCGATCGATCGAGACTGCTCTTTTGTCCAGGTGTTCAGTTTACAGATTTAAAGGTTTTAAAACATTTACTTTAAATTTTTATTTATTCTATAAGTTTTTCAAAACATTCTGTGAAACTGAAAGTTCAATCGATTGAACTATGTTCAATCGATCGAAGGTTCAATCGATCGAACCTTTTCGATCGATCGAAGTGTGACAGAGCAGTGATGCTGTTTTAAGTTCTAATTCAGTATGTAAAGAGTTTATATACTGTGTGAATCAATTAGGGGTTCCAATGGTACATATATTTGTTATATATATGCGTGGTTGTGCGTGTGACTAACCCTTTTGCAGCAAGCTTAGTCCGCTATCTCCCATGGCACCAAGACTTTTAAATTTTGTATTTAATTGTTGGTTTGGATTTAAGGCTTATGTAAAGGGCGCTGCGACTTCAATCCTATGAAAAGGAAAGTCGCACCGGTTTTCCTAGCCTTTTATTTTATTGTTGTTATTTCTATTTCTAGATAAATTGTAAGCTTCCAGAGAAGTATAGGACCAATGTAATAGAATTAGAAAATCCATGAAGATGGAGGAGCAAGCCGTTGTCCATGAAGATGGAGTTGGAGGCAATCAAACCAAGAAGAAGGTTCTATGGAGATAGAGTCATGGGAGATAGAGGCATTGTTGAATGCTTTTATTTCATTTTAGTTTTTGTTTTATGTGCTTAGTTGTGATTGGAATTTTATATATTGTTACTACTTGCATGCACGTAAAACAGGTTTTCTAAAATGAAATTCAAAAACCTTTTTTCAACACATTAGCAAACACTTGATGTTTATGGGCAATGTGAAGAATTTTTTTTTTCAAATTGAAAAATTCCTATTAGTTCATTGTAAGTATGAGAATTACTCTGTGTCACCCAGCCATGGGTGATCATTCCATACGGAGGGTATTTCTTATTGATTACTAGATATGAACTTCTTATAAAAATCTAGTGGGAGAGGGACTTATTTTATAACTCCCACGGTCTTCCATAAACGGTTCATTGTAAGGTGGGTAGTATATTCTGTGTCACCCAGCCATGGGTGATCATTCCATACGGAGGATAGACTATTCATTGGTTACTAGATATGAACTTCCTTTGGATAGAATCAATGAGACGCGTTAGAGGGTGACCACTACACTGAGGCACTACTTGAGGCGGTTGTCATTGGATTCTAGTTAATGGTAAACACTAGCTAAGCTATGGGTAAGGGATTCCACACGGAGCATTATCCAGAAACTTAGAGACCAAAAGTTCAGGAGTCATGAATTGTTTTGTAAGAGTTGCATGACATTCATGATGGGTTTCCCAATCAGGCTATGAGGTTATGATCACCACACGGAGACTTAATTTCATAGGCTTGACATCCTGAAGACAATTAATGAGTTGGTTAAGGGAATTCCAATGTATCATATAAATTGTCATATTCATGATTTCCATATTGTAATTCTGTTACATTATTTGTATTTCAGATTCATAATGTCTAGCCCACTTGCTATAACCATGATCCAGAATAAGCTAATTGGAAATAACTACGTTGAATGGAAACTGGAACTGGATGAATTGTTAACTGCTAATGGATGTAAATACGTTCTTACCATTCCCTGTCCACCTATTCCATACCATGACACCCCAACTGATCTTGCGGATCAATATTGGCAGTGGATAAGATTTGATGGTATAGCTCGCTCTAGCATCTTAGACTCTTTGTCTGATGTGTTGAAGCAGCAACATCAACCTTTGAACACTGCCCGTGCTATAATATTGAACCTCGAGGAGATGTTTGGGGAACTGAGACGTACTGCAAGGCTTAGAGCCTTGGAGTTAGTCATGGACACCAGAATGTTGGAAGGAACTTCAATAAGAGAGCATGTTTTTAAAATGATTACTTATTTCAAAGTAATGGAAGTTCTTGGTTCCGACATTGATGGTGAGACTCAAGTTGACATAATCTTGCATTCGTTGCCTTCATCATTCACTCAATTTAAAAAGGTTTTTAAAATGAGTAAAACAGTTTTTTCAACAAGTGAGTTGATGAGCTCTCTTGAGGCAACGATGGATATAGTCAAAGAGGAGTCAAATGTTCAGAACATTGGAATGGCTTCATCTTCTGGAACTAAGCCTAAGAGCATAAGTTCAGAGAAGAAGAAGGCAAGACTTGGAAAGGGAAAGGCTGGTGCCGTGCCAAAAGGAAAGTGTTTCCATTGTGGCATGAGAGGGCATTGGAAAAGGAACTGTGTGGAATACTTGACTGCCAAAAGGCAAGGTACGATCCTTTCACTAGTTTTTGAAGTAAGTTGAAAAACTGATACTTCAACTACTATGAGCACTAATTCTATATTTTCTAAATTATATCTGTAATTGTTGCAGGGAATTGGAAAATAAGAATGTGCAGTGATTAGAAGATCTTGATTGCCTTTTGGGATCTGATGCAAGAGTTGCTATTAGATTAATAGTTTTATATTGTAATAAAACTTTGGAGTTATTAGATGGATTTCAGTTTTGAATTAATGAATAATATTTATTCTTTTGATTTTGGTACTGAAATTCTTGATTAAAAGAAAGCGTTCTTTTATGTGATCTAAATAACTTGTCAAGCAAGTATCTCACCAATTTACTCTTGTTTCTCATATATTATCTAATGTAGTATTTAAATGACTCGTGGGTATTTTACCATCTAAAAGGATAGCACCCTCAACTAATTCTATGACTTTTGGTTTTGAGGTTAGATCATATTTAATCTAAATAGGATAAATGGGGAGTAAAGGATAGGATCCTAAACTCTTTCGGTTGCTAAGACCATTGCCTATTTGTCAATCCTATTTAGAGAGTAAATGTGATCAGATCATGTTAATCTAAATTAGGATAAATGGGGAGTAAAGGATTGGATCCTAAAACTTTTTTGGTTGTTGAAACCACTACCTGTTTGTCAATCCTATTTAGAGGCTAATATGATCAGGTGACTTTTCTTTTGAAAATCACACGACCAAGGACTTATTAGAATTAGGACATACTCATGTATGTAGGGCAATAAACATTAGAGTTGAAAAGTAGTTTCGACTACTTTGGATACTGATATACATTTACTTATTGCATCTTCATCCTCAATTTTGAAGAAATTCAAAAGTTTTGGAATGAAGAGTAATTGGTAAAAGAATATCATTACCTTTTGATTTGATCAAAATGGTGAGTATCTATCTAATGTATTTATTGTCCAAAGGAGATAAGAATGAGATTCTTTCTCGACAGTCTACACCTAGTGCGCCTCCACGGGATGGTGTAGCAGGTAGAAGGAACTATCTTCTTTTAGATATGACTGGGTCATGGGATGAGTTATTTAGAGTTACTACTATTCCTTGTTTTTCTCGATGGAACTACAATGTATATACTGGATCTTATTCAAAAGCAAATCTTTTCGATAGACATCCCCAAAGTTGTGAAAAGAATGCGACTTCTTTCTCATGGTAACTTTGGATAAGGATGTCTAGCACTTTGGTGTAAAGAAATGATGAGCCTTTTGAATCTAGATTAGAAGTATAATACTTTTGTAGTGTTTCCAGAGAAAACAAAAGTTGGTTGGAGACCAAATTTTGCAAAGGAAAGATAATATAAAAGAGTAAAGTAATTTATATCTTAAAGCAATCTATAAATCATCTAGAACTAAAATCTACTACCTCTTCATCCATTCCTACATTGGTACTTCATTGCAGTGGGAGAATTCTCAACATTGTTGAAATTCCCTGGTGCATTGAAGTTTTGTGATAAGGAAGCTCTGGTATGTGATTTGCATAAGTCTATGGACTAAAGCAATCATCCAGAGATAAGGACATCTGTTTTGACATATTGGTCAAAATACTTTGGATTCATCTAAAGTGTGGATGTAGCTTAAGTGGATGAAAGGATCCTTGCGCAAAGGAAGTGTGGTGGTGATTATGGTTCCATATATTGATGACATCTTTATCATTGCGATATGTTAAAGTAGTATCATCAATGATTAAGGTTGAGTTTCTACAGTATACTTGATATTTATGATCTCGGTGAGGCGAGCTATAATCTTATGATTTTTGCTCATTCAAGATCAGAAAGTTAAGATAATGAGATTGTCTCAAACTTCTATATCAGAAAGTTGCTGGCTAGATTCAACGTGGAACGTTTCGATAAAGGTTTTTCACCTTTGAACATAACCTATTGCTCTTTCAAGATTTGTATCTTGGGATACAAGATGAAAGAGATCACATGAAAGGTATATCATAAGCCTTCGCTATTGATAAACTTTGTATGTGATGTTAGGTATGGATATCAGTTATACCGTTGAGGTTGTTCACAGATATCAGTCCAAATGAATGTTCAGTTTTCTGAACTATCATAAAGTATATATTCTCTAGGGCTTGAGAAAGAACTAGCGGATATATGCAGGGTGATGGTGTTTTGGACAATGTTCAAATTAGCTTTACTGGATACATGTCATGTGACGTCTTTTGTCTAGGGATATAGTATAACATGAAGATGTTTTACTATGGATTGTTTCAGTCGATGATCATCAGTCCCTATGCAAAACCTTACGGGTTAAGGATTTTGACAAGTCACAGAGACTATGCTAGTGTTAGTACTAACGCTATATGGTTATGAGTGCAAATGGGAGTTTGTTGGGAATATGCCCTCAAACCAGTTAGTTGGACAATGGAAAATCATAATGTATTTATGCATGTTAGTTCATGAGATGAATATTAGACTGGAATCCTTAAACAACATTGTATGTGGTTCATTTGTGTATGTGATTACACATGTGAGATATGAATCACAAATCCTTGTTATTTCAAATAAGTCACAGTGGATGATAAGTCTGGATAACTTATCAGGTATACACTGTAGCATGATTAACGTCTACGGGGTAGAATGATGAATCTCATTCATAAGAGTCTTTGACTCTTGGTTAATATGCTAGTGCACTCGGTGCATTGACGGACCTGAGTTAAACCTATTGACACCTAAACGCTGTCACCGTCAATAGGAACTCAAAACTTGTATAGGGATACATGTCCTTAATCCTGAGACAGTTATGGACGCAAGTTGTATGCTTGGTTGCTTTGACTTACCAATCAGTGAGGTCTTGCAAGATCAACACCTGGGTATCTTGGGTAAATCAAGTATGCAACGTTGGGAACATATATTGTCAAGATGGAATTCTACCCTCTTCAATAAAACGAAGAGTAAGTATTCCCTCGAGAATGTCACTAGGAGTGATTACTGAGAGCTGGCCAGCCTTGTCAACAAAGTGTTATTGTTGACATGTTTAGTAATCCAAGAGTAGTGAATGATACTTGAGGAATATAAGATGTACTATCTATTGGGTCGACAGTATCTTAAGACATACATCCCAATGATAGATACGAATACTGCCTGGTAGAGGGACATGCGTATCATATTATACAAGTCTAGTAATCACTTATGTATGTGTGATTATGTTCTTATGCACTGGAGTGCAATTATCATTTTATAGTGGCATTAATGATAATTGATTAATTATTGATTCCTTAGTCAAGAGTACTGACTAGATGGAATAATAATTAATCGGAGCCAGTAATTAAGAACCTAGGAGGTCCCACTCTTAGCTCCGCCAGAATGCTTGGAAAGGCAAATGAGAATGCTGTCAAGACTGGTTCGATCGATCGAAGTTGTTTCGATCGATTGAAGTCTAGACAGGTTCGATCGATCGAACGAGGTTCGATCGATCGACAGTTCGATCGATCGAAGTCACTTCGATCGATTGAAAGTAAGGTCGGTTCTGGGAATCTATAAATAGGGCAGCTTCGTCCAGAAATAAAAGATCATCGTTTTTAACGTACCAGTTGCTGCAGAACCTGTTTAGAGTTCCCAAACCTTCCCTATTCTCACTATTAGGGTTCCCACCAACCCTAGCCACTCTGGGAGCATTCGAGGAGACATAAGGGTGAAGATTTCCTAGAGGTTGCTGCTGCACACACAAGGAGAAGGACAAAAATCAGAATTGGGTTCAAGACCTAAGGTATAGAATCTTCTCCATCTTGTTATGCGCATCTATGGAGTTAATAAGGAGTAGATCCAAGGCTACCAATAAAAGTTTTGAACTTTGTTTTCCGCTGCGCGTTTAGATTTAATTTTAAACCTGTTTTTCCTACAGAATCCTTCCCAAGTAATCGGTGCCCCTTGATCTAGTACATTTACCCACCAGTTCTGGGCTTCACCCTTCAGTACATCACTTGCATTTTCCATCTTCTCCCTATCGGTCATCGGAATAGATCAGAAAATTCTTTCCATATCCATAATCCAATGTTCGGCGAGCGTTGGATCGGGTGTCCCATGAAATTCCATTGGTTTCTTTCGAGCAAACTGTTCAGATATTGATCTCATACCCCTATTTTCGGGTGCATGTACTACAGTTATTGGTTCCACTTCGATGTGGGGTGTGGGAGGCAGTCGCTCCGCTATATTCCGTATCATTTCCCCCATATTCCCCATCATCTCTGCCATTTCATTCATTCGCCGGGTATGGGGTGATAACTCTCGGTCATCCATGATTATAATCCTGTAGTTCTCAATGCATAAACACTATGCATGTACAACAATAACAATAACATGTATGTAAAACAACATACATATGCATCAAACATCTCTAATATGTATGAATGCAATTTAGAACATGTGACAATTCACTCAACACTCCTCTCGTCGTCGAACGTTCCCAAAGTTTTGTTACCTATTGCTTTGATACCAATAAAATGTCACGACCCATCCCACTACGTGTGGAAATAGGGCACGTGGCACGCCACCAAGGCTCATCCAACATCAATATAACGATACGCAGCGGAAAGAACTGTTAAAACAACCCTGGGTATTTTAAAACTTAGGAACATATCCCTCTGAGTGGACGAATCCCTTGAAAAATTGGAGTTATAAAAAGTTTTGGCCCTTTGAATCCTTTCAAAAGAAAACAGTTTTAAAAACAGAGACCCAGTCGACTGATCGCAAGTCCGGTCGACTGGTGATCTCAAACAGAGGTTTCAAAATATAACAGCCCATCCAGTCGACTGTGTCGGGGACCCAGTCGACTGGTGCCTAAAATTTTCAGTCGACTGAAAATGTCCAGTCGACTGGTGCCTTATCCAGCAGATTCTCATGGTCTGGGGCTCCATCCAGTCGACTGTTTTCTCCACCCTGTCGACTGAACCTCAGACGAAACAAAGCAGTAACCAATCCAACACAGCGGTCCAGTCGACTGGATCAAAAACCAGTCGACTGATTTCTATCAGCAACTCCCAAAACTGCAGCTTTCCCACTCAAGGTTCTTCCAATTCCAAACCAACATATAACCACTCTATTACATCATTCAAAACATAAATATAAGAGCGTTTACTAGGGATTACAAGTACTAAATCTAAGTTCAGATTATATTACAACATACTACGAATTCAAGGTTTTTATTACAAGTTCAGAGTAGAACAAAATATAAACAGTTGATTCCCCGGCATTCCCCGGCCTCACTCCTCATGCTTCCTCTTGTCTTTCTTTTTACCTGCAATGGAGTACATCTCCACTGCTCAGCTATATGCTGAGTGCACAAGTCTAACATATACAATATATGACAAAACATGCTTTACTCTCATAAGTCATATCAATAGTCTCTAGGGAGAAAAAGAGCATATACTCATTTAAATTATATATGCTCATTTCGTGTTGCACTGCATACTCCCAGGTCAGTCTAGGTCTGCCTTTCCCTTTAACCACTCCAGCACTACTTTATCACTCTTTCGCACAGGTGCATTTATAGGTCTTCGTTGCACATGGCGAACTATCTAAAGTCTATTCTCCCTCAACTTATTCTCAATCTGTGCCACTCCTATAGTCTCTCGAATGTACTCATTTCTTATTCATCTGCGAACAACATGCACCATGGGACCCCATCTTGGATGTGTCTAGTTAATTCATCCATAATTTGGGCGCATAAATAAGGGCTCAAGGCCAACCCTTGGTGCAGGCCTATGGTAATTGGGAATTCGCTTGTTTCTCCGGCCGGTGATCTAATTGTAGTAACCGCTTCATCATACATATCCTTCACCACATCAATATAACCTTGGTCACTCCCTTCTTCTCTAGCACCCACCAAATTAAATCTCTAGGCACCCTATCATAAGCTTTCGCTAAATCAATAAAAACCATATGTAGATCTTTTTTCTCCTCTCTATACTTTTCCATTAGTCTCCCAAGTAAATAAATTGCTTCCATAGTTGACTTCCCAGGCATAAATCCAATCTGATTTTCTGACACTGATGTTGCGCCTCTTAAGCGATGCTCCATCACTCTCTCCCACAGCTGCATAGTATGGCTCATCAACTTAATACCTCTATAGTTGTTGCATTGTTGTACATCTCCTTTATTCTTATATATAGTTATACCGTTATTTTAAGCATTTTGACTGCATGTTTTTCTTGTGAAGATGGTTTGTTTTGTTATATTTTCCAATTGAGAGTACTGATTTCCCCAAATAATTGTCATAACAAGGCTTCTTTATGGTCTAGTGAAAATGATTTGTACTGATATATTTATGATATCCTGTTTCCTTGCTTTTTATCCAGTGCCCTTATATTCATGATTGCTCGATCATAAATGCCTGATTTCTTGGTATGGTCTTTGCAGATTCATTCTGCAGCAACAGTTTTGGACAAAAATAACCTGGTTAAGTATGATAGGAAAAGTGGATACTTCCACGCTACTGATTTGGGTCGCATTGCCAGCTACTATTATATAACCCATGGTATAATTTCCACATATAACGAGCATTTGAAACCTACAATGGGTTATATTGAGCTGTGCCGGCTGTTCTCTCTCAGTGAAGAATTCAAATATGTCACAGTTAGACAAGATGAGAAGATGGAACTAGCAAAGCTTTTAGATCGCATTCCCATTCCATTCAAGGAAAGTCTGGAAGAACCGAGTGCAAAGATTAATGTTTTGCTGCAAGCATATATTTCACAGCTAAAGCTTGAAGGACTTTCTCTAACGTCCGACATGGTTTACCTAACACAGGTTTGCTACTGTTACTAATCATCATTTATTTGGGGGTGTCCCTGTTTTCACTTTTTTGCTAGATACTGGATTTTTTTTTGTCTTTTCAAGCTAATTTAGAAGCTTAAATGATATGTATGTCTTTCTTTTTCCCCCTCTGTAGAGTGCTGGACGTCTCATGCGAGCTCTTTTCGAGATTGTCTTGAAAAGAGGATGGGCACAATTAGCTGAGAAGGCTTTGAATTTGTGCAAAATGATTAACAAAAGGATGTGGATTGTCCAAACGCCTCTTCGCCAATTCAGTGGGATCCCGAATGAAATATTGATGAAGTTGGAGAAGAAAGATTTGGCTTGGGAAAGGTACTATGATCTGTCCTCACAAGAGATAGGAGAGCTCATTCGTTTCCCTATGATGGGGAGAACTCTTCACACGTTCATACACCAGTTCCCAAAACTTACCATGGCAGCGCATGTTCAGCCAATCACACGCACTGTTCTGAGGGTTGAACTCACAATCACACTAGACTTCCAGTGGGAGGACAAAGTTCATGGATTTGTGGAGCCATTTTGGGTTATTATGGAGGATAATGATGGGGAGTACATTCTTCATCACGAGTATTTCATCCTGAAAAAGCAGTATATTGATGAAGATCACACGCTGAGTTTCACAGTGCCTATCTATGAACCATTGCCTCCCCAATACTTCATTCGAGTCGTGTCTGATAGATGGCTTGGGTGTCTATTCGTTTTGCCTGTTTCTTTCAGGCACCTAATTTTACCAGAGAAGTATCATCCCCCAACTGAATTATTGGACTTGCAACCACTGCTAGTGACTGTATTGAGGAACCCATCATATGAAGCTCTTTATCAAGAATTCAAGCACTTCAATCCTGTCCAAACTCAGGTTTTCACTGTTTTGTACAATACAGATGACAATGTCTTAGTTGCTGCCCCAACTGGAAGTGGGAAGACAATATGTGCAGAGTTTGCAATATTGAGGAATCATCAAACAGGAGCCGAGAGTGCTATGCGCACTGTGTATATTGCTCCGATTGAAGCTCTTGCTAGGGAACGATATAATGGTTGGAAGAAGAAGTTTGGAGAGGGTCTTGGGATGAGAGTGGTTGAATTAACTGGTGAAACTGCAACAGATTTGAAGCTTCTCGAGAAAGGTCAAGTAATAATCAGCACTCCTGATAAGTGGGACGCTTTGTCCCGCCGCTGGAAGCAGCGGAAGCACATTCAACAGGTTAGTCTTTTCATTGTTGATGAGCTCCATTTGATTGGAGGCCAAGGTGGTCCCATCTTGGAGGTGATAGTGTCTCGGATGAGATATATAGCAATTCAGGGGGAGAAGAAGATCCGTATTGTAGCTCTATCAACTTCTCTGGCCAATGCCAAGGATCTGGGAGAGTGGATTGGAGCTAGCTCTCAAGGCCTTTTCAATTTTCCTCCAGGTGTGAGGCCTGTGCCTCTGGAAATACACATTCAGGGCACTGATATTTTCAACTTCGAAGCAAGGATGCAAGCGATGACGAAACCTACTTACACTGCAATTATTCAACATGTAAAAAGTGGGGAACCCGCCATTGTATTTGTACCCACAAGGAAGCATGCTCGGCTCACTGCTATAGATCTGATGACCTACTCCAGCGTTGACACTGGAGAAAAGCCGATTTTCCTATTACAGTCAACAGCGAAGATGGAGCCTTTTGTTGTCAGGATTAAGGAACCGATGTTGAGGGAGACACTGCAGTATGGTGTGGGCTATTTGCACGAGGGCTTAACTAGTACGGATTAAGATATTGTGAGAACCCTCTTTGAAACTGGGTGGATCCAAGTTTGTGTAATGAGCAGCTCAATATGTTGGGGAATGCCCTTGTCGGCACATTTGGTTGTCGTTATGGGAACACAGTACTATGATAGGCGGGAAAATGCTCACACCGATTATCCAGTAACTGATCTGTTGCAGATGATGGGTCATGCCAGTCGACCTCTCGTGGACAACTCTGGGAAATGCGTCATCCTGTGTCAGGCATCTCGTAAAGAGTACTACAAGAAGTTCCTATATGAAGCATTCCCAGTTGAAAGTCATTTGCATCACTACCTGCATGATAATTTGAATGCGGAGGTGGTGGTGGGAGTCATTGGTAGCAAGCAAGATGCTGTGGACTACCTCACATGGACATTCATGTACCGGAGGCTCACTCAGAATCCAAACTGCTACAATCTTCAGGGCGTCAGTCACCGGCATCTCAGTGATCACCTTTCAGAGCTTGTCAAGAATAGCGTCAGTGATTTGGAAGCTAGTAAATGTGTTGCTATTGAGGATGATTTTGATCTCTCTCCATTGAACCTTGGCATGATAGCATCGTATTATTACTTTAGTTACACCACAATTGAACGTTTTAGTTCTTCTTTGACCTCCAAAACAAAGATGAAGGGTCTTTTGGAGATCCTGGCTTCGGCTTCAGAGTATGCACTTCTTCCAATTCGACCAGGAGAAGAAGAATTGTTACGAAGGCTAATTAATCACCAGAGATTTTCCTTTGAGAACCCCAAGTGCTCTGACCCGCATGTGAAGGCAAATGCGCTGCTTCAAGCGCACTTCTCAAGGCAAGTGCTGGGTGGGAATCTTGCATCTGACCAGCGAGAGGTGCTTCTTTCTGCTAGTAGACTGCTTCAAGCAATGATTGATGTTATATCCAGCAATGGGTGGCTAAGCCTGGCTCTTCTTGCTATGGAAATGAGTCAGATGGTAACCCAGGGCATGTGGGAGCGTGATTCCATGCTTTTGCAACTTCCGCAATTCACAAAAGATTTGGCAAAGAAATGCCAGGAGAACCCTGGAAAGAGTATAGAGACTGTATTTGATTTGATGGAGATGGAGGATGATGAGAGGCAGCTTTTGCAGATGATGCCAGATTCGCAGTTGATGGAAATTGCACGGTTTTGTAACCGTTTTCCAAACATTGATTTGACGTATGATGTGGTGGACAGTGAGAGTGTAAGGGCCGGAGAAGATGTGAGTTTGCAGGTGACACTGGAAAGGGATCTTGAGGGGAGGACAGAGTTAGGGCCTGTTGATTCCCCAAGGTATCCAAAAGCCAAAGAAGAAGGGTGGTGGCTTGTAGTTGGTGATAGCAGAAGTAACCAGTTGCTTGCCATCAAAAGGGTATCACTGCATAGGACCTTCTCTCTATATTTCATGTGTGATTCATATTTGGGCTGCGACCAGGAATATAGCTTCACGCTTGATTTCAAAGCAGCAGCAGCTCCTGCAGACAACAGTGGGAGAGAATGATTTTTCCCTGCCCTGCCCTGCCCCCACAAACTGTATGTACTCTGCTTTTATTATTATTTTGGTATTTTGTTATGTTACTATCAGTAAAATTTTGTTTCGTGTTATTCTCTTATATTGTAAATTTATAACCTAAATAAAAGAGGGAGCTCTCTCGGTTTGCGTGCAATTCTGATTAAGTTTTGCCTAATTTGTAATTTTTCAAATTTGTTCAATATCTTTGGTAATTTAAAATGTTGAAGTGCGGCTGGGCAGGTGATATGCATTAAAAATTATACAGAAGTCAATAAAAATGTTTAAATTATTGATAATGAAATTATCTCTCTAGAGAAGAAAAAATTTAAAATTAAGGAGAAGGAAACAATTTAGAAATAATTATTAAAAGGGCAAATTGATTTAGCTAATTTGATTTTCGAATTTGTTTAATATCTTTTGGTCATTTAAAAAGGTGTATTACTGTTGGAGGGAGGTGATGTGCATAAAAAAATTACATATAAGGCAATAAAAGTGTTTAAATTCTAGATACCGAAATTTTCTCTAGATGGAAGAAAAAAATTTAAAATTAAGGAGAAGGAAACAAGTTAGAAATAATTATTAAAAGAGCATACTATGTGATTCTCAAATATGTGACACTGGACTCACTGAATTTTCATTAGAGGATGTTGAAATGATTCCACCATTTTTAAATGTTGTCCTACTACCACATGTATTGGGAACCACATTTGGGATACAAAGTTTGGGACCTATAATATTATTACTCGAGAGAATGATAGACAATCAAACAGGAAAAGATCAAATTTGTGTAAGTATGACAGTAGTCAAATTGAAAAAGTCCATTCATTGGGGAGGGAGAATGTGTTGTTAGTTTAGTTAACTTATTTGCATGCATGTATTTTTGTATATAATAATCACTTTAGCTATTATTTTCGATTTTATAATTGACTTATTAAATTCATAACACATTCTATTTTCCCATTGTATATATTGTGTTCTCTGACTTTTACAATTTGACTATTATGTTTTTGCAACTTTTTTTTTGGTTTTGCTTTGATTGCGTATTATTATTATTTTAATATCGTTCACTACATACTACATAGATTCAATATCATTGACTTCCAAATTTGAATCCAAATTTTGATTTACAAATGTTTTAACAATTGTAATACATTCAACTACGATAATGACCGTTTAATTTTTGTAAAAAGTTGCTCTTAATGGCTCAACTATCAAAGCATTTGAGAACCAAATTTGGAAATAATAATATTATTCTAATTGAAAACAATTTTCGAACTGACAAGTGCATTATGGTCCTTTGTATGGGCATGAGCAAAGGCTTATACACGATATATGCAGTTTGAAACAAGTGATTTTTTTGTTTTTATTTTTTATTTTATCTAACTTCCCTTCTTTCAAACCCTTTTTAAATATTTTACATTATGTAAACTCCAACTGGCACGTGCAACACGTGCCAGCTGCACCTAGTCTACTTAAAAAAGGAGAGTTTCTAATGTTGGCTGTGATGATTGAGCCTTCACATTTTATGAAGTGGTGAGTTCATTAAGAGTATGATATCTTCTTACATTGGCCATAGAACAAGAAAGGGGTATTATGTGTTGCTTAACTTTATTGTTGGATGGTTGCCTGAGGCAGTAGTAATGGGTGGGTCAATTCTTGCTTCCTTGTTCCTTTTCCCTTTTTTCCCTGCATTTCTTTTTTCCCTTTAGAACTTCTGAGTTATAACCATTTTAGTTTAATCCTATTGGTGCTACGGAGTGGAAATTTGGAGTTCCAAATACAACTAGATTGTTTACTGGAATACCATTTTTTTTTCCCATCAAAAAAGAAAAGAAAAGAGTACTCTTTTTTTTTTTTCTTTTGGAAAATGCATCACACAGATCAAGTTGGCGTAAACTTCTGATACAAGCACTAGCAATCCACACATCGTAAAGTTATCAGGAGTTCTTACAACAAGAATATTTTAGGCGCATGTCGGTGTCCCAATTGGGAACTTTTGACCAAAGTTATGTAAGTTTTGTAACATAAGGAATATGATTTGATTAAGTTTCATTAATTGGGAATTTTGACCCAAACTAAAATGGGTTGTCCACTTGTCCCTTTTCAATTAATTCAATAGCAGATTTTTTTATTACCAAAATTCTCGTACAAGATTACAGGCTTTACAGGTTGAGATTGGTAATGCATCCAGGCCCAATCTGGCAAAATTCAAAGAAGAGGCTGCAAGTGCGAAAATGCTATAATTCTTAAAAGTACCCAAATCTTAAAAGACAATTTAAATTCCTCAATCTTAGACTGAAGATAATTCCTCTTACTGAATGGTTAATGGTACCAAATTCCAGTAAATACCCAAATAGTTGAGAGTTGACATGCATTTCCCTGCTTAATTGTCTCCTTTTTCACAGTCTCCTTCTCCCATTTTCATGGATCAAATAAGTTCTTGAAAGTTTGTATTCATAGGCACAACTACACAGGAAAAGTCCCCCATCTTAGGCTGTCCATTGGACAGGACTTAGGATGGAGCCTAGGAACTTTCCTACATAGCCAGGTGGGGTTATCTATAGCTTTGCATTTATTTTTTTTTCCTTTGTTTTTTATTTTATGTTTTTGTCTATTCTTTCTCGGTCCAGTTGAGTGAAAGATTGTGTGCTTTGGGTTTTCAAAATGGAGCCAAAGCTTTTTTCTTATTTATTTTTTATTCTTACACATGCGAATGTGTATTCCTAACCCTTTCTTTTTGGATGTGCCCGTCAATTGGTACCCCTCCCTTGACTTCCTTAATTTTGTTTGAATTATAAAGGTGCAATGCTTACCAAAGGAATAAGACATCCTCAGTTTTATTTATTGATTTTGTTATTTTTAAGCTCTTAGTTTTCTAGCATCGTTAGAGATTATTTTTTTTGTTAGATAATGCTACCCATACCTCGAACTTCACACTTCCGACTTAAGCGAATGATGTTAGAGCATCTCTAATTAGGATAGTAATTAAATTTGGGTATCTAAAATTCTATTTGGTTACTAGAATAGTGTTTTTTATACCAAATATATCTCATGTACTTCAACCATAGTACCCATAACCAGTAGTCATTTTATTGTTTAATATATTTTGATTTATCTCAACCATAGATACATTAAAAATATTATTTTAATCACAAAATAATTGCTAAGATCTTGGATACTCTCTATTTCTTTCTCCAAAGGTTGTAAGTTTGGAGACCCAAGCCATGGGTTTCCAAAATGGATCCCCTTTTGGATCCTCCATTGGAGTGTAGTTTTTGGGATGAAGGGATCCATTTTGACATCTTTTGATTTTGGATCTCTCATTGGAGTTGCTCTTAGAGAGCATTTTTTATGTCCTTTGTGTTAGTTTTTCATTTTTACCGTTGGATATGAACCTTATCTTACAAGGATTAGTGCCTAATAACTGCAAATCGGCCTTAAACATACACGCATACATGTATAGATGCACATGATTTTAAGTGTTTTGATGTTCTTCTCTGGATGAATGGATAGGTGGTTTCATGATACAGATCATTTCCAACGTAATATTAGGTATATATACCAATGTATCAACAGTAATTCTTATGGTTAGCAGCTTGAGCTTTTGAAACCAATGCCCTAATCAACTTTGATTCACCCGTTGGATTCTTTATATAATGATCATTATGATCCCAATATGGCAATATGTAACATTAGGACTATCAGCTGTTAAGTTGCAACAATTAGAGAGAATTTTTTGAACCAATTAATAAATCTAATTTTCTTACCCATTTTCTGCCTTGAAAGTTCATTTACCTTTGTCTCTTTTTTTTTTTTTTTTTAAAGCGTGTAATTACTAGTATATCTATATAACATAGAAGCAATGACTTTGATGATTGGGACATTTTGGAACCTTGATTTGTGTCCGAAACAATCTTCACCACTTTCCTAAATTTTGAAGTTCGAAAATTTTGAAATTGGCCCATTGTTCGAAAATTTTGAAATTGGCCCATTGTTCGAAAATTTTGAAACTCCCTCATTTTTTAGGCGACTACTCTGCCAAAGCAAATATTGATTTTCGATGAGTAAAGTTGGCTATTGCATAGCCAACTATATCTGCTTTGGCAATTGATACTATTGCTTTGACAATAGTAGTAGCCTTTTTTTTTTTTGCACCTTTTGCATTTCCTTTTCATCTCTCTCCCTACATTATTCCCCCTCTTTTTCTATAAATAAAAAATTAAATATGTCGGAATATTGATACTATAAAAAATTAAAAATTATTCTTATAGATTATAATTAGTTTAGGTTAAACAAAACTTTTTTTGTTTTTGTTTTTGTTTTTTTGGTATTACTAGGCACGAGCAATTTCTAGTACTATATATATCATAACATTAACGGGTTATATTGTCATCCAAAAAAAAAAAAAACAAATTCACAGTTTATGGCATGTTTTCACATCCATGATTTTGAATGGGATCGTTCACGCTTGGTAAAGAATTTTAATATAGAAACTCATCATATTGGATTTGTTTATTGAGGAAAGAAGAAAACCTAGCTCTCATTGCATTTCTCCATATGTGATCATTTCTAAGTTCCCTTACGACAATAAGCACACAACTTTTTAACATAGCTACCATTTTTCAGACTGGCCTCATTCAAGATGATGAATTCCTATTCTCATATGCTTTGTAAATTATGAATTCTATTCAAATTTGTAGATGTGCAAACAAGCCCTTAGAATCTCCATACCAACTACTGTTCCACAGTACTGTAGAAAGAGAGAAAGAAAGAGAGTGAGAAGCTAAAAAGAAACTGAGTAATGCTATGCCTCTCGAATTTTTTTTTTCGGAAAAATATGCCTCCCGAATTTGCGTAACCTAAATGGTTACTAAACATATGTGGCAGTGGGCAACTTGATTTTAATTTGAGGATATTAAAGTAGTCCCACGATAATTGATGTAGTCCTATTGACACGTGTTTGAAAACCGTTTGAGATACAAATTTTAAAAAGTATAGCATTACTCGAATAAATTTACAAAGCGATTGTGAGAAAATGCTGGATATTGCCACTATTGGTGTGGCCGCATGAGAGATATGCCAAGTTATAATCCAATCCAGAGCTCTACTTCTAGAATCTGTTTGGAAAAATATAAAATTGAGGGTTAGTTGTTGTGAGAACTCAGATTATGTTGGTTTGACAAAGAATCATTTTTAAGAGAGTTATTAGTCTAGACACGGACTCCTATGCAAGAAATGACACTCACAAACTCTTAAATTTGTAAAATTGGCTCATTATAAACCACAACCCGTTTTTTTTTTTTTTGGCTTTAACAAACGGCGTCCTAACTTTTCAGTTTAGGCCATCTTTAAAAAGTACCTAATTCTTCCCTAGCCACCTATGTATTCCTTAAAAATTAATGTAGGTGATTCCATTCATATATGTGTTATTTGTTTTTATTTTTATTTTTATAGCCTCTGAACATGTATTCAAAAAATTGAAATTTGAGAATTAACCATTTCGTTAAAAGTTTATTCGTGAAACTACAATTGAAGATGCTCTTGCCATCAGCACTTAGTGCTCCATATTTTATTCTCTATCTCTTCCCTAGCGTTGATGATTATTGTCAGGACGGATTCAGGAATTTAGTTTAGAGGGCCAAAATATACGGGGGTTCGGGGGCAGCGTCCCCGAAAGAATTTTTTTGGCATTTACGAATACATTTTTAATAATGAAATAACTGTATAAGGAGAGAAAATATAAACTATTTGAATCAACAAGGTATGGAGTAATTTGTAAACTAAATTCAGAATTTATATTTATAAATACACCAAACTTTTTAAAAAATTATATATACATATTAAATTTTTTTTTTAAATCTAAGGGGGGGCGAGCTTAATAATTTAGAAAAAAATTTAGGGGGGACGAGTGTATGTACTTAACGTGTATTTACGAATAATACTAGCATAATTTAGTGTTTTTTTCCAAACCTAGGGGGGCGGTCACCCTTGACCCCCCCTAGATCCATCCTTGATTATTGTTATACATTTCATTCTCAGGAGTCAGAGCTTACAATGCAATTATAATATTCAAAAAAAAAAAAAACAATATTGGGACGGTTAGAGATATATCCCTTGTCAACTAAAAATTTAATAAAAAGTACCTTCAACATCTGTATTTAATCAAAAGTCCATGATCTTTGTCAAAATGACAAAACTGACATGCACCTAAACATTTCCCACATTTTCCCCACTCTCGCCCAATTTTCAGGCGCCATGCTTTTGCAGCCACTCATACAATATGAGCACTTTACTGTATGATATTCTAAATTCAAAAAATATTTTGCAACTTTAAATTTGCATAACTTTTGACATGCAATTCTATTTTTCTCAAATTTTATACCGTTGAAATCGTGTCGACGAGAGCTACAAAACTAGCACCATTGTTGGTATGTTTTGAACAAAAAACAAAAAAACAAAATCTTATATACTTTGTGTAACTGTGTGAAAATTGTTTTGTGAAATTTCACAAAACTACTTTTATGAAATTTCACAAAACTCTATTTTTTTTCAAAAAAATTTCAAAATTGAAAAAAAAATTGCTCAAAACAGATCAACAATTGGTACTAGTTTTGAAGCTCTCGTCGACACGATTCCAACGGTATAAAATTTGTAAAAAATGGAGTTGTAGATCAAAAGTTATGAAAGGTTAAAGTTTTAAAATATTTTTTAAAATGAGAATTACTATAGTACAGTCACTCACACGGTGTGAGTGGCTGTGATGTTTGGGCTGCTGCTAGACCACGCGCGCGTGGGTTTGTTCAGCAAAATTGCTGACAGTGATGACAGGGACTTTGGAACAAATTGCCAAAAACACGGCCACTTTATACTTTTCGACACCTTAACTAATGATTGAAGTATAATTTTCTCTAAAAACAAAAGGGTAATTTAAACTGACTTAAAGTTAAAATACAAGGTCATCTTAAATTACGGGGCATTTACCAAAAAGGACCTCAGTACACTATTTATTAAGTTAAAGTACAAATTAGTGAGTGACTTAACAAAAAGGACAAAAACTTGACAGCTGGTGCTCGCACGGTATGAGTGCGCGCACCATAGAATTTTCTATGCACAATTTCTAAACCGACTACTGATTTCACGCGCCAAACGCGCGCGACCACACGCGCCCCACGCGTGCCACGCGCGCACCTTCATTTGCAAGCTGCTCGCACCGTGCGAGCATTGTACTGTATTATTTTCAATTTCGAAAAATGTTTTTAAACTTTAAACATCCATAACTTTTGACCTACAGCTCCATTTTTTGCAAATTTTATACCGTTGGAATCGTGTCGACGAGAGCTACAAAACTAGTACCATTGTTGATATGTTTTGAGAAAAAAAAATTTCATGTTTTTACATACATGAATAATAAGTGAAATTTCACTTGATATATATAAAATATTAAGTGAAATTTCACTTAAAATATCAAGTGAAATTTCACTCAATTCTAGAGCTTTTAAAAACTCTCCCAAAAAAACCCTAAGTTCAATTTTTGCAAAGCTCATAAACTAGTCACCAAATGAATTAACATGAAATTGTGCTTTAAAAAATAAGAAGCACCAAAATGGGGGCCAAACTAAGCCTTAATGTTCATGAGTTAAATGAAATTTCACTAAATATTCATGTTGGCATGGTGATTTGTTTTTTTTTTTTTTTAAACAATGCATATTTTGTTAAAAATAAGCAAATTTTATAATTAATTATAAAACTCAAATTTTCAGCCAAAACAAATGCAGGAATTCTTGTTAAAATTCGTCTTTTTTTAAATCTATTGTTGATATGTTTTGAGAAAAAAAGATTTTCATGTTTTTACATACATAAATAATAAGTGAAATTTCACTTGATATACATAAAATATTAAGTGAAATTTCACTTAATATACATAAAATATTAAGTGAAATTTTACTCAATTCTAGAGCTTTTAAAAACTCTCCCCAAAAAAGCTCTAAGTTCCATTTTTGCAAAACTCATAAACTAGTTACCAAATGAATTAATATGAAATTGTGCTTTAAAAAAGGAGAAACACCAAAATGGGGCCAAACTAAGCCTTAATGATGTAGCAATGACTTTATTGCTATTCGTCTTTTTTTAATTTTTTTTTCTCAAAACATATACATTTGGCATACATAAATATTAAGTGAAAATTCAATGAACCCATACATGCTTTCTTCCTGAAAAACTTGAAGTTAAACTTAACATTCGTATACTCGTTTAGTGAGATTTCACTTAGTAGGTTAAGTGAAAATTCACTAACTATCCCAAAGGTCGCTAGAAGTAATTCTCTAGAGTTTAAGGTCTAATTTGATACTTACTTTGTTAAAAAGTCTCTCAAGTGTCAACTTAAGTAAAATTTCACTTAATATTCATGTACAAGTTTAGTGAAATTTCACTTAATATTCATATATGCCAAGTGAAATTTACTCTTTTTTTTCTCTTTCATATTAAATAATGCATATTTCCTTTATAAAAAAAAAAATCAAATTTCACAAATCAATTATAAAACATAGTTTTTCAATCCAAACAAATGCAAAATTCTTGTAAAAATTTACTAAAACTCTCTTTAAGAACAAAGTGAACATTCGATTTTTTTTTACTCACATCATATGAACTTGGCATACGTGAATATTATGTGAAAAATTCAATAATCCATACACAAATATTATGTGAAAATTTTATTAGGTTCGTATGGAGCATAACATGTAAAAATAAGAGTTTTTTTCTTTTGCTCAAAAGGTATCAATAATGGTACTAGTTTTGTGGCTCTCGTCGACACGGTTCCAACGGTATAAAATTTGTAAGAAACAGAGTTGTAGATCAAAAGTTATGGAGTTTTAAAGTTTAAAAATACATTTGCGAAATAGATATGATATGGTACAGCCACTCACACGGTGTGAGTGGCTGAAACCAAAAGAACGCGCGCGTGAGGGTGAGGGGATGGTTACACGAGATTTTCTATGGTGCATGCACTTATACCGTGTGAGCACTGAGAAGATTCCTTTTGTCCTTTTTAAAAATTGGTCAAACCTTTTGGAGTTTTAAACTTATGAGGGTTACTTGTAGAAATTTTCCAACAATTATCTATTTATATAATTACACTGCCTCTCTTGAAGTTTGAAATTGAGTAATGCCTTTTAGTTGGTCAACGATTTCACCGTCAAATTGGATGTAAAACTTTTTGACAACGGCAATTTATCCTTACCAAAGTAAATAAAAACATGCATAAGAGCCTGTTTGGTTGTCCCTCAAATTTGAATGATTTCATTCAATTTTTGTATAAAAGTTAAAGACAAAATCCATCGTCATGAATGAATCAATTTGTAAACATGGGAGACTTCACCAAATTTCTTCTTATGAGGCAATTTTTTCATTTTTTTAGAATGTCAAAATTCATGATTGTAATCATTATTTTTTAGACGAGCATCATTTTTTTAAATAGAACAATTCAAGCTCATCATCCTTTTATATAAAATTGTGTACGAAATATAAATACAGTTATTGCATTCAAAGACAACCAAACATGCCCTACTACTTTTTCTCTAGTATGAATCTGAGAACTTTGTTTTCTAATGGTAAATTTGTCGAGTAATAGTGTGTTGATTTTTAATATTGATGGTATCTTTTCATGTTGGGGTATCTAAGTAATTTTGGGTATATAATTTTCATTGGTTTCCATTAGGGATGGCAACGGGGCGGGTATGGGACGAGGCCCTCATACCCCGCCCCCGCCCCGCTTCAGTAAACCCTCCTCCCGCCCCCGCCCCGCCCTGCATAGTGCTCTCCCCGCCCCCGGGGTCCCCGACCCCGCCCCGCCCCGCCCCGATTATGTTTTTTTTTTTTGGTACACAAATTAAAAAAGTAATTTTTTTAATGCATTTTTTTCTCTAATAGTGCAGTTTTTTTTTAACTTACCCAATTAGTTCCCTAATAGTGCAGTTTTTTTTTTAAAAATGGTAATACACATAACTATTGAGGGGTAAAAATATAAATACAAGTATATTCGGGGCGGGGACGGGTTTTTTGACCCTACCCCGACCCCGACCCGACCCCGACCCGGGTTTTGAAAATCTCCCCCATACCCGCCCCTAACCCTATTAAGCCCCCCCCATACCCTACCTATTAGGGGCGGGGCGGGGCGGGGAACCCTGAAAACCCACCCCATTGCCATCCCTAGTTTCCATATCTGCTTGGGGAGGTCAATGAAATTACACAAATCACAAAGGAGATTCATGTATTTTCACCATATGTCAGGAAAAATCAGTGTAATTTACCCAAATAAACAATTTACCTCAAGATTATATCTCAACATCCCAATTTCCATATTTATTTTTGAGTACATAACATAATCGATTTAGCAAATAGTTTAGTCAAAAAATGAATTAAAAAATCAGGTGGTCTATCCTCGGAAAAAAAAAATGCATACACAAGCTGACAAGCACAATGCCACCTGCTAAAAAAAAAGTTGATACATGTATCTCTGTGTGTGGGTTAGTGTGTGTTGTCATATTGGTCTTGCCTACAATATCTTTCAAATTCAAATCCTAAAAATTCATTCCAAATAAAAAATTTTAATTTCAAAACTTCATCTCAAATATAAATATGAGTGAGCTCACTATCACATCATTTGAAATGAATTTTTAGATTTAGAATAGAATAAAATAACATTACTCTTAAATCCTACAATATATGATATCAAAGCACTAATTCACAAACCAGTAATGCTATTCTTTCTCAAATTTAAATCTCATATCTCTATCTCAAATATTAAATTGAAGCACCAATTAAAATTTAGGTGGCCCATTGACCATCTTAGGTCACTTTCACATTCTCTAATCAAAATTCAGTGAGTCCAGTAGTACATTATTTATAAGGGAAATGTTTAGCACACACACTTTTTGACCCACTTTTTGACACACTGTGCTTTAAACACATGTACCTTGTGCTGTTTGAATTTTTCACACTTTTCTGTGCACTACTTACACAACACAAGGTACATGCATTTAAAGCTGTGTGTCAAAAAGTGTGTCAAAAAGTGAGTGTGTGTAGCACTACTCTATTTATAATGGCCCACGCTTGTTTAACAAGAGATCATTTTTGCAGAAACTTATATTAAACCACTTTGATCAAACATGATCAGACGATACAAACTCAACAGAACACCGCAAATTGCATGTTCGCAACTACACCCAAATAAAACCAAACTAAAACAATTCCTAATTTCCAAGTCTGACAGATTGCAAAACATAAGAAATAAAATTAAAAAAAAAAAAAAAAGAAGTCAAACAACCGAAACCCTAACTCGCCGGAGAAAAAAAGCCGTCGGGAAGGGACTCGCCGGAGCTCCAGCGAAACCTTAAGGATCGGAGATATCTGAAGCGAGCCGAGACGCAATCGCCGAGTGGTACATCAAATCGTGGAAAGTCGCGGTGTCCATGGTCTTCCTCCGAAGCTGTTTGGCCTTGTCTTCGGTGAAACCGCCCAATGCGAACCGAGATCTGGACGGTCCGGCTTCGGACTCCACCGGTTCGGGTGTGTCGGGGGAGGCCGGCTCGTTGATATTGATGTAGTCCGGATCTGAGGACCAGCCGAACAGTGGGGTCCACCAGTTGGAGGTTGCTTTGCAGAGGGACGTTTGTGGATTCCGACGGTGGTTAGCGGAGGAGGAGAGGACGGGGATTGGACGGATATATGAGAATGCGGTTGCCATTTTAGAGAGAGAGAGTAGAGGAGAAAGTGAGGAGCAGAGGCTAGTTGAAGGAGGACGGGGGTGTCTGTCGGTGTTGGAAGGTGAAAAGGTTATAGATGTGTGTGTGTTTTTTTGGGGGGGCATGAAATGGATAAGATGTACCCGTGGCAAGTTTTGAGGTTATCTCTTTTTTTGGGGGGGCATGAAATGGACGGGGGGGGGGGGGGGGGGGGGGTTTGTCTTTTTCTTTTTGCTTTTTTGGTTTTGGTAGGATATTGTTTTCGTCAACTTGTGTGATATTTTGTGTAAGGACTTGTTTGGCAATTGCTTCTATATATTTTTTTTATTCAATTGCTATTTTTTTTGTCCAATAAAAAAAGAGTAACTTTTGGCCGACACATTATTTTGTTATTGAATCCCAAAAATTGATTTGTCAATAGTTTCATTTTGTATTTAGGGTTTCACTTGTTGGGACAAAATATTATTGCCAAACAGAACCTTAAGGTTAGTTTATTGAAATAGATGAGCGCTTGGCAAATGGTCAAAAGCTTTTGCCAATCAAGAGGCCTTAAGGTTAGTTCATTGAAATGTACAAGGATTGAGACTTGAGTAAGGGATCCTCAGTTACGAGTAAATATAATATATAATGGGGATACCACGTGGAATAAGATTTTATCCCTACTCACAAAATTTAAAATTTGATTGAGTTAGAAATTGTTTTAGTTGAGCTGGATAAGGATTCTCCTAGAAATAGGGGGCTAGATAAATTAATAGAGAGCCCTTATTGGATTGTTATACCATGTAGATTATATAACTGTTGCATTTAATATTTACACCTTAGTTACACCTAGGAGTAAATATTCAATATAACGGAGATACCATGTCAGCAAAATAATATACTCACAGATTTGAAATTTGTGCTTATGTGAATGAGAATTTCCCTGAAAATTGGGGTTTTCCTAAAAATAGGGGGTGTAGATGGATAAATAAAGAGTTCAGATTAATTGTTATACCACGTCAACAAAATAATCGTTGCAATGAATATTTTCTTTACACATAGATACTACCGAGTGGGCTGCACCAATGGTGCTTGACAAACACCAAACTTTACTTGTTTCATCTTTAACAGAAAATAAAAATAAAAAAATAAATAAGTGTGTTGTTAAGTACCTATTGGAGCTGTCGAGAATCCATAGTTTTGGAAAAAGGTGCAAGGAAGAGATATATTGATACAACATAATGCCTCCAATAATTCGCCCTATTCCCAAAGTGGTGCAGTGTTCTAATTCTTCTATATTCAGCTCGTTTGCCGATTGAAAAATAAGTTACAAATGTATAGAGAGAGAGAAGCAACTGAACCCTAAGCTGTCGTCTCCTCCCCTCGTCTCCCCTTCTGCTTCACCGACTTTCCTCTCCCACCCCACCCCCCCCCCCCCCCCCCCCCCCTTTTTTCCCAGACCTAATAAGGCCTTGTTTGGCTCCTCCCCCTTTCTTAGTGAAGCTTTTCCTCTTCCTTTATGAAGGTTGTTCAGGGATTTTTTTTTGCATTTTTTTGCATTTTTTTGCATTTTTTTTTTCCAGTTCCTGTCTTGCGTTTGTTCCTTTTCTTGCCAAACATCTCTTTGGGTTCAAAATGGTGAATGTTGGCCAGACCAATCTTGAAACAGTAGATTGACTTTTTGGTCTTCACAGGGCCGACCCTGAGATTCTTAAAATTTCCCGGGGCCTCAAGCGAACTTTAAAACATGGCCTCTCTATACATAATGTTTCATAAGCACAACAATGTTACAAGTGCAAAATAATTTCATTAAAATGAGAGGATGAACACATAATTAAAGTATTCCAATCAAGCTTACATCAAAGTAAAAGTGATCGCCTTGCATTTTGAGCTGCAAAAGTATCAATTAAAGGGTTCCAATCAAGCTTCTCCAACAAATTTTTTTCAATTGATATCATAGCCAATCCATTCAATCTCTCTTGTGACATTGTCAACCGTAGATGCCATTTGATCAACTTCAACTTTGAGAAACTTCTCTCAGCAGATGCGATTGTCATTGGTATAGTCAATAATACTCTATAAGCAATCCAAGCATTTGGAAAATAATAATCTAGCCTCTTTATAAAATTTAATACTTCAATTGCCTTTCTTGTTCCTCTTGGTAAAGCTTGTCTTAAGATTTTGAGTTCTGAAAATAAATCTATCCCATTAATATCAGAAACCATGTTATACTTTAGGAGATCTTCAAGGTTAATACATGAACACTTCAAACTATCATTATCTGCAAACTTCACCCTCTCCAAATTAAACAAGAATCCAAAAGAATCATCATATTGTTGAAATTATTCAAATCTACTTTTGAGTGAAGAAACGACTTGATCAACTATGTATATGAAGTAATTGACTCTAAAGGATTCTTCTGCTGATTGTGGCATCTCTTCACTAGCACTCTCATCAAATTGTTTCTTTCTACGAATGACACGTCGTTCACGAAAAATAGGATCAACTTCCATTCTAATTGCAATCTCTTTAGCCTCAATCAAAGCTTCTTCAAATCCATTTTTTCTATATCTTTCAAAACACAAATGAGCCCTCTTAATAGATCTATAGCAACATCAATCTGCATGTCCTCTGTTTACATGATTTTGCTTATTTTGTTAACAACATTCAATATATCACACCAAATAACCATGTCAAGCAAGAACTCAAAATTCTCAATATCTATAGCTTTTAAAGTTGCCCTGAGTTCCGGATCTCTCTACGTGGCAACCTCTTTGGCGCAGTGGTAGATTTCTCGTGCAACTAGAGAGTGTGTTCTATGGTCGTTTATTCTTCCCCATCTATTGTACCTTTGGTGGTTATGGTTTTTCGGTTTTTTTTGTTGGTATTGTTTTCTTTGTAATATTTGGTTAATTTTAATGAATGTTGTTCGAAAAAAAAAAATAAGAAAAAATCAGCTTGTCTACCTTCCTGTTTTTTCTTTCACTTTTCTTGTCCTTCGATTAAAAAAGTAAAAAATAATAATGAATAAGTTAAAAGAAATAAATTAAACATTTTGAATGTTATAAGTCATTTTCCTTGCATACTTAAATTTTTTAAAAAATTTTTAATGTTATTTAAGCATAAAAGAAATGGCAAGAAAAAACAAAAAGTAACTAGTTTCCTTCTTGTTTTGTTTTTCCTTTTTTTTTTTTTGTCCCTCACAAAATCCATGAAGCAAACAAAAGTCCAAAGGAAAAAGAACAAGGGGGAAAAAAAAAAAGATGAAAAGCTAATTCCCTCGTGTTTTGTTCCATAATTTCAACATTAAAAGTTCAAGATTTTCAAAATATAGTAGGTAGTAAGTTTAAACAAATGAAGGAAAGTGACTCACTAAACTTAATATTTCAAAAATAGCTCACTATATTCGCATTTCCTTCCTATTTTGTTCACTATGTTGCCAAAAATAACAAAATTGAAGTACTCAAGTCTGAAACACTAAAAAACTAATTAAATGGTTAATTGTTCAGACATCCAGCAAATACCCAAATAGTTGAGAGTTGATATGCAATTGCATTTCCCTACTTAATTGGAAAAACAACATTAGTCCAGTAAGAGGGTGTTTCTACTTCCATAGCTTCCTCAAGGACATGTTTTTCTCAGTTTCCTTCTTCATAACTTTGGCAACCGCCATCTCAAAATCTTCCTGGGTCACATGAACCCTCCTTTCCCTCAAAGCAAACATTCCTGCTTCAGTGCATACAGCCTGCAAAAAGAAAATATAAATACATATATATACATACAGGTAGGCTATGGAGAGGGCGCCCTCTCTTAAATAAAGAGAGGGCCTCTGTTTTGACCGTCATATCGTGTTTTCATTAAGGGCAGTTTTATCACTTCACAGTTTTTAAGCACGATCTGACGGTCAAAATAGAGGCCCTCTCTTCATTAAAGAGAGGGCGCCCTCTCCATATATACATATATACATATTACACTTTAGACTTAACTACACAGTGCAATGCTCAACCAAAGCTAATAATGCAGCCCCCGAGATAATGGCACACAAGCCCCCACATCAAAATCATCTCAGGGAAAGTAAATATGGCTGCGATTGGAATGGAATTAACTTCTTTTAACTTTTTAAGAACAACATATGTATCAGTATCAATATGATAACTTCATGGAATGGAAGTAACTTCGTTTAAGAAGACGAAATGTACCAATATAATAGATGTACTTAAGACACGGTGAGAGAAAAACAAGTGCTGGGTAAACATGGAAAAAAAACCATTATAGAAGGTACTTCTTCTTAAACGAAGTTGAGTAGTTATATGCAACGAAAGTTGAGTAGTATTAAACCCATGTTCCAACTTAAAAAGGGAAGCAAGTTAGACTTTCTTCTTTAAAGAAGTAAAATTTATATTAGAATGCATCTTCAGAGAAGTTGAAAATGAAGAGGATAATGTAGTTGCATCCAAGTAAGAATGCCTTCCAAAGAAGTCGCTCCAAACACACCCTAAAGCTTATCCCTTCCCATTGCTCACAAAGAAGCAAAACAACAAGGAGAAAGAGATTCAGATGGGCATGGAAGCATGGTAAGATAGCTCCAGATAAGTACTACTTCTCCTCGAAGAATGTTTGGTAAATGTCGAACAGTCTGAACAGACACAGCATCTTTTTCCTTTCAATGGACTACAAGAGTGAAAGCCCACTCGCCAAATTCAAATAAAAGGCAAATACAAATGTTCTAGCTCTCACTTTTTGGTTGTAGGCAGGGGGCAGCAATTTTCAGCTTTTTTATAGAGATTTTGGATTCCATGGGAAAAGATCAAATATGGCAAAAACGTACAGCAAAGCTAAATCAACGACTTCCACTGAAAGGACTGGTTTCTTCGAAGTCGAATATATAGAAATATATGTGAATTATATAAAGAGGGACGCACCTTGAGCTCAGCACCAGATGCACCATTCATCTTATCCGCAATTTTCTTCAGATCAATCCCACGCATCAAATTCATCTTCCTTGAGTGAATCTTTAAGATATCCAGGCGAGACTGAAAAGTAATTTAATGTAAAATGCATGTTAACAAAAAGAGCAACATGACTACCAGAAGCACAAATATCATGACGCTTTTAACATGAGAAAAATGTCGGTGAAAGAATCACCACCACAATAAATTGCATTTATGCAACGATTATTTCCATCCTGGAGTAAGCATTGGAAACAAACGGTTTAACAAAAAAACTACTTTACAAAGCGGACGTGACTACAAGTATTACCTCTGCATTGGGATTTGGAAACTCAATCTTCCTGTCAATCCTTCCAGGCCTAAGGAGGGCTTGGTCCAGTATATCAATCCGGTTTGTTGCCATCAGAACCTGTATAGAGAGATCAGTTGTATGCAGATAATTTTATCTATCTCCAAGATCAAATTGCAATATTTGCAAAACCCACAGATAGAATTAAAACACAAACAGAACCTCATCCAAAAGAGTGTCAAGAATAATGAATAGTGGCATAAAATAAGAACGACAAGTTACCTTTATCTTATTGGATGCTTCAAATCCATCAAGTTGATTGAGAAGTTCCAGCATAGTCCGCTGCACTTCACTATCTCCATTGCCGCTTCCAGACTCCATCCGAGCAGATCCAATACTATCAATTTCGTCCATAAAGATGATTGATGGAGCATGCTCCCTGTGAAATGGCAACAGTCAGGAGTCATGACGTGCACAAAAAGCTATAAAAACATGCTCTATATAAAAGATAAGCTATCCACGACAAGGCCTGTCAATGGACCGGATCTTGGCCTGGATCCGATCCAGATCCAGCACGCTTTGATGGATCTGAGCTTTATTTAGATCCAGATCCGTTTAGAATGTTAGGTTAACGGATCGGTTATGGTTTTGTGGTACCCGATCCACCTAAGATCCGGATCCGAATAAGTATAAACTATGCACAAAAAATATACACACAATACACTAGATAAGATTACTATGACATATAAAATTGAACAACGTATATAATATACATTAGATTATACATATTTACTTCCAGTGGTATATTATTTTGATTTAAAGATAGGATTTTTCTATATAATCAAGTGTATCGATGGGTTAAACGTTGATTGATTTTTGTGTACGCATAGAGAAAAATAATAAAAACAATAGTTTCTATGGTAATACTAGAATACATATAAGCAGCTATGTTGCCGTTTTAGATCCGACAAACGGATCCGAATATCCAGATCCAATCAAATCTAGATATGGATTAAATAAGGCAGATCCAACGGATAAATGGACTGGATCTGGATAGTAGAATTGTTAACAGATCTAGATCGGATTGATCTGATTTGTGTGGATCCGGTCCAAATCCGATCCGTTTACAGGTCTAATCCACGTATTGAGAATCATGGGTATATGTCAGGCCATAACTTGATTTGAAGCAGGAAAAACAAAAACAAAAAACACCAAAAGCTGATATCAATGGCATGTTTGAGGATGCTTAAATAAAATATGGTTAGGTCTCATTTTCATGGTTAGGTCTCATTTTCTATTTGGTTTTTACAAGAACCATGATAAGGCTGGTTTGATAAAGAACCTATTTTAAGAGAGAATTAGATCCTGTTTGGAAATTCTTACAATAGGATATGGTTGAGCGGCTTGAGCCTAGCCTCATTTTCTATTTGGTTTTTGTGAGAACCAAAAGTAATGTTGGTTTCAAAAGAACTAGTTTTACAAGAGATATTAGACTGCGCACAGGCTTCTGCGCAAGAAATGGACATCTACCAACAGCTGAATTTTAAGAACAGCTACAATTATGAACCACAGAACCGATTCTTTGCCTTCCCAAATAGCCCCTTAGATCTGGCATGGACTCACGCGCAAGAAAAATGCATTAACAAAACACCTGAAATTATGAAACTAGTTCACTTCCTATTTGTCTTCCCAAACAGCATCACTTAGTTCATTTAATTTCAATTGTGACTTTAAAGTTCAGACTTCAGAACAATCAGTGGCAATAATGGAAGGAACTGCCCCAAAATTGAGCAAAATGTCATTGATATGATAAAAAAATAACAAACCTGGCCATCACAAAGAGTTCTCTAACCATCCTAGAGCCTTCGCCGATGTACTTCTGAACTAGCTCGGAACCAGAAACTCTGATGAAGGTGCAGTCAGTGTGATGAGCCACCGCCCTTGCAAGCAATGTTTTCCCCGTACCAGGTGGCCCGTAGAGCAAGACTCCCTTTCACAAAAATAAAGATGAAAAGATTAGTAAGGCTTCTGATAGAAAATGCATAAAGCATAACAATTAAGAGTTCTCAAGGTAAAAGTTACCTTTGGTTGAGCTATTCCAAGACTCTCAAACAATTCCGGATGTTTGATCGGAAGCTCAATGACCTACAAAATTAAGTCGACAAAATATCTTGAAGTCTATGATTTTTAAGTGGAAGGCACTGGCACATTTGGCAATTAAAAACTACTCAAAAACTGCATCCTTCTGCACATATTTTGACAGTAAACTTTGTGCAAGCCCAAATGATAACATATAGACTCCAATTGATTTGCATATTTTGAGAGCGAAAAGGAAAGGGAAAAGGAAAAAGAGAAGTAAACTCTCCTGTGTTTCTGCCATGCTTAAATAGCCTTAAAAATAAAAAATTTCTAAAATATAATACAATCGATAGAAAAGAGGAAGCGAAGCGGCTCCTAAAAGTCAGAGTGATTAATTAGATTTTTCCCTATTTTCTTTTCCTTATTGTGTTCCTCATTAACACATCCCTAACCCCCCCGCCCCCCCCCCCCCCCCCCCCAATTAAAAAAAAAAGTGTGATCTTCCCTATTGTCTCTTCCTTTCCCTCACTAAATACATAAACCCTAAGAGCCCTAAACTAGCAATGAAAAATGCAAATGAAAGGCAAAGAAAACAGACCTCCTTTATCTCTTTAATCTGCTGGTCAAGACCACCAATCATGTCATAAGTAGAGTCGGGAACCTTTTCAACTTTCATAAGATTCACCAGGGGATCAACTTTACTAGGCAAGACCAAGTGAAGCACGTAGCTGTCATTACGTAAAGCAACTCTGGTTGATGGCGTGATCTTTGTGATATCAATGCTCTTATCAATATCAACCACATACTTCCCTTCAGGGTGAACCTAATGAAAGAAAGCCCAGAATATCACCCAAGAGGATTTACACATTAAGAAAAGTACCAGAAATAGCCACTTTCACAATCGAGTCCACAAACCACCAAAGAGTGAACAGAAGAACTTGGAGATACTAATAATTAAAGGACAATGTTTCCTAAAACAATATAACAATTATTATGGTTCAAAAGCATTTAAAAATGGTCACATCATGGTTTGGGTGATATCAGACCTCTGATCCATTCAATTTTCCTTGAATTTTGGTCACAAAACCGTACTTTATTTTTAGGGTAAATATCACTTACCTCCCTTGAGGTTTGACCTAATAACACTTACCTCCCTCCACATTTCAGGAGTAACACTTACCTCCCGTCAGAGTTTGTCTCCTAACAGTGTTAATTGGCTCTGTGAAATTACTTTTTTACCCTTCCTCACTTTCCTTACCTTTTTTCCTCCTCAGAGTGGTTACCACCACTACCGCCTCCACCTCTCTTTGTACACCACCCACCACCCCCACCATTGCCAGAATTGGTTTCGCAAACCAAATCAAACTTTGAATTGGTTCATGAATATAAACCATATCCACAAAACCCATGTAAACTTAAATTCACATATTAACAAACCCAAAATTTTAGAACCTAATATTGAATTCAACTCTAAATCGCAGATCATATATTCAAATTCCACCAAAATCATAGCAAAAAATCAATAGTATAGGCCCAAGAGAACTCATTGTGAACGTGAAACAATTGAGGAAAATTCAATTAGCAAGCCCTGTATACACATAAAATTCGCCGCCATGAGAACATGAAGCAATTGGGGAAAATCAGTTTTCAGAAATTTCAGATCTGAACATTTGTCGAGCGTCATCCAAATCTCTGGTGTGGTTGATGTTGCAGATTTGAAATGGGCTGCCAAAGCTGAAATTGCATATTGATTGGTTGTAATGGAGACCAAGGGGAGAGAAAATTTCAATCTCGATTATAACCATCTCAATGAGAGATATATGGACAGTTGATTCCGCCATGGCAATGGCTACTGACAATACTAGATTATGCGGAATTGAGTGGTAAAATGCTATGAGAAGGTTTTGCAATTGGTTTATCCAAGTATTTTTCTAGGTAATTTTGCAAATGGGATTGTTGGGAAGATAAATCTATATTTTATCATCAAAAGGGTGATATGTTAGAAAGGGTGAGAGACATTGACTTGGTGATGGTTGTGTTGTTAATGGATTCACCATTCACCCATTTCAGATTATTGGTGCATTATATGCTTGGTGGTGATGGCAACGACGGGTTTCAATTTGGCACCCATTTCAGACCAAAGGTGGGATGGACCGTGAGAGTGGGTTTCAATTTGGTCTAATTTTAAGAGAGAGAAACGGGGTAAGAAGGATGAATAGAGGCGAGGGAAAGAAGGATGAATAGTTATGGACGGTAATTTTGGTATCAACAATGCTAGGGGCACTAACAAATTCCACTAACATTCACACCCACACACTCTCTCTCTCTCTCTCTCTCCTAGTGGCACTAGTGGACCCAAAGTGCCACTAGGAGAGAGAGAGAGAGAGTGTGGGTGTGAATGTTAGTGGAATTTGTTAGTGCCCCAAATATTACTCTTTTGGTATTTTAGATTATTATTAACTGATGCTATCATCATTTCGTTAATTTTCTAACGGTTTGTTAACGGAAGGGAGGTAAGTGTTACTGAAATTCAAAAATAAGGGAGGTAAGTGTAACTTGTGAAATGTCAGGGGAGGCGAGTGTTATTAAGCCAAACCTAAAGGGAGGTAGGTGATATTTACCCTTATTTTTATCACAAAATTTGATGGTTGAGTGAGTATGGTAAAAAGTAGAAAGAATTAAAACAGAAAATCAAATTAAAAAATTAAAGTGTTCCTTTAAAAAGTTGCAGGTGCATTACTGCATACCATCTCTGAAAAAATAAATATGCAAAGTGAATATAATAAGAATTGCCCTTTACTGAGGATGCATACAGCTTATTAAAATGAAACTACTGATTATAAATCTGAAAAATGAGAAATGAGAACTGATACACCCAAATTTGGCTCTATCCTATGACCGAGCAGTTCAAATCAGCATCTAGTCCATGCCCCGGGCGAATCATGCACAACTCCTCAGAAACATCAGCCCGAGCGGTTTATTCTACTCATCATCCCGAGCGGTTCATTCATGACCCGGCCAGCAGGTCGGGGAAACTGCACAGGCACATCCCCCCGCGGGAACAGCTCATCCGGGCCCACAGGCGTGATCCCGAGCATTACGGGCAGTTTCCTACTCAAGCTAGAAGACTAATGGAAAGTGCACACTATTTCCTAATCCAATTAGGAAATCCCCATAATTAATGCCAATCTATATCAATAGGATTATATTTCCTTATCCATGTATGAGTAGGTCTCTTACATCTATAAAAGAGACCTCTCACCCCCCATTGAAGGGGCCGCCAACTTCTCAGTCTACACAGCACCTCTATAATTCACCATTATACGCATACACCCGGCCAGTATTACTGGTAGTGCCGCCCCTCTTTGTTGGCTCACCAGGCCCGCCGGTGATCTGCTAGTGAACGTGCTCAGACACACACGTGGACGTAGGTACCTTCATTAATGGGGCCGAACCACATACAAAAAATAGTCTCTAACTCTCTCCCCTAAAATTGTTCTACTTTACTCTTACCAAATTTGGGCATCATCAAGAACTATGCTTGGCAACAAGAAATCACAAACCTTAACCAAGACCTTTGATTTCCCCATAACTTTGACAACCTCACCAACATAGGATCCAGGTTCCTGAAGGAGCTGCAGCTCTTCTTTAAGCATCCTGACTGTTCGGTTTGACACATAAAAGGCATTGTTATCGGTTATGCAATACAATGTTCAAAGAGCAGATTATCAATTAAAATTGAACAATGCCAGAAAAAAGAACCACAGACAGTGTACATAGGTATGTCTAGAGGTGATAAGTATACAGCGATGTCAGCGAATTACACTGGCACCTATGAAAATTAGGCATGAATCAATTATATTTATACACTCTAAACTGATTGCAGATAACGACCTTGAACAGATCAATGCCCTCAATGAACTAACTAATTGCTGATGTGCATTCATGTTTCTTTCTACCAAGATACAAATAGCCTTTTCCGAAGAAAACAACTACTTGACAAGTTCTAGAAAAATGTCCACTAGAGAAACCTTGGGTTCCATTTGATTGCTTATAAAAAAACAAAAAACAAAAAGAAAGTAAAAATTACTGGATTCAAAGTTTCCATAGTTTGAACTTAAGAAGGGTATTGTCTCCAGGTACAACAAATTATAAGGCTGTTGAAGAACATTTCGTAATCATGCCATGATTTTGTATTTAGGGATTAAATTCCGATATGATCTTATTCTGGTTTTTTTTATCTTGCTGATTCTATCTTCATCCTATATACACAGGATGTAATAGGTATAATACCATAATATCAATGAATAAAAACATAAATTCTCCCATCTCTCTTTTGTTTTTGACAAAGGCAAAGCATTTGACCACATTGATCCATTAAGTGGTATATAGCATTATTCAGAACGCTAAATAAAATAGAAGAAACTATTTGGGTCAAGGGCGTATGTGGGGCCATGCTGCCCCGGCTGCAGCCCAGTGCAAGTTTCCAGGGGAAAAAATTCATGATGTGTTTTAGTCCCGTTTATAGATTCAGCCCTAGACAACTAACAGTCCACTCCTTAGTCTAACCCACTCCTTAAATATGTGTAAATAGATTCAAAATTTTTATATAATTACATATGTAGTACAATATTTTTACTAAGCCTAAGTAAATATGTAGTACAAAATTTCATTAATAGACTAAAAATTTCAGAAATATACATAAATAGACACCACCCCCCCCCCCCCCCCCACCACTACCAAACCAAAAAAAAAATCATGGCTGCCCGAACCCCCATGGGCACACGGCTATTTGTATTTCCAGTCCACCCCAACCTATAACATCCGGGATACGCCCTTGATTTGGGTATCAAGGGTCCAAGAACAAGAAAACAGAAACTAAAACATCTGCAGGTATAATCCCAAAACACTGGCCCTCAATACCAATAGCTTAACAATACAATCCACAAACCCTGAACAACACATACAACATCAAATATCTTAATAATTCAGTCCCAATTACTCCCATGAAATCCAACCCCTAAAACCCAACTTCTTGAAACCTGCTTAAAGTAAAGCATCATATAGATATATCATCGGCGCAATCAATCAATCAAACCATAAATATATATATATATATATATAATATGTTGTGAATGAGTTGTTAGGGTTACGGACCTCGGGAATTAAGATCGTTGCGCTGGGCTTCGAGGCGTTGGAGATTGTGAGTATTCTGTCGAACTTGGAGCTGAAGATCGTGGATGTGTTGGAGGTAGTACTGCCTCAGCCCTTCGCCGCTTCCTTGTTGCTTCATCCCGCTCTTCCCCGCCGCCTCTGCCACCAAATCCTCCGGTAGCCTCGTCTCTATCGCCGCCGTCGCCATTACAGCCGCCTCTCGAAATACCTCTATTCTCGGTGTATATATATATATATAGATATATATATATATATACGTGTGTATATAGATATGTATAGCAAAGCAAGATATCGAAAGTGATGAATATGAATATACCTTTTTTTCTCTTGATCAAGTATTCTCTCTCTATTTTGCTCAGACAGAGTCACCGCCCAGGCCTAGGCTCGATGTGTCTTGTTGAGGAGGTTATGCTAATAGCTAGCGACGTGCATTTTCATTTAATTACACGCTTGGCCCCCAATGCTTGGAGTAATTGCTAATCTATCCCTTAAACGTATTTGAGGTTCTAAATTTATCCCTCTATAACTATACATGGTATCTACTAGACTACTACACCCTTTTCTCAAATTAAAAATCTTTTATTCTATTTTTCGATATCTTATTTAAAAGTTAGGGTGCGTTTGATAAAACTGAAAATTAAGTGCTGAAAATCAAGTGTTGAATTTTAAGTACTGAAAATATTGAGTAATTGAATTTGTAATACTGAAAATAGTGCTTCAACTACTGAAATAGAATGCATTCAGTGATTATTTTCAGTAGAAATTTTTTACTTAAAGTTTTCAGTGATTTTTTGACTGCTTTTTCAATTAAGTGGTACGTTATCAAACGCACTGAAAAAGAATAAGTGCTGAATCATTTCATTTTCAGCACTTAATTGGGTTATCAAACATACCCTTAGTGTATTTTAGTTATACATTCATCCATATTTACCCTATATATTATATAAGATTCTCTCACTTTTTCAAAAAGCACAATAATAAAAAGTTGCAAAATTTTACCATTTCTTAAAAAATTTGATTCCCACAAGAAGGCTATTAATAAGGGACAGAAACGGGTAAAAGTAATATTCAGGGGGCTTTTTGATCTAAGCCCATTTTGATACACCTAGAAGCTTACCCAAATTTGAGCAAATTTTAGTCTGAGCTCGAACTGGACATTTGATGGATACACCGTACATGTGAACCTCTCTACACACGAACTTGAAAGAAAATGTAGGAATTAATGAAATAAGGAAAAGTTTATTCTTACAAATCAATGTACAATTCATTCAAAGAGACGGACGAATATGCATAGGTTCGCACAGCTCAAGTGACAAAGAGTTTAGTATATATAAGTCCCCTACAATGCATAGGTTCGGAGTTCAAACCTAATCTCATTCTCACTAAAAAATAAAAAATTAAAAATTAAAAGAGAGAGAGAGAGAGAAAGACAAAGAAAGACGGATGGATATGTGGAATACCTCTCGCGTGCGCATTTGAAAGAAAACGAAGGAATGAAATAAGGTAAAAAGTTATCACCAGAAAGTGAAAAACATTCATTCAAAGAGAAATCATTACATGTGTATCATTCCTTGTGATGACTTCTTCCTCTATGGTTGGGAGTTTAAAATATGAGAGAAAATAAGAGAAATGATTTCTTTCGCTTTCTCTTGATTGCGAGTTTTAATGAGGAGAGAAAGGGATAGAAAACTAACCTCCACTTTCTTTCAATTTCTTTCTCTCCAAATTGGGAAGAACATGAGAGAAAAGAAAGTGGGTTTAATTAATATTTCTTAATATTCACTATACATTCTAGTTTAGTCTTACCTAATTGTAGTTTCATCTAAGCCCTAGGGCTTATATAATAATACACATACGTACATTATAAAAATTAAAACAAAACACAACTTAGAAAATCAGCGACAACCAGACCTTCCATTGCCAGTTTGCTTTCCTAGGTATGTATAGCATGAGTGTACGAGGATGACATGTGTGTGGCGTGAGTGTGTGTGGCTTAAGTGTGTGTGGCTTGAGTGTATGGCTTGAGTTTGCTTTCACTGATTTATTTATTTATTTATTATTTTGTTTCTTTCAAAAAATCTCTTTTTGTAAAAAAGTTGTGAAAAGATGAACATTGTTGCCCATCAAACTCCACTAAATCTATATTATATAATTGAACATGATTCTTTGATGAGTTTTTTGATTTTTTTTTTCTAGGTCTTCCATACTTTTATAGAACCCATTGCTTTTGGTTATTGACTGCAATTTGATCTCTTTGGTAGATATTGTATTATACAGCCCTATACAACATGTTTTATATGCAAATCATAGCATTAACCCATGAATTTTATATATCTATAAATAATTATTCAAATGATATAGAGCATAATTAACAAATTTTATATCCATTTTATACTCCCTAATCCCAATTAATGATGTGGCAGTGGGTCCACTGAAATTTTGCAGTTGAGTAGATGGATTGGCAACAGAATAAGGAAATAAAACAGTTGTATATTTGGGCAAGACATAGGCAATTAGCTGCAGCTGAACTTATGTGTCATGTTGTAAATTTTATTGCACGTCGAAGAATTCGTCGTAGAAACTACGTGGATCGCTCCATGAATAATGCCAAAAGACAAAGAATACGAGATGAAATAATGTATCAAATAACGACAAGTGAAAAGAGTCGCGATGTAATCCATATGGGACCACAAGCTTTTATAAAATTATGCAACATACTAGATAGAGACGGTGGTCTTTTACCAACACAACGCGTATCAGTTGAAGAGCAAGTTGCTAAGTTTCTGCACGTATTGTCACAAAATGTGAGGAATCGGACAATTGAATTCTTCTTCCGTCGCTCTTGTGAAACCATAAGTCGTCATTTTCACAAGGTCTTGAGAGCAATAATATCATTGGAAGAACAATTTCTTTGACAACCTACTGGAGCAGAAGTTTCTCCAAAAATAGTCAACAATCCTAGATTCTTTCCATACTTTAAGGTAAACCTAATTTGTTATTGAAAAATAATGTTAAAACATTTAAATATGTAAAGAGGCTGAGTTGAGTGAGGTACAATTTATGTCAGGATTGTTTAGGGATAATTGATGGAACACATGTTCGTGTAAAAGTATCAAATGATGATGCACCGAGGTTTCATAGTAGTAAGGGTTATCCAACAATAAATGTGTTGGATGCATGCTCATTCGACAAAAAGTTTATATATGTCTTGCCTGGTTGGGAAGAGACTGCGTCCGACTCGAGAATTATAAAAAATTCACTTACAAGAGAAGATAACTTGCAAATCCCCAATGGTAAATATTATCTAGTCGACACGGGGTACATGCATAGAAGTGGAATTATAGCGCCCTTCAGAGGGATGCAGTACCACTTGAAAGAATATTCTAGTCGCCCTCCAGAGAATGCTGGAGAGCTGTTTAACCTTCGGCATGCATCATTACGTAATGCATTTGAAAGAGCATTTGGCGTACTTAAGAAACGATTTTCGATCATAAGAAGCACAACTGAGCCAGTTTACTCAGTCGACATCTAATCAGAAATCGTTTTAGCATGTTATATCCTACATAACTACCTAATGGATGAAGATCCTGATGAGAAAACAATTCGTGAAGTTGGCCAAGATATTCTAAACGAATCTACAACTGAAGAAGTTAATCTTCCCAGGGATGAGGATGGGATGTTGTACTAGGAGAAGTTATAAGGAATAGAATAGCAAGCGACATGTGGAATGATTATGTATTATAAGTATGATTTACTTATTTTAGGATTTTATGCTTTTATAAATCATTTGCTTATAATTATGTGGAATGATTATGATTATGGATTATAATTTTATGAATATGGATTTTACTTGCTTATGATTATGTTGAATGACTATGTATTTTGATTAGGTGTTTAAGATTATCATTTTGTAGATATTAACAATGAGCAAAAATGAAAATAATGGTGGTGGGACAAAAAAAGAACATTTGAGTTAGAGCTCCCAAAAGGACGATGCATTACTGATGCGATGCTTTACCAAACACGTGAAGGAAATAGGACTGATGGAACTTTCACAACTGCTGCTTATACCAATATGGTAGCGGAGTTGCATGCAAAATTCCCACACATTGACTTTAACAAGGCACATTTTGAAGAACCGCTTAAAAACCCTTAAAAAGCATTTTAGCAAGAGTTATGACTTGTTAGGGTTGGAGGACTAAGTGGTTTTTCATAGAGTCCGGTGACAAAATTGTGGAGTGCAGAGCCCGAAGTTTGGAAAACATTGATAGAAGTATGTTTCTCACTTGCATTTATTAATTTATTTTACATCTAATTTTGTAAATGCCATTTAATAAATTAAAATATATATATATTCTTGTAATAGGCAAAATCTAAAGCTGAAAAATGGATGTCTAAACCTATCAATAACTACGATAAATTAGAAGAATTATTTGCCAAAGATAGGGCAACAGGTAAATGTGCTAAAACTGCGAAGGCGAAAAAGCGTCGATGGACTAACTCAGTGGATGATAACTGTGAGACACAGAACTAGTAAAACCAATTAAATTGCTGTCATTAAATTATTTAGCTGAGTTATTTATATTATTATTCTGCTGAGTTATAAAATACTTAGTTCATATAATGATGAGCGGCTAATATAATGTTGAGCTGTGAATTATTTAATTTAAATGCTGAGCTGTTAATTAAAATTTATATTATGCTGTAAATCGTTATATCGCTAAGCTGTGAATATTAAAGTTGATTTGGGTTATTTGATAGGTAAATAACTCATTTGGAGGTGTAGGAGATATATATGTGAAGTAGAAAGTTAAAGAAGTTGTAATTAAAAACAATTGGGGAGTTTATTAGAATTTAGCAAAAGTTAAAGTTTTATCTAAATATACATATATCTATCGTTCCTTTTTCTGAGAGAGAAATAAGAGACAGTATAGAGAAAGAAGAGAAACAGAGAGAAAAAGAAAAAGAGAGAAAGGAAGAGATCAAGAAGAAGGATTCAAGAGAAGTCTTAGGAGGTTCATGTTCTTCCCTAGGAATTGGGGTTTTACCCAAGAGCAACAAGGAGGTAAGGTTTTGGTTAAAAGCTTGAATTGGGGTTTTGTGTTCATGGATTAAAATATGAAATTAAAGTTGTAATTGATGTTGTAGAACTTGTTTACATGATCCTTGATATGTATATATGATGTGGTATGAAGATTTTTATGTAAAACTTGAATTTTGGGCAAATTTGGAACATGTATTTTTAGGGTTTGGTATAAATCCGAAAATTGAATATTTTAGATTCAAATTTGAAGTTTGATTTGGTTGATTTTGATAGTGAATATGTGTTCTATATGCCTTAGGTGATATGTATATCATGTATGGCAATTTTTGCTTGAATATAGTTGATTTTGGAATTGTTGGGGTGTTGAAATTTAAGGGTTTTCAATAAATCCGAAAATTGCATTTTATTTTGGGTTTTGATTTTAATGTTGTTGGTGTTGGGAGCATATTATTAATGTCTTGAAATATTACTAGTTCAAGTCTTGAAAAGATTGATTTGGGTTTGACTAAGGATGAAATTTGGATTTGGGTTTGAGGTGGTAGCCACCATTGATGAACTTTGAAGCTTTTGGGTGTTATTGGTTCTTGAAAATTGTTGTTTCAAATCTATATGTTGGTTGATTTTTGTTGTTATAATGACATTTTTAATGCTTTGGATTACTCTTACAAGAAACTTTGAAAGAGTTGAGTTGGGAAGAGAAGTAAAGATTGATATGTGTTCTTGGTGCAGTGTGTGTTCTTGGTGTAGTGTGTGTTTTTAAAATACTCTAACTTATGGGTATTACTTGAATTGGAAAAATTGTTGATTATGAATTGATATTTAAATTTGATAGTTGCAACAACAATATATATATATATATATATATGTATATTAAAGAAGTATATAGAAAATATTAGAGTTGGGTTATGATTTGGGTAAAACACCATTGAAGATGTTCTTGAGCCTTTAAAATGGGTTCTTGATTTTTATTTGATGGTGGTGGTGAACAATATTAGATGTGGATTTTTTTTAATGCTTTATGAATATTATTGGAACTTGAAAGCCTCCATGAAAGAGTTGTTAGTTTTTTTTATAAACCTTGATTGGGGTAGAGAGAGAGAAAGTTAGAAATTAGCTATTTGGGTATGATTTTGGGAATTTGGGTGGTTTCAAATGAAAAATTGAACTTCTTACATTTTTATTTCTTATAAAAGTTGTTTCTCCTTAAATGTTTCTTATAGAAGTTGCTTATTTTTACATTGTTATTTATAATAGAAGTTGTTTATTTTTACTTACTAGTTATGAAATTGAAGATTGAGAAATATGATTTTTTTATTAATTGGAAAGCCTAAGTTGTTAACTTTTTTGCTATTATAAGATTTTCTTTGTTAGGAAATCTAATTTTTAAGATTTCAGGGACCGAGGCTAGTACTAGTGGACCCAAGGAGGTGACCGAGAAGCAAGCAGAAAGGTGAATTTTATTCACTTACCGGATTTGAGGTGGGTCTTCTAGATATAATTTTATTGATGTTTATGTTATATACATAGCTGGCATAACATGAATGTTATGCAATATTGCTGAGCTGTATGCTGTATAATTTTAACTTCATTACTAGCATGACATAAACTGTATGTTGTGCACTTGCATTGCTGAGCTGTTAAACCAAGTAGCTGAAAACTTGGTAAATTAGCCAAAAGAGGCTAAAGCTGATGGGTCCGGGTGTGTGAGTCATGGCATGTATGAGATTGCATTGTAGGTATGCGTTAAGCTGTGTTTGTGCTGTGCTGAGCTGTATATATGCTTAAATTCGCATATCTTTATATCTAGTTGTTTGTGAGCCGTGGTTTGCTCACGCCCACACAGATTTTCTTGTGCAGGTACAATGATCTCTTGGGCTATAGGATTGCACTGCCATGGGTCTAGGTTCGCTGTGGATGGCCATGTAAAAGTGGTATTTTGCCGGAAGTGTAAAATACAATCTAGTTTATAACTTTTGTTAGACGTTGTAAAAATTTAAACTTTTAAGTTCAGTAGTGTGGATTAGTTTAATGTATAATAGTTTGAATTGTGGATGACAGAAAAACTTTGAATATGTGTAAACACTTTAAATTTTGTGATATAATGTTATGTGGGATTTAGTGTAAATCCTGCTAAATAGATGTGGTTTCAATATTAAATCTATTAGTCACAAGTGAAATTAGTTTGTTTGGACTAGGTAAGTCGTTGTAAATTATTTGTAATATATTTGGATTTTCAAAATAATTGAGCATGTTTCTTTAAAGCTGTTCAATACAGGTTGGATTATCCAAATTTGAGCCGTTATATAGCTGATTTGTTTTAAAACTATTAGTTTCAAGATTAATTAATTGTCTTTGCTGTTAGCTGAGCTGTTTAATAGGCGTTCTGACCACGCCGGGTCGGGGTCCCACAATAACAACATTGAAAGTATTGATGACGGAGTCGCTAATGATGAGATTAGATTGAAAAACTTTATTAATTGTGATGATGACGATGATGATGCTAGAGTTGATATGGCATCCCCTAAATCAGCTTCTCAAACACCGGGACAAAGTGCTGCAATAAACTCAAAAGGGAAAAAAAGAAAAGGAAGGTATCAAATGATTATAAAGATGATGTCAAGGTTTTGGAGATTGCACTTAATAATGTTGTCGATGCAATTAGAGAGGGAAATACTGCTCTTGAGAGATCTCGTGCACGTGTATATTCCGAAGACAAAATTTTCAATGAACTATTGGCTCTTGGAATGGACATCTCCACAATTGATGAGGCGTACCTCTTTCTCATACAAAATCCTGACAAAGCAAGGGCATTGTTTGGTTGTCTTCCTGGGAGAAGGATCAACATCGTAGAGAAAATGATGACTAATTATCATGGTCATTGATTGATTTGTTTAGAAGTTATGGTTGTTTTTTAAACTTGTTTTGGGCTGTACCGTGGTGAAAACTTATTATTATTTTTTTTTTTGAACCTTATTGCATGAATGCTATTTATGTTTTGTTGGACCTAAATTTGGTGACACACATTCTGAATTGTTTGAAATTATTTAGTATGATTTATTATGTTGATATGGTGATCCATATCATGAAATTTTTTATGAGATAAATATCCGATAGATTTGAATGCTATTTGGTGTTAAAGAGAAAAGGAAAAGAATAGAGGGTTTATTAGTCCAAGTTATTGATTGGTAGAAAGGTAACGCTATTTTATTTTATTTTATTTTCTTCTCAACTTGCAAACAAGGGAAAGAAAGTTACTTTCTCTTCTCTCCTCCACTTCCAATCAAGATGAAAGAAAACACCATCATTTCTCTTCTGTTCTTTTCTCTCCTCAATTATAACTTTCTCTTCTTCTTTTTTCTCTCCGAAACTCCTAATCATGAATATAGCTTCTTTTTTTTTATCTTGATCAAGTGTTCTCTCTATATTTGCCCGAAGTTTGCAAATATGGGTTTGAAGAAAGGGAAATGTTAACATGTACTATAAGGACACATGTTAAAGTGCTTAAAATGATTTTAAAAAAACATATGGGCGGCTCACACTGATGGAAAGATCAGATGTGAGTCTCAATTTATTTATTTTTATTTTAGGTTATGTTTATATTGTAGGGAATAAAAAATAAATAAAAATAAGTAATGGGGCCAGGTCTGCTACAGTAAGACCAGTTGAATTTTAACTGAAAGTTGTTTACTTGACCCGGCTGCCACATCATTTGAGAAGCACTTTCGGGATAAAAATTTGGGAAGCATAGTATTACTCATGTCCAAATAGCGTGACCTCTTTTTTTCAGTAGGGAGATTTGTCACAGCCCGATCTCACAATAGCGGAATCGAAGCCCGTGGCACACCACCGAGGCTCTTCTTACTCATTTCAAAGTTGTAGCAGCGGAAAATAAACTTTAAAGATAACAACGAGTAGTCGCTCTTTTGAAACAATACATCTGAAGTCAGTAAAATCCGTATAATTTGAAAACGTAACTATATTTTGAAACGAATGAATTCATATTCAAAGGGAAGGTGCCTTAAGAACCAATCAAAATATTTAAATAAGTTGCGGAAGGGGTATAAAAAGTTTTGATGCAAGGGTCATTTCGACCGGTCAGATGACCCTCGACAATAATCCTTCACAGCAGAGGCCACTTCGACCGGTCGAACTGTCCCTTTCGACCGGTTGAATGACCCTCTGACAGCAATCCTTCTTGCACTAGGATTTTGCCTAAGGTCAAGCGACCCTACGACCTCAAACGATCTCAACATTAAATCAAGGCATGAAGTTGACAAGCAACCATTTTAAAACGTGAACTCCAGGTTCGTATACATAATGACTTAACCCACCCAAACCATGTTCTCCAAGTTAAAACAAAACGAAGTTCTAGCTACTCGAAAGTGATCCTTACAACACTTGGAAATATAAAACATATACAAGGCTATCATCCATTCCTATTACATGTCTCTTGACTAAACAAATGAAATAGACGCTTCGATTACAAAACTACGAGATAAACATCTAGGTGTCGCCTTCTAAGTGAACTCCCAACATCTCGTGATCACTTTCCCGGTTCCTCACCAGTATTCATACTTGCAATGGTTATTTGAATAACCACACGTATTTCGATTTGTTTAAGCTAACGCTTAGTGAATAAATCAACATATGCACATAAATGATAAACATGATTGCATTCACATCTCTACATTTCATACTAGTCGTGGGAGACTCACGTGCACATTCCATACTCTCAATCTGCGACTCCTCGCCAATAAGTCCACGCGAAAGAGTAAGACCCACGATTCTTTTCTTCAATCGTGCGACCTTAATGCCTATATCGGCTCCACAAAATGGCTTAGTGACCACGTGCTCCTTCTGACCCAAATAAGCAACTTAACATGCTCAAATACATATCACCATGCTCTCGGTAATTAAAACATTTCACCATGCTATTGGGCCTACTTATCAATATAATTGCCTAATATGAACTACACAATATATCTTTATGAATTAACACATGCTATTCAAACATAACATGAATACATGTCAAGAAATCATTTCAAATTGCAAGGTTGAATCACTCACCTCCGAATAACGCTCTTATAATTCAATAAAAAAAAACCCATGCACAAAGAACGTGCAGAAGTCCGTCTAGTACAATTCCTATCGATCAGAAATTCAATTATCAACTTTTATGGAAAATTCTAAAAAATAACTTTTCGAAAAACTTAGCCAAACGGGTCCTAACATATATCAAAACGAAGCCCTTACCTCAAGGAGTTCGAATATGAAATTTGTGAGAAAATAAACGGGCAGAAGTCCGTCGTTTGGCGTCGAGAAGCTCTAAGCAATCAAAATCACCTTTTGGCCACCTCTTGAAACTTAGGTTGTAAGTTTTGAAAATATCTCAAGATCATCTCTATCTATATATAGGCAACACTTCCGAAAATTGTGTTTACCTCCCCGCAAGTTTTCAAAACTCCTAAATAGTCTCTGAAACTTTCTACACAGTCAATTCATAGCTTTACGAGTGAAACCTCAAAATAATAAAAAGTTTCCGACTAAGTTCCATTTGGTTTCTAGAACGCAAATTCTTATATGACTTTCTCGAAGTTGCTAATTAGCCTACCAAATTAATAGCGTGTTAATTCATTCTTACCAGGATACTAAAACTAACAACAGATATAAATTTTAAACTAACAATAATACAGATATTGAAATACACAGGTAAATATTTATTTTCATATAAACATTTAAGGTAGTCCACAGTGACCGTCTCATACTCGGAGAGACTTCACAACATCGCAGTGCTCATTCACTACCGTCTCAATGGGTTCTCTAACACAGATACCCAAATCAACTTGTGAGTCAAAACTCACTCAAACATGTGTCATAAGACACGCCATACCGCATTATCATGCATGACAATGCAATGAAATGCAATAACATAAATGCGGGTGTTATAAGATTGAGGGTCCAACTCCCTTTAGAGGTAGTCTTTGATTGCCCCTAGTTCTTCAGTCGGAATAAGTGGTCCTTGTTAAACTTTGTTGTGGGCTATTGTAACACTCTAGGATTGGATTAGGAGCGGAACTACACTATAAAGGGGAAGGGGGGGGGGGGGGGGGGGGGGGTGCCATGGCACCCCTCAATCTTTGAAACCATAAATTTTATAAAAATGTTAGTGACCTTCTGTAATAACCTGCATTTGCATTTAATTTTAATTTGACATTATCATATTTAATCTGTATTTCTAGTCTTATTTAGTTTCTATTTCCCATGTGTTAAACTTTAAATTCTTGTTTCAATTGCTATTAAAATTATTGTTGGGGTCAAAACTGCAATTTCTGTAAATTTAGCAATACCTGTGTTGGATTTCAAATCTGTATTCCAAAGACGGTGGAAATATTTCCTTTTGACTCAAACAATATTTTTTTAAAACCAGAAAACCATTTCTTATGTTAAAATGAATCTTCTGTATTTTTGTGACGAACACCGCGCCACGAAAATACCAGTTTATGTTTAAAACTGTCCACGTTGTGTTGAACTTCCACATATTTTGGAAGTGACTGATTGGACAATTGCTTTATTTCTAATTATGGAAACTAACCATTTGTTAGGACCTTGTTTGGGTATGCTTGTATTGTGTGTTTTAGCTTGTGCCTAAAGCTAGTTTTCCCAAACACTTATGGAGTTGCCCCCTAGTACTCTACCTGACCTTTCAACCAATTTGAGAGACAATTGCAGTTTAGAATCTGTGTTTGTGTGTGTATACGTATATACATATGTGCTGTGTATAATTGATATTCATGATATTATCAAATTGAAATCATTTGTTGAGTCTTCAAGGTGGAACTTGGTGGCCAAGTTTGGCTTTCTCTATATACACTCACATATACTCCCTCTAAACACCCATTCTGCACTTCAAGCACAGAGAGAAAATAGAGAGCAGAGAGTTCATAGTTCAGAATTTTATAGAGAGAGAGAGAGAGCAAGCTTCATCCTCCATAGCCAAAAGCTTGATTTGGATTGCTAAATTCTTATATCTTTCTCAACTACTTCTTCAATCTATATCACAGTGAGTATTACTAACTCACTAAGAATGTAATTACATGTTTAGTTACTGTGTATTTGCTTAATTTTGTAAAACACCATGGTTGATTTCACGTATGAATTTCATAGCTTGAAATCAAGATTTTCAAAACTTAATCTAAATTCGTTTTCAGAGTTGAATATCAAAGATTATAGTATATAGAGTATATAGTTCAAGTTATAGAGCCTAATTTGTTCATACCACAAAGTATATTGAAAATGAAGTTTTGTCATCTTTTAAAATTTCATAAAATGTGAGAGCTATAGATTGAATCATGTTAAATTGGTTTTGGATTCTTAATCCTTGTTGAAAAACAAAGAGAATCATATATAATAAGGCCTAGGAGGTTCTAGAATTGAAAATGGGTCAAATTAGACCCTGAAATCAGAAACAGAGCAGTTTCTGCGAAGAAGATGAAGCCTCAGTAAAAACTCGCGCCACGATCGCGCGCGCGAAGATCGCGCGATCGACCCCTCGCGCGAGCAATCCGGACGCGCGAGCGGTCCGCTCGCGCGAGCGGTCCGCGCGCGCGATCCTCTTTTCCCCAGGCAGACAGAAGAGTTTATATATATATATATATAATGAAATTTAGACAGGTCGCGCGAGCGAGGTCGCGCGAGGGACCTTTCGCGCGAGCGATTCGCGCGCGCGACCTTGGCTTTTTCAGGCAGACAGAAAAGTTTATATATAAAATGAAAATTAGGCATATCGCGCGAGCAGCCCGCGCGAGCGACCCTTCGCGAGAGCGGCCCGCACGCGCGACTTCTGGCAGTTTCCAGTTTTGCTTGTTTTGTGATCAGGGACTGTTTGGAATGAAACTTACATACTGTTAGGGCCATGTTTGAGAAATTTGTTTAATCAGAACTCTATTGGTTGTGTTTGAGATGATTTAAAACATTGTATTAGGACTTATCAATCCCCGTACGTGCGTCATTCCTTTAATTCAGAGATTTACTTTATGTTTAAGTTCATGTCATTCATATGGGGTCAGTGGTACATGCATGTGGGTGTCAGTCGGTGTGGAAAAGAGTAATGGTAGTGTGGAAAGAGTATGAGATTGAGATTGAGATTGCGGTTGTGGTTGTGGTTGAGATTGCAATTGTGGTTGTGGTTGAGATTGCGGTGAGGGTATCTTTGAAATGCGACGGTGGCAAATTTGGACACTCCCTGACGCCCATGGAAGCGTTAAAGTGTGTGACGCCGAACTTGGACATTCCTTGGCACCCATGGTAGTGCTAAAGTGTGGCCTACGGACACTCCCTGATACCCGAGTCTGGATACTGCGTGAGGTTGCTCCGGTATTTGCATGGCGGTTTATGTATTCAAAGTGTGAGGCAATGGACACTCCCTGGTACCCCGGACCAAAGTGTGAGGCAAACTGGACACTCCCTGGCGCCCCGTTGCTAAAGTATGGCTATCTTAGTGTTTCAAAGATACCAGGAGTAAGATAGTGGGTTGTTGTGTCTGTAATAACCTGCATTTCTATTTAATTTTAAATTACATTTTCATATTTAATTGGCAAATGCATTGTATATTTAATTTCATTGGGTATTGACTGCTTCATTTAAATTTCATTTCTCATGTTCTAAATTTTATTTCTTGAATTATTGCAAGCTAAGAATGTTGTTGGGGTTAAATTGTAATTTTTATAAAGTTAGTGATACCAGTATGGATTTCAAAATCTGTATTTCAAAACGGTGAAAATAACTTCTATTGACTCAATCAGTATTTTTATAAAACCAGAAAATCAATTCTTACGTTAAAATGAATTTCCTGTATTTTTGTGGTGATCACCGCGCCCCGAAAATACCAGTTTATGACCAAAACTGTCCATGTTGTGTTTAACTTCCACAGATTTTGGAAGTGACCGATTGGGACATTTGCTTTATTTCCAATTATGGCAAGTGATGATTGCCTTGTGCCTTGTTTGGGAACATACAACTTATATGTGCAAATGTTGTGCCATAAGCTAAATTCCCAAACACCCTTGCTTTAACCCCTACTAGTCTAATGTTGGCTCTTCAGTTATGTGAGAGTGTATATACGTATGTAATTGTGTGTGTATTTCTGCAGCTTTGATGAATTGAGAACTAAACTCAATTTGTTGAGTAATGTTCACAGGACTTGGCCCCCAAGTTCCTACACTTGTGAGTTTATATATACTCCCCTTAGCACTACTCACACACACACTTGGTTCTGCACATTTTGGCAAGAAACACTGAGAGTTTAGAGAGAAACACAGAGAGTTCTTCAAACATATTATATAGAGAGAGGAAGCTTCAAGACTCCATAGCCAAAGCTTGGAGTATTTTATTTTTGTGCTTATCTTTCTCAACAAACACACATCTCCTTATCACAGTGAGTATTACTAACTCACTAAGAATGTAATTTCATGTCTATTTACTGTGTGTTTGTTTAATTTTGTAAGACACCATGGTTGATCTCACGTAGGAACTCCATGGCTTGAAAATCAAGATTTTCCAAACTTAACTAAAATCTATTTTTAGAGATGATTATGAAAGATCTTACATCATATATGCTATGTTTGAAGTTTTAGAGCTTAATTTATTCATATGGCAAAGTATATTAAAAATTAAGTTTGGACATGTTTTAGTTTTTCATAAAATTGGAGAGTTATAGATTGATTCATGTTAAATTGATAATGGATTCTTAATCCTTGTGAAAAACCAAAGAGAATCATATACCATAAGGCCTAGTGACTCACAGAATGGAAATGGGTCAAAAAGACCCCTGTTTTGCTGAAACAGAACAGTTCCTGCGGAGAAGATGAAGCCTCAGCTTCATCTCGCGTCGCGATCGCGCGCGCGAGGAATCGCGCGAGCGGCCCGCGCGAGCGACCCCTCGCGCGAGCGACCCGCGCGCGCGAGGTATGCTTCCCCAGGCAGAAAGGAAAGTTTATATATATAAAGGAAAATTTGGCTGGTCGCGCGAGCGAGGGTCGCGCGAGAACCCCTTCGCGCGAGCGATTCGCGCGCGCGACCTTGGCTTTCTCAGGCAGACAGAAAAGTTATATTATAAAAAGGAAAATGGGCATATCGCGCGAGCGGCCCGCGCGAGCGACACGTCGCGCGAGTTCTGACAGTTTCTGTTTTTGTCTGTTTTGTGTTTAAGGTCTGTTTGGTTCAACTTTTTAGTACTGTTAAGGCTCTGTTTGGGATATTTAGTTAATCAGAACTCTATTTGGTTATGTTTGAATGATTAAAACATTGTAGTATGACTCCTTAATCCCCGTACGCGTGTTGTTCCTTTAATTCAGCATTTTTGTTTTCGTTTAAGTGCATACCATTCATGTGGGTCAGTGGTACATGCATGTGGGTGTCAGTCTGTGTGGAAAAGAGTAATGGTAGTGTGGAAAGAGTATGAGTTTGTGTTTGTGGTCGTGGTTGTGGTTGAGTATGAGTTTGTGGTTGTGGTTGTGGTTGTGGTTGAGATTGTGGAGAGGGTATCTTTGAAATGCGACGGTGGCAAATATGGACACTCCCTGACGCCCATGGAAGCGTTAAAGTGTGTGAAGCCGAACTCGGACATTCCCTGGCACCCATGGTAGTGCTAAAGTGTGGCCTACGGACACTCCCTGATAACTCGAGTCTGGATACTGTGCGAGGGGTTGCCCCGGTATTTGCATGGCAGTTAGGGTATTCAAAGTGTGAGGCATTGGACACTCCCTGGTACCCCAGACCAAAGTGTGGGGCAAACTGGACACTCCCTGGCGCCCCGTTGCTAAAGTGTGGCTATATGAGTGTTTCAAAGATACCAGGAGTAGGATAGTGGGTTGTTGTGGCTGTCGAGAGAAAAGAGTCGGCGAGATGAGTGTGGTGCATTGTCTCATTCCACGAGTATCTGTATTTATGAATGAACGACTCTTAATATATTCCTTGTTGTTTTATAAAGTGAATTCTTTCTGTAATTTAATAATGGAAAAAGGTAAGTTGGTATGTTTTACATTCAAAGTCACGTTTTTAATACTCACCAGCTTCTTGAAGCTGACGACGTTGATGCGTCCTGGACATTCGTGTTCAGGCTTTTCAGGTTACAATCAGGAGGAATCATATGACTATGCGAATTGAGAATGGCCGCTTTTGGAATAAGAGAAATGTTCATTAAATATATGCTTTAAGTTTATCTGTTTTAAGTTATGAACTATTTTGTTTTATAAGGATGACTGTAACAGACACTAAGTTATTGTTTTATTTTCAAGGCGGTCTGTGCCTTAGTTGACCCCGGTTCATAAGATGTAATAAGTTAGAAAACTTTTGTAAGACTTGATTGCTTTACTCTGATTATTATGTTTTGTTGTTTGACGTTTGGGACGGAATCGATCCTTCAAACTGTCGCGACCTACGGGTCCATAAAGGAAATTAAACGCTTTCCTTATTTATGCTACGTCGGGGCGTGACAGGATTTAGTGGTATCAGAGCCAGGTTATTATTTATCTCAAGATAGTTTAGCCAGGTTAGGGTTTACCAGTATAGACCCAATTCCACATTCCATTAAGTGTTACACACCCGATGATACGACAGGGAGGATAGACTCAGAACCCAAACGCCTAAGATTATTCTGTTCTGACTTTAAGTAGCACCTTTTCAGGTATGGATCCAGCTCAGCCCCTGTTTGTACCTGATGCTTTTGGAGGGCATTGGGTTACTGTAGGAGCTATAGTGCCGGCTTCGGCGACCCTTTATTTCACTGTTGTTGGGCAGCGTGCAGCTGCTACCGTCGAGCTAGAGCTCTGGCATCAGATTCACATATTAGGACTGGTCGACCTGTCTCATGCTCGCCTTGAGATTCTTTACTTCATAGAGATCCAGCGCTTAGTACTCATTGAGATGGTTCACTTGGTTAATAGCGATGCCTTCTACCTTCCCCTTGAGGTTCAGGTTGTGCAGGCCCACCTTGCACAGCTGGAGGTACCTCCACCAGTCGTCCCCGCTGTTGAGGATGACGGTGACGTTGACATTGTGCTCGCTTCTATTTCCGAGGAGGATGGCTTAGGATGGGACGACTTTGCAGTCGACCTTGAGGAGGCACTTGCACTTGAGCCAGCCTTGCCTGGGGCAGATGTCCCTGGACCTGCTTCACTGATGACCTCTCATAGCTGTAACTTTGGGGCAGGCCCCTTCCATGTTCAGCGACTGCATCAGGCCGACTCGCTCGACCTGTTGATGGCTACCTACGGCGATGACTGACTGTTTAGATATCGCCTTGTACATATTAACCACTTTTGACTATTAGCTCTGTCTCTTTTTGCAACTGTAATTACATGCATTAGAGTGTAGGGCGATGACCCCATTTTTGTAACATTAACTCTTGCATGTGTCCTAACCCATACAGATAGGGTAGGCATTGATCTGACCATACATGCTTTTTGTATCTACTTGACAGAAGTTATATATATAAAATATACTCTTTTGAATGTTGTTGTCATTTAAATTACTTCATAGCACTATTGCATGCATGTCTCTCATTCTACTACTACTATCATGCATAGAATGGCTGGAGGAGTCAGGAGGAACAGGAACCTGATTGAGGGAGCACCCGAGGCTGCCGATCCTACAGGGATGTTTGAAGCGTTTATCAGACGGTTAGAAAGAATCGGTAATATGAATGACAACCGAAGAGACCGTCAAACGGGAGACAAGTTGCTAGAAAGATTCCGTGCTCTAAGGCCCGAACAGTTTGCGGGTACCGCGGAACCCTGGAAGGCGAAACAGTGGTTAAGACAGATGGACCGGATGTTCGAGGCTGTCCAATGCAACGAGATAGACAAGAGAAGATTGGCTACGTTTCAGCTGACCGATGCTGCCGCAGATTGGTGGGATTCGGTCATAGCTACTATAGGGAATGGAGCTGCTATGGGAATGACGTGGACTGCGTTCAAGGGGAGATTTTTGGAGAAGTATTTCCCGGCTACGGAGAGGCACAGAAGAGAGAAGGAATTCATGGATCTGACACAAGGAACCAAGTCGGTGCAAGAGTACACCACACAGTTTGAAAGACTGTCTCGATTTGCTCCACACCTGGTTGATACCGAGGAGAAGAAGATCCGCAAGTACAATCAAGGGCTGACACCGCAGATTCGTCGCCTAACTCTCGGCCACCTGGATAAATCATTTGAAGGACTTGTTGGTTTGGCTACCGATCTGGAAGAGGATGCTCGAGTGAACCGTAAACAATTTGAATTCCGACCGCCTCAAAGGGGTAATTTTGGGAATAGACCACCAATGAACCGTACCCAAGGGCAGAAGAGGAATTTCGACGGAAGTAAGAAGACCCAGGCTATTACCTATCCGACTCAACCTCGAGTAGGCGAAGGAAGTAGTAGTGGAAAGTGTTTCAACTGTGGCAACCCTGGACATTTGGCTCGTGATTGCAAGGCACCAAGGCGTGCTACTCAGCAAGGGATAGTCTGTTTCAACTGTGGTGAACCAGGTCACATCAGCAGGTTCTGTACTGCTCCTAAGCAGGTGACTTATGGTCAACAGGGACAGACTCGATTGAATGCTGTTATCCCTGATGCCGCTGGATATGATGGGACTGCGTATGAAGAAGGAAATTATGGAGAAGCTCAACCTGATCAGCAAGCAGTAGAAGGTACATTAACTCTGTTTAACTCCCATGTTAAAGTGTTATTTGATACGGGTGCTGCTCTTTCGTTCATATCTGTTAATACAATTCGGAGATTGGGTATTTTACCTCATCGCTTAGAGAAAGCTTTGAAGGCTACTTCGCCACTAGGAGCTGCAGTCAGATTAGGACACGTATGCAAGGATTGTCCCTGTCACAGCCCGGTCCCACCATAGCGGAACCGGAGCCCGTGGCACGCCACCGAGGCTCTTCCTACTCAAATCAAAGTTGTAGCAGCGGAAAATAAACTTAAAATATAACAAATAGTAGTCGCTCTTTTGAAACAATATACCCGAAGTTGTTAAAATTCATATAAATTTGAAAACGTAATTATATTTTGAAACGAATGAATTTATATTCAAAGGGATCCCAAAGGTGCCCTAACAACCAATCAAAACATTTAAATAAGTTGCAAAAGGGGTATAAAAAGTTTTCATGCAGGGGTCATTTCGACCGGTCGAGATGCCCCTTTCGACCGGTCGGATGACCCTCGGCAATAATCCTTCACAACAGAGGGTACTTCGACCGGTCGAGCTGTCCCTTTCGACCGGTCGAATGACCCTCTGACAGCAATCCTTCTTGCACAAGAAAATTGCCTAAGGTCAAACGACTCTTGCGACCGCAAACTATCTCAACATTAATACAAGACATAAAGTCGACAAGTAAAACATTTCAAACCGTGAACTCTAGGTTCAAGTACATGATAACTTAAACAACCCCAACCATGCTTTCAAAGTCAAAACAAAACGTAGTAATTCCTTACAGGATTTGGAACTAATATAAAACGTTTACAAGACGACTCTCCATTCTATTACAAGTCCCTTAACAACTCAAATGAAATAGACTATACGATTACAAAATCACGAGATTAAAGCATTGAGTTGCCTTCTAAGCGAACTCCCAAAACCCACGTGCTCATATCTTCGATTCCTCGCCAGCATTAACACCTGAAATGGTTATTTGAATAACCACACATATTTCGATTTGTTTAAGCTAATGCTTAGTGAATAAATCAACATATGTACATGAATGATAAACATGTCCGCATTCACATCTCTACATTTCATACTAGTCGCCGGAGACTCACGTGCCCGTCCATATTCCCAATCCGCGACTCCTCGCCAATAAGTCCACGCGAAAGGGTAAGACCCACGATTCTACAAACAATCGTGCGACCTTAATGCCACTCTATCGGCTCCACAAAATGGTACGGTGACCACGTGCTCCTTCTGACCCAAATAAGCAACTTAACATGCTCAAATACATATCACCATGCTCGCGGTAATTAAAACATATCACCGTGCTATTGAGCCTACTTATCAATATAAATGCCCAATATGAACTACACAATATATCTCTAGGAATTAATACATGCTATTCAAACATAACATGAATACAAATCAAGAAACCATTCCAAAAACATAGTTGAATCACTCACCTCCGATTTACGCGCTTATAATTCAATTTGAAGAAAACCCGTGCACAAAGAACGTGCAGAAGTCCGTCTAGTACAATTCCTATGGATCAGAATTCCATTTATCAACTTTTATGAAAAATTCTAGAAAACAACTTTTTGAAAAAAACTTGGCCAAACAAGTCCTAACATATATCAAAACGAAGCTCTTACCTCGAGGAGCTCGAATATGAAATCTAGGAGAAAACAAACTGACGGAAAGTCGTCGTTTGGCGTCGCAAAGCTCTAAGCTCCCAAAATCTCCCTATGGCCTCCTTTCTTGAACTTTAGGTTAAACTTATAAAAATATGGAAGTCATCACTTCCTATTTATAGGCAAAACTCTTGGGAATTACGTTTACCTCCCCACGAGTTTTCAAAACTCAAAAACAGTCTCTGAAACTTTCTATACAACTTATTCACAGCTTTACGAGTGAAACCTCCAAATTATACAAGTTTCTGACTAAGTTTCGTTTGGTTGCTAAAACACGAATTTCTACATGGCTTTTCCGAAGTTACTAATTAGCCTACCAAATTAATAGCGTGTTCATTCGTTCTCACCAGGATACTGAAACTAACAGTAGATATAAATTCTAAAACAGAAAATAATACAGATATTGAAATACACAGGTAAACATTTATTTCCAGATAAACATTTAAAGTATTCCACAGTGACCGTCTCATACTCGAAGAGACTTCACAAACAATAAATCCTCAATTACCACAGTTTCAAAGGGTTCTCTAATACAGACACCCAAATCAACTCGTGAGTCAAAACTCACTCAACCATGTGTCATAGGACACGCCACATCACATTATCATGCATGACAATATGATACAAATGCAATAACACAAATGTGGGTGTTATAATACTCTCCCCCTTAAAAGAAGTTTGTCCCCAAACTTATACCTCATGTCTCGAAAAGGTGCGGATACTGAGTACGCATCTCATCTTCTATCTCCCATGTCATCTCTTTCGTAGTTTGACTACGCCATAACACTTTCACTTTCGACATTACTTTATTTCGTAAGACTTGATCCTTCCTGTCTAAGATTTCTACCGGATATGCGACATACGTTAAATCACTCTGAATCTCATTCGATGTCGGAGTCATTACTTGATCCCTCTCTTCCACTAATTGTTTGCGTAACAATGATACATGAAACACGTTATGAACTTGAGCATACTCGCTTGGAAAAGTTCAAACGATAAGCTACGGGTCCAACCTTTCCAATGATTTCAAAAGGTCCTACATACCTCGGATTGAGCTTCCCGTATCTACCAAATCTGGTTATCCCCTTTGAAGGTGACACCTTCAAATACACTAAGTCTCCTACATCAAATTCCAACGGTCGTCTGCGCTTGTCGGCATAACTCTTATACCTACTCTGGGCTGTCAGTAACCGTTGTCTAATTACCTTTATCTTATCCGTCGTCTCTTGTACAATTTTCGGTCCTTCAATCTTTCTTTCTCCCACCTCTGTCCAACTAATCGGTGAACGACATACACGACCATATAAAGCTTCATAAGGAGCCATTCCAATACTCGACTGAAAACTGTTGTTATATGCAAACTCAATTAACGGTAGGTGGTCTTCCCAATCACCTTGAAAATCAAGTACACATAGCCTAAGCATGTCTTCCAAAATCTGGATTACTCTCTCTGATTGACCATCGGTCTGAGGATGAAAAGCTGTACTAAAGTGCAATTTGGTACCCATTGCTTCTTGCAAGGCTCTCCAAAACTTCGATGTAAAACTACTATCCCTATCAGAAACGATAGAAACTGGGATACCATGTAGTCTCACAATCTCGCGAATATACAACTTAGCTAACGTCATTGGCTTAGTTGTTCGAAGCGGTAGGAAGTGTGACGACTTCGTCAAACGATCAACAATCACCCAAATAATAGTGTTCGATCTCTTCGACCTCGGAAACCCACTAACAAAATCCATTGTTATGTGCTCCCATTTCCACTCAGCTATCGGTAACGGTTGTAACAATCCCGAGGGTACTTGGCGTTCGGCCTTTACTTGTTGACAACTAGTACAACGCGAAACATATCGTGCTATTTCCCTCTTCATTCCCGGCCACCAATAAACATGTCTCAAATCTCTATACATCTTGGTGCTTCCCGGATGAACGGTATACTTCGTATTGTGTGCTTCCTCTAGGATGTTTCGCTTCAACTCTTTCTCACTAGGTACACAAATTCTACCCTTCAATCTCAACACATTGTTCTCAAACGTGAATCCCGGTTGTTTGCCCATTGGAATCTCATCACAAATCTTCTTCAAAGCCACGTCTTGAAGTTGTTTCTCCGTGATCTCGTGAATCAAGAGTGGTTGTGCCACAATCGTCGACATCAATCCACCTTCAATCCTCGGAATCACCTCAAGCTCCATATTCTCCATATCTCGTATCAATTCCTTCTGAGAAGTCAAATCTGATGCGGTATTGGTTGGTACTTTGCGACTAAGAGCATCGGCGACAACATTCGCCTTGCCCGGATGATACTGAATTGACAAGTCATAGTCCTTCATCAACTCTAACCATCTCCTTTGCCTCATGTTCAAATCTCGTTGTGTAAACAGGTACTTCAAACTCTTATGATCCGTGTATATCTCACATTTCTCCCCGTATAGGTAATGACGCCAAATCTTCAATGCAAAAATCACAGCGGCCAATTCTAGATCATGAGTTGGATAATTCTTCTCGTGCGGTCTAAGTTGTCTCGACGCATACGCAATAACTTTATCACCTTGCATAAGGACGCAACCTAAACCTCTATATGAAGCATCACTGTAAACGATAAACCCTTCAGTCCCTGATGGAACGGCTAAAATTGGTGCTTTCACTAGTCGACCTTTCAACTCTTGAAAACTTTCTTCACATTCTGGACTCCAAACAAAAGCAATATCTTTCCTCATTAACTGTGTCATCGGCATTGCTATACGCGAAAAGTCTTTCACAAATCTCCGATAATACCCAGCTAATCCTAGGAAACTTCTGATGTCTGTCACATTCGTTGGTCTCGCCCAGTTGGTAACTGCTTCTATCTTATGAGGGTCTACAGAAATTCCCTTCGCCGACACTATATGTCCAAGGAAAGCTATCTCGGTCAACCAAAACTCACACTTCTTCAATTTGCCGAATAATCTCTTTTCACGCAATCGTTGTAAAGCTAATCGCAAATGATGCTCGTGATCTTCTACGCTTTTGGAGTAGATTAGGATGTCATCTATGAACACGATAACGAACTCATCTAAATAATCTTTGAAGACACGGTTCATTAAGTCCATGAAAGCAGCTGGTGCATTAGTCACTCCAAATGGCATAACCAAAAATTCAAAGTGACCATATCGAGTCCTGAAAGCTGTCTTCTCAACATCTTCCTCTTTGACTTTCAACTGATGGTAACCGGATCTCAAGTCGATCTTCGAAAATACCTGAGCCCCTTGTAACTGATCAAACAAGTCATCTATTCGCGGCAACGGATACTTGTTCTTGACGGTCAACTTATTTAACTCTCGGTAGTCGATGCACATGCGCATTGTTCCATCTTTCTTCTTCACAAACAAGACTGGAGCTCCCCATGGTGAAACACTCGGTCGGATAAAACCCTTCTCCAACAGTTCTTCTAACTGAACTTTCAGTTCTTTCAACTCTATCGGTGCCATTCGGTACGGTGCTTTGGATACCGGTTGTGACCCTGGTACTACTTCTATTGTGAACTCAAGCTCTCTTTCAATCAATACGTCGGGTAACTCATCGGGAAAAACATCTGGAAATTCTCGAACTACTGAAATGTCTTCTATTAGTGGTCCAAGAACTCGCGTGTCGACAATTGAACATAAGAAACCCGAACAACCCTTCTTCAACATCTTACTTGCTTGAATCGCCGATATCAAGTACGGCGGTACGATCACTCCCTTACCCTGAAAAGTAAACTCTTCTCGTCCTGACGGATAGAAACTAACCCGTTTCCGTTCACAATCGATTTTGGCTTGATTAACCGACAACCAATCCATACCCAAGATAACATCAAAGTAATTCACCGTCAACGGAATCAAATCAACGCTTAAAACTTTATCACCTATCTTGATCTCACATGACTTGAATATCGAAGAAGTAACTAGTGGTTCACTACTAGGCAATGATACACACAAGTCATATCCTAGCGGTTCTGACTTAACAGTTAGATGCTTAACAAAATCACGTGATACAAATGAATGCGTCGAGCCAGAATCCATAAGTATACGTGCAGGATACGAACAAATAGGAAGAATACCTGACACGACGGTATCATCCGTATTCCCCGGCCTAAGCTGGAAGTATCGTCCTTGTTGTTGCGCGACTCCTTTCCCCTTATCCACTCGAGGTTCTACCCTTGATCCGCTTGGCACACTCGATGCCCCAGTACTCATTCCTGGTTGTCTCTTACTCGGACAGTTCTTTGCTATGTGTCCCGGTTGTCCACACTCAAAACATTTTCCTCTCGTTTCTGGGTTATAGCTCTTGGCATTCGAGGTTGTGTTTGGTGTAGTCGAACTTGCGTTCAAAGGACAATTCCTAGACACATGCCCCAATTGTTTACAAATATAGCAAGTGATCAATTGATAGCAGGTTCCTCTGTGTCGCAGGTTACATGTCGGACACAACGGTCTCGGGTCTCCCATGAACGTACTCCCTCCTTGGCTACTCATATTCGATCCTGAACCTTGCGTGAACGGTTTCTTTGCATTCCCTTGACTCTTACCCCGACTGTCATTTGCTCTCTTCCCTTGTTGTCCCTATCGATATCTGTCGACACTTTTCTCAGCAATACGGGCAGCTTCCTCAACGAGAGAAACGGTCGGGTGTTGCAACATGTCCACACGGCCACGGATATTCTCTCTAAGCCCTTCCTCAAACTTACGAGCTTTATCCCTATCAGTCGGAACGGTAGTTTTCCCAAATCGTAACAAGGCATTGAAACGAGAAACATACTCACCCACGGTCATATCTCCCTGAACCAAACTTGCAAACTCTTGACGTTTCTGTGTATAAGCAGATTGCGGGAAGAAACGTTTGTTGAATTCTTCTTTAAATGCTTCCCACGTGGTCGGCTTCCCTTGTTCAATCACGTTGTTCCACCAATCCAATGCTTCGCCCATCAACGTATCGGATGCGCATAAAATTTTCTCCTCATCGGTACATATTACCTGACGGAAATGTCTTTCCATGTCCATCATCCAATGATCGGCCAAGTCTATGTCAACCTGTCCATGATACAAGGTCGGTTTCCGCTTATGAAACTGTTCCACGATTGTGTGTTGAGGTCGCGGTGCCGATGGTGCATTGATATAACGAATTTCCACTTGTGGAGGCTGAACGTTCATCTGTTCTCTTTCACTTACCGCTTGTATGAAATTTCCCACCATGTTCACTATTTGGTCCATCCGCGAATGCGGTGACAATTCTCTTGGTGGATCAGCCATAACGTTTCAAATATTTCCCCTGTCGAGTTCAATGCATAATGACCATGCATGCTATGCCACAATATAGATATATGTGCACAGTTCATCACTATCAACAAATGCTAATGCATGAAGCATTTATACAATGATAACCATTATCTTTACAATTACACACTCCACTCGACGTCACTCAGCATATATAACGTCACTCGTTCCCAAGGCTCTAAACTTATGCTTTGATACCACTAAATGTCACAGCCCGGTCCCACCATAGCGGAACCTGAGCCCGTGGCACGCCACCGAGGCTCTTCCTACTCAAATCAAAGTTGTAGCAGCGGAAAATAAACTTAAAATATAACAAATAGTAGTCGCTCTTTTGAAACAATATACCCGAAGTTGTTAAAATTCATATAAATTTGAAAACGTAATTATATTTTGAAACGAATGAATTTATATTCAAAGGGATCCCAAAGGTGCCCTAACAACCAATCAAAACATTTAAATAAGTTGCAAAAGGGGTATAAAAAGTTTTCATGCAGGGGTCATTTCGACCGGTCGAGATGCCCCTTTCGACCGGTCGGATGACCCTCGGCAATAATCCTTCACAACAGAGGGTACTTCGACCGGTCGAGCTGTCCCTTTCGACCGGTCGAATGACCCTCTGACAGCAATCCTTCTTGCACAAGGAAATTGCCTAAGGTCAAACGACTCTTGCGACCGCAAACTATCTCAACATTAATACAAGACATAAAGTCGACAAGTAAAACATTTCAAACCGTGAACTCTAGGTTCAAGTACATGATAAATTAAACAACCCCAACCATGCTTTCAAAGTCAAAACAAAACGTAGTAATTCCTTACAGGATTTGGAACTAATATAAAACGTTTACAAGACGACTCTCCATTCTATTACAAGTCCCTTAACAACTCAAATGAAATAGACTATACGATTACAAAATCACGAGATTAAAGCATTGAGTTGCCTTCTAAGCGAACTCCCAAAACCCACGTGCTCATATCTTCGATTCCTCGCCAGCATTAACACCTGAAATGGTTATTTGAATAACCACACATATTTCGATTTGTTTAAGCTAATGCTTAGTGAATAAATCAACATATGTACATGAATGATAAACATGTCCGCATTCACATCTCTACATTTCATACTAGTCGCCGGAGACTCACGTGCCCGTCCATATTCCCAATCCGCGACTCCTCGCCAATAAGTCCACGCGAAAGGGTAAGACCCACGATTCTACAAACAATCGTGCGACCTTAATGCCACTCTATCGGCTCCACAAAATGGTACGGTGACCACGTGCTCCTTCTGACCCAAATAAGCAACTTAACATGCTCAAATACATATCACCATGCTCGCGGTAATTAAAACATATCACCGTGCTATTGAGCCTACTTATCAATATAAATGCCCAATATGAACTACACAATATATCTCTAGGAATTAATACATGCTATTCAAACATAACATGAATACATATCAAGAAACCATTCCAAAAACATAGTTGAATCACTCACCTCCGATTTACGCGCTTATAATTCAATTTGAAGAAAACCCGTGCACAAAGAACGTGCAGAAGTCCGTCTAGTACAATTCCTATGGATCAGAATTCCATTTATCAACTTTTATGAAAAATTCTAGAAAACAACTTTTTGAAAAAAACTTGGCCAAACAAGTCCTAACATATATCAAAACGAAGCTCTTACCTCGAGGAGCTCGAATATGAAATCTAGGAGAAAACAAACTGACGGAAAGTCGTCGTTTGGCGTCGCAAAGCTCTAAGCTCCCAAAATCTCCCTATGGCCTCCTTTCTTGAACTTTAGGTTAAACTTATAAAAATATGGAAGTCATCACTTCCTATTTATAGGCAAAACTCTTGGGAATTACGTTTACCTCCCCACGAGTTTTCAAAACTCAAAAACAGTCTCTGAAACTTTCTATACAACTTATTCACAGCTTTACGAGTGAAACCTCCAAATTATACAAGTTTCTGACTAAGTTTCGTTTGGTTGCTAAAACACGAATTTCTACATGGCTTTTCCGAAGTTACTAATTAGCCTACCAAATTAATAGCGTGTTCATTCGTTCTCACCAGGATACTGAAACTAACAGTAGATATAAATTCTAAAACAGAAAATAATACAGATATTGAAATACACAGGTAAACATTTATTTCCAGATAAACATTTAAAGTATTCCACAGTGACCGTCTCATACTCGAAGAGACTTCACAAACAATAAATCCTCAATTACCACAGTTTCAAAGGGTTCTCTAATACAGACACCCAAATCAACTCGTGAGTCAAAACTCACTCAACCATGTGTCATAGGACACGCCACATCACATTATCATGCATGACAATATGATACAAATGCAATAACACAAATGTGGGTGTTATAGTCCCTTACGGTTAGGAGACCGAGAAATCCCTGCTAGGTTGATTGTCCTATCGATGAAGGAGTTCGACATAATCCTAGGAATGGATTGGCTCTCTCAGAATCAAGTGAAGTTGGATTGTGCGAGGAAGAGAATTACATTCCCCGACAATGAGAATCAACCCTTTGATTTTCAATGTAACCCTACGGGAGATATGTTCCTCACGAGATGTTTAGCCAACATCGAAGTCGTCAGTACAGAGGTGATAGCTTCATCTATACCTGTAGTCAAGGACTTCGAGGAAGTATTTCAAGACGTTTTTGGTTTGCCGCCCGAGAGAAGTATAGGGTTCTGCATTGAACTTATACCCGGGTACCGTACCGATCACCAAGGTTCCCTACAGAATGGCCCCCACAGAACTATTGGAATTGAAGGAACAAGTTCAAGAGCTCAAGAACCTAGGTTTTGTACGTCCAAGTACATCGCCTTGGGGAGCACCGGTGTTATTTGTAAAGAAGAAGGACGGGACACTCAGATTGTGTATCGACTACAGAGGATTGAACCGCGTGACTATCAAGAACAAGTATCCCTTGCCTCGGATTGATGATTTGTTTGATCAACTACAAGGAGCTACGACATTTTCCAAAATCGACCTTAGGTCGGGATATCATCAGTTGAGGGTACGAAAGGAAGACATACCTAAGACTGCTTTCAGAACCCGATATGGTCATTACGAATTTCTGGTGATGCCGTTTGGAATGACGAATGCCCCGGCAGTGTTTATGGATTTGATGAATAGAGTGTTCAAGCCTTATTTAGATCAGTTTGTCATCGTCTTTGTAGATGATATTTTGATCTATTCTAAGTCAGGAGAAGAACACGAGCAACATCTACGAATTGCGATGCAGACGCTCAAGGATCATCAGTTGTATGCCAAGTTCAGTAAGTGTGAGTTCTGGTTGCAAGAAGTGAAATTTTTGGGACACAAGGTGTCATCTCAAGGAATTTCAGTGGATTCGTCCAAGACCGATGCTGTATCAAACTGGGTTAGGCCGAGCAACCCTACAGAAGTTCGGAGTTTTCTTGGACTCGCAGGCTATTACAGGAGATTCGTTGAGGGATTCTCAAAGATATCAGCACCTTTAACTGGGTTGACGAAGAAGAATCTGAAGTTTGAATGGACAGATAAGCATGAGCGAGCCTTTCTGGAGTTGAAAGAGAGACTCACTACCGCACCGGTACTAGCAATACCCAAGCCTGATGAAAAGTTCACTATCTTTAGTGACGCATCATATCAAGGGTTAGGGTGTGTACTTATGCAAGATGGCAGAGTTATAGCCTATGGATCTAGACAGCTGAAGCCGAATGAATTAAACTATCCCATTCATGATTTGGAATTGGCGGCAGTAGTTTTCGCACTCAAGATTTGGAGACACTATCTCTACGGTGAGAAGTTTGATTTGTTCTCCGATCACAAGAGCCTAAAGTATTTGTTCACACAGAAAGAGTTGAACATGAGGCAACGCAGATGGATGGAGTTGATCAAAGATTACGACTTCACGTTAGAATACCACCCAGGTAAAGCCAACGTGGTTGCCGATGCGTTGAGTCGACAGACTCGTGAGGCGATCGCCTCCTTAATGGTTAGAGAGTGGCGAGCTTTGGAGACCTTGGCGGAATTCGATGTACAGAGTGCTGAAGAAGGAGAAGGACAATTGTTCGGATGTCTTATCCTGCAGCCTGTTCTTAGCGACCGCATTATTGGAGCTCAGAAAGAAGATGAGAAGTTTCAGGCATGGTTCGTGAAGATGTCAGAAAAAGACCCGACAGAATGGAAAGTGGGAGTCGATGGAGGGTATCGTTGCAGGAATAGATTATGTGTGCCAGGTAATGAAGAGTTAAGGAAGGATATCCTGGAAGAAGCACATAAGTCGAGATATACAGTTCACCCAGGAGGAACAAAGATGTACAAAGATTTGAAGAGAAATTTCTGGTGGGAAGGAATGAAGAAAGACGTGGCCGAATTTGTATCCAAGTGTTTGACATGTCAGCAAGTCAAGGCTGAACATCAGAGACCGTCAGGATTGTTGCAACCGCTACCTATTCCTGGTTGGAAGTGGGAGCACATTACGATGGATTTTGTAGTGGGATTACCCCGGTCGCAGCAGAATCATGACGCTATTTGGGTAATTGTGGATCGACTGACGAAATCCGCTCATTTCATTGCTTATAGTATGACATACCCGGTAGAGAAGATGAGCCGGATGTACATACAACAAGTTGTGCGACTTCACGGTGCACCGGTGTCGATTGTGTCAGACCGTGACGCACGTTTTACCTCTGGATTTTGGGAAAGTCTGAAAGAAGCTATGGGAACTTCGCTCAAGATGAGTACTGCTTTTCACCCTCAGACAGATGGGCAAACTGAGCGTGTTAATCAGATCATGGAGGATATGCTCAGGGCTTGTGTGATCGATTTTGAAGAATCTTGGGAGACGCACTTGCCGTTGGTAGAATTTGCTTATAATAACAGCTATCACACGAGTATCGGTATGGCTCCGTTCGAAGCATTGTACGGACGACCATGTCGTTCCCCTTTGTGTTGGGCAGAAGTTGGGGACACAGAGTTGTTGGGACCAGATTTGGTAAGAGAAACCAATGAGAAAATTTCTTTGATCAGGGAGAGGATGAGAACCGCTCAAAGCAGGTATAAGAGTTATGCTGATCGACGCCGGAAAGATTTGGAATTCAGTGTTGGGGATCACGTACTTCTTAAGGTTTCACCGACGCGAGGAGTGGTACGCTTTGGTCTCAAGAGAGGGAAGTTGGCTCCGCGTTTTATTGGACCATTTGAGATTTTGGATCGAGTCGGAAAAGTAGCTTATCGACTGGCGCTACCACCAAAGATGTCTAGGGTTCACAACGTGTTTCACGTAAGTATGTTGAGGAAGTACATACGAGATCCCTCGCACGTGGTTAGTTATGACGATATTGAGACGAGTCATAACATTTCGTACAAGGAGAGACCTGTGAAGATTCTAGATCAGAGTATCAAGAAGCTGAGGAATAAAGACATTCCGTTGGTGAAGGTTCAGTGGAATCACCATGACGAGAACGAAGCCTCGTGGGAAGTTGAAGCTGATATGAGGAAGAAGTACCCGGAGTTATTTCAGGACTAGTTAGTCTTGATTTCGGGGACGAAATCCTGTTTAAGGGAGGAAGGGTGTAATAACCTGCATTTCCATTTAATTTTAAATTACATTTTCATATTTAATTGGCAAATGCATTGTATATTTAATTTCATTGGGTATTGACTGCTTCATTTAAATTTCATTTCTCATGTTCTAAATTTTATTTCTTGAATTATTGCAAGCTAAGAATGTTGTTGGGGTTAAATTGTAATTTTTATAAAGTTAGTGATACCAGTATGAATTTCAAAATCTGTATTTCAAAACGGTGAAAATAACTTCTATTGACTCAATCAGTATTTTTATAAAACCAGAAAATCAATTCTTACGTTAAAATGAATTTCCTGTATTTTTGTGGTGATCACCGCGCCCCGAAAATACCAGTTTATGACCAAAACTGTCCATGTTGTGTTTAACTTCCACAGATTTTGGAAGTGACCGATTGGGACATTTGCTTTATTTCCAATTATGGCAAGTGATGATTGCCTTGTGCCTTGTTTGGGAACATACAACTTATATGTGCAAATGTTGTGCCATAAGCTAAATTCCCAAACACCCTTGCTTTAACCCCTACTAGTCTAATGTTGGCTCTTCAGTTATGTGAGAGTGTATATACGTATGTAATTGTGTGTGTATTTCTGCAGCTTTGATGAATTGAGAACTAAACTCAATTTGTTGAGTAATGTTCACAGGACTTGGCCCCCAAGTTCCTACACTTGTGAGTTTATATATACTCCCCTTAGCACTACTCACACACACACTTGGTTCTGCACATTTTGGCAAGAAACACTGAGAGTTTAGAGAGAAACACAGAGAGTTCTTCAAACATATTATATAGAGAGAGGAAGCTTCAAGACTCCATAGCCAAAGCTTGGAGTATTTTATTTTTGTGCTTATCTTTCTCAACAAACACACATCTCCTTATCACAGTGAGTATTACTAACTCACTAAGAATGTAATTTCATGTCTATTTACTGTGTGTTTGTTTAATTTTGTAAGACACCATGGTTGATCTCACGTAGGAACTCCATGGCTTGAAAATCAAGATTTTCCAAACTTAACTAAAATCTATTTTTAGAGATGATTATGAAAGATCTTACATCATATATGCTATGTTTGAAGTTTTAGAGCTTAATTTATTCATATGGCAAAGTATATTAAAAATTAAGTTTGGACATGTTTTAGTTTTTCATAAAATTGGAGAGTTATAGATTGATTCATGTTAAATTGATAATGGATTCTTAATCCTTGTGAAAAACCAAAGAGAATCATATACCATAAGGCCTAGTGACTCACAGAATGGAAATGGGTCAAAAAGACCCCTGTTTTGCTGAAACAGAACAGTTCCTGCGGAGAAGATGAAGCCTCAGCTTCATCTCGCGTCGCGATCGCGCGCGCGAGGAATCGCGCGAGCGGCCCGCGCGAGCGACCCCTCGCGCGAGCGACCCGCGCGCGCGAGGTATGCTTCCCCAGGCAGAAAGGAAAGTTTATATATATAAAGGAAAATTTGGCTGGTCGCGCGAGCGAGGGTCGCGCGAGAACCCCTTCGCGCGAGCGATTCGCGCGCGCGACCTTGGCTTTCTCAGGCAGACAGAAAAGTTATATTATAAAAAGGAAAATGGGCATATCGCGCGAGCGGCCCGCGCGAGCGACACGTCGCGCGAGTTCTGACAGTTTCTGTTTTTGTCTGTTTTGTGTTTAAGGTCTGTTTGGTTCAACTTTTTAGTACTGTTAAGGCTCTGTTTGGGATATTTAGTTAATCAGAACTCTATTTGGTTATGTTTGAATGATTAAAACATTGTAGTATGACTCCTTAATTGTCACAACCGTTCCAAAGATTCATGGTTTTAACATGCATATTTGAATTTCACAAATTATCGATGTTAATTAATAATTTGTGATAAGTAGTTGACTGTAGTCAACGGTGGAGTGTCGATTGAGGACACGGTAATCGGAGGACCATGAGGCATCCGTATGACTAAATGACATTTATATGCTTTAAATGTTATTTGAACTATTTGATATTTCATGAATAGTGAATTTATTTGCGAAGAGTAAATTCTGGTAATTTTGGTACTGTTTTATATCATTTTGAGAACTGTGGTGAGAACGTGAGTGACACGTCATAAAAAGGTAGGTTGTGTAGAGATTCCACATAATTCAGTTTTCGGACGTATTTTTGGACCCAAACGAGTCTTAGTCGAAAACTTTTGAAATTGATAATTTTCACTCGTAAAGTTGTAAAATGGACGTGTGCGAAGTTTCGGGAGTTAACTAGAAGTTTAAGAAACTCACGGGGGAGTAAACGAGATTTCCGAAGAGTTTGTCTATAAATAGGAGTGGATGTATTTGCATTAGTTGCAAAACTTATATAATATCTTGGGAGAGGAGAGAGAAAGGGAGATTGATTGCTACGGACTTTGCGACGACAAACGGCGACCGTTCGTCCGTCAGTTTTCAACCAAATTTGAGATTCGAACTCCTTGAGGTAAGGGCTTCGTTTTGATACTAGTTAGGACTAGTTTGGTTAAGTTTTATAAAAATCCTAATGATAGAATTTTGGGGTAAACGCATGTAAACTTGTAGGAATCGCTTGATATTCGAAATCCGACGTTTAATCGACCTTCTAGTTCATCCTTCGAAGTTATAGGAAAATCGCACGAGGTATGAATTCCGAACCTATGTAATATAGACAATTTGGGATGTTTTAGATATTTTGTATGATTTGTGATCCGGGCAAACTTATGTGTTAAATTAGGCCCGTTAACTTTAGCGAGTACGTATAGAAAAGCACGGTGACATGATTATGTGAGTATGCTAAATGTCTATGTGGGTCAAAGGGGAGTTTGATATAATTTTACGCCGGTGCACGCCTCTCGATGTTTGAGAGTTTATAGTAGTGACGACTACTTGCTTGGTATGGGAAGTGGCCAACCAGAGCAGATGGGTGTAATGGTTGAGTGATCCTTGGCTAACCATTGACATCGCGGTTTAAGATTTAAGACTTGCCGATATACTGGGTGAATGCGTATCTCTCTCCCCGGAGACTAAATTATGTGATTTAGATGTTTAAAACATGAATTGCCTCATATGCATTTGTTTAGAATTGTACACTCAGCATATAGCTGAGCAGTGGAGATTTCCTCCATTGCAGGTGACAGGAAGAAAGGGAAAAAGAAGCGCGAAGAGTGAGACCGCGGGAACGACGGGGTGGAACCACTTTGTATATGTTTTTGTCTTCCATTCCTTGGTTGATAATGTAATTTTTGGAAGTTAGGACTAGAAACGTCACTTTTAAGTTTTGGAATGGAATTGTAAGGTCATGTTATGTACTTAACTCCTTTTGAATTCGTGGTAATGAATCCGAACTAGTGGATTCGTGTTTTGGAAGGTTCTACTTGTAAATTTAACGGTTTGAAGGATTGTACTTGTTCTTTTATATTTTGAGCCAAACAAGCCTTAGCTTGTTCCGTTAATTATCTCTTTCTGTGGATTATTATGTCGTTAGGACGATCTTGAAAATCTAGTATAGATGGTGAAGTTAAAAAGTTTTCAACATGTTAGGAAGCATGGAAGTGAAGAGGTTGAGTGATGCTTTGGCAAAATTCTGCAGCATTCTGCAGGATTCTGCCAGAGGGTCATTCGACCGGTCGAATGGGGTCGTTCGACCGGTCGAAATGCCCCCTGTCAGAAACTTTTTTCTATACCTTTCGCAACTTTTGGAAATGTTTCGATTGGTTCTTAGGGTACCTTTGGGACCCCTTTTAACATAAAACCATTCGTTTCGAAATGTAATTGCGTTTTCAATTTTACACGGATTTTATAACTCGGAGGGTAATGTTTTCAAAGTTTTATACACTCGAGGTTGTTTTAAATTACTTTTCCGCTGCGTATTGTTATAAGACGAAATGGTTGAGCCTTGGTGGCGTGCCACGTGTCCTGTTTCCGCACGTTAGCGGGATGGGTCGTGACATTAATCCCCGTACGCGTGTTGTTCCTTTAATTCAGCATTTTTGTTTTCGTTTAAGTGCATACCATTCATGTGGGTCAGTGGTACATGCATGTGGGTGTCAGTCTGTGTGGAAAAGAGTAATGGTAGTGTGGAAAGAGTATGAGTTTGTGTTTGTGGTCGTGGTTGTGGTTGTGGTTGAGTATGAGTTTGTGGTTGTGGTTGTGGTTGTGGTTGAGATTGTGGAGAGGGTATCTTTGAAATGCGACGGTGGCAAATATGGACACTCCCTGACGCCCATGGAAGCGTTAAAGTGTGTGAAGCCGAACTCAGACATTCCCTGGCACCCATGGTAGTGCTAAAGTGTGGCCTACGGACACTCCCTGATAACTCGAGTCTGGATACTGTGCGAGGGGTTGCCCCGGTATTTGCATGGCGGTTAGGGTGTTCAAAGTGTGAGGCATTGGACACTCCCTGGTACCCCGGACCAAAGTGTGAGGCAAACTGGACACTCCCTGGCGCCCCGTTGCTAAAGTGTGGCTATATGAGTGTTTCAAAGATACCAGGAGTAGGATAGTGGGTTGTTGTGGCTGTCAAGAGAAAAGAGTCGGCGAGATGAGTGTGGTGCATTGTCTCATTCCATGAGTATCTGTATTTATGAATGAACGACTCTTAATATATTCCTTGTTGTTTTATAAAGTGAATTCTTTCTGTAATTTAATAATGGAAAAAGGTAAGTTGGTATGTTTTACATTCAAAGTCACGTTTTTAATACTCACCAGCTTCTTGAAGCTGACGACGTTGATGCGTCCTGGACATTCGTGTTCAGGCTTTTCAGGTTACAATCAGGAGGAATCATATGACTATGCGAATTGAGAATGGCCGCTTTTGGAATAAGAGAAATGTTCATTAAATATATGCTTTAAGTTTATCTGTTTTAAGTTGTGAACTATTTTGTTTTATAAGGATGACTGTAACAGACACTAAGTTATTGTTTTATTTTCAAGGCGGTCTGTGCCTTAGTTGACCCCGGTTCATAAGATGTAATAAGTTAGAAAATTTTTGTGAGACTTGATTGCTTTACTCTGATTATTATGTTTTGTTGTTTGACGTTTGGGACGGAATCGATCCTTCAAACTGTCGCGACCTACGGGTCCATAAAGGAAATTAAACGCTTTCCTTATTTATGCTACGTCGGGGCGTGACAGTGTCTGTTGAGAGAAAAGAGTCGGCAAGATGAGTGTGGTGCATTGTCTCATACACGATCATATGCTTTATGAATGAATGACTTTCGGTGTGTTCCTCATTGTTTTATAAATTAAATTCTCTCTATGGTCAAACTATTGATTTTACAAATTGAAAATGGAAAAAGGTAAATGAGTATGTTTTACATTTAAAGTTATGTTTTTAATACTCACCAGCTTCTTGAAGCTGATGACGTTGATGCGTCCTGGACATTCTTGTTCAGGCTTTTCAGGTTACAATCAGGAGGAATCTTATGACTACGCTAACTGAGAATGGCTGCCTTTGGAATGAGAAAACTGTTTATTGATTATATGCTTTAAGTTATATGTTTTAAGTTTTAAACTGTTTGGATGACTGTAATAGACACTAAGTTATTGTTTTATTTTAAGGCGGTCTATGCCTTTAGATGACCCCGTGCTGTAATATGTAATAAGTTAGAAAAATTTTATAAGCCTTGATTGCTCTGCTCTGATTATTATATTTTGTTGTTCGACGTTTGGGACGGAATCGATCCTTCAAACTGTCGCGACCTACGGGTCCATAAAGGAAATTAAACGCTTTCCTTATTTATGCTACGTCGGGGCGTGACACCTTCTATGCTAGACCCTAGTGATTTTGGTTGTACATTATAACCAAGTTACTAGACTTTGGCACCATTTTTGGTGCTCAAATATTGTAACTGTGTCAAATGTGGTAACTTGAATACTGATTATGTTTTTGAAAAATACCCTACCTTGAAAAATGATTTTTTTTTCAAATGTTATTACACTTTGGCACTAAAGTTACAACAATGTAGCACCAAAATCATTAGAATGTATGATATATCCAAAACTACTATGATGTTTTTTAAAATTTTCCAACATAGCATTCTATAAAAATATATGTCCAAATCTTTGTTGGTCTTCTATTAAAACCCTAGAATAATTAAAATATGCGATTATGTTTAGTGACGGAACAAAATAAGGTAACTAAACCTAATTCACAAAAGAGAAAAAAGAAAAAGATAAGCAAGTAACATTTACATACGTATCTTTATGGATTGTTTTTAAAATTTTGGCACCCTGGAGACAAAATTCTGGTTCCGCCTCTGGACATTGGGTTGGGTTGGGTTGGGTTTAGGGTGTATGTGTTAAGTCATAATCTAGATTAGTATAAATAATAAAAAAAGTAAAAAAATAAAAAAGAAAAGAAACGATTAGCACCAACTGATCTAATTTATAATGCTAAATTCCGAATATGGTTGATCTAAAAATAAAAAATCCGAATATGGAAGTCCAAAGAGGAGCCTTATAAATATTTTCAAAAACACAAGGGTTCCTCTTACAAATATAACAAGTAATAAAAATTAAAGGGTAAATATCATTGACCTCCCTTGAGGTTTGGTCTAATACAAGAGACCTCCCTTGGATTTTAAGTAATATCATTAACCTCCCATATTTTTAAAACTTTATATCCTAACCTCCCTTCTATTAAAGACAATGGGTGAAAATTTGTGATGTTCGCAAAATTTTAAAAGTGAACTGACATTGTTGTCCTTATTTTTGACTGATTGACCAAAATAAGCTCATAAGCAGATACTAATGTGCCCCTACCTTGAAATACTTAATGTGAGGGCATTTATGTCATTTAACATAAGCTTGTAAGCTTATTTTGGTCAATTAGTCAATAACAAGGGAACTAATGTCATTCACCTTTAAAATTTATTGACAACAAGATTTCATCCACTACCGCTGACAGAAGGGAGATCAATGATACAAATTTTGAAAAATAAGAGAGATTGATGATATTATTCAAAACTCAGGGGAGTTCTCTGATATTAGGTCATAACTCAGGGGAGTTCAATTATATTTAACCAAAATTAAAAAAATTAGGAAAATTATTAATTTTTCTCAATATATAAGATCAGGCATGTCCGATTGATTCCTTTGCTCGCCCGGCCCTATAGTTTAGATTTTGTATTTTCTGTTTTTCTTTTTAGTTTTTCTTCTAATAATTACCAATAATTTTGTCTATCGATTTTACTGATTTTCAATTTTCTTAGGGCTAGGACGTGTGGATTCATACAGAAATCGAAGCGATCAATGTTCAGAATTAGGGTTTCCCACCTGTCTTGATTGCCGCCATTTCTCCTTATATATACATATATATATATATATATACATACACATCTACTTGTAATGTCTCTGTAAAAAAAAAAAAAACGAACTTTTTGTTTTCTCGTGTAATTTTAATATGATCAATCACAAGATTTAGGCTTTAGCTCTCTCCCAGGTCGCAATTGTACGATTTTTTGTGTGTCGATTGTTGGGTTTGTGGGGATTTTGCCATTTTGGGTTCTTGAATTCTTGCATTTAGTATCAACTACTAGGGTTGATCGTTTTTGCTGGGTAGATCATCACTAGGGTTTGAAAATTTGAATTGTGGGGGGTATGGATAAGAAGAAAATTGCAGTTCCTCTTGTCTGCCATGGACATTCTCGCCCTGTTGTGGATTTGTTCTACAGCCCAATTACACCAGATGGGTTTTTCCTCATCAGTGCTAGCAAAGGTAACTTTGAATCCAATCATTTATTTCTGTTGTTTATACTATGAGTTTGCCCTTGTTTAATGCTGATCATCTCTGTTTATAAGTTATAACTGTTTATAATGCAAAAAAAAGAAGGGGAAAAAATGTGTCTTCTGGTTGTGTTTGTTTATGTTGCTCCTCATGATTTTCATTTACTTGGGTTATGTCAATAGGGAGCAATGATCAGAAGTCCTACTTAGGCATTGGTATTTCATTTGAGCTATATTTTTACACATATAGATTTATAATTTTATTTCCATGGGATGCATCTGATAGGCCTATCAATAGCATACCCATGATAGATTAGTTCACTGGTAAGTGGTAACTGATGTTAGTGTAACTTATACCTAGGGCTGCACTCGAGCCAAGCTTTAAGAGTTGACATCCTGTTCAAGCTTGAGCTTGGCTTGTTTATTATCGAGCCGAGCCGAGCCTAGCTGTTATCGAGCTGAGCAGAGCTTAGCTGTTATCGAGCCGAGCTGCGAGCCCTTGTTGAGCAGCTCAACTTGTGTACACCCCTAGTAGCAAGTTTAAGTTGCCAACCAAAACCCACGGACCAAGCTCAATGCCTGACATGGTTGGCATATATATATACCTTAAACAATTGCTAGGCACGTGAATTTAGGACTATGCAAATTATAATATGTCAATATTCTTTCATTTTAAATATTTTGCATTATACATATACGGAGTATTATATTTTTATAATTATCATATATTATGTAGAATATTATTTCAATTTTAAATACTTTGCATTATACATATACGGAGTCTTATATTTTTATAATTTTTATATACTATATATAATATTCTTTCAATTTTTAATACTTTGTATTATACATATATTATATTTTTATAATTACCATATATATATATAATTAAACAAGCCCTTATCAAACATATTAAAGAGATTTTCATGGGCCTACTATACGAGCCTTAATCGAACTGTTCGCGAGCCTTATCGAGACGAGCCAATGCGTGCTCAAGCTTGACTCGTTTATTAAATGAACTTTGTATTCAAGCTCGAGCTGGACTCGTTTATTATACGAGTCGAGCTAAGCCAATCTTATTATCGAGCCGAGCCGCGAGCCCTTGTTGAGCGGCTCAGCTCGTGTACACCCCTACTTATACCATGTACAATATGGTATACATCAAAAAGAAATGAAAGGTAGTGTTATTTGACTAAGTTTTTTAGTTTATATTTCCTGACTGAAAGGATAAAAGAATTTGAAGAACTACGAAAAGGGCTTTACACACATATATATATATATATATATGCATTATGTGACATAGACTTGCTGTTGGTGTGTGTGGAGGTTCTATGCAAATTTCATAAGCAAGTAGTGTTTAAAAGGAATAACTTCTTTTTGTTTCTTGAGCGGATTTAAAATTGCATATCTATTTCTTTGTTCACTAATCAATGCTGTTAAATTGTTAGGACTATGAGGTCATATCGGTATGTTTGATTGTCTGGAAACATTCCTTGAGTTTGTTTTGGTTCATAGATCTTGGTCAACCATAAATATGTATCGTTCTGACCACATTCTGATTTCTTTGGTGAATATGTGATATGTGCTCTGTTGGCATACATATATGCCAGTAGTTATATTGTGTGTTTTTACCATCTCCTTCAAATATTCACTTTCACAAGTACCATGAAGCACATATACTTCTACAAACGTATCCATATTGAATATGTGCCATACTCCTCAATTATTCCCGGATACAGATATTCCTTCCTTCCAACAATATTTATTTTTATTTTTATTTATTTATTTATTTATTTTTATGATTGTGTGTATCTTAGATTCCACTCCGATGCTAAGAAATGGAGAGACTGGAGATTGGATTGGAACCTTTCAAGGACATAAAGGTGCAGTGTGGAGTTGCTGCCTTGATACTAATGCTCTACGTGCTGCTTCGGGTTCTGCCGATTTTACTGCGTATGTCACCAAGCATCTTCCTTCCATAGTTGTTTTTTCAAAATAAAACTTGTATCATTCAGTGAGGTCCTTTATATAGTTGGATCGAAACACACACACAAACAAATGATAAAGACAGACAGAGATTTCACGTGGCTTGGCATTGTGCCTACGTCCACGCTGGTTAGCCAGAAGATTCCACTGTATCATCAAAAATGAATTAGGGTTACAAATTATATATATCCTACCCTGGTACATGCTAATATCCCCAAAATATGAGCCACACCCAACAATATTCATATGAAAAATTCTATTCATGGTAGACCTCATGCACCTTGTTTGACCGAGGACGTCCATGACATAGCATTTATCAAGTACTTGTATACAATGGTAAAATTTCACTACAAGTTTGGTTTTGAGTTTCAACATGGTCGTAAATGTTGTTCCATGTGCTGCATTGGTGGTGCTGATATGGAAAATTTGATTTTCCTTGGTTTCCATGTACTTATTATGCTAAATGAACTTCTTATAGAAGCTTGATGGCAATTTTGAGAGTGCATCTTCTTGACACCTTAATAACTAGTTTTGACAAACATTGCCTTAGGATTTGAGTTTCTGATCAATTCTTTGTTTGTGTTCAGGAAATTATGGGATGCATTGACTGGGGATGAGTTGCACTCTTTTGGACACAAGCACATCGTTCGGGCATGTGCCTTTTCAGAGGTTGGTTTTGACTAAAGTTTCATTCTGGTTTTCGCAGAGAGAATCTTTCAAACCAAAAAAAAATGTCGCTTTCGGGAAAGTGTGATGCTTTTCAGTTTCATGGTTTGATGAATGTACTTAAATTAAAGTCTGTTTTGATTGTCGTACAGGATACGAACCTTCTACTCACGGGTGGTTTTGAGAAAATACTCCGCATTTTTGATTTAAATCGACCCGATGCTCCTCCAAGAGAAGTTGATAACTCTCCAGGTTCAGTTAGAACTGTTGCATGGCTCCACAATGACCAAACAATATTAAGTTCCTGCTCTGAGATTGGGGGTGTGAGGTATGCAAGTAATAGCTTTTTGAGTGGCTTTTTCTACTATGGTGTTGTGTTATCTTGTTAATGAGTTATTGACTTTTATGTCTCCATTGAATATGAACTCCTGGGATGACCTATTGTCATTGTTTATGTATTTCTTGATGCTGAAAATTTGAAAGTGAAAACAATTTGTCTATACATTTGTCATCAGTTGAGGCCGAACTTGATGACATCATGTTTGTAGAGCATGTGAATTGGTTGGCTAGTGCATAGAACCCTTGTATAGATATCTGTCAAATATACCAACACTATGTGCTTTCTTAACAAGTTGATGAAAATTTCTCCTTTGCTTTGTGTTTTCCTACTCTGAAAGTCTGGGAGATCTACCCCCCAAACCCCAACCAAAACCCAAAGAAAGGAATGTAAACAAAATAAAAACACATGCCTACACATACACCCATGGGAAAATAGGACCAGTGTTACCAGAAAACTCTCAGACCCTAGCGATCCCCATTTTGGTACGATCATTCCGAAACGTGGTACACTAGCGAATTGGAACGCCAATTTGGGCGTTCCCGCTTTAAATAACCTAATATGGTAATAACATCACCAAAATCTAGTGAACTTATAACACTACAAAATTTACATCAATTATATTTTCTCATCTAGAATTTTACTTGACAATAAAACGATTAAACAATTGTTTTACGCTTTAATCTATCATACTCTTTCCCTCGTAAGATCGGAAGAAGTATACCCCCACCGTACCACATTTTATAGCACGTGGCGATCCGCGTTCCGGATCTCATTCCTCGTACCGAATCGATCTGCGATCCAGGTAACCTTGAATAGGACATAGATTGGTTTGTGGCAAATGTCCATATTGTATTAAGATGGAGCCTTAAGATTTGCCAAATAGTATCCACTCATGAAATATGTTGCCAAAAGTTTCGAAACACCTGATGTAAGGAAAACTAGTTCCATTGTATTTTCCTTCATCCTAAAATAACATTAAAAATTAGGGTAAATTACACAAATCTCCCTCGTGTATTGAAAAATTATATAGAACTCCCTTGAGGTTTGGGTTTGGGTTTGCGTTACACACACCTCCCCTCCGTTAGTGGACTGTCTACCCCCTATTGAAAATTGATTATGTAAGCAAATTTTGATTACCAATTGCCAAAATTACCCTTTGATTATCCTAATAACAAATAAAAGAAAATAAAGCCCAGAAAAAAATACAAAGAAACGACGTCGTCTCTCTCTTCTCCTTCTTCCCAATTACACGACCTCCACCTTCTCCAACCACCGTCGTCACCAATTCGGCCTTGTTAGTTCTAAATTTCTTTACCCAATTTGCAACCAATTGTCTTTACCCCCAGTTCAATTCTCAATTGTACCAAGAGAGAGTGCTGGGCCGGCGGTTCAACCCCAAATTCAAGCCTCTATATCTGCTCTCTTTAGTTTCTCTCTCTAGTCTATATTTATGTGCGAATTTGATTTTTAGACTGTGGTCGGGGATTGAAAGTCAGTCCGAAATCACGCTCAATTTTGAAGTCGGTCCCGAACTCTGCACCAATCCGATTTCTCTCTCTCTCTCTCTCTCTCTCTCTCTCTTTGTATCTCTCCCGTCTTGTCTCTACCATTCCGAATTTTAGAGATGGGGTAGGTGCTGGGTAGCGGGTAATGTAGGTGGAGATGGTGGTTCTTGTGTATTAATCTTTGCTAGAAGCCATGGCTAGAGAAGAAAGAATGACGGTTGAATTTCATTTGTATGCGTATACAGGGTGTAAAAAGATGTATATGTGGAAGTGCCGAAGTGACCTCTTGCGACGGTGGTGGTAGTGCGGCAAGGGCATAGGGCCTGGTTTAACATATCTCTTAGAAATTCACACATATTATATTATATTATATATTTTTTATATATACACATATATATACACATCTAAGTATTCATACATCTATATGTAACACATATGTATATACATGTGTGTCTTTATAAGTATTTGGATAAAAGGGAAATCAAGACTGAGACGAATTATTGGGATTGATCCGTTCTTGACTGAGAATAAGAGAGAGATTTGTGGGTGGGGAAGAAGAAGATACTCTATTTTAGTACAAAGGGTAAATTTGTCTTTTTAGTATTTGGTTTTTGGCATGAAATATTGCAAACAAAGTGAGGGCAACATAGTAAATTTACTATCACCGTCAAGTCCGTTTGTATACAAGGGAGGTCTGTGTAATTATTCAACATACGAGGGAGGTCCGTGTAATTAGGTCAAACTTCAAGGGTGGTTCGTAAAATTTTTTAGGGTAAATTACACGGACCTCCCATGAGGTTAGGTAAAATTACAATGACCTCCCTTGTGGTTTGCATAATAGCAATGACCTCCCTTGAGGTAAATGGAAGGGCATCGACGTTAGTTTTCTTGTGTAAAGACAATTTTACCCCCAAACCCATTAACCCACATCCAAATCATTTCTCTGCAACTCCCAAAGCAACCCACATCCAAAATCAACCACACCATTTCTCTGCAACTCCCAGAGCAATCTACATCCAAAATCTGCAATATTTCAAAATGTCACATCCAAATCATCTTAACTTTACCTTCAATTCCAATTTAACCAACAAAATCCAACCCTATTCACCTTTAGATCACCAAATGGGTAAACACTAATCAATTTCCAAATCACCAAATGGGTCAACGAAGTAATTGAACGCAACACCAAATGGGTTTCGAGGTGGGACTGATTTTTGTTATATATATATGTATATATGTAAATGTGTATATACAGGGAGAGAGACAAAGAGAGAGGGGGTGGGGGTTTTTGCCCAAAAATACTCTTCTTTTGTTTTGTTTAGTTTCGCACATAGTTTTCAAACATTTGGGTGACAAGTCAAAAAAAAATCAGTACTGGACAAAAATGAAGAAATGAGACTCTGTTTTTAGAAACCTCTCCGACCACCATATCCACCGGCCAAGCACACGCCATCGTCAAATCTCCCCATCAACTAATCAACAAGCTACAATTAGCAATTGATACCCCAAATTGAAACCTCAATTAGGGATCCAAATTGACACTCTGTTTTTAGAGGGAGAGAGAGGACACAAAATGAGATTTTAGAGAGAGAGAGAGAGAGAGAGAGAGAGAGAGAGAGAGAGATGAGTTATATATACATATATATATATATCTATATGTGACTACAGAGAGAGAGAGATGGGTTAGAGGGTGAGAGAGACAGAATATATGGAGGGAGATAGATACGTGAGAGAGAGAGAGAGAGAGAGAGAGAGAGAGAGAGAGAAAACATTCCTGATGCCTCAAGGGATTGGGGTTTTTGTGTATGTGTCATAGGACTATTTTGGACCTTTTGGGATTATTTTAAGTGACATAAGCATTTTCCATCCATGTTTTTTAACTCTCCATTAATGGAGGGGGTATATTGTAACCCGACCAGTATTCTCAAGGGAGGTCATTGCTATTATGCAAACCACAGGGGAGGTCATTGTAATTTTACCTAACCTCCGGGGAGTTTCGTGTAATTTACCCAATTTTTTACTTTCTAAAGTATAATTGTAATACATGAATAAAGGAAGGGAAATGACTCACAACATTCAAATTGTTTAATTTATTTCTCACTAATTCTCTTTTCTTTCCTATTTTCCTCCTTGTTTTCCTTATTTACCAAACAAAGGAAAATGTTTTCCTCTATGTTTTCCTTTCTTTTCCCTCACTAAATCCCATTACCAAACGAAGCCTTAGAGTTGATAAATTATCATTTTCCATTCTCACTTGACTACAGCACTTTCGGTACACTTCCCGAGCATGTATGTGACTGTTTTGGTGTCAGTTACACCATATTTGGAACTAGCAGATGTGTTTTGTTCTATTTTCTTTGGTTGCAATGACTAATTCCAACTTCTCCTGAACTTTAATCAAATGCATGAATGTTCTGTTAGCCGTGGGTTGTAACATTTTTTCTTTTTCCTGATATTATTTTGGTTGCACAGGTTATGGGATGTGAGAAGTGGCGAAATTGTCCGAACACTTGAGACCAAATCGCCAGTAACCAGTGCTGAAGTGAGCCAAGATGGCCGCTATATAACTACTGCCGATGGGTCTACGGTTAAGTTTTGGGATGCGAACCAGTAAGTATCAATAATTGTTTTGTTATTCCAGCAAAATATCGGCTACGCTGGCTCATAAATTTATTGTTTGTTTTTCAGTTTTGGGTTGGTGAAGAGCTATGACATGCCTTGCAATGTTGAATCAGCTTCATTGGAACCGAAGCTTGGCAACAAGTTCGTTGTCGGAGGGGAAGACATGTGGGTTCACACTTACGATTTCCATACTGGAGAAGAGATTGGTAAGTGTCCTTGAACTGAGTAGGAGGTCAAGAGAGTAAAGAAGTTATTTATCAGAACTGTATGACCTATTTAATAGTCTGAGTTCAGTCTTTGTCTAGAGGGAAGCCTTGGTGCAACGGTAAGGTTGCTCCATTGTGACCTGGTGGTCACGGGTTCGAATTTGGAAACAGCCTCTTTGCTTGCAGGGGTAAAGCTGTATACATCTCACCCTCCCCAGACCTCGCAATGGCGGGAGCCTTGTGCACTGGGCTGCTCTTTTTTAGTTCAGTCTGTCTATTTCTCCAAAAGTGTTGTTTGGGTCAGCAACATCTTTTTACATGGAACGTTCGAATTTTATAGGGGCGATATCCTCTACTTTAATGTTGTCAACTTGCCATTGCATTTCCAATATTTGTCCAATGTCTTCCTGTTTAGGACTCTAGGCTCTCGGGGTTGTTTAGATGTTGCATTAAAGTACACAAGTGTACAACTATTTTCTTCTCGTAGAAGTAGTTGGAAAAAGTCCATGTTTGGCATAACTTTCTTATTGGAATATTTTATCGTACCTCTCCGGACTTGGGTGTAAGAGCTAATACATAGATGACATGGGGAGTAAGACACTTGACACAATTTTGTTTTCTGCTTATTTTTGTGCCGTCAAGTAGACTGAATTACAGAAACTATTTCTGTGCTTCAAATACTCTCTCTCTCTCTCTGGGGTCGTGGCAATTGAAATTATAGGCATGTCCTTCCTTTTCTTGATAGAGTAATATTTGGGACACAACCTTCATACAACTTTCATACAACCTCCCCAAAAGATGTGTCTATCTCTCTCCTGTGATGTCACTGGACCCCACAGTGACACAGGAAAGAGATAGACACATCTTTTGGGGAGGTTGTATGAAAGTTGTATGAATGTTGTGTCCAAAGTATTACCCTTCTTGATATTGTTGTTCTTTCTCAAAGCAAGATAGTGGCTAAAAAGTGTGTATAAGCCGATGTGCTCAACGTAATGGTGATTCCTGCTCTTCTTGTTTCTGCCTCTTGATGAGAAATTGTTTGGGCTTTTGATTATATCATAGGATCATTGTTGCTTTTGTTTTTCGGTATCTTTGTGACGATTTTAGGACAACGCATGTTTGTTATTACAAGTGTGCATGCTTGTTGAAATGCTCACATATAAAATATGCACATATATCATTGCTGTGTTGGTTGATTGCCTCAATCCATGTTCACAGGATGCAACAAGGGGCACCATGGTCCGGTGCACTGTGTGCGGTTTTCTCCCGGAGGTGAATCTTATGCATCGGGATCCGAAGATGGAACCATCAGAATATGGCAGACCTTAAACCACACCGAGCAAGATAATATATCTCCTGCGAATGGGCAAATTGGGAAGCTGAATGTTTCAACTGATGAGGTCACTCAGAAGATTGAGGGCTTTCAAATTGACAAAGAAGGGAAGATCGAGGAGACCGAAAAAGGAGTGGATCCCTAACTCTCTCTCTCTCTCTCTCTCTCTCTCTCTCTCTCTCTCTCTCTCTCTTATACCAATGTTTTCAGGATCCAACTCTGTTATTGGGCCTTGTCCTATTCACAGTAATGAAGAGTTTTGAGTGTGGATGATGATGATTGTGTATGTTTTAATGGGAAGCCATCACAGAAATGCCTTGTACATTGAAGTAATAGGATTTGCATGAAATCCTGCTGTTAAATGGCAGAAAAGCAAACCCATTCAACTTGGGTACAATTGCTTCAGTACAGTGCAAATTGTGTCTCTCACAGTTTGTTTATTGTTTTCACAATTAAAAAAAAAAAAAAAACCACTGCAAACTACGCTGAAGCAGTGCAAAATTGCAAATTGTGCCTCTCACAGTTTGTTCAGTGTTTTTACAGTTTTTCAAAAAAAAAAAAAATTATAAAATATTGTGCAAACTATGAGAGGCATGGTTTGCATAGCACTGAAAACTGTACCCAAATAGGACTACGATGATTTTTTAGGACGAGAAAGGTCAAAAGACGAGGGAAATTTTTTCGGTTCATTTTAAGGGGATTGAAATTTATAGGTCCTATAATTAAAATAAAATAAAATAAAAAAAACAAAGAAAAAGAAAAAGAAAAAGATAGGAAATTTACAGGCCTCAGTGAAAGAGAATAGGCATCCCTCCTCTCTTTATTTTTCCGACTTGTACTCGGGTGTGGAGGGGCAGTATGCCCACAAGCACAATCCATAAAATGATAAGAGTAGTTATTGCATATTATGCATAGTGTAATTTTATTATTCCAATTCATTTTTTGTTTAACTTGCCTTTTGCAAAAGATTACTTCATTACAATATTATCGCACAACATGTGGCATGGGGGCTATTAAGAGAATCATTCTCTCTTTGATCTCAAAGTTCTTTTAGCTGTAGAAAGACTTTTGAACTGCTGAGGTTTCTTCGATACTTGCAAACAAAGAGAATGCACTGGCTGTCTTGTGCTCTAGCTTTTGTGCGAATTCCTTTCATACAGAAACTGCTGGATGCGAAACTCAAGATCTTCTGATTTTACCCTTTTTTTTTGTTAGTTCCTAGGCCAACTCAACCTTTTCAATTCTTGATTCAATTGAACTGCCTGACCATTGTTGAAAGTTGGTTGTTTATTGGGACGAGGGCATTTTTGCTCACCCAATTTTGGTTCAACATTGTTTACTCAGATCTTCATTCCAGTAATTATGTTGATAGTACATGGGCAAAATGTGAATGAAATGGGACACATGTCACCCACTAAAACGCCTGAGTAATTAATGGTGAACCAAAAAAAAAAAAATTGAGCAAAAATGCTCTCTATTCGGATTGGTTGACTTTTACTGTCTACTTACAAGTGATTAATTGCTATTCTATTTAACACATGAAGTTTGATAATGTTTTTTGTTTTGTTTTGTTTTTTTTTTTTTTTGTGCTAAGAGAAGTTTGATAAGTGAAAGTAACATTTTTGTACTTATGCTAGTAGACAATTTATATGGGGCAAAAACAAAATCACTTGTAAGCAGTTTAGAGAATAACCAATTAAATTTAACTTATATAAAAATAAAACTGTTTGGTTGGAAAATTTATAAGTGTGTGCGAGTGTGCCAGACAAGCAAATTGCCAATGTGTATGATCCAAACTGCGCCTCACCAGACAGATTGTGGTGGCGTTCGATGCCTTAACAAGGACTTCTATCGTGTGAGATGAAATACCAAATGAAATACAAATGGTTTACCGAAATTGCTTCGAACCAAACAGTTGCTTCGAATTAATAAAGAACATATAAATGTTATATATCCTAGATTAGTTCGAACTTTGGAACTAAACTGTTACTCCTAATAATTTGGTAAAGGAGAAAAGTAATGAAAACTAAACTATCTAATATTCTAACAGATTCTAGGATTTGAATTACATTGGACAATTGAACTAAAGCATAAATGTATACTAAATTATTTGAACAAAAAGGCCATGGCCGAATGAAAGTAAATTCTACATTGTGTATTGATTTGTTAGTTTGGTCAAGGACCCTTACAAAGGATTACATCATGTGTATTTATAGATACAAACCATAACTACCAATAACCACCTATTTGAATTTAAATATTTCCCTCCCAAATAACTACCAATTTAAATTCATTACACATGTGTTTCTTCTAGGAGAAGCTTCTTCCAAAATGACTTCCATCTTCATCATCACCATTAATCTTCAAGTAACCACCTTTGCATTAATCCTACGATGCCAAGTGTCCTGCAAGTACTTTCCAAATGGCTTCCATGGCAAGCCAAAATAGTTTATAATAATAATAATAATAATTAATAATAATAATATTATTATATAGTAATATAATAACACATTAAAATTATATTTTATGGTACAAACAAAAACTAATAAGAGTCCGTTTGGGTTAGCTAAAATATTAAGTGATTATTTTTAAGTAATAGAATATTAAGCTGTTTGGTGTTTAGGTTAGTTAAAATAACAAGTGATTGTTTTAAACAATAGTGTTTGGCAAACAAGTTGAAAAAAATAATTGTTTTGTATAAAATGACCAAAAAGAACATGTATGTATTTTTCAACATTGAGCTCGTTTGGGTTATCTTAAAAATTAAAATTTATGTGATGAATTATGGTTTTGAGGAAGAAAAAAAAAAGTGATTTTTTTTTGTAGAATAGAAGTGTTTGGATTAGCTTAAAATTTCAACACTTTAAAAAATCAGTTGAAAAAAAAGTAGCTTGTTTTTCAAACAATCACTTAATTTTACTTTTAAGTTGTTAAAAGACAAAAGTGCCTTTAAATAAGAACTTTAAATATTTACATGTTGTCATTATTGGTCATTTTATACAAATAATTACTTTTTCAGATTATTTGTCGAACACTCTTGACAAAACAATCACTTATTATTTCAGCTAACCTAAATACCAAACAACTTAATATTTTATCACTTAAAAAACATAAACTTAATATTTCATCCCTTTAAATACAACCACCTAATATTTTGGCTAATTGGACCATGGAGGGTATTTTTGTCTTTAAACAATTTAAAAGTGAAATTAAGTGATTGTTTAAAAAAACAAGTTACTTTTTTTCCAACTGATTTGTTTTAAGTGCTGAAATTTTAAGATAACACAAACACTTTTATTTTACAAAACATTCATTTTTTTCCCCTCAAAATATACAATTTATCACTTAATTTTTAATTTTCAACTAACCCAAACGGAGTCTGAGAAGTTAGATAAATATTATTACAGTATATCAAACCTTATATATATATATATATAGTGAGGATCAGGTGCGGGTGTTAAGGGGCGGACTTGGGGCGGACCACTTTTAGCGACGAAAATGTCGATTTTAGCGACGAAATTTTTCGTCGCCAAAAATCATTGTTTTAACGACGAAAAATTTCGTCGCTAAAAGTGGTCCGCCCCAAAGTCCGTCTTTTGACACCCACTTAAGATCCGAACTATATATATATATATATATATAAGAATCTAGCAGCTGAAACTTGACTTAGTCAATTACCATACTACCCTTCTGCATCTTCTCAAGATCATAATACCATTTCACTATACCTTAATTACGTGTATATCATGGTACTCATCATAATGATCTATTGATTTGTGTGAGGGTAATTATGTCATTTCAGATTATTATTACATTCAAGTCAACTTTTGAAATTTTATTTAATATAATAATGAGGTTTCAATCAACAACCTTGTGTCTAATTACATTTGGGTCAGTAATTTTGGGATATTTATTATTCACTTCAAAAACAGTCAAAAATTGTAGCTATTTTGGCGACTATTTAGGAATTGGTCACTAATATTTACAATTTGATCAACTTCTCTCAAATTTACGATTCATATATTGTAATAAGTGTAATTGCATTTGGGTGAGCAAGTTTTGGGATATTTATTATTCACTTAAAAAAAAAGTCAAATAAAATGGCTATTTTAATAGCTATTTACGAATTGGTCACTAATATTTATATTTTGATCAACTTCTTCTCTAAAATTTATATATTTAGGAATTGATCATTAATATATCAAAATTCACTTATACTCAAATCTCATACAAAATATATTGGGTAAATTACACGGACCTCCCCTGAGGTTAGGTCAAATTACAGGGACCTCCCTCGTGGTATGCAAAATTACACTGACCTTCCTTGAGGTTTGTAGTTGGGTAACACTGACCCCCCTTCCGTTACACTAACCTCCCTTGTGGTATGCAAAATTACACTGACCTTCCCTGAGGTTTGACAAAATTACACGGATCTCCCCTCTAGTTTGAATAATTGAACTCCGAATTGGGTTTTGGATTTTTATTGTCTGTTGTAATTAGTGGGCTATTTGATTCTTGCAGTTTGGAGATTTTATAGAATAAACATTTGGAGTGCAGTTTTGCTCACCCCAAAATTGCTTATCCAATTCTCCCATTGGTTAATAAAAAGTCATAGGTCCCACTACCTTAACCAAAGGAAGAATTGGATGAGCAATATGTGAACAATTTTGGGGTGAGCAAAAATGTTTTGATCAACCAAATTCATTAATTAACAAAACAATTTTGTAGTTGGGTGGATTTTGCACAATTTTGAAAATTGTGCCCTTGGTTTTTTTTTTGTAGTTGGGTGGATTTTGCACAATTTTCAAACTATAGAGTGTACATTGCCAAAATTGAGACCACAAGGACCAAATTGTCACAACCCTCAAACTATATGGGTGTAATTTGCAATTTATCATTTTTTTTAAAGATGTTTTCTCGATGTCCATATTGGTTTATTTCTTGAAGATTTGTTTTTTTCTCAACAGTTGTTTTTGTTAATTAATGAATTTGGTTGATCAAAACATTTTTGTTCACTCCAAAATTGTTCACTCATTGCTCATCCAATTCTTTCTTTGGTTAATGTAGTGGGACATATGACTTTTTATTAACCAATGGGAGAGTTGTATAAGCAATTTTGGGGTGAGCAAAACTGCACTCCAAATGTTTATTCTATAAAATCTCCAAACTGCAAGAATTAAATAGCCCACTAATTATAACAAACAACGAAAACCCAAAACCCAATTCGGAGTTCCATTATTCAAACTAGAGGGGAGGTCCGTGTAATTTTGTTAAACCTCAGGGGAGGTCAGTGTAATTTTGTATACCACAAGGGAGGTCAGTGTAACAGAAGGGGGGCCAGTGTTACCCAACTACAAACCTCAAGGGAGGTCAGTGTAATTTTGCATACCACGAGGAAGGTCCCTGTAATTTGACCTAACCTCAAGGGAGGTCCGTGTAATTTACCCAAATATTATATATCTTATACTCAAACGCATAGAAATGAAATAAACTTATACCCATATTTTATACTCAAATGTATACAAATAATAAACTCGTATTTTTTAAAATATCAAATGATAAAAACAAAAAAAAAAAGACAACAACAAATAAGAGGAATTAACACATACATCGCACATGCTGGACCCTAGTTTATATAATATTGTAGGAAGGAAATGTATGACTAGGACATACAAAATATGACTAGGACTATATGACTAGGACTATATGCTGACTGGAATTTGGTGAATGTGTGTAGCATTTTATTCCCCTAAAGCCTCAAACCCTGTGTCATTCTCTACCCACACCACCGCCGCCCCTCTCTCTCTCTCTCTCCCTCTCTGGTTCCCCACCGAACACCACCACCCATTTCTTCCTTCTTCTCCCTCTCTGGCCTCTCCACTCCTCTCCTCTCGGCTCAACCTCCTTCCCGATCTTCTCTCTCTCCTCATCCACCCTTACCCTCACCCTCCTCCTCCTCCTCCTCCACCCCAACCCTGATCTACCCTCCCGAACTCCTGATCCACCCCAACCCACCCCCACGTCTCTTTTATTTCCCGAAAGAAAATGATCGGAAAGAAGATGATCGGAAAGAAGGAAAAAGAAGAACGGAAAAAAAAACGGAAAAAATAAGAAGAAGAGCGGAAAAAGGAAGAAGATCGAAAAAAAAGAAAAAGAAGAACGGAAAATCGGGAAAAAAAAACTCAGGTATTGAAAGGATTTCTCTTTCCATTTATTCTTAAAAGTTCTTCTACTCAGCACTTTCAAAGGATTTTGTCACAAACTTTTTTTTTCCATATCATTTTTCTGCAAGTTTTAAAAGAAACAAAGTTTTTTTTTTTATGTTTTTGTAGAATCATCCTAAAATTGCACTTTGGGGGTTTGATATGTTTTCATGCTCACATATTTATCCAACAATATGTTTATGTTTTCATGTTTTTGTAGAATCATCCTAAAATTGCACTTTGGGGGTTTGATATGTTTTCATGCTCACATAATTGCTTTGCATAAAAAAAAAACGATCAAGAAAAAAGTGCTTTTACTCGGCACTTTGAAAGGATATTGTCACAAATTTTTTTTTTCCATCTCATTTTTCTGCAAGTTTTAAAAAAACAAAGCATTTTTTTTAACCTACGAAAGAATGATGATTGGGGGTTTGATATGTTTTCCTGATCCTTCTATTCCCGTGCATTTGCTAGGGAGTTTTTTTTATTTTTTTTTTTAAATCACAGATTTTCATGCTCATCAAGATTTTTTATGTACCTTCAAGATTTTTAAATCACAGATTTTCATGCTCATCAAGATTTTAGTTTTTCTATTCCCGCGCACCATCAAGATTTTTATGTACCTTCAAATTGCTTTGCATAAAAAATGATCAAGGGTTATTGTTGAGCTATAGATGGTGCCTTTAGTTGCATTGATTCATTATGGTGCCTTTAGTTGTACAAAGCTCATTATTAGGCCCAAATGAGCTATATATGTTGAGATTTGTGTATGATGGTGCCTTTAGTTGCATTGATTCATTATTCCCCAATTCATGCATGTGTTCAATTCTTACTTTTGAGTAAATGGTGGATATTAAAATCTCATTTTTTTAAAATGCCTAAATCCCCCCCAAAATTGCAGTTTTCCATCTCATTCCAGCATGGGATTCTCAATTTCCCCAATTAACTCAATTACCCCAATCATGTTTCCATAATTGTCTGCCCCTTATTTTAGGATGATTCTCTGAATTGTTGGAAAGTTGGATTTATATCAATCTCTCATAATATTGCCAACTTTCCAACAATATGTAGAATCATCCTAAAATTGCAGTTTTTCATTCTCATTGACTAAATATTTTTTTTCCAATCCCCCAAAATTGCTCCCAAATCAAAATTTAAATGTTACTTTTCCCGATTTTCATCTCATTCCAGCTTTAATGATTTATATTTTCCTTACATGTTTCCAACTTTCCTAATTAACTTCATATCGATTCTATATAACATTCCCTCTCTATGTCACTCAGAACTCACGTAAGCACCTCTTTTTCACTCTCTCTGCACCTCTCTCTAAGTCTCTATACTCACTGTCTCACTGTCCACCACCGCTGCCCCCGGCCACTTGCACTGCATCCATCGCTACACTCCATTATCTCTCTTTCTCTCTCACACATAATCTCTCTCAACTTTATTTACTGCATTATTTATCAGGTATGTCCAAGTTCCATATTTTATTTTCCCAACTTTCTTCTTCCTCTTGCTTTTTCATGTGCAACATTCTTCTTCTCTTATGTAACATTCAAAGTATTAGTAATTTTATGCATTTCCTTTTGTATCTAATTTGTATTGTATCTAATTTGTTATTGTATCTAATTTGTTGTGTGTGTTAGTAATCTTCTTCCTCCTACTTGCTTGAAGATGTTTGTTATTGTATCTAATTTGTTGAAAATGTTTAGTAACATTCCCTTTTGTAATATGTTAGTGTATCTAAAGGTTTAAAGAGACCGGTGGGCCTAAGTTGAATTCTAATATTTCATTATCTTTTAACAACTTGCATAAACTGATTGTTTAGGGGTTGATTTCACGTGGAATTCCATAGTTTTATAAAATTTTAACTTCATAAAATTTTAACTTCCATAGTTTTACATTTATTTAGGGGTTGTTTGTGCGACAGTAATAAAAAACACATTTGTTTCATATGTTTTTTTCATAGAACCTTTTTTGTGCTTAAATTTCCCATTTTAGTTTTATCGTTAGTTATAAATATTAAAAAAAAAATAGAAGTTTCTTTGTATTTTGTTTTGTTTTTGCATCAGTTCTGATAAAAAAATCCACTGCACTTTAATTTTCACATTTTGTTTTGGGGGCTGTTTAGGGGTTGATTACGGCTGGTTTAGTGGCAGTTTTGGGGAGGTTTGGTTATTGGGAATTTAGTCCTAATCTTGATGAGAGACAAAAGCTGTAGTTTAATAAATGTTCTTTTCAACAATATCGATCATGAACACTTAGAATGTGCAGGTGCCTTTAGTTGTTTTCTGATTGTTTTACATTATGTGATGGTGCATTTAGTTGAGATATGTGTATGTAGTAGAAGATCTGTGAACACTTAGAATAAATCTGTGAGCATAAGTTTAACAAATGTTCTTTTCAACAATATCGAGCGTTTTTTCAAAACTTTACATTATGTGATGGTGCCTTTAGTTGTGTTCTGATTGTACAAAGCTGGGACTATAAATGTTGAGATATGTGTATGTAGTAGATAAAAAACTCTGTATTTGGCCGAAGATGCTAAGCTAAGCATGAGCTATAGATGTTGAGATCTGTGTATGATGATGCATGTGTATTCATTTTATTAACCTTATATTTATCATATTTTAATGGTAACAAATTTTTGGGGTTTTCCTTTAAAATTAAAATCTCATTTCCTATTTGGCTTTTTGTTTTAAGTCCTAAATCCCCCCCAAAATTGCAGTTTCTAAATTTTCCCAATTTTGAATGCAATTTATGTTTCCATAATTTTAGGATGATTTTTGGATGATTCTCTCATAACTATATTGATATTTTCCTAATCAAAATAGTTGTGTTCTGATTGTACAAAGCTGGGACTATAAATGTTGAGATATGTGTATGTAGTAGATGAAAAAACTCTGTATTTGGCCGAAGATGCTAAGCATGAGCTATAGATGTTGAGATCTGTGTATGATGATGCATGTGTATTCATTTTATTAACCTTATATTTTTCATATTTTAATGGTAACAAATTTTTGGGGTTTTCCTTTAAAATTAAAATCTCATTTCCTATTTGCCTTTTTGTTTTAAGTCCTAAATCCCCCCCAAAATTGCAGTTTCTAAATTTCCCCAATTTTGAATGCAATTTATGTTTCCATAATTTTAGGATGATTTTTGGATGAGTCTCTCATAACTATATTGATATTTTCCTAATCAAAATATTGCCAACAACTTTCCTAATTAATTTTATATTCATTCTATATAACATTCCCTCTCAATATCTCTCACAACTCACACGAGCACATCTTTCTCAATCTCTCTGCACCTCTCTCTAAGTCTCTATCCTCACTGCCTCACCGTCCACCTCCGCTGCCCCCGGTCATCTGCACTACATCACAGTGAATTTGTAACATTTTTACTGTTTGAACATTACATAGTCTAAAATTACATATTCTTTTGGTAATTTTTATAAAATTGAATTCATTGCATGTAACATCTCTTATGTGTTGTTTTTTGGATTTCCATTTTTATTGATGTCCTAACATTAGTGCCACTTTTGTGTTTTCTATATTGATTTCCATTTTTACTGTTTAGTATCAGTCCCTTTTGTAAGAGGTTGTGTTTGATTAGGTTTTAAGAGTCCTAAATTTTTTGTAACATTTTTTTTTCATCGATCAATGTCACAGTCATAGACATTTGGCTATGTTACTGTTTGAACATTACATAGTCTAAAATTACATAGTCTAAAATTGAATTCATTGCAAGAGTCTTCGTTTTCGAAAATTGATTTCAAATGATGCCAAATTTTATGCAGTTATGTGGCCGATCTATGTGTCTAAGTCTTTGTTTGTTTGTAAATGTTTAAAATTACCGTCTTTGAATGTTGAAATTTAGGTGCTATGCTATTGTAATTTAGAACACGTTTTTGCTCCATTTTAAATCCAAGAAGTCGAATGTTGAATGAGTTGTATGAGCACCATGTTGGATAAGAAATATGTACACACAATGGGAATATACCTACTGTATTTTTTTTAAACAACTCTCTTCCTTAACCATCCATTTTCTTTGATAAACGGTTTTTGTGTTTATTTGTTATAACATGCTTTTAAATGATTTAGTTACCCTCAATATGGACATTGTTATTTTTCTACATTGTTATAGTCATTTTTTTTCCACAATAGTAATTCTGGTACTGGAAATCCTATTTATTGTTCAAATTTTATGGCCCTGCTCATTTAGTGGTAGCTTTTGTATTCATTTACCAGCAACTAATCTCAGGAACTTGACCCTCATGTAATTGAATAATGATTGGGGCACAAAAGGATACAAAAAACTTCCACAAAATGAGTGGAAAGTCTATGTGGCACAGTGGGACCCACCAGCAATTAATGGAAACAATGCTTAATTACTGGCGGGTCCCAGTGTGCCACATAAACTTTTCACTCATTTTGTGAAAGTTTTTTGTATCTTTTGGTGCCCCTAGCATTGTTGCATGTAATTATATGTGGAAATCATTTAAATTTAAACAATATGTTTTGTCTTATTCACAAACTGGCTTTTAATTTATGTGATTCCCACTCTGCTTCTATGTATACAAAGTCGATGCCATAGCTTACATATTTTTACAGAATATGACATTGGATGTGTCCTTGAAGTACAATACCCTGAAAAGATGTTCTTTTGCAAATCAACTTATAATTGATGATCAAATTTTTAATCTACCTATAACCAAGGTTTATAGTCGATCAAATTGTAGTCTAAAATTACAGTCTTCTGAATGTTGAAATTTAGGTGCTATGCTATTGTAATTTAGGATACCTTTTTGCTCCATTTCAGATCCAAGAAGTCGAATGTGTAATGAGTTGTATGAGTACCATGTTGGATCAGAAATATGTACACAGAATGGGAATGTAGTTAGCGGAATTTACACATATTACTTATTATGTTGTGTTAGATTTATAAACTTTTGAATTGAATGTTAAAATTGGGGGTTATGCTTTTGTAATTTAGGATAACTTTTTACTCCATTTTTGATCGAAGAAGTTGAATGTGGAATGTGGAATGAGTTGTATGAGAACCAACTTGGATCAGAAATATAAATATTCCTTTTATTCACATTTGGGTTGTTTTTGTTAAAATTTATCTACCTTTTCAGAACAAAAAATTAATTTAATAGCAAAATTTGTGATTAGTCATACAAAAGGTTCCTTCAATAGCTTTTATAAGAAGTTGCCAAACAGATCCCATGTAGCTTAAAAACAGATAATCTTTTTTAATACTCTACGTAACTTACCACTTACACTTCGCCATCACGGAATTAACCAAGTATCCTAGAGCATGATTATTTAATAAATTAATGATAGTTGTAATTAAATTTTCTAATTACACCACTAAGTTGAATTTTTAATTTATTGTTTTTTTTTCGAATTTTTTAATCATAAATGATACATCTATATTTATGCAGATGGATGTTAGACCACCTATAATGGCACGTGTAAGTGTGCGTCTTCTTCATAAAAAAATCATGAACGAGCTTGAAAAAATGACTTTTGAAGAAGGCACTCCTATATGGGTGTTTGGCACAAATGTAATTGCATTATGTGGCCAATTAAGGAACACATGTAAATGTTTGTCAGAGAGAGATATAATGCAAATAATAGCTGATTCGTTACCATCATGTTGGAACGATGTTGTTGAAGATATATTAAATAGACACCAACCGGATGATGCATTAGACTTTCTTGAATTATTAGAGGAAGCTGAGCGCGATATTCACCCATTATGGATAGACTTGGAGAAAACAAAAATGGCTTCGGGTGTAGGAGTTATAGATCATATATTGAAGAAGGAAAATATATTCAATGAACTTCTGAGAAGAGGATTTCGTCTCCATGAAGCAATTTTGGTGTATGCGATAGTCAACACACTTCCAGATGAGTGGCCTAAGAATACATTATACATAAATTTACAGAATGATTTTAAGGACTTGAAATCTCTAACAGAAATGTTGGAGGATGAGGAGTTTGATTTCTTATGTTCAAAAGCTGTTGCAGACGTGGAAAATACATTGGCGATGAACGCAGGTCGTGAAGATGAATAAAAAAATTAGTTTTTACTTAGTTTTTTTCTTAGATAATTTATCCTTTTAGTTGTTTTTATTAATTTTTGTGGATAATTTTGTAATTATTTTTACTTTTATTAAATGAGAATGTTATTATAATGAAATTTCTAAGTCATTTAATGAGTACTGATGAGTTTTTTTGTGATTTATTAAGTGTTTGTTTATTCTTTCTTTTTTGTAATTTAATCTGTTACTTTTCATGTTAATGAATGAGGAAAATGTGTAAGGTTTTTATACTTTCTTATTTGTAAATAATTAATATTTTGATTCTTATTTTTTTTTTTCTATTGTGGTATTTTTTTCAATTTTGTTACAGCTAATCAATGGCAAAATACACAATTTTTAAGGCTCAAGAATCTGTAGTAAGTTTACTTTATTTGTATAATAATCTCTTAGCAAATATCATAAGAGAAATTCATAATTAGATAATTTATTGATTTTTTTTATTACACCTGTTACAGTTGGAGAAAGAACTGGAGGAAACTGTAAGTAATATTTATTTTATAAAATATTGTTATGCTCAATTAGTTATGATTATATGTATTTATAATTTATACAATAAAATATTAGGTTGATTTTCTTCGGACTAAAAACGTGGGGATCACTTTTCGTGATGAGAGAGATGGTTATGCTGAAATCATTCTTTCGGTAAGCCCACCATTTGTTATTTCATTTTCATTTTTGGGGTTGTTTTTTGTACTTATTGTCCTTTATTTTGTCAAACTCACTTTATTTATACGCAATTTTTTAAAGAAAAATGCAAAAGGAAAAGAAAAGGCAAGCTCTTCTGTAAAAGGAAAAGAGAAGGAAAATCAGGTAAATGTTGTAACTTTTTAAGCTGTTACTATAGTTAATTTATAGTTCTCACTGTTAATTTATGCTGATAGTATATATACTGATTTAAATATATGATTATTGTCATTTCATTTATTAAATTGTTTACTGTATAGTCTAAACATATAGCTGTAAACAACAAAGAATGACAATACTTAAAAACAAAACAAAAATAAGATGAACATTTGCTAACAATAAATGCTTTTTACAATAATTTCTCACTTAATTACAATATATACACACAGTCAAATTAAAATATTAAGTTGACCAATCATTTACGAAATTGCTTTATTCATGTTTCCAACAATCAAAATGACAATGTAAATATCATATAATACTTGAAAAGAAAAACAAAAAAATGACAAACATTTGTTTAAGTATTGCTTTTGGTTATATTTGCTAACATAAACAACAAAAAATAATACCACTTAAATAGAAAAGAATAAGTCGAATAATTAATTATAAAATTTTGATTTTATTTATATTTGAACATAATGACAAAATGACAATATTCATCATCTAATACTTCAGAAGTTTAAAATATAAATAAAATAAAGTAAACAAAAATGAACATTCATTTTCTAAATTGCTTATTTATGTTTGTAACATACTAAATTCAAACAGCCAACATTAAGAATAACTCAAAAGAAAAAAAAATTAATTGAACATTCTTTTAAAAAAATTTCAAATCACAATATGATAATCTATATAATATTGTAGGAAGGAAATAAAAGTGAACACTTATTTACAAAATAACTTTTATTTACATTTTAATGATACAAATATTTTATTCAAATTTTATTCAAATCATGAATATATTGCCAGCAATCTCGAATTGTTCTTATTCACTACAAATTGCAAATACTTTTTCTGGTACTTCAAGACTATAGCTGAAATTGATCTGTACGAAATATTTTTTAGGCGCCGAATGACAATTATCTATCAAAAGCTTTGTTAGCCCAACGTACTCGACGAGAACGAGAACGGAATGAATCGTGCTCTACACGTCTATTAACCCGACCAACTGATTCCCCTTCTTTGACTCTGAGCCGTCTTCAACACGAAGATTCTATTTTACAAGAACTACTTCCAATGAAACCCAATGATAATTCTGTATCAAAATCTTCGTTAGCCCAACGCGCTCGACGAGAACGAGAACGAAATGAAGGGTGCGCTACACGTCCATTACCCAAACCGAGGTGTCGTCGACGCGAGGAGTCTATTTTGCAAGAAGTACCTGTACCCTCTACGACACCAAGTCGTCGTCGTCGACGGGAAGTGATTTCATCAGAGTCTGTTTCGCATAAAATACCTCCAAATCCTTCTAAACGGCCAACGGTTGTAAATTCTTTTGTGCCATCGTCTACGTGCACAACACCTCCAGAAACAACTACTCATGTTTATAGTTCTGTTTGTGGAAGAACTCCACTACCTATGGAAGATAGCGTGGTAAATTGTCATATACCAGCAACGCAAGTGCACTTACACTCCATGCTTCCTCCGCGTAATCTTGGTGAAGAATTTGCTGTTGTTGAGCTAAATGAAGCCATTACAACGCCTGCTGAACATTCCTCATCTCCACAAAATATTCAGTATGTATATTACCCGTCTATTTGCAATATTTATTCTATTGACCACACAATTTTAATTCATTCATATAATTAAATAAATGTGTAGGCCAACTACGACAAATCAATACATGGAGGAAGATTTATAGTGGTGATGAATTAGAAGGTATCACAAGAGTTGTTGCTCCGGTACAGATAAGTCCAGGACAACATTTTCTGGGTGAGATGGATGTGGAATGCCCTTACTGCTCTGCATTACATTGGATGGATGAAAAATTAGTCAATTCGTCTAAGAGAAATCCTCTTTTTGGAACATGTTGTTTGCAAGGAAAAATCAAGCTTCCTCTTCTTAAAACACCCCCTCAACAACTTCAACAGTTGTATGATGGAGTGAGCCTGCAATCGACTTCATTTCGCCGTTATACTAGAGGGTACAATGCATCTAATGCTTTTACAAGTCTGGGTGTTAAAATGGATGCAAGACTCATTCGTGGAAGGGGTCCTACAGCATTCACTATTCATGGTGAGTTGCGTCATCGAACAGGATCAATACTACCACAATCAGGTCAGGATCCAGCGTATGCTCAATTATACATTTATGATCCTGATTCTGCTTTGGATGTTCGTAGTCGTCGAAATCCACACTTAAGAGTAGACGTGTTAAAAACTATTCAGGACTGTTTGTTGCAATATAATATTTTTCCAGATAAATTTCGTCAAGCTTCTGCAGTTCTTAAACAATCGAATGTGAGAGATCATAATGTACGAGCTCATCTTCACTATAATACAGAAACAGATCGAAGAAGGTATAGACTACCAGCAACAGAAGAGATTGCGGTGATTTTACCAGGAGATGGAAGTGAGTGTAGCGCAATGAGGGATATTGTCTTGCATCTTAGAGGAGATAACCAGTTTATGCGGATTAATGAATGCCACCCAGCATATTTGCCATTGCATTATGTCTTACTGTTCCCGTATGGTGAGCTTGGATGGGAACCTGAAATGAGACAATGGGACGTCGTACATAGTAGACATACAACTGTGCGACTCACACAGATGCAGTTTTACAGTTATCGTGTGTTTGAACGACCTACAGAGTACTCAACAATTTTGAGAGCTGGTAAACTATTCCAAGAGTTTTTGGTAGATGCTTGGGCCGCAACTGAGCAAAATAGATTGACATATTACAAGCTTAATCAAAGGAAACTTCGTGCTGAACTTTACCAAGATCTTACAGATGTTGCTGCAGACGAGTTAGGTCTTGACCAAGTTGGTAAACGGATGATTTTGCCGTCCTCATTCATTGGTAGCCCAAGACATATGTTTGAAATTTATCAAGATTCTATGGCAATCACACGATATAACCAACACCCAGATATTTTCTTAACTATGACAGCAAATCCTAGATGGCCTGAGATTACCTCAGCTTTGTTACCGCATCAAAATTCCACAGATCGTCCAGATTTAGTAGCCCGTGTTTTTGAGTTGAAGAGAGACAGATTGATGAAAGAGATTGAAAGAAAGAAAGTGTTCGGTAACAAAGTTGCACATGTTTTTACAATTGAATTTCAAAAGCACGGGTTACCACATATGCATGTTCTACTATTTCTTCAAGGTCCTGACAAGATTAAAACATGTGCTCAAGTAGACAAAGCCGTGTGCGCTGAATTTCCTAATCCAGTCGACGATCCTGTACTTTTTGATACTGTCAAGCGTTGTATGGTACACGGACCATGTGGTTTTCGTAGACCCCAAGCACCCTGTATGGAAAATGGTAGATGCACTAAGAAATACCCTCGAGCCTTTTCAGAAGCAACAACTATGGACCAAGATGGATATCCTATTTATCGTCGTCGCAATGATGGCCGGACATATGATGTGAATGGTCATGATGTCGATAATCGAGATGTCGTACCATACAATGCATATCTCTCTAAAATGTTTAACTGTCATATTAATGTGGAAGTTTGTGCGGGAATGAGATGTGTGAAATATATTCATAAATACATTTACAAAGGACATGATCGTACAACAATGGTATTGGGTGGTGCAGATGAGATCCAACAATATTTAGATGCGAGGTATATTGGACCGCCGGAAGCTGTATGGCGAATATTTGGTAATCCTTTGCATGAAGAGGTTCCGACGGTTGTACGTTTGGATGTCCATTTACCTGGAAATCATCGTGTTGTTTTTAATCCTGCAGAGTCAATGGATTCGATCATTTCCAGAGCTGAGCATCAGTCGTCAAAATTAACTGCCTTTTTTGCGTATCGTGCTGCGAATGTAAGTGCACGCATCTACACTTATCAAGAATTTCCGCAATACTTTGTTTGGCATGAGAAAGAACGTATATGGACGCCAAGACAAAGAGGCTATGCGATTGGTAGAGTGCACTTTGCTAGCCCTAATTCAGGAGAGAGATTTTTTTTTGCGGTTGTTGCTAACTGTTGCCAGAGGTCCAACTTCATTTGAGTGCTTACGTACGGTCGATGGTGTTTTGTATGACACATTCAAGTTAGTATGTGTTGCAAGAGGCCTTTTAGAAGATGATGAGGAATGGATACAATGTCTTCAGGAGGCCGCAGTTATGAATACTGGGTACCAGTTGAGAAGGTTATTCTGTGTTATTCTAACGCAATGCCATCCATTACAACCGCATGAGTTATGGAATAAATTCTCAGTGTCTATTTGCGATGATCTTGGACACAAGATTCGTACATTATTTTGCATTCCTGATCCAACCGATGCTCAAATTGAAGATTATGGTTTGTACCTTCTCAATCAGTTGTTGCAAGAATCAGGCCAAAGTTTAATTGACTTCCCGCCCATGCCACAACCGGTGACTAATTGGAATACTGTAGTTGGAAACCGATTGATATGGGAACATCGACAACTCCAGAGTGATGCACTACAAACGGATACAGAAGTTAATGTGTCTCGCCTTAATACTGCACAACGTAGCGCTTACAATGCAATCACTTCTTCAGTACTCGAAGCTAAGGGAACTACTTTCTTTTTGAACGGGGGTGCTGGAACAGGGAAGACATTTTTGTACAACACAGTTGCAGCTAAATGCCGTAGCCTTGGACATATTGTTGTTACAGTGGCTTCATCGAGTATTGCTTCTCTGCTATTGGTGGGAGGTCGCACTGCACATTCTACGTTTAGCATTCCATTGGATGTGCTAGAAAACTCAATTTGTGGATTTTCAAAGCAATCGGCTCAGGCAGATTTGTTTAGACAAACAAAGCTAATTATCTGGGATGAAGTTCCAATGCAGCATAGATATTGCGTTGAAGCAGTTGATCGGACACTGCAAGATATTTGTGAGAATGGGATGTCATTTGGGGGAATCACCGTTGTGCTTGGTGGAGACTTCCGACAAATCTTACCATTTATACCAAGAGGGCTTCGTGAGCAGATTGTGGCTGCATAACTAAGACGGTCTAATCTCTGGCATAATATACACACATTGACCTTGAACGTGAACATGCGTCTCACAAGCACAAACCATGCAAATACTAATTTTGCAAAGTTTTTGATTGAGGTAATTTTTCAACCACCAATTTTTTTTTTAATATTCATTTATGACACTTTAATTTATCATTAGTAATTTTAATTAGATTGGGTCCAATCCAGAAGAAATCATACAACTTCCATCAACAATACGCAAGTGCCAAAACCTAAATGAACTATTATCCGTTGTTTATCCGGAGTTGAATGTCGTGAGTACGGTGACCCCAACATTTCTAACTGAACGCACAATTCTGTCTGCGCGGAATGACGACGTTAGTGCTATCAATGCTGCAACACTGAATATTTTTCCTGAGGAGGTAGTTTCGTATCTCGCTGCAGACAAATTGTCTGAAGATGATGAAGTTGATCGTACCATTACAACCAGATATCCAAATGAGTACTTAAATTCGTTGGATCCTACTGGACTACTACCCTTTAAGTTGGACTTGAAAGTAGGATGCCCAATAATGTTGTTGAGAAACATTGCCCCAAAGGATGGACTTTGTAATGGAACTCGACTGATGGTTGTCGGGTTTAAATCGCGTGTAATTCAAGCTAAAATTCTGACTGGAGATAAATCTGGAGATTTGGTCTTCATTCCGAGAATATCATTAACTCCGTCATCTTCAGAACTACCTTTTACAATGACGCGACGACAGTTTCCAATCTGGTTAGCATATGCCATGACGATCAATAAATCTCAAGGACAATCTGTGAAGTATGTTGGGGTAGACTTGCGCACACCGGTATTTAGCCATGGACAACTATATGTTGCACTATCCCGATGTACAAATTCTGATCATGTAAGTGTTCTTCTACTAGCAGATGGAATAGATACTACGACAAACATCGTTTACCCAGAGGTTTTATTATAGTGTTATTCTTTTGTACAAAGGTACATTATTCTAATGTTAATTAATTTACAAACTCTTGAAACCATATTATCATTTTACTTACATTAAAATAAATATTTGTAGGTTTGGAACAAGATGTGTAGGGACTCCGAGTGGATAAACAAACCGAGACTTTTCAGATGGAAAGGAAATAGTGAGGTAAGTTAAACCTATCTATATAAATTAATTTTACTAATAGCGGTACACATTTTTATTACTAATTTCTTTGTTGAATACATAATCAGCTTGCTGTGTATATTCCTCACATGGGAAGGTGTATTGTATTGGATACAACTTCGTTCTGTAGGATGATGAGGAAAATGTATGGTTGGACGCCCGAAGATCGTAAAGGATCATCCAGGAAATGAAAATCATAATTCTCTTTTTATGTTATTTATATTCGTATCAGTGATGAAACTTATTGTCATATTTCAGAATTTTTGCATGCAAGACTTTTCTGTTTGTAATATTTTAGAATTTTAATGATGGATTATGTTATTGTTTCTTTGTGCTCAAACATTAAGTTACAAGAATAAAAAGTATGGTTGGTTTTTATTATATAGAGAAAGTTATTAACTTTAGTATCTAATATAAGACCATCTATATTGGATGAATGATGTATTAAGTGACAACGAATTGTAAAAAGCTAACAACCAAACACATGTATTAAAATCAATGGATAGTTCCTTCTATTGAATTTACCAGTTGTAGTATTACCAGATATGTGCATCGCATCCTTCTCTCTTTGTTATTAAATGCACGTGAATGCATTCATCATTTTGGTAATGCATATTCACAGGAGGTAATATCGAATTAACAAAGTTGACTTAATCGAATTTTTATGCTGAATTATTTTTTAAGTAATAATTTTAGAGTTATAAAAATTTTATACTCCTCATATTATAAATCCTTTTTCTTTTTTCCGGTAATTAGGGGATGTAGCAAAAACGACCGGTTCAGTCGATTTTGAAAATTTTCATGTAGTGGAAAAATCAAACCAAACCAAACATTTACACTAAATCTAATCATAACCAATCAGTTTAATTAAAGGGAGGCTAGGCTTAAGGTCCTTAAAGTTGGGCATAATTAGATTAAAAGACAGCCCATTAACAACAAACTCACTAAGGACAAAAGTTCAGGCCCATTTTTAACCTACATCCAGTCATCCACAATATTAAAACATCACTTTTCAAATCCATTTTACTCTTTCCATAAGACCAAATTACCCTTAAAGGAAATAGCCAAGTCAAACGTCAAGTCAAACGCACTAGTTAACCACACTTTAGCATTTCCCTGACGCGCCCACGTGGGCAATTTGTCTCCCACCGTGCTATCACGCGCGAGTCACTGCTCACATGGTGTGAGTATTGTACAGTATAATTTTTAATTTCGAAAAAATGTTTTTAAACTTTAAACCTCCATAACTTTTGTTCTACAACTTCATTTTTCGCAAATTTTATACCGTTGGAATCGTGTCGACGAGATCTACAAAACTAGTACCCATGTTGATATGTTTCGAGGAAAATTTTTTTTCAAATTTTTACATATATGAATAATAAGTAAAATTTCACTGAGTACATGAAATATTAAGTAAAATTTCACTTTTTATTCATAATAAGTGAAATTTCACTTATTATTATATATGCAGTCAAATGAAATTTCACATAACATTTTAGATATTCAGTTAAATTTCACTTATTATTCATATATGTAAAACTTGAATTTTTTTTTGCTCAAAACATATCAACAATGGTACTAGTTTTGTAGATCTCGTCGACACGATTCCAACGGTATAAAATTTACAAAAAATGGAGTTGTAGAACAAAAGTTATGGATGTTTAAAGTTTAAAAATATTTTTTGGAAATTAAAAATTATATGGTGTAATACTCACATGGTTCCTATTCTGATTCTAATTGCTTCCACTTTTGTTATCTTCTTCACATGTAGTAGTATAGTAAACCATTACAACTGTTCAATTCTAGAATACCTCAAATTCCTTTCAAATTTCACTTAATAAGAGAAATTTCACTTATTATTTATATATGTAAAAATGTAAATTTTTTTTTTGCTCAAAACATATCAACAATGGTACTAGTTTTGTAGATCTCGTCGACACGATTCCAACGGTATAAAATTTACCAAAAATGGAGTTGTAGAACAAAAGTTATGGAGGTTTAAAGTTTAAAAACATTTTTTCGAAATTGAAAAGTATATGGTACAATGCTCACACCATGTGAGCAGTCTTTTGGGGAAGACATGCGCGTGAGGTGGGTGATGCGCCTGGGGAGGCGTGATCATGCGCATGTGCGCGTGTGGCGCCAAGGGTAGATGCGGTATTTTCAACTTTATTTCTTTTGTCTTTTTCTGGCAGGACTTGTTTCCAATGTGCATTTTAAATTGTCTTTAACTCCAATAAAACTCCTTTTAATACCCTTTTCACCAATTTTCCCTTAATTAAAAATCGTACTGAACCAAACCGAACCATTTTAAACGCTACCGGTAGTGCCCTCGGACACGGGCAATACCTAGTATTATTATAAATACAAAAAGATCAAAGCTCGTACTCCACAAATGAAATATATGACTTTTCTTTCTACTTCATCTCCATTCTCCCCTTCTAAATACACCCACGGAGAGTCAAGACAAATGCTAAATACATCCACCCAATTTCTCTCTCCATACATATTATCGATTAAAAAGAGAGTACATCACGCAAATAAAGTTGTACATCTGAGCGCAGAGTGAAATTTAGTGATGTATATAGCAACTCCAAACAAGGTCAATCTCGTCATATTGTCCCATATGATATACTGATCTTAGTATATACCTTCAGGCTTCATCCCTTCGAGTTCAATCAAATTCGCGACTCTCTCTCTCTCTCTCTCTCTCTCTCTCTCTGCTTCGTCCGCTCTGCTGTTGGATTTTCTGACAATTCGCATCGATCGGCGAAAGCCCAAACAGTGCTTTGAATTTGGCTGCAAAATGTCAGGAAAAGGGGCGAAAGGTCTGATAATGGGGAAGAACTCCTCATCTGCTGCGAACGGATCCAATAAAGACAAAGATAAGAAGAAGCCTATCTCTCGCTCTTCTCGCGCTGGTCTTCAGGTTCTCTCTCATCTCTCTCTCTCGGAATCTCTACCTGTTTTTTGTGCGTTCACTTTTTTTTTTTTTTTTTAATGAATTTGATGATTAGGGTTTTGAGTTGTTTTCTCAGATTTTTTCGTACTATATACATAGGGTCTATTCTCTAGATTTGTTAATAAAAACAACCCAAGGCACTTGGGTAATTATTCTAGAGTGAGAATTGTGTTCACTCTATACAACTACCTCTGTATAATTGATATGTACGTGTTTTTTTTTTTTTTTTTTTTTTTTTGTGAATGTGAATTTGCAGATCTGATAATTGGTAACCCTTTTTTTGGTTATTTAGGATATGATATGGAAGGATAAGAAATTGATCCAGAAGGATGTGATGTTCCAGTGTTGAAGATTCAATCAAGACCCTTGAATTCAAAAATAACAATTCTTCTTAGCCATTGAAAATTGTAGCCGTTGGTAGTGGGTGGTCGTTTTGTTAATTTCTGTTTTAGTTGCCATCTACCTATACGTGGCATGACACTACTGGGTGTTTTTCATTTTCTGTTAAGTCTGTTTTATTGTAATTCAGTTGATATAAGCTGAGACAAACCTCTGTAATGAATCATGTGTGAAATGAGAAATCTGTTGCCCACCTTCTCCCTCTACAACTCTTCTGTCTCTCTCTCTCTCTCTCTCTCTCTCTCTCTCTCTCTCTCTCTCTGTCTCCCTAATCTCTCTCTCTCTGTCTCTTCCCCTAATCTCTCTATAATCTTCCTACCATTCATCTTTTCTTCCCCAATTTCTCTGAAAAACATCTACTAAGGTCATGCCAAGTATAAAACAGAAATTAACAAAACGACCCACTACCAACTGCTACAATTTTCAATGGCTAAGATGAATTTGTTTTTTGAATTCATGGGTCTTGATTGCTTCTTCAGCACTGGAACATCACAAAGGATATGATTATTTTGCTCCAACTTTTGGAACATCCCTGGATTACAAAATATTTGTTTGGCTGTTTGGGAAGCCATGATATTAGTTAGGACTACTGTGATTAATATAAACAACTCAGCCCTATTGCTGTAAACAACTTGTCTACTTGATATTCTCTGAAAACCAAAGGGGAAGGAGGGGATTTGATCAAACCTAACTCAACCAATCAACAAGTTTGACAGCAAATAGAAAGTTATTAGAGCAATGGTAATGCCTTTCTCGCATGTGGCCGTAGGGTTGTAAACGAGCCATTTACACCCTCATGGGGGCAAGTTAGATTGTTGCTGAAATGCGACTTCCAATTAGCAATAAGTGGAAGTATAGGAAATTAGAAGTGAGTTTCTGAACGCCGGCCCCGACCCCCCCCCCCCCCCCCCCCCCCCCCGATCTAGCAACTATACCGTCCGTGTCACCAAAACGTAAGGAATTCCTTGGAGGTCACCCATCCTGGTAATGCTCGTTTAACTGCGGAGTTCCTTTGACTTTAGATCCCTTAGGTTTTGAAAGGCCTTGTTGCAAGGAGAGGGGGGGTGTAAGTCTCATAACCTAGTCCAAGATCTTCACCCCAGGCGATTAAAATGTTAGGTCGCAGATCGATTTCTATTTTTATTGCTTCTTTCCTCTCTCCACCCTTTTCTTCTCAAATGAATTCCACATGACCATAAGGGACTGTAGTTCTACGTAATTGGTTTATCCTGATTTGGTGAGATATAAATATACCACCACCCCTTTAGACGGTGATTCGTGAAATTTCGTTACAAGTTGAGGTGGCAATATCAGACCCAAATTTTAAGTATTTTGTCAGGTAAACAGTGATTTACTAGATGCACAATTTAGTTTAGTCGTACTCTTACACTATTCTTTAATATCAACTTGTTGGCTTCTACTTTGTCTTGAACAGTGATTTAGCAGAAAATCCTTAACTGTGGGAAAGGGGGAAAAAAAAAAAACCTTTGAATCTCGTGGCAGCTACTTTAAGTAAAGGATTAAGGGTATCAATTCCTCTCTTTATAACAGATTGCCATGTATCAATCAAATTGTTGGGTTGGCCATAGTAATCATTTTGCTTTGCCTCATAAATGGAACATTGCATTACCTCATAAAAAGTATATATGGGGTCTTGAAAATAAAATGAAGCGAGTGTCATTGTCGTGCCGTATGTTGTAATTACGGTGTGCCGTTGGATCATGCTAATAATACTCTCTCTCTCTCTCTCTCTCTCTCTCTGGGGTTGACGTCACTAAATGTGAGGCTTGTGTAAGAGATTAAGGATCCTAACAGAAATAAAGAAAGTCGTTGCATTACTAGGCAGTCCCCTTTGATCAAAAAAAAAACAAAAAACCAGGCAGTCCCTCGGTTTTGGCAGTGAATCTCTGCCTGACTTCGTCGTGAATGCATATACTAGAAAGAAAGGCTTGATTTGTATTTACCGTTAAAATAATTTCTTAGTCGTACCTGAAAAAAAGAAGTTTATCTTAGCAGTAACATGTATATTGCTGAAGTTCAAGGAAGAGAAGTTGTTGGTAGCTTCTAGAGGGATAATGCTAATATCTGTTTGTCATTGATTGCCCATTGTTGGGTTGGACAGTTGATGTAGGACTGTTCAACTAAGGTTGGGATTAATCTGCTTACAGATGATCTCTTTTGTAAGTACTTACAGATGATTTATCTTGGGCTAAGGTTGTGAAGAGCTCATGGATTAGCATTTGAAGAGTGGGAGAAAGATTGTATGGTTTAGAGATGAAGCCTTTTTGATCTGCTTGGTTTATTTTATTTTTCCTTTTCCCGGATGTAATCTTGACACCGGAGGAATGCATAATTGCTACTGAGAACAGAATTTTTAGCGAATAAGTATTTGTAGGTAGGGACTTTTATGCATGCCGCTTTCTAGGTGCTGGTTAATGAAACACGGACCTACATAGTACTCTGAAAGGGTATTCTCTTAGCTTGAGCGAGCTTTAAGGCAGTTATTGGTCTTCCCAAACCATAACTATTTTAGTAGTGAGAGTTTAACTGAACCTTCCGTAATTGCAAGTGTGAATTGTACTGCAGTTGAGAGGGGGGAAAAAAAACTAGACAATATTATTTGTATTTGTCATACTCTAGGTGGTACTTGATGAATCATGAGACCTACATGGTAATAAAACTCATTTCTTGATCTTCACTTTGTATAAATGGTCTTTAGGGAAAGAAGATGTGTTGAACTTGGTCTAATTTATTGTTTATGCAGAAGTTTATGTACTGTCCAGTCAGTGTTGTAAGAAACTAGAAATTGCCCGTGCCGATGAGCACTACCCCAGAAAGAAAAAGTTTGTTTAAACATAGATTAATCATATCCTTATAAAAATAATTCTTGCAATATTATTCTGGTATGTATGCGTCATTTCGAGAGAGAGATTATGTTGAGAGAGGGAATGATGTCTAGGAGAGAGAGTTCAGGGAAATGCAAAACATGTAAAAAAGTGTGGGAAGTGGGAACATTTTAAGAAAGTAGTGAAGAGTGGGATTAATTTTGGACCCTTAGATGATGAAACACATCAAGGGTCCATAGTGTCCTAGTCAGCCTAGTTAGCATAACCATTCCTTCTCACAAAATTGTGCCAATTACTTCCAGCCTTACTCAAAGAGGGGGTGGGGCTCGCGTCATGCGACGGATACATATGTTATATAAATACTCTGGTCTGTGTGGAATCCGCCAAAATTCTTCTGTTATTGGAAATACGTCTGCACCAAGAGTTGTTAACCGGCCACTGCCTCGTCCTCAAGTGACTGTAAGACGATTTCATACATGGACTTTAGATTAAAATTCATATACATGCATGATTATCATTTTCATATTGAGTGGGTTGCTAGTCTTTCCTCACAAGATGCGTATACAGAAGGCACTGAGTGAGATGTACTTTGGGGAGAAATGAATTCAAAAATTTAACAACAGATTGGCAACACTAAATTTAATGTGTATTGGATTGTGGAGCGCTTGGAGACTTAGATATTGATGATGATCGTGAATCGAGATGTCTTCCCTGTTTTGTTATGACATAAGATGATCATGCTTGGGTGTATTCATGCTCCTTGAAATGGGATATATTAAGTGGTCCAAATGCAGACTACATTTTTACCAAAATATAGTTTTGAGTCTTTTGACACCAATAAGGTAATTGATGGTTTTAGCAGTTTTACCCCACTGGCGCAAAACAGCAGGTGCTGGGTATTGATTTTTAGGTCTGTATTTCAGAAGGTTAAGTGCGATACTTCTCCCCATGAAGCTAATAAAAAAACCACCCACCTTTCTCAAATGGTTGTGTACAGCCTGTGGTTTTGGGCAAGCCTATCATAGCCAAATTCATATCTGTAGAAACAAACACTTCTCTTCTCCCATCTGAGACCCCAGTTTTCTAAACTGACATTAGATTCGCACTTCATGAAATCAATTAAAACCAAAGTGAACACCTTATTTGAATAGGTTTGGTGTGCCTTTGTAGTTTGCTTTATTATTATATAATCTGTTTTGCATGCATCCTTAACTAGTTTGTGTCTTTGACTTTCAATACTCAGTACACATGTAAATGGGTTTTTCATTTGTCCAGAAATGTTGTATTTAGAACCTCTGCTGCTATACGATGTTTTCGAGAATGCCAAAGTATACTGCCTTAAATTAGCTCAAGGAACTGATGTTTTCTGATAGGAAGCCCAATCACTCCCCTGGATAAAGTCAAACATGACGCAAACACACACGTTAGTGAGAGAAGCACTGGCACACATGGGCAATAGTATTTTATAGCCTTATTGGCTGTTTCTATTGCCTTGGGAGGGACAATTGTCTCTCTTGGGACTCTGGATTGAGCCAAACGAAGTAGAAATAGGTGTTCCTTGTATAATATAATATACATGTTTGTATTTCTGGTGGGATGTTGTTTTGATGCATTACGTCTGTCATGTATTTCTTGAACATTTAGTTGTATAGTCCATTTGTCCAAACAGGATTTACTGGTTTTAAGTTTTTTTAGACACTGTTTTTCTCCTGGATCCAACACCACCTTGTTCTTTTTGGTCTCCTTCAAATTGCATCCCCTACCAATCTTGTATTATTATCCATTTTGTTGCATGTTTTCTTCTGCAGTTCCCAGTTGGTCGTGTTCACCGTCTGCTAAAGACAAGGGTATCTGCCAATGGTAGGGTTGGAGCAACAGCCGCTGTGTATACAGCAGCTATATTGGAGTATCTGACTGCCGAAGTGCTCGAGTTAGCCGGGAACGCCAGCAAAGATTTGAAGGTAAAGCGCATAACACCCAGGCATTTGCAGCTCGCAATCCGCGGGGACGAAGAACTCGACACTCTCATCAAAGGAACCATTGCTGGTGGAGGAGTTATTCCTCATATCCACAAATCACTCATCAACAAGTCTTCCAAGGACTAGTTAGTTAAAAGTATATCTATAGTTTGTTAGTTTCTACTCTTGAAAGCTTTTGGAAAGATTTGTGGGAGTAATACTCCACTAAGGAAGCTAGTTTTCTTGCTTTGATGGTGTCACAAGGTGGTAAAGACTCGGTTCCTTTTAGACATGTAGCTTTCAATGGGGACTTGTTTAAATTCTAAAATTTGTGTTAAAGAGTGTTCTGTTTCCCTCAAAATCTTTATTTTGAGTTGGAGTAATCTGCATTAAAAATAATTGCATCTTTTAACAGCCTGTTTTAGTCATTCTGTCAATTATGATGTATAGATTCGAGTTTCTTTGTTAGTGAGTGGGGAAAGGGCTAGGCGTGGAAAAATGGGCTGACCGGTTCTGCGCGGTTTAATCTGGTCTCAAGCTAGCTTGTGCCGGGCTCACAATTCCCATGTCCATGCCCTACCACTACAGGCTTGGACTAACTGAGCCTAGAGGGAAGCTCAGACCAGGATCAGCCGGGGTAGGCGTTAGGCCTTGGTGGGTGAAGCCCAAGCTCTGCCCGAAGGATGAATGATGTTGAAATTCTGTACCCAAAAAGCTTAGAAAATTGGAAATTGAATCAGTAACGGGGCCGAGGTGCGGATCAAGTCGCTATCTTTAAGGTTGATTTCGCGTCTCCTCGGTTTTCTTACCGGTGCACAGGATGGTGTGTCAATTCCCAGGATACAATAGCCCAACACAATAAATTTTCTATCTAGTTATATGCATTAAACTAAACCGAAACGAATTACACTGAATACTCAATGATTATTCTGTATTGCCCGTATAATTCTTGAAGATAGAGAAGCAAAATAAAAATACAAATTTATTTCTCACTGCTTTTTTTCGTACATAAAGAAGCTGAAAAAGAAAAATGAAAGTACAACTCTCTGTATGTCTTTCGGCTTATCATTTATATATAAGTTGAACTAATACATACTGTCTCATATATCCAATGCTAACGTTATGATAACGTTAATATGAGAAAAAGTGGACAGCAGTACCACTTAGGGTGAGAAGTTGTAAGATAATGGGTGAGACATTTTAGTATGTAGTTAAAGGCCAAGTCAAAGATATTATATATCTTAGTTAATAAAATAAGTAAATATTATTTCCTCCCAAAATGCTTAAACAACATACTTTTATTATTATTTTGATAAAATACTCCAACAATCCTTCACTTATTTTATCAAAAAAAAAAGTTGACAAACTGGGCATACAGTATAACAGCTAGTAGTGTCATGCATAAATAAAGGTGAACACTGTCTTGAACCTTTACATAGTGAAAAATATTTAAGGTATAAGAATCTTGAGTAGACTGAGTCTTGAACTCAGATTCTTGTGTATACAACAAATGCTATTGACACATAACACTCTTCATGGTCTAGTCACAAAAAGCCAGCACGTTACGACCCTGTGATTTATCCCGGTGTCATGAATGCTCTAGAGAATTTTCCCAATCAATTCTCATAGAAGCGGCCACAACTTCCTCATTCACTAGGTGAGTCTATCAAGAGTGCTCATTCACTACGTGAGTCCAGAAGGACCATAGAACTCACTAAGAGTATAAACTCAACCTCTAAATTGCTATAGGATAGCATGCTAATCACAAGTATGGGACAAATAAAATGCATGATCCACCCCAATTACTATGACTTGTTCTCATCTTTTGAAACCGGTTCATGGGATCTCCAGTCTCCAGGTTGGGTTACCATCACATGTAATTTATTTATTGATGGGCTTAAGTCCCATACGTTTAGAGGTACTCCATACCTTCTCTCTTGCCAAAGTTTTGGTTAAAGGGTCAGTGAGGTTATCATCATACCTCACAAAATCAATAGTAACAGAACCTCATAAATGAATTCTCTCACAGTACTGTGCTTACGACGTATTTGTCGTGATTTACCATTATAATATTGGTTCTGTACTCTTCTTATGACAACAGTGCTATCACAGTGTATCAAAGTAGTTGGAATTGGCCTAAGCCAGATATGCATATCAGATAAAAAGCTACCCGACCAACTAGCCTCCTCGCTAGCTGAAGACAATGCAATCAGTTCAGACTCCCTGGTGGACTGAGCTATAATAGTATGTTTCTTGGATTTCCAAAAAATCGCTCCACCACCAATACTAAAAATATAGCCACTACTGGCTATTGAGTCTTCCGATAGGGTATTCCAATCGGCATCACTGTAACCTTCAAGTACATTGGGATACTTACTATAGTGAATACCCAAATTAATAGTTCTTTTTAAATACCTCATTAATCTACCAATTGCATTCCAATGTTCTATGCTAGGTTTGCTAGTATACCTACATAGAACTCCTACTGCGTAGGCAGTATCAGATCTAGTACAATCTGTAGCATATCTTAAACTCCCAATAATACTAGCATATTCCTTTTGATTAATAATGCCACCCTTATTAGGGATTAATTTAATACTCAAATCAAAAGGACTACAAACAGGTTTACAATCAAAATAATTAAAATTTTTCAAAATCTTTTCAATATAATGAGATTGAACAATAGAAATGCCAATAGGAGTTCTTGTAATTTTAACCCCCAAACTTACATTAGCTTCACCCAAATCTTTCATATCAAAATTAAGTGGCAAGAAATTTTTGATTTCTTTTATAATCTCTACAATAGAGCCAATCCACATATATAAACATATCATGACACATACTCAATCATTGTATTTGTAATAAATACATTTGTCATTTTTAGTGATTTTGAAACCATTTGAAATAATTATTTAATCAAACTTTTCATGCCATTGTTTGGGTGCCTAGTGTAAACCATATAATGATTTAACTAGTTTACAAACTTTATTTTTATTTTTCGGATCAAAAAACCCTCAGGATGATCCAACTAAATTTCCTCCTCTAATTCTCCATTTAAAAAAGTTGTTTTAACATCCATTTGATGAATATATAAAGCATGAATAGTAGCAACATCTAGCAAAACTCCAATAGAAGTAATACGAGCAACTGGAGAATAAGTATAAAAAAATTTGATATTTTTGCCTTTTGTTTAAACCCCTTTACTACTAATCTGGCTTTATACTTTTCAATAGAATCATCGGGTTTAAGTTTCTTTTTAAGGACTCATTTACTTCCTATGGTTTTACACACATGTGGTAAATCAACAAGTTAATTCCCAAGTATGGTTAGACAAAATAGAGTACATCTTATTCTGAATGGCTTCTCTCCAAAAATTAGCTTCTGAAGAGGTAAGAGCATCCTCTAAACAAGAAGGATCTTCTTATTAAATGTATAAAAATCAGGTCCAAAATCTTTTGAGAGCTTAGCTCTCTTACTTCTACGTGGTTCAGATTCTATATCACAATCTCTATCATGCACCCTAGAATCAATGAGTCTTAGAAGGGACAAAAATAGGATGATGGGAACCCATACTATCCCTTGATTTAAAAGGAAATCTATCTTCATAAAAATCAACATCAATAGACTAAAAAATAACATTATTTTTAATGTCTAAAAATCTATAAGCCTTGCTGTTAAAAGTATATCCCAAAAATGCACATTCTACAGCTCTATTAGCAAGTTTATGCCTCTTAGGATCAGGTAGTCTATAACATATGCCAAACAACCCCAAACTTGAAAATAATTTAAATTTGGCTTTCTATTTTTCCAAAGCTCAAAAGAAGTAAATTTTGTTTTAGAGTAGGGAACTCTGTTTAAAATATAACAAACAGTTAATAAAGCTTCTCCCCAAAGGTTAGAGGGAGCTCCAGAACTCACAAATAAAGCAACTATGAGTTCTGTAAAAGTTCTATTTTTACGTTCGGCCACACCATTCATTTCAGGTGAATAAGGAGCTGTATTTTCATGTATAATACCATGGGATTATAAAAAGTTTACTAAATTCTTTTTCTCCATATTCTGTGCCTCTATCGGTTCTAAGCCTTTTAATTTTTTTGTCAAATTGATTTTGAACTTCATTTTAAAAAGCTTTAAAAGCATCATTTTTTTTCAAAAGGTAAACATACGTGAATTTAGAAAAATCATCAATAAATGTGATAAAATATCTTTTCCACCACGTGTCAAAATTCTTTCAAATTCACACAAATCACTATGAACTAATTCTAGAAGTTCAGAATTCCTGGTGACACTTTTATGTGGGGTTAAAATTTTTGCTTGACTACATGAGATACAATGCTCAAATCTTTCATTACTCAAAACATGAATTAATTCTAATTTTGTCACGCCCCGACGTAGCATAAATATGGAAAGCGTTTAATTTCCTTTATGGACCCGTAGGTCGCGACAGTTTGAAGGATCGATTCCGTCCCAAACGTCAACAACAAAAAACATAATAATCAGAGTTGAGTAATCAAGGCTTACAATATTTTTAACTTATTACATTTTACAATACGGGGTCAACTAAGGCACAAGCCGCCTTAAGACAAAACAATATCTATCGTCTATTACAGTCATCCTTATTACAAAACAGTTTATAATTTAAAACATAGGGTATTGATAATATTTCTATCTTCCAAGGCAGCCGTTCTCAATTTGCATAATCATAGGGCCCAGCATAGTCATAACCTGAAATGCCTGAACATGAATGTCTAGGGCACATCAACGCCGTCAGCTTCAAGAAGCTGGTGAGTATTAAAAACATAACTTTGAATATAAAACATACTCATTTACCTCTTTCCATTTCTCAATTAATTCAACAAGTTTATATTAAAGCAAGGAGTTCATTTTAGGAATTAAGTACAATCTCATTTAAAAGATATAATTCACATATATGTGACCGTGTATGAGAACAATGCACCATCTCATCTTACCGACTCTTTTCTCTCGACAAAACCCAACAATCCACTATCACACGCCAGTATCTTTGAAATACTCCGATAGCCACACTTTAGCATAGGGGTGCCAGGGAATGTCCAGTTTGCCTCACACTTTGGTCCGGGGTACCAGGGAGTGTCCAATGCCTCACACTTTAATACATAATCCGCCATGCAAATACCGGAGGAACCCTCATGCAGTATCCAGACTCGGGTATCAGGGAGTGTCCGTAGGCCACACTTTAGCACTACCATGGGTGCCAGGGAATGTCCAAGTTCGGCTTCACACACTTTGACGCTACCATGGTCGTCAGGGAGTGTCCAATTTTGCCACCATCGCATTTCAAAGACACCCTCGCCGCAATCTCAATCACAACACACTTTGGTACTCACTTACTAGGGAGTGTCCACAACACAATCTCAACTGCACTCACTATACCACCCTGACCATTACTCTTTTTCATACTGACCAACATTCATCCTCACCATGTATGTACAACTGACTCCACATGTATGTCATGAAACTTTAAAACATGAGGCAAATCACTAAATCATATAAACGACGTGCGTACGGGGATTGATAAGTCGTGGTACATCATTTCAATCGTCCATACATAACCAAATAGGATTCTGTTTTAGTAAATTTTCCATGCAGAGCTTTAAAAGTCCATGAAACATCACCCAAACTGTCCCTTAACATAAAATAAGCAAAAACCAGAAACTGCCCAAAGTCGCACGCACGGGCCGCTCGCGCGATATTCCCAATTTTCCTTTTCTTTATTAAAACTTTTCCATCTGTCATAATATAGGGAGATCGCTCGTGTGATAGTTCGCTTGCGCGGTCCGCTCGTGCGATTTGCCCGATTTTCATTTTTTTCTTTTTAAAACCTTTTCTGTCTGCCTGGAACCAGCCACCTCGCGCGCGGGATCACTCGTGTGAGGGGTCGCTCGCGCAGGCCGCTCGCGCGCGCGAGATGAAGCAGAGGCTTCGTCTTCCTCGCTGGAACTCTCCTATTTCAGAATTTCAGGGCCTTTCTTGACCCATTTTCAGAACTGTTAGTATGTATATCATGTTATATATGGATCTCTTTGTTTTTCAACAAGGATTAAGAATTTATGACTAATTTTACATGAATCAATCTATAACTCTTGAATTTTAGAAAAACTTAAAGTTAACAAAACTTAATTTCTTATATACTTTCTCGTATGGATGAATTAGGCTTAAATACTTTAACCATAGTCTATATATACTATAATCTTTCAAAATCATCTTTCAAAATGAATTTTGGTTAGGTTTAGGAAATCTCAAGTTTTTCAAATTCAAACTCTCATGGAGGAATTAGCAATGGTGATTTATCAATACATATATACAATCAGTAACTAAGCATGAAATTACATTTGGAGTGAGTTTAAAATACTCACTGATTCAAGCTTTAGAGGTTTAGTTGAGAAAGATAAGCACAATAAGAAATACTCCAAGCTTTTGGCTATGGAGGACTGAAGTTCCTTCTTCTCTCTCTAAAATTTATGAAACTATGAACTCTCAGCTCTCTCTTTTCTTTCTAAAATTTCAGTCTTCAATAAAGGATGAACCAAAGGAGTGTGTGAGAGTGTGACATATATAAAAGATGTAATTGATGAACTTGGAGGCCAAGCAAATTGTTGTTTACTCAACAAATTGTATTAGTTTTACTAATTTACATAAGCTGTGATATATACCATTACACAGATATACATACGTATAGAGTTTATACAACTCTTAGATGAAACCAAAGGCCAAGTAGGTGTATAGGGGTCATCTAGAGTGTGTTTGGGAAAATCAGCTTTAGGCACAACATAACACATACATGGACTAGTTTGCCAAACAAGGCCCTATCCAATGATTAGTGACCATAAATGCAAAGTAAAGCAAGTGTCAAATCTAACTTTACATCACTTCCAAAATCTGTGGAAGTTTAGCACAGCGTGGACAGTTTTAAACATAAACTGATATTTTCGTGGCGCGGTGTTCGTCACAAAAATACAGAAAATTCATTTTATTGTAGGAAATGATTTCCCGATTTTATAAAAATACTGTTTGAGTCAAAAGAAATTATTTTCACCGTTTTGAAATACAGATTTGAAATTCAACACAGGTATTACTAAATTTACAGAAATTGCAGTTTGACATCAAAAGAGTTTTAATTATGAAATAAAACAAGAAATCAGATTTAACATATAAGAATTGTAAATTAAAATGAGATCAACAATACAGATTAATCATGGAAATTCAAATTGAAATTAAATGTAAATGTAGGTTGTTACACCCTTCCTCCCTTAAACAGGATTTCGTCCCCGAAATCAAGACTAACTAGTCCTGAAACAACTCTGGGTACTTCTTCCTCATATCAGCTTCAACTTCCCACGAGGCTTCATTCTCGTCATGGTGATTCCACTGAACCTTCACCAACGGAATATCCTTATTCCTCAGCTTCTTGATACTCTGATCCAGAATCTTCACTAGTCTCTCCTTGTAGGAAACGTTATGACTCGTTTCAATATCGTCATAACTAACCACATGCGAGGGGTCTCGTATATACTTCCTCAACATACTCACGTGAAAAACGTTGTGAACCCCAGACATTTTAGGTGGTAGCGCCAGTTGATATGCCACTTTCCCGACACGTTCAAAAATCTCGAACGGTCCGATGAAACGTGGAGCTAACTTACATTTCTTGAGACCAAAACGTACTACTCCTCGGGTCGGTGAAACCTTAAGAAGTACGTGATCTCCAACACTGAACTCCAAATCTTTCCGGCGTCGATCGGCATAACTCTTATACCTGCTTTGAGCGGTTCTCATCCTTTCCTTGACCAAAGAAATCTTTTTGTTGGTTTCTCTAACCAAATCTGGTCCCAACAATTCTGTGTCCCCAACTTCTGCCCAACACAATGGAGAATGACATGGTCGTCCGTACAATGCTTCGAATGGAGCCATCCCGATACTCGTGTGATAGCTGTTGTTATAGGCAAATTCAACCAAAGGCAAGTGTGTCTCTCAAGATTCTTCAAAATCGATAACACAAGCCCTAAGCATATCCTCCATGATCTGATTCACCCGTTCAGTCTGCCCATCTGTCTGAGGGTGAAAAGCAATACTCATTTTGAGCGAGGTTCCCATAGCTTCTTGCAGACTTTCCCAGAATCCAGAAGTGAAACGTGCATCGCTGTCTAACACAATTGACACAGGCGCTCCGTGAAGTTTCACAACTTGTTGTATGTACATCTGGCTCATCTTTTCTACCGGGTATGTCATACTATAAGCAATGAAATGAGCCGACTTAGTCAATCAATCAACAATTACCCAGATAGCGTCATGATTCTGCTGTGATCGAGGCAATCCCACTACAAAATCCATGGTAATGTGCTCCCACTTCCAACCTGGAACAGGTAGGGTTGCAACAATCCCGAGGGTCTCTGATGTTCAGCTTTGACTTGTTGACACGCTAAACACTTGGATACGAATTCGGCCACATCCTGTGGATATCGCAGGTTTTCTTTCTTTTTACCCACAGCTTTTCTTTTAAAATTCTTTTTCAAAATTTCAAATTCAAAAACAAATGAGTCGCCACTTAATTTTTAAAAGGAAAAATTAAGAAACCATTTTAAAAGCAAACTGATCTTTCAGAAACCAGAGATTAACTAGGTCCGGGGATTATGAAATGAGAGAGGAAGGAGGCCGTCAGACTAAAACACCCTCTCTCACCCTATCTTGCGATAGGCCTCTACTCAACATCCTTTTAATCAAATTTATTAATCTAAGCATGCCCTCAACTAATACATATATACATATACATCACAAAAAGCATGTCCAAAAGGGTGCAAAATTGCTAATGACAAAATATCATTCATAAACCACATATTCCAAGTAGCAAGCAACATGATATGCATTAGGGAACAAGAGAACTTACCCGGGATCCGGCGGCGATATTAAACGTGCAATGCATACAAACAAAAGAAAATCCTAAAAAGAGTCTCTAATCACATATACATATAAGGCAAGCTCCTAATTCTAATGTGTCGCGCATGAGGTTGAAAAATCAATAAAATCAAGAAATTAAAATAAATTAAAGAGGGTCCTAGAGATCATACCTTAGTAGCGCTACAAAAAAAAATGTTAGTCCACATGATATACAAGATGTGAAGTTAGAAATAACAATCCTAAATTTCTAGCTTAAACCTATGAAGCATGAAATCCAACTTTATTCAATAGCTAGTTCTAATCATGAGCATTAAATGTACATGAATGAATGAATGTGAACAAGAATAAGACATGGATTTATTCGCTAATTTGGGTCACTTAGCCTCTGGATTTAAGCTAAATTATCATTATTCAAAGTATGATTTGGGTCTCAAGACATTAGGGGGCCCTTTGAGTTGAAATAAACAAGATTAGACAAAAACAGTAGCAATTTTTTTTTATGAATTACAGAGAGCAGATCATAACTTTAAAAAATGGAAAAGCATGGTTCCCGTGGTTTGATCTTGATGGATTTTGGACACAAGATGCCTCTGTGTGTCTAGTTTTTAACCCAAAAAAGAAATTAAGGTTTCAACGGTTGGATCTCCGGGAATTGGACAAAAACCAGACATCACTCAGCATTTTACAACCTTCTGTCTAGAGTTCTTGCACGATTTTCTCAAAATAGCAAAAAAATCAGAAATGCTTTGTTCTTTTTAGGGTGACTTCCTAACACATTAATCTACTTAGAAAATATTATTTTGGGTCACAAACACTTTATTAAAGCATTGGTTTACTTATTTCAAAAGAGTGTTACTATGCTGAAACTCTGGACAGATTGTAGTGTCCTTACAAAACTCACAACCAAACCACTTTAGACATGAAATCACCTCAAAACAAAAAAATACTGTGGTAGAATATTGTGTTGTTGACACTTTCTCGTTGGTTTCATTTGATTTCGACGGTTAGATCTCGAACTAAAAATCTTTGATCAAAAACAGTTTGTGAACTCACTATTTTCATTTGTCAAGTTCAACTCTTATTTGCTAATTCCAACTATTGAATCATGAAGTTGGACTTAAACTAAGCCATCTTCTCCTACCATTTGATGGTCATTGGAGACTAAAAGACCTTTATATTTATAGATTCCAAGTGAAGTATGAATGGACTTCATGAAATCTCAAGATAAAGAATCTAAACCATGGGGATGGGCTTAGACTCAAAACCACTTTCTCCTACCATTTGATGGTCATTGGAGATGAAGACATGACTATACTCATGAGTCTCAAAGGAATATAGAAAGGATTCCATGAAACATCAAGTTTAGAGGACTCAAGTCATGAGCACGGACTTGGATCCATCTATTTGTTTATAAAATGAAGTGATGATCAAATTTTGACTCTCATGTAAAGCATAAGCTTACATGGGATTCAAAGGATCATACTCAAGAGATGTCAAGAGAGATATTGAAGATCTCCAAGAATCTCAAGAGAAAAACATAAACAAAAGAAATTGAAGAAAGATCAAGGAATTAGAAACAAGGACTTCCAAGTTTACTTAACAAACTTTAAAACTTAATCAAGCAAAACTAAAAAATGACTTGAAGATTAGAAGCTCAAAAGAAAGAAAATACAACTAAGATTAGAGGTCACCTCCAAACTATCCTCAAAGTTCTTTTCCTTTGAAGGTCTTCCAAGCTCTTCTCCCTAATTCTCTAAACTCTCTTTTTGAATTGTGTTGTATATTGTATGTTGTATCACTCTCTTCTATCTTGTTCTCACTCTTTTTGTCTTCTTTTCTCTTATCTTCCTTTTTTATAGACAAAAATTACAAAGTATTTTTAGTGAATTTGGAGTAAAAGACAGGTGTAATCATCCCATTTGGTGGTACAATACGTACTTCTTGAAATTAGACAGACTGCTGCCCAGGGCGGCATTCAAAAGTTATTCGCGGCAGTCCGTGGCTGCCGCCGCGGCACTCCACGACTTCCGTCGCGGCATTCCGTGACTGCCGCGCGGCTCTCAGTGAGTGCCGTGGAAAATTATTGATTGCCGTATTTTCGTCAACCTTACTTTATCAGATTTTTATTTTTATCCGCATCCACATACGTATTGTACCACAAAATACGGACTTTAAAAGCAAACGGTAGTCAGAAAATGTCGGCGGCACTCAGTAAATGCCGGGCCGGCACTCACTGGATGCCGTTCGGCACTCACCGAGTGCCGCTCGGCACTCACTGAGTGCCGCGGTATACTGCCGTGTGCCATTTTCTGCTGAACTTCCCTTTTTAGGTCTTTTCTTTCTTCCCTTTTTCTTAAAAAGACTTATTTTTGAAGATCCTTTCCAAAAATGGTGTTTTATACATGAATTCTCCCAAATACCTGGTATTTTCTTCTTTCTGTGAAATTTTATCGCGTTTGGAGAACTTTCTGAAGAGCTTGGAATACTTCGAATCTTTTCGGTCCTTATCATCATTGGACGTGGATGTGACACTCTCCTAAATTCGACGATCGGTCAAAATTAGGGTGTCTACAGTTTGCCCCTCTTTGACAGAGCTTGTGGGGCAACGCGTCCCATAAGTGAATGTCAAAGCCTGTGTGAAGACAAGCCTTTGACCAGACTGTCGAATTTAGGTAAAACAAAACGCGTTGCAAAAACGGCTTCACAAACGGTTCATGTTGGTCATGTTCAACGGTGAGCTGCCTACGTATCCCATCAGGAATCAGACCAAGACGTAGTTCAGGCAGGAGCTAAACATACACAAGCACAAGTAACCATACAGATGAATGCACCTATCTTATCGTGATGCAAGTGCCATGCAATGGTATTTTCTGAATTGACCTGGTCAAACAAGCGCCATGCTCATCATGTTTTCCCTGCGTACGATGCATTTTACGTGATGCGTTAGTCAGGGAAGATCACCAAATTCTGTGACGAATGCGAAGATCTGTTACAGGGGTCATGATGCTTTTGATTTGATTTCAAGGGTAAATGCAAATCTGTTGCAAGAATCGAGAATATAAATCCGTTAGCCGAGAATATAAATCTGTTATATTCCAAAATGAGGGTAAACGCAAATCTGTTGCGAGAACCGAAAATATAAATCTGTTATACTCCCAACCATAGGATAAACACAAATCTGTTGCGAGAACCGAGAATATAAATCTGTTATATTCCAAAAACGAGGGTAAATGCAAATCTGTTGCGAGAACCGGGAATATAAATCTGTTATATTCCAAAAACGAGGGTAAACGCAAATCTGTTGCGAGAACCGGGAATATAAATCTGTTATATTCCAAAAACGAGGGTAAACGCAAATCTGTTGCGAGAATCGGGAATATAAATCCGTTATATTTCAAAAATGAGGGTAAACGCAAATCTGTTGCGAGAACCGAGAATCTAAATCTGTTATATTCCAAAATCTTTTTTAATTTTCAAAAAATTGGGATCCCACGGGCTAAAATATTTTCACTTTTCCAGAATTGGGAGCCCACGGGCTCAAATATTTTCACTTTTCAAAAATTGGGAGCCCACGGGCTCAAATCTTTTTCAATTCTCAAAAATCGGGAGCCCACGGGCTCAAATCTTTTTTCAATTTTCAAAATCGGGAGCCCACGGGCTCAAGTCTTTTTTCAATTTTCAAAATCAGGAGCCCACGGGCTCATATATACTCTTAAATTCTGAAATTTGTAGCCATTTTAAACCTAAAAATGACCCCGAGGACCAAAAGTGTAATGAGGGCAAATTTTGGGGGCCTCAAATTCAATTTTTGGGACTCGATTTGAATTTTGGGGGGGAAATGAAGGATCTTTGAACCGACTTAAACGCGGCACACGCGGATTTGTGCGGCAGTTCGTGACTGCCGGGCGGCACTCATGGAATGCCGTTGCGGCAGTCAGTGAGGCCGCGCGGCAGTCCATCAACTGCCGCGCACGGAAAACTGAGTGCCGCGTTTGAGCGGCAGTGGCTAAAACCACCGAGTTCAATACACTTTTATCATTCTCTCAATCTCTTGAACTCGAGATCCCTCTGGAGAAAATTTTCCTCTTCCTTTCCTTGCTTGAATTGATCTACCAGGGACTTACTTGACCAAAACTTGATTAATCTCGTTTATTTCCTTGTTTTTATGAAATTTTCACGAATCTAACGCTCGAATTCTCTCTTTTCTTTGACAGATCATGGCGAGTGGTTCAGGGAGGAAGAAGAATGCCAAGTACACGGCCACTCATCATCCTGATGCTACACTCCTTCTCCGGGATCCAGACGAGCATTTATCTGCCCGCGCGTTCAAGCGCGAGGTAAACGCTCCTCTTCCTTTTTATTCATTTTTTCCCTGTATTTCTTTCTCTATATGAATGCAACATACGATCGACACAATTTTGTAGATGTCCTGTTTCAAGCGTGAATGCTGTGCTTGTGGCGCCCTCGAGCGTCTCGAACGCTTTATTCCATGCCCCTTTTTTAAAGAAATTCATTATTCATTTTATTTTTTTACTTCTTATGAACTTCAAAACATCGCATAAAAACGAATGCCATGTTTGAATTTTCCTATATTTTTTCTTTCGTTCGACTTTTCTCAAGGACTTCTGAAAGCCGTTTATGTTTAATCGAGATTTCAAAACACTTCTCGTGAATAAAGAATCTTATGCTCATTTTAAACATTCCCCTGGGTTCATTGTACTCGTGAGTTTTTCTTGAGCGTTCCAAACGCCCTTTTATTGTTCTAACATAAATTTGAATACTTGTGATCCTGCACTTGGAACTGATGCCTCCCTTGAATCTGAATTTGCTTTGAATCTTCACAAGTTTATATACATATTTTGAACGAACTCCTCTCTCTTTTTTTTTTGTTTCTTTTTGTTTGTTTGTTTGTTTTTTTTTTTTCGAAATCTCTCTAGAACAATGATTGCTTTTCTTATTATATCTGCAAACGAGTGCCGTGCTCGTGAAATTTCTACGAGTATCTCCAGATCTTTCTCTTTTCTTTCTCTTTTCTTATTTTTGTTTTTATGTCGCTTTTCCTTGTTCCCTTATTACCATTTATTTATTTGTTTCTCCTTTTATCTGGTTACTAATATCAAAATTTATGATTCTTTCTTGCAGCTGCAGCCTAAGGTGGTGAAGGGGCATGGTAGCCTCGCGCATGGGTATGAGTGGTATACACAGTTGAGTGAGGCGATGAGGGCTTTGGTGGATGCGGCCGGGTTCGAAGACTTCGTCAAACTCTTGACGAAGAGCTCCAACGACTTGCGACAGATACATGCACTGGCCGAGCGGTGGTGGGATACCACCAGTACCTTTCATTTTGACTTTGGGGAGATGACGATGACTCCCTTGGATTTCTCGATGATCACGGGGGTGGCCTTCAGCGGAGAGCGCTTGCGGTATCTGACGGACCAGGAGTGGGACCAGGTGGAGCCATTGCTGGGAGTGGTCCCAGAGGAGTCTCTGGTCACAGCCCGATGGTTTATGGACACGTTTAGGGGCTAACCTGGTTTTACGGATGAGCAGATGGCCCAAGGCTTTCTCATGTACTTACTGGGGTGCTCCTTGCTGAGCACCAAGGGTGATCGGGTCGATGTTTCCCTGGTAGCGTCCCTGGAGCACCTGGACCGGGTGGACGAGTATGACTGGGCTGACGCAGGGTTAGCCATCTTATACCGGCACATGGGTGACATCTTCCGGGACAGGCCGGCTTCCATCAGCGGTTATTGGAGAGCGTGGGAGGTATACCTTTTCTATATTTCATTGCTTATTGCATTTTCAGAAATTTATTTAAATTGTGAGACTAACCTCCCTTTTTATTATTGCAGATTTTGTCCTACGAGTATCTCCGTATGATGTCTCCTGAGACACGCAGCGCTGACGCCCTCATCATGCCCCAGGGGCTGAAGTGGGCGAAGGATAGAGTCGGGCAAAAGACCGGGGCCTACGATTTTGTTTCGTTCAGGAACTTTCTGACGAACTTGAGGGAGCAGCACGTCCATTGGCAGCCCTGGCTTAGGGTGCTTCCTGAGGCTCGTGCGGAGATCCGAGAGTCGGCTGGATATGACCCGACGAGGCGACTCCTTATTGGGCCAGAGGGCCAGGTGTGGCACTTAGGAGAGAGGGTGACTAGGCAGTCACTGGCGGCCCTGGGTTTCTTTGTGCCGTTCCCTCCTCCCGACTCTATGAGAGCCACAGACACCCTCCAGGGTAGCGAGCTGACGGTTGCTCTGATGGGCTTGGGTATTCATGACTTTGTGGATCCCCCCACAGGATATGCGGCGTTCCGCGCCGCTAAGCTGATGCCGAACTTCCCTTTGATGGAAGTGACTCGGGTGAGCAAATGATTCCTTTATTACTATTTTTATGAATTTCCTTTCATTTTTTATTTATGCTTTATTATTTTTGATTTACAGCCTGTTCCTGCCGCGGCTCGTCCTCCTGCCTTGCCCGAGTGGGATTGGACCATGTCGACCGTCTCGTTTGGCGAGCCCTTCCTGACGACGATCCCCCGGCTTTCACAGGGTGCCCCTACTATTCCCCTTCACTATGACGTCGTCCTGTGTGCTTACGCGGAGGAGGGCTTGACGTATGCCCACAGCGTGCGGCAGTGGGTTCTCGGGCGAGAGTGGATGGTAAGAAACTTATCCCTTTCTTTCACTTCAAACTTTGATTGCCTCCCCTTTTGCTAATCTTTATTCTTGGTTCCTGTTTTTAGGATGAGGGAGCTCGTGTGACTACCGCGGCTCAGTTGAGGGCCCAGGTATGATTTTTATTCCTTTTATTCTCAGTATTTCATCCGTCAATTCAACACTTTCTGGACTTATCCTCTCTTATTTCAGACGGAGGAGATCATAGTCCTGTCCCAGCAGGTAGGGCAGCTCCAGCAGCGGCTTCAACAGTTCAGCATTCCCCTCAGCGACATTCCTGGGGATGGCGGTGCTGGACGAGGCGTGGGGCGAGGCGGTGGTAGCGGCGGTGGACGTGGCGGAGGAGGCGGTGAGGGCACCAGTAGTGGCAGTGGCAGAGGCAGAGGCGGTGATAGCGACGGACGTGGAGGGAGCGGTGGAGGTAGCGGGACAGAGTCGGAGGAGGAGCCCCTCAGGCGTACGACCCGCCAGACTCGCAGCCGGGGCCGAGGCTGATCCTACTTTTTCTTCTTCTTTTTTATTTTTTATTTCTTTTGAGTGTTTTGGGAGGATTTACACTTTTATTCGGATGATTGTATATACATACACTTTATTTTGATGGCTACTTAGGATAACCGGTAGGGTAGGTACTTGGGTATCTTTTTCGTTCTGTTTATTCACCGTATGTGTGACCATAGCTTGGTCCTTCTTTTGCCTTATGTGGGACCATGGCTTGGTCCCATCCTTATTTTAATTCTGAATGCTTTGATTTCTCTTTTTCTTATTGCGAAATGAAAGTAAATGAATGAATGAATGAATGTATTGATCTCTGTTGCACATGCTGCATGAAGAGCACGTTTTATTGTCCTTTATGTATTTTTCTGTTTGCAGGTGGGCTAAAGGTGTTACAAACAGATCCTGGCCAATGAAAAACCCAGAACGGCACCCGGTTAGGTCTCCGCGACACTCAATGAGTGCCGCGACGGCAGTTAGTGAATGCCGCAACGGCATTCACGGACTGCCGTGCGGCATTTCATTGAGTGCCGTTGCACTTTATCGAGTGCCGCGGGTAGGTAGGCAGCTTTATTCCCCTATTTATACCCCTTCTTTCTCAAGGTTCCGAAAAACACTTCTCTTTTCTTCTTTACTTTCTTCCAAAATGGCCCCCATCAGCTCCCAAATCCTTTTCCCCTGGATGGATACCCTTTCCGGCGTTGATAGGCTCAACTTTGAGTGCTTCAGGCTGAATGATCTTTTCTCTTTCCGACGGATGAACTTGAGTGAGGGCCTACTTCGAGCTGCCATCCAATGTTGGGATCCTTCTTTCAACGTCTTTTGTTTTGGCTCTCAGGAGATTTGCCCCTTGTTTGAGGAATTCAGCGCCATTCTTCACACCGATCCTTCTGCTGAATTAATGGTTCCTCTAGTTCAGGCCAGGTATGTCCGGAATTTAGCCACTCTTCTCCACACATCTCGGAATGCGGCGAGCTCCTTTATTTGTGATAGGCAGATTGATTTTGAGCGCCTTTCTTCCGTTTATGCTCCAATAGGGGATCCTTACGATGGTGAGTATCAGATCATCCGACGTAGTGCCGTGTCAATTGCTATGCTCTCTTACTTCCTCTTTCAGTCATCTTCTGGCACTCTTATACCCATTGTCTGTGGTTTGTGGGAGATGAAAAGTGCTGTTATGCTAGTCTTTGGTGAAACTCTGATTGGATTGGGCCATGCTCATGCTACCGGGGCCACGTTACCTGCTGGGGCACCTTTTGTTATGCAGATTTGGCTCATGGAGCATTTGGACCTCTTTATACACCCCTCCCATCTTCGCGGGTTACTTCCTTACGATCGTATGGAGATTCACAGCTTATTTCAATCCGCCGATGCATGGCTTGGTTGGCTCCAGGGCCTCTCTTCTAGTGATATCTGTTGGGTTTGTCCGCAGTGGACCCATCGCTCTATTGCTGTACGCCTTCCTGGGCGACCTGGCATCTGGCTGCCAGGTTTGCGTACTACTACTTTCTACATTCCCAATCGGGTTGTCCGCCAGTTCGGACTTTTGCAAGATACTATTGAATCTGTGACTGCTGATTTCACCAGGGGGTCCACTTTGCGCCCTGCTATCGCGAAGGCTTTCATCGAGGCTTGGCACAACAGGATGGCTGCTCCGTGCCCGAGGATTCCTGCTCCGACTATGCCTACTGTCCAATACCTTCTAGAGATCTAGGCCTTGGTTGCGAGACGAGCTTGACAGACATATGCATAATAAAGTAGACGAGAACAGGGAAAAGCTTGCCATTTTACAAAACTTTCTGACAGACCCTGCCTACCTTTTTTTTATGCTTCTGAATGTGATTTTCCTTATTTTTCCTCTTCAAGAAGTGTTGTCATTTTTAGGAAAGTTATAACATGTAATCAAAGTGTTCACTCCTTCGATTAATCTTTTATGAAAATTCTCCTTTCAATGTCTTTTCTTGGCTCTGTACTTTGCTTTTTCTTTTGCTTAAAGCTTTACTTCTTCTATACCATGAATTCTCATTTGTTTCTTTATAATACTTATCTTGATAGCCAGGCGATCCAAAGGAGGGTCTTGTATCTGGGTTCTTCGGCTATCAAACGAAGTTTGCCCCTGGTTTTAGGGCTTCGAAGTGGTTCCGGGCAAATGCCAATTTGCCCCTAGTTTAGCACAGTCTTTTTTGAGTGGACCGAGGGCTTTGGAGAGCCCGCCTACTTATCCCCAAGCGGGCGTTAGGTCCCAAGTAGTTCGTCTTAAGGCTGCAAAGAAAAGGCGCCAATCAGGCAATTATTTACTGACCGAACCGAGTAGGTTGCCTACGTATCCCCTAACGGGAATCAGGTCAAGCGTAGTTCATCAAGGTAGGAGGTTTTGAAAGAAACGGTTTCAAGCAAAGTATTTTTTGAGGCGATCGAGGTTAATTGGTTGCTTAAATTCAACCCCATCCAGGTCCATGAGATAGGCCGCTCCTCCGGAAAGGAGAGTCTTAATGATGTATGGCCCGTCCCAGTTGGGTTTGAATTTTCCTCTGGGGTCATAAACAGGCACTTTCAGTTCTTTGAGGACCAGGTCAGCCTCAGCAAGCTTCCTTGGGCGGACCTTTTTGTTGAAAGCACGGGCTATCCTCTTTTGGTACCCCCGAGTGTGGTTTACTGCGGCTAGCCTCTTCTCATTGAGTAACATCAACTCCTCATACCTTCCTCGTACCCATTCTGATTCGGTGACCTCATACTCTGCCAAAACCCTAAGAGAGGGTATTTCTACCTCGACTGGGAGAACAGCTTCCATCCCGTAGACCAACGAATACGACGTAGCCCCCGTTGAAGTTCTTACCGAAGTTCGGTACCCCCACAAAGCAAACGGCATCTTCTCATTCCAATCCTTATATGTATCCGTCATTTTTCCCAAGATTGCTTTAACATTCTTATTTGCTGCTTCTACTGCTCCATTCGTCTGAGGCCTATACGGGGACGATTGATGGCGAGTGATCTTATACTTTTCCAGGAGCAGGATAACCTCTCCTTGGAAATGACTGCCATGTTCGGAGATAAACTCATTTGGGACTCCATACCTGCAGATTATGTTTTTCTCGATGAAACTCACCACGTCCTTGGCTTTCAAAGTTGCATGCGAGGCTGCCTCTACCCACTTTATAAAATAATCAATCACCACGATTATGTATCGGTGCCCATTGGAAGCCTTCGGAACTATCTCACCAATGATATCGATCCCCGACACGGAAAATGGCCAAGGGGTGGTCATGCTATAGAGCTGTGACGGCGGGGTATGCATCAAATTTTCATGAATATGACATTTGTGACACCTTCTAACATATTCGCAACAGTCTTTGTCCAAGGTCGTCCAATAGTACCCCTGCCGGATGATTTTCTTTGCCAGCATGTGCCCGTTCATATGGGGCCCGCATACTCCCTCATGTATTTCCTCCATCATTCTTTTAGCTTCTTTCTCATATAGGCACTCCAGATTATACCTAGTGTAGGATTTCTTCCATAGCTTATCTGCATAAATCACAAATTGGGCGGCGAATCGTCGAATCGCCTTTCTATCCTTTTCTGAGGCTCCTTCGGGGTATTCTCCTTCTTTGATGAACTTCCACACATCTTCATACCAAGGCACTTCATCTTCGCTTTCTATGGCCGCGATCATTTCAAATAACGATTGATTTCTCACTTCTATGGATAGCGGGATCATGGTAGTTTTGGAAGGGATTTGGATCATGGATGCTAAGGTAGCCAAAGAGTCGGCTAGTTGGTTTTCTTCACGAGGGAGGTAGTAAAAAGAAATCTTTTGGAACTGCGCTTTCAGACTTTCCAGATAGTCATGGTAAGGTCTCAGTTTCTCATGCTTTACCTTCCAATCTCCTCGGACTTGGGATATGATCAAATTGGAATCTCCGAAGACATCAATCCGTCCAACTTTCAAAGCCAAGGCTGCTTCCATCCCAATTATGCATGCTTCGTACTCCGCAGTGTTGTTGGTTGAGTTATACTTGAGCTTGACGGCTAATGGGGTAGGGGCCCCATCGGATGCTATGAGAATGATTCCAACTCCGTAACCTAATTGGTTGGCTGCTCCATCGAAGTACATTTTCCACAAATCCTCCTTTACCTCCATTATTCCCTCATCCGGGAACTTGAATTCTCCTTCGTCCTCGGATTCTATAGCAAGGTCGGCTAAAAACTCAGCAACAGCCCTTCCTTTCACAGACTTGGCAGTGACATACTTGATGTCGAATTCGGCTAGCATCATGGTCCAATGGGAAATCCTACTGGTCAAGACGGGTTTTTCGAATAGGTATTTTAATGGGTCCATTCGGGATACCAGGATTACAAGGAAGGCTAGCATGTAATGGCGAAGGCGACGGGTACACCAAACCAAGGCCCAACAGGCCTTTTCCAAGGGCGAGTACTTTAACTCATATCCGACCATTCTTTTGCTCAAGTAATAAATGGCCTTCTCCACGTGCCCCTCTTCTCCTTCTTGGGCCAACATACACCCCATCGAATCTTCGGACACGGAGAGGTAAAGTAGCAGGGGTCTCCCAGGTGAGGGTGGTGATAGGACAGGTGGGTTTTGGAGGTAGGTTTTGATTTTATCGAAGGCTTGTTGACAAGGGGCATCCCATTTGAATTTCTCTCCTTTTCTAAGCAGTTTGAAAAGTGGGTCGCAGGTTAAGGTGAGTTTGGAAATGAAGCGGCTGATGAACTGTATTCTCCCCAGGAAACCTCTCAGTTCTTTCTCATTTTTTGGTGGGTTCATTTCGGTTATGGCTTTTATTTTGGTCTGGTCTACTTCGATCCCCCTTTGGGTAATAAGGAACCCAAACAACTTTCATGTGGTAACTCCGAAGGTACATTTTTGTGGGTTTAGCCTCATTTTGAACTCCCTCAATCTCTCAAAGAACTTTCTCAAAGCCTCTAGGTGCCCTCCCCTCTCTTTGGATTTCACAATCATATCATCCACATACACCTCCACCTCTTTGTGGATCATATCGTGCAGTAAAGTGGTGGCAGCCCTTTGATAGGTCGCACCTGCGTTCTTGAGTCCGAATGGCATGACCCTATAGCAATATGTCCCCCACGGAGTGATGAACGTGGTTTTCTCTCTATCCTCGGGTGCCATGAGGATTTGATTATACCCAGAGAATCCATCCATGAAAGATAGAAGCTCATGTCCCGCAGTGTTATCGACCAACACGTCGATGTGGGGTAACGGAAAATCGTCTTTAGGGCTTGCCCTGTTTAAATCTCGAAAATCAACGCAAACCCTAACACGACCGTCCTTCTTTGGGACAGGTACAATGTTGGCAATCCACTCAGGATACTCGGTGACCATCAAGAATCCAGCCTTTAATTGCTTTTCAACCTCCTCTTTTACTTTAAGTGCCCATTCCGGCCTCATTCGCCTCAATTTTTGTTTTATGGGTTTTGAATTGGGAAAGAGAGGGATGTGGTGCTGGACTATCTTTGGATCAATACCTGGCATATCATTATAAGACCATGCAAAAATATCCTTGAATTCATTTAATAGATTGATTAATTCTTTGCTTTCTTTATTACTAAGTGTGGAGCCAATAAAGACATTTTGAGGATTATTTTCATTTCCCAGATTAATTGTTAGAGTGTCCTCAATGATTTTGCATACAGATTCTTTTTCTTTTTCAATTAACTTTTGCAATTCATTAGGTATTTCATGATCATCACATTCATCACATTCATTAAGTGCGTTCGAGTAGGCAGAATCAGTCATACTTTCATTGATTTTCTTTGGAGTGATTACAACAGACATAGAAATTGACAGACGCCTCATTTGGGCCATTACAGACTCTGGGTGTGGGGGAATCCTATCACTAGACTCAAAGACCCACTCCTTGTTGACTCCCTGCTTGAGCTCCACAGTGTTACAACCTGGTGGTCCCCCGGATTCCGTCTTCTCTTCCTTTTCTGGCTTCGGCTCTTCTTCTGGCGCATCCTCATCATTCCCCTCTTCAACCTCGACTTCCAGGCCCTCGTCTTCTTTCCTTTTTTCTTCGGCTTTCGCCCCTTCTTCGCTTAACAGGTCCTGCATGACCGGTCCATCCAGTACACCAATCCAATCGTTGACGGCAGCAGACTTTTCAGGCATTTGAAAAAACGGGTCTTTGTACTCGAAAAATTCATGGGAGAAAAAGACCTCGAACCCTGGCTTTAGACTTTTGTCTTTCTGGTCCATCCATGGTTCTGGGAAGCCACAGAAGGGGAAATCTTCTCCTTCCTTCATAAAATATCCATTGAGCGTCTTTTGGTAAGGGTCTAGCGGCTCATCGACGGCCTTCCTCTTCGCCCTCAATTCCTTCTTTGTCGGCCGGTACCCTAGGCCGTGAGTGTGAGTCTGAGTAGGGATTATTGGAAACTCAGGCAGGCCCTGAAGGTTCTTCCCCAATCCTAATCCTGGAAAGAAACCCATCTTCTTTATGATCCCTGCGACCACTGGAATGGCATACTGATCGAAATGGATCGGTAGAAACTCTCTCGGCTTTTCCTCTTCTAACATGCTGATGAACTCGAACCCTCCCATTTTTGTTTCTTTTTCTTGCAGCTGTAATTCTAGAACCGGTGCGCTTGATGAAGCTTCGGGCGAACGAACCCAGCTGTCTTCGAGGATATCACAGACTTTATTCTCCTAGACATACTTAACCTTCTGATGGATTGTTGACAGTATAGCACCCAAACTGTCCAACCAAGGCCTACCTAACAGCAGGTTGAAAGAAGCGGGGATGTCGATGACCTGGAATTCAGCTTCTTTTCCAAAAGGGCCGATAGTGAGATGAAGAAGGACTATCCCCATGACTGTTCTCTGGGTGTTGTCGTAGGCTCTTACCCTTTGCTCCGATGGTGTAAATGTCGACTCATCCAAGCCCATTCGCTTAGCCGTTCGGAAAGGACACACGTTGAGGGCCGACCCATTATCAACCAGACAAGCAGGCACGATGTTCCCCAAGCATTCGACAGTGACATATAATGGTTTGTTGTGAACGGGCCCTCCCGGAGGCAGGTCATTTGATGAGAAGGTAATAGCCGAGGTCAGAATTTTGCCGATCAGCCCTATGAGGTCCTCCGGGGTGGTGTCGATAGACACGTCAGATTAGTTCAGAGCGTCTAGGACCGCCTGCCTATGGCGTTTGGAGGCAATCAACAACCCCCAGATGGTGATATTGGCCTGAGTCTTCTTCATCTGCCTTAGAACCCTGTCTTCTTCCCCTTCTTCATTCATCTTCCCTTTTCCCTTGTCCAATTCTCTCCCAGGATGATCCTCCTCTAGCTCATGTGGTTTAAAGTGTCTGCCTGACCGAGTTAAATGACTGATTTCTTCTCTTGCCCACAGATTGTCAATTTCTGAATCAACTGTCAAAGTACCCTTTACCACCTCTGCTTCTTTATCACTCTCGTACCAAAGATCATCTTCTACCTGGTTCTCGTCTCGGTCGTCACTCCCTTTATCCCACCAGTCTGACTGCCCTATTTCGTTCTCCTTTGGCTGATCCTCCAAGGCACAGACTGTCAAATCCTTGGGCAGCTGATATGGCTTTTTTGGTGTCCCGGCCTTAGTGATTAGCCTAGACGGATCGAAGGTTGCTTCTTCTATCCCCAAGAGGTAAAGGCCTTGTGGTGGTGGCACATCTTGATGATTCGGAAGCAGATTTCTAGTGACATTTGGAGCTTTGGTGGGGGATTCCGAAATCACCTTATTATCAATGAGGTCCTGAATCTCGTGCCTTAGTCTCATACACCTATCCGTTGAGTGACTCTTCTGCTGATGAAATTTGCAGAAGAGGTCCCCTTGGAAATTTGGCGGAAGCGAACTCGGTAGAGGTCGTGGTTCCAACTGACGGAGATGCCCCTTGGCTAACAATCTATCGAGGGCGGTTGACAGTGACACTCCCAAATCTGAGAACTTTCTTGGTGCTTTATCCCCTCCTCTCCTTGGTGCTATGTTGAATTTCCTTTCTGGTCCATTCAGTGCATTGACATCGGTGGGGCCAGAGTGACCTCCCGCTTGTCCTCCGTTGGATCCATAGTTTGGCCTCCTGTACCGGTTTGGTTGTTCTTCCTTTTTGATGGTTCCTTCTTGAATCGCGTCTTCAATCCTTGTCCCTACGTCAAACACCTCAACAAAAGTGTTGATGGACTGAAACCTCATTTTCTCTTGATAGACCGGCTGTAGGTTCTTCATTAACATCCGGATTTGTTCTTTCTCAGACGACCTCTGTACCATCTTTGCAGCCTTTCCTCTCCATCGACTCAGATATTCAGCGAATGACTCTTTGCTTCCCTGCCTGATTGTTTCTAGATCTCGGACAGTGACGTCTAGGTCTTGATTGTACTCATACTGGGCCACAAATGACTTCACGACTTCCTCCCAAATTCTGGTTTTGCCTGGCTCGAGAGTAAGATACCAGGATAGAGCAGCTCCAGTCAAAGTTTGTTGGAATAGGACTGCCATCATAGTTGTGCTCAAGCCGCTCGGTTGGAAAGCCCCAATACACATTCTTATATGACTGCGAGGATTTCCGGTGCCATCAAACTTATCAAAGACCGACATTTTGAACCCGGCAGACAGCGTCTCGTGGACCCCATCATACAGGCCTTCTAACTCCATTAGATATGTATCAACCCCCTGAGTCTGCGCATCACCCTTTCCAGCTTCTCTATTTTCTCGGTCAGTTGCTTCTCTTTCTCAGCTTTCTCTCTGTCTCTGTTGGCCCGCAGTGCATCACTCTATTGTGCTTCCTGGTCGTCGAACCAATCTCCTTCTCCTCCTCCCAAAGGTGGGTCTATAACAGGCGGAATTACATGTGGTGGTCGGCGATTCAGCTCTTCTATCATCCCCATCATACGGTTCATGTTTTCCACCTGTCGCCTCATTTGCTCTGCTTGTTGTTCTACCAGTATCCTTAACTCGGCCATTTCTTCGTTATTTCTCTCTTTGGCCATGTCATCGTATTCCCTTCTAACTAGCCTCGCCGTGGGATCCCTAAACCACGCTTGATTTGCTATTTTTGCTCCTACAAATAAATTTGAAAAGTCCTCTTTTAAAACCCTTTTTATCTTCATTTTATCACACAAAGTTATTTAAACAAAAACTTTCCTTTTGTATGTCACGCGGTTGCAATGCATGTGTGCGTGTGTGCCTACTCTATATGCCAAAAAAAAAAGAGAAAATCCTAATCCTAACATATAAGCACATAAGATCCTCACCCATGTCAAGTGCGCTGATTTCTCCTCTCATTGTGATCCTCACTACCTTCTCAGAGGTTGGTCATTTCAAAATTTTTCAAAACTTATTTGAAAAGCATTTCCCCCTTTTTTTGGGTAGTAAAAAGGCCTTTGAAAACAACCTTTGAGAGTGCTTTTTGAGAACATTCTTCTACCAAAATAATTTTCAAGGATTTTCGAATTTTTCTTTTGAAGATGATCAAGTGAAATATGCCTTAACAAAGGTTAATTAGGGAATTTTTAATTTAAAAATAGGAAATTTTTTTTTTGAAAAGGTAGTCGAAAACCTTGAGAAAAACCTTTGGGTAGGGGGATCACATGACCGGATTATCACCGTACTTTCCATGAATTCGGATACATACAAGGTCAATGATGCTTAGCTAGACATGATATAAGAAATATAATCTTATAATCAAGGTTCGGCATGTTCTCCAAATGTCGCAGAACATGAGGAGAATTTGCTAAAAGGTGATTAAAAGATTATACATCTTTCATCAAGCAAGTATCGTCATCATCTCAAGTAATCCCTTCCGGGCATACAAAAACTCCCTAGCACATAATCCTAATCAAGAATTGATTTCCTAGGATTGAAAGGTTCTACAGAAACTATCATACACAGGCTAGGTTTTGGTCAAATAAGGGACCCTTGACACACATCCGATAGGATGCTTCATATACCAAATCATGGTACGAGATCAAGGGTGATCACACAGTCCCATGATGACTTGACCGACCGGGTTGCCCTGAGCCTCCAAGGTCATAGTCCCGTGCAATCGACTGGCTGGACATGCAAGTGAAATGCAACAGGCACACAAAGATTAATTAGTTCGATTAAAAGGACATTTTTCAAGTCTAATCCTCAAGTGAACCCAAAATTAGAAATGCTGGTCTGCGAAACCAGAGATTCTGGGTTCGATCCCCAGCAGAGTCGCCAGATTGTGGATATCGCAAGTTTTCTTTCTTTTTACCCACAGCTTTTCTTTTAAAATTCTTTTTCAAAATTTCAAATTCAAAAACAAATGAGTCGCCACTTAATTTTTAAAAGGAAAAATTAAGAAACCATTTTAAAAGCAAACTGATCTTTCAGAAACCAGAGATTAACTAGGTCCGGGGATTATGGAATGAGAGAGGAAGGAGCTCGTCGGACTAAAACACCCTCTCTCACCCTATCTTGAGATAGACCTCTACTCAACATCCTTTTAATCAAATTTATTAATCTAAGCATGCCCTCAACTAATACATATATACATATACATCACAAAAAGCATGTCCAAAAGGGTGCAAAATTGTTAATGACAAAATATCATTCATAAACTACATATTCCAAGTAGCAAGCAACATGCTATGCATTAGGGAACAAGAGAACTTACCCGGGATCCGACGGCGATATTAAACGTGCAATGCATACAAGCAAAAAAAAAAATCCTAAAAAGAGTCTCTAATCACATATACATATAAGGCAAGCTCCTACTTCTAATGTGTCGCGCATGAGGTTGAAAAATCAATAAAATCAAGAAATTAAAATAAATTAAAGAGGGTCCTAGAGATCATACCTTAGTAGCGCTACAAAACAAAATGTTAGTCCACATGATATACAAGATGTGAAGTTAGAAATAACAATCCTAAATTTCTAGCTTAAACCTATCAAGCATGAAATCCAACTTTATTCAATAGCTAGTTCTAATCATGAGCATTAAATGTACATGAATGAATGAATGTGAACAATAATAAGACATGGATTTATTCGCTAATTTGGGTCACTTAGCCTCTGAATTTAAGCTAAATTATCATTATTCAAAGTATGATTTGGGTCTCAAGACATTAGGGGGCCCTTTGAGTTGAAATAAACAAGATTAGACAAAAACAATAGCAATTTTTTTTATGAATTACAGAGAGCAGATCATAGCTTTAAAAAATGGAAAAGCATGATTCCCGTGGTTTGATCTTGATGGATTTTGGACACAAGATGTCTCTGTGTGTCTAGTTTTTAACCCAAAAAAGAAATTAAGGTTTCAACGGTTGGATCTCTGGGAATTAGACAAAAACCAGACATCACTCAGCATTTTACAACCTTCTGTCCAGAGTTCTTGCACGATTTTCTCAAAATAGCAAAAAAATCAGAAATGCTTTGTTCTTTTTAGGGTGACTTCCTAACACATTAATCTACTTAGAAAAAATTATTTTGGGTCACAAACACTTTATTAAAGCATTGGTTTACTTATTTCAAAAGAGTGTTACTATGCTGAAACTCTGGACAGATTGTAGTGTCCTTACAAAACTCACAACCAAACCACTTTAGACATGAAACCACTTTAAAACAAAAAAATACTGTGGTCGAATATTGTGTTGTTGACACTTTCTCGTTGGTTTCATTTGATTTCGACGGATAGATCTCGAACTAAAAATCTTTGATCATAAACAGTTTGTGAACTCACTGTTTTCATTTGTCAAGTTCAACTCTTATTTGCTAATTCCAACTATTGAGTCATGAAGTTGGACTTAAACTAAGCCATCTTCTCCTACCATTTGATGGTCATTGGAGACTAAAAGACCTTTATATTTATAGATTCCAAGTGAAGTATGAATGGAATTCATGAAATCTCAAGATAAAGAATCTAAACCATGGGGATGGGCTTAGACTCAAAACCACTTTCTCCTACCATTTGTTGGTCATTGGAGATGAAGACATGACTATACTCATGAGTCTCAAAGGAATATAGAAAGGATTCCATGAAACACCAAGTTTAGAGGACTCAAGTCATGAGTATGGACTTGGATCCATCTATTTATTTATAAAATGAAGTGATGATCAAATTTTGACTCTCATGTAAAGCATAAGCTTACATGGGATTCAAAGGATCATACTCAAGAGATGTCAAGAGAGATATTGAAGATCTCCAAGAATCTCAAGAGAAAAACATAAACAAAAGAAATAGAAGAAAGATCAAGGAATTAGAAACAAGGACTTCCAAGTTTACTTAACAAACTTTAAAACTTAATCAAGCAAAACTAAAAAATGACTTGAAGATTAGAAGCTCAAAAGAAAGAAAATACAACTAAGATTAGAGGGTCACCTCCAAACTATCCTCAAAGTTCTTTTCCTTTGAAGGTCTTCCAAGCTATTCTCCCTAATTCTCTAAACTCTCTCTTTTTGAATTGTGTTGTATATTGTATGTTGTATCACTCTCTTCTATCTTGTTCTCACTCTTTTTGTCTTCTTTTCACTTATCTTCCTTTTTTATAGACAAAAATTACAAAGTATTTTCAGTGAATTCGGAGTAAAAGACAGGTGTAATCATCCCATTTGGTGGTACAATACGTACTTCCTGAAATTAGACAGACTGCTGCCCAGGGCGACATTCAAAAGTTATTCGCGGCAGTCCGTGGCTGCCGCTGCGGCACTCCGCGACTGCCGTCGCGGCATTCCGTGACTGTCGCGCGGCTCTCAGTGAGTGCCGCGGAAAATTATTGATTGCCGTATTTTCGTCAACCTTACTTTATCAGATTTTTGTTTTTATCTGCATACACATACGTATTGTACCACAAAATACGGACTTTAAAAGCAAATGACAGTCAGAAAATGTCGGCAGCACTCAGTAAATGCCGGGCCGACACTCACTGGATGCCGTTCGGCACTCACCGAGTGCCGCTCGGCACTCACTGAGTGCCGCGGTATACTGCTGTGTGCCGTTTTCTGCTGAACTTCCCTTTTTAGGTCTTTTCTTTCTTCCCTTTTTCTTAAAAAGACTTATTTTTTAAGATCTTTTCCAAAAATGGTGTTTTATACCTGAATTCTCCCAAATACCTGGTATTTTCTTCTTTCTGTGAAATTTTATCGCGTTTGGAGAACTTTCTGAAGAGCTTGGAATACTTCGAATCTTTTCGGTCCTTATCATCATTGGACGTGGAGGTGACACTCTCCTAAATTCGACGGTCGGTCAAAATTGGGGTGTCTACACATTCTTCTTCATACATTCCCACCAGAAATTTCTTTTCAAGTCTTTATACATTTTCGTTCCTCCTGGGTGAACTGTATATCTTGACTTATGTGCTTCTTCCAGGATATCCTTTCTTAGATCTTCATCACCTGGCACGCATAATCTATCTCTGCACCGATATCCTCCATCAATTCCTACCTTCCATTCTGTCGGATCTTTCTCTAACATCTTCGCAAACCATGCTTGAAACTTCTCATCTTCTTTCTGAGCTCCAATAATGCGGTCGATAAGAACAGGCTGTAGGATAAGACATCCGAAAAGTTGTCCTTCTTCTTCTTCAGCACTCTGTACATTGAACTCTGCCAACGTCTCCAATGCTCACCATTCTCTAACCATTAAGGAGGCGATCGTCTCACGAGTCTGTCGACTCAAAGCATCAGCAACCACATTAGCTTTACCAGGGTGGTATTCTAACGTGAAATTGTAATCTTTGATCAGCTCTATCCATCTGTGTTGTCTCATGTTCAACTCTTTCTGTGTGAACAAATATTTCAAACTCTTGTGATCGGAGAATAAATCAAACTTCTCACTGTAGAGATAGTGTCTCCAAATCTTGAGTGCGAAAACTACTGCTGCCAATTCCAAATCATGAATGGGGTAGTTTAACTCATTCGGCTTCAGTTGTCTGGATCCATAGGCGATAACTCTGCCATCTTGCATAAGTACACACCCTAGTCCTTGATATGACGCGTCACTAAAGATAGTGAACTTCACATCATGCTTGGGTATAGCTAGTACCGGTGCGGTAGTGAGTCTCTCTTTCAGCTCTAGAAAGGCATGCTCATGCTTCTCTGTCCACTCGAATTTCAAATTCTTCTTCGTCAACCCAGTTAATGGTGCAGCTATTTTGGAGAATCCCTTAACGAATCTCCGGTAATAGCCGGCGAGTCCAAGAAACTTCTAACCTCCGTAGGGTTGCTCGGCTTAACCCAGTTTGTCACAGCATATGTCTTGGACGAATCCACAGGAATTCCTTGAGATGACACCTTGTGTCCCAAAAATTTTACTTCTTGTAACCAGAACTCACACTTACTGAACTTGGCATACAAGTGGTGGTCCTTGAGCGTCTGCATCGCAATCTGTAGGTGTTGTTCGTGTTCTTCTCCTGACTTAGAATAGATCAAAATATCATCAATGAAGACGGTGACAAACTTATCCAAATAAGGCTTGAACACTCTGTTCATCAGATCCATAAACACTGCCGGGGCGTTCGTCATTCCAAACGGCATTACCAAAAACTCATAGTGACCATATCGGGTTCTGAAAGCAGTCTTAGGTATGTCTTCCTTCCGTACCCTCAACTGATGATATCCCGACCTTAAGTCTATCTTGGAAAATGTCGTAGCTCCTTGTAGTTGATCAAACAAATCGTCAATCCGAGGTAAGGGATACTTGTTCTTGATAGTCACGCTGTTCAGTTCTCGGTAGTCGATACACAACCTGAGCGTTCTGTCCTTCTTCTTCACAAATAACACCGGTGCTCCCCAAGGCGATGTACTTGGACGTACAAAACCTAGGTTCTCGAGCTCTTGAACTTGTTCATTCAATTCCAACAGTTCGGTGGGGGCCATTCTATAGGGAACCTTGGTGATCGGTACGGTACCCGGTATAAGCTCAATACAGAACTCTATACTTCTCTTGGGCGGCAAACCAGAAACGTCTTGAAATACTTCTTCGAAGTCCTTGACTACAGGTATAGACAACACTGTCACTTCTGTACTGACGACTTCGATGTTTTCTAAGCATCTTGTAAGGAACATATCTTCCAAAGGGTTACATTGAAAATCAAAGGGTTGACTCTCATTGTCGGGGAATGTAATTCTCTTCCTCGCACAATCCAACTTCACTTGATTCTGAGAGAGCCAATCTATTCCTAGGATTATGTCGAACTCCTTCATTGATAGGACAATCAACCTTGCCGGGATTTCACGATCTCCTAGCCGTAAAGGACAATCCTTGCACAAGTGTCCTAATCTGACTGCATCTCCTAATGGCGAGGTAGCCCTCAAAGCTTTCTCTAAACGATGAGGTAAGATACCCAATCTCCGAATTGTATTAACAGATATGAACGAAAGAGCAGCACCCGTATCAAATAACACTTTAACATGGGAGTTAAACAGAGTTAATGTACCTTCCACTGCTTGCTGATCAGGTTTAGCTTCTCCATAATCTCCTTCTTCATAAACAGTCCCATCATATCCAGCGGCATCAGGAATAACAGTATTCACGTGAGTCTGACCTTGCTGACCATAAGTCACTTGCTTAGGGGCAGTACAGAACTTACTGATGTGACCTGGTTCACCACAGTTGTAGCAAACTATGCCTTGCTGAGCAGCATGCCTTGGTGCCTTGCAATCTCGAGCCAGATGACCGGGGTTGCCACAGTTGAAGCATTTTCTAGTATTACTACCTTCTCTTACTCGAGGTTGAGTCGGATAGGTGATAGCTTGGGTTCTCTTGCTCCCATCAAAATTCCTCTTTTGCCCTTGGGTACGATTCATTGGTGGTCTATTCCCAAAATTACCCCTTTGAGGTGGTCAGAATTTGAATTGCTTACGGTTCACTCGAGCACCTTCTTCCAAATCAGTGGCCAGGCCAACTGGTCCTTCAAAAGACTTATCTAGGTGGCCGAGAGTCAGGCGACGAATCTGCGGTATCAGCCCTTGGTTATACTTACGGATCCTATGTGAGGGGCGAACTGAGACAGTCTCTCAAACTGAGTGGTGTACTCTTGTACCGATTTGGTTCCTTGAGCCAAATCCATGAATTCTTTCTCCCTTCTGTGCCTCTCCGTGGCTGGGAAATACTTTTCCAAAAACCTTCCCTTAAATGCAGTCCACGTCATTCCCGTTGCAGCTTCGCTCCCGATGGTAGCTATGACTGAATCCCACCAATCTGCGACGGCATCAGTCAATTGGAAATTAGCTAACCTCCTCTTGTCCATCTCATTGCACTGGACAGCCTCGAACATGCCGTCCATCTGTCTTAACCACTGTTCCGCTTTCCATGGTTCTGCAGTACCCGCAAACTGCTCGGGCCTTAGTGCACGGAATCTCTCCAACAGTTTATCTCCAGTCTGATGGCCTTGTCGGTTATCATTCGTATTACTGATTCTTTCCAAACGTCTGACAAATGCTTCGAACATCCCCGTAGGATCGGCAGCCTCAGGTGCTCCTTTGATCAAATTCCTGTCTCTTCTCGGTCTCCCAGCCATTCTATGCATGATAGTGATAATGAGGAAAATGCATGCAATAGAAGTATAAAGCAGTTTAAATGACAACAACAGTAAAAGAGTATTTCTATATATAACTTCTTGTCAAGTTGATACAAAAAGCGTGTATGATCAGATCAATGCCTACCCTATCTATATAGGTTAGGACACATATTGTCCATGCAAGAGTTAATGCCAAAAATGGGGTCATTGCCCTACTTTCTAATGCATGTAATTACAGTTTGCAAAAAGAGAATAGAGCTACTAGTTAAAAATTGTCAATATATACAAAATGACATCTAAATGGTCAGTCATCGCCATAGGTAGCCATCAAAAGGTCAAGTGAGTCGGCCTGATGAAGTCGCTGAACATGAGAGGGGCCTGCCTCAAAATTACAGCTATGTGAGGTCAACAACGAAGCAGGTCCAGGGGCATCAGCCTCTGGCAAAGCTAGCTCAAGTGCTAGTGCCTCCTCAAGGTCAACTGCGAAGTCGTCCCATCCTATGCCATCCTCCTCATCAACACCCTCCCCGCCTATAGGAGCCAAATGAACCACCTCAGCATCGTCCTCATCAGCGGGGACAACTGGTGGAGACATATCCAGCTGTGCAAGGTGAGCCTGCACAACCTGAACCTCAAGGGGTAAATAGAAAGCGTCATTGTTAACCAAGCGAACCATCTCTACAAGCACTAAGCGTTAAATCTTGATAAAGTACAAGATCTCAAGGCGAGCACGGGGTAAATCAACCAGCCCTAATATGTGGATCTGGTGCCAGAGATCTAACTCGACGGTAGCAGCTGCACGCTGCTCAATAGTGATAAAATAAAGTGTCGCCAAAGCCGGTACTATCGCTCCCACAGTAACCCAATGCCCTCCAAAAGCATCAGGTACAAAAAGAGGCTGAGCTGGATCCATACCTGAAAAAGGTACTAACTTAAATCAGGAAAGAGATAATCTTAGGCGTTTGGGTTATGAGTCAAACCTCCCTGTCATATCATCGGGGTGCAAAGCTTAAGTTAACAGATCGTGGAATCGGGTCTAAACTGGTAAACCCTAACCTGGCTAAACTATCTTTAGATAAATAATAACCTGGCTCTGATACCACTAAATCCTGTCACGCCCCGATGTAGCATAAATATGGAAAGCGTTTAATTTCCTTTATGGACCCGTAGGTCGCGACAGTTTGAAGGATCGATTCCGTCCCAAACGTCAACAACAAAAAACATAATAATCAGAGTTGAGTAATCAAGGCTTACAATATTTTTCTAACTTTTTACATATTACAATACGGGGTCAACTAAGGCACAAGCCGCCTTAAGACAAAACAATATCTATCGTCTATTACAGTCATCCTTATTACAAAACAGTTTATAATTTAAAACATAGGGTATTGATAACATTTCTATCTTCCAAGGCAGCCGTTCTCAATTTGCATAATCATAGGGCCCAGCATAGTCATAACCTGAAAAGCCTGAACACGAATGTCCAGGGCGCATCAATGCCGTCAGCTTCAAGAAGCTGGTGAGTATTAAAAACATAACTTTGAATGTAAAACATACCCATTTACCTTTTTCCATTTCTCAATTAATTCAACAAGTTTATATTAAAGCAAGGAGTTCATTTTAGGAATTAAGTACAATCTCATTTAAAAGATATAATTCACATATATGTGACCGTGTATGAGAACAATGCACCATCTCATCTTACCGACTCTTTTCTCTCGACAAAACCCAATAATCCACTATCGCACACCAGTATCTTTGAAATACTCCGATAGCCACACTTTAGCACAGGGGTGCCAGGGAATGTCCAGTTTGCCTCACACTTTGGTCCGGGGTACCAGGGAGTGTCCAATGCCTCACACTTTAATACCTAATCCGCCATGCAAATACCGGAGGAACCCTCACGCAGTATCCAGACTCGGGTATCAGGGAGTGTCCGTAGGCCACACTTTAGCACTACCATGGGTGCCAGGGAATGTCCAAGTTTGGCTTCACACACTTTGACGCTACCATGGTCGTCAGGGAATGTCCAGTTTTATCACCGTCGCATTTCAAAGACACCCTCGCCGCAATCTCAATCACAACACACTTTGGTACTCACTTACTAGGGAGTGTCCACAACACAATCTCAACCGCACTCACTATACCACCCTGACCATTACTCTTTTCCATACTGACCAACATTCACACTCACCATGCATGTACAACTGACTCCACATGTATGTCATGAAACTTTAAAACATGAGGCAAATCACTAAATCATATAAACGACGTGCGTACGGGGATTGATAAGTCGTGGTACATCATTTCAATCGTCCATACATAACCAAATAGGATTCTGTTTTAGTAAATTTTCCATGCAGAGCTTTAAAAGTCCATGAAACATCACCCAAACTGTCCCTTAACATAAAATAAGCAAAAACCAGAAACTGCCCAAAGTCGCACGCACGGGCCGCTTGCGCGATATGCCCAATTTTCCTTTTCTTCATTAAAACTTTTCCATCTGTCAGAATATAGGGAGATTGCTCGTGTGATAGTTCGCTCGCGCGGTCCGCTCGTGCGATTTGCCCGATTTTCATTTTTTTCTTTTTAAAACCTTTTCTGTCTACCTGGAACCAGCCACCTCGCGCGCGCGGGGTCGCTCGAGCGGTCCGTTTGCTCGATCGCGCGCGCGAGATGAAGCAGAGGCTTCGTCTTCCTCACTGGAACTCACCTATTTCAGAATTTCAGGGCCTTTCTTGACCCATTTTCAGAACTGTTTGTATGTATATCATGTTATATATGGATCTCTTTGTTTTTCAACAAGGATTAAGAATTTATGACTAATTTTATATGAATCAATCTATAACTCTTGAATTTTATGAAAAACTAAAAGTTAACAAAACTTAATTTCTTATATACTTTCTCGTATGGATGAATTAGGCTTAAATACTTTAACCATAGTCTATATATACTATAATCTTTCAAAATCATCTTTCAAAACAAATTTTGGTTAGGTTTAGGAAATCTCAAGTTTTTCAAATTCAAACTCTCATGGAGGAATTAGCAATGATGATTTATCAATACACATATACAATCAGTAACTAAGCACGAAATTACATTTGGAGTGAGTTTAAAATACTCACTGATTCAAGCTTTAGAGGTTTAGTTGAGAAAGATAAGCACAATAAGAAATACTCCAAGCTTTTGGATATGGAGGATTGAAGTTCCTTCTTCTCTCTTTAAAATTTCTGAAACTATGAACTCTCAGCTCTCTCTTTTCTCTCTAAAATTTCAGTCTTCAATAAAGGATGAACCAAAGGAGTGTGTGAGAGTGTAGCATATATAGAAGATGTAATTGATGAACTTGGAGGCCAAGCAAATTGTTGTTTACTCAACCAATTGTATTAGCTTTACTAATTTACATAAGCTGTGATATATACCATTACACAAATATACATACGTATAGAGTTTATACAACTCTCAAATGGAGCCAAAGGCCAAGTAGGTGTATAGGGGTCATCTAGAGTGTGTTTGGGAAAATCAGCTTTAGGCACAACATAACACATACATGGACTAGTTTTCCAAACAAGGCCCTATCCAGTGATTAGTTACCATAAATGGAAAGTAAAGCAAGTGTCAAATCTAACTTTACATCACTTCCAAAATCTGTGGAAGTTTAGCACAGCGTGGACAGTTTTAAACATAAACTGGTATTTTCGTGGCGCGGTGTTCGTCACAAAATTACAGAAAATTCATTTTAATGTAGGAAATGATTCCCGATTTTATAAAAATACTGTTTGAGTCAAAAGAAATTATTTTTACCGTTTTGAAATACAGATTTGAAATTCAACACAGGTATTACTAAATTTACAGAAATTGCAGTTTGACATCAAAAGAGTTTTAATTATGAAATAAAACAAGAAATCAGATTTAACATATAAGAATTGTAAATTAAAATGAGATCAGCAATACAGATTAATCATGGAAATTCAAATTGAAATTAAATGCAAATGTAGGTTGTTACAAATTTACTCATATTGTCCACATTTTTTATTTTTATGACAGAGTCTAACATGCCAAACATTCGCAGAAGTAGATAAGATATAAGCAGAACTAGAATATTTATTAATATTAGAAACATTCAACTTAAACATACCCTCACATGCATACCCCTTCCCAACAAACATTCCAGACTTAGAAATTACATACTGATCACCCCCAAAAGTTTGGCTAAACCAGCCTTTTTAATTAAAAAATCATAAACTAAATTTTTCCTAATCTCTGGAGTATGTAGTATATCCTTCAAAATCAATTTCTTCCTGGAGGTAAAATTTAACTCCACATTGCCAGTGCCTAGAACCTTTGTAGTATGAGAATCACCAAGCAATACATTTTCATTCTCCACAGGAGAGTAGCTCTTGAACCAACCACGATTGTTACACACGTGCCCAGAGGCACCGGTATCAATCCACCATCCTTCGGAAACTGTCATGGAATTTACTTCCGTAATCATAGCTACAAGTGGCTCTTCGGTCACGTTAGCCTAAGGAGCAGACTGACGCTACTGGCAATTCCGAGCACGGTGCCCGGGATGTCCACAAACATAACATCCATTGGAATTGTTTTGTCTTGAAGGAGGTCCATGGTCCGTATTCTTTTTAAAGTGGTTCTGGCTCTGGCTTGGATCGAATTTTTTTATTTTGCCCAAAAGAATTTTTCTACCCAGTTTTATTTTTAAAATTTTTTTGGACTGGTTTCAAAACTTTATTTTTATTCTGTTGGGGGACTAACAGTATTATTTTTGGCAGACACAAAACTTTCTTCTTTTTGGTCTTGCAATCTAGATTTCTCCTCAATTCGAAGTCTCACAATTAGACTTTTCATAGAAAACTCTTTAGACTTGTGCCTTAAGGAGTTCCTGAAATCCTTCCAAAAGGGGGGCAATTTATCAATTAAAACTACAACTTGGAATTATTCATCTATTTTCATCCCCTCTTTGAAAGAATTTTCATGAACTATTTTTTGAAGTTCATGGCACTGTGAGACTACCGATTTGTCATCTGCCATTTGGTATTTTAAATAGCAACTTACATTGTATTTTTTTCGCTCCGGCTTCTTCGGTGTCATATTTCTTTTGAAGTGCAATCCAAACTTTTGCAGTTGTAGGCAACTCCACATTAAAGTCATAAAGCTCGTCTGAAAGCCCGTTGAGAATATAGTTTTTGCAATTGAAATCAGCGGCTTCCCATTTCAGTGCTTGATGAGATCTAGCGGGTTCTAGCAAATCTGAATCCCTCGAATTTGGCTCGTCAAGAACAAAAGCAACCTTTAGCAAAGATAGGTATGTTAGCCTTAAGGTATATTAAGGCATATTTAATTATGTTTTGATGATGTCAAATATGCTATGATAATTACATGATTCATATTGTTTCATTCCTTGTTATTATCATAGTCATTTTATGCTCATATATAATCTCATGTATTAATATTGTATCAATGTTTTAACATCTTTGTGTGTATGAGATTTAATTGATGTAGATCAAGATTACAAGGAGATCAACAAGGATCAAGCTTGAAGACTTGAAGATATTTCATCCTTTGTTGAAGTCTAGGACCATCGTTGTAAGGCATCTTGATCTCACACTCATAGGGGCTCAAACAAACTCTAAAAGTTAAAGTTTTGGAAATAAATTTTAAGTGGGTCATATTTAAAGAAATGCCCCAACCAATTGAAAAATAATTAAATGCTGAATCTTATATGGATGGAATGGTATTTGAATCTAGTTTCCAAAACATCAAACGGATCGCAAATCCGATTTTTGTAGAGGGAGTTATGGCCATTTTAGTGGAGATGTGTCAGACTGTTAAACAGGGAGGAGCAGTCGACTGAGGGCCCGATGCAGTCGACTAAAGTGAGCAGAATGCAAACAGAACCCTCTGTAAACACATCTCAGCCGACTGCTTCAAGGCCCAGTTGACTGCTTCAAGGTCCAGTCGACTAAATCGACCTGAAAGGCAATAACGGCTAGTTTTTAAAGGGGATTTTAATTACCAAACATGCCACCAACGGCTATAATCTTCCAAGGCCTATAAATAAATGTTTTCCCAAGCTATTTGGTGTAGAGATTTTGATTGGAAAACATAGTATTGATCACACATCTCTTTGATCTTTAAACATTATCATTTGAGCCCTAGTTGTGTGAGTTTATCAATTTGCTCATATCTTTCATTTGTATTTCTTGAGAGAGCAAAATTGTAGTGAGCTTTATTTGTATTATCCACTCTATATAGAGAGTTTCAATTGTATCCAAATCAATTGTAAAGAGTGAGGGTTAGTAATCCTTGTGTGCAAAGAAGAGGTGTCTTTTGGGAGAGATTGAAGGCTCTTGTAACGGTTTGGTGCACACCTGTAAGTGCTCCGGGAATGGTTTGGTCTACACCCGTGAAGTAGATCGGATTAAAGGAATCCTCAAGAGGTGTTCTTGAGGGGTGGACGTAGGCCGCGGGGTGCGATTGCCGAACCACTTGAAAAATTGGTTTGCAGGTATCTCTTCCCTTATCTCTTTACATAATTACTTGTGATTGTGTTTAATTTGCTATTAAGTTTTTAAAAGGTTAAAATTCCGCTAAAACCTTATTCACCCCCCCTCTAAGGTTTCCACATTTGGGCCAACAATTGGTATCAGAGCTTCGACTCTTCTATTTTCAAAAGTTTTTGAAAAATTTGAGTTAAGATCCATGGAAACTACATTATTTGAAAATGGATATTGTATTAGTACTCCTCCATCATTGAGTGATCATAAGTATGATCATTGGAAGAGGAGAATAGAAATTTATTTTCTTTCACTTGATTACAATCTTTGGAGTATTGTCAAAAATGGTTTTTTTTCCTAAACCAAAGATTGAATGGAATGAAAGTGATCAAAATAACTTTCTATTGAATCTTAGAGCCATGAAAATTCTATATGATGCTTTAGATAATGCCACATATAATAAAATTCGTTCATGCTCTAATGCTAATGAAATTTGGTTGTCTCTTGAAACTATTCAAAATGGTACTAACCAAATTTTTGAAGAAAACAATGTTGATGAAGTTGTAGAAGATATTGAAGGTCAAGATCATCAACAAAGAGAGAAAGAGTCACAAGTGAGAGAAAGAGTCACAAGTGAGAGAAATTCGAGAAGATAATCTTTGTCTCAAGAAAATCTATATGTGCCTATTTGCCAATGAAAAAGAAGAGGAGAATGAGAAAATGACAAAAGGGGGCACTTGAAGCGATTCGGATAATGATGCTTCCGAGGACGAGTCAAGCGACCAAGAAGCCGCCCATGAATATAAGGTAAAAGAGGTAAACTCCAACTCATCCGCTAATTATGATGAACTTCAATGTGCATTTGAGGAGTTACATGAGGAGTTGGAGAATATGGGATCTAAATATATAACTCTTAAAAAGAATTTTTCCAAACTTTCAAATGAGTTAAATATTTTGAAATCCCAAAATGAATCTTTGAAGATTGAAAATGAAAAACATGTTTTAAGAGCACAATCTTCAAATGAGCTTGAAAAAGAAAATTTGGAGTTGAAAAAGCAATTAGATGAGTTAAAATCTCAAAATGAAATTTTGAGAAAAGAAAAGCTTGTTTCAACCAATCAACCTTCAAGTGAACTTATTGAAAACGAAAAGGTTGAATTGAGAAAGGAGGTGGATGATTTGACAAAAACTTTGGCCAAGTTTACCCAAGGTGAACAAAATTTGAATATGCTTTTGGGAAAACAAAAATGTGTTTTTAGTAAGGCCGGTTTGGAATTTAATCCCATATATAAGGAAAAGAAGTACAAAAGCTTCTTTGTAAAGTCCACACCCTCTACTTCAAATTCTCAAATTCCTCACAAGAAATTTTTTGTTAAGGAATCAATCTCAAATGAGACCCTCCCCCATGTAACTTGTCATTATTGCATGAAAAAGGGGCATGTTAATTACAAATGTTCATTTCGTAAGAAAATTAACATGATTTGGGTTGTAAAAGGATCCTCTTCTACTTTCTCGGCAAATGTTGCATCCAAGAGGTGCTTGGACAATGGTTAAATCTCTCACCTTAAGCCTAGTAGGAGTAGGTTAGATTAATTTGTTTCAAATCACTTTGATTTTGTTTAGATATGCATACTTGATTTTTTTCATAATCTTGTTTCATCCACTTGTGATTTGGATATGTCTTTACATAAATCATCATGCTCTTGATATTGTTTATTTGAAAAATGATGATATTCTTTTGTTTGATTAGACAAAGTTTTTAAGAATGGTTAGACCAAATGATGTTTTGTGAATCATTCAATTTTTTGCTGCTGAACTGTCATTTTTATGAACTGCTGAACAAAGCAGTCGACTGGTACCCCGACACAGTCGACTGATTCAGGTGTGAGGTTTTGAACTTTTTGATTCTGCATTGATAAGTCGACTGAGGAGTCGACTGATGGAATGCACAGTCGACTGATCCGACTGAATTTTTGTTTATCTTATATTTTGAGTTCTCCAACTTTATTATTGGTATCTTTTGGTATCTTTTATCATTGCACATGCTTAGGGGGAGCACTTTCATCTATTCATTTTCTCACATGTGGTTATATTTGTTTATTTTTGGTATCATTTTGGCTTTTTGATTTGTATGCCTATTGTGAGGGGGAGCTTTGTGTTTTATCCCCAATTCTTTTTATAATGTCAAAGGGGGAGAAATATGAGAAGTATTGGGGAGAAGTATTTGGGTAGTTATCATTCATGTTCTTTAACATATGATATCCATTATGAATGATAATATGAAAATGACCAAATGTGATTATTTTGGCATATCCTTCATTGGTTGTTTGCCATCATCAAAAAGGGGGAGATTGTTAGCCATAAGGTATATTAAGGCATATTTAATTATGTTTTGATGATGTCAAATATGCTATGATAATTACATGATTCATATTGTTTCATTCCTTGTTATTATCATAGTCATTTTATGCTCATATATAAATGTATTAATATTGTATCAATGTTTTAACATCTTTGTGTGTATGAGATTTAATTGATGTAGATCAAGATTACAAGGAGCTCAACAAGGATCAAGCTTGAAGACTTGAAGATATTTCATCCTTTGTTGAAGTCTAGGACCATCATTGTAAGGCATCTTGATCTCACACTCATAGGGGCTCAAACAAACTCTAAAAGTTAAAGTTTTGGAAATAAATTTTAAGTGGCTCATCTTTAAAGCAATGCCCCAACCAATTGGAAAATAATTAAATGTTGAATCTTATATGGTTAGAAAGGTATTTGAATCTAGTTTCCAAAATTGTCACGCCCCGGATCCATACATATGAATCTAGGTCACGTGGCACGCCATCAAGGCTTACCAAAATGATTAAAGTTTCCAAAAATGACCTTAATAAAAGTTTTGCACCAAAACCACCAACTTCCAAATAGTTTTTCAAAGGTTTTATTAAACGCGTGCCCAAACACGCCTTAATGAGTTTTGTTGTCAAAAGTAACAATTTCGTAAGTCAATGGGTCCCAAAAGGTACCTCCATGCCTAATTAGAAGTTGTTCCGAAAATTGGAAGTAGTAGTTTGAAATTTCTGGCAGGGGGCATTTCGACCGGTCGAATTGCCCCGTTCGACCGGTCGAATGGGGTCTGTGCAGAAACCAAACCTCCAAAAGGCCGTATTCACAATTGCCGGCGTTTTTTCGCCAACGCCGTTAATTACCGGCGCTGCCTAATAAACGCCGTTAATTCCCGGCGCTTCCGCGACAAACTCCGCTAATAAATCAATACCTCTTTTACCCAAAAAACCAACCCAAATCAATTCAAGCCAAACCATTTCGAATGCGAGTTAAACCTTCCAAAGACTTGTAAAAACAAATAAACCATTTATACAACCACCACAAGCGTTACCCGGATTATAAGTACCAAAAGAACAAGTTTCACACATCTTGGCAACGAGGTCCTAAGGTGAACCAAGTGCCATACTCGCATATATAACAAATCCTATTACAAGTTGCACGGTTAAACAACCGGCATGAGTTAAACATATATATTACAAACATGATACAAGTTCTATAAACATTAGGAGCTTCCGGTCCTTCCTCGCCTCATTACCCGTGATTCTCCCCTCCAGTCCTTTCACCTGAATGGTTATTTATATAACCACAGATATATGGATTTGTTTAAGCTAACGCTTAGTGAATAATATGAATCAAGCATACGGATGACACATATGTTCCAATCCATCATAACACATAACTGTTGGTCTCTAGGGAATAAGTGCACCTTCACCGATCCAAAGTCTTAAGACTCAACCACGACCCATGCCCCTTCGACATGTCGGGTTAATGCCTTTCTCGGCAAGTGACCGTCGTCACTACTAATCCTCCCCTTTTGAGAGGACGTCTCACGGTGAATTAGCACAAATCCCCCTTTAACCCACATAGGCACATAAACATGCTCATTTAACACATATCACCATGCTTTTCATTTCAACATACTTTGGGCCTACTTTATACATGAGTTTTGCCCAATATGAACTACACATGGTATCTATATACATTCCTAGCATATCAAATGCATTAAACCATAGAATCATCCAAAAATCAAGATTTATATCACTCACATCCGATTTACGCTCTTAAACGCCGATCCAAGGAAAACTCAAGCACAAAGAACGTGCAGTAATTCTTCTAATACAATTCCTATTAATCAAAAGTCCAATTATCAACTTTATATGAAAATTCTAGAAAATGAGTTTTCGGAAAACTTAACCAAACAAGGCCTAATAGGTATCAAAACGACTGCCTTACCTCGTAGAGTTCAAATACGGAATTTGATGAAAAACAAACGGGTAGAACTCCGTCGATTCGAGTCTTGAAGCTCTAAGCCAAGAAATCCTCCATTTGGCCTCTTCTTGAATTTAGGTTAGACTTTATAAAAATTTATGAAAGTCATCACTATCTATATATAGGCAACACTTTCAGAAATTGTGTTTACCTCCCCACGAGTTTTCAAAACTTCTAATCAGTCTCTTAAACTTTCTACACAGCTAATGCATAGCTCTACAGGTGAAACCTCAAAATTAAAAAGGTTTCCGACTAAGTTCCGTTTGGTTGCTAAAACGCAAGTTTCTACAAATTTTACGAAATTGCTAATTAGCTTACCAAATTACGTAACGTGTTCAATTCCGTCCTCACCAGGCATCTAATGACTCCGATGAGTCGCTATCAATAATATAATAATCAATTATATTCACATATGCCTAAATAAACATTTAAGCACATAACTATGAGTTATTACTCATTTTCCCAACCGTAGGGAATTCTCACATGCCCACCTTCTGGACTGCCTTCAAGGCCAAATACCAGGTTCTCAAGAGACACCCTCCAATAGTGAGTCATCACTTACTTCACACGTGTTCGTTAACACAACAATAAGCATACCATGCATGCTAAAATAATATAATTAAATGTCGTGGGAGCGGGTATGACAAAAACATCAAACAGATCGCAAATCCGATTTTTGTAGAGGGAGTTATGGCCATTTTAGTGGAGATGTGTCAGGCTGTCAAACAGGGAGGGGCAGTCAACTGAGGGCCCGATGCAGTCGACTAAAGTGAGCAGAATGCAAACAGAACCCTCTGTAAACACATCTCAGCCGACTGCTTCAAGGCCCAGTCGACTGCTTCAAGGTCCAGTCGACTGAATCGACCTAAAAGGCAATAACGGCTAGTTTTTAAAGGGGATTTTAATTACCAAACATGCCACCAACGGCTATAATCTTCCAAGGCCTATAAATACATGTTTTCCCAAGCTATTTGGTGTAGAGATTTTGATTGGAAAACATAGTATTGATCACACATCTCTTTGATCTTTAAACATTATCATTTGAGCCCTAGTTGTGTGAGTTTATCAATTTGCTCATATCTTTCATTTGTATTTCTTGAGAGAGCAAAATTGTAGTGAGCTTTATTTGTATTATCCACTCTATATAGAGAGTTTCAATTTGTATCCAAATCAATTGTAAAGAGTGAGGGTTAGTAACCCTTGTGTGCAAAGAAGAGGTGTCCTTCTTTGGGAGAGATTGAAGGCTTTTGTAACAGTTTGGTGCACACCCGTAAGTGCTCCGGGAACGGTTTGGTCTACACCCGTGAAGTAGATCGGATTAAAGGAATCCTCAAGAGGTATTCTTGAGGGGTGGACGTAGGCCGCGGGGTGCGATTGCCGAACCACTTGAAAAATTGGTTTGCAAGTATCTCTTCCCTTATCTCTTTACATAATTACTTGTGATTGTGTTTAATTTGCTATTAAGTTTTTAAAAGGTTAAAATTCCGCTAAAACCTTATTCACCTCCCCTCTAAGGTTCACATTTGGGCCAACAAGGTAGAATATCATTTTGGTCTTCCAACGCTTGAAGAATTGACCTTCGAACTGGAAAGGGCGGTTGTGACTGTTGTCGCTGAGAGAAGCAGTATTCTGATTGGCTTCCATGAGGCTAAATCAACCTTAAAATTTTTGCAATTCTGTACCGAAAAAGCTTAGAAAATTGGAAACCGAATCAGTAATGGGGCCGAGGCGCGGACCAGGTCGCTCTCTTTAAGCTTGATTTTGCGCCTCCTCAGTCTTCTCACCGGTGCACAGGATGGTGTGTCAACCCCTACGATACAACAACCCAACACAATAAATTTTCTGTCCAGCTATATGCACTAAATTGAACAGAAACGAACTACACCGAATGCTCAAGGATTATTCTGTATTGCCCATATAATCTTTGAAGATAGAGAAGCAAAATGAAAATAATTTTTTTTTTCTCACTGCTTTTTTTTTCCTTCTTTTTTTTTTCGTACATAAAGAAGTTGAAGAAAAATGAAAGTAGAACTATATATCTTTCGGCTTATCAATTATATCTAAAGTTGTATTGTACTCATACTAATACATATTGTCTCATATATCCAACGCTAACGTTATGATAGCGTTAATATGAGGAAAAAGTGGACAACAGTACCCACTTAGAGGATGAGAAGTTGTAGGATAATGGGTGAGAGATTTTAATATGTAGTTAAAAGGCCGAGTCAAAGATATTATATATAATAAATAAGTTAATAATATTATTTCCTCGCAAAATGCTTAAACCACATACTTTTATTATTATTTTGATAAAATACTCCAACTTAGGCTAACTGAGCCTAAAGGCGAGCTCGGGCCAAGATGGGTCCGAACAGGCCTTAAGCCTTTGGGGGTAACCCAAACGTTGTCCGAATGGTCAATGGGTTAGGGTCGGGCCTTAGGCCTTAAATGGTAGACCCAAGCCGTGCACGAAGGTAAATGGATCTTCTGTGATACATCTTAGTAGATTCAAATGTATCATCATATATGTTAAGTTACAACATTTTGAAACAACTCTCAAAATGTTTTAACTCGGGCCATATGGTTGTAACTTCAAAAAAACCATCTTGCTTTTGAAAAAAAATACATTACCTGTAAAATCAAAATAAAAAACTCTACGCAAATATCTTGTTTCACAACGGATTCCACAATAAGTCTATATTTTGGTTGCAAATATGGGCTTATTGTGGAATCTGTTGTAAAACAAGATGTGTGCGTAGAGATTTTGTTCTTTATTTCTAAAAAAAAAATAAATTAGCATTTCCTCTTCATAAAAAAAAAAAAAAAAAAGTATTCCCTCACACGATTGGTTCACTTAACAAGTATCCACTTACACATATACCAACCATATTCAAACACAATATTGCATGTCCGACTGTATGCAAGAGAAACTTTCTCTTTAATGGGAAATGCTATTTTTTTTTCCTGTCAAACCTATATTTTGGTATCGCTGTAGTGCAAAAATGCTATGTTTCAGCATATGTGCTCTAATGGTACATGCTAAATAAAATGCTATCATTTCCTCGTATTGGAAAAAGTTTAGATATTGCCTTGTTGGCGAGCCAAATTATAGTATGACCCTTCAAAAATACATCTTCAATGGTGTGCCAAATATCATGCCAAACTATAGCAATGCCAAAGGTCATGCCAAATTTGGCACAGGATATAGCATTGCTATAATTTGGCATGAACTTTGGCATGACATTAGAGAGAAAATTTTCAAAATCATGCTATAATTTGACAGTAGCATGAAGTATAGCATGCCCATTAAAAATGTTCTAAGTATTTCCTTCTACATTTCTGGTAATTCTGAACTTTCAACCATTAGGGTGTACTTTTACAGAAGTAGGTTGTCCACGTTACAGTTATTAGAGCCCAAAGATTGTTGCAGTGATATCATCATCTTGTTGCAAAAAAAGATTAGGGTCGCTCTACCATACATCCCTAGTGGCTTGGAATTATCATATGACTATATGAGTAATGCTATGCTTCCCAAATCTAAATCTTAAATTCCTATCCAAAATATGGCACCAATTAAAATCCAGTAGGTCCACTGACTACAGTGGGGTCACTTCAACATCCCCTAATCAAAATTCAGTGGACCCATTGCCACATCATTTAGGATGGTAAATTGGGATTTGAATTTGTGAAGCATAGCATTACTCGTATCATATATCCCAATTTTGTAAGTTGGTCCCAATGTGTTGCAAGTTTTAAAAACCAATTTGACTTTAAATCCAAAGTAGTTTTGAAGTTGCAAACATGTTGGGACCTATTTACAATATGTCAGGACCAAGATACAACTTATTGGGACAAAAAAAAATTCACTAGGATGTAACACATCCAAAACCACTAGAATAGATCATAGAATTTTCCAAAAGATAATGGTTGCACACCAAAATACATAGTTGTGCCTATTCTAGTAAATAGGTTACACTAGGCCAGGGTCAATTGGGAGAGCCCTTGGGCCCATGATGGAGCTACGAGTATCCTGAAGAGGTCAAAAGTTTTGATCTCCAGTTCAAGGTCGATATTTTGGAAATTTTACCATGTACCAACGTTGGAGATAAGGAAGTTAAATAACCCAAATTTGATTTTTATTATATACTGAAAACTTCTAATTCTCGAGTGTGAACATAAGCACAATGCCGAGCTACGTTAAATATTTGTATCATTCAATCTTTTTGTTGTTTCTTATTTATTGTCTGCGTGTGTTACGATCTATCAATAGTAATGATAACGAAAGGAAAAGCTAGGTACTTTCCCTTAAGTTTGGTCCAGTGTACAAATATGTGTATGTGGTAATATAATATGGGAATTGATTTTGGCACTCCAAAAATTACCATTGACACTCCATGCAGTGCTTTAACTGCATGGTACCACATGCACTGAATGTGATATAACGAAGTGCTAATGGTAACTTTTGAAGTGCCAAAATCAATTCTCTATAATATTTTAACATTTTAGAAAATGACAAAAAATGCCTTAAAAAAGTACTTAAAAGAGTTGTCCGAATGAAAAATTCCAAGGTGCAAACATAGATGATTATAACACCCACATTTGTGTTATTGCATTTGTACCATATTGTCATGCATGATAATGTGATGTGGCGTGTCCTATGACACATGGTTGAGTGAGTTTTGACTCACGAGTTGATTTGGGTGTCTGTATTAGAGAACCCTTTGAAACAGTGGTAATTGAGGATTTATTGCTTGTGAAGTCTCTTCGAGTATGAGACGGTCACTGTGGAATACTTTAAATGTTTATCTGAAAATAAATGTTTACCTGTGTATTTCAATATCTGTATTATTTTCTGTTTTAGAATTTATATCTACTGTTAGTTTCAGTATCCTGGTGAGAACGAATGAACACGCTATTAATTTGGTAGGCTAATTAGCAACATCGGAAACGTCATGTAGAAATTCGCGTTTTAGCGACCAAACGAAACTTAGTCGGAAACTTTTATAATTTTGAAGTTTCACTCGTAAAGCTATGAATAAGTTGTATAGAAAGTTTCAGAGACTAATTAGGAGTTCGGAAACTCGTGGGGAGGTAAACGTAATTCCCGAGAGTTTTGCCTATAAATAGGAAGTGATGACTTCCATATTTTTATAAGTTTAACCTAAAGTTCAAGAAAGGAGGCCATAGGGAGATTTTGGGAGCTTAGAGCTTTGCGACGCCAAACGACGACTTTCCGTCAGTTTGTTTTCTCCTAGATTTCATATTCGAGCTCCTCGAGGTAAGAGCTTCGTTTTGATATATGTTAGGACTTGTTTGGCCAAGTTTTTCAAAAAGTTGTTTTCTAGAATTTTTCATAAAAGTTGATAAATGAAATTCTGATCCATAGGAATTGTACTAGACGGACTTCTGCACGTTCTTTGTGCACGGGTTTTCTTCAAATTGAATTGTAAGCGCGTAAATCGGAGGTGAGTGATTCAACTATTTTTGGAATGATTTCTTGGCATGTATTCATGTTATGTTTGAATAACATGTATTAATCATTAGAGATATATTGTGTAGTTCATATTGGGCAATTATATTGATAAGTAGGCTCAATAGCACGGTGATATGTTTTTTTATTACCGCGAGCATGGTGATATGTATTTGAGCATGTTAAGTTGCTTATGTGGGTCAGAAGGAGCACGTGGTCACCGTGCCATTTTTGTGGAGCCGATATAGGCATTAAGGTCGCACGATTGAAGAAAAGAATCGTGGGTCTTACCCTTTCGCGTGGACTTATTGGCGAGGAGTCGCGGATTGGGAATATGGACGGGCACGTGAGTCTCCGGCGACTAGTATGAAATGTAGAGATGTGAATGCGGACATGTTTATCATTCATGTACATATGTTGATTTATTCACTAAGCTTTAGCTTAAACAAATCGAAATATGTGTGGTTATTCAAATAACCATTTCAGGTGTAAATGCTGGCGAGGAATCGCAGAAATGAGCACGTGGGTTTTGGGAGTTCGCTTAGAAGGCAACTCAATGCTTTAATCTCGTGATTTTGTAATCGGATAGTCTATTTCATTTGAGTTGTTAAGGGACTTGTAATAGAATGGAGAGTCGTCTTGTAAACGTTTTATTTTAGTTCCAAATCCTATAAGGAATTACTACGTTTTGTTTTGACTTTGAAAGCATGGTTTGGGTTGTTTAAGTTATCATGTACTTGAACCTAGAGTTCACGGTTTGAAATGTTTTACTTGTCGACTTTATGTCTTGTATTAATGTTGAGATAGTTTGCGGTCGCAAGAGTCGTTTGACCTTAGGCAATTTCCTTGTGCAAGAAGGATTGCTGTCAGAGGGTCATTCGACCGGTCGAAAGGGACAGCTCGACCGGTCGAAGTACCCTCTGCTGTGAAGGATTATTGCCGAGGGTCATCCGACCGGTCGAAAGGGGCATCTCGACCTGTCGAAATGACCCCTGCATGAAAACTTTTTATACCCCTTTCGCAACTTATTTAAATGTTTTGATTGGTTGTTAGGGCACCTTTGGGATCCCTTTGAATATAAATTCATTCGTTTCAAAATATAATTACGTTTTCAAATTTATATGGATTTTACCAACTTCGGGTATATTGTTTCAAAGGAACGACTACTATTTGTTATATTTTAAGTTTATTTTCCGCTGCTACAACTTTGATTTGAGTAGGAAGAGCCTCGGTGGCGTGCCACGGGCTCCGGTTCCGCTATGGTGGGACCGGGCTGTGACATTTAGTGGTATCAGAGCATAAGTTTAGAGCCTTGGGAACGAGTGACGTTATATATGTTGAGTGACGTCGAGTGGAGTGTGTAATTGTAAAGATAATGGTTATCATTGTATAAATGCTTCATGCATTAGCATTTGTTGATTGTGATGAACAGTGCACATATATCTATATTGTGGCATAGCATGCATGGTCATTATGCATTGAACTCAACAGGGGAAATATTTAAAACGTTATGGCTGATCCACCAAGAGAATTGTCACCGCATTCGCGGATGGACCAAATAGTGAATATGGTGGGAAATTTCATACAAGCGGTAAGTGAAAGAGAACAGATGAACGTTCAGCCTCCACAAGTGGAAATTCGTTATGTCAATACACCATCGGCACCGCAACCTCAACACACGATCGTGGAACAGTTTCATAAGCGAAAGCCGACGTTGTATCATGGGCAAGTTGACATAGACTTGGCCGATCATTGGATGATGGACATGGAAAGACATTTCCGTCAGGTAATATGTACCGATGAGGAGAAAATTTTATGCGCATCCGATACGTTGATGGGCGAAGCATTGGATTGGTGGAACAACGTGATTGAACAAGGGAAGCCGACCACGTGGGAAGCATTTAAAGAAGAATTCAACAAACGTTTCTTCCCGCAATCTGCTTATACTCAGAAACGTCAAGAGTTTGCAAGTTTGGTTCAGGGAGATATGACCGTGGGTGAGTATGTTTCTCGTTTCAATGCTTTGTTACGATTTGGGAAAACTACCGTTCCGACTGATAGGGATAAAGCTCGTAAGTTTGAGGAAGGGCTTAGAGAGAATATCCGTGGCCGTGTGGACATGTTGCAACACCCGACCGTTTCTCTCGTTGAGGAAGCTGCCCGTATTGCTGAGAAAAGTGTCGACAGATATCGACAGGGACAACAAGGGAAGAGAGCAAATGACAGTCGGGGTAAGAGTCAAGGGAATGCGAAGAAACCGTTCACGCAAGGTTCAGGATCGAATATGGGTAGTCAAGGAGGAAGTGTGTTTGTTGGAGACTCGAGACCGTTGTGTCCAACATGTAACCAGCGACACAGAGGAACCTGCCATCAATTGATCACTTGCTATATTTGTAAACAATTGGGGCATGTGTCTAGAAATTGTCCTTTGAACGCAAATTCAACTACACCAAACACAACCTCGAACACCAAGAGCTATAACCCAGAAACGAGAGGAAAATGTTTTGAGTGTGGCCAACCTGGGCACATAGCGAAGAATTGCCCGAGTAAAAGACAACCGGGAATGAGTACCGGGGCATCGAGTGTGCCAAGCGGATCAAGGGTAGAACCTCGAATAGATAAAGGGAAAGGAGTCGCGTAACAACAAGGACGATACTTCCAACTCAGGCCGGGGAATACGGATGATACCGTCGTATCAGGTATTCTTCCTATTTGTTCGTATCCTGCACGTATACTTATGGATTCTGGTTCAACGCATTCATTTGTATCACGTGATTTTGTTAAGCATTTAACTATTAAGTCAGAACCGCTAGGATATGATTTGTGTGTATCATTGCCTAGTAGTGAACCGTTAGTTACTTCGTCAATATTCAAGTCATGTGAGATCAAGATAGGTGATAAAGTCTTGAGCGTTGATTTGATTCCGTTGACCGGTGAATTACTTTGATGTTATCTTGGGTATGGATTGGTTGTCGGTTAATCAAGCCAAAATCGATTGTGAACAAAAACGGGTTAGTTTCTATCCGTCAGGGCAAGAAGAGTTTACTTTTCAGGGTAAGGGAGTGATCGTACCGCCGTACTTGATATCGGCGATTCAAGCAAGTAAGATGTTGAAGAAGGGTTGTTCGGGTTTCTTATGTTCAATTGTCGACACGCGAGTTCTTGGACCACTAATAGAAGACATTTCAGTAGTTCGAGAATTTCCAGATGTTTTTCCCGATGAGTTACCCGACGTATTGATTGAAAGAGAGCTTGAGTTCACGATAGAAGTAGTACCAGGGTCACAACCGGTATCCAAAGCACCGTACCGAATGGCACCGATAGAGTTGAAAGAACTGAAAGTTCAGTTAGAAGAACTGTTGGAGAAGGGTTTTATCCGACCGAGTGTTTCGCCGTGGGGAGCTCCAGTCTTGTTTGTGAAGAAGAAAGATGGAACAATGCGCATGTGCATCGACTACCGAGAGTTAAATAAGTTGACCGTCAAGAACAAGTATCCGTTGCCGCGAATAGATGACTTGTTTGATCAGTTACAAGGGGCTCAGATATTTTCGAAGATCGACTTGAGATCCGGTTACCACCAGTTGAAAGTCAAAGAGGAAGATGTTGAGAAGACAGCTTTCAGAACTCGATATGGTCACTTTGAATTTTTGGTTATGCCATTTGGAGTGACTAATGCACCAGCTGCTTTCATGGACCTGATGAACCGTGTCTTCAAAGATTATTTAGATGAGTTTGTTATCGTGTTCATAGATGACATCCTAATCTACTCCAAAAGCGTAGAAGATCACGAGCATCATTTGCGATTAGCTTTACAACGATTGCGTGAAAAGAGATTATTCGGCAAATTGAAGAAGTGTGAGTTTTGGTTGACAGAGATAGCTTTCCTTGGGCATATAGTATCGGCAAAGGGAATTTCTGTAGACCCTCAGAAGATAGAAGCAGTTACTAACTGGGCGAGACCAACGAATGTGACAGACATCAGAAGTTTCCTAGGATTAGCTGGGTATTATCGGAGATTTGTAAAAGATTTTTCGCGTATAGCAATGCCGATAACGCAGTTAATGAGGAAAGATATTGCTTTTGTTTGGAGTCCGGAATGTGAAGAAAGTTTTCAAGAGTTGAAGAGCCGACTAGTGAAAGCACCAATATTAGCCGTTCCGTCAGGGACTGAAGGGTTTATCATTTACAGTGATGCTTCATATAGAGGTTTAGGTTGCGTTCTTATGCAAGGTGATAAAGTTATTGCGTATGCGTCGAGACAACTTAGACCGCACGAGAAGAATTATCCAACACATGATCTAGAATTGGCCGCCGTGATTTTTGCATTGAAGATTTGGCGTCATTACCTATACGGAGAAAAATGTGAGATATATACGGATCACAAGAGTTTGAAGTACCTGTTTACACAACGAGATTTGAACATGAGGCAAAGGAGATGGTTAGAGTTGATGAAGGACTATGACTTGTCAATTCAGTATCATCCGGGCAAGGCGAATGTTGTCGACGATGCTCTTAGTCGCAAAGTACCAACCAATACCGCATCAAATTTGACTTCTCAGAAGGAATTGATACGAGATATGGAGAATATGGAGCTTGAGGTGATTCCGAGGATTGAAGGTGGATTGATGTCGACGATTGTGGCACAACCACTCTTGATTCACGAGATCACGGAGAAACAACTTCAAGACGTGGCTTTGAAGAAGATTTGTGATGAGATTCCAATGGGCAAACAACCGGGATTCACGTTTGAGAACAATGTGTTGAGATTGAGGGGTAGAATTTGTGTACCTAGTGAGAAAGAGTTGAAGCGAAACATCCTAGAGGAAGCACACAATACGAAGTATACCGTTCATCCGGGAAGCACCAAGATGTATAGAGATTTGAGACATGTTTATTGGTGGCCGGGAATGAAGAGGGAAATAGCACGCTATGTTTCGCGTTGTACTAGTTGTCAACAAGTAAAGGCCGAACGCCAAGTACCTTCAGGATTGTTACAACCGTTACCGATAGCTGAGTGGAAATGGGAGCACATAACAATGGATTTTGTTAGTGGGTTTCCGAGGTCGAAGAGATCGAACACTATTATTTGGGTGATTGTTGATCGTTTGACGAAGTCGTCACACTTCCTACCGCTTCGAACAACTAAGCCAATGACGTTAGCTAAGTTGTATATTCGCGAGATTGTGAGACTACATGGTATCCCAGTTTCTATCGTTTCTGATAGGGATAGTAGTTTTACATCGAAGTTTTGGAGAGCCTTGCAAGAAGCAATGGGTACCAAATTACACTTTAGTACAGCTTTTCATCCTCAGACCGATGGTCAATCAGAGAGAGTAATCCAGATTTTGGAAGACATGCTTAGGCTATGTATACTTGATTTTCAGGGTGATTGGGAAGACCATTTGCCATTGATTGAGTTCGCATATAACAACAGTTTTCAGTCAAGTATTGGGATGGCTCCTTATGAAGCTTTATATGGTCGTGTATGTCGTTCACCGATTAGTTGGACAGAAGTCGGAGAAAGAAAGATTGAAGGGCCGAAAATTGTACAAGAGACGACGGATAAGATAAAGGTAATTAGACAACGATTACTGACAGCTCAGAGTAGGTATAAGAGTTATGCCGATAAGCGTAGACGACCGTTGGAATTTGATGTGGGAAACTTGGTGTATTTGAAGGTGTCGCCTTCAAAGGGAATAACCAGATTTGGTAGATACGGGAAGCTCAACCCGAGGTATGTAGGACCTTTTGAAATCATTGGAAAGGTTGGACCCGTAGCTTATCGTTTGAACTTACCGAGCGAGTATGCTCAAGTTCATAACGTGTTTCATGTATCATTGTTACGTAAACAATTAGTGGAAGATAGAGATCAAGTAATGACTCCGACATCGAATGAGATTCAGAGTGATTTAACGTATGTCGCATATCCGGTAGAAATCTTAGATCGGAAGGATCAAGTCTTACGAAATAAAGTAATATCGAAAGTGAAAGTGTTATGGCGTAGCCAAACTACGGAAGAGATGACGTGGGAGATAGAAGATGAGATGCGTACTCAGTATCCGCACCTTTTCGAGACATGAGGTACAAGTTTGGGGACAAACTTCTTTTAAGGGGGAGAGTATTATAACACCCACATTTGTGTTATTGCATTTGTACCATATTGTCATGCATGATAATGTGATGTGGCGTGTCCTATGACACATGGTTGAGTGAGTTTTGACTCACGAGTTGATTTGGGTGTCTGTATTAGAGAACCCTTTGAAACAGTGGTAATTGAGGATTTATTGCTTGTGAAGTCTCTTCGAGTATGAGACGGTCACTGTGGAATACTTTAAATGTTTATCTGAAAATAAATGTTTACCTGTGTATTTCAATATCTGTATTATTTTCTGTTTTAGAATTTATATCTACTGTTAGTTTCAGTATCCTGGTGAGAACGAATGAACACGCTATTAATTTGGTAGGCTAATTAGCAACATCGGAAACGTCATGTAGAAATTCGCGTTTTAGCGACCAAACGAAACTTAGTCGGAAACTTTTATAATTTTGAAGTTTCACTCGTAAAGCTATGAATAAGTTGTATAGAAAGTTTCAGAGACTAATTAGGAGTTCGGAAACTCGTGGGGAGGTAAACGTAATTCCCGAGAGTTTTGCCTATAAATAGGAAGTGATGACTTCCATATTTTTATAAGTTTAACCTAAAGTTCAAGAAAGGAGGCCATAGGGAGATTTTGGGAGCTTAGAGCTTTGCGACGCCAAACGACGACTTTCCGTCAGTTTGTTTTCTCCTAGATTTCATATTCGAGCTCCTCGAGGTAAGAGCTTCGTTTTGATATATGTTAGGACTTGTTTGGCCAAGTTTTTCAAAAAGTTGTTTTCTAGAATTTTTCATAAAAGTTGATAAATGAAATTCTGATCCATAGGAATTGTACTAGACGGACTTCTGCACGTTCTTTGTGCACGGGTTTTCTTCAAATTGAATTGTAAGCGCGTAAATCGGAGGTGAGTGATTCAACTATTTTTGGAATGATTTCTTGGCATGTATTCATGTTATGTTTGAATAACATGTATTAATCATTAGAGATATATTGTGTAGTTCATATTGGGCAATTATATTGATAAGTAGGCTCAATAGCACGGTGATATGTTTTTTTATTACCGCGAGCATGGTGATATGTATTTGAGCATGTTAAGTTGCTTATGTGGGTCAGAAGGAGCACGTGGTCACCGTGCCATTTTTGTGGAGCCGATATAGGCATTAAGGTCGCACGATTGAAGAAAAGAATCGTGGGTCTTACCCTTTCGCGTGGACTTATTGGCGAGGAGTCGCGGATTGGGAATATGGACGGGCACGTGAGTCTCCGGCGACTAGTATGAAATGTAGAGATGTGAATGCGGACATGTTTATCATTCATGTACATATGTTGATTTATTCACTAAGCTTTAGCTTAAACAAATCGAAATATGTGTGGTTATTCAAATAACCATTTCAGGTGTAAATGCTGGCGAGGAATCGCAGAAATGAGCACGTGGGTTTTGGGAGTTCGCTTAGAAGGCAACTCAATGCTTTAATCTCGTGATTTTGTAATCGGATAGTCTATTTCATTTGAGTTGTTAAGGGACTTGTAATAGAATGGAGAGTCGTCTTGTAAACGTTTTATTTTAGTTCCAAATCCTATAAGGAATTACTACGTTTTGTTTTGACTTTGAAAGCATGGTTTAGGTTGTTTAAGTTATCATGTACTTGAACCTAGAGTTCACGGTTTGAAATGTTTTACTTGTCGACTTTATGTCTTGTATTAATGTTGAGATAGTTTGCGGTCGCAAGAGTCGTTTGACCTTAGGCAATTTCCTTGTGCAAGAAGGATTGCTGTCAGAGGGTCATTCGACCGGTCGAAAGGGACAGCTCGACCGGTCGAAGTACCCTCTGCTGTGAAGGATTATTGCCGAGGGTCATCCGACCGGTCGAAAGGGGCATCTCGACCGGTCGAAATGACCCCTGCATGAAAACTTTTTATACCCCTTTCGCAACTTATTTAAATGTTTTGATTGGTTGTTAGGGCACCTTTGGGATCCCTTTGAATATAAATTCATTCGTTTCAAAATATAATTACGTTTTCAAATTTATATGGATTTTACCAACTTCGGGTATATTGTTTCAAAGGAACGACTACTATTTGTTATATTTTAAGTTTATTTTCCGCTGCTACAACTTTGATTTGAGTAGGAAGAGCCTCGGTGGCGTGCCACGGGCTCCGGTTCCGCTATAGTGGGACCGGGCTGTGACAATGATTGTTTCCACCAGAAGAAATGATAACTAGTATTGAACTATAGAAAGTGACAAGGTAACATTCCAAATTTCCAAGCAAAAAAAAGTGACACAAACTGCCAATATTTCTTTGGAACTACCAACAAAAGATGCAACTAATATGGACAATGTCATTGAAGAGCAAATTTACAGCAAAAGTCATTTCTCTGTCTCTCCTCTTGAGGTGAAAACTAGGCTACCCATTGCTCTACGTGGGTGGGATCCTGTATACTGTCCAAAAATTAGGAACACCCTTGTATGCCTCTGATATATACATATATGTCATGAAACTAAATCCTTTTCCTTTATGTACCAACAAAAAAAGTTTTTCCCTGAAAATAAAGGCTGTATTAGTTCACTGCAGAGCTCATAATCGAAATGAAAAAGTATTAGGGATCAACGGCGAGACTAGGAAAACATGAAAGAACTCACGTGTCATCACAGAAAGAGAGAGCACAAGTTTACTTGTAGTGACGCATCTTTAGCTTGCTGCTAAGGTCTTCTATCTCCTTTGCCTGTTGCTGTGGAGATGGAATTGACAAAGTGTAAAAAAAGCTCAATACAACAGAAAAAATACCATAGGAGCCCGTTTGGCAACAGCGTGCCGTCAGTTTCTGCGACTGACCATAGACCGGGCCAATCGTATTTTTCTGCTATTAAAATGCAGAAGCCGAGTTTGCCAAACACTTTTATGATAGCTTTTGGATTTCCATAAAAACTTATGGGCTCCAAAAGTTGTTTTCAAACAGGTCCTAAATGAAGTAGAAGATACTCCCTCCCAATTTAAGAGTGATGACTGATGAGAGCATGAAAACTTGAGTTTCACCCTATCTAACAACTTAGGCTTTTAGAGTAGTGGTAGTTAGAATGGTATCAGAGCAGGTAAAGGTCTTGAGTTCAATCCTCGCAGTCACCCTGTTTTCTAAAATTTCCACGTGTTTAGCCCTTCTCTCACTTTTCGTTGTGCTGTGACAAACTTCAAATTTAGAAGAAGAGTACTAACAGAAAGTTGAAAAAATTCACCACAAAACGAAGCTCCTTAAATAGTTGTAATTCCCAAAAGGTTACCTTAATTTGAGACGACGGGAGAGATATTTTGTAATTCAAAGACACTTTTAAAGAACAAGCAAGGAGATCAAAACCCATAGTGTTTGCACTTGCCTCATTCAAAGCCTCCCACCATTTTTCTGATTTCTCTTCTAATGCACGCCATTCTATGGCCATCTCGTATTCAATGGTATTGGATTGCGAATAGTGTGATGTTGATACTGCAGTTCTCTATTGACGAAAAATGGGGAAGAAACAATATAGCAAATGCTTAAAAATATTTGTGCAAGTTAATGTAAGATTTCAGGAAAGTGAGGATAAGTAGATAACAAGCATCAAATACCATCTCATCGCGTTGTTTTCGAAACCTGCCTTTGTCAATGATCAGATGGCCAAAAAATTTGGATGACTGACCGGGATCCTTTAAAGTTCCTCTGCGACCAACAACTGGTCTGCAGAATCAAGAGAGTTCATAAGTAATAGAAGCATTTTGGTCAAATACTGTATCGGGTTGCCAGAATTATGAATAGGGAATCATATCGAATCGCGAATCACGACTTTCACTTTTCTTAGATAGTAAGCAACAACATTACTACTCTATATCGTGTGCATGTACAAAAACTGTACTGTTGCTTAAAATGAAGAAAATAACAATTTAACACAAGTTTTATGCAATATCAAGTCTCAGAATGTTGAAAGTTTGCTAGTTAAAACTTCAGGATTGTGCATAGTAGGAGGTTGTATGAAACTCAAATCAAATCGTATTCATAATTTCAGGTTGTAAGAAACTCAAATCAAACCGTAAGAATCTGTCACACGGAAACTTGAATTTGGGTTACCTGACAATATCAGACACGTATCCAATACCGACACTCACTGGACTCTCCAACACGTGTCGGAGATGCAAAAAAAAGTGTCTTGATTTTTTTGACATCAGGCTCACACGACCAACATGGCCAGAGCTAGACACACGAGTGGGCAAGGAAACACAGCTCCTTTGAAAATATTTTTAAGAATTGAATGTTAATATCTTAAAGTCATAGAATGAAAGATAAGTAATGGGGTTATTTGAAAATCTAGGAAATGGAAAGGAACACAACACAGGATATTGTATAGTTAATTCTAGAAAGAAAAAAAAAAGATTCTATTCGTTGTATCCTAGCTATATTCTACACTACGAAGATTTGACATGAGCGTCGTTGCTTTTATTGTTGGTATCTATGCCTATTTCCTTGACATATTTATGTGTAGAATCAATTCTTGATGTCCATTAGGCTATTCTGTTGAATTACATGTGATGTTGTGCTATTTAATTCATTAAAAGATATTGTGATTATATGCCTTCTGTATTGAATGTGTTTCTACATTTATTTTCAAATTCTCTCTTTATTTCCTTTCCTCATATCTATTCTTTTCTGGAATTTTCGTTCATACACGTTGATTTTCTTTTTATGTCCAGCAATTGAGGCTTGCAAATTTGGGGAACATGTTTTTCTTCTTGTTGATATCTTAATGATACAATTGTGGTTTATGTTTTCTTATGCCAAATTTAATTGAACTAACGGTATTTTTTTTTTCATCTTCACATAAATAATTTATATATATACACATATTCATGTGCTCCCAAGTATCCGTGTCCTGCTTTTTTGAGAAATTGCGTGTCCAAGTGTCCGTGTCTGTGCTTCTTAGGTATGAATCGACGTGTGAATCAACTGGTTCCGCCAACCATGTGTGTAGACGTAATATGCTTAAATAATATTCAGGTTGTAAAATTCCATGCATCCAATGAAATGACTCAAGAAACAGAGATAATCTCTTAGTATGGACAGAACATTAGAATTTAATTTTCGGAACACTTGAAATGAAAGGTGTCTTGTTAGACTCAACAGTACATTCACAAGGATTGCTGGTGTTTTGTTAGACTAGAAACTGGTTTCATCTGTTAGACATAGCCCGACTATACAAGGACAATTTCTCTTTCTATTTTATTTTGGCGATCTTAGGCACCGCTAGGTTTGCAGATTTTGAAAATGAAAAGGAGAAGGAAAAGGAAAACACAAAGACAAACTATTCCCCAATGTTTTTCCTCCTTGCTTAAACTATTCCCCAGTGTTTTCCTCCTTGCTTAAATAACACTAGCATTTAAGATTTTTAAAGTATCGTAGGAACTCAAGAAAATAGGAAGGGAAGTGACTTACATAATTCAAAAATCTTAATTTACTTTTCACCTCTACTTTCGATTCTTTTCTATTTTCATTGGTGTATTCCTTATCGACCAAACAAATAAAAGTGTTTTCTTTTCCTTTCCCTCAATAATTCCATGAACCAAATAAAGCCTTTCCCACAATAAAAGTCTTTCCTAATGAAACACCCTATAAATAGTCATTGTAAAAGTAAAGACTTATTATATTGAATGAATAACAAAGAGTACAAGAGCCTATATATAAGCTTGGCTCACCTAGACTAAAACTCTAGTTTTCCGATGTGGGACTACTACACATCATTACATATACACAACTACACTAAGTTACAAGACTACTCTTTAACACTCCCTCTCAAGCTGGAGCAACATATCATATGCACCAAGCTTGTTACAAATATATTTAACCCGAGTCCCAACTAAGGCTTTTGTAAACAAATCAGCCAACTGTCCGCGGAATTCACCTGCACAGTTTGGATTACTTTCACTAGACGTTTTTCCTGAACAAAATGACAATCAACCACAATGTGTTTTGTTCATTCGTGAAATACCGGATTAGAAGCAAGATGAACGGCAGCTTAGTTATCACAAAGTAAACTCATAGGACTAGATTGGATGAACCCAAGCTCTTCTAGTAAATGCTTCATCCACACTAACTCACATGTAGTGTGTCATTGCCCTATATTCTGACTGGCACTTGACCTAGCAACAATTGTCTGCTTCTTGCTTTTCCATGACACAAGATTACCTCCAACTAAAACAATATCCTGTGGTGGATCTCCTATCACCAGGGGATCCAGCCTCATCAGCATCACTGTAGCTCTCAACCAGCATATGACCATGATCCTAATACAATAAACCACGACCTGGAGCTCCTTTGAGATACCTCATAATCCGTATCACTGCATCCCAATGTGTGGTTCGAGGAAAACTCATGAACTGGCTAATTACACTTATTGCGAAGGCAATGTCAAGTCTAGTAACAGTGAGATAATTAAGTTTACCAACCGTGTGTCTACACTGTTCAGGATCCTCCAATAACTCTCCTTGATCTGATAGTAACTTGGGGTTAGGATCCATAGGAGAATCCACAAGTCTGGATCCTAACATCCCCGCCTCTGTCAGGAAATCAAGAACATTCTTCCTTTGTGATAAGCAAATCCCTTCACTTGATCTAGCAACCTCAATAACCAAAAAATATCTAAGCTGCCCGAGATCCTTGGTTTGAAATTTATTCTGCAGAAATAACTTCAACTCCAGAATACCCTTGGAGTCATCTCCAGTTATAACAATATCATCAACGTAGATAATCAACAAGATTTTACCTGCTGTAGTATGACAATAGAAGACTGAATGATCAACATCACATCTTTGGAGTCCAAATTCAGCAACTACATCACTGAATCTACCAAACCAGGCACGAGGAGACTGTTTTAGACCATATAAAGACTTTCTCAACCTACAAACCATATTAGACTCCCCCAGAGCAACAAACCCAGGTGGTTGCTCCATATATACTTCTTCCAATAAAGTGCCTGTTAAAGTAAAAGGGTATTTTTGTAATTGTTCCTCATTAATAATATATATATATATACATATGTTGGCTAACCTGTTAGGTTAAGCCTTCATTCTCTCTATTTTCTCTTTGTTAACATGGTATCAGATGGAGATCAACCATCAAACCTTAATCCCAACCTAACCCAACCCCTCCCTGACCTTCGTCGGACCACCTAGCCCCTCCCTGGCCTGCGCCGAACCACCCAGCCCCTCCCTGGTCTGCGCCGCAGCACCTATCCTCTCCCTAGCCATCGCAACACCACCCAGCCCCTACCTGGCCATCGCAGCAACACCCAGACCCCTCCCTGGCCTGCGCAACATCCTGGCTTGCTAGCCGATCCCCCCCTCTCCATCTCTCAACCCTAATCGAGCACTCTGGGTACAGATTCACATAGGTCTGCCGTCAAAGTGCAGTTTTGATTGGTGTTTTCTCATTATACTGTCTTGGTCCTCCATGGACCTCATTGATTAAATTCTGGTATGAGTTTTTTTATGAATGTTCTTCTACATTTGTGTTAGTGTGTTGGTTTAAGACTCACATTCGATAGTTGGTATCAATATGGCTGATTCCGGTTCCACAAAGAATGTCAATGATATTGTAAGTACACAAATTACCACGACCAAATTGAATGGGTCCAACAACTTGTTGTGGGCTCAAGCTATGAAAGTTGCTATAGGTGCTAGAAAGAAGCTAAAATATATTTTGTATGGTCCTCCCTTGAAGAATGATAAAGGTTATGATGATTGGGTCTCTGAAAATTATACCGTTATGTCTTGGTTGTGGAATAGTATGTGCTTTCCAAATGTCATGTTTTTGTCTTCGGCCAAGGAGATTTGGGAGTTTATTCATGAGATGTTTTCCATGGACAACAATGTTTCTTGAATCTATGATGTTTATCACAATTTGTTCCTTTTTCAACAGAATGAGAAGTCGATTAGTGAGTACTACAGTACATTCAGGGGTTTAATGGATGAGTTAACACAGTATCATCCGGGTACAAATGATGTCGAAGTTATGAAAAAACAACGCGAGGAATTTTATGTCTCTAAATTCCTTGCACATCCTAACCTTCAGTCCGTTAAGTCACAAATATTAGTAGGAGATGGTAGCATACCATCGATGAGTAATGTGTATTCCCGCATCCTCCGTGTGACTACTGAGTCTTCCTCTGCTTCCGAGTCCTCCGCAAAAGATAATTCTGCACTTGTCACATATTCAGGCAATCAAGGGGCCTTTCGTGGTCGTGACAATTTTCATAATAATCGAGGTCGTGGTAGTCATGGTTTCAGTAATTACCAGCCAGGCTTTAATAGTAATCAAGGATGGGGGGGTCCTCCCGGTCGTGGTCGTGGTTTTGGCAAAGGACGTGGGAGAACTAGCTCTCTTTATTGTAACCATTTTGGGGGTGACAATCACACAGTTGATCGATGTTATGATCTCCATGGCAAGCCCTGGGAGAATCAGCCTAATCCAGCTTTGTTCACTTCTGATAATCCCTCTGCGCCTCACCAGGAAGTTAGTGCTCCTATTCCACAAGCTGTTGCATCTTCTAGTGAGTTTATCACTCTGTCTCGGGAGAAGTATAATGCCTTAGTCCAGCAACAACAACAATAACCCTTGTCTGATTCCGCTGGCTTTGCTCATTCAGGTAACATTGCATGTTTCTCTTCTTCTGCTCCTTTCCCGTGGGTTATTGACTCAGGAGTTTCTGCCCATATGATTGGTAAGTCTAATAATTTTTCAAAGTTAACTCGTTCACCCACTTAAGTCCTCAGTTGTTCTTGCTGACGGTCAGTCTTGTCCCATTGTTGGGAGCGGTTCTATCTCTCCGACCACTTCTATTACTGTCTTATATCAATTATATTCCTCAATTTCCTTTTAATCTCTTGTAGGTTAGTCAACTTACTAAATCACTTAATTGTCTGTAACCTTTTACCCTGATTGTTGTGTCTTTCAGGATCTCAGCTGGAAGAAGATGATTGGTGGAGGTCGTGAGCGGAATGGTCTTTACTACCTTGAACAACATCCCTCAACTAATAAACCGATGGCTTTACAAGCAACTATCTCACCGCATCAATGGCATTGTCGTCTGGGTCATCCATCATTGCAGTCCTTGAAGCTGGTTTTTACGTCTTTTAAGTCTGTGTATACGCTAGAATGTGAGGCTTGTCAGTTAGGTAAGCACCATAGAGTATCTTTTCCTTTACGTTAAAATAATCGTCGGTCCACTCCTTTTGAGCTGGTTCATTCCGACATTTAGGGTCTGTCTAGACATAAGAGTCTATTAGGTTTTTCTTATTTTGTCTCTTTTGTGGATGATTGTTCAAAGATGTCATGAATATTTTTAATGAAAGATCATTCTAAAATTTTTTCCGTTTTTCAATTATTTCATAGTGAGATTGTGACTCAATTTGGTTATGCCATTCGTACTTTACAATCTGATAATTCTTTAGAATATGTTAAAGGACCACTTCAATCATATTGTGATTCTCATGGGATTATACATCAATCTTCTTGTGGTTATACTCCTCAACAGAATGGAGTTCCTGAACGCAAGAATAGACACCTTCTGGAAGTAGCTAGAACTCTTATGATTCAAATGAAAGTACCTAAGCAATTTTGGGGGGATGCCGTTCTTACTATTCCACATTCTATCTTATTATATCCTGCTAAGACCTTATTTGTTTTGCCTCCTCGGGTGTTTGGTTGTGTTGCATTTGCTTATGTTCTTACTCCAGGTTAGGATAAATTAGATCCTCGTGCTAGAAAGTGTCTTTGTGGGGTATTCTTGTACTCAAAAAGGATATAAGTGTTGGAATCCTTAGAATCGTCGTTATGTGGTTAGTGCTAATGTTACCTTTTTTGAAGGTACGTCTTTTTTTTCGTTGTCTGGAACCTCATTAGATGTTGATGTCCTTACTCCGATTCCCTCTGTTCTCTGCCTGTTCCTCCTACGTCTGGGTCTTTGCCATTACAGGTCCGTGAAAAGCCACCAAGAGCTGAGACTCCTTCTGCTCCACCTCCTACATCATCAACTTCGGGTGAGGTCCCCCAGTCTGTTGATCTGCCTATTGCGCTTCGTAAAGGTACTCGTTCTTGTACTCAGCATCCTATTGATCAAGTTGTTCTTTTTCTCATTTGTCTCCTACACTTTGCTCCTTTGTCTGTGCTTTATCCTCTGTTTCTGTCCCTAAGTCTCATACTCAGAAATTAATTTCACCGGGATGGAAGAGTGTTATGGATGAAGAGATGCTAGCATTGTCCAACAATGGTACCTGGGAGTTAGCTGATCTTCCTTCTGGTAAGCAAGTTGTGGGTTGTTGTTGGGTGTATGTGGTTAAATATCACCCTGATGGTACTGTTGAACGGTTGAAAGCTCGATTGGTTGCGAAAGGGTATACACAAACCTTCGGCGTTGATTATTTTGAAACCTTCTCTCTCGTTGCTCGTCTTAGTTCGGTTAGAGTGCTATTGTTTGTTGCTGTTACTCAGAGTTGGCCTCTTTACCAACTCGATATCAAGAATGCTTTTCTACATGGTGATCTTCAGGAAGAGGTTTACATGGAGCAACCTCCTGGGTATGCTGCTCAAGGGGAGTCACATAAGGTGTTGGTTGAAGAAAGCTATCTACGGACTTAAACAGTCTCCAAGGGCCTAGTTTGACAAGTTTAGTCAAGTAGCTAGCTTATATGGGTTAAAGAGGACGAGTTCTGATCACTCAGTGTTTGTGAGACATTGTGAGAAAGGCATCATTATTCTAGCAGTTTGCATGGATGATATAGTGATAACTGGCAATGATAATGAAGGTATACAGTTGTTGAAGACTCACTTGAGTAAACATTTTCATATGAAAGACTTGGGATTACTGCGTTATTTCTTAGGCATTGAAGTTGCTAGATCTAAGGAAGGAATTTGTTTGCCTCAGAGGAAGTATGTGCTTGATCTTCTAGATGAAACAGGATTGATGGGTTCAAAACCTGTTGACACTCCAATGGACTCAAATATAAAGTTTAGTAAAGATGATGAAGACTTCGGTGACGCTGGACGATATAGAAGACTTGTGGGTAAGTTGATTTATTTAATTGTGACTCGACTTGATATCACCTTCTCTGCAGGAGTTGTTAGTTACTATTATGCAGAATCCCAAATTATCACATTGGAAGGCAGTGTGTCGTATATCGAGGTATTTGAAAGGTGCTCCTGGTAAAGGTTTAGTGTTGAAACCTTTAGATAACTTGGAGATAGTGGGGTTCTCAGATGCTAGTTGGGCAGGAGATCATTTAGATAAACGTTCAATATCAGGATTCTGTGTATTTGTTGGTGGTAATCTCGTTACGTGGAAAAATAAAAAGCAAAATATAGTGGCAAGATCGAGTGCTGAAGCTGAGTATAGAGCTATGGCTCATACTGTTTGTGAGATGTGAGTGAAATCTATTCTGCAAGAGATGGGGTTCTCAAGTAATCAACCTATGAAGATGTATTGTGATAATCAAGCTGCCATGTACATTGCTAGTAATCCAGTGTTTCATGAGAGGACCAAACACATTGAAGTCGATTGTCATTTTATTAGAGATATGGTCATGAGGAAACAAATTGTTACGTGTTTTGTCGACAAATTATCAGTTAGGAGACATTTTCACTTCCATGATCTTTGTAACAAGCTGGGCATGATAGATATCTATGCTCCAGCTTGAGAGAGAGTATTAAAGTAAAAGGGTATTTTTGTAATTGTTCCTCATTAATAATATATATACATACGTTGGCTAACCTGTTAGGTTAAGCCTTCTTTCTCTCTATTTTCTCCTTGTTGAGGAATGCATTCTTGACATCCAATTGATGTAAAGGCCAGTGAAACGTGGCAGCAAGGGAGATGAAGAGACGAACAAAAGTAATCTTAGCCACAGGAGAGAACGTCTCGGAATAGTCAAGGCCATAAACTTAGGTGTAGCCCTTGGCAACAAGGCGGGCTTTCAGGCGATCTAACGTGCCATCGGGATGCACTTTAATAGTGTAAACCCAACGGCATCCCACAATGGTCTTTCCTTAGGGAAGAGGAACTAAGTTCCAAGTACCAATATCCCATAAGGCAGACATTTCACCCTCCATAGCCTGTCTCTATCCTGGATGGGAAACAGCCTCTGCAACAGTCTTAGGAACAGACACAGAAGACAAAGAGGCAACAAACGAAGAGAAAACAGGAGACATGATCATAAGAGAGAAAATTGGAAATAGAATGAGAAGTACAAGAACGCTTACCCTTTTGGAGAGCAATTGGAAGGTCATATTCGGGTGGTGGCGGATCTGAAGACGCGGAGGCAGTTGGCAGAGCAGCGGAATCCGAAATGGTATCAACAATCGGACGACTACGAGTGTATGTTTGCAGATTAGGGCGATCCAAGCGGAATGAAATCTCTGGAGTGGGAAGAACAGGAGATGCCGGAGGAACAGAAAGAGGTAAGGGAAGCATAAAATAAGGATCGGTCATGGAATGAGATTCAGAATAATGAGTTGGGAACATCAGCATACACAAAGAAACGATGTAAGGTAGGACTATAACAACGATACCCTTGCTGAACTCGAGAGTACCCTAAGAAAACACAGTTGATAGCACGTGGGTCTAACTTGTCAGTACCCGGTGTAAGCTGATGGACAAAACAAACACACCCGAAAACAAGGGGACTAACAGGAAACGAAGGTTCAATAGGAAACAATGTAGCATGAGGAGTGCACCCATCAGGAACGGAGGAGGGCATGCGGTTAATTAAATGACAGACAGTAAGAATTGCATCCCCCCTAGAAATATTTTGGAACCCTCATTTCAAATAACAAGGTGCGGGTGACTTCTAACAAGTGACGATTTTTTCTTTCTGCAACACCATTTTGCTGGGCTATGCGCACACACGATGACTGGTGGAGCATTCCACATTTGTTCATGTATGTAGTAAATGGATGAGAGAAATATTCCTATGCATTATCACTACGAAGAATCTTAATAGGAACATTAAATTGAGTTTTAACTTCATTACAGAATGCACAAAAAATAGAAAACAACTCAGAACGATTTTTCATTAAATAAATCCAAGTTATTCTGGAGAAATCGTCAACAAAACTAACAAAATATCGATACCCCTTAATGGAGGTTATACGATGTGGACCCCAAACATCTGAATGTACCAATTGAAATGGACTAGACACTCTTTTATTAACTCGGGGAGCAAATTGGACATGGTAATGCTTCCCCAACTGACATGACTCACACGCTAATAAAGACAAATGACTCAGACTAGGAACTAGCAGCTTCAAGTTGGCCAAGGAAGGATGCCCGAAGCGGCAGTGAATCTGGTGGGGAGATACGGTAGCAGGACAAGCAGTGGGAGAGGTAGGTGGTGGAGATGAACCATCCAAATAGTAGAGACCATCGGACTCATGCCCTACGCCAATCGTCTTCCGAGTCGTCGAATAAGAACAGAATCAGGAAAAAAAGAGACACATGCATTAAGATTCTTAGTCAACTTAGCAACAGATATTAAATTAAAAGGAAAACGAGGTATATAAAGAACCGATGATAAAGACAAAGACGGGGACGGTTGGACAGTCCCTATTCCTTCAACAGGGATAGAGGAATCATCAGCTAATGCCACAGGAGGTAATGAGGAGGATGGTTCAAGAGAAAAAAAAAAGGTTCGATATACCTATGAGATGATCAGTGTCAGCAGAGCCAATTACCCAAGGTGCAGAACGAGATGTGAGGCAGGCAATAGAAGTACTCTGTTCCTTCAACAAGGATAGAGGAATCATCAGCTAACGTCACAGGAGGTAATGAGGAGGATGGTTCAAGAGATAAAAAAATGTTCGATATACCTATGAGATGATTAGTGGCAGCAGAGCCAATTACCCAAGGTGTAGAACGAGATGTGAGGCAGGCAATAGAAGTACTCTGTTGAGCAAGCAAGGTACTAGGACCGGATGCCTGCTGAGACGCCTGGAACAGAAGAAATTGAGAGTACTCTTCACGAGAGACCGAGAAATGATCATCAGCAATTGGACCAGAAGTAGTAACAACAGTATTGGCAAACCTTGCAGGACGACCAATGAGATCCCAACAAGTTTCCCTAGTATGACCATCTTTGTTGCAATTGTCACAATGATGTGGGGGGCCTCTTCCACAACCCCCACGTCCAACACGATGTCCTCCTCCACCTCCACGACGGGGATAATCACCACCCTTCCCAATTGGAGGAGCCTGAGTAACAAGAGTTGAGTGGTCGGTAACAGCAGGGATGGGGGGAGTCGGATCCCGAGAAGTGCTCCTAAGAACACGTCGATATGTCACAGCAAGAGAGGGAAGAGAGGCACCACCAAGAATCTAAGATTGAATAGGCTCAAAATCAGACATCAATCCTGCAAGAAATTTCATCACTGCCATCTGTTCCTTCGCATCGGTAGTGATAGGAAGGACGCTATTCAACTCTTCAACTAGCCGTTTAAACAAAGCCAAATAATCAGTCACGGACAAATCACTTTGCTGCAACTGAAAATATTGAAAAGAAAGGTCGTACATCCGAGTCAAATCACTAGAGTACAGGAGATGAGCATACTCCCAAATCTCCTTACACGTGCCCAAATGACCACATATATCTGCAACTTGCGGTTCCATAGAATTCCATAGAAGTGCAACAATCTAATCATCCATTTATCTCCATTGCTTAACGGCCTATTCATTGGTGGTAGGAGCAGTCCCAGTAAGGTGATCATCAAAACCCAAACCAATGAGAGCAATGGTGACAGCCCTAGATCATTGAAGGAAGTTGGAACCATTTAACTTCCGATTGGTGAGTTGAGGGAGAACCTTGGACTCCATTGTTATAGCAGGCACAAGAGAAACAAACTAGGAACTCAAATCGGGACAAAACCAACCCAAATACAAATAAATCGTCCCAAATCTGAAGGAAATTGTTAAATTGGAGTATCCAACACAAAACCAATTGGCCATGGGTGGAGTAGCCCCTTGAACTTATATATTGAGTAGCTAGGTTATAAGTCTCCGATATGGGACAGACAATCTCAACATTCCCCCGCACGTGTGATATGATTGAAAGATAAACACGTGGATTACTGAGATAGGGTGACGTGGAGTACATGTAGATAAGTTGGCCCCAACAATAACATGCTCTGATACCATGTTAAATTGGAGCATCCAACCCAAAACCAATTGGCCATGGGTGGAGTAGCCCCTTGAACTTATATATTGAGTAGCTAGGTTATAAGTCTCCGATATGGGACAGACAATCTCAACATAAACAAAGCCACAAAACGAACAGGAGCAGACCTAACCCAAAAAACTTGCAAAAAATGGCTTGCCAGAGGTCACCGGAGGGTGGGTGGCTGGTGACTTTGGTGGCTAGGGTTTGGATAGAGGAGGCAGCGGCTATGGTGTTCGGGCTGGGGGCTGCAGTGATTAGGGTTTGAAAGAGAAAGGAAAACACTCTCAAACACTCAGATTTCTCACAGGAATTCAGCAATGAAGAACTAACTCTCGATAGTAACTTTGGATCTGCAAAAAAATGAGTGAACCCAAGATTGGTTGCTCTGATACCGAGTAAAAATAAAGACTTTGTATATTGAATGAATAACAAAGAGTACAAGAGCCTATATATAGGCTTGGCTCACCTAGACTAAAACTCTAGTTTTTTGATGTGGGACAACTACACATCATTACATATACACAACTACGCTAAGTTACAAAACTAACCTTTTAACACCTTAGATTTCAATTTAGTCGCCGCCCAAATGAGCTCTAAACCAATGCAAACTCTCTAGAAAGGAGATAACCAAAGTCACTACATTGCGCTTCATGAAAGGAAAAAAATTTGATTAGGACACTTAAAAATTAACTAGGAATTAACTATTACCTTCCGTTTGTTAACATTAGGCATTTCCTGTTTAACTCAAAAATAGCAGAATCTGCCGCATCCTTTGATTTGAATATTACAAAAGCTTGTCCTGTTGGAATGATAGAAAATCATGTTAATTTACACGTAGAGATCTATGAAAATTAATTTTAGAGAAAAATCACCACCAATAAAGTATAATAAGTTCAAGGATGAGAAATTGAATTGAAATTAACATCCACAAGAACACGCTATACCGTAGTGTGGGCTTGAAAAAGTACTACGCTGTAGCATCTTTGCATCAACCTGTGTCTTAAAAGCATGCCAAACTATATCCTGAAAATAAGGAGAAGATTAAAATAAAATAAATAATCATTCCTTCTATAGCCTTTACATTATGCTAGATTCAAGTAATCCAATCACCTCTACTCAAATCAATGCAAAGAAGACTTGGAAAACTAAATCCCCCCCTTCCAGTGAATATCCTTCGCCCAAAAATAGAGAAGCGAGTCCTCGTGACAAGGGTTAACTAAAAATCATAGAATATGTTATTCCCTCCGGACTCCAAAATACTAACTAAAATCATAGAATATGTTAGTATGTTACCACTTAGTGTTTAGATAAATAGAAAGACCAATGGGTCTGACTCACATGCAAAAAGACGCCTTATGAGGGGAGGAATACCCAGGCTTATAAGAAGTACAGACAGGGGTTACGCATGGGCGATGTGGGACAATCCAACACACACCTTGGAACACATCAGCAGGGAAAGCCCAACAAGGAAAGGGAGCCCAACTCAGCTCTGATACCAAATAGAAAAACCAATGGGCATGACTCACCCTCAAAAGATGCCTTATGAGGTGATGATTACACAGGCTTATAAGAAGCATAGATGGGGGCAATGCCCGGGCAATGAGGGACAATCTAACTAGATGGGACTCAATAAATTAAAGACAAGGATACTTGTATAGTGTTGGATTGTCCCACATTACCCGAACATAGCACCCATATGTGCTTATAAGCCTGAGTAATCCTCCCCTCATAAGGCGTCTTTTGAGGGCCAGGCCCTTTGGTTTTTCTATTTGGTATAGAGTTGGGTTGTCGGGTCGGCCCTCCGTCCTCCTGCCGTGTAATCTGGTGTTGAAGAGGTGGTGATGTGGTCCAGAGGGTGTGTTGGATTGTCCCACATCGCCCAGGCATAACCCCCGTTCGTACTTATAAGCATTGGTACTCCTCCCCTCATAAGGTGTCTTTTGTGGGTCAGTCAGGCCCATTGGTATTTCTACTTAAGGATCACAATAACACTATTTTACCATCACAAGTGTCCAATATAAAGTATGTAGGTACTAAGACCCATTTCGCCGCGTGACATTTATCTAGGCCTGCCTACAGGCCATGTGGTCATCTTAAAACAACGCTAAGTGGCTCTAAAAGGCAGAGGCTGGAGCACTGTGCTCGACGAATTTGCGGCTTGCGCACTGCGTTCACTGCTCGACTTGAGCATTGTGCTCCCACCCAACTCGAGCATCACACTTGCCCCTCGCATAACTTGAACACGTGCACCTACTAGCATGACTCAAGTATTGTGCTTGCCACCATCGAGCAATTTAGGCACTGCGCTTGCCGCCCGCTAAGACCCACCGTAGGCACAAGCGCTTAATCCGCTTAACAGCTTCACGGGCCAGGAGCAGGACTTGGGTGGCCTCCACCATGCGATCTCAATAGCTTATGGCTGGGTGGTTGTAACGTCGTCCAGAAGAGATCTCAACGCGTATACGCAAGGATCGGTCCAGAGAGAGAAGGAGAAGAGAGACAGAGACGCGCTACTCAAGCATGTGCCCATTGTACCTCTTACCCACCAAAGTCTTTATTATTGAATGCCATCAAAGTTGCCGCCCTTTGGCAAGCTGATACCTTGTGGCCACCTCCGGCCACACAGACACTTGCCCCATTTGTTAAAATTGAAGTCTTTAGTGGCAAAAGGCCGTCCCATGAGGCGCCGCGTGGTTGACGCGTGGGCTTCCACCTATAGCCCCACAGCTGTAACCCACACCGATACCTCCGTAAGTTCGTATAAATTAGGGGTGTAACAAAACCGATCGACCGAACTGAACCGAAAATTTACACGAAACCGAACCGATCGGTTTGGCTAAAAATCGCACCGAACCGAACATTTTCACCCCTAGTATAAATAGCTCACCACTTTATTGAACGTAGCAACTCTGTCAAAGAGTGCTCACTACTAGTCATACCACCATTATTCCTTGCTCGATGCGTGAGTTCTTTTTAGTGTGGATGTTGTGTAAAGAGGTATAACACGTCGGTAGGCTAGTGTATGTAAGATATAGTAAAATAATAGAAAAGTGGTAGTACAGTCAGATGGGTTCTACAGAGGACGTGGCTCGAGTGAGAGCCAATGTAGTTCCAAATAAAAGAGAGAGAGAGAGAGAGAGAGGCAGTAGGTGTCCGAAATGAGGGGGTTGACCGTGTGTAGTAGCTGTTGAGTAACAAGTCAACGGAGTTATAGGGGTAAAAGATGTGTGATGAGTGAAGGTGGAGGAGGAGTGATGTTAAAGTATGGAAAGAGTAAAGGTGGAGAAGGAGTGGTACTAAGGAAGGAGTGAGTGAAGGTGGAGGAGGAGTGGTACTTAGGAAGGAGTGAAGGTGGAGGAGTGGTACTAATGTGTGAAAGGAGTGAAGGTGGAGGAAGAGTGGTACTAAGGTGTGGAAGGAGTGAAGGTCGAGGAGTGGTACTAAGGTGAAGAAGTAATGACTAAAAAGTCTACGAGGAGTTTTAGGATGGATGGTAAGGAGGCTGTGAGAACTTTATTAATTGCTCAAGCCTGGGGTCGATTGTGTTTTTGGATGTATTGAATGAGGCTGATATTTATAGCAGAGGTGTGAGGGTTATGGTACAGCTGGAGGCTCCGTTGGTGTGGTGTGCTGGCGCTTTAGGAGAGGTCCCTCTATTTAAGGTAGGTGAGGGCTTTAATTGTGGTGGTTGGGGTATTAAATGGGATTTGACCAGGAGAAGGTCAAGGGTCATGTAGAAAAGTGGAGGTGGCATTGGTGAGTGGCAGGTGAGGCATCAGGTGCTGCAGGTGTGTCAATGAAATGGTGGCTTGCTATTGGTTACAAAGGCTTAAACGAGGAAGGGTATCAAGGTCCGAATGTGCAGCAAGGTTGAAGTGATAAGGCAATTGGGAGGTCAATGGCCCAGCTGGCCTTACAGCCATGGGACTCCCTAATTGGTTGTGAGTCTGGGTTGTAGGGCACGTGAAGGTCATGTGTCTCTCTCTCTTTGGAACCAACCCTAGTTTTGCCTGGGAGGCGTGAGCTAGGGAGGATGCCCTTGACTCTAGCCACTTAGCCATGAGCTCTCGAGATCCCAATGGGCCAAGCCACCCTTCAGTACTGCTCCTGACCAAAGGTGGTTGGCCCAAGTATGAGTATGTGTGTTTGTGTTTTCATTATGGGCTCTTGTGATTGGCATGGGTCTGGCCCTCTAAAGTGCCATGGCCCCTGTGGGGCTGGGGCTCCCATCATAGGCTTGGCCTTTTGAGGTAGAGAGCCCTAAGTATTGAAATTGCACTTAACAGTGGGCCTTCCTGGAGATTCATGGAGAGAGCTTCCCATCATGGGCTTAGCCCTTTGAGGCGTCGTAAGTGTTGGAGTTGCACCCTTCCTATAGAGGGCCTTCCATCATCTTAGGCTTGCCCCTTTGGGGTCCCCCAAGTATTGGGGTTGCAGCCTTCCTAGGGACGGCCTCCCCAAGAATTGGAGTTGCAGTTTCCTAGGGAGGGCCTCCCACATGGTTCGAGGTCGCGGTATCGGTCGCGGTATCAGAGTCCGTTGTGATGACTCGGGGTCGCGGTATCGGCCTGATATCGGGCGATACGCAACGAAACGCTAGATTTAAGGTTCAAAAAAGTATGAAAAAATAACCAAAAATTCTAAAATAATAAGAATAACAAAATTAGCACAATAGATTGTCACAATATCCAATGTACCAACTATAAAATCACAAATTATTCAATTCACACGCTGCCGAACTATTGTTTGAACATTTTTTTTTTATTACAACACATTTTAAACAAATAAGTAAATATTTTAAACATTTTTTTTATTACACACACATTTTAAACAAATAAGTAAACTTTATTATTATTATTATTATTATTATTATTTATTTTATTTTATTTTATTTTTATAAACAAACATTTTTTAACAAACAAATTAAACAAATCGGTAACCATTTTTTTACAAACAAACATTTTTTTTAATAAATAAGTAAACATTTTAAACAAATAAGTAAAAAAAAAATTGCACATCACACCCACCAATAAAATCTAAATTTTAATAAATGAAAACACATGCACACAAAAGCATGTTACACAGAATAAAATCCCAAAACAACTTAACCCCTTTACTCTCGTCCAAACCCAGATTAACACCAAAAAAGAAAAGAGAAGAGAGGGAGAGAGAGAGAGAGAGAAGAAGAAGAAGACGAAAGAAGAAGAAGAAGAAGAAGAAGGCGGAGGAAGAAGAACGAGAAAGAAAGAAGAAGAAGAAGAAGAAGAAGAAGACGGAGGAAGAATGACAAAGAAAGATAAGAAAAACATACCTGTTTCTCAGATCTGTATTCCTTTCTGAGATTTTTCTTTTTCACTTTTCCTCTGATTTTTCTTTTTTTCCTTTCAGATTTTTCTTTTTTACTTTCAGAGATGTGCATCGTCTCGGGCGTATCGCTAGTCATCTCGGCCGAGATGTAGAAAACTCGGCCGTTTCGGCCGATATATAGAATGATCCTCAATTTTTTTTTTAACTCAGCTTGAATCGGCCTATATCTTGTATCGGACCCTCACGATACCGAGTTAACTCGGCCGATACGACTCGGTATCGACCAATACTTCGAACCATCATCATGGGCTTGGCCCTTTGAGATGTTACAAGCAGTGGAGTTGCGGGACCCTCTTGGAGATTTGAGTGAGTAGGTAAGTAGTCTATGTGGACATATAAGTAATGACGACGTTGGAGATACATTTCTCTTTTGGTGACGTCTGCAACCACCACGTGATGGATTAATACACATTACCTTCACTCGTTACATCGTCTCTCTCTCTCTCTCTCTCTCTCTCTCTCTCTCTCGGCTACCCTGGTTCTCACTTGAGCCCCACTCTATGGGATGCTTGCATTCTTACCTATAATATGTCGTTACACCACTATGTCCACATCACATTTCAAAACCTAAAAACTTGCAAACTACATTTCTTAGACTTGAGTAGAGCAACAGAAGCTCGAAAACTCTTTATTACATGAAACATGCAGCTATAGAGTCGGAAAAAAAAGTCTTAATGAGAGGTGGCAAATTCTTCAAGCGTTAGAGGTTCTTGTTTTCAATATATTAGTATACGTTCTTTCTGGAAAATGTGTGCAACTACGTAGTTGAACTTGAGAAGAGCAAGGATAGGAGGTTATGTTTCTAAGTAGGATGAGTTTTTAAGAAGTAACAATATCCTGTAGTGTAGACATTGCATTATTGTGAAATCCAAATATCATGTTGTGTTTGGCATGAGAGATGGCAAATGGAAGGAAAGGATTATATCCCCCGAGGAAGGAAGGGAGTCATCCCTCTTTTTGTTTGGTTAGAAAAGAAGTGAGAAAGGAAATACGGTATCAATAATGCTAGACCCACACAAAACAATCCTGGCCCTTGATTCCAGTGTGCCCTATGTGGGGAACACATGGGTTCCACACGGGACCCACCGGAATCAAGGGCCGTGATTGTTTTGTGTGGATTTTTGTGTGGGTCTAGCATGACTCAATACAATATATTGTATGTTTCACTGTTATACTCTTGAATAGGAAAAGTATAATTTTCTTTGAAGGCAAAAAAGTTGAAAGAGGGAAACTTTTCTCTTTCCCAACCCGTCCACTTATGGATGGATTGAAATTTGTTGGTCCTGAGGGAAGAGGCAGATCTCCTCTTCCTCTCCCTCTACTCCCCCTCCCATTCCCTCATACCAAACATATTGTTAAAGCATACTATTCCAACAAACGTGTATAGAAGTAGATATACCTCTACTTCTATTGACGTATAGGAAGGATCCAGGTTTTCTAGAAAGACAAGAGTGCCTTTCTCATGAGCTCTCTGCATTTTTTCCTCCCAAGACTGTAACACAAAATAGAAACAACATTATTACTCTTTTAGTCTTGACTCTTGAGATAGGATATCTTACAATACCCTCTTATGGACAAACTATTTGGAGGCAGGAAGTAAAACCCATTTGAGAGACTAACATAAGAAAACTTTATCCGAGTACATGAATGATCACACTTATAAATTAATAATCATGAATTAGTGGAGCCACAATGAATGCTACTTCATCTTCTAATTAATGTTCATCCATTATTTTTTGGTTTATAGATGTCATTCCCCATGATGATAAGTTTCAATGCATACACAACTCCAATTTTCAGAAAGAACACATTAAAAGAACATCACGTGCTTCTTGGGAAAGCAAAGAATCGGTTCTAATTTTTTGCACCGTAGTACATGCCCGATATAGTAACTTTCTTAAAACTGGTTCTTTGTCAAACCAACATAAACTTGGTTCTCAAAACCAGACATAAAGTGAAACCTGGATTAACCCAGGTCCTATTTTAAGTGTTCCCAAACGGGCCCCAAGAGTGAGGAAATTATCGGTAATATCATAGAAAAACAACTAGCTGCATGAACCATTACATATGCAGCTTCATTTTTCAGAAAGAACAAGCTAAAAGAACATAAGATTTAAGAAATTCCATGGTGATATCAGAGAATACCAACTTACTTGTTGCTTGAACCATTTCCTTGTATCCTGCAAGAAAAAAAAAGAGAAGCTATTTGAGGAATAGCTGAAGCCAAAAGAAAACTCGCAATCAAGTTAGAGCTTGCAAATGTTATAGTTTGTAACTGTAACCCCTCCTGCATGTAGGTGTGGATCACACTACCCACAATACCTACGTAGATTGGTTGCAGTTGTAGGGTACCCACGTAGGATTGCCATGTGGTACACTCCTTGTACCTAAAAAATTCTGTGTAGGGACCCAATCCAAAAATCGCTTGCTAAACATAAATAATTCTAATAACAAATTAGTCCTTTTTGAACATTTAGTACCTATTTGGTTTGTGATTTTAGAGAAGGAAAAAAAAAAAGGAAGAGAAGAAAGAAAGATAACATTTTGACTCATCGTGTTCTCCCATGCTTAAGTAACATAAGTAATTACACAAAATTAAAAAATACAACAGGAATTCAAGAAAAGAGGAAGGGCACTAACTCAGAAATTTTCAAAATTTTAAATTATTTTTTCACCGATATTTCTTTTCCATCCTATTTTCCTCGCCGTTTTCCTTGTTAACCAAACAAATAAGAGTGTTTCCTCTGTTTTCTTTAATTTTCCCTCACTAAATCCATGAACCAAACAGAGCTTTGGCAGGCTTAAGTGATTAGTAAGAAAAAAAATTAGCTGAAGAGAAATCCACTACACCTTACCGTATCAGGCCTTCTCGTAACATCAACAATTTGGCTATCAGCTTTGACACTCTTGTTCTGTTCAACTTGAACAGCTGCTTTACACCTGTTCTCACTTGCAGGTACCTTGGAATCAAAACGTTTTGCTTTATAATCCATTGAACTTCGGAGAGGCTCAGATAGTTTTGCATGATCTTCTTTAGAAGCAACTAGTTTTGCACGATCTTCTTTAAAACCAACTGTCAGTGGCAATACAATTTTTTGCATTATTCCATTTCAACGGAAGGAAGAAAAAAAGGGAGAAGGTTCAAACAATGATTTGTTGTCAATCGTGAATCGGTTTACCAAAATTATGAATCTTGAATCATAAGATCCACTTTGTTCACAAATGAAAATATTAACATATTATATTGTATTCATATGAAAACACAGGTGCAGTGCTTTAAATGAACAGAATAAAAGTTAACACAAGTTTCTTGCAATACCAAGACTGAAAATGTTGGAAATTCTTCTTCCAAACTTCAAAGTTTAAATTGCGACTCGTATAGATATGTGAAACGTCTCAGGTTGTATGAAACTCGAATCAAATCATACAGACTGCTAACAACCATGCAAACAACTACTTACCAGAAGAATCTTGAAGCTTCCTTTTCTTCAGAGGTGGAACATCTGAGGCATGAGTATGGGAGAGTTCCTCAGAGAATTTCAGTTTCGCTCTATTTTCGACTTGACTGTAAGAAACTCTGGCAGTCCCTTCCCCATCCTTACCACTTGAACTTATTGGCCTAACTGCAGCTTTCCCATCAAAAGAACACAAGGTTTGCTTGCCGGAACTAGCAGCTGGAATCTTTGATTCTGTGAAAACCAGGAACAATCTAATTTCCTTTATGCTTTGTTTGGTTCATGGATTAAGTGAGAAAGGGAAATGAAAATACTCAGGAAACGATTTTGTTTGTTTGGTTATAAGGAAAACAGTGAGGAAAAAAATGAAGGAAAAGAAAATAGAGAGAAATTCTGAATTTTGTAAGTCACTTCCCAACTTCTTTTCTCAACTTTCTACTAAGTTGTGCTGACCCCCACCACCACACACCCCAAAATTTGAAAACTTTTAATTTCAAAAGTAATTTAAGCATCGAGGAAAACATGGGTAAATACTAGGGAATTAGTTTTCCTTCTCTAAATTCATGAACCATACGGAGACTTAGTAGTTGATTAAAAAGTATAAAAGTCTGCCAAAAAACAAACTGCCTTGCACTGCTAGGTTGGCACAGAGCTGCCATACTAACCATTTTTCACGGTGTTTTTAAGAGCTGTGACACTTGGTTTTCCAATCTTCTCCAACTTTACTTGTTCTGAACGAGTGCCGAACTTCTGATTGTTCTTCCAATTAAAGAAATACTTGACTGCATACCGAAAATTAAGTTGATTATGAGGGGTGAAAAGAAGACCAATAAACAAAGAAAGATGTGAAATATCTATTGTTGAGTATTTTGTTTTATTATTTTAGTATTGAGTGTTTTATATAGTTGGGTATGATTTAGAGGACTACTTTGTAATATTTTATTTTGTTCTTTCTAATTCTGTGTTAATAAAAGATAGAGAGTAACGATAGTTCTCTCTAAGTTTTGGTGGAAATATTGTCCAACATGGTATCAGAGCCACCCTAACTAGGGTTTCTCACCACCATCATAACCTCCTCTCATCGCCAAACACCACCATCATAAGCATCTCCAGCCCTACCACAACCAGGCCGAGCCCTACCAGACCCACCACAACTGCGCCGCAACATCCAGACCACCACCAGGCTGCACCGAACCCTAACAGACCACCCTCCAGCCTGCGCCGCCACTTTACCCAGCCATCAACACTTGCGCCGAGCCCTCACCAGGCCTCCCAGGCTGGACTGACTTCTCTCAATCCAATAAATCTTCATCAGTCAGCCCTGGACTGACTTTATCTTCTATCTTCACTCCATAAAATCTGTTTTCTTCAGATTAACTACAAGCTGCCCAATCTGCAGTGCTGATTGACCTTTCCAGAGTTTGTATTTAAGTCCGTAATCGGACAAATGATCTGTCCATAGATTGGATATTTGACGACTAGGTTTACCTTCTTAGCCGTGTGTTGTTGTTAAGACCAAGAGTTGTTCTCAACATGTCGAAAGAAGATTTGGAGATCGGAAAGTCCTCAACAACCAATACAGGAGTTGTGAGTTCTCCAATAGGTAATGAGAGGCATTCCCTCGTCACCGAGAACCCAGGTTCAAAAATCACCACTGTTCTATTCAATGGTGAAAACTATATCTCTTGGTCTCAGTCTGCCACTTTTTGGCTCCGGTGTAGAGCAAAGTTTGGCTATGTTGATGGCACGTTCAAGGCACCTAGTCGTGAGGATCCCACTTATGCCAAGTGGGAGACCGATAATTATCTTGTGATGAGTTGGCTGGTTCACTCTATGGAACCTACAATTGCCGAATTCTTTCTAGAGATGGAAACTGCACAAGATATCTGGGATACTCTCGCTCAGACGTATGCTCGAAAAGGTAATGTTGCTCAAGTTTATGAACTTCGTAGAAGTATTGAGGCTGAAATTCAGGGGGAACGTACTACACTCCAATATTATACCTCACTGTTCATGATGTGGAAACGTCTTGATCATTTGAAGAATTACCATCCTGTTTGCCCCACCGATGCAGCTAGCTTTAAGGATTATCTTGAGAGTGAGAGAATTTTCAAATTTTTAGCTGGCCTCAACTCCGAGTTTGATCAGGTGAGGAGTCGGGTTCTTGGAATGGAACCATTACCTAATCTTCGGGAAGCGTTTGCTTACATTCAGAATGAGGAGAGTCGCCGATCAGCTATGCTTCCTTCCACCACTACTAATAGGTCAGCCTTGATTTCTTCCAACCAGCGATGGGGTAAGGGTTCGTATCTTCCAAAGAACCAAAATGATGAGACTGTGGAAGACAAGAGTAAGCAGTTCTGTGATTACTGCAATAGGCCTTATCATACTCGTCAAACATGCTGGAAGCTTCATGGCCGTCCCCCCTTGGCGAAAGGAAGGGGGGGGTGGCCGGGTTGGTGGTCGAAACGGTGGCAGGGGAAGCGGACCCCGGGCTAATTTGACCTCTGGACTGGATCCTAGTTACCCAGAGGAGTCACCGTCCCCTTCTCCTACCACTGGGAGTATTAGCAGTTCTGATTTGGAGACACTGAGGAGGATTATAGCACAATTGGATGCTCCTACAGGATCTTCTACCTCTTTTGCCCAAGCAGGTAATTTTGCTAATTTTACAAATGCCTTACATTCTTGTTCTCAACAACCATGGATTATTGATTCCGGGGCTTCTGATCATATGACTGGTCTGTCCTCTGTTTTCTCTACTTATACTCCCTGTTCAGGTAAAGATAAAGTTAGAACCGCAGATGGTAATTTTTCTTCTATTTCTGGTAAAGGTGTCATTCATGCCTCTAACTCAATGTCTTTATCTTCCGTTCTTCATGTTCCTAATTTTTCAACAAATCTTCTTTCCATTAGTAAAATCACTCGCGATCTGAATTGCTGTGTAACTTTTTTCCCGTCTCACTGTGTTTTTCAGGACCTCTCCACAAAGAAGAAGATTGGCAGTGGTCAAGGATCAAAATTTCCTTCTGTTTCCATCGAAACGGCCGAAACGTTTCCGTTTCCTAGGTCATGGAAACGAAACAGCCATGGAATCTCGAAATTCCATGGATTCCATCGAAACGACTTTGTTTCTTTTGTTTCCATCGAAACATAATTGTTTCCATCGAAACAAACCTATGATTCCGCATTGTTTCATTTGCTTCCAACGAAACATACTTGTTTCCATCGAGATAATCATGTGGTTGTGTACTTGTCATATGAACAACCATTTTATTTTAGACATGGCTTATTAGCTTACTATGTACTTATATGTATCTTGTGCATTCTATGAAGTGTTTTGTGGATTCTATGAAGTGTTTGACAGTAGATTGGCGACTTAATCCTCATGTATTTTCAATTTGAACTACACATTTTTAATGCAGCTCTACATATATACACCTCTCAAATGTTCAATTAATCAATTATTAGCTTTATACACGCATATGGTTAAGTTTGAAGTTATGTTTCCCCATGTTTCTCAATGTTTCCAATTTTTTCCACTGTTTCCACATGTTTCCGAAATGTTTCCGAAACGTTTCTGTTTCTGGGTAGGCCGAAACTATAGACCGAAACGAAATTTTGATCCTTGGCAGTGGTAGGGAATCTAATGGACTCTATTATCTGATGCCTAATGAACCTGAGAATGGAAGTTTAACCAGGAGTGCTCATCATTCATTAAGGGAGACTCTTCCTAAAGAGGCTTGGTTGTGGCACCAGAGACTAGGACATCCTCCTTTTTCACTTCTTAGTCATTTATTTCCTTCTTTAATAAACAATAAGACTATTTCTGATGTTTTTTGTGAGGCATGTGAACTTGGCAAACATCATCGTGCCACTTTTAAGTTAAGTTTGAATAAAAGCTCTAGTCCTTTTTAGATTATTCATACTGATGTGTGGGGTCTATCTCATATTTCTACTTTGAATGGTTACAAGTGGTTTGTTACTTATATTGACGATTTTTCACGTACTACTTGGGTGTATTTGATGAAAGACAAGAATGAGGTGTTTTCTATTTTTAAGACCTTTCACAAAATGATTTGCACTCAAATTAGTACTACAGTCAAAATTATCCGTTCTGACAAAGGAGGAGAATATATTTATGGTGGTCTTCAAGCCTATTTTTCAGAACATGGCATGATTCACCAAACCTCATGCACTAACACTCCTCAACAGAACGGAGTTGCAGAGAGAAAGAATCGTCATTTGTTGGAAACTGCTAGGTCAATGATTTTTTCGATGCAGGTTCCACAGTCGTATTGGGGGGAGGCAGTTTTAACGGCTGCCTACCTCATCAACGGACTACCCACTCGTGTCCTAGATAGGAAATCCCCTATCCAAATTCTCCTTAATCCGTCCTCCATGTTTGTCATTCCTCCTAAAGTATTTGGGTGTGTTTGTTTTGTGCACAACCATTCTCCGTCCCGAAAAAAGTTAGATCCTCGAGCCCTTAAGTGTGTCTTCCTTGGTTATTCTCCTACTCAAAAGGGGTACAAGTGCTATCACCCTCCTACTCGTAAATGGTATGTCTCTATGGATGTCACATTCCATGAGACTCACCCTTACTTTCAGTAGCCACAGTCTCTACAGTCACCTCTTCAGGGGGAGAGAGAGAGTGTGAGGAAGAGATGCCAATTGCTATTATATGTAATGAGGAGGAGGAGGGAGTTGAAAATGAGGGAGAAGGGAGAGACAGTGAGAGAGAAAACAAAGAGGAAAATGAGGGAGAGAAGGGAGAAAGCGTACCAACTGAAAAAAGGGGGAAAGAGAAAGAGTTGCTAACTTACTCAAAGAACAAGGAGAGGAAGCGGTTTGAGGCATCAGATATGGAGGTTGTTTCTTTCCCTTCATTACAGCCAATTACTTCTAGTGATGATGGTCCATGTATTTCAAATACTCCAACTCTTGTCACTGATTCTAGTGATGATTTAGACATTCCTATTGCTCATCGAAAGAGCACTAGGGCATGTACTAACCATCCTCTTTCTAATTTTGTGTCATACACTCGTCTGTCTCCATCCTATAGAGCTTTTGTGTCCAAACTTTCCTCTGTCTCTATTCCTAATCATGTCCAGGAAGCTATGTCTGATCCTAAATGGAAGTCTGCCATGATTGAAGAGATGAAAGCACTCTCGAAAAATGGCACTTGGGAATTAGCAGAACTACCTCGAGGGAAGAAGACGGTAGGGTGCAAGTGGGTGTTTACTGTGAAACACAAGGCCGATGGGACAATTGAGAGGTACAAAGCCAGATTGGTGGCTAAGGGATTTACTCAGACTTATGGGGTAGATTACCAAGAGACATTTGCTCCGGTGGCCAAGATGAATTCTATCAGAATTTTGCTGTCTCTCGCAGCAAATTTGGAGTGGCCATTGCATCAGTTTGGTGTAAAGAATGCATTCCTACATGGTGACTTAGAAGAAGAGGTTTATATGGATGTACCTCCAGGCTTTGAAGATACAAAGACAAGAGGAAAAGTGTGCTGTCTCCGGAAGTCGTTGTACGGCCTCAAGCAGTCACCTAGAGCGTGGTTTGATCGTTTTTCACAGGCGATGCTCAGGTATGGGTTTAGACAAAGCCAAGGTGACCATACTCTCTTTTTTAAGCATTCGTCAGAAGGTAAAGTCACTGCTTTGATCGTTTATGTTGATGACATTGTTCTCACTGGAGATGATCTGGAAGAGATGGGGAAGCTAAAAAATTACCTAGCTAAGGAATTTGAGATTAAGGATTTGGGGAACTTAAAGTATTTCTTGGGAATAGAGGTAGCAAGATCCAGTGATGGAATATTTATATCACAGAGACAGTATGTGTTAGATTTGCTACAAGAAACAGGAATGCTAGGTAGTAGAGCAGCTGAAAGACTCATGGATCCGAATTTGAAACTTGGGGATGATTCAAGTGGCGAACCAGTTGATAAGGGAAGATATCAGAGAATGGTTGGTAAATTGATTTATTTGTCTCACACAAGGCCAGATATTGCCTTCGCAGTAAGTGTGGTAAGTCAATTTATGCATTCTCCTAGACAGATTCATCTTGATGCTGTCTTTCGTATTGTGAGGTATCTCAAGTCAGCTCCAGGGAAAGGGTTGTTCTTTGGTAAGCATAAGCACACTCAAGTTGAAGTCTTTACAGATGCAGATTGGGCAGGGTCAGTGACGGACAGAAGGTCAACCACGGGTTATTGTTCCTTTGTTGGGGGGAATCTGGTTACGTGGAGAAGCAAAAAGCAACGCGAAGTGGCTCGATCTAGTGCTGAAGCAGAATTTAGAGCTATGGCACAAGGAGTGTGTGAGTTATTATGGATTCAGATTATTCTAACTGATTTGGGGTTTAAGCCTGAAGACTCAATGAAGTTGTACTGTGACAACAAAGCTGCTATTGATATTGCTCACAATCCTGTTCAACATGACAAAACTAAACATGTGGAAATTGATCGTCACTTCATCAAGGAGAAGTTATGTAGTGGGAATATCTGCACTCCCTTTGTGAAATCCGGAGAACAGTTAGCTGATGTTCTCACTAAGAGTCTTTCTAGTAGATCTGTTCATTTTATTCTTAGCAAGCTGGGTATGAGGGATATCTTCGCACCAGCTTGAGGGGGAGTGTTGAGTATTTTGTTTTATTATTTTAGTATTGGGTGTTTTATATAGTTGGGTATGATTTAGAGGACTACTTTGTAATATTTTATTTTGTTCTTTCTAATTCTGTGTTAAGAAAAGATAGAGAGTAACGATAGTTCTCTCTAAGTTTTGGTGGAAATATTGTCCAACATCTATAACATCATATTTATCAGCAAATTTAGAAAAAATAGAAACCTTGATAGTTAGAAGTTGTCGGTTCGGGTTTCATACGACCCGGTACGATTTTGTGAATTTTAAGTAGAAAACTTTCAAAATTTTGAGCCTTGTAATGCATGAAACTTGTGTTCAGTTGTTATTTTGTCCATGTTAAGCATTGTATGTATGTTTTTTCATGTATGCACTATACGGTATATACATTTTATTTTCTAAAAATGGTGAATCTTACAATTTAAGATTCTATATGTTTCATGACTCATAATTTGGCAAACTGATTCACGATTAGACAACAATGATAGAAACCCCCACCCCTTTCTTCTGGAGGCCGAAAAAAAAAAAAAAAAAACCATCTTTCATAGACCTTAACAGTGAAGAAGCTTTTATTGCATTTAAATGGTCATGCATTTACTGAATGTAGATACTAGTTTTACCTCGCCAATCAAATCGCACCACGTGTCATCATTGGAGCTTTGATTAACAAAGCTGGGAAACTCATAGAAAGTGGCGCGCATGACTTGGTATTTCTTCCTTATGGAAAATGGCGCGCAGGACTTGGTGGAAATCATTCCACCACGGATATTCACTTCTCAAATGGTGCACATAGACTTTGGGGCAAAATCTATGTCTTGGGTTCAACTTTGCCGCACAAAAGTTATTTATGGCTGAGATGCGCGGCAAAGTCATTGGGATTCTCAGGTTTCGTGGCTTAGATGGCTTAAGAAAGAGGTTTACTAGGGTTACTTGCAAAGGTTATTTTCATGTGAGACAAACTCCTTGGTTGGGCTAGAAATAGGCTAGGTTTACTGAAGTTCTTGTGATTCGTCATGGAGGCATATTCCTTTTTGTCGACTTAGGGTGTGACACGCGGACTATCAAGTGTGTCAACACGTGGATTTTCAAGTACGGATTTCTACTGTGCTCTCTACGTGACCCTAAGCCTATAAATAGGCACAGTATCCCATGACTATGGACAAGACATTTTTTCCATTTGTTCTGCAGAATTTATGTGCAGAGCTTCTCTCTCTAGACTTTCTCTCTCTAGATTTGAGCTCTATCATTGCACTTTGGTTTTCTGTAGAACACTTGCCCCATTCCATCCTCTCTAGCTTGCTCTTCCTTACACCTGACCCACATCTCCTTGAGAATCTTTTGCTAATCTCGCACAAAATCTTTACTCCAGTACAAACTCAATCTCATCCTAAAAATATACATCTACACTGATCAATCAAAATCATGCGAGAGACATTCTTTTATTTCTTCAAGGCTCAATAAACCGTAGGATTTGGTTGGGATTGGTTTATTTCTTGTTTTTTAGGGTCCATTGTCTGGCCTATTATGTAAGACTGGTCCTAACTATTTATGATCGCCCTATAAAGTCCTAATACTAATTCCATTTCTTAAGAATGCAACAAAACCAGTATTTTGAACTACTAGTTTTGTTAGTTCTAAACCCAAATTATATTGAAATTGCTCACATTAAAGATCCAGCAGTTGAAGCTTTAACTAGATCTAAAACAAGCTAATGGAGTTTGGTGTTTTCAATTTTCACTGCAGAGATGTGCTAAAAAGTTATCATATGTAATGGCTTGGATGACTATCGGGTTCTCTTAAACAAGAGGACCAGAGCACAAAGTTACATTTAACTGGAGGAACATCACACAGATTGATGAGGAAAAATGATGTTGGCTTCAGACATATGTACTATATATATGTATATATAAATGGATATATATACATGATAGCAATTAACATGAGGCAATAAAAGAAAAAAGCAATGAACTTGAAAAGGGCTTATTTGTTTTCTAACCCAGAAAAATTTGAAATCAACACACACACACACACATACATATCCAATATCGCCACACTTTCTCAAGGGTATAACAAGTTGGAGAAGTTAGCTAGTTCGGTCCTGAGTCCAAACATCAAGAGCTCTACTTTGAAAAGAACCATGGTCTTGGTCTCTGTAGGTAATCCCCAATAATTCACCACTTGGCACTTATCCAAAACACCACCCAGGTGCTCCAAGGTACTGTCACCTCCAAGGAATTAAAGCTCTCCGTGTCTCCAATACTCCAGACACTGGATTACCCTTGGTTAAGAGTAGGACTTAATGGTTACCACCACTTTGGGATGCTCGAGAGTTCGTGGCATGGTGGCTAGAGCCAAGGTACCTCCCTAGCAACACGCCTCACGGGTAAAGCTAGGGTTGGTTCGAAGGAAAGAGAGAGACATGTGAATCCTCACGTGCCAATCCGTTCTGTCACCTACTTCACAACCAATAAGGCCAACTCGCCGCCTTACCTACCTCCTAACCAATTAAAACCCGTAGCCGCAAATCACCAAGAACATTCGCTGACACTGTGATCTTTCCTCCTCTGTCGTACTAACTGTCTGATCACTGAAACCCACCTATACACCTTTATTATCACCACTTAAAAGTGTGACACTTCCCATCCATCTCATTAACCTTTCCCATAGCCGAAATTGTCAAATACATCTTTCTTGTCCTCCTCCTTAGAGGGCCTCTACGAAGGAGCCAGCCAAGCACTATATTAGCCACGCCAGCGTAAATCACATATTTACCTCGCTATAAAAACCACCTCTTTGGATGCAAACCATGGACCAAAAAAACATACAAGAGCACAATACTAACTCTCTCTCCAATGCTCCCCCCATTATTCAGAAAACTCCACAACTCCTATAAACTTCCAAAGCCCTCCATACTTATTGCTCTCTCTTTCACTTGGGACTACCATGGTTCTCACTTGAGCCACGTCCTCCCTGAGACCGATTACTTATATTCATACATTTGTACCGATCTGCTTACATGTTATATATCCACACATCTCTCATACACATCACAAAAGAACCCACAAAGTCTCTTGCTAATATTAAAGGTTTGATACAACTAAATGGTGTAAAATACGTAAAAATTTAACAGATTTCCAATAGCAACTTTTGTTTTCCTTTAACTCCCAGATCTTATGATTATTTTTTGGAGAGTCCCTTTCCTATCTACCTGTAGTGCACTCACTTGAGCTAGCACAAACATATACCATTATCCATATCTGTGATTTTCCTTGCTACTAATTAGCGTAGACAACTAGGAATCTATTCAAAAGGGGGAAAAGAATTTCAAAAAAAAAGGAGGGGGGTTTAACTTGCCGTCTCCGCCAACCTCATAGAGCATGAGGAAAGCATAAGCAGATTCCAATATAAAGAGGCCCTAGCATGCTAAGTTGTGGCAAAAAGACGATTATATCAACCTTTATTCTCCTTCGAGCTCTCAGGAGCCAAAGGCTGACTTCAAAAATATGTAGTAGCTTGGCTACGATATGGACACGACACCACAAATCTTAAAAGTGCAGACTACAAACACGGCTAAAACGAACAAAAAATACCTCTTTTAATTAATTACACAATATACCTTGTTGTGTATTAAGACTTTTACCTCAGAATTTTAAAAACAGTTTCAAAGGAGCCATTGTGTTGTGTCCACTCTCGTGTTTGGTTGTGTTTGACTCGTGTGCAGTATCCACTATATAACGTTATAATCTACTTTATTGTCACTAGGACCAGCGTGCTGTGTCTACTCTAGTATCAAATGTTTTCTGCGCGTCTACGATGTTCCGACACAAACATGTGAGAGTACATGCTTGCATTGTATTAATTTTACAAGGGGAATTTTTGTCTTTTGGGTACTTAAGTGCCTTCTTTTCTTTCTATTCTTTTCTTTTCCCATATATATTGTTGTAACCTACTTTATTCCATAACTAGGAAGCATTATTTGCAGCCTCTTTTGTTTTCTTCATAGAAAAGTTACACGGTATCAGAGCTTTGGTAGTGAGAGGTCTTAGATTCACGTCCCCGTTTGATAATGCACTTTATTCTGTTTGTCAACTCTCCACAATGAAACGGGGTCACACATGAGGGAGGGTCTTGAAGCTTGATATACATTGTTAGGCCCATTTTTTAACAGCTTAAGCTTTTGGAGCACTTGGTGAGTTAACATGGTATCGGAACCTTGTTTGTGAGAGGTTCATATTTGAGTCTCCATTCTCGCTCTGGCTTTGCATGTTACAGGTTGTTGTTTGTCTCCATTATGATGGATTTTTGTTGTCTCTCCACGTGAAGACCACGTGCAAGACGGGGTGGCATGTGAAGGAAGGTGTTGAAGCCTGATATACATTGTTGGGTCCATTCTCTAACAATTTAAGCTTTTAGAGCAACTCATGACCTAACATAGTGTCAGACCATTGGTATTGGGAGTGCCCAAATTGAAGGTGCTACATAGCCTCAAAATGTTGTGAAAATAAGTTTAGATTAGTCAATATCAACAAGTAATTGAAAGGCCATTAGGCCCATTACTTAGTTGTGCTCCTGCTAACGCAAGTCCTGCGAGGGTAAACTAAAGATAGACCTAAAAAGTGGCTGCTCTCAGACTCGAAACCGAGCTGCACCAAAAAAGAATATAAGGATATACTCGAAAATGAAAGTAGAGTTAGCTAGAAAGAGAGAGATGACCTTCAATTCTATCTATTATATCCACAAAGTTATCTGATATTCTGCAGCTTCCAACATCAAAAGTACGGAAAAATACAAAGTCCGCAACTCCCACTTCTTCTTTAGACGGTTGAGGATTTCTCTTGTCTTTTGATGTGCAAACAACATCGCATTTTCCAGCAATTGTTTCCTAAAACAATTAAACATGAAAAGAACGGCATTTTGTTACATTTTACACAACTACAAAGATAACCAAACAGATATTACGAATTGTGCTCTAAAAATTTATGGAATCCACATAGGAGTTGATCCCGAATAGACTTTTCACTTTAGGGGAAAATAGACAAGAAATAATTATGAGTAAAATAAGGTGAGCCTCATTTCTCCAACTGGGAATCAGCTGAAGGAGCACCATTTTTTCTTTATGGTTTTGTATGGAAGAGAAAAATACTACTTACAAGTTAAAAATGACAGTTTGGGGCTTTCAAAGGAGAAATGTAGAGAAGCGGGTAGATTTTGTTTAATTTCCTCTTTTTTTGTTTCCATTGTTGGGAAGAGGAGTTAAGGGAATATTCTATAATATCCAATTATAAGGTACGTGAACCACCAGAACTAGAACAAACTAGCATGTACAGGACATAGGAGGTAACTCTTTTTCACACATTACAAGTGCGTATTACTTCCCCAAAAATTTACGTTCTCTAAAACTCCTTCCGACAAATTGCTTCTTTCTATTCTGCTCGCATGGGATATACCAATTTGAATCATGTCTCAACTCTCATTTATTTAGAGTTTGTTACTCCCTCTCTCCAGCATTAAGAGTCTCTTTTTGGAATTCCAACTATTTAAGAAACATTTTTTATTACGGTGAAATTTTCCGACCATCCACTATTGTCCTTTTTGAATTTCAAAAGTCTAGTGTCACGTCAAAGAAAAATGTGCAGTTAAAGTACATTGTCTTTTCAAAGAGGACTACTGAAATGGGACATCCAAAAATGGAATAAATGACTCTTAGTTTGGAACGGAGGGAGTATTTGTACTTGCCATACAAATCACTATTGTTATGGTATTATTCTTGAAGCTTGCATAAAAGAGGTTGGGGTTTGTTCTCTCTCTCCACAATCAACTCCACTCTCTTTCAACGAGACTCCTTGATTCCATGCAAAGGAATAACTCCCTACCAATAGCTAAGTTGGATATACTCAATACGCTACTGCTAGAGAAATTACCACTTATATCAAGAAAAAATGACTATATGCATGTAATGCTATGTTTTGTAGGAGGGAAGGAAAAGTCAAGGGAAGAGGGAGGGAAGAGATATCTGTAGCGAAAGGAACGAGTCTTCTCTTTATTGTTTGGTTAAATAACAAGGAAAGGTTAAAGAAAAGTATGGAATATCATGTAGTTCACTATTTCGACATTCCATATCAAAAGATCGATTTTTCGTTAAAGAATTCCAAAAAAGAAAAAGAAAAAGAAAAAGAAGAGGGATGCTTCTTCTCTCTACCAATCCCTCCACTTTTGGAATGATGAGAAATGGTAGACCACAAGTGATGCCTCTCCCCTTCCCACCATTCGTCCACTCTACCAAACAAGGGATTTTCTTATCTTCTACCCCCCTCTTCCCAGCATCCCTAATTATCTCATCATTAAGAGGCCTTAACCATTTTCAACTTTTACTTCATTTTCAAAAATTTGACAGTATTGTGCTTGGTGTCAAAGTATCAAGATGTGTCCATAACGTGGTTTACACATGTATAAGCCAGAAAATTATAAAAAAAAAAAAAAAAAAAAAAAAAAAAACAAAACAAAACAAAACAAAATCTAGAGCACGTAGTTTGGTGTACGTACTATGTGTCAAGTAGTGTTTTTCTGTGTGTCCTAGAAGACAAGATCGTAGAACTCTTTATCCCAAGGTTATTTAAGGTGCAAGGCACACTGAGGCGCAACGGTCTCTTGGAGCCTAGGCATGAGGCGCAAGGCGAGCCGCACTTTGGAACAAATATCAAGTAAATACATTTATTAAAACATTAACATATAGTATAAGTTAAAAATATGCTAAATTATCACTAATGAACACTTTGTTCTATCTAATTTAAGAAATTAGAGGTGTGAAATAATAAATAAGAGGTATTATTCAAATACAATTAAAATTCAAATTGAAAGAATAGTAGTACTCCACTCACTCCATTTATTTTCAGATATACAGAAAGAAAGAGAAAAAAAAAAAAAAAAACCCTCTGTTATGAAATTCAGGGAGAAAAAAAATGCTAGGTTTTTTTTTTATTTATTAAATTCAGAAGTACATTAAATTCAGGGTAACACAAGGTCTCTCCTAGGAGGTGCAGATGCCGGCGACGAAGCGGCGATGACGACTCCTGCGACCTACGATGGCTGATGAAGGGACATGCGAGCTCTTTTTTCTGATTTTTCTCTTCTCCTTTCGGATTTTCTACTTATCGTAGCCTTTCACAACAGAGGTTTGGGCCGGATTGAATTGGGCGTGCGCCTCATGCGACTCGCACCTACTGTAAAAGCCCTTAAAGGTGCGCCTAATCGAAGGGGCTACGCCTAGCCCTAGGCGAGGCTCAACCCTCGCACCCGCCTGCGTCAAGGCACGCCCAGAGTTTTATCCAACCCAAAAGCTTAAGCTCAAGAGGTGAGGCTTTCCCTCACACTTATAAATTGACCACTTGCCCCTTCCACAACTGAAGTGGATACCCCAACAATCTCCCCCCTCACACATCGGGCCTTGGATCGGTTAACCCTCGACCAGTCTCTCCTTTGTGGCTGTTGGGCAGAGATGTTGTAACTTGGACTCTGATACTATGAAAAAACTCTTTACCCAACCCAAAACCTTAAGCTAATAGGCGGACAAGCCCAACATTATATTTAGTGATGACCAATTCCATCTCCAACCAATGTGGGACAATTTACTTCAACAAAGATGAGTGACCCTTCTAGGAGTGTCCGTGCTTCCTAGGTGTAAGTTATATCTTTGATTCTTTGCAACATTTTTTTTTATCTATCAAGGTTCCTAAGTGTCACATCTTAACAACATAAGCTTTTGAAGCAGTAGGTGATCTAACAAGGAGAATAAATGCAAAAGAGCCTTTTTCATGTAAGCACAATAACTTTTCCATGTAAGAGCACAAAGAAGGTGCAATAATATCTTAAGAAAGGATGTAAAAAGATTGAGAATTAGGAACTCATTTTACCAGAGTATTAATATTGGAAAGGCCCACGCCTTCACCGGAAGCTAAGAAAATCTCATTCTCAAGCGGCTTAACATCTCCCAACCAATTTTGAATCTCAGTGGGGCGAAAAAACCACACAACCTTCACTCTCTTTTTGTGGGTTGCCGACTCCCATATCCTTACAAGCTTACCAATATAGGGCTCGGGTTGGCCGTCATCCCACATGTAAACACAATCGTATAGAAAGTAGTCCACACCGTCATAAGTAAATGAGTCGTAAACACTAACATCTTTGCTTGGCACAACGGTTCTACTCTTACGGCCCCAACTGAATTTGACACTCTCTTCTTCATTTGCTTCTTTAAGGGGCAACATATCATGTATCTCAATTAATACTCAACGCGCAACTTGGTAAGGCTTTGGAGACCTAAAATTGAAAGACAATAAAACAAAAAGTGTAGTAGGAAACAAGATAAAGATCTCAAACCAAATTTCTCATAAACTACTCACATAATCCAGAGAAAACTATAGCCAAACACCAAATCTTTAAGTTAGGCCATGAGTTCATAACAAGCTTGATGGAATTGAGCAAGCTAAAAAAAACTAAGTAAAATAATCATAGTAATAGTTTGAACTATATTTGGACTAAAGCATTTGATTGTCTGCATATTGGGTAAATCATATCTAATTGTATATTACAAATTTTGCATGCCCTAATTTTAATGCCATTGGCGTTCATAAATAATTGACGTTGTTGGAAGTGGAATAAACTTTAAAGGAATGATGAAAAATAGGAAGGAAAAGTCATGATCCAAACAACTAGAAGCCCCATTTAGTTTGGGGGAGGAGCGAGTGGAAGGATAAGGGACGGGATGAAGGAGTTTACATCTTTTGGTGAAGTAGAAAACGGAGGGGAAAAAGTAGTTATTTTCCCTTGTATTAGGTTCCACCACACTAGTGTATTATAGGGAAACTTCAAGGTTATTGTGGAGGGTCTTACTAGCATAGTGCTTTCTCTTTCCCTTTGGTTTTTCCTAAAGAGATTGTACACGTAACTAACAAAAAACCGAAGAGGGGGAAGTGGCAACAAAGGGTTTTCTACTTGTCTTTGGTGTACAATTATCTACACTGGAAAGTTGCAATTTCGTACATAGATAAGACCACATCAGAAATCTTACTGCTGTTTTCATCTTACAGATAGATTAGATATAACACTAGTGGTTGTAGATTTGGACATTAAAAGAAACTTGAACCAAGTAGCTTCTGAGTGAGTGATGTGAAATCCTTAAACGGCTTCATTGACTTCTACAAAAATGTCGACGATTATAGGAACAAATAGAGCTCCTAAAGTAGAAAATTTGAATGATGTACAAAGAGAATGCCACCAACTAGAGGCCTACCAACCTTCTCATGAACGAAGCTCCAGGTCATCATTAAGCAAACATTGACCTTTTTAGTGTAGATATGGTACGGGTGAGTAGTATTGATCAAGAAAGAGCCAATGGACGATTAATGAATGTTCTTTCCATGGTCCAAGTTAGTCTAAATTGCCATGCTCAGTCATCTTTCAAATTTTGATTTCTCGTTGTGGAAAAATCTCATTTATACGCAGGCTATGAGCAATTATTCAATTTTGCCAAAAACAGAAATTTGACCAAGTTTTTGAACACATTGACTTTTTTTTTCTTTCTCTTTTTAGTTTTTCTTGATTCCTTTATGGATTTGATTTCCGTTATTGTTGTATGGGTATATAGTAGTAGTTAACAACTAAATTGATTGACAGTACGAAGTTGCATAATGAATGAGCCCAATCAATCCTTGGAGACGAAGAGCATTGACTAAGGAATGGCTCATTGTAAAATACATTTTTCCTGTTCTCTTAAATTTTGTTCTTTCTTTGTCTAATAACTTAATTCTCTATTTGAACGTACCCACCCCTTGTAGTTCTTCAAGGAAAAACTATTATAATGCCTTGAATAATTACCAAAATCAATCATTTGAAATCAATTAGACATCTCATGGTGGTAAGACTGTCATCACCAAAAGTCCTTCAACATTTAACAAAAATGAGACAAGTAAAATTAGAGCTTAATAGAAGTAATAAGTAACATTTTGAATGATCTTTTGACAAGTTACTGGATCAATTATAGTACCTGATATCTATTGTGGCATAAATGTTTTCCATCAAAATACAAATGAAAAAATGTTAAATAATATTTGAAAACATAAACAAAATCCCTTTCATCAAACTGCATATTACTTTGATTCTTAAAACATTGCAGATTAACTACTCACATTACAATCAACTAATACTAAGAAATGTTGAAAAAGTTATGTACGCATATACAAACGAAAAGCGAGGAAGCAAACTGAATCACAGATAATTGGAGAAACTACCAACCAAATTGAAAAAAAAAATACACAGAGAAACAAACAAATTCATTCTGAAAAAAAAAAAAAAAGGGAAATCAAACAATGTTAAGAGAACAAATGGAAATACCTTGGTAAGTATTAAAGAACACAGTTCTATCTTGGAGTCTACGATCAGAATAAACCAAGAAATCGCTAAACCCAAAACCTAAACATAAAACCATTAAAAACAGGGATTAGCGCATTCACACTTAATACACTACTAAGAGAGCAACCAAGTAGAGTGATCAATAGCCTCTGCGCGTCTGCCTCTTTGATTGGTGTATATACATATATATATATATATAAAAACACACACATATATATATATATGTGTGCACATTTGTGTGATTGTCTGCAAACAGAGATGGGTATTGACCTTTAAGAGACATTAATCGTTTAACCTTGAGAAAAAAATTATCAAACCCAGCGTAAGGAGAGAGTATCAGAGTTTTCTAGAGAGAGAGACAGAGGGGTTTGGAGAGAGAAGTTGAGAGGGTTTTTGTAGCAGAGGACAGTGACTCAGTGTACTCGTTAACTGCTATGTATAGGCATTCCTTAACACGGTATAGCGAAAATGGGGAGACTAGAACAGAGAATATATATATGGCAAAACGGCATTTTTGCTATCATGCGCCGGGTGCGTTTACAGTTTTACGCGTAGACTGTACACGATAGCAAAGCTCTGCGCTCCGGCCATGCAGTCGAGAACTGTCACCGAAGAGGCGAAGAGAGAGAGAGAGTGAGAGAGAGAAAAGAGAAGGTACTAACTTGCTCTTACGGCGCGTGTTGAACACTCTAGATGTTTACATAAGAGTAAATGACCCAAATCTCACACCCATTCATTTTACGATTTAGTCCACATCAGGGTGTGGATGAATGAGTGTGAGATTTGGGTGTGCGTCTAGCATTTACCTTAAAGAGGTGGTTTGACTTGTAAGGTCTGTTTGGAAAAAGGGTAATATTTGGGGCACAACCAAAGTCATAACCTTTTTTGCACAACCTCCATTTTGTGTCTATCTCTCTCCTAGTGGGCACTGTGGGGTCACTGGCACTATGAGACTCATCAAGAGAGAGATAGACACAAAATGAAGGTTGTGCAAAAAAGGTTGTGGCTTTGGTTGTGCCCCAAGTATTACTCTTGGAAAAATCTAAAATTGGATTTGGTTCAGTCCAAGTTCGAGTTCAAGTTCAAGTCCAACTTTTTATCTGATTCTTGTAAGAACCAAGAATAGGTTAGTTTGACATAGAATCAGATTGAAGAAATTTATTACATTGGGCACAGACTGGTATGCAAGAAACAGATACTCACCAAACTTAATTAGTTCTCACAAGAACAAGATAGAAGTTGGACTTAGGGTGTGTTTGATAACCCAATTACGTGGTGAAAATGAAAGTTTTCAGCACTTAATTTTTTTTAGTACGTTTGATAATAACCACTTAATTGAAAAGGCAGTAAAAAATTACTGAAAACTTTAAGTGAAAAAAATCTGCTGAAAATAATCACTGAATGCAGTCTATTTTAGTAGTTGAAATACTGTTCTTAATATTACAACTTCAATCACTTAAAATTCAATACTGAAAATTTAGTACTTAATTTTCAGTTTTATCAAACGGACCTTAGACTAAATCTGATCATGTTTTAGACTTTTTAAAACATTATAGAACTCAAAACACTAAAGTGATTTTGTATGGCAAGTAAGAGGATTTTGGTCCAACTTCTCGGTCTGTTACGAAAGGGTATGGGCTATACTTGGCTTCTGCCATTCAAAAATAAATAAATTACTTTAACATAAATTAATTTTGGTTAATCACAAATTTTGTACTCCAATTGACTTACATTTTCATGATTGATAATTTGATTGCATAATTAGCTTAAGAAACAATTTTACTTCAACTTTTAGAATTCTATAGTCACTCATGATTTTCAAAGCTGTTGTCCAAAACATTCTAACTTTTGCAATTCAACTGCCAAAATAATTGCACTGTAATTTGATTACATAATTAGCTTAAGAAACAGGTTTGTTTTTGTTTTTGGTTTTGGATCTGTAACTAGATCTCTTTATTTTATTTTTATGTGGTTGGTTCCGGCTTTGTCACTCCCAATTCTGGCATTTTTTCGTCATATCTAGTGTTGAATGGAGCTTTTTCGTAGACACGGTGATTTTGGAGTTCTAATCTTTGTTGAGCTACACCACACTCCAAGTTATCATAATTTTGGAGATTGCACTACGATTTAGAAGATTATTGTGCTTAATCATGTATTTTTTTATTTCTCACAATTAATTTAGTGATCAGCAATAGTCTAGGGAACATTCCTTTTTCATGTAATAAACATTTCCTCTTCACATATTTTTCCCTTCTCACAATTAATAATCTTTCTCACCCTGCCATATCTATCTCCCAAATTTGGTGCGATGCAATAGTTAAAGGAAAACCTTCTCCGTGTCGTGTCGCAGGCATGGGAATTAGTTTTTGGGTGAAGGCAGTGGCGGACCCAAGAATTTGGGGCGAAATTGACGAGCAGGGTTATATACGAGACGAGCCGCTCAATAAGCCTTGGGAACATGTTTGATAAAGGCTCGGCTCAGCTAGTTTAATAAACAAGTCAAGCTCAAACCTAGATTTTAGGCTCGTTTAATAAACAAGTCAAACTCAAACACACATGAGCTCGGCTCAGATAGAGCTAGTGAACAAATTTGAATACAACCCGTTAATTAGTAAGTTCACAAAAAAGCTCATGGATAGGCTTGATAAAGTCTTGTATAATGGCCTATATATGTAAATTTGTTAAATAACTTTGCAGTCTTGGTAGGCTTGTGAGAAAGCTCGTAAATAGGCTTGATAACTGGCTTTTATACTAGTTTATATTTTCAGAGGGCTCGTGAAAAAGCTCATGATCAAGCTTGAATTTCAGGCTCATTTAATAAACAAGTTTACCTCAAGCGTGGATTTCAGGCTTGTTTAATAAACAAGCGAATCTCAAACACACATGAGCTTGGGTCGAATACACCTCTACTGACGACAAAGAAAGATAATCTTTTTCTCAAATATTAAGACATAACAAAATAAAAAATATTACTACGTATATATACATATCAAATAGTTTCAAACAACAAGACGTCAAAATAACACAACTTGTTTACATTACTCTTCGATCTCCATATTAAATCTCATTATATCTTTAAAAAAAAAAGTTCCCTGATTACCAAATAGTTCACTAAATTCTAAATATTTTTTAAAACTATCACATATACCATTTTGTAAAAGTTGAGTGGGGGCAGCCGACCCCGCTTGACCCATAGTTGGTCTGCCTCTGGGCAAAGGTATACATGGTTAAAATTGTTTGGTATTGCCTTTAAACACGAGTATACCTTGTTTATTTTATAATTAAAATGACTCATTAGCTAATTCTTCCAGTTGCCCTTTTTTTATTTGCTTTTTAACTATCCTTAATTACTATACGATATTAGTTGTAGATGGAATAACCGAATTTTTTACCCAAAGCTTCATAACCCGGCTAATATATCCCTGACCCGTCACTGTTTCAACTTATTTCCCAAACCCATCACTTTTCCAGAAGTCGCTACTCCAACTAACGACTTCAGACCAACTCAGTTCAGCCTGAAATTGCTATTTGAACTAGCGTTTTCATTCAAAGTGGAACTCGCTACTTGAACTAGCGATTTCAAATAGAGCCGCTACTTGAACCCGCATCTTCTTCTTCTTCCCTCTCACACCAGATCTGTTCTCTCTCTCTCTCTCTCTCTCTCTCTCTGCGATCTCTCTCTCTCTCTCTCACGTGCCTCTCTCCCTCTCTCTCTCTCTCACAGATACATATATATATACACACACAGATACATATTCACACACACAGATACATATACACACATACACAGATACATATACACACACACACAGATACATATACACACACATACACACACAGATACATATTCACATACACATACACACACAGATACATATCCACACACACACACACACATACACACAGATACATATACACACACACACAGATACATATACACACACAGATACAATAATGCATCCACACAGACACATACTCACAGAGACAATGTATATATACAGAGACACATTTCCATTCAAATTGTTAGGGTCATAGTATTAATTGAAAGTCATTGATTTATAGTTATGCCGATTGATTTATCCGCTAAAGATTACAAAGTTTTCAAACTACCAGTGGGTAATATGTCCAAATCTAGATTTCGATTATTAGTAAATTCCACCATATTAAACCATAGAATTTAGCACAACTACATGTACATTTGCTTTATACATTGATGGTTTAGGGACAATAGTAATTGAAATTGGCCATTTCCACACATACCTATGAAAACAGAGAATATTTTTGTTTCATTCATGGATTTAGTGATGAAAGAACAAAAATAGGCACGGTGTAAAAGATTGAAAGAAAGAATTAAGAGAGAATGGTTAATATAGACCTCAATGTTTTTGGAGAGATTAATTTCAAAAGTCGATTCTTTAGTACAAATTACAGAGGAAGTGTTTTCGATTTGAGAAATGGGAAGGTACATTAGACTTTGTATTTAATTACCATTGATTACTTACACTCGAATTTGCAAATGTGAAGGTATTAAAATGGCCAGTGTTGTTACTATAATGCTGTATTGGGGGGGGGGGGGGGAACATGTGCATTGGAGCGGATGGTCTATACTACGATAGTCACTGTCGAAGTTTCATTCGCCTGAGAACGGACGCTGAATACACTGAACTTGTTAGAAACGTCTGCAAGAAAATGGGGGTTCATCAGAGTAGTGTTCGTTTGAAGTTCACTTGTAGGTTTCCGTCGGTTCTTGGATATCAGGTTTCCAAGTTTATACTGTTTGAAGTAATTGATGACGAAAGTCTGCAAGTAATACTAGAAACAGCATCTACCAATGCGGCTATAAACTCTATGGATCTATATGTCGAGACAAAGAATCTTCCCGAGGCCCATCAAACATTAGATGACTGGATTGGGTCGTACACCTCTCTGTTGACACAAGAAGGCGAAAGCCCAAACCCGTTTGTACAGGGGTTATTGCCGTCCACGTCTACACAACATGTGGATTGCTCAAATGCATTGCAAAACAGTCAGAATGATTACAGGAGTCCGATGCAAGACATTGTTTTAGAACGGCCAATTCATGTGCAGTTCGATTCAGATGATTGCGGATGTGGTGATGATTGGGCACACAGAGGGATGGATACCAACTTGACACCAAAAAACTCGGATGAAGAAGATGTGCATGTAGATGACTATACTGGGGGATGAGGAAGACGATGTTATCGAAGATATTGAGCCGACTGCCAAATAAATCCTGAAAATGCTTTGTATGAGCCTCGTTCATCAACTTTTACATCGTTTGACTTGGGCATCCATACTGGAGAGGCATGTTATGCTTCAAACATTGAGGGTAGGCAATGGAATCTAGACCGAGACGAGTTGGTGAAGGGTATGATGTTCAAAACCAAAGATGATCTTCAGATATTTGTGGAGTTGTACTCAATAAGAACACATCAACGGTACACGGTGGATCAAACCAGTCCGGATCGTTGGTCGTTGAAATGTGAATTGGCGTCACAAGGTTGCAAGTGGCAACTAAGGGCACGGTTAAAACGACACGGGATGTTTGAAGTCATAAAGGTTGAGCAAAGCCTCAGCCTCAGCCTCAGCCTCAGACGCATCCTCAGCCGCATCCGCAGCCTCATCCTCAGACGCATCCTCATTCTCAGCCTCAGTCTCAGTCTCAGGAGCAGACAGACCCATCTACACACTCTGAGTCTGAGCCACATACACCAGATGATCAGGGTCCTACTGTGTATGCATATGATGATACGGCCGACGTTTATAGGCCTTTCACTCCAGGGGGCTCTGAGTTCCGTATATCTCCGGTCCGTGACTTCTCCATCCCACAGTACACATATACAGGTGGACCGTCGTCATCGTCGATCTAGCCACCACATCCAGCTTCAGAGTTCGCGGCGATTGTGGCGATGATGGAGAGTTTGACGCAGGTACAGGCAGAGGAGATACAGGTGGAGGTGAGAGAGACGACTGGACATGATACCACCATGGCAGAGACACAGGATGAGGGTTTGACACACGCCGAGTCTCAGCGGCGACCTCCGATACGTTCAGTTTACGCTAGGGGTAGAGGTCGTCATGGCCGTAGAGGGAGAGGGGTATCGCAGGTCATCCAGCCACGTGAGGAGGTTCCACTAGTGGAGGATCCACCACAGGAAGAGGGTAGGCCTAAGAGAACGAAGAAAGTTCCATGGTGTGGGACACATTATAAACAAAGATAGTCCATAGGATCCACAAATAATTACACCTTTGTTTTTTGATGTATTATAAACAAACAATTACACATTTGTATATATATAATTTTATTTTCTTCTATCTCTCTCCCCATCCCTCTCTCTCTCTATCTCTCTGTCTTTATCTCCCACTCTCTCTCTCTCTCTCTCTCTCTCTCTCTCTCCCCCTCCCCTCCACTCTCTCTCTATCTCTATCTCTCTCCCCCTCACTCTCTCTCCATCTCTCTCTCTCCCACTATCTCTCTCTATCTCTCTCTCTCCCTCATTCTCTCTCCATCTCTCTCTCTCCCACTATCTCTCTCTATCTCTCTCTCCCACTCACTCTCCCTTTATCTCTCTATCTCTATCTCCCACTCTCTCTATCTCTCTCGCACCTATGTCTCTATATCTCTCCCACATTATGTTGATAATGTTGGATTAATAATGCTTGGTGGTTCAATTATGAAAATAAAATTATGTTGGACATATAGCAGGGAGCTGCTGCTAAATGTGTCACAGACTGCTGGGAATTTAGCTGCTGATGAAATCGCTAGTTCAAGTAGCGAGTTTCACTCGAATGAAAACGCTACTTTAAGTAGCGGCTTCTGGTTGAAGTAAAATCGCTAGTTCAAATAGCGATTTCAGGCTGAACTGAGTTGGTCTGAAGTCGTTAGTTGGAGTAGCAACTTCTGGAAAAGTGATGGGTTTGGGAAATAAGTTGAAATAGTGACGGGTCAGGGATATATTAGCCGGGTTATGAAGCTTTGGGTAAAAAATTATGGAATAACCTGTTTAAGGGATGTTGCAACATGACATCACCAGGTGAAAAGATCTTTGTTTCAGGTGTTTTGGCACATCTAGAAGAAAAGGAACAATGGAGTCTTTAATAGATCTGTGCTTCCTCATTTGATTGTGGAAAAAATTATTAGCTATGCTAGAGAAATTTTCTATGCTTTTAGATTGAATACTAGCACCTCTCACAGTACTGATATTGATCTTTTTTTTTTTTTGCTGATATTGATCTGATTAAATGGAAATTTCCCCCTTTAGGTCTCCTAAAACTAAACACAGATGGATGCAGCAAAGAAAACCCACGATAGGGTGGAGTTGGAAGAATTTTTCGTGATGACAAGGGGCCAATGGATAAGAGGCTAATACGGGGCCATTGACTGAGCTAATAACTCAAGTGACTTTTTATTGTAGTAGTTATCATGGAAATTTGATTAAGGTTAACCAAAAAAAAAATTTATTGCTATGTAAAATTTATACTAAAGGTTGATAAGACTTTTTTTGATTAAGGTTAACCAAAAAAAAAGAAGAAAGATTTTATTGAAATGTAAAATTTATATTAAAGGTTTATAAGACTCTCTCTCTTTCTCTTCCAGAAACTTTCATTTTCTTTTTTTGCCTCCTCTTTTTTTTTTTTTTTAACTATCCTTAATATCAGTTTCTCTAATAACTCAAGTGACTTTTTCAATTTTCATTTATCTAACATTTCAAGTGACTTTCTACATTCGTTTTGAAGTTCTTATCTATCCTTAATTTCCATGATAAATATTACAATACATTTTTTCATACAAATGACATGTTTACTCTTTTTTTTTTTTTGATAGAGGAATAGCGGTTTAAACACTTGTAGACGCCCCGATTTTGACCAAACAATTGAATTAAGGGGAGTATCACCTCCCTGTCCGATGATGACAAAGTCCGATAAATTAAAGTGTTTCAAGCTCTTTGGAAGGTTCTTCGATCGCAATAAAATTTCCACAGAAAAAGAAAAGACCTGGTGATCAGGATAATTCGGGTGTAAACTACTAGTTTTGGAAAATTCTTCAAAGAAAACCTTTTGAAAAGAAAAAGAGAGAATAGAAGAAAACGACACATGGCACAACTTGCGGCAGTCACGGGTTGCCGGTGCGGCAATCTCTGATTGCCATACGGCAGTTAGTAAGTGCCGCAAAGGCAGTCACTGATAGCCGTAAAAATGCATCAAATGCTGCAAAAATTAGAATTCCAGAAAATACGGTAGTCCGCGGAGTTATCCCCGGCATTCTTTGAATGCCGCAATGTCGCACCGACAATCAGTGAGTGTCGGTCCGGCATTCATTGAGTGCCGCTTCCATCTCCACCGAATGCCGCGTTTTGTGTCTGCCAGCTTTGAAATAGTACATTTTGTACCTTCAAAAGGACATACAGGATTAGGGTTTTCACTGCGAATTTACTGAAATACTCCTTTGAAATTTGCCTATATAAGGAGGAGTATCTTCAATGAAAAGGTGACTACTACTACACATTTTTGGGAGAGGGGAATTTCAAGGAAAAAACAAAGAGAATTTTGGGAAAAGAGAGTTTTTTGAGAGCTTGGAAGATTTTAAAACTATAGAAGTTTAAGGATAGTTGGAGATGATACTCTAATCTTGTTAGTTTTCTTTTATTTCTTCTTAGTTTGGGTCAAAAACATCTATGAATTTGAAGTAAACAAGTTTTCTTCCAAGAGGTTCTTTGATGGATTTAGAGCACTTGCTCTCTTAGTTTTCTTTATTTCATTTCTTCTTGTTGCTTGTGCTTTTCTCTTGAGATTCTTGGAGATCTTCGATATCTCTCTTGAAAACTCTTGAGTTTGATCTTTTAATCCCATGTAAGTCTATGCTTCACATGAGGGCCAAAGATTGATCATCATTTGTAAACAAGTAGATGGACCCAAGTCCATATTCAATGACTTGGATTCTCTAACTTGGGATTTCATGGGATCTTCTCTAAATCCTTTTGGAATCCATAAGTTATAAGTTATTCTTATATCTCCAATGACCATCAAATGGAAGGAGAAGTAGTTTGGGTTGAGCCAATCTCCATGGTTTGAGAGATAGACTTCACATAAGTAAAATTTGAAAAAGGTGCAGTGAACTTGTTAGCCTTAAGGTATATTAAGGCATATTTAATTATGTTTTGACGATGTCAAATATGCTATGATAATTACATGATTCATATTGTTTCATTCCTTGTTATTATCATAGTCATTTTTATGCTCATATATAATCTCATGTATTAATATTGTATTGACACGACTTGAAATGTGTTCTCCGAAGAGTACGTCCAAGTGTAGACGGTCGCGTCGCGTTAAAACCGGTAAGACCGGGTCGAATCCCAAAGGACGGAAAATAGAGGCAGAAAACTCTAGATTGAATCCTAAAATGAAATAAAAGATGATTTCTTTTAGATGGGGGTTGCTACCAGTCCTATAGAGTAAATAAAAGAAACAAGATCAAGTGAAGTGTTAACTTAACTAGATAGAATTAAAAACCGTAATATGAAATTAGATATGAAAAAAAAAAAGTAGGGAACATGTGAGTCCACAAAGTACCAGCCTCTACCATGATTTAACAAAAACAAACAGCTGGGGTTTTGTCCTTAGAGTATTCCTTATTTCGAAAAAATGATTAAGTTAAGCATTCTAGACACTAAGTATGTAAATCTTGCATACTTAGTGGTTCGTTTCCCCAACTTATTTATGAAGGACCGAAATAAAAAGTTAATTAAAGCCATGAACAATAACTGGCAAATTGAGTATGAAATATTCGATGTGTTTGTTATGAATGTTCATTGAGTTAATTAATCAAAAGAACTCTTATTTCAAAATCAGACTGCAATTTGGACTAAAAAGATCAATTTGGGTTCAATTTCTGAAACAAAAGTTACTGGAATACAAAAAGGAGTAAACCCAAGTCATAAACATACCAATCGATTGACATCATGTCAATCGATTGATAAGGAATGGCTTTCAATCGATTGACAAGTATATCAATCGATTGACATGGAATCTATGTCAATCGATTGGATTCTGTATCCAATCGATTGGCATTGACTCTTTCACAGAATCATGGCAGAGGGCTGGGAACAATGTTTCCTCACATTATTCCCAACCAGGATCTACTCAAGCATGTTTAATCTAATATAAACAGAAACATTTCGAAGGAAATTATAACTAATAGGCATGGATTAAACTTTGAAAACAAGAAATCTCAGAAATCTAATTCAAATCAAACTAAGGTTTAAAAACTTATTGTATCACAATTTCTAAAGTAGCACAACAAAAAGAGGAAATAGACCTGAACTTAAACTGAATTCGAAAATACAAATCCTCCAACTTGAGCTTTGTTTTTAATCCGAGAAGACCATGAAAAATCCTACAAAACAATACAAAATGAGCTAACCCCTTACCCTCTTCACTCCCCTCTATATATAATGTCAATTTTCCGGGTTAAAGGTGTCCAGGTTCACTCCATAACGGCTGGTCGTCGTCCTGATTGCTGAAATCTTGCTCCATTAACACAGACTGTTTCCAGTTTTATTCAATCGATTGACAAGATATCAATCGATTGATAATAAATTCAATCGATTGACAAAACACCAATCGATTGATCATAAAAAGATGTCAATCGATTGATATAATGGCAATCGATTGGTACCAAGACTTCATCCATTTGTTTCTTGAGTTATTCCTTTCAACTTGTTATTCATTTTAACTTCAGAACCTGCATTCAAAGAGCTAAACACAACAACATACCACGAAAAATACATCATTGTGTAAAGAAACGAATTAAAACACAAGTGCAGGTATCACTAGAGAAATGGGGTTAAATCCAGTCAGTTCTTACTCCTTATCGAGCTAATATTAAGCTAATATCAGCTCTCATCATGTATCAATGTTTTAACATCTTTGTGTGCATGAGATTTAATTGATGTAGATCAAGATTACAAGGTGCTCAACAAGGATCAAGATTGAAGACTTGAAGATATTTCATCCTTGGTTGAAGTCTAGGACCAACATTGTAAGGCATCTTGATCTCACACTCATAGGGGCTCAAACAAACTCTAAAAGTTAAAGTTTTGGATATAAATTTTAAGAAGGACATCTTTAAAGAAATGCCCCAACCAATTGGAAAATAATTAAATGTTTAATCTTATATGGTTGGAAAGGTATTTTAATCTAGTTTCCAAAACATCAAACGGATCGCAAATCCGATTTTTGTAGAGGGAGTTATGGCCATTTTAGTGGAGATGTGTCAGGCAGTCAAACAGGGAGGGGCAGTCGACTGAAGGCCCGATGCAGTCGACTGAAGTGAGCAGAATGCAAACAAAACCCTCTGTAAACACATCTCAGTCGACTATTTCAAGGCCCAGTCGACTGAAGCGACCTGGAAGGCAATAACGGCTAGTTTTTTTAAGGGTTTTCAATTACCAAACTTGCCACCAACGACTATAATCTTCCAAGGCCTATAACTACATATTTTTCCAAGCTATTTGGGGTTGAGATTTTGATTGGAAAACATAGTATTGATCACACATCTCTTTGATCTTTAAACATTATCATTTGAGCCCTAGTTGTGTGAGTTTATCAATTTGCTCATATCTTTCATTTGTATTTCTTGAGAGAGCAAAATTGTAGTGAGCTTTATTTGTATTATCCACTCTATATAGAGAGTTTCAATTTGTATTCAATTCAATTTGTAAAGAGTGAGGGTTAGTAACCCTTGATTGCAAAGAAGATGTTTTCTTCTTTGGGAAAGATTGAAGGCTCTTGTAACGGTTTGGTGCACACCCGTAAGTGCTCTGGGAACGGTTTGGTCTACACCCGTGAAGTAGATCGGAGTAAAGGAATCCTCAAGAGGTGTTCTTGAGGGGTGGACGTAGGCCGCGGGGTGCGATTGCCGAACCACTTGAAAAATTGGTTTGCAAGTATCTCTTCCCTTATCTCTTTACATAATTGCTTGTGATTGTGTTTAATTTGCTATTAAGTTTTTGAAAGGTTAAATTTCCGCTAAAACCTTATTCACCCCCCCTCTAAGGTTTCCATATTTGGGCCAACAATTGGTATCAGAGCCTTGGCTCTTCTTTTTCAAAAGATTTTTGAAAATCTAGAGATAAGATCCAATGGAAACCGACTCTTCTTGTATTTATTATTGTGAGGGTCAATCGACATTAAGACCACCGTGTTTTAATGGCTCAAACTATGCCTATTGGAAAAATAGAATGAGAATCTATATGATTTCTCAAGATTTTGATTTATGGCAAATCGTGGTCAAAGGGCCTCATCTACCTACAAAAATTGAAAACGGTTTTTCTATTCCAAAAACGGTAGATGATTATAATGATGCCGATAAGAAACTCATAAAAATAAATGTTATGGCAATGAATTTATTACATTGTGGTTTAGACCCAAATGAATACAATAGAATTTCATCTTGCGAATCCGCAAAAGAAATTTGGGATAAACTTGAAAATGCTCATGAGGGAACAAGCAAAGTTAAAAAGTCTAAAATCAACTTGCTTGTTCAAACTTATGAAATGTTTAAAATGTTGCCATATGAATCTATTGGAGATATGTTTTCTCGTTTTACCATTCTTATTAATAACTTGAAAAACCTTGGTAAAGTTTATACTAATGAAGAAATGATTGAGAAAGTGCTTAGGTCTTTACCAAAGGATTGGCAACCAAAGGTCACGTCGGTTCGTGAAGCAAAGGAGCTTTCAACACTCTCCTTGGAACAACTCATGGGTTCTCTCATAACTCATGAAATGGAATTGGCCGTCTTCGAAAGTGAAGACAAGAAATTGGAAGTGAAAAAGGCCAAAAGGGGAGACATGGCTTTAAAATCCTCAGGCTCAAAGAAAAAGAGGAAAGATGTTGAGAGTGATGAGGATGAGGAAATGACAAAGATCACCCAAAAATTTGCAAAGTTTCTAAAGAAAGAAAAATCAAGGAAGAAGTCACCCAAGGAGGAAAAACACAAAAAGAAGACAATCAAGGCCACAAATAGTAGTTCCGAGAGCGAATCATCGGACGATGACTCAAATGGTGAAGAGATTGTCAATCTTTGCCTCATGACATTGGAAAGGGCCTCTCCTACCACCTCGGCAAATGGAGCATCCAAGAAATGCTTGGACAAAGGTTAAGTATTGATTTGGTAATGGTAGGTTAGTAGGTAATTTTGTTTTGATTTGTTTTCATCATCCTACTTAAATTTTTTTTGATTGATTTCATATCATACACTTATTTGTTTCAAATCACTTTGTTTTTGTTTAGATATGCATACTTGATATTGCTTATTTAAAAAATGATGATATGCTTTTGTTTGATTAGACAAAGTTTTAATAATGGTTAGACCAAATGATGTTTTGTGAATCATTCAATTGTTTGCTACTGAATTGTCATTTTTATGGACTGCTGAACAAAGCAGTCGATTGGTACCCCGACACAGTCGACTGATTCAAGTGTGAGGCATTGAACTTTTTGATTCTGCATTGTTAAGTCGACTGAGGAGTCGACTGATCTAATGCACAGTCGACTGATGCCTTTTTGTTTTCGTCGACTAAGGCTTATTTCAATTCTTTTTCAAAATTTCTCTTTGGTTCAGTCGACTGACAAGTCGACCCATTCGACTATTTTGATAATTTTTGTTTATCTTTGATTTTGAGTTCTCCAACTTTATTATTAGTATCTTTTGGGAGAATATGCTCTCTATTCATATCTTTTGGTATCTTTTATCATTGCACATACTTAGGGGGAGCACTTTCATATTTCATTAGCTCACATGTGGTTATATTTGTTTATTTTTGGTATCATTTTAGCCTTTTGATTTGTATGCCTATTGTGAGGGGGAGCTTTGTGTTTTATCCCCAAATCTTTTTGATAATGTCAAAGGGGGAGAAATATGAGATGTATTGGGAAGAAGTATTTTGGGTAGTTATCATTCATGTTCTTTAACATATGATATCCATTATGAATGATAATATGAAAATGACCAAATGTGCTTATATTAGCATATCCTTCATTGGTTGTTTGCCATCATCAAAAAGGGGGAGATTGTTAGCCTTAAGGTATATTAAGGCATATTTAATTATGTTTTGACGATGTCAAATATGCTATGATAATTACATGATTCATATTGTTTCATTCCTTGTTATTATCATAGTCATTTTTATGCTCATATATAATCTCATGTATTAATATTGTATCAATGTTTTAACATCTTTGTGTGCATGAGATTTAATTGATGTAGATCAAGATTACAAGGTGCTCAACAAGGATCAAGCTTGAAGACTTGAAGATATTTCATCCTTGGTTGAAGTCTAGGACCAACATTGTAAGGCATCTTGATCTCACACTCATAGGGGCTCAAACAAACTCTAAAAGTTAAAGTTTTGGAAATAAATTTTAAGAAGGACATCTTTAAATAAATTCCCCAACCAATTGTAAAATAATTAAATGTTTAATCTTATATGGTTGGAAAGGTATTTGAATCTAGTTTCCAAAACATCAAACGGATCACAAATCCGATTTTTGTAGAGGGAGTTATGGCCATTTTAGTGGAGATGTGTCAGGCTGTCAAACAGGGAGGGGCAGTCGACTGAAGGCCCGGTGCAGTCGACTGAAGTGAGAAGAATGCAAACAGAACCCTCTGTAAACACATCTCAGTCGACTGCTTCAAGGCCCAGTCGACTGCTTCAAGGCCCAGTCGATTGCTTCAAGGCCCAGTCGACTGAAGCGACCTGGAAGGCAATAACGGCTAGTTTTTTTAAGGGTTTTTAATTACCAAACTTGCCACCAACAGCTATAATCTTCCAAGGCCTATAAATACATGTTTTCCCAAGCTATTTGGGGTTGAGATTTTGATTGGAAAACATAGTATTGATCACACATCTCTTTGATCTTTAAACATTATCATTTGAGCCCTAGTTGTGTGAGTTTATCAATTTGCTCATATCTTTCATTTGTATTTCTTGAGAGAGCAAAATTGTAGTGAGCTTTATTTTTATTATCCACTATATATAGAGAGTTTCAATTTGTATTCAATTCAATTTGTAAAGAGTGAGGGTTAGTAACCCTTGATTGCAAAGAAGAGGTTTTCTTCTTTGGGAGAGATTGAAGGCTCTTGTAATAGTTTGGTGCACACCCGTAAGTGCTCTGGGAACGGTTTGGTCTACACCCGTGAAGTAGATCGGAGTAAAGGAATCCTCAAGAGGTGTTCTTGAGGGGTGGACGTAGGCCGCGGGGTGCGATTGCCGAACCACTTGAAAAATTGGTTTGCAAGTATCTCTTCCCTTATCTCTTTACATAATTGCTTGTGATTGTGTTTAATTTGCTATTAAGTTTTTGAAAGGTTAAATTTCCGCTAAAACCTTATTCACCCCCCCTCTAAGGTTTCCATATTTGGGCTAACAGAACTCACAAACCACCTTTGATCAAAGATTTTTAGTTAAATATTGGACCGTTGGAATTGAATGTAACCAATTGAAGAGTGTCAATAACACAAAGATCTACCATTGTAATTTTTGTTTTAGTAAGATCTCATGGATAACATGGTTTGGTCATAGATTTTGTGAGACAACCATATTCTGTCCAAAGTTTCAGAATTGCAAATCAGTTTCAAAATGAGTAAATCAGAATCTTAATTAAGCATTCTTGGCTCCAAATAATTTTTTCTATGAATTTTAATGTGTTAATAAGATCTCCTAAAAGATTAGAGTCTTTCTGATTTGTTTACTATTTTTAAAAAATCGTACAAAATCTCTGGACGGAGAGTTGCAAATCTATGAGTGATGTCTGGTTTTTACTCTTTTCCCAGAGATTGGACCGTTGATCTTTGCTTTTGTCTTTTTGGGTTGGAAACTAGACTCACAGAGGCATTTTGTGTCCAAAATTCACCGACATCAAACCATGGAAAGCATGCTTTTTATTTTTTTGAAGTTCTGGCCTGCTCTCTGTAATTTTCAGAATTTTATGACAAATTTGACCAACTTTGTAAATAATAGTCCAAATGACTTTTCTATGACCTAGGGCTCAAACCATGTTTTAATAATGATCAATTAAACTTAAATTCAGAGGTTAAAGGATCCAAATCAATGAATGACTTCATAGCTTACTCTTGTTAATTTTCATGTATTCACCCATATAGATTTATACTTGTAATTAGAGTCTACTTTGTACTAAGAATTCATAGTCATGTCAACTCTTTCATACTCGATAGATTTAAGTTAGAAGTTTAGGATTAATTATTTGATATCTTGTTTGAAGCATGTGGACTAACCCCTTTGTTTTGTAGCGCTATTAAGGTATGGTTTCTCAAAACCCCTCTTTAGTTTATTTAATTTCTTAATTTTATTGATTTTTCGACCTCATGTACGACACCTTAGAATTAGGTATTGCCTTATGTGTATATATGTGATTAGAGACCATTTCTTAGGTTTTTTCTATTTTCTTTTGTATGCATTGCACGTCTAAAATAGTCGCAGCTAGATCCCGGGTAAGTTATCTCGTTCCCTATCACATATCATATCGCTTGCTATTTGAAATATGTGGTTTTGAATGATATATTTATCATTAGCAATTTTACAACCTTTTAAACATGCTTTTGTAATGTATATGTATATATATGTATTAGTTGAGGGCACATTTAGATTAGTAATTTAATTAAAAGGATGTTGAGTAGAGGCCTATCGCGAGATAGGATGAGAGAGGGTATTTTAGTCCGCCGGGCTCCTTCCTCTCTCATTCCATAATCCCCGGACCTAGTTAATCTCTGGTTTCCAAAAGATCGATTTGCTTTAAAATAGTTTCATAATTTCCCTTTTAAAAATTAAGTGACGACTCGTGTTTTTGAATTTGAATTTGAAAAGGTTTTAAATAAAAAAAGCTGTGGGTAGGATAAAATGCGATATCCACAATCTGGCGACTCTGCTGGGGATCGAACCCAGAATCTCTGATTTCGCAGACCAGAATTATTGATTTTGGGTTCACTCGAGGAGTAGACTTGAAAGTATCCTTTTAATCAAATTAATTAATTTTTGTATGCATGTTGCATTGCATTTGCATGTCTAACCACTCGATTGCACGGAACTATGACCTTGGAGGCTCGGGGCAACCCGGTCAGTCAAACCATCATGGGACTATGTGATCGCCCTTGATCCTGTACCATATGTTGGAATATGAAACATCCTATCGGATGTGTGTCAAGGGCCCTTATTTGACCAAAACCCGGCCTTTGCATGATAGCTTCTATAGAACCTTTCAAAATTAGGGAATTAATTCTTAAATTGGATTATGTGCTAGGGAGATTTGTATGCCCAAAAGGGATTACTTGAGATGATGACGATACTTGCTTGATGAAGGATGTGTAACCTCTTAATCACTTTTGAACAATTCTTTCTTATGTCCCATGACGTTTGGAGGACATGCCGAACCTTGATTATAAGATTACACTTCTTATATCTTGTTAGCAAAGCATCATTGGCCTTGTATGCATCCGAATTCATGAAAAGTATGGTAATAATCCGATCATGTGATCCTTTTAGCCAAAGCATTTTTAAATCCATCTTTGAAAGCAAATAGATTTTTGCTATCTTTACTCCAAAATTTCAATCGCTCTTTCAAAAAAATCTTTGAAACTTTGGAAATCGTTTTTTGATTAACATTCCAAGTCAATCTTTGTTAAAGTATATTTTCATATGATCATCTTCTAAGGAAAAATCCAAAAAAAATGGAAATTGTTTTTGGAAGAAATGCTATTCAAATGGATTTTAAAGCAAACTTTCAATCCAATCATCTTTATTGAGAAATATTTTCACATCCTCATTTTTAAATAAAAGATTCAAAATCCTTGAGAATTGTTTTTGAAAGATCTCATCATTTAAAGAAATGCTTTTCAAATGAATTTTGAAAAATTTTGAATACCCGACCTTTGAAAGGGTAGTGAGGATCACAATGAGAGGTGAAATTGACACATTTGACATGAGTGAGGATTTAATGTGCTTATGTGTTTTATGTGCTAGGATTAGAATTTTCCTTTCTTTTGCATATAGAATATGCATACACACATTTGCATTTCATCCGTGTGCCATGTGTGCGGTGCATGCAGTTAGCCACATCAAATCATCAAAGCATGTACATTGTTGCACTCTGATCATATTAGTCAATATCATTACATGCATGTAGAATACAAATTCACAAAGTAATCTAATAGTTCCTTAAAATTCCTTGCCTCCTGAAAATAAATTCTGCATGCGGACCTTTTACCTTTCTATGTTGTTGAATTTGTAGAAAGAGTGGAACAACTAGATCCCCTATGGAGGACATTTCCAACCTTCTTGGGTTTGTCTTTCTTGATTTAAAGGAGAATATGTTTTTGCACACATGTTGTTGGAGAGTGGCGAACCCGAAGGTTCAAATTATTCTAGTGAGGTGATATCGTTTGGAAACATTGTTGTTAAAGCGAATGTGGATACTCATAGAAACCCAATAAATTGAAAATCATCAGTGACACTCCAGTCAAGGCCAAGTCGAGTCTAGTTCGATAATCGAGTCATGACCGAGTTAGAGTCTCAAGTGTCAAAGTTGTGTTTGTTTTGTCAGTCTTCCATCAAGTCTATTGTCAAGCCTTTATCAAGTCCATCGAGTCAAATAATCTGCAGCTGGTTGAATAAAATGTCATTTTTAGATGTGCCTAGTTGTGAATAAATGGATCGTTAAAAAAAATTCACTTTTTGATGGAAGATATTTTGTTGATAAATCTTTGCATTGAAAATGGTTCCCCAAATAACAAAGCAAATTTTGTGCCAAATCCAAGGAGGAGTAGAGAATTGATTAGCTTTACTTTTAGAATTAAAAGATACTCTCGCTCAATCTTGGAAAGATAAACTTGGGACTTGAGAGGCTTGCTCACCATCCCCTTCTCCTAAATACCAAGCCTAAAAGATGAGCCTATGATCCAAAGCCATAAACTTGGTCCTTAATGGTAGCTAGATGTTTTAAATGAACTTTTTCTTCAAAAGAAAAAAATGAGAGAAAAAAGAAGTTCGTTAGGATGAAAATCTGAAAGGGCACCTAGGCAAAAGTTAGAGCAAAAATAAATATGCGTGTTGATTTTAAAATCCAAATCCTAACCAGTCAAAATCATGAAGAGAAAAAGAGATAGTGAGGTAGAGAAAAGAAAATAAAGAGAAAAGAAAAGGTAGAGAATAAAAAAGATTGAGATTTTTTTAGTACTTCGAAGTACATCATTGGTACATGAATTATCTCAAGGCTTTGTGTTCTCAACAAAGAAAACAAATTGGAAATAAAAAGAGAGATTTGAAAGTATCAATTAGTATCAAATTTTTGTGAGAGGCTCAATGGCTAAGTGGGCCTAAAACAATGCAAAGATATCTTTGAGAAAAATAAAGAGTGATTTGGAGGGCTAATATTGCTTTGTGAGCATGATAGAGTATGATTAAAACATGATGTGTTATGAGAATTGTAAAGATAAACTGGCTAGTGAAAAGGTGAAAAGAATCAACTGCCACAAACAAAAAGAAAAGAAAAAAAAGAAGAAAAGAAAAAAAAAAGAAAATAAAAGGGAGAAGTAGTTCATGTTCTCATCATCATGTTTGAAGACTACCACAAGCGACCCATTTCAGAAAGAGCATTCATTGAACCCAAATGAAAACATGGCTCAAAAAGCCCACCAATTCTTAAAGCCTAATTCTTTCAAAACCTCCAGAGTACTTGAACTACGCTCGACCTGATTCTTACTTTGGGATACATAGGCAACCTGTTCGATTCGGTCGACACCTTTGCTATGATCTGGCATTTTCTTTCAAACTTTAGCCGACCTACTTTGGACCTGGATTCCCATTCGGGAATAAGTAGGCGAGCCTCACTTGGTTCTCAGTCCGAAAAAACACCAGCAATATCGTTTGCACCTGTAGATCCCTCATTCCAGAAGAGGGGCAAACTTCGTTCGCTGAAAACCCCTTTTATCATAGAAGTAAGCCGCCAAGTCTCTTTCAAACTAGGGGCAAACTTTGTTTGCCAAAATCTCTTTATGCCTGAGGCAAGTCCTCAAGTATTTGAGTTTCTTTTGAAAGGATTGAAATAGAGTGCCTTTCATTCTATAAGCTAAAGCGCTAATTTGAAGCACATTCTAGATGGGCAAAGAATTCGCTAAATCAAAAGGAAATTTAGATTTATCCGTAAAGCATTATCATTTGTAAATTGATGAATGAAAAGTGAGATGATACATTATTCACGATTAAAGCACATTGATTCATAATAATACAGAATTTGAGTCAGTCATCTTGTGTAATTGGCTTTGTCAAGTCTGTCCCCCTTTGATGAGTCAATAAATGGTCTCAATTATGTGGTTTTAAGATGATGAATAAAGATTTGACAAGTCTCCATGAGCATCCCAAGAGCAATACGAACAGAGGTTTCGAACACTATCACAACATAATGCTAAAGTGACAATATAAGAAGAGTCCAGGACTAGGGGCAAAGGTGACTTCCCTCTTTTGACAAGATCGATGTGTTTCTTCCGAAGGTTCGCAAATGCAGAAAATCATTTTGTCTATCAGCTCCGTCCAAATTCTACGAGTCTCAAGACTCCCTAAAATTTTGAAAAAAATCAACTCCTTGAGTCCGCAGACTCCCGAACTTTTGTGAAATCAATTCTTTAAGTCCGAAGTAAGCACGAGGAGACTTCTAAACAAGCGTTAGTCCTCAATAGTAGCTCCTCTTCATACACGTTAGTCCAAACTTTGGAAATAAGAAATTCTTCGAGTCTGATGAACTCCAGATTTTTTTAAAATTCAAATTCTTGTTGAGTCGAATTACCTCCCGATTTTTGACAAATTTGAATGCTTTGAGTCTGATCGACTCACAACTTGAAAATAAAATTTTTATTTTGAGTCGGATGGACTCCAAGTTTTGGAAATGGGATTTGTTTTGAGTCTGATCGACTCCCAAATTTTGGAAATAAGAAAATTCTTTGAGTCTAATTCGACTCCTATTTTTAGAAAATTTTAAAAATTTTCGAGTTTGATCCGACTCCCAAATTTGTGAAATGAAAATTCTTTGAGTCTGATTCGACTCCTGTTTTTATAAAATTTTGAAAATTCCTTGATTTCGACTCGACTCCCAATTTTGTGAAATAAGAAATTCTTTGAGTCCGTGTGACTCCATCTGTATAAAATGTGAATTTGTTGAGTCCATGTGACTCTATTTGTATAAAAAAATAATAATAAATAAAAAATATATATACACATATTTGTTGAGTCTGTCTGACTCCATTTGTGTGTAATGTGAATTTGATTGAGTCTGTGTGATTCCATTTGTATAAAAAGTGAATTTTTGTTGAGTCCATGTGACTTCGTTTATGTAAGATGAGAAAAAGTGAATTTCATTAAGTCCGAGTGACTCCGTTGTTGTGGAAATGCGGGTTCATGGATCCAAATGACTCTTTTGGTTTAAAATGTGAATTTTTGAGCTTGTGTAAGAAAATTTAATTTTTAAGTCCGCATAACTCCCATTGAATTTTTGAGTCTACATGACTCCTTTTTGTCAGAAAATTGAATTCTTGAGTCTGCATGACTCCTTGTGTAAGGAAATTGAATTTTTTGGGTCCACGTGACTCCCTTTGAATTTTTGAGTTTGCGTTACTCGTTTTGTCAGAAGATTGAATTTTTGAGTCTATGTGATTCCTTTTGTCAGAAAATTGAATAAATTTGAATTGTTGAGTCCAAGTGTCTCCGTGGATGTAAAATATGAGATTTGGGGTCCGAGTGAATGATAATAATGAAATTTTAGGGCATGGTCTCGGCACAAAATCAATGAAACTGGGATAACAAGGATAAGCAAAAGTATAAATCCTACATGTGGTCCTAATGTCTTAAACATGATCATAAAAATGTCTTAAGGGAATCTAAAATCCGCAAAGCGCGCAAGATTAAAATCATGTTCATACATGCATTAAGCATCGTACATTGCAATGATCATCTAGAGAAGTAGAAATGCGAAGTGAAGTCTAGATTTTTACCCCTTTGATAAAGGCACGTGCTGAGAGGCATAATTTGGGGTCAGCGAAGAGGAGCGAAGGATCATGACCTAGGGAGGGCTTATGTCTCTTCCTTGAAGGTCCTGGGGAGCCTGAACCGCTAGCCATAGGAATAGATCTGCAAGAAAGAGTGAGAGAATCAAGTTTTTTGAAAGGCTTAAGAGGAAAACATAGCAATACATGAAATGATGTGGTGTTCAATCATGAATTTAACCAAAAGATAGGATCTTGGTGATAGAAAGGAGTCGAATTGACTGCGGTTTTCGTGAAATTGAAATCTTCGAATTGACTCCAAATTTTAGAAATTTTGAATTGAGTCAAATTAACTCCGATTTTTGTGAAATTGAATTGATTTGAGTCAGATTGCCTCCCGGGTTTAGAAATTGAAAATTAAATGGAGTCTGACTAACTCCTATTTTAGAAATCGAACCGAATTAAATTGATTTGAGTCTGATTGACTCCTGAGTTTTGAAAATTGAATTGAATTGAGTCGGATGGACTCTCGTTTTCAAAATTTGAGTTGATTAGAGTCTAATTGACTACAAATTTTTAGAATTGAATAAAAATTGAGATTGGTGGACTCCCAATTTTAAAAATTGAAAAATTGAATTGAGTTTTTTTGACTCCTAATTTTGAAATTTGAATTGAATTTAGTCTGACTGACTCCCGATTTTAGAAATCGAGCTGAATAGGAGTTGTTTGACTCCTAGTTTTGGAATTTGAATTGAATTTAGTGCGACTGACTCCCAATTTTGAAAGAATGACATGAGTAAACCTATCCGAGGGGGCCAGATGGCTGCAGGATACTGAGAGCAAACCCACATTGACGCCGAGGCCTAAGTCGCGAAGGCGTCGCCCAGTCGATTGCGTTGAGAGAACAAACCCGCGTTGACGTCGGGGCCTAAGTCGCGAAGGCGCCGCCCAATTGATTACGTTGAGAGAGCAAATCCGCATTGACGTCGAGGCCTAAGTCGTGAAGGCGCCACCCAGTCGATTGCGTTGAGAGAACAAACTCGCGTTGACACCAGAGCCAAAATCTCGAAGGCGCCGCCCAGTCGATTGCGTTGATAGAGTAATCTCGCGTTGACGCCAGGGCCTAAGTTGCAAGGCACCGCCCAGTCGATTGCGTTGAGAGAGAAAATCCGCATTGACGCCGGGGCCTAAGTCGGGAAGGCGCTGCCCAGTCGATTGCATTAGCAAACCCGCGTTGATGCCGGGGCCTAAGTCGCGAAGGCACCGCCCAGTCGTTTGCATCAAGAGAGCAAACCCGCGTTGACACCGGGGCCTAAGTCGCGAAGGCACCGCCCAGTCGATTACGTTGAGAGAACCAACTCATTTGTCAATTTGTAGTAGTAAAATATTCCTAGTAATATTTAGATTTAAATATTTTTAGTCTAGTAGTATTTATAGTTGTCCCCTAAAATAGTTTGAAACCCCAAATTTCCAGTTTTTATAGTAATATTTCCATTCACTAGAAGACATATTTTACAAGTAAATGTCAGATTTCTTAGCCACGTAGTTATTATAATAACCTACCAAAGCCCTAAGCACACCATATCAATATCTCACTCTCAAATTAGATTAGGATTTGGTTTGGCCTTATTTGTGTTCTTGGAGTTCAACCACTGTGACCCCACAAGAATCCAAAGTCAAAGGTTTACTATTTTATTATTAATTCAATATTTTCATTTATTTATATTGTATTAGTCTAGTTGTACTAAACTTTGTTATTTTGCAGATTCCACAAATGCAATCCCAGCTCATGTTAAGTAAAGAAAAAAGTATATTAATATTATATTTCACTCTTACCATAGCGTTATAATTTTAATTTTAATTGGGCAATCACTGTGTACATCTATTTAATCTTTCTTTAAAAGGTTATTTGGAAGACAGTTTCAATTCCGAAATGGTAGGCTAAAACTTTAATTTGGGATATACAATAAAAACTTAGAAATATAGCTTCTGTGCACTAATCTTAAATGGGCAAATTTATCTAGATGGGTTGTTTTTCCATTTATGCCAAAAAATATATTGTATCTATAGTTTATGACCATTTAACATGTTTATATACTATGACTACATTGGGCTCAAGAGATTACATATTTGAAATAAGAATCAAATTATGTGGATTGTCAAACTATGTTTTTTGTCATTAAAAACACCTAGCATACTCAAACAATTCATATGACAAACTTTTATTTCAAATATGTATTTATATATATATATATATTTCTATCCACTAATAGACAGGCAATTGTGTAGTGGCAGAGTGGTGGGGACTGGGAGCCGAATAACTCACGTCCGCGACGGGTCACGGTTCGAACCTAGCTCTGCCCAATTGCCTTTTTATTTTTCTTTAAGCCAAACGACGTCGTTTCATATCAGACCTGACACACTTGATATGACACTGACTAGTGAAAGTTTATTTTCAAATAAAGAATGACTCTGCGGTCTTAAATGACAAATGTTTTTTAAATGCACAAAAGTTGTGGAATCTAGTGTTGGTTTACATATTCTCAATTCTTTTAAATCATTTCTTCCTAGTTAATTAATATTTCCTGTTGAGTGGTTCTATCTACACACACCTCAATTACTCTATACACCCACCTTTTAATGAAACTTTCATATTCCCAATACACCCTTGTACAAAATGACAATAAAGTACAAATAAGTAAATAGAACTCTAAACTGATTACTCTTTACACCCACCTCTACTACATAACAAGAGTATTATACTCTTTTTTTTTTGCTAGCCACGTACTATACACATTCACCAATATCAATAAATCCTAGATAAGATTTTAATTTGTTCATTGCAATATTTCATCATGGATGACCAATCTAATACTTTGGAAAAAAATATAGAGCAAGAGGTATGGTTTTGAGTCTTTGTTTTTTCTTTTTTTTGCGTTTTTTTTTTGTGATTTGTCGAACCTGAATCGTCACCGTTCGGTTCTGTATTATCGAACATAGAAACAATGTTCCACTCTTTCGGCCGAACATATGTCATATGTTCCACCCTTTTGGCCGAACATGAGTAATATGTTCTACCAATAGGAACCGAACATATTTATAATGTTCCACCAAGGGAGATGAACATTTCTTAATTGTTCCACCAGATGGATTCAAACAAACATACATTGTTCCACCTTTCTCCACCGAACGATTTACGGGTTATTCTTTAATTATTGTAGATCAGTGCACCCACCGAGTATAGCAAAGTTGAATCGGTTTGTGAGAAAGATTATACCAATGACTTCACTACTTCTGAGGTAATATTTTCTTAGTTGTAGATGATTAAGTTATAATATCCACAACATATATATTGACTGTTTATTTTGTGTAGATTTTCAAGACTCGGAATGAAATGACTAAATGGATTAATGAAGTTGGAAAACAGAATGGACTCGTTATAGTGATCAAGACATCCGACATGGGGGGCATTCGAGGAAGAAAACCAAGGATCACATTTGGATGTGAGCGGGGTGGTTACTACAGAATCACAGCAAAAGAAACATACGGTGACTCCAGAAAGAGAGGGAGGATTACTGGCACAAAAAAATGTGGATGTCCGTTTAGTTTGAGGGGAAAAAAACTTTCAAATGATGATGAGTGGTGTTTAAAAGTACTTTGTGGAGTGCACAATCACAGTGCTGCATGTTATCTAGAGGGCCATTCCTACGCTGGGAGATTATCCATTGAGGAGACTTCATTGTTAATTGATATGTCAAAGAGCTTGGTTCGGCCGAAGGAGATATTGACTACTTTAAAACAGAGGGATGAGCTTAATGTTACCACAATGAAGACGATATACAATGTACGACAACGATATAGGGTGGTAGAGAAGGCTGGGAGATCACAGATGCAACAGTTGTTGGGTAATTTGTCGAAACATCAATATATAGAGTGGCATAGAGCGTGTGAGGATACAGACATTGTGAAAGACTTATTCTGGACACACCCAACATCTGTTGACTTGTTACGTACATTTCCAAAGGTTTTGATCATGGATTGTACGTACAAGACAAATCGATACCGTCTTCCTCTTTTGGAGATCGTAGGAGTGACATCTACGAATCTTACATTCTGTGTTGGTGTCGCATATCTTGAGTATGAGCGTGAGGACAACTATATATGGGCACTAAGTCACTTGCGTAGCTTATTGGATGGTTGTGAGATGCCTGGAGTTATTGTCACTGATAGAGAGTTAGCTTTGATGAAAGCCATTCAGAGGGTATTTCCTAATTGTAGACACTTGTTATGTAGATGGCACATTAGTCGAAATCTTATGGCAAAGTGCAAAAAGTTATTCGAGAGTAAGGAAAAATGGGATAAGTTCATAATGAGTTGGGGTGTATTGGTATTGTGTTCCACCGAGGACGAGTACATGAAACATCTTGAGAACTTGCAGAGGGAGTTCAGCACCTACCATCAAGTAATTACATATATGATGGAAAGTTGGTTGATTCCATATAAAGAGAGATTTGTAGCTGCATGGACAGACACATGCATGCACTTCGGAAATGTAACATCGAACAGGTACATAATATTAACAATTGCATACATATCAACATTATGCTACATTATATATTTTATCTCATTGTTCGTCTTTTACTCTTGTGTAGGGCTGAGACTTCGCATGCAAAGCTAAAGAGACAACTAGGTTCTAGCCAAGGCAGTTTTGAGTCATGTTGGTCTCAGATTCATTCCCTACTTGAGTTGCAGCATACAGACATCAAAGCATCTTTTGAAAAGAGTGTTATTGTTGTGCAACACCAGTTCAAGCAATCAGAATTCAAGCAACTACGGGGTTTCATATCTCAAACTGCGCTTGAGTTGATCCATGCTCAGTCGAATCGTGCGAACTCAGTGGGTATTGATTCTACTGCATGTGGGTGCATTATACGACACACATACGGATTACCATGTGCACATGAAATTGCAGAGTATAGGCGTGATTTTCGCCCCATACCACTAGAGAGTGTAGATAGCCATTGGAGAAAACTTTCTATATTGCCATCGTACGTGTCTAGTAAGCCTACCTTGAATTTAACTTGTGAGCCAGAGTTAAAATTGATTAGTAAGCAGTTTAAAGAGTTGGATACTAGTACACAGCTACAGGTTCTAAAGAAGTTACGTGAAATTGCTTGTCCTCAGAGTACATCTCTTTTAGAGCCAGAAGTAAAAGCCAAAACACGAGGTAGGCCAAAGGAAAAATGTGATACATCTACACGTCGTCTCCCATCTAGTTTCGAGATGGTTGCATCTACACAAGATAGTCGTACACCTTTGGCTAGTAGTAGAGCGACTCAGAAAAGACGACCTAAGGAAAAGGTAGTATTGAAAGATTTAACCGATGATAAGTTTATTGAACAAGTTTTAGCTCTCTTCAATCCAAAAATTAAAGAATACGTCGTTGGTAAATTGGAAGATGTTGCACCTGATGGCCATTGTGGATTTAGAGCTTGCGCTGAATTATTGGGTAAGAGTAACAAAGATGGATGGATGGATGTTAGGAGGTCTATGTTGGATGAACTAAGGGAGCATAGAGAATCTTATATTTATCAGTTGGGTGGTGAAAAAAACTACAAGGTGGTAGAGAGAGGGTTAGATTATTTTTCTGAATATGGATGTGGAAAAAAGTATTGGATGCAACTCCCTGAAATGGGACTACTATTTGCTAGCACATTCAACTGTGTTTTTTGTGTTCTCTCGCCCTTACAATCTTGCACCTATTTACCTCTGAGAACGGGACCTCCAGCTGATTTTCAAATTATTCCTATTATTTTGTATGATGATTCCCACTTCATGAAGATCTTGCTGAAAGAAGATGCACCAATTCCAAAGGTTGTGCCATGGTGGTATAAAATTCGATCTGAAGATGCATCTAATTGGGAAGTTTTGGTAAATTCCATGGCTAACGATTGGGAAGTTCGTGTCAGTTGTCCATAGCAACCAATTGGATGGGAAACTATAGATAATGACAATGATTGAGTTATTAGAATGACATTTATGATTTTGATTTACTTACACCTTCATATTTTAATAAAGATAGTTTGTTGAATTACTTAGAGATGAAAATATTGATCATTGTCATTTCATTAAGTAGATATATATATATATATATATCAATACATCATTCCAAAAAAAAAAGTCAAATACAATGTAACCAAAAGGAACAACCATCCTTAGTCTAACCAAAAGGAACAACCATCATAATGAGTTGGGGTGTATTGGTATTGTGTTCTACTGAGGACGAGTACATGAAGCATCTTGAGAACTTGCACCTTCATATTTGAATAAAGATAGTTTGTAGAATTACTTAGAGATGAAATATTGATCATTGTCATTTCATTAAGTAGATATATATCAATACATCATTCCACAAAAAAAAAAGGCAAATACAATGTAACAAAAAAGAACAACCATCCTTAGTCTAACAAAAATATCGTCCCTATCAATCCCATTCAAAAGTCTAAAAACTACTAGTAGTCAAAATGAACACCCTTCAAGAATCGTGTATGCGCCTGCGAGTATAACAGTGGGTGTCTCCCTCAAGCATACGGGACATCTCTACAATAGCTCTATACAGCATCTAAGGCTCCTGCACTCCACGGTCCTCACCCATATCCAATATAGGTCGAGAAATCTTTAATGCACGCTCCAATCGCTGCAAATTGTATACAATTAATAATTATCATGGTATAGTGTATAGATAGTCATGAATATTAAAATGGTTGTCATACTATACCTACCAAGTGAATGTCGCCAACTACATGAGATAGGGTGGACCGCTGCTCTCTATATGTGGCTCTGTGATCAGGGTGCTGTATAGTCAAGTGTGAAATACGCTTGTACCAATCCATATAGTCTCTCATACAATCAGGCTGACTAGGTGTCACAGGAATACTCCTATCTCGCAGCACATGATCTTGCCACCGCTCCCACATTTGATCTAAGTACTGGTAAACAACCCTATACTGGCCACCAGTCGATCCTCTAACAGCTCGCATGGGTGAAAGTGGAGCAAGAGGGATCCTCTGAACCCTGCCAAACTGGCGAAGTACTCTATCCGGATGGTAGGGCTCAACAATGTCCATGCACTTGATGCAACCCGTGTAATAGGCAATCTCATGGAACGGATGTTGTTCCCTACTGCCACTGTATGGATCCCACAGAACCTAGAAGAGAATATATATATACACACACATCAACATAGGAAAATATTACTTATAATGTATAAGTAATACATAAGCAAAAGCAGATATTGTACCTCCTCTAAGCCCAACACATCCAACTGCTCTCGTAATGCTTGCAAAATGTCAAGTGTACCACCAGACTCCCTCCGGGCAGTCCATCGTCGTGCTCGTGGCTGATTGGCTCTATATGCTAAGTCTGGTGCAGGTCTAAATGCCCGAAAATGCTCATATATCCATGCCTCTAATAGTGTCATGAACCCTGCTATTTGTTTCACACCACTACGTGTAGCAAGTCCCAACTGACGGTACATATGTGCCAACCCAGCAACACCCCATGCATATGTGTGTACACGACCCAAGTCGACCAATTGAAGTAAGTACTGTACAGAAACTCGGGTACCACTTTTATCAGTGAAGAGCGTGCACCCTAGCAAATACAACAAATATGCCCTCGCTGCATACTCCACTGCACGAACACCATGGTCATCAGTAACCCTACTAAAGGTGTCCCTCAGCCACTCAAGACTCACAGATTGGCCACGAACTCTCGTCAACTCATCATGTGCAGTAGTAGATGTCACTCCCAATGCCCTCTGAAGAAGTTTAATAGAATCCTGCAAACCAGTGGACGTCGATGCAGATATAGATCTACCATTAACAGGAATGCCAAGTATGACACTAACATCATCCAATGTGATCGTCATCTCTCCAAACGGCATGTGGAATGTGTTAGTCTCCGGCTGCCACCTCTCAACAAAGGCAGAGACCAACATTTTGTTGGCGAAACGGTATGAACATCCCACAAGTGGCAACAACCCAGACTGCCTAATCAATGCCGTAAATTGGGCTGTCTGAGTTGAGTTAGGGTCCCATACCCATTCTGCAACTTTGGACGCATGGTTTATGCATTTCAGCGGATCCCTTTCCTGCAATATAAATGCCAAACAATTTTAAAAAGTTATTATGAAAGAATAGTTTAACTTCAAAAATATGTACCTGTTGCTCCCATATGGCTGCAGCAATATGTGTCTTAAAGCTCGTAAGGACAGATGGATCCTCCGGACCTCCTGGGAACGGTCCTGTGGAAACCTCCTCATCCACGTCCTCGTCTATCGATGTATCTAACTCAACATCCTCAACCAGTGTCTCCTGTACTATGGGTGCATGCCTGCCACCAAGACGCCTTCTACGCGAGGCAGTGGGTCGAACACGAGACGTGCTTGATTCCATAGCTGCATAACCATTTTATGAAATTGTAAGCATGCAGTTCTATTTAGGACTAGAAATTTAGAGCCAGGATGCTTATAACTAGTACATATTAATATATTATGTACACATTTCAGAATTCCACTTAATACCAAATAACCATTTGACAAAAATTATACAAACAAGTATACAAAAGACAAATTTAGTAGTCCATGGGGAAAATGTTTAAAAAAAATCAACCAGGTGACCACCATGATTTATTTAAGCCTTTAAGGTATCAACGAAAATAACAGGATGTTTGATGTAATACATTTTAGAAATCTTAAGTGTATGTTCTCATTCTCACTATGCTTACATTCCTTTTGACATTGTTGAGATGCATTCTGCTAATCGTGACTACATTATTCCTTAAAAACTTGTCTTGGATATGTATTTTAATCCAATTTTACTTTGGGTTAATAAGTCATAAAAAAAAAAAAAACTTAGTGGCTTCCACTTTCAAGTTTGAAGTAATGCTTGCCATACTCCTCAACTTCAAGTAATAAATAGCTTGCAATCTTAGTGGAAGCTATTTCAATTACAAATACTTATCTCTTCATCTTTATCCCCTTTCAAAAAAAAAAAAAACTTGTTACTGCCTACATTTCTACAATTCAAAAAGTATTTCACAATTAAAAATTTTCCGACTGTTGGCTACAAAACTAGTCACTGGATACTCAAATGTGTATTTGACGTCGTCGTCCGTTTGCCCGTGGAATCACGTCGGGATCGGAGTAATGCCTTGCTAAGATTGTGATATTTTATCCCATAAAAAAAAAAAAGATTGTGATATTTTAATTTTTTCCTTAATTCCCGTTGTACCTTTGTGATTTGGTTTCTGCTTCTAAAGGCAAAAGCCACAGCAATTGCAAATGGACCCTAATTCTGATGGCACAATGGACATTCAAATGAGCCACACCTCATAGGCTCATACCAGTTGTTGGTCATCACTCAACCAAAAAGTGATTATAGAGACATACCTGAATATCACGAAAGGTAGACTCTTCAATAGTTAACGATTGAAGACCACATCTCCGGACTGCTTGTATTTCTCTTCATGCTTCTTTGCCAGTGACTCGACCTGAAATTGAGATCACTCTGTTAGTCCAATATACAACAAATACAACCATTTATGTAATGGAAAGAGATTTGATTTTAGGTCGCTCTGTTAGTCCAATATACAACAAATACAACCATTTATGTAATGGAAAGAGATTTGGAATCCTTAATACACAATAGTATACCTCACGTTTATCAACAGAAGCCCTCTCAGTGATCTCATTTACTCGATTGTCACATCTGCTCTTGTATAAAATCTGAAACCAAATGACTGAAAATATGAAAAGTATGATGGCATAAAGAATGAACTTTTGATTTGCAACAGTTACTGCTCAGAAATACTCAAACTTAAAGAAACAACAAATACAAGTAGTAACGAGGTTGGGGGAGGTAGTCAGGCTAGGTCAGGGTTTGGTTTCTCAATTTGGGGATTTTTGTATTGTATAACAGTAGAGGAGTGTGGGTGTAGAGAGTAATATGAAAATTGTTAGGTTTTAAAATGTTGGGGTATTTTTGGAATGAGGGGTGGGTGTGTAGAGTAAAATGTTTTAAATTAAATAGAATTGGTGGGTGTAGAGAGTAAATGGGTATAAAGAGTAAATGTGGTGGGTGTAGATAGAAGTACTCTTTCCTGTTTTTAATAACTTTGCTTAAATATTTGTATTATTTCTATTTTTCGATATAATAATATCCATAAAGTTATTTGATGTAAATTTAGCTTTGATTTATTTATTTTTTCCTTTTCTTACTAGTATCTTAGTTAATTTATTTTGCACTGTTAAAATCTTTACCGTAAACTACTTAGAAAAAAAATACCTTTTAATTTGTTTTATTGCAAAAAAAAAAAAAAAAAACATAAAAACTAGTAGTTTAGTAAAATCCCATAAAAATTCATCATCTTTTATTTTTTTTTAGTGACAAAATAGTTACTGCCTATCTTTGCTCCCCGTTCCCTGTGGGTTCGACCTGGACTTCCAGAACTTTACTACTTGTACAATCACCTACACTTGGGTGTGATAAGAAAACGCATCAATAGGATGTTGTCAAGTTTTTAGCGCCGTTGCCGGCGAACGGTTAATAAAAATAAAAATAAAATAAAATAAGAGTTAGATTTAAAACTATTTCTCCCACTATATCTATATCTATATCTATATATATACTTATTCTACCTTATAAATAATCTAGTTTTTTTTTTAAGAAAATAAAAATTATAACATTAAAAAATAATTAAAAAAAACTATATATAATTTTTCCTTGTTAAATATATATAAATACATATTTTATAGGTATGTACTTGTGCACTTTCTACAAAAATAAAAGAGCATATATATACATATATAAACCTATCTTCTAAATATATATATAATATAAATAAAAAAAAGGAAGGTTTTTTTTTTTATTTAGCTAATAATAATAATATTTTTAACACTTAGTTTTTCTTTTATTTCATATGTCCTTAGATACTACTGAAACTTTATATTAAGTACAACATAATTCTAATATTTCTAGTGATTCATCTAGTATACAATTTCTTAGAATCATGGCTGAAATCGAAGGCATAGAAGGAATAGCTGATGATGCTCATAGTGAACATAGGAAAAATATACCACAATTTGTTTTACCAGAACGGGAACGACGTTCTTTACGTGATTTATTTACCCTAGAACGGAACATCACTCCTTCTTGCATCACTTTACCTAAACATACAGGAAATTTTCACTTTAGACAATGCATGATTCCACTCATACCAACTTTCCATGGAATGGGGTCAGAACGTGCTTATTTACATATTCGTGAATATGAAGAAGTTTGTAGTACGTTCTCTAATCAAAGTTGTCCTATTAAAATAATGTCACGCCCCAGGCAGGTTGCTACAAATAATTCGTCTTAAGCTTTTTCCTTTTTCTTTAAAAGATAAAGCTAAAGCTTGGCTTTTATCTCTCCGTCCTGGATCTATAACTTCATGGCATGATATGAATGAAGCATTTCTAAAAAAACTTTATCCTAAAAACTTAACTAATAGTATGATGCGTCAAATTAAACTTTTTACTTAAAAAGAAAAGGAACCATTCCCTGAAGTTTGGGAACGTTTTAAAGATCTCATGCTAGCTTGTCCACATTATGGATTTGAAAAATGGCATCTAATTAATTTCTTTTATGAAGGACTAGAACCAAAATCAAAGAAATTAGTTGAAACTATGTGTCAAGGAGAATTTTTTAGTATAACTGCCGACGAGGCTAAATCATACTTTGATTGGCTTGGAGAAAATGCTTCCCAGTGGGAAACAGAAGAAATTGGTAGGACGGAAAAAGCTAAAAGTTTATACCAATTACAATCAGAAGATGAATTAACACTAAAATATGAAGAATTATCACGTAAAGTGGAAGCTATAACAGTAGAAAAAAACAATCCACCTAAGAAGAAAAGAGACATTTGTGACAGCTGTCATACGTTAGGACATCCTACGAATGAATGGCCTAATAGTTCAAATTTACAATAAATTGCTCCAGCAGAGATTAATGCTGTGAATAATTATAGGGGTTCCAAAAACTCCTATAGTAATTCATATCAGTCTAACTGGAGGAATCCTCCAAATCATATGTATACCAAAGAAGGTATTTTACAATTTCAACCTCAACAGTATCCTCCTCAAAATAATCAGTCGTATGTACCTCCTCCACCTCAATTTCAACAAACACAAAATACATATCCTAATACACAGCAAAATTATGATGTCTATGTGCCTCCGCACAAGAAAGTACAAGATGAACCTTTACAGTCTATGATGCAACAATTAATATAATTCATGGGGAAACTACAAACATCTGTGGATAGTATTAACAATCAATACGATTCTAAAGGAAAAGGCATTTTTCCTACCCAACCACAACCTAATTCAAGGGGACAACCACAAGGTGATCCCTCAACTTATGATAATAGTCAACATAAACAAGTGAAATCTATAACTGTACTAAGAAGTGGTAAGGCTGTTGGACAAGAAATTCCACATTCTTTAGAAGAAATTGAGCATATAAATAAGGATGATAATATGCTAGAAATTGAGGAAGAAATAGATGAAGATAAAATTACTAATGAAGTTGAAATTGAGACCCTTGAAAAATAACAAATTTCTAAAAAAAAATGAAACATCTGATTTACTAGTGGAAAAAAAACAGAGGAAACTCTTGAATATTCTCCTCAAATTCCTTAATCACAAAGTTTAATAAAACACCAAAATGATAAGAATCAGGAATATTTAGAATTATTTAAACAACTGCATATTAATATTCCTCTCTTAGATGCAATTAATCAAGTACATGCTTATGCAAAAATGTTTAAAAGATTTATATACTGTCAAACGTAAGCAAAATGTAAGAAATGATGCGTATTCTGCTGACTTCATAGAAGAAATTAATTCCATCGTACAACATAATTAACCAACAAAATTTAAAGATCCATGTACACCAACAATATCATGTATTATTGGAAATCACAAAATTAATCATGCACTCTTTGACTTAGGAGCTAGTGTAAACTTGCTTCATTATTCTGTTTATCAACAGCTTGGATTAGGTGAGCTAAAGCATACTTGCATGGTATTACAACTTGCTGATAGATCTACAAAATATTCGCGAGGAATTTTGGAAGATGTTCTCGTCAAACATTGACAAATTTATTTTTCCAGTAGATTTTGTCATCCTTGATACAAAACCAGTATTAGATGCTAAGTGCAAATACCAATCATTTTTGGAAGGCCCTTCTTGGCTACCATTGATGCCACTATTCGAATCCGCAGTGGTATGATGACTGTTGTGTTTGGAAATATGACTTTAAATATTAAAGTTTTTTCTAATCCACAACATCAAGAAGAAGATGAGAATATTGAAGATGTTCATGCTATTGAATCTCTATCACGAGAATATTTTACTTGACTTGTTTTAATGATCCAGTAGAATCTGTTATTAATAACTCTATTCAGAAGCTAGACAGTAATAATCTACAAAAACATCTTATGAGTCAAGTATGTTTTCATGAAGATTCAACAGAAGAAGCAATGTGGACCACACATTTTGAACCTTTACCACCAAAGACTACATTAACACTTTCATCTAATTTACAAACTCCACAGTTGTAATTAAAAGAACTCCCTAAAGAGCTTAAATATGCTTTCCTTGGTAGTAATAACACCTACCCTGTAATAATATCATCTCTTCTAGACTCCAATCAAGAAAATAAACTCATTAGCATGCTTCAGAAGCATAAAAGTGCCATTGGTTGGAGTATAGCAGATTTAAAAGGAATAAGCCCTTCAATATGCACTCATAATATATATCTTAAAGATAATGCTAAAACCTCAAGAGAAATGCAGAGAAGACTTAATCCTATTATGCAGGAAGTAGTTAAGAAGGAAGTTCTCAAGCTACTAGACATGGGCATTATATATTCAACATCTGACAGTAAATGGGTTAGTCCAACATAGGTTGTGCCAAAGAAAGCAGGAATTACAGTTGTTCTGAATTCAAAGGGAGAATTAATTCCCCCTCGTGTCACTACTAGATGGCGTGTATGCATAGACTACAGAAAACTCAATGCTGTAACCCGTAAGGATCACTTTCCTTTACCTTTTATGGATCAAATGTTAGAAAGAATAGCGGGTCATAAGTATTACTGTTTTCTAGATGGTTATGGTGGTTACAATCAAATAGAGATTGCACCAGAAGATCATGAAAAAACTACTTTCACATGTCCATTTGGAACTTTAGCCTATCGCCGAATGCCCTTTGGTCTTTGCTACGCACTTGTGACTTTACAAAGGTGTATGCTAAGTATTTTCAATGATATGGTAGAAAAAAATTTAAAAGTTTTTATGGATGATTTTTCAATTTTTGGCAAATCCTATGATGATTGCCTTAGCAATCTTCAGAAAGTTCTCCAAAGATATGAAGAAAAAGTTTAGTTTTAAATTGAGAAAAATGTCATTTTATGGTCACTAAAGGTATTATCTTAGGACATATTATTTCTGAAAATGGGATACAAGTAGACAAAGCAAAAATAGATCTTATAGCTAATTTACCTATTCCCAAGACGGTAAAAGACATCCGTTCATTCTTAGGACATGCAGGTGTTTATCGCTGATTCATAAAAGAATTCAGTACTATTTCTAGACCTTTATGTCAATTATTGGCCAAAGACACACATTTTGAATGGACTAAAGAACGTCAAAACTCATTTAAGCAATTAAAAGAGCATCTCACTACTGCACCTATTATGCAATCTCCTGATTCGAGCTTACCATTTGAATTAATGTATGATGCAAGCGACTTTGCCATTGGAGCTATCCTAGGGTAGAGAAAGGATAAAAATGCATTAGTTATATACTACGCCAGTAGAACCCTAGATAGTGCTCAAATGAACTACTCTACTACTGAAAAAGAATTGCTAGTCGTGGTATTCGCCCTTAATAAATTTAGGCAATACTTGATTGGTTCTCCTATTGTTTGTTTTACGGACCATTCAGCTCTAAAATACCTACTTTCAAAGAAAGATACTAAGCCTAGGCTAATTAGGTGGATACTCCTACTACAGGAATTTAATTTAATAACTCAAGACAAAAAAGGAGTAGAAAATTTGGTAGCTGATCAATTATCCCGCCTCACTTTTGAAGACAATACTAGTGAACCCTTACCTATTCAAGACTCTTTTCCTGATGAACAGTTATTTTCTGTGACTTTCCTGCCATGGTACGCTGATCTTGTTAATTATTTAGTAACTGAAAAAATACTAAACAATTGGTCATCATCAGATAAAAAGAGATTTCTAGCTATTTGTTGCGCCCGCGCTTTCGGAGCGCCAGGTCGTCGGTGTGGGCCCGGCTTTCTGAGAGTGGGTGAATTGCGACTTGATTTTTATTGGGAAGAGTGAAAAAAGTATGGTAGGGCCTATTTGAAATGTTCAGAGTCGCCACTAACATTCGGGGTGTTAGGATCCCTGCAAAGACAATTAACGTAGTTTATCTTTGACTTTTGAAAAAAAAAAACAGTTTTGAGAAAAGTGGACCCTTTTAAAAGTGTGACTCTGAATAGCCATGCAAAAACCAGAGATTTTGAGATGGGTTCGGGGACTCGATTATGTCGAGGGAAGGTATTAGGCACCCTCGAACATCCGTGCGAACACGGTTGCCAATTTTAGTGATTTTTATTAAAATGGGGCATTTCATTTGAAAAAGAAAAAAAGTTTTCTTTTTTTTAGAAAGTTAATAAGATGAAAAATTGTGATAGGTATGGCCGCACTCTTTGAGAGTTGCTTACGTATCCCAAGACTGGAATCAGGCCAAACGTAGTTCTGACCTGTATGTGAGTGTATGCATGATTTTTTTAGAAAAAGAAAGGTGGTCTCGTTTAACCATGCACGTTTGATATAGTGATTTGAAAAAAGAGTTTGGTGTAACTAGGAACTTTAACCCACGTGGTATAGTCCTAGATTTTAACCTTTGGAAAGTGATTGAGATTGAAATGAGATTACGCAAATGAATGGAGAATGATGCATTTTTTTTTCTTTTTCTATTTTTATTATTATTTTTCCTGTGATTTTATTCATATGCCAGAAATAAGGATCTATGCCAAAATGACTAAAAAAATGTACCGGAAGTAAGGGTCGGTGCCCAAAAGAAAGAAAAGAGATTTTGTTTTTTTGTATTTTTATTTTTTATGCCGGAAGTAAGGGTTGGAGCCCAAAAGAAAGAAAATAGATTTTTTTTTGTATTTTTATTTTTTATGCCGAAAGTAAGGGTCGGTGCCCACAAGAAAAATGTTCAAATTTCCTTTTATCAAAGTTATTGATCAACTTGATAAATTAGGCATATTCGGTTTTAGTAGAAGTAGAAAGATGCTCAAATTTCCATTTATCAAAGTTATTGAACAACTTGATAAACGTGAATATTTGGTAAAAAAGAAAAAAAAATTTCTTTTTTTGTTTTTTGTTTTTTATTCTTTTTTCTTAGAAGTTTTCTAATATACTAGGATTTATTCATTTGAAAAAGATCAAAACTCCAAATGAAAGAGATAGAAGGAAAGTTTTACAAAAATTCATGTCAGAGTGCAGTTTTTTCACAGCTTTGAGAGAAGTCTTCCAAAAATGGAATGAGAGGTTCTGTTGTTCCCAATTTTTTGAAATTTTGAGAGAAAGTTCCCAAATGAGTCTAGTTTCCATGATAGAAAACCATTTTGCAATATCTTTTGGAGATTGGGAGAAATTGAGTTTAGAAGCACCCTTACTCAGAAATAGGGACTGCACTGTCAACTGAAATTGGATGATTTTTTACAAAAATTAAACTGATCCAAAAAAAATCAAAAACATTCACAAACGTAGTTAAGAGGCTATAGTTAATGGACAAAAAACATGGAGTGAAGAAAAAATCTTGATGTAGTCCAAACAGTGAACGTGATCTGGTGTCCCTGCTGTGATGTTTCTGGCAGATTGTATGCCTTGTGTATTTGTGCTTTAAAAATAGGTCATATGATTGTTTAAAATTCTGAGAAAAATCATAGACCAATATCATTTAGTTAAGAACACTCTCCAATTGGTTTCATTTGATTTGAATCAAAAATGAATTCGTGGTGATTCCTTGATTATCATTACAACAGTGAACTTTAGCAAAATGGACTTGGTCCTTCAATGGTGATTGAATTTGAGAAGAGAGATGAGGGAGTGGGGTTCTCCCTCCTTTGTGAAGATGTGAATGTGGTGTATATATTGGAAATAATAGAAGAGGGGGAGGAATAAAGAAAGAAAAAGAAAGGTGAGTGGGAGACAAAGGAAGAAGTGATAGGAAAAAGAAAAGAAAGGATGGGAATGGGATCCTAGCATGTGTTGGGTGTTTTTATTTTTTATTTTTTTTGTTTTTCTCTTCTATGAATCCACCGAAAGTGTTTTGTCAAAAAAATGTGGAGCAATAGTTGTGAGCAATAGTCATGTGTGGTCGGGTGCATGTGAAATTGTTGACCTTTTGACCCCATAGTTTTGACTTGCAATATCTTTTCCATTTGAGGTCAGATTGAGATGATTCAAAAAAATGACAAGCTAGTGTCAATGAGCACTTTATTTTTGGAATGACTGGGTTGGGAAAAAATGGGGTGTCTACAGCTGCCCCTCTTTGTTATGCTTTGCGAAGAAAACCGTGACAAAGACAAGAGACACCACATTTTTGCCGCATTTTCTTTTAAGTGATGAGAATAAGTAAAAGACGTGCCAAAGTAGGCAAGTGAGTATGAGGTGCCAACGTAGGCGAGTGAATGTGAAATGCCATCGTAGGCAAGTGGGTATGAGGTGCCAATGTAGGCGAGTGAATGTGAAATGCCATCGTAGGCAAGTGGGTATGAGGTGCCAATGTAAGCGAGTGAATGTGAAATGCCATCGTAGGCAAGTGGGTATGAGGTGCTAACGTAGGCAAGTGAATGTGAAATGCCATCGTAGGCAAGTGGGTATGAGGTGCTAACGTAGGCGAGTGAATGTGAAATGCCATCGTGGGCAAGTGGGTATGAGGTGCCAATGTAGGCCAGTGAATGTGAAATGCCATTGTAGGCAAGTGAGTATGAGGTGCCAACGTAGGCGAGTGAATGTGAAATGCCATCGTAGGCAAGTGAGTATGACGTGCCAATGTAGGCAAGTGAATATGAAATGCCATCGTAGGCAAGTGAGTACGAGGTGCCAATGTAGGCAAGTGAATGTGAAATGCCATTGTAGGCAAGTGAGTATGAGGTGCCAATGTAGGCAAGTGAATGTGAAATGCCATTGTAGGCAAGTGAGAATGAGGTGCCAATGTAGGCAAGTGAATGTAAAATGCCATTGTAGACAAGTGAGTATGAGGTGCCAACGTAGGCGAGTGAATGTGAAATGCCATCGTAGGCAAGTGAGTATGAGGTGCCAACGTAGGTGAGTGAATGTGAAACGCCATCGTAGGCAAGTGAGTATGACGTACCAATGTAGGTAAGTGAATATAAAATGCCATTGTAGGCAAGTGAGTACAAGGTGCCAATGTAGGCAAGTGAATGTGAAATGCCATTATAGGCAAGTGAGTAGGAGGTGCCAATGTAGGCAAGTGAATGTGAAATGCCATTGTAGGGAAGTGAGTATGAGGTGCCAACGTAGGCGAGTGAATGTGAAATGCCATCGTAGGCAAGTGAGTATGGGGTGCTAACATAGGCGAGTGAATGTGAAATGCCATCGTAGGAAAGTGGGTATGAGGTGCCAACGTAGGCGAGTGAATGTGAAATGCCATCGTAGGCAAGTGGGTATGAGGTGCCAACGTAGGCGAGTGAATGTGAAATGCCATCGTAGGCAAGTGGGTATGAGGTGCCAATGTAGGCAAATGAATGTGAAATGCCATCGTAGGCAAGTGAGTATGAGATGCCAATGTAGGCAAGTGAGTATGAGATGCCAACGTAGGCAAGTGAATGTGAAATGCCATCATAGGCAAGTGAGTACGAGGTGCCAATGTAGGCAAGTGGGGATTGTGGGTACCACCAGAGTAGGCTAATAGTTCCGCTGGGGATTGAGAGCATTACCAGAAAGGGTGAACGACTCTGTTGGGGATTCATGTGAGAATCGAGTAGAAGAGGGATGGTGTAGTCGAGAAGTGCATAACTGCGTAATCTCAAACTCAAACCAAAAATGTAGTAAAGTGATGGTATGGTCGAGCTCTTAAAGTTGCCTACGTATCTCCCGTCGGGAGAATCAGACCGAGCGTGGTTCGTACGAACCTGGGTAGCTGATAGATGGTGAGAGACGGTGTAGTCGAGAAGTGCGAAGCCGCATAATCTCAAACTTTAACCGGTAATGTAAAAGTAAGGGTATGGTTGAGCTCTTAGAGCTGCCTACGTATCTCCCATCGGGAGAATCAGACCGAACGTAGTTCATGCGAACCTGGGTGAAGAGGATGCCATGTTGGGATAGTGAAGAGCAAAATGCCATGTCAGGGCGTGATTGCAGTGGATACGAAAGAGTGAAATGCCATGTGGGGCGTAATCGCTGTGCAATAAAAGAGCAACATGCCACGTGGGGCATTATTAAAGTGGATACGAGAGAGCGAAATGCCACGTGGGGCGTGATTACTATAGAGCGTGGGATAGTAGGAAAAAATGCCTGATGCTTAATGATATGGACAGGACGCCACTTGATAGACTTATACCTGATGCCAAATGATATGAACAGGATGCCCCTTGACGGACTTATACCTGATGTCAAGTGATATGAACAGGACGCCACTTGACGGACTTATACCTGATGCTGAATGATATGAATAGGATGCCCCTTGATGGACTTATACCTGATGTCAAGTGATATGAACAGGACGCTACTTGACGGACTTATACTTGATGCTGAATGATATGAATAGGATGTCCCTTGACGGACTTATACCTGATGTTGAATGAAATGAACAGGATGCCCCTAGACGGACTCACACTCGATGTTAGACGAGATGAACAGGATGCCACTTGATGGACTTATACCTGGTGTTGAGGCTGAGGTTGAGGCTGAGTGAGATAGAAAAGATGCCCCTTGACGGACTCATTCCTGAGCTTAAAGGTATGAACAGGATGCCCCTTTGACAGACTTATACCTGAGACTAGATGAGATGATCAGGTTGGTTCCGAGTACGGGACGTACCTCTTGATGATCCATAGAGGAGAGGTTGATTTGACATGTGGACCTGAGCAAAGGGGTTGTTGTAGAGTTGGCGAGCCTGAGCAAAGGCTGCATGAAGTGAGAGGTCTTGGAAGTATGTTGGGCCAGGGGTTGGGCTTTGGAAGCATGTTGGGCCAGTGGTGAGGTTTTGGAAGTTGGGCCAGTAGTTGGGCTTTGGAAGTTTGGCTAGTGGTTGGGCTTTGAAAGTTGGGCCAGTAGTTGGGCTTTGGAAGTTGGGCCTGTTAGGAAACTGCGTTCCCAGAATTCGTTGACAGTGCGTATAAGTTGGTACTGCAAAAAAAAATTACGTGAAAACTACAATAACCCTACAAGGGCGGAACTAGGGTTACCTTAAACTGCTAAAACGGATTGCTGTAGTAGACGAATCGAGAACACGGGCTCGATGACAGCTCACGATCTTCTACCGTATTCCTTTGCTGCCAGAATATCAAACTGAGTGTGGGCTCTTTCGAAATCCTCTCTGTTTTCTGCTCTCCCTCTTTTTCGCTCTTTTTTCTATTCCGAGTTATAATTCTCTATATAGAAAAACGCAAACTGAGAAGAGAGCCAAAGCAGCATATATATAGGCTACGATAGGGACCATAAGAAGTCAATAAGGAATAGGCTTCCTTATGGAATTAGGAAACCCTAATTCGAACTGAATCAGATTCCTATTTCCATAAATTATAATTCATACCACTAAAGAATCATAATTGCACTCCTACCCTTATCTCAAAAAAATATTTCGAGCTCCATGTTATTAAATGCTTATTATCTCCCCATATTAAGATTATAGATATCCATTAATTAAATATAATTACTGACAATCATATTTAATTAATTTCTTAAAATTCCTTGAGATCCTCTGCTTAACTTATCTGATATGTCGGATACAAAATCCACCTGCAGGGTTTGACATAATCAAAACTTATAAGCTTTCTCAAGGGGATATCATCAATCCCAAAATTGAGACATGGATTCAATCATTAATTAATATCCACCACACAATTAATATTGCCACCCAATCCAATGAGATATTGACCCAGTTAAGGATCTCACCCGTTTAGGGATCAAAGTGTAAATATCAAATGTACGTGTCTACAAATTAACTTAGGATTTAGAGCATAAGCACTCATAATAGCCATGAGGTATTAATTATCTTATAAGTCAGTATAAAGATAATTACCCCAAGTCAGTCCCGTTTAATACACAAAGTGTACCAGCATAGTGAGTTAAAACTACACCATTTTCCGTAGTCAAGACAAACCTACTACAACACCATGCTGCAGTCCTACCGATGGTGTGTCCAATCCCATCTAAGACTGTAAACCAAAATCTTACATTCTATAATATCTGATGGCCTGATCTTCTGTATGTAAACCAAACTCTACACACCAAACCACCTACTATATAGAATGAGAGACACACATGCATAATATTAAATAAATAATATAATACGTACAAACATTGCCCACACAGATTCTCATAAAAAATGGATTAACTGATTTTATTAAATGAATAATAAATTAACTACATAAAACATGGCTTTTAGTATATATCCCTAACAATCTCCCACTTAGACTCAAAGTCATGATGCGACACACCTCACTCCTATCCCTTCTACATGACTGTCAAAGGTCTTGGCCGGTAAGCTCTTGGTGAAAGGATCTGCCAGGTTATTTGCTGATGCTATCTTGGTCACTTCAACATCACCTCTTTGCACGATTTCTCGTATCAGGTGATACTTACGCTCAATGTGTTTTCCCTTCTTATGGGCCCTTGGTTCCTTTGAGTTAGCAACCGCTCCGCTATTATCACAATAAAGGTCAATAGCCGATTGTACCGCAGGTACTACTCTTAGATCCATAAGGAAGTTTCTGAGCCAAACGGCCTCCTTAGCGGCTTCCGAAGCAGCCACATACTCGGCTTCCATGGTAGAATCAGCAATACATGACTGCTTGATACTCCTCCAACTAATGGCTCCACCTCCTAGGGTAAACACATATCCTGAGGTAGACTTTCTGGAATCCCTATCTGACATAAAATCAGAATCTGTGTACCCAATGGGTACAAGACTGTCTGCTTGGTAAACTAACATATAGTCTCGAGTCCTTTTCAGGTACTTGAGAATATTTTTCATCGCAGTCCAATGTTCTTGCCCTGGATTAGACTGATATCTACTAACCATGCCAACAGCAAAGCAGATGTCAGGTCTAGTACATAGCATAGCATACATTAGGTTTCCTACTTCCGAGGCATAAGGAACTGCCTTCATCTTCTCTATCTCATCAGGTGTCTTAGAACATTGATCCTTAGATAGAGTAATTCCGTGTCTGAAGGGAAGGAATCCCTTCTTGGAATCTTGCATGCTAAACCTTGCAAGAATATTGTCAATATAAATGCCTTGTGACAAGCCCAACATCCTATTCTTGCGATCTCGCATAAGCTTGATCCCTAGGATGTGACCGGCTTCTCCCAAGTTCTTCATATCAAATTGACTGGACAACCATACCCTTACAGAAGATAATACCCCCACATCATTTCCGATTAGCAAGATATCATCCACATACAGTACTAAGAACACCACCACTCTTCCATCATGTTTCTTGTACACACAAGATTCATCCGCACATTGATCAAAACCAAAAGACTTGATTGCTTGATCAAAGCGGATATTCCAAGACCTAGATGCCTGCTTAAGTCCATAAATAGACTTCTTAAGCTTGCACAACATGTGTTCTTGGCCCTTCGCAATGAACCCGTCTGGTTGCATCATATAGATGCACTCGTCAAGATTCCCATTTAGAAATGCTGTCTTGACATCCATTTGCCAAATTTCATAATCGAAATGTGCAGCAATGGATAAGAGAATCCGGATAGACTTTAGCATGGCCACCGGAGAAAAGGTTTCCTCATAATCGATTCCCTCTTTTTGAGTGAACCCTTTCACAACAAGCATTGCTTTAAAAGTTTCCACCTTACCGTCTGCTCCTCTCTTCTTCTTATAGATCCACTTACATCCAATGGGTTTTATTTCATTGGGTGGTTCTACAAGATCCCAGACTTGATTGGAGTACATAGACTCCATTTCAGATTTCATAGCCTTTTGCCAAAGATCTGCATCTTTATCTTGGAGTGCTTCATTGTAGTTACAGGGGTCGGTACCTTGTTCATCAAGGACCCGGTCATAAGACTCTCCCAAGAACATATACCGGTCAGGTTGAATAATAACCCTCCCACTACGACGAGGCACAACCCGTGTCTGTGTATCATTGATATTTCGTTGTGAAGATTCTGAACTTAATACACCATTATCTACACGTTGTACTGGTTCAGGAACCTATGTGTTAATGGTTGGTTCAGGATCTACACGAGTTTCGATAATCCTCCCACTACGACGTGGTAATGGAATATCGATAAATCTTTCTTGTGGTGTTTCTTCTCGTACCGTTGGTATCGAAGAAGTATGTCTCGGTGTCTCTCCTCTCATTTCCTCTAAAACAATACGACTTTTGGGCTTGTGGTCCATAACACAGTCCTCTTCTAAGAATGTGGCATTGGTGCTAACAATAACCTTCTGATCCTTAGGACTATAAAACAGACCACCTTTAGTTCCTCTTGGATACCCAACAAAGAAACATACTTCTGTTCTTGATTCCAACTTTTCTGCGTTCCCTTTCAGCACATGTGCTGGACTACCCCAGATCCGAACATGCCACAGACTAGGCTTTCGTCCAGTCCACAATTCCGTGGGAGTAGTAGGTACTGACTTAGATGGTACCAAGTTTAGAATGTATGTAGTTGCCTCTAATGCGTGTCCCCAAAAGGAAATCGGTAAATCCGAGTAACTCATCATAGATCTTACCATGTCCATAAGAGTCCTGTTCCTTCTTTCTGCTACACCGTTCTGCTGAGGCATACAGGGTGCAGACAATTGGGATGTAATCCCTTGCTCCAATAAGTATTCCCTAAACTCTCCCAAGAGGTACTCTCCACCACGATCAGATTGTAGTGTCTTGATATATTTACCTAGACGTTTCTCCATTTCAGCCTTGAAGTCTTTGAATTTCTCAAAGCATTCAGACTTATGCCGCATCAAATAAATGTACCCATACCTTGAGTAATCATCGATGAAAGTGACAAAGTACTCAAATCTCCCTCTTGCTTGGACAGTCATAGGACCACACAAATCAGAGTGAACCAGTTCCAACGGCTCTTTTGCTCTATAGCCCTTGGCCGAGAATGGCCTCTTGGTCATTTTACCTTCCAAGTAGGATTCACAAACTGGAAGTGCCTCCACTTCCAATGAGCCTAATGGCCCATTTTGAACCAGTCTTTGAATCCTTTTCAAATTAATATGACCAAGGTGTAAGTGCCAAAGATGCGTTTGGTTCATCCTCGAAGGTTCTTTTCTCTTAAATGGTAAACTATTTGTGTTATTCAATTTATTAAGTTGCAGTATAGGAGAGATAGGATTTATAATATAAAGATCATCCACCAATTGACCAGAACAAATAAAACGTTTATTTTCTTTAATAACTACTACTTTATTAAAATGAACTGAATATCCATTCTTTACTAAACTAGAAACTAAAACTAAATTCCTTCTAATAAAAGGTACATAAAAGCAATTTCTTAATATTAAAACCCTACCTCTACCAAAACTAAGATGTAGATCTCCTACTGCAACTGCTGCTACTCTCGTAGCATTTCCCATATAGATAAATCTCTCCATCACTGAGCTGCCTAGTTCCCTGGAACCCCTGCAAAGAATTGCATACATGATCAGTGGCTCCCATATCTACACACCAGGTACCGGTAGATCGGACCGCTAAACACGATTCAACAACTAGTAAATGAGATTTACCTTAATTGTTCTGTCTGGCGCGATAAACTGGACATTGCTTCTTCCAGTGTCCTGGCTGCTTGCAAACAAAACATTTGCCTTTAGGCTTTCCCGGTTGTCCTCGTGGCCTTTGGATTGGCGGAGGACCCGCGGCCTTCTTTTGAGCCTTTTTCATTTTCTTCTTGCCTTTCGGCTTTGAAGCAGAACCTTTCTCAAACACAAGAGCACTCCCTAACTTTCTATTGAGACCCTCAGCTGCCTGGAGTTCTTTAAGAAGCTCCGCCAAAATATATTTAAATATATTCATGTTGTAATTGAGGCGGAATTGCTTAAAAGACTCTGGCAGTGACTGGAGTACGATATCGACCTGGGTTTCCCCGTCGATTGTAGCTCCAAGGATCTCTAGTTCATTAAGAAGAGATATCATCTTAAGAACATGATCCATTACAAGCGTCCCCTCAACCATGGTTGTGTTCATCAAGTCTTTCATGGCAACCTGGCTAGCAGTACGACTTTGATCCCCGAACATCTCTCGGAGGCTCTCCATCATGTCATAGGCACTGGCCATTGACTGATGCTGATGTTGCAGCACATTTGACATGGATGCCAAAATGTAACACCGCGCCATCTCATCAGCCTTGACCCATTTCTTGTGAGCCTGGGTTTCCTTAGCGGTTGCCCCCTCACCAGGTTGCTCAGGACATTCTTGAGTAAGCACAAACTTGTACTCTTCAGCAGTTAACACAATATCCAAATTCCTTTTCCAGTCTATATAGTTTGGTCCAGTAAGTTTGTTTTCTTTAAGTATAACAGCAAGTGGATTGAAAGTACCCATTTAAAAGCCTGAGAATCACATAACATAAATAATTACGTTTGGGCAAAAATTACTATGGATTCGAGTTGAAAATATTGGTTCCCTCTACCATATTTGAAAGGAATCCGCCAGCAACCTGATACACCGCGAATAGTATGACTCGATGGGAAGCCATATACTATCCATCATTTGTTCAGATAGATAATTGCCTTTTAATTTTACTATCCAAGCAATGTACTTTGCCTAATAAAATTAAACTGCTGACTTGCTTTGGTCCTATAAATAATAACAGTGACTCAGATGGAGAGGATATTATTATTTATAGCTAAGTGTATACCATCACTTAATTCTAGGTCAAGAGTTCCATGAGGAACACCTTTGATGGAAAGGTGACCCACACCAACAATCACCCAAAACATTCTTTCAAAGAAGTTTGTACTGATAATTCCATGATCAACTACATCCAATAGGGAGGATGACACTAGAGCCATCACACAAAATTAATCATATCATCTACAAACCAGTGATGGAGACCATGGGATTTATACTTGATAAATTCCCTCTCCCACTTAGAATTTTAAAAAAATTTGAGGGTTATAATTTTTTTTAGAAAAAACTTTTAATTTAATTAATAAAAAATAATGGAATACTTGACAAGGATTAATTCATCCTTACTAGTGAAACCCACATGTGTAGATAATAAAATTATTTTATTCTCATGATTTTAGAAAATAAGTACTTATGTTTTCAAATTATGGAATTAGTTTTATTTATGTAGTTGTCCATCATTTTAAATTAATATAAATTAAACATGCAGCTAGACATCTGAAATAGGTCTAGGAATAATTATCCATGTTGTCCTATTCATTAAACATGAAACAATAATAATCATTCAATCACACATAAATAAGGAAACCACAATAAAATAGGAATCCCACTATTATGGTCAAGCTGCAACTCTTGTGAAGAAATCTTCATTGAACCCGATTAGCTCTATGTCGCCACTACGCAACGGGGGTCGAGCTGCCCGGTCAGCTCGCGGGGATCACATGCTATATATTTGCAGTAAATTGCATAAACCTTATGCCTCCGTGAAGGAGTTCACATGCTATATATTTGCAGTAAATTAACCACGCATCAATCAAGCGTGTGGTCCAATACATACAAATCCTATGCCTCCATAAAGGAGTTCACATGCTATATCAAAACAGCAATATTAACCACGAATAAACCCATCGTGGGATCCAATCACACAAAACCAGCGACCATAATAGTGGAATAAGAACGCTGCAAAACAAGGGTTAGCACAGATCTACGTTCTATCCATCCATCATTGCACGCATAAGATCTGTTTTATTGGACAACATGGTTGCTTCCAACCTATACGCAGAATCAACGTTGCTTTGATACCACTATTAGGAAACTGCGTTCCTAGAATTCGTTGACAGTGCGTATAAGTTGGTACTGCAAAAAAAAATTACGTGAAAACTACAATAACCCTACAAGGGCGGAACTAGGGTTACCTTAAACTGCTAAAACGCATTGCTGTAGTAGACGAATCGAGAACACGAGCTCAATGACAGCTCACGATCTTCTACCGTATTCCTTTGCTGCCAGAATATCGAACTGAGTGTGGGCTCTTTCGAAATCCTCTCTGTTTTCTGCTCTCCCTCTTTTTCGCTCTTTTTTCTATTCCGAGTTATAATTCTCTATATAAAAAAACGTAAACTGAGAAGAGAGCCAAAGCAGCATATATATAGGCTACGATAGGGACCATAAGAAGTCAATAAAGAATGGGCTTCCTTATGGAATTAGGAAACCCTAATTCGAACTGAATCAGATTCCTATTTCCATAAATTATAATTCATACCACTAAAGAATCATAATTGCACTCCTACCCTTATCTCAAAAATATATTTCGAGCTCCATGTTATTAAATGCTTATTATCTCCCCATGTTAAGATTACAGATATCCATTAATTAAATATAATTACTGACAATCATATTTAATTAATTTCTTAAAATTCCTTGAGATCCTCTGCTTAACTTATCTGATATGTCGGATACAAAATCCACCTGCAGGGTTTGACATAATCAAAACTTATAAGCTTTCTCAAGGGGATATCATCAATCCCAAAATTGAGACATGGATTCAATCATTAATTAATATCCACCACACAATTAATATTGCCACCCAATCCAATGAGATATTGACCCAGTTAAGGATCTCATCCTTTTAGGGATCAAAGTGTAAATATCAAATGTACGTGTCTACAAATTAACTTAGGATTTAGAGCATAAGCACTCATAATAGCCATGAGGTATTAATTATCTTATAAGTCAGTATAAAGATAATTACCCCAAGTCAGTCCCGTTTAATACACAAAGTGTACCAGCATAGTGAGTTGAAACTACACCATTTTCCGTAGTCAAGACAAACCTACTACAACACCATGCTGCAGTCCTACCGATGGTGTGTCCAATCCCATCTAAGACTGTAAACCAAAATTTTACATTCTATAATATCTGATGGCCTGATCTTCCGTATGTAAGCCGAACTCTACACACCAAACCACCTACTATATAGAATGAGAGACACACATGCATAATATTAAATAAATAATATAATACAAACATTTCCCACACAGATTCTCATAAAAAATGGATTAACTGATTTTATTAAATGAATAATAAATTAACTACATAAAGCATGGCTTTTAGTATATATCCCGAACAGGGCTAGTGGTTGGGCTTTGGAAGTTGGGCCAGTGGTTAGGCTTTTGGAAGTGTTGGGCCAGTGGTTAGGCTTTTGGAAGTTGGGCCAGTGGCTGGGCTTTAGAAGTTAGGCCAGTAGTTGGGCTTTGGAAGTTGGGCCAGTGGTTAGGCTTTTGGAAGTGTTGGGCCAGTGGTTAGGCTTTTAGAAGTTGGGCCAGTGGCTGGGCTTTAGAAGTTGGACCAGTAGTTTGGATTTGGAAGCAAGTTGGGCCAGTGGTTAGGCTTTGGAAGTTGGGCCAGTAGTTAGGCTTTGGAAGTTTGGGCCAGTAGTTGGGCTTTGGTAGTTTGGGCTAGTGGTGAGTGTTCTCCTTACAAGGATGATGGAGGTATCAGGACCAGTTGCCCCTATTACAAAAGATATGCATTTTCTGCTATGCTGTAAAGTATGAATGATTTTTGTTTTTTTTTTTTTGTTTTTTTTTTGCAATGTACAGAGTATTTACAAAAGTATTTTAATGCATGAGTTTATCATCTGCGAAGGAATGTTCATAAGTTGGTGGATATTGTCTGCCTTGGTGCTTGTTGGAACACTATAGAACAACTTATTTGACTGTATGAGCTCAGTGCCCCAATATTCGGTGAATGCCCAGTCCTTGTCCGTATTTTCTGCGCCGACAGTTTTTCCATAGTCTTGACTCATAGCGCCCTTTTTTTTCTTTTCTTTTTTCACTATGCCCGCCGGACTATCGTGAAATTGACAGTATGTGACGGCCCATGTCTTTGGAACGATGCAAAAGTATGATTTAATGAATCCAACAAGACTTGTGTCAATTAGAGTGGACTTTTAGTGGGTTGTAGTGTAGGCCAGGGTCATGGGTTATGGAATAAAGGATCGCATGAAGGCTCAAAGTTTTTCTCTCTTTTTTTTTTGAAAGGTTGACTAAAATGCCCGAGATCACCTTTATGCTCTATTTTTTTTTACCTACCCCATTTTGGTGTGGGGTGAGTATTACTGAGTGGAATGCGACTTGGGGGGAATTGCCCCAGTTTGAAGTGAGTATCCAAGTTGGATAGTATTCTGTGGGTTTTCCAGCCTCCGTATTTTTTTTGTTTTTGCTTTTGAGCTTCGTTTTTTTTATTACCCCAGCGTGGGGGGTGATCCTCAGGGGGTTTGAATTTGGAAAGAGATTTTCATTGTATGGCTGAAGTGGGCTAGCAAGTGAATAATTGTGTATGGATAGCTAAAATGATTACCTCTCATCATTTTGACACAAACATAGTTGGATTTTAGAAATCATGTATGTGCAACATTGAAATTTGTGCAATGTCATAGGGAACAATAGGCTGCCCCACTTGGCATTTGATGGTGTGTGGAAAGTCTTGAGTTAAGGTATTTCTGCCCTCGAGAGTGTATTGTCCATATGCTACAGGAGTGGTAGAGCAGCATGCATTTATGATGATGAGCAGTGTCAGACACTGTAATGATCGATTATGGATTTGAAGCCTTTTTGGCATGTTCTATAGTGTGTTGTGTCCAAAAATCCAATGCGATGTCCAAATTGGCTTCAACAAGTTACAAGACAGTCATATCCAGTGAATTATGAGATTTTAAAGCAAGATGATGAAAAAAAAGCCCCCCCCTTTTTTTTTTTCCTTTTTGCTTTTGTTTTTTTTTTTGAACTTGTTTATTTTTTTTTTTTTATAAATGAAATGTATGTACTTATGCAAAGCAAACAATGCATATATTTAGTAGTGGAGAAACTGCCCCTGTGTGGCATTTTGATGCCTTTTAAGGAGTGAAATTTTAGGCAGTGGGTGAAGTATTGGCCTTTTGCGAGAGTGACCAAAGGCTTGTAGGTGTATCAGACTGTTGGTAAAGGGTTTAGAAACAATGCATGTACTAGATGGATGGGAACAACACATATGATTGGTTGCTCATGTATTTACACAATCCTTGACATTCTCTTTTTATTGATGATATTTTTTTTATACAAAAAAGAGAACAACAAGAAAACTCTTACATTTCATCAACCCATTGTTCATTGGTAAAGATAACCCACCCCAACAAAATGATTTGAATCACGGGCGGTCTGAGTTTCCAAGAACATTTTTCCTAATCTTTATGGCCTTCTTCATTACCAGACGGTTTGAGCCAGAAGTAAGCTGCAGCCTCCATAGCCATCCAAAGAAGAATGCACGCTTCACAGAGTAGAATTATCTCACCCAAATCCATGTTGTTCTCAATTTTTTTTTTGAAAGAGCACCCCTACGCCTAAAACAAGATCAAACTTTTGGTCTTGGTCACAATGGTGGAAGATAATGAGTATGAGTGTGGTAAGGAGAGAGAAGTGATAGAAATATGTTAGGCCGAGAAGGGAGAAGAGAGAGAGGGAGAGATGCAGAGGTCAGTTTGAAGAAGAAGAAAGAGGAATGAGGGAGAGGAGTGAGGGTAGATGCATATTTTTATGCTTTTTGTTTCTTCTCTCTCTACCGACACTCCTCTCTCTCCACCGACGCTTTCTCTCTCTATCTTTTCTCTTTTTCTTTTTCTTTTTCTTTTCTTTTCTTTTTGATCTCTCTCTCTCTCTGACACTTTCTCTCTCTCCCCGTCTCTTCTTCTTTTCTTTTTCTTTTCTTTTTCTCCATCTTCTCGTGACCGACAACCTCTCTCTTTCCTCTTTTGCTTTTTTGACTTTTTTTTTGGTTTGTGCCGACACACTCTCTCTCTCTCTTCTTTTCAATTTTCTTTTTCTTTTTGCTTTTTGCTTTTTTCTTTTTGATTTTTGTTTCGTTTTGGAAGAGAGTAAAAGTGTATTTGAGAGAGTAGAGCAGCCTATTGATTTGGCAATGACTTGGCAACGAGATGATTTGGGCAGTTACCAATATGTCAGTATTGCTTGGACTTGATAATATCAGTGTTCACAATTTTGACTTGTGCGTGCTGCCATTATATCAAATTAGGCTTGAATGAAGGATTAGGAATGATCAAGCATGTCATGTCAGCCTTTGAGCTAGTTCAAATTGATGATAGCAAACACAAGTGGATCGTGAAAGTGATGGGGATTAGAACCCTCTTTTTAAAAAGTGCACTTATGTTACTAGCAAGAGATAGTACTTTCACAGCTGATTCTTGAACTAATAGGCCAATGTGAGGGTACATTGCATAAGAAGCAAAAATAGTGCTAAGGATGATTTTTTTTTCTTAAAGAAAGAAAAAAAAATGAAAAGTTACAATGATACAAATGTACATTTGGATTTTGCTGAGTGGGAGCGGAGTTCTGCCAACGTAAGGCTTCCTTCCAAAGGTCGAATGCTAACGACATCCTACGCGCATTTCAGCAACCATATAGATCCTATAGTCCGTTCCACAGAACCCTGGGTGAATGTTCTTCATGACTTACTTCTGAGGACAATACCGTCCTGGGATGCTTACCCTCCCAGTTGCCCCGTAAAACAGTACCCAAAGGTCCAAACTACATTAAGCTGGTGGAGGGACACGCACAGTAAGACATGTGGGCTCAATCCCACGCACACTCGACATACAGGGACTACCTCGAATACGGACCGTGATCTTCATTCCATTTTTTTTAAATACTTTTTTTTTTAATTTAAAAAAAAAAAAAAACAAAAAGAGCCTTAATTCTAAGGCTCATACCACCTCGTGAATTTTTTTCTCTTTTCTTTGAAGGCATGTTGATTCTCCATCTTCTCAATTAAATCCAAGAAGGAGTTTTGAGCTAAGTTATTGACAGTGAGGAAAGAGTAAGGATCAGTGGATGGAGTAGGTGCTTTTGACGAACTCACTTGAAGATTTAGAGGGAGGTTTGGATATTTTGGGACCCCTGATTTTTCTGTTTGATTCAAGGGAATTTGAGACTTGCCAGATTGCAAGTGTTGGACTAGATCAGACCAGTGGGAGCAATTTGGAGTAGTAGAGAGGGTGTGGGTAGGACTAGCGACTAGAGAGCTCGTGTTGGAAGTAGAGGGATCTAACAGACCTGGAGAACTTTGGTGGTTGTTGCTAGATTGCGAGTGCTGGACTAGATCAGACCAACGAGAATGAGAAGATGTTGTACAGATTTGAGTGACAGGAGGAATATGGGTAGGGCTAGGAATTTCAGAAGAGATTGGAGCAGTTATGATGGGAGAAATGAGATTGGAGTATTTTTGAAGAATTTCTATGTTGCAATCTAGATCCTCCATGGCATACTTGAGCCAAGGATCTAGATTAGGCTCTTTGGATTGTTTGGGTGATTCTTCTTTTGATTGAGCTTGAAGTTGTGAAACCTGTTCCTTCAGTTCTTGAACTTGTTGTTCAAGGAGAAAGATATAAGAAACACATCCCAAGATGGGCTCCTGAAGCCTAGCTGTGGCTTCATATACAAGGGAGTTGATAGTTTGTTGGTGATCTGCCTTGGATACATTTTGAATAAGGCGTAAAAAGTTCCTGTATCCAAAAAATCTGTGAATTGCCCCATAATCCTTGTTACTTCCTGCGTACCGAAAGTAGGGAGCCAAGGGACAATCAGTTCGGCACTGTCTTCTATTATATATACATGCACCACAACGATGATATGTTGGGTCCATAACTCTCTTCACACCCATTCTTTTGTTATGATTCTCTGTTTCCTCTTCTTGATCTCTATGAGAAGCTCCTGTACAGGGCTTGTTTTAGCTTCCTCTTATTCAGATTAGAGGTTTTTTTTTTTTTTTTTTTTTTTTTTTTTTTTTTTCTGGTTTTCCCAAGAAGAGGGATGAGTTTCTATAGAGAGATGGAAGGAGGAGGAGAAGAAGAAGAAAGAGAGGAAGAGAGTAAAACAGAGAGAGGTTCGTCAAAGAGAGAGGGAGAATGTGTGAGAAGGATAGAGAAGGAGGGGGATATGGGGGGTTTTTAAAATGAGGGGAAGAGAGAGGTCATTAAGAGTGATAGAAAGAGAGAAAGGGAAAGGGCGTTGAGAGAGAGAGAGAGAGAGAGAGAGAGAGAGAGAGAGAGAGGGAGAGAGAGAGAGAGTCTGTGAGAGCGACAGAAAGAGAGGGAGCAGGTGAGAAAAAGAAAGAGAGAGTGGAGAGAGAGAGAGAGAGGGAGGGGGGTGTCCATGAGAGTGACAGAGAGAGTGTGTGTGTTGGTGAGAGAGACAGAAAGAGAGGGAGCAGGTGGGAAAGAAAAGAAAGAGAAAGAGAGAGGGCGTTGAGAGAGAGAGAGAGAGTCCATGAGAGTGACAGAGAGAGGGACCAGGTGGGAAAGAAAAAAAAGAAAGAGGGAGAGAGAGAGAGAGGGGGTCAGTGAGACTGACAGAGAGAGAGAGAGGGTCCATGAGAGTGACGGAGAGAGAGAGAGAGAGGGGGTCAGTGAGACTAACACAGAGAGAGAGAGCACGTGGAGAGAGTGGGAGCACGTACAGAGAGTGACATCACTCGATATTGATGCACACATAGAGAGTGAGAGCATGTGGAGAAAGTGATGTATCAACATTGATGCATGTGTAGAGAGTGAGAGCATGTGAAGAGGCTGATGTCTAATGGAAACTTAAATCAGGCATGGTCCCCAAACCTTCAAACCTCCAGCTCCGAAGCACTTTCTCAGGTTGGTGGCTCGAGCGGAGGAAGTTTTGGTGCTGGTACCGGCGGTACTACCACAACGGCCATGCCACTTACTAATCCTCCTATCTAATCTTAAAGGGTTTCAATTTCATAACGGGTTATCTTATGCTTGATGCAAGTGTGTAGTGTGTATGATAGTTAAAGATCTTGGCATTGGCCTTTGCAATTTTGGCATTGGCCTTGCAATCTTATTTCCGTCTGAGTCGCGAACACCTGTACAAAAGAATATAAATTTACAAAGAAAATGTGAAATAAAAAAAAGTGTTAGTACAAAAGAAATGCCCTATTGTAACGAAAATCACTAAAGTGATGGCCTGAGTCTTTTTAAGTGTATCCCCAGCAGAGTCGCCAGCTGTCGCGCCCGCGCTTTCGGAGCGCCAGGCCGTCGGTGTGGGCTCGGCTTCCTGAGAGTGGGTAAATTGCGACTTGATTTTTATTTTTATTGGGAAGGGTGAAAAGAGTATGGTTGGGCCTATTTGAAATGTTCAGAGTCGCCACCTAACATTCGGGGTGTTAGGATCCCTGCAAAGACAATTAACGTAGTTTATCTTTGACTTTTGAAAAAAACAGTTTTGAGAAAAGTGGACCCTTTTAAAAGTGTGACTCTGAATAGCCATGCAAAAACCAGAGATTTTGAGATGGGTTCGGGGACTCGATTATGTCGAGGGAAGGTATTAGGCACCCTCGAACATCCGTGCGAACACGGTTGCCAATTTTAGTGATTTTTATTAAAATGGGGCATTTCATTTGAAAAAGAAAAAAAGTTTTTTTTTTATTTTTTTTAGAAAGTTAATAAGATGAAAAATTGTGATAGGTATGGCCGCACTCTTTGAGAGTTGCTTACGTATCCCAAGACGGGAATCAGGCCAAACGTAGTTCTGACCTGTATATGAGTGTATGCATGCTTTTTTTAGAGAAAGAAAGGTGGTCTCGTTTGACCGTGCACGTGTGATATAGTGATTTGAAAAAAGATGTTGGTGTAACTAGGAACTTTAACCCACGTGGTATAGTCCTAGATTTTAACCTTTGGAAAGTGATTGAGATTGAAATGAGATTACACAAATGAATGGAGAATGATGCATTTTTTTTTTTCTATTTTTATTATAATTTTTCTTGTGATTTTATTCCTATGCCAGAAATAAGGATCTTTGCCAAAATGACTAAAAAAATGTACCGGAAGTAAGGGTCGATGCCCAAAAGAAAGAAAAGAGATTTTTTTTTGTATTTTTATTTTTTATGCCGGAAGTAAGGGTTGGTGCCCAAAAGAAAGAAAATAGATTTTTTTTTGTATTTTTATTTTTTATGCCGGATGTAAGGGTCGGTGCCCACAAGAAAAATGTTCGAATTTCCTTTTATCAAAGTTATTGATCAACTTGATAAATTAGGCATATTCGGTTTTAGTAGAAGTAGAAAGATGCTCAAATTTCCATTTATCAAAGTTATTGAACAACTTGATAAACGTGAATATTTGGTAAAAAAGAAAAAAAAAATTCTTTTTCTGTTTTCTGTTTTTTATTCTTTTTACTTAGAAGTTTTCTAATATACTAGGATTTATTCATTTGAAAAAGATCAAAACTCCAAATGAAAGAGATAGAAGGAAAGTTTTACAAAAATTCATGTCAGAGTGCAGTTTTTTCACAGCTTTGAGAGAAGTCTTCCAAAAATGGAATGAGAGGTTCTGTTGTTCCCAATTTTTTGAAATTTTGAGAGAAAGTTTCCAAATGAGTCTAGTTTCCATGATAGAAAACCATTTTGCAATATCTTTTGGAGATTGAGAGAAATTGAGTTTAGAAGCACCCTTACTCAGAAATAGGGACTGCACTGTCGACTGAAATTGGATGATTTTTTACAAAAATTAAACAGATCCAAAAAAAAAAATCAAAAATATTCACAGACGTAGTTAAGAGGCTATAGTTAATGGACAAAAAAAATGGAGTGAAGAAAAAATCTTGAAGTAGTCCAAACAGTGAACGTGATCTGGTGCCCTACTGTGATGTTTCTGGCAGATTGTATGCCTTGTGTATTTGTGCTTTAAAAATGGGTCATATGATTGTTTAAAATTCTGAGAAAAATCATAGACCAATATCATTGAGTTAAGAACACTCTCCAATTGGTTTCATTTGATTTGAATCAAAAATGAATTCGTGGTGATTCCTTGATTATCATCACAGCAGTGAACTTTAGCAAAATGGACTTGCTCCTTCAATGGTGATTGAATTTGAGAAGAGAGATGAGAAGGAGATGAGGGAGTGGGGTTCTCTCTCCTTTGTGCAGATGGGAATGTGGTGTATATATTGGAAATAATAGAAGAGGGGGCAGAATAAAGAAAGAAAAAGAAAGGTGAGTGGGAGACAAAGGAAGAAGTGATAGGAAAAAGAAAAGAAAGGATGGGAATGGGATCCTAGCATGTGTTGGGTGTTTTTATTTTTTATTTTATTTTATTTTTTTTTGTTTTTCTCTTCTATGAATCCACCGAAAGTGTTTTGTCAAAAAAATGTGGAGCAATAGTTGTGAGCAATAGTCATGTGTGGTCTGGTGCATGTGAGATTGTTGACCTTTTGACCTCATAGTTTTGACTTGCAATATCTTTTTCATTTGAGGTCAGATTGAGATGATTCAAAAAAATGACAGGCTAGTGTCAATGAGCACTTTATTTTTGAAATGACTGGGTTGGGAAAAAATGGGGTGTCTACACTATTACTAGGCATTTCTACTTCGATGACCCATATCTGTTTAAATATTGTGCTGATCAGGTAATTAAGAAATGTGTTCGTAATGAAGAAATCAAAAATGTACTTTTCATGTGTCATTCGTCCTTTTGTGGCGGACATTTTTTTATCTCGAGTGACTGCCATGAAAATTTTACAAAGTAGTTTATATTGGCCAACTCTATTTAAAGATTCATATTTATACTGTAAGGCTTGTAACCGCTGCCAAATGTTGGGCGGTATTACAAAAAGAAATCAAATGCCAATGACCCCTATAATTACAATTGAAATTTTTGATTGTTGGGGCATTGACTTTATGAGACCTTTTCCTCCATCTTATCAATATGAATATATTTTATTAGCAGTTGAATATATTTCAAAATGGGTAGAAGCTATTCCTACAAGAAAGAATGATCACCTTACAGTTATTGCATTTTTAAAAGATAACATACTTTCTCGATTTGGAACTCCAAAAGCAATAATAAGTGATGAAGGAACTCATTTCTATAACAAGCCATTTGAAAAATTAATAAAAATATATGGAGTGACCCATAAGGTGTCAACTGCATACCATCCACAAACAAATGGACAAGCTGAATTAGCCAATAGGCAAATTAAGCATATTCTCAAAAAAACTGTTGATTCTAATCGTAAAGACTGGTCTTCAAAATTAACAGATATTTTGTGGGCATATAGAACTGCTTATAAGACCCATTTGGGGATGTCTCCATACAGACTTGTCTATGGAAAAACTTGTCACCTACCAGTAGAATTAGAACAAAAGGCATATTGGGCTATTAGGACTTTAAATTATAATATTAAAGAGGGATGAATTTTAAGAAAATTACAATTAAGTGAGCTTGAAGAAATTCATAAAGACGCATATGATAACGCCCGAATTCATCAAGCAAGAATTAAAATGTGTCATAATAAGAATCTTTTGCGCAACAGATTTACACATGCGCAAAAGTTCTATTATATGACTCAAGACTACATCTTTTTAGAGGAAAGATGAAACCTCGATGGACTGGTCCGCATATAGTTAAAAATGTTGATCCTTATGGAACTGTCGAGATTGAGGACCCTAAAAGATGGAAATACATTTAAAGTTAATGGACATAGATTAAAACCATTTTAGAAGGATTTGAACTTGAGTTGGAGTCCATTCCTTTAGAGAACCCCAACTATAATGCTCCTTAATATCTTAAAACATAATTGGTATAGGACATAGTGTATCAGAGTATTTATGTTTTCATAGCCCTATACTCTTAATTAGATAACTTTATATATATATATATATATATTGTCACTATTATTGTATCTTTTCTTTGTTTATTTCTTTTTATTACAGGTGTTATCCTTGACTTCTTTTTCTCATCTCACTCATTGAGGGCAATGTTAGACTCAGTTGGGGGGTACGGTTTCACGATTAACACCTGTTTGTTTGTTTTATCCTTATTTGTTAAAAAAAAAATCTTTTTAGAGAGATGTACAATGAAAAAGAGAAAATGACTTAAAACAGGGCTTTGAACCCTAAAAACTTTCCCCATCTCTCTTTTTTCCTTTATTTTCTTCTTCCCTCTCGTCGCGATCTCTCTCTCTTCTCTGCAACTCTCACTCTCCCCCGATCTCTCATTCTCTCATTTTCTTTCCATTTTCTTTAATTTTCTCGATCTAAATTCAAGATCCACTCTACTGGTCACTAAAAGTAAGATCTATAATCCAAAGAAAAGCTTGATTTTGATTTTATTCTCTATTTTTTTTTTATTTCGGCTCAAATCTAATTTTTTTTTAGTTTTTTAGATTTTCTATTTTCTCTATTTTCCATTATTTAACAAAAAAAATAATATATAAGTTGTAGGTACCCACTCACCAAAGAAGCTTGGAAATACCACTCAATCCAGCCCTACCAGGTTCTCAGATTTTCAAGAGTCAGGTGATATTTTTCCTTTTCTTATAAATAAATAAATAAATAAAAACAAAAAAATGGACGACGCACTAGCTATTGGTCTTATGTATTTTGAACTTTACCTTGTCATTTTTTTAATTGTTGTTATGATAATGCTGCGTTGCCCTTGTAAAAAAAAAAAATATCTAATTATTTTTTTTTCTTCCAAGTTTTCTGTTTTTTTTTTTTAAAAAAATGAATGACGAACATATTAGCGCTCTTTTGATTTTTGAACTTTATACCATAATTTTCCTTATTATCATTATTGTACTAATACGTTGTCTTGGACTTTTCTTAAAAAAAAAAAGGGAGAGAAAATGTAGTTTCTAGTTTTATGTTTTTTTTTTTTTATATAAAAAAAATGTACTTCTTTCTAAATTTTCTGTTCTTAAAAAAAATATTTTCTTTTTATTTTCTGAATATGTATATATTTCTTAATATAAATATTTTTAGTTTTTAAATAAAATTCTCACCCACCCCCTCTAAGCTCTCTTTAATTAGATCTTAGTTGATAGTTGGAAAGAGTAGAGGGTTGAGTCTAGCCTCTCTTGTTGGCTGAGAGTATAAAAAAGGGATCCAATAGTCGATGACCAGACGTTAATGGGTCGCTCACTTGTTTCTGAGCAGAAGAAACCCTTTGCTGGCACTAGCCTTGATGCCATCAAAATGAAAGCTAAAAGGTTAGGATGGTGTTTGAATTGTCATAGAGAAAAATATCCTGATTTAGTTGTTCATAATGACACATGTTTTAAAGTTTACTACTATTACAAAAGACAATTCAATTAAAACAAAAGAAAATTTTGGTTGAGAAAGAGAACTGGATCCTTTGATACCCAAAAAAATTTATTTTCTCATCCCTCATTTCTTTTTATTTTTATTGTTTTTGTTTTTAAAATTTATTTTCAGTACATTCAATAACTTTTAGTCAGGTCAGACTTTAAAATGATCCTACATGTACATCTGGCTTTCATTAGCTGGTTCGATAGGAGTAATTTGCATGATCCCAACATCACCAGATATGTCTAGTGCGGTGAATGTCTCTAGAGGTAGCAAAAAAACTAGGTAATGCCAGTGTTATCTCTTAGTCTCTTACTGATGTTTTAGCTTGCTAGTGATTCTAGACCCATCTCTTTTACTAGAGGAGGATGGGCTATCATGACAACTTGGACGCTCCAGATTGCGTAGCCTCTTTTATATAGGTGCAGAGAATACTAGTTGCACCATATATGTATCCAACTTAGTGGATGCACTTATGATTTTTTCAGAAGTTTTTCTTTTACTCTATATAAGATAAATTTGACACGTTAATGTTATTTTGGGTATGTTAATAACATACAACACATTGTCACATGTTTAATTATTTTTAAATGCTAAAAACTCTTTAAACTTTAAACACTTTTGAAACAGTGTAAAAATATTTACTGAATCTAAATGGATGAGTAAACATAAACTACGCAGTTTAAAGACAAGTAGTGGAAACTAATTAACCCATGTGAGCTTTTGTGCCAATCTTCCTTTATGAGGGTTACTATTATTTTCAGTCTCATTTCATTCTTTTCATCATATCACTCGTTGAAAGTCTCATTTTTTTTTTACTGATCATTAGAAGAGAACGTTCATGATTTACCATTAGAACTTCTAAATTGCTTAAATGAACAAAGTCAATCTATTTTGAAAATGATTTAGGCCATCTTTACTTTCAAATGTTCCCCCTTTCACCTAATATTGCCTTATTCTCAGTTCTCTCCAAATCATGCCTTGCTCCATCTGTGAGTACAAACCTCACTTTTATAGCCATGTATGTGATTGGACTGTAATGACATTGCAATAAGTGGTAAAAAAATAAAGGAGTTGATTTAAAAAAAAATGAAAAAAAAAATGAAAAACTAAAAATATATATATATATATATATCAACTGTACAAATGATAAAAAGGAGAAGAAAAAGAAGAGGTTGGAATGAACTGCGCAAACACTCCAATTACATGCTTAGAACAAATACACCCCAAATCTCCTACTCATCTTAATTTTTAACCTACCAGTCAAAGTCCTAATGATTTAAAAAAAAATTAATTTTTAAATTTAAGTGATAAGGATGTTCTCCACGGTAGATCGCTCTTCTAATACTAAGTATTATTTCATGAGACTTATTGTACTCCAAATGCCTATATATTGAGTCATCAAAAAATGGAAGCAAGTTTACTTTCTTTGCTTTCCTACCAAGTGAGATGTTCTCTACACCGTTTTATGAGAGTTTCTCATTAAAAGAGTGAAATCCCAGTGAGATTTGAGTTAAAACTATAAATTTTATGACTGTTAATAGTTATGTAAACTTTGAAGTTAAGATCAGTTACTTGACTTTTCAAGTACACACTATGAGTTTAAAGAGTATAAAAAATGCTACCATAGACAAACTGTGAGTATATGTGTTGCATTACTATTAGGTACTTGGAAATTTTATTTTATTGCCAACTTTAATCTTATCTGTTGTAAAAGGAGAAAATCTACCTTTATTTTTACATTAAAAAAATAAATTTATTTTTGAATTTCGTGGGTATATTCACTGCAAACCCTCACGAGACAACACTCGTTCACCAGGGGTAACCTAGGGGTTTAACGGCTTGTTGCATACGCTAAATGTAATCGTGATTCATGCGATAGTGAGTTAGGTTTTATTTTCCTTAGTTTATTCCTACTTTTAAAAAAAAACTTTTAGAACAATTTCTCTTTTCACTTCATTGCTAGGGACTAGCAATAAGTTAGTTGAGGGTGTGACAAACACTGAATATTACACATTCATGTGCCAATATAATAGATATAGTGCTCATTTAATCCCCCAAATCTCTAGTTTTACATGCATATTTGAACTAATATAATTTAATGGTGATGTAACTCAAACGCGTGCAATTAAGTGTTTTTACATATTTTATATGTTTAGGTAAAAATAAAGTGAAATAAAGGGAAGGAAAGAAGTAGCAACCACACTATAGTATATTCTATATTCAAAACATGAATAGTATCAATCAAAAAAAAATCTTGTAAACTTAAAGTACAATCCAAAAGATAAAAAATAAAATAAAAAATGAATCAACAGCCAAAGAGCGAGAATTCAAACTGAAAGTGATGTTTTTTTTTTATTAGCCTAACTCTCTTTTCCTCTCTTTCTCTCTGTTCTTTTTTTCTTATTTTTGCAAGACCAATGTCAGAGAACTGAATAAATTGAGACCACGGAGAAAAAGCAAATCTCGTGCCAAAGCTGACGAATGCAATGATGATTTTTCTCTAAAAAATCGTCTATAAAACGAGGCATCACAACAACACCAACAAACTGCAACAGCTTCACACACACTGTTAGGGAGAGAATAGTTTAGGGAGGTTATCATGCGAGCACTTCATATTGTCCTAGAAGTATGAAACTTTAGTTTTTCTTTGCTTTTTTTCTAGTTCTAGTAGTTGTAAAAATTTACTTTTATGTAATTGATGATTTAATGTTCCAAAAATATGTACCAAAACTTTGTGTACTGTATTTCTTAAATTAAAATATCTATTTTCTCGTAGGTCCTTTGTCAATTTGTAGTAGTAAAATATTTCTAGTAAAATTTAGATTTAATATTTTTAGTCTATTAGTACTTATAGTTGTCCCCTAAAATAGTTTGAAACCCTAAATTTCTAGTTTTTATAGCAATATTTCCATTCACTAGAAGACAGATTTTGTAAGTAAATGCCAGATTTCTTAGCCACGTAGTTGTTATAATAACCTACCAAAGCCTCAAGCACACCATATCCATATCTCACTCCCAAATTAGATTTGGATTTGGTTTGGCCTTATTTGTGTTCTTGGAGTTCAACCACTGTGACCCCACAAAAATCCAAGTCAAAGGATTAGTATTTTATTATTAATTCAGTATTTCCATTTATTTATATTGTATTAGCCTAGTTGTATTAAACTTTGTTATTTTACAGATTTCACAAATTCAATCCCAACTCATGTTAAGTAAAGAAAAAAATATATAAATATTATATTTCACCCTTACCTTAGCGTTATAATTTTAATTTTAATTGGGCAATCATTGTGTACATCTATTTAATCTTTCTTTAAAAGGTTATTTGGAAGACAGTTTCAATTCCAAAATGGTAGGCTAAAACTTTAATTGGGGATATACAATAAAAACTTAGAAACACAGCTTCTGTGCACTAATCTTAAATGGGCAAATTTATCTAGATGTGTTGTTTTTCCATTTATGGCCAAAAATATCTATGTATCTATAATTTATGACCATTTAACATGTTTATATAGTGATGATACCAAAAATTGGTAACAGTAAAGTAAAGCAATTTAGGAGAGAGAGAGACTATTTTTTGTATGTGGTTCGGCCCTGTTAATGAAGGTACCTACGTCCACGGGTGTGTCTGAGCACGTTCACTAGCTGATCACCGGCGGGCCTGGTGAGCCAACAGAGAGGGGCGGCACTACCAGTAATACCGGCCGGGTGTATGCGTATAATGGTGAATTATAGAGGCGCTGTGTAGACTACAGAATTGGCTGCCCCCTCAATGGGGGGTGAGTGGTCTCTTTTATAGATGCAAGAGACCTACTCATACATGGATAAGGAAATATAATCCTATTAGGGTGTGATTGACACCAATCAAGTAAGTTTCCTAATTGTATTAGGATTGATTGACATTAATTGTGGGAGTTTCCCAATTGGATTAGGAAATAGATGCACTTTCCATTAGTCTTCTAGCTTGAGTAGGAAACTGCCCATAATTTTGGGCGTATCAGCTGCCCCCCATTTCCAAGGTTGGCCAGATGCTATATCGGGGCAAGTTTGGAAATTAGTTTGATGTTACTCGCCGCTGTCTGAGTTCTTGTGAAAGCTGCCTCAGGGCTTCTGAGCCTGGTGAGTCCTCGGGAACTGATTGGGAGTTGAGACCCAGCCTAGCTCGGGACTTTTAGGTGCTCGGGAACTGACCGGGAGTTGAGACCTGCCCTAATTCGGAGTCTTTGAGTGCTCGGGAAGTGACCGAGAGTTGAGACTCGGCCTACTTCGGAGTCTTTTTTGCTTGAGTTAGCTCCCAGGATGGTTATCTTCTGCCCGTAAACCTTCGTCAAGGCTGTGGGTAGAAGGATTTTACCATGTTGGACAAGCCGACCTAAAGCGTATTACTCTAGAGTCCTTTTTACTGTTAACTCCCCAGGATGGTTGTCTTCTGCCCGGCCAGCCTTCGTCAAGACTGTTGGGAGAAGAGCTTGACCATGTTGGTGGAGCCGACCTAAATCACGTTGCTTTAGGGTCCTTTTACTCCTCTATCGTCGGCCAACCTAAGAGGTTTTAGTTACCTCTATCGTCGGTCTGGACCTAAGTGGAGTTAATGTCTCTGAGTACTGTAGGTGCTCGGGTTGTCCAAGATTTTGACTTGGTTATCCGCGAGGCCTGTAAATACCCGGTGTGATTATCTGTTTAGTTCACTGCGCCATCTTGCCCCCCAAGCTTTTGCTAAGACGAGGGTCTTACAGAGGCTATGATCTGTAGGTAACCGACCTGGAACATGGTGGTTGCAGGGTCTTTTGAAGCTTGCCATCATCAGCCACCTAGGAGGTTTGCCTCCATCGTCGGCTGGACCTAAGCGAAGCCGGTGCTTCGGGCGTGACCCCGAGGTCTTTGGTGCCTGGGTTCGGAGCCCGAGGTCTTTTAGCGCTTGAGTTCGAAGCTCGAGGTCTTTTTAGTGCCTCGGGGTTAGGCCCAAGGTCTTTGGATGCCTCGGGGTTAGGCCCGAGGTCTTTTTATATGCCTCGGGGTTAGGCCCGAGGTCTTTGGATGCCTCGGGGTTAGGCCCGAGGTCTTTTTATATGCCTCGGGGTTAGGCCCGAGGTCTTTGGATGAGCTCTCTGACAATCGGTGGAGCCTCACGTAGTGATCAGGCAAGTATCGTTGTAGTCGGGCTCATCTAGAATGATGGAGACAGGGGGTCGGATCAGGATCGTCGGGCTCCTAATTTTTATGTGCTGAAGGCAAAGCCGGAGCTGCTTGATCCTGACCGATGTGAACTGGAGGTCGGGTCGGGACTGCCGAACCATGCCTGTTGTGAGCTGGAGATCCGGTCGGGGCTGCCTGACCCGGACTGCTGTGAACCGGTGGTCGGGTCGGGACTGCCGGACTCAGATCTCTGTGAACTGGAAGAACTGTAAGAACTCCCGGGCTGATCTCGCTTTCGCTTACTTCTGGAAGACTCGTTGCTTTCTTGCCCGGTGTATTTGGTCTTCAAAAACTCTTCAGTGTCAATATATTTTCCAACCCTCTCAGAGAGCTCAACCAAAGTTTCCGGTCGGTTTATGTGGAACGACGCGGCGCACTTGGTGTGTTGAACTCCCGAGCAAAAGGCTATGATGGCGATTGTCTCGTTCAAATTGCGGATTTGAAGCTTCTGTTGGTTGAACCAGTCAGTGAACTCCTTGAGGGACTCATTATTCCGTTGTCTGACTGTTAGTAGTTGCATGTCTGGCCTTGGCCGCTCATGCATACCGGCGAACTGGTTGATGAACTGCTTGCTGAGTTGTTTGAAACTGCGGACCGATCGGGGCTTCAAGGAGTAGAACCACTGCATGGCCGGGCCTTTCAAAGTGCTGGGGAAGGCTAGGCAGTGTAGCTCATCGGAGTTGGTGGCTAGGGCCATCTGAGCCTTATAGGTTTGGACGTGGTCGATCGGGCTTCCCGAGCCGTTGTATGAATCTAGCCGAGGCTGCTTGAATTTGCGCGGGACAGATAACCTCGTGATCTGGCTGGAGAATGGTGACTCTGTCTCGATATTGGCTTGATTCGGAACACAGTTTTGACCAAGCTTTTTGGTCACTCCGTCGATCTGTTTCTTCAAGTCCTTGATTCGGGCTTCCACTCCTTCCCGACCGGTATCTGAGGAGCTGGTCGGGTTGGTGGAAGAGGCTTCTTCATGGCAGGGTGTTGTCCTCTGGGATCGGGCTCGGCTATGACTCCGGGTAACCGTTCGCCTAGGGACGACTTGGCTCTCGACCGAGTGACCCTGGACTGATTCCCGGGCCATATGCTCCTGCCTTTCCTCTCGAGCAGCACGCCCACTGTTGATGTCTCTGGCATCCTCAACATGGGACGGGTTGGCTCGGGTCCGTTGTCTGGTCAAGATTGGTTCTCGACCGTACGCAATGTTCCCGGGTCGTTTCCCGGCCACTGGAGGATTGCTTTGCTGGGCTAGCAGTGCTTCGATCTGTTGCTGGATTTGACGCTGGCCCTCCAAGAGTTGTGTGAGGGTTGCGGTGATTTGCTCATATGTCGGGACTGCTGCAGTCAACGCCGGGGCCGAAGGAACATCCCGGTCGGACTGCTGCGCAGCCTTCTTTAGTGGCATATTGATCAGTCAAGAATTTGTTGATGAGAAGAATTGTCGTTTCCCACAGACGGCGCCAAGCTGATGATGCCAAAAATTGGTAACAGTAAAGTAAAGCAATTTAGGAGAAAGAGAGAGACTATTTTTTGTATGTGGTTCGGCCCTGTTAATGAAGGTACCTACGTCCACGGGTGTGTCTGAGCGCGTTCACTAGCTGATCACCGGCGGGCCTGGTGAGCCAACAGAGAGGGGCGGCACTACCAGTAATACCGGCCGGGTGTATGCGTATAATGGTGAATTATAGAGGCGCTGTGTAGACTACAGAATTGGCTGCCCCCTCAATGGGGGGTGAGTGGTCTCTTTTATAGATGCAAGAGACCTACTCATACATGGATAAGGAAATATAATCCTATTAGGGTGTGATTGACACCAATCAAGTAAGTTTCCTAATTGTATTAGGATTGATTGACATTAATTGTGGGAGTTTCCCAATTGGATTAGGAAATAGATGCACTTTCCATTAGTCTTCTAGCTTGAGTAGGAAACTGCCCATAATTTTGGGCGTATCATATACTATGGCTATATTGGGCTCAAGAGATTAAATATTTGAAATAAGAATCTAATTATGTGGATTGTCAAACTATGCCTTTTGTCATAAAAAACACCTAGCATACTCAAACAATTCATATGACAATTTTATTTCAAATATGTGTTTATATATGTATTTCTATCCACTAATGGACAGGCAATTGTGTAGTGGCAAAGTGGTGGGGACTGGGCGCCGAATAACCCACATCCGCGGTGGGTCACGGTTCGAACCTAGCTCTGCCCAATTGCCTTTTTATTTTTCTTTAAACCAAACGACGTCGTTTCATATCAGATCTGACACACTTGATATGACCCTGACTAGTAAAAGTTTATTTTCAAATAAAGAATGACTCTGCGGTCTTAAATGCCAAATGTTTTTCAAATGCACAAAAGTTGTGGAATCTAGTGTTGGTTTGCATATTCCCAATTCTTTTAAATCATTTCTCCTAGTTAATTAATATTTCCTGTTTTTAATAACTTTGCTTAAATATTTGTATTATTTCTACTTTCGCTATAATAATATACATAAAGTCATTTGATATAAATTTAGCTTTGATTTTTTTTTTCCTTTTCTTACTAGTATCTTAGTTAATTTATTTTGCACTGTTAAAATATTTACCGTAAACTACTTAGAAAAAAAATACCTTTTAATTTATTTTATTGCAAAAAAAATATATAAACTAGTAGTTTAGTAAAATCCCACAAAAATCCATAATCTTTTATTTTCTTTTTAGTGATAAAAAAGTTACTGCCTATCTTTGTTTTTCGTTCCCTGTGGGTTCGATCTGGACTTCCAGAACTTTATTATTTGTACGATCACTTACACTTGGGTGTGATAAGAAAACGCGTCAATATGATGTCGTTAATTCACTTGTGAAACGCGTTGCTTCACAAGCTCTGTCAAAGAGGGGCAAACAGTAGACACTCCGATTTTGACCAAACAATCGAATTAAGGGGAGTATCACCCCCCAAGTCCGATGATGACAAAGTCCGGTAAATTGAAGTGTTTCAGGCTCTTTGGAATGTTCTTCGATCGCAATAAAATTTTCACAGAAAAATAAAAGACCTAGTGATCAGGATAATTCGGGTGTAAACTACCAGTTTTGAAAAATTATTCAAAGAAAACCTTTTGAAAAGAAAAAGAGAGAATAGAAGAAAACGGCACATGGCACAGCTTGCGGTAGTTAGGGGTTGTCACTGCGGCACTCTCTGATTGCCGTACGACAGTCAGTAAATGCCGCAAAGGCAGTCACTGATAACCGCGAAAATGCATGAAATGCCGTAAAAATTAGAATTCCAGAAAAATATGGCAATTCGAGGAATTGTCCGCGGCATTCTTTGAATGCCGTATCGGCATTCACTGAATGTCGCGCCGGCAATCAGTGAGTGCCAGTCCGGCATTCATTGAGTGCCGTTTCCATCTCCACCGAATGCCGCGTTTTTTGTCTGCCAGCTTTAAAATAGTACGTTTTGTACCTTCAAAAGGACATACAGGATTAGGGTTTTCACTGCGAATTTACTGAAATACCTCTTTGAAATTTGCCTATATAAGGAGAAGTATCTTCAATGGAAAGGGAACTACTACTACACATTTTTGGGAAAGGGGAATTTCAAGGAGAAAACAAAGAGAATTTTGGGAAAAGAGAGTTTTTTGAGAGCTTGAAGAAGAGCTTAGAAGATCTTAAAACTATAGAAGTTTGAGGATAGTTGGAGGTGATACTCTAATCTTGTTAGTTTTCTTTTATTTCTTCTTAGTTTGGGTCAAAAGCATCTATGAATTTAAAATAAACAAGTTTTCTTCCAAGGGGTTCTTTGATGGATTTAGAGCACTTGCTCTCTTAGTTTTCTTTATTTCATTTCTACCACTGTAATTTTTGTTTTAGTAGGATCTCATGGATAACATGGTTTGGTCATAGGTTTTGTGAGACAACCATATTCTGTCCAGAGTTTCAGAACAGCAAATCAGTTTCAAAATGAGTAAATTAGAACCTTAATCAAGCATTCTTGGCTCCAAATAATTTTTTATATGAAGTTTAATGTGTTAATAAGATCTCCTAAAAAGATTAGAGTATTTCTGATTTGTTTATTAATTTTAACAAATTGTACAAAATCTTTGGACGGAGATTTGCAAATATCTAAGTGATGTCTGGTTTTTACCCTTTTCCTAGAGATTGGACCGTTGATCTTTGCTTTTTTCCTTTTGGGCTGGAAACTAGACTCACAGAGGCATTTTGTGTCCAAAATTCACTGACATCAAACCATGGGAAGCATGCTTTTTATATTTTTAAAGTTCTGGTCTGCTCTGTGTAATTTTCTGAATTTTATGACAAATTTGACAAACTTTTTAAATAATGGTCCAAATAACTTTTCTATGACCTAGGGCTCAAACCATGTTTTAATAATGATCAATTAAACTTAAATTCAGAGGTTAAAGGATCCAAATCAATGAATGACTTCATAGCTTACTCTTGTTAATTTTCATGTATTCACCCATATAGATTTATACTTGTAATTAGAGTCTACTTTGTACTAAGAATTCATAGTCATGTCAACTCTTTCATACTCGATAGATTTAAGCTAGAAGTTTAGGATTAATTATTTGATATCTTGTTTGAAGCATGTGGACTAACCCCTTTGTTTTGTAGCGCTATTAAGGTATGATTTCTCAAAACCCCTCTTTAGTTTATTTAATTTCTTAATTTTATTGATTTTTCGACCTCATGCACGATACCTTAGAATTATGTATTGCCTTATGTGTATATATGTGATTAGAGATCATTTATTAGGTTTTTTCTATTTTCTTTTGTAAGCATTGCACGTCTAAAATATTCGCAGCTGGATTCCGGGTAAGTTCTCTCGTTCCCTATCACATATCATATCGCTTACTATTTGAATTATGTGATTTTGAATGATATTTTTACCATTAGCAATCTTACACCCTTTTAGACATGCTTTTGTAATGTATATGTATACATATGTATTAGTTGATGACACATTTAGATTAGTAATTTAATTAAAAGGATGTTGAGTAGAGCCCTATCGCGAGATAGGATGAGAGAGGGTGTTTTAGTCCGCCGGGCTCCTTCCTCTCACATTCCATAATCCTCGGACCTAATTAATCTCTAGTTTCCAAAAGATCGATTTGCTTTAAAATGGTTTCTTAATTTCCCTTTTAAAAATTAAGTGGCAACTCGTATTTTTTAATTTGAATTTGAAAAGGTTTTAAATAAAAAAAGTTGTGGGTAGGATAAAATGCGATATCGACAACACTAAATTAGCATTTAACTCTTGCATGAAAATTTTCAAACAAAGGTTTTTTTTTCGTAGAATTTCTTTATCCAAAACATGATGCAGAGGAGAAGTATATATTTGAAATTTACTTTGTCTTTAAACTGATTGATGCTAAAGAAGCATGTAACACTATTTGGTCTTTTTTGAGCAACGACTTAACCTAGTTGGTGATAAAGGCTCTCCATGTTACGCTCATGCCAGGGCTTGAACCTTGCCCCCCTCCACTCGCCCTGGCCCAGACACTCATGTCCTTGCATGACACCACTACACCAAATAAAAAAAAGGTCTTTCTCAGTGAAAATTGGAATTTACTCTAGCATAGCATAGTAATGGCTATCATATTCATGAATGAGGCTAAACTTTATTTCTGTAATATTTATCATATTCACTATTGTGACTTCTCATTTTCTAATTTCATTTACTCGTTCTCACTTCACCGTTGAATCCCATCGCTTTTAATTAGCCAGAAGAGGAAAGAAAGACTTTAAATAATTAGCTAAACTTATAATTGAATTTCTGGGATTGCCTGACCTTTATGTCTCAAACTTAATTGGTCTAATTTAAGGCAATTTGGAAGTGATATGCCGATGGTTATAATTGTACTTGTATGCAACCCCTACAAATTTGTGCTACTAATGCACCAATATATATATATATATATACGAGAGTTTTTTTTGACAATCTTGCATAAATGTCTTCCTAATTTCTTTGAGTAATGCTAGTAGCTACACCCACACCCACACCCACTTCACCTCAAAATTTACAATAACTCCTAGGTGGCACTTTGGGGTTCACTGACACTATGGAGTCTACCAGTAGTGATTGTGAGTTTTTGGGTGTGAAGTGGGTGTGTGTGTAGGGATGGCAACGGGTCGGAATTGGTACGGAGTCTCCCTATACCAACTCCTATTCTGTTTATTTCTTCCTACTCCAACTCCTCCCCGTCCCGTTTAAGTAAAATATCCACTCCTACTCCATTTACTTATATTTTAGCTTAATTTTCTAAAAATCTCTTTTACATAAATGATTAATCTAAATTTGTTAATCACAATTCAGAAATTAAATATTAATACTAAAGAAAAAGAGATGTATATATATGCCCTAATTTGTTGTAAATAAGTGTAAGTATGAGGGAAGTTTAGTAACTTAATGATTTAATTGAGCTGGGGCGGGTTTTAAATGTGTCACGCCCCGGAGCAGCATAAATAGAGAAAAATAAATTTCCTTTATGGGTCCATAAGGAATGACAGGTGAAAGTCACTAATAATCCACACCACGCAGTACTAGTCCAAAAGAAAAGCAACAGTAATCAACTGAAAGTAGCACAAAGTGCTAACTATTACAAACTATCAGAGTATGGTCCACAGGATCACCACAGGTCTGAAGACAACAAATGCCCAAGTACCCGTTAACAAAAGTTTAACAGAACAACTGAAATTAAATCTAACTATAACATCTTCAGTCTTCAACTGGCATAAGGATAATCCTTCCTGGCGTAACCATCATCGGTGGGGCCTTCCTCTGAATGACACTCATCAGTGTACTGGTCACCACCTGTAAAACAAGGGGCAGGATATTCTGGACGGGGAATGTCCAGGCAATAAAAAGGCCGTCAGCTTACTGAGAGCTGAGTGAGCATAAACTAACGAGGTACCAATTATCTGAAGTAAACACAAGCTTATGAAAACATGAGTTAACATCTTATTATAACCATATCTTGTTTCTTTATTCGTTCTTGTAAACCGACCCTTATCGTCTTGTTACTCAAATACCGAACTCAACATATTCTGATCTTCATGAACAGACTCAATCGTTTAACTCTAGGGATACACCCTTATTCTGTCCATCGCTTTTAAGAACAATGGTCCTGTTCACCGCATGTCATGGACTCCACGTCAGTCTGTCCCCAGCTTTTAAGAACAATGGTCCTGTTCACCGCATTTCAGGGATATAACGTTTCGAACAAGGCATATCAATCTATTGCCACGACTTAACGTCATCTACTAGTGATCCCAGCTCACCGCTTTTAAGAACAATGGTCCTGTTCACCGCTTTTAAGAGCATATCACAGATCATCCAGTCTATCTTAAGACTTCTTGGTCCAGCTCACCGCTTTTAAGAACCATGGTCCGGTTCACCGCTTTTAAGAGCATATCATGACCAATCATCCATCCACGTACCATTCCCGGAACTTACCAAACCTACTTACGTTCCATTCTAACATCGACACATGACAATTCCCAATGTGGCCTGACTACTCTGATTAAAAGAAACGGATATCGAACTCATATCAGGAACAACACGTCAACCCACGTCTTCATATTACTTTTTATTCATTATCCATAAATCTTTGGTGTCACATTTCTCCTGTCTACCCCATAATCTCATAATGGAATTCCGAATTAGAAATCGAACAACCAAACCTCTTATATAATAAACAGGCAAAGGAAACCATGTACTGATCATGTCAATCGATTGGAACAGAGGTTCAATCGATTGGAACAAAAGTTATATCAATCGATTGAGAAATATGTCAATCGATTGGAACAATGTCAATCGATTGAAATCCTATTCAATCGATTGGGATGCAACTGATGTCAATCGATTGAGATTTATGTCAATCGATTGGTACTACGTCTTCTCCAGCAGATTGTAAAAACAGCATATATAAACGTGCACTACATGCATGTAACTCATCTAAACATCATAATAACTTGCATTAACATCACATAAAGGGACCAAGTGAGTTAGGAACTCACCTAGGGTGCGTTTGGCTTGTGTTTAAGCTTAATTCTCCAAGCTCTCTCTCTCTTCCTTCTCTTTCTCTCTTCTCTGTCTCTGTCTTCCCTCTCTGTCTCCTTCTTTCTTCTTTCTTCTTCTTTCTTCTCTTCTTCTCCCAGCTGCCAAGGTAGTGTGTGTGTATATATGTATAGATATAGAGATATAGATAGATATATGTATATATCTCACAAGAGGTATGTAACTCTCTCTCCCAAGGTCTGAAAAAACAGCCCCAAGGCCAATAAATGAGACATATATATAGAGATATGGGAGTGCCACACGTTTAAAGCTAAAGGAAAGAAGAAAACATTTTTCAGCTTATGTCAATCGATTGAGACACAAGTCAATCGATTGGCAACAGATATTTGTAGTCAATCGATTGGAAACAATGTCAATCGATTGGAATAAAATGGCAATCGATTGGGATAATGACACGTCATCACTTTTAGTCGGTTGAATGTCAATCGATTGGGATACTTATCAATCGATTGGTATAAAGAAAATGTCAATCGATTGGGAAACTTATCAATCGATTGGTATCAAAATTTACTAAAAGGAAGAGAAAGTTTATACGAGTATAAAAATGAAATACCGGGTCTTATTAATATACCAAAATACAGGGTATTACATCATCCACCACTCAACAAAAGATTTCGTCCTCGAAATCAAAAGCAACAAGGTTTAAAATAAAAACGAAAACTTCTCGCGCATCTCTGACTCTAGTTCCCACGAAGCTTCTCCTTCATCGTGATGCTTCCACTGAATCTTGACTAACGGAATCTCCTTGTTCCTGAGTTTCTTGATTCCTCGATCTAGAATACGAACAGGTCCTTCGTTGAACGTAACGTCGCTGTTGACTTCGATATCCTTAAAGTTGATCTCGTGCGCTGGGTTGTGAACATACTTCCTCAGCATACTGATATGAAAACGTTGTGCACTCCTGACATCTTTGGTGGCAACGCAAGGCGATAAGCAACTCTTCCAACACGCTCCAGAATCTCGAATGGTCCGATGAAACGTGGCGATAATTTGCCCCTTTTCTGACCAAATCTGACGATTCCTCGAACAGGTGAAACCTTGAGTAATACGTGATCTCCAACGACAAACTCCAAGTCTTTGCGTCGCTTGTCAGCATAACTCTTGTATCTGGTCTGGGATGTCTTCATCTTCTCACGTACAACTTGAATCTTCTCACTGGTTTCCCGTACCATCTCTGGCCCAAGAAGTTGACTATCTCCGACTTCGGTCCAACATAACGGCGATCGGCAAGGTCTTCTGTACAAAGCTTCGAATGGCGCCATATCTATGCTCGAATGATAACTATTATTATAGGCGAACTCAATCAGAGGTAAGTGTATCTCCCAAGAACTCTCAAAATCAATGACACAAGCTCGTAACATATCTTCCATCACTTGATTAACTCGTTCCGTCTGTCCATCTGTCTGTGGATGAAAAGCTGAACTCAAGTTCAATGTCGTTCCCATCGCTGTCTGGAGACTCTTCCAAAATTCTGCAGTAAAGCGCGAATCTCTGTCTGACACAATAGATACAGGCACTCCATGTAATCGTACAACATGTTGTAGATACATTCGGCTCAAACGTTCTACTGAGTATGTCATGCTATAGGCAATAAAATGTGCCGTCTTAGTAAGTCGATCCACGATTACCCATATAGCATCGTGATTCTGCTGTGACTTCGGCAATCCTACCACAAAATCCATGGTTATGTGTTCCCATTTCCATTGAGGAATAGGTAACGACTGTAGAAGTCCAGGTGGTTTCTGATGTTCTGCCTTTACTTGTTTACAAGTAAGACACTGAGCTACATACTCTGCCACATTTCTCTTCATTCCTTCCCACCAGAAATTTCTCTTCAGATCCTTGTACATCTTCGTACTTCCGGGATGAATAGTCATTCGTGACTTATGTGCTTCATCCAATATGTCTTTTCGGAGACTTTCTTCATTAGGCACACAGAGTCTATCTTTACATCTTAAAGCTCCGTCTGTACTAATACTCCAGACTTCTGGTTCCTTGGCTGACATCTTAGCGAACCATAACTTCAAATCATTTGCTGTCTGTTGAGCCTCCATGATACGACTGATCAAAGTCGGTTGTACCATAAGACATCCAAAATGTTGTCCTTTCATTGGCTCCACTGGCTGAAGATCAAATTCAGCAATTTCTTCTAATGCTCTCCATTCTCTAATTAGTAATGCAGCGATCACTAACCGAGGTTTACAGCTCAAAGCGTCTGCTACTACATTTGCTTTGCCGGGATGGTATTGCAAAGAAAAGTCATAGTCTTTGAGTAATTCCATCCATCTCCGCTATCGCATATTCAACTCCTTTTGAGAGAACAAATACTTCAAGCTCTTATGATCGGAAAATATATCAAACTTTTCTCCATAGAGATAGTGTCTCCAAATTTTCAATGCAAACACTATTGCTGCTAATTCCAGATCATGCGTGGGATAATTTTTTCTCATGTACCTTCAATTGTCTTGATCCATATGCGATAACATTTCCATCTTGCATAAGCACACACCCGAGTCCTTGGTACGATGCATCACTGTAGATCACATACTTTTCTCCACTCTTAGGTAATGCGAGTACTGGTGCAGAAGTCAATCTTTCTTTTAACTCCTGAAATGCACCCTCATGCTTGTCTGTCCATTCATACTTCGTCTCCTTCCTTGTTAAATTCGTCAATGGTCCTGCTAACTTGGAGAACCCTTCTACGAATCTTCTGTAATATCCTGCTAAACCCAGAAAACTTCTGACTTCGGTTGCATTCGTCGGTCTGTTCCAGCTTAAGACTGCATCAATCTTAGATGAGTCCACCGAAATACCTTCCTGAGATATAACATGTCCCAAGAATTTGACTTCCTGTAGCCAAAACTCACACTTGCTGAACTTTGCATACAACTTGCTATCTCGAAGTGTCTGCAAGGCAACTTGTAAATGCTCCTTGTGATCCTCTTCTGTCTTTGAGTAGATCAGTATATCATCAATGAACACAATAATGAATTTATCCAGATATAGTCTGAATACTCTATTCATCAAGTCCATAAATACTGCTGGCGCATTCGTCAATCCAAAAGGCATAACTAGAAACTCGTAATGCCCGTATCTTGTCCTGAATGCAGTCTTTGATACATCCTCTGGTCGAGCTAACAATTGGTGGTATCCTGAACGTAAATCGATCTTGGAAAAGATCCTAGATCCTTGTAACTGGTCGAATAGATCATCTATCCGAGGTAACGGATATCTATTCTTAATCGTAACCTTGTTCAACTCCCTGTAGTCTATACAGAGTCGAAGTGTTCCGTCCTTCTTCTTTACAAACAGAACTGGTGCTCCCCAAGGTGACGTACTTGGACGAATAAATCCTAAATCTTCAATCTCTTGAACTTGCTTCTTCAGTTCCAACATCTCGGTTGGTGCCATCCTATATGGAGTCTTAGAAATAGGCAATGTATTAGGTACTAATTCCACACAGAAGTCTATTTCTCTTTTCGGTGGAAGTCCTTTAATATCCTGAAATACATCCAGAAAGTCTCGTGTAATAGGGATTTGATCCATCGTAAGCTCCGTACTCGTACTAATGATCGTAGCCAAACCACTCGTAAGAAACAGGTCGCTTGTCGGTTGACACTGAAATCTGATCGTCGGCTTCCCTTGTATTGGAAATACAATCGTCCTAGTAGGGCAATCCAAATTGGCACCATATTTAGTTAACCAATCCATCCCTAGGATAACATCGAATTCTGACATCGACAGAACTACCAAGTCTGCTGGAAGATTCCTATCTCCCAAAGTCAAAGGGCAATCTTTACACACTTTACTCAACTTAACTGTCACTCCCAATGGTGATACAACATTCAGTGTTGACTCAAGTGTCTGGGGTTCTAAACCCAACTGACGCACAATCTTAACAGCAATAAAAGAACGTGCGGCTCCAGTATCAAATAAAGCTTTAACTGGACTATGAAAGAGTACTAGTGTACCTTCCAAATGTTGCTGCTCATCAGCATTAAAGCCTGCTTCTCCTGGAATGATAGCATTCATTCTCGTCTGATCAGGAGGTCCTTGAATTCCTTGCACTGGTGCCCCGTAGTATCCTCCTCGTGGTGCACGACAATCCTTGCTCAAGTGTCCTGGTTTGTTGCAGTTGCGACAGACGATATCTGGCCTGCGATTAGGTCTGTAGATGGTGCAGTTCCTTGCAATATGTCCGGGCTTTCCACAGTTAAAACATCCTCCACTATTGCTTGGTGGGGCTGTTAGTAATGCCTGCGGCTGTAGTTCTCGCTGTTGATTTTGCTGAGGTCGATTATAACCTTGCTGAGGTTTCCTGGCTCCTTCCCAGATTCTCTTGTTTCCTTGAAAGTTTTCCTGAGGTTTCCATCCTTGGGTATTTCTCAGTGGTCGATTAGGGAAATTCCTCTGTTGAAACCCTCGTGACAACTGAGGTCGATTTGTCTGTGATTGCGGTACTGGATTAGCATCCTTTTCTAATCCTATAGCAAATCTAATAATTTCCTCATACGACTGGTTCAGATGACCAACCATCATATGTCTGAGGTGGGGGTTCAGTCCTTGGTGAAATCTCTTCACCTTCTTCTGCGGCGTGTCTATCATATGCTGAGCAAATCTGGATAAACGCTCGAACTGTGTTGTGTATTCCCGTACATTCCATCCTCCTTGGATCAAATTGAGAAAGTTCCTTTCCTGTTGATCTCTCTCATCTTCTGGAAAATACTTATCCAAAAATCTGCCTTTGAATGTCTCCCACGACATAGCTCTAGCGGCATCGATCCCAATAGTGGCTTGTTCAGCTTCCCACCAATCTGCGGCGGCATAAGTGAGCTGAAACGTAGCAAGGCGACGTTTCTCTTGTTCGTTGCATTCCAATGCTCCAAATATTAACTCCATCTCTCTTATCCATTGCTCTGCTTTCCATGGTTCTGTTAGTCCATCGAACTTTTCGGGACGTAACCCACGAAAATTTGCTAACAGTTTATCTCCAGTCTGTCTTGGTGGCGGGGGTACAAGAGGTCTCTGGTGGGTGGAGTGATTATATGTATCCCCCACATGCTCCATTCTCTGCATAAATGCTTCGAAAATTCCCGTCGGATCCATCCCTTCCGGAATAGGTGCTCCATTACGTGCTTGGTGATTTCTCAAGGGTCCTACCATGATGATAACGAGTATCGCCTACAAGAGACATATGGATCAGCTGAAAGTCTTCTCGTAGAAACGAAACCAAGATAGGACAAGAAACAATCAAGAACTAACAATTCTACTAAACAACACTGCACAACGCAACAACCAAACAATAATAAAAGTACTGCTCGTATATATATATATATCAAAAGATGTACCGTATAGTACACACTAGTCAAACTGTGTACCATATGGGACAAGAGTTACAACAACTAAAGTCAGCTAATACTATACAAAGCTATGGTCAATAGCTATCTCTCAAGCTCCCAAAAATCTGGTGGACAACATGTCCTAATATAAACTAACAAAATCTACACCCTGCCGATCCTGACTCAAAAGTCGTCAGCATCTGATCCTGCTGGTGGTGCCTCGTCCTCTGGGTCTATATCCATCTCCTCGAGTGGATCATCCTCAGCTGGTGCGACAAGATCTCCGACTACTACCCCTATATCCCAATCCTCTATCATCTCTGCATCATCGTCCTCCATCACGTCTACTATCGCCTGGTTAGCGACATCGACTGCTACTGCGGCGAATCCGTCGGCTATATCAAGAGCTCCTGCTATCGCGGCCTCTCCCATAACAAAATCTGCTGGTTGTGCTACCATCTGAGCTATCCATCCTACTGCCATATCGGCCATGGCTGCCATATGCATAATGGGTCCAGCTGGTATCTGAAGCACAACGGGTATCTCTGGCACAACTATCTCCTCGTCGGGTACCTCCTCATCTACCACTACGTCTGCCTCAATAGCCTCTGGTTCTGGTACTGGATCCTCTGGCTCAAACTCTGGCTCCTCGGGGTCATCCTCAGCTTCATCATCATCTGCATCGTCTGCATGCTCATCCTCTACTGGGTCCTCATCATCTATCAGCTCCTCCTCTCCATCTCTACCCATGTCCTCATCGGGATGCTCATCTTGAGGCTCTACATCCTCCTCATCCTCAATCAGCTCATGCTCTGGCTCTGGGACGGGTACTGGTGATGGTGGGGCTGCTGCTGCTGCTGCTGGTGCAACTACGGGCTCTGGTGGACCGGCTACAATGGCTCTCAACTCAATCTCGTCCATCTCTGGCTTACTCAAAACTAGTCGTAACATCTCCTGGCAAATGTCTCTACCGACCCTCGCAGTATGGTAAGCATCCATGCGCATCTGTGTCGGGTGAGTACTCCTGGTCACATAAAGCGCTCTCCACATGTCCTCCTCTAAATGTCGACTAGCTATCTGGCACACACGCTCATGATAAAAATCTGGGTCAGCTGGCCCCACGGTATCTCCATGGATAATATGACCTCCAAAAGCATCGGTCACAAACTGGTGAAACTCCGGATCCATGCTATCCTGCAAAGGAAACTATCTATCGTCAGGATGACGAACTTATCTTATACTCATATCTCATCTCAAAGAATCTTAACACACTAGGACCAGATGGTGTGGAAATACTTAGTGAACAAAAGTATCACAACCTAGAGTACCGAACGCAGGCTCTGATACCAAAAACCCTGTCACGCCCCGGAGCAGCATAAATAGAGAAAAATAAATTTCCTTTATGGGTCCATAAGGAATGACAGGTGAAAGTCACTAATAATCCACACCACGCAGTACTAGTCCAAAAGAAAAGCAACAGTAATCAACTGAAAGTAGCACAAAGTGCTAACTATTACAAACTATCAGAGTATGGTCCACAGGATCACCACAGGTCTGAAGACAACAAATGCCCAAGTACCCGTTAACAAAAGTTTAACAGAACAACTGAAATTAAATCTAACTATAACATCTTCAGTCTTCAACTGGCATAAGGATAATCCTTCCTGGCGTAACCATCATCGGTGGGGCCTTCCTCTGGATGACACTCATCAGTGTACTGGTCACCACCTGTAAAACAAGGGGCAGGATATTCTGGACGGGGAATGTCCAGGCAATAAAAAGGCCGTCAGCTTACTGAGAGCTGAGTGAGCATAAACTAACGAGGTACCAATTATCTGAAGTAAACACAAGCTTATGAAAACATGAGTTAACATCTTATTATAACCATATCTTGTTTCTTTATTCGTTCTTGTAAACCGACCCTTATCGTCTTGTTACTCAAATACCGAACTCAACATATTCTGATCTTCATGAACAGACTCAATCGTTTAACTCTAGGGATACACTCTTATTCTGTCCATCGCTTTTAAGAACAATGGTCCTGTTCACCGCATGTCATGGACTCCACGTCAGTCTGTCCCCAGCTTTTAAGAACAATGGTCCTGTTCACCGCATTTCAGGGATATAACGTTTCGAACAAGGCATATCAATCTATTGCCACGACTTAACGTCATCTACTAGTGATCCCAGCTCACCGCTTTTAAGAACAATGGTCCTGTTCACCGCTTTTAAGAGCATATCACAGATCATCCAGTCTATCTTAGGACTTCTTGGTCCAGCTCACCGCTTTTAAGAACCATGGTCCGGTTCACCGCTTTTAAGAGCATATCATGACCAATCATCCATCCACGTACCATTCCCGGAACTTACCAAACCTACTTACGTTCCATTCTAACATCGACACATGACAATTCCCAATGTGACCTGACTACTCTGATTAAAAGAAACGGATATCGAACTCATATCAGGAACAACACGTCAACCCACGTCTTCATATTACTTTTTATTCATTATCCATAAATCTTTGGTGTCACATTTCTCCTGTCTACCCCATAATCGCATAATGGAATTCCGAATTAGAAATCGAACAACCAAACCTCTTATATAATAAACAGGCAAAGGAAACCATGTACTGATCATGTCAATCGATTGGAACAGAGGTTCAATCGATTGGAACAAAAGTTATATCAATCGATTGAGAAATATGTCAATCGATTGGAACAATGTCAATCGATTGAAATCCTATTCAATCGATTGGGATGCAACTGATGTCAATCGATTGAGATTTATGTCAATCGATTGGTACTACGTCTTCTCCAGCAGATTGTAAAAACAGCATATATAAACGTGCACTACATGCATGTAACTCATCTAAACATCATAATAACTTGCATAAACATCACATAAAGGGACCAAGTGAGTTAGGAACTCACCTAGGGTGCGTTTGGCTTGTGTTTAAGCTTAATTCTCCAAGCTCTCTCTCTCTTCCTTCTCTTTCTCTCTTCTCTGTCTCTGTCTTCCCTCTCTGTCTCCTTCTTTCTTCTTTCTTCTTCTTTCTTCTCTTCTTCTCCCAGCTGCCAAGGTAGTGTGTGTGTATATATGTATAGATATAGAGATATAGATAGATATATGTATATATCTCACAAGAGGTATGTAACTCTCTCTCCCAAGGTCTGAAAAAACAGCCCCAAGGCCAATAAATGAGACATATATATAGAGATATGGGAGTGCCACACGTTTAAAGCTGAAGGAAAGAAGAAAACATTTCTCAGCTTATGTCAATCGATTGAGACACAAGTCAATCGATTGGCAACAGATATTTGTAGTCAATCGATTGGAAACAATGTCAATCGATTGGAATAAAATGGCAATCGATTGGGATAATGACACGTCATCACTTTTAGTCGGTTGAATGTCAATCGATTGGGATACTTATCAATCGATTGGTATAAAGAAAATGTCAATCGATTGGGAAACTTATCAATCGATTGGTATCAAAATTTACCAAAAGGAAGAGAAAGTTTATACGAGTATAAAAATGAAATACCGGGTCTTATTAATATACCAAAATACAGGGTATTACAAAATGGTAGTATTTCATGGATATCAACTCCGCCCCGACTCCTATAGGGTTTTTGTTTTCCATACCAAATCCACTCTTGCTCCTATTATAACTCCTCCAAACCTGTTCTATTAGGAGCAGAGCTGGGCGGGGAAATTTGCCATCCCTATGTGGGTGTAGCATTACTCAATTTCTTTTGAGTAATTCCATAAATCCTAAATTTCTATCGAAAATAATTTTGCAACAGGACACTCAAATGAAAAATCTAATTCCAATGAAATTCAATATTTCTTCACATTAGATGTTGTTCTATTAGAGGTTCAAAAGTAACAGGACTCGAAATGCAAATTCATCAATCTCATCCATGACCCCAAATCCAATTGGATTAAAAAAAAAAAACCAAAAATTAGCCTTAGCTGCTACTTGATTCATGGATTTAACGAGGTGTAAGAAATATGTGAGCCATACGGGCACCACATATCATTGGACCGGGTCCAATGGGCTTTGGCTCTTGGAGCCCTAGGGTTTGGTTATTATGTGTGTGTATATATATATGATATAAACACACATATACAGTGATCCCTAATAGATTGGGCAGCCTCTCTCTCTCTCTCTCTCTCTCTCTCTCTCTCCCGTCTATCTCTCACCGTTTTCTCATTCTAAGGCCATTACCATTGGAGCCATGGGATTTAGCGTGTCACATTGACTGAGACCGCTCTACTAGCGTCTTCCACAACTTATGCGAAGCACAAGAGAGTACACGGAGGCTAACAAGGAGCAGCAGCGACAGTGCAGGCAAGCATATGAGTCGGGTATAGGTTCGTTACCTAGCGGAATAACCACAACGGATCGCCGAACGGTGTTTTGGGGAAGATGAACCAGAGATTGGCTACGTCCACTGTCGCTAAGGAGAGTGGGGCCCACTCGCCACCCGATGTTGGTCCGGCGACCATGGGTCCGGAGAGTAGAGGTTTGTCTCTAGGCCTCGGTTCATAAAATATATTTTATATATTTTTATTAGAAAAATATTTAATTATTTTGTAATTAAAACAGTTTCTGCTATTATATTTAATAGTTTTTAATGTTTTAGACTGTTTTAATTGCTTTAAAATTCTAGGAAAATGTAAAAAATTAATATTTTATTTTTCCTATATTATGGACACTGAGTGGGACCAGAAATAATTTCATGGTAAATTATTTCATTATTTTTGGTATTTTAGAGCATAAAATATATATTTTATATGTATTTTTAATTGCTTAAAATATCCAATAATACATATTAATTTTTGAAATTAATATATAGTGTTTAGTATACTGTAAGGGATTGTTTGATAATTTTTGTGTAAATTATCATGTATTTTTTTTATATTTTAGAGCATATAATTTATGCTTCTGGGCGTTTATTTAATTCCTTAAAATAGCCAAAAATACTATAAATTTTTGTAATTAATATGGGACATAGGAGACACTTTTTAGATACCATTTAAAAGTTTGTGGGACTCATAGATAATTGTTGGTAAATTATCTGAATCATATTAATATTTTAGAGCATATAATCATATGTTTTTGTACACGTATTAAATTTCTTAAAATATTTTTATTGATTATTAGTTTAAGGAATTAACACAATGTATTTAGAACCTAGTGACAGCTTGAAAATGTTTTAGTGAATTTTCTCTCTCTTTGGGATATATTTTAGAGCATAAATTGTGTTTGAGTACGCAATATTAATTGCTTAAAATATAAAAATTAAGTTGTTAATTCTTGAACTTAATGAATAGTGTTTTTGTACACTATTTGGAGATTTGAGAAATTTTTTTGAATTATCTCATTTTTTGTTTTGGTATTTTAGAGAATAAAATTTATGCTTATGGGCATTTATTTAATTGCTTAAAATAGCCAAAATAGATTATTAATTTTTGAAATTAATACGGGGTGTTTAGAACACCATATTAGACCATTGAAAATTCTTGAAGAACAGATTCCTAAAATTTTTGTATTTTTTGGAACTTTAGTTGCTCATAGTTAAATTTGTTTAACTAGATCAATTTAGTTTGTTAAATTGATTCAAAATATTTTTGGGCCTTGATAAAATTCTGGAAAATTCCTTATTTATAATGAAAAATCAGTTTTTTGGTTATTTAAATTTTCCATGAGGTTTTAAATTAATTTGTTAATTTAAAAACCCTTAATGAATTGGTTTTAAAATATGTTTTAAAACTTAAAATTGTGTTAAAATTAGTGAAAAATCTAGGATTTTTCATTGATTTTACTTAGCTTATATGGGAGCTATCTGGGTAATGCAATAATTATTTTATTGCACGTTGCATTATTTTAGAGGCTCATAGCATAGTTGGTCATATTTAATTATTGATGTTTGTGATTGGATGACCCGAGACCTCTAATCTTCCTCCGTAAATGGAGTGATGGATTAGTCCATTTAGTTTTTAAATAGACCACACGAGTGTTTGGTGTATGTGATTAATGCATTAATCTGGCTAAAATGAATGGACGATTAATTGACAATTTGTGGAGCAATTGTGTCCTCACGATGTATGTTTAAGGTTGTTCTTGTATATGTTTATGAACAAAGCATCCCTATTTTTTTATGGGCTATAAATGTAATGTGAGGATGAAGATTTTATTTCTTGTATCGGAAAAGCCTACTTGTAAAGGGATGGTTTTCTTTGTTCATACATCATACACTTGAATCACCTTAGCATAAGCTCTAAGTTGTCAATTCGGACCCACGTGGGGGTCCATACGCACTTTTGTTGTATGGCGCACTTTATATTGTTGTGGATGATCTTAGATAGGTAATTGTACCATCTAATTAATGTTTGTTTAAAAAAATCAATTATAAAAGATTTTTCTTGATAACAAAATTAAGATTTGATTAATGAGCAATAGAAAATTTTTTGGTCTTAAATTGTAAAGAGGGGAAAACTCATTTGTAATTGGATTTTAAAACAAACTTTATGAAATATGCAAATAATAATGTTAATGCCTTGCGCATGTTCTCAAATGTTTTTTCAATCCATAATTCATTGATCTTTACAAAGATAACAAGTTTAAAAGGGACTAATTTTTGTAATGTGGCACTGCAAAGTAACACGCCTACAGGATGAGTAAGAGTTTATGGGCTTTAAACTTATTCTGTGGTCCAACCTATTGAACCGAATAATGGGCCTCTGGTCCAACATCATTATAACCTTAATAGCCTATAACACTTGGCTCGAGAAGGATCATAGCACGCACTTTGTGATAAGCAGCATGTACCATGATCTTGTTGGGAAGTATATGTACTACCCAATAGACAAAGAATTGTGAGATCAGCTCAAATTTGTTTTCGATGGCACATTCACTACTAGATTAAGCATCTGATTATGAAGTTCGGGAAATTAAAGGAAACGTTCCAAGTACACGATGACTGGACATTTAAGGTCGATGACAAGTATGATTTGTGATTTCAGATTACTCGGAACATCTTTACTTGTGAACTGCAGTTTCAGGCTATGATTAGTTCTTTACCGGATTCGCGGGTCCATAGTAAACAAATCATGATCCACAACAGAAATGTTAAATTTTTATTTTTTGACATTTTCCAACACGTTGAGCTAAATACGGAGCGCCAAAAAGGTAAGGCGAACCGTATAACTACACTTTTGACCACGACTTCCATAAGTGGAAGTAAGCGCAAGGTCAGTGAGCCTAAACGCAATGGTAAGGGTAAACCCACCTGGAGGCAGGGTGGGGCAAGTAAGTTTGCACCCAAGGCTAACAAGGTGGGAGAACGCAGTTGAAGGCATTTTTCAATTCGGTGGAAATATGATGGATATTTTTGGGTGGTAGTGTTGCTGGGACATGGTTATCTAGAGATAACTACTTAAGGATTGTTTTTTTTTAATAAATTCTAGTTTCCTCTTTTATTCATTTATTCTAAGACATGGCATGCTGGACTTGAACGCATAGGATGTGATAGAATGACTTGATTAGCTCAAGAAGCCTTTTTGGGCCCAGTACTCGCTAAGGTTGACCTGCCTATGTGTGAGTCTTGTTTAGTTGGCAAAGCATGCCGCAAGCCTTTTTAGAGAGGCTATTAGAGCTACTCAAGCATTAGAGATAGTTCACTCAGATATATGTGGACCTATGGTTGTAAAGGCACGTCATGGTGCCTCTCATTCTCTCACTTTTATAGATAATTTTGTGCGATATGAGGATCGCGAGTACTTATCTAAACAGTTCATGGAACTGTGTGAGGAAAAAGGGAAAACGCAGACAACTTCTGATTCCAAAAACTCCGCAACAATATGCTATTGCAGAAAGAAGGAATATGACTTTCCTAGATATGGCTAGGACTATGATGGCGCAAGTCAACCTCCCAATGCTGTTTTGGGAGGATGTACTCTTGATTGCTGCCTACAAACTAGAGTGCCTCTTCTCAATTTCATTCTACCCCTTATGAGCTATAGAAAGGCGAAAAAGCTTATTTTGGAGCATTTGCGCTCGTAGAGCTCAGTAGGTTCTGTTCACTATACCTCACATAAGTGCGAGAAACTACGCTCGAGAGCTAGAAAGCATACCTTTATAAGGCATTCTAACAGCTCAACATGCTATGTTACGTGTAATGAACAAACGGGTATAGGAATGATAGAAATGGTGTCACATGATATTGAGAATGACTTCCCTAAGTTGGTAATACTAAGAGATATCTTGACCTCTATGAATTGGAGGATGTTGAAGATAACATACCATCTTTAAGCGAGGTGGAGAGATTGAGAATCCACATCCAGTAATCGCTTAAATATGGTACTAGTCTCCAGTCGAGTGGGAGTACACCGCTAGATGCTAGTGGGAGTGTACCAGATAGTGGGAGTGCACCACTAGGCACTCAAGATTCTCAGGTAGTACGCTGTATGGTGATGAGAAAAAAATTCCCTATCGCTATTTTGAAATTGAGGAAGACATTTTTATATGTGTGCAAATGTATGCACAAGTGGATGAGGACGAGCCTGCTTCTTTTGTTGAAGCATTTTTCTTCGTCTGCTAAAATTGAGTGGATAGTTGCTATGCCAGAGGAGATGAGCACTATGGACGCGAATAAGGTCTGGGAGTTAGTTGACAATCCATCTGTGCGTAAGACTGTTGGAGACAAGTTTGTTTTAAAAAATCTAATACAAGGCAGATGGTTCAATTGACAAGTATTAGGCGCGCCTTGTGGCGATAGTTTGTACCTAGAGAGGGTATAAACCATGGAAACATGTTCTCCCAAGGGTGAGATCTGACTCCATTCGCCTTATCCTAGCAATCGTCGCATATTTAGTTTTGGAACCTTTTTAGTTGGATGTTTAAACTGTTCTTTTATCAATGGAGAACAAGACAACGAGATAAATATGGATCATCCCATTAGTGTTGTGACTAAAGGGAATGAGCGCAAAAGTGTGATGTCTCAAACGATCTGTTTATTATCTCAAGTTAACGATCGTCTAGGCAGTGGTACAATGTGTGTACATTAAACTGTCCAAGAAAAGTGTTCTAATTCTTTGTATGTTGATGACATTCTGAAAGCTGGGAATGAGATAAGTTCCATTGTCGCCACTTGAGAGTGGTTATCCTCTCAGTTTGAGATTGAGGATATGGGTGATGCCAACTATGTGTTGGGAGTTTAGATTATGAGAGATCGTTCTCAGAAGCTTCTCTCGAGGGTTCTTGAATGTTTTTTCACATGAAAAGTTGTAAACCCTTTGACATCCCAATTTTAAAAAGGGACTCACCTTGACCTTAGATTAGTGTCTTAAGAATAATGAAAAGAGGATACAAACGTTAAATTTTCCATATGCATCCGCAATAGGGAATCTGAAGTATGCTAATGTGTGTACTCAGTCAGATGTCTGCTATGTGGTTGGTTTAATTAGTCATTGCCATAGCAACCATGGTCCTATCACTAGAGAGTAGTGAAGAGTATCTTGCGATATGTCCGCAGGACTGTGGGCCTTGCCTTATGTTGTCCGCAATGGAAGCATAATTTGTGGCGTGCTTACTAGCTGTTTGAGAAGCTGTTTTGGTTGAAGAGTTTTTGCAGTGGCTAGGCTCTTCACCTCATATGAGGTTGTGCTCATCTACGGTGATAGCACGTAAGCCTGAGCATATGCAAAAGATCTCAAAAACCATTCTAGCACGTGGACATTCATTTTTGTCACATTTGAGATGTGTTTGGGCAAAGGGAAGTTGTCTTGAGGCATATCTCCACCTGGGAATTTGATGTACTTAGACATTTTATTGTGGTATTGACATTATTATTCAAGTTTTTTATTATCAGTTAATAATAAACTAGTTGGTTTTCATACATATATATTTGTTATATGAATGGAATGAATTCACATTTCTAATATGTCACCGGGCTTGAATCGACCTGCTCACACGAGTGATTCACCTTGGCACCGAGATAGCGAACTAGGACATGTGTGTCCATGGAGCTTAGACGGCGAGCAAGATAAGACATTTGTGTTCACAGCGCTTAGATAGCTAGCTAGGACATGTGTGTCTATAGCGCTTAGAAAGTGAGTTTGAATACTTATATCTACGCAGTGTAAGACCAACGAGCTAGATATAAACCCTTATTATTTCTATATGTCGCCTTAGATGGAGTTAAGATGAGACCTTTATATTTGGTCGAACATAGAGAGATCCCAAGACTCTATATAGCCTGTTTACAGCCGAATGTGAGTTTTCAGACGGGCGGCAAGAGGGGTGATTGTGCTGAAAAACTCAGGTTAGACGTTTTGTGTAACGTCTAGACTAAGATTCGTATGGCGTTACTTGTTTTTCCAAACACATAGTGACATGCCCATTTTTATGGAAGAACGCTATAGCATACATATCATACTGTATGTGCTTTTGCGATCGACTGTGGAGTAGTGAATGGATTCCTCTTCATTGCTGTGTGAGCCACGTAGCATATCCAAGACATTGGTTATCCTACAACCTGGATGCCTTCACGACTTGAGACTATGTTATGAAGAGGACACTTGATGACAGTTACTTTAGCATGCTATCCTAGGACGATGAGATAATTCCATTCTATGGGGTATGTCTGGGCAAGCGGTCAAGTTAGTCGGATTGACATGTGGGCTCAGGGAAGACCATTCAATAACACACCATGTTTTTGTGACTAATTAGCAGGCCTGCGATAATCGTATTTTGTTACTGATATGTCATGAGTACATTACATTGAGGTGGTGCAGCACTTCTTTTCACCGAGGGATTGAGAATGCTGTGTCCGGTGTGGTTGAATCGTCTAAGGCATACACGAGAAGCTTCCGAGTGATGTGTCTTGCTGGTTATGGTGATGATTTGGCATTACACTCATGTCGCTATACTTTCTTTTCGTAAGGTCGCACGTTCTATTTCCCTGTATGAAGAGATGAGAAGTTTTGTTTCGAGAGATTGGTTTTAGTATTAGCCCTGTGTGGATGAGTGGAAGATGTAAGAAATATGTGGGCCATACGGGCACCCACATATCATTGGACCGGGTCCAATGGGCTTTGGCTCTTGGAGCCCTAGGGTTTGGTTATTATGTGTGTATATACATATATATATGATATAAACACACATATACAGTGATCCTTAATAGATTGGGCAGCCTCTCTCTCTCTATCTCTTTCTCTCCCCTCTATCTTTCAAGGTTTTCTTTCTCTAAGGCCATCACCATTGGAGCCATGGGATTTAGCGTGTGACATTGATGGAGACTTCTCTAGTAGCGTCTTCCATGACTTATGCGAAACACAAGAGAGTACACGGAGGCTAACAAGGAGCAGCAGTTCGTGGGTGAAGTCGTTGGGCTCGTAACAACACCGTTCGGCGATCCATTGGGTTATTCCGCTAGGTAACGAACCTATACCCGACTCGTATGCTTGCGTGCATATTTATCTACACGAGGAAAAGAAATGAAAATACTTTCCTTCGAGGAAAAGAAATGAAAATGCTTTCCTTCAATTGGCTACCAAGGAAAATGGAAAGGAAAAAGAAATACAGTGAAGAAATCATGATTGCTTGCAAAAGATATTCTCATTAGGTCATAGCGCTCAAATTTTAGAAGATTATGAGCTTTGATCGGAATGCTAGATGGTTTAAAATGGGCCAATTGCAATTGCCACCGTTTGGAGCCATTGTGTTATAACACGAGTAATGCTATGCTTTCCAAATTTACATCCCAAATAATGTGATAGTAGGACTATTGTGGGGTCACTTTGATATCCTCCAATCAAAATCCAGTGAGCCCACTACAACATCATTTAAGAAGTGAAGCATAGCATTACGCTTATGACAGTAGTCTAGAAAATGTGCGCTATGCATTCACAATTTTGGCAATGCGAACAAGGCCTCTGTTAATTCGAACTGTAAAGTTGTTTCTGTTAATTTCCCCAGCTTTGAAAAGTTAGCTAAATCCAAAAGTAATGGTTGAGTGTAACTGTTATTAGCATTGCTAGTATTATTTGGAAGTCTCAAAGAACTCATGCAGGTTTTAGGAACAAAACTACAATACATATAGTAATACTATATTATGAAATATGATTAGTTTACTTGTACAAGTATCTAAATTATTTTGGACTTATAAAATTGCCATGTACACTGTCTTCTACTCTTTACAAACTAATGCTATTTGGATTCGGAAAAACAAGTAGGTACATTGAGGAATTTGCTAAAATAGACAAAATCGATAATCGTGTTTGGGAAATTTAAACGTGAATTTTGCTTGGGCCAATGTTGCCATAATCAGCATTTGGGTCATCCAAATGAAACTTGTATATGGGAAAGCACCAATTTGGGCTAATGGACCATGGTTCTAAACAAGTTCGAAGTCCAACCCAAAATTGCAAGAGTTGGCCCATCCAAAGTGGCATACTAAACCCATAACCGGAAGAGATTATTTGGGAATTGGCAGTTGGAACTATTAGAATTAGTTTTATTAGCTTTAGGGTAGTTTAGTCTTTTCCTTTATATTAGGGTAATACTGTATACCTATATATTCTATTATTGTTGTCTCTTCTCCTCCATTGTATTCATTCATTCAGTTTGTGTGTTATGAGAAACTCTAGCTCTCTTTTCTCTTTCCCTTTGTTGTTTTCTTGATTATTTAATATATTCACATGGTATCAGAGTAGGTTCGAATCTCATCCACGATTTTCGCAGATCCAACTTTGCGAAAAGGTACCAGTTAGAGTGTGATATTCGTGCCCTTGAACAAAAAAATTTGAGTATTCAGGAGTTCTATTCTACAATGACAGATCTTTGGGATCAGTTAGCTCTCATGAAGTCGTCCGAATTGTGGGCCTTTGCACCATATATTGCTAGTAGGGAGGAACAACGTCTGGTTCAGTTTTTGATGGCTCTACGTGATGATTTTGAGGGCCTTTGTGGATCCATTCTCCATCGTAGCCCACTTTCGTCAGTTGATACTGTTGTCCATGAGTTAGTAGCAGAGGAAATACGTCTCAAGACACAGTCTGGAAAGGGAATTCTCCCCAACTCTACTCCGCCTGTTTTAGCAGCCCCTTTTCGACCACAGTCCAATAATCAAAATAAGCCTTACTCGAGAGTTGGTAGTAATGTATGCAGCTACTGTAAGGAGAAGGGTCATTGGAAGGTTCAGTGTCCTAGGTTGGGTCGTGCAAACCAGCCCAATAGCAGCAACCAGCCCTCACATGGTCGACCACCACAACAACAGCAACCTCAATCTTCTCATTGAAAATCTGATAACCAATCTCAGCAGCGTTCATATAGGCCTCCACAGCCTAACACTGCAGCAGTTGTACCACCATCAGACTCATTTGGACCCGGTTCCCCTTCCCCATCCACTCCGTCCATGACCTCCCTTGCTGAGCAATTTCAGAAGTTCCTTGCCACACAGCCACATGCTATGGCCACCTCTTCACTAGGTATGTCTTCATGTATGTCCTCAGGTATTTGGGTTTTAGACTTTGGAGCTTCTAATCATATGTCACTTGACTTGTCGTCTTTTGCTTCCTTATGTCCTGCTTCCTCTTTGCCTGTTATGACTGCTGATGGTACTCCCATGCCATTAGCAGGTGTTGGGTCTATTGTCACACCTCATGTATCTCTCCCTAGTGTTTACCACATTCCCAAACTTACTATGAATCTTGTTTCTATTGGTCAGCTTTGTAATACAGGTTACTTAGTCTCTTTTTCTTCTACTTCTTGTCATGTGTAGGATCCGCAGTCTCAGACACTGATTGGGACAAGCCGTAGGCAAGGGGGATTATACATCTTGGACAAGCTCAATGTACCAGTGGTTGCAGCTTCTAGTGTTGACTTGTCATCCTTTCGTTTGAGTTCATCTTCGTCTAGTTTTTATTTATGGCATTCTCGCCTTGGTCATGTTTTAGCCTCTCGTTTAAAATATTTAGCTTCTATAGGAAAATTAGGAGATTTATAAACTCATGACATTTTTTATTGTAGTGGTTGTAGACTGGCAAAATTTTCCGCTTTACCATTTAATAGAAGTATTTCTTATTCTCTTGCACCATTTGATTTAGTTCATTCTGATGTGTAGGGACCCTCTCCTGTTACTACAAGAGGGGGGTCTCGATATTATGTATCATTTATTGATGATTGCACTCGTTACTGTTGGGTTTATCTTATGAAACGCCGTTCAGACTTCTTTGATATTTACAATACCTTTCGTGCTTTTGTTAAAACTCAACATTCTGCTGTCATCAAATATTTTAGATGTGATTTAGGTGGAGAGTATACCTATCATAAATTTTGTGAGTTGCTTTCTTTAGATGGAACTATTCACCAGTCCTCTTGTACAGACACTCCTGAGCAAAATGGTGTTGCTGAAATGAAACATCATCATATTGTTGAAACTGCTCGCTCTCTTTTATTATCTGCATATGTCCCTAGTGATTTTTGGGGAGTGGTTGTCCTTAATGTTGTCAATTTAATTAATAAAATTCCGTCCTCTCACTGCTCAGGTCTGTCACCTTTTGAAAAATTGTATGGGCATGCTCCTGATTATTCTTCCTTAAAGGTGTTTGGTTGTACTTGTTTTGTCCTTCGATCTCATGTAGAGCATACCAAATTGTCACCTAAGTCTGCTATTTGTGTTTTTCTAGGTTATGGTGAGGGTCAGAAGGGATATCGTTGCTTTGACCCAGTTACTAAGAAACTATATGTCTCTCGCCATGTTGTGTTTCTCGAGCACATACCCTTCTTTTCTATTCCTGATAATCATCATGAGTTGACTAAATCTGATCTCATCCATCTTGACCCATTCTCTGATGATACCGATAGTGTGCCCTCTCAAGCCCCATGCACCACTGATATTGTCTCACCTCATGGTTCTACTTCTGCTGATACTGGTACCTTGCCGCTTGATGCTACCTCCCTTCCAAAGGTCACCCAAGCACCTACTGAGACTGTGGAACCTCCTAGCTATCCTGCTCGCACTCGTAAGTCCACTCAATCACCTGATTTTGTTTATTCTTGTTATTCTGATTCTTTTGCTTCATTTTTAGCTTCAGTTCATGATCTCTCTGAGCCTCTGTCCTATAAAGAGGCAGCTCTTGATCCTCTTTGGCAACAGGCTATGGCAGAGGACTTCTCAGCATTGTATAAGACAGACACTTGGAGTTTAGTTCCCTTACCTTCTGGTAAGATCGCTATTGGTTCTCGTTGGGTTTATAAAATCAAAACTAAGTCAGATGGGTTTGTTGAGCGGTACAAAGCAAGATTGGTTGCCAAGGGTTTTTCCCAGCAGTATGGTATGGATTACGAGGAGACTTTTGCTCCTGTTGCTGAAATGACTACTGTTCGTACTCTTATTGCAGTTGCTTCTATTCGTCAGTGGCATATAACTCAGATGGATGTTAAAAATGCTTTCTTGAATGGAGACCTCCAAGAGGAGGTTTATATGGTTCCTCCTCCGGGTGTTCCTCATGGTCCTAGTGAAGTTTGTAGGCTTAAAAAAGCCTTATATGGTCTTAAACAAGCCCCTCGAGCTTGGTTTGAGAAGTTTTCCACAGTGATTACCTCATTTGGGTTTTCCCTGAGTGAGTATGATTCAGCTCTCTTTATTAGGTGTACTACTGCTGGTCGTATTATGCTTTCTTTGTATGTTGATGATATGATTATTACTGGTGATGATGTTGATGGGATTGCAGTGTTGAAGTCTGAATTAGCTCGTTGTTTTGAAATGAAGGACTTAGGTCCACTACGTTATTTTTTGGGGATTGAAGTAGCCTGTTCTCCAAAAGGTTATCTTCTTTCTCAATCTAAGTATACAGATGACATTCTTGAGCGTACTCGCCTCACTGATAATAAGATTGTTGATACCCCTTTGGAGCTTAATGTTCGTCTTTCCCCTTCTGATGGCGTTCCTTTGCCTGATTCTACCTTATATCGCACTATTGTTGGTAGCTTGGTTTATCTTACTATTACTCGTCCGGATATTGCTCATGCTGTTCATGTTGTTAGTCAGTTTGTTACTTCCCCTACTACAGTTCATGGGGCTGTTGTTCATCGTATTTTAAGGTACTTAAGGGGCACTAGGTTTCAAAGTCTTTTACTTTCGTCATCATCTTCCTTGGAGCTGCGTGCATACTCTGATGCTGATTGGGCTGGTGATCCTACAGATCGCAAGTCTGTTACTGGGTTTGTATATTTTTGGGTGATTCTCTCATTTCTTGGAAGAGTAAGAAGCAAAATGTTGTTGCTGTGTCTTCCACAGAAGCTGACTATCGTGCTATGGCTTCGATTACCCGTGAGGTTATTTGGTTACGCCGACTACTTACAGATATGGGTGTCTCCCTTCCTCGCCCTTCACCTATGTATTGTGATAATAAGAGTGCTATTCAGATTGCTCACAATTCCGTTTTCCATGAGAGGACCAAGCATATAGAGATTGATTGTCACATTACTCATCATCACCTTAAGCATGGAGCTATCACTTTGCCTTTTGTTTCTTCTCCCGCATAGATTACTGATTTGTTTACAAAGTCACATCCGATTCAGCGTTTTCGTTTTTTAGTTGGCAAACTCTCTATACTTTTAGCTGCAGCATCGTGAGTTTGAGGAGGAGTATTAGAATTAGTTTTATTAGCTTTAGGGTAGTTTAGTCTTTTCCTTTATATTAGGGTAATACTGTATACCTAGATATTCTATTATTATTGTCTCTTCTCCTCCATTGTATTGATTCATTCAGTTTGTGTGTTATGAGAAACTCTAGCTCCCTTTTCTCTTTCCCTTTGTTGTTTTCTTGATTATTTAATATATTCACAGGAACCTTCTCACAACCTCATCATATGATTTTTAATCATATCCAGTCAACTTTGTAATTTTTTTCCCCTGATTAAAATTTATGACACCGTCTGATAACCAGAAAATTAAGTATTAGATTTTCAATACTCAAAATTTTAAGAGTAATGATGTGCTTTCTAAAACTCCATCACAAATGATGTGCATGATAGTGGGGTCAATGTGAGATCACTTCAACATTATCTAATCAAAATTCAGTGATCCCACAATCACGTCATTTAGAATTGAGATTTGAGAATCATAGCATTATTCAAATTTTAAACTAATGATGAAATAGTTAAGAAGCAAACTATTTTTTATCCCCCAATAAAAACGAGTTGAATTTTTTTCTTAGTAAATTCTTTTTACTTGCACCCCGTTTGTTTCAATGTAAATAGTTTGTCGAAAAATATTTTACGCTAAAATAAACAGAGCGTTACTGTTTTAAGCATGTTTGTGGCTACTTTTTCACTTGAGTAGTAAGCTCCTATGCGTTATCAAATTTTCAGCAGTTATCAAACACTTTTTTTTTAGATGAGGATGACAAATCCCCCAACCTGTTATCCGCAACTTCGGGATCATTACATATTGACATATTGTCGTTTTATCGAAGTAGAATAGATGACCGATCCCACAACACATGCTCCAGGTAAATCAGGGAGGTAAGTGAGTAATAGGATTCAAATTCACGCTAAGCTTTGGATACGGAGTTGTTCAACTACTTGAAATTCATCATTCCAATCCACTCATACGACCCATGAGGGGGTTTCGAACCTTTAACTTCGCTTTGAAATGCCAAAATATTGGCCACAAAACACTATATTTGCTTTGATGGAATATCAAAACCGTGACCAAAGAGTAATACACTCCTCTGTCAAGAGTTGCCTACCACAAGACTATAGTGCTCGTGGTTACTTATCAAATACACCCCATATATAATGCGCATATATATATATATATATATAAAGAATGGATGGTTATAGGGAGTGGACCGAGTGGTTATAACATGAGTAGTGCTACACATAAATTTTTGACACAAAGTATTATCTGGCTATTGATTGGCATAAACTCCACCACCAAATACATCTCGACTATTAAAATTATCAAAAAAAAAAAAATGTGTGTGCCAAATATTTTCTTATAACATATTAAAATGTTAGATTTATGTCCCTACACCATACCTAGTTCCACAGTCACACCGAATTTTTCCACAGTTGGTGGGATAAGTATGTGGCCACATGGACCACATGAACACGACTTGGGCTGTGATTGTATAAGGTCCGGAGTCCTTAGCAAACAGGTGGGATGGGCCACATGAACACGACTAGGGCTGTGATTGTATAAGGTCCGGAGTCCTTATCAAACAAAAAAAAAAGAGTATTAAGGTCAGGAGCACAATTAGACCTACCACAGCTCCAAAGTCCAAACCAATTGGTCTGTGACGAAAATTTCTGGAGGAGAGAGCAAATATAGTGAATTTGTAGATGGTCAAAGTTTTGACAAAGAAAAGGACCCACCAATACTCAACCGCTTGTGATCGCACCCTTTGTACAATCATTCAAACAACTCCCTTGGTGGTAGTCCAAGCCAAAAAAAAAAAAAAAAAAAAAAAACCTCCCATGGTAGACCCCACAATCTGTCACCGTCCAATGTTTTCTTTTAGCCATTGGGTCAGCCCAACAACCTTACCTACTCTAAAACCACTTATGAACCCATTCCAGGGTTGGTAAAAACCACTCTCTTTGCTCGTTGTAATGGTGGTAAGTTATGCTTGGTAGTTGGTAGCCTTGTAGTGTCAATTTTGATATTTTAATTTTTAAAATTTTAATTTAGAAATTGTTACGTAGACTTTTAATTTTGTTATGTACATCGTTTAGTTTTATAAAAGTGAAAAAATTTAGAAGAAAAAATGATTATAGTGAAAGAATTTGAGTGTATATAACAAATACACGGGTGTGCATAACAATTCCCTTTTAATTTTGGTTCAATATAATTTATTCATTGATTTTATTTTATTTGATTTTGACCGATTTATTTTCAATATACAAGTGTACGGTATGTATTTTTCTAGGTAAATTACCATTACACCTTTTGTTATTATGTCATATATGTTTCATGTGACTTTTTTTGTTAAAGAGATTATAACGAATGAACTACATTAAACCTAAATTGAAAGAATTAAAGTTTTAAGATTGAAACTACAGAAGCGTAAATGAAATTACACTCAAGTTACACAGGTGTAAAATATAATTTATCTTTGTAATAAAGTATGATATATAACATAATTAATTTTAAAAGTAAAATAATTTTCAAAGTTATAAAAATTTGGCATCAAGTTACAAAATTCTCATACTACTTTGGTGCCTAAATAGTGTATATTGGGGAGGTACGGTACATCTTAAGCCACTATATCACATACCTTTCCACTACATCTAAAAACTAGATTTTACTCCTATAGTCTTGTACCATAGGCCATGGGGCTATCAAGTCTAATAGGGGTTGACATGTAGCAAAAGACACATATTATTGATTCAAAACACCACATAGATAATAAATCTTGTATCACAGAATAATTTTTGACAAAAACAACTTTCAACACTCTAATTAGAAAAAATATACATTATAACGGATATATAACCCTACATGATATCCTCAATTAATGAGGAGTTTATATGAAATTTAAAATCCTCCCTTTTACTTTTAGAGAAGCCTTTTTAATCTCAGCAAAAAATTTTAAAATCCACCCTCGGAAGTATATTGTAAGAGAAATTAGAGTAAATTCTACCACTTTTTTTATTTATAGCAGAAAAAATTTGTTAATAATATCAAAAATTCGTTAAAAAAATATTGATCTAACAATAAAAGAAATTACCATAGCATTACGAGGAGCCTACTGTAGTACAGCACTAAATATTTGCTCTTCCAATCACCCCTCTCCTATCTACCTAACTCTCTTCTCTCTCTACAAAAAGCACTTCCTGTACTGACTCATCCACACCTCTCTCTCTCTCTCTCTCTCTCTCTCATCTCCCCCCAAACACCAACAGCCATGACGCCGCAGCCGCCGGGAAAACCCGAAACACCACCGAATTTCTGGGGATACACGCCGGAGGAAGAGTACTACACATCTCAAGGCGTCCGCAACACCAAATCATACTTTGAAACCCCACACGGGAAGCTCTTCACCCAGTCATTCCACCCCTTGGATGATCTACCCGTCAAAGGATCCGTTTACATGACCCACGGGTACGGATCCGACACCGGTTGGCTCTTCCAGAAGATCTGCATCAACTTCGCCACCTGGGGCTACGCCGTCTTCGCCGCCGACCTCCTCGGTCACGGCCGCTCCGACGGCCTCCGCTGCTACCTCGGAGACCTCGAAAAGACTGCCTCCGCGTCCCTATCTTTCTTCAAGAGCGTCCGAACCAGCGAATGGTACCGCTCACTCCCGGCTTTCCTCTTCGGCGAGTCGATGGGTGGCGCCGCGACGATGCTGATGTACTTCCAATCAGATGAGGACACGTGGACGGGACTGATGTTCACGGCCCCACTCTTCGTCATTCCGGAGAACATGAAGCCGTCGAAAATACGGCTCTTCGCTTACGGTCTCCTCTTCGGGATGGCCGACACGTGGGCGGCCATGCCGGACAACAAGCTGGTCGGAAAGGCGATTAAAGATCCCGAGAAATTGAAGATTATCGCGAGTAATCCGAGACGATATACTGGGCCACCGAGAGTGGGGACCATGAGGGAGATTGCTAGGGTGTGCGAGTACATACAGAATAATTTCTCGAAGGTGAGGGTGCCGTTTTTCACGGCCCACGGGACTTCAGATGGGGCTGCGTGCCCGACCGGTTCGGAGTTGTTGTACGAGAAGGCTTCGAGTGTGGATAAGAGTTTGAAGCTGTATGAGGGGATGTACCACTCGTTGATACAGGGTGAGCCTGATGAGAATGCTAATATTGTGTTGGGGGACATGAGGGCTTGGATTGATGAGAGGGTTGAGAGGTACGGGGCAAAATCGTCATAAAAAATATTATAATTGGGAACGACTAATTACACCCATTGTATTTTACATAAGTTCAACATCACTAGTTGTCTCGATGAATGCAGAGAACAGTTAGATCTAAATGTGATGTCACGTAGTTATATGATATGGTGTAATCTTTTCATATTTGTATCAAATTTTGGGTTTGGAAACCCCATTATTTGAATAATTAAATGAATAATGCTACACCCCCCACTCCTTCAACCATAAACTAAACCGTGTGGGGTGGGGAGATTTTGATCAAGCCCTAACTCAACCAATCAACAAGTTTGTTGACAGCAATCAAATTGAAAGTTATTAGAGCAATGGTAATGCCTTTTTGCATGTGGCCGTAGGGCCGTAAACGAGCCGATTACACCCTCACGTGGGCAAGTTAGATTGTTGCTGAAATGCGACTTCCAATTAACAATAAGTGGAAGTAAACATAAGGAGTTCCTTAGAGGTCACCCATCCTGGTAATGCTCATTTAACAACGGAGTTCTTTGAGTTTAGATCTCTTAGGTTTTAAAAGGCCCTGTTGCAAGCCGGAGGGAGGCTGTAAGTCTCATAAACTAGTCCAAGATCTTCACCCCAGACGATGAGTGACAAGTGCACGGACTTAACACCTCATCCATCTTGGCCTTCTTACCTCAGAAGTCTTGGCTCTTTGGTTCAAAGGTTGTGTTAGAGCTGGATAAGATTATGAATTCCAATAATGCACTGTATGAGTTCAAAACCTACTGTTTTTATTTGTACTGATGTTGTGGATTTATAGGCGCAAAACATAATTTGGTGTTAGTAGTAATCTTTATATAACTATATCAGAACGCTTATCAATCTCATAGTTAGATTTAACTTCCAAATTGACAACGGAAACCACTACAATTAATCACAGAGCACTCTCGAATCACGGTTTGAAGTCAGCTATTGTTGCAGCCCTGATTTTGTTAAACCCTATAATTGAGTTAAGGCAGACAATATAGCTTTGGTATATGGATGCCAATAGGTGGTAGTGGTATCAGAAGAAGATAGGTGGCAATGCCGCAATGGTGTGCTTCACGTTTGATGATAATGATGGAAACAAGCTTGAGATTAAAATATTTGGTCGCAGATCGATTTCTATTTTTATTGCTTCCTCCCTCCACCCTTTTCTTCTCTAATGAATTCCACATGACCATAGGGGACTGTAGTTCTGCTTAATTGGTTTATCCTGATTTGGTGGGTTATAAAAATACCACCGGTCCACCACCCCTTTAGACGGTGATACTTGAAATTTCGTTACAAGTTAGAGGTGGCAATATCAGACCCGAATTTTATGTATTTTGTCAGGTAAGCTGTGATTTACTAGATGTACAATTTAGTTTAGTGGTACTCATACACTATTCTTTAATATCAACTTATTGGCTTCTAATATGTCTTGAACAGTGATTTTAGCAGAAAATCGTTAACTGTGGGAAAGGATAAAAAAAAAAAATCTTTGAACCTTGTGGCAGCTACATTAAGTAAAGGATTAAGGGAATCAATTCCTCTCTTTATAGCAGAGTTTTGGTCAGAATATTGGCATGTATCAATCAAATTGTTGGGTCGGCCATAGTAATCATTTTGCTTTGCCTCATAAATGGAACATTGCATTACATCATAAAAAGATGTATGGGGTCTTGAAAATAAATTGAAGCGAGTGTCATTATCGTGCCATATGTTGTAATTACGGTGTGCCATTGGATCGTGCTAATAATCCTCTCTCTCTCTCTCTCTCTATGGGGTTGACATCCCTAAATGTGAGGCTTGTGTCAGAGATTAAGGATCCTAACAGAGATGAAGAAAGTGGTTGCATTACCAGGCAGTGCCCTTTGACCCAAAAAAAAAAAAAAACTGGCAGTCCATCGGTAACATTTGGCAGTGAATCTCTGCCTGACTTCGTCGTGAATGCAAATACTAGAAAGAAAGGCTTGATTTATACTGACCGTTAAAATAATTTCTTAGTCATACACGAAAAAAAGAAGGTTATCTTAGCAGCAACATGTATATTGCTGAGGTTCAAGGAAGAGAAGTTGTTGGTAGCTTGTACAGGGATGATGTTAATAGCTGTTTGTGATTGCCCATGGTTGGGTTGGACGGTTGATGTAGGACTGTTCAACTAAGGTTGGGATTAAGCTGCTTACAGATGATCTCTTTTGTAAGTACTTACAGATGATTTATCTTGGGCTAAGGTTGTGAAGAGCTCGTGGATTAGCGTTTGGAAGAGTGGGAGAAAGATTGTATGGTTTAGAGATGAAGCTTTTTTTATCTGCTTGGTTTATTATTATTATTTTTTTCCTTTTTCCGGATATCTGAAAATTAGTAATCTTGACACCGGAGGAATGCATAATTGCTACTGAGAACAGAATTTTTAGCGAATAAGTATTTGAAGGTAGGGACTTTTATGCATGCCGCTTTCTAGGTGCTGGTTAATGAAACACGGACCTACATAGTACTCTGAAAGGGTATTCTCTTAGCTTGAGCGAGCTTTAAGGCAGTTATTGGTCTTCCCAAATTATAACTATTTTTAGTAGTGAGATTTTAACTGAACCTTCCGCAATTGCAGCTGTGAATTGTACTGCAGTTGAGAGGAAAAAAAAAACTGGGCAAGTTTATTTGTATTTGTCATACTCTAGGTGGTACTTGATGAATCATGAGACCTACATGGTAATAAAAGTCATTTCTTGATCTTCACTTTGTATAAATGGTCTATAGAGAAAGACGATGTGTTGAACTTGGTCTAATTTATTGTTTATGCAGAAGTTTATATACTGTCCAGTGTTGTAAGAAACTAGAAATTGCCTGTGCCGATGGGCACTACCCCGGAAAGAAAAAGTTTGTTTAAACATAGATTTATCATCTCCTTATAAAAATAAATCTTGCACTATTATTCTGGTATGTATGCGTAATTTCGAGAGAGAGATTATGTTGAGAGAGGGAATGATGTCTAGGAGAGAGTGCAGGGAAATGCAAAACATGTAAAAAGTGTGGGAACTGGAAACATTTTAAGAAAGTAGTGAAGAGTGGGATCAATTTTTGACCCTTGGATGATGAAACACATCAAGGGTCCATAGTGTCCTAGTCAGCCTAGTTAGCATAACCATTCTTTCTCACAAAATTGTGTCAATTACTTTCAGCCTTACTCAAAGAGGGTGTGGGGCTCGGGTCATGCGACGGATGCATATGTTATATAGATACTCTGGTCTGTGTGGAATCCCGCCAGAATTCTTCTGTTATTGGAAATACGTCTGCACAAAGAGTTGTTACCGGCCACTCTGTTGTCCTCAAGTAACTGTAAGACGATTTCATACATGGACTTTAGATCAAAATTCATATACATGCATGATTATCATTCTCATATTGAGTGGGATGCTAGTCTTTCCTCACAAGATGCGTATACAGAAGGCGTTGAGTGAGATGTACTTTGGGGAGAAATGAATTCAAAAATTTAACAACAGATTGGCAACACTAAAGTTAATGTGTATTGGATTGTGGAGCGCTTAGAGACTTAGATATTGATGATGATCGTGAATCGAGATGTCTTCCCTGTTTTGTTATGACATAAGATGATCATGCTTGGGTGTATTCATGCTCCTTGAAATGGGATATATTAAGTGGTCCAAATGCAGACTACGTTTTTACCATAAATATAGTTTTGAGTCTTTTGACACCAATAAGGTAATTGAGGGTTTTAGCAGTTTTACCCCACTGGCGCAAAACAGCAGGTGCTGGGTATTGGTTTTTAGGTCTGTATTTCAGAAGGTTAAGTGCGATACTTCTCCCCATGAAGCTAATAAAAAAACCACCGGCCTTTCTCAAATGGTTGTGTACACAAACCATACTTGGATTTATAGATGTGAATGTGGCTTTTCCAAAAGTCACAACTCTTGAAAGAGTTATGTCTTGTGGTGAAAAGTCACAACCACCCAATATAGCTTTACGTAGAAAGTCCTGATTGAATGAAAAGTTACAAACTACTCTCAATCCAATTCAAATTTAAAATTTAATTAACTGTATTTGCTTCTAGTTTAATATCTCAAAAAATTACTCTAAAGATGATTGATCAGGTCATTCACAAAGTAATTTGAACACCTAACATCAAACGGGAAACTCAATCTGCAGAAAATGTAAAGGTAATTAAATCTGCAGAACATGTAAAGGTTAATATTTATGCTATCAAACAAATGTCTCTAAATTCAGTAAAAATATGAGTGAGTGTTTCATTTGTTATGGAGCTCAACAATGAGAAGATATGTATGTGTGTGTGTGTGTTAGAGAGAGAGAGAGAGAGAGAGAGAGAGAGAGAGAGAGAGAGTCGCTGCAGAAGGGGTTGAAGAGGGAAGGACTGTTGACGCACAAACTGTAAAATAGAACAATGTTACCAATAACAGTAGCCTTTGACATTTTTCTTGGGATGAGTCGCGGACTTAGTCGCTCTCTTTAAGATGCTTCGCGGCTCTGCCCAAGTTGTGCAAGCAGTTCGGATGAAGACCACGACGTCCCCAGGATAAAGCAGCCTAGAAATCGCCTCTGTCTCGAAAATCCTTGCACGGTGGAAGATTGGAAAACCCACACCCTTTCAGAAATTGTTGCTCAGAAACTGTATATAGAAACTGTGTATTGAAATCTGTAACTCTTTTTCTCTCTGTAAAACTGTCTGTCTTTTTTATGAGAGCTGTTTGTGTATATATAAAAAATATATTCTGAACGTTGGGGAAAGTTAACGTTGCAGAACGTGGAGAGAAATCTGGGAACGTTGGAGAAAAAAAACTGGAGAAAAAAAAACGTTGAGGAGTTTTTTGGGAGACTTGGTCTCCAACTGAAAATAAAACTCTTTATGATTACAAAAAAATTATTTTTCAAATAAATTTTGTATAAAAAGATATATATAGGAGTAGGACCACATCCACATCCAAACCCAATCCCGGCCCGAAACGGAGCGGAGCGGGGCGGCGGCCGCGCGTGTGTATTTTGTGGTAAACCCGATTGGGCCTAGGTCCTCCCCCTTCACAAAACTTGGTACCCCCAAGGGGCCCAACCTTTACTCCAACCTCCACTTATATATGTCCTTCCCACTTCCTCTAATTTTCCTATGTGGGACAAGTAAAATATCATTTGGGTTAGTTTGTGAATAAGACAAAACTCAAAACCAAATTTCAAAAGTTTTCCCTCAAACTTTCCCTCCAATTTTAAATATACACTTTTTCAACAATCCCCCACTTGTATTTTAAAAATTGATTTAAGATCATCGAGCAACGTATCATAAGACTGTGCATAAGTAAATGTGTTTTTCAACTTGAACCTTTACGTAGTGATAGTGTTTCCGATTATACTAGAGTAATCGTACTTTTGAACTCTATCTCAGACAACACCACACACACAGTCCTACTAGGGTGAAGTTCAAAAACCAGCACTTTACGGCTGTGTGCTTATATCCCAGTATAGCGAATGATCTAGAGAATTTGCCCATAATTTCATAGGAAGCGGCCTCACTTCCACATTCGCCTAGATGAGTCTAACAAGGATACTCCTGTAGCTAGGTATCCCACTCCAAATGGAGTTTAGATCTCATTAAGAATTATAAATAACTCAACCTTCTGTCCTTCAGGATGTCATGCTTCGTAGGGATGGACTTGGAGTATTACCCCCATATATAGATATTAGCATGAATCCACTCATATCACTTCATGACTTGTTATTACCCTTTGAACCTATTTCTTGGGATCTCCAGTCTGTAGGTTGGGTTACTATCACAAGTGACTCAACTATCTAAGGGCTTTAGTCCCATCCCTTTCGAGGTTTTACAAACCTTCTCTCGTGCTAGTCCTTTCGTCAAAGGATCAGCCAAGTTCTCCCCAGACCGTACATAATCCACTCATACAGCTCCAGAAGAGAGAAACTCTCTAATAGTGCTGTGCTTGCGACGTATTTGTCGCTTCTTGCCGTTATAGTAACGGTTCTTAACTTTTGCAATAGCCGCGGTACTATCACAGTGGATTAGGACAGCTGGTATCGGTTTCTCCTATAAAGGGGTATCTGATAGCAGATTTCTCAGCCAACATGCCTCCTCACTAGCTGTAGCTAGTGCTATAATCTCTGACTCCATAGTGGACTGAGCCAAAATAGTCTGTTTCTTAGACTTCCATGAAACTGCGCCTCCAGCAATACAAAAAATGTATCCACTAGTGGCCTTGGAGTCATCTGATAGGGTATTCCAATCAGCATTGCTATATCCTTCAAGGACAGCGGGAAACTTTTGATAGTGTAATTTTAGGTTCATCGTCCTTTTTAGGTAACGCATGACCCTTTCAATAGCATACCAATGCTCCATACTAGGTCTACTAGTAAACCTACATAGTACTCCAACAGCATAAGCTATATCTGGCCTAGTGCAATCAGTAGCATAACGGAGGCTACCAATGATGCTCGCATACTCAGTTTGTCTAACACTGTCACCAGTGTTCTTGAACAATTTTACACTAGGGTCATATGGAGTACATGCTGGTTTACAGTTAAAGTAATTGTATTTCTTTAGAATCTTCTCAATGTAGTGAGATTGATCTAAAGAAAGTCCCTTTTCAGACATAGTAATATTAATTCCAAGAATTACACTAGCTTCTCCTAAATCTTTCATATTAAAATTGGCACATAAGAAAGATTTAATTTCATTCAGGGTAATTCTTGGGACACAACTTTCATACAACTTTTACACAACCTCTTAAAAGATGTGTCTATCTCTTTCCTGTGTCACTGTGGGATCCAGTGACATCACAAGAGAGAGATGGACACATCTTTTAAAAAGGTTGTGTGAAAGTTGTATGAAAGTTGTGTCCCAAGAATTACTCCTTCATTAATGACATGAATATTTGATCCAAAAATAAGTAAGTCATCCATATATAAACAAAAAATAGTGCATGTGTTGTTTTCAAATTTGTAATAAATACATTTGTCACTTTCATTTATTTTAAAACCATTTGAAATGACTAAACTATCAAATTTATCATGCCATTGTTTAGGAGCTTGTTTCAAACCATAAAGAGATTTATCTAATTTGCAAACTTTATTTTCTTGACCAAAAATAATAAAACCTTCAGGTTGGTCCCTATAAATCTCTTCTTCTAATTCACCATTTAAAAAGGCTATTTTAACATCCATTTGGTGTACTACTAAATCATGAATAGCAACTAAAGCAAATAGTACACGAATAGAAGTAATTCTTGTGACAGGTGAATAAGTATCAAAGAAATCAATATTTTCTCTTTGTCTATAACCCTTAGCTACAAGACGTGCCTTATATTTATCTATCGTGCCATCGGGTTTCAATTTCTTTTTAAGAATCCATTTGCAACCTATTGTCTTACAACCAGGTGGAAGATCTACTAAGTGCCAAGTCTTATTAGATTCCAATGATTCCATTTCATCATTTATAGCTTCTTGCTATAAATCAGCATCTATAGAAGTCAAGGCTTCTTGTAGGGTGTTAGGATCCTCCTCTAAGTTGTAAGTATAAAAGTCGGTCCCAAAATCTTTCGCGATTCGGGGTCTTTTACTTTTTCTAGGTTCTAGTTCATATTCATTTGGTTCTACTAATCTAGGCATATCATATGATGTTGAACCCCCACTATTTTTAAATTTAAAAGAAAATTTATTTTTGAAAAAATCAACATCACTTGATTCAATTATAACATGATTCTTTAAGTCATAAAATCTGTAAGCTTTACTATTAATAGCATAACCAATAAAAACACATTCATAAGCTCTACTAGCTAATTTGGACCTTTTAGGGTTTGGAATTCTAACATATGCCAAATAACCCCATGTTCTAAAATAAGCCACATTTGGTTTTCTACTTTTCCAAGTTTCATAAGGGGAAATATTAGTTTTAGAGTTAGGAACTCTATTTAATACATGACAAACAGTTAATAATATTTCCCCCCACCAATGAGAAGCTACCCCTGAATTTAATAAAATAGCAACTACTAATTCAGTAAAAGTCTTATTTTTTCTTTCAGCTTTTCCATTCATTTCAGGGGAATAAGGGGCAGTTTTCTCATGAATGATTCCATGAATTTTATATAAAGCAATAAATTCATTAGAATCATATTCATGACTTCTGTCACTACGAAATCTTTTAATTTTCCTATTAAATTGATTTTCAATCTCATTTAGGAAAATTTTGAACATGTCAATAGCTTCACTTTTATTTTTCATAAGATAAACAAATGAATAATTTAAACTATCATCAATAAAAGTAATAAAAATACCTTTTTCCATTTCTAGTTAAAATTCCTTCATATTCACAAATATCTGAATGAATTAATTCAAGAGGTTCAGATTCCCTAGTGATAGATTTATGTGGTGTTTTAGTGATTTTAGCTTGGCTACAAAATTCACATTTTTCAAATTCATTTAAGGACAATTGTGGAATATATCCTAGACTACTCATATTTTTCACAAGCCTTTTATTCACATGACATAATCTAGCATGCCAAATATTAAAAGAACACAACATGTAAGCAGAAGAAGAAACTTTATTAAAATCAACATTTAATTTAAACATGCCCTCAGTTGCATAACCCTTTCCAACAAACACTCCACTCTTAGTCAAAGTAAAAAGATCAGCCCCAATAGTTTGAGTAAATCCAGCCTTGTTGAGAAGATAGCCTGAAACAAGATTTTTCCTCATTTCTGGAGTGTGCAAGACATCCTTTAAGATGACAGTCTTTCCAGAAGTAAATTTCAATTCAACCTCTCCAATACCAGCAACAGTAGTGGTGTGGGAGTCACCCAACAACACTTTCTTATCCTTAGCTTCAGAATAAGATTTGAACATGTCACGGTCATAGCAAACATGGCGAGAGGCGCCAGTGTCTACCCACCACCCCTCGGATCCACCAACAATATTAACCTCGGAAATCATAGCAACGAGCTGCTCTTCGGCAAGATTTGCTTGGGGAGCAACTCGTCGTTGATTCCTACAGTTTCGAGCCATATGACCTGGCTTACCACAATTGTAGCAAACAAATAGTCCAGCTTCATTTATTCCTGAGGGGGGTATGTTCCTATTCTGATTTGGCTTCGGATTCTGATTCTTGTTGTTGTTGCGGTTCTTGTTCTGATTTCGATTTTGAAACTTCATGATTTTTGCAGGTGGTTTCAGAACAACTGAGGTTTTGTTTTTAGAAAAATTTTGAGGTTTCTTATTGTTGGAAACAACAAGAACCTGTTCTTTTAAATCTTGTTTTCTTGCCTCCTCCTCAATACGAAGGCGAGTAATCAAACTTTCCAATGAAAATTCTTTGGTTTTTTGTCTCAAAATATTTTTGAAATCTTTCCAACTTGGGGGAAGCTTGTCAATAATGACAGCAACTTGAAACTGATCATTTAAATCCATGCCCTCAGAAATTATCTCATGAGCAATTTGTTGCAGCTCATGGGATTGAGCTTCAACAGATTTATCATCCGTCATTTGGTATTTCAAATAACGGCTGACTGCAAATTTCTTTGCTCTAGCTTCTTCAGTGTATATATTTTTTCTGAAGGGCATCCCAAACTTTTTTTGCAGAATCACAGTTTGCATAATAGTCATAAAGACTGTCAGAGAGTCCATTCAAAATATAATTTTTGTAAAGAAAATCATTTTCATTCCATATGTCAGACTCTCTGATTTGAGCAACAGTGGGATTTTTCAGAAAGACAAAAAGATTGCAATTTTTTCGTAGTTAAGAAAAACATCATTTTCATCCTCCACCGTTTAAAGTGAAGGCCCTCAAATTTGAAGGGTTTGTTGAGGTCATGGGTAACAGAGAGCAATGAAGATTCCATGGCAGATGTAAAAACGTCTTAAAATTGTTGACGCACAAACTATAAAATAGAACAATGTTACCAATAACAGTAGCCTTTGACGTTTTTCTTGGGATGAGTCGCGGACTTAGTCGCTCTCTTTAAGACGCTTCGCGACTCTGCCCAAGTTGTGCAAGCAGTTCGGATGAAGGCCACGACGTCCCCAGGATAAAGCAGCCCAAAAATCGCCTCTGTCCCCACGACGTCCAAACCAAAATTCACAAATTGTTAAAGAAGAAAATGAACATCACATTTGTTCTAAATTTGGAAGCAAAACATGTTCTGAAAAGAACAAAGGGAATGGACAATGTAAAAATTCATAGAAAATTGACATAGCATCAAACTATCAATGGAAAAATTCACAAAAAATTGACAAATTCCAGAGGATTATCTATTTTACCCACCCTCACCAGCCTTAAAAAAACAAATCAAGAACATATTACCTCCTCTATTAGCTTGTGTTTAACCCCTGGACGTGAAAATCATAAATGGAAATCAGATTTTAGCCCAAGCGCCACACTTATTAGAAACTTACTATATGCATTTGACATTTTGTCAATAAATTACGACCAAACATTATCGTTATCTAGTGAATTCCTAAATAAAGTTTTCCAAAACTAGTAGCTATTTTATTGTTTAATATATTTTGAAGTATCTCAACCATAAATACACTAAAAATATTATTTTATTCTCAAACCAATGGCTAGGATCATCCCACTAAATATGCAACCCCTCACTTTCTCTCTCCAAAGGTTATAAGAGCAACTCCAATGGGGGATGCATATGGGTATCCAAATCCAAAAGATACTACAGATCCCTTCATCCCAAAAAATGCACTCCAATGGGGGATCCAAAAGGGGATCCATTATGCAAACTCATGGTTTGAGAAAGTGAGGGGATGCATATTTGGTGGGATGATCCTAGCCATTGGTTTGTGAATAAAATAATATTTTAGTGTATCTATGGTTGAGATACATCAAAATATATAAAACATAAAATGACTACTAGTTTTGGTTACTATGGTTGGAGTGCATGAGACTTATTTGATATGTAAAACACTATTCAAGTAACCAAATGGCATTTTGGATACCCAAATTTGATGACTACCCTTGAGTTGCTCTAAGTTTGGAGACTCAAACCACGAGTTTGCATAATGGATCCCTTTTTGGATCCCCATTAAAGTGCATTTTTTGGAATAAAGAGATCCATTTTAACATCTTTTAGATTTAAATACCCATATACATCCCATTGGAGTTGCTCTAATACTCAATATTTACTCCTCCAATCACACCTCTCCTATCTACCTAACTCTCCTCTCTCTCTCTCTCTCTCTATATATATATATATATAAAGCACGTCCTGTACTCACTCATCCAAACCTCTATCTCTCTCATCTCCCCCCAAACAACAACAGCCATGACGCCGCAGCTGCCGGGAAACCCCAAAACACCACCGAATTTCTGGGGATACACGCCGGAGGAAGAGTATTACACATCTCAAGGCGTCCGCAACACCAAATCATACTTCGAAACCCCACACGGGAAGCTCTTCACCCAATCATTCTACCCCTTGGATGATCTACCCGTCAAAGAATCCGTTTACATGACCCACGGATACGGATCTGACACCGGTTGGCTCTTCCAAAAGATCTGCATCAACTTCGCCACCTGGGGCTATGCCGTCTTCGCCGCCGACCTCTTCAGTCAAGACCGCTCTGACGACCTCTGGTTCTACCTCGGAGACCACGAAAAGACCGCCTCCGCGTCTTTATCGTTCTTCAAGAGCGTCCGCACCAGCGAATCATACCACTCCCTCCCGACTTTCCTCTTCGGCGAGTCGATGGGTGGCGCAGCGACGATGCTGATGTACTTCCAATCAGATGAGGACACGTGGACGGGCCTAATGTTCACGGCCCCACTCTTCGTCATTCCGGAGAACATGAAGCCGTCGAAAATACGACTCTTCGCTTACGGTCTCCTCTTCGGTATCGCCGACACGTGGGCGGCCATGCCGGACAACAAGCTGGTCAGAAAGGCGATTAAAGATCCCGAGAAATTGAAGATTATCGCGAGTAATCCGAGACGATATACTAGGCCACCGAGAGTGGGGACCATGAGGGAGATTGCTAGGGTGTGCGAGTACATACAGAAGAATTTCTCGAAGGTGAGGGTGCCATTTTTCACGGCCCACGGGACTTCAGATGGGGCTGCGTGCCTGATCGGCTCGGAGTTGTTGTACGAGAAGGCTTCGAGTATGGACAAGAGTTTGAAGCTGTATGAGGGGATGTACCACTCGTTGATACAAGGTGAACCTGATGAGAATGCTAATATTGTGTTGGGGGACATGAGGGCTTAGATTGATGAGAGGGTTGAGAGGTACGGGGCAAAATCGTCATAAAAATTATAATTGGGAACGACTAATTACACCCATTGTAGTTTACATAAGTTCAACATCATAAGTTGTCTTGATGAATGTAGAGAACAGATGTGTGTATTTTTATAGCTCCCTTATATAAATTTACTAGTAATTGTCCGTGTTTGTGGGCACTGCACAAAAAAAGTGCACGGGGTGCAAAAAGGATAAACGAAAAATGTGTTTTGATTTCACAATAGATACAACCATTAAAATTAGCAATAATGCTACACACTTTGAAAAGTACACTAAAATACACAATTTTGTTTAAAAAGGTTGGACTTTGTGCTAAAAAATTTGCACATACAAAAGTAGGTTTTTTGTGTCTGCAGATTTTTCAGCACAAGGTCCGATCTTTTTATATGAGGCTAACTTTCACATCCCGAATGTGTCCTAGCCAAGAAATTGATGAAAACCAATGTTCACTGAAAAGAACTACTACAAAAATTTCACATTCATTAATCCTACCATATGACCATCACTGGAGGTGAATTCAAAAGTTCAAGACAGCTTCTGAGATAAATAAATGCTACCCTTTGTGTGCGCAAATTTGTCAACACAAAGTCCAATTATGTGCTGTACGTTTGTGTAATTTATTGTGCAATTCGTAGTGTATCTATCATTATTCTTGGCCAATAATAATAGGCCAGGAGTAATGGTGCATTTTAAATGCACCATAGATTAAAGAGTACCGAGGAAATCACAAACTTCGACATATAAGCAATAGACAAAACAACTCATTATACACATGGAACTTTACTAATCTATAGCCTATAGGTGCTTTAAAGTGACCTCAAGTAGTGAGATCAGATCCTCCTCCACCAGTATTAAAACCATTCTGTTTTGGCTGCAGGTAAAACACTAATATGAGGACTTTAATTTGGAAACCCAAGAACAGAATCATAATTTCCTCCACAGCGAGGTTCCTCCTCTCTTGCCTCCTACCAAAGCAAAAAAAAAAATATCTTTCAAAACATAGAATGTAAACTGTCATACTTGGAAACCTCAAATTTTAAAATAAAACACCACCACAGTGCATCTCAATGTCTACAAAGCCCCCCAAGCACCTCGTTGCTCTTTTGGAAAATTAGAGAGTAAAAGAAAAAAGAAAAGAGTGCACACGGTGAATAATAACACTGAGAGTTCTGAAAACACTAAAGGGAATTTAAGACTAAAGCTAGGATAAAAAAATTGTCTACATATTTAAACGTTCCAGTGGAATGATTCAGCAGAGAGAGAAAACAAATGCACCACGTATAAAGAAATATTACAAATTATTTTGGGAAAAGAAGAAACCCATCCGGATCTTCTGCCAGAATTACACGGACCTTCCCTGAGGTTTGGCGAAATTACACGGACTTCCCTTAAGGCTTGGCGAAATTACACGGACCTCCCCTCTATATTGCAAAATTACACAGACCTCCCCTCTGGCATGAAATTTACTATTTTACCCTTACTTCATTTACTATTTACTAAAATACACCTCTCTCTCTCCCTCTCTAATGTGTGTAAATATACATACATAGATAAAGATTTAGATATATAAGGATATACATAATATATGAACACACACACACACACACACACACACACACACATATATATGTATATGTATATGAATTTGTTAAAAAAATCAAAAATTTAAACCCAAAATCAATTTGTTCCAAAAACTAATATGTTCCTAAGATTTAAACCCAAAATTAATTTGTTCCAAAAATCTAAGAATTAAATCCAAAATACCAAACCCATCTTAAAGATCTATATATGTGTATATGTATATATATTTTCAATAGCTATATGTATACAAGTATGTATGCATATATGGTGTGTGTGTGTATGTATGTATGCATGCATGATCCGTTTATATGGTGTGCATGTATGTATGCATGTATATATGTATATACAGTAGAGAGAAATGAGAGAGAGAGAGATGAGTGTATGGTTTTTTTTAACTAAGGGTGTTTTCGGCATTAACAAATTAAGAAGGGAGGTCTCTGTAAATTTTGTAATCCAGAGGGGAGGTGTGTGTAATGCAAATCTAAACCTCAAGGGAGGTCTGTGTAATTTTGTAATATAGAGGGGAGGTCTGTGTAATTAACCCAAAAAAAATAATAATTATAGAAAAAATACAAGATGCACAAATAAACCAAGAGCCAACAATATTAAGCTATCACTTGTGACCCAATCCACTAAGTAGCCAAGAAGCACAAAAACCCAAGCGACGTACCTTTGGAATTATGCTCGATTTTGTAAATGCCGAGATCAAAGTTAGCGACAGCTGCTTTGCAACTTTGTCATAAACCCTAAAGTTAAAAAAAATATCTCACTTCTTGAGAACTCAAATTCAAAACTCAATTGTACAAATGTTGCACTTAATAAAAAAAAAATAATAATAATAATAATAATAATAATAATAAAAAGTAATAAGAAAAACTATGAAGTGCATAAATAGGCACTCCCATGATCCATTCTAAACTTTAAAAACCCATCACATTTAAGTTAAACACTACTCGCAAAAATATAAGAATCTCATCATGAAACTTAGCTAATTCAAATAGTCATGACATAGGAAAATTCAAGCCTCTAAAAAATATATCATGTACTGAATCTATTGTAGACAAAAAATCTCTTCTGCAAGTTGTAGCTAAACTCTTCCTAGACATACCCAATAGTTTTAACTCTAAGGTTGTATAACATGTACTGAATCTATTGTAGACAAATAATCTAGCCTCTCACCTCTATTGATGATGTCTTACTCTGCAAAATCCAAACCAAATTCACAAATTGTTAAAGAGGAAAATAAACATCACATTTGTTCAAAATTTTGAAGCAAAACATGTTCTGAAAAGAACAAAGGGAAAGGACAATGTAAAAATTCACAGAAAATTGACATAGCATCAAACTATCAATGGAAAAATTCATAAAAAATTTACAAATTCCAGAGGATTATCTATTTTACCCACCCTCACCAGCCTTAAAAAAACAAATCAATAACATATTACCTCCTCTATTAGCTTGTGTTTAACCCCTGGACGTGAACCTCATAAATGGAAATCAGATTTTAGCCCAAGCGCCACACTTATTAGAAACTTACTATATGCATTTGACATTTTGTCAATAAATTACGACCAAACATTATCGTTATCTAGTGAATTCCTAAATAAAGTTTTCCAAAAACTAGTAGCTATTTTATTGTTTAATATATTTTGAAGTATCTCAACCATAAATACACTAAAAATATTATTTTATTCTCAAACCAATGGCTAGGATCATCCCACTAAATATGCATTCCCTAACTTTCTCTCTCCAAAGGCTAACAGCAACTCCAATGGGGGATGCATATGGGTATCCAAATCCAAAAGATACTTTGGATCCCTTCATCCCAAATACTGCACTCCAATGGGGGATCCATTATGTAAACTCATGGTTTGAGTCTCCAAACTTATAGCCTTTGGAGAGAGAAAGTGAGGGGAAGCATATTTGGTGGGATGATCCTAGCCATTGGTTTGTGAATAAAATACTATTTTAGTGTATCTATGGTTGAGATACATCAAAATATATTAAACAATAAACTGACTACTAGTTTTTTTTTTTGAGAAGATGACTACTAGTTTTGGTTACTATGGTTGGAGTGCATGAGACTTATTTGATATGTAAAACACTATTCAAGTAACCAAATGGCATTTTTGATACCCAAATTTGATGACTACCCTTGAGTTGCTCTAAGTTTGGAGACTCAAACCACGAGTTTGCATAATGGATCCCCTTTTGGATCCCCATTAAAGTGCATTTTTTGGAATAAAGGGATCCATTTTAACATCTTTTAGATTTAAATACCCATATACATCCCATTGGAGTTGCTCTAATACTTAATATTTACTCCTCCAATCACACCTCTCCTATCTACCTAACTCTCCTCTCTCTCTCTCTCTCTCTCTCTAAAAAAAGCACGTCCTGTACTCACTCATCCACACCTCTATCTCTTTCATCTCCCCCCAGACACCAACAGCCATGACACCGCAGCCGCCGGGAAAACCCAAAACACCACCGAATTTCTGGGGATACACGCCGGAGGAAGAGTATTACACATCTCAAGGCGTCCTCAACACCAAATCATACTTCGAAACCCCATACGGGAAGCTCTTCACCCAATCATTCCACCCCTTGGATGATCTACCCGTCAAAGGATCCATTTACATGACCCACGATTACGGATCTGACACCAGTTGGCTCTTCCAGAAGATCTGCATCAACTTCACCACCTGGGGCTACGCCGTCTTCGCCGCCGACCTCCTCAGTCACGGCCGCTCTGACGGCCTCCGTTGCTATCTCAGAGACCTCAAAAAGACCGCCTCTGCGTCCCTATCGTTCTTCAAGAGCATCAGTACCAGCGAATCGTACCGCTCTCTCCTGGCTTTCCTCTTCGACGAGTCGATGGGTGGCACCGCAACGATGCTGATGTACTTTAAATCAGATGAGGTCACGTGGACGGTCCTGATGTTCACGGTCCCACTCTTCGTCATTTTGGAGAACATAAAGCCGTCAAAAATACGGCTCTTTGCTTACAGTCTCCTTTTCAGGATCACCGACACGTGGGCGGCCATGCCGGACAACAAGTTGGTCGGAAAGGCGATTAAAGATCCCGAGAAATTGAAGATTATCGCGAGTAATCTGAGACGATATACTGGGCCACCGAGAGTGGGGACCATGAGGGAGATTGCTAGGGTGTGCGAGTACATACAGAATAATTTCTTGAAGGTGAGGGTGCCATTTTTCACGGCCCACGGGACTTCAGATGGGGCTGCGTGCCCGACCGGCTCGGAGTTGTTGTACGAGAAGGCTTCGAGTGTGGACAAGAGTTTGAAGCTGTATGAGGGGATGTACTACTCGTTGATACAGGGTGAACTTGATGAGAATGCTAATATTGTGTTGGGGGACATGAGGGCTTGGATTGATGAGAGGGTTGAGAGGTACGGGGCAAAATTGTCATAAGAATTATAATTGGGAACGACTAATTACACCCATTGTAGTTTACATAAGTTCAACATCACTAGTTGTCTTGATGAATGCAGAGAACAGATGTGTGTATTTTTATAGCTCCCTTATATAAATTTACTAGTAATTGTCCGTGTTTGTGGGCACGACACAAAAAAGTGCACGGGGTACAAAAAGGATAAATGAAGAATGTGTTTTGATTTCACAATAGATACAACCATTAAAATTAGCAATAATGCTACACACTTTGAAAAGTACACTAAAATACACAATTTTGTTTAAAAATGTTAGACTTTGTGCTGATAAGTTTGCACATACAAAAGTAGGTTTTTTGTGTCTGCAGATTTTTCAGCACAAGGTCCGATCTTTTTATATGAGGCTAACTTTCACATCCCGAATGTGTCCTAGCCAAGAAATTGATGAAAACCAATGTTCACTGAAAAGAACTACTACAAAAATTTCACATTCACTAATCCTACCATATGACCATCACTGGAGGTGAATTCAAAAGTTCAAGACAGCTTCTGAGATAAATAAATGCTACCCTTTGTGTGGGCATTCTTGTCAACACAAAGTGTAATTATGTGCTGCACGTTTGTACAATTTGTTGTGCAATTCGTTGTGTATCTATCATTATTCTTGGCCAATAATAATAGGCCAGGAGCAATGGTGCATTTTAAATGCACCATAGATTAAAGAGTATCGCGGAAATCACAAACTTTGACATATAAGCAATAGATAAAACAACTCATTATACATATGGAACTTTACTAATCTATAGCCTTTAGGTACTTTAAAGTGACCTCAAGTAGTGAGATCAGATCCTCCTCCACCAGTATTAAAACCATTCTGTTTTGGCTGTAGGCAAAACACTAATATGAGGACTTTCATTTGGAAACCCCAGGACAGAATCATAATTTCCTCCACAGTGAGGTTTCTCCTCTCTTGCTTCCTACCAAAGCAAAAAAAAAATTATCTTTCAAAACATAGAATGGAAACTGTCATACTTGGAAACCTCAAATTTTAAAATAAAACACCACCACAGTGCATCTCAATGTCTACAAAGTCCCCCCAAGCACTTCGTTGCTCTTTTGGAAAATTAGAGAGTAAAAGAAAAAGAAAAGAGTGCACACGGTGAATAATAACACTGAGAGTTCTGAAAACTCTAAAGGGAATTTAAAACTAAAGCTAGTATCAAAAAATTGTCTACATATTTAAACGTTCCAGTGGAATGATTTAGCAGAGAGAGAAAACAAATGCACCACTTATAAAGAAATATTAAAAATTATTTCGGGAAAAGAAGAAACCCATCTGGATCTTCTGCCAGAATTCTTTATTAAAAAAATAATAATAATTATAAAAAATAGAAGATGCACAAATAAACCAAGAGCCAACAATATTAAGCTATCACTTGTGACCCAATCCACTAAGTAGCCAAGAAGCACAAAAATCCAAGCGACGTACCTTTGGAATTAAGCTCGATTTTGTAAATGCCGAGATCAAAGTTAGCAACAGCTTCTTTGCAACTTTGTTATAAGCCCTAAAGTAAAAAAAAATCTCACTCCTTGAGAACTCAAATTCAAAACTCAATCGTACAAATGTTGCACTTAATAATAATAATAAAAAAAAGCAATAAGAAAAACTAAGAAGCGCATAAATAGGCACTCCCATAATCCATTCTAAACTTTAAAAACCCATCACATTTAAGTTAAATACTACTCGCAAAAATATAAGAACCTCATCATGAAACTTAGCTAATTCAAACAGTCATGACAGAGAAAAATTCAAGCTTCTAAAATATATCATGTACTGAATCTATTGTAGACAAAAAATCTCTTCTGCAAATTGTAGCTAAACTCTTCCTAGACATACCCAATAGTTTTAACTCTAAGGTTGTATAACATGTACTGAATCTATTGTAGACAAATAATCTAGCCTCTCACCTCTGTCGATGATGTCTTACTGCATAAACTGCAAAATCCAAACCAAATTCACAAATTGTTAAAGAGGAAAATAAACATCACATTTGTTCAAAATTTTGAAGCAAAACATGTTCTGAAAAGAACAAAGGGAAAGGACAATGTAAAAATTCACAGAAAATTGACATAGCATCAAACTATCAATGGAAAAATTCACAAAAAATTGACAAATTCCAGAGGATTATCTATTTTACCCACCCTCACCAGCCTTAAAAAAACAAATCAAGAACATATTACCTCCTCTATTAGCTTGTGTTTAACCCCTGGACGTGAACCTCATAATTGGAAATAAGATTTTAGCCCAAGCGCCACACTTATTAGAAACTTACTATATGCATTAGACATTTTCTCAATAAATTACGACCAAACATTATCGTTATCTAGTGAATTCCTAAATAAAGTTTTCCAAAAAATAAGTTTTCAGATAAAGTGGTCCCGTTTGACCGTGCTCGTGTGATATAGTGATTTGAGAAAGAGTTGGTATAACTAGGAACTTTAACCCACGTGGTATAATCCTAGATTTTAACCTTTGAAAAGTGATTGAGATTGAAATGAGACTATGCAGGTGATTGAAGAATGATGTATTTTTTTGTACTTTTCTATTTTTTCATTTTGTTCCTGTGCTTTTATTCCTATGCTGGAAATAAGGATATGTGCCTAAATGACTGAAAAATTTACCGGAAGTAAGGGTTGGTGCCCAAAAGAAAGAAAAGAGACTTTTTTTGTATTTTTATTTTTATGCTGGAAGTAAGGGTCGGTGCCCAAAAGAAAGAAAAGAGACTTTTTTTGTATTTTTATTTTTATGCCAGAAGTAAGGGTCGGTGCCCAAAAGAAAGAAAAGAGACTTTTTTTTTTGTATTTTATTTTTATGTCGGAAGTAAGGGTTGGTGCCCAAAAGAAAGAAAAGAGATTTTTTTTTATATTTTTATTTTTATGCCGGAAGTAAGGGTCGGTGCCCAAAAGAAAGAAAAGAGATTTTTTTTTTATATTTTATTTTTATGCCAGAAGTAAGGGTCGGTGCCCAAATGACTGAAAAAGTGATTTTTTGGTATTTTATTTTATGCCGAAAGTAAGGGTCGGTGCCCATTAGAATGAAAAAAATGTGAAGTGTGTGTAGGATAAGAAGACTTACCTGTGCTATTTGCAGATTCCAAGCAAAGGTGGCATTGGAGTTTTATTTTGAGAAAGTCCATTTTTTTGTATTTTTCTTTTTGTCTCTTTTTTTTTTTTTTTTTTTTTTTTGTATTTTTGATTTTATACCGAAAGAAAGGGACGGTGCCCAAATAACTGAAAAGTGATTTTTATTATTTAGACATGGATTTCCATATTAGAAAAACCACGTAGTCCCCAGTAGAACATAGGTCCCCGTATTAGCAATCACGTCATCCCCAGCAGAACATGGCTCTCCGTATTAGAAACTACGTGGAATTTCCGTATTGGGAACCATGTAATCCAGAGTCGGATGTGATTTTTATATTGGAAACCAAGTACTTCCGAGTACGACGTGGATGTATAGATATTTATTATTTATTATCAAGCAGGAATAAAGATGATATGTACAAGAAGAAAAAAAATAAAAAATAAAAACCTGAGTTATTAGAGGAACTCGAGAAATCTGCTAGAATATTGATGGTAAGTGACTGGGGTGTTGGGCGGTGATTTGAGGCGGTATGATGACGGCGGTGGTACTGTGACCGTGAGGTATGTTGATGAGAATTATGATGATATGATAGCTAAGTGGAGGGTAGTGATTGTAGTGGTGACTTTGACGGTGATGGTTAGAAGGGGTGGTATGGTGGTGAAAAAAAAAATGTAAACTCCTTTTTTTTGTGGGAGTTTTTTTTGTATTTAATGATGAAGTGAGGGAAATAGAGAGGATGGTGAGGGAGATACAGAGTATGAGGAATATGCAGAGAGGAACTTTTTTTTTTTTCTTCTTCCCCTTTTTTTCCTTCTAAATGGTGCATTGGCCAATTTATAGGCCAAAAGAAAGCATCACTTTTATTTTTTTAATCAAAAGCAAACTCTACTAAAGAAAAGAGACACAACCATTATTTTCTTGTCTCCTTTTTTTTTTTTTTTTTTTTTTTCTTTTTGCATTTGCTCCACCGAGCTTTGTTTGCATTTTTCTTTTTCTTTATTTTTTCTTTCTTTACATGACTCCACTGAACTTGCCTCCACAATGAGTTTGTGGAGGAGGAAAAATTATTGGGAGTGGTAGGGTGCATGCAGAATTGTTGACCCTTTGACCCCATAGTCTTTGACTTATAATATCTTTATCATTCGAGGTCATATTGAGATGATTTAAAAAGTTATAGGTTCATGTCAACATGCACTTTATTTTTGAAATGATTGGGTTGGGCAAAAATGGGGTGTCTACAGCTGCCCCTCTTTGTCATGTTTTGCGAAGCAAATCGTGACAAAGAAACTAGACGGTATGATGACGGTATGATTTGAGGCGGTATGATGACGGCGGTGGTACTGTGACCGTGAGGTATGCTGATGAGAATTATGATGATATGATAGCTAAGTGGAGGGTAGTGATTGTAGTGGTGACTTTGACGGTGATGGTTAGAAGGGGTGGTATGGTGGTGAAAAAAAAAATGTAAACTCCTTTTTTTTGTGGGAGTTTTTTTTGTATTTAATGATGAAGTGAGGGAAATAGAGAGGATGGTGAGGGAGATACAGAGTATGAGGAATATGCAGAGAGGAACTTTTTTTTTTTTTCTTCTTCCCCTTTTTTTCCTTCTAAATGGTGCATTGGCCAATTTATAGGCCAAAAGAAAGCATCACTTTTATTTTTTTAATCAAAAGCAAACTCTACTAAAGAAAAGAGACACAACCATTATTTTCTTGTCTCCTTTTTTTTTTTTTTTTTTTTTCTTTTTGCATTTGCTCCACCGAGCTTTGTTTGCATTTTTCTTTTTCTTTATTTTTTCTTTCTTTACATGACTCCACTGAACTTGCCTCCACAATGAGTTTGTGGAGGAGGAAAAATTATTGGGAGTGGTAGGGTGCATGCAGAATTGTTGACCCTTTGACCCCATAGTCTTTGACTTATAATATCTTTATCATTCGAGGTCATATTGAGATGATTTAAAAAGTTATAGGTTCATGTCAACATGCACTTTATTTTTGAAATGATTGGGTTGGGCAAAAATGGGGTGTCTACAGCTGCCCCTCTTTGTCATGTTTTGCGAAGCAAATCGTGACAAAGAAACTAGACGACCCATTTTTGTCCCTTTTCTTCTGAGTGATGAGAATAAGTAAAAGACATGCCAAAGTAGGCAAGTGAGTGTGAGGTGCCAACGTAGGCGAGTGAATGTGAGGTGCCAATGTAGGCGAGTGAATATGAAATGCCATTGTAGGCAAGTGAGTATGAGGTGCCAACGTAGGCAAGCGAATGTGAAATGCCATTATAGGCAAGTGAGTATGAGGTACCAATGTAGGCAAGTGAATGTGAAATGCCATCGTAGGCAAGTGAGTATGAGGTGCTAATGTAGACAAGTGAATGTGAAATACCATCGTAGGCAAGTGGGTATGAGGTGCCAACGTAGGCAAGTGAATGTGAAATGCCATCGTAGGCAAGTGGGTATGAGGTGCCAACGTAGGTAAGTGAATGTGAAATGCCATTGTGGGCAAGTGAGCATGAAGTGCCAACGTAGGCAAGTGAATGTGAAATGCCATTGTGGGCAAGTGAGCATGAGGTGCCAATGTAGGCAAGTGAATGTGAAATGCCATTGTGGGCAAGTGAGCATGAGGTGCCAACGTAGGCAAGTGAATGTGAAATGCCATTGTGGGCAAGTGAGGATGAGGTGCCAACGTAGGCAAGTGAATGTGAAATGCCATCGTAGGCAAGTGAGCATGAGGTGCCAATGTAGGCAAGTGAATGTGAAATGCCATCATAGGAAAGTGCGTATGAGGTGCCAAAGTAGGCAAGTGAATGTGAAATGCCATCGTAGGCAAGTGAGTATGAGGTGCCAACGTAGGCAAGTGGATGTGAAATGCCATCGTAGGCAAGCGAGTATGAGATGCCAACATAGAGAAGTAGGCGTGAGATGCCATCGTAGGCAAATGAGTGTGAGATGCCATCGTAGGAAAGTGAATGTGAAATGCCATCATAGGCAAGTGGGTATGAAGTGCCAATGTAGGCAAGTGAATATGAGATGCCATCGTAGGCAAGTGAGTGTGAGATGCCATCGTAGGCAAGTGAATTGAGATGCCATCGTAGGCAAGTGAGTGTGAGATGCCATCGTAGGCAAGTGAATGTGAAATGCCATCGTAGGCAAGTCAGTATGAGGTGCCAACGTAGGCAAGTGAATGTGAGTACCACCAGAGTAGGCACATAGCTCCGCTGGGGATTGAGAGCATTACTAGAAAGGGTGAACGACTCTGTTGGGGATTCATGTGAGAATTGAGTAGTAGAAGAATGGTGTAGTCGAGAAGTGCGTTACTGCGTAATCTCAAACTCTAACCAAAAATGTGGTAAAGTAAGGGTATGGTCGAGCTCTTAAAGCTGCCTACGTATCTCCTGTCGGGAGAATCAGACCGTGCGTAGTTCATACGAACCTGGGTAGCTGAGAGATGGTGAGAGACGGTGTAGTCAAGAAGTGCGAAGCTGCATAATCTCAAACTTTAACCAGGAATGTAGTAAAGTGAGGGTATGGTCGAGCCTTTACAGATGCCTACGTATCTCCTTTCAGAGAATCAGACCGTGCGTAGTTCGTACGAACCTGGGTAGCTGAGAGATGGTGAGAGACGGTGTAGTCGAGAAGTGCGAAGCTGCGTAATCTCAAACTTTAACCAAAAATGTAGTAAAGTGAGGGTATGGTTGAGCCTTTCAGGTGCCTACGTATCTCCTTTAAGAGAATCAGACCGTGCGAAGTTCGTACGAACCTGGGTAGTTGAGAGATGGTGAGAGATGGTGTAGTCGAGAAGTGCGAAGCCGCGTAATCTCAAACTTTAACCAAGAATATAGTAAAGTGAGGGTATGGTCGAGCCTTTACAGGTGCCTACATATCTCATTTCAAAGAATCAGACCGTGCGTAGTTCGTATACTGGAGAAAGAGGGATGTAGCCAGGAAGTGCGAAGCCACGTAATCCTAAACTAATGTTGATGTTGATGATAACGAGATGCCACTTGACGGACTTACTCCCGACGGTGATATTGTGAACATGATGTCTCTTGACGGACTCATTCCCGATAGTGAGATTGTGAAATAGGATGCCTCTTGACGGACTCATTCCAGTGCTGAAGATGTAAACGGGACGCCACTTGACGGACTCATTCCCAATAGTGATATTGTGAACAGGATGCCCCTTGACGGATTCACTCCTGTGTTGACAGACTTATTTCCAATAATGAGATCGTGAACAAGATGTCCTTTGACGGACCCACTCCTGTGCTGAAGATGTAAACGGAACGCTTCTTGACGGATTCATTCCCAATAGTGAGATTGTGAACAGGATGCCCCTTAACGGACTCAATCTTGTGACTGGATGAGATGAACAGGACGCCACTTGATAGACTCACACCTGAAGTTGGATGATATGAACAGGATGTCCCTTGACAGAGATTGGATGAGATGAACTTGGTGATCCCGAGTATGGGACATACTTCTTGATGATCCGTAGAGGAGAGGATGATTTGACATGTGGATTTGAGCAGAGGGGTTGTTGTAGAGTTGGCGAGCCTGAGTAAAGGCTGCATGAAGTGGGAGGTCTTGGAAGTATGTTGGGCCAGTGGTTAGGCTTTTGGAAGTATGTTGGGCCAGCAGTTGGGATTTGGAAGTATGTTGGGCCAGTGGTTAGGCTTTTGGAAGTGTTGGGCCAGTGGTTAGGCTTTTGGAAGTATGTTAGGCCAATAGTTGGGCTTTGGAAGTATGTAGGGCCAGTGGTGAGGTTTTCAGAAGTGTTAGGCCAGTGGTTGGGCTTTGGAAATACATTGGACTAGAGGTGAAGTTTTTGGAAGTATTGGCCAGTGGTTGGGCTTTAGAAATATGTTGGGCCAGTGGTTAGGCTTTTGGAAGTGTTGGGCCAGTAGTTGGGCTTTGGAAAGTATATTAGGCTACAGGTGAGTGTTCTCCTTACAAGGATGATGGAAGTATCGGGACCAGCTGCCCTTGTTACAAAAGATATGCATTTCCTGCTATATTGTAAAGTATGAACGAATTTTATTTTTTTGTTTTTGAATGTGATGTTATGCTATGTACAGAGTATTTACAAAAGTGTTTGATGCATGAGTTTATCACCTGCGAAATAATATTCATAAGTTAGTGGATATTGTATGTCTTGTTGTTTGTTGGAACACTAGAAGACAACACATTTTGACTTTATGGGCTCAGTGCCTCAGTATTCGGTGAATGTCCAGTCCTTGTCTGTATTTATGGTGTCAACAGTTTTGCCATAGTCTTGATTTTTACTTGTAGTGCTCTTTTGAGGTTTTCACTACGCCCGTCAGACTATCTTGAATTTGACAGTATGTGATGGCCCATGTCTTTAAAATGATGCAAAAATATGATTTAATAATTCCAACAAGACTTGTGTCAATCAGAGTGGACTTTTAGTGGGTTGTATTGTAGGCCAGGGTCATTGGTTAAGAAATGAAGGATCGCATGAAGGCTCAAAGTTTTTTTGTTTTTTGTTTTTGTTTTTGAAAGGTCAATGCCTGAGATCACCTTATGCTCTGTTTTTTTTTTCTTTTTGCTTGCCCCAATCTAGTATGGGGTGAGCATTACTGAGTGAAACGCGACTTGGGGAGAACTGCCTCAGTTTGAAGTGAGTATCAAAGTTGGATAGCATTCTGTGTCTTTTTTTTTTTTTTTGCTTTGCCTACCCCAGTCTAGTATAGGGTGAACTTTGCTGAGTGAAATGTGACTTAGGGAAGAATTGCCCCAGTTTGAAGTGAGTATCCAAGTCAGATAGTATTTTGTGGATTGGTTTCCAGCTTTTGTACTGAACTCTCTTTTTCTTTTTCTTTTCTTTTCTCTTTTTTTTTTTTTTTGTGCCGAGCCTCTTTTTTTTTGCTTTGCCCCAGTGTGGGGGGTGATCCTCAGGGGGTTTTGAATTTGGAAAGAGATTTTCATTGTATGGCTCAAATGGGCTAGCAAGTGAATAATAATGTATGGATAGCTAAAATGATTGCCTCTCATCATTTTGACAAAAACACAGCTGGATTTTAGAAATCATGTATGATCAACATTGAAATTTGTGCAATATCATGTGGAACAATGGGTCACCTCACTTGGTATTTGATGATGTGTGGCATGCCTTGAGTTGAGGTATTTCTGCCCTGAGAGTGTACTGTCCATATGCTACAGCAGTGGTAGAGCAGCATGCACTTGCGATGATGAGCAGTGTTAGACACTGTAATGATTGATTATGGACTTGAAGCCTTTTTGGCATGTTCTATCGTGTGTTGTGTCCAAAAGTCTAATGCGATGTCCAAATTGGCTTCAACAAGTTACAAGACAGTCATATCCAATGAATTATGAGATTATAAAGCAAGATGATGAAAAAAAAAGCTTTTTTCTTTTTTCTTTTTAACTTTTTTTTTTTTTTTTTAAGATGTATGTACTTATACAAAGCAGATAATGCATATATTTAGTAGTGGAGAAACTGCCCCTGTGTGACATTTTGATGCATTGTAAGGAGTGACATTCTGGGTAATGGGTGAAGTATTGGCCTTTTGCGAGAGTGACCAAAGGCTTGTGGGTGTATCGGTGAAGATCAGACTGTTGGTAAAGGGTATAGAGACAGTGCATAGACTAGATGGCTGGAAACAACGCATATGATTGGCTGCCTATGTACTTACATAATCCTTGACATTCTCTTTTTATTGATGATATTTTTTTGATACATATAAGAGCAAAAGAGAACAAGAAGAAAAACTCTTACATTTCTTCAATCCATTGTTTATTGGTAAAGCCACCCCATCCAACAAATGATTCGAATCACAGGGGCAGGCCGAGTTTCCAAGAACATTTTTTCTAGTCTTTATGGGCTTCTTCATTATCAAGCGGTTTGAACCAGAAGTAAGCTGCAGCCGCCACAACCATCCAAAGAAGAATGCACACTTCGTAAAGTATAATTATCTCACCCAAATCCATGTCGTTCTCCGAGCCCCTTTTTTTTTGAGCACCTGAACGCCTAAAACAAGATCAAACTTCTGGTCTTGATCACAATGGTGGAAGACAATGTCTATGAATGTGGTAAGGAGAGAAAAGTGAGAGAAATATGTTAGGCCGAGAACGGAGAGGAGAGAGAGAAATGCAGAGATTCAGAGATCAGTTGAGAAGAAGGAAAAGGATGAGAAAGAGCTATGAGGGAGAGAAGTGAGGGTAGGTTTTATGCTCTTTCCTCTCCCTCTCCACCGACGCTTTCTCTCTCTCTCCTCTTCTCATTTTTCTCTTTCTTTTCCTTTTCTTTTCTTTCTCGTGACCGACAATCTCTCTCTCTCTCCTCTTTTCCTTTTTTTTACTTTTTTTTTTATCTCTCTTTTTCTCTAACACTTTCTCTCTCTCCTCTCCTTTTTCTTTTTCTTTTCCTTTGTTTTTTCTTCCTCTCTCTCTCTCTCTCTCTCTCTCTCTCTCTCTCTTCTTTTCAGTATTCTTTTTCTTTTTTCTTTTTTATTTTCTTTATTTTTTTGGTTTTTGTCCTGTTTTAAAAAAGTAAGAATGTATTTGAGAAGGTAGAGCAGCCTAATGACTTGGCAACGAGATGATTTGGACAGTTGCGAATATGTCAGTACTGCTTGGACTTGATAGTATCAATGTTCGCAATTTTGACTTGTACGTGCTGCCATTGTATCGAATTAGGCCTGAATGAAGGATTAGAAATGATTAAGCATGTCATGTCAGCATTTGAGCTAGTTCAAATTGATGATAGCAAACACAAGTGGATCGTGAAAGTGATGGAGATTAGAACCCTCTTTTTAGAAAGTGCACTTATGTTACTAACAAGAGATAGTACTTTCACAGCTGATTCTTGAACTGATAGGCCAATGTGAGGGAACATAGCATAAGAAGCGAAAATTGTGCTAAGGAGGAATATTTTTTTGTTTTTTTTAAAGAAAGAGAAAAAAAAAATAAAAAAGTTACAATGATACAAATGTACACTTGGATTTTGCTGAGTGGGAGCAGAGTTCTGCCAACGTGAGGCTTCCTTCCAGAGGTCGAATGCTAACGACATCCTACGCGCTTTTCAGCAACCATATAGATCCTATAGTCTGTTCCATAGAACCCTGGTGAATGTTCTTCAGGACTTACTTCTGAGGACAATACCGTCCTGGGATGCTTACCCTCCCAGTTGCCCTGTAAAACAATACCCAAAGGTCCAAACTACATTAAGCTGGTGGAGGGACACGCGTAGTAAGACATGTGGGCTCAATCCCGCGCACACTCAACGTACAGGGACTACCTCGAATACGGACCCTGATGTTCATTCCATTTTTTTTGAAATTTTTTTTTTGAATTTTTAATTTTTGAAAAAAAAAAACAAAAAGAGCCTTAGTTCTAAGGCTCATACCACCTCGTGAATTTTGTTCTCTTTTCTTTGAAGGCATGTTGATTCTCCATCTTGTCAATTAAATCCAAGAAGGAGTTTTGAGCTAAGTTATTGACACTGAAGAAAGAGTAAGAATCAATGGATGGAGTAGGTGTTTTTGACAAACTCCCTTGAAGATTTAGAGAGAGATTTGGATATTTTGGGACCACTAATTTTTCTGTTTGATTCAAGGGAATTTGGGACTTGCCAGATTGCAAGTGTTGGACTAGATCAGACCAGTGGGAGCAATTTGGAGTAGCAGAGGGGGTGTGGGTAGGACTAGAGACTGGAGAGCTCGTGTTGGAAGTAGAGAGATCTAACAGACCTAGAGAATTTTGGTGGTTGTTGCTAGATTGCGAGTGCTGGACTAGATCAGAACAACGAGAATGAAAAGATGTTGTACAGATTTGAGTGACAGGAGGATTATGGGTAGGGCTAGAGATTTCAGAAGAGATTGGAGCAGTTGTGATGGGAGAAATGAGATTGGAGTATTTTTGAAGAATTTCTATGTTGCAATCTAGATCTTCCATGACATACTTGAGCCAAGGATCCAGATCAGGCTCTTTGGATTATTTGGGTGATTCTTCTTTTGATTGAGCTTGAAGTTGTGAAACCTGTTCCTTCAGTTCTCGAACTTGTTGGTCAAAGAGAAAGATATAAGAAACACATCCCAAGATGGGCTCCTGAAGTCTAGCTTTGGCTTCATATATAAGGGAGTTGATAGTTTGTTGGTGATCTGCCTTGGATACATTTTGAATAAGGCGTAAAAAGTTCCTGTATCCAAAAAATTTGTGAATTGCCCCATAATCCTTGTTACTTCCTGCGTACCGAAAGTAGGGAGGCAAGGGACAATCAGTTCGACACTGTCTTCTATTATATATACATACACCACAACGATGATATGTTGGGTCCATAACTCTCTTCATACCCATTTTTTTAATTATGATTCTCTGTTCCTCTTCTTGATCTCTATGAGAAGCTCCTGTACAGGGCTTGTTTTAGCTTCCTCTTATTCAGATTAGAGGGTTTTTTTTTTTTTTTTCCTGGTTTTCCTAAGAAGAGGGATGACTTTCTACAGAGAGATGGAAGGAGGAGGAGGAGAAGAAGAAAGAGAGGAGGAGAGTGAAACAGAGAGAGGTTCGTCAAAGAGAGAGGGAGAATGTGTGAGACGGACAGAGAAAGAGGGGGATATGGGGGGTTTTTAAAATGAGGGGAAGAGAGAGGTCATTGAGAGTGATAGAAAGAGAGAAAGGGAGGGGGCGTTGAGAGAGAGAGAGAGAGAGAGAGAGAGAGAGAGAGAGTTTGTGAGAGCGACAGAAAGAGAGGGAGCAGGTAAGAAAAGAAAGAGAGAGGGGGGGTGTCCATGAGAGTGACAGAGAGAGAGTGTGTGTCGGTGAGAGAGACAGAAAGAGAGGGAGCAGGTGGGAAAGAAAAGAGAGAGAGAGAGAGAGAGAGAGAGAGGGTGTCCATGAGAGTGACGGAGAGAGGGAGGAGGTGGGAAAGAAAAAAAAGAAAGAGGGAGAGAGAGAGGGGGTCAGTGAGACTGACAGAGAGAGAGAGAGAGAGCACGTGGAGAGAGTGAGAGCATGTGCAGAGAGTGACATCACTCGATATTGATGCACACATAGAGAGTTAGAGCAAGTGGAGAAAGTGATGTATCAACATTGATGCATGTGTAGAGAGTGAGAGCATTTGGAGAGGCTGATGTCTAATGGAAACTTAAATCAAGCATGGTCCCCAAACCTTCAAACCTCCAGCGCCAAAGCACTTTCTCAGGTTGGTGGCTCGAGCGGAGGAAGTTTCGGTGCTGGTACCGGCGGTACTACCGCAACGGCCATGCCACTTACTAATCCTCCTATCTAATCTTAAAGGTTTCCTCTTAAGGAAGGGTTATGTTATGCTTGCATGCCAGTGTGTAGTGTGCATGATAGTTAAAGATATTGGCATTGACCTTTATAATTTTGGCATTGGCCTTGCAATGTTGGCATTGGCCTTACAATTTATTTTAGCCTGAGTCGCGAACACCTGTACAAAAGAATATGAATTTACAAAGAAAAGGTAAAATAAAAAAAAATGTTAGTACAAACGAAATGACCCATTGTAACAAAAATCACTAAAGTGATGGCCAGAGTCTTTTTAAGTATCCCCAGCAGAATCGCCAGCTGTCGCACCCGCGCTTTCGGAGCGCCAGGCCGTCAGTGTGGGTCCGGCTTCCTGAGAGTGGGTGAATTGCGACTTGATTTTTATTGGAAAGGGTGACGAGAGTATGGTAGGGCCTATTTGAAAAGTTCAGAGTCGCCATCTAACATTTGGGGTGTTAGGACCCCTGTAAAGATAATTAAACTAATTCATCTTTGACTTTTTTAAAAACAAATTGAGAAAAGTGGGCCCTTTAAAAGTATGACTCTTAATAGCCATGCAAAAACCAGAGATCTTTGAGATGGGTTCGGAGACTCGATTATGTCGAGGGAAGGTATTAGGCACCCTCGAACATCCGTGCAAACACGGTTGCCAATTTTAGTGTTTTTTTTGTTAAAATGGGGCATTTCTTTTGAAAAAGAAAAAAAGTTTTTCTTTTGTAAAAAGTGAATAAGACAAAAAAAATGTGATAGGTATGGCCGCACTCTTTGAGAGTTGCTTACGTATCCCAAGACGGGAATCAGGCCAAACGTAGTTCTGACCTGTGTGTGAGTGTATGTATGTGATTTTTTTTTAGAAAGAAAAGTGGTCCCGTTTGACCGTGCTCGTGTGATATAGTTGTAATACCTGTAATTTTTATTATATTTTATTTATATAATTTCCAGTCCCAAACTATATTTATAATATTTTTACTATAATTAATATCATTTTATGAACCCATAATTATACATATGTTGGCCAACCATGTGTGTACCCTAAACTAACCCCCCAAACAACCCCCATAGTTGTGTGTGTGTGTACCGACATATATATATAGAGAGAGTAATGAGGGTGTGTAGTAAGGTAGGGTGATGTGTTTGTATAAGGTGTGTGTAGGGTGGTGAGGTGTATGGTAGGGTGGTAGTGTGATGAGTGTATGTATGCATGTAGGGTGGTAAGGTGTGTTGTGTGAGATGAGTGCATGTGTGTTGTGTGTGGCGTGTGTCAGTAGTGTTGTGTGGTGTCTTGTGTGTTGTGTGTTTGTGTGTGGAGTGTTGTGTCATGCATGTGTGTGGATATAATATAATATATGTATGTGTGTGGTGTATATATATAGAGAGAGAGACCCCTATATAAACCCCCATTAGTGTTAGGAGAAGAAAAACAAATAGAGGGAGAGTTAGCCGAGAGAAAAGAAAAGGAAAAGAAAGAAAAGGAAAGCTCACCACCTAGTGTCACGCCGCGACCCCGAACCCACGGTGAGTTCCTAACTCACTTGGTATATTAGATTTATGTCCGTGTTATTATTTTCTAATTATTATTATTAGTATTATTATTCTAGAAAATCTTGTGCCTAACATGTGGTGTCCCTAATCTAGGTCCGTATTATCATTGTTATTATTGCTACTACTATTATTGTTATTATTATTATCTTGTTAGTTAGCTGTTACAACTCATGTTTTAAATATGTGGTGTCCCTAATCTAGGTCCATATTATAATTGCAATATTATAATTAGTATTGTTATTATTATTAGGGTGATGCTAATGCCAAAGCACAATGTGCTAATGCCAAAGCACAAAGTGTCACTAAAAGCTTTAGTGACACTTAAATATGTATCACTAAAACTTTTGGTGACACTTTGTGCTTTGGCATTAGCACATTGTGCTTTGGCATTAGCACTAGCCTTATTATTATGATTATTATTTTCTACTTATTATTATTATTACGGTCTAAATTAACCTCATGATTAACATATGTACCCTAAACATATTAATGTCCATTTTATTATTTTGTTAATAATAATGATATTATTATTGTTATCATAATCATATTTATTATTATTAATTTATTAAACTTCAGGCTTTAATATGTTGTGTCCCGAACATATTATCCCACTACTATTATTAATATTATTACTAAATATTAATAATATTATTGTTAATATTATTGATATCACTTTCCGGTTAACCTCATGTTAATATGTTGTACCCCGAACATATTATTTTCGTTATTTTTATTATTATTATTATGATTATTATTATTATTGTTAATATTTCTGTTCGTTATTATTATCAGTCCGGTTAACTCCATGCTTTAACATGTGGAAATTCTTTCTGTTTATTAATATTATTATTTATTCCGGTTAACCTCATGCTTTAACATGCAGTACTATGAATTTCAGATCCGTACTTTATTTCTAGAATAAAATAGTACATGTTTAATTAACTTGTACCTCGTGCATAACATAAGATACACCTCATGTAGAAGTCGGTGTCGTAACGTCAAGTCGACGTGTACGAGTATAGAGTCAAACGGTCGCGGAGACCAAGTCCGTATGCATTTGGAAATACGTGTAGTCGACCGCGGAGGTCCGAAAGTTGATATGTAGTGAGTTGGTACTGTCAAATGGAATTACAGGATCGCATGCCGGCGATGATTGCTACTATGGCCACGAAGAGGCAAACACGATAGCAAAGTAACCATGTTGATATGAATATATCGAGAAATGAATAAACACGGTTAGCCTGTTAGGCGAGATTACTACTGCGGTCGCGACGACCAATGAAAGTAAAGTAACCGTTTGTCACGACCCATCCCACTACGCATGGAATTAGGACACGTGGCACGCCACCAAGGCTCATCCAAACATTAATATAAATATACGCAGTGGAAAGAATCTTAAAAACAACCCTGGTATTTAAAACTTAGGAAACATTTCCCTCAGAGTGGACGAATCCATTGAAAATTTGAGTTGGAAAGAATTTTGTTCAATTGAAAGTGTTCACAAGAATCTATTTGAAAATGCAGAGGTTCAGTCGACTGTACAGTCGACTGTAATAGGGTCCAGTCGACTGCTCAGTCGACGGTGTCAAGCAGAACCATAATTACAGCATATTGCAAAGGGGTCCAGTCGACTGATCTGGGGACTCAGTCGACTGCTTTTCAATTAATAGAAGCAGTAGCCAAAATCTACAGTATTCAGTCGACTGCTCAAAGGGTTCAGTCGACTGCTTCTCTGATATTCACTTACAGTGTCTCAAATACACGAGATCCAGTCGACTGATCAGGGGGTCCAGTCGACTGCTCCTCTGCTGGCAGCCCTGTGTTGAAAATTTACAACTCATGCTCCTCAATATAAACAACAATCACAACTACTACTGATTTCAACATGCGGCACATAACTACAGACGTTCAATTACAATGCTGTGGAGCTAATCTAAGGTTCTATTACCACATAGTACAAAATTCTCAATCCTTACACAAGTTTAGGATTTAAAACAAAAGCATATACAAGTGTTTTCCCCCGGCGTTCCTCGGCCTTACTCCTCACGCTTCTTCTTGCCCTTTTTCTTTTCACCTGCAATGGAGGAAGTCTCCACTGCTCAGCTATATGCTGAGTGTACAATTCTAAACAAATGCATATGGGCAATTCATGTTTTAAATATCTAATTCACATAATTTAGTCTCCGGGGAGAGAGATACGCATTCACCCAGTATATCGGCAAGTCTTAAATCTTAAACCGCGATGCCAATGGTTAGCCAAGAATCACTCAACCATTGCATCCATCTGCTCTGGTTGGCCACTTCCCACACCAAGCAAGTAGTCATCACTACTGTAAACTCTCAAACATCGAGAGGCGTGCACCGGCGTAAAATTATATCAAACTCCCCTTTGACCCACATAGACATTTAGCATACTCACATAATCATGTCACCGTGCTTTTCTATACGTACTCGCTAAATTTAACGGGCCTAATTTAACACATAAGTTTGCCCGGATCACAAATCATACAAAATATCTAAAACATCCCAAATTGTCTATATTACATAGGTTCGGAATTCATACCTCGAGCTATATCTCTCAAACTTCAGGAGAAGTACAAGAAGACCAAATAAACGTCAGATCTCCGATCTTAAACGATTCCTACAAGTATAAACATGTTTTTCCCAGATTCTTAAAATTAACTTTTCAGAAAAACTTTGCCAAACGTGGCCTAAGTAGTATCAAAACGTAGGTCTTACCTCCACGAGTTCGAATCTAGAATCTAGAGGAAATCTGACAGACGAACGGTCGCCGTTTGTCGTCGCAAAGCCCGTGGCAACCAAATCTCCCTTCTCTCTCCTCTCTCTAGATATTTGTGGGTTTGGATGAGATTTCAATCTCATCCTCATCTATATATATATAGGCAACTTTCAGGGAATTAAGTTTACCTCCCCACAAGTTTCTCAAAACTTCTAATTAAATCCTGAAACGTCGTACACATCCATTTTAGGCCTTTACGAGTGAAAATTAGAATTTTCAAAAGTTTTTGACTAAGTCTCGTTTGGGTCCAAAATAACGTCCGAAAACTATATTCAGTGAAATCTCTACACAACCTACCTTTTTAGTTAACGTGGCACTCACGTTCTCACCACAGTTCTCAAAATGATATAACCATATCAAAATTTACCAGAATTATACTACACAGGTAAATTACTATTCATAAAGTACCAGATATTTCAAATAACATTTAATCACATAAATGTCATATAAATCTTACGAATGCCTCAATGGATATCGAATCACCGTGTCCTCACTTGACACCCTTCGTTGACCATGGTCAACCAATTCCTCAATTATTAATCAACATTAATAATTCTCACAATTCAAATATGCATTTTAAAATGAATGCATTTTCCGGGACGGGTGTGACAGCTCTCCCCTACAAAAAGGAAGTTTGTCCCCAAACTTATACCTCAAGAGTCGAAAAGGTGCGGATACTCGTTCCTCATTTCTTCCTCGTTCTCCCACGTAGCTTCCTCGACCGTATGACTATGCCATAATACTTTCACCATTGGAATTGTCTTTGTTCTCAACACTCGCTTTTTTCTGTCCAAGATCCTTACCGGATGCTCCACATAAGTCAAGTCTTCTTGGATTTGCAACGGTTCTGGTACGATGATCTTACTCGTATCCGTCATACACCATCTCAACATCGACACATGAAACACGTTGTGCACAAACGTTAACTCAGATGATAAGGCTAGTCGGTAAGCCACTGGTCCTACTTTCTCTAGGATCTCAAATGGTCCTACGAATCTTGGGTTAAGTTTTCCGCGCTTCCCAAATCGGACAATGCCTTTCGAAGGCGATACTCGTAAGTACACAAAGTCTCCTACTTCAAATGTCATCGGTCGTCGCTTAGAGTCCGCATAACTCTTATAACGACTCTGAGCTACCTTGAGTCGCTCTTGAATCAACTTCACTTTCTCAGTAGTCAACTGTATTATCTCAGGTCCTATCAATCTTCTTTCCCCAACCTCGGTCCAACAAACCGGTGAACGACACTTACGTCCATACAAAGCTTCATACGGTGCCATCCCGATACTTGACTGAAAACCATTGTTGTAAGCAAATTCGATTAATGGTAAGTGTTTCTCCCAATCACTCCCAAAATCTAGGACACACAATCTCAACATATCCTCTAAGGTCTGAATCGTCCGCTCTGACTGTCCGTCGGTCTGAGGATGAAATGCGGTACTGAAACTCAACTTCGTACCCATAGCTTCTTGCAAACTTCCCCAAAACCTTGATGTAAAACTACTATCACGATCCGATATAATCACTGTTGGAACCCCGTGTAGTCTTACAATCTCTTTCACATACAACTCTGCTAACTTGGACGGCTTAGTCGTCTTAATTGGAAGAAAATGAGCTGATTTCGTCAATCTGTCAACTATAACCCAAATTTTGTCGTTCTTGTTATGCGATCGCGGAAATCCGGATACAAAATCCATCGTAATCTCATCCCATTTCCACTCTGACACTGGTAATGGTTGTAGTAGTCCTGTAGGTACTTGTCTTTCTGCCTTCACCTGTTGACATGCTGAACATTCGGACACAAACTTAGCAACCTCCCGCTTCATACCTCTCCACCAGAAGTTTTCTCGCAAGTTTCGGTACATCTTGTTACTTCCCGGATGAACTGAATATTTAGTACTGTGAGCCTCCTCTAAAAGTCACTCTTTCAAGTCTTTTACGTTCGGTACACACAAACGGTCCCCAAGTACTAATACTCCTTGTTTCATAATAAACCCCGGTCGTTTTCCCAAAGGTATCTCGTCTCTCATTCTACACAGGTAAACATCATTGAACTGTTCTGTTTTAATCTCATCTAGAATGTTTGGGTGTGCTATGATCGCCATCATTAAGCCACCGTTGGTCTCTGAAATTACATCCAGTTCCAAACGCTCCATCTCCTTGACCAATTCTTTTTGTTGTGTTAGCTCGTCGGCTAAGTTCCTTGTCGTCTTCCGGCTTAACGCATCGGCTACTACATTTGCCTTTCCCTGATGGTACTCAATCGATAGATCGTAATCCTTCATCAATTCTAACCATCTTCGCTGTCTCATATTCAAGTCCCGTTGGGTGAAAATATATTTCAAACTCTTATGGTCTGTGAATATCTCACACTTTTCCCCGTACAAGTAGTGTCTCCAAATTTTCAAAGCATGAATTACTGCGGCTAATTCAAGATCATGGGTCGGATAGTTAACCTCATGTGTCTTCAACTGTCTAGAAGCATAAGCAACCACTTTACCACCTTGCATCAATACGCATCCCAACCCTTTATGCGACGCATCACTATAGATCACAAATCCTTCAGTTCCAGATGGTATTGTCAGAATAGGTGCTCTCATCAGTCGTGCTTTCAATTCTTGAAAACTGTCTTCACATTCCTGACTCCATTCAAACGTAACCCCCTTTCTCATTAACTTTGTCATAGGTAATAAAATCTTCGAGAAATTTTTAATAAAACGGCGGTAGTATCCCGCTAGTCCTAAGAAACTTCGAATTTCAGATACGGAAGTCGGTCTTTGCCAATTAGATACAGCTTCTACCTTGTGAGGATCAACTGATACTCCATTCTTGTCGATCACATGACCAAGAAAAGTAATACTAGGTAACCAAAATTCACATTTCTTGAATTTCCCAAATAATTGTTTCTCTCGCAATCTCTGAAGTATCAATCTCAAATGATTCTCATGTTCTATCTCACTTGGCGAATAGATAAGGATATTGTCAATGAATACAATCACAAAGTCGTCTAAATAATCTTTGAATACTCGATTCATAAGGTCCATGAACGCAGCTGGTGCATTAGTAACCCCAAATGGCATAACTAAGAACTCATAGTGTCCATAACGCGTTCTGAAAGCTGTTTTCTCGACATCTTCGGCCTTCACTTTTAACTGATGATAACCCGATCTTAGGTCTATTTTGGAGAATACTTGTGCCCCACGAAGTTGATCAAATAAGTCATCAATTCTGGGTAACGGGTACTTGTTCTTAATCGTCAACTTGTTCAGTTCCCGGTAATCCACGCACATACGCATTGAGCCATCTTTCTTCTTCACAAACAATACTGGAGCTCTCCACGGCGAAATACTTGGTCGAATGAAACCCTTGTCAAGTAACTCTTGTAGTTGAACTTTCAGTTCCTTCAGTTCTACTGGTGCCATTCTATACGGTGCTTTGGATACCGGCTTTGAGTCTGGTATAATTTCAATAGTGAACTCGACCTCTCTCTCAATAAGAACATCTGGTAGCTCAATTGGAAATACATCTGAATATTCTCGCACTATCAGAATGTCTTCTACTTTTAATTCAGTCGCCGCGACATCCGTCACTGAACATAGAAATCCATGACATCCCTTTTTCAATAACTTTCCCGCTCGGATAGCTGAAATCAAATACGGCGGAGATATAACCCCACTCCCTTGAAAACAAAAGTTCCCATGTACCGGTGATCAAAAATTAACCTCTTTCCGTTCACAGTCTATCGTGGCTTGGTTAAGAGCTAACTAATCCATTCCCAGTATCACATCAAAATGATTCACCCCAATCGGTATAAGGTCTACAGTCATCAACTTCTCGCCCAATTTGATTTCACAGTTCTTATATATAGTAGACGTCATTATCGATTTACTAAGTGGTACAGCAATAGACAATTCATATCCTAACGGTGCCGATTTAACATTCAAATTTTCAACAAAGACATGTGATATAAATGAATGTGTAGATCCTGAGTCAACAAGTATGCGTGCTAAGTGTGAACATACAAGCACCATACCTGAGACCACTGTCTCTGAAGCAGTCATATCTCCTGGGGTCATCTGATAAGCTCTTCCTTGACGTTGTTCAGTCCTTTGTCCCCCATCGTTAGTCTGTCTAGGCTTCGACCCACTAGAAGCCATAGAACTAGCTCCTTGCTGAGCTGGACGCTTCCTCGGGCATTCCTTGGATTGATGTCCAAACATCCCACAATCGTAGCACTTGCCCCTCATATCCGGTGTAGCACTTGCACTGTTCATCCCTTAGGTTTTGTTCTGGAAATTTGTCATAAAACATCGACCGATGTGTGGCCGATTACACAATGGACACAACGGTATGTTACTTGCCGGCTTCCTGAACCCACTGAAACTAGAGTTAGAGCCTCTTGCAAATGGCCTCTTGAAAGGTCCACCATAGTTCCGGTCATTACCCTCGTGGTTTCTCTTTCCTTGTTGGCTTTGCTGATTTTGCCTCGATCTCTCCATTCCACTTTCGGCTACAAGTGCCGTTTGTTGTACTGCTGCTACAGTTGAATGTTCATAGGTTTCAACCCTCAAGCGGATATTATCCCTCAACCCATCTTCATATTTCCTTGCTCTATCTTCTTCTGTCAACACAGACCCTTTTCCAAACCTCAACAAAGCGTTATACCTTGAAGTGTATTCCGTCACAGTCATATCTCCTTGTCGGAGATTATCAAACTCTCTCTTCTTCGCATTAAGAGCAGCCCTTGGAAAGAATTGGCGATTAAACTCTGCTTTGAATCCCTCCCAAGTTATTGGTGCTCTTTGGTCTAGGACGTTCACCCACCAGTTCTGGGCTTCACCCTTAAGTACATCACTAGCATTCTCAATTTTCTCCTTATCGGTCATCGGAATCGATCGGAAAATTCTCTCCATATCCATGATCCAATGTTCTGCGAGCGTTGGGTCGGGTGTCCCATGAAATTCCACCGGTTTCTTCCGGGCAAACTGTTCTGATATTGACCTCATACCCCTATTTTCAGGCGCATGTACTACAACTATCGGTTCTGGCTCCAATGGAGGTGTTGGAGGTAATCTGTCTGCTATATTTCGTATCATCTCTCCCATGTTCCCCATCATTTCAGCCATTTCATTCATTCGGCGAGTATGTGGCGATAATTCTCGTTCTTCGTCACTCATGATTATAGTCCTGTAGTTCTCAATGCATAAACACTATGCATGTACAACAATAACAATAGTATGTATGTAAAACAACATCCATATGCATCAAACATCTCTAAGATGCATGAATGCAATTGAAAACATGTGGCAATCCACTCAACACTCCACTCGTCGTCGAACGTTCCCAAGGTTTTGTTACCTCTAGCTCTGATACCACTAAATGTCACGACCCATCCCACTACGCGTGGAATTAGGACACGTGGAACGCCACCAAGGCTCATCCAAACATTAATATAAATATACGCAGTGGAAAGAATCTTAAAAACAACCCTGGTATTTAAAACTTAGGAAACATTCCCCTCAGAGTGGACGAATCCATTGAAAATTTGAGTTGGAAAGAATTTTGTTCAATTGAAAGTGTTCACAAGAATCTATTTGAAAATGCAGAGGTTCAGTCGACTGTACAGTCGACTGTAATAGGGTCCAGTCGACTGCTCAGTCGACGGTGTCAAGCAGAACCATAATTACAGCATATTGCAAAGGGGTCCAGTCGACTGATCTGGGGACTCAGTCGACTGCTTTTCAATTAATAGAAGCAGTAGCCAAAATCTACAGTATTCAGTCGACTGCTCAAAGGGTTCAGTCGACTGCTTCTCTGATATTCACTTACAGTGTCTCAAATACACGAGATCCAGTCGACTGATCAGGGGGTCCAGTCGACTGCTCCTCTGTTGGCAGCCCTGTGTTGAAAATTTACAACTCATGCTCCTCAATATAAACAACAATCACAACTACTACTGATTTCAGCATGCGGCACATAACTACAGACGTTCAATTACAATGATGTGGAGCTAATCTAAGGTTCTATTACCACATAGTACAAAATTCTCAATCCTTACACAAGTTTAGGATTTAAAACAAAAGCATATACAAGTGTTTTCCCCCGGCGTTCCTCGGCCTTACTCCTCACGCTTCTTCTTGCCCTTTTTCTTTTCACCTGCAATGGAGGAAGTCTCCACTGCTCAGCTATATGCTGAGTGTACAATTCTAAACAAATGCATATGGGCAATTCATGTTTTAAATATCTAATTCACATAATTTAGTCTCCGGGGAGAGAGATATGCATTCACCCAGTATATCGGCAAGTCTTAAATATTAAACCGCGATGCCAATGGTTAGCCAAGAATCACTCAACCATTGCATCCATCTGCTCTGGTTGGCCACTTCCCACACCAAGCAAGTAGTCGTCACTACTGTAAACTCTCAAACATCGAGAGGCGTGCACCGGCGTAAAATTATATCAAACTCCCCTTTGACCCACATAGACATTTAGCATACTCACATAATCATGTCACCGTGCTTTTCTATACGTACTCGCTAAATTTAACGGGCCTAATTTAACACATAAGTTTGCCCGGATCACAAATCATACAAAATATCTAAAACATCCCAAATTGTCTATATTACATAGGTTCGGAATTCATACCTCGAGCTATATCTCTCAAACTTCAGGAGAAGTACAAGAAGACCAAATAAACGTCAGATCTCCGATCTTAAACGATTCCTACAAGTATAAACATGTTTTTCCCAGATTCTTAAAATTAACTTTTCAGAAAAACTTTGCCAAACGTGGCCTAAGTAGTATCAAAACGTAGGTCTTACCTCCACGAGTTCGAATCTAGAATCTGGAGGAAATCTGACAGACGAACGGTCGCCGTTTGTCGTCGCAAAGCCCGTGGCAACCAAATCTCCCTTCTCTCTCCTCTCTCTAGATATTTGTGGGTTTGGATGAGATTTCAATCTCATCCTCATCTATATATATATAGGCAACTTTCAGGGAATTAAGTTTACCTCCCCACAAGTTTCTCAAAACTTCTAATTAAATCCTGAAACGTCGCACACATCCATTTTAGGCCTTTACGAGTGAAAATTAGAATTTTCAAAAGTTTTTGACTAAGTCTCGTTTGGGTCCAAAATAACGTCCGAAAACTATATTCAGTGAAATCTCTACACAACCTACCTTTTTAGTTAACGTGGCACTCACGTTCTCACCACAGTTCTCAAAATGATATAACCATATCAAAATTTACCAGAATTATACTACACAGGTAAATTACTATTCATAAAGTACCAGATATTTCAAATAACATTTAATCACATAAATGTCATATAAATCTTACGAATGCCTCAATGGATATCGAATCACCGTGTCCTCACTTGACACCCTTCGTTGACCATGGTCAACCAATTCCTCAATTATTAATCAACATTAATAATTCTCACAATTCAAATATGCATTTTAAAATGAATGCATTTTCCGGGACGGGTGTGACACCATTTTGCAAATCGGCGACGATATTCATAAGGCAAGGTCCCGAGGACCTAGAGTACATGGTTAGCTTGTAAAGCGAGATTACTACTATGGCCACGGAGGGGCAGACAACGATAGTAAAGTAACCATAGCTCGACCCACTGGGCGAGTCACTCTAAGCCAACGACGTTACACTGGTAATGTAACAAAGTTAAGTAAGTCGGATGTTAAGTCGAGTGAAGTCGAATATATCGATGATGCATAGTTTCACGCACGGTCTAATTATAATTCATTCAATCGTCATAACCAGCCGTTGTGTACTTTTGGATACATATTTTATATTAGTAGTGTTCGGTTAGAACGCTCACTTAGCTTTTATTAAAGCTAACGGCATACTACGCCCTGGACATTCCCATGTCTAGACTATACAGGATATAATTGTCCAGAGGTGGACTATTTGGAAGGAGCCTACGAAGGGGAAGCCTACTACGCTGAAGGTCACGGCTACGCCAGTTAGAGGCGCGGCTTCAAGAAAGAAGACTTAGTTGTTCTTTATAGACTTTTGTCCTTTCGTGCTAAGTTGTAACGACATCTAACGCCTTAAGCTCTTTTGTTCTTTATCTTTTGATAACTACAAACTCTGATGTAATAGGTAGTAATCTGTTGTTGTATATATTCAGTTTGCACTTCCATTAAGTTACTCTTTTATTTATCTAGCATGTTTGTGGACAATCAGTTAATGTAACTAGTCATGACTTACGGACCCAGAAAGGAAAATTTTATTTCCTGCTAATTTCTGCTGCTCCGGGGCGTGACAATAATGATTTGATAAAGAGTTGGTGTAACTAGAAACTTTAACCCACGTGGTATAATCCTAGATTTTAACCTTTGAAAAGTGATTGAGATTGAAATGAGACTATGCAGGTGATTGGAGAATGATGTATTTTTTTTTGTACTTTTCTATTTTTTTATTATTATTTTTCCTATGCTTTTATTCCTATGCTGGAAATAAGGATATGTGCCTAAATGACTGAAAAATGTACCGGAAGTAAGGGTCGGTGCCCAAAAGAAAGAAAATAGATTTTTTTTGTATTTTTATTTTTATACCGGAAGTAAGGGTCGATGCCCAAAAGAAAGAAAAGAGATTTTTTTTTGTATTTTATTTTTATGCCGGAAGTAAGGGTCGGTGCCCAAAAGAAAGAAAATAGACCTTTATTTTTATTTTTATTTTTATGCCGGAAGTAGGGTCGGTGCCCAAAAGAAAGAAAATAGATTTTTTTTTTGTATTTTATTTTTATGCCAGAAGTAAGGGTCGGTGACTGAAAAAGTGATTTTTTGGTATTTTATTTTATGCCGGAAGTAAGGGTCGGTGCCCATCAGAAAGAAAAAATGTGAAGTGTGTGTAGGATAAGAAGACTTACCTGTCTTACCTGTGCTGTTTGCAGATTCCAAGCAAAGGTGGCATTGGAATTTTATTTTGAGAAAGTCCATATTTTTATTTTTATTTTTTGTATTTTTGATTTTATACCGAAAGAAAGGGACGGTGCCCAAATAACTGAAAAGTGATTTTTATTATTTAGACATGGATTTCCATATTAGAAAAACCACGTAATCCCCAGTAGAACATAGGTCCCCGTATTAGCAATCACGTCATCCCCAGTAGAACATGGCTCTCCGTATTAGAAACCATGTGGGATTTCCGTATTGGGAACCATGTAATCCAGAGTCGGACGTGATTTTTATATTGGAAACCAAGTACTTTCGAGTATGACGTGGATGTATATATATATATTTATTATTTATTATTTATTATCAAGAAGGAATAAAGATGATATGAACAAGAAGAAAAAAATAAAAAATAAAAACCTGAGTGATTAGAGGAACTCGAGAAATCTGCTAGAATATTGATGGTAAGTGACTGGGGTGTTGGGCGGTGATTGGAGGCGGTATGATGACGGCGGTGGTACTGTGACCGTGAGGTATGTTGATGAGAATTATGATGATTTGATAGCTAAGTGGAGGGTAGTGATTGTAGTGGTGACTTTGACGGTGATGGTTAGAAGGGGTGGTATGGTGGTGAAAAAAAAATGTAAACTCCTTTTTTTGTGGGAGTTTTTTTTTGCATTTAATGATGAAGTGAGGGAAATAGAGAGGATGGTGTGGGAGATACAGAGTATGATGAATATGCAGAGAGGAACCTTTTTTTTTTTTTTTTTCTTCTTCCCCTTTTTTTCTTCTAAATGGTGCATTGGCCAATTTATAGGCCAAAAGAAAGCATCACTTTTATTTTTTTTAATCAAAAGCAAACTCCACTAAAGAAAAGAGCCACAACCATTATTTTCTTGTCTCACTTTTTTTTTTTTTTCTTTTTTTTTCTTTTTGCATTTGCTCCACCGAGCTTTGTTTGCATTTTTCTTTTTCTTTACTTTTTTTCTTTCTTTACATGACTCCACTGAACTTGCCTCCACAATGAGTTTGTGGAGGAGGAGAAATTATTGGGAGTGATAGGGTGCATGCAGAATTGTTGACCCTTGGACCCCATGGTCTTTGACTTATAATATCTTTATCATTCGAGGTCAGATTGAGATGATTTAAAAAGTTATAGGTTCATGTCAATGGGCACTTTATTTTTGAAATGATTGGGTTGGTCATAAATGGGGTGTCTACATATATCTAGTCACATGGATGATGGGTAGAACAGAGCTAAGCGTGTAACAAACTGAAACAATCAATTCTTAGAGTGGAGCATATAATAATAAAAATAGAAATATGTCAATTTGTTAAAAATAAAATATACCCTTGTACAAAATCACATTTTCTTTTTTTTTTTTTGGCTTTCATACAAAATCACATTGAGATGCATCCTTTTTTGTTCTAAAATGAATATGCCAATATGTTTATAGTTAATAAATATTAGATTGAATAGATCCAACAATGCAAATTTTAATTTCGTCTTGTATTAAAATTATTACCAGTTTTTCTCAACACTAATTGTTTGAAAATACCCAAGTCTTCAGTCATTTTCTCTCTTAATTTAATCTTATAGCATGAATATTTTTTTTACATTGAAGTAGTGAACTCATTCTCGCACCATATAACTATTAGAAAAAAGGGCAAATTACAAAGGCATTCCTTGAGGTATATGACAAACACAGAGACCTCCCTGTGTCCTAAAAATTACACTAATCTCCCTTGTACAATACTTAAAATAGCGTAATATGTAATAGTTACCTCTCTTCCGTTAGTTAAGTCTTGTTTGACCGTTAGTTTTAGGGTTTAAATTTTCTAAAATGATAACTTAACCCTTTACAAATCCAAAATATCAACAAAAAAAGGAACTATTACAATAATCATTTTTTACGCTTGCACTACCACTGTGGCTACCTTAAATGGTGAAAAGGGTTTAGTCAAATTAAGGTTTAGTCGACCCCTCAGGATGACCCTTTTTAAGGCTAAGAAATACATATGATCGTGGAAACCTATCAAATTCAACAAAGTATAGCAAAATATTGATCTTATTAAAACAAGTTATTGACACACGAGATAAGATCCATACATATGATCACATCTCAAATGAAGACAATGCAACGAATCAGTATGAAAATTGAGTGAAAGGGAAAAAAAGAAAAAAAAGAAAAAGAAACAAAACCAAAAGCTAAACTATCATATTCACCGTATTTTCAGTGGCAAATCCTCAATTTCACTTCCTTCTCATTGCCACGTTGTTCTTCACTTCTTCCCTAACTTCCATTTCACCGGTTCATTGAGGCTTTTATATATGAGATGATCTGATAGGAATTTACTTGCTCCACTCCATTAGTGACCTGATTGATGGTATTTTCCTCTGCAGTATGATTATTGGGTTGGTGCTCCATTGATTCTGAGAGGTTCTAGTCTACAATTCTCAAGAAACACAACCTAACAAAAAAAAAAAAACAAAATGACACAAACATGCAACACATTTGAAACGAATCCATTAATTTCCAATAACCAATCCCATACTCTCAAAGACAGCCTATATATGTTACTTGGACTCTCCTACTATCCTTAAGTACCCGATCCCCGTACCCAATTAGACACTTGGATCATCCGCCACATATGATGTTGAAAGTGTAAGGAGAAGCTCAAAATTGACAACAAAGAAGGTTTCTAACTATTCATATGAAGAAATATAGCATGTTTAAATGTTCATAAGATGTCCGCATACCCGTATCCACCTTCTAGACACATGTCCCCTTATTCCATAAGATTTGTATTTAGAGAAGTCTGACATCATTGAGAGTATAATACACTCAACATATTTTACCATCCCTTTTGATGATCTCAGACTGATAAATCTCAGTTTGTCTAAATTTGCGAAAGTTCTCTCTGGTAGAAGCATTAGAATCGGAGAGAGCTTTGATAGAGCTATCCAAATAAACTATTCCCAATGGCACTTTTAGGGCTGTGGATGACTCGTAGATACTCACATATATCCAAATTAAGAAAATTGAAAATGGAAATACAATCTCCAGCAAAACAACAAACAAAAGGAAAAATAAGAGATGTTTTTGATGCCTGGGGAAGTACATAACATTGAGTGTCTTGATCTTCTTGCCACCCGAATTCTGCACATAAATTGTAGGTTAATCAAAGAGTAATTCCATCATGTTGTTGTCTTAAATCACACCAATAAAATCAAAAAGTGAAGTACAATCATGGACTTACAAAAGTTGAGCCGTCTTCTATGAATTCCTTTTCTAGTTACAACTAAGAACAAAAAGGAAATTACGAATTAGCCAACATAGATCCAACTAATCTCTCTCTTAGAAAAGTCCAAACCAAAAAAAATTAACAAATCAGAGAGAGAGAGAGGACCACCGGCTTCTTTTTTTTAACTTCATCTATATTCCACCACTGCCGCCGCCTCTACCATCTTCGACTCCATTCCAAAACCCCAAAATGCGGGTGCAACCTTGAGACCATGTCTGCGACTACTACAAATGATCTGAAAGCAATAGTAGTAATCCAACCCAACTCCATTAATGTGGTGGAGATTTATCATTTAATCCACCAGAAATTTTGGAGAAGGTTTGTGTATAGAGATAGAAGAGGAAAGAGCTGTGTCGATTAGAGAGAGAGAGAGAGAGAGAGAGAGAGAGAGAGAGGAGTTAGGTCGGTTTGCGATGATTAATTAATTATTAATTAATGTATTAAAAGGTAGTTAATTAATGTACCTAGCAAGAGAAGCAGCATCATAGATTCATAGGGCGATTGAGTTTGTTCAGGTAGGAAAAATGAAGAGGCGGCCAGATGGGGTAGAAAAGCTGAGGGGTTATATGTGAATTATGAAGAAAACTAAAGGGAGGAAAGTGTAAATGACACATGTCAATCCAATATTCCTCCCAGCCTAAAACCTCCATTTTTTGTTTTTAAGAATAGATAGATAGATAGATAACTCATAATTGATGATCTTGGTACAATATTGATTGATCTAAATGTGATGTGATATAGTTATATGATATGATGTAATTTTTTTTCATATTTGTATCAAATTTGGGGTTTGGAAACCCCATTATTTGAATACGTAACGGCCAGTTTGGTTCATGGATTATTTTAGGTAGAATCTGATTACCAGAAATCATAATACTAGTAATCAATTTACTAGGAATATGTATCCCTGCAAAGTGTTTGGTTCACAAGCGGAATCCTAGCTGGATTTAGAATCCAGTGTTTGGTTTGGTCAAGGAAAATGAAATAGGATTGATGTTAAATACCTAAGCTACCCTTGAAGTTATCCATAATAGGAATGATATTAACTTATACCTTCCACAAATATAAGGGCTAATTTAGGTAGTATGAAATTAGAGATCCAAAACCCCAATAATCTTTGAGAATACCACCTCCAAGCTAGGATTTAGAATCCACCCTATTTTCCACCTTTGGGTGGATTCTAAATCCAATGAGACCTACAATTCAATGAATAATCTATGAACCAAACAAGGACAAATTTTAAGATTACTAGTAATTTTAGGGTGGAATCAAAATCCACCCTAAGAATCCATGAACCAAACGGGCGGTAAATGAATAATGCTACACCTACTCCTCCAACCACACCCCAAACCACATCCTTGCTTTAAATACAAGTACTATGTGCTGTGTAAGTGGTGTACAGAAAAGTGTGAAAAATTCAAACATCACATGGTACATGTATTTAAAGCATAGGATGTGATTTGGGGTGTAGTTAGAGGAGTGGGTGTAGCATTGTTGCAAGTAAATTGCTGAAGAAAAGGAAAGTTAAACTAAATTGCAATAAGACCAAAATATTAACGTTGATCATAAATGTGTTTTCTTGCTTGCTCAATTTATAGAATGTTTGTTGGGTCCCATAAAACTTCAAATTAAGTGTAATAAACATGCATCAACAAAATATTAATGAGACAAATATGAATTTGTTGAATTGCCAAAATCATAGTTTGGAAACTATGTGGTAAGGTTGGTTTTATCACCATAACAATTCAAAGTGAAGAAGGGGTAGTTGGTAAGAGACTGAGAGTTATGCTATCCTCTGCCCACTACACCATATGGGTAAATTTGTAACTGATAGATTTTATGATTTGTAACAAATTTTGAAAAACCATAACTAATTACCATTATTTTGGTTACTTAATTTACGTAACGAGTGTATTTATATTTGTGACGTTTATTTCAGTTGCAAAATTGATCCCAAAATAAATAAAAAATAATAACAATAATAATTTTGAGATATAGAAACCATCGGGCTCTTCCTGAGAATTTCATAACAAGATAAAGGAGAGAGAATGAGAAAGGGGGAAGAGTTGACCCACCCATGCTGTCCACGATCCAAGACCCCTGCCGACCGAAGGCCGCCGCCAACCTCCTCTCGGTACACCATCCTTCTTCTTCTTCTTCTTCTTAATTCTTCTTTTACTTTCTTCCTTAGTTTTCTTCCTCCGTCTCTTTCAATTTGAAGACCTAAATATAACCCCCAAGCACAAGAAGAAGCAGCTGTCTCAGATGTCCACACTGTGCGGGTCCTCTCTCAAAGGAGATTGTAAATTTCTAAGTTTAGACTCTTCCTTACATATTAACTCAGTTGCTCTATTTGTTTTCAGTTGCGGATTGGTTTAATTTTCAAAACTGTTGCATTTTTTCCCTTATATGTGTTTTTTACCGCAGGAAACCACATCGCCGATTGGATTGTACCTCCGATCATCAGGGATAGTTTTTCTATGGTAATTCTCCTACACCCATCATATACAATTATACATATACTCCATGAATAAGTTAATCTAGTGCGTGTTGTATTACATTTCTTAAGTGCTTCCCTATGTTGGTATGGTAGAGCATTAGTGATATGCTGCTCAGGTTTGTCTATTCTATTTGCCTCCCATTTGTGGTACACTTTAGGGCATCCTATTTTTCACAGAATTTTACCTCATTCTTTTCCTAAGTCTTCCTGTAAATAGCTTAAGTCATTGATGTGGTGATGTTGTGATAAATTTTTGTTAATCTATATTTTCTTTTTGAGGAGTGCCCAGAATTTACCTTAGAATCACCATGATTTGGGCAACAAGATAATTGTGAGATTAAAGATATGGCACTCTAAAGAAAAATGTAGGGCAAACTACGGTGGAAAATTAGGATGTCCTCGTGGTAATGGGACTCATACGAGTGTCAATAAGAGGTTGCCATGAGGTGGTAGGAAATCTCTGTAAATCTAGTAACCACACTTAAGAAGACAATTCTAGCCGTTTGTCTATGATTTGTATTGGTTTTTATTTTTTCTGTTATTTGTTTATTTATTTTTTGTATTTCCTGGAATTATTTTCTTCTAATTATATGTACTAATAAAAATTATTGAATATGTAAATGAGGAGGGATCAAAAGAAGATAATTTCTTTTAATTTTAATTTCATTGATTGATTTCATTCATAGTGGAAACTATTTGTTTTGTTCCTTGAGAAAGTATATATTTACCAAAGGGGTTTTAACCTATTTTTCTCATTTTCTACTGGCCAACATATATCTTATTATTTGTAAATTAGTGTCTGAAAATTAATATTTCTGATTTCATTTTTAATTTTTCTTTGTGTAGTTTGTGTGTATTTTGCTTTTCTTTGATTCTTTTCCTCTTGTCAAGGTACAAAAATGTGTACAATACCACATCTAATTGTTAATGTATTTTACCTTGGCAATATTCTTATTGGCCAACACTATTCCAAACATTTGACTTGTTGCCTTCAGTAGTGAATGTTTCCCATTCTATAGATTAGATTGATTGTGGGCATATTGAGAATCACATAGATTCTTTGGGTTGGGGCTTAGAATTAGGTGATAATGATGTCTTATCAGTTTGATAAAGTAGTATGGGTGAGCTACATTTTCTTTATGGCGTGCAGTTGGGTAATGTTTCTCTTCAAATGTGGGGATTTTATATGGGGTACGACCTCCTTGGAAGGACGTTTTCATCCCCAATTATACTAGTGTCAATTTTAACTTGTTTTGGCAGATACGGAGGCCCCAAGAAAGTTGAATTCATGCTTAAATGATTTTGATAATTTCATTTTGGTTAGTTTTATGTCTGTTTGAGGATCTATGAAGCAATGATATTGATAGGATGTGCAATATAAGACAACAAGTCTCCTCATTTTATGACACATAGCACTGCAAATCGTTTACACTTTTGTTTGGTTCTTGTAAGGGATGAAGTCAAGGATAGAAAAAGGCTTAATGTAACACCCGTACCCGAAAAAGAAGATTAATGTGATATTAGCATGTGTTAATTAATGAGAATTGATTCATAAGATGGTTTAAGGTGGGGTTATGAACCCACATGTAAAAAAGGTGTTCAAATGAGGACACAGATGAAAGTCCTATGATTAGTAGGACTGGTATAAATATGGGGCCCAATGAGGGTTTAATTAAAATAATTTGTATTTTGATGTCATTATATATCCATATGAGTACTTGTTTAAATGTTTAAAGTTACTATTATGTCTTATGATAGATTAAGGGGACCAGTTTGGGTACCCATGTGAGGGCATATTTAAATACAAAGTACAATTGGTAGGTTTTATAGCAACCTCATAATTTATGTGGGACCACGTTTGGGACCCACGTGGGACTTAGATTAAATTCATTTAGAAAAGGTGGGTAATGAATGTAATTAACATGGGGGTTTCATAATAAAGCTTAAAGAAAGTTGGGGGAGGTAAATGGAATTATGGAAATTACATGACAACACATATGCATGAGATGCATATGTGTCTCATGCTTGTAAAACACAGCTGAGAATTGAGTTGAAGAGAGAACGAGAGCTCCAAGTTGGCGACGATTTCCTCGACGACGTTTCGTGCCGTATCTTTACCATCCAACGATCGTTTTGCAAATCGAGACCATTTTTGGACTCGTGGAAGTAAGAGGATCACATGCATGTCCTTTATTTTTATTTTTGATGACATTTTTCCGACGACTGTTTTTGATAGACGATGTTTATTGTACCAAAATTATGTAAGATTACTCTAGAACAAGAATTGGATTTGGTTCTAGCTTGAATCGGGATTTTAGGAGCTTAATTGGTTAAGAATCGAAGAGATAAGTGTTCTACTCCTAAAAATTGGGTGTTTACTTATGTTAGTGTGATAATTGTTAGTTTAGCAAGCTTAATTCATGCCTATATAGCTTTGATTATGATGAATTTGGGTAAAATCATGTCAATATTATGAAATTGTTTTGCTTATATGTTAAGTTGCTTAAATGCTTATGTGGATCAAAGGGAAGTCAAGTAGTGGTCAATATTTATAGGTCCCATATGTAAGGGATACTAAGCCCTCAAGAGAAAGGGCGTGGTGACGACCACAATAAAATGCCGATGATGCCTTCGGGGTCACAAGAGAGTGTGTGTTGTGCTATATGCTCCCAAAAGTGAGAAAGATCCAGGGTGAGAAGGACCCAAGGGTGGTGGCTGGAGTTACCTGACTTTCTAGAGATCATTTTGTTGATGTTTATATTGATTGTTGCATTTGCATGCATATTGAACATTCCAATAACATGATTACTTCCCTCACTAAGCGAAAGCTTAAACGAAAATATATTTCTGTTGTGGTTATTGAATAACCATCGCAGGTACCGAACAGAAAAATGAGAGGAAATGATGTGCACGACGGGGTGGGCGTGGGAGTTATGAAAATGTGGATATGTTCATATGACTAGTTGGTTTTAGTTTCAAATGTAACCTTTGTAATAGATATGTGAATAACCCATATTTTAAGAAAACTTGTAATATGTCTTGTTGGGTTTTGATGTTGGTTATATCCTATGCTAGGGGTTGTTTTGTTTACAAGGCATAAGTTGAATGAAGTTGGGGATGTAACTTGGGCTTAGGGTAGTTTTTGGGTTATGAGTTTAGCTTAACTTCTTCTTATGTTGAATGGTTGTGCTTATTGGAAGTGGATAGATTTTAATGCCAATGCATGATCCATGAGAAGAATTTGGGTGTTTTGATTTTCATTTCATACTTGGATATCTTGTGTTAATGTTTAGGAGCACTTGGGAATGTTTTGGTAATGATCTTTGATGTTTCTACAAAGTTTGATTAAGTTTGATTTTGGTTTGGACATGTAAAGATGATGTTTTTAGCAGTAGGGAACCATTCTACAGAAGCCGGATCTATCCGGCCTTCCCGCGGATTGATCCGCCCATTTCTGGGGACATTCTGTGGAAGAATTGCCAAGACGGATCGATCCAGCCTCAAAGGGCGGATCAATTCACCCCTGTAAAAAATTGATTGTTCTCTTTTACGGAAACATGCATAAGTCTTTCTAGAAAACTCGAATTCGTGCGCTGTTTTTTGTGTTGGATCCAAGACTCAAAGACCTATCTTTTGGTATAAAATTTGGTTATACTTTATTAATGACCATTTTACCCTTGGGGTTATTTTGTGTCAAGAAAGTTCTTTTATGGAGTCTAAATCATGTTTTTCTTAATGATTAGTGTAAGTTTGGGTGTGTGGGCTTTGTTACACGTGTCCTAACTCACCCGAGGCGGATTGGGGTATGACAATTTTTGGTATCAGAGCAATAGGTTAGACCCTTTAGGACGAATGATGATTACGACGCGTAATAAGTATAAATGATTAAAAGTTGTGTAAATTATGCATATAGTTTACTTAGCATGTTGAATGATGTTGAGCATGCATTGAAAAGTATAAAAGTAATGTATATATACAATGTAGTGTGAATACTAGAGAGAAAATGTCTGGTGAAAGTTCGAAACTGCCTACACAAATGGAAAGAATGGAAAGAGTTATAGCCAATTTGGTACAAGTTGTTGAAACCCATGCGATAGAGGGGAGACGTGACAAACCAAATCCTAATCCGAGGAAGGAGGTGACCATAATTCACAATTTTTTAAGCAGAAACTGACACTATTCAGGGGAGAGACAGATCCAATGAAGGCTGATTTTTGGTTATCCGATATGGAGAAGATATTCAGGGTTCTACTGTGTACCGAGGCTCAGCAGGTTCTATATGTTGTAGACACTTTAAAAGAAGAAGCCCAGTATTGGTAGCAGACCAAGTTGGGACCAGGTAAGCCGAATACATGGGAGGAGTTTGTGGTACTCTTCAAGAAGCAATATTTCCCAAAATTATTCGAGGATCAGAATGCTCAGGAGTTCATGGAACTAAAATAAGAAGGGATGACAGTTCGAGAGTACTCTGCCAAATTCACAAGTTTGGCTCAATTTGCTGAAAATATAGTACCGAATGAAGGGGATTGAACTGGAAAGCTTGTGACGGGGCTTAGGGATGAGATTCGACGCCAAGTATCAGTGCAACGGTTGGATAAAGTTGTAGAGGCATTGGATGTGGCTTTAATCGCCAAGAGAGATATGGGGTATCAACAAAGTTCCCAAGCACCGGTAATTCAATAATATAAAAGGCCGAGTTCAAGTCAATATAACGATCAAGGGAGTTCGAAAAGACAAAGTTTTGGGAGTTCTTCGGGTGGTGGAAGTAATAAGCCGCGGCGTAACACGTGTCAGAAGTTTCATTCGGGTATGTGTAATCTACCAACAACAGTGTGCAATAATTGTCGTCAAATGGGATACGTGGCAAAGAATTGTCCGGGTACAAGGCCAAGTGTAAATGCTTCAATGAGGCGTACCGATGATAGTGGGATGGTTTGTCATATCTGTGGGGAGCTTGGACATCGAATGTGTAACTATCCTAGGCAGAGGCAAGGGGGTTCTACAACTGCAACTAGTGCACCAGTATCACAGACCAACTCAACAACAACCACCTCAAGGGAGGGAGCAATGTCAGGGCCAGTATTTTCAGCTTAACCCAAGGGAGACCACCATTGCTAACACGGTCATGTCAGGTAAAGTTCTTATCTGTTCAACACTTGCTAACGTGTTAATGGATTCTGGTTCTACGCACTCGTTTGTATTACATCAATTTGCTAAGAACATGAATGTACCCTTAGAACTTCTAGAATATAATATGTCTGTTGATGTTCCGTTGGGAAGATCTTTGGTGAGTTCGGGAGTTTATAGGAACTATGAAATTAAAATCAATGATGAAGTATTAACTGCTAATCTAGTACCATTAGTAATTCAGCATATTGGGGATGGATTGGTTATCAGTAAATCATGTGGTCATCGATTGTGAGAATAAAAGGGTAGAATTTCAGGCACCAACTCGTAGGGTCTTTTCTTTCTAAGGGATAGGTGTTGTATCACCACTTATCTTATATCCGCTATCAAGGCTTGTCGTTTATTAAAAAAGGGGTATAAAGGTTTTGTTTATAGTATATTGGATACTAAAAGTACTAAATTGAAGTTGGAGGATATACTAGTGGTTAGAGAATTTTTTGATGTATTTTCAGAAGATTTACTGTCACACTCCAACCCGCCTCGGGCGGATTAGGACACGTGTAACAAGCCCACATGCCAAATCATCCTCAATTTATTAAGAAAAACACAAATTAGACCTCATAAAAATGCTTTAGTGACACAAAATAGCCCTAAGGGCAAAATTGTCATTAAATAAGTATATCCAAATTTTACACCAAAAGATAGGTCTTTGAGTCCCGGTTCCAACGCAAAAACGACGCGCGAATCCGAGTTTTGTAGAAGGAGATATGCTAGTTTCCGTAAAAGTCAGCAACTGCCAGAACAGAAGCGGATCGATCCGCTCATAAGGCCGGATCAATCCATCTTCTCAATTTTCAAGCAGAATGTCCTTGAAAAAGGGCAGATCGATCCGCGGGAAGGCTGGATCGATCCGGCTTCTGCAGAATGGTTCCCTGCTGCTAAAAATACTAGTTTTTCATGTCCAAAACATTTCCAAACATCCCAAAACTTTGTGAAAGCATTAAAGATCGTTCCAAAACCATTTATAAGTGTTCCCAATCGTCAACCCAAGTTAAATCAAGTGTGATACAACAATTAAAACACATAATTTACTCATATGGATCATAAATGGCATCAAAATCCCATTTCTTCCAACATATACATGAGTATCTAATCCAAAGGGGGAATCAAGCTCAATTCACAACAAAACTACCCAATCCTTCTCCCAAGTCCACTTCCAACCATAATTAGTTTAAAACTAGTAGATTCAACACTTACTACAAACACAAACCCCATCAAACCATACTTGACATATTACAAGGACTCCAAAACACAAGGTATTATACATTGACAATAAGAGATACATTTTAAACATAAACTAGCTAGACCTATGAACATATTCACAAGGACACAACTCCCACGCCTAACCCGTCACCTGGATCACTTTCTATCTTCTTCCCGTGCCGTACCTGCGATGGTTATTCAATAACCACAATAGAAAATATATTTTCGTTTAAGCTTTCGCTTAGTGAGGAAACTAATCATGCTATTAGAATGTTCAATTTACAAATGCAACAATCATCAAGAACAACAGTGTAATGATCTCCGGAAAGTCAAGTACTCAAGCCACCACCCCCGGGTCCTTCTCACCCCGGAATTTCTTACTTTTTTATCGCATATAGCATATCATACACACTCTTGTGATCCCGAAGGCATCACCGTTTTATCATTGTGGTCATCACCACGCCCTGCTCATTGAGGGCTTACTATCCCTTACATATAGGACCTATAAATGGTGACCACTACTTGACTTCCCTTTGATTCATATAAGCACATAAACAACTAAGCATGCTTGGTTCCAAATTCATCAACATATATGTACATAAGCATGGATTAAGCAACAATCACCACATGAACATAACTAAACATCCAATTTGGGATTAGAGCACTCACCTCCTCAAATTATTAGCAAATTAAGCTTAGAAACCCAAATCTCTTACAAATTTTCAACCCAAATCCTACCGGTGTAAATCCTACATAATTTTGGTACAACAAATATCATCTATCAAAAATGGTCACCAGACAAACATTGCCGAAAATGAAAATGAAGGACATACATGTGATCCTCTTACCTCTACGAGTCCAAAAACGGTCTCGGATCTAAAATCCGGCGTCGAACGGTGAAGGAACGGCAAGAAACGTCGTCGAGGAACACCGTCGTCTTCGTCGAGGCTCGAGGCTCACTCTCCAACTCAAAACCCAGCTATGTTTTACAAGTGAGAGGCACTTGTGTACACATGCATATATGTTAACATAACTTCCCTTTATTCCCATTTACCTCCCCCAACTTTCCTTAAGTTTTATTATGAAATCCCCAAGTTAATTACATTAACTACCCAACTTTTCTAAATGGATTTAATCTTAGTCCCATATGGGTCCCAAACGTGGTCCCAGATGAATTATGAGGTTGCAATTAAACCTACCAATTATGAATTGTATTCAAATAAGCCCTCACATGGGTACCCAAATTGGTCCTTTTAAGCTATCATAAGACATAATATAATCTATAAACATTAAAAAAAGTATTCATATAAACATTAAAAAAAAGTATTCATATAAACATATAATGGCATCTAAATGCAAGTTATTTTAATTAGACCCTCATTGGGCCCCATTTTTATACCAGTCCCGCCTTTTACAGGACTTTCATCTGTGCCAGCATTTGAGCACCTTTTCACATGTGGGTTCATAACCCCACCTTAAATCATCTCATGCATTAATTATCTTTAATTAACACATATTAATATCAAATTTAGCTTCTCTTTTGGGTACGGGTGTTACATTTTTCGAGTGTATTGATCGAGAGGGAGATCGAATTTGGCATAGACGTGATGACGGGAACACACCCCGTTTCACGGACACCATATAGAATGGCTCTGGTACAGTTGAAGGAGTTGAAGACTCAGTTACATGAGTTTTTGGATAAGGGGTTCATCTCGCCTAGTATTTCACCTTGGGGTGCACTGTTTCTTTTTGTGAAAAGAAAGACAGGACAATGAGGATGTGTATTGATTATCATGAGATCAACAAGATGAACATTAAAAATAAGTACCCATTGCCACAGATCGATGATTTATTTGATCAACTACAAGGAGCTTAGATATTTTCAAAGATCGATTTGAGATCGCGGTATCATCAGTTAAAGGTAAAAGCTGAGGATGTTGAGAAGACGGCCTTTAGAACTCGGTACAATCACTATAAGTTTCTTGTAATGCCATATGGGGTAACCAATGCACTAGCTGCGTTTATGGACTTAATGAATAGGGTCTTTAAAACATATCTTGATGAATTTGTTATTGTTTTTATTGATGATATTCTTATTTACTCGAAGAGTCCAGAAGAACATGATAGGCATTTAAGATTGGTGTTAAAACGGCTACGAGAAAAACAATTGTTTAGAAAATTGAAGAAAAGTGAGTTTTGGTTAACAAGTGTTACCTTCTTTGGTCACGTGATTTCTAAAGATGGTGTGTCAGTTGATCCACAGAAAATAGAAGCCGTTATGAATTGGGACCAACTAATGTGTCAAAAATTCGTAGTTTTTTGGGATTGTCTGGGTATTACAGAAGGTTTGTTCAAGATTTCTCAAAGCTTGTGACCCTGATGACAACATTAATGAGAAAAGATGTTCCGTTTGAATGGGGGAAAGAATGTGAGGAATTCTTCCAGACATTGAAAAGTAAGTTGACATCTGCTCCGATTCTTATAATTCTGATAAGTATCAGAGAATTTAGGAATTATAGTGATGCTTCTCATCAAGGTTTGGGATGTGCTCTTATGCAAGGGGGTAAAGTGATAGCATATGCTTCGAGGCAATTGAGAACTCATGAGAAGAATTATCCAATCCACGATTTGGAACTTGCCACGATAATCTTTGCTTTAAAGATTTGGCGACACTACTTATACGGGGGAAATTATGAAATTTTCACCAATGACAAGAGCTTAAAGTACTTGTTTACCCAAAGGGATCGAAATATGCGACAACGAAGACGGTTGGAGTTAATGAAGGACTACGACAAGAAAATTCAATATCATCCGCGTAAGGCGAATGTGGCCATTGATGCTTTGAGTGGGAAATCATCAGAAAGTTTGACATGCATTTTGGCGGCACAAGAAGGGTTAGTGAAAGAGTTTGAACGATTGGAGTTAGAGGTGATTCCCAGAGTTGAAGGCGGTTTAATGGCTGCAATCATGGCACAACCTGATTTGATTAGAGAGATTAAAACGAATCAACTTTTGGATCCAAACTTGAAGAAAGTTATAGATGAATTACCCGAGGGTAAGCGACTAGAGTTTAGATTGCATGATGGGGTATTATGGTACATTAATCGGTTATGTGTGCCTAATGTTAACAGCCTTAAGGAAAGAATTTTGGAGGAAGCTCATGGTACTTGGTATTTGGTGCATCTGGGTAGTACAAAATTGTATAGAGATTTTAGGGAGGTCTATTGGTGGAGTGGTATGAAATATGAAGTTGTTGAGTATGTAGCCAAATGTATGACATGTCAGTTGGTAAAACTTGAACAACAATGACCCGTTGGGGATATACAACTATTGAAAATACCAGAATGGAAATGGGAGCACATTATGATGGATTTTGTGTATGGGTTGCCAAGATCTCCTAGATCTAATGATAGCATTTGGGTGATCGTTGACCGGTTGACTAAGTCAGCCCATTTTTTGTAGATAAAGACCATAGAACTGACAAAATTAGTGGAACTTTATGTTAAAGAGATAGTAAGATTGCATGGAGCACCGGTATCTATAGTATCGGATCGTGATACATAATTTATGTCTAGATTTTGGGAAGGGCTACAAACAGAATTGGGGACAACTTTGCACTTTAGTACCGCTTTTCACCCACAAACCAACGGACAGTCAAAACGGGTTATTCAAATTCTAGAGGATATGCTTAGAGTCTGTGTTGTGGATTTCAAGGCTGATTGGGAAACTCACTTGCCGTTAATTGAGTTTTCTTACAATAATAGCTTCCATATAAGCATTGGAATGGCGCCTTTTGAGGCGTTGTACGGTAAAAAAATGTAGATCGCCTGTATGATGGACAGAGGTTGGGGAAAAGCAACTTCTAGGGTCAAAAATTATACAAATGACCACCGATAAAGTTAGATTGATTAAGCAACGGTTGCAAGTGGCACAAAGTCGCTACAAAAGTTATGTTGATACAGGTAAAAGACCGTTAGAGTTTGAAGTTGGTGATTACGTGTTCTTGAAGGTTTCACCTTTGAAAGGTATTACACGGTTTGGTAAGAAGGGTAAGTTAAGTCCAAGATATGTGGGACCTTTTTTGATTTTAAATAAAGTGGGATTGGTAGCTTATATGTTGGATTTACCACAAGAGTTGTCACATGTTCATAATGTGTTCCACGTGTCTATGCTCATATGTTATGTGTCAGATTCAAGTCATATCCTTAAACCAGAACCGTTGGAAGTCCGAGAAGATATAACATATGTTGAGCGTCCAGTACGGATTCTAGACAGAAAGGATCAAGTGTTAAGAACAAAGATGATTCTGTTAGTCATGGTCCTCTGGCGTAATCATAGCATTGAAGAGTCAACTTGGGAATGAGAAGACAAAATTAGAGAGAAGTACTCACACTTGTTCGACTGATGAGGTAAGAATAAGTTTGGGGACAAACTTCTTAAAAGGGAGGGAGAAATGTAACACCCGTACCCAAAAAAGAAGATTAATGTGATATTAGTATGTGTTAATAAATGAGAATTGATTCATAAGATGGTTTAAGGTGGGGTTATGAACCCATATGTGAAAAGGTGTTCAAATGCGGACACAGATGAAAGTCCTGTGACAAGTAGGACTGGTAATAATGATGTCTTTATCAAGTTTGATAAAGTAGTATGCATGAACTACATTTTCTTTGTGGCGTGCAGTTGGGTGATCGATGCTTCTCTTCAAACGTGGGGATTTTGTATGGGGTACGACCTCCTCGGAAGAACATTTTTATCCCCAATTATACTAGTGTCAATTTCAACTTGTTTGTCTCATACTAGTTTTGGCAGATACGGAGGCCCCAAGAAAGTTGAATTCATGCTTAAATGATTTTGGTAATTTCATTTTGGTTAGTTTTATGTATGTTTGAGGATCTATGAAGCAATAAATATTGATAGAATTTACAATATAAGACAAGAAGTCTCCTCATTCTATGACACATATCACTATAAATCGTTTACACTTTTGTTTGGTTCTTGCAAGGGATGAAGTCAAGGATAGAAAAAGGCTTAATGTAATACCTGTACCCGGAAAAGAAGATTAATGTGAAATTAACATGTGTTAATTAGTGAGAATTGATTCATAAGATGGTTTAAGGTGGGGTTATAAACCCACATGTGAAAAGGTGTTCAAATGCAGACACAAATGAAAGTCCTGTGATAAGTAGGACTGGTATAAATGTGGGGCCCAATGAGGGTCTAATTAAAATAATTTGCATTTGATGTCATTATATGTCCATATGAGTACTTGTTTAAATGTTTAAAGATACTATAATGTCTTATGATAGGTTAATGGGACTAGTTTGGGTACCAATGTAAGGGCGTATTTGAATACAATGTATAATTGGTAGGTTTAATAGCAACCTCATAATTTATGTGGGACCACGTTTGGGACCTACGCGGGACTTAGACTAAATCCATTTAGAAAAGGTGGGTAGTAATTGTAATTAACATGGGGGTTTCATAATAAAGCTTAAAGAAAGTTAGGAGAGGTCATTGCATATGCGTCGAGACAACTTAGACCGCACGAGAAGTACTATCTGACATATGATTTAGAATTGGCCACCGTGATTTGTGCATTGAAGATTTGGCATCACTACCTGTACGGAGAGAAATGTAAGATATATACGGATCATAAGAGTTTGAAGTACTTGTTCACGCATCAAGACTTGAATATGAGGCAAATGAGGTGGCTAGAGTTGATGAAAGACTATGATTTATCAATTCACTAGCATTCGGGCAAGGCGAATGCAGTCATCAATGCTCTTAATCATAAAGCACCAACCAATATGGCATCAGATTCGACTTCGCAAAGAGAATTGATTCAAGATATGGAGAATATGGAACTCGAAGTAATTTCGAGAACCAAAGGTGGCTTAATGTCGACGATCGTGGCACAACCACTATTGATTCACGAGATTACGGAGAAACAACTTCAAGACTTGGCTTTGAAAAAGGTTTGTGAAGAGATTTCAATGGGCACATAATCGGGATTCACTTTTGAGAACGATGTTTTGAGATTGACGGGTAGAATTTGTGTACCTAACGAGAAATAATTGAAACGGAACATCCTAGAGGAAGCACACAATATAAAGTATACCATTCATCCGGGGAGTACCAATATGTATACAGATTTGAGACATGTTTATTGGTGGCTGGGAATGAAGAGGGAAATAACACGCTACATTTCACGATGTACGAGTTGTCAACAGGTGAAGGCCTAACGCCAAGTACCTTTTGGATTGTTACAATCGTTACCGATAGCCGAGTGGAAATGTGAACACATTTACAATGGACTTTGTTAGTGGGTTTCTGAGATCGAAGAGACCAAATACTATTATTTGGGTGATCGTAGACCATTTGACAAAATCGTCGCACTTCCTACCACTTCGAACAACTAAGCCGATGATTTTAGCTAAGTTGTACATCCGCAAAATTGTGAGACTACATGGTATACCAGTTTCTATTATTTTGGATAGAGATAGTAGTTTTACAAGAAAGTTTTGGAGGGCTTTGCAAGAGGTAATGGGTACCAAATTGCATTTCAGTACCGCTTTTCATCCTCAGACCGATGGTCAATCGGAAAGAGTAATCCAGATTTTGGAAGACATGCTTCGTTTATGTGTACTTGAATTTTTAGGGTGATTGGGAAGACTACTTGCCATTGATTGAGTTTACATACAACAACAGTGTCTAGACGAGTATTGGAATGGCTCCTTATGAAGCTTTGTATGGTCGTGTATGTCATTCACCGATTTGTTGGATAGAAGTCAGGAAAAGAATGATTAAAGGGCTGAAGATTGTGCAAGAGAGGAAAGATAATATAAAGGTGATTCGACAACAGTTACTGATAGCACAGAGTAGATATAAGAGTTATGTTGATAAGCATAGGAGACCGTTGGAATTTGATGTGGGAGATTTGGTTTACTTGAAGGTGTCACCTTCAAAGGGGATTACTAGATTTGTGAGATGCGGGAAACTCAACCCGAGGTATGTAGGACCTTTTGAAATCATTGGTAGAGTTGGACTCGTAGCATATCGATTGGGTTTACTGAATGAGTATGCTCAAGTGCATAACGTGTTCCATGTATCCTTGCTACGAATACGTTTGGCGGAAGATAGAGATCAAGTAATGACTCTGACGCCGCATGAGATTTAGAGTGACTTGACGTATGTTGCGTATCTAGTAGAGCTTGGATCAAAAGGATCAAACCTTACGGAATAAGGTGATATCAAAGGTGAAAGTGTTATGACATAGCAAAACGACAGAGGAGATGACATGGGAATTAGAAGATGAGATGCGTACTCAGTATCCGCACCTATTCGATACATGAGGTAAAAGTCTGGGGACAAGCTTCTTTTAAGGGGGAGAGAATTATAACACCCGTGTATGTGTTTATCGTATTTCATTAGATTTCTCATTCATGATAATGTGATGTGATGTGCATTTGTGGCACATGTGTGAGTGAGTTGTAACTCACGAGTCGATTTGGGTGTCTAATGGATGTTTTGTTGTTGTGAGGTCTCTCTGAGATTGAGACGTTCATTGTGGAATATCCTAAATAGTTATTTGAAAATAAATGTTTACCTGTGTATTTCACTATCAGTATTATTATGTGGTTTAGAATATAGTTCTGTCATTAATTATAGTATCCTTCTGAGGACGAATTAACACGCTACATAATGGTAGGTTAATTAGTAATTTCTTAAAATCATGTGGGATCGCGTTTTAGCAAATAAACAGAACTTAGATGAAAAATTTTATAATGTGAGATATTCACTCGTGAAGCAATAACTTAGACGTTCAAGACATTTTTAAGAAGATTGGATGATTTGAGAACTCATGGGAAGTTAAACGTAATTTTTTAGAGTCGTGCCTATACATAGAAAGTGGTGAGATATTTTCATTTCTAAAGTTTTCTAACCTAAATTCAAGAGAGGCCAAAAGTTGGTTTTTGGAACTTGGATCTTCACGATGCCAAACGACGACCGTTTGTTCGTTGGTTTTCAACTAAAATTATTTTTGTGGATCCCTCGAGATAAGAGCTACATTTTGACATCCATTATGTCTTGTTTGGATAAGTTTTTCGAAAACTCATGATCGGGAGAGAACAAATCCTAATTACATGCCTTAATTCACAGTTGTTAGTACTTTTTTTATCCTTTTTTGTATATTTTTACTTCGTTTTCTATTTTTTGTCAGGATTTGGAGAAAAGTAAGGATTCCAAGCTAAATGGGGTGAAAAAGCAGAAGAAAAGAAGCTGAAAAAACCACATCGCGCGCGCGGCCCGCTCGCGCGAAATACCAGAAATCGCTCGCGCGACCTCTCAGAATCGCACTCACATGTCCCGCTCGCGCGACCTGTGTAAAAACCAAATATGTGTATTTCAGTATTCTGAAGACTCCTACATAAACGAAACTGCCTAATTACGTCTGGAAAGCTAAATACAGCAGTTTTAGTGCGAATTGGGTTAGGAAAGCTTCCAAACTTGCTCTAAATCTATAAATACTCAATTATAATTTAATTCTTAGGTTGACAATTAATATACACAAAATATACAACCATACTTCCAGCCATTGAAGAGAGGAAAGCAAGGAGAAGAAGAAGAAGACCAAGGATTCTCATGACCTCCTCCATCAACCTCTTGCCAATCATCAATTCTATGGCCAACTAAACTCAAGATCTAGGGTTTCAATAAAACCCTAGCCAAGTAATAGAGTGTATTTTATGTTTTTATTTTAGTTTTATTATGTATGGATGACAGTTACATGTTCCGAGGATTTTTATTAATAAATCGTGCTTTTATTAATTAAATCATTACTTTTAAAGTTTACTCTTGTCTTAGATCTATTTTGATGGTAGTGTTCTCAATGATCTATGCTTGCTATGCTTGTTTAGATTATTTACATGTAATGGTGCTTAAATTGAATTGTGCTATCAAGTATCCGAATAATCCATGCCTAGATTAGACGGATTATACCACAACCCAAGTTTAGTGTGGGATAATTCGTGCTAACCGAAGATGGATTATGTTGGTGCTTGAACCATAGTTATTTTCTTGACGGAGGAATTAGGATTGTAGCTACAATTCTCCATTATCATCCAACTTAATAAGCTAAAGTAATTCGTAAATACCCTTATTATGAAGCTAGTGGTGGATTTGCAATCCTAGGTTCCTAAACTTATTATAAAAATAAATATTTAATTACTTTCATAGTTTAGATTTATTTTATTGTTATTAGTTTAATTCAAATTAAATCCAAAATCTGTTTTTCTTAATTAACAAAATTTAGGTTTTAAAAATTAAAGTGCGTAGTAGTCAATCTCTGTGGGTTCGACCTTTACTTCCACACTACAAATTTTTTGAAAGTAAAGTATAAGTTAAGCATACTTTTATATCTTGATTTTGACAAGTTCAACTAATTTTTTGGAATTTTTATAGAAAGCTGTTAATCAAACTTTTGATCCATAGGAATCGTATTAGACGGACTTCTACACGTTCTTTGTGCTCGATTTTTCCTTAGAGCGGGATTTAAGAGCGTGAATTGGAGGTGAATGATTCAACTATGTGTTTTGGAATAATTCTTTGACGTATATTCGTGTTTTGTACGAAAGCAAGTTTCAATTCATAGCTACATATTGTTTAGTTCATATTGGGCGATTATATTGATATGTAGGCCCAATCGTACGGTACAAAGTTTGATTTATGTCGAAAGCATGGTAAAATGTATTTGAGCATGTTTAGTTGCTATTTGGGTTAAAGGAGTGCGTGTACCAAGCCATTGTTGTGGAGCCGTTGTAGGCATAAGGTCGCACATTTGAAAAAAAGAAACATAGATCTTACCTAATCGCGTGGACTTATTGGTGAGGAATCGGAGACTAGGAGTGTGGACCGTACACATGAGATTCTGGAGACCAGTATGAATTGTAGAGATGTGAATGCGAGCATGTTTATCATTCATGTGCATCATTGATTTATTCACTAAGCGTTAGCTTAAACAAATCGAACTATGTGTGGTAATTCAAATAACCATTTCAGGTATTAATGCCGACAAAGAATTGAGGAGGTGATCACGAGATTTTGGGAATTCACCTACAAGGCGACTCATCACGTTCATCTCGTAGTTTTGTAATAGAAGTGGATAATAGCCTTGTATATGTTTCATTTCATTTCCAAACGCTATAAGGAATTACTTTCGGATAGCTAGACCTACGTTTCGTATTGACTTGGAAAACATGGAATGGGTTGGTTAAGTTATTATGAATCTAAACCTGGCGTTCGCGTCTTGAATGTTTTACTTATAGACTTAATGTTTTGGTTTAATGATTAAGGTAGTTAACGATCGCAAGGGTCGCTTGACTTTAGGCAATATCCTAGTATAAGAAGGATTGCTGTCAGGAATTCCTTAAATGAGTAGGAAGAGCCTCGATGGTGTGCCACGTGACCTAGATTCATATGTGTGGATTTGGGACGTGACACTAACCACTTGGAATATCAATTCCAAACTCATTTCAAGAATTCCTTAAAGCACTTGCAAAATATGGTTTTATTTGGAAACCAAACTCAAGAATCCATGGAAGTATGATACATGAGAGAATAGATAATCCATGGTATGATACAACATGCTAGGAGTGGTAAAGATTATGTTCATGGGATGTGGGTTCATCTAGATGCTAGTGAGTGTAGCACCAAAGTGTGAAAGTCAAAAAGTGGTCTGCTATGAATAGTGTCCAGACTGTATGTATCACTTTATAAAATCATAATGGGAGGTCAAGCATGCCTAGGAAAATTCGAAAAAAAATTAGAGAGCCTCCCTAGTGTGTATAAAATACAGAGAAAAGAGACCAAACTCTAATAGCTATTACAATTAAAAGAAACAAATCAGAATGTACACATGACTCAAAAACAAAAGCTACATTGTTGACTGATTTTGTATAATTTTTTATAAATACAAAAACAACTATTATGATGCTCAAAAGATACAAAAAGTTTCATAACACATTGAAGTTCAAATAAAAAATAGAAAAGACCATGTTATGTGATAAAAAAACATCCGAAATAAATGTAAGAAGTCAGACTACAATCTGTGAGAGAAAAGGCAAATTGTTAACATAAAATTCTAAAATCCAGAAAACATGTTTCTACATTTCTAAAATTGATGAAACAAAATTAGGGTGAACTATAATATATTAAGAAGGTTTTCCAAGTAGTTATATCACCATAACTCAAGTATTTAATTCAATATAAATGTTTGAACTCAGATTGTTCACTGTTTTGAGAAAATCTACAGAAAATGAACTTTTCCTTTTAAAAAACTCACTTGGTTTTGCTTGGGGCTTTGAAAGAGGAGTTCAAATCTTGAATCTAAACACTTGAGAAGATGAAGTAGCAATATAGAACATCCTCTTAACACTTGAAACCTCAAGAATTTGGAATAAGAAGAAATCAAAATAGAAATGAGGTTCAGGGAGAGATGATGCAAATGACAAAGAAATCAAAATAGAAATGGAGGTTGAGGAGAGATTATGCTAGAATGTAAAGAAAAAGAAATGCAAGTATGACAAAGAAAAATAAAAATAGAAATGAGATTAGGAAAGAAGAATAAGTATATAGTCAATGATCTTTCAATGGTGGAACCACAAGCATTCAACATCTCATATATGTGTATGTGGGTGTGTACATCACTCTCTAACTCATTAGAAACTCAAAAGGATATAAAGAAAATGGATTGAAAGCTTGAAAGCACAACTTTAGTTTTAAAAAAACTAGTTGAAACTCACATTTTGATTGGATTTTGAAGAAGAAAACTACTATTCCTCTCTTTACTTTTCCCTAACTCTCTATCTCTCTCTTCGGAGCTTCCATTAAACAGTAAACACCTCAAGTCCCCTCTAAATGGAAGCAAATGATCTTCTTTTATAGGCCAATATGGGGGTGTATTTTGAATTTTGAAAAGTCTCTAACTGGTCCAAAAAGTTCAGATTATCAAAACTATGCCGTTTTATTTGTTGGAAATTTGAATTAGAACCCAAAAATTAAACAAAAATTACAAAAAAATTGAAAAACACTCAGAATGCCTCCGCGGCACTTGACTAGTGCAATCGCAGTAGTCAACCCCCCGGTTGACCATATTTTGCATTTAGGCCCTCGAAATTCCCGAAATTCGCAAAACAGCCCTATTTTTTCAAAATTCACAGAAAATTCATACGAAATCCAAATTGAGATTGTGATATACCGTTGGAAAGATATTGAGGTCTACTTTACATAAAAAAAAAAGTTTAAATTTGGGTCACTTTGGAAAGTTTTGGGGTATTCATGATAAAAACCGATTTGATCGCCTTTTTTACCTTCAGAAATTCATAACAAATTCATTTTAAGTCCATAAATTATGTGCGATATACCTTTGGAAAGCTACTGACCTCTAGTATTTGATAAAAATATTTCAATGTTGAAAAGGTGAATTTCACTTTCGGTCAAATTGCAGTCAAATAGTGCATTTCTAAAAAATTGCAAGAAGTTTTGGGAGCCTTCGGAGACTGACGTTTTCGTCCGCTTTTCTTTTAAAACATATTTAAAGACTTTTCACATGATTTAGAATGATTTCAGAGCTTTCAGGCGATTTCAAAAAATTTCGGTCAAACTGGTCAAACAGAGACTTTCGAGACTTCCAGGAGCCAATGGGAGCTGATGTTTTCAAAATTTTCTCTTTTGAAAATACTTTTTTTGTTTATTTTGAATGACATCAAATGATTTATGAACTACTGGGCCAATTCAGAGAGTTTTCGGAGTAGCGTGTTGGAAAATGGAGCTTACTTTTTCCGTGAGGAATACCTTTTTCAAAATATGACTGCGCAACTTGCGCTTTTGAGTGCAAAGGTCTTTAAGGCATTTAGCGTAAGCGGCAATTTGTTTTATAGCATCGAGGAATGGAATATTTAATTTAACTTGTTTAAACACCTCGAGTATATCTTCAGTTTTTGAACTACTGGGCCAATTCAGAGAGTTTTCGGAGTAGCGTGTTGGAAAATGGAGCTTACTTTTTCCGTGAGGAATACCTTTTTCAAAATATGACTGCGCAACTTGCGCTTTTGAGTGCAAAGGTCTTTAAGGCATTTAGCGTAAGCGGCAATTTGTTTTATAGCATCGAGGAATGGAATATTTAATTTAACTTGTTTAAACACCTCGAGTATATCTTCAGTTTTTGAACATTTTTTAGACAAATGTGACGGTCCCTCAACGTTTGGTGGATATGGCATTCTCGGAATGTAATTCGATGGGACCGGTTCATTTTCTTTTCTTCTTTTACTCGTGCCCTCACTCTTTTCTTGATTCGAATTTATGTTTATATTTTTCTCTCCCTCAACCGGAATTACATCAACATCCTCTTCCCTTGTAGTCGTCCTAGTCGATACGGCATTCACTTGCGCACTCGACCCCCCATTCTCGTATTGTCCCTTAGGGTTTTGAATAGTTTGCGCAGACAACTTCCCCTCGTTTCTACGACTCACCGCAGTAGCTATTTGTCCCATTTGGGACTCAAGCTTCGCAATGGATTGTGTATGAGAGTGCACTATTTGTGCTTGCGCTTGGGCTTGTGTTTAGATATTCTTAAGAGACACCAACACCGTAGCCTCAAACGCGTTATCCCTTGGAGGGTTAGGATTAGGAGGTGGGTGTTGGTATTGATTTTGTTGATATTGGGGTCGATAAGTATGAGAAAAATTGTTCGACATAGAATTATAATTATTCCGTGGGAATTGTTGTATAGAATTAACGTGTTGCTCAACAAACTCTGGGAATTGAGATGCAGAAGGACATGCAAAGATATTATGAGACGGTTCAGAACATAATGCACATACTTCTGAAAAAGGTGGAGTGGACCTAATTCCCATCCTCATAAGTTGGTCAAATTTTCTATTTAATTCTTGTATTTCAATTGAATGACTTGACTCGTACTTTACCTCTCGCTTAGGTTGAAGGTACCCCTCAGAACGTACCAACACCGCTTGGTGCATCGAATTCTTACTCAACGTTTCAAAAAATTTCCAGGCCTCGTCGGCGCTTTTGTGTAGAAAAGTACCCACACAGACGGCATCGACGGTATTACAAATAGAGGGAATAAATCCCTCGTAAAAGACCTGTACCAACTGCTACTTAGGAACCTGATGATGTGGGCAGGAACGTAATAATTCTTTAAATTTCTCCCATGTGTCATAAAGTGTTTCCCCATCTTGCATCACAAAGTTTGTTATGGATTTTCTTATCTGATTTGTACGCATAATAGGGAAAAACTTTTGTAAAAATGTGATGTGTAAGGCTTCCCATGTTTTAATTGTGTTTGGCTCAAGTGATTGAAGCCAATACTTCGCTTTATCCCTTAAAGAGAATGGAAAGAGACACAGTTTTAATTCATCATCAGTGAAATTTTGGATTTTTAACGTAGAGCAAATATCTTGAAAATCTCCTACGTGTTGATATGGATCTTCATTGAAACGGTCATGGAAAGAAGGAAGTAGCGAGATGGTAGACGACTTTATCTCAAAGTGAGATGCTGTCGCCTCCGGTAATTCGATACCAGCTTGAGGCGTGTAAGTCGTAGGAATAAAATAATCTTTAAGCGGAGGAGGTGGAGGTATATTATGATTATTTACATTATTTCCGTTATTTCCGCTATAGGCCATTGGAATAGGTTCTATGTTCAAAGTTCAAGTTTTTCTTAAACGTTTACTGGTGCTTTGAATTTCGGCCTGAAATAACGACGACGGTTTCGAAGTCCGACTGACTCTAAGGGTACGTTCAAGTTCAGGATCGATAGAAAATAATTCAGGTTTACTTGAACGCATACCAAACATAAACTAAAAAGAAAAGAAATTAAAATAAGGACTGACTCAACAAATACAAAAATAATCACGCAAATCAGACAACAGGCAAGCATACAGTACTACTATGATACATGTAGTTATCCTTATGCAGTGATTCGCGTCAAAGCCCAGTGCCCCGGGTTTCCTAGCTAATGCAGTGCTCACTCCACAAGTAACCTAATGCAAGTAATTGCGTCTCAATGGCCTGACTTACAGTGATTTGATGCGAAGTTTCAAAGAAAGCGATTTACTTGAATTTTATTTATTTATTTATTTTTTCGCGTAAGCTCCTTTGACGTGCACAGCTGCTCCACTCGAAACGCTAGAATTTTGAGTTCCTAAGAAATTGCAAAAATAAAAGAAAATTTAGAAACTTAAAACAAAAATGAAAAATAAGAAAAAAAAATAAAAATAAAAATAAAAATAAAAATAAAAATAAAACTTAATCTAGTATTTACGAATTAACTAAACTAAGATTCTAAAACTAAAGGTAGTAATGCAATCCTCGGAAACGGCGCCAAAAATTGATATTGTCAAAATCAAGATATAAAAGTATGCTTAACTTATGCTTTACTTTCAAAAGATTTGTAGTGTGAAAGTAAAGGTCGAACCCACAGAGATTGAATGCTACGCAGTTTAATTTTTAAAACCTAAATTTAGTTAATTAAGAAAAATGGATTTTGGATTTCATTTGAATTAAACTAATAACAATAAAAGTAAATCTAAATTATGAAAGTAATTAAATATTTGTTTTTATAATAAGTTTAAGGAACCTAGAATTGCAAATCCACCACTAGCTTCATAATAAGGGTATTTACGAATTACTTTAGCTTATTAAGTTGGATGATAATGGGGAATTGTAGCTACAAGCCCAATTCCTCCGTCAAGAAAATAACTATGGTTCAAGCACTAACATAATCCATCTTCGGTTAGCACGAATTATCCCACACTAAACTTGGGTTGTGGTATAATCCGTCTAATCTAGGCATGGACTATTCGGATACTTGATAGCACAATTCAATTTAAGCACCATTACATGTAAATAATCTAAACAAGCACAACAAGCATAGATCATTGAGCACACTACCATCAAAATAGATCTAAGACAAAAGTAAATTTTGAAAGTAACGATTTAATCAATAAGAGCACGATTTATTTATAAAAATCCTCGGAACATGTAACTGTCATCCATACATAATAAAACTAAAATAAAAATATAAAATACACCCTATTACTTGGCTAGGGTTTCATTGAAACCCTGGATCTTGAGTTTAGTTGGCCATAGAATTGATGAACGGCAAGAGGTTGATGGAGGAGGCCATGGGAATCCTTGGTCTTCTTCTTCTTCTCCTTGCTTTCCTCTCTTCAATGGCTGAAGTTTTAGTTGTGTATTGATGTTTCTAATGTTGTGTAATGATGTGTAACCACAAAATTGATTTAGAATATGATTTATATAGAGTTTGGAAGGATTTAGGAAGATTTCCTAAACCAAATCGTACTAAAACTGCTATATTTACATTTCTGGACGTCATATGCACAAACTACCTTCGCTGGGCACTTTAATTTAACAAAATACGCATTTTTGGTTTTTTCACAGGTCGCTCGCGCGGCTTGCTCGCGTGAGGTCCTTTTTGCTACACTGCACGACTTTCGTAGAATTGCGATAACGTTTTGCTCGGAACTCGGATTGACTTGCCGTTTGTGGCCACACGTCTGTAACTTGAAGATCTACATTTTATATCTTTGGAACAATTTCTTAAATCTGAAGTATTCCTTGTCAAAAATGCAATTTTCTGAGGCTTCTACTGCATTCAGCTTTCACCGGAATCATCGTTTGAGCCCAGAATGACTTCCAAAGTCACTAATCATTGGATTTTGTGCATTTTCAAGTTAAAGCTCCAAATCCTACAAAATTTAGAATACTTATTAAAAAATAACTAATAACTTCATGAAATTGGCTAACAAAGGGTATTTGTAAGACTATAAACAGCAACTATTCGTCGCCGATCACACCCCCAAACCTACTCTTTGCTAGTCCTCGAGCAAAAAGAACAGAAATATAAAACTACTACTACAAATACTACTCCATTTTTGCATGGATCACGATTGCATTTAGCATATGCAACAAGCCTTTTAAACCCCTAGGTGTTCCCAGTCGGACGAGTGAAGTCTCGTGAGGGTTCTCGTCAACAAGTCACCCACAACCATGTTTATTAACTTAAAAATTCAAAAAGTTTTATTAAAAATGAAAAACATAATAGGCAATACTCCTTATTATAAAACAATGATTTGAAATAGAATAACGAACAAGAAGAAACGGAATTAAACGTCTACCTACGTCATGAAAAGCAATCCCAAGCACATGCATCATATGAATCAATAGAGTTTCTCATAAAATTGCACGTGTGTGATATGGTAGTCAAATAAACACGCACATGTCATGAACTTGGAATATAACTCGGATGACCATCTAACTATGCTTCGAATACGAATCTCACAATGAATTACACTCTCAAATGAAACACTTAGAAACAGGTGTAATTTATCGCGTATATGCGAGCAAAGAAAATATGTTTTCAAAACAAGAAACGCTCACATATGACTCAAAAAAGACGCATGACACGAAAAAATAGTAGTATCATGGATTGGATGCCAACAGTCAAGAAAAATTAATCATTACCATGTTTTAATCCCCCTCCCATCGTTTTCATATCCAAACTATGTTTTCTAGGATCAAATAGGACTTTTCAACGGTTGTAATGTGGCTCAGGCAGTGAAAAAGGATAGAAAGGATTCATTAGGTAGCTAATCTCAGAATGACATTGTAAGGCATGTTCGATTTCTTTCATTCTCTCTTCCACCAACTTCATCATTTCATTCTCTTCTTTTCATTCCTTTCAATTTTTTATCCTTCTATTTCTTTTTCTTTTTTTTTTTCAACCTTATTTTTTTTTCTTTTGTTTTGTTTTCTTTTTCTCTATTCTTTTCCTCCTTGTTGCTTTTGAAATGAATATTCAATAAATAACAAGGCAACCACCCCAAACATCATCTTATTTTCTTCTTCTTCTCAATCACACATCATCTTAACACCACTAAAAGTTGATCAATCTTTCAGGGGTGGACTCCAAGTTGGCCAAATTGGAGCAAAAACAGGATAATGGTAATTAAAGAAAAATGGCATTTTAATGGCTCAAAGGGCGAACTAAGGAAATTTTATCATTTATAGGTCGGCAGTAAACAAAGAGGGCCTACCATCATTTCCTATGGTCATATGGTTCTTCAACGTTACAACGGAAGATTATTTAGCATGGTGACAAATATTTTAACTTGACTATCAACCAAAACAAGAATAATGATACTAAACAACGAGTTAATGTGCTATTTCAATGAAATTCGACAAACACAAAATGCATTTATAACCCTTTATAAAGAAAAGATAGGCTCAAAAGCTCACCGGGTTTAGTCTCCACCTTGTGTTATCTAGAAATCCGAATCATATTATAGTTCACATCAAACATGTATTCAAGCGACTACGTGTAGTACATAGGTTTGCGTGCAAATCTAAGATATAAAACTACGATTCAAACGATATATGACCTAAAATGTCGCATCATGACTTTAGCGAATGTTTAATTACATCTTCTCATGTTTACCATTCTATAACAATTCAAGTTACATAACAAGATGTATCGACTAGAGATTGCAAAACCGTAGGTGGCATCGTTTATTTAAGCACAAGTATCAAATTTTTTTTAAAATTTTGGTGTATATAATAATGTGCATGTGAGTGCATACCCCCAAACCTAAACCTTTCATTGCCCCCAATGAAACAATAAAACGAAAAAAAGGAAAGGACGTAAGGAAGGAACGATATAACCTAGATCTCGACAATCACAAAGGTGAATGTATAAATATGACAATAAAATTCAATGGCTCCATAAAGAGCTACTAATCACCTGTCAATACTTGACAAAAGAAAATAAACTAACAAAAGAAAACAAATAGTTAATAGAAATATAAATATGTAATACACTAAACTAAACTAAATTAAAACTAAAAAATTAACGAATAGAAACAAAAACAAACAGAACTATGTAAACAAGGAAAGACTACATATAAAAAAAAATTATAAGAACAAACAGAAAAAATAAAAACAACTGACCAGGTGTGGGAAACAGGAGGTAAAAGATAAAAGAGAAAACTCAAAAACTCCCTACCTCGCGCGAGCGACCCTCGCTCGCGCGAATTCCTCCGCGAGGTAATGCAGAACCTTGATTAAAATTTTATAAAAGAAAGATTTCTAAGTCCCCAGATCGCGCGAGCGGGCCGCTATTTTATAAAAAGAAAGATTTCTAAGTCCCCAGATCGCGTGCGCGAGGAGGTCGCTCGAGCGACCTCCTCGCGCGCGCGAATTTCGGCGCGAGGTGATACTGAGGCTAAATATCACATAAGGCTTTAAAAAATTTCACTAAGGGGCAAGCTCGCGCGAGTTGCCATTTTTCCTCTTTTTCTTTATTTTTTGTATATAAATTGAAAATAAGTTTACTCCGACCCCCATACCTGTCCAGAATGACCCCAAAAAGGACTCAAAATTAAAAGAAACGGACGAAATAAAGCTTGGGTTGCCTCCCAAGAAGCGCTATCTTTTACGTCTTTAGCTAGACCGTTCTAGCTCAAGATTTATGGAGGTTAAAAATCAGACTTTGTACCCCTTAGGATATCAGGAAGATCCCGGTGATAAGCAGAAATAACGTTGCTTTGAATTAATTCGACCGATGGTTCTCCCGAATTATATTCAAATCAATTTTTTACCTTTCGAGTAAATTCATCATTCGGGTCTTGGTTGTCAGGATTCATCCGCTCATTACGAATTATATTATTTTCCTCACCCATATTAAGTTCTTTGTTAGGCTCAATATTCCGTCTTACCTCACATTCCGCCTCACATAGGTAATCGTCGTCTTTAGGAGGTTGATCCATAGCATTAAAAATATTTAATTTCAAGTTCATGTTCCCAAATGACACCTTCATTACCCCCGTCCGACAGTTAAAACGAGCATTAGCGGTTGCTAAGAATGGACGGCCTAAGATGATAGGTGTATATTTCCTAGCATCTAGCACGAGTTCAGTGTCAAGAACCATAAAATCGACAGGATAGCAACATTTATCAACTTTTACTAAGACGTCCTCGACAATTCCTCTAGGGATTTTAATAGAACGATCCGCTAATTGTATTGTAGCGGCCGTAGGTTTAAGTTCACCTAGTCCTAATTGTTTATAGACGTGATAAGGTAAGATGTTAGCACTAGCTCCTAAGTCAAAGAGAGCCCGATGAATAATAGTGTCACCTATGACACATGAAATCGTAGGCGTACTTGGATCTTTATATTTTGGAGTAGCGTGTTGGAAAATGGAGCTTACTTTTTCCATGAGGAATACCTTTTTCGAAATATGACTGCGCAACTTGCGCTTTTGAGTGCAAAGGTCTTTAAGGCATTTAGCGTAAGCGGGAATTTGTTTTATAGCATCGAGGAATGGAATATTTATTTTAACTTGTTTAAACACCTTGAGTATATCTTCAGTTTTCGAACCTTTCTTAGACAAATATGACGGTCCCTCAACGTTTGGTGGATATGGCATTCTCGGAATGTAATTCGATGGGACCGGTTCATTTTCTTTTCTTCTTTTACTCGTGTCCTCACCCTTTTCTTGATTCGAATTTATGTTTATATTTTTCTCTCCCTCAACCAGAATTACATCAACTTCCACTTCCTTAGTAGTTGTCCTAGTCGATAAGGCATTCACTTGCGCACTCGACCCCCCATTCTCGTATTGTCCCTTAGGGTTTTGAATAGTTTGCGCAGGCAACTTCCCCTCGTTTCTACGACTCACCGCAGTAGCTATTTGTCCCATTTGGGACTCAAGCTTTGCAATGGATTGTGTATGATAGTGCACTATTTGTGCTTGCGCTTGGGCTTGTGTTTCGATATTCTTAAGAGACACCAACACCGTAGCCTCAAACGCGTTATCCCTTGGAGGGTTAGGATTAGGAGGTGGGTGTTGGTATTAATTTTGTTGATATTGGGGTCGATAAGTATTAGGAAAATTGTTCGACATAGAATTATAATTATTCCATGGGAATTGTTGTATAGAATTAACGTGTTGCTCAACAAACTCCGGGAATTGAGATGCAGAAAGACATGCAAAGATATTATGAGACGGTTCAGAACATAATGCACATACTTCTGAAGAAGGTGGAGTGGACCTGATTCCCATCCTCATAAGTTGGTCAAGTTTTCGATTTAATTCTTGTATTTCAATTGAATGACTTGACTCGAACTTTACCTCTCGCTTAGGTTGAAGGTACCCCTTAGAACGTACCGACACCGCTTGGTGCATCGAATTCTTACTCAACGTTTCAAAAATTTTCCAGGCCTCGTCGGCGCTTTGGTGTAGGAAAGTACCCACACAAACAGCATCGACGGTATTACAAACAGAGGGAATAAGTCCCTCGTAAAAGACCTGTACCAACTGCCACTTAAGAACCTGATGATGTGGGCAGGAACGTAATAATTCTTTAAATTTCTCCTATGTGTCATAAAGTGTTTCCCCATCTTGCATCACAAAGTTTGTTATGGATTTTCTTATCTGATTTGTACGCATAATAGGGAAAAACTTTTGTAAAAATGCGGTGTGTAAGGCTTCCCATGTTTTGATTGTGTTTGACTCAAGTGATTGAAGCCAATACTTCGCTTTATCCCTTAAAGAGAATGGAAAAAGACGCAGTTTTAATTCATCATCAGTGAAAGTTTGGATTTTTAACGTAGAGCAAATATCTTGAAAATCTCCTAAGTGTTGATATGGATCTTCATTGAAACGGCCATGGAAAGAAGGAAGTAGCGAGATGGTAGACGACTTTATCTCAAAGTGAGATGCTGTCGCCTCCGGTAATTCGATACCAGCTTGAGGAGTGTAAGTCGTAGGAATAAAATAATCTTTAAGCGGAGGAGGTGGAGGTATATTATGATTATTTACATTATTTATGTTATTTCCGCTGTCGGCCATTGGAATAGGTTCTATGTTCAAAGTTCGAGTTTTTCTTAAACGTTTACGGGTGCTTTGAGTTTTGGCCTGAAATAACGACGACGGTTTCGGAGTCCGACTGACTCTAAGGGTACGTTCAAGTTCAGGATCGATAGAAAATAATTCAGGTTTACTTGAATGCGTACCAAACATAAACTAAAAAGAAAAGAAATTAAAATAAGGACTGACTCAACAAATACAAAAATAATCACACAAATCAGACAACAGGCAAGCACACAGTACTACTATGATGCATGTAATTATCCTTATGCAGTGATTCGCGTCAAAGCCCAGCGCCCCGGGTATCCTAGCTAATGCAGTGCTCACTCCACAAGTAACCTAATGCAAGTAATTGTGTCTCAGCGCCCTGACTTACAGTGATTTGATGCGAAGTTTCAATGAAAGCGATTTACTTGAATTTTATTTATTTATTTTTTTTTCGCGTAAACTCCTTTGACGTGCACAACTGCTCCACTCGAAATGCTAGAATTTTGAGTTCCTAAGAAATTACAAAAATAAAAGAAAAGTTAGTAACTTAAAACAAAAACGAAAAATAAGAAAAATAAAAATAAAAATAAAAATAAAACCTAATCTAGTATTTACAAATTAACTAAACTAAAACTAAAGGTAGTAATGCAATCCCCGGCGACGGCGCCAAAAATTGATCTTGTCCAAATCAAGATATAAAAGTATGCTTAACTTATACTTTACTTTCAAAAGATTTACAGTGTGGAAGTAAAGGTCGAACCCACAGAGATTGAATACTACGCAGTTTAATTTTTAAAACCTAAATTTAGTTAATTAAGAAAAACGGATTTTGGATTTCATTTGAATTAAACTAATAACAATAAATGTAAATCTAAATTATGAAAGTAATTAAATATTTTTTTTTATAATAAGTTTAAGGAACCTAGAATTGCAAATCCACCACTAGCTTCATAATAAGGGTATTTACGAATTACTTTAGCTTATTAAGTTGGGTGATAATGGGGAATTGTAGCTACAAGCCCAATTCCTCCGTCAAGAAAATAACTATGGTTCAAGCACTAACATAATCCATCTTCGGTTAGCACGAATTATCCCACACTAAACTTGGGTTGTGGTATAATCCGTCTAATCTAGGCATGGACTATTCGGATACTTGATAGCACAATTCAATTTAAGCACCATTACATGTAAATAATCTAAACAAGCACAACAAGCATAGATCATTGAGCACACTACCATCAAAATAGATCTAAGACAAAAGTAAATTTTGAAAGTAACGATTTAATCAATAAGAGCACGATTTATTTATAAAAATCCTCGGAACATGTAACTGTCATCCATACATAATAAAACTAAAATAAAAACATAAAATACACCCTATTACTTGGCTAGGGTTTCATTGAAACCCTGGATCTTGAGTTTAGTTGGCCATAGAATTGATGAACGGCAAGAGGTTGATGGAGGAGGCCATGGGAATCCTTGGTCTTCTTCTTCTTCTCCTTGCTTTCCTCTCTTCAATGGCTGAAGTTTTAGTTGTGTATTGATGTTTCTAATGTTGTGTAATGATGTGTAACCACAAAATTGATTTAGAATATGATTTATATAGAGTTTGGAAGGATTTAGGAAGATTTCCTAAACCAAATCGTACTAAAACTGCTATATTTACATTTCTGGACGTCATATGCACAAACTACCTTCGTTGGGCACTTTAATTTAACAAAATACGCGTTTTTGGTTTTTTCACAGGTCGCTCGCGCGGCCCGCTCACGAGAGGTCCTTTTCGCTGCACTGTGCAACCTTCGTAGAATTGTGATAACGTTTTGCTCGGAACTCGGATTGACTCGCGGTTTGTGGCCACGCGTCCGTAACTCAAAGATCTACATTTTATATCTCTGGAAATATTTATCAAATCTGAAGTATTCCTTGTCAAAAATGCCATTTTTCGAGACTTCTACTGCATTCAGCTCTCACCAGAATCACCGTTTGAGCCCAGAATGACTTCCAAAGTTACTAATCATTGGATTTTTGTGCATTTTCAAGTTAAAGCTCCAAATCCTATAAAATTTAGAATACTTATTAAAAAATAACTAATAACTACATAAAATGGGCTAACAAAGGGTATTTGTAAGACTATAAATGGCAACTATTCGTCGCCAATCAGCCATCATCACTATTCCAAAACATGCATCACTTGCCAAATTCTTCATCTTCATTGTCATTGATGGAAGAAAAGCTCGATTCCCTCTATAAAGCTATTATATCATTTAATCTCTATCTTCTCTTAGATGGCACACTACATGTTTTATTCTTTTTGTCAGAAATGTACATGTATCATTTATCGTCTTTGACAGAGAGTTAAATTTATCATTTTGTATATTTGTGTGAATGTTAAGTTGTATCGTAATGTGTTTTGAACAAGCTTATTACAAGTTATTAAAGTTCCAAAAATGAGTTTTAAACAAGCTTAAAATGAAACAACACACCGATAATGGCTCTCTTAAAGAACTGGACAATTCCCACTTAAAGCATCTCTTGAAAAGATTTTTTTTCAAAAGTCATAATTTTGTGGGTTAATGGAGCCCCAAGAGTCCCCTTTTATATAAAAAAGACCCAAAGGACTTAGTTTTCAAAGTCTGCCAGAAGGGTTTGCGACAGATCGAACAGTGTCTTTGGACCATTCAAAAGTCCATCTGCCACAAACGTCCAGTTAGGGTACCTTTGACCGGTCGGAGGGTCCATTTGGACGGGGCGAAAGGATCCTTGCTGGTATATGATAGCATTTAAAACCTGTTATAAGTTAAAGGATTCTCATACAACTCTCCCAAAAACTCCATTATAAGCTTCAACAAACTTCACCAACAATTTACACAAGATTTGGGGTTTCAATCCCGAACTTTCGAGAACCATTGCAAGAGTTCGGAAGCACTAAAACATTTTTTGAGGAACAAATACAACTCAACCCAACACTTCTTTTAAAAACAAAACTAAGTTCATGCTTCCTCTCTTCAAAACTAATTAAAAAATAAACACTTGAGTTTGACATGAACACAACAACCCAAGTCCAAATAAAGGTACTCAAGTTTAGTTCTAAGTCATCGATAACTTGGGTACCACTACACAATCATAGCTATAGCATAAGCCCTGAACTAGAATTTACAAGATAATTGCAATTCGAATTAAGTTTCGCTTACTACTTATTATTAGTTTAATTGTAAAACTTGAAACTAATAACAAGAGTCACAACCTCTCTTATAACCACACGAACTTGTCTCTTCCTAATTTATCTTCTCGATTCCTCGCATGATCACCTACGATGGTTATTCAATAACCACTATAATGTATAATCTATATGCTTAGTGAATGACCATAATCATGCACATGGATACCAACACTCTCAATTTCACCGCATTACAGGACATTATAGTCTCCTGGATACGTAATAAGTACATCCACCCCTTACCCTAGCCCGTGACTTTACCAATAAGTCCACACGACTAGCTGGGAACCATGCTTCTTCCTTCAAACGTACAATACCCAAATGCTTCTAGCGGCATAAATCACAACTCACGATGGCAAGTACGAATTCCCCTTTAACCCAAATAGCCAACTCAACATGCTCACATAAGTCATTACACTATACTCTCACAATTAACTGGGCCTAATTTAACCACATGAATTCACCCAATATAAATAAAACCATTTTAACTAAAAATTAGGCATGCTTTAGTATCACAAATGAAACCAAAGATGGTATTATCCAAAATTCACAATTAAAGAGACTCACTTCTTAGGAATCGCTCCTAAACGTCAAATTAAAGCTCTACTAGGAATCGGGTATAATTCCCATACATATATAGTGAATTATAAGCTACCATCCCAAAATGGGTCACGAAAAACTATCACTAAACATAATAAAACTTGCATCAAAATGTTGGTCTCACCTCAAAGAATCCGAATATGTGATTAGAATCGAAAACGGAGGTCGTTGAACCGTCGTTGCGAAGCTCGGCGAAACTCGAGCTCACGATCTCCTTTTCGCACAAGCTAGTCGGTTGTGTTTAGAGAAGATGATTTTTCTTTTGCTCTCCTCTTCTATTTATATGATTTAACTATTAGCCTTGAATTTATTTAAGGCATTATTTTTGTTTGTTTTGATGATGACAAATCTAGTGATAATTGCATACTTTTATTGGTTCTATTTCAATCAATTATCATGTCATTTTCGTTATGCTAACCTCTTGATTCATGTACTTAAATGTTCTAAATTTGTTTGAGATTATGAGATAGCATATGGTGAATTCCAAGAGTGATGGAGCTCAACAAGGGTCAAGCTTGAAGACTTGAAGATTTTGCATCCTTGGTTGAAGACTAGGATTTACTTGTAAGCTTTTTGATCAATCACTCATAGGGGCTCAAGTAAACTTTAGTTGGACTTTAGGATCCTTGATCTTACACTTTGAAATACTTTCAAGGACCTAAACATACTTAGACCACTCAATTAAATACATTTCACAAAAGCTTTTAAGTGGCTAAGTCAAAAGAAAGACCTTTGCGCAGATGGGTCAACTTTAAAGTCAAACCTGATTTAATTGGTAAGAAATTAGATCTTTAGTTTTATATGGTTGGAAAGGTATTTGAATATAGTTTCCGAATCTTCAAACGGATTGCAAATACGAGTTTTGTAGAGGGAGTTATGGCTATTTTAGTGAAGAGGTGTCAATTTGCGAAAAACTGCATAAAATCAGTCGACTGATTTTTGAAGGGTCCAATCAACTGGATTAATGTCCAATCGACCGGAGGTACTGTTCCAGTCGACTAGATTGTAAAAAAGTTAACTATTTTCAGTTTTTGAAAGGTAGCTACTGCTACAAACTTTTCAGTCGACTGGATCGCGCTGAAATGCATAACGGCTAGTTTTCTTTCAAGGCCAAATATTTACCATTTTGCCACCAACGGCTATAATCTTTCTTGGCATATAAATACATGTTTTCCCACACCATTTTATGTTGATCAATCCATTGGAAAACATCAATTTGAATCACACAACTTGTTGATTTTTAATCATTCACAGTTGAGCCCTAGTTGTGTGAGTTTATCAATTTGCTCTAGTATTTGATTTGTATTTTTTTGAGAGTAAATTGTAGTGAGATTTTATTTATATTATCTATTCACTAAGGAGTTATTGTGTGAGCTTTAAATTATATTAGCCACTCTAGAAAGAGAGAGTTTAATTTGCATTCAAATCATTTGTACAAAGTGAGGGTTAGTAACGATTGATTGCAAAGAAGAGGTTTTCTTCTTTGGTAGAGATTGGAGACTCTTGTAACGGTTTGGTCTACACCCGTAAAGTAGATCAGAGTAAAGGAATCCTCAAGAGGTGTTCTTGAGGGGTGGACGTAGGCCTCTGTATGCGAATTGCCGAACCACTTGAAAACTCGATTTGTAAGTTTCTCTTCCCTTCTCTCTTTTCATAATTGTTTGTGATTGTGTTTAGATTTGCAATTAAATTTTAAAAATGTTTATTTTCCGCTAAAACCTTATTCACCCCCCTCTAAGGTTTCTATATTTGGGCCAACAATTGGTATAAAAGCTTCGGCTCTCTATTTTCAAAAGTTTTTGAAAAATTTTGAGTTAAGATCCATGGAAATTGCATATTTTGAAAACGGATATTGTATTAGCACTCCTCCATCGTTGAGTGATCATAAGTATGATCATTGGAAGAGGAGAATAGAAATTTATTTTCTTTCACTTGACTACAATCTTTGGAACATTGTCAAAAATGGTTTTTCTCCTAAACCAAAGATTGAATGGCATGAAAGTGATCAAAATAATTTTCTATTAAATCTTAGAGCTATGAAAATTCTATATGCTGCTTTAGATAATACCACATATAATAGAATTCGTTCATGCTCTAATGTTAATGAAATTTGGTTATGTTTAGAAAATATTCATAATGCTACTAACCAAATCCTTGAGTTGCAACAAAGAGTTGCTGATGTTATAGGAAATTAATGTTGAAAACCTAACTCATCAACAAGAAGTACAAAAAGAGGATTTTGTGCAAGAGAAAGAAGAAAGTTTTGTATGCCTATTTGCCAATGAAGAAGATGATGAAAATGAGAAAATGACAAAAGGGGGCACTTGGAGCAATTCGAATAGTGATGCTTCCGAAGATGAGTTAAGCGACCAAGAAGCCTCTCATGAAATTAAGGTAAAAGAGGTAAACTCCAACTCATCCGCTAATTTTGATGAACTTCAATGTACATTTGAGGAGTTACACGAGGAGTTGGAGAATATGGGAATCAAATACATTACTCTTAAAAAGAAATTTTCCAAACTTTCAAAAGAGTTAAATGATTTGAAATCCCAAAATGAATCCTTGAAGTTAGAAAATGAAAAACTTGTTTCTAGAATACAATCTTCAATTGTTTTTGAAAAAGAAAATTTGGAGTTGAAAAAGCAATTAGATGATATAAAATCTCAAAATGAAATTTTGAGAAAAGAAAAGCTTGTTTCAACCAATCAACCTTCAAATAAATTTATTGAAAACGAAAATGTTGAATTGAGAAATGAAGTGGATGATTTGACAAAAACTTTGGCCAAGTTTACCTAAGGTGAACAAAATTTGAATATGCTTTTGGAAAAACAAAAATGTGTTTTTGATAAGGCTAGTTTGGGATTTAATCCCACATACAAGGAAAAGAAGTACAAAAACTTCTTTGTAAAGTCCACATCCTCTACTTCAAATTCTCAAAATTCTCACAAGAATTTCTTTGTGAAGGAATCAATCTCAAATGAGACCCTCCCCCATATCACTTGTCATTATTGCATGCAAAAGGAGCATGTTAATTATAAATGTTCATTTCGAAAGAAAATTAACATAGTTTGGGTTGTGAAAAGATCCTCTCCTACCTCCTTGGAAAATGTTGTATCCAAGAGACGCTTGGACAATGGTTAAATCTCTCACCTTAAGCCTAGTAGGAGTAGGATAAATTAATTCGTTTTGATATTCCTTTTGATTTTGATAGCATACTAATCATGTTTGATTTATCACATTAACTTGATTTGATTATGAAATCATGTTTGCCTTTCGAATGACACGTTTTTTTGATGTTCATAAGTAAAATCATCCTCTTAAGAAGATAATGCATAATGTTGATCCTATAATTGGTATTCATTTGTATATGCATATGTTGAGGGGGGAACATATTACTATGTTCATTTTAGTTGGCTTAATTTCTTGGTATCATGGTATTATGTTTACTTTAGTTAATTTGGTATCATATTTGGTATTTGACAATTTGGTATCTTATTGCCTCCATGATATGTTAACTTGAGTTTTTCTTGGTATCATACGGTTACATATCTTGAGGGGGAACTTTTAGTTCCAACCCCCAATCTTTTTATTGTTGTCAAAAAGGGGGAAAATAATATAGAGATGACAATTAAATTTGAGATTCTTGAAAATGAGAAAGAGATATTCGAAAAATACTCAAGAAGGGAAAATGATAAAAGAGAATTTTTATTGTAAGTTATCATTCTTGGACTCATACTTTGGAAATCTCGTTGCTTTGAATGATAACATGAAAATGACACCTATTGTGCTTTAAATTGCTATATCTCTATTGCATGTTTTGACATCATCAAAAAGGGGAAAATTGTTACTCTTGAATTTATTTAAGGCATTATTTTTGTTTGTTTTGATGATGACAAATCTAATGATAGTTGCATACTTTTATTGGTTCTATTCAAATCAATTATCATGTCATTTTCGTTATGCTAACCTCTTGATTCATGTACTTAAATGTTTTAACTTTATTTGAGATCATGAGATAGCATATGGTGAAGTCCAAGAGTGATGGAGCTCAACAAGGGTCAAGCTTGAAGACTTGAAGATTTTGCATCCTTTGTTGAAGACTAGGATTTACTTATAAGCTTTTTGATCAATCACTCATAGGGGCTCAAGTAAACTTTAGCTGGACTTTAGGATCCTTGATCTTACACTTTAAAATACTTTCAAGGACCTAAACATACTTAGACCACTCAATTAAATTCATTTCACAAAAGCTTTTAAGTGGCTAAGTCAAAAGAAAGACCTTTGCACAGATGGGTCAACTTTAAAGTCAAACCTGATCTAATTGGTAAGGAATTAGATCTTGAGTTTTATATGGTTGAAAATGTATTTGAATATAGTTTCCGAATCTTCAAAATTTGACTGTATTCAAAATTTATTAAAGGGTAATTGGGTAATTTTACCTTTTCTATTCTGGACTCTAAATTTATTTGACTGTATTTAAATTTTTGGAGCATGACTATATTAATTATTTTCCCCTTCATATGCTTTAAAAAATAAAAAATAAAAATAAATAAATGATTTCTGTTAACGTGGGTGTAATTATTTAATTTTGGGTTCACACCATTGGGTCAGACTGTCCATTGGGATACCAAACATTTCATTTTTGAGCAAACTAGCAAAGCGGGACCCACACCAAACCCATATGGTCGGCCGAATGCTCCCATTTGGGAGTCATTCACGTTACTTCTTCCTTTTCTCTCATTCTTCATCTCTTCTTCTCCTCCTTCAAGTTCAAGAGCCAAAGAAACCCAAAAATCTCTACTTCTACTCCATCTCATTCTACAAGATTTGAAGAGGTGGTCAAGAACAACATCCTCTAGCATCTCTAACCTTCCTAGAGTGGGAAATCATCTCTTGGGTAAGTATTTTGGAAACCCCCAATTTCTAGGGTTTCATTAGTTTTCAAATTTTTGAGTTGTATTGAACTTCTCTTCTCTTTTATAGCTTCCTTGGAGTGTTCAGAGCATGCCTTAACAATCCTAACCATTTCCTTGGAGTTTCTAGTGTAGGTAAGTTTTCTAGTTTCCTAACAATTTCTAGGATTTGCTAGTTTAAGCTTTTCTATCCTAACTATGAATTGTTCTTGCTTAGAGTGGCCTTCTTGAAGCATCCTTCAAGATCCTAGCACAAGCATTGGAAGCTTTTGGGATTTACTTAACTCTCTTGAAATTTTTTTTCCATTGTTGGAATTTAAAGCTTTGTGAGGTAGATTCTTTGTTGTACCATTTTTTTTATATATGTTGTTTGTGGTTAAAATGTAATGAGAAACCTTTATGTGAGAATTTAGACACATGTTTAGGATTTTCCCCAAATGTGAAAAATTAGGGCTTTAAGCCTAAATGTGATTTTTATGTGCTAAGTGCTCTATGTGTTGATTATGTGATGCTAGATGTGCTTAGGATGCTCCCTTTATGTGTAAAAGCGTGTTAGGACGTTAGTTCAGAAATCCTTGTTAGGAATGCTATATTATGAATTTTAATTCAACTCTTGATGTCCTTGATACATGTTCAACATGCAAGAATTATTGTGTTCACAAATTTGTTGGAGCACCTATAATGTCATTTTAAACATTTCATGCATTGAGGCCAAATCGGCAAGCATTCACGTATCACGAATGTAAAAATTTCAAAGATACAATGACTTACGGGAGTTTTAAAATTCAGCAGCTGTCAAAAATGACCTTTTATCAAGTTCATTGTAATTTTTCTTTCTCTCCTTGATCTAGTGCTTGTCCGGATAGTCTCTTAATTAAATTTTCAAGTGTTTCCACCCTTGTTGGACTCGTTAACATGTAAGTCCATTTTGGATTTTCGTATTAGTGAGTCATCCTTGTAGGAAACCCCGTGGGTTTCCAAAGTCGCTTCCGCATTTGAGATTGAGTTTTACTTCTTTTCTCTTTACCTTTCCTCTCTCCTCGCGCTTCGGTTTTCGGGGCGTGACAGATTGGTATCAGAGCTAACCGGGTTCAAATACCTAGGTGCTATGGGTGATTTCTTTTGGGTTTATCGCATTTCCGTTTTTGTTTACTCTGTGCCTACTCCTTATTGCATTCTTCGTTTAAGTTGCACATGTTGAGGCGTTGCGATGCCGTGTGGGCATGCGTATGTGTTGAGTGCCTTCGGGACTTACGTGCTTACATGTTAAAGAGTTTACATGTTTGATATGCTATTTATGCTAAGTGCTTACATGATAAATGTTTACATGTTCAAGTGCTATGTGTTTCCATTTATGAATCTTTTGCGTTATGTCTTGGTGTGGATATCTGATGATATTTGACTATTGACCGTGAAAGGTTTAAAAGTATATATATGAGGGTTTCCTTGTTTGGATTATTTGCTCGACGTACTATGCCTGGTAAGGTTGGTGGTTAGGTGTCGATCAGTGTTTCACACCGAGCTGTATGCTTAAGGATCTCTGTTGTGTTTATAAAATTTACGTTACTTACTATTTCCGTTTACGTTGTTGAGATAGCATGTTTAGGTGTTGCACGCCTACAGGATTATATGTTCACCTGCTTGCATGCTCATGTGGTTTGCATGCTTATAGTAGAATATATTGAGATCATCTACTGTATTATAGATGGAGAAATTTCATTTTTTGAAAAAAAAAAAAAACATGTGTATATGTTGTGAGTATATGAAGAGATGCTTTATATGATTTTATAGTATATATTGATAGACCAGTTATGTTATTAACCACAAGTTGGTGTGAGTAGCTTGTTGGGCTATGTTTCGTTAAGTTGTATCTTCGGATCCTTGTAGTTGTGCCTTAGCATTTATTGTTTCCTTTCTTTTAAGATGCATACCTTTGGGTAGCAGCAGAATTGTTTAGTGCTCGGTGCTATTTTTCTTTTGTACCTTGGTATGTTTTCCTCATTTGTGAGTTCCACATCGTGTTGGAATAGTCCTCTCTTTTGTCAGACTATTGTATTTCCCTTTCCGTGAGAGACTCTTCGATAAGTTGTTTGTTGTATCTTGAAATTATCCTTTCAAGCAAATTGCACTCCTCTCTATGGCATGAACTATTTTGTAGGGTTGTAAGTACCTACCTTTTTCAACGTTTGGTTACGTAATTGGTTGATTGATGCTGGAGTGGTTTTTTTTTTTTTTTTTCCCCCATTCTTCAGGATGAGATGTGGTTCCTCTCTTCTCGTGAGGACTTTTACGTTTAAATGTCTGTTAGACGTTGCTTTTACTACCTCAAGTAGATTTATTCTTTGAGATGAGTTGTTGCTTGTTGGGTCCCAATCCATTGTATTCATGTTAGACTTTGCAGTGAACTATCAGTTTCCCTTCTATATGATTTATTACGTATAAGGAAATTCTGTCATATGAGTTATTGTTGGATCTTGACTCAAGCTTCTTGTTTTAAGCTTAGACTTGTATCGGTTCATTTTTATCGCTTCTTTGTTTGGGTGGGTGTCGTTGGTGAGCATTCTCCGTGACTCTGATATTTGTTTATTTCGAGACCATACTATTGTTAATTGCAGAAGTTTTCCTTGTTTCATTGTGAAACTGTACATCTTGCCAGTTAGTGAAAATTTTCTTCACTAAGCTCTTTATTGTATTTACATAATCTTGCCAAGTATGTTTCTCCTCAAGGTGGTAGAAATTCTTTTCTGTGGTTATAGTTATCGATATTTACCGATTCCTATTTGAACTTCGTTAACATTGGATGGTTAACACTTTGATGATTATTTAGAAACACAAGTTATTTTAGTGTTTCTTCCTTGTGAGCATGTTTGACTCTTCATTTAGTAATACTTGTTCAAAGTAAATCTACTCCTTGTTTGGTCCTAGTGACCTTTGGCCCTTTTAAGAGTATTGTTTATGCTCGTTCCTAACTTGTTTCGAAAAGAAGTTTTTCATGTGCTTTTGATTTCAAAGTCTTTTGTCGAACGAGCACTTGTACCTTGTCGCCTTGATATATTTTTTTGGAGGAGGCGTGATGATTTTCAGTTTCACCTCCCATGGACTTCGAACTTGGGTGTTTCATGGTGTTGTATTAAGATGTCCTTTCCCTTGGACTTCTTGACTATTGGATTGATATTATTCAGCGATCTTGCCTTTTTGAGTTCATCAATCTTGATTGTATTGGGCTCAAGTATGAAATTTTTTTTATAACTTCAAGCCTTTGCCTAATTATTGAGGGTAGATTGATTTGGACGATTTAGTTACCAAGTTCTTCGAGTTGACGGTTTTGTGAACTCGTCATCATTAGACTCCTTGGAAGTATGACCTTGTGCCATAATTTAATTTCTTGTTATTGATAGCCTTGACTGTTGTTTACTAAGGCTAGATCCCTGTGTCGTTGTTTATGAAATAAAAGTTCTTACTTCATACTCGAAAAACTTCCCATTGTCCCTTAAAGGCAAAAATGACTTACACCTTGACTTACTATGATATTGTCCATAGTAACTTTTGTTGGATTGGTGTGGTTGTTAGTAAGGTGGAATAATTTATTTCTATTTCACGACTTCGAACTTTTATGATTCCTTTGAACCTGTGGGCAATGCCTATTGTTTCAAACGTCATTGTTCCGTAAATCCTATAACTGATCCATAGGGATTCTTTTGCTAATTATCGAGTGGTGTATATTCGATTGTAGTGAGTTTCATTATTTGATCCCGCAGTTTTAACTCTTTTTCCATTGTTGTGACGAAGAGTGCTTCGTTGGACCCATTTTCTCTTGATTCCATGTTAGTGAGAGAAGGGCACACGATTGTATCTCGTTTCATACTAGTGTTCTTTTACTAGTATGTTGATCATTCTATGTTGGAGAGTTAGACCATTTTGGTTCTACATTTATTGTTGATGAACTTAACCGATCGAGTGTATCGTGGTTATGAGCTTTTGAGAGCTGATCGAACCCTTTCTCTTTGAATTCCTACCTTTCGATGGTTTGAATTTTGATGTCATTCATGACAAATTTTCTTTGAGCACTTGGTGCGATCTTGCTAGTTTTATCAACGAGACTTGTTTTACTTTCCCGTCGTGGGCTTACCGTGGCTTGTGTTTGTGTTAGATCGTTTTGATCTTTTGACTTTCTCCTTGTCTTATGCGAAGGAAAAGTGTTGGTGTTCGCTTGTTGTGCGATTGGTTATGGTGGTTGAGGCAACTTCTGTATAGGTTCCCTCCTTCTTGTCGTGAGTTTCGGGTGTGTTTTTCGAAGAGCTTACTTTGGTTATTGCTTATTGGTGACGTGGTTTCACAATAGTTTCTGGCTTGAGGAATGATGTCGGATATTGTTCCTTCTCGTCGAGTGATGTCTTTCAGTTTTGGGATTTGATTCTTGTATATCTCCATCCTTGAAGTAAATCGTTTCGACTTTTGCATCGATTTCTTTGAGTTGTAACGAGTCGCGTAGGCCACAATTTTATTCATGATTCGGTCAAGGGGCATATCCTTTGATATCTTTTGATTTGTTGCGAGTAGCAATGGTTGTTGTGAACTTGTCTGGTATACGTGCGTTCATTTATTCGGTTTATCATCGCTTTGTTGATGATACCCTTGTCCTTGTTCGAAACATATGTATGTGCTGATATTTCATGGTAGTTATGGCTTTGGGCATTGCGGTCCTTTGCCTTGATGTTTCGAAAGCGAGATTTGGGTTTGTTGATTAGAGAGACCGTTTTTGGTTTATCACCAGGAGTTTGTTCTTGGGAATTTAGTATTCCTCGATTTTACTGACTTACCACCAATATTTGTTTCGATAGACGCTTTTCAGGCCCGTCTTTGTTGTTCTTTTTGAGGATTAGAGTTTTTCGTTTATTCTTGTGGACGAGATGTAATGTCGATTCTTTGCAATCTTTTGTATTAGCATTTGTTTGTTACTTTGTGAGATCTTTTCTTTGGCATTATTTAATACAAGCTTGGACCACTCCTTGGGAGTTGATCATATCGTTTAGTCCAGTTTTGAACTCTTGTAAAGGAATCAGGTTACCTAACTTTTGTGACAGATTGCTATTGACTTAGTTCGTTTGACGACTAAGAAGAACAAGTTGTCGTTGATGGTTAATATTTGGTCCTGTCTGTTGACGTTGGAACCGTGTATATTCTTTGAGATTGTTCCTAGTGAGTTTTGGTGACACTTGGTGTTGATGTATTCGCGTAGATCGTTCCCTCTTCGGTTGTTTCCCTTTGTGGTGCATTCGAATTCCGGGACGGAATTCTTTTAAGGGGGGTAGATTGTAATAATTCAAAATTTTATTAAAGGGTAATTGGGTAATTTTACCTTTTCTATTCTGGACTCTAAATTTATTTGACTGTATTTAAATTTTTGGAGCATGACTATATTAATTATTTTCCCCTTCATATGCTTTAAAAAATAAAAAATAAAAATAAATAAATGATTTCTGTTAACGTGGGTGTAATTATTTAATTTTGGGTTCACACCATTGGGTCAGACTGTCCATTGGGATACCAAACATTTCATTTTTGAGCAAACTAGCAAAGCGGGACCCACACCAAACCCATATGGTCGGCCGAATGCTCCCATTTGGGAGTCATTCACGTTACTTCTTCCTTTTCTCTCATTCTTCATCTCTTCTTCTCCTCCTTCAAGTTCAAGAGCCAAAGAAACCCAAAAATCTCTACTTCTACTCCATCTCATTCTACAAGATTTGAAGAGGTGGTCAAGAACAACATCCTCTAGCATCTCTAACCTTCCTAGAGTGGGAAATCATCTCTTGGGTAAGTATTTTGGAAACCCCCAATTTCTAGGGTTTCATTAGTTTTCAAATTTTTGAGTTGTATTGAACTTCTCTTCTCTTTTATAGCTTCCTTGGAGTGTTCAGAGCATGCCTTAACAATCCTAACCATTTCCTTGGAGTTTCTAGTGTAGGTAAGTTTTCTAGTTTCCTAACAATTTCTAGGATTTGCTAGTTTAAGCTTTTCTATCCTAACTATGAATTGTTCTTGCTTAGAGTGGCGTTCTTGAAGCATCCTTCAAGATCCTAGCACAAGCATTGGAAGCTTTTGGGATTTACTTAACTCTCTTGAAATTTTTTTTCCATTGTTGGAATTTAAAGCTTTGTGAGGTAGATTCTTTGTTGTACCATTTTTTTATATATGTTGTTTGTGGTTAAAATGTAATGAGAAACCTTTATGTGAGAATTTAGACACATGTTTAGGATTTTCCCCAAATGTGAAAAATTAGGGCTTTAAGCCTAAATGTGATTTTTATGTGCTAAGTGCTCTATGTGTTGATTATGTGATGCTAGATGTGCTTAGGATGCTCCCTTTATGTGTAAAAGCGTGTTAGGACGTTAGTTCAGAAATCCTTGTTAGGAATGCTATATTATGATTTTTAATTTAACTCTTGATGTCCTTGATACATGTTCAACATGCAAGAATTATTGTGTTCACAAATTTGTTGGAGCACCTATAATGTCATTTTAAACATTTCATGCATTGAGGCCAAATCGGCAAGCATTCACGTATCACGACATAAAGGTTTTATTTGAAAAAGAGAGAGAAACCCCATGTGTGGGAATTTCGATTAAAGAAATCCGGACGTGGGTTGTGATGTGAGACTGGGAGAATGACCCTTAGAAACATTCAAACTCCAAACTATATTCGGGTAGCTCCCGAAAGTTGGTATGCTACCACTCCATGCGTGAGTGGCTCATAGTCCGGTACTGAGAGATGTGCATATATCACGCATGGCCTTGCGGCTTTAAACATTTCATTGTAGCCATGGTGGCGATCCATTGCACCTCATTTTATTTTAATCATGGATAGCATATAGACTTGTTACAACACTGTCTACTTAGCCGTCGTGCTAAGGTACTACGCTACCAACCATTTTGCAGGTGATGTCCATAAGGGCACGAGTGACCCTGGTGTTGTTGCTTTGAAATCCTTTGGTTCTACTTTGAGACTTATGATTGCTTGAGAAATTGTACAACTCTCTATGTTCATTTTGACATCATAAAGTTTGTAAAAATCTTATACTTTGAAATTTGTTGTTTTTAAGTTTTTATTAAAACTTCTTGAGTTTAAGTGCTTACTTTGTTAAGCTTCAATGAGTTAGCTTCTTTGAGAATCGTTGGTCACGTGTTAGTCCGTGTTTTACTATCATTATTGTTAAACTTGTTGAAGGATTTTTGAATTGTATAATTAAGTCTCAAGTTCGTTAGATCTCTTTTGTTTGAACCCTTGCCGGGTTCACTTTAGCTAAATATGTGGTATGTTTGAGGATGTTGTGAAACTTTGTTGGATTTGTTTTAGCTCAACTCATTTTGTGTTTCAATCCTTATCGGATGAAGCTTCAATTGTTTTAAAGAGTTAACTTTTTCAAATATCTCAAATGTTTTCAAATCTCTCTCCCTCATTTTTTGTGAAATCTCTTTCGTTGTCTCGTGTTTGTAAATTGTAATCGTTGGATGTTCCGGATAGTTTGTACACGTGTATTATACTATTTTAGACTTGCCTATATCAATTTGGAAGGTTTAAAAGCTTTTAGAACACTTTCTCCCTAAATCTCTCTCCTAATCTCTCCCAATTTCTCCCTCTCCCCTTATTCCTCTCTTTACCTCTTTCACTCCTCGTTTTTAATAAATTTCGAGTACATGAAGTTCCGTTTGGTCTAAACTCGTGTTGTATATTGTTTAGTACTTGTTTAGACATGTATTGATGTTTAAACTTGAGGATTTAGCATAGTTGGGAACATTTCGGAATGCTGTCAAAGTGCTGTCAAACTTGCTGTCAAAAAAAAAAAAACTGCTACTGTTATTTAAGTTTTCTGCCCAAACGGTGAGGATTTGAAGAAAATGCCATTTGACAAAAGTTGTGCAGAATCGAATTGTACATGGACCAACGTGGACAGAATGTAAAATTTTCAAAGATACAGTGACGTACGGGAGTTTTAAAATTCAGCAGCTGTCAAAAATGACCTTTTATCAAGTTCATTGTAATTTTTCTTTCTCTCCTTGATCTAGTGCTTGTCCGGATAGTCTCTTAATTAAATTTTCAAGTGTTTCCACCCTTGTTGGACTCGTTAACATGTAAGTCCATTTTGGATTTACGTATTAGTGAGTCATCCTTGTAGGAAACCCCGTGGGTTTCCAAAGTCGCTTCCGCATTTGAGATTAAGTTTTACTTCTTTTCTCTCTACCTTTCCTCTCTCCTCGCGCTTCGATTTTCGGGGTGTGACAATTTTTTTTTTTTTTTTTTTTTTTGCTCAAAACTAAAATTTCATTACTGAAAAACAAGCCTTACAAAAAAAACCAAAAAAACGAAAAAAATAAAGAAAAGAACAAGCACAAGCAAAAGCAAAACAACCAAGGGTACAATAGATAAAGAAGCATAAGCGATTAAAGAAAACACTCTGTCAGCTGCATGAGGAGCCACAAGGACCACTGTGTAGAGGGATCCGGAACCCAGGACAACTCCAAAACTGTAGATGATCGAGACCACCCAAAGCAAGAAGACGGCACAAAGCCAAGTCCAAACAAGTGAAGAAGCTTCACCAAAGGGGGCAACCGAAGTTGCTTGAAAAGCTCCCATGATAGCAAGAGATGCACCATGGAAAGCATTACAGCTGTAAAAGAGAGCTCCAAAACCACCAATCATAACCCAATGAAGACCAAAAAACCAATCTACTGTTGCAAGACTGGTCTGGGCAACATCCACCATCTTGAACCCAAGGAGAAGCCATTCACAATACGGAAAACAACCTTCACAGAGGAAGGGAGAAAGCTTCACAGAGGAAGCGGAGGAGCCAAACATGCTCTTATTTGGACTGAAAACAAAACATGGCATTAAGAGGTGAGAGAGAGAGAGAGAGAGAGAGAGAGAGAGGGAGGGGGGGTCGTAGGAAACAGAGAGGGGGGGAGAAGCGGCGCACTGTTAGGGCGAAAAGATCACATCCTTACTCTCTCTCTAGAAAATCTAGAGAGAGAAAACCCTCTTCGGGGCGTGACAATTATAGTGAGATTTTGCTAGCATTATCTACTCACTAAGGAGTTATTGTGTGAGGTTTAAATTGTATTATCCACTCTAGAAAGAGAGAGTTCAATTTGTATTCAAATCATTTGTACAGAGTGAGGGTTAGTAACGATTGATTGCAGAGAAGAGGTTTTTTTCTTTGGGAGAGATTGGAGACTCTTGTAACGGTTTGGTCTACACCCGTGAAGTAGATCGGAGTAAAGGAATTCTCAAGAGGTGTTCTTGAGGGGTGGACGTAGGCCGCGATGTGCAGATTGCCGAACCACTTGAAAACTTGGTTTGCAAGTTTCTCTTCCCTTCTCTCTTTTCATAATTGTTTGTGAGTGTGTTTAAATTTGCAATTAAATTTTAAAAAGATTTATTTTCCGCTAAAACCTTATTCACTCCCCCTCTAAGATTTCCATATTAGGCCAACATTAACCTTTTACTATTTATTATGAAACCCTCACAAATTATAAAACTAATATTAAAGCTATCACAAACTTAAATGGGTCTTTGTCTTTGTCTCACATGAGTCCTATAAGTGGTTCTAAATAATATTATGAAGTTGCTAATTAACCTACTAATTATATAACATGTACAATTCTTTCTTATCAAGGTATTCCAAATTGGCCACAAAAGTGGTTTCTAAAAGCTAACATGCTATTAAATTAATATAATAATGTCACATACGCCTTAATAAACATTTCGACATATAAGGGTGATCCCACAATACTGTCCCATTTAAAATGGAACATTTCAACACATGTCCCAATTTGGGACTACCATGCTGGTTAATACTGGGTTCTCAACTAGACACCCATAATCAATTAGTGGGTCAAAACCCACATCATATATTTGTTAATAAATACTATTAAATAATATTAATGCATGCTAAAATATAATTAACTATAAACTGCGAGAGCGGGTGTTACACAGTGACATGTTACTGCAATTACATTGTAAATGGCAAATAAAACATTGACATTTTCTAGGAGTATGCTCTGTACCCAATTAAATATTAATGCCAATACAGTTTAAGAGGCAGGACATACTATTGCAAAATAGTAAGGGTAGTAAAATGTTACTACGATTAGAGTCTAAGCCAGTGAAATTTTACTACCATTAATTACAGTTTTGAAGCCAGTTATAAAGTTCACGTAAAATGTTGCGAGGGTCATTTTAGTCCAAAAAAGATTTAGAAACTTTTCTTTTTAGGTGGATTTAGAAAATTTTCAGTTCAAAGGCTCATAATTAGAGACTATTATTCACCGGGATGACCAAATGCCCCCAAGGTTTTTCTCCAAAATTATTTATGTCCAAAGTCAGAAAAAAAACTATTAGAGATCTTCTTGTTATTACATAATTTTGTTCTTTTGGTCCAGTGTTAGTCGATAAGAGCATATTTAATGCAAAATGTGATTTTAGAAATGACAAATATATATTTTGGCATTGATAGGGGTCTAATTCTACCCCCGTTCCAAAATTATTATCAAACTTTGAAAATTCAACTCTTTAACGGAACTTGTGTTTAATTTTGACTCTCCAAAGTTGCCCAATAAATTTTTTGCCATTATTTCAAAGAAAGGGTAAAAGAGAAAGTTTACAAATATTTAGCTTTGGCTTTTCAAAGATGAAAATTATTTTGGTATTTTCTAAATTGAAAAGTGTGACAATATTTTTGGGTTAGAGAGAGTATGTTTTTTTTTAGGGTAAATATCATTAACTCCCCCTGAGGTATGACCAAATATACAAGACCTCCCCTGAGTTTTGAATAATATCATTAATCTCCCTTATTTTCAAAACTTCATATCACTGACCTCCCTTCTGTTAACAAAAGTTAACGGAAATGGATGAAATGCTGGGTAAATATCACTGACCTCTCTTGAAGTATATGAAATAATACCAGGGACCTCCCTTTCTCACTATATGCAGTTGACAGTGTTCGTTGGAGGAGTAAAATTACCACATCACCCTTATGTATGTATTATAATATAATTATGAAAAGTTGACGTTCTACAAAGGATAAATATACCTTAGTTTATTTCAAGGTGTGGGCTCATTTGTCAAATAAATTACCTAGTATAAGGGCAGTTGTGTCATTTCAAATAACAAGATAATGAAAATTATGTCATTTCACTTCAAAGTATGTTGACAATTTTGAAATAATATCGGGGATCTCACTTCTCAATATATACAGTTGAAATTGTTCATTAGACTCATAAAATTACCATGTTGCCCTTTTGTATATAGTATAATATAAATATGAAAAGTTAATGTTCTACGAAAGATATATAATTTTTTTTTTATTTCAAGGTGTGGGCACATTTTCCAACTGAATTACCTAATATAAGTGCATATATGTAATTTCAAATAACTTTGTAAGGTTATTTTTAATCAATTAGTCAAAAATAAGGGCAAATATGCCATTTCATAGTTATATTATAAGGGCGATATGGTAATTTATGCATCCAATGAATAATGTCAACCACATATTTTGAGAAGGGTGGGCGATTATATTATTTCAAAACTCAGGGAGGTCTCTAATATTATATCATACTTCAGGGGAGGTTACTGATATTTACCCAACATTTCATCCACTTGGAAGGTCATTGATACGAGATTTTGAAAATAAGGGAGGTGAATAATATTATTCAAAACCCAAGGGAGGTCTATGATATTAGGTCATACATCATGGGAGGTCAATGACACTTATCCTATTTTTTGGTATTTAATTCTCCAATGGTGCATTCCAAAAGAAATACCAAATTATAACATACTCCAAAACACCACTCCAATTAGGGGTGTCCACGGGTCGGGTGAGTCGGGTTTAGCCCTCACCCGATCATCCACCCGAATACCAGTCGGGTTAGACCTTCTCCACCCGTGATCCACTCATCATCCATCGGGTTCGGGTGGGTTCGGGTTCGGGTGGTTTCGGGTTGGGTCGGGTGAAATCCGACTAAAAACAACAAAGTGAAGAAAAATTGCACAATGTAAAGAACAACTAAAGTTCTGAGGAACAACAATTATAGATCTGTAAAATAAAAACAATTATACATTCAGTTAAGTAAAAACAACAATGTGTAAATGATAGATCTGTAAACCAAAAAAAAAAACACACACACAAATTTTAGATATGAAGAAAAACTTAAGAACAATCGCTATAGAGCTGTAAAACACACACAAATTATATACATACATATATATACATGCACATTCAAAGTTTTATTGCATAGTCTGTAATTAAAAAATAATTTTTTTTAATCATGTTGTGTACAGTCGGGTCGGGTCGGGTGTAGTCGGGTGTTTGAAGGGAGAAACCGACATCCATCCGAAACATGTTCGGGTTTGACTTGTAAAACCCGTGACTCAACCAAACAGTCACGGGTGGGGTCGGGTGGGGTCGGGTTCGATCGGGTGGAGTCGGGTTTGGTCGGGTTCGATTTTTGTTGGACAGCCCTAACTCCAATGAGGTGTTATAGGTTATGCTATAATCGGGTAATGTCAAATTATAGCTAGGGGTGACAATTTTTAACACGACAATCCGTTTTATAGAGACAATCCGAACACGACACAACATGACACGATTAATTTAAAATATTTTGTATTTTAGATGAATAGCACTCGAAACTAAAAATCAAACCCAAAGCACACAACCCAATTAATGACACAATTATGACACGAGAACCTAAATTGTCACCCCTAATTATAGCATAGCATTCAAAAAACTATAACTCGCGGAATTATTTCCCAGCAGAAACAGACTTTTGCTACTTGTTTGATTATATAAGTATCTGATCTGGAAGTTTTCTAAAAGATTGTAAAAGACAATTCTAGCGAGGTATCAAAAGGGCTGGCGATAAAGGCACCTTGATTTTTTAATTAGGGCACCTAAATTTAAGTTAAAAAATCAGTTTTTTACCTTTTACTTTAATTAGTAAGGGCACCTCACTTAATTTATTATATATTATAGGCTTAACTATATTTTACACCCTCTTAGTTTGCCTTTTATGTCAATTTGGTCCCTGTATGTCATTCTAGTTTCTGTAATTTTATAACTGTGTCATTTTAGTCCCTCAAAACACTTTTTGTGACAAATTTTTTACTTTTAGTGACAAATTTTTTACTTTCAGTGACGCTAAAAGTGAAATTACGTTTGCGTGTGTGTGTGGCATGGGTCGTATTTATTTCAGATTTATACTTGTCGCAATTTAGCTGCCACATCGTTTTTTCTGTATAATCTAATAGTCTTATGATATCCATATATCAATTGACGAAGCCATAGAAACTAAAAGTGCCTTGCACTGAAAGATGATTACTAGTAAGTTCAGCTGTTATAAAACTCTATAATTGCAAGTAACACTATTGCAAGTACTAAATTTATTATTATTATTCTTTGAATATCTTTTAATGTTATAATATTTATAAAAATATATAATACCTAATTATGTGTGTTGTGCCTGTCCCTGTAGTTTGATCCCTGTAATTTAGAAACTGTCACTTTAGTCCCTATAGGTTCATAAGTGTGTCAAATAAATCCTTTAGTGATGAATAATTTTGTCACTGAAAGTAAAAAATTTGTCACAAAAAGTGTTTGAGGGACTAAAATAACACACTTATGAAACTACATGGACTAGAATGACATACAGAGACCAAATTGACATAAAAGGCAAACTAAGAGGGTGTAAAATATAGTTAAGCATATAATATATAATAAAATAAGTGAAATGCCCTAATTAAAAAATGAAAATGCCTTTATCGTTAACCTATCAAAAGTGATGTTGTAATGGGGATAACATTTTACTCACCCACTACTCAACGAGATGAAAATAAAATAAGATAAGCAAAGATAAACAATGTGTAATTGCAATGGTTAATAAAAAAATGCTGTCAATAATTGACATTCCACTGGTCCGGTCGCCTCATCAGTGAAACCCTAAACTCCACATTGCCCTTTTTTTTCCATATTTTATTCCCACTAGGGCCACTACCCTCAAAAGGGTTTTTGCTGACTTCACTGATATATATGGACATTTAAATCTATTGCCTAAACCTCTCTGAGAAATCAATCTTCTTTCACATACCTTATCCCTCTCCTCCTATCTCTCTCTCAGTGATTGAGAGTTAGAGAGAGAGAGAGAGAGAGAGTCATGGAAGCTGTTCTACAAACACAAGGGCTTCTCTCTCTACCTTCAAATCCCAAACCCAGGGCTTTGAACCCACCACAACAGGCACTCAGGCATAGATTCAACACCTTAAAAACCAAAAATTTTGGTGGTTTCTCTCTCTCTCTCAATGGGTTCCAAAAATTTCAGGGTTTTGTTACAAAACCACACCCAAAGAACAGAAATTTCCATATCTGCAGAGCTGAGGCTGTATCAGCAGCTGATGGGCAGCCTGTATTTGGGGAAATTGAGTCACCCAAGTTCATGGGTATTGAGATTCTGACCCTCAAGAAAATTCTACCACTTGGGTTAATGTTCTTTTGTATACTCTTCAATTATACAATCCTTAGGGACACCAAAGATGTCCTAGTTGTTACAGCCAAAGGGTCAAGTGCTGAGATTATACCATTTTTGAAAACTTGGGTGAATTTGCCTATGGCTATTGGGTTCATGGTTTTGTACACAAAATTGGCTAATGTGTTGTCCAAACAGGCCCTTTTCTATACTGTAATTTTTCCCTTTATTGCCTTTTTTGGGGCATTTGGGTTTGTTTTGTATCCCATGAGCAATTATTTTCACCCAACAGCTCTTGCTGATAAGCTTCTGGGTACTCTAGGTCCGAGGTTTCTTGGTCCATTGGCAATTATGAGGATATGGAGCTTCTGTTTGTTCTATGTCATGGCTGAACTTTGGGGGAGTGTGGTGGTTTCAGTTCTGTTTTGGGGCTTTGCCAATCAGGTAAGAATCTTTTGGTCTAGAGCTTATTCTGTTTTCTGAATGTATCAATCTGTTTGATATACCTGTTATATATATATATATGCATATAAATATATAGTAGGTAAGTCTGTTTGGCACACACACACACGTGTATATATATATATATGTATGTGTGTGTGTGTGTTGTAAATAATGTTACGAGATTCTGATGCTTTTGATTCTTAATTCCTTAATATTGAATTGATGGGTAATGGGTTGACATGGGTTTCTCTTACTTAAGAGGGTTAAACCCATTGGATATAAAGTGGATTGATCAGCTTGACAAAATGTGTCTTGAGCACGTGTGTACTTTATATATGTGTATCCATTCGTACATATATTTTGGGGGAGGGTGATGTTCATACTTTGCTGTTGGTAAATCTCTGTGTTCGAGTTACTTATCGAAACAAAGACATCTAGACATTATAGTATAATAGATTAGTTTGCTTTTGTATTTGGAAAAAGTGTGGTTCGATTTGTATAGTCTGCTCAGAAGTTGGAGACAATGATCTATTATATTGTGGTTTTTGACGATTAATGCCTTAGCTTGTTAACATGCTATATTGGGATGATTTTAACGATGATTGATTTGTTTGGCTTATGAATTCCAATTTCACTTGTCTTGTTTCAATTTAAGTGGACGTGCTTGTGTGGGTTTACGTTTAAACGAATTGATGCTACTTTATGTAGTGTCTTCTCAAAACTCAGCAGTTCTCTTACGTCTTACTCACTGAATTTCAGATCAGTTTGTTGTCTTGAAGTCAATATCTTTTCTTTTCAGTCTTTCTAGTAATATTCAGTGCCCTATTGGCTTTATTTAAATATCTAAGTTTGTTTTGAATGAGGGGGGAAACAAGTCTAACAACTAGCACTGTCTTCAAGAGTTCTGTACTTCAATTGGCATCCCCTTTTTTTTATCTTGTTATAATTATTATTTTTTATGATTGGTTAGGTAATAATTGGTTGTGAAGTACAAAGATTTGTTTGTGATCCATGTATTTTGTTTAGTGGTTAAGAAACGAAGACAGACTCCTAGGTGATTTTAATCTGTCACGACCCAAGTCTCGTTCAATAAGATATTGTCTGTTTTGGGTCCAAGTCCTCACAGTTTTGTTTTTGGGCCACTGCCCAAAAGGCCTCTTACTAGGGAGACTTGGAACCACACATATATAGCACATTACTTTTCCACACCCAGGCGATGTGGGACGAACTTCCCATAGTGAGTAGCTTGCCAACACTTACTGCAGCCACAAAGGCACCTACAACAAGGGGGGTGGAATGTAACGACCCTGGTGTTGTGGGCGGGCTGTTGTAAGTGCTTTTGTGGCTACAGTAAGTGCGGGCAGGCTACACACTATCGGAAGTTCGTCCCACATCGCCTGGGGTGGAAAAGTAATGTTCTATATATGTGTGGTTTCAAATCTCCCTAACAAGAGGCCTTTTGGGCAGTGGCCCAAGAACAAAACTGTGAGGGCTTGGACCCAAAGCAGATAATATCTTACTGAGCGAGACTGGATCGTGACATAATGTCTGATAGAGATGCTTGGGTGTATTAATCCGGTGGAGCATGGTCGTTCTGTTGCAGTGTCTGTAAGAGATACTGACTCTGGCACATAGAGTCCCAATAGGTGAATATGGTTGTGGACATGCGAAGGATAGTTTGAAATGAATGAGAGTAGTCAGTATTTACGCAGCATTATTCAGTGATGGCAGTATAGGGGTGAACCACATAAATCTGGTGTTTTAAGTTCATGCATCAAATCTCCAATATGAGAAAATCAATTAAGATTGTTCAGGCATACTCAATGAAGATCCTCAATGAAGATCAATAATGCCACATTTGTTTCGTGGGACTAAAGGGGGAGTTGGGGTGGATTGGACTATATTACTCCATTTTAATTGAAAAAGGTCCGGCATTTGGCTCGCCAATATTCCGTAGGACTATTAGTTCAGTCTAATTAAGTAGGCCAGAATTTGGGCAAGGATGCTATGGTTTCATACCAACCAAAATGGAGAAAAAATGATTCATTTAGCCGACCCCTAAATAATTTGGGACAAAGGCTTAATGAGTCTGTTGAGTTGAGTTGAGTTGGACCTTCCCTTCGGTATGTTCACTTTCTATTTTTCTCTAGTTTCCCTTGTTCTCATTGAAGCTAGTATTAGAAGTTGGCAAGCTGAGATTTTGTTTTACAATTCAGTGACAAAGTTAGGTTCATACATAGAGTTGCTGCATCCCGTCATCGTGGTTTTACCACCGGGATGATATCATTTGGCCAGTCGGTGTTTAACTGTCGATGTTCCAGTTTCTCATGACTTCATTCAGATCCTTCTTTAGAGTAATCACAGTACTCTAGTTTCTATACCGGTAGCACTAGAGAAGTATATATATGCATGTATGTATACAGGGAGTCTTGGCAGCAAGAATGGGCTATATTGTAAGCTCTTATATTTTGTCCGGCGTACATTTCTTTCGTGATGATGTTCTAGTTTAAGACGTATAATACTCTAATCTTTTTCAGTAACCGAGTTGTTGGGGCTGGAATTAACTGTTGTCAAATGCTTTTTTCGCAGATAACTACTGTGGAGGAAGCCAAAAGATTCTATCCTCTGTTTGGACTCGGAGCCAACGTTGCCCTCATTTTCTCGGGTCGGACAGTGAAGTACTTCTCCAATATGCGAAAAAATTTGGGTCCCGGGGTTGATGGTTGGGCCATGTCCCTGAAAGCAATGATGAGCATTGTGGTGCTGATGGGTGTCGCAATCTGTCTCTGTTATTGGTGGGTGAATAAATTTGTTCCCCTTCCATCACGTAGTAAGAAGAAGAAGGTAATCATTTAAAATGACTCATTATCTCTTTGCTTGGTGATTGTTCTACTAACTTAATCCTTAAGGCTCCGTTTGGTTTGTGGAATTAGAGAAGGAAAAGGAAAAGGCGAAGGAGAGGAAAGCATAACGATAAGGAAAGCCATATCCCTAGGGTTCTCCTCCATGGTTAAATAACATTAGAAACTAAAAAGTTTCAAACAAAAAAAGCTTCAAAACAAAGATGTGACTCACAAAATGCAAAATTCAAAATTTTTAGTTACTTTTTACCCTGGTTTCTTTTCTTTCCTGATTTCCTTACAATTTTCCAGATTAACCACGCAAATAAAAGCATGGTTGTAAAATCGTGAATCGAATCTGAATCTTAAGATTCTCTTTTCTAAGAAAACAAGCACTAATACGTATCATACATCTATACGAGATACATATAAAAACACAAGTACAGTTTTTAAAATGAACAAAATAACTATTTAGCACGAGTTTTGTGCAATATGAAGGCTAAAAACTTGAAAGATATCCACTTAATACTTCAAAGTTTAAAAGATTATGAGTTTTGAATCATATTGGGCTGTATGAAACTCGAATCGATTGGTTCTAACAATCATGAAGAAAAGTGTTTCCTTAATGTTTCCTTTTCTCATTTAAATTCATGAACCAAACAAAGCCTAAGTCACCTTATCTGGTGCATAAACTTTAAATCTAACCCGCTTGTGTTTTTCCTCTGATTTTCTGATCATGGCACTGCATAGTCATTTAGATACTGAGCCGCCAAAATTGTCGTTTCCATTCAAGATGGAGTTGCTTATTCAATATGGAAATGGATCCCTCTTTGTTTTTCCGTTCTTGATCAAATCTTGTTATTCCAGTGCTAAAAATAGAGAGCATTTTTCTCACCCCATTTTAGGCCACCCATTGCTCACCTGGGCCTCCACTGGATGACATGTGTCCAATTCCAGTAATTATGTTGATAATATAGGGGCAAAATAGGAATGAAATGGGACACATGTCACCCAGTGGAGGCCTGGGTGACCAAAATGGGGTGAGCAAAAATGCTCTCCTAAAAATAATAGAATAACTGTAAGACCTAAAATTTACGGGGAAAAAAAGGCGACTGGAATTTTTGTTTTGTCAAGTAATAGTTTCTTTTAAGTTTTTAACAGACCGCTCTTCCCTTTGGCAGGAGAAGGTGAAAATGGGGACAATGGAGAGCTTAAAATTTTTGGTGTCTTCAAGATACATTAGAGATCTTGCTACTGTGGTGGTAGCATATGGTATTAGCATCAATCTCGTTGAGGTCACATGGAAATCAAAGCTTAAGGCTCAGGTAATCCAAATTGGGATTGGATAATCTCTTCTTAACTGCCCTCTGTCCGTTTGGACGTAAAATGTTTTCCGCTGGAAAGTATTTTTCATGCAGAATGTTTTACATGAAAAAACTTATTTTCCAAACACTTGACAAATATTTTGCAGGTAACTAGAAAAGCACTTTTAAGCAGTTTGTTGAGTACAATTATAGTTGTTTAATATTAACTTGGAATCGTATTAGAACACAGGACTAACGGAGCATATGGCAGCAAAAATATGTCCATATATCTGTAACATATAATATATGTACATAAACTAGTACGTGCATATGTTACACATGTATATGCGTATATATGCATGAGTGTATGTGCACCAATATGTGTGTGTATATATCTAATATACTTATATTCATATACATATATGTTGATTAATTAAGTATTTCACTTAGAAAATTATTTCTGTGAATTCCATCATTTTTAAGCTACTTTCATTTTCTTGAAAATCTCCAGAGAACGTTTTAAGGACACCGGAACATTTTCGAAACATGCTTTACTTCCAAACAAAGGAGCGCTAAACCTGCATAATAATTTTTTGCTCTCTCTCTCTCTCTCTCTCCCTCTCTCTCTCTCTCTCTCTCTCTCTCTCTCTCTCTCTCTCTCTCTCTCTCTCAAAATCGCGCAGTTCCCGAGCCCGAACGAATACTCATCCTTCATGGGCGATTTCTCGACTGCCACGGGAATAGCGACTTTTGGGATGATGCTCTTGAGCCAATGGATATTTGACAAATACGGTTGGGGGGTAGCAGCCAAAATCACACCCACTGTCCTGCTTTTGACCGGAGTTGGCTTCTTTTCACTGATTATGTTCGGTGATCCATTTGCACCTGCTCTGGCCAAGTTTGGGATGACTCCACTTCTAGCAGCTGTATTTGTCGGTGCAATGCAAAACATTTTCAGCAAGAGCGCTAAGTACAGCTTGTTTGATCCGTGCAAAGAAATGGCCTATATTCCTTTGGATGAAGACACCAAGGTTTGACTCCATCCCTTATTTAATATATATATATATATATATTTTTTTTCCTCTTAAATATATTTAAGATTAGTTACCGACCCCTAGTTTTTAAAATCTGTTTTGGTCATCTTTCTCAACTTATGCTAAAATGGAAGCAATTTCAAATATCGACTTATCATACAAAGTATATTTTTTTAGTGAATATTTATTCAAATAGCTCGAAGGTGTAAAGAACTACTAAAAAAATTGAGACCTTGATAAGTTTAGAACTTTTTTTTTTTGGCGGGGGTTCGGACTAACTTGGGGCTTGTTTGGGAAGCCATAAAATCAGATAAGATTCAGTTCCATTCTTAATTCCTGTCTGATTTTTCAAAACCCCAGCTGCCAGCATCGTGTTGGCTTGAAGAAGAACCTATTATTAGAGTTATGTTAAGACTATGAACGGATTCATACACAATAAAAGGGCATCTTCCAAAGTACCAAACCTTTGAACAGTGGAAACAGTTATGAGCCTTACCAAACAGCTCCTTCAGAACCACGAGTAACTGATTTCCCTTCCAAAGTGTGAAATTTTCCTTTCTTTTTTCCATCCCTTGAAACGTGCTCCAATTTCTTGTCTTAGGTTAAAGGCAAGGCAGCCATTGATGTTGTGTGCAATCCGTTGGGGAAGTCCGGTGGCGCTTTGATTCAGCAGTTCATGATCTTAACCTTTGGGTCGCTCGCAAACTCAACTCCGTACCTCGGAGGGATACTTTTGGTAATTGTGCTTGCATGGTTAGGGGCAGCGAAGTCATTAGACACCCAGTTCACGGAACTTCGTCGTGAGGAAGAGCTCGAGAAGGAGATGGAAAGAGCATCTGTGAAAATTCCCATTGTGTCCCAAAATGAAATCGGGAACGGTTCACTTGCGAGTGGCTCTGTACTAGGTGGCTCAACCGGTGGTTCACTCGGAACCTCATCCCCACGCAATATTTGAGGATGTTCTTAAGAATGAGCTTAAGATGATTTGAAATATTGTCAGGTGAGATATTTGTTGTTGGTCATAGGAATTTAATTTTCTTCATTTATAAACCAGAACTTGTTTGGTTGTTGTAGGGTTTTGTTCAATGAGGCATTTTAATCTCTCCACTTAATGGATGTCATGCAGCTTTTTCTCTTTTAATTTTTTGTTCCTCTGAAGAATTTGCATTGGTTTTTTTTTTTTTTAAACAACGCTAGGGGTACTAACAAATCTCACAAACACTTACACCCACAGTCTATCTCTTTCCTGGGTGGCACTGTGGAGTCTACTGAAATTATCCGGACCCCACACTGTCACGCAGGAGAGAGATAGACTGTGGGTATAAGTGTTTATGAGATTTGTTTGTGCCCCAAATATTACCCTTTTTTTAATTGCTGAACTTTGAAGATTTGATACTTTTAAGGCTGATGCTATGCTTCTCAAAATTTATATCCCAAATATGGTTCTCAATACATGTGGCTCTGGGATCACTTTTAACAATGGTTGGACCACTTCAACGTTCTCCAATGAACATCGAGTGGGCCCAATGCCACATGTATTGGGCACTACTTGAAATAAAATTTTAGGAAGCACATTATTAACCTACTTTTAAAGATAGCAATCAGATGGCCCTTCAAGTTTTACTCCTAGGTTGTTTTTTTTGTCTTATTTTATGTGGAGATATTACTTTACTATCCGAGTAATGATGTATTTCTCAAATTTAAATTTCAACTTTGATTTCCAAATGCTTTGCAATTTGTATCACATGTAATGGTATTTTATAATACCGACTACATCCACAACATGTACCATTTTAAAAATATTTGGGAAAATTTTAGGATTTAATTTGGGAACCATGGAGTTATTTTGCTTGGGAAAATTTTAGGATTTAATTTGGGAACCATGGAGTTATTTTGCTTGTCTTATAGGTCTGTAAAGGGTGGGATGTTGATTCCCAGAGGGTAGACCAAGTGAGGCAGACGAATCACAAAAGGCCTTCGTGTCAAATTTTTGTCACCCAATTGTAGAGTTTTCCATCATAAAATGATTAAATTGGTGTACCCATTTATCCGTACCAACCCCCACCCAACCAAAAAAAAAAAAAAAACAAACAAAGCTTTGGATATAGGTTTCTTATTACAATATAATTAGGTGTAACACGTGCGTTGCACGTGTTGTTGCTTGTCTTGGACAATCCGTGGAAATTGTATTTGCAAAGGAATATATGGAGAATACAACTTCTTGCTAGCAAACATATAGAGAATATATATAGCATACAACTAATATATAGCTTCGAAGCAAACATAACGAGGTTATGTACATATACACAAGACTGTCTGAAATGAGAATCCAAGGATAGAATATTACAAGTCTTCCATTTCTGTCAAACTAAAATTCAAAATATAAGTACGTCAAAAGAGTGTTCAATTCAAGCCTTGTAGAGTTGCAATTCTATTCCAGTCTTTATGTCAAAAGCATTTGACCTAGGACATAAAAGATAACACAAAATTGAGGACGGAGTTGATATCTCGCACATTCAAATTTAAGACACGATTGTTCTTAAATTAGATGAAAGAATAGGGTAAAAAGTAGCCAAAAAGCATGGCAGCCAAAAGCAAAAAGCTGTTAAAAATAGCACCTATGCAATAATTGTGCATTATCTGAGCATTTGTAAAGTTTTAGGGGTAAAAAGCCAGAAATTGGATCTCACCTAAAGTCTCAATATTGTTTTTTTGCTGGCAGCTAATTCTTGTATCAAAAGAATGGGTTTATAAGCTGATAGAAATGGGAAGTAATGAGCTTCAAATTGTTGGGTTAAGTAAGCATACCCGTGGTCGAGGCTGAGTTGATATTAGAAGATAGTTTTAGTTTGGTTTGAGGAACAAAACATCATGATTATGGAACCAAACAAAGTTTTATTATAACACCCGTACCCGAAAAGTAAGATTAATGTGATATCAATGTGTGTTAATTAAAGATAATTAATGCATGAGATGTTTAAAGGTGGGGTTATGAACCCACATGTGAAAAGGTGCTCAAATGCGGGCATAGATGAAAGTCCTGTGAAAGGCGGGACTGATATAGAAGTGGGGCCCAATGAGAGTCTAATTAAATAAATTGCATTTTTATGTCATTATATGTTTATATGATTACTTGTTTTAAAAGTTTCAAGATACTATTATGTCTTATGATAGGAAAAGGGACCAATTTGGGTATCCATGTGAGGGCGTATTTAAATAAACTTGATAACTGGTAGGTTTTATAGCAACCTCATAATTTATGTGGGACCACGTTTGGGACCATGCTGGACTTAGATTCAATCCTTTTAGAAAAGATGGGTAGTTAATGTAAATAACATGGGGGTTTCATAATAAAGCTTAAAGAAAGTTGGGGGAGGTAAATGGAATTATGGGAAAATGTATGACAACACATATGCATGTATAGCATATGTGTCTTCTTAGAATTAAACACAGCTGGGAATCTAAAATTGAAGAGAGAACGAGAGCTTGAGTCGGCGACGGAATTCTCGACGACGTCTCTTTCCGCTCCTTCGCCGTTCGGCGTCGGATTCACGAACCGAGACCGGATTTGGACTCGTGGAGGTAAGGGGATCACATGCACGTCATTTATTTTCATTTTCGGCAACATTTTTCTGATGACCGTTTTTGATAAACGATGTTCTTGGTACCAAACTTGTGTAGGATTATCACTAACTAGAAATTGAGCTAAACTTGGGAAGGAATTGGAGAAATTCTAAGCTTAATTGCGTATAAAGCAAAGAGGTGAGTATTTTAATCTCAAAATTGGGTGTTTACTTATGTTAATGTGATAATTGATGCTCTAGAATACTTAATCCATGACTAGTGTGCCAAGTTTGTGATTAGAATGAAGTTTACATATCAATTATATGAAGGATTGTCATGTTCATGTGATTAGTTGCTTATATGCCTATATGGATCAAAGGAAAGTCAAGTAGTGGTCTCCATTTATAGGTCCCATATGTAAGGGATGGTAAGCCCACAATGAGCGGGGCGTGGTGACGACCACGATGGTGAAACGGTGATGCCTTCGGGGATCACAAGAGTGTGTGTGATATGCTATATGCAATGAAAGAGTGAGAAATTCTGGGGTGAGAAGGACCCAGGGGTGGTGGTTTGAGTTACTTGACTTTCCGGAGATCAATTGGTTGACGTTTATATTGATTGTTGCATTTGCATATTAAATATTCCAATAGCATGATTAGTCCCCTCACTAAGCGAAAGCTTAAACGAAAATTTATTTTCTGTTGTGGTTATTGAATAACCATCGCAGGTACCGTCCGAGAGGAGGAAAGGATATGATCCACGCGACGGGTTTGGGTGTGGGAGTAGCAAGTTGTGTTGATATGTTCATATGTAGGGAAGTTGTAGTTCATTGTAACCCTTGTAGTCCATAGGTTATAAACAAACTTGTGTTTTGAAAGTATTGGGATCACCTTGTATTTTGGAAGACTTGAATCTTGATAAATTGGGTTGATGTTAGCTATGCCCTATGCTATGGTGTGCTTTTTATTAGTCACAAGTTGCATAAGGTTGGGAAGAAACTTAAACAGGTTGGGAAGTCTTTTTGGTTGTAAACTTAACTTGTTTTTTTCCTCTATGTTGAATGTTCATGAGTATGATGAGGGAAATATGGATTTTGATGTAAAACTTGATTCATGTGAGAGATTTGAGTGTGTTTGATTGTTATTTCACACTTGGATATGTTGAGCAAATGTTTTTAAGCACTTGGAGATGTTTTTGTAATGATCTTTGATGTTCCTACAAAGTTTGATTATGTTTGGTAATGTTTTGGGGCTTGAAAACTGATGTTTTTAGCAGTAGGGAACAGTTCTGCCAAAGCCGGATCGATCCCTTCTTTATCGCGGAACGATTCAGCCCTTTTCGGGGACATTCTGCTAGAACTTTTGGAAAATGGATCGATCCCTTCTTTATTGCGGATCGATCCGCCCCTATGAAAACAGACTGTCAGCTTTTACGGAAACAAGCATAACTCTTTCTACAAAACTCGGACTCGCGCGCCGTTTTTTGCGTTGGACCGAGACTCAAAGATCTATTTTTTGGTATAAAATTTTCTATACCTGATTAATGACCATTTTTCCCTTGGGTCTGATTTGTGCCAAGAAAGCTCTTTTATGGAGTCTAAAACATATTTTTCTTCATGATTAGTATATGGTTTGGTGTGTGGGCTTTGTTACACGTGTCCTAATCCGCCTGGGGCGGGTTGGGGTGTGACATTTATAGTTTGAAGCCTATGATATTGTAGTATCTAATGCTTCCCCAAAAAAAGTAATGCCATAGTGCCTAATCAGTACGGTCTCCAGGATCGGTAGATTCAGATTCAGTTGCCATTGCAGGGTTTGCTGGACAAGCTGTTGTGTTTGTAGGAATGGTAGTTTCATCCGGATAAAAGAGACTGAATTTTCTCGTTGTTATCCCTTTGTACTCGTTCTCATACGGCCTTACTATAATATGAATGTCTCCATCACTCTCACATTTGATGACTGATGATAGTTTTTTGTTTGAATCCTGAAAGCATTCACAACATTAGTTGTATCAAGCAAGTATTGAAGATCACTATATAGAGTTAGTATCAGTGATGTCAAGCAAGTATTCCATATCACTATATAGAGTTGGTAATATTACCTCAGTTAGGCTTTTCATTATAGTCACTATATCGCATGCCAAGAAATTTTCGACATCTTCTCCGAACATTGTGGCAATAATTGTCCCAGTTGAATCAGTTGCCGTCACATGTAGGACGCACCTGTGGATTTATCCAAAGTTTAGAATGAAGTAAGTTTATTAGTCATTGTTTTATTGGCTTTACATGATTATTTTCCTAATCTGTACCTTGGAACTGCATGTACATCATCACGTTTGCAATGGTTACAACGAAAATTTTCCATGAAAGAGGTAAATGTTGCTCCACGACAGGAAAAACAAGTCATATAGTAGAATGATTGATTGAAATCAGTTACTTTCAAAGTACACCTGAGAGAGTAGTTTCTCTGAAATAACAAGCATGAACAATCTAATAAGCTTGAATTGTTCATGTTCAATTTTATCATGGACACTAAGGGAAACTATACTTGGTGTTTAAAATAAAGTAGACAAGAGTGATGATCTCACGTTGTTAGGTAGATTGGTCAATGATTCTATCAAAGTAGTTTCAGCAGGTGTATGGTTTCTGGAAGTACAACCGAAAGGTTGGAAGGTTTTTGATGCCATAAATTCATTAATTGCAGTAGCATTGGCAGACAACCTACGAGTGAGAAATTTGTTGTAAAATATGTACAATATCAATAGGAAATATTAGAACTTTTTCAATTACCATGTCTTCACTTTGTGGGCTTCATCAGTGTTGGGGTTAATTGCAATCGAACTTTGGTTCCTAGATTGCAATGAAATTCCTGTGGAAGTTTAGACATAAACAAACTTGTAAGGATTTGGGTTGTTTAGAGCAGCCAAACAATTCTTTATTTCTTACCGTTGAACGAAACAACTTGTAGCCGTCGGGCAACAATCACGGGCTTTGTTGTTATGACTTGTGCCAATATGGTGGCCTCGTTGTTCAGAAAATGATTCCACAGACTAACAATGATGGGCTTCAAGCTATAATAAGGAGATGCACATTGGCAAAGAAGAATTTGAATATTGATCAAATTTAATGAAGCATCATTGCGCCTGTAGATAGTATGCTAGAAAGTCGATAGACATTTTTTCCATTCCAAGTCATTGTATAAACAAGCTCAGTTTTATGCTGAAGAGAGTATGTATACAATTGAATTACATGTAATCACCCCAATTTTTATGTGGGTTTTGAAAAATAACTACAAAGAATAGAGAACCATCCTTAAATATTGTATAGATTGAACCTGCTAGCTCAATAGTGTCACCCACCACATCCTCTGCTATACATGAATTTGATCATAAAGAACCCTAAGAGAGTGTTCAACACTATTGTGGCTGCTCTCTGAGCTTCGAGCTCTGCCAATATTAGTAGTTCTAAATAGAATTCCTATAGGTTCTTAGAATAAACTTTTCGTCTATCTAGTTATATGTCATACTAACGTAAAAAAAAAAACCTTAATACGTAGGATTATACCAAGATATAGAAGTTAAAATTCTTTTTAAAAGGTTTATCATGTGAGTGAACAAGAACTCTTTAAACCCATCATAGTTCGTTTGATTTAGAAGAGTATGCTCTTCAAAAGAAATAAGGATCAGAAGCTGCTATGATTTCTTCCCTTACATTATTCCCGTTCTATATTTGTGCAACTTATCTTAGTTTTTGATAAGAACATTAAGAAATTATAAAAACCTAATCACATGCATTCATGAATACATGTAATTTCCCTTCGTGTAAACACACATACATACCGCCTTTTTTCAGCTTGCAGTATAGAAAATGTAAGAGCTACTATGGGCTATTTTTTCGGACGATCTCGAGTTTGTAACAAACTTTAAATGGTGTTAATTATTTTTACTTTAATAAAACCCTAGACATGGAAAAATCTTTATTTGACAAAAAAACAATGAATAATGGAAGAATTAAAGGTGTAGCAATTACTCGGTGTTTATAACAAGTATTTCTTGTAGCTTTACAGTTCCAGGTCCCTTTTTTTGTTACGTTCTTTGACAGGATAGATGTGTAATGCAATTCCAATGACGTCAACTACAAAAAAAAAAGTTAAATAATTCTTTCTTAAGTCAAAACTGTCAAACAAGATAAAAACCTTAAGCATATCGTTAAAAAGTTATAAAAGTTTACCACTTCTGTTAGGATCATCTTTGTAAGGCTCTAGATTATCAAAAGGAATGAAGTTGCCCAACGCAGGTAGGATCATCAGATCATCTTGGGGCACTGGCTTCACTCCAGATTTGGCCAAAAGTGTCTACTGATAAGGATGTGGAACAATGCAAAACTCCAGGTCTGCAGTTGCAACTTTACAATTTGAAATGTAATATTTGCTCCCTATCAACAGATCATCTTCAAAAGAATTAATATCTTTTCCAAATATTGAGAGTTGTACATGAGTTCCCTGGTGTCAAAAGGTTTTTATAAGTCAAAGTATTGTGTAAGCAAGAATTTCCAAATGTAAAACAATTGAAGAATACCTCTGTGTCTGCTAGTATCAAACGTTGGAACTTCGTGTTTGGTGATATTTCCTTGGAGGAAGATGTTTTTCTAAATGGGCTATTTTGTGATTCTCGTGGGAGTGACTTTTCTAGAACTACTATTTTGACAGTCCATGGAAATCGGGTAGCTGGGGTTATGTCTTTCACTGGTGTAATTTTGAGAGCCATGATATCAGGAACAAATCAACAACCTATGTAAAACGAAATACAAATTAGAATTATACATGCACTTAGAGAGGGAATATTTTAGCCGGAAAGTAACCCAAAAAAGTGCAAAGAAAAGTACAATCTAATATGTACTGAAAAGAAGCATTTGATGTTGGAATAACCACAACTACTATTAGGTGCCAAAAATGAATCTCAGTGAGTAAGGATGGAAAAAACTTTGTAAGTGTTATAGGAAAGTAGAAAAGTATATACCCATATATCAATCTTGTGAAGCCAGAAAAAACATGTCTCTGTAGACCACATTACGTGTTAAGGTTTTATTAGAATCATTATTGAGTCCAGGGGCAATTAATATTTTAACTGAGGGTAAAGTTTTTGCCCTAGACAATGCGACATAAAGTTGGCCATGAGAGAATACAAGCTGAGGAAGATAAACTCCCACAAAGTCTAAAGTTTGGCCTTGAGCTTATTTATGGTCATTGCAAAACATAAACGAATAGGGAACTGAGTCCTACAAAAAGTGAAAGTTGTGGATTCATTTGAGCAGGGTGTAAAGTAATTCTTAGTATGAAAACATGTTTACTTTTGTGAGCGCCAACTGCAATTTCAGCACTAATCATGTTAGGTCAAATGTCTTACAAATTAGACGTGTGCCATTGCAAAGTCTTTTGGATGGGTCAAGATTTCGAAGCAAAATTATAGGACAATTGACTTTGAGACGCAAAATGTGTGGTGGGAAACCACTTGGTGTCAAACTATTAAAAAAGTCCTCTTGTAACACATGTTGACTTTCATCAATAACTTGATCAAAACTCTTATATTCTATTGGATTGCCAGAAAATGACTCAATTAGAGTTTCATTTATTTGATCAACAAGCTCATTTGTTGGAGTCAAGATTGTACGATTGATCATAACATCAACACAATTGGAATAATCTTGGATATTTGGAAAAGTCACTTTTATTAATGCATCTAAAGAATTTTCATCCTCATATGGCAGAATCATAGATGATGGCAACACTATATTATCTTCAAGTACAGATGGCTCAGTGCTATCACCTAGACATAGTAGACCAAAGGGAAGATTTAACCATGCATGCGTCTATAGTTTGCTCAATGGTGGCCCTTAGGACAACTAGTAGAACTTGTCGAAAATCACCCCCAAACACAATTGTCTTTCCCCCAAATGGCAATTTGCAACTGCAAACATCTTGCGGAAGGCAATCAAATGCCTCTATGCCATGTCTTTTCATCATAGGCGCTTCATCCCAAATAATGAGTTTTGCAACACATAAAAGCCTAGCCAATCCACTTTACTTACTCATACTACATGTGGTATTTTTCATCGACATTAAGGGGGATTTTAAGTCTTGAATGGGCAGTGCGCCCTCCTGGTAATATCAATGTAGCAACTCCAGAGCTTGCTGTGGCTAATGCTATGTAACCTTTGGACCTTAAAGTTGCAAGAAGTGCACAGTACAAGTAAGTCTTTTGTTCCACCAGGGCCATCTATAAAGAAGGCACGACCACTGTCTGAGAGGCTTGTGTGTAAAATGATTTCATATGCCTCCTTTTGTTGTTGATTTATTTTTTGGACACTTGCCAAGTCAGCATTTGGAACACACACGTTCAATTCATCATCTATCTCTTTATTCCATCTTTTAACCTCATCAATATCAATTGTGTGGTTTACAAGGTTGTAATCATTAATGTTTTTCCCATTGATTCCAATAAAAAAACCAATATCCTTCAAGGTTTGCATGGTGGCAGTTATTCTGTTAAGAGATGGTAACTGAGCATAGTCTTCACTCATATTGGTAGAAAATTCTTCCCAAAGAGCAGTAGCATTTACAGGATTGCAGTACACCAATATAGTAGCAAAAAGGCGACGTAATGATTGTGGCATATGGTAGACAGAAGCTTCTCGCAATCAGAGTTGAACGCTATTGTCTGCGTCCAAAAGCCCACGAAGTAATGCAGCTTCACGAAATGAAGCAGCCTGTACACCTCTGACCAACTTAAGATCATCAAAAGAGGTTGCTCCCCTTACGTGGTTTAGCAACAAACTCAAATAGTATTTCTCACCTTCTTGAGGGCTTGCAGTTACAATACGACCTATTGAAAATCCTTGCTTCCGCTTGCGCCATGTTTTCTCTTGTTCATTCCGAACAAAGTACTGGGGAAATTCTTTATAGAGATACTTTCTAGCCTCAGGATTTGTTCGGTTAGCCGTGAAATATTCAGTAAGCATTGTCTTGACAGAAGGAGTAAATGCGATGACATTTTGAAGATCTGCACTTTTAGAGAATGTCACACTCTGACAATTCTCTAAATGTAGAGGTAGAATGATGACGGGGGAAAAATGTCATTTAGAGGGAACCTATATATACGCCAAGCTGCCTCAAGAGGTGAAACCCATCTAGCTGATTGGTACCTTTCAATCTCATCCACTACTTCAGACTCTATTTCCGTTGCCAAATGAAATGCAACGCGATCATGTCCTTTGTATATATACTTGTAAAGATACTTAATTGATTTAATCGTAGAGCATTTCGACATTCATATGACAATCAAACTTCGCAAGCAAATAGGGGTTATAAGGGATAACCCATCGATTATCTAATAAAAGGTTACGCACTCTTATTGGTTCAACATTATTGCGTCGCCTATAAATGGGATAAGAATCATTGGTCCGTGTTGTGCGTTCACAAATTTGCTTGGGATAGTGGTTTTTGCACTTTCCTATTTTTCTTATGCAGATGTTATTAGGATTAAGCTCACCACAAGGTCCATGTAACATATGTTTCCAAATAGCTTGATATAGAGGAGGATATTTTCTTTATCAGGGATTTCAACATACACATAAGTGTCAAATAAATCGGGAGAGCGTATTTTGCATGCCTCTTTAAGGATTATTAGAAAGTGGGCATAAGGCAAGCCACGTTTTTGGAATTCGATGACATATACATATGCCGCAACAGCTCCCAAAATTTGTTTTTTAAACAACTCATGTTTAAGGACCTCTAATTTTGATCTGAAAACCCGAGCAACTAAATCAGGCCTATTCTGAGCCTCTTCTCCAAGTAATAATTCTTTTCGAATTTCCGTCCATGAAGGATTGCATGTCATGGTCAAGAATATGTCTGACTTCCCATATTGTTGAACCAAAGCCATTGCATCAACATATCTTCAACGCATATCATGAGGTCCGCCAATGAAAGATGCGGGCAACACAACTTTTTCCCCACTTGTGTACCGTTCCGTTCACCAACAGAAACACAATCAATAATATTTTGATACATTTCAGCCCTTGATTGATCTTGATTTAATCGAATGTAATCCAGTCTTGAACTTTCCAATTTAATATACATGTCGACTACATATTGCTGAAGAAGACGACCACTGTGCAAAAGAATAGACTGGGAATTTGGTCTTATTTGTAACTTATAAGCGTAGTACTCCCAACAAGAAATCAAATGGTGATGCTTTTTTCGTCCATGTTTTAGCACTACATCATGCATATGTATTAGAAATTGTTTGAAAACAAGTAAAAGGTTTTGAATTAGAGGGTGAAAAAGTTACCCACATGATGCTTCTTGGCTCAATAGTTGTTCTGCATATTGAATTTGATTCAAGTCAAAAGGTTGGCCATGGGGAAGCCGTTGAACTCCACGAGTTCGATTTCTCTCAATTCCCTCGTGCCACCCGAATTCCCCCTCAGAAAACAATAGCGGGTACTGTAGAGGGTCATAGTATGCATAAAAATACTGCACACGATGAATGAATCCAGGCGTGCTATGAACAGTAATATGACGTGTAGTTGATAAATCTTTGCCTGATTGCTCAACCCAAATGGTAGCAACTTGAGAGACATGAGGTGCATTATACACACGTTGATCGAGTTGAGTATTATCTTTAATGATGATAGGGCGATCACAAATATCGGGAATGTTAGAAAGAGAGCGGAAAAATGTGGAATATGGATTATCATCCATAAGTTGAACAAGAATGCATAAAATATCACAATTTAAATGATCACATGATTCAATGCGATGCTTTATTTGTTGGTCTGTATCACAGAAGTAAAGTTGAAGATATGAAGGGTGATCATTTGAAGGGAGAAGCTCATTCAGAAAATGACGCTCGAAATGTGTATACACCACAATTCCTTCTACACAAGTCCTTGTCGTACATAACACCAAAAGACGTAAATGCGAATGTATTGTTGTAAGTGCACACACATTTCCTAAATTCTTTTGCAAGATCAGAGGAACCAGTGAATAGGTTCCACAATGGGGCAGGTGCATCATTACTTGCAAGCAAGACCCCTCTATCCGAGCAACAAAACCCCTTAGGTTCAAGGTGGAAGCGTTTTGCTTGGCAAAATGAACAAGATTGAGTTTCTGGCAGCATAACAGCCTAACCAACTATGTTTTCAAGGACAAATATGCCACGGGAAGACCTAGAACGTCGACGATTAGAACTTCCAGAAATTATTGCGAACAACATGAAATGGAAAAATATCAAATATTGCATAGAGTCACCCTTGTGTAGAGAGTTAGTGTCACACCCATTCCAAAATTCCATAGTTTTATCATGCATATTTAGTTTTGTGGATTATCAATGTTATTTGATAATTGAGGATGAGGTTGACTCTGAGTCAACGGTAAGGTGTCAGTAAGGACATGGGAATTTGGTAAGCGAGATTTCATTGACATGGTTAAATGACATTTATGTGATTTAAATGTTATTTGAATTTCTGGTATTTTATGAATGGTAAATTATACCTGTGTAGTAAAATTTTTGGTAATTTTAATATCGCTGTAGAGCATTTTGAGAACTGTGGTAAGAACGTAAGTGTCACGTTACATAAAAGGTAGGTTGTGTAGAGATTCCACAGAATTTAGTTTTCGGATGTATATTTTGGACCCAAACGAGACTTAGTCGAAAACTTTTGAAATTTATAATTTTCACTCGTAAAGGCATAAAATAGACGTATGCGACGTTTCAGGAGTTATTAGAAATTTTGAGAACTCGCGGGGAGGTAAATGCGATTTTAAAAAAGATTGCCTATAAGTAGGAGTGGATGAAGTTGTCATTACTTACAAAACTCATATAATATCTTGAGAGAAGAGAGAGAAAAGGAGATTTAATCTTACGGGCTTTGCGACGACGATCAGTGACCTTTCGTCTGTCTGAATTTCACCAAAATCCATATTTGAACTCCTCAAGGTAAGGGCTACGTTTTGATAGTCTTTAGGTCACGTTTGGCTAAGTTTTTATAAATTTCTAAATCTAGGAATTTGGGAAAAACACGTGTAAACTTGTAGGTTTAGCGTAGGATCGGAGATTTGGCGTTTAATCGGGCTTCTAGTCGTTCCCTCAAAGTTATACGATGATAGCTCGAGGTATGAATTTCTAACCTATGTTATATAGGTGAAATACATGTTTATCAAAGCTGTTATGCAAGACTGTAAACCTTGCTTCCAAACAATCTGCTACCCTTGATACTTCTCCATATGCTAATCCTTTTCTCTATAGGAGCTTGGTGGGATCTTTACAGTATCTAACCATTACAAGACCAGATCTTTCTTATGCTGTAAATTGGGTTTGTCAATATATGCAAACTCCTCTAAATCATCACTTTGTAGCTGTTAAAAGGATATTGAAGTATCTTAAGAGTACCATTGGTTATGGTTTAGTTTTTTCAAGCTCTTCCTCTTACTTTAATTGGCTATAGTGACTCAGATTGGGCAGGTGATCATCTTGACAGACGCTCCACTTCAGGCTAGTGTGTTTATCTTGGTACTAATCTACTCTCTTGGTCAGCTAAGAAACAAGCCACTGTGGCTCGCTCCAGCACTGAAGTTGAGTACAAAGCATTAGCAAACACTACGGTTGACATGCTATATATGGGTTCATCAGATTTTGAGAGATCTTCATGTTCCTCTAAATTCAGTACCAATTATACACTGTGATAACATTGGAGCCTTGTCCTTAGCTGCAAATCCAGTTTTTCATGCAAGGACTAAACATATTGAGGTTGATTTTCACTTTATTTGTGAGAAAATAGCCTCCAAACAGCTTCAAGTTGCTCACATTTCCTCTACTGATCAAATAGTAGATATCTTCACCAAAGTTCTCTCTGTCTCTAGATTTCAATATCTCAGGGATAAACTCATGCCCTTCTCTACAACTTTTTCTGGTCCAAGTTGTTCTCCATCCTTGATAGAGCCCATCAACTTGAGGGGAGATGTTAAACCACCATGATCATTGATCATGCTCACTCACACAGTAGCATTCTTCACATTGACAAGTGGCTTTTCTGTTATGATTTGCTATGAATACAACTGTAATAAACTGTACTGTTCTAGCAACAGTTTTCTATTCGGTAACTGTTTCTACTCTCTCTTTCTCCATAACTAGAGAAATGAATTCAGTTGTAATCAAGTTGATTTTAATGAAAAATTTCTTTTCTCTCTTTTTTTCTTCAAAAATTAATACGATTGTTCACATATAAGGTCAAGTGTATAAGTACTCTTTAAGCGTTTTTGGCCAAAGTAGCGTTGTTTGTCAAGCAAATTCCCAATCTAATACTATTGGAAATTAAACTATTTCCCATTATAGTCTTCTCTCCTCGAATTTCCATTTATGCTTTTCTATAAGCACCAGAACATCAAAGTTCACTACACCATACTGCGCAATTTGTAACGGGTATTTCCGTTACAAATAATAATAGTAACGGATATTTTCCGTTACAAAATTGGCGTTGCAAATGAATCGTAACGGACTTTGTAACGCTTATATCCGTTACTAATTAATTTTTTGTAACAGATTTTGTAACGGCTATAGCCGTTGCTAAAGTCGAATTAGTAACGGATGTTGTAATGGATATATCCGTTACTAAAGTCGAATTAGTAACAGATGTTGTAATGGATATATCCGTTACTAAAGTCGAATTGGTAACGGAACTTGTAACGGATATATCCGTTACCAAAGTCGAATTGGTAACGGATGTTGTAACGGATATATCCGTCACAAAAGTTGAATTAGTAACGGATGTTGTAGCGGATATATCCGTTACAAAAGTCGAATTAGTAACGGATTTTGTAACGGATATATCCGTTACTAATTTAATGAAATATACAATTAATAATTTATTTATATGCTTCCCATTTTTTTTCCCACCTAATTAGCAAACATAATAATCCATATGAAAAACAAAAATAACAAGCTCAAATCTATACCAAATAAGAACAAACATAATCCATGCCAAACCCACAAATATAATCCATAATTCATACCCAACATAATCCATACTAATCATTATAAGTCAAGAGGTCATCCGACCATATCTAACCAAGAAGCACAATTTAACCGTCTCATATTAAAGAGTCCATCCAACAAAAACTTAAACTAACTATAACAAACCATATCCGAAATTTAAAGAGTTATAGAAACTAAGTTGGACGAAGTCAAACATGCTTTAACCAACCCTCGAGCCAAATCACAAATCCCCCTTGAACATAACCCGCCAAAGTTTCGTAGCCACCTTGAGGAGGGTCCCACACACGAGCATTGAGATCAATCACTTCCTCAATATAAACTTTCTTCTCCGCAAGACCAACTTGTTTGGAGTGACACACATTAGCATGAGCATCTGTCACAACATATCCTTTTGCTAATTCATTCCCAAATTTGTCAAGTAAAATAACCGGGGGTTTGTCGGTGGGAGTAGACATAGAATGAGAAGAATTTGGAACGTCTGTCGTGGCAAAAACATGACTCAAGTTTTGACCTAAATGAGTAGGACGGCTAACAGAATTTGATCCATGATCACTTAGGGGCGTAGACACCAATGGCGGAGTACTCACATTGGATGCTTTCGAAAAAAAAGACATCATTGCATCCTCAAAATTGTTAAGTCTTGCGATGATTTCTTCTTTGAATGAGGAAGCTTCTTCATTTGCTTTACCTTTTTGTTCAATTTTGGATTTTGCCACCCCAAGTTGAATTAGTTGCTTCTTAGAGACATGAGTACCCACAGCACGAACCCCTCCTTTGGTTTCTTTCCCAAATACTTCTGCCAACTCATCACTGTCAAGGTCTTCACACATATCATTACATGCCTCGTCAGTCAAGCTTTTGGTTTTTCTTCTATTTCCAGCCGCCTTTACTTCATCCTAAAGTATACAAATGTGAAACTTGTAATATTAAAATAAATAAAAAAAATCATGCTAAAATTTAAAGTAACAAATAATCAATCAAATATATCACTCACATATCTACCCTTAGCACTCTCCAACACAGTCCCATCACTACGCTCATGTGCCGCTAGCCATTTGTCTACACGACGAACTTGTTTTTCAGGATTTTGTTGTTGCTAGACATTGAAATTTAGTGAGTTAGATAAAAAAAAATAGTTGTTAAAAAACAAAACAAAAGTGTAAGAAATGATACAAACCATTAAGTATTGTTTCTGAGCGTAGGAACGACGCCCAAGACAATGGGAATAATCCAGTTCTAAACAGTCCCATAAAGAAACGTCCATATAAAAAGTGAAAAACTAGACAGAACCAGATCCAGTTTTAACCTTTTCCAAACAGACCCTATGTGTATTTTTTTTTCTTCATTTATTTCTTCCACCTTGTCGTTTGGCTAAACATCATTTTACTCCACTTTCACTGGTTTCATTCTCTCTTATTTATAAGTGCATAAAGAAGTAGACAACGATGGCTGAATTAAATTTGTAGCTCTTTCTATCCGGTCCTTGCAAAAGTCCATTCAGCAAGATTGTTCAAGATTTCTAAATAAAAGTGCATGAAATTATATAAAGTTTATAAACCCCAAATTATTGAACAATGCAAACTTAACAAAAAGATCGGGTTTGGTAACTCTGCATTTGTTTTAATTTAACTAGAAACACTTGCAAATTTGAGGCCAAACCTGAAAGCAAATAAACAAAAATTTGAAAACCATTTTCGGTAGAGGGCAAAACACGCGTTTTCGCTCGTGTAAATAAGGTGAGCACATAGACCCCCAGCACTGTGCCGTCCGAAACAATACTTACTATTATTATACATCAAAATCAATCAAATAACAGCCACAGACTGAGCTATAAATGCAAAGAGGACATAGCTAAGCTCTCTACAATACATCCATCCTAAAATAAAATCAGTAACACTACCAATATTCCTGTGTACTAAAAGGTAAGGAAACAAACTGTTGTTTGATTCCCTTGTTAAATTCTTCTCTCTGTCCGCAATGACCTAACCATTGTCTCTTATTTTCCTTTCTGAATAATAATCAACGGATGGATTTAAGAGAAGTCAAAAAATAAATTGAACAATGGACATTGAACCAAAAAAATGAATTTTTTTTAACCTTTGTGGAAGCGGGTCAAAGAATAGAGCTAAAGCTCTCAATGGGATCGGATTCTTCAAGCATGGAAGAAAAACTCCATATACATGCAACACATGTTGATAAAAAAAATAAAAAGAAAGAAAGGAAAAAAAAAAAACACCTTATACATATGCAACATATGCAAGTGTCAAACAACTCCATATCTCATCTCAAGCATTATGTTTATTCGAGGCGGCATTGCTTTTGGCACACTGAATATATCGCTTATAGAGGTCTTAACACCATTTTTAGCTCCAAAAAACAATTGAATATATCGAGCATTTGACTTTTACAATTGCAAAAAATATATATACCACTGAGATAAGTTTAATTAATCTATTTTGACAAATTCTCAATTAATTTCTTTCTTTTTTGGGTATGGGTATGAAAAGGACCCATGCAATGATTCATCGCTTACGCAAGTAAACTCTCCGCACCTCACGAGACCTGCGGTACGACTCGACCCACTTGGTTTACTCTTAGTTTTATAAAGTTTTTACTTTAACTAACGTTGTATATCAACAATTTAAACACTGATGACAGATGAATAATTTAGATTCATGTTTGATTTTTCATTGATGTCATAGCTAGTTAATTAAATTGGATTAAAAAATTAGCCTCCAACTACTATAGCTTAATTGATAGGTCATGATACTAGCTTGTTATTAAAGGGCGTTTACAATCATTTTGTTTGCTTTTGATGATTAAACATCACACAAAATATAAACATTTAAAATCATTACCACCTATATACTATTATATTATCACTATCAATGAAAAAATTTCTTTTGGGGTCTAAAAGGATTAAGAAATTAAAAAAATAGTGGAAATATTCAATGCTTAAAAGAGTTGGGTAACTGTTGATGGAAATTTAGAGAGATTAGCATCGGATGTGAGCAATCTAATACTTTCACTAAAGATATTTATTATTGGGTTGAACATACTTGTGGGGTTGTGGATGATTAAATAGATCCTAATCCAACCCAAACAATCTAGAATGCAAAAAATATTCTCAAGTTCATATACAAGCCATCCGAATTTGGTAGCCAACTCAACTTACTTTCATAAAATGTGGGGACCTAGCCCAAGCATATTTCATAAATAACTGGCCTAAGCTCTTTATTTGGTGATGTTTAATTGGACCATTGACTTTTCCTAATTTGTATATGCAAAAGCAGGTATATTATACATTCTTAGTAGATAATAAATCCTTCTCTTGTTGGACTTGAACATTTCTTGTTGACCTAGTCTAACTCTTCACACTCTTCGGTTAATTGGGTCATTGACCTTTAAACATTATTTGACCCAAAAAAAAATTCTTCAAACATTCTCTTTGGATTTTCACAATACTTTTCTACAACTTCCCTGCAAACCTTACCAATCACAGCTATAATTTACCTATGCTCTTAGTTGAAGTCTACAACCAAGCACATCTTACACAAGTTTTTCTATGACCAACCAAAACAGAGACTGAATAGAAACTCTCAATGCAAACCAACAACCACACCAGACTTGGGGCAAGGGCCAAAAACAACAAAAGACCAAACAACTGATACTAATAAAAAAATTAGCAATCACCCACAACATGCTTGAACCTAAATCAACAAATGACTGCAGAAACTAAAAGAAATTAAAAAAAAAAATCAAAAACCTAGATGGGAAAATTACCTGAGATACAGGGAGAGAGAAGTAGTTGGGGTTGTAGAGAGAGAAAAGGATTATGCAAGCTAATGGGTACACAGAAGGGGCGGCCGCTTTTGCTCGAGTTCTCGTCGTTCTCCTTTTATATATACTGCTCATATATATACAAGAGAGAGAAATTAGAGATGCATCTGACAAACCTCACAAATATTTAGGGCTAGTGTGTGTATATGTGTGTGTGTGTGAGAGAGAGAAAGAGAGAGAGAGAGAGAGAAGATTACCGGCTAGGGGCTGAGAAAGAGGGAACTACTGGTGGATGGGGCTGAGAGAGAGGATGAGGTGACTGAGGGGTGAGAGAAGAGATGATAGAAGGTGTGGCTGTTGGTGGTCGCTGGTGGAGAGAAGGGGATCGCCGCTGGTGGAGGAGAAGGGGGGTGAGAGAGAGGAGGGGGCGACTGAGGGGTGAGAGAATTGAAGAGATGAGAGAGGGGGTGGCCAGTGGTGGTCGCTGGTGGAGAGAAGGGGAGTCGCTGGTGGAGAGAAAGGGAGAAGAATGGGTCGCCGCTGGTGGAGAAGGGGGTTAGGGCTTGGAGACCATGGGTCGCTAGTATGTAGAGAAGAAGAGATGACTTTTTTATTCCCGCTAGGTTTTGTTTGGGTATTTGACTCCCGCTTGTTTTTGGTTACTTACAATCTTTTTAAAATTAAATATGTAATTGTTCATATTTTGTAACGGTAATTATCCCTTACAAACTTTTTACAAATCCGTTACAACATTAAAAATAGCAATTCAGTATAAATTAGTAACGGATGTTTTAATTGGTAACGGAAATTTCCCGTTACAAATTTGTAACGAGTAATATCCATTACTAATGTTAAAAGTTGTCCGTTACAAATTGTCCTGTTTGGTGTAGTGGTTGCTCTTTTTGAACTGTGAAAATTTGCAAATTAAAGCATGAGAATTGAAAATTTATCAATTCTTTGCTTGCAATATGTGAATTTAACTCCTACTCAATTGGTTCATTATCTTGTTCCCCTTGTCAGCTACTAATGTTGGATTATTTTAATAAAATGAAAATCTATTTTGGATTAGTTCTATATCACTTGTGATTTTAATGTCTTCCCAACAGTTTACATTATTAGCCGGTGGGTTTTAATTTTGGTTCCAAACGGTTTTATAATCCTGGGAGTGCTTTGAATACTCAATGAATAATATTTTAAAGATTTATATTACTTACCCATCAGTTACAACAATTGTATTAAAAAACTAGTATCATTGTCCAACGTTTATTTACACAATGTTATGGGAAAACTGTTTGTATAATTTAACCATACAATGGTTATAAAAAAAGTCAGGTTAAATAGTCATGCAATTGCTTCAAAACCAAGAGGAGACATATATAGTGGTGTGTACACATTTCTCTTTTTTGAGGATTGCCATATACACCGTTGGTTTATTCATACAGCTAAGTTATATGTGATTAATGTTTTATCTCTTTTCATATAAGCTTTTTGTTTGGATAAAGAAGGCACTAGTGGGCAAGCTTCTTGCTTATCAAGTTGTGCAGATTTGATAGGCTTACGGTAAAGGTGGCCGGACTGTTGTATCCCAGAGACGGCGTGCCAGTTTTCCTACTGCACCGGATAATACCCGTAGAGGGCGCATATCGTCTCAAGAAAGCGCTTCACGCCTCATCTCAGTCACCTTTTTATTGGTTCAAAAGCAAAGATGGAATTGACGGTGATATATTCTATTGCGGTGGATTCTTTGAAGACATTATTTTGTATTATTCTCCAACAATAGCAGAAAGATGTAGAATTAGAAAAACTTTGGAGAATTTTGATACCGTGATGAGCTCATGATGTTAAGCCAAGGTTTTTAAGGACCACCTCTGGCATTAATTTGGCTATGTAACAAAAGGAAATTAAAGCTCACGTGGAGGACGGAATACAAAAACATATATTAAAACATGCATGACCATTAATATATGTTTTTGTGTATATTCGTATGTGGGAATTATGGACACATAGAGTGGGCCTTGACTGTCACGAACCTTTTCTACATCATTTTAGGGTGTTTGGAAACAACTTTTAGGGTAAACTGGCACGTATATTGTGCAAGAGTAATGTTTGGGGTACAACCAAAGTCACAATCTTTTTTGTACAACCTTCATTTTGTGTTTATCTCTCTCTTGATGGGTCCTACAGTGCCAGTGACCCCACAGTGCCCACTAGGAGAGAGATAGACACAAAATGAAGGTTGTGCAAAAAAGGTTATGACTTTGGTTGTGCTCCAAGTATTACTCATTGTGCAACATGCGCTGATGCGTTGTTTGCGTAATAAATCATAAAATATCGATAGTTGATATTGGTATAGCTTAAAATAAGGAAATTGCTATGTACACCAGTGTTTTTGCTATGTACACTCAAATTTTTTCATTCTAATCATTTCCTAATTATGAAATATGTCACTTAAAAGAATATAAGGAATATAATCCATAGGAAAAAAGAAAGAAAAACATGTTGCATACTAATAGAAGTGGACATAACTCATAGACTTAATTATGCCAAACAAAATTGGGTCTGGATTAGAGTAACTATAAGACCTCGTTCGGCAGGTTGGATAAATCTGTTTGATAGAACATGATAAGACAGTCGTGTCCGAATATAAGTTCCGGATAATAACTAAATTATTGCTTTTTTAAACAACAAAAAAATGGGGTTTGAATCACGCCAAAAAAAAAAAAAAAAAAGAAAAAATTGACAGATCTTGAGTAAGCATGTGTAAATCAAATAATAATAATAGTAATAAAAAGATCTGTATCGCACCAGGTCCTTCCGAGTGGTCTAAGTATTCATAAACTTGATACTATATGATTTGTAGTATAAACATGTAAAATACAGTCATTACCTTAGTGCGGTTGGATTCTTAGATTAAAAGTTCATAATTAAACACTCCAGTAATATTAAAAGTTCATATTCAACACTCCAATAATATTAATTGTATAATTTTGTATCTTAAACTAAAAGCATTAGAATATTTTTGTGTTTTCACGAATTAGTTTAATTAGGATCAGATTGGACTTTTTAATACATAGGTAGATCTGGTATTTGATATTATATTATTGTATGAAATCATTATTTTTCGTTAGCTTATTCAATAGTCAGTTAGTAAATGGAGATATTAGGCCATGTCCAAGGGAAGATCCATCACCCTAGACAAAATCCTCAATTATCAAAATGTCTAGTCAAAACCTAAAATTTGGCCTCCAAAACAAAGAGCCATCACATGAGCCAAAATGCCTCTTTCCTAATTGGAGAGCCAAATTGCCGAGTGATTATGAGGTGAGGAAAAAAAAAGGGCGCCAATGATCATGGTGGTTGGTCATTTGTGCTTCAATTTGATTGGGTTTGAGATGTGGGCCAAGTCATTGATTGAATGAAAAAATAGCAAAACAAAATAAATGGCTAGTTATTTGGCTAGTGTGGTTGGAGTGGCTTTGGTATATTGGCTAGGCATTTTCCTATTCAACTAGCCAAATTAGTATTTTTGCCTAGCCCATTAGCCTAATTCTATTAGAGTTGCTCTTAGATAGCAAAATTAAAATATAAAAGGGGACATAAATTAGATTTCTCAAACGTAAAGGGATGTATACGTAGTAAGTTCAAGCCTTAGATCGATGTGTGATATTTGCCTTAAATGTAAACACAAACCACTACTTTTTTTTTTTTTTTTTTTTTTTTTGCATTTGTATCTAGTATATATAGATAGTTAGAGAGATAGATTATAAATAGATAAGTGATTTCAGAATTCCATAAGCTAAACTAAAATTTGTTGACAAAAAAAATTCTGCAACTCAAATCAATTGCAAAAAAAAAAAAAAAAAAGTTAGTCAATTACAAAAATTTGTAATTGGCCAAAAATTACATTGAATAACATTTAATTATAAGCAATTTTTTAACTATTATAAATCGCAGAATCAGAAACAGTTGTACAAAACTAGCCCTTGATTAGAAAATTTAACCACCGAATCCTTTTTGTATCATTTTGAAAGCAATGGCAGATGTGTGTCATCACAAATAAATAATACCAAGGACAAGGTCATGCCCATGAAGCCCTCATGTCCTTAAATGTATTTTTTTTTTTTTTGTAATCGTGGGTGTCTGGGTCAGCTTGCGCGCATCTCGACTAATCTCCCGAGACCTGGCGGCGCCGGGTGAATACTCCAGTGGCCACGCTCCCTAAGACTCGAACACTAAACCTCTTGGGTAGTACACCCAAGAAGCTTACCACTCGGCCACAAGGAACTTGGTTAACTCATGTCCTTAAATGTGCATGTTCAAGTGGAGAAGTTTTTATCTACCTTCAAGGTATTACTTGCCTGAGTGGTACCTTATAGCCAATAAAAATAACACATTTGGATGAACCTCATACTCTCTACATGTAAACCCTATCCAAATAAACTAATCTTATTAATTAATTATAGGGTACCACACAGCATGTCACGTAATACTTTAAGGTGTACAAAAATTTCTCTCTCGGAGAGAGAGGGAGATGGAGGACAAATTTATTAAATGCGAGAGAGAGAGAGAGAGGGAGAGGGGACAAGTTTTATTAAATCCAAAATTGCAAATATTCCAATCAACTAAGAATCATACCTTATCTCTGTAGTATGGAGAACAAAAAGTAATCATACCATCACCACTGGGATGGACAAGGACTTGAAACAGATCCATCTCTAAAAGTATCTTTCAATTCCCAAATTACCCACTACCATACATCTGTCTGTTCCATCAAAAATAATCTCCCAAGAGCATTTTTGTCATTTCACCAACAACCCACAGGACGAATATGTGATATGCAGTTATGCACCCTTTTTTTTTTTAACCCTTTACGCTGTGTAACATGAACTTCATATCAAGAAAAAGTCACATTTTATTTCACTACCTGAAACCACTACCAAAACAAACTCTCCCACGAGGGAAAAAAAAATAATGAAGCAGCAAGCACTGCCGGAATTAGGCGTCTTCGCCGGAAAACCGACACAATTGGAGGCCGAATTCTGGTTTGATGATGACAGTATCCTCGATATGGACCACTTCGTCAAAACCCTCTCCGGCATTAGGGCAACGGGCGTCCGACCTGACCTGATTGGCTCAATAATCACCCACTACGCGTCCAAGTGGCTACCGGACCTCTCCTATGACAACTATGAGAAAGGTCTAACCAACTTCGAAGATTCACCACAGAGCATTACCGCTCTCTGGATGAAAAAGAGATTTTACGTGGAAACCTTGACAGGAATTCTACCTCCTGAGAAGGATTCAATTCCATGCAACTTCCTCCTGAGGCTCCTACGCGTCGCGAACATGGTGGGCGTGGAGCCCGCCTACCAAATTGACCTCGAGAAACGTGTCACATGGCAACTTGACCAAGCCTCGTTCAAGGAGCTCATGATTCCATCTTTTAGTCACACTTGTGGCACATTATGGGATGTGGAGTTAATTATTAGGTTGGTTAAGGGATTTGTTAGTTTGGATGAAGCTATGAGAAGTGGAGCTTCATTGGTTAAAGTGGCAAAGCTTGTGGATTGTTATCTTGCTGAAGTGGCTGTGGATTCAAATTTGAGTTTGTTTGATTTTGTATCTCTTGCTGGAGCTATTCCTGGCCACGCACGTTCAACAGATGATGGATTATATAGAGCCGTTGATACATATCTCAAAGTAAGTCACACGATTATGTTTTTAATTTAGGGTTAAATACATTTTTAGGATTAAATACAATTACACCCCCTTTAATTTGGCTGATTTGCACTTACCCCATGTGCTATAAATTTTGGCAACTGTGCCTTTTTCCTATCCAAATTAATGGTTTTACAATCAGGAGCCCTAAATTGAAGGGCAAAATGACTATTTTGCCCCTATAAGTCATAAATTACTTTCTTTGGGTCAAGGCATCAAGCACATGACTTATGCCAAGAAAATCCTAAATAATGTCAAAGATTCTTTCTCACCCAATTCAAAATCATAAGTTTTTCTTTAAATGAATTGAAGTAAACAAATTTTGTTTTAACACTATTATAAAGACTTGGGGGTAATTTGGTCATTTCAGCTTGTTCCATTCATTTCACTCACAACCACAAGATCGAGGTAAAATGTATTTAATTTGTTAGTTTTGACACAAAACTTAACGGAGCAACGTGGAATAATCAGCCAAACAGTTAAGTTTTCTGTCAAAACTAACAGATTAAATACATTTTACCGCTTGTGGTTGTGAGTGAAATGAATGGTATATTTTTATTTCAAGTTAAAAGTTAACATCACTATAGTGTACACTTAACACACAACCATACGGGATTAAATGTGAACTTTTGAACTATAGGCAGTAAAATGAAATACAACCTAACCATAGGGGGTAAAATGTATCTAACACTTTAATTTACAATATTACCCATACTTAACATTAATTCATTATATGTGAAATTAATGAAAATAAATTGATAACTAAAGATTTTATCCCAGACATGAATCTTAGAAAATTTGGCTTATTCGTTGTCCACCATATGAACACGTGTTAAGTCTTTGGGACCTGTTTGGAAAGGTTTAAAATGAGATCTCGTTTCGGCCAAGTCTCACTTTTTCATCCGTTCAGCAAAGAAACCCATTCAAAAAACCGAGGAGATCTAGGGCCCATTTGCCATTCACCGTGGCTAATTAACGCCAAAATTCAAAAAGCAACTCGATCCAAATGCTCTCAGAGTAATGCTACACATATAACACATTGCACAACACAAAGTAGACTAGGGTTTTAAATGCCCTGTATCCTGTGCTGTTTGAATTTTGCACACTTTTTTATACACTACTTGCACAGCATAGGGTACAAGCATTTAAAACCCTATTGTACTTTGTATTGTACGATGTGTTCTGTTTGTAGCATTACTCAATGCTCTCAACATACTAAAAGACAAACATCTTTTTAAAATTTGTCTAATTGGGGCCATTGCACCGCGCCGCAGCTGCTAAACGGGCTCCCAATATTATTGCAATATGTGCTGCCAGTTTGATTCAAAGCCTAACATATCTTTTGACAGGCACATCCAGGAGTGTCAAAGCAAGAAAGAAAGACTCTGTGCAAACTAATAGATAGTCGCAAACTCTCTCCAGAGGCCTCTCTTCACGCTGCTCAAAACGAACGCTTGCCCGTCAGAGCCGTAATCCAAGTCATCTTCTCCGAACAAACAAAGCTCAATCGTCATCTCGACTGGAGCGGCTCGTTCAGTGGCACTCGAAGTCCGAGCCTCGGACTTGAGCACCCGGCTCGTTGCCTGTCCAAGCGCGAAATGACAGCTCAACAAATGGAGATAAAAAAGTTGAGAGAAGATGTGGTTAGGCTTCAGAACAATTGTAATTCTATGCAAGGACATATAGAGAGGCTTTTGGAGAAAAAGAGATCAGGGTTTTTCAACTGGAGAAAGTTTGGAATTCCTTCAAAGAAAAGCACTGTCAAAGGCACATTGATCGACAAGATTGAAGAGAAAGAAGAAGTGATAGAGAGAGGATTTGGAAGACAGACACCGTTGGATATGAAGCCGAAGTTGGTGAGAGGTAGAACTCCACCCAAGTTGAGGAAATCCATGTCTTGATCTAGAAATATGGGCAATATTTTAAGAAAGACTAAACTGAAAAATAAGAAGAATTGATGTGGACAGAAATAAAATTAGGGTAAATTATAGTAACACCTCGTGAAATATGACCCTTTTTTATTAACACCCTCTACACTTAAAACTGAACAAACTCACCCCCCAAACTATCATTTGTTGACACTAGAACCCCTTCTGTAGGGGTGAGTTTGTTCAATTGATAGTGTACGGGTGAGTCTGTTCAGTTTTAAAGTTTATGAGGTGTTAGTGAAAAATGATCAATGAAAATTTTAAAATTAGACAAAATATTTTATTCAAAAAAAATATATATATATATATATATATATTTCCTAAAATTTAGGGGGTTAAGTGCCCACCCTTACCCTTGCTAGTTCTGCCCTTGTGACGTAGTTTGAAGTGTTGTGGTATTTGAGAATAAGATTTAGCTTAAATGTTTAATATCTTTAGCCATATTTATGTTGTTTCTGTAGTCAAGTTTCTACATTGTAAGAATTATTTTCAATTGAAGTTGGAATAAGAGGTCAGAGCTGAATTAGCATTATGTTTCATACTAATTGACTAGGAATTCCCATTTACGTGAAAAACAATTCAACTTCAAGCTCCAAATCTTGATGCAGATGAGATTGCTAGCTATTCTACCTACCCAAAGTAATAGGATTCGATCATGCCCGGTCTTCTGTCTCAGTCCCAATCCAAATTTCTAATTAAAAAAAGGCCTAATTATACTTTATACCTTTATACTATAGTCGTGTTTTTAATTGGGTATATATATATATATGTTCAATTGAACCATTATCAAATTCAACCAAACCAAATCAAGCCTTATACCCCAATTAGTTAGGGTCGGCTGTATGAATCATTTTTCTCCATTCTGCACGATCAATAGCTATATACTTACTTAAATTATATATATTCGTATTGAACTTCAAAAATTCATTTAATCAGACTCAAATTGTGAGAAATTACGCATGCAACAATCATAAGAGTTCATTGTTCAGAACAAAAGAGGAATTGTAGTGTATCTCTTTATCTGCGCTAGTCCACATATAATCCAAGTGTAAACCACTGGCAGGCGATGTTTAGGGTTCTCGAATATTTAAGAGATATCTTGAACCATGGACTGCACTTCACAAGATATCAAATGTACTTGAAGGGTACACCGATGCAAATTGGATATTTGATTCAAAATAGTCAAAATATGCGACTGTCTTTTGGAAATCCTCTAAACAGATTTGTATTGCCTGATCAACAATGAAATCTAAATTTATTGCTTTGCAGAGTGACTTCACATTTTCTTAGAGGATATTCCAAGTTTAACAAAAGGTTTGCCTACAATCTGTATGAGACAATTGGGAAGGCACAGAGTAGTACGGTAAGTCTCGACACATTCGTCGACAACACAATACCATAAAGCAGTTGATCTCGAATGGAATTATCTCCATAAACTGTATAAAGTCAAAAGATAATAAAGTGGATCCACTAACTAAAAGTTTAATTAGAGATCAAATAAACTGCTTATCGAAGGGATTGGGACTAAAGCCTATATCTTAAAAGTCATCATAATGGCAACCCAACCTCGCTGACTGGAGATCCCAAGATCTAGGTTCAACTGGACAACCGAATTGTGCATGATATAAGCTGTATCACTGGAGAGATATTTCTCTACCCATTCCTATGATAAATAGAAAGTGATGCCTGTAGCAAGTCTTAGGATAAGTTTTGCTTTTAATGATTCCTATATCTTGAAAATCCAAGTAGAGTATAACTAGATGCTCTTAATAGGAAATCACCTATATGAGTGTGAAATGTGGGCCGTTTCTATGAGAATTATAAAGGCTTAGATTCTCTAATAGCACTCTTGAATACCAGGAGTTGTTCAGGGCCAAAATGAACACAACCGTGAGAATCGAAAGTGTTCGGAGAGATATTGTATGAGTTCTATTGTCTAGGTTTACACCAAAGCCTGAACAGTTCAAGACATCGCGTTCACTGTTTAGCCGAGTAAATCTTATAGTTCTTCACTACGGAAGGTTCAAGGCCAAAAGCTACCTATCCCAATGTAGTGTCTTTCCACTGTACTCTCTCTAGTATGTCTGCATTTGTTTTTCATGTTGTATAGTCAATTTGTCATTCATGTGGGGGATTGTTGGAAAATTTGAATGATAAATTAGCTTTTAGTTGAATGGATTATTTGGTTATGCCAAACAGACCCTTAGTCGAATGGATGTGACTGTTGACGAACAGTCTTCTTTCAAAAGGTTGTGACTGTTGACGAACAGTCTCCTATAATATATATATATATATATGGGTCTTGTTCATTCATTTAGAATGAGTAATTATTCTTAGTTCATATAATATATGCAGAGTATGTCAAGTGTCTGAGAGAGTGCAAACATCAGTATGGTTCATTGGAACCTTATTATTTGAAGTGCTTCTATAGTAAGGGGGAGATCGTTGTATCCTGGGAGACAAATGCCGCAAATCCATGAGCACCAATGCAGGGCATAAATTGTCTTAAGGACATAGTGTCCAATACTAGACTCGATCTATTGTCTGTTTTTCATCCGTACCAGGTTCTATTTTATTTACAATATTTATTTAAGTGCTCTTGATTTCAGATTTATACATATTATACATCCCAATATATTTTGAATAACAGTGCAGACTCAGGAACTTTCAGAGAGCCGAGTGAGCTGACATAAAACAAAAGGCCAACGCTAATCTCTATCGTTTAAGATGATAAGACCACTTCGATATTACTCCTTCATTTTCTTTTCTTTTGCCCTCCCTTGTGTGTGTGTGTGAATTAGCAATCCACAGTTATCATCAAATAATTAAATTTTATAATTCAAGTGGTCATGATTTGATGTATGTATAATTCAAGCATTGACATAACACACTAAGAAAGTGTCACTAAATAAAAAATTGTAAGTATTTCTAACACGACATTGATAAATCTAAAGGACCACAATGAATTCCAAATTTGGTTTCAAAATATTATGTAAGTTGAATTATATACAGTGGCATGTGATACTACCGATCATTGTCATATTATATGAAACAACTCTTAAGTCATTTATTTAAGAATTTAAATTTAAGATTCAAATTTAAAAAAACATACATTAATCATTGAAAAACTCGAATTGATATGATTACGAGCTAGAAATCCAACCCAAATTATACTAAAAGTAAACACAACAAAAAAAAAGTACTCCTAATCTCTAGAAAAGAAAATTTAAATAAAAAATCTACTTATACCATCAAATAACTTGAGCGCATATTTGGCTCCACATCAACGGCTCAGAATTCATCTAAAGAAAACCAATGGACAAAAGAATACGTATATGCGCCTGCTGACCTTGTTGTGGCCCACCATGTACGGGGGACTGTCAAAGAAGGCGAGTAGCACTGAAGCATGTTTAAAAATTGAAGACTGGGCTTTATCGTGTCGGTGGACTGAGGACTAGGCTAAGGGAACAAAATGTGTGGGGCCAATTTTGTTAATGGACTGGGCTTTGTAAACATGTTAACAAACAAATCAAAAACCTTGCACTGCTGAGCCCAATGATAGGACCGCCAGTCATGTTAGTGACAGCACATCAGCATACACCCTAGATTATTTCTCCAAATAGTAATGCTAGATGCACTCTTAAATGTACAACAAAATGCACAACCCTGCTTAAAAATATTGGACTTCATGCTGAAAAGCTTGCACACCCTGTACACCCCCTTTTTTGTGTACTGACTTTTCAGCACGATGTCCAACATTTTAAAGCAAAGTTGTGCATTTTGTTGTGCATTTGGGAGTGCATCTAGCATTGCTCTTCTCCAAATAAAGGTCTCTAAGAGCAGCTCCAACACAACTCTTATTTGGCCTGCCAAAGTCAAAATATGACAGATTCTTTAAAATTCACGCTTCAATACATAGTTATTTGGCCTCTTAGAGCATTTTCAATACAAGATGTCATTTTGTCCATACCAAATTTATATTTTGGCATTGCTACAGGGCTTAAATACCACATTTCGACATTTTTGCTCCAATGCTACATTCTGAAATAAACGCTATTTTGTGACAAATTGGTTATTATTGTTGTAATTTATGTTGTGTGCTTTGTACACCTTTTATTATAATTAGTGCAAAAGCTAAATTATAGCATTAATCCAAAAGAAAACATCTTCAATGCACCTTCTATCATTATTCTCAAATTATAGCAAAAATTATAGCAATGCTATTCTTGCTCTCAAATTTGAGAGAAAGAATAGAATTGCTATTTTTTAGAGTAGAAATAGGAATGCATTGGAGAGGTGTTTTGAGCATCCATGCTATAATTTGACTATAGCATGAGTTGCATGAGAAATGAACGGTGCATTGGAGATGCTCTTAAATTATAGCATTGTCAAATATTCTCTCAAATATGAGAGAAGATTTGGCATTGCCAAATCTTTACCACATTAGATTTTTGTTGATAATTGTGCCAAACAACCATTTTTCACTCATTCTCAATGCTAGTGTATAAAATACACTGTCCAATGTACTAGATTAATAGCTTTTGTGCCAAAAATGCATGACATTTTAAATGACTTTTGCAGTAGAGCATAATTGTCAAATTATTAATTTTTGACACTTTAGTATTGATAAAATATAGATTTGAAAGATATAAAATAACTTTTTGTATTAGAGATGCTGTAACGGTGTTGTATTTGTCAATACTCTCCATGGAATAGACTATGTGGATGAAGGGTAATACTTGGGACACAACCTTCATACAACTTTCATACAACCTCTCCAAAAGATGTGTCTATCTCTTTCCTGTGTCACTGTGGGGTCCAGTGACATCACATGAGAGAGATAGACACATCTTTTGGGGAGGTTGTATGAAAGTTGTATGAAAGTTGTGTCCCAAATATTATTCGTGGATGAATAGACCTCTTATCGTGCTGTTAAAGGGTGTTGTTCAGTGTTTACATAGCTCAACGACAACACCAAGAGCCAGGTTTATTCGCTTCTCTGCGTTGCTATTTGTTGGCTTCTCAAACAAGTGAGGAGCTAAAAGTTAATGCAAGTGGAATATCAAAAAAACAAAAAAAAGTTCATGCAAGTGTCACTGGGGGCGGAACTAGGATTAATGACTTGGGAGGACGTGTATAGAGGTCTACAATCGAACGGGAGTTTGGGAGCAGTGTCATCGAGGTAAAATTTTTTTGGTCTATTTGTAATTCCTCCATGCTTGTAAGTTATCACGATTTATTTTATTTTATTTTTATTTATTTTAATATTAAGTGCTAATTTGTAAATTTTGCAATGACGGTAGAACAATTTGGGTTGGATTTTAATGGTACGTGAGAAAGATATATATAAAATAACTTGGGTTGGATTGAAATAGTAAATGAAGAAAAATATTATTGGTTTAAATATTGAAGATGCATTAGATTACAATTAGGCTAATATAATATTATTATATGTTTTATATAAATTTTTAGTGATTCGATTATAATTAGGCCAATGTATACTAGATACAGATTCTTATTTTGAATCTATCCAATTTTTTTTGAGTGTCATTGTCCTAATTTATTTATTTTTATTTTTATACAAGTGTCATTGTACAATTAAAACGTTCACATAACGCCACTTTTGTTAACCATGCATTTTCCAAATAAGGGTGTGGTTATCAAGTTTTTTGTTTTATTTTGGCAGTGGAAACACATTTACTATAGCTAATTGGATCATATTCAATATAGTGAAAAGACATGCTCATAGTGAAATAGTTGAACTATAGTAAAATATTTAAAGATTAGTATCGTTAACATTCCACTTGGTAGCTACCACAAATAAATATTGGAAAATCACAAAGATGCATGCTCTCTACATATTCAAATTCAAGTGTTTTGCACTTCATCTTAAATACTTCTTAAAATGAGTTGTTTGTGAAACCAAAGTCATACTATAATTTTTGGATGACCCGGTTGGAAATGGAATGTGAGACTTAGTGGCTATCTGGAAAGGTGCCGTTGTGCCGTTCTATGGGTAACAAAAAAAAAAAAAAAAAAAAAAAAAAAAAAAAAAATTGACTTTAAAAACTGAAGTGTTTAGTAGGGACTTTTTTTGTTCGTATGAGAGTTCGAGCTCACCTAGGAGACTGTTTGAGTAACTCAAAAACCAGTTTAATTTGTAGTTATAAGAAGAATTAGTTTTTTGTGCCGATGAGCCCCCAAATCAATCCAATATAATTTACACGACAATAGCAAGAGCAAGATAGAACACACACACACGCACACACACATACACACACGTGTCAAGAATAATCAACACAAGACAAGATTTCATGTGATTCATCCCACCGGGCTAATCCAACACCAAAGAACGATTACTCCTTCTTTGATCAACGATATATGACAAGCCATTCTTTGAAGATATCACACATATGACTGCACTCACGTTGCACTCACACTCATTCTTTACTCTTTTTGAGTTCTCTCACACCTGAATAGACAATTATATTCTAACTCACCTAGAATAAAGCTTCAATCTGGGCTAACCGGCCACTTGACCTATTAAGAGTTCCTCCACATGAGAACATACCGATTACTCTCTCTGTCCCTCTCAGGGTTCATCGGTTATTCTCCCGCAAAGGACATCATCACTATAGCCATAGCTACTACTTTTTGTACTTACTCTGAGTTCTCTCTCTCTCTCTCTCTCTCTCTCTCTCTCTCTCTATTAATATGCCAATAGGCGACATCCCTCACATGATGAGACAAAGAGCCACACATCTCTCTTGGTAAGCCAAAGGCCACACATTATCTTTACCATAGGTTCCTATTTATATAGATTACCTTGCCTAATCCCAACAGCTATAGATTTACCCACATGGTAAGTCTTCTCAACCAAGAAACCTCCCTTGCAAGTAATTCCAAACAATTACAAAACTAAACACTTTTGAAAACTATCCCAATATGCGCTCCCAATCAAAGTAGGAAACCTACTTCTCGCACATAATCACTGTGTTTGCTACAGCTAGTTGCTCGAGTATTGACCTTACAATTTTCAAAATTTGTAAATCTTGCTTGTGCAACGCCCTCGAGTGGTTCGCTCGAGCGAGATTCTAGTCTTGAGAAATTTGTTCAATTCTAACAAGTTCTAAATAATTATGTGTTTGCATGAAATTTCGTTCAATTCTAACAAGTTATAAATAACTATGTGTTTGTATGGCTATTTTTAGGAACACAGGAGTCCGTGTCTGGCCTCAAAATACTGCAAGATCAACTTGGTCTTTTTTGAACTCCACACAACACTTGTTTAAATAAGAACAAAATAAAGTGAGACTTAGTTTGAACCTAATCCTATTTTTCATTTTCCCCTAATAGTCCCCGTAAAATCACTCGTAAAGCTAGTAACTGTTTATTTATTTATTTAATTTTATGGGAAAATCTGGTTCATGATTAGTTCAATATGATATTAATTATTGTAACCTCCACAGAAAAATAGGAGTAGAATTGAACTTGGTGCAATTTTGTACATTTCCTAATAGGCCTTCAATATTTTTTTTCCACTCACTTATTTAAGACTAATGCTCTACTTCGCAAACTTGACAAATATGATAGCAGTCATTGGTGGTACCACATCTCACTGCATGTAATACAATTCACAAAGTATTTGACAATCAATTGGGAAGCACAGTATTACTCCTCAATTAATCATCACATAATTTCAGATTCCAATCTAGAATATCTTGGTTCCAGATGAGCCAGAGCATTGGTAGATTTGTATAATTCATGTAGCCGTTGGAGAAATGTCTTTAATGACTAGGACACTCTTGACCCTTGATACCTGTCATCATCAAAAGTATGAGAAAAGTTAGTGTCATCCAACTTGAATAAGATTAGACTCCTAATTTCTGGTATAGTAAATCTAGGCTTAAATACAAAATATACCCTTAAAGTTTGGTATACGTCTCATTTAGTCCCTATAATTTCAATTGTATCAATTTGGTACTTGAAGTTTATAAATAAAAACAATGTAGTCCAAGTATGCCATTATGTGAGAAAAATTTACAGAAGTCACCCATTCTCAACTGCAAAATTTGATGCTCTATCGACAGATAGGATGCATGTCACGCCCCGGATCCACACATGTGAACCCAAGACACGTGGCACGCCACCAAGGCCTTTAATCAACAAGTTACAAGTGAAAAGGAGGAAAACACGCTCAAATCAACCTTTGAGTTAGACAAAACAAGCCCAAGGGAAAAATGGTCATTAATAAGGTATAGCAAATTTTATACCAAAAGATAGATTTTTGAGTCTCGGTTCCAACGCAAAAAACGGCGCGCAAAACCGAGTTTTCTAGAAGAAGTTATGTCCGTTACCGTAAAAGTCGACAGTGCAGCAAAATTGTGAGCGGGTCGATCCGCTCCAAAACCCGGATCGATCCATTTGGAGATTTTGTTATCAGAATGCCCCCGAAAAAGGTCGGATCGATCCCCTCTTTAACCCGGATCAATTCGGGCTCTGCAGAAGTCATTTTTGCTGTCAAAAACTCTGCCAAACATGCCCAAACATCACCAACATCAAACCAAACCTCATGGGGACTTCCAAAAACACTTCAAAATCATTTCTAAACCATTTCAAAACATTCCCAAGAGACTCAAGCATGATTATAAACATCAAACGAGATGAGAGATGCAATCTCTCCCAAAAACTCCCCAAATCTCTCCCAAATCTCTCCCAAATACTCCCAATGCTACTATGATCAACCAAAACATGTTTTTATACCAAATTTTCATTCAAACATACCCAAAACTACATTATTAAGGTATAGAAGATACCAACAACATTCTAAACTTCAATTACCAAACTTACACAAGTCTTGGAGCGATTAAACCAAAACTAACATATCTCTCCAAGTTTTAACATAAACTCAAGTTAACTATTACAAACCACAAGTTTTGCACCAAAACTATAAGTTTAGCTCAAAAACAACTATATACATGAAACTACAACATTTACAAGCTTCCTCGACTCCACGAACCCCAAGTTCATCTTCCCGGATTCTTGCCGTCGTGCTCACCTACAATGGTTGTTCAATAACCACTACAATATATAAGCTATATGCTTAGTGAGAGATATCAATCAAGCACACGGATGACATATCATGTTTATATTCAACTCAACAAATAAATTGATCTCTGGATAAGCAAGTATTTCCTCCGCCACTACCCGCAAGTCCGCAACTCCCCCAATAGTCCACGGCACAAGCCAATGACCCATGCCACCCACGTGCGGTCTAATGTCGTTATCGGCAACGAGTGGTTGTCACCACAGAACAATCTCATGGCGGATTCATACAAAGCTTTCCTTTGATCCAAATAGGCAACTAAGCATGCTCACATAAACATAACACCGTGCTTTTCATATAATTTTAGCTAAACATGGACAATCAGGCTAAATAGGCATGTAATTTATACCCAAATGAACACAAACACAAATCTCATCCAAATACAAGATTGAAACCACTCACTTCTTAGCAATTCGTTCCTAGTTGTGAAATTGAAGCCCGAATCTACTCCGGGTTAAAATCCTACATGAATTCGACCAACTACGGATTACCGCTACGAATTGGGTCTCGAAAATTACGACGATTATACTCAATAAAATCAGTACCAAAACGTAGAAATCACCTCTACAAGTCCAAATCCGGTCTCAGAATTTAAATTGGTAGTTGAACGACGCGTCAAACGGCGTCGATAAGCTCCGGTAAAACCCCCGTCTCTTTTCCTCTCTAACCGACCCAATTTGGAGAAGAAGATGATATGAATATCATCTTGTATCCACAGCTCATATATGAGCTTTCTATTTCTATTATGAAATCCACCCAACTTTTGGTTATTTGCAATTTTACCCCCAACTAGTTTTGTAACAACTTATTTAATCCTCCAAATTTAAGTGGGTATTTGTCTATGTCTCGCGTGGGTCCCATAAGTGGTCCCACATAATTTTATGAAGTTGCTAATTAGCCTACTAATTATATAACGTGTTCATTTTGTCCTCACCAAGGTACTCCAAATGACCACATAATTGGTCCCTAACGATAAACAATATATTCTAAACAACATATAAATATCTCACATATGCCTTAATAAACATTTAAGCACATAAGGGTGATTCTACCATCTTTGTCCCATCACAATGGAACTTTCTCTACTCATGTCCCAATTTGGGACTGCCACATTGGCCAACTTTGGGTTCCCAATTTGGACACCCACAATCAACTAGTGAGTTAAAACTCACTTAAACATGTATTAATAAACACCAATTAATTATGATAATTGTTGGCCCAAATATGAAAACCTTAGAGGGGGGTGAATAAGGTTTTAGCGAAAATTAACCTTTTAAAAAACTTAATTGCAAATTAAACACAAACACAAACAATAATGTAAAGAGATAAGGGAAGAGATACTTGCAAACTAATTTTTCAAGTGGTTCGGCAATCGCACCCCGTTGCCTACGTCCACCCCTCAAGAACACCTCTTGAGGATTCCTTTAATCCGATTTACTTCACAGGTGTAGACCAAACCGTTCTCGGAGCACTTACGGGTGTGCACCAAACCGTTACAAGAGCCTTCAATCTCTCCCAAAGAAGAACACCTCTTCTTTGCACACAAGGGTTACTAACCCTCAACCTTTACAAATTGAATTGAATACAAATTGAAACTCTCTCTCTAGAGTGGATAATACAATTAAAGCTCACTACAATTTTGCTCTCTCAAGAAATACAAATGAAATATTTGAGCAAATTGATAAACTCACACAACTAGGGCTCAAATGATAATGTTTAAAGATCAAAGAGATGTGTGATCAATACAATGTTTTCCAATCAAAATCCCAACCCCAAATAGCTTGGGAAAACATGTATTTATAGGCCTTGGAAGATTATAGCCGTTGGTGGCATGTTTGGTAATTAAAAGCCCCTTTAAAAACTAGCCGTTATTGCCTTTCAGGTCGATTCAGTCGACTGGACCTTGAAGCAGTCGACTGGGCCTTGAAGTAGTCGACTGAGATGTGTTTACAGAGGGTTCTATTTGCATTCTGCTCACTTCAGTCGACTGTATCGGGCCCTCAGTCGACTGCCCCTCCCTGTTTGACAGCCAGACATATCTCCACTAAAATGGCCATAACTCCCTCTACAAAAATCGGATTTGCGATCCGTTTGATGTTTTGGAAACTAGATTCAAATACCTTTCCAACCATATAAGATTCAACATTTAATTATTTCCAATTGGTTAGGGCATTGCTTTAAAGATGACCTTCTTAAAATTTATTTCCAAAACTTTAACTTTTAGAGTTTGTTTGAGCCCCTATGAGTGTGAGATCAAGATGCCTTACAATGATGGTACTAGACTTCAACCAAGGATGAAATATCTTCAAGTCTTCAAGCTTGATCCTTGTTGAGCTCCTTGTAATCTTGATCTACATCAATTAAATCTCATGCACACAAAGATGTTAAAACATTGATACAATATTAATACATGAGATTATATATGAGCATAAAAATGACTATGATAATAACAATGAATGAATCAATATGAATCATGTAATTATCATAGCATATTTGACATCATCAAAACATAATTAAATATGCCTTAATATACCTTAAGGCTAACAATCTCCCCCTTTTTGATGATGGCAAACAACCAATGAAGGATATGCCAATATAAGCACATTTGGTCATTTTCATATTATTATTCATAATGGATATCATATGTTAAGGAACATGAATGATAACTACCCAAATACTTCTCCCCAATACTTCTCATATTTCTCCCCCTTTGACACTATCAAAAAGATTTGGGGATAAAACACAAAGCTCCTCCTCACAATAGGCATACAAATCAAAAGGTCAAAAATGATACCAAAAATAAACAAATATAACCACATGTGAGCTAATGAATACATGAAAGTGCTCCCCCTAAGCATGTGCAATGATAAAAGATATTAATAGAGAGCATATTCTCCCAAAATATACCAATAATAAAGTTGGAGAACTCAAAATATAAGATAAACAAAAATTCAGTCTGGAGAACTCCTTCAGTCGACGAAAACAAAAAGGCATCAGTCGACTGTGCATTCGATCAGTCGACTCCTCAGTCGACTTAACAATGCAGAATCAAAAAGTTCAAAGCCTCACACCTGAATCAGTCGACTGTGTCGGGTACCAGTCGACTGCTTTGTTCAGCAGTCCATAAATATGACAGTTCAGCAGCAAAAATTTGAATGATTCACAAAACATCATTTGGTCTAACCATTCTTAAAACTTTGTCTAATCAAACAAACGCATATTATCATTTTTTAAATAAGCAATATCAAGAGCATAATAATTTATGTAAAGACATATCCAAATCACAAGTGGATGAAACAAGATTATGCATAAAAAAAATCACGTATGCATATCTAAACAAAATCAAAGTGATTTGAAACAAAAAAGAGTATGATATGAAATCAAAAAAAAATTTAAGTAGGATGATGAAAAAAAATAAAAACAAAATTACCTACTAATCTACCATTACCAAATCAATACTTAACCTTTGTCCAAGCATTTCTTGGATGCTCCATTTGCCGAGGTGGTAGGAAAGGCCCTTTCCATTGTCATGAGGCAAAGATTGACAATCTCTTCACCATTTGAGTCGTCGTCCGATGATTCGCTCTCGGAACTACTATTAGTGGCCTTGATTGTCTTCTTTTTTGTGTTTTTCCTCCTTGGGTGACTTCTTTCCCGATTTTTCTTTCTTTAGAAACTTTGCAAATTTTTGGGTAATCTTTGTCATTTCCTCATCCTCATCACTATCAACATCTTTCCTATTTTTCTTTGAGCTTGAGGATTTTAAAGCCATGTCTCCCCTTTTGGCCTCTTTCACTTCCAATTTCTTGTCTTCACTTTCGAAGACGGCCAATTCCATTTCATGAGTTATGAGAAAACCCATGAGTTGTTCCAAGGAGAGTGTTGAAAGCTCCTTTGCTTCATGAACCGCTGTGACCTTTGGTTGCCAATCCTTTGGTAAAGACCTAAGCACTTTCTCAATCATTTCTTCATTAGTATAAACTTTACCAAGGTTTTTCAAGTTATTAATAAGAATGGTAAAACGAGATAACATATCTCCAATATATTCATATGGCAACATTTTAAACATTTCATAAGTTTGAACAAGCAAATTGATTTTAGACTTTTTAACTTGGCTTGTTCCCTCATGAGCATTTTCAAGTTTATCCCAAATTTCTTTTGCGGATTCGCAAGATGAAATTCTATTGTATTCATTTGGGTCTAAACCACAATATAATAAATTCATTGCCATAGCATTTATTTTTATGAGTTTCTTATCGGCATTATTATATTCATCTACCTTCTTTGGAATAGAAAAACCATTTTCAATTTTTGTAGGTAGATGAGGCCCTTTGACCACGATTTGCCATAAATCAAAATCTTGAGAAATCATATAAATTCTCATTCTATTTTTCCAATAGGCATAGTTTGAGCCATTAAAACATGGTGGTCTTAATGTCGATTGACCCTCACAATAATAAATGCAAGAAGAGTCGGTTTCCATTGGATCTTATCTCTAGTTTTTCAAAAATCTTTTGAAAGAGAAGAGCCGAGGCTTTGATACCAATTGTTGGCCCAAATATGGAAACCTTAGAGGGGGGGGGGGGGGGGGTGAATAAGGTTTTAGCAGAAATTAACCTTTTAAAAAAATTAATTGCAAATTAAACACAAACACAAACAATAATGTAAAGAGATAAGGAAAGAGATATGCAAACCAATTTTTCAAGTGGTTCGGCAATCGCACCCCGCGGCCTACGTCCACCCCTCAAGAATACCTCTCGAGGATTCTTTTAATCCGATCTACTTCACAGGTGTAGACCAAACCGTTCCCGGAGCACTTACGGGTGTGCACCAAACCGTTATAAGAGCCTTCAATCTCTCCCAAAGAAGAACACATCTTCTTTGCACACAAGGGTTACTAACCCTCAACCTTTACAAATTGAATTGAATACAAATTGAAACTCTCTCTCTAGAGTGGATAATACAATTAAAGCTCACTACAATTTTGCTCTCTCAAGAAATACAAATGAAATATTTGAGAAAATTGATAAACTCACACAACTAGGGCTCAAATGATAATGTTTAAAGATCAAAGAGATGTGTGATCAATACAATGTTTTCCAATCAAAATCCCAATCCCAAATAGCTTGGGAAAACATGTATTTATAGGTCTTGGAAGATTATAGCCGTTGGTGGTAAGTTTGGTAATTAAAAGCCCCTTTAAAAACTAGCCGTTATTGCCTTTCAGGTCGATTCAGTCGACTGGACCTTGAAGCAGTCGACTGGGCCTTGAAGCAGTTGACTGAGATGTGTTTACAGAGGGTTCTGTTTGCATTCTGCTCACTTCAGTCGACTGCATCGGGCCCTCAGTCTACTGCCCCTCCCTGTTTGACAGTCAGACATATCTCCACTAAAATGGCCATAACTCCCTCTAGAAAAATCGGATTTGCGATCCGTTTGATGTTTTGGAAACTAGATTCAAATAATTTTTCAACCATATAAGATTCAACATTTAATTATTTTCCAATTGGTTGGGGCATTGCTTTAAATATGACCTTCTTAAAATTTATTTCCAAAACTTTAACTTTTAGAGTTTGTTCGAGCCCCTATGATTGTGAGATCAAGATGCCTTACAATGATGGTCCTAGACTTCAACAAAGGATGAAATATCTTCAAATCTTCAAGCTTGATCCTTGTTGAGCTCCTTGTAATCTTGATCTACATCAATTAAATCTCATGCACACAAAGATGTTAAAACATTGATACAATATTAATACATGAGATTATATATGAGCATAAAAATGACTATGATAATAACAAGGAATGAATCATGTAATTATCATAGCATATTTGACATCATCAAAACATAATTAAATATGCCTTAATATACCTTAAGGCTAACAATGCATGCCTAAATCATGATTAACAATTAATCGCGGGAGCGGGTGTTACATCTCTCCCCTCCTTAAAAGAAGTTTGTCCCCAAACTTAAAGTACCCCAAGATTTAAATAGGAATGGGTACTTCTCACGCATCTCATCCTCCCGTTCCCATGTAGCCTCTTCAACATAGTGATTCCGCCACAAAACCATAACCAATGGAATAATCTTGGTACTCAGAACATGAACTTTTGCATCGAGAATCCTCACTGGATGTTCTATGTAAGTTAAGTCTTCCCTAATTTCTAATGGTTCTGGCGTAATGATATGACGTGAGTCTGACACACAACGTCGCAATATTGATACGTAGAATACATTATGCACATTCTCCATTTCTTGTGGTAGCTCTAACTGGTATGCTACTAGTCCAACTCTACCAATAATCTCAAATGGTCCAACATACCTCGGATTCAGTTTCCCACGCTTTCCAAACCTCACAATTCCCTTAGTCGGTGACACCTTTAGGAACACATAATCACCAACTTCAAACTCTATTAGTCTAATTTTCAAATCCGCGCAGCTCTTGTAACGACTTTGAGCTGTTTGCTATCGTTATTGTATCACCTTAACTTTCTCTGTGGTCTGCTGAACTATCTCAGGTCCCAATAGTTTCGTTCTCCTACCTCATCCCAACAAATCGGCAAACGACATCTCCGCCCATATAAAGCCTCAAAAGGTGCCATCCCAATACTGGATTGAAAACTATTATTATAAGTAAATTCCACCAATGGTAAGTGTTGTTCCCAATCACCCTTGAAATCAAGAACACATAATCTAAGCATATATTCCAATATCTGAATTACCCGTTCTGATTGTCCGTCAGTCTGTAGATGGAAAGCTATGCTAAAATTCAACTTTGTGCCCATAGCCTCTTGTAAACCCCTCCAAAATCTTGATGTAAATCTACTATCTCTATCAGAGATAATAGACACTGGAACTCCATGAAGCCTTACAATTTCCTGAACATATAACTCTGCCAACTTCATCGGATCATTCGTCTTAATCGCTAGGAAATGCACAGACTTGGTTAATCGGTCAACAATTACCCAAATACTATCAATTGATCTTCTGGATTTTGGTAAACCTGCTACAAAATCCATCACGATGTTCTCCCATTTCCATTCCGGTACTGGTAATGGTTGCAATAATCCCGCTGATCTTTGATGTTCCGCTTTTACCCGTTGACACACCAAACACTTTGCCACGTATTCGGCTATTTCTCGCTTCATTCCAAACCACCAATAGTTCTCTCGTAGATCACGATACATTTTAGTACTTCCCAGATGAATGGAATATTTGGTGTTGTGCGCCTCTTCTAGAATCGTCTCTTTAATCCCATTAACGTCGGGTACACAAATTCGATTTCTATATTTCAATACACCATCCACATAAGTAAAATCCGGTTGCTTACCCTCAGGTTCCATCATAAATCTTCCTCAAATTTGGATCTTGAAGTTGTTTCATTCTAATTTCATCCACAAGTGTCGGTTGTGCTATAATAGCCGCCATCAAAGCTCCCTCAGTTCTCGGAATTACCTCCAGTTTCAATAGCTCCATTTCACGAATCAGCTTCTCTTGAGAAGTCAAAACATAAGCTAAGTTACCGGTTGACTTCGGCCACCATGTTGGCCTTTCCCGGGTGATATTGAATCGACAAATCGTAATCTTTCATCAACTCCAACCACCGTCTCTGCCTCATATTCAAGTCTCTCTGAGTGAATATATACTTCAAGCTCTTGTGATCCGTGTAAATTTCACATCGTTCCCCGTATAGGTAATGTCTCCAAATCTTCAAGGCAAAGATCACCGCTGCCAATTCTAAGTCGTGTGTTGGGTAATTGGGTTCGTGTGGTCTCAGTTGCCATGAAGCATATGCAATTACTTTTCCATTTTACATTAGAACACATCCTAAACCCCGATGCGAAGCATCGCTGAATACAACAAATCCCTCAGTCCCTGACGGAATAGTCAGTATCGGTGCTGTTATAAGTCTAGTCTTCAATTCCTTGAAACTTTCCTCACATTCAGAACTCCAAACAAAAGGAACATCTTTTCTCATTAGCTAAGTCATAGGCATCGCAATTCTTGAGAAGTTTTCTACAAATCTTCGGTAATACCCGTCCAAACCCAAGAAACTTCGAACCTCAGACACATTTTTCGGTGGATTCCAATTGGCTACTGCTTCAATTTTCTGCGGGTCCACTGAAATACCTTCTTTAGATATCACATATCCCAAAAATGCTATCTCCGTAAGCCAAAACTCACATTTCTTCAATTTACCAAATAAATTCTTCTCGCGAAGCCATTGCAACACCAATCGTAAATGTTTTTCGTGATCTTCAACACCTTTAGAGTAGACTAAAATATCATCAATGAAGACAATTACAAATTCATCTAAGTATTCCTTGAAATATCGGTTCATCAAATCCATAAAAGATGCGGGCGCATTGGTAACTCCAAATGGCATGACCATAAACTCATAATGTCCGTACCGATTCCTAAATGTTGTCTTCTCCACATCTTTCTCTTTAACTTTCAGCTGATGGTAGCCCGATCTCAAGTCAATCTTCGAGAAAACTTGAGCTCCCTGAAACTGATCGAATAAATCATCAATCCTCGGTAATGGATACTTGTTTTTAATGGTCAACTTGTTCAGCTCCCGATAATCAATACACATACGCATGGTTCCGTCTTTCTTCTTGAAAAATAAAATCGGTGCTCCCCACAGAGAAACACTAGGTCGAATGAATCCCTTGTCGAGCAACTCTTGTAACTGGTTCTTTAATTCTTTCAGTTCCACGGGTGCCATTCTATATGGTGTCTTCGATACTGGTTGTGATCCAGGTGCTACTTCAATAGTAAACTCAATCTCCCGCTCGATCAGCACGTCTGGTAAATTCTTAGGAAATACATCCGGAAACTCCCGTACTATCGAAATATCCTCAACCTGAGTCCCCGTAACACGTGTATCAATTACACTACATACGAATCCTTGACAACCCTTTTTCAACAACTTCCCAGCTTGAATTACTGATATCATATGTGGTGGTGCTGCTACACCAACCCCTTGGAAGGTAATCTCTTTTTGCCCAGGTAATTGGAAATTAACCATTTTCTGTTCACAATCAATTGTAGCCTGATTTGTAGACAACCAATCCATGCCCAAGATTACGTCAAAGTAGTTGATGGTTAATAGAATCAAATCAACAGTCAATACCTTATCACCTACTATGTTTTTTCATGCTTTGAACACTGAAGAGGTCACCAACGGTTTACTTAGGGGTAATGATACAGATAAATCATAACCTAAGGATTCCGACATGCTATCCAAATGTTTGACAAATTCATGTGAAACAAATGAGTGTGTTGACCCTGAATCTATCAAAATTCATGCTGGATGTGAACATATATGAAGTATACCTGACACCACGGAGTCGGTAGCTGACACATTTCCCGGTGCAAGTTGAAAAGATTTCCCTTGTCTCTGCTCCACCCCTTTCCCTTTATCACTGGGTGGTCCTAATCTTGCTCCGCTGGATGCCATAGAACTTGCCCCTTGTTGTCGCTTCTTTGGACAATCCTTGGAAATATGTCCCGGCTGCCCACAATCAAAGCATTTACCCCTCATATCCGGAATTGAGATCATAGAGCTAGGCGGTCGTGTTCTGGCTTGCGGACAATTCTTGGATATGTGCCCCACTTGTTTACAAATGTTGCACGTGCTTAGAAAATAACAAACTCCCCCCGTGTCGGCGATTACACGTAGGACACAACGGTCGAGCCCCCTCAGAAAATGAACTTCCACCTTGACTACCTGAACCTGATCCAGGCCCTCGTGAAAATGGTTTCTTGAAGAAGCCTTGCCCCTTCCCTTTATCTTCACTTTGTCGCTTTCCTTGTTGGCCCTGCTTGTATTTGTTAATATCTCATTCGGCTATGAGAGCTGCATTCTGAACTTGAGCCACAGTTCCAAAATCATGAGTATCCACCCTATATTGGATGTTATCCCTCAACCTTTCTTCAAACTTACGAGCTTTGTCTTCCTCAGTTATCACTGTATCCTTTGCAAATCGAAGCAATTCACTGTACTTAGAGATGTATTCATTCACCATCATATCGCCCTGTTGGAGATTCATGAATTCCCGATGCTTTTGTGCTTTAGCTGCTCGAGGAAAATATCGCTTGCAGAATTCTTCAACAAACTTATCCCAAGTGGTCGGCCTACCTTGATCAAGTAAACCCACCCACCAATTCTGAGCACCTTCTTTCAGAGTATCAGTGGAAAACGTAATCTTTTGCTCTTCGGTACATTCTATAGCACGAAATATTCGCTCCATATCCGATACCCAATGAATAGCTGTCATTGGATCCGGACCCCCATCAAACGTAGTCGGTTTCCTCTTATAGAATTGCTCAATCACAACACGATCCACCCTTGGTTCAGGATTCGGATTCGCATACCTTTCATTTACTGGTGGCACTCGGTCACCAACGGCACCAACGAAATTAGTTACCAAGTCCACTAAACGATCCATTCTTGCATCAAGTTCTCGATTTTGGTCCATTTTTCCCAAATTCTTGCCTGCCAGTCAAATATGCATAAATACTATGCATGCTATGCCATATTTCATATAATATAAATGATTAAGCAATCATAATATAGCATCAATAATCATATGCATACATATAATGCATTTACGTGCTCAATATCTACACGTTATGCTCAAGTCGTCGTCTCTCGTCCGAAAGTTTCTAAGCTTATCGCTCTGATACCACTAAATGTCAACCCCCGGATCCACACATGTGAACCCAAGACACGTGGCACGCCACCAAGGTCTTCAATCAACAAGTTACAAGTGAAAAGGAGAAAAACACGCTCAAATCAACCTTTGAGTTAGACAAAACAAGCCCAAGGGTACAATGGTCATTAATAAGGTATAGCAAATTTTATACCAAAAGATAGGTTTTTGAGTCTCGGTTCCAACGCAAAAAACGGCGCGCAAAACTGAGTTTTCTAGAAGAAGTTATATCCGTTACCGTAAAAGTCGACAGTGCAGCAAAATTGTGAGCGGATCGATCCGCTCCAAAAGCCGGATCGATCCATTTGGAGATTTTGCTATCAGAATGCCCCCGAAAAAGGCCGGATCGATCCCCTCTTTAACCCGGATCGATCCGGGCTCTGCAGAAGTCATTTTTGCTGTCAAAAACTCTGCTAAATATGCCCAAACATCACCAACATCAAACCAAATCTCATGGGGACTTCCAAAAACACTTCAAAATCATTTCTAAACCATTTCAAAACATTCCCAAGAGACTTAAGCATGATTATAAACATACAACGAGATGAGAGATGCAATCTCTCCCAAAAACTCCCCAAATCTCTCCCAAATACTCCCAATGCTACTATGATCAACCAAAACATGTTTTTAAACCAAATTTTCATTCAAACATACCCAAAACTACATTATTAAGGTATGGAAGATACCAACAACATTCTAAACTTCAATTAGCAAATTTACACAAGTCTTGGAGCGATTAAACCAAAACTAACATATCTCTTCAAGTTTTAACATAAACTCAAGTTAACTATTGCAAACCACAAGTTTTGCACCAAAACTATAAGTTTAGCTAAAAAACAACTATATACATGAAACTACAACATTTACAAGCTTCCTCGACTCCACGAACCCCAAGTTCATCTTCCCGGATTCTTGCCGTCGTGCTCACCTACAATGGTTATTCAATAACCACTACAATATATAAGCTGTATGCTTAGTGAGAGATATCAATCAAGCACACGGATGACATATCATGTTTATATTCAACTCAACAAATAAATTGATCTCTGGATAAACAAGTATTTCCTCCGCCACTACCCGCAAGTTCGCGACTCCCCCAATAGTCCACGGCACAAGCCAATGACCCACGCCACCCACGTGCGGTCTAATGCCGTCGTCGGCAACGAGTGGTCGTCACCACAGAACAATCTCATGGCGGATTCATACAAACTTTCCTTTGATCCAAATAGGCAACTAAGCATGCTCACATAAACATAACACTGTGCTTTTCATATAATTTTAGCTAAACATGGACAATCAAGCTAAATAGGCATGTAATTTATACCCAAATGAACACAAACACAAATCTCATCCAAATACAAGATTGAAACCACTCACCTCTTACCAATTCGTTCCTAGTTGTGAAATTGAAGCCCAAATCTACTCCGGATTAAAATCCTACATGAATTCGACCAACTACGGATTACCGCTTCGAATTGGGTCTCGAAAATTACGACGATTATACTCAATAAAATCAGTACCAAAACGTAGAACTCACCTCTACGAGTCCAAATTCGGTCTCGGAATTGAAATTGGTAGTCGAACGACGCGTCAAACGGCGTCGATAAGCTCCGGTGAAACCCCCGTCTCTTTTCCTCTCTAACCGACCCAATTTGGAGAAGAAGATGATATGAATATCATCTTGTATCCACAGCTCATATATGAGATTTCTATTTCTATTTCTATTATGAAATCCACCCAACTTTTGGTTATTTACAATTTCACCCCCAACTAGTTTTGTAACAACTTATTTAGTCCTCCAAATTTAAGTGGGTATTTGTTTATGTCTCGCGTGGGTCCCATAAGTGGTCCTACATAATTTTATGAAGTTGCTAATTAGCCTACTAATTATATAACGTGTTCATTTCGTCCTCACCAAGGTACTCCAAATGAACATATAATTGGTCCCTAACGATAAACAATATATTCTAAACAACATATAAATATCTCACATATGCCTTAATAAACATTTAAGCACATAAGGGTGATTCCACCATCTTTGTCCCATCACAATGGAACTTTCTCAACTCATGTCCCAATTTGGGACTGCCACATTGGCCAACTTTGGGTTCCCAATTTGGACACCCACAATCAACTAGTGAGTTAAAACTTACTTAAACATGTGTTAATAAACACCAATTAATTATGATAATGCATGCCTAAATCATAATTAACAATTAATCGCGAGAGCGGGTGTTACAATGCATGTTTTGCCTAGTACTTTTATAATCTATTTTGCTTTCTGACATTTCCCCTATACAGCTGGGGAGTAAATATTGGTTGCAACGAGTCTCCCATGTCATTATCTATCATATCTGACACCACTAATCTAAAAGTAGTTTTTGCAAAATTAGAATGAGATTCCTTTAAAATAGGGTTTGACATTGACATATAAATTAATTAAGAGATGTAGTTTATTTGGAATACCACATCACCCATACACAACAGTTGCATCCAAAATTTAATTTCACAGGGTGTTGTTTGTTTGTTTTTATTTATTTAATTTTTGTTAAAGAAAAACCTAGGGTTTAAAGTTTAGGCCTTTTGTTCTCCTTTCTTGCTTCTGTTAAAAAAATAAAATAAAATCATAGTATAAAATGAGGTAAATATCAAACTTGAAGGATATTTGTTGAATAGTGCAAAACAATGATTGCCCGTATTTATATGTTCATTATACTCTTCGGTATACTAAAGTGTAATTACAACATAGTAATTTTGGATAAAAAAAATGATTATTCTCGATAAGAAATACCTGTTTCACGAGCATAAATATTTGTTCCTATCAAAACCACCCAAAACAAATTAATGTTTTTGATCGCGGAACAAATGTATCTTATCGGGAACAATAATTTTTCACCCAAAAATAATATGTTATAGCTACAGCTAAACTATTTGATAAACTATTTGAGTATAATTATGTTTATATTACGAGGTAAAATTGAAATAGAATGAGACACATATCACCTGCAATGAAGGAACAAAAATGCTCTTTATCGTATGACATGTCAAAATGGTATTCACATAGCTCAACGAGAACACTAAGAGCCAGATTTACTCGTTTCTCTGCGTCACTATTTGTTGACTTCTCAACAAGTGAGGAAGTAGGTTTGTGCAGGTACCATTTTACAATTAAAACCTTCACATAGCACCATTTTTGTTATCATATTTGTTATCATGTTTGTCCATGTGACAAAGGGCTAACATCTAATGGCTTCTGTATCCAGGTTCTATAATTTAATCTTTCTCTTTTTTTCATACACTAAAAAAAGAAATTGTATCTTAAATGTATTTATGTGATCGTGGAATGGCATTCAATACAGTGAGTTTGACCTCATTCAATCTAGTGAGAGTGCTATTCTTGTGCATTGATTGACATAGTTTAAGTGGTAAATAGTTTGACATATATAAGTCTCCTCCAATGTATAAGTTCGGTGTTCGAACCTCATCCCCTCCCTATATCAATATATATATATATATATATGAATACAAAATTTAGAGCCATAAAGTGTTTGATACATACAGTTAGACACACCTCTTGAGATGTGTCCCAAAAGTTTTGTCTTTGTGTGTGTCCTAAGTATTACCCATAATGTACTGTTAAAGCACGGTAAAATAGAGATGAAATATGACACATGTTAACATTGTTGGGAGAGCAAAAATGAGCTCACTTTTCGGTAGGGGTGTTCATGGACTGACCGAAATTGATCTGATCGACCGAAATGAATTGAACGGTCGATTTTCTAAATTTTACTCTAAGCTGAAAACAAAATCGAACGAAAACGACCATTCGATCGATTTTTAAAACACGAAAAAAAAAAAACCACGACCGAACCGATCGATAAGCACCCCTACTTTTCGGGGTTATAACAAATAATGGCTGACATTTTGGATTGAGTAATGCTATGTTTTTCAAATTTTGTATCCTAAGTGGTTTTCTAAATACATATGACAGTGGACACTTCTACATCGTCCAATGAAAATCAAGTGGGCTCATTACCACATATGTTTTAGAACTGTTAGTGATGCAAAATTTGAGGAATAATATAATACTTTCCAAATTTTGAGTCCTAAGTGTTTTCTATATACTTTTAGCAAAAGGCTAACTCTATTGTTAAAGTAGAACTGACTAATGCCAAAGCAAAAAGTGTCGTTAAGAGTTTTAGTAACACTTGTTTTTTTTTTTTTTCGTCTTTGAACTTTTTAACGACACTTTTTACTCTTGCTTTAGCATTATCTTACTCTTGACAATAACATTACCCTTAGATAAAAAAAAAAACAAAAAATTTATTTCATAAATACATGTGACAATTAGCTCTTATATTTAGCAAGCGTTTATAATCCAAAATTTGAAAAAGCATAATATTTACTCAAATTTAAGATTTGGCCCAGATGATTGGAGTGGGGTCAACTAGAATCCCTAACTTACACGCTGTTGTCACCCAAACCATTGGTTGCTAATGCTTTGTAGGAGTATTAGTAATAATAAATCTACTGAAGAGAGGCGTCTCTTTATAATTGTACGTATATCAAATCATAAAAAAAAAAAAAAAAAAAAAAAAAATCACACTCTCAGCTGAGAACTGACTACTGAGAGAGTCAATACCTAACGGCTCACACAATCACCAATGGAAGAAGAATCAACCCACACCACTCCTCTTCTCCGCCGTCCCTGGTGGCGCCACCCCTTCCCCAACCTCTCATTCTCCACCTCCCTCCGCCTCAAAACCTCCATCTGGGGCGAGCTCGGCGGCTCCGTCGGCGACCTCGGCACGTACATCCCCATAGTCCTAGCCCTCACACTCGTCTCCCACCTCGATCTCAGCACTACCCTCATCTTCACCGCCCTCTACAACATCGTCACCGGCCTCCTCTTCGGCGTTCCCATGCCCGTCCAGCCTATGAAGTCCATCGCCTCCGTCGCCGTCTCCGAGACGCCTCACCTCACGGTCCAACAGATCGCCGCCGCCGGAATGTCAACCGCCGCTGTCCTCCTCTTCCTCGGCGCCACCGGACTCATGTCCTACTTCTATAAATTCATGCCTATTCCCGTCGTTCGCGGAGTCCAGCTCTCTCAAGGCCTCGCTTTCGCCTTCTCTGCAATCAAATATATTCGATTCAATCAGGACTTTGCCACCGGAAAGTCCGGCGATTCTCGATCTTGGCTCGGCCTTGACGGACTCATCCTCGCGATTTCTTCTCTCCTGTTCCTCATCCTATCCACCGGCGCCGGAAACACATCTGATGGGACCCACAATCACAGTTCGGAAGAACCCAATAACTCACTGGACCGTTCTCAGCGTCGTGTTCGTCGCCGATTGCAAATTCTCTCTTCAATTCCGGGGGCCCTGATAGTCTTTTTACTCGGTTTAGTTCTTTGTTTTTTACGAAACCCATCAATTATTAAGGACCTTAAATTTGGTCCTTCTAAGATAAATCTTCTGAAAATTACATTGGAAGATTGGAAAATCGGATTTGTCCGAGCTGCCATTCCGCAAATTCCGCTCTCTGTTCTGAATTCTGTGATTGCAGTTTGTAAATTGTCAACTGATTTGTTTCCCGATAGGGAAGTGTCTGCAACCGCGGTTTCAGTGAGTGTTGGAGCTATGAATTTCGTTGGGTGCTGGTTCGGGGCAATGCCATGTTGCCACGGTGCCGGAGGGCTAGCCGGGCAGTACCGGTTTGGCGGCCGGAGCGGCATGTCGGTGGTGCTTTTGGGGGTTGGGAAGCTTGTGATTGCACTTGTTTTTGGGAACTCTTTTGGGAGAATTTTGGGTCAGTTTCCTATTGGGATTCTTGGAGTGTTATTGCTTTTTTCTGGGATTGAATTGGCTATGGCTTCAAGAGATATGAACTCTAAAGAAGACTCTTTTGTAATGCTGGTATGTGCTGCTGTTTCACTTACTGGTTCTAGTGCTGCTTTGGGATTTGGGTGTGGCATTGTGTTGTATTTGGTGTTGAAATTGAGGGAAATTGAATGCCATGGTTTTATGCTATTTCAGAAAAAGTCTAATTCTGGCTTTGATGATCAAACTGGTTCTATTCCTTGAGTTTAGGGAGCTCTGGGTATTGTTATTAGAGTTCTAAACATTAGGTGATTACTATGCTAAAAGCCTAAAAGTGAAGAAGAGAATGATGTTTTATGTACATAGAAATTGCATGTATCTACCATTGTTATATTGTAACTATTGTTATTTGTTAAAATAAAGTTCTATTGATGCTCACGTCTGTTTAGCTTTCTTTAAGTTATTTTGGTGTTTCAGTGATGCTTTGATGAAAAATTTCTGTGCAAGTATGTAAGGAAAGAATGGAGTAAGTGCAGTGTTTTATTTTTGTCCAACCACCATGATATAGTTGTGTTGTTGAGATTCATTGGCTGATTGAAGATAGATGTCCAAGAATTGGCTTGGCAGAACTTGATTAGTGTATATAGTTGAATATGATGCCTTTCATGCTTCAATCTCAATGCTTTTGTTTTTTTTTTTTTTTTTTGTTGATACCTGTCTTTAAGGAAGCTTTGGCAATTCCTTGGCAGATAGAAGATGTCTTTAAGGAAGTTTTATCAATTTGTACCAGAAAGGCTATTTCTTTATCTTTTTATGTTCGTTTTGTTTTTGTTTTTTGTTTTTGTTTTTTTTTTTTTTTTTTGGTCTTATTTCTAAAATTTCAAGTTTCATTACGGATAATACCTCACAAGAAACAATATCGTTCCTTATTTCTATCGTTTGGATTTCTAACCTAAAGGATTCTACCAAACCCTACACAGATTTCGTTTTATGTTTCCTTCTTTTCTCTGCGGATTTATTAGTAGTTGGATCCATCAAATTATTTTGATTTTGGTACGTGGTAATTCCAAAATTACGAACTTACAATTCCAAAAATTGAGGTACTCCTGGTTCATCATTTGCTAGTTCTTGCATTCTTTTCCATTCTCTTCATTAACTTTCGAATGGTTTTCAGATTTTGAAGTCTCATATGAATATATGACTATTTGAATTTCCGTAACTGCAGTTCTGTGTAAGAATGTAAAATAAAAAATTGAGTGTTTGTAGAGTTTGTTTTTGTTCAAACTCCATCATGTGGGCTGTGTTGAGACTTGAGACGTATTGGGTGATCAGAATTCTACCGTGGCCTTGCAATTTCTCAGCAGATCTATGTCCCAAATTCGACTTGGCAGATCTTGATTAGTGTATTTAGAGTTGAAACTCTTGACAGAAATGACAAAATGATAAGATTGAAACTATGCAAGTACTTTATTAGTATGCCTTTTAAGTTCAATGCAAAAGCTTTGGTTTTTGTGTTGCCTAAGCTAGGAAATTTCTTGGACGATGTTTGGCAACAGATTTTGGAGTCATGAAATTGTTTGGCAGACAAAATTCTTCAACTCAATCACAAAAAAAATGTGAGCCAACTGCAGGATTTCATGATTGGCCATAAGCTACCTTGGGCAGCATTTGGTCAACTCAAAAGCAATTTTTGTGATTAAATCACAGAAGCAAAACCTGCGCCAAACATACCCTTAGTGATTTATGTCTCAAAGGATGTTTTGGTTACTGTAAGAATTCACCAGAAAGCTCTTCTCTGTATGCATATATATATATATATAATTATTATTATTATTATTATTATTATTATTATTATTATTTTTCTTTCTGTTTTCTTTCCTTCTTTTTTCCAAATGGCAAGTTTCATCTGCCTCCTACATCCTAAGTAACGGTTTTTTTTTTAATTAAAGCCAAAGGGATCTTGCCAAACTGTCCTCATATTTATCTCTGTTTTTTCCCTCTCTGCAAATACACGCGTTTTCAAGAAAGACATACATTATTCTGGTTCTTTTCATTAAAATTTGGAATCTTTACTTCCATGTCTAGTTCTGTTTAACTGTTGATGGATGCCCTAAATCACTTTAAATTTGGCAAGTGGTAATCCTTATACACAAGAGGTTTATAAAGTGCAAACTTACAATCTAAAAAATTGAGGTGCTCCAAGTTCATCATATGCTAGTTCTCTTTTTCTTCTCTTCATCTTCATGGAATCATTTTCAGATTTTTTGATGCCTTGCCCGTATTTGAAAGACAACGAAGTTCTGTACTACTTTAGCTTCGAAGGCGAGATTTGGCAGCGAGAAGATTTCTGAACTAGTGAGCTCTCTCTCTCTGTCTCTCTGTCTCTTTGCAATGGAGATTGGGAAGACTACTGATTCCATTTAATGACAGTGACATGTGAAAGAAGTTTTCGGGTTACGAGATCTCTCCTCAAGCGGGTATGACTTTCTTGGTTACAAGCATTTATTTCTTCTACCAAATTGATAATGCAATTAGTGTCTAATAGATAGTTGTCTACAGGCATAACAAGTATATTCTATTTTGACAATCCCATGATATTTTAATTTGGATATCCGATTTGAGGGGCTTTATATGCAATCTGAATAGAATCATTCTAATTTGAACAATTCATTTGAAGGGCTTTTCCATATATTTATAAGATAGTGGAGGGAAAAAACTTGATGTGCTTGTTTGGAAAATTGCTTTTGCCTTCTGAGTTTTACATCGACTGCCTGAGCAGTCATTGCAGAAACGCAAAATTTGAATGGAAAAACAGACTCTAAAATATTTTTGATAACATCCAAAATTTGCTCCCCTTCAGATCACGATTCAAAGTATCCAATCGAACAGTCCTTGTCACAGCTTCCGTACTTGTACCAAGTTGAATTTGATGGATATAAAGAATCAAAAATTATAAATGGTTGCAGTTTTGCAATTTTTTTTTTCTTTTCTTTTTTTATTTATTTTTTATTTTTTATTTTAAAAAACTTCAAAGCGGTTTATAAATGCAATGGCACCAGGGGTTGATCTGAACAAGCTCAGAACTTCAAAGGTTTTTCAGTGGTTTTCTGAACAGTCTTTACCATGAAGGGTAGCTATTTTTATTTTTAATTTGGTTTATAATTTTATATGTAAAGCGGTACGGAAAATAGGAAGAAAAACAAAATAGGGAGAAAAAGCAGATTATAGATTTCGAATTGTGTGTGAGTGCCTTTCCTTCCTCTTTTCTTAAGTTATTGCGCCGTTTTGAAAATTTTTAATTTCTAATGGTATGGAGGGAAGCTTCACTTGTCCAGTTAGTTGAGACTTACAGTTGTCAAGTTTGTTATGCTTAGCTGTCAAGGTACTTGAGTTTGTTATATAGTGAGAGAAGTTTATGTGAGAGATAGTTCTGCTTGTATACATATCATCAGAGTTGTACATATTGGTTAATTCCAGTGAATAAAATATACATTTCTGAACCCAATGCTTCTTCATCTCTCTCTCTCTCTCTCTCTCTCTGCAAATACCATGACTTGAATTCTAACATGGTATCAGAGCTGAGCTTCGCAATGACAGACATCTTATTTACCATTCTATTTGTTATCCAATATTTGCGATTTAGTTACAGTGAGGTTAGACTCCTTCAATTATGTTCTTTGATGTTTCCAAATCGCTTAAATTCATTAAGACGTACTGATTTACACTTTCAATGGTCTTCCCCCCTTCTTTAAGTGCATTCAAAACCTCTATTCGCACTCGATATAAACCTCTCTCTTTAAAGGAGCTTCATTCTCTTCCGAGAGATGAAGAATCTGATATGACTACTGCAAATGATGGAAATCAACGTATCAATACTGCAATGATGGCTTCTCGCAATCAATTTCAAGTGAATAAATCGGTCTCGATCTAATAAGACCAATCAGTTTCGAGGCCATGGTAGAGAAAAAGTTCGTTGGAAGATGTGGTAGATCATTCAATGATAGACACAATTCTCAGTTTAATTCTAATCCGATTCAACAAGCAAGTCAGTTCTGCATCACCAAAAACCATTAATCCCACTTCTCTTTGAACTGCTCTGATCATACGGAGAGAAGTTTGAACCTATCGTTTTTCTGAACTGACTTGCTACACAGATTTATGCTAAAGCATAAATAGGGAAGAGAAGCTATGGTAGATAAATTCTTATCTTTGCACAAGCAAAGAACTTGGTCATTGGACCTGTGCCATCTGGTAAAATTGTTGTTGGTTGACACTTCCCTCTTCATCAGATTTATCGACAATTCGCACACAGCCCTTCTAAATATTAATGACATAATCATCACAGATAAGGATTGACAGAAAATCAAATCCTTGAATTCAGATCTTAATCTTGCCATTGATATAAAGAACTTAGGTCATCTTCATCATTTCTTAGGTCTTGATATGCACCATACCACTAAGAGCCTTCATATTACTCAATCAAAGTATCTTAAGGACCTTTTATGTAAGACCCTAATGAATGAATGCAAATCATGCAAAACTTCATGTGCTGCACCTCAAGACTTTAACAAACTTGAGGGAACATTCCTTATTAATCCTACAACTTAAGCACTGTTGGGGACTTCAGTATCTGACCTTTACAAGGCCAGACATTACTTTCTTTCTTAATCAACTCTTCCAGTGTATGCATTGCCAAGGACGGATCCAGGAATCATGCTTATAAGGGGGACGCGAGCAAGCTTAGACCATCTCCAATGGGCATGCTATACTTCATGCTATTGCCAAATTATAGCATGATCTTGAAAATTTTCTCTCCAATGGCATGCCGAAGCTCATGCCAAATTATAGCAATGCTATATCCAGTGCCAAATTTGGCATGACCTTTGGCATTGCTATAATTTGGCACACCATTGGAGATGTGATTTTGAAGGGTCATGCTATAATTTGGCACGCCAACAAGGCAATATCTTAAATGTTTCCAATACAAGGAAATGAATAACATTTCATTTAACATGTACCATTGGAGCATATATGCTAAAACATACTATTTTAGCACTATAGCAATGCCAAAATATAAATTTGGCATGAAGAAAATAGCATTTACCATTGGAGATGCTGTTAGAGGGGCAAGCTTAATAGAACTAGTATATTTACCTAGTAGCATATTTATATATGAAACTATTAGAAACATAAGCTCGCTTTGTCTCTTCCAAATATCAATTAGCAGATCTTTTTGCCAAAGGCCTCCATTTTGATGCTTTTTTTTTTTTTTATATTATTATTTTAAAGTCTCTTTTGGGACAAACTAATGGCCACCTCTCTCATTAGTTTGAGGGATGATGTAAAAGAAAACAATTCAGTAGAAACTCACTCAGCTGATATTACTCTCTCCATAGCTGATCAAGCCATCAAAGGGAAGCTTCTAGAATAAAGTTTGTTACGGTTAGCAGTCAAGGTATAGTTGAGATTGTTACACTGAGAGAGAGAGAGAGAGAGAGAGAGAGAGAGAGATCATCTCTGACTCTGAAGGCAGTGCTTCTTCATCTTCTCTTTCTCTTTGTAAATACCATGTCTTGAACTATATATGGAAACTCTCTTTCGCTGTACATTTTACAAAGTATACCAAGCAAAGCTTCACGATACTCCAAATAGTATACCCATACATAGACAAAGATACAAATTACAAACACAACTCTATGTAATGGTGCATGTACTCTGCCATTGCTCCATGCCTAGGCCAAGCAAAGCACCAATTATTTCTTATATATATATATATATATAGCTAGTAAAGTTATAGAAAAAAAAAATGAAATTAAGATGACCATAAGAGTAAATTTCTTTAAAGCTCTATTTGGTTCATGAATATAGTGAGGAAATGAGAAAAAAAAAAGATACTGAAGAAAACATTCTTCTTTGATTGGTTATAAGGAAAAAAAATGGGGAAAATTGGGTGAAAAGCAAATTAAAATTTGTCAAATTTGTGAGGCACTTCCGTTTTGCTTTTCTTGAGTTCGTATTACGTCTCCAAAAGTTATTTTTCATCTCTGTGGCTGATTTATTTCTCATCCAATCCAAAAGTTAGACGGATTAAGAGAGGGAAAAGACTTCATTCCATTCTCTCTCTCTCTCTCTCTTTTTTTTCTTCACTTTGTTGCCCATAAAAGACCATTATTTTTCTGGGCAATGCTAGGGGCACTAACAACTTCCACTAATACTTACTAACACACTCTATGATCTATCTCTCTCCTAGTGGTACTGCGGGGTTCGCTGCGGACGCCATTGTACCACTAGGAGAGAGATAGATCATAGAGTGTGTTAGTAAGTGTTAGTGGAAGTTGTTAGTGCCCCAAATATTACTCTGTTTTTCTATATAAGGGTACAATAGTTGTTTCATTATTTACTTCCGAGGCTACTAATTATATCCATTTAATTACTTTTTTGCACCCCACCTAAAGATCACTAAGCCTCAATACAATGGACCTAGCGATTGTTATGATAAAAAATGTCTTATCTTCAATCCTTTAGGAGTTGTACATTCAGTATCACTAGTTGTCTAGACGGGTGCAGAGAGCAATTAGGTATGTCCATTTAGTAGCTCCCTTCACTTCATCATTTCCTTCTTATTTAGCTAAACATAAGGAGAGAAGACCTTTGTTATTTAACTTATTTCCCTCCTAATTCCTTAGTTCTTTCCCTCATGATACCGCTCTCCTCTGTTCCCTTCTTTTCACTGTCTATATCTCCTACCAAATATAATACTTTCCCCCGTCTCAAATGAAGAGTCCTTGATTCTATTTTTTGATGTCCCATTTAAGTCTTAAGAGTCTTCTTTGAAAAGTCAATGTACTTTAATACACAGTTTCCAAGTTTGCTCTGTATTACATATTACTCTTCCAACTCTTTCTTTAATATGACACTAGAATTTTGAAATTAAAAAAGGGCAATATAAAAAAATTGAAAATTTTACCACAATCAAATATGTCTCCTTGAATAGTTCAAATTCCCAAAAAGTACGCTTAATATGTGATATAGAGTATAATAAATCTACAAACAAAAAGAAGCTTCAAAAGATAGTGACCAAAAGCTTCAAAAGTGCCCTTTTTTAATTTCAAAATTCAAGAAATTTAGGCTACCACTTTCCGTTTGCTAGTGACCAAAGAGGCAAAATAGAAGGAGAAAATGATGATAAGGAATTCAATCAGTGGCTGTGTTTAGTGTGTGCGAACACATACAGTGGCGGAGGCAGATCAGTCGGTGGTGAGATTCAGATTGAGAGTGTGTGTGTGGAGGCGGCGAGAGAAGTTGAGATCTCACCTCACCGGAGCGGCGCTGAGGCGGAGTGGCAGAGCGGTGCTGAACTGAAATCTCTCTCTAGAAACTGATAATGTTGAACTGAAATCTCTCTCTACTACACCAAATGATAGGAGATTGTAAACTGAAATCAAATTCAAAACCCATAAATCGTGAACTGAAATCTTCAAAATCCATAGCAATATATCTAATTTATGTATACCTGGTTCGCAAATCCACGGCCTCGATCACCTAGGGTTCTTCAAGTTCCGCCAATCCACCACATTGAGATTCCTCTCTCTCTCTCTCTCGTTCTCTCTCTCTCTCCCTTCTCCTCCCCTTTCTTTTCTCTCTCTCTCTAATCTCTATAAAGGCGCGTATTCTCCCGCTCACCAAATATTTTAGCCTTTTCTTTCTTTTCTTTTTTTTGTTATTTTCTTTTTTATTTTTATTTATATTTATTTTATCCTACATTTGTAACGGTAATTTTCCGTTACTATTTTTTTTTACAACCGTTAGAAAATTGAAAATACCTCTTGTAAAATATTACTAATGGATTTTGTTCATTTCTAACGGAAATTTACCATTACAAATTACCAACGGTAAATTACCGTTAGAAAACCAAAACTATCTGTGTTACAAAAGTGGCCAAATGGTGTAGTGACTCACCATGAATGGCTCTCCTGCTATAACTATAAAGGATGAAGGTGAAGGCTCATATATAGTTAATCCACTCACCATCTCTTGTTTGTATCTCCAAACCTTCAACTTGATTTTGATCAAGTATGGTCCAAAAGAACCAAGTCCCTTGTGGTCGAGTGGTAAGCTTCTTGGGTGTACTATCCAAGAGGTTTAGTGTTCGAGTCATGGGGGGCGTGGCCACTGGAGTATTCACCCGGCGCCTCCAGGCCTCGAAGAATTAGTCGAGGTGCGCGCAAGCTGGCCCGGACATCCCCGGTTATAAAAAAAAAGTAAGGTCCAAAAGCTCTTGTCTGCGTGAGGACTAGGGCCCAATTCTCCATCCTTCACTTGGGATTCTCTGTATTTCATCATTCTCATAAGATAAGTTATAGAGTTTATGTGTGAGTCATAGTACTTATCTGCACCATAGCTGTCAAATACCATTCTCATCACCACTTCACCTAATTCTGATATCAACTTTGAGTAATTGAGTGTTGTTTCGCTGTTGAAGAGAAAATGAATGTTAAAATCAATGAGTTGTTTTTCCCGAAAAATTAATGAGTTGTTTAATCAATAATGCTTGGGGCACCAAAGGACACAAAGAACTTCCACAAAATGAGTGGAAAGTCTATGTGGCACACTGGGATCCGCCAGTAATTAACCATTTTTTCCATTAATTGCTGACGGGTCCCAGTGTGCCACATAGACTTTCCACTCATTTTGTAGAAGTTCTTTGTATTCTTTGGTGCCCCAAGCATTATTCTTGTTTAATTAGGTATGGATAATCAACAATGCTACAGGCACCAAAATGGTCCAAAATTTCAGTCCTTGTGCAAACGTACCAATTTGTCCTTTCTAAATATTCACTTTTGACAAAATTAACTAAAGAATACAAATTGAATATATGTGATTAAAAATTAATACTCTTTATTTTTCAAAGAATTACACGGGGAAGAGAAAGAGAGGAGAAAACAATGATATTAGAGTGTTTTTTTTTTGGGGGGATTGTTTTAATATTTTTCAAGGGTATAGTAGTTAACTTACAAAAATCATCTGAAAAATTAGCATTTCGGTTCAGTCAGTTAGACAATTGACTCACCGAAGGATATAAGTGTGTAGTTAATCCAATAACTCATGGGAGGTAATTGTAATTTTCAAATATATGGAAGAGATAATTATACATAGATATGACAAACCTCATTGAGTTTCCAAATTTGTGAAGCAAATTTTGTTCTCAAAAACATTAAAATTTGTATTGTGGCAGTGGTGGTGATCATACCACTGCTGCATGTTGTACAATTGATAAAGTTTTTAGGAACTAAATTTTCGGGATTAATTTGGTAAGCCTAGCATTATTCCAATGAAAATCGAATTAATTTAGGGCACGCATGGCAACGTTGTGGTTTTTGGTTTTCAATTTTCGTTTTCATTTTTTGTATTGAATTAGAGGCAGACATCAATGCAAAAAATAAAAACAAACTGAAAACCAAAAACTACAACGTTACCATGACCCTTACTATATAGTTTTGAAAAGTATACCAGAATTTATCATTTCCATCAGGGCACATGAGCTTTGAGAAACTTTGAGTTGCTTCAAGAGTTGCTGCATTTTCTATGCCAATGTACTCAATAAGAAAGCGGGTAACCACCATACCCAAACCCCAATTTGTCAGATGCATGTGTTTCTCTATTTCTTCTCCAATGGAAGATCAAATAACTTTTTCAATGACTCAATCATTTCATCATGAAGCTCTAAAGATAGTTTGTTGTAAACTGCTGTGAACATACCATAGTCTTCAAGTGCCCTCTTGATTTCATTGCATGTTGATACCCAAGTGGGACTGCTTGGGTTTAAGTTTTGGTTGGACAAGTCTATAACTGGAACTTGAGCTCTGTTTGGGAACCCATGATTTTGAAGTTTGAAAGTTGGTGAAGAAGAACTTATGTATACTATGCTTGTATACAATACCGTGATAGGGATAATTAGATTTTAATCAACTTTTTGTATGAAATTTTAAAGTTAGTCAATTACATTTTAAAATTTTTAAAAATTTCAACAATAATTAAATTTTTTTTGAAGTCATCAAAAAATTAAAAAAAATATCAACTTTTTAATAGTTATTTTGTATCTTAATCGACTTTTTGTATTCAACATTCTGAACTTACCAAAACGTTTGAAGACTTGCTCCCAACGTTTGAAGACTTTCTCTCAACGTTGTGAAGAGTTGCATCCGACTTTTAAACGGGATGCTCTCTACGTTTAGAAAAGTAACTCCCAATATTTTGAATCGTTGTTCCCACCCGTATTAAGAGTTGCTCCAAAACGTCATGTAAAATTTGATGACTTTTTTATATTACAAAAAATGCTGCTATTTTTTCAATTTTGAAAAAGTAGTAGACCGACTTTTAATTTTGACACATAAAAATGACTGAAATATAATTATCCCTAATACATATGGGAAAATTGCATTGCCCTCCCCTGATATAAGGTCAAAATACATGGGTCTCCCTTATAATATGCATAACCTCCCTGTTAGAGATAGAAACCTAGCAAACTTAATGATGCATGCAAAATTACGTAGATAATACTAATATAAAATGAAAATTATTACATTAAGAATAGAAACCATTGTCAGCTCACAAATTTACCATTAGGGAAAAAAAAATTCAAATTGACACGAGAAAAATATTATGTCAAATTTTATTGACTTTGGAGAGGTTAAATCGTTCATTATCAAAAAGCTTAACAAACAAATTAATGGTCAATTTGCAATTGACAAGCCAAAGTAAGGAGTGGTACCAACCCTAAATCTCAAGGGAGATCATTGTAACCTTTTCATATTGCAAGGGAGGTTCCTGTATTTTAACCTTATTCTGGAGGATTAGTGAAATTTATACATACACGTATGTTTTCAGAAATCTACCCATTTAAAATAGGGTAATACTTGAGACACAACCAAAGCCACAATTTTTTTTGCACAACCTCTATTTTGTGTCTATCTCTCTCCCAGTGGGCACTGTGGGGTCACTGGCACTGTGGGACCCAACAAGAGAGAGATAAACGCAAAATAAAGGTTGTGTAAAAAAAGTTGTGGCTTTGGTTGTACCCCCAAGTATTACTCTTTAAAATATGCCAACAACTTCAATCAATCATTCAAAAAATAGTATTTTTTTTTATACAATCAACAAATCATTCAAAAAATAGCATATATATATATATACACACATATTTTGATCCATCAAAAAAATAATAGTATTTATAGTAGTTGAGATGTGTTAGTTGACCAGCCAACAACCTCAATTAATCATTCAAAAAATATACTGGCCCCTTATAATATGCACATTTATGACAAACCTCAATGAGTTATCAAATTTGTAATGCAAATTTTGATCTCAAATGTTTTAAAATTTGCATCACTCGTTGTGGCTAGAGATGGTAACGGGGCGGGTATGGGACGGGGCGGCCCTACCCTGACTCGCCCCGATTACACAATACCCGTCCCCGCCCTGAAGAAGTGTCTATCCCATCCCCGATCACGATTGAAATTCGGGAACCTGTCCCCCGCCCCACCCCGCCCCGCCCCGCCAAATCTAGAATGAAGAAGACAAAAAAAAAAGTAGAAAAAGAATAACAAAAAAAAAGAGGAATAGATCTAAAGACTAAAGTAGAAATGTAGAATCAGAGATGACAATTCTGTGAAAAAAATAGAGATGCAAATAATAGATTTGACTTCTCAACAGATACACGGTAAACACACATCTATATATAAATATATATATATAGAGAGAGATAAATGCAATGTTGGTCTTTGTAGAGAGATAAATAGATACAAAAATGTCTTACTCTAATGTGTGTATATAAGTTTGAGAAAGAGAGCACCTACACACACACACACACACACACACACACATATATATATATATATATATATAGAGAGAGAGAGCTAAAGATTAAGTTTGAGTCTTAACTCCATGAGAGTTTTGCAGTGAGGGATTCGACGAGGCGTCGTTGTGGGCCGTTGATCGGCGCTGTGAGAGATCGCCCGTCAAAGACTCAAAGTTAGAGGGAGGAAGATTTGTGAGCTACGGTTGTGTGATACAGAGATACTGATATGCTTTGGTTAAAAAAAAAGCCCTAGAATCTTTTATATATACCCTGGTAATTTAGGTAATATAGGAAATAATGAGGATAAAAACGTAAAAACATGTATAATAGGGGTGGGTTCGGGAAAATCAGCCTCCACCCCGAACCCGACTCGGGTTTTGAAAATGAATCCCATACGCTTCCCTACCCCGTTTACATACACCCCGTACCCTGTCTAGGAGGGGAGGGGAGGGGAGGGGAGGGGAGGGGTGGGGTGGGGTGGGGTGGGGTGGGGAGGGGAGGGGCGGGGCGGGGAACCCAAAAACCCGCCCCATTGCCATCCCTGGTTGTGGCAGTGGACAGTTGTGTAACATATCACTGCATGTGAAATAATTGACAAAGTAATTAGAAAATAAAATTTTGGGATTAAATTTGTAAGCCTAACATTATTCCAATGAAAATCAAATTAATTCATTATATTTTTGAAAAGTATACCAGAATTTATCATTTCCATTAAGCCACTTGGGCTTTGCGAAACCTTGAGTTGCTGTATTTTCTATGCCAATGTACTCAATAAGAAAGCGGGTAAAATTACCACCATACCCAAACCCCAATTTGTCAGATGTGTTTCTCTTTTTCTTCTCCAATGGAAGATCAAATAACTCTTTCAATGACTCAAACATTTCATCATGAAACTCTAAAGATAGTTTGTTGTAAACTGCTGTGAACATACCATAGTCTTCAAGTGCCCCATGATTTCATTGCATGTTGATACCTAAGTTAGACTGGGTTTAAGTTTTGGTTGGACAAGTCTGTAACTAGAAGCTTGGACTCTATTTGAGAACCCATGGTTTTGAAGTTTGAAGGTTGGTAAAGAAAAACTTGTGTATGCTATGCTTGTATACAATACATGGTAGACAATATATATGGAAAATTGCACTAAGCTCCCCTGATATAGGTCAAAATACATGGACCTCTCTTGTAGTATGTGTTTGTACCATAAAAATTTAATCCAGTATACTACTAACACGTGGAGTGCAAAGAAACAATCACACTACATGATGTGGGAAGACAGAAGAGTGACATGTGGTGGGATTCAAACAGATAACCTGGGAGCGAGCAGTTTGTCATTCAGCAAGGATTAAATTCAAAAAGCAACTGCTGAGACACGTGTCGAAGAGATTTCAAGGCAATTTGTGTTAGGAAACTGCGTTCCCAGAATCTATTGACAGCGCATATAAGTTGGTACTGCAAAAAAATTACGTGAAAACTACAATAACCCTACAAGGGCGGAACTAGGGTTACCTTAAACTGCTAAAACGGATTGCTGTAGTAGACGAATCGAGAACACGGGCTCGATAACAGCTCACGATCTTCTACTGTATTTCTTTGCTGCCAGAATATCGAACTGAGTGTGGGCTCCTTCGGAATCCTTTATGTTTCTGCTCTCTCTTTTTACGCTCTCTTTTCTATTCCAAGTTATAATACTCTTGGTGGAAAAACGCAAACTGAGGAGAGAGCCAAAGCATCATATATATAGGCTATGATAGGGACCATAAGAAGTCAATAAAAAATAGGCTTCCTTATGGAATCAGGAAATCCTAATTCGAACTGAATCAGATTTCTATTTTCATAAATTATAATTCATACCACTAAAGAATTATAATTGCACTCCTACCCTTATCTCAAAAATATATTTCGAGCTCCATGTTATTAAATGCTTATTATCTCCCATGTTAAGATTATAGATACCCACTAATTAAATATAATTACTGACAATCATATTTAATTAATCTCTTAAAATTCCTTGAGATCCTCTGTTTAACTTATCTAATATGTCGGATATAAATCCACCTACAGGGTTTGACATAATCAAAACTTATAAGCTTTCTCAAGGGGATATCATCAATCCCAAAATTGAGACATTGATTCTATCATTAATTAATACCCACCACACAATTAATATTGTCACCCAATCCAATGAGATATTGACCCATTTAAGGATCTCACCCTTTTAGGGATCAAAGTGTAAATATGAAATATACGTGTCTATAAATTAACTTAGGATTTAGAGCATAAGCACTAATAATAGTCATGAGGTATTAATTATCTTATAAGTCAGTATAAAGATAATTACCCCAAGTCGGTCCCGTTTAATACACAAAGTGTACCAGCATGGTGAGTTAAAACTATACCGTTTCCCGCAGTCAAGACAAACCTACTACAATATCATGCTGCAGTCCTACCGATGGTGTGTCCAATCCATCTAAGACTGTAAACCAAAGTCTTACATTCTACAAGATCCGATGGTCTGATCTTCCGTATGTAAGCCGAACTCTACACACCAAACCACCTACTATGTAGAATGAAAGACACACATGCATAATATTAAATAAACAATATAATAGAAATATTGCCCACACAGATTCTCATAAAATGGATTAACTGATTTTATTAAATGAATAATAAATCAACTACATAAAGCATGGCTTTTAGCATATATCCCTAACAGTTTGAAGTAACAGTTGGAGCATGTGGTGATTAAAGGAAGCAGTTACTTTGAAGTTCTATAAATAAGAGGAAAAATGGAGAAGAAGGACACACAACCACGCAAACAACTCTTCATAATACACTTCTATTTTCATATCTTTCATTTTCTTTAGGAGTAGAACATCACTTTGAAGTACCCTCCGAGATTAGGATCTGTGCTTTACTTTGTTTTAAATAAAGTAATCTCCTTTGTTTAAAGTTCTTTTAATGTTTTATGGTCTTTAGTTGAGTTAATCTATTATCATAGAATAGTTTAGATTTCATCTTGCAGCTGTTTGTCAATTCTACATGATAGAAGTCCTTTTAATTAAGTCATTTGAATGATCACAATTGCTTGGTGAGGCGCATTTGGCTTACATAATTACACTAATACATTGGCAACTTGCTTGCATGACATGCTCGCACACACACAATTACACAAATATCCTTCGAAGGATAAACAACCAAACATAATTTTGGCACGCCCGGTGGGACTCTAGTGTCAAAATGACTAACAGAATGCTTCAAAGCAATAGATCTGTTGAAAACACCAAGAATGGTGTTAATACATAATGGCCGGTAAAAATATGGAGGTTGGTAGTACTTCACACCAAGAACCTCATAATGAAAACGTGGTTGACCCTATAAATAATGGGTAGGTAATGAAAATCCAAGTCAGCAAGAATCAATGCCAACAATTGGCATAGAAATGCAAAATCATTTGGTGAATCAGTTGACACCAATTTTTGATCATCTTGGAAATATGATCCAAAATGTTAATGTTTTGGTACTTCTTTTACCAATCGTTTACCACAAAACTTGTCAATGATGGTACTAAATGGTCACACACCTTCACTTTGAAGGGAGTATCCACCTGTTAACAATCATCTCAGTCCTACTAGTTGTGTGAATGGCCCTAATCCAAAGCCAAATGCACAAGAAATCTTCTACATGGTTGTTCAAAATAATGCAGGACCTATTTTTGAAGGTACCCAAGTATACTAGGCTGGAGGCTTCCAAGACCCAATGTTTAGGCCAATAAATGTGGAGGATGGAAGACCAAGAGACCCTAATATTGGTTAGAACATAAGGGTGAATAACAATCCTGTGTTTAAGTCTGAGTTTGGATATGGTTGAAGGGTTGTTAATGAACCTTATAGAAGAGTAGAAAACTTTCAACCACCACATGTTGCCCCAACTGCTGCCCCACCTTTGGTACAACCAGTTTGATAACAACCAAATCTGGTATAGAGAAACAATATAATTAATCTCATTCATAAGATATGTGGACCTATTTCTAGAGGAGGGGGGGGGGGGGGGGGGGGGGGGGGGGGGGGTTACAAACTCCTATATATATATAACCTTATCCTGATTGGATAGATAGGATTGAGCTTCCCCAAAGTTGTAAGTTCTCCACATTCACCTTGCTTTCTGGTGATGGAAGTCAATCCATAGTTGAACATAATGCAAAATTCACAAGTCAGTGTGCTGATGCTGCTTTGAATGAGTTTCTAAAACTCAGGCTATTTGCTAATTTGTTAACTGGCATAGCTTTAACTTGGTTTATCAATTTGGCACCAAACTCTGTCCAAAAATCAAATGGAAGATCTATTCCATGCCCAGTTTTTTCAAACAGAACCAGAAGTCTCGATGGCTGATTTGGCTAGGCTAAGCCAAAAGCCTGATGAGAAAGCTACTCAATTTATAAATAAGTTTAAGAGAGCAAGAACAAAATGCAATATTGTTTTGCCAGAACCAGAATCTATGAAATTGACATAAAATGGTCTCGAATTTAGACTTAGGAAAAAGTTTGGTGCCATAGAATTCAGAGATTTGGTAGAATTAACTGCTTGAGCCTCTAGGTATGAAGCTCTCTTAATAAAGTAAAACAAATGCTTCTTCAATCAAAACCTATTATAAGACCCTAGTTATGAGATAGATGTTGCTCAGATAATTAGGAATGAACCTTTCACTTTGTAAGAGTTTAGTGAAAAAAAATGTATCTGCTAAGTCTTATAAAGCAAAAGGATCTTTCAAGAGATATTCTTTTGATATTTATAGGGCAGATGAAATATTCGACCATCTCGTAGGGTAAAGTTATAAAATTGCCTGATGATGTTAAATTACCTTCTTTTGAAGAGATGATAGATAAGAAATATTACAAATGGCACAATACTTGGACACATCCCACTAACATATGTGTTATGTTTCAAGACAAGATACAAGAGTTGATCAAGAAAGGAAAGTTAAAGTTCCCTCAGCAAGATAAGCAAGCCATGGGGATTGATGAAGATTCATTCCTAGCAGTGCAAGAAGTATCCATAAATATGGTTCAGGCTTCAGCATCTGAGACTACTAAGTTCCTTGTGTCAAAGATCAAGCAAAGGGAGAAAATGAATGAAGCAAAGCATGCATGCAAAGAAACTAGAGAAGTTGGCTAAACAGATTTTGTGGGGCCAAGTTCTGACCCAAAGATTCCCACACAATTGTGCATCAGGTGTGGAGAAGAGTACACTGTCATGTGTAAGAAAAGAGATGAAAAGAAAAATAAGACTAAAGAACAGGCTTCAATTGCACAACCAACATCTTCAACTTGCGCGTTGCCTCAGTCAATAATGCATGTGAAAAAAGGACAGTTTCGAGGACCAATTTATCAAGCTTCAATGGCTACTGGTCCAATGTTCACTGGGTATTCAAGGTTTTCTTCTAACTATAGAGCGTATTACTAGAGAAATACAATGGCAACCTCATTTTATAGATCAAACATGAGCATGCAATATATTATGGCCGAATCGAGACCTGAGCCCAAAAGGCAGCAAGTAGCCTTTGGGACAAAACAGAAAATGAAATATCATATGATGGTGCCTGCTGTAACACCTTGTATTTTATTTTTTTCATTAATAAATATTCATTTTCTTTCTATGTATAGAAATATTTGTTTGGGGTCAAATCATAATTTTTATAAATAAAGAAATACCTATTATGGATTTGAAAACTGTGACTGTATTTTATACAACCGGGAATTTAATTCCTATGTTAATATTATTAATCTGTATTTTTTATTTCAACCGTAATATACCAGTTTATATTTTAAAGCTGCAACTATATCGTAATTGGGTATGGGAGCATGTGAGCTCAACCACACCGAGTGAAATCCTTCAATTGCTTGGAGCCCAAATTGTTTGGGTAGTATATATAAGCACATATACTCTCATAGGTTTCTCATCTCTCTCTCACAAATTAACTCACTATCTCTCTCAATTACTCCCTTTCTCTCTCAAATTCTCTCAATAAAACTCACACAAAATAGATTATATAGTATATATTTATACATATACATAGATACATACATATACTTCAAGAACACGGAAGAATTCAAAGCTTTGTTAATTTACGGCAATTTTCTCGGAGCGCTAAATTTCAGTCCGAACACCTCAGTGAATATTATAAACTTACTCCCAATGTTTATATATGTATATTTCTGTATATATAGATGTGTATATACGTGTATATATATATATGTTCACCATTAAAGCTTTGAAAATGGAGTTTTACGACACTCAACCAAATCCAAATCCAAATCCAAATCCGTGAATTGGGAATGAAAGATCTTAGTCCCATTAGACTGTGGTTCGAATACTAAGGCTTAATTCATTCGTATCGTGACGAACGATAGATTTAAAGTTCTGACATTACTTTAATTATAAAATTTGAGAGATACGATTTGTATCAGTTTAATCCGATAGCATATTCGTAATCTACGCAAAAAAGAAGAAGAAAAAATCCATATATTACATGATATGTTTGAGACAGAATTCTGAAATAGGTCTAAAATAGTTTTCAAATCAAAAATAGGGAAACAATCGAAGAAAAAGATGTCTCTGTAACATCTCGCGCACGCGATCCTCGACCCGCTAGTACGACCTATACAGAATTGAGAATAAATGAATTTTTAATAGATTTCGCTAAAACAACCTGATCACTCGTGCGACCTACTCGCGCGACATGACATTTTGGCAGTTTGTCCATTTTTTCAATAAGGGACTATTTGGAAAAGGTTTTGGAAGTTTTTAAAGAACTGTTTTGAAAGATATATTGTTTTAAAGACTTCCGTTTAAGAATGGGCATTCAGATTTGTAATTAGCAGATGTAGTTATAATTCTATAACATTAGCATGCATGATAGGGTCGAGGTCGAGTCGACATGCATGGTTTGTGAGAAAGTGTGAAAAGAGTAAGAGGGATTGTGCGTTGGTATGGGTTGCTTCCATGGACACTTCCTAGTACCCAAGTTTCGGATACTGATCGAGATTACCTCTGGTATGTTGTGGCAGTACTATGGTGTGATGCGATAGATCAAGACAGTGGATGTCATGAGGATGTGATTTTAGGGAACCTTTTTAATATGACGGTGGCAATTTGGACAATCCCTGGCACCCATGGTAATGCTATAGTGTGTGACGCCTCGACGGAGACTCCCTGATACCTGAGCTTTGGATACTGATCCAGATTATCTTTGGTATGTCGTGGTGGTATTATATTATAATGCCATAGATCAAGGCTGACTGGACATTCCCTAGTACCGGTTGTACTATAGTGTGGCTGCCCGAGTGTCTTTAAGGTACTAGAACGAGGAAGTTTGGATGTGTGATCTTGTGTTTTGTTGAGAGAAAAAGAGTCGGTAAGATAAGATATTACATTGTTCATGCACGGCCAAATATTCATTTTCTTATTGACTTCCCGTAGTTATAATAGTTGAAGTTGGCACCTTGAATAAATATTTTAAAAGGTTTAAATTGTAAGTCATTAATATGCTTATATATATATATATATATTGCGAGTATATGTTTATTTTACTTACCAGCTTGCATAAGTTGATGGCGTTGATGCGCCCTGGACTCTATGTCCAGATTTTCTAGGTCAGGAGCAACCAGAATATTTCAACTATTCCAGTTAGAGATCGGAGGATATCTAGAAAGACTAATTTACCCTTACTTATGTTTTAAATTTTATAGATGTAACATACTCTATATTAGATTTTGAATAAGGTGGTTTGTGCCTAAGACTATGACTGATGTGACATATTAGTAAGTTTTAATTTGGAGCTTTATGTTTAATAGTATCCTTTGCTTTTAGAAATGCTGTTAAGTTATTTGTTGCAGGGACAATTGTTTACTTTCACTTGTCACGACCTACGAGTCCATAAAGGAAATGAAACACTTTCCTAATTTATGCTAAGTCGGGGCGTAATAGGATTTTTGGTATCAGAGCCAGGTTATGGCTTGACCAATTATCCAAGACACATAGGATCTTCCGTGAAGATAGCATTAATATAAGATAGTTCGACTTCATTCCGTATTTCATCATTTTCAATTGTTGAGGACTTTATTTTATATTTGGAGATTGACCAAATTCTATCGATCGATGAATTGGTACCTTTCTCTCGATATGGATGTTAGAAATCTCAGGCCTCGTCCTGTTGCTATTGAAGTTGCACCCCTAGTAGCAGATCCAACCGGGATGTTTGAGGCTTTTGTAAGACGGTTGGAGAGGGTCAGTGATCAGAACACAGGGAATAATAACCAAAATGGAAATCATAACGGGAATGAGAAGCGAACCCAGACTAGGGAAAAGCTTGTCAAAGAATTATGCACACTGCAACCAAAATATTTTACTAGGATAGACGAACCCTGAAAAGCAGAGCAATGGTTACGCCAGATGGAGCATACACTACAAGAAAAAAAGCTTTTTATGTCACTTAAAAAGTGACATAAATAGGTATTTATGTCACTTTTTTTTTCCAGTAAAAAGTGACATAAATGGAGGCGACATAAATGTTTTAAAAGTGACATAAATGTTTTATAAAAGTGACATAAATGTTTCATAAAACCAACACATTTGTTAATAAAAAGTGACATAAATACTTAAAAGTGACATAAATACTATTTTATTTATGTCACTTTTAACCTAAAGTGACATAAAAGTATAAAAGTGACATAAATACCAAACAAAATTTTTACATCAAAGTATTAAAAGTGACATAAATACTTAAAAGTGACTTAAAAACCATTTTATTTATGTCATTTTTAACCTAAAGTGACATAAAAGTAGAAAAGTGACATAAATACCAAACAAAATTATTACATCAAAGTCTTAAAAGTGACATAAATACTGTAAAAGTGACATAAATACTTTATAAAAGTGACATAAATACCACCCTGTAAAAACAATATATACCACCCTGTACATATATACAATACCACCCTGTACAAAATTAAATCCAACTCAATAATCTATTTCAACTACTAAATTTCATCGATTCATCTCAATATCAACCAATTAATTGGAATGAACAAAAAAAATATACAATCGATCCGAGTCAAGTGCTAAACTAATAATATATACATATTACATATTCATCAAAAAGTACTAACACAACTATAAAAGCAACAAAAAAAAAATTAGCTCAACAAAAAAAGTGGTTCACTTGTTAGAACCTTCCATCAAAATGTGAAACTTTGTACCTGCAAAAAAGAAAAAGTTTTCATTAATTAGTTGTATATAAATAATAAAAGAGTAAAACTATGTTTGGGGGTTTTGAGAGACCACAATGTGTTCGGGGACTCGAAATGATGAAAGAGTCATTTTTTCGCATTATTTGTGAACCATGTTTCCGTTATGCATTCGGTTAGTTCTCACAAGTTTATTTACGCATGTTTGAGGTGCGAGTAAGGTTTCGTGACGTTTTGTTTAGAGGTTTACAGTTTCAACCCTCAAAACCCCAAAACTACGTTTTTTCAAAGCCCAAGTGATGAAAGAGTCATTTTTTCGCATTTTTTCAAAGCCTAAATGGGATCCGAACGCACATTTCGTGTCATTAACGCAATTATGTGTCTTATATGTGCCTTATTTGATCTTTTGATTGTGCTTTTCTTCTTTTTATTCTACAAAGTTTTCTATCAGTTTTCTAGGTTTTTCTTAATTTGTCACCGAACATAGAGAGAAAGCAAGAACACATAAAACGCCACCCCGCAGGCGTACTCGTTAAGGTTGATAACCCTAAATAGCAGATATTCAAGCTTGTAGAGCTTAATATTGGAGAAATTTCCAAGTAAACTAACATTGAATTCATTGTCCAGCAGGCAGATATTCTTCAAACTACTGAGACGGTATAAGAAAGGCATGAAGCAAATTACTTATAGGTGGATAGGTTGGCATGTAAACGACATTTCGAGGGTGACCAAAAATCATCTGCTGCCCAAACTGCAATGACATGAACAAAAGTAAATACAAAGTTCTGCATTTAATTCCCACAACGGAATATGTAAATTAATGCCAAAGACAGCTCAGAAAAGAAGCACAAACTAATGGCATACCTGAGGTCCATTAGGATGAAAATAAGCCTGTGGTGGTTGCATTGGTGCAGCCTGCTGATTGAACATAACAGGCTGGTGCCCAGCAAATAATGGTCCCATCTGTAGACACCATGTAATTAGGCGAGAATTCAAACTGAAATAACAGAGTGCAATACTTAAAAAGTTAAAATCCCTTCCTAAGATACCACAGCTTTTGGTGTTCTATGATTCCTCTCCTAAGATACCACAGCTTTTGGAGTTCTATGATTCCTCTCCTAAGATACCAGACTATAGCTGTAATTCAAGCTGGCCATGGCCTTATTCAACTGTGATCCTGCAATATTGTGAGTTCATTTGCCATTGTTTCTAAATACATTTCTGTAATTTAATATAAGACTGTGTAATTTTGGTTCATGGATTTAGTTGAGGGGAAGGTATAGCAAACACTGAAAACGTTAAAAAAAAAATGCCTCACTCATTTCAAGTCCAACAACTTCAGTGAGAGGTGATGCAGGCTACACCACCGGCTTGGGTATGTGACAAATTAATGTAGACTCCCACCATATTTGGCACACACATAACACACACACGCACACACACACACAGAGAACACAGAGAGAGAGAGAGAGAGAGAGAGAGAGAGAGTATTGCTCTTTTCCCTACGAACTTCAGAACTTCTGTGCTTGAACACGTACATATGGTCACACGCATCTTAGACATTATGTGATTCGTTAGAGTTTTTCAAGTTTGATCCCTCCATGGCGGCAGAGACTTTTGAGTCAGCCAGTTTTGATCTTTCCCTCCTTTTACTGTTTATATTTGTTCTTCGATCTTTTATTGAAGATTTTTAATTCGACAACTGTTTGTACTTTAAATTCAATCTTTTGTTAGACTGAATATCTCCTCTATTTTCCTCGATTCTTTCGAATGAGATTGCTATGTATTTCTTTGGAAATTGTTCATTTTGGATCAAATTAGTTCAGTATTGGTTTGTGTGTTCATATTAATATGATCTCATGAATATTGACATTTCAAAACAAGTAGGACGTCTTTTGAAGAGGGTTCAAATCTAGCAATCTGATACCAGATTTATCTTCAATCTAAATTTTGTGTTTAAGAATGTACAGAGATCATATTCCAAACTATTTGTTATCAGCGATCATGTTTGTGCAAGGAACTATCTATATCATTTTTGTTGGAGAAGACTTAAAAAATATGTAAGGGAGTCTTGGATTGATTTTGATTCCTAAAATATTTTGAATATCTTGGGTTCTAAACAAACTAGCAATCCAACAGCAAATTAGTATTGATCATCAAATGATGGAGCTTCCAATATGGACTCCTGAAAGTCAATGTTATTTCCAGTTAAGAGCACATGAAAACTTATTTGACGTAATAAAAGGAGGAAAAAGAACAAGAACGCTAGTAGTCTTATACAGTTATACATATATCTACAACATAATTCTTTTTTGTGTTGGTCAAACATAATGACAATGTTTGGGCTAATGGGAGATCCTTTCCAATGCCATTGTCATATTGCCTTCATTATTTCTCAAGAAAAACTAGCAATCCAATAGCAAATTAGTATTACAATTAAAGGGAATACCTTCATAACTTCGAGACTGGTATCATGATCACAATCTGCGGACTGGAGGTTGTTGAGTGAAGCACGGAGATCGTCAATTTCACTGCAGAATTTAGATTGAGAAAATGTAAATGCAAGAATTAATGGTTGCATTCGACATATACAATTCAAATGAACTTGAAACAGGTAGAGACATAATAGACATCAATTGGGAATGGATAACACTACCTTCTTAGTTTGGCATTGTTCTCCAGACAAGAGTTTAGGTTATTCCTGCACTGCTCTAGTTCATTCTGATTCTTTTTCAACTGAAACCAAACAAAGTTGATGTAAGACATAATGTTCAAGTGGAAAAAAAGTTAGATAATTCAACCAAACATGAGTAAACAACCTCCAAGTGAAGCGATTCATTCTCTTTACTGATATGTGGAACTTCCTGTGCCATTCATGAAGAATTTGTACGGATTTAAGAAAAGGTGACACAAATAATTCCCTTTTCTAGATTAGCTGGAGAAGAAGGAAAAAATCCTATTTATTTAGGTTTAACCTGAGCTGGCATAGTTGGAGGGTTATGAAGCTTCGAGTTCCCATCAAGCAAAAGAACAAGCTGTAAGAAGAGGGATAATGTTTATATTGCTTCCCAACTACTACAGAAATGAAAAAAAAAAATACACGCATTTCATTCAGATTCTACAGGGACTTGGTCACGCAGTTCAAATACTTCAGCTAACAGCATTTCTCTTTCCCCTTCTTCATAGAAATCTTGAAATCTATAAAGAAAAAATTATTAGGAAAAAAAGAAGTTTATAAAAACTAGCAACAATGTTAAAGCATTGTTCAGGTAACTTTTTTAAATAAAGCTACCTTCTAAGTTGTTCCAAAAGCCTGATATTCTCTAGGGCAAATCGAGTCACTTTAGGAATTCTATCAACTTTAGCTCGAAGAAGCTGAATCTCTTCAGAAAGTGCACTATTCTCTGCAGTAAATAAGAATCTGCAGGTATGAAACCACTAAATAACTGAGTCCATTCTTTGAACTTTATCTTCCCTAAACTTCAGCATCATCTTTGAGCACCTACTGTCCTCCTCCCTCTGACGAACCTGATAAGCTAGGGAGTTAGTTTCAGACTTATAGTTAAAGCTAACAACATTCTTTACTCTCCTTAAAAAAAAAAAGGGGGGGGGGGGGGGGGTGAGGAAAAAGGAAAAAAAGTGTTACCAAACGGTTCAACTGTTCAATTTCAGCTTCAAGTTGCTTGATAGAAGTTTCCGCCATCTGTTCCCTCCTCAAAGCACCAGTAAGTGTAGTATCCAACAATTTCAACTGGAAAGAATGAAGAAAAAGCAGGTCCCCACAATATTAGCTTCATTACTTATTAGTGATTACATCTACAAATGAAATGAAGTAGAATCCCAATTTATGAGACTGGGGATGAATCATCCTTTTAATACAGAAATAGAAAAATAGATCAGCAATGTCAACTTAATCGCGGATAGTAAAGCACGATAATATTGTGAGAGTTGATATATGAGCACATGGTATCAGGCTTTGGTACTAGGAGGTCTTGGATTAAAGAAATTTCCAAAAAAGATTATCAGATTGATTTTACTCGTGTTTCATAGTCCAAAAACTCGTAGATTGACAGAATTACTAATTTCATCATCATTGTCAGCTATAAAAATACCATTGAAAATAATACTCCCTCTGTCCCAAAATTATTGCCACACTTTGGAAATCCAACTTTTGAAGGGAACACAATTATTGCATGTGTATAATATCGACTTTCCAAAATTGCCCCTCAAAATTTTTGCCATAAATTCAAAGAAAGGGTAAAAGAGGAAATTTACAAATATTTAACTTTGACTTTTCAAAGATGACAATTATTTTGGGTAGCATGACAATAATTTCGGGATGGAGGGAGTAGCATCATAACATCATGCAGAACGAACATAAAGATTCCAAAACTTAGTATACCTATTTAGAACACATTCTCATAATGCCTTTTGATTCAGATCCAGTTGTGTCATCATTTCCATGTTTATCCAATTCTAGTGACCCCTCATTACAGGTATTTTCAAGTTCTTGAGTTACATGTCCACTGATATTTGAAGCAAATGACAGAGACCTGGAGACATTCTGACGTTTGAGAGCAGCTAACTCCTCCTACTCCAGAAACAACTTATCAGTTCAATTATAGTACTAACAGACCTAGAAAGTAAAACATTAGAGAACTCAATACCACCTTTAGAAATCGTATATGTTGTTGCAATTCAATGACATCTCCTGAAGAGTCTTCATTCACCACAGCCTTCATTGTGAAGTAAAAATATAGAAGTCAAAATGTTTTCCATCCTAAGTCTAGTTTGTGGATTTAAGAAGAAAATTTAAACTGAGCAATGTAAATTTAGACATCTGTTCTCCCCTGAAAATTTAATTCCATGGCAATGTAAATTTCAACAAGGACTAACTTTTGGGTTTCAAGGTCTAGATTAGAAATCCAAGACCAGAAATTTTCAGGGTCTTCCAATAAGGAAAAGATATTCCTTAATCAAGGATCTCTAGAAATCTTACTACAGCATGGAGTTAAGAGGACTACCATTTAATCTTTCCTACCACACTAATAGCAAGATGGTTCACTATTAATTGAAGGAGGGATTACAATACCAAAATCCTGGAAAAGGTGAGAGAGAGAGAGAGAGAGAGAGAGAGAGAGAGAGAGAGAGAGAATGTGAATGTCGTTACGGCTGTTACACAGCACCACCGATACGGGCCATTACTCGTCGATTCTTATGAATCAAGACAGGAATGGCCATTACAGACCTTTTCCATAAAGTAAAGGTCATTACGGCTGTACACTTCTGTTACTTACCAGTCAGGATCTGATTCAAAAGGTGTTATTTTTTGGCTCAGTTGTCTAATTTTTTGTTTTTATCATATTCACCAACTAACTGAATTGTTTGAACAAAAAGAGTTGATCTTGATTATTTATGTAAATTCATAACCACAAAATGTTTACTTATTCTTCATACTGATTATTCTCTAAGCACAAAGAGTTGATCCAATTTTTTATTTTCATAAAAACTTGATTACACATGTAAGCAAAATAGTTCAGCGGTTCTTATCTATTTTTAACATTTGTAACTAACTCAATTTGCATAATCTTAAGTGCATAAGTGGAAAAATTGTAACTTGGTTCTGATACGATAATTTGATTGCTTTCATGTATTTAAGAATAAAATTTAAGTGCGTTCGTTGAGTGAAATGTGACTATTTCAAAGCTTTTTCAAAGTGAAGTGATGATAGAGCCTCGAAATATAAAAAACATCTTCACATGTTCAACAAAATGCAATACAAATTAAAGGAACCTCAGAATTATAAAACTCTGTTGTTAAAAGATTCATATAAGTTATTCTACAGGATGGAGTGCCGAAAAAGAAAACGGAAAAAAAAGCACCTCCTTGACAGCTGCGGCCATCATGTTACGCCCGTTACGCCCAGCATCCGCGTCACTGTGGCCGTTACTATTATGGCAGTCCCGACCGTTATTTAAAACCTTGCTCAACAGCAAAGTCACCAGAAAGTACAGTTCACACCTAGGGATAAATCATTAAAGGTATTTGCAGCCGACCGCCACTGATACAATCACTACTTCAAATAAAGATAGAGAGGTGACATATTTCGGCTCATTGGTCTAATTTTGTTTTTTTTTTTTTTTTTTATCATATTCACTAACTATTTGAATTGTTTGATTTTCTCATTTACTGCTTATAGACTAATAATGTGAATGAAAAGAGTTGATCTTGATTATTTATGTGAATTCATAATTACAAAATGTTTACTTAGTCTTTATACCAATTATTCTCTAAGCACAACAAAGAGTTGATCCATTTTTTTTTATTGTTATAACAACTTGATTAACTCAATTTGCATGATCTTAAGTGCATGTGTGGAAAGAAATGTAACTTGGTTATGAGAGGAAAATTTGATTGCTTTCACGTCATGTATATAAGTGTAAAATTTTGAGTGCGTACATTGAATGAAATGTGACTATTTTAAAGCTTTTTTTAAGTAATGATAGCACCTCAACGTGTGAAAAAATAATAAAAAACATATGGATAAGTTCAACAAAATACATTACAAATTTAAAGAACCCCAAAATTGTAAAATTTTGTTGTTAAGAGATTCATACAAGTTATTCTAAGGGATGCTGTGTCGAAAAGAAAAGAAAAAAATCACATCCGTGATAGCCGTGGCCTTTACCATTACGTTGGCCGCGAACCTTATTTAAAACCTTGCTCAACAGCAAAGTTATCCAAAAATTTCAGTTCATCCCTAGAGATTAATCATTAAAGGTATTTGCAGCCGACCACTACTGATAGTCACTACTCCAGTTAAAGATAAGAGAGAGGGGGTGGGGGAGTAAAGAAGAAACTGAGCAAAAATACAAAGACATCCTAAGTTCGAGTATCATGAAATAAAGGCGGAGGCTCCATAAATGGTTTGAAGTTGGAAACACTACTAGCTAGAGAAAAAAAATCCACAAATCAAGAGTACAAATTGAACTCCAGCATCAGAGATCGAATAGATAGGACCACATGTCTTTCTTTTTAAAATCAATGCAATCACCTTATAATGAACTCCCTTGTTATTTATCCCCAAAAAAAGCTTAAAATTTGCACAAAAAATGATTGTTTTTCATAAAAATCAAAATAGATCAGCACTCAAACAATCATGGAATAACACACAAAACCCATATGCAAAATCATGACTTTGGATGTTTAAAAAACTGACCCAGTAAGCAACCAACATATATGCAATCAGAAAATCCAAGAGAGAGGGGGAGAGAAAGAGAGAAACCTGGAGAGAGGGAGAGAATGACGGCCGCAGTGTGAGTGACCGGAGGCTATGGTGGCGACGGCGGTGATGCTGGTGGTGATGGTCGATCTGCGCCGGCGGGAGACTTAAGTGGGAGAAAGATGAGAGGAGGTTGGAGGAAGATGAGAGGAAATGAGAGGGATTTGAGAAGAGAGAGCAAAATTAACTTGGGAGTAAAAAGGGTTTGCGCGCTCCGTTTCCCGCGTGCATAATTTTTTTTTTGTCACTTTTTAAAAATTTTTGAAATTTATGTCACTTTTTATAAAAAGTGACATAAATAAGAAGTGTCTTATTTACAAAATTGCCACCGCATTATTATTTTTGTCGGTTTTTAAAAAAGCGACATAAAAACCTTATTATTTATGTCACTTGTTTGAAAAAGTGACATAAAAAAAATTATTATTTATGTCACTTTTATAATAAATGACATAAATAATAGAGTATTTATGTCACTTTTTTAAAAAAGTGACATAACTACTTAAAAAGTGACATAAAAAGCATATGTGGAAAATTATTATGTCACTCTAAATAAAAGTGACATAAAATTTTTTTAAAAAGTGACATAAAAGCCATTTTTCCTTGTAGTGATATCTTTGAGGCTATAGAGTGTAAAGAATTGAAAAAGAAGCATCTGACTATCTTTCAGTTGTCATATGCAGCGGTAGATTGGTGGGATGCCGAAAAGGCAATTATTGGGGAAGAAGCCGCAAGGGGAATGCCCTAGTATGGATATCGCAGTTTAACCACAACTTTTTAAATCTTTTTCAAAATCACATAAATACGAGTCACCACTTAATTTTTTTTAAGGAATATTAAGATACCATTTTAAAAGTAAATTGATCTTTTGGAAATAAGAGATTTCTAAGTTCGGGGATTATGGAATGAGAGGGGAAGGAGCTTGGTTGACTAAAACACCCCCTCTCATCCTATCTCGTGTCCCATACACTTTACAATGTCTACCAAGCAAAGCTTCACAATACTCATTATAGTCTTTACATACAGCTACACATACAACCACCAAATCATGTCTATCCAGGCATAAAATCAAAAGAAAACATTTATGCAAACAACAGAAACAGTAGATCAGGGCTTTTAGATCATAAAGATGCCATTTCAGACACCGCAATAGGATTTGATAGGATAACTGAGCTTCAATCCCTCTCCTCCACAATATTTGAGAAATGCAAATTGATCAAATGGCTTGTACTGCAATGGGTGTTCATCATCAACTAGCTCTTCTGGTGATTGGATTGTCTCACCCACAAAAGCAAACATTCCTATGCTATATTTGGTTTCATTCCCACTCATAATGACTCTATGCAGTGGTGCATATACTCTGCCATTGCTCCATGCCTAGGCCAAGCAAAAAAAAAAAAAGAAAATTAAGATGATTAGACTTTATTATGTTTCTTTAAGGCTCTAATTGGTTCATGAATGTAGTGAGAGAAAGGAAAAAAATTAGTGGAAAAAAACATTCTTCTTTGAGTAGTTATAAAAAAAAAGTGACCATAGAGTGAAAAGATAATTAAAACTTCAGTATTTCATGAGGTGCTTCCCTTATGATTTACTTAACTTCATGTTGCGTTTTGAAAATTTTAATTTTTAATATTATTTCGGGATGAAGGAAGCCACGATACAAGGAGAACACTTAGCAAAATAGTTAGCTTTCCTTTTCCTTTTCCTTTTCTTTCTATAATGCTATGTTTGGTAGGAAGTAAGAAGGAAAGGAAGGAAACGGAGAGGAAATAAGAGGAGAAATCTCTTTTTTGGTAGAATGGAATAGAAGAGCGAAAGAAAGGGAGGAGAGAAAAGCATCCTTGGGGCCAAATACTTGTCATCGGATCCGTCCAAAGGTTAAAGACACATTAAGAGAGCAAAGAGACTTATCTCCTCTTTTGACTTTGTAGCCCTTAAAGACCATTGTTTTGTTACATAAGGGTACTATTGAAAACAAAATACTCCCTCCGTCCCATAATAAGTGTCCACATTTCCTTTTTTGGATGTCCCATAATAAGTGTCCACTTTCCTAAAGTGGTATATAGCTTATACTTACTTTCCAAAACTACTCTTATAATAAAGACAAAATAGCATTTATTTGTGGTCTCAAAACAAGCAAAAAGTCAAACATCCATCACATCTAAAGATAAAATTGGAAAGTGATCTTTTAAAGAACCAAAAAAACTAATACAATACAACTTTCTTAAACAATGTACAAAATAGAAGTTGCCACTTATTATGGGACGGAGGGAGTAGTTTATTTTCCTTTCTCATTTTCTTCTGATTTATCCACGATTTTTTTTTTCCTTGCGATCCCTCTCTCCTCTTCCCATCTCTTCCATTTTTTCCACTTAAGCGTATCTCTTATCAAACATAGTATAAAAAATCTGCAAACCAAACAAAGCTTAAAGATATAGATAGTGACTCACCATAAATGGCTCCCCTGCTATAACTATAAAGGATGAAGGTGAAGGCTCATAGTTAATCCACACACCATCCTTTGTTTGTATCTCCAAACCTTTAACGTGATTTTGATCAAGTATAGCCCAAAAGTTCTTGTCTGTGTGAGGAAGAAGGCCCACTTGTCCATCTTTCACTTGGGGTCCTCTATATTTCATCAATCTCATAAGATAGGTTATAGAGTTTATGTGAGAGTCATAGTACTTCTCTGTACCGTAGCTTTCAAATACCATTCTCATCACCACGTGACCTAATTCTGATATCAACTTTGAGTAATTAAGTGTTGTTTCACTGTTGAAGAAACAAATGGCTTAATCAGGGAAGTAAAATAGTTATGAGTATGTTACACTGAACTCCCTTTAGGTATTGTCACAAATACAGGGACATTGTTGTTGAAAACTATACCCACCTCCTCTGTCAAACATGTTATAAGTTTAAAGACAGGAAATTGATAATGCAAAAGTAGGGATGACCCTGAGCAAGGATGGATAGACCGCCCCATAGATTTGGGAAAAAAATATTTAATTATACTAGTATTATTTGAAAGTACACGTTAAGTATAACACTCGGCCCCTAAATTTTTTTCTAAATTATTAAGCTCACCCCTCCGTAGATTATTATTATTTTTTTTTAACTGATGTGTATATGTAATTTTTGAAAAAGTTTGGTGTGTGTTTATAAATATTAATTATGAATTTAGTTTACAAATTGCTCTATACTTTGTTGATTCAATAGTTTGTATTTATCATATTATAAAAAATATATATAAATAGACGCCAAATTTTTTTTTTTTTTCGAGGGCCCCCGTATGCATTCGCCGCCCCCAAAGTTAAATTCCTGGATCCGTCCCTAACCCTGAGGGTAGGCAAGAGAGGCAACAACATTACACTGAACTCCTTTCCTTTAGGTATTGTCATAAATACATGGACATTTTTATTGAAAACTATACTTACCTCCTCTGTCAAACGTTAAAGTTTAAAGTCAGAAAATGACAGAGGCGGACACGTAGGATCCCTAAATTTAGTCCATCTTTGACATTAAGAATGACACCAAAAATTAGTGGCTTAGGCCTAATTTTTTTCATAAATATGTAACATGTTGGGCCATTTTTTATCCAACCCACCAAAAAATTGAAAAATAAACATTATGGAATATATTGGTCTAATTGTAGCTCAGCTCATCCTAAGTATTTGGCTCTAACACCTTTTTCTTCTCACTTTCCACTTTACTCCAATCTATTTTGTTTTACTATCAATTTAAGCTAATTTACAAACTACAATCAGCGATTAGATTGTTATCGAGAAAAATGATAATTTTCAAGTAGGGCGAAATTACAAAGGGTCCAGAGGAGAAAACATATAAAAATTCACTATTACACTAAGAATTACAAGCACTAAACCTTCCAATTTTATAAAATGAGGAATAAAAACACTAGTATGGAAAATGCTACCCAATAATAAAAATAAATTGACCCAAAATTTTTGTCTCATTCAAGCCGCCCTTACCTAAGATGGCACCGTCTTTAGAATTCGCCAAGGGCCCAATTGAAAATAAGTGACTAATACTGATATGCTCTATTTTGTAGCGAAGATGAGAAAGAGAGAGAGGAGAAATAAGTATTTAGGAGTTTTATTTTTCCTAATTGTTTTCTAACTTTTGTAAGGTTAGACGGAGTAGTAGTTAAGGTTATAGTAGTTAGTATGGGCGGAGGCACATAAGGTCTAGGGTGGTCTTTCTGAATTTTTAGAAATTATAAAATTACATGTAATATTTTATAAATAGGCTTTCTTAAAATTCACACAGGCTCCTCCTGAACTTTTAAAAATTTTAGATTTGTAGGTAATATTTTATAGATTTTAGACACATCCCTCCCTAGACTTTTGAAAATTCTAGATTTACATGTAATATTTTACAAGTTTTAGAAATAGGCCCCCTAAAATTCATAATTTTACCAAATTAGAGGTGTTAAACCAATTCTGCTTACAATTTTACATTTTTACACATAATTATGTATAGGTAGACCCAAAAAATTCACCTCGGGGGCAGCCCCTGTATAGTCTAGACCCCCCCGACCAAAAATCCTGGTTCCGCCCCTGGTAGTTAGAATGTTTTTATATATAAAAAAAAAAATCACATCTAAATAACGGGCATTATCTGAAAAATTATTTGTATGGGATGCAAATGTTTACTTTTTACCCCAATTACCCACGGGAGGCAACTATAATTTCAAATATATGGGATAGCTCACTGTAATTTAATATGAGAAACCTCAATGAAAATGCATTTAAAGGGCTCGTATGGTAATTTTTTTTTCCGGTTCTTGGTCTTCTAAATTCCAAACATTTAAAATAGTTTTTGTTTTGTTTTCATAGAAATTGAAAAAGAAACTCAAAAACAACCTTTATTTTGTTTCTCGTTTTCTGCCCAATTTCATTCTCAATCTTTTCAAAATAACACGTTTTCGGTTTTCATTTTCAGAAGAATGGAAATGAAAACGATTACCAAAATTGTTTTAAAAAAATGAAAATAAAAACTAAAACCTAAAAAGTTAGGGCTCGCATGGTAACGTTTCCTGTTTTGAGTTTTCAGTTTTTTAAAAACGAAAACCAGTTTTGGTTTTTTTTTTTTTTTGAAAAAAAAAAACAAAAACTTGTTTGGTAACATTGTTGATTTTTTTTTAAAAAACAAAAACAGGAAACTCAATGACTTTTTGCTGTTTTTTTTTTTATCCAAAATTTGAAAACGTTTTTTAAAAACAAAAAACAAAAACGTTACCAAACGTGTTTTCAATTTTCGTTTTCTAAAAAACGAAAACAAAAACAGAAAACAGAAAACGACAACGTTACCAAACGAGCCCTTAACAAACAAGCCACAACAGTTTAGAGAACTATACCAGAATTTATCATTTCCATCAGACCACATGAGGTTTGAGAATTTTTGAGTTTCTTCAAGAATTGCTGCATTTTCAATGCCAAAGTACTCAATAAGCATGAATGGGAAATTACCACGATACCCAAACCCCAATTTGTCAGATGTGTTTTTCTCTTTGGTTTCCAATGGAAGATCAAACAACTCTTTCAATAAGTCAAACATTTCATCATGAAGCTCTAAGGATAGCTTGTTGTAAACTGCTGTGAACATACCATAGTCTTCAAGTGCCCTCTTGATTTCATTGCATGTGGATACCCAAGTGGGACTGCTTGGATTTAATTTTTGGTTGGACAAGTCTATGACTGGAAGCTTGGACTCTGTTTGGGAACCCATGATTTTAAAATTTTGAAGGTTGGACTTGGTGAAGCAGCATTAAGTATTCTATGTTTATATATAATGCTTGTTACATAATGTGTGTGGATATATTATACTGACATCCCCTCAGATAATGTCAAAATCTAAAGACCTCACTTAAAGTTTGGGGTTTGTGTAACACTTTTCCTTTTTTGTTGACTAAAAGTTAGATGACCCGTTAATTTGTTTGTTAGGCTTTTAGATATTAACCAATTCACCCCCCTTCTCAAAGTCAATAAACATTTAATATACAGTAATATATATATGTTTACAATATGAATGTGAAAAAATATTTTTTTTCCTAATGGCAAATTTGTTTGTTGATATTTTTTATTTTTTGATTTTAAATTAATTGCAGTTTGTTTCATAGGCATTCAGGTCATTTTTGCTTGCACCAATAACTTTGTTAGATTTTCATCTCTAACTAAAGAAGTTGTGTAATTATGCATACTACATGGGAGGTCCCCTATATTTTGGCTTATCTTAAGAGAGGTGGGTGTAATTTACTCTCTATATATACAAACAAACACAATCAGTGATATCTTTTTGGACCACATTATTTTCCTTTTTCTTTTCATATAGATATATATGGTTAGAGCATCTTCAAGAGGCTCGGTGGAATACTTAGGGTCCGTTTGATAAAATTAAAAATTAAGCACTGAATTTTTAGTGCTAAAAATCTAAGTTTGTAGAACTAAAATAATGTTTCAAGTATTGAAATAGACCGCATTCAATAATATTCTTCAGTAGAAATTTGTTACTTAAAGTTTTCAGCAGATTTGTGGCCAGTGATGGATACAAGAAAATGAAGTAAAGGGGACTTGATAGGAGCGAAAGCAGGAAGTTGCATCCGATGGACCGAGTTCACGAGGGTTTAGGGTCTATTTATAAATATTTCTCAAGTTAGCAAAATTTTCTGTAAAGCTTGAAATGATACGAAATCTATGACCCTAAACCCTCGTGAACTTGGGTGACAAACACTTACAAACACACTCTATCTCTCTCCTAGGGGGTACTGTGGGGTCCGGATAATTTTAGTGGATCCCACAGTACCACCAGGGGAGAGATAGAGTGTGTTTGTAAGTGTTTAAAAAAAGTGTTTGTCACCCTAATATTGTTGTTTTATTAGGACAGCACTTCTGTACTGTAAGAACAGTGCAGTTGTGATGTTCCCCTCACAGTTGCATAGTAAAATTGGACAGTTTTTAAAAAATTGCTTTTGCAAAAGCAGTTTTATTGTGCAACTGTGAGAAGAACAGCACAAACTGCACTGTTCTTACAGTACAGAAGTGCTGTCCTAATAAAACAACAATATTAGGGTGACAAACACTTTTTATAAACACTTACAAACACACTCTATCTCTCCCCTGGTGGTACTGTGGGATCCACTAAAATTATCCGGACCCCACAGTACCCCCTAGGAGAGAGATAGAGTGTGTTTGTAAGTGTTTGTCACCCAAATATTACTCATAATACAAAGGATAGTTTTACGGGTACAAACAAAATTCACAAACACAATCCGCAAATATATAAATGTGTCTATCTCTCTTTTCTGTGCACCTTACAGTGTCAGTGGATCCCACAGTATCAATGGAGTACCGCATCAGGAGAGAGATAGACACATTTATGTGTTTGTGGATTGTGTTTATTGATTTAATTTGTTTGTGCCCCCAATCTTTATTCTAATACAAAAGCAATAATTATGATGGGTGTATTTGTAATTAACCCTAAATGAGTCTTGACTATGACCTATGGCTCTGTTAAGTATTGTTTGATGTTCTTGATAATTAAACTAAACTAAAGTAACTATCATTAATTATAAACACGCAAATATAAATCAACTTGACATGTAAACATCGATCACAATTTAAGTATTGAAGTGGAATTAACTATCTTATTGTGGAAAATAAATATGATAAGATTTTGTGCTACATAAGCTAAGGCTAATACTAATGACCAAGCAGAAATTGCTAATGTCAAAGCAGAGAGTGTCACTAAAAGTTTTAGCGATAGTCTTTTTTTGTCGCTAAAATTTTTAGTGACACTTTCTGCTTTAGCATTAGCAATTTTTGCTTTTGGTATTAGCATTTGCCAATAAGCTATGATCTAAAAAAAAGTTGTAAAGGAAGTTAAAAGGACATTCCACTACAAAAAAATACGTCTTTTGTGACGGAAAAAATCCGTCACAAAAAATGTGCAATTCCGTCACAAATATTTTTTGTAACGGAAATCGACCCGATACAAACTTTTTGTGACTCCCCTAACCTTTTGTAAATCTGTCACAAAAGGTGCAATTCCGTCACAAAAAGTATGTGTGACGGATTTTGTGTTACATATATTTATTATTTGTGACAGTTTATTTGTGTCGACTCGAAACCGTTACAAATAGTATTTGTATCGGATTTGTATGCGACACAAATAATAGTGTCACATTTGATTCGAGGCACTTTATTGTGTCAACCCAAATCCGTCACAAATATTTTTTGTGACGGAATTTAATATATTGTGACAACAAATATTACTAAAATCGTTACAAATAATTATTTGTGACGGAATTTTATATATTATGGCCACAATATTTTCAAAACTGTCACAAATACTATTTGTGACGAAATTTTACAAATAGTGACCACATATATTACGAAAACCGTCACAAGTACTTATTTGTGATGGAATTAAAACCGTTACAAATATTACTTGTGACGGAAAGTTATACATTGTCACCAATAATCATTATTTCTCTATCACAATAAATTATGACATGCTGATTTTTAACAACAAAAACTCAATAAATTTAAAGTAAATGAAATAAAGATAAAACAAGATGCAATAAAGTTATATGTTCATATAGGATTATTTCATAGTGGAAATAAAAATAAAAATAATAATCTAAATAAAGTCGTTACTCTGATAATTGATTCTCATCATAATTCAAATCCTCTAATCTCTTGCCAAAACCTGAAACAGAAAATGAAAGTTCAATCAAAATATAGTAACGCAGTCACCTAGCAACTCAAAAAGTAAAACATGGCCAAAAATACAAATAAAAAACTATCAAAACAAGAAACATAAGGATAAAAAAAAAAGAAGTCCAAGAGTAGTAAAAACAAAATCGGCAGAGTTTCATCATTCTGTATAACATCCGAAAATTTTCATAAACCTGTGTAAATAAATTTAACACAATACAAAAACCAACATACAATTCCTTGACACTTTTATAATGCAGCATACTAAATTTTAGCATAAATTTCTTATCTCATGTACTACCAACAACATGATGAGTCTAATGAATGGGTAATAAAAACAGGATAATCAATCATATTGTTTCACTACATACAAACATAGGCCCACACACTACAACTCACAATTATGCTCATCAACACAATCAATAATGAATGGGTAATAAATTAAAGATATCTAACAATTTGTTAGTAAACTACATGTGCAAAGAAATTACTTGATCATCTTGGTTCGCATCTCCATCAGCCTTAGAGGTTGGGCGGTGCACACTTGATAAAGTAGGAACCTACAAAAATTAAATTATTACATCAAATCAAAATTTTAATAATATTCCAAATTTCTCTATGAGAAATATAAGTGCAATATTAATATTTCTTAACTGATTACCGACACTAGATGGGCCATCTCCAACCCATCGACACTAGATGGGCCATGCAAATCAAGTCCCACGACGTTCGTAAACACCTTCTCCTTAGAGGAAGTGGTACACTCCTCCACTAAACTGTATCTAGGTGACTTTTCATCTCAACCTACAATGTTACAGGAGTTTTAGTATGCATGCAAAAAATACTATGTCGTTTCAACACTACCTTTCATTTAACAAAAGAGATGAAATATATTACTCCCTCCGTCCCATAATAAGTGTCCATATTTCCTTTTTTGGATGTCCCACAATAAGTGTCCACTTCCTAAATTGGCATATAGCTTTTATTTACTTTCCAAAACTACCCTTATAATAAAGACAAAGTAGCATTTATTTGTGGTCTCAAAACAAGCAAAAAGTCAAACACCCATCACATCTAAGGGTAAAATTGGAAAGTGGCCATTTAATGAACCCAAAAAACTAATATAATACAACTTTCTTAAACAATGTGCAAAATGAAAGTGGACACTTATTATGGGACGGAGGGAGTATAACATATGATCGTCAAAACATACAATCGCAGCAGCAGTCTCTGGAGCTTGCGGACGACCTTCCTTGAGTTTATGTGTCTCAATGAATACATTAACTCGATCAGTCTCTTCTCCACATGTCTCGGTATTCTGTTGTTTGTTATGTTTGATGATCATCTAGATTAACACACAATAGATGTTAGACTATTTGTTTGTCATGTTTAATCAACTCTCGATCGACACTCCCTATCTTTTACTTTGTAATACCTACACTCGGAATATCGATATCTGCATACGTAACTACGGGGAAACAACCCAATTCAACCACAGTCACAAGGTACTCCTATTAATCAGAATATGTACTTCAAAACATGACGATACAGATCTGAACAATGACGAATATTAAGATCTATTTAGTGGTAAGAATTGAAAATTCCCAACAAAATTAAAAGATAAAAATAATCAGAGTTGAAAATTATAATTTAAAATAGTTAAAACTATGAAACATAAGTATTCGTTGATCTCAGTTTGAATTCACCATTTTCAACTCACAAAATTAGTATGATAAAGTCCTGTTGTGCTACTAAAAAAATCTTTCTCAATAAAGAGTTTTATTTTAGCTTTTGAAAATTTATAATACTCCAAAAAATGTTGCCAAACGTGGTATGATACCATTAGAGGATAAGTGTATTGGCTCTGTTTAATGCAACTTGACAAGACGGAGAGTATTGTAGCTTTTTAGAAGCACCTCCAACCCAGCTTCAAGTAAATCAACTTTCAGGCCTTAAATAAGTCGAGCAAGCTATACGTTCTAAATCAATAAGTCACACACACCAAATACTTCATTTCAACTTTTTTTTTCTAAGCTATACATGCATTAAAATTTACATCCGAAGGGAATTGATCTGTAGTTTGATTGTACGAAGTTTTAAAGGTCATTATTAATGGCTGTCACTTTTGTCAAAACAATAGTGGTTATTGTCAAAACAAACTGACTATGTGGTAAACTGAGACTTATACACATAGTCAGTTTGCTTTGACAAATGCCACTATTACTTTGACAATAATGATAGCCTTAATAATTTATGATGAAGGTAATATCATACCACGCCAACAACGAGATATATATTATATATATATATATATATACTAGTTCGGGCCCTGCGCGTTGCGCAGAAAATTTAATTGTGTCTTTTCGTGTGGTTAAGTGGTTGTTAAAAGTATATAATAAGATGTTAAAACAGTTAAATAGGAAATTGTAAATGTAACTATTTGATCTAAAACTCTTCTTACGGAAGAAGTTGATAATTCTGACTATCTTATAAATAAGTAGTTAATGTACCTAATAAAGCGCCACTAAAAATATATGACACAAGTAGGATATTTCCTCTAAAAAAGGGCATGAATGTGTTTGTAGGCCTTAATTGATATTCGAATACAATCTATAAATCATGAATTTGAGGGAAGAAATTGACCAAAATGTAAATATTAGTGATCAATTCATAATAGCTACTAAAATAGCCACTTTATTTGACATTTTAAATATACCAGAAGTTAAATTTTAGAGAAGAAGTTGAGCAAAATGTGAAATTAGTGACCAATTCCTAAAATAGCCACTAAAATAGCCACTTTTTAAAACTTTTTTAAAGTGAATAATAAATATCCCAAAACTTGTTGGCCTAAATTCCATTACACATATTACAATATATGAATCATAAATTTGAGAGAAGAAGTTGAGCAAATTGTAAATATTAGTGACTAATTCTTAAACAACCACTAAAATAGCCTTTTTTTTTTTTACTTTTTATGAAATGAATAATAAATATCCCAAAATTTATTGACCCAAATGTAATTAGACACAAATTGTTGATTGAAACCTCATTTGAGAGAAGAAGTTGACCAAATTGTAAATATTAGTGACCATTTCCTAAATAGCCACCAAAATGGTCACTTTTGTTGACTTTTTTTTGAAGTGAATAATAAATATCCCAAAAATTGTTGACCCAAATGTAATTAGACACAAGATTGTTGATTAAAACCTCATTATTATATTAAATAAAATTTTAAAAATTGACTTGAATGTAATTATTTGTCCAAAATGACAGATTTAGCCTCACACAAATCAATATATCCTTACAATGTATATATAGATATATGAGTAATTATAATGTAGTGAAGGGCAAAATAGAAAGTTCATATTTTTTGACGTGCTTGTTTCTTCGTTTTTATAGTATAGTAGATATATCTACGTGTGTGTTGTATTTTAGGTGTAACTACTATGGAGTACATTCTTTATTTTTGTAATGATTGTGCATGCGTCTAAACATAAAACAACTTCATAACAATGTGCAATGACGAGTGGATATATATGCAGGGGATGGAATCAAATCCATCTTAGGGGCACGCACTAATACGCAGTGGCAGATCCTGAAATTACAATTAGAGGGGTCGTGCCGAAATATTGGGTCTATTAATTTGTCTGACCTTCGATGCAGATTATTACTTTTTATATTAATTATTTAGTGATGATTGTTAATTGTAATCTGTAAAACTAAAATTGATAGTAAAATAATTTGAGTGCGCTAAACTGTTAAGTTGAAAGAAAGGGTATTGACTATTAAAATACAGGTGTTGGTCGCGAGGTCACATTTAATGACGGTGAGACCTCCTAAAGTTTCACTGGAGGTTATTATATAACTGGCCCCACTGTAATATGTTTTGGTAATTAATCAATAATTTAAGAAAATCATCTGATCAAAAAAAAAAATATATATATATATATATATATTAAACGATGCTACATAAAAAGCACTACCGATAAATTAAGTTCGTTTAATACAAGCATTACATGCATTATATACAGGAACTACATGAAACAACCACCCACCAATCTTTGGTATTAGGGTATAGAAATCTACTAAAACCTCACATTATTTCACGTACACCCAACAACACCCCCCCCCCAAAAAAAAAAAAAAAAAAAAAGACCAAACCCACCCCAAATCCAAACATTGCGTAAATCACACAACATATCTTTCCTCAAAAGAGGTGAATACATCTAGAGTGCTTCTACGTACACCCACCGACTTTCTCTTTACACCCACTTTATTCACTGAGAAGCAGTACATGCAACGTCTAAGGGTAGAGAAATTTTGGCGGGTTCATTTGGCACTCCCTTTATCAAACACCACAAAAGGATTTTAACGCATGTTTGAGTTTTTGTGCTTCACCACAGCAATATTGAAGGAATTCAAAGTGATTGAATTGCTTGAACTGCAGAGGATGTTCATCATCAACTAGCTCCTCCGGTGCTTGTACAGTTTCACTCTTACGCACAAAAGCAAACAGCCCAATTGTGTACTTTGCTTCATCGCCGCTCATGGCCACTTGATGTAGAGGGGCATGTACTCTACCATTACTCCACGCCTACAAGAAGCAAAATGTGAAAATCTCAGAGGTTGTGGGGAATGCGTAAAATAGAATCATGTTTAATCTCAGTGTCATTTTATCCTCTCTTTTTTCCCAAAATTAGTTTGACAAAGAACATATTTTAGGATTATTATATTAATTCACTGATTCATATGTGTACCATAGAATAAGTTTTGAGACAGCGAAAACTTGAGTTGGTTGGCCCAGTTTTTTGAGGCTCTAAGGGTGTGTTTGATAACTCAATTAAGTGCTGAAAATAAAAAATTTTAGTACTTATTATTTTTCAGTGTGTTTGATAATGTACCACTTAATTAAAAAGACAACGAAAATCCACTGAAAACTTTAAGTGGAGCTGGCTACTGAATGCATTCTATTTCACTACTTAAAACACAATTTTAGTATTACAAATTTAATCACTTAAAATTTTCAATACTTAAAATTTAGCACGTAATTTTAAATTTTATCAAATGGACCTTAAGTAAACTCTTAAAACATAGCCTCTTTATACATTTAGCCCGGATCAGCCACCTTGAGACATCTAACTGTCATATGACACAAAAAAATAAGTACAGGATGTAACAAAAAAGTAAACACGGACGGTCCAATTGCCATGAGACATTTAACTAGGATGCAACACAGAAAAAAGCATGCCACGACGAAGCAAATTTAAAAATAAAAATAAAATAATAAAATAAAAAATAATAATAATAATAATAATAATAAATATGATACAATGACCAAACTTTCAGGGGTATGTTTTTCTCAATTTTTCTCACAGAATGAGACATTTTGATCAAATTGCTTCAATTTAAAACTGTAGAGACCAAATTGACCCAATTAAAACTGGAGGGACTAAAATGACACAAGGACCAAACTTTCAGGGGTATATTTTGTATTTATTTATGTCAGTCCGTCACTTTTTTAACGGTGAATTGACGGAAGGGGTCTAGGTGATATGCGCTTCAAATCTCAGGGGGTGTAGGTGATATTACTAAAACGTGAGGGTGTCTAAGTGTGATTAGAGCATTCCTCAGGGGGTCTAGGTGATATTTATCCTATAATTAAAGTAGATTTGAAGATGTAAAATAGGGCACCATGACATAGTGAGGACATGAGTAAATTTTTGAATTCAACAACTAATTGTCATGTAAACCTAAAAATAAGGGTCAAATGAACGTATAACCCATATAATTTGAGCGTTACACAATATTAGTTTGATAACATGGTGTAACGATCTCACTGAATAATTTATCTTTTATGTGCCAAAATCTCTGTCTGTGTCAATTATTTCAAAATTTTCAATAATAAGAAACAAGAGATACTAATTAAGGACTCACCACAAAGGCTTCTCCAGCTATAAAAACAAAGGTTGAAGGAGAGGGCTCAAATCCAACCCACTCACCATCCTTTGTCTCTATCTCCAAACCTTTAACGTGATTTTGATCCAATATGCCCCAAAAGGTCTTGTCCGAATGTGCCTTAAGTCCTACATTTTTGTCACTCACTTGGGGTCCCATGTATTGTATGAATCGCATGAGGTATGTGATAGAATCAATGTGGGATTCATAGTACTTGTCAACACCATAGCTTTCAAATACCATTCTCAGCACCATGTGACCTAATTCTGATAGTATCTTTGAGTACAAGAGAGTTGCTTCACTGCCCATGAAACAAGCAAAAATTAGGAAAACCTCTTTTCAGGTGGTATATATTTCTCTGGAGTACTGTGAATCAAACCCATATTCAAATTAAAATGGTACATAAGTGGTAAGTTCAAGTTCTCCATCCCACCAATCGAAGTGGAGTGTGATGTGGGGTCGCTGTACAAGCCTGGGCGGAGATCTAGTTTCTATATTCTTAGGAGGATATCTAGTTTAATTTCACTTGGAGCAAAGAACTTAATTTTTCCTATTTATGTATATATATATATATACATATATATTTTGTATTTTTGTGTACCTAGCTAGTATAGAAGAATTAGAATTAGGACTCCTACCATTGTAAATAAGGTGGTAATATTCTTGTTATTAGCAAAATAATATTATTTTGGAGAAAGCTTCTCTGATTGTGGAACTAAATTAAGGTGGGCTGGAGTGGGCTCAAGTTTTTAGAAAAAAGGTGTGAGAAATTTATTCATCTTAAATATCTTGTCCAACTTATTTTCTCAATTTAACTCGTCTACAAATAAATTTCTTGCTCCGCCCTCAGTCTTCTCTAACTCTAATTCTTTAGGATTTTGAGGATATCGAAGTCCTTCGCGTTTCTTGGTGCTTCAAGAGTAATTAATATCATACCATTAATATTGAATAACAATTACTAACCCAAAAATATTGAATAAGAATTATAAGAATAAGTAGAAAAAGGTTACCAAAAGGTATCATTTCCACTAGGCCACATGAGGTTAGTGAACTTCTGAGTCCCTTCAAGAGTTGCTCCATCTTCAATGCCAAAGTACTCAAGTATAGGCAGAGTGGTGAAGCCTCCTCCATATCCAAACCCTAATTGGTCAGAATGGTTTTTGACTTTGATCTCAGTTGGAAGAACAAACAGCCCCTTAGATGAATTAAAAACCTCATTTCTTAGCTCTGAAGGGACTTTGTCATAAACTAAAGTGAAAACACCATACTCTTCAAGAGCACATCTAACATCTTTGCATGTTGATAGCCATGTACTTGTGCCTGGCTTTAAGTCCTCCTTGGACAAATCTATGATGGGAAGCCTGGGTTTTGATAGAGAACCCATGATTTTAAGATTTTCTCTCTAGCAGTTTGAAGGTCTTTTTTGGCTGACAATTGGAGACACCTTTTTGTTAATTCTTCATGCTATGTATGCGTATGTGTTCGTTTATATATTAACAACTGCTTAGTGCCCATGGGCACTACCCAAAAATAAAAGGGTTTGGACGTTAAGCTTCATTTGTGCAGTAAAATATGTATTCAACTAGAATTATAATAAAATTATATTAACTCTAACGGAGTGGTGGTTTCCGGTGGCAGTGGTGATCTGGCCTCTTGAAATTTTTTTGAAAAGTGAGTAAAAATTTAGACCCTTAGATAGCATAGATCAAAAGTCAAAATTGAATCACATTTTTATGGCTAAGACACATAGTAACAATGATATTTACATCTTGACCCTTTAATTTAAATTTAAATAAGAACTAGTCGATAACTCGTGCTATGCACTATCAACACAAAAAAATCATACAAAAATGAACTTTTAGGTTTTCAATCTCAAAGAACTAGTAGGAAAACTTAGATTCTAAATATAAATATAAATATATATATATAATATTGTTTTCCTTACTTTTCTAGCAGAAAGCACAAATCCATTCTAAAAAAAGTTTGTATAATATCGAAACCCTCATTTTAGTATAAAACAAAAAACCCCATTTTGGTGCTTTGTTTAAGATCTGCAATATCTACACTAATAAAAAAAAATTGCCCAAATAAGGGCCCTATGTATCAAGGACGGGTATAAAAAATCATTTGTATATATTGGTAAAGTATATACCTCATGGGTGATTCTTGAGTAGTCTCGTTGAATTGTTGGACTCTTTCAAATATTCAAAAGTCAAAAAGAGTGTTGTGATATTTACCACTACTTATACAAGTTGAGGGGTAGCGCGCCTGATCCGAGGTATTGTGGCTAAGTTAGGCTTTCAGTCTGAACAAAGATTTCTTTGGCCCAAATTGTGTCTATGACTTCAGAAAGGAGCAATGCCTCCAAATTTTATAAAATTATTTTTCTACCTTTATGTATTTTGCATTTTATGCATTTGTACTCCCACCAAATTTTAGCTTTGTCCCTTCTTAACTCAAAAATCTCACTTTGATCCTTAAGTATTTTAGGATAAATTACCTTTTACCCCCTGTGATTTATTTCTGTGAGACTTTGCTCTCCTGTAGTTTGGAATGTAACACATAGCCCCCATTGTGGTTTGCCTCTGTGGCACTTTACCCATTGTAGTTTGGAGTATAAAACATAACCACCCCACACCCCCCCCCCCCCCCCCCCCCCCCCCCGGTTTGCGTCTGTGGCACTTTACCCGTCTGTAGCCAAAACAAATTGCTTAAATGACCGAAATAACCTCTTCTACTTCATCACTCTAATTTACTAGCCTATCATACACACAGATGTTTGAAAAACCATAGCACTGAGGTTAAATGAAAAAATCAGGCAGTTCTAGAGAGAGAAAATAATGGTCCCACCCATGTATAATGACTACTTTATTGGAAAAGTAGCCAAAAATCTACTCAATTCAAAATAAAAAAGAAAAATCACTATATTCTATGAAATATTGTTTTCATAACTGCAAATTCAATAGTTTAAAATTTTTAGTACAATCACTATTCTGATTTTTTCAATTGACCTCACTGCTCTGAATTTTTCAATTATCTTTGTGTGTACCATGTATATTAGAGTTATGAAGAAGAAGAGATTATTTTGGTCATTTACACAATTTGTTTTGGCTACAAGAGGGCAAAGTGTCACAAACCCAAACCACGGGAGAATTATGTGTTACATTCCAAACTATGGGGTGATAAAGTGGCACAGAGGCAAACCACAAGAGATAAAATGTAATTTACCCAACTTTTTAACTTCCACCCAATTAACTATTCTATCTACTCAACTAGTCTAGCTATAGTAGTATCTAAGAGCGTCCACATTGATGGCATCTGTTAACACATGCTAAGAACAACCACGTGGGATCTGTTTGGAGATGTTAGGAGATATTAGCAAGTATCTGCTAATTGTTCTTCAATGGACATTTTAAGGACCTTTTGCTGACATCATCTTAGTTGGGTTAGCAGGTTTTTGCATACACGTGGAGATGAACGGTCCAATTGGGCAGCACCGAATCACAATCCAGTTGGGTAGTCAATCAATGCAATGCCTTTTCATACAAATTCAGTCACTAGTAAGAGCATCCACATTGATGGCATCTGTTAACACATGCTAAGAACAACCACATGGGACCTGTTTGGAGATGTTAGGAGATATTAGCAAGTATCTGCTATTTGTTCTTCAATGGACATTTTAAGGACCTTTTGCTGACATCATCTTAGTTGGGTTAGCAGGTTTTTGCATACAGGTGGAGATGAACAGTCCAATTGGGTAGCACCGAATCACAGTCCAGTTGGGTAGTCAATCAATGCAATGCCTTTTCATACAAATTCAGTCACTAGTAATTGTGTTACAGTTAACAAATATCTTAGCATCTGACTCCTCCACGTAGGTCTTTAACTGATACATTGGAGTGTATTCTTCAATCACTAGCTAGCAGCTGACACAAGCAAGGACGTTAAAAGCTTGATTGCAGTTGCTCTAAGCCTCCTTATATATCAGAAGGAGAACACTTGGGTGTTTTTCACTCATTGCTTTTTGTGATGTTTTCTCTCACAAACTGGGACTCAGGACAGTTTTTAAAAACTTATTTTAAATTGCTAGGTCCCACTTTTGTGAGAAGAAACAGTACAAAAAGCACTGAGTAAAAAGCACCAAAGTATTGTCCATATCAAAAATGCTACGCACACATTGCAAAACATACCGAATTCCATACCAAGGCCATCTCAGCAAATTTTAAAACTTATGTGAGACGCACATCTCCAAAAGACCTCCCTCTCTCTTATCTCTCTCTCTCTCTATCGTTACACTGTAGCCACAATCCCCAGACCATTTTTTATTGTTCTCTACCCTCTCTCTCTCTCTGCATCATCTCTTTGTGCTACCCTTCATCTCTCTGGCTGGTACTGATTAGTACTTGATTGGTTAGTGCCATTGAATTAAAGGTGTGGAAAATATAGCACCAAACAAGATCAAAAACAAATACCCATTAGAAACAGAGCAAGCTCTGTAAACTGGCGAGTTGTATAAAAAAATGGATAAAAAAAATTAAGTTTTGCATTTGGATAAAAAAAATGGGTGATGAAAAAAAAATATTAGTGCCATTGAATTAAGTTTTGTTTGGATCAATAAAAAAATGGTGATGGAAGGTGTTGAAGAAGACATGGGTGATGGAAACATGCAATGTATAAACCATCCTTACAAGAACAGCACACCAGGTGGGATCTGTGGGTGATGGAAAAGCTTGGGAAATTAGTCTTATCCTCTTGCCCAATCACCATTTTCCAATCTTCATCCTCATCTTTATCACCTTCCTTCAGATCTGACTATGGAATCCTCAAAACCTCATCATCATCCAACATTCCAGTCCATCCCAACACCACCAACAATGGCACTCTGGTTTTCATTTCATTGAGAGAGAGAGAGAGAGAGAGAGAGAGAGCTGAGAGAGACACAAGAGATCACGTCGCCGTCGCTGCCCCGTCCCGTTGCCGTGAGTTTGTCGGTTGGGTGTGGTGATTCGGGTGTGGGACGATGCTAGGGTTCACAAGAAATTTGGGGCTCCGAAGTGAGAGAGAGAGAGAGAGAGGAGCTCTTTTGGAGATGTGGGTCCTACACAAGTTTTGAAAATTTGCTGAGATGCCCTTGGTATGGAATTCGGTGTGTTTTGCATTATGTGCATTGCATTTCAGCTTATAAGTATTCCTTTTGGCCATGTAAGGATTCTTTGTTTTACAAGTTAAACGAGTTTTTAAAAGAAAGAGAAATTAAGCATATAAACATGAATTCTATTTGGCCAAATTACACTTTAGTTCATTAAACTATACACCTGTTTTCAGTTGGGTCCATAAACTTTTTTTTTTTGCAATTGGGTCCTTGAACTTCAAAAAATCATTCAATCAGACCCAAATTCTGACACTGTTAGCATAAATTATTAGAAATTGTCACGTACGTTGCGCGTAATGCTTACCTATCACATGTTAGGTTAAGACAAACACGGAGGACTGTGAATGGCTAAAAAATGATGTGATTTTGGGTATAATTGAATGCAATTTTGGATTTAGTCGAACGTGTTTTCGAATTTCATTGAACGCGATTTCAAATCTGATTGAATGCGATTTTTAGCACTATTCACAATCTCCCGTGTTTGTCTTATCCTAACATGTGACAGGTAAGCTTCACGCGCAACGTACGTGATAATTTCTAATAGTTTAAGCTAACAGTGTCAGAATTTGAGTCTGATTGAATGAATTTTTGAAGTTCACGGATCCAATTGCAAAAAAAAAAAGTTTATGGACCTAACTGAAAACAGGTCATAGTTTAATGGACTAAAGTGTAATTTGCCCATTCTATTTTTTAAAAAAAATATAGAGTTGCAGAGAAATTAGTTCCCTTTTGAGAATTATATTTTACCCCTTAACCCGCTATATGTGAAATCCACGTGATAACTACACAACTTCCTTTTTTTTTCTTTTTTCTTTTTTTTTAACACCAAGAATTCAATTTCAGTAAACTTAGACATATACTACAGCCTAAGTACCCCCAAAAAACAACGCAACCCCAAAATAAACCCACTCAAAGCCATACCAGCAGCAACCCAATACATTGAATGATACAACCTTAAAAAAAAAAAAAAAAAAAAAAAAAAAAAAAAAAACAATTCGTCACAAAATCAACAACCACACAACTTTTAAAACCTTGGTACCAAAATTATAATATTTCTATCAAAAAAATTCGGGTCAGGGCATTGTGCTCCACTACATTGAATCCTGGCTCCGCCCTAAACCACATTTGAGCTGCAAATTTTTTACGGTCATAGCATTACTCTGTATAAATAACTTTTAATACATCTATGTTCATTTCAGTTCCAAAAATACTATAGCAATGTTAGTTTTACAAACCATTTAAAAAAAATGTGAGAACGAGCCTCAAACCGGTCATATTTTCACATTTCCAATCAGCCCCTTATATACGAAAAAAGAAAATAAGTTTCCCAAGACCTGTGTGCCAAAAATCTCATATACTAATTTGAGAAAACTTTTTGATAGTACTATGAAACCAGTTCTTTTAAGAACAGTGAGGACCTATTTGACAATGCTAAAACTAGGATATGGTTTAGTCCTAGGGCTTTGTTGAGTATACTAAAATAACATCTTCATATTTAATCTGGTTTTTATGTTAATTAGTCTTTGTTGATATAAAGAATCAATTCTTGGAATATTTTTTAACCAAATTCTGACTCCAATATATATACCTAAAATACAGTTACACAAACACGAAATAATATAGTACTGGTTCTTCTCTGAACCATAGATTTGGTTCTTGAGATGCACGAACAACCTCTATTCTCACTTTCTATGTGGTTTCAATGTTATGTTGGTGGGACAAAAGAGTCAATTAATTTTTAAAAGAAATATTAGATTTGCATAGACTCCTATAAAAAAATCGGACACTTATCTACCAATTGAATTTATAAAACTGGTTCGCTCGTGGACTAGTACTACAAGCATTTTTTTTGCCTTCCAAACCGCCCCTACTATTGTAAGTAATTGAGCAAACCTTCTGACTTTAAAGAGGATTGTAGTAGATTCACTAAGGCTTTTATTGGTGTACCATGCCTTACAAAAAGTTTTTAAGCTATCAAACATGAGATAAAAATTTTTGATTGCAATAAAATTGGATAAAATATGATTAGGGCATTTAATTTATCCTAAGTCGTACAGTGCCTTAAATAAATAGATAGGATCTACTGAAAGTTCAAAAAATTTATGTTTATTGACATGTAATATCGATTCAAGTGGTCCAAATTAATTTCCTATATACCATTGGACAACAATATGAAACAGGTTAAGGGTCCAACTTTCTAAAGCATGTAAGGGATATAAATATATAACAAGTCAAAAATAATCATATCATCATATACTATATAAAATGAAATAATTGGATGTCACACATCATCACTACAATTTTCTTCATTTTCTTTTCTTAATTTTATAGTGGTAGCTCCCATTTACATACATTTAAATTTCTTATTTCTTCATATTTATGTCGCTATCTTGGTGTATTTACTATTTCGACCACATATGGGTAATATATATTAGTATATTTAGAAAAATAAAAAATCTAATTTTATTTTAGTACTAATTTTTATTGTGCGTATATATTATGAGCGAAAATTCTCCAGAGAGGGCACCCTCTCTTTATTAAAGAGATGACATCTGTTTTCACCGTCGTATCGTGTTTAAAAATTATATGTGACAACCAAAACAGAGGCCCTCTCTTTAATAAAGAGAGGAAACTCTCTTTAGAGTCTGACTGATATTATGAGTATATATATATACATATATATATATATAGGAAAAGGATCTTAAGTGCACTGGGTAAGTACACTCTACCCAGTATACTGACTTTTAAGCCTAAAAAATTATGTGGGTCAATGGGGCACAGGTTGGAGTGTGAGTCAGCAAGGCAGCCCGCGAATTTTTTTAGACTTCAAAACCAGTGCATTGGGTAGAGTACACTTACTCAATGCACTTAAAATTCTCTCCCCATATATATATATATATATAAGTATATATATAGGTAGTTGTGATTTATTACCAAACATACACAGAGAGAGGTAGCGGCCATGGTTCCCTCCAATAATTAGAGATTTTTGTCAAGTGTGAGATACACTAGCATCATCATATTTCTTTTAAGATGATCTTTTTGTGCATTTTTCAGAACAAGACAAATGAGCAGATTTACTTAGATTTAAAGAAATTGAAATAAAAAAAAAACCAGTAACCAGAACATAATTCAATTTCTCCTACCCTTTGGTACTGTATTAATATAGTGCCATGGAGCTAGGTTTATGAATGGAATATTCAAGATGAGTAATATTTGGGGCACTAACAACTTCCACTAACACTTACTAACACACTCTATCTCTCTCCTAGTGGTACTGTGGGGTCCGCAGTGGGCCCCGCAGTACCACTAGGAGAGAGATAAAGTGTGTTAGTAAGTGTTAGTGGAAGTTGTTAGTGCCCCTAGCATTGTCCAATTCAAGATATAGTTAACAGTTGGTATCACGTGTTGCTAGGAAAATCACAATAGTCATTAGAATGATAAATAGGGATATTAGGTCAAAGGCCTTTAAAATGATGTGTTTTAGTTAAAAATTTATATTTTTTGCAATTTTGTGAAAAGTTCTTCGCTACTTTTCGTATTTGGTAAAAAAAACCCCTCCGCTCACAGATAATATTATATGTGAACTTTAAACCACCATAACTCACTCGTTTTTTGGCCTTTTTGGTTGATTTTTTTTTATGTCATGTATTTTTTCGAGATCTACGCATTGGGCTTGAAAATTATACAAAAAAAAATTTAATTTAGAACTTCGTTTTTCATTTTTATCTTTCAGACAAATAATATTATCTGTTGACACTGACAGATAATATTATTTATCAACTTTAAACCACCATAACTTTCTCAATTCTTGGGCTTTTGGATGATTTGTTTTTTGATTTCATGTATTTCTTTGAGATCTACGCAATGGGCGTGAAAATTTTACAAAAAAAATTTAAGTTGCAGCCAGATTTTGAGATTTTATCTAACAGATAATATTATCTGTTAATAGATAATATTATCTGTCAACTTTAAACTACCATAACTTTCTCAATTCTTGGGTTTTTTGGGTGATTTTTTTTTTTTGATTTCATGTATTTTTTTCAAGATCTATGCATCTATGATGCCAATTGTTCGAAAGAAATATGTTTTTTCCGGTACCTATTGCTCGAGCTGCTGGTGGAATTTCCTCTATCTGAGTGGGCAGTCTTTGTTAGTCATATTTTGTAGAAGCAAGGTGGTTCAAGAGTGGGTACAAACCAAGGATAGAGGAGTACTTGGGAATGCATGGAGGCAACACCAAGCTCAATTTTGGGGTCTCGTAGTTCACCTTCTGCTTTTCTGAGATGGTTTTGTGGGCTGTTTGATGCTACTACGCCTTGTTTACGCTGCTATTTTTGGACATGGACTGTTTTTTGTACTGATATGGCTCTACTGGTTCTATAATTGTGGCTGATTTAGGTTGTTTAATGCCTTAATTTTGGTGGCTACTCTATGGTTGTGTCGAGACTTTTTAGGAGAGGTTTTGATGGTCCTTTTATTGGTTCACTTTCTCACTTTTATTAGATTGATATTTCTTCTTGGGGAGCCTTGCTATGTTTTATGGAGCTTTTCTATTGGTTTTTGCCAATTGTTTTGTATTTTGGACTCTTGTCATCTTTTAATAAAATTTTGTTGCTGAGCAAAAAAAAAAAAAACTTTTATTATATGTATGTAAAAAAAAATGCAATTTTGCATATTTGTTTGATGTTTAGGTTCTTTTCTTTTTCAATATTTCATGGTCAATATTGAATTTGCTTGATAGATCTCATTTTGCTGATTCCAAACATCAAATTTTACGAAAAACGGATTTGTATAACAAAAGTTATAGCAATTTGAGTGTAAAAAGGACCTAATGTAGTAAAGAAAAGTAGCATGTGTTTTAACTTTGAAGAGTTTTGTTAGCCTTAAGGTATATTAAGGCATATTTAATTATGTTTTGATGATGTCAAATATGCTATGATAATTACATGATTCATATTGATTCATTCTTTGTTGTTATCATAGTCATTTTTATGCTCATATATAATCTCATGTATTAATATTGTATCAATGTTTTAACATATTTGTGTGCATGAGATTTAATTGATGTAGATCAAGATTACAAGGAGCTCAACAAGGATCAAGGTTGAAGACTTGAAGATATTTCATCCTTGGTTGAAGTCTAGGACCTTCTTTGTAAGGCATCTTGATCTCACACTCATGGGGCTCAAACAAATTCTAAAAGTTAAAGTTTTGGAAATAAATTTTAAGTAGGTCATCTTTAAAGCAATGCCCCAATCAATTGGAAAATAATTAAATGTTGAATCTTATATGGTTGGAAAGGTATTTGAATCTAGTTTCCAAAACATCAAACGGATCGCAAATTCGATTTTTGTAGAGGGAGTTATGGCCATTTTAGTGGAGATGTGTCTGGCTGTCAAACAGGGAGGGACAGTCGACTGAGGGCCCGATGCAGTCGACTGAAGTAAGCAGAATGCAAATAGAACCCTCTGTAAACACATCTCAGTCGACTGCTTCACGGCCCAGTCGACTGCTTCAGGGTCCAGTCGACTGAATCGACCTGAAAGACAATAACGGCTAATTTTTAGAGGGGCTTTTAATTACCAAACTTGCCACCAACGGCTATAATATTCCAAGGCCTATAAATACATGTTTTCCCAAGCTATTTGGTGTTGAGATTTTAATTGGAAAACATAGTATTGATCACACATCTCTTTGATCTTTAAACATTATCATTTGAGCCCTAGTTGTGTGAGTTTATCAATTTGCTCAAATCTTTCATTTGTATTTCTTGAGAGAACAAAATTGTAGTGAGCTTTATTTGTACTATCCACTCTATATATAGAGTTTCAATTTGTAAAGGTTGAGGGTTAGTAACCCTTGTGTGCAAAGAAGAGGTGTTCTTCTTTGGGAGAGATTGAAGGCTCTTGTAACGGTTTAGTGCACACCCGTAAGTGCTCCGGGAACGGTTTGGTCTACACCCGTGAAGTAGATTGGAGTAAAGGAATCCTCAAGAGGTGTTCTTGAGGGGTGGACGTAGGCCGCGGGGTGCGATTGCCGAACCACTTGAAAAATTGGTTTGCAAGTATCTCTTCCCTTATCTCTTTACATTATTGTTTGTGTTCGTGTTTAATTTGCAATTAAGTTTTTTAAAAGGTTAATTTTCGCTAAAACCTTATTCACCCCCCCCCCCCTACTTCTAAGGTTTCCACATTTGGGCCAACAAGTTTTATTTGAGGGGTCTATGGCCGAAGCTCCCTGATAAATATAGAGAGAAAACAAAAACATAATGATTAGGCGGTTACATGTTGGGTTGATTAATTAAATTGGTGTGCAATATATTACCATGGTGAGTTTCACTTAAGTGAGGAAATGCTAACTATATTGCAAGTTTAAGAGTCAGTTTGGATTAAAAAAGGCTGGAGGGGAGAAGAGAAGTAAATCTTTAAGTGAAAGATAATGATAACAGAGAAGAGAAATATAAATTTCTCTCGTTTGGTTGGCTTCACATAAAGAAGAAAAGAAAGTATTTAGAGCTAATTTACTCTTGTATTTATTGACTTTATAAGTATGATATACTCGAGGTGTAAATATGTATTTTAAATTAAAGATTAATATTGTATTTCTATTCTCTTCTTTTTTTCTCAGGAATCTCTCCGATTTTGAGAAAAACAAAACCGGCCTCTTTTCTCCTCCCTTTGCCTCTATTAACCTTCTCTTCTCTCACCATTTAACATACCAAATGAGAAAAGTGGAGAAAAAGTTATCTCTTTTCTATTCTCTACATTTCTCTCGATCCAAACGGAGTGTAAAAGTAACCATTCCAAATGGAGAGTAAAAGAAAATCATTCCCACCTCATTGAGGTGTAGGCACTAAAGCAAATTACCTTCATAAACTACTTTAGAGGCCAGGTCGTTTGGCAACCTCGTTGCCAACACGATATCCAAAAGCAACTCATCGACTGCTTTAAAAAAAATCACATTTCAAGCGTGTTCAGTCGATCTATTAAAGGACAAGGAAAATAATTTGTCTTTTTGTAGAAAGAGCATTGCACCGTGGTTGCCAAACAAACTCTTAGGACCTGTTTGTGTGTCCATTAAATTGAGGAAAATACTTTTACTCACCCAAAAAATGGTTCACCAATGCTCACCCAAGCATCCCATTGGCCAATGCAGTGGGACCCAGGTCTTGGGTCCCACTGCATTGGCCAATGGGATCTTGGGTGAGCATTGGTGAACCATTTTTTTTGGTGAGCAAAAATGCTCTCTAAATTGAATGAGTTCATTTATTATTTAAATACCATTATAATGTATAAATCCATCATCTCATATTAGGTCATTTAGAAAAACGGCAGTTGTATAATTAGTATCGCTTGAACTCATCAATTATCATCTTAAAACAACCTAGGAATTAATAACCACGTGTGTAGAAACATGATGAACTTTTCCAAATTTCATAATAAACAAATTTTTAAGATTAGAATTATATGATTTAATCGCTCATGTTTTAGTCAACATTCATTTAGTCACTTTTACTTTTTAAACTCTTGAAGTCATCCTTAATCAATAAGATAACTTAGGAATTAGTCCCATCCCCAATTTTTATGGATATTTTTTGGATTGTTTTACCCTTTTGATGACATTTATACTTTTTTTATCATCTCTTTTTTTTTTTTTTTTTGGTATTTTCTCCTTGTAACTAATGCCTTGTTATTAGGGAATGGTTAATTCTTGATTCACCTAATGAATTTCCTATAATTGGGGATAAGTGGATTAATCCAGCTTCCTTTCCTATATTAGACACCTTCCTTTTATCCTTTCCTTGTAATTGATGCCTTGTTAATGACTTGTTGCATAAAATCAAGAAGATTCCTAAATTAGAGAGTAAGTGGATTGAGTCACGTTATTTTTGGAATCTTTAAATTTTGAGTTTTGAATTTCAGTATTCTATATTTATACGATATGTATACAATATTCTGAGTTTGTATTTAGATGTGTGTGAAATTTCTCACGTAATATAGTGTGAAATTTCTCACTTAACTGGGTGAGTAATTTCTTAAATTATACACGTGTGAAATTTTACAAATAGTTGAGTTCATATTTATTTATTGATTTTTTTTATTTGATCAGCATCCGTTCATTTTTAATATTCAATTGGATTTGGATGAACATTTTATGATAATATGACAAATTTCTCACTTTCAGTGAAGAAATTCTCACTCAAATTTGCACTTTGAGAAATTTCTCAAAAAAATAGTTGAAATGGGCTGAGTTTGGGTAACCAAAAAACATGTTATTGCCAATAGTATATTCACATCTAACATATGCTAACCAAATTTTTCCATGGATCAGACTACCATATGTGCATCATATTCACTACATTCCTTCAATAATATTACAATTGTTCCAAATATCTACAAAGCCAAAAGATGTATATAAATTACAAAATGCAATCTTTTTATCATCTAAAATAGTTCCATGTTCTTTCATTCCACTTGCAATTGAAGTGTTTAAGTAAATTAGTTTGGTGTGATTCATAGCCCTCCTTTGTGAAAGAATTCTCTGGTGTAGTCAGTAACACATGCACAAGCCCGAGCTTTGATTGAGCGATAGCCTATAGACAATAGGTCCATGAGACATTCAGTGAGAAATAGGTGATTTTCTCTGTACACCCTGTATTTTTATTTTCATTAATAAATTAATATTTGATTTATTTCTTTTTATAAATATTATTTTGGGGCTAAATCGTAATTTTCTTAAAATATCGAAAATACTTTCTATGATTTTGAAAACGATATCTATATTTTTGTATAAACCGGAATTTATTTCCTATACTAATATGATTTTTTTATATTTTATTTCAACTGTAAAATACTAGTTTTTATTTTAATCTGCGTTTATACCGCGACTTGGGTGAGGGAGCACGTGAGCTCGACCTCACCGAATGAAATCCACCAATTGCTTGGAGCCCAAATTCGGGCAGTCTATATATATCTTTTATTCTCTCAATCTCTCACAATTCACTGATCTCTCTCTCTCTCTACGAACTCTCAATTCTCCCAAACTCTCTCAATTTCTCTCTTACTCTCTCTGGATTAACATACACACATAGATTTCAGTATATACATATAAACATACACACAGATACTTCCACATACATAGTTATATATATATATATCTAAATCAAGAGAGAACGAGGAGGAATTCTTAGACGACAGTTATTGCGGCAGAATTCTCAGTACCAAAATTTATAGTTCAAATCCCTTTGTGAGTATTATAAACTCACTCCCAACATGTATATATATGCATATTTCTGTATATATGGAGGTAGATATATGCGTATATATCTACCTCCATATATATATATGTATATGGAGGTAGAAAGTATTCCTGGTATCTCAAGCGACAGTGTTGTGTACAACTTAGATATCAATCGGATATTATTCCTGGTATCTAAGGTGCGCATTTCGGATACTAAGCGGATATTATTCCTGGTATCCAAAACGATGATAGGTTGTGTTTGACCCAGATATCGAGCGGATATTATTCCTGGTATCTGAGGCTATAGAGTAGTGTGCAACTCCAATACTGAGCGGATATTATTCCTGGTATTAGAGGCGACGGTTTTGTGTGACTCTAATACTGAGCGGATATTATTCCTGGTATTGGAGGCGATAGTGTAGTGTACGACTCAGATATCGATCGGATATTATTCCTGGTATCTAAGGCGCGCGTTTTGGATACTGAGCGAATATTATTCCTAGTATCCGAAGCGATGGTATGGTGTACGACTCGGATGTTGAGCGGATATTATTCCTGGTATCTAAGGTAATGGTATGGTTGAATCGAGTGTGTTGAGGGAAAAGTTGACAAGATGAGATGATACATTGTTCATGTACGGCTACATATTTATTGCTTACTGCATTCCCATGTGACTTATGTTGAAGTTGGAACCTTGAATTATTGTTTTTAAAGTTTAAATTGTACCGTTGTTTATATGTTTATATATACATTACGAGCATATGTTTATTTTGCTCACCAGCTTGTATAAGCTGACGGCGTTTATGCGTCCTGGACTCCATGTCCAGATTTTCCAAGTCAGGAGCAACCAGAGTATTTTAACTATGCTAGTTAGAGACCGGAGGATGTCCAGAAGAGCTGATTTACCTTTACTTATGTGTTGCTTATCAGAGTTGTAATAGACTTTATGATAGATTTGAATAAGGGCGGTTTATGCCTGAGGCTATAACTGATGTAATAGTTTAGTAAGTTTAATTTTGGAGCTTGGTGTTTATTAGTAACCTTTTTTTTAGACATCCTATTTAAGTATTTTGTTGCAGGGACAATTGGTCACTATCACTTGTCACGACCTACGAGTCCATAAAGGAAATTAAATGCTTTCCTGAATTATGCTACGTCGGGGCGTAACAGGCTTTTTGGTATTAGAGCTAGGTTTTGGCTCGACCAATTATCCAGAACACATAGGATCTTCCGTTAAGATAGTGTTAAGATAAGATAGTTCAACTTCATTTCGTGTTTCGTTACTTTCTATTGTTGAGAACTTTCTTATCTGAAGATTGACCAAAATTCTGTTGATCGATGAATAGGTACCTTTTTCTTGAAAGTATAGCTGATAGAAGGAATCTTAGACCTCGTCCCGCTACTATTGAAGCTGCACCCCTAGCAGCAGATCCGATTGGGATGTTTGAGGCCTTTGTAAGATGGTTGGAGAGGGTCAGTGATCAGAACACAAGGAACAATAACTGGAATGAGAATCATAACGGGAATGAGAGGCGAGCCCACCAGACTGGGGACAAGCTTCTAAAAGAATTTCGCACTCTGCAACCTGAGTATTTTGATGGGACGGAAGAACCCTGGCAAGCAGAACAGTGGCTACGCCAGATGGGACGTATCTTTGAGACCATAGAGTGCACTGATCTGGAAAAGAGGCGTCTGGCTATCTTTCAGTTGTCATATGCAGCAGCAGATTGGTGGGATGCCGAAAAGGCAACTATTGGGAAAGAAGCCGCAAGGAGGATGCCCTGGGTGGTGTTCAAAGAAAGATTTCTCGAGAAATATTTCCCTGAAGAAGAAACGGACAAGAGAGAGAAAGAATTCTTGGAATTGACACAAAGAAATATGACAGTCCAAGAGTACACTACTCGGTTTGAACGGTTGTCCCGCTTTGCTCCACATATGGTGGACACACCCAAGAAGAAAATCAAGTAATATCACTGGGGCCTCAACTTGTCTCTCTGACATCTGACTATGGGGCACCTGAACCATTCATTTGAAGCTCTAGTGAGATTGGCTACTGGATTGGAGAATGATGGTTGTCAGAATTCGAAACCATTTGAGAATCGACCTCCGCAAAACGGCTATCCCGGATAGAAACCAGTGAACCCTCAGGGACAGAAAAGAACTTGGGATGGAGGAAAGAAACCTCAACAGACACAAGCAGTGCAACAGTATTCGCCTCGAGCAATAGGAGGGTACAACAATGATAACTATTTTAATTGTGGTAATCCCGGTCACCGAGCTAAAGATTTCAAAGTACCTAGGCGTGCTGATCGTCCGGGAGTGGTGTGTTATAACTGTGGTATACCAGGTCACATGAGTAAGGACTGCAGAGCCCCCAGGAAAGGTAACTACGGTCAGCAAGGACAGGCCCGCCTGAATACTATTACCCCCGAGGCTGCTGGTTAGGAGGAAATAGGGTATGAAGAAGGTACTTATAAGGAGGGATCGCCCGAGCAACGAACAGTGGAAGGTACTCTAACCTTGTTTAATTCTTATGTTAAATTTTTATTTGACACGGGTGCTACACATCCCTTTATATCTGTTAAGATTGTTCAAAAATTGGGTATAGTACCGCAACGTTTAGATGAAGCTTTGAGTGCTGTCTCACCACTCGGGACCACAGTCAAGTTAGTACAAGTATGTAAGGATTGCCCTCTACGGTTAGGAGACCGTGAACTTTTGGCGAGATTGGTGATTCTGTCGATGAAGGAATTTGATATAATCTTGGGAATGGATTGGCTCGAAAAGAATCATGCGAGGTTGGATTGTGCAAGGAAGAGGATTACATTTGCAGACAATGGGAATCAACCCTTTGATTTCCAATGTAACCCTTTGAGTGATATGTTATTCACCAGATGCCTAGAAAACATTGAAGTTGTCAGTACAGAGGTGACGGTGTCATCAATACCGATGATCAAAGAGTTCGAGAAAGTATTCCGAGACATTTCAAGATTACCACCTGAGAGGGACATAGAATTATGTGAGGAGCTGGTGCCAGACACTCGACATATAACTAAAGTTCCCTACAGGATGGCCCCTACCGAATTGTTGGAGCTGAAGGAACAAGTTCAAAAACTTGAGAAGTTGGGTTTTGTTCGTCCAAGTACTTCACCCTGGGGAGCACCGGTGTTATTTGTAAAGAAGAATAATGGAACCATGCGATTGTGTATTGACTACCGGGAACTAAATAAGGTTACTATCAAGAATAAGTATCCTTTACCTCGGATAGATGATCTATTTGATCAATTGCAAGGAGCCACGACCTTTTCCAAGATAGACCAACGGTTGAGGTTTTACCAGTTAAGGGTACAAAAGGAGGACATACCTAAGACTGCTTTAAGGACGAGGTACAGACACTATGAGTTCTTAGTGGTGCCATTTGGGATGGCGAATGCTCTGGCTGTGTTTTTGGATCTAATGAATAGAGTATTCAAGCCATACTTGGATCAGTTCATTATTGTCTTCATCGACGATATTTTGATATATTCCAAGTCAGAGGGAGAACATGAACAACATCTACGGATCGCGATGCAAATTCTCAAGGATCACTGCATGTATGCTAAATTCAGCAAGTGTGAATTCTGGCTTCAAGAAGTTAAGTTCCTCGGGCATGTGATCTCACAACAAGGAATCGCGGTTGACTCATCAAAGACCGATACAGTTGCGAATTGGACTCGGCCGACCAATGCTACAGAAGTCAGAAGTTTTTTGGGACTAGCTGGTTACTATCGGAGATTTATGGAGGGATTCTCAAAGATAGCAGTCCCGTTAACTGGGTTGACTAAGAAAGATTTGAAGTTTGAATGGACTGATAAGCATGAACGCGCTTTTCAGGAATTGAATGAGAGACTAACAACGGCGCTAGTACTTACAATACCAAAATATGGTAAGAAGTCCACTATTTTTAGTGACGCCTCTTATCAAGTACTGGGATGCGTCCTTATACAAGACGGAAAGGTTTTAGCCTATGGTTCACGGCAGTTGAATCTAAACGAATTAAATTACCCAACTCATGATTTGGAACTGGCAGCAGTCGTGTTTGCACTTAAGATCTGGAGACACTACCTCTACCGGGAGAAGTTTAATTTGTTCTCGGACCACAAGAGCCTTAAGTATTTGTTTACGCAGAAAGAGATGAACATGAGGCAACATCGGTGGATGGAACTGATTAAGGACTATGACTTTACATTAGAGTGCCACCCTGGTAAGGCTAATGTAGTCGCTGACGCTTCAAGTCGGAAACTTCAAGGAATGGTTGCTTCATTGATGGTAAGGGAATGGAAAGCCTTAGAGACAATCGCAGAATTTGATATGCAGATTTCTGAGGGAAGTAACAGACAACACTTTGGATACCTTATGGTACAACCATAACTTGTGAGTCGAATTATCAAGGCCCAAAAGGAAGACGAGAAATTCCAAGTATGGTTCATCAAAATGTCAGAAAAGGACCGACAGAATGGAAGGTTGGAACCGATGGAGAATACAGATGTCAAGACAGATTGTGTGTGCCAGATTCGGGAGATTTGAGAAAAGATATTCTTGAAGATGCACATAAATCGAGACTGACAGTACACCCAGGAGGAACAAAGATGTATAAAGATTTGAAGATAAACTTCTGGTGAGAAAGAATGAAACAAGAAGTAGCCGAGTTCGTGTCTAAATGTTTGACTTGTCTACAAGTGAAGGCCGAACATCAAAGACCCTCGGGATTGTTGCAACCCTTACCTGTTCCAGGATGGAAGTGGGAACCCATAACCATGGATTTTGTGGTTGGACTACCCCAGTCACAACAGAACCATGACGTGATTTGGGTAATTGTGGATCGTCTGATGAAGTCTGCACATTTCATCGCGTATAGTATGACTTACACAGTAGAAAGGATGAGTCGAATGTACCTACAACAAGTGGTGTGACTGCACGGTATACCTGTGTCTATCGTATCGAACCGCGATGCTAGCTTTACCTCGAGATTTTGGGAATGTCTGTGTAGACACCCCATTTTGTCGGCTATCAGATTTAGGAGACTCATAGCTTGGTGGTTCACAATGATCGTAAAAGACTCAAAAGGACTCCTGGAAGTCAGCTCTATCTCTCAGAATGCTCAGATTGACCAAAATGCCCCTGAAAGCCCGAAGACTCCCAGATTTGGTCCCGAAGTTCTGAAAACATGCTATGTCGTAAGAAAAATGATAAAATGAGTTTTTAAGTAAAACTGGATGAAATCGTCAGCTCCCAGAGACCCCCGGAAGTCCCGGAAGTTCCCCGAAAGTCCCCGTTGACCGGTTTGACCAAGGTTTGACCAGAGTTTGACCAAGTTTGACCAAAATCGTCCAAATTCACCGGAATCATTAGAAAAGTATTAAAATGAGTTTTAAAAGAGAATCGAGCGAAAACGTCAGCTCCGGGGAGCTCCCAGAGATTCCCAGAACTTCCCGGGAATCCCAAGTTTGACCAGTTTGACCAAGATTTGACTTTGGAATCGGGGCACCGAAACAATTTTCAAATATTTTTCATGGATACTAGAGGTCAATAGCTTTCCAACGGTATATCGCACATAATTCATGGATTTAAAACGAATTTATTTTGAATTTCCGAAGGCAAAAAAGGCGATCAAATCAGCTTTTATCGCGAATACCGCAAAACTTTTCAAAGTGACCTATCCCCGAACTATTTGTTATGTAAATTAGACTCCATTACCTTTCCAACGGTATATCACAACCTCAATTTGGAGTTCGTATGCATTTTCTGTGAATTTCGGACAAAATAGGGCCTTTTCGCGAATACCGGAACCTCTGGGGGCCTAAACGTAATTTTCTGGGCTTCTGAGGAGCAGTGCCGCCGCGGCACTGGCCCAGTGCCGCCGCGGCACTCAACCCTCGCAGAGTCTATTTTTGTAATTTTTTTGGGGGTCCAATTTGATTAATTGAAAGTCAAAACGACGTAGTTTTATGTTCACAGATGTTTGGGACCAATGGGAACACTTCTAAAATCCCAAAACCATCCCAAATTGGCCTATATAAACCCCCCATTGCTCTTCATTTTGGGGGGGGCCAAGTGCAAAAGCTTGAAAAGTTGTAGAGAAGAAGAGAGATAGAGATAGGTTTAGAAGAGAGAAAAGGAGCTTCCTCCTACTATTTTGCTATAGAAAGTGAGTTTTAATCTTGTTTTCTTCCATTACCTCTCTTATACTTCACATTCCAAACACCCCCAATCACCATTCTTGAGTTAGGAAGTTACTTCCATGTCCAAATGTCAAAATCTATGAGTGAAACACCAAGCTACAAGTCCAAAATCACATTGATTATCATCTATTGATTGCTATTTACTTGCTTGTTTATTTATTGTTCATCTCTTCTTACCTCATTTCTTTTTTATTTTTCTTTATTTTCTTACTAGTTCATCATCATCTAAGTGATGACATGAAGTTTGGGGTGAGTGAATCCTTATGGATAGTAGCTCTTGACCTCAAAAACATGTTTGATAGATGATGATCATAACTTCAATACCTCCAAGGTATCCTTGAAGTGTATTGAAGTTATGTTCAAAATAGAAATAAATCTCTCCAACAATCTTGGAGGTTCTTGATGATGAGTTTGATGTTGGCATTTTAAGTGGCTATGATCCTCATTGAGTATTAAAAATATGTTTTCAAAACATCTATTTCAAAACCCTTCTCAATCCTTCTCATTTTGGTTTCAAGAAACAAAACCTTGTTTTCCCCAAAATCTTCAAAATAATGGGTCAAAACAGTGAGTGAGTTGAGTTCAAAGATTTCTCTAGAACTCAATACTCAACATATGGATTCAAGGCCACTTGGAAAGTCTTCCTAACCCATTAGAGAATACCCATGATTTTTGGTTTGACTTGGAAGTACATGGAAATGGTCCATTTAGACCCAAACATTCCTTCCAGACATTCTGTTTTTGCTGTCACAGCAGCTAGGTCCACTTCCAACCTTTTTTTCAGAAAACTTTTCCAAAAGGGGTGGTCCTAACTTATTTTTCCCTTAAACTTCTATGTCTTAGGTAACTTTCTGTATAAAATGGACCTCTAGATCATTCGTTTTCATTTTCTAAGATTTTCTAACATTTCAGCCGACAGTACGGACTCTGTTTCTGAGTGACCTCTGTTGTTTATATGATTTCTCTCAATATGTAATAGTTATTAAAGATTGGCTTTTTGGGTTGTGTTCTAGACACAATAAGGAACATCTCCATAAAAAATCATGCATTTAAAACATTCCTAACCCCTCTTTTCAATTTCCCAAAGATCTGGTCACTGTTCTGTCCACTATTCACAGCAAGCACAATTTAACTTCTATTCTTTGATTTGATGCTTATATGTATTCCAAATTAGCTCATGTCCTAGGAAGTAGTTCATACTACATTTGTACATATTCCATGTTGATTTCATTCATTCATTCATACATATTTTAGACTTCTAAGTCATTCTAGAAATCCATGTACCCAAAACACACTACAACCTTTGCACATTTTAGATACATACATTGCATTCATGCAAGATTTGGGGCTTTTGTGACTCCTAATCTAAGAAGATTATAATGAACGACCATGATCACACGTTCATGCTTCCCCCGATCTAATCATCCTTTCTCATCCGTCCCGGGGATTGAGGGATCTTCTTTTCTCAAAGATTAACATGCATCATACTAGCTTGCTAAGCATATTTTGATTTCTTTGTTTATTTGTTTCGAGAACAATTCATGTCCCCCTCTAGATTAGGAAGTCTTGATTATTTGATATATGAATAGACGATTTTTTTTTCTAGGTTTATTTGTGTGATCTTTCACTTTACATTGTATGATATTTGACTTAGATCTTATGAATGATATTTTATCTTTAGATCTTCCAATTTCAAGATTCTTATGTAATGTAATATACTATCATAGTATTAATTGCCGAACCATACATAGTATAAGATGATTATTTGGATGCTAATTGAGGCCCGTCGAGAGACGGGACGAGTTGAGGGTGTTTTAGTCGCGACAAAGGCTCCTTCCTCTCTCGTACCAAAACCCCGAGCCAAGTTCTTTGGTTATGAAGGACCGTTGCCCTTTATCCATTTGGGTGAGTCAAATTAGGTTTCTTGGTTCCTTAAAGACCAAGTGGCGACTCTGTATCTGTTTTCAACAGACCAATTTTCTTGCTTTGATCCAAATCAAATTTCAAACAAGTTTCGACAACCAAAACGAAGCAGTGGAAGCCCGGTATCCACAATCTGGCGACTCTGCTGGGGATTTTTTTATTTTAAAACAAAATAATACAGAGGTTTGACTCATAAGAAGCATCCTTAAAATCATCTTTTTACTGTGTTTGGTTCACCGCATTGCACTCTTGCATTCCCCTCCTCCGACTGTGTCTGAAACGCGGCGCTGACATTGTTCAGGTCTTGCTGTGCCAGGGCACAAGTCACCGTTGATACTGTACCTTCCAAGGTATATCAAAAAGAGTAAACACTTCCGTACTGTCTCCCTGACGGTATATTGGAACTCTCGTCAACGGACCCTCTTTAACTAAACCCAGCCTTTGCATATAGATTCCTGTAGAACCTTTCATAGGACTGTTCATTTATCTTTTCAGATAGGACAATGTGATATAACTGTTGTATGCCCTGACGGGATTACCTGCGCGGTGTAGACGCTTATGTGGCATAGAACAGAACCCCTTTCTTATGGTTCCCAAGGCAATCACTCACATGTGATCACATTGAGTTGACTTGCCTAGGAACCATGATAAGGATGTCTACTCCATGCTCACAAAGATATACACAGCAAACCTTGTTTGTTGGTCCTGAGACATAGGAGTATGAAAACTTGCTAGACAGTATGATCACCATCATCACCTATTCTCGTCGTATATCCCTATTCCTTCCAAAAACTCTACCCAACTCATCAGGATACCCCTGTTTCTCCTAGAAATTCTGTCCGAATCACCCAGATTTCCTAGAAATCCCTATTTCTCCCCAGATTACCCAGAAATCTCAATTTCTTCCAGAAACTCCGATATACTTATGTCCCCCAAGATATTCTTGCTTCCCCCAGAATACCCAGAAACCTCAATTTTTCTTAGAAACTTCGATATACTTGTTTCTCCCAGAAACTCTGCCCAACTTACCCAAATTTTCATGTTTTCCCATAAGCTCTGCCCAAATCTCCCAGATTCTCCAAAAATCCCAGCACCTCTGCCCAAATCACCCAGAAATGCCCAGATATACTTGTTTCTCCTAGAAACTCTATCCATATTCCTCAGAAATACCCAAAAATACCAGTTTCTCCTAGAAGCTCAGTCCAAATCAACCAGAAATCCCTATTTCTCCTAGAAACTCAAATGACTTCTAGAAATTTCTCCGAATCTTCCAAACCCATGTTTCTCCCAGAAACTCTATCCAAAATTCCCAAAGTATCCCGGAAATCCCTGTTATCCCCTTGGTGATCATACTGGAGAGTAAGGTTAGCACACTCTGTATGGCTAAGACCTTATTTGTTTAACTGCTATCTGTTAGAAGTAGGGGCATCATATAGATTAGGGCTTGCATCCGCATGCTTGTCTCATTTGCATACACCATTCCTATCGATCTGCACGCACTATTTCAGTCAGGCTGTACACGAGTCAGTCCACGTCTGTTAACATCACTATAGTTGTCATCTCAATCATCACTGTTACAAGTCTAACACAGTCTTTTCACACCTATATGTCAGTACAAGTTTTGAGCACCCAGGATCTGGATTTGTGAGTCAGAGGATTAGGGAGTCACCTTGTCAGAATCACTCAGCCGAAAGTCAGCTTTATGGATCCAGAAGGTTTGGAAGCAAGAATGACAGAAATAATCAACCAACAGTCTGACCGGTTGGCCCAAGTTTTATCCTTCATGGAGGAATTGAAGCAGCAGCGGCCGCAGCCTCTACCTGGGTTTGAACCACACCTACATGAGAACGACGGAGAAGAAGTATGGTTTCAAGGGGTCCCGCCGCCTGCATATGAGAAAAAGCTCCAAGAGAAAATGGATAAGGTCGACAAGCTCGAGAACATACTAAGGAAGAGTAAGGGGGTCGACGATTACATGTTAGATCTGGAAGGATTGTTCGAGCCTAACAAGATAAAGCTACCCGAGAACTTCAAGATGCCTGAAATCGACCGTTTTGACGGAACTGGGAATCCAAAGAGCCATGTAAAGTTCTGCATGAGTGTTTTCCAATCATTGGGCTGCAGCCATGAGCACATCGCAATGTTGTTCCCTCAAACCCTCGCCAAGGCTGCTCTATCTTGGTTTCTGACCTTGGAGGTTTCTAAGACGCGGACTTGGGAAGATATAGTCCAGGTCTTCATTGATCATTACTCCTACAACCAAGAGCTCGATGTCACCATTCGGGATCTGGAGACTACCCGGCAGAACTTTAATGAGTCCTTCGCTGCATTCTTGAGCAGATGGAGGAACAAAGTGGCCCAAATGACCCACCGACCAGTCGAAAAAGAACAAGTCCGGATGTTGATCAAGAATCTACAGCCGCTGTACCATGAGAAACTATTCTACCAGTCCATCTCAACATTTGAAGAACTATTTGAGATTGGGACTAGAATTGAGGATGCAATCAGCGAAGGGAAAATCAAGAATGAAGGATCACAAAGCCAGTCCAAGAGGCCCGACTACTCCCGAAACCCTTCGGATGTCAATGCCCTTAGTAACCAACCCATGGCCTATTCTCCCCAATCATACCAGCTCACAAACCAAACCAGCTCGCCTAGCTGCCCTTACCAAAATAGGGTACCCCGTGAATTTTCCAAGCTAGATATCTCCTCCTCCGTAGCCTTAGGCCGCTTGCTAAAAAAGGGACACCTCCAACTCCTTCAGCCTCGTGCCGATCCCCCACCACCTAACTGTGACCTGTCCAAACGATGTGCCTACCACCAAGGCCCAGGCCATGACACCGACCGGTGCATACGTCTCCGCCATGATATCCAAGACCTTATTGACCGAAGAGTCATTGAACCACCAACCATTCAACCCCATGTCACCTAAGCCCCTGGCCGGTCCTTTCAAATGATCTCCTTCGCTAAGGATTGTTGAAGCTACGCAGAGAGTTGATAGTGTTTGGAACTTCTGCTAAAATAATAATAATAATAAATGGGTCACAAAGACACTCCATTTGAGACCAAGTCGAGTCTGTTCTATATTTTGTGTCTATTTCAAGTTTCATCTTGTGGTCGAGTCTGTCTATCATCAAGTGATTGTGAGTCTGTATCGAGTAATGTAATCCTTCTCTTCTGATGGAATGAAGTCTCATTTTGCCTAATCTGATGTGTATAAGTGCATGAATCGCTGAACTGAAAATGTCACTCTTCAAATTACCATGGACATTACTTTGCTAATAAATTTTTGCAACAAACAAAAAAAGAGAGAATCCCTAACAGGCCAAAGTCGATTTTGCGCCAACACCAATGAAGAGCCAAGAATTGAATAGTCTTACTTTAAGAATTTAAAGACGCTCTTGCCTCAATCTTGAAAAGACATACTTGAAACTGACTTGGGGCTTGCCCAACACCCTTTTTTTTCCACCATTTCAAAGCCTTAAGCCCAATCCAATTGGAAGCCATGCAATCTGTCCGATTGAAAGCAATATAGACTTAGTCCTTGATGGTAGCCAAACATTTTAGCAAGTTTCATCTCGACTTTCAAAAAAAAAAAGAAAAAAAAAAGAAAAAGAAGAAAAGAAAAGAAAAGAAAAAAAAGCTCGCTAGGTTGAACACCCGAAAGGGCACCTAGGCAAAAGTTAGAGCCAAAAAGGTATTGATTTCCAAGATCTGAACTTAGCCAGTCAAAATGAGGGAGAAAATGAAATAAAGAAGATTTTTGTGATACAGAGAATTGTACACTTCAAGGTACATCATGAGAATGTATCTAGATCATATTTCAAAAGGCTCGGAACAACCATAAATAAATTCCAAGAGCTGACATGCACATTCCGGAATTCTGAGATTGCAGTCAAAAGGTCTCACAAGAATCAACTACATGAAAAGTAAAATTGACTGGCTAGACGAAAGTGAAAAGGATCGATCCTCAAAATAAAAAAAAATAAAAAAAGAAAGAAAAGACCGAAACTGAATCTTCTTATTCAAAGCTACCACAAGTGGCTCAAGTTTGAACTTATTTGACGATTGGTTTGAAAAACCTTCATACCTCAAACCCCTTATTTCAAGCCTTACCTTGAACTACGCTCGACCTGATTCCTGCTCGGGGATACGTAGGCAACCACAACGGTTCGGTCACCCCACCTACCTAAAAATCAACCCGCTTCTTTTCAACCATGGCCCGAACTACGTTGGACCTGATCCCCACTTGGGGGTACGTAGGCAGACTTTCAAAAAGAAAAGAAGGATGGCTCGCTAGGTCAAAAATCTGAAAGGACGCCTAGGCAAAAGTTAGGGCTAAATCTAAGGTGAGCAATAACAAAAGAGAGAAAAGAGCTCGCTAGGTTACCTCGCTGGAGCCTAGGCAAAAAGTTATGAGCATTTGAGAGATTAAAGTCACGGTCCATGTCTCAAACCAGAAAATCACCTTCCACACTAGGGGCAAACTTCGGCTACCCGCCTCGTTTGCCTGACTTTTACTATCTACCCTTCACACAAGGGGCAAACTTCGGTCACCTACCTCGTTTGCCCAAAACCTCCAATGAACCTTCCTCCAAACTAGGGGCAAACTTCGGTCATTTACCTCATTTTCCTACCGATCCCACTTCATGCCCTTCAAACTAGGGGCAAACTTCGTTTGCCACCCGATCCCTATACACCAATGGTAAGCCTTCAAGTCACAAACATTGTCTTGAACAGATGGAAATGGAGCATCTTTTATTCTATAAGCTAAGGCACTAATTCAAAGCACATCTTGGGAGAAGCAAAGAAATTGATTAGATCAGTAGGGAGGAATTTTCAAAAAACCAGATTTATTAGCAAAGTGCTGACATATCAAGATGAGGAGTGAACATAAAAGATGAGCGGTACATCATTCATGGTAAAGGCACTTTGGATCGTGGCAATTTGAGAATTTCATGTCCAAGTCAATCCTTCTTTATTTGAGTCAGTAGTAATCTGATCACAAGTGTGTCAGAGACCAAGGTTTCATACAAACTAACCCAACTTTCCTTGTCGTTCCTGTTAAGTCCATTTGTCCTAATGGTCTCAAATGTGTGGGTTAAAGGTGATTCCCAATTATAAAAAAAAAAACTTTGGATATAAGCAGAAGTGCCAAACATTATTACTACACCAGTCAAGGTCATAACATGAGAATGTCCCAGGTACGAGTGGCATAAACTCGTAAGTGGTTGCAAACTACAAACCGACAGTTGTTTCTCAAGGCGGCCGATCGGAGGAAATATCGCCAACACCGAGAAACTATTGCTGATAAGGTGTGTCGATGAGACGTGTTGTTGAGGTGTTTTAGGGCCCAAAGTCTAGATGTGTTGATGAGGAGTGTTGATAAGATGCATTTTAGTGCCCAAAGTCCAAGTGTGTTGTTGAGGAAGAGCATCAGATGTGTCGAGGAACATCAAAAGAGAGTATTGTTGAAGAGAACATCAGATGTGTTGAGGAGCATCAGATTTGTTGAGAAGCATCGTTGAAGAGTTGAGGAACATCGGATGTGTTGAGGAACATCAGATTTGTTGAGAAGCGTCGTTGAAGAGTTGAGGAATATCGGATGAGTTGAGGAACATCAGATTTGTTGAGAAGCGTCGTTGAAGAGTTGAGGAATATCGGATGAGTTGAGGAACATCATATTTGTTGAGAAGCATCGTTGAAGAGTTGAGGAACATCGGATGTGTTGAGGAACATCAGATTTGTTGAGAAGCATCGTTGAAGAGTTGAGGAACATCGGATGTGTTGAGGAACATCAGATTTGTTGAGAAGCGTCGTTGAAGAGTTGAGGAATATCGGATGGGTTGAGGAACATCAGATTTGTTGAAAAGCATCATGGAAAAGTCGAGAAGCATCGTTAAGATTTGAAGAACACCGTTGACAATCAAGAAGCCTTGAGAAAGCACCGTCAAAGATTCGAGGAACAACATAAGCGCCATTGAGAATTGAGGATTGAGAAGCACCGTTGAGACTTTGGGAGTCACCGAGTCCATAGTGTCACGACTAAGAAGAGCACGAGTCAAGAATCACTTCACCCAACATGACACATAGCCCATCGGTTGCGTCACACACAAATCACAAAGCCCACTGGAGTGGCAAACACACCATAAGCATTCTTTTGAGCACCACAGTATCACTTTGAGCACCACGCTCTTCCTTGAGTAAGACCTCCAGGTCGAGCTCCCTCACAAGTCTATTAGTCATAGTGAAGCATAGATCACCAAGCCCACTGAGAATGGCAAATACACTGAACACATGTACTAGGACCACAATCGTTTTAGAACACAATACAGGCACGACACAAGTCCACTCGGAGTGGTACACCCCACAGCACCAATTCATGCTAGGATCAGAACACTAGACATGATAGGACTTAGGACAAAATTCATATCACATCCATGCATAGCATATCACTCTTATAGCATAGCATCCGCCTGATTGTTGTGTATGTGCATGTGTGATTTATTCCTTTGTGCCCTGAACTACGTCCTGGTCTGATTCCCCTTGGGATACGTAGGCAGCTCACGTAGAGCGCGACCAGCACTAGCCTCAGCATCATTCCATCTTTTGCAACGCTTTTTATCCTAAATTTATAGCCTCCAAAAGACCCGTCTCTTCAAAACTTTGGCACTCGCTTGCGACATGCGTTGCCTCGCAAGTTCCTACCAAAGAGGGGCAAACTGTAGACACCCCATTTTGTCGGCTATCAGATTTAGGAGACTTATAGCTTGGTGGTTCACAATGATCGTAAAAGACTCAAAAGGACTCCTGGAAGTCAGCTCTATCTCTCAGAATGCTCAGATTGACCAAAATGCCCCTGAAAGCCCGAAGACTCCCAGATTTGGTCCCGAAGTTCTGAAAACATGCTATGTCGTAAGAAAAATGATAAAATGAGTTTTTAAGTAAAACTGGATGAAATCGTCAGCTCCCAGAGACCCCCGGAAGTCCCGGAAGTTCCCCGAAAGTCCCCGTTGACCGGTTTGACCAAGGTTTGACCAGGTTTGACCAGAGTTTGACCAAGTTTGACCAAAATCGTCCAAATTCACCGGAATCATTAGAAAAGTATTAAAATGAGTTTTAAAAGAGAATCGAGCGAAAACGTCAGCTCCGGGGAGCTCCCAGAGGTTCCCAGAACTTCCCGGGAATCCCAAGTTTGACCAGTTGACCAAGATTTGACTTTGGAATCGGGGCACCGAAATAATTTTCAAATATTTTTCATGGATACTAGAGGTCAATAGCTTTCCAACGGTATATCGCACATAATTCATGGATTTAAAACGAATTTATTTTGAATTTCCGAAGGCGAAAAAGGCGATCAAATCAGCTTTTATCGCGAATACCGCAAAACTTTTCAAAGTGACCTATCCCCGAACTATTTTTTATGTAAATTAGACTCCATTATCTTTCCAACGGTATATCACAACCTCAATTTGGAGTTCGTATGCATTTTCTGTGAATTTCGGACAAAATAGGGCCTTTTCGCGAATACCGGAACCTCTGGGGGCCTAAACGTAATTTTCTGGGCTTCTGAGGAGCAGTGCCGCCGCGGCACTCAACCCTCGCAGAGTCCATTTTTGTAATTTTTTTGGGGGTCCAATTTGATTAATTGAAAGCCAAAACGACGTAGTTTTATGTTCACAGATGTTTGGGACCAATGGGAACACTTCTAAAATCCCAAAACCACCCCAAATTGGCCTATATAAACCCCCCATTGCTCTTCATTTTGGGGGGGCCAAGTGCAAAAGCTTGAAAAGTTGTAGAGAAGAAGAGAGATAGAGATAGGTTTAGAAGAGAGAAAAGGAGCTTCCTCCTACTATTTTGCTATAGAAAGTGAGTTTTAATCTTGTTTTCTTCCATTACCTCTCTTATACTTCACATTCCAAACACCCCCAATCACCATTCTTGAGTTAGGAAGTTACTTCCATGTCCAAATGTCAAAATCTATGAGTGAAACACCAAGCTACAAGTCCAAAATCACATTGATTATCATCTATTGATTGCTATTTACTTGCTTGTTTATTTATTGTTCATCTCTTCTTACCTCATTTCTTTTTTATTTTTCTTTATTTTCTTACTAGTTCATCATCATCTAAGTGATGACATGAAGTTTGGGGTGAGTGAATCCTTATGGATAGTAGCTCTTGACCTCAAAAACATGTTTGATAGATGATGATCATAACTTCAATACCTCCAAGGTATCATTGAAGTGTATTGAAGTTATGTTCAAAATAGAAATAAATCTCTCCAACAATCTTGGAGGTTCTTGATGATGAGTTTGATGTTGGCATTTTAAGTGGCTATGATCCTCATTGAGTATTAAAAATATGTTTTCAAAACATCTATTTCAAAACCCTTCTCAATCCTTCTCATTTTGGTTTCAAGAAACAAAACCTTGTTTTTCCCAAAATCTTCAAAATAATGGGTCAAAACAGTGAGTGAGTTGAGTTCAAAGATTTCTCTAGAACTCAATACTCAACATATGGATGCAAGGCCACTTGGAAAGTCTTCCTAACCCATTAGAGAATACCCATGATTTTTGGTTTGACTTGGAAGTACATGGAAATGGTCCATTTAGACCCAAACATTCCTTCCAGACATTCTGTTTTTGCTGTCACAGCAGCTAGGTCCACTTCCAACCTTTTTTTCAGAAAACCTTTCCAAAACGGGTGGTCCTAACTTATTTTTCCCTTAAACTTCTATGTCTTAGGAAACTTTCTGTATAAAATGGACCTCTAGATCATTCGTTTTCATTTTCTAAGATTTTCTAACATTTCAGCCGACAGTACGGACTCTGTTTCTGAGTGACCTCTGTTGTTTATATGATTTCTCTCAATATGTAATAGTTATTAAAGATTGGCTTTTTGGGTTGTGTTCTAGACACAATAAGGAACATCTCCATAAAAAATCATGCATTTAAAACATTCCTAACCCCTCTTTTCAAATTCCCAAAGATCTGGTCACTGTTCTGTCCACTATTCACAGCAAGCACAATTTAACTTCTATTCTTTGATTTGATGCTTATATGTATTCCAAATTATCTCATGTCCTAGGAAGTAGTTCATACTACATTTTTACATATTCCATGCTGATTTCATTCATTCATTCATACATATTTTAGACTTCTAAGTCATTCTAGAAATCCACGTACCCAAAACACACTACAACCTTTGCACATTTTAGATACATACGTTGCATTCATGCAAGATTTGGGGCTTTTGTGACTCCTAATCTAAGAAGATTATAAGGAACGACCATGATCACACGTTCATGCTTCCCCTGATCTAATCATCCTTTCTCATCCGTCCCGGGGATTGAGGGATCTTCTTTTCTCAAAGATTAACATGCATCATACTAGCTTGCTAAGCATATTTTGATTTCTTTGTTTATTTGTTTCGAGAACAATTCATGTCCCCCTCTAGATTAGGAAGTCTTGATTATTTGATATATGAATAGACGATTTTTTTTCTAGGTTTATTTGTGTGATCTTTCACTTTACATTGTATGATATTTGACTTAGATCTTATGAATGATATTTTATCTTTAGATCTTCCAATTTCAAGATTCTTATGTAATGTAATATACTATCATAGTATTAATTGCCGAACCATACATAGTATAAGATGATTATTTGGATGCTAATTGAGGCCCGTCGAGAGACGGGACGAGTTGAGGGTGTTTTAGTCGCGACAAAGGCTCCTTCCTCTCTCGTACCAAAACCCCGAGCCAAGTTCTTTGGTTATGAAGGACCGTTGCCCTTTATCCATTTGGGTGAGTCAAATTAGGTTTCTTGGTTCCTTAAAGACCAAGTGGCGACTCTGTATCTGTTTTCAACAGACCAATTTTCTTGCTTTGATCCAAATCAAATTTCAAACAAGTTTCGACAACCAAAACGAAGCAGTGGAAGCCCGGTATCCACAGTCTGCAGAAGGCTATGGGAACTTCGTTCAAGATGAATACTACTTCCATCTTCAGACTGATGGGTAGACCGAACGTGTTAATCATATTATGGAAGATATGCTCAGGGCTTATCTAATTGACTTTGAAGAGTCTTGGGAGACGCACTTGTCGTTGGTCGAATTTGCATATAACAACAGTTATCACTCGAGTATTGGGATGGCATCGTTCGAAGCCTTATACGGAAGGCCATGTCGATCTTTGTTGTGTTGGGAAGAAGTGGGAGACACTAAATTATTGGAACCAGATTTGGTGAGGGAAACTAATGAGAAGATTTCACTGGTCAAGGAAAAAATGAAAGCTGCACAGAGTAGACACAAGAGTTATGCGAATCGGCGTTGAAAGGATTTGGAGTTTAGTATCGGGGATCACGTACTCCTTAAGGTTTCACCGTTCGGGGAATAGTATATTTTGGTCAGAAAAGAGGAAAGTTGGCACCTCGTTTCATCAGACCGTTTGAGATACTGGAATATGTTGGGAAAGTGGCTTATCGACTCGCGTTGCCACCAAAGATGTCTAATGTTCATAATGTATTCCATGTCAGTATGTTAAGGAAATACATAAGGGATCCTTCACATGTAGTGAGTTTTGATGATATTGAGACGAGTCAGAATATTGTCTACAAGGATAGACCTGTGAGGATTCTTGACCAGAATATCTTCCTTTGGTTAAGGTTCAGTGAAGGCATTACAACGACGGAGGAGCATCGTGGGAGTTAGAATCAGACATGAGGAATAGATAACCCGAGTTGTTTCAGGACTAGTTAGCTCAGATTTCAGGGCGAAATCTCTGTAAAGGTGGGTAAAGTGTAACACCTTATATTTTTCTTTTCATTAATAAATTAATATTTGATTTTATTTCTTTTTTAAAATATTATTTTGGGGTTAAATCGTAATTTCCTTAAAATATAGAAAATACTTTCCATGGTTTTGAAAACGATATCTATGTTTTTGTATATACCACAATTTATTTCCTACACTAACATGATTTTCTATATTTTTATTTGAACTGTAAAATACCAGTTTTTATTTTAATCTGCGTTTATACCGCGACTTGGCTGAGGGAGCACGTGAGCTCGACCTCACCGGCAGAAATCCACAAATTGCTTGGAGCCCAAATTTGGGCAGTCTATATATATCTTTGTATTCTATCAATCTCTCACAGTTCACTGATCTCTCTCTCTACGAACTCTCAATTCTCTCAAACTCTTTCAATTTCTCTCTTACTCTCTCTAGATTAACATACACACATAGATTTCAGTATATATATATACATACACACAGATACTTACACATAGATAGTTAAATATATCTCTAAATCAAGAGAGAACGAGGAGTAATTCTTAGACGACGGTTATTGCGGAGGAATTCTCAGTACCAAAATTTATAGTTCAAATCCCTCTGAGTATTATAAACTCACTCCCAACGTATATATATATATATATGTATATTTCTGTATATATGGAGGTATATATGTATATATGCGTATATATAAATATACTATTGAAGCTTTGAAATTGGAGTTTTACAAAAGCTAACCAAAATCAATTCCGTAAATTAAAAATGAAAGATCTTAGTCCCAATAAGCTGTGGTTCGAATACTACGGCTTGATTCATCCGTATCGCGACGTATTGTCGATTTAAAGTTTTGACATCCTTACTTTAATCGTAAATTTTGAGAGATACAATCTGTATCAGTTTAATCCGATCGCGTATTCTTAATCTACGCGGAAAAATAAATAAATCCACATATTATATGTCTTGGTTGAAACAAAATCTGAAAATGGGTAAATTACAGTCCAGAATTTTGAAACAGGGAAAAAACGAAGAATAAGAAGAAGGTTCTACAACAACTCGAGACTCACACGCGCGACCCGCTTGCGCGACCTATGCAGTTTTGGGCAAAAAAGGATTTTTAACAGATTTTACAAGATCGGCCTGATTGCTCACGCGACCCGCTTGAGCGACAGGGCCTTTTTGGCAATTTGCATATTTTTGTATAAGGGACTATTTGGAAAAGGTTTGGGAAGTTTTAAGGAACTGTGTTGAAAGATATACTGTCTTAAAGACTCACATTTATGAATTAGACTAATAAGGATGATTTAGACTGAGATTTACATTCGTACGGACATTCTGATTTGTGATTAATAACTGATGCTACGATTCATGGACATTAACATGTATTATAGGGTCAAGTTCGAGTCTACATGCATGGGGTATGAAAAAGCATGAAAAGAATAAAGAGCAGCGATGTATTGTATGACTCAGATATTGATCGGATAGTATTCCTGTTATCTGAGACGACAGTGGTGTGTACAACTTAGATATCGATCGGATATTATTCCTGGTATCTAAGGCACGCGTTTTGGATACTGAGCTGATATCATTCCTGGTATCCGAAGTGATGATAGGTTGTGATCAACCCAGATATCGAGCGGATATTATTCCTGGTATCTAAGGCGATAGCGTGCTGTGCGACTCCAATACTGAGCGGTTATTATTCCTGGTATTGGAGGCGATGGTTTTGTGTGTGACTCCAATAGTGAGAGGATATTATTCCTGGCATTCGAGGCGACAATGTAGTGTACGACTCAACTATCGATCGGATTTTATTCTTGGTATCTGAGGCGCGCGTTTTGGATACTAAGCGGATATTATTCCTGGTATCCGAAGCGATGGTATGGTGTACGACTCGGATGCTGAGCGGATATTATTCCTGGTATCTGAGGTAATGGTATGGTTGAATTGAGTGTGTCGAGGGAAAAGAGTCGGCAAGATGAGATGATACAATGTTCATGCTCAGTTACATATTTATTGCTTACTGCATTCCTATGTGACTTATGTTGAAGTTGGAACCTTGAATTATTGTTTTTAAAGTTTAAATTGTACCGTTGTTTATATGCTTATATATACATTACGAGTATATATTTATTTTGCTCACCAGTTTGCATAAGCTGACGGCGTTGATGCGTCCTGGACTCCATGTCCAAATTTTTCAGGTCAGGAGCAACCAAAGTATTTTGACTATGCTAGTTAGAGACCGGAGGATGTCCAAAAGAGCTGATTTACCTTTACTCATGTGTTACTTATCAGAGTTGTAATAGACTCTATGATAGATTTGAATAAGGGTGGTTTATGCCTGAGGCTATGATTGATGTAATAGTTTAGTAAGTTTAATTTTGGAGCTTGATATTTATTAGTAACCTTTTCTTTAGACATGTTGTTTAAGTTTTTTGTTGCAGGGACAATTGGTCACTCTCACTTGTCACGACCTACGAGTCTATAAAGGAAATTCAATGCTTTCCTGAATTATGCTACATTTGGGCGTGACATTCTCACTTATTAATAACTTGTTCTCAAAAATATATGTCAATATATTTCTACCAAACAGGATTAAATTGCAACGGAAAAGAAGAATACTTCCCACGACAAATATTTTGTGCGAAATTTCTCATTTTTATGTATTATCCAAAATCATGAAGTTGCTAAGAAATTCGCCACATTAAAGCTGATAATGGAAAATGTACACGTTGGTCTGGTGACACACTCTTGTTTTTACACTCCCAATATATGTGTAGAACAATTCACACATTCACAACCCTAGATGGACAATTTTCACTTATAATAAAAGACCCATTTACGCAATATTTAATTGAGAATGAAATAACAAATGGATTGGGAAATTTCTCACTTCATTTGTTAGGAAATTTGTGAGATATTTGTCACTTTATTAGTGATAAAATCCTCACTTTATTTGTGAGAAAATTTCAAGAAATTTCTCACTTTAATTTCACATGTTTATAGCGTCTACGAAATTACTTACCTCGGTAAACAAGGATGAACACTAAACTACAGTGCATAAATTTCTCAGCTTCTCAGTCAAATGATGGAATTTAAATGGAAAGATTGAGTCATTTAGATTACCACTTCTAGCTATTTCCATCATAAGGTGTAAAGTTGCAGTCGTCAAAAGTTGCAGTGTTCTTGTGAGAAACGAAGCCCTAATTGACCAAGAAATAATTTCGTCAGAAAACCCTAGATTCTGAAAATAGAGAAGATATGTTGTCTTTGGGTTAGATATTGTAATGGAGTGAGAATTTTGTGATGATTTTGAAAGAAGAAAAAAAAAAATTAAAAAATAAAACATAAAAAAAAAAAAAAAACAATCAACGAAACTTGAGTACGTCAAAAATTTTCCCAAATATCTTGAATGTGAGAACTGTAACAAGAAATTGATGCCGATAATGATAAAATTAATTGACATGGAAGAATAATCAAGCTATTAATAAAGTTCTTTTCAATATATAAACAAAATAGTAGATTCTCACCTTTTATACCCATCTCCGTAACTTTGATCGGAACCCTAATTGTTTCTTTGATATTTTATCCACCATTTTTTTCTGTTGGAGTCGAGCTCTGCTTCAGACGATCTTGGATGTGGGTCGATTTTGGTGAGATAAGCTAGTGAGAAAGGAAATCGTTCCTATTTATGGGAATCACGAAATCAAGGATTGGTGTTTAAATTTTGAATCCCTGATATTTTGTGATTTGATGGGAGTAATTTTTGCATATACATGAATTTAAAAACTGCATGCACCAAGGGTATTTTGGTCTTCAAAAATATAGAAGGACTAATTCCTAAAGGAGCTTATAAGTTGGGCCTATTTCTAGAATGGATGTATAAGAAAGACTAAATATTAACTAAACCCATTTAAGATGATTAGTAGTTTCCATACTAAATGCTTTACAAATTGTGAATGATCTCATTTGAAATCGTGGACGTACAAACAGGCCCTTAGTCATGTCACGCATTAAAATGATTTCTTTTTTTTTTTTTTTTTATCAATTTTAAAGTGATTGAACACAATACTAACTTACTACAGTCATGTTGTAGGACATATAGCAAGACCAAAATAAACCAATAGGAATCCTTTTTTAATAATTTGGAAACTCCTCCAATTTTTTACACCTTTTGCATTTCCCTCCTTTCTCTCTCCATACATCATTCCCCCTTCTCTCAACACTCTTTCTCTCTAAATTACTAAGTATGAATCTAAATATCATATTTTACAAAAATGTCATTAACTTAGCTTTGGGTACGGACAAATTGTAGTGTGTATATATATACATAAACACACATACTGAAACCAAAAAAATATATATATATACACATAGGAAGTCCTTTTCAGCCTGATTTTGGTTGGCAATCAGCCAAAATGCCACAAGGATACGAGTGTTTAGGGTCCCCAATTTGGTGGCAGGTAAGCTGCCAAAAGATTGGTTACAAAGTCCACGTCGTGGGGCTCAGTCTAACAGAAGAAAGAAAGAAAGAAAAATTCACTTTGCAAACTTCATTTATTTTCTATCATATTTCTTCTTCTTCTTTTTTATTTTATTTTCCTTATCATTTTTCTTTTCATTCAAACTAAAGAAAAGTGATTTTCCTTAGGCTTTGTTTGGTTCTTCGATTCAATAAGGGAAAATAAAGAAAAACATATAGGCTCCATTTGTTTTGATATAAAATATTTTTCAAAAATGCTGTCACCTTATAAGGTGAAAGTATTTTATAAGGTGAAAGTATTTTCGAAAAATATTTTATATCAAAACAAATGGAGTGATAGAGGAAAATTTTTTCTTTTGCTTCGCTTATAAGTAAAATGAAGAGGGAAATCGGAAACAAAAGAGAATAAATATATTGAGAAAAAATTAAACATTTTAAATGTTGTGAGTCAATTCCCTTCCTTAATTCATATATTACAAACATTTTATAAATAAAATAAAATAAAAGTTTTTTTTTAATGTTATTTGAGGATAAAGGAAAACACATAGGAACTAGTTTTTCTTCTTGTTTTCCTTTCCTTTTTTTTCCACGAAAAATCGAAATTCATGAACCAAATAGAGCCTTAGTGTTATCCTTTTTCTTTCCTAAATAAATACATGAACCAAACAGAGCCTAAAGCATGGTTACAAGGGCAAGTACTCTTCAGTAGCCAAAACAATTTAATTAGGTACTGTTCTTCCCGTATTAAGTGTAGTTTGTGGATCTCTTAGGCCACCAAAAAAAAGTGTAGCTTGTGGATTCAAGGTAGCAATCAAGATTGCAAGTGAATTTGAGGAAAAACACAGCGACGACAACAGGGGTGATTCTTGAGAGTGATTCCAAAGTGGCAATTTCGTGGGCAATGTCACACATGTTCGTCTGTAAAAGATCAACTTAACGGCGAATTATCTCGTTGGCAATAGTAATACTTCAATGATGAAAATCGTCAAAAAAGTACATCTTTGCCAGCAAAACTTTTGTCAGAAATTTGGTGACTTTCCCTACAGTATTCTATCGCTAATGAATATCATTGTTTCCTTACAAAATATTTTTGTTGTCAAAAATGTCTTTTTTGCGACAAATATTTGTCAATAATATATATCATTTCCCAACGAAACTTAATTTCATCGTTAAAGACCTACCCCGACAGGATATACTGGAAAAAGTGTGACGACTTTTGTTATGTTACTGTGGGTACCCAAACCAAGCATGGGGCCTAAAAGGTTTAAGCCCGCTTGATTGATCCCATTTCAAATCTTATGTCAACAACCACGAGTGAGGTTCACCACCCTTCATTAGCCTTTATCTTATCCGACCGATTTGGATTATTCGTATTTCAAATTCCATGGGGCTTTTTATCCAACCCGAGGCAACAATCGATACCCATGATCCATATCCGAGCTACGAGTGAGTAATCCATGTTTTATCCCACCAGGCTAAATCCAGAGAGATCCTCACTAATAGAGTCGCCACTTGGTTTGATATAGGAAACCAAGGAAACAAAATCTATCAAGTCCAATGGATAAAGAGTACCGCCTCATCGTCACCAAAACTCGGTTCGGGAGTTAAGGTACGAGAGAGAAAGGAGCAAGATTGTGCTAAAACACCCCATCTCGCTCCATCGTGAGATGGGCCTCAACTCAGCTTTCAAAGTGATTGACTAGACATTATGTGGACCATTTCAATTACACTAATGCAATCCTAATTTTAGTTATAAACAACTAATAAAAGAAAATTGTGCAAGAAACTAAGCAATTACATGCAATGCACGTGCTAAAGCAGTAATTCGGAGACTAAACGTATTACTATACTCTATGCATGCAAAAGGAAATAAGAGGGATTAAATGTGAAAGTCACACACTCAGAATCCTAGAAAAACATGATATCTAAGCACCTGTAATCATGTAAGGAATTTAAAATTTGTGTTTTATCCACCTAATCATGCTTCTATGTGATCCTAGGAAAGCAGTAGATAAGAGGGATGTTAGAAAACTTACCCGGGATAGCATAGCATTCCCAATTATCCTAATTAACCATGGTTAGGACAATAAAGCATAATATATAAGATAATCTAAGTGAATACCCTACTATTCTAAGCATGGATAACATGTGCGTATATCCAAACACGACTATTGTGTGTAGTAGTGTGCATGTGTAGCCTAAGTAGGGTGTTATCCCTAGTATGGATAACCTACTATTCTATATGAGGATAGTGTACAAGTGTATGCATGTACATGGATATGAACTAATTAATTCATAGATAATAACTACTATGCATGGATGAACTAGAATAACCTAATTCATAGATAAGAATTAAGCTACATGTATTAAACTACTATGCAAGGATATGAATTAAACGTGGATGGCCTACTATCCTAATTAACATGAATTACAACATTATTTCTACGTGAATGCCCTAAATCTAGACTCGTGGATCCAAATTAAGGTTTCATTACCCTTGGGGATCGGATATCCATGGATTGGATATCAACCCCACAGGCTCTGTCTACCACATCACTACGGGTAGAGTTCGTCTAGGATAGGTCAACTTTAATAAGAATACTATAAACAAGGAATTAAAACTATCCTAAGAACTTTAAAGATCTAAAGCTAATAATAATGAAGAATACAAAGAACAAACAAGAATTTAAACCTGGAACTATAAAAATCAAACAATAAAATAAAGCAAAAATAAAAAGAAAGGAAGAAGAACTACCCTCAGAATACTCCTCCAGCAGAGCTTGGCTGGCACCGTAGACTCCAAGACTTATATTTTTCCTAAGGACGTATATTTTCGTAACTCTAAAAACTTATATTTTTCCTAAGGACTTTCTAGGGGTGCTTCGGAATCTCCCAGATGAATTTCCTTGGGCTCTCTAGTCCTCAGGATTTCCAAGTGTGTTTGATGGGGAGGAGAGGATCCCCTTAATAGTTTGAGTTTTGGGTGAAAAAGTTCATTGCTAAGTGATGTGGAACGAAAAAAATATAAATTTTCATGTTTTTGGGCTTTTTCACTCGAATTAGGGTCAAATCAAGGATCTGGAATGCATCTAGGACATCTAAGAGCCATAGTGGCACTTAGGAGAGTTCCATGTGGAAGGCTAGAGTATCACGCGGTAGTCAAGAGTGCCACGCAGCACTCAACCCAGAACATTGTTTTTTTTTCCTCTAACTTCTGGGGCTTCGTTCTCTCACCTCAGTTATCATTTTTGGGCTTGTGATATACCGTTGGAAAGGTGTGGGAGTCTAGTTTAAGATGTTTTTAGTTTCATTCAAATGGAGTTTGTGGATTTTGAGTTATGGTCAAAAAGGTGAGGCTGGCTCCAAAAGGAACAAACATGTGAGGTGTAAAAAGGGTAAAAATTTTCCTAAACGGTGTTTGGCCAATGTGAGAGATTGGGTCACTAATTTGAGTTATTTCAGGAATACTTTGTAAAGGGAGTTCTCGGGATCCCACCTCGAGATCTCAATTTTTCTTGGCAAAAGGCGATTTTTTTTATCATTTCATGTGAAAAAGCTATCCTAAATTGGGCTCCTTTCTCTAAATTGTGTTTCTAGCGTACCTAAGTCTTCTTAAAGGTTATGCTAATGTATCTCGGAGACCATGGTGCTTCACGGAGTTCTGCTTCATAATCGATATTTCCTGATTCCAGTCATCGGGTTGTTATTGAGGCGGGGTCCCTTCTGTCGAACGGACGAACCAAAATAGGGTGTCTACAGTTGGTTACGACATTTTCGGACGAAACTTTTTTTTTTCACAACAAAATATTAATTCTTTAGTAATACTCACTTTTCTTGTAGTGAAGTCATAGTGCAAAGTAAGGGTGATTTCTTTTAAAACTTTCACCAGTGGGAGAGAATAAAGTTGTTAGCCTCAGATCTACAATGACACAAGGTATCCATAGATGAGATGCAACAACATATATAGTCTTTCATATATATATAGCAGTGTACATGATTTTATTTATTTGTATTTTTTGAGTTTCGTTTTTGGCGATGCAACCTTTGCCAGTGTTGTGAGACTATATTGCCATGAAATTCCTCCCATTGATGAAATTTGCTTGAAAAAAAAAAGTTTAGTTTTTGGATTAAAGAATGAAAAAGATTTTGGAAGTAAAAGGAGTGAAAAACATATGTCTTTACTGGTTTCCAATTTCTATCCCATTTAAATAGTATTAAAAATGCTTAATGATAAAATATACCTCTGAAGTTTGGTCCCTGTCATATTCGAGTCCTTATAATTTCAATTGCATTAATTTGGTCCCTAGGTTTTTCAAATAGAAGCAATGTGGTCCAGACGATTCATTATGTGAGAAAATTAACTGAAGTCTTCTATTTAGAGACCTGAGCCACTGGTATTATTAACTATACCACACAAGGATGTGACAGTCTAGCATTAGTTGTAACCAACTGATGAGAATTTGTTGTATTTGGTTTAGAGTTTGTTATGACTCAGTTAGATATTGTCTTAATGTAACAGATATGTGCATCAATAATGAGAATAAGATAGATTACCTTCTGAATCTTCATCTTCTACCATTGAATGATTTCATGGTATCGAAGCCATAGAGAACAAGCGTTCATTAATGGCGACTTCAACCTCTTCAAATCAAACCAATCCGATCTATCTACTGTCCAATATCTCAAATCTCATTCCTTTCAAGCTCGAAGGCTCCAACTATATACTTTGGAAGTATCAAATTTCATTGATTTTTTGTACACATTCTCTTTTCGGTTTCTTAGATGGATCTCGATCTTGTCCACCAGAGTGTCTTACTAATGAAAATGGTCAGATTACTACGAATCTCAATCCAGAATTTCAGTCTTGGATTCTTCAAGATTAGGCTATTATTTACTCTAATCAATGCAACACTTATCGAACGTGCATTGTCTCTTGTTGTTGGAAAAACTTCTTCTAGAGAAATGTGGTTATCACTGGAAAGACAATATTTATCTCTGTCTCGATCTAACATTTTGAAATTAAAGTCTAATCTACAGACTATTTCAAAGAAATATGATTCTATTGATTCATATATTCAGAAGATCAAGAGGCTGAGAGATAAACTTGTGGTTGTGTCAGTTCAAATAGATGATGAAGACATGGTTTTATATACTCTGAATGGCCTACCTGCAGAATATAATAGCTTCAAAACTGTGATACGAACAAGATCTGAACATCTCACTCTCAAAGAGCTTCATTCACTTTTTCAATCTGAAGAACAAACTATAGAAGCTTCACATACTGTTTCTCTTCAAGATACTCAGTTTTCTGCTATGGTTACAACTTCAAATTGAAGTTCGGTACCTCAATTTCACGGTCATGGACAAAATTTTCAGGTCAAAATTGAGGAAATTTCTCCAATCGCGGAAGAAGAAGATCTAGAGGGAGATCAAGGGGAAGAGGTAGAAATCAATTCTTCCACAATTCATTATTCTTCACTAATTCTGGAGATCGACCACGCTCAGCACAGAGACGTCAAGTCTTTGTCAGATCTATAATAAACCAAATCACCTAGCCATTGATTGCTACAATCGAATTAACTATCCTATCAAGGAAAATTTCCTCCATCACAATTGTCTGCCATGGCTGCTTCTTCATCCTGGTTCCCTCATCCCTCTGATTTTGTCCATAATTCTAAAATGTGGCTTTCTGATTCTGGTGCTACGAATCACATCACTTCATATTTGAACAATCGCTCTTTTTTTATGATTACACTGGTAATGATAAGGTGTCTATTGGCAATGGTCAAGGTCTACCAATTTATTATATTAGCAACTCTAAATGCCAAACTAAATCTCATCAATTTTCTTCACAAAACATACTTCATGTTCCTGCCATATCTTCCAATCTTCTAAGTGTTCACAAATTATGCATGGACAATAATTGTCATTTCACTTTCATGCTAATTTTTTTCAAATTCAGGACAACGCCACGGGGAAGATACTTTACCAAGGACCCAGTAATAATGGACTCTATCCTTTCCATGATTTTTAGTCTTCGAGCTTCTTTCAAGCACATTTAGCCAATAAAGTCTCAGATTCTCTGTGGCATGCTAGACTTGGGCATCCTTCCAATCCAGTTCTTCATCAAATTCTTCCTTATATCCTTGCTTATTCCAGCTCTTCACTCCATCAATCAGTCTATCAGCATTGCCTGGATGGAAAAATGTTCAGACTCCCTTTTTCTCAATCTTTACATTCTGCTCAATATCCATTAAAGATCATACATAGTGATGTATGGGGTCCTGCACCCACTAAGTCCTTAGATGGCTTTCGATACTATGTTTTCTTTATTGATAATTGTACTAGGCACTGCTGGATTTTTTCCCAACATAATAAATCTGATGTAGTTCATGAGTTTGATAAATACAAAACCTACATAGAAAATCTTTTATAGTGCAAAATCAAAATACTCAGAACTGATGGTGGTGGTGAATACATAATCTTTCTTTTTCAATCCATACTTTCTACTAATAGCATACATCGCCAAAAATCCTATACTTATACACCCCAACAGAATGGCCTAGCAGAAAGAAAACATAGACATATTGTTGAAACTATTATAGCTCTTATGCCTTATGCTTCTTTTCCTTCACAATTATGGCTTCATGCTTTTGCTGTAGTTTTTCTTATTAATAGAATGCTAAGCACCACTACATGTCATAATCCCCTTAGGAACTTTTGTTTGGTTCCAAGCCTGATTATAGCACTCTTATAATTTTTGGTTGTACCTGTTGTCCATATCTCAGACCTTATAATCACAATAAGCTCCAGCACAAAACAAAGCAATGTGTCTTTTTGGGTTACACGCTTGACTGTAAGGGCTATATCTACTTTGATCAATCCACCGGCAAGACTATTGTATGTCGACATGTCATCTTTGATGAAGAATTCTTCCCTCTTTTCTACATCTTTTCCTCATTCTTTACCAGCTTGATCTCCTTCTTCTTCCTCTTTTTCATCCCCTTCAATCTTAAGTCCACCTCATTTCATTTATCCCCCCTGTTCAAATCATTCTCATCCTCTTTCCCCTTCTCCATTTTCTTCTGAGTCTACCCATGTTCCTTCATTTCTTCCTCCCACCTCACCCCACATTTAGTCCTCCTTTCCCATTTCCTCTACCTCTGCTCCTCCACCACCTCTTAATAATAATACTCATTCCATGACTACAAGGGCTAAGTCAGGCATTTTTAAAAAAATGTTTAGATTTAATGCTCTTTATATTCTTTCTACTGAACCTATTTCCTTTACTGTTGCTTCTAGATTTCCTATCTGGAAGGCAGCCATGACAAAAGAATTTCATTCCTTACAGAAGCAATGAACTTGGACCTTTGGTTCCAACTCCTCCTGGTACTGATGTCGTTGGTTGTCGTTAGGTTTATAAAATCAAACATGACTCTGATGGATCTCTTTCTAGACACAAGGCTAGATTGGTAGCGAAAGGATACCATCAAGAAGTAGGTTTTGACTTTGAGGAAACTTTCAGCCCTGTTGTTAAACCCACAACTGTAAGGCTTGTGCTCTCCTTGCAGCTCAGTTCAATTGGAAATTAAGACAACTTGATGTTAAGAATGCCTTTCTTCATGGCATTCTTAAAGAAGAAGTTTACATGTCTTAGCCACAGGGCTTTATTGACCCTTCCTGTCCAAATCATGTATGCGAACTCCATAAATCCATCTATGGCCTTAAACAAGCTCCCAGAGCTTGGTTTGAAAGGTTTACTACTTATATTCAAACTCTTGGTTTTCAGTCCTCAATGCTGATCCATCACTTTTTCAACAATCTGATCACTCTCAAATACTGTCCTGCTTTTATATGTTGATGATATTATTCTTACTAGCACTAATCATGCATACATTTAAACTCTGATTTCTCAACTTCAAACTGAGTTTGATATAAAGAACTTAGGTCTCTTACACTATTTTCTTACTCTAAAGATCAAGCAAACAAATCAGGGTCATTGGAAACCTTCTTCATAAGTTTAATATGGCAGAGTACAAACCTTGTTCCACTTCTTCTTCTCTTACTACAAAACCCACCAAAAACACTGGTCATTTGCTTCCAGACCCCACTCCCTTTCAACAGGGTAAACAAATCTTACGCTATCTGCAAGGCACTCTTTCCCAGGGTCTGGTTTATCAATCTGGTTCTCTAAATCTCTCAGCATACTATGATGTTGACTGGGTTGGTGACCCAGTTGATCGCAGATCTATTACAGGATTTATTTTATATCTTGGCACCAATCCCATCTACTGGGGAGCTAAGAAACAAGACAAGATTTCCCAGAGTTCCACCAAAGCTGAATACAGGACATTAGCCACCACTGCTACAGAAATGAGACTTGGGTTCAAATGTTGCTATGTGAGCTTCGTGTTTATCTTTCTGATATTCCTACTTTGTGGTGTGATAATGTTTCAGCTATCTCTCTTGCCTCTAATCCTATATTTCATGCTTGGACTAAACCCGTTGCTTTTTAGACTATATATCACTTTGTTCGTGAAAAAATGGTTAAGAAAGATTTGGTTGTTGCCTTTGTTCCTAGTGAAGACCAAACTGCAGATGTATTCACCAAAAGCCCGACTTTTTCTCGTTTTCACCTTTTGAAGAACCAACTCATGGTTGTTCCACCACCACCCATTAGTTTTTAGGGGCATATTAACCATATCAAACATGGCCTTGACAGTCTGGCATTAGTTGTAACCAACTGATGAGAATTTGTTGTATTTGTTTTAGAGTTTGTTATAACTCAGTTAGATATTGTTTTGTATAAGTCGGTGTTGTGATTAGATATATAGATATGTAACAGATATGTGCATCAATAATGAGAATGAGAAAGATTTCCTTCTGAATCTTCAATCTTCTACCGTTGAATGTTTCTCATAGAATGAGACGTATTTTCTCACATAATGAATCTTCTGGACCACATTGCTTCTGTTTAAAAACTTCAATAACCAAATTAACGCAATTGAAGTTGCATGAACTAATAAACTAAGCATGGATCAAACTACAGGGGTATATGCTGTAATTAAGTCTAGGGTAAATTACATAAACCTCCCCTGAGGTTTGCCTTAATTACACGGACCTCCCCTCTTGTTTCAAAAATTACATAGACCTCCCTCGAGGTTTGTAATTAGGTAACAAAACGCCCCCTCCCCTAACGGTCTGTTAGTTTTTTTTTACATTAGCCTCCCCTGAAAATTACAATTAGCCCCCCTAATATTATAAAATCCCTCCAATGTTTTTGGGTTAATTTTTTTAGCATTAATTTATATCATCTACACAAAATACATATAAATAGGTCCAAAAAAAAAAAATTCCCCGAACAAACCTCTATCAAGCCCCCCATGTATTAATTTTCTAGATCCGCCCCTGTCCCTATGCTTCAAAAGTGGACACTTAACCCCCTGTGATTGTGGACTAAAATAGAATTATTATGATTTCAATCAAAACTGACGAAAATTTTAAAATTGGTTAAAAATATAAACACTTAACCCATTTTGTGATGTTAATTTTGGGGTTAACGCTCTTTGAGTGAAATCATAACAGTTCTATTTTAGTCCACAATCACAGCGGTTAAGTGTCCACTTTTGAAGCATAGGGACATGGGCGGATCTAGAAAATTAATACAGGGGGGCTTGATAGAGGTTTGTTCGGGGAAAAAAAAATTTTGGACCTATTTATATATATTTTGTGTAGATGATATAAATTAATGCAAAAAAAATTAACCCAAAAACATAGGAGGGAGGAGGGATTTTATAATTAGCACAAAAATATAAGAGAAATGGGGCTTAGTATGACAATTTTATAATATTAGGGGGGCTAATTGTAATTTTCAGGAGACGCTAATGTAAAAAAAACTAACGGACCGTTAAGGGAGGGGGCGTTTTGTTACCTAATTACAAACCTCGAGGGAGGTCTGTGTAATTTTTAAAACAAGAGGGGAGGTCCGTGTAATTAAGGCAAACCTCAAGGAAGGTTTGTGTAATTTACCCTTAAGTCTATTAGAAATTATAAAAAAGCAAAAATTAACAATAATATAAAATCAAGAAGAAGAAAAGGAAAGGTGTTCATTAGATATAGACTTATAGTTATACGGTCCCCCCTCTTTCAAATTGTTTATTTCATAGTTAAATATAAAATTATTTTCGTTAAATCAACGTCATCGATCTGAGTGTATTGGGCCATCTTAGAGAAAGTGAATGGAAGTCCAATTACAATATAACGCATTTCTGTGGAATTAATATTGACTTATATGCATAGCAAATCCTTTCTTTTTATTGGTGACATGTGACAATAACATTATACTTCCCCAAAAATAATGTTTATGTGAAACATCTTATCATAGTGACAATGTGAGAAAGAGAGGAAAGGGTTTTGGAGAAGGATATGGGACAGATGGTCCCCTACTTAGAGATTTTGGTTAAATTTGCATGACGTCTTAGTCTCCATTATATATATTTGTAAACATGATATGGTCTCTTTGGTGGTTCACCGGATTAAGAGAGAGAGAGAGAGAGGAATGGCAAGCTAGAAGGAAAGATTTAGGGTAAATTATAAATTATACCCCTGTAGTTTGAAGATTGTGTAAATTACATTTTATGGTTTTAATTTTGGTAATTTATACTCTATAGTTTGAAAATTGTGCAAAATCCACCCAATTACAAAAAAAAAATAAGGGCAAAATGGGAATATCGCATTATTTCTAGCCCAAAATAACCCCATGTGCAGAGGCGGACCCAAAAGTATAGTTCAGTAAGAGCAAAAGCTTATACAAGGGTTCAGGGACAGCGCCTTGATCCGATTTTTTTTTTTATTTTTTTGGATAGAAATAGTATAATTCTATGTGTTTTTTTGTTTGGGTACAAAGTAATCTATCCTTTAATTCTTTCATGAAAATTTTGTATCATAAGCTTAATTAGTTATTTGTATTTATCAATTTCACTATCCCAGAACTTCGTATAGGCTTTTGCTCCCACTAAACTACACTCATGGGTCTGCTCAGCACATGAGGTCATTTTGGACTGAAAATAATATGATATTCCCATTGTGCCCTTGCTTTTTTTGTAATTGGGTAGATTTTGCACAATTTTCAAACTGTAGGATGTAAATTGCCAAAATTGAAAACACAGGGTGTAATTAGCACAACTCTCAAACTACAGGGGAATAACTTGCAATTTACCCAAAGATTTACATTTCTAATGTCCACATCTATACTTTAAATAATAGACTCATTTATATTTCTATACTCTAATTTTTTTTCATATTGTGTTGGAGAATAAAATGAAGGTTTAATTATATTTTGCAGCCTTATATTATACCTACTTTTTGAATTGGATACATATACTTTTTTTGTTCAATTGATTGAGCTTCAAATATTCATTCAATCAGATTCAAATTCTGACACTGTTGGTTTAAACTAATGCAAATTATCACGTAAGTTGCGTGTAATGCTTACCTGTCACATGTTGGGTTAAGACAAATGAAGAGATTGTGAATGGCTCGAAAATGATGTGATTTTGGATGTGATTGAATGGAATTTTGGATCTGGTTGAATGTGATTTCGGATCTAAATTAATGCGATTTAGTTAAGGCTCTTTCTTTCTAAACTGACTTATAGGCCCGGGCCCTGGGGGGTATATTGTAAAAGTCAAAATTGGGGGAGAGCAATTAGTAAATTAATTCAAAATCTTCTAAATTACATGTAGGAGCAAAATATTTTACAAATTTTGCTACCCCGCAAATTAAGGACAAGTTTGTCAAATGAATATCATTTGCAATGTCATTTACGTTCTTTTGTCTACCTAGTAAATTTATTATTGTCAAATAACATGGGAGCAAATTGGCAATTCACTTTAAAAATTTGCGGACATCTACTTTTTTTTTTTTTTTGCTGGAAGAACAATTGCATAAATCTGAAGAAACAAACAAAACAAGCCTCAACCCCTTTGAGGATGTTCCTCAAATACAAATTGAGGAACCTCATCAACCGGGATAGGCCCAAAAACATTACAAAGCATTGCCCATTTGGCTAAATTATGAGCAACAAAGTTTGTCAATCTAGGGATCTTAACAAAGCTCCAAAAAACAAAAGATGAGGCAAGAAGACTTCTCCCATCCAAAATGATGCTTTCAATAGCCCAATCAGGATTGCTACTCCAGTCTGAAAGAGGTTGGCATACCAGCAAAGAATCTCCCTCAAAAATAACATTGTTAAAGCCCAACTCCACAGCAGTGGAGATACTAAGTAAAGCAGCCTTAGCTTCAGCCAGAGTAGGGTCCATGGGACGCTCTTTCCAAGATCTAGCATAAACAACCTTAGCTTGATGGTCGCGGAAGATGATAGCTAATGCTGTGGCATGATCACGGACAGCAACGTCGAAGTTTACCTTTACCCAATCAGTGGGCGGAGGGGTCCATCCCTCTTTAAGGTTTCTAGCAGATTGAGAGGCTTGCTTAAGGGAAATCTGGTGCTCCTTTGCCAAAGAGGTGATCTGGGCAGCCCAATGATGAGGATCAAACTTGGCTTCTTGAAATAAAACCTTGTTGCGCAAGTTCCAAGTTTGGAATAAAACAATGGAAGCAAATATAGTAAAATCCTTGGCCTCGTCCACGGGGATGTGAAGAACCTGAGAAGGATTAAGAATCAATTTGATCCAAAAACGCATACCTGAAGCAGCAAATACAGTGGGGTCCAAGGGCCACCTCGATGATCTCCAAGTAAATTGTACAATAGGGCAAAGTAAAAACAGATGCTCTGGAGATTCCTCTGCTTGGTCGCAAATCGGGCATCGAATAACATCGATATGGAAACGAGAGGCCAACACTGACCTAGTAGGGATGATATTAGCCGCCACTTTCCAAAGGAAAGTCTTGAGGCGTTCGTGCAAAAGAGCACTCCAAATTTGGCTCCAACATTTTGGAGGAAAAGACGCGGAAGGAACCATTCTAGGTCTCTGATCAGTAAGGTACGCTGACTTGACCGAAAACAGACCTTTTTTGTCTGGGATCCATTTCAAAGAGTCATCCAAACCCGAACTTGGGATATGGATATTCTGAATAGCTTCGGCCGAGTCCGGAAGGAAGAGTTGGTTGAGCAGGGCTCTATTCCATCCTCCTTCAACATGGTTGAAGAGATCCTTTACAAGAGTAATGGGTGAGTGGGGGAGAGACCTGGGAACAGGCTTGAAATTGGGCAGAGATGGTACCCAAGGGTCATCCCACAAATTAATGCGCGAGCCATTACCAAGCACAAAACAAGCTCCTTTAGAGAGGAGGGGCAAGGAAGCTGCAATTCCTTGCCAGACCCAAGAGGAATTACACACTTTTGGAGGGTGGAGCAAAGGAAATCTTTGAAGGTATTTGGCCTTAATGAGGTTGACCCAAGGTTTGTCAGCCTTGGATAATATTTGCCAGCCCAGTTTAGCCAATAAGGCTCGATTATAGTCTTTCATTCTGCGCAAGCCCAAACCCCCTGAGCTTTTGGGGAGGCAAATGGTATCCCAAGCTTTAAGGCATAACGAATTATTCTTATTCTCCGAATTACTATGACCCCACCAGAAATTTCTCATTTGTTTGTCCAATAAGAGACAAAGGTTGGAGGGTAAAGGGAAGACTGACATGGTATAGACTGGCATAGCCTGTGTGACCGATCTAATCAGCGTACCTCTGCTAGCTTGAGAAAGAAGAGAGCACTTCCATCCCTGGAGTCTAGACTGAACTTTTCCCAGAATATCTGAGAAAGCTTGTTTTTTCGAACCTTGAGCAAACAGGGGAAGGCCAAGATATTTGGCATTTGTGGGGGCTTTTCTCAGCGCTGTTTCCCTTCTGATCGATCTAGCGATATCTGGGCATGTATTCTTACTGAAAAAGAGTCTGGATTTTGAGAGATTGATTTTCTGGCCCGACCATTTGCCATAAAATTTCAGACAATCAAGAATATTACTGGCTTCATCCGGAGTGGCCCTTCCAAAGACAATAAGGTCATCTGCGAAAAGAAGATGGTTGATAGAGGGGCAACTTCTGGCAGCCTTGATACCATGAATCAGATCATGTGTAGAATCTCTGTGAATAATCCTGGAGAGAATATCAGAACACAGAATGAAAAGAAAAGGGGAAAGGGGGTCTCCTTGACGGAGGCCCCTTTCTGGTTTAAAGAAACCCTGAGGACAACCATTGATCAGGACTGAGAAAGAAACCGTTGAAATACACTGCTTAATCCAATTGCACCAGAGATCAGAGAACCCAAGACATTTTAGCACCTTAATGATGAAAGGCCACTCCATTCTATCATATGCTTTTTCCATGTCGAATTTTATACCCATAAGACCTCCTTTTCCCTTTTTGTTTCTCATGGAATGAATAATCTCCTGGACAATGATGGTGTTATCATGAATGACTCTCCCAGGAACAAATGCAGATTGCATAGGGGAGATGATTTTCTCAAGAAAAGGTTTCAGTCTATTTGAAAGAATTTTGGAAATGATTTTGTAAATCACATTACACAGACTGATAGGCCTAAAAAGATTTGGGGAAGACGCATTTTTCACTTTTGGGATCAAAGCTATATTAGTGTGATTCAGATCTTTTAGAATAAAACCCCCCGTAAAGAAGCTGCGAACTGTGGCAATAACATCAGAATTCACGATGTTCCAGTAACGTTTATAGAAAATGGCAGACATCCCGTCAGGACCAGGGGCCTTCGTAGAACCAATTTGGAACAAAGATTCCTTTATCTCTTTATCATCTGGGATGTGGCACAAGAAATCATTATCATCAGTAGTGATGACCCTCTGGATGAGACCATCAAGATCACTCGGCAAGTCGGGAGAAGAGGTTTTGAAGAGTTGCTGGAACATAGAAATGAAAGCAGATTTGATTTCCTCAGGATCATCAGTCCATCGACCATCATCAAGCTTTAGCCGGTCGATGGCATTTTTGCGACGACGAATAATGGTTGAGATATGGAAGAATTTAGTGCTCCTGTCACCATCTTTCAGCCATTGCACTCTTGATTTTTGTCTCCACATTAGCTCTTCTCTTCTAAGGTTTTCATTCAAGTTAACTTTGAGAGCTTCAATTTTGGAAGAGGAATCCTCCGTCCGGTCCTGAGCTTGGAGGGCTTCTATAGCAGTATAGGAGGTCTTGATATGGGTTTGAACTCTGCCAAACTGTTCACGATTCCAAATGAGAAGAGCCTTTCGAACAGCTTTTATCTTTTGGCATAATCGAAAGGCTGGGGAGCCATGAACAAAAGTGGAATTCCAAACTTGGTTAATAACCAAGGCACATCTATCATCTCTTGTCCACATTTCTTCAAATTTAAAACTGGAGGGTTTTTTTGAGATCTCACCAACAGTGTTGAGAATGATAGCAGCGTGATCCGAGTCAGTGATGGGGAGGTTTCGAATGGAAGCTTTAGGGAAAAGTTCCCTCCAAGGGATGTTGCAAATACCTCGATCTAACCTCTGTCTTATGTTTGCTTTGCACCGTCTCCCATTGTCCCAAGTAAACTTGTTGCCATAGTACCCAATATCAATCAAATGTTTGGAGTTCAGCAGACCATTCAGGCCACCATTTGAGGAATTTGCAAAGGGTTTGCCCCCCTTTTTCTCAGCTTGACTGGTGATGCAGTTGAAGTCTCCTATAGAGAACCAAGGGCCATCTGCAGCATCCACAATAGATGCCAAGTTGTCCCAGAAAAGAATTTTATCTCTCCAGTAGGGGGGGCCATAAATCGCAGAAAGGACCCAGTGAGAATCAGGAGGGTCAGAGAAAATAGAGGCAACTATCATGTTATCATTAGAAAAGGAGACTTTGATGTCCACATCTGGAATCCAAGCCAGGCAGAGCCCTCCAGCCTTTCCACGAGCTGGAACAATAGAGTGATTTGTGAAGCCCAAACGATTCATAACAAGAGACATTTTATTTACATTGACCTTTGTTTCTGATAAGAAAATGCAATCAGGGCGGTGTTTTCTTATCAGAGCCCTACTTACATTACCATTAAATGGGAGGTTTAAGGGGGTCGTTAATATTATTCCAAATGCATGAAAGATTGCTAATATAATAACAAATTTTAGAGAAAGTCAATAAAATTTACCCATAACAATTGAAAACAATGGAGGAGGTTCTTGTACTACATTATGTCATGTTCTAATAATAAAGGTAAATTTAAAGTTAGTGTCCCTAGTATTGTTGTTTTCACAATTCTCATAATATTATTGTTTGAAATGTTATATGGAACAATAAAATCAAATTAAAATATGACTAGTAGTAGCCCACTCACGCACTGAGTGGAGAGATTTTAAGAAAAATTAAAAATGGTTTTTTTTTTTGTGACATTTTAGTCCATTGTATATATATTTAGGGAATTGCTATGTACACTCAAATTCCTTTATTCTAATCATTTTTCTTCTAAAAATTCTCACTTTTGTAAAGTTAAGCGGTATACATAGCAAAATTAGCGGTGTACATAACAATTTTCTATATTTATTAGGAAAATAAACTTATGATTTTTGTGTAATTATTGATGGTAGAATAATTTTTTATGGTACCCCTCCCTTTCCCTTTATATATGTATATAGATGTCATTTCTAAGATACGCATTATGTAGGGCCATGGTCCCCTCATTAATTGTAATTATGACTATTCTATGTATTTTTTTTTTCTCTTTTGCACAACAAAACATTAGTATAGCCCCAATAAAACCAAAACATATAAAAATGGGCACCAAGTGTTGATTATAACCCTGTCTTTGTTAAGAGAAATAATTAAAATAATTAATTGTAATTAAGTTGTTAAAAGGCATAAGAAAAGATTCTTGAGGCAAGACAATGAACTTAATGTTTGTATATATGCGCAACTTATTTTATTTGGATACAAATAGAGTGGAACGGGATGGGTTAGATAGCAATATCTTGGTCCATTCCAATAATTCGAGATTTGGTCATGCCATGTAAAGCCAATATGGGATAACTTTTTCAGGACCAATAATCACTAATAATTAATCGTTTGAAAAGCTGAAAACGTTAAAATTAGGATAAATTACACCTCTCATCACCTCTGAAGTTTGGGGATTTTGTTACTTTAGACCCTAAAATTTTAATTGTGGCAAATTGGTCCTTAAAGCTTGACAAATGTGACAAATTAGCCCAATTAGTCCTTTAGTGACGAATTATTCGGCACTAAAAGTAAAAATGTTACCAAAAAAAGTCTTTGAAGTACTAAATTACAACTCACCCAAAACTTGAGTGACCAAATTGCCACAATTGAATCTTTAGGGTAAAGTGCCAAAACTACCAAAATTCATGGGTGAAAAGTGCAACTAACCCTTTAAATTAATTAGCTATTCACAGCTTTTTAAAAAATATGCATAATTCTGTTTTAAAACTTAAAAATGACTTTTTAAAAATGCTCGAATTTGTAGCTTTTTAAAAAGTTCTCTTATTCAAAAAAAAATAGGGTTGATTAGTTACGTGAGACATATATTATGTATTATTATTCTTAATGGAAAAAAAAAAAAAGAAGAAAAAGAAGAAGAAGAAGATCATGCCACCTCAACAATATGAGGATACTATAAATTAACTTTGCAAATGGTCTAGAGTTGAGTAACTTTTTTCGGAAAAAGGTAAATATATTCCAAAAAAAGGATGTACAAAATGTACAAGAGACATTCCCCAAGATAAAAAAAAAAAATGAACTAATTGCATGAGAACATATAGCAAAAGATAACAAAACATCAAAAAACAAGGCATACCCTAAAAAAAACAAATTACAACTTGAGAGCCAATCAAACATACAAAACATACATGGCAAACCAAGAGATTACATAGCTAGCAACTCGAAAGTGCAAAGTGTAAAAACACCCCCCACAAGGGCCATTATGACCAATTACAAATTATCCTATTAAAATTTGAATGGTTACACCACTTCACACTGATTTGTGCATTAACTTGACAAATTAGGTTCATTAGAAGAGCTTCCTTAGAGTTGGAGGTATTCTGGAATGACCTATTATTTCTCTCTCTCCATAATCTATACTGTCATTCCAAGACACATTTTAGGTATCACATGTTAGATTATCTTACCTTTCAGCCTTTGAGCCATCATATCCAAAGTGTCAGTTCAGCTATGACCTTGCCAATGCATACTACATCTATTGATCATCAGATCCTGTCACACAAAAGAGGAAGAAGAACAAGTAAAATATAAGTGATCGTGTGTTTCCATATGCTTATGGCATAACATGCAAGGTAATGGACCAGGAGTAAAATTAGAGATTCTATCATGTGTAGAAAGCCTAATATAGGCAGCTAACCAAAGAACAACACATTGTCTGGGAATACACCTAGAGAACCATTGTTATGCCATGGAATCACAGGGTGATGGATCCTCAAATGGTCCCAAATAAGAGAAGTGTTGAACACACCATTAGGGGTAATAGTCCATTTCACAATATCTAGGCAACTCTTAGGTTTATAGAAATTAGACAAAACATTTCTAACTTCATTAAGCTCAATGGAGTTGTACCCAGGCCAATTTCAATCCAACCCCTTAATGATGCGGCTAACCTTAGCGTTAAGATTAAGTGTGGAATCATAAACAATATTTTCTGAGTATTTATCAACCAAGGGTCCCAAAGGGAGCCAATTATCAAACCAGAGAGAAGTATGATTACCATTACCAATGCAATGAATTGGTAAAGGTTTAGCAACTTCTCTAAGCTTTGGCTTGCCAAAGGCAATAGAGTTGAATCCCTGTCAAGACAGAGCTAATGAGCTGGGCTCTACCTGCATAAGATAAAATTTTAAATTTCCAAGAATTAACTCGAGCACATATTTTATTGACCAAGCCGTCACAATCTTGTTTCTTAAGTTTTGAAGTAAAGGAACTCTAAGATATCTAATAGCGAGAATGCCTTTCTCAAAGTGAAGAATATTAACAATATCATCAATTATATCACCCTCAACATTTGAGAAAAAGGCAACTTTTAGCGTTGTTGGCTTGTAATCCACTGAAGTTAAAGAACTGGTTTAGAGTAATTCTTACCAAGTTGGCAGAATCAACATCCCCATTGAAAAATATTAGAAGATCATCAGCAATGCAGAGGTGTGAAATTTTTTATTTATCACATTTCCAATGGTAACTAAAAGGCTCTCTATGAATATTATGATGTAAAAGTTGGCTCAGGGTGTCCATAATGATAATAAATAAATAGGGGTCGAGATATAGGATTACCTTGTCTTAAACCTTTTGCACCATCAAAATAAACCATAGATTCTCCATTAAAGTTAATAGAATATCTTGGGGTAGTAACACATGCTATAATCCATTTCTTTAGGTTAGGAGAGAAACCAAGAACATCAAGTAAATCAATGAGAAATTCTCAACTAACACTATCATAAGCCTTCATAACATCCACCTTAATTAGCTGCTGCTCTCGGTTTGCCCTTCTATTTATGATAATCTCTCATAAGGTCTTGGACAAGCAAAACATTATCACTAATCTTCCTGCCTTTTACAAAAGCAGATTGGTTTGATCAATAAAATTTGGGAGGATCATTTGAAGTCTGCTAGCAATAATCTTAGGTATACACTTGTAAACTATATTGCAACAGGATGTTGGTCAAAGTCTCCCATTTTAGATGGATTAGGGACTTGGAGCAATAAGGGTAGAATTTGACTCTCTCAATTGCTTCCCAATTTGAAAAAATCTTTTACAGCATCTAAGATAGAGGTGCCCACAATTGCCCCAGAATCTTTAAAGGAAAAAAGCATTATAGCTTCCCAAAATTGAATCTTCATTTGATAATTTTGGAAACCAGTTTGGATTTCAAATTTGAGTAACATAGCATTATTCTTTTTAAGCACATCACATATGTCAATTTTATTTTTGCTATTTTGAGTATAATGTCAAGTTTTTTATCTGCATATATCTAGTAAGTGAGAAATCCCATCAAAACAGAAAATATTTTGTAACAGTATTCGTTTTAAGCACTTCACATATGTCAATTTTCTTTCTCTCTTTTTTTTTACTACATGTCAAAGTTTTTTTTTTCTGCATATACATTAAGTACGTGAAAATTATTATATCTATTATTTTTCTGCATATAAAGCGGCGTAAAAGAAAAGGCAAAAAGTAAAATGAGACGCGATTGTCGGGGATTGAACCTGGACATGCCAGAATACTTATCACTATACTACAACGACGCCTTAGTTGTATTTTTCGGAAAATGCTTTCATGTACTAATTATAAGGTGAAGGCATTTTTCAGAAAATATTTTACTTCAAAACAAATGGAGCGACGGAGCGTAGATAAAGGTTGTTTACAAAACCCATTTTGCAAATGATCATATTTTCCAAGCCTCAACCAAAGCTTGTTTAACCAAGTGAAGACTATGCTTCCCAAATGATTTGTAGTTGTACCACATGCAATGATATGTAATACCACTGATCACTGTCAGTGTCACTGTCACTGTCACTGTTACTGCATGTGGTACAACTATCAAGTTTTAAATTTAGGAAGTATAACATTATTTTGTCTAATTGGGTGACACCAAAATTCATTTTTGATCCTTTTCTAACTGGCTTGCTAAATTTGTTGTTATGTACATGTATTTGTGTACAAGGGTGGGTCAAGAAATTTATTTTTTGGGAGCTAAACTTGAAAAGTTAAAAGAAAAAGTGTGAACTTGATTAAAATTAGGGAAAATTAATTAACAATCCCTAGAATGGATTGTTAATGATGATTGGCCCAACCCGTTTTTTTTAAGGAGGAAAAGAGAACGTTTTTTTAATTTTATGGCCTTAAGTCCACTTTTAAACTGAAGATAAGGTTTATTGACAAAGTTGCCCCCATCACACATAGGAAGTTGTTGATTCTGTTTTACCACCTCAGCACTTTCTTCAAGGAAGTGTTTTTTTTTTGTTTTTCAAACTTTAAAATACTATAACTTTCAAACCACAACTCCATTTTCAAAAAAATTTATATATTTGTAATCTAAAAAGAAAGATCTATCAAACAAAATCCATAGTGACTATGAAAAAATGTAAAAAAAAAAAAATCATGCTACTGTCGGACCACTATAACGTAACGTAATGTCACTGTCTTTTTTGTGTCAGTAACACGATTCTACTACCTTTGATTTTATTGTTTTTGCATTTGATGATATGTTACTGCCTTTGACTGGACAGTAACACCTAAAAATTAGCCATAATTTTGTGATCATTAAGTCAATTTAAAGAAATGTTATTGTCGACGACATGTTACTGTTTCTTTGTTCAATACCATGTTGCTAATCTTTAATGGTATTTTATTGTTTTTTGTGTGAGGATGGTTTTTAAAGACAGTAATATCTACTAAATATTGTCTTTGACTGGACAGTAACATCTGGAAATTGACCATAATTTTGCGATTATTAGGTTAATTTGAAGAAATGTTATTGTCGACGACATGTTACTGTTTCTTTGTTCAATACCATGTTGTTAATCTTTAATGGTATGTTTCTATTTTTTGTATGGGGATAATTTTTAAAGACAGTAACATCTACTAAATAGCCCTAATTTTGCAACTTTTTGCAACAATGATGTTACTATCTTTGTAAAAACGTTTAGTTTTTGATAATATATTATTGTATTTACTTGAAAAGTATTGTAAAGGCAATATCATTTGATAAAATGACCATAATTTTGCAATTATTTGGTCAATTTGAAGAAATGTTACTATCGATAGTATCATGTTACTGTTTCATGTTACTGTTTTTACTTGGGCAGCACTTAGAAATGTCGATTTTTTTTTTAAAGAATTTTATAGGCACTATGGATCTTGCTTTGTATATTACGAATATGTAATTTTTATGAAAAAATAATTTGTAGTTTAGAAGTTATGACAATTTAAACTTTGGAAAAAAAAAATAACTAACTTCATTAAATTATGGATTGAGGTGGCATATGTGTAGTGCAATTGTTGAACATAATGTAAGTGGGCATTTTTGTTCACTGAAAATACTGTGACCTTTGGCACCAAAAAAATGTGGAGATCTATCCCCTATTATGGTCCAATGCGGGAGCCTATGGCCATCCAGGGTCGGCCCTGCCTATAGGCGGGGTAGGCGGTCGCCTAAGGCCCCAAATCTTGTTCATTTTTTGCTCTTTAATAGGCCCCGAAAAATACTTAGGGCCCAAAATAAAATTTTTTTATTTGTAATATGTTGAACAAATTGTAATGGAGTCCAAGTAAATATTGAAAAAAATAAATGTATGTGCCCTATTGTAATCCAACCTACCTTAAAAATTACAAAACCTCCGAATTCTCAAAACTGATGGAAGAAAACTCGCAAATCACCACTATAATATATTTAATTTTACCCACAAACCCAAAAATTTTCGCTTCAGGGGCTCTGCCCCCGAACCCCCGTTATTCAAAAGACACCGTCTTAATGTTCGCCTAAGGCCCCAAATTTGTCAGGACCGGCCCTGTGGCCAGCCGTCCCAAATTAAAATTATTGGTGAGGCTAAACTGAAAAATGGAAAGAAAATGTTTGGGCTGGAGCAAAATTATTCAATATGTGGACCTAACATGCAGGAGACCTGTTGAATCTTGAAAACGCAATTTCATAATCGCATCAAATAGTGTTGTTTGGCAAAACAACGATTGTGGTTGCAAGTTGCAATTGTATTGGTCAATCCCAACTGCTAATCTTTCCAAACGGGCCGCAAATAGCAAAAGATGGGATAGCATGGTTTTAGGTTCAAATTTTCCAAGAGTAAATATATATAAAGAGAGATAGATTCACACAACCAAAATACTATTTATTTAACAACTGTAAAATGTAACAATATTAATTTATTGCGTAATTCATGATAATACAAGCATTCACTCAAGGTCAAGGCCTTATCAAAGTCATACATGATCTTAGAAACTGACATAGAATTTAGAAACAATGCTTCACAAATGAAAAGAAATACAGATCTTGAGGAAAATAACCATGTAATGTATAGCCTATCTTTTGTATAACAAAATTATTGGCATTGTATCTATAATTTTATTGCTATCATCACCCTGGTCAACAAATTATTTCCTTTTTTCAACTCTAAATCCATGTTAGGAAAATTGCCGATAATGTAATTACAATTAGTACCCGAAGATTCGTCGAGCAATTTGGTGCATCTGAACGTAACATAAACAAAAATTGAATCAGTACATTAGAACAAATTAGCATGTAAATGCACTTGAAATTCACATTTTCTTTCTCAAATTTAAAGCAAGTCATTGGGTTATAGATTTATTGATGGCAAGAAAAGAAAACACAAAGTAATATAGTTTGGGTCATAGGAAAAGAAAACAAAAGGTAATATAATTTTTTCTTTTTTCTTTTTTTTTGGGTAATATGGAGATAGTGAGGACAATATAAAGGAGATGAAAAAAAATAAAAGATTAGATAATTAATTTTGGGTGTATCACTTAAAAAGTTTGAAGAGAAAAAAAAAATCAATGCATCGTCAAAATAAAAATTGTTTACAATGAAAGCCTAGAAATTCAATTTTCTATTTTGAAATGTTCCGGAAATAAGAGGCTACTTGAGTAATATGAAAATCAATCTTGTGGTTCAGAAAAGAGCCGGTTAAAAATACTTAGGTGTTTGTACAACTAAGTTTTGACTACATAACAGGGTTTATCTAACTTAAAAATACCACAAGAACTAGTTCTTTTACACAAAAAATAAAAAAGAAAAGGTCTTACTTCTAATTGTCTCTTATTTTAATCCCATCAAAACTCAAGCCCGTTTAGATAGCATACTTGACCCCAAGAAGGTTACATTGCCATCAAAACAGAGCAAGCTCTTATTTATAGGCCCAATACAATCCAAAGCATGATTGGAAATTTTTTATGTATTATGGTCTTGCCAAATGGGCCAATATGCTATATTGCCGAATTGCCAGTGCTTAATTTCAACATGAATAATGTGGTACTTAATCAACTGAAAAAAAAAAAAAAAATTGTGATTGGTACTCAAAATAACATGAATCAAGTCCTTAATCAACTTACCGTTTCCTGGAGAGGTTGAAGAACCGGAAGGTGGTTGTGGTGGTGGCGGCGGTGTTGATAGTGATGGTGGTGGTAGTGGTGGTGGTGGTAGCGGTGAAAGCTGGCCGAGATAGAAGCCTTTGCAATCAGCTCCAAAGGCACCTAGCGAAAATCAATGAAACCGTTATTCATGGATTAAATATTGATACAATGCAAATTACAGTTATCTTACATTTACATATATAAATATAAATTTTTATATGATTGAAAGGGAAATATTTGCTAGAAAAATATGAAGTCATTAAGATAGTCAGAATCAGAACGGAGACTGAATTGGTCAAGGGACTAGTTCGTTCGTTTACTGGGTCAACAAGTAGGTGAACCAGTTAAACCAGTTCTAAAATTTAATTTATTTTTAAAATATAAAATATGATATGATAAAGTATCCAAGGCTGCTAATAATTATGAGAAAGAAACATGCACTTATGCTACCACATTATATTACATGCATATATATATATATGTTAGTATAATATTATTTTTAGCATTTCTTAAGGAAATGTAGATATGTATTCAATTTTATTAACATATATGCTTTGTGTAAATGCTACATATATAACACATTTAATTTTTCTAAGATATATATATATACACACACATGTTTATAATCTGTCATGAAAAGAGGCCCTCCCTGTCCAAAAAAAAAAAAAAAGAAAAAACAAAGAAAGAAAAGAGGCCCTCGAATTATGCTGGCACTTAAAATGGTATATTATGTACCTGGGAACCAATAACATATAGAATATGTACATGTATGTGTAAATACAAAATATATACACACGACATGTATTTATAAGTGGTATAAAGATGAGTATCTTACATTGTTTGAAACAAGGGTTGACTGTGGAATTTAGCAAATTCACAGCTCCCTCATAACATTGGCAATAGTATTTAGTGTCGTTGACCACACAATTTCCATCACCGCACCAAACGTAGGCACAAGCTGCCAAATAGAGTTAATTTCTCGCTTTAGTTTCAATATTTTCTCATGACGGTCAAGTTCACTTGGCTAGCCTCTCTTTTTCCAAATTTTTATTTTGGATCCTCTGTTAAATTTGTATCACTTTTTTTTTTTTTTTAGGGGGGGGGGGGGGGGGGGGGGTTTTCAAAAAATGGTATCACTTAAAACACATGATTTCAAATGTTTTCAATTAAGGACAATTGTTAAAGAATTTGATGATTGAGGCCCAAAATAACTGTCCTTCTATTAAATAGATTATATTCATTTGCCCTCAATTGAAATTGATTAAAAATCATGGTCTTAAGTGACACAGTTTAGAAAAAGGGCCGGAAATGAAATGTTAAAGAAAACAAAGGGTACCGAAATGGATTTGACCCTTCTTATTTTTTTTATATTTTTTTATGGCATACCCTTCTCATTATAATGTGAAGATTAATGATTCCAAAAATTAATTTTTACATTTATTTCTCATATACTTTTATAATTGCACCAAATGTAGTGGTACATATATGATATTGTAATCACTACAAAGTATTTGAAAATCAAATTTAAGAAACATAGCATAATAAAGTGAACCATGATTATGGTTTGTGATAATTACGGCCTGTAAGTGACGGAGGCGGAGGAGGAGGAGGTGGAGATGATGCCGGAGCTCCACTGCCACATTCATAGTCAAGTGTGCCTGAAAATTATTCAATACTCTAAACATCAACTTTGTTAATTATCAAGAAAATACTTTTGCTCACCCAAAATTTGGTACACCAATGCTCACCCAAGCATTTCATTGGCCAATGCAGTAGGGCCCAGGATTAAACAATATTAAACAATATTTGTTTAATCCTGGGCCCCACTGCATTGGCCAATGGGATGCTTGGGTGAGCATTAGTGTACCAAATTTTGAGTGAGCAAAAATGCTCTCAATTATCAATTGGGGAAAAAAATTCTGATTTTGAGTATAAAGTTAACTTGACAGCCATCAATGCATCAGAAAAGAATATAACACATGTGGAATCCATAATAATATATAGAGGAGGAGTGCATTTTGGATGACTACTTGGAGAACTCACACAGTCACACGTGTCATAATTTAAAGGTCCAAAATTGTTCTCATTATTCACCAGTACTTCTATAAATTTAAATTTTGAAAATTTAAAACTCTCCCCAGTTTTTACACCTTCAGTATTTGTCTCCTCTCTCTCTATACATGATTCCCCCTCTCTCAAATTATGATACAAATTATTCAAATTTTATTTATAAAAATAGTATAGTTTCGATTTAAAATAACTTTTTTTTTTTGGTACTCTTATAACAACCTAGAAAGATATTGATGAAAATTGTAATTTCAAATTTTGAACCATTGTGGTTTATTCCAGTTTGTGAATTTAGTGCAAAAGAAAGGAAGTCCCCTCGTATTTTTTCTTGTTATCAAATAATGTCAAATTAAAAGATTATAACGATTATGCTGCAAAAATATTGTAAAGAATGGTTGAAAATCGAGAAAAATATAATATAAGTTCAACTGAAAAAGAAAAACATTTATTTTTCTTTTATTTTTTTTCCTTCCTAATCGATGATAAGCAAAAAAGGAAAAATGCTTCTCTTTGTGTTTGCTTTTCTTTTCCTTCCTTAAATCCATCAACAAAAGAATTGAATTAGTTTGTTCTATTTATGTTGAATTACATCTACTTATTTCTCAAACGTCTTTAGTTCTACACTGACATTGACAAACTCTATAAATTTATGATTAACCTTCCTTTAATTGCAAAACAAAATACATACATATATATATATATATATATTAATAAGAATAATTGTAGGGTTGAAACAAGTTGAAAACCAATGCCAACGCTAATACACAAAAACCCAATAAATAATGTTGTACTTTTCAAATCCAAATCTCAAATACTCATCCCAAATGATGTGGCGGTGGGTCCACTGGATTTTGATTAAAGATTGTTAACGTGACCGCACAGTGGTCAGTGGACCCACTGAATTTTGATTGGTACAACATCATTTGAAATGAAGATTTAGAATTTAAATTTGGGAAGCATAGCATTACTCAAACCCAACATAATTCACACTCTTTATTTTCTTGGTAAGTAAATAAATTAATTCAACATTAAACAAAGAGAAAAGCCAAAGGAGCATGTTTGCATTGGAGATGTGCATGCATTCTTGGACAAAATGACAAATAAGTGGAAATTATTGGCGATGTATTCTCATCACATGGTCGATTAACACGATAACTAACCAATGTTAACTAACCCTTTTTACTTCTTATAGGCCTTATCTTAGTTCATTCATGACTCTGAAAGTAGGAATGAGGGAACGGACTCATAGAGCTCTCTCCGTCGCCCAAAAACCATAGGGGAGAGCGTATAAGAGGGAGTGACAGAATGACCTAATGTAGCTTTCCTTGTTCTAACTTGCATTAACTAGTTGACACTATTGTTTGCACGACACTTCAATTTGTTAATTGTCTTTAACTTTAAGAAAGTAAGAACAAATCCTTAACTCTCTGAAAGCTCTAGAAGGATGTTTCTAACCCCTATTTGTCTAAGAGAACTCTTAACAGATTGAGTTACTGAGCTGAAGGAGGGGGATGGGAAAGCCCACTATTCCTGACTAGGAATAGGATATGGATTCTACCTCTCTTGTAGCTCTGAGTTCTGAGCTAGTTAAGATAGGCTGAGCTATGAGCTAACCGAGTTCAATGCCTCTTTTTATGTAGGTCGAAGGCCTCTTAAAACAAGCTTGAAGCCAAAGATAGCTTAGCCTCTTTAAACTCTCTTGATAGAGCTCTATATTGGTCTTCCAGGGCCTCCTATAGATAACTATATATAACCGATATGTAGGACCCTGAAGGGGTTTCCCGTTCACGGAACAGTAACTCAAACAGCATCGTTTAACGAGGGCTTCCTCTTCGCACCTGGATTGTACCAGGACCCTTGTGCCCCGGCCCTTGATCAGATAAAATTGCCCGCCCTATGACCTTGAGACGAGACGCGACAACTCAAAATGAACCTTGAGACGAGACGCGGACATTCCCCATGCGTGCCGAGCATTGTTCGTCGTGCCAGTTTCGCTACTCCAGTTCCAGCGGTAAACAAAACCTTCTTTCTCTTGCTTTCGGGCCTACATCTCTCTTTCAAGGATTCCAGTTTCTTCGGTAGCTTTGGGCAAGGCAGTACTGGTACTCAGTCGATGTTGCTAGACATATATGAGAGTAGCTATGCTTGGGGTAGGTTCGACCTACCGCGTGCCTGTTGAAGAATGAGTCGGCGACTCATAGGTAGTGGCTTGGTTAAGAACCCACCGGAGCCGTAACGAAAGCGAGTCTTCATAGGTCAATTGTCTCTGCTTATGGACCCGAACCTGGGTGATCTATCCATGACCAGGATGAAGCGTGGGTGAGAAAAAAAAAAAAACAACTCCAGTAAAAAAAATGAGTCCTAACAAAAAAAGATTTGATATCAAATTTAAGTACGTATATGTATGTATATAGGTTTATCTTCATCCTTTCCGAAGTTTCGATGAAAGGATTCCTCTACCAACGCAAACGCAAGGCAGACAACTCCATTTGTTAGAATAGCTTCCATTGAGTCTCTGCACATATCCTTTTTTGATTTTAGCTTTCTTAACTTTTGCTTGTTTTCTGAAAACAAGATTTGGCTCAGGATTGCCCGTTTTGATTAATTCCATGACTTTCAGACCAACCCGGATCTGCCCTCGCAAGTCTCTCTGCATTTTGGGAGCTGAGCATGCAGCAAAATCGAGCAATGGATCTTAGAAGAATTCCACTTTGAATGGCACGACTCTTTCTATTTCTGCGCTGGCATTTGAGTTGTCTCCTCTCCTCTTTCAATCGACACACTCGACGCAGATAGCTCCGGTGGCCCCCGCTTCTGCCTCTATCAGGCGGTGACAACCCTTTCCAATAGATAACCAAAGAGCGGACAGGAGCAAGCCAGAAACCTATTCCATATGAGCTAGCTAGCCAATGAGATGAGCTACCCATTGAGGGAGCTTAAAACGATGTCCCTATGTGCAATTGGTCTACAGTGTCATTGTAGAGAATTCTTGTCTTGTTTTCCATATCGTTAGCTTCTTCATTGATGTACACAATTTATCTTGCTATTTCTTCTTTTTGGTCTCATATAACATATAATAATAGTAAACCACTTCTTGTTTCGAAAAGTGCTGCGTACAGTTCCGGGGGTTGTAGAACAACTACTTCTTTGCCATTCTTTTTCCGTTAGCCAGTATCGAGACTCTAAGACTCCTTGCATCGGGTATTCTCATTCTAGCAGTTCATATTATCGTAGAAGCTTTGCCCCTTGCTTTACAGAGATTGTTATGAACTAACTGAATGACTAGATTCTCCCAGAACGCTAGCTAAGCTAATAGTCTTAGTTCCCTTCGATTAGTCCAAAAAAAAAGAGACCTCTTCCCAGTGTGATTTCTCTATGAGATGCAACAAAGGAGGATCTGGGTGAGGTTGAGTGCTCGCTTTCTTCCAATAACAGCTTTTGTTCGGCCTCGCTCGAACTCTTCTTGGTTGGCTGCTCTCTGAGCTTCGAGCTCTGATGATCTTGTTGTTTAGTATATTTTATTTTTATGACAAGGTACATATAGCATGTGGCTCTAAAACATACAATTCTCTTTTTACAATGGTGATGAAATTGTGTGGGTTACAAGGTGTGTATAGCTTATTTGCGAGAATTGGGCCTTAGACCTCTCCATTAATTTCATAGGTAGAGTGTTCGACCTCCTCCCCTACTCCTAATAAAAAATTAAAAAAAAAAAAACAGAAAAGACTATTATGTGGTTGCGTCGAAAGGGTAAATTTCATATTCAAATGACTATTCAGATCTAGTGATAGATTTGCTCGGATCTATGTGTGGGATGACTTTACGATGCATAATAACTAGGACAGGAATCATGGCTAAACCATTACTTCCATACAAAAACCCGAAAAGGCCCATAATTGATTGAAAGCGTTCAATGAACAAAACTCATGGCAGTGTAAGCTGCATTTCTCCGAATTCTATTGCTTAGGCCCTAAAAGCAAAAGGCGTGTTTTTGCCATTTTTGGAAAGTGTTTCCTATTTTGGTAATTTTCTTTGCCTAGGAGAATAAAGACTCGTGAAATTAATAATAGACTAATGTTTGGGTCATACTAATCCACACCAAAAAAACATCCACATCCTGAGGTGGACCAATGAAAAGAGACTAACAGTGGATTCCGCAGTTTCTATCTCTCTTCTCATTGGTCCACCTCAGGGTGTGGATACTTTTTGGGTGTAGATGAGTGTGACCCTAGCATTGTTGTAAATAATAAGGTTCTAATCTTCATCCGAGAAGAATCTTTGTAGGACAAAACTTCAGTCCTGTGCATACGGTTCTATTACTGGAAATGATTAGTTGACATGTACAAGTGTTTTTTATGGGAAGCACACATGGACCAATCATGTCCCAGAACAGCTCCGCATGAACTGAACTGTTGTCTGGTCTTTAATTTATTGTCAATGTATTTAAATGCTCTCTTGTGATCTAGCTCTTGAGAATCTTGATAGTCGTGCTGCATCACGACTCGAATTAGCGACCTCTAGCCTATAAAAGTACATGGCATGATTGTCACAACTCCTATAAGTCACAACATTTTACCTTCTAAATGACCAGATTGAAGACAAAGACAAATGAAACAATGTGCTTGCTGATGCAACAAGTAAAGTCCATCGCCCATAAATGTGTGTGTGGGTGTGGGTGTGATAGAGAGGGGAAGAGACTCACAATTGGGAATAACACAACGGGGCAAGGTCGTAGGACCAATTTGCATCTTCTTCCAACCAGGATAGCACTCACAATCAAATCCTAGAACTGTAGTATTAGAAGCTACACATGTTCCTTCCCCACAATTTACTGATTCACATGCTGCAACTATCATGATGATCAAGGGACCTCTCATCAATACCAAATTACTCAAGAAAAATTAATATGAAGGTTCTGTTTGATTCGTAGATTTAGTAATGAAAATAAAATATTACTTTAGTGTTTTCTCTCGGGATTTTTTCATACTCATAAGTTTTATTTTATTTTTACAGTATTTCCTTTTCCTTCCTGTTTCTCACTATTTTTCATGCTAACCAAACAAAGAAAAGTATTTTTCTACGTTTTCTTTTCTTTTCCCTCACAAAATCCATAAACTAAATAAAGCCTAAGAAAAACACTTTTCTGTATAGTGAGGGAACTAGTTATGAAAGAAAATAGTTATGAAAGAAAATAAAACATGGAGAGAAGTAATTTAAAAAAAAAAAAATTTGAATTTTGTGAGTGATTTACCTCCTTTTTTTCTAAGTTACAATGTTTGTGAGAAAATTAAGAAAATAGCTTTTCTTTCATTTTTGTTTTCTTTATCTAAATTCCAATCCAAACCAAGCCTAATAGTAAAAACAAGAGAAGAAAGAGGAAGACATGAAATTATCATCCAAACTTTTACCTTGATCAAAAGGGATTGAAAACAATTGTTCTGAATTTGTTCTGACATTGAAGATGAAGAGAGAGAAGAGAAGGTGGTGGAAAGAAATGAGAGTGAAAATTGATTTGTAACTTCCCATGGTTTTTGGACTGCAAGGAGGGTTAAGCCACTTAAAAGGAGTATTTATAAGCGCTTTGTTTGGAGTGGTGATAAGCTTACCTAAGTAGGGATCTTTTTTGCCTACCCCAAGATTTTGCTTAAAATGGGAAAGTTCAAAAAAAAAAAAAAAAAAACACTCCTTTTTCCAAGAGTCACCTAATTTTCTTTCTTATATAGGCAACTTTTTTTTTCTTTTATTTGGGAGTCCACTAGTTTAATTTTGAAAGCATCTTTGTTCACTCAATTTTAGTTCATTATTGTTTACTCAGATCTTTATTGGGTGACGTGTATTCCATTTTATTCCTATTTTGTCCATGTATCATCAACATAATTACTGGAATGAGACACATATCACACAGTGAAGACTTGAGTGAGCAATAGTAAACTAAAATTGGGTAAACTAAAATGTTCTCATTAATTTTTTAACATTTAATTATTGAAATGTCAAACTCTAAGATACGGAGTAATATTTAGGAAGGATGTGAATTATGCACCGAATCTAATGTGTAGGTTATACCTTTAAGGTACTATGTAGCATGTCAGTGTGGTACTCTATAGCCAATAAGAGTAGCTCATTTGGATGTGATTCACACTCTTTACATGTGGGTCTCACTTAAATAAACCAATCATATTGATTACAGGATACCACACAGGTATGCCATGTGGGTCCATAAAGATATACAAAATAATTTCCTAATGTGCAGGTCCTTTTGTTCCCCAATTATATTATGTCCTATGTACAAAAAGCAACTTATAACTAACCATCGTTATTGACAATTTCTAAAGCATAACTGTTTGAACTCTTAAAAACATATAAGAACAAGCCCTTGAAACACACACTCGTGTTTGAAGTGTTCGATTGCCTCAATTAAGAGGACTTAGAAGCGACCAATTTGTAAAGAAAAGGAGATGAGAAAGAGAGAATTCGAGGTCGAAGATTCAACCAAATATAGACCTTCGAAGGTCTTCAATATGAAATAAATGAAAGTAGTGTCCAACGGTGAAATAAGAAAAAGAAGATGGTAGAGTTCGAAGGATGCCTTCGAAGTCCTGATTAAACTATGGAAGAGAGTAAATGAAATTGTAGGCTAAGAAACTAATTAACTAGAATCTAATCTAGTGCTAGAAACTAAACTACATACAAAGTAAAATGGCCATAGTGGCCTAATGAAAGTAAATGATGTATTGAAGAAATACTACATAATGTATTGATGTGATTGTTTGGTCAAGGACCATTACAAAGGAGTACAACACAAGTATTTATAGGAAAAGTCTACAACTACTTTGAATTTGAATTACATCCTTCCAAAATAACTAATAATTCAAATTCCTACAACTACCAATTAGTGGGAGATGCTCCTACGATGACAAGTGTCCTCAAGTAACTTCCATCTTCATCATCACCGTTGATCTTCAAGTAATCAACCTTTGATCTTCCCTTGTAATGCCAAGTGTCCTTCAATCAACTTCCAAATAACCACCAACCAATTTGAATTGATTTTCCATGTGACAATTATAATCATATTATATAATAATATAAGATAATATGATTTTATATATTAATACATATAAATATAATTTGTGGTCCAAACAATAACTGTAAAGAAGTCGTCTCCATTTAAAATTGTGTAATGCTACACTTCTCAAGTTCTAATAACAAAAGTTAATCTCGAACGATATGATAGTAGGTTCCTGGATTTGGATTGGATGCTAGCAATAATGATGGGACCACGTCACTTCAACACCATCTAATCAAAATCCAAGGGGTCACTGCCACATCATTTGATCATTTGGGATTAGGATTTGGGATGCATAGGGAGCAATCTTCCATTCAACCGAATAGTTTTGTTGTATGGTACAATCAAACACTTTACATCTATTGGTAAGAAATATTTGTATTAAGGTAAGAAATGTTTCCAATGTCAGAAATGTTGTACCCTTTTAAGAAATGTTTGTACCTGGTAAAAAAATGTTACAGTCTTATAAGAAATGTTTGTACCAAGGTAACAAAATGTTTGTACCCTTATAAGACACGTTTGTACCAAATTAAAATCACTTGTGGTTTTACCCGTGGTAAGAAATCTTTGTACTTATGGTAAATGAGCTTTGTACACATGATAAGAAAACTTTGGACATGTGACATTTTGTACCTGTGGTAAGGGAACTGTGTACCCATGATAAGAAACCTTAGTACCTATGGTAAGAAATCTTTGTACTTATGGTAGAAAAAAACTTTTGTACCCATAGTACAAACATTTCTTACCACTGCATGTCAAATGATTTAATTGTACAACCAAACCACTTGGTTGTATGGTAACATTTGCCGAAGCATTGTATTACTCTTTAAAATTTCTCCTCATACCACTGTCACCGTCTCACGCAATCGGGGATTCACAAAACCTTTTGCCAAAAAAAAAAAAAAATCAAACTTGAAATGGGGGTCTCCTCATCAATTAGAATGGTTATTGTCGCACCAAACAATGACTCAATACTATATAAGTATTATTTGATTTTACACATCGATCTGCACACAGAAACTTCTTTGATCCAAGCTTCGTCACATTTAGCCGTTAATATTTGATGAAAAATATTAATGTGACCGGTACAAGGAACAATAGTGTAGAGGTGAAAAAGCAAAATTTTCATGCTGAGTGCCACGTGTTATAATGTTAGGCAAACCACCAAAAAAGTGAGTTGCCTCCGGTCATGCATGTGATGATCATATTTTGTGATATTATTATTATTATTTTGGTGTTAGAAGAGGCGGGCCAAGCAATGCATGGAAGAGAACGAGACACAAAAGATTTTTTGTTTTTTTTTTTTTTTTTTTTGGTGCAAAAAACAAAAAAAAAAAAAAGAAGAAGATTTTTTGTTATGTGATCGGTTTTAACAACAAAAGATGACAAGTTTTAGTTGGAAGAACAAAGGCTGGACAGCTAAAGAGTTCTTGCACGTTTTTAACGCCTGGCTTGTGATTTTTTTTAGAGAAAATAAAAGAAAAAGGAAAACAGAAAACGTGCTTTGTTTGGTTTCATTGTTAAAGAAAATAAACCAATAATAGTAATAATTAAGGGTTATTTAATTATAAATCTATTATACCAATTTACTTTAGAATTAAGGACAATTAAAATTACTGATTAGGAGAAGGTCCTCACTATGAGAATATTACATGAAATTACACTGCACCTTACATGAATATTAATTAAAATTTTACTAAACGTACCTGCATATTAAGTGAAGTTTTCTCTTTTAGAGATTTTGCTAACAAATTAATAATTAAATTGGACTTCAAGCCCTTGATGGTACTTCGGATGTTTGCCTAAATTTCTAAGTAACAATTTACTTCGATTCCATTTCTTTGCTCTTTTTTTTTTTTTTCTTTTTTTTCATCTATTATCGAGAATCTTTTACTTTCGATTATTATTTGAGCAGAAAAAATATCAGAAATTAAGCAGTTAACCAAACAAGGTTGGATGAAAAATGAAAAAGACCCACTGAAGAATATTTTGAAGAATAATGCTTGGGGCACCAAAGGATACAAAAAACTTTCACAAAATGAGTGGAAAGTCTATGTGACACACTGGAACCCGTCAATAATTAACCATTTTTTCTATTAATTGTTGACGGGTCCCAGTATGCCACATAGACTTTCCACTCATTTTGTGGAAGTTCTTTGTGTCCTTTGGTGCCCCTAAGCATTATTGTATTTTGAATTCAGTAACTAGTTGGTTGAATGAACAGAGTTTGGCGTACATGATACATGTATATACATGTTTATAGATAAAACAACAAAACATGAGACCTAAAGCAACACAAATTCTCTCATCTTTTTTCTGGACAAATTTTGCAACACAAATCAACACTGCCCATACAACTAAAAAGAATAGAAAAAAATTAAAAAAAGCAATCACTTGTCAAAAAAAAAATTGATAGTCTTCGCTACCAACTCAACCTGTTTCTACGCAGACCCGAATTCCGAGAACCACTTTTCGTGGCGTTCAATGTCAGCTGCAGAAACACTCCGTTGGACCTTGGTGAGGGCTTCTTCAAAATCACACATAGCAACGGGGTCGTTTGAGATCTCATCCTTGGACATGTTCTTAATCTCATCGCGTGTCTTTCCAGCTATTTTATGCCTCATGCCATTCAAAGAGGCGTCTCGGCACACGTTCGTGAGATCATCCCCACTGTATCCTTTGGTTCGTCGAGCCACGTCATCAATATCAACATCAGCTGCCATCTGGAGAAAAACGAAATACGCCTACTTAAAAACCTAACAAAGTAGACACACATGAGACTGCATTTTATTATATAACTATATACTGTACAATTGTATAAAGCACGCACTCTCACAGTAAGGAGTAACGACTGCTAAATTGCTTTCTCCAAAAATTCGAAGAATTAACAGAAAACAAGGGCCAATAGGAATAAGTGAATAACCAATATAACCATAACCTCAATTATTCGTTATAGCATCAAACAAACACGAAGGGACAAAATTTTGTGCACTGTGCGACTCTGTGCCATAACACCATAGCATCAACATATTTTTCAGTTTATCAATCAACCTAACTAAATTGATACTACACTACATAAATTAAATGACGAGTTCCCTTATGAGTTGCGAATTTTTGTTTAATGTTACAGCATGGAAATAAGAGCAGATATAGAGAATAACTTGGGGCTTTGGACGTACTCATTATCATGAGGATCGCTAGCTTTAGTTACCATTAGCAGAAAGAGAATAATTCCTGATTTCAGCTATTGAATTTAACAGTTATTCTTTTCTACTTATCTCTGAGTTGAAATTAAGCTGAGAGTTAAAACCAGTCTTTATCACAAGCACATGAACTAAAATGCCTCACTTCATTAATGTGAATTGTCATCGTGCATAATTAACAAACTTAACTAAGGGACCATTCGGATTGGTTATGATTTTTGTGTTTAGGAAGAAGCAAAAGCTAGTACACAAGCATTGTGGGAATTGAGACATTTGGGTTGAAGCACCTCTTGAATCCCAAAGGCTTTGCCGCTTGTACCACATGCAGTGGTAAGTGGTACCACCGACCACTGTCACAGCATGTTCGGCAACTGTTACAGCATTTGGGAACATAGCATTACTTGGCATATATATATATATACACCTATATAGTTTTGGGTCCCAAAAGCATTTTCCAGAAGCGATTCCAAACAGGCCGTAAGACTGTCGAGTATCTATGTCGTTATATTTCTAAAGGACTGACAGGGAGGCCAGTTTTTACCTCAAGAGTTCTCAAATTGATCCGTATAAGCTCCTTACGGCTCTCGAAATTTGGAAGAGGAATATAAATCCGCTTTTCAAGCCGCCTCCTGCATAGCGCAACGACTCAAAATCATATCAATCAGAGTTACTTTCACGTTTCCAACTCAACTGACAATTCAAAGGAAGCACTTAGAGAAAGTGGAATAAATAATCAAATGAGATCCGAACCTTAGTGCCTCATCTATATCCCATGGAAAGTTGGTAGCTGCCAAGACCATCACTATTTTGCGACTTCCATCTTCATTGGTAGAACTATTGTTTACACCATCAACCTGAACTAGAAGTTCAGACTTTACTCTTCTGGATGATTCATGCTCTCCTGAAGCCCTGAAAATGTAATGATTATCCGTATAGATTTGTAAGACAAAATCGGATGAGAATATTTCTTTTGGACCTGTGTAGACACACAAATATGTGCGAGTTCAGATACAACGTGAAAGTACTCGCACTGTGTAGATGATAATAAAAACATGCAAGTAAACAGGCCTGGATATGGTAACAATATATTATGTGATATCACAAGCGCAATCCTAATTCTACATGGCACCAGAAAAGCACAAAACATCCTAATTCTACATGGCACCAAAAAAGCACATAAATATTTAGTATATGTGAAAAGAGAAGCTTTTTGTTTTGCCACGTGACACTTCATTAAAAAGTATTTTGACATTTTCAAGCTTTATCTTATATAACATATCTGTATATGCATGTATAAGTTTATTTTGAATTAACTTTAAACATTCTCTTATCTCTAAGTCTTATCTTATATAATATATACAGGTATAAGTTTATCTTGATAACTCATAATATTTACATTAACATATATATGTAAATTTAGTGTATAATCATTACAAAATTCATGCGAAAGAAAAAACTTATTGGTCTGACTTACTAGATATTACCCGTCAAGTGTCGGATTTCACATATTTAACCTACTCACTAAAAAATAGTATGGTTTATACTTATATTAAGAATTTGTCTGTGTTGTATCGTTAAGAATAAAAGACTCACCCCCGTGCATTGCAAAGAGAATCGATCTCATCAATGAATATTGTGCTTGGAGCATAAGCTCTGGCAAGATCAAACAAGCACCGAACCATGCGCTCACTCTCCCCACGCCATTTGGAAGCCAAGGTAGCTGAAGAAACGTTGAAAAATGTTGTGCCACACTCTGTAGCAACTGCTTTTGCCAGAAGTGTCTTTCCAGTGCCAGGAGGGCCAAACATAAGAACACCTTTCCATGGCCTTCTAATTCCCTGCATATGTATAATAAGTGTATCTAATCAAACTGTGTGCGTGGATGCGTATCAATCAACAAACAACTTTCTGTTTGGAGCAAGATAAACTGTTCTAGGTAAGGAAATGCCAAAATGCAGCACTTGAACAAAGTATAGATTTTCTTGTTACAGCTTAGAGGGAAATTAACGAAGAGCCCGTTTGGTGTTGCAGTGGGAATAAAAAATTTTCATTTTCTTTAGTGGACTGCCGAAAAAGCAGCAAATTGCTGCTTCTGACTTAAGCTATTTTTTAGCTTTAAAGTGGATCCGATATTTGAAAAAACTGTAAAAAAGAGTTTCTGACGAAGGACTCAAGGCTCTTAATATAAGTAATTGTTGGTCCAAGATAAGCTGATCCAAACAGGCTTCAAAGGGTGCTACTGAGCTCAACAAAACTTGGATGGTTCTTGAATTCTTTCCAATTAATGCAAATCTTGAACCATAAACCAAGTTTTCCGATAAAGAACCACGAGTCTACAACTAATCAGATTGGAACGTATTGGGAATGCTTTAGAAAACAATCCGGAGGAAACTATTATAATCCATCCATCCAACAAAAAGCTCTTTGAAAACATAATTTGTAAGGAGACCCAATTAAAGCATGGGAAATCACACTTTTAAATTTCATTCTTCCAGAACCAAGTTAATGTCAATTCGTATTATAATGCCTAAAGCAACCTATAGTAGTGTTAATGTAAATAAAAAAAAAAGTGACATAATATTGCTCTGACATTTATTAGTGGGCACACATGAAAGTAAGTAGGACAATCTACATGGAGCAGAGATTATAAATAGAAGCCAAGGGGCTGTCTGGGAAGGAAAAGAACCGGTTCTATGGTTCAGAAGAGAGCCAGTTCTATAAACTCAAGTGTTTGGTAAATGTAAATTTCTTCCACAGGACTACGTGTCCGGACTAACAGTTTTCTTAAAACTGGTTCTATGTCCGGAAAAAAAAAATTTATATATATATATATAATCTTCGCTCTCGTAAGGACCAAATAGAAACTCAAACTTGGACTCAACTACATCCTATTGTAAGCATTCCCAAACAAACCCCCATATAGTATCATTGTCTATACTTCCCAGACAAGAGGAAGTAGAACTGGTAATATATTTCAGCTGAATACCTGGAAATATTCAGGCATCAACAGGGGAAGGACAACAGCTTCTTCTAGAAGTCTTTTCGCTTCACTCAACCCTGCCACATCATCCCATCTCACTCCAGGACTCGTTTCCAAGACATCCCTTTCTAGCATTTCGGCCAATTCTGGATCAGGCCCTTCGTATTGTGCTCGTTTTGACTTTCCATCTTCTCCATCACTATTCTGATAATTGCAACAGAAATCAATAAGCCAAGCACAAACAACCTGAACTACTAACTAAAAAAATGAATACAAAATTTGAATACACGTGATTCTACGTAATTCATATACTAAGGCTCTTTTTTGGTTCACGGATTTAGAAGGAAAAGAAAAGGGAAGGTAAACAAGAAAAAGCTTCTCCAAAAGCTTAAGTTACTAAAGAATGGCCCAACAATGTATATCAAGCTTCAAAACCCTCCCTCCCGTGCGACCCCGTCTCGCACGTGGACAGCCAACCAACTCATCATAGAGGAGATAAATAACAAAGCGCAAATATGCACACCACGGGGATGGAGAGTTGAACCTAAGACCCTTCATAACCGAGGCTCTGATACCATGTCATTAAGCTATTAGAGAATGGCCAGTAATGTATATCAAGCTTCAACATTCCCTATTATTTTCTTCCACGTTTAAATGACATTACAAACTAATACTTTTCAAAATAGTAAATCAACTTAAGAAAGTGGAAGGAAAGTGACTCGCATAATTTATTTTTCACCCATAATTATATTCCATATTCACCAGACAAAGAAAAACATTTTCTTAGTGTTCTACATAATTTTCATTCACTAAATCAATGAACCAAACAGAGCCTAAGAGTCTAATACATAAGACGATGTAGAAGAAGATATCGAGACGACATGGGAAATCCTTTAAATGTAAGGCACGAACATGGCAATAATGCTACAAAAAATAGATATATATATATATACATGTTTAACTAAGTAGATGAAAATCATAGATAATAGCAGCTAATGAGGGAAAAGGACAATGTCATCTCTTTTGCTACTTATACAGGACAAAACCATAAAAGACCCTCGTGAAGAAGACAAAGACAAGGCCTGGACAGGGAATAAGCCTTTTCATCCATGTAAGTGTAACTCACAGAATGTTCTCAGAATTACAAGATGAAAGCATAAAGCTTCATACAGGAATGCAGAACTCCAGGTAACATAAATAGTGGGATAATTGAATAAACTGCTCTGTCTAGTAGAACAGAGGACTTACCACTGAATCTCCCTTGCTAGAATTAGACTTCCCTGAGCCAGTGCCTTTCCTCCCAGTAGTTGATCCTCGGACTCCTGGGTTAGACCTACTAGAGCCACCAGCCTTAGCTCCACGACCGGTGGTTCCAGCTCTTGTAGAACCACCTCGAGCCCAAGCTCCATCTTGTTGTGACTTTCTGGAAACCACTTGGCCACCTCTTGAAGGTCTTCTACTCGTAGTGTCTCTACTAGGTGGCCTCCAAACATCGGCACATGCCTCCTCCTGACTAGGGAGAAGGGCAGACTTTACCCTTTCCCAGACGTCTGGGGGTCCACACAAAGGCAGCCCGGATGGTATGTCCGTCCGGGGAGCAGCCTCCTCAACCACCACCACTCGAGTGGCTGACGCCCCTATGGGCTCCAGGCGGTTGGCGACCCCATGCTGGATCCGCCTGAGTGAATGCTCGCTATCCAAGGCCTCAGCGGCGGGCCTCTTTCCCGAGGCCACCGTCAACCGGGCGGCAGAACAGCGGTGGTGGCAGCGGCCTATCTGGCCCTCAGCTGCTCCAGATCCCTCTTTGGGACCATTTTTGCAAAAGAAAGTACACATTCAGTAACCATAGAAGACAGCAAAGGGGTAACGAAGAATGCAAGGGACCCGAGCGCTTACCTGGAATGATGGGAGAGAAGTTGGGACCTTGAACAGGCTCCTCTAGGGAGTAGGACTGGATGAAGTCGCCTGTCCGGGACAGCACGTTCCAAATATTGCTAGGCAAGTCTGCCAAACCCAAGATCCTGGCTTGGCACTCCTCAGGAACTGCTGGTGGATTGGTCGACCCGACTGCAGTCACAAACATGAAGCCATTAGCAGACTGATACCCTGCTAAAAGAAAAGCAAACAGAAGAATGACGGATGGTCTTACCCCTCAATTTCCCCGCCAAGGAAGTCCTTAGCTGGATTCTCGGGGCTGGGTCGCAAAGACCAAGGGCGAACACTTGGAAAAATTTTCCCTTCCACCCCTTGTTGTTACTCGGGCAGTTGACGATGATCTTCCTACCCTGCCGGGCTGCAAAGGAGAAGATCCCGGTCTCCCAATGAACTGGGAATGGACGGTGTGTCTACAGGAACTCCTGGAGGGTGAGCACCCGAAGGCTTGGGGCCAAAGGGAGATCGACCCCATCAGAAACCCCCACCCGTTCGAGGCTAGTTGCCCGGGAGCAATCCTGAGGTAAATTAGGACGTCCCGTGCAACAGGGTGAATGGGCATGCGGTGTTCGGTCATGAGGGCGTCCTCGAAAAGAGTGACAAAACCCCACTGGTACTCATGTGCCCCGCCGGGATTGACAGCAAAGGAATAGCCGTCGGGAAGGTCAAACCTCTCTCTAATGGGCGCAAGATCTTGGGGGCGCAGGATGGAACGAATGGACGCACAGGCAAACTCAACCCCGGGGTCAGGCCTCCCGGGAGTCTCGTCACCCGTACCCCGGGAAACGGAAGCAACGGGGGCCTCCGGTTCAGAGTCACTATCGAACACCCTAATGGGAATTCTGCCCTTACTTTGGTGGTCAGATGGGGTGGCGGAAGGCGGACTCAAACTCGTGTCTGGAGTTCCCGACCGGGACATCTCACTGTATGACCGGGAAGCTGAGTTGAAGTCAGAATGTTCCATGTCTAACGCTCCTACTGCGGGACGAGGAAGTAGGCGTCGGCCTAGGTATGGATCAGTGACGCCTAACCTGGAGTACAGGGGAGGTAAGGATACCAGTCTAAATGGCAAGAGGTATATGGTCCTAAAAACGAGGTAGCACTCATCCAAGGTTCCCCGGGAACACCCGCTCGGTTCAACTGTCCTAGGGTACTTCCTGACTTAAAAAGGAAACAAAACCTAAGGAAGAAGAAATCCCACTCCCGGTCTAAACCTAGGGGGTTCGCTCTCTCCAGCCTCACTCAAGAAACGAAGATAAGAAGGGAGAATATGAAGAATTGAAGGTGGAAGGGAAGAGCTTACAAGAATTGGATGCAGGAAAGAGCTCGGGAATCTCTAACCGGAAGGTTTTTGCTCTCAAACCGCTCAGGAGTCTTTATCAATTAACAGTAGGGATTGAAGAAATGAACAAGTGTTCCTTATATAAGAACCACGAACGGTCCAGATCAAACAGATACAATGGTCCAGATGTTCTCCCGCCTAAAGCTGCTGACAGCTGGCGCCTCGAGTACGTGAAGGGTCGCCTCAAAAGGCGCGCGCATTAAATGCATGACATGACGGTCCGGTTACCACGCAACTGTTCGGTTACCTTCAAACCGACTTCCTTGGATCCTGACCAGGTCAACCACTCCCTGACACGTGGCAACACGAACCCCCGGGTTCCCAGCGATACCAGCCGGATATTCCCCCGAGCGATCTGGAAGGTGGGTCCCCTCCCGGGCAACACCCCCGGAGGGTCCCCGGGCGGTTTCCAGGGGCAGTACTAATTTTCGATCCTCACCCGATAAAGCTTCCAGTCAGTTCCGAAAATGGGGGACAACTGATATGTCCAAAATTATCCAGTCGTGAGGTCAGCCTGCCACGTCACCAGAGGGCGCTGGTTACTCCAGTAACGACACCTACAATCCAGCGATCACAAGCTGTTCGTCATGACCGCCCGGTATGAGTTATCAGGTCGGGCGTATGAGGCCATGGCACTCCGTGGATCTAGCCTGGTCAGCAGTTTCCTAACCAAGCTAGAAGACTGAAGGAAAGAATGTGGTAGTTTCCTGAACCACTTAGGGAACTCTCCCCAAATCATGCAAACTGATTGTAATCAGATTAGGCTTCCTAATCTGATTAGCTTACCATGTAAGGGTGGACTCTTGTATCTATAAAAGAGGCCACCTACCCTATTCACAGGGATCCGTAATGACATTCTAGCAAGCATAGCACACAGCAATTTACCATTATACGCATACACCCGGCCGGTATTACTGGTAGTGCTGCCCACCTTTGTTGGCTCACCAGGCCCGCCAGTGATATGTTAGTGAACGCGCACTGACGCAACCGTGGACGTAGGTCACCTTGTTAACGGGGCCGAACCACATACAACTCGCTTGTGTTCTTTTTAGATCTCTTTTACCATTTTTCGGCATCATCATAGTGTAAATAAAGAAATATTTTACGTCAAAACAGATGGAGCAACGGAGCGTAAATAAAGGTTGTTTACAAAACCCATTTTGCAGATGATCATATTTTTCAAGCCTCAACCAAAGCTTGTTTAATTAAGTGAAGACTATGCTTCCCAAATGATTTGTAGTTGTACCACATGCAATGATATGTAATACCACTAATCATTGTCACTATCACTGTCACTGTCACAGCATGTGGTACAACTGTCAAGTTTTAAATTTAGGAAGTATAACATTATTTTGTCTAATTGGGTGACACCAAAATTCATTTTTGATCCTTTTCTAACTGCCTTGCTAAATTTGTTGTTATGTACATGTATTTGTGAACAAGGGTGGTCAAGAAATTTATTTTTTGGGAGCTAAACTTGAAAAGTTAAAAGAAAAAGTGTGAACTTGATTAAAATTAGGAAAAATTAATTAACAGTACCTAGAATGGATTGTTAATGATGATTGGCCCAATCCGTTTTTTTTAAGGAGGAAAGAGAACGTTTTTGAATTTTATGGCCTTAAGTCCACTTTTAAACTGAAGATAAGGCTTATTGACAAAGTTGCCCCCATCACACATAGGAAGTTGTTGATTTTGTTTTACCACCTCAGCACTTTCTTCAAGGAAGTGTTTTTTTTTTTTCAAACTTTAAAATTCTATAACTTTCAAACCAGGCACAACACCATTTTCAAAAAAATTTATATATTTAATTTGTAATCTAAAAAGAAAGATCTATCAAACAAAATCCATAGTGACTATGAAAAAATGTAAAAAAACAATTCATGCTACTGTCAGACCACTATAACGTAACGTAATGTCACTGTTTTTTTTTGGGACGGTAACATGATTCTACTACCTTTGATTTATTTTTTTTGCATTTGATGACATGTTACTGTCTTTGACTGTAACACCTAAAAATTAGCCATAATTTTGTGATTATTAGGTCAATTTAAAGAAATGTTATTGTCAACGACATGCTACTATTTCTTTGTTCAATACCATGTTGCTAATCTTTAATGATATTTTACTGTTTTTTGTATGAGGATAGTTTTTAAAGACAGTAATATCTACTAAATACTGTCTTTGACTGACAGTAACATCTGAAAATTGGCCATAATTTTGTGATTATTAGGTCAATTCGAAGAAATGTTATTGTCGACGACATGTTATTGTTTCTTTGTTCAATACCATGTTGATAATCTTTAATGGTATGTTACTATTTTTTGTATGGGGATAATTTTTAAAGACAGTAACATCTACTAAATAGCCCTAATTTTGCAAATTTTTACAACAATGATGTTACTATCTTTGTAAAAACGTTTAGTTTTTGATAATATATTATTATATTTACTTGAAAAGTATTGTAAAGGCAATATCATTTAATAAAATGACCATATTTTTGCAATTATTGGGTCAATTTGAAGAAATGTTACTATCGATAGTATCATGTTACTGTTTCATGTTACTATTTTTACTTGGGCATCACTTAAAAATATCGATTTTTTTTAAAGAATTTTATCGGCACTATGGATCTTGTTTGATGGATCTTGTGTTGTATATTACAAATATGTAATTTTTATGAAAAAATAATTTGTAATTTAGAAGTTGTGACAATTTAAACTTTGGCAAACAAAAAATAACTAACTACCTTAAATTATGGGCTAAGGTGGCATATGTGTAGAGCAATTATTGAACATAATGAAAGCGGGCATTTTAGTTCACTGAAAATATAGGGACCTTTGGCACCAAAAAAAAACGTGAGGATCTATCCCCTATAATTATGGTCCAACGCGGGAACCTATGGCCAGCCGCCCCAAATTAAAATTATTGGTGATCGAGGCAAACTGAAAAATGGAAAGAAAATGTTTGAGCTGGAGCAAAATTATTGAATATGTGGACCTAACATGTAGGAGACCTGTTGAATCTTGAAAACGCAATTTCATAATCGGATCAAATAGTGTTGTTTGGCAAAGCAACGATTGTGGTTGCAAATTGCAATTGTATTGGTCAATCCCAACTGCTAATCTTTCCAAACGGGGCCGCAAATAGTAAAAGATGGGATAGCATGGTTTTAGGTTCAAATTTTCCAAGAGTAAATATATATACTGTAAAATGTAACAATATTAATTTATTGCGTAATTCATGATAATACAAGCATTCACTCAAGGTCAAGGCCTTATCAAAGTCATACATGATCTTAGAAACTGACATAGAATTTAGAAACAATGCTTCACAAATGAAAAGAAATACAGATCATGAGGAAAATAACCATGTAATGTATAGCCTATCTTTTGTATAACAAAATTATTGGCATTGTATCTACAATTTTATTGCTATCATCACCCTGGTCAACAAATTATCTCCTTTTTTCCCCTCTAAATCCATGGTAGGAAAATTGACGATAATGTAATTACAATTAGTGCGCGAAGATTCGTCGAGCAATTTGGTACATCTGAACGTAACATAAACAAAAATTGAATCAGTACATTATAACAATTTAGCTTGTAAATGCACTTGAAATTCACATTTTCTTTCTCGAATTTAAAGCAAGTCATTCTATTAGACCCCTAAGGCTTAGTTTGGGTTATAGATTTATTGATGGCAAGAAAAGAAAACACAGTAATATAGTTTGGGTCATAGGAAAAGAAAACAAAAAGTAATATAATTTTTTCTTTTTTCTTTTTTTTGGGTAATATGGAGATAGTGAGGACAATATAAAGGAGATGAAAAAAATTAAAGATTAGATAATTAATTTTGGGTGTATCACTTAAAAAGTTTGAAGAGAAAAAAAAAATCAATGCATCGTCAAAATAAAAATTGTTTACAAGGAAAGCCTAGAAATTCAATTTTCTATTTTGAAATGTTCCGGAAATTAGAGGCTATTTGAGTAATAAGGAAACCAATTTTGTGGTTCAGAAAAGAGCCGGTTAAAAATACTTTGGTGTTTGTACAACTAAGTTTTGACTACATAAAAGGGTTTATCTAACTTAAAAATACCACAAGAACTAGTTCTTTTACCAAAAAAAAAAAAAAAAGAAAAAAAGAAAAAAAAAAAAGAAGAAGAAGAAGAAGAAAGAAAAGGTCTTACTTCTAAATGTCTCTTATTTTAATCCCATCAAAACTGAAGCCCGTTTAGATCCCATACTTGACCCCAAGAAGGTTACATTGCCATCAAAACATAGCAAGCTCTTATTTATAGGCCCAATACGATCCAAAGCATGATTGCAATTTTTTATGTATTATGGTCTTGCCAAATGGGCCAATTTGCTATATTGCCAAATTGCCATTGCTTAATTTCAACATGAATAATGTGGTACTTAATCAACTGAATTCAAAAATAAAAAATAAAAAAATTGTGATTGGTACTCAAAATAACATGAATCAAGTCCTTAATCAACTTACCGTTTCCTGGAGATGTTGAAGAACCGGAAGGTGGTGGTGGTGGCGGCAGTGTTGATAGTGATGGTGGTGGTAGTGGTGGTGGTAGTGGTGAAAGCTGGCCGAGATAGAAGCCTTTGCAATCAGCTCCAAAGGCACCTAGCGAAAATCAATGAAACCATTATTCATGGATTAAATATTGATACAATGCAAATTACAATTATCTTACATTTACATATATAAATATAAATTTTTATATGATTGAAAGGGGGTATTTGCTAGAAAAATATGAAGTCATTAAGATAGTCAGAATCAGAACGGAGACTGAATTGGTCAAGGGACTAGTTCGTTCGTTTACTGGGTCAACAAGTAGGTGAACCAGTTAAACCAGTTCTAAAATTTAATTTATTTTTAAAATATAAAATATGATATAATAAAGTATGGTTATAAACTTATAGACACAAAAAAGTACATCCAAGGCTGCTAATAATTATGAGAAAGAAACATGCACTTATACTGCCACATTATATTACATGCATATATATATATTAGTATAATATTATTTTTAGCATTTCTTAAGGAAATGTAGATATGTATTCAATTTTATTAACGTATATGCTTTGTGTAAATGCTACATATATAACACATTTAATTTTTCTAATATATATATATAGGGAGAGGATCTAAAGTGAACTGGGTTGAGTGAACTTACCCAGTGAACTGGATTTTAAGCCTAAAAGAACTCATGGGTCATCGGGGCGTGCGGGTCAGCGGAGCAGCCCGCGAGTTCTTTTAGGCTTCAAATCCAGTTCACTGGGTAAGTTCACTCAACCCAATTCACTTTAGATCCTCTCCTTATATATATATATATATATATATACACACATATATTTATAATCTGTGATGAAAAGAGGCCCTCCCTGTCCCAACAAAAAAAAAGAAAAAGAAAAGAGGCCCTCCAATTATGCTGGCACTTAAAATGGTATATTATGTACCTGGGAACCAATAATAACATAGAATATGTACATGTATGTGTAAATACAAAATATATATACACGACATGTATTTATAAGTGGTATAAAGATGAGTATCTTACATTGTTTGAAACAAGGGTTGGCAGTGGAATTAAGCAAATTCACAGCTCCCTCATAACATTGGCAATAGTATTTAGTGTCATTGACCACACAATTTCCATCACCACACCAAACGTAGGCACAAGCTGCCAAATAGAGTTAATTTCTTGCTTTAGTTTCAATATTTTCTCACGAGGGTCAAGTTCACTTGGCTACCCTCTATTTTTGCAAAATTTTATTTTGGATCCTCTGTTAAATTTGTATCACCTTTTTTTTTTTTTTTTTTTTTGAGGGGGGGGGGGGGGGGGGGGGGGGGGGGGGGGTGTGTGTGTGTGTGTTTGGTGTTGGTCAAAAAATGGTATCACTTAAAACACATGATTTCAAATGTTTTCAATTAAGGACAATTGTTAAAGAATATGATGATTGAGGCCCAAAATAACTGTCCTATTAAATAGATTATACTCATTTGCCCTCTATTGAAATTGATTAAAAATCCATGGTCTTAAGTGACACAGTTTAGAAAAAGGGCCGGAAATGAAATGTTAAAGAAAACAAAGGGTACCGAAATAGATTTGACCCTTCTCATTTTTTATTTATTTATTTATTATCATTATTATTATTTTTTTTTTATGACTGACCCTTCTCATTATAATGTGAAGAATAATGATTCCAAAAATTGAATTTTATATTTATTTCTCAAATGCTTTGACAGTTGCACCAAATACAGTGATACGTATATGATATTTGTAACCGCTACAAAGTATTTAAAAATTAAATTTAAGAAGCATAGCATTATAAAGTGAACCATGATTATGGTTTGTGATAATTACGGCCTGTAAGTGACGGAGGAGGAGGTGGAGATGGTACTGGTGGAGCTCCACTGCCACATTCATAGTCAAGTGTGCCTGAAAATTATTCAATACTCTAAACATCAACTTTGTTAATTATCAATTGGGGAAAAAAATTCTGATTTTGAGTATAAAGTTAACTTGACAGCCATCAATGCATCAGAAAAGAATATAACACATGTGGAATCCATAATAATATATAGAGGAGGAGTGCATTTTGATGACTACTTGGAGAACTCACACAGTCACACGTGTCATAATTTAAAGGTCTAAAATTATTCTCATTCTTCACCAGTACTTCTATAAATTTAAATTTTGAAAATTTAAAACTCTCCCCAGTTTTTACATTTTCTATATTTGTCTCCTCTCTCTCTATACATGATTCCCCCTCTCTCAAATTATGATACAAATTATTCAAATTTTATTTGTAAAAATAGTACAGTTTCGATTTAAAATAACTTTTTTTTTTGGTACTCTTACAACAACCTAGAAAGATATTGATGGAAATTGTAATTTCAAATTTTGAACCATTGTGCTTTATTCCAGTCTGTATTTGATTGTACATTTAGGAGTGCATCTAACATTACTCATTTTCTTGTAATCAAATAATGTCAAATTAAAAGATTATAACGATTATGTTGCAAAAATATTGTAAAGAATGGTTGAAAATCGAGAAAAATATAATATAAGTTCAACTGAAAAAGAAAAACTTTTATTTTTCTTTTATTTTTTTCCCTTCCTAATCGATGATAAGCACAAAAAGGAAAAATGCTTCTCTTTGTGTTTGCTTTTCTTTTCCTTCCTTAAATCCATCAACAAAAGAATTGAATTAGTTTGTTCTATTTATGTTGAATTGCGTCTACTTATTGTTAGAAAATAATAACGAATAGACACTGCTGTGAACGAAAATACTTATCAGTAGGGTTGAAGAATCTGACTGAGTCGTGTATTTGACACTGTCCTTAAGAGTAATTTCCGCCCCTCAGAGTTCTTGACTCGGTATAGAAAGGTCTCAGCGGTTTACCCTCCAGGATTAAGCAGCCTCGTCTTTGTTTACGTGCACTCGTTGAACAAAGGGCACAGAACAGCCTTGTATGTATATCAGTGATCGATAAACAGAGAAGAACAGAGAAGGACCAGAGAGGGAAGATTGTATATTGCTCTGTATGTTCAAAGAGAAAAGTCCCACGAATTTATAACTTTATTAACCCGACAGGAATCCCTTGATTTATAAAAACGTGTTAAAAGAAAGGATAAGATTTCATTTAAACGGCTAATTAATTGCACAATTTAGGAAGGCGTAAATCTGTGAGGGAATGATTTTATTATTTTGGAAAAAATAATTTGCAAAAGGATGGTCCAACCGTGTGAGCCTGCGAGGCTTGGAGGCCGGGATTTGCACCCCCCCCCCCCTGCGCGCGAGTAAGACGTGACGCGCCCGGTTAAACGATTTCCGGATCGAAACCCAAATTTCTATTGGATTTGGGATTAGCTTGGGCTTGGCTCATGTGCGCGTGAGAGCCCACATGTTCCAACTTATTACTAAGCCCATAATGACAAAGTATATATTAAGCCTCTCAACTCCCTCTTCCTAAGCAATGTGGGACAAGAGTCTCCACCACTCTTTTACCCAACACCACACCAACAAGAGAGATGTAGAGAGAGAAAAAGTTTGACTTTGAAAAAGCACCCACTTTGGACCACAAATTACAACAAAATTACAACAATCCCCCACATTTTTCAAAGACAAATTTTGAGAAGTAACGATCGACCACTTTAGTATATTGCATCAGTGATGGTGTCTTTTAGACTATGAACCAACACTTAGGGAAATAAGAATTGATTCACAGAAATTTGGTGAAATTAGAATTTCTATGTATCTTATTTCTTTGTGTGAATCAAAGTACTTATCACCCACAATACACTCTGATAAACAAGGCTGTTAACGCGGTTTGGCACGTTTCGGCCATGCGCCGTACCTGGATTTCATGAGTGCTCTAGAGAACCTGCCTAAGTTCTCATAGGAAGCGGCCCCACTTCCACACTCATATAGGTGAATTCATCAAGTATGTATTGCAACTATACATACCACCCAATAAGGACTATGAATTCATTAAGAGTTAAGACTCAACCTCACACGTTGCAGTCTACACTATCTACACCATAGGGATGAACTATAATTATGTATAATTGATAGTGTCTCACCAAGTCAACCAGTAGTTTGTTATTACCCATATGAACCTAGTTTGTGGGATCTCCACTCATATAGGTTGGGTTACTACTACTATTGACCTCTGTTATGGGCATTAGTCCCATCCCCCTCGATGTATTGGACACTAGCTTTCTTGCTAATGGTTTGGTCAGAGGATCCGCTAAATTCATCTCTGACCTCACAAAGTTTAGGGATATAATCCCATCTTTTAACAGCTGTTTCACAATATTATGTCTTAGGCGAATATGCCTGCTTTTTCCATTATAGGCCTTATTTCTTGCTCGGGCTATTGCAGCCTGGCAATCACAATGTAACGAAACAGATGGAACTGGTCTCATCCATAAAGGGATATCTGCCAAGAGGTTTCTAAGCCACTCAGCCTCAGAACCTGCCTTCTCTAAGGCGATAAACTCGGATTCCATAGTAGACCGAGCAGTGCATGTCTGTTTGGATGATTTCCAAGAGACTGCACCTCCTCCAAGGGTAAATATATACCCACTTGTGGATTTTGTCTCATCTGAATCAGAGATCCAGTTAGCATCACTGGACCCTTCTAGTACAGCGGGAAATTCACAGTATGTTAAACCAAAATCAATAGTACCTCTGAGATATTTTAGTACTCTACATATAGCGATCCAATGTTCCTTATTAGGATTATGAGTGTATCTGCTCAACCTATTAACTGCATAAGCAATGTCAAGTCTGGTACAATTCATAAGATAAGTAAGACTACCAATTATTTGAGCATATTCAAACTGTGATACACTAGTTTCATTATTTTTCTTCAATTGTATGCTCATATCATAAGGAGTACTAACTGGTTTGGTGTCAAAGTGACGAAACTTTAAGGATCTTTTCTACAAAGTGTTCTTGAGACATCATAAAACCCTCATTGGTTTTTGTCAATTTTATCCCAAGTATAACATTAGCTTCACCTAGGTCTTTCATATCAAAGCTAGAAGATAACAAATGCTTTGTTTCATTTATCACAATCATATCAGTGCCTAAAATAAGCATATCATCCACATATAGGCAAATGATTACACCAACATTATTATCAAATTTATGATACACACATTTATCGGCTTCATTCACAATATATCCATTAGAGGTCATTACACTATCAAATTTCTCATGCCATTGTTTTGGTGCTTGTTTTAAACCATACAAAGATTTCACTAATTTGCAAACTCTATTTTTGTTTCCAGGAGATACAAAACCTTCAGGTTGTTCCATGTAAATTTCCTCTTCTAGTTCTCCATTAAGAAACGCAGTTTTAACATCCATTTGATGAATTATGAGTTTATGCAAAGAAGCAAGAGCTACTAGAATTCTAATAGATGATATTCTAGCCACAGGAGAATAAGTATCAAAATAATCAACATCTTTCTTTTGGGTGTATCCCTTAGCTACAAGTCTAGCTTTAAACTTATCGATAGATCCATCAGGTTTTAACTTCTTTTTGAATATCCATTTACATCCTATAGGTTTTGTACCAGGAGGTAAGTCAACCAATTCCCAAGTGTGATTAGCCATGATAGATTCTATCTCACTATTAATCGCTTCTCTCCAAAAGGAAGCATCAGGAGAGGAAATAGCTTCATTATAAGTCATTGGATCATTATCCATTAAAAACGTGAAAAACCCATCTCCTAGGTTTGTTTCTCTCCTATCTCGTTTGCTTCTTCTTAATTCGATTTCTACAGACTCATTTGAGTCAATGATAGGCTCAACTGTAGGTTCTAGTCTTGGTCTCTCAATGGTTGTTTTCAAGGGAAATATGTTTTCAAAGAAGTCTGCATTTTTCGATTCAATTATTGTGTTTTTCTCTAACACGTCACTTTTAAGAACCAAGAATCTATATGCAGCACTGTTCTCAGCATATCCTATGAATAAACAATATGCTGTTTTCGAACCCATTTTTCTTTTCTTAGGTTCTGGAAGTAGAACCTTCGCTAGGCACCCCCACACTTTAAGGTATTTGAAGTTAGGTCTATGATTTTCCCACAACTCATAAGGGGTCTTACCTGTTTTCTTAAAAATAATTCTATTTTGAAGGTGACACGCAGATAGGATAGCTTCCCCCCACAATTATTAGGTGCTCCAGAACTAATTAACATAGCGTTCATCATTTCCTTTAAAGTTCTATTTTTCCGTTCAGCTACTCAATTAGATTCTGGTGAATAGGGTGGAGTTACCTCGTGTACTATACCATGTTGTTCACAGAATTGTCCTAGGGGGCCAGATTCATACTCACCTCCCCTATCAGATCTAAGTCTTTTGATCTTTTTATCTAACTTGTTTTCAACCTCAGCTTTGTATTGTATGAATTTTCCTTCTGTTTCATCTTTATTTCTAAGTAGAAATACTCTAGTGTATCTCGAGTGATCATCTATAAATGTCACATAATATCTCTTACCGCCTCTAGATTCAGTCGATTTCATGTCTCCTAAATCTGAGTGAATTAAGGTGAGCAATTCAGTTTCTCTTTGTACTACTTGTTTGCAAGGTTTCTTAGTACCTTTTGCTTCACTACAAATTTGGCATTTCTCATTATTAGTGATACTAACATTTTCAAGAATGCCTAATTCTTTCATTTTCTTTATATAAGAAAAGTTCACATGTCCTAATCTAGCATGCCATAAATCATGAGAATCAATCAAGTAAGCAGAAGAAGTAGTAGCATTTCCATTCAAATTGTCAAGAATATTCAAAACAAACAAGCCATTATTGTAGTACCCTTTCCCCACAAACACCCCATTTTTAGTCATTACAACTTTATCAGAATCAAAAATAACTTTCACTCCCACTTTCCCAAGCAGCGACACAGACACAAGGTTCCAACGAATATCAGGCACGTGGAGAACGTCGGTAAGTGAGAGGATCTTTCCGAAAGTTAGCTTGAGAACTACCTTCCCTTTCCAGATCACAGGTGAGGGCCTTGAGTCCCCCATGTATACTTGTTCCTCTCCTTCCCCTACTGGTGTGTAGGAGGTAAAAGCACTTCTGTTGCCACAGATGTGCCTGGTAGCCCCAGAGTCTACCACCCAATTTTTCTCCTCTGCCACTAAGTGCACCTCAGAAACGACAGCCACAATAACATCTGCCTCAACTAGATTAGCTCTAGGGGCAGGTTGGTCGTTTTTCTTCCTGTGTCTGCATTGAGCAGCATGGTGACCCGGTTTGCCACACACAAAACATTCCCCTTTCTTTTTAGCAAACTGGTTTTGGGGTTTGAGATTTTTGTTGTAATTGGTTTTGTTGAAATGGGGTTTGTTATTTTGCCTTTTAAAATTCCCTTGGGTGCGATTAGGCTTTTCCTCAACGAGGTTAGCCTTGGAAGTCATAGCTTTGGCTTTCTCATTTCGATCAAGTGAGCGGTTCTTTTCCTCAATGCAAACATGAACAACAACTTCCTCCAAAGTCATTTCCTTCCTCTTATGTTTCATCATATTCTTATAATTTTTCCAAGACTCCGGAAGTTTTTCAATAAGTGAACCAGTTACAAATGGTTCAGGCAATTTCATTCCTTCATTACTAAGTTCTGAAACCACAAGGTGAAAATTGTGAATTTGGGTAGAAACATCTATGTCATCGGTCATTTGAAAATTGAGAAAATTTCCGATGGCATATTTTTTAATTCCGGCATCCTCGATAATATATATATTTGGTGACCAAAGCATCCCAAATTTCAGTTGCCGATTTGAAGGTACAGTAAATATCAAAAAGTTCATTTGATAAAGCGTTTAGAATAATACTTTTGCAAATCTTGTTTGCATTTTCCCAAAGAGGCAATTCGGTTTCATAATTTTCAGAATCTTGAACGGGTTTTGGTTTAGTCAAAACGAAATCAACCTTTGCAATGTCAAGAATAAGTAGCAGCTTGGTTTTCCAGCGCTTAAAGTTATTCCCGTTAAACGATTCAATTCTTGTGACATCGGGAATAGCTTTAGTTGCGGTTAGCATAGCAGTATCCATGAAGATTACTCTTAAGATTGTTATAAAATAATAACGAATAGACACTGCTGTGAACGAAAATACTTATCAGTAGGGTTGAAGAATCTGACTGAGTCGTGTATTTGACACTGTCCTTAAGAGTAATTTCCGCCCCTCAGAGTTCTTGACTCGGTACAGAAAGGTCTCAGCGGTTTACCCTCCAGGATTAAGCAGCCTCGTCTTTGTTCACGTGCACTCGTTGAACAAAGGGCACAGAACAGCCTTATATGTATATCAGTGATCGATAAACAGAGAAGGACCAGAGAGGGAAGATTGTATATTGCTCTGTATGTTCAAAGAGAAAAGTCCCACGAATTTATAGCTTTATTAACCCGACAGGAATCCCTTGATTTATAAAAACGTGTTAAAAGAAAGGATAAGATTTCATTTAAACGGCTAATTAATTGTACAATTTAGGAAGGCGTAAATCTGTGAGGGAATGATTTTATTATTTTGGAAAAAATAATTTGCAAAAGGATGGTCCAACCGTGTGAGCCCGCGAGGCTTGGAGGCCGGGATTTGCACCCCCCCCCCCCCCCTGCGCGCGAGTAAGACGTGACGCGCCCGGTTAAACGATTTCCGGATCGAAACCCAAATTTCTATTGGATTTGGGATTAGCTTGGGCTTGGCTCATGTGCGCGTGAGAGCCCACATGTTCCAACTTATTACTAAGCCCATAATGACAAAGTATGTATTAAGCCTCTCAACTCCCTCTTCCTAAGCAATGTGGGACAAGAGTCTCCACCACTCTTTTACCCAACACCACACCAACAAGAGAGATGTAGAGAGAGAAAAAGTTTGACTTTGAAAAAGCACCCACTTTGGACCACAAATTACAACAAAATTACAACACTTATTTCTCAAAGGTCTTTAGTTCTACACTGACATTGACAAACTCTATAAATTTTTGATTAACCTTCCTTTAATTGCAAAACAAAATACATACATATATATATATATATTAATAAGAATAATTGTAGGGTTGAAACAAGTTAAAAACCAATGCCAACGCCAATACACAAAAACCCAATAAATAATGCTATACTTTCCAAATCCAAATCTCAAATACTCATCCCAAATGATGTGGCGGTGGGTCCACTGGATTTTGATTAGAGATTGTTAACGTGACCGCACAGTGATCAGTGGGCCCACTGAATTTTGATTGGTACAACATCATTTGAAATGAAGATTTAGAATTTAAATTTGGGAAGTATAGCATAACTCAAACCCAATATAATTCACACTCTTTATTTTCTTGGTAAGTAAATAAATTAATTCAACATTAAACAAAGAGAAAAGCAAAAGGAGCATGTTTGCATTCGAGATGTGCATGCATTCTTGGACAAAATGACAAATAAGTGGAAATTATTGGCGATGTATTCTCATCACATGATCGATTAACACGATAACTAACCAATGTTACCTAACCCTTTTTACTTCTTATAGGACTTATCTTAGCTCATTCATGACTCTGAAAGTAGGAATGAGGGAACGGACTCATAGAGCTCTCCCCGTCGCCCAAAAAGCATAGGGGAGAGCGTATAAAAGGGAGTGACAGAATGACCTAATGTAGCTTTCCTTGTTCTAACTTGCATTAACTAGTTGACACTATTGTTTGCACGACACTTCAATTTGTTAATTGTCTTTAACTTTAAGAAAGTAAGAACAAATCTTTAACTCTCTGAAAGCTCTAGAAGGATGTCTCTAACCCCTATTTGTCTAAGAGAACTCTTAACAGATTGAATTACTGAGCTAAAGGAGGGGGATGGGGAAGCCCACTATTCCTGACTAGGAATAGGATAGGGATTCTACCTCTCTTGTAGCTCTGAGTTCTGAGCTAGTTGAGATAGTCTGAGATATGAGCTAACCGAGTTCAATGCCTCTTTTTATGTAGGTCGAAGGCCTCTTAAAACAAGTTTGAAGCTATAGATAGCTTAGCCTCTTTAAACTCTCTTTATAGAGCTCTATATTGGTCTTCCAGGGCCTCCTATAGATAACTATAACCGATATGTAGGACTCTGAAGGGGTCCCCCGCTCACGGAATAGTAACTCAAACAGCATCGTTTAACGAGGGCTTCCTCTTCTCACCTGGATTGTACCAGGACCCTTGTGCCCCGGCCCTTGATCAGATAAAGCTGCCCGCCCTATGACCCACAACTCAAAATGAACCTTGCGACGAGACGCAGACATTCTCCATGCGTGCCGAGCATTGTTCGTCGTGCCAGTTCCGCTACTCCAGTTCCAGTGGTAAACAAAACCTTCTTTCTCTTGCTTTCGGGCCCACGTCTCTCTTTTAAGGGTTCCAGTTTCTTTGGTAGCTTTAGGCAAGGCAGTACTGGTACTCAGTCGATGTTGCTAGACATATATGAGAGTAGCTATGCTTGGGGTAGGTTTGACCTATCGCGTGCCTGTTGAAGAATGAGTCGGCGACTCATAGGCAATGGCTTGGTTAAGAACCCACCGGAGCCGTAGCGAAAGCGAGTCTTCATAGGTCAATTGTCACTGCTTATGGACCCGAACCTGGGTGATCTATCCATGACCAGGATGAAGCGTGGGTGAGAAAAAAAAAAAAAAAAAAAAAGCAACTCCAGTAAAAAAAAATGAGTCCTAACAAAAAAGATTTGATATCAAATTTAAGTACGCATATGTATTTATAGGTTTATCTTCATCCTTCCGAAGTTTCGATGAAAGGATTCCTCTACCAACGCAAGGCAGTCAACTCCATTTGTTAGAATAGCTTCCATTGAGTCTCTGCACATATACTTTTTTGATTTTAGCTTTCTTAACTTTTGCTTGTTTTCGAAAAACAGGATTTGGCTCAGGATTGCCCGTTTTGATTAATTCCATGACTTTCAGACCAACCTGAATCTGCCCTCGCAAGTCTCTCTGCATTTTGGGAGCAGAGCATGCAGCAAAATCGAGCAATGAATCTTAGAAGAATTCCTCTTTGAACGGCACGACTCTTTCTATTTCTGCGCTGGCATTTGAGTTGTCTCCCCTCCTCTTTCAATCGACACACTCGACGCAGATAGCTCCTGTGGCCCCCGCTTCTGCCTCTATCAGGCAGCGACAACCCTTTCCGATAGATAACCAAAGAGCGGACAGGAGCAAGCCAGAGACCTATTCCATATGAGCTAGCTAGCCAATGAGATGAGCTACCCATTGAGAGAGCTTAAAACGATGTCCCTATGTGCAATTGGTCTACAGTGTCATTGTAGAGAATTCCTGTCTTGTTTTCCTTATCGTTAGCTTCTTCATTGATGTACACAATTTATCTTGCTATTTCTTCTTTTTGGTCTCATATAACATATAATAATAGTAAACCACTTCTTGTTTCAAAAAGTGCTGCGTACAGTTCTGGGGGTTGTAGAACAACTATTTCTTTGCCGTTCTTTTTCCATTAGCCAGTATCGAGACTCTAAGACTCCTTGCATCGGGTATTGTCATTCTAGCAGTTCATATTATCGTAGAAGCTTTGTCCCATGCTTTACAGAGATTGTTATGAACTAACTAAATGACTAGATTCTCCTAGAACGCTAGCTAAGCTAATAGTCTTAGTTCCCTTCGATTAGTCCAAAAAAAAAAAGACATCTTCCCAGTGTGATTTCTCTATGAGATGCAACAAAGGAGGATCTGGGTGAGGTTGAGTGCTCACTTTCTTCCAATAACAGCTTTTGTTCGGCCTCGCTCGAACTCTTCTTGGTTGGCTGCTCTCTGAGCTTCGAGCTCTGATGATCTTGTTGTTTAGTATATTTTATTTTTATGACAAGGTACATATAGCATGTGGCTCTAAAACATACAATTCTCTTTTTACAATGGTGACGAAATTGTGTGGGTTGCAAGGGGTGTATAGCTTATTTGCGAGAATTGGGCCTTAGACCTCTCCATTAATTTCATAGGTAGAGTGTTCGACCTCCTCCCCTACTCCTAATAAATAAATAAAAAAACAGGAAAGACTATTGTGTGGTTGCGTCGAAAGGGTAAATTTCAAATTTCACCAAACTTCCAATGATTATTCAGATCTAGTGATAGATTTGCTCGGATCTATGTGTGGGATGACTTTACGATGCATAATAACTAGGAGAGGAATCATGGCTTAACCATTACTTCCATACAAAAGGCCGAAAAGGGCCATAATTGATTGAAAGCTTTCAATGAACAAAACTCATGGCAATGTAAGCTGCATTTCTCCGATTCTATTGCTTAGGCCCTAAAAGTAAAAGGCGTGTTTTAGCCATTTTTGGAAAGTGTTTCCTATTTTGGTAATTTTCTTTGCCTAGGAGAATAAAGACTCGTGAAATTAATAATAGAGTAATGTTTGGGTCATACTCATTCACACCCAAAAAACATCCACACCCTGAGGTGAACCAATGAAAAGAGACTGACAGTGGATTCCGCAGTTTCCATCTCTCTTCCTATTGGTCCACCTCAGGGTGTGGATGTTTTTTGGGTGTGGATGAGTGTGGCTCTAGCATTGTTGTAAATAATAAGGTTCTAATCTTCATCCGAGAAGAATCTTTGTAGGACAAGACTTCAGTCCTGCGCATATGGTTCTATTACTGGAAATGATTAGTTGATATGTACAAGTGTTTTTTATGGGGAGCACACATGGACCAATCATGTCCCAGAGCAGCACCGCATGAACTGAACTGTTGTCTGATCTTTTATTGTCAATGTATTTATATGTTCTCTTGTGATCTAGCTCTTGAGAATCTTGATAGTCGTGCTGCGTCACGACTCGAATTAGCGACCTCTAGCCTATAAAAGTACATGGCATGATTCTCACAACTCCTATAAGTCACAACATTTTACCTTCTAAATGACCAGATTCAAGACAAAGACAAATGAAACAATGTCCTTGCAGATGCAACAAGTAAAGTCCATCGCCCATAAATGTGTGTGTGGGTGTGATAGAGAGGGGAAGAGACTCACAATTGGGAATAACACAACGGGGCAAGGTCGAAGGACCAATTTGCATCTTCTTCCAACCAGGATAGCACTCACAATCAAATCCTAGCACTGTAGTATTAGAAGCTACACATGTTCCTTCCCCACAATTTACTAATTCACATGCTGCAACTGTCATGATAATCAAGGGACCTCTCATCAATACCAAATTACTCAAGAAAAATTTATATGAAGGTTCTGTTTGATTCGTAGATTTAGTAATAAAAATAAAATATTACTTTAGTGTTTTCTCTCGGGATTTTTCCATTCTCATAAGTTTTATTTTATTTTTACAGTATTTCCTTTTCCTTCCTGTTTCTCACTATTTTTCATGTTAACCAAACAAAGAAAAGTATTTTTCTATGTTTTCTTTTCTTTTCCCTCACAAAATCCATAAACTAAACAAAGCCTAAGAAAAACAGTTTTCTGTATAGTGAGGGAACTAGTTATGAAAGAAAATAAAACATGGAGAGAAGTAATTTCAAAAAAAAAAAAAATTGAATTTTGTGAGCGATTTACCTCCTTTTTTTTCTAAGTTACAATGTTTGTGAGAAAATTAAGAAAATAGCTTTTCTTTCATTTTTCTTTTCTTTATCTAAATTCCAATCCAAACAAAGCCAGATAGTAAAAACAAGAGAAGAAAGAGGAAGAGATGAAATTATCATCCAAACTTTTACCTTGAAAAGGGATTGAAAACAATTGTTCTGAATTTGTTCTGACATTGAAGATGAAGAGAGAGAAGAGAAGGTGGTGGAAAGAAATGAGAGTGAAAATTGATTTGTAACTTCCCATGGTTTTTGGACTGCAAGGAGGGTTAAGCCACTTAAAAGGAGTATTTATAAGCGCTTTGTTTGGAGTGGTGATAAGCTTACCTTAGTAGGGATCTTTTTTGCCTACCCCAAGATTTTGCTTAAAATGGGAAAGTCCAAAAAAAAAAAAAAACACTCCTCTTTTTCCAAGAGTCACCTAATTTTCTTTCTTATATAGGCAACTTTTTTTTTTTTCTATTTGGGAGTCCACTAGTTTAATTTTGAAAGCATCTTTGCTCACTCAATTTTAGTTCATTATTGTTAACTTAGGTCTTTATTGGGTGACGTGTGTTCCATTTTATTTCTATTTTGCCCATGTACCATCAACATAATTACTGGAATGAGACACATATCACACAGTGAAGACTTGAGTGAGCAATAATAAACCAAAATTGAGTAAGCTAAAATGTTCTCTTTAATTTTTTAACATTTAATTATTGACAATTTCCTAATGGGACCATAAAGATATACAAAAAAATTTCCTAATGTGTATGGCATATGGGACACACAGGTATGCCATATGGGACCATAAAGATATACAAAAAAAAATTCCTAATGTGTAGGTCCTTTTGTTCCCCAATTATATTATGTCCTATGTACAAAAAGCAACTTATAACTAACCATCGTTATTGACAATTTCTAAAGCATAACTGTAAAGAAGTCGTCTCCATTTAAAATTGTGTAATGCTACACTTTTCAAGTTCTAATCTCAAAAATTAATTTTGAACGATATGATAGTAGGTTTCTGGATTTGGATTGGATGCTAGCAATAATGATGGGACCACGTCACTTCAACACCAACCAATCAAAATTCAAGGGGTCACTGCCACATCATTTGATCATTTAGGATTAGGATTTGGGATGCATAGGGAGCAATCTTCCATTCAACCGAGTAGTTAATTTTGTTGTATGGTACAATCAAACACTTTACATACATTGGTAAGAAATGTTTGTATTAAGGTAAGAAATGTTTCCAATGTCAGAAATGACGTACCCTTTTAAGAAATGTTTGTACATGGTAAAAAAATATTACAGTCTTATAAGAAATGTTTGTACCAAGATAACAAAATGTTGTACCCTTATAAGAAACGTTTGTACCAAATTAAAACCACTTGTGGTTTTACCCATGGTAAGAAATCTTTGTACTTATGGTAAGGGAGCTTTGTACATATGATATAAGAAAACTTTGGACATGTGACATTTTGTACCTGTGGTAATAGGGAACTTTGTACCCATGATAAGAAACCTTAGTACCTATGGTAAGAAATCTTTGTACTTATGGTAAAAAAAAACTTTTGTACCCATAGTACAAACATTTCTTACCACTGCATGTCAAATGGTTTGGTACCATTTCTTATCACTACATGTCAAATGGTTTAATTGTACAACCAAACCACTTGATTGTATGGTAAGCATTTGCCGAAGCATTGTATTACTCTTTAAAATTTCTCCTCGTACCACTCACGTAATCAGGGATTCACAAAACCTTTTGCCAAAAAAAAAAAAAAAAAATTCAAACTTGAAATGGGGGTCTCCTCATCAATTAGAATGGTTATTGTCGCACCAAACAATGACTCAATACTATATAAGTATTATTTGATTTTACACATCGATCTGCACACAGAAACTTCTTTAATCCAAGCTTCGTCACATTTAGTCGTTAATATTTGATGAAAAATATTAATGTGACCGGTACAAGGAACAATAGTGTAGAGGTGACAAAAGCAAATTTTTCATGCTGAGTGCCACGTGTTACTATGTTAGGCAAACCACCAAAAAAGTGAGTTGCCTCCGGTCATACATGTGATGATCATATTTTGTGATATTATTATTATTTTGGTGTTAGAAGAGGCGGGCCAAGCAATGCATGGAAGAGAACGAGACACAAAAGATTTTTTGTTTTTTTTTTTTTTTTTTGGTGCAAAAAACAAAAAAAAAAGATTTTTTGTTATGTGATCGGTTTTAACAACAAAAGATGACAAGTTTTAGTTGGAAGAACAAAGGCTGGACAGCTAAAGAGTTCTTGCACGTTTTTAACGCCTGGCTTGTGAATTTTTTTTAGAGAAAATAAAAGAAAAAGGAAAGCAGAAAACGTGCTTTGTTTGGTTTCATTGTTAAAGAAAATAAACTAATAATAGTAATAATTAAGGGTTATTTAATTGTAAGTCTATTATACCAATTTACTTTAGAATTAAGGACAATTAAAATTACTGATTAGGAGAAGGTCCTCACTATGAGAATATTACATGAAATTACACTGCACCTTACATGAATATTAATTAAAATTTTACTAAACGTACCTGCATATTAAGTGAAGTTTTCTGTTTTAGAGATTTTGCTAACAAATTAAGAAATAAATTGGACTTCAAGCCCTTGATGGTACTTCGGATGTTTGCCTAAATTTCTAAGTAACAATTTACTTCGATTCCATTTCTTTGCTCTTTTTTTTTTTTTTCTTCCTTTTTTTTCATCTATTATCGAGAATCTTTTACTTTCGATTATTATTTGAGCAGCAAAAATATCAGATATTAAGCAGTTAACCAAACAAGGTTGGATGAAAAATGAAAAAGACCCACTGAAGAATATTTTGAATTCAGTAACTAGTTGGTTGAATGAACAGAGTTTGGCGTACATGATACATGTATATACATGTTTATAGATAAAACAACAAAACATGAGACCTAAAGGAACACAAATTCTCTCATTTTTTTTCTGGACAAATTTTGCAACACAAATCAACACTGCCCATACAACTAAAAAGAACAGAAAAAAATTAAAAAAGCAATCACTTGTCAAAAAAAAATTGATAGTCTTCGCTACCAACTCAACCTGTTTCTACGCAGACCCGAATTCCGAGAACCACTTTTCGTGGCGTTCAATGTCAGCTGCAGAAACACTCCGTTGGACCTTGGTGAGGGCTTCTTCAAAATCACACATAGCAACGGGGTCGTTTGAGATCTCATCCTTGGACATGTTCTTAATCTCATCGCGTGTCTTTCCAGCTATTTTATGCCTCATGCCATTCAAAGAGGCGTCTCGGCACACGTTCGTGAGATCATCCCCACTGTATCCTTTGGTTCGTCGAGCCACGTCGTCAATATCAACATCAGCTGCCATCTGGAGAAAAACGGAATACGCCTACTTAAAACCTCACAAAGTAGATACACATGAGACTGCATTTTATTATATAACTGTATACTGTACAATTGTATAAAGCACGCACTCTCAAAGTAAGGAGTAACGATTGCTAAATTGCTTTCTCCAAAAATTCGAAGAATTAACAGAAAACAAGGGCCAATAGGAATAAGTGAATAACCAATATAACCATAACCTCAATTATTCGTTATAGCATCAAACAAACACGAAGGGACAAAATTTTGTGCACTGTGCGACTCTGTGCCATAACACCATAGCATCAACATATTTTTCAGTTTATCAATCAACCTAACTAAATTGATATTACACTAAATAAATTAAATGACGAGTTCCCTTATGAGTTGTGAATTTTTGTATAATGTTACAGCATGGAAATATGAGCAGATATAGAGAATAACTTGGGGTTTTGGACGTACTCGTTATCATGAGGATCGCTAGCTTTAGTTTCCATTAGCAGAAAGAGAATAATTCCTGATTTCAGTTATTGAATTTAATAGTTATTCTTTTCTACTTATCTCTGAGTTGAAATTAAGCAGAGAGTTAAAACCAGTCTTTATCACAAGCACATGAACTAAAATGCCTCACTTCATTAATGTGAATTGTCATCGTGCATAATTAACAAACTTAACTAAGGGACCATTCGGATTGGTTATGATTTTTGTGTTTAGGAAGAAGCAAAAGCTAGTACACAAGAGCATTGTGGGAATTGAGACATTTGGGTTGAAGCACCTCTTGAATCCCAAAGGCTTTGCCGCTTGTACCACATGCAGTGGTAAGTGGTACCACCGACCACTGTCACAGCATGTTCGGCAACTGTTACAGCATTTGGGAGCATAGCATTACTTGGCATATATATATATACACCTATATAGTTTTGGGTCCCAAAAGCATTTTCCAGATGCGATTCCAAACAGGCCGTAAGAGTGTCGAGTATCTATGTCGTTATATTTCTAAAGAACTGACAGGGAGGCCAGTTTTTACCTCAAGAGTTCTCAAATTGATCCGTATAAGCTCCTTACGGCTCTCGAAATTTGGAAGAGGAATATAAATCCGCTTTTCAAGCCGCCTCCTGCATAGCGCAACGACTCAAAATCATATCAATCAGAGTTACTTCACGTTTCCGACTCAACTGACAATTCAAAGGAAGCACTTAGAGAGAGTGGAATAAATAATCAAATGAGATCCGAACCTTAGTGCCTCATCTATATCCCATGGAAAGTTGGTAGCTGCCAAGACCATCACTATTTTGCGACTTCCATCTTCATTGGTAGAACTATTGTTTACACCATCAACCTGAACTAGAAGTTCAGACTTTACTCTTCTGGATGATTCATGCTCCCCTGAAGCCCTGAAAATGTAATGATTATCCGTATAGATTTGTAAGACATAAAATCGGATGAGAATATTTCTTTTGGACCTGTATAGACACACAAATATGTGCGAGTTCAGATACAACGTGAAAGTACTCGCACTGTGTAGATGATAATAAAAACATGCAAGTAAAAATGCGTAAACAGGCCTGGATATGGTAACAATATATTATGTGATATCACAAGCGCAATCCTAATTCTACATGGCACTAGAAAAGCACAAAACATCCTAATTCTACATGGCACCAAAAAAGCACATAAATATTTAGTATATGTGAAAAGAGAAGCTTTTTGTTTTGCCACGTGACACTTCATTAAAAAGTATTTTGACATTTTCAAGCTTTATCTTATATAACATATCTGTATATGCATGTATAAGTTTATTTTGAATTAACTTTAAACACTCTCTTATCTCTAAGTCTTATCTTATATAATATATACAGGTATAAGTTTATCTTGATAACTCATAATATTTACATTAACATATATATGTAAATTTAGTGTATAATCATTACAAAATTCATGCGAAAGAAAAAACTTATTGGTCTGACTTACTAGATATTACCCGTCAAGTGTCGGATTTCACATATTTAACCTACTCACTAAAATATAGTACGGTTTATACTTATATTAAGAATTTGTCTGTGTTGTATCGTTAAGAATAAAAGACTCACCCCCGTGCATTGCAAAGAGAATCGATCTCATCAATGAATATTGTGCTTGGAGCATAAGCTCTGGCAAGATCAAACAAGCACCGAACCATGCGCTCACTCTCCCCACGCCATTTGGAAGCCAAGGTAGCTGAAGAAACGTTGAAAAATGTTGTGCCACACTCTGTAGCAACTGCTTTTGCCAGAAGTGTCTTTCCAGTGCCAGGAGGGCCAAACATAAGAACACCTTTCCATGGCCTTCTAATTCCCTGCATATGTATAATAAGTGTATCTAATCAAACTGTGTGCGTGGATGCGTATCAATCAACAAACAACTTTCTGTTTGGAGCAAGATAAACTGTTCTAGGTAAGGAAATGCCAAAATGCAACACTTGAACAAAGTATAGATTTTCTTGTTACAGCTTATAGAGGGAAATTAACGAAGAGCCCGTTTGGTGTTGCAGTGGGAATAAAAAAAATTTCATTTTCTTTAGTGGACTTCCGAAAAAGCAGCAAATTGCTGCTTCTGACTTAAGCTATTTTTTAGCTTTAAAGTGGATCCGATATTTGAAAAAACTGTAAAAAAGAGTTTCTGACAAAGGACTCAAGGCTCTTAATATAAGTAATTGTTGGTCCAAGATAAGCTGATCCAAACAGGCTTCAAAGGGTGCTACTGAGCTCAACAAAACTTGGATGGTTCTTGAATTCTCTCCAATTAATGCAAATCTTGAACCATAAACCAAGTTTTCCGATAAAGAACCACGAGTCTACAACTAATCAGATTGGAACGTATTGGGAATGCTTTAGAAAACAATCCGGAGGAAACTATTATAATCCATCCATCCAACAAAAAGCTCTTTGAAAACATAATTTGTAAGGAGACCCAATTAAAGCATGGGAAATCACACTTTTAAATTTCATTCTTCCAGAACCAAGTTAATGTCAATTCGTATTATAATGCCTAAAGCAACCTATAGTAGTGTTAATGTAAATAAAAAAAACAAGTGACATAATATTGCTCTGACATTTATTAGTGGGCACACATGAAAGTAAGTAGGACAATCTACATGGAGCAGAGATAATAAATAGAAGCCAAGGGGCTGTTTGGGAAGGAAAAGAACCAGTTCTATGGTTCAGAAGAGAACCAGTTCTATAAACTCAAGTGTTTGGTAAATGTAAATTTCTTCCACAGGACTACGTGTCCGGACTAACAGTTTTCTTAAAACTGGTTCTATGTCCGGGAAAAAAAAATTTATATATATAATCTTCGCTCTCGTAAGGACCAAATAGAAACTCAATCTTGGACTCAACTACATCCTATTGTAAGCATTCCCAAACAAACCCCCATATAGTATCATTGTCTATACTTCCCAGACAAGAGGAAGTAGAACTGGTAATATATTTCAGCTGAATACCTGGAAATATTCAGGCATCAACAGGGGAAGGACAACAGCTTCTTCTAGAAGTCTTTTCGCTTCACTCAACCCTGCCACATCATCCCATCTCACTCCAGGACTCGTTTCCAAGACATCCCTTTCTAGCATTTCGGCCAATTCTGGATCAGGCCCTTCGTATTGTGCTCGTTTTGACTTTCCATCTTCTCCATCACTATTCTGATAATTGCAACAGAAATCAATAAGCCAAGCACAAACAACCTGAACTACTAACTAAAAAAATGAATACGAAATTTGAATACACGTGATTCTACGTAATTCATATACTAAGGCTCTTTTTTGGTTCACGGATTTAGAAGGAAAAGAAAAGGGAAGGTAAACAAGAACCAGCTTCTCCAAAAGCTTAGGTTACTAAAGAATGGCCCAACAATGTATATCAAGCCTCAAAACCCTCCCTCCCGTGAGACCCCGTCTCGCACGTGGACAGCCAACCAACTAAACTCATCATAGAGGAGATAAATAACAAAGCGCAAATATGCACACCACGGGGATGGAGAGTTGAACCTAAGACCTTTCATAACCGAGGCTCTGATACCATGTCAAATCACTAGTTGCTCCAAAAACTTAAGCTATTAGAGAATGGCCAGTAATGTATATCAAGCTTCAACATTCCTATTATTTTCTTCCAGGTTTAAATGACATTACAAACTAACACTTTTCAAAATAGTAAATCAACTTAAGAAAGTGGAAGGAAAGTGACTCGCATAATTTATTTTTCACCCATAATTATATTCCATATTCACCAGACAAAGAAAAGCATTTTCTTAGTGTTCTACATAATTTTCATTCACTAAATCAATGAACCAAACAGAGCCTAAGAGTCTAATACATAAGACGATGTAGAAGAAGATATCGAGACGACATGGGAAATCCATGTAAGACACGAACATGGCAATAGTGCTACAAAAAGATAGATATATATATATATATACATGTTTAACTAAGTAGATGAAAATCATAGATAATAGCAGCTAATGAGGGAAAAGGACAATGTCATCTCTTTTGCTACTTATACAGGACAAAACCATAAAAGACCCTCGTGAAGAAGACAAAGACAAGGCCTGGACAGGGAATAAGCCTTTTCATCCACGTAAGTGTAACTCACAGAATGTTCTCAGAATTACAAGATGAAAGCATAAAGCATCATACAGGAATGCAGAACTCCAGGTACCATAAATAGTGGGATAATTGCATAAACTGCTCTGTCTAGTAGAACAGAGGACTTACCACTGAATCTCCCTTGATAGAATTAGACTTCCCTGAGCCAGTGCCTTTCCTCCCAGTAGTTGATCCTCGGACTCCTGGGTTAGACCTACTAGAGCCACCAGCCTTAGCTCCACGACCGGTGGTTCCAGCTCTTGTAGAACCACCTCGAGCCCAAGCTCCATCTTGTTGTGACTTTCTGGAAACCACTTGGCCACCTCTTGAAGGTCTTCTACTCGTAGTGTCTCTACTAGGTGGCCTCCAAACATCGGGATCGTCCATCGGATCACCAGCTGAAGTGGGGTACTCATCTAATGGTTGAAAAATAAACGAAGATTTAGTGGAGATCGGAGGCGAAGAAGGCCGCCTACCAATAGGAGTGTCCCTGAAAGCTCTTTTCTCTGCATCCAATTGCTTCACGACCTCTGTTTCTTCGGAAAGTGCTTTCTTTACATTGATCCATTTTGAACGAAGTAACGGGTCGTCAAGCGTGTTTAAGTGTCTGAAGATGGATCAAAAGCTCAAGAGCTTCAACAAATGAACTTAGACTTACAGAGAGAAAAACAAAGGGATGATGCACTAGTAATATAGAGATATATGTAGAAGTAATTCAAATGCAATGCACTATGCCTACTAAAACTGCATTCCTACTTACTAAATAACTTCCCAAAGAAATAATTTTCCCATTCACTATCATCAAGAAGTTTGGTACAAATTAACTGTGTCTATTAAATATCACCACATTGGTGCTTGAAAAGAATGAGGGGACAAAGATCCCTTTGAATGGACTCTATAAAACCTCTTCTGTATGTTTTTTTATCCCATTTTTCAAACATCCAAACAAATCATTAGTTTCAAGGATTAATAGCGTGTATTAATCCCTGATCAAGAAGTTTGGTAGAAATTACTAATAGCGTCTATGAATTTTATCCTGTTTTTTAATCATCCAAAAAAATCCTTAGCTTCAAGGGGTAATTTTAGCTGTACAAAGTTATTACCAGAAATTCTTTCTGCAGGATGAGTATTTCTTTGAATATAAATTTCCCATATTTTTTTCAATAAAACGTTTCTAACTGCAATGTTCATCTCATTTGCACCAAATCAGTGCAATATAGTGAAACTGAAGACCAAACAACCAAATCAAAACTACGCGGTCCTAGGATTTTATGTTTGGGGGGGGGGGGGGGAGGGTTGCAAGTTAAATAGACTTGGGTCCGCTAGTAAACAGGAAAAAAATTTTGGTCTATTTATACATATTTTTGGTACGAAACATAGAGTCGAAAGAGTAGTTTGGTCAATTAAATTTAGTTCATTTTTATCTCACGAGCTAGGTAATTGAACCCTTCCCCGTCACTATTATGGGGGACAGTTAATGCCACACCCCTGGAGTAAATAGTCCTCCATATGAGAACTATTAAGTTGATATTGACAATTAAGCTTGCACTATTTGGCCTACCAAACAACGAACTATTAAATTAAAAATGATTGCTAGTCCGATTTCTTGTGTCCGTAGATTAATTCTGTAAAACAAACTGTGGCCTTGTGACTTTTGATTTTTAAATTGATTTTTTATAGATGGTTTATATTGTAAATGTTAAAATTTTGGGAGGGCCAATTTCTAAATTAATTTTTAAATGTTAAAACTACATATATATATATATATATATGATATATCCCAAATTTTCAAAAAAAATGAGGGGGGGCCATGGTCTTCACTTGGGTCCGCCATCAATGGTGTTTCCTAATCGAGCATTTGACTTGCCTACATGAACTGAAAAGGTTTGAATTTTTTTTCACAGAATCTCGAATTTCGACAACATTACGCAATGCATGAACAAAAACTAGAAGTTAAAGCACACGCAACTACAGATATATATATAAATATATTATAGAGAGAAAGAGTACTTGTTGATCTGAGCAATGGCACCGTCGAAGAAGATAATGGAAGTGTCGTAGAGTCCTTCAAGTGCATAGTCTCTCGCCAATTTGAGATGATCTTTCAAGCCCCCAAGCAACGTGCTCACCATTTTATCCACAATTGGGTTTTCTCAGAAAATTCAGATTCTTCGGAATGGAGAGAAGTGAAAATTAGGGTTTGAAACGGTTTTAGAAGAAGTTTGCAGGAAAATGAACGAAGTCGAAGCTCGAAAAGGTACTCTCTCTCTCTCTCTCTCTCTCTCTCTCTCTCGCTACTGTTTTATCTACTTTCTCTCCCTAGGCTGCTAAGCTTCAACCAGTAAAGACTCTACACGGCGACGTTTGAACGAACGATATAATTACATTTCAGTCAACATTTTGTATGAAATTTATAAGTCAGTAGTGACTATTTTTTAAAAATTAAAAAAATATATATCAATATTAATTTTTTTAAAAAAAAGAATAATTCTATCTACACCCACCTAATTTACTTTCTACACCAATCACTCTCATTTCAATTAAAATAATTTACTTTCTACACCCACCATCATCTCTCTCTCACTTCATTCCCACTACAAACTATAAGAAAATGATGTACATATATTATGTCATGCACATATATATGTTCTCAAGATTCGTATTATGTTTGTAATATATATACGATAACTTGCAATGTTTTTCGGAAGATGTAATATTCAAAACTTCAAATTAGATTGTTGGTTTAGCAGGCTTTTTGGTATAGACAGTGTACTCTTTCGAAGAAAAAAAAATTATGACCCACTGTAATCACTTCTCATCTATGAATTGAACAAGATTTCAATTGAACAAACTTTTGTAAGTATTTTGATTGTCACCATACATATTCCCCTTTTTCTCTCTTTTAGGTCCATGATGTTTTCAAACTATATGAATAATTGAAGTTGGTGACTTAGGATTTGTTGAGGTTGGTGGATGTAAAGAGTAATTTTTATTATTTTTTTTAAATTTATTTGTCCTTATGTTATTTTTGTATATGTCTATGATGGTAATTTAAAAAGTTTGTTAAATAGTGGGTGTAAAGAGTAAAGTAGAGGGTGTGAATCACTGTAAAAAAATTAAAACATAATCAACAAAATTTTAAAAAATCAACTTAATTTTAAATAGTTATTTTGCGTTTTAGTCTATTTTAAATTTTGAACGTTGTTAACTTGCACCAAAATATTGTGATGAATGCTCCCAAATGCTCTCAGTATTGTGAAGACTTGCTCCCAACTTTGTGAAAGTTGCACTCGACATTGAAACGAATTGCTCCTTACGTTTTGAAGAATAGCTCTCAAACGTTTTATAAAGTTGCTCTCGACGTTATAAAAAATTGCTCCAGAACATCATGTAATAGATAATAACTTTTAAATTTTACAAAAAAACAAAATATTAATATTTTTTTTATTTAAAAATAATAATTAATTGACTTTTAAATTTTATACAAAAAAATTGACTGAAAGTTAATTATCCCCAATTGATTCATGTTTGCTGTCGACTGTTGGAACGGAGAGCCCACCTTTAACAATCTAGCCAGCGGTTAGAAATATCTATCCGACCAAATTGTAGGGCCCGCATCGACCAACATTTATTTTACTTTACTTTTTGTTTTAAATTTTTTTTTAAATATTTTGACTTTTGAAGTGAGACTTGAAAGGTCTAATTGTACTTTATATTCTTTTTTAATTAAATATATATTCTTTTTTTATTTTCAATTGAACCCTTAAATTTTAAAATTTCGTTTAATTATATTCAAAGTCTGTAGTAGTTGGCTTAAATTAATAAAAATTGTCATGTGAATTGCGCATAATACTTACCCGTCACGGGTTAGGTTAAAACAAACGAAAAAAATTATAAATAGCGCAAAAATGATGCCATGTGGGATCTGATTGAATGCAATTTTGGATCTGATTAAATGTGATTTCGGATCTCTTTGAATGCGATTTTGAATCTGATTGAATACGATTTTTTGCACTATTCACATTCTCTTTCGTCTGTCTTAAACAATAATGTTAGATTCACATAAAATTTCACACAAAATAACCACGACCCTTGATTTCAGTGGCACTCATATAGAGCATATATGGGTTTCACACGAGACCCACCAAACTCAAAGTCAACATTATTTTTTGTAGAATTTTTTGTGGAGTCTTAACATTACTCTTTCTTAAAATATATTTAGAATAAAATAACTTTTGAATGTTTTGACTTTTGAATATTTTAGGGTCTAGTTGGCAACATTATCACTTATGAGATGCAACTGCAAGTAAAAAAAAAATTCATTTTGAGGAGAAATTGGCCATATTATGGGCGGGGCGTGAACCCGAAAAACTTCCTTTCATTGTCATCTTAATAACTTTTGACTATTTGCAAATTTTTTGATATTATTGACTTAGGGTGTGTTTGATAAAATTGAAAATTAAGTACTGAAAATTAAGTGCTGAATTTTAAGTACTAAAAATTTTAAGCGCTTGAAGTTTTATTCCTTAAAACAGTGTTTCAACTATTGAAGTAGAATACATTCAGTGATTATTTTCAGTAGAAATTTTTCACTTAAAGTTTTCAGTGGTTTTGGAGCTACTTTTTCAATTAAGTGGTATGTTATCAAACGCACTGAAAAAGAATAAGTGTTGAATCTTTTCATTTTCAGCACTTAATGGGTTATCAAATACACCCTTACATTTTTTTTTACAATTAAATTAAAAGCTAATTTACTAGACAGTTTCATTTTGGGAATTGCTATTCTCACTACAAAATTGAATTAATGCACTCTGTGATATTATTGACACATCAAGCATTATCATGTAGTCAATACATTTCATAAAATGCATTAATTCATCCATAGAGTGCTAATAGCAATTCCCTTTCATTTTATCTTTTGGGGTTTTCACAATCACTATATATGAACTCTGAAACCCAATGAAGCCAAAGAAAGGAATTAGGAAAAGAAGAGTGATCGATGGATCTTTATTTGGTAGGAGTTAAAAGGCAAGGAAGGAAATTGAGGAAATTTTGTTTTCCCACTATTTTATTCTTCATTTCAACATACAGGGAAAATTAAAGAAAAAAGGAGTGATTAATGGGTTTGTTTGGGAGGGTATGGCAAGAAAGAAAAGTGATAAATTAAATGTGCAAGACCAGTATGGATTTCATACTAGTTCAAGAAGTATCTATTTTGAAATAAAAGAAAAAATTTTGACACTTGTTGAAATAAGATGTCACGACTCATCCCACTACGCGTGGAAATAGAACACGTGGCACGCCATCAAGGTTCATCCAAACATCAATATAATTATACGCAGCGGAAAGAACTTTAAAACAACCCTGAGTAATTAAAACTTTAGGAAACATTTTCCTCTGAGTGGTACATTTCATTAGAATCCGAGTTATAAAAAAGTTTTGGCCCTTTGAATCCTTTCAAAAGAAAACAGTTTTGAAAATAGAGGTCCAGTCGACTGATCGCAGGTCCGGTCGACTGGTGATCTCAACAGAGAGGTTTCAAAAAAAATAACAGCCCATCCAGTCGATTGTGTCGGGGACCCAGTCGACTGGTGCCTAAAATTATCAGTCGACTGAAAATGTCCAGTCGACTGGTACCCTAATCCAGCAGAATGTCATGACCTGGGGCTCCATCCAGTCGACTGCTTTCTCAACCCAGTCGACTGAATCTCAGACGAAACAAAGCAGTAACCAATTCAATACAGCGATTCAGTCGACTGTATCAAAAACCAGTCGACTGATTTCCCACTCAAGGTTCTTCCAATTCCAAACCAACATATAACCACTCTATTCCATCATTCAAAACATAAATACAAGAGCATTTACTAGGGATTACAAGTACTAAATCTAAGTTCAGATTATATTACTACATACTACGAATTCAAGGTTATTATTACAAGTTCGGAGTAGAACAAAAATATAAACAATTGATTCCCCGGCATTTTACTGCCTCACTCATCATGCTTTCTCTTGTCTTTCCTTTTACCTGCAATGGAGTACATCTCCACTGCTCAGCTATATGCTGAGTGCACAAGTCTAACATATGCAATATATAATAAAACATACTTTAATCTCATAAATCATATCAATAGTCTCTAGGGAGAAAAATACGCATTCATCCGGTAGCGGCAAGTCCAAGCCTTAAACCGCGATGTCAATGGCAAGTCCAGGCCTACAACCATTACATCCCCACAAGTGTCATGGCAAGTCCAAGCCTACAACCATGCACAGTAGCCGTCGCTACTCAAATTCTCAAACATCGAGAAGCTTACTCCGGCATGAATTTGTATAAGACTCCCCTTTGACCCACATACACAACTCAACGTGCTCACGTAAATTTAGACATGTTTTTCACAATTTAGCGCGTTCATAATTAACGGGCCTACAATTAACACATGGATTTCGCCCGGATCTCAATTTCGTCGTTGAAATATAAAACATGTATTTCTCTATATTTCACAAGTTAGAACTTCATACCTCGTGTGATTTCTCCCAAACTTTAAAGGATCAACTAGGAGGCTAAATAATCGTCGGATTTCGAATTTGAGAAAATTCTTACAAGTTTATACCTGTTTTTCCCAAAAGTCTAGAATTAAGATTTTTACAAAAATTGGCCATACACGGCCTAAGTAGTATCAAAACGTAGGTCTTACCTCCACGAGTTTAAATCTAAAATCTAGAGAAAATCTGACGGACGAACGGTCGTCGATCGGCGTCGCAAAGCCCGTGGCTATCAAATCTCCCTTCTCTCTCCTCTCTCTAGATATTTTGGAAAGTTTGGATGAGATTGAAATCTCATCCTCATCTATATATATACAAACTTTCTGGGAATTACATTTACCTCCCCACGAGTTCCTCAAAACTTCTAATTAGCTCTCGAAACTTTGCACACGTCCATTTTATAACTTTACGAGTGAAAACTATAAATTTCAAAAGTTTTCGACTAGGTTTCGTTTGGGTCCAAAAATAACGTCCGAAAACTATATTCTGTGGAATCTCTACCACAACCTACTTTTTATTTACCGTGACACTCACGTTCTCACCACAGTTCTCAAAATGTTAACAAACAATATCGAAAATACCAGAAATTATACAACACAGGTATAATTCACTATTCACAGGAATTCCAGATAAAGTCAAATAACATTTAAATCATATAAATGCCATTTACTCATGCTCATGCAATGTGAACTGCCATGTTCCCGTGTCCTCACTGACACCTTACCGTTGACTCACAGTCAACTTCAACTCAAATTATTAATAACATTAATAATTTCAAAATCTCAAATGATGCATTTTCAGAATCATAAATTTCTGGAACGGGTGTGACTTAAGATGAGCAAATTACACTTTAGTTCACTAAATTATACATTTTTTTCCAATTGGGTTCATAAATTTATTTTATTTGCAATTGGGTCTTTGAACTTCAAAAATCCATTCAAGTAGACCTAAATTCTTTTTTTTTTTTTAGAAGAAGGAGACCTAAATTCTGACACTGTTAGCTTAAATTATTAGAAATTGTCAAGCATGTTGCGCGTAATGCTTATCTGTCACGTGCTAGATTAAGACAAACACGGGAGATTGTGAATAGTGCAAAAAATCACATTCAATCAGATCCGAAATCGCATTCAATCAAATTCAAAAACACATTTGACTAGATCCAAAGTCACATTTAATCATACCAAAAATTGCATAATTTTCTAGCCATTCACAATCTTCCGTGCTATTCTTAACCTAACATGTAACAGGTAAGATTGTGTGCAACGAACGTGATAATTTCTAATAATTTAAGCTAACAGTATCAGAATTTCGGTCTAATTGAATGAATTTTTGAAGTTCAAGACCCAATTGAAAAAAATTAAATAGTTTATGGACCCAATTAAAAATAGGTGTATAGTTTGACAGACTAAAGTGTAATTTACCCGAATAAGAATCACACAAAAAAGAATATCTTTTCAATTTTTTTTGGAAAGCATGTGTTAGGAGACTTTCAATCATTTTTTTATATTTAAACTTGAAATTAAACCAAAAGGTGTAGTGTAATACCCTGTATTTTTGTATTATATTATAATATATAAGATTCTGTGTAATTGCCTTTACCATACTTGAAGTTCCAGTTTCAAGCGATCGAAGTTGTTTCAAGCGATCGAGAAGTCTTTTTGTTCAAGCGATCGAAACCCTACTGACCTAATTTATGATGTGGTCCCCAATTCAATCGATCGAATCGGTCTCAATCGGTCAAACCAGTCTCAATCGATGACCAAACCTGACCGAATCACTTTCAAGCAATCAAGGATCCTTCGATCGATCGAGAATGTCAGAAAATCTCACTTTCAGTTCATGTTGGACTGCCACCTTACATACCCCATTCTCTATATATATGTGACCATACTTATGTGTGAGGGGTTATTGAACCCAGAGAGAGAGAGAGAGAGAGAGAGTGGGAGAGATTGTGTTCATATATATACATCCACATACATATACATATATATACACACACTCTATATATACACTCAATCTGAGAGAGAGAGAGGAGAACAGAGGAAGGAGAAGAAGAAGATCAGAAAGAAGAGAGAGAGAGAGAGAGAACTGGAGGAAAGCTTAAAGCTCATGTTGTCAAGCGCGCCCTTAACGACGTTCAGTGAGCCTCAAACTCACTCGGTAGCATAGATGTAATGTTTTATGAGTTTTGGACATAAAATATTGACCCCAAACACAACCCAGCACCTCTGGACGTTCACTGTCCAGAACTGCTGGAGAAGACAACTTTCGAGAGATCGAAATGGATCGCTTGAAGCTCACTTTTCTTAATCGATTGAACTGGGTTCAATCGATCAAACTTAACAGAATATGGTTGCTTTCCTTTGAGTTTATAATTCATAATGCCTAGTAGTTTAATTGATGTTCCATACTTCCATTATGCAATATTACGAATTAAGGGATGATGGGATGCGATAATGAGATTTAGTGATATTATGGTGAGTAACGTATTCGGGTTCAGAAAGTTAGTAATATTACGACGCGGTAATAAAATTAGGTTTGCAGTATGTGGTATAATGGTTGGTACCGTTAGATAACATAGCAGCGATGAGTCAGTTGGGTATCGGTGCCTCTCAAGGAAAGTATGTCAGTTTCAAGGATCGGTCATGAGCACATCTGTGTGGGATGTGAGCGTTATGTGTTGTACTCACAAGAGTTATTAAGAGCGTAATTGAGGTGAACAAGAGTACTAATACATATTGATTATGGGTGAACGATACTCATGAGTGTTCTTAAAAGCGGTGAACGGTAAAGGTTCTTAAACACGGTGAACTAGAGTATTGGTGCGTCCATAGACCCGTGGTTATGTTGGAACAATGTGTGGTGCTCATGAGTGTTCTTAAAAGCATAAAAGCAGTGAACTGGAGCATTAGTATATCATGATGATATAATTACTTTTTCATAATTAGTCGAGGTCAGTGCATTCTGTGTTAGGGTTTATAGACGTTAAGAATCGGGTAATGTGGTTGGAATAAAAGGGGAAAAATACTATTAGTGTCACTACTATATTTCGTGCATAACTGGTAATACTTTATACCTATGATATTGTGGGAGTTTCTATTCACTCAGCTGAAGTAAGCTGATGGGGTTTATGCTTGGACATTCCCCGTCCAGACTACCCTATTCCTATTGCTACAAGTGACGGAGCTTATGACGATGGCATACTACCCGAAGGGAGAGTTTGCAGAGCGTGGCCCCACCGATGATGGTTATGACAGGGAAGACTATTACGTTGACAACTATGTCTACGCCAACTGAGGATCCGAAGACAGAAATTAGCTTAGGTTTTTTCTTTGCATTGCTATTGGACTTTGTAATAATTGTACTTGGGCATTTGTTGCTTTCAGACCTTTTATATTTCCTGTAATGCACTCTGATGATGTTGTAATAACTAGAACTTTTGTAATATACTCAATTTAGTATTATTATAGTTTTTGTTACTTGTAGTTGACTAGTACTATGTGGTGTGGACAAATTAGTGACATTCACCCATCATTCCCTATGGACCCAAAAAGAAAATTTATTTTTCTCTATTTTTACTACTCCAGGGCGTGACAAGATTTTTGGTATCAAAGCCTTAGGTTGGATACTTTCATTCACAATTTGTTCTACATCATCTGGTCCTAGTATTTTAAGATCCTTGAGATGAGATATGATGAGATAAGTTCGTCCTCCTGACGATAGATAGATTTTTTTGTAGGGTAGCATGGATCCGAATTTCCACTGTTTGTGGATGATTCTTTTGGCGGATATTTTATTCACGGGGACACAGTGAGCGCGCCATACTAGAGATATACTAGAGCCACATTCACCAAACGGCTAGTCGTTATTTGGAAGAGAGGATGTGGACTTCTCTCTATGTTGTGGGCATGACACACTCGATAGGGATACGCATGAATGTGTATCACTATGCCATAACCCAAGCGGCTATATACCAGGAGATGGCTCGGTTGATCAAGAGTAAGTTGGAGGTGGACGCGATTAAGTTGCAAGCTATTTTAGCCGAGCCTATTCCACTCGAGCTTGCTGTTGCACCAACACAGGCAGCATTCCCAGCACCGGTACCCGACGTACCTGTCTCAAAGCCATAGGATCGTCCTGACGATCCAGAGCCAGAGCCAGAGCCAGAGCTAGAGCTAGAGCTGATTCCGGATGATGATGAGCCCGAGGATGAGCATCCTGATAAGGAAATAGATGGGGATGGTGATGAGGAGCATGTAGGTGATGACGAAGAGCCAAAGTGCACAAGTAGATGACCCAAAGGATGATCCGGAGGATCCAGAGCCAGCCGATGTAGATGTGGTAGTTCAAAGGATGATGTAGTGGTAGGAGATGAAGTATGAATGGACAAACAAGCATGAAAGTGCATTTTAGGAGTTAAAGGAAAGTTTGACTTCTGCACTGGTATTGGCAATATCCAAGAGTGGAGAAAGGTATGTGATCTACAGTGATGCATCGCACCAAGGACTTGGTTGTATACTGATGCAAGACGAAAATGTCATTGCATATGGATCTAGACAACTGAAGTTGCACTAAAAGAACTACCCTACACACGATCTGGAATTAGCTGCGATAGTATTCGCATTGAAGATTTGGAGACACTGTCTCTATGGAGAGAAGTTTGATTTATTTTCCGAATATAAGAGCTTAAAGTATTTGTTCTTTCAGAAGGAGTTGAACATGCCACAACGAAGGTGGATGGAGTTGCTCAAAGACTATCACTTTTCATTGCAATACCATTCGGGTAAAGCAAATGTTGTAGTAGATGCTTTGAGTCGCTGACCTCGATTAGTGATCGTTGCATTATTAATTCGAGAATGGCAAAGCATTAGAAGTTTTAATTGAGTTCGACCTACAGCCAGTGGAGTTGACAGAAGGATTACATCTTGGATGTCTGATGGTACATCCAACTTTGATCAATCATATCATAAAGGCTCAATAGGCGACGGAGGATTTGAAGCTATGGTTCGCCAAGATGTCAACTGTAATTGTAGATAAATATGCACGCAAGCATACTAGTCGGGTTTAGGTCACTTACCTAGCGGAATAACCCAACGGATCACCTAACGATGTTGTTACGAGCCCGACGTCTTCACCCATGAACTGCTGCTCCATGTAGCCTCTGTGTACTCTCTTATGCTTCGTATTAGTCATAGAGAAAGCTTCTTGAGCGATCTGCGATGATGCCACGTTCTAAATCCCAAGCTCTTTGGTGATTAGCTAGAGGGAGAAACCGTAGGGAGAGAGAGAGAGAGAGACTGCTGAATATCATCTAGGTTGGTTACGTTCTAAATCCCAAGCTCTTTGGTGATTAGCTAGAGAGAGAAACCGTAGGGAGAGAGAGAGAGAGAGACTGTTGAATATCATCTAGGTTGGTTTCATATGTGTGATATATATCATATATATACACACGAACATTCACCAAACCCTAGGGCTCCAAGAGCTAAGGCCCATTGGACTCGGTCCAATGTATGTGGGTGCCCGTATGGCCCACATATTTCTTACATCTCCCACTCACCCACATAGGGCTAGTACTAAAACCAATCTCTCGAAAACAGAACTTCTCATCTCTTCATACAGGGAAATAGAACGTGCGAGCTTACGAAAAGAAAGTACAGCGACACGAGTGTGATGCCAAATCATCACCATAACCAGCAAAACACATCACTCGAAAGCTTCTCGTGTATGCCTTAGACGATTTAACCACATCGGACACAGCATTCTCAATCCCTCGGTGAAAAGAATTGCTGTACCACCTCAATGTAATGTACTCATGACATATCAGTAACAAATTACGATTGTCGCAGGCCTGCTAATGAGTCACAAAAACATGGTGTGTTATTGAATGGTCTTCCCTGAGCCCACATGTCAATCCGACTAACTTGACCGCTTGCCTAGACACGCCCCATAGAACGGAATTGTCTCGTCATCCTAGGATAGCATGCTAAAGTAGCTGTCATCAAGCATCCTCTTCATGACATGGTCTCAAGTCATGAATGCAACTAGTTTGTAGGATAACCAATGTCTTGGATATGCTACATGGCTCACACAGCAATGAAGAGGAATCCATTCATTGTTTCACAATCGATCGCAAAAGCACATACAGTATAAAATGTATGCTATGGCGTTCTTCCATAAAAATGGGCATGGTACTCTATGTTTGGAAAACAAGTAACGCCATACGAATCTTGGTCTAGATGTTACACAAAACGTCTAACCAGAGTTTCCAGCACAGTCGCCACTCCTGGCGCCCGTCTGAAAACTCACATTCGGCTATAAACAGGCTACATAGAGTCGTGGGATATCTCTATGTTCGACCAAGTAAAAGGTCTCATCTTAGATCCATCTAAGGTGACATATAGAAATAATAGGGTTTATATCTAGCTCGCTGTTCTTATACTGCGTAGATATAAGTGTTCAAGCTCTCTTTTTAAACGCTATGGACACACATGTCCTAGCTAGCTATCTAAGCGCCATGAACACATGTCTCATCTTGCTCGCCATCTAAGCGCCATGGACACGCATGTCGTAGTTCGCTATCTCGGCGCCAAGGTGAATCACCCATGTGAGCAGGTCGATTCAAGCCCGGTGACATATAAGAAATGTGCATTCATTCCATTTATAACAAATATATATGAAAACCAACTAGTTTATAAAAAAACTTGAATAATAATGTCAATACCACAATAAAATGTCTAAGCACATCAAATCCCCCAATGGAGATGTGCCTTAAGACAACTTCCCTTTGCGCAAACCACATCTCAAATGTGACACGTGCTAGAATGGTTTTGAAATCTTTTGCATATGCTCAGGCTTACGTGCTATCACCTTCGATGAGCACAACCTCATCACTATGAAATAAAGAGCCTAGCCACTGCAAAAACTTTTCAACCAAAACAGCTTCTCTAACAGCTACAGAGCACACCACTATTATGCTTCCATCGTGGAGAGCATAAGGCAAGGTCCACAGTACTCCTGCGAACATATTGCAAGATACTCTTCACTACTCTCTAGTGATAGGACCATGGTTGCTACGGCAACGACTAATTAAACAAACCGCATAGCAGACATCTGACCGAGTACACACATTAGCATACTTCAGATTCCCCATTGCAGACGCATATGGCAAACTGGACATTTGTTTCCTCTTCTCATTATTCTTAAGACATTGATCTAAGGTCGAGGAGAGTCCCCAAAAAAAAATGGGATGTCTATGGGTTTACAGCTTTTCATGTGAAAAATGTTCAAGAAACCTCGAGAGAAGCTTCAGAGAACGATCTCTCACAATCTAAACTCCCAACACGTGGTTGGCATCACCCATATCCTCAATCTCAAACAGAGAGGACTACCACTCTCAAGCGGTGACAATGGAACTCATCTCGCTCCCAACTATCAACATACAAAGAATTAGAACACTTTTCTTGGACCGTTTAATGTACAAATACTGTACCACTGCCTAGACGATTGTTAACTTGAGATAATAAATAGATCGTTTAAGACAGCACACTTTTTGCGCTCATTCCCTTTGGTCACAACACCAATGGGATGATCCATATTTATCTCGTTGTCTTGTTCTCGATTGAGAAAAGAACAGTTCAAGCATTCAACTAAAAAGGTTCCAAAACTAAATATGCGACAATTGCTAGGATAAGGCAAATGGAGTCAGATCTCACCCTTTGGGAGAACATGTTTCCATGGTCTATACCCTCTCTGGGTACAAACTATCGCCACAAGGCGCGCCTAATACTTGTCAATTGAACCATCTGCCTTACATTAGATTTTGAAAACACACTTGACTCCAATAGTCCTACGGACAAGCGGAATGTCAACTAACTCCCAGACCTTATTCGCGTCCATAGAGCTCATCTCATCTGGCATGGCAACTATCCACTCAGCTTCAGCAGACGAAGAAAATAACTTCAACAAAAGAAGCAGGCTCATCCTCATCCACTTGTGCACACATTTGCACACATATAAAAATGTCTTCCTCAATTTCAAAACAGCGATAGGGAACTTTTTCCTCATCACTATACAGTGTACTACTTGAGAATCTTGAGTGTCTAGTGGTGCACTCCCACTATCTGGTACACTCCCACTAGCGTCTAGCGGTGTACTCCCACTCGGGTGGAGACTAGTACCATTTTACAGCGATTATTGGATGTGGATTCTCAATCTCCCCACCCTCGCTTAAAGATGGTATGTTGTCTTCAACATCCTCCAACTCATAGAGGTCATGTAGAAACCCAGATTTTTATAAAGGGTAATTCGGTAATTTTGGACTAATTTGGGTCTTGGTTTGGGACAGTAAATTTATTTCTGTCCAAGTGGTATCACATCTACATTTAAATTAGCACATGTGTATATATGTATGTTATATATTTTTGTGTATGTGTAAGGGAGACAAGAGTGGGACCCTCAAGTCAACTCTCAAACCACTCCCTAACCACTCCCAACCACCCCAACAACTAAAGCTTCACTAGGAAGCTTCCCCCTCCTTCATCATCCTATATATGACCCATATCTAACTCTCCCTCTCATTTTTCTTTTTCATTTTCTCTCTATATATCTCTCATCTCTCTCTCTAGTTTTGGGAGATACAACTCCATGAAAGCTTAGAGCTTTCAAGCTCCATTTGGAGGCCAAGGACTCAAGTTTGGATCAAGGCTATTAGAGACCTTTTTGATCATCTCACCTAAACCTTCATACCGGTGTTCTCGGTTTCTTCGTGGGATTTGTAATTTAGTACTTCTTGCCCTAGAACTCAAGAGGTAATTTATGTTATCTTAATAACACCACAGTTTTTATTCCTAAGTTTGGTTTATGTAACTAGGTGTTGATATCTTGTAGGATATGCTTATGTTAATGATTTCCCCTTTGGATTGCTTTGGTGAGAGTATTTGCTCAAATACTCAAGAGGTAGATTTCATTGTTTAAGTGCACTATTATTTCTAACTTCATGGTTTGTCATGTGTAAGTTAGTGTTAATGGACATTAATCTTGTTTTGGAAATCTTCCTATGTGATTAATTGAATGATTACTTGCCCTTATATGCTTACTTGAATCCATGTCTAAACCTAAATGCTATTCGAGTTTCTATGGTTTCAAATACTAATTAATGTTAAAAATCTCTTATTTGCCTAATGTGATGGTTACATTTATATGAACTACCATGTTTACTTCTTGTCATTGTATTCTTAAAAATGACATTGTTAAAGCATAACCGCATCTAGTAGCATATCATAGTCGCCAAGTCGGCATAGCATTCATGGCATTGGCTTGGGGCATATGAAATTGTTAAAATTCCCACGATTGGGGAATGTCTTTGGAATCCCCGTTTGGGGTTGTAATTTGATGAAATTCTGGAAGCGGGTGTGAAGTGAGGAAGGTTGTTTGTGATCCTTAAAACATTCAAAAATGCAAGATCATATTCGGCTAGCTACCGGAGATCTTGTATGCTACACTCACGTTTGAGTGGCTCGCTATCCGGTGTGAGAGTGTATGATTGGGATATTGAGTTGGGAATGTCTCACGGTTTGGCCATCCGGCTAGTTGCATCGCCACGGCGGCAAAGTATTGCACCGCATGTCATAGCATGATTTTAGAAGTAGTAGTACATTTCTACAATGTTTTCTACTGAGCCGTCGTGCTTAATGAATCTATAAAACCCCATTTTTCAGGAAATGTTGATTAGGGCAAGGCCCAAGAGTTATCCGACGCATGTCATCTCGTTTTGTAAGATTCCTTACGAGGAAGTCTTGTGATATGTTAATGTTCCAATGATATAGTTCATGGTAGGAACATTGTAATTGTTGTTACAGTTATCTCATTGGATATTTGAATTACAAGATGTTATTTGTAAATTCCTTCTTGTTCTTGAACTTGTTAGTTGGATCTTCTTGGATCCTTGTTAAATTATGTTTTTAACACTTATTAGCAATTCTTAGCCCATGGTTACCCTTTTAAGGAAAAATTACTACTTTCAATTTCTAAAGGACCGTTTGGTCGTATTCCTTCAAAAACCGCTTTAATGATAAACTCTCAATGTAAACTTCATTACTTGTTACTTTTAAACCTTTGAAGTTTCTTTATACTTCTTTACAAACTCTTTTCAAAATCAAACTATGTTAGTTGACCCTATTTGACCCGTTTGGTCCTCGTGGGTCAACCCTTGACTTATTAACTGTTCTTTGGAATCCACATAGGATTCCCCTATATACTTCCGCCTTGTGGATTGGTCTATGTAGAACTATCCCTTGCTTTCCTTTATATGGTTTGGCTCGTTGACCTCGCCCATGTGGTTTGGTTTTTGGGGCGTTACAAGTCAAGATATCTCTTAGTCTGGGGAAGTCATTCTCAATATCATGTGGCACCATTTCTGTCATTCCAATACCCGTTTGTTCATTACACGTGACATAGCCTGTCGAGCTATTAGAATACCTTATAAAGGTATACTTTCCAGCTCTTGAGCATAGTTTCTTGCACTTATACGAGGTATAGTGAACATAACCTCCTGAGCTCCACGGGCGCAATATCGCCTTTCCATAGCTCATAAGGGGGTAGAGGGAAACGACTGAGAGGGGGCACTCTAGTATGTAGGCAGCAAACAAGAGTACATCCCCCCAAAACAACATTGGGAGGTGGACTTGTGCCATCATAGTCCTAGCCATATCTAGGAATGTCTTATTCCTTCTTTCTACAACACCATATTATTGCGGAGTTTCCGGAACAGAAAGTTGTCTGCGTTTTCCCTTTTTCCTCACATAGTTCCCAGAACTGATTAGATAAATACTCGCGATCCTCACGAAATCATCTATAAAAGTGAGAAAATAAGAGGCGCCATGACGTGCCTTTACAACCACAGGTCCACAGATATCTGATTGAACTAGCTCTAATGCTTGAGTAGCTCTAATAGCCTCTCTAAAAGGCTTTCGACATGCTTTACCAACTAAGCAAGACTCACACATAGGCAGGTCAACCTCAGCGAGTGGGCCCAAAAGGACTTCTCGGGCTAATCAAGTCATCCTATTACATCCTATGCGTTCAAGTCCAGCATGTCATGTCTCAGAATAAATGAATAACAGAGGAAACTAGAATTAAATAAAACAACTCTTAAGTAGTTATCCCTAGATAACCATGTCCTAGTAACACTATCACAAAAAAGTATCCATCCTATTAATACCGAACTGGAGAACGCCCTCGATTGCGCTCTTCCACCTTGTTAGCCTTGGGCGCAAACTTGCTGGCCCCACCCTGCCTCCAGGCGGGTTTACCCTTACCATTGCGTTTAGGCCCACTGGCCTTGCACTTACTCCCACTTATGGAAGTAGTGGTCAAGAGTATAGCTATACGGTCCGCCTTACCTTTTTGGCACTCCGTATTCAGCTCAACATGTCAGAAGATGTCAAAACCAAAAATTTAACATTTCTGTTGTGGATCATGATTTGTTTTCTATGGACCCGTGAATCAGGCAAAGAACTAATCATAGCCTAAAACTGCAGTTTGCCAGTAAAGATGTTCCGAGTATTCTGAAATCACGAATCATACCTGTCATCGACCTTAGATGTCCAGTCATCGTGTACTTGGAACGTTTCCTTTACTTCCCCGAACTTCATAACTAGATGCTTAATCTAGTAGTGAATATGCCATCGAAAACAAATTTGAGCTGAACTCATAATACTTTGGCTATTGGGTAGTACATATACTTTCCAACAAGATCATGGTGCATGCTGCTTATCACAAAGCGCGTGCTATGATCCTTCTCGAGCCAAGTATTATAGGCTATTAAGGTTATAATGATATTGGGCTGGAGACCCATTATTCGGTTTAATGGGTTGGACCATGCATAGAATAAGCATAAAGCCCATAAGCTCTTACTCATTCTATCGGTGTGTTACTTTGCAGTGCCATATTACAAAAAATTAGTCCATTTTAAACTTATTACTTTTATAAAGATCGACAAAGTGTGGTTTGGAAAACATTTGTTTTTGTGAATCCAAAAAAATTTGAAGAATAATATTTGAGACTATGCGCAAGGGATTGACATTATTATTGCTCATTAATCAAATCTTAATTTTGTAAATCAAGAAAAATCTTTTATAATTGATTTTTCTAAACAAACATCAATTAGATGGTACAAATACCTATCTAAGATCATCCACAAGATATAAAGTGCACCATACAACAAAAAGTGCGCATGGACCCCTACGTGGGTCCGAATTGACAACTTAGAGCTCATGCTAAGGTAATTCAAGTGTATGATATATGAAGAAAGAAAACCATCCCTTTACAAGTAGGCTTTTCCAATACAATAAATGTAAAACACTCGTCCTCACATTACATTTATAGCCTATAAAAAAATAGGGATGCTTTGTTCATAAACATATACAAGAACAGCCTTAAACATACATCGTGAGGACACAAGCTCCACAAATTGTCAATTAATCGTCCATTCATTTAAGCCAGATTAAAATGTATTAATCACACACATCAAGCACTCATGTGGTCTTATTATAAAATGAATGGACTTATCTGTCACTCCACTTAAGGAGGAGGAATTAGAGGTCATAGGGTCAACTAATCACAAACAACAATAATTAAACATGACCAATAATGCAATGAGCCTCTAAAAATAATAAAATGTGCAATAAAATGATTATTGCACAACCCAGATAGCTCCCATAAGCTAAGTAAAATCAATGAAAAAATCTTGGATTTTTCATTAATTTTAACCTAATTTTTAGGTCTTAAAACATAATTTAAAACCAATTTATTAAGGGCCCTTTAAATTAACAATTAATTTAAAACCTTATGGAAAATTTAATTAATTGAAAATCAAAATTTTCATTATAAATAAAAAAATTTCGGAATTTCACCAAGGCACAAAAACATTTTGAATCAATTTAACATAATAAATTGATCTTAGTTAAACAAAATTAACTATGAGCAACAAAATTCCTAAAAATACAAAAAATTTCAAGAATTTGTTCTCCAAAGATTTTCAGTGGTCTAATATGGTGTTCCAAACACCCCACATTAATTTTAAAAATTAATAATCTATTTTGGCTATTTTAAGCAATTAAATAAATGCCCATAAGCATAAATTTTATGCTCTAAAATACCAAAACAAAAAATGAGATAATTCATAAAATTTTCTCAAGTCTCAAATCAGTGTACAAAACACACTAGACATTTAATTGAAGAATTACCAACTTTAATTGGTTATATTTTAAGCAATTTATATTGCATACTCAACACAATATATATGCTCTAAAATATGTCCCAAAGAGCGAGAAAATACACTAAAATAATTTTCTCAAGCTACCACTTGTGTTCTAAACACATTGTGTTAATTCCCTGAACTAATAATCAATAAAAATATTTTAAGCAATTTAATATGTGTACAAAAACACACAATTATATGCTCTAAAATATTAATATGATTGAGATAATTTACCAAAAATTATCTATGGGTCCCACAAAATTTTACATGGTCTTAAAACAGTGTCCTTTATGTCCCACATTAATTACAAAAATTAATAGTGTATTTTGGCTATTTGAAGCAATTAAATAAACGTCCATAAACATTAATTACATGCTCTAAAATACCATAAATACATGATAATTTACACAAAAATTATCTTAGAGTCCCTTACAGTGTACTAGATACTATATATTAATTTCAAAAATTAATATTCATTTTTGGATATTTTAAGCAATTAAAACCATATATAAAACATATATCTTATGCACTAAAATACCAAAATTCAATGAAATAATTTACCACAAAATTATTTATGGTCACATAGTGTCCTTAAAATAGGAAAAATAAAAAATAAATTTTCCACATTTTTCCGGAATATTAAAGCAATTAAAACATATTTAAACTATTAAAAACTATATATTTTAATTGCAGAAACAATTTTAGTTATAAAATAATTAAATGCTTTTCTGAAATATTTTAATAAAAAATATATTAAGGACCGGGACCCCGAGGGGGACCCACACTAGTTGGAATCATTGTCGCCGGACCACCGTAGGCTGGCGAGTGGGACCCACTCTCCCCGGCGCGAGTGGGCGAGGCCCTGCTGGGTCTTCTTCTTCACCTAAAACCCTAAAAAAAAACTGCAGCAAAAGCTGCACCCCCCCCCCCCCCCCCCCCGACTTTGCAAGCTCGTATATCCTTCAATATTGATCCAAAGTTTACAAATTTTATATCGTTGGAAAGTTCTCACGGAGTACTACAATTTTAAGCCAAAAAACAGAGACATTGATTGAGTAAATCTTCCAGAAAATTGGATCAAAGTTGGAAAAAAAAAATTCATTTTTATTGATCCAAAAAATTAGGTTTTGCAATATCTCACTCGTTTGAGATAATCAGGCCATGGGACTTTATGGAGGGACTCTAGGGACCATATGGGACACAACCATGTAGAAAAATCGGACCCACATTGTTTTTTACTAGACGCACTTGAAAATCAAAATTTTAGAGTTTTGATAAAAGCTTGCATAAAGCTTTAATGGCAGAACTGATTTGGGTGATCTACGAACGAATCAACAACCTATAGGCTCTGATACCGATGTAGATAAATATGCACGCAAGCATACTAGTCGGGTTTAGGTCACTTACCTAGCGGAATAACCCAACGGATCGCCGAACGATGTTGTTACGAGCCCGACGTCTTCACCCATGAACTACTGTTCCATGTAGCCTCCGTGTACTCTTGTATGCTTCGTATTAGTCGCAGAGAAAGCTTCTTGAGTGATCTTCGATGATGCCATGTTCTAAATCCCAAGCTCCTTCGTGATTAGCTAGAGAGAAAAACTGTATGGAGAGAGAGAGAGAGAGAGACTGCTGAATAATATCATCTAGGTTGGTTTCATATGTGTGATATATACACACACACATTCACCAAACCCTAGGGCTCCTAGAGCCAAGGCCCATTGGACCCGGTCCAATGTATGTGGGTGCCCGTATGGCCCACATATTTCTTACAGTAATACTCGTATTTTCACTGTAATTATGACGTATACATGAATGCAATGAGTTTCTATATTAATACCTTGCCTTTAACTTATCTTTGGTGAACTTAGTAGTCCAATCGATTGCCTTGGATTACCAATTGATTGCCATCTTTTGTGTACCAATCGATTGCCTCTCTTACCAATCGATTGCCCTTACCGCCTTAGTACCAATTGATTTCCATTGATCATAGTCGATTGCCAGTCACTGAATTTGGTATCATTTTCTGCAAGGATGGCACCACATGCTTCCACATGCACGACCTTTACCTATAAATACTGACCCAAACTCGTCCTCAGTCTGTTTGGGTGATTCTCTTGAACTTCATACATCCATATACATATATTTTCACATACACATATATGTATACACACATATATACACTTCAGCACTCACCCAAACACTCACAACCAGAGATATATAGAAGAAGAAAGGCAGAAGGAAGGGAAGAAGGAAAGAGGAGGAAAAAGATAGAGAAGTGAGACAGAGAATGAGGAACAGGGTGCCACCATTAAAGCTTCAAAGTACAAGCTTCTCAAGCACACCACCACACCAACACACAATTGTGAGTTCTCAAACACACATAGTAGCTTAGTTATTTTTATGAGTTTTGTACAAAGAAACACTACAAGAAAAAACCCTTTTTATGACTTTTTTTTATTTTGGACTAATGACTATTTTAAAAAAAGAGTCATAACAAATACTTTTTTCTAACATATATGACTCTTTTTGCAAATATAGTCATAAGATTGGTAAGTGGTGTTTTATTAACGACCATTTTTTTTATTAGTCATAAATAATAAGATTGTTTATGACAGTTTTTTTAAAATGGTCATAAACAATAAGATTTTTTATGACAGTTTTTTTTAAAATGGTCATAAATAATAAGATTTTTTATAACAGTTTTTTGAAAATGGTCATAAATAATAAGAGTTTTTATGACAGTTTTTTGAAAATGGTCATAAATAATAAGACTTTTATGACTTCATTTTTTGGTAGTCATAAATATTCTTTATTTTTATGACTCTTTTTCTTTGAATTCTAGAATCAAACCTAAGTACTGTTTTGGGAAAAATAGTGAAAAAAAGACAATATGTTAAGATTTTTAAAGTTAAGATTCTTGATTAGGGAAAGGTCCTCTGTACAAAAATATTTTGTGAAATTTTACTTGGCATACACGAATATTATGTGAAATTTCACTAAATCTTTACATGAATATTAAGTGAAATTTCACTTAAATCGACCTTTGAGAGACTAATTTTTAAGAAATTACTTTTTGAAATTGGACTATTAACACTTGATAGTTACTTTTAGTGTCACAAATTTAGATTTTATTAATAATCATATTAGATTTTTTATGACAGTTTTTTGAAAATTATCATAAAAAATAAGATTTTTTATGACATGTTTGTGCAAAGTGTCATATATAATAAGTATTTAGAAAAGTGTCATAAAAAACAAGACTTTTATGACTTCATTTTTGGATAGTCATAAATATTCTTTATTTTTATGACTCTTTTTCTTTGAATTCTAGAATCAAAGTACTATTTTTTGGGAAAAATAGTGAAAAAGACTATGTTAAGATTTTTAAAGTTAAGATTCTTGATTAGGGAAATGTGCGATGTATAAAAATTTTAAATGAAATTTCACTTGGTATACATGTAACACCCCGTATTTTCTTTATATAAATATTCATTTAAAAAAACAAAATAATGAGACAACCTAAATTTTTGTGTATACAACCATGGTTATTTATTTATATGTGTGTATTTATTTTATTCATTAATTATTGTGTGAAATTTTATAGAGCTAAGTGGTGGAGTTAAGTTGTAAAAACTTAAGTTGAACAAGTCATTGAAGAATTGATGTGTTTATTTTTTTGTAGTGATTATAGGCCCGTGAATGTGTTAATTTGTGTTTTTAACATTTAAATTAAGTACCCGGGTTATGTACACCCATTGGGTCACTTATTTTAGAACTTTAGAATGTATTCCGGGCCCATATAAAGCCTTTTTGTGAGGCCCCTAGACAAAAAACGGGATTTTTAGCCTTTTGTGTGTTTGTGTTATAATATATGTAGGTGTATCATATATACATACATAATATACCTCCTAGGGTTTTGATAACAAAAAGAAAAGAAAAGAGAGACATGAGAAAAATAGAGCAGTCAAGAGAGAGAGAGAGAGAGAGAGAGAGAGAAGAAGAAGAAGAAGAAGAAGAAGAAGAAGAAGAAGAAGAAGAAGATAATAAGAGAAGAAAAGAGGAACCCCAAATATTGTTTTGCGAATCTTCATCAACATTGAAGTCCTAGATTGGTGAGTTAACTTGTTATTTTCTTTCAATCTCGTTTGATTGAAATTTAAATGGATAGATTATTAAATTAGTATGGTTATAGGTTATGAGATTTAGGTTTTTATTTACAATGATTGAAGTTATGATTTGAGATTTATAGATGAGCCTTGGATATACATTTGAGCAATGATTCAATTTTCGGATTTGGGATTTTCACGTATCAGATTTTAGTAGAAAATTTCTAATAAATCATGCGTTACAGTTTTCGTGATTCTGTCCGCAATGCCTATAGGAAACGCAATTCCGGACAACTTTCGTCTAATAGTATTTTTCCCAATTCTGCACTGTTTGGGCAGAAAATTCATATTACAGTAGCAGTTTTATGAATGTTAAAATAAGCATATTTGCTATATCATATTTTTGTGTGATTTCGTGTTCGTTAATATAAATTAATTTATTTGTACATAGAAAGATATGAGTTCTCATGTATAGTTGAGCTTTGTGAAATTATGACTGTGTGATTTTGTGTGGGTTATGAATCTGTGTGAACATGTAGCTGTTAATATAATTTTAACGGAAATTTGAGTTGAGATATATGAATCTCTTATGAAGTAGAGTTTTGTGAAAAACGTGGATGTATGAACGATAGAAAATCCTTAGAGTTCACCACTGCTCCTTATGATTTTAGGCGGCGACTTCGTGGATGACCCGTCCTTGTGTGATTAGACGGCGACTACGTGGATGACCCGTCTCTTCATTATTTTAAGCCTTATGCCCGGCTTGTTGGTCTATTTTATGTGTATCTAGACATTGTTTTATTGACGTAAAGAACGTATGGACTAGCCTTTCGGTGTATACTCAAATCCCAGTGATACCCCATGGGAGTTGGGACCGGAGTGGGAGTTAGTATTACGTTAGGAGACACATGGGATATATGTGTAGGCTGGACCATGGATGGGTGGCTGAGGTGGTGAACATAAGGTGTAATAAAATAAAATACTTTGTGGTGTTTTATTCTTGCGTTTAGAAGTTGAATTATAATTAATTACCTCTTATTGTGGTTGCATCGTAGAAAGTTGTGGACGCTTAGTCATCGAATTTTCTAATAATTTTTCGTGTTGTAATCGTTGTGTGTGAGAATATTGTCTTGAAGTGACGTTTTATTATCTAATTTTAACTTTTAATATTGTCTTGAAGTGGACTCAAGGCTTTAAATTTCAAAGGGAAAAGAAGGCCAAAACCAATTTGGCAATTCGTAAAGGTAATTAAATCTGAATAAAAACATGGTAGATATAATGGTAGCTGTTTAAATTATACTTAGTATGTTATGGTTAATGTATTGATATAATGTATGTTGCGGTTATTCAATTGTTACTGGGTATGTTTTCATTGTTTGAAATTTTTGGGAGGTTCTATTTATAGAGGAGACTCTGTCGAAAGTTTTAGAAATTCTAGGTCAACATTCATTCCAAGATAAGTTAGTTTTACCACGACTCGTGATTGCAGTAATTTATTGTTTGTCTAATATTTGTTATACATTTATTCATAGGGACCAAAGCAACCAGGAAATTATGAATGTGGATACTATATGTTACTTTTCATGAAAGTGATAATGGAGAATCCATCCAAATCTATCAAGATAAAGGCATTATCATAGTATTCTTTGTAAATGTGTCGCCAAATTTTCTCTTCTTCTTGTTTTACTTTGATTCATAAATTGTGGAATTTTTTTTTTTCATATGTGTTGGAGGTGGTGGTGGTGGTGTTGTGGGGAGGGAATACATCCTTAACATCTCATTCTTTCCTGAACTTTTTCAGATGAAAGAGTTGTCTCAAAAGGTGAAATATGAAAGCCACGAGCTAAATGTACTTCAACTTGAGTTCATTGAGTTCATTCAAGAATACATTTAAGTATTGAAAATTTCAACATTTTTTTCTTTTTCCAGGTAATCTATATTTTTACAATTTAAGAAAATTATATATTCGTTATATAGAATCTAATACATTGATTTCATTTTTGTTTCAGTGTTACACAGTTAGACTACATGGAACAAATATTGCAAATAAGTTGATGTACTAGCGGAGATTGAAGAGTTTAAATAGACACTAATCTTGTTTTTATTTATTTATTTTTATTTATTTTTAACAATGTTACATATACATTATTGGTTTGTTGGTTTAATACATACTTAGTGGTTACTGTTACATTTTTCTTGTACATAACTAATTATTAGATTGATTATTGAAAATTTTTGGTTGGAAGGAAGATAATATCTGAATATGGTTCTTGAGTTGATTTGTAACATGCATGTTTTGATGATGTATTTGAATTGTGTAATCTTGATTGTTGGATTATCAACAAAATATTTTTTTTCTTTAAATGTGTTTTATATTATATATGATTGTTTCATAAAAAACAATCATAAATTAGCAATAGTTCTACTAAAGTCATATATAGTGTCATTATTTATGACTTTTAAAATGTTATTTATGACTGTTTTGAAGATTATTTATGACTATAAAAAGATTATTTATGACTTTTTGAAGGTTATTTATGACTATTTTAAATATTATTTATGACTATTTAAAGGTTATTTATGACTTTTTTTGAAGATTGTTTATGACTTTTTAAATGGTTATTTATGACTAATTTGAAGATTATTTACGACTTTTTAAAGGGTTATTTATGACTTTTTTGAAGATTATTTATGACTTTTTTAAAAGGCTATTTATGACTTTTTTAAAGATTATTTATGACTTTTTTAAAAGGCTATTTATGACTTTTTTGAAGATTATTTATGACTGTATCAATTAAAAAATAGTCATAAACAATTTGAAAGCACTCATTTTTTATGACTATTTTTTTAGAACTGTTGTAAAAGTAATAATTATTTATGACTTTTTTAACAAACTCGAACTTATTTATGACTGCAATGTTATGACTTATTTTAAAAGCTTAAAAAAGAATCATAAATATACATTTATGACTCTTTTTTAAAGTCATAATAAGGGTTTTTTGTTGTAGTGAAAAAATGGATTCATAACATTTATTTTTAGTTCTGTATAATTTCAGTACGTTGCTATAAAGAAGATGAAGACCAATCGATTGCTACTCTGTCCAATCAATTGAACTTTGTCCCAATCGATTAGTGATTTTCCCAATCGATTGGTATCTTTTGGATACTAATCGATTGCCATTAAAACCAATCGATTGGAACCTTTTTTTCCCTATCGATTGTTGAGTCAATCCAATCAATTGTACCTTGGCAGAATATGATTAATCCATGTTTAGTAATATTATGTGATTACATGTCTATCAAAGCTTTCGATTACTGTTCTAATATGTTAGAATAAAACTTTAGTATGTTACGAAGCTACACGATTGAAAAATGAACCTAATGTCAGTGAATAAGTAAATCTTTAATATAAGGGTATTTGTATGGGGAAGCCGACAGGCATAGTTCGGTAAATTGTAGTTGCGGAGACTATTTATCTATCATATGGTATGAGTTAATCGATCGAGGATATTGTGAGTTATGTTGGGTTGAGTCTTCTGGTGTGGATCATGATCCGTTATGGCAAGTGATAGCCATGACTGTGGAAAAAGAAATGACGATTGAGATGTATAACGGCCGGTATGATGATACCAAGGCATGTTGTTTATGTGAAACGACCGGTATGATGATACCAAGGCATGTTGTGAATATGTAATGGCCGGTACTCCGTACCAGGAAACGTCATAGAGAATAGGATAGTTGAGGTTCATACCAGGCTGTCCATTACGTTGCGAGAATGGGATGGCTGAGTTTTCATACCAGGCTGACCATTACTATGATATCTGAAAGTGAATCAAGATCTTTTGGGAGGGGAGTCTTCCGTCCAAACAACCTATGGTTGGACATGCATGGGAGGATGAGTCAGTAATATGGACACACAGTCCATAACATTGTAAGTCGGGATGTTGAGTCACATATAGTGAGTCAGGATGCATAAGAACGAGCTCGTCAGTAGAACTATTTCTTAAACACAAATGCTATTAAAGACTTCTTATTTTGATACTCTGTTAGTTTATTACTCATTCAGCTTTCCCAAGTTGACGGCATTTATGCCGCTGGATATACCCATATCCAGCTTTCCATACGTATGGCTATACAGGTGGGATGCCCATTGATAAGGGCTACTACCAGGATTACCCGAATAAGGGCTACGGCTTGTATGGTCAGACTGAAATTGGGATCGAAGGAGAACACCACCAAGCTGATGACAACGTCTACGCCACTTGAAGCTTAGGGCTAGATTAGTTGTTCTTTAAATTATGAGTAGACCATGTACTTTATGGTTGGCAAGTGTGCCTTGAGACTTGGATTTCAATTTACTACTATGGTAGGATTTTGTAATAAGATCTCTCATGTTTAAGTTATTATATTCAGTTTAGCATTTCAATTACTGCGTTCTTATCTATGATGTTTTAGAACTGTGTGTGGATAATCAAGTGATATTCACCAATCACGACCTATGGGTCCAAAAATAAATTTTATTTTCCCAATTTTTGATGCGTCGGGGCGTGACATCAGCAAAAAAACCAGAAGTCTGAAGTATTGGTATAGACAGAACCTTACAATGTAAAGGTAGACTTTGTGTACCCAACGAAGAAAATCTCCAGAAAGAAATATTGAATTAAGCACACAAATCACATAGTTATGTGCTTTATATGTGTGTGAGTGCATGTAAATTTATTAGAGTTTGGTCATGTTAGACCATGCAAGTGTGAAGTAGTGATTTAAATGAAAGTTGGTGTAGATAGGAACTTTAACCCGTGTTTGTGTAGTCCTAAATTTTAACCTTAAAAGTTGGTATAGTAATGACCTTTAGCACGTGTGACCTAGTCTTAGACATTAACCTTGAAAGTGGGGGTAGATTGGCCAAAATAGGCCGTGCAAGTGATGAGTGATGTGATTTATTGTGCCCAAATTTCCTTTCACAAGCTGTTGATTAACTTGATGGAACAGGCCCATTAAGGGTAAATGGAAAAATAATTTTTTAATTTTTATTTTTCTTTAAAAATTTTGTCTTTTTATTTTATACCGGAAGAAAGGGTCGGTGCTCATAAACAAAGGTGGGACATATTTGAAAAAATGAGTAATTTTGAAAAGTGTGAGACTTAATTCCCTAATTTAAAAAGCGTGGGACTTAATCCCATGAAAGTGTGATAAGATAAAAAGACTTACTTGGGCAGCTTAAATATTTGTAGCAGAGACGGCAACATATGTTGATCGGAATCTCTCTTCTTCTTTTTTTTTTTCTTTTTTTTATCCTCTATTTTTTCTTGTTTATTTCAAAACCAAGGGACCCTATTTATGTATAAGTGTGTATTTATTTACGTATATTTGTACAACACACACACTGGATCACATTTTTTTTTTCAACTTTCTTTTGATTTTTCTTTGTACTGATAATTAAAAAATAATGTACGTACAAATGTGTATATATATACAAAATACATAGGGATGTCAAAATGACCCGTTGGACCCAGTCTGACTCGACATTGATCGGGCTTGGACGAATTTGGGCATTAGCCCACATGCTCATGTCTCTTTTCGGGCCAGATCGGGTTCGAACCGGGCTTAAGAGTTCACAATCCAGGTCCTTAGGTAGAACCTAAGTGAGCGCTTTAAATTTAGGGGCAATTGGGAATTAATCCCTATTAAGGAAAGTATGGTGGTTTAGGTATAACTAGCAAAAATACTTGGAATTAGGTCCACTCCTTGGTATTTTGACAAATCTACCCTCAATATTGGTCTTACACTAAGAGTTTTATCCCCTGCACCTCTGGTGACCTCACCTGAGCTCCGGCTGATGGATTTAGATTTTGAAAAAATTTAAATCATGCGCAGCGGAAAAATCAGTTTACAAAAACTTATAGGTATGCCCGGATCTACTACTTATCAATGCTATAGATGAGTACAAGAGAAGGGAGAAGAATGCTACCTTACGGTCTTGAACCCAATTCTAATATTCTTATTCATTTAGATGCAGCAGCAATCTCCAGGTAGTCTTCACCATAATGTCTCCTATGAACACTTCCCGGATAAACTAGGATTTAGAAGGTTGGAAAACCTTAAACAGTTTCTGCAGCTTTGTGTGAATAAAAATGACGATCAAACTATTATGTACGCAGCTGCCCTATTTATCGATTTCCAAACCGACTTTATGCTTTCGATCGATTGAAACTGTTTCAATCGATAGAAGCTTCGATCGATCAAAACGAGTTCGATTGATCGAACCTTTAATCTATTGAAACTCTTTCAATCAATTAGTTCATCATTCTCATATGTCTTTCCAAGCATTTTGGCGGAGCTAAGAGTAGGACCTCACAGGTTCTTTATTGTTGGCTCAGACCAGTTGTTAATTCTCATGATCAAACTCTTTGATCAGCAAATTAACCAACTGATCAGTTAATGTTTACTCCACTATAAAACGATAACTGTTCTCCAACACATAAGAACAAATTCGAAGTGATAGCTAGACTTGTATGGTGTACTAATGTCCCTCTACCATCAACAATCATAATCATATTCAGGTAGTCAGACAACTATTATTGTCGACCTGAACGATGATTAAATCTTCCAATCCGTAAGTCTTATTCACCAGTCATGATTACCAAACATATTGATAACTGCTTATCAACAAGACTGCAGTTCTCACTAACCAACTTGGTGACATTCTCAAGGGAATGCTAACTCTTTATTAGAGGGTAGATTTTATCTTGATAATATATGTTCACAACCCTATGAATATGACATACGTAAGATACCTAGGTGTTGATCTTACAACACCTCACTGATTGGTAAGTCAAAGCAGTCACATCCATAGTCAGTGTCCATAATCGTCTCAAGATTGAGAACACGTACCTTATACAAGTTATGAGTTCTTATCCACTATTGATAGTTTTATATGTCAATAGGAATCTCATGGTCCGTCAATGAAGCAATAGCATATTAACTAAGAGTCACACTCTAGTGATTGAGATTCATCACTCCATCCAATAGTAGTTAATAATGCTATAGTGTATACCTGATGAGATATCCAGTCTCACCATCCAATGTGACAAGTTCTAAGCATCAAAGAATAGTAATTCACATCTCTCTTATATGTATCTCATACATACATGAATTGCCTACTATGATACTTATGGATTACAGTAATCATCTCATGAAACATACACAATGAAATGTATAAATGATATCCATATATAAAATGCCAAATGTCACATACATAAAGACTAGGTTTGAGAGCACAATCCCAACACCGACGACCACCACCATCACCTCATCTGAGTTCCGGCGACCTTGCCTGAGCTCTGAAGACCACCATCACGACCTTCCCTGCCTCCACCGACCACGATTACCAATAGCAATCACCACCACAACCTTACCTTACTTCTGACGACTACCATGACCTCACATGATCGATCGCCTTCACAACCAAACCACCAGATTAACAAACAATGATCATAAAATGATTTTCTCATCCCACCGAAAAGTTGTGAAATTTATCAACAACAAAAAAAAAAGTTGTGAAATTTATCAAAAAAATCCATAACCTTAATACATGATTTTTCCAGTAGATTTTTTTTTTTTTGAAAACTCATATCAACTTAATAGAGCATTCACAACTTGAAAACAAACCAAATTAAAGCTACATTGATCCCAAATCTAAGAAAAAAAAAAGTTGTGAAATTTTTTTCATACAATGATCACAAAACAAATTTCTCATACTACCGAAAAGTTGCGAAATTTCACAAAGTTCGTGAAAATTCACAGATACGTGAAAATGCTCACTGCACTAACTTGTGGTAATGCGGTGGTCGTGGATCTGCTCGTGGTGGTCCCGGTGATAGTAGATCTGGTCGCAATGGTTGTGGATTTGAAATTGGTAGTGGTCGGAGGAGACAAATCTCATCAGGCCGGGTTATGCGATGGCGTTAGTAGTAGTGGCGATGACAGTGGTGGTGGTGGTGGTGGTGGTGGTGGTGGTGGCAACAATGGTGATGGTGGTCGGTGCTGAGAGAGAGAGAGAGAGAGAGAGAGAGAGAGAGAAAGAGGGAGAAAGAGGTCGATGTAGTGGTGGCGACGACGGTGGTGGTGGTGGCAACAAAGGTGATGGTGATCGGCGGTAGAGGTGATGGTGGTCTGCGATGAGGGTGGTCGGTGGTCACTGCTGAGAGAGAGAGAGAGAGAGAGAGAGAGATGGAAGATAGAGACAAGGATGAAAATGAATAAGGATATGTTATAACAGATTCCTTACAAGCATGGACTGTTTTTACTTTGTGTGCTATACCAAACACATTTTATAAACAAGGATTTAACACCAAATTTTCGTTAAATTTATCCTAAAATTGTATAAATACTACTATATATGAGAATTTTTTTATAGGTTGAAAATAATATTCAATATAACAACTTGCAATTTTTCATATTTTAATACTTGAAAAAGATTTATATCTTTATTATTGGGAAACTTCTAATTGAGCTTTTATGCGATCTTCAGGCTGGGCTTTGGTCGGGTCTCAGGTTCAAGAGATAGGCCCATGTGCGCCCTACCCGGGATACTAGGGCATAGGGCCGGGTTGACACTTCCTCAGACTTAAAAGTTCATTTTTTTCAGATAAGACTTTGGACCGGATTTGTTTTACACCCCTAGAAATACATATATATGCACAACTCCTAACCTAATTTTTTTTTTTTTTTTTTTGGTGGTTTTGTCTTTTTCCTTGTTTGCTACGAGTACTTCCTTTCCTGGGCACCAAGCCATCATCATTTTACTTTTTGTCATTTTCCTTTTCCCTTTTTCTTTAAACCGAGACCCAAGAGTGCGGTTCCCAATCTACACACGTGTGCATGTATGTATTTTATACTCCTTCTGTCCCATATAAAGAGTCCTTAATGTCATTTTTTGATATCCCATTTTAAGAGTCCTTTTTGAAAAGTGAAAGTACTTTAATACACTTTTTCCAAACTTACCATTTATTATATGGGTAATACTTGGGTCACAACTTTCATACAACCTCCCCAAAAGATGTGTCTATCTCTTTCCTGTGTCACTGTGGGGTCCAGTGACATCACAGGAGAGAGATAGACACATCTTTTGGGGAGGTTGTATGAAAGTTGTATGGAGGTTGTGTCCCAAATATTACTCTTATTATATCCAACTCTTCCTTCTCTCTTTTTTGATGTGACACTATAATTTTGAATTTCAAAAAAGGCAATATTGAAAAGTTGAAAATCTCACCAAAATCAAAGTTGTCCCCTTAATAAGTTGATATTCCCAAAAGAGGCTCTTAATATGGGACGGAGGGAGTATACAGTGTTACACTGGAGCGAAACACTAAACCGAAAAACCAACAAATCAAACTAAACCGATCGGTTCAGTCGGTTCTCATAAAATATTCACAGACTAAAATCAAAACTCAATTAAAAATTTTAACTGATAATCGAACTGAACCGAACTGAAATCGATCGATCAATTAAAACCCTACTAAAACGGATCAAATTGAACCGATTTCACCCTTATATTACACCCACACGTATCAAAAAAGTTATTTTTTCTTTTATTATTTTTGACAGCAAGTGAGCCAAAACTTAGTGAGCATTGTATGATATATTCCAGTGGTGTACCATTTCCAAAATAGCGATTTTTTAAAAGAGAGTAATACATTTTCAAAATTTGGGTGGTCTTCAGGTTATAACATTTTGGTCCCAAAGTGGTACCAAAAATGTTGTAATTTGATTTCTATAACACACCCCAAACTACTAGAATTTATCAAATAAAAAAAGGGCCCCCCCTTTCTTTCCTTTTTATTTTTTAAATTTATTTATTGTAACAACCAATATTAATTTACAAAAATGAAAAATGAAACAAAACAAAAAGTAAGTATGGCACACAAATTCTAGACCAAATTATTTATCTTTCCTTGACAAATTTTTTTTTTTTTTTTGGTAATCGGAGGTGTCCGGGCCTGCTTGCGCGCACCTCGACTAATCCCCCGAGGCCTGGAGGCGTCGGGACTCCAGTGGCCACGCTCCCCATGACTCGAACACTAAACCTCTTAGATAGTACACCCAAAAAGCTTACCACTCGACCACAAGAAACTTAGTTTCTTTCCTTTACATTGTTGGTCACTTTGCACCAAACACTGTCATTCAAGTTTTGACTTTTTCTCAAACAATGAAACTAACCTTGATTATTACTTCATAAAACCCCAGGACGCTAACATCATTATCATCCTTTACCTTTTTCTTTTTTAATTTTCTTGCTCATCAATCAACACATCCAAAAAAAAAAACTGGGGAAATCAACCATGTGTGCGTGTGTGAGGACACGTATATATGTCTTATATATGTATAGGTATGTATTCTACGGGGGCGGATCTAGAAAATTAATTTAGGGGGAGCTTGATAGAAAAAAAAATTTTGGACCTATTTATACATATTTTGGACTTTTTTACGCATATTTTAGACATATTTATACATTTTTTGTGTATATTTTGGACCTTTCTATACATATTTTATAATTAGTACAAAAACTTAAGAGAAAGGGGACTTTGCATTATAATGTCGGGAGGGCTTAGTAGGTAATTTTCATAACTAGGGGGACTTGAATGGAATTTCAGGGGGGCTTGAATATAAAATATTTTTGCTCATAAGGTAAAATTTGTAATTTTTGAAAATCTTGCCCTTTAATACATCCGCCACTGGTATTCTATATGCATGTATATAATAAACAATGTACATGGACTGGCTTTCTTTTTCAAAAGTAAAACAAATACTCCACAAATGGGCCAGCCGTGTATATATGTGTGATATGTGTAGGCCTATGTGTATAAATTTGAGAAAGAGAGAAATACCAGCACATATATGATCAAGAGGCCACCAAAGGTCAGTAAGTGATCCAGGAATCTCGGCTAGGACTTATGTATAAGAGTTTAGAGTCGCACATAGTTTTTATTAAATTTTTTAAGTTTATTTATAATTAGGTTAATATATTACATATAATAAAGTTTTCTTCTATTTTTAAGAGAATGAAGTATAATTAAACTAACATATTATATATAAATTTTTTATTTTACTTTTAATCTAACTAATTTTTTTTTTTTTTTGGGAGAGGGGGGGTTGTGGGGGTTTTGGTTTAGTTAGGGAGAGGGGGCAAAGCTTAATAAATTTTAAAAAAGAATTAAAATACATGTTTAAAAGTGCAATTTTTCAAAAATTAGAGGTGACCACTGCCTTGTATCCACCTCCAAGGCTCCACCGAAGGTGATGGTGGCGGACAAAGGTGGCCGAGTGACGGATGGTGGTGGGGAGTGAGAGGGATAGAGAGAGAAGGAAGGCTTAGAGTGTGTATGGTGTGCTCAGGTAGAGAGAGAGAGAGAGAGGGTGAGCTTCTGATTTTTTTTTTTTTTTTTTTTCCAAATGGGTTCATTGGGAGGTAATGAGTAATTCTCAAGTGGGATATGGTGCATGAATGAGTAATTCGATGGGTGAGAGGGAATTTCAGGAGAAAGAAAATGATCACTGCCAAATCCATTTCACCAAGTAATGTAGATGTGGTATGCACTTTCAAAAAAAAAAAAATTCTTGGAGTGTGATAGATAGAGTGCACAAAGTGAGTGATGGAGTGAGGTGGATTGGGAACAAGATCCTTAAAACAAGGGAAAAGACTAGCCACTGAATGCAAGGGTTGTGCATTGCGTGTGATAGAAATTAGGAAGGGATGTCAACTTATCCCCTATGGATTGGGAACAAGATCCTTAAAACAAGGGAAAAGACTAGACACTGAATGGAAGGGTTGTGCATTGCGTGTCATAGAAATTAGAACCAACAATGCAATTTTTTTTTCTCTTTTTTTTTTTTTTTTTTTTTTTTTTTTGTATTGTTGACAAATGGGTTGAGTAAAAATGGATTGTCTACAACTACCTTTCTTTTTTCAAGTTTTGCGAAATAAATTGTAACAAAGATAGAAGTATATACAAGAGTGACCGATCTTTTTCAAGATGCCAACGTATCCCTTCGATGGGAATCGGGTCAGACATAATTCGGACAAGTCATGCCCATGATAGGTGAGGAGAGAAGTGATGTGCCAAAGTAGACAAATGAGTGTGATGTTCCGTAATAGGCAAACTCGGCTAGGGATTGAGAACGGTGGCAGAGTAGGAATAGAACTCCGCTGCGGTTTGAGAGTGTTGTCAGAGTAGACAAATAACTCCGCTTGGGATTGAAAGATCAAGAGTGGCGTGTCGTCTATGCTCACAGAGCTGCCTAATGCAATTGAGAACCAATAATGCATTTTTTTTCTCTCTTTCGGTTTTTTTTTTTTTTTTTTTGCATTTTTGACAAATGAGTTAGGCAAAAATAAAGTGTCTACAAAGCCGGTTCACGAACTTTTTGATGAGCCTACTAAAATTACATAGTTATTTAATAGATTTACATATATAAGTTAAAATACAATACCATGTTTGGGTCTTTTGCAATTTTGTTAATCTTTATATCCCTTTTGGTAATTTGTCTATTATGTTTAGATGGGTGCCAAGTGTATGGATGATATATGATCCTTCTAGGGTAAGCTTGGCATAGAGATAAACTCAATTTTGTATTGCCAAAATCTGCAGAGAAAATATATATAATGTAGCCCGTATTTTTTGTTGTACTCTCTTTCTCATCAATTTGATCTTCACTTTGTTGCTTCACAAAATCAATCACAAAATTAGTTTGGGTGTTTGAATACAAACCCAACAGAGTGGTATCAGAGCAAAGTTGATCAATCACAGCTGGGAGTAAATCAATTGAAGGGAAACAAACCCTAGAAAGAAGAACAAGAATATGGCAACTTCAGGCAACATACTGGTGATCAAATCCCCCATTCCTTATTTTTTAAGGTGATAATTATGATTTTTGGTGTGTAAAGATGAAAACCATTTTCATTTCATATGATCTATGGGAGTATGTTGAAGAAGAGTTTTGATGAACCAAATGATATCTCAACTTTGACAAATGCCCAAAAACAACAATGGAAGGAGAATAGGAAGAAAGATGCAAAAGCCCTTAGTATGATTCAACAAGGAGTGTCCAATTCAATTTTTCCAAGAGTCATCCAAGCTACAAAAGCTAAGGAGGCTTGGGATATTCTACAAAAGGAGTATAGAGGAGCTTTGAAGGTAAGAACAATTAAACTTCAAAATCATAGAAGAGATTTTGAAAATTTAACGATGAAAGAAATGGAATTGTTGAATGGTTATTTTTCTAGAGTTGTGGAGTTAGTGAATCAAATGAAAATTCATGGTGAAGAAATTAAGGACAAAGGAATTGTAGAGAAGATCTTAATTAGTATGCCCGAAAAACATGACTATTGTTAATGTTGTTGAGAAAACTAAAGATCCTGCTAATCTAAGTGTTGAAGAATGAATGGGCACAATAAAAGCATTCGAGGAAAGATTGAGAAAGCGTTCTGAAAATCAATTAAAAGTGCCTTTCAATCTAAACTCAATGTTCAAGAAGCACCAAAATTTGATCAAACGAAAGGCAAGTCTTCTAGAGATGAAAGATATGGAAGAGGAAGAGGTAGATATGCACGAGGAAGAGGAAGAACTAATTTTGGAAGAAGAACCAAGGTGTGGAATTTGTAAACGAAATAGTCATGTTGACAAAGATTGTTGGTTTAAGGGTAAACCATAGTGTTATGATTGTAAGAAATTTGGGCATGTTTAAAAAGATTGTCGATTCAAGAACAATCAACAAGCAAATTTTTTCGAAAAGAAAGAAGGTGATGGTCATATGTTCTATGCTTGTCAATCGGCATTGGAACACATAAACGATGTGTGATTCCTTGATAGTGGTTATAATAACCACATGACCGGTGACAAGAGAGTTTTTGTAGATATTGATACTTCGTTAAATTCTCAAGTAAAGATGGAAAATGGTGGGAAAGGTACTATTGCGATTGAAACAAAGAAGGTAAGAAAATGCATCAAGGATGTGTTACTTGTTCCGGACTTGGAGCAAAATTTACTAAAGTGTTGGGCAACTAGTAGACCATGGATACCCAGTTCACTTTGAAGACAATTCTTGCAAAAATTTATGACAAGGAGGGGAGAAGTCAAGTTGCTGCAAATATTAAGATGGAGAAAAATAGAAGCTTTCCTATCATTTTTCCATATCGAAAAAATGTGGCCTTGAAGATGGAAATTGTTGATGAGTCATGGCTTTGGCATAGAAGACTTGGCCACTTGAATTTTCAAAGTTTGAAGAATTTACAACAAAGGAACATGGTGTACGGTTTGCCAAACATACAAGAAGTTAAAGAAGTTTGTAAAGGATGTGCTCTTGGCATGCATCACCGAGAGTCATTTCCAAAAGAGAAGGCTTGGAGAGCTAAAACACCATTGGATCTTGTTCATACCGTCGTTTGCATACCAATGACAACTCCAACTCATGCCGGTAACAAATATTTCTTAATCTTTGTTGATAATTTTACTCGCATGACATGGGTATATTTTATGAGACAAAAATTCAATGTTTTTTCAAGTTTCAAAAAGTTTCAAATCTTGTTGAAAGGCAAAGTGGATATCTCATGAAAGTTTTGAGGAGTGATAGAGATGAAGAATACAACTCCAATGAATTCAATAAATTTTGCGAAGATATTGGATTGGATAGGCAATTGACCGTTGGGCACACTAAATGGAGTGGCAGAAAGAAAGAATAGAACAAATGAATAAATGGGAAAATCAATGCTTCGTGAAAAAGGATTACCAAGGTCCTTTTGGGTGAAGCGGTGTATATGGCGGTTTACTTGATGAATAGATGTCCAACAAAAGCTTTGGAGAATCAAACTCCATATAAAGCTTGGAGTGGTAGAAAACCATCCGTGAATCACTTGAAAGTGTTTGGTTGCATTTGTTTTGCTCATGTTCCCAAAGAAACGAGACACAAGCTTGATGAAACTAGTGAAAAGTGTATCTTTGTGGGTTATAGCTCCCAATCAAAGAGTTATAGACTCTTTAGCTTGAAGAAAAACAAAGTGATTGTTAGTAGAGATGTTCTCTTTAATGAGAAATCTTCTTAGGATTGGAAAGAGAATAAAGTTGAAGATCAAGTTCCAACTCTCAATGAAGAACCGGATAATGAAGATAATCTTGAAGCTCCACAATAAATATCTCCCATTGCTAGTCCACAATCTTTTCCATCAAGCTCAAATTCTTCATCTCCAAGTTCAACTGCTAGAAAAATGAAAAGTCCTAGTCATGTTTATGCTAGTTGCAATTTTTGTGTTGTTGAACTGGAGAGCTTTGAAAAAACAATTAAAGAAGAGGCATTGAAACAAGCCATGGAAGAAGAGATTCATGTGATTGAGAAGAACAAAACTTGGGAGTTGGTAGAGAAGCCTAAAGACAAAGAGGTTATTGGGGTGAAATGGATATTCAAAACCAAACTTAACCTGGATGGTTCAATTCAAAGAAACAAAGCAAGACTTGTGGCAAAAGGGTATTCACAACAGCCCGAAGTTGATTGTAATGAAACTTTTGCACAATTAGATCCCTCATTGCCTTAGCGGCCCAAAAGGGTTGGTTTTCATACCAACTAGATGTGAAATCGGCCTTCTTAAATGGCATTTTAAATGAAGAAGTGTATGTTGAACAACCTCAAGACTTTGTTGAAAAGGGAGAAGAAGAGAAGATATACAAATTAAAGAAGGCCTTGTATGGCCTCAAACAAGCACCGTGTGCATGGTATAGTGAGATCGATGCTTACTTCAACAAAAATGGCTTTCAAAGAAGCAAAAGTGAGCCAACATTGTACATCAAAACACAAGGTACTACTGATATCCTTATTGCCTCTCTTTATGTTGATGATTTGGTGTTTACCAGTAGTGATGAAAAAATGATTCAAGACTTTAAAAAAGACATGATGAAACAATATGAAATGAGTGATTTAGGATTGTTGCATTATTTCTTAGGCATTGAAATTAACCAAAAGGATGATAGTGTTTTTATTTGCCAAAAGAAATATGCAAAAACTCTTCTTGATAGATTTAGAATCGAAAATTGCAAATCGATGGCTACACCTTTAGTGGTGAATGAAAAACTGTTTAAAGAAGATGGAAGCAATGAGATTGATGCATCTCTTTATAAAAGCTTGGTTGCAAGCTTATTGTACTTGACGGCTACGAGGTCGGACATCATATTTGCTACTAGTTTATTGTCTCGGTTTATGCACAAGCCAAGTCAAACACACTTTGGGATAGCAAAAAGAGTCTTGAGATACATTCAAGGTACTCTTGACTTTGGTATTGTGTATGAAAGAAATGTTGAAACAAAATTGATTGGATTTTGTGATAGTGATTGGGCCGAATGTAGTGATGCTATGAGAAGCACCTCGGGTTATGCTTTCTCTCTTGGTTCTGGTGTATCAAAGAAGCAACAAACCGTGGCACAATCTACTACTGAGGCCGAGTATGTGTCGGCATCATTGGCAACCTCACAAGCAATTTGGCTTGGAAGAATAGTGGAAGATGTTGGTGAGAAGCTACTCCAATTTTTTGTGACAACAAATCCGCAATTGCAATGACAAAGAATCCCATATACCATAGTCGAACAAAGCACATAGCCATTAAGCATCACTTCATTCGAGAAGTCGTGGAAGATGATGAGATTGAGATCAAGTATTGCTATGCCGAAGATCAAGTGGCGAACATCTTCACCAAGGCTCTTCCAAGAGATAAGTTTGAATACTTTAGAGAAATGTTGGGTGTCACAACAAGGCATTAAGGGGGAGTGTAACTAGGGGTGCAATTTGAAACGAAAATTCTGATTCCGACCGATTTCGATTCGAAAAATTCCGATTTTGGCTACTAAAACTAATTTCCGAATTCCGAAAATTTTCAAAAAAATCGAAACGGAATCAAAATCATTTTAAAATTTTGAAAATTCTGAAATTCCATTTCGAATTATTTCTGACTTATATATATATTATATACATACAAATATACTATATCACAGTTACATAGGGGTAGGGTTGTCAAGAATTTTGTACTACAATAAAAAGTGTCAAAAACATTATAATATTCGGTTTTAGAAAGGAGATTACTCATTCAGTCTCATTCTCTAAAAATCTAGTGTTTCAAACTATCAAAGACTCAAAATGCGCCGATGCTGCTCCTCCAGTCCTCCCCATCATCGCCGCTACTGTTCACTGCTGCAATTTGGTTCGTCTCTCTCTCTCTCTCTCTCTCTCTCTCTCTCTCTCTCTCTCTCTCTCGATCTCGATCTCGAGCTCTCTGTCTCGCTATCTCTCTCTCTCTCTCTCTCTCTCTCTCTCTCTCTCTCTCTCGATCGAGCTTATTCCGAAATTATTCCGAAATTATTCCAAAAAATTCCGATTCCGAAAAATTCCAATTCTGAAAATTCCGAATCATGATGGATTTTGGAAATTCTGAATTTTCAGAATTGGAATCTGAACGAATTTTGGAATTCCGAAAATTTCAAATTTTTTTCCGAAACAGTGATTTCCGTTTCGTTCTGACCGAAACACACCCCTAAAGAGTGTTAAAATATAATTGCCATGTTTCCGTCTTTTGTAATTTTGTTAATCTTTATATCCCTTTTGATAATTTGTCCATCATATTTAGATGGGTGCCAAGTGTATGAATGATAGATGATCCTTCTAGGGTAAGCTTGGCATAGAGATAAACTCTATTTTGTTTTGCAAAAATCTGCAGAGAAAATATACACAAGGCAGCCCATATTTTTTGCTCTACTCTCTTTCTCATCAATTTGAACCTCTTCACTTGTTGCTTCACAAAATTAGTTCGGGTGCTTGAATACAAACCCAACAACATAGGCTAGTATACAAACTTATCAAGCCAATTCACAAGCTTTTCGCGAGTTTACTAACAAGCCTTATTCAAACGTGTTCACGAGCGCTATCGAGCCAAGCTCATGTGTGTTAGAGCTTGACTTGTTCATTAAACCAGTCAAGCCGAACATAGCAGAGCCTTTATCGAACATGTTCGTGAGAACTTGATGAGCGACTCGGCTAGTATACAACTCTAGTCGTCAACTTTGCCCCCAGGGGATTAAATTCCAGAGTCCCTCACTGCCTAAGGCCAAATTAGTAGCAAAACTTTTGGTGTTTTAAAAGCTTCTCGATCAATTCCTTTTTCATTTTCCTTCACTAAATCCGCACACAAGCGGAGCATTAGAGTATTAGACTCAACACCCATATCAAAATTTTCAACATTTCAAGTCACATCCACACATCTAAAAAATTTATTCGCATTTGATCATGAATTATGATCAGTTAGTTTGCACAGAAATACAAGCATTGATATCTTGAATGATGAATAATGAAACATGTAGATCAGGTCATTGAGGACAGAACAAATATACCAGTTATAAATATGCAATCACTCTATCATTCCTTCTTTCACAAGTTCTTCTAACCCGCTTCGGAGCCTCTTTGCAGCAACTCGGCAATCCTCCTCCAACAACCCTCCAAACGAGACTCTAACATGTCCGGGACAGCCACAGGCACTCCCCGGGATCACAACAATCCCGTGCTTCCGAGCAAGCCACTGAACCACTTCGAAATCTTTAGTATATTTTTCCGGAAGCTTTGCCCATAGATATATTGCACCTTCTCCGCCTTTCACGGAATCGTCTCCAAGGGGAGACAATGCTTCTAGAACAAGTTCTCTGTTCTTGACGAGGTCTTTGATTTTCTCGGTCACCCACTCGGGTCCCACTTCTAAGGAGTGAAGAGCGAGGCGTTGTGAGATAATTGAAGCACATATCGGTATGTTGTCTTGGATTTTGAGGAGTTGAGTTCCAAAATCCTCCACGTCTGAAGGGTATGCTATCTGTATGCATAAATATGATTTTGTTCATATTAGCAGTACAAATATTTCTGTCAAAAATTGCCAGAATAAATAATCATATGATGGGATAAATATACTTCCGATTTTCAAATCAAGGAAAGTGACACCTTTCAAGATTAAAATTTCAAACATCTAATTCTCTGGCGAAGTGGTGGCGTAAATAGGAGGAGGAAGTATTGTTTAGCTTGGATTACGAAGTGTAGCCCCTATTGCATTGCAGATTTAGAGAGGGAAAAGAAAAGAAAACACCGAGGAAAGCGCTTTCCTTTGGTAGCAAGGAAAACAATGAAAAAAAAAATAAGGTGGAAAAGAAAATAGGGTGAAAAGAAAATAGCGCTTTCCTTTGGTGCTGTTTAAGCACGATAAACAGCAAATCCAATGCTCATAAGCTTTAGATTACTTACGATAAACAATGCTCATAAGGAAATTACTTACGTATGAGCAAATCTAATGCTCATAAGCACGATAAACAAACATAAGAAATAGAAACATTACTTACATATCCAACCCGCCATCCCATCATTCCGTAAGCTTTAGAAAAGGAAAAAATGTTGACAACGTGCTTGTCCTCAACACACGAGTGTTTCAGACCATCATACATGAAGTACCTGCATATACAGGTGTTAATATCCACATGATATACTATCCTACCATTCTGAGGAAGCAAATCAAAATATACTGCTGAAGAAGGCGGCCAAAAATAAGGTCACAGCTTTCGAAAACTCACCTACACAAGTTATTTTAGTCACATATATTATCTCCAAACTTCAATATAACAGGAGAGCAACACAGACACATTCTGAATTTACATAACACACTGTACGTACATATATTTGTCTATGAATATAATTGACAGAGACATGATGTTTGGACATCATTATCCAATTATGACGACAAGGCACCATTTACCTAACCTACGACCTTCAACATATACTATGTGATGCACATAGACATATAGTACAGAAGAAAGATTTGGAAGCGTAATCTTTAAAATAGTAGCATTCTTCTTTGTTTACTACGATTGTTCATTATGTTTCTGAACTCCCTTTTGTATGTTCCTCGTCCCCAATTTTTCAGTGCAACACAGTTGTCCAAATCAATTCCACGTGAAATTTCTACCTCTAAATTCACAAAGCTGGACTAAAGGGCCAGTTTGGGATCATTCCAAAACGTGATGCCGGGACTCAAAATGCATGCATTAACCTGTTTGGATTAATTTTAGAAAGCAATTTAGAGCCCCAAAAGTCCATTTCGGCTGAAGCCTGTCTAGAGATGCTTCGGCCCAAACATAACGCGAGAAGCCCATTAAAGGTTTTAATGATTTTTTTTTTCCTTAATACCCACCACCCTGCTCTTGCGATCCTAATGGCCCGTGAGAAATTAATCCATGACGAAAAATCACCACTTTTGTTATGGCATCATAGATTCAAGATTATAACAAAAAATTGTAAGGACTTCAGAATCTGCTCTCAAAACTAATTTCTCATGTTTCCAAAAAGTGAAACGAGAGGAAATTAAATAAAAAATTAACTGCATCCTTACATGGATAAAAACAAATCATCATCAAGCTCCAATAAACAGCATGTTCCTTGAGAAAATTAAAATGAAAACTGACATACCATATTTTGTTGCCATTTTTAAGTTGAAGTCTCATTAATTAAGTATATTTTTCTTCTAACACAGCCTTTAGCGATATCTTACAACAAGGTAAAGAAAGCATCACAAGAGAAGTGTTGTTATATCAAAAGTGTCTTAAAACAAGAAATACTATACTTACTCGTATGTATTATCCACAACAAGCCAACATCCAGCATCTCTGCAGATATCCGAAATCCTCTACTTCCAAAGAAACAAAACACAAAGTTAGAGGATCCAAAGTCCGAATGCATATATAATATGTGTAAATACCTTTTATATACTTTACATAATAACATATATAGAGAAAGAGAGAGACCTTGAGAAGAGGATCTGGAATGTAGGTTCCAGACGGGTTGCCAGGATTAACAACGGTAACAAGCTTTGGGGTAGGTTTAGTTTCCTGTAAGGTCCTTCGTAACCAGTCTGAAAATGAAGAAAAGTATAGATGAACAATCAACATAAATACACATACTCTAAGAAGTATGTGTACTTATATATCCCATTGGCAACATGTCTTACTCAAATCGCGCAGTAATTAATTTTTCTTTTTCTTTTCTTTTTTTTTTTTTTACAAGGATTTATTATCAATAAAATTTTAGAATCACCTTTAGTTACCTCTCAACGGTTAGTATTCAGACTCCTCAAGTGGAATCCTCCTTTTAAGTGATAATCTTAATCTCATAATCTTTAAAAAAACCTCCAAAATTTTCAAGTTTTAGGTACATAACAGAGTTCTAAACATCAAGTTCAGTGGTAAAAATTCAATATGATCTCTCGGACTCTCACCTGGAACGCGTAAATATACTTTTCAGCTCTGTTTGGTTTGCAGATTTACAGAAGGAAACAAGAACGTAAATTATTTCTGTTGAGTTTTCTCTCGTGTTTTCCTCCATGCTTGATCAACATGCAAAATTAATTTTTTTCAAAATATAATTCCAACTTAAGAAAAAAGGATGAAAATGACTTAAAAATTCAAAACTTTTTAATTTCTCTCTTAATATGGTTTCTTTTCCCTCCTATTTTCCACACTATTTTTCTAATTAACCAAAAAAAGTAAAGTGTTTTCCTCATTGCTTTTTTCTTTTCGTTTCGCTAAGTGAATCCATGAACCGGACATAGCTTTCAGGTAGAATGTAAATCCTCGTAAATAATCAACGTTAAGTAGCTTATAACCTGCATCGGGATAAAGAGTCTTAGGATCGCCGGGACCCACTAGAATGTCAGTAACACCAGTCATCTGGAATGACATGTATGCATTGAAGTAGTACGGTGCAAACATAACTACAGAATCCCCGGCATCACACAGTGCAAGAACTATATTCACAAATGCCTGCAATTGAAATGGTAGGAACGAACTTAATTAGAAATTTTGTCAAATGGATGGAGATTGGACACATGCCCATAAATGGAAAGGAAAATTCATTGTATTCAAATGATGAACATATCACGAATCTTAACGCTCCGTTTGCTTCATAGATTTAGTGAGAGATTGTAAGAGAAAACATAGTGGAAAACACTTTTACATGTTTGGTTAACAAGGAACACAGTGAGTAGTGTGAAAAATAAAAACAAAGTTTGAATACTGAGCCACTTCGCTTCCTCTTTCCTTGAATTTGTATTAGAGTTCGGAAATTTTTACTACTTAATGTTAGTATCACGAACACAAAAAAGTTGTCCTTCTTGGTTTCCTTTCTTTTTTCTCTTCCTTCCCTAAATCCACAAACCGACCAAGCAAAATAGAGACTTTTTGCAGAAATTTGGTTTGCCAAACAGTTTTATTTTAGCTTTTGGAGTTCCATAATCATTTATGGACTCCAAAATTTCCAAAAGTTGTTGCCAAAAGTGGCCTTAGATCAAATTCTAAACACCCCAGTTAAACTTTGATAGCTGCACAAAAACTACGAACTAATATTTTGTTTGCTACCAGCCTCACACAAAGATATTGCAAACATAAATAAATACAGTAATGGTAACATAGAAAGAAGGCAATCTCAAGTCGCACCTGATTTGCACCTGCAGTAACCATCACTGAAGATTTTACCAACTTATTTTCTTGGCTCATCTGCAAAAAATACAAAAAGCAATGAATTTACGGGAAAAAAGAATGTTCTAGTTGTCCAGTGACATCAATAAATACAGAATTCGGATTATACTCAGAGGATGCCCCAGGAACATATACAAGGAATGCTAATTTAACAGAAAAAAGTCCTTAGAATGATTATTACACACTGGCAGTGATTACTCTTCCACACCCTAACTCTCAAAACCCAAAAAAACAAAAAAAACAAAAAAAAATCTGAAAAGAAAAACATTGGATTTCGATTGAAATTATACCTTTTTAATCAATGCTACCCTGAGCTCAAGAAGACCTTCATCAGCACCATAACGACTAGTTGAAGGGTCCCCTACAAGCTCTTTGACCTTGTCCAATGCCTGTTTGGGTGGTTGCCAATATACTACTCCCTGTATTTAGAGTACAATCGAATAATGAGATAATGCCAAGATAGTCAGGGAATAAATTTCCTAATTCAAGGAAGGAGCAAAAACCAAACAAAGTTCATGTCATAGGGGCTGTTGGGGAAGGCAAAAAAGAACAGTTGTGTGGTTCATCAGTGAGCCAGTTCTATAAATTCATGTGTGTTGTGAATGTCCACTTATTGCAAGGGAGTCCGTATAACCTTGGTTCTCATTAAAACTAGGTAGTAAGTGAGACTAGGACTGAACAAAAAACTATTTTAAGTATTGCCAAACATGCCCGTAATCTCACAACTTGCAACATTTACACTCTATAGTCTATAGTAGTTTCCAAAAATCAGATATCCATATAACATTAGAAGACACACAGTTGGACATTCCATTTTAACTGAAGTCTACATTAACTAGATAATGTCGATTATTTGTTATTTCAAACTAGGAATTAGACATGAGGCTTTAGCCATTAACAGAGCAACGACTTCCCCCAAAGATTATTAGAAAAGATAGTAAAAGGTCTCAAATAATAGTTTGATAACTTTGGTGAATAATTCAAATGATATGATTCGTTTGGTACGAAAGATATTTTTTTGTCATAGTACATGAATCAAGATTGATATATATATATATATTTCATATGTAGAGTGAGGAAAAAACCGAAAGAGGCGTAGAAATGGGTAATTTTCTATAGAAGTTGAAAAACACGGGTTCCGTCAACCACAAACCCAGGGCCGGCCCTGGGGGCGAGCCCGCAAAGCCACCGATTTGGGCCCCAAAATTTTCATCTAGTTTGAGGGCCCCCTTTTAAATTAAACTTTTGTATTTTTGTGTTTGGGCCTTAAATTAAAAAACAAATTTACCGATACCTAGTTTCATAAAGGACCCCAAACCAAACCAAAAGGGCCAAAATCTTACACAAATACAACTCTATACAAGCTACGCCCAAACAAACCCTCCAATTCCAAAAAGTATACATACAGATTCTTGCAAAAAAAAAAAGACTCGAGTGATTACAGCCCTTTTTACATAATACCTACTTGAGCAAAATCCATCAATTCGGCCTTGCAACCCAAAAAAATTTTTGGAGTCTATTTACATATATCTACTTGAACAAAATTTTGTGGTTAATTTGGCAATTTTAAGGTCTAGCAAAAAAAGAAATTTGTAGTTCAATTAAAATATACATATGTATATATATATATATATATTTTGAACAAGGATTGGGCGCCCCGTTTTTGGAGTTCGCTTTGGGCCCCAAAAACTCAGGGCTGCCCTGTCCCAACCCAGGTCCTCATGTGCAACACACTGTCTAACTTAAAGCATAAGCAAGTATGCTCTTTTGCTTCTTAGCAAAAAAAAAAAAAAAAGTATGCTCTTTTGAAAAAGTACAAATGGTATTAGTATCCCTGTTTCAGATTGTTTAAGCTGTACGATATTTTCAGCAAATTCATAAGAGTCAAATTGGGGAAAATATTATTTGCCCACAAGTATGTGAATCCATAAACTCGTTCTTAGCTTTTTAAAACCTGGGACCAAAAATAAGGAATCTGTTCACATTTCTCAATTTCTCGAGCTCCTAGCCATAAGCCCCCACTAACACCACTTAATAACTACTGGAGTAGTACTAATTTGAAATGCATTGAAGAAAGTAAACAAACCTGAGCAAGAGAGACAGCACCTTTAACATCTTGGATCAATTTCTGTATCTGCAAACAAGAAACCCAAAATGCGCATTATATGTGTGCAAATATAGTGTGTATGTGTGTGTGTGTGGAGAGAGAGAGAGAAATATAGTGTGTGTGTGTGTGGAGAGAGAGAGAGAGAGAAATATAGTGTGTGTGTGTGGAGAGAGAGAGAGAGAAGCAGGAGAGTAAACCAAGGAAACAAACAACAGAGAAAAAGATGTTTATACACATAAAAAGAGAGAGAACCAAAAACAAGTCAATTAACCAAGAACACAGAAAATCAAATTCAGGGTTTTGATCACAACTAGTAACTAACTAAGAAAAACATGTTTGCACACATAATAAGAGATTTAAAAAAAAAAAAAAAGTCAATCAACTAAGAACAGAGAAAAACCAAATTTAGGGTTTTGATTAACTATTAAGTATATACCTCAACCATTACGGGTGTATCAGTCTGTATAGCTCTCTTAGCTAGCATCCCACGAGAACCCATCTCTCTCTCTCTCTCTCTCCAAACGTTCAGTAATTTAAGCTAAAGCAGGCCCTATAGAAAAAAGGGGGAGGGGGGGCTATTTTTAGAACTCCCAAACTCAGTGTTTTATAAAGCAGGGAAAGGGATTGCAATCATTTCATAAAGATTGAAATTGAAATTCAGAAGAGTCAACAAATCATAGCCATTTCACACTCTTCAATTATCCATTCGCTGTCCACATTCTCTAAAAGCCAAAACCCAAAAAGGACGAATACGTACGGCTCTCTCTCTCTCTCTCAAAAGTGTGCTGCTTTGTGGTTTTTTTTTTTCTTTTCAACTTTGTGCTACAGCCTACAATCGACTATAGATTGGATAGACACGAATCTTATTGTCTCTCTCTAGTGTAAAACCAGCCAAAAAACCCACTTTACTCCACTAATTAACCCCTCTCTCTCTCTCTCTCTCTCTCTCTCTCTCTCTAGTCAACGGAGAAAACCCCAAATAGTTTCTTTCTCTAAAAAGACTCTCTCTCCCCACCCAACACAAGAAGATGAAGATGAAGATTAAGATTAACTAAACCCTTTTCCTCTCTACAGAAGTTGAAGGAATCTTTTGAGATAAACGATTCAATTATAAGTATTGGAGTCCCCTGAAATTATTCTCTCTCTCTCTCCACTCATGGAGCAGAATTGAACTAAATAATGCACCAGTTCTCATTTTCCACCGAAATCCACGGAAAAATTGAAAGAAATATGAAAATTGTGGGAAGTGGGTGTCAGATGAGACCCAGAAAGAAGACAAAAGACAGTGTTTGGTTTTGTGGAATTTGAGGTGCGATATTCTAGGAAAAATTGGATTTTTGATCTGCAAGAAAATCAGAGCCTCACAGAGAAAAAGACACAAAGCTTTTACGGATTTTATCGTATGTCAGTACAGCTTTGTGTGTTTCAATACGTATAATGTCTAACTTGATGTGGATTTAAATCCTACTATTAGCCTATCAACGGACCAAGTCTAGGTCCGGATCCGGCTCAGTTAGACGGATCTGAGCTTTTTTTAAATTCAGATCCAGATTCAGATACATATCCATATCCGATTAGAGTTGTATAAAAACGGTCCCGATATGAATTTAATAGATCCGATCCGTCTAAGATCTAATCTGAATTTGTGATATTGTATGTATTATATATATCTTATATAATATATGTTAGACAAATCTCTACCCTTGATTCTTTTAATCCAACGGTATATAGATGGTACTAGTGAGAATGTGGAAATAACACTTGTATTGCTATATGAAATTTGTGAAAAATGAGTAATATTACATTTTTACAAGCAGGATTTCTATTCGGATCAGATCGGATATTCGAACCAGATATCCGGATTTTAGCAAATCCGGATACGGGACAAAGCTCACAGATCTGTGGGATATTCGGATCAAAATCGGACTAAAATATGTTTGCCAGATCCGGATCACAGATCTGTGGGATATTCGGATCGGAATCGGACTAAAATATGTTTGCCAGATCCGGATCCGGATCTGGCCGATCCGGTCCATATCCGATCCGTTTACAGGCCTAACCTGATATGTGTGTTGTGGGATCAGTGCACGTGCCCGGGAGAGTTTGCCCCTTGTTCTAGTTTGATAAAAAGGATAATAAATGCTAATCTCGAAGTCGTAGAGGACAGAGACTGGTAGATTTGTCCTCGCATGAAAAAAGAAGGAAAAAAAAAACACAAACAAGCCAAACTTGTGTATAACTTTAACTCACAACAGTGTTTGGAACGACTAAAAACTGAGAAGTTTTTGGGTACCTTCACGTGGCATGCCTATATTGTACCCTCTAACTAATGAGAGAGAGTTTTTTGGGTGGGATCCGTACCCTACATTGAAAGGGTCCCACTTTTGGATGTGAGTTCCATCAAAAAGACTCTCTTATTAGTTGAAGAGTACCACACAGACGTCCCACTTGATACCCTGAAGTTACCCAAGAATTTCTTCGAAAGAAAATGAGAAAGTTGTGTATGGAAAGATGAGTGAGAGTAAAAACAAAGAGTAATATTTGGGGCACAAACACTTTACAAACATTACATCTCACTCATGGGTGCCACTGTGGGGTCTACTAAAATTACCAGACCCTATAATGTCACTTAGAAGAGAGATAGAGTGTTTGTGTAAAGTATTTGTGCCCCTAGTATTGCCGAAAACAAAAAAAAAATGGTTAAATACACCTTAGCACATGTGGTTAATCATATTTTCACTTTATCTTCCTATGGTTAACAACTTGACACTTAGAAACATCTCCAATAAGAGGTAGCCTTTTTGAGTAGCTAAATACAAATTTGGATCCTTGAATAGTTTATAGAGACTTCAAAATTTCATATGTCAAATTCATTTGAAGTATTTATATGGCAAATTGGCATATCAAAATTTAACATATCGACATACAAAGAACTCTACCAATATGCTAAATTTATTCATTTATTTATATTTTATATTTAAAAATTCTTGATCACTTTAATAAATTGTATGCAATATCATTTGATATGTGTGGGATCCATCGTATTAAAATTATAAAATAAACTCATTAGCGTATCACTTTTGATATGTCAAATTTGACATATAACTTTGTATGTCACATAGGCATTTGAAGTATTGGTGGAAAAAGAGAATTACGTCAAGTGCATGAATTGAGATGGCCATATAGGGTTCGAAGTATCGGGTGGAGATGCTCTAGCTACTCAAATGGCTCTCATGCACTCTAGTCAAAGTAGCCAAAATGACAATCCATTTTAATAATTTATGTATTTGTATACACTCTAACCATTGATGTACTTCAATCATTATTTTAACGGCAATGTCAATGGCACAAACACTTTACACAAATACTATATCTCTCCTGTGTAATACTGTGGGGTCTATTAAAATTACTAGACCCCACAGTATTACCCAGAAAAGAGACAGAGTGTTTGTGTAAAATGTATGTGCCCCAAAAATTACTCTTATTTTAATGACAAATCAATAGCCATGATATTCTTAAAAAAATTTAGTCCGCTCCATTTTGTCTCTCCAAAATGCTACAAATTTGGGTCCTCAGTCCATAAGGACCCAAAATGGCTCCCCTTTTTATCTCCCTTGATGGCTACTTGTTTGAAGTTGCTCTTCACTCCCTTGTGGTTTGTGACTAGAGTACAAAGTAATGGTGTGTAACTTTTAATGTGAAAATGACAGATATACGCTTCATTTGCATCACAACTAAAGGGGTTAAGTGTTAATATTTAAACTACAGGGGGTAAATTTAAAATGAATCTAACCAAAGCAAGGGATATGATTAGCTTTGTTTAGTTTGCGAATTGAGATAAGTAAAAGAAAAGGGAAAGATAAAACAATTAAGAAAACTTGTGTTTTTCCTTGTAAGTTCATGTTTAAATAACGTAAAAATATAGTAAAAATATAAGAAGAAGTCAGGGAAATGATCACGGTGAGTATTTTATTTCTCAATTTATTTTCTTTTCTATTTTTCTCATTATTTTTCCTATTAACCAAATAAAGAACAAATATTTCCTCTATATTTTCTTTCCTTTTCCTTTACAAAATCTAAGAACCAAACAAAGCCTTAAATTTCTTGTTGTGTTATTATTATTTTGCAGATGGAAACAGGTAAAGAGGAAAAGAATGAGAAATGAAAGAGGTATTCTTAAGGGAAAGAAAAGTAGACTTCCCTCTTTTTGTTTGGTTGAACATAAAGGAGGTGACAAGGAAATAAGGAAATATTGTACTATAGTTTATCATAAAAAACCTTACATAGATAGAAAGGGATAGTTAACTTTCAGTCTATTTTTTGTATAGAATTTAAAGTCAGTCTATTATTTTTTCTAAACTAAAAAAAATATCAACTTTTTTTGTAAAATAAAAAAAGTCATCAAATTTTACATGACATTGTGGAGCAACTCTTTCAAATGTTGAGAGCAACTCTACGAAACGTTTGGGAGCAACTCTTCTAAACGTAAGGAGCAACTGGTTTCAAAGTCGTGTGCAATTTTTCACAACGTTGGGAGCAAGTCTTTCAACGTTCGGAACAATCATCACAACGTTTTAGTGCAAATTTCCAACGTTAAAAATACAAAATAGACTAAAATGCAAAATAAAATTCAAAAGTAGATTTTTTTTTTTATTTTGTTGATGACTTTTTGATTTATTTTTTTATGATTATTGATATTTTTTGGGAGGCTTGGCCTAAGGTCCCTAAGATTCTTTAGTTTAAAGGGCAACCCATTAACACTAATCTTCACAGGGATAAAAGCCCAAGCCTATTTTTAGTTCTAGTCCACAAGAGTATTACCTTATGGTCTTGAACCCAATTCTGATTATGTCATTTTTGTTTAGTGTGTAGCAGCTTCCTCAGGAAATCTTCACCTTTATATCTCTTATGAACACTTGTCGAAGAAGCTAGAGCTTGTTGGAACCCTAATATAGAGGGGAGGAAGGTTCGGAGAAACCCTAAAACAGTTTCTACAAAGTTAGAATAATAAAAACGACGTTCAACTTTATTCTGCATGCAACTATCGAATTTATAAGTTTTCAAAACCGACATGTAGGTTTCAATCAATGGAACTACTTTCAATCAATTGTATTGAACCAACTTTCAATTGATTGAACTTTTTCAATCGATTGAACCTTCAATCGATTGAAACTTGTTCAATCGATTGAACCTGGTTGAAACTCTTTCAATCCATTGGTTCATTCCCTTATGCCTTTCCAAGTATTCTTGTGGAGCTAAGAGTGAGACCTTCTAGGTTCTTTATTATTGACTTAGACCAGTCATTGATTCCCATGATCAAACTCTTTGATCAGCGAATCAACCAACAGATAAGTTATCGTTAACTCCGCTACATAACGACAATTGCACTCCAACGCAAAAGAACATATCCGAAGGGATAACTAGACTTATATGGTATACTAATGTCCCTCTACCATCAGCATTCGTAATCACATTCAGGTAATCAGATAAACTGTTACTGTCAACCTGATTGAATATTACTTCTTGTAATCCTTGAGTCTCATTCACCTCTCATGATTACCAAACATGCTGATAAAACTAGTTATCAACAAGACTGCAATTTTCAGTAATCAACTTGGTGACATTCTCAAGGGAATGCTTACTATTTATTAGAGGATAGATTCTATCTTGACAATATATGTTCACAATCCTATGAAAATGAATGACATACCCAAGATACCTAGGTGTTGATCTTTCAAACCTCACTGATTGGTAAGTCAAAGTAGCCATGTCCACAGTCTGTGTCCATAATCGTCTCAAGATTAAGAACACATACCTTATACAAGTTATGAGTTCCCATCGACTATTGACAGTCTTAAGTGTCAATAGGAAAGCTCACGGTCCATCAATGCACTACAAGTACTAGCATATTAACTAAGAGTCATACTCCAGTGATTGAAATTCATCATTCCATCAAATGGTAGTCATGCTACAGTGTATACCTGATGAGATATCCAGTCTCATCATTCTCTATGACAAGTTTTAAGTATCAAAGAATAGTAATTCGTATCTCATTTGTATGTATCTCATACGTACACGAATTACTTATTGTGATACTTAAGGATTAACAATCATCTCATGAAACATACACAATGAAATGTAAATTGATATCCAATGTATAAAATGTCAATGTCTCATACATAAAGGATGGGTTTGGGAGCACAATCCCAACACAAACTAGTCCACTTCATCTTTCCCAAGGAAAAAAACAGTGACCTCTCTCTCTCTCTCTCTCTCTCTCTCTCTCTCTCTCTCTCTCTCTCTCTCTCTCTCTCATCCTCCCATGCCCATCATTACCACCACCCCTACCTGACCTCCGTCCACCACCTCCGACGACCTCTGGCGACCTTCAGCGACCACCATTACAACTAACACCATCGCCACCACCTCGCCAACCACCACTACCAAAACAGACCTAGATCGCCACCGCCACCAACAACATCGCCACCATTGCCATTGGCCACCACACCATCACCACAACCAAACTAGATCTGGATCTGATTTGATTTTTTAAAACAAATCATCACCATTTAATTGTTCAAAATAGATCATTACCATTCAACTGCTATGATTGGGCTCTATGTTGGATCATCACCATTTGATTGTTATTATTGGCCTGCTATAATCCAGACCTGATTTGACTATTCAACACCATCACCATTTAATTTTTTTGAATAATCCACCACCATTGATCTAGGCTTGGTAGGATGTCAAAGTCTTAAGAGAAATTCCTCTTGTCACACCCATCCTGGAGAATCTTTTTGTTTTAAATTCATAAATGTTTCCATAGAATTATTAACGTGATTTAATAATTGTGGATGAGGTTGACTGTGGGTTAACGGTGGGTGTCAACTAAGGACATGGAACTTTGGATAATCAATGAGGAATTGGTGTGATTAAATGACATTTATGTGATTAAATGTTATTTGACTTTTATTTGATTTACATGAATAGTAAATATACATGTTTTTGTATGTTTACTGATGCCACGACCCATCCCACTACGCGTAAAACTAGGGCACGTGGCACGCCATTAAAGCTTATCCAATTCCATTAAAGTTAGTAGCAGCGGAAAATATAAGTAAAAACCATTAAAATCAGAGTTGTAAAAAAAATTGACAATTGGAACACTTCCCAAAAGAATTCGGTTTGAAAACAGAGGTCCAGTCGACTGTATCGAGAGTCCAGTCGATTGAAGGTCTGAAGCAGAAAGGTTTTCAAAAGATCATCAGCCTGTCCAGGCGCTATGTCGGAGGCTCAGTCGACTGGGGCCTCAATTTTTCAGTCGACTAACTCCTCCCAGTCGACTGTGCCTTAAGCAGAATCAAAAATCAACATTTTTGTCAGTTGTCCAGTCAACTGAAACATGGACCAGTCGACTAGTTTTTCCATATTTAAAATCAATGTCTAAAAGACATAGTCATCCAGTTGACTGATACCTGGACCAGTCGACTAATCCCTTGGCAGTTTAGAAGTTGTACAATCCAACAACCTAAAGTTCTCTAATCCAAAACCAACACTTTCAAAACTATAACGACGATTTAAAACATAAATATCGAGGTCTTACTACAGATTATAATGCTAATCCAAGTCCAGATTCCATTGCAATATATTACAAATTTCACTTCTTACTACAAGTTTGGAATGGAAGCAAAAGTATAAACAAGGTGATGTTTTTCCCCGGTGTTTCTCGACCTCACTCTTCACGCTTCTGCTTTCCTTTTTTCTTTTCACATGCAATGGAGGAAGTCTCCACTGCTCAGTTATATGCTGAGTGTACAATTCTAAACAAATGCATATGAGGCAATTCATGTTTTAAACATCTAACTCACATAATTTAGTCTCCGGGGAGAGGGATACGCATTCACCCACTATATCGGCAGGTCTTAAATCTTAAACCGCGATGCCAATGGTTAGCCAAGAATCACTTAACCATTGCATCCAACTGCTCTGGTTGGCCACTACTATAAACTCTCAAACATCGAGAGGCGTGCACCAGCGTGAAATTATACCAAACTCCCCTTTGACCCACATAAACATTTAGCATGCTCACATAACCATATCACCATGCTTTTCAATACATACTCGCTAAAATTAACGGGGCCTAAGCTAACATATAAGTTTTGCTCGAATCACAATTCATACAAAATATCTAAAACATCCAAAATTGTCTATATTACAAAGGTTCGGAATTCATACCTCGGGCTATAGCTCTCAAACTTCAAGAGAAGTATTAGGAGACCAATTAAACGTCGGATCTCCGATCTCAAGCGATTCCTATAAGTATTTTCATGTTTTTTCCAAATTTTTAAAATTAGCTTTTCTAAAAAACTTTGCTAAACGAGGCCTAAGAGGTATCAAAATGAATCTCTTACCTCGAGGAGTCCAAATTTGAAATTTGGCTGAAAACTTACGGACGAACGATCGCCGTTTACCGTCGGGAAGATCGTAGGATCAAATCTCCTTTTCTCTCTCTCTCTCAAGATATTTTCAAAGTGGATAGTTATGAACAAAATATCCTAAGCTTTCTATTTATAGCCATGACTCTCGGGAATTACACTTAACTCCCCACGAGTTCTCGAAACTTCTAATTAAGTCCTGAAACTTCGCACACATCCATTTCATAACTTCACGAGTGAAAACTAAAATTTATATAAGTTTTCGACTAAGTTCCGTTTGGGTCCAAAATCACATTCTGAAACTAATTTCGTGAAATCTCTAGATAATCTACTTTTTATGCAGCGTGTCACTCACGTTCCCACCACAGTATTCACAAAGGTCTAAAACCTGATTAAAAACTACCAAAAATTATACTACACAGGTATAATTACTATTTATGAAAAATCAGGTAAAGTTAAATAACCTTTAAAATCATATAAATATTGTCGCGCCCGCCCCAAAGGTGGGGGGCGGTCCCCTCGTGGGTCGCAACCGTTGGGTGTTTACAAATATCATTTCTTCATGTCAATGCATTATGACTTCACTGATTACCGTGTCCTCAACTGACACACCATCGTTGACCACGTCAACTCCATTCTTAATTATCAAATAACATTGATAATTCACAAATTTTGAATATGCATGTTAAAATCATGATTTTCCCAGAACGGGTTTGACAACTGATAGTTTAGATCATGTTTATGAGGATTTGATGATAACGTTATTGACACGTTGCATAAAATGTAGATTATCTAGAAATTTTACAGAAATAGTTTTCAAAAATTAATTTCAAGACCAAATGGAACTTAGATGAAAACTTTTATGAATTATACATCTCACTCATGAATCGGTAATTTAGACGTTTAAGACATTTTTGGGGAATAATTGGAAGATTATAAAACTCATGGGAGTTAAACAAAATTCCATAAAGTTGTGCCTATAAATAGTAGTGGATGAGATATTTTTCCAAAATATCTCAACTCAAATATATTAGGAGAGAGATAGAAAGGGATTTTGGTGGCTTCGATCTTCACGACGCCAAACAACGACTGTTCGTTCATTACATTTTCTTCTAGTTTAAATTTTTAGACTCGTCGAGGTAAGAGCTACGTTTTGATACCTATTAGGCCTTGTTTGGCTAAGTTTTATGAAAATTCTAATTCTAGAAATTTGGAAAAAACATAAAAACTTGTAGGTTTCACTTGTAATCGAAGATTCGGTGTAGAATCGGACTACTAGTAATTCCCTTGATGTTATAGAATTATAGCTCAAGGTATGAATTATTAACTTATGTTATATAGAGAATTTTGGATGTTTTGGATATCATGTATGATATTGTGATCCGGGCAAAACTCACGTGTTAATTTATGCAGGTTAATTTTACCGCAAGCACGTACAAAAAGCAAGTTGATATGATTATATGAGCATGCTAAGTGATTATGGGGGTCAAAGGGGATTGGTACAAATTCATGCCGAGGTAAACCTCTCGATGTTTGAGAGTTATAGTAGCGATGGCTATATGCTTGGTTTGGGAACTGGCCCTGCTAGAGCAGTGGGTGCAATGGTTGATAGACTTTGGACTTGCCATGGGCATCACGGTTTACGACTTAAGACTTGTCGATATACCGGATGAAGGCGTATCCCTCTCCCAAGAGACTAATTGACGTGTTTTGAGATATTTAAAGAGTGAATTGCCATATATGCATATGTTTAGAATTGTACACTCAGCATATAGCTGAGTAGTGGAGACTTTGTCACGACCCATCCCGCTAACACGCGGAAACAGGACACGTGGCATGTCATCAAGACTTATCCAGTTCATTAAAGTGTGACTAGCAGCGGAAACATAAGTCAAATCCATTTAAAATCAGAGTTATAAAAATTTTTGCGCCTTTGGAAATATTTCCAAAAGAATTTAGTTTGAAAACAGAGGTCCAGTCGACTGAATGAGGGTCCGGTCGACTGGACACCTGAAGCAGAAAGGTTTTCAAAAATCACTAGCCCATCCAGTCGACTGTGACTGGAGTCCAGTCGACTAGGGCCTCAATTTCTCAGTTGACTGAATCCTCCCAATCGATTGTGCCCTAAGTAGAATCAAAATCAACATTATCGTAAAAGGTTCAGTCGACTGAAACATAGACCAGTCGACTGGTTTTGCCATAATTAAAAGCAGTTTCTAAAATGATACAATGGTCCAGTCAACCGAAGCCTAGTCCAGTTGACTGATCCCCTGGCAGTCAGCCCTGTTGTAAAGTTTAACAACTTAAGGTTCTCTAAAACCAAAATCAACGCAACCACAATGATATTTCAACAGATTAAAACATAATTACAGGTGTTTGAATACAAGATTACAATACTACGAAGCTAATCCATGATTCTATTACAATCTATTACAACTTCCAAATCCTCATACAAGTTTTAGGAGAAGGAACAAAACTATAAACAAGTGTTGTTCCCCGACGTTCCTCGGTGTCACTCCTTACGCTTCTTCTTGTCTTTCTTCTTACCTGGAATGGAGTAAATCTCCACTGCTCAGCTATATGCTGAGTTCAGAAGTTCTAACATATACATATATGACAAAACATGCTTTAATCTCATAATCACATCAATAGACACTAGGGAAAAAAATATGCCTTCATCCAGTAGCGGCAAGTCCAAGCCTTAAACTACGATGTCAATGGCTAGTCCAAGCTTACAACCATTACATCCCCAAGTGCCCTGGCAAGTCCAACCCTTAAACCATGCACAGTAGCCATCGCTACTTAAATTCTCAAACATTGAGAAGCTTACTCAAACATGAATTTGTATGAGTCCCCTATTTGACCCACACAGACAACTCAATGTGCTCGCGTAAATTTAGACATGCTTTTCACATTTAAGTGCTTGCATAATTAACGGGGCTAAGATTAACACATGAATTCTGCCCGGATCACAATTTTGTCGTCGAAATCTAAAACATGTATTTCCCTATATTTCACAAGTTAGAACTTTATACCTTGTGCGATTCATCTCAAACTTTGAAGGATCAACTAGGGAGCCAATTAAGCGTCGGATCTCAACTTTGAGGTGATTCCTACAAGTTTACGGGGGTTTTCCCTAAATTCCTAGAAATTAGATTTTTAGAAAAAGTTTTCCAAATGCGGCCTAAGAGGTATAAAAATATAGGTCTTACCTCCACGAGTCCAAATCTAGAATCTGAAGAAAATCTGACGGACGAAAGGTCGCCGATCGTCGTCGCAAATCCCGTGGCAACAAATCGCCCTTTCTTTCACCTCTCTCTAGATATTTTGTAACGTTTATAACAAATGAATTCTCACCCTCCTCTATTTATAGACAAACTTCTTAGAAATCGTGTTTACCTCCTCGCGAGTTCTCAAACTTCTAATTACTCCATGAAACATAGCACACGTCTGTTTTATAACTTTACGAGTGAAAATTATAAATTACAAAAAATTTTGACTAAGTCTCGTTTGGGTCCAAAATTACATTCGGAAACTAAATTCTGTGGAATTTCTACACAACCTACCTTTTATATAACGGGTCACTCATGTTCTCACCACAGTTTTAAAAATGATATCTAACAATATCGACATTACCATAATTTACTCTACACAGGTAAATTCACTATTTATAAAAAAATACTAGAAAGTCAAATAACATTTAAATCACATAAATGTCATTTAATCGTGCTAAAGCAATCTCGCTTACCAAATTCTCGTGTCCTTACTGATACCTTACCGTTGACCCACAGTCAACCTCATTCTCAATTATCAAATAACATTGATAATTCACAAAATCTAAATATGCATGATAAAACCATTAAATTTTGGAACGGGTGTGACAACTCTCCCCTCCAAAAGGGAAGTTTGTCCCCAAACTTATACCTCATACGTCGAATAGGTGTGGATACTCATTCTTCATTTCTTCCTCACTTTCCCATGTAGCCTCTTCAACCATGTGACTATGCCATAGTACTTTCACCATTGGAATTATCTTAGTTCTCAAGACTTGTTCTTTTCGATCTAGAATCTCTATCGGTTGTTCCACATAAGTCAAGCCTTCCTAAATCTGTAACAGCTCAGGTACAATGATCTTACTCGTATCTGTCATACAACGTCTCAACATTGATACATGAAATACATTATGCACTTGTTCCAACTCTGATGACAAGGCCAATCGGTAAGCCACTGGTCCTATTCTCTCTAGGATCTCAAAAGGTCCTACAAATTTTAGATTGAGCTTTCCTCTCTTTCGAAATCGTACAATGCCTTTCGAAGGCGATACTAGCAAGTAGACAAAGTCTCCCACGTCAAAGGTCATCAGTCGTCACTTCGTGTCTGCATAACTCCTATAACGACTCTGAGCTACCTTAAGACGCTCTTGGATCAACTTTACCTTCTCAGCAGTCACCTATATTAACTCGGGTCATAGTAACTTTTTTTCTTCAACCTCGGTCTAGCAAACCGGTGATAGACACTTATAGCCATAAAAAGCTTCATACGGTGTCATTCCAATACTTGACTGAAACCCGTTGTTGTAGGCGAATTCAATTAATGGTAAGTGTTTCTCCCAGTCATTCCCAAATCTAAAACACAAAGTCTCAACATATCCTCTTGTGTCTGAATCATGCATTCTGACTGCCCGTCAGTCTGAGGATGAAATGCACTACTAAAACTCAGCTTAGTACCCATAGTTCTTTGCAAACTTCCCCAAACCTCGATGTAAAACTACTATCATGATCTGACACAATAACTGTTGGAACCCCATGTAGTCTCACAATCTCCTTCACATACAATTCTACCAACTTGGATGGTTTAGTTGTCTTGATCAGTAGAAAATGAGCTGATTTTGTCAATCTATCAACTATAACCAAATCTTATCATTCTTGTTCAACGATCGTGAAAATCCCGAAACAAAATCCATAGTGATTTTATCCCATTTCCACTCTGACACTGGTAGTGGCTGTAGTAGTCCCGCAGGTACTTGTCTCTCTGCTTTGACCTATTGACATGTCGAATACTCTGAGATATACTTAGCAATTTCACACTTCATACTTTTCCACCAAAAGTTCTCTCGCAAATTCCGGTACATCTTGTTACTTCTCGGGTGTACTGAATATCTAGTACTATGTAATTCTTCCAGAATTTCCTCTTTCAGGCCTCTCACATTCGGTACACATAACCAATTTCCAAATTTCAACGTTCCTTGTTCCAATACTAATTCAGGTCGCCTTCCCAAAGGTATCTCATCCCTCATTTTGCACAAGTAGATATCATTAAACTGCTCTTTCTTGATCTCATTAGTAATATTTGGGTGTGTTATGATCGCCATCATTAAGCCACCACTAGTCTCTGGGCTTACATCTAACTCCAAACGTTCCATTTCTTTTACCAATCCTTTTTGTTGAGTTAGCTCGTCGGCTAAGTTCCTTGGCATCTTCCGGCTTAGTGCATCGGCTACTACGTTAGCCTTCCCCTGATGATATTCAATCGAAAGATCATAATCCTTCATTAACTCTAACCATCTTCTCTGTCTCATATTCAGGTCTCTTTGCGTGCATATTTCAAGCTCTTGTGGTCCGTGAAAATCTTACACTTTTCCCTATACAAAAGTGTCGCCAAATCTTCAAAGTATAGATTACTGCAGCCAATTCAAGTTCATGTGTCGGATATTTAACTTCGTGTGTCTTCAACTGTCTAGAAGTATAGGCAATTACTTTACCCCTTTGCATAAGTACGCATCCCAAACCCTGATGTGAAGCGTCACTCTAAATCACAAATCCTTCGATTTCGGATGGTATTGTCAAGATAGGTGCTCTTGTCAACGCCGACTTCAACTCTTGAAAACTGTCTTCACACTTTTGACTCCATTAAAAAATAACACCCTTTCTCATCATTTTTGTCATTGGTAATGAAATCTTCGAGAAATTCTCGATAAATCAGCGGTAGTATCCCGCTATGCCTAAGAAACTTTGAATTTCGAATATGGATGTCAGTCTTTGCCAATTAGATACAACTTCTACTTTATGAGGATCAACTGAAACTTTGTTCTTGTCAATCACATGACTAAGAAAAGTAATGCTAGGTAACCAAAATTCACATTTCTTGAATTTCCCAAACAATTGTTTCTCCCCGCAATCTCTGAAGTATCAATCTCAAATGATTCTCGTGCTCCATCTCACTCGTCGAATAAATAAGGATGTCATTTATAAACACTATAAAAATCTCATCCAAGTAGTCCTTGAAGACTCGATTCATAAGATCCATGAATGCAGTTGGTGCATTGGTAACTCCAAACAGCATGATTAAGAACTCGTAGTGTCCATAGCACGTCCTGAAAGCTGTTTTCTCAACATATTCGGCCTTTACTTTTAATTGATGATAGCTTGACCTCAAATCGATCTTGGAAAATACTTGTGCTCCATGAATTTGATAAAATAGATTGTCAATCCTTGGCAATGGATACTTGTTCTTGATTGTCAGCTTGTTTAATTCTCGATAGTTCACACACATTCACATTGAACCATCTTTCTTCTTTACGAATAACATTAGAGCTCCCCACGCGCGATATACTAGGTGAGATAAAACCCTTGTCAAGTAATTCTTATAGTTAGACTTTCAGATCTTTCAATTCCACATGTGCCATCCTATACGGTGCCTTGGATATCAGTCTCGAGTCTGGCACTATTTCAATAGTGAACTAATCTCCCTCTCGATAAGGACGTCTGGCAAGTCATCAGGAAATAAATCTGAATATTCTCGTACTATTGGAATGTCTTCCACTTTCAACTCAGTCGTTGAAGTATCAAGCACTAAACACAGGAATCCCTAACATCCCTTTCTCAACAACTTACCCGCTCGGATAGCTGAAATCAAATACGGTGGTGGTATAACCCCACTCCCTTAAAAACAACAGTTCCCGTGCACTGATGATCAAAAATTAACTTCTTTTTGTTCACAATCTATGGTAGCTTGGTTAAGTGCTAACCAATCCATTCCTAGTATCACATTAAAATGATTCACAGCGATTGGGATAAGGTCTACGGTCATCAACTTCTCATCTAGCCGGATTTCATAGTTGTTGTATATCGTAGACGTCGTTATTGATTTACTATGTGGTATGGCTATAGATAGTTCATATCCTAATGGTGTCGATTTAACATTCAAATGTTCAACAAAGGCATGCGATACAAATGAATGCGTAGATCCTGAGTCAACAAGTATGCATGCTAAGTGCGAACATATAAGCACCATACCTGAGACTACTGTCTCTGAGGCAGCCATATCTCCTGGGTTCATCTGAAATGATCTCCCTTGACGTTGCTCCATCCTCTATCCCCCATCATTGGTCTGTCTAGGCTTCGACCCACTAGAGGCCATAGAACTAGCTCCTTGCTGGGAATGCCTCCTCGGACAATCCTTGGCTTGATGTCCAAATACCCGACAATCATAACACTTGTCCCTCGTGTCCTGAGTCAAATTTGTACTACCCCCCCTTGGTTCCTATTCTGGGGTTTGGTCATGAAACATCAACATGAGTGTGGTCGGTTGTAAAGTGAACACAACAGCATGTTACTTGGCGTTCTCCTGAAATTGCTGAAACTAGAACCAGAGCCTCTTGGAAACAGCCTCTTAAAAGATCCACCTTGGTTCCTATCACCACCCTAATTGTCACGCCCCGACGTAGCATAAATATGGAAAGCATTTAATTTCCTTTATGGACCCGTAGATCACGACAATTTGAAGGATCGATTCTGTGCCAAACGTCGAACAACATAAAATCATAAATCAGAGTAGAACAATCAAGGCTTATAAAACTTTTCTAACTTAGTAAATATTACAGCACGGGATTAACTAAGGCACACTCCGCCTGGAAATAAAATAATATCTATCTATTACAGTCATCCTTATTACAATAACAGTTCATAACTTAAAACATATAATCATAACTTCCTCTTCGGGTGGTCATTCTCAGTTCGCATAATCATATTGTTCAGCCTGATCATAACATGAAAAGCCTAGACATGAATGTCCAGGACGCATTAACGCAGTCAGCTTCAAGAAGCTGGTGAGTATTAAAAACATATGTTTGAATGTAGCACATACTCATTTTTTTACTATTTTCCATTTTACAGTTTCATAAATCAACAGGTTAACCATAGAAATGAACTCAATTTATAAAACGATAAGGAAAATATCATAAATCTTCTATTCATAAAACATATGATCGTGTATGAGACCAATGTAACCATTCTCATCTTACCAACTCTTACTCTAGTATCTTTGAAATACTAAGATGACCACACTTTAGCACAGGGCACCAGGGAGTGTCCAGTTTGCCTCACACTTTAGTACGGGGTACCAGGGAGTGTCTAATGCCTCACACTTTGACCATACCATGCATGTCAGGGAGTGTCTAGTAGGCCACACTTTAGCACTACCATGGGTGCCAGGGAATGTCCAAGTCAGCGTCATACACTTGAGCGCTACCATGGGCGCCAGGGAATGTCCAGTTTTGTCACCGTCGCATTTCAAAGATACTCTAGCCGTAATCTCAAAACATCACACTTTGGTACAAAATTACCAGGGTGTGCCCACAACCCAATCTCAACCACATACTATTTTCCACACTGACCATCACTCACCATGCATGTACAACTGACTCAACATGAATGTCATGAAGCTTTACACAGAATGTGTAACCAACTAGAAATAGGAACAACGTGCGTATTAATCCATAGTTTATTGCTTTTATAATCCAGACATAGTAAACAATATTCTAATTTAGTAAAATTCCCAAACAAACCTTAACAACCTTTTAAAAGTTATTCCAAACGGTCCTTTAGCAGAAAACAGACAAAAACTAAAAACTGCCAGGTCGTGCGCGCGGGCCGCTCGTGCTAGGGGTCGCTCGTGCGATATGCCCATTTTTTGTTTTTCTTTAAAAACTTTTCAAAGTGTCAGAAAATACACAGATCGCGCGCATGGGCTGCTCGAGCGATCGCGCGCGCGAGTTCATGCAGTGGCTTCATCTTCTTCACTGAAACTCCCCTGTTTTCAGTTTAAGGGGGTCTTTTGACCCATTCTACAAAACAGAAGCAAACATGGCATGTAATATATGAAACTCTTCGTTTTTTTTTTTTTTGCAAGGACTAAGAATCTACAATCAATTTTACATGAATCAAATTGTAGCTCTCAAATTTTATGAAAAACCGAAAAACGTCAAAACTTCATTTTTAATATACTTCGTGATACGAACGAATTAGGCTATAATACTTTAAACATAGCATCTAGGATGTATAATCTTTCATAATTATCTCTAAAAATAGATTTTGGTGAAGTTTGAAAAATCCATATTTCTAAGCTTTGAAATTCAAACGTAAAATTATTAATGGTGATATATAACTCAAGCTATCTCAATAGAAATTAAGACTTGAATTACATTCAAGGTGAGTTCTAAATACTCACAAGGATTAAAGTTTGGAGTAGATGTTGAGAAAGAATCAAGATGAGAAATCCAATTGCAACTTGTAAGCTATGGTGATGAAGCTTTCTCTCACTATAAAATTCTGTAAATATTCTCAGCAACTTTATGTTTTCTCTCTGAATTTCTTTGGTTTCAAAAGAGCAGAATGTGTGTGAGAGTATAAGGGAGAGTGAGATGAGTTATAAGGATTTTGTAAACTTGGCCACCAAGTTCATTCCTATACACTCAACAAAATGATTTTAATTTGCTAATTCATAAACACATATTTATACATAACACATATATACATACGTACATACAGTTTATGTCAACTCTACAGTTGATCAAAGGGCCAAGTTAGATATATAGGGGTCAAGTTGTGTGTGTTTGGGAGATTAAGCTTATGGTTACAAATTAACACATACTAGAATGGGTTGCCAAACATGGTACAATTTAATTGTCTAGAAATTTATATAAGTGTTTGGGAAAATAACTTAAGGCACTATAATTATTCATGCACAAAATGTAATCCCAAACAAGACCTTATTAATCATTGCAAACCTTAAATGATCATAAAGCATTGGTCATGTCTGATTGACGGAGAATACCAGTCTGTGGGAGTTCAATGCGGTGCGGACAGTTTTGAACACAAACTGGTATTTTCGCGGCGCGGTGATCACCACAAAAATACAGAAAAATCATTTTATCATAAGGAATGATTATCCGGTTTTATAAAAATAGAGGTTGAGTCAAAAGAAATTATTTCCACCATTTTGAAATATAGATTTGAAATCCAACACAGGCATTACTAAATTTTATAAAATTTTAGTTCGATCCCAAAAAGATTTTGACTATAAATATAGGGTGGGGCTAAATACACCACTTTTTTTGCTAAATACACCACATTCATTCACAAATTTTTTATCTTTTAACACTGCAGGGTGGTATATTTAGTAAAAAAGGTGGTGTATTTAGTCCTACCCTAAATAAAATAGGTAATAAAATTTAGAACATGAGAATCGCAAATTAAATAACACCAAGAATGCAGAATAATTAAGAAGGTGCAAATTTAGAATTAAATGAAATGCAGGTTGTTACACTCATTACCCCGTTTACCGTGCTGATTTTGCCTTGATCTTTCCATTCCACTCTCGGCCACAAGCGTCGTTTATTGCACTGCTGCCACAGTTAAATGCTCATAGGTCTCCAACCTCAAACAAATACTTTCCCTTAAACCTCTTCCAAATTTCCTTGCTCTATCTTCATCGGTCAACACAAACCCCTTTCCAAATCTCAGCAAAGCATTATACTTTGAGGTGTACTCTGTCACACTCATCTCCCCTTGTCGAAGATTTTCAAATTCTCTCTTCTTTGCATTGAGAGCAGCCCTTGGAAAGAATCGGCGATTAAACTCTGCTTTAAATCCCTCCCAAGTTATCGATGCTCCCTGATCTAGAACGTTCACCCACCAATTCTGAGCCTCACCTCTAAGTATATCACTAGTGTTCTCAATCTTCTCCCTATCAATCATTGGAAATAGATCAAAATATTCTTTCCAGATCCATAATCCAATGTTCTGCGAGCGTCGTTTCAGATGTCCCCTGAAACTCTGTCAGTTTCTTCCTAGCAAATTGTTCATATATTGATCTCATACCTCTATTTTCAGGTATTGGCACCACGGTTATCGGTGCTGGCTCAAATGAAGGTGTAGGAGGCAATCGATCCGCTATATTTTGTATCACATCTCCCATGTTCCCCATCATTTCTTCCATTTCATTCATACGTCGAGTATGTGGTGATAATTCTCGGTTACCCATGATTGTAACTCTTGTAAGTCCTGATGCATAAACACTATGCATGCATGACAATAACATCTCATGTATGTAAAACAACATACATATGCATCAAATATCTCTACCATATAAGAATGCACTCTAGAACATGCGATAAATCACTCAACACTCCACTCGTCGTCGAACGTTCCCAAGGTTTTGTTACCTCTAGCTCTGATACCAATAAATGTCACGACCCATCCCGCTAACACGCGGAAATAGGACATGTGACATGCCATCAAGGCTTATCCAGTTCATTAAAGTATGAATAGCAGCGAAAACATAAGTCAAATCCATTTAAAATTAGAGTTATAAAAAGTTTTGCGCCTTTGGAAACATTTCCAAAAGAATTCAGTTTTGAAAACAGAGGTCCAGTTGACTGAGTGAGGCTGGACACCTGAAGCAGAAAGGTTTTTAAAACTTACTAGCCCATCCAGTCGACTGTGGATAGAGTCAAATCTACTAGAGCCTCAATTTCTCTGTCGACTGAATCCTCCCAGTCAATTGTGCCCTAAGCAGAATCAAAATCAACATTTTCGTCAAAGGTCCAGTCGACTGAAACATGGACCATTCGATTGGTTTTGACATAATTAAAAGTAGTTTCTAAAAGGTATAGTGGTCCAGTCGACCGAAGCCTAGTCCAGTCGACTAATCCCTTGGCAATCAGCCTTGTTGTGAAGTTTAACAACTTAAGGTTCTCTAAAACCAAAATTAACGCAACCATAATGATATTTCAACAAATTAAAACATAATTATAGGTGTCTGAATACAAGATTACAATACTACGAAGTTAATCCATGATTCTATTACAATCTATTACAACTTCCAAATCCTCATATAAGTTTTAGGAGAAGGAACAAAACTATAAACAAGTGTGGTTCCCCGGCGTTCCTCAACCTCACTCCTCATGCTTCTTCTTATCTTTCTTCTTACCTGCAATGGAGTAAATCTCCACTGCTCAGCTATATGCTAAGTGCACAAGTTCCAACAGATGCATATATGACAAAACATGCTTCATTCTCATAATCACATCAATAGTCGCTAGGGAGAAAAATACGCCTTCATCCGGTAGCGGCAAGTCCAAGCCTTAAACTGCGATGTCAATGGCTAGTCCAAGCGTACAACTATTACATCCCCAAGTGCCCTGGTAAGTCCAAGCCTTAAACCATGCACAGTAGCCATCGCTACTAAAACTCTCAAACATCGAGAAGCTTACTCCGACATGAATTTGTATGAGTCCCCCCTTTGACCCATATAGACAACTCAACGTGCTCGCGTAAATTTAGGCATGCTTTTCACATTTAAGCACGTGCATAATTAGTAGGCCTAAGATTGACACATGAATTTTGCCCGGATCACAATTTCGTCGTCAAAATCTAAAACATGTATTTCCCTATATTTCATAAGTTAGAACTTCATACCTCGTGCGATTCCTCTCAAACTTTGAAGGATCGACTAGGGGGCCAATTAAGCGTCGGATCTCAACTCTGAGGTGATTCCTACAAGTTTACAGGGGTTTTTCCTAAAGTCTTAGAAATTAGATTTTTAGAAAAAGTTTTCCAAACACGGCCTAAGAGGTATCAAAACATAGGTCTTACCTCCAGGAGTCCAAATCTAAAATCTAGAGAAAATCTGACGGACAAAAGGTCGCCGATCATCGTCGCAAAACCGTGGCAACAAATCTCCCTTTCTCTCTCCTCTCTCTAGATATTTTGTAAAGTTATAACAAATGAATTCTCACCCTCCTCTATTTATAGACAAACTTATCAGAAATCGTGTTTACCTCCCAGCGAGTTCTTAAAACTTTTAATTACTCCATGAAATGTCGCACACGTCCGTTTTATAGCTTTATGAGTAAAAATTATAAATTACAAAAGTTTTCGACTAAGTCTCGTTTAGGTCCAAAATTACATTCTGAAACTAAATTCTATGGAATTTCTACACAACCTACCTTTTATATAACGGGTCACTCATGTTCGTACCACAATTCTCAAAATGATATCTAACAATATCGACATTACCATAATTTACTCTACACAGGTAAATTCACTATTCATCAAAAATACCAGAAAGTCAAATGACATTTAAATCACATAAATATCATTTAATCATGCTAATGTAATCTCGCTTACCAAATTTCTGTGTTCTTAATGACACCTTATCGTTGACCCACAGTCAACCTCATTCTCAATTATCAAATAACATTGATAATTCATAAAATCTAAATATGCATGATAAAACCATGAAATTTTGGAACGGGTGTGACAGATTTACTCTATTGTAGGTGATAAGAAGGGAAAAAAGAAGAGAGAAGAGTGATGCCGATGGGCAAGGGCGGAACTGTATGTTAGGTGGGGGGTGCCATTGCACCCCTCACATGTGGTAGATTGTTTATACTAATATACATGTATGTGTACTATACCTCATATTTTGTTGTCTGTTGGCACTCCCAAACAAAAAAATCTACTACTCCTCATATTTTGTTGTTTCTAGCACTCCCAAACAAAAAAAATAAGCTACTCACTTAGTCAGCTTAAATCATTTTCATTGCTTTCTTCCAACTCTAAACTTCAATCACATGTGTTTGAGAATCATTTGGGATACAAGATTTGGGTAGAATAGCATTTTCTGTACAATTAGACCACTCATTATGATAAACTCAAACAACCCCCCTCCCCAACAACTTTCAAACAGTACAAAATAACATCACATGGTAAATTTGTAGTCTTATTGATAAGAAAAAAAAAGTATACTCGTGTATAAATAGAACCGAAAAAATCGTCTTAGGGACGCTGCCCCCAAACCCCCATGTGTCATTGTTATATAGCCTATGTAGTAACTCGGCACCCCCAAAGGCAAATTCCTGATTCCGCCCCTGCCGATGGGATATCGAGATCATCTCTTGTTTATATATGTTTTCCATTCCATTTGATGTAATAAGAGGTTTAGAAGGTAGAATGGTATGCTTAACTTGAAAGCCTCAGAATGGATTCGTAGTGTTGTAAATTGTAGGAAAACTCTCGTAATTACATGTTAGTAATGTTGTAATACAATTAGTACTACTTTGGAATGAGTTAGTATGTGTATTTAGTCCCTGAATGAGTTTGGATAATCTTAGATTTGGAATTTCTGCAAAATGCTCTGTAATTGGGAAAACAGACGACTAGGTCAAAAACACAGCCGATTGGATTCAGTGTTAAGGCACCATATTTTTTCCCAAGTTCAAAAGGCAATTGATTGCATTGCTCCATACAGTTGACTGTATTGTGTTTCAAAGAGGAGCTACTGGAGGATCAAAGTCCAGTCGATCGGACGAGGACCAGTCGGCTGGAAATTTGACACCACCGCCTGTTTTACAGTCGACCGAAGATGGTCCAGTTAACTAGATTGGATTGTTAAGATTTTCGTGCTCTCTGCATATCTAAACCAGTTGATTGGGTCCCTGACACGGTCGACTGTATTGCTGGGTTTTAAAACAGATTGTTTCTTTTAAGGGTTTTAAACGGGAAAACTTTTTTTGTTCAAATTTGTACGGGTTTACGGACTTGTAGTCCAATGTTGTTCAAACGAACTTTGTTAAAGAGTTTCTTTATGTTCTTTTCCACTGTTACGAACTTTAACTGAATTGGATGAGCCTTGGTGGCGTGCCACGTGTCTTATATCCACCCGTAGCGAGATGGGTCGTGACACCTCTTAAGAATACTATCATAAGAGAAATTTCTCTTCAGATTTCCAAATGTCCTTAATTGAAATTTCTCTCTGATTTTAATCTCATCAAGCAATTGAAAATAGTATGGATATCTTTCCCAATCCCTTTTCACAACACATCATAGTTCAACAAGATGCAAGCAATCATTGAATATGCATTTTGCACGCTGACTAGCCTTCAACATAAGTGAAATTTCAAGAGGTGGCTTGGTAGTAGAACGCGAATCTTAAATGAAATTTCACTTAAGATGTCATAAAAGCAATTTCTCTTATTATAGTCAAATCTGTTAAGTAAAATTTCACTTCATTTTCATAGAGAATAGTGAGTCATTCGAATGAAATAGGGATTGACAATGATGAATAGATATGAGAGACTGATTTTTTTTAGAGTTGTTCAAAGAAATCTCCACTCTTACAATGAAACTAGGGCTTCAAACTTAAGATATTATATCCTAAGTGAAATTTCTCTCAAGATATCATATCCTAAGTAAAATTTCTCAAACTTAAGATATGAGAGACTAGGTTTTTTTATGCAAATTCGCGATTGTTGAATAGAATATCGATCTCTCTGTTCATCAAATTTTGTACATACTCAATTTCTTGTCTAGCTGATGTACTGTGATTTCTAAAATTCAAGGTGTCTTCATCCAAGCAAGTTTCATTTTATTGACAAAGAAGGTTAGAAAGAGAAAGTCTAGAGTGAGAAGATGAATCATCCATTGTAATTTTCTTTCTCTCTCTTTATAACTATCAATATATACTGACTGATATATGCTAGTCCCATGATTTGGAGAGAGAAAATTAAGCCAAAAGAGGAGAGAGAAAGGGCGGGCCTATGGTGGTAGAGGCAATGGAAGGTCACTGGAGGACCGGTGATGCAAGGGGGAGGTGTAGACACCCCGATTTTGACCAAACGTCAGATTAAGGGAAGTGTTACCTCTAGATCCGATGATGACGATGTCTGACTAATCTAGGACTTTCAAAAGTGGTTCAAGCTCTTCAAAAGGCTCTGCAATTCAAACAAGAGGAAAGAAAGTAGAAGAAGAGAGATGAAAAGAGAGAATGGAGAAAACGGCACATGGCTTATATTTACGGCATTCTTGGGTTGCCGGTGCGGCACTCTCTAATTGCCGCACGGTAGTTGGTAAGTGCCGCCAGTCAGTGAGAGCTGCAAATATACATCAAATGTCGCAAAAATTAGAATTCCAGAAAAGACGTACGACAGTCTGCGGAGTTGTCCGCGGCATTCATTGAGTGCTGCGCTGGCATTCATTGAATGCCGCGCCGGTTGTCAGTGAGTGCCGCTCCGGCACTTATTGAGTGCCGATTCCATCTCCACCGAGTGCTGCATTTTTGTGTCTGCCAGCTTTGTAATGATACGTTTTGTACCTTCAAAAGGACATCCAAAATTAGGTTTTGCCCCTGAAAATACTAAAATACCCTTTCAAAAATTGCCTATATAAAGGGGATGAACATCCCATTATAAGAGAGCTAGAATCTTCATCTTTTTTTGGCTTGGAATTTTTGGATCTTAGAATCTCATCTTAAATCTCTTTGTTTTATACTTCTCAAAATTTTCTAAACACAATTAGAAGCAAGTTTTTGGAAGGAGGAGTTAGAAGGAGAGCTTGATTAACCTTGTGAAAATCTTAAAACAACCAAGAAGTTGAGGCTACTTGGAGGTAACCTCTATGTGATTAGTCTCTAATTTAAGTTCAATCACAATATATAGGACTCTCTAGGGTCCTTTGCACATACTAATGTTGTGATTAAACTTCTAATCTATTTGGTTTGGAACAAAATGATCTAGGGTTTAAGGTTGAATAAATCATAAAGTTAACTTAGATATTACTCGAGTCTTGGTTTCCCTTTCTTTTCTTTTCTTTTTTTCTTGTTTTTTCTTTTTGATTATAATCATCTCTTAAAATTCATAAGACTCTCAATGTCTTACTTGAATCTATTGACTTGAAATCCCTTAGTTTCCTTGTAAGCTCATGTTTTCCAAGGAGATTAAGGTTGACATTAGTATGTTTGGTCAATGAATCTAAATCTACCTCCATGGTCTAGGTTCATCATTTTGGGATTTCATGAAGTTCCTTCATACTTCATTGAGGTCTATAAAGATGAGTGTCTTTAGCCTCCAATGACCATCAAATGAAAGGATGAGTAGTTTAAGTAAAGCCAAACTTAATGGCTTGGTAGCTAAAGTTAACAAATGAATGGTGTATTTGACAAATGGTGTAATGATTTCACCAACCACTTTTGATCAAAGATTTTAGTTAAACAACGAACCGTTGGAATCGAATGAAACCAATTGGAGAGTGTTAATAACACAAAGTTTTAACACTATGAATTTTGTTTTAATGAGATTTCATATTTAAAATGGTTTGGTCATGAGTTTTGTAAAGTAACTCTAATTTGTCCAGAGTTTCAGAACAGTAACACCTTCTTGAAATGAGTAAATCAGAACCTTAACCAAGCATTCTTGGCTTCAAATAATTTTTTCTATGGAGTTTAATGTGTTACGAAGATACCCTAAAAAGATTAGAGTCTTTTTGATTTGTTTACTATTTTTGAAAAATCGTACAAAATCTCTGGACAGAGAGTTGTAAATTTCTTAGTGATGCCTAGTGTTTGTCCAATTCCCAGATATTGAACCGTTGATCTTTGATTTTTCTTTTTGGGTTAGTGTCACGCCCCGGCGTAGCAAAATAAGGAAAAATTTTCATTTCTGTTTTGGACCCGTAGGTCATGACAGTTGATGGATCGCTTGTCCTGTACTTAGCTTAACATGTACCAGAAAACAGAGTATATAAAGCAACAGGGAAGATTATATTAAACATATAACAACTTCAAATATTACATAGGCTTAAGTTTAAATATCCTTAAGGCACAGACCGCCTTAATCAAATAAAAACATTATCCATATCCTTTATTACATTTTTATTTAATTAGAAAGTAACGATGCAGGCTCCTCTAGCTGGCATAATCATATTGCCCTGCATAACCATTTACTGAACATTTTGGATGTCCAGGACAAAATAAAGTCATCAGCTAATGAAAGCTGAGTGAGTATAACGAACACACAAGCAATGTATATAAAAGTACATTAACAGTTATTATAATGTTCGGTACCTTAGAGTGTGATAAATCCATTATTCTAATCATCGCATGATAACAATTAATAACAGTTTAAGTAATGAATAATTAAAACCGTGCATGAACCATGAAATCATCTCATCTCACTGACTCTTTTATCTCAATCACAATCTCTTGACTCATTCGGTCCACCTAGAACCATCCGGCACAATGCCGTTAGTTTAGAAGGTCTGTCAATATGTCTGCCGTATTTAAGTTGGTCTCGACATACCTAGACATTCAAGGTTATAATAACCTGTGGAATACTTTAATTAATCTACCGTATCTGAAGCGGCCTGGAATAATTTAAAGTTTACCACCAGACTGACCTACCGTATCAAAAGCGATCTGGGCTCAGCCCTCTTAATTAATCTACCGTATCTACAGCGGCTTGGAATAATTAAGGCTATCACAAGACTCTGATTGACCTACCGTATCAAAAGCGGCCTGGGCTCAATCCTTCTTAATTAACCTACCGTATCTCAAGCGGCCTGGGATAATTAAGGTTACCCGTCCCGAAACATTCTCACAACATATATGCTGACCAACGACCCCTTTCCATACATGCCATCTCGATTTATGCAAATGAGTAATTTATTCTCTTCTTGTTTATATAGAGGTATCAGAGCGGGTGTACGACTTGTTCTTTCTTTACATATTTTCTCATAAAGGTATCAGAGCGATATGACTTAAATCCTTTTTCACATTTGCTTTATAGAAGGTATCAGAGCGGTTTCTTCTTGTCATTATTTATTGATTAAAACAACTTATCTAATTCTCGCTTTCAAAATCTATTTTCCTTTCCTTATTAACAAGGTACAATGTACTTTGAGAATCATTGAATAAACATCTACGATCTATATTATCAAGTCACATATGTGGCAACAGGAAATTTCATCAAAAAATGATTTAATACACTTTTTCAGCTACCAGTACACAAGTGTGTCCGCTTTGAAGCAATTCCCTAAAAAATGAGTAATACTTTTTTAGGTGAATTATATATCAAATGAAAGGTCTCTGAGTCTAGTTTCCAATGCTTTGAACGGTGCGCGTTTTCGAGTTTTCTAGAGGGAGTTATGGCCGTTTTAATAAAAGTCGTCAGTGCTGAAACATGTCAATCGATTGATATACATGTCAATCGATTGGAACACATTCCAATCGATTGGTAACCATGCCAATCGATTGGTAATCATACCAATCGATTGGTATCAGCTGTTTCTCCCCTGTTACGAATTTGAAGCCTGTTTTTGACCCATTTCTCAATTCTATTTCAACCAAGACATGTAATATATGGATTTCTTCGTTTTTCCGCAAGGATTACGAATATGTGATCGATTTTAACTAATTTCAATCGTAGCTCTCGGAATTCACGTAAAACCGAGAGGTGCCAAAACTTTAAATCAACGGTACGTCGCGATACGGATGAATTAAGCCGTAGTATTCGAACCGCAGCTTATTGGGACTAAGATCTTTCATTTCCAATTTACAGAATTGAATTTCGTTGAGTTTTACGGTACCGCTAATTTTGGACCTCCATGGCTATATATACATATATAGGCGTATATACTTACTTTCGATACCCCCCGGCTTGTTCGTAATGACAAATACTACATTATGAGTGGGTTCGAGAGACTCACCAGTCTGTAGATAAGGCGGCGCGACTTGCCGAAGAAAGACGGAAATTCCGAAAATATAAGTCCAAGCTTAACAATGGCTATGGCTTGAAGCTACTGTGATATTCTTCCTTCTGATGTGATATATATAAATGGATTTCCAGCAGATTGTAGGTGTGTGATTGAGTGGGAGAGGGCAATGGAACTTGAATGTGTGTAAGTATAGAGATCCGAGAGAGAAGGAGAGCTTTGGTGAGTAAGGCTTAAGAGTTTAAGCTTACTGTAAGAGAATGCTAAGCTTGCAAATGTGGGTTTGTGTATAAACTTTCCAAATCAGTTTATATAGCTTGTGAGATATAAGTGTGAACGTAGTTATATAATGGAAATCAGTTTTTGCAACTTGTTAAAACAATGAGTGTCTATGGATAGAATACAGACTGTGTTTAGAAGTGACCGCATCAGTCTCGCAAATAATAATTCATCTAGTTAGTAAATCAGTTAGGTTCAGTTGGTCCAGTTAGGTTGGTCTGGGTAGTCTAGGAAATACCTCAAATAATTATTAGGGACCAAAAAAATATAAGCAACGGGATTAATATTTTATTAATAGTTTTAATCCCAAATTATAGGGTAACTTAGGGGCACAGTCTTAAGCATAATTAATATAAATAAAATTACTAAGGGGTCACAAAAATTAATGGTAATGCATTAATAACTAATAATATCACTAAATATAAATTATGGAAATAATATCACGATTAAGAATAATACTCAGTAGAAAATAAAATGGCATTGTATTTAAAATCAACAACACAAGAAAAATTTATTTATACCAATAATGCTACAACTAAAAATAATATATAGTAGATAAATAAAAACTGACATTTTATTTAATATTAGGGAAGTGAAATTACTGGTTGCTACTTCACTCCCCCCTTAATAGAGATTTCATCCCGAAATCTAAGTTGGCTAGTCTTGAAACAACTCCGGGTATTTAGTTCTCATTTCTGATTCCAATTCCCAAGATGCTTCATTCTCATCGTGATACTTCCACTGAACTTTCACTAGAGGAATATCTTTTTTCCGCAGCTTCTTCATACTGTGATCCAGAATACGTACAGGTCTCTCTCTGTAGGTGACATTCTCATGGATCTCAATGTCGTTGAAATCAATTGCTAGTGAAGGATCTCCCTTGTATTCCCTCAACATACTGATATGAAAGACATTATGTACCCCAGACATCTTGGGCGGCAATGCGAGTCGATAGGCTACTTTCCCAACACGTTCCAATATCTCAAATGGTCCAATGAAACGAGGTGACAACTTACCCCTTTTCTGACCAAATCGAACTACTCCACGAATTGGTGAAACTTTTAAAAGTACGTGATCTCCGACAGCGAACTCCTTATCCTTTCTATCCTTATCGGCGTAGCTCTTCTGTATACTCTGTGCGGCACGCATCATCTCTTTTACAATGGTTATCTTCTCATTGGTTTCTCTAACCAAGTCTGGTCCTAACAGTTCTTTATCTCCAATCTCTGCCCAACAAAGCGGGGATCGACACGGTCGTCCATATAATGCTTCAAATGGAGCCATTCCTATGCTTGAATGGTAACTGTTGTTGTAAGCAAATTCGATCAATGGAAGATGTGTTTCCCATGAACTTTCAAAGTCAATAACACATGCCCTGAGCATATCCTCCATAACCTGATTGGTGCGTTCAGTCTGTCCATCGGTCTGTGGATGAAAAGCAGTACTTAAACTTAATGAAGTTCCCAAAGCTTCTTGAAGACTTTCCCAGAATCCTGAAGTAAATCGTGAATCGCGATTTGATACGATAGACACTGGTACTCCATGTAGTCGTACAACTTGCTGAATGTACATTCTACTCATCTTCTCCACTGGATAAGTCATGTTGTAAGCGATAAAGTGAGCGGACTTCGTCAAACATCCACAATCACCCAAATAGCATCGTGGTGTTGTTGTGTTCGGGGCAATCCAACTACAAAATCCATTGTAATGTGTTCCCACTTCCAACCTGGAACAGGTAGGGGTTGTAAAAGTCCTAAGGGTCTTTGATTTTCGGCTTTCACTTGTTGACAAGTCAAACACTTAGACACAAACTCGGCTACATCCCTTTTCATTCCTTCCCACCAGAAATTTCTCTTCAGATCCTTATACATTTTAGTTCCTCCTGGATGAACTGTCAATCTTGATCTGTGAGCTTCTTCAAGAATATCCTTCCTTAGACCATCCGTGTTGGTCACACATAATCTACCTCTGCACCGCAGTGCCCCATCGGTCCCAATTTTCCATTCCTCTGGGTCCTTTGCCGATATTTTCTGAAACCATAGTTGAAGATCGACGTCTTTCTGTTGAGCTTCCAAAATACGATTTATAAGTGTCGGTTGCACTACAAGACATCCAAAGTGTTGTCCTTCACCCTCTGTAGAAACCTGAACATCGAATTCAGCTATAGTTTCCAAGGCTTTCCATTCTCTAACCATAAGAGATGCAACTATACCTCAAGGTTTCCGACTTAAGGCATCTGCGACTACGTTAGCTTTACCAGGGTGGTATTCTAATGTGAAGTCATAGTCTTTAATCAATTCCATCCATCAACGTTGTCTCATGTTCAGCTCCTTCTGAGTAAACAAATACTTCAGACTCTTGTGATCGGAGAACAAATCAAACTTCTCTCCATATAGATAGTGTCTCCAGATCTTGAGAGCAAATACTACTGCTGCCAATTCTAGATCGTGAGTTGGGTAGTTTAATTCATTTGGCTTCAACTGCCTTGAACCATAAGCAATAACCTTTCCGTCTTGCATAAGTACACATCCCAATCCTTGATACGATGCATCACTGAAAATAGAGAACTTCTCGCCATCTCTTGGTATTGCTAATACTGGTGTTGTGGTGAGTCTTGCTTTCAATTCTTGAAAAGCCTGTTCACGCTTATCATTCCATTCGAACTTCACATCCTTCTTAGTCAAACCAGTTAGAGGAGCTGCTATCTTTGAAAATCCTTCTACGGATCTCCGATAATAACCCGCGAGTCCAAGAAAGCTTCTGACTTCCGTAGGATTGGTTGGTCGAGTCCAATTTGAAATAGCATCAGTCTTTGATGAATCTACGGCGATTCCTTATTGTGAGACCACATGCCCTAGAAATTTTACCTCTTGTAGCCAAAACTCACACTTACTGAACTTCGCATATAAGTGATGACTCTGAAGTGTCTGCATTGCGATTCGCAAGTGTTGCTCATGTTCCTCCTTGGTCTTTGAATAGATCAAGATATCATCAATGAAGACAATGATGAATTGATTTAAGTAAGGCCTGAACACTCTGTTCATCAGATCCATGAACACAGCCGGGGTATTAGTTAATCCAAATGACATTACCAAAAACTCATAGTGACCGTACCTTGTTCTGAAAGCTGTCTTTGGTACATCCTCGGGTCGTACGAGTAACTGATGGTATCTTGATCGTAGATCTATCTTGGAAAAGATCGTAGCACCTTGTAATTGATCAAATAGATCATCGATTCGGGGTAGAGGATACTTGTTCTTGATGGTGACTTTGTTTAACTCCCTGTAGTCAATGCACAATCGAAGCGATTCGTCCTTCTTCTTTACGAATAACACTGGTGCTCCCCAGGGTGATGTACTTGGACGTATAAATCCCAGATCTTTAAGTTCTTGAACTTGTTTCTTTAGTTCCAACATTTCTGTAGGGGCCATTCTATAAGGTGCTTTGGATATTGGGATAGTGCCAGGCACTAGATCAATGCAGAAATCAATCTCTCTCTTAGGTGGCAGCCCAGAGATATCCTGAAACACATCCTCAAAGTCTCTGACTATGGGTATTGATGAGATAACCACTTCTGTACTGACAGCCTTGATGTTAGCTAAACAGCTGGTGTGAAACGTATCACTCATAGGGTTACACTGGAATTCAAAAGGTTGACCTCCAAGTACCGAAAAAGAAATACTCTTCTTAACACAGTCCAACTTAGCATAATACTTAGTGAGCCAGTCGATTCCTAATATCACATCAAATTCCTTCATTGTTAGGACAACCAAATTAGCTGGAAGATTCCGATTCTCTAGGTGTACAGGGCAATTCTTGCATACATGTTTTAGTGCGACAGTAGCCCCTAACGGTGAGACAACATTCAATGCTACGTCTAACCTCTGAGGTAATATACGTACATTTGGAAGAATTTTGGCAGCAATAAAAGAGTGTGTGGCACCCGTGTCAAATAAGACTTTTACACGATGATTATAAAGTGTTAAAGTACCTTCCATGACTTGCTGCTCTGGCTGTTCTTCATATTGGGTTCCTCCATACCCAGCTTCATCATAACCACCTTCTTCATATCCTGCGGCATCCGGAATGATTGCATTCAGTTGGGCTTGTCCCTGCTGACCATAGCTTCCTCCTTTGGGGGAACGAGAACGTTGACTGATGTGTCCAGTCTTGCCACAGTTATAACACACCACCTCTTGACGACCATTAAGCCTTGGTGCCTTACAGTCTCGAGACATGTGACCGGGTATACCACAATTAAAACAATTATTGGTACTCCCTCCTGCACCTGATTGTGGCTGAGTCTGATAGGGAGCTGGACGAGGTTTCCGATTTCCATCAAAAGTCCTCTTATGACCTTGATTTTGATATGGTTGTTTGTTCCCAAAATTACCCTTCTGCTGTGGGCGAAAGTCAAACTGCTTGCGGTTTGATCGCATGTCTTCTTCCAACTCGGTGGCCAATCCCACAAGAGATTCAAATGTCTTGTCCAAGTGCCCAATAGTCATACGACGAATAGGCGGTGCCAACCCTTGATTGTATTTTCGGATTCTCTTTTCCTCCGTATCCACCATGTGTGGAGCAAACCGGGATAGCCTTTCGAACTGAGTGGTGTACTCTTGCACAGACTTGTTCCCTTGGACTAGGTCCATGAATTCCCTTTCGCGCTTGTGCCTCTCGGTTGCCGGGAAATACTTCTCCAAGAATTTCTTCCTGAAAGTAATCCATGTCATAGCTTTGACAGCACCTTCTCCTATGGTGGCTTTGACAGCTTCCCACCAGTCTGCAGCAGCATATGTCAACTGAAATGTTGCAAGTCTCTTCTTCTCCTGATCAGTACAATCCATAGTTTCAAAGATATGATACATCTGTCTCAGCCATTGTTCGACTTTCCATGGTTCAGCAGTGCCAGCAAATTGTTCAGGTCGCAAGGCACGGAACCTCTCCAATCGTTTATCCCCTGTTTGACGGACTGGGACTTCATTCCTCTGATTGTTGCCATTCCTATTGTTGGCGGCATTTAGGTCTCCAATTCGTTCGATCCTCCGAACAAATGCCTCAAACATGCCGGTCAAATCGACTGCTGGTGGTGCTCCTTCAATCGCATTGAGGTTTCTGGGACTCCTTCTTGCCATAGTTACAATTAAAATCCTGATTGTACAATAAGGTGAGCAATTAAGCAATTATAAGGAAGAATACAAGTATCAATACGAGGTTTCAAAAATATTCTATATATATCTTTTGTAAGCAGTTACACATATCATGTCAAGTTAATGCTTCGATCTAGCCAAAAGATGAGATTTTTGGGACTAACAGTCCGATGTACAAAATGTGGGAGTCATTGCCCTGTATGCATTCTAATGCTAACTTATAATATCCGATAAGACAAAAAGTGGGACTACTTAGTCCAATATTTACAACATGCTTGTAAGCATCAAAACTAAACATGCCTACTGGGGACCACGGGGCCTACGACACCAAACTCCGAAACGGTGCCTCGGGTGGTCAGTACTACTCTCAGCATCAGACACTGGAGGTGGAGCAGCATCCATGTCCATAGGGTCTACGGGTAGCGCTGGGGGTGGCTCAGGTGCATCAACGTCATGAAGCTCGAGCTCAAATCCGTCTAGGACTACCTCGACTCCTCCCAGCTCCATAGGGGCAGCCATAGCAGCCTCAGGTACAGCTGCCACTGGAGCTACAGCTGGTAGTGGAGCAACCTGAAGTGATAGGTGCAACTGTACCATCTCCATCTCTACAGGTAGGTAGAGGTCAGGGGTAAGAATCCTTCTAATCCTCTCTTCTGCTATCAACCTATCGGTTTGGGCCTGTAGAAGGCCTCTAACTGAACTCGGTGGAGGTCCACCATCCCCTCGGTGTGAATGGCTCTCCAAATACTGTTTTCCACGCTAACATTAGCCTGGAACTGAATCAGGGTAAGATAGATCTCTAAGTCGTGCGGCGCTATCCCGTCTGGGCCAATCACATGTCTGCCAAAATCATCGGGTACGAGATATGGGTCCATGCTGATAACCTGACAAAAGCAAACTATCTTATATCAGGGCTAATCTTAATACATCTGGATGTCGGATCCTAAGTACGGAGGACACTCGACTATGCCTATCCTTTTGCTATCACAACCTGTGTCTAGGCTTAAGCCTAATTATACAACCAAGGCTCTGATACCAAAAATTCTATCACGCCCCGGCGTAGCAAAATAAGGAAAAATTTTCATTTCCGTTTTGGACCCGTAGGTCATGACAGTTGATGGATCGCTTGTCCTGTACTTAGCTTAACATGTACCAGAAAACAAAGTATATAAAGAAACAGGGAAGATTATATTAAACATATAACAACTTCAAATATTACATAGGCTTAAGTTTAAATATCCTTAAGGCACAGACTGCCTTAATCAAATAAAAACATTATCCATATCCTTTATTACATTTTTATTTAATTAGAAAGTAACGCTGCAGGCTCCTCTAGCTGGCATAATCATATTGCCCTGCATAACCATTTACTGAACATTTTGGATGTCCAGGACAAAATAAAGTCATCAGCTAATGAAAGCCGAGTGAGTATAACGAACACACAAGCAATGTATATAAAAGTACATTAACAGTTATTATATTGTTCGGTACCTTAGAGTGTGATAAATCCATTATTCTAATCATCGCATGATAACAATTAATAACAGTTTAAGTAATGAATAATTAAGGCCGTGCATGAACCATGAAATCATCTCATCTCACTGACTCTTTTATCTCAATCACAATCTCTTGACTCATTCGGTCCACCTAGAACCATCCGGCACAATGCCGTTAGTTTAGAAGGTCTGTCAATATGTCTGCCGTATTTAAGTTGGTCTCGACATACCTAGACATTCAAGGTTATAATAACCTGTGGAATACTTTAATTAATCTACCGTATCTGAAGCGGCTTGGAATAATTTAAAGTTTACCACCAGACTGACCTACCGTATCAAAAGCGGTCTGGGCTCAGCCCTCTTAATTAATCTACCGTATCTGCAGCGGCCTGGAATAATTAAGGCTATCACAAGACTCTGATTGACCTACCGTATCAAAAGCGGCCTGGGCTCAATCCTTCTTAATTAACCTATCGTATCTCAAGCGGCCTGGGATAATTAAGGTTACCCGTCCCGAAACATTCTCACAACATATATGCTGACCAACGACCCCTTTCCATACATGCCATCTCGACTTATGCAAATGAGTAATTTATTCTCTTCTTGTTTATATAGAGGTATCAGAGCGGGTGTACGACTTGTTCTTTCTTTACATATTTTCTCATAAAGGTATCAGAGCGATATGACTTAAATCCTTTTTCACATTTGCTTTATAGAAGGTATCAGAGCGGTTTCTTCTTGTCATTATTTATTGATTAAAACAACTTATCTAATTCTCGCTTTCAAAATCTATTTTCCTTTCCTTATTAACAAGGTACAATGTACTTTGAGAATCATTGAATTAACGTCTACGATCTATATTATCAAGTCACATATGTGGCAACAGGAAATTTCATCAAAAAAATGCTTTAATACACTTTTTCAGCTACCAGTACACAAGTGGGTCCGCTTTGAAGCAATTCCCTAAAAAATGAGTAATACTTTTTTTAGGTGAATTATATATCAAATGAAAGGTCTCTGAGTCTAGTTTCCAACGCTTCGAACGGTGCGCGTTTTCGAGTTTTCTAGAGGGAGTTATGGCCGTTTTAATAAAAGTCGTCAGTGCTGAAACATGTCAATCGATTGATATACATGTCAATCGATTGGAACACATTCCAATCGATTGGTAACCATACCAATCGATTGGTATCAACTGTTTCTCCCCTGTTACGAATTTGAAGCCTGTTTTTGACCCATTTCTCAATTCTATTTCAACCAAGACATGTAATATATGGATTTCTTCATTTTTCCGCAAGGATTACGAATATGTGATCGGTTTTAACTAATTTCAATCGTAGCTCTCAGAATTCACGTAAAACCGAGAGATGCCAAAACTTTAAATCAACGGTACGTCGCGATACGGATGAATTAAGCCGTAGTATTCGAACCGCAGCTTATTGGGACTAAGATCTTTCATTTCCAATTTACAGAATTGAATTTCGTTGAGTTTTACGATACCGCTAATTTTGGACCTCCATGGCTATATATACATATATAGGCGTATATACTTACTTTCGATACCTCCGGCTTGTTCGTAATGACAAATACTACATTATGAGTGGGTTCGAGAGACTCACCAGTCTGTAGATAAGGCGGCGCGACTTGCCGAAGAAAGACGGAAATTCCGAAAATATAAGTCCAAGCTTAACAATGGCTATGGCTTGAAGCTACTGTGATATTCTTCCTTCTGATGTGATATATATATAAATGGATTTCCAGCAGATTGTAGGTGTGTGATTGAGTGGGAGAGGGCAATGGAACTTGAATGTGTGTAAGTATAGAGATCCGAGAGAGAAGGAGAGCTTTGGTGAGTAAGGCTTAAGAGTTTAAGCTTACTGTAAGAGAATGCTAAGCTTGCAAATGTGGGTTTGTGTATAAACTTTCCAAATCAGTGTATATAGCTTGTGAGATATAAGTGTGAACGTAGTTATATAATGGAAATCAGTTTTTGCAACTTGTTAAAACAATGAGTGTCTATGGATAGAATACAGACTGTGTTTAGAAGTGACCGCATCAGTCTCGCAAATAATAATTCATCTAGATAGTAAATCAGTTAGGTTCAGTTGGTCCAGTTAGGTTGGTCTGGGTAGTCTAGGAAATACCCCAAATAATTATTAGGGACCAAAAAAATATAAGCAACGGGATTAATATTTTATTAATAGTTTTAATCCCAAATTATAGGGTAACTTAGGGGCACAGTCTTAAGCATAATTAATATAAATAAAATTACTAAGGGGTCACAAAAATTAATGGTAATGCATTAATAACTAATAATATCACTAAATATAAATTATGGAAATAATATCACGATTAAGAATAATACTCAGTAGAAAATAAAATGGCATTGTATTTAAAATTAACAACACAAGAAAAATTTATTTATACCAATAATACTACAACTAAAAATAATATATAGTAGATAAATAAAAACTGACATTTTATTTAATGTTAGGGAAGTGAAATTACAGGTTGCTACAGTTAGAAACTAGACTCACAGAGGCATCTTGTGTCCAAAATTCATTGACATCAAACCATAGGAGCTATGTTTTTCCAATGTTTGAAGTTTTAATTTGTTCTCTGTAATTTTCAGAATTTTGGGACAGATTTGGTAAACTTTGTAAATAATGGCTCAAATGATATTTCCATGATCTAAGGCTTAAACCATGTTTCAATAATGATTAGTTGAACTTAAATCCAGAGGTTAAATGATCCAAATCAAGGAATAATTTATAGCTTACTCTTGTTCACATTCATGTATTCATATACATTCATCCATATAGATTGATACTTGTAATTATAATTCATTTTTGTATTAGGATTAAATCTAATCAGATTTAATTATGAATTCCTTGTAACCATGTTGGGTCTACATCATCTTTATATGGACATTGCATTGGCTCCTAGTTGAGACTTGCATATCTATAGAAATGGTGCATTTACAACTAATTAGAAGGAATTCATAATTATGTCAATTCTTTCATACTTGATAAATTTAAGTTAGAAGTTTTCAACATTATAGCTTATCCAATGCATGTAGACTAACCCTTTGTTTTGTAGCGCTATTAAGGTATGATTTCTCAAACCCCTATTTAGCTTATTCATTTCTTGGTTTTGTTGATTTTCGACTTCATGCGCGACCCCTTAGAATTAGGTATTGCCTTATGTGTATATATGTGATTAGAGACCATTTCTTAGGTTTTATTTTCTTTCGTATGCATTGCACGTCTAATATTCACAGCTGGATCCCGGGTAAGTTCCCTCGCTCCCTATTGCATATCATATTGCTTGCTAATTGAATTACATGATTTTGAATGATATTTTCACCATTAGCAGTCTTACACCCTTTGGACATGCTTTTGTAATGCATATCTATATCTATGTATTAGTTGATGACACATTTAGATTAATAAATTCGATTAAAAGGATGTTGAGTAGAGGCCTATCACGAGATAGGATGAGAGGGGGTGTTTTAGTCCGTTGAGCTCCTTCCCCTCTCATTCCATAATCCCCGAACCCAGTTTATCTTTGGTTTCGTAAAAGATCGGTTTGCTTTTAAATGGTTTCTTAATTTTTCTTAAAAAAAATTTAAGTAGCGACTCGTGTTTTGTGTTTTGGATATGAAAAAAAGATTTTGAAAAAGCTGTGGGTAGGAAAAATTGCGATATCCACAGGAGGTCATCGGAGGTGGCAGGGCTGGTCGCCGAAGGTGGTGTGAGTGGTGGTAATGGTGGCAAGGGTTTGATAGGGTTAGAGGATGAAGATGAGGGTATTTTGGTCTATGGACATTGGGAGGACTTATCCCTAATGTCTACTTTAAGTTGTCCTTAATCCCAATAAAGCTTCTTTTAATGACATATTTTCACCAATTTCCCCTTTTTTAAAAAATTTTGTAAAAAATAAACTAATTTTAAAATCTTATACAAAAAGTTGACTGAAATGTAAGTTTCCCTTTCTATTCTGTTTTAAGAGAAAAAAGTCAAAAGAAACAATCCATCCACTTTTGAAAGAATCAGAGTTTATGTGAAAGGAAGAGCCATCCTTCCCTCTTTCTTTTTCTGAAAGAGAAATAATTGAAAGCTGTGGGCATATTTCTCTTTCCTTTCCCTCATCTCTTCCATTATACTAAACTTAGAGCTATCAATAAAGCTGGGCGAGCCCAAAGCCGCTCATTCGGCCCGCAAACATATGAACCAAGCTTCAAATAAGAATGGATTTAGTTGACCTTGGGCTCCATTTCAAGCCGAATTCATTTTTGAGACGAGCTTGGGATGCATTGAGCCCATGTAAGAAGAACTTCTTTTGTTACAATGTAAAATAAAAAACTAAGCATAGCATATACAACAAACTCAACATCTCAAAGACTCCATACACAACCCGCTTTAGGCTTAGTTTGGTCCTATGTGACTTTTTAAAAGTGACTTATAAAATTTAAAGCATAAATTCATGTTAATTCAATTGATAACTAGTTTATGAGCTTTGTAAACTATTGAACTTAGGACTTTTTTTTTTTTTTTTTTTTTTGTTGGGGGGGGGGGGGGGGGGGGGGGGAGGGAGGGCTCTTTTAAAAGCTCAGTGATGCTTTTTTATTTCATGATGTTTTTTTTAAGGAATAATATGTCACTTGTAAAAAATTATCAAACAACTCAATAATAAATTTTATAAGCCATTTTTAAAAAACCACGTAGAGCCAAACTAAGCCTTAGTATGCAGAAACTAATATGGGATACAGTGTCTTTGCAAAGGACTGTTTCATGGAAATTGCTCTCCAGTTGGGTAAGGAGTTTTTATTTTTCAAAGGTAAGGAGATTTTATTTTTCAAACGGACTGAGTTCGGACTCAGGCAAGCCTAGACTATTTCAGGTTGGTGTGGGCCCAGCTTTACAGGCCTACTAAACAAGTGCATTCTTTTATCCTCCCCCTCCTTTCAATCATTCATTCTCATCTTCCATATGCCCTTTTAACTACATGAGTTGAGTTGTTGATGTGAGAAATTAACTGAGTATTATTGTTCAAAATTTACTATCCAAAATAATACATTAATAATTAAAAATGCCAATTTAACATTTACAAGAAATTATTATTGTTGTTTCTCCTATTATTTCTTCATCATTTTTAGTTGATTAGGGTTGGAAGCTAAATCAAGTCTTCGAGATTCCATAATATAAGAAAGTCATGAAGTGCATAAGACATAAACCCTATGCCAAGCTCCTCCTAAACATGTCCAAGTAAATTGTTTCATTATTGATTTTCTTGTCCTTTTAAACTTTTTTTTTTTTTTTTGGGTAGCCTTTATTACTAAGAATGTAATCATCAAAAATCTAAGTAGCTCATGATGTTTTTTCTCCTTGTTTTCCAATTTTTGTTTCTCAAGCTCGTTGCATCTAAGATGGACATCCTTGTCAGTTCTTGTGACAAAGAGTAAATGTCACCATTCTCGACAGTGACAAATTTATTTGTCACGCCACGAATTTTCACGGTTAGAACAGTGACAAAGGGGCTTTGTCATCGTTGAAAATCATGACAATTCGGCCATTCTGGTGCAGTGATATTAGATCTTCCTAAATATCTAACTAAAAAATATAAATAGTGACCCGAGGCTAAATGATATGAATATTTCTTAGTCCCGACCGTGAAGCAATAACATTTTGACAATGTGAGACTTGAACACACAATATGTTATTATAGACCAATGGCCAGCCCTAACATGGAGAAATATTGAGCGTGTCATTTAATTACTTTTGGCTGGATATTATAATTTTTGTAGTACAAGGACAAGGCATCTTGTAATTCATATTATTCAATTTTTTTTCCAAATTTATGTGATGATATTTGGCTCTCAATCTTCAATGCAGTATCTGATACCAAAAAATAACCATGAATATCAAGCTGTCTGTGTGTCATAGCCAACCAGTTTTTCAAGGATGGTTTGGAGATGCACAGAATTGCTATTTAAGAAATTGAAAACTAACAAATTCTACTTTATTCTATAAAAAAAAAAACAAAAAACTTAAAATGTCCTAATTAAAGGTAAATATTTAGTATTGGCACCTCTCATCAGCCTCGAAATACTCATTAAGTTTTCTTTCTCGTTATGCCAGATGTGACTTTCTCTAATAACCATATACAAGGCCGGCCTTGCCTATAGGCGGTAGGCGCTCGCTTAAGGCCTCCAAATCTTGTTTATTTTTTGCTCTTCAATAGGGCTCCGAAAAATACTGAGTAGGGCCTAAAATAATTTTTTTTTATTTATAATATGTTGAACAAATTGTAATGGAGTCCAAGTAAATATTGAAAAAAATAAATGTATGTGCCCTATTGTAATCCAGCCCACCTTAAAAATTACAAAACCTCCAAATTCTCAAAAATGATGGAAGAAAACTCACAAATCAACACTATAATATATTTAATTATACCCACAAACATATATAAATAGACCCAAAAATTTTCGCTTCGAGGGCTCTTCCCCCGAACCCCGTTATTCAAAAGACCCAGTCTTAATGTTCGCCTAAGGCCCCCAATTTATCAGGGTCGGCCCTAACCATATACACGCATCTATTTGGACAAGGTTGCTAACCAATCAAACAATATACAAATTTAAATCAAGTCTTTTACAAATTTAGAATCAATTAAGTTTAAGTAAAATAATTCATAAAACTATACAATTCACATTACCAAACACACCACGAAACTCGTGACTACAACGCACTCGAGGATTTCGTATTGTATTGTGAAACAGTAATGTTAGGGGCACCGAAAATTGCACATAAAAGTGCACCGAAAATGATCAGGGCCATTGATTGCGGCGGGCCCCATGCGCGCAGGCGTGAACCCCGCGCGCAATCAATGGCCTTGATCATTTTCGGTGCACTTTTATGTGCACTTTTCGGTGCACATAGCATTATTCATTGTGAAAATCAAGTTCATGAAAATTTTATGCACGATTCGTTTCCCCCCTTATTCTTTCATTTTCAATGGTGGATACATTTCTTTATTAGCATGTAATGGTCATGCCTTCTGAAAAAATTAAATACTTTGTAAAAAATAAGAAATTTTTTCAACATCGTCCAAGTACCACCCTGTTTGGCAATAGCTTATGGGGGCTCGTAAGTGATTATGAAACTCTAGAAATTAAACTAAAGTTGTTTGGCTAACTAGCTTCTGCGAATCAATCACAAAAAAACGTGAGTCAATCGAAAATTTTGCGATTAACCTCGAAGCTTAAAGACGGCAATGGGGCGAGTTTGGTACGGAGTAGCCTCTTCCCAACTTCTACTCCTATTAAAAATTTGTTTACCAAACCCGCCCCAACCCGATTAGTAGCAGAGTCGGATTTGGTCGGATTTTTATCGGGGCAGTGATAGATTTACCATCGGGGTAACTTAAATAAAATTGAAAAAAACTTATATTTTAGTAAAGTAATGGATCGAATGATTAATTGACACAAGTAAATATGGTGGGGTTTTTCTTATTTCATGAGTCAAAACTTTTCAATTTTTGCTCTATATACAGTATATTTCTTTCTTTCTTTTATATATATATATATCATGGAATAAGTCATGGTATTTTAGCAAATAAAGGGTAAGTATAAGGGTAGATTATTACATTTGACACTTTAATCAGGGCAGGGATGGGTTTTAATCGGGGGATTTTCAACTACCACTTCCTCCCGAACTCTTATAGGGTTTTCATTTTCACTTACTAAATCCACTCATACTCTTATGATAACTCCTCCGAACCTGTTCCATTACGGCGAGCAGGGCAGAGTTTTGGTGAATCGGAGATTTTTGTTATCCCTACCAAAGCTCTATTGGACAACTTTTGCCATAAGCTTAATGTAGGTGATTGATACAAAGTAAAAAAAAAAGTGACTACAACACTCTTACTCCTATAATACCTCCTCCAAACCAACATGTATTCAATTAATCTCTCTTAATGGCTAATGCTATGTTTGGTAGGAGGGATCGATTGAAAAGTGGAAGGTAGGATGGAAGACTTAGATGTATATAGAGAAAAAATGCTTTGTAATTATCTTTTAAATTAAGGGTTGTTTGGCAAGGCTTGTTTGAGCCTTAAGGCATCTTTTAATGAATTTTTGAATTTCCAAACAAGCCTTAAGTTAATTTGAATTACCAAATTACCCATTTGCCCTTTTTAATTGCCCTTTGTGTGTGTGTATATATATCTATATACATATATCATTTTATTATATAAAATTACCATTTTACCTTTTGTAACATTTTGTTAAAGTTTAAAGTGTGTACAATTATAAACAAATTTACCTTTTGTAAATTACCCTTTTGTATATATATATATATATATGTGTGTGTGTGTGTGTGTGTGTGTGTGTGTGTGTGTTAGTATAATGTATTATTATTGTTTATGTATTTAGAGTGTGTACAATAATAACTTGAATTACTAAAATACCCTTGTGCCTTTTATAAATTACCCTTGTGTATATTTGTATATATATTAATTTTATTATATATATATATATATTGAATATATTATTCAAGAAAAGAGCATTAAAGTTTAAAGTGTACATTATTATAAATTTGCTTTCGTTAATTGGAATTACCAAAAATCCTTTTGTTTTTTGTAAACTACCCTTATGTGTGTGTGTGTGTGTGTGTGTGTGTGTGTGTGTGTGCATATTGAATAATCAATTACCCTGTTGAAAATTACCCTTTTATTACCAAATTACCCTTTTGCCTATCATAATTAATTACACTTTTGTATATATGTGTATATATATGTATATATTATCCATACGTTAAAGAAAATAGCCTAAAAGTTTAAAGTGTGTACAATTATAAATTGAATAACCAAATTGCCCTTATGTCTTTTGCAAATTTCTCTTTTATTAAATCGAATTATCAAATTACCCATTTGTCTTTTGTAAACGATAATTTTTTGTATATACTAGAGGAGTGTCACTCACTATATGAGTGCGAGAGAAAAAAAAAGTAGGGATGGATAGTTGAGAGAAGTTATTTAAAAATAAATAAAAAATTGAAATAACATTTCAAAACTTTGTGAAATTATATTCATTAGGAAATTGTGTAGTTTTTATTGTAATTATTGGTGTGAGAAAAACATTTTTGGTACCCTTCCTTTCTCTTTCTATATTAGTATAGATATTTGTATATATATATATTACCTATGCAAAAATGCTACACCCACAACCTTTTTTACAACCTTTTCCACAACCAACACATCCTGGCCCTTGATTTCAGTGGGTTTTGTGTGGAACCATCATGGGGTCCACCGAAATCAAGGGTCAGGATGTATGGTTGTGGAAAATGTTGTGAAAAAAGGTTGTGTTATGTTATTAAAGAAAAGAGCCTTAAAATTTAAAGTGTATACACTTATAAATTAATTACCCTTTTAGCTTGTGTATAGTATTTTTCTGCATGTAAAAGTTTAAAGTGTATACAATTATTGAATATGAACATTACTCAAATAATCCATTTCTTTTGTCGGTGGTGCACGTTCAATACATTTAGGGTGTAATATTCGATTTCACTTGTTTTTCAAAATCATAAATTTATGAAATGTATCCACAATAAACGCAGCTAAATTTTATTTCTCTACTTCGACTCAAGATTTTTTTCCTATGAATTCCGAACACAATTTCTAACTGGTCAATGAAATAGCAAGTAAATGTCAGTCTATAAAATTTTCACTTTAAATTTTGAATATTTTTATTAGTACTATTTATTCAGCAAGAAATTGTAGGTTTAACGTCTGGTAATATAGATGATGTTCAAGAATATTTTTTCTAACAACATCTTAATAATTATTTGAACTTTTTTCTCTTTCGTGTGTATATTAAAAAACAATACACTAAATTTTTTCTTCCAAATCCAAAGCTTGTGCCTTGCACGGGCCGTCTTTCTAGAATATACAAATAAAAAAAAAATTAGAGCAATTAAGAGAAGTGAAGAGGGATGGAAGAGATATCTCTAGGGAGAGGATGAGTCATTTCCTACTTTGTTTGGTTGAATAAGAAGGAAGTGAGGAAAGAAAGAAAAGAATATTGTAATATTTTACTGTTGTAAATATGCAATCACACATGCACACGAGTCAAGTATAGGACATACATTGCGGAAAAACCCGACGGGTCATCTTTTCGGTGTTGTTATGAGCCTGACATCTTCATCCACGAATTGCTGCACTTTGGTAGTTCCGTGTATGCTCTTGTTGTCAAGTCTCAAAACCAATTTGATGGATTTAAGGCACGCGCCCAGCCACTGAGGCCTTATAACTTGTACAGAGATTAGCGAAAGCAAGATAATTAAATCTTATTTCAAATAAACCATAATATTACATACCCCAAATTTATTACATTTTGCCTTTAAATATAGCCTTTGATAATTCCATTGGAATGACTCATTGTCACGCCCCAGCATAGCAAAATAAGAAAAGAAAAAATTCATTTCCGTTTTGGACCTATAGGTCATGACAGGTGATAGATCGCTTGTCCTGTACTTAGCTTAACATGAGATAATAAACATAGTACAAAATGCAACAGGGAAGATAATAGTCATTTCATTAAACAACTTAAAATATTATATTAATAAATCTCTTAAAGCAAAAATCGCCCTTATTCAAATAAAATATTATTCTTTATTTATAACTTATTAAAATAAAAGGCATCTTCATGGGCTTCTCCTTTCTAACTGGTATAGTCGTACTGCCCAGCGTAATCATCTCCTATAAAGCCTAAACAAGTTGGGTGTCCAGGACATCAAAGTCATTAGCTAAGAAAGTCGAGCGAGCATAATGAACAACACACACAATGTATATAAAAGTACATTAACCGTTTATTGTTTAGTACTTTAGAGTACGATTAATCAATTATTCAAGTTGTCATATATGAACAGTTAATCAATGAATATATGACCGTGCATGAACAATAAAATCATCTCATCTTACTGACTCTTTTATCTCGACTACAATCTCTCGACTCATTCAGTTTACTAGAACCATCCGGCACAATGCCGTTAATTTAGAACATCACCGCCTATAAAAGCCACTTGATAGGATTACCAGACTGATGTGGCATAGGTAAAATCCATCAAGATATTCAAGGTTCTAACAACCTAGTTATCCTGTTGGATATACCAACACCGCCCATAAAAGCCGCTTGGTCAAACTCTGTTTGACCAAGATAGTATCATCACCCATAAAAGCTGATCAATATAGATAGTCATGTCCACAATGTCACAAATATATATATATATATATATCTTTACTCATTTTTCACCAAACACGCATGCTGAACCACTTGACCCCTTTCAAACATGCCAACTCGACAGATACGAATGTATGACTTATTCTCTTTTACATATTTTCTTAACATAATAACGAATGGATTTGCACATGTGATTCTTACCAATTATCTCAATTTATTAAATTCTGATTTCCAATTCTGTTTTTATTTTCTTTTTAAAACAATAAGCAGTGAGGTACAATTGATAAAATAGAAGGTACCGTATCGTAAAGCATAAAATAGAACCTATTTTGAAACTGCCAAACCCGAGCGCTTGTATCTCGAGGGCTCGTGCCCTCCACTTCATCGTCCCCAACCTTCAACCAGAGAGTTGCAGAGTATATTTCGAGTTTCATGAACTTAACTTAAACAACGAGTGTGATATACCATTCTCTTCATTTTTTCGCGTAGATTGTGAATATATAAATCTCGTTAGCCAATTATTAACGTAGCTCTACTTATAAGTGAAAATCCGAGAGTCGCCAAAACTTCGTTTTCGCCGTACGTCACAATCATTATGAATTAAGGTCTAAGACTTGAAATTGAATCTATTGGGACTGTAATCTATCATTTCTAATTTACAAAATCGATTTTCGTTAAGTTTTACAGCACTGCTAATTTCAAATTTCCATGGCTATATATACATATCTATACGTGGTTGTTCGTAATGACTTAAGGTACATTAGGAGTGGGTTCAAGAGACTTACCGGTCTTTGGTTTGGCGGGATTGGGCTGCCGAAGAATTTTGAAAAAACTGTAATAAAGCTCCAAGCTCAAACAATGGCATAGGGAGCTTACTGTGGTCTCCTTCCTTCTACTGTGATGATTTCCAGAATGTATTTGTGTAGTGTGCTTGAATGGAGAGGTGTGAGAATGATTTAGAGAGAGAGATAACAATAGGAGAGCTTAAGAGTTTGTATGTGTGTGTTGTGTATTTATGAAAATTGGGTATGGCTTCTGAAGCTTTTTAAGGGTTATTAAAAATTGTGGATTAACAGACGTACATACCTCACACAATAACATCCACACAAATTTCACTCATTGCATGTCAATGAGCTCACCTCAATAATACGGCTGATTGATTGAGGTCAATCAGTCCGTTGTGTTAGTTAGTCTAGTTCAGTCTAGTTAAGCTAGCTTAGTTGGTTTGCTTAGCTTTATAAAATGTCTCAAACATTATTATTAGGGACAAAAATGTAAGCGATGTGATACTATATTTTATTAATGGCTTTTATCCCAAATCGTATGATATCTTAGGGGCGCAGTCTTTAATTGATAATACAAATAAAAATACTAAGGGTTATAAAATCAAGGGCTTTGTATTTAAAATAACAACATAGTTACAAATTGTTTAAAAATAATATCCTTACTAGAATTAATACACACTAATAAAATAAAACTGACATTTTATTTAATATTAGGGAAATAGAAATTACAGGTTGCTACACTCATGTTATTTAATGAGGTAACTAGCATTATAAGTTCTTCTTCTTCTATAGGTCTTCCTCAACCAAGTTATCTACCACGTTCTTATATTTTTCATCACTTGAAAAGGGTAAGAAAGATTTGGAGAGTGTGAGTAGAAGACTCAATGAATAATCATAATCCTGGATAATGAACATAAAGAGGAATCTATATACCAAAGGTAAATGAGATAAACATAATAAGTAGTATATCGATAGAGTAGAACGTCACAATAATAGGTATAATGAATACACACTTAGAAGGTTAAATTACCAGCCACTCATTCACGTACATACATATACTGCAATAGCTTACTGATCAGAAGCACTCGTAGACCCAATAAGGAGGGTCGGCCTACTTTGGGCCACTCGTAGATCCAATATGGATCATTCCACATAGAGGCTAGTAGATTCCTAATAGAACCAATATACAATCACATAGAATGGTGGTAATTGGCATTGGAATCAATGAAATATGAAACTTACAATAACTTCAAATACGATAACGTCTTTCAGTGAAAGGAATCGAAGTGTTCCAAAATAAATATAAAAATAAAGATTTTAGAATTAAAGTAAAGCTTTTTCAAGTAATAGGATAAGATTAGTAAAAAGGAAAACGATCACTCACCTTGGGAACTTAGGAGATTAAAGTACTTCTTTTGTAGGTAACTTAATATAACACCCGTATGCATGTTGTTGCATTTCATTACATTGTCATGCATGATAATATGATGTGGTATGCATTGATGGCACATGTGTGAGTAAGTTATGATTCACGAGTCGATTTGGGTGTCTGTGTAAGAGAACCCTTTGAGACTATGTGGAATGATTATTTTGATGTTGTGATGTCTCTCCGAGATTGAGACGGTCATTGTGGAATACCCTAAATGTTTATCTGAAAATAAATGTTTACCTGTGTATTTCACTATCTGTATTATTTTGTGGTTTAGAATATAGTTCTGTTGTTAATTCTAGTATCCTGGTGAGTACGAATTAACACGCTACATAATTGATAAATTAATTAGTAATTTCGTAAAATCATATGAAATCGCGTTTTAGCAAATAAATGGAACTTAGACGAAAACTTTTATAATTTTAGTTCACTTGTGAAGCAATGAATTAGGCGTGTAAAAAGTTCTGGAGTATAATTAGGAGTTTTGAGAATTTGTGGGGAGGTAAACACAAATACAAAAAGTGTTGCCTATATATAGATAAAGGTGACTTAGATCTTTTTATAAAGTTTTCTAAACCTAAATAAAAAAGGGGGGAAAGGGATATTTAGGTTCTTCGAGCTTCACGATGACAATCGACTAACTTCTGCTCGTTTATTTTCTCCCAAATTTCATATTTGAACTCCTCGAGATAAGGTCGTCGTCTTGATACCCACAAGGACTTGTTGGGTTAAGTTTTTCGAAAACTCATTTTCTAGATTTTTTTAAAAAAGTTGACAATTGAACTTTTGATCGATAGGGATTGTGCTAGATGGACTTTTGCACGATTTTTGTGCTCAGGTTTTCTTTGGAACGAATTCTAACAGTGTTAATCGGAGGTGAGTGATTCAACTATGTGTTTTGGAATGATTCTTTACATGTATTCGTATTTTGTGTGAGAAGCATTAGATCATAGATATATATTGTGTAGTTCATATTAGGCGACTATATTGATAAGTAGGCCCAATTGCATGGTGAAATGTTTTGGTTAAGTTGAAAGCATAGTGAAAATGTATTTAAGCATGTTGAGTTGCTATTTGGGTCAAAGGAGCACATGGTATCAAGTCATTTTGTGGAGCCGTTATAAGCATAAGGTCGCACGTTTGAAGAAAAGAAATGTAGGTCTTACCTAGTCGCGTGGACTTATTGGCGAGGAATCGCAGACTAAGAGTGTGGAACGTACACGTGAGACTCCGTAGACTAGTATTAATTGTAGAGATGTGAATGCGAGCATGTTTATAATTCATGTACATCGTTGTTTTATTCACTAAGCGTTAGCTTAAACAAATCGAATATGTGTGGTTATTCAAATAACCATTTCAAGTGTTAATGCCGACGAGGAATTGGAAAAGTGATCACGAGTTATTGGGAGTGCTATTAAAAGGCGATGAAGTATGCTTACCTCATAGTTTCAAAATAGGAATGTTGTAATAAGAGCTTTATTTAATCTATGTTTAGTTTGGAATCTTAGAACGAATTCGTAATATTGTAATAGGCAGTAATATGTTGTAATTATGTTTCAGTAATGTTATAATCCAGTTGGGATCACTTTAGAATGAATTTGGAGTGTGTGTTCGGGCTCTGGTTGAATTCAGAAAACTTTTAAACTTGGAATTCTGTAGAATGTGTTGTTGCAATGAAACCAGTCGACTGGTTTATAAAAACAGTCGACTGGAGCCTTTTGTTGAGCAAGTCACTACCTTATTTTATGAAGAAACAGTCGACTGGGTCCCCGACACAGTCGACTGTGTGGTGTTTTCAAAATTTGATCTTCATGGTTGGATTGGACTTCAGTCAATTGGACGTATCAGTCGACTGATAATTTTTCACCTAGTCAACTGGACCTGGGGAGCAGTCGATTGGACAAGGTGCTGACATTTTGAGCTCTTTGTATCTTGCATCTACAGTCGACCAGACTCTGATCAGTCGACTGGATTACTGGTTTTAAAATGGATTGGTTCTTTTCCGCTACGTGTTCTTAAATTATATCTTTTGGGAAAACTTTAATTGAATTGGGCGAGCCTCGGTGGCGTGCCACGGGCATCGGTTCCACTATTGTGGGATAGGGCTGTGACACTTAATCCTCAAGTCCTCCCAATGCATGTGTTAAAAACAAGTAATTTAGTTTAAGCCTAAGGTATATGGGCAAAATGGTAATTATAGCTTCTTAAGGGTATTTTTGTAATTTTACAAAAAATATAGATTTTTCCTTTACCAAAATGATCCTTATATTATTACAAAGCTAACGCCATTAACTAGGATCGATTTCGAGTTCGTTATAATATTTTATGAAAAATGTATATCTTTTCTATAGTAATTTGGGTTCCAAAATAAGCGAAAAAAATTTCTGTCTCCAAAATTTACAAAATTAGTGTTTAAATATTTGAAATATCATTCTGTTCATAATGGTATCGACTGTTTATTTTTCGGAGTTGTACAAAATTTTAAAAGTAATTTTAAAGTTAGCAACTCATATTCTATAGTCATTTTATAGACTCGAAATTCAAATAAATACCAAACGTTGTCCGAAATTCACCAAAATTTAGAAAATTGTATAAAACGATTTGTGATGAATTGAAAATTTTTAAAATGACCAAAATACCCTCGGTATTGTTAATGAGTAATTGAAAGTATGAATAAGAGTACAAAATATCAAAAGGATAAATGATGCAATATTTTACTCACTGATTGACGTCGATAGAGTTTGAAATTTGTAGTTTGACTCAAACTTCCTTTACCAATGGAATAACCACTAGTCCTGTATTTTTATGCCAAATGACCCTCTGTGAGAGTAGATAATAATTTATCCCAACTCTTTCACCAATTCTCTGGCTCCCTTTCTCTCTCTCCTAAAACACACACACACACACACACACACACACACACACACACACACACACACACACACACTCTCTCTCTCTCTCTCTCTCTCTCTCTCTCTATTAAACTCTTTCTTCCCTTCTCTTTTATTTCTATTTGGAATGAGTTTAGTGTATACCTAAATGAGCCTATTTTGTTATTAATTACAATAGTCTTAAATGGAAGTGTTAGAAAATAAAGCAAAACAAAAACTAACATGCACGCGATAGAGAGAGAATAGAGTTTAGCGTAGGAATTTTCACCGGAAAAGAAGTAATGAGAGTTAATGTGGTAACTCAACTGTTTTTATTTATTTATATGTATTTACCGTGTTTGTAACATTTGTATCCAAAAGAAGAAATGTTTATGTTAACATATAATAATTGTGTATCATATTAACTTAGTTTATTATGCAAGTGTGTGTTAACACGTTATGTGTAATGTGTTATACTTAAAATGGGTAAAGTTCAACTATATTTGGGTAATAAATTGGATATATTTGTTTGGGTAAAGGTCTTCTAATTAGCTCATTTGCTAAGGTCACATATATGTTACTTAATTAGGTAAAATTAACACCAATGAGTTTTTGACACATGTCTAAGGTTGAGTGGTTAAAACATAAAAATATGATAATTTTTTTGAAATAAAATAATGAAATTTCTGGTCTTGACACTTGTGCTTCGAACCAATCGTGAGAATACTTATTAGAGATATCCCATTTGTTTCCACGTGCTAAATCCCAAGCCACATATGTGATTTGGAGAGAGAGAGAGAGAGAGACGGCCGACTGTTTTGTGTGTAGAGTGTTGCTTATGTGTGTGATATATTCATATATATATATATATATACACACACACACATACCTTGGGACTCCAAGTCATAATCCACATAGGATTTCTTGGACTCTAAGGGCTCGTTCGATAAAACTGAAAATTAAGTGTTGAAAATTAAGTACTGAATTTAAAGTACTGAAAATTTTAAGCTTTTGGTCTTACAATACTGAAAACAATGTTTTAAGTACTGAAATAGACTACGTTCAATGATTATTTTCAGTAGAAAATTTTCACTTAAAGTTTTCAATGGATTTTTGATTGTTTTTTCAATTAAATGGTATATTATCAAACGCACTGAAATAAATTAAGTGCTGAAAGTTTTTATTTTCACCACTTAATTGGGTTATCAAATAACCCCTAAGTAAAGTCCATTGAACTTGATCCATAGATTATGTGGGTGACGCAAACCCACAAAATTCTAACAACTGTTATATTCTCACATAAATAATTATTTGCATTTGTTTGAAGGGTAATAAAGTCAAAAGATAGGGAAAGCTTTTTCTTTTAATATGTAAGTCCACTTTTAAAAGGATTAAAATTTGTGAGTCTCGAGGAATAGGGATTCCTCCCCTCTTCCTTTCTCTCATCTCTTTCCCCCAGCTATGCCCTTCTTTTCATTCTCTCCTCGTACCAAACATATCATAAGTCTATATTCTCTCCAGATTCTCAATTAGTTTCACTAGCATGATATATATTGTGACCCATCCAACAACTTAATTAATTAGTTGATTTCCAATCTTTAAAATCAAAACTTAAACACAAACTTGCATTGATCTCCAAACTATTATCACATTGCAAAATCACCGTTATTTTTTCTATTTTTATTTTACTAATTTTTTATTTTTCAAATTTTGAGAAACTCCTATAGACAGTCGCTCATCCAAAACAAGTTTATCGAGTAAAACTCAAATTTGAATAATCACTTGCAAAACATGCCTACGATTTAAATCGTGGTAATGTTTAATAAACCTAAGACGTTTTAGTTTATGGCTCACCTCTTTTACTGTTGGCCACCAATGTGGAATTCAAGTACATAAAGTTACAATAGTGTGAAAAATTGAATTGAAAATAAAGACTATAATTAGCTTTGAATTTAGATGAGATGAATTTTTAACCCATTGAGTGCCTTACTTCGATTAGATCAACTTTTTAACCTTGAGTGCCTTACCTTAATATATAGAAAAGCATTGACTATGGAGATATTTTGGGGATGCCATCATAAAAATAATGAGAAGTGTTAGGCATATATCTCAAATTACACCTCAAATCACACCTTATGCTTTAAATGCATGTACTCTGTGCTGTTTAAATTTTTCACATTTTTCTGTGCACCACTTACACAGCACATAGTACATGTATTTAAAGCAAGGGTGTGGTTTGAGGTGTAATTTAGAATATGTGCCTAGCATTATTGAAAAATAGTGGTAAAATATGATGTTTAGAAGCACAGTGGACCACCATTTTGAAATTGAAAGCCTATACTAGCACCATTTTGAATTTCATGTTAATAGTTAACACCAAGCACTCATCACCTTCTCCTTTATAATTTGAAAGAATAAAAAGAAACAAGATCTTTATATATTTAGAGAGTACAAGATATGAATTAATTCCTTCTAAGTGCATTAAAATTGCAAAATCTATTTGGTTAGTGCAAGAACTGATTCTATGGTTCGGAGAAAAATTAATTTTAAATAATTCAATATTTATATAGTTAGTTTTAAAATTAGATGAAAGTCTGTGTCTGATTTAAAAATGTTCGAAGAATTGATTCTTACCTGAAGTTAAAATATTTTGTCAAAGTGTCAACAATTTGGAGAAATATTTTTGAACAATTGTACAATGGCATTTTACACTTTTCACTTACCATAGTTGAAAGAGAAAGGTATATTAATGTCCCAAACTACAAAATCATGTAGTATATTTATGTTGTTTCAAATATCTCAATCAAATCAATTTACAATTCACCTAAAGATGTATTTAACACACTTATTTTTGCAAGATTTACTTTCTTTGAAACAGTTATAATTGAGCAAGGTCAAAATGACTAAGTTCTCCTGCATTAGTGCATTACAGAAGAAACACATATATATCTAGCCTATAGGAGAAGGATAATTTTGACTTTTCAGCAACTTAAAAGGAGTGTGGTGGTCCTTCTATCTAGTCTTAATGATGTCTGTCATAAAGCTGCAAAAATCACATGTTAATTTACCTAATTGCAATAAATTTGCCGTTGCATTTCAAATTCTGCTTACCAGACTTATCTTTAAGTTTCAAAATTTCAAAAAATTGTCCACATTACTAGTTCAACTCACCAACGTCCGGACCAATTGCTATCAAGTTTCGCCTCTAGTCCTCTAAGATTCTTTTCACTTTACATCAATTAAAAGTTGGGAAAATTACACTGACACCCCTTGAGGTTTGGCGCTTTGTCACTCACACCCCCTGAGGTTTTTTAGGTTACACTGACCTTCCTTCAGGTTTGTGGTTGATAACACTGACACCCCCTGCCGTTAACTGGTGTTAAAAAATAGCTTACAGCAGCAAGTTAATTTTTCAAAATGTCCAAAATGCCCTTATCTTCTTCTTCTTCTTTCACACACACACACACACACACACACACATATATATACACACATACATATATACAGAGTATAATATGATTGAGATTCCAAGAAATGTTTGGAGGAAGTTCAAGAATTTGATAATGAATGCATGGAACAAATGGCAAAATGTGGGTTTCATTTGTGGGTTCTTTAAGTTCCCTCCCTAGAGAGAATTCCAAACCCTAACATTTAATTCTAGTCTAGTGCAGAAAGAAAGAAAGAAAGATTGCTCTTGAATTTGCTGATGTTGGGTGTTTGATTTTTGGAAAGTTTGTTGTAGAGGGCATGAACTATTTTAACCAAATGCAAAACCCAATTGATTCTGGTGGGGTGGTGGGGAGGATGAGAGAGAGAGAGATGGTGGTGGTGGTGGTGGTGGCAACCTGTGGCGGTGGAGGTGGAGCGCGACCCGTGGTGGTGGTGGTGGTTTTCCGTTTGTGTGAATAAAAGAAGGCTCAGATCTGTCTTACATCAGACGAAAATGAGACTCCGCCATGGCTACAAACACAGTTTGTCTAAGAGAGAAGATGAATCTCCCAAAGGCGCTCCGAGTTGCCCGGCCAAGACACGAACTCCATTATCAGTGACTCATCTACTCAGACTCCATCATCACGGCCTCGAATTTTTTTTTGGGCGATACAACATCATCACCATCACCACCGCCAAACATGCACACACATACACACACACACACACACACAAATATGTATATATATATATATATATTAATCTATCAGACTGAATAATTTCTCCAGTTCAGAGAGAGAGAGAGAGAGAGAAGGGTTGTTGATTTTGAGATGAAATCATCGGCTCCGATCGGATCATCGAGTTTTATAGAGAGGGGCAACCACTCTAAAGAAACATCCCATCTCTATGATGTTATATTAGGAACCAAAAATTTCGGTAAGGAGTTGAAATCAAGGAGTTGAAATCCTTACAATTGGGTTTAGTTGATTGAAATCTTGTAATATTGGGCTGGAATTCATCAATTCGAACTAGATCGAGATCATGCATTGTTGCGATGGAAGCCAAAGCATGAAATTCTTCTAATTTGGAGATCGCAACTCTGAAACTTTCATCATTTCCGGTTTGCAAAGCCAATCTGATGGATTTGATACAAATTCAAATGAAGAAATTAAGAAGGAATTAGGCTTGGTTCAGGTCTTCGATTACAGATAGAGAGAGAGAGAGAGAGAGAGAGAGAGAGAGAGAGAGAATGAAAGTATGTGTTTGGTATATAAGGGTAATATGGTCTTTTTGCAAGAGCAATTAAGGGTGTTAGTCATATAACTCTGACAAGGGGGTGTCACTGTTATGTTCCAAACCTCAGGGGAGGTTTGTGATAAAATACCAAACCTCAGGGGGGTGTCAGTGTAATTTTCCCTAAAAAGTTTAACTAACGGACCACACCGACTGATGAACACTCCTATTTAATAGTTTAAAAATGAGTAATTTTTTTGTAACAATTTTTATACAGCTTTCATATAATCTCTTAAAAAGATGTGTCTATCTCTCTCCTGTGATGTCACTGTGAGAGATAGACACATTTTTTAGAAGGTTGTATGAAAGTTGTACGAAAATTGTCACCAAAGAATTACCCTTTAAAAATTGACACTTAATTATTGTGATTATGTCCGAAATGAAGCATGTAAGTTTTCTGTTGAAATTAATAGATTAAATATGTTTACCCCGTGGTTATAACTAATTTCATTTTATCCCTACGATTTAAAAGTTGACACTTTATCCTTGTGATTGAGAACGAAAGTTTATTTGTCATTTTAAATAAAAAAAATTAATTAGTTAGAGATGAATTTATATATAGGGTAATGTTATTGCCAAAACAACAATAACTAATGCCAGAACAAAAAGTGTTGTTAAAAATTTTAACGATACAAAAAAAGTATCGCTAAAACTTTTAGCAACACTTTTTGCTCTGGCATTAGCCATTGCTGCTCTGGCAATAGAGCTAGCCTTATATATATACATGAGATTTAAGGGTCAACTTTTGAACTATAGGAGATAAACTGATCAATAATCCTATGCTTCATAAATTTAATTTTCAAATATTTTGACAACTGTATCACATGCTGTGACAGTGATCAGTGGTACCACATATCACTGTTATTGTACACATAGAAAAAAGGGTAAAGTACATTTTAAACCCTGTTGTTTACACTGAGTGTCAATTTGGTCCCTTTGGTTTTAATTTGGATAACTCTCGGGGCACATAAGAATGCCACATAAATAAGATATATAAACCACAATGTGTCTATCTCTCTCTTGATGGGGTCCACAGTATCTGTGAGGTCCACAGAGGAGAGAGATAGACACATAAAGTCTATGCATGTTGTTTATGTGAGATTTTTATGTATCCCAAGAATTATACTTTTAATTTTGTCAATCTAATCCTTTAAAATTTAAAAAATGGTGCAATGTTGTCCGCACATTAGTTTCTGTTTAAAAAACTAACGTGCAACTGGATCGAAGAACCTCTCTTAGTCAGACTACCTCTTCATCAATCGTAACTCGAAACCCTAACCCTAAGCGACATTCTTTTCACACGCAGTAGACGAGAGAGCTCTGATGTTTATGAGGTGCAACTCATTTTTGGCGGGAAACGTGTAATGACACATTTACCCTTTAGACATGGTCACGGGATGTGCACTTGACCCTATGACATTAGTTTTTTGGACGGAAACTAACGTGCAAATAACATTGCACCATTTTTAAATTTTAAAGGATGATTGACAAAATTAAAACACTAAACAGAGGGGCCAAATTGACATTGAGTGTAAACTACAAGATTTAAAATGTACTTTACCCTAGAAAAATATTAGGATCCAAATTTGGAATTTTAATTTGAGAACTAGGCAAGAGATAAACCTTTTTTTGTTAATGTTGGGAAAGTTTGGGGTATTTTCGTAAGTACAAATCTTTTTCTAGAACCTAGCACTTATGGATCTGACTGTAGTCGATTTAAACTCACTCCAGATGCAACAAAATTAAACCTGAATGTAAAATGACTAAATACCCCCTCAAAATTTTCAAATAGTATTCAATAACCATAGGTATTAACCGTATTATCCGGTAAGTCAGATCACAAAGTAGGGACAATATCGGAATGTAAAATCAAAATCTCGATTATGAGCCACCTGAGTGCCTTACGGCCAGTTACGGGTAATTATATCAAACCTTAGTACATGATTATAGTAATCAACGAACTGTCTTAGTCAAACCTCAAAGGTCATCACTGTAAATTCCACTGCAACAATATTTTATTAATAATCTCTCTCTCTCTCTCTCTCTCTCTCTCTCTCTCTTGTTTTTGAGTTTGAACTCTACACCGTCCCGCTCACGCCACAACACTAATATCACTCTGATTTTCTCTTTCTCTCTCTCTCTCTCTCTCTCTCTCTAGAGAAAGCCCTCTGTTTGTCTGAATGAACGAACCCACCCTGTTTTCTTTGAGGTCTTCGAGCTCGGAAGGCAGAGTAAGAGTTGAAACTTCGATTGACATCTGATTATTCTACTGCATTTTGATTATTGATTTTTTTTTTTTTCGTTTTTTGTTTCTTTGTTTACGGATCGATTAGGGTTTCTTTGATTTTTGTCATGAATCTGGAATTTGCTAATTTTTCGGAACTTAAATTAGATGTTTCGTCTCCAAATCAGCTCTGTTTGGTTGCCAAGAAAATTCAGGAAATGGAAGAAAGATAGACATTAAGACATAGTTGGATCTTTTTTTTTAAAGAAGAACAACTACACTCAAATGGGTGTTGTGCAACTTTCTTGTTTTATTTTTATTTTTATTTTTATTTTTATTTTTTTGTTATTTAAATATATTCATTTATTTTGAAAAAATAATCCAGATTTTCTTTGCATTTTCGTAGCTTAATCTACGGATCTTTTGATTTTCCATTTAATATCTGATTTCTTGGAAATCATTGGAGAAATGTAGGTGTAGACTGTTGTTATATCTAGTTTTGATTTTCTTTTAGGCACCCCATTTTGAATTTTGGGATCTCACACATGTGCTCCATCCGAATTTGTATAATCTTTAATTGCCGCTTCTATAGGTTTTCCACTTGTTGGGCACTGTACACAAATGAGATCTACTTTGGTGCATGTACATTTGAAAATTTGGTTAATGTGCTGTTTGGTTTATGGATTTAGTGGGTCCTTAGAATACGTAATAGGAAACAAATTTAAATCCTTGAATTTTATGAGTCAATTTCCTCTTTTTTTTTTCTTTTTTTTTTAATTGTAATTTTATTTTTCTTTTCCTTTTTCTCAAAATATTTTAAAAGTTTTGAACCTAATTTTTTGATGCATGAAGGAAAACACAAGGGAACTAGTTTTTTTTTTCTTCCCATCCTTCAATGAATCCGCGAACCAAACAAAGCCCAAGGATGAATGTTATATGGCCCTTTTTTCACCAAAATCTGGTAATCCTATTTAGTTAATACAGTATTTGATTTCTTAAAGATAATGTTCATAGCTTCCCCTGTTGGAATTCATTCTCCTTCACAGTCCCTTTTGTATTAACTGGAGCAACATTGGGTGCAGATACTTACAGTGACATTAGATGAAAAATGTTCAAATGTACTGGGTTGCATTTTGTTTTTCTTTTTTCGAGACGCCTGGCCCGTAAACTGGCCCCCTTTTTGGGTTTCCAATAGGAGTGCTAAAAAAGAAGAAATAATGTAAAACAACTTGTTCAAGATTGCAGGAAGACCTAGCAATGGCAATACAATATGAGTTCCACTGCTATGCCCTCTACCCTTTGCATGAAAATTATCACTAACATTCATGTTTCTCTCTTTCATCTTTTGTTTTTTTTTTTATTTATAAAATTGATAAATTTCTAACCATGTACAATGTTCACAATCTAAGCTTGTATACTCCGGTGTGTGCATTGTACTCGGCAAAGAAAAATTTAAATTTTTTTTTGACTAATTTAAGTAAGGAGCTTCAGTTTTATTTCTCTCTTGCGGAATGGCTTCATAACATAACATTACGTTTTGTACCTTTGTGGCTTTCTGATCTCGCCATAAAATTCAATTAAAAAAAAAAAGGATCTCGCCATAAAAGGGTCCTCAACAATTGGAGTAAGTGCCCCCTACTAATGGCTTCTTGTTGTGGAAAGGTGAGAATTAGAGGTTTTCCAAATTCACATATCGGTGTTAAGAAGATAAGCATGAAAAATTGTTATTAGGCAAAACGAAAGGGTCAATCATTTTTATTTTATTTATCACGTATAAATATGAACATCTTGGAGTAATTGAGACAATCCAATGCAAAAGTGGTTTCTAATCTGGGACAATGATTTTGTCTCTTTCTTATACAAGAATTTATTTTTGCTTGTTTGCCCACTTGATTTTCTTGAAATTGTGGGCAGCTAGCTTGATGGGAAGTATTTCTGGTGATCCAACGTAGCAAAATGAAAATTTGATTTTTTGGGCGAGCTGAGGATTGCAGATTATGAGCTTCAATAATAGAATGTTAAGAAGTTTTATAAGCTGAAAATCGTGATTTACCATCATTTACTTGTATAGGCTTATGTTTGATCCAGATTTTTGAACTTTGAAATGTCAACCTCTATGTAACAATTTCTTTTTACCTTGTTTTATTTCTGTAGTTTGCTGCTTCTGTACGCTGCTACCCTTTCTTATCTCTGCACTAGGTTCTGATCATGGCTGTTATTCATTAGTGGATTCATTTGACTAAATTCGAGTTCATGCAACTCCATATGATTCACAATTCAAAAAATTTGGAAGTTGAAGTTTTAAGTGGAAAACTTTTAACATTTTGAACCTTGATATTGATGAAACCCCGCGTTAAATTCTTAGTTTTTTTTTTCCTCTCCATTTTGAGCATTGCACATGTGTTTTTATATGTATACAGTCTATACATATGTATCACTGTTTGTTTACTAAAAAGGTGAATCTTACATTTCACGATTCAATACGATTGAGATTCATAATTTTGGCAAACGGATTCACGAGTCAACAACTATTGTCCTCATTTTTCATGTTGTTGCAGGTTTGATGAGTAATATTTCAATTTAGACGTGTTTCCCTTGCTCTTCTTCAAGGCTTGTAAACATGAAGAAAGAGAATCTGAGTTTTGCTAATGCCAGAGTGACTACTGCTCGAATGACACGAGCTCAAGCTGCTGCAAATCGCACATCTGGAGGGCTGTCTGCTTCAAATGCGCCAAATCAGCAGGCTCAGAAACGGATTTTAAGAACAAATTCTAAAAGAGCAGCCTTGGATGAGATAAACACTGATGTTCCAGTTAATATTCAGCATAAGAGGAGGGCCGTGCTTAGGGATGTCACAAACGTGTTATGTGAGAATTCTTACAAAAGCTGCCTAAATGCAACTAAAGTTCCGGTTCGTATGCTATGTTTCTTCTGAACTTATTCTATTGTTGTGTGAAAGCTCTAATGGAAAACATATGGTCCTAGGATTATCTATCAGACTATCAGTAGAAGCAAATGTGGTTGCTTTAATGCTAAATGCGGTAAATGTTGGTAGATACTCAATTATAGCCTTGGCGATGAAAAACAATAGTCATGGTTCAAAGAATTGTCAGCGACCGCGAAGTCTCGCCCGAGTCGTCTCGTTATGAATTTATTGTTGGTCATTGAGAGGAGATTTCAACTCGCTACAAATTATAATGAGACAATGTCATCTTGTTTGTATCATGATTTATTGATAAGCAGAAGGAAGATATAGATTAGACTGTGTTTGTATAACTTATTTTGGAACATCATGTGGTTTTTAATTATTTCGAAAAACTATATAATTATATTATCATGTAATCTTGTCAAATACTTGTCTGTTAATTATTATAGGAGAAGTTAGACAATATCATAAATGGTTGGTGGTTTATTTTGTTTTTTTGATGGAGCAATTTTGATGTTTCTTATTGTTTTATAGAAATTTTTTGTATAAGATTTTCTGAATCTATATCTTGTTGCGTATCGCCCAATATTCTGACGGAACGCCATGATCGAGTCATCGCGGAGCTTCCCGAGATGGTTCACAATACCGTGAATTTGAACAATGGCAATAGCTAAAAGATGGGAAGAGGTTGGGTTGAGCTGTGTTTGGGTGAGGAGAAACTAAAATTTTATGTGGAAATTTTTGTCATTGATCATGTATTTTACTAGATCAGAGTCAAAAGATCATCTTAACTATGGTGACTAAAAAAAAGATGTAGTCTCTGTCAATTACTGCAATGGTGACTAAAAAAAAGATGTAGTCTCTGTCAATTACTGCCAATATTCTTTACACAAGATTGCAATTTGACTTTGATTTTGCAATTGCCAGAAAAAGAACAGCAAGCAGGCTAAAAAAGGTTCTGTAAATGCATCCAAGGTGGCCCCTTTTATTGCTGTTGAAAAGCCACTCCCAGATGATTCAAAACCAAACATGACCCAAGAAACTGGGAAAACAGAACCTCTGAAATCTACAAAAGTATGGTCAGATAAGCTGGAGAGGAAAGTAGCGTTCGAGCTAAGTGAAGAAAAGGCTGCGGAGAAATGTGGAAATGACAATCCTCAGTCAGGGAAACGATATTCTGGAATGCTGTTACAACTCCAAAACTTTCCAAACAAAGGTTTGCCCTCTCTTTCAAATTTCTCGTTCATGGACATCAGGGTTCCATTTGGTTTGCGGATTTAGAGAAGGAAAAGAAAACAAGAAGGAAAACTATGTCCGTAATCTTTTCCTCCGTGCTGTTTTCCTTAGTAGCCAAACAAAGAAAAGAGTTTTCCTCAGTGTTTTCTCTTCTTTTCCCTCTCACTTAATCCATGAACCAAATAGAGCCTAACCTATATTACCCGGACTTGGCATAAAAGGTGCCGTGTCCGTGTCGACGTGGGTATGACAAGGATACCGACACGGCAAATGTGTCGGACTTGTTTTGTACCATGTCGGACATGGCTTGCTATAAAAAATATAATCTTAAGAGACAAACTGTTTCCTAGACTCAAGGTCTTGTTAATTTTTTTAGGTTGTCAGTACATTTAACAGCCCATATCCTAGTGTTGACATTTATAGATGTCTAGGTAGAGTTACTTTTCTAAAAATTATTTAAACTCCGTCAAAATAATGTGTGAAATAATAAAAAAAAACATGAGTAATGCTATGCTTTTAGGTTTATAAACATTCTAATTTTAAGAATATACCTTGTTCTATTTCTTGTTTGACATGTCCTCGTACCCGTACCTAAATTTTGGATCCTTTATGGTTGAGTCCCCTTATCCTAAAATATTGGGATCTACTGAGCCTAGGGGTGGCAATCGGGTCGTGTCGGGTCATAATCGTGTCGGGTCATTATCGTGTTGGGTCATTGTCGTGTCGGGTTATAATCGTGTCATTCTTAACGTGTCATAATCGTGTCGGGTTATAATCGTGCCGAGTCATACACGGGTCACCCGTTTAACCCGTCTAACCCGTGTAGGGTGTCATTGGTTCGGTTCGGTTCGGATCGGATCGAATTTTATTTTTTTATTTTCGATTTTTTCATGTTTTGAAAACCAACCGAAGTGGTCGGTTCGGTCGGTTTTGCCAATTTGAGCGGTCGGATCGGTTTTTTAGTTGTAGGTAATTTTAAAAAAACCAACCGGTTAGCTTGGTTCGGTTATTCGAAAAATGCTTCCAGTCTTACTAAGAACACAAACAAGCCTTTCATAAAATGTATCAATTATTAAAACGTACGTCTTAAATACCAAAATATTACAAATATAACAATGTCCAATTATTATAAACTTAACACCCAAGCATTTCCAAACAAAATGAATAAGAAGAAATATTGTTTTTACTAATTGTATAAAGAAATTTCTCCACTTGCCATCCATCAAGAATCAAGATTAACAATTGTATTTGTCTAATTGACTAATTTGTCTCCCTCCCAATCCAGCAATCCTGGCGGACTTCCTCCCTTTTATTCTATTTTATTTTATTATTATTATTTTTTTTTATACAATGCTTGATGCATGAATGCTTCCAGGCTCCAACTTCCTCCCTCCCTTTTTAGTTAATAATAATTATTGTTTTTTTATTATATTAGTTATTCATTATTATATATATATATATATATATTTACTTGTTCGGTAAGTTGGTAACTACTCTTTTTTTTTTTTGGTGAGCAAACAAAAAAAAAAAAAAAAATTTAGTTTTTATATATATAAATTTTAAATAAATATGTTTTTAAAATTTTTTTTTTAATTCTTATTTATATTATTTATATTTTAGACTTCCATATTATTAAAAATTATTTTTAGAACTAAAAAAAATGCCCTAACTGCACTTAAATACTTAATCGGGTCAAACGGGTTAGACGGGTTGACCCGCTTCAACCCGTTTATTAATCGTGTCACACGGGTCGACTCGTTTATGACCCGTGCCCTTATACGGGTCACCCAAATCCGTTTATTTTCGTGTCGGGTCGTGTCGGGTTGCCGTGTCGTGTCGAAAATTGCCACCCCTAACTGAGCCCGACTTCCGGATTCATATCCACACTCGACACACGTATCCGAGTCCGGGTAACATTGAGCGTAACCCTCTAGAAAATATTATGACATGCATGATTGCCTAGATCACAGACTTTAGTCCTTAGTTCGCCGCGACATGGCTATGCTCCCACTATCAATTTGTGGATTGTGAAAGGACGACGTGCGGATTGTGAATGACCAATGCACGGATCTTTAGTTAACGGAATGTGGATTATGGCAGATTTCTGCAATTTCATCACTTTCCTCAGAAAATTCTGTTGATTTTTGACCAAGTTCAAGATGGAGTGTCACAGGTACAATTAGAAATTATTGTTTCTAAAAGTGTATATGGCACGCGCTAGAGACAATAATATTTATAAAATGACAATCAAAGTATAGTGAAAAGAATTATTGTCGTATTTAGTGTACATTATAGCTACTTTACACTAGAGATATCAAATCTATATAGTTACAGTCACACAATTTAGGTGTATGTATACACTTTGCTAAGTATATGTACAATTAGTATTTTCAAACTCGATACTCTGTACACAGCATTTTCGAAGGTCTTCAAAGTCGGTCACTTGTAGGTAAAAAAAGGTCTACAACCTGTGTCTCTCCTGCCATCCTAAAGGAGAGGTGTACTATAGGGCTCAAGTTCTGTTGGATATGTGTTATTTTATACATATAAGAAACGATTAGTTTTTGACAACTTCATTGACAATAAAGAAAGTACCAACTAATAGCTAACTAGGTCCAAGTTCCTACCAAAAATCATTTAATTAGAGCAAATAAGAAAGATGGTTTTAGTACATGATATCGAGAAAGATTGGGTTGTGAATCTGAAATTGTAGTAAGTCAGTAACCACTGTTTGAGGCACGAAACTCAACTCGGCAATGCCTTTGTCCCATATTGTTTGAGCCGGCCCGTTTGTATATTTCTTTTCTGTCTCTTCGCCGTATGATTACTCCAGTCCACTCATTTGTAAGTGTGTATTGTGACAACTAGTTTTCTGTATTGCCGTTATCCTACTATTTGACCAATATGCTTTGTCGTAATGTAGAGGTATAGTTTCTTCAACTATATTATTGATCTAACGAATATAATGATGTGTTGTGATATAAGTAGAAAAAACAACATATATGATAGGAAGGTTTCGTTTTTTTTTAAATAGTGAATTGTCCTGTATTGCATATGTTACTTTAAATTACATACAAATGAACGTGACAATTTTTGATAAATACAGGGGAGAAAACTAAAAATTGTGAGAAATTGCCGATATCCACTGATCCAGACTTTATAGATATTGATTCTGGTCACAAGGATCCTCAATTGTGCAGCCTTTATGCCCCTGAAATCTATGACAACTTACGTGTTTCAGAGGTTTGTGCTACATGTTGTGTTCTTTAATTTGTACATGACTCGTTATTGCGTTGATACTTAGAAATATTGTTCGGTTGTACTTGCAAATTTGAATATAGTTTTCCAGCCAATGGCCAAATCTTGAGTGAGATACTTGTGCCTAATTTGAAGACCTTTTTGAGACTCTCGTGTTCTGATCAAAATGCCTAGTCACATACTCTAACTGCACAAAAGATGTAGGTCGCCCTTGAACCATCAAAGCAATGCATGTATGCATAGCTTATGCTCTGCAAAGTGACATTTTCTCGTAGTACATGCATCTTGCACGGATATCAGCATATTCTATATATATATATATATATATATGAGAAAAACCGAAAGAGGGGTAGAGATGCAGATAAAACGTTATGGAGTAAGAGCCATAGATGTTACTTAACATTGGTTTCCGTCAACCCCCTACTCATATTTTCATGTACAAAACACCATATCCGACTTAAAAGCAGAAGCAAAGCAAGTAAGGCTTGTTTTTTGTGAAAAAGTAAAAATTGTACTCCATTCAATTATATCTTAAAAACAAGTTGGTAATGGACAAAATAATGTAGTTATAATTGTTGAGAATGCATTCCGAAGTTGTATTCCCAAACTCACCTTACATGGGACAAACCTTTATCCTTGTTTCTCCAGCTCATACGAAGGCCGAGTTCTAATTTTATGGAAAGAGTTCAGCGAGATATCACTCAGAGTATGCGGGGGATTCTGGTTGATTGGCTTGTGGAGGTTAGTGGTATTTTTACCCTCGACGATGTTAATGAACTTGGCAACTAATTTATCCTTGTTTCTCTTTGATTTTGCAAATTTAGGACTTGAAAAGATATTATGACTTGTGTGACATGAACATGACTATAAATCACTGCAATTGTGATGGTTTTTGGAGGAATTCCTATCATTTACTCTTCATTCTTTTGTAACCTCCATGCATCTTTGTAGACTTAACAAAAATTTCCCTTCTCCCGGAAAATGTGTGTTGATTTTAGAGACAATGGGCAGAAGGCATTGTTAAATGTAGTTGTCTCAAGTCTAATTTCAACAACTTCTTCCTTTGTTTATTTTTTTCTCCTTTTCTTCCTTAAATGCTTCAACTTGGGTTTCTGTTTTCATGAATTCTTTGACCTAAACAATATTTGCCCATCCTTTAATAATCCAGTTTCAAAAAATATTAAAACTTCGGGCGTGTTTGATAACCCAATTAAGTGTTGAAAATGAAAAATTTCAGCACTTATTTCTTTTCAGTGCGTTTGATAATGTACCACTTAATTGAAAAGGCAGCCAAAAATTCACTGAAAACTTTAAGTGAAAATTTTCTACTAAAATATTCACTGAATACAGTCTATTTCAGTACTTGAAATACTGATTTCAGTATTGTAAATGCAATCACTTAATGTATTCAGTACTTAAAATTCAGCACTTAATTTTCAGTACTTAATTCAGTTTCATCAAACGGCCCCTTCTCCAATTTCTGTAGTGTGTTTGCTTGACCAAAGAAAAAAGGAATAAATTCCAATTTTTCTTCTTGAATTGCATTCAATTGGCATCAGGTAGACCTAAGAAGCACCGGCGTGGACACGCGAAACGGACACGACACGAATACGTGGACGCGATATTTCTCAAAAAACTAGATACGAATACCTCTGGGACACGTAGATTTCTTATTTTTTTTAAAAAAAATATTTATTTTACTATGTCTAATCAAAATTGGCATAAAACACATAAATTACGACAGTGTTATGACATTATTACAATAACAAAGCCAATAAATAAAATTCAAGAATATCTTCATTAATCATCATTCATCAACATTCATACATTACTTATACGTTACTTACGTATATGCCAAATGACATGGTCTCAATATATACTTCCTTCCATCTTTTTTAACCCTAAACTTTCTTTTATGTTTGTTTTAAACCCATCACAATTTAAAAATTTTCATAAACATCCATTGTGTTATACAAGAATAGCAACTTAGCATGTCCCACGCGTCCTAAGGGTGTCGTGTGTGTCCTAATCATGTCAGTCAGGTGTCTGTTTGGAAAAAAAAAAAAAAAACAATTCAGACACGATAATTAGAGTTTCTACATATGTCCAAAGAGTGTCGGTGTCGGATATGCTGCCGCGTCCGACACCGACACGATGGCCAAAATAGAGTGTCGGTGCTTCATAGAGGTAGACAATGCTGATTTTTTTTTTCCTTTTTTTTTTCTTCTTTTTCAAACAAAGTGGTATCTATATTCACCATATCTGAAAATCTTGAACTTGGTAGTTTACTTTCAAAGTGGGTGTATATATGCACCATATCTGAAAATCAAGAACTTGTAGAATTCCAGAGGATTATTTCTTTCTGGGAGAAAGGCTGCATTTTCTTATCACCCTATTGCGTTTGATTTGAGTATATATTATGAAATAACTTAAATAGTTATTTGATAATGCATCTAAAACTATTCTTAGGATATCGAAAAACCTCCTGTTTAAACAGAATGGAAAGTCCTATTATGTCTGCGACCAAACCAGAGGAAGGGATTCAAGGGAAGTCGCTTACAAAAATATTTGAATTATTTTTCACCCTACATTGTTTTCTTCTTCCTAAATCCTAATTATTTCCCTTATTAACCTAAGAAAAAAAATAAGTGTTTCCTCAGTGTTTTACTTTTCCTTTCTCTCACTAAATCCATGAACCACACAGAGCCTAAGAGATCTTTGTCACCTCTCATTTTCTTAACTTTTGGGAGTCAAGTTCTCTGGATATCAATTTGTTCATACAGTTTGTAGTTTTGAAATCTTCTCATGGTTTCTTGAACCAAAGGTGGACTTCAATTTCAAAGGAATTAATAACTTTGTTCTATTCTTGACTTCAGGTATCTGAGGAATATAAGTTGGTGCCAGACACACTGTACCTCACAGTATATTTTATCGATTTGTTTCTCTCTCAAAACTACATTGAAAGGCAGAGACTTCAACTGCTTGGCATCACTGGCATGTTAATTGCCTCGTAAGACCCCCTTATCTATTGCAGTATTCAATAAATGATTTCTTTTTTGAACTTTTACGCTATGGATTAAATACTACACATAAAGCTGTTGTGGTGACAATTAGGATAAATAAAACCTTCAAAGTTATAACTAAGATTGTTTTGGAGTTTGGAGGTGTGAAGAGTTAATTGTGTTTAATTCTCATGTAGATATGTTGCTTAAATGAAGTGATCATTTTCAAATTACATTGTTAATTGCAGTCACTTCTCTCTCTCTCTCTCTCTCTCTCTCCTTTTTGATGTATTTAACACGGTTTTCCTCTTTATGACTCGAAGGAAGTATGAAGAGATTTGTGCACCACGTGTGGAGGAATTTTGCTTCATCACAGATAACACTTACAAAAGAGAAGAGGTATCTTGCTTAGCAGTTTGTCACTTTAGAAATCTTTTTAGCTTACTAAAATCCCTCTCTCTCAACCTCATCAATACTCACACACGCACACACACTGACACACATCCCCAAACGATTTAATGCTCTACACCATTGTTGCCAAATTTTAAATCGAGTCTGGTGAATTGGTTTTGCCAAAACTATGATCGTGAATCATAAGATTCACTTTTACTAGAAAATAAAGTGTAATATATATATGTATAGGTAATAATACATATGCACAAAGCTTAAATGAAGAAAATACCAATTTAACACACGTTTCATGCAATATCAATGCTCAAAATGTTGACAGTTTCACTTAAAACTTGAAACTTCAAAGTTCAATTTTATGAATCATTTGAATCGCGAATGACATCAAGTAGCATGAAACTCGAATGGACTCCTAGAAATCAACTTGTGAATCGAGTGATTCTAACAACCATTCTTTACGCAACTATGTTCTTTTGCCAAAGTACTTCTGGTGTACCAGAGTTCATGATTAAAGAAAACTGGCAGGTACTATCAATGGAGAGTCAAGTTTTGAACTATCTGAGCTTTCATCTCTCAGCACCCACAGCCAAAACGTTTCTTAGGTACTTCGCTTATCTTATGTATATCGTCTTTGTTAGTACAGTCTTTGTCCATTAACTGAAACTTTTGAGGTACTTTGTTTTTCTTATTTTTCGTCCCTACAGGAGATTCTTACGAGCGGCTCAAGCTTCTTACAAGGTAATATATAGTGCATTTGGGTCATTCACTGAAAAGAATATTTTTTCTACGTGCTTAGTTTCTTCAAACTTTTCAGACACCCTGTCTAGAATTGGAGTTCTTGGCCAATTACTTAGCAGAACTGACATTGATAGACTATGACTTCCTAAAGTTCATCCCTTCCATTATTGCTGCATCAGCTGTGTTTCTTGCCAGATGGACATTAGATCAAACAGGCCACCCATGGGTTTGTATTAACGCTTTTGATTAGTTCTTTCAAGGTCTTTAATTTGTGCTATGGTGAGTTTGAATTTTAATATACATATAGATATTCATGTGTTGTTCTTTTCAAGCAGAATTCTACACTGCAACACTACACCAATTATAAGCCATCTGAGCTGAAAGCCACTGTTCTTGCATTACAAGATTTACAACTGAATAGTAATGGCTGCCCTTTGAACACGATACGAGCTAAGTACAAGCAAGATAAGGTAAGAAAATGTGGAACAATAATGGAGAAAAAAAATCATGTTTGGCTTCATTTGCATCTCTCGTAATCTTTCAAATGTGAGAAAAACGGCATGCTTGATAATATTGCTTCTCATTATTCTCATCGTATATAAGGGCCTGTTTGGGAACGCTTAAAATAAGATTTGGTTCAGTCCTATAGCTTTGGGCAATAGAAAAACCGTTTAGTGGTTTAGAAAAGAACAAGGTTCTATTTAGTGTGGCATTTTTTTGTATCTGCCTTTTGGTTAACTTAAAAATCCCTTGAGAACCAATCTTTATCAAACCAACACAATACTGATTATCATAGAAACCATATCAAAGTATGGCCGGATCCAGACCTGATTCTGTTTTAAGCAATTCCAAAACAGCCCCCCTAGACTGTTTGAAAAAGGCTCAGAACCGAACAACAAAACCGGTCTACGCGTTCAGTTGTTTGGTAAATGTCTTTTTATGGAGTGGAAATCCGTGCCTGAACTAAAATCACCCTAAAAACAGGTTCTTTCTTAAATCAACATGATGGTGGTTTTCATAAGTACCCCAATAGAAAATGAAAACGGGACTGAACCAGAACCTATTTTTGGCAGCCCCAAACAGGCCTAGGTCTCACTTTCTATCTGGTTGTATGATAACCAAGGTTACGTTGGTCTGAGAAACATTAGACTGAGCATAATAGACTCTTGTGCAAGAAATGACAATTCATTGAACACTTGACTCTATAGAGCAGTCACTTATGAACAATATAATCGTTTCCTTACCTTCCCAAACAACCCCGAATCCTATAAGAATCATACCAACTCAAGACTTGCATGCCATTATTTGTTTTGACATCTTCTGCTGGTTTTCTAATTATCTGATTTTGTAATAGCAGTTTAAATCTGTGGCAGCCTTGTCTTCACCGAAACTTCTCCAAACACTCTTCTAACGGTAGAACTGCTGATTTATCTAATCACAACAGAGTGCTAACAGATAAAAGATCACTTCACCTTCAAAGTTGGAGTTTCCTCTTATTTTGGCCTATCCTCCAATTGTACCCGATGTCTAATCTTAATCTTTTCTTTTATTCCTTCTTTTGCAATTATATTCCTTGATATCAATCTCTTTTTACTTTCATGTCTATGTTAATAATTTTTGTAACTTTTATTGAAGTTTGGTTCTTCCAAACCTGTCTTGTAATGTTGAATTCGAGGTCTCAGAATGTTTATGACGCCAGTTGTGCATTAATGGCAAACTTTTTTACTTTGTTTTTCTAATCTAGCTGGTCAGATGATACAGATAAAGAACTATTTTTGGCATTTTATGATGTCAGAAAGGATGTAATTTACTGAATGTAACATTGGTTAGCTTGGCCTCAATTAGATGAGCTACTTTTGTTGTATTACTACTAGTCTTTATGTCTTTCTCAGCCAAAAAAAAAAAAAAATGGTAAATTTAGATAGAAAGAAAAAGTGAATATGTATTGGAAGGTGCAGTGGTATTTGCTTTTATTTATTTACCTATATTTTTCTTAATTTTTATTTCAATTTAGAAGATGTATCGGAATTTGCTGAAAATTTTCAAGAGAAGGATTTTTCTATAAGTGCTTATTTTCATATTTTGTGATAGTTGTTGCCTAAACTGGTCAGGTTGGTTGAGAATGACAGATGATATGATTTATGTAATACCTGTAATTTTTATTCCAGTTCTAGACAGTAATTATAAAATTTCCACTATAATTAAATATTATTTTTATCCATAATTATACCTGTGTTGGCCAGAGTAACATATTGGGCGAGTTGGCCAGAGTAACATGTTGGGCATGTTGGCCAGAGTAACATATTGGGCGAGTTGGCCAGAGTAACATATTGGGCGTATTGGCCGTAACATATGGGGCGTGTTGGCTAAAGTATATCGTGGCGATTGGCTAGATTATATGGGGCTGTGTGTCGGGATTTGACAGACCGTAGGTATGGGACTACGTGTCTGATTAATGTGGACCCAAGAGTCTATGTTATGTATCGGGAGATTGGGACGATATCTATTGTTAGATATTGAGTTGGTGCATACATGCATACAAACGATGAGATGATCCTTTTATTGATGTCATTATATACTACATATCTATAGATATTCTGTTAGTATTTGCATTCACTCGGCTTTCGTAGCTGACGGCGTTTTATGCCGCTGGATATTCGACGTCCAGCTGGCCAGGGTTATGAGTATTCAAGAGATGCATACATGGATAGGGGCTACAAGGAGGGAGCATACGATGATGGAGGCTATGCTAGAGATGACTACTACGCAAGCTAAAGACTTGGAGCTTGCTGTTGATAGTTTATGCTTATGTTTTTAGAGACTGTTGTAATAGTTAAGTTTGTAATCGGCATATGTTGCTGTAATGTTTTATTTATATTTTCTGCAAACACTTTGGTTTTGTAATAGTTAGTATTGAACTCTGATTATATATATCAACCTTAGAACTTTCCAATGCGTGGTTTAAATCATTACTCTGATGGTTTGACTTTGGTTATGGACAATATGGTGACTTTCAACTGTCATGGCGTACGAGTCCAAAAAGGAATTTATTTTCTCTATTTTTGCTACTGCGGGGCGTGACAGGATTTTTGGTATCAGAGCTCTAGGTTTTACTTAGATGTGCTCGCTGATTGTCCCCTACCATCTATTTCTAGTATTTAAGATTCCTGAGATATGAGTATTAAGATAAGTTCGTCATTCTGACGTTAGATAGTTTCCTTGCAGGTTAGCATGGATCCAAGCTTTCATAAGTTTGTGGATGATCCCTATGGAGGTCACGTGATTCATGGGGACATTGTGGAGCCGGCTGATCCAGAGCTTTATTACGAGCGCATACGCCGTGCGGCCAGCTAGTACTTAGAGGAGGATGTATGGAGAGCCCTGTATGTTACTAGACGGACTCACCCTACTGAGATTCGTATGGACGCATACCATTTCGCGATGACTCGGGAGGCTATTTATCACGAGATGGCTCGGTTGGTCCAGAGTAAGCCAGAGATGGACGCTATCGAGTTGAGAGCTATCTTAGCAAGGCCTGATCCCCTACCCGTACCTGTGGTTGTACCAGCTCAGGTAGCACCACCGGTACCAGTACCAGTACCACCAGTACCAGCACCACCCGCACCGGTTCCAGTAGCACCAGTGCCAGAGCCAGCAGAGCCCGAGCCGATAGGGGATGACGAGAATCCGGTTGAGGACATAGAGCCTGGTGACGAGGATGTGGACGGGGACGGAGAGGAGGAGCCCGTGGACGACGATGATGAGCCGGAGGATGACCCAGAGGAGGATCCCGAGGACCCAGAGCCCGCAGACATGGATGTTATAGCCGGAGGAGATATTGTACTAGAGGTAGATGATGATGCTGATGATGAGGGACCTGAGGAGATAGTTATACCTGAGTTAGTAGCAGGGCCTATATTACAGATGGCAGTCCTTGTCAATAGGGCAGCAGATTTGGTAGCAGGGATAGCTGCACAGCCAGAGGGATTCATTATAGGAGAGGCCGAGTTAGCAGAGGCTATTGCTATAGCCAAGGGATTTGTCGTTGCAGCTGCTGATGCCGCTGAGCCACCAGTAGACGCTATGGATGAGGATGACGAGGAGTCAAGAAGCTGAGGACTAAAGAAATTCCTCTGGTGAAAGTTCAGTGGAGACACCATGATGAACGCGAAGCTTCTTGGGAGTTGGAATCAAAAATGCGTGAAAAGTTTCCAACTTTGTTTAGTGACTAGCTAGCTCAGATTTCGAGGACGAAATCTTTGATAAGAGGTGGATATTGTAATACCTGTAATTTTTATTCCAGTTCTAGACAGTAATTATAAAATTTCCACTATAATTAAATATTATTTTTATCCATAATTATACCTGTGTTGGCCAGAGTAACATATTGGGCGAGTTGGCCAGAGTAACATGTTGGGCGTGTTGGCCAGAGTAACATATTGGGCGAGTTGGCCAGAGTAACATATTGGGCGAGTTGGCCAGAGTAACATATTGGGCGTATTGGCCGTAACATATGGGGCGTGTTGGCTAAAGTATATCGGGGCGTTTGGCTAGATTATATGGGACTGTGTGTCGGGATTTGACAGACCGTAGGTATGGGACTACGTGTCTGATTAATGTGGACCCAAGAGTCTATGTTATGTATCGGGAGATTGGGACGATATCTATTGTTAGATATTGAGTTGGTGCATACATGCATACGAACGATGAGATGATCCTTTTATTGATGTCATTATATACTACATATCTATAGATACTCTGTTAGTATTTGCATTCACTCGGCTTTCGTAGCTGACGGCGTTTTATGCCGCTGGATATTCGACGTCCAGCTGGCCAGGGTTATGAGTATTCAAGAGATGCATACATGGATAGGGGCTACAAGGAGGGAGCATACGATGATGGAGGCTATGCTAGAGATGACTACTACGCAAGCTAAAGACTTGGAGCTTGCTGTTGATAGTTTATGCTTATGTTTTTAGAGACTGTTGTAATAGTTAAGTTTGTAATCGGTATATGTTACTGTAATGTTTTATTTATATTTTCTGCAAACACTTTGGTTTTGTAATAGTTAGTATTGAACTCTGATTATATATATCAACTTTAGAACTTTCCAATGCGTGGTTTAAATCATTACTCTGATAGTTTGACTTTGGTTATGGACAATATGGTGACTTTCAACTGTCATGGCCTACGGGTCCAAAAAGGAATTTATTTTCTCTATTTTTGCTACTGCGGGGCGTGACAATTTATGAGATGAGGAATTTAGGATGTTGATTTCATGCCCAAGTGTGTCATGGTAGTATGGATATGTTGCATATATGTGTATAAGCGACAACATGAACTCGTTACGAAATAAATGAATTTGAGTATAACTTATACACAACGGGATCGAGTGATAAAAAAAAGGTTCATTGTTTTAATCATGTTAACTTGTCTAACTCGAATTAACCTATTTATCTAATTGGGTTAGGCTGTTCAAGAAACAAAAAAAAAAAAAAAAAAAAAAAAAAAAAAACTAATTGTTTAACCCATGCATGCTATGATAATGTACTTATTTAATGATGGTGTTTTGAGAATTTACACAGCATTAATCATTGTGAACATCCCTACAGTAGCATTCACACTCTCCAACTAAGGCTTAGTTTGGCCCCCAAGTGGTGCTTCTCCTTTTTTAAAGCTCAATTTCATGTTAATTTATTTGTTAACTAGGTTATGAGCTTTGCAAAAATTGAACTTAGAGCTTTTTTGGGGGGAGCTTTTAAAAGCTCTAGAATGGAGCTTTTAAAAGCTCAAGGTTGCTTTTTGGTTTCATGATGTCTTTTTGAAGAGTAGTGTGTCACTTGTATAAAATTATCAAACAACTTAGTAATAAATTTCATAAGCTCCTTTTAAAAAGCCACATGGGGGCCAAACTAAGCCTAAGACTAAGAGGTTGTTTGGGAAAGCAAAGAATTGGTTCTACAAATTCAAGTGTTTAGTGAGTGTTAATTTTTTGCATAGGAGCCCTTGTCTAGACTAACTACTCTATTAAAACTGGTTCTTATCAAATTATCATAACCTTGATTCTCACAACACAAGAACAAGCTAAAAGGCGAGACTTGTACTAAACCTGGTCCAATTTTAGACTTTACCAAACTGGCCTTAAGATTTTTTTTGTTTTTTTTTTTAAAATGCTTTATCGTATACTTTATTATTCGTAATATGGATTTGAACTTCTTGTGTGTGAGTAGGGTTTTTTTTTTCTTTAACAAGTGCCTGAAGACGGTTAAACAGGTACATGGATTAATTGTATTATGTTATCCCTAACTATTTTTAAAAAAAGGTTGCAAGTAATTTCCAGGGAAATCTACCCACAGCCAAGTTTCAAAAGTTTCCAATTCCTTTGTAGAGAAAGCATAATGACTAAGTGCCCGTCTAATAGAATTGAAAATGAAGTAAAAAAATATTACTAAGTACTATATATTGCTAAAAATTTAAGCTACTGAGTTTGCAATATTTAAAACAATGTCAAGTCTTGAAAGTAAATCGCTTTCAGTGATTTTATTAGTAGAACTTTACTTAAAATTTTTAGTAGATTTTTAACTAGGTTTTAGTTGAGTCATACATTATCAAATGCAATAAAAAAAGCGCTGAAAATAAATTTTCTTAGAACTTAATTAGATTAACAAACACACATACTCTGATGAAAATAAAGTAAGATTTGTAAAATTCTAGGAATGATATTAGTTGCAAACCCAATAGCTTTTGATGATTGGCTCAGTTATGGGAATAATGTTCAAGTCATCATCAAATGCACTCCTTTCAGAAAGATAACTTATGATCTCCTTATTGAAAGCAAGCAAAACTTCCACTGAACCTAGAAGATGTAACTGAATACCATAGAGTTTCCTAGTTGTTCCCATATCAAATGTTAAATGGTACATTTAAATTTCAATGGAAGGCCAGTGAACTGTTAATTCTACACGGAAAAAAAAAGGGAACATTTGAAGAAAAAGAATGAAGCTCAAATGATCCCCTTTTTCAAGTGCCTTCACAATGAAAAGGGTCAACAAATGACAGAATCCAATTATTGAGGTTGTAGTAGTGGTTAGTAAGAAGAAATGCAAAGTGGCATTAATATCAACACAACTATTCTTGCCTTTAGCTACGCCAAGAAGCATTCATGGAGGAGTAATTCTATGCCTCCCAAATTTTATGCACAAATTTGGTTCCCAAATACTTGAACAGTTGTACTACATGCTGTGGCAGTGGTCGATTGTACCACATGTTGTGGCAATGGTTGATGTACCACAATACCACTGTATGAGGTGCAACTGACAAAGCATTGAAAAGCAAATTTGAGACTCTGATTAGGGAAGCATATCATTACTCTACATGGAGACAGTACAGCTAACTATAGCAATTGTAGAGTAACATTGACAACAACAAAGGCAGTTTCAGCCTAGAGTTCAAAATCCTGCCTGTCCAGCTTCCACATGTTAACAATGGGAGGGGGGAAGACACGCGCGCGTGCACACACACACACACACACAAACTAGGGGTGATATCTGGTGATGAGTGTCCCATAGAGGTGTACAAAACTCGCATTTGATAGTTTTCCAAATAGATCACCTCGAATCGAGCTGTGCCTCTAGGTGTAATTGACAAATTGTGGTTTCTCTCTAAACGTTGCCATCAACAGTGCCAAGCAAGGTGTATTGACTAAACAAAAAATTCCACATGAATGCCTTCCAATTGAAGCAGAATACTTTCAGTGAAGCTCGAAAATAACTTACATAATAATAAAATAAAACAAAATAAAAAAGACTGTTACCCTAACCCATCAAACATTTTCAAGTCAATACGATACTTAGAATGGCCACAGAAGAAATGGAACCAAACTTTTCAATTGACGTAGTCATGGAACTTAATTTTGGGAATTAAGTAGCAAACGTACAATGAGGTTAGCCATGGATAGTGCACAATAATCAGAAATACCGTAAACAGTCCCAACTGATACACCAAGATATTGAAAGATTGATTGCCAGATTGTGCTTTTCTAACGAACATGCAAAATTTAAATACAAACATATAATCCGTAACTAGAACAAGGGAATGTAGAGCAACTAATATATTACTAATCAATACTGCATAGAACTTATTATTACACCTCCAATGTCAAAATGAATGGTATAACACGTACACACAAGAATCAACTGAAGTTTAACAATATGAAAATTACATCCGTAAATTGCGTAAGCCTGGACCACCTAGGCAGTGGAAATAAATCATATCATAAGCTAAACCCACCTAATCTGCTTTCGATCCAATTTTCCTTGTAAAACCACAACTCCGTAAAAAAAAATAAACATACACAATGGCCACTGCCCTGGGAAACGTACTCGGATCATTCGTAACAACACTGCTATAAGCCACAAGAAAGTTCCAAACAAAAGGAATTGGTTCTATTCCATGATCCACAGAAACCTAAGAAGAAGCGCACCCGATTCAGAATTCAGAACCATCTAATCCGCTTTTCCCTCCAATTTCCTCTTGTATTCCTCCATTTCATTCAACCACAAATCCGCAAACTCACAGTTCTTCCAAGCATCAAACCACGGTCCCCCAAGCGTATAATGTATCGCCTTAGGAAACGTACTCGGATCATCCTTAACAACACTATTATGACCCACAAGAAAGTTCCAAACAAAAGGTATCGATCCAATCTCATGATCATCGAGCCACTGAAACCTATGGAGAAACGCACCCGATTCAGAATTCACAACATCGGGCGTCAAAACCCGATTCTTGGGATGCCCACAATTATACAACACCATTGAAGACCAATTCTTCCTAGGATAAACAGTCTGAACCACCCCATCCATCTTAGTGGTCTCCTTAGGAGTATAATCATGTTGTACACACATTATCGCGTAATTATCATCAATCAAATCACACAATTCCTTAATATCAGCTAAATACAAGAAATCACAATCCACAAACATGGCCCAACCATTAAAATTTGCCAAGTGTGGTGTCAAAAACCTACTAAATGAGAACTCTGTGCTCTCAAGCTTGCCTCTTTCGCGCCAATACAAACCTAATTGTCTCAATTCAGATTGTTTGATTGGTAAAACCTCAACAGGGATTGAAGATCGCTTGAGGATCGAGTGGCGACAGACCTCGAAAGCGAGATCTTCGCGCGGATCGTAACCTACGAAGATCTTGAATGGGTTTTTTGGGTTTGTACCATTGTTTGAGAAAATGTTGCCATTGCTCAAATCAGGGTTTGCAGATTTTACCTCTTCGCCGTTCAAATTCGCGACTGGGATTGGTGCCGACATTTCAATCTAAGATCAATTGCTGTGAAAAAAACAGAGAAATTGTTTCAAAAACACAACTCCAATTATACATTTTCCATATGTGTGTGTGTGTATGTATATTGATGCATATATGTATATGAATGGATATGTGTATTGTATATCACAATATGGAACCAAATGCTTCAAAAACACAATCCCATATTATACATTTTCCACATATATATACACATATATGTATGAATGTATATGTGTATTGTATTACAATATAGAATTAAAGATTGAGAAATTGAGGGTTTGAGAAAGTACCTTGGAGAGAAGAGAAGTAAATCTGGGATATGATAGTTTTTGGAAGAACAAGAGTCAAATTTCTTTGATTTTCTATTGACGATTCTGGTTTTTTTTTTTTTTTTTGGGGTTACTTTTTGTATTTTCGCTATATTTGGGGCACCATTCAAGTACGGAGTATAATAACACTAATGATGTAGGAGAAGCTATTCAATTCTTATCAGCCAAACAGCTGTCCGATGGCTGTACAACAGAGTACAAAATTAGAGAAATTATTCAATCAGACCGTCACACCACTTCAGTACTGTGTGACTATTTAATCTCAACCATCCATTTGCCCCTCTTCTTAGGGAGATTATGACAAATGATTATCAAATTTTAAATTTAAAATTCCTCTAACCACTTGTTATAATCTCCTTAGAAGGAGGGAGCAAGTGGATGACTGAGATTAAATAATCACACCACGTCTATATGTTGATATGGCGTGACCAGCTCACTTAATAACTTCTCACAAAAATTCGGACCCCTTTGTGGTGTAATTATTGAATGAGGTTGTATCATCTGCATCGAATCACATGATCTTCTTGTGGTGCCTGGGAAACTCAACAAAAATTTAAAATGTAATGTTAGGGACATAAAAGTGTTACAAATGTATACTAATTAAAAAAAAAAATTTGTGGCATCTCATGTGGCAGTAGAATCATCACACTTAACTCTGTCACATGAGATGCCACATATTTTTGTGAACATCTCTTTGTTACCCTTTTGTGTCCCAAACATTGCCCAAATTTAAAATCATTGGGAGGGGATACAATCCTTCCTGGTATCCCCATGATACCCAATATATGTTTTCTGTTTGTGGTGTAAATATTGAATACCATTGTTGTATTTCATGATGTGGTATCACCAACGAACCACATAATCTTATTTATCTATCTCACCCCATATTTTTAGGGGAATAAGTCCTTCACATCACCACAAATTTTAAATATGTGAGATGAGATAAATAGTGACATGGTATTCCGGTTGTATTCAATAGTTGCTCCGGGTTGTGGAGAGAAGAGAAGAATGATCTGTTTCATGGTAACACAAGAATTACATGTGTTTGGTTAGCTGCTTCTTATATCTTTTTTCTTTTTTTATCTGGGAGTTGTATATAGGAGTATGTGTCTGGCTTAGAAAAGGCACAAGCACTGCTTTTTATCGAACTAATGTAATATTGGTTTTTCCATAAGAACGAATAAAAGTAAGACCTAATCTGAACGTGATCATATTTTTGTTATTTCGAAACAGTCTCGATAGACTTCTATATATTTATCAAAAACGCTACTACAACAAAAACCAAGTAGGGTTGATTCATCTCTGAACCACAAGTCAGTTGTGTTACCAAAATAGCTTCTAGGACTGCCTAAAATAGGATCCGGTTCTGCAGCATTTTCTCATTTAGCTAGATTTTTGTTAGAAAAGTTTTAAACTTCTCAGTTAATTTTAATGTTATTCCACCTTTTAATTTTTAAAATTTTCAATTTCATCTTTTCATTTCTAGATTTAATGTGTTTATTGTATTTTAATGGAATACATAGTAGTTATAGTGTAAGTTACAAAAGTCTCATTACTACCTATTAGGGTGGGCAGATAGTTCAGTTAACCGAATCAAACTGAACTGAACCGAATTTCAAATTTCAGTTCGGTTAAAAAAAATTTCAGTTCAATTTTTAGTAGCCTATAGGCAAACCGAACTGAAAAACCAAATTTTTTTTCTATATTATTACTATACTTTATATATAACTATATATAATGAAAATATAAGTATTTTACAATTGAAAACAAAGAAAAATGTGTTTTCTTTGCAAGATGAAAGAAAAAGAAACAAAAACCATTAAAAAAAAGTTGTGAAAAAAAAATAAATTTGGGTGTTTTACAATTCAGTTAACTAACTTACCAAACTGAACCGAACTGAAATTTCGGCTAACCGAACCGAAATAACTGAATTATATTTCAGTTCGATTTCAGTTCGTTAGTTCCCAAATTGAACGAAGCGAATGCCAACCCCTATACCTATGATGAGCTCTAATAGCTCTTTTGTTAGTGTATATATATATCTAAACAATTGGTTTCCACATTTTGGAGATATAGAAAATGGAAAAAACACATTGAGTTGTTTATGTGTGAGTAGGGGTGGGCACACTTCGACTCAACTCGAATTTTCGACTTGAATCCTAATTCAAAGACAACCCGAAAAAACTTCGGTTCTTCAAGTTCAACTCGAAATTTCGAATCGAATTCGAACATCCATTTCGAAAATCGAACTGTACTTTTGAACTTTATTTCAGTTCGATTTTCAGGATCATAATTTCCAACCCGAACCGAAGATTTCAATTTGAACTTGAACCACCCGATTGCCCACCCCTATGTGTGAGAGGATGAAAAATAAAGAGTGGAAGGTGTAGAGGAACTCTCTAATAGAGAAATATACATGAGAGATATACATATATATATATATATAAATATTTCAAAATATATTCTTCCATTGTATTTTCTTGTTATTTTAAACTATGAGTTTTGGGCAATCCGAGAAAGACATGTTCACCCTGAAGAGAATCAATTGTTGATATTTGGATTAGATTTTGGAGTTACTTATGCCGTTACAACCTTTATGTAGGGAGACAAAGTTCACTACACCAAAAGAGCACATTTCTAACGGTAATTTACCGTTAGTAAAATTATTCCTAACGGTAATTTACCGTTAGAAGTAGAGTGTGGGTAATAATTCTAACGGAATTTCTAACGGTAATTTTCCGTTAGATAAAGTATTTTTACTAACGGTAAATTACCGTTAGTAATACGTTTACTAACGTTAATTTACCGTTAGTAATTTATTATTCCTAACGGAAATATTCTGTTAGTAATATTTATTCTAACGGTTTATTTTTTAACACTTTTGTATGCAAAAATACTAACGGAATTTTGTAACGGATATTTACCATTAGTAATTTCATTACTAACGGTTAGTAACATGCCAGTTTCTAACACTTTTGAGACAATTACTAACGAATATTAACCGTTAGTAATTAGTTTTCTAACACGTGTAAAAATACTAACGGAAATTATCCGTTAGTAATTATTTTAAATATGAAAAACACAAATATTAAAATATGCTCCCCAATTTTATTTGCACCTAATTTCCATCACAGCCACATTACATTTACTATAAGTCTATAAACATATAATAAGCTCAACAAATACAAGCTCAATCTATATTAAATACAAAAAATATAATCCAAAATAAGCATAATTATCCTTAATTATTACAAATTGTTTCTGCGTCCAAACCAAAACTAACCAACCATGTTTGACATTGAAAGAGTAAATCCATCCAACACTAAACTAAACTAACTGACAAATAAACCATGTCTGAAATTTAAAGTCATAGAAAATAAGATAAACGAAGTCAACCCGATATGAAGTAGTTGCCTCTTAGAGTTGCGGGAACCCATAGCACACCCCTTCCCTTCTTTCCTTCCCAAATACTTGAGTTAACTCGTCATTGTCAAAGTCTTCACAAGTGTTACTACATCCCTCGTCAGTCAAGATGCTGCTTTTTCTTATATTTCCAATTACCTTTAGTTCATCCTGTAGTCATTAAATGTAAACATTGTCATGATATACTAAAAAAAATTAAGCTATGAATTAAAACCTACATACATGTTGCTCACATATTTGACTACCAATAGCATCAGTTAAAAGGAAATCTGCAAAACTAATGAGCAACAAAAAGACCACCTTTGCAAAGAGCAGAGTGTCTACAGTAAAGCCTTCTCATGTTTCTTCTTTTACCACCTATCACATGCAAACAACAAACAAAAACTAAAATCAACACCGAAACCTAGAACCCAATTATTTTGAACTATTTGAACGTTACTACAACTAGCAAAAACTTGAAATATAAAGTTTCCTTAAAATCATTCATGACGCAAATAAAATTTTGTGATCCGTAAATGAATAAGGTACTCAAAAGTATCATTATCTTAATTACATGAAGTTGGGTAATCTCAATTTCTAATTGCTCAAAGAAAAGAGACAAAAGAAATATGTTAGTGCTTGCATACAGAGAATTTCACTAGTCTGGAAGCTCCATAAATATTTGTCAAAAGAGTAAGTATAGTAGTGCACATACACACCATATTTACAACACCCAACTACTTTAACTAATGACTAACAAGAAAACTGTGGTTCTAATTCTAAATTGGAAGTACAATACTGGCATTCAAACAAAAAGAAATGTAATCGCACGAATCGGATTTTTTCAAAAGCGTACCGAGAAAGAATTGGATTTGGTTAGACAATGTGACATTGGGAAACACGGATCGTTTATTTTGGCAAGGTATGGAATACATCGTCACAATATTTATGATTCAATAAAATGTAGTTTCATTCATGTAACGAAAACAAATTGAAAGGTAGATGAGAGGTCTCCTAGCAAGCATGGGTGCACATTGGAGAAGACACTTTTCCATACTTAAAGATATACTAAGAAAACCTGACAATTTTTCGTCTAGCTCTTGCAATAATTAGGACGTACACTCATCACACACCCTACAAAAATCTAGTACTAGTGGCATAACTCATTTGGTCAAGAGTTCAATGTGTTAATTGCTTAACTCATGTCCATGTTGGAGTATTCACATCATATCATAAGCTTGAATAATCTATATTAATTTAGTCACACTGCAGAAACTGAAAGCAGCGCTCATATCACATACCTCTTTCCCAGGCTCTAGTTTGATTTTCAATAGTTTATGACCAGCCTCTTCAAAGTCAACGCTGGACATAATAGTTTATGACCAGGCTCTAGTTTGATTTTCAATAGTTTATGACCAAAGCATTAATAATTATTATTATGTTGTACAACCAATATTAAAACTAGCAAACTGCTAAACAGAACATGCATATTAAGAGATACCTAAAGCAGTCTCTTGATCTATATCTTCTTCCTGAAGAGATATTTCATGGTTACCCGATCTTCCTGCTCAACAAGGTCCAACTCTGGACGGACAGCTGGGTAGCCCTGCTTCACATGCGATTGGCATGAATCAGTGTACTTCCGACCAACAAAATAATTAACTACTAGACATTGACAGAAACTAAAACTACTTCAACTCTGCAAAAATCATATTGCACCTGAAATTTGGCACCTTTTCTTATTGCAAATAGACCTTCAATCACGAATTGAACCCGTTTGTCGATTTCTCCTTCATGAAGGATTCCACAGAAACGCTCAAAAATACCTGATCAAATTGTAAAAAAAAAAAAATTATAAGTGAAAAGAGTTTTGAAATATATGAGAAATAAGGAAAGAAGCTAAAAAAAGTGGCCAGAGGCTAAATGTAGTGATCACAATGATTCTTATGCTAAACTAGATTTAAAGGATTAATCTAGCTAACTATAGAAGGATTAAACTCGCTAACTAGGAGGATTAAACTCATAATTAATGGGCGTCTGCTTTTGATTTGTCATTCTGCTTGTAAGCTCTCTTGAGTTGCAAAACAGCCCTTCTCGGCAACAGATCACCCACTTCAGGAAAATTTGTATTGACAACTACAACAAAAGCAGCAAAAGCATGGGTAAACCCCGGCGATGCCATTTGAGATTTCATACAAGACCGGCAAAGCAGACCTTTAGCACTCTTCTTATAAATTTGAGTTAAAGATACTCATCTCTATATTTTAATGAGAAGTTCTAATAATTTCTTCGAAACTCAATCTAAACCATAGTGCTATAGTTTTATTAGTTTGTATAATAGCTAACACAATTGGCACAAATGGTACTAAAATAGTTCAGGTACAACACGTAACACGAAAAAAAAAAAGTTACTTTGTATCCATTTCCACCTTTGACATCGTGGTTGAATGTCCCAGATATCAAATTGCACTAATCAAAAGACAGAACTACCATCAGTTTCACGCGATGAAATGGATAAGCAAAATTGTAATGTGATTGACAAGTAGAACGAAAGGGACGACCATGCACTATATGGCTAAGCCTAGAACCAAAACTATGACCCGTCCCGCAGATCCATAGACTCTAAGGAAGAAGAAGAAGACACTCCTAAACATCCTGAAGCAACAAACAATAAAGGTAGATGCAGATGGTCCATATAATTAAGACCTTTGAGTCTATACAATTCCAACCAGCTTCCCTGATAGAAGACATGCACAGATTATGAAGAAACATTAAATGACATAGTAATATTACATGAACTTTTGGTACACTTAAGAGCGTCCAATTAAAAATCAACTAAAGAATGTTATTGAGAATAAAGGAGTCAATGCCATGAAGCAAAAATAGTGGAATCATCAGCAGTATAAATCTGTAACTGATATAACAACACGAGTCTCTTAGGAATCAAGGGATCAATAGCCTAATCAGGTACCGCCTCACCAAACCTTGTTGCTAACAGGTTTTAAGTGTTTACCAGTGGTGGTGCTTAACTAGATCCAAAAGAGAGAGGAAACATGACACAACGATAAATGAGCGAAATAGATGCCAGTGTCTCCCAGGAGGCGTCGTGCATCCAAGTTGTCTTAAATCTTCATAGAAGAGTCACAAAATTTAATGGTAGTTTAAAAGGAAAATCGGCTCTTAATCACATATAATAATCTCTCTCTCTCTCTCTCTCTCTCTCTCTCTCTCGTACGTTTCTTTGGGTCCTTTTAACATGGACCAATCATGTGTACACATGTATTATATTGGTCCATTATTTGCATGTACGTTTCTTTGGGTTCGAGTCATGGAAACAGCCTCGTGCAAATACGCAGGGTAAGGCTACGTACATTGACCCAATGTGGTCTGACCCTTCCCCGGACCCCGCACTGCGGGAGCTTCGTGCACCGGGCTGCCCTTTAGTAACAAACGAAAATTTTATTGATAGTATAAGATTGATACATCACCCTACAATGGGCAAAAAGCCAACGCTCCACCCAAACAAGCCCATATATAGGTCCCAGCCTCAGGAAACTACTACCCAATAAAGAAGGTGTGCTTGGAACTATAAGCATGTCGGCCCAAGTATTAACAATGTCATGCGATGCACTGTGGACTTTCTATGGGCCTCTAAGATCTTGCTTCCACTGTGAGCCATGGAAATCCAAAGTGTCAAGTGGATTGGGTCCAAGTAAGGGAAGGGCTCCCAAAAATTGAGACCCACAGGAGAAGGCAAAAAATTGCTTCTTTGAATTTAAAATACACTCTTAATAGAAATGGTGCTGCCATAGCCATAGTTAAATTACACAAATGAATAATAATTAATATGGCCAATCCACACCATTTGGATCGACACTCTTAATGTGTAGCAATTGTAGCATTCTTAAGAGAAATAGCCATCTATCAAGCTCCTAGATAATTTCCATTTTAAACTAATAACTTGTTTGGTAACAAAGAAGTTAGAGCATCTCCAAAGGATGCACCATCTCCTTGTTTGGCATGGAAGGACTCCAAAGAACACAACAAATGCAATGTAGCATTTTAGTACTGCAATGGACAAATGCAGCATTAATACAGCATTTGAGGGTAGCAGCATATGATTTCTTTTTGTTATTTTATTGTTCTTCTTTAACTAACACTGCATTGCGTTCTCCAAAAAAAAAAAAAAAAAACAGGCGAAACATAAAATACTAAAATACAAGGAAATGATATAAAATATATATATTAATAAAATATCCAAAAGATGTTGCATCCGTTGGAGACCCTAGCAAAGTTTATACATCAACTTTTAAAATCGAATTGCAAATGACACTTTTGTTGTGTGAATTTTGACCCTTTCTTTAGAGATGGTCTTACTATCTCATTTTGTAGCCTTGTAGGATAACAATGTGTTCATTTTTTTTTTAAATAGACAATAACCTATTCATATGAGGCAGTTAAGTAATATTAATACCAAAGCAATTCTTTTCAATTTCTTTGTAAATTTGGCAGAGACTTTCGTCCATTTTAAAATTTGTACTTTCAGATTACATAAAAGGATAGCATATCCCTACATACAATATGTTTATGTATAAACTCACTCCCATAGCTCACTCCCTTGTTAAGTCACTAAGCCCAGCTCACCTTTAAAATTTTCTAGATCGGCTACAAGATATGAAGATCACATAGCAAAATTTGACAAACAAACTATGAAAAACTAGAAACCACCCAAATTTCAATGTTGTAGTATATCATTCAGTATATGAAAAACTATAAACCACCCAAATATTTTGCCCCCACTTTTTGAGATAATTCAGTATATCATTTTAAAAACAATGAAACACTCAATTAACTTTAGTAGAAAGCCTCTATGACTGGAGAGATAAAAAGAAGTGTAAAAAAAGGGCAGCCCGGTGCACGAAGCTCCCGCAGTGCGGGGTCCGGGGAAGGGTCGGACCACATTGGGTCAAATGTACGCAGCCTTACCCTGCTTATTTGCAAGAGGCTGTTTCCACGACTCGAACCCGTGACCTTTTGGTCACACGGCGGCAACTCAAACCGTTGCGCCAAGGCTCCCCTTCAGATAAAAAGAAGTGTAGAGGGAAAAAAAAACAAACAAACAAAAGAAAAGGCTGGTCAGACTCCCAAAATATATATTCAGGAACTTACTGATCCAAGTGGCCAAGAGGAGAATAAAAAGTAAGATATATAATTGCAAAGGTTAAAAACATGGTCAACCTATATTTTTAAGTCATCCAAGGCGATTTGGTCTACAAGTAAACTTTTGACTTTAAGAACCTTTTAGCTCCCTGCCATTTCCATAGTCCAAAGAATCTAGAAAAACTTTACTTTGGAAAAAAAAGTCTTTTTACTTGTACTATTAATGCGGAAGAGATTTTGTGTGTGTGCGTGTGTAGCCACAATGGTTGAAAGGACAACTTCTCGCCCCTTCTCCATTGCAACAATTCCTTGGCAGGGTTTGGCTCCTCAACATGATGTAATACTATCAATTCAGTAACATTTTCTTCTCTTCTAGAACTTCTGATAAAGAAAGAAAAGTTCAATCCAGTCTACAAACTGTTTTCGGGAAACTGTGTAAAGAATAATCATAATAGTAGAATGAGAATTCACCACATTAATGACAAGCTAATGAGAATACGTTGGAGGTGTTTTTTTTTAAATCCTCTGTTTTTTTTTTTTGTAAATTCGTCCCAGATGGGGCTAAAGCTCCAATCCAAATACTTTTGCATTATTAATCTAATATTCTAATCTGATCGGTTTTGTTTTGTCCGACAAAATAAAAAGTCAGAAATTCTCATTTTGCATTTTACACGCACACTCGATTCCAACCAAACTCGAAACCACTCACTCAGTTATATATCGGGAAAATTGTTGTTATCAATTTCATGGAAAATATAATAAAGCCCATTGATCTCAACTCTGGGAGGGAAGGGAGCTTTAAAATTAATACTCACTGAATGAGTGAGAGATCATCTCTATCTCTCTCTCTCCCTCTCTCTCTCTCTATCTCTATCTCTATCTCTATCTCTATCTCTATCTCTATGTATGGTAGGGAAAAGCTGAGGTGGCCAAATCCAACAGGGGTGAGGGAGTCTCCATTCTATGAAGTCAGATATATCATATCATCGTCCATTTCTAACATATATATCATATTCATCTCCTAAAACCATTTACAACAGTTAGGAAAACTTTAAACAGATAAAATTAATCTAGGGAAATAAGATCACCCTAATACAACTCAAATTGTAAATACAAAACTACAACTAAAATTCTTACAAAATCATCCAAAAATTACTACTGTAAAGAGACTAATCTTTAAAACAAAAAATAAACGAGTCTTCTGGTGGACCCAAAAATTGGAGGCCAATAGCAAAGGATTAGCCCAGGATTTAGGGTGAAACATACTCCAATCAATGTCCACTAGAAGGTACCAAACATACATAATAAGAATAAATCCTTAGGATAGGCATCCTGGCTTATGTGTGTATGTGTGTGTGTGTGTGTGTGAGAGAGAGAGAGAAAGACAGAGAGAAAGACAGACAGAGCGAGAGAGAGAGAGAGAGAGAGATCTGGTGTTTGTGTATGTGTGTGTGTGTGTGAGAGAGAGAGACAGACAGACAGAAGACTAACCATATCTGCGAGAAGACGACGAGGACAGAGTGGTGGCGGCAGGAAGACGATGGTGGAGTGGTGGCGGCGGGAGGACCACGGTGGAGTAGTGGCGGTGGGAGGACCACAGCGGAGCCGATCCCCTTTCTCTCTCTCTCTCTCTCTCTCTCTCTCTCTCTCTCAGATCCCCTTTTGTTCTCTCAGATCCCCTTTTCTTTAGTTTTCTTTTTCCTTTTGCCGCCCAAGAACCTCATATTTTTAGTTTTCCTTTTTCCTTTTCTTTTAATCTTTTATTTTAAATAATTAATTTAGGTAAAATTTTGTAATGGTAATTTACCGTTAGTAATTATTTTGCTATTGTTAGAATATTCTAAAATAACTAGAGTTGAAAATTACTAACGAAATTTATAAATTTCTAATGGTAAATTACCGTTACAAATTACTAACGGTAAATTACCGTTAGAAAACCAAAACCTCTGTGTTAGAAAATTAGCTGAATGGTGTAGTGGTTGCTTTAGGACAGTGTGTTGGTTTTGGGGTACTCGAAAAGATGGATAAAGAAACAAAGCAAAAACAGAATATAAACTTCAAAGATCGAGCACGTATTGAATACGTTGTCCGAAAACAAAGTTACGTCCCACTCATGGTTGCTAGTGGGCTACGACGTCTCTGTCTTGAGGATACTACGATCTAATTCAATTGAGGCAACAAAACACACATGAATTCTGCAGAATTTTATGTATAAAAATTGCTCTCTAAAGACACACGAAAAGAGGCAGAAGAAGAGATCAAAATCTGGTAAAAGATAACCAAAAGTTATCACAACAAAACAATATGTATATGTATATATAATGGTGTCTATTTGGAAAGAGATGTCTCTCTTACCAAAGGGAAGTATCCTAACACTATTAGATACACATATATACTGTATAAACATGTTTAGATATCATTGGAACTGATCAAAGTCGTTCAAAACCAAAGTTGAAACATGAAAAGTTGTGACTTTTAATTTCCAGGTCCGGTCGACCGGTCGAAGGCCCCTCTACCACATTTATTAAAAAAAAAAACTCAATATATCCATTGTCCCGGTCGATGGGATCCAGTCGACTGATCGAAAGACCCTCTGACTTTGATTTTAAGCTTTTCACTTGGGGCCTTTCGCGGAACTTTGAGCTATACCAATGCGATCCTTAAGATCCCCTTTAAGGTGTTTAATTGTCGTTTCAACTCAATCAAGTCATTCACACCTCAAAACTCCAACACAATAAGGTGAGATCGTTTCTATTTATTTCTCTACATATGTTACTATTATTTTATTTGCTATATTATATATTTTATAATGCTTATTCTGTTTGGTGGTTCTCAAGTGCTTATCATATATTTTAGTGTAATTTGTAAAATAAAATTTTCAACAATTTTGTGCAAAACATGTATAAGTTGGTTTGTGCACTCTCTTTGGTAGGAGGGAAGAATGAAAGGAAAACAGAAAAGAAAGGTAGCATTCAACTTTTTCGGTCGGAAATAATTTGGAATGATTGCTTTGTGCACTCTCTTTCTTTCTTTTTTTCTTTTCTTTTCTTTTTTTTTTTCTTTTATGTGTTAACATTATATCCTAGTAATTCCTTTTACTATTTTCGTTGTTATTTAATAAAAAAAATGATAGGAGTCAATTTTCCTTGAAATCCTCTTCCCTCCTTCCTCTTACATTTTTTTCATTCCTCCTATTAATGACTAATGCTATTTTTTTTAAAAAAATTTGAATCTCAAATTCAATTCAAAATATTGATTACATCATCTGTTAAGTCATTTAATTAGGAATGTCATGTGGAATTACGAACTACATCACAACATTTAATAAAACTGCTAAACCATTTGAGAATCAAATTTAGAAAGCAAAACATTATTCCTTACCAATATAACATATAGCAAGTTTTATTGTGATCGGTAGTGACTTCATTTTTTTAATATACATACTTAAACTAATCAAATAACAAGTTAAAGTTAATTACTAATACGAACTCTGTGGTTAGTGCTTTTGTAGTTTCAAATGTAATCCTAATACCTCTTATGATTTGGTTAATGGATATCCATTGGTTAGTGTTAGTAGCCCACACTTTTGGATTGAAATATTTAGAAAAAGTGGGAAATTGATCTGTAATGCTACAAAAAAAAAAACTCCTAAAAAACAATCCATAATAAAGAATAGTTTTTTGTTATAAAGCAATTATAAGGTATGTTAGAAGGCAAAATCTATTCCATATAAGATATATCAAAGGTCCTATTCCACATATACTCATCAAAATCTGTAACCCAATAAGCAACAATTTTGACAAATCAAATGAATATACACCACAATATGGGTAAATTGAAAATGTATTAATTTTAGAAAACTCAGTCTTGTTTGGGTACTCATCCATCTTTAGAGATTTTTCGTGAGAGAGCTTTTGGCATGGAGTCCAATACACTTGGCCTCTGATCCCTTCATGATCCTCAGCCTCTTGCATGATTCAGTGAACATCCTGAAAACATTAGCAATTGCATTATTAGGTTTTACACCCCCTGAGAAATAATGATAAGCTTTACTATCATATTGATGCTTTATTACATTTATATGGATGGGGGGCGGAGCAGAATTCGATCTTAGGAGGGACGCACACTTACATTAGATGCAGGGCATTGCCTTTTTCCGTTATTTGGTTATTTATTTTATTTTATTATTGTAAAGGTACTACTACAATTTTGGATTTGTGGGATTTAAAAAATTGTGTGGTTGTTTTGTGGGTTTCACATATTGTGTTTGAGGGTTAAAACATTATTATTCAGAGACAAACTAAGCTCTCAATATTTCTTTCAATATGGTTAATTTATTTTTGTTTTTTTACTAGTTTCTCTTATAAAATAAATATATTATACACATAGTCTTTCTAATGAGGGATTCTATATTTTAAAAAAGTGAGGACTTCTGTTCTCGGTTGTTAGATCATATTTTTATTAAGGGTAATTCTGTCATTTTACTGGTATAACATGAATTAAATGACGATCCAACTACCACAACAGAAGTTTTAAAACGAGGATTCCTAATTAGAAGAACTCTGATTATATACATATATATAAATAATTTATTTGAATAGAATTATTTGGGTTGGGATAGTCGAGCTTGGATCTACTAAAGCTTGGTTTGGGCTTGGGCTAGATTGATTGGATTCAGACTCGGGCTTGAACAACATATTATTAAAACTTAGGTTGACCTGAACAGGTCTAAAATCAAGGCTACGGGGCCCAAATTATTGCCATAGCTCATACTTAGGTTACATAATTTGGTAGAAAGAAAATGCTACAAGAAATTGCATGAAGGGCAAAAAAAAAAAATTAAAAAAAATAAAGAAATAAATAAAGAAAGATTTCATGGGAAAGACCATAATGAAATTGGATACTAAATTTTGTTAGTTTTGTAAGTCAAAATCATGACATGAGACTGGTTAAAACATCAAATCTAATTCAATCCAACCCAATTTGAATCATATATATATATATATATATAGGGCCAGGCTTTTAAGTGAACTGGGTAGAGTGAACTTATCCAGTGAACTGAGTTTTTAGCCTAAAAGAATCCGCGGGTTGCCCCGCTGATCCGTGGGTTCTTTTAGGCTAAAAATTCAGTTCACCGGGTAAGTTCACTCTACCCAGTTCACTTAAGAGCCTTGCTGTATATATGGCTCTTAAGTGGACCAGTCCGTAAACTAACTAGCCTTTAGCGATGAAAAGTCGCTTTTTTTGACGAAAAATTTCGTCGCTGAAGGCACTGCATTTTAGCGACAAAAAAATTTGTTGCTAAAGACTAGTCCATCTATGGACTGATCCGCTTAATAGCCGGACTCTATGCCTATATATGTATATACAAATAATTACGCGAGTGATATAATTGACATAGGGCTGTTGAGACAGAGTGTTTACTCCCAAGGGACGTCCCCAACGAGCATCCAGTCTCCATCTTTGTCTTCATAGATAGGAACATATTCACAATTGTCTTCAACCTTCAAAGTCTTGCCTGTCAACAGATGTATATAACATACAGTTAATCACTATTTTTTTTAGTTCAAATATTGTTTATTTCGACTAAATCAAGGATGGCCATAGTTTGATAGCTTGCAGTTTAATCCATTACAATTTTGTATTGAATAGTTCTTCCTCACTCTGAATTTGTTCCCATAATTTATCCCATTTTTATACTTTGTCACAAGATCTAAATATTGAATTAAACACACACACACACACAAACTCCATGTAAAGTGGATCAACAATTAGAAATGGCTGAAATATCAACACTTGAATTGGGATGCGTTCTTTTGAAAAAATATTGGAATATTTTCACCAAATTTCCTCTTATATGGCCAATATTTCTACATTTTTCTTGAAATGAAAAAAAAAAAAAAAAATTGAAGATTTTAAGTACCATGAGTACCACTTTCTTTTATATTCAAAATTCAACCAAAAAAAATTAGAAATGCGACGCAAAATATGGCCTAAAATTTTGTTAGAATACGACATTAATTTTTAATGTTGGTACAAATTTTTATCGGAAAAGTCTTCATGAACAGTTCCCTAGGAACTGTGCATCTTGTTCCTCTCACAGGAGCAACAGTGAAAATACAGTTCTGCCCCTGTTTTCACTGTTGCTCCTGTGAGAGAAAAAAGGATGTACAGTTCCTAAGGAACTGGAGTGAAGTATTTTCCTTTTTTATAATTGTAACGTACTTGAAAATGAAATTTATTTTTACAGCCACAATCAAAGACATGTGCATATGTTTGTATGTGTAATGTGTACCATATTTTACAATTCTGCATGGCTAACAGTCAAATTTCACTAAACCGGCCTACATACAAAACTTATTTATATGGAACTCAACCCTAGGAAAATGAAACATGTATAGGAATATAATATTGACCAATTTTTAAGAGAACTCACCAATGCCAAAACAACAAAAAAGCTTCTCAAGAGCAACTCCTAAATCATCATACCCTCTTTGCGCACTCAAATCCATTTTTCTAAGAAATGGGGCACCATCCATGCTCACTTTCACATACATTTTCATCACCTCAAGCCCATTAAAGCAACTCTTCCTTCTATAAGAACACACCGGTGGCCACCCCACCACTTGATCAATATTCTTCTTCTCCATTAATTTTTGGTTACCGAAATCACCATTCCGGTCACGTGTTAAGTCGGAAAACAACCTTTTCTTCTCATTCTTCTGGCTACCGCCCGGAAGTCCTAGCCGGAGCTCAGTGATCTCAAACCCTAGACCTTGTTTTTCCATTTCTTGGCTCTTTTTGCACTTTGGTTGTGTTTTTTTTTTCAATGATATTGATGGGTTTGATAAATTTTTTGAATACTAAAATGATAAAAAAAAACTAAGCTTTCTACGTGGGTTGATCAGAAGAAGAGAGGACACGGTGTGAACAATTACAGGTCAACCAAGGCTAAGTGGTCGGTCACATGAGATACAAAGGTGGGGGTAGATCCTAGGGCTGTTGATCTTTGATGATTTGGTGGGTTTTAAACATGGGTGTCTGATGTGGTGAATTGAACCAGGCCATGTGATCTACTTGGTTGAGGAGGTCTCAACAAATTCGAATATTAATTATGGTTCTTTGAAAAGGGGTAAAGTTACACTCTTGAATATTATTGTCCATTTTGAGAAGTTTTGTAACTCTGAATATTATTGTCCATTTTGAGAAGTTTTCTTTTTTCCTTTGCCGCCGGTGTTAAAACAATGTTTACAACATGTTAATTATGTATATTCTGTAACAATTGTAATCTTTATCATAGGTCAAAGTCAATATCCTTGCATTTACATCAGGCTGATATATTAGGCTATACTTAGGGCTAGATAGCAGCCATTCCTTATTTAGCACTTTGTACTTCTATTTAATCCCTCCATTGAGAGAAGAAGAAATCAAGAAATTCTAATTCTTTCATGGTATCAAAGCCAAGACATTGCGTATGTTGTTCATCATGTTGCCCAGTTTATGAGTGCTCCAAGGTCTGTCCATCTAGTTGCTGCCAAACGGATACTCCGCTACCTCAAAGGGTCCTTAGAGTTTGGACTTCTCTTTCGCCGGTCTTCCAGTCCTCTCACAATCAAGGCATATTCTGATGCTGATTGGGCCGGCTTCCCTGACACTCGACGCTCGACTACGGGCTTCTGTGTTTTCTTGGGGTCCAATCTCATCTCATGGACTGCCAAGAAGCAACAAACCGTCTCTCGCTCTAGTGCTGAAGCAGAATTCCGATCTCTTGCACATGTCTATGCTGAAACTCCGTGGGTGTTACATCTCCTCCAGGAATTGCACCTCACCACCCCTTCTCCAATAACCTTACTATGTGATAATCTTAGTACTACTTACATGGCATCTAATCCTGTGTTTCACGCTCGAACTAAACACATTGAGTTAGATTATCACTTCATTCGGGAACGCATTCTCTCAGGATCTCATCTTGTTCAATTTGTACCTTCCGCAGATTTGTTTGCCGATTTTTTTACTAAGGGTCTTCACAAACTCCGTTTTCAACTATTACGATCCAACCTCGTCTCTCCTAGACAGTCGGGCTTGCGGGGGAGTGTTAAAACACATGTTTAGCACATGTTAATTATGTATATTATGTAACAATTGTAATCTTTATCATAGGTCAAAGTCAATATCCTTGGATTTACATCAGGATGATATATTAGGCTATACTTAGGGCTAGATACCAGCCATTCCTTATTTAGCACTTTGTACTTCTATTTAATCCCTCCATTGAGAGAAGAAGAAATCAAGAAATTCTAATTCTTTCAGCCGCATCACCGCACAATATGCTTATCTGGTTCTCTATAACTAGGGTTGCAAGGTCGGTCCCAAATATTTGGAGGCTTGGCGTGAAGTACTAAAATGGAGGCCTATATATGGGATTCAGGGGCAATGCCCCAAAGTCAATTTTTTTGCGGTTTATTTATACATAATTGGCGATTTTTTTTGGGGTTCTACTTATAATATGAGTCTATTTGTGAAACTTAAATATTGTATGGTGTCTTTCAAAATTCTAGAGGGACCTATTTCTAAAACTCATAAAATTCTTAAACTAAAAGTGTAATTTTCAAAATTCTAGGGGTTTTTCCTTTTGAGTTTTATATACATGTATATCAATATATATATATATATATGCATAGTTGATGTCACTAAATTGGGCCTTGGGGAGGTCTAAATGTAAAATACTAATAAGTTCAGCTCAAATCTTTTTTTTTCTTTTTTTATGCTCGTTTAATAAATGAGTCAAGCTCAAACACACATGAGCTCGGGTCTCGTGAATTAATAGACTTGTATATATACTGACTTGTATGTGTAAATCTGTTGTAAAATTGCTAATTAGTTCTAGAAGAATTAGGCTTGTTTAATAAACGAGCCAAACTCAAACACATAATCAAGCTCGTGAATAGACCTGTACATACATGTAAATCTATTCGATGTCTGGAAGATATATGAGCCAACCTCAAGCATAAACAAGCCAAAATTGTTTATAGAGCTTAAATTTTGGGTTCATTAATATATAAGCTCAGAAATAAGCTTGATAGAGGACTTGAATTCCATGCTCGATAAATAGATTTAAGGCTCGTTTACTCAACAAGCGTCAATCTCAAATATACATGAGTTCGGCTCGGCTAGTATACAACCCTATCTGAAACTAATGACAATAGATCTTGGAACCCTCTATATTTGGGGTGTAAGTCCTACCAGATAAAACCTATTTTCATTGGCTAGCTACAGAGAAAACCTATTTTCACTGGCTAGCTACAAAGTATCACCTAGGCATGCTAATTTTTTTTTTGTTCCTTTTAACAATGTAATAATGTCCATGATTCACGAGCGAGTACAATGACCCACTCTTTTGACTGAGATTCTGTTGCAAAAAAATATCTAAACCTTTACTTATTGATTCCTAAAAAGATAAGGCATCGTTTGTTTATTGGATAGGATAAACGAGTATTGTATAAAGTGTAGTTAGTTATATATTTTAGAATAAGTATAAGAGGATAAAATAGTAAAATATTATTTTTATATCGTGTTTGGTGCATACCTGATTATACTGGAGATAAAATTTAAATAGTCCAATACTGTGTTTAGATGATCATGGTATAAACCTGGATTAATCTGCAACTTTTCATAAATGCCCCGTTTGTTAAAAAAAAAAAAAAAAAAAAACTAAATTGCCAAGAATATACCAAAATACCGAAAATGTGTAAACAAACTAGCAGTATAATTCTGGATTGGATTAAGTCCAATCCTCCCGATAATCCGGCAAACAAACAAGGTGTTGGGGTATTATAGTAATTTTCATTTTTTCAATTAACAGTGACTAGTGAATGTAACAAGAATATAATATGTGAGGCCAGGATGGCAACGGGGTGGAGTTGGTACGGAGTTTCCCTATACCAACTCCTATTCCGTATAATGAACTCCAACTTTGACTTTGCCCTGCCCCACTTAAGAGAAATATTAACTCTTACTCCGATACTATCGGGTAGTCCGACTCCACTCCGGTGCCCCGCGGCCTCGCCTAAAAAGACATACACAATCACTATATAGATATGGTAGGTACATATACTAGTACCCTACATATACACACACATCCACATTCGCTGTGTACATACTATATTCATACACAATAAAAACATGTGAGGCCACTGCTAGCTGCCATATATACACACAGCAAAGCCACAGCATAGACAGAGATTCACACAATCGCTGCATATTTACACACACGGAGAGAAGCCACTGCTGCCATATATAAATACAAGCCAAGAAATTGAATCTTAAAATTTTGATTGAAATAGTAAGGAGAAGTTTAAGGGTTTATTTGTAATTCACACTTTAATCGGTGCAAGTTTTAATCCGGGTATTTGCAATTACCACCTATGCCCGACTCCTAGAGGGATTTTTATTTTCACTTACCAAACTCGCCCCCACTCCTATTATACCTCCTCCAAATCCGTTCTATTAGGAGTGGACTCCTGACGGGGCGGAGATTTTTGCCATCCCAGTGAGGAAGGTTAGTGAAAATATGTCAGATGTTGTGGTTAACTTCTATAAATGCAAATATCTAAGAAAGTCATTAATATTTAGGATTAATTGTACTTTACACCTAAAGTTTGGATGGTTTTACATTTTGCAATCTAAAGTTTTAAATGTGGCAAATAAATCCAAATAGCCCTTTAGTGTTGAGTGATTTCGTCACTAAAAGTGAAAATTTCGTTGTAAAAAGTCTTAAAGGGACTGAAGTGCAACTCATTCCAAAGTTTAGGGACCAAAGTGTCAAATTTAAAACTTTACGATGCAAAGTATAAATCACACAAACTTCCAAGGTGCAAAATACAGTTAATCTTAATGTTTATATATCCAATTATTTGGCGTGTCCAAACCTGAAGTCCCATTGCGTATTTCTTTATCCATGACACCTAGTGAAAATATTGGATTGCTTCAATATTTAACTTATGTACTTTGAAGGATGTTCATCCTACTTTAGTGGTCATAGGCCGATTCTCCCATCCAAATGGGTATATGTTCGATTTCCCCCTCCTCAATATATATATATATATATATATATGTAAAAAAAAAAACTTTATGTACTTCGACATAAATATTTGTCCATTTTTTGAATTTGATTGCTTGTAGTAAAATTTTCATAATTTTTAAAGATAACCTTTGTTAAACATACCTTAAAAAAGGAGATGCAGAACCTATCTTAACCAGAAGTACACTAGCTATTCGATTCCATCCTCGATCCCAGAGAACTCTTCTTTAATTACAAATTAAAAGGACAATATTGCATATTGTAAATCTAAAATTGCCACTGATACATCGCGCAGTAATATCATTAAGTAATTACTAAGCACGTTTTACTTAGTATTTTTGAAATATAAAAGTAACTTGTAAAATTGAACGTATACTAGCTCGAATGTCAAAAAATACTACAACTAGATATAGGGGTGTTCAAGAAAACAGACCAAAACCAAATTGACCAAACATCGATTGGTCAGTTTTACAAAGTGGTACACAAGTTAAAACTGACTGAAAACTGACCAAAATTGCCTAAAATCGACCTCTCGAAACTGAATGATCGGTTTTAAAATCACTAAAAAAATCAAAAAAATTGACCGAGAACACCCTTAATTAGATATGTATATGCATGTACACAGGAGCATAGGCCCAGTGGGGGCACGTGCCCCGCTCAATTTTTCAAATTTAGTTTTTTGCCCTATAGAGTCTATATTGTATGCATCTATGCCCCTCCTAAAGTTTTTGATTTACCCAATTTAACTTAGGAATTTCACTTTAGGCTTTAAATTTTGTTTATTTTCACTCAAATAAACATCTTAATTACTCAATTAGTCTCAAGTATTTAGGCTATGTTTGGTTCATGGAGGGAAAAGAAATAAAACTAGTTCCCACGTTTTCCCTTATGTTTTTTGTCGTGCTTATTAACCAAAGAAAGAAAAATATTTTCTTTTATGTTTTTTTTCCCCTTTTAAAACAAAGCCTTAAGGCCTTCTCTCAAAATGCCTTTTGCACAAATTAATTAGTTAGGATTCTCTGTTTTATAAGAGAAACTTATTCAAGGAAAAAAGAAGAAGCAATTAGACATGGACACAGTTTATTTCGAAAGGGATATGGAACGATTGTTTATTATTGGAATTATTTTTTCAACTCTCAACCCAACATATATATATATATATATATAAACTGATCATGGAACAACGACAAAATTTTTAAAATTTTAAAAATTCAAAATTTTAGGGCTCGCATGGTAACGTTTTCTGTTTTGAGTTTTCAGTTTTTTAAAAACGAAAACCAATTTTGGTTTTTTTTTTTTTAAAAAAAAACAAAAACTTGTTTGGTAACATTGTTGATTTTTTTTTAAAAAAAACAAAAACAGGAAACTCAAAACGACTTTTTGATGTTTTCATTTTTTACCCAAAATTTGAAAACGTTTTTTAAAAACAAAAAACAAAAACGTTACCAAACGTGTTTTCAATTTTCGTTTTCTAAAAAACGAAAACAAAAACAGAAAACAGAAAACGACAACGTTACCAAACGAGCCCTTAGCATTTTTGTCAAAACTTTTAGGATGATGGTGCAGCCCTTGAACTCCATATAAGTGTGTGTCTCCATTAATATCAAATCTTGGCTCCCCTGCATCTACACATGTTTTGCGTAAATATCTCTGATATGCATACATCTATCTATCTATCTATTCTAATATATAAAAGCTGAGGGTTGAAGCAAAATACTACCAGGTGATGACAAGTGTCCTTTTTTCTTTTTTCTTATTTTAATTTGCTTTTGATTAAACCTCTCTGTTGGGACACTCATTCAGAACACGTAATAATTCTCTCCAGTAATTAAACCCTTAAACAAAACCTGACCACTCTTAACGTTTGCACTCTCTCTTCCTCTCTTTTTTAGCTAAAACTTTGATTCAGTCATCTCTCTCTCTCTCTCTCTGAACCTTTCATTTTCTCCATTTCCCTCTTCCTCACTACCACCACCCCACGACCTCTCCATGCCTACCATCACCAGGGGCTGGTACCATCTCTACGACTGCACCACTGCCACTTTCGACTGCCTCCTAGGATTATTCCTCCCAGGTATCCTTCTCTAAATCTATTTATCTCTCAGTAGATCATTTTCACTCTCTATATATATATATACACATATCTATATACACACTCTTTTACATTTATATATATTTGTAGAGAGAGATCGATTTGCTGGTGGGTGGTGTTGAAGAAATTAGTAGATTGCCCCATTTTTTGCATTTTCAGTTAGGGTTCGTGTCGTGTGTGCTTTCTTTTCGTGTGTTTTCTTTTGGTGTTGGGGATTTCGTGTCGTGTGTGCTTTTCTTATGTGATATCGTTTCTTCCGTATGGTGGATTCGTGACTCTCAATATGCAGTAAGGGGCTGATGCTTGATACTCGATGGGGTATTTGTCGTCAACTTGGGTTTTCAATCCTTAAAATCGTTCGTGTGCGTTCTTGTTGATTGATGTGTACTTCCGACCTATGAACCTTTGGACAGAGAGGGGCTGGAGGCCTGAAGGAGTTTTTTTTATTTTCTTTTCAAGATAAATTGTTGGTAATAGGTTGTGACATAGTCCAAATGTCTTTCTGAGGTGCAGGGGTTGATCTTGTTATGCATTTTTTGAATGGTTTTCGAAAGGTTTTATATATGGATTATGTTCGAGATTGGTATCTGATCTTCAATGGTGGCTGATTTCATCTATGGTGGCTGATCGTCAAAGTAATTAATGCTGAAAGTGCTACTGCTATTGATCTCTAGCGGGTTGCCTAAGTGTCTTTGTTCATGGTGGCTCTTGCTGACCTCATAAAGCTTTGTCAAGGGATACTAAACTGGGAGTGACGATCTTTTATTTTCGCCTTGAGCTGCTTGGTTAAACAGCTTGGGCATGGAGATCTGCTAATGATGCAAGGGATATAAGTTTGGCTTTTGTTATATTGCTGAGGGTTTGTTTTTATCCGATTGGATCGAACCGGGTCTTAGGGGAGGGGGAGGGGGAGGGGGAGGGGGAGGGGGAGGGGGAGGGGGAGAGATTGGGTGAGAGTGTGAGAGTGAGAGAGATTTTTTCATGTTGTGAATGTTGTGCGAGAGAGAGTGTGAGAGTGAGGGAGTGTGAGAGAGTGAGAGAGGGAGGGAGGGAGAGAGAGTGAGTGGGTGAGTGAGGTGTGAGTGAGTGAGAGGGAGCGGGTAAGGGAGAGGGAGTTAGGGAGAGAGAGGTGAGAGTGAGTAAGAGGTGAGATTGCTGGTCTGAATTCGCAATCTAGGATTGCTGCTGATTTAATTTGTCTGCTGACGTAGAGAATTGGTAACATCTTCTCGTTCATGGTGAATCTTGCATAACTGCCAACATTCTATCAGACTTTCTAGAAGAAATCAAATGAAGGGTTTCTATCAGTTCCTTTGGGGTGGGGTTATTCAGTGCCATGCGTTGGATATTCTATGCGTTCCTCAAATCCATTAGTACCCGTCTCATCACCATTAACTCCGTCGGCTGTTCCAATGTGCTGTCAAAATTGTGCTGTGCTGTCAAAATATTACTGCTGCTACTGTCAATATGGCTGCTGCAAAATGAATGCTTTCTTGGGCTGCTGGTTTGGTAATGCTGACAAATTAGGATGCTGTTGGCAAATGATTGAGGAGTAAAGGTCTGCTCACTGGTGTGGGTATTGGGCCCAATTTGATATCATTTAGGGGCGGGATCAATACCGTTTGGATTAATTGGCTGATTTTGAGGCTTTGTTCCATGTTCTTTAATTTTTTATATTGAGTATGCTATGAGGTGTAGCTATTGTGCTGGGGCGGCGCTAATTGCTTGGGGTTGCTTTTTCATTTGGTGTTTTTTGGGATGTTTTGTTACAAGGGATTGGGTATGGGGGGCTTGTGTAAGGACATATGTGGGTGCTTTGGTGGTTGTATCATCTTTAGCCTTTTTGGCTATTTAATAAAATCTGCTGTTCAAAAAAAAAAAAAAAAAAAGTTAGGGTTCAAAGTGATGAGATTGGTGGCCTGATTGGTGAAACTAAGATGAAGTTTGTGATGAAATCAGTTTTTTTTTTTTTTTTTTTGCATGGATTATTTTTATTGTAACATCTTGGCATGCACAACTTTGGTGAGAAGTCAGTCGCCAAGGGTGTGTGTTACTAACGAGATTTCCCCTGGGATTTCATGCAAAGCAAATTTTTAATAGATGAAGGAAAAACAGGATGAAAATTTTTTTTCAAAAGAAAAAAAAAAGAAAAAAAAGAAAAAAGGAAAAAAAAATTGTTTAGTAAAGTTATGTGTTTTAAGTATAAATTTAGTCAATTAATTGGTTAAAGTTTGAACTGAGTTCTCTTTCTTTTTTGAATTACTTTTTTGTAACTTTGGTGGTTATGGGAAGACAATTATTCTAGACTTAAATATCTCATAAAAGTTTTCTAAAGGATCACAACCTCTATGGGTAGTAAATACATTTGTTAATATATATATATATATATATATATATTTTTGAACCTCGACGACACGAGGGAAATTGCATTAAAAAGGCACCAAGTTACACTGTAAAAGAGGGGGGTCTTGAGGCCTAACCCTCCAACAGGAAACACAGCAAGACAGCCAAAGAAAACAACAAAAAAAACAGTAATAAAGACTGGCAAAACTAAGCAGCCACTAAACAGTAGATGTCAGTTTGTGTGCACAGCAAAAACAGAGCATTGAGCAAGTATAAAAACGAACGGTAAGAAGTTAATATGTGAGTGTCTTGTGGGAATGACCCAGCGTTGACATCCTTCAAAGCAAAAGATTTCAAAGGAGGGTCATTCTCTGCAGCGAATCGATCAAAACAACGCTTCCAAGGGACACTACAACAAAAATAGCTTTTCGCAAAGAAAAAGTTCCTTGCAAAAGGCCACAATTTCGTTGCAAAACCCTTTTGCAAGGAAAGTTTTATTCCTTGCAGAAGCTTCCTCTCTAAAACTTCTAGCAACGAAAACAAATTTCCTTGCAAATTCTAACATTTTGCAAGGAAATGTTTTCCTTGCTAATGCTCAGGTTTTTCGTTGCTAAATGCCTAATTTCCTTGCAAAAAACCTGTCTTTGTATTGTAATTTGGACAATTGGCAAGGAAAAAATTTCGTTGCTAAATATCCAAGTTTAAGGCAAAGAAATATATTCCTTGCTAAAAGTCATTTTTAGCAAGGAATATGATTTCCTTGCAAATAATATTAACATAAGGCAATGAAATAATTTCCTTGCGAAAGGAGCTTTTTAGCAAGGCAAAATTAGTTCCTTGCCAATTAAATAACTCTAAGACAAGGAAATAATTTCCTTGCTAAGCATTATTTTTAGCAACAAAACTATGGTTCCTTGCCCATTTTGTTCTCTGAAAAGTAATCCCAACAATACCTGTGCAATCCAATATTTATTTTTAATCCTGTAATATTTCAAAACCTGTTCAATTTATAAATATAGAATAATCCAAACTTGTCCAACATAAAATAATATTAAACATCACATCCAACATTACACAAGTTTGATATATCCGAAAAATACATAATCGGTCACAAAAGAATCCAACATAACATAAATTTTTATATATTTGACATCCTAAGCCCTAATTAAGTCCCACAATACACGTTTAGTAAAAACAATAAAAGTCCCACAACATAAAGACAATAATGAACTGTTTGGACACTCTAACGAGCAATCCTCCAATTATACGCGACATCTGCATAAAAAAAAAAAAAGAATAACATTAATATCTTATAAATTAACAAAAGAAGAGAAAAAAAACATGATTCTTTATATATATACTAGGATAATAGCACGTGCTTTGCACGTGCCCGTCGGAAAATTTTGATTAGATTTTGATGTGTACGTATCCATTTGCCAAATAGTGGGGAGATTATACCAGTCAAGAATGGGATTAATGTTGAGCATCAATGACATTGTTTATCTAGAAATTAATATAAATGTCCCCTACAACATACAAATGATTCTGCACACATCCTCCTCCAAAATCCAAAGCAGTATTTCATCCATTCCAAAGCCATTCTTCTCAGGAGAAGAGTAAGCCACAAAAGATGTCATTTGGTTGTTATAGTTGACTATCCTCATTCCTTTTTCCCCTTCATCGCATTCAAGAGGAATAAGGCTCTCCACTTATAGATGATGAAAATACTCTATACACGTATTCATACTAAATGTTGGCTACATGTTTTTCAACAATATCTATTTCCTTAGATTCAAAAGTTGTAGGTTCCTTCCATACATTCATTGTAAAAAAAAAAAAAAAACGTGAGGATACCACAAAAGAATCAGGCCATCCTTAAAATACCATTATGTACAATAGTCAGGTTTAAGGGAAAAAGTGCTAGATTCAAAACAACACCTTCAACAACCATTTCCTTTTTCCATCGCTGCAATGCACTATGGAAATCGCTACTTTCCTCTTTCCTAAATTCAATGGTGAGTCCTCTTCAATAAGTTTTCTGTTTCAAAACCACAAATATGAATAAACATAGCATATACCAGTGTAAACCACTTAAAATGAGAGCTCAATTGGATGAGTGACAACTGATAGGTAATAATTGTGTATATAGTGGTACTAATAGTGATACTTTTCCAAGCAAAAACTTTCTGCATCCAGAAGAATGAAATTTTGATACCAAAGATTCCTAGCACAGCACACTTCGAAGATATTTAAATAAAAGAGAAAAAAAAAAAACCTTCAAACTACCACAGCAACCTAACAAAATTTTTACACTTAGTGACAAAACTAAATTTGTGTGCCTAATATCCATGCATTACATGAGGAGTAACTTATAACTACTTATCAAATATAGGATTACTACCTCTTTACTACTCTGACAACCTTCAGCTGTGCATGATAGAACATGGCATAGCTGGAAAAGCATAGAATAAATACATATCTAAGAAGATTATTATCGTTCAGTGCACTGCAAATGAAGAGATTAATTCTTTAACACAAAAAGAAGAAGTTTAAAAATAGACATAATTCTGATTTCAATTGTCTATCCAAGTTGAAAGAATCAAATATCACAAAAATATATAACCATTATATGATCAGAAAGCAGAAAAGAGTATGCCAAAATGGAGGATTCAGAAAAAGCTACATCAGCTGGTGAGAAATTCAGATTCATTCTAGGTTTAGCTTTGCAATTTATACGTTTGTGTTCCTCTCAAGTGTAAACTTTCGAAGTTTCTGTTTTAAAGTGGTATATCGTATATTCAAGCATGTTTAATCATGTTCTTTTTAGCCCAATATTTCCATTTTTTAACCTATATTTGCTAAAAAGTTGGTGGATTCGAATAAAAATAAGTGCAAATTTTTTAGGAGTTTTCAAGTAATAATTCAGTTTTTTTTTTTTCATCTACCTCAAACTTAAAGCTCATCCTCATAAAAACAAGAACACAATTTCAAAGTCTATTCTAAAATATAAGCGTAGTCTTTCCATGTCTCCAGTATTGTACAAAATTGTATGCAACTTCATTTATTCTCCATTGTTAATACGCCTAAAAATGTGCTTATATGGAGACAGTAAGGTAGATTATTTTTTCCATTCCTCTTTAGTACCCTTTTTGTCCATTTTAACAGTAAGCAAAGAACATATGCAGCGATGGTTAGTATACCCAATCTTACTTCTCAAGCGTTCTGAATATGGTTCATCATTGCAAATGGGACAAGCCATATAACCCTTTGTACTCCAGCCAGATATGTTACCATATGCAGGAAAGTCATGTATTGTCCACAATATAGATGCCCGCATCTGAAAATTCTGACCAGTTGAGGCATCATAAGTCAATACACCATTTTCCCACAATTCCTTCAATTCATCCACCAACGGTCTCATGTAAACGTCAATTGTTTTCCCTGGTTGTGACGGCCCAGGAATAAGTAACGACATCATAAAAAATGGCTCTTTCATACACATCCAAGGTGGCAGGTTATAGGGTGTGAGGATCACATGCCACATACTATAAGAGGTACTCATATTCCCGAAAGGGTTGAACCCATCAGTGGCTAGCCCTAGCCTCATATTCCTCGGCTCCCGGGTGAACTCCGGATACTGCCGATCCAACTCTTTCCACTCAGCACTATCGGCCGGATGTCTCAATACCCCGTCATCCACACGTTTATCTTTGTGCCATCTCATATCTGACGCTCTTTTCCTAGACATGTACAATCTTTGCAACCTCGGCGTCACCGGGAAGTAACGCAGAATCTTATGGGGGATCTTCTTACCCTTGCCATAATGTATCTTGTATCTGGACTCTTCACATTCTGGACACTTATCGAGGCCTTTATTCTCCTTCCAAAAGAGGGCGCAATCATTTTTGCATGCATCGATGTGCTCGTATGACATGCCTAGGTCACGTAGTATCTTCTTTGCTTCATATGTCGATTTTGGAACCAAATTATCCTCTGGTAAAACTTTTATAAGTAACCCGAGAAGCATGTCAAGTGACTTATTACTCCAATTGTTCAATACCTTTACATCAAGTATACTAACGACGAACTTTAATAGAGTAAAGTCCTTGCAACCCGGGTAGAGATCACGTTTTGCATCATCTATTAGTTTATCAAAATTCCATACCCCCTCCCTCTGGGTCGTATCGGTCGGCTCACCCCTTACTCGATCCTCTACCATTTCATCCATGCCATCCGGACCCTCACTATCATTATCTTCCATTTGATAATCATAACCCTGACTCTCGGCACTACTAGGCGAGACTTGAGGTTCCCCATGTTCCACCCAGTGAACATATGATTTCATAATCCCGTTCGTGATCAAATGAACGTGAACAGTTGGAACCGGCTGCATTAGAAAGTTCACACAGCTTGTACAAGGACACCGAATATTGCCTTCACGGTCCTTAACTGCACGTGCAAACTCGATGAATGATTTTACCCCATTTGTATATTGCTTACTCAATCTACCCATTCCTGTAATAGTCAATGGTATCCAACTCTTGTCCATATCTAATAACACATGAAAGTTCAATGGCAATACGATTGTGTTAATATCATATATACATACACTGTTGTATATTTATTGCAAGCAACGTCTAATTTGAAGAGCTACAAGCTCTAGCTAACTTGTATATATATAATTTCAAGAGCTACAAGCTCTAGCTAACTTGTAGCTTATTTTAATTTGTAGGGGGAGTACAAATTAATCTCAGTTTGCCCTACTTTCCACTTCAAAGATCTTTTTTTTAAGTTTCTTATTAAACACAAAAAGTTGAAGTTGAAGCAATAATGCAAAAAAACAAGCTTTTGGAATAAAGATTAAGTCTTTGATCCACTGCAAGTAAATAAACTGTAAAAAGTGGATATGAAATGGGAACTTGTACCTTTGAACAATGTTCCAACCCAATTCAAGGCAGCTAGCAAACCTGATTGCCAATTGCAGTAAAAAGAAATAAGAAAGAAAGATTATAGATTAGTAGTATTGCAGACCGGGAAGTAGAATTGAGGTACTATACTTGTAATTAGAAATGCCAACCCCTTAAGCCTGAACTTTAGTTCTCACGTTTTGCTTCAATTCCTACTGTCTTCAGAGATCACGGTTTCACCACTGCCAAATGTTGACAAAAAGGAAAATAATTAGAAAACCTAATTTTGAGCATGATTAATAAAGAGCTAAATAATGAAGGAAAAAAGAAAACTACAAATGTGGTCTCGTATTGATATACCATACTATCACTATAATCCAATTAAGAGACATAAAGTAAAATTCTTTTGATAAGTTGAACCAATTTTTAAAAATAAATCCTAAACATTTGAAGTAAAACCAATCTTGTTCAAGGAATTAAACAAAAAATACAATGGATGAATGAACTACCTGAGATTTGGTTTAAAAGGAAAAAAATAATAGAAAAAAGAAAAGAAAAGAACTTGGGCTTAGTTTGGCCCCCATGTGGCTTTTTAAAAGTGGCTTATGAAATTTACTATTGAGTAGTTTGATATTTTTGTTCAAGTGACACATTACTCTTCAAAAAAAAAAATCATGAAATAAAAACTCCATTCTAGAGCTTTTAAAAGCCCCCCCAAAAAAATCCCTAAGTTCAATTGTTCTTAAGTTGCACACTTTCCCATACACTTCCAATCATTCTTCAATACCAAGCATACTTTCATGGCTTTATTTCACTTCCAAATTTAAAGGCATAAGATATAGCACATAATTCAATACACTTCAACATTCCAGCTAGATATACATAATTCAATACACTTCAATAACCCTATTTCTAATACAAAAAAGATTGGCCCACCCAATATCTAAGTTGAAAACCCATGTCACCAAAAATATGGCCTGGTGTTAAATAGTTGTAAGATATTGATTGTCAAGTTGACTAATGCTATAATCCCTAAGGCTCCATTTGGTTCTCTTGGAAAGTAAAATAAAGGGGAAATTGATTCCAAGTAATCAAATTCTCCGAAAAGGAAACTGCATTACTTTTCATTACTTTGTTTCGATAAATTAAGAATCGAATATTTGAAATTAACAAGATGGATTAATGTTCAAATGTTTGGTTTATTTTTATTATTAATTCTTGAAGAGATGATAAACTATAAATAAATAAAAACAAAACTAATTAAATTGAATATACATAGAGTAAAGGTAAAGTTAAAAAAATATATATTGATAAGATTGATTTGCACGGTTAAGGTCAAAAAGATATAGTAAAAGATATTTAAATTTTAGTTTTTTTACTACATTCTTATGGGAAGGAAACTCATTACCACCTCTAAATAAGGAATTGGTTTCCTTATTTTTTAAGAATTCATTCTCTATTGGAATTAATTCCAACTTAGTTTCCAAACTCATTAAGTGTACCAAACACAAAAATATAGTTCCGTGGAAAGAAATTCCTTTCCTAGGCTCCATTACATGCGAACCAAAGGGAACCTAAGAGTAATGCATGCTATACTTTCCAAATCCTAATCCCAAATTCATATCCCAAATGATGTAGCAGTGTTCCATTGGATTTTGATTGGATGATGTTGAAATGGTCCAATCATTAATAAAGGTGCTCCCACTCTGCCCTCTAAATTTTGATTAGATGATGTTGAAGTGGTCCCATCATTAATAAAGGTGGGCCCATACATTGATGCCACATCATTTGGGAGAAGAATTTGGGATTAGAATTTCGGATCCACAACATTACTCAATCCCTACACTTCTATCCTAAAGTTGTTTTTAGTGTTCCCATTGCTATAATCCCTAATTTTTGGGGTTATTTAAGGTGGAGCTCTAACAAGAAGCACATGAATGCCTAGACATATCTCATATCAGATTTCCTAAAATTCGACAATCATTTGAGCACATTAACTAAAATGGTCTTGACATCATATTTTAATGATATTTACATGCAAACAAATCATAATTCTTTTCCTTAAGTTTTAGTAGATGGTAAGTAGCTCAGTGCTCAGCTCTTTTACTGACTACCTTGTGGAAAGTTAGGCAGTCAAGTCAATACCAATCACTCACACTCATATCAGGCATGAGATAATTTAAAGCATATGCGGCCAGCAAAAGTAGGCAACTGGAAACTCTTTTTCTACCAAAATGCTAAAACAAATTCATTAACTATCACTACAACAAAAATGGCCTATAGAGACATTTATTTTGAGACAAATAATAAAAGTGTCTTTAGAAGTTACTTGTAACGACACATAATTTTCCGTCTCTACAAAAGAAAATGATTGTCTTTAAAAGTGACTTGTAAGGACACATAATTTTTTGTCTCTACAAAAGAAAAAAATTGTCTTTAGAAGTTACTTATAAGGACATATGATTTTTGGTCTATAAAGTAAGTGTCTTTAGAAATTTCTTGTAAGGACACATAATTGTTCGTCTGTAATATAAAAAAAAAACCATGACTTTAGAAGTTACTTGAAAACACATAATTTTCTGTCTCTACAAAAGAAAATAAGTATGTTCAAAAGTACAAAATAACGACATTTATTAATTTTTTTCTTTACAGAGAGAGAATAGTCTCAATAAACAAGAAAAAAATTACCATAACAAGAAAAACGTCATATCCCCACATTTGAAAATATACCTTTAATTACCAACATTTTTTTATAAAAAATAAGTGTTGTTCATTACAAAGATTTTAAAGAGCACTCGCAAATACCAACTCTTGGTAGTTAAATGTCTATACTTAACATCATTTTCATACAAAATACCGATAATTAGCAGCGTTTGTAAATCAATGTAGTTAATTAACAACATTTGAAATTTAAACGTTTGCCCTCTCTCCTACCTTAATAAAATGACATCGGTAATTCTGTCTAATTTTTCTAATCTTTAATGTTATTTAAGCATGAAGGACAACACAAGGGAAAATATACAACCCAATTTAGGGAAGTTTCCGCTTTGCTATTGCGATAGCTTTGAAATTGCTTTTGTCAGAATAGATTATAATAGTTGTGGTGTTTGGGTAATGAACTGTAAAAGTGGTTACGGTGGAAGAATATGTTATGTAGGTGTTTGGTGACATAAAAATAAGGTGGCTTTAAATGTTCAAAAAACAATAATGCCCCTGGACTGTATTGAATACATAGTTATTTTGTATACATAGTTATTTTAAATAGTTCTCCATATTATTAATTTTAATAAAAATTAGTTACTTAAATAATTAATTAAATAAATGTATTCGATAACAATAACTATAGTAATCTATAATATAAAAATAAGTGAATATATTAGTAATATAAAATATTACTACTGGTGTTTAATACTTTTAATATATGTTAATAGTACATGATTTTATTATATACAAATAAATAATTTTCGTACTTGTAGTTGAAAGTTGGCTACTTGGTCAGACGGATTCAAGACTGCAACATATTCAAGGAGGTCTTAAGTTCAAAACTTGGTAGACTGTTATGAAAAAAAATTGGTACAATTTCTAGTGACACTCATAACAACACAAAAATATATATATGTGTTAGTAAAAGTAGCTTCTAGTGACAGTTTTAATGATACTTTCGTTTTGTCATTACTGTTTTAATGATACTTTCGTTTTGTCATTACTAACGATTATATGTCACTTCAAAAGTAATATTTAGTGACACTTTTAATGACAAATTTTTTTTTTCTGTCGTTACAAAGTAACCTTTACTGATAGTTTTACCAACACTTGGGTAAGTGTCTCAACAAGGCTTAGCGACAACACCTGTTATGACACTTAAGTAAGTGTTGGTAAAACAACTAGTGACAGATTTTATAATCTATTGCAACACTTTTTTCTATCTTAAGAGGCCTATTTTGTTGTAGTGTATAGTGATACTCCTCCATTACGAATTACTGTACACGTTGTGCAACATTTATCAGAATTTTGCAATTAAACCCATGAAAACTCCAATGGACAAAATGTGTTTAAATATATATATATATATATATACAAATTTAGCCAATACTCCATTAGCTAGGTTTCTGAGAATAGGAAAATCAAATAGAAAAAAGATTTAAATGGTAAATACCCAAATTCAATCCTTAAATCCTCAAAACCCTAACTATGTAATCTGTACTGTCTATGTATATATATATATATATATATACAAATTTAGCCAATACTCCATTAGCTAGGTTTCTGAGAATAGGAAAATCAAATAGAAAAAAGATTTAAATGGTAAATACCCAAATTCAATCCTTAAATCCTCAAAACCCTAACTATGTAATCTGTACTGTCTATGTATATATATATATATATGTATTTATTGCCTTACCTAGAGTAGTGGTTACTGGCATCGTGGCAGCTTGATGATGGTGGTGGCAGCGTGGTGGTGCGGCGTGGTGGTGACAATGGCGACGTGGTGGTGGCGACTTGATGTTGATGGTTGCGGCGTGGTGTGGAGGCGTGGTGATGATGGTCCTCTCTCTCTCTCTCTCTCTCTCTCTCTCTCTCGCGTGGTAATGATGGTCCTCTCTCAATCTCTATATCTCTCTGTTTCACAAATGGGCACTATGGTCTGAAGATATTGGGGGAAATTTTGAGAGGGTGTTTTGTTGGAGGAAATTTTGAGAGGGAAATTTTGTTTTAGCAAGGAAAATATTTTATTGCAAAAAGTTTTCCCAAATTTTAGGCAAGGAATAAATAATTCATTGCTAAATATATACTTTTGGCAAGGGAAAAAAGTTTCCTTGCTATAAATAGGCATTAGCAAGGAAAAATTTTCCTTGCCAAAAAGTATTTTCATAAATATTTACTTAACTTTAGGCAAGGAATAACAATTTCCTTGCCAAAATATACTTTTAGCAAAGAATTTAATTTTTTGTTGCCAAATAATTCACTATAGGCAAGAAAAATGATATTTCCTTGCCAAATACTCCACTTTTTGCAAGGAATTATCATTTTCCTTGCCTAACGTGTATGTCTTTCAGCCTTTTGGCAACAAAATTAAATTTCCTTGCAAATACTATACTTTTAACAAGGAAATTTAACTTTCCTTGCCAAGCTTCCTTGCAAAAACCCATTTTTGTTGTAGTGGGAGTAGCTCTGTGCGCACTTCTTGGGACCTTTAGGAATCTTGGTACGATGTTCAAAGATTCAAGCTTTGTAAGGTTGGAGCATATTGCATTAGCTACATCATTTTGCTTCCACGGGATGGAGTCCGGACATATTACCCATGCAGTAGCCACATACGAGTCACTTTCGATGTGAAGTTCCTCACAGGACCCAAAATGGTTTTCAACAAAATTTACACCCACCTGCAAGGCTTTGGAAATGGCCAATAGCTCAACTATGTTGGAGTCCATGATTCCAACATGTATTGAGAAAACAGCGAGAAAGACACCATTGTTGTCCCTGAGGACTCCCCCAATCCCTGAAGGCCCCGGCTAACCGAAAAAGGAACCGTCAACATTGAATTTTAAAATGCCAATGCTGGGTGGAGACCAGACGCAATGTTCTTTTAACTTCTTCGGCTTTGGAATGATGCATCCTTGAGAGGTATTTCTAAGAAAATCATTGCAAGAGATGTGGAAGTTAGAATAGCAAGACTTTAACCACCAAAATAATCTAAACTTGATTATGAAAAAATTTCCTCCACGCATTTTGATGAACCATTGAAGATGATTTCATTGCGCCAGAGCCAAATGGACCAAGACACAACATAAAAAGACATTCCCAAGCGAGAGACACTTTATAAGAAGGGCAGAAGTAACTCCAATGGTTCCACCAGGATGTAAAGGAAGGTGAAGAGCAGCAACAAATGCTCCACCAACTAAGACAGCACCCCCAAATCTTCTTAAACACTGGGCAATGAAGAAGTAGATGATCCAGTGTTGCTTCTTCAAGACCACACAAGGCACATGCAAGATCTTGTTCTGACAGAGGAAGGAAAGTCTGAATGTTGTGCTTAACTGCAATTTTTCCTTGTAAGGCTTGCCAACAAAAGATATGAACTTGCGGAGGACAAGTCGATTTCCATAGGAGCCGTAAGTCTGAGGGGTGGAAATGTAGTTGAGTTTCCACTGATGAACACAAATTCTTAACCGAGTAATGGCCCTTTGCATCAAGTTTCCAAATCAACCTGTCTGATCTGGATAGACATGGCTTAATCGGATCAATCAAAGCTTTGAAGTTATCCCATTGTTCAACTTCCCAACCAAAAAGTGGTCTCCTCAATTCAAAATTCCACATCCAGGATGTGCCCGCCCAGTAGCCATTACTAGAGAGTGTCCCAAATTTGTTGTTTGAAAGGGCGTACACTCGCGGGAATGCCACACATAAGGGTTCATCTAAAAGCCACCGATCTTGCCAAAATTTGATCAAAGAGCCATCTCCAAGGCTATGTCCCAAACCGTCTTTGATGATAGCTTTATAGATAGATTCTGATGAAAGAAGCTTGTGAATAGTTTTCATGAAGGGAGAAAGATTTGAGGTTCTAGGAGTGATCCACCAAGGAGAATCAACAGTCAATGAGCATTTGGAGCAAATAGTCAATCTCCATAATGCAGATGGCTCTGAACCAAATCTCCAAACCCACTTAAAAAGTAAGGCCTTGTTTTTGTGTTATAGATTCCCAATGCCCAGCCCTCCAGCATATTTACTTCGGCATATATGGAGCCATTTGACCCAAGGGTGCTTTTTTTGCTCCGAATTTCCACCCCATAGAAATTGTCGTTGTAGCTTTTCAATTTCCATGATAATCGATTTAGGCATAGAGAAGAATGACATAAAATAGAGAGGGAGACTGTTGAAGACCGCCTTGATGAGAGTACACCTACCGGCTACGGAGAGATGATTCATTTTCCAGCTGCATAATCTGTTTTTAACTCTGTCCACCACCGGCCTCCATGTCAAAATTCGATTTGGGTTTGCTCCAAGAGGGAATCCAAGGTATTGTAAATGTTTGCACTTGATTATTGTTGCCCATTCTTGGACCAAGTTGGGGTCAACTCCACAGCCCACCAGACTACTTTTAATAAAGTTGACCCTGAGGCCCGATATTGCTTCAAAGCATCTAAGAATTCTTTTGAGAAGGATCACTTGGTTCAGGTCAGGATTGCAAAACAGCAGGGTATCGTCTGTAAATTGCAAGTGGGTTATGGACATACCTCTTTCATTGAGTTTCACCCCTTGAAGTAATCCATTTTGAACCGCGTTACGAAGGAGTATGTTGAGACCCTCGACTGCAATATTGAAGAGGAAAGGAGAGAGAGGGTCCCCTTGTCTGATCCCCCTAAGCATTATAAATTCTTATGTTGGAGATCCATTAACAAGGACGGAGATCAAGGCGGTTGAAATACATTCCTTAATCCATTGAACCCATCTCGACCCAAAACCCATAGAGTTATGAGTGTCCAGCGATAATCCCAATTCACACAATCAAAAGCCTTTTCGAAGTCTACCTTGAAAATTATCCCGCCCCTTCTAGATTTCTTCATGGAATCAACAACCTCTGAGGCTAAGAGCATACAATCCAAAATTTGTCTATCTTTGATGAAAGCCATTTGGTTTTCCCCCACAACGAAAGGCATGACTCCTTTGAGTCTGAGAGCTAGAGTTTTTGAGAGGAGCTTATAAATACAAACAATAAGGCTGATAGGCCTGTAGTCAGAAATCTGTGCTGGGTTGGATTTCTTTGGAATCAAAGCGATGAAGGAGGAGTTGATACCATTCGAGATGATGCCATTCGAGTGGAAATCATCGAAAACGTTCATGAAATCTGATTTAAGAAGCAGCCACTTTGATTGTAAAAATTGCATTGTAAATCCATCCGATCCTGGAGATTTATTACCATCACAATCTGTTAAAGCCTTCTCTACTTCACCAAAGAAAAGGGTTTTTCCAACATGTCTCTTTGCATTGGACTAAGAGTTTGGAAGCCTTCACAATTCAGCAGTGACCTGGCCAGCGCAGGGGGTTGGAAGTGATTTCTAAAATGATGAAAAATAGCAGCTTTGATGTCCAGAGGATCCGAAAGATCTCTCCCCTCGGCTGAGAGTCTGTAGATAGAGTTTTTACTCCTTCTATTTGCAGCTACGATATAGAAGAATTTTGAATTTTTATCTCCAGCTCTGAGCCACTATACTCTGGATTTTTGACGTAGCTTCGCTTCCTGTAATCTATAAGCTTGCCAAAGTTTTGCACAGAGACTCAATTTCACCTCGAGCCTAGACATGTCAAAGGGCTGATCTTCCTGTTCAGTTTCCATCTTAAAGATTTCTTGTTCAAGCTACTTGACATTTGGCTGTGAAGTAGATGCAGGGCAATATAATATTCCTTTGATTGCACGCTTTGAGAGTTTCAACTTATTACAGATTGTGAGGCCTGGGTTGCTAAAGTTACCAGAGGAAGTCCATGAGTTATCAATTGCCAAATTGATAGACTTATTCTTAAGCCAAATGTTATGAAATTTAAAGGAAATGGGACACCATTTGCACAATTTGTCAGAAAGCACCACCGTGTTGTGATCTGATAAACTCTTTGGGAGGCACCACTGTGTAAGTATGCGTAGACATAGGCCCCAAGAGGTTGAAACCAAAAATCGATCAAGTCTGGACATCACATTTGCTGACATGTTTTTGCGCCAGGTGAATTTGTTGCCCGACAATTTTATATCCTGTAACCCAGCACCTCGGACAAAATCTGTAAACAATTGGCTGCTGCGATGGTTAAATGAGTCGCCAAGCCGTTCTTGCCTATTTAGAACTTTGTTGAAGCCTCCTCCAAGAATCCATTTGGTGTCAATGCTGAGAACCAAAGCAGTCAGCTCATCCCAAAAAGCCCTTCTTTCAGCCTCATCATTAGGGGCATAGACATTGCATATTGCACATTGGATACCGGACGTTATGAGAGAGCCTATAGTAACTAAAAATCGAGAGGTAACAATTGTGTTATGGGCCACAAAGAAATCATCTTCCCATATGGTGATTAATTTGCCAGAACTGCCTAATGATTCTGCGAATCTGTAAGAGCGATTGGAGGATCCCCACAGTTGCTTGATGGTTCTCTCGTTGACAGAACACAGCTTTGATTCTTGAATAAGGATGATGTTTGGTTTCTCCGCTTGAATCGTATCCTTGAATGATCTGCGTTTTTCGCTTCGGCCAAGCCCTCGAACATTCCAAGAGATCAATTTCATAATCAGATGAGAGATAACTGCTACAGCTTAAAGGGATTAAAGTTTTACTCGTTTGCTCTTCGCTCAAACTCCTCCCAATCACAAATTTCCATAATTTCCATAATTTTAGCACCCTCTGAATCCTTTCCACTAACAAACAGGCCCAGAGTTTTCCCCACTTCCCAGCAATCAGTCACTTCCTTTCGGATTAAAAGCTTTCTGATCTGGGTACTATCTTTGGAGATGGGTTCAGAGGAGCTGTCTGTAAGGTTACTAACTCTGTTGGAAGGACCACCAAAATCTTTATAGAGTCTTGATCCCTTGTGGATAATGGTTCCTGAACCACTTCGGAGCTTCGAGTCACAGGATTTGCCTGCTCCTTTTGATTTTGAGGACACTTTTGCATTGATTTTAATGAGCTTACTAGCACCTGCAAAAAGCATGGGATTTTCCAAGTAAACCCTCTTCTTCCCTTTACATCTACCTAATTTCTTCTGCAATTTGTACTCAAGTAAGGTCAAACGGTCATCTTTAGGAGAACGGGGACTCAAATCTGGGGTTTCAATACCAACACCGTCATATAGGGTTTTGTCATTAGAGTTGGTGGTTGGGCCCAAAAGTGGTCCATTAGGCCCATTAGAGAAAGGTAAGACAACTTCCAAATCAATTGCTCCATTCTCCTTTGGCCCAGCAGTAGATAACGCATTGCCAGTCATCCTTGTAAGAATACGCATTAGAGAGAGAGAGAGAGAGAGAGTCCTGAACCCTAGAGATTGAAGCACTTTGGTCCCCTGCCATCTCAAAATTCGGGGGATTGTTGTAGGTAGGATTGACGCCCAAGACTGAGAGGGAGGGTTTTGAATTTGAATTCAAAGTTATGATGGGACAAGGCTGATTTGACTTAATTGGATCTCCTAGGGAGTTTTGGTAATGTTCCATACCGCAATAAGCATCATCCTTGAAAAAATCACGTCGGTCGGAATTCTTTGGAAGGGATTTATCTATAGTGTCGTCGGAATGTTGAACGGCTGGGCTTTTAGAGTGTCCCAGCGCTGCCTCTTCTAATTTTCCATTCCATCCACCGCAAGAGAAGTGAATAACTTCATCAGTTAAGAAGTCTGTAGTTTCATTTTCATAAAAAGAAATAGCATAAGCCCTTCTGTCAATGAGGACACTAGTTTTCCTGTTGATCTTCTCCTTATAGGATGTGTCAATAAGAATTTTTGCCATATCCAGCCTCTTAATCTGTTCTGTAAGGTTGTACACTTTAATAAATCTCCCAAATAAACTGGCAATTAAGTTGAAAAAGCTGGAGTTCCACGCATGTAAAGGGACCCCCTTCACATCTAACCAAACAAATCTTGATTCAGGAGAATCTTCTACATCCCAAGGTTTAAGTAAGTCGAACCACTATTGAGTCCATTGAGATTCAGATTGATTGCTAATTCCATCTCATTTTTTGTTGGAAAAACAAGGAGGACCATGTTACCGCCCATTGGAGTGACTGTGCAGTTGTGAAAACCCAGTCCCATTAGGATTTCTTTTTGGTCTGCAAGAGATGTTGGTAAGTGCAAGTACCCCACTGCGCACCCTTGTAGCCAATCTTTATCAGTCTCCTGTGTAATATATTCCAAATTGGGTTTAGTTTGTTGTTCTGAACATTACTGTCTTCGCCTTTTGAAATAAATGCTTGTTTATGATTCAGATTTTAGCCATTGAGAACTTCTTGATATGTACAACTATCTCTTGCACCAGCAGTAGTGATGTAAACAGGTTTCACCTTGTAGTTAATGCCTCTGTAGTCTTCAAAGTCATGAGAGAGAGGAGTCCCACCATAAAGGGCTTCTTTGACCACCAGTCGCCGCCCCCACAAATAGTCACCATTGCATTTAACAGCAACATGTTGTGCTTCCCTTGAGTCACTGAATCTGACAAAGCCGAATTTGTCCTTACGACCATGTCTGGTCTTCTTCGGAATGTAGATATCCTTCACATTGCCTGCCCATTTGAAGTATTTCCATAGAACACTAAGGGTGCGTTTGATAGCAAGGTAGAAAATGGGTTGAAAAGAAAATTTTTCCATGGAATTATTTTACTTGGAAATATTTTCCCTGGAAATAAAATTTGAAGCTGTTTGATTGCAATTATTTTATAGCTGAAAAATCTAATATTTTCTATGAAAATCTAGTTTTGCTGTTTGATTGTCACTATTTTCCAGTGAAAAATGGTCTTTTTTCATGAAAAATAATTTTTTTGCTGTTTGATTGCAATAATTTTCCCTGAAAAATTAACATTTTCCATTGAAAACTTACTTTTTTTTCAAGCAATTAACCTATTAATCACAAACAAATAGTTTGAAAATTATACAAATTCAAACAATTGAGACAACTACTTATACCAATAGTCAATTTCACAAACGATTGTTATAATGTACTAAAAACAAAAGTCTCATCAAAGTTAAAGTAGAAGTACTCATCAAAGTTCCAAAAAAAAAAAAAGTACTCATCAAAGTAAAAAGTCTCTATGACTTGGTTGTGCTTCCTCCACCGTAAAATTAGAAGTACTCATCAAAGTTCCATAAAAAAATAAATAAATAAAGGTACTCATCAAAGAAAAAAGTCCATGACTTGGTTATGCTTCCTCCACCTCATTTTCATCCCCTAAGGCGGCATCATCATTAATATCGACTTCACTCACTTGGGGAAAGTCATTTCCTGTAACTGCCCCGGTTTCCCGTTGCGTAGTCATTGCCGAAAATGGTAAGCAAGTCATAGTAACAAGGACATAACTTTCCTTTCATATATCTTGCATCAGGCTTATCCTAAAATAACATAAAAAAAGGGAATTAAAATTAAGTTAAGTCATATAACTAGCTTGAAAAGAGCCATATCCTAAAACAACATTAACTAAACTCACCCACTTGTAGCACTCAAACTACATCCCCAGACAAAGAAAACAAGCATAAAAATATTAGGGTAAATTGCATTTTGCACCCTCAAACTATACCATGTTTTGTACTTTGGTCCCTAAACTATCATTTTTCGCATTTTAGTCCTTCAACTATCATTTTGTGGCAGTTTGCCCCCTCCCTCACTTTTAGCGTCGCTTTTGGTGTCACTAAAAAGTGACTTTTTTCGTCACTGAAAGTGAAGGAGGGGGTAAACTGCCACAAAATGATAGTTGAAGGACCAAAATGCGAAAAATGACAGTTTAGGGACCAAAGTACAAAACATGGTATAGTTTGAGGGTGCAAAATGCAATTTACCCAAAATATTAGCTAGTACAAACTATTTCTTGATATGAAAAAGTAATTTATTACCAAACCATATCAATCCAAGTAGTGCACAAGTTGAAAAGAAAAGAGCGTATTGAGAAATGACAAAAGGGTCTACATACAAACTAATTAGCTGGTACAAAAGGGATGGTATCAAGATTCACAATAGTTGGCACAGGGAACATTTATAACACTATGGTTCAAGTGACCTACACTGGTGCCAACTCAGTGGTAACTCCAAACCTATCACAAGGAAAACAAACAAATCAATCAAGAGTAACATGTTAGTTTGTTTAATCAATTTTCCACCAAAGTGTGGTGTTTCGTTATATTTCATGTGCTTTGAGTGATCCTATAATATGAAGATATAATGTATAAAATTCACAACATAAATAATAGCAACCCAATGAGAAGAATCAAAGAATTGAACACATTTTTTTTTCAGGGAAAATGCTGTGTGAGGTCGACTGATTGGAGTTCACACCATGAATTGAACTCCGGAGATATGTTTGCCCAAATTGGTAGCTGGAAACTCTGATAATTTGATTGACCCAGATAAGAAATTGAATCATTTAATAAGTCCATCATTGCTTGTTTCTGAGTTCAAAACTTCAAATCAAAAAACCAAGAATTCACATACTTGAAAACACTTTAGAAACAAAAATAATCAAAAAAGTGACGCAATTCTCAAACACCCAATACCCAAAAACAAAGCATTAAACCAACCAAGACTTGTGATTTTATACATTCTTCAAATCAATCAATTATAGCTGATTATGAGTTTCAAATCAAAACCCATAATTCCCAGACTTGAAAACACAAGTCTTGGTTGGTTTTACGTTTTTTTTTTGGGTAATGGGTGTTTGAGAACTGTATCACTTTTTTTTTATTATTTCAACCCAGAATTCCATGGATTTGAGTCTTAATGGAATTGTTTTCAATAAGCTTAAAGACACAAGGGAAACAAGAATTTAATTTCTACACATGAAGAAACAGCTATCCAATCTAGTTGCTCTTGCCATAGAATTTGGATAGGTGGGGGGTGACCTGAAAAGCTGAAATTATATAAAATGGAATAGACTAGGGGGTGTGATTGCGTGTCACGCAAAACGCATCAAGCGATCACAGAGATGAACAAGTCAAGGAAGAGAGAAGAAATTTCAGGTCCAGACTCGAAAGATTTCAACTTTATTGCAATGGATTCAGAATTTGGGGGCGAAGAGCTCAAACTGAAGTTGCTTCAGTTTTTGTGTTCCGTTGAAGGAAAAAACGGCAATGTCTAGCCTAATATCAAAGCAAGATTGAGTTTGCTAAAATCATAGGACGACACTTCAATACATTATCTTAAAATCAACCAAATGTAATCCTAAAATCAACCAACTTAATAGAGAAAGATCTATCAGCAAGCAAAAGATATATACGTACACTATTCAACTATTGGTTCTAACTTTCTAAGATTGAACTAGTTTATTCAATGAGCAACGAGGAAAACAAAAAAAATTACTCAATGACTGGCACCTTTGATTTGCAAAGAGTATCACATGATCAGTTCAGGATCTTACCAAATGAACTAGAAAATAACGCATTCAAAAACCTTATGTTGATCAAGCAAATAAGCAACTACCAATATCAATCTCTACACTACCAATGCAAAATTGTTCTCAATTTGAGACATACGAATCAATTCGCAAACATGAATACAAATTTCAGCAATTGATAATCAGAAACACAACATTCAACATAAATTACATATACATATACATATATGAATCTGTATATACATCTACATATACGGATCTGTTTATACCTATACCTATACATATACATATACATATACGATTCAGTATATACATATACGAATTTGTATATATATACATACACATATACAGATCAGAAAGAGAGAGAAAGTGTGTGTGTGTGTGTATACCAATTTACAAAGTCCAAAGCCTCTGATTCCCTAATCGAAGCACTTGCTTCAATTTCGACCTCGATCGCTTTCTTCGTCAGTTTTGATCTTCAATCATTCCATGTTTTCGTCCGATCTGGAGCTCAGATCTGTATCGCTGAGAGAGAGAGGGAGCTCAGATCTGTCGCACAGTCGAGAGAGAGAGAGAGAGGTAAGAACCCGTAATAATTTTCCATGGAATTCGTTTTTTTGTTTGGGAGGAGGAATTTGTTTTCCACAAAAATGAGTGAAAATGAGGGAAAATGATATCACGTGACTAATTTGTGGAAAAATTTTTCATGAAGATTTTAACCAATCAAACACCACACTTTGGTGGAACATTGATTAATAAAATGTTTCCCATGAAAAATAAGTGCAATCAAACTCACCCTAAGATCCAAATCTTCATGAATGTTATCAACAAATAGGGAATAAAGATTGTGGCGATTTCCCTGACGATGGAAGCTCTCATTGACCTTATTCCTTTGCCACTGCTCTGCTCTCATCTTATCTATCTTCATATGGCAACTATATATATATATATATATTAAGTGTGTAGTAAAGGGTGGTAATAAAGTGAATACAAAATTTGAACTCAAAACTGACATTTTTATTTTATTTTGTTAATTTTTTATTAGCAGATTAAATTTATGAACCTTTTGGCTTCTCATTGATGACTTTAATAAAACTGTGAACTTTGAATTGTAGGGAATTATATAATGACTAAAAAATATTAATATCATTTGTAGGGACAATTTTAGGGAAAAATTATGTAGACATTGTTGGCCCAAATGTGGAAACCTTAGAGGGGGGGTGAATAAGGTTTTAGCGGAAATTAACCTTTTAAAAACAAAATTGCAAATTAAACACAATCACAAGCAATTATGTAAAGAGATAAGGGAAGAGATACTTGCAAACCAATTTTTCAAGTGGTTCGGCAATCGCACCCCGCGGCCTACGTCCACCCCTCAAGAACACCTCTTGAGGATTCCTTTAATCCGATCTACTTCATGGGTGTAGACCAAACCGTTCCCAGAGCACTTATGGGTGTGCACCAAACCGTTACAAGAGCCTTCAATCTCTTCCAAAGAAGAACACCTCTTCTTTGCACACAAGGGTTACTAACCCTCAACCCTTACAAATTATTTGTTTACAAATTGAAACTCTCTATATAGAGTGGATAATACAAATAAAGCTTACTACAATTTTGCTCTCTCAAGAAATACAAATGAAAGATTTGAGCAAATTGATAAACTCACACAACTAGGGCTCAAAAGTGAATGATTAAAAATCAACAAGTTGTGTGATTCAATACTATGTTTTCCAATCAAAATCTCAACCCCAAATAGCTTGGGAAAACATGTATTTATAGGCCTTGGAAGATTATAGCCGTTGGTGGCAAGTTTGGTAATCAAAAGCCCCTTTAAAAACTAGCCGTTATTGCCTTTCAGGTCGCTTCAGTCGACTGGACCTTGAAGCAGTCGATTGGTCCTTCAAGAAGTCGACTGAGATGTGTTTACAGAGGGTTCTGTTTGCATTCTTCTCACTTCAGTCGACTACATCGGGCCTTCAGTCGACTGCCCCTCCCTGTTTGACAGCCAGACACATCTCTACTAAAATGGCCATAACTCCCTCTACAAAAATCGGATTTGTGATCCGTTTGATGTTTTGGAAACTAGATTAAAATACCTTTCCAACCATATAAGATTCAAAATTTAATTATTTTCCAATTGGTTGGGGCATTGCTTTAAAGATGATCCACTTAAAATTTATTTCCAAAACTTTAACTTTTAGAGTTTGTTTGAGCCCCTATGAGTGTGAGATCAAGATGCCTTACAATGATGGTCCTAGACTTCAACCAAGGATGAAATATCTTTAAGTCTTCAAGCTTGATCCTTGTTGAGCTCCTTGTAATCTTGATCTACATCAATTAAATCTCATGCACACAAAGACGTTAAAACATTGATACAAAATTAATACATGAGATTATATATGAGCATAAAAATGACTATGATAATAACAAGGAATGAATCAATATGAATCATGTAATTATCATAACATATTTGACATCATCAAAACATAATTAAATATGCCTTAATATTCCTTAAGGCTAACAGACATCTTCAAATGTGATTGGCTCTGTCTTTTTTATAGTTCACTCTGTTTGTTTGAGGGAAAAACTGAGTAGAAAGAAAGAAAACCAAGTTTAGATCTCGCATGACTGTTTGATTATCTTCTGTAAGTAGCCAGTACAATTCATATAGTTGTTAGCCCTAGCTAATTATATAGTGACTTCTATGGTGACAAAGACTACTTCAATTGTGCGCGAAATTGAATTTGATAAGGTCAGATTTGTGTTTTTATGCAAGACAGATGTGCTCTGCACGTATGCTTGATGAGGAGAATAGGAGGCTTCGCTAAGGATTTTCCAAAGGGATATTAGGCCTTAGGAATAAGATATGGTAATCTTTTGTTGTTCTTCACCATTCTATATTCCATAAATCACAAAGGTTTTAAGTGTTTGAACACTTTCTAAAGCATACAATTCAAAACAACAAGCATTTGTTATTCATTAAAGTATTTTTGATGGAGGCCCTTCTCTTCCTATAAAGTTTATTGCTAGACCTATTTTTCCTTGATGTTTATGTTTCGTTGTTATGTATGGTGCACCATAGAATTGTGAGCAAGTCATATCATTGTTCTCTAGTTGGTAGGTTGAGAAGAACAACAACAATTTGAAGGGTCAGATTGGTGATGTGCACGCAACAATGATGAAAGAACTATAGTTGTTCCAGATTTATGGTATCCTAATATCAATGGTGGGCCTTGCTTTTATAACTTGTGAAGTTTTGGATAATAGTTTCAACTTTCATGGTGGAGAATCTTATTGGCTTGTGTTTTTCACTTGGGATAATCAATCCCACAACTAACCAGAACAAATGAATGGCATGTTTGAATGTCCCATAAATTTGAATTGTCATGTTTACAATTTGTCTATTGTTTTCACATAGGAGTCCAACTTCTTGGTATGAGATTATTTAGAGAAATGGAACACTATATATGCCACATGTTTCTGTCTATTTCATCATTTCTAAGATTTTCTGATATGAGCAAATTCTTTATCTTAAGCTTTCTTTTCCTTTTCTATTTTTTTAGTATATAAAGCATTCTGTTCTAATTACTACTACTTTTGAATAAATTCATTCTAGATGATGATTTTATATGTATACATGGACACTATCTAATTGGTAAATGAGACGGTCAAATCAAGGGACAACCAAATGTGGCCTAATAGTTTTTTTTAAGTCTTTGCACCTTATATGCAACATTGACTTGTGAAAAAATTAAGAAACCCAATTTCTGAATTTATCATTCATGTTAATTTGCATAGAAATCATGACTAAACGAGATCAAAAAGTCATAAGGTAAATTTACCCATAAGAAACTCTTAGCATTCGTTCCTCTCGTCTTTCAAATGTAGCATTCAAGACCAATATTGTATAACCATATCACAAGTAATTATGTTTGATTTCAAATTTAGGCCACTACAAGAAGATCCCTCCAAAATCCATGTTCATTGTTCAGGCTTGCACCAACATTTTACATGACACATACCTATAAATATATACCCATATATACATATATATATATATATGACATGTATGACATGTACTAACTGTTGGTCTATGTAAGACCCCAATAATTTAAACAAATAAAGTCTACCTTACATAAATAAATGGCTAGTACATTTTACTTATTCCGTTACTATTCATATTAAAATAGTGAATATTATTAGGTAATTGGCAAATTTTTATGGAAAGTTACTACGACATATCTGCAATTAATTGCCAAATAAATAGGCACTAGGAGTCAACATTCTATGGAAAAATAGATAATTAGCTATATCTATATTACTTTCAAAATTTCTGGAAAATTGAAGTTTGGGGATTTAATCATTTTTAAGACCGTCATTTCCATCCCCGAACAAATCAAAACCTATTCCAACTAATTGAACTACTAAACAAAGCCTAAATTGGAAATGGCTTCTAGAACACCATGAGTCAGCCATGAGATAGGGATATGTATCACTATCATCATAGTTCTCCAAATTGTATCGGATGACATATGTCACCCATCCACCACGACCCCTATAAGTATAGCTTGAAGTTTCACTAAATGAAAAAAAAAAAAAAAAAGAAGAAAAAAGAAAGAAAAGAAATCTCGGTGTGACTCTTGTACATATATATACATACAGAGAGAGAGAGAGAGCAACTGTAGATAGAGTTGAGGCTTGTTTGGGGAAAAAATTAATTAAAAGGGGGGAATTTCTGGGAGCTAGGGACTGATCTCTAAGGAGAATCAATGCAACTGTTGGTGGTACAACAATGATAGAGGACGGTGATAGGCGGACAAATTGCATGAAAACTTAATCATTTATTCATCCGATCATTGTGAGTACTTTGCATATGGTTATTTCATACTTTTAATAGATTTAAACCATAGATAACAAATCATATGAAGATTAGAAGCCCCAAAACTATGCCCGATCAGATTTTAGAAATGGGTCTGTGAATTTGTATGACAATGAGTATCTGCCATATAGTGATTTCATATGATTTGGTAGGATTAAATGTTAGATTGATAAATTAAAGTTGGTTGCTGGAGTTTGGAAGTGTAGACTCTTGAATGAAAAAGGAAAAAAAAGGGTCCGATTGGAGAGATGATTCATTTTCTCTCTCTCAGTTGTGAAATGGGTCAATGTCTTTTGATGAAAATCAGCAGATTTGGATGATATTTCTGGATTTCTTGCAAAAAATAATGTGAAATCGGCTCAAGAAACGTCAAATTCCGTTAAGAAATGACTAAGTTATGGCTAAAACAAGTTTTGAGACCATCTATGGAGTTTGGCCAGATTTTTTCCAAATTCCGGCGAGGTCACCGGAATTGCACTGACGCCGGCGACTTTCCGGTGAGCCATTTGGGCAATCCCACTTTTGGGCTTAGTCGGTTGGGCCAAATGTGTGGGACTTGGGCTTAAGTTATATAAGTTTGGTCTAAGTTAATATAAACTGAAAAATAAACTTAATTATAGTTTTGGGCCTATTCTCAATAACTTAGTACAAAGTAGGGCTTAACTCTCTTTTAAGATTGCTTGGGCAATCTGATTTGGGTAGCTTGGTTTAATCAGATTGGGTCTAATATGCTTAGAATGAGCTTGGGCCACTAGTGTTTGTCATTTAAAAATAAATGGGGTCAGATTCTTGGATCAAGTAAAGATGTGGGTTTAATTATGGGTTAGATTCAACCCAATAGGCTGCAAAAAAGTTGTTTGGGTATGTGACTAACACTAAAATAAAATACAAGATTTAAAATTTGGTAAGAGAATTAGAGTAGACCCTAATAGGGCCTAATTAAATTATAAAAATAAGTATTAAATTCTTATTTGGCTCTAATTATCATTTAATTAATCAGGCCAAGGCAAGACTATCCAGGACAACCTATCCTATTGTTTTTCGACGTTCTGAATCCAATGGAAGGGTTCATTTGGACCAACAAAATTTATAAAATGACCAAATTACCCTAAGAACTTACTTCTGGATATTTAATTATGCATTTCTGCTAAAAATGAATACGAAGAAAGGTACCCAAAGATATTCAACGTCCTAGACCCAACAATGGGCTTCGTTTGGTCTAAAATTATTTCTAAAATGATCATTTTGCCCTAGTTATATATAATTTATGTTTTGGGTAGTGCAATGGAGTTAAGTAATGGTACGTGATTGTCAATCCCAAAGGGTTGTCAAGTCTTGAAGAGATTTGTTTAAAAGATGGACATTTGTAAAATGACAGAAATGCTCTTGGAATTTATTCAATTCACAAGTTGTTGTATTTAACTCAGAATTAGACTATGTCAGACCATTCAGACTTTAATTAACTATTTTGGTATATTCTCCGGATTCTACTGGACTAGATTTGAATTGGATTAGCCTATAGCAAATATGGAGTCACTTATGATTATCTTAAGTTTTAAGCGAGTAAATTATTAATCTATGGGAAATATTTACATCTTACACTGCAATTAATATTCTGAGAATATCCCTATTTCTTGAGCTGTTAACTATGATTGTTGAAATACAAATCCATTATATATTGATTTTGTTCCCTATCGGCATTGAGTACGCATACATAATGAATTTTCATTATTGTTGTTGGATGAGCATACGTGTGCTTATGTAACCATTGTTACAATGGGGTAGATAGTTGAGGTCCTATGACCAAGAGATTTGAACCCAATGAGGACTGAGATAGTCTGTGTTGAAATGGCCGGGACTGAGATAGTCCTACAGTTAGTGCACTAATATACTATCTATTTCAAGCTGGGCTGGTAGGTAGTATACACCTTTTGAGCTGGGCTGGGGTGCTGTGATCATTTCATTTGATTAAGATAATGATTTTTCACACACTCATACTAATGAGCTTATTGTGTGTGGTTGGCATAAAATGATCTATTTTACAGGTAGCCAGAGAGAGGCTAAGGTATAATATGCATTGTTATATGCATTGGCATTATTATGGCATGTCTATTTTAGGCAAGATATTGTGATTATTTCGATAGATGTAATTACTGAAATGGATTCATTTTAAGATAACATTAACCGATAATGATGCGCTAATAATGGATGATTATGAAATTGAGATTAATTAACCATGATACTAAAGGATATGGAATTGTTATATGTAAATCGCTCACCAGCTTTCTCAAGCTGACGAATGTTTCATAGTCACTGAACATTCAATGTTCAGTATATTTCAGGGATCAGGAGAAAGTAACTAACCGAAGGGTTAGCGTTCGATGGACAAAGAGCTAGGGGAATCTAAATCCAGACTGTACGCATGAAGATTTAAGTTTCAGAAGTATTTGACTAAGATAGCTGTAAAGTTTATATTTGTAGAAGGATATTGATGTATTTAACGATGAAATTATCATATAGATCAATTTTGTATTGAAGTGCCAGTTAGACATAAGGATTTCCATTGATGTCAGCAAATCTATTAGAATTATTGTATGAATAGTATTCATGACACATCAGACAGCTCAGTAACCTGTCATTGCCTACGTTTCAAAAAAAAATTTACTATTTATTTTTTTGCTATTCGGGGCATGACAGTCTATCTGTGTTTCAGTTAGTTAAAACAATGTCTATGATGTTTTCTACACTACCTTGATCATATCAGGCGGCGTGTGATGCGCTCTCCAAAAGTTCATAAAGTATGGCGTCTACCTACAAATGAACTATTTCTGTGTTCTTGGCCTCCTAGCCCCAGACCTCCTAGGAAAAAAAATATGGATTAAGCTTATTGGGGGCAACAATGGGTATGCCATCAGCTAGATCAGTGAATTACTCGACTGGGAGAACTGGTGCGTGTGCTATTCAATTTTTATTCCCAACTTGCAAAACATGAATTTTTTGTTCTATAATTATGAGGGCAAAAGACATTGGCGTAGAACAAAATTTGTGCTGGTTTAAGAGCATCCACAATGTATCCCTTAAAAAACATCCATTAAAAAGTGCCACTTGTGCACTTAAACCCATTGTTAAATTAAAGAGTAAAGGAAACATAGAATTCATTGTAACTTGTAGGTTGTGTTCCATTAATCTAGAAATTTATAATTAGTGTGCAGACTATATGGTGATTGCAGTGGCATTTGAAAATATGGTTTTAATATTATAAGTTTAATTTGTGGTCAAATGGTTGATGCTACACGTCAAACACGATTTAATTCAATAACCTACAGACTAAATTTATATATTTGATCAACAACATACTCGCGCATTGCACGGTCTGGATCGAGTCTTGAGATTTAGCATGGACAGTGGGGCAAAGGATGAGAGGTATATATGTGCACACTTTTGTAGCTGTAGATAAATACAGTTTTTGTTGTTCTGTTTAAGTCATTGAATGTTAATTGATTTTTACTAGAAAGTTGAGAGCACAGCGTGCCAAAGCTATGAATTTCAAGGATGGTACATATCGTATATTGAACCAGTCAATGAACTACTTCTAGCGTTTGGGTGTCCTGGTTGTTCTTACTATTGACTTTTTATTATTGGGAATCCTAGCACTCCAAAAAAAATAGAATCAAATTTGTTGATTATGGTTTTAGGCTTTACTTGGAGATATAGTTTCCAAGTCTATCTCTTGGGCTTTAAATTGGAGTTTTATCCTATTGTGGGGTTTGAATTTCGTATAGCTTATAATCACTTTAGTTTGGCATTTTGTTCTTATAGTGGTTTCTATAATAATGGTGCTGAGGATACGATCAACAGGGACGATGAAGAAAGCAAGAAAGCAGAGCAGACCACAATCCACCACTGCATTGTTTTAGAAGGTTTATTAGTATTTATCAATTGCTTGCATTGTTCAAGTGGAAAATTTACTCGGTGTATGTATTGTAAATTCAATCCTGAAATAGATTTGATGTGTTTTTGAGAACTTTGTAATGAGTTTGTTGGATCGTATTAGTGGTTGATGATTACCCTTTGTAGTATTTCATATAGACATGCGTTAAATAGCCTGTAGACACAATAAACCAAACCAAACCAAACCAAGCATTGTGTCCCAATCAATTGGGGTCGACTGTATTAATCATTTTTCTCCATTCTGCACAATCAAAAGCTATATGTTCATTTAAATTATATATTCATATCTTGTTGCACTACATATTCCCAAGTCAGTCTAGGTCTGCCTCTCCCTCTAACCATTCCAGGCACTACGATCTGATCACTCTTTCGCACAGGTGCATCTACAGGTCTTCGTTGCACATGGCTGAACCATCTAAGTCTATTCTCCCTTAACTTATCCTCAATATGTGTCACTCCTACAGTCTCTCGGATGTACTCATTTCTAATTCTATCTTTCCTAGTCTTACCACACATCCATCTTAGCATCCTTATCTATGCTACACTTACTTTGCTAATGTGTTGTTTCTTAGTTGCCCAACACTCTGTCCCGTAGAGCATAGCTGGCCTAATAGCTGTCCTATAAAATTTTCCTTTCAATTTTGCTGGTATTCTCCGGTCACATAATACTCCAGAAGCACTCTTCCACTTAAGCCAGTCCACTTTAATTCTATGGGTCACGTCATCACCAATCTCTCCATCTCTACTGATCATTGAATCTAGATAGCGAAAGTGTTCCCTCTTTGGGATCTCCTGATCTTCGATCTTCACTGCTTTGTTGTCTAGTTCCATTGTTGCTAAAAGTACATTCCATGTATTCTATTTTCGTCCTACTTATCTTTAGTCCATTAGTCTCCAGTGCTTCTCTCTAAGCTTCTAGTTTAGTGTTGAGTCCCCTTTTAGTCTCATCAACCAAGACAATATCATCTGTAAACAACATACACCATGGGACCTCATCTTGAATGTGTCTAGTCAATTCATCCATAATTAGGGCGAACAAATAAGGGCTCAAGGCCGACCCCTGGTGCAGGCCTACGGTAATTGGGAATTCGCTTGTTTCTCCGGCTGGTGATCTAATTGTAGTAACGGCTTCATCATGCATATCCTTCACCACGTCAATATAACCCTTGGTCACTACTTTCTTCTCTAACACCCACCAAATTAAATCTCTAGGCACTCTATCATAAGCTTTCTCTAAATCAATAAAAACCATATGTAGATCTTTTTTCTTCTCTCTATACTTTTCCATTAGTCTTGTAAGTAAATAAATTGCTTCCATAGTTGATCTCTCAGGCATAAATCCAAACTGATTTTGTGACACTGATGTTGCGCCTCTTAAGCGATGCTCCATCACTCTCTCCCATAGCTTCATAGTATGGCTCATCAACTTAATACCTCTATAGTTGTTGCATTGTTGTACATCTCCTTTACTTTTATATATAGGCACTAGGATGCTTTTCCTCCACTTATCTGGCATTTTTCTGGTCATTAAAATCCTATTAAAAACTTTTGTAAGCCAAGATGCCCCCACATCTCCCAAGCATTTCCAAACCTCAATGGGGATCCCATCTGGTCCTAAGGTCTTGTTGGGTTTCATTTTCTTCAAATTAAATTCCACCTCAAACTTCCTTATTCTCTGATAGAATCTGTATTCTCTAGTTTCATTGTAACTTCCAATTTCTTCTTCAATTGTGTTATCCAAATATTTTTCATTTAGCAAATTCTCAAAATAGCTCTTCCACCTTTCCTTAATCTCTTCATTGTTCACTAATACCCTAGAGTCATCGCTTTTTATACACTTAACCAGATTAATGTCTCTTGTTTTCCTTTCTCTCGACTTAGCAAGCTTATAAATACATTTTTCTCCCTTTCTAGTGTCTAGTTTGGTGTAGAAGCCGTCATAGACTTCCATTTTAGCAACTCTAACTGTCCTTTTAACCTCTTTATTTGCACATTTATAGCTTTTGAAGTGTTCCTCACTTCTATCATTTTGCCACTTCTTAAAGCATTCCTTTTTTTGTTTTTACTGCAGCTTGTACCTCTTCATTCCACCACCAAGTATCTTTAGATGCTAACCCTCTTCCCTTCGACTCTCCGAGGACCTCCTTCGATATTCTCATGATGCACCCTGCCATTCTATCCCACATAGTATTGCTTCCATCTTCCAAATTCCAAGTGCTTCTGTATACATTCTCTCTTGGAATATTGCTAGTTTCTCGCCTTTAAGGTTCCACCACCTAGTTCGCAGGTTTATAGGGTCTTTTCTAGTACAACATTGTCCTTTTATATGGATATCTAAAATAGTAAGTCTATGTTGAGATGTTAAACTCTCTCCTGGGATGACCTTACAGTCTTTACATGCTAAGTGGTCTGCCTTTCTCACAAGGAACAAATCGATTTGGCTTCTATTAGATCCACTCTTAAATGTTATTAAGTATTCTTCCCTCTTTTTGAAAAAAGGTGTTTGCTACTACAAGATCATAAGCTACGACGAAATCTAAAATACTTACCCCTGCCTCATTCTGATCTCCAAAACCATACCCCCCATGCACCCTCTCATATCCAGTTCTATCTTTGCCTACATGGCCATTAAAATCTCCACCTACAATTATCTTCTCTCCCGGTATTTCTTGCATTAAAGCGTCCAACTCATCCCAGAATTATCTTTTAGTGTTAGCATCTAATCCTACTTGGGGCGCGTATGCACTAATCACATTAATTATATCCACTCCAACTACCAGTTTGATAAGCAATATTTTGTCTCCTTTCCTCGTGACTGTCACAACTTTATCCTTGAGGTTCTTATCAACCACGATTCCGACACCATTTCTATGCCTATCTTTCCCTGTATAGAAGATCTTATACCCGGTCTTTTCTACCTCCTTAGCTTTCTCTCCAACCCACTTTGTTTCTTGTAAACATACTACATTAACCTTCCTTCTAATTTATGCGAAAAGTTCAGCACCGTCTAAGCAAGTCCATTGGCAGGTTATACTCTTATTCAGATTTTTTTTACTTGGGTACGCTGGCAGGCTATGTCATTCCTCTGAAGATGGAATCTGTTTTTCTTTTCTTTTTTCCCTATTGAATTCCACCTTCTGTTAGCCTCTTTCATATTTGATTATGACTTATTAGAGAATGAATGTATATGCGCATCGCGCGGGATACTTGCTAGTTCATATAAAGATAGCATTATTGTTCCTATGATCTTTATACAAATAATTAAGCTCCACCACACAACAAGAATCTCATCTAAGATTATCTTATATAATCAGAAAATATAAGATACAAACTATATATAATCATAAAATATATATACAGTACCCTCCCTGTGTGATTCTAGGTCTCGTGGTACGTATTAACTAAACCTTATGATTATCTTTTTAATACAGTTATTTAAATTAGTCGTACTGTGCATTAATTTCTCTATGCATGATTGACATATGACATGGCGTTGGACTAACATTATTTAATTTTAAGCTTTCAAAGAAATGACTTATTATTAATTCTCTTTACAGTACCTATGTCTATATGTGTGTGTGGTATGAAGAAGACCTCTAATCATGAATGATACAAACTCGTGCTTACTTAGATTGTGTTTGGCACAACTTTTGTTTTTGTGTCAATCGTCAAAATTTTGTTTTAGTTTTATTTTTTTAAAATTAAAAGTTGCCGAAGTAACTTTTTGATCAATCATAAATTTTTACAATTGATTCACATTTTTTGCAGTTGAAATCATAGAATCTGTTTTACCAAATAATTTTATTTTAATTTTTAAAATTCCACAATCACTTACAAACTTCAAAAGTTAATGCCAAACAAAGAGTATATATAGACGTAACCAACAGACAAACCAAACTAAATGCCAGAAACATTGTCATGCAGAACACAGAAACTTGATGAGCATGTGCATGCATGCTATCTTCTTTACTTTTGGAATCATTTTTGAAGTCTTTTGAGTTTAAAAGATTCTGATTAGATTCAAAGGCCTATTAATACTTGAAATTAATGCTTGCTATATATAATTCATGTGCAAGTATTTAAACTAGGGTGGAATTCGGCCGGAACAGAACAGAAACCACACTTTCGGAGAAATTTTCGAAACACTAAAACCAATTCCGATTTTTATTCCGAAATTTCAGAATTCTAATTTTGTGTTCCGATTCCGAAATTTTGGAAAATTCGGAATATTTCGAAATCAATTTTTAGAATTTTCAAAAATTTTAGAGACAATTTTTTTAAAAAAAATTGGGGTTTCACAAGTCTCATAAGAAAAAATTGAGACTTCACTAAAGAATACAAATATATCTAAAATTTGTGAGAGGAAACTCACATATCTCAAGCATTGAGAATGGATTCATCAAAATGCAAATAGAGATCTATGTGTATACTTTTAGTTTTGTGGAAGAAAAACGAAAGATTAAAGATTTCATGTATCTAGATCATTTAGTGCAAGGTTAGTATGAGTAGTTTTGCAAATGCACAAGCACAACTTGCAAGGTTATTATTGAGATTTAGTGCAATGTTATACAAATGAAGGATTAAATTTTAAACCAATACTAATAATAGACAGTGCAAGGTTATTATGAGCAGTTTTGCATATGCACAAGCACTGCTTATATCCTACAACCTTTGAATGAAGAATTGGTCTCGGAATAGTAAGTAAAAATATAATTAAATGATTACTTATTTACACTTTTGATGCAATTTGAACAATTCAACAACTGTAAAATTTGTACATATACAAAGCTGCTCATAATTAAATAGTCTTGTCCATAGATTTATAGCCAGCATGATCATGAGTTTACAGTTTCATTATTATGATGTCCAAAGAAATTGGTTGCGAAACCAAAGATTCTACTATGTGCCTCGTACATGAGCCTCTAAATTTTTAGTGTTTCATTAGTAAGTGCATGTCCACTTCTTTCATAAGAGTCCGTACATAGTCTAATACTCAATTTAAAATTAATTCGTTGTTATACTAATGTACTCTCTCTGTCCCATATTTAGAGTTCCTTTTGAAAATTCAAACTTTTAAAGGGACATTCTTGATTGTGGTGGAACTTTCAAATTTTCAATTTTATCCTTTCTGAATTTCAAAATTATTATGTCACATTAAAGAAGGAGATGAAAAGTTTTAAACAAATAAATGGCAAATTTGGAAAATGTGTATTAAAGTATTTTGACTTTTCAAAGAGTTCTTTAAAATGGGATACCAAAAAATAAAATCTTGGACTCTTAATTTGAGACTGAGGAAATAATATTAAGTCTCATAAAAATCAAATATAAAGTGAGACTTTGATTAGTTTGTCTTATAACTATAAAATTAAATCCTCATCAAAGAAAAATTATTCTGTGTGATCGTTTACTGACGAGAGGACTAAAAGTGGACTACATTATTATAGAGAACCTATCTATGAATGAAAAGTTATTTAATGGTCCAGGACCATTGTCAAGTTGTGGTCCTGACCAGTAGAGAACTGTCGTGTGGCATAGTTGTCTTCCTTTTGGGAGACAAAATATTTAGACTTTGCTACATTGCAGGCTACTACTGGTCGAAATCACCATATAACGTATAGTCCAAGATCATAGAATAATTTCTCATCAATGGATAAGCTTGTGCGTATACGAATAGGGTTAATATCACCAACCACCCCTGAGGTTCGACCCGATCGAGAACACTTACCGCCTCAAGTTTGAAGAACAACACTTCCCCCCTAAGCTTTTATTGGTCATAACAAATTCTCCATTTTGTTTATTGAATAATGTTTAGTTTATTAAATATACCTAAACTACTCTTACCTATTTTTAGAAGACTAAAATGATAATCTTGAGGCTGTCATATAGACCCATCTCTTCCTCTTCCAATTGAAAATTACATAAATTTTAAAACTATTCATACCATAAGAGATGAAAAAAAAATTCATAATTTGGGTAAAAAAAAGTAAATATGTTTCAAAGAATCGTAAAAATGTCGAGAACAAAATTCACATTCGTGAAAATCGTGAATTTTTTTTTAATTTTTTTTTTTTGAAGAATTATGAAAATTGTTCAAACAGGTTTTAGAATTTTAACTTTTGAAGAATCGTTAAATTTGTAAATATCCCGTCGAGTGGCTCTTTAGACATTTTATAAATACTTTCAATTAATTTTTTATTAATTTTGAGGGCTAAATTGTAACTATACCAAAGCAGGAAAAAGTGTTACTCTTCAAACGTGAAAGAAATAACTGTGCTCTAGTCACACCTATGTACATATCTGTTGTGCGTTACTAAATAGATTATTGCAAGATGACCTATAGAATGTGCCAATGTATTATGTGGTGATGTTTCTTTACAACCGAGCATGTGTCCTCTTTTGGGTTGGACTGACAAAGTCAATATGAAATGAGTAATATTAGATACACTCCTAAATGCACAACCAAATGTACAATTCTGCTTAAAAATATTGGACCTCATGCTGAAAAATCTGTACACAAAAAAGGGGGTGTGCAGAGTGTGCAAACTTTTCAGCACGAGGTCCAACATTTTTAAACAAGGTTGTGCATTTAGTTATGCATTTGAGAGTGCATCTAGCATTACTCATATGAAATTGATCTATGGATCCCACAAATGGGCACGGTTGATGGAATTGTTTCCGCCAAATAACTAGAGCATGCTTTAATTTGGTTGATCACCCCTACAACCATAGCCCACATTGTCATAATGAGTAAAGTTGGGACACAATTCATTCCCACAACTCATTCATAAGAATTACAATTATTTATCTTTCTCTTGGGTAGTACTATGGGGTCTGGTTAAATTTTAATAGACTGCACAGTCTCTACATGCCACTTAAGAGAAAAATTGAGATAGTTGTGAATGAGTTGTATCCATAACATTACTCTTGTCATAATAAGCCAGAGAATAAAATAACTAGGGTGACTTTAATTAACTCACACACACAAAAATGGTGTTCAAATTTTTAATATTTAAATGTTAAAGAAGTAGTAGGGTACCGTGTGCAACAGTTTGTGGTACAACTACCATTAACACCATATGTGATACTATTCTCATGTTTTTTGAGATTGGAAAGATATTGTAAATTTGAGAATAACTAACTATGCATGCACGTGCACGCGCACACACACACACATGAGTAATGCTATTGTTTTCATATCAAATTTGTGTATTCAAAATCGGTTCACAATACATAGGGTAATGAGCTACATGCAACAACTTCAACTAAAATTTAGGTGTTCACTATCATTGCGTGTAACCCCACTGTCACTGGTTGAGAATTAAATTTGAAATGCAAATTTAAAAATCACAACATTTTTCTATATACACATATGATAAATGTGCACATACAATATACTTAAAAATATGCACTCTTTTAGGAACAAAAAAGGCTTTGCGAGACGCTAAGTAATCTTGCAAATGAGCTAAATGGAATTACTTCAGTGTCTTAATTCATCACAAAATTATTACGCTGATCTTATTTTAATGAGGCGACATAAACTTTTCTTAACCATATAAATTTTAATAAAATGCTATTATACTACCTTGATTTAATAGGATATCAAACCCATACACAAAATATATTTATACGTGTTTGCGAAACAAACCCAGTCGTTAACCAGAACATTGCAATCTATGATTTCTCTGAATAAATCAATCTAATGTATGTATGTATGCACATTATGCCTGTTAACTCATCCAATTCAATCCTTGTGGTACAACTGACATGAAGAATTAATATAAGAACTTTCAAGCATTTTTTCAAAACCAACTCGCTAGCCGAGTTGGTCAGGGTCCCTCCCCCTAATGGTATGGGTTCGAACCTCCTTTGGGAGAAGTAAGGAAGACAATTTCTTTAAAGTTGGATATGACCCCTCATGAGTGTGCGTGTATTACATATACTAACTACTAACTCCACTCATGTCACAGAGATGGTTTGTTTCTGAGACACTAGAAAAAAAAAAAAAACAAAAACAAAAAAACAAAACAAAACAAAAATAAAAACAAAAACAAAAACAAAAAAAAGGCATTTTTCAAGAGGACACGTTAGAAATTAAGAGGAGAAAGAAATGAAAACCCAATTATTAGTCTTTTTAGAGAATGGAATGTTTATAACTGATGGCTCATGTGACCAGTGGGTCACATGGACCATTTTATGTGGATTTGTTGGTTGGTTGCAATTTACGGCTATTTTGGTCTTAAACTGTCTAAGCTTCATTAGATTTTTTGTCTTCGGTTGGTCAAACCTAATCGGGCCAATTGAAACAAGTCACAAACGACTGGCCCTCCAAGTGGTCTCAAATTGGGCTGGGCTTTCAGCCGAGGAAGACACCAAATGAAAAAACCCAACCAAAACCAATACCTGATTTAGCTTGAAAATTCAAAACTAAATTACAGCTAATTTATTTATTTATTTAATTTTGGTCGAAAATTACAGATAATCAAAGTCATTCTGAAAACTAGAAGTGTGACATGGCACTCAATCTGAGAGAGATAGAGAGAAAAAGAAATGGGGCCCAGGTGGATTGGTTATATTCATATAATTATTTTTAGGGAAATGCTATATTGTTATTGTGAAAAGCTTCTCACATGAGAAGGCGAGTATTAACCGTTGGATGAGTATCTAGCCTTAAGATTCTCTCCAGATTCCTGGGAATCTTAAAGCTAGATGCTCATCCAACGGTTAAAACCCACATTCTCATGTGAGAAGCTTCTCATCATTTTTGTGTTGATATTTACAGTTTATCATTGATGATAATTTATAAAGTTTGAACTAACGTAAAATAATTTGATTTTATCTAAACAAGAAAGTGAAAAGATAAGTATTGAGTAAAATATTTTAGGTGGGCTAGAATCGCGAGATTACAATGGTGGCATATATATATATATATATATTACATACCATTTTTTCTCGAATATTTACATAGCCCATAACAATCGGATATATTACATATAAAATTTTATTTTGAGTCATACTCAGTGTTTTTTTAAGGCCTTTTTTTTTTTTTTTATATTGGGTTTCCCAGGGTATCCCAAGTCACTGCCCAGACTAATCCGTCGAGTTACGGCTTGGCGCACGAAGCGGGGACCTCTTCCAAAATAGTTGTTTGCATACACAAGGTCTTAAACTTGAGACCTTCCAGAGCCCTTTTCCACTCAGGCCAACTGCCTCTTGGTTTTTTTTTTAAGGCCTTTTGAAGAGCAAAAAATTAACAAAGCTTGAAGCCCTAGGCAGCCTACCCCACCTATAGCTAGGCCGGCCCGCTTACAAATATATTTTGTACAAAAATAATTATAGTTTTGCCTATAAACATTGGCTTTAGGGATGGCAACGGGGCGGGGTCCCCATACCCCGACCCCAACCCGCTAGAATCAGCCCCCGCCCCGCCCCGAGGGGGAAATGGACCCAACCCCGACCCCGATTAATGCTCGGGAACCCGCCCCCGGCCGCCGCGCTGAAACACCCAAGACAGAATCACAAACAGAGACATAGTTTTATTTTAGGAATGCATACTCTATTCAAGTCACAATAATCATACTTGATGCAGATCAATTGAAACATAGACTAATTTTTGCCCCCAAACAAAAAACAACTTGATTCAAGTCACTTGAATCATAGGATTGAGTTTGCTTTTAGTAAAACAAAAAGTAACACACACGCAGATATATATATATATATATACACACATACACATACACATACACTGATACACAAGAACAAAATAAGAATGGGGAAAAATCAAAGCATAGAGTTTATAGAAATATGGGTGAAAATCAATTTATACAATTGAAAATTAAGAATGAAAAACCACAAGAACACACACTGCACACACGAATCATATACACACAGACACACGAAACGCACACACTGAAACGCACACACATAAGAATCACACACACACGACATACCTAAATAAGAGTCATGACTCATGAAGTGAGGAAAGGGCCTTCGACGGCGCTGGTGAATGGTCGCCGGCAGCGCATAGTTGAGAGAGAGAGAGAGAGAATCACTCCGATCAACCCCATCGAAATGCCGAAATGGGGAGTATTGTTGCCTTGCGGCTGTCCAGAAATAAGATGCCCTAGTTTGAGTATATTTATACATACAGTAGTTTAGGGAATATAAGAAGAGGGGGCTAAATATGTAAATTAGTAACATATTCGGGGCGGGTTCGGGAAAATCAACCCCTACCCCGAACCCGATTCAGATTAAAGATTTAGATCCCATACCCGCCCCTAACCCTATTGAATCACCCACATACCCTACCTATTAGGGGCGGGACGGGGCGAGGAACCCGAAAAACCCACCCCATTGCCATCCCTAATTGGCTTTGGAATTTTTTTTTATTTATTTTTAATATCCCTCCATTATCCTTTTTATTAGTATAGACAGAGCACCTCAGTAGTGCATACCGAACTTGTGGGCCCTATTCCTACATCTTGAGTCTATCATTTTCAAAGTTAAGCCCAATCCAATCCCAGAAAGCCCATAATCTAGCAGGCGGAAGCTTATAAATTGGGCTAAGTTTTTGTGATGACTGGGTGATTCTTATTTGACTTTGTTAGGGGGTTGATTTTTTTTTTTTTTTTTTTTGGCTGAAAAGGTAAGGGGGTTGGTTGCACCAATTGTTTAATTTTAAGAGATATTCTACTATTGGTTTTAAACACATAAATTTGTAAATCCATAGATAAGTTAGGCTTAGTTTCGCCCCCATGTGGTGCTTCTCCTTTTTTAAAGTCCAATTTCATGTTAATTTATTTGGTACCTAGTTTATGAGCTTTGCAAAAATTGAACTTAGGGCTTTTTTGGAGGGAGCTTTTAAAAGCTCTAATAGAGCTTTTAAAAGCTCAATGTTGCTTTTTGGTTTTATAATGTCTTTTTGAAGAGTAGTGTGTCACTTGTATAAAATTATCAAAGAACTTAGTAATAAATTTCATAAACTCCTTTTAAAAAGCCACGTGGGGGCCAAACTAAGCCTTAATCCAACTCTAGAAACTGTTTGGTTGGTTCTAATAGCCTAATTTGAAGCCTTACCCCGTTAAGTAGTACAATATATATATATATATATACATATATATATATTGTGTGTGTGTGTGTGCTCGAGTGTATATGGAAGATACACACAACATACACACACATGCACATAGGGATGTAAAAAAAAGTCCGGTCCGACAGACAACCCGAAGCCCAAATTGGGAAAAAAAAAACGGGCCTTAAGCCCGGCCCAAACCCAAAGTAGGGTCAGCCCGGCCGTAGGCCCTTACATCCCCGGATAGGGCCTGATCCTATCTCTTGAAGCCCACAGCCCAAACCCGAATTCTGACCCGGTCAAGCCCGACCAGATCAAGCCCATAAACTTTCCAACAATTAATTTTTTGGTCATTTCCAAGAGTTTATATTAATCAAAACTGCAAGTGACAAAGTTTATATTATTGTCAGCTTGCAAGTAAATTGAGTAATGCTATGCTTCCAAAATTTTGTATCTCAAATGATTCCCAATAATACGTGACAATGAGAATACTTTGATTGGATGATGTTGAAGTGGTACTACCTTTATTGAAGGTAGGTCTACTACCACATGTGTTTGTGAACCATTTAAGAAAAGAAACATAGTATTACTCGAATAATTTAAGGCTATAATACAATTATACATTGGAGTAATGCCAAATTTGGGGCGTAATCATTTATATTTGTGATTTCTTTTAATAAATGGTAATATTTTTTTTTATTTGTTTAATTAAACTCTAACCCTATATCTTTTGTTACTTTTTCACTTGTTTACATATTTATAATGTCTTTACATATCTTTAAAAAAAAAAACTTAGGCCCGACCCTGCACGGCCCGAGGCCCTAAGCCCAGCCCGAGGCCCTAGGCTCTAAGCCCTGCCCAAGGCCCTAGGCCATTGGCCCTCTGGTAGGGACTAGAGCAGGAACCCTCTAGCTTAGCCCCGCCCAAAAGAGAGAAGGAGCCCGTGGGCCAAAGCCCAAGTCCCATCAATGTCGTGTCGGGCCTTGCCCGACATGCCATTTTAACATCCCTCCATGCACGTTATATAGGAGGAATGATTTTGTTGACTAGGACACTTTGGACCCTTGATGTGTGTCAACTGAGGGTCCAAAATTGTTTCCTCTTTTTACCACTTCTCTCAATTTAAATTTTTAAAAATGAGGAACTCCCACCCACTTTTTACACCGTTTGCATTTTCCTCCCCTCTCTTTCTATACATCATTTCCCAAGCTCAACACTCTGTAATTAAATATGTATCTATACATCAATGTTATAAAAAAATGTTTTTTTTTATTGAACTTAAATTAATTTAGGTTTAAACAGATTTTCTTCTGGGATAGTGTCTATGAATTCGAGCATATTCTAGTATATCCGTCCGAATCTTAAGCGAATCTTAAAAAACGGACTTAAAAGATGGACTAGAGAGAGAGAGAGAGAGTATTAGGTTTTCTTTCCGAGACGGAATTTCTCTATATTCAATTACGACATTTTCGACATACTATCAAGATTTTCTATAATAAAGTGAACTTTGTTAATTTTAAGTTTTTAACAACCAAATACTGCTAAATGGGCTACTGCATAATAGGATAAGAGAGAATAGGTTTTCTTTTCGAACCAAATTTCTATATCTTGAATTAGGACATTTCAAGTTTTTTGAAAAATTATCAAGAGTTTTCTACACTAAAGTAAAATTTGTTAATTTTTACTACCAAATACCACTAATTTGCAATTTTGTCAGCTAAGTCAAATATACTAATTAGTAATTAGCAATTCAGCATACTCAGATATCAAAATTTGTTCTTATTTCTGAATTTAGCAAAGTCAAATATCATACGTAATTAGCAATTCAGCATACCCAGATATCAAATTTTGATTTGAGGACAATTGTATCTGAGCAGAGGTCAACATATACTGAAAATCAGAAGGTATATTCTTAAGATTTTTATGTATTGTATAGGCAGTCAAAAACAAATCTTTGTCACATGACAAATAGAAAAGCCAGTCTCCTAATTTGGCTATACATCTACGCCATTGATTGAGCCTTTTGTGTTAATAATTAAGGATTGGACAAAAAAGGACCCTTCTTTTCTGAGCATGAAGGAAGGAGCCATTCACGGATATACGTATACACATATATAGATATACATGTAGAAATATACATCAAAATGTGATTGGACACTTTAATTTCTCAAACAATCACATGAAATTACTACTTACATTTATAAGCCATTGTTAACTGTCACCCAACATATTTGGTTTATTTTTCCCAAAAAAAAAAAAAAAACGTATTTGGTTTGAATTTTAATTACGTCTTCATTCCTCCGGGCTTACTATTTTTTTTTTCCAAAAAAAAAAGAAAAAGAGAGAAAAAAGAAAAGAAAAGAAAGATTGGATTTCATTAGAGAAGACATCTAGACCATAGTGTGGAATTGAAATCGTTTGGCATGCTTAATTTAAGCTGTTCAACACAACTACATAGTGGAAATTTAACAAGGTTAAAGTTCTGTTTGGATCATGGATATATTGAGCGAACGTAAATGAAACCCTAGGAAAAAAAAATTATTCTTTCTTTGGTTGAGAAAAACAATAAGGGTAATAGGAAGAAAAATAAAACATGACAATGTCGAATAAGTATATAATAATATAAATAAAATTTTTTTGTCATTTCCCTTTCTTTTATCTTGGTTTTCCATTTTATTTTAAATATCAATACTTTAATATTATATTTGGGAATGTAAAAAGATACTAGTAAATAAGTTTTTTCTTGCATAAAAAATAAATGAGTTTTTTCTCTTCCTTTTTTTTCCTTCTTCTAAATCAATGAAGATAATTAGAGCATTATTAAGGAAATTAAGGACCATACAAAATATCTGCAAATATTCAAGTGCACAAGGCAGGTTTTTCATTTTTGTAAAATGTTACCTAGAATTTGGCTTTTTCATAGGGAAGGATAAGAAAGCATGTCACCTAGTTAGTAAAGAAAAAGTAAAGAACTGAGACATTTCCAATTAATTACTTGTAAACATTTATCTTTCTTTTTTTTTTTTCAAAAAATTTGCAAACAAATCTTGTATGCGTATGTGTAAATGAAGGTTGAAGGTTTTACTATTGCCACCTAAGAATATACATGGCACTTTATTTAGAGATTATTCTTTTTACTTGTGTTTTCTATTAGACAAAAACACTGACTCCATTTACATGTTTTTCTAATTGCATTTTTTTTTTAATCTCACATATTTACAGGTTTCAATATCATACAACTCTTCATTTGCATCGAAAAGTTTAGTCCGATGAAGTTGGAAGGCTACAACTTGAATCTATGAGGAATATAGATTGAGCTGAAAATTTTTAGCTAAATTTTTACAGCTTTATGCATGTTTTGTTAATTGTTATGTAATTTCAAATCCTTTCATACACTTGATTTATAGGTGGTGTTAAAACAAGAATTAGGAAGAAATGAGTAGCTATTTATTGATTTATATTCTATGTGTGGAATTGAGCTGCAATATTTTTGCCATTAATTTCTTTGAGACGTCTAGGGCGTACACAATACTTATTGTGAAAAAGTGACTGATTATTTATATATACCATTGCAAAGTAGAGATTCTGTAATAACTTAAAGTTTAAGCACACCCAACAAATAGATGTTGAATCTTGTGATTTTAATGCTTATCCAAATTAATTAGATGAAACTAATTTTTAACATATTAAATTTAGTTAAGCCATGAAAAAAAATATATTCATATTAACATCTGTAAGATCTTTGACGTGCAAATATATACTTTTCTACGTTGTTTTAATTTTTTATATTCCATAAGTAAAAAAATATTTTATGATGACACACAATCCAGTGCAAATGCACAGGTTTATAGCAAGTATATACATGAAAGTTGAAGGTTTTACTTTTGCCACCTAGGAATATACATGACACTTTATTTAGAGATTATTCTTTTAACTTGGATTTTGTATTAGACAAAATAAAAAAAATTAATATCATGTCAACATTATTTTGTAATGTACAAAATTTTATTCAAACTATAGTCTATAGTCATAATTATATCTACTGATAAGACCAAATTTTATTACATTGTCGTTTTGAAAAATTAAAAATATTTATGTTCACAATTAAAACTCCATATCTTACTAGATGTCTGTGTTTGTATAAAATACGAAAATTTATATATATATATATATATGATACATTTAAAATTGGCTCTATCTTATGATCGAGCGGTTCAAATCAACAGTCAGTCCATGTCCCGGTCAAATCATGCACAACTCCTCGAACAAGCATCAGCCCGAGCGGTCTAGTCTATCAGAGACTCACCATCCCAAGCGGTTCATTCGCGACCAGATCAACAGGTCGGGAAGACCACACTGGCACGGTCCATACAGGCGCAGTCAAGCCAGGCCCGCAAGGCATGCCCCAGAATATTCCAGGCAGTTTCCTATTCAAACTAGAAAACTTATGGAAAGTGGACATTGTTTCCTAATCCAATTAGGAAACCCCCACAATTAATGCCAATCAAGCTCAATTGGATTATATTTCCTTATCCATGTATGAGTAGGTCTCTTGCATCTATAAAAAAGACCACTCACCCCCCTTCAAAAGGACCGACTTTTCAGTCTCTACAGCACCTCTATAGCGGTCACCAACACGCCCGGCCGACTTACGGTAGTTCCAAACTATTGTTGGTTCACCACAGGTCCCCGACTTTTTACAATATAGTGAACGTGCTCAGACACACACGTGGACGTAGGTACCTTCATTAACAAGGCTGAACCACATACAAAAAACCAGTCTCTCACTTTCTCTCTCTCCTTAAATTGCTTTAATTTACTTTTAACCAAATTTTGGCATCATCAGCTTGGCGCCGTCTGTGGAAATGACAAGTTCTTCATCAACAAATCTCTTGGCTGATAACCATGCCTCCGAAGAAGAGTGAGAAGACTGCACTGCAGGCCAACCAGGATGTTCCGCCGGCCCCAGCACCGGCTGTGGCAGTCATGACATCTGAGCAGATCGCCGCGACCCTCATACAACTCTTGGAGGGCCAGCGTCAAATCCAGCAACAGATCGAAACCCTGTTGGCCCAGCAAAACAGTCCTCCAGTGGCCGGGAAACGACCCGGGAACGTTGTGCACGGCTGGGAATTGATCTTGACCAGACAACGTGCCCGAGCCAACCTGTCCCGCGTTGAGTATGCCAGAGACATCAACAGTAAGCGTACTGCCCAAGAGGAAAGGCAGGAGCATATGGCCCGGATACCGGTCGGGAAGGTATGGTGGCACGTATCAAGGATTTGCAGAAACAGATTGATGGAGTGGCCAAAAGGTTGGGCCAGAACCCTACTCAGAATCACGCCAATACCGAGATAGAGTCACCATTCTCTAGCCAGATCACGAGGTTTGCCATCCCGCGCAAATTTAATCAGCCTCACCTAGATCCCTATAACAGCTCGGGAAGCCCGGTCAACCACGTCCGGACTTACAAGGCTTGGATGGCCCTAGCCATCAACTCCGATGAACTACATTGCCTGGCCTTCCCCAGCACTTTGAAGGGCCCCGCCGTGCAATGGTTCTACTCCTTGGAGCCCCGATCGGTCCGCAGTTTCAAGCAACTCAGCAAGCAGTTCATCAACCAGTTCATCGGTATACATGAACGGCCAAAGCCTGACATGCAGCTACTGATAGTCAGACAAAGGGATAATGAGACTCTCAAGGAAATCACCGACCGGTTTAATCAAGAGAAGCTCGGAGTCTATGATCTTGATGAAACTGTCGCTATTATAGCCTTCTTCTCGGGAGTTCAACACACAAAGTGCGCCACGTCGTTTCACAGAAACAGACCGGAAACCTTACTTGAACTCACTGAGAGGGTTGGAGAATACATTGGCACTGAAGAATTTTTAAAGACCAAAGACCGCCGGCGCATAAGCAACGAGTCTTCCAGAAGTAAGCGAAAGCGAGATCAGCCCGGGAGTTCTGACAGTTCTTCCAATTCACAGCAGTCAGGGTCTGGCAGTCTCGACCCGACCTCCACTCACAGCAGGCAGGGTTTGGTAGTTCCGACCCGACCTCCAGTTCGCAGCGGTCTGAGTCCGGCAGCCCCAACTCGACCTCTAGTTCGCAGCAGTCAGGATCCAATGTCCCGAACTTGAATCCAGCTCAGAGTAATCAGGAGTCCGGTGATCCCGACCTGACCTCCTGTCTCTAACAGTCTCGACAAATCCAACTACAATGGTACTTGCCCGATCATCGCATGAGGCTCTGCAGACTGTCAGAGAGCTCTTGAAAAGACTTCGGGCCACACCCGAGGCACATCAAAAGACCTCGGGCTCCGAACCCAGGCACTAAAGACCTCAGGATCGCACCCGAGGCAAAAGACCTCGGGGTCATGCCCAAGGCATCGACTTTGCTTAAGTCCAACCTATGATGGGGGCAAATCCCCCTAGGTGGCTGATGATGGCAAGCTTCAAAAGACCCTGCAACCACCATGTTCCAAGTCGGTTACCTACAGTCCTAGCCTCCATAAGACCCTCATCTTAGCGAAAGCTTGGGGGGCAGAAAGGCACAATGGACTAAACAGGCAATCACACCGGGTACTTACATGCCTTGCGGTAACTAAGTCAAACTCTTAGACAACCCGGGCGCCTATAGTACTCCGAAGACTAGCTCCACTTAGGTCCAAACCGACGATAGAGGTGACTAAATCTCTTAGGTTGGCCGACGATAGAGGAGCAAAAAGACCCTAAAGCAACGTGTATTAGGTCGGCTCCACCAACATGGTCAAACGCTTCTCCCAACAGTCTTGACGAAAGCTGACCGGGCAGAAGATAACCATCCTAGGGAGTTAACATAAAAGTACCCTAAAGCAATACGCTTTAGGTCGGCTTTTCCAACATGGTCAAAATTTTTTACCCACAACCTTGAAGAAGGTTTACGGGTATAAGATAACCATCCTGAGAGCTTAACTTAAGCAATAGACTCCGAATTAGGCCGAGTCTCAACTCTCGGTCAATTCCCGAGCACTTAAAGACTCCGAGCTCGGCTAAGTCTCAACTCTTAGCCAGTTCCCGAGCACTCACAAGACTCAAAAGCTCCAAGGCAGCTTCCCCGAGCACTCAGACAGTGGCAAATGGCATCAAAAAGATTTCCAAACTTGCCCCGATATAGCATCCGGCCAACCTTGGAAATGAGGGGTAGCTGATACACCCAAAATTGGCTCTATCCTATGACCGAGTGGTTCAAATTAGCAGCCAGTCCATGTCCCGGTCAAATCATGCACAACTCCTTGGACAAGCATCAGCCCGAGCGATCTAGTCTACCCGAGACTCACCATCCCGAGTGGTTCATTCGCGACCAGACCAACAGGTCGGGAAGACCACATTGGCACGGTCCATACAGGCGCAGTCAAGCCAGGCCCGCAAGGCACGCCCCAGAATATTCCAGGCAGTTTCCTATTCAAACTAGAAGACTTATGAAAAGTGGACATTGTTTCCTAATCCAATTAGGAAACCCCCACAATTAATGCCAATCAAGCTCAATTGGATTATATTTTCTTATCCGTGTATGAGTAGGTCTCTTGCATCTATAAAAGAGACCACTCACCCCCCTTCAAAGGGACCGACTTTTCAGTCTCTATAGCACCTCTATAGCAGTCACCAACACGCCCGACTGACCTACGGTAGCTCCAAACTATTGTTGGTTCACCACAGGTCCCAGGCTTTTTACAGTATAATGAATGTGCTCAGACACACACCTGGACGTAGGTACCTTCATTAATAGGGCCGAACCACATACAAAAAACCAGTCTCTCTCACACTCTCTCTCTCTCTCTCTCTCTCTCTCTCCTTAAATTGCTTTAATTTACTTTTAACCAAATTTTGGCATCATCAATATATATAAATACGAAAAATCTTTGGGACGGACGTGGCTTTAGTGAAGAAAATTTTGTCATTAAAGGTGAACTGAACCTTTAGAGTTCAAATTTTTGTCACTAAAACCCACGTCTGTAAACGGACGTCCGTCTAAGAGATGGCCTATATATATATAAGTGTATCTTACAAAATATATACTTACCTATTCAGAAGCTTCATTAGTAAATATATTTATCAACACTTTAATATCAATATTTGCACATTATTAACAAAAGCAAAAGAAGTTTTTGACTTGGTCCACATGAGTTCAAATTTAGAATAACATCTGCACTTAGTATATTATGAGTAGATTATCATTCAACAAACCTATTTTGGATGGATAATAAGTTGGGTATAATGGTAGAGACATAATACATTGTATTATAGTATTTTTTTTTAATAAAACTTTATTCACGCATAGCACGGATTCACCCCCTTGTTGAATTAGTAGTTCACATTCTACAATTACAATAATCAGTGTGAAAAACGAGTGTCAGTTTTCAATCACCACTTCAAACTCAAAGGGCTCAGGCCCGCTTGAAATGCATGAATTAAGATCAGGTTCAAGTTTATTTTCATATCCAATCTATTCATTTTTTTTAAACAGAAAAAACTCAATTTGATGTGAACATGTTTTTAAAGTAATTTCAGATCGAGCATGGTCTCCTACATAATACAGTGGTATTTATCAAATATTCATATATATATATATATGTATGTATATATACATAAAATATAATTCACCACAGAAACATTGAACTACTTTCGAGTCTTCGCAAATAACCATTTACACTCAGAGTGAAGTGGAGAGAAGAGAAGAGAAACTTGTTAAACGAATCGAAGAGAAATTATCGTTCCTACTACCCTGATTAGACAGACATATGAGGAGAAATGTAAATATAATTTTATCTTGTTAGGCTAACTTTCATATTAGAAAAGAAAAAATTGAGAATCAATGACTATTTTATCTGATCCTCTATTAAACAATGGCACTTTGCGAGTGCGAACTGTGTGAGATAACTAAAAATTGTTTTTGGGCACATGGTCTTATTAAGATATTAATTTTGAATCTACTCTTCTCTTCTCTCCAAAATCTTTTGGATTTGGAGAGAAGCAGAACTTGATTCTTTTCTTGAATTTCTTCTGATCACTTCTCTCTTTGTTAACTTTCTTTTCTCTCCCACCTGTTCGCTCTTATTATTTTGCTTCGAGCATGCCAGAGCTTGTTTAAAGCTCAATTTTATGTGTGTGTGTGTGTGTGTATGTGTGAAGGCAAACGTGATTTTTCCTAATACTTTGTGCGAGTGATGCATGATCTAACTTCTATCGTATTGGTGATTGTTAAAAACTAGTAGGAAAGTACCCTAGTTAAGGTTCTTTGACAGTATTGAAGCACACAAGTCAAATTATGTCATATAGATGTGGAAAACAAGCAAAATAAATCAACAAGCTTGATAGGACGATTAGACTACCTTGAAGAGAAAAGACAATATAATCTGTTGATCAAAACTTGAACTAATAATATAAATGTAAGAACTTAATGACAGATTATGAGTTGAACTAAAGTTATACAAAGATGAAAAAGACAAAAGAATGCTTTGTAAAATGTGTAATGTGTTTGGTATGCTTTTGGGTCTTTATTTTGAGATGCAGGGTCCTTTTCTCTTCAGACCATGTCTTGTATTTATAAGGGAGGAGCCCCTACTTCTGGCGGTTGGGCCGAATGAGTCTGGGGGGCAGCGCCCAATAACCTTCGGCCATGTTAGTGGTTCTTATATTTTCCAAACTCTCCCATTGGTTGGAGCTTCACTTCATCTACTCTTGCCACTTGCGTTTTCATTATGAGTTCTGACAACTTTTGGGGCTCTCTCTCATTCTCTGGAGATATCTATCTTTTGGAACTTGCGCCAAACTTCTTGAGGAAGCTTTCATTGAGTATGATTTACAAAGAGGATTATATATAACCACTGAGAATCGTATTTATTTGCATCATACTCTTTCTAATTTAAAAGATACATACAGATGTCCAAGAGTCAAAGTAGGAATCATATCAAATTCCAAGGAAAATTTAGTATAGGTGAAAATTGGAACAAACTTACCAAATGTAATAAGGCAAATTGAGTTGTACCTACAAGGCTTAAACTGTTTTCATGGCCTTTTGCTAGCTTTGTTATCATGCAAATCCAATTTCAGTACCACTTTCTACAATTTCTAATAGAAGTATATTGGTTGGTATTAAAAAAAAAACCCTTTAATTGAACAGCCCAACTACCTACAAATTGAGTGAAAGACCATGACCTCCAAATTTATGGATTGTTCTAAAGGGTGGACCATCAGAAGAGATTATGAGATTTTGAAAGACAGAACAGAACATCAATAAAATTTTCAATTTTAAAAATCTGAAAGTGAATCTTCTGGTTCCTCTCCCAACCAAATCTGAAAACCCAATAAAAGAAAAGGGCTAAGGACGAAGCTTTCCATAGGATCGAGGACGCCAGACAGTGTGGAAGAATATTCAAAGTTTTCTAGAATGCTACAGTGTGTGCATGTGTAGGCAAAGTTATCCATCTGTTAACCTAGTAATCATTGTATGCACTGATTCATAGATGTTCAAACATGTTTTCTACTAATCGATCTCTACTATGGTAATTCTCTGCATTATTTTGTCGTGCGTGGATCATCAAATGTAAATTGTGAATGTTAACACAAAAGTGGATGTCTAGAAACTAAAGAACAAAGAAATTGATGATTCTCCTTAAAATACCTTTTGCATCAAAAGTTTACAACTTCGGTTACATGCACTCCAATCTACAGTACATGGCCTCAATTGTCATTTCCAATCCCTCTAATGCCTCATTAACTCTTACTGCCTACTCTGATAGTGATTGGGCTGGTGATCATGTAGATAGAAGATCCACTACTGGGAATTGTCTTTTCTTTGGTCACAATATGATTTCCTAGTCAGTCAAGAAGAAACCAACTATTGCCAAATCAAGTACTGAAGTCGAGTATAAAGCCCTCAATATCACAGCTGCTGAGGTCATTTGGATACAGCAATTACTTAAAGACCTTAATGTGCAATTGTCTCATCCTTCCAATCAATGGTGTGATAATGTCAATGCTTTATCCTTAGCAGCCAATCCTGTATTCTATGCTCACACAATGCATGTGGAAGTTGATTATCATTTTATTCGTGAAAAGGTTGCTTCCAAATAGATTACAGTGACTCATATTTCTTCTATTGATCAGTTAGCTGATCTCGTCACCAAGCCCCACTCTGCTCCTCGTTTCAAATATCTCAGAGATCAAATCATGTCTGCTACTCATCAATCTGCTATAGCTAATGGGCACCATCAACCTATAGAGGGATGTTAAGATAATATCACATATGTGTCTTGATTACACAGATTGCTGAGGTAGATCCCCTTATCAGCACTCATTTACTTATAGTGGATCAATGACATGGACATCTTAATCATCATTCATTGTGTGTTTGTTATGGGTTTAGTCAAGTGGATTGTAAATGTAGTCAGTAGCTATCTGTAACTGAATCAGTTAGGGATTCGAATCTCTATGTGTATAATTGTTTCATTTGTACTCTACTTTGAATAAGAAAAATTCTATTCATTCTGCTCAAATTTCTTCACATTGAACAGAGATTAACTATAAAGAAAAAAGAATCATAATCATAATCATAAATTTAAACAAAAAGAAAAAGAATAATTTCAAAACAATTTCAAACAAAATACGAAATGAAGGAGGGGAGAACAATAATTAAGAGAGAGAGAGAGAGAGAGAGAGAGAAGAGTGTACCTTGAAGTGACTGTCAATGGTGGTCCGACAGCCGGTGGATTTGATGGTTGCTTTAGAGAGAGTGAGTGGGATGAGAAAAGAGAGAGGCAAGAGAGAGAGAGAGAGAAAGAGAATGTGTATGTTGTGAGGTAGAGATGTGGAGACACGAGGAAGAGAGAGAGGGATTTGGGGGTAGAGTTGGAGGGGTTTACGTTAGAGAGGATATGGAGAGATTTTTGTGAGAGATTTATGAAGAGAGAAAGGGATATGTGAGTGAATTTTGGGGCGAGAAAACTGATATCCTATCATGCCAGAAGTATATATTAAATTCAATTCTTATTTTATGTTTAAAATTTAAATATATATATATATATTAAAATTTACAGATGATGACACATGGCAGAATAAAATTCTTTTGTTTTCATACATATACATATATAAAAGATTAGATGGTTGAGTTTCATAATGTAAAACTCAACTCTCTATACTTGGAAATTAGAATTTTATGTTTCTCACTGTAATGCAGTGTTCTAAAAATTGACCTTCGCCTGGCACTGCGATTTTTCCTAAGCGTTAGTAAAATTGCCCAGAAGATTAGCCGGGCCCTAGTGTCACAGGCTTACAATTTTTTAACTACTTTCTGTACGACACTTAGACTCACCCCCACTACTGTACTATAAGTAAGTCTTGCTAGCACTCAAAGTAGAAAAGAGGTGAAGAGTTCGGAGAAAAAGTATTGTATTACTCTCAAATTCTTTACAACTCTTGGATGGTTTGACCAAATGAGGGAACTAAGAATACAATGGATGGTCTAAATCATTTCGATCTAACAGTCATCATCAATAATCTTGAATACTCTTAGGAAATATCTAAATATTTACAAGCTCTATCGTCTTCTAGAATTCTCTATTGAAGTCTACAATGTACAAGATATAAAAGCACATAGGAAGCCCTAGATTATTCTATAATGTATAAGTTATGCAATGCACTAGAACATTCTTCCATAGGCTACCAACCAAATGTTTGAGAAAATGCCAAGCCGTGACACTATGCGGGTCTTTTCTAATTTTTTTTTAAAAATGTGGGGTGAAATTGTTATTTTAGTATAATGAGATTAAATTAAATCAATGGTGTTTTTGAAATGGATAAAACTTTGATCGGTTAAGTTTTATCAGGAGTTAACTTTGATGAGGATTATAAGTTTGAATCCCATAAAAGAGAGAGAGAGAGAGAGAGAGAGAGAGAGAGAGAGAGAGAGAGAGAGATGGTGTGTATTGGAGGTAAGGATTAAAATTTTTATTCGGTCTATTGTTTTAGTAAGCTAGGAAACGGAAACGTTTTGGTTTCGTTTCGAAAATATGTGAAAACACAAGAAAAAATTAAAAACACTAAGAAACTTAAACAAGACTTTTAATCGTAACTGTATGCACATATAAAGCTAATAATTAATTAATTAATCAATTGAGAGGTCTATGTATGTGATTATATCAATAATATATAGTTTAAATTAAAAATTGTCACGCCCTGGAGTAGCCTAAAATAGGGAAAATTTAAAATTTCCTTTTTGGACCCGTAGGAAATGATTAGATTGAAAGCCGTCTGGTCATCTAACACTATAAACAACATGAAAATAAAGGGGAGAAAGCTAATCGTAACTTAAACTTTAATCTGAACAATTACAAATCATTGGTCCCAATACTAATACAACAAACTATTACAAAATACACGATGCTGGTGGCTATCTTTGGTCTTCAGTCTAGCTCTACACTTCCAGTGCTCCTTAGCATCTTACTCTCAAGACTGAATTGTTCTCTGACCAACCTGCAAGGAAATCTGGACATTGGATTGTCCAGGCGTAACATGTCGTCAACTTCGCAACAAAGCTGAGTGGGCGTTTATAACCATATTCACTACCAATATACATACACTAACTACTCATCTCACGTTATTACTTTGCATCTTAAGATGCGGTTAGTCCATTTTTGATTGACGTCGCTCACATGGACATAGCAAAGGTATCAATTAATATATGATGCAATTACTAAACATCTATCATTAACCAATTGACGGGATTAACGTAAACATGCTTGTCTAGTTCTTGAAATAACAACATATTCATACTATTTCATTTTCTCATTTCCATTATGCTCGTGCATGTAAATGCGTACTCAATGAACCCAAACCCAAACTCTGGAATATGAAATCCCATAACCAATGTAACTCAATAACGTCGGGTTATAGAACCCACGACAACAACTTACTATGAACTTGCTTTCTCGATACAAACCACGCTTTTACTGCGAACTCTGATACTTGTTTCATACTTCATTTTGTCAAGACCTCAAAGTAACATCATCACCTTACGGCCTTATAGTAACGTCGTCGCCTTACGACCTTATAGTAACATCGTCGCCTTACGGCCTCATAGTAGCATCGTCGCCTTACGACCTCATAATCCAAATAGCACGATGGCAGAATTGGCTCGATCGTCTATACCCTCGCTGGTGAATCACCACCCAATGAGTTGCACGTCAGAATACTAACTGTGAAACGACAAGCATGGGGTAAGCGCACACACCATGTGTACTATCACGGCATTCCCACCGCAGAGGACGGTACATTAGTAACTGACAAACGCATGATATATAGAACGACGGCAAACTCACACAACGCATGTACTATCTCTGGCAAAGCTCCTCGGACGACCAGTACATTAGAGCGCTAACTGCTAAGCAGTACGACGGTAAACCCAGATGCATGTATCATCTCCGGCATTACACGGACGACTGGCCCTATAGCAGCTCTAACTGTTCTCTTACTATTACAATCATAATCACAATAACAATATTCTGTATCTCAATCGTATTGTCCCATATTCACGTATCTTTATCAACTCGTAAGATTTCCAAATCATAACAACTCCTGACTCGTGATACAAGAATCTCGATTATATCAACTCACACTTCCCAAGACTCCCAATTACTTCAACTCACGACCTCACTTGGCCAGAGTTACTGATATCGACTACGTGCACTAACACTGTGATGTGATATCCAGTTACATGATTCTTGATAAGATAACTTCATTAGGTAAGACATAAATAAAACTCTTAACATGCTCTTTATTCTCATTTTCATACGTAGACATGGTTCTTAGAGAAATAATAGCAACGTATTCGTGTAACCAACATTGATATATAAAGCATACAATTAGTATCCACGATCAATTATTCAACATAACATATACATGGCTAAACAGTCTTTCACATATAGTTCTTCTCTTTTACTTTTTATCAATATATCATAGTAATATCTAACATGCTTGTCTCATAGAAATCGACTTCATAACATAATTCACATATACGTTAAGGTACATCAATGTACAGTCATAGCATAATAATCATAAAAACAACTTACATATATCGCATACCAATATTCTAGCAATCATTATGCATATTGAGAGAGAGGTTAGAAACACTCACCTGGATGTCTTGTCAAGCTTATGACTCTCCGAACAGCGGATAAGTCACAATCCTACAACATATAATAGAATAACAGTGATGAAGCGTATGTGTTAATGATAAGGGCATAATGGTAATTTACCAAATAAGGATATAAACTTCAAGTTAGTAATCTACGTGTCATTCTAAGTCCAACGTCATTGACTAGACTCAAATCGGAGTCCGTCATATAAAAAGGTTGGGTTTTCTATACCAGTGTCGGCCCTATAGGTAAGTTGTATTTTTTACCTTGTCAAAAGGTCTCCAAACTCAAGGGGATATTTTTAGACATTATTCTAAGACTCTAGGAACTAACCGCGTATTTTTGTGGGCTATGGTTTATTTACTACGAATTATTGAAGTCCTATTTGTATATTTATAGTCTTCGGAGTCCCATAATTATAAAATATAATTTAGATGGATAAGAGATCCTTAGAAATATTTTTATTAAACACTAGACTTTAAAATAAGCTAGTGAAATTTTTCTCATAATTTTTGGGACTCATTGATATTTAAAATAATTAAAGGACATACAAACGGGTCCTTATTAATTAAATACAATACTAAAATTATAATTTATAAAACAATGTCATTAGGCCTTGGGATAAATAATATAATTTTCTACATATTAAAAATGATCATTAGGTATTTTATACCTAATTTTTACCCATTTAAACTAATTTTGATTATTTATTTAAACTAAATAAATAATAAGTTGTCACACTCGTTCCAAAAATTTCATGGTTTATCATGCATTTTTTCGTTTTGTGAACTTATCAATGATATTTGATAATTGGACTGGGGCTGACTGTGTGAGTCAACAGTAAGGTGTCAGTAAGGACACGTGAAATTCCGTAATCGAGATTGCATTGGCATGAGTAAATGACATTTATGTGATTTAAATGTTATTTGACTTATCTGGTACTTTATGAATAGTAATTTTACCTGTGTAGTATGATTCCTGGTAATTTTGATATTGTTAGATATCATTTTTAGAACTGTGGTGAGAACGTGAGTGTCACGTTATATAAAAGGTAGGTTGTGTAGAGATTTCACATAAATTAGTTTTTAGACGTAATTACGGCGACAAACGAGACTTAGACGAAAAGTTTTATAATTTATAGTTTTCACTCGTGAAGAGATAAAATGGCCGTGTGCAACGTTTTGGAGAATGATTAGTAGTTTTGAAAACTCGTGGGGAGGTAAATATATTTTTCGAAAATGTTGCCTATATATAGTAAGTACAAGATATTTTTCATTTCAAAATTCTCAAAAACCTTGGGGAGCTTAGGAGAAAAAGGGAGATTTAGTTCTCCGGGCTTTGCGACGACGATCGGCGACCTTTCGTCCGTCTGATTTCGACTAAAATTCATATTCGGACTCCTCGAGGTAAGAGCTTCATTTTGATACCACTTAGGCCTTGCTTGGCTAAGATTTTTATAAAATCTAATTTCTAAATTTTGGAGAAAACGTGTAAATACTTGTAGGAATCTTTTGAAATCGGAGATCCGACATTTATTCGGGCCTCTAGTAGATCCTTCAAAGTTAGGGAGAAATTGCACGAGGTATGAATTCTAAGCCTTTGAATTATATGGAATTTACATGTTTTGAATATTGAATTGATATTTTTGGATCTGGGCAAAATTCACGTATTAATTAGACCCGTTAATTATGCACATGAAAATGCGATAAAAGCACGTACAAATGTTTATGTGAGTATGTTATGTGTTATGTGGGTCAAAGGGGGGTTTAGTGCAATTCCATCCGGGGGTAAGCTCCTCGAAGTTTGAGGATTATAACATTGATTGTGGTTGTGTCTGGTATGGAGGAAGGCCCAACCAGGACATGATACCTGGTATGGAGGAAGGGCCAACCAGTGTACGGGATGCATGGAAGAGGTGTGCCTTCCACGGCATCGGTTTCATTTACCGGATGGAAGCGTACTACTCACCCTAGCGACTATTTTGATGTGTTTTAAATGTTTAGAACATGAATTGTCATATAAGCATATGTTTAGAATTGTACACTCAGCATGTAGCTGAGCAATGGAGATTTACTCCATTGCAGGTATGAAGAAAGGAAAGGAAAAGCGTGAAGAGTGAGGCCGTGGGAATGCCGGGGATCACCTTTTCGTTTACGTTGATTTCCTTTCCAAATGTTGTAATAATGAAAGTGTAGAACTAGAACTATGTTTTACCCTTAACTTGAAAAGCCATGGAATGGTTATGAAATGTTGTAATAGTTCGTGGAATTCTTTTGGTTATGTTTAAAACGATTTAGAACGTATGGATTCATGTTTTGTAAACTTAACTTGTCAAATTCAGATTTTGAATGAATGAGATTAGTACTTTTGTAATTGATCCAAACAAGCTTTAGCTTACTCCGTTGTTTGTTTCTTTTCATGGATTAGTTAGTCTAAACTCTGATTTTGATAGTACGTTGCAACTCGTGAAGTTTAGAATAATGTGCACGAGGTTGGAGTATCGGATCGACAGCGGTTGTTTGATCCTTAGCAAAAATTCTGCAGCTTTGTGCAGGATTCTGCTAAAGGGTCATTCGACCGGTCGAAAGGGGTCGTTCGACCGGTCGAGATACTCCCTGTCAGAAATCTTTTTCTACCACTTCAGAAAATTTTTAAAAGGTTTTGATTGGTTCTTAGGGTACCTTTGGGACCCCTTTCAACATTAAATCATTCGTTTTGAAATATAATTGTGTTTTCAATTTCATACGGATTTTACAAGTCAAAAGGTATCGTTTCCAAATGTTTTAATTATTTAAGGTTGGTTTGAAGTATTTTTCCGCTGCGTATAGTTATTTAATGAATTGGATGAGCCTTGGTGGCGTGCCACGTGTCCTATTTCCACGCGTAGTGGGATGGGTCATGACATTTAGTGGTATCAGAGCTATAGGTAACAAAACTTTGTGAACGTTTGACGTTGAGTGGAGTGTCGAGTGAATTGACACATATTCTAGAATGCATTCACATATTGTAGAGATGTTTGATGCATATGGTATGTTGTTATCCATACATAATTATGTTATTGTCATACATGCATAGTATATATGCATTCATGAATCGGTGGAACCATACGGAGGTAGAGCTGTATGACGAGATAAAGTTTTTGGTAGTCATCGTAGGCCTTGTATGATGATACGAGGGAGAAACGATATCCTAGTGGTGGTGAACCGTTTAATTTCTAAATGAAAGAGAAATGATTTTGATTGAATCGGTGGATGTTTTCTACGATAGTGATGAGTGTTCTTTGGGGGATTTAACCGAGAACGGAGTTTGAGTAGTGAGCGTCAGGAGCGATTTCCTTATAGTTCACATAGAAGGTGAAAGTGATTGCTCATAGTCGAGTTTTGGGATTAGGATTGATTAATAAGAGTTTTGCTTCAGATATGGGTTAGATGTCGTGACATGAGGAACTAGAGATGTACAACTGGGTGTTATGACAGAAAGATAGTCCAGCAGCATGTATTGCTCGTGTATGGGGTAGGTGGAGAATCTCTCACCTTTTCTTACGGTGTTATCCTAAGATGTTAACCTACGGTGTGATCGAACGGGTTATCTTTTGGTTTTCTCTTATACGGTGTGCATTGGATAGTTGAAGAATCTTTCAACTTGTAGTACGGTATATGGGATGATTGGATGGTTGAGGAATCTCTCAACCTATCGTATGGCAAGTATTATAGTTTTGAAGAATCTTTCAACGTATGGTATGGAGTTTGAGATGTTGGATGATTGAGGAATCTCTCAACCTATCTTACGGTATATATTGGGAGGGGGATTGAGGAATATCTCCACGGATTGTGAGTACCATGGTTGTTGAGGAATCTCTCAACTGCACCTTGCTTCGAGTGGTTGTGGTACCATAGTGGATTTAGATATGGTAGGAGGATTAGTAGCGGATGCTACCGATGGGGGGTATAAGTGGAATTGTTAGGATTTGAAGATTTACCTAAGATGGAATGGGAAAGATAGAGTATGCTTTGGATAGTTGAAACTACAGTTGGTGGGAGCTCAGTCGAGCATAGACTTCAGTTTCTTAGACTTGATGGATATTCGCGTACGAATGTAATGAAAAGGACGATATAGGTCGGAGGAGGAACCTCAAAATTCCTTGATGGAGAATAAGTGAATGGAAATGAATAGGAATAGGAATTTCTTGGTGTTTGGAGGTGGGTTGTCCAAGGAAGTAGAATAAAAGGGATGTAGGATTATAAGAGATTCGGGGAAATAAAAATTGATAATGGATATCATAAGGATAAGAGGATATTGGTATGGAAACCTATATAGAAGTTTGTTATTACAGAGAGTTGTAGTGCGGACAACCATGAACCCAGGGTAATTCGATGAGTTTTTGATGATTTTGAGCACTTTTGGTGGTCCTAAAGTAGTCGGGAAGTAGCCCCAATATGCCTTGTGAGTTTGGGGACTTGTAAGGGTATTAAATGAGGAAAAACATGGTCCAGGGGGCACTGGACCGGTCAAAAGGGGTAGTTCGACCGGTCGAATACCCCTCTAATCCAAACAGTGTTTTCGGAAACATTTTTCGTCGAGTTTTACGAAAACAAGCATAACTCTTTGTAGGAAATTCGGATTTGTGCGCCATTTTTTGCGTTAGAACCGAGACTCAAAGAGCTATCTTTTGATGTAAAATTTAACCATATTTTATAAATGACCATTTTTCCCTTGGGCTGTTTTGTCACAAAAAAGATCTTTTAAGATGTCGAATCTATGTTTTCTTTGCTAATTATCATATTTCAAATAAAATAAAAGATCTTTTAATGATTGTAAAACATCGTTGCGTGTTTGAAACGAGTGGTTATCAACGGGAGGTTAGAGTATGAGAAGTAGTACGATACTGAACAAGAGCGGTTGTAGAAATAGCTAAGTAAAGTGACTTTGGGGTAAGTCAAGTAAGAGAGATGAAAATGTAAATTGGGAAGATGAGACTTTGACGAGTAAGTGAACATGAACAGTACGAGTGGGATGAAGACTTGGTACATCGAGTACATTATCAGATATGATAGAAGGAATGTAAAACGGTCAGAGGACAATGGTGAATGTAGTGGAATGCTATCTCGGTTGTCCTGGATTCCAACGAGGTTGGAGAGTTTTGAGTATGTCGGATTTCATCCCTAAGAAAATTTTAAAATATTTTAAAACCTAACTTTTATTTAAATGAGGAAAGTGGTATTGAATACTTGTGAGAAGGTATCAAGTAGACTTTGGAAGACGAGTATCGTGGAAGGATATGGTACGCTTAAGTGTTTGGAATAAAACGGTGTTTGTCAAATGAATGAGTTCTACGTGAGCATAATATGAACTTGGAAATTCTAAAGTAAGGAGGTGGTAAGGTTTTGTGCACCTAAATTTGGTAAGTCTGAACATATGCCGTTAAGGGAGTTGTCGTGATTATTGTTTCAAGGGGGACTTGATTCTGGTTTAAGTATTGGGAATAACCCGAGGTTATGAATACTTTGAAGTTTTGAACAATCAGGAACATGATGAAATTCGTAAAGTGTAAAGCACTTGAAGACAATAGTTATGAATGGGTTGATATTAGTACCCGGAGTCAGAATAGGTGACCTTGAGTGTTGTCACGAAAGGTATGTGAATGGGAAGTCGATAGGGAATCTATCGAATGCAGTAAGACTATGGTATTGAATGGAAAGATCGAATTACTGAGTTATCTTTATATGATTACGGGAATAGTATGAATACTTGGGCAACAGGTTCTTCGGGAATAGTGAATTTGAGATTCGAATAGCAAAGATAAAGGATTAAAGAATCTGAATTGGAGTTAAGTCAGACCGACTAAAATTATGAAATATTAAACTGTTGAAAAAGGTATAGTGATTTGAAATTTTTTACGAAGAGTATACGGTTAGTGTAAAGGGTTGTCAGGAACTCAGTAAGAGTTAAGAGACATGAGTACTATTGATATGGGCTTGTGTAAAGGTGAAAGGAAAAAATAGAGACTTATGGAGTCGTGTAACTACGTAAAGGGTAGAGGACCTACCTAGAGTGATAAACTAAAGGATAGTAGACAAGCAAGATATATATATAAGATGAGAAGGGATTACATTACAATTGAGATCTACGACAGAGAAGTAACTGACTCAGAGTGTGTGTACACTATTTGAGTAGAATGGATTGTGAATGGTCAAAGGTTTGAGACAGGGTATGTTCTGAGCACGGGAATATGTTTTGATGAGTTTTGTGGTACGTGTCTGATTGACTAAGTCAATTTTGGTTAATGATGTTATTCGTAACGATGGATATTGGGGTGATTGTGTTGAGAAAGAGATGAAATGTGTGTAAAATTTCAAAATGGTTTTTTTTAACAACATAAATGAGAAATGTTCTGACTTTGTTAAAAGTTTTAAATTGAAAGTATAAAGTGAAATCTCCTACGTTAATCGATAGTAGTTCGAGTACAGAAGTGAGAGATAAAGGGGCAAGTGTGTTAACCATTCGGGACATCGGGTGGGTTTGAAGAGGTAGAATGATATGAAATTGCCAGTTAGGAATCTGGATAGTATCTTACGAAACATGTACGATTGGGAGTAAAATACGAGGTTGGTTAAACCAAAATGGAATGATGACCATTGTCAGAGACAGAGAGAGAGTACTAGTGCGATTTGCTACTGACAAATTGATGGTTATGTAAACTAATTCCTTAGGAAAGGAAGTTTTGAATTTGATAAGAAATGAGAAATATTTGAAAATGCGTGTCATTCTACAAGTATTTTGTGATTAACAGGATATGGGATTGAATCCATGGTATATGAAATAGTTGGTTGAGATGTTGACTTATCGACAGAATATGTAAGTATGATAGTACTCAGTTTTGGTTCACTTCGAGATGAAGAATCGGGAATGGTTATTAACCAGTGGTTATGTATTGAAATTGACTTTTAGTCGAAAAGAAATATGGATGAAAGTGAGATGAGTTATTTATTTTGTTTTGAGTATTGTGATAAAACTGTTGGGTTTCAGCAATGATATGTGACAAGTACAATGAAAGTATATGTGAGTTGACGTTACGACGTAGCGAGAAGATTGTATGTCAGGTTCGACTATTGAGTATGATCTACTCAGGTATTGATATCCTTATTCATCGAGGTGCTTCGATGTATTACTAGAATGTGGTTTGAATCTTCAATCGGTTTGAGACGAGGGCTCCAAGGATTTATTTTCCTTAAGAGCCTGAGGATTTATTTTCCTCATGAGATTGTGACATCTCAGTAAAGTGGATTGTGTATGAAACAAATGCTGAGGGTACTTATGAGAAGTCGTTATGAAAGGATGAGATGGTATAAGTTTGGGGACAAACTTCCTATTTGGAGGGGGAGAGTTGTCACACCTGTTCCAAAAATTTCATGGTTTATCATGCATTTTTTTGTTTTTGTGAACTTATCAATGATATTTGATAATTGGACTGGGGCTGACTGTGAGTCAACAGTAAGGTGTCAGTAAGGACACGTGAAATTCGGTAATCGAGATTGCATTGGCATGAGTAAATGACATTTATGTGATTTAAATGTTATTTGACTTATCTGGTACTTTATGAATAGTAATTATACCTGTGTAGTATGATTTCTGGTAATTTTGATATTGTTAGATATCATTTTTAAAACTGTAGTAAGAACGTGAGTGTCACGTTATATAAAAGTAGGTTGTGTAGAGATTTCACGTAAATTAGTTTTTGGACGTAATTACGGCGACAAACGAGACTTGGACGAAAAGTTTTATAATTTATAGTTTTCACTCGTGAAGAGATAATATGGCCGTGTACAACGTTTCGGAGAATGATTAGTAGTTTTGTAAACTCGTGGGGAGGTAAGTCTATTTTTCGAAAATGTTGCCTATATATAGTAAGTCCAAGATATTTTTCATTTCAAAATTCTCAAAAACCTTAGGGAGCTTAGGAGAAAAAGGGAGATTTAGTTCTCCGGACTTTGCGACGACGATCGGCGACCTTTCGTCCGTCTGATTTCGACAAAAATTCATATTCGGACTCCTCGAGGTAAGAGCTTCATTTTGATACCACTTAGGCCTTGTTTGGCTAAGATTTTTAAAAAATCTAATTTCTAGAATTTTGGGGAAAACGTGTAAATACTTGTAGGAATCTTTTGAAATCGGAGATCCGACGTTTATTCGGGCCTCTAGTAGATCCTTCAAAGTTAGGGAGAAACTGCATGAGGTATGAATTCTAAGCCTTTGAATTATATGGAATTTACATGTTTTGAATATCGAATTGATATTTTTGGATCCGGGCGAAATTCATGTATTAATTAGGCCTGTTAATTATGCACATGAAAATGCGATAAAAGCACGTACAAATGTTTATGTCAGTATGTTATGTGTTATGTGGGTCAAAGGGGGGTTTAGTGCAATTCCATCCGGGCGTAAGCTCCTCGAAGTTTGAGGATTGTAACATTGATTGTGGTTGTGTCTGGTATGGAGGAAGGCCCAACCAGGACACGATACCTGGTATGGAGGAAGGCCCAACCAGTGTACGGGATGCGTGGAAGAGGTATACCTTCCACGGCATCGGTTTCATTTACCGGATGGAAGCGTACTACTCACCCTAGCGACTATTTTGATGTGTTTTAAATGTTTAGAACATGAATTGTCATATAAGCATATGTTTAGAATTGTACACTCAGCAAATCTCCATTGGAGGTATAAAGAAAGGAAAGGAGAAGCGTGAAGAGTGAGGCCGTGGGAATGCCGGGGATCACCTTTTTGTTTACGTTGATTTCCTTTCCAAATGTTGTAATAATGAAAGTGTAGAACTAGAACTATATTTTACCCTTAACTTGAAAAGCCATGGAATGGTTATGAAATGTTGTAATAGTTAGTGGAATTCTTTTGGTTATGTTTAAAATGATTTAAAACGTATGGATTCATGTTTTGTAAACTTAACTTGTCAAATTCAGATTTTGAATGAATGAGATTAGTACTTTTGTAATTGATCCAAACAAGCTTTATCTTACTCCGTTGTTTGTTTCTTTTCATGGATTAGTTAGCTAAACTCTGATTTTGATAGTACGTTGCAACTCGTGAAGTTTGGAATAATGTGCACGAGGTTGGAGTATCGGATCGACGGCGGTTGTTTGATCCTTAGCAAAAATTCTGCAGCTTTGTGCAGGATTCTGCTAAAGGGTCATTCGACCGGTCGAAAGGGGTCGTTCGACCAGTCGAGATACCCCCTGCAAGAAATCTTTTTCTACCACTTACGAAAATTTTTAAAAGGTTTTGATTGGTTCTTAGGGTACCTTTGGGACCCCTTTCAACATAAAATCATTCGTTTTGAAATATAATTGTGTTTCAATTTTATACGGATTTTACAAGTCAAAAGGTATTGTTTCCAAACGTTTTAATTATTTAAGGTTGGTTTGAAGTATTTTTCCGCTGCGTATAGTTATTTAATGAATTGGATGAGCCTTGGTGGCGTGCCATGTGTCCTATTTCCACGCGTAGTGGGATGGGTCGTGACATAAGTGTACTATATAAATAATATACTATAATTTAAGCATAATAAAGACTAATTTACAATACTTTAAAACTATTTTTAAAACATTTAAAACATTAAGCCAATTCATATATCTATTTATTATGAATTAGCTAACATTTATTATTTATTTTAAAACTAAATAAACAATGATCATAATATATAAATATCATATTTAAATTTTAGAATATATTAAACAATAATGATCCAGAATTTAAAATACACTAAACATATATTTAAAACTAATTTTGAATAATTGAAACATAATTAAAATCTAATTACTAATAGTTAATCAATTAATAACTAAGTGTATAAGGCCTGTTTGGCAACTGGATCTACTAACACACCTAAGTTGGCCCAAAAGTTGATTTGCCAAACGGGCCTAAGCTCAAGTCCAATACCCATTTCTCCTTCTTCCCCGTCAATCACACTGCGTATATATATGTATATATATATATATATATGTGTGTGTGTGTGTGTGTGTAAATTCGTATATATACTCATATTACACACAAAACTTCAATCGACCATAACTCACTCAAATCTAAGCGAAAATACGCAAACTTTAAGTCGAAATTGGGTGCGTCAACGAGCCCGATCTAACAGTATAGGTATTGAAGCCTAATTTTTAACAGTCTATCCGTACGGGGGAAAAAACAGTCACAACAAAAAAAAGAATAATTCAATCGTAGGTCGACCAAACATGGTCTAAGCTTCGAGCCATTCATCGAGGGTCTTAAGGAGGTCGGTAGGGTCATTTTGGCATTGACTTTGTGGGTTTGGTGACGGTCCAAAAATCCGAGCTCGTACGAGCTTCAATGGCCGCCGGCGATGGCCGGGGGTCTACGACCTGTTCAGGGGCTGTGTGTGGTGGTGTGTGTGAGTCTGTGTGTATATATAAAATACAGAGAGGGTGTGCGACTTTACCTTCCTCGGTGTTGTAGACATCCCATTTTGTTGGCTATTAGATTTAGGAGACCCATAGCTTGGTGGTTCACAATGATCGAAAAAGACTCAGAAGGACTCCTGGAAGTTAATTCTATCTCTCGAAATGCTCAGAAAGTGGTACAAATGATAAAAATGCCCCTGAAAGACCAAACACTCCCAGATTTGGACCGAATGTTCTGAAAACATGTTGTGTCATAAGAAAAGTTGTAAAATGAGTTTTTAAGCAAAATCAGATGAAATTGTCAGCTCCCAGAGACCCCCGAAAGTCCCGAAAGTTCTCAGAAAGTCCCCGTTGACCAGTTTGACCAAGGATTGACCAGGTTTGAACAAAGTTTGACCAGGTTTGACCAAGGTTGACCAAAATCGTCCAAATTTGTCGAAAAGCTCTGAGATCATTCTAGATCATGTGCAAAGTACTAAAACAAGTTTTGAAAGAAATCAGACAAAAACGTCAGCTCCGGGGAACTCCCAGAGGTTCCCGGAACTTCTTGGAGGTCCCTAGTTTGACCCGTTTGATCAAAAGTTGACTTTAAAATCGGAGCACAATATCATTTTTCAAACATTTTTCATGAATACTAGATCTCAATAGCTTTCCAACGGTATATCGCACATAATTCCTGAATTTAAAACGAATTTATTATGAATTTTCGAAGGTGAAAAAGGCGATCAAATCGGCTTTTATCGCGAATACCGCAAAACTTTTCAAAGTGACCTATCTCTAAACTATTTTCTATGTAAAGTAGACTCCATTACCTTTCCAACAGTATATCACAACCTCAGTTTGGAGTTCTTATGCATTTTTTGTGAATTTTGGACGAAATAGGGCCTTTTCGCGAATACCGGAACCTCTGGGGGCCTAAATGGCATTATCTAGACACCAGAGGAGCAGTGCCGCTGTGGCACTGGCCTACTGCTGCCTTGGCATAGGCCCAGTGCCACCGCGACACTCTCCTCTAGAATAATCCATTTTTGCAATTTCTTTTGGGGACCCAAATTGATTAATTAGAAACAAAAACGACATAGTTCTATGTTAACAGATGTTTGGGACCAATGGGAGCACTTTCAAAATCCCAAACTCCCCCAAATTAGCCTATTTAAACCCCCCTTGACTTCTCATTTTGGGGGTGCAAACACAAAGCTTAGAGGAGTTGTAGAGAAAAAGTTGTAGAGATAAGGTTAGAATAGAGAGAAAAGAAGCTCATTCCTTTGATTTTCAACTTGAAAAGTGAGTTCTAAACTTTGTTTTCAACTTCATTACTCCCAATTACTTCACATTCAATACATCCAACTACCATTTTAGTGAGCATTTAAGAGAGAGGAAGCTACTTCCATGTCCAATATCACCACATATGAGTGAAACACCAAGCTATAAGTCCAATGCTTCATTGATCATCAACTATTGATTGTTATTATATGCTTGTTTATATAAATATTCATCTCTCCTTACCTCATTTCTTTTTTATTTTTCTTTATTTACTTACTAGTCCATCATCATCTAGATGATGACATGAAGTTTGAGGTGACTGAATCCTTATGGATAGTAGCTCTTGACCTCAAAAACATGTTTGATAGATGATGATTTCAACTGCAATACATTCCTATGTATTCTTGAAGTTGTCTTCAAAATGAAAACAATGCTCTCCAACAATCTTGGAGGACTCAATACTCAAAGTATTAACATGAAACCACTTGGAAAGCCTTCTTAACTCATTAGAGAACACCCATGGTTTTTGGTTTGACTTGGAAACACTTGGAAGGGGTCCATTTGGACCCAAACATTCTTTTCAGACATTCTATTTTTGCTGTCACAGCAGCTTGGTTGACTTTCAACTTGTTTTACAGACCAATTTTCCAAAAGGAGTGGTCCCAACTCATTTTTTTTCTTGAACTTCAGTGTCTTAGAGAACTTTCTGTATAATATGGGCCTCTAGATGTTTTATTTTCATTTTCTAATATTTTTTGACATTTCTGTCGACTGTACGGACTCTGTTTCTGAATAACCTCTATTGTTTATATGATTTATCTCAATCTGTAATAGTTATTAAGGATTGGCTTTTTGATATGTGTTCTAGACACAATAAGGAGGATCTCCATAAAAAAAATCATGCATTGAAAACATTTCTATCCCTACTTTTTAATTTCAACAAGATCAAGTCACTATTCTGTCCACTATTCACAGCAAGTATACTTTTACTTTCTTCATTTGATTTAATGCTTATATGTACTTCAAATTAGTTCATATCCTAGGAAGTGGTTCATACCATATTTGTAAATATCCCATGATGATTTCACCCATGCATTCATTCATCTTCTAGACTTCTAAGTCACTTTAGAAAACTCATGTACACAAACACACTACAACCTTTGCACATTCTAAGGTCATACATTGCATCCATGCAAGATTTGGAGTTTTGTGACTCTTAAACTAAGAAGATTATAAGGAATGAACTTGATCATACGCTCATGCTTCCCCTCGATCTAATCTTCCTTTCTCATCCGTCCTGAGGATTGATAGGTCTTCTTTTCTCAAAGATTAACATGCATCATTCTAGTTTGCTAAGCATATTTTTGAATTCTTTGATTATTTGTTTCAAGAACAATCCATGTCCCCTTTTAGATTAGGAAAACTTGATTACTTGCTATGTGATTAGATGATTTTTCCTAGGTTTGTTTGTGTGATCTTTTCACCTTTGCACTATGTGGTATTTGGCTTAGATCTTATGAATGATATTTTATCTTTTGATCTTCCATTTCAGGATTCTTATGAGATGTAATATACTATCATAGTATTAATTGTCGAACCAAACATAGTATAAGATGATTATTTGGATGCTAATTGAGGTCCGTCGAGAGACGGGGCGAGTTGAGGGTGTTTTAGTCGCGATAAAGGCTCCTTCCTCTTTCGTATCAAAACCCCAAGCCAAGTTCTTTGGTTATGAAGGACCGGTGCCCTTTATCCGTTTGGGTGAGTCAAAATTAGGTTTCTTGGTCCTTTAAAGACCAAGTGGCGACTCTGTATCTGTTTTCAACAGACCATCTTTTCTTCAAATCAACTTTGATTTCAAAACTAAAGGAAAATCAATTCCGAAACCCCGAAAATAAGAAACGGGGGTGGGCTGCCCGGATTCCGCGTGTCCACAATCTGGCGACTTTGCTAGGGATTTTTTTATTTTAAAATAAAATAATACAGAACTTTGACTAATAAGAGGCATCCTTAAAATTATCTTTTTACTGTGTCTGGTTCACCACATTGCACTTTGCATTTTCCCCCTCCGACTGTGTCTGAAACGCGATGCTGACATTGTTCAGGTCTTGCTATGTCAGGGCACAAGTCATCGTTGAAACTGTACCTTCCAAGGTATATCAAAAAGAGTAAAAACTTCCGTACTGTCTCTCTAACGGTATATTGGAACTCTCGTCAACGGACCCTCTTTGACTAAACCCAACCTTTGCATATAGATTCCTATAGAACCTTTCATAGGACTGTTCATTCATCTTTTCAGATAGGACAATGTGATATAACTGTTGTATGCCCTGGTGGGATTACCTGCGCGGTGTAGACACTTATGTGGCATAGAACAGAACCTCTTTCTTATGATTCCCAAGGTAATCACTCATATGTGATCACATTGAGTTGACCTGCCTAGGCACCATAACAAGGATGTCTGTTCCATGCTTGCAAAGATATACACCGCAAACCTTGTTTGTTGGTCCTAAGACATAGGAGTATGAAAACTTGCCAGATATTATGATTACCATCATATTTAACCAGTTTCTCCCAGAAACTCTATCCAGATATCCCAGATATAACCAGTTTCTCCCAGAAATTCTGTCCAGATATCCCAGATATAACCAGTTTCTCCCAGAAAATCTGTCCAGATGTCCCAGATATAACCAGTTTCTCCCAGAAACTCTATCCAGATATCCGAGATATAACCAATTTCTCCCAGAAACTTTGTCCAAATATCCCAGATATAACCAAATTCTCCCAGAACTCTGAAATAACCAGATTCCCCCAAAAACTATGTCCAAACCCCTCAAAATATCCTGGAAACCCCTTTTATCCCCTGGTGACCATACTGAAAAGAAAGGTTAGCATACTCTATATGGCTAAGACCTTATTTGCTTAACTACTATTTGCTAGAAGTAGAAGCACCATATAGATTAGGGCTTACATCCGCATACTTGTCTCATTTGCATGCACTATTCCCGTCAGTCCGCACGCACTGTTTCAGTCAGTATGTACACAAGTCAGTCCACGTCTGTTAACATCACTGTCATTTGTCTGTCTAAATTCATCACTGCCAGAATCTGATACGATCCTCTCAAATCTATAGGGTCACTATAGATTCTCAAAGTCACTAGCTGGAATCTTCATCCTTGGGTCAAAATTTTGGATAATCGCTTGGTCAGAATCCGCCCGACAAGTTATTTCAGCATGAATCAAGAAGAGTTAGAAAATAAGGTCACTGAGTTAGGAGCCACCTTAAGCCAGCAGTCCGACAGCCTGGCCCAAGTCCTGAAGTTTATAGAAGAACTAAAACAGCAGCAGCCGCAGTATCTGTTGGGTTTGTGCCCTCAAACCATTTTCTTTATGTCTGAGACATTAGCAATTTAATATATGGATATCAGCTTTACATTTAGTTATGTATGTTTCATGAGATGATTGTTATCCTTAAGTATCATAGTAAGTGATTCGTGTATGTATGAGATACATACAAGTGAGATGCGAATTACTATTCTTTGTTACTTAGAACTTGTCACAGTGCATGATGAGACTGGATATCTCATCAGGTTACGCTATAGCATGATTAACTACCATTGGATGGAGTGATTAATCTCAATCACTAGAGTGTAACTCTTAGTTAATATGCTAGTGCTTATAGTGCATTGACGGGCCTGAGCTTTCCTATTGACACTCAAGACTGTCAATCAGTCGATAGGAACTCATAACTTGTACAAGGTACGTGTTCTTAATCTTAAGACGATTATGAACACAGACTGTGGATATAGCTGCTTTGACTTACCAATCAGTGAGGTTTATAGAAGATCAACACCTGGGTATCTTGGGTATGTCATATTCATAGGATTGTGACCATATATTGTCAAGACAGAATCTACTCTCTGTTTCAGAGTAAGCATTCCCTTGAGAATGTCACCAAGTCGATTACTGAGTACTGCAGTCTTATTGATAAGAGTTATCAACATATTTGGTAATCATGAGAGGTGAATGGGACTCAAGGAATACAAGAAGTAATCATGATTCAAGTTGACAGTAACAGTTATCCGACTACCTGAATATGATTACGAATACTGAAAGTAGAGGGACATTAGTACAACATGCAAGTCTAGTTATCGCTTCAGATATGTTCTTTTGCGTTGGAGTTCAGTTATCGTTTTATAGTGGAGTAAATGTTAACTGACCAGTTAGCTAGTTTGCTGATCAAAGAGTTTGGTCACGGTAATTAACAAAATGGTCTGAGCCAACAATAAAGAGCCTACGAGGTCCCACTCTTAGCTCTGCCAGGATACTTGGAAAGACACATGAGGAAGTTGTCAAGACAAGTTCGATCGATTGAAGTATGTTCGATCGATTGAAGTCTCGGCAGACTCGATCGATTGAGAATGGTTCGATCGATCGAATGTTCGATCAATCGAAGATCTTCGATCGCTCGAAGTCTAGGTTGGTTCTGGAAATCTATAAATAGGGCAGTTGCGTTCTGGAAAGTGAGTTCGTCATTTTTATTAGCCAGACGCTGCAGAGACTGTTTTAGTTTTCCTAAACCTTCCTATCCTCCATATTGGAGATCCCACCATCTCTAGTCTTTCCGGCAGGCATCCGCAGCAGACATAAGGGTGAAGACAACCTAGTGGAGGCTGCTGCATCACTAAAGTTGAAGATATCATAATTGGGTTCAAGACTTGAGGTTTATTTTTTCTCCCTCTTGTTAGTAAGTAGATCCTGGGGTACCAATAAGTTTTATAACTTAAATTTTTCGATGCGCATTTAAAACTTTAATTTAAATCGATTTTTCCTACAATTGGTATCAGAGCCACGCACGTTTGGATCTATAGATGTGTTTTGGAACACTAGTTTTGATTTGTATGTTGATTTTTGAACTGTTTTTGAAACTGCATCGTCACAGATCTGTTTCTGCAGAGTTTTTGCAACAGAATACAAATCTATGATTGCATTGGATGCATGTTAGATTCGATCGATTGAAGTAGATTCGATCGATCGAAGATGCTCTGTGCTCAAGCGATCGAACAGGTTTCGATCGATCAAACATTGGATATGTTAGATCAATCGAATGGAGTTTGATCGGTCGAGACAGATTCTCTGTCAGGTTGTTCTTTTCATAGTTTTAAATGTTTTAAAAATTATATGCTTTAATTTTAAATTATTCTGTAAATTTTTCAAATCATTCTGTGAAATAGAAAGTTCAAGCGATTGAACAGTGTTCAATCGATCGAAGGTTTCAAGCAATCGAACGGTCTTCGATCGATCGAACTGTGACAGTGAAGTTAGATGATGTTTTAAGTTCTAATTCAGTATATAAAGAGTTTATGTACTGTGTGAATCAATTAGCGGTTCCAATTGTTATATATGCGTGGATGTGTGTACGACTAACCCTTTTGGAGCAAGTTTAGTTGCTATCTCCCATGGCACCAAGACTTTTAAATTTTGAATTTATTTGTTTGAGATTGGTGTATTTTATGTTTTTTTATTGGTTTGGTTTCAAGGCATATGTAAAGGGCGCTGCAACTTCAATCCTACGAAAAGAAAAGTCGCACCGGTTTTCCTAGCCTTTTTTATTTTATTGTTGCTGTTGTAATTTCTATTTCTAGATAAATTGTAAGCTTCGAAAGAAACATAGGACCAATGTAATAGAATTAGAAAATCCATGAAGATGGAAGAGTAAGCCGTTATCCACAAAGATGGAGCTGGAGGCGACCAAACCAAGAGGGGGTTCTAAGGAGATAGAGCCATGGGAGATAGAGGCATATGAATGCCTTTGTTTCATTTTAGTTTTTTATTTTATGTGCTTGGTTTGTGATTGACATTTAATTATATTGTTACTACTCGCATGCACGTAAAACAAGTTTTCTAAAATAAAATTCAAAAACTGTTTCAACGCATTAGTAAACATTGGATGTTTATAGGTAATGTGTAAAAACATTTTCTAAAAAGCAAAATCCTTAATTTCTAAATCTAGTGGGAGAGGGCTTATTAATAACACCCACGATCTTCCATTAACGGTTCATTTTAAGATGAGTAGTGCATTTGTGTCACCTCGCCAGGGGTGATCATTCCATACGGAGGATACACTACTCATTGGTTACTAGATATGAACTTCTTATGGATAGGATCAATCAGACGTGTCAGAGGGTGACCACCACACGGAGGCGCTACTTGAGACGGTTGTGATTGGATCCTAGTTAATGGTACACACTAGTTAAGCTATGGATAAGGGATCCCATACGGGGCATTATTCAGAAACTTAGAGATCAAATAGGTTCAGGAGTCATGACTTGTTTTGCAAGAGTTGCATAGCAGATAAGTCATGATAAATCGAAAGATCGAACATTGACCACCACACGGAGGCTTTATTCTTTCATTTCGATATTCCGGCGACTTTGTTTTAAAATAAGAGTTTTAAGGATTCTTTTATTTCAAACTGTCAATTCTGATATCTATATTTATTTTGTTTATTTGATTTTCAGTAATCATAATGTCTGGATCTACATTTAGTCCACTTGCCACCATACTCACTCAAAACAAGTTAACTGGAAATAACTACACTGAATGGAAACAAAATCTTGACATCGTATTAACTGCAAAGGATCACATATATGTCCTCACCACCCCATGCCCCGAAGAACCCGCGACAAATGCTTCGGCAACTGCCAGACGCGAGTTCGATAAATGGAAAAAGTCAAATGGAATGGCTCGTTGCTACATTCTGGCCTCAATGGCTGATGTGTTGCAACACCAATTCTAGTCGAACAATTCCGCCAGTGACATTATCGAATCCCTGAAGAAGATGTTTGGGGAGCATGGCAGGCCTGCCAGGCAGGTAGCTATGCAGAAGATAATGAGTGCTAAGATGTCAGAAGGGACTCCAGTCAAAGAACATGTTTTAAAAATGATTGGTTATTTAAACGAGCTAGAGACCCTAGGTGCCAACATCGATGCACAGACCCAAGTTGATATGATCCTCAATACGCTGTCACCATCATTCGCTCAATTTAAACTAAATTATAATATGAATAAAATGGATTTTTCAATGAGCGAATTGATGAGTTCTCTTTTGGCGGCGGAAGGGGTGATCAAACCTGGGGGCAACGTTCTGAACGTTGAGAAAGATGTTTCCTCTTCCCGATCTACACCGAAAGGAAAGAAAAGGAAGAAGAAGGCTGGCACTGATGGTCCAAGTATTGGACCGGTCCCTAAGATTGTAAAGTCTAAGGGAAAAGGTAAGGGCAAAGAGAAGGTGGGTGGCCAAGGCAAAGGAAAGTGCTTCTAATGCGGTAAGAAGGGCCACTGGAAGAGGAAATGTCCAGAATTCTTAGCTACAAGAGTTCAAGGTATGATTAAATCACATGTGATTGAAGTAAGTTTTATTACGGATACTTCAAACACTTGGTACATTGATTCTGGTGCGACTAACCATATCTGTAATTCGTTGCAGGGGTTCAGATCAACCAGGAAATGCAGTGATGGGGGAAATCGTGCTTACTCTAGGTTCTAGCACAACCGTATCTGCGGTTGCTATAGGAGTCGTAGTTTTAGAATTTCTAGACAATAAAATTTTGATTTTATCAGATGTACTTTATGTCCCTTCAATGAGACGTAATTTAATTTCAGTTTCTAATTTATTGAATAATGGTTTTTCCTTTCATTTTGGAACTGAAGTTGTGATTAAAAGAAATAGTTCTTTTATATATTCTGGTGTTAAATCAAATGGTTTGTATGTGATAACTCCCAATATTTCTAAAGACTCTTGCTTGGAACTTAAAAACTCAGTGGTAACTATACCATCTAAAAGAAAAGAACCTTCTACTAATCCAACAAGGCTTTGGCATATGAGGCTAGGCCATATCAATCTAAATAGGATTGGCAGACTAGTCAAAGAAGGGGTCTTAGGCGATTTGGTTCTCGAACCAATGGAAGTCTGTGAGTCTTGTTTAGAGGGTAAGATGACCAAAAGGCCCTTTCCCGCAAAGGGCAATACGACCAATGCATTGTTGGAATTAGTTCATACTGATGTGTGTGGACCAATAAATATTAGAGCAAGGGGTGGTTATGAGTATTTCATAACATTTACCGATGACCACTCTAGGTATGGATATGTGTACCTAATGCAGCACAAGGCTGAAGCCTTTGAAAAGTTCAAAGAGTTTAGGGCTAAAGTGAAGAAGAAATTGGGCTCACATATCAAGGCCATTCGATCTAATCGCGGTGGGGAGTACCTCTCTAATGAGTTTATTGATCACCTGGTACAGAGTGGGATTCTGTCATAGTTGACTGCACCTGGCACGCCTCAGCAGAATGGGTAGCGGAGAGAAGGAACCGGACTCTTTTAGACATGACTAGGTCAATGATGAGTTATTCAGAGTTGCCATTATTCCTTTGGGGTTATGCTTTGGAAACCGCTGCATACATACTAAATCTAGTACCAAGGAAATCTATTCCCAGGACACCACGAGAGATGTGGATTGGGCACAAGCCTTCTTTGCAACATCTCCAGATATGGGGGTGTCCGGCACATGTGCTGAAAGGAAAGATGAACAAGTTGGATTCTAGATCAGAAGTATGTTATTTCGTAGGGTATCCAAGGGTACTTATGGATGGTATTTTTATGATCCAAGAGAACATAAAGTGTTTGTTAGTACAAATGCTGTTTTCTTAGAGGATGATTATATCATGAACCATAAACCTAAGGGAAGGATAGATCTGAGAGAAATAGAAGGAGAGCCCTCAGTCCAACCCGCAGTTGATAACGATGTAAATCAAGAAAACACCACTTCTTCACCAATTTCCGTACCAGTACCTCGTCGTAGTGGGAGTATTATCAGCCAGCCTGATAGATACATATTCTTAGGAGAAGTTTTTGAAGTTGTCTCCATAGAATCTGAATCTAATCCTGCCACATACAAAGAGGCAATGGCTGATGTTGATTCAGTTAATTGGGTTAAAGCTATGAAGGCTGAATTAGAATCTATGGATTCTAATCAGGTCTGGGATCTTGTAGAACTTTCAGCCAATATTAAACCCATTGGTTGTAAGTGGGTCTACAAGAGGAAAAGAGGATCTGATGGAAAGGTTAAAACCTTTAAGGCTAGGCTTGTAGCGAAAGGTTATTCTCAAAGGGAGGGCATTGACTATGAGGAAACCTTCTCGCCAGTAGCTATGCTCAAGTCCATCAGAATACTCTTATCCATTGCTGCATGCCTAGATTATGAGATCTGGCAGATGGACGTCAAGATTGCATTCTTGAATGGCAATCTTGAGGAGGACATCTATATGCAACAACCAGAAGGGTTCATAGCTGGTCGGAAAGGGAACTTGGTATGCAAGTTACAAAAGTCCATTTATGGACTTAAGCAGGCATCTAGAAGTTGGAACATTCGATTTGACCAAGCGGTCAAGTCATTTGGTTTCATACAGAATCTGGATGAGCCTTGTGTATGCAAGAAATGTGAAGGGAAAGTGGTATCTTTTCTTGTGCTTTACGTTGACGACATTCTACTCATTGGGAATGATGTAGCGGCGCTGTCAATGATCAAGGTTTGGCTAGCTAGTATTTTCGATATAAAGGATCTAGGAGAAGCGAACTATATTCTTGGGATAAAGCTCTTTCGGAATCGCAAGCGAAAGATAATGGGATTATCTCAAGCTGGTTATATCGAGAAAGTGCTAACTAGGTTTTCAATGGATAATTCGAAGAAAGGTTTATTACCTTTCAGGCATGGTTTAGCATTCTCCAAGGGCCAGTGTCCTAAGACACAGGAGGAGAGGAATCGCATGGCAGGAATTCCATATGCTTCGGCAGTTGGAAGTCTCATGTTATGCACTAGACCAGATATCTGTTTTGCCGTTGGCATGGTTAGCAGGTATCAATCGAATCCGGGTCTAGAGCACTGGACAGCCGTTAAGCACATTCTTAAGTACTTGAGAAGAACTAAAGATTACATGCTTATGTACGGTGGTAGTGAGTTAATTCCAGTAGGATACACTGACTCGGACTTTATGTCATATAAAGATTCGAGGAAGTCAACATCTGGACATCTCTTTACCTTGGGAGGTGGTGTTGTTAGTTGGAGGAGCATTAAGAAGAAATGCATTGCAGACTCAACTACAGAAGCTGAGTATGTGGCTGCTTGTGAAGCCGTAAAGGAAACTATTTGGCTCAAGAAGTTCCTTATGGAGCTCGGGTGGTACCAGCGTCGCTGTCACCTATTACACTTTATTGTGATAATAGTGGGGCAGTGGCTCAGTCCAAGGAGCCAAGGAACCACAAAAAGGGGAAGCATGTAGAGCGGAAATATCATCTTATTTGAGATATTGTTCAACGTGGAGATGTGACTATCACCAAGATTGCCACCGCTGACAATCTTGCTGATCCGTTTACAAAGGCCTTACCACAGAAGGTCTTTGATCATCATCTAGATAGTCTAGGTCTCAGATGTAATCCTATATGGTTATGAGTGCAAGTAGGAGTTTGTTGGTCTAGGTCTCAGATGTAATCCTATATGGTTATGAGTGCAAGTAGGAGTTTGTTGGGTTTGTGCCCTCAAACCATTTTCTTTATGTATGAGATATTAGCATTTTAATATATGGATATCAGCATTACATTTAGTTATGTATGTTTCATGAGATGATTGTTATCCTTAAGTATCATAGTAAGTAATTCGTGTATGTATGAGATACATACAAGTGAGATACGAATTACTATTCTTTGTTACTTAGAACTTGTCACAGTGCATGATGAGATTGGACATCTCATCAGGTTACACTGTAGCATGATTAACTACCATTGGATGGAGTGATTAATCTCAATCACTAGAGTGTAACTCTTAGTTAATATGCTAGTGCTTATAGTGCATTGACGGACCTGAGCTTTCCTATTGACACTTAAGACTGTCAATCAGTCGATAGGAACTCATAACTTGTATAAGGTACGTGTTCTTAATCTTGAGACGATTATGAACATAGACTGTGGATATGGCTTCTTTGACTTACCAATCAGTGAGGTCTATAGAAGATCAACACCTGGTTATCTTGGGTATGTCATATTCATAGGGTTGTGAACATATATTGTCAAGACAGAATCTACCCTCTGTTTCAGAGTAAGCATTCCCTTGAGAATGTCACCAAGTCGATTACTGAGTACTGCAGTCTTGTTGATAAGAGTTATCAACATGTTTGGTAATCATGAGAAGTGAATGGGACTCAAGGAATACAAGAAGTAATCATGATTCAGGTTGACAGTAACAGTTATCCGACTACCTGAATATGATTACGAATGCTGAAGGTAGAGGGACATTAGTACAACATACAAGTCTAGTTATCGCTTCGGATATGTTCTTTTGCGTTGAAGTTCAGTTATCGTTTTATAGTAGAGTAAACGTTAACTGACCAGTTATTTAGTTTGCTGATCAAAGAGTTTGGTCACGGTAATTAACAAAATGGTTTGAGCCAACAATAAAGAGCCTAGGAGGTCCCACTCTTAGCTCCGCCAGGATACTTGGAAAGACACATGAGGAAGTTGTCAAGACAAGTTCGATCGATTGAAGTATGTTCGATCGATTGAAGTCTTGGCACTCTCAATCGATCAAGAATGGTTCGATCGATCGAATGTTCGATCGATCGAAGATCTTTGATCGCTCGAAGTCTAAGTCAGTTCTGGAAATCTATAAATAGGGTAGCTGCGTTCTGGAAAGTGAGTTTGTCATTTTTATTAACCAGACGCTGCAGAGACTATTTTAGTCTTCCTAAACCTTCATATCCTCCATATTAGAGATCTTACCATCTCTAGTCTTTCCGGCAGGCATCCGCAGGAGACATAAGGGTGAAGACGACCTAGTGGAGGCTGCTGCATCACCAAGGTTGAAGATATCAGAATTGGGTTCAAGACCTGAGGTATATTTCTTCTCCCTCTTATTAGTACGCATCTATGGAATTGACGGGTAGTGGATTCTGGGTTACCAATAAGTTTTATAACTTAACTTTTCCGCTGCGCGTTTAAAACTTTAATTTAAACCGATTTTTCCTGCAGTATCCACCTGGGTTCCCGCCACCACTAGGTTTCGTGCCACCACCACCGCCAGGGTTTGTACCACCTCCCGTCATCGAACTTGAGAATAATGAGGGAGAAGATTGGTTTCAAGGGGTCCCACCGCCTGTATATGAGAAGAAGTTCCAGGAGAAAATGGACAAAGTTGACAAGCTAGAAAGTGTATTGAGGAAAAGCAAAGAGGTTGATGACTACATGCTAGACCTGGAGGGGCTTTTCGAACCTGTTAAGCTAAAACTGCCAAAAAACTTCAAGATGCCCGCCATTGACTGTGTTGATGGAACCGGAAATCAAAAAAGTCATGTGAAGATGTGTATGAGCATCTTCAAGTCAATGGGCTGCACTCATGAGCACATTGCAATGTTGTTCCCACAAACTCTCGCAAAGTCTGCACTATCATGGTTCCTCACCTTGGAAGCTTCCAAAACTTGGGCATGGAAAGACATCGTTCGGGTATTCATCGATCACTATTCTTAGAATCAAGAGCTGGATGTCACAATCAGAGACTTGGAAACTACTCGGCAAAACAACAATGAATCTTTGGCTGCATTTCTGAGCAGATGGAGAAATAAAGTGGCCCAGATGACCCACCAACTGGTTGAGAAGGAACAGGTGAGGATGTTAATCCAAAATTTGCAGCTGCTCTATCATGAGAAACTGTTCTATCAATCCATCTCCACCTTCGAAGAGTTGTTTAAAGTTGGGTCTCGAATTGAAGAAGCTATCAGGGAAGGTAAGATTAAGAAAGAAGAGCCTCCAAGTCAGTCAAAAAGGTCAAGCTACTCTCACAACCCTCCAGATGTCAATGCTCTTAGCAGTCAACCCATGGCATACCCTCCTAGGCCGTACCAACTCTCCAACTAAGCAAATTCCTCCAATCGCCCTTTCCCTCCTCGCAATTTCGCCAAGCTAGAAATCTCACTTTCCTCAACCTTAGACCGCTTCCTCAAAAAGGGCCACCTCCAACTCCTTCAGCCTCGAAACACCCCGCTACCACCCAGTTGTGATATGTCTAAAAGGTGCACCTACCACCAAGCCCCTGGCCACAACACCGATGATTGCATGCGCCTCCGCCATGATATCCAAGACCTCATTGACCAGAATATCATTGAGCCACCACCCAAGCAGGCTCATGTCACCCAAAATCCCCTACCAAACCACCAAAATATCAGCCTCATTGAATCCGACGCCGCTACTTTCGATCCTTCTAACCTCATAATCCCCATAGGACTCCCCTTAGTCCGCTTTGACATCTAGGATTCTACAAAAATCCATCTGATTGAAGGGGAAGATGAAGAATGGCAACAACAGCTAGATAATGAACGAGATTTGTTCTTCCTGGAAGAGCATGGTCTAGGGGCAATAGACCTCAAATGGTATGATCCTAACAAAGAAAGCGATGCCTCCGTGTGGGATGAGCCAGAAAAACCATTTATGGGAACAGATTGTGAGTGGTTCAAAGAAGATGGGACTGTAGAAGGGCCTACTCCTGCCGAGATTGATCATCTGACTAGGTCGGGTCATCATTATCAACCTCCACAACTAGTCACGGAAACCATGGAAAAAGGGCCAATCAAGGACAAGGGAAAAGAAAAAATGGACGAGGTCATCGAAGAGGACAATGAGTTGATTAAGCAGTTGAAGAAGACTCAGGCACATCTCTCAATGTGGGACTTCATAGTAACATCTTACAAGCACAGACAAGCCGTGTTGAATGCCTTGGATGGAATTCGGGTCCCTATTGATGTTGCACTAGAAGATATGGTGGCTTTCTTAAGTACACTCACCCCTGATCCAGCCATCACCTTCTCCGATGAGGATTTGCTACCGGAAGGATCTACGCATAATAAAGCTCTGTACATCACCGTTGGATGCAAGGGGCGGCAAGTGCCATTCTGTCTGGTCGATACAGGCTCTGCCTTAAATGTTTGTGCTCTAAGAACTGCCACTGCCTTGGGGGTCAACATCCTTGACATCATACCATCTGTGTAATCCGTGAGGGCCTAAGATAACACTAAGAGAAATGTGATGGGGACTGGTTCTCTCTAAATCCAGGTAGGATCTTTGGTTAGCACTGAAATCTTTTAAGTTATGAACATACCTGCCTCGTTCAATTTGTTGATTGGGAGGCCCTGGTTGCATGTCAACAAAGCTGTGTCATCCACCGTGCACCAAATGATCAAGTACGTTCATGGGAAAGAAGTGAAAATCATCCTTGGAAATAGTTGGGGAAATGAAACATTCCCAAGCTATGCTCCCGTCTTTGAAATCCAAATACCTGAACTGGAAGAAGGAGAAATCGGAGGATTCTTCATGGAAAATATCCATATGATTAGTAATGAAGACAGATTCCCCGAGGTCCACTCCGTTGTTGTCAATATTGTCCGCAAAGTGAACTACTTCCCTGGAATGGGATTGGGCCGAAGTCAACAGGGGACCTGCAAGTTCCCTCAGATCAAAGGACAAAAAGGCACATTCGAGTTGGGGTACCGGCCCATCGAAGAGGACATCGAGCTACAAAAGCCATGGAAGAGGATAGTGAGGAGTCTCCCACCATACCGCAAGACCCTGAATGGGCAATTTATCAAGGAAGGGGACGATTTCCCCTATTTTGGGTTCCCTGAACCTTGGATCCATCAGACCACCAGAAAAAGGCACCCCGGACTTGAAATCTTTGCTGACTGCGAAAGGCCTCCCTATCAAGATCCGTTCTATCCGGAAGAAGTTGTGAAAACCACAGAGGAAGACTGGTTAGAGTACCTGGACACTGAAGCTATCAAGAAGATGTGGGAAGAATCTGCTGAAGAAAACAAAGGAAAGAGGGCCAAGAGCCAAGATGATCAGATCATACCAGCTGAGGAGGGTCTGAGCAACCAGGCTGTAGAGTCATCTGTCTGTGTCTCCCTATCCCCTGTTCCCCCGGAGTCTGTACTTCCAATTATCGAGTCTGTACCAGAGTCGGCTGCTGTAGGCCCACCACTGTCTGATGTAATCACTCCACTCGTTATGAATGGAATGAAGGACGGTTCTGCTTACTCCTCTGTGTCTAATACTTGTGAATGCACAAATCCCTCCAGGGATCTCCCAATCGAACTTAAGCAACTAATTAAAAAACCACCTGCTTATGAAATAATCAAAGATACTTCATCGATTAACCTAGGCAAAAAAGATAATCTACAAATTGTGCAAATTGGCTCAACACTTAATAAAGAAGAAAAAGAAAAATTGACTCTCTTGCTTAAAGAATTCAAAGATCTTTTTGCTTGGTCTTACGAGGACATGTCAGGGGTCGATCTCGACATTATCCAACATCATAGTCCTCTCCTCCCCAATTCTAAACCTGTCAAGCAGAAACTGAGGCGCATAAGGCCATAATGGGCACTTAAGGTCAAAGAAGAAGTAGAGAAATAATTCAAGGCAGGGTTCATCATTGTTACAGAGTATCTGAAATGGGTTGCCAACATTGTGCCGGTCCCCAAGAAGGATGGAAAGGTTCGTGTATATGTCGACTTTTGTGATCTAAACAAAGCCAGTCCGAAGAATGACTTCCCGCTTCCCTACATTGATGTTTTGGTAGATAACACTGCAGGACATGAGTTATTGTCATTCATGGATGGTTTCTCAGGGTACAATCAGATTCTAATGGCGCTGGAAGATTGGGAAAAGATGACATTCACCACACCTTGGGGGACCTACTACTATAGAGTGATGTTTTTCGGGCTCAAAAACGCCAAAGCAACCTACCAAAGAGCTGTCACCACTCTATTGCATGACATGATTCATAAGGAAGTAGAAGTGTACATAGATGACATGATCGTAAAATCCAAGGATAGAGAGGGACACTTTGTAGCATTGGAGAAGTTTTTCGAAAGGTTACGCAAATACAAGATGAGGCTGAATTCGAAGAAATGCACTTTCGGTGTGACCTCTGGGAAGCTCCTAGGTTTTCTCATTACACTGAGGGGGATAGAGGTCGATCCCTCTAAAATCAAGGCAATTCTAGAAATGGCACCACCGCAGAATGAAAAAGAAGTAAGAGGGTTTCCTCGGGAGGATCCAATTCATCAGCCGCTTTATCTTAAAGCTCACGACTACATGTGATCCCTTATTTCGATCCCTGAGGAAAGGAGAGAAGTTCCAATGGGATGACTAATGTCAAGCCACCTTCGACAAAATAAAAGCTTACCTTCAAAATCCACCTGTCCTTTCGCCACCCATTCCTCACAAGCCCTTATTTCTTTACCTATCTGTCTCTAAAAATGCCATAGGTTGCATGCTAGCCCAAGAAGGAGAAGAGAAAATCACTCTGAAAAGGCCATATATTACCTTAGCAAGAGGATGACTGGGTATGAGCTCAATTACTCTACCCTCGAAAAAACATGTTGGGCCTTAGTCTGGTGCACCCGCCGATTAAGGCACTACATGCTGGCCTTTCCAATTATGCTCATATCCTACATGGATCCTCTAAAATACCTCCTCGAAAAACCCGCCCTGACCGATCGTATATCCCGTTGGCTACTCCTACTATCTGAATTCGATATCAAATATGTAACGAGCAAATCGGTAAAAGGGAGAACTATAGCTGAGCATCTTGCGGAACACGCTGTTGATTCCGAAGAAAATGGAGATTTCCCGTTCCTGAACGAGAATATCATGCAAATCAAAGAAGAGCAGTGGAAGTTGTACTTTGGCAGCCAACATGAAAGGTTACGGAGTAGGTATGATTCTGGTATCGCCAAATGGGGACCACACCCCACTAGCAGTCAAGCTAAATTATAACTCCACCAATAATACCGCTGATTATGAGGCATGCATCTTGGGGATAGAAGCAACCATAGAATAAAGTTCAAAAGTTGGATGTCTTTGGAGATTCAAATCTTATTGTATCACAAGCCAGAGGAGAAAGAAAGGTGAAAGAAGAGAGGTTGAAGCCCTTCCATGACCATCTCGATGGACTCAAGAAATAGTTCAAGAGCATAACATTCTTTTACCTACCCAGGGAAGAGAATCAGTTAGCAGATTTATTCGCTACCCTAGCCTCCATGATCAAAATTCCTGTGGGAGTCAAAATGATGCCTATAGTAATTGAGCAGAAATACAAACCTTCATTTAGCATAATCGCTACAATCGAAGAAGAAGAGAATGAAACACCATGGTATCAAGATGTCTGGAACCTTATAGAAAAGGGAACATACCCCCAAGAGTCTACTGAGAAAGATAAAAGAGCAATTCGAAGGTTCGCAGCACAGTTCATCATTTGCGGGGAAAATTTGTTGAAGAAAGGGTACAATGGTCACAACCTGACTTACTTGTTCAGGAAGAACGCTAGAAGGGTGATGGAAGAAATACACGAAGGGGTATGCGGTCCATACATGAATGATCACATGATGGCTAAGAAGATTGTAAGGCAAGGGTATTACTGGACGACATTAGAAAAAGATTGTTGCGAATACGTGAGAAGGTGCCATAAGTGCCAGATCCATGCAAACATGATGCATGTACCGCCATCTCTGCTCTATAGTATGACCTCCCCGTGGCCATTCTCAACTTGGGGAATTGATATCATTGGCGAAATTATTCCAAAGGCCTCAAACGGGAACCGATACGTTCTAGTAGCCATCGACTACTTCACAAAGTGGATAGAAGCTACATCCTACACCAAGTTGGGGGACCAAGGAAGTGGCCAAGTTCATCAAGAAAAATCTCATCTGCCGCTATGGAGTCCCCTAGGAGGTTATTTCGGACCACGAAAGTCATTTCAAAGCAGAGGTCAGGGATCTGTTTGAGGAATACAAAATCATTTACCATAAGTCGTCACCATACATGCCATAAACCAATGGGGCAGTCGAAGCTACAAACAAGAATGTCAAGGCCATACTGCAAAAATCGGCCGATACTTACAAAGACTGGCACGAAAAACTACCATTTGCGCTTTGGGGATACAGAACATCGATAAGGACGTCTACAGGAGCGACTCCTTATTCACTGGTAAATGGCATGGAAGCAGTACTTCCAGTCAAGATAGAACTACCATCCCTGTGTGTGATGGCAGAATGTGAAATTTTAGAATCCGACTGGTTAAGAAAAAGGTACGAAGAATTGGCTCTCATAGATGAAAAGCGCCTAGCGGCAGTCGACCACGTCCGAATCTATCAAAAGAGGATAGCCCGTGCTTTTAACAAGAAAGTTCGTCCGAGGAAAATTGTCAAGGGTGACCTTGTCCTGAAGGAACTACGAGCTCCGATCTTTGATCCGCGTGGGAGGTTCAAACCTAAATGGGTTGGCCCTTACATCGTCAAAACTATCCTTTCTGGAGGAGCGACCTATCTCATGGACCTTGACGGTATCGAATTCAAAGAACCAATCAACATGGATCGCCTCAAAAGGTATTATGCTTGGCCTTTTTACCAATTCCTTTCAAGCCTTGCCTTGAACTATGCTCAACCTAATTCCCACTCGGGGATACGTAGGCAACCGCATCAATTCGGTCATTCCACCCATAAAAAGAGCCCAATTCCTCTCAAGCCTCGCCCTGAACTACGCTCGACCTGATTCTCACTCGGGGATACGTAGGCAACCACTTTGGTTCGATCATCACCAATATCAACCCACTTCTTTCTTACCTTGGCCCGAACTACGTTGGACCTGATCCCCACTCGGGAGTACGTAGGCACACTTTCAGAGGAGAAAAGGAGGATGTCTCGCTAGGTCGAAAATCCGAAAGGACGCCTTGGAAAAACTTAGATTTAAATCTAAAGTGAGCAATAACAAAAGAGAGAAAAGAGCTCGCTATGTCACCTAACTGGTGCCTAGGCAAAAATTATGAGCGTGTGAAATAAAGTCGCGGTCCTTACCATAACCCAGAAATCACCCTTCACACTAGGGGCAAACTTCAGCCACCCGCCTCGTTTACCTGAACCTCTTCTAAACTAGGAGAAAACTTCAGTCACCTACCTCGTTTGCCTCACAACCACCCATATCCCAAACTAGGGGCAAACTTTGGCTACCCGCCTCGTTCGCCTCTAGTCACCCAGCATACCCAAGTGAGTACCAAAAGCAAACATCTGACCAAAATCATACTACAAATGTTTTCAGAAAGTCAAATGCATCAAATAAGGTTCTCAAAAGTAACCAAGGTTCACCAATAAACAAACTTTGAATATTACATAAGCAGGAATAAATGAAAACATAAAAGTTCTTTCAGAAAACAATCACAAATATCAAAGACACTTGGAGGAAGAAGCAGAATCAGTTGAGTCTAGTTTTATTTTGTGTCTTTTATTTCTTCAAAGGGCTTTAGAAATAGGCTTTTACTCGGCAGGCCCAGCCACTGATAAAAGCAGCAATAGTGATAGCCCTGACTCTGGAAGCAAAGACCCTCTCAGTAAATCCCCGGGTAGAGGTGTTAAACGGGCTGGGCCCGGTCAAAGCGGGCCCCGATCGGGCTTTGGGCCGGACCGGGTCGGGCTTCACCAAACATCTGGCCGGGCCGGGCCGGGCTTGGGAAAGGAGGGGGTATTTCCGCCCCGAACCGGTGGCCCGGGCCTAGCGGGCCGGACATCGGGCCGGGCCGGACGGGCTAGCAGGCTTTCTTCGACTTTTGGCCTTGACCGTGGTGGGCTTCGGGCCGGGCCGGGCTTTTTCTTCATTTCGGGCCGGGCCATGGACGGAATAATGTGTGTCCACCCCGACCTGGGGTATATGAATCGGGCCTAGCGGGCCAGGCCTTGGGGCGGGCCGGGCCGGGCTTTTAGCCCAAAAAAAGCGGGTCGGGCTCGGGCCGGCCCGGCCCGTTTGACACCTCTATCCCCGGGGGACCTCCTGAACTCGCCCGTACTGCCTGGCCAATTGGTGAGGGTGACAAAAAGAAGTCTCTCTCAGACCCATCAACCACACTCTTGGGTGATCCCCAAGGCTTGTGATCACAGCGTGAAGGCCCCAATGCCCCACAATCCAGCGAATGTCTGCCTCAAAAAGAGCACCCATCAGACTAACCCAATCGACAAAAGTATAGTAGGGATGAAGCACGGCCCTGCGGAAGTAAACTGGAGGCACACTACCTGTCCATAATTGAAGACGCTCATAGAGCCAAGCCTAAAACACCAAAGGCGCCCCAGAAAGAAGAAGAGTTCCTTGATTGAAAGCGTTATCCAAACCATTTAGGGTTTCAGCTAGAACCATGGCCATGGAGTTCTTACTTAATTTCAGCCCAAGGCACACATGTACCAAGTCGCTAGAAGTACTCGAGAACTGGAAGTGCGAAGTCATGCACAATATCATAGCGGCTCCGCGGGTAGCATCATATGTGCTGGGATTTCCGGGACTAACATACCAGGCAATGATAGAAGCAATGTTAAGAACCTCACCATGAATCAGTCGACGGGAGATAGCAGTGGAACAGTTCAGGTATTCAGCCAGGCCTCGCGTAGGACTGGGGGTATCAGCAGAATGAAGGATCAAGTTTGAATTCGGATCGAAACCAAGGATAGCACATAACTCCTCAAATAGGGGGCATATCTCCAGGCCGTTAAAATTGAAGACATGATTTACCGAGTCCCAATGGGCAATGGCAGCACGCATAAACTCAACGTTCAAAGCCATCTGGTGAAGAGAGAATAGCTCGGTCAAGCCGTAGCTAAAAAAATTGATCCGTTCCACGCCATCTGTGATGCTCAGCCAAGCTGTAAGCTGAGCAGGATCATACAATGCCATGTTCTGTCGCGGCCTTAGCAAAATTCAAAATTTCGACAGTACCTCCCCGTTTCATGGACTATCCCACCTATAAGGCAAACATACTCACTATCACAAAGCTGCTCATCGCAGTAACATCAACAATCACAGAATCACAGTGCACATATATCGTCATACGACCACCAACCAAAACAAGCACACAATTGCGCCTTCAAATCGGAAACTATCTGGCTCAAAAGGCAAAACATCATAATACTCTGTCAAAGGTGACACATCATCCTATACATCATCCTACACATTGTCCATTATTCACTAGTACAACCCAATCGAAAACATGAAATGGAGACAAAACAAAAGTCCCCGCTTAGGAGGCCTCAGTGCTCCTCTTCTTCATCCTCTGTCAGACCACCCGAAGTGTACGTCGGCGATGGCCTCCTCCCGCCACCCCTACACCTTGGCCTAGTTCTCGACGAGCCGGCACCACCTCCTCGACACTACACACACAAAATAAAAGCAATCAGTCAAGAAACAACAAAAGTACAAAAAAAATAGAGTCGAGTCAAAAACTTACCAAGGACGCCATTTAACTGGTGGCGAACTGCCGCATACTGTCCATCTGCCAAGGGTAAAATATAGGGTTAGAACCTCGTAACCTTAAGGAGCGCAAAATTAGAGATATACCCGATAGTCCCACATGAGGACCAAAGACCGTAAGTTAGCTGCCAAGGCGTGTGATGTTGTCAAAATCAAGACATAAAAGTATGCTACTTGTGCTTTACTTTCAAAAGATTTGCAGTGTGGAAGTAAAGGTCGAACCCACAGAGACTGTTAATTTTTATCCTTTAATTAATAAAATCTAATCTATTTAGTTATAAGAAAATCGGAAGTTTGATTGATTTATAATTTGATTATTACTACTGCTTAAACTATGAATTATGGAAATAAAATCTAGAATTAGATCTAAGTACACTTGTATGCTAAATTGAAAATTGGTTTAAATATGAATGGATGAGATCTAGGATTACAAATCCACCACTAACTATGCATCAGGGGTCTAAACTTTCTATTCTAAGTTCTATGTTCGGATAGTTATGATCTATCGTAGCTACAAGCCCAATAGTATCATCAAGAGGATATTGTTAATTTAATCTAAGCATAATCCATCTATGGTTCACATGAATTATCTACCTATAACTAGGGTGTAGCATAACTCATCTTTCCTAAGCATGAATTATAAAAGATGTAAACATCACAATCACATAAGCACTATTGTATGTAAATACTCTTATCAATCACAGAAATCAAGGACTATTGAGTTCAATAAGCATAAGGAAACATCTAAAGACAAGAATAGATCCAAAATACTCTTGATTATTAACATTAAAAATTGATTATATAAATAATCCACCAACATACAATTACTCTCCAATCCATAAAATCCTAAAATAGAAAAGCATAGAATTCCCCTTTTACATAGCTAGGGTTTCATTGAAACCCTAGATTAGGAGTTTAGTTGTACATGGTAGGTGGAAGCATGAAGATTGAGTTGATGGTAGCCATTAGAGACCTTCAAGCTTGCTCTTCTCCTTCCTCTTGCCTTCCAAAGCCTTCAATGAATGAATGTGTAACTCTCAAAATTATAAAAACTAAGTATATATAGAGTTTACAAGAAGTTTTGGAAGCTTCCCTATCCCGAAATGGACTAAAATAGCTATTATTTACAATCTAGACGTCATTCAGCAGTTTCGTTCGCACAGGGCTCTTCAATATAGCAAAATACGCAACTTTGATTTTTGTACGGATCACGCGAGCGGGCAGCGCGAGCGCGTAATTGGGAAGGTCGTGCGCACGGATCGCGCAAGTGATTTCTGGGATCTCGCGCGAGCTGACCGCTCGCGCGAAGGGCTTTGTTCAGCTTCTTTCTTCTTGCTTTTTCTCCTTATTTAACCTGGAATCCATGTTTTCTTCTAAAATCTGACAGAAAATAGAAAATAAAGTAAAACTACACAAAAACAGGATAAAAATGGCTAACAAATGTGAATTCAGGCGTATAATTAGGATTTGTTCTCTCCCGATCAGCGTGACCCTCCTCAGCGTAACTCTAAGGGACGTTGAGGACGCCTGCTGGCTGGGTGGGATAACCGCACTTAACTTGCGGCACTTCCATAACCTGTATAGAGCCATCGGCATCCAAAACATTAACGGTCCAATCCCAATGAGGGATAGGATCAGAAGCTGGGGGAGCCTGTCTCTTATACATCTCGCGAAGCTGTGGGCACAAGACAAGTTAGGAAAAGATAAGTCCAAAAACATAAGTGACGAATAGAGACAGAAACGAAAAAGAAACTCACATCCAGGTTGTGGAAAATTCAGCATCAGAAAGCGGCCACGGTAGGTCTCATATCCTGTCTCAGAGTGAAAGTGATCCCAAGCATCAGTATCGGCCAAAGCTGCCAGCAAAGCAACACCAGATAGGTCATCAGCATCCATCATAGGAGGGGCATGAGGAACGCGGTACCTCAGACCACCAACCACCTGCCGAGACACCCGCTCACTAAGATACCACTGCCTATGCTGAGTACTCTCCATCAGAAGTCGGCAATAAGCAAGAGGCCTCACCGCCTGTATCTCCTCTGAGGTAGCATAGGAAACATGCTCCCAAGGTGTCCAATCAACACCAGCAACTGTTAGCTCGGATAAGAAATTTCTCAGGAGGACGATCCGGTGGGCCCCGCTCTTAACCCCAACAACATCCCTGCTCCATCTCAAGAGCCGAGGGAACAGAGGCACAGGAGCCATGCCATCCTCATCTTCACCCGACTCATCGGCAGGGGTAGGAGCCAACACTTTCAGGTACTCAAAGCTCCAGAGTTGCACGGAAAGGTGAAAGTCAGAAAACAGAAACAAGAGAGGACCAAAAGGAAAATAAAAAGTCACAGAACATACCTCCCAAGCCCGCCCGAACCCTCCAGTAGATTCAATGCCGCCACGAGAAACCTCACCCATGTGCTTATAAAGATGGGCTAGGGCAGCATCGCCCTAGTCATAAGAAGGAATCTCGTCAATGGTCGCCAAGCAAGAAAGGAGCTGCAAGCTCACCCGGTCATTCTGTGTCGCAAAAATAGAACAGCCGAGAATATACAAGAGAAAAACCCATAGCAGCTGCTGGTCAGTCAGAGTGTGTCCCTCCCTGCCATAAGCCCGATAAAGCCAGTCGCAAGGGAACCGAGGTCCCTCCAGACTTGGAGGAACAGCCCCAATCAGCATCTCAACGGCTTCAGGATCAATCTTATAAAATTAATCCAGGATCAGGCACTTCCCGCCAACTCTCAAGCCAGTGATCATGGAAAAGTCAAAGGGCGTCATCGTTATTTCGCCAAACGGCAGATGGAAAGTATTTATCGTGTCCCACCATCTCTCCGTAAGAGCATAGAAGTGGGTCAGGTCATTAGTACTCTTTGAAACAAAGCTATCAAACCCTGGCATCATCTACCATTTTCTTGACGGCAAGCGAAAGTTGGGTGTACCACAGAAAAGTGTAGGCAAGACTACCGTGGCCCTTCAAGACCACCTCCGGCACCTACACACATCAAAAATAACAAAAATGAGCACAAAATCACTATTCATAACCCAAAGTCCGACTTTACAAAATCGACAAGTGAGCACCAAATGGACTTCCCAACAACCTCTAGGCGCACACTACAGTTCACTAAACTAGCACAATGCACATAACTATCAAAAGTTTTACATACCTGACTCACTAGAGCTGCGGCCGAAAGATGATGTTGAGGGTCACGTAAAATCAACTCTGGGGGTTGACTCTCAGCTCTCACCCGATCTTTGGCCTTCTTGGAAAGCCTCCTCGAGCTTGAAGCCATAGATCTACAAAGAAAATGGAAGTGAAAACCAAACTTTCTTCTTGAAAATTAGAGGAAACTAAAACACTAATCAAAATTCCAATTATGGGGAAAGATCACTCACCTGAGCGTGCACAAGCTACGTTTTGACAGATTTTGGCTCCAAAAACACCCAAAAATGGCCAAAAATGAGCATTTAGAGCTTAAAAACTCAAGATATACAAACATGGAGTCCGGCCACCTAGTGCCGCCCTAACACTGGCCAACTGATGCCGCGGTAGTGGCCCAGTGCCACCGCGGCACTGCTCTCTACGGGCCCCGCTTTGCCCCGTTTTGCTCTGTTTCAGCCCGTTGTGGCCTTTTTAGCCCATTTTGGCCCCGATTTAGCCCCAGTGGCCCATTTCAGTCAAGGTTTACAAGGTTTTATCCCCAGTAGATCCAACTTATCCCCAGAGGAAAATTACAGAGAAAAAATAGCTCCCGAAGGCCCGAACAGGCTTTTTCAGAATAACCACCGCAAAAGTTGATCAACCATGAGAGATTCAGATCTGAGTCCTGGTTCTCGATCGACAATCAACAAAGACTCTAAAAAAAGTCCCCCACTATCCCCAGAGGATAGTTACAGAAAGAAATCGGCTACCGAAGGCCCTAACCGGCTCTTTCGGATTGAGCCCTGGAAGGTTCGATCAATCGTAAGAGATCCAGAGATGGGTCTTGGTTCCTGGTCGAGAAGCAGTCGAAACCCTGAGGATAAAATTAAAAAGATATCAGCTCCTGAAGGCCCTGACCAGTTTTCTTGGATTGAGCGCTGCCAGATTTGATCAACCGTGAGAGATTCAGAGATGGGTCCTGGTTCTGGGTCAGAAGTTAAGAATCCCCTACCATCCCCAGTAGAGGTCCAAACCAAAACTTTGGATTAGTCGTCATAGGAACCGGCTAACATCTGAAAATACCACCCGCAATCTAGTGATCCTGGCTCCCAGGGCAAACACCGCCTAGTCATAGCTAAAACTTATGACATCCGCGACTATCGGTTACTGTCTTTGCCTATCATTTGTTGTGAGCTTCCTCATCTATCAGTTACCATGAGCATCCTCACTTATCAGCTACCGTGAGCTTCCTCACTTATCGTGAGCTCCTTTACTTTGGTTATCTCACTTGTCAGTTATTGTGAGTTTTCTCACTTATCATTGAGCTTTTTCACCTATCGATCGTGGTGAGCTTCCTCATTTATCATGAGCCTTCTCACTTGGATTATCATAGATCGTGAGCTCCCTCACCTATTGGTTATCTTAAGTTGCCATCCTCAAAGACCCCACATTCGATCCCATTCGCTTATGAAGCACTCTTCTCGTAATTCAAGAAGTTCACCCTTGAGACCCAGAGTCTTCAACACCTTGGTATCCTTGTCAACCAATACATTAGAGCAAACGCTAGCATAACACAAGCCCACTCGGAGTGGCACCAGCTCATAATAAGATCAGAACACTAGATGTGATAGGACTCAATACACAGTTCATGTCACATCCACGCATTGCATCCTCATAGCATAGCATCTGCCTGTCTTGTTATGATTTGTTCCCCGAACTACGTCTCGGTCTGATTCCCCTTGGGATACGTAGGCAGCTCCCGCAGAGCACGACCAGCACTGGCCTTAACATCATGTTTTTCATCCTTGCATCTTCGCAATGCTTTCATCCTAAATCCATAGCCTCCAAAAGATCCATCTCTTCAAAACTTTGGCACTCGCTTGTAACATGTATTGCCTCATAAGTTCATGCCAAAGAGGGGCAAACTGTAGACACCCCATTTTGTCGGCTATCAGATTTAGGAGACTCATAGCTTGGTGGTTCACAATGATCGAAAAAGACTCAGAAGGACTCCTGGAAGTTAATTTTATCTCTCGAAATGCTCAGAAAGTGGTACAAATGACAAAAATGCCCCTGAAAGCCCAAACACTCCCAGATTTGGATCGAAAGTTCTGGAAATATGTTGTGTCATAAGGAAAGTCATAAAATGAGTTTCTAATCAAAATCAAATGAAATCGTCAGCTCCCAGAGACCCCCAGAAGTCCCGGAAGTTCTCGGAAAGTCCCCGTTGACCGGTTTGACCAAGGATTGACCATGTTTGACCAAAGTTTGACCAAGTTTGACCAAGGTTGACCAAAATCGTCCAAATTTGCCAAAAAGCTCCGAGATCATTCTAGATTAGGGGTGTCATTTGGAACAGAATTTCCAATTCCGACCGATTCCGAGCCGAAAAATTCCGATTTTGGAAGCAAAATTTGTATTCCGAATTCCGAAATTCTGAATTCCGAAAATTCCAAAAAAAATTGGAACGGAATTGGAATTGTTTTTAGAATTCCGAAAATTCCAAATTTCTGATCCGAAAATTCCGAAAATATTCCGATAATATTCTGAGTTCTTATATTATACAATGTAAATATGTAATGCATATATACTATGTAACCATGTTTGATATTTTTTTAGGTGTTGATATTATGGACTTAATGTGTTTTAAAAAAAAAATGTGTTGTATTTTATGTTGGAAATTTGTAATAGCTGTGTGGATTATTTTCATTGTGTAGGCAGTGGTTGGAAAATTCCGAAATATTCCGAAAAATTCCGAAAATATCCGAAAATTTCCGATTCCGAAAATTTTCGAAAATTCCGAAAATTCGGAATCGGAAATGCTTTTTAGAATTCTGAAATTTCGGAATGGAATTCGGAAAGCATAAATAGATTCTGAAAATTTTGGAATTTTTCCCGAAATAGCCTATTCCGTTCCGTTCCGTCCGAATGACACCCCTATTCTAGATCATGTGTAAAGTACTAAAACAAGTTTTAAAAGAAAATCGGACAAAAATGTCAACTCCCGGGAGGTCCCAGAGGTTCCTGGAACTTCCTGGATGTCCCTGGTTTGACCAGTTTGACCAAAAGTTGACTTTAAAATTGGAGCACCGTATCATTTTTCAAACATTTTTCATGGATACTAGAGGTCAATAGCTTTCCAACGGTATATTGCACATAATTCCTAGATTTAAAACGAATTTATTATGAATTTTCGAAGGTGAAAAAGCTGATCAAATCGGCTTTTATCACGAATACCGCAAAACTTTTCAAAGTGACCTATCTCCAAACTATTTTTTATGTAAATTAGACTCCATTACCTTTCCAACGATTTATCACAACCTCAGTTTGGAGTTCATACGCATTTTCTGTGAATTTCGGACGAAATAGGGCCTTTTCGCGAATACCGGAACTTCAGGGGGCCTAAATGGCATTATCTGGACACCAGAGGAGCAGTGCCACCGCGACACTAGTCCACTGCCGCCGTGGCACAGGCCCAGTGCCACCGTAGCACTCTCCTCCAGAGCAGTCCATTTTTGCAATTTCTTTTGGGGACGCAAATTGATTAATTAGAAACCAAAACGACATAGTTCTATGTTAACAGATGTTTGGGACCAATGGGAGCACTTTTAAAATCCCAAACTCCCCCCCAAATTAGCCTATTTAAACTCCCCTTGACTTTTCATTTTGGGGGTGCAAACACAAAGCTTAGAGGAGTTGTAGAGATAAGATTAGAATAGAGAGAAAAGAGGCTCCTTCCTTTGATTTCCAACTTGAAAAGTGAGTTCTAAACTTTGTTTTCAACTTCATTACTCCCAATTACTTCACATTTAATACATCCAACTACCATTTTAGTGAGCATTTAAGAGAGAAGAAGCTACTTCCATGTCCAATATCACCACATATGAGTGAAACACCAAGCTATAAGTCCAATGCATCATTGATCATCAACTATTGATTGTTATTATATGCTTGTTTATATAAATGTTCATCTCTCCTTACCTCATTTCTTTTTTATTTTTCTTTATTTACTTACTAGTCCATCATCATCTAGATGATGACATGAAGTTTGAGGTGAGTGAATCCTTATGGGTAGTAGCTCTTGACCTTAAAAACATGCTTGATAAATGATGATTTCAACTTTAATACATTCCTATGTATTCTTGAAGTTGTCTTCAAAATGAAAACAACGCTCTCCAACAATCTTGGAGGTTCTTGATATAAGTTCAATATTGATATTTCAAGTGGTCATAATCTCCATTTAAGCATTGAAAGTATACTCTCAAAACCTCTATTTCAAAACCCATCTTAAACCCCTCATTTTGATTTCAAAGAATAAAATCCTAGTTCTTCCCAAAACCTTCAAAACAGTGAACAATCTGAGTTCAAATATTTCTATAGGACTCAATACTTAAAGTATTAACATGAGACCACTTGGAAAGCCTTCTTAAGTCATTAGAGAACACCCATGATTTTTGGTTTGACTTGGAAACACTTGGAAGGGGTCCATTTGGACCCAAACATTCTTTTCAGACATTATATTTTTGCTGTCACAGCAGCTTGGTTGACTTTCAACTTGTTTTACAGACCAATTTTCCAAAAGGAGTGGTCCCAACTCATTTTTTTTCTTGAACTTCAGTGTCTTAGAGAACTTTCTGTATAATATGGGCCTCTAGATGTTTTATTTTCATTTTCTAATATTTTTTGACATTTCTGTCGACTGTACGGACTCTGTTTCTGAATAACCTCTATTGTTTATATGATTTCTCTCAATATGTAATAGTTATTGAGGATTGGCTTTTAGATATGTGTTCTAGACACAATAATAATGATCTCCATGAAATATCATGCATTGAAAACATTTCTAACCCTACTTTTCAATTTCCACAAGATCAAGTCACTATTCTGTCCACTATTCACAGCAAGTATACTTTTACTTTCATCATTTGATTTGATGCTTAGATGTACTTAAAATTAGTTCATATCCTAGGAAGTGGTCCATACCATATTTGTAAATATCCCATGATGATTTTCCCCATGCATTCATTCATCTTCTAGACTTCTAAGTCACTTTAAAAAACTCATGTACACAAACACACTACAACCTTTGCACATTCTAAGGTCATACATTGCATCCATGCAAGATTTGGAGTTTTTATGACTCTTAATCTAAGAAGATTATAAGGAATGAACTTTATTATACGCTCATGCTTCCCCTCGATCTAATCTTCATTTCTCATCCATCTCGGGGATTGAGAGGTCTTCTTTTCTCAAAGATTAACATGCATCATTCTAGTTTGCTAAGCATATTTTTGAATTCTTTGATTATTTGTTTCAAGAACAATCCATTTCCTATTTTAGATTAGTAAAACTTGATTACTTGCTATATGATTAGACGATTTTTTCTAGGTTTGTTTGTGTGATCTTTTCACCTTTGCATTGTGTGGTATTTGGCTTAGATCTTATGAATGATATTTTATCTTTTGATCTTCCATTTCAAGATTCTTATGAGATGTAATACACTATCATAGTATTAATTGTCAAACCAAACATAGTATAAGATGATTATTTGGATGTTAATTGAGGCCCATCGAGAGACGGGGCGAGTTGAGGGTGTTTTAGTCATGACAAAGGCTCCTTCCTCTCTCGTACCAAAACCCCGAGCCAAGTTCTTTAGTTATGAAGGACCGGTGCCCTTTATCCATTTGGGTGAGTCAAAATTAGGTTTCTTGGTTCCTTAAAGACCAAGTGGCGACTCTGTATCTGTTTTCAACAAGCCTTCTTTTCTTCAAATCAACTTTGACTTCAAAACTAAAGGAAAATCAATTCCGAAACCCCGAAAATAAGAAACGGGGGTGGGCTGCCCGGATTCTGCGTGTCCAAAGGTGTGGTCTCGGTTCGGTCTTGGCTCAGTTCCGGCGTCTCTTTCTCTCTCTAACCTCTCGGGTCTCTCTCTCATTCTTCTCTGTGTTGTGTATGGTCTGAGTGTGTGTATTTTGTGTGTGGCTGTGTATATAGGCAGAGGGCAGATGGTGGGGTGGAGTTGTGGGTTTTCTTCTTTTGGGTTTCTCTCTCTAACTCTCACACTCTCTAACTCTCTAAAATCTGCTAAGGCAGATGTGTGTGTGTGTGTGCTCCTGAATGTGTGTGTGTAAACTGGTTATATATATAATGGGGAAAAGGGTTGACAAGTATGGTGCATTAGGGTGCATGGCTTGACAAGTGGCGTGTAACATGCCAAGTGTGGTGTAGGTTACATGCATGAGTAACACATGGTGGGGACAATGCATGGCTACCATATGGCCATGTGCGGGCCCACATCTCGATTTACGTGCTAAAGCATAGGGTTACGTGCATGAGTCAATGTACGTGCACAACTATAATTGTGCCTATGTACGAGGCTGTGTACGAGTCTGTGTAAAAACCCAGGTATGAGTGTTGGAGTGGTGAAATGGATGGGTGGGTATGACATAAAGGTGAGAGGGTTGTGTACTACAGTCTGGTAATACCAGTTTTCACGGGTCTGTGTGTAAGTTAGTCTGGGTCTATATTGAACAGTATGGGTCTAAACTAGAAACGTCGATATTAATATAATCTATAATTATAAATGTGAAACTAATACGTCATCGGATTCGAATATTGTATAACCTATTGTTATAAAATCTAAGAGGCAAATAATATTAAAATACGATATAATTATATACGGGGGTCTAAATTAACAATGTTGGTACCATAATAATTATAAACATAGTCGTAAAACTAACACGACATTGAATATAAGATATATTCTATAGTAATAACATATGCGGCCACGAATATTAACATATAGGGTCACACTTAGGAATTAGGAATTACATAATTAAAATACTGTGGATTTATATAATCTACAATTAAGCGACAACTAAAATATAATATTAAATCACGTAATGATATTACACGAGGTCAGGCTAGGAAATTTGGAATATTACATTAACAAGGCAGTACGGATTTTACAGGTACTACAATCTACCCAACTTACAAGAGATTTCGTCTCCGAAACCTAGAAGCGGCTAGTCCTACCCAACTTACAAAAGTTCTGACCTTAGATCAGATTCTATGGTTGTGAAGACTCTATCGATCCTACTAGCTGAGTCCACTATTCTTAGTACTACTACGAACGGTTACCATCCTTGTGAGGAAACAGAATCATTGACATTACATGGTTGAGTTGCTGGAGCGTTGTACTCTCTGTCCTTGGTGTTGTTTTGCTTTATCCGTCTTGGTTGATGGTTTACTTGTTCGGCGGCTCCGTTTTAACTACTTCTGAGTGGTGTTACTCATTCCTTGTCTTGGACAATTCTAGTAGATGTGGTCTGTCCCATCACACTTGGAACATTGTGATCCTTGTCCTCCGATTTGTTTCGGTGCTGGGCATTCATTGAAGTGATGTCCGCGATTCCTGCAGTTGAAACAACGTTGGCGTGTTTTGCGTTGAACTGATGCTATTACTGTGTCAGTTTTCCTTTCACCATCTTTATGTCCTTTGTACATACGGTGATTATTCATCGGCCTCTTTCTTGGATTTGTTTGGAGAAATTGGTCGTTCTTTGGGAATTTTTTATCAGGGGGCTTCTGTCCTTCGTTGAATCTCAGCGGGGGTGATTGGTTCTCGAATCGTCCTTATTCTCGATTAATGATTTCTTCAAAACCATTTGCCATTCCTACCAGGGCTTTGAATGGCTGGTTCAGATGACCAAGAGTTTATCGTTGAAGTTGTAAGGAAAGTCCTAGGTGGTACTTTTGATTTTTCTTCTCTGGATTGTCGATCATATGATATGCGAATCGGGATAGTCGTTCGAATTGTATAGTGTACTCTCTCACAGTCTGGTTTCCTTGGACCAGATTAATGAATTCTTTCTCTATTCTATTCCTCTCAGTCTGCGAAAAGTAGTTTTCTAGGAATAATTATTTGAATTCCGTCCAGGTCATTCTTTGAATGGCTTCTTCTCCAAGGGTCGCCTTCTTTGATTCCCACCAGTCGGCTGCTGCGAATGTCAGTTGAAAAATGGCTAAGCACCTTTTCTCATCGTCACTGTAATTGATCGTCTCGAATATCAAATCCTTCTGGCGAATCCAATGTTCGGATTGCCATGCTCCTTCTAATCCGTTAAAGGTTTCTAGTCGGAGAGAACAAAATCCTTTTAACAATTTGATTCATGTCTGGCGTACCGGTGCTTCATTGCCATTGTTTTGATTATTCCTGTTGTTGTTGTTGTGGTTGTTGCTGATGTGTTCTAACCTTCGAAGGAATGATCCAAATATGCCGGTTGGGTCCATTCTGGGAGGTATTGGGTCAGTAGATCCACTTGGTTCGTATTGGATTGCTCGGGTTGATCTGACCATGGTGTACGTAGGGGGTGTTCAAGGTTTCCTACATACGAATCAGTGTCTAATTAGTTAATCACATCTTATCTCATTCTTAAGCAAATGCATAGCACATAGCCAATGCAATGTATGTAATATCATACGATCTTAGCATACAAGGGGTGGTTCTATGAATGGGGTCCACTGATGCATGACTAATTCCAAGACTAAGGTTATGAGGCATCATGTCTATTACGCAACTCAAAGGACAAGGTAGTCGTATTCTCAATCTCTTTCTAGACTCTAGGCTATGCTGGCTGTTCCGAGTTCCATCTCAAGAAGTTCGCCAACGCCTTAACTTCTGGTTGATATGACTAGTTATTTCAACTAAGCTATATAGGCTGACTATATACGTATACTAATCGTCTATTGTCTATCGTCTAATGGTCAATCTTATATCCTCTTTAATCAGAAATATATAAGGAGAAGCATACGGTTGGCGAATAGTACGAGTATAGGCAAACATCTCAATTATCACAAGTAAAAGATATATTGGAATAGGTTTTCATTGATAGAAAGATATTATATAAGAGGGGTTCTAATACAACTTCTATTAGAATCTAAACACATACTTTCGCCAAAATGTGGGAATACACTCCCAATACAAATACTAATAAAAGATGAAACTAACTTATAAGGCATTAAGTCTTCCAGTTGTGGTATTTCTCTTGAAGTCACGATCTCCTCTTGGGGGGGGGGGGGGGTCCATGACATCCATCGTTCGTTATCCTAACCTATTGGGAAATCGGGATCATACAAGTACAACGTCCCATTCTCTATCAAATCTTCCTCAACTAGATCTATCTCCATCTCTCCATCATCCGAACTTTCTATTGAGCTGGTGGGGATCACAATAGGTACTATCTTGGCTTGCGATTCTTCCTAATCAACTGCCGTAAGGTTATGAACAGTGTGGGAAATCTCGTCCACCTCTATTGACATCGTGCGTGGTGCTACGACTCTATGATACGCAATCTCAGGAATATGTCTCTCACGGGAGAAACATCGCATCAACCTTCCTATCTTCTTACAAGCACTGTGCCTGATGGTGGCACCAATACGGCTGGGCCTCGGGAAGTATTTCCATGGTGGTCCTATGTTCTCCATCTTCAATGTCATGCTCTCTTTGGTAGTCTATACTACCTGCTTGAAAGAAAACTATCCTAGCATCGGTTGCTATCTCAAGAATACCTTAAGGTTCTTAACTAAAGAGTGTCGGACAGACGGTGAACTCCTAAACCTAATCTCTGATACCAAAAATCCTGTCACGCCCCGGAGTAGCCAAAAAGAGGGAAAATTTAAAATTTCCTTTTTGGACCCGTACGGATTAACTAGATTGAAAGCCGTCCTATCCTCTAACACTATAAACAACATGAAAATAAAGGGGAGAAAGCTAATCGTAACTTAAACTTTAATCTAAACAATTACAAATCATTGGTCCCAATACTAATGCAACAAACTATTACAAAATACACGATACTAGTGGCTATCTTTGGTCTTCAGTCTAGCTCTACACTTCCAGTGCTCCTTAGCATCTTACTCTCAAGACTGAATTGTTCTCTAACCAACCTGCAAGGAAATCTGGACATTGGATTATCCAGGCGTACCATGCCGTCAGCTTTGCAACAAAGCTGAGTGGGCATTCATAACCATTTTCACTACCAATATACATACACTAATTACTCATCTCACGTTATTGCTTTGCATCTTAGGATGTGGTTAGTCCATTATCAATTGACGTCGCTCACACGGACATAGCAAAGGTATCAATTAATATATGATGCAATTACTAAACATCTATCATTAACCAATTGACGAGATTAACATAAACATGCTTGTCTAGTTCTTGAAATAACAACATATTCATACTATTTCATTTTCTCATTTTCATTATGCTCGTGCATGTAAATGTGTATTCAATGAACCCAAACCCAAACTCTGGAATATGAAATCCCATAACCAATGCAACTCAATAACGTCGGGTTATAGAACCCACAACGACAACTTACTATGAACTTGCTTTCTCAATACAAACCACGCTTTCACTACGAACTCTGATACTTGTTTCATACTTCGTTTTTGTCACGATTTCATAGTAACATCGTCACCTTATGGCCTTATAGTAACGTCGTCGCCTTATGGCCTTATAGTAACATCGTCGCCTTACGGCCTCACAGTAACATCGTCGCCTTACGGCCTCATAATCCAAATAGCACGATGGCAGAATTGGCTCGATCGTCTATACCCTCGCTGGTGAATCACCACCCAACGAGTTGCACGTCAGAATACTAACTGTGAAACGACAAGCATGGCGGCAAGCGCACACACCATGTGTATTATCACGCAATCCTACCGTAGAGGACAGTATATTAGTAACTGACTAGCGCATGATATACAGCACGATGGTAAACTCACACAACGTGTGTACTATCTCCGACAGAGCTTCTCGAACGACCAATACATTAGAGCACTAACTGCTAAGCAGTACAACGGTAAACCCAGACGCATGTACCATCTCCGGCATTTACACGGACGATTGGCACAATAGCAGCTATAACTGTTCTCTTACTATTACAATCACAATAACAATATTCTGTATCTCAATCATATTGTCCCATTATCACGTATCTTTATCAACTCGTAAGGTTTCCAAATCATAACAACTCCTAACTCGTGATACAAGAATCTCGATTATATCAACTCACACTTCCCAAGACTCCCAATTACTTCAACTCACAACCTCACTTGGCCAGAGTTACTGACACTGACTGCGTGTACTGACACTGTGATGTGATATCCAATTACATGATTCTTGATAACATAACTTCATTAGGTAAGACATATAAATAAAACTCATAACATGCTCTTTATTCTCATTTTCATACTTAGACATGATTCTCAGAGAAATAACAGCAACGTATTCGTATAACCAACATTGATATATAAAGCGTACAATTAGTATCCATGATCAATTATTCAACATAACATACACATGGCTAAACAGTCTTTCACATATAGTTCTTCTCTTTTACTTTTATCAATATATCATAGTAATATCTAACATGCTTGTCTCATAGAAATCGACTTCATAACATAATTCACATATACGTTAAGGTACATCAATGTACAATCATAGCATAACAATAATAAAAACAACTTATATGTATCGCATACCAATACTCTACCAGTCATTATGCATATTGAGAGTGAGGTAAAAAAACACTCACCTGGATATCTTGTCAAGCTTATGACTCTCCGAACAGCGGATAAGTCACAATCCTACAACGTATAATAGAATAACAGTGATGAAGTGAATGTGTTAATGATAAGGGCATAATGGTAATTTTTCCAAATGAAGATATAAACTTCAAGGTAGTGATCTATGTGTCATTCTAAGTCCAACTTCATTGACTAGACTCAAATCGGAGTCCGTCATATAAAAGGCTGGATTTTCTATACCAGTGTGGGCCCTACAGGTAAGCTGTATTTTTGACCGTGTCAAAAGGTCTCCAAACTCAAGGAGATATTTCTAGACATTATTCTAAGACTCTAGGAACTGACCGCGTATTTTTGTGTACTATGGTTTATTTACTACGAATTATTGAAGTCCTATTTGTATATTTATAGTCTTCGGAGTCCCATAATTATAAAATATAATTTAGATGGACAAGAGGTCCTTAGAAATATTTTTATTAAACACTAGACTTTAAAATAAGCTAGTGAAATTTTTCTCATAATTTTTGGGACTCGTTGATATTTAAAATAATTAAAGGACATACAAACGGGTCCTTATTAATTAAAGGGACAACTAGTCAAAAGTCATAAAGAACATACATTTTTGGTAAAAACTCCAACTCGCTGTTAACTTTAATGAATGCTCTATTGCATTTTTTTTTTACGAAAGTAACCCTCCTTGTATGTCGCACGCGTGTATTGGTCATTTAACATTTATAGTGTGCAGTCACTCACACCAAACTTCCTATATTGTTTTACTAACTTCAAAAATCCGTAACTTTTAATCCAGACATCATTTTTTTGAAAATTTATATTTTCAGAATCTATTCGACAAGATCTATCAAACAAGTACCATTGTCGCTATAAAATTCTGTACAAAAAAAGAGAGAAGTTGTGTAAAATTTCACACAACTATCTATGTGAAATTTGTGAAAAAGAAAAAAATTACATAAAATTTGACAGCAGTTATGTGAAATTTCATAAACTAGCTATGGAATTTTGTGAAAAGAAAAAGCCATATGAAATTATACACAACTATTTAAGTGTGAAATTTCATTTCAAAAAGATAGAGAGTATAAGATGGAGAGAGTAGTCTCACTGTTTGTCCAGAAAAGTTGTGTGAAATTTCACACAACTATTTTCAGTGTGAAATTTCATTCCAAAAAAATAAGAGTATAAGAAGGAGAGAGTTGTCTCACTATTTCTGTAGAAAAAGTCATGTGAAATTTCACATAACCTTTTTCAGTGTGAAATTTCACACAAATAGCAAAGCAAAAAACTTCATCTCAAATAAAGTCTAAATTAGCCCAATTTTGTTTTTGATAATGGTTATGTGAAATTTCACACAACTTTTTTCACATGAGAAGTTACTTCAAATTTCACATAAATTTCAAATTTCACATAACAAATTTCACATAATTAATCATGTGAAATTCGAAAGTTGGGAAAAGAGATATTTCACGAACTATGTGAAAAATTAATTATGTGAAATTTCACATAATTATTCTGGAAACTTTAAAGTTTCGCAAAACTTCACAAAAGTTTATAAGAAAATTCACATAAACAAACATTATGAATGAGGGATCAAAATATCCAAAATTCCACTACTCCACTCAATATTAAATTCAACCAAACAAACCTTAGAGCTTTCAACTCAATCTTTGCTAAAATAATTGGTTGGTAAATGAATTTACTTGTGGTTATGCCTTGCTCTTAACATTTTCCTCAGACCGGACAACCAAACGGAGCCTCAAATGTGATCAACCATGGCATGTACAAACTCAGTGAGGTAAGATCCAGAGACTTCAAAAGCTGGATAATCCTTGTGGTTCAAACAAAAGAAAAATTAAGGAACGTGATGGTGTTGGAGCGCCGATCTTGAAAGAGATTGACAATCATCATTGCTCTTTCTGTGGCGATGGCGATGGCCGGAGCTAGCATTGGCGTGATGGCGGTGGCCGGAGGGGTGATGGCGGTGGCCGGAGGGGCGGTGGCGGTGGTCATCACTCTCTCTCTCTCTCTGAACCTCCTGAACGTGTTTACATTCTAGGGTTTATTTGGGTATTAATTTCATTGGGGGTATATTAGGTATAACACATGTAATTTTGATGGATCAAATGAGTTAAGGTGGTTAAGTTATACCAATAAAGGAGTTTGGGCGAAAATAAAAGACGGGATGGATCATATATTTGGACTGTTCAATATGAGGTATTTATCACCAAAATTCTATTAATTAAATACAATACTAAAATTATAATTTATAAAACAATGTCATTAGGCCTTGGGATAAATAATATAATTTTCTACATATTAAAAACGGTCATTAGGTATTTTATACCTAATTTTTACCCTTTTAAACTAATTTTGATTATTTATTTAAACTAAACAAATAATAAGTGTACTATATAAATAATATACTATAATTTCAGCATAATAAAGACTAATTTACAATACTTTAAAACATTTAAAACACTAAGCCAATTCATATATCTATTTATTATGAATTAGCTAACATTTATTATTTATTTTAAAACTAAATAAACAATGATCATAATATATATAAATATCATATTTAAATTTTAGAATATATTAAATAATAATGATCCAGAATTTAAAATACACTAAACATATATTTAAAACTAATTTTGAATAATTAAAACATAATTAAAATCTAATCAATAATAGTTAATCAATTAATAACTCAGTGTATAAGGCCTGTTTGGCAACTGGATCTACTAACACACCTAAGTTGGCCCAAAAGTTGATTTGCCAAACGGGCCTAAGCCCAAGTCCAATACCCATTTCTCCTTCTTCCCCGTCAATCACACTGCGTATATATATATATATATATATATATGTGTGTGTGTGTGTGTGTGTAAATTCGTATATATACTCATATTATACACAAAACTTCAATCGACCTTAACTCACTCATTTCTAAGCGAAAATACGCAAACTTTAAGTCGAAATTGGGTGCCTCAACGAACCCGATCTAACGGTATAGGTCTTGAAGCCTAACTTTTAACGGTCTATCCGTACGGGGGAAAAAATAGTCACGACCAAAAAAGAATAATTCAATTGTAGGTTGACCAAACATGGTCTAAGCTTCGAGCCGTTCATCGAGGGTCTTAAGGAGGTCGGTAGGGTCATTTTGGCATTGACTTTGTGGGTTTTGGTGACGGTCTGAAAACCCGAGCTCGTACGAGCTTCAATGGCCGCCAGCGATGATCGGGGGTCTACGACCTGTTCGGGGGCTGTGTGTGGTGGTGTGTGTGAGTCTGTGTGTATATAGAAAATACGGAGAGGGTGTGCGGCTTTACCTTCCTCGGTGTGGTCTCGGTTCGTTCTTGGCTCGGTTCCGACGTCTCTTTCTCTCTCTAACCTCTCGGGTTTCTCTCTCATTCTTCTCTGTATTGTGTATGGTCTGAGTGTGTGTGTTTGTGTGTGGCTGTGTATATGGGCAGAGGGCAGATGGTAGGGTGGAGTTGTGGGTTTTCTTCTTTTGGGTTTCTCTCTCTAACTCTCTAAAATCTGCTAAGGCAGATGTGTGTGTGTGAGCTCCCGAATGTGTGTGTGTAAACTGGGTATATATATAAATGGGGAAAAGGGTTGACAAGTGTGGTGCATTAGGGTGCATGGCTTGACAAGTGGCGTGTAAGATGACAATTGTGGTGTAGGTTACATGCATGAGTGACACATGGTGGGGACAATGCATGGCTGCCACATGGCCATGTGTGGGCCCACATCTCGATTTGCGTGCTAAAGCATAGAGTTGCGTGCATGAGTCAATGTACGTGCACAACTATAATTGTGCCTATGTACGAGGCTGTGTACGTGTCTGTGTAAAAACCCAGGTGTGAGTGTTGGAGTGGTGAAATGGATGGGTGGGTGTGACATAAAGGTGAGAGGGTTGGTGTACTACAGTCTGATAATACCAATTTTCAAGGGTCTGCGTGTAAGTTAGTCTAGGTCTATATTGAACAGTATGGGTCTAAACTAGAAACGTCGATATTAATATAATCTATAATTATAAATGCGAAACTAATATGTCATCGGATTCGAATATTATATAACCTATTGTTATAAAATCTAAGAGGCAAATAATATTAAAATACGATATAATTATATACGGGGGTCTAAATTAACAATGTTGGTACCATAATAATTATAAACATAGTCGTAAAACTAACACGACATTGAATATAAGATATATTCTATAGTAATAACATATGCGGCCACGGATATTAACATATAGGGTCACACTTAGGAATTAGGAATTCCATAATTAAAATACTGTGGATTTATATAATCTACAATTAAGTTACAACTAAAATATAATATTAAATCACGTAATGATATTACACGAGGTCAGGCTAGGAAATTTGGAATATTACATTAACAAGGCAGTACGGATTTTACAGGTACTACAAAAATACATAATGATTTAGTCATCAATCTATCGTCAAACAGTTCATCGAATACAGAAAGTATTTCATAGAAAATAAAAGGTATATATAAGCACATAATTAGGAGCTAATAAGACATCTGTAAAAAATACATATAGTTGTTCATCTAACAAATTTACATCCAATTGGCTATAGAGGGTCGAGCGGGCGCATAAACTGGTCCAGGCTCCGAGTATTCACCAAGAGGAACATTATATGTCTTATAGATATGGTGACAATATTCAGTCCAACTCATGTAATCACGTAACTATGCCTCATAATCAGTCCTAAACCTCTCATAATCTCATCGACTACATCCAAATTGTTGAGCAGTAAATGAAGCTGTCAAAGTATTGCTTCAAACGTGACACATCGCTATCCTTCATTATTTTGTGACAGTAATTATATTGAACATGATTTCGATTATCTCCAACTTGTTCCTTGTGCTTCCAACCAATATCCCATTCTCATTTCTTTCTTTCAGGTTTTTTTTTTTTTTTTTCCAGTTGGTTGTGAAGTGACATCTTTATTTTTTGAAGACATTCCTACAACCAAAATTAAATTATATATTTTTTTTTGAAGACATTAAATTTAGTAAGATATTAAATTTGTTGAATTTATTGATGATTATTATAAATTTAACTATGAATAAGTAAATTTATAAGAAGGGATAGTTAGTGATAATAATAGTTTATGATTCTTGTATATGCATAGGTCCAACAAAAAAACACTTTAGTGAAAAGTTTTTACACTTATATATGTACACTAGGGGTGAAACTCGGCGCGGGACCCAAAGGGTTTTGGCTCTGTCCAGGCCCGAGCCCGAATTCAAGCAGTCTGCCCAAGCCCGAACCCGAGCCCGACAAAAATCCGAACTTTTCAACCCGAGTCCGATTTGTGATTTAGTATTAAAACTCGAGCCCGAGCCCGAATTGTAAATTTTTTTTTTGGTGCAAACTGATTTTTAGTATGTAAACAACAATATGTAGTGTATCAAATTTATTTATTTTTTTGTTTAGATTTGGAAAAAAGCATTCATCTATTAATTTAGTGATTAAATAATATCTAATAGTTCATTCTTGTCATTAAAAAAATACTATAATCTAATGTCAAAAATTAGACATACATAGAATTCGGGCGCGGGCTCGGGTTCCACCGGTTAGCAAAATTCTGTCCAAACCCGGCCCAAATTGAATCCGGGCATGCATTTTTCTACCCAAGTCCACCCATGGTGAAAGTACCACGAGCCGAAGCCCGTTAATTTTCAGGCTGGGAACGGGTTGGCCCGCCATAGTTGCACCCCTAATGTACACTGCACTTATATTTTAAAATTCACAAAACTATGAATTTAACGAAAGTAGTTTTAGGAAATTTCACAAATTCACAAAAGTGTATGTAAGCAGGGACTTTTCAAAAAATTGTATATTTTGAAGGTCCTTTAGACTCTTAAGTTCATAACCATGAATTTAATGCTAGTTATCCCTTTTTGGAATGAGAAGAATAAAATTAAACTGAAATGAATTAGTAAGACAATATTTAGTGCTATTACCTAAAATCCAGTATTTCCCTGGAGTGAAATGGAGAAATGTTTAATTTAGGCCTCGCACGGTAACGTTGTGCTTTTTGGTTTTCAGTTTTTGTTTCTATTTTTGGTATTAAAAATTTGACTGTAATCAATACAAAAAATGAAAATCAAAACTGAAAATCAAAAACCACAACGTTACCATGCGAGCCTTTAGTCTCTATTTGGTTTTTGAATTTTATGAGGGAAAAGAGAGAAAAAAAAAAAGAAGAAAAAAAAGAAAAGAAAATCTATTATTAAATTGGATGTATGTTCTCTATCTACCACAAAAGATTATATCTACGATGGTGACCGGAGGAATATCTTAGATATTAGGCAGAATTACTCCACTGCTGCACCATTCAGGCTTGCTAACATAAGTAAAAATATTTGAATATAAAAAAAGAGTAATACTTGAGACACAATCTTCATATAATTTTCATACAACTTTTTCAAAATATGTGTCTATCTCTTTCCTGTGTTACTGTGAGGTCCAGTGACATTACAAGAGAGAGATAGACACATCTTTTGAGAAGATTGTATAAAAATAGTATGAAAGTTGTATCCCAAATATTACTCATAAAAAAACATAAATCAATTAATCTAATAAAATTCTACATGAGATACACATAATTAATTAAATAAAACTATAGTTGGTGTAAATGCTGCACTTAATACAACTCTATAGGATGAGATACAGAAAAGAGACCAACGAGCAGGGCAGGAACTCCAGGCGAGCAAGCCACCAGCGATGACCAGCGTAGGCCAAGAAGAAGAAGAAGAAGAGTGACTGCCCTAGTCCAGATCGGACGAAGACTGTTTGAGAAGAGCACTCCTCTCCAGGTAAGTAGTAATTTGTAACCAAAAACCCTCAAAATCAATTTCTATCATTTTTCAGAGAATCTCTCTCTCTCTCTCTCTCTCTGGTTTTCCTTCCCCAATTTTTTTGCATTTATTCATTCCCATAAATCATTTTGATTGATTCCAAATTGATTGAAATTTGAAACAAACCCACTTTTCAGTTTTCACATGGGATGGGTCTCTCTCACTCTCTCTCTCTCTCTCTCTCTCTCAACATGATTACTCTCGTTTCCTTGGGAACATTGGACGAAACACCCCACCGAAACTGACTTCATTTCGTGCGAAGCAGCACTGGAATTTCGTGATTCCTGGTGGGGTTTCATTTCGGTCGGGTTGATGATATGGAGAAGAATGAATTAGAAATTTAGTTTGTTGATCATTTATTTATTTTTTTTTTTTTTTGTTTATATGACAATTGTCTCTATATTATTAATTTTGTTTTAAAAATTAATTTTTCGCCTAGTCCCCGTCTAGGCGCTAGCCCCCCTCCATCGCCCGCCTAGCGATTTTTAGAACATTGCTGTAATGTGTTGCTATTCAATAATTTTCTCTGATCTAATTTCTCTAGCAGAACTCTCAGTTCGAAGATATTTAACGTGCCTCGTTAAGCGGATAAGTTAAGTTTGATATGCTTACTTGGAAATTGGAAGAGCATTGGGAATAACCTTAGAAGGTCGGGAATCTCATAATTAGTGATTTATGCTTTCCCTTTATCTATTTTGGTTGGTGGACTTAGATGGATGTTACCTCGTTGGAACAACCTCCCCAAAGTGAAGTTGATAGATATCCTTTGCTAATGGAGCGCCAAGAAACCCATAATAACTGTGAGCACATCGTAGATGTAACAAGGAGGGACGATGAATCGCCAAGCTCATCACATGGTGATCGACCTCCTGGAGGGGACCCGCCTCAGCATGAAGACAGAACATCAAGTAGCACACAAGCCCCTACCCGTCAAACTTCTTTGCCGTCGTCAAACAGGGTGAATTCGAGGAATTCTTCGTTAGTGAGGAGAGGTGACGGATATCCTCATCGCCGTAGGAGCCCATTGAATTCTGGTCTATGGATTTCCGTTGAGCTAATTGTTACCGTAAGTCAGATTGTTGCATCTGTAGTTGTCTTGTCATTGTCAAGAAATGAAAATCCTCAAGCCCCGTTGTTTGCTTGGGTTGTGGGTTATGCTTCTGGTTGTGTTGCAACGCTTCCTACTCTTTGCTGGCGTTATCGTAATCGCAATCGGGGTAGTGAACAAGATTCGACTCAGTCACGCCAGGGCTCTTCACAAAGCAATCCTTCATCTGAACCGGATTCTTATACAGCTGTTTCAGTGACTCGAGCTTCAGAAGCGGAAAACCAGCGAACCTCAAGTACTATCGGGATTGCCCAAAGCTTGAGTTTACGGTATTATTATTATATTGTTTTTGAGTTCTAGTTTACATACCTAGTTTGTGGAGTCATTTGTGGACTTAAATAGTGGAACCTTGTGTGCAATGCTTGTTAGATACTTGCTACCTAGTTTGGTTATTTTATTGCCAGTTGTCACTGTTGTACTGCTCTTTAATTTTTGTTGATTGAAACATTTCCCTTTACTTTTTTAGCAAAGATACTTCATTAAAGGTGACTAAGAGGAAGTAGAGAAACTTACAAAATGATTGATTAATTCACCCTATCACCTTTGTTGTTAAAGGCGTGCCTGAGGCTCAGGTTCTCAGGCGGGCTCAGCCTTTGCGCCTCACCTTGCCATTGGCAAGGCCCCTTCAAAAAGGCCACACCTAGGCATGCCTTTCTTCCGCCTTTCTATAAAAGCCCAAGGCGTAAAGCCCGCACCTCAATAAAATTAGGGTTAATTAGTTATATGTCCAATATAGTGGACTTTTATAGTAATAGATCCAACATAAAAAATATTTTAGGATTAAGTCCATGAGTTTTTATTAGGACATAATTGCCCATGATATATATACACATTCAATATACATACACACACACACACATTAAATATGTACATAATCAAATCATAACAGATTAGGCAATAAAAATCCCCCAACAAATTTGGCAATACTCATTAAAGGATGTCATTTTACGATTTTGTGCATTTCAAACAAAAACCGAACACTAGTTTCTCCTCCATTATCCTCTCTCTCCCCTCCCCCCTTCAAATTTAAACACCCAAGATCGTTTGATTTTGCGATTCCCTCATGAAAGGTAGGGTTCTTCAATCTCTCTTGCATGTATTCACGTTCTTGGCGAAGAAATTTCTCACTGGTTGTGGATGTTGGATATTTTAGTTTCAAATCAGATATAGTAATCTAGTTAATATGGAATTTGATTACTATATCAGATATGGTAATCAATTTAATATCATAAGAAATCTATTTAAAGTATATATTACACACACGCGCACACATTCATATATATTGTTGAGATTATAATCCCACATCGGGAATTTAAAGCCTGGCTACCCAATGTATAAGATCATGGGGCCACTCCACCCATTGCCAATTGATTTTGGGTTGGATGCTCCAATTCAACATAGTATCAGAGCAGGTTATTGTCGGGCCCAGTTTGGCCACATGTGCTCTACGTTACCCTATCTCAGTAATCCATGTGTTTGGCTCGAAGGCATGGCACACGTGTGGGGGCGTGTTGAGATTATAATCCCACATCGGGAATTTAAAGCCTTGCTACCTAATATATAAGATCATGGGGCCACTTCACCCATTGCCAATTGGTTTTGGGTTGGATGCTCCAATTCAACATAGTATCAGAGCAGGTTATTGTCAGGCCCAGTTTGGCCACATGTGCTCTACGTTATTCTATCTCAGTAATCCATGTGTTTGGCTCGAAGTCATGGCACACGTGTGGGGGCGTGTTGAGATTATAATCCCACATTGGGAATTTAAAGCCTTGCTACCTAATATATAAGATCATGGGGCCACTCCACCCATTACCAATTGGTTTTGGGTTGGATACTCCAATTCAACATTTATATTGACATCTATATACGTTTGGGGGTAAAAAGGTAAACAAAGTTAACTACAATTGGGGATTTGGACTTATCTCAAAAAACTTTATGCATAAATGTACCTATTGATATGAAGATATTCTTGCTGGACCTTTTCCAAAAAAAGTTAGGTGAATTAGGACTTATCACTAAATTTCTAATAAAATTATGCACCATTAACCTTATTAAGCATGAAATTATCATACTCAAATAATGTTAACTTTAAACCCAACTCATGACCCATCTCTTATTAGTTTTGAACCCATATTAAGACCCATTAGGTCATTACAACTTCCAAAACACAAGGGTCACTTTTGAAAGTAGAAGAATATTCTTCCTTTTGACCAAAACTAACAATCGTATTGGCTCCCAAATTTGAAGAAGGAAAAGAAAAGAGGAAGGGGAAAGCCTAGTTGTACAAATAATCTATATAAGAATTAAATTTAAAAGTTTGTGATAGTTTCATACCTGATTAGGTCTTCACTGTGTTATTCTAAGGTTGACTATTTTGTGAAGCATCTCAAAGACAACTAACCAGTTGACTAATTGAACTAATAGGTCAAATGCACATTATTTCGATGTTTTATCTATTTATATGTATATGTTAATTGTTGAGGTCTTATTTTGCTTAAGCGTATCTAACGTATAAGTTTTCTTATTTGCGCCTTAAATAACTATGCCTATCACAATCCTAACAAAGGACTAAAAGAACTGCCCTTCAACCTAAATTCAGCTTTTCTAGCACCTTTGAACGTCTCCTATTCCTTCTTTATAGTATCCAAAACACCACATCAAAAGAAGTGGAGTCTTGTGCCAAACCTTTGTTTTGTTTTTACGGATGGAAGATGATATTTCTGTTATCAAGAGTTATTGCAGTTCTACTTTATCACATTAGGAAAATACATTTTTACTATTTAGACTCAAAGTTTATCAAAATAGTTTTAATAATTTATGATGCCAAATGATCAAAAGAGCCAAAGGTTGCCTTGGAATTTGCCTAAGCAAAAAATTGAGCTTCCTAAGAAAATAGGATTTAAAAGAGAAAAATGAAGTTCTTATTCACTTTTCTTTAAAATTTTGTTTGTAGTAAAGAGCAAATCAACCTAACATACCTCTCCACAACTATTTGGGGTTGGTTACATGTCCCCGGCTCTCCACCATCATTCTTTATGAAATTTTCTCGTCCCTCCAACTAATTATTCATTCCGCAAACATGTAACTCTTCGTAATAATTGGACGAACCAATTCAGTCATCTTTCTCCCATCTTGTCACCACCTAAATCCTTGGCCGTGTTGTTCCTTTCTTTGTCTTGTTATGAATGTCAGCATTTTCAATCTATCTTGTATCCATATTAGGAACATGTTATTACTTTGAGATGCTAACATTCTGAAACATAAGGATTGCTCATCTTACATACTTCCGTTAGTTTCATGCTATGCGACGGTAATTCCATAGCATTGTCTTTGAACAAACGCCTAAGGAAAAATGCCATTCTCCAGAATAGATAAATAATCATCGGTAGATCTACTAAGAGTCTAAGACTACTATGTTTGAAATGAAGTAAAAAATTATGTGGTATTTAAGCATATGGCTTATTCTTTCAACTTAAGTGCAAAGTTCCATTTATATCACGCTAATCCATAGATGTGTGGTTTAATAAAGAAGCGGTTTTTAAATTTGCAGCTTCGGTGGCGTAGCAGACCATCTCAAGATGGCATTGGATTGTTTTTTTGCAGTATGGTTTGTCGTGGGCAATGTTTGGATTTTTGGAGGTCACTCTTCTCCATCTGACGCTCCAAAACTGTATCGGTACACGAGATAATGCATTGTGTTGTATTCGAAATTGCTTTTACGTTATTTGAGGTTCACTGTTGTTTTTTGCATGGCGGTTATATTACGTCGATTCTTAGGAGTCAATTCAAGTTTCATGGAACCCGATATGAATCAAGATTCAAAATTTTAAATTTTTAAGCGGAAAACTTTCAACATTTGATCCTTGATATTGCCACCTCATTAAAATGATGGCACTAAAGTAATTCCACAAAGAAGCTAAGTAAATTACTTTATTTCCCTCATTGCAAAAGTAATTTATTATCCTCATTTTAATGAGCTTAGCAAGGACTTCCCTTATCCATTTAAATTTGAACACAATACTATCATACTACCTTTGTGTAGTAGTACAACAAGCCCCAAATTATATTTATTTATTTTCTGGAAAAATGACTCGTGCAATGCACGAATCACAATTTGGAAAACAGATGCACGAGACGATTCATCATCTGACAACAATGGTTGTTTGGGCTCTCTGCAGGTTATGTATAGTGTTTCTTACATTTAGCTGTATCGGGTATGCCATGCCGTTCATTCTCTGTGCGACAATCTGTTGTTGCTTGCCCTGTATAATTTCGATCTTAGGCTTCCGAGAGGATCTTTCTCAGACGAGAGGAGCGACCCAGGAATCCATAAATGCTCTGCCAACTTACAAGTTCAAGTTGAAGAAAAATGGTGATGATCTGGAAAGCAACTCAGGAGCTGACGAAGGTGGGGTCTTGGCTGCGGGAACAGAAAAGGAGCGTGCCATATCAGGAGAAGATGCGGTAAGTTTGTTATTGAGTTTTGTGGATTTGTCTTATGTTACATGGTTGCGAAAATAGTTTGTGCGCTATAATCAAACCGTTGGTATTCTCGAGTATGGAGGGAGGCAAGATTGTGGGAGAGAGATAATTGTAAGAAAAGTTCTGCTCGAAAGCAGAGCCTTCCTGGAAAAGAAAACAGTATCGGAGAGGAAAGGGTCTGCTTAATTGATGAACTTTCAACAATTATTACGGGAAAATAAGAAATCTGGTATTTATATACCAAGGCTCTGTTAGATGGATTTAGTGTGGGAAAGGACGAGAATAACAAAAGGAAAAACACTTACTGTTAATTAGGAAATCACTGAGGAAAAGTGGAAAACAATAAAGAAAAGAACCATAGTGAAATAAAATTGAAGTTTTGAATTTGTGGGTCAATTCCCTTCGTTTTCATCTTTAGTTGAGTTTGTATTATATTGAAAAAAATTTAGTCTATATAAGTATGACGGGAAACACCAAGGGAATATTTTTTTCTTCTCATTTTCCTTTCCTTCACCTTTTCCTCCCAAGTCAACTCAAGCTACTATATGTCTGACTATTTAACTCCAGGAACTTGTAGTTTTTCATGATGAAATGGCACTATATTATTCGTTTCGGTGTGTACTTTTGCTCGTAGCTTTCATTTCAGAATGCACATTTCAGAATGCATACTCTGATCCATGAAGTGCTTCAAAAGTCGAAACCTTTGTCTATGTTCCCTTTTTGTCCCTTTCTTTTAATGATTTGACTCTGTTCCCCCCAACACGGTTCAGGTTTGCTGTATCTGCTTGGCAAAGTATGCAGACAATGAAGAACTGAGGGAGCTACCTTGCTCCCATTTTTTCCACACAGAATGCGTGGATAAGTGGCTGAAGATCAACTCATCGTGTCCTCTTTGTAAATACGAGGTTGGTGAAAGAGGTGAGGCCGACGAACCTTCGTCTCCGAATTTGAGCCAGCATCAGAGCGATAGGAGGGTCGGTAATGGGTCAGGGGAAGCTGTATATGGGAGCACCATGATTTAATTATAGCGGATTTCCTGTCCACATTCTCCGTAGGGCCCTCTTATCTCTTCCTTCTCCGAGCTCAAGATACAGAAGAAGGAACGGAGAAGAAGGTAACTTCTCAAAACCAACAGTCGTTGCAAGCCCAAGGTCTTCTTTCACGAATTTCTTAGTGTATCGATTATATATATATATATATGCAAATTGATGTATTTAAGAGGAGTGGGGGTCTTGTCGAGGCCTGTATCGGATATGATGCGTAATTAACAATATAATTTTGAGTTATAGCTAAGTAAATACTACATGAACTTTGATGATTTTCACTCTGTGGTTAATGGTTGATTATCTTGTAATGGTGACCCAAATAATATTCCAGAACTGTAAGGAGTTCGGGCCATGGTGGGCGGATATCTGTTGTTGGAAAGAGTTTACTGCCAAAATAGCACTAATTTTCAAATTAATTCTCAAACTAGCACTCATGATAAAGATATTCCTATTTGGAGTATAATACTCTTTTGCCATCTCACCTAGTATATAATGAAAATTGTGACTTTCCTCTTGGATAAATTGAGTAACCTGCTATTTTATATGAGTAATATTTGGGGCACTAACAACTTCCACTAACACTTACTAACACACTTTATCTCTCTCCTAGTAGCACTGTGGGCTCCGCAGTGGACCCCGCAGTACCACTAGGAGAGAGATAGAGTGTGTTAGTAAGTGTTAGTGGAAGTTGTTAGTGCCCCTAGCATTGCCCATTTTATATATCACGCATTGTGTGCATATATATGACTTTCCAAAGAAATTTTTAAATGAAAAAAAAAAAAAAAAACCAAAACAAAACTCAATGACCATTCAAATGGCTCGTGCATTTTAACTGCAATGGAAGGAGAAATATGACTGTATTTGTAACCAACTTGGTAGACAGAGCTTTTGGCCTCCCAAAAGGAGGTAAAGGGTTTGAAACTCTAGAGGTCGTGTGAGTCGGTTGAAATGACGAATTTGAAATAGTTGGAGGAATCGTATCCAGAGTTTGACGTGGGTTGCAACCCACTCACCCCTCTGATTTACCTGATGCGTGTATTGTGGGGTCAGTACATGTGCTCGGGGTTTGCCTCACTATCCTAAACCGTTTAAACGCTGGCGGAGATCCCGAAGTCATGGATGACAGGTTGAGGGATTTGTCCTTGTATTCCGAAAAGAAATAGGAATGCAGTATACCACCAGCACAACAAAGATAGTTTTGGTTTCTGACTTAATTCCTTTTTTTTTTTTTTTTTTTAATTTTATTAATTTTGTTATTCCCATTTTTCCTATCCTTGGTTTTAATTAGTCTTTTGAAACTTAAATCAATTTGTACTTCTGCTCTTAGATTTATTTTTATTTTTTTATGAAAAGATTATTTCCATTCGTATCAAATATGTGCACTTTGTGGTTCACTACAGATTTTATCGTTCTCCGTGTTTTGTATATTACAGTACTTTAGAGTTAATTGAGTTTTAAGTCTAGGATTTTTGTAAAAGAAAATACAATTTTCAACATTAACAAATTAGCCATTGATGATAGTTTCATATTCAAAATTAAGGTTGTTTCATTTTTGGGAAAATTATTAGAAAATCCTAAAAGTAACCCTCATAAGTTTAAAACTCCAATTCGTTTGACCATTTTTTAAAAAGGACAAAAGGACTCCAAATCAGTGCTCGTATGGTATAAGTGCGCGCACCATAGAAGATCTCGTGCGTGAATTCAATCAAAACGTAGAGTCACGCGCCCCCACGCGCGCGACCCACGCGCGGCCAAGCGCTCCACGCGCGCGGCTCTCTGCCCAGTTTGCTCGCACCATGTGAGCAATGTACCTTATCAATTCCAATTTCGAAAAATGTTTTTAAACTTTAAACATCCATAACTTTTGACCTATAACTCCATTTTTTGCAAATTTTATACCGTTGGAATCGTGTCGACGAGAGCTACAAAACTAGTACCATTGTTGATATGTTTTGAGAAAAAAAAATTCATATTTTTTCATACATGAATAATAAGTGAAATTTCACTTGATATACATAAAATATTAAGTGAAATTTCACTCAATTCTAGAGCTTTAAAAGCTCTCCTTAAAAAAGCCATAAATTCAATTTTTGCAAAGCTCCTAAACTAGTTACCAAATGAATTAACATGAAATTGTGCTTTAAAAAGGTAGAAGCACCAATATGGGGGCCAAACTAAGCCTTAATGTTCATGTACGAGTTAAGTGAAATTTCACTAAATATTCATGTAAGCATGGTGATTTGTTTTTTTTTTTTTTTTTTTTTTAAACAATACATATTTTGTTAAAATAAGCAAATTTCATAATCAATTATAAAACACAATTTTTCAACCAAAACAAATGTAGGAATTCTTCTTAAAATTCGTCTTTTTTTTTTCTTTCTTAAAATATATAAATTTGGCATACATAAATATTAAGTGAAAATTCACTGAACCCGTACATGCATTCTTCATGAAAAACTTGAAGTTAAACTTAACATTCGTGTACTCGTTCAGTGAGATTTCACTTAGTGTGTCAAGTGAAATTTCACTAACTATCATAAACATCGCTAAAAGTAACTCTCTAAAGTTTAAGGTCTAAATTGATACTTACTTTGTTAAAAAGTTCTTCAAATGTCAAGTTAAGTAAAATTTCACATAATATTCATGTACAAGTTCAGTGAAATTTCACTTAATATTCATATATGCCAAGTGAAATTTCACTTAATATTCATATATGCCAAGTGAAATTTCACTTTTTTTTTCTCTTTCATATTAAACAATGCATATTTTGTTTAAACAAAAAATTTTAAAAAAAAATCAAATTTCACAAATCAATTATAAAACATAGTTTTTCAATCCAAACAAATGTAAAATTCTTGTGAAATTTCACTAAAACTCTCATTAAGAACAAAGTGAACATTCGGTTTTTTTTTTCCTCACAATATATCAACTTGGCATACGTGAATATTACGTGAAAATTCAATAACTAATACACGAATATTATGTGAAAATTCTATTAGGTTCGTCTAGTACATGACATGTAAAAATAGAGTTTTTTTTCTTTTGCTTAAAATGTATCAACAATGGTACTAGTTTTGTAGCTCTCGTCGACACGGTTCCAACGGTATAAAATTTGTAAGAAACAGAGTTGTAGATCAAAAGTTATAGATGTTTAAAGTTTAAAAATACATTTCGAAATGGATATCATATAGTACAGCCACTCACACGGTGTGAGTGGCTGAAACCAACAAAAGCGCGGGTGAGGGCTGGGGGTTTTATGTGGGATTTTCTATGGTGCGTGTATTTATAACGTGTGAGCACTGACTTAGATTCTTTTTGTCCTTTTTAAAAAATGGTCAAAACAATTGGAGTTTAAAACTTTTGAGGGTTACTTGTAGGGACTTTTCAATAATTTTCTATTCATTTTTTTATGTGCTTAATATGCTCCTTAGTTAATTGCCTTGCGAGCCAGTTGAGTGACCCACCGCTTTGCGCAAAAATAGTAAAATTAGAAATATTATTCAAGAATTTTCAAAATTTGTAGTTCTGGCACCTAGGTAATTTCCTTTCTCTCATTTGTTATAAAACAACGGTTCTTATATTCAAGGGCGGAGGTGTTAAAGGGCTACGTAGGGTGGCTAATTACATATAAATTACATAATATGTACATACATTTATTCAAATGTATGTGCATATATATGTGTATATGTATATTTGTATTAGAGAGTGCGTCTGTTTGTGTGTTATATCCAGTGGGTTACTCAACTTCTCTAGCAGTAAAGTCACATTTTTTTATTAAATATAATAAATAGGGGTGGTGAAAGAGTACTATAATGGGAATTACTTTGTCAAGAATATTAGTTTGAAAATTTATTTGGAAGTCGGTACTATTTTGACATTAAACTCTGGGGTGATGCTAATGCCAAAGCACAATGTGCTAATGCCAAAGCACAAAGTGTCACTAAAAGCTTTAGTGACACTAAAAGCTTAAGTGTCACTAAAGCTTTTAGTGACACTTTGTGCTTTGGCATTAGCACATTGTGCTTTGGCATTAGCACTAGCCTAAACTCTGTTGGAAATCTACATTTCTACCCTATTCAGTTGATAACTTGATACTCTGTGTGTGCAATCCTACCTACCCGGAACAGGAACCTAAATTCTTAGGTATTATTTTAAGGGTCCGTTAGATTTCAGTCCTTTAATGTGTCATTTTCTAGAAATCGATCCATTCTATAAGTCAACTTAGAAATCAGTCTCTCACCTATTTTGAGGACCAAAATACCCCCACTCCTACAATTAAGGGTTTTTAAATTTAAAACCCATATAACTCTCTCTCTCTCTCTCTCTCTCTCTCTCTCTCTCTCTCTCTATATATATATATATATATATAATAAATCTAAAATTTGAAATTCAAAACACATATAATATATATATATATATAAGAGAGAGAAGAGTGAGAATTAACATAGCAATATTATGCGAGAGAGAGAAAGAAAAGTGAGAAATTTCTCACTTTAAAATACATCACAGAGTGAGAAATTCCTCAATATAACATAATACGAAATTCTATATAATATTGTGAGAAATTCTCACTTCCAACAATAATGTGAAATTTCTCACTTTAACTGAATCACTGACTATAAGTGAAAATTTTTGTCTATTTTGGTGAGAAATTCTCAGATCTAGAATTTTGATGGAAGTACAATAATACAATTTCTCACCCAAAAAAAAAAAAAAAAAATTCTCACACCCCCACACAATTCAAATATACAAAATACTCAAAATTTCTCACCTTGAAAATTCAAAACTACCTTCACTGCTCAAATTCATACTGAGGAGAGAGAGAGAGAGAGAGAGAGAGAGAGAGAGAGAGAGAGAATGTGAGTAGTTGATATGGACAAGCCTTCTCATGTCCTATCTTATGTTATGTAAATTCACACACCTATTGACCATTTTTGAATCTAACAAAACATAACGAAAAACAAGTAAGTTAAAGAGCAAAACAATCAAACATTAACATTAGCTACCACCACCAAATCACTGATAATCATAAAAATTAGCTAAAACTCTCATATTATAATGTACAGAAATAACCACGAAAATAAACTACTACATACACATAGCATACAAATCGATACATAAAAAATGAGATGTGTATGTAAATCCAGATACAACATTGCTGAAATCCAGATGTGTATGTGTATGTAAAATGAGATGTGTATGTAAATCGATACAACATTGCTAAAAAATGAGATGTGTATGTAAAAAACGATAATGTGCAATTCAAAGAATTCAAAATAAGGGGATATCAAATAAAAAATAATCACTTTACATTGCTGAAATTTAGCATAGACAATTAAAAGTTCAAAAGTAATGGGGATTTGATCCACTAAGCTGAAATTTAGGAGTATATTGATTTAATCACGTAACAATTAATGGGGCTCATCCACAAAGTGACGGTTACAATAACAAAAACATTAAAGATATTATATTTTATATTAATTACTGATGATAATAAATACAAGGGTATTCACGTCAAAAATTATTCAAAAATATTGGGGAAAGGACTAATTTCTAACTCAACTATTCATTTGGGGATCTATTTTCATACATGCACTATCAATAAGACTAAACTTACAATAAATGCCTATTGAAGGACCAATTCTAATATTTCTATTATTTTAATATCGATTCCGGTTATGGGTAACCCGATTTAATACACCGGTTGTGTTTCTTGTTGAAAGTTCTACCCATGGTCCCATACCCTATCTTATACCCTAATCTCAGGGTATTTATGCGGGTAAAGTCCAGTTCCGATTCCTAATCTTGGTTAAATAGACTCAATCTTAATAACTTAAAAAAGTTTATAGTAAGTTATACAAATTATAAGAAATTGTATAACGCCATACATAGTATTAAGTTCACGTATACCAGGTGTGTTTGATAACCCCATTAAGTGCTGAAAATGAAAAGATTCAGCACTTATTCTTTTTCAGTGCGTTTGATAACACACCACTTAATTGAAAAAGTAGCTCCAAAACCACTGAAAACTTTAAGTGATAAATTTCTACTGAAAATAATCACTGAATGCATTCTACTTCAATAGTTGAAACACTGTTTTAAGGAATAAAACTTCAAGTGCTTAAAATTTTCAGTACTTAAAATTCAGCACTTAATTTTCAGTACTTAATTTCAGTTTTATCAAACGCACCTCATAGTACAAATACATTAATTAAAATAAAAAAAAGGAATACGAACAAGTTTTAATTCTTAATGACTATTGATAATCAGTTATTCAAATTATATACCTAAATCACCCCACTCATTGTCTGTATCATATATTACTCAAATGGTATGTCCTGTTATTGTTCCGATTATGATGTGCGTTTGATAAAACTGAAAATTAAGGCCTCGCAAAATAACGTTGTGGTTTTTGATTTTCAGTTTTTATTTCTATTTTTTGTATTGAAATTTGATTGTAATCAATACAAAAATTGAAAACAAAAACTGAAAATAAAAAACCACAACATTACCATGCGTGCCCTAAGTGTTGGGTTTTAAGTACTGAAAATTTCAAGTAATTAAATTTGTAATACTGAAAACAGTGCTTCAACTACTAAAATAGAATGCATTTAGTGATCATTATTTTCAGTAGAAATTTTTCACTTAAAAGTTTTTAGTGGTTTTGGCTGTTTTTTCAATAAAGTGGTACGTTATCAAAGGCACTGAAAAAGAATGTGCTGAATCTTTTCATTTTCAGCACTTAATTGGACTATCAAACATTAATTTCTGTTCCGTATCATTGTACCTTACCTTATATTTTCTCGATTCCAACTTTGGGTACCCAGTTTGCGGTTCTGGCAGGCCCGGCCCTGGGCATAGGCCACATAGGCCATTTCCTAGGGTCCCCAATTCTACTCACATTTTAAGGGCCCCTAATTTTATGCTACTAGTATTAAACTAACCCAAAAGTATTTTCAACCCAACTGAAAAAAGCCCAAAGCCCAATGCAAATTAGAGGCCAAACTCTCCAGACCCTTTAAGATACATGTGTATCCTGCGCCAAAATTTTCATTCCCCCTCAAAAAAAAAAAAAAACCTTAAAACCACAACCCCTAAATTTTTGGAAAGTTCAAAATTATGTGTAGTAATTGTAGATTTTATAAATAAGCTCACTTAAATTTCACACAAGCCCCCTGGACTTCTGGAAATTCTAGATTGACATGTAATATTTTACAAGTTTTAGACACAGGCCCCCCTGCACTCTTGAAAATTGTAAACTTACATGTAATATTTTACAAGTTTTAGGTATAGGCCCCATAAAATTACATAATTTACTCCAAATTAGGGGTGTTAAACCAATTCTACCATTTTACAAATAATTATTTATAGATATACCCAAAAACGGAGGTGCTGCCCCAGAATCCCTGTATAGTCTAGGCCCCCCCCCGGACCAAAAATCCTGGCTCTGTCCTTGTTCTATACGGTATACCAAAAGCATTCCCAGCCCAACTGAAACGAAGTGCTTGCTTCGTCTCCGACTCTCCGTCTCTGGTAATCTCTCTCTCTCTCTCTCTCTCTCTCTCTCTCTCTCTCTCTCTTCATTGTAAAGTAGATTGCTCTAAAGCTAATTGTATGCAAGGTTATTTTTGTATCGCATTTTAGTTAAATACGTTGTGCTAATAAATAGAGGGCCCCATTTTGGAAGCTAGCCTAGGGCCTCCGAAAACTCAGGGCCGGCCCTGGGTTCTGGTCCGGATTTGGCTCCGAAATTTATATCCTTCTGATCGGATTGAGGGTGCCGTGCCCAGACCGTTTGGACATCCCTAGTTGAAACTTCACCACAGAAATTCACATCCTGGCAAACTTTGTTGGAATTTTGGGTTTCCCCTTATTTGGGCATTGGGCTTTTTATTTCAAAAATACAAACAAAGTCATTTACATTGATATGACTAACTCCCGTATTAAAATATGGCCGTTGGAGGCTATTAAATCTATTAACTCCTGTATTAAAAATATGGTCGTTGGAGGCTATTAAATCCTGTATTAAAAATATGGTCGTTGGAGGCTATTAAATCTGTTTTTAATAAAATGACCGTTGGGCAGTTTGTCTAATATAAATAGCATTCTCTCTTCCCATTTTACATATAGAAAAATTCCTAATAGTCTTCCAATTCGAGTGCACGTTTGGAAGACACTGATTGCTGAATCCTGGAGAGCATAGCGCTGAGACCTTGTGCATCGAGTCATTGACTCCGAGGGGCGGAATTGTTCTTAAGGACAGTGCTATCGTAGCACGCCTCAATCAGATTCATAGCCGTATTCTTTCTATATTTTCCAACAATCTTAAGAACAATTACGGATGCTGCTATGATCGGCAAGTCTGCAACTCAACTAAGATTTATCAAGAGGCTACTGATCCGGTAATGTTTGATTCTTATTCTATTTAGAGTTATTTTAAGATGTATTCCTCTGCCATGAATTATGGTTCCTCCGCTTAGTCTTAAAAAAAAAAAAAAAAATTGGTTAAAACATGAAAATCAAAGAATCTTTTTTTAAGAATCTTGAGTGGAAAAGAAAGTTGTTTTCTTTTATACTTACGAAATTAGTAAGACCCTCAAAATCCTAGTAGAAACTTAGGTAGAATATATATATATATATATATATGCAAACATATTACAACATAACAGATCACTAAATTGATATCAAAATCATAGTACCCTATAATTCTCTTACATACGAAAATATACTCCCATCATCTCAGGAATGTGATTGCACATGAACCGCAATTCATAATCACCAGGATAATACCAATAGCTCATGAAGATTATAGGGCTCATGTATAATAGCATGTAATGATCGATTCCTTATACTCTATCATTCAGTGAGAAAATGATCCATTAATGTAATATTTCAGAGTTTATGATTAAAGGATGAGAACGCAATGATAAAACTGATTCCGAGCATATCCGAATATATTGAAATATTCGAATATAAGTTGGTCAAAGCTAATCTTGATGGAGTACAATTTAATACGCCACTCCTTAATACGTTACTTGTTCAATTGGTGTTTGTAACAGTGATGATCATTAATTATTTTTTCAACTAGTTATCTATCAGTGCACTTTACAAATTAACGAAAGTTTTGTTGACTTCATTTGTAAAGGTTCTTGTATTTTTTCTAGATGGGATTCTTTATCTCCTAAGTAAGCATGTGGATGTCACATATATGGCTAGAATATCTTGGGTGGTCATACTCAAATATTTTTTTGGGGGGGTTTAAATAAATACAGTTATAATGTTTTGAGGATATTGATAAGATTTATGACCTTAAATCCTTAGAAGCTATACACCTTAAATTATTGCAGATTTTATTGCCCTTATACATCTCATTATAGAATTGAAGGTTACCAAAGCTTTAATGCATCTTCAAATTTTAGTGGTTATGTTATAAGGAGTCCCTAACAGCTAGTTTACTTTTCTTATATGTATGGAATTGTGATACATATATTATGGTTTATGGCAACATTATATTAATGACTATTAGTAGCTTACTTCAATATCAGTCAACATATGTTAGCCTTATGTATGAACATATTTGTGGGGTAAGAGATAGTATATAATGTGGTTGGTTCGTGCAAACTTTTTGATTCTTTGGACCAAATAATTTTGACTCGTAGTATTGTATTTATTTGAGACGATACAAATATTTTGGGATTATTAGCTTTAGTACTAAATTGTATTTTTGTTTTTGATTGAGTAACCCAATCTAAAACGAAAACTACTCTTTTCGAGTATTGAAAAATAGAAAACCCAATTTTTATGTTTATTAATATTGGGTTGTTTGACTTATGTTAGGATATTTAATCCTAAGAAACTTGCTAGTAAAGTCAATCAAAAAAAAAAAAAAGAGAGTTGTTTTAGAATTATGCAGCTAGTAGATTGTAATTTTTATGACACAAAAAGTGATGCGACCTTTTAAGTCTATTGGTGCTAATTTTTATGAGCAAGAATCATTTTTAAATTGAGGGATAGTGGGGTTTAAACCTATTTTTATCACATCTAGGACTGTGAAGCCTTTGTAAAGATTTTTACACAATGGTTCTATTGAAAAATTCATAAAGCTACATTAGTAACTAATGGTTTAAGGAAAATGTTGATTTTTGGATACCTATTTTCCTGTTACATCAATTTATTAACTGTTGTTGATATGTATGTATATATATTTATGAGATGGATGTTAAAACCATTTTATATTAAATGAAGAATTAGAGGTGAAATTTTATTCGGATAAACCGGTAGGGTTTTATAGATCCGAATAAGAGTAAAGTGTGAATAAGTTGTTTACTCCTTATATAGATTTTAAATTTAGTAGCCAATTATGGGAATGGAAATCTTGATTAAACTATTGTTTCAAATAGTTTCAAAATTAATGAAAGTGACATGTTTATATCATAAACACAGTGTTAGAGTATGTGTTATGATATATTTACATGGAGATTTAATTTTGATATGAAAGGATTTGGATGTAGCGAGGGTAATTTTAGAGATTAAAATTACAAGAGCTCCTGCTGGTATTTCTCTTGATCAATCTTATGAGGTTGAAAAGGGTTTGGAGTTAATAATTCTCTTTGTAAACCTTTTTAGACTCTTTTTGAGCCAATTGTGTTATAAAATCTCCTTCAAATAAAATGATTTCAAATTATCTTATTTTGAAAACATATCAAGCTCTTTAGTCAAGAATTGGAAAAGCATCAATTTGTTCCTAGGCTAATGTGTCCGAAGAACTATTTGTGGCTATGTTTATGGAAGTAAAGTTCATAACAAATTTTGGAGGATGGTTAATTAATTTGAGCACTTGTAGGCATATGTGTAACAACACAATTGTTACAAGAAATACTCTTCAAGGGAAAATGAAGTGTTTTACTTGATGACTCACATAGTACCAATGTTTTGGTACTAGAGATTTAAAGTTGATTTTCTCCTCCGAGAAGAAATTAAATTTTGAAAAATGTTGTATAGCTGGAGAAAAGGAATAAATCTAATTTTGAAAATGTATTGCATACTTCAAAATTCGAGAGAATTTAAATTTTGGTTTTTTCAAGGCCAAATTTTAGCCAAATTGTTTGGGGGAGGAAAGTATGTATTTTCAATAATCAGTGATGCAAATTGGATTTCGGATTCAGATAAGACAAATTCAATGAGTGAATTTATTCTTACACTTAGTGGAGGTGCAGTATCTTGGAAGTCGTCCAAGCAAACTTGCACAACTAAGTTAACGATGGAATATGAATTTGTAGCTTTTGGAAAAAGTTTGGTATTGAGGCTGAGTAGCTTAAAAGCTTCTTAGCAAACATTCCTATTTGGTAGAAACCAGCTCCATCGGTTTCTATACATTGAGATAGCCAGGCTGTAAAAGGTCGAGCTATAAATAAGTCCTATAAAGGCAAGAGTAGGCATGTACGCCTAAGTCATAATATTGTGAGACAGCTGTTTGAGATAAAAATTTTCTCTTAATTTTGTAAGGCCAGAAGTGAGTTTGGCTGACACTTTAACAAAATCACTAGGGAGAAAACTAGTGTATGAAACATCGAGGGGAATGGGGCTTATGCCTATAACAAAAATCAACAATGATGGTAACCCAACCTATGTAATTGGAGAACCCAAGAAATAGGTTCATATGGGTAATAACAAGTCATTAGTTGATTTGAGATGCACTATAACTTGATTATATTGTTGTCCATTCCTATGGTGTATAGTGCAATTGCAATGTGTAAAGGTTGAGTTAAACTCTTAATGAATTCCATAGTCCATATTATTTGGATGGTATGTTTAATTGCAATACATACTTGATGGATTCACCTATATAAGTGTGAAAGTGGGCCGCTTTCTATGAAAATGTAGGCAAGTTTTCTAGAGCACTTATGAAAATTCAGGACTGGCGCAGGGCCTAGAGGTGCCACACCGATTAGAGTTGCTCAGATTATGAGGAATCAATGTGGGTATAAGACGACTGGTTTACGTTAAGGGATTCTGGTTCATAGAAATTTTATTTCACCAAATTCCTGTAAGTCACTTCTTATATTCCTAGGGACTGGTTCATAGCCCTAAAGGCACCAGTTCTGATGCATTGAATTCTCTTGCTCCATTCTTTTATTTTTTGTTTAAATTTTTGAAATAGGGGGGGATTGTTGGAATTTTGGGTTTCCCCTTATTTGGGCATTGGGCTTTTTATTTCAAAAATACAAACAAAGTCATTTACATTGATATGACTAACTCCCGTATTAAAAATATGGCCGTTGGAGGCTATTAAATCTATTAACTCCTGTATTAAAAATATGGTCGTTGGAGGCTATTAAATCCTGTATTAAAAATATGGTCGTTGGAGGCTATTAAATCTGTTTTTAATAAAATGACCGTTGGGCAGTTTGTCTAATATAAATAGCATTCTCTCTTCCCATTTTACATATAGAAAAATTCCTAATAGTCTTCCAATTCGAGTGCACGTTTGGAAGACACTGATTGCTGAATCCTGGAGAGCATAGCGCTGAGACCTTGTGCATCGAGTCATTGACTCCGAGGGGCGGAATTGTTCTTAAGGACAGTGCTATCGTAGCACGCCTCAATCAGATTCATAGCCGTATTCTTTCTATATTTTCCAACAAACTTGTCTTTCAGTTCACTGGTTTTGAAACTTACCATTGTATTGGAATGCGGCCTGTTTTCTGCTTCACCATCTCTCTCTCTCTCTCTCTCTCTCTCTCTCTCTCACACACACACACACACACACATACACATACACACATGGTAGTGCATTATAAATAACACGAGCACTCTGTAGACTACTATTGTAAAGAATCCCAGAGCATTCTTGTATCACTGCATTACAAGAAGGATAAATAACATATAGAAAGTGCCCATTGCAAGGATCCAACAACTCAGGAAATGTATTTTTGGCAATGCAGAAATTCAAATTACCCATTTTCCAACCATTGCTAACTACTCCTAACCCATTCTAGAGTGCTCCTATTCAAAAGAGAATAGCACCTGGAAAATTAATGCTCTGTTAGGTTTGCGGATTCATTGAAAGAAAAGGCAAAAAAAAACAAAAAAAGAAGAAGAAGAAGAAGCAAAGCAAGAAGGAAAACCAGTTTTCCTTGTGTTTCTTCCATACTTCAATAACATTTAAAGTTTTAAAAAAGAGAGTAATATATTACTGGAATTTAAGAACAAAAGGGAGAAAAGTGGCTAATGAAATTCAATTTTTTTTAAATTTATGTTTTACTATGTTTTTTTTTCTTTCCTATTTTCCTTGCCATTTTCCTTGTCTTGGTAACCAACTAAAGAAAAATAATTTTCCTTAGGCTTTGTTTGGTTTTTGGATTTAGTGAGGGAAAAGAAAAGAAAAGAAAATATAAAGGAAATTATTTTCCTTTGTTTGGTTAATAAGAATAACATGAGGAAAATACGAAAGAGACAATAATACATTGAGAAAGAAATTAAATAAATGTTGTGATTCATTTATCTTTCTTTTATTCATATATTACCATTATCTTTTAAACATTTTTAATTTTTAAGGCTATTTAAGCATGAAAGAAAACATAAAGGAAAAAAATGAGGAAACTAGGTTTCCTTCTTGTTTACTCTTCCATTTTCTTTCGCTCACGAAGTCCATGAACTAAACATAAAATCTGGAGATTTGATTTAAGTGTCATTTTAGTCAAATCTTCACATTCCGTCCAAAAAGTTAACGGACATAACAGATAAATACAAAAAATATTACTAAATTTTTAGGCAGAATGTGAAGATTGGACTGAGTTGACACGTAACTAAATCTAAAGATTTTATACGTCACTTTTAAAAATATAAGTGCCAAAGTAAAATTAGATGCAAAACACGAGGGTGCATGTAACACTTTTTTTATTTTTTATTTTTTTATAGCACAAGTTGTGTCAAACGTACACTTAAAATGTGAGGGGAGTTGGTGTCGGCCAATTCAAATAGGACCTCAGTTCTAAAAGAGCCAAGTATTTACATCAAGAAAAGTAATGATATTTTGTAGTTTGGATGATGATATATTAGGGACAGATTGAGCCAACAGAAAGAAAAATGATTCGAGTCACAAACAACAAATATTCAAGAACGTTTAATTAGTCGAGTACTTGAGTTGGGTTGCTTTTTCGAGTGTTATGTTGAAGTTCTCTGACTCCAAAGGACAAAGTAAGTGTAGATTTTACGACAGATCTTGTGATTGAGAAGTTTTTGAATATTTTGAGGGTATTACATGACATATCTATGTGCGTACTGTGTGGTACCCTATTAATAAGAGAGAACTATTTTAGGTGGGCCCGCACTCCTAGGGGGTCACATTTCTCCTTGTGAGGGCTTAAGATTGAACTATTTTTTTTTAACAACTTAAGATCGAACTTCGAGCCAAAATAAAAACTTATAGCAAAAACTCTATGTGAGGATTGAGACTTACACCGTTACACGCAACTAGGGAAAAAAATGAGCTCGTGTGGTAGGGTCGGGTCCTAGATATTAAAAATAAAAAAACAAAAAACTTCTCTATTTGTTACTCCCTCCGTCCCTTTGTTAAATTAGCTATTTAAGACTCTTTAGAAAATAGTGTAAAACAACATAAAAAAAAATTTTGATTTTACATAAGCATCCAAAATATTTGGCACATCTTAATAAATGGACCCACATATGTCATGGAATCAGACTCTAGAGTAATGTTATGTTTTCTAAATTTATATTTCAAATATGATTTTAAACACACGTGGTAGTGGATTTGGTTGATTTTTATTAGAGAATGTTGAAATGGTGCCACAATTATTGAAGATAGTCGTACTAGGCACTAGGGGTGTCATTTGGGATAGAAATTCCGATTCGGACCGATTCCGATTCAAAAAATTCTGATTTTGGCACCAAAAATTAAAGTTCGAATTCCGAAATTCCGAAATTAAAAAAAAATCGGAATGAAATCGGAATTATTTTGAGAATTTCGAAAATTCCGAAAATATTTCAAAATTTATTTTCCAAAAATTTTCCGAAAAAATCCAAATATTTTCTGAAAATTTGAAAGAATGTGGACTTGTTTGTTCCATTCGAATAAGAAGAGAAAGGAGAGAGTAGGAGTCTCTCTATAAAAGCATGACTTACCCTTTCAATAGTATTTGTATTCCGAAAACTCCAAAATAATGAAAATTTTCGATTCCAATTCTGACTGAAATTTTCCAAAGAATTCCGATTCCGAAAATTTCCGAAATTCTAAAAATTCCGAAATCGGAAAGGAAAATGAAATTCCGAAAAAATCAGAACGGAAATTGGAACACCTATTTAATTTTCGAAATTTTTGGAATTTTTTTTGAAAGAGGGCATTCCGATCCGTTCCGGCCGAAATACACCCCTACTAGGCACTATCATATATTTGTGTAATACCCTTGAAAATTAGAAATATGGAAATAGATTTCTAGCATAACCTGTACTAATATGCATATTTACATTCGACAGTGTTCAAGGTTGTAGTACTCAGAGAATCTGTATCGCTTAATTAATGTAATTTTTAATTACTAAGCCTGACCCCTTATATTAATATCATTTCTTAAATATTTATTATTGCTTAAGTTATAAATATAGAATATTTAAATATTCGTAGTCACTAAATTTATAACTATAGGGTATAATATATATTCGCGGCCGTGTAATATTATAACAATACATTATATCACATTTTTCATTAAAGTTAGTTTAGATAAACCCGACGCCAAGTATTAATATTTCATGATTTAATATTCGGTGGTTATTAATATTATAACTATAGAAATTATCCTACAATTACTGTCATTCAGATATTATAATTATAGGTTACAGTTCGGACCCGATAGTTATGAGGTTATAATTAAGATTATTATTATATCGACATCTTTGATTTAACCCGGACATTAAGTTAGACTTGGGCTGTTAATATTAGACCCGGACTAACTTGTCACGCTTACCCGTAAAATTAGTGTTAATCTAGACTGTATAACACGCAGATCAAGACGACAGATACAATCCCCAAAATTGAGATTTGAAGTGCTACCTATCCTAGAGTACACCTAGGATATCCTAGAGTACACATAGGATATCCAAGTTAAACACCTTGCTACCATTGAATTAACCCCCTCCCTCACCAAAATACCCCTACTACCCGCCGGATAAACACAACACCACCTAACCACCGGATCTCCACCCTCACCCTGCCACACGTCCCTCTCACATCCCCTCCCTTCACTTCACTTCCACCCCACCAACAAAACACAACTCCACACCTCACCCCCTCTTTGACCCGTAACTCTCCATCACCCTTACTGCCACTACCGCCAAAACACACACCACACCCCAAGGTTATATTAAATATGTGTATGTAGGTAGTGTGTTGTGCATTTTATATATATGTGTGTGCATGTGTATATATATATATACCTAGACAATAAGAGAGAGAGAGAGAGAGAGGAAAGAAAGTAAAAGCAAAACCCAAACACTCACCCCCTCTCTGCCTCTCTCCACACACACAGCCCAAAAACTGAGAAGAAGAAGAAGAAGAAGAGCATGGAAAAAGGAGAAGAAGAAGAAGGAGAGAGAGTCATGAGAAGCCGAGGGTGAGGCCAAGACGGAACCGAGGGAAGGTAAAATCCCAAAACCCCCCTCTATATGCTTTCTGCATACACTAGACACGTACACAGCTCCAAACCGACCCACGGCTTGCCCCCGAGCAGGCCCAAGCTTCCCCCGCCACGGCAGACCACCATGAAAGCTCGTACGAGCTCGGGTTTTCGGACTGTCACCAAAATCTATGAAACCAACGCCAAAATGACCCTAGCAACCCCCTTAAGATCCTCGATGAACAGCTCGAAGTTTAGGTCGCGTTTGGTTATCCTATGATTGAATTATTCTTTCTTTGGCCGAACTGTTTTTGCCCCCGTACGGATAGACCGTTAAGAGTTAGGACTCAAGACCTATACCGTTAGATCAGGCTCGTCGACTTAAAGTTTGCATATTTTCGTTAAGAAATGAGGGAGTTATGATCGTTTGAATATTTGTGTATAATATGTGTATATATACGAATTATATATATATGGGCTGCATATATACACACGTTAGAGGAAGAAGATGGAGTTGACTTGGACTTAGGCCTGTTTGGGGAAAGCTGCTTTTGGTAGGCTTTTGTGTGTTTAAACTTCTGTTTGCCAAACAAGGCCTTGTGGCTAATATATATTTTAATTTAAATTGTAAACCTTGTTTTATTAATATTAATCTTAAGTTTATATAATTCTAGAATATTAATTTATAATATTTCCTATATTTTGGAAAATGGTTTTTATTAATTTCATATTATTTATACTTATTATTTATTAGTTGTGAATAAATAATAATTGTTAGTTAACAAAAATAAAAAGAGATGTATAGTTGTTAAATGTTTTAAAAATGGGTTATAATATATTAAGTAAAATTTAATATTCTAGAATACTATATTAAATTCTGTAATTATATTTTAATAATGATATATTGTATTTATTATTTATTTAGTTTAAATAAACAATAAAAGTCAGTTTAAATGATAATAATAAGGTAATAAATACCTAATGGCTATTTTAAAATCAATAATGGTTTGGGCACTAACATCCACTAACACCATCCACTAACTGGGTGGAAAATCTATATGGCAATAGTGGGACCCACCAATTCTAACCACACAATAGACCCTAACCTAACCATCCTCCTCAAGTTTTTAACCATCCTATTTCTCTCTCAATATATTGATTCTGGAGAAAATACACCCAGATCCCCTTTTACCTTCATTCCCCCCCCCTCTCTCTCTCTCTCTCTCTCTCTCTCTCTCTCTCTCCAACCATACTACCACTACCATCCGGCCACCATCTCCACCTCCCATCTCTCTCTCTATATATTGATTCTGGAGACAATATACAGATTTGGGTACACTCTCAAAATACTCTCTGAAACAGTCTTGAGGAAAGGAAGAAGAAGAAGAAAAAAGTGCTCCCGTCAGGCCAGCCGCCGACCACCTACACGCCGGAGCCGGACCACACTCCCCCCCCCCCTCGCCGACGCCGGTGGTCTCTCTCTCCCTACCTCACCCTCTCCCTCTGTCACTCTCGGGTTCTCTCTCTCCCTACCTCCCCACTCTCGGACCCTCTCTCTCTCTCCCCTCTCCCTCTCCCACCATCCCTATTACCCCCAATCCCTTCAAGCTGAAACTTCCTCTATTGAAACAATTAGGTATGAAAAACTAGAGTATTACAGTTTATTTGAAATAATTAGGGATGAAAAATTAGGGCTTGTAATATTTCTTCCTTTGTTGTCTTTTGTGTTCATGTAAGTTGTTTGGGTTCTAGTTCTTGCTTTGTTTACATTTAGGAATGAACCAAATTTGGGCTAAAAATTTAGAATATAACAGTTTAGATGAAATAATTAGGGATGAAAAATTAGCGCTAAAAAAGTATTTCTTCCTTTGTTGTCATTTGTGTTCATGTAGAAAGAGTTTCAAGTGCATATTTAAGAGACGTGGATGACTTCACAGAAAGCACGGACCGATCAAAGAAAAGGGTACTTTGCAAAATCAGAATCATAGTGTCGAGGTCATTGACCACAATGACCCAGAGTATTACAATCAATGCGAAGATGTTGAACTAGACATTGATGACTACCATGATGATGCTGAAAATAATGGCTCAAATTTGAAGGTTGAGCAGAATGGTACAGGAAGAGTTCTACTTCTACCTTCATGGCAACATCGGGAAGCAAAGTTTACAATTAAGCTTGCGATATTCGCCCATTGTAGCTTCCACATTTGTTTGCTCTTGGTCCTTTGAAGTAGAAAGAAATGTTGTATCTCTAAAAGTTTCAGTACTCTGTTGGAGTTATGTATATTCATCAATATTATCAAGTTAAGCTCTGTGTGTATCTCTAAGACTTTGACAATTGCTTGGAACAATTCCCTTGACATATATGCAACAACTATTAGCTGGCAATATGTTCTTTTTTGTTGTTATTTTTTTTCCTTTTTTTTTTTGGCAACACTTGTGGCTAGTGTCCTTTGTAGCCAACCTTATGAATTTAGACATTTCACCAACAATGGAGATCAACATTCCCCTGGGTATATATATGCAACATCATTCCAATAGAAAAAAAAATACCAATATCAGTTTATTTAAATTTCAAAACACAATACTTTATCTGTAAAGCTTATGGCTAGCATAATGAAGCCAACGCAATACTTCTTCATTTGCCTGGACATATGACATTCCACCAACCTCAACTGTCAACATTTTCCTGTATATATATATACATGCAACAATAATGTGGCCAACATAATGAATTATGACATTTGAAAACCACAATTGGAAGTAGTACAAGACAATCCATATTACATTAGAAAACCAACAATTAGAACTAGTACAAGACAACCCATATTACATTAGAAAAACCAACAATTGGAACTAGTACAAGACAATCCATATTACATTAGAAAACCAACAATTAGAACTAGTACAAGACAACCCATATTACATTAGAAAAACCAACAATTGGAACTAGTACAAGACAATCCATATTACATTAGAAAACCAACAATTAGAACTAGTACAAGACAACCCATATTACATTAGAAAAACCAACAATTGGAACTAGTACAAGACAATCCATATTTCATTAGAAAACCAACACAAATGGAAACTGCTTGGCTTGGAATGCCGCATCGACGAAGGAAATTAAACTCCGGTTGTTCCTGCGACAGAAAATATCAATTTTAGTATATTAAATTTTCAACACACAGTTTGTTTTTACATGTATATCAAAGTAATACCTTCAACCACGACATCCCCAATTTGCTCCGAACACATCTTCAAAGTAGTCTATGAAATTATGAAACTGAATTAGTATAGAATTGACAAAAAAATGTAAACAAAAGTAAAAAAAAAAAAAAAAAAAACAATCAAACATAATGGTACCTTCTTTTCTTTTCTTTTTTTTTTCTTTTAACTATTGTTTCAACTGTAGATTGCTTCCTTTTAAACGATGGACGCCCTTTGCGACGTGCGACCAATGGAGTGAGTATATTTTTGCTTCCCTGTGACTTGGTCTTATCCAACCTCGTGGACATAGGATTTGGTGTAGATTGGTCACTAGTACTTCCGCACACACCATCATTCTTAGATACACAAATCCTTAAGTCACCTAACTTATGCATTACATAATCACACTTCTCTTGAAATTCAGATGCAATGTCTGCAATGTCAAAAAAGGTCGTACACATTTGATTATAGCGACGTCTTTCATCCGTTACACTCCAGTCACTATAACTGACTCTTACTTTTGTGTGACGCCTCTTTACATCTTTCCTCCATATCCTTAATATGTATTTATTTGGAATGGAATAAATTCCTTCCAAAAATAGCATGGCAAGTGCATGCCGACACATAATTCCTCTAAACTCAAACAAACGACAAACACACTTGATTTCACATTCTTCCCCTTCTTCTCTCACCAAACAAGCCTTGAACTTTACCTTCCTCATACACTCTCCAAGTAAGAGATCCTCCGATACCTCGTATTCTGTAATGGCACCACTACTCCTTAAGTTAAATACTTGAAAATACATATTTCCTGTTAACTCCTCCTGAAACTCCTTAAACTTTGTGGTTATATAAACTTCTTGAACTTGTTTTTCCATGGCATATCTACTAACAGTGGGGATCCATGAATTATAACAATTGTAATCCGCATCATTTTCCTTTTTAACCTTATCAGCTAATGCATTCTCGTATTGATCCACAAACTGCTTCAAAGAAGTTTTAGAATTGACATACTTATCAAAAAAAGCATTCATGCTCTCACTCCGTTGCGTGGAGGACATTCCATCCCAAAAACAATCTTTGACAAAACATAGGACCCATCTATGCCTCTCACTGTACAACCCATTCAACCAATCATTTTTATGCAGTTCAAACTTCTCTATCATTTTTAACCATCCAGTTTCAAACTCATCAAGAGTCAAAGAATCAAACACAACATTGGCGAGAACATACTTAATCTGCTCATATTGCTTGAAACCACTTAATTTTTTTGATATTTTCTTCATTATGTGCCACAAGCACCACCTATGGCGAGCATTTGGAAACACTATGCCTATTGCTTTTCGCATGGCTTGGTCTTGGTCAGTGATTATAGCAGGTGGAGCACGACCAGACATACAAGCAAGCCATGACCTAAAAATCCATGTAAATGTCTCCGTGTCTTCATTTGAGAGTAATCCACAACCCAACAATGTAGATTGGCCATGGTGATTAACTCCTACAAAAGGAGCAAATGGCATGTCATACTTGTTAGTCAAGTATGTTGTGTCGAACGTTACGACATCACCAAACTCCTCGTATACTGCCCTTTGTCTCCCATCTGCCCAAAATAAGTTCTTAAGTTGATTCTCGTCATCCAAATCCAACACACAAAAAAAATTAGAATCGGTCGCCTTGTACATGCATGAAATAATTCTGTATTGCACTTGCATCACCCTCCCCCAACCTCAACCGCCTGACTTTGTCAATATAGTTTCGATAATCTTTTTCCGAAAAATCCAAATTTTTATATCCCCCCGCTTCAACCGCTAATGATTGAAAACTCTTGTTCATTCTTATCCCAGACCTATCGTTTAGTTCAAGTCTTCTCTTTACCTCCTTACTTATTACCCTATTGCTCCTATGAAAGCGAGTTTTTCCTGGACTTAACAAATGATTATGTGTAAGCAAAACTTTGCTCACCACCCACTTTCCATCTTCTAGTAATGCGGTGATCCTTGCTTCACAATTTGTTTTTGTAATCGGATATGGCTTCAAAGCATTCTTTGACGTGTGCTTTGAAGTGTCATTCCTACTACATACAACCGTAATATACTTTTGGACCCCACCAATGTCCTTCCTTGAACTTCTTTTAGACACAGCAAAGCCTGGTTGATTACCATATCTCCTATAATATTCAATCAACTCATCCACACTACCAAAAATCATATTTACCTTGGGCTCCTCAATCTTCTCTTCTATATTCTCCCCAAGCACATTGTTCGTATTATCAATTTCTAACTCATTTTCAGAATGTATTATGTCCGTACTTGAGCACGTATTGAGAGTGAAATCTTCCATTCCTACTATATATATATATATCAATTTCGGTATAAAAATATAATTTGCCTTCAATTTCAAAGAACAATGTGAACAAATATAATGTCTACTCTATTATTGTTGAGAACAATCTGCCTTCAATCTTTTAGGGGCATCAATTTTTTATTTTTTATTTTTATTCGGACAATCTGCCTTCAATTTCATATTAAGGGCCTCAAAATATTTTTATTTTTTATTTTTATGTGAACAAAAAAATCTCAGCAGGTCTCTATTAGTTGTTGAGAACAATATGCCTTCAATCTATTAAGGGCCTCAAAATTTTTTTTTTTTGGGGACAATCTATCTGCCTAACAGTATGCCTTCAATCTATTAGCTCTTGACACGAAGATTTTTCTGTGTGCGCTTGTGTGCTATACCCAAGTGTAGGTAATCGTACAACTAATATAGTACTGGAAGTCCAGGTCGATCCCACAGGGAAGGTGTTAAATTAATTACTTAGATTAATCTCAAACAAGAAAATGAAATTCAATATTTCTTTTTTTTTTTTAAAAGGTGTAGAACATAAAGTTCCACAGTTTAACAACTACTAAAACTAAAGCAATTAAACTAGATTAACTAATTACTAACTAATTAACTAAAGCAATGATTTAAAATGTGTTTTTCTTAATTAAAAAGGAATGTTGGGATTACACGAATCCACCGCAACCTAACCATCTACCATGCAATTACGTTGAAGTGCAATGGAGTACACTCTCTACAGTATTCCGTATTTCTCTTAAAATAAGGAAACTATATTCCTTTCATGACTGGGACTATATCATCACAATGGAGTTTGAAATACCCAAAGGCGGTTTAAAACAATAGTTAAGACTCTCACCTACAATGGTATTAGCATTGAGGGTGGTTTGCAAAATATATTGAAGAAAAATGCCTCAAGGCTTAACGTTAACAGACTGTTTTGACAAACTGAGCATTTTGGGACAATTTGATAACGAATCAGTAAAACAGAAAGTCTAGGAATACTGCATAGAATGTCCTCAAGAATCAGAACTCTCGATCGATCGACGCGCTTTTAATCGATCGAATATCTTCATCTCTCGATTGATCGAACTGACTTCGATCGCTCGACAATGTCTCTGGTCCGATCGATTGAAGTAACTTCGATCGATCGAACACAGGAATAAATCTGCTGCATGGCAGAGGCTTCAGATCACGGTTTCATCATGATCTCCTAACCTGGGGACTACGCAGACATGGTCTGGAGCGTCACAGTTTTATTCTTAATGTAAATATTCATTAAGGTTGCGTTTGGTTCAGATTTAAACATGCAATCACTGAAAAACTATGGTTTAACCGCTACCAACGAGCAACACTATAATCCACTCAGATTTAAACTATGTAAGCTACTAAAAATAATGCAAACAAAACTGATGTAACAAAACCTGGAACGAACAAGCTATTAATAAACTTCAAATTTCAACCGAATTCAATATCCAACCTACAAACATCAAAGTAGAACACTCTTTCTCTATGTAAAATTGATAAAAATAAAGTGGGCGTCCCTATGGACGTATACAATACGAGTATATATAGTAAAACCTAATGCTTAGGGTTAAAAACATCTCTTCTGCTGCGTGCGCGTAAAATTCTGATAAAAGGCATGTTCGATCGATCGAACATCGGTCGATCGATTGAACTTCTGGAGTCTTCGAGCGCTTAAACTCTCTCGATCGATCGACCCGTCGATGGATCGAATTATCTTCAATCGATTGAACTCTGCATTTTACCTTCCAATTATCTTCATTAGAATTCAGCACTTCCTTTTATCATTATCTATAAATTCTTCACACAGCAACTGTAGTCTGCACGAATTACAGCTAAAACAAACAACTTATCATAGTTTAATCAATAAGCGCATAAACTAGCATTGTAATTCAAATTTCAGATAAATGTAGGAATTGTAAACTAAATCAATAAATTTTCTTCTTTTAGTGCGGTTGTATTTTACAAATACCCCCGCTTGTCACAACCCCCAACTAGCGATTTGCTAGTCCCTAGCAATAGAGCGAAAATAAAAATAAACGACACTACTACTACAATGACTAAAATAAAATGAATTAAACTAAGTTAACTGAAATAATTGCCTAACTCACTTTCGCAGGAATCGCGGTTGCACTTAGCGAATGCAACAATGCCGTTAAACCCCCTAGGTTCCCCCTAGTGGACGAGTGTCGTCTCGTGAGGGTTTGCAGTGAATATACCCACAAAATTCCCTAATTTTAAGCTCAAAAAGATGTAGAATAACTTTTAAACATTTCCCTTTTATTCAACTATTGATTTAGCTCTACAAAACACATCATCCTCATTCAAACCATGAAAGAAATGCACATGTTCCTCATGTCACCAAGATAAAAATAACATATGCGTCACATCCATGTATCCGTGTGTGTGTGAAATTAACAACTATACATCAACTTTATTTAGAGTTGTTTAAGACTATCATACTCTCAGAACTTGTAGTTTCAACTCAATCCTCACATAGTTGTTACACTAAAAAAAATAAACATCCCACAGAACTTGGCTAATAATAATCACACAGGGTATGAAAGCTTTGATAGGAATGATTTTTTCAGATACTAATGCTTTCATACTCGACTCTATAAAAGACGAACATTTAGAGTGTATAGTCTCATGAAAGGAATACTGCTTACTAGAGGAGCGAAATACCGTGGATAACTCAAATTACACTTTCGTGTTTAAACTAAGTTGTTGAAAATCATTAAGACTTTGACTTGACGGTTTTTTTTTTAGTAGGGTAGAAATTAGAGGGGTAAGAAATTGCACATCTTCAGCATGAGGCTATATTCAGTAATTTCTTCACTTTATCCCAACCATCCTCTTCATACACACCATCCTTCAATTTTTTTTTTTTTAACATTTTTTTTAGTACGAACAAATATATATATGCAGTCATTCTCACCACTATTCCCTCCTTATACTTCAACAATTTAATCACATTGGGTGTGCAATGGGGTATATTTAAGTCAGGGTATAAAGTCAGGAATTTCGAATTTCATAATGGATTTGACAGTATTTACTAGGTGTGGGGTTAAGAACAATACATAATCAGAGATGTCGATATAGTTAAATAGAGAAGGTAGGGAACAAATATGATGGCTTAAATCATTTTCCCAACTTCTTAATTTTTAACACTTAAATGTTCATTGAGTTTAATTGGTAAATCCTGAACGTTCTCCTCTACTAAGCAGCCAACATGAAGATATAGAGACTAGACAACGAATTTAATCGGCATATTCAAGAAAAACAATTCGAGTTTTAAGGTGATAATTCCCTCAGAATTGAAGATTGGATTCAAAAGCTCACTAAGGATAACTAGTTTCCACTACCTATTCCTTAAAGTACAAAAGTCATATGAACTCTTATTTTGAGTTTTCTGCATAGCTATTAATACGTGCAAATAATTTGGATACAAGAATGGTCAACATATGCATTCATCCTAGAGAACTAGAAAAACGCGTGAACTTAATTCATAAAAGGATGAGAATAAAATGATTGTGTCCTTACTCGATAACAGCTAAATAGAAGTGAGTATTCAAAATTATTCTACCAATTTAATTGTAAAACCTGGTTAATAGCTTGAAATTTAATGGAGATTGTATGAATTTTTTTTTTTTTTAATAGATAGAGTGATCCAGGTTGCGAAGTAAAAACACGCACAGGTGATTATCTATCTATATCCCACCCCCAATTGAAAATTGCAATGTCCTCAGTAGACGATTTAAAAAAAATAGAGAGATATCACCTGATATGTCATTGTAAGAATCGCAAATGTAACAACCTGTACAGAGAACATACAAACTCCAAGCAGCAAAGATCAAGAAGATATAAAATATAAAGCATCAGATCCAAACATAAAATAGAACCAATCACTAGAAATATAGTAAAGTGAATAAACAGAACAGTGATAGAATACATCATACAAACTAAAATCCAAACTACTCAGCCCACCACCAATATTATCCAAAACAACCACACTATCCAAACCAACCACAATAGTCCAATAGTATACAAGCATAACCAACAACCAACCAAAAATAACCAAATACAACCATACTGTCTAAAATATCAAAATAACCCAATAACCAAAAATACGGATCCAGGAGAAACTAACCATCATCGGCGACATCTGATAATATCTCAATGAACACATCAGGAGGATCCCCACCGCCACCCTCGGCAATAGTCATAGCTGTCACCGGATCACTCGCAATCGTGGCGTGTAATGTAGATAAGGATGTATCAGCCATGACAGGAGGAGGTGGAAAGGGTATCTCCGCAGCAAGTGGTGTCGCCGATGAGGATGGATCGGTAGGTGGTACAGAAATGGGAGGAACAGTAATAGATGGTGCTGCCGATGTAGATGGCGCGGAAGGATCAACCGGAGGGGCTGAAGAAGAAGGACCAGTGGGGTGTGGTGCAGCTGCTGCGTGGACTGACTGATCGACGCCAATCAAGATCAGGATCGCCTCCAGCAAAGTCATCATCTGGTCAACCTTGCCCTCGAGTCTAATCCGGGCCTCTCTCTCCTCTAATAATAACGCATGAATAGACGGGAGAGGCGCAGAAGAAGACTCTCCCTGGGCGGGAGCCTGAGACCGCTGTCTCAGCTCAAATCGGGCAACCTCCTCCACCGGATCACCCTTCTCATTAGAATCACGCTCCTCAGCCTCTGTGGGCGTCCCAGAAGCTACGTCCTCGGTATCTGTCCCTCCCCGTCTCCGCTTCGCTCCTACTTTAGCTTTCCCTTTTCCTTTTCGCTTCCTCTTCTGAGCATCGGAGCGGCGAGCGACGGTTTCCCCAAATCGGCTCTTGGAAGACTGCAGGACATCAGTGGGAAAAGGGACTAGACCACTCTGGGTCACCAGGCGGTGGATGCCCCACGCGCCTTTCAGGTGCTTCTTTGCCGAGATATAACGTGTAGGCTGCACCATGAACTCGATATACAAACGTGGGAGGCAAACCCGTCTCCCTGTCCCCACACAAAAGAGTGCTCTCACATAGCTGCTAACTTCTCGTGGTAGGAGGTCAGAAATATACAGTTATAGAGTACAAGGTGGAGCATGTGGTACTGATCAGTCAAAAACTGATCCTCGATAAGAGACGAGTCGTTCCAGAACTGAACGGCACCGCCTGTGATCTCTCGGACAATGGTGGCGGAGGGGATTTTGGGGGTACCCACGCGATGAGGACAATCACTCTCCAGCTCCTCGGGGACTCCCAATGCAGTAGATAAGGTGGCAGGACTGATGACCATCTCCCGGCCATGGAAGAAAGATTGGTAAGTATATGGTGCAGCCGGGTCCTTGATCATCGTGGTGCAAACCTCGTGCACCCACGAAACATTGACCTATTTGGGCTGGGTCAACATCTTGTACCAATGCTGCATGTCCTTGATTCTGGCCAAGAACCAAGGAGAAGAGAGCCAGGTCGACTCCAAGGGTCTCTCAATCATCACCTTGCGGTGACTGAAGAATCACGTGTATATCCCCTGATCAAAAAATTTTTGGAACCCATGATTAGGTACAGGATCTAGTATAGACAGGTCGAATGATTTCTCCTAGAAATAGCCTGTGGCGGGATTCATAATGCACGACCTGAAATTAAAAAGGAGAAACAAATGAAAACAGGGAAACAAAAACAACACAAAAACTGCTACTGAATTAGTTCGATCGATCGCAGCTTTGTTCGATCGATCGAAAAGCTTAGGATTCGATCGATTGCCGTTTTGTTCGATCGATCAAAAAGTTCAGGGTTTGATCGTTCGAACCGTGTTCGATCGATCGAACATAGCGAAACAGCAACGTGAACAAATAGCAACGGGAAGAGCCCGCAAAAGCAAAATACCAAGACAAAAAGAACAAAAAGTGGTTAAAAGACCACTAGGGGGCACCCCTAGTAGATTTTGCATGAAAAGGACAAGAGGGGGAGTGAGTGGGCTTTACCTCAAGTCACACGCGGAAAGAGGATGAGGAAGAGGATAATGGTGATGATGAGACGCCTCAAAGAGATGTGTGAATAGTGGGAGGAACGAAATTGCTCCGAGTTCCACTGTCGTCAATCACTCGAGAGTGGTTGAGGGAGAGAAAAACTGATGAAGTGTCTCGGCGACGCTTCATGTAAATACAGGTCTTGAGCAATCGAGAAAGTTTGATCGATCGAATATTCAATCAATTGAGCCTTCTGAAGCGCTCGGGGATTTAGAATTTCGATCGATCGAGAGTTTGTCGATCGATCGAACATGGAAATTCTACAATATGACTGTATTGAAAAATTAAACACCCCCAACTAACCAACATTGTTCTGGACATACAGAATAGTGATAAAACAGTGCACTGACAGAACATGTAAGCCAAAAACATCATCCTCAAAGTAGAAAATTGCAAATTTATATAAATGAATCCTGATGACAGCAACCATTTTCAACTTTATTGCCCCCAAAATGGTGATTAAAACCTTATTGATAAAGAAAAACTAAAACAAAGCTGAAATTACTAAAACTGTGTCCAGGAAAACACTTCAATTGATGAAAGAAATATGGAATGACAGAAAACAATTGAAGTTAAACACTACTCTTCAAGAATGAAGATTTCTTCTTCCACAACTTCTTTCTCCACCTGAACTTCAACTGTAGAGTCTGAACTTGATGATTCCCTTTCCCAGAACAAGCGAAAAGCAATGAGGACATCATCGAGCAAGTGCGAACTCTCTAAAGAATCGGTTTCACCGACAACAAGGGATCCAGATGGAGACAAGGATAATGGAGTGTAATTGCACATCGGACGTTCCTCTTGTAGCGGAGTGCCTGGGGACCTTATGTATGGTCCGAATCCATGAAAGAGTTGATGTGGGAGGTATAACGGTGGGAATGGTAGATTCATAGTGATATTCCTGACAAAGGGAAAACAAAAGGAAATGAAGCAAATAAATTAACTAGATTGACAGAAAAACAAACAGGAAGAGATAAATAAATCAAAACGAAAAGAAAACGAAAGGAATGTGACCCAAATTTAACCTCACTATTGGCCAGATATCCCCAGGTGCACTAGCTGGTAGAGGGCACTGAAGCCTGAACAACAAATAGCTCAAATGGACATAAATATAAGGAACCACTTGGATGACCAGAAAATCATCAACAAATGTGAAAACAGCATTGTGGCGTTCGGGCACCACATCGTGTAAGTCCTCTTCTTCCCATGGCTCCCACAGTGAGTCATTTTCCCATTGTTCCAATAGTGCGTCATCCACCTCTCCAACAGCATACCCTTCAAGTTCTCCTTCTTCTCCAGCAAGGTCTATATGCTCGAAAGGGTTAATTTGGAGGAGAGCAGGATCAAAAGAGATGTATCCATGGGTTAAGTCAACAATATCGTTGGCACCTGGCCCTTGATATGGAGATAAGCAAAATGCTATTTCATCAGCAGTCCATGGTGGGTTCTGATATTCTGAATCAGCCCATGACCCTATCGAGTGAACATCGTCATCTCTCATGGTGGTCAGCCTGCACGCGAAAAAATTGGAATAGCAGATTATGATCAAGATCACACTCAAAAAGGAATAAATATACAGAAGAACAAAACAAAATAAGAAACAACAAAAGACAGTACAACAACATTGATAAAATGCACTTGAGCATTCTAGGTGGAAGCATAGTCGGGCTCATCCAATTGGATGTGCTCGACCTCCGATTGGAAATCTTCTAAGAATGGCTTCACCCTTTGGCCATTGACCTTGAAACTTCCATCATTCTTAGGATTGAATAACTCAACGGCCCCATGTGGAAAGACAGATTTGACTGTGAAAGGTCCTGTCCATCGAGATCGGAGTTTTCCTGGGAAGAGATGAAGGCGTGAATCATATAATAAAACTTTCTGTCCAAGCTCGAAAGATTTTCGAAAAATCGTTCGATCATGGCGAGCCTTCAACCGTTCCTTGTGGAGTTTGGCATTGTCATATGCATCTCGTCGGATTTCTTCCAGTTCTGCCAACTGCAGTTTTCGGAGATGTCCTCCCTCTTTAATGCCGAAATTTAATGAGCGTGTTGCCCAATATGCTTTATGCTCAATCTCAACGGGGAGGTGACATGCCTTACCAAACACTAGCCTATATGGAGACATTCCCAGATTTGTCTTGTAGGCAGTACGGTACGCCCACAGAGCATCAGTCAGTTTATAGGCCCAGTCTTTTCTGTTGAAACTAACCGTCTTCTCTAAGATGTGCTTGATTTCACGGTTAGCCAACTCTGCTTGCCCATTCGTTTGTAGGTGGTAGGCTAGAGCGATCTTGTGATTAACCCCGTATTTCTTGAGTAGTGACTCCAAAGCTCTATTACAAAAGTGTTTGCCTTGGTCACTTATCAGGGCTTTTGGGGTTCCGAAATGCGATAAGATATTTTCTTTAAGAAAGGACATCACCGTTTTATGGTCATTGCGTCTCGTCGGTATCACTTCTACCCATTTTGATATATATTCCACAGCACGGAGTATATATTCACAGTTATTAGATTTAGAAAATGGGCCCATGAAGTCGATGCCCCAACAATCGAATATTTCAATTGTGATGATGGAAGTTGAAGGCATCGAATTCCTTTTTGAAATTGTACCAAGCTTTTGACATCGCTGACACGATTTACAAAAAGCATAGGCATCTTTGAACACGGTGGGCCAATAAAAGCCGCTGTGTAATACTTTGTGTGCGGTCTTTTGGGAAGCAAAATGGCCACCGCAGGCTTCAGAATGACAAGAGGCCAAAATTACAGTTATGTCCTCGTTCGGAACGCAACGCCTGATGACATGATCAGCACAATACTTGAATAAGTATGGGTCATCAAAAAAGAAATGGCGTGCAAACGACAGGAACCTTTTCTTATCCTGATTTGACCAATGGCTCGGGGTCTCTCCTGTAACGAGATAATTGATTATATCCGCGTACCAAGGCAAGTTGGAGACGGCCATTAGTTATTCGTCTGGGAATTCATCTTTTATAGGTACCGGCTCAGTGTTGTCTGCAAATGTCAACCGAGATAAATGGTCGGCGACCACATTCTCTGCTCCTTTTTTATCCTTTATAGTGATATCAGATTCCTGGAGTAGGAGTATCTAGCGGATAAGCCTCTGTTTTGCGTCTTTCTTAGATAACAGGTACTTAAGGGCCGAGTGGTCTGTAAAATAGACTATTAGAAACCCTATCAGATAAGGCCTGAATTTGTCCAGTGCAAAGACTATTGCCAGTAGCTCTTTTTCAGTAGTTGTATAGTTCATTTGAGCTTCGTTGAGTGTTCGGCTAGCATAGTATATAACATAAGGCTTGTCGTCCTTCCTCTGTCCTAGGACTGCACCAATGGCGTAGTCACTAGCATCGCACATTAACTCAAATGGCAAACCCCAGTCGGGTGCCTGTATTATTGGTGCAGAGGTAAGGTGCTCTTTTAGTGCATCAAATGCTATTTGACATTTTCCGACCATTCAAAAGGTGCATCTTTGACTAGGTGTTGGCACAGTGGTCGGGAGATTGCACTAAAATTTTGGATAAAGCGTCGATAAAATCCTGCGTGTCCCAGAAAAGATCGGATGTCTTTAATTGTACGGGGGACCGGTAAGTTGGAGATAATATCGATTTTTGCTTTATCGACTTGGATACCTTTGTCAGAAATAATGTGGCCGAGGATAATTCCCTTGGTCACCATGAAGTGACATTTTTTCCAGTTTAGTACTAGGTGCTTGTCCTCGCATCTCGTTAACACTTTCTCAAGGTTTTCTAGGCAGTTATTGAAGCTATGGCCAAACAATGAGAAATCGTCCATAAAGACCTCGAGTGTCTGTTCAACCATATCACTGAATATGCTTAACATGCACCGCTGGAAAGTGGCAGGTGCATTGCATAAGCCAAAAGGCATACGACGGTAGGCGAATGTACCGAACGGACAAGTGAAAGTTATTTTCTCCTGATCTTCAGGAGCTATTTCGATTTGGTTATAGCCACTATATCCGTCCAAGAAGCAATAAAATTTATGACCCGTCACTCTTTCTAGCATCTGATCCATGAATGGCAATGGAAAGTGGTCTTTACGGGTCACAATATTTAGCTTTCTATAATCAATACACATCCGCCATCCAGTGGGGATGCGTGTTGGTACTAACTCGCCATCTTTGTTTGGGATAACCGTTATACCAGTCTTTTTGGGCACCACCTGAGTTGGACTAACCCAAGAGCTGTCAGAGATAGGGTATATTATCCCGATGTCCAGAAGTTTTAAGACTTCTTTTTTTACTACTTCTTGCATATTTGGATTCAGACGTCTCTGTATTTGTCGCGAAGGTTTAGCGTCATCCTCCAGATATATCTTATGGGTACAAATGGATGGGCTTATACCTTTTAGGTCGGCAATAGTCCATCCTAATGCTCCCTTGTGCAGTTTGAGCATTTGAATCAACTTATCCTCTTGTTCAGAATTCAAAGTAGCTGAGATTATAATGGGATAAGTCTTTTCAGTCCCTAGAAAGGCGTATTTGAGCTCTTTTGGAAGCTTCTTTAATTCCAAATCGGGAAACTGAAAGTTTGAAGGCATAGTTAACTACGTTTTTGGAGGTAAGGGTTCATATGGTGTGACCCACATGCATTCAGCTCTATCTTCCTCTTTGGTTTCCATCATGAGCCAGGCATGATTTAGGACAGCATCCAATGGGGTAGAATCAGCAGGTTGATAGGTAGTGTCAAATTGCAACACAACTACCTCCAAAGGATCTTTTTATCCGACAAGATCTGCCTCATCTTCGATGATAGTTTCGATGAAGTTAACTTCTTCTTCGTCCTCGTATTCTTCAGGTCGGGGATTTGAAAAAATCTTGACATTTAAAGTCATGTTTCCGAATACGATGGTCATGATACCACTCCTTATTTTGATTGTGGCATCAATGGTGTTGAGGAATGGACGTCCAAAAAACACCGGGATTTGTGAACATGGGTTAGACACGGGTTCAATGTCCAATATCACAAAATCGACCAGGAAGACAAAAGTGTCTATCTGTACCAAAACGTCTTCCAGTATTCCTCTAGGATATTTGACTGACCTGTCTGCCAATTACAATGCAACTCGGGTGGGTTTGAGTTCACCCAACCCTAGTTGTTTATATATTGAGTATGGCAGCAAGTTTACGCTAGCTCCTAAATCAAGGAGTGCATTGTCTATCCTTTGAGTCTCAATTCTACACGAGACAGTTGGGGTGCCAGGGTCTTTTAGCTTCAGAGGAAATTCATTTTGAATGATTGCACTTGCTTGGCAAGCGACATAAGCATGTTTTTTCACACTTTGCCTCCTTTTGACCGTGCATAAGTCTTTTAGATACTTAGTGTAGGCCGATACTTGTTTGATTGCATCCAGGAGCGGGAGATTAATTTTAACTTGTTTGAACAACTCCAAGAACTCCTGATTCTTTACCTCGTTTTGGGGCTTCTTGAGCCTTTGAGGGTAAGGCGCAAGAAAAGGGCATTCAGTTAATTCGTCAGTGACAGGTTCCTTTCTAGGCCTTCTCTTAGCTTCTTCTACTTCTTTAGAAGCGTCCTTGTTTGGTTCTAATAGTTTGTCATTAGTGGACGAATCTTCTACTTGAGTAGATGGTTTTCTCCTAATTACCACTTTCTCCTCTTCATACTCCTCGGGAGTAGAATGAGGCATGTTTTGCCTTATGACTTTGCCGCTTCTTAATGTAGTCACGGCTTTTGCCTGTTCATGATTAGGAGGGCCATTGTTGTATCCCTTAGGGTTTGGAAGTGGTTGAGCGGGAAATGTGCCACTCGAACCCTCTTGTCGTGCATCCATCCTCTCTAATGTTGCGGACATTTTGCTCATCATTTGAATTAACTGTTGCGTTAAATTCGCATTGGAGAGTGGATCTTCCTCTTGCACCTTCTTGTGAGGTGGCACATAGACATTTGCTTGTTGAATATGTGAGGGTTGAGCGTTGTTGTAGTTGTTTGTTCTATTCTGATTGAATGGCTGGGACTGCCTGTTGTATTGCCCTTGATATTGATTATTGTTATTGTAGGGTTGTTGTTGTTGAAATTGGTTTTGGGTCCCAGCGTTGTTTTTCCAGTCGAACCCGGGGTGATTCCATCTATTGTTATTATTTTGCGAATTGTAATTATTGTAGGAACTCCCCACCCCTCTATACCCTTGCATGGCATTCATTTCCATTGGGGGTTGTTCTTGAAAATATGGCACATTGGGACAATATTGAGTAGTGTGTCCCAGCATGTTACATGTGCCACATGGTTCTTCAGGCAAAAACTGCCTAGAACTCTCTCCTTTCATCCCCAATTCTTCCACTTTCTTTACTAGTTCTTCATACTTGTTCATCAAATGATCCTCACTTTTTAGTTGATATAAACTTTTCTCTTCCACACAGGATATCTGTGATCGTGGAATATCATCTGAATTTGACCACTCATGGGCGTGTTCAGCTAGCCACTCAAAATGAGCTTCAGCTTCCTCCATGTTTTTGCGAAGAAATGGCCCTGAACTCATGGTCTCAACCAATTTTTTAGTTTCACCGTTTAATCCCTCGTAAAAGTAGCTGATGGCTTGCCATTTCTCATACCCGTGATGTGGGCATGAGAGCATCAAATCCTTGAAACGTTCCCAAGTTTGGGTGAATGTTTCATTGCTCCTTTGTTTGTAAGAATTTATTTGTCGTTTAAGCTCGGTGGTCATGCGAGGTGGAAAGAATTTCTTCAGGAAAGCAGTGTTCATCGCATACCAGGTGTAGATGGAGTTTGGCTTCAAGGTGAGTAACCACGCTTTTGCTTTATCCTTCAGAGTGAAAGGAAATAGCATTAGACGTGTTACGTCTACAGGACAATTTTGTGAGAAAGTTTTACAAACATCCTCAAAGTCCTTGACATGTAGATATGCCTTCTCGCTCTCCATTCCATGGAAAGTAGGAAGGAGTTGAATCATTCCATTTCAAAATTGAAATTCGCCTGCATGAGGTGGAATGAGAGTATAAGACGGTGTAGGTACGTGTTCGGGTGTCATGAGATCACACAAAGGACGCAGTGAATCGTCAATTGGTACGACCACATTATCACCGTTTTCACTTTGATTATCAGCCATTGAATCGATCGGTGTAACTATGGGGTTAATAGAACTAGAGGAATTGGATAAAAAGAACAGGTTTCCGTAAATTCCTTCGATGGAATTATCGGACATAAAGGGAAAGATCCTAAGAAATTTTTAATCTTAAGAACAAAAGAAAAAGAAAAACAGAAAAAGATAAGGATAGATTGAGGTAATCGAAGCGTTAACTTGTCGCCTTCCTCGGCAATGCCGCCAAAAACTTGACACGAAGATTTTTCTGTGTGCGCTTGTGTGCTATACCCAAGTGTAGGTAATCGTACAACTAATATAGTACTGGAAGTCCAGGTCGACCCCACAGGAAAGGTGTTAAACTAATTACTTAGATTAATCTCAAACAAGAAAATGAAATTCAATATTTCTTTTTTTTTTTAAAAGGTGTAGAACATAAAGTTCCACAGTTTAACAACTACTAAAATTGAAGCAATTAAACTAGATTAACTAATTACTAACTAATTAACTAAAGCAATGATTTAAAATGTGTTTTTCTTAATTAAAAAGGAATGTTGGGATTACACGAATCCACCGCAACCTAACCATCTACCATGCAATTACGTTGAAGTGCAATGGAGTACACTCTCTACAGTATTCCGTATTTCTCTTAAAATAAAGAATCTATAGTCCTTTCATGACCGGGACTATATCATCACAATGGAGTTTGAAATACCCAAAGGCGGTTTAAAACAATAGTTAAGACTCTCACCTACAATGGTATTAGCATTGAGGGTGGTTTGCAAAATATATTGAAGAAAAATGCCTCAAGGCTTAACGTTTACAGACTGTTTTGACAAACTGAGCATTTTGGGACAATTTGATAACGAATCAGTAAAACAGAAAGTCTAGGAATACTGCATAGAATGTCCTCAAGAATCAGAACTCTCGATCGATCGACGCGCTTTCGATCGATCGAATATCTTCATCTCTCGATCGATCGAACTGACTTCGATCGCTCGACAATGTCTCTGGTCCGATCGATTGAAGTAACTTCGATCGATCGAACACATGAATAAATCTGCTGCATGGCAGAGGCTTCAGATCACGATTTCATCGTGATCTCCTAACCTGGGGACTACTCAGACATGGTCTGGAGCGTCACCGTTTTATTCTTAATGTAAATATTCATTAAGGTTGCGTTTGGTTCAGATTTAAACATGCAATCACTGAAAAACTATGGTTTAACCGCTACCAACGAGCAACACTACAATCCACTCAGATTTAAACTATGTAAGCTACTAAAAAAAATGCAAACAAAACTGATGTAACAAAACCTGGAACGAACAAGCTATTAATAAACTTCAAATTTCAACCGAATTCAATATCCAACCTACAAACATCAAAGTAGAACACTCTCTCTCTATGTAAAACTGATAAAAATAAAGTGGGCGTCCCTATGGACGTATACAATACGAGTATATATAGTAAAACCTAATGCTTAGGATTAAAAACATCTCTTCTGTTGCGTGCGCGTAAAATTCTGATAAAAGGCATGTTCGATCGATCGAACATCGGTTGATCGATTGAACTTCTGGAGTCTTCGAGCGCTTGAACTCTCTCGAGCGATCGACCCGTCGATCGATCGAATTATCTTCAATCGATCGAACTCTGCATTTTACCTTCCAATTATCTTCATTAGAATTCAACACTTCCTTTTATCATTATCTTTAAATTCTTCACACAGCAACTGTAGTCTGCACGAATTACAGCTAAAACAAACAACTTATCATAGTTTAATCAATAAGCGCATAAACTAGCATTGTAATTCAAATTTCAGATAAATGTAGGAATTGTAAACTAAATCAATAAATTTTCTTCTTTTAGTGCGGTTGTATTTTACAAATACCCCCGCTTGTCACAACCCCAAGGCCTAATGCCCTTATCTTATAAATTAGTTATTTATAAGACCCAAACTTTAATATTTATATATTATAGTTATTATTTATTTGAACATAAATAAATAATAAATGTTATTACACACTTATGATAAATAGATAATAAATATCTATTGGCCTTTTTTTTTTTAAATAAGAGAAATTATATATTATGTCCTAAGGACATAAATGACCGCTTTATAATTTAACAATTATAAAACTAAACTTTGTTATTTTAATAAATTATACGGAGTCGTTTTGTTGTAATTTTTTTTAAGTACCAAACGAGTTCCGAAAATTATGAGAAAAATGCTGCTAGCTCATTTTAATGTCTAATATTTAATAAAAATTATTTCCAAGGACCGATCATCTTCCTAAATTGTATTTTATAATTGTAGGACTCTTAAGTCTATAATTATATATATTTAGGAGTTCAATAATTCACAATAAATAAACTGTAGCTCGGAAAAATACGCGGTCAATTACTAGAGTCTTAGAATGATGTCTAGAACACCCCCTTAAAATTTGGTGACTTTTTGACACGGTCAAAAATACAGTTTGTCTTTAGCCCACACTGGTATAGAAAACCTAGCCTTTTATGTGACGGACTCCGATTTGAGTCTAGTCAATGGCGTTAGACTCAGAGTAATGTCTAGATCATCATGTTGAGGTTTAGGGACCCTTCTGGCACAATTACCATTTTGCTCTTAATTTTAGTACGCTTATTAACCGCCGCTCTATGGATTTATATACTTTGTAGAAACTGCAGTTACGCTTGCTTTTACGCATTCACATCGAGGTGAGTTGTCCTAACTCACTTGATATATTATATAATTACTCTTTGTGCAATTATAAATATCCAGTGTGTCCTGTGTGAACATAACTGATAAGTATTATATATGTGTGCGTTCAGATATACTATTTATATGATGAACGCATGTGTAAATATCCAAACTCCATGCTCAGTTATTAATTGTCATTATACATGATTATTATGCTTAACAAATATACAATCACATGGACATTCATATAAACGTAATCGAGTTATGATGTCAATGTTGATGTTTGCATGGTTAGTCAACGGGACTAACCCAGTCATATTGTTATACACATTGAAGTGGACCGCAGTGGTCCGAGTGGTACAGTCAAGTAAATGGGAATAATGATGAAACTGCTATAGGGCCCTGCTAGGCGACGATAGCCAGAGTTTCCATTGAAATCATTGAAGTTATGTATGAGTTGATGGTTGATACGCTATAGGGCCATGCTAGGCGACGATAGCAAAGTATCCATTAGAATACAATAGTTACTTTTTAAATGCTATAGGGTCATGCTAGGCGACGATAACGCTGTAACTATTCTATTCTCCAGGCAAGGTTACGAGGACCTAAGAGTTCAATGATTACACTCTTTTTAAAACCAAAACTGCTATAGGGCCTTGCTAGGCGACGATAGCAACGTAATCATTCTACTCTGAGCTAACGACGTTACACTGGTAATGTAACAAGTCACATGAGTCAGTTGTGGTGTCTGTGGTCGAGTAAAGTTGAATATATCGATGATGCATCGTGTCGTATCTCATTCTTATTATCATGTTATAAATTATACGTATTGAGATAATGCTTATCAAATATTCAAGTTCGAGATATTTGTTGTACTTGTATATTATTGTTTGTATTAGGAGTGATCGGTTAGGTCAACTCACTTAGCTTCAAAGCTAACGGCTCTCCTTCTTGCCCTGGACATATCACGTCTAGATTTCACAGGTGACGACTCTCAAGATGAGGTCTACCCAAAGGGACACGGCAGATGTACAAGTTGAAGCGAAGGACTCCGATATAGTCTTATTTAGAATTACTTAACTTGCTTTATTATCTTCTATCTGAGGTAATGCTTTAGATATGTATTATATATAGATCGCCCTAGACTGCCTTATAGATCTTTTATTTAGACTCATGATGTAATAACTAGATCCCCGACATTTGAGATCTATTAAAGAATACCAATAGGTGTTTTTATGCTTACGCTTACTCTGTTAACTATGTGTATAATGTAGAAATGACAACCAGTTAATGTAACTCGTCATTCCCTATGGGTTCAGAAAGGAAATTTTAAATTTTCCCTATTTTTGGCTACTCTGGGGCGTGACAATTTGAGATTCAAAAATTGGGAAGCATAATATTATTCCTCAGTCCTCAACATACCACCCTTGATGTTTGGCCTTAAAACACATACCTTCTCTCATGTTTCAGAAAATCTCACTTACTTTCCTTATTTTTGAATTTTAGTAATAAATTTCCTCCTACCTTCAACAAATCGTTAGAAATTTAAAGAATCTAACACTTAAATTCGAAAAATAAGGGAGACATATGAGATTCCTGAAACGTGAGGGGTAGGCGTTTTAAAGCCAAACCTCAGAGTTTGTAGGTGAGGTGATGTAAGCCTTCAATTTTAGAATTGTTAGATTGAGAGTATTTTTGCTCATGGTCACCCATTGCTCACTCAGACTTTCACTGAGTGACATGATGACATCTGTTCCATTTTAACCCTGTGTGATCAATGTAATGGCTGAAATGAGACACATGTCACCCAATATAAGTTTGAACCAGCAATGAGTATCCATATTTTTTTTTTCGGAAAATAATGAGTATCCATTTATGAGCAAAATGCTCTCTGTCAGATAGCTTAGATTAGCTCATAGGAGTGAACGGCAGACGACGTCGTTAACAGAAGGACCAATCTGCAAAAAAAATAAATTAAACTCTATCAAATCAAACTTAATAGCCACTCCCGCTCAGTCAGTTTTTTTTTTTCGAAATACAGGGTGACGCTCTCTCTCTCTCTCTCTCTCTCTCTCTCTCTCTCTAGGGTTTCAATCCGATCTTCTCCCCTGAGATGGTGAACGAACCTCAAAGCTCCGATCTGGAGGATCCGCTTCACGGCCTCTCTGGTCTCTCTTTGTTCCCTCGAACTTTTAGAGATTCAACGAATTTCCCAAAGTCCGACAGTTACTTGAAATCAATGGTGGGTTCTAACTTAACTCAGTCTTATCGTCGATTTTTATTGCTACAACATATTATTCTAAGTTTTAGCTTTGGTCCATTTAGGTAATTAAACACACACAGCGAGAGATTTATAGATGCATATATATATGTGTGTGTGTGTGTGTGTCAGTGTGTGTGTGTGTGTGTGGCCTAAATCTTGACTTAAGTTTCATTCATTTTCGTTGATGTGTGAAATTTAGTCTTCATGAAATCAATGGTGGGTTCTAATTTGGTTCAGTCTTAACGTTAATTTTTATGCTACACTACAGCATTATAAGCTTTAGCTTTGGTCTATTTAGGTAATTAAACGCGCGCACGCACACACACACACAGATTTATAGATGTGTGTGTATTAATGTATGTGTGTGTATATATATGTATAATATTTGTGTGTGTATGTGTGTGGCCATGAATCTTTTGTTTCAATCATTTTCGTTCATTTGTGAAATGTAATCTTCATGAAATCAATGGTTGGTTCTAGGGTTATAATTTGGTTCAATTTTAACGTCAGTTTTATGGCACAATACAGCATTCTAAGCTTTAGACATAGTGCAGTGTAATTTTAAGTTTTCAAGGACCCAACCTATTAAAAGTTTAACATAAGTCCAATTTCCTTTTCCCTAATGCGATTCTCTTTAGTATCTCTTTATGCAGTAAGAGCATAGCTTTAGACGAGTTGATTTTTGAAAAAAACAACACAACGTGCCACATGGCACTTCAATTACGGGATAATGATCTATTTTTGTTGGTTTTGTGGGCTGTCAGGCACTAAAAAGTCCAGTAAAGCTTTTGGAGCAAGCAAAAGTCATCTTAGGTGGTGGTTCAGAACTTATGGACTCCAAATTTGCAAGCTTAGAATCATATGGGAACAAAGATGAACCTGTTGCTGCAAAGGCTAGGAATAATCTCCAAGAACGAAGACCAGGTTTGGGCCGTAGACGACGGGCTCAATTTTCTATGAAGCCTAATTCAATGTATAATTTTTGTGTAGTACTTAATTTTCTCAGAAAAATGCAGTTTTTTAAGTATTTTTTAAATGAGTTGTCAATTAACCATGTAGTATCTTCACTTGACAGTCAGCCTTCTGTGGTTTCGGAACCTACCTTGGACATTGATAAACTGGAAGACCCAGAGGAATATTTCTTGGCCTGTGAAAAGTTTGAAAGTAAATCTTTCTTTATCTTCTCTGAAAGTTTTAGCAATTATTGGTGATGTCATTCTTTTCATTGTCTTCTAATTGGTGTTCAGATGCCAAAAAAGAAATCGCGAGACTGAGAGGCGATGTTGTGGCTGATTTTGTGTACAATCCATCCCAAACCGCAAGACGCCGCCGACCAGGACTTTTGGGGTATAGTCATTATTTATTAGCTGTCATTTTTTTTTATAATGGCCCTTTCAACTGCGGTAATATTTTAACTTGTGGTATGTAACCCAGTATGTATATGTATATTATATTTTTTTTAATGTTCCAGGAAGAAATTTACTTTTAAGCCTCCTCAGTATTTGTCAGCATTTTCTCAAAATGATAGTACAATGATGTCTTCTCAAGAGAAATTGGAACAAGAAATTTTCAGTTCTGATGGTTATGGTTCGCAATCAGAACCAACTGGTCCAAATGTGGAATCGCAGGAAGATGAATTAGCCGGTCAGTGAACTATATGAATAAAACATGAACTTGTGTTTTATCAGTTTTAAGTTGATATCTATGAAGCATGGACATGGATACAACACGATAAAGTCCTACAAAAATTGCACGTTGACACTGCAGGAAAAGTGTCCACGCTTCAGACACGACACGATACCTTCTTAGAAGTGTCAGTGCTTCCTAGGTTGATATTATTAGGGCCTTGTGGCTTTTGATATTATTAGATAAAATCTTTTCATAATAACCCAAATCTGCTTCTACATCATGTTTGGCTGAAGCACATTAGGACCTGCTTCAGCCAAAACATGTTTTTGGGGCTCTAAAGTGCTTAAAATTTATCCAAACATGCTAACATATGCGTTTTGGGTCCCAAAACACTTTTGGGCCCACACATGCATTTGAGAAGTCATTCCAAACAGGGCCTTATTATTATTTACCTAATAATTTTTATCTGTATTGAACAGGATCGAAGGACAATTGTGATCTTTTGGACGAATTGCTATCCAGTAATTATGAGAATTTAGATGGGGATGAGGCATTGTCTTTCTTGCAGGAGCGCTTGCAGATCAAACCTATTGATGTGCCCAAGATTTCCCTCCCTGACTTGCATGATATTGGAGTAAAATTTTCAAAGCCTCGAAAACCATTATATGATATACAAAACGTGGTGAAAGGTACAAGTAGTAGAGCTCCAGAAAAACGAAAACAGATGTTAGAAAGCCCCCTTAGCCCTCTAGCATCACCGACCCCACCACGAAGTCCTTTCGCCTCAATATCCTTACTGACAAAGCGAATTTCGCAATCAAGTTTGTCAAGTGATCCATACTCAGCTCTTGATATTGATCTATTACCAGTCAGAGATTGTTCTACTGTTGAGCCTGCTGATGAAGTATTAGATCGGGTTGATTCAAGAAACAGTTCGAAGTCGACAATGATGGATTACGATAACTTTACAGCGGATAGTATGGGTAAACCAGAAGTGGAAGTAGGAGATCGAGTTCATCAATTTGATATCCCTGTGAAGGAGAACACAGTGCTTGGTGTTGGTATTGATATTGGGTCAAGTGGGGCCTATGATGATTTAGAGTGTTACAATGGGAGCAACAAAACTGATGACAGGCTTACGGATGAGAATGTTAGTGGGTCTACTAAGGAGATTGAAGACCGCAGAAGCACACCCCGGGAAATGGGGGACCATGTAAGGTTTCTAACTCTTGTTTGTTGCACAGTAGTTGTAAACATGGTTGTCAGATGATGAATCGAGTAGTAATTGCTTGCCAAAATTATGAGTATTTTATCGAGTCATTAATGGCAAAATTCAACTGTTATGGCAAAATTCAATTCTTTCAGAAAACAAGTAATAATAACATATATGTAAATACTGTATGCATATAAAAGTATATGTACAAGGCTTAATGCTTAAAGTGAACAATATAACCATATAATTGGAATTTTTTTTCACTTAATTTAAAAGCTTTAAAGTTCAAAATTATAAATCGGTAACCGTATCGGGTGGTATGAAACTCAAATCGACTTATTTGAATCGATTGATTCTAACAACGATAGTTTTACAATGTTATGAATGACTTGACAAATGATCCTTTAAAGTGCTTTTTTGTGGTGAAATGCAGGTTGAAGATATGCCACAGGAAGCAGTGCCGTCTTCACAACGTGCTATCAACATCAATGACTCAACTGGGCCTTACACCGATTTTGAAACATATAGACCCAATGAAGCTGAGGAGAATGTAAGGTTCTTTACACATGTTGGTGGATAATAATTTTAGAAAACTGTGAAAGTCCTGATACTGAATGTGAGACTGCGATTTGTTTGGACAAGATACAGGTAGAAGATATGACGCAGGAAGCTATTTCTTCTATGCTACGAGATATTAACACTGAGGACTCAACTGTGGACAAATCGAACACCAATCCGCATCAGCCTGGTATGATTAGTGTTCTGCTTGGGTTTCATAACTCAAAACATTTTTGAATGTTACAGCGTTGCCAGATATACGAAGATATGAACTTGCATTCAGTTACCAAGCTCACTTGGGGCCCGTTTGGGAACAACTTGTGCTTAATTGAGTTACAGAAGATGTTTTGCTAAACGGTTGACTTATACTCCCTCCGTCCCATAATAAGTGTCCACTTTCTTTTTGCACAATGTTTAAGAAAGTTGTATTATATTAATTTTTTTGTTCATTAAAGGGTCACTTTCCAATTTTACCCTTAGATGTGATGGGTGTTTGACTTTTTGTTTGTTTTGAAACCACAAATAAATGCTACTTTGTCTTTATTATAAGGGTAGTTTTGGAAAGTAAGTAAAAGCTTTATGCCAATTTAGGAAAGTGGACACTTATTGTGGTACATCCAAAAAAGGAAATGTGGACACTTATTATGGGACGGAGAGAGTAGTTTTTTGGACATAATTACTATGGGCTCCAAAAGCTGTTGCCAAACAGAGTTTCAGTATGCTCCATGGAATTTTCTAGCCATATTGGCGATCAAACACTTTATTAGCTTTCTGCAGATGATTTTTTTGGAAGCTAAAATCGAAGTTATTCTGTTTTTGGTGCTAGCATCAGTAATTCGTTTGTTTTTTAGTGTTTGCAGTTTGCTCCTATTGTTTTATTCACTTTCCTACAACATGAAAGCTGTCTGTCGTTTTACTAGGCTGGCCACTTAAGTCTAATTTGGCTAAGTGGTATGTGAAAGATGAAGTGAAGTTGTAAATCTTGGGATTGACACAACGAAAAGATATAATCAAAATGCTTTTTGCAATGATATGGCAGCATACGGTTATATTTAGAAAATAACTAGCTATTCAAGAGAGTGCTAATCTTGTAACCACCATTTGTGGACAAATTTTTTCCACCATCTTCCTTCTTTTCTCTTCTCTCTCAGAGGATGCTGTCTAGATCTGGTTGTTTTCAGATCCTGTTGTGGTCTCAGTTCTTTCAATATTCTTGGAACAAATGTGAATATTTTGAGTTCTAGTATAATAAGTATCATCTCTGGTTCTTGGAAAGTAAGACGATTTTAGGCTCATTCTTCTGTTCTCCTATTTCCATGTAGCCGACTTTTCAGATGGTGCTGTGAGTTAGGACTACTATTATCATATTTATTCAGCTTCTGCGATATATTCTTTATATGTCAATTCTGCCCATCATTAGAGAAAATGCAAGTCAGGTGGTTTGTTTACGGAAGTGGCAAAAGACTATCCAAGTCTATAACATATGGTTTCTCGTATCTTATCATCATAATTTATGAAGTTATACTTCTATTCTTGTGACGTATAAGAAACACAGATAACGATAAGGGGACACGGACACAAGAAGACACAAAATGGCGAGAAGACAAAATTTAAATAATTAAAACGTGGACGTGGTGAGGACACGACAAAATGGCAAAACATTTATCTAAATACTTATAATCATGTGATAAGCAAGTTGTATGATCTGGAGTAAAACTAAGATGACCAATTATCTTTACTTTCAAAAAGACCCAATATGTGCTTTTCTAAGATGTCGGATGTCCACGTACTCTGAACTTATAAAGCTCTATTATGCTTTCATAGACATTATTTTCATACTTTAAACACAATTTGTTTGTCTAAAGAATCTTAGTTGTACTCATCATTTAAGAAGCCCTAATCGGCTTCTAATTTGGTGTGTCCACACATATCAAAGAGTGTTTGGCGTGTGTTTTATGTGTGTCAAACAAAATTTTTTAAAAAAAATTGTAACGTGTCAAGGAGTGTTCGGCGTGTGTCTCTTCTGACACGGTGTCTGAGATGGACACGTGACCCTTCTAGAAGTATTTGTGCTTCGTAGCAATTGACTTGTTTTACTTTTTATAATTATAGTTACTTCTGTGTTCTATCATGAATTGATTGTTCCTAATGTTTTCATTCGTGTGTTTGAGATGTTTTACCCTATAGTAAATCATATTTTCTTATATCTTATGAAAGATCAAGGTCATGCTGCAGTTAAACAGCATGCTATGGGCGTCCGTTCCAGAACATCGGATATTGGTCCAGAACAACATATTGAGGTCTCTTCCTATACTAGTCACTTAATTATTTAATTATTGTTTTGACTTTACTGATTGACATGTATAGCTAAGAATTCTTTTTTGGAAATACACACACACACATGCATATGTATGTTCTATTATGAAAGTATCAAACGACACTGTCAGTCTGTATTTACTGACATCGAACTTGCATTGACATTGTCTGCATGTATTGTGACACATTGGTGATTTTCTGTTCCCAATATGAACCAGCGTCTTCGGACCTTTTATAGTCAGGAAAGGATCTAGGGCAAATAGAAGAGAATAGAATCGTTACTAAAATAAGAAATTTGAATTCGATGGTTATTAAGTTTATGTTACCCTGTAGTTTCGTCATAGAATCCTAAAAAATAGGTGAAATCTATGGTCGAACAATCTGCTTTCTGAGGGTGAATTCCTTTACGTTTTCATGTTTAATGTTTTAACTAAGCAATGGCGCAGAATCTTATGGTGCGTTTGGAGTAAGTTACATGCATTCTCATCAATGACAATTAAATCACACACTTCATTTTCAACTTATATAAAATATGCATTTTAATATAGTGTTTACTTTTTCAAAAAGCAAGTCCTACTTGCTTCCACTTTTAAGTTTGGGAAGATGATTTTTGCATAGAAGGATATGAGTTGGGAGTAGACGAACTTCATGCTCCTCAACTCCTATTTCTATTGTCACTCCATCATGTTTCTATATCCATCTCTACCCCTCTTTTATTCACACACTCTCTCTCTCTCTCTTTCTCTCTCTCTATCTCTCTCTCTACATATATATATATATGTATACATGAAGATATTAATTGGGACATGTACTTCAAAAAATAAGTTGGGGTATGTTTGGAATGACAACTTTGGAATGCCTTCTTACCAAAGTACTTACATAATCATCCTCATTAGCCACTTATTTAAAAGAGGCATTCTAATACAATTTTTTACTTTTGCACAAAAGCAAGTATTTGCACATGAGGAGTTCACGAAACTCCATACTCAACTTCTGTAACAAATTAATCTCACTCTATAAATTCTACATTTCCATCTACATCCCTCTTTTGGCTTTTCTCTCTCACGGTAAATAATAATATACGAAATATTGGTACATGTACTTTGAGAAAAAACTCAATTTCGTACCAAACGGTGCATTAAGCTTTGATTTTTATTCTGCACCAGCCAAGTCAGGAACCATCCAAGATATCATTGGATGCCCGAAATGTCATAAAACGGCCTTCACGTGACGGACGGAAACGAAAAGCAGTCTCTTCCAGGAAGAGCCTTGCAGGTGCGCAGCAATTTGCACTATGCATTATTAGAGTACTCTTTTTTTTTTTGTTTGAAATGGTTGATGAGTTTCTTGGCAGAGGCTGGTACATATTGGGAATCTGGGCTGAGGCGAAGCTCCAGAATCAAGATGAGACCGTTGGAGTACTGGAAAGGTGAAAGATTTCTATACGGTCGCATTCACGAGAGTAAGTACTTTCTTGTGGTGGTTGTTTTGTCACAGTTGAGGGTTACTTGTATCATAATTTACTCGTTTTAAGGTTCATATCCATTTATATAGTTTCTAAATTGGTAGAAGTAAAAATTTGAGTCAATTAACATACAAAATTGATAGATAATCACCTTTCTTTCTCCATATTTTGCAATTTGAAAAACATAATTGTTGATTTATCTGTTATAGTTTGTACTACTGCTTTAAGACCAACGAAAAAACTAAGCAATTTGTTCAAGATGTCTTCCATTGCTATTGCCTTCTGGCTTCTGATATATGATCAATGTCAAGGACATCTGTACGTGTTTTCCAATTTCATAACTCTACAGTTGAAGATATTAAAACCTCCCACGGCCGACCCTCCATAGTTGTGGGTTCAAGGCTTTCTTTAGTTTTGTAAATGTTATGGTATATACTGGTACTTCTATGGTTGAAGTTGCATTACTTTTGACTTTTTTTTTTGGGCGTGTGTACACGATATATTAGCACATTGAGTATTTTATTGGGGGGTGGTGAACATTTCTTCAAAATTCATTGAACCCTAAGGCTATATTTGGTTTCGAATTCATCGAAGGAAATGAAAAGGAAAACAAGAAAGAAAATTAGTTCTCTTGGGTTTTCCTATATGCTTAAACAAATTAGCAGATTACAAATGAGAAGATAAATTGTAATCCCTCGGCTTTAACGACGACGAAAATGTTCTTCGAGAGGCTTTCCTTTCTGTCTACAAAGAAATGATTCATTGAAATAATGAGTCACCATTTTAAGGGATAAAGGACCAAAAATTCTTTTTTTATTTTTATTTTTTATGACTCGCTATTTAATTTTCTTCATATTTTCCTTTCCTTCTTGAGAGCATTTTTGCTCACCCATTGCCAGGGGCGGATTTAGAAAATCTTTTTAGGGGGGCTTGATACGGCCCCCGAAATTTTTTTTTTGGGACCTAGTTATACATATTTTGCATATATATTTTAGACCTAATATGACAAATTTATAATAATTTTGTGTATATTTTAGACCTAATATGACAAACTTTATAATGTAAGGGGGGCTTTTAGACCTATTTATACATATGTTGTGTATATTTTAGACCTAATATGACAAATTTATAATGCCGGGGGGGGGCTTAACTGAATTTTTTTTAAGGTCAGTGTGCAATTTTCGAAAAGTCTTGGGGGGGGGGGGGGGGGGGGGGTGTGCATTAGCCCCCATTTTACCCTCTGTATGTCCGCCCCTGCCCATTGCTCACCCAGGCCTTTACTGGGTGAAATGTGTCCCATCTCATTTCCATTTTGCCGCTATATTGTCACAAAGTTACTAGACTGACACACATCACCCAGTGGAGGCCTGGTTGAGCAGTGGATGACCAAAAATGCTCACTTCCTTCTCGCTGAATAAATCCATGAACCAAACAAAGCCTAAATGATTAAAACGTCCGTGGGAAGCTCCTTGCTCCATCCCCGGGAAAGTGATTTGGCATGGGCAGTATATGGTTGGAAAGTTCTAATATTTTTCACCTTTGGAATGCCACTCTTTGAAGCTCTATCTGTTAGTCGCAAAAATAGAAAATTGCATGTCTATGTGATTCTATACGTCATTCAGGCCACATATATATTTGGTTTTGTTCCCTTGCAGGCTTGGCTACGGTAATTGGGGTGAAGTATATCTCTCCGGGAAAGGGTGATGCGGAACCCTCTATGAGAGTAAAGTCTTATGTTTCTGATGAATACAAAGAGCTTGTTGAACTCGTAGCTCTGCATTGAGATTTCTTGTTTCTGTTTAAGTTGAGTGAGCCACGCTATGTGAACTCTCTATTCTACTAATTTTTGAACTTGTTGCCAGAAAACAGGAAAAAAAAAAATTGAAGAAAAATCTTCAGGAATTAATATATCATATCCCATAATGGAAAATTCAGCGAAGTTCCATCATCTGAAATATTTATGAATTTGGACATGATGACAATTGGAGAAAATGTTATTTCACATATACTATTAATTAACCTTGGAAAGCTCGTTGACTTTCATGTACTGCTACTATATTTAAGTTGGAGATTTTCTCAAGATAACATAACCACACTAAGGTCACATGTTTGAATCACAGAAATATGCTCTTTGTATGCAGAGTAAGGCTGCATATATCTAATCAATGTAATCATCCCCATACCTTGTAGTGGTGGGAGCCTCGAGTTTCCCTTTTAGTGACTCGTATAATATATACTCATGTAGGCAATGATTTTAAAGAAGGATGTGTACTCTCTTTAGAACACTACAGCAAAAGAAAATTTTTTTAGGAATTTTTCATCAATCAACGATTGGTCCATTTCTGCAGTCTTGTCTATATGGATGAAATGTGGATTAATTACAAAGCGAAACATTTGGACATATTTCTAAAGAACATTACTGAATCTCTTCCTTCTTTAACCTATATTTTTTTGGGGGTCATATCTTTTACTCTATTTGACTTGCCAAATGACAGTGTCTGAAGACGGGGGGATAGAACATGGAAGTGTTCTGTAGATTCAAAACAGTCTAAAGTGTTTTTCCTGTTTGGTGGCTGCTTTGTTGAGTAAGAAAACGGGTTATAACACAATTACTTGCTAAACATTAAAAGTACTCCAAATACTGTTAACTGCTCAAGTTACTCAGTCATTTCTATTAACTGCTCAAGTTCTTCAGTGTTGTTTCAATTTTTCAGTAAACTCAGAACTCCTATCTCAGTCATTTTTATCAGTCATTTCAGTCATTTGGAAATGCATGGAAGTTGTCACTTTATCTAAGGCTCTATTTGGTTTGTGGATTTAAAGAAGGAAAAGAAAAATAGAAGGAAAAGTAATTCATTTTCGTCCATTCTTAAGTAAAAATTGGATATTAAAAAAATTAGAATACAAAAGAAATTCAAGAAAAGGAGTGAACTCCACAAAATTTTGAAATTTTGAATTTCTTTTTCACCATATTTCTTTTCCTTCTTATTTCCTCACCATTTTTCTTGCTGATCAAACAAAGAAAGGTGTTTTCCTCTATGTTTTCTTTTCTTTTCCTTCACCGAATCCATGAACACATAGGGTGTAATTGATAACCCAATTAAGTGATGAAAATAAAATTTTCCAACACTTATTTATTTTCCGTGCGTTTGATAACATACCACTTAATTGGAATACTAACCAAAAATCTACTGAAAACTTTAAGTGAAAAATTTATATTGAAAATGATCACTGAATACATTCTATTTCAGTACTTGAAATACTGTTTTCAGTATTGCAAATTCAATCGCTTAAATCCAGTACTTAATTTTATGTAATTAATTTTTCAGTTTTATCAAATGGGCCTATGCCTAAAGGCTTTGTTTAGTTTCCAAACCCAATGAAGGGAAAGAAATTAAAAGTAGTTCCTTTGTGTTTTCTCTCGTGTTTTCTTCCATGCTTAAAACATTAAAAGTACTCCAAATACTAGAGTAACTTAAAGGAAAAGGGAGGAAACTAACTCAAAAAATTCATTTTTTTATAATACATTTCCACTATATTTTCTTAGAGTTTGGGGCACCCCCTGACACACCAAAAAAAAAAATTCACACCGTAAGATGGACCAATGAGAAGAGAGATAGTGACTGTGGGGCCCATTGTCAATCTCTTCTCATTGGTCCACCTCAGGGTGCGGATGCTTTTTGGATGTATAAGAGTTTATCCCTAGCACTATTGATTTTCTTAACCTTCCCAGTATACAATATTTTTCTTGATAACCAAGCAAAGGAAAATGTTTGCCTCACTAAATCCATGAACAAAATAGAGCTCTTTCAAAGCACAACAATGATAGGGATACACACCAAATGACACACCAAACGACACACTGTGCTTTAAATACATGTACCCTGTGCTATTTGAATTTTTCACATTTTTCTGTGTATCACTTACACAGCACAGGGTACATGCATTTAAAGCTAGTGTGTCGTTTAGTGTGTCGTTTGGTGTGTATCCCTATCATTTTTGCTTTCAAAATTTTGTGGAGTTCACTCCTTTTCTTGAATTTCTTTTGTGTTCTAATTTTTTTAATGTCCAATTTTTACTTAAGCATGGAGGAAAATGAATTACTTTTCCTTGTATTTTTCGTTTCCTTCTCTAAATTCACAAACCATATTTCTTTTCCTTTAAGTTACTCAGTCATTTCGTTTCCAACACTTATTTATTTTCAGTGCGTTTGATAATATACCACTTAATTGGAAAACTAACCAAAAACTTACTGAAAACTTGAAGTGAAAATTTTATATTGAAAATAATCACCAAGTACATTCCATTTCAGTACTTGAAATTTTGTTTTCAGTATTGCAAACTCAATCGCTTAAATCCAGTACTTAATTTTATGTAATTAAATTTCCATGGTAGCGGTGACCACGATATACTGATAAATTGAAACACACTGAAGAACTTGAGCAGTTAATAGAAAAAGATACGAGGTAAAATTTCTGAAAAGTGGAGCTTTTCTTTCATTGCATTACGCCAACAATGATAATCAAATTGAGTTATCAAAATACACTTTTGACTATTCGAACGGCATTTTTGATGTCCCAAATGGTTATTTTGATCTAATGAACTCCATCAGTAATAAGTAGTAACCCACAGGAGTAACCATTTTGATATTTTAAATATATTATTGGTGAAACTACAAAGGTTTTTTTTATTTTTATTTATTCTTATTTTTTTTTCAGTATGGCAATCGAGTGGCGAAATTTTTTCCACCAAACTTTGGTTACCCCTTTTCTCCTCCTATAGTATTTTTGATGACTCAATTCAAGAACCTGTATTTTGGTTGCCAATTTGATTCCTCTATTGGTTGGTAGTTCTTGCATTTAGTTACCCATTTGATTACCTTGTTGGAGTTCAGACATGTAATCAATAGAGTGCGAAGATCTAAAAAGTAAGGAAAAGAAAAAAAAAAAAAAAAAAGAGAAAAAAAGAAAAAGGAAAAGAAATATAAATGTAAACATTCATATGAGTTTGCTTTCAATTTGACTACGGGAATGGTCCCAGTTCTTGCGAGAATTCAAGTACAAGTTTGTACCTTGTGTTGAGAGCTAGTTATCCTCGGCCACGTTTGATAACAGTTTTTGAACTCCATAAGTGATAATGGTAGCAGAAGCGATTCCATGGTAAAAAATAAAAATCATAAAATAAGCCCTTCATTTTGCGCATGAATGGCAATAGCACAAGTTGTTGCCAAACAGGTCCTTAATGCGATGAATCATGAAATACACATTTGGCAAACTCACAGAAAACAAAGTCTAGTGGCACTTGGATTATTCACATGTAATTTGGTGGCTCGTAGCCGTAGGTCTTGGTTTCAAACAAAGCCTGTCAGTCATTGAAAATATTGCAAGGGCACCTGCTCAGTGTTCCACGGGGAATTCTGTAGTGGGGCAGGGCGGTTTTGCTCCACGTGAAGCAAAATGAAGGTGGAATGTTGGATGAGAAGAGAAGTCATCTTGAAGTGACAAGTGTCCAAGTTTGTTTGAAAATTTTCAAACCCATTCTGACCTATTAACGCCTAATCCGGTTGCCCTCTCACTGTGGGGAAAAAAGAGGCAGAAAAAAAAACCAGAGAGCTGTCCAGTCTCTCTCTCCTTTCGCGATCAAGATCCCTCCGGCGGAAACCCATCCCGATCGTGAGCCCCATCTCCTTCCTCTCTCTCCCCCCCCCCCTCTCTCTCTCTCTCTCTCTCTCTCGAACACCCCCAACTCCAACTGTGAACTCTGGTTAGCTCAACGGCCGGCATCGACCACCACCTCCTCTGGCATCACCATTACTGACCACTATTACTCTATTTGAAGGTATTCTCTTTTTCTTTTTATGTAGATTTTGAAGATTGGCATTGATTTTGATTTAGGGCTTCTAGTTGATTTTGATAGAGCGTGCACACAAACACACACACACACACATATGTACATAGACATACATAATACATATAATATTATCCAGAATAGGATGGAAAGATTCTATTCAGAGACATGAAACCAAGGGCAGCCATTTGAGATTGCGTTGATTCTGGTACAATTGTGTTCTGGGGTGATGTTTTTTTGGTACTGTTCTATGTGGACCTTTAAAGTTGACTTTTGTTTCCCAAAAATTATAGGGCTTTAGCTTTTGGTGGATTTGAGATTGCAATGCTTAAGCTTTAGTAGGATGAGTTTGAGGTTTTTTTTTTTTTTTTTTTTTTTTTTTTTTTTTTTTTTTTGGCGCTACTTATGGAAGATTGAATCTTTTGGGAATTAAGGGCGTTGTATTGATGATTGCACAAGGTGTTACATTACATGACTTCTTTTAACATTGACATGCCATATGTGGTGTATTATAAGCAATTAATTGCTTATCAATATGAGGGTGCAATGGAGCTTCTTGTTTTTCTCCTTGGAAATATTAACTTTGGTATCAACATAGTCGACTTTTACAGTTTTTGAAAAAAAGAATAAGTGAGTAATTAATTGCCTACCTAGTAACACTAGTTGACATGAACATGAGCTAAGTATATATATGTTAAAAATTAACTAATTAAAGAATCTGATACCATAATGGCTTATGATATTGCATTCTAATTTGTGCTGAATATTACTTTACTGATTTACAATTAGATTATCAAAACTGGGATTTGCAAGAAATCTGGGCCATTGATGATAATACATATTTTAGAATCTTCACATATCTATCAACCCAGCATTTTCCTCGATCATTTCTTTATCTATATCCATTAACCAAATCGAGACATTCCATCAATTTGCGAGCTTATATGCATAACCAAACTCAGAATCACATTAAACAACTATTGAGGTATGAAGTTTCAAACTAATGTATTCTCTAATGTCACATACTTCATACACTTCTAATGGATTCAAACAACTACATTAGGCTCAATTTAGGCAAATATCCCTGTTTTCCTCAATTCAAACAACTACCTTAGGTGCGAAAAAGTGAAAAACAACCATGGTAATACTTCTCAGTAATTCTTTTTTTCCCCCCTGATTTCCTCGGAAACCAAATGCCTCATGAACATTCTTTGCAACAAGAACAAGCAGAGCATAAAGTAGGACTGTAAACTGCGCAAGTTGGGCCTAATTATATGTTTTGTTCAGGCCTGACCCAAGTTTTAGTGGAGTATGCCCATGCCCGAGCCCAGTTTTAGATTCATTGTTTCATTGTTTGTTTCTCTTGATTAGATTATGAAGACAAGTTTCATTGTAGATAAGTGTCAATCCTAAAAAAAAAAAATCTTGATTAGTTTCACTGTTTGTTTCTTAGATAAGGCTCGTCCATCCCGCAGTCCACCAACTAAAAGCCCTCCAATGAAGAAGAAGAGGAGTTCAACGAAGAAGACTCCTACAAAGGTGGTTGAGAACCGAAAAACGGGGTATGTATGGAGCCTTATATTGAACTCTTGTTTTTGTTAAATGATTATCCATCTTCATTTGATTGAATGCATGTTGTTTGGTTTTGTACATTATTAAAGAACACTTGGACTTCCTTAAGGAACCATTTGGACCTTGAAAGCAAACATTTGAATGCCCACTGTCTAGTTTTGGACCTAACTAAGGAACCTTTGGACTTTCTTAAGAAATCATTTGTACCTTTCAAAAAAAGTTTTGAATCCCCACTGGACTTTCTTAAGGAACCTTTGGACTTTTTTAAGGAATTATTTGTACCTTTTAAAGAAAGTTTGAAACCCAACTGCCTACTTGTGTACCTTATACTAAAGATCATTTGGACTTTCTTAACCAAGTGTTTGTACCTTTCAAAAAAATTGAAATCCCACTGCCCACCTTTGTACCTTACTAAGGATTATTTGGACTTTCTTAAGGACTGTTTGTACCTTTCAAAGAAAAAATTGAAACCCATCTGCCCACATTTGTACCTTACTAAGGATCATTTGGACTTTCTTAAGGACTGTTTGTACCTTTCAAAGAAACTTTTGAAACCTTACTCCCTACCTTTGTACCTCACTAAGGATCATTTGGACTTTTTTAAGGAACTGTTTGTACATTTTAAATAAATTTTGTACATTGCTAAGGATCATTTGGACTTTCTTAAGGAACTGTTTATACATTTTAAATAAATTTTGTACATTGCTAAGGATCATTTGGACTTCCTTAAGGAACATATTGGACTTTATTACAGTTCATTTGATGGTCCATCTTTTGTAGGAAAAAGAGAAAAATAAAAGAGGTTGAAGAAGATGAACAACGAGAAGAAATGCGTAAAGGGAGGACCGAAGCTCCTTACCTAATATATTTGTAAGTTGAACTCGAGCACTAGTATTTCTGTTGAGAATACATTCATGAAAATCATGCTTACATGTTTTCATCGCAGACACGAGAAGATACATGAGTTTAGAGAGGAAAACCCGGGCTTCAAAGTTTTAAAACCGGTGAGAAAGACGATGCTCTATACATAATATAATTAATGAGTATTGTTTAACACTTTGTTTGTATCGCTACAGGTAAGGAATGCTATTCAGGAGAAGTGGATTGCAATGAGCACTGATGAAGTCGAGCCGTACAATGAGATGGGAAAGAAGGCTAGGGAAGAAAATAATGAGTTGAGGGCTAAGGGCCTACTTATAGAGAAAGAAAAAAGGGGGACAAAAGAGAAAAAACAAAGGGTATCATAATATTTCTACCTTTGCTTATTGTAGATAAATTCCTTTTGATATCTTATAGTTTTCATGTATATATTTTTTTATGAAATAACAGGCAAGCGATAGCTTTAGTACCCGACAATCGTTGCCTGCAATTATTGAGGTTAGAAAGAATTTCACGGATAAACAAGATCAATTTGTCAAGGGTATTGGATTGGGGGGGGGGGGGGGGGGGGGGGGGGGGGGTGTTGAAGCTACAGTGAAACCAAGTGGACCACGAGTTGTATGAGTGGCTCGTGAAAAGTTTTGACACCTCCGACTGTTCGTTGATAGTCCACGGGGAGACAGTCAACATTGTTCCGAAGGATGTTGAAAGGATGTTGGGGGTCCGTGCACGTGGAGTTGTGCCGAGCAGTTGTTCCACCGAGGAGTTGGAAGAATTGGCTGGGCAACTTGGATTTGTTAATGGAGTCCTTTCCCTCAAGAAGTTGAAGAATGATCTTAGTAAAACAAGCGATGTGGGGGATGAGTTCAAAAGGAGGGTTGTGCTCCTCGTGATGGGATGTTTTTGCTTACCCGACACTAAAGCTGGGATTAGATCAAGCTTGCTATATTTGGTGAAAGATATAACAATCTTGGAGAACATAAACTGGGGCAAGTTGATCTTAGACCATCTTGTGGATAGCATGATCAACTATCGGAAGAAGAAAACAAGCGGCCTCACTGGATGCTTGTTCTTTCTTATGGTAAAATTTTGTTAATTCGTCTTATGGAATCATTTAAATTTACCTTTTCAGTGAGAATTGAGTTTGATGAGCCTGTTTTTTTTAATGCAGCTTTTTTATTTAGAGACTTTTGTCCCGGTAGGGGCGTCAATGCCCAATACTATGTCCAGTATAAATGCATACCCCCGCATCGACCTTTGGGATAATGGCAGAGTAAAGAAACGAATGATTTTCTTAACCAAGTATGGATTGATGAAAACAAATAAAAAGGTACATTTGGACTTTACAATTTTATTGATGGATATTTTTGTTAAAGCAATACCTTTGCAATTAATGTTTGGAATGGCAGGTGGAGTTGGCACCAATACGGGACAGAGAAGAAGCTATCCATGACACTCCTGCAACGAAGGCTGCTTCCCCTGGTGGTGAAGGAACATATATTTCCTCGCTTGAAAAGGAGGTTCAATACTTGAAAGATGAATTGTTGAAGGAGATCGCTCAGAGGAGCAAATTGGAGAGAAGGGTGTGTGAGCTTGATACCGAAGTTATTGACATCGAATGTCAAATGATTGAAATGACGACGAGATTGAAGGACGATATTCAAGCTTTGAAAGATGACCTTTCTAATGCCATAAATGAAGGGTTTGAAAAGCACTGCAAAAAAAAATGAATGAAGGGTTCTAATGCCATCCGTTACAACTGAAATCGGTGTCTTTCCCTTCATTACATTCATCAAGGTCTCTAAAACCCATATGTATGTCTCCACCGTTTCATCCACTACCAACGCACATCCGAATATTGTACTTTGCCAGTGATTGTTGCAGCCAGCCAGTAATACTAATGGTTTCTTGTACGCATTGGTTTTGTAGGTTGTGTCGAAAACGAGTACATCTCCAAACCTTGCGAAATCCAGTTGTGATCTTCCATCACACACGAATAATTTAGATAGGCAACCTTCGTCATCGACATCGTATCTATAAAAGAACGTAGGATCATCTTCTTTTGCACAACAGAGATATGCCAATGCTCCTTCGGCATCACCATCTACCAATTCTACTCGGCGTGCAGCATCAACATAATTGTACAGGTCCTTTCTAGTGAACCCAACATTATCATAACCCCCGGACTGGTGTACCATGAAGTCCATAACCTTACCTATTGGTATTCCAATGCTACGCATCGAACTTACTTGTGCTTTAACAGGACCATCCACCTTACGATGTGACCGGAGAAAAGACACACATTGTGGTGGTGTTAGCGAATGGTTATGTTCTTTAACAAATTCAGCAACCTCATACTCTGAGTTCTGTTTAATTGATTTGATACGAAAGGTGGCCTTGTAATTACACCTTGAAATGGACTTCGCCTCGCGCTTCCTATTAGCCATGTTTATCCACTTCTTCATTCTAGACCCCTCTTTAGAACAATACTACCTTCTAGATTGAACATTTCCATTGCGATCACACTTCTTAGCATTTTTTCGGACACTAAAGCCCATCACTTTGGCATAAGTATTGTACAAATTATCAGCTTCCTCCATGGATATGAATTTCATGGCCATGACTTCCGCTTCAGTCATGTCTGACCTTACGTTAACCTCATCAAAGTCAAAGCTTGGCTGTACCACTTCTAGACCTTCTTCGTCCATAGCAAATTCCCGTTCAAATCCACCGAATGTGTATTGTTTTTCATCGTCATCATCTTCAGTTAAATCCACACCATCATTGAAATGGAAGTCAGAATCATTAGTTAAATCAATATACTGGTCCATTGTAATTCAACCTGTAAAAAAATTATACACCCGTTAATGCCCGTTAATAAATCAACCTTTCTAAAAACAATAATTAGTAATTTTTAATAAACAATGATGATATGAATGGAAATCCCACTAAGGAACATTTGGAGTTTCTTAAGAAAAACTTTGTACCTCACTAAGGAATATTTGGACTTTCTTAAGGAAACGTTTGTACCTTATTAAGGAATAGAGGACTTTCTTAACAAATGTTTCGTACCTTACTAAGAAAAAGTTGAACTTTCTTCAGAAACTCAATATTTCTGATATGTTAGTGACTAGTCTGTACCACCCTATTGATTAAGGCTTGTCACTGCTCAGTCAGTGACTAGTCTGTACCATCCTATTGATTAAGGCTAGTCACTGCTCAGTCAGTGACTAGTCTACACCCGTGAAGTGCATCCATCCAACCCGTGAACCACATTCACGGGTCCGTGGTCAATATAAACAACAAATTACACCCTATAAAAAGTAGTGAGGTGAATGGGAAGATTACTTTTCTACTAACTCAGATCACGTTACAATGAATAAAGGTACAGGAAGAGGAAGGGGGAGAGGTGCAGGAAGAGGAAGGGGGAGGGGGAGAGGTGCAGGGAGAGGAAGGGGAAATTATTTAGCGTTACATTGGCAAATAGTTGGATCTTACGTAGATCATACTGGTCAGATATGGTATGGAGAAAAACGTCCTTTTCTCAATGAACCCATTAATACCCATGTGCCACTATCAAGTTACGGGATGTTTTCATCGGTGAAGCCCAATCTCGCCTGCTACCAAGTTGGCTTGTTAATGATCATTTACTGAGATGGCCAAACTTGGTCAACAGAAGGCGTGACGCCGAGGTCTATTGTCGTTGGCATGGATTACGAGCACCCAAAGCTCGTTCTGCAGACATGGTGCAAAATCCTGATGTGGATAACGATGAGATGATAAAACGTATAACACGAGAACTCGATCAGATGAATCTTAGATTAATGCGTTTTCACATGATTCAAGATGAAAAGAAGAATTACTATGACCCCTCCGACGCTATTGTAAAGATTGAAGAAAATCCAAATTTCGCTTCAGACCCTAAGCTGTCGGATTATAGTGACGATGACGTTGATGGTGATTTTCGGAACTATCTTCCTGATTGTCTATCAACTGATTTCGATTCCATATGTTGTCTTGAATTCTACGGAGATGCTTAGTTTATCAAGGTGTTGCTTTTTCAATGCACTATATATTATTCCTTTCACTAGTTTGTATTGTGTTCTTTATCTTCAATCTAAGCTTTTCTACCTATTCTACACAAAGTTATCCTGACTAAGTACAAACGAACATTTTCTTAGAAATGTTTGGACTTTCTCAAGTAATATTTGTATCTTATTAAGGAAATTATGAATTTTAAGGATGCTTTGAAATGTTTGGACTTTCTTAAAGAACATTTGGACTTTCTTCAGCAACATATGTGTGATAACCCGTATTTTTACGCAATGATTTATGATATACACATTACTTGTGGGACCCATATGTGATATTACTTGGTATTTTTTTAATAGGTTATGTGCTAGTACATGATATGTTGGTGCCTGTAAAGGGTTCATATAGCCGACCCTCAATTGATTGGAACAGAAAGCTTAGCTCAATTTGATTGTTATTAGACATGTGGGTTAGATGTAGTGAACTAAATGGATACTACTAAAATGTCATATAAGAATATAGCACCCATGAAATACCTATTTTGATACATGCACATAAAAGGATAACTATCCTTCATATTTTATATCTATAGACTATAGCCATGTAGATCACTAAATGAATGACCATGAGGCCAAGTGCACTGTGTCTAGGTGAAAGAAAACTAATGGAATATAAAATACAATGTACAACTTGAACATATCTCTTGTCAAAAGTGATAAGTATGTGTTACATTAAGATTGTGGTGGAGATGATCGGATAATGATGTGGGTGTGCATTTAGGATAAATATTAACAATAAGATGGAGATGAAAAAAGGATAAGAATAACAGAGAGAGAAAGTGACGTGGTGGGCAAGGAGAGGATGGGGTTTGTGTATATATACCGATGTATGAAGGTTGCAAAAAAGAAAGGAGAAATGGCAGATAACCGGGCAAATATATATATATATATATATAGAGAGAGAGAGAGAGAGAGAGAGAGAGAGAGAGAGAGAGAGAGAGAGAGAGAGAAAAAGGAAAAAAAAAAGAAAAGAAAAGAAGCAATTAAGGAGAGAAAAGAGGAGGAATTGCTCAACCTCATTTTAGGGGCCAGAGTAGCAGTTAGAAGTGAGGAAATAGAAGAATTGGAATAACTCAAATTGGAGTGCAGTATTGAGTGCCTATTGGGTTCGGGCTATTTGGGTCTCCATCATGTAAATGATTGTTTTTTTTATTGTATTAAAATGCACTTGATTATTTATAATTTTGATACAAATATTTCAATATTTTTGGAAGTGGATCCTTGGGGTGTGGCAAAGTGGTATCAGAGCCTGTGCCCAGCCAGAAGTGTGGGACTGGGTCAAGGTCGGGTACTTGGTTTCACACTGCCTGGGGTGGTGAAAAATTATATTTAAAAAAAAAATTATATGTATAGTTTTGAAATATTTTGAGTTAACAAGCAATACCCCTAAATTTCATCTTTATTACTGTTAAATGATTATTAGGTTTTATGGGGTCAAAATAAAGATTATGAGCTTATTGGGAGTATGACTATAAATTGAGAAATATTTGGTGAGTCACTAGATATGTGTGGTGTGTCATGTATTTTGTGCTAGTAGTGTGACACGTATGTGTGTGTGTTAGCTTTAGATAGATTTGTCCAAGTGATGTTTGTGCAGTCAACGGTTAAAATAAAAAAATAATAATAATTAAAAAAAAAGATAGCATGTGGTGGTTACATAGTCCAAACCGTGTGGTGTGTATATAATTTAAGTGTGTGTCTTGATAGTGATACTTCACAAATTAAGGAAGTAGCACACTTTGGCAAAACACCAAGAGCAAAAGTGAGTTTAGCTTTGTGAGTCATTAGTCTCAGCCAGCAAGAAGAAGAAAGAAAGAGTTTGTGAATCTCAGCTTGATTTTAGGTACGGGATTGTGTATAATATACTCTTAAATCTCTGGAGTATTTTACTTGTTATCCCTATTTGGATTCTCTTTGAATTATATTGTCCTTTTATTGGATCTATGTATTTTTGATAAAGTATTATCACGATATTATTTTGGCTAAATGCCATGTAATTGATGGGTATATGAGTATGGAGCACCTGCCAAGAGCTAATAGTCCAGATACCAGGAAAGTCATGATTACTGATTTGGTAAAAGGTGAGGTGTGGTGAGTCTTGCTATATTACCACGAGAAACCCTAGAATGATGCTCTTAGGGGTGAGCGGTTGATTGTGGAATACATGCATTTTTTTAAAACCTATCAAATTGTGAAATTCGTCATGATGGGTACATTGTGCTTATTATCTATGCATGCATATGTTATAGTCCAATGGATGCATAATACATGTGATAAGGTCAAGGCCTTAAGTCGTTTAAAAAAATAATAATAATAATAATAATAACTGTGGCATGTTGAGATGGTTGGGACTAAGACAGTCCTACAGTTAGTGCACTAATATACTATTCCATTTCGAGCGGGGCTGGTGGATAGTATACACCTTTCGAGCTGGGCTGAGGTGCTGTGGTCATGTGATGGCCAGGATTAAGATACTCCTGCAGTTGGTGCACTAATATACTATTTCATTTCGTGCGGGGCTGGTGGATAGTATACACCTTTCGAGCGGGGCTGGGGTGCTGTGGCCATGAGATTGTGCACATTCCGAGTTGGGCTTGTGTGTACAATATTAATAATAATATGTTGATAAATGATTGAAAACTAGTGAAGATAAGGAAAAAAAAAAAAAAAGAATTATGTTAGGCATTATTGGACAGTGTAATTGTCATGTGTGAGATGTAATTTAAGTTGCCAATAAGCAACTGATATTGGTAAATGCCCAAAAAAAAAAAAAAAAAAAAAAAAAAACTGAGCATGTGGCACCATTAATATTTGTACGAATGTCTTCTTTGCCACATTATGTAAATATGAGAAGGTGCGTGCTGAATTTCGCGGACGAAATTCTTTTTAAGTAGGATAGAATGTGATAACCCGTATTTTTACGCAATGATTTATGATATACACATTACTTGTGGGACCCATATGTGATATTACTTGGTATTTTTTTAATAGGTTATGTGCTAGTACATGATATGTTGGTGCCTGTAAAGGGTTCATATAGCCGACCCTCAATTGATTGGAACAGAAAGCTTAGCTCAATTTGATTGTTATTAGACATGTGGGTTAGATGTAGTGAACTAAATGGATACTACTAAAATGTCATATAAGAATATAGCACCCATGAAATACCTATTTTGATACATGCACATAAAAGGATAACTATCCTTCATATTTTATATCTATAGACTATAGCCATGTAGATCACTAAATGAATGACCATGAGGCCAAGTGCACTGTGTCTAGGTGAAAGAAAACTAATGGAATATAAAATACAATGTACAACTTGAACATATCTCTTGTCAAAAGTGATAAGTATGTGTTACATTAAGATTGTGGTGGAGATGATCGGATAATGATGTGGGTGTGCATTTAGGATAAATATTAACAATAAGATGGAGATGAAAAAAGGATAAGAATAACAGAGAGAGAAAGTGACGTGGTGGGCAAGGAGAGGATGGGGTTTGTGTATATATACCGATGTATGAAGGTTGCAAAAAAGAAAGGAGAAATGGCAGATAACCGGGCAAATATATATATATATATATATATATAGAGAGAGAGAGAGAGAGAGAGAGAGAGAGAGAAAAAGGAAAAAAAAAAGAAAAGAAAAGAAGCAATTAAGGAGAGAAAAGAGGAGGAATTGCTCAACCTCATTTTAGGGGCCAGAGTAGCAGTTAGAAGTGAGGAAATAGAAGAATTGGAATAACTCAAATTGGAGTGCAGTATTGAGTGCCTATTGGGTTCGGGCTATTTGGGTCTCCATCATGTAAATGATTGTTTTTTTTATTGTATTAAAATGCACTTGATTATTTATAATTTTGATACAAATATTTCAATATTTTTGGAAGTGGATCCTTGGGGTGTGGCAATATGAACTTTAGTAAGGAACATTTGGACTTTCTTAAGCAACATATGAACTTTATTATGTTACATTTGGACTTTAGTAAGGAACAATTAAACTTTCTTAAGAAACATTTGGACCTTAGTAAGGAACATTTGGACTTTCTTAAGCAACATTTGGACTTTAGTAAGGAACATTTGGACTTTCTTAAGCAACATATGAACTTTATTATATTACATTTGGACTTTAGTAAGGAACATTTAAACTTTCTTAAGAAGCATTTGGATCTTAGTAAGGAACATTTGGACCTTAGTAAGGAACATTTGGACTTCCTTAAGCAATATTTGGACTTTAGTAAGGAACATTTGGACTTTGTTAAGCAACATATGAAATTTACTATGTTACATTTGGACTTTAGTAAGAAACAATTGGACTTTTTAAAGAAACATTTGGACTTTCTTAAAAAACAGTTGGACTTTCTTAAGGAACCGTTGGACTTTCTTAAGGAACATTTGGACCATAGTAAGGAACATTTGGACTTTCGTAAGATTTATTTGGACTTTCTTAAGAAACACTTGGACGTTTGTAAGGAACATTTGGCGATCTATTTTCTTAATGATGCAATCTACTTATTTTTATTGTTATCTTCAAGGTAAAGTTATTTTACACTCTATTCACTACATCCAAACCCATGTACATTAATATACAAGATACAGTACATAAAAAAAAAAAGAAATAATTGAAAGGTATTCTAATTAAAGATATTTTACTTAGTATATTTAAAGTAACTTTGATTGAATAATGTTCTAATTCTTTCAGTGACGTGCATTACTCATAACAATATTATGTACAACAAAATTATTCACAATAGTTGTAAAATACATGTAAAATGAAGATATGTTTGTCTTCTCAAATTAGAACTTCACTTGAATGGTCTTCTATCTTGAACTAGAGTTGAAATGGAATGAAATTTATATATGTTTGTGAAGTAAAACTAAAAAATACAAAGATGTAGTCAAAATGAGAGAGATGATGAAAGTTAAATGTTTCCCCATTCAACATCTTCTTTAGATTTCTCTTTTGAAGTCCAAATTTTGCCTCCAAAGTTGGTTGTTGGCTCATTAAAGGGTGTTTAATGCAACAACCTTAATAAAAGCAAAGCAAACCTTAATAAAAGCAAACCTTAAATTCTTGTACTTTTTTCAGTCAATGGGTGGTAGTTGGACTTTAGTTGGTTGTGTACAACATCTATTCCATTAGGTACAACATAGTGATGTTTAGTATTTTGCAAATTTAGCACATTTCTTTGCAAAGTCCAAACAACCTTTATCAAAGTCCAAACAATCCTTAGGAAAGTCCAAACCTTCTTTTTTTGTTTTTACAAACTTGAATTTTATTTAGTTGTATACAACATTTATTCCATAAGGTACAACATAGAGATGCTTAGTATTTTGCAAATTTGGCACTTTTCTTTGCAAAGTCCAAACAACCTTTATCAAAGTCCATACAACCATTAGGAAAGTCCAAACCAACTATTTACTTTTTTTTTTAACAGACTTGAATTTTTTTTTTACTTGTGTACAACATTTATTCCTTACGGTACAACATATCGAGCTTACTATTTTCCATACACATTTCTTTATAGAAAATACTTTTGCTCACATGAACAGTGGTATTCTCCACGTGGAGCCGCCCCACTATAGAACCCTTAGGAAAGTCCAAACCTGCTATTTACTTTCTTCGTTTTTTATTTATTTATTTATTTTTTTACCAAACTTGAATTTTGTTTAGTTGTGTACAGTGTTTATTTCATAAGGTACAACATAGTGATGATTAATATTTTGCAAACATGGCACAATTCTTTTCAAGGTCCAAACAACCCTTATGAAAGTCTAAATCTGCTATTTACCTTTTTTTTTTTTTTTTTTAACTTACTTGAATTTTATTTAGTTGTGTACAATATTTATTCCATAAGGTACAACATAATAATGCATATTATTTTACAAACTTGGCATATTTCTTTGCAATGTCTAAATAATCCTCGTTAAAGTCTAAACAGCTCTTAAGAAAGTCCAAACCTGCTATAGCAAGTTGCAAGGCATTTAATGCCTTAATATTATGACAGCCTTCCTTCTTCCTAAATATTTAAGGGGCTGAATTATGTCAGCCTTTTCATATCTCTTCCAATTAACACTTACCACATATATATAGTGGTTTTGTCCCACCTAGAGCAAAACCATTTCACCCCACTACAGCCGGACCCCAGTGTCCATTACTGGTGTCTTCGTACCTTGGGATTACCCAAAAATATCTCCTTCGGTTAGACCCCTGTCTAGGCTCCTCACTTCCGAGTTTTGAGTTAGTCTTCTTTATTCCAACATAAGTAGATAGACCTAACAAAAAGAAAAGCACGGTGAGAGAGAAAGTAACATCAAAAAGAAAAAATAAAACAATAAGAGACTAATAAGTACATATGCAATTAAAAAAAAAAAAATCAAACACCAAACTATGATCAATTGAGACAAGGCCAGTTTCAGTTTGTAAACCTTCCTAGCAAAATCTTAAACTTTATTCCATGTAGCATAATTCAAACAAAATCTACATTAGTAAACACTAAACACCAAGTGAAATTAAGGGGGACAATTAGTGAAAATGACATTATGCTAAGATTTTTCGGTATTAAAGGATAATTAAAATTATTGATTAGGGAAAGGTACTCTATACAAAAATATTAGGTGAAATTTGACTTGATATATACATGAATATTAAGTGATATATCAAGTGAAATTTCACTAAACCAGTAGTAGGTGTACATTAATATTAAGTAAAATTTCACTTAACTCTATATTTGAGGGTTTTTCTTAACAAATTGGAATTTAAACATTTTTTTTTTTTGAACTGCAGAAGTTTTATTAAGTAGCCAAAATGGCCAAAGGGATACAAACAAGACTCCCAAAACAGCACCTTGAAAAAAAAAAAAAAAACAAAAACCCACAGTAAAGGTTTTAGAGCAAAGCAAAGGTCATCTCAGGTAGTGGTTCATAACTTATGAACTCCAAATTTGCAAGTTTAGAAGCATATGAGAACAAAGATGAATTTGTTGCTGCAAAGCCTAGGAATAATCTCCAAGAACAAAGACCAGGTTTGCGCCGTAGAAGGGCTCGGTTTTCTATGAAGCCTAACTCAATGTATAATCAATAATGCTAGGCACACTCCAAAATCTACATTGAAATACACACAGGACAATCATGACCGTTGATTTCGGCGGGGCTCTTGTGGGTTCCACGCGGATCCCACCGAAATCAATGGCTACGATTGTCCTGTGTGGATTTCAATGTGGATTTTGGAGTGTGCTTAGCACTACTCATGTATAATATGTTGTGTACTGCTTAATTTTCTCAGAAAAGTGCATTTTTAAGTAATTTTTTTTAATGAGTTGTTAAGTCATCATGTAGTACATTCATTTGACAGTCAGCCTTCTCTGGTTGCAGAACCTAGCTTGGACATTGCTAAACTGCAAGACCCAGAGGAATATTTCTTGGCCTGTAAAAAATTTGCAAGTAATTCTTTCTTTATCTTCTCTGAAAGTTTGCCAAGTATGGTAATATTTTAACTTGTGGTATGTAACCCATTAACCCAGTATGTATATGTATGTTATATACTATTTTTTTAATGTTCCAGGAAGTCATTTACTTTTAAGCCTCATCAGTATTTGTCAGTGCTTTCTCAAAATGATTGTACAATGATATCCTCTCAAGAGAAATTGGAACAGGAAATTTTTGATGGTTATGGCTCGCAATCAGAACCAATTGGTCCAAATGTGGAATCGCAGGAAAATGAATTAGCTGGTCAGTGAACTATCTATACTATTATAGAAAGGGAGAAGTAAGGGTACCAAAAAAATGAAGTCTATCACTCATAATTACAATTATACCATAAAATTTTATACTAACAAAATATAATAGTAGGGGTAAAATAAAGTAATTATTTAAAAAAAAAAAAAAACTGTTTAGAATTTAAAAAAACTGCCCAGAAAGTGATTCTAAGAAGGAAAAAAAAAAAAACAATTCTTTAAAAAAAAAAGTTTAAAACTTGCACTCACAAAGTGAGTGACACTCCACTAGTATATTGAATAAAAAAATGTTGAACTCATGTTTTATCAGTTTTAAGAAGTTATTATTAGGGGCTCTGTGGCTTTTTTTGATATTATTAGATAAAATAATGGGTAAATTACAGTAACACCCCCTGAATTATGATCATTTTTTACTAACACCCTCTAAACTATAAAATTGAATAGACTCACCCCTGAACTATACAAAATGAACAAATTCACCCATGAAGAAGGGGGTTTAGTGTCAACAAGGGATAGTTTTAGGGGGTGAGTTTGTTCAGTTTTAAAGTTTAGGAGATGTTAGTGAAAAATGCTCATAGTTCATAGTTCAGGGGGTGTTACTTTAATTTACCCTAAAATAATTTCATTATAACCCAAATCTAATTCCTGCATCACGTTTGTGCTGAAGTACCTATGGACCTGCTTCAGCCAAAACATGTTTTTTTGGGCTCTATGGTGCTTAAATTGATCCAAACAGGCTAATATATGCGATTTGAGTCCCCAAAGCACCTTTGTGCCCACACATGCATTTGAGAAGTCATTCCAAACAGGGCCTTATTATTATTTACCTGATAAATTTTTTATATATGTATTGAACAGGATCGATGGATAAGACCGGGAACAGAGTTAGTGATCTTTTGTACGAATTACCATCCAGTAAATGTGAGAATTTAGATGGGGATGGGGCATTGTCTTTCTTGCAGGAGCGCTTGCAGATCAAACCTACTGTCTACTGAGTTTGGCGTAAAATTGTCAAAGACTCGAAAGCCATTATCTGATTTTCAAAACGCGGTGAAAGGTACAAAGTATTATAACTCCAGCAAAACGAAAAACAGATGTTAGAAAGCCCCCTTAGCCCTCTAGCTTCACCAACCCCGCCTAGAATTCCTTTTCGCCTCAATATCCTTATTGAAAAAGCGAATTTCACAATCAAGATTGTCAAGATTCTTAGCTCTTGATATTGATGTATTACCACCCAGAGATTTTTCTCCAGCTGAGCCTTTTGATGAAGAATTAGATCAGGTTGATTCGAGAAACAGTTCGAGTCGTTAATTGCACGATTCATTTCTGTAGAAAATAAATAATAATAACATATACTATGTAAATAATGTATCCATATTAAAACATATGTACAATTTTTAATGCTTAAAGTGAACAATATAATCATATAACACAGATTTCAGGCATTATCCAGGTTCAAATTGTTTAAAAAAAGGGTGATGCTATTTCCACTCCATCATTGAACTAAGGCACTCCATGGTACCACTCTTAGAGCATGTGGTACAATGTATGTAATGCATGACATATATGGTACCATATGCTCTAAGAATGGTACCATGGAGTGCCTTAGTTCAACGATGGAGTGGCAATAACAATTCCCTAAAAAAATTTTCAATTATATATAGCTTCAAAGTTCAAAATTATGATTCGTGAATTGTACCGGCTTGTATGAAACTCGAATTGACTCATGTAAAACGACCGATTCTAACAACCCTGGCTATACATGGTTATGCATAGCTTGACAAGCAATCCTAGAATGTGATGTTTTGTGATGAGATGCAGGTTGAAGATATGCCATAGGAAAAAGTGCCTTTTGCATATCCAACTGATATCAACGTCAATGACTCAAGTGAGCCGTTACTGATTTTGAAAAATATGGACTAAATGAAACGGAGGAGAATATAAGGTTCGTTATTTATTTTATTTTTCTTTCGAAAAGACATATATGGTTCTTTACACTTGGTGCTGGATAATAATGTTAGAAAATTGAGAAATTCTTGATACTGAATGTGAGATTGTGATTTGTTTGGACAAGAAGCAGGTACAAGATACGACTCAGAACACTATTTCTTTTGTCCTATGAGATATTAACCTTGATGATTCAGCTGTGGAAAAATTTAACATAGCAATCTGCATCAATCTGGTATGCTTAATGTTGTGCTTGGTTTTCAAAACTCATACATTTGTAAATTGTTACGACATTGTCAGACATAAGAAGATATAAGCTTGCTTTAAGTTACCAAGCTCAGTTGCGGCCCGTTTGGTAACAACTTCTGTCTGTTGTTTAGTGTTTGCACCTATTGTTTATTCACTTTCCTACCATATGGAAGCTGTCGATCTTTTACAAGGCTGCTAAGTGGTCTATGAAAGATGACATGAAGTTGTGATTGACAAATGAAAGATATAATATAAAATCTATTTGTCATGATGTGACAGCACACGATTTTCTTTAGACAATAACTAGCTGTTCAAGAGAGTACAAATCTTGTAACAATTTGTGGAGGACATCCCCCCTTCCCCCACATCTTCGTCATCTTCTTCTCTCTCAGAGAATGATGTCTAGTTTTGGTTGTTTTCAGATTATATTATGCTTTCAATTCTTTCGATATTCTTGGAATAATTGTGAATATTTAGAATCCTAGTCTAATAATTACCACCTCTGGTTCTTGGAAAGTTAGATGATTTTAGGCTCCTTCTTCTGTACTTCAGTTCACATGTTGGGGACTTTATCAGGTAGTGCAATGAGTTAGATTACTATTCATACTTGTTCAAAAATAAAATGTCCTTGGTTTTTGTTTTAGCTTATGCAACATATATTTTATTTGTCCATTCTGCACATCGTGAGAGAACATGTAAGTCAGGTGGTTGCCTACGGAAGTGGCAAAAGACTATCCAAGCCTAAAATAAGTTTCTCATATCTTATCATCATAATTTATGAAGTTAAACTTTTCTTCTTGTGACCTATAAGAAACACAGATTACAATAAGGGGACACGGACACGACACAAACGAGACGGTGACATGACAAATTCTAAAAAATTTAAAACACGGACGCGGTGAGGACACCACAAAATGATAAACATATATCTACTTACTTCTAATCATGTATGATAAGAACATCGTATGATACAGAGTAAAACTAAGATGACAAATTATCTTTACTTTCAAAAAGTCCCAAATATGTATACTATTCTAAGATGTCCAAGTACTCTGAATTCACAAAGCTCTATTATGCTTCCACAGACGCTCTTTTCCTGTTTTTTTAACAAAATTTGTTTATCTAAAAAATTGTAATTGTACTCTTCATTTAAGAAGCACTAATTGGCTTTTACTTTGGTGTGTCCCACACATATCAAAGAATGTCCGACTTCTGTTTATGTCTATCAAACAAAATATTTTTTTTATAAAAAAAGTAGGACACTGTCACACCCCAACCCGCCTCGGGCGGATTGGGACACGTGTAACAAAGCCCACACACCAAATCATCCTTAATTTGTTAAGAAAATCACGAATTAGATCTTATAAAACAAGTTTGTGATGACAAAATAGTCTCAAGGACAAAATGGTCATTAATAAAGTATAGAAAATTTTATACCAAAGTTAGATCTTTGAGTCCCGGTTTCAACGCAAAAAAACGGTGCGCGAATCTGAATTTTCTAGAGAGAATTATGCTCGTTTCAGTAAAGCCATTTGGCTGAAAACAGACCAGCGGATCGATCAGCCCCAAAATCGAATCGATCCGGTTTTAGCAGAATGCAATTTTCTGCTCCTCCAGATGTCCCAGATCGATCCGCACCAGACCTGGATTGATCTGGATTATGCAGAATACGATTTTAGCAGATTTCCCCTATTTTTTAAGCTTAAAAACACCCGAACTTCAACCAAACCTTATGGAACTTTAAGAAAACTTTACCAAACCATATCTAAGTTCTTCCAAACATTAACCACACATGAAAAACACTATTACAACTATAAGAGATGCAAATTTAACCTCATTTGAAACAAGTTAAGTCATTAAAACTCATTTGTCATTAACCCAACTTAGATTTAAGAAATTCCTCGGAAAGAAGTTCCAAAACTATTTCAAAAGTACTCCCTAGTGTTTTAAAGCTTCAACCAAACATTATAAGAGTTTCCAAAACATTTCAAACCATTTGAGAAGTATTTTGACTCTCAAACCACATTAATCCTCACTAGAAACACAAACTTCTCTTGTCAACTCATATTATGCATAAACAACCAAACAAAGAGAAATTAAGTAAAATTTTACAACAAAACTACTCAATTCTTCCAAGTCTTTTCCCCACCACACATAACTTGTGAGGTGCAAATACCACTCACATCACAAGACACATAACTAATACCAAAATAACTTGACTTATTACAAGAGCTTCTCAAAACACAATGTTTTTTTCCACCATTTTGGAGTACAAAGATTACAACTAAACTAAAACTTCTATACATATGAACATATCAACACATCCACAACTCCCATGCCTAAGCCGTCGTGTGGATCATTTCCTTTCCTCCTCTCGTGTCGTACCTGCGGTGGTTATTCAATAACCATAACAGAAAATAATATTTGTTTAAGCTTTCGCTTAGTGAGTGAAGCTAATCACATGTATGAGTGTATGTATCATGCTCAATGCACAAGCTATTCAACAATCCACATATTGTTTAGTCTCCAAAAGACCAAATATCAACTCACCGTGACGTCGCTCTTGTCTTTTGCCCTTATGTGCATATAGTACCTCTAATTCACACCATCTCATATACCCTTCCACAGTTGGGTCGTCACCCACACCTTTACACAGTTAGTGTGGTGAGTACCCTTACATAGATTAGGCTTTCCACGTCTCCTTATTATGGAGTAAATCCACGGTGAACCAACACAAGGTTTCCTTCAACCCATATAAGCACATAAGCACATAACCATCTCAAGTATGACAATTCTTGCAAAATTAAGCATATTAAGCTTCCAATTTACACTATTATGTTTTAACCAACATAATTAAATATACTAACATCATAATCACATAATACATCATCAATCTTAACTTTAAACACAAATATACATTCAACCCATGGATTAGACTCACTTACCTCTTACAGATTTTACCCCAGACAAGTGAATCCCTTAACGATTCTTGTCCAAATCCTACTCCGGGATAATTCCTACAAGTTTTACAATAAATCCCCAATTTGCGTCTAGGTTATCTAACATGAGAAATCAATGGAAATCTCAACAAACATGGATTAATAAGTGTTGAAATTAGGGGATTGTATCCCTGTTTTTATGTTCTTATTTATGGGTCATGTTGACCACATTTAAGGAGATTAATTTCTTTCCCTTTCTTGTTATTTTCTTTCCTTTCTTATTTCACCTTGTAATGCTATATGTACTTGGGATGTACAGTAATAAAATTATCCCTTCTCCAAATTCTTTTTGGTATCAGAGCCTTTGTTCCTAACCCTAACCACCACAAACTTCAACCCACTACCACCGGAATCTCCACCCACCCTAGCCGCAGCCTACTACAACCCTAGCCGCAGCCTTCCAGCCTCTTTCATCTTTGGCGCAGCCCATCCACCCCTCCAACCCTAGCCGGAGCGTACCAGCAGTCCACCCTCCTGCGGCGCAGCCCCCAAGCCTCCCGACTTGGTCTAGCAGCTTCTCGGCTGCATCTTCTACCCTTCTCGGGCATGTGAGGAATATTCTAGGGCTTTTCGTCCTCTCTCGTCGTCTCGTCGGGTAACCACGTCTCTAGTTACCCCGTCTCAGTCTGCCGATGTCAACCGGCTGTCCATAGTCTGCCATTGTGAACCGACTGTCCACTCCTCTTTATTTGGTGTTGTTCTCTCTTACTGCTGTCATGGTTGATCCTGCTAAGTCCGGTGTTACAACTACTGTATCTACCCTGCTCATCTGGATCTCTCTCATCCAACCCCTGCTCAACGGGTTACTAGCGTTGTTTTGAACGGGAAGAATTTTCATGCTTGGTCCAATTCCCTTCGTCTTTACCTTGGCGGCAAACAGAAGCTTGGTTGGTTACTTGGCAAGGAGCCCCAACCAACAAAAACTGATGCCAAGTATGAAGAATGGTTTTCTAACAATTGCATTATTTTGGGGTGGATGTTTAATTCGATGGAGGAGTCAATTTATCACATGTTTATGTATCACACCACTGTTCATGGGCTTTGGACAGCTTTGAAGAAGCTGTATGCCCATGCTCATTCTGACTCACGAGTTTTTGAACTCTACCTGGACATCTCGCATGCCTCTTAGGCTGCTCTGGGTCACTCTGTTTTTGAATATTTTTAGCTATTGGCAGACCCGGTGGGAGGAGTTAGCCCAATATGAACCCATCAGTGATTTTCCTAATGATGGTGATGTTGAAGTCAAACGTCTAGAACGTCGACATACCTACCAATTTTTGATGGGACTGAAACCTGAGTTCGAGGCCCAACGTACCCAGATTCTAAACACTGTTCCTATGCCCTCTTTATTTGAGGCTTTTGCCACTGTTGAAGGGGACGAGCGTCGCCGTTGCATTTTAGCACCACCCACGGTGTCTGCTCCTCCAGTCTCTGATCAGATGGCTTTTGCTGCCTGCCCGGGCCTTCGCCCGCCTTTTGGTACTTCAGGTCCTCACCCTCCTAGTGGTGCTCCCTCAGGTCCTCGTCTTAATGGTAACCGTCCATATTGCCAGCATTGTCGTGTGCTTGGTCACACTATTGATCGTTGTTTTGACCTTCATCCTAAGTTAAAGCAGCAATATAATAAGGCTCGGGGTGTGGGTCATGGGAGAGGTGCTCCTCGTACTGGAGCTATTGCTGAAATGATTGCACCTTCACCAGACTATACTGAGCTTCAGTCCCAAATTGCCCAGCTGCAGTCACATTTGGGCCTTAGCGCTACCTTATCCTCTACTCCCGGACCTACAGCTGCTATTGCCACAAGTACTCCTACTGCTCTTTATGGTAATTCTACCCATCCTACTTGGATTCTGGACTCCGGCGCTAGTAATCATATGACTGGTGAACTCTCTTCCTTTGTTTCTCCGTTTACTCCCATTGATCAGTCAGTTCGTATTGCTAATGGATCCTCTGTGTCTGTTCACAGTCAGGGTGACACATATTTATTTTCTGATATTACTCTTTCATCCGTTTATTTTATTCCTAATTTTGCCTGTAATCTTCTGTCTGTTAATCGGTTAGCCAAAGATCATAAATGTGCAGTTGTGTTCTTACCCAATTGTTGCTATCTGTAGGACCTGACTTCGAAGAAGATTTTTGGCAGGGGGTATGAGCGTGACGGCCTCTACTACTTTGGTGATCCTCCTTCAACCAGGGTGTCCTCTTCCAGCCTGCAAGCTACTGTTTCTTCTAGTTCCAATAATAATGTCTTACCGGCTTTGAATACTCATGTTTTTTCTCTTAAAACTTTGGATTTGTGGCATGCCCATTTAGGACATGCAAATTTTCAATATTTGTGTTGGTTATTCCCACCGTTAAATAAAGCTTGCAAATGTTATAATTTTAATTGTGTGGTTTGTGAATTGTCCAAGCATACACGCACCTCTTATATACCTCGCATGTACCGAGCACTTGGTGCTTTTGACCTTATTCATTCTAATGTATGGGGTCCCTCATCTACCACTGCTTTGTCCCAACACAGATATTATGTCACATTTATCGATGATTACACCCGTTTTACTTGGGTTTATCTTTTGAAAAAAAAGTCTGAAGTATTTTCTCACTTTAGAAATTTTTTATAAATGGTTAAAACTCAATATCATACTGTTGTGCGTAATATTCGTTCTGATAATGGACGGGAATATATTATTGATGAGTTTAGGGCTGCTCTTAATAAAGATGGTATACCACAACAACTTACCTGTCCCTACACTCCAGAACAGAATGGTGTGGCAGAACGAAAGAACCGCCATATCATGTATGTAGTTAGGTGTCTCTTATGTGGTATGGGTGTACCTAAATATTTTTGGGACATGGCTATTCTTACCGCTACATATCTTATTAATCGTACTCCGAGTCGTGTACTTCTTGGAAAGGCACCTCTTTATGTTCTTAAACCTAGTTGTACTCTCTTTCCTATTGTCCCCCGGGTGTTTGGTTGTACTTGCTTTGTCCAAAATAAAAGTCCTACCCGTACCAAACTTGATGATAAGGCAGTTCGTTGTGTCTTTCTAGGGTGCTCATTCATGTCTAAAGGTTATCGTTGCTATGATCCTCTCACGCGCCATTTCTATAATTCTTTGGATGTTACCTTTCTCGAAACAGTTCCTTTTTATCCAGGTTCTTCTACTCTTCTAGCATCTGTAGAACCCGTGGTGGAGGATATTTCGGTTCAACCTCGTCCAGTTCCTATCTTTGAGTCTCTTCCACCTGTTTCCAGTGCTCCATTACAGGTTTACTCCAGGCGTCAGCACGCTCCTGCTCCCCCGCCAGCTTCTTCTCCGGACTCAGGTATATCCTTTCTGTCACACCCCAACCCGCCCTCGTGGGCTAGGACACGTGTAACAAAGCCAACAAGGACCAAACAATCACTTTTAACGTTCCAAAAATTATTATTTTGACTGAAATACCAGGGGAAAAATATCATTTATCAAACAAAATAATAGAAAGAGATAAAATAAAGTTTTAAAACAGTCGAATCGTACTTGGGCAGAGTTTCCCCTGTTACAGCACCATTCACCCTGTTTTCATAAACCAAAATATTTCAACCCTTGCAACATTTTATTTCCTTAAATATTCCAAAACACATCAAAACCTAACTAATATTTATAGATTCATCCTAACATAAGAAAAGTTAAAATCATAACTTCTAATATGTTCTTATACATAAAACTGTAATAATTATACTACAACTCTCAAACATCTCCAACTAGTAATTTGAAAATAAATAAAATGAATAATACAAAACCCATCTTAGCAAACCCAGCCCCATAGTCTTGATCATTTCTCACTGTAATGTTCATCTGAACCTGCGTGGTCATTAACCACAAAAATCGAATAAGCTTTCGCTTAGTAAGTACGTGGTACTAATCATGCAATTGTAGTATTTAATGATTCATAACACTAATTAAACATTCACAACAATAAATGGTCGCAGGCGTGTCAAGCAATCAATCACCATCGTTCTGGACCCCTGATTGCGGGTCATTCTCACTTTGTCGTCGCTTTAAAATTGATATCACACACTCTCAAGTGACCGAAGTCAATTCGCTGTGGTCGTCACCACCGTCCCCTTTTCTCTGAGGACTTCATCATCATCCCCATTTTCTTTGATGAATGGCGTCCTTTATATACGGGCTAAATAATGATGATTATCACTTGAAACCCTTTGACCCAAATAAGCACATAAGCAACTCAACATGGCAATTTCAGTATTTGTAGACATGTTAAATAATAATTAATCACATGCTTTTCTACTTAATCACAATTAAGCAATTTAAGCATTTACAAACAAATAAATAACATTAAATATCCAATTTTGGGATTAGGACACTCATCTCTACGAATAATCAAATAAACCTAGAAACCCCGAATATATCCTAGATCCAGCCGAAATATGAACTTGCAGCTAATCCTACACAATTTTGGTAAACTAAATGTTACCAACTCATTTGGGTCACGAAAAATCTATCGATTAAACTCAAATTAAATTATACTATAAGGTTAGGCTTAACCCCACGAGTCCAAATATAATCTCATATCGCGATTTGGGCAACATACGACGAAGTATAGCACTGAGAAGGTAAAACCCTCACTTTCTCTTTTCTTCTTTCTCGCGGCTCTCCCCTTTCTTTTTTTTTTTCTTTTTTTTTTCTATCCTTTGTTTTTTTTTTTAACAATTAACTAATATATATATATATATATATTATATACACACCACTGCGCCGCCTTACCAAATGACACAGCACACACTTTCACGTTTTGTTTTGTTTTTTTTTTTTTTTTTTTTTAAACAAGATGGGCATGAGAAATGATATGGTGCGTCTCGATCCATGTAAACTAACTCTTATCTATATTTAGACCCCCAATTATTTTGTAGACCTTATTATAATATCTAAACTAATTATTCTACTATCCCAATATCTAAGTGAATTTATATTTATGTCACGCATGGGTTCCAAACGTGGTCCCCAATATCATATGAAGGCACTAATTAGCCTACTAATTATGTCATGTGTCCAATTACACCCTCACAAGGGTACCCAGACTGGTCCCATAAATAAACATAAACAATAATAGAATATTAAAGCAATTGCATTTTTATCAATTAAATAATTATATGGCATCAGCATGTATTATAATGTACACATTTACATTTACATGTCTACCATTTAATCACATAAATGTAACTAAATGCAATTTATCAAATCTGGACCTCCCGTGGGTCTCATTTCACATATGTCCAACTGTGCCCTTTATCAAGCACTTATCACATCGGGGTAACTGGAACTTACCCAAATCATCACATGTAATTAATTATACTAATTAATGCATGTAAAATAAATATTACTAACTTTTTCCGGGTACGGGTAATACCTCTCTCCCTCGCTTTTAGGAAGTTTGTCCCCAAACTTTTCTTACCTTACGAATCAAATAGATGCAAGTGTTTCTTCTCGAATTTCTACTGGTTTATCTGCAAGAACACGATTGTAAAATACATTATAACCACTCGTGTGACCACAATCGCAAGTGACTGGTTCCCATTCTTTTCAATATTTCCAATAGGCGTACTGGAATTTCTCACTCAGTTTGTCAAACTATACCCTTTTTCTAAAGATAAAACTTCAAGAAGTATTTTTTTCACCCCATAGTAATCATATCCCCCAATCATTCTGGAACAAATCTCACTTGTCTTTATTATATTTCCCCACTAGATATCAGCGGATGATAGAACATCTTGCAAAAGTTCAGTCTCATTTCCATTGCTTCTTGCAATATTCCAGAACTTCTTCATAATTGACTGCTTTTTTCTAAGAAGACAAGTACTAGTATCCACATGACTTCGCAAATTCCTTTAACATATAGGTTGTTTAATCCCAGCAAATCCGCAGTTTTAATCAAAACCACAATCTGATTGGGTCACCTTGTCCACAATCATTTATATGACAACGACTAATTCTCGTTGACTTTGGCAACCATGTCATGAAATTTAATACAATAAACATTCAACTCAGATTGTCAATAATGTCAATCACAACAATCCCATGAACCTTTATTATTTTTGCCATATACCACACATCGCAAAGAATGCTTCACATTTTCCATCTAAAGATAGCTCTCTCAATATCTTTGTTGAAACTTTGACCTAATAATGTCAAATCAATCTTCAAAAAGACTTGTGCCCTGTAATTAATTACAAAGTCATCATATGCAATGAAATGTAATTAGTAATATCGCATACCCAATTACTAACGTATTATATACTCAAATCTCATTATATACTTCAATATTTCTTCTGAACACATTCACTTGAACTATCTTCACTCAAAGTACATACTTGACCTTGAGCTTCTGATACATTTTACTATAGAGTAGAGCTCAATCACTTTCCTTTCTGTACTTTATCACAAATTTCTAAAACAGAAACCCAAATCGATATTTAAGTCAATTTCCACTCATCTATTATAGTAATGCTGGATGACCTCTATTTAATATCTTCATTCCTTTCCCAATTCCAAGACAAATTTTAGCTTCCAATAGATTTTGAATCTTGACTTAAATCCTTTCTGAATAGTCAACGCGCACACCAAACCCTTGTTGATCTCTGATTCGAGCACCAACGACCCTTTTGTCTTCACCTGATTAATACAAAATTTCAAACTGTAGCTATCACGAGTTCCAACTATTTTCTGTACCATGTATTCAATTATCGTTGTATGACTAAATATTCCAAGTCATGACAACTAATATAAACTTCCAGCTCGTTAGAATATTACTGCCAAATGCTCAATATAGAAAGAATACCATGAATTCTAAATCTTGTACTAAATAATTCATTTTATGAGATTTCAACCATATACAGTATAAATTGCTGTTGCATCAACACATAACCCAATCCCAACACAAATCTTTGCAGCAATAATATCAATATCATCATAGATCGATTTTATTTGGTTATTGAGAGCTTCATTGTAATCGATATAAGTTTAACAGGTGTCCTCGTGCAGAGAAGAAATCTTCAATCTATTTTAATAATACCTGATCAACCCCGTAACTTCAAATTCACGTCACCTTCAAAAGTCCCGATTGATTAATTTCCAACGATACCCACAAAAGCTCTATCCCTCTAAATCACATATTCCAGAAACACAACTCATCCACCAGATGTTCAACATAACACAATGTTTCACAATTCTCAAATTATTCAGATTGTAGAACTTACCCATATTTCGGTTTACGCTGTCTAAGCCCCAATATATAGAAATCAATATACTCATTTGTCCTCTCCTTGTAGCACTTACAATCAATAAGCAACTGATTTTGTTGTGATGATACTCAAATATGATCCAACACTCCTCAATCTCTAATTTTCTCCTATTTACCCAAGTATGCAATACCCTTTTTAAAGACGACACTTGTATGTAAACAAGATCAATCATTGATCTCTGACTGTAATCCTAAGCAACAAGCGATTTCTTCTTTCCAATGTTAGAATTCTTCACAATCATACGTTCGAAAAATACAATACTCACCAGTTATTGTGACTCAATATCTACCTAAAGATATCCAAAACATCTCTTTAAAATGAAGTGCTTTATCACCATGTCATACTTACCTTGTAACCAAGAATATCCCAACTCAGTTCCCAAGAAATAAATTGATATTCCTTATAACCCATCAACCAAAATCACGTATCTGCAACAAACAGTATTAAGAATAATACGTAGAATATCACAAGTTACTTCCAGACACTTTTCTTTCCAAAATCGTTTAGAATTCATTTTAGAATATAATATTTCAATTTAAAATCAAAATAAAGGTAGTGTACTCAGTTGAGCTTTCTAGCCCAACAATATTCATTTAAAATCTCTTTCCATATAAGAAAATACAATTATCATATAATCAAAATATTTTCCATTAATAACTCCTTTAAACAGCAATTGAAAATACTCTATTTGATTAAAACACTTTTCTCTAGTTTCCCACTTCTACCCAATTTGGGTCAAATCCAACTACTTTTTATCAAAATATTTTTAAGCACTTCTTGATTCACAATAAATCAGTGTTGTTTTTTTTTCCACCAAAAGATAATTTCAAAATATTTTCTACTCATTTAAACATATATAAACTCACTTAACGTGACATACAAAGAATTCCAAAGTCTGAAAATTTCCAGTGATATACTAGGATATTTGACAATTGATATAGTGTACTGAAATAGTCAGATCTCGATTGCTTACATATAAAGTACAAAGATATAATAAGAATACTATTACCTGATGCACATGGTGGTTGAACGGATCTTGGAGTGGTTTAGATACCAAGGGGATTACTGCTTATTAAACTTGTAAACCCATTTTCAAATTCAAATCTCTGGTAGAAAATTCTGATACCTTGTATAGCCAATCAATCCAACAAGTTATTCGTACAACACAACTACTTAGTCTTGATCTCAATCAACTATATCATTAAGCAGAAAAGAATAATTTATAACCGTAGTGATACCCAATCGTTAGGAACACAATAGGAAAGTCTGTTACTCTGAGTTAACCCCAAATCTAGTATTCACACTGACACGTTGGAGAACCAATCATTATTCGATAATAATAGAAGCATCCCAAGATATGGAAATAAATAAATTTACGTTGAGAGATTCCTCAACAAGCCAATATAACCCAAATAGAGTTGAGAGAATCCTCAACAACCCAAAATAACTCAAGCGACTGGATAAATCCCCAAATATCTTATCACCTCAACAACTCAGTATTTTATCCTCAATCCCAAGAGAATATATAAGGAGCTCGATAAATACTCCCAAAGATCATTACCGAATAAATGGAGAAATAAGAGATAAGGATAATACAATATCTGCTCATGAGGCCCATATAAATCATAAGAAATCCAGAATTCCCCAAACTATAATATTTGAATACTAGAAAACCCACCGTAAATAAAGAAATCCAGATATCCATTTTCTTGACAGAGAATAAGCAATAATCTTCACAAATAATAATAATACCCGATAATATTCGGAAAAAACTCCATACCCACAATTATAACCCAATACTCAATAACCCTTTATCAAGTCAATATCCTTGATAAACTAATATCAGTCAAATCATTTCAGGATGACCAACTTAACTCTTGATTTCTGAACCCAAATTTCACAAATATTCCCAAACTCGGATTTTTCTTACTGAATTCACAATCCCCCTTTCCAATTCAATCAATATAACATATGGAAAAATATTCCCCCTTATACTCCATTTTTCCACAATGAAGTTTTCAACCATCTCTCCACATATTACAATATGTAGAATGCATGGAATATGATATGCATATTCAACAATATTTAAATCACGTGTAGTAAACATGTATGCCTCTACATGTAGCTACGTGTCACGATTATTATATCCATACATTTTGTTTTTTTTTTTTTATGCGTCGTATTCATCTCTCTTCCCCAAAGGCTCTAACCTATTGCTCTGATACCAAAAATTGTCACACCCCAACCCGCCCCCACGGGCTAGGACACATGTAACAAAGCCAACAAGGACCAAACAATCACTTTTAACGTTCCAAAAATTATTATTTTGGCTGAAATACCAGGGGTAAAATATCATTTATCAAACAAAATAATAGAAAGAGATAAAATAAAGTTTTAAAACAGTCGAATCGTACTTCGGCAGAGTTTTCCCTATTATAGCACCATTCACCCTGTTTTCATAAACCAAAATATTTAAACCCCTGCAACATTTTATTTCCTTAAATATTCCAAAACACATCAAAACCTAACTAATATATATATATATAGATTCATCCTAACATAACAAAAGTTAAAATCATAACTTCTAGTATGTTCTTATACATAAAACTGTAATCATTATACTACAACTCTCAAACATCTCCAACTAGTAATTTGAAAATAAATAAAATGAATAATACAAAATCCATCTTAGCAAACCTAGCCCCGTAGTTTTGATCATTTCTCATTGTGATGTTCATCTGAACCTGCGTGGTCATTAGCCACAAAAATCGAATAAGCTTTCGCTTAGTGAGTACGTGGTACTAATCATGCAATTGGAGTATTTAATGATTCATAACACCAATTAAACATTCACAACAATAAATGGTCACAGGAGTGTCAAGCAATCAATCACAATCGTTTTGGACCCCTGATTCTGGGCCATTCTCACTTTGTCGTCGGTTTAAAAACGATATCACACACTCTCAAGTGACCGAAGTCAATTCGCTGTGGTCGTCACCACCGTCCCTTTTTCTCTGAGGACTTCATCATCATCCCCCTTTTCTCTGAGGAATGGCGTCCCTTATATACGGGCTAAATAATGGTGATTATCACTTGAAAACCTTTGACCCAAATAAGCGCATAAGCAACACAACATGGCAATTTCAGTATTTTTGGACCTGTTAAATAATAATTAATCACATGCTTTTCTACTTAATCACAATTAATCAATTTAAGCATTCACTAACAAATAAATAACATTAAATATCCAATTTTGGGATCAGGACACTCACCTCTACGAATAATCAAATAAGTCTGGAAACCCCGAATATATCCTAGATCCAGCCGAAATATGAATTTGCAGCTAATACTACACAATTTTGGTAAACTAAATGTTACCAACTTATTTGCGTCACGAAAAATCTATTGATTAAACTCAAATTAAATATACTATAAGGACCCCACGAGTGCAAATATAATCTCATATCGCGATTTGGGCAACATACGGCGAAGCTATAGCACTGAGAAGGTAAAACCCTCACTTTCTCTTTTCTTCTTTCTCACGGCTCTCCCCTCTCTGTTTCTTTCTCAGTTCTTTTTTTTTTCATCCTTTGGTTTTTTTTAACAACTAACTAATATATACATACCACTGCGCCGCCTTACCAAATGACATAGCACACACTTTCACGTTTTGTTTTTTTTTTGTTTTTAAACAAGATGGGCATGAGAAATGATATGGTGCGTCTCAATCCATGTAAACTAACTCTTATCTATATTTAGACCCCCAACTATTTTGTAGACCTTATTATAATATCCAAACTAATTATACTTCTATCCCAATATCTAAGTGAATTTATATCTATGTCACGCATGGGTTCCAAACGTGGTCCCCAATATCATATGAAGGCACTAATAGACTACTAATTATGTCATGTGTCCAATTATACCCTCACAAGGGTACCCAAACTGGTCCCATAAATAAACATAAACAATAATAGAATATTAAAGCAATTGCATTTTTATCAATTAAATAATTATATGGCATCAGCAAGTATTATAATGTACACATTTACATTTACATGTCTACCATTTAATCACATAAATGCAACTAAATGCAATTTATCCAATCTGGACCTCCCGTGGGTCTCATTTCACATATGTCCAACTGTGCCCTTTATCAAGCACTTATCACATCGGGGTAACTGGAACTTACCCAAATCATCACATGCAATTAATTATACTAATTAATGCATGTAAAATAAATATTACTAACTTTTTCCGGGTATGGGTATTACACTCTCCTCCTTTAGTCTCTGATATACCTCCCAATGTTGTTTCTGATCTTGTTCCTCCTCCTCATTACCCCACTCGTGTTCGCCGCCCACGTTCTCGCTTTCTTGTTTCTCATAGTACTAATCATCCCATTTCCCAGTATATTTCTTACCAGGGGTTGTCACCAGCTTTTAGCTCGTTTGTTAGTGCAGTTGATTCTATCTCCATTCCTCGCTCTGTTCATGAAGCTCTCCAGAATCCGAGGTGGGTGGCTGCTATGGAAGCAGAAATGAGTGCTCTTCAGGGCAATCAGACTTGGGAGCTTGTCTCTCTCCCGGATGGTGAGCGTACAGTTAGCTGTAAGTGGGTTTTCAGTGTTAAGTATTTGGCAGACGACACCGTTGACCGGTATAAGGCCTGTCTTGTGGCTAAGGGCTTCACACAGGTTCCGGGTAAGGATTTTGGCGCTACTTTTGCTCCGGTTGCTGAACTGACCATTGTCCGGCTTCTTATTTCTCTTGCCGCTTCCTACTCTTGGACTCTCCATCAGCTTGATGTCAAGAACGCCTTTCTTAATGGTGATTTGACTGAGGTTATCTATATGGATCCCCCTCTTGGTTTTCGGGCTTAGGGGGAGTATTCGGGGAAAGTATGTCGCCTCCGCAAATCTCTCTATGGATTGAAGCAGTCTCCTCGTGCATGGTTCAGCCGGTTTAGTGTTGTGGTGCTTTCTATGGGATTTAGTCGATGTCACTCTGATCATACTTGTTTTGTTCGCCGTAATTCCAACGGGCAATGTATCATTATCTCTGTTTATGTTGACGATATTATTATTACAGGAGATGATGCATCAGGTATTGTTCAAGTGAAACGTTATCTTGGAATGCCGTTTGACATTAAGGATTTGGATCCTTTGAGGTATTTTCTGGGTATTGAGGTTGCCCGGTCCCGACAAGGTATTTCGTTATCCCAACGGAAGTATTCCCTTGATCTTCTCCAAGATACGGGGATGCTTGGATGTAGACCTGCTTCTTTTCCAATGGATCCAAATCATAAGTTAACTGCTGAATTAGGAGAACTTTTACCAAATCCCTCTGTATATCAACGTCTTGTGGGTCGTCTCATCTATTTGACGAACACAAGACCGGATCTGACTTTTGCTGTTAGTGTTGTGAGTCAATTTATGCACTCACCACGTACTTCACATCTTGATGCTGTTTATCATAATCTCCGATATCTGAAGACATGTACTGGTCTTGGTCTTTTCTTTAAGACATGAGCTCAATCAGGCCTCTCCTGCTTTACTGATGCTGGTTATGCAGGTTAGGGCTGGCCATCCCAACCCGAGACCCGACCAACCCGACCCAACCCGACCGACTCGAAGGGATTTGAGTGGTTTTGGCGGATGGTCGGATGAGTCATGGTTTTCCCAAACCACACCCGATTGCTTATGGTTCGGTTGTCGGTTTTTATAATCCAAATCCGACATCACCCGACCCGACTCGACCATCTATTGAAAACTTAGAAAACACAATATATGTGGTGGAACTATGGAAGTCATTTTCAATTTTGTTTTTTGTATGTTGTATGAATCTGATGGTGGATTGTATAATTGTTTTTCATTTTTCTTTGCTTGTCAAGTATATGTAGGATTTTTATTTATTAGTAAGTTAAATTGAATGTCTTCCTAAAAAGTTTGCAAGAAGGTGAAATGGTGAATAACAGGGTCATGCTTTGCAGTTGGGTACAATAAACTCAACACTATTAGGGTGTAAAATTGATGAAAATATGATATATTCTTTTTGTCGGGTTTCACCCGAAATCAACCCGAACCAACTCGAAATCGACGGATCGGTTTCACCCGACTAAATGGATGGATGACGGATTCTAAACTCATAACCCGATGGGGTTCTGATGGATAATCGGGTGGGTGTCAAACCCGACTCACCCGAACCATGGCCACCCCTAATGCAGGTTCGAAGGGTGATAGACGCTCTACTTTTGGTTTTTGCACTTTTCGAGGTTGTCATCTGATCTCATGGAAAAGTAAAAAGCAAGCTGTTGTCTCACGATTGTTTGCTGAGGCCGAGTACCGTGCCATGGCTCAGGGTTCATGTGAACTCATATGGCTCCGTTCTCTCCTTGATGAGTTAGGCTTCCCATTGGTAGACTCATCTACATTATTTTGTGATAACAAATCTGCTATTATGTTATCAACTGATTCAGTTCTTCATGAAAGAACTAAGCATATAGAGGTGGACATTCATTTCATTCGGGAAAAAGTTCGGTCAGGAGTCATCACTCCGAGCTTTGTTCCTTCATCGGATCAGACCGCTGATATGTTCACTAAGTCCGTTGGTCCAACACTTCTACAGTTGTCTCTTGGCAAGCTTGGTCTTGTCAACATCTTCGCCACAACTTGAGGGGGAGTGTTGAAATAAGGGGATTGTATTCCTGTTTTTATGTTCTTATTTATGGGTCATGTTGACCACATTTAAGGAGATTAATTTCTTTCCCTTTCTTGTTATTTTCTTTCCTTTTTTATTTCATCTTGTAATGCTATATATACTTGGGATGTACAGTGATAAAATTATCCCTTCTCCAAATTCTTTAATTTATAAGTTCATCGAATCCATACATACCTTCTATTGGAGTCCTTGTTGAAGTTTTGGAGATCAATTCTTCGAGATTTGGGAGATATCTTGATTTTTCTCATTCTCTTTCTCTTCTCACGTCTCTCTTCCTCACTCCCTCTCCCAAATTTTCTGTAAATTGTTGTAATCTGATGGAGAAGACACTAGGTGTCTTTCTCCCATTAAGCATTGCATGAGTGACTCATGCTCCGAATTTTTGTTTAGCACCCCTAAAGTTTCTGATCTCTATTATAAACTCCCCAAACATTCCTTTAACTACCCAATTATTTAAATGAGTGTTTGTCTATGTCCTGTATGGGTCCCCCACGTGGTCCCAATAATTTGTGAAGTTGCTAATGTATCTACTAATTATGCACCTTTTTGTAAAAATGCCCTTATTAGATTAATTAGTATACATCAAAAGTTAACATATTAATAATTTGATATGAAAGCAACTAAACATATTTCAAGTAGTCATATAAAATGCATCTAATCATTGAAATGTAAATTAATTTATATTTTATCTGGCCCTTCACTGAGTCCTACTTCCAAACCTGTCCCTCCTCACTGGGACTTTTTCATGGGGGAGTCCAAGCCTCCCCGAAATAATCTATTTTTATACACTAATTAATATTAATTAATGCATGTTACGAGATAATTAAACCTTTTCCCCGGGTACGGGTGTTACAGACACTGACTCTGGCACATGTCAAGGAGTGTTTGGCGTGTGTCTCGTCCGACACGGTGTCTGAGATGGACACTTGACCCTTCTAGAAGTGTTTGTGCTTCCTAGCAGTTCACTATTTTGTCCATCGATAGTTTGTTTTACTTTGTATAACTGTAGTTACTTCCATCTCATATCAAGAATTGATTCTTCCTAATGTTTTAATTGGGTTTGAGATGTTTTACCCTACAGTTAATTTGTTGTCTTATATCTTATGACAGATCACCCAGATCGTGTTGGAGTTAAACATCATGCTAAGGCCGTCCCTTCCAGAACACCAGGCATTAGTTCAGAATAACATATAGCGTGCAGTGTCTTCCTATACTAGTCACTTAATCATTTAAATCTTGTTTTGACTTTATTGATTGGCATGCATTGCTAAAATTCCTTTTTTGATATATATACACACACACACATACACACATATAAATATATATAAATTTGTTCTATTGTGAAAAGTATCAAAAGACAGTGTGCATTTTGAATCATCGAACTTACAGTGACAGTGTCTGTATGTATCATGACACATTGGTGCATTTCTGTTGCCAATATGAACCAATGTCTTTCTTGTTGGGAATTTAAAAATGCAGAACCAAATTCTCCCAATAACACACAGAAATACACAAATAATAATAAACACGCACACCAAAGCAAACACAGATTTTTACGTGTTTCGGTAAAACCGCCTACATCCACACCCGAGAGACTATTCTTTCACTATTGAGAATAAACGATTGGTATAAGATACTTTGGATTAAATCCCATAACCCAATCCTCACATCCTTTGTATACCCACTCCCAATATCCCAAAGAACTCACACTCTCTCACCTTAGACCATGCACCCCCATGTGGGGAGACCCCCAACTTGGTACACAAATGACTTCCTAAACTTCTATACAACATCCTATTGTCTAAAGTCTGTAACCCATTACTCATTGAACAGGTAATACAATTCTATTACAAAGGAAACCAAATTACAATAGAAATCTAGCCAAATCATAATCCCTAAATTAATGGGATTATTCCACATGTGATATATATATCCCAACAATCACCCCTTCTATCACTTGTAGAGAAACTACTTAATCCATCTATCACACGTGACCTGCTACCCCCTCAACTCGAGCGCCCACAAAGCAAAACGCTTTGTCACCGCTTGCCAAATCGCAAACGAATCCATGGGCCATCACCATACCAGTCTGCACACTCTCGAATCAACATGGTCTCGACACCTCCGATTCGATCAACCACTACATATAAAGGCCCAAGTTAATTATACCCATTAACTCCAGAGAAGAGCCTCGTTCTCTCTTTCTCCCCAACAGGATTTCCCCTCACCTTCATCTGAACCGTGAAAATAACCATTCACGCACTTGCGAGAATTCATCCATCGAGAACTTGGGAGTACAACTCTACCAACCAGACGACACAAAGCATCCACACTTTTCTCAACCGCCGTGTGTGATTTCAGCAACAATATTAGATTCCACCGCAACTTTGGGATCAATATCATACCACCCAAATAGCGAAATCCAATTTTTTTTTCTTTAACCACTGTGCTGCTATCCCACTGCAACCATGTGTTCCGCCTACTATGATCTCACCACTACGGCTCTGATACCACTTGTTGAGAATTTAAAACGCAGAACCAAATTCCCCCCATAAACACATAGAAACACACCAACAGTAATAAACAAGCATACTAAAGAAAACACAGATTTCTACGTGGTTCGGCAAAACCGCCTACATCCACACCCAAGAGACAATTCTTTCACTATTGAGAATAAACAATTGGTACAAGACACTTTGGATTAAATCTCATAACCCAACCCTCACACCCTTTGTATAGCCACTCCCAATACCCCAAAGAACTCATACTCTCTCACCCTAAACCATGCATCCCCATGAGAGGAGACCCCCAATTTGGTATACCAAGGGCTTCCAAAATTCCTATACAACATCTCCTTATATAGAGTTTGCAACACATTACTTATTGGACAAGTAATTCAATTCTATCACAAAGGAAACCAAATTACAATAGGAATCTAGTCAAATCATAATCCCTAAATTAATTGAATTATCCCCTATGTAATATATATGCCAACGTTTTGGACGCTTCTATAGTGAGGAAATGATTCGGGCAAACGGAAGAGAACTGAATCAGTATTAGAGAGAAACTTGAATTGTATATTGTGAAGTCCTAAATAATAGGTGAATTCCATAGATTGGACAATCTGCTTTCTGAGGGTGAATTCCTTTACCGATTCATATTTAGTCTAAATATTGGCTCACGATATTAGGGTGCATTTGAAATGAGATTGTCAGAACTTAATTCAGAATCCATTCTGGTCAATTGTAATTTCACTAGACTCTTCTTTTTTAATATATATATATATATATATATATATAATATTGGTTCTGCACGAGCAAAATCTTTGATATTATATATATATATATATATATATATTGGTTCTGCACGAGCAAAATCATGAACCATCCAAGATATCATTTGATGCAAATGAAAAAAAAGGACGTAAACGAAAAGCGGTCCCTCGTAGGAAAAGCCTTACATGTGCGAATCAATTCGCACCATGCAATATTTGAATATTGGCTTCTTCTTTTTTATTCTTCTTCTTCTTCTTTTATTTTTGAAATTGTTGTTTATGAGTTTCTTGGCAGAGGCTGGTACACATTGGAAATCTGGGGTGAGACGGAGCTCCAGAATCAAGATGAGACCGACCATTGGTATACTGGAAAGGAGAAAGTTTTTTATACAGGCGCATTCACGAGAGTGAGTGATTTCTTATGCTAAATATTTTATCACAGTCTCCTTTGATGGTTAATTGTATCATAATTTATTTTTTCTAAGATTCATATGAATTATCAAATTATTACAGTGTTTTTAATTTGCTAGAAGAAAAAAAAATTATATTTTGTGAACTTATAAACTGATAGATAATTAGTAAGAACGTTGCTAATCAGTAATCACCATTCTCTCTCTATCTTTAGCTATTCCTAAAACATAACCGTCCATTTATCTGTTTATGTTACTGCTTGACGACCAACGAAAAAACCAAGCAATTTTTCATGAAGATTAATTAAATCCTCCCGCGGCTGACCCTTTAGTGTTGTAAGTGTTTTAGTAATATTGATACTGCTCTGGCTGAAGTTGCATTAATTGTGTTTTTTTTTTTTTTTTTCTTTTCTTTTTTCTCGTTTGTTTGTGTGTGAGTACAAAATATTAGCACATCGAGTACTTTTTATTGAGGTGTGTTCAACATTTCTTCAAAATTCATTGAACCCTAAGGCTATGTTTGGTTTACGGATTTATTGAATGATAGAAAAGGAAAAGGAAAAAAAAAAAAAAAAAAAACTAATTCCTTTGTATTTTCCTCCATGCTTAAACAACGTTAAATATTTACAAAAAAATTAAAAAAACAATTGTATTTTCCTCATGTACTGCCCCTATATTTTAGTTGGAGATTTTCCCAGAGATAACATAACCACACTAATGTTGCTCCATTGTACGTAGGAAATGATTTTAAACAAGGATGTGAATTCTCTTTAGGACACAACAGGAAAAGTAAAGTTTTTAAGGAACTTTTCATCAATCAATGATTGGTCCACGTCTGCAATCTTGTTTATTTGAATCAAATGTGGACCAATCACAATACGAAACACGTGGAATATTCCTTAAGAACATAATTGAATCTTTCCCTTTCTTTTACACTTTTTTTTTTTTTGTGTGTGTGTGTTCGGGGGGGGGGGGGTGGGTGTGTGTGTCCGGGTCATATCTTTTACTCTATTTGACATGCTAAGTGATAGTGTATGAAGACGAGATAGAAGTGTTCAATAAATGCAAAACATTGGAAGGTGTTATTTAATACCAAATTTCTATTTTTTTTATTGGTGGCTGTTTGTTGAGTAATATAAGACAACTACTTGCTAAATCATTTGATTGACAGATGCTCTATTTCGTGAATTTAGTGAGCCAAACGTTTTTCTTTGTTTGGTTATCAAGTAATATAGTGTAGAAAATAGGAAGAAAAAGAAATTTTACTTTAGGAAACTTGAATTTTGTGAGTCACTTTCCTCATCTTTTTTTTTCCCCTCAAATAACAATAGTAATTGGAAATTTTGTAACTTTTAATGTTGTCAAGCATGGAAGGAAACACAAGAGAAAACACAAAGAAACTAATTGTTGTTTTCCTTTCCTTCATTGAATTTGCAAACCAAACAAAGTCTTTAGGACATGTGTTCATGGATTCGCCGAGGGATATAAAAAAAAAAAATAATAATAGAGGAAAACACTTTTCTTTATTTGTTCAACAAGGAAAATGGTGAGGAAACTAAGAAGGAAAAGAAATATGGTGAAAACAAAATTTAAAATTTCAAAATTTTGTGAGTCATGGAGGAAAAGATAATGGAATAAGTTTTACTTTCATTTTTCTCTTTCTTCTCTATATCTACAAACAAACAGAGCCTTAGAGCCTGTTTGGTTGTCCCTCCAATTTGAATGATTCCATTCAATTATTGTATAGAAGTTAAAGGCAAAATCTATCGCCATGAATGAATTCATTTGCAAATATGGGAGACTTTATCATATTTTTTCTTATAAGGCAATTTCTGCATTTTTCCAGAATGCCAAAATTCATGATTGCAAGCATCATTTTTTAGACGAGCATCATTTTTCTAAATGGAACTATTCAAGCTCATCATCCTTTTATGTAAAATTGTGTACGAAATATGAATGCAATTATTGCATTCAAGGACAACCAAACAGGCCCTTAGATAATTAACTTGAGTGACACCTCCATGCATTTCCCGCTGATCATGATATACATGACTGAACAAGGAGTTCTGAGATCACTGATAAATTGAAACACACTGGTAAAATTTCTGAAAAGTGGAGCTATTATTTTATTGCATAACCTCACTCCAGCAATGGTAATAACCAAATTGAGTAACCATCTACCTATTTTAAATATATTGGTAAGACTCTGATTTTTTTTTTTTAGTATGACAATCTAATGGCTAAATTTTGCCACCAGGATTTGGTTACCTCATCTCTCCTCCCATAGATTGTATTTTTTGATGACTGAATTCAAGAGTCCGTATTTTTGTTGCCAATTTAATTCCTCTGTTGGCAGTTATTGCAGTTTGTTACCCATTGATCGATTACCCTGTTGGAGTGGGTTTGAAGATCTTCAGACAACAAATAAGTAGAGTGCGAACATCTCAAAGAAAAAGGAAAAGGGGAAACAAAAAAAAAAAAAAAAAAAAAAAAAAACCCAGAGTTGGTAGTTCTTGAATGTGAGAAGTCAAGTACAAGTTTATACTTTGTCTTGAGAGCTAATAATGCTTGGCCACTTTTGGCAACAGTTTTGGACTCCATCAAAAGCAAAGTTTTTTTTTTTGAACAGCAAAGGACAGGATTTTATTAAGATGCCAAAAGGCAATATGACATTCCGAATACAAACGCCAAATACAGACCACAACCCCAATAGAGCTCACAATCTAACAATCCTCACACAACACATTTACAAAGACACAACTAAGCTGAAGAAACAGATCAAAATCCAATTGCAAACCAACCCCCCCCAAAAAAAAAACCAAACCCAAGCAACCCAAATCAAGGCCCTATGTAGCCCAAAAACAGGTCCATAAAAGCAAAGTTGTTACCAAACAGGTCCTTAATGCAGTGAAATTATGAAATAAACATTTCTTAAGCCACAAAAAACAAAATGTGTTGGTGTAGTGGCACTTGTTGGCTTATTCATAAGTGATTTGGTGGCTGCTTGGCATCAAAAGTGCCCATTGGTGCCTTCGGTGTAGCTGGGCTTCGAACACTTGTCTAGGCCCCTCACTTTCAAGTTTTGAGTTAGTCCTCTTTATTCCAACAAAAATAGACAGACCTAGCAAAAAGAAAAGCATGGTGAGAGAGAAAGTAATTAACAGAAAAAAAAAACAAAAACAAAAACAAAATCAAACAAAGAGAGCCAAAAAAGTACACACGCAAAAAAAAAAAAAAAAACACACACTAACCAGTTTCAGTTTATAGAACTTCCAAGCAAAATCTTAAACTTTATTCCAGTCAGCATAATTTAAACAAAATCTAGATTGGAAACAACCAAACACCAATTCAAATGAAGGCAATGATGCAACATAACGGTAACTCTAAGCAAGAACTAACAAGAACAGTTAATATCACGTCTGTGTGAAAATAAATGATTGGTAGAATGACTTGAAACAGGAAATGGGTTCAGACCAAAGGTTATGATGAACTGAAGCAAACTAAAGAACTTGACTACTTCCATAGAAAAAAAAATTCTATGATGGAATCTTTTCTTTTATTGTTAAGATCTTGAGAAAAACAAATTAAATGCTAACATCTCAAAAGGAAAGGCAAACATAACAGATTCTACTAGTCTTTAGTACAAACCAGGAGTAAGAGACAATCTTACCTGAACTCTGGATTCATTTTGATGCTTCTCAACCCTCATTTTCGGCGAAAAAATCTTGTGAATTCGGTTCTAGCGCGTTCCTCCATTTGTAAATCGTTCCACCATTTTCGACTCCCAGAAATGGATTTCAGAGCTCCTTTAGAATTACTATTGGCACCAAGTGGAAGCTTCTTCAACTGAGGGCAGTCAACCACAGTAATTTGCTCTAAGACACAGTTTTCCAAATCCTGCCCACAAATGGTCTCCAACAATGGCAAATTTTCCAAATGTAATCGTGTCAGTTCGGAAAATAATGACTTGTGCTTTTCAGATTCAAAATTAACTTGTTTTCTTTTCACGCGTTCTTCAGCATCGGCGCTACTTTCACTTTCAATTTCAGATGTGCATTTTTCAGCTTTGGCACTGCTTTCACTTGCAATTTCAAGTGTGCGTTTTTCAGCTTGGGCACTGCTTTCGCATACAACTTCTTCAGCTTCGACACTGCTTTCGCCTTCACTTTCAATTTCACTTTCTTTGATGACAACTTGTTTCCTTTTCATCTCTTTGACCCTGACAATATGCGTCATCTTCACACAGTTTTCTATCCTCAGGAATCGGAGATTACATGCATACTTAAGCCAATCAAGGCCATCCAATTCACCGCAGTCTTTTATGTCTACACGATGAAGAGTATCTTGTTTGATAGTCCTTTCAACACAACGTAATTTAGAACAACTTAGAACTCGAAGCACCTTTAGATTCATTCGCAATTCGAGTAACTCGAGTTCTTCACAGCTGGTGATGAATAGGCTCTGTGTCCATTTCATATATCTGGACCCTTGTAGGTTTTGGAAAGCAGCTTCGCTTTTTATTGTGATTCCAAGAACTTCAAGATTGTTTAATGAATCGAGTTCCATGATTAAGTCTCTACCAGTCTCTGCTAAAACACCTCTACTAGTTCCCTTAAGACTAGAATGGTACATGTTCAAGAATTTGAGTCTCGGCAGATTTGATATTACCTTTAGTGGAATCATTTGAAGGTGATTCATGAAACTCAAATCCAAATACTTCAATCTCTTGAGATTCTTGAAATCCTCTGGCAACACTTTGATATCTGTGTGCGATAGATTTAGATACTGCAAATTGACGGATGATGTGATATGATCAGGAAGCACCAATATTTTGCAATATGACAAATCTAGAAGCATCAATTTTTCCATTGGTCGGAAAAAATCATCTGGAATGCTACTCATTTTGAGGATCAAAGTGGAAAGATTAGGGCACTCAAGTATCATCGAGCCTTCAATCTTACATTTCACCAGTGAGATTTTCTCCACTAGTGTAGAATTTGTACTTGCTGGTAATTCTGTCAAAGGAAAAGGAGCTTCATATTCTACCCAAAACTTGTTCCCACCTTCAGAAGCTATCCATTTTGCGGTTCCGCGAACCATATCATGCATAGAAATGGTCCCTTTACTTTCATCTCTCTTCAATAGCCACACGGCCTTCAGATCATTGATGACAACCTTTCCCTGGTTAAGAATGGCTCTGAGTGCACCATTAACATCAGCGATCAAGTTTTCTGCGAACCAGTGCAGTATCAACACTTCTTCTTCAACCATACAGACATTTGGGAACAAAGAGCAATAAAGAAAGCAAGTTTTATTTTTGTTTTGCAAGAGTTCATAACTGACTTTTAGCTTGTGATACACGTGATACACTTCCTGATCAATACCTGCAAATTCAGTGCTTGATGAGTGCTTAACATTTCTTTAGCCTGTTCCCAAAATTCAGCCCTTGTCCTGAGTGACATGGCTGATCCAACGTTGGCCAGTGCAAGAGGTAGACCACCGCACGATTGGGCAACCTCTCTGGCTAGAGGTTCTATTTTTGGATTGCTACGTAAGGTGCTCACTCCGACAAATTTCTGAAACAAAACCCATGCATCTTCTTCCCGTAAGCATTCTAGTGGAAATGTATCATCAGCTACTGCGCAAGCAGCCTTGTTTCCTGTAGTGAATACTACCTTGGTCTCCGTTGGAACCCCAACAGCGGTAAAGTCCAATCTCTTTCGGAGATCATCTATTAAAAGTAGGCATTTCTTCTTGTTTAGGTAGCTCTTTATCTTCGTCCCACGAGTAAGCGGCGAAGTATTTTCACCCCAAGTCAATCCCAATTTCTCGCCAATGGCAAACTGAACGCTTTCGACATCTGAGCCTCTGAGCCCATCAATCCAAAGTACTTGATTGAAGTAGCCACGGTTCGTTTTTTCCCTCAAGTGATTGTTTATTCTCTTCAACAGAGTAGTCTTTCCCACGCCTGCCATTCCATGTATTCCGATAATTCTGGTGCCTGCTTTGTCTCGAAGGCAATGCCATACGTTATTGAATATTTCTTCCATTCCTATCGTTTCACCGAGAGGCAGGTCAGCAGGACCGAGATCTGCAACAAACAGCTCGTCCATGTTGAACGTTTCTTGCTCGCTTATAAGTTTAGTAACCTCCTCACGCAGGTAGACCACTCTCATCTGGTAATTATTAGCATCAAACCAATTCTTGTAGCAAAGTCCTCCAAGACATGTAGTTGGAGGATGAATTTGAGGGTTTGGTGGCCGGTGTTCCACATCACCACCACGATCCCTTTCTTCTGGTACCACAAAGAGCACCTCATTTTCCAACTTTTCAACCCTTTCAAGCCATCTCTTCAATTTGGGCGTAGGACACTTTCCATCTAGTGCTTTACTGCCAATCTCTTGCCGTCTTTGCTCCTTGATGCCCTTCAGTCTCCCAAGTTCATTTTTTAACGAGTTGACTTCCAATTCGAGACCGGTGCGAAGATGCCACAGGCACACCACAAGCTTATCACAGCTACATGTACAACACAAAAATTTCCCCAACAAATCCATGATTCCAACTCAGAATCAAATTAACTCAACTCAAGTATCAGAAAAAAAGAAAATGAAACAGACCTGAAGTATCAAAGAGAATCAATAGGCCAGAAACAAGAGAGAGACTGTAGAAACCCATAATTTTTTAAAGGGTATTTTGATAATTTTGGACCAATGTGGGTCTTGATTTGGAATAATGTATTTTATTTTGGTACATGTTGGTATCACTTTTTGGTTATTAGCTCACATGTGTACACATGTGTAAAGATTCTTGTGTGTGAGTGTTATTCAGTGAGCCCGTCATGCCATGTCAGCATGCTGACGTGGTGTGACTATTTAAACCCAACCACCCACTTGTCCCCTCTTTCAAGGAGATCATGACAAGTGGTTAGTGAAATTTTAGATTTTAAATCTGATAATCACTTGTCATGACTCCCTTGGAAGGAGGGGGCAAGTGGATGGTTGGGATTAAATGGCCACACCACATCAGTATGCTAATGTGGCGTTGCGGGCTCACTGAACAATTTCTCATAAAGTAACCCCCACCAACCACGAGTTGTTTCCATAAAAAAAATGCATTTTAAATACTTAATTATTAAACTAGGGTGTTTTGAAACTTAAAGACAGAAATAGAGTAAAACGTTGTTACTAATAACGACTATATAGAGTCGTCTTTCGTAAAAAAACGATATTTTTTTTTAAAAATCGGTATTACTAAAATCAAGTTTAATATCGAATTAAAATGATTTTCTACGAATTTTGGAAAAAGGGGAAATTGAATATTAGTAAAAAGTCGGTTGTACAAAAAACGATTTTAAAGTCGTTTTTACTGAAAACGACTTTATATAAAGTCGATTGTACAAAAAACGACTCTAGTCATTTCTGTCTTTTGATTGGACATTTTTAACCAGTGATGAAAGTTGGTGTTACATATAACAACTTTAAAGTCGTTCTTACTAAACACGACTTTAAATAAACTTTTAGTAATCACGACTTTATCTAAAGTCGTTTTTACTAATGACAACTTTAAAGTCGGTTCTTTTTCCCTCCATTCTCGTATTCTGAACATCTTTCTCTCATTATTCTGAACATCTCCGGTGATCTGCTCTCTCCGGCGATCTCTGTCTCTGTCTGTCTCTCTCTCTCTGTCTCTCTCTCTCCGGCGATCTCTGTCTCTCTCTCTCTCTCCAGCGATCTCTGTCTCTCACTTCCAGGTGCCGACGAGGTATGTATATATGTTTATATATGTTTATATATGTATATTTTATATGTATATATATGTAGATTTTATATATATGTAGATTTTTTTTATATGTATGTATATATATGTGTAGTTTTTGATAGGGTAAATTACCTTTTACCCCACTGTGGTTAGCCCATGTGGCACTTTACCTCCTTATAATTTGTAATGTTACACATAACCCCCCTGGACTATTGGGCTAAGTGAAACTGTTAGTTTCCTTAACAGTTAACACCAGATGTGAAAAGTCAAATATGCCCTTAGTGGTGTCAAACGGGCCGGGCCGGGCTCGGTCCAAGCGGGCCTAACCGAGCTAGAGGGCCGGGCCGGGCTGGGCCTCACCTAAAATCGGGCCGGGCCGGGCTTGGGAAGGGAGGGGTGATGTCCGCCCCGGACCGGTGGCCCGGGCTCACTAGGGCCGGGCTCATGGACGGGCTCGTGGACGGGTTCATGGACGGGTGCATAGACGGGCTGGGCTGGAGTTTTGGGGGGAGTTTTTACTTTTACTCTTTTATTTTTATTTTTATTTATTTTTATATATATATATATATATGTTTAGTTTATGCATTAATGATTAGTGATTACTAAAAAAAAGTTTGTTTAATAAAAAAAAAAGTAAATAATATTTATTACTCAATAAAAATTAATGAGATTACTATTATTTGATATTTAAAAATTGTAGTGTAATAAAAAATAAAGATTACTTATCATAAATTGTACAATAAAAAGTAAAGATTTATTCGATCCTTAATGATTAGTGATTAGTAAAAAAAGTTCATTCAAAAAAAAAAAGTAAAGAATATTTATTATTCAATAAAAATTAAAGAGATTACTAGTATTTGGTATTTAAAAATTGTAGTCTAATAAAAAATAAAGATTATTATCATTAATTTCAATAATTTGTATAATAAAAAGTAAAGATTTATTCATTAATGATTAGTGATTACTAAAAGTCTAAAAAAAGTTCATTAAAAAAATAGTAAAGAATTTTTATTATTCAATAAAAACTAAAGAGATTTCTAGTATTTGATATTTAAAATTATAGTCTAATAAAAAATAAAGATTACTTATCATTAATTTGTATAATAAAAAGTAAAGATTACATTTTACAGAATTGGATTTTTTTTTTTTAAAAGCCGTTCACAGTTTATACTCATGCGGGCCAGGAGTATTACAATTGATTTGTTTGGAACTAAATGATCTTCAACTCTCATATTCATTCTTCAAATCTTCATTCTTCAATTTTCTTCTGTAACTTCCAAATTTGCGAAGTCTTCAAGAATAGGATCTTGGCGGTTTTGAGTTCGATATTGTGCACGGTCCCAATCTTTCAAGCACATCAAGCAGTCAAGCATATCAGGAGATAATCTGCTCCTCCTTTCCTCTAGCACCCTTCCACCTACACTAAAAGCAGACTCCGATGCAACTGTGGAAGCCGGAGGAGTTAGTAGATCACGAGCCATGATGGAAAGAACAGGGAAAGCTCTTACATGTTCTTTCCACCATGTCAAAAGATTTAAATCGACCATTTCCTCGTTGGTTAATCGGCTTTCTCACTCGGTTTCTCGATACTTATTTAATTCACCAAGAGTGTTAGAGCTACTTACAAATGATTGACTAACACCCTTTTGTTTCTTTCGACTGAGAAACTGGTTCGCCCAAGAACCACCTGACGCTCCCGAACTTAACTCAATATTAGAAGTAGCAGAAGAAGTAGCACTTTCTTTATTTGTATATTTTTCATAATAAATACGAAATAAAGATTCCAAAGTATTTTCCATTTCAAAAGTAGTTATTTCTAGACCAGGCTCACCATCTGGTCCTTGCATCAATTCAGATATTTTTTTAACCATTTCACAAACACCATCAAAATTGATTCTAGGATCCAAGATTGCAGATAAGTAAAATACAGGTGGAATGTTAGACCAATATTTTTTAAACTTTTTTTCCATTTTCTCGCAAATATCAATAAAAATGTCATTTTTTTGTTTATAACTATGAAACGTATGAGCCATATTATATAATTCCATAAGAACTAAACAAGAAGTAGAATAGTAAACACCGGAAAGTTTATTTGGAGCATTGTAAAATACTTCTAAAAATCCATGAAAGTCAAATGCCATCTCCCAATCGTTTGAAGTCAAGTTTAGTGATGGATAATTAACATTAAAAAATTGAGTAATAATATTACTATACTTTTTACAAGAATCTATCATAAGATAAGTAGAATTCCAACGAGTTTTAATATCAGTTTGCAATTTCTTTGGATTAAGACGATTTTGTTTACAAACACCATAAAATGCTTGTAGACGGTTAGGCGTTGAACAACAAAAGACCACTGCCTCTCTAATTTTAAGTATGTGATCATTAATTTTTGTTAATCCATCTTGGATAATCAAATTAATGATATGGCATACACAACGACTATGAAATAATTTTCCATTCAACATTGGGCGCATAAGATCTTTAAACATATTAATAGCATTTGTATTAGCACTAGCATTGTCAAAAGTAATGCTTATAATTTTTTTCATAATATCATACTCATTAAAAACATTGATTATATAGTTATATATATTTTCACTAGTATGAGGATAGTCTAATGCATGAAAAGCAATGATATTTTTATTCATATTCCAATTTTCATCTACAAAATGCGCCGTTATACATATATATATCCTGTTTTATTACAACCAGTCCACAAATCAGAAGTGCATGCAATTGTACAATTAAAAGTAGAAAAATCCTCAATTAATTTTTTTTTGGTTTGTTGAAAAACAGATTGTATATCACTTCTAAGAGTATTTCTAGTAATAGGTTGGTAGGCGGGTTGTAAAAAAGTTTGAATAAAACGTGTAAAGCACTCTTCTTCAACTAAAGTAAAAGGCATATCGGATGCACAAACAAATTTTGCCAAGCCTTCCCTCATTTTTTTTTATTATAAAGAAAAGTTCCAACACTTGTGCCAGTAGAAGCAGAAATTTGGGATTGTACTAGGCCGCCCGCTTGAGCGGTACCTGCTTCCCATGCACCTTTATGTTTGTTTATGATGTGTCTTTTAAGTGTATTATTTCCTCCACCTTTGTAAGAAAATTTGAGTCCGCATATTTTGCAAATAGCTCCATTTTTTTCGTCATTTAATTTAAAAAATAACCAAACAGGTGATTTTAATTTTCTTTCAGTGGTGGGACTGGGATCATTAGGATTTGAAGGAGATGGTTCAGATGGATTAGACCCCATAATTTCAACGTCGTCATCATCCTCCAATTCCAAATCATTAATCTCATTTCTTTCCCCATAATCTAAATTTTCAAAGTCATAAGTTGGGCCTTCCCTAGTTTTTGAAGATCTTGAGTGAGATGCCATTTTTTTTTTAAATAAAAAAAAAGAGGGGAAAGAAATATAAAAGATTAAATATACTAACAATTAAATAAGCAACTAATAAAGCAAGAAGTGAAACAATAAATAAATTTACCTCAACTTATAGTAGTAGAAGAAGAAGTGAACAACTATAAATTATAATAAGACTTGAGACTTGAGAGCTTGTAAGTTCAAGTTGTAGAAGACTAGAAGTGACTTTACAAATTAGAGCTTTGATAATTGAATCACCAACTTGTAGAGTAGAAGTGCTTGTAGACTTGTAGTTTATGGAGTAGTATAGAGAAAGAAGAGAATAGAGAGAGATAATTGATTTTTGTATGAGAAAATATGTTGTGGGAGGTTTGGTATTTATAGAAAATGGGCTAAGGGGCATTTTGGGAAGTCAAAAAGCACATTTACATTTTTACCCCCAAAACTAGCCATTTTATAGCCGTTAGAGGGGTAAAAAGTGGAAAAATATTTGAAAAATGGCCAAACTAGCCGTTATGGGCTCGGGCGGGCCTACCGGGCCGGGCCACAACGACTAGTTTATCCGGGCTTTTGGGCCGGGCTAGCGGGTTAGCTGGCCGGGCCGGGTTTCGGGCAAAGGAGCGGGCCGGGCCGTGGACGGGACTAAGGGTGTCCACCCCGGACCGGACAAAAGCGCTCGGGCCTATACCGGGCCGGGCTTTTAGCCCAAAAAAATCGGGCCGGGCCAACCCGACCCGATTGACACCTCTATATGCCCTCCTATATATCTATATAAGTAGCCATTCTGATCAATATATAGATATATATCAATATTTCTAACGGTTCCCAAACAAGAAGACCCAAACAAGACTCTTTCTTTGGTCAATTTCAAAACACTGGTTTAATCTCAAGAAGACCTAAACAAGACTGTTCGTCATTCTTTTCCCTTTCATACTACTTATCTTTTTCTACAAAACCCTAGTTCAATCTCAATAACCCAATTGGGTAATTAGAAATTTGAAATTCGAAATACAAATTATAGAGCGAATTTGAACATAGATTACCAACATAGCATGGCAATTACATGATTGAACTGAAAGATCCGACAGAGAACTGAATGGTTCTACGGCTTATATATATACATATATATATATATATATATATATTTGTGTATGAAAACAAAACCAACAAAGAAATGCTCTGTATTGTTTCAGCAATAAGGGATTTTTTTGGTTCTCCCTTTGGAAAGTGCAAGTGCATGGGTCTTATATGGCTGCTTCTTGTGGATTCTTATGGAAATGCTCTGTTTTTTTTTTTTTTTTTTTTTTTTTGTAAATAGGTCTTATTTGTAAATGATTTGTATTATGGAAAGCAATCAACATACCAAATTACTACCGAACTACTCTCCCTTTTTCTTTCGTTTCTCTATTGTCAATTTTTTCCTTCGCAGTTCAACAACAATTTTTTCCCACTTGTTTTGATGATAATGAACAGCAAATATGCCGTTAATACAATGCAAACTATCATCATAAGTTAGGGAAAGGACAAACATTTCACGGTCTTGTATGGTCATTTACCCAATGCAAATACAATTTCCAATGAAAAAAAAAAGGTGACCAAACATGGATGGCATGTGTGACTAAGGCCATTTCCAACTTGCAAGGCATTTCAAAGTAAAACTTAGGAATGATCACGTCTAAAGAAATCTGATAAAGTCTTCTATTTTTCTAAACGAATTAAGAAAATGGACATTAAGATAAAAATTTTATAAAAAATTTTGAAATGTAAATACAAATAAAATGTGTATTTATAATATTATGAACAATGAATTACAAAAACAAAATAATTAAACCCTTTATTTTTACAGGGAAATTAATCCTTTCGTAATTATAATAATGAATTATGCTATTTATTATTGTCAACCAACTTAAAGAGCTAAAATAAATAACGAAGTAAAACTTTAACTTCGATTTAGAATCTGAACTTAGCATACAATATAAGCCGGGATATTGAAGAAACATAAACATGGTGATTGTTGTAATGATAATTGCACGGGAGATATTACAAATAGTTTGGAAAAGAAAAATATTACAATTTCCAATGATACTTGCACAGGGACAATTGTTCTCTAGTCAAATCTTTATCCAACCAATTTCAGATATTTAGTTACCAGGATTTACAAAGATATCGCAATACGATAGTCAGAGTATTATCGAATATTTGTTCGACCTAGAAATCACAACAAACACATGATATCAAAAAATTAGTAACTCGACAACTCGAAATCGTTATTTCATATGAATTTTTTATGATTTTTTTTTGGTTAATTTGTTGAAAAAATTCAGAATCCCAAAATACATGGTTAATTTGTAAATGTATAATTAATGCAGTTTAGATGACGAGTCCGCGGCGGGGTCCTATAGACCCATCTGTTCTGACTTTACAGTTGACCCACATATAGCAGGATTTATGGGAGCATCCCAGGGTATGTAAACATTATATCTATATATATATATATGTTATTTTGTACCAATATACTAAGATCACAAATCTAACAAAATTTATGCGATTGTAGGATTACGATGCGTTCGTTACAGTACGTAGGGCTGATTACAGGCTATGGGAGTGGGGCGGCGATTCACAACTGATGCCTTATTTGATGCGAGCTGGATTCTATGGAGTTTTTCGGGTCGGCTGGATCCGATGCGACCATGCCCTCATCAGTGCATTACTTGAGAGGTGGCATCAGGAGACCCACACCTTTCACCTACCGATAGGTGAGGCGACCGTCACACTTGAGGACGTCGCTGTGTTGTGGGGTCTGCCTGTGGACGGTGAGCCAGTCACATGCATGGTTGAGTCGCGTAGCGTCGCAGACTGGCAGGCTTTCTGCTTGGAGCTACTGGGGGCAGCACCACCCCTTGAGAGGTTTGACCATAGTAGGATACATCTCTCCTGGATAGTCGAGCGTTTGGAGGCTATGCCAGCAGGTGACTTGCCAGTCCATACACTTGAGCAGTATGCTCATGCTACCATATTGTGGCTACTTGGAGGTCTCTTGTGCTGCCATTCACTAGAGACCATTGTTCTGAGGGTACACGTTCTAACCAACGCCGTGCATTGGTATCTATTTTTCCAATATTCTCCATATCACGGTTAAACTTCCTAATCTGATGCTTGATCCCAACTAACCAAAGTAGGTCCTTCAACAGGATATTCTTGAATTTCTTGTGGAAGTTGCACTGACTTAAACAAAATTGATGATACGCATTAGGCTCACGCCACTCTGTTAATCTCTGAACTGCATTGATTATAGAAGAATGTCAGTTAGATATTAGGCATATGCCTTGCCTACCACGGACAACATGCGTACTTAGGTTCCTTAGGAACCATGACCAACTAGGAAGGGTCTCTTCATCAATAATTGCAAATGCAAGAGGAAATATCTTGTTATCAGCATTTATCCCTATGGCTACAAGGATCTTGCCTTTGTATTTGCCATTAATATGGGTGCCATCCACACAAATTACTGGACGGCAATGAGTAAACCCGTCAATTGAAGGTTTGAAGGCCCAAAACAAGTATTGGAACTTGACTACATCATGGGTGTCTGTAGGATTCGTTTTCCATTACACCACTGTCCCAGGGTTGTATTTCTGAAGAGCTGACATAAATTTAAGCAATTTTCTATAAGACTCGTCCCAGTCTCCAAAAACCATCTCTATAGCTTTTTTCCTGCACGCCATGCCTTTTTGTACGAGATTGTGAATTTCTGGCTTTCCTTCACCCTTTCAATAATCAAAGTGATTTTCGTACATGGATCATGTTGCACATAACCCATGATTAATTTTGCTATAAGATTCATATCTAGGTTAGCGTGGTCCTGACTATTGTGCAGGTACACACAGTGGCTGTGTAATTTGAAAACCACCCGTCATTAATTTTTTTGTTGCCCGCAAGCGCCATGTGCACCCATCTTTGCACTGAACCACCCAAAGTTTTGGATTTGTTTCAACTACCTCGTATTGTCGGTCATTCTTTGTATGATAAAACTTTACGCATTCCTGAAGATTCTGCTTATCTCTGAATGTCATTTTCTTCTTTAACTCAACTTTGTCAGAGTCCCATATTGGAAAAGTACGATTGCTGTCACGAGTAGGAACTTCACAACCCTCATACCCCACCTCGTCAAGGTCAGTGAAGAAAGGAACTGGACTGTGAAGCTCTTGCACATGAGGGGGAGATGTCGTTAGGACATCCTGCCCACCCACTGTTTCGCCTTCTTCATCAGAATCTGAACCACCCATCATCGCCTCTTCCTCTTCTTCTTCCTCCTTTAAGGGATATTCTGTGTGCGCACCGCTGTTGTTTGCAATAATACCTTGGGCATTGTCCTCAAGTCTTACCAGCTGCTCAACGGGATTCATATACCCTTCATCAGTTGACATCGCTTCACGTAGATTCTGGCTACTGAAGTCATAATCGCTCTCAAAGTTTGGAGTCCTAAAGCTAGGAACTGCACTTTGAAAGTTCGGAGTGCTACAACTAGGACCTTCATTTACATGGACTTATGACAAATTGTTGTACCTTCCGTAGGACTCCGAGTAATGTGAGCTTCTTCGATACCCATCAAAGTTGTGGGCATAGTCTTCGTTTAAATTCAACAGGGACAAACAAGGGGACTCAACATTAAAGTTTTCGGGCCCTTGTGTCAGTAGTCGAGTAAACGGTCCAGATTGAATCCTTTGCGAAAAGGGTCTTACAACATGATGAACCTTCTCGACATACACCTCAACACATCTTACTGCCGAAAATAATGAAGGAATATGAAGTACCTTATCTAGTATCGAATCATCCACTATGGAAAGAGCCATGTAATTCATGACAGCTCCGTATTGGTTGACTGGAAATCTACAAGTGAATTTCAAATCGATAATTTCACCATCACAGATTGCTTTATGATATACCAACTGAACTAACTCAGACAGGGTTGTTCCGTGATTCACTTCTTGAATATCCTTGGCTGGAATATTGTATTTAACACCTCCTTCGTTGTGATCCATTATCATACTACCCCCCAATAAAATGCAATAAATGTCGACATTATCTAATGAAGAAAAGTTTAGAGAAAAACCACAATAAGGTTTACAAACAACCACGAAGGAAGAAAAAGAAATAAGAAGAAGGAATATATCGAACAAGGGGAACAAGAGAAGGTCGGAAGAGAAGTTTAGGAGAGATATACACCTAAAGTCATTTTTTTTTACTAAAACCGACTTTAGGGTGGCAGAACTTTTTCACTCTGACATTTGATTGACAACACCCTGATCACACAGAGGAATTCGCCTTAAAATCGGTTTTACTAAAACTGACTTTAAAATCGTTTTTGGTAAACCGATTTTATGGTGGTAAAAGCTGCATTGATTGAACAACACACTGGAAATGTCATTTCAAATAAGTCGGTTTTACCAAAAACAACTTTAAAGTCCGTTTTAGTAATACCGATATTAGAGTCATTTTTCGTAATAACGCCTTCATAGTCGTTTTTAATAAGACCGACTGTTTTAAAGTCGTTATTTCTAAGAACGACTTAAAGGCTTTTCCTTTTTTCCCAGGAATAGGTATTTCGTAGAAATTATAAAAAAAATCATTTAGTTAAACTCAGTTTTAGTAATACCGATTTAAAAAAAAATCGTTTTTACGAAAGACGACTCTATGTAGTCGTTATTAGTAACAACGTTTTACTCTGTTTCTGTCTTTAAGTTTCAAAACACCCTAGTTTAATAATTAAGTATTTAAAATGCATTTTTTATGGAAACAACTCCACGAACCACATCAACTTTTTGAAACAACTCTCTCTCTCCTCCCTCTCCCTCATTTTCAACCAATACTCTCTCTCTCTCCTTCATTTTCTTTTCTCATTCTTTCTTTATATCTCTCTATAGTATTTCTTTTGGGTTTTGGAAGTAAAGACCTCCATAGCCACTTAGAACTTCAAGCTCATTTTTGAAGACCTTTAAGGAATATTTGGAGCTTGGCTATTAGAGACAAAATCAATCATCTCAACAAGGTCTATCCACCGTTGTTCTCGGATCGTCCGTAAGGTTTGCGGTTTGGTATTTCTTGCCCAAGGACTCAAGAGGCGATTTATGTTAGTTTTGTTACACCTTAGTTTCCATTCCTAAATGTGATTTTATTTAACTAGGTGTTGATAGCTTATGGGTTTTGCTAGTGGTGATGATTTCCCATTTAGATTTCTTTGGTGAGAGTATTTGCTCAAATACTCAAGAGATAGATTTCATTGTTGCAGGATTAGAGATCATATAAAAGAGATAATATAAATTAATCTTATCTTTATTTCTTCCTACATGAATAGCTATTTGATTAGTTGCTATTATGTGTTTAGTTGACTACTTGCTTAACCTAAATGCAAAGTAAGTTGCTATGAATTAAATTACTCCTTATGGTTAATAAGTTCTTTAATGCCTAAGATAATGTTTATGCCCTACATGAATTTCTTGACTTATTTTTTTGGATATTATGATCCACCTTGTCTATTTCGTAATATTAAAATTCATAGAAATGACATTGTTAAGGCATAATCAGTTAGTAGCATTTCATAATTGCCAAATCGGTAATGTATTCATAGCATTGGCTTGGGAGCATGATATTGGTAAGATTCCCAAGATTGGGGAATGTCTCTTGAAATCCCCGTTTGGGAATAGTGGTTTGATGAAATTCCGAAAGCGGGTGTGAAGTGAGAAAGGTTGTTTGTGATCCTTAAAACATTCGAAAATGCAATGTCATATTCGGTTAGCTATCGGAGATCTTGTATGCTACACTTACGTTAGAGTGGCTCGCATCCGGTGTTAAGAGTGAGTGATTATGGAAATCAAGTTGGGAATGTCTCACGGTTTAGCCATCTGGCTAATTGCATCGCCACGGAGGCAAAACATTGCACCGCATGTCATAGCATTATTTTAGAAATAGTAGTACATTTCTACAATGCTTTCTACTGAGCCGTCGTGCTTACTGAATCTATAAAATCACTTTGTCTCAGGTGAAGTTGACAAGGGCAAGGCCCATGAGTAGTCGACTCGGATATCTCTTTTGAAGAAGTCCCATGGGGAGTCTTGTTTTGAAAACAACTTCTTTATACATAGTTGGATTAAGGGAATTGTAGTAGATGTAATCGTATGCCTAGACATTAATTCGATTACTAAGCTTACATGTTCTTCCTTATTCTTTTGTTTATCCAAATTTGAGATCATGTGTATTGTTTAATGATACTATGGAGTTGTGATTAGGCACATGTTTAGCCTTGCCTTCGTGACTTACTTATTTTTGGGCAATGTAACTTGCACTTGTAGCTATATATCATTTGATTCCTTGTTGAATGTATTATGAGTATAATTTGAAGTGTTTCCCATAAGTCCCATGAGATTTGATTTGGACTTGGGATGATTTTAAAACTTGGCAGAACCTTCCTCTGTAGAAGTTTGATTGAGCGAACAGAAAGTTTGATTGAGCGAATACTTGGCAGAACCTTCATCTGCAGAAGTTCGATTGAGCAAAAACTTGGCAGAACCTTCCTCTGCAGAAGTTGAATTGAGCACATTCGTAGTGTGTATTGTCAAATGACTCCATTTATTATTTTTCACGACCCATCCCGCTACGCGCGAAAATAGGACACGTGGCACGACACCAAGGTTTATCCTGTTCCATTAAAGTAAAAACAGCAGCAGATAATATAAGTACAATCCATTAAAACCAGAGTTAGAAAAAGTTTTGGCCAATTGGAAAAGTTCCAAAAATAATCATTTTGAAATACAGAGGTTCGTCTGGTCGATTGCAGGATCAAAACAGAATGTAAGAAAAGTTTCCCAGCCCTGTCCAGTCGACTGTGTCGGGGACTCAGTCGACTGGGGCCTCAAATTCTCAGTTGACTGGTGCATTGTCTAGTCGACTGGACACTATGCATGTAGAATATCTTTTTTTCGTGCAGAAACCAGTCGACTGGAATCGTCCTTCAGTCGACTTAAGTCTTTGAAACTGAAGGGATTTTTTCCTGAAACACAAGGGTCCAGTCGACTGAACTAGGGGTCAGTCGACTGATTCCTAGCAGGAAAGCCCATTCTGCAGCAATCTCAAACCAATGTTCTCCCAACTAATTACCAACATAAGGCCAACTATGATTCACGATTCCAAACATGAAACAAGAGTTTAACATATTACAATACTACAATCTCTCCCAAGTTTCCAAACTAAACATATTACCAATCCAAAGTTCATATTATAAGTTTAGGAAGAGAACAAAAGTATAAACAAGTGTGATTTCCCCGGCATTCCTCGCCCTCACTCTTCTTGCTTTTTCTTGCCCTTTTTCTTTTCACCTGCAATGGAGGAAGTCTCCACTGCTTAGCTATATGCTGAGCGCACAATTCAAAACAAATGCATATGAGGCAGTTCATGTTTTAAACATCTAAATCACATAATTTAGTCTCCGGGGAGAGAGATACGCATTCACCCAGTATATCGGCAAGTCTTAAATCTTAAACCGCGATGCTAATGGTTAGCCAAGGATCACTCAATCATTGCATCCATCTGCTCTGGTGGGACACTTCCCACACCAAGCAAGTAGTCGTTACTACTATAAACTCTCAAACATCGAGAGGCGTGTAGCAGCATGAAATTATATCAAACTCCTCTTTGACCCACATAAACATTTAGCATACTTATACAATCATGTCACCGTGCTTTTCTATACGTACTCGCTAAAATTAACGGGCCTGATTTAATACATAAGTTTGCCTGGATCACAATTCATACAAAATATCTAAAACATCCAAAATTCCCTATATTACATAGGTTCGAAATTCATACCTCGAGTTACAACTCTCAAACTTCAGGAGAAGTACTTAGAGACCAAATAAACGTCGGATCTCCGATCTCAAGTGATTCCTACAAGTATAGACATATTTTTCCCAATTTCTTAAAATTAGCTTTTCGAAAAAAACTTTTCCAAACGAGGCCTAAGAGGTATCAAAATGAAGCTCTTACCTCGAGGAGTCCAAATATGAAATCTGGTCGAAAACTGACGGACGAACGGTCGCCGTTTGTTGTCGGAAAGGTCGTAGGATCAAATCTCTTTTCTCTCTCCTCTCTCTAGATATTTTGGAAGTTTGGATAAAATGAAATCTCATTCACTACTATTTATAGGCACAACTCTCTGGAATACACTTAACACCCCACGAGTTCTTGAAGTTTCCAATTAAGTCCTGAAACGCCGCACACGGCCATATTATTACTTCAAGAGTAAAAACAAAAATTTATAAAAGTTTTCGCCAAAGTTCCGTTTGGGTCCAAACATCATGTTCTGAAACTAATTTCGTGGAATCTCTAGACAACCTACTTTTTATGCAACGAATCACTCACGTTCTTACCACAGTATTCAAAATGATCTTAACCCAGATCAAAACTACCAGAAATTATGCTACACAGGTATAATTACTATTCATGAGAATCAGTTAAAGTCAAATAACATTTAAAATCATATAAATATCATTTTCTCATGTCAATGCAACATGAATTACCAAATGCTCGTGTCCTCACTTGACACTTTCCGTTGACCTCCAGTCAACCCCATTCCCATTATCAAATGACATTGATAATTCACAAAATTTCATTTATGCATTTTTAAAATCATGATTTTCCCGAAATGGGTGTGACAACTCTCTCCTTCAAAAAGGAAGTTTGTCCCCAAACTTAAACCATCTTCTCAAGTCACCAAGACTGAACACAAGTACTCCCAATATTTGCCTCATACACAAAACCAATCACTTTACTGGGAAGCCACAGTCCCACGAGGAAAATAAATCCTCAGGCTCTTTAGGAAAATAAATTCTCAGAGCCCCTGTCTCAAACTGATAGAAAATCCAACCGATTCCTAGCAATACTCTGAAGCATCCCAATAAATAAGAACATCAATACCTGAGTAGAATTTACTCAATAGTCAAATCTGACATTAAATCATATCACCATGTCACAACGTCAACTCGAATAGCATTGCATCGTACTTGCCACATATACTTTTCGAAACCCAAAGGTTATATCCCAATCACCAAAATGAAGGAAGTAATTCATCTCCCATTCACCTATCTTTCTTTCCGACTAAAAGTCATCAACACGTCTCAACTAGTTAACTTCTATACACGATTCTTCATCTTGAAGTGAACCAAAACTGAGTACCATCATACGATGAGCTAGTGTTCCAACAAACTATTTCATATACCATAGATTCAATCCCTTATCCTGTGGATCACAAAATACTTGCAGAACGGTAACACATTTCAAATAACTTCCAAGTTCTTATCAAATTACAATCTTTCTGTCCCCAGAAATCTATATAACGGCAATATCAGTTCAGATGACTATCACTTAGTCGGTAATGCGTCGCACTGGTACTCTCTCTGTCTAATAATTCTTATCATTCCGTTCAGGTTTACCAACCTAGTTCTATACTCCCATCATTCGTGCCTCATAAAGTATCAATCAGGTTCTCTATTGAAAGTTTTACACCATTTTACTCGTTCGAGCTTACCTAAAGTCCTGAATCACCCTTGGTGAGGTCACACACATTCGTCATTTATCTCTCCAAAGTGCATACTCAACTACCTTCAATTGACATAGAAGATTTATACCTTAAAATTTTCAATTTAAAACTTTTAACAAAGTCCAATACATCTCTCATTCAGGTTTTAAAACAACTATTTTGAAATCTCACATAATACCTCATCTCTTTCTCAACACCACCACCCCAATATCCATCGTAATGAATAGCATTGTTAAATCAAAATTTGACTTAGCCCATCATGTACATACCACAGAGTTTATCAAAACATATCCTCTTGTTCAAAACATACCCCATTCCTTTACCAAATCGTTGATCATTCATAGTCCATCATGTTTACCTAGTGTCACACCCTGAGCCAATCACTTTTCTTTGGAAGTTCTCAACTGCAATGCAATCCATTCTCTTATCAGTCCAGGTAGATCCACTACCCTTTATGTAGTTTACAACTCTATACGTCTCTGGTGTCTCACTTTCTCCTTTGCCTAAGTTCATATCGATCACAGTTCTGTATCTCAACTCTTACTGAGTTCCTGACATGTCACGCCCCGGAACGGCATAAATAGAGAAAAATAAATTTCCTTTATGGGTCCATAAGGAATGACAGGTGAAAGTCACTAATAATCCACACCACGCAGTACTAGTCCAAAAGAAAAGCAACAGTAATCAACTGAAAATAGCACAAAGTGCTAACTATTACAAACTATCAGAGTATGGTCCACAGGATCACAACAGGTCTGAAGACAACAAATGCCCAAGTACCCGTTAACAAAAGATTAACAGAACAACTGAAATTAAATCTAACTATAACGTCTTCAGTCTTCAACTGGCATAAGGATAATCCTTCCTGGCGTAACCATCATCGGTGGGGCCCTCCTCTGGATAACACTCATCAGTGTACTGGTCATCACCTGTAAAACAAGGGGCAGGATATTCTGGACGGGGAATGTCCAGGCAATAAAAGGCCGTCAGCTTACTGAGAGCTGAGTGAGCATAAACTAACGAGGTACCAGTTATCTGAAGTAAACACAAGCTTATAAAAACACGAGTTAACATCTTATTATAAAAAAAAAACATTATCTTGTTCCTCTATTCATTCTTGTAAACCGACCCTTATCGTCTTGTTACTCAAATACCGAACTCAACAGACTCTGATATCATGAACAGACTCAATCGTTTAACTCTAGGGATACACCCTTATTCTGTCCATCGCTTTTAAGAGCATATGAACAGCTCACCGCATGTCATGGACTCCACGTCAGTCTGTCCCCAGCTTTTAAGAACAATGGTCCTGTTCACCGCATTTCAGGGATATAACGTTTCGAACAAGGCATATCAATCTATTGCCACGACTCAACGTCATCTACTAGTGATCCCAACTCACCGCTTTTAAGAACAATGGTCCTGTTCACCGCTTTTAAGAGCATATCATAGATCATCCAGTCTATCTTAAGACTTCTCGGTCCAGCTCACCGCTTTTAAGAGCATATGCACAGCTCACCGCTTTTAAGAGCATATCATGACCGAACGTCCATCCACGTACCATTCCCAAAACTTATCAAACCTACTTACGTTCCATTCTATATCGACACATGACAATTCCCAATGTGGCTTGACTACTCTGATTAAAAGAAACGGATATCGAACTCATATCAGGAACAACACGTCAACCCACGTCTTCATATTACTTTTTATTCATTATCCATAAATCTTTGGTGTCACATTTCTCCTGTCTACCCCATAATCGCATAATGGAATTCCCGAATCAGAAATCGAACAACTAAACCTCTTATAAAATAAACGGGCAAAAGAATCCATGTACTGATCATGTCAATCGATTGGAACAAAAGTTTAATCGATTGGAACAAAAGTTATGTCAATCGATTGATAAATATGTCAATCGATTGGAACAATGTCAATCGATTGGAACCCTATTCAATCGATTGGGATCCAACTGATGTCAATCGATTGAGATTTATGTCAATCGATTGGAACTACGTCTTCTCCAGCAGATTGTAAAAACAGCATATATAAACGTGCACTACATGCATTTAACTCATCTAAACATCATAATAGCTTATATAAACTTCATATAAAGGGACCAAGTGAGTTAGAACTCACCTAGGGTGCGTTTGGGTGTGTTCCAACTTTGAAACCTTCAAACTCTCTCTCTCTTTCTCCACTTCTCTGTCCCTGTCTTCCCTCTCTGTCTCCTTCTTTCTTCTTTCTCCTTCTTTCCTCTTCTTCTTCTTCTTCTCCCTGCTGCCGAAGGAGTGAGTGTGTGTGTGAGGGTGTGTATATATGTATAGATATATAGATATATGTATGTATCTCAAGAGTATATATATCTCTCTCCCAAGGCTGTCAAAAATGACCCAAGGTCACAATTATGGAACATATATATAGGGTAAGGGATTGCCACGCGTTTAAAGCTGAAGGAAAGAAGAAAACATTTCTCAGGTTATGTCAATCGATTGAGACACCAGTCAATCGATTGGTAACAGATATTTGTAGTCAATCGATTGGAAACAATGTCAATCGATTGATAAATATGTCAATCGATTGGAAATGTTGACACGTAATCACTTTTAGTCGGTTGAATGTAAATCGATTGGGATAACTTATCAATCGATTGGTATCAGAAAAGTGTCAATCGATTGGGAATATGTCAATCGATTGATATCAAAAATCACCAGAAGGAAGAGAAAGTTTATACGAGTATAGAAATGAAATACCGGGTCTTATTAAAATACCAAAATACAGGGTATTACATGACAACCGTTCACTCTAAGCGTATATTTTTCGTATAACATCTCAAGGCACAATATCTTATTCCGACATCCAATGTTTCATAACCGTAGTCGCATTTGACTTAATTCCAATTTAAACTCTCTAGTCCTTTATTTATGCTATCCGGGTCTCCAATCCATTGTTCCTGCATAACCTGTTGTTCAAAGCATTCATACGTCTCGTAAGCTACCCGAAGGTACTCCAGTAATTAAATCTCCCCACACAGTGCTATAGTTTCCCGGTGTTCGATAAATTCCTGATCATCTTCCAATTCACATACCTCTTGCGACAATACCCCAAGTCACTCTATTCTCCCTCCGGTTACCAATGTCACCGATTCACAGCTATTGTCTTCAAGTGCTTCACGTTTTTCGGATCTCATTAAGTTCCCGATCGTTCAAAACTTCAATTCATTCATAGCCTCGGGTTATTCCAATACTTAAACTAAGATCAAGTTCCTTTTGAATCCATTCTCAAGTCAACTCGTTTAGTGGAACTACCTCTAACTTACTAAGTCCAAGTGTACGACATTTCACTAACCCCTCTCTTTAGAATTTCCAAGTTCATAATCTGCCCACATAGAATTCATTCGTTTGACAAACGCCGTTGTGACCCATGCGTGAAGCATACCATATCCTTCCACAATAGCCGTCTTCCAAGGGCTACTTGATACTTAATCACAAGTATGTAAAACAAATTTTCTTACTCAACGAAGTTTTATTTTAAAACATTTTAAACACTTTAAAATTTTCTTAGGGTGTCTGACATTCTCACAACTCTCCAACCTCGTTGGAATCCAGGACATTGAGATAGTATTCCATTGCATTCACCATTGTTTTCTAACCACCTTACATCCTACCATGTTATCCGATGACGTATCCAACGTACTACCAAGTCTTCATCTCACCCTCACTGTTCTTGTCCACTTACTCATCGCAGTTTCAACTTCCCCATTTATATTGCCACTTCTCTAACTTGCCTTATCCAACGTCTCTTTATTCCTCTGTCCACTTCCATAACCGTTCTTGTTCAATATCCTAATACTTATTGTACTCCAACTTCCCATTGACAATAATTCATTTCAAATTCTCAATGATGGTTTCAAAGCACTTAAAAGATGTCCATTTTATTTTGAAGCACGTTCAATTTCAGGTTCAAGGTTACCCGTTCTGCAGTTCTCGGTAATAACAACTCTCTCTCCATCAACCCTTCCATAGAATTTCGCTATCAAGATCCTCTTATCCTTGTGTTCTCGAATTATCAATTTGATTCTTCTGAACTTCTGTCACTTTCGATCAATCACCTTTATCTGTTACTTCTAGTCTTGTATTCTTACTTCCTTTATTCTATTTCCTTTGATGAACCATCTCAAAATACCAAGGAAATTTTACTACTGTGCATTTGCATTCATTTGTTTCTTACCAAGAAACTCTACAATTTCTCCTCCAACCTATGTCGTCCTTCATTATTATTCATCATCCTTATCGTTACAATCCTACGTGCATAACCATCAAGTCTAGGCAATCATTCCAGAAGTCTCATCATCTCATCAGTTAACCTTCAACCATCTATAGGTTCGAACTGTTCACTCATACTCTATCATTTCCATTCTTAACCCTTTATCTTAGGTTAATCCTTAAATACTACTTCCCACTTACACAACCAATCCGGTAGCTTTTCTTACAAATCCTTATACTACATCTAAATCCACCATGGTACCAAGACCATTCGAAACTAGGTTCAGTTGAGAGATTCCTCAACAACAACAATGCTCATAACCCGTTGAGATATTTCTCAATTCCCAATACGTACCACCAGATAGGTTGAGAGATTCCTCAACCGTCCAATACATACCGTAAGATATGTTGAGAGATTCCTCAACTATCCAATTATTCCAATACTGCACGATGTTGAAAGATTCTTCAACTACCTGGCATACACTGCATATGTCGTAAGATACACCATAATATAGCCCCGTATGATCGTACCATAGGTTAACACCATAAGATAAGGTGAGAAATTCCTCACCTACCCCATACACAAGCAATACATGTTGCTGGACTATCTTTCTATCATAAACCCCCAACTGTTCACGATGTTTAACCCATGTCTAAACATAATTCTGATCAATCAATCCCAAGTCCAAAACTCAACTGCGGACAACCACTTTCATTCTCTATGTGAACTATAAGGAATCTCTTCTGATGCTCACTATTTAAACCCCGTTCTTGGTTAGATCCCTCAAATGGCACTCGTCACTAACGTTTAAAGCAATCACCGATTCGATCACAAATCATTTTATTTTGTTCGTCACTACTACGATATTATCTAACCCTCGTGCTACGACAAAAGGTCTATGATAACCAATGATAACTTCATCTCATCATACAGCTCCACATCCGTATGATTCCACCGATTCACGAATGCATAAGTACTATGCATGTATGACAAATATTATAAACATGTATGTATAACAACATACCATATGCATCAAACATCTTTACTGTGTGTGAATGCATTCTAGCATATGTTTCAATTCACTCAACACTCCACTCGACGTCGAACGTTCCCAAAGTTTTGTTACCTATAGCTCTGATACCAATAATTGTCATGACCCATCCTGCTACACGCAAAAATAGGACACATGGCACGCCACCAAGGCTTATCCAATTCCATTAAAGTAAAAATAGCAGCGGATAATATAAGTACAATCCATTAAAACCAGAGTTAGAAAAAGTTTTGGCCAATTGGAAAAGTTCCAAAAATAATCATTTTGAAATACAGAGGTCTAGTCTACTGATAGTGGGTCCGGTCGACTGGAAGTTCAAAACAGAATGTAAGAAAAGTTTTTCAGCCCTGTCCAGTTGACTGTGTCGAGGACTCAGTCGACTGGGGCCTCAAATTCTCAGTCGACTAGTGCATTGTCCAGTCGACTGGACACTATGCATGCAAAATGTCTTTTTTTCGTGCAGAAACCAGTCGACTAGAATCGTCCTTCAGTCGACTGAAGTCTTTGAAACTGAAGGGATTTTTTCCTGAAACACAAGGGTCCAGTCGACTAAACCAAGGGTCAGTCGACTGATTCCTAGCAGAAAAGCCCATTCTACAACAATCTCAGACCAATGTTCTCCCAACTAATTACTAACATAAGCGTAACTATGATTCACGATTCCAAACATGAAACAAGAGTTTAACATATTACAATACTACAATCTCTCCCAAGTTTACAAACTAAACATATTACGAATTCAAAGTTCATATTACAAGTTTACAAAGAGAGCAAAAGTATAAACAAGTGTGATTTCCCCGGCATTCCTCGCCCTCACTCTTCTCGCTTTTTCTTGCCCTTTTTCTTTTCACCTGCAATGGAGGAAGTCTCCACTACTCAGCTATATGCTGAGCGTACAATTCAAAACAAATGCATATGAGGCAGTTCATGTTTTAAACATCTAAATCACATAATTTAGTCTCCGGGGAGCGAGATACGCATTCACCCAGTATATCGGCAAGTCTAAAATCTTAAACCGCGATGCCAATGGTTAGCCAAGGATCACTCAATCATTGCATCCATCTGCTTTGGTTGGCCACTCTCCACACCAAGCAAGTAGTCGTTACTACTATAAACTCTCAAACATCGAGAGGCGTGTACCAGCATGAAATTATATCAAACTCCCCTTTGACCCACATAAACATTTAGCATACTTACATAATCATGTCACCGTGATTTTCTATACGTACTCGCTAAAATTAACGGGCCTAATTTAATACATAAGTTTGCCCGGATCACAATTCATACAAAATATCTATAACATCCAAAATTCCCTATATTACATAGGTTCGGAATTCATACCTCGAGCTACAACTCTCAAACTTCAGGAGAAGTACCAGGAGACCAAATAAACATCGGATCTCCGATCTCAAGTGATTCCTACAAGTATAGACATGTTTTTCCCAATTTCTTAAAATTAGCTTTTCGGAAAAAACTTTGCCTAACGAGGCCTAAGAGGTATCAAAATGAAGCTCTTATCTCGAGGAGTCCAAATATGAAATCTGGTCGAAAACTGACGGACGAACGGTCGCCGTTTGTCGTCAGAAAGGTCGTAGGATCAAATCTCCTTTCTCTCTCCTCTCTATTTATTTTGAAAGTTTGGATAAAATGAAATCTCATCCACTACTATTTATAGTCACAACTCTCGAGAATTACACTTAACTCCCCACAAGTTCTCAAAAGTTCCAATTAAGTCCTGAAACGCCGCACACGTCCATATTATTACTTCATGAGTAAAAACAAAAATTTATAAAAGTTTTCGCCAAAGTTCCATTTGGGTCCAAAAATCACGTTCTGAAACTAATTTCATGGAATCTCTAGACAAACTACTTTTTGTGCAACGAATCACTCACGTTCTCACCACAGTATTCAAAATGATCTTAACCCAGATCAAAACTACCAGAAATTATGCTACACAGGTATAATTACTATTCATGAGAATCAGGTAAAGTCAAATAACATTTAAAATCATATAAATGTCATTTTCTCATGTCAATGCAACATGAATTACCAAATGCTCGTGTCCTCACTTGACACTTTCCGTTGACCTCCAGTCAACCTCATTCCCATTATCAAATGACATTGATAATTCACAAAATTTCATTTATGCATTTTTAAAATCATGATTTTCCCGGAGCGGGCGTGACAGTTTTTGACTCATAAATTTTTTTTTTTAGATCTTTAAGGAATATTTGGAGCTTGACTGTTAGAGACAAAATCAATCATCTCAACAAGGTCTATCCACTATTGTTCTTGGATCGTCCGTTAGGTTTGCGGTTTGGTATTTCTTGCCCAAGGACTCGGGAGGTGATTTGTGTTATTTTTACCTTAGTTTCCATTTCTAAATGTGATTTTATTTAACTAGGTGTTGATAGCTTATGGGTTTTGCTAGTGGTGATGATTTCTCCTTTGGATTTCTTTGGTGTGAGTATTTGCTCAATACTCAAGAGGTAGATTTCATTATTTAAGTGCACTCCTCTTTCTAATTTCATGGTTTGCTATGTGTAGGATTAGAGATAATATAAATTAATCTTGTCTTGATTTCTTCCTACATGAATAGCTATTTGACTAGTTGCTCTTATGTGTTTAGTTCACTACTTGCTTAACCTAAATGCAAAGTGAGTTGCTTTGAATTAAATTACTCCTTATTGTTAATAAGTTCTTTAATGCCTAAGATACTGTTTATGCCCTATATGAATTTCTTGATTTATTTGTTTTGGATATTATGATCCACCTTATCTATTTCATAATATTAAAATTCATAGAAACGACATTGTTAAGGCATAAACATTTAGTAGCGTTTCATAATCGCCAAGTTGGAAAATCATTCATAGCATTGGCTTGGGAGTATGATATTGGTAAAATTCCCATAATTGGAGAATATCTCTTGAAATTCCCGTTGGGGGATACTGGTTTGATGAAATTCCGGAAGGGGTGTGAAGTGATGAAGGTTGTTTATGATCCTTAAAACATTCAAAAATGCAAGGTCATATTCGGTTAGCTGCCGGAGATCTTGTATGCTACACTCACGTTGGAGTGGCTCGCATCCGGTGTTGAAAGTGAGTGATTATGGAAATCGAGTTGGGAATGTCTCACGGTTTAGCCATCCGGCTAATTGCATCGTCACGGCGGCAAAACATTGCACCGCATGTCATAGTATGATTTTAGAAGTAGTAGTACATTTCTACAATGCTTTCTACTGAGCCGTCGTGCTTAATGAATCTATAAAACCACTTTGTTTTAGGTGAAGTCGACAAGGGCAAGGCCCATGAGTAGTCGACTCGGATATCTCTTTGGAAGACGTCCTATGGGGAGTCTTGTTTTGAAAACAACTTCTTTATACATAGTTGGATTAAATCGAATGCCTAGACATTGATTCGATTACTAAGCTTACATGTTCTTCCCTATTCTTTTGTTTATCCAAATTTGAGATCATGTATATTGTTTAATTATACTAAGGAGTTGTGATTAGGCACATGTTTAGCATTGCCTTAGTGATTTATTTATTTTTGGGCAATGTAACTTGCACTTGTAGCTATATATCATTTGATTCTTGTTGAATATATTATGAGTCTAATTTGAAGTGTATCCCATAAATCCTATGAGATTTGATTTGGACTTGGGATGATTTTAAAACTTGGCAGAACCTTCCTTTGCAGAAGTTCGATTGAGCGAGCAGAAAGTTTGATTGAGCGAATACTTGACAGAACTTTCCTCTACAGAAGTTCGATTGAGCGAACGGAAAGTTCGATTGAGCGAAAACTTGGCAGAACCTTCCTCTGCAGAAGTTGGATTGAGCACATTCCTAGTGTGTATTGTCAAATGACTCTATTTATTGTTTTTGACTCAGAAAATATTTTTTTTGAAAACTAAATTGGCTTATACTTAGCCTATGGATATTATATTAAGGGGAAAAAAAAATACTAATTTCAAATTCTTAAGGACCGTTTGGTCATAATTTTTCAAAAGCTTATATTATTGTAAACTTTCAAAGTGAAACTCAAACCTTTGTTTCCTTTCTCAATGGGGCTTCACCCAACTTTCTTTTAAACATTCAAAACCAAACCTATGTTGATTGACCTTATTTGACCTGTTTGGTCCTCGAGGGTTAATTCTTGACTTATTGAATTTTCTTTGGAATTCACGTAGGATTCCTCTATGCTTCCGCTTTGTTGGATTGGTCCACGTAGGACTATTCCTTGCTTTCTTTCGTATTGTTTGACTCGTTGACCTTGTCCACATGGCCTGGTTTTCGGGGAGTTACTGCCTACTACAGTTGGCGAAGGCCATGTAGCAGGGGGAGACGGATTTTTGGCCTGTCTACCTACTACAGTTGGCGAAGACCATAGCGGGGGGAGACGGATTTTTGGCCAGGGCACGGAGTATGAGTATTTTATCCCAAACTCTCACTTTTTCTCATTGAGTTTGAGATAATTCAATACCAAGGAGAAGGGTGGTATTAGGTGGGATAAGGGAGTTTGGAATAACTTTTGAAAATTTTATTTATTTATACTTTTTTTAGAATTTTTTTCAGATATTTTTTTTTCAGTTTTTTTTATTATATTTTTTTGTGGGTTTTTTCCGAGATTTTTTGGGTTATTTTTTTTAGATTTATTTATTAATTTTCTTTTTTCAGAATTGTTTTTTTTTAAATATTTTTTTGTAGGTTTTTTTTTTCCAGATTTTTTGGGTTATTTTTTCAGATTTATTTATTTATTTTATTTTATTTTTTCAAAATAGTTTTTTTTTTGGGTTTTTTTTAATATTTTTTTGTAGGTTTTTTTTTCCAGATTTTTGGGGTTATTCTTTCAGATTTTTTTAATTTATTGTATTTTCTTTTTTGAGAATTGTTTTTTTTTATGCGTGTGTGTGTTGAAAAACAACAATTTTATTATTATCCGGAACTCTTATCCTGGCACGACCAAGCACAGGATTAGGATAAAACTGCTTATCCAACATGTTTATCCAGCACCTTCCAAACACAGGACATCATAACAACTTTTCCGACAGGATTACTAATCTAGTCCAATCCTATCTTATCCTGTCCAACCTGACAGTTTTATCCGGCCTGCCAAACGAGGCGGGTTTTGGGGGCAGCGCCTCTGAGGCAAATTTTTTGTTGGGTATTTTTTTTTTTTCCAGATCTACTTATTGTACATAAATTTCTCAATTCAACATAACTCACAAATTAATATGTACACAAATTCACAAGCCAATTTAATATTTACAAATATCCCTAAAAAAAAAACAAAAATGAAAAATATTCCCAACTCTATGTTTTTTTTTTGGTTAACATTTTTCTCAATTAAAATAGGAAGAAAAAAAAAGATGTAGAACTAGTTTTAGACCCTATTTAGGGATAAGAAATATAACTTTTAATTTTAAAATGCGTATTTGAAAAAGTTGTCTAAATCTATTTAAAATAACTTAAAAATTATAGAATATCCTTTAAAATTTCAGAAGAATTTTTTTTAAAACTCATAAATTTTAAAACTAAAATTTTTATTCTCAAAATTACAAGTGGAACTGGACCTACTGTAGAAACTTAAGGCCACGTTTGGCTGCCAAGTTCAGGACTGGACAATTAGTCCATTTTAATTATTAATCCTGTGACTATTTGTACCACACCCCTCCTGGGATTAGATAGTCCCCCATATGGAGAACTGTTTAGTTAAAAAGGATTATTAGTCCATTCCTTTTAAGCGCACCCAAACACCGGACTATTCAATTAAAATGGACTATTAGTCCAATCCCTCCTTATCCTACCCCCAATCCCGTGAAGCAAACGTGGCCTAAGTCCGTCCGCTCCAGCCAGAGATATTAAGGGCTCGTTTGGTAACGTTGTTGTTTTCTGTTTTCTGTTTTTGTTTTTGTTTTTTAGAAAACGAAAATTGAAAACACGTTTGGTAACGTTTTCATTTTTTGTTTTTAAAAAAACGTTTTCAAATTTTGGGCAAAAAATGAGAACACCAAAAAGTCGTTTTGAGTTTCCTGTTTTTGTTTTTGTTTTTGTTTTCTTTTTTTTTTTTCTAAAAAAAAAATCAACAATGTTACCAAACAAGGTTTTATTTAAAAAAAAAAAAAAAAAAAACCAAAACTGATTTTCATTTTTAAAAAACTTAAAACTGAAAACAGGAAACATTACCATACGAATCCTAAATATACATCATCAAATAAGAGTAGTGCTACACACACATATTTTTTAACACAAAATATCATCCAATTCTTGATTGGCATGAATTCCACCACAGAATACATTTTGACTACTAATTTTAGATGGCCAAATGTTAAAAAAATTGCGTGTGACAAACATTTCCCATCAGACGTACATCATCAAATATGTTTTCTTTACCTGACACTTCACAGATCATAGTGGTGACAAACCATGTGTGCATCGATTATGCTGCGCTCGAACAAGTGGGGTTCATTAAAGACATTAGCTGTACAAACCACTTGGTTTTACTCAGGAGCACACTTTGGTACATTTGGTGGTTTTGGGTGTATATACCCCAAACCACTTTGCCATTTGTCAAGCTGTGAATGATGAAGAAGGGAAAAGCTGGGATGAAGTGATGGCTGACTGATGCTGTCTGACGCGCAATAAATGCGAGGAAAAACAGTGGATTTCCATAGAACAACATTTGACGATCCATAGAACAACATTTGATGGTCCATGAAACAACATTTGATTTACACGGAACAACATTTGATGCTCTTGGAACAACATTTGACGGTCCATGGAACAACATTTGATTTACACGGAACAACATTTGATGGTCATGGAACAACATTTGACGGTCCATGGAACAACATTTGATTTCCATAGAACAACATTTTACGATCCATAGAACAACATTTGACGGTCCATAGAATAACATTGGATTTTCATAGAACAATATTTTACAATTCATAGAACAACATTTGACGATGCATGGAATAACATTTGATTTACATGGAACAACATTTGCTGCTCGTGGAACAACATTTGACGGTCCATGGAGCAACATTTGTTTTACACGAAACAACATTTGATGCTCATGGAACAACATTTGGCGGTCCATGGAACAACATTTGATTTCCATAGCACAACATTTTACGATTCTTAGAACAACATTTGACGATGCAATGAACAACATTTGATTTACACGGAACAACATTTGCTGTTCGTGGAACAACATTTGACGGTCCATGGAACAACATTTGATTTACACGAAACAACATTTGCTGCTCGTGGAACAACATTTGACGGTCCATGGAACAACATTTGATTTTCATAGAACAACATTTTACGATCCATAGAACAAAATTTGACGATGCATGGAACAACATTTGATTTACACGGAACAACATTTGATGCTCTTGGAGCAACATTTGACGGTCCATGGAACAACATTTGATTTACACGGAACAACATTTGATGGTCATGGAACAACATTTGACGGTCCAAGTAACAACATTTGATTTCCATAGAACAACATTTTACGATCCATGGAACAATATTTGACGGTCCATGGAACAACATTTGATTTCCATAGAACAACATTTTACGATCTATAGAACAACATTTGACGGTCCATGGAACAACATTGGATTTCCATTGAACAACATTTTACGATTCATAGAACAACATTTGACGATGCATGGAACAACATTTAATTTACACGGAACAACATTTGCTGCTCGTGGAACAACATTTGACGGTCCATGGAGCAACATTTGATTTACACGGAACAACATTTGATGCTCATGGAACAACATTTGACGGTCCATGGAACAACATTTGATTTCCATAGAACAACATTTTACGATCCATAGAACAACATTTGACGATGTATGGAACAACTTTTGATTTACACGGAACAACATTTGCTGCTTGTGGAAGAACATTTGACGGTCCATGGAACAACATTTGATTTACACGGAACAACATTTGCTGCTCATGGAACAATATTTGATGGTCCATGGAACAACATTTGATTTCCATAGAACAACATTTTATGATTCATAGAACAATATTTGACGATGCATAGAGCAACATTTGATTTCCACAGAACACAAGGACATAATTTCAACTAAACAAACACGTAAACAACATAAGAGCGAAACACAAGAGCACTGGACATTCATTCCTCATCCAATCCTATGACATTCTGAATATTGTTGAGATGTATTCAGGGTTGTAAAGTTTAAACGAGGTGGCCGCCATATGACTACACAAGTTAGGACCAATGCAATGCCTGGAACGATCTTTTCTTGTCATTTTTCATCCTGAAAGACCTTGGGATCGATATCAGCATTGATCATTCCCGTGTTATCCTTAATATCACATAGGTAAACGTCGTTATGATGACTGACCTTTTTCCATCATTTTGGGATGACTGACCTCTTTCCATCATTTTGGGAGTTTGGAATAATATGTTAGACATATATATAGTAGAGACTAATACTGAAAGATCTGAATTTATTGTGATCCCTTAGAGTTAGATGACCCATTATATATAGTTATAAGGAAGATGCAGATTTTTGGTTTTGCATTTTACGATCCAGTGACTTGTCGCGTCATACGACAAGGTAATGCCTTATCGCGTCATATGACAGACGTCAGTGATTTGACGCATCATACTACAGATGCCAGTGACTTGACGCGTCATACGATAAGGCAATGACTTATCACGTCATACGACAGACGTCAGTGATTTTGCGCATCATACTACAGATGCCAGTGACTTGTCGCGTCATACGACAGACGTTAGTGATTTGACGCATCATACTCCAGATGCCAGTGACTTGTCGCATCATACGATAGACGTCAGTGATTTGACGCATCATACTACAGATGCCAGTGACAGAATGTAGTGACTTGTCACGTTATACAAAAAATTGGTAACACCTATATTTACAAAGACAAAAAGCAAACACAACAACAATACAATATCAAACACAACAGCAACAAAATATCATGAATATAATGCTATGGTTCTCAAGTTTTGATTATAATGCTATGGTTCCCAAATTTTGATTATAATGCTATGGTTCCCAAATTTCGATTCCCATGTTTTGATTATAATGCTAAGGTTCCTTCAATTACCGATGTATGGCATGCATATTGCTCTTACACTGATCCTAATGGCCAAACTTGGTATGGCGAACGACGTCCTTTTGTGAACACACCAATACCTTATAATTTCCCTTTCTCCAATGTTGGCCACATCATCATTGGTGAAGCCAGTATGTTGTTATGAATACACTGGTGATCTGTCTCATTCGTTTAACGATTAATTTCCTCATGGTATGCATGTAATATGTCATGTTATTCATGGAACAACTATTTTAGGATGTGTTTAATGTAATATGTTAATAATCATGGAACGACAATATATGCCTAATGGAACAACATTTTGGATGAATAGAACAAGAATTGATAACCAGTGAACAACAATTGATGACCATTGAACAACAATTGCTAATCATGGAACAATAATTTGTGACCAATGTAACAAGATTTCCTCATCATGGAACAACATTTGTAATAAGTGGAATAACATTTTTCAGATCATGGATCGTCAAATGTTGTTCCATTTGCATCAAATGTTATTCCGTGCAAATCAAATGTTGTTTCATGTATCATCAAATTTTGTTCTATGGATCGTAAAATGTTGTTCCAGAGCATCAAATGTTGCTCCGTGAAAATCAAATATTGTTTCATGGATCGTCAAATGTTGTTTTATTTGCATCAAATGTTGTTTCGTGCAAATCAAATGTTGTTCCATGCATCGTCAAATGTTGTTCAATGGATCGTAAAATGTTGTTCTATTTTCATCAAATGTTGTTCCATGGACTGTCAAATGTTGTTCCAGAGCATCAAAATATGTTCACAACCCTGGAAAGATGACATACCCAAGATACCCAGGTGCTGATCTTTTATAGACTTCACTGATTGGTAAGTCAAAGTATTCATATCCACAGTTTGTGTTCATAATCGTCTCAAGATTGAGAACACGTACCTTATACAAGTTATGAGTTCTTATTGACTGTTGACAGCCTTAAGTGTCAATAGGAAAGCTCAAGTCCGTCAATGCATTATAAGTACTAGCATATTAAGTAAGAGCTAAACTCTAGTGATTGAGATTCATCACTCCATCCAATGGTAATTAATCATGCTACAGTGTAAACCTGATGAGATATCCAGTCTCATCATCCACTGTGAAAAATTCTAAGTATCAATGAATAGTAATTCGTATCTTACTCGCATGCATCTCATACATACACGAAATCACTTACTATGATACTTAAGGATTAACAATCATGTCATGAAAGAAACATACATAATGAAATGTAAAGCTGATATCCATATATTAAAATATCAATGTCTCATACATAAAGTAATGGTTTGAGGGCACAAACCCAACAACGTAGGTTTTGAGTGTCCGGCTTTCCTGGTCAATGTCATTGAATTTTGATAAGTGGATTATATTTCATGTATGCAAGTTGATGATGAGATGAGCAGGCAAGGAAAGTTATATGATGAATGCGATGTAATATGTTTTTTGGTTGTACCTGCAGTGACTCAGATTTTATGTAATTAAAGCAACTACCTGCCTTAAATCTCATTATTAAGTACCAAGTAGGTATACCAAATGAAAGCTTTCAACATTAATTTTATGGTGGGAACAAGTTTATCTATTGCTAGAACAAACATAACATGCCTTTGGAACAACTCTTAATGGTCTCAAGAACAAAGTTGTGTTGAGGATTAGATATGACTGAGATTTAATGTAATTAAAGAAACTACCTACCCATAATTAATCACTCGTACTTATACATCAAAAGTCAAATTGCTGATATTGTCAAAGATTTTATACATAAATGTAAATTTCTTAACTTTGTGCCTTGTGGAGGGGACAAGTTTCTCTTAACTGAAGTTGAAGTAGTGTTGGAGATTAATACGACTGAGATTTAATGTAATTAAAGCAACTACCTACCTTAAATCTTGTAATTATTAAGTATTACACCAAGTAGGTATTCGAATTGAAAGCTTCCAACATTAATTTTGTGGAGGGAACAAGTTTCTTGATTGCTGGAACAAGCTTAACATGTTTTTTGAACAACTCTTTATGGTCCTTGGAACAAAGTTGTGTTGGGGAATTAATATGGTTGCGATTTAAAATAATTTATGCAACTACATACCCATAATAAATCACTCATGCTTATACATCAAAAATAAAATTTTTTGATATTGTACAAGATTTAATACATAAATGTAAATCTCTTGCATGATTGGCACACAAATCAATCCATGGAAAACAACTATTTGTAATATGGAACAATTATTTCTCACCACAGAACAAACATGTAAAATGGAACAACATTTCATGGGATGGAACAATCGTTCCTAATCAAGGAACAAGCATTACTTTAGAACCGGCCATAGTAGGTTTCCCTCACATTTATTGCGCGTCAGAAAGCCATCACTTCATCCCCAGCTTTTTCTTTTCCCTCCACTCTAAACTTGACAAGTGGCAAAGTGGTTTGGGGTATATACACCCAAAACCACCAAATGTACCAAAGTGTTCTCCGTTTTACTCAAACATGTTTTACCATACTTTATCTGACACTTCACAGATCACAGTGCTGACAAACCATGTGCACATCGATTATGCCGCGCTTGAACATGTGGGATTTATTGAATGAATAAATTTTTGGTCACGAGTACAAAATTGCTTAATATTTGCTCAATTTTTTTATTGGCTAATATAGTAGAATTCAATATTAAATAAGAATTAATTAATAGTCTAAAATACTAAATTCTAATTCTTCAGCCAATGGGAGAGGAGGGTGAGCAATTTTGGTGTAAACAAAATTGCACTTGTCCCTTTCTATTCCTATTTTTTCCCTATATCATTAACATAATTACTGAAATATAACACATGTCATCTAATAGAGGCTTGAGTGAGAAAAAAAACCATTTTTGAATTGAGCAAAAATACTTTCTTTACTACTCCGTACTAAAAGTTAATTACATTTTACCCTTGCAATGGTTTGGAATAGTTGGATCACACTTTCGCCTTGTTCCTCTGGTTCAAAAGTCATACATTAGAAGTGGGACTAAAAATGGTAAAATTTGGGAAAAATAGAAGTGGGACCCACAGTGCCATGTGGCAGTCAATGCCATATGTCGCGCATTGGTTGGTTGGTCAACCTGACAAAGGGGACGCGTGGCTCTGTCAGATTGGAGGAGGCGCTAACAGCGGGACGCATGGCACGTTGGGATTGGTTGAAGCGCTGACAGGCTGGACGTGTGGCGGGTTTTGATTAGACCATGTAAGCACTGACAGAATGCATGGCAACTTCTAATTGGCTACTAAGCTGACAAGAGGGACACGTGGCAGGATCTGGTTGGTCCACGTGCGTTCTGACTAACACGTGTCAAAATATGAATGGTCCACGCGCCACTAACTCACTGACAGGACACGTGTCCGTTACAGATTGGTCCAGGTAGCACTGTCAGGCCACATGTCAAGATCTGGTTGGACCATGTAGTGCTGACTCAACACTGCACATGGGGGTGGCGAGACGGACCGACGGCGGCGCGTGCAGCCACGTGGTGGTTTCCAGTGAGGTTTGGCGGTGAGACCAGCAGTGTTGGAATCGTCTCGATGAGACGAAGGGGAAAATGTGGTGTTTGGCGACGATTATGGGTGGAAAGTTGGTCGGAGGAGAAAAGGTGTAGAGGCAGCACGAGGGGTATTTGGGCAGCATGTGTGGGTTTCTGGGTGGTGGTTTGGTGACGTGGCCAACGGGGTTGGCTTGGTTTTGGCGGTGGTAGTGCAGTGGTGGTTGTAGTGAGATAGAGATCGTAAGAAGAAAATGAGTTCGTCAGAACTTGTTATTTCTAGTTTTGTTGTTGGATCATCAAGGTCACCCATTCGAACTCTTGTAAACAATTTCATACATAGTGGAAACACTAACACACACTTCACGAGTGGACACAGATTGCTTCATTAACAACACCGAACCACGTACAAATTCCCTCTTCCCATCTCCTTCTTTATTCCCAACTTCTTTCTTATTGTTTTACCCCCATATTTATCCCAAAACACCAAAATAAATCTAAGTGTCAATTCCTAGCCGCATCGTCCATACATAGTAGATCTAAAAGAAAAACATAAATAACACCCTATTACATGGCTAGGGTTTCATTGAAACCCTAGATAGTGGTTTAGTGGCCCATGGATGAAGAAGATGGCATAGAGTTGAGATTGGAAGCCATGGAACCCTTCTTCTTCTCCTTCTTCTTCTTCTTCTTCTTATTATTATTATTATTATTATTATTATTATTATCATTATTATTATTATTACCTTATCTCTCTCTCAATCGTTCTAAAATATGGGTGTATAACCTAACAAACAATTAGGAAAGTCATTTATATAAGTTTCCTATCAATCCTAAACCTTTTCAAACTCTTTATGCTTCCAAAATTGATATTTTTTTTGGACGTCTATACAGATTCTGTAGACCCCGTGGTCTGCTCGGCCGACCTTAGGTGCGAATCTAGAGTAAAGTTCTTTGGAATGTTGCTCGAGGGGATCACACGGGCGACCTGTTTTGACATCTCTGCGCACCGTTGGGAGAATTGCTATATCTCTTTTCTCAAACCTTCGATTGACGTGCGGTTTATGGCCACGTGAAGCTAACTCGTCCAACTACAATTTTTTTATTATTATTTTTAATGTTTTGAGAAACTTCATAATCGGAGGTTTTGATTGTCAAAAATGGGCTTGAACCAACTGCAACTGTTTCCATCTTCCACCAGGATCAACTTTTGAGCAAGGAAAGTTTTCCATAACCATTAATTACATTGTTTTTTTTTCTCCATTTTCGAATTAAAACTCTAAAACCTACAAAATATAATATACTAATTAGTAACAATAGATAACAAAATAAAGTGGACTTATAAAGCATAAATTAAAGGATGAATATGGAATATTTTACCACCGATCCGCGAGCATAGAGCTCAGATCCCTGAAGGCGTAGTCCTGAATGTGTTACGTGGAAGGCCATGACCTATTACCTCATTTTTTTTTTTTTTACTCAAAACCACTATGTTCTATATACAACAAAACCACTATAGTGTACTAAAATGTTTTCCCCATTTTTTCTCTTTTTTTTCCCCTCGGAAAAAATGTGTCTAGTCTCTATCAATGTTTCTTTCTTTTTCTTTTTCTTTTTTTTTTTTTCCAGCCTTTTTATATTCGGTGATTGCTGTTTTTTTTTTTAGTAATTATGGTTTAGTCCATTTTAGAGTAAGCATTAGATCGAATATCGAATTTTTTTTTACGGAAAGGTCCCTTACATATAAAACTGGGTACAAAAATCCCGACAATTTTATGAAAGTTTCCATTCTGCCCTTTAACAAAGAGTAATGCTATGCTTCCTAATTTTTGGCTTCCAAAAGTGGTTCTCAATACATGTGGCAGTGAATTCATTTGATTTTGATTAATTAATGTTGAAGTGGTGCGACCATTAATAAAGAGATTCCACGGCTACATGTGTTGAAAACACTTTTTAGGAAAAAAAAAAGTGAGAAGCATAGAATTACTCTTTAACAAATAACTTTTTCTAATGGAGACTTAATACTAAATATCTATTAGTATTATTATTACAATTGTTTTTTTTTTTTGGGTTGATTCCTTGTGGTTTAGACTTTAGATATGCTTAGTGGGGCCCTTTTTCTACGACTTGTGTGTCTAGTCGCTATCATTGTTTGAGAAATAATTGATTGGTCCGCGATCATATGTTATGTGGTGCTTCTTTTTTTTTCGCTGAAACTGCAATTAACATAGAACCAACAGAGAAAAAAAAAACAACAAGCTGGATCCACTAGCCCCATTGATGGCTCTCCTCAAGAACACAACAAGGGAAGTCGTCAATTGGGACGGGACCAGAAAAATTACAGAGCATAGCCCATTGGGCGAGGTTTTTAGCAACAACATTTGCCGACCTATGAATAAAAGAAACATTCCAGAACAAAAAAGCATTATGCAACAAAGATCTGGCCTCAGTAATAAGGGACTGAATTGACCATGCTGGGACACTAGTCAAATTTCTGATCGCGTCACAAACATTCAATGCATTTCCTTCAATGATGATATTCTTAAAACCCAACCGGCTGGCCTGATGGAGGGAGAAGACAGCCGCATGAGCTTCAGCCACCAGCGGATCAGTGGGACTGCATTTCCACGTATGCGCATAGAGGATATTGGCTCGGTCATCCCGGAAGATAGCCGCCAGCGAAGTAGAGTGGTGTCGAGTTGCGACATCAAAGTTGACTTTCACCCATAAAGGGGGAGGGGGGTTCCACTTGGGAACCTGTTTAGATTGTTGGGGGTGCATAGAAGCTTGGGCAGCCCCATGTTCCATGGCCATGGTGTTAATCCGAGTCTTCCACTGTGGGATGTCAACCTTGAAGTTGTCATGGAGTACTTTATTTCTCAGCACCCAGGTTTGTTCCATTGCAATGGTGGCGAAAATAGTGAAGTCATGGGCTTCGTTCGGAGCAACACCCAATGAGAGTGACGGTTCCAGGATGAAAGAGACCCATCTCACGATACCGTTAGCACCAAAAATGTTGGAGTTAAGAGGCCAACGAGATTCTCTCCAAAAAATGCGAGTCACCGTGCACTCTAGGAAGAGATGATTAGGAGATTCAAAGGGGTGCCCACAGAGGACACAATTGGGATTATCGATCGGAAATCTAGTTGCCAAAGTAGTTTTAGTAGGGATGGCTTCAGATATAACCTTCCAAAGAAACAATTTGTGACGCTCGTGGAGGTGGGCTTTCCAAATATTTCTCCAGATTTTCTTCCGAAGGAGCGGTTGATGATCTCCATGTCTCATGAATCTCGGGGATTGATCCGTGATATATGCAGATTTAACAGACAGCCGTCCATCACTCTCCGGGATCCAAATGATCTTGTCAGTAACTCTGCCCGAAGGCATGTCAATACGAAGGATGGCGTCCACCGATTCAGCAGTGAAGATATCGAGGAGGAGTCCCACATTCCATCCACCCCCAATAGTAGCAGTCAACTCACTAACCCGATGAAATGGGGGGAGGTTAGCCAAACGACAAGAAGGTTTGAAGTTAGGCAGCGTCGGGATCCACGGGTCAGACCAAATGTTGACACTATCCCCCCAACCCAGAAGGAAGCACGCACCTTTGTGAAGGATAGACGTTGCTTTAGAGATACCACGCCAAATCCATGAGGGAGAGTAGCATTGGGTGTGGTTAAAGAGGTTTGAGTTTTTGAGATACTTTTGCTGTACCAAACGCACCCACAATTTGCTTTCGCCTGTTAACACCGACCAACCAAGCTTCGCAATCAAAGCCAAATTATAGTCTCTCATACGGCGGAAACCTAACCCTCCACAACTTTTGGGGCTGCACATCGAGTCCCAAGCTTTCAGGAAAAGACCATTCTTTTTTGAGGACGGAAAGCCCCAAAAAAAATTACGGAACAGGTGGTCCATTTTGGTACAAATAGAATCAGGAAGAAGAAATGTTGACATAGTGTAAATTGGAATGGCTTGGGCCACCGTCCTAATCAGTGTGCAACGGGCTGCTTGAGATAACAGAGAGGCTTTCCAACCCTGAAGTCTGGCACCAACCTTTTCAGTCACATCTCGAAAAACTTGCCTCTTGTTACCATGCACAAACAGCGGGAGTCCTAAATACTTGGAATTCAGGGGGGCTTTCTTGAGATTAGTTTCATGGCAAATGGCTCGAGCAACATCAGGGCACACATTCTTACTGAACATGATTCTAGTTTTTGATTTATTAATTTTCTGACCAGACCACGCCCCAAAGTTTTCAATGCATTTCAGAATAATCCCTGCCTCATCAGGATTTGCACGATTAAAGACGATAAGGTCATCAGCGAACATAAGATGGTTGATACGTGGACAATTTCTACCAGCCGCAATTCCTTTAATGAAGCCTTGTTCCGCCTCTCTAAGAAGAAGCCGAGATAAGACCTCCGAGCAGATAATGAAGAGGAATGGCGAGATAGGGTCGCCTTGCCGAAGTCCTCTCTCCGACTTAAAATAACCTGTGGGACAGCCGTTAACAAGCACAGAGAAAGAACAAGTAGAGATGCATTGGTGGATCCAATTGCACCATGTGTTAGAAAAACCAAAGCACTTCAAGACCTTACTAAGAAAGGACCATTCGATGCGGTCATAGGCCTTTTCCATATCAAATTTAATCGCCATGAGCGCACCTTTTCCTTTCTTGTTGTGCATGGAGTGCATCATTTCTTGGGCCAGGATACTATTGTCATTGATCAATCTCCCAGGGACGAAAGCTGCTTGCAATGGGGAGATAAGACGATCAAGGTGAGGCTTAAGTCTAGAGGCAAGGATCTTGGAGATCACTTTATAAATAACGTTGCAGAGACTTATCGGACGGTAATGATGGACCGTTGTTGGGGATTTTGTCTTCGGAATGAGAGCCAGATTGGTGTGGTTGAGGTCATTCAGAAGGAAGCCCCCTGAGAAGAAGCTAGAAACTGTGGCTATAACATCAACTTTCACAATGTGCCAGAAAGTTTTGTAAAAGATGGATGACATTCCATCTGGGCCTGGGGCTTTTGTAGAACCTATATCAAAGAGAGCTTTTCTGATTTCCTCCTCCCCAGGGATAGAACAAAGCGCCAAATTGTCCTCAGGGGTGATCACCTTATGAATAAGATTATCAAGGTTAGGAGGGAAGAAGGGGTTTGAGGATAGAAAGGTAGACTGGAAATGGGTAATAAAGGCCTGGCTGATATCATCCCGATCATCAATCCACTTCCCATTCTCTAGCTTCAAAAAATCGATGGCATTTCGTCTTCTGCGAATGATAGTAGAGAGGTGGAAGAACCGGGTGCTTTTATCACCTTCTTTCAGCCATTTGACCCTCGATTTCTGTTTCCACATGATCTCTTCCCTCAGAAGGTTTTCAGCGAGCTGACATTTGAGAGTCAAGATAGCATTGATATTCGTAGGGGATGGGTACTTGGATTGGTAATCTTCAATGCTTCTTCTAGCCCGTCTAATGTTGGCTTGGACATTCCCAAAGTGGTTTTTATTCCACTGAAGAAGGGCTTTTTTAATAGCTTTGATTTTGTGGCAAAGTCGAAAAGCTGGGGAACCAACAGTGGGGGTGTTACGCCAAATATGCTCAACAACCAAAGCACAGCTATCATCACGGATCCACATTGCTTCAAACTTGAAATTCCTTGGTTTTCCTTTTCGCTCACCAACTGTGTTAATAATAATGGGAGAGTGATCAGACTTGTCGATAGGAAGGTTGCGAACAGTAGCTTTAGGGAAAAGCTCTCGCCACGACAGGTTAGCAATACCACGATCGAGACGTTGGCGGATATTAGCCCCATTCGATCTGCCGTTATCCCAAGTGTGTATGTTACCCTTAGAGCCAAGATCCACAAGACCGTGGGAATTCATAAACCCAAGCAGACCCCCGTTGGAGGGGCACGCAAAAGGTCTTCCCCCTTGTTTCTCAGATTGCTTGGTAATACAGTTGAAGTCACCAAAAGACAGCCAGGGTCCAACAGCTCCCTCAGCAATCTCATCCATGCAATTCCAAAAGTGGGACTTGTCCTTCCAATAAGGAGGGCCATAGACAGCAGAGAAGACCCATTGGATGGTTGGGGGGTCCGAGAACACGGTTGCATTGATCATGTTGTGGTTAGAAACAGAAGTGACAATATCCACGCCATTCTGCCAGGCAAGACAAAGGCCACCAGCGGAGTTGACGGGAGGAACTAAAGAGAAATTGGGGAAGCCAAGACGAGGGAGGAGAGAGGCCATCCTCACGGAGGATAGCTTTGTTTCAGATAAGAAGATGCACTCAGGATTGTGCTCCCTTATCAGTGCCCGAAGCGCCCTGACTGCCGTGGTCTGGGCCAACCCACGGCAGTTCCAACTGAGAATAATCATTGGCCGAGAGGGGGCCCTTGGCCCACCTCTTCGGCAACAAAAGTTGTTTGGGATTCAAAAGGTAAGACTTCGGGAGAGTCTTCTGCTTCTTCAGTATGGAATTGGCTTGTCTCAGTAGACACTTGCTGGGCATAATTTCTGGCACGCTTTTTGATGTTGATTCTTCTCCTGGGACCCAAGTTCGAACGGGGTAGTTCTGGGCTAGCACCGCCATGATATGAGAGCAGCATTGCTCGGTTTTCAGGAAGAGATTCAGAAGGTTTAATGATGTGGATTTGGTGGGCAGGGGGCGGTTTGGTGGGAGACAAGAGGCCCATATGGGTTTTACATCTCTTCAGGGTTAGGACTTGAACAGGTTCTATGAGGGTCCTCTTATGGTTGGGAGTCAGGTCAGGAAGATGAGGTAGGTTCTCATTAGCGGTTGAGGAGGTTGAGGGGGATTCAATTTCCTGGATTTGGGTGATTTGGGATATGATCGGGGGTTCTGTAGGACTGGTTATAGTGGAGGGAGGTGTATTTAGTAACGTAGGATTTTGGTGTTGGCTTGTCAGGAGTAGCTGAGCAAAGACTTGGTTTTGGTTTGGGCTGGGCCGGAGAGGGGGAATAACATAGGTGGGCTTGGGCACTGATATAGACATCACAGGGTCATGGACCTGAGAAATGGGTTTGAGGCTTATAATGGCTTGGGTTGGAATTTGGGCTGCAACAGCTGGGTTTGTATTGGGCTGGCTCTTGGGTTGTGGGGTAGTGGAGTGGGAGAGGGCCCAAAGGTTAGAGTTTTGTATAGCTGTGGTATGACTCATCTGCCTCTCCACGTGACCTGTCAGAGCAGAAAGTTGGGCCGACTGCTCAGCGCCGCTGGAGGTCCCCGTCAAATCCATCGCATCAACATTGTCAGGGGGCACGGTGGTTGTACCAACGGAACCACCCGTGTTCTTCACCTTCCTCCGGTCCAGTGCGGTGGCAGTTTCCCTCATCTCTTTTCTGTTTTTCCCCATGCTTCTCTCGGCCCTAAGCCAAGTACCAAAAGCAGATGTGCCTTATCGAGGATTACACGGGGAGAAGTTGGGATCTCTGAGAGGAAAGCTGCAAGTACGAGCCGTGTGAGTAATTCTTCCACAGTTGAAGCAGAAATCAGATAGTCTCTCATATTTAAATTGGATCCAGACGTTGGACCGATTCTCTCTCTTCCAGAGAAAACCAGTTTTGAGGGGTAGATTGACGTCGAACTCAACCTTGATTCTCATTGCTCTGGACCATTCAGAAGTATTCCCAACGGCAAGGTCGATGGCTTCCACTCGACCAATCGTTGCCCCGATCGATCTGGCGTTTGTTTCTGTGATTTGATTTGGTGGTAGACCCTGTACCTGTACCCAGAACGAGGAGTGAGATAGCCTGAGCTCCTCCAAAATAAGCCCAGGATTCCAAGGTTTCAACACAAGATGGTGGCCCATAACTGACCATGGTGCTTGGACAGTAACCCGATGGAAATCGCGAGGGTTGTCGAAAGTGAACACAAATGTGTTGGTTTGTATTTCTGCAATCGTTAGCTTGCCAGCTGGGTTCCATGCTCGGAGTAAAATGGATCTGATAGCTTGGAGATTAAGAGGACGCTCTGCAATAGCTTTCCCAACTAAAGGACTGGTGGACACTTCTCCTGCACTTTCACTCTCGAGGGACAGAGAGTCTTCAAAGAAAGACAGATTTGTCGTTTTAGATATAATTTGGGAGAGGTCAGTATTGAAGTTCGCCATCAAGGCTCTGGGCTGGGTAGGTAGAGATTGGGGGACCACAGAGAAAGACAAGAAAAGGAGGTAAAAAGAAAGAGGGACAGGTGGCTAGGGAGGCTTGAAAGAAAGTGGAGACTTTTTTTTTTTTTTTTTTTTTTTTTATTATAATGGAAGGTACAGCGTGGAGAAGATGAGGAGGAGACAAGAGAGGAGGATGAGGAAACAACAGAAAGAAAGGGGTTTGTCACAGGGTACTGTAGGGGAAGATAAAAGAGGAGGAGGGAAAAGGGTGAGAATAAAGAAGGGATTATGTGGTGCTTCGGATCATTAAGGGGACTGTTATTTTGCGATGTTATTGGTTAGTGAGAAACAACATGACCACATAGCCAGAACCGACCACATAGCCAGAACCGCCATATGGTCCAGAACCAGCCAATAATTTCTCCTTTCTTTTCATTTTTGTTGGCGTGTTTATAGGGTCGGAACTTAACGGAGGATCTTGAGAGATGGCCCGCAAATTTTCAAAACTTTAATTATGTATATGTATTTTATGTAAAATTTTAAAATTACTTTGAGAATGTCCTCTCCTAAATCTTAAATTCTACAAGACAATCTGTGGTTGATGTAAAAATATACTCCCGCTCATTGTCGCAAATCATAAACCAAAGGATTACACTATGTAGTAAGTGGATCTTTTATGATATATTCTTGTGGTTTTAATTATACCATAAATCCCAATTTGATGACAAAGTAGTCTAAGTTTGGTCCAAAATATTATAATCAGGTCCCACCATATTTTAATTTTGGAAATCACTTTATTTTTAAAACTAAAGTGTTGTTTGAAGTTACAACATATTATGAGCAAATTACAATAGTTTGAGATCAAAATTATTAAGATGTATCAGCAAGATTACCAACACCAAATTTTTCAACTCTCAAAATGAGCAAAAAACTTCACATAAGTTGTAATTTTTTTCCACCAAAAAAAAATAAAAAATAAAAAATAATAGATCGTACTCAATAAATATTTAGATAATTATTGGAAAATCTCTAAAAGTAACCCTCATAAGTTTAAAACTCCAAAAGGTTTGATCATTTTTTAAAAAGAACAAAAAAAATCTTGTCAGTGCTCACATGGTATAAGTACATGCACCATAGAAAATCTCATGTAACCATCTCCCTCACTCACGCGCGTTCTTTTGGTTTCAGCCACTCACACCGTGTGAGTGGCTGTACCATATCATATCCATTTCGAAAAAGTTTTTTAAACTTTAAACCTCCATAACTTTTGATCTACAACTCTGTTTCTTACAAATTTTATACCGTTGGAACCGTGTCGACGAGAGCTACAAAACTAGTACCATTGTTGATACCTTTTGAGCAAAAGAAAAAAAATTCTTATTTTTACATATTATGCTTCAGACGAACCTAATAAAATTTTCACATAATATTTGTGTATGTGTTATTGAATTTTCACGTTATATTCACGTATGCCAAGTTGATATGATGTGAGGAAAAAAAACCGAATATTCACTTTGTTCTTAAGGAAAGTTTTAGTGAATTTTTACAAGAATTTTGCATTTGTTTGGATTGAAAAACTATGTTTTATAATTGATTTGTGAAATTTGATTTTTTTTTTATAAAGGAAATATGCATTGTTTAATATGAAAGAGAAAAAAAAAGGAAGTAAAATTTCACTTGGCATATAAAAATATTAAGTGAAATTTCACTGAACTTGTATATGAATATTCAGTGAAATTTTACTTAAATTGACACTTGAGGACTTTTTAACAAAGTATCAAATTATGCCTTAAATTCTAGAGAGTTACTTCTATCGACCTTTGGGATAGTTAGTGAATTTTCACTTAACCTACTAAGTGAAATCTCACTAAACGAGTATACGAATGTTAAGTTTAACTTCAAGTTTTTCAGGAAGAAAGCATGTACGGGTTCATTGAATTTTCACTTAATATTTATGTATGCCAAATTTATATGTTTAGAGAAAAAAAAATTAAAAAAAGACGAATAGCAATAAAGTCATTGATACCTCATTAAGGCTTAATTTGGCCCCATTTTGGTGCTTTTCCTTTTTTAAAGCACAATTTCATGTTCATTCATTTGGTAACTAGTTTATGAGCTTTGCAAAAATGGAACTTAGGGCTTTTTTGGGGAGAGTTTTTAAAAGTTTTAGAATTGAGTGAAATTTCACTTAATATTTTATGTATATCAAGTGAAATTTCACTTAATATTTATGTATATCAAGTGAAATTTCACTTATTATTTATGTATGTAAAAATATGAAAATCTTTTTTCTCAAAACATATCAACAATAAATTTTAAAAAAGACGATTTTTAACAAGAATTCCTGCATTTGTTTTGGTTGAAAAATTGTGTTTTATAATTGATTATGAAATTTGCTTATTTTAACAAAATATGCATTGTTTAAAAAAACAAAAAACAAATCACCATGCCTACATGAATATTTAGTGAAATTTCACTTAACTCGTACATGAACATTAAAGCTTAGTTTGGCCCCCATTTTGGTGCTTCTACTTTTTTAAAGCACAATTTCATGATAATTCATTTGGTAACTAGTTTATGAGATTTGCAAAAATTGAATTTAGGGTTGTTTTAAGGAGAGCTTTTAATATTTTTCATGTATTCAGTGAAATTTCACTTAACATTTTATGTATATCAAGTGAAATTTCACTTAACATTTTATGTATATCAAATGAAATTTCACTTATTATTCATGTATGTAAAAACATGAAATTTCATTTGATATTTTTCATGTATTCAGTGAAATTTCACTTAATATTTTATGTATATCAAGTGAAATTTCACTTATTATTCATGTATGTAAAAATATGAATTTTTTTCTTCTCAAAACATATCAACAATGGTACTAGTTTTGTAGCTCTCGTCGACACGATTCCAACGGTATAAAATTTGCGAAAAATAGAGCTGTAGGTCAAAGTTATGGATGTTTAAAGTATAAAAACATTTTTCGAAATTGAAAATAATAAGGTACAATCCTCACACGGTGCGAGCAGCCAGCAAAGGGAGGCGCGCGCGTGGGGAGCGCGTGGGGCGCGCATGTGTGGCGCGTGAAAGCAGTGGCGGTGGAGAAATTGTGCATGGAAGATTCTATGGTCCGCGTACTTATACCGTGCGAGCACTAGCTGTCAAATTTTTGTCCTTTTTAGTAAGTCACTCACTAATTTGTACTTTAACTTAATAAATGGTGTACTGAGGTCCTTTTTGGTAAATACCCCATAAATATTTAAGTAGATTTAAAAAGGAAATTTTTTTTTGGTTCTGGGCACTGCCCCTAAAGCCCTTTATCTTATCGTCCTTCCAAATCCTTGTTTAGGTATGCCTAGAGCATTTGTGCTGGTGTAGTGGGATAAGGGTAAATTAGGTGTGATTTGCTATACCTCCTTGAAGAATATCTTCCAAAAAGAATTGGAAACCAAAAAGCGTTGAAGTTTAAACAATGAATAAGCAAAAACTGGACTTCCATTGAAACTGAAGCTAAAAGAACTACATATATAAAGATACAACTTGAAACCCAACTTCACAAACCAGGAAAAAAAAAAAATAATAATAGTAATAATAAAGGGAAAAAAAAAAAAAACAGAGCATGAAACTCAAAGACAAAAAACCCATCTTTGATAACTATCTCGTTTTCTTGCAGCTCTTCTATGACTTGATTTCCTCGAAATATGGACGGAAATAATTCTTGATGCTTTCATCTTCCCATTCTAGGTCGTCCCACCATTTTTTGGATCCTCTAATCGATTTCAAATGTTTGTCATAACTTATGGGCTCAATTGGGAATTTCTTTAACCCCGGACAGTAAGAAACTGTGATCTCCTCCAACCAAGGTAATGATATGCCGATGTTACTGATACAAGTAAGTGCTGGAAGAGTTCTCAAACATATATTTTTGAGCCTAAGACTATGAGACATCGTTGGTTGTATCATCGGATGATCATCAATCACAACCTTCAAGTTCATGCATCTTTCAATATAAAGTTCTTGAAGATTTGGAATGAAGAAAATCCAAGTTAGTTCCTTCAATGACCAACATCTTTCAATTTTTACATACAAAAGATTGTTAAAATTAGAATACCTCAAGTTCTCCAACGAAACCGCTGGTATACGGGGATGGGCAATCCACGATTTAAACTCTATCTGTTCCAACTCCTCACAGTCATTGATCTCGAGCGTTTTTAGATACCATATGAGACGGAGATCTGATAAATGGAGTGTGGTTAAATCTTCGCAGCTCAGAAACTGTACACTGTGGATTACTTTCAGTAATGCGGCGTCTGGTTTTACTACTCCTAGAGCTTGAGCATCTCTGATGCTGATTCCTACATGTTTCAGCCCATTTAACCTATGTAGTTCCTCCACGAATTCTTTACTACCCACCAACAATTCACTGCCTTCAACCATCAGTTTTGTTGAAGGACATGAATGGAAAGTGTTCAACGCTTGCAAGCTCTCAAGGCTTACTAGAACTTCCCGATGAAGTGCATAAAGTTCACTCATGTAACTCAAGTCCAAGACTCTCAATTTCTTGAGATTCATGAACTCAATGGGCAACCTTGCTATGTCAGTGTGAGAAAGATTGAGATATTCTAAACTGACCAAAGAAACAATGTCTTTTGGTATCTCGCCCATCATGCACCACGATATGTCTAAAACCCGAAGAGAAGGCATAAATTGGAAGAACCCATCTTCAATTTTCTTCAGAGGATTCTTAGAGAGGATCAAAGTCGAGAGGTTTGGGCATTCGGGTGGTTCAGATAGTTGTTCAATTTGATTATCCACAAGTGAGATCTTAGTGGCCTCCTTCCATTCTGCAGACAAAGGCACTTCTGTCAAACCCTCCCCTGCATGTACCAAGTAGTTATCGTCAAACCAGCCATTATTAGCAGACATCCACAAAGCAAATTCGTGAATCCTGGTATGAGTCTGAACACTATTTCCTTCACCAAGCAACAATCCAATGTGTTTAAAATACCCAATAGAAGAGTGAGATAGATTATCATGCAATTTTTCCCCAACCGAATAATCAAGAAGCTGGTCACAGTTTAAGACACGATTTTGCAGGAATAGAGAGCATTCTATGAACATAGACCTTTTTGTTTCAGACTTTTCTAACACATCAAAATAGAACTTCCATACATGAAAGAGAGAATTGTTGGGATCCGTGGTAATATTGCGGGACATATATTCATTTAACGTGTGTTCTGCCCGCCTCCCGGCCAAGTAACGGCCAAAGGTGATAATGGGCAGTGGCAATCCATAACACAACTCAACAATTCGTCTGGCTAGTTGAGGAATATCTGGGTGAGATGAGAGACAGGACTCTCCTACAGTGCGAACGAACAGTTGGTACCCTTCTGCTTGAGACAAACGATTCAATTCAACTGTTTTCAGGTCAGAGTTACTGATCACACCGCCATCATACAAAAAACAGTTGTAAATGGTGGTTGATGATGATCTGGTTGTGAAAACTACCTTAGACGTATTATGAGAACAAATACTACTCTTTTGACTTACCAGAAGATGAATTGGAACCCCAATTTCTGAGAAATCAAGAGGGAAAACGTCGTCAAAAAGCAGCACAAAATTGGATGTGCTCAGATTTTGGTAAATGCATCTTCTTCTCTCCTCTTGGCTTATGCTCTTCCATTGATGATCGGAGTACCCAAACCCTCTCAGAATCTGACCCTGTATGTTACCAATACTACTACTACTACTACTACTACTACTACTACTACCAGCAGCTGGCACCCCCCCAACCCATACAACCACATCGAAATCACAACTGTTCTTCTTCATCAACAACTTGCCATGGATGGCCTTCAAAAGGGTAGTCTTACCCACGCCGGCTAGTCCGTGAACTCCAATAATTTTGGGATAATCATCCAGTTTCAGGAATAGCCATACCATAGTAATCTTGTTCTCCAATCCTCCAACCAATTTACTGACCAGAGGTGCGGTTGGGGGTGCCGTTGGCATATAACAATCTCGCGACCACTGCACGTGGGAATGGGATCTAGAATGTAGCAATTTCTTGGTTTGGCTCTTCCTCCTGTAGCGAGACCAAATGTTCTTGGGATTAATAAAATAAGAAAGATCTTTCTTCTCTGCAACTGCAAGTTGAAGTTCATCAATTGGCTGCTTCTTTCTCTGATTTTTGGCTTTATTATTAATCCTTAAACTTGTTAATTTTTTCCCTAATCTGCCGATTGTGGATGATGACTCTGGATCTTCCATGGCTGACGGTGATTTGAGACAGAAACGGAGTCAGAAAAAAAAAAATGAAAGGGAATTTGCGAAGGCACAGAGAAGAAGAAACGGAGACGCAACGAAAAATCAAAAACTTCCACAGAGACAAAAAAACCAATAGATAATTGTTGGAAAATCACTCAAATAACTCGTAAAAGTTTTAAACTCTGATTTTTTTTTGACCATTTTTAAAAAAAGACAAACAGAATTTAAACGAGTGCTCACACGGTATAAGTACACGCACCATAAAAGATCTCACATGTCACTCCAGCCCTCACGCGCTACTTGGTTTCAGCCACTCACACCCTGTGATGCTGTACAATATGATATTCATTTCGAAAATGTATTTTTAAACTTTAAACCTCCATAACTTTTGATCTACAACTCTATTTCTTACAAATTTTATACCGTTGGAACCGTGTCAACGAGAGCTACAAAACTAGTACCATTGTTGATACCTTTTGAGCAAAAGAAAAAAACTCTTATTTTTACATGTCATGTTCCAGACGAACCTAATAGAATTTTCACATAATATTTGTGTATGTGTTATTGAATTTTCACGTAATATTCACGTATGCCAAATTGATATGTTGTGAGAAAAAAAAAACGGATGTTCACTTTGTTCTTAATGAGAGTTTTAGCGAAATTTCACAAGAATTTTGCATCTGTTTGGGTTGAAAAACTATGTTTTATAATTGATTTGTGAAATTTGATTTTTTTAAAACGAAATATGCATTGTAATGTGAAAAAAAGAGAGTGAAATTTCACTTGGCATACCTGAATATTAAGTGAATTTTCACTAAACTCGTGCATGAAAATTAAGTAAAATTCCACTTAAATCGACATTTGAGGGACTTTTTAACAAATTAAGTATCAAATTGAACTTTAAACTCTAGAGAGTTGCTTCTAGTGACTTTTGGGATAGTTAGTTAGTGAAGTTTCACTTGCCATACAAGAAAACTAAGTGAAATCTCACTGAACGAGTACACGAATGTTAAGTTTAAGTTCAAGTTTTTCAGGAAGAAGACATGTACGGGTTCAGTGAATTTTCACTTAATATTTATGTATGCCAAATTTATATGTTTTGAGAAAAAAAAATTAAAAAAAGACGAATAGCAATAAAGCCATTGCTACCTCATTAAGGCTTAGTTTGGCCCCATTTTGGTGCTTCTCCTTTTTTAAAGCACAATTTCATGTTAATTCATTTGGTAACTAGTTTATGATATGGAACTTAGGGCTTTTTTGGGGAGAGTTTTTAAAAGCTCTAGAATTGAGTGAAATTTCACTTAATATTTTATGTATATCAAGTGAAATTTCACTTATTATTTATGTATGTAAAAACATGAAAATCTTTTTTCTCAAAACATATCAACAATAAAATTAAAAAAAGACGAATTTTAACAAGAATTCCTGCTTTTGTTTTGGTTGAAAAATTGTGTTTTATAATTGATTATGAAATTTGCTTATTTTAACAAAATATGCATTGTTTAAAAAAAAAAAAAAAACAAATCACCATGCCTACATGAATATTTAGTGAAATTTCACTTAACTGGTACATGAACATTAAGGCTTAGTTTGGCCCCCATTTTGATGCTTCTTCTTTTTTAAAGCACAACTACATGTTAATTTATTTGGTAACTAGTTTATGAGCTTTGCAAAAATTGAACTTAGGGCTTTTTTGGGAGAGCTTTTAAAAGCTCTGGAATTGAGTGAAATTTCACTTAATATTTTATGTATATCAAGTGAAATTTCACTTATTATTTATGTATGTAAAAACATAATTTTTTTTTTCTCAAAACATATCAACAATGGTACTAGTTTTGTAGCTCTCGTCGACACGATTCCAATGGTATAAAATTTACGAAAAATGGAGTTATAGGTCAAAAGTTATGGATGTTTAAAGTTTAAAAATATTTTTCGAAATTAGAAATAATATGGTACACTGCTCGCACGGTGCAAGTAGCTTCTAGAGAAGGCGCGCGAGTGGGCGCGCGTGGGGCGATGGTGGTTGTTGATTGGAGATTCTATGGTGCGCGCACTTATACCGTGCGAGCACCAGCTGTCAACTTTTTGTCCTTTTTGTTAAGTCACTCTCTAATTTGTACTTTAACTTAATAAATGGTGTACTGAGGTCTTTTTTGATAAATGCCCCAAAAACCAATGAGGAAAGCGTAACGAGAAAAATTCTAAACACAACACCCACCCACCCCCCCCCCCCCCCCCACCCAAGTTTTCTCTTAATACCCACATGTACAACTGACAATGCTTCATGTGCAGCTCATTGATGCAGAATATAAGTATAGAGATAGAAATAGTGGGTACATTTTAATTTTCTCACTTCAGTACCCAAGGTCTATAACAGTCTTAATTTGATTCAAAACCAAACTTATCCACAGCAAAATATCTAACATTTCGACCCTAGACGACCTTTACCTTTTGTGACGAAATATTTGCGATTGGACTAAATTAAGGAAACTTCGGACAAAGCTTCTACCTGAACACAACCAAGCTGAACTCCAAATCAGTTTTTCTTAACGGGTGCAAGTAAAGGCATCTATAAAGTTTTTCGTGGCATCCTTTTTTAAAAAAAATTAAGTAAAAACAGTGCAATATATTTAGGTTTGGCACCCACTACAAAAAAAAAAAACCCTATTTTGTATCACATCTACTCGCCCCTCTCTCTCTCTCTCTCTCTCTCTCTCTGGCGCCTAATCCCAATTCACAGTAATTCTATTTTTTTCCTTCGAAAATGGGTAAATTATATTCCAAAAAACAAAAAGATGTACAAATGTATAAGAAGCATACCCCAGGATAAGATATGAAATCGCAGCATGAGGACTAGAGGCTAAAAAAGCCACTAACTAACCAACTTGACACAACTCACAAAACCAAAACAACCAATCAAATATTCAATACAAGCAGTACAAATAACAAACACCCACCACCTCAAGTCCAGTTTCTAGAAAATAAATCTAGTTGGGGTCTTGTTTTCATTTGATTCTAATTTGAATGTTGATTTGAGAGACCAGAGTTTGGAACAAATGTTCTTGTCTCCGGAGTGAAAGAGCCTTTAAAAGTTCTCTTATTCCTTTCCCGCCATAAGCCATAGACAGCTACGCTAAGACAAATCTTTAGGATTGCTTGTGGAATTTTCTTCCCCTTCTAATGTTGTGCTATCCATTGAACAGTTGTATCCCAAATTGTCCAATTCCAGTTGAGTTCACATCTATGCATCAAGTCTTGCCAAATGAAAGAAGCATAAGTACATTCAAAGAATAAATGGTTATGAGTTTCCATATGACAATGACAAAAAACACAAGCAAGGGGGCCCGAGGTGTAGGCATAAATCCTATCATGGGTCGCAAGTCTATTCTGAACAACAAACCATAGAATAAAATTATGTCTAGGCGTACACCCTGAATACCAAACAATGTTGTGCCAAGGTGCCATCGGGGAAACCTCTCTGAAATGATCCCAAATATGTGCAAATTTAAATCCCCCAGATGGGAAAATGGTCCAGGAGATACTATCTAACATTCCAGTAGGCTTATACAAAGTAGATAATAAACTCCTAACTTCATTTATACCAATAGAATTAGATAATGGCCAGCTCCAATCATTATTTCTTATTATAGCTGCAACTTTAGCTCTTGGATCAATGGCGGCATCATAAGCAATCCTAGATGTATATTTTTCAAACAAAGGACCAATTAAGGGAAGTATGTTTGCCATCACCAATTTTGTGAATCAGGATGGGTTTAACTTTTTCCCTAAGTTTTAATACTTTTCTCCAATACCAAGAACATTGGCTTGGAGCTTTAATTTCCCCAAAACTCTTGGACTTAATCATGTACATATGCACCCATTCTTTCCACAAGGATTTAGTTTTAGGGTCAAGAAGATTACCAATATGCTTTAAATTCAGAAGAGTATTAGTCAGAAAAACATCTTTAAACCGCAATCCACCTTCTTTTTTGGGTTTGCAAACCTTGGCCCAAGCTATTTTAGCCCCATATCTCTTTTCTGTAGTACCAGACCAAAGAAACCTCCTCAAAGCTTGATCAACCTGTTTAAGTACTCCTTTAGGGAGAATGAACATCCATGATCAATATTGTTGGATACCAGATAACACAGATTGTATAAGCTGAACCCTTCCTACATAGGATAAAAATTTAGATTTCTCACAGGTAATTCTAGGGGTGGGCATTTGGTCAGTTTGGTTCGCTTTTTAAGAATTTGGTTCGGTTTGAGAAACTAGCAACCGATAAACGATCAAAATTTAATTCGATTTTCCAGTAATTCTTCTTCTTCTTCTTCTTCTTCTTCTTCTTCTTCTCTCTCTCTCTCTCTCTCTCTCTCTCACACACACACACACACACACACACACACACACATACACACACGCACACATACATACACATATATACACACACACACATACACGCACACTTAGAACTCAGTTCTGGCCTATGTTTGTCTTCATTCGAGAATCGCACCTGGTTTTGGTTTCTTTTCCCTTGTTTTTACTCATCTTAGTTTACTGTTTTCTTCTAAATATTGGAAGATTTGTTTGTGTGTTTGTTTGTTTGTGATGGTAAAATGGTTCAATAGAACATGCTGTCCATCCATTCATGGGTTACGACTGTTGGAAAACAGGTTTAAATTAAAATTTTAAACGCGCAGCGGAAATAATCAAGTTATAAAACTTATTTGGTAGCCCAAGATCTACTACTCGTCAATTCTATAGATGCGTACTAACTAGGGAGGACATGAATTATACCTCAGTTCTTGAACCCAATTCTGATATTCTCCTTCCTTGGTGATGCAGCAGCCTCCACTAGGTTGTCTTCACCCTTATGACTCCTGCGGATGCTTCCCAGAGAGACTAGAGATGGTGGGATCTCTAATAGAGAGGAAGGAGAAGGTTTGGGGCTCTAAAACAGTTTCTGCAGCTTCTGGTTAATAAAATCGCCGAACTCTTTTTTCATAACGCAGCTGCTCTATTTATAGATTCCCAGAACCGACCTAACCTTCAATCGATCAAGAATCTCGATCGATTGAACCATTCTCGATCGATCGAACCTGCCATGACTTCAATCGATCGAACTATCTTCAATCGATCGAACCTGTCTTGATAGCTTCCTCAAGTGTCTTTCCAAGTATCCTGGCGAAGATAAGAGTGGGACCTCCTAGGCTCTTTATTGTTAGCTCAGATCAGTAGATTAATTCCCATGACCAAACTCTTTGATCAGCAAATTGATCAACTGATCAGTTAACGTTTACTCCACTATAAAACGATAACTGAACTCCAACGCAAAAGAACATATCCGAAGTGATAACTAGACTTGTATGTTGTACTAATGTCCCTCTACCGTCAGCATTCGCAATCATATTCAGGTAGTCTGATAAACAGTCACTGTCAACCTGAATCATGATTACTTCTTGAATTCCTTAAGTCCCATTCACCTTTCATGATAACCAAACATGTTGATAACTGTTATCAACAAGACTGCAGTACTCAGTAATCAACTTGGTGACATACTCAAGGGATTGCTTACTCTGAACCAGAGGGTAGATTCTATCTTGACAATGTATATTCACAACCCTATGAACATGACATACCCAAGATACCCAGGTGTTGATCTTTTATAGACCTCACTGATTGGTAAGTCAAAGCATCCATATCCACAGTCTTTGTTCATAATTGTCTCAAGATTGAGAACACGTACCTTATACAAGTTATGAGTTCCTATTGACTGTTTAACAGTCTTGAGTGTCAATAGGAAAGCTCAGGTCCATCAATGCACTATAAGCACTAGCATATCAACTATGAGTTACACTCTAGTGATTGAGATTCATCACTCCATCCAATGGTAGTCAATCATGCTACAATGTATACCTGATGAGATATCCATTCTCATCATCCACTATGACAAGTTCTAAGTATCAATGGATAGTAGTTTGTATCTCACTTGTATGCATCTCATACACACACGAATTACTTACTATGATACTCAAGGATTAATAATCATCTCATGAAATGAACATACACAATGAAATGTAAAGCTGATATCCATATATTAAAATGTCAATGTCTTATACATAAAGTAATGGTTTGAGGGCACAAACCCAACAAACTCCCACTTGCATTCACAACCATACAGGATTACATCTGAGACCTAGACTATCTAGATGACGATCAAAGACCTTCTGTGGCAAGGCCTTTGTAAAAGGATCAGCAAGATTGTCAGCGGTGGCAATCTTGGTGACAGTTACATCTCCACGTTGAACAATATCTCTGATAAGATGATATTTCCGCTCTACGTGCTTCCCCTTTTCGTGGTTTTTTGGCTCCTTGGATAGAGCCACTGCCCCACTATTATCACAATAAAGTGTAATAGGTGACAGCGACGCTGGTACCACCTCGAGCTCCATAAGGAACTTCTTGAGCCAAACAGCTTCCTTTGCGGCTTCACAAGCAGCCACATACTCAGCTTCTGTAGTTGAGTCTGCAATGCATTTCTGCTTAATGCTCCTCCAACTAACAGCACCACCTCCCAAGGTAAAAAGATGACCGGACATCGACTTCCTCAAATCTTTATCTGACATAAAATCCGAGTCAGTGTATCCCACTGGAATTAACTCACTACCACCGTACATAAGCATGTAATCTTTAGTTCTTCTCAAGTACTTAAGAATGTGCTTGACGGCTGTCCAGTGCTCTGGACCTGGATTCGACTGATATCTACTAGCCATGCCAACGGCAAAGCAGATATCTGGTCTAGTGCATAACATCGCATACATGAGACTTCCCACTGCCGAAGCATAGGGAATTCCTGTCATGCGATTCCTCTCCTCTTGTGTCTTTGGACACTGGTCCTTGGAGAATGCTAAACCATGCTTGAAAGGTAACAAACCTTTCTTCGAATTATCCATTGAAAACCTAGTAAGCACTTTATCGATATAACCAGCTTGAGATAATCCCATTATCTTTCGCTTACGATCCCGAAAGAGCTTTATCCCAATAATATAGCTCGCCTATCCTAGATCCTTCATATCGAATGTACTAGCTAGCCAAACCTTGACCGTTGACAATGCCGCTACATCATTCCCAATGAGTAGAATGTCATCAACGTAAAGCATAAGAAAAGCCACCACTTTTCCTTCACATTTCTTGTATACACAAGGTTCATTCAGATTCTGTATGTAACCAAACGACTTGACCGCTTGGTCAAAATGAATGTTCCAACTTCTGGATGCTTGCTTAAGCCCATAAATGGACTTTTGCAACTTGCATACCAAGTTGCCTTTCCGACCAGCTATGAACCCTTATGGTTGTTGCATAGAGATGTCCTCCTCAAGATTGCCATTCAAGAATGCAGTCTTGACGTCCATATGCCAGATCTCATAATCTAGGCATGCAACAATGGATAAGAGTATTCTGATGGACTTGAGCATGGCTACAGGCAAGAAGGTTTCCTCATAGCCAATGCCCTCCCTCTGAGTATAACCTTTCGCTGCAAGCCTTGCCTTAAAGTTCTCAACCTTTCCATCAGATCCTCTTTTCCTCTTGTAGACCCACTTGCAGCCAATGGGTTTAATATTGGCTGGAAGTTCTACAAGATCCCAGACCTGATTGGAATCCATAGATTCCAATTCAGATTTCATAGCTCTAACCCGATGAGCCGAATCAACATCAGCCATTGCCTCTTCATATGTGGCAGGATCAGATTCAGATTCTGTGGGGACAGCTTCAAAAACTTCTCCTAGGAACATGTATCTATCAGGCTGACTGATAATCCTCCCACTACGACGAGGTACCGGTGCAAAATTGGGTGAAGAAGTGGCATTTTCTTGATTTACATCGTTATTAACTACGGGTTGGACTGAGGGCTCTCCTTCTATCTCTCTCAGGTCTATCCTTCCCTTAGGTTTATGGTTCATGATATAATCATCCTCCAAGAAAATAGCATTCGTACTAACGAACACCTTCTGTTCTCTTGGATCATAAAAATACCATCCATAAGTACCCTTTGGATACCCCACGAAGTAACATATTTCTGATCTAGAATCCAACTTGTTCATCTTTCCTTTTAGCACATGTGCCGGACACCCCCATATCCGGAGATGTTGCAAAGAAGGCTTGCGCCCAATCCATATCTCTCGTGGTGTCCTGGGAACAGATTTGCTTGGTATCAGATTTAGTATGTAAGCAGCAGTTTCCAAAGCATAACCCCAAAGGAATAAAGGTAACTCAGAATAACTCATCATTGACCTAGTCATGTCTAAAAGAGTCCAGTTCCTTCTCTCCGCTACACCGTTCTGCTGAGGCGTACCAGGTGCAGTCAACTGTGACAGAATCCCATTCTGTACGAGGTGATCAATAAACTCATTAGAGAGGTACTCGCCACCTCGATCAGATCGAATGGCCTTGATATGTGCACCCAATTGCTTCTCCACTTCAGTCCTAAACTCTTTGAACTTTTCAAAGGCTTCAGACTTGTGCTGCATTAGGTACACATATCCATACCTAGAGTGGTCATCTATAAATGTTATGAAATACTCATAACCACCCCGTGCTCTAATATTTATTGGTCCACACACATCAGTATGATCTAATTCCAACAATGCATTGGTTCTATTGCCCTTTACAGGAAAGGGCCTTTTGGTCATCTTACCCTCTAAACAAGACTCGCAGACTTCCATTGGTTCAAGAACCAAATCGCCTAAGACCCCTTCTTTGACTAGTCTGCCAATCCTATTTAGATTGATATGGCCAAGCCTCATATGCCAAAGCCTTGTTGGATTAGTTGAAGGTTCCTTTCTTTTAGATGGTATAGATACCACTGAGTTATTAAGTTCCATGCAAGAGTCTTTAGAAATATTGGGAGTAATCACATACAAACTATTTGATTTAACACCAGAACATATAAAAGAACTATATCTTTTAATCACAACTTCAGTTCTAAAATGAAAAGAATAACCATTATTCGATAAATTAGAAACTGAAATTAAATTACGTCTCATTGAAGGGACGTAAAGTACATCTGATAAAATCAAAACTTTATTGTCTAGAAATTCTAAAACTATGACTCCTATAGCAACCGCCATGACTTCAATCAAACTATCTTCAATCGATCGAAGAATAACCATTATTCTCGATCGATCAAAGAATAACCATTATTCTATGACTCCTATATCAAAGAATAACCATTATTCTCGATCGATCGAACCTGCCATGACTTCAATCGATCGAACTATCTTCAATCGATCGAACCTGTCTTGATAGCTTCCTCAAGTGTCTTTCCAAGTATCCTGGCGAAGCTAAGAGTGGGACCTCCTAGGCTCTTTATTGTTAGCTCAGATCAGTAGATTAATTCCGATGACCAAACTCTTTGATCAGCAAATTGATAAACTGATCAGTTAACGTTTACTTCACTATAAAATGATAACTGAACTCCAACGCAAAAGAACATATCTGAAGCGATAACTAGACTTGTATGTTATACTAATGTCCTTCTACCATCAGCATTCACAATCATATTCAGGTAGTCGGATAAACGGTCACTGTCAACCTGAATCATGATTACTTCTTGAATTCCTTGAGTCCCATTCACCTTTCATGATTACCAAACATGTTGATAACTGTTATCAACAAGACTGCAGTACTCAGTAATCAACTTGGTGACATACTCAAGGGAATGCTTACTCTGAACCAGAGGGTAGATTCTATCTTGACAGTGTATGTTCACAACCCTATGAACATGACATACCCAAGATACCCATGTGTTCATCTTTTATAGACCTCACTGATTGGTAAGTCAAAGCATCCATATCCACAGTCTGTGTTCATAATTTTCTCAAGATTGAAAACACGTACCTTATACAAGTTATGAGTTCCTATTGACTGTTTGACAGTCTTGAGTGTCAATAGGAAAGCTCAGGTCCGTCAATGTACTATAAGCACTAGCATATCAACTATGAGTTATACTCTAGTGATTGAGGTTCATCACTCCATCCAATGGTAGTCAATCATGCTATAGTGTATACCTGATGAGATATCCATTCTCATCATCCACTGTGACAAGTTCTAAGTATCAATGGATAGTAGTTCATATCTCACTTGTATACATCTCATATACACACGAATTACTTACTATGATACTCAAGGATTAACAATCATCTCATGAAATGAACATACACAATGAAATGTAAAGCTGATATCCATATATTAAAATGTCAATGTCTCATAAATAAAGTAATGGTTTGAGGGCACAAACCCAATAACGACTATATCTCTTATTTTTAAACAAATAGTACGCAGCTTTATCTGTTGTGGGCTACGACTTTTTAAGCAAATTGCAAGTCAGTATGAGTTACGCTTTAAGAATAGAAAAAGCTAAAATTATTTGGTTCCACCAACAAAAATATTAGAAGACCAACATGCATGTGTGGATGTAACATCATATTTTACTATACACAATGTAAACTTTTTAGGTTAAAAGCTATTAATGTGTTTAATGAATAGAGGAGATAATGCAAGTGGATAAATGGCATTTGTGTTCAAGAGTTTATGATTTGAACATCACTTTTTCACCTAGAATGGTAAAACATAAAAGCATATAAACCGATTGGTCCAATTGTAAAAGTATATAAATTGATTCTCTTTGCAAAGCTGTGTGAGAAAGAAAGAGCAGAATTGTGGGAGTGATTTATTTGTTGAACCTTCTGAGAGTGATTTGTATTAGAGTATTGATATTTAGCTTTAAGGGTAGTTTAGTCTTTTACTTGATTTAGGGTAACATTGTTTTTTTTTTTTTTTATATTCTCTTTTCTTTTGTTCTTCATTCGTTCATTCTGAATTTATGTTATGAGAAACCCTAGCTCTCTTTTCTCTTTTCCCTTTGCTGTTCTTTGATTATTTAATATATTCATTCACATGGTATCAGAGCAGATTCTAATCTCATTCACGTTCTTCGCATATCCAACTCTCAGATGATTCTGGTTCATTTTTGGATCTCTTTATATTTCGGGTTCATTTTTGGATCTCTCTTTGATTCGGGTTCATGTTTTTTTTTTTGGATCTCTATTCTTTTTTTTTGGCTCTGTCATTGATTCTGGTTCGTTTGTTTTGTGTTATTTGATTGTTTCGTTTTTGTAATGGCTGGCGAAAGAGATGATTCGCTTTAAGCGATTAGTGTTAAACTCGATGGAAATAATTTTACACATTGGAATTATGTGATGAAAAATTTTCTGAAGGGGAAGAAGATGTGGGGTTACGTCAATGGGGGTTATAGTAAACCTAAGAATGAAAAAGGGTGAAAATTATGTAGAATTGCTAGATGTTTGGGAAGCAAACAATTCAAAAATCATTACATAGATCAATATCTCCGTTGCGCCCTCGATAGGTATGCAATTGGCGAAGTTTGAATATGTAAAGGAGGTATGGGATCATTTGGCCAAATTGTTTACACAGTCCAATTTTGCGAAAAAGTACCAATTAGAGTATGATATTCGTGCCCTTGAACAAAAAAATTGAGTATTAAGGAGTTCTACTCTACAATGGCAGATCTTTGGGATCAGATGTCTCTCATCCAGTCAAGCGAATTGCGGGCGTTTGCACCATATATCACTAGTAGGGAGGAACAACGTTTGGTTTAGTTTTTGATGGCCCTATGTGATGATTTTGAGGGTCTTTGTGGGTCCATTCTCCATCATGCCGTCTATTGATTTTGTTGTCCATGAGTTATTAGCCAAGGAAATACGTCTTAATACTAAGTTCGAAAAGAGAATTCTCTCCTACCCTAATCTGTCTATTTTAGCAGCCTCTTTTTAACCAACATCCAATAATCAGAATAAGCCTTACTCGAGAGTTGGTAGTGATGTATGCAGCTACTATAAGGAGAAGGTTTATTGGAAGGCTCAATGTCCTAGGTTGGGTCAAGCAAACCAGTCCTCACATAGTCGACTACCTCAACAACATCAACATCAGCCTTCTTATTAGAAATCTGACAACCAATCTCAGTAGCATTCTTATAGGCCTCCACAACCTAACACTGTAGCAGTTGTACCACCATCAGACTCATTTGCACCCAGTTCCCCTTTCCCATCCACTTTGTCCATGACATCCTTGCTAAGCAATTTCAGAAGTTCCTTGACATACAGTCACATGCTATATCCACCTCTTCTATAGGTATGTCTTCAGGTATGTCCTCAAGAATTTGGGTCTTAGACTCTGGAGCTTCTAATCATATGTCTCCTGACTTGACCTCTTTTGCTTCCTTATTTCTTGCTTCCTCTTTGCCTATTATGACTGCCGTTGGTACTCCCGTGCCATTAACATGTATTAGGTCTATTGTCACACCTTACGTATCTCTCTCTAGAGTTTACCATATTCCCAATCTACTATGAATCTTGTTTCTGTTGGTTAGCTTTGTGATGCAGGTCACATAGTCTATTTTTCTTCTACTTTTGTGTAGGATCCGCAGTCTCAGATGTTGATTGGGACAGGCCGTAGGCAATGGGGATTGTACATCTTGGACAAGCTCAATGTACCAGTGGTTGTAGCTTCTAGTGTTGACTTTTCATCCTTTCGTTTTGAGTTCATCTTAGTCTAGTTTTTATTTATGGCCTTCTCGCCTTGGTCATGTTTCAGCTTCTCGTTTAAAATATTTAGCTTTTATAGGAAAATTAGGAGATTTTTAAACTCATGACATTTCTGATTGTAGTGGTTGTAAAATTTTCAGCTTTATCTTTTAATAGAAGCATTTCTTTTTCTTTTACACCATTTGATTTAGTTCATTCTGATGTGTGGGGGCCCTCTCCTGTTACTACAAGCAGGGGGGGTCTCGATATTATGTATCCTTTATTGATGATTGCACTCGTTACTGTTGGATTTATCTTATGAAACGTCATTCAGACTTCTTTGATATTTATAATACCTTTTGTGCTTTTGTCAAAACTCAACATTCTGCTGTCATCAAATGTTTTAGATGTGATTTAGGTGGAGAGTATACTTATCATAAATTTTGTAAGTTGTTTGCTTTAGGTGGAACTATTCATCAGTCCTCTTGTACTAACACTCCTGAGCAAAATGGTGTTACTAAAAGGAAACATCGGCATATTGTTGAAACTGCTTGCTCTTTTTTATTATCTGCATGTGTCCCTAGTGATTTTTTGGGTAGAGACTGTCCTTACCGCTATCAATCTGATTAATAAAATTTCTTCCTCTCACTGCTCAGGTCTGTCACCTTTTGAAAAATTGCATGGGCATGCTCTCGATTGTTCTTCCTTAAAGGTGTTTAGTTGTACTTATTTTGTCCTTCGACCTTGTGTAGAGTGTACCAAATTATCACCAAAGTTTGCTATTTGTGTTTTTCTAGGTTATAGCAAGGGTTAGAAGGGATATCATTGCTTTAACCTAGTTACTATAAGAAACTATATGTCTCTTGCCATGTTGTGTTTCTTGAGCACATACCATTCTTTTCTATTCCTGATAGTCATCATGAGTTGACTAAATCTAATCTCATCCATCTTGACCCATTCTCTGATGATACCGATAGTTTTCCCTCTCGAGTCCCTTGCACCACTAATACTGTCTTACCCCATGATTCTACTTCTGTTAATATTGGTACTTTGCCGCCTGATGCTACACCTCTACAGAGGCCACCCAAGCCCCTGCTGAGGATATGGAACCTCTTCCTCGCTATCTATGCACTCATAAGTCCACTCAATTACCCGATTTTGTTTATTCTTGTTATTCGGATTCTTTTGCTTTATTTTTAGCCTCAGTTCATGATCTCTCTAAAACTTTTTCCTATAAAGAGGCAACTCTTGATCCTCTTTGGTAGCAGGCTAAGGCAAAGGAACTCTCTAGATTGCATAAGACGTACACTTGGAGTTTGGTTCCCTTGCCTTCTGGTAAGAGTGCTATTAATTCTCGTTGGTTTTATAAAATCAAAACAAGTCAGATGGGTATGTTGAGCTGTACAAAGCAAGATTGGTTGCCAAGGGTTTTTCCCAGCAGTATGGTATGGATTATGACGAGAATTTTGCTTCTGTTGCTAAAATGACTACTGTTCGTACTCTTATTGCAGTTGCATCTGTTCGTCATTGGCATATATCTCAGATGGATGTTAAAAATGCTTTCTTAAATGGAGACCTCCAAGAGGAGGTTTATATGGTTCCTCCTCCGGGTGTTCCTCATGGTCCTGGTGAAGTTTGTAGGTTTAAAAAAGCCTTATATGGTAAACAAGCCCCACGAGCTTGGTTTGAGAAGTTTTCCATTGTGCTTACCTCCTTTGGGTTTTTCCAGAGTAAGTATGATTCAGCTCTCTTTATCAGGTGTACCACTATTGGTCATATTATGCTTTCTTTGTATATGGATGACATGATTATTACTGGTGATGATGTTGCTGGGATTGAAGTATTGAAGTCTGAATTAGCTTGTTGTTTTGAAATGAAGGATTTAGGTCCTCTACGTTATTTTTTTGGGGATTGAGGTAGCCTTTCTTTTTCTCCAACAGGTTATCTTCTCTCTCAGTCTAAGTACATATGTGACATTCTTGAGTGTGCTCGCCTCACTGATAATAAAATTGTTGATACCCCTTTGGAGCTTAATGTTCACCTTTTCCCTTATGATGGTGTTCCTTTGCCCGATCCTACCTTATATCGCACTATTGTTGGTAGCTTGGTTTATTTCACTATTACACATCCAGATATTGCTCCTGCTGCTCATGTTGTTAGTCAGTTTGTTACTTCCCCTACTACAGTTCATTGGCCTACTGTTCATTGTATTCTGAGATACTTAAAGGGCACTCGGTTTCAAAGTCTTTTACTTTCGTCATCTTCTTCATTGGAGCTGCGTACATCTGATACAGATTGAACCGATGATCCTATGGATCGCAAGTTTGTCACTGGATTTTGTATATTTTGGGTGATTGTCTCACTTCTTGGAAGAGCAAGAAGCAAGAGATTGTTGCCGTGTCTTCCACAGAAGCTGAGTATCGTGCTATGACTTTGACTACCCGTAAGGTTGTTTGGTTACATTGGCTATTTACAGATATGGGTGTCTCTCTTCCTTGCCCTTCTCGTATGTATTGTGACAGTAAGAGTGCTATTCAGATTGCTCACAATTCAGTTTTTCATGAGAGGACCAAGCACATAGAGATTGATTATCATATCTCTCATCATCACCTTAAGCATGGAGCTATCACTTTCCCTTTTGTTTCTTCTTCCGCGCAGATTGCTGATTTGTTTACAAAGTCACATCTGATTTAGCGTTTTCGTTTTTTGGTTAGCAAACACTCTATGCTTCTAGTTGCAATATCGTGAGTTTGAGGGGGAATATTAGAGTATTGATATTTAGCTTTAAGGGTAGTTTAATCTTTTACTTTATTTAGGGTAATATTGTATGCCTAGTTATATTCTCTTTTCTTTTGTTCTTCATTCATTCATTCTGAATTTATGTTATGAGAAACCCTAGCTCTCTTTTCTCTTTTCCCTTCGTTGTTCTTTGATTATTTGATATATACACAATTTGAAACTCTTTTCAGCTCCATTTTTTATTAGTGGACCTTTTAGACTTAAAGCTCTTGAATATAAACATATAATCTCAATCTTCTGTTTGGTACAACTTAAGCTTATAATAAGCTAGAAGCTGATAAGTTCAACTTTTAAGGTGCAACAAATATGGCCAAAATAAGCTTGGGTATGCCATACTTGCTTTAAGTTTTTGTTCTTTTCTTTAAATTTAGGTGCTCTTACCAATATGAATGTGCTTACTAAACTAAAAAAATAACATGGGTGCCTTTTCTAACACCCTTTCTTAACACATTAGGTCCTTTGCAACTATTTTGGTCAAAAATATTATTTTTTGCCTAATAAACTTAAAATTGTCATAACTTTTGTTCTACAAATCACTTTTTAGTAAACTTTGATGTTTTGAAATTAGAAAAATGAGATCTATAAAAAAAAATCAATATTGACTATGAAATCCTGGGAGGAAAAAAATGAAGTTTAAACCAAAACGTAAAAATATTTTTTTTGTATTAATCTAATAAAAATATACTCCTTTTGTCAAATTGACATCTATAGCTGCGTAGATCTCGAAAATAAACACACGAAATAAAAATAGTGAAAAAACATCCAAAAGGGCCAAAAATTGATAAATATATGATTATTTAATTCAAACAGATAATTTTTCTTTGATGAACCATGAAACTTCAGTCATTAGAGCAGATCATAAAAAGGAACCAGAACAAGCATATAGAAGTAAGCAAATTATAAAAATGAACACAAACTTCTAAACTGCACTGCAAAATGATAAAATTATCTATGGTGTAGTTGGAGACTGAGTTGGCTGAGGGAGGAAGGTGCCAAAATGCCCCACAAAATAGATCGCCCCAAAACTCACCGTGACTGCGAAGAGACTCCACCAAATGAGATTCCAAACTACCTACTGTTTCATAATTTCCAAGTCCAATGCGTGGATCTTGGAAAAAATACATGAAACTAAAAAAATCACCCAAAAGGGCAAAAAAAATGAGACAGTTATGACTTGACGTTTTTTAAACAGATAATATTATCTAGGGTAAATTACAGTAACACCCCCTGAACTATGACCCTTTTTCACTAACACCCCCTATAGTTTAAAACTGAACAAACTCACCCCCTAATCTATCATTTGTTGACACTAAAACCCCTTCTGCAGGGGGTGAGTTTGTTCATTTTTGGATAGTTCAAGGGTGAGTTTGTTCAGTTTTAAAGTTCAGGGGGTGTTAGTGAAAAACGATCATAGTTCAGGGGGTGTTGCTGTAATTTACCCTATTATCTATTTGGACCAGATTATTTGTTTTTGCTGTTTGAGGTTCAAAATTATATGTTCTTACAAAATTGAATACTCCAATGCATAGATCTTGAAAAAAATATATGGAATCTAAATAATAATAAAAAATCACTCAAAAATGCCAAAAAAAGGAGAAAGTTATGGCCATTTAAAGTTGACAGTTTTCAAACAGATAATATTATCTGTTTGGATCAAATTATTTGTTTTCGTCTTTTGAGGCTTAAATTTACCTTATCTTGCAAAATTGGCAAGTCCAATGTATAGATCTTGAAAAAATACATGAAAAAAAAAATCATCCAAGAAAGCCCAAAACAAAAGAGAAAGTTTGCGAGATGATTTTCTTATGAGTGGTCGATATGCATTTGGGAATAGCCGCAATGGGAACGCGGTCGAAGATTTGATGGGTTATGCGCCGTCAATTAGTCTTGGAAGTAAGATGATGCCAGAACGAATGTGAAAAAAAAGAGGGTTGAGGTTTGAGTATGGAATTTTGGTGTAAATTTCAAGATTTGGATTGAACGTGGAATTGACAGAACTATTAGGAGCATTGACAGTGAGCTCGTACCAAGAGCCAATAGCTCAATCCAGGCGTGACTTGTGATGGGTGCGGTGCGGACCCGACTCTTGTGATGTTCCCAAGTAGATTTGAGTAGATTTGAGTTTCACGTGAACGTAGATTGAATATTGGTGGGGTGGCAGTGAATAAGAATGGGAGGAGGGTATGGAAAAATTATTTGGGGTTTTGACCTTTACAACGACAAAGAGAGTAAAGGAAATGAATATGTGAGACTAAAAGTTTAAGAATTTACTAGATTGGTTAGAAGCGATACAGATGGTACGTAGAAGGACAATTGTCGCGTTGTCACTTGAGGCATTGATGTGGTAAGGGAATATGGGATTGAGAATACATTTCATAAAGTGGAGGGCAGAGTAGTAAGTAGAAGATGTTGATCGATAATGTGTTTAACGAGTTCTGTGGAAAGGAGGATGAAAAAGGCAGTTTATAAGGACGTGATTGTATAATTTGGGAAGATGGTACTAGAGGAGTAAGTGAATGGTATGAGTATGATGGACACTGGCGATACGTGAATTTAATTACGATCTTGGCTAGGGTTACAGGAATTTGTTTTAAAGAAAAAAAATGTGTATGAAAACTTTATTTTGTTACAATGTCGTGAAGGCAACAATTGGAAGGAAGATGTAGAACGAGAATGAATGGGAAGGAAAGTTATTAAATCAGAGAGAAGACTATAATGGTCTTGATCGAGGGTAAATGTCTTGTTAGAAAGTTACCGATGGAATATTGGGATTAATATTAGAAATGACCGATGAAGTATTGGGAATGATGGGAAAGAGACTAGGAAGTAACTATTGGGATTATGAGGATGGAGGTTGGCTTATGTGAGGAGTTGGTTCAGGAGAAAATGGAGAATGAAATGGTTAGCTGGAATTACAGAGCTGTTGTCTGAAGGACACAAGTTTTGAACTTTTAAAATATTTTGGTAATGATCAAAATCGCTACTGGAAGTGGATTTAAAGCTATTTGAAATAAAAGTTTTGTTTTTTTTTATGCAAACGAATTGGTTATGAGATACATATTATAGGAATTGAGAAGAACATGAGTGGTGTTTGATGTTGATTTCAGTAGAGGGAAAGACTGGGGATTGTGAGACTATTATAGCTATATCAGTATTTAATTTAGATTGATGAATTTGAAAGATGAGATAAGATTAGTCGAGGATGATTTCCATGAGTTGTGAGATGAAAGTGAACTGATATATTGAGATTGATGTAACGGTCTTCGCTAGAAAGGTAATCAGATCGGACATGACTACGGCGGATTCGAATTGTCACCGATAAGAGAGACAAAATATCAGAGATTGTATTGTAATCTTGAATATGTTACAAGGAGGAGTATGTGTTGAAGAATTATGAGGAGTGTTGAGTAATACGTGGATCAAATTCTGTTAACGATTATGGTTGTTACGATAGACGTAGTTGGAATAGTAGTGTTGTGATATGGAAGAAAAGGTTAGAAGAAATTTGAGAAGTTTGTTTTACAATAAAAAGGAGAAATCATATTTATTTTAGTGAAAGTTTTAGATTGAAATTCTTATAGTTTCTTTGTTTGTAAATCGATGGCTTGTTCAAGTGGAATGCTAATTGGAGGATAAGATGTTATGACATTTTGACTTTGCTCGAGTAAATAGGGTGATAGTTATGGAGGTTTGGTTATAGCAATTGCAGTTGGAATCCAGAATGACACTTTAAGAGGTATTGATATTGAATGAATGGGGATATATTGATGAGTTGGTTGATGAAGTCGGAAGGGAAAGAGACGACAAAATGATGCTTATAGATATCGAGGATTACCGTTGTGGAGTAGCTTGGAAGCATTGACATATAGTGAGAAATAGAAGGACGTTTGAGCGTGTAAGTATTACACAAATGTTTCATGGTTAGAAAAGATAAGAGATTGAATTTAGAAGGTATCAAACAATTGGTTGAAGAATCAAAGTATTTTAATGGAATATGTACGGATGTTCGTACTCGATTATGGTTTCATTCGAGATATGGAATCAGATGAAATTGCTAAATGGTTCGAGACAATTTGTAAGTGACTGTAGGTCGGAGAGAATGAAAAGTGAGGAGAGATGACTCATTCTCTCGGTTTGCGTATTGAAGTTTGTGGTTTCAGTAAAGGTACGATAGAATGAGTATGGGACATTGTGGTGTAATCTATTATCAGAAAGGAATGAGCGTGTTCTACTCGAGTCTTGATATTCTTACTCAGGAGGAATGTTGATTGGTTGCATGTGTTCAATTTGACACTTTAAGTGGATAAAGACGGGGTTCAGAGGAGCTATTTTCCTTACGAACTTGAGGATTTATTTTCCTTATGAGTTGTGACATCATAGTGGAGAGATGGAAATTGTGAACAAAAAGACAAGTGCTAGGAAGCATGTGGGAGAAGTCATGCTAGGAGACGGTGTAAGTTTGGGGACAAACTTCTTTTAAGGGGGAGAGAATTATAACACCCGTGTACGGGGTTATAGCATTTCATTACATTGGTCATGCATGATAATGTGATGTGATGTGTGTTTTGTTACATGTGTGAGTGAGTTGTGACTCACGAGTTGAAATGGGTGTCTGTGCAAGAGAACCCTCTAAGACTGTGTGAAATGGATGTTTTGTTGTTGTGAAGTCTTTTCGAGATTGAGACGTTCATTGTGGAATATCCTAAATGTTTATCTGAAAATAACTGTTTACCGTGTATTTCACTATTTGTATTATTATTTAGTTTAGAATATATTTCTGTCGTTAATTTTAATATCCTTGTGATGATGACTTAACACGCTACATAATTGTAAGGCTAATTAGTGATTTCACAAAATCACGTGGGACCGCATTTTTTTAGCAACCAAACGGAACTTAGTGAAAAACTAGTGAAGTTATATATTTTCGAGCTAAATCGAAGGTTTAAGACCTTGGGGGAGCTAAATGGTATTTGGAAAAGTAAAAACTATATATAGTTAAAGGTGAGATATTTTTGGTATACAAATCCAATTTGACTTCTCAAAGGATAAGAGAGGAGGAGAGAGAAAAGGAGATTTCAACCTTCGATCTTGCGACACACATATCTGTCGATCCGTCCGTTGATCAAAATATTTTATCGGATATTCGAACTCCTCGAGGTAAGGCTGTCGTTTTGATATCCTTTAGGACTTGTTTGGATAAGTTTTTCGAAAACTCATTTTTAGGAATTTTCATACAAAGTTGTTAATTGAACTTTTGATCGATAGGACTTGTATAAGACGGACTTTTGCGCGTTCTTTATGCTCGGGTATCTTTAGAAAGAATTTAAGGAACGTAAATCGGAGGTGAGTGATTCAATTGTGTTTTGGAATGGTTTCTTGACATGTATTCATGTTTTGTATGAAAAGCATGTGTAAGGTCATAGATATCTATTGTGTAGTTCGTATTGGGCGATTATATTGATAAGTAGGCCCAAGCTTAAACGAATTGAAATATGTGTGATTATTTAAATAACCATTGCAGGTGTGAATGCCAGCAAGGAATCGAAAAAGTGAGCACGTGGGAGTGAGAGTTTGCCCGGAAGGCAACTTATGTCTATCCCTTAGTTTTGTAATGGAAATGATTTAATTTGTTTTCGTAAGGAACTTGTAATAGAATTAGATAACTTCTTGTAATTATGTTTTGGATATGTTGCTGTACAATGGAACCACTTTGGATTAGGGATTGATGTGTGTAATTAGTCCCTGAATGGGTGGGAGTAGCCTTTGAGACTTGTTTCCTAGAGAATGTTCTGCTGCAAGGTAAACCAGCTAACCGAACCAGGTCCATTCGATTGGGTGTATTTGGTAAACGAGACACTGCATCATTTTTGGAGAAGCAGTCGACTGGGTTCCCCGACATATTCGAATGGATCGTGGTTCAGAATCAGACTTTCTGCTTGGACTTAGAGTTTAGTCGACCGAATAGTACCAGTCGACCGAGAATTTGACACCCTAGTCGACTGGACATGGGGAGCAGTCGACTGGATTGAGTGTTAGAATTTTGGGCTCTCTGTATCTTGTATTTCCAGTCGACCGGACCTCTGATCAATCGAATGGATTGCTGTTTTCAAAATGGATTATTTTCCTTAAGTGTTTCAAACGGATAAATTCTTTTTATAACTTAAATTTATGGATTTGTACTCTTGTTTATTCCGCTGCTATCACCTTTAATTGATTTGGGTGAGCCTCGGTGGCGTGTCACGGGTTCGGTCCCATTATTGTGGGACCTGGCTATAATAGAGACTGATGCCATGGAGGGCCTTCTCCTAACCACTCATTCAAGTGCCCAGGCAGAGCCTTCTCCCTAACCATGCACTGTGCCCTGGCAGGGCCTTCTCCCAAACCATGCACTGTATCCGTCACTACAAAGTCCTCCAACATCGAGGAGCTTACCCCTGGATGAAGTTGTACCAATCACCCCTTGGACCCACACAGACATATAGCATGCTCATATAATCACATATACGTGCTTTTCTTGCATATCCACATGCATAATTAACGGGCCTAATAAATACATGAATTTTTCCCGGATCCAAAATATCAAACCGGATATTTAAAACATGTAAATTTCCTATAAAAACATAGAACTAGAATTCATACCTTAAGCTACGCCCTTGAGATTTCAAGAGAAGTACTAAGACAGTGATATCAAGCTAGATTTCAGATTACGAGCGAAACCTACGAATTTTTACACGTTTTTAAAGAAAACTCAATATTAAGATTTTTATAAAACTTAGCCAAACAAGGACTAAGAGGTATCAAAACGTAGCTCTTACCTCGAGGAGTCCGAATATGAAATTTAGTTGCCAACTGACGGATGAATGGTCGTCGTTTGTCGTCGGGAAGATCGAAGCTCTAAATCTCCTTTTTCTCCTAAGGTTCCCAAGGTTTTGGTTGAATAGATATTTTGAAAATACCTTGGACTTATCTATTTATAGACAGGAGTCTCGAAAATTATGTTTAACTCCCCACGAGTTCTCTTATCCTCCAATTATCTCCCAACACCTCTTAAACGTCTAAGTTATAGATACATAAGTGAAAACTAGAAATTATAAATGTTTTCGTCTAAGTTCCGTTTGGGTCCGTAATTACGTTCCAAAAACTATTCTCGTGGAATTTATAGATGATCTACCTTTTATAAAATGTATCACTCACGTTCTCACTATAATACTCAAAATGATTTAAATCCGGATTAAAACTATCAGAAATTACACTACACAGGTACATTTCACTATTCACTTATACCAAAAAATATTAAATAACATTTAAGTCATACAAATGTCATTTAGCCATGTCAATTTCCTCATGAATTACCAACTTCCCGTGTCCTCAATTCCCGTGTCCTCAATTGACACCCACCGTTGGCCCACAGTCAACTCTATTCAAGATTGTTAATCGACATTAATAATTACATAAATCAATTATGCATTTTTTAAAATGAAAGTATTTTCTGGGATGGGTATGACAACTCTCCCCTCCAAAAAGAAAGTTTGTCCCCAAACTTATACCTCATAAGTCGAAAAGATATGGGTATTCATTCCTCATCTCTTCTTCATTCTCCTACGTAGCCTCCTCAACTGTGTGACTACGCCATAGCACTTTCACCATTGGAATCGTCTTCATTTTCAACACTTGTTCTTTCCGATCCAAGATCTCTACCGGATGCTCTACATATGTCAAGTCCTCCTTGATTTGCAATGGTTCCGGTACGATGATCTTGCTAGACTCTGTCATACATTATCTCAACATGGACACGTGAACCATGTTATGTACATACTGTAGTTCGGATGATAAAGCTAGTCGGTAAGCCACTGGTACCACTTTCTCTAGGATCTCAAATGGTGCGAATCTCGGGTTAAGCTTTCCCCATTTCCCAAATCGAACAATGCCTTTCGAAGGCGATACTCTCAAGTACAAAAATTCTCCTACTTCGAATGTCATCGGTCGTCGTTTAGAGTCAGCATAACTCTTATAACGACTCTGAGCCACTTTAAGTCACTCCTGGATTAGCTTCACCTTCTCTGTCGTCAATTGTACTATCTCAGGTCCTAATAACCTTCTTTTTTCAACCTCGGTCCAACAAACCGGTGAACGACACTTACACCCATACAAAGCTTCTTACGGTGTCATACCAATACTTGACTGAAACTCATTGTTGTAAGCGAATTCGACTAATGGCAAGTGTTTCTCACAATTACTCCCAAAGTCTAGAACGTACAACCTAGGTAAGCATGTCCTCTAACGCCTGAATCATTCATTCGGACTGTCCGTCGGTCTGAGGATGAAAGGCAGTAATGAAAATCGACTTGGTACCCATGGCCTTTTGCAAACTTCCCCAAAACCTCAACGTAAAACTACTATCACGATTCGATACAATCACTGCTGGAACACCATGTAGTCTCACAATCTCTTTCACATACATTTTCGCTAACCTTGAAGGATTAGTCGTCTTGATCGGTAGAAAATGAGTTGATTTTGTTAACCTGTCAACTCTAACCCAAATCTTGTCATTCTTGTTAGGCGATCGTGGAAATCCAAAAACAAAATCCATCGTGATCTCATCCCATTTCCACTCTGACACATGAAATGGCTATAGTAGTCCTGCAGGTACTTATCTCTCTACCTTGACTTGCTGACATGCCGAACATTCTGAAACATACTTGGCACCTTCCCGCTTCATGCCTCTCCACCAAAAGTTTTCTCGCAAGTTCTGATACATCTTGTTACTTCCCGGATGGACTGAATATTTAGTACAATGTACTTCCTCTAGGATCCGTTCTTTTAAGTCCTTCACATTCAGTACACACAATCAATTCCCAAGCATCAATACTTCTTGCTTCAAAGTAAATCCAGGTCGCTTTCCCAAAGGTATCTCGTCTCTCATTTTTGCACAAGTAATAGTATAAAATTGTTCCGTTTTAATCTCATCAATGATGTCTGGGTGAGTTATGATCGCCATCATTAAACCACCATTCGTCTCTGGAATTACATCTAACTCCAAACGTTCCATTTCCCTGATCAATTCCTTTTGTTTGATTAGCTCGTCGGCTAAATTCCCTGTCGTCTTCTGGCTTAAAGCATCAGCTACCACGTTAGCCCTTCTCGGATGATACTGAATTGAAAGGTCATAATCCTTCATTAACTCTAGCCATCTCCTCTGTCTCATATTCAAATCTCGTTGCGTGAACAAGTATTTCAAACTCCTGTGGTCCGTGAAGTTCTCACACTTCTCACCGTACAAGTAGTGCCTCCAAATCTTCAGAGCATAAGTCACTATGGCCAATTCAAGGTCGTGAGTTAGATAATTTATCTTGTGTGGTTTCAACTGTATTGAAGCATAGGCAATCACCTTGCCATTTTGTGTAAGTACACACCCTAAACCCCGATGCGAAGCATCACTATAGATCACAAATCCCTCGATTTCAGATGGTATTGTCAAGATAGGTGCTCGTGTCAAACGTGACTTCAACTCTTGAAAACTGTCTTCACATTCTAAACTCCACTCAAAAGTAATACCCTTCCTCATTAACTTTGTCATAGGTAATGAAATCTTTGAGAAGTTCTCAATGAAACGGCAATAGTATCTGGCTAATCCTTAGAAACTTCGAATTTCGGATACAGATGTCGGTCTTTGCCAATTAGATACTGCTTCTACCTTGTGAGGATCAATTGAGATGCCGTCTTTGTCAATCACATGGCCAAGAAAAGCAATGCTACGTAGTCAGAATTCACATTTCTTCAATTTCCCAAACAGTTGTTTCTCCCGTAATCACTGAAATATAAGTCTCAAATGTTTCTCGTGTTCTACCTCACTCGACGAATAGATAAGAATATCATCTATGAACACAATCACGAAATCATCTAAGTAATTCTCAAAGACTTGGTTCATCAGATCGATGAACGCGGTTGGTGCATTTGTAACTCCAAATGGCATGACCAAGAATTCGTAGTATCTGTAGCACGATCGAAAAGTTGTCTTCTCAACATCTTCAACTTTTACTTTCAAATGATGGTAGCCCGATCTAAGATCTATCTTTGAAAACACTTGAGCTCCACGAAGTTGATCAAAGAGGTCATCGATTCTAGGCAACGGATACTTGTTCTTGATTGTCAACTTGTTCAATTCCATGTAGTCGACACACACACGCATTGTACCATCCTTCTTCTTTATAAATAATACTGGAGCTCCCCATAGTGATATACTAGGTTGAATAAAACCTTTGTCGAGTAGCCCTTGTAGTTGAACTTTCAAATCTTTCAACTCTGGGGGTGCCATTTGACACGGTGCTTTCGATACAGGTCTTGAGTCTGGCATTATCTCAATGGGGAACTCGATCTCTCTCTCAATAAGAACATCTGGCAGGTCATCAGGAAACACATCTAGATACTCTCGTACTATTGGAATGTCTTCTACTTTTCATTCGGTTTTCATTGTGTCAATCACTGAACATAGAAATCCTTGACATCCCTTTCTCAACAATTTACTTGCTCGAATAGTCGAAATCAAATACGGCGGCGATGTAAGCCCATTCCCTTGAAAACAGAAGTTCCCGTGGACCTGTAATCGAAAAGTAACTTCTTTCCGTTCATAATCTATCGTGGCTTGGTTAAGAGATGACCAATCTATTCCTATTATTACGTCGAAATGGTTCACGACAAGCGGTATAAGATTTACGGTCATCAACTTTTCACCTAGTTTGATCTCATAGTTCTTGTATATCGTAGACGCTACTATCGACTTGCTAAGTGGTGATGCAACGGATAATTCATATCCTAAAGGCACAAACCTAACATTCGAATGTTCAACAAAATCATGCAATACAAATGAATGTGTAGATCCTGAATCAACGAGTATACGTGCTAGATGCGATAATGTAAGCACTATACCTAAGACCACTGTCTCTGTATATAGCAGCCACGTCCCCTGGTTTCAACTAAAATTATCTCCCTTCTCGCTGCTCGGTCCCTTGCCTCTTATCATTAGACTGTCTAGGCTTCAATCCACTAGAAGCCATAGAACTAGCTCCTTGTTGGGGACGCTTCCTTGGACAATCCTTTGCTCAGTGCCTAAGTGTACCACAATCAAAACACTTGATTTGTGAATTCGGTGTGAAACTCATACTGCTCATTCCTTGATTCCTGTTCTGAGAGTTAGTCATGAAGCCTTGGCCTATGTGCGGTAGGTTACAAAGTGAACACAACAGTATGTTACTTGACGCCCTCTTGGGTTCACTAAAACTAGAACAAGAGCCTCGTACAAATGGCATCTTAAAAGGTCCACCATAGTTTCAATCACTACTCTTGTGATTTTTCTTCCCTTGTTGATTTTGTCTCAACCGTTCCATTCCACTTTCTGCCACCAGTGCCGTTTGTTGCATTGCCCCAACAGTCGAGTGTTCATATGTATCCACACTCAGGCGGATGTTCTCCCTCAATCCTTCTTCAAACTTTCTTGCCCTATCTTCCTCTATAGGTACAAAGCCTCTTCCAAACCTCAACAACGCATTATATTTTGATGTATACTTGGTTACTGTGATATCCCCCTGTTTAAGATTATCAAACTCTCTATTCTTTACATTGTGAGAAGCTCAAGGAAAGAACTAGCGATTGAACTCTTCCTTGAATCCTTTCCAAGTTATCGGTGCCCCTTGGTCCAACATATTTACCCACCAATTTTGGGCTTCACCCCTGTGTAAATCACTAGCGTTCTCAATTTTGGGCTCCCCTCTGCCGCCCGACTAGCGTCCAGCGATTTTTAGAACATTGGACATTGGAATAGATTTGAAAATCCTCTCCATATCCATGACCTAATGCTCTGCTAACGTGGTGTCAGAGATCCCATGAAACTCTGTCGGTTTCTTCCTCGTGAATTGTTCTAACACTGATCGTCCACCCATCTTCTTATGTATAAACAGCTATTGATGCTGCCTCAAAAGGAGGTCTTAGACGTAATCGCTCTGCTAGATTTCGTACCAAGTTTCCAATGTTTCCTATCATTACTGCCAAATGATCCATTCGAGCATGTGGTGATTGTTCACGATCATCACTCATGATTCTCAACCTATCATTCGTAATGCACAAATGCTATGCATTTATGACAATAATATATTCATGTATGTGTAACAACATATCCATATGCATCAAACATCTCTATTATGTGTGGATGCATTCTAGAGTATGCCAATTCACTCAACACTCCACTCGGCGTCGAATGTTTCCAAAGTTTTGTTACCTATAGCTCTGATACCAATAAATGTCATGACCCATCCCGCTGCGATGAGAATAGGACACGGGGCACACCATCAAGGCTCATCCAATTCATTAAAGTAATCTAGTTGCGAAAAAACATAAGTAGAAACTCTTTAAATTAAAGTTCATTAGAAAAGCATTGGACTATGAGTCCGTAAAATTCGTATAAATTTGAAAATGTAATTACATTTCAAAACAAGTACAAACATGTTAAAAGGGACCCCAAAGGCCTCCTAAGAACCAATTAGAACATTTAAATATTTTCCGAAAAGAGGTGCTAAGAACAACCAGGCGGGGGTCATTTCGACCTGTTGAACTTTCTCCTTCGATCGGTCGAACGACCCTCGGCAAAAACCATTGACACACAAGGGGGAGGGGGTATCTCTACCAGTTGAACTACCCCCTTTGACCGGTTGAATGACCCCTAGGCAGAATTCTTGCCTAGAAATCAATTCAACCTTCTCCCCTTCTACCCTTCTACCATACACACTTACATCCGATCTCTCTAAACCGTAACAAAATTATAAGAGCATACATTAACTCTACTAAACCACGATGACAAAATAAGTTAAAGGCTTGTTTGGATCACGTCACCAAAAATGCTATTACATTCATCCAACACGCGAATTTGACAAGTAAAGACATTCAAACACGAACTCAAGAGTTCGGATAGGTTTTAATCATAACCAAAAGAAATCTTATTACGGTTACAATCCTACTAAACCATTCCAAGGTTTTCAAGTTGAAGGTCATGGTTCTAACTTCCAAAATCTCATTTTACATTCATGAATTGTAAACACAAAAATATCCATAGGAACAATCCCGTCGTCCCATCAGCCTCACTCTTCGCGCTTCTTCTTTCCTTTCTTTTTGTCACCTGTAATGGAGTAAAGCTCCACTACTCAGCTATATGTTGAGTGCAAAATTATAAACAAATGCTTATATGACAATTCATGCTTTAAAACATCAAACACATCAAATAGTCTCTAGGGAGAAAGTTACGCATTCATCCGGTAATGAAACCATGAGATTGATGCCGTGAAGGGCCTTCTCCCAACCACTCATCAAAGTGCCCTAGCAAGGCCTTCTCCCAAACCATGCACTGTGCCCTAGTAGGGCCTTCTCCCAAACCATGCACTGTATCTATCGCTACAAAATCCTCAAACATCGAGGAGCTTACCCCCTGATGAAGTTGTACCAATCCCCCCTTTGACCCACATAGACACATATCATGCTCATATAATCACATATACGTGCTTTCTTGCATATTCACGTGCATAATTAACGGGTCTAATTAATACATGAATTTTGCCCAGATCCAAAATATCAAATCGGATATTTAAAACATGTAAATTTCTTATAAAACATAGATCTAGAATTCATACCTTAAGGTACGCCCTTAAGATTTCAGGAGAAGTACTAGGATAGTGATATAAAGCTAGATTTTCAATTACGAGCAAAACCTACGAGTTTTTACACGTTTTCCAAGAAAACTCAATATTAGGATTTTTATAAAACTTAGCCAACACAAGGCCTAAGAGGTATCAAAATGTAGCTCTTACCTCGAGGAGTCCGAATATGAAATTTGATTGAAATCTGATGGACGAATGGTCGTCGTTTGTCGTTGGGAAGATCGAAGCTCGAAATCTCCTTTTTCTCCTAAGCTCCCCAAGGTTTTGGTTCAAAAGATATTTTGAAAATATCTTGGACTTGTCTGTTTATTGACACGAGTCTTAAAAATTAAGTTTAACTCCCCACGAGTTCTCTAATCCTCCAATTATCTCCCAACACGTCTTAAACGTCTAAGTTATCGATACAAGAGTGAAAACTAGAAATTATAAAAGTTTTCGTCTAAGTTCCGTTTGGGTCTGTAATTACGTTCCGAAAACTATTCTCGTGGAATTTCTAGATAATCTACCTTTTATGCAACGTATCACTCACGTTCTCACAATAATACTCAAAATGATCTAAATTCAGATTAAAAACTATCAGAAATTATATTACATAGGTATATTTCACTATTCATATATACTAGAAAATATCAAATAAGATTTAAGTTATTTCAATGCCATTTAGCTATGTCAATTTCCTCATGAGTTACCAACTTCCCGTGTCCTCAATTGACACCCACCATGGACCCACAGTCAACTCTATTAAAGATTATTAATCGACATTAATAATTTTTAGAAATCAATTATGCATTTTTTAAAATGAAAGTATTTTCTGGGACCGGTGTGACACAAATTGATGCAATTGAAACTGTAAGGACTAAAATGAGATAGGGAAAAAACTTTGAGAGTATGTTTTTTAATTAAGCCTGAGGAAAAAAGTGATAAAGAACTCTAGTTGGTTCATTAAAAAAAATAGCGAAGGGCCTATGCTCAAAAAGCCCAAACTTTAAGTTTTTGTTTATGCCATCTCAACTTGAGTGACTTCTCACCAAAAATCTTTTAAATTAAAACACTGATTAAAGTTGAACAATTAAATTGAAAAAATTTAAAGTATAGGAACTAACTTAACATCTATTATATATATATATATAAACGCTGAAGTACAAAAAAACATGTACAAGCCGCCACAATAGTATTTCATGCTTCAACAAAAAATCCTACGTGGCAAGACAACATATCTCTCTGTGTGTGTGTGTGTGTGAAAAAAACCCAAAACCTTTTTCCACGTAAGTCTCTCACTTTCCCTCTCTCTCTTTCTTCCCTCAGTTTTCCTTCTTTTTTATTTATTTTTTATTTTTTATAGTTCAGTTTTCCTAGACGTCTTTCCTCCAGTCTTCCTTCCCAGACGTTTGTATTACTGCTACCTCATCGATCAGACTATTAACCATACCTCCTCCTCTCCCAGTGGCGCTTCGACTCCATTGCTCCAACTTCATCAGCGACTCCTCTTCCTACACCTCCTCTACTCTCCCTATATCACTCTTTGTTTTCCTCTTTCTCTCTTCCCCTCTCCTAGGGTTTTATCATAGTACAATAGTTCGCCATGGTTTCCCCGAGTTTATTACTCATCAATATCAAATTCAAGTAATTTTTTATCATCACTCTCAATAATCTTTCTAACTTTTGGTTTTTTTTTTTGTCTAATTTTTTCTCCCTCATATGCTATTTTTGATTGATTTCTATTTATTCATCCAAATTCCTATTAATAGTTTGATCTACTCTTTATATGTAGATATACTACATATATGTCTATACATATCCAAATGCTTGTACTTTAGACTGTAGTTCATAACAAATATTGGGTTTTTTTTCATTGCAATCTCTTGGATGAGTTTAGACTTTTTGTTAGACTATTTAATGGGTTTTCCTTTCTGAAAATCTACTAAAGTTAAAATCAATGACTTTTTTTAAAATTTTATTTTCGGATTTTTTGATAAGAATGTGATGTTGATTATTTATAGAGTCGGTGGATCTGCTTTAGACCTTAGAAGCAAAACCAAGGTAATAGTTTTTACTTAATTTTATTATGTGCACAATTTACATATGCAACTGTAATTATACATTCATTATGTTTGTTTTGTTATCTATCAAATTTTCAGCTGTTGTCCACTTTAGGTATTGATCAATCACTAGGCTTCAAAGCTTCCGAAGTAGAAGTATGCTGGTTGAAGCACTAGTTAAGCACTTGGTGAAGATAGTCAAGTCATTTTATGGTATACAATATTTATTTGCACAATTTTATGTTTCACTTTTCTTTATCTCCTATTAATTGGGAATATATGCTATGTTTCCCAAATTTTGAATATCAAATTAGTGTACAACTAAAAAAAACTTGGGAACCAATTTTGGTATTCAAAATTTGGGAAGCATAGCATTACTCATTAATGGTTTTACTTACATTTTTTTTTGTGTTGTATTGCTGATTTCGTCATTCCCAAATAGGCCTTAAATAACTCATCATCTTTATCTTTCTGTTCTATAATGAAGCTTTTTGTTTTGGCTGCACCTGTAAGCTCATCCTCAGTTCATGAAATTAATTAAGGAGTGTTCCTTCTTCGTAAGCTACATAACTCTGTACGTCTCTCAGACACTGCTATACAACTTTTGGTATATATGCCTTCTTTAGATATAAGAATACATACATATTAGAGATTTTTGTTTTGTTTTGTGAATGAAAGACATGTGCAACATATTTCGTGGAGCTACTAGCATGTCCTTAATATTACCCGTAAAATGATTTGGGATATGTAAATTCATAAATATTTGTGGATTGCACCAAAGTTTTGTTATGGTAGCTACTTTTTTGTTGTAATTTTTTGGGGTGCATTAAGATTCTCTTGCAATTGCATTGTCATTTTGAGCTATTAAACTGTTTTTCCAGTAAACTTAAATGTTCAATTCTATTGATCTTCGATATTGTAAATATGATAAGTTCCTTTGTTAGTCCTGTATCAAAAGTTGACTCATGAAACTAATACTGACAATAAATGGCACCTTTTTCTTAGACTAGCTACCAATTATGGAACCTTTCTCTTGCAATTGCACTGTCATTTTGAGCTATTAAACTGTTTTCCCAGTAAACTCAAATGTTCAATTTTATTGATCTTGGATATTATAAACATGACAAGTTCCTTTGTTAGTCCTGTGTCAAAAGTTGGCTCATGAAACTAATACTAACAATAAGTGCCACCTTTCTCTAGACTAACTTCCAATTGATGTGTTATCACAAACTAATGGATTTCATTACGTTTTCATATTTTTCTCAAAATTGACACCATACTTTGTATTGATTACCCTAGAAAGATGAGACTGTTTGCGCAAGATTTGTTTTAGTTTGTTTGGATTTTGGTTTCTATAGTTGTTAGGACTTTGTCTTACAAGTGAGTTAAAATTGTGGAAAATTGTTGGGAATATACCCTCAAACCAATTAGTTGGACAATGGAATATCATAATGCATTTATGTATGTTAGTTCATGATATGAATATTATACTGAAATCCTTAAACATCATTGTATGTGATTCATTTGTGTATGCGATTACACATGTGAGATATGAATCACAAATCCTTCTTGTTTCAAATAAGTCACAGTGGATGATAAGTCTGGATAACTTATCAGGTATATACTATAGCATGATTAACGTCTACAGGCTAGAATGATGAATCTTATTCATAAGAGTTTTCGACTCTTGGTTAATATGCTAGGGCACGTGGTGCATTGACGGACCTGAGTTAAACCTATTGACACCTAAACGCTGTCATCGTCGATAAGAACTCAAACTTGTATAGGCATACATGTCCTTAATCCTAAGACAATTATGGACGCAAGTTTTATGCTTTGGTTGCTTTGATTTACCAATTAGTGAGGTCTTTCAAGATCAACACCTGGGTATCTTGGGTAATCAGGTCTACAACGTTGGGAACATATATTGTCAAGATGGAATTCTACCCTCTTATGTAAAATGAAGAGTAAGTATTTCCTCGAGAAAATTATTTCTTACGTTAAAATTATTTCTTACGTTAAAATGAATTTTCTGTATTTTTATATAACCAGAAAATTATTTCTCACGTTAAAATGAAATTTTTGTATTTTTAGAGTGATCACTACGCTGCAAAAATACCAGTTTATGTTCAAAAACTATCCGCACGCGATGAACTTCCATAGATTTTGGAATTGACGTAAAGCAAAAAGTGACAAATGCTTTATTTCCATTTATGGCAACTAATGATTGGATAAGTTTGTTTGGGAATGCATTTTTGTACATGTATAGTATAGTGCCATAAGTTGTTTCACCCAAACAATCTAAGTGATTCCTAGACAACTAGCTTGTGCCACTTGGCAATCCAATACATGTGTGTGTTAAGTTATGCCTAAAAGCTAAAATTCCCAAACACACTTACTTGACCCCTATTACTCTAAATCACCCTTTCAATCCATGTGTATGCTATATATGTATGTATATATCTGTTATACGTATGCATATATGCTGTGTATATTAGTAATTGAAAAACAAAAAACAATTTGTAGAGTGAAGTTGAGAGAACTTGGAGGCCAAGTTCAAGGAAGCTTTTATACACTCATTCCTCTCTGCACTACACACACAATCTGCACTTTGTTTACAAACTGAAATACAGAGAATAGAGAGAGTTTCAAAGAGAGAGAGAGATTTACAGAAATTTTAGAGAAAGAGAGGAAGCTTTAGTTCTCCATAGTTTGGTTTGGGTTTTCCTATTTGGTGATTCTTTCTCAACAAAACTCCAACCTTTAATCATAGTGAGTATTATTAACTCACTCCTAATGTAAAGTCCAAGCTTATTTACTGTTACATTAGTTCAAATTGAAATCACCATTGTTAATTTACCCATGAAAGTTCAAAGCTTGAAAACATGGATTTTCCAAACTCAACCAAAATCCGTTTTTAGAGATGATTATGAAAGATTGTAGTACCTAGAAGCTATGGTTAAAGTATTAAAACCTAATTTATCCACATGAGAAAGTATATTAGAAATTAAGTTTTGACTCCTCTCGGTTTTTCGTAAAATTCAAGAGCTACAGATTGATTCGAGTTAAATTGATTTTAGATTATTAATCCTTATGGAAAAACAAAAAGATTCATATATTATACGTCACATATACTTTCGGATTTCAAAATGGGTCAAAAGAGACCCCTTAAGAATTGAAACAGGGGATTTTAACGATGAAAATGAAGTCTCAGTCTCAAATCGCGTGCGCGATTGTGCGAGCGACCCCTCGTGCGTGTGGTTCGTTCGCGCGATCTATGTATTTTCTGACAGTTAGAAGAATTTTAAAAGAAAATAAAATAAGGGGCATATCGGTCGAGCGGCCCGCGCGCCCGACCAAGCCATTTCTGGTTTTTGTCTGTTTGCAGTTAAGGGACTGTTTGGATGAAGTTTTTAAGTTTTTTTTTAAAGTTCTGTTTGGAAGTTATGATAAAACAAAATCTGTTTCGTTATGTTTTTGGTTATTAAGGAATGTTTATGGATTTGATTCATCTCGTATATACATGGTTATCATTTCCAGTACTTTATATTTTCTATATAAAGTTACATGACATACATGGAGAGTCAGTTTTACATGCATGGTGAGGGTTGGTCAGTGTGAAAAGACTAAGTGGTTGAGATTGTGTTTTGTACACTCCCTGGTACGTGTGTTCTAAAGTGTGATGTTTTGAGATTGCGGCTAGAGTATCTTTGAAATGCGACGGTAACAAAATTGGACATTTCCTGGCACCCATGGTAGCACTAAAGTGTGTGACGCCGACTCGGACATTCCCTGGCACCTGTGGCAGTGCTAAGGTATGGCCTATAGGATACTCCCTGGCATACGAGGTATGGCTAAAGTGTGAGGCAATTGAACACTCCCTGGTACTCCGTACTAAAGTGTGAGGCAAACTGGACACTCCCTGGTACCCCTGTACTAAAGTGTGGTCACCATAGTGTTTCAAGATACTGGAGTGAGAGAGTTGGGTGATGTGTTGTTGAGAGAAAAGAGCTGGTGTAGACACCCCAATTTTGACCAGACGTCGAATTAAGGGGAGTGTTACCTCTAAGATCCGATGATGACAATGTCCGAACTAACCTAGGACTTCCAAAAGGTGATTCAAACTCTTCCGAAAGTTCTTATAATTCAAAAAGAGAGGAAAAGAAAGAAAAAACAGGAGAAACGACACATTGCAGCCTCCGCGGCAGTCACAGACTGCCGCTGCGGCACTCAGTGAGTGCCGTTCCGGCAGACATTGAGTGCCGCAGCAGCATTCACTGAATGCCGCGAATTTCCGAAAGTGCCGCGTTTTCATAGCAGTTTTCCAAAAGTAGGTCGGTTCACATACCGAAAAGTGGTGGCGGGAATTAGGGTTTTTGCTATGAATTTCCCAAAATGTCCCCATAATGATTGCCTATAAATAGGAGGTGAATATCCCTTTGTTTGTAGTAGAGAAAAAAAGTGGAATACTAGAATGCTAGGATTCTTATATTGATTCTCACCCAAAGTTTTCCAAATCAAGAGAGAAAATAGAGAGATTTATTTGAAGAACAAGGAGAGTTTGATCATTACTTGGAAGACCTTGAAGAAATCAAAGGAGTTGAGGATACTTAGAGATAAAACTCTAAAATAATTAGTTTACTTAGTAGTTAAATCACAATATTTAGATACTTAGGACCTTTTACACATTTTCAAAACCTCTCTTCCCACCTCATTTCATCACACACCACATATATTGTGATTGAGCTTTCATGTCATTAGTTTGGATCAAAATAGTTCAATGGTTAAAGTCTAATTAAAGTTTTGAAGTAAAACCTTGGTCATTTTTCTTTTGACTATATTCATCTCTTTGGATTTATAAGGCTTTTCAATGTCTTACCTAAATCCTTGTGTGTAGAATCCTTCAAATGTTCTCATGAACTCATGATTCATGAGGGGATTGAGGTTGATTTATGCATATTAATGAATTCAAACTTCATCTATAGTTTGAGTTCATTACTTTGAGGTTTTATAAAGTCTTTCATACTTTATTAAAACCCATGAGTTCTAGTATTGTTAGTCTCTAGTGACCACCAAATGGTAGGAGAAATAGCTTAGTTTAAGCTTCTATGGCTCAAGCTAACCCCTCTCTTAGGTTTGTGGAAGTTCTCTATACTTCTTTCTAAACCTACATGTATGTGTGTCTTTAGCCTCCAATGACCTCCAAATGGTAGGAGGAGTGGTTTAGTTTAAGCCCAACTTCATGTTTTTAATAGTTGGGGTTAACAATTAGAGTTGAACTTGATAAATGAAAATAGTGAGTTCACAAACTATTTTTGATCAAGGATTTTTAGTTGAATATCTAACCGTTGGAATTAAGTGAAACCAACGGGAAAGTGTTCATAACACAAAGATCCACCACTGTGATTTTTGTTTTAAGAAGATTTCATGTTTTAAGTGGTTTGGTCATGAGTTTTGTGAGATAACCACAATCTGTCCAGAATTTCAAAATAGTTTCAGAACAGTAACATGTTTTTGAAATAAATGAATCAGAGCCCTAACCAAATATTTCTAACTTCAAATAATTTTTTCTACAAACTTCAATGTGTTATGAAAATCCCCTAAAAAGACCAAATCATTTCTGATTGTTTTACTATTTTTAAAAAATCAAACAAAATCTCTGGACAGAGATTTGTAAGTCTCTGAGTGATGTCTAGTGTTTGTCTAATTCCCGGAGATCTAACCGTTCAAATCTTGATTTTCTTTTTGGGATAGAAACTAGACTCACAGAGGAGTAACATACTAAAAAATCATCAAGATCCAACCACGGGAGGTGTGCCTTTTATTTTCTTAAAGTTTGGGTCTGCTCTCTGGAATTTTCAGAATCTTGTTACAATTTTTACCTACTTTGCAAATAAAGGCCCAAATGACCTTTCTTTAGATCTAGGGTTCATACCATGCTTCAATAAAGATTAGTCAAGCTTAAAACCAGAGACTAAATGATCCAAGTCAATGAATAGTTCATAGTTCTATTTCATTCATACTCATGTGTTCATGTGCATTCATCCATATATATTGATATTTGTAAATAGAACTGATCTTGTGATAGGATTTGCTACCTAGGATCTAATGATATGTTTTGTTTAAAGTATGTGAACTAACCCTTTGTTTTGTAGCGCTTTTGAGGTACAATTTCTCAACCCTTCCTTAGTTTATTCTATTCTTTAGTTTTAATTGATTTCTCGACTCCATGTAACGACACCGTAGAAATAGGTCTTGTTCTATTTGTATACTTGAATTAGAGACTCTTTTTCTAGGATTTTCCTTTATTCGCATGCATTGCACGTTTAATATTTGCGGCCAGATCCCGGGTAAGTTCCCTTGTTCTCTATCATGCATATCATGTTGTTGCTAATTGAATTACTTGATTTTGAATGATTTTTTCCCCTTAGCAATATTACACCATTTGGACATGCTTTTGTAATGTATATTTATATATGTATTAATTGAGGGCATACTTAGATTAATAAATGGATTAAAAGGATGTTAAGTAGAGGCCTATCGCGAGATAGGATGAAAAAGGGTGTTTTAGTCCGTTGGGCTCCTTCCCTTTTCATTCCATAATCCCCGGACCTAGTCAAATCTTTGGTTTCGCAAAAGATCAGTTTCAAGGGTCAAGGGTCCCTTATTTGAACAAAACCCAACCTTTGCATGATAGTTTTTGGAGAACCTTTCAATCTTAGGAAATTAATTCTTGATTAGGATTATGTGCTAGGGCGTTTTCTATGCCCGGAAGGGATTACTTGAGATGATGACGATGCTTGCTTGATAAAAGATGTGTAACCTTTTAACCATTTTTGAGCAAATCCTCTTCATGTCCTATGACATTTGAGAACATGCCGAATCTTGATTATAAGATTACATCTCTTATATCATGTTTAGCTAAGCATCATTGGCCTTGTATGTATCCAAATTTATGAAAAGTGCGGTGATAATCCGATCATGTGATCCTTCTACCCAAAGAATTTTAAATCTATCTTTGAAAGCAAACGGATGTTTGCCATCTTTATTCCAGAGTTTTCAATCGCTTTTTCAAAAAAATCTTTGGAGTTCACTTTTGATTAAAGCTCCAAACTAATCTTTGTCAAAGTGTATTTTCTTCCAAGGAAAAATCCAAAAATTTTGGGAATTGTTTTTGGAAGAAATGCTCTTCAAATGAATTTCAGAGCAAAATTTCAATCCAATCACCTTTATTGAGAAATATTTTCAGATCCTCTTTTTATTAAAAGATTCAAAATCCTTGAGAATTGTTTTTGAAAGACTTCATCATCCAAAGAAATGCTTTTCAAATGAGTTTCAAAGTAAAGTTTCAACTCAATCATCTTTTTTGCGGAGAAATGATTTCACTTTCAAAGGAAAATTCGAGATTCTTGATATTTTAAAAGATCCCATCATACATTTCAAAAATAAATCCGACCTTTGAGAGGGTAGTGAAGATCATAATGAAAGGAGAAGTTAAGCGCACTTGATATGAATGAGGATTTTATGTGCTTATGTGTTAGGATTAGAATTTTCCTTTCTTTTGCATATAGAATAGGCACACACACACACACACTTGCATTTCATCCGTGTGCCATGTGTGCGGTGCGTGCATTTAATCAGTCAAAGCACTACATGCATGTAGAATACAAATTTATACCATCCTCTTTCCAGTCAAGATCAAAGTAATCCAATAGTTCCTCAAAATTCCTTGCCTCCTGAAATCAATTCTGCATGCGGACCTTTTTATGTCACGAACCTGTTGAAAGAGTGGGACAACTAGATCCCCTAGTGAGGACACTTCTAATCTTCTTGGGTTCGTCTTCTTGATTAGAGGAGAACATAGACCATCATCTAGAGATTGATCCGCCAATGGCCTTAAGAGCTTTGGAAGAGAGAGTGAACAAGCTACAATCCACTATTGAGTAACAGAACTTAAGGGTGAATCAATTGGAGAGGGTAATGCTTGAGCTCTATCAGTTACTCAAAAAGCAAGTGGGTTTGAATGAGGTAGTGATGAACAAATTGGAGAAGGGAATAATGGATCACCCAGCTGAGCACCAAAATCCACATCCATGCCCAACCAATCACCAAAGCCCATGTCCAAATCCAGCCTATCCCCAAAGTCCATACCCAAGCTCAACCATTCACCAAAGCCCATATCCATGCCCAATCCCAATGGACCAAAGAGTTATTCTAAGCCCACATCTCAACCCAAAAGCCAACTCAAGTTCAAAGTCGAATCCGAAATTAAGCCGAATCAGCAAGTCAAGAATATTCACCAACCTTGGCATGCCATTATCCATAGCCTTTGGTCACCTTGTCAGGAGCGGCCACCTCAATCTCCTGGACCCAAAGCCACTACCAAATCCCTTACCTCGTAAATGTGACCTTTCTTTGTACTGCGCCTACCACCAGACGCCTGGTCACACAACTAACCATTGCATGAAGCTTCGCCACGATATCCAAGATCTCATTGAGCATAAAATCATCACTCCTTTGCTAAACCCTTCGTGTGGCATTTGGCATGACGTGCAATCCTTTCAATCATAGCGATTGCTGAGCACTCTCAAGGAATTTGTTGCCTCCACGAATGCGCAACAACCAATTGGCCCTGACCTAATCAACGGAATCAAAAAAGGCATTGGCAATGAGTCAGAGGAGGGTCATTTGACTGAAAAATGGGTCATAAGGGCAGATGATGTTACTACAAAGATGCAGAAGGGGAATGACGAACCTGAAGGAAATGCTAGTAAGGTGATAGTGTTTGGAACCACCACTGCTAAAGTAAATATGGATGCTCTTGGAAACTTAATAAATTAAAAATCATCTGTGACACTCCAATCGAGACCGAATCAAGTCTAGTATGGTCCAGGATTGAGTCATATCAAGTTGAAGTCAAATGTCGAGTCCAGTCGAGTCTTCTTGTTAGTCTGTTATCGAGTTTATTATCAAGTCTTCATCAAGTCAATCGAGTCAAATGATGTAATCCTCCTTATATCCTAGATAAACAAAATCTCATTTTGCCTGATTCAGTGTGCCAAGTCGTGAATGTATGGATCATTAAGCCAAAAAAAAAAAGAAGAAAAAAAAATCACTTTTTCAAATGATCATGGAAAGTACTTTGTTAATAAATCTTTGCATTGAAAAGGATCCCCAAGTGATCAAAGCAAATTTTGTGCCAAATCCACAAAGGAGTAGAGAATTGATTAGGTTTACTTTAAGAATTTAAAGATACTCTTTCTCAATCTTGGAAAAATGAACTTGGAACTTGAAGCTTGCTCACCATCCCCTTTTCTCAAATATCAAGCCTAAAAGATGAGCCCAATCAGTCCAAAGCCATAACTTGGTCCTTGATGGTAGCCAGACATTTTAAATGAACTTCTTATTCCAAAAAAAGAAGAAAAAGAAAAAGAAGAAAGAGCTCGCTAGGATGAAAACCCAGAAGGGCGCCTAGGCAAAAGTCAGAGCACGAAAAAGAGGAAGAAAAAGAAAAAGAAGAAAGAGCTCGCTAGGATGAAAACCCAGAAGGGCGCCTAGGTAAAAGTTAGAGCAAAAATAAGATGCGTGTTGATTTCAAAAATCCTAATCCTAGCCAGTCAAAATCATGGAGAGAATAAGAGATAGTAAGGTAGAGAAAAGAAAGGAAAGAGAAAAGAAAAGACAGAGAATAGATAAGATTGAGATTTCTTTAGCACTTCAAAGTAGATCATTGGCACATGAACTATCTCAACAAAGAAAAGAAATTGGAAATGGAAAGAGCGACTTATCAGCTATAAGCTCAAACGCTAAGTGAGCCTAAAACAATGCAGAGATATTTTTGAGAAAAACAAATAAGGATTTGAAGGGCTGATATTACTTTGTGAATATGATAGAGTATGAATAAAACATGATGAGAGTTGTAAAGATTAACTGGCTAGTGAAAAGGTTAAAGAATCAACCGTCAAATAAAAAAGAAGAAAAGAAAAGAGAAAAGAGAATAAATGAAAAAGCAGTTCATCATGCTACACAAGGGCTACCACAAGTGACATGTGCTCCCTAGACCCAAATGGCAACATGGCTCTAAAAGCCCACTAATTCTTGAAGCCTAAATTCTTTCAAGACCTCCAGAGTAATTGAACTACGTTTTGACCTAATTCCCATTTGGGGATACGTAGGCAGCCTGCAAGGTTCGGTCTCAATCGCACACACACAATCAATCATTTCACCTGATAAGTAGGCGGACTTTCCAAGGTTCTCGGTCTATAAACCGTAAGCATCACCCCTTTGCACCTTTGGTTTCCTATCTTCAGACTAGGGGCAAACTTGCGTTTTCCTGGAGTCGCATATTTACTGCCAAACCAGGGGCAAACTTAGTTTGCTGAAAGCCCCATTTTACCCTAGAAGCGAGCCCCCCTAGACTCTTTCAAACTAGGGGCAAACTTTGTTTGCCAAAAGCCCTCTATGCCAGAGGCAAGTTCTCAAGTAATTTTGTTTTGAAAGGATTGAAATAGAGTGCCTTTCATTCTATAAGCTAAAGCACTAATTTGAAGCACATTCTAGATGGGCAAAGAATTTGCTAAATCAAAAAGGGGAAGTTTTCAAAGTTTAGATTTATCAGTAAAGCACTACCATTTATAAGTTGATGAATAAATGAAAGGTGAGATGATACATCGTTCACGATGAAAGCACATTGATTCATAACAATACAGAATTTGAGTCAGTCGTCCTGTGTAATTGGCTTTGTCAAGTCTGTCTTCCTTTGATGAGTCAATAAATGGTCTCCATTGTGTGGGTTTAAGATGATGAATAAACATTTGACAAGTCTCCATGAGCATCCCGAGAGCAATACGAGCAGAGGTTTCGAACACTATCATAACATGATGCTCAAATGACAATATAAGAAGAGTCCAAGACTTGGGGCAAAGGCGACTTCCCTCTTTTGACAAGATAGATGTGTTTCTTCCAAAGGTCTGTAAATGCAAAAATCATTCTTCTATCAGTTCCGTCCAAATTCTATGAGTCCCAAGACTCCCTAAATTTTGAAAAAAATCAACTCCTTGAGTTCGCGGACTCCCGAACTTTTGTGAAATCAATTCTTTGAGTCCGAAGTGAGCACGAGGAGACTCCCGAACAAGGCATTAGTCCTCAATGGCAGCATCATCGGTGTTAGTCCTCAATGGCAACCTTGCATTAGTCCTCAATAGCATCATCATTTGCGTTAGTCCTCAATGGCAGCCTCATTTGCATTAATCCTCAGTGGCAGCATCATCTCCGTTAGGCCTCAATGACAATCTTTGTTAGTCCTCAATGGCAATCTCTGTTAGTCTTCAATGGCAGCTTCTCTACAAAGGTAATAGTCCTCAATGGCAGCTTCTTCACGGCAATCTGTTAGTCCTCTATGGCAGTCCTCGTTAGTCCTCAATGGCAATCTCTGTTAGCAAATTTGAAATGTTTTGAGTCTAAATTAGCTCTCAAATTTTGGAAATAAGAAAATTCTTTAAGTCTAATTCGACTTCTGTTTTTATAAAATTTGAAAATTCCTCGAGTCTGATCCGACTCCCAAATTTGTGAATTGGAAAATCTTTGAGTCTGATTCGACTCCTGTTGGAATTGACTCTGATTTTGAGATTTGAGATTCTTGTTGAGTCAAAATTGATTCCGATTAAGAAAATTTGAAATGTTATAAATTAACCCTCGATTTTGAAATAAGAAATTCTTTGAGTCCGTGTGATTCCATTTGTATAAAAAGTGAATATTTGTTGAGTCCGTGTGACTCCGTCTATGTGAAATGAGAAAAGTGAATTTCGTTGAGTTTGCGTGACTCCGTTGTTGTAAAAATGAGATATCCACAATTCTTTGAGTCCGTGTGATTCTATTTGTATAAAAAGTGATTATTTGTTGAGTCCGTGTGACTCCGTCTATGTGAAATGAGAAAAGTGAATTTCGTTGAGTCTGCGTGACTTCGTTGTTGTAAAAATGCGATTTTTGAGTCCAAATGACTCCGATGTTTTAAAATACGAATTTTCGAGTCCGAGTGATTCCATTGTTGTAGAAATGAGGTCCATGGATCTGAATGACTCTTTCATTTTAAAATGTGAATTTTTGAGTTCTTGTGTAAGAAAATTGAATTTTTGAGTCCGCATGACTCCCTTTGTCTTGTAAAAAAATTTAATTTTTGACTCCCTTTGTGAGAAAATTGGAGTTTTGAGTCCACGTGACTCCCTTTAAAATTTTTGAGTCTACGTGGCTCCTTTTGTCAGAAAATTGAAATTTTGAGTCTACATGACTACTTTTGAATTTTTGAGTCTGCATTACTCCTTTTGTCAGAAAATTGAAATTTTGAGTCTGCATGGCTCCTTTTGTCAGAAAATTGAAATTTTGAGTCTGCGTGACCCCCTTTGAATTTTCGAGTCTGCGTTACTCCTTTTGTCAAAAAATTGGATTCTTGAGTCTGCGTGACTCCGTTTGTGTAAAATATTGAATTCTTGAGTCCACATGACTCCGTTTGTGTAGAATATGAATTCTTGAATCCGCGTGACTCCGTTAATGAATTCTTGAATTCGCGTAACTCCGTTAATATAAAAGAATGAGTTCTTGAGCCCGCGTGACTTCATGTATGTAAGATATGAATTCTTTAGTCTGCGTGACTCCGTGAGTATAAAATATCGAGTTCTTGAGTCTACGTGACTCCGTGTTTGTAAAATAAGAAAGATTTGAGTCCGTATGACTCCGTGTCTGGGAAATGTGAATTTTCAGGATCACATGGCTCCCCTTTTGTAAAATGTGAATTCTTTAAGTCAGTACGACTCCCCTTTTGAAATAGAAAATGTTTTGAGTCGAATTGACTCCCTATTCAAAGATAGAAATTCGTTTGAGTCTGATTGACTCATGATTTTTGGAAATTTGAAATTCTTTGAGTCTGATTGACTCCCAATTTTGGAACTGAGTCTGATTGACTCCCGATTTTGTGAAAGTGAATTTGCTTCGAGTCCAATTCACTCCCTTTTTTTGAAATTATTCAAGTATGATTGATTCCTGATTTTAGAAAATTGAATTCATTTGAGTCTGATTGACTCCAGATTTTAGAATTTTTGCATTGAATTGAGCCTGATTGACTCTGATTTTTTTAAATTTGAAATTCTTTGAGTCTGATCGACTCCCAATTTTAGATTTGAGTCTGATTGACTCTCGGTGTTGTGAAATAGAATCCGATTCGAGTCCAATTGACTCCTGTTCTAGAAATTTGAAATTAGTTTGAGTCTGTTTGACTCCGAATTTGAAATTAAAAATTCTTTTGAGTATGATTGGCTCATGTTTTTGGAAATTAGAAATTCTTTTGAGTCTGGTTGACTCCCAATCTTGTGAAATAGAAATTCTTTGAGTTCGATTGACTCCTTGTTTTGTCCGATTTTGCAAAATAGGAACTGAATCAAGTCTGATTGACTCCTGACTTAGGATTTGAATTTGAATTTGATTTGAGTCAAATTGACTCCGGACTTGGTGAATTTGAATTTGTTTGAGTCTGACTGACTCCTGATCGAAATTTGAAAAAATTAAGCTTGATTGACTACCAATTGAATTAATTGGAGTCTAACTGACTCTCGATTTTGGAAATTGAAGTGGATTTGAGTCCATTGGACCCCCGACTTTAGATATTGGAAATAGTTTGAGTCTGATGTACTAGACTCCGAATTTTCGAAAGTAAATGGAATGAAATTTGTTTGACTAAGAAGGGAATTTGTTTGAGTCTAATGGACTCTCAATTTTAGAAGATCGAATTAAGTCCGGATTTTTGGAATTGAACTGATGCGAGTCTGATTGACTCCAAATTTTGAATTAAATTGAGTTAAGTCTGGCTGATTCCCAAATTTTGAATTAAATTGAGTTCAGACTGGCTAACTCCCAATTTTGAAAATAAAATGAATTTGAGTCTGTTCGACTCCAAGTTTGAAAATCGAAAAGAATTTGAGTCTATTTGACTCCCGATTTTGAAAATTGAAATAAACTTGAGTCTGTTGGACTCCAAGTTTGAAAATTGAAAAGAATTTGAGTCTATTTGTCTCCCGATTTTGAAAATTGAAATAAACTTGAGTCTGTTCGACTCCAAATTTTGAAAATTAAAATGAATTTGAGTCTGTTTAAGTCCCATTTAATCTAAAGGTGGTCGCCCCGCTTTTGAGAGCGTAACAGACTCGCGTTCTCGGTTCTCGCAACGGATTTGCGTCGACCCTCGCTCTGGGAATATAATGAATTTATATCCTCGATCCTCGTAACGGATTTACGATGGTCAAAATTTTGAGAATGTAACGGATTTGCATTCTCGGTCCTTGCAACAGATTTGCATCGACCAGTCTCCTCTAATTGTCTCTGGTTACCATATCATGCATCATGCATCATGTAGTAAATGCATGAAATAGAGAAAACATTCCGACGGGGCCGAAGGACTGCGTATTGTTGAGAGAAAACATTCCGATGGGGCCGAAGGGCTGCGGATTGTTCAGAGAAAACATCCGACGGGGCCGAAGGGCTGCGGATTGTTCAGAGAAAACATTCCGACGGGGCCGAAGGGCTGCGGATTGTTCAGAGAAAACATCCGACGGGGTCGAAGGGCTGCGGATTGTTCAGATAAAACATTCCGACGGGGCTGAAGGGCTGCGGATTGTTGAGAGAAAACATTCCGACGGGGCCGAAGGGCTGCGGATTGTTTAGAGAGAACTTCCGACGAGGCCGAAGGGCTGCGGATTGTTCAGAGAGAACATCCATCGATGCCGGAGTATAAGGCGCGAGGCGCATCTCAGTCGATTGCATGATTCCTGGAAGACACCGGAGTATAAGGCGCGAAGCGCATCTCTGTCTTTCAAAAAGCGTGGTTCCTGATTCGACACCGGAGTATAAGGAGCGGAGCGCATCTCAGTCGATCAGATGATTCTTGGAAGACACCAGAGTATAAGGCGCGAAGCGCATCTCAGTCTTTCAGCGTGGTTCCTGATTCGACACTGGAGTATAAGGCGTGAAGCGCATCTCAGTCGAACAGATAATTCTTGGAAGACACCGAAGTATAAAGCGCGAAGCGCATCTCAATCTTTCAGCGTGGTTCCTGATTCGACACCGGAGTATAAGGCGTGAAGCGCATCTCAGTCGATCAGATGATTCTTGGAAGACACCGGAGTATATGGCGAGAAGTGCATCTTAGTCTTTCAGCGTGGTTCCTGATTCGACACCGGAGTATAAGGCGTGAAGCGCATCTCAGTCGATTAGATGATTCTTGGAAGACACCGGAGTATAAGGCGCGAAGCGCATCTCAGTCTTTCAGCGTGGTTCTTGATTCGACACTGGAGTATAAGGCATGAAGCGCATCTCAGTCGATCAGATGATTCTTGGAAGACACCGGAGTATAAGGCGCGAAGCGCATCTCAGTCTTTCAGCGTGGTTCCTGATTCGACACCGGAGTATAAGGCGTGAAGCGCATCTCAGTCGATCAGATGATTCTTGGAAGACACCGGAGTATAAGGCGCAAAGCGCATCTCAGTCTTTCAGCGTTCTACCTGGTTTGACACTGGAGTATAAGGCGCGAAGCACATCTCGGTCGATCAAATGATTCTTGGAAGACACTGGAGTATAAGGCGTGAAGCGCATCTCAGTCTTTCGGAAAGCGTAGTTTCAAATTCGACACCAAGGTATAAGGCGCGAAGCGCATTCTAGTCGATTAGATGACTCTTGAAGAATGTCGGGGAGTTAAGCATAGGAAGCGCATCTATGACGGTTGTGACTTTCCTAGAATAGAATGACATCATAAGTAGAATGGCATAGGGTGCATTTTTGATACTAAGAAAGAACAATATGTTACTAAGACATTATATGGAGCACGAGATTGCTTGAGCACGTGCACCACGATAAGATAGGTGCATTCATCCGTATGACTATTTACGCTTGTGTGTGTTTGACCCTTGCCCGAACTATGTCTTGGTCTGATTTCCTGAATGGATACGTAGGCAGCTCACCGTTGAGCACGACCAACATGAATCGTTTGTGTAGCCGTTTTTGCAACGCATTTTATTTTTACCTAAATTTGACGGTCTGGTCAAAGGCTTGTCTTCACACAGGCTTCGACATTCACTTGTGATATGCGTTGCTCCACTAGCTCTGTCGAAGAGGGGCAAACTGTAGACACCCCAATTTTGACCAGACGTCGAATTAAGGGGAGTGTTACCTCTAAGATCCGATGATGACAATGTCCGAACTAACCTAGGACTTCCAAAAGGTGATTCAAACTCTTCCGAAAGTTCTTATAATTCAAAAAGAGAGGAAAAGAAAAAAAAAACAGGAGAAACGACACATTGCAGCCTTCGCGGCAGTCACGGACTGCCGCTACGGCACTCAGTGAGTGCCGTTCCGGCAGACATTGAGTGCCGCAGCGGCATTCGCTGAATGCCGCGAATTTCCAAAAGTGCCGCATTTTCATAGCAGTTTTCCAAAAGTAGGTCGGTTCACATCCCGAAAAGTGGCGGCGGGAATTAGGGTTTTTGCTGCGAATTTTCCAAAATGTCCCCCTAATGATTGCCTAAAAATAGGGGGTGATTATCCCTTTGTTTGTAGTAGAGAAAAAAAGTGGAATACTAGAATGCTAGGATTCTTATATTGATTCTCACCCAAAGTTTTCCAAATCAAGAGAGAAAATAGAGAGATTTATTTGAAGAACAAGGAGAGTTTGATCATTACTTGGAAGACCTTGAAGAAATCAAAGGAGTTGAGGATACTTAGAGGTAAAACTCTAAAATAATTAGTTTACTTAGTAGTTAAATCACAATATTTAGATACTTAGGACCTTTTACACATTTTCAAAACCTCTCTTCCCACCTCATTTCATCACACACCACATATATTGTGATTGAGCTTTCATGTCATTAGTTTGGATCAAAATAGTTCAATGGTTAAAGTCTAATTAAAGTTTTGAAGTAAAACCTTGGTCATTTTTCTTTTGACTATATTCATCTCTTTGGATTTATAAGGCTTTTCAATGTCTTACCTAAATCCTTGTGTTTAGAATCCTTCAAATGTTCTCATGAACTCATGATTCATGAGGGGATTGAGGTTGATTTATGCATATTAATGAATTCAAACTTCATCTATAGTTTGAGTTCATTACTTTGAGGTTTTATAAAGTCTTTCATACTTTATTAAAACCCAGGAGTTCTAGTATTGTTAGTCTCCAATGACCACCAAATGGTAGGAGAAATAGCTTAGTTTAAGCCCATTTCTATTGCTCAAGCTAACCCCTCTCTTAGGTTTGTGGAAGTTCTCTATACTTCTTTCTAAACCTACATGCATGTGTGTCTTTTGCTTCCAATGACCTCCAAATGGTAGGAGGAGTGGTTTATGATGTTGTCAGTATCAAGATATAAAAAGTATGCTTTACTTTTCAAAAGATTTGCAGTGTGGAAGTAAAGGTCGAACCCACAGAGATTGATTTACTACAGCGACTTAATTTTAAAACCTAAATTTAGTTAATTAAGAAAACGGATTTGATTTTATTTTGAATTAAACTAAGAACATAGAAATAAATCTAAACTCTGAAAGCAATTTAAATAGTTGTTTTAAGTAATGTTTAAAGGAACCTAGGATTGCAAATCCACCACTAGCTTCATAATAGGAATATTTATGGATTATTTTAGCTTATTACGTTGGATGAATATGGGGAATTGTAGCTACAAGCCCAATTCCTCCGACAAGAAGATAATCATGGTTCAAGCACCAACATAATCCATCTGCAGTTAGCACGAATTATCCCACACTAAACTAGGGTTGTGATCTAATCCATCTAACCTAGGCATGGACTATTCGGATACTTGATAGCACAAATCAATAAAGCACCATCACATGTAAACAATCTAAACAAGCACAGCAAGAATAGATCGTTGAGCACATCACAGTCAAAATAGATCTAAGACAAGAATAAATTCTGAAAGCAATGATTTAATCAATAGAAGTACGATTTATTTATAAAAATCCTCTAAACATGTGACTGTCATCCATACATAATAAAACTAAAATAAAAACATAAATAAAACCCTATTACTCGTCTAGGGCTTCATTGAACCCCTAGATCTATGATCTAGCCGTCCATGGAAGTAGAGATTGGCAAGAGGTTGATGGAGGAAGCCATGGAAACCCTTGGTCTTCTTCTTCTTCTCCTTGCTTCCCTCCCTTCAATGGCTGAAAGTGTGTATGTATATATGTGTATATTAGTTGCTAACAATGTCTAACCCTTTAATTGAAGTAAAATAGGGTATATATAGATTACAACAAGTTTTTGGAAGCTTTTCTAACTCGAGACGAACTGAAACTGATGTAATTTACAATCTGGACGCAGTTAGGACATCTCGTTTGCACAGGAGTCTTCAGAATACTGAAATACGCAACTTTGCTTTTTACACATATCGCGCGAGCGGGTCGCGCGAGCGCGACATTTGGGACTTCGCGCGCGCGGATCGCGCGAGCGATTTCTGGGTTTCGCGCGAGCGGATCGCGCGAGCGATTTCTGGTTTTCGCGGGCGCGGGTCGCGCGCGCGACTTATCTTTGTCAGCTTCTTTTCTTCTGCTTTTTCACCCTGTTTAGCTTGATGTACTTGATTTCTTCCAAAACCTGTCAGAAAATAGAAAACGAAGTAAAAAGATACAAAAACAGGATAAAAAGGTACTAACAAATGCTTGTTAAGGCGTATAAATAGGATTTGTTCTCTCCCGATCACACCCCAAACCTACATTTTGCTAGTCCTCGAGCAAAACTAAAAATAAAAACTACTACTAATAAAGTACTACTCCATTTTCGTCTGGATCACGATTGCATTTAGCATATGCAACAAGCCTTTTAAACCTCTAGGTGTCCCTAGTCGGACGAGTAAAGTCTCGTGAGGGTTCTCATCAACAAGTCACCCACAACCATCTTTATTAACTTGTGAATTTAAAAAGTTTTATTAAAAACAAAGAACATAATATTCAATACTCCTTATTATACAACAAAGATTTGAAATATAATAACGAACATAAAGAAATAGAATCAAACGTCTACCTACGTCATGAAAAACAATCTCAAGCACATGCAGCGTATAAATCAATAGAGTTTCTCATAAAATTGCACGTGTGTGATAAGGTAGTCAAATGAACACGCACATGTCATGAACTTGGAATATAACTCGGAAAACCATCAAACTATGTCTCGACTACGAATCTCACAATGAATTACACTCTCAAATGAAACACTCAGAAACAGGTGTGATTTCTCTAAAATATGTGAGTAAAGGAAATATCTTTTGAAAACGAAAAAATACTCACATATGACTCGAAAACGACGCATGACACGAAAGAACAGTAGTCTCATGGATAGAATGCCAACAATCAAGAAAAAAATAATCATTACCATGTTTTAATCCCCCTCCCATCGTTTTCATATCCAAACCATGTTTTCTAGGATCAAATAGGACTTTTCAAAGGTTATAATGTGGCTCAGGTAATGAAAAATGATAGAAAGGATTTGTTAGGTAATTTTAGAATGGCATTGTAAGGCATGTTCGATTTCTTTCATTCATCTCTTCTACCAACTTCCATTTTTTCATTCTCTTCTTCCTTTTCATTCATTTTTCTTCTTTTCTTTCATTTTTTTTTCAACCTTCCTCTTCTTTATTACGTTTCTTTTCCTTTTTCTTTTTCTCGCTTCTCAAATGACTATGCATTGAATACCAAGCAACTACCCCAATAACATCTCTGGAATTTTCAGAATCTTGTTACAATTTTTACCTACTTTGCAAATAAAGGCCCAAATGACCTTTCTTTAGATCTAGGGTTCATACCATGCTTCAATAAAGATTAGTCAAGCTTAAAACCAGAGACTAAATGATCCAAGTCAATGAATAGTTCATAGTTCTATTTCATTCATACTCATGTGTTCATGTGCATACATCCATATATATTGATATTTGTAAATAGAACTGATCTTGTGATAGGATTTGCTACCTAGGATCTAATGATATGTTTTGTTTAAAGTATGTGAACTAACCCTTTGTTTTGTAGCGCTTTTGAGGTACAATTTCTCAACCCTTCCTTAGTTTATTCTATTCTTTAGTTTTAATTGATTTCTCGACTCCATGTAACGACACCTTAGAAATAGGTCTTGTTCTATTTGTATACTTGAATTAGAGACTCTTTTTCTAGGATTTTCCTTTATTGGCATGCATTGCAGGTTTAATATTCGCGGCCGGATCCCGGATAAGTTCCCTTGTTCTCTATCATGCATATCATGTTGTTGCTAATTGAATTACTTGATTTTGAATGATATTTTCCCCTTAGCAATCTTACACCATTTGGACATGCTTTTGTAATGTATATTTATATATGTATTAATTGAGGGCATACTTAGATTAATAAATGGATTAAATGGATGCTGAGTTGAGGCCTATCGCGAGATAGGATGAAAAGGGATGTTTTAGTCTGTTGGGCTCTTTCCCTTTTCATTCCATAATCCCCGGACCTAGTCAAATCTTTGGTTTCGCAAAAGATCAGTTTCAAGGGTCAAGGGTCCCTTATTTGAACAAAACCCAACCTTTGCATGATAGTTTCTGTAGAACCTTTCAATCTTAGGAAATTAATTCTTGATTAGGATTATGTGCTATGGCGTTTTCTATGCCCGGAAGGGATTACTTGAGATGATGACGATGCTTGCTTGATAAAAGATGTGTAACCTTTTAACCATTTTTGAGCAAATCCTCTTCATGTCCTATGACATTTGAGAACATGCCGAATCTTGATTATAAGATTACATCTCTTATATCATGTTTAGCTAAGCATCATTGACCTTGTATGTATCCAAATTTATGAAAAGTGCGGTGATAATCCGATCATGTGATCCTTCTACCCAAAGAATTTTAAATCTATCATTGAAAGCAAACGGATGTTTGCCATCTTTATTCCAGAGTTTTCAATCGCTTTTTCAAAAAAATCTTTGGAGTTCACTTTTGATTAAAACTCCAAACTAATCTTTGTTAAAGTGTATTTTCTTCTAAGAAAAAATCCAAAAATTTTGGGAATTGTTTTTGGAAGAAATGCTCTTCAAATGAATTTCAGAGCAAAATTTCAATCCAATCACCTTTATTGAGAAATATTTTCAGATCCTCTTTTTATTAAAAGATTCAAAATCCTTGAGAATTGTTTTTGAAAGACTTCATCATCCAAAGAAATGCTTTTCAAATGAGTTTCAAAGTAAAGTTTCAACTCAATCATCTTTTTGCGGAGAAATGATTTCACTTTCAAAAGAAAATTCGAGATTCTTGAGAATTTGAAAGATCCCATCATACATTTCAAAAATAAATCCGACCTTTGAGAGGGTAGTGAAGATCATAATGAAAGGAGAAGTTAAGCGCACTTGATATGAATGAGGATTTTATGTGCTTATGTGTTTATGTGTTAGGATTAGAATTTTCCTTTCTTTTGCATATAGAATAGGCACACACACACACACACTTGCATTTCATCCGTGTGCCATGTGTGCGGTGCGTGCATTTAATCAGTCAAAGCACTGCATGCATGTAGAATACAAATTTACACCATCCTCTTTCCAGTCAAGATCAAAGTAATCCAATAGTTCCTCAAAATTCCTTGCCTCCTGAAATCAATTCTGCATGCGGACCTTTTTATGTCACGAAGCTGTTGAAAGAGTGGGACAACTAGATCCCCTAGTGAGGACACTTCTAATCTTCTTGGGTTCGTCTTCTTGATTAGAGGAGAACATGGACCATCATCTAGAGATTGATCTGCCAATGGCCTTAAGAGCTTTGGAAGAGAGAGTGAACAAGCTGCAAGCCACTATTGAGCAACAAAACTTAAGGGTGAATCAATTGGAGACGGTAACGCTTGAGCTCTATCAGTTACTCAAAAAGCAAGTGGGTTTGAATGAGGTAGTGATGAAGAAATTGGAGAAGGGAATAATGGATCACCCAACTGAGCACCAAAATCCACATCCATGCCCAACCAATCACCAAAGCCCATGTCCAAATCCAGCCTATCCCCAAAGTCCATACCCAAGCTCAACCATTCACCAAAGCCCATATCCATGCCCAATCCCAATGGACCAAAGAGTTATTCTAAGCCCACATCTCAACCCAAAAGCCAACTCAAGTTCAAAGTCGAATCCGAAATTAAGCCGAATCGACAAGTCAAGAATATTCACCAACCTTGGCATGCCATTATCCATAGCCTTTGGTCACCTTGTCAAGAGCGGCCACCTCAATCTCCTGGACCCAAAGCCACTACCAAATCCCTTACCTCGCAAATGTGACCTTTCTTTGTACTGCGCCTACCACCAGACGCCTGGTCACACGACTAACCATTGCATGAAGCTTCGCCACGATATCCAAGATCTCATTGAGCATAAAATCATCACTCCTTTGCTGAACCCATCGAGTGGCATTTGGCAAGACGTGCAATCCTTTCAATCATAGCCATTGCTGAGCACTCTCAAGGAATTTGTTGCCTCCACGAATGCGTAACAACCAATTGGCCCTGACCCAATCAACGGAATCAAAAAAGGCATTGGCAATGAGTCAGAGGAGGGTCATTTTACTGAAAAATGGGTCATAAGGGCAGATGATGTTCCTATAAATATGCAAAAGGGGAATGACGAACCTGAAGGAAATGCTAGTAAGGTGATAGTGTTTGGAACCGCCGCTGCTAAAGTAAATATGGATGCTCTTGGAAACTTAATAAATTAAAAATCATCTGTGACACTCCAATCGAGACCGAATCAAGTCTAGTATGGTCCAGGATTGAGTCATATCAAGTTGAAGTCAAATGTCGAGTCCAGTCGAGTCTTCTTGTTAGTCTGTTATCGAGTTTATTATCAAGTCTTCATCGAGTCAATCGAGTCGAATCATGTAATCCTCCTTATATCCTAGATAAACAAAATCTCATTTTGCCTGATTCAGTGTGCCAAGTCATGAATGAATGGATCATTAAGCCAAAAAAAAAAAGAAGAGAAAAAAAAATCACTTTTTCAAATGATCATGGAAAGTACTTTGTTAATAAATCTTTGCATTGAAAAGGATCCCCAAGTGATCAAAGCAAATTTTGTGCCAAATCCACAAAGGAGTAGAGAATTGATTAGCTTTACTTTAAGAATTCAAAGATACTCTTGCTCAATCTTGGAAAAATGAACTTGGAACTTGAAGCTTGCTCACCATCCCCTTTTCTCAAATATCAAGCCTAAAAGATAAGCCCAATCAGTCCAAAGCCATAACTTGGTCCTTGATGGTAGCCAGACATTTTAAATGAACTTCTTATTCCAAAAAAAGAAGAAAAAGAAAAAGAAAAAAGAGCTCGCTAGGATGAAAACCAGGAAGGGCGCCTAGGCAAAAGTCAGAGCACGAAAAAGAAGAAGAAAAAGAAAAAGAAGAAAGAGCTCGCTAAGATGAAAACCCAGAAGGGCGCCTAGGCAAAAGTTAGAGCAAAAATAAGATGCGTGGTTATTTCAAAAATCCTAATCCTAGCCAGTCAAAATCATGGAGAGAATAAGAGATAGTAAGGTAGAGAAAACAAGGGAAAGAGAAAAGAAAAGACAGAGAATAGATAAGATTGAGAATTCTTTAGCACTTCAAAGTAGATCATTGGCACATGAACTATCTCAACAAAGAAAAGAAATTGAAAATGGAAAGAGCGACTTATCAGCTATAAGCTCAAACGCTAAGTGAGCCTAAAACAATGCAGAGATATTTTTTAGAAAAACAAATAAGGATTTGAAGGGCTGATATTACTTTGTGAATATGATAGAGTATGAATAAAACATGATGAGAGTTGTAAAGATTAATTGGCTAGTGAAAAGGTTAAAGAATCAACCGTCAAATAAAAAAGAAGAAAAGAAAAGAGAAAAGAGAATAAATGAAAAAGTAGTTCATCATGCTACACAAGGGCTACCACAAGTGACATGCACTCCCTAGACCCAAATGGCAACATGGCTCGAAAAGCCCACCAATTCTTGAAGCCTAAATTCTTTCAAGACCTCCAGAGTAATTGAACTACGTTTTGACCTGATTCCCATTCGGGGATACGTAGGAAGCCTGCAACGTTCAGTCTCAATCGCACACACACAATCAATCATTTCACCTGATAAGTAGGTGGACCTTCCAAGGTTCTCAGTCTATAAACCGTAAGCATCACCCCTTTGCACCTTTGGTTTCCTATCTTCAGACTAGGGGCGAACTTGTGTTTTCCTGGAGTCGCATATTTACCGCCAAACCAGGGGCAAACTTCATTTGCTGAAAGCCCCATTTTACCCTAGAAGCGAGCCCCCCTAGACTCTTTCAAACTAGGGGCAAACTTTGTTTGCCAAAAGCCCTCTATGCTAGAGGCAAGTTCTCAAGTAATTTTGTTTTGAAAGGATTGAAATAGAGTGCCTTTCATTCTATAAGCTAAAGCACTAATTTGAAGCACATTCTAGATGGGCAAAGAATTTGCTAAATCAAAAAGGGAAAGTTTTCAAAGTTTAGATTTATCAGTAAAGCACTACCATTTATAAGTTGATGAATAAATGAAAGGTGAGATGATACATCATTCACGATGAAAGCACATTGATTCATAACAATACAGAATTTGAGTCAGTCGTCCTGTGTAATTAGCATTGTCAAGTCTGTCTTCCTTTGATGAGTCAATAAATGGTCTCCATTGTGTGGGTTTAAGATGATGAATAAACATTTGACAAGTCTCCATGAGCATCCCGAGAGTAATACGAGCAGAGGTTTCGAACACTATCATAACATGATGCTCAAATGACAATATAAGAAGAGTCCAAGACTAGGGGCAACGACGACTTCCCTCTTTTGACAAGATAGATGTGTTTCTTCCAAAGGTCCGCAAATGCAGAAATCATTCTTCTATTAGTTCCATCCAAATTCTATGAGTCTCAAGACTCCCTAAATTTTGAAAAAAATCAACTCCTTGAGTTCGCGGACTCCCGAACTTTTGTGAAATCAATTCTTTGAGTCCGAAGTGAGCACGAGGAAACTCCCGAACAAGGCATTAGTCCTCAATGGCAGCATCATCGGTGTTAGTCCTCAATGGCAACCTTGCATTAGTCCTCAACAGCATCATCATTTGCGTTAGTTCTCAATGGCAGCCTCATTTGCGTTAGTCCTCAATGGCAGCATCATCTCTGTTAGACCTTAATGACAATCTTTGTTAGTCCTCAATGGCAATCTCTGTTAGTCTTCAATGGCAGCTTCTCTACAATGGCAATAGTCCTCAATGGCAGCTTCTTTACGACAATCTGTTAGTCCTCTATGGCAGTCCTAGTTAGTCCTCAATGGCAATCTCTGTTAGCAAATTTGAAATGTTTTGAGTCTAAATTAGCTCTCAAATTTTGGAAATAAGAAAATTCTTTAAGTCTAATTCGACTTCTGTTTTTATAAAATTTGAAAATTCCTCGAGTCTGATCCGACTCCCAAATTTGTGAATTGGAAAATCTTTGAGTCTGATTCGACTCCTGTTGGAATTGACTCTGATTTTGAGATTTGAGATTCTTGTTGAGTCAAAATTGATTCCGATTAAGAAAATTTGAAATGTTATAAATTAACCCTTGATTTTGAAATAAGAAATTCTTTGAGTCCGTGTGATTCCATTTGTATAAAAAGTGAATGTTTGTTGAGTCCGTGTGACTCCGTCTATGTGAAATGAGAAAAGTGAATTTCGTTGAGTCTGCGTGACTCCGTTGTTGTAAAAGTGCGATATCCACAATTCTTTGAGTCCGTGTGATTCCATTTGTATAAAAAGTGAATATTTGTTGAGTCCGTGTGACTCCGTCTATGTGAAATGAGAAAAGTGAATTTCGTTGAGTCTGCGTGACTTGTAAAAATGCGATTTTTGAGTCGAAATGACTCCGTTGTTGTAAAATACGAATTTTCGAGTCCGAGTGATTCCATTGTTGTAGAAATGAGGGTCCATGGATCCGAATGACTCTTTCATTTTAAATGTGAATTTTTGAGTTCTTGTGTAAGAAAATTGAATTTTTGAGTCCACGTGACTCCCTTTAAAATTTTTGAGTCTACGTGGCTCCTTTTGTCAGAAAATTGAATTTTTGAGTCTGCATTTCTCCTTTTGTCAGAAAATTGAAATTTTGAGTTTGGATGGCTCCTTTTGTCAGAAAATTGAAATTTTGAGTCTGCGTGACCCCCTTTGAATTTTCAAGTCTGCGTTACTCCTTTTGTCAAAAAATTGGATTCTTGAGTCTGCGTGACTCCGTTTGTGTAAAATATTGAATTCTTGAGTCCACATGACTCCATTTGTGTAGAATATGAATTCTTGAATCCGCGTGACTCCGTTAATGAATTCTTGAATTCGCGTGACTCTGTTAATATAAAAGAATGAGTTCTTGAGCCCGCGTGACTTCATATATGTAAGATATGAATTCTTTAGTCTGCGTGACTCCGTGAGTATAAAATATCGAGTTATTGAGTCTACGTGACTCCGTGTTTGTAAAATAAGAAAGATTTGAGTCCGTATGACTCCGTGTCTGGGAAATGTGAATTTTCAGGATCCCATGGCTCCCCTTTTGTAAAATGTGAATTCTTTAAGTCAGTACGACTCCCCTTTTGAAATAGAAAATGTTTTGAGTCGAATTGACTCCCTATTCGAAGATAGAAATTCGTTTGAGTCTGATTGACTCATGATTTTTGGAAATTTGAAATTCTTTGAGTCTGATTGACTCCCAATTTTGGAACTGAGTCTGATTGACTCCCGATTTTGTGAAAGTGAATTTGCTTCGAGTCCAATTCACTCCCTTTTTTTGAAATTATTCAAGTATGATTGATTCCTGATTTTAGAAAATTGAATTCATTTGAGTCTGATTGACTCCAGATTTTAGAATTTTTTGCATTGAATTGAGCCTGATTGACTCTGATTTTTTTAAATTTAAAATTCTTTGAGTCTGATCGACTCCCAATTTTAGATTTGAGTCTGATTGACTCTCGGTGTTGTGAAATAGAATCCGATTCGAGTCCAATTGACTCCTGTTCTAGAAATTTGAAATTAGTTTGAGTCTGTTTGACTCCGAATTTGAAATTAAAAATTCTTTTGAGTATGATTGGCTCATGTTTTTGGAAATTAGAAATTCTTTTGAGTCTGGTTTGTTGGCCCAAGAATGGAAACCTTAGAGGGGGGGTGAATAAGGTTTTAGCGGAAATTAACCTTTTAGAAAACTTAATTGCAAATTAAACAAGATCACAAGCAATTAACTAAAAAGAGAAGGGAAGAGAAACTTGCAAACCGATTTTTCAAGTGGTTCGGCAATCGCACCCCGCGGCCTACGTCCACCCCTCAAGAACACCTCTTGAGGATTCCTTTACTCCGATCTACTTCACGGGTGTAGACCAAACCATTTCCCGGAGCACTTACGGGTGTGCACCAAACCGTTACAAGAGCCTATGATCTCTCCCAAAGAAGAACTCCTCTTCTTTGCACACAAGGGTTACTAACCCTCAACCTTTATAATTGATTTGATACAAATTGAACTCTCTCTCTCTAGAGTGGATAATACAATTTGAAGCTCACACAATAACTCCTTAGTGAGTAGATAATACAAATAAAAGCTCACTACAATTTGCTCTCTCAAGAATTACAATTGAAATCTAGAGCAAATTGATTTTTCACTCAAACTAGGGCTCAAATAATAATGTTTAAAGATCAAAGAGATGAGTGATCAATACTATGTTTTCCAATCAAAATCTCAACACTAAATAGCTTGGGAAAACATGTATTTATAGGCCTTGGAAGATTATAGCCGTTGGTGGCATGTTTGGTAATTAAAAGCCCCTTTAAAAACTAGCCGTTATATGTTTTCAGGTCGATTCAGTCGACTGAAACATGAAGCAGTCGACTGCCTCTTAAAGCAGTCGACTGAGATGTGTTTACAGAGGGTTCTGTTTGCATTCTGCTCAGTTCGGTCGACTGCCCAGTCGACTGCCCTTCCCAGTTTGACAGCTTGACACATCTCCACTAAAATGGCCATAACTTCCTCTACAAAACTCAGATTTTTGATCCGTTTGATGTTTTGGAAACTAGATTCAAATACCTTTCCAACCATATAAAACTTAACATCTAATTATTTTCCAATTGGTTGGGGCATTGCTTTAAAGATGACCCATTTAAAATTTATTTCCAAAACTTTAACTTTTAGAGTTTGTTTGAGCCCCTAAGAGTGTGAGATCAAGATGCCTTACATTGATGGTCCTAGACTTCAATCAAGGATGAAATATCTTCAAGTCTTCAAGCTTGATCCTTGTTGAACTCCTTGTAATCTTGATCTACATCAATTAAATCTCATGCACACAAAGATGTTAAAACATTGATACAAAATTAATACATGAGATTATATATGAGCATGAAAATGACTATGATAATAACAAGAAATGAATCAATATGAATCATGTAATTATCATAGCATATTTGACATCATCAAAACATAATTAAATCTGCCTTAATAAATCTTAAGGCTAACATGGTTGACTCCCAATCTTGTGAAATAGAAATTCTTTGAGTTCGATTGACTCCTGACTTAGGATTTGAATTTGAATTTGATTTGAGTCAAATTGACTCTGGACTTGGTGAATTTGAATTTGTTTGAGTCTGACTAACTCCTGATCGAAATTTGAAAAAATTAAGCTTGATTGACTACCAATTGAATTAATTGGAGTCTAACTGACTCTCGATTTTGGAAATTGAAGTGGATTTGAGTCCATTGGACCCCCGACTTTAGATTTTGGAAATAGTTTGAGTCTGATGTACTAGACTCTGAATTTTCGAAAGTAAATGGAATGAAATTTGTTTGACTAAGAAGGGAATTTGTTTGAGTCTAATGGACTCTCAATTTTAGAAGATCGAATTAAGTCCGGATTTTTGGAATTGAACTGATGCGAGTCTGATTGACTCCAAATTTTGAATTAAATTGAGTTAAGTCTGGCTGATTCCCAAATTTTGAATTAAATTGAGTTAAGACTGGCTAACTCCCAATTTTGAAAATAAAATGAATTTGAGTCTGTTCGACTCCAAGTTTGAAAATCGAAAAGAATTTGAGTCTAATTGACTCCCGATTTTGAAAATTGAAATAAACTTGAGTCTGTTGGACTCCAAGTTTGCAAATTGAAAAGAATTTGAGTCTATTTGTCTCCCGATTTTGAAAATTGAAATAAACTTGAGTCTGTTCGACTCCAAATTTTGAAAATTAAAATGAATTTGAGTCTGTTTAAGTCCCGTTTAATCTGAAGGTGGTCACCCCGCTTTTGAGAGCGTAACAGACTCGCGTTCTCGGTTCTCGCAATGGATTTGCGTCGACCCTCGCTCTGGGAATATAATGGATTTATATCCTCGATCCTCGTAACAGATTTACGATGGTCAAAATTTTGAGAATGTAACGGATTTGCATTCTCGGTCCTTGCAACAGATTTGCATCGACCAGTCTCCTCTAATTGTCTCTGGTTACCATATTATGCATCATGTAGTAAATGCATGAAATAGAGAGAACATTCCGACGGGGTCGAAGGGCTGCGGATTGTTCAGAGAAAACATCCGACGGGGCCGCAGGGCTGCAGATTGTTGAGAGAAAACATTCCGACTGGGCCGAAGGGCGGCGGATTGTTCAGAGAAAACATCCGACGGGGCCGAAGGGCTGCGGATTGTTCAGAGAAAACATTCCGACGGGGCCGAAGGGCTGCGGATTGTTCAGAGAAAACATCCGACGGGGTCGAAGGGCTGCGGATTGTTCAGAGAAAACATTCCGATGGGGCTGAAGGGCTGCGGATTGTTGAGAGAAAACATTCTGACGGGGCCGAAGGGTTGCGGATTGTTTAGAGAGAACTTCCGACGAGGCCGAAGGGCTGCGGATTGTTCAGAGAGAACATCCATCAATGCCGGAGTATAAGGCGCGAGGCGCATCTCAGTCGATTGCATGATTCCTGGAAGACACCGGAGTATAAGGCGCGAAGCGCATATCAGTTTGTCAAAAAGCGTGGTTCCTGATTCGACACCAGAGTATAAGGCGTGGAGCGCATCTCAGTCGATTAGATGATTCTTGGAAGACACCAGAGTATAAGGCGCGAAGCGCATCTCAGTCTTTCAGCGTGGTTCCTGATTCGACACCGGAGTATAAGGCGCGGAGCGCATCTCAGTCGATCAGATAATTCTTGGAAGACACCGTTGTATAAGGCGTAAAACGCATCTCAGTCTTTCGGAAAGCGTAGTTTCTAATTCGACACCAAGGTATAAGGCGTGAAGCGCATCTCAGTCGATCAGATGATTCTTGGAAGACACTGGAGTATAAGGCGAGAAGTGCATCTCAGTCTTTTAGCGTGGTTCCTGATTCGACACCGGAGTATAAGGCGTGAAGCGCATCTCAGTCGATCAGATGATTCTTGGAAGACACCGGAGTATAAGGCGCGAAGCGCATCTCAGTATTTCAGCGTGGTTCCTGATTCGACACCGGAGTATAAGGCGTGAAGCGCATCTCAGTCGATCAGATGATTTTTGGAAGACACCGGAGTATAAGGCGCGAAGCGCATCTCAGTCTTTCAGCGTGGTTCCTGATTCGACACCGGAGTATATTGCGTGAAGTGCATCTCAATCGATCAGATGATTCTTGGAAGACACTGGAGTATAAGGCGCGAAGCGCATCTCAGTCTTTCAGCGTGCTACTTGGTTTGACACTGGAGTATAAGGCGCGAAGCGCATCTCAGTCGATCAGATGATTCTTGGAAGACACCGGTGTATAAGGCGTAAAGCCCATCTCAGTCTTTCGGAAAGCGTAGTTTCTAATTCGACACCAAGGTATAAGGCGCAAAGCGCATTCTAGTCGATTAGATGACTCTTGAAGAATGTCGGGGAGTTAAGCATAGGAAGCGCATCTATGACGGTTGTGACTTTCCTAGAATAGAATGACATCATAAGTGGAATGGCATAGGGTGCATTTTTGATACTAAGAAAGAACAATATGTTACTGAGACTTTATATGGAGCACGAGATTGCTTGAGCACGTGCACCATGATAAGATAGGTGCATTCATCCGTATGACTATTTGCGCTTGTGTGTGTTTGACCCATGCCCGAACTATGTCTTTGTCTGATTTCCTGAATGGATACGTAGGCAGCTCACCGTTGAGCACGACCAACACGAATCGTTTGTGTAGCCGTTTCTGCAACGTATTTTGTTTTTACCTAAATTCGACGGTCTGGTCAAAGGCTTGTCTTCACACAGGCTTCTACATTCACTTGTGATACGCGTTGCTCCACAAGCTTTGTCGAAGTTGGGCAAACTGTAGACACCCCAATTTTGACCAGACGTTGAATTAAGGGGAGTGTTACCTCTAAGATCCGATGATGACAATGTCCGAACTAACCTAGGACTTCCAAAAGGTGATTCAAACTCTTCCGAACGTTCTTATAATTCAAAAAGAGAGGAAAAGAAAGAAAAAACAGGAGAAACGACACATTGTAGCCTCCGCGGCAGTCACGGACTGCCGCTGCGGCACTCAGTGAGTGCCGTTCCGGCAGACATTGAGTGCTGCAGCGGCATTCGCTGAATGCCACGAATTTCCAAAAGTGCCTCATTTTCATAGCAGTTTTCCCAAAGTAGGTTGGTTCACATCCCGAAAAGTGGCAGCGGGTCCCAAAATGTCCCCCTAATGATTGCCTATAAATAGGAGGTGAATATCCCTTTGTTTGTAGTAGAGAAAAAAAGTGGAATACTAGAATGCTAGGATTCTTATATTGATTCTCACCCAAAGTTTTCCAAATCTAGAGAGAAAATAGAGAGATTTGTTTGAAGAACAAGGAGAGTTTGATCATTACTTGGAAGACCTTGAAGAAATCAAAGGAGTTGAGGATACTTAGAGGTAAAACTCTAAAATAATTAGTTTACATAGTAGTTCATTCACAATATTTAGATACTTAGGACCTTTTACACATTTTCAAAACCTCTCTTCCCACCTCATTTCATCACACACCACATATATTGTGATTGAGCTTTCATGTCATTAGTTTGGATCAAAATAGTTCAATGGTTAAAGTCTAATTAAAGTTTTGAAGTAAAACCTTGGTCATTTTTCTTTTGACTATGTTCATCTCTTTGGATTTATAAGGCTTTTCAATGTCTTACCTAAATCCTTGTGTTTAGAATCCTTCAAATGTTCTCATGAACTCATGATTCATGAGGGGATTGAGGTTGATTTATGCATATTAATGAATTCAAACTTCATCTATAGTTTGAGTTCATTACTTTGAGGTTTTATAAAGTCTTTCATACTTTATTAAAACCCATGAGTTCTAGTATTGTTAGTCTCCAATGACCACCAAATGGTAGGAGAAATAGCTTAGTTTAAGCCCATTTCTATGGCTCAAGCTAACCCCTCTCTTAGGTTTGTGGAAGTTCTCTATACTTCTTTCTAAACCTACATGTATGTGTGTCTTTAGCCTCCAATGACCTCCAAATGGTAGGAGGAGTGGTTTAGTTTAAGCCCAACTTCATGTTTTTAATAGTTGGGGTTAACAATTAGAGTTGAACTTGATAAATGAAAATAGTGAGTTCACAAACTGTTTTTGATCAAGGATTTTTAGTTGAATATCTAATCGTTGGAATTAAGTGAAACCAACGGGAAAGTGTTCATAACACAAAGATCCACCACTGTGATTTTTGTTTTAAGAAGATTTCATGTTTTAAGTGGTTTGGTCATGAGTTTTGTGAGATAACCACAATCTGTCCAGAATTTCAGAATAGTTTCAGAACAGTAACATGTTTTTGAAATAAATGAATCAGAGCCCTAACCAAATATTTCTAACTTCAAATAATTTTTTCTACAAACTTCAATGTGTTAGGAAGATCCCCTAAAAAGACCAAAGCATTTCTGATTGTTTTACTATTTTTAAAAAATCAAATAAAATCTCTGGACAGAGAGTTGTAAGTCTCTGAGTGATGTCTAGTGTTTGTCTAATTCCCGGAGATCTAACCGTTCAAACCTTGATTTTCTTTTTGGGATAGAAACTAGACTCACAGAGGAGTAACATACCCAAAAATCATCAAGATCCAACTACGGGAGGTGTGCTTTTTATTTTCTTAAAGTTTGGGTCTGCTCTTTGGAATTTTCATAATCTTGTTACAATTTTTACCTACTTTGCAAATAAAGGCCCAAATGACCTTTCTTTGGATCTAGGGTTCATACCATGCTTCAATAAAGATTAGTCAAGCTTAAAACCAGAGACTAAATGATCCAAGTCAATGAATAGTTCATAGTTCTATTTCATTCATACTCATGTGTTCATGTGCATTCATCCATATATATTGATATTTGTAAATAGAACTGATCTTGTGATAGGATTTGCTACCTAGGATCTAATGATATGTTTTGTTTAAAGTATGTGAACTAACCCTTTGTTTTGTAGCGCTTTTGAGGTACAATTTCTCAACCCTTCCGTAGTTTATTCTATTCTTTAGTTTTAATTGATTTCTCGACTCCATGTAACGACACCTTAGAAATAGGTCTTGTTCTATTTGTATACTTGAATTAGAGACTCTTTTTCTAGGATTTTCCTTTATTCGCATGCATTGCACGTTTAATATTCGCGGCCGGATCCCGGGTAAGTTCCCTTGTTCTCTATCATGCATATCATGTTGTTTGCTAATTGAATTACTTGATTTTGAATGATATTTTCCCCTTAGCAATCTTACACCATTTGGATATGCTTTTGTAATGTATATTTATATATGTATTAATTGAGGGCATACTTAGATTAATAAATGGATTAAAAGGATGTTAAGTAGAGGCCTATTGCGAGATAGGATGAAAATGGGTATTTTAGTCCGTTGGGCTCCTTCCCTTTTCATTCCATAATCCCCGGACCTAGTCAAATCTTTGGTTTCGCAAAAGATCAGTTTCCTTTTGAAATGGTTTCTTAATTTTCCTTTTAAAAAAATTAAGTGGCGACTCATTCGTTTTGAATTTGAAACTTTTAAAAGAATTTTAAAAGAAGAGAAGTTTTGGATAAAAGATAAAAATGCGATATTCACAGCTGGTAAGATGAGAATGGTTGCATTGTGTCATGTACGGTCACATGTTTCATGGATTGAAGATTATGAGATTATCTTTACTGTTTTACAATTGGAATTCATTACTATGTTTTTTTAACCTATTGAATAATGAAACTGTGAAATGAAAAGGAGTAAGTAAGTATGTTTTACATTGCGAGTACGTGTTTTTAATACTCACCAGCTTCATAAAGCTGGCGGCGTTGATGCGCCCTGGACAATCGTGTCTAGGCTTTTTTAGATTATAATCAGGCGGGACCGTATGACTATGTTAATTGAGAACAGCTGGTTATGAAGAGAACTATTTTAAATACTACTTTAGTTGATGAGCTGAATTTGTAATAAGGATGACTGTAATAGATATTATTATTATTATTTTATTTGCAAGGCGGGTTGTGCCTTTAGATAATTGTGCTGTAATAATTAATAACTTAAAAAAAATTATAAGCCTTGATTGCCCTTACTCTGATTTAAATTTTATTACTGTTCGATGTTTGGGACGAAATCGATCCTTCAAACTGTCACGACCTACGGGTCCATAAAGGCAATTAACTGCTTTCCCTATTTATGCTATTTTGGGGCGTGACAGGATTTAGTGGTATCAGAGCCAAGTTTTCTCAGAACAGTTTAGCCTGGTTAGGGTTTACCAGTATAGACCTGATTCCACATTCTGTTAGCTTAAGCTTTGCACCCCAATGATGCGACAGGAGGACAAACCCGGAACCCAAACGCCTAAGATTATTTCTGTTAAGAATAGTCCTGATATAAGTTAGTACCATTTTGTCCGGTATGGATCCGGTTCAGTTGCTTTTTATACTAGATAGGTTTGGGGAACATTGGGTGACCCCAGGGGCAGTAGTCCCAGCTTTTATTAGATTATACCATGCAGCTATAGAGTAGTTGGTAGCAACGACGATAGAGTTGGATCTTTGGCACCAGGTCCATGTTCTGGGGGTTGTTGATTTGGCTCGAGTTCATCTAGAGCTCCTGTATTTTATAGATGCTCAGCGACTAGTCCTAGTAGAGATTGTGAGATTGGTTAGCAGTGATGCTTTCTATATCCCTTTGGAGATCCAGATTGTGCATGCTCATCTTGCACAACTAGAGATGCCCCCACCAGTTATTCCCGCGGAGGAGCCGGTTGTTCCTATCGCCGAGGATGTTGTTGATGGAGTTTTTCATGTGGCTCCTTTTGTCATGGATGATGATGATGAGGAGGGAGAGGATGGTATGTGCTTAGATGATTTCGCTGCTAACCTCGAGGAGGAGCTGGCACTTGAGCTAGTTTTGGCCGAGGAGATGTCGGTTGAGATGGATGCCTTGAGGCATGCTTCATCATCGGCCTCACAAGGTAGTGCTTTTGATATGGTGGGTCCATTCCATGTTCAGCAATTTCGCCCTGTCGACTCGCTAGATTTACTGATGTCCGCCTACGGGGATGATTGATGATTTAGACATAACCTTGTACATATTAACTATATTGACTAGCAGCTCTATCTCTTTTTGCAACTGTAATTACATGCATTTGAGTATAGGACAATGACCCCATTTTTGGCATTAACTCTTGCATGGACAATGTACGTCCTAACCCATACTGATAGGGTAGGCATTGGACTGATCATATCCTTTTGTATCTACTTGACAAGAATTTATATATATATATAAATGCTCTTTTGATATTGTCATTGTTTAAACTGATTTATATTACTGCTTCATTCATGTTCTTTATTCTTTTATCATTGTCATGCATTTAGAATGGCTGGGAGACCAAGGTGCAACATGAACCTAATTGAAGAGGCACCTTTAGCTGGCGATCCCACAGGAATGTTTGAGGCATTTGTCAGACGCCTCGAGAGGATTAGAAACCCTAATGAAAATCGCCAAATTGGAGACAAGCTGCTGGAGAGATTCCGTGTGCTGAGACCCGAACAGTTTGTAGATACCGCTAAACCTTGGAAAGCCTAATAATGGTTGAGACAAATGGACCACATGTTTAAAGTTGTTTAGTGCAATGAGATGGAAAAGAGGAGGCTAGCTACATTTCAACTGACCGATGATGTCGCAGACTAGTAGGATTCGGTCATAGCTACTATCGAGAATGGAGCTGCTATAGGAATGACGTGGACTCTGTTTAAGGGGAGATTTTTGGAGAAGTATTTTCCATCTACTGAGAGACACAGAAGGGAGAAAGAATTCATGGATTTGACTCAGGGGACTAAATCAGTGCAGGAGTACACCACTCAATTTGAAAGACTGTCTCGATTTGCTCCTCATATGGTTGATACAGAAGAGAAGAAGATACGCAAGTATAATCAAGGGCTGACACCGCAGATTCGTCGCCTAACTCTCGGCCACTTGGATAAGTCATTTGAGGGACTAGTTGGCTTGACCACTGATCTGGAAGAGGATGCTCGTGTGAATCGTAAACAATTTAACTTTCGATCACCTCAGAGGGGTATTTTTGGGAATAAGCCGCCGATATATCGTGCATAAGGGCAAAAATGGAATTTTGATGGAAGCAAGAAACACCAGGCTAATACCTATCCGACTTAGCCCCGAGTAGGAGAGGGAAGTAGTGGCAGAAAATGCTTTGACTGTGGTAACCCTGGTCATTTGGCTCGAGACTGGAAGGCACCTAGTCGCATCACTCAGCAAAGTATAGTATGTTATAACTGTGGTGAACCAGGTCACATCAGCAAGTTCTGCAATACTCCTAAATAGGTGACTTATGGTCAGCAGGGCCAGACTCATTTGAATACTATTATTCCTGATGCTACTAGTTATGATGAAACCGTTTATGAGAAAGGGAATTATGAAGAGGAATAGCCCGAACAACATGCGGTGGAAGGTACATTAACTTTGTTTAACTCCCAAGTTAAAGTTTTATTTGATACGGGTGCTGCACTTTCATTCATATCTGTTAATACTATTTGGAGATTGGGTATCCTACCTCACCGATTAGAGAAGGCTTTGAAAGCTACCTCACCATTAGGAGCCACAGTCAAGTTAGGACATGTATGCAAGGACTGTCCTCTACGGATAGGAGACAGTGAGATCCCATCTAGGTTGATCGTTCTATTGATGAAGGAGTTTGACATAATCTTAGGTATGGATTGGCTCACTCAGAATCAAGAAAATTTGAATTGTGCGAGGAAGAGAATTACATTCTCTGACAATGGGAACCAATCCTTTGATTTCTAGTGTTACCCTTTGGGAGATATGTTCCTCACAAGATGCTTCGCTAACATTGATGTCGTCAGTACAGAAATGACAGTGTCGTCTATACCTGTAGTCAAAGACTTTGAGGAAGTGTTTCAAGACATTTCTAGTTTACCACCCGAGAGAAGTATAGAGTTTTGTATTGAGCTTATACCTTGCACCGCACCAATCACTAAAGTTCCCTACAGAATGGCCCCTGCCGAACTGTTAGAACTGAAAGAACAAGTTCAAGAGCTCGAGAATCTAGGTTTTGTATGTCCAAGTACATCGCCTTAGGGATTATTCATGAAGAAGGACGGGACACTTCGACTATGTATTGAGTACAAAGAATTGAACCGGGTGACTATCAAGAATAAGTATCCCTTGCCTCGGATCGACGATTTGTTTGATCAACTACAGGGAGCTACAACATTCTCCAAGATAGACCTGTGGTCGGGATATCATTAGTTGAGGTTACAGAGAGAAGACATACCTAAGACTGCCTTCAGAACCCGATATGGTCACTATGAGTTTTTGGTGATGCTATTTGGAATGACGAATGCCCCGACTGTGTTTACGGATCTAATGAACAGAGTGTTCAAGCCTTATTTGAATCAATTTGTCATCATTTTCATAGATGATATTTTGATCTATTCTAACTCAGAAGAAGAGCACGAACAATATCTACGAATTGTGATGCAAACGCTCAAGGATAACCAGTTGTATGCCAAATTCAGTAAGTGTGAATTCTGGTTACAATAAGTGAAGTTTTTGGGACACAAGGTGTCATCTCAAGGAATTTTGGTGGATACATCTAAGACCGATGCTATATCAAATTGGGTTAGACTTAGCAACCCTACAGAAGTTAGGAGTTTTCTTGGACTCATAGGCTATTACTGGGATTCTCTAAAATAGCCGCAACTTTGACGGGACTAACAAAGAAGAATTTAAAATTTGAGTGGATAGAGAAGCACGAGCGCACCTTTCTAGAGTTGAAGAAGAGACTCACTACCGCACCAGTACTAGCTATACCTAAGTCTGATGGGAAGTTCACTATCTTCAATGACATGTTATATAAAGGATTGGGGTGCGTACTTATGCAAGATGGTAGAGTTATCACTTATGGATCTAGACAGCTGAAGTCGAATGAGTTGAACTACCCCACTCATGATTTGGAACTAGCTGCAGTGGTGTTTGCACTTAAGATTTGGAGACATTATCTCTACGGCGAGAAGTTTGATTTGTTCTCCAATCACAAGAGTCTGAAATATTTGTTCATGCAAAAAGAGTTGAACATGAGGCAACGCAGATGGATGACACTGATTAAAGATTACGACTTCACATTAGAATACCACCCTGGTAAGGCTAATGTGGTCACTGATGCTTGGAGTTGGCAAACTCGTGGAACAATTGCCTCTTTGATGGTTAGAGAATGGTGAGCATTAGAGACGTTGGCTGAGTTCGATGTGTAGGGTACTGAGGAAGGAGAAGGGCAACTCTTTGGATGTCTTATCCTATAGCCCACTCTTATCGACCGCATCATCATAGCATAGAAAGAAGACGAGAAGTTTCAAACATGGTTTGTTAAGTGTCAGAATAAGATTCAACAAAATGAAAAGTGGGGATCAATGGAGGGTACAGATGCAGAACCAGATTATGTGTACCAGACTTTGGGGATCTAAGAAAGGATATTCTGGAAGAAACGCATAAGACTAGATTTACAGTTCACCCACGAGGAACAAAAATGTACAAGGATTTGAAGAGAAACTTCTGGCGGAAAGGTATGAAGAAGGGTATGGCCGAATTTGTATCTAAATGTTTGATGTGTCAGCAAGTTAAGGCCGAACATCAGAGACCTTTGGGATTGTAGCAACCCTTACCTGTTCCAGGTTGGAAGTGGGAGCATATAACCATGGATTTTGTAGTGGGATTGCCTCGATCACAGTAGAATCATGATGCCATTTGGGTAATCGTGGATCAATTGACTAAGTCGACTCACTTCATTGCCTATAGTATGACATATCTGGTAGAAAAGTTGAGCCGGATGTACATACAATAAGTTGTACGACTTCATGGTGCACCTGTGTCAATTGCGTCAGACCGCGACGCACGTTTTCCTTCTGGATTTTGGGAAAGTCTGCAAGAAGCAATGGGAACCTCGCTCAAGATGAGTACTATTTTTCACCCTCAGGCAGACGGACAAATCGAGCGTGTTAATCAGATCATGGAGTATATGCTTAGGGCTTGTGTTATCGATTTTGAGGAATCTTGGGAGACACACTTGCCTTTCGTAGAATTTGCCTATAACAATAGTTATCATACGAATAGTGGGATGGCTCCGTTCGAAGCATTGTATGGACGACCATGTTGTTCTCTGTTGTGTTGGGAAGAGGTCGGAGACACAGAATTGTTGGGACCAGATCTGGTTAGAGAAACCAACGAGAAGATTTCCCAGGTCAAAGAAAGGATGAGAACCGCACAGAGCAGGTACAAAAGTTATACTAACCGATGCCGAAAAGATTTGAAATTCAGTGTCGGAGATCACGTACTTCTTAAGGTTTCACCGACCCGAGGAGCAGTACGATTTGGTCTCAAGAGAGGGAAGTTAGCCCCACATTTCATCGGACCATTCGAGAATTTGGATCATGTTGGGAAAGTGTCTTATTGACTCGCACTACTACCAAAGATGTCACAAGTTCACAATGTATTCCATGTAAGTATGCTGAGAAAATACATACGAGATCCCTCACATGTGGTTAGTTTTGATGACATTGAAACGAGTCATAACGTTTTCTATAAGGAGAGGCCCGTGAAATTCTGGATCAGAGTATCAAGAAGTTGAGAAATATGAGGAAGAAGTATCCAGGGTTATTTCTTGACCAGTTAGTCTAGATTTTGGGGGAGAAATCCTGTTTAAGAGAGGAAGGATGTAACAACCTACATTTTCATTCAATTTTAAATTGGCATTTCCATATGTAATTTAAATTGTATTCTTGCTTTTAATTTATCAGCAATTCCATAATTAGGGTCTAATTTTAATTCCTATAAATTCAGGATACTTGTATTATGTGTTCACAATTGGTTTTCATAAGTCTGGTAATACCTGCGTTGAATTTCAAATCTGTATTTTTGAATGGTGAAAAATATTCACTTTTGACTCAAACTGTATTTTTATATAACCGGAAAATTATTTCTTACGTTAAAATGAATTTTTTGTATTTTTAGGGTGATCACCGCACTGCGAAAATATCAGTTTATGTTCGAAAACTGTCCGTGAGGGATGAACTTCCACAGATTTTGGAATTGACATAAAGCAAAAAGTGACATATGCTTTATTTCCATTTACGGCAACTAATGATGGGATAAGTTGTTTGGGAATGCATTTTTGTACATGTATAGTGTAGTGCCATAAGTTGTTTCACCCAAACAATCTAAGTGATTCCTAGACAACTAGCTTGTGCCATGTTTGGCAATCCAATACATGTGTGTGTTAAGTTATGCCTAAAAGCTTAAATTTCCAAACATACTTACTTGACCCCTATTACTCTAAACCACCCTTTCAATCTGTGTGTATGCTATATACGTATGTATATATCTGTTATATGTATGCATATATGCTATGTATATTAGTAATTGAAAAACAAAAACAATTTGTAGAGTGAAGTTGAGAGAACTTGGAGGCCAAGTTCAAGGAAGCTTTTATACACTCACACCTCTCTCCACTACACACACAATCTGTACTTTGTTTACAAACTGAAATAGAGAGAATAGAGTGAGTTTCAGAGAGAGAGAGAGATTTATAGAAATCTTAGAGATAGAGGAAGCTTTAGTTCTCCATAGCTAGGTTTGGGACCTTTGGGTGTTCCTATTTGGCTATTCTTTGTCAACAAAACTCCAACCTTCAATCACAGTGAGTATTATTAACTCACTCCTAATGTAAAGTCCATGCTTATTTATTGTTATATTAGTTCAAACTGAAATCACCATTGTTAATTTATCCATGGAAGTTCAAAGCTTGAAAACATGGATTTTCCAAACTCAACCAAAATCCATTTTTAGAGATGATTATGAAAGATTGTAGTACCTAGAAGCTATGGTGAAAGTATTAAAGCCTAATTTATCCACATGATAAAGTATAATAGAAATTAAGTTTTGACCCCTCTCGGTTTTTTGTAAAATTCAAGAGCTACAGATTGATTCGAGTTAAATTGATTTTAGATTCTTAATCCTTATGGAAAAAACAAAGAGATTCATATATCTTACGCCACATATACTTTTGGATTTCAAAATGGGTCAAAAGAGACCCCCTAAGAACTAAAACAGGGGATTTTAACGAAAAAGATGAAGTCTCAGCCTCAAATCGCGTGCGCGATCGCGCGAGTGACCCGCGCACGCAATCTGTGTATTTTATGACATTTAGAAGAATTTTAAAAGAAAATCGAAAAAGGGGCATATCGGGCGAGCGACCCATCGCGCGCGCACGACCTCGCCATTTCTTGTTTTTGGATGAAGTTTTTAATTTTTTTTTTTTTTTTAAGTTCTGTTTGGAAGTTATGATAAAACAGAATCTGTTTCGTTATGCTTTTGGTTATTAAGGAATGTTTAAGGATTTGATTCTTCTCGTATATACATGGTTATCATTTCCAGTACTTTATATTTTCTATATAAAGTTACATGACATACATGGAGAGTCAGTTTTACATGCATGGTGAGAGTTGGTCAGTGTGAAAAGAGTAAGTGGTTGAGATTGTGTTTTGGACACTCCCTGGTACGTGTGTACTAAAGTGTAATGTTTTGAGATTACGGCTAGAGTATCTTTGAAATGCGACGGTGAAAAAACTGGACATTCCCTGGCACCCATGGTAGTGCTAAAGTGTGTGACACCGACTCGGACATTCCCTGGCCTACGTGGTATAGCTAAAGTGTGAGGCAATTGGACACTCCCTAGTACCCCGTACTAAAGTGTGAGGCAAATTGGACACTCCCTGGTACCCCTGTACTAAAGTATGGTCACCTTAGTGTTTCAAGATACTGGAGTGAGAGAGTTGAGTGATGTGTTGTACAGAGAAAAAGAGCCGATGAGATGAGAATGGTTGCATTGTGTCATGCACGGTCACATGTTTCATAGATTGAAGATTATGAGATTATCTTTACTGCTTTATAATTGGAATTCATTAATATGTTTTTTAACCTGTTGAATAATGAAACTGTGAAATGAAAAGGAGTAAGTAAGTATGTTTTACATTTCGAGTACGTGTTTTTAATACTCACCAGCTTCATAAAGCTGATGGCGTTGATGAGCCCTGGACATTCGTGTCTAGGCTTTTCAGGTTATAATCAGGCGGGACTGTATGACTATGCTAATTGAAAATAGCTGCTTATGAAGAGAACTATTTTAAATACTGCTTTAGTTGATGAGCTGAATTTGTAATAAGGATGACTGTAATAGATATTATTATTATTTTATTTGCAAGGCGGGTTGTGCCTTTAGATAATCGTGCTGTAATAATTAATAACTTGGAAAAATTTTATAAGCCTTGATTGCTCCTACTCTGATTTAAATTTTATTACTGTTCGATGTTTGGGACGAAATCGATCCCTCAAACTGTCGTGACCTACGCGTCCATAAAGGAAATTAAATGCTTTCCCTATTTATGCTATGTCGGGGCGTGACATTAAGAACCTAGGGGTTCCACTCTTAGCTCATAAGGACGTTTGGATGTGAAGGAACAATGCAATGGGAGATTTGGGATAAAGTTGGAACCAATCGATTGGTGCAACAATCAATTGCATCACTTGCAATTGATTGGATAAGCAATCGATTGCCCGTAAGGCAATCGATTGGTAAGGCAATCGATTGCCACTTTTGGCAATCGATTGGCACTTAGGTCGGTTCAAAAGTTTATAAATACAGAAACTGCAGGCAGAACATATTACACACGTCTTTTATTCTCCCAGAAGTTTCAATATTGGTTGTAGACTTCCCAAACCCTTCCTAAACTTCCCAAGTCTGTTCTAGAGTGGTTTCCACCAATCCCTAGCATCCAAGGACATCCAAGAGTCATAGGAGTGAAGATCTTTAGCACTGAAAGATCAAGAATACATTGGAAGTGAAGATCATTAGCGTCGGACAACACTCACAAAAAGTAGATCGGATTGCTCAATACTTATCGCAACCTAACGAATTTTGGACACGACTAAGCTAACGTCGAGACGCAGCTATTGTTAAAATTAGATGTCAGTCGGAGATCGTTTAGTCCCTCTGCTGATCTCATCTTTGTCGGAACAAAGTGATCGAGATCGAATCGTCACAACAATCATTGAAGAGTTCTCGAAACGATTCCACAAATCACAAAGGTATATCTATATCTATGTCTTTGTATGTATATTGATTGCAAGAAATACAAACGAGAAGTAGATCTAGTTTTGTTAGATTAAATTTTAATCTGTACCCATATTCCGCTGCGTACTGTGATCCAATTTTCCCTTAAAAACAACCAGTGTAATTGGTGCTTCTTGAAGTTAAAGGAAATCTATTATTGGACTTCCATTGTTTCTTTGTTTACTTTAGTTAAAAGAATCTACATTGACTTCCAAATTAATGCCCAATTTGTCATGGATTTGTGGCATGTGTATACCTAAATGAGCAATTTTAGCCTAAAGAGTATTGCTACTTTGGGTTCTGTCACTTTAAGTGGATTGATTTTCTCATTTCCTTCTTTTAGTGTACAATTTTATTACAGTTTTGAATAGTTACTTTATTATTTTCAAATCACTTCAACGAAGGTTTGCTCAGTGTCATAGTTATAATGCCTTTATTATACAAATGTGTGAGCAAGTTGGGCCTAAACAGCACTGAGATTATTTTAATATTCTGATTAATGCATTCTAAATAGGCGAGCCTATATGACGATCAAAGCAAGATTAGAGAGTTGCAAGTTAGCTCTAAGAAGACAGTATTGATGCAACACCAATCGGATGGATATTCGAACTGCATTGGCAACAAGCAAAAGGCCAAGGACAAACAAAAACACAAACACACACACACACAAACACAAACACATCAATGCAATTGATCAAATCAGCAGCTCGGTACCTTAGTGCGAAGAAAAAAATGATGAAACCCAAGGGCGAAGATAGAACCAAAATTTTATCTTGTTTGTATATCTAAGCTTTCTTTGTTATTCCTTTCCTTGGATACATTTTGTAGTTATGTTTTGACAAATTTAAGATACAATTTTATATAGGCACTAATATATTTAACGTTATGAAATTTTAGTTGTAAAGTCTAGACTCAATAGTATTATACTAATACTTGGCAGTATACTTCGTACAATCCATGCATAGCACGGGTGATCGACTAGTTGGCCCTAAAGTTAGAGGATGAAAAGGATTGTTTACACTCTCATTTTTGTCTTTTGCTTTTTGTGATATTTGGTGATAAATCCCTCAAAATGGGGTGTTTTAAATTAGTGAAAAATTAAGGATTTTTCATTAAACTTTTTCATAGCTTATGGGAGCTATCTGGGATAGGCAATGAATTAGTTTATTGCATTTATTATTTTAGAGTCTCACTGCATTGTTGGTCATGTTTATATTACTGTTGTTTGTGATTTGTTGACCCGAGACCTCTAGTCCTCCTCCTTAAATGGAGAGATGGATTCGTCCATTCATTTAAAATACAATATGAGTGCTTGACACATGTGATTAATTCATTAATTAATTTGGATCAAATGAATGGACAATTAATTGACAATTTATTTTGAGCTTGTGTCCTCACGATGTATGTTTGTGGTCGTTCTTTGTATATGTGTGAATAAAGCATCCCTATTTTTATGACTATAAATGTAATGTGAGGATGAGCATTTATTATTCAATATTAGGAAAACCTATTTGTAAAGGGATGAATTTATTTGTTTATACAATATACACTGAATTGCCTTAGCAATTGGGACCCTCGTGGGGTTTATATGCATATTTTTGTTGTATGTCGCAATTATTATCACTGTGGATGATGATGTTAGATATGTTCGGTACTATCTACATATGTTTGTTTAAAATTAATTATAGAATATTTTCTTAATTTGCAAAAGTAAAGTGATGACTACGAGCTTAGAGAATTTTCGATCTTGAAATTGTAAAAAGGGAAAATGTTTTGATAATTGGATTTTAGAACGAACCTTTGAAATGTGCAAATAATAATGTCAAACCTTTGTGCATGTTCTCAAAATGTTTGAAAGAACATTTTGTTGATCTTTACAAAGATAACAAGTTTAAAGGGACTAATTTTGTAATATGGCACTGCAAAGTAACACACCTAGAGAATGAGTAAGAGCTCAAGGAGCTTTTTGACTCATTCCTTGTCCTAACCTATTGAACTGATTAATGGGCCTCCAGTCCAATATCATTATAATCTTGAAAGCCTATATCACTTGGTTCGAGAAAGATCAGAGCAAGAGCTTTATGACAAGTAATATGCATCATGATCTTATTGGGAAGTATAAGTACTACCCAATAGCCAAAGAATTGTGAAATCAACTCGAATTTGTTTTGGTGGCACATCCACAACTAGATTGAGAGTCTAGTCATGGAGTTCAGAAAAGTTTAGGAAAGGTTCCAAGCACACGATGACTGAACATCTAAGGTCGATGTCAGTGTGATTCATGATATCAGACTGCTTGGAACATCCTTACTTGCAAACTACAGTTTCAAGCTATGATTATTCTCTGCTTGATTCGTGGATCCACATGAAGCAAATTATAATCCACAACAGAAATATTAAGATTTTTGTTTTTATATTCCTTAAAATGTTGAGCTGAATACGAAGCGCCAATAGGTGAGGCGAATTGTATTTCTACACACTTGACCACAACTTCCATAAGTGGAGGTTAGCGCAAGACTAGTGGGCCTAAGTACAATGGTAAGGGCAAACCCGCCAAGAGGCAGGGTAGGACTAGAAAGTTAGCGCCCAAGGCTAATAAGGTGGAAGAGCGCAGTCGAGGGCGTTTTTCAATTCGGTGGCAATAGGATGGATATTATTTTTTATGGTGGTATTATTTGGACATGGTTATCTATTGAATAACTACTTAAGAATTTTTTTTTGTTAATTCTAATTCCTCTATTATATAATTTGTTATTCATTGATTCTGAGATATGGCATGGTGGACTTGAACACGTAGGATGTTATAGGAAGACTCGATTAGCTCGAGGAGGGCTTTTGGGCTCATTCGCTAAGGTTAACCTACCTACATGTGAGTCTTGCTTAGCTGGCAAACCATGCCGAAAGCCTTTTAGTAAGGTTATTAGAGCTAGTTCACTTAGATATCTGTGGACCTATGGATGTAAAGGCATGTCATGGTGTATCTTATTTTCTCACTTTTATATATGCTTGCATGTGATATGAGGACACGAGTACTTATCTAATTAGTTTAGGGAGCTTTATGAGGAAAAGGGAAAGCGCAGACAACTTCCTATCCTAGGAACTCTGCAACATGGTGTTACAGAAAGAAGGAATAGGACACTCCTAGATATGACTAGGACTATGATGGTGCAAGTCAACCTTCTAATGTCTTTTTGGAGGGTGCACTCTTGATTGCTACCTACATACTTATCAAAGTGTCTTCTTAGTCAGTTTTTTCTATCCCTTATGAGCTATGGAAAAGCGAAAAGCTCATTTGGTGCATTTGCGCCCTTAGGGCTCAGGAGGTTATGTTCACTATACCTTGCATAAGTGCGAAAAACTAAGCCCAAGAGCTAGAAAGTATATCTTTATAAGGTATTCTAATAACTTAAAAGGCTATGTCATGTATAATGAACAACCGAGCGTAGGACTGACAGAAATAGTGTTACATGATATTGAGAATGACTTCCCTAAGATTGGTGATACTAAGAGAGATCTTGACCTCTATGAGATGGACGATGTTGACGACATCATACCATCTTTAAGCGAGGGTGGGAAGATTGAGATTCCACATCCAGTAATCCCTAAAAATGGTACGAGTCTCCAGTTGAGTGGGAGTACACCGCTAGACGCTAATGAAAGTGTACCAGATAGTGAGAGTGTACCACTAGGCACTCAAGATTCTCTGTTGGTACACCGTAGGTGATGTGGAAAAAGTTCCATGTCGCCATTTTGAGATTGAGGGAGACATTTTCAAGCGTGAAAATGTGTGCACAAGTGGATGAGGATGAGTCTGCTTCTTTTGTTGAAGCGTTTTCTTCGTCTGCGAAAGCTGAGTGAATAGTTGCTATGTAAGATGAGATGAGCTCTATGAACGAGCATAAGGTCTAGGATTTAGTTGATATTCTGCCTAGGCATAAGACTATTGGAGACAAGTGTGTTTTCAAGATCTAACACAAGGTAGATGGTTCAATTGACAAGTATAAGGCACGCCTTATGGCGAAAGGTTATTCCCAGTGGGGTATAGACCATGTAAAAACGTTCTCCCAATGAGTGAGATTTGACTCCATTTGCCCCATCCTAGCGATTGTTGCACATTTAGCTTTAGAACTTTTTCAGTGGAATGTTTTAACTATTTTTCTCAATGGAGAACAAGACAATGAGATCAATATGGATCAACCCATTGGTTTTGTGACCAAAGGGAATGAGCATAAAGTATGCCATCTCAAACATTCCATTTACAATCTCAAGCTAGCAATCGTCTAGATAGTAGTACTATGTATACATTAAATAGTCCAAGAAAAATGTTATAATCCTTGATATGTTGACGACATCCTTCTAGCTAGGAATGAGATATGTTCCATTGTCGCTATTAGAGAATGGTTGTCCTCTCAGATTGAGAATGAGGATATGGATAAAGCTAAGTATGTGTTGGGAGTTTAGATTGTGAGAGATTGTTCTCAAAAGCTTCTTTGTTTGTCTCAAGAGCCTGACATGAGAAAGGTTCTTAAACGTTTTTGCATGAAAAACTAAAAACCCAAAAATACACCAGTTTAATGGGACTTGCCTTGATCGTAGATCAATGTCTTAAGAATAATAAGAAAAGGAAACAAATGTCCAGTTTTCCATATGCGTCAGTAATAGGGAGTCGGATATATATGCTATGTTGTGTACTCGGTCAGATGTCTACTATATGGTTGGTCTAATTAGTCGTTGCCTAAGCAAACTTGGTCCTATCACTAGAGAGTAGTGAAGAGAACCTTGCGATATGTTCACAGGACTGTGGATCTTGCCTTATGCTATCCATGATAGAAGCAGAATATGTGGTGTGCTCTGCAGCTTTTTGAGAGGATGTTTTTGATTGAGGAGTTTTTGCAGTGGCTAGGCTCTTCACCTCGTAGAGATAAAGTTGTACTAATTTATAGTGATAGCACATAAGCCTTAGCATATGCAAAAGATCTCAAGAGCCGTTGGGTAATCCTAGCACATAGACATTCAATTTTATCACATTTAAGATGTAGTTGCGCAAAAGGAAGTTGTCTAGCAGTAAATCTCCTATGGCAGCATGGTGGCTAAGCTTTTGACCAAGCCCATTGCCAAAGAAGTGTTCTTCGTAGGATTTGATGTGCTTAGACATTTTTGTACTTGATGTTATTATTGGTATTAGTATTATCAGTTAATAATAATAGTTGGTTTTCCTATATATTTGTTATATGAATGGATTGGATACATATTTCTTTAATATCACTGGGCTTGAATCGACCTGCTCACACAGTTGATTCACATTGGCGTCAAGATAGCAGACTTGGACATGTGTGTCCATGGCATTTAGATGGTGAGAAAGATGAGACATTTATGTTCATGGCACTTGGATTAGCTAGCTAGGACATGTGTGTCCATAGCGCTAAGAAAGCGAGTTAGAACACTTATATCTATGCGGTATAAGAACAGCGAGATAGACATAAACCTTGTTATCCTTATATGTCACCTTAGCTTAGAGCTAAGATGAGACCAAAGCTTAGTCGAACATAGAGAATGTCCACAACTCTATGTAACCGAATGTGAGATTTCAGGCGGGCGCTAGGACGTGCGACTGTGCTAGAAAACTCAGGTTAGACGTTAATGTAATGCCTAGACTAAGATTCGCATGGTGTTACTTCTACCACAAAGTGACATGCCATTTTTATGTAAGAACACCATACATACATTTCATATTGTATGTGCTCTTTTGCGATCGTTTCAGAAGCAATGGATTAATCCCTATTTCATTGTTGCGTGAGCCACATAGTCTCCTTGTAACGGGGATTCTACACCAGTTACGTTATGATCTAAGACTATCTCATGAAGAGGATGCTTGAGGATGCTACTTTAGCGTGCCATCCTTAGGCGAAGAGACAAATACTGTCCTATGGGGCATGTCTAGGAAAGCGGTCGAGTTAGATGGATTGACATTAGTAGATGGGAAAGACTTTTTAATAACACACCATGTTTTGTGACTCATTAGCTGGCCAGCGACAATTGTGTATGTACTGAGTGTTATGGGTGCATTACATATTTGGGGGTATAGCACTGCTTTATGAGGGATTAAGAGTTTTAGATCCGGTGTGGTTGAACGTGTCTGGGTATACACGAGAAGCTTTCTGAGTGATACATTTTTCTAGTTATATGATTGACTTAGCATCTCAGCCCATGTTGCTGTACGTTCTTTTCGTGAGGTCGCACATTTTATTTCCCACATGAGGAGATGATGAAAGTTTGGAATCCGAGAGATTTATTTGGCACAAGCCCTATGTTGGTGAGTGGGAGATGTTAGAATTTTATGGGTTATGGGTCACCCATATATTCTTTGGAGTAGATCCAATGGGCTAAACTTAGGCCCTAAGTAATCCTTGTGGGATTAGACTTGGGAGCCCTAATGAACCTTACTAGTGTATGCCTATATATATATATATATGTGTGTGTATAGAGGCAAACAATGGGTTACATAACAACACAATATAGTAGCCCTCTCTCTCTCCCCTCTCTCTCTCTCTCTCTCTCTCTCTCTCTCTCTCTAATCCAAATCACACTAGGGCTTGGGATTTAACGCATGGAACCAAAGGGGATATCTCTAGTAGGTATTCTCACAACCGGTTCGAAGCATAAGAGCATACACAGAAGCACCAAAGTGCAGTAGTTCGGGGGTGAAGTCGTCGGGCTCGTAACAATGCCGAAAGACAATCTGTCGGGTTTATTCTGCCAGGTATGTCCTAAACCTGACTCGTATGCATGTGTGAATGCATGTTTACACTGTTTATATATATATGATATGGTTTTCACTCCATGTAGGGACTTGAGTCACTTGACCCTCGTGTGTTCCATGGTGAAGATAATTAGGTTGTGAAACCCATGCTAAAATGTTTTCTATCCCCTTTTTGTGTTAGATTAGTGTGTTTATTGTGGAATGTGGCTCCAATAACGAAGTAATCACACCACATAAAAATGCATTTTCTATTAAATTGATTTCATTATCGAATTGCTTTGAGCAGCCTAACTTATATAAATTAGCTCTTGAGTGCCCATCATACCTCTTTCCTTGAGTAGGCTTGTAAACGACTGTCACAACTTCCTGTCATGAAGCAAAAAAACTTATTTATGTTGGGCTTGGTGGTTGTCTTAATGACGTCATTGTTCCGGATGTAGGGGAAGTTGCAGAGAGATTTGAAGAAGAATTAGATAGAGTGAAGTTCGCTCAAAAAAGGAACAAATAAGGTATTTGATTATAATATTTTGTTATTTTCGTTTTTTAGTTTGGTAGGATTTTTTTTTCTTCATATTTTTGAGTAGTTTAAGGAATTTAAATGGTAAATTTAAGTCCTAATAGGTTACCATATAAGTTAGGAGTGTTTTAGGAATGGCATGACTCGGTTTCCAAGTTATATAAGGCTTTAATTAGGTAGGAAAGAATAAAAACAAATTTACTTTTATTTCCTAATAGCATTAGGTTTGTTAGCTTATAAATAGAGGATATGTAAAGCCTTCTAAAGCATTCTCAACTCTTATTCAATTTGATCAATAAGATATATATTTTTACCCCAAAGACTGCTCTTTTTGTGAGTTCTTGGTGGATTCCAAGATTTTCTTCAAGGATTTCAACGTTGCTTGAGTCCTTCGACGATTTCGTGCTACGTCAGTTGGTATCAAAGCGAGGATTTGCTTGGCTTGATGGCAACTTTTGAAGGAAAAATAGGTTTCGAAAACATATTTAACGCGCTGTGGAAAAACAAAGTTATAAAAGCTTTATTGGTAGCCCGGATCTACTACTTATTAACTCTATAGATGCGTACAAGAGAGTGTACAAGAATTTTACCTTCAAGTCTTGGACCCAATTCTGAAATCTTTGACTTCTAGCAGCCTCCACTAGATGGTCTTCACTCTTATGACTCCTATGGATGCTCCTGGAGAGACCAGGGTTGGTAGGAACCCTAATAGAGACTAGGGTTTGATCGCCTCCGGTTCCATCTTCAGGGACAACAACTTCTCGCTCCGTCTTTATGGGCTTCCTAATTCTATTACATTGGACCTATGCTTCTTTCGAAGCTTACAGTTTATCTAAAAATAGAAAATATAAAAAGCTAGAGAAACCAGTGCGACTTTTCTTTTCGTAAGATTGAAGTCGCAGTGCCCTTTACAAATGCCTTAAAGCCAAACCAATAATTAAAACACACCAATCACAAACATCAAAACTGATCTTGGTGCCATGGGAGATAGTAGACTTATCTTGCTGCAAAAGGGTTAGTTGTACACACAACCACGCACATATATAACAAAAAATATATCCATTGGAACTACTAATTTATTTGCATACATCATAAACTCTTTATGGAAGTAATTAGTACTATGAAACAACATGTCTGGTTTTCTGTCACAAGCTGATTTAAAATTTTCAGAACAATGAGGAAATAGTTTTAAAACTTTTAAAACTGTGAAAAGAAGACCTGGACAGATATCCAGTTTCAATCGATCGAAGCATGTTCGATCGATCAAATATTGCATTGGTTCGATCGATCGAAACTCTTTCGATCGATTGAACACGATCGAAACCAGTTCGATCGATCGAAACTGCCATACATCCAATGCTATCACATATTTGTCTTCTACTGCGAAACTGCTGTAGAAACAGATCTGTGACGATGCAGTTTCAAAAAATAGTACTAAAACTAACATGCAAATCAAAGTAGTATTCCAAAACGCGTCTATAGATCCAAATAAGCGAGGCTTGGATACCAATTGAAGGAAAAATATGTTTTGAAAACATATTTAACATGCAGCGGAAAAACAAAGTTATAAAAGCTTTATTGGTAGCCCGGATCTACTACTTATTAACTTTATATATGCGTACAAGAGAGTGTACAAGAATTATACCTTTAAGTCTTGAATCCAATTATGAAATCTTTGACTTCCAACAGCCTCCACTAGATTGTCTTCACTCTTATGACTCCTATGGATGCTCTCGGAGAGACCAGGGTTGGTGGGAATCCTAATAGAGAGGATATAGAAGGCTTGGGAAGCCCTAAATAATTTTTGCAGCTTCTGGTTTAATAAAAATGACCAACTCATTTTCTCTGGATGCAGCTGCCCTATTTATAGATTCTTAGAATCGACCTTACTTTCAATCCATCGAAGTAGCTTCGATCGATCAAACCTTCGATCGATTGAAACACTTTCGATCGATCGAACCTATCTAGATTTCAATCGATCGAACCTATGTCGATCGATCGAACTTGTCTTGACAGCATCCTCATGTGCCTTTCCAAACATCCTAGCGGAGCTAAGAGTGGGACCTCCTAGATTCTTTTTTGTTGGCTCAAACCAGTTGTTGATCTTTTATAGACCTCACTGATTGTTAAGTCAAAGTAGCCATATCCATAGTCTGTGTCCATAATCGTCTCAAGATCAAGAACACGTACCTTATACAAGTTATGAGTTACTATTGACTGTTGACAGACTTAAGTGTCAATAGGAAAGCTCAGGTTTGTCAATGCACTATAAGCACTAGCATATTAACTACGAGTTACACTCTAGTGATTGAGATTAATCACTCGATCTAATGGTAGTTAATCATGCTATAGGGTAAACTTGATGAGGTATCCAGTCTCATCATCTACTGTGACAAGTTCTAAGTATCAACGAATATTAATTTGTATCTCACTTGTATGTATCTCATACATACACGAATTACCTACAATAATAGTTAAGGATAAACAATCATCTCATGAAAGACATACATAACAAAATGTAAAGATGATATCCATATATTAAAATGCCAAAGTCTTATACATAAAGAAATGGTTTGAGGGCACAAACCCAACAAAATCCCACTTGTACTCACAACTATACAGGTTAACATCTGAGACCTAGACTATCAAGACGGCAATCAAAGACCTTTTGTGGAAAGGCCTTTGTAAACGGATCCGCAAGATTGTCAGCGGTAGTAATCTTGGTGACAGTCACATCTCCATGTTGAACAATATCTCGGATTAGATGATATTTCCGCTCTGCGTGCTTTCCCTTTCTGTGGTTTCTTGGCTCCTTGGACTAAGCCACTGCCCCCACTATTATCGCAGTATAGCGTAATAGGTGACAGCAACGCTGTACCACCTCGAGTTCTATGAGGAACTTCTTGAGCCAAACAGCTTCCTTTGCGGCTTCACAAGCAGCCACATACTCAACTTCTGTAGTTGAGTCTACAATGCATTTTTGCTTAATGCTCCTCTAACTAACAACACCACCTCCCAAGGTAAAGAGATGTCCGGATGTTGACTTCCTCGAATCTTTATTTGACATAAAGTCTGAGTCAGTGTATCCTACTGGAATTAACTCATCACTGTGGACACGCGCAGGTCCCGGCCTTCCACTCCTTTCTGGCTTTGGGTTTAGTTTTGAAACTAATTTGGATTAGGTCTGTTGAAAATAGATACAGAGTCACCACTTGGTCTTTAAAGAACCAAGAAACCTAATTTGACTCACCCAAATGGATAAAGGACACCAGCCCTTCATAACCAAAGAACTTGGCTCGAGGTTTTGGTACGAGAGAGGAAGGAGCCTTTGTCACGACTAAAACACCCTCAACTCGCCTCGTCTCTCGACGGGCCTCAATTAGCATCCAAATAATCATCTTGTACTATGCTTGGTTCAACAATTAATATTTATGATAGGTATATTGCATTGCATAAGAATCTTGAAAATGAAAAATCAAAAGATAAGATATCATTCATAAGATCTAAGCCAAATATCACACAATGTAAAGTGAAAGATCACACAAATAAACCTAGGAAAAATCATCTAATCACATATCAAGTAATTAATTTTTCCTAATCTAAAGGGGACATGAATTATTCTTGAAACAAATAATCAAAGAAATCAAACTATGCTTAGCAAACTAGTATGATGCATGTCAATCTTTGAGAAAAGAAGACCTCTCAATCCCCGGGACGGATTAGAAAAAAGATTAGATCAAAGGGAAGCATGAACGTATGATCAAGTTCATTCCTTTCAATCTTCTTAGATTAAGAGTCACAAAAACTCCAAATTTTGCATGAATGCAATGGATGAACCTAGAATGTGCAAAGGTTGTAGTGTGTTTGTGTTCATGGATTTCTAGAATGACTTAGAAGTCTAAAAATATGCATGAATGAATGAAGAATGTTAACATGAGATATGTACAAATGTATTATGTATGACATCCTAAGATATGAGCTAATTTGGAGTGCATGTAAGCATCAAATCAAAGAATGAAAGTAAAAGCATGCTTGCTGTGAATAGTGGACAGAACAGTGAGCTGATCTTGTACAAAATGAAAAGTGGGGTTAGAAATGCTTTTAGTGCATGATTTTTTATGGAGATTATCCTTATTGTGTCTAGAACACAAATAAAAAAAGCCAAACTACAATAACTGTCACAGATTGAGAGAAATCATATGAACAAGAGAGGTTACTCAGAAACAGAGTTCGTACTGTCAACTGAAATGTTGAAAACTCTTAGAAAATGAATACAAAACATCTAGGGGCCCATATTATAAAGAAAGTTCCCTAAGACACTGAGGTTCAAGGGAAAAATAAGTTGGGACCACTTCTGTTGGAAAAGTCTTCTGAAAAATAAACTGAAAGTCAGCCTAGCTGCTGTGACAGTAAAAACAGAATGTTTGGAAGGAATGTTTGGGTCTAAATGGAACCTTTCGAAGTATTTCCAAGACAAACCAAAAATCATGGATGCTTTTACTTTCCAAGTTGTCTTGCATCCATACATTAAATATTGAACTCAAAATAATTCCTCAAAGTTGATGAACTCACTGTTTTGAAGGTTTTTGGAGAAAAACAATGTGTCTTTCTTGGGTTCCAAATATTGGGGGTTATAGAGGGGTTTTGAAAGCACATTTTCAACAACAATTGGAGATTATAACCTCTTGGAATATCAACATCAAACTCAAGTCAAGAACTTCCAAGATTGTTGGAGAGTTATTGTTTTCTTTTGAAAGTGACTTCAAGAATGCATAGGAATATATTGAAGCCATAATCATCATCTATCAAACATGTTTTTGAGGTCAGGAGCTACTATCCATAAGGATTCACTCACCTCAAACTTCATGTCATCATCTAGATGATGATGAACTAGTAAGTAAATAAAGAAAAATCAAACAGAAATGGGATTAAGAAGAGATGAACATATTATGTAAACAAGCAAGCAAGACAATCAATAGATGATATTCAATGAGATTTTGGACTTGTAGATTGGTGTTTCACTCATATATGATGACTTTGGACATGGAAGTAGCCTTCTATCTCATAAATGCTCACTAAAATGGTGGTTGGGTGTATTGAATGTGAAGCAAAGAGAAGTAATGAGGTAAAAGCAAGGTTTGAAACTCACTTTCTTGTTGGAAATCAAGAGGAGAAAGCTCACTTTCACTATCCTAACCTTATCTCTACAACTTTTTATAAACTTTGTATTTGCACCCCCCAAAATGAGAAGTCAAGGGGGGTTTATATATGCCAATTTGGGGTGGTTTTGGGATTTAAAGAGTGCTCCTATTGGTCCCAAACATCTGAAATCACGAACTATGTCGTTTTGGTTTTCAATAAATCAAATTGGACCCCCAAAATAAATTACAAAATTGGACTCTGCGGGGGTTGAGTGCCGCTATGGCAGTGGCCCAGTGCCGCCGCAGTACTACTCCTCAGATGCCCAAAAATTTGTATTTAGGCCCCCAGAGATTCCGGTATTCGCAAAAAGACCCTATTTCATCTGAAATTCACAGAAAATGCATATGAACACCAAATTGAGGTTGTGATATACTGTTGGAAAGGTAATGGAGTCTACTTTATATAAAAAAAAATGGTTCGGAGTCAGGTCACTTTGAAAAGTTTTGCGGTATTCCCGATAAAAGGCGATTTGATCGTCTTTTTCATCTTCGGTAATTCATAATAAATTCGTTTTAAATCCATAAATTATGTGCGATATACCGTGGGAAATCTATTGACCTCTAGTATCCACGAAAAATATTTGAAAAATGTTACGGCGCTCCGGTTTCAAAGTAAACTTTCTGGTCAAATCGATCAATCCCTCCAGAAGTTCCGGGAACCTCTTGGAGCTCCCAGGGATTCACGTTTTTGACCGATTTTCTTTTAAAACTCATTTTAGTACTTTTCACATGATTTAGAATGATCTCAGAACTTTTTGGGGGATTCGGATGATCTCGGCATACCCTGGTCAAACTTGGTCAAATCTAGGTCAATGGGAACTTTCCAGGAACTTCCGGGACTTCTGGGGGTCTCTGGGAGTTGACGATTTCATCTGATTTTGCTTTTAAACTCATTTTATCACCTTTTTTTACGACATAACATGTTTCTAAAACTTTCGGTCCAAATCTGGGAGTGTTTGGGCCTTTAGGGGCATTTTGGTCACTTTGAGCATTTTGAGAGATAGAACTAACTTAAGGAGTCCTTTTTTAGTCTTTTTCGATCATTGTGAACCACCAAGCTGTGGATCTCCTAAATCTGATAGCTGACAAATAGGGTGTCTACAGTTTGCCCCTCTTTGGCATGAAATTGCGAGGCAATGCATCTCGCAAGCGAGTGCCAAAGCTTTGAAAAGACAGGTCTTTTTGGAGGCTATAGATTTAGGATAAAAGCGTTGCAAAGATGTAATGATGAAGAACATGAGTGCTGCGGGTGACGCTAGTGCTGGTCGTGCTCTGTGTGAGCTGCCTACGTATCCCCGGGGGAATCAAACCAGGACGTAGTTCGGGGTACAAAGGAAAAAATTACACATGCATAGCAAGACAGGCATGCATGTATGAAAATGATTTGTGTTATGAGTCTTATCATGTTAATGTCCTAATCCTAGTATGAGCTGGTGCTGTGGGAAGTGTACCACGCTGAGTGGGTCTTGTGTTGTGCTAGTATTTGTCTTGATCCTAATGCAGTGGTTGATCCTGATAAGGATACCAAGTTGTTGAAGACTCTGAGTTTCAAGGGCAAAACTTCTTGTACTACGGGAAGTGTGCTTTATGAATGAAGGGGACCGGATGTGGGTCCTTGAGTATGACAGTTAAAGATAACCGTCGAGTGGAGAAAACTCGCGATGAGCGACAGGTAAGAAAACTCATGATAAACGAGGGGGGCTCATGAACAAATGAGTAAACCCATGATAACTGACGGGTGAGAGGACCAAGGTGAGGAAGCTCACGATAAGTGAGGAAGCTCATGACGATTGAAAGACGAGGGAGTTAATGACAAAAGTCAGGTAATGATGGTAACTGACGGAGTCTTGGATGTTATAAGAGTAGTCCGACTGCGACTAGGCAACTCTTGACCTAGGAGTCGGGACTTGACGATATGTTGATCATTGGCCGATCCTTATCCAAACCGGGAAACTGGTTATGGTTTCTGATAGCTGATTCTTCCGCTGGGGATGATAATGGACTCTTTGAGAATCTATTTTTACTGCCGACCAAGAACCAGGACCTATTTCTGAATTTCTCATGATTGATGGAATCTTGCTGACCAGGACCCATCTTTGAATCTCTCATGGTTGATCAAATCTTGCGGTGCTCAATCCAAAAGAGCCGGTTAGGGCCTTCGGGAGCTGGTTTTGTCTGCTGTGGATAGCGGGGGACTATCTGGGAATCTCTCTTAACTGTCGACCAAGAACCAGGACCCATTTCTGAATCTCTCACGGTTGATCGAATCTTGCTGACCAAGAACCAGGATCCTTCTCTGAATCTCTCACGGTTAATCAAAACTTGCGGCGCTCAATCCAAAAGAGCCGATCAGTGTCTTCGGGAGCTGACTTTGTCTGTTGTGGATAGCGTGGGACTCTCTGGGAATCTCTCTTAACTATCGACCGAGAACCAGGACCCATCTCTGAATCTCTGACGGTTGATCAAATCTTGCCGACCAAGAACCAGGATCCTTCTCTGAATCTCTCACGGTTGATCAAAACTTGCGGCGCTCAATCCAAAAGAGCCGATCAGGGTCTTCAAGAGCTGACTTTGTCTACTGTGGATAGCAGGGGACTCTCTGGGAATCTCTCTTAACTGATTTCTTCGTATTCTGACCAAGAACCAAGATCCATTACTGAAACTCTCACGGTTGGTCAATCTTGCGACGGTTGGTCAATCTTGCGACGGTTTAGCCAAAAGAGCTGGTCAGGGTCTTTGGGAGCTGACTTTGTCTACTGTGGATAGCGGGGGACTCTCTGGGAATCTCTCTTAATTGTTTTCTTCGTATTCTGACCAAGAACCAAGATCCGTTACTGAAACTCTCACGGTTGGTCAAATCTTGCGATAATTTATCCAAAAAAATTGATCCAGACCTTCGAAAGCTGATGTTTTTCAATTTTTACCTGGTGGGGATAACCCTGGTGACTGGAGGGTAAAACCTCAAAAATATTGACTAAAATGGACCACTGGGAGTGATCGAGGCCAGAAATGGGCTGAAAATGGCCAAAACGGATCAAAATAGGTCAAAACAGAGCGAAACAGAGCAAAGCGGGGCCCGCAGAGAGCAGTGCTGCAGCGGCACTGGGTGGCCAGACTCCATTTGTGTAACATCACATTGACCTCGTACCGGGATCTAGTCTTTCGAATCTTCCACACTATAGGATGAGTCCGAAGGAGAATGAGATTTTGCAAGAAAAGGTGGAATAGTTACTACAAAAGGGTTTTATTCGAGAAAGCATGAGACCATGTGCCGTACCGGCATTGTTGATGCCTAAGAAAGATGGAAGTTGGAGGATGCGTGTGAATAGTCACGCCATCAACAATATTACAATCAAGTACCAGTTCCCTATTCCGCGCTTGGATGACATGTTGGATATGCTTAGTGGTTCCAACTTATTTTCAAAGATTGATCTTCGAAGTGGTTACCATCTAATTCTTATTCGGCACGGAGATGAGTGGAAAACGACGTTCAAGATGAAGGATGGACTGTTTGAGTGGTTGGTAATGCCTTTTGGGTTATCCAATGCTCCTAGCACATTCATGAGAGTTATGAACCAAACTTTGAGGCCTTTTGTGGGAAAGTTTGCCATGGTGTATTTTGATGATATCTCATCTATAGCAAGACCGAGGGAGAGCACTTGGACCACCTTCGACAAGTCTTTGATGGTTCTTCGTGAAAATCAACTGTACATAAATCTTAAGAAGTGTACTTTCTTGACTAACTGACTCTTGTTTTAGGTTATATTGTTAGTGCAGAGGGCATACATGTTGATGAAGATAATGTTTATGCCATCCACGAATGGCCAACACCGAAGACAGTCACTGAAGTCCGTAGTTTCCATGGCTTAGCAACCTTTTACCAGAGGTTCATTCGCAACTTTAGTGCTATCACGGCACCTATTACGGAGTGTCTCAAGAAAGGATAGTTTAATTAGGGCGAGGAGGCTACTCAGAGCTTCACATTGATTAAGGAGAAACCATGCACCGCACCAGTCCTAGCTCTACCTTGTTTTGATAAACTTTTCGAGGTAGAGTTTGATACTTGTGGAGTTGGCATTGGAGCGGTTCTCTCACAAGAAAAGCGCCCCATGGCATTTTTTTTAGTGAAAAGCTTAGCGAGGCCCGACAAAAGTGGAGTACATATGATCAAGAGTTCTATGCCGTAGTTCGAGCCCTAAAGCAATGGGATTACTATCTTGTGCAACGAGAGGTTGTCTTGTACATGGATCACCAAGCCTTGAAGTTTATCAAAAGTCAAAAGCACCTTGATAAGATGCATATTCGATGGTCTACATTCCTTCAAAAGTTTTTGTTTATTATCAAACACAAACACAGTGCAACCAACAAAGTAGCAGATGCGTTGAGTTGCCGAGCCACCTTGCTTATCACTTTAGCTCAAGAGATCGTTGGATTTGATTGTTTGAAGGAGCTTTATGAGGAAGATGAAGATTTCAAGGAAATATGGGCCAAGTGTAAGGAGTCACAAACGGCATGTGATTTCCACATCAATGAAGGGTTCTTGTTTTGAGGCAATTATCTTTGCATGATCCTAAATCATCATTACGTGCGAAACTTATACGTGATTTACATGGTGGTGGATTAAGTGAACATTTGGGGCAGGACAAGACGATCGCTAGCTTAGAAGGGCGATACTTTTGGCCACAATTGAAGAAGGATGACGATAACTTCGTGCGGAGGTGTTATATTTGCCAAACATCAAAAGGCTAGTCTCAAAACACTGGTCTTTATACTCCATTATCGATTCTCGATGATTCTTATGAGGATTTGCCTATGGATTTTGTTTTGGGTCTACTGCGTACACAATATGGTGTAGATTCCGTATTTGTTGTGGTTAACAGATTCTCTAAGATGGCATATTTCATTCCATGTCGAAAGACGTCCGATGCATCCCACATTACACGGTTATTCTTTCGAGAGATTGTGCGCTTGCATGGGGTTCATCAAACCATTACCTCTGAACGTGATACAAAGTTCTTGAGTCACTTTTGGGTTACCGTACGGCGTATGTTTGACAACGCCTTGAATCGGAGTACGATAGCTCATCTCCAAATTGATGGACAAACGGAAGTGACTAACCGTATGTTGGGGAATTTGATTCGGCGTATTTGTGGGACAAGGCCAAAAAGTGGGATCATGCGCTACCTCAAGCCAAGTTTGCGTATAACAGTATTGTTCATAGTGATACTGGACGAACACCTTTTTCCATTGTTTATATCACACTGCCAAAACACACGGTTGATTTGTTGAAATTGCCTAAAGGCCTGGGAGTAGGGGTGGGCACACTTCGGGCCAACCGAACTTTCGAACCGAAACCGAAGTTTCAAACCATTTCGGTTCGGTTTGAACCCGAACCAAAGTAAGTTCAGCTTGAAACCAAACCAAACTTATAAGTACAGTTCAGTTTTTGGTAGGGTTTTTCAACCTAAACCCGAACTGAATTTTCGAAGTTTATTTTTTTTTAAAATAGATCTAGGGTACTTCATTATTTTAACTAATATTCTTGATTATCAATGGACATGTTGAAATTTGAAAGACATTTTTTTTGTCTTAGTGAGTAATAACAAAATGTAAACTAAGTACTGTAACTATTCGAGTTGTTCCTTTGTTCTTGATTATCAATTGGTTTTTTTTTTTTTTTTTTAGATCTAGGGTACTTCATTAGTTTAACTAATATTCTTGATTGACATCTTGAAACTTGAAAGACATTTTTTCTCTTTAGTGAGTAATAAAAAAAACATAAAAATTTTTTTTAAAAAAAAACGTCGGTTGAATTTTATCCCGAAGTTTTGAACCGAACCCGAACTTAAATTTCGAAACCGAATTATTTTTTTGAAGTTTATTTCAGTTCGGATTTCGCTATCGAAATTCTCCACCCGAACCGAACAACCTGATCCGAAATTTTCGGTTCGAAACCGAACCGACTGTTTGCCCACCCCTACCCAGGAGTGAGTGTGGTGGCGAAACACATGGCCGAGCAAGTGCAAACAGTTCGTGAAGAGGTGAAGCAAAAGCTTGAGCAAGTGACTACAAAGTAAAAGGAAGCAGCCGACAAGAACAACCGACGAAAGCTGTTCAATGAGCGAGATAAAGTGATGATATTTTTACGCACGGGGAGAGTGCCCGTGGGAAGTTATAGCGAGCTAAAGCAGAAGAAGTATGGTCCTTACAAGATCATTACCAAAGTGAACGACAATGCCTATGTGGTTTATCTATTGGAGGATATGGGTATTTCGCGCACTTTCAAAGTTTCAGACATCTATGAGTATCATGAGGAAGAACCCTTATATCCATATTATAACTCGAGGTCGAGTTTTCTTCGAGTGGAGGGGACTGATGTAGGGGAAGTTGTAGAGAGATTTGAAGAAGAATGGGATAGAAAGAAGTTCGCTCGAAAAAGGAACAAATAAGTTATTTGATTATAATATTTTGTAATTTTTAGTTTTTTAGCTTGGCAGGATTTTATTTTCTTGAGTAGTTTAAGGAGTTCAAATGGTAAATTAAAGTCCTAATAGGTTACCATATAAGTTAGGAGGGTTTTATGAATGGCATGACTTGGTTTCCAAGTTATGTAAAGCTTTTAATTAGGTAGGAAAGAAAAAAAAAAGAATTTACTTTTATTTCCTAATAGTATTAGGTTTGTGAGCTTATAAATAGAGGATATGTAAAGCCTTCGATCTAAGGCATTCTCAACTCTTATTCATTTTGATAAATAAAACATATTTTTTTTTTCTCTCAAATAGTGTTTTTTGTGAGTTCTTGGTGGATTCCAAGATTTTCTTCAAAGATTTCAACGTTGTTTGAGTCATTCCACGATTTCGTACTGCGTCAGTTCCTCTAATTTATGTTGCTGAAATATGGTTGGTTGCAACATTCGGAGTATTTTTTTTTTTTTTGATTACTTATATTGGTCCGGACTGGACACACACACATCCCCCAACGCACACACCCAACCCAGCCTAAACCCAACCCCTAGCCCCACACAATTGGCCCACCGCAAAGCCCACACGGGCCACTCGTTCTGACTGACGCACACACGAGGGCAAGTAGAGAAATCCCACGAGGGGATTCAAACCCCCAACCTCCCACTGGGAAGCAAGGGGTGATACCACTTGAGCTAGAGCTCGCGTGGTGCAACATTCGGAGTATTGGTTATAAGAGATTTCTTTTGTATATATGAAAAAAATATCTGATGGTTTAAGCATGGTTTATTGAAGAAAAAAGGTGCTCGTTCCCAAGTTACCTTTTTGACATCACTTACTTTTTACTATCGTATTTTGAAGGATACAAGAATCTACTGATAGCATGGAGATTCTCTGGCTTTATGCTATCACTCCAAAGACCAAATAACATAATTTCTAATTGGACTATGCAAAGTGGTTACATGGCTGCATTCTGGGAAAAAAAGAAATCTGATTCCAAATATCAAAACTGGTTTTTAGCCATATTGTGTGTGAGAACAATTGTTTTCTTTTATGTAGGTATTGCTAATATCAGTTGTAAGCTTCATTTAGCATTCTTCCTTTTAAGAATTTCTGTAGGCTTTGTTTGGTTCACGGATTTACTGAATAAAAAGAAAAGGAAAAGGAAAAAAGAAAGGAAAACTAGTAGCTTTGTGTTTTCCCTTTTGTTCTCTTCCATGCTAAATATTATTAAAATTTACTCCCTCCGTTCTAAAATAAGTGTCCACCTTTTCTTTTTTGGATGTTCCAAAAAAAGTGTCCACTTTGAAATTCAACTACAATTTTTGTATAAACTACCTATAATACCCTCACAATAAAAGACAAACATCATTTCCTAGGAAAGTGGAAAAATGAAAATGAATAAAAAAGTCAATGTCACATCAAGGGTAATATAGGAAAGTGAAAAAATGAAAGACAAAAGAAATAAATTTAGTGCACATTTCTTAAACATTATGCTAATTGGTAGTGGACACTTATTATGGAATGGAGGGAGTAATAAATTTCAAAATATTATTTTAAGTGCAACTTAAGAAAAATGGGAGCAAACTTTTCACTATACTTTCTTTTTCTTTCTACTTTCCTCTCTGATTTCACAACTAACAAAGCAAAAGAAAACGTGTTTCGTAGTTTTTCCCTTAATTAATTTCCCCCACTAAATCTATGAACCAAACAAAGCCGTAGTTCGTCACTCAAAATTGGAATTCTTATGCGAAGAACGTAATAGAGATTTCTTTGTTTTTTTTTCCCGACTCTTGTTTTTGGTTAGTACTTTCGAAACTCTACATTGTAATAGTAGTTACCGATGTACATAATAGAAATTTATTTTTCACTGATGCAGTTTTTGTACACACTAGTTGAACTTAGAAAGTTGAGGTCTTCTGCCCAAAGCTCTGCATGTTGGGAATTTAACACGCGGAATCAAATTCCCCCAAATAAACACACACACATGAGCAGTAATTAAACATGCACACCAAAGAAAAGACACGCAGATTTCTACGTGGTTCGACCAAACACTTGCCTACGTCCACACCCGAGAGATCCATTCTTTCACTATTGAGTAAAATATTGTACAAGCTTACATGGATTAAATCTCATATCCCAAATACAAAACCCTTATACTCTCCCCACTCAATACCCCAAAGAACATGACACAATTAATCACTGTAATACATAGAGAAATTACAGAGATAAAGAAATACCCATCCCTACCTCACATCCCTATCATTGTGAACAATCCTCACAAAAAACCCCAATAATTAATCTCTCTCACCCTAGACCATGCACCCCCATGAGGGGAGACCCCAACTTGGTACACCAAGGGCTTACATAAATTCCTATACAACATCCCTATATATAGAGTTTACAACCCATTACTTATTGGACAAGTAATACAACTCTATCATAAAGGAAACCAAATCACAATAGGAATCTAGCCAAATCACAATCCCTAAATTAATGGGATTATCTCACATGTGATATAACCCCAACAATCACCCCCTCTATCACTTGTGGGGAAACTGTCCAATCAATTTATCACACATGATCAGCACCCCCTTAATTGGAGCACCCACAAAGCTGACGACTTTGTAACCGTTTTTTATTGACTGTCTTCCGTACCAGCGTGCTCACCCCAAATCAATATGGTCTCAACACCTCCGATTCGTCAAACCGCGGCCAATACATGTGCAGCTGCTCCAAGTTAATTATAAGCATTAACTCCACTAGAGAAGAGTCTCGACCTCTCTTTCTCCCAAACAGGATTTCCCCTCACCATCGTCTGAACCGTGAAATAAACCATTCACCCCACTTGCAAGAATTTTCCATCGACATCTTGGGAGTATAACTCTACCAACCAGACGACACAAACCATCCACATTTATCTCAACCGCCGTGTGTGATTTCAGCAACAATATTAGATTCTTCCGCAACTTTGGGATCAATATCACACCACCCAAATAGCAAACATGCTCCAAAAATATTTGATCAACGTTCCTACGTGCAATATCCTAACAATTACCTCTGTCGAATAATTGCGCCTGTGTCTGCCCCCGTCTTCTTGGAACCCATCAAATTATTTTCTCCAGAAGCACATAGTACTTACCGTACCCGGAATCTAACAACCCAAGAGAAATGCCCGTATGAGTGGAATGTGAGAACCTCTCCACCATACGCAACATGCTACAATCACAGTAATATCAAAATTATTTTTCTGCCCTAGATCCTAACCTGCTGCAATATATATAGGATCTATCACCAAGAAAAATAAATTCCAATCCATACAGAATCTTGCAAATCTATACCCACCGATGAATCCGCAGCGCCTAAAAACCTTAGGAACCATCTCCGACCCGAATTCTAAGCATAGCTTGTTCCACAAACTCCTTAAAATTCTGACCAATCACTAACATTGATTCAGTGCACCTTGCCATACCATATAACTCCTTGTCCATTGACACCTACAAGGACTGTATTACTAGCAAGTAATCATCCATGACCGACCAATACCGCCCGCCATATCATGCCGCTGCATCATCAATTTTTTTCCTTTTTCTTTTTTTTTTTTTCCTTGTTGCTTTTCTTTTACCACTGTGCTGCTAATCTCCACTGTCACCGTGCACCTCTGTCACCATGATCTGACCAACCATAGCTCTGATACCACTTGTTGGGAATTTAACACGCGGAATCAAATTCCCCCAAATAAACACACACACATGAGCAATAATTAAACATGCACACCAAAGAAAAGACACGCAGATTTCTATGTGGTTCGGCCAAACACTTGCCTACGTCCACACCCGAGAGATCCATTCTTTCACTATTGAGTAAAATATTGTACAAGCTTACATGGATTAAATCCCATAACCCAAATACAAAACCCTTATACTCTCCCCACTCAATACCCCAAAGAACATGACACAATTAATCACTGTAATACATAGAGAAATTACAGAGATAAAGAAATACCCATCCCTACCTCACATCCCTATCATTGTGAACAATCCTCACAAAAAATCCCAATAATTAATCTCTCTCACCCTAGACCATGCACCCCCATGAGGGGAGACCCCAACTTGGTACACCAAGGGCTTACATAAATTCCTATACAACATCCCTATATATAGAGTTTACAACCCATTACTTATTGGACAAGTAATACAACTCTATCATAAAAGATACCAAATCACAATAGGAATCTAGCCAAATCACAATCCCTAAATTAATGGGATTATCCCACATGTGATATAACCCCAACACTGCATTCAAGTCAAGATTCAAGACTTCATGACTGAATAGTGAATGCTTCGTGTGATCGCCACTACTTTTTGAATGGTTTGAAGGACCTGGTTGAGGTTTTTTTTTTATAGAAGCTAATCGTTCTATAGACAGAATTCACAAAGATATATATTGCCCACATAAATACAGATAGGCTGGTGCTCATGATATTTGTGGGTGCTGGAACTCAACATATTTTTTAGAGATTTCTTTGTTTATTTTGATCTGTAGCAAGTAAACAAGGATCAGATATATGATTAAACATGTGCCAACATGACTATTTGGAGATAAATTAGATTCGTGCACTATTTGGTTGCTAATAAAAGTCAAGTATTGTATTATTTTTAAGCTAAATACCTCGATGGCACCATTAGATATTATTTTTGTTGTGTTAGGTATAATTTAGTCTTGTCATTTGTTGTGTTTGGTATAGATTAACATGCTTGTTAATTAGGTGCAAATTTTTTTTTTTGGGGGGAAGCATATAAACAAATTATTATTTTTAGATTTATGCATATTTCTAATTGATATATCTGATAGTAAATCCGTTAGTATTTTTTTTTAATCTTGTCATTTGTTGTGTTTGGTATAGATTAACATGCTTGTTAATTAGGTGCAAATTTTTTTAATTTTTTTTTTTGGGGAAGCATATAAACAAATTATTATTTTTAGATTTATGCATATTTCTAACAGATATATCCAATAGTAAATCCATTAGTAATTTTTTATTTTTTTTATTTTTATTTTTTTTTCAAGAAAATTACTAACGGATATAACCGTTAAAAGTTGTTGACAAACCGTCAGTATTCAGTATAAATCTTTTGAAATTAGTTGAAAACTACCCGTTTGTAACTACATTTCTAACGGATATATCCGTTAAAAAATTTATTTTTTAACAAATGTATCCATTAGTAAATCCGTTAGTAATATTACCCACGCCCAAATACTAATGGTTTATTCCGTTAGAAATATTTTTCCAACGGAAATATCTGTTAGTAATAAGGCCATATAGTGTAGTGGATATTCCATAGTCAAACTAACTTGTTTGAATGCACAATCCCAACAGTTATTATAAGAACTCTGCAAATACGAGTAATTGAGAACAAGTCAGCTTGGAGTATGTCAAGTGTTCAATATGCCATGAAAAAAAAGATTTATTAAAATAAAAATAACAGATAAGTGCTAATAAGTTCCTGCCCACCCACTTATATATTATGGATAAAGGACTTCATAAAGTATTTGGCAGCCAAATATGGAATTCAATGTTAGGAACCATAATATTATTCTAATTTAAAACATCAAAATTTATTTTTAAAATTTAGTTGACAATGTCTTAAATTTTTCACTTTAAGTCAATATTTTTTTAATTGGCAAAAAAAGTATAGAGCGACATGTGAATATAACCAAAAAAAAAAAAAGACTGAATCCTAATTAACCCTTAAATGTTCCTAATAACGCTCTATCATGACGCACCAGATACAATTATACTACTTGTCCTTAATATATTACAAGAGTTTAGAAGTCTCATTCAGAGGTTAAACCATAAACAAGAATTGTCATTAATTTTATAATAAGAGCGTGTTAGGCATGACATTCCCCTGTGTACATTGTTTGCTATATTTTCTTAGCAAAATCAAACGAAAGAGCTTAAATGTATAGAAACAATAAAATGGAAAGGAGGTACACAAGTTGTTTTTTTTTTTTTTTTTTTGCTTAAAGAAGTACACAAGTTGTTGCTTGACTTTAAGAAAGTATAAGAAAGATGGTTCATGTTAGTTGATTCTTAGGCTTGACGTCAACTTCGGTTTAGGACAAATTGGATTGCGGGTTCGACTTTTGCATTTTCGAAGCAAGTAGTATAAGTAAATCTGTCTCTTGGATTAAGCATCTCTAAACTCATTTCAGCTACAATGTACTTTTCAAGATTGTTTCTTTTTTTGTTAAAAATGTTTAAATTGCATTTTCACTCCTAAAGTTTGGAACTTTTGGCATTTTGACCCTGAAGTTTCAATTCTGGCAATTTGTCTCTTAAAAGACGTGATTTTGGAATTTTAATGGCAAAAGTGATACATATGAAAATATAGGGCCTAAAGTGAAACTTCGTTAAAACGATATGTGTTGGGAATGGGCCCACAATCACAATAAGAAAAACCACACCCACAAAGATGGAGATAAACAGAACAAGAACGAAACCACGAAAGAAAAATCCAACAAACCAACATAACAAGATTTAAATGTGGTTCGGCCCAACAATGCCTACGTCCACGTGCAAAGGCGATCACCTCGATTAATATAAAGATTACAAGCACTCAAGACCTCACGTGTATAACTCTCCAAGCAAGTTATATGAAACATACAATTGCTAGAAACTAATCTCTCCCTCACTAGTTTGTAGCCCTCTCTTGTGTATGAAGAAGATTTCCAACCAATCTTATGAATCCCTTGAGTAAGCCCTATATTTATATAGATTGTAGTGTCCAAATCCTAGTTGTAGTAGGATTTACCTCTATGGTAAGTCTTGTACAATAAAGAATACTCTCACAAACATTCCTATATAAAATAAGTAACATCCACTATCAAAGTAATCCTTATTTGATAAGGAAATCACCAAATAAGGAATCAAATCATAATTAGGAAATAATTCTACTAATGAAATTTTAGGCACAATCCTAACAATCTTCACCTTACCCCAAATTCCTTCCCATCAGTCCTCAGTCTTCCTCTTGTAATCTTCAACTTCCACATCGATAGTGTATCGCCTTTGCCATCTCCCAAGCTATTCAGCTACACCATTACTCAAGTTCACATCCCCCATGAACTTGAGATCACCAATGTTATCAAACACGAAATGCACGAGCTCCACTTTGCTATTGTGGTCATCTTCACCTTGAGTAGAAGTTGTCATCATCGAATTAGTTGTTGGAGCCTCATCATCTATTCCCTTAATAGATTTCTCCACCGGCTTCCACAACCTCTTATTCTTCATGATATCTCCAAAATCTGTACTTCCTAACAAAACGTACAAATTTCCAACCTTCTGTCCCAAGAACATTATACGAGAATATCGCTTCACCTTCATGAAGCCTCTCTTCGCGACAAACGAGCAACCTTTGGAATCCAACATTCCCAAGGAAATTATATTTCTCTTCGAACCCGGAACATGAAGCACATCCGTCAAAAGCCTTGTCAATTGAATGGTTCCAACACCATTGATTTCTCCAACTGTGTTATTTGTCATCTAGACTTTTCCCTCCACCGGTTTGTAGGATAAGAACCAATCTACATGCGAACACAAGTGAGCCAAACAAGCTGAATCAAGAACCCAATCTGCGGTTTTCTTTTCCTCCTCTGTAATTGTCATGACTTCTACGACATCTTCATCCAAATGTTCCAACACGTTTGCAGCGATACCTCTATTATCCTTCTTCGCTGGGCAATCTCGCATAAAGTAACCCTTCTCTCCACAATAGTAATACTCCTTATCCTTCATAGGAATTCTATGTCGTGCTCCTCCACTACCGCCTCCACTAGAGTTCTTCGTCCCTTGCCTTGGCATCTCTTGTATAACAAGTGCTTGTGCATCTTCCAACTTTTCCTCTTTGTTATCCATATTCTCGCTAGAGAATAGAGCTTTCTTCACCTGTTCCACCATTATGTTATCTCTCCCATACAACAATGTATTGAATAATTGATTATGGGTAGATTTTACCAATGTAAGGAGAATGATAGCTTTGTCTTCATCGTCTAGTTTGAAGCCAATGTTGGATAGCTCGCACAATGACTTGTTAAACTCACCTATATGGGCTTGAAGATCAACTCCTTCTTTCTGCCTAAAGGAGTACAACTCTTGCTTCAACATAAGACGGTTGGTGAAGGTCACGCCCTGGAGTAGCCAAAAATAGGGAAAATTTAAAATTTCCTTTCTGGACCCGTAGAGAATGACGTGATACATAAAACTGACCTGTCCGTGCCACATATTAACATAATTATATATCAGAGTAAGGCATTGCAAAAGCGTCTAATGGTATTCATGGGGGAACTTAAAGTGTTTGCTACTTAGGCTATTACAGAAGTTCCAAATGAAAACCACAAAAGATAAGTTTGGGCGATAGACGCTACTTAAATTATTACATTAACAAAAGATAATTATTTAAAACATAAAGGAGGTCTTAATACGAAGGTAGGCCAGAGTCCTCCTTCTAGCTGGCGAACCCGTAACCCTTGTTATCAAACTCTTCCTGATAGTTTGCCTCAGGGTCACCTTCCTGGTAGTTCCCATCCTGAGGATAGTGATATGCATCTTCAGGGTTACCTTGATAGTCCTCCTCATAATAACCTAGACGTAAAATGTCGAGGGCAGGGAAGGAGCCGTTAGCTTTTGAAGCTAAGTGAGATCGTCTTAACCGATCACTCCTAGTATAATTAAGGATATACAAATACAACGATATTTTGAAAAACAACATTAATGAGCATATGACATGGTAGTGTGACGACACGATGCAATATCGATATATTCGACTTTACCCAACCATGGACACCATAATCGACTCATGTGACTTTGTTACATTACCAGTGTAACACCGTTGGCTTAGAGTAGAATGATTACGATGCTATCGTCGCCTAGCAGGGCCCTATAGCAGTTTTGGTTTTAAAAAGAGTGTAATCATTGGACTCTTAGGTCCTCGTGACCTTGCCGGGAGAATAGAATAGTTACAGCGCTATCGTCGCCTAGCAGGGCCCTATAGCATTTAAAAGGTAACTATTGTATTCTGATGGATACTTTGCTATCGTCGCCTAGCAGGGCCCTATAGCGTATCAACCATCAATTCATACATAACTTCAATGATTTCAATGGAAACTCTGGCTATCGTCGCCTAGCAGGGCCCTATAGCAGTTTCATCGTTGTTCCCATTTACTTAACTGTACCAATTGGACCACTGCGGTCCACACAATGTGTAACAATATGACTGGGTTAGTCCCCGTGACTAACCATGCAGACGTCAACATTGACATCATGACTCGACTATGTTTATATGAATGTTCATATGATGGTATAATCGTAAAAATATGATAAGCAAGAATAACAACGATTAATAACTGAGCATAAAGTATAGTTAACTAACATGCGTTCATCATATAAACAGTACATCTGAACGTACACATATATAACACTTATCAGTTATGTCCACACAGGACACACTGGATATTTATAATTGCACAAAGAGTAATTCTATAATATACCAAGTGAGTTAGGACGACTCACCTTGAAGTGGGTGCGTAAAAACGAGCGCAGCGGTAGTTCCTACAAAGCATTTAAATCCATAGAACGTTGATTAATAAGCGTACTAAAGTCAAGGGCATAATGGTAATTGTGCCGGGTGGATCCCTAAACCTCAACATGATGATCTAGACATCATTCTGAGTCTAATGCCATTGACTAGACTCAAATCAGAGTCCGTCGCATAAAAGGCTGGGTTTTCTATACCAGTTTTGGGCCCTAGAAATAAGCTGCATTTTTTACCGTGTTGAAAGGTCACCAAACTTTAAGGGGATATTCTAGACATTATTCTAAGACTCTGGGAACTGACCGCGTATTTTTCTGAGCTACGGTTTATTTATTGTGAATTTCTGAAGTTTAAATCGTCTAATAATAGACTTTAAAACACCCTAATCATATATTATATTCTCGGAAGACATTTAGTCCTCATAAATATTTTTTATTAAATACTAGGCTTTAAAATAGGCTAGGGGTATTTTTCTCGTAATTTTCGGAGTTCGTTTGGTATTTAAATAAATTAAATACAACCAAACGGGGTGATTAATAATAATTAATAATTATTAGAAACACTAAGGTTTGGGTCTTATAAATAAGAATTTACAAAATCAAGGCATTAGACCTTAGGAAAAGTTGACATAGTTTCCTATATTTACAATTGGTCATTAGGTATTTATTTCCTAATTATTCCAATGCAAAATAAATTCTTATTATTTATTAAATAAATACTAAGAATAACACATGATGTATATAATATATTAACAAAACATGAAGATACTATTATAAGATAATACTTCAGAATATTAAAATATAGTTTATGGTATTTTAAAACCTTTTTAGATATTTAAAACTATTTAAAAACCATTTTTAAAACCATTTATAACTTATTTATAATAATCAATAATCCTTGATTATTTATTTAGAATAATAGATAATTAATACTTTATACATAAAATAATAAATTTCAGAATGTATTATGATGTTCCTGATTTTATAAAAATCTTAAAACATAGTTTGATCAATTAATAAGCATATAACATTTTCTTAATTTAAACAAACAATAATAATGATAATAATAACAATAATAATAATAAAAATAATAAAGCAGACCCGCGGGTCTACCCAGGTCCAACCCGATCCATTGGGTTACCCATTTACACTCTACTCCTAACCCAACTTAAAAGATCTGACCCGTACCCATCCTTATTTAATATAACCCGACCCTGTCACCATTTAAACTAACAAACTAACCCACCCATTTACTAACCCGACCCGACCCATTGGGTTAATGATATAACCCGAAAAACTCACGGGTTGTATCTTCTACAAAATACCCCGCCGCCACCACCGGCGCCGATTTTGCCGAAAAATCTTTCTCTCCTCGTTTCTCTCTCGTCCTTCCATCAAAATTGATGAAACCAACGCCAAATGGTTCGGTTTGAGGCCCTCTATCACATACTAGGAGCTAAGAACGGGGCTTATTCGTTTTGGGTTCCTACGATGTGCTTTTTCTTTTTCGGTTTATAAGGAATAATTGGATGCATGGGCTACCAAACGTGCCTCAACTTAAAAACTGCTACAGGGGTGTGTTAAGGGGATCATGAGGGTCAATTTGGTGTAACTAAAGTGGGTTTTCGTTACACTTTAAAAAATTAAGCTCCGGTGGGGAGCTTTAATGGCTACCGGAGCTTATTGGGAGCCATAGGCTCTGTTTGGGCGTGCTCGGGGGGTCCAGGAGGTGTGTGTGTGAGTTTAATAAACACAAATTAACTCAGAGGGGGGTGTGGATCTACCCGTGGGGGTCTCGGGTTCTCTCTCCCTTCCTTGGCGTCTCTGGCGAGCTCTTATTCTCTCTTGCATCTTCTTCTCCTTCTTCTCGAGCCTCTTTGTGTGTGTGTGATGGTGCAGTGGAGGGTGGGTTGAGGGAGAGGCAGTATGTGTGTGTGGTTGATCCTCTCTCTCTCGGCTCTTATATAAACACATACTCCACTCTCAAATACATACATACAATCATATACACACCTCCTCACACAGATTGAGAATCTGTTTGGAGTCTGATTGCGAGATTGAGTGATGGTGGTGGGCTGATTTAATTGGCATCCTAGGGACATGTGTGTGGCCGGCGGTTGGAGTGTATGAGGGTTAAGTCCGGCGGGTTTTGGGATAGGTTTGGATAGTGCCATTATCCAATAGTCATAAGTTAGTTTAGGGAAAGATTCTGTGTACCAAAGTTTCCATAAATGTGTGAGTTGCCGTCGCTAGGAAACGTGTGCTATGCAGTCCAATTTGATACAGATTCTACGGATTTGTGTGTTAATCAGTCCGTTTTGAAATTTGCAGTCTAAGAAATTAAATAATTAAATACGCACACGTATATTTTAGTTTCTGGGTTTGTAAAATAGGGGCACTGGAATTTATATGAACCAAAAATATACGGGGATCTTATTTTATTATTAATACAGAAATTTTACGGGTATTACAGTGAAGTTCTTCCCCAAATAGAGATCCTTAAGCTTATCCTCAAGCTTTTGCGGAGGTCCCTCCCATGACATCGTACACCACTTCGTCCACCAAACTAAGTCATATGGTGCTAACGGCTTTAGAGTTAATCCTCTTCCACATCTTGTCAGTCATCCCTTCCGGCTTGTTATCTTCACTGCACAATTCATCCTCTATACCTTGTTGCACCAAGAAATCCTTCATACGCACTTGCCACATGCTGAAATTCTTCTTGCCATCGAACTTTTCTATTGCCAATCACATATCCCCAGGTGAACTATCTCCAGCTGCCATGGATTCTCAACCGAACTCTGAGACCACTTGTAGGGAATGGGCCCATAATCACAACAAGAAAAACCACACCTACAAAGATGGAGATAAACAGAACAAGAGTGACACAACCACGAAAGAAAAATCAAGCAAACCAACACAACATGATTTAAATGTGGTTCGGCCCAACAATGCCTACGTCCACGTGCAAAGGCGATCACCTCGATTAATATAAAGATTACAAGCACTCAAGATCTCATGAGTATAACTCTCTAACCAAGTTATATGACACACACAATTGCTAGAAACTAATCTCTCACTCACTAGTTTGCAGTCTTCTCTTGTGTATGTAGAAGATTTCCAACCAATCTTATGAATCCCTTGAGTAAACCCTATATTTATATAGATTGTAGAGTCCAAATCCAAGTTGTAGTAGGATTTACCCCTATGGTAAGTCTTGTACAATAAGGAATACTCTCACAAACATTCTTATATAAAATAAGTAACTTCCACCTTCAAAGGAATCCTTATTTGATAAGGAATCACCAAATAAGGAATCAAATCATAATTAGGAAATAATTCTACTAATAGAATTTTAAGTACAATCCTAACAGTATGTTTCTAAAATATTTTTACGCTTCTTTAGTTTATGAAAATGTTCTAATTTGTTCTAGGATTCAAATATGATTTAGATCAAAATGCACACACATTTGAAAAGTGATTCCAAGGAAAGTCTGATATCGTAACTATGTCAAGACATTTCAAAAAAAGGTGATTGTGAATCTGTAACCCAATAATTGCATGTTCTCACTACCATCATGTGCTAAATGGATGACCAACATTAGGTAGGACTTGCCGGTCAGCTTAGGGCTCGTTTGGTAATGTTGTCGTTTTCTGTTTTCTGTTTTCTATTTTTGTTTTCGTTTTTTAGAAAACGAAAAATTGAAAACACGTTTGGTAACGTTTTTGTTTTTTGTTTTTAAAAAACGTTTTCAAATTTTGGGTAAAAAATGAAAACACCAAAAAGTCGTTTTGAGTTTCTTGTTTTTGTTTTTTTTTTTAAAAAAAAAAATCAACAATGTTACCAAACAAGTTTTTGTTTTTATTTTTTCAAAAAAAAAAAACCAAAACAGGTTTTCGTTTGTAAAAAACTGAAAACTCAAAATAGAAAACGTTACCATGCGAGCCCTTAATTAGTGGGTTGTTTTGTTGGGAAAAACCATCCCCACACGCGGAAGTACGATGCCACTGTTTGGGAAAACAACCAAACACACCCAAAAGTGCAAATTACAGAGAAACATAGCAAGAAAATACACAAGAAATTTATACGCGGTTTAGCAAAACTCTGCCTACATCCACAGCTAAGAAATTCGTACTTTTGCTATTGAGAATAAATCGGTACTAGATAAAACATGGATAAAATCAATATAGCCTAAATACAAAGACCCTTATACACCTCCTACTCAATACCCCAAATAACCCAAACCCGTACATTGGTATTTAACACTCTGCCCAAACCCCTGGACAAAGAGAGAACTCTCTATCTTTTCTCCCTTCCTCACCAACTCCACGGCCCACTATTAGGAGTATTTTGAGAAGGCTATGACTTTATTTCCAAGTTTTTAAGGATTAGTAATTAGGAGTCAGAAAGAAAAACCAAAATTATATTCCATTTGCATCTTAGTTCATTTAAATTTGGTTTTCTTTTATTTATTTGCTTAGGGAGAAAGTTATTAGCATTTTGAATACTTTGATTCATCAACAATATTTACTTATGTAACAAATATTGTGGACGGGCCATACGGGCACCCACATATTATTGGACTGGGTCCAAAGAGGTTCGGCTTGGACACCAAAGGAACGGGCATTTTGGGGGTCCAAGCCCATTAGGTTTTTGATATGCCTATATATAGTTATATGCATTACACAAAAACCTACATGAGATTAGAATACAATCTCAGCAGCCCCTCTTTCTTCCCTCACGTTAGTCTCTCTCTCTCTCTCTAACTCACGAATTCTCTCTCTAGCTAATCACCTTGAGGCTTGGGATTTAGATCGTGGATTTATCGGAGAACGCTCAAGAAGTATTCTCTGCGACTGAACGAGGTATAAGGAAGTGCACGGAGGCAGTGATCTCGTGGTTTACAAAGGGGGTTCGTAACAACGCCGATTTCGATCCAAGTTGAATTATTCCGCTAGGTAATGATCCTATATTCAACTTATATGAATGTGTGTATGCATTTTACATTGGTATCAGAGCCATTAGGATGTTTGTTCGCCTAATCTTGAGCCCAAAACAGATCCACCATTGTTGGATCATGTTTTGAATGCAAAAACCTTCCAAAATCGATTTCAAAGTGGGACTACCATTTAACCCTAATATTTGTCGAAATCTTTTATTGGTTTATGTTCTTATATGACTATAGAGTCTACCCATAAAGTTTCGTTGCCCAAATATCTCCGTAGAAGGAGAAAACAAAAAACCTAATTTCTGAAAAAATTTTGGCCGAAATTTTTTCCAAACTTTGAACTATTTTTCCGGACGATTGAGACGTTCAATCGGTCTGTTTTTTGGCTCAAAACTCAAGTACTCCGCGAGACCTTTCCAACCATATAAAATTTGTCCAAAACGGATCACAGACGAGGGAGATATAGCGTGCAAAGTTGGGGGGTCGCGCAGCAAAAAGCTGCGTTTTTTAGGGTTTTCTAAAGGTTGAAGATGACCCGGCATCCCCAGTCACGCGCCGGAGAGTGGGGTCCACTCACCGGCCAGTGATGGTCCGGGGTCGTCAAGTCCGGCGAGTGTGGGTCCCCCTCTGGGTCGCGGTCCATAATATATTTTTTAATTATTTTTATGGAAAAGTAAATTATTTGTTTTGTAATTAAAACAGTTTTTGTGTATTAAAACTAAGTTTTTTAATAATTTAAATCTGTTTTAATTACTTTAATATTCGGGAAAAATGTGAAAATTTTATTTTTAATTTTTCCTATGTTTAGGACACTGAGTGGGACCCAGAATAATTTCTTGTGAAATTACTCCATTATTTTTTGGTATTTTAGAGCATAAAAGTGCGTTAATGTGCGCGTTTTAAATTGCTTAAAATACCCAATGCATATTATTAATTCTTGAAATTAATATGTGGTGTTTTTAACACTGCTGGGGTGTTGTGGGACTGTTGCATGCTTATCTCCTAAATTTATGGTATTTTTGAAGCATTAAATCATGTTTTTGCCATTATTTTAATTGCCTAAAATATCATAAAATATTTATTAATTTTTTTGAAATTAATAATATGGTTGGGATTCTATTTTGGGCTATGTGAGACTGCTGGGTAGATTCATTCCTTTTAAATATTGCTTTTAAAGGAATTTGTCACATTGTTGTAGCTAAATCAATTTTATTTAATGAATTGATTATAACTGGATATATGCTCCCATAAATAATGGAATTTTTTTTATAATGAAAAATAAGTTTTTCAGGTATTTAAAATTTCCATGTGGACTTTAAATTTTTTTTGGTAATTTAAAGGTCCTTAAAGAATTGGTTTTAAATAAGTTTAAAACCCAAAATTATTTGTATAATTGATGAAAAATCTAGGATCTTTCATGATTCTTCCTTAGCTTATGGGAGTTATCCAGGGCTGCATATTTATATTTATTGCAACCTTTAGAGGCTCATTGCATTGTTGGTCACGTTTAATTACTGCTGTTTGTGATTGATTGACCCTATGACCTCTAATTCCTCCTCCTTAAGTGGAGTGACGGATGAGTCCATTCATTTTTAAAATAAGACCACATGATTGCTTGATGTGTGTGATTAATACATTTCTTTTAATCTGGCTTAAATGAATGGATAATAATTGACAATTTATAGAGCTTGTGTCCTCACGATGTATGTTTAAGGTCGTTCTTGTATATGTTTATAAACAAAGCATCCCTATTTTTATTGGGCTATAAATGTAATGTGAGGACGAGAGTTTTGTATTGGAAAAGCCTATTTTGTAAAGGGATGGTTTTCTTTGTTTATATATCATAAACTTGAATTATCTTAGCATGAGCTCTACATTGTTAATTTGGACCCACGTGGGGTTCTTGCGCATTTTTGTTGTATGGCGCATTTATACATATTGTGGATGATCTTAGATAGGTTTAAGAACCATCTAATAGATATTTGTTTGTAAAATCAGTTATTAAAGTTTTTTCCTTGATTTACAAAATTTGGGATTTGATTAATAAGCAATAGCAAGTTTTTTGGTCTTAAAATTGTAAAAAGGGGAAATATCGTTTATAATTGGATTTTTAAAACAAAATTTTTGAAGTGTGCAAATAATAACGTCAAAAACCCTTTGCGCATATTTTTTTTGAATGTAGAAATGGCTTCAAAGCAAATTGTCGCTGATTTGAACAAAGATAACAAGTTTAATGGGAAAAACTATGACGCATGGCAACGTAGAGTAACTCTCCTGTTAACTGAGGAAGAATTGCTTCCCCATCTAACTCAGTCAATGGTCCAACCCGAATTGCCAGTAAATGGGCCCATGGCCCAATATCGCCGAGACCTTGAAACCTATAATGAATGGATCAAGAAGGATAATCACACGCGCAATATATTGTTAAGCAGCATGAATGATGATCTTCTTGCTGAGTATTTCCAATACTCCAGTGCCAAGGAATTATGGGACCAGCTAAAATTTGCTTTTGGTGGGACATCAACCACTAGGCTCAGGAGCCTGGTGTTGAAGTTCGAGGTGTATCGGAAAGATCCCAAGCAATCGATGACTGAACATCTTAGGACGATGTCTGGTATGATTCGAGATCTTGGTGCTGCTGGGAACATCCTCACTGATGAACAACAGATTCAAGCGGTGATTCGGTCACTGCCTGAAACTTGGGTCCATATGAAGCAAATTTTAACACATAATGATAGTATCAAGAACTTTGCTGATATATCTAAACATGTGGAGCTGGAAGCGGAGCGCCAAGAGGCGAACCGCATTACTACACTCATGGCAAGAACTTCCATAGGTGGAGGTGAGCGCGGGACTAGTGGGTCCAAGCGCAATGCCAAGAGTAAAAGGGCTCAGAAAAAGGGTGGAGCTAATAAGTTAGCTCCAAAGGCTGATAAACCAAAGAAGCGCAGGGGTAAGCGCGCTGGTAAGAAAAATGCTTCCAAATCAAAATGCTCCAACTGTGGAGGATTGGGACACTTCGCTCGTGAGTGCACTGAGCCGAAGAAGGTAACTTTCCCACCCAACTCTCTCTATACTTTTGTGAGTTCTCATGTCCTAATCGCTCATTCGCTCCATGATTGGATTGCAGATACAGGAGCAACAAGGCATGTGACCAGAGATCAAGGGGGGTTCGTAGATTATCATAAGATTCCAAGTGGCACCAGTAGGGTATACATGGGGAACGGCACTTGTGAAGAAGCAGCTGGAGTAGGTTCATACCAACTTCATTTGCGCACAGGGCGCACATTACTTCTTCATGATGTGCTTTACGTACCCGGAATCCAATATAATCTACTCTCGATCTTAGCACTTCTTGATTTAGGTTTTATTTTTCAGTTTGGACTTGATAAGTTGGATATTGTTTTGGATGGTGTTACTTTTGGACATGGTTTTTTATGGAATAATCTATTTAAAATTGATATGTTTGATTCCATTTCCTCTACTTCTTTAGTTGCCGATTCAGATATAAATATTGACTCTGTAACTTGGCATGCTAGACTTGGACACATAGGACGTGACAGGATGACTAGATTAGCACGAGAAGGCCTTCTAGGCCCACTCGCTAAGGTTAACCTACCTACGTGTGAGTCTTGCCTAGCAGGTAAAGCATGCCGTAAGCCTTTTGGTAAGGCTAAAAGAGCTACCCAAGCATTAGAACTAATACACTCAGACATATGTGGACCAATGAATGTGAAAGCACGTCATGGCGCCTCTTATTTCCTTACTTTTATCGATGACTACACGCGATATGGCTATGTCTATTTGATTTCTCGCCGCTATGAAGCTCTAGATTGTTTCAAACGCTTCGTAGCAGAGGTTGAGAATCAGCTAGAAAAGTCCCTAAAGACTTTTCGAACAGACAGAGGACGCGAGTACTTATCTGATCAGTTCAAGGAACTGTGTGAGGAAAAGGGGATACGCAGACAATTAACTATTCCTGGAACTCCGCAACAAAATGGTGTTGCAGAAAGAAGGAATAGAACACTTCTAGATATGACTAGATCTATGATGGCCCAAGCTAACCTCCCAATATCATTCTGGGGGGATGCACTTTTAACTGCTGCCTACATACTTAATAGAGTGCCTTCACAGTCAGTTCCTTCCACCCCCTATGAGCTATGGAAAGGCGAAAAGCCCAATTTGGAGCATTTGCGCCCGTCGGGCTCATCAGGATATGTTCACAGTACTTCCCATATGCATGGGAAACTAGGCCCGAGAGCTAAGAAGCATATCCTCATAAGATATTCTGACAGCTCAAAAGGCTATGTTATGTATGGTGAACATCCGGATGGAGGAATGACAGAGATTGAGTCACGTGATGTTGATTTCATTGAGAATGACTTTCCCAATATCGGTGACGCTAAAAGAGATCTTGACCTCTATGAGATGGAGGATGTTGAAGATGTCGTACCATCTTTACGCGAGGGTGGGGAAATTAAAATTCCACATCCAGTAATCGCCGAAAATGGTGCTAGTCTTCAGCCGAGTGGGAGTACGCCGCTAGACACTAGTGGGAGTGTACCAGACAGTGGGAGTACACCACTGGACATTCAAGATTCTCAGGTAGCACACCGCAGAAGCAGATGAGGAAAAGTTCCATGTCGGCGTTTCGATATTGAGGAAGAAGCTCTCATGTGTACAGTAGATGACGATGAGCCTGCTTCCTATAAGGAAGCGCTTTCTTCTGCTGCCAAATCTCAGTGGATGGTTGCTATGTAAGAGGAGTTGAGCTCTATGGACAAAAATAAAGTCTGGGAGTTAGTTGATATTCCGCCTGACCGTAAGACCATTGGAAACAAGTGGGTTTTCAAAGTCAAGCGTAAGGCAGATGGATCAATTGACAAGTATAAGGCGCGCCTAGTGGCGAAAGGTTATACCCAACGAGAGGGTGTAGACCATGGAGACACGTTCTCCCCTGTGGTGAGATTTGCCTCCATACGCCTTATTCTGGCAATCGTCACACATTTAGACTTAGAACTCTTCCAGATGGATGTCAAAACTGCGTTTCTCAATGGAGAACTAGACGAAGAGATCTATATGGATCAACCTATTGGTTTTATAACCAAAGGGAATGAGCGCAAAGTGTGCCATCTCAAACGATCTATTTATGGTCTCAAGTAATCGTCAAGGCAGTGGTACTTGAGGTTCCATGATTCAATCGCCTCTTTTGGTTTTGAGATGATTGAAGAGGACCACTGTGTGTACATCAAACAGTCCAAGAAGAGTATTCTGATTCTATCTTTGTACGTCGATGACATCCTTTTAGCTGGAAATGACATGAGTGCCATTGTCGCCACTAAAGAGTGGTTGTCCTCTCAGTTTGAGATAAAGGACATGGGTGAGGCCAACTATGTGTTGGGAGTTAAGATTGTGAGAGATCGGTCAAAGAAACTTCTGTGTTTATCTCAAGAGACTTACTTAAAGAAGGTTCTTGAGCGTTTTCACATGAATAACTCAAAACCCATTGACACTCCAGTTGATAAGGCATTCCACTTGACTTTAGATCATTGTCCTAAGAATGCAGAGGAAAAGGAACAGATGTCCAACGTGCCATATGCATCTGCAATAGGGAGTCTGATGTACGCTATGTTGTGTACTCGTCCAGACATCTGCTATGCGGTGGGTCTAGTTAGTCGTTACCAGAGTAACCCTGGTCCATATCACTGGAGAGCAGTGAAGCGGATCTTGTGATACATTCGCGGGACTATGGATCTTGCCCTTTGTTATCATGGAGGAGATTTGAAGCTGAGAGGATATAGTGATGCTGATTGGGCTAGCGATAAAGATGAACGCAAGTCCACTTCTGGCTACGCATTCACACTTGGAGGTGGAGCAATCTCTTGGTGTAGCAAGAAGCAGTCATGCATTGCACTATCCACGATGGAGGCAGAGTATGTGGCTTGTTCGACAGCTATTCAGGAAGCTGTCTGGTTGAGAAGGTTTTTGCGACGCCTAGGCTCTTCGCCTCATGGGGATGAAGCAGTGCTCATTTACAGCGATAGCACATTAGCCTTGGCCTATGCAAAAGACCCCAAGTACCATGGGAAGTCAAAGCACATAGATATCCGCCATCACTACATTCGAGACATGGTTGCGCAAGGGGAAGTTGTCTTGAGGCATATCTCCACTGGCAGTATGGTGGCTGATCCATTGACTAAGCCCATTGCCAGAGATGTTTTTCTGTCCCACATTAGCAGCATGGGACTTCGTAGGATTTGATATGCTTAGACACTTGTATTGGATTTGACATTATTATTCTTATTATTATCCAGTTAATAATAAATCTGTTGATTTCCATATATGTAATTGTTGTATGAATGGATTGAATGCACATTTCTAATATGTCACCGGGCTTGAATTGACCTGCTCACACGGGTGATTCACCTTGGCGCTGAGATAGTGAAGTAGGACATGCGTGTCCACGGCGCTTAGATGGCGAGTAAGATGAGACATTTGTGTTCATGGCGCTTAGATAGCTAGCTAGGATATGTGTGTCCATAGCGCTTAGAAAGCGAGCTTGAACACTTATATCTATGCAGTATAAGGACAGCGAGCTAGATATAAATCCTATTTTTCTATATGTCGCCTTAGATGGATCTAAGATGAGACCTTTTACATTTGGTCGTACATAGAGATATCCCACAACTCTATGTAGCCTGTTTACAGCCGAATGTGAATTTTCAGATGGGCGCTAAGAAGAGCGACTGTGCTGGAGACTCAGGTTAGACGTTTTGTGTAACGTCTAGACTAAGATTCGTATGGCGTTACTTGTTTTTCCAAACACAGAGTGACATGCCCATTTTTATGGAAGAACGCCATTGCATACATATCATACTGTATGTGCTTTTGCGATTGATTGTGGAGCAGTGAATGGATTCCTCTTCATTGCTGTGTGAGCCATGTAGCATATCCAAGATATTGGTTATCCTACAAACTGGTTGCCTTCACGACTTGAGACTATGTCATGAAGAGGACGCTTGATGACAGTTTAGCATGCTATCCTAGGACGATGAGATTATTCCGTTCTATGGGGTGTGTCTGGGCAAGCGGTCAAGTTAGTCGGATTGACATGTGGGCTCAGGGAAGACAATTCAATAACACACCATGTTTTGTGACTCATTAGCGGGCCTGCGACAATCGTATTTTGTTACTGATATGTCATGAGTACACTACATTGAGGTGGTGCAGCAATTCTTTTCACCGAGGGATTGAGAATACTGTGTCCGGTGTGGTTGAATCGTCTAAGGCATACACGAGAAGTTTCCAAGTGATGTGTCTTACTGGTTATGGTGATGATTTGGCATTACACTCCTGTCGCTGTACTTTCTTTTCGTAAGGTCGCACGTTCTATTTCCCTGTATGAAGATTGAGAAGTTCCGTTGTGTTGAGAGATTGGTTTTAGTATCAATCCTATGTGGGTGAGTGGGAGATGTAACAAATATTGTGGACGGGCACCCACATGTTATTGGACTGGGTCCAAAGAGGTTCGGCTTGGACACCAAAGGAACGGGCTTTTTGGGGGTCCAAGCCCATTAGGTTTTTGATATGCCTATATATAGTTATATGCATTACACAAAAACCTACATGAGATTAGAATACAATCTCAGCAGCCCCTCTTTCTTCCCTCACGTTAGTCTCTCTCTCTCTAACTCACGAATTCTCTCTCTAGCTAATCACCTTGAGGCTTGGGATTTAGATCGTGGATTTATCGGAGAACGCTCAAGAAGTATTCTCTGCGACTGAACGAGGTATAAGGAAGTGCACGGAGGCAGTGATCTCGTGGTTTACAAAGGGGGTTCGTAACAACGCCGATTTCGATCCAAGTTGAATTATTCCGCTAGGTAATGATCCTATATTCAACTTATATGAATGTGTGTATGCATTTTACAACTTAGATCATATGTTATTTATTTCTACAATGAAGGTGAAATAGGAATGGAGGGTTACGAATTTGAAAAAATGAGGAAGAAGATTAAGTTACCAGTCTTATTGTTTTGAATTTAGTAAAGAGACATTTCAAGGATATTTTTCTTGAAATTTCTTTTTAATTGAGGGGCATTTCAGACCCAAAAAAAGAGAAAGATGGTCTATTAATAGAACTGCTTTGGACAGGGACCTTCGGCCAAACAAGGACCAAATTTTGGACTCATATCAAAAGGACCTTTGGTTCACTAATTACAATTCAACTCATCCAAAGCCATGAGTCAAGTCATAAATTCCATCTAAAGAGAAATTGAATTAATATTAATGCTATTGTAATTCAACTCATCCTAAATATTGTTCAAAGACATTTTCTTCTCACTTCTTAATAAATCTAATTCAAATTCATTTAATATCATTTTAAACTTTACCGCAATTCTACACCAAAAATGTATATAAAATAGAACAAAAAATTGCCTCGAGAGCCGAACCACCGTAAACTTAGTCTCCCAAGTGCCACTAGGTAATGCCCCTATCAAGCCATCCAACGTCAAATTTTTTTATCCACCCTGAACGCTACCCAAATTTTTGGGTAAACCTACAATTATAGCATTATTGTCAATGACCTTGCTGTCCATCGAATCAAAAATTGCCGCTAATTCAGTCTTCCTATTATGCAAAAGCTATAGAAGTATGGAACTGATTTACGTACTCAACTGTAATTAACAAAATCATACATAAGAAGTCAATTTTCATGTAAGATAAGAAGAGACAACTTATTGACCCTGTTTTCGAAAAAAAAAAAAGGCAACTGTTCTAGTATATCTATAATTAAACATGCGGGAACGAGGTTTCTTGTCTTAATACCAGGAAATAATGGGACCCACCCAAAAGCAAAGTAGTTGGAAAAAATCTCAAGATTGGGTGTCTTTTAAGCAGTAATAGCACATATGAACCCTCTAGAATTTAATCTCAAACAACTCTTAAATGTAATTCTGTTATCATGTTTTGCATGCTTTGTTCTTAAATTTAGTGAGGAAAACACCAAAAAAGGAAATTTTTTTTCCCTCCCCCACGTGAACTACAAGAAAAGTGAAAAAATAAATTTAATAATTTAATTGAAAGCAACATAGAAATGATTTGGTTTCTAGTAGGTATACACCAGTATAATCGTATCTTTTCTTTTCAGAATTCTTGTGAAATCTAAAAAGAACAACATGATATGCACAGAAATATCCAGTCATTGTCAAACCTCCGGGTCAGCGCGGAGATGTTGAGTCATCCGGCAAAGGCGCCTGCCTTTCAGTAGTCCCGAGCCCATCAGCTATAGACCGCCCGGTCTGAGCCAACAGGTCGGGTCCACGAAGCAATGGTATTCCGAAAGTACCGCTCGGTTAGCAGCGCGTATCCAGGTAGTTTCCTATTCCAGCTAGAGGACTGAAGGAAAGAATAGGCAGTTTCCTAAGCCACTTAGGAAGCTCACCCTAAGTTATGCGAATCAATTGTAATCAGATTAGGCTTCCTAATCTGACTAACTTACCATGTAAGGGTGGACTCTTGTATCTATAAAAGACGCCACCTACCCTACTTACGGGGATCCGGATCACAGCCTAGCGAGCAAGCATAAACATACTGCTACTCACTCATCTTCATCATACACATATACCCGGCCAGTATTACTGGTAGTGCCGCTCACCTTTGTCGGCTCACCAGGCCCACTGGTGATCTGCTAGTAAAAGCGCACTGACACAACCGTGGACGTAGGTCACCTTGTTAACGGGGCCGAACCACACACAATTCTCCTGTACTCATCTTATTTTCTCTGAAATCTCTCTTACCAGTTTTTGGCATCATCAGTTTGGCGCCGTCTATGGGAAACGACTGATTTCTCCAAAAAAAAAAAAAAACAACTCTTGACTGATCAACATGCCGCCCAAGAAGAGTAAGAAGATAACTACTTAGGCCGGTCACGAGGATTCACAGCCCGGGCGACCGGCTACCTCCATGACCTCCGAACAACTTACGGCCGCATTAGGGCAACTCCTGGAAGGCCAACGGCGAACCCAAGAACAGATTGAAGCGCTGTTGGCTCGGCAGGACAACCGTCCTGAATCTGAAAATCAGCCCGAGAAAAGTGCCCCTGATCGGGAGCCCGCTCGAGTTCGAAAGCACACCCGTTCTGCCCCGGTGTCCCCATAAGACTGGGAACGCCTCGGCGATGGTGAGCGCAGCCAAGCACCCTGGCGCACTCGAAGGCGAGCTCGGTCCAACCCGCGTCGGGTGGAGGACACTAGAACTATAATTAACAGACGACGCGCGACCAGAGGGGAGGGACCAGGACAGAGAGCCCGGGAATCAGCCAAAGACCCCCCGGTTCGGAGCCAGGGGGATCTTAGGCATACGATTACTTGGACTCGGCGCCAGTTTTTATCCCCAAGGTCGACGCACTTCGAGCAAGAGGCGTCATCATCCGACCTGACCTACCACTCGGATGTGGAGAAGAACACCGGGTGGGATAATGTGAAGGCCCAAATCGAGGAGTTACAGCAGCAAATCGTGAGGTTGAGCCGCAAGTCTGGCCACGATCTCACCAATACGGAGACAAAATCACCCTATACAGCCCGAGTAACGCAGTTCCCTATCCCGCAGAAGTTTAAGCCTCCCCATCTTAGCTCTTACGACGGTACAGGGAGTCCGGTAGATCATGTCCGCACCTACAAGGCTCAAATGGCACTAGCCACCACGGTGGACGAGCTACTGTGCCTGGCCTTTTCTAGCACTCTTAAAGGGCGGCAGCGCAGTGGTTCCATGCTCTAAAGCCTCGGACGGTTGATGACTTCAAAACCCTAAGCAAGCTTTTCATCAATCAGTTCGTGGGGATGCTCGACCGGTCCCAACCGGACACTCAGCTACTGACCGTCAAGCAGCGCAAGGGGGAATCCCTGAGGGAGTATGTGGACCGCTTCAACCAGCAGAGACTCCAGATCCATAATCTTAATGAAACGGCCGCAATAATGGCCTTCTGCTCTGGAGTTCAGCACACCATGGTGTTGGAAAACAGGTTTAAATTAAGTATTTAAACGCGCAGCGGAAATAATCAAGTTACAAGACTTTATTGGCATTCCCGGATCTACTACTCGTCAATTCTAGATATGCGCACAAGAGGGGACAAGTGTTATACCTTAGTGTCTTGAACCCAATTCTGATATTCTCCTTTCTTGGTGATGCAGCAACCTTCACTAGGTTGTCTTCACCCTTATGACTCCTGCGGATGCTTCCCAGAGAGACTAGAAATGGTGGGATATCTAATAGAGAGGAAGGAGAAGGTTTGGGGCTCTAAAACAGTTTCTGCAGCTTCTGGTTAATAAAATCGTCGAATCCTTTTTCTAGAACCCAGCTGCCCTATTTATAGATTTCCAGAACTGACCTAGACTTCGAGCGATCGAAGAACTTCGATCGATTGAACCTTAGATCGATCGAAGCATTCTCGATCGATCGAACCTGCCATGACTTCAATCGATCGAACATACTTCAATCGATCGAACTTGTCTTGACAGCTTCCTCAAGTGTCTTTCCAAGCATCCTAGCGGAGCTAAGAGTGGGACCTCCTAGGCTCTTTATTGTTGGCTCAGACCTGTTTGTTAATTACCATGACCAAACTCTATGATCAGCAAACTAACCAACTGGTCAGTTAATGTTTACTCCACTATAAAACGATAACTGAACTCCAACGCTAAAGAACATATCCGAAGCGATAACTAGACTTATATGTTATACTAATGTTCCTCTACCGTCAGCACTCGCAATCATATTCAGGTAGTCAGATAACAGTTACTGTCAACCTGAATCATGATTACTTCTTGTATTCCTTGAGTCCCTATTCACCTGTCATGATTACCAAACATGTTGATAACTCTTATCAACAAGACTGCAGTACTCAGTAATCAACTTGGTGACATTCTCAAGGGAATGCTTACTCTGAATCAGAGGGTAGATTCTGTCTTGACAATATATGTTCACAACCCTATGAACATAACATACCCAAGATACCCAGGTGTTGATCTTTTATAGACCTCACTGATTGGTAAGTCAAAGCAGTCATATCCACAGTCTGTGTTCATAATCGTCTCAAGATTGAGAACACGTACCTTATACAAGTTATGAGTTCCTATTGACTGTTTGACAGTCTTAAGCGTCAATAAGAAAGCTCAGGTCCGTCAATGCACTATAAGCACTAGCATATCAACTATGAGTTACACTCTAGTGATTGAGATTCATCACTCCATCCAATGGTAGTCAATCATGCTACAGTGTATACCTGATGAGCTATCCACTCTCATCATCTACTGTGACAAGTTCTAAGTATCAATGGATAGTAGTTCGTATCTCACTTGTATGTATCTCATACACACACGAATTACTTACTATGATATTTAAGGATTAACAATCATCTCATGAAATGAACATACACAATGAAATGTAAAGCTGATATCCATATATTAAAATGTCAATGTCTCATACATAAAGTAATGGTTTGAGGACACAAACCCAACAAACTCCCACTTGCACTCACAACCATACAGGATTACATCTGAGACCTAGACCATCTAGATGACGATCAAAGACCTTCTGTGGCAAGGCCTTTGTAAACAAATCAGCAAGATTGTCAGCGGTGGCAATCTTGGTGACAGTCACATCTCCACGTTGAACAATATCTCAGATAAGATGATATTTCCGTTCTACGTGCTTTCCCTTTCCGTGGTTCCTTGGCTCCTTGGACTGAGCCACTGCCCCACTATTATCACAATAAAGCGTAATAGGTGACAGCGACGCCGGTACCACCTCGAGCTCCATAAGGAACTTCTTGAGCCAAACATCTTCTTTTGCGGCTTCACAAGCAGCCACATACTCAGCTTCTGTAGTTGAGTCTGCAATGCATTTCTACTTAATGCTCCTCCAACTAACAGCACCACCTCCCAAGGTAAAGAGATGATCGGACGTCGACTTCCTCGAATCTTTATCTGACATAAAATCCGAGTCAGTGTATCCCACTGGAATTAACTCACTACCGCCGTATATAAGCATGTAATCTTTAGTCCTTCTCAAGTACTTAAGAATGTGCTTAACAGCTGTCCAGTGCTCTGGACCTGGATTCAACTGATATCTACTAACCATGCCTATGGCAAAGCAGATATCTGGTCTAGTGCATAACATCGCATACATAAGACTTCCCACTGTCGAAGCATAGGGAATTTCTGTCATACGATTCCTCTCCTCCTGTGTCTTTGGACACTGGTCCTTGGAGAACACTAAACCATGCCTGAAAGGTAACAAACCTTTCTTCGAATTATCCATTGAAAACCTAGTCAGCACTTTCTCGATATAACCAGCTTGAGATAATCCCATTATCTTTCGCTTACGATCTCAAAAGAGCTTTATTCCAAGAATATAGCTCGCCTCCCCTAGATCCTTCATATCGAAAGTACTAGCTAGCCAAACCTTGACTGTTGACAACGTCGCTATATCATTCCCAATGAGTAGAATGTCGTCAATGTAAAGCACAAGAAAAGCCACCACTTTCCCTTCACACTTCTTGTATACACAAGGTTCATCCAGATTCTGTATGAAACCAAACGACTTGACCGCTTGGTCGAATCGGATGTTCCAACTTCTGGATGCTTGCTTAAGCCCATAAATGGACTTTTGCAACTTGCATACCAAGTTACCTTTCTGACCAGCTATGAACCCTTCTGGTTGTTGCATATAGATGTCCTCCTCAAGATTGCCATTCAAGAATGCAGTCTTGACGTCCATCTGCCAGATCTCATAATCTAGGCATGCAGCAATGGATAAGAGTATTCTGATGGACTTGAGCATGGCTACAGGCGAGAAGGTTTCCTCATAGTCAATGCCCTCCCTCTGAGTATAACCTTTCGCTACAAGCCTTGCCTTAAAGGTCTCAACCTTTCCATCAGATCCTCTTTTCCTCTTGTAGACCCACTTACAACCAATGGGTTTAATATTGGCTGGAAGTTCTACAAGATCCCAGATATGATTGGAATCCATAGATTCCAATTCAGCCTTCATAGCTTTAATCCAATGAGCTGAATCAACATCAGCCATTGCCTCTTCATATGTGGCAGGATCAGATTCAGATTCTATGGAGGCAGCTTCAAAAACTTCTCCTAAGAACATGTATCTATCAGGCTGGCTGATAATCCTCCCACTACGACGAGGTACCGGTGCGGAATTAGGTGAAGAAGTGGTATTTTCTTGATTTATATCGTTATTAACTGCGGGTTGGACTGAGGGCTCTCCTTCTATCTCTCTCAGATCTATCCTTCCCTTAGGTTTATGGTTCATGATATAATCATCCTCCAAGAAAACAGCATTCGTACTAACGAACACCTTCTGTTCTCTTGGATCATAAAAATACCATCCATAAGTACCCTTTGGATACCCCACGAAGTAACATATTTCCGATCTAGAATCCAACTTGCTCATCTTTCCTTTTAGCACATGTGCCGGACACCCCCATATCCGGAGATGTTGCAAAGAAGGCTTGCGCCCAATCCACATCTCTCGTGGTGTCCTGGGAACAGATTTTCTTGGTACTAGATTTAGTATGTAAGCAGAGGTTTCCAAAGCATAACCCCAAAGGAATAAAGGTAACTCGGAATAACTCATCATTGACCTAGTCATGTCTAAAAGAGTCCGGTTCCTTCTCTCCGCTACACCGTTCTGCTGAGGCGTATCAGGTGCAGTCAACTGTGACAGAATCCCATTCTGTACGAGGTGATCAATAAACTCATTAGAGAGGTACTCGCCACCTCGATCAGATCGAATGGCCTTGATATGTGCGCCCAATTACTTCTCCACTTCAGCCATAAACTCTCTGAACTTTTCAAAGGCTTCAGACTTGTGCTGCATTAGGTACACATATCCATACCTAGAGTGGTCATCTGTAAATGTTATGAAATACTCATAACCACCCCGTGCTCTAATATTTATTGGTCCACACACATCAGTATGAACTAATTCCAACAATGCATTGGTTCTATTGCCCTTTCCGGGAAAGGGCCTTTTGGTCATCCTACCCTCTAAACAAGACTCGTAGACTTCCATTGGTTCAAGAACCAAATCGCCTAAGACCCCTTCTTTGACTAGTCTGCCAATCCTATTTAGATTGATATGCCCAAGCCTCATATGCCAAAGCCTTGTTGGATTAGTGGAAGGTTCCTTTCTTTTAGATGGTATAGTAACCACTGAGTTATTAAGTTCCATGCAAGAGTCTTTAGAAATATTGGAAGTAATCACATACAATCCATTTGATTTAACACCAGAACATATAAAAGAACTATTTCTTTTAATCACAACTTCAGTTCCAAAATGAAAAGAATAACCATTATTCGATAAAATAGAAACTGAAATTAAATTACGTCTCATTGAAGGGACGTAAAGTACATCTGATAAAATCAAAACTTTATTGTCTAGAAATTCTAAAACTACGACTCCTATAGCAACCGCAGAAACAGTTGCGCTAGAACCTAGAGTAAGCACGATTTTCCCATCACTGCATTTTGTGGTTGATCTGAACCCCTGCAATGAATTACAGATGTGGTTAGTCGCACCAGAATCAATGCACCAAGTGTTTGAAGTATCCGTAATAAAACTTACTTCAATCACATGTGATTCAATCATACCTTGAACTCATGTAGCTAAGAATTCTGGACAGTTCCTCTTCCAGTGGCCATTGTCACCGCATTGGAAACACTTTCCTTTGCCTTGGCCACCCACCTTCCCTTTGCCCTTACCTTTTCCCTTAGATTTCGCAATCTTAGGGATCGGTCCAACACTTGAACCACCAGTGCCAGCCTTCTTCTTCCCTTTCTTTTATTTCGGTGTAGATCGGGAAGAGGAAGCGCTTTTCTCAACGTTCAAAACCTTGACCCCCGATTTGATCACCCCTTCCGCTGTCAAAAGAGAACTCATCAATTCGCTCATTGAAAAATTCATTTGATTCATATTATAGTTAAGTTTAAATTGAGCGAATGAAGGCGAGAGCGAATTGAGGATCATATCAACTTGGGTCTGTGCATCGATGTTGGCACCAAGGGTCTCCAGCTCATTTAAATAACCAATCATTTTTTAAACATGTTCTTTGACTGGAGTCCCTTCCGACATCTTTGCACTCATTATCTTCTGCATGGCTACCTGTCTAGCATGCCTGCCATGCTCCCCAAACATCTTTTTCAGGGATGTGATAATGTCACAGGCTGAATCGTTCGATTGGAATTGGTGTTGCAATTCACCAGCCATTGAGGCCAGAATGTAGCAACGAGCCATTCCATTCGACTTCTTCCATTTGTCGAACTCGTGTCTAGCAGCTGCCGAAGCATTTGCCACAGGTTCTTCAGGGCTTGGGGTGGTGAGGACATATAAGTGATCCTCCGCAGTTAACACGATATCAAGGTTACGTTTCCATTCAGTGTAGTTATTTCCAGTTAACTTGTTTTGAGTGAGTATGGTGGCAAGAGGACTAAATGCAGATCCAGACATTTTGATTTATTGTAAAAATCAAAAGACAAAATAAATATGGATATCAAAATTTGACAGTTTGAAATAAAAGAATCCTTAAAACTCTTATTAAAAAACAAGGTCGCCGGAATATCAAAACGAAAGAGTAAAGCCTCCTTATGGCAGTCAAAATTCGATCTTTTGATTTATCATGATTTATCCGCTATGCAACTCTTGCAAAAACAAGTCGTGACTCCCGAACCTATTTGATCTCTAAGTTTCTGAATAATGCCCCGTGTGGGATCCCTTATCCATATCTTAGCTAGTGTGTACCATTAACTAGGATCCAATCACAACCGCCTCAAGTAGCGCCTCTGTATGGTGGCCACCCTCTAACACGTCTGATTGATCCTATCCATAGGAAGTTCACATCTAGTAACCAATGAGTAGTGTACCCTCCGTATGGAATGATCACCCCTGGCGAGGTGACACAGAATGCACTACTCATCTTACAGTGAACCGTTAATGGAAGATCGTGGGTGTTATTAATAAGACCCTCTCCCACTAGATTTAGTAATTAAGGATTTTGCTTTTGGAAAAATTGTTTCCATACATTACCCATAAACATCCAATGTTTACTAATGCGTGGAAACGGTTTTTGAACTTTATTTTAGAAAACTTATTTTACGTGCATGCGAATAGTAACAATATAATTAAATGCCAATCACAAACCAAGCACATAAAACAAAAAACTAAAATTGAAAATAAAGACATCCAAACGATGCCTCTATCTCCCATGGCTCTATCTCCATAGAATCTCCTTTTGGTTTGATCGCCTCCAGCTCCATCTTCATGGACAACGGCTCCTTGCTCCATCTTCATGGAATTTCTAATTCTATTACATTGGTACTATGCTTCTTTCGAAGATTACAACTTTTCTAGAAATAGAAAACAACAACAAGAAAATAAAGAAGGCTAGGGAAACCGGTGCGACTTTCCTTTTCATAGGATTGAAGTCACAGCGCCCTTTACACATGCCTTAAAACCAAACCAAACTTAAATTACAACATGCACCAATCTCAAACAATTTAAATACAAAATTTAAACGCTCTTGGTGCCATGGGAGTTAGCGACTAATCTTGCCGCAAAAAGGGTTAGTCGTGCACGCATCCACACATACATAACAAATATATGTAACTATTGGAACACTTAATTGATTCACACAGTATATAAACTCTTTACATACTGAATTAGAACTTAAAACAGCATCTTACTTCTCTGTCATAGTTCGATCGATCGAAGCCAGTTCGATCACTCGAACCTTCGATCGATTGAACACTGTTCAATCGCTTGAACATTCTGTTTCACATAATGATTTGAAAAAATTGCAGATTATTTTAAAATTAAAGTCTTTAATTTCAAAACTCTTTAAAACTGTGAAACAGAGAACTTGACAAAGAGTCTGTCTCGATCGATCTAACTACATTCGATCGGTCGAACACCAGTAGGTTTCGATCGATCAAAAACTGTTCGATCAATTGAGTACAGAGAGCGTTCGATCGATCGAGACTACTTCGATTGATCGAACCCACCTTGCATCCAATGCAATCACAGATTTGTATACTGCTGGGATAACACTACAGAAACAGATCTGTGATGATGCAGTTTCGAAAACAGTTCTAAAAATAACATGCAAATCAAAACTAGTGTTCCAAAAACGCATCTATAGATCCAAACGAGCGTGGCTCTGATACCAATTGTTGGAAAACAGGTTTAAATTAAGTATTTAAACGCGCAGCGGAAATAATCAAGTTACAAGACTTTATTGGCATGACCGGATCTACTACTCGTCAATTCTAGATATGTGTACAAGAGGGGACAAGTGTTATACCTTAGTGTCTTGAACCCAATTCTGATATTCTCCTTTCTTGGTGATGCAGCAGTCTCCACTAGGTTGTCTTCACCCTTATGACTCCTGTGGATGCTTCCCAGAGAGACTAGAGATGGTGGGATCTCTAATAGAGAGGAAGGAGAAGGTTTGGAGCTCTAAAATAGTTCCTGCAGCTTCTGGTTAATAAAATCGTCGAACCCTTTTTCTAGAACGCAGTTGCCCTATTTATAGATTTCCAGAACCGACCTAGACTTCGAGCGATCGAAGAACTTCGATCGATCGAACCTTAGATCGATCGAAGCATTCTCGATCGATCGAACCTGCCATGACTTCAATCGATCGAACATACTTCAATCGATCGAACTTGTCTTGACAGCTTCCTCAAGTGTCTTTCCAAGCATCCTAGCGGAGCTAAGAGTGGGACCTCCTAGGCTCTTTATTGTTGGCTCAGACCTGTTTGTTAATTACCAAGACCAAACTCTTTGATCAGCAAACTAACCAACTGGTCAGTTAATGTTTACTCCACTATAAAACGATAACTGAACTCCAACGTTAAAGAACATATCCGAAGCGATAACTAGACTTGTATGTTATACTAATGTTCCTCTACCGTCAGCACTCGTAATCATATTCAGGTAGTCGGATAACAGTTACTGTCAACCTGAATCATGATTACTTCTTGTATTCCTTGAGTCCCTATTCACCTGTCATGATTACCAAACATGTTGATAACTCTTATCAACAAGACTGCAGTACTCAGTAATCAACTTGGTGATATTCTCAAGGGAATGCTTACTCTGAATCAGAGGGTAGATTCTGTCTTGACAATGTATGTTCACAACCCTATGAACATAACATACCCAAGATACCCAGGTGTTGATCTTTTATAGACCTCACTGATTGGTAAGTCAAAGCTGTCATATCCACAGTCTGTGTTCATAATCGTCTCAAGATTGAGAACACGTACCTTATACAAGTTATGAGTTCCAATTGACTGTTTGACAGTCTTAAGCGTCAATAGGAAAGCTCAGGTCCGTCAATGCACTATAAGCACTAGCATATCAACTATGAGTTACACTCTAGTGATTGAGATTCATTACTCCATCCAATGGTAGTCAATCATGCTACAGTGTATACCTGATGAGATATCCACTCTCATCATCTACTGTGACAAGTTCTAAGTATCAATGGATAGTAGTTCGTATCTCACTTGTATGTATCTCATACACACACGAATTACTTACTATGATACTTAAGGATTAACAATCATCTCATGAAATGAACATACACAATAAAATGTAAAGCTGATATCCATATATTAAAATGTCAATGTCTCATACATAAAGTAATGGTTTGAGGACACAAACCCAACACATGGTTGCCACGTCGTTTCATTGCGACCAACCGGCAACCCTGGTGAAGCTCTCGGAAAGGATCCGGAAATACATCGACACCGAGGAATTTTTTAAAGCAAAGCGTGCCGGTTATGGAGGCAGCTTCAAAAACTTCTCCTAAGAACATGTATCTATCAGGCTGGCTGATAATCCTCCCACTACGACGAGGTACCGGTGCGAAATTAGGTGAAGAAGTGGTATTTTCTTGATTTATATCGTTATTAACTGCGGGTTGGACTGAGGGCTCTCCTTCTATCTCTCTCAGATCTATCCTTCCCTTAGGTTTATGGTTCATGATATAATCATCCTCCAAGAAAACAGCATTCGTACTAACGAACACCTTCTGTTCTCTTGGATCATAAAAATACCATCCATAAGTACCCTTTGGATACCCCACGAAGTAACATATTTCCGATCTAGAATCCAACTTGCTCATCTTTCCTTTTAGCACATGTGCCGGACACCCCCATATCCGGAGATGTTGCAAAGAAGGCTTGCGCCCAATCCACATCTCTCGTGGTGTCCTGGGAACAGATTTTCTTGGTACTAGATTTAGTATGTAAGCAGCGGTTTCCAAAGCATAACCCCAAAGGAATAAAGGTAACTCGGAATAACTCATCATTGACCTAGTCATGTCTAAAAGAGTCCGGTTCCTTCTCTCCGCTACACCGTTCTGCTGAGGCGTATCAGGTGCAGTCAACTGTGACAGAATCCCATTCTGTACGAGGTGATCAATAAACTCATTAGAGAGGTACTCGCCACCTCGATCAGATCGAATGGCCTTGATATGTGCGCCCAATTACTTCTCCACTTCAGTCATAAACTCTCTGAACTTTTCAAAGGCTTCAGACTTGTGCTGCATTAGGTACACATATCCATACCTAGAGTGGTCATCTGTAAATGTTATGAAATACTCATAACCACCCCGTGCTCTAATATTTATTGGTCCACACACATCAGTATGAACTAATTCCAACAATGCATTGGTTCTATTGCCCTTTCCGGGAAAGGGCCTTTTGGTCATCCTACCCTCTAAACAAGACTCGTAGACTTCCATTGGTTCAAGAACCAAATCGCCTAAGACCCCTTCTTTGACTAGTCTGCCAATCCTATTTAGATTGATAAGCCCAAGCCTCATATGCCAAAGCCTTGTTGGATTAGTGGAAGGTTCCTTTCTTTTAGATGGTATAGTAACCACTGAGTTATTAAGTTCCATGCAAGAGTCTTTAGAAATATTGGAAGTAATCACATACAATCCATTTGATTTAACACCAGAACATATAAAAGAACTATTTCTTTTAATCACAACTTCAGTTCCAAAATAAAAAGAATAACCATTATTCGATAAAATAGAAACTGAAATTAAATTACGTCTCATTGAAGGGACGTAAAGTACATCTGATAAAATCAAAACTTTATTGTCTAGAAATTCTAAAACTACGACTCCTATAGCAACAGCAGAAACAGTTGCGCTAGAACCTAGAGTAAGCACGATTTTCCCATCACTGCATTTTGTGGTTGATCTGAACCCCTGCAATGAATTACAGATGTGGTTAGTCGCACCAGAATCAATGCACCAAGTGTTTGAAGTATCCGTAATAAAACTTACTTCAATCACATGTGATTCAATCATACCTTGAACTCATGTAGCTAAGAATTCTGGACAGTTCCTCTTCCAGTGGCCATTGTCACCGCATTGGAAACACTTTCCTTTGCCTTGGCCACCCACCTTCCCTTTGCCCTTACCTTTTCCCTTAGATTTCGCAATCTTAGGGATCGGTCCAACACTTGAACCACCAGTGCCAGCCTTCTTCTTCCCTTTCTTTTATTTCGGTGTAGATCGGGAAGAGGAAGCGCTTTTCTCAACGTTCAAAACCTTGACCCCCGGTTTGATCACCCCTTCCGCTGTCAAAAGAGAACTCATCAATTCGCTCATTGAAAAATTCATTTGATTCATATTATAGTTAAGTTTAAATTGAGCGAATGAAGGCGAGAGCGAATTGAGGATCATATCAACTTGGGTCTGTGCATCGATGTTGGCACCAAGGGTCTCCAGCTCATTTAAATAACCAATCATTTTTTAAACATGTTCTTTGACTGGAGTCCCTTCCGACATCTTTGCACTCATTATCTTCTGCATGGCTACCTGTCTAGCATGCCTGCCATGCTCCCCAAACATCTTTTTCAGGGATGTGATAATGTCACAGGCTGAATCGTTCGATTGGAATTGGTGTTGCAATTCACCAGCCATTGAGGCCAGAATGTAGCAACGAGCCATTCCATTCGACTTCTTCCATTTGTCGAACTCGTGTCTAGCAGCTGCCGAAGCATTTGCCACAGGTTCTTCAGGGCTTGGGGTGGTGAGGACATATAAGTGATCCTCCGCAGTTAACACGATATCAAGGTTACGTTTCCATTCAGTGTAGTTATTTCCAGTTAACTTGTTTTGAGTGAGTATGGTGGCAAGAGGACTAAATGCAGATCCAGACATTTTGATTTATTGTAAAAATCAAAAGACAAAATAAATATGGATATCAAAATTTGACAGTTTGAAATAAAAGAATCCTTAAAACTCTTATTAAAAAACAAGGTCGCCGGAATATCAAAACGAAAGAGTAAAGCCTCCTTATGGCAGTCAAAATTCGATCTTTTGATTTATCATGATTTATCCGCTATGCAACTCTTGCAAAAACAAGTCGTGACTCCCGAACCTATTTGATCTCTAAGTTTCTGAATAATGCCCCGTGTGGGATCCCTTATCCATAGCTTAGCTAGTGTGTACCATTAACTAGGATCCAATCACAACCGCCTCGAGTAGCGCCTCTGTATGGTGGTCACCCTCTAACACGTCTGATTGATCCTATCCATAGGAAGTTCACATCTAGTAACCAATGAGTAGTGTACCCTCCGTATGGAATTATCACCCCTGGCGAGGTGACACAGAATGCACTACTCATCTTACAGTGAACCGTTAATGGAAGATCGTGGGTGTTATTAATAAGACCCTCTCCCACTAGATTTAGTAATTAAGGATTTTGCTTTTGGAAAAATTGTTTCCATACATTACCCATAAACATCCAATGTTTACTAATGCGTGGAAACGGTTTTTGAACTTTATTTTAGAAAACTTATTTTACGTGCATGCGAGTAGTAACAATATAATTAAATGCCAATCACAAACCAAGCACATAAAACAAAAAACTAAAATTGAAAATAAAGACATCCAAACGATGCCTCTATCTCCCATGGCTCTATCTCCATAGAACCTCCTTTTGGTTTGATTGCCTCCAGCTCCATCTTCATGGACAACGGCTCCTTGCTCCATCTTCCTGGAATTTCTAATTCTATTACATTGGTACTATGCTTCTTTCGAAGCTTACAACTTTTCTAGAAATAGAAAACAACAAGAAGAAATTAAAGAAGGCTAGGGAAACCGGTGCGACTTTCCTTTTCATAGGATTGAAGTCACGGCGCCCTTTACACATGCCTTAAAACCAAACTAAACTTAAATTACAACATGCACCAATCTCAAACAATTTAAATACAAAATTTAAACGCTCTTGGTGCCATGGGAGTTAGCGACTAATCTTGCTGCAAAAAGGGTTAGTCGTGCACGCATCCACACATACATAACAAATATATGTAACTATTGGAACACTTAATTGATTCACACAGTATATAAACTCTTTACATACTGAATTAGAACTTAAAACAACATCTTACTTCTCTGTCATAGTTCGATCGATCGAAGCCAGTTCGATCGCTCGAACCTTCGATCGATTGAACACTGTTCAATCGCTTGAACATTCTGTTTCACATAATGATTTGAAAAAATTGCAGATTATTTTAAAATTAAAGTCTTTAATTTCAAAACTCTTTAAAACTGTGAAACAGAGAACTTGACAAAGAGTCTGTCTCGATCGATCTAACTACATTCGATCGGTCGAACACCAGTAGGTTTCGATCGATCGAAAACTGTTCGATCAATTGAGTACAGAGAGCGTTCGATCGATCGAGACTACTTCGATCGATCGAACCCACCTTGCATCCAATGCAATCACAGATTTGTATACTGTTGGGATAACACTACAGAAACAGATCTGTGATGATGCAGTTTCAAAAACAGTTCTAAAAATAACATGTAAATCAAAACTAGTGTTCCAAAAAAGCATCTATAGATCCAAACGAGCGTGGCTCTGATACCAATTGTTGGAAAACAGGTTTAAATTAAGTATTTAAACGCGCAGCGAAAATAATCAAGTTACAAGACTTTATTGGCATGCCCGGATCTACTACTCGTCAATTCTAGATATGTGCACAAGAGGGGACAAGTGTTATACCTTAGTGTCTTGAACCCAATTCTGATATTCTCCTTTCTTGGTGATGCAGCAGTCTCCACTAGGTTGTCTTCACCCTTATGACTCCTGTGGATGCCTCCCAGAGAGACTAGAGATGGTGGGATCTCTAATAGAGAGGAAGGAGAAGGTTTGGAGCTCTAAAACAGTTCCTGCAGCTTCTGGTTAATAAAATCGTCGAACCCTTTTTCTAGAACGCAGCTGCCCTATTTATAGATTTCCAGAACCGACCTAGACTTCGAGCGATCGAAGAACTTCGATCGATCGAACCTTAGATCGATCGAACCTTAGATCGATCGAAGCATTCTCGATCGATCGAACCTGCCATGACTTCAATCGATCGAACATACTTCAATCGATCGAACTTGTCTTGACAGCTTCCTCAAGTGTCTTTCCAAGCATCCTAGCGGAGCTAAGAGTGGGACCTCCTAGGCTCTTTATTGTTGGCTCAGACCTGTTTGTTAATTACCATGACCAAACTCTTTGATCAGCAAACTAACCAACTGGTCAGTTAATGTTTACTCCATTATAAAACGATAACTGAACTCCAGCGTTAAAGAACATATCCGAAGCGATAACTAGACTTGTATGTTGTACTAATGTTCCTCTACCGTCAGCACTCGCAATCATATTCAGGTAGTCGGATAACAGTTACTGTCAACCTGAATCATGATTACTTCTTGTATTCCTTGAGTCCCTATTCACCTGTCATGATTACCAAACATGTTGATAACTCTTATCAACAAGACTGCAGTACTCAGTAATCAACTTGGTGATATTCTCAAGGGAATGCTTACTCTGAATCAGAGGGTAGATTCTGTCTTGACAATGTATGTTCACAACCCTATGAACATAACATACCCAAGATACCAAGGTGTTGATCTTTTATAGACCTCACTGATTGGTAAGTCAAAGCAGTCATATCCACAGTCTGTGTTCATAATCGTCTCAAGATTGAGAACACGTACCTTATACAAGTTATGAGTTCCAATTGACTGTTTGACAGTCTTAAGCGTCAATAGGAAAGCTCAGGTCCGTCAATGCACTATAAGCACTAGCATATCAACTATGAGTTACACTCTAGTGATTGAGATTCATTACTCCATCCAATGGTAGTCAATCATGCTACAGTGTATACCTGATGAGATATCCACTCTCATCATCTACTGTGACAAGTTCTAAGTATCAATGGATAGTAGTTCGTATCTCACTTGTATGTATCTCATACACACAAGAATTACTTACTATGATACTTAAGGATTAACAATCATCTCATGAAATGAACATACACAATAAAATGTAAAGCTGATATCCATATATTAAAATGTCAATGTCTCATACATAAAGTAATGGTTTGAGGACACAAACCCAACACATGGTTGCCACATCGTTTCATTGCGACCAACCGGCAACCCTGGTGAAGCTCTCGGAAAGGATCTGGAAATACATCGACACCGAGGAATTTTTTAAAGCAAAGCGTGCCGGTCATGCGGGAGATGAATCCCCGAAAGGCAAGCGCAAGCGCGAAGGATATGAAAAGGGTCTGGGGAAGAAGCCGCAGCAGGATCAGAAGGATGTCCGGGGTCGGACCCTGATCGCTTTCACACCCCTCTCCTGGCCCATCGAAGAAGTCATGGCTGCTGCCGAGGCGCAGAGGCTGCTCCAACAACCGGCAAAACTCAAAGCCCTGCCTGGTAAGAGGAATCGGTATAAATTTTGCCGCTTCCATAGAGATACCGGCCATGATACCGAGGATTATTTCAAGTTGAAATCGCCATAGAGAAGCTGATCGAGCAGGGTCACCTTGCAGAGTTTATCGAGGCGGATAGACGACCTCGGCAGGACACTCGAGCACCCGATCAACCATAGCCTCTTGGCCAAATCCATGTAATCTCTGGAGGAACCTCGGGTGGCGGGGACACACAGTCGGCAAGGAAGAGGCATGCTCGGGCGTCCCAGTCGGATGTTTGGCATGTCCAATCCACCGGGTCCCCTCCAACTGACGTATTGACATTCTCCTCCAATGACGTACAAGATATCCACTACACCCATGACGACCCGTTAGGTTGTGACGCTCTCCATCGCCAACTACATAGTCAAAAGGGTATTGGTGGACACGGGCAGCTCATCCGACATCATGTTCACGTCGGCGTTCGATCAGCTTGGGATATCCAGGGATCGGCTCCGGCCGGTTGCTACGCCCCTGGTAGGCTTCAATGGATCTAGCACACAACCGCTCGGCACCATTGAGCTCCATGTTCTCATGGGAACCTATCTTCAGCAGGCCTCCGTGCTGGCAAATTTTGTAATCGTGGAGGCCCCATCTGCCTACAGTGTCATTCTTAGAAGGCCTACCCTCAACAAGGTCAGGGTGGTCGTCTCGACTTACAACTTGATAGTCAAATTCCTGATGCCTCAAGGACCCGGGAGCTTGCGTGGGGATCAGACAACTGCCCGGAGTTGCTACGTTAGCTCACTGCATCGGGGAGCTATTACCGAAACGCTAAACGTCCAAAAGATGGACCCTTGAGACCGGAGTGACAGAGTAGGTCCAGTATAGAAGTTGGAAAGAGTGGTGTTAGTTCCTCATCTCCCCGATCGGACGGTCAGCATCGGCACACTTCTACAGTTCAGTCTCAGGGAAAACTAATCTGATTCCTACAGCAGAGCCAGGACATCTTTGCTTGGAGTCATGAGGACATGCCCGGGATTGACCCCCAGGTTATGTCTCACCGTCTCAATGTCAGCCCAGACTCCCGACCAGTGAAATAGAAAAGGAAGGGCATGGCCCCCGAGAGGCAGGCAGCGGTGTCCGAGGAGGGGCATGGCCCCCGAGAGGCAGGCAGACAATGCCCCGAGCGACAATAGGCGAGACGCCGTTCTCTTTAACCTACAGCTTCGAGGCGGTGGTCCCCATAAATCTCGGGTTACCCACTTATCGGGTGGCGAATTTTAGCGGGCCAGACAACGAAGACGCGCTCAGAACAGAACTGGACTTGGTAGAAGAAAAAAGAGACCGGGCTTATGTTATGGTGGCAGCCTACAAGCAACGGGTCTCACGGTATTATAACAGCAGGGTGAAACATCGCAGTTTTCAGGTGGGATACCTCGTCCTTAAGGCAGTAAACTAGTCTACCCGAATCCCGAGCTATGGAAAGTTGGGGCCAAACTGGGAAGGCCCATATCTTGTTACCCGGATAAACTGCCCGGGCACTTATTGGTTACAAACTCTGGACGGGCATGATCTTTCTCACCCATGGAATGTACAACACCTCTGCAAATACTATCAGTAACAATTAGATAAGAGCGGTTTAGCACTGGTCAGGAAATTTTTGTAGCTCTTCTTGAGCAATCATTATGAGTTTTTGAATAAAATAAAGATTTTTCTACTTTACTTTGTAAAATTACTCCTATTAATGTTCCGTGCAAAATTGAAAGACCTCGGGGCGCACCCGGGGCGCTAAAGACCTTAGCTAAAAACCAAGGCAGAAAAGACCTCGGGTGCACACCCGAGGCAAAAAATACCTTGGCTCAAAACCTAGGCACAAAAAGCCATCGGAATCGTCCCCAAGGCACAAAAGACCTCGACTAAAACCCAAGGCAGAAAAGACCTAGGGCCAGAACCCAAGGCACCAGCTTCGCTTAGGTCAAACCGACAATAGGGGGCAAACACCCCCTAGGTGGCTGACGATGGCAAGCCTAACAAGACCTCGGGCCTAACCCCGTGAGCCCGGCTTTGCTTAGGTCCAACCAACGATGGGAGGGGGGGGCAAACCCCCTAGGTGGCTGATCATGGCAAGCCTCAAAAGACCCTGCAATCAGCATGCTCCAGGTCGGTTTTCTACGGTTGCCCTCTTCCCAGACACCTGCCTTAGCAAAATGCTTAGGGGGGTAGGGGGATATCAGAGGGATATTAGACCAAAACAGGAAATCACACCGACTGGGAATCCTAACGTTCCTAAGTACCTACAGTGATCAGAGAAAACTACCTGGACAGTAACAGGACGTTCCTATAATACACCGGACTACCCGGACAGTAAACAGGACGTTCCTATAATACATCGGGATACCCGAAAAATAAACAGGGTATTCCTACGATACACCGGGCAGAGACCTTTAAAACAGGTCGGTAAGACCAGGTATTCTACCAGTTACGGTCCTAAACCATTTGCTAAGGCAGGGACTTAGGTCGGCTAAAAACCGGGCGGATATTGCCAATCACAAACAGGCACAGTGCAAATAATTGTAAGTAGTTAATGAAAAGAAAGGTGGCCTCGAGGACCTTTTTATTAATAAAAAGCAGTTTGTACAGCCTGGGGGGCAGTTGTAGTAGCCTCTCCAAAAAAAACACTACAACAGAAAAAGAAATACATAGAGAGAGAGAGAGAGAGAGAAAACCGACCAGGGACCCTAGTCATCCACATCCACAACGTCCTCGATTTCCCCAGCTGCTCCCTCTGGTGTAGCCTCTCCTCCCATTCCCTAGCCCCCGCTTGGGGCAGGCTCTTCAACAGCTCCAGCAGCACCAGCAGCAGGACCTTCAGCAACAGTGGGACCAATGTCCCAGTAATCCGAATCAATCCCCTCATAGTATGAGATGTCCCATTCAGGGTGATCCCGGGCTAGCCGACGCTTTAGGTCCTCGTAGCTCTGGAAGAATCCGTCATCAAAGGCTTCTTCCGTGGACCTTGCAGCCGTTACTTTTGCTGCGGCCTTCGCCCGAGCCTCCGCCGCCGCTGTAAGGGCTCGGGAAGCCTTTAGATCGGCTAGAGCCGCCGCCAGAGCAGCCTGGTCTGCACCCAAGCACAAGACCAAGCCCTTGGTCGTGTCCTTCTCGATGGCCAGGGCGGTCTTCCCGGCCTCCAACTCGGCCTGCTCCTTGGACAACGTGGCTTCGGCAGTGCTGGCTCTCCCGGCCAATGAAGATAGGAGAAATTCAGATCCGGCGGCCATGCAGCCAACCTACAATGAAAGGAAGAAGAGTAGTCAGTCAACAAAAAAAAAAAGAGAAAAGAAGAAAAGAAAGCAACCGAGCAGGAGCCGAAGGAACTTACCAGATGAGAGAGGTTGTAAAGCCATCCCTGAAAGTCCTCCAGGGACAGGCCGGCGCATGTCTCCACCTGGTTAGGGAGAAGGGCGAATTTCACCCTTTCCCTGACCTCAGAGGGTCCACCCATTGGCAACCCGGACGGTATGCCCGTCCGGGGAACCGCCTCCTCTATCGCCACCACTGGGGGAGCTAACACCCCCATAGGCTCCGGACGGTTGGTAATCCCGTGCCGGATCCGCCTGAGGGAGCGCTCGCTATCCGAGGCCTCGGTGACGGGCCTCTGTCCCTGCGCCACCATCATCCGGGCTGCCGCAGCAGCAGTGGCAGCGGCCTGTCTGGTCCTTAGCTGCTCCAAATTCTTCTTTGGGGCCATTTCTGCAAAAGAAAACATGTGGTTAGTGGCCATGGAAGACAACGCATGCGTATGAAGGAATACGAGCAACCCGAGCACTTACCAGGAATGATCGGAGAGAAAGTGGGAGCTTGAACGGGCTCTTCTGGAGAATAGGACTGGACGAAATTGCCCGTTCGGGACAGCACGTTCCAGATGTTGGTGGGCAAGTCCGCCAAACCTAAGATCCTAGCCTGACACTCCTCGGAAACCCCTGGAAGATTGGTCGACCCAGCTGTAATCAAAAACATGAAAACAGTTAGCAGGTGGACAGCCTTCTAAAGTAAAGGAAAGCAAAAAAGAAGCGTACCGGGCAGTAGTCTTACCCCTCAATTCCCCCGCCCAGGAAGTCCGTAGCTGGATTCCTGGGGCCGGGTCTCAAAGACCAAGGGTGGACATCTAGAAGAACTTATTCTTCTACCCCTTGTTATTACTCGAGCAGTTGACGATGAACTTTCTACCCTGCTGGGCTGCAATGGAGAAGAACCCTATCTCTCGATGTACTGGGAATGGGCGATGGGTCTACAGGAACTCTTGAAGGGTGAGTTCGTACCCGAAGGCTTGGGGCCAGAGAGAGATCGACCCCATCAGAAACCTCCATCCGTTTGGGGCCAGTTGCCCGGGAGCAATCCCGAGGTAAATCAGGACGTCCCGTGCAACAGGGTGGAGGGGGATGCGGAGACCTGCCATGAGGGCGTCCTCGAAGAGAGTGACAAAACCCTGTTGGTAAATATGTGCCTTGCAGGGATTGACAGCCGTCGGGAAGGTCGTACCTCTCTCCAATATGAATAAGGTCTTGAGAACGCAGGATGAAAGGGGTGGACGCGCAAGCAAACTCGACCCCGCGGTCCGGCCTTCCTGGCGTCTCATCACCCGACCCCCAGGAAATGGAAGTGACGGGGGCCTCTGGTTCGGACTCACTATCATACACCCTAACGGGGATTCTGCCCTCACTCTGGTGGTCGGATGGGGTAGCAGAAGGCGGGCTCAGACTAGTATCTGGAGTTCCCGACTAGGACATCTTGCTCTCTGATCGGGAGGCGGAGTTGAAGCTAGAATGCTCCATTTCAGGTACTCCTACGACGGGACGAGGAAGTAGGCGACGGCCTAATTATGGGTCAACCACTCCGAGCCTGAGGTACAAGGGGGGCAGGGTCACCAGCCTAAAAGGCAAAAGGTATATGGTCCTAAAGGCAAGATAACACTCACTCAAAGCCACCACGGGAACACCCGCTTGGTTCAGCTGTCCTAAGGTACCTCCTGATTTAAAAAGGAAACAGAACCTAAGGAGGAAGAAGTCCCACTCTCGGTCTAAACCTAGAGGGTTCGCTCTCTCCATCCTCACTCCAAAAAGGGAAAGAAAAGATGGAGAAGAACAGTGTATTGAAGTGGGAAAACGAAGACTTACACAAATTAAAGCAGGGAAGAAGCTCGGGAAATCTGGTCGGGAAAACTCTAGCTCTCAAAACCGCTCGGACGTCTCTATCTCTTGGCAGAAGAAATCTCTGAAATGGACAAGTATCCTTTATATAGGAACCATGAACGGTTCGGTTCATCAAGATCCAACGGCTCAAACACTTTCCCACCCAAAGTTGCTGACAGCTGTCACCTCGGGCATGTGAAGGGCCGCTGACGACATCCTATTGACGCGTTTTCTTATCACACCCAAGTGTAGGTGATCGTACAAGTAATAAAGTTCTGGAAGTCCAGGTCGAACCCACAAGGAACGAAATAAAATTTTATAAAGTTAAGTAGATAACTATTTTGTCACTAAAAAGAAAATAAAAGATGATGGATTTTTTGGGGGTTTTACTAAACTACTAATTTTTATATGTTTGCAATAAAAGTAATTAAAGCTATTTTTTTTCTTAACAGTTTATGGTAAAGATTTTCACAGTGCAAAATAAATTAACTAACATACTAATAAGAAAAGGAAGAAAAATAAATAAAAGCTAAATTTTTGTAAGATAAACTTTTTAGATTTAACAATAGCGAAAGATGGAAATAATACAGATATTTAAGCAAAACTATTATAAAATAGGAAATATTAATTAACTAGGGGGAAATGATTTAAAGGAATTGGAAATATGCAAACCAACACTAGATCCCACAACTTTTGTGCATTTGAAAAAGCATTTGGCATTTAAGACCGCAGAGTCATTCTTTATTTAAAAATAAACTTTCACTAGTCAGGGTCATATCAAGTGTGTCAGGTTTGATATGAAACGACATCGTTTGGTTTAAAGAAAAATAAAAAGGCAATTGGGCAGTAGCCAGGTTCGAACCGTGCCCCGCCGCGGACGTGGGTTATTCGGCGTCCAGTCCCCTCCACTCTGCCACTACACAATTGCCTATCCATTATTGGATAGAAATATATATAAGCACATATTTGAAATATTAACTTTGTCATATGAGTTGTTTGAGTATGCTAGGTGTTTTTTATGACAAAAGGCATAGTTTGACAATCCACATAATTAGGCTTTTTATTTCAAATATGTACTCTTTTGAGCCCAATATAGCCATAGTATATAAACATGTTAAATGGTCATAAACTATAGATACATAGATATTTTTTGGCCATAAATGGAAAAACAACCCATATAGATAAATTTGCCCATTTAAGATTAGTGCACAGAAGCTGTGGTTTCTAAGTTTTTATTACATATCCCCAATTAAAGTTTTAGCCTACCATTTTGGAATTGAAACTGTCTTCGAAATAAAATTAAAAGATAAATTAAATAGGTGTAAACAGTGACTGCTCAATTAAAACTAAAGTTGTAAAACTAAGGTAAGAGTGAAATATAATATTATTATATTATTTTTCTGCTTAACATGAGCTGGGGTTGAATTTGTGAAATCTGCAAAATAACAAAGTTTAGTACAACTAGGCTAATAAAATATACATAAATGGAAATACTGAATCAAAAATAAAATACTAAACCTTTGACTTTGGATTCTTGTGGGGTCACAGTGGTTGAACTCCAAGAATACAAATAAGGCCAAACCAAATCCAAATATACTTTTGGAGTGAGAAATGGGTATGATGTACTTTTGGACTTTAGTAGGTGATTATAACAACTACGTGGCTAAGAAATCTGGCATTTAATCGTAAAATCTGTCTTTTAGTGAATGAAAATATTGCTATAAAAACTTAAAATTTGGAGTTTCTAACTATTTTAGGGGACAACTATAAGTATTACTAGACTAAAGATATTATATCTAAATTTAAATAGGACTATTTTACTACTAAAAATTGACAAAGGTCATACAAGAAAACAAATATTTTATTTTAAGAAATACAGTACACAAAGTTTTGCTACATATTTTTGAACATAAAATCATCAATTACATAAAAGTAAAATTTTACAACTACTAGAACTAGAAAAGGCAAAGAAAAACTAAAGTTTCCTATTTCTAGGGACAATATAAAGTGCTCACATAATAACCTCCCCTAAACTATTCTCTCCCTAACAGTGATTATAAACTGTGTTGTTGTGAACTGTCCCTCGTTGCTTGTGGAGCTTCTCTCAATTTATAGATGAATTGAATGACGAGTTTCGTCATTGCGTTCATCACTTTGTGCGCATTTCTTCTTCGTCTCCCATTTTTTTCTACCTCTTCTGACAGCCCTTTGAATTTCTACACACAGAGAGAGAGAAAGTGAGTTGTAAAAGTTATAAAAAATTGTATGTGTCAACATCCAAGCTATTAAACTTGGATGTTCTTAATTTCTTATACGGATTATTTTTTTTTTTTTTTTTTATTTTGTTTGTTAGCCAACCAAACAGTATTTGTTACTGTTTGGTTACTATTCACTGCTATTCAATACTATTCATTACTATTCATATGAATATACTATGGTGTGGTTGCTACTTCTTTCATTCCCTTTATTTCACTTCATTTTTACCTAAAGATATAAAATATGTAAAAACACATTTTTACACGCATTTGAGTAACATCACTATTAAATTATATTAATTCAAATATGCATGTAAAACTAGGAATTTGGGGGATTAAATGAGCAATATGTCTATTATATTGGCACATAAATGTGCAAAATTCAATGTTTGTCACACCCCTCAACTAACTTATTGCTAGTCCCTAGCAATGAAGTGAAAGAGAAATTGTTCTAGAAGTTTTATTAAAAAGTAGGAATAAACTAAGGAAAATAAAATTACCTAACTCACTGTCGCTGGAATCGCGATTGCATTTAGCGTATGTAACAAGCCATTAAACCCCTAGGTTACCCCTAGTGGACGAGTGTTGTCTCGTGAGGGTTTGCAGTGAATATACCCACAAAATTCAATTTTTTTTTTTTTTTAAATGTAAAAATAAAATGAAATAAAAATAAAGGTAGATTTTCTCCTTTTACAATAAATAAGATTAAATTTGGCAATAAAATGAAATTTTCAAGTATGTAATAGTAATGCAACACATATATTCACAGTTTTGTCAATGGTAGCATTTTTTATACTCTTTAAACTCACAGTGTGTACTTGAAAAATCAAGCAACTGATCTTAACTTCAAAGTTTACATAACTATTAACAGCCATAAAACTTGTAGTTTTAACTCAAATCTCACTAGGATTTCACTCTTTTAATGAGAAACTCTCAGAAACCGGTATAGAGAACATCTCACTTGGTAGGGAAGCAAAGATAGAGGAATTGCTTCCATTTTTTTTTTATGACTCAATATATAAGCATTTGGAGTACAATAAGTCTCATGAAAGAATACTTAGCATTAGAAGAGCGATCTACCGTGGAGAACATCATTATCACTTAAATTTAAAAATCAATTTCTTTTAAATCATTAGGACTTTGACTGGTAGGTTAGAAATTAAGATGAGTAGGAGATTTGGGGTGTATTTGTTCTAAGCATGTGATTGGAGTGTTTGCGCAATTCATTCCAACCTCTTCTTTTCTTCTCCTTTTTATCATATGTACATTTTTTTTTTTTTTTAATTTCTCATTTTTTTTTTTTAAATCAACTCCTTTCTTTCTTTACCACTTCGTGCAATATCAATACAGTCCAATCACATACCTGGATATAGAAGTGAGGTTTGTACTCCCAGGTGGAGCAAGGTATGATAGAACTGAGAATAAGGTAATATTAGGTGAAGGGGGGTGCTTTTGAAAGAAAAGATGGCCTAAATCATTTTAAAAATAGATTGACTTTGTTCATTTAAGCAATTTAGACGTTCTAATGGTAAATCCTGAACGTTCTCTTCTAATGATCAGTCAAAGAAAAATAATGAGACTTTCAACGAGTGATATGATAAAGAGAATAAAATGAGACTGAAAAGAATAGTAACCCTCATAAAGAAAGATTGGCACAAAAGCTCACATGGGTTAATTAGTTTCCACTACTTGTTTTTAAACTGCATAGTTTATGCTTACTCATCCATTTAGATTCAGTAAATATTTTCACAATGTTTCAAAATGTTTAATGTTTAAAGAGTTTCTAGCATTTGAAAATAGTAAAACATGTGACAATGTGTTGTATGCTATTAACATACCCAAAATAACATTAACGTGTCAAATTTATCTTATATAGAGTAAAAGAAAAATTTCTGAAAAATCCTAAGCATATCCACTAAGTTGGATACATATATGGTGCAACTAGTATCCTCTGCACCTATACAAAAGAGGCTACGCAATCCGGAGCGTCCAAGTTGTCATGATTACCCATCCACCTCTAGTAAAAGAGATGAGTCTAGAACCACTAGCAAGCTAAAAACATCAGTAAGAGGCTAAGAGATAACTCTGACTTTACTTAGTTTTTCACTACCTCTAGGGACATTCACTGCACTAGGCATATCTGGTGATGCTTGGATCATGCAAATTACTCCTATCGAACCAGCTAATGAAAGCCAGATGTACACGTAGGATCATTTTAAAGTCTGACCTGACTGAAAATTTATTGACTGTACAAAAACTAAAAATAAAAATAAAAAGAAATCAGGGATGGGAAAACAAAATTTATTTGGATATCAAAGGATCCAGTCCTCTTTCTCAACCAAATTTTTCTTTTGTTTTGATTTGAATTGTCTTTTATAGCAGTAGTAAACTTTAAAAGATGTGCCATTGTGAGCAACTAAACCAGGACATTCTTCTCTATAACAATTCAAACACCATCCTAACCTTTTAGCTTTCCTTTTGATGGCATATAGGCTAGTGCCAGCAAAGGGTTTCTTCTGCTCAGAAACAAGTGAGCGACCCATTAACGTCTGGTCATCGACTATTGGATCCATTTTTTATACTCTCAGCCAACAAGAGAGGCTAGACTCAACCCTCCACTCCTTCCAACTATCAACTAAGATCTAATTAAAGAGAGCTTAGAGGGGGTGGGTGGGAATTTTATTTAAAAACTAAAAATATTTATAAATTAAGAAAAATATATACATTCAGAAACTAAAAAAAAAAATTTTTTTTTTTTTTAAAACAAAAATTAGAAAACTATATTTTTTTTTTCTAACAAGGGTACCGCAACACTAACATAGCAAGAACTAGGATAATAATAAGATAAAATTCAAAATCCAGAAGACTAATAACTAGCGCGTCGTCCATTTTTTTTTTTTTACAAAGAAATGGAAAAATATCACCTGTCTCTTTGAAAATCTGAAAACCTGGTAGGGCCGTAGATCGAGTGATATTTTCAAGCTTTTTTTTTTATGAGTGGGTACCTACAACTTATGGATATCATTTTTGTTAAATAATGGACAAGAGAGAAAATAAAAATCTAAAATAAAAACTAAAGTCGAATCGGAAAAGGAAAAAAAAAAATAGAGAATAAAATCAAAATCAAGCTTTTCTCTGGACTATAGATCTTACCTTTAGTGATCAGTAGGGTGGATCTTGATTTTAGATCGAAGAAAATAAAAAAAATGAAAAGAAAATGAGAGAGATTGAGAGATCGGAGTGAGAGTGAGAGAGTTGCAGAGAGTGAGAGAGAGAGAGAGATCGCGGTGCAGAAGAAAGAGAGGAGGAAGAAAAAGAAAGGAAAAAGAGAGATGGGTAAAGTTTTCAGGGTTCAAAGCCCTATATAAAGCCATTTTCTCTTTTTCAGTGTATCTCTCTCTAGAGAAACTAATTAAAATTTTTTTTTTTATAAAATAAAGATAAAATAAACAAACAGGTGTTAATCGTGAAACCGTCCCCCCCAACTGAGTCTGACATTGTCCTCAATGAGTGAGATTAGAAAAAGAAGCTAAGGATAACACCTATAAAAAAAAAATACACAAAGAAAAGATAGAATAATAATGACAAAATTTATTTATATATAAAAAGTTATCTAATTAAGAGTATAGGACTTATGAAAATATAAATACTCTGATACACTATGTCCTATACCAATTATGTTTTAAGATATTAAACAACATTATAGTTGGGGTCCTCCAAAGGAATGGACTCCAACTCAGGTTCAAATCCTTCTAAAAATGGCTTTAATCTATGTCCATTAACTTTAAATGTATTTCCATCTTTAGGGTCTTCAATCTCGACAGTTCCATAAGGATAAACATTTTTTACAATATATGGACCAGTCCATCGAGATTTCATCTTTCCTCTAAAAAGATGTAGTCTTGAGTCATATAATAGAACTTTTTGCGCGGGGGTAAATCTTTTGCGCAAAAGATTCTTATTATGATACATTTTAGTTCTTGCTTGATGAATTCGAGCATTATCATATGCGTCTTTACGAATTTCTTCAAGCTCACTTAATTGTAATTTTCTTAAAATTCCTCCCTCTTCAATATTACAATTTAAAGTTCTAGTAGCCCAATATGCCTTATGTTCTAATTCTACTGGTAGGTGACAAGCTTTTCCATAGACAAGTCTATATGGAGACATTCCTAAATGGGTCTTATAAGCAGTTCTATATGCCCATAAAGCATCTGTTAATTTTGAAGACCAGTCTTTACGATTAGAATCAACAGTTTTTTCGAGAATATGCTTAATTTGCCTATTAGCTAATTCAGCTTGTCCATTTGTTTGTGGATGGTATGCAGTTGACACCTTATGGGTCACTCCATATCTTTTCATTAATTTTTCAAATGGCTTGTTACAGAAATGAGTTCCTTGATCACTTATTATTGCTTTTGGAGTTCCAAATCGAGAAAGTATATTATCTTTTATAAATGCAATAACTGTACGGTGATCATTCTTTCTTGTAGGAATAGCTTCTACCCATTTTGCAACATATTCGACTGCTAATAAAATATATTCATATTGGCAAGATGGAGGAAAAGGTCCCATAAAGTCAATGCCCCAACAATCAAATATTTCAATTGTAATTATAGGGGTCATTGGCATTTGATTTCTTTTCGTAATACTGCCCAACATTTGGCAGCGATTACAAGCCTTACAATATAAATATGAATCTTTAAATAGAATTGGCCAATATAAACCGCTTTGTAAAATTTTCATGGCAGTTACTCGAGATGAAAAATGTCCTCCACAAAAGGACGAATGACACATGAAAAGTACATTTTCGATTTCTTCATTAGGAACACATTTCCTAATTACCTGATCGGCACAATATTTAAACAGATATGGGTCATCAAAGTAGAAATGCCTAGCAATAGCTAGAAATCTCTTTTTATCTGATGATGACCAATTGCTTGGTATTTTTCCAGTGACTAAATAATTAACAAGATCAACATACCATGGTAGAGAAGTCACAGAAAATAACTGTTCATCAGGAAAAGAGTCTTGAATAGGTAAGGGTTCACTAGTATTGTTTTCAAAAGTGAGACGGGATAAGTGATCAGCTACCACATTTTCTACTCCTTTTTTGTCTTTAATTATTAAATTAAATTCCTGTAGTAGGAGTATCCACCTAATAAGCCTAGGCTTACTGTCTTTCTTTGAAAGTAGGTATTTAAGAGCTGAGTGGTTTGTAAAACAGACAATAGGAGAACCAATCAAGTATTGCCTAAATTTATTAAGGGCGAATACCACGGCTAGCAATTCTTTTTCAGTAGTTGAGTAGTTCATTTGAGCACTATCCAGAGTTCTACTGGCGTAGTATATAACTGATGCCTTTTTATCCTTTCTCTGCCCTAGGACAGCTCCAATGGCAAAGTCGCTAGCATCACACATTAATTCAAATGGTAAACTCCAATCAGGAGATTGCATAATAGGTGCAGTAGTGAGATGCTCTTTTAATTGCTCAAAGGAGTTTTGACGTTCTTTAGTCCATTCAAAAGGTGTGTCTTTGGCCAATAATTGACATAAAGGTCTAGAAATAGTACTGAAATTTTTTATGAATCGGCGATAAAAACCTGCATGTCCTAAGAATGAACGGATGTCTTTTACAGTCTTGGGAATAGGTAAATTAGCGATAAGATCTATTTTGGCTTTGTCTATCTGTATCCCATTTTCAGAAATAATGTGTCCTAAAACAATACCTTTAGTAACCATAAAATGACATTTTTCCCAATTTAAAACTAAACTTTTTTCTTCACATCTCTGGAGAACTTTCTGAAGATTGCTAAGGCAATCATCATAGGTTTTGCCAAAAATTGAAAAATCATCCATAAAAACTTCTAAATTTTTTTCTACCATATCACTGAAAATACTTAGCATACACCTTTGAAAGGTCGCAGGTGCATTGCAAAGACCAAATGGCATTCGGCGATAGGCAAAAGTTCCAAATGGACATGTGAAAATAGTTTTTTCCTGATCTTCTGGTGCGATCTCTATTTGATTGTAACCACTATATCCATCTAGAAAACAGTAATACTTATGACCCGCTATTCTTTCTAACATTTGATCCATAAAAGGTAAAGGAAAGTGATCCTTACGAGTTACAGCATTGAGTTTTCTGTAGTCTATGCATACACGCCATCCAGTAGTGACACGAGTGGGAATTAATTCTCCTTTTGAATTTGGAACAACTGTAATTCCTGCTTTCTTTGGTACAACTTGTGTTGGACTTACCCATTTGCTGTCGGATATTGAATATATAATGCCCATGTCGAGTAGCTTGAGAACCTCCTTCTTAACTACTTCCTGCATAATAGGATTAAGTCTTCTTTGCATTTCTCTAGAGGTTTTAGCATTATCTTCAAGATATATATTGTGAGTGCATATTGAAGAGCTTATTCCTTTTAAATCTGCTATACTCCAACCAATGGCACTTTTATGTTTCTGCAGCATAATAATGAGTTTATTTTCTTGACTGGAGTCTAGAAAAGATGATATTATTACGGGATAAGTATTATTACTACCAAGGAAAGCATATTTAAGCTCTTTAGGGAGTTCTTTCAATTCCAACTGTGGAGTTTGTAAATTAGATGGAAGTGTTAATGTAGTCTTTGGTGGTAAAGGTTCAAAATATGTGGTCCACATTGCTTCTTGAATTATTTTTTCGGTTGAATCTTCATTAAAACATACTTGGCTCATAAGATGTTTTTGTAGATTATTACTGTCTAGCTTCTGAATAGAGTTATTAATAACAGATTCTACTGGATCATTATAACAAGTCAAGTTAAAATATTCTCGTGATAGAGATTCAATAGCATGAACTTCTTCAATATTCTCATCTTCTTCTTGATGTTGTGGATTAGAAAAAACTTTAATATTTAAAGTCATATTTCCAAATACTACAGTCATCATACCACTGCAGATTCGAATAGTGGCATCAATGGTGGCCAAGAAGGGCCTTCCAAAAATGACTGGTATTTGTACATTAGTATCTAATACTGGTTCTGTATCAAGGATGACAAAATCTACTGGAAAAATAAAATTTTCAACTTTGACAAGAACATCTTCCAGAATTCCTCGCGGGTATTTTGTAGATCTATCAGCAAGTTGTAATACCATGCGAGTAGGCTTTAGCTCACCTAATCCAAGTTCTTGATAAACAGAATAAGGAAGCAAGTTCACACTAGCTCCTAAGTCAAGGAGTGCGTGATTAATTTTGTGATTTCCAATAATACATGATATTTTTGGTGTACCTGGATCTTTAAATTTTGTTGGTAAATTATGTTGTACGATGGAATTAATTTCTTCAACAAAGTCAGCAGAATACGCATCATTTCGTACATTTTGCTTACGTTTGACAGTACATAAATCTTTTAAGAATTTTGCATAAGCAGGTACTTGATTAATTGTATCTAAGAGAGGAATATTAATGTGTACTTGTTTAAATAATTCTAAATATTTCTGATTCTTAGTATCTTGGTGTTTTCTTAAACATTGTGGATAAGGAATTGGAGGAGAGTATTCAGGAGTTTCCTCTGTTTCTTTTTCCACTGGTAAATCAAATGTTTCATTTTCTTGAGAAATTTGTTGTTTTTCATGGGTTTCAACTTCAACTTCATCTATTTCTTCCTCTATTTCTATCATATTATCTTCCTTATTTGTATGCTCAATTTCTTCTAAAGAAGGTGATATTTCTTCTCCAACAGCCTTACAACTTCTTAGTACAGTTATAGCTTTTACTTGTTCATGTTGATTATTACCAGAAGTTGAGGGATCACCTTGTGGTTGTCCCCTTGGATTAGGTTGTGGTTGGACAGGAAAAATGCCTTTTCCTTTAGAATCGTGCTGATTATTAATCCTATCCACAGATGTTTGTAGTTTTCCCATGATTTGTATTAATTGAAGCATCATAGACTGTAAAGGTTCCTCTTGCACTTTCTTGTGTGGAGGCACATAAACATTAGAATTTTACTGTGTATTAGGATATGTATTTTGTGTTTGTTGAAATGGAGGTGGAGGAGGTAAATATTGATTATTTTGAGGAGGTTAATGTTGAGTTTGAAATTGTAAAATACCTTCTTTGGCATACATATGATTTGGAGGATTCCTCCAATTAGACTGGTATGAATTACCATAGGAGTTTTGGGGACCCCTATAATTATTCACATCATTTATCTCTGCTGGAGCAACTTCTTGAAAATTTGAACTGTTAGGACATTCATTCGCAGAGTGTCCTAAAGTATGACAGTTGTCACAAAGTTCTCTTTTCTTCTTAGGTGGATTATTTTTTTCTACTGATATAGCTTCCACTTTACGTGCTAATTCTTCATATTTCAGTGTTAATTCATCTTCTGATTGTAATTGGTATAAACTTTTAGCTTTTTCCGTTCTACCAATTTCTTCTTTTTCCCATTGGGAAGCATTTTCGCTAAGCCAATCAAAATATGATTCAGCTTCATCGGCAGTTTTACTCAAAAATTCTCCTTGACACATAGTTTCAACTAACTTCTTTGATTTAGGTTCTAATCCTTCATAAAAGAAATTAATTAAACGTCATTTTTCAAATCCATGATGTGGACAAGCTAGTAGGAGATCTTTAAAACGTTCCCAAACTTCAGGGAATGGTTCCTTTTCTTTTTGAGTAAAAAGTTTAATTTGACGCATCATGCTATTAGTTAAATTTTTTGGATAGAATTTTTTTAGAAAGGCTTCATTCATATCATGCCATGAAGTTATAGATCCAGGACGGAGAGATAAAAGCCAAGCTTTAGCTTTATCTTTTAAAGAAAAAGGAAAAAGCTTAAGACGGATTATTTCAATAGGACAGCTTTGATCAGAGAACGTACTACAAACTTCTTCAAATTCACGAATATGTAAATAAGCACGTTCTGTCCCCATTCCATGGAAAGTTGGTAAGAGTGGAATCATGCCTTGTCTAAAGTGAAAAATTCCTGTATGTCTAGGTAGTGTGATGCAAGAAGGAGTGATGTTTCTTTCTGGGGTAAATAAATCACGTAAAGGACGTTGTTCACGTTCTGGTAAAACAAAGTGTGGTATATTTTTCCCCTGCTCACTATGAGCATCATCAATGATTGGTCCTTCAATTTCTACCATTATTCTAGGAAATTTTATACTAGATGATTCACTAGAAATATTAGAATTATGTGGTACTTGATATAAAGCCTCAGTAGTATCTAAGGACATAAGAAGTAAGTGAAACTAATTGATAATAATATTATTATGATTATTATTATTATTATTATTAGCTAAGTAAAAATAAAACTCTTTTTTTTTTTATTTTATATTTTTTTATATTATTTTCTTAAAAAGAAAACTAGATTATTTATAAGGTAGAATAAATATATATATATATATATATAGTGAGAGAAATACCTAACTTTTTTTTATTTTTTATTTTTATTAACCGGTCCCCGGCAACGGCGCCAAAAACTTGACGACATCCTATTGACGCGTTTTCTTATCACACCCAAGTGTAGGTGATCGTACAAGTAATAAAGTTCTGGAAGTCCAGGTCGAACCCACAGGGAACGGAATAAAATTTTATAAAGTTAAGTAGATAACTATTTTGTCACTAAAAAGAAAATAAAAGATGATGGATTTTTTTGGGGTTTTACTAAACTACTAATTTTTATATGTTTGCAATAAAAGTAATTAAAGCTATTTTTTTTCTTAACAGTTTATGGTAAAGATTTTCACAGTGCAAAATAAATTAACTAACATACTAATAAGAAAAGGAAGAAAAATAAATAAAAGCTAAATTTTTGTAAGATAAACTTTTTAGATTTAACAATAGCGAAAGATGGAAATAATACAGATATTTAAGCAAAACTATTATAAAACAGGAAATATTAATTAACTAGGGGGAAATGATTTAAAGGAATTGAGAATATGCAAACCAATACTAGATCCCACAACTTTTGTGCATTTGAAAAAGCATTTGGCATTTAAGACCGCAGAGTCATTCTTTATTTAAAAATAAACTTTCACTAGTCAGGGTCATATCAAGTGTGTCAGGTTTGATATGAAACGACATCGTTTGGTTTAAAGAAAAATAAAAAGGCAATTGGGCAGTAGCCAGGTTTGAACCGTGCCCCGCCGCGGACGTGGGTTATTCGGCGTCCAGTCCCCACCACTCTGCCACTACACAATTGCCTATCCATTATTGGATAGAAATATATATAAGCACATATTTGAAATATTAACTTTGTCATATGAGTTGTTTGAGTATGCTAGGTGTTTTTTATGACAAAAGGCATAGTTTGACAATCCACATAATTAGGCTTTTTATTTCAAATATGTACTCTTTTGAGCCCAATATAGCCATAGTATATAAACATGTTAAATGGTCATAAACTATAGATACATAGATATTTTTTGCCATAAATGGAAAAACAACCCATATAGATAAATTTGCCCATTTAAGATTAGTGCACAGAAACTGTGGTTTCTAAGTTTTTATTACATATCCCCAATTAAAGTTTTAGCCTACCATTTTGGAATTGAAACTGTCTTCGAAATAAAATTAAAAGATAAATTAAATAGGTGTAAACAGTGATTGCTCAATTAAAACTAAAGTTGTAAAACTAAGGTAAGAGTGAAATATAACATTATTATATTATTTTTCTACTTAACATGAGCTGGGGTTGAATTTGTGAAATCTGCAAAATAACAAAGTTTAGTACAACTAGGCTAATAAAATATACATAAATGGAAATACTGAATCAAAAATAAAATACTAAACCTTTGACTTTGGATTCTTGTGGGGTCACAGTGGTTGAACTCCAAGAATACAAATAAGGCCAAACCAAATCCAAATATACTTTTGGAGTGAGAAATGGGTATGATGTACTTTTGGACTTTAGTAGGTGATTATAACAACTACGTGGCTAAGAAATCTGGCATTTAATCGCAAAATCTGTCTTTTAGTGAATGAAAATATTGCTATAAAAACTTAAAATTTGGAGTTTCTAACTATTTTAGGGGACAACTATAAGTATTACTAGACTAAAGATATTATATCTAAATTTAAATAGGACTATTTTACTACTAAAAATTGACAAAGGTCATACAAGAAAACAAATATTTTATTTTAAGAAATACAGTACACAAAGTTTTGCTACATATTTTTGAACATAAAATCATCAATTACATAAAAGTAAAATTTTACAACTACTAGAACTAGAAAAGGCAAAGAAAAACTAAAGTTTCCTATTTCTAGGGACAATATAAAGTGCTCACATAATAACCTCCCCTAAACTATTCTCTCCCTAACAGTGATTATAAACTGTGTTGTTGTGAACTGTCCCTCGTTGCTTGTGGAGCTTCTCTCAATTTATAGATGAATTGAATGACGAGTTTCGTCATTGCGTTCATCACTTTGTGCGCATTTCTTCTTCGTCTCCCATTTTTTTCTACCTCTTCTGACAGCCCTTTGAATTTCTACACACAGAGAGAGAGAAAGTGAGTTGTAAAAGTTATAAAAAATTGTATGTGTCAACATCCAAGCTATTAAACTTGGATGTTCTTAATTTCTTATACGGATTGTTTTTTTTTTATTTTTTTTTATTTTGTTTGTTAGCCAACCAAACAGTATTTGTTACTGTTTGGTTACTATTCACTACTATTCATTACTATTCATTACTATTCATATGAATATACTATGGTGTGGTTGCTACTTCTTTCATTCCCTTTATTTCACTTCATTTTTACCTAAAGATATAAAATATGTAAAAACACATTTTTACACGCATTTGAGTAACATCACTATTAAATTATATTAATTCAAATATGCATGTAAAACTAGAAATTTGGGGGATTAAATGAGCAATATGTCTATTATATTGGCACATAAATGTGCAAAATTCAATGTTTGTCAGCCGCCTCAAAAGGCGCACGCATTTAATGCGTGATGTGAAGGTCCGGTTACCACACAACTGTTCGGTTCCTTTCACACCGATCTCATTGGGTCCTGACCAGGCCAGTGACCAGTTGACACGTGGAAAAGGTTGGTCCTTGGCCCACATAGTCACCGCTCGGTGCAAACCCTGGTTGGCCGGCACGGTCGGTTCTGCCCCGCGTAAGGTCTCGGTCACTTCCCCGGACTATTTTCTCGGGACCAGTCTTAATTTTCAAACCTCATTTGATAGAGCATCATGTCAGTTTCGAAAATGGGGGGCAGCTGATATGCACAGAAATATCCAGTCATTATCAAACCTCCGGGTCAGCGCGGAGATGTTGAGTCATCCGGCAAAGGCAGCCTTTTAGTAGTCCCGAGCCCATCAGCTATAGACCGCCCGGTCTGAGCCAACAGGCCGGGTCCACGAAGCAATGGTATTCCGAAAGTACCGCTCGGTCAGCAGCGCGTATCCAGGCAGTTTCATATTCCAGCTAGAAGACCGAAGGAAAGAATAGGCAGTTTCCTAAACTGCTTAGGAAGCTCTCCCTAAGTTATGCGAATCAATTGTAATCATATTAGGCTTCCTAATCTGACTAACTTATATTGTAAGTGTGGACTCTTGTATCTATAAAAGAGGCCACCTACCCTACTTACGGGGATCCGGATCACATCCTAGCGAGCAAGCATAAGCATACTGCTACTCACTCATCTTCATCATACGCATATACCCGGTTGGTATTACTGGTAGTGCCGCTCACCTTTGTCGGCTCACCAGGGCCGCCGGTGATCTACTAGTGAAAGCGCACTGAAGCAACCGTGGACGTAGGTCACCTTGTTAACGGGGCCGAACCACACACAATTCTCCTATACTCATCTTATTTTCTCTGAGATCTTTCTTACCACTTTTTGGCATCATCACAATATATCCTATCCTCACTCTGCCCTCTCTTTGTTCTTCATTTCCTTCCACTGTCATCAATTCAAACAAGGTGATTATATGAATGTACCCATTTGAGTTTTCCTCAACAAATGAAATTTTGCCGATGTTCCACCAAAAAAAAAAAAAAATTTAATTATAGGAGCAATTATTCAGTGACTGTCACACCACGTCATCATGATAAAGTGGTGTGACACTCCAATAATATGATCAGGAGGCCATAAGCCCTCTATTTGTAGGAGACACATGACAAATAGTTAAAGAGCTTTAAGTACACGGCACCTCCCAATAACTTGTCAATCCATTGTCACAAATTATTAGGATGCCACACCACTTCACTGTGATGACGTGATGTTACAGTGTCACCTAAATAACTTATTGGGTAGATTACACTAACAACCCATCAACTATGGCCTTTTTCAATACCCCTAAACTATAAAACTCAATTAATTGACCCCCTCAACTATTACAATTTTTCACTAACACCCCTTCATCCAAAACAAAAATTAATTTTATATCATGTTATCGACACGTGATATAAAAGTGCTAACAAAATGATATTTTTGCCTCTCCTTTGAGTCTTTAAAAATTTTAGAACAAAATTGCCTAAAAGTTTCTGTACAACAAAGTGCAATTATGTGTGCCAAAAGGATAATTTTATCTTAAAATTCTAACGGCTCAAATAAATGATAAATAAAAATCATAATATTAATTTATTTTTTTATCATATGCTGCTCACATGATACAAAATTGATAGTTTTTTCGACGAAATTTTAACGAAGGGGGTGTTAGTGAAAAAATACAATAGTTGAGAGGTCAAGTCATTGAATCTTATAGTTTAGGAGTAATTTAAAATAGGCGTAGATGAGGGGTGTATTGTAATTTATCCTAACTTCTTAAGTGGGTTCACATGCCTAACTACTTCTCAAGTCTAAGTCAAGAAAATCAAAGATGTCTAGTGAATTATTTTGTCATGTCCTTTTTATGTGACCAAAAAAATTAAATTTCATTGGGCGCCCAGTGTGGGGCAAGTTAGGCTAAAGATATGAAGCATTTAGCGTCCATACAAATTAGTTAAAATAAATTTCATTGGGCGTCCAGTACCTATGGGGCATGTTAGGCTAAAGATATGAAAGCATTTGGTGTCCATACAATTCAATCTTTATATTTCATTCTAGATCTGCGATGCAAAGTCTAGATTTAGTTCGTAATGCTATACTTTTTAAATTCTTATCTCAAATAATGTGGTAGTGGGACTACTGAATTTTGTAACTCTATAGTGATCTAACTGCCACGTCATTTAGGATGGAGATTTGAGAAGTATAACATTATTCCTAGATTAATTTGGGAAAGTAAAGAACTGCATATGCAGTTCATAAGTAAATCAAATTAAGACTGTTTGGTGAATTTCTTTTTATTGTATAGAAGTCTGTGTGTCCAGTCTAATAACTACTCTAAGTTGATTATTTTTTCAAACTAGCGCTACCTTAATTCTTACAGAAACAAAATAGATCAGGACTAAACCTGATTCAACTCCACATTGGTCATTGGTGCTGATGGATTGTGCAAGATGTGTGGATTGACCTGCAAGGGTTTGATAAATTATTTTAAGGCTGCTCTTTCCATAGCCACAAAACATGTCTCAAATCGAAGAGAAAAATCAACCTTTCTTTTTCATTCGCAGAATTAATCCACCAACCAAACGGTCTCCATATTTATTTGTTACACTACTTCAGCCTTCAAATTTGAACATAATTTGCATTGGGTCCCAGCTAACTCTACATTATTGGAAATGGCCAAAATTGGTGGGAACCAACAATACTTCTTTGTGATCAATTGAGAACAAGAAGTGTTCTCAGGACAAAGCAGAGAGAGAGAGAGAGAGAGAGAGAGAGAGAGAGAGTGCTTAATGCTGGAACAAAGAAAAAGTTTCACTATGATAACTGATAAGGACAATTAATTGATTGGCCGTGTCCAATTAAGCAAAAGAAGATTGAAACTATCAGTCAATAACTTACTTACTTATCGCCTCAGTTACGAGAAAATATTCATCCTAACCTTTTATATATATATATATATATTCTAGGAAAAATCCACGTGCAAGGCACATGTGGCCATAATCATGGTAGAAAATGGATATCCCATTCTTTTTTTTTTTTTGCTTGGAATGGATATTCCATTCTTAATTATACCATTGTTATGTTTGATATATCATTTTTAGCGACACTTATGATTGGGTATTGCTTACATACCCAAGGAGTAATGATAGGCATCTCATTCCCACCATCTATGCCAATATTTTTATTCACATTTGGATTGGCTATTCACAAATGGAAAGGAATGGAATATTAGGCATGATAATACTACAATAATACATGGATGTATATTTATGGAATTATTACATTTAAGGGAACAAAGGGAAGCTTATTAACACCTAAATCAACTAAAGTTTGAATTTTGTTCAAGTGCTTCTTTTTTTTGTTCAATTTATGTAGAAGTCAAATTTAAGTTTTTATATTCATCCCCAAAAAAAAAAAACCAAAAAAAACAGACTTTTTTTATTTTTTATTTTTTGAGTTTTTATAAAGCAAATTTATCTTTTTTGCCCTTATATGTCTCTATATTCTTGTCGAGTAATACTAGATATACCTAAAATTTATATCTAAAAAATACACCTGCTGACGTGGATTACTAATAATATTTGCTGCTTACCAAATATGAGAACATATAGATAGACTTAATTTCAAAATTGATATCATCACATCATTAGGTGTAATTTTTAAGTGTAATTAACATTACTGATTCTTGAATCCCCTATTGAAAATGTCAAATATACACAATACAGATTTGCTCGGCTAAAATTAAGGACAAAGAATTGGAGTTAAAAAATTTAGTCTTGTCCTATCTCAATCATCAAAATAAAGTCCAAGTTCCTGCATCTTTTCAAAGTAATCGGCATAGATCTTTAACAGGAAAAGAAATAAACTAATATTCCTATCTACTCCACAAATGTGTAACAAACCCAATGATAGAAATTCCGGTGACATATCTTCTTGATTGAACTTTTGCAAAATGACCCCTTTAGATTTTTGGAAATTACAAAATTACATATAATAATTTATAAATTTTAGAAATTAGCCCTCCTAAATTTCACACAGACTCCCCTGGGCTTATGAAAATTTTAGATTTACATGTAATAATTTACAAGTTTTAGACATAGGCCCTCAGCACTTTTGAAAAGTCTAGACTTACATGTAATATTTTACAAGTTTTAGATATGGGCCACCTAAAATTACATGATTTACCCATATTACCGGTGTTAAACCAATTCTACATACAATTATACCGTTTTACACATAATTATGTATAGGTAGGCCCAAATAATTTGTCTCGAGGGTGCAGCCCCTGAACCCCCTTATAGTCTAGGTCCTCCCTGACCAAAAATCTTGAGTCCGCCCCTGAGGACAAGCTTCGTGAAAGACATCGAACAATAAGACACATATAATTGTAGGCGACATCAAGAGAAAAGCTTAACAAAATGGAAAAGGATTGAAAATAAGCAATTTATTCCAGGCTATGAAGCACGGACACGGATACGCCAACACGGATACGACACGACACAGACATGTCAACATGACAAGTCCTAAAAAAATTACACGTCGACACCGCATGAAAAGTTCCCCCCCCCCCCCCCCCCCCCCCCCCCCCCCCCCCCCCCAACAAAAAAAAAAATGAGGTTTGAAAGCAAAAAAATTGGTGGCAAATAGGCAATTACTTTCAATTATCTCAATTTTGACTCCTTCCTAAAAAGAAAAAAAAATTAAAGACTTGGAAATAAATTCAGAACTGTTCTTGACTTATATGTTAATAGGAATCCAGTTTTTGCCTTAACAGTAATAATCCCTATATTTATTACACATTTACATTAAACCCAATTGAGTTAAATAAAGTAATTATAGGAACCTACTCATTTGAGTTTTCCCCCTTAATAAATGAAATTTTGCCGCTGTTAAAAAAAAAAGTAATTATACGATAAATTATTCCGTGACCGTCACATTATGTCATTATGATAAAATAGTGTGACACTCCAATAACTTGAGACCATATCTCCTCTATTTGTAGGGGACGCATGACAAATATTTAAGAGCTTTAAGTAACATGGACCTCCCAATTACTTGTCATGCCCTCGTTACAAATTATTACGGGCCCCACACCACTTCACTATGATGATATGATGTGGTGTCACCTAATAACTTCCAGGGTAGATTAAGCTAACAACCCTTCAATTATAACATTTTTCAAATACCCCTAACCTATAAAAACTTAATAAATTGACCCCCTCAACTATTACAATTTTTCACTAACACCCCTGCGTCCAAAAAACAAATAATTTTATGTCATGTTATCGACACATGATATAAAAGTGTGAACAAAATGACATTTTTGTAGGTCCTTTGAGTCTTTGAAAATTTAAGAACAAAATTGCCTAAAATTTTTTACACAACAAAGCGCAATTATGTGTGACAAAAGGACACTTTTGCTTAAAATTCTAACGGCTCAAATAGAGGATAAATAAATATCATATTGTTAATATTTTTTTATGATATGTTGCTCACGAGAAATTTTTAGATACCTTGAGGGTACCACGTGACATGCCTACGTGGTACCCTACAACCAATGAGAGTGAGCCTTTTGGGTGGGACTCATATCAAAATTGGGACCATGGAGTGTGGGTCTCACCCAAAAGACTCACTCATATTGATTGGAGGGTACCATGTAAGCGTGCCACGTGGTATCCTGAAGGTACCCAAAAACTTCTCATTGCTCACATGATACAAAAATGATAGTTTTTTCGACGAAATTTTAACGAAGAAGGTGTTAGTAAAAAAATACAATAGTTGAGAGGTCAAGTCATCAAATCTTATAATTTCGGAGTACATAAAAATAGGCGTAGTTGAGGGGTGTGTTGTAATTTATCCTAGCTAACTTCTTTAATGGGTTCACATGCCTAGCAACTTCTCAAGCCAAGTCCAGAAAATCAAAGTTGTCTAGTGAATTATTTTGTCATGTCCGTTTCCTGTGACCAAAAAAATTAATTTTCATTGGGCTGTGGGCAAGTTAGGTTAAAGATATATATGAAGCATGTGGTGTCCATACAAATCAGACGTTAAAAATAAATTTCAATGGGCGTCAGTACCTGTGGGGGCATGTTAGGTTGAAGATATGAAGCATTTGGTGTCCATACAAATCAGTCGTTATATTTCATTCTAGATCTACAATATCTTTTCTAGATCTGCGATGCAAAGTCTAGATTTAGACTAATGCTATGTTTCTCAAATTCTCATTCTAAATGATGGAACAGTAGGACCACTGGATTTTGAATTGGAGGATATATAGTGACCCCATAGTGGTGCAACTGTCACATTATTTGGGATGGAGATTTGAGAAAGTTTGTGAGAAGCTTCTTATATGAGAAGGCAGATTTTAACCGTTGAATGACCATCTGGCATAAGATTTCTAAGAATCTGGAGATGCATTTATTGTCAGATGCTTATCCAAAGGTTAAAATACGTCTTCTCATATGAGAAACTGCTCACTATGGACTTGCCCTTTGAGAAATATAGCATTACTCCCAGATTTATTTGGGATCGGATGTAAAGAACTGCGTAAATCGAATTAAGAGTGTTTGGTGCGTTTTAATTTCTTGTATAGAAGTCTCTGTGTGCAGTCTAATAATTACTTTAAATTATTAATTATTTTTCTAACTTGCACTACGTTAATTCTTACAAAAAAACCAGTTAATTCTTACAAAAACCAGATAAAGAGTGAGATCCGGACTATAACTGATTCTATTGGCCATCGACATTGGTCATTAGTGCTGATGGATTGTGCAAGATGTGTGGAATGACCTGCTATAAATTCTTGTAAAGGCTGCTCTTTCCATAGCCACAAAACATGTGTCAAATCGAAGAGAAAAATCAACCTTTCTTTGTCATTGGCAGAATCCACGAACCAAACGGTATCCATATTTTGTTATAAACTACTTCAGCCTTCAAATTTGAACATAATTTGCATTGGGTCCCAGTAACTCTACATTATTTGGAGAGAAGAAATGGCCAAAATTGGTGGGAAGTTGGAACCGACAGTACTTCTTTGTGACCAATTCAGAACAATAAGTGTTCTCAGCAAAAAAAAAAAAAAAGAAAAGAAGAAGTCTGAATAATTAATGCTGGAACGAAGAAAATGTTTCACTGTGATTTGCACTCTACATTTATTTTTATTTTTTTATTTAAAAAAAGATTAAAAGTTGATGTGGTTTTAAGTTTTTAATTTTAACTTGATTTTTTTTTTTATTTTGAAAAAAGTTGTTAACTGTACTTTAAAATGTCAAACTAAAGTCGACTGATTTAATAATCTCAAAATTTTATGGTGTTCAACCTACACTCTGATAGGTTAAATTTGAACTGGAATCAGGGCCCATCTTTTTAACTTTTGTCAACAAATCTGTATAATGTTCAACAATAATGTTAGGCATACACACTTTTCTACACATTTTTTGACACATTATGCTTTAAATTAGGGGTGTGTTTTGGAACGGAAATTCCGATTCCGACCGATTCCGATCCGAAAATTTCCGATTTTGGCAAGTAAAAATACATTCCGAATTCCGAAATTCCGAATTCCGAAAATTCCGAAAAATTTCGGATCGGAATCGGAATTTTTTTCAGAATTCCGAAAATTCCGAAAATATGCCGAAAATATTCCGAAAAATATATTCCGAAAATATTCCGAAATATTCCGAAAAAATTCCGAAAAATTCCGAAATTACCTTATACTACTTGTCCCACATCGGTTAGCCATGAAAAATGATAAGGGATGTGAGTCTATAAATTAGTCCCAACTTGATCCACATTAGTCCAAGCACTAAGCTTGTATCGGAAAATTCCAAAAAATTTCGAAATTTTTCCGAAAATATCCGATTCCGAAAAATTCTGAAAAATTTTCGAAATTTTCCGAAAATGATCCGATTCCGAAAATTCCAAAATTTCCGAAATTTCGGAATCGGAACGAAAAATGAAAATTCCGAATTTTCGGAATAGGAATCGGAACGCCGAAATAATTTCCGAAAATTTCGGAATTTTTTCCGAAACCCCTATTTCCGATCCGATCCGGCCGAAACACACCCCTACTTTAAATACATGTACCTATGCTGTTTGAATTTTTTACACTTTTCTGTGCACCACTTGCACAACACAATGTACATATATTTAAAGTTATGCGTCAAAAAATGTGTAGAAAAGTGTGTGGGTGTAGTAGTGCTCAATGTCCAAAAATGTAGTAGTACCTATGCTGTTTGAATTTTTTACACTTTTCTGTGCACCACTTGCACAACACAATGTACATATATTTAAAGTTATGCGTCAAAAAATGTGTAGAAATGTGTGTAGGTGTAGTAGTGCTCGTTTGAACATTTATGTGAATGCTATTTCCTTTCCGTCCTGTAGTGGTGCATTTTTTTTACTACTGTAACTTTATTTTTTTAATCTATGTATTAAACTTATCAAATTTGATCAAATATCATATTTTAATCTAAATTTGATATTTTTTTAGGTCCGACGAGACTTAGGATTCTCGGTCGCACGGACTATAGGCTGCAGCTACGTGCAGTTGCCAGAATTACAATATATCTACTGTTATATAAGAAAAGAGACAATCTCTTAAAATATTGTTCACATGTCACTTCAAGTCCTTAGTCAATTATCATAATAACTCTTTATAATATTATAATTACTCAAAATCTCTATACCTATATAAGTATATATTAATTTGTGTGAGGGTTATTTTGTCATTTCAAATTAATAATTACATTCAGGTTAACTTTTGAAATTATTTTAATATAATAATGAGGATCCAGTCAATAATTTTATATCTAATTACATTTAGGTTAACAAATTTTGGAGTATTTATCATTCGCTTCAAAAAAAAAGTGAACATACTTTTCGAATTTGTCACTAATATTTACATTTAGCTCAACTTTTTCCCTCAAATTTAGGATCTACATATTATATTATGTCTAATTACATATAGGTCAGTAAATTTTGGAATATTTATCATTCACTTTAAAGAAAATGTCAACAATAATAGCTATTTACGTACGAATTGGTCACTAATATTTACATTTAGGTCCACTTTTCCCCTCAAATTTAGGATTTATATATTGTATTAGTGTAATTACATTTAGGTCAACAAATTTTGGAATATTCATCATTTGCTTCAAAAAAGTTCAACAATAATGGCTATTTACGAATTAGTCACTAACATTTACATTTATATCAACTTTTTTCCTGAAATTTAGGATTTATATATTGTATTATGTCTAATTACATTTATGTCAAAAAATTCATCCCCTTTCTCTTTTTCCTTTTATTTTCAAACTAATTTTTGTAGTACACACACACATGCTTATAAATTTGATTTGCGCACATGCTTATAAATTTATTTTTATTACACACACATGTCTAATATGTGTCATTTATCGTTTCAAAACTACTAAACTTTGAATATATGGAGATTAAATTAAGGCATAAAAAAAGAGCTACTGACATTGTTGTCGTTCAATTAATTTATTAAATTATTAATTGATAAGAAGATGTGTCATTTACCGTTTCAAAACTACTGTTCATTAAGGAACTTTAAATATATGGAGATTAAAATTAAAATAGAGGTACTGACATTATTGTCGTTCATTCATTTATTAAATTATTTCATAACTAATAAGGAGATTTTAAATTGTGAAACTATAGAAGTAATGTACAAAATTATCTATTATCAATTCAAAATGTAACCAATATTACCAAGAATGAAAAAATAAAAAAATAAAAACCGTTAAAAGAAAGAAAGAGCATCAAAATTAAGTTTAGTTCAACAAACTCTAAAATGCTTTGTACTCAAATCTCATACCAAATTGAAACAACACTATTCAAATCTTACACTAAAAAAAAGTTGATATCAGTATGACAATTGCAGAGTTACAGACCAAATGAAGGTTTTACTTATTTTAACACATGAAAATTTATTTTACACACACATGATTCTAAAATTAATTTTATCACACATGCCTAATATTATTACTTAGTGTATGTGTTAGAAATGAAATAACTATAAATAGTGACTCCTCCGGTCCATTGTATGTATCAACTACTATTTCAGAAATATTGTTCACTAAGGAATTTTGAATATATGGACACAAAAATAACTCATAAAAATTTTGTAGTGCTTTCTTCAAAGGAAAACATAAAATGCTTGAAAACGCAAAGATAGACAATATTTGCACCTAAAAAAATATATTTTTTAAAATTAAAACTTTACTTAAGGCCGATTGAGATTTTTTGTTCGGACTTACATACCGATAGTATAAGTTAAGATGTGTTTGGTTTAACTTTGTTCAAGGCCGTTGAACAGTCAAGTATTCCGTCGGACATCACTCAATCGGACTGCATGTAATTCTAACAGGCAATTCTAACAGGCTTCTAACAGGCAATTCTAACAGGCTGAAGCATTTGGCTCCCAAGACAGCGGGCTTCCATCCCAGTCAAGTATTCCATCAGACATCACTCAATTGGGCTTCCATATATGCCATTGCAATTCCACCAATGGGCTACCCTTCATGGCCCAATCAAAATTGTACAGGCCCAAGCCAAAATCATGACAATCAAGTGATTGGTGGAGCCCGATTGCCATTTAACAAGTTCTTCTCTTCACTTGACCATCAATATGATATTCAGCCGCCTTTTGGAAAGAGCTAAGGGCACCCACACGTAAGGGTCATCTAGTCCCTCTCGGCCAATAGGACTTTGGTTGGTTGTATAGTGATTCAGTCTGATGTGGGAAAAGGTGATATGGTTTAGCCATTTTGGGAAGTATATCATTTCTTACAGGCTCTCTTAAGCGATAATATTCCTAGTTTGTGATAAGGGAAATAAAAAGATAATATTATCAATATTATGGAAGCATTATCAAGATTTGGAAAGATAATATATCATGATATCATCTATTATGAGAGGCAGTATTATCACTATAGGAAGTATATATCTTTATATGTATATTACTTGCTAGCAAAGTTAGCCGAATGGAGACCCATTCGGACCAGATTCAAGATACATATGCATATATATATATATATATATGTATATATTATTCAAGATTTGGCAACTTTTATCAAATATGGAGGAAGAATCTGGTATTTTTTACCAGATCATTATTCTGAAGATTTTCTTGCCTTATTCCGAAGACCAGTTAGGCCGCTATAAATAAGCAGGCCGGCCAACCAGTCAAATCACTCCACGTCACCTAGACAAAAGCATTCACTCATGCATTCTTAAAGCATTCTTAGCATTCTTTTTACTTTCATAGGCTTTCTTAGATTTTTTACATTACTTCTTGTAATCTCTTTACTTTCAATTAAATAAAATATGCTTTTATTTAATTCATTTTCTTTCTTTTTCATCATTTGCTAGACTGGTGCGCTTCAGTACTGTCTAAGGACCTTTAGGTGAGGGTACTTTCCTACTCATCTTTCACAATCGCCTTTTAGAAGTTAGATTATGAAACCTTGTGTATCACTCACACAAGTAGTTTTACGAAATTTTGTGTTTTATAAGTTTGGGTCTACCTCACAAGGCTCTGGCACGCCGGAACCTAAATTATAGCAAACAGACACATAAAATAGGACCACATAAAGTATTGTGGAAGCATATTTCAGATGTATGGCTTACTCATATTTCATTTTCCTGACCGTATATTATTAGTTGCAACAATTGAATGTTATAACACAATCGAAAGGGAGAAAATACAAATAATATAGAAGTATTCACATTTTACAAGTCAATGATAATAATTCGAGAGAATGTAATGTCTTTCATTAGCTTATTAATTTTTTGCACAATTGATATCAAGATTAAAAATGGGGAAAAAAACACAAAGAAGTTAATAAGAGGGGATAGGGACGTGCTTCGCACGTGTCGATAACCTAATATATATATATCTGAAAAAGAGGATTTTGGGTGCTACTGGGTGTAGCTCACAACCAACAATTTTCCCCTGTCCGATGATTTTATATGTCATACGTGATATTGTGGATACAACATTCACTTGATGCAATTACTCCATCCGTTTCAAAATAAGTGTCCACTAAGAAATGTGTATTATATTTAGGGAGGCTTGGCTTAAGGTCCTTAAAGTTGGGCATAATTGGATTAAAAGACAGCTCATTAACAACAAACTCACTAAGGACAAAAGCCCAGGCCCATTTTTAACCTACATCCACAATATTAAAACATCACTTTTCAAATCCATTTTACTCTTTTCATCAGACCAAACTACCCTTAAAAGAATTGCAAAATAGCCAAGTCACTGCGACAGCACACGCGCAAATTCTACAACTTTAAACCTCCATAACTTTTGTTTTACAACTCCATTTTTTGTAAATTTTATACCGTTGGAATCGTGTCGACGAGATCTACAAAACTAGTACCATTGTTGATATGTTTTGAGCAAAAAAAAAAATTCAAAATTTTACATATATGAATAATAAGTGAAATTTCACTTAAAATTTCACTAAGTACATGAAATACTAAGTGAAAGTTTACTTAATATTTATGGAGGTTGAAATTTTCTCTATTGTAAGATTTCTTAGTTTAAAAAGGGGCAAATTAAATACTTTAAGTATAGATTAGGGCTTAGTTTGGCCCCCACGCGATTTTTAAAAGTAGCTAATGAAATTTATTATTAAGTTGTTTGATAATTTTATGCAAGTAGCTAATGAAATTTATTATTAAGTTGAAATTTCAGTTCAGAATGATCCTAAGTCAAATTTGACTTAAGTTGAGTAAATTTTAGTTAACTTTGATTTGTCATAAATGAAATTTCACTTAACTTTCTCCATGAAATTTCACTTAATTCTTTTAGTGGGGGGAACTGTTCAGGTTCAGAAGAGGTTGTGTAAATTTTCTTAGTGAAAAGTACAGTATTGAATGTAATTTTCAGTTCAGAATGATCCTAAGTCAAATTTGACTTAAGATGAGTAAAATTTACTTAACTTCGATTTGTCATAAATGAAATTTCACCTAACTTTCTCCGTGAAATTTCACTTAATTCTTTTAGTGGGGGGGGGGGGGGGGGGGGGGGGGGGGGGGGGGGGAACTGTTCAGGTTCAGAAGGGGTTGTGTAAATTTTCCAATCTTCCAATCTCCTCTGAATGATAATTTCTGACTATATCTAGGGAAGATTGTCCTGGACCTTTTTGATGAGATTTTAGTTTATAGTAAGTGTATGGAATACTATGTGGAATAGACAACTTTGGTATTTCATTTGCTCCCTATCTCTTTCCTAGTATTTCATAATCCAATTTCCATAATCCCTACATTCAGCTTCTCGAATCAAGCAACTTTGGTCAAGTCTAAAAGAAAGATATTAAGCCAAGAAAGTCGTGCAACTATGAGAGAGAGAGAGAGAGAGAGAGAGAGAGGTTGGCTTCATGTTAGATTTCTACCTCTTCCTATATCATAATCCAATTTCCAGAGAGAGCTTCATGGTAATTCTCTAACCTCTCTCTTAATCCAATTTCCATCCTACTAGCTTTCATCTTCTTGCATCATCTATTCTAAAACTATTCACTCCTCCTACAAGGCTAAATAGCTTCAAAACCTGATCATCAGCTTCACATCCACTTCTTCCCAATGATGGCCCCCAGCCACATGATCCCAATGGTGGACATGGCCAGGTTGTTTAGCCGGCGTGGTGTCAAGGCAACCATAATTATGACACCCCTGAATGCGTCCCAATTCTGTAAAACAATCCACAGAGATACCCAAAACGGTATTGAAATCAGTATTCGCATAATCGAATTCCCTTCAGCCGAAACTCCAATTTTCCACCTAAATTTACCCATTCAAGAACCCATTTTAAAAATCTATCCTATTCTGATTCTAATTGCTTCCACTTTTGTTATCTTCTTCACATGTAGTAGTATAGTAAACCATTACAACTGTTCAATTCTAGAATACCTCAAATTCCTTTCAAATTTCACTTAATAAGAGAAATTTCACTTATTATTCATATATGTAAAAATTAAAAAAAAAAATTTTACTCAAAACATATCAACAATGGTACTAGTTTTGTAGATCTCGTCGACACGATTCCAACGGTATAAAATTTACAAAAAATGGAGTTGTAGAACAAAAGTTATGGAGGTTTAAAGTTTAAAAATATTTTTTTGAAATTGAAAAGTATATGGTACAATGCTCACACCATGTGAGCAGTCTTTTGGGGAAGACATGCGCATGAGGCGCGCCTGGGGAGGCGTGATCCCGTGCATGTGCGCGTGTGGCGCCAAGGATAGATGCGGTATTTTTAACTTTATTTCTTTTGTCTTTTTCTGGCAGGACTTGTTTCCAATGTGCATTTTAAATTGTCTTTAACTTCAATAAAACCCCTTTTAATACCCTTTTCACCAATTTTCCCTTATATTTATTTCTTTTGTCTTTCATTTTTTCACTTTCCCATTTTACCCTTAATGTGACATTGACTTTCTTACTTATTTCCCTTTTCTCACTCTCCTAGGTAATGATGCTTGTCTTTTATTGTCAGGATATTATAGGTAGTTTACACAAAAATTGTAGTTGACTTTCTTACTTATTTTTTTATTTAGACTAAAACATGAGAACGTATTTTAATCTTTTTTCGCATGAACTTAAAAGCTACTTACAACAAACTTATATAAGCTTGCTTACACACACATCCCGCTGAACAACAAAAATACAAGCAAATATCGGAAGTAGAAACCTTACAAAACAAAAATATTTAAAAAAACAAAAGGATCATAATAGACATTTACCTGAAATCTCACACCATTCTCTACACACCCATCTCCTCAACTGACAAACCCGAAACCCCAATCAAGTTCACTGCTGGCTTAACGTGTAGTACTAAAGAAAATTGACGATAATCAAAACTATATAGTTCTCCGCCAAATAGTTCAGACTCCTAGTCTCCAACAGCTAAAAATTCCCATGTGAACTTGTTTCATACTGTTGCCCTCTACGAGTATCTGTTCACCTCTGCCACTATCTCTTTGAACCAACCAAAAATTGACATCCGTGTAGATCTCAAAACAAAAATATAATTTATAAAAGGACAATGCTAGGGGCACTAACAACTTCCACTAACACTTACTAACACACTCTATCTCTCTCCTAGTGATACTGCGGGGCCCACTACGGACCCCACAGTACCACTAAGAGAGAGATAGAGTGTGTTAGTAAGTGTTAGTGGAAGTTGTTAGTGCCCCAAATATTACTCTTTATAAAAATCATTCAAAAAGGTTAAATTCATGGTCTTTTTAATTCAAACAGATAAAATTAGTATTTGTTTATAACAAATAATATTATCCATTCAAACAGATAAAGCTTAAAATGAAACTCCAAATTATCTTTTTTTGCACAATTTCCAATTTCAATACATAGATCTCAAAAAAAAATCATGAAATCAAAAAAAGAAATCACCCAAAAATTATTAAAAAAGAGAGAGAGTTATGGCTATCTAAAGTTGAGATTAAACAGATAATTATCTGTTTAAGCTAAACAACTAACTAAAATTTTTAATTTTTTTATTCAAATTTTCAAATTATAGATCTTGTTTAAAAGAAATCGATTTCACGATTTCAAAAATACAATTTTTATAACAAACGAGTTTAAAAATTGGAAATCATGAAATTTTAAAGTTTAAAGAACCAATAATGATAGGACATAACTAACTTTCAATGGGTAAAAATAATTGAAAAAAGTGAAGAGTAACTCGATCTAATTGGCACAAAAAAGTAGCGAAGTATCTTAACTAAAAATGCCAAAAACATTTGGTTTTTCCTTATACCACCTCATTTTGAGGAATTTCTCGCACAAAATATTTTCTTTATTTATAACTTTGAATTGGGCATGCCAAATTGCAAAAAAAAAAAAATAATTTAAAAATCACTCTCTATTTGAGATTTTTAGGTTCGGACAGTACAGATAAAATCTATGAATTTTACCTAAAATTTGAATAATTATATATATATATATATATATATTAGTTGGAGTCCCGTGCATTGCTCGGAATATTTAATTGTGTCGTTTCGTGTGGTTAAGTGGTTGTTAAAAGTGTATAATAAGATGTTAAAGCGGTTAAATAGAAAATTGTAAATGTAGCTATTTTATCTAAAACTCTTCCTACAGAAGAAGTTGATAATTCTGACTATCTTGTAAATGAGTAGTAAAGGTATCTAATACATCACCACTAAAAATATATGACACAAGTAGGGTATTTCCTCTTAAAAATGACATAAATGTCTTTGTAAACCTTAATTGATATTCGAAGAAAAGATGTGAATCATAAAGATGCAACAGAATGCTGATCCAAATGTAATTATACATATTACAATCTATAAATCCTAAATTTAAGGGAAGAAGTTGACCAAAATGTAAATATTAGTGCCCAATTCATAAATAGCCACTAAAACAGCTACTTTATTTGACATTTTTGAAGTGAAGTATACATATCCAAGAACTTGCTGACCCAAATGTAATTACACATATTACATATATGAATCCTAAATTTTAGAGAAGAAATTGGCCAAAATGTCAATATTAGTGACCAATTCCTAAATAGCTACTAAAATAGCCACTTTTTTTACTTTTTTTTAAGTGAATAATAAATATCCCAAAACTTACCGATCCAAATGCAATTATACATATTACAATATAGGAATCCTAAATTTGAGAAAAGAAGTTGACGAAATTGTAAATATTAGTGACCAATTCCTAAATAGCCACTAAAATAGCCTCTTTTTTTTACTTTTTTTTTTAAGTGAATAATATATATCCCAAAATTTACTGATCCAAATGCAATTATACATATTACAATATATGAATCCTAAATTTGAGAGAAGAAGTTGACGAAATTGTAAATATTAGAGACTAATTCCTAAATAGCCACTAAAATAGTCACTTTTTTGACTTTTTTTTAAGTGAATAATAAATATCCAAAAAATTGTTGACCCAAATGTAATTAGACATAAGATTGTTGATTGAAACCTCATTTGAGAGAAGAAGTTGACCAAATTGTAAATGTTAGTGACCAATTCCTAAATAGCCACTAAAATTTTGACTTTTTTGGAAGTAATTAATAAATATCCCAAAAATTGTTGATCCAAATGTAATTAGACACAAGATTGTTGATTGAAATCTCATTATTATATTAAATAAAATTTCAAAAACTGACTTGTGTAATTAATTGTCTAAAATGACCGATTTATCCTCACACAAATCAGTATATCTTTACGACATGTAGATAGATGTATGAGTAATTATGGTGTAGTAAAGGGCAAAAGAGGAAGTTTATATTTTTTGACGTGCTAACTTATTCATTCTTATAGTATAGTAGATATAAATGTAAGGGAAAATTGGTGAAATGATCATTAAGATGAGCTTTATTGAGATTAAGGACAACTTAAAATAGACATTGGGGATGAGTCCTCCCAATGTCCATAGACCAAAATACCCTCATCTTCATCCTCTAACCCTAGCCAAACCTTAGCCACCATTACCACCACCCACACCACCTCTGGCCACCACCTCCGGCGACCTCTGGCGACCAGCCCAGTCACCTCCGACGACCTCCCCCTTGCATCACCGGACCTCCGGCGACCTTCCCTTGCCTCCACCACCATAGCCCCCACCCTTTCTCTCTCTACAAATTGTGAGATTGAGATATATCAATCAGTACATATCGATTAGATATAAAGCGAGAAAGAAAATTATAGTGCATGATTCGTCTTCTCACTCTAGACTTTCTCTCTCTAACCCTTTTTTTTTCTTCAGAAATCAGAAATATTAAGAAAAATTTCACTTATGATGAGAAATTTCTCTTAATAGTTTGACATCCTACCAAGCCTAGATCAATGGTAATTTTGCTTCTCACACAAGCATCTATGAACCACCAAGTTTTACAATAATTGAAATTTTACTTAACTTATAATAAGTGAGTTTCACACAAGATCTTCACTTAAAAACTAAAAAAAATTCACTTCAAAATATAGTAAGTGAAATTTCTCTTACTGTAAATTTACGGATTTGCAGAATGGTGATTTTGCTTCTCACACAAACATCTATGAACTACCATGTTTTACAGTAATTGAAAATTTACTTAACTTATAATAAGTGAGTTTCACTCAAGATCTTCACTTAAAAACTAAAAAATTTCACTTCAAAATATAGTAAGTGAAATTTCTCTTACTGTAAATTTTCAGATTTGCAGAACTATGAAAAACGACTCAAGCAGATCCAGATCCAGATCTGGTTTGATGTGGTGATGGTGTTGGTGGTGGTGGCCGATTGTAGTGGTGGCGATAGTGTTGGTGGCGATAGCAATCTAGGTTTGTTTTGGTGGTGGTGGTGGCCGGCGATGGTGTTAGTTGCTATGGTGGTCACCGGAGGTCGCCGTGGAAGCACCGGAGTTCACCGGTGGTGGTCGTCTGAGGTCGCAGAGGTGGTGTATGGAGGTCAGGTAGGGGTGGTGGTAATGGTGGCCATGGGAGGATGAAGATGAAGTGGGGTAGTTTGGTAAAATAAAAATATTGAAATTGCCTTGAAGAGTGAAATGTTGATATTGTGGACTAAAGCTAAAAAAATAGGGTTGAGCTTTTATCCTTGTGGAGGTTATTGTTAATGGATTGCCCTTTAAGTCAATGTTACCAAACCTTAGAGACCCTAGTCCAAGCCTTTCTAAATATAAATGCTTTCTCGAAATTTATGCGTTAACATGAATTACACTAATTGGGGAAGGATTCTGGGGGCCGGGGAATTTTGTTACATTAACGTGAGAGGAGGAGTTTTTGAGAAGGGCTTGGGCTGGGATTCTAGTTTGAGATGATTGGGCTCTGGGCTGAGCATTACTAGTAGTGGTGTACTTGGAAAAATTTGATGGCCCTAAAATTATCAGGAGATTTGGGAGTCCTTGGCAATGGGCCTTGGTGACCTTTGCCCAAGGCCGAAGCAGTTTCCGAAAGAAATTCGAGCTGTCCCCCCTAACATAAAAATCAGTCTTTTCAATATTGGAATTGAATGAAGCGGTACACTACCCGAAGAATACATAAAGGGCTTCAAGCTGAAATTAAATAGGCCTCAAATGAAAGCCAAGCCCAATTATCTAATCTTGATTTGTTTTCCTCATTCTTTGTTTCATCTTTTGATTTTTAAAGCATGATATAGGTAGACATTCAACTGTCATCTTGTGTTCTTAGGGCTCGTTTGGTCAAGCTTTAGCTTGTGCATTAGTGCAGAAAGCTGCATTGGAGAAGCAGCAATCCAAAGGGCACTTCTTCCCAACGCTGCCTTCTGCGTTACCAATTAGTCGATAAAATTGAAACCAAAAGTAGAAGCAACCCATAAGCTGTCCCAAATGAACTCTTAGTGACCTTTAAATATTTTGAGTGTCACCTAACCAACAAATTTGGAATTTACCGAAAAAAAAAAACAAAAAAATTGGTAGTTGGTTCTTGTTACGTACATTGAAAAAAAAAACAACAATGATAGGGATACACAACAAACGACACACCAAATGACACATTGTGCTTTAAATGTATGTACCTTGTACTGTTTGAATTTTTTACACTTTTCTGTGCAAAACTTACACAGCACGGGGTATATGCATTTAAAACTAGTATGTCGTTTAGTGTGTCATTTGGTGTGTATCCTTATCATTTTTGAAAAAAAAAAAGCCAAAGAAAACAGAAAATTGGACCTTAAATGAGGCTGTGTATGGGCCTTATGTCGATTGAAATGAAAAGAGCCCATTCAAAACTAGGGGTTCTTTACTTATTAAGTTCAACTAGGTGGAGTTTGGCCTTAGCCAAAAAAAATAAAATAAATAAATAGGTGGAGTTAGCACTTACAAGCACGTGTCAGTCAAAATATTGTGTTAATATAAAATAGGGAAAATTTGGTTGAAGTCTTTGAGGTTAGGTCAATAAGGCTCTCTCAATTTAAAAGGACACTTATTTTTATTTATTTATTTTTTATTAAATATATATATTTTTGGTTGTTGCTAAAGTCCCTCATTTTTTTGGCCCAAAATTTTTTTTTTCCTGAAATCAACTCTTGAAATGTTTCTATAAATGATTTCGATCTCCCAAAATGTCTCTGAAAAACTTTCCAGATTCAAAGACATTTTTTAAAATACTTTTGTTCACCCAAAAAATAGTTCATTAATGCTCACCAAAGCATCTCATTGTATTTGTTTAATCCTGGGTCCCACTGTATTGACCAATGGGATGCTTGGGTGAGCATTGGTGAACCATATTTTGGGTGAGCAAAAATGCTCTCGACATTTTTAGAGACATTTCTCCTAAAATGTTTTTGAATTATTTGGTTTCAGAGAAATTTTGTCTTGAAATGTCTCTAAATTTTTATTTTTAGAGACAATTCAAAAGTTGATGTTCGAAAAATAAAAACAAAAATAACAAAAGAGTAAAAGTTTTGATTTTATGATTTAAAGATCATTAACAAAAAAAAAGTGGGCGCTGACGTCAACGCGACAAGTACTATGGGCTTTTTTGTTCCAAAAGACTCTGTGAACCTTATTAATTATTTTGCTGCCCATGGACGTTAGACCAAGCACCCCATGTTTTAATATACATTGATATTGCTATGGTTGAGTTGTTGGTTTTGGGGTACTCGAAAAATGGATAAGAAACAATGAAATACAGAAAGAGAACTTCAAAGATCGAGCACGTGTTAAATACGCTGTCCGAAAACAAAGTTACGTTCCACACACGGTTGCAAGTGGACTATGACGTCTTTGTTTTGAGGATACTATGATCTAAGTTAATAGAGGCAACAATCTCTATTAACTTCTGCAGAATTTGTGTAAATAAATTGCTCTCAAAGGACTCAAAAAATTAGGTAAAAGAAGAGACAGAATCTGGACATAAACTCATGAACTATATTTATAAACTAACTAACATACATGTATATATAGAAGTGTCTATAGGGTCAGAGACATGTCTCTACACAAACGGTTGTGTCCCAACACCCTTAGAACATGTCTATGTATGTAAATGCACGTTTAGAAACCAATAGAACAGATATACAGCGTTCAAATTCGAAGTTGAGACATGAAAAGTCGCAATTCTTCAGTTCTGGGCCCTCTCGACCGGTCGAGTTGACTGGTCGACCGGTCGAAAGCCCCTCTGAAACTTTCTCAACACTTTTTTTAGTTCTGGGCTCGCTCGACCGGTCGAGTTGACCCGGTCGACCGGTCGAAAGCCCCTCTGAAACTTTCTCAAAACTGAAGCTAAGAAATTCCCGGCACTTTTGAATAAACGCCGTTAATTCCCGGTGCTTCAGGACAAACGCCGTTAATTACCGGCGCTTCAAGACAAACGCCGTTAAAACATTGTCTCCTCATTCACACCTCAATTTTCTAACAATCCCCCACATGTGAATGACATGGTTTTCTAAACTTGACTCAATAGACAATAAAAAAAACAACGAGAGCAATTAATGGACTTGTGATGCATTAGGAGAGTGTCTTTTGGACTTGAACTTTCCCTTAGCGAATACCTAATGGACTTACTCGGTGAAGCGGTGTACATTAACGTATTGAACCGACCAACCTTTTAGTGTAAATCAACATTAGATACCACACACCACTTATCCTTATACACTTTAATTCATTCGGTTGTGTTCATTTTGGTCCTGAACAAGATCCTATGTTCATGAGAGCTCTTAGAGAACCAAGCCTTTGAAATTCTCATAGAAGCGAATCCACTTCTTTTCTCATATAGGTGATATCAATTTAGAGTACTAACACTTACTCATCAACATCATTAAATGTAACAACATAACCTCAACAATTTTATTACACACCAATTCAATATACAAGAATGAAACCATTTATTACAAATGTGTGTTTACAACATGAACTTCCCCAACTAGTTTGCCTATTGAACCTAGATCTTGGGATCTCCAGTCAACTAGGTTAGGTTTCCGCTCGGGATGTTCAAGTATTGGCTTTAGGCCCATTCCTTTCGTAGTATATTGAACTTGATCTCTATGCAATCCTTTCGTTAGAGGATCCGTAATATTCTCTTTGGACTTGACATAGTCAATCGTTATAACACCACTAGACAGCAACTGCTTGATAGTATTGTGTCGTCTCCTTATATGCCTTGACTTGCCGTTATAAACGGCATTCTTAGCCATGGATGACGCCGGATTGCAATCACAATGCACAACTATAGCCGTTACCGGCTTTGGCCACAGCGGAATATCTTCTAGGAAGTTTCGAAGCCACTCGGCTTCCTCACCCACCTTATCTAAGGCAATGAATTCCGATTCCATCGTTGAACGTGCTATACACGTTTGCTTTGTTGATCTCCAAGAAATCGCAGCTCCACCTAAGGTGAACACATACCCACTTGTGGACTTGGTTTCTTGACTGTCCGAGAACCAATTAGCTTCGGAGTATCCCTCTACCACGGGTGGATACCGTGTGTAGTGCAAACATATAGTATGCTTTAGATACCTTAACACTCTAATAAGAGCATCCCAATGTTCTTTCCCCGGATTGCTAGTGTATCTAGCAAGTCTCCCTACCGAATAAGCAATATCCGGTCTTGTACAATTCATAATGTACATCAAACTTCCAATAACTTGAGAATATTCAAGTTGAGATGTGGCAACCCCCACATTTTTCCTCAACTTGCAGTTTGCATCAAACAGCGTTAAAGCCGCTTTACAATCAAATTGTCCAAACTTCTTTAATACTTTCTCAACATAATGTGATTGTGTGATAAGATATTCACTTGCACACCAAGAATAACATCGGCTTTACCAATGTCTTTCATGTCAAAGCTTGAGTTTAACAACTTCGTAGTTTCATTGATAACCTTCTTGTTGGTACCGGTTATCAATATGTCATCAACATATAAACACATGATGACATAAGAATCTTCAAATTCTTTAACATATACACACTTATCGCATTCATTGATTTTGAAACCATTTGCGATCATGGCATGATCAAACTTTTCGTGCCACTGCTTTGGCGCTTGTTTCAAGCCATAAAGAGACTTAACAAGTCGACACACTTTGTGTTCTTGTCCCTTTACAATGAAACCTTCCGGTTGTTCCATATAGATCTCTTCATCTAGATCACCATTAAGGAACACTGTTTTTACATCCATTTGATGTTATTCTAAGTTATAGACAGCGGCTATAGCGATTACCATCCTAATGGATGTAATCCTAGTGACCGGGGAATAGATATCAAAGAAATCTAATTCCTCTTTTTGTCTATAACCTTTAGCTACCAACCAAGCCTTGTACTTATCAATAGTACCATCGGCCTTGAGCTTTTTCTTGAATATCCATTTGCAACCAATTGGTTTACTTCCCGGAGGCAAGTTAACCAATTCCCATGTATGATTTTGCATAATGGAATCCAACTCACTATTTACCGCTTCTTGCCAATATGGCGCTTCGGGTGTACTCATAGCCTCGTTAAAGGTTTGAGGATCCCCCATGGTAGCTAGTGTCACAAAATCCGATCCAAAAGAAGTAGCTTTTCTAGCTCTCTTGCTCTTTCTAGGAGCGACATCGGTTTCTTCTTCATCACGAGGATTAAACGAAACCTCTCCAACACTTCTTTTAGGAGTTGAATTTTGTCTTCCTTCTTTAAAAGGAAAGATGTCCTCAAAGAATTCGACATCCACCGATTCTATAAACGCATTAGCATGAATGTCTACATTATCGGATTTAACCACAAGGAATCGATACGCAGCACTATTAACAGCATATCCAATAAATACACAATCCACGGTTTTAGGTCCAAGATTAGTCCGTTTTGGAAGCGGAACTTGTACCTTAGCTAGACACCCCCACACTTTCAACTTTTTATAGGAGGGTTCTCTACCTTTCCACACTTCATAAGGAGACTTGTTAGTCTTCTTATGTGGAATCCGATTTAGGATCACATTCGCCGTGAGAAAGGCATCCCCCCACAAGGTATGTGGCACTCCTGAGCTATTTAACATATATAGCATTAGCCATTTCCTTGAGAGTTCGATTTTTCCTCTCCGCTACACCATTTTGTTGCGGTGTATACGGTGCCGTAGTTTGGTGAATTATGCCATTAAGTGCACAATATTCGGCCAATGGAGTTGACTCGTATTCACCTCCCCTATCCGACCTCACCATTTTAATTGTGTTTGAAAGTTGATTTTCAACCTCGGCCTTATATGTCTTAAACATATCTATGGTCTCATCCTTTGAGTGCAATAAATAAACATAACAATATCTACTTTTATCATCTATGAGACTATGAACGTAACGAAATATTTTCTTCCACCTCTTGTTGGAGTTAATTTTAAATCACATAAGTCCGTATGAATTAAATCTAATAATTCACTTGTTCTATCTATGGATTTAAATGGTTTTCTAGCAAACTTAGATTCAACACATATTTCACATTTATGAGTTTTATCCATTTCAAATTTTGGTAATAGTCCTAAATTCATCATCTTATGCATATATTTGAAATTAACATGTCCAAGCCTAGAATGCCATAAACTACATAACTCAACAATATAAGAAGAACTTATTTCATTCTCATTAATATTAATTTTAGGAGTACAATTGACTTTGAAGAGCCCATCACACATATAGCCCTTCCCTACATACATTCCACCCTTAGTTAATACAAATTTATCAGATTCGAAGACTAGCTTGAATCCTTTCTTGCTAAGCATAGGACCCGACATCAAATTCTTTTGAATTTCGGGTACATGTAGCACATCTAGGAGAGTCATCACTTTGCCGGATGTGAACTTCATTAACACATTCCCTTTGCCTTCAACGGTTGCAGCCGCGGCATTTCCCATATAAAGCCTCTCACCACCTTCCAACTTTGTGTAGGTAGAAAACATGTTTCGATCTCCACAAATATGCTTAGTGGCCCCGGTGTCTATCCACCAACTCTTTGAGTCAGTCACAACACAAGTTTCCATGATTACCACCGCAAGATCGTCGGTCTCCATCATGTTTGCTTGGTTAGGCTTTTTGTTCCCTCCATTAGATCCCTTCTTATTTCGACAATCGCTTACGCGATGCTCGGGTATCCCACAAACCCAACAATTCCCTTTGATTTTCTTGGATTTGTGGTCCTTGGAATTATTGTATGTAGACTTCCTTTTTGCTCCCTTAGTATTACTTTTATTTTTAACCTCTGAAGACTCACCTTCAACAAGATTTGCCTTAGACTCGATAGATCCTTGCAGCCCACTCTTATCTCCTTTCCGGTTGTCTTCCTCTATCCTTAAACGCACTACCAAGTCTTCCATTGACAATTCCTTGCGCTTGTGTTTTAAATAGCTTTTGAATTCCTTCCACAATGGTGGTAACTTCTCAATGATTGATGCAACTTGAAATGGTTCACTAATGGCCATTCCCTCCACATGAATTTGGTTGATGATGACTTGTATCTCTTCCAATTGCTTAACTACCGGAATAGAATCCACCATTTTGAAGTCTAGAAACCTTCCCACAATGAACTTCTTAGTCCCCGCATCTTCCGTTTTGTACTTCTTGTCTAGAGACTCCCAAAGTTCCTTTGCACTTTCAAGGACAGAATAAACATTGTAGAGAGTATCCTCCAGCCCGTTTAAGATATAATTGCGGCATAAGAAATCGGAGTGATTCCATGCTTCCAAAGCGGCTTCTTGTTCTTTGGTGGCATTTTCTGTAGGAATCACCGATTTTTCCTCACGTAGAATGTGTGCGAGGTTGAGAGTAGTGAGATAAAATAGCATCTTCATTTGCCATCTTTTGAAGTCTTTCCCCTTAAACTTTTCAGGCTTCTCGGCATGGGTGTTCTTGACAATGGTTGCAACTGTTGTTGATGTTTCTCCGGCCATCTTTCAAGTATATTAACTTTGTTTTCGATTGTTGGTTTTGGAGTACTCGAAAAATGGATAAGAAATAATGAAATACAGAAAAAGAACTTCAAAGATCGAGCACGTATTAAATACACTGTCCGAAAACAAAGTTACGTTCCACACACGGTTGCAAGTGGACTATGACGTCTTTGTCTTGAGGATACTACGATCTAAGTTAATAGAGGCAACAATCTCTATTAACTTCTGCAGAATTTGTGTAAATAAATTGCTCTCAAAGGACTCAAGAAATTAGGTAAAAAACGAGACAGAATCTGGACATAAACTCATGAACTATATTTATAAACTAACTAACATACATGTATATATAGAGGTGTCTATAGGGTAAGAGACATGTCTCTACACAAACGGTTGTGTCCCAACACCCTTAGAACATGTCTATGTATGTAAATGCACGTTTAGAAACCAATAGAACAGAATACAGCGTTCAAATTCGAAGTTGAGACATGAAAAGTCGCAATTCTTCAGTTCTGGGCCCTCTCGACCGGTCGAGTTGACCCGGTCGACCGGTCGAAAGCCCCTCTGAAACTTTCTCAACACTTTTTTCAGTTCTGGACCCGCTCGACCGGTCGAGTTGACCCGGTCGACCGGTCGAAAGCCCCTCTGAAACTTTCTCAAAATTGAAGCTAAGAAATTCCCGGCACTTTTGAATAAACGCCGTTAATTCCCGGCGCTTCAGGACAAACGCCGTTAATTACCGGCGCTTCAAGACAAACGCCGTTAAAACATTGTCTCCTCAATTTTCTAACATGAGTTGCATTAATTCTGACTTCTTCTTCTTCTTCTTCTTTTAGAATATTTTAGCTGTATTTTATTGAGGTTTGTTGAACATTTGTTAAAAAATCATTGACTTAAGCCTTTGTTTGGTTTGCGAAGAAGATCATGAAAGAAAACTAGTGTTTTTCTGTTTTCCTCCATGCTTAAATATAATTAAAAATTTTCAAAATTGAAAAGATAATTGTAACTTGAGAAGAAAAAAAAGGGAGAAAAGTGACTCAAAAAATCCAAATCTTTTAATTTACCACTCACAATATTTTATTTTTCTTCCAATTTTCCTTTCCTTTCTTCTCCCTCAATAAATTCACGAACCAAATAGAGCCTAATGATTAAAATGTCTTTGGTATCTCCCTGTTCCATCCCCCGGAAAGTAAAATTTCAAAATCTTAATGCGGTTCTATAGCTCATTCAGGCCAGTAAGATTTATTGGGTTTTGTTCTGTTGCAGGCTTGACGCGGAACGCTCTATGACAGTGAAATCTTATGTTTCTGATGAATACAAAGGGCTTGTTGAACTAGCAGCTCTGCATTGAGATCTCTTACTGTTTTTGCTGAACATAAGTGAGCTACGCTCTGTGAACTCCCCATTCAAATACCTATTTTTTTTTTTTTTTTTTTGTATTTGTTGCCAACAGAAAGATGAAAAGGCTTGAGGAATTTATACATCGGATATGGTTATCCCCATAATGGAAAATTCACTAAGTTTCATCATGTGAAATATTTATGAATTTGGATATGATGACAATTGGAGAAAAAGCTATATAGATACACTGTTAATTAATAAATGTACCTTAGCAAAGCTCATTGATTTTCATGTACTACTACTTTATTGTAGTTAGAATTTATCCACGATAACATAACTAGAATAAGGTTGTTCTATTGTGACTCGGAGATCACATATTTTAATCTCAGAAACAGACTCTTTGCATGTAGGGGTATTTTTATCTATTTTTTGAACAAGAAGAGAATATGTATTAAAAGGATGCAGAGCATCGAATTTACAACCTTAGCACAAACCTGGCATTACACTTTCCATCCCCACAAAACTATACAATTGACCCTATAAGTTAGAACCATGACACTAATCAATCTACCCAGTAGCTGAATAAAAGCCTGAGATAGCACCCCAAAAATAATTAAAAAAAAAAAAAAACTCTATCTGGTAAAACATGTGAACGAACGCAAAGGAACACCAAAAAAATAATAATCTGCAATATCAAAGGATAGATCCCCAATTGACTTAATATATCCTAAACACACCATCAAGTGCTGCACAAATTAGATCAGAATTAAAAGTAAAGGAGACCCACCAAACAAACTGCACTAATCAGTCCACTCATACAACACTCCTCTAATCTATTTGTTGGTATTCCCCTGAAAACCTCTCCATCTTTAAGCACTTCTGCTACCAACACCCACCGCTGAATTGGACTCATGTTACAGGTGGATGTCATGAGGTCCTCTTGGTATGAACAAACCAAATCAACACATTAATAGTTAATAGAAGACAACACGATTATAGATCCCAAGAGAGTATAAACACCATTCAACACATAAATAGTTGATAGAAGGCAGCACGTTTAAATAAGAAAATTCACACACAATAAAACACCTAAATTCACACATGCGACGAACGAAACACGAAATGAAACACACACCAAAACTCACCCGCGCCAAATGGAGTAAGGAGCACTCCCACCCCAAAGAAGTACACGCACATATAGAAAATATTCCCTCCAAAATACCATCCCAACCTTATAGATCCCAAGAGAGTGTGAACACCATTCGCCCTGATCAGCCCCCACTTTGCACATGAGTCCTTAAAACAAAGTAAGCAGCCAGGCTCATCAGCCCACTTGGTGTCCCTTATCCTTCCTAGAGGCGACACTCAAACCTAAGCCTCAAAATTTGCAGTTCGGTCAACTGCCATTTTTGCCAAGCTATCCGCGAAAGAATTCCTGTTTGCTTAGTGAAGACTGCAAATGGAAGCTACAACCTTTGTTTAACTAGTGATTTTGATGATGGGTTTGCTAGTGCAAGGTCAGGGGAGGACTTACCGAGTTTAATTCTACTTCTTGCCAAAAGCAAGTCCACAGCCAAACACATTTCATCAGAGATCCAACTTGTTCAGGATCTTATCTTTATTTGCATCTGTTGAGGTTAAAAATGAAGGAAATTGATGCTCTTCAATATTACTATTATACCTAAACAATTTGTGCTATTATGGGACTATTTTGTATTCTTCATTTCCTTCCCATTTAACAATGGAAAGCATAGCCATTCTCTTATTTTCATTTTCCCTCCAAACAAATAGACCTAGATTGTTTGGGAAGAATATCATTATTTAAAAAAGAAACCCCTTACAAATCAACAAGTAGTCAAGTAAAAGTAAAGCCAATCCACTGAATTTGAATGAAAAAAAATTAAAACCTCTACATGGAATTCTTGTCAAAGTTGTTATGGTGATGAATAAATGTTAAAGCTAGCAAATGTTGAACTCTTATTAATTAACATAAACTGAGTTGCAGTAATGCACACTGCACATGCCCCACATAGCTAGCTCAATCTAGATACAACTGCAATCACTACATAGAATTCCTTAAAAAAAAAAAACAAGTTAGTGTACTTTGTCATTTACCCTTCAACAAATTCTAATCCTACTGTAATTAAGTTTCAAATTCAAGCAAATTGACACAAGCAACAAGTTAAAACCCAAATTCTCAACAGATCCGAACTATCAAATCAAAGCCAACACTGAAAGCAAAAAAATAAAAGAATTAACCCAATACCAAAAATACGGTCGTTAAGAAAATAATAAAGGAATGAAAGACACATTTGACTTGCATTTATTGAATTCATTTGGGTTTCAAATTCTGAAATTTTCAAAATCGTACCACAGGGTTGTCTCTACAATCAAAAACGTTTTTCTTCCTCATCCTAACTCAACATTTTGTTCTTTATCATAATGTACCACGAGTAAGCAAACTAGTATTCTTGAGTTATAGAACTACATACCTTCAAAATTCTTGAGAAAAATGAGGTCCCACTCAATGCTATTGCTTTATCAATAGACTCGCTGGCAAAAGTAATGTAGGTAGACCTAGAAGAGGGTCTTCTGAAAAATCAGTAAGTACATGATTAAGCTAGTCCTCCATATCATCAAAATTGGTTGGATTCCATCATTTGCCAACATGTGGCAAGCTCTAGTTGTAATACTTGTCTAAGTGAAAGGCATAGTTCACTCAAAACCCACAAACAAAGTTAGTTTTTAGGGATAAGGGGAAAAAGATTGCATATGTGCATATATGTATCAGACTTGCAGTCACTACAAGAAACATGTTAAGAACAAAAAAATTGCTCAATGTGAATACATTTCTCTGTATAAGTGTATAACTACAATTTATGCTACAAATATATATTGTTTTTACATACATGTACATAGAACTAAGCAAACACTAATGTGGTTTACGGCCAGGAATATGTCATGGGAGCTCTGTCAAGGAAGACGGTTTTCCTTATCACTCATCAAGTTGATTTGCATTTAATGCCATTCTCAGTATTCTAGTTAGTGGTTAGTACTCAGACAAATGCTACTTTGTCTACAATATAGTTCTTTAAAAATGATTCTTCTGCATCCCACTAGCAAGCTAGCACTTCCATCTTAGACTTCCCTCTAAAGACTCTAAGAACAAAGACAGAATTCATATGATTGTGCAAATTGGAAGCATATTTCATAACTTAGAGCTCACCAACTCTTCAACAACACTAAACTAATCTAATATACCAAAATGAGCAATGCTATGCTTCCCAAATTTTTATCCCAAAAGTGCTTCCCAAATGATGTGGCAGTGGGCCAGGTAAACAACTACCAATCAAAATTCAATTGGTCCCACTGAATTAGACCTGGCCCCACTGCCACATCATTTGGGAAGCACTTTTGGGATAGAAATTTGGGGTGCATAGCATTACTCTACCTAAATACTTCACATCTAGGTCCAGAACAACTTGAGTTATAATGTAAATTTTTTTAAAAAAAAAAATGGTACAAAGAGTGGACTCAATTAATTAAGAATTGCCATTCAAAAACATAAATTCAGCCTTGAGGAAAAGCACTTGCAGGGACAAAAAAAAAAAAAAAGGAGCCAATAATTGATGGTAGCTCAAACCCATATCACCTCTGCAAATACAATTGTCAATGCTGAGTATACCCATCATGAAATTAGCAATGTAATAAAGAATTCACAGCTTGATGAATGGGCAATGTAATAATGAATTCACAGCTTTTTGTCCCATTTCATTTTTAAAGCATTCAAGCTCATAAGTTACACATCTAGACCAAAACACTCCAATGGAGTCACAACTTAAGAAACACCATGTGAACACAAAACTAGAGCACCAATAAAAACGCACAAAGTCTATTGATCAACATTTGTAGTCGTTTCATAAATAAACAAAATCGCAAAACACAAAAAAAAAAAAAAAAAAAAAAAAAATGCAGAATCGCAAAACCTAAAATTCTACTAATTTTTGCTTCCAAATAACAAATCGAGAAAAGAAACAGTACACAGACTCATCAACCAGAGAATTAGATCGCTGATACAGACAGATATACACAGAGATATATGGGCTAAGCTTGAGATCGAGAGACATACCGGAGTAGCCACAGTGATTAGCAACGGAGAGTAGTGACCACAATCAGCAAACGGTGACGGCAAGAAGCCACCAACGTAGCGACAGCGTATGAATGGGCAGGTGAGAGAGAGAGAGAGAGAGAGAGAGAGAGAGAGAGAGCGAGAGAGAGTAGTTATGGTTTAATTGGGAATTTTTATTTATAAGGAGCTAGGGCAACTTAACTGTGTCCCTCTCGATCATCAAAAAAAATAACTGTGCCTCTCTGTCTAGAGCTTGTATCTCTTTTTTCTGTCTTTTTTTCTTTCAGAGATGACTCTCTCTGATTTAATTGAGGATTTTATTAGGGAACAAGGTAAACTTAACTGTGTACCTCTCTATTTAGATTCCGTAACCCATTATATTTTTTTTTGGATAATATGTATTTTATCCTTGTGGTTTAGCCCACTTTTACTTTACCTTTGTGGTTTAAAAGTGGACACTTAACTCCCTATGTTTTTGGACTAAAGTGAAGTTGTTAAGATTTTCCTCAAAACTAATAAAAATTCTAAAATTTGCCAAAATATTAACACTTAACCCCCATTGTAAGGTTAATTTTGGGGTTAATTGTCTATGTGGGGATAATTTTAGGCGATGAAATATTTTTGGTCTCCACGAAGTGTTTCCCACAGTTAATTCTTTTAAGACTTAACTTTTAGCGAGGAAAACTATTCTCGCCAAAACACACTTTTAGCAAGGAAAACTATTTTTCCTCGCCAATAACACGTCTTCGCGAGAAAATTCATTTCGTCGCCAAAACATTTTCCCCACAATTAATTTTTTTTAGAGTTAACTTTAGCGAGGAAACCTTATTTTCCTCGCCCAAAGTAAGTTTTGGCGAGGAAATATATTTCGTCGCCAAAAAAATGATTTCCATAATTATTTTTTAGACTTAACTTTAGGCGAGGAAATTTGTTTTCCTCGCCAAAACATACTTTTTGCGAGAAAACCTCATTTTCCTCGCCAAAGTAGGTTTTGGCGAGAATATTTATTTCCTCGCTAAATAGAAGGGGAAATCATTTTTTAAAAATAGTTACTTTAGGCGAGGAATTTATTTTTCGGCCCCGGAGAATTCACTATAGGTGAGAAAAATTATATTTCGTCGCCAAAGACTATACTTTTGGCGAGAAAAATTATATTTTGTCGCCAAAGACTATACTTTTGGCGAGAAAATATAATTTCCTCGCCAAAATTGATACTTTAGGCGAGGAAAGAAGATTTTCATCGCCAAATGTGTGTATCTTTCCACTTTTTTGCTGACAAAATATAATTTCCTCACCAATACTTTTGGAGAGGAAATTTAGATTTTCTCGCCATGTTTTGTCGCTAAAGCACATTTTTGTGATGTACTTAAGTACACAACTATGAGAATAATGTGCTTTAACGATTTGTACAACGTTCGATAATTGTTAATGATTCGATGAAGATAATAACAAGATGTCCATATCCGTCGGTCCACTCTTTGTGTTCCGTCCGTTCGTTTGGTCAAGTGTGAGAAAGAGTAAAGAGTCTGGGTTTAGTTGGTGAGATGGTTAAAAGGCCGTAAGGCGACAATGTCAATATGAGGTTGTAAGGCGACGATGACAATTTAACCACAGCTGAATGAATAAGATGGGGTTACCATAAGGCTGTAAGGCGACGATGTCAATATGAGGCCGTATGGCAACGATGACAAGAAGGTAACCTAACGCCGTAAGGTGACGATATTCAGGCCAACGACACTTGACCCAGATGCATGCAAAGAGTCAAGTTCTGAAAGATTGGATCAATGATCCAAAGTGATCCGAGTTGTATAGATTGAACCTGGGGTTCAAAGTAAAGTGTTGAGTCGGTACAGATTGTATGAATTTGTTTAAAGTGATCACTCGATTGATGTCAGTTGGATTTCCAAAGTTCAAGTGAGTCACGGAGGTTTCCTAACTTACGTCATACAACGAGAATAAGATTAAGCAAGGCCTAAAAAATGTTTTCAGAAAAGGATAAAGTGGTATGTTTAACTTTCTAAATGGATTAACAAGTGTTTTTTTGAGCCCGTTCAGTGTAGTAGGTTTGCTTACTCAGCTTGCAGTAAAGCTGATGACTTTCATGTCCTGGACAATCAAATGTCCAGATCTTGCAGAGGCTGATTACCCGGATGAGAAATACACCGAGGAAGGCTATGGGTTTGCGAGCTAGTTGCCGGGAGTGAAGACTTTTGTCTAAATTATCTTTTGCTGTAATTAACGCACTGGATGCCGATCTTTTATTATTATGTTATAAGGCTTTACGCCTGAGATATTGTTATCTTTCTTTCCTTTTATGTGGGTTGTAATATTGGATTTAAGACTATGATTGTGTTTAATGTTATGTAAGCCTAGAACCACCATGATTATTATTACTGCTTCCGTCTACTGTTTACTGCTTTTATTTTGGTTATTTCTTGTGTCGACAAGCATGCAATCCTTAAACTAGTGACGTATCTACGGACCCATAAAGGAAATTTTAATTTTCCCTATTTTTGGCTTACTCTAGGGCGTGACAATCACCAAATAGAGGCCAACAGTTTCCACTCTGAGTCAATATCATATGGTTTTGAGTGAAAAAGTGCTGAACATGATAGAATGACTTGAAATAGGAAATTGGTTCAGATAGAAGTTATCATAAACTGAAACTGTCCTACCCGTCCTGGAAAATCTATTTATTTTAAAATGAAAAATCAGTTTTTGAAAAATTATCAATGTTATTTCATAATTGTGAAAGTGGTTGACTGTGGTCAATGGAAGGTGTCAAGTGAGGACACGGTAATCCAATAAATCATGAGGCATTGGATTGAATTACATGGCATTTATATGACTTAAATGACATTTATATGATTTAAATGTTATTTGACTTATCTGGTAAATTGTGAATAGTAATTATACCTGTGTTGTATACTTTTCGGATAGTTTTGATCTTGTTAAGATCATTTTGGATGTTGTAGTATTAACGTGATTGATACGTTGCATAAAAGGTAAGGTATCTAGAAATTCCACAAAAATAGTTTTCGGATCGTAATTACGACGACAACCGAACTTAGATGAAAACTGGTATAATTTATAGCTTTCACTCGTGAAGCAAAAAAATAGACGTGTCAGACATTTCGAGGACTAATTAGAAGTTTTGAGAACTCGTGGGGAGGTAAACGCAATTTTCGAGAGTCGAGCCTATATATAGGAGACTCAAGATATTTTTTTCATTCACAACTTTTCTAAAACCTAAATCAAAAGGGAGATTTTGGAAACTTAGAGCTTGCCGACACAAATTGACAGACTTCTGCCCGTTCATTTTCTTCCAACTTTCATATTCGAGCTTCTCGAGGTAAGAGCTACCTTTTGATACCACTTAGGCCTCATTTGGCTAAGTTTTCCGAAAAATCTAATTTATGAAAATTTGATAAAAACATGTAAATACTTGTAAGAATCGCGTGTAATCGGAGATCCGACGTTTTATTGAGCCTCTAGTTAATCCTTCAAAGTTATAGGGCGCTCGCACGAGGTATGAATTCTAAGCCTATGAATTATAGGAAGTTACATGTTTTACATATCCGACGTGATATTTTGGATCCTGGCGAAATTCATGTATTAAGTAGGCCCGTTATTTATGCACATGAATATGCGATGAAAGCATGTATAACTGTTCATGTGAGCATGCTATGTGTCTACTTGGTCAAAGGGGGGTTTGGTGCAATTCTATCCGGGCGTAAGCTCCTCGAAGTTTGAGGATTATAACATTGATAGTGGTTGTGTCTGGTATGGAGGAAGACCCAACCAGGACACGGTACCTGGTATGGAGGAAGGCCCAACCAGTGTACGGGGTGCGTGGAAGAGGAAGACCTTCCACGGCATCAGTTTCATTTACCGGATGGAAACGTACTACTCTCCCTAGAGACTAATTTGATGTGTTTTGATGTTTAAAGCATGAATTGTCATGTAAGTATATGTTTAGAATTGTACACTCAGCATATAGCTAAGCAATAGAGATTTACTCCATTGCAAGTATGAAGAAAGGAGAGATGGAAAGCGTGAGGAGGGAAGCCGTGGGGACGACAGGAATCATCATCTTGTATATGATTTGTTTTCATTCCAAATGATGTAAATTTGTGAAGTTCGACCATGTCCTTGACTTAGAACCTACGTAGTGGTTTTGTAATGATGTAATATGTCGTTAAACTTGTTTTATTTAAGTTTGAATGAATCCGAAATCATGGATTCGTGTTTGGAAGCTCTAATTGTCAAATTTTGTTTTTGAGGGAATATTGTTGATGTTATGAATCAAGCCAAACGGACCTTAACTTGTTTCAATTCCGTTTCCTTTCCAATGTTTAGCAAGAGTTATGTTAGTCTTTTTAGCCGTGTTATGGTTCCAAAGTTTGGATTAAGGTATGAGTGTTGGGAGGTTTACAAATGGGTGAAGGCTGAATTGATCCTTGGCAAAATTCAGCTGGTAGAGATGACATCTTGTAGTGTGAACCGTTAAATTTTTTAATGAAATAAAATGATTTTTGATCGAATCAGTGAATGTTCAAACCGATAGTGACGAGTGTCCTTGGAGAATTATTCGAGAACAGAGTCGAGTAGTGAATGTTTGAGGAGCTTTCCTTATAGTTCACATAGAGAATGAAAGTGATTGTTTGTTGTCGAGTTTTGGCATTGGGATTGATTGATAAGAGTTCTGGTTCAGACATGGGTTAAACGTCATGACATGAGGGAATAAAGATGTACAGTTGGGTGTTATGATAGGAAGATTGTCCAGCAGCACGTATTGCTCAAGTATGGGGTAGGTGAGGAATCTCTCACCTTATCTTACGGTGTTAACCTATAGTGTGATCGCACAGGTTATCTTATGGTTTTCTCTTAAATGGTGTGTATTGGGTAGTTGAAGAATCTTTCAACTTGTTGTACGGTATATGGGATGATTGGATGGTTGAGGAATCTCTCAACCTATCTTATGGTAGGTATTATAGTTGTTGACGAATCTTTCAACGTATGGTAAGGAGTTTGAGATGTTGGATGGTTGGGGAATCTCTCAACCTATCTTATTGTATATATTGAGGTTGTTGAGGAATCTCTCAACTGAAGCTGATTTCGAATGGTTGTAGCGCCATAGTGGATTTAGAAGCAGTATAAGGATTAGTAACGGATGCTACCGGATTGATGGTATAATTGGAAATATTGGGATTTGAGGATTTACCTAAGATGGATTGGAAAAGATAGAGTATGCTTGGATAGTTGAAACTACAGTTGGTGGAAGCTTAGTCGAGCATAAACTTCTAAAGTAGTCTCTTAGACTTGATGGTTATTTGCGTATGGATGTAACGATAAGGATGACATAGGTCGGAGGAGAAATGGTAGAACTTCTTGATGGAGAATAAAGGAATGGAAATGAATAGGATTAAGAATTTCTCGGTGTTTTAAGGTGGTTTGTCAAAGGAAGTAGAATAAGGATGTAGGATTTTAGGACTTGAGGTGAAGATGAGTGTAATTGATTGGACGTGATAAGAGATTCAGAGAAATCAAATTGATATTGGATATCATAAAGATACGAGGATCTTGTTAGGGAATCCTATAGAGAAGGTCGTTATTACAGTGAGTTGTAGTGCGGATAACCATGAACCATGTATAGTTCGATGAGTTTTTGATGGTTTCAAGCACTTATTATTCTAAAATGGTTGGGAAGTAGTTCCAATGCCTTGTGAGTTTAGGAACTTTTAAAGATGTTAAATGGAGGAAAATATGGTCCAGGGGATACTTAGACTGGTCGAAAGGGGCAGTTTGATCGGTCAAACACCCCTCTGCCCAAAATAGTGATTTCGAAAACATTTTTCGTCGACTTTTACGGAATTGGGCATAACTCTTTCTAGAAAATTCAGATTCGCATGCTGTTTTTTTGTATTGGAACCGGGACTCAAAGATCTATCTTTTGATATAAAATTTAACCATATTTTCTAAATGACCATTTTGCCCTTGGGTTGTTTTGCCACGGAGAAGTTCTTTTAAGATATCTAATCCATGCTTTCCTTGCTAATTAGTGTATTTCCAATCCAATGAAAATCTTTCAATGATTTTAAAATATCGTTGGGTGTTTGAAACGAGTAGTTGCCAACGGTAAGTTGGAGCAGAATAGGTATTACGATACTGAACAAGAACGGTGTTGGAAATGGATAGAGGAGTAAGGAGACTTTGGGTAAGTCAAGTTAGAAGGGTGAAAATATAAATTGGGAAGATGAAGCTTTGATGATAAAATGAACAGAAAAGGTGGAAATGGGATGAAGACTTGGTAGTACGTTAAGTACATTATTGGATATGATAGTAGAACTGTAAATCGGATAAAAGATAACGATGGATGCAATGGAATGCTATCTCAGTTTTCCAGGATTCCAACGAGTTGGAAAGTTTTGGGAATGTCAGATATCATTCCAAGGAAAATTTTAAAGTGTTTAAAATGTTTTAAAATAAAACTTTTGTTTGATTAAGCAAAGTGGTATTAATTACTTGTGATAACATGTCAGGTAGACTTTGGAAGTCAAGTACCGTGGAAGGATATGGTGTACGTGCTTAGTGCTTAGGATGCAATGGTGTTGGTCGAATGAATGAGTTCTACGGGAACAGATGGTGAACTTAAAATGTTGTACACCTAGACTTAGTGAGTTGGAAGTAGTGCCATTAAAGGAATTTATCGAACACAGTGAGACTATAACACTTTATGGGAAGATTTAATTATCGGATTGTCTTCAGATGGTTACGGGAATAGTATGAATACTTGAGCAATAGGTTCTTCAGGAACAGTGAATTTAAGATTCGAACAGCAAAGATAAAGGATTAGAGAATCTGAATTTGAGTTAAGTCACTGACTTAAGTTATGAAATATTAAACTGTTAGATAAGATATAGTGCCTTGTGATGTTATACGAGGAATACACACTTAGTGTAAAAGGTTGTCAAGAACTCAGTAAGAGTTGAGATACAGGAATGTGATTGGTCTGGACTTGTGTAAAGGTGAGAGTGAAACACTGGAGACTTATGGAGTCGTATAACTATGTAAAAGGGTAGTGGACCTACCTAGACTGTTAGACTAAAGGATCGCAGACGAGTAGGGTATGAGATGAGAATGGATTAAATTGCAGTTGAGATCTTCGACAGAAAAGTAACTGACTCAGGGGGTGTGTACACTATGTGAGTAGAATGGATTGTGAATGGTCAAAGTTTTGAGACAGGAACGAGGTATGTGCTGAGCATGGGAATATGTTTTGATGAGTTCTGTGGTACGTGTTTGATTGACTAAGTCAATTTGGGTGGACAACGTTATTTGTTGCGACGGATATTGGGGAAATAATGTTGTGAAAGCATTATGCAAAATTTTAAACTAAATTGTTTAAAAACAAAAAAAAAAAACAAAAAGGGAGAGTATGTATTTGACTTTGTTAAAAGTTTTAAATAAAAAGTGTAAAGTGAAATCTTTTATGTTAATCGACGGTAGTTCGAGTACAGACTTTGGAGAGATGAACGACAAAGGTGTTTGACCTCACCGTGGGTGATTTGGAATATTATGTAAACTTGAAGAAGTAGAGCAGTACAAAATTGCAAGTGAGAGTCTGAATGGTATATTAAGAGGCATGTATGACTTGAAGTATGGTACGCGGTTAGTTAAACCGAAAGGGAATGATAAGAATTATTAGAAGCGGAGGGAGTGTTAGTATGACGCACTATCGACTAAATGACAGTCATTTGAATTGATGTTACCGTTTTATATGGATTTCTTAGGAAAGAAAGGTTTTATAATTTGATAAGAACTTGGGAGTCGGTTGAAACGTGTTATCGTTCTACACATATTTCGTGATTAACAAGATAAAGGTTGAGTCTAGATATTATCGAACAGTTGATTGAAGCATTGGCTTACTGACGGGATATATATGTATGATAGTACTCAGTTTTGGTTCGCCTCAAGATAAAGAATTGTGTATGGTTATTAACCAGTTGAAACGTGTTGTCAACGACTTTTAGTCAAAAAGCAAGATAGGTGAATAGGAGATGGGTTATTTCCTTTGTTTTGGGTATTGTGATGAAACTTTGGAGTTCGGAAAAGATATGTGACAAGTACAATGAAAGTATATGTGGGTTGACATGTGATGTCATGATATGATTTAATGTCAAGTCTGAACATTGAGTATGTTTTACTCAGGCATTAATGTTCTTATTTATCGAGATGTTTCTATGTGTTGTTGGTGGTTGATGTAAATCTCCAATCGGATTGAGTCGGGGACTCTGAGGATTTATTTTCCTTCAGAGTTTGAGTATTTATTTTCCTCATGAGATTGTAATATCCCAGTAGAGAGGTGTGGGTTGTGATGAGAGAAATGTTGAAAGTACTTATCAGAAGTCGTTGTGACTTGATGAGAGGGTATAAGTTTGGGGACAAGCTTCCTTTTTGGAGGGGAGAGTTGTCACACCCATCCCAGAAAATCTATTTATTTTAAAATGCAAAATCAGTATTTGGAGAATTATCAATGTTATTTGATAATTGTGAAAGTGGTTGATTGTGGTCAACGGAAGGTCTCAAGTGAGGACACGGCAATCCAATAAATCATGGGGCATTGTATTGACTTAAATGGCATTTATATGATTTAAATGTTATTTGACTTATCTGGTAAATTGTGAGTAGTAATTATAACTGTGCTGTATACTTTTCAAATAATTTTGATCTTGTTAAGATCATTTTGGATATTGTAGTATTAACGTAATTGATACGTTGCATAGGTAGGGTATCTAGAAATTCCACGAAATTAGTTTTCGAATCGTAATTACGGCAATAAAAAGAACTGTGATGAAAACTGGTATAATTTATAGCTTTCACTCGTGAAGCAATAAGATAGACATGTCAGAAGTTTCGAGGTCTAATTAGAAGTTTTGAGAAGGTAAACGCAATTTTCGGGAGTCGAGCCTATATATAAGAGACTCAAGATATTTTTTTCATTCACAACTTTTCTAATACCTAAATCAAAAGGGAGATTTGGCGATTTTGAAAACTTAGAGCTTGTCGACACAAATCGACGGACTTCTGCCTGTTTATTTTCTTCCAAATTTCATATTCGAGCTTCTCGATGTAAGAGCTACCTTTTGATACCACTTAGGCCTCGTTTGGCTAAGTTTTCTGAAAAATCTAATTTATGGAAATTTGGGAAAAACATGTAAATACTTGTAGGAATTGCGTGTAATCGAAGATCTGAAGTTTAATTGGGTCTCTAGTTAATCCTTCAAAGTTATAGGGCGATCACACGAGGTATGAATTCTAAGCTTATGAATTATAGGAAGTTACATGTTTTACATATCCGATGTGATATTTTGGATCCGGGCAAAATTTATATATTAAGTAGGCCCGTTATTATGCACATGAATATGCGATGAAAGCATGTATAACTGTTTATTTGAGCATGCTATGTGTCTACTTGGGTCAAAGGGGGGTTTGGTGTAATTCCATCCGAGGGTAAGCTCCTCAAAGTTTGAGGATTGTAACATTGATAGTGATTGTGTCTGGTATGGAGGAAGGACCAACCGGAACACAGTACTTGGTATGGAGGAAGGCCCAACCAGTGTACGGGGTGCGTGGAAGAGGAAGGCCTTCCACGACATCAGTTTCATTTACCAGATGGAAATGTACTACTCTCCCTAGAGACTAATTTGATGTGTTTTGATGTTTAAAGCATGAATTGTCATATAAGCATATGTTTAGAATTGTACACTCAGCATATAACTGAGCAATGGAGATTTACTCCATTGCAGGTATGAAGAAAGGAAAGATGCAAAGCATGAGGAGGGAAGCCGTGGGGACGACGGGAATCATCATCTTGTATATGATTTGTATTCATTCCAAATGATGTAAATTTGTGAAGTTGGACCATGTCCTTAACTTAGAACCTACGTAATGGTTTTGTAATGATGTAATATGTCGTTAAACTTGTTTTAGTTAAGTTTGAATGAATCCGAACTCATGAATTCGTGTTTGGAAGCATTACTTGTCAAATTCAGTTCTCGAGGGAATATTGTTGATGTTTTATGAATCGAGCCAAACGGACCTTAACTTGTTTCAATTCCGTTTTCTTTCCAATGTTTAGCAAGAGTTATGTTAGTCCTTTCAACCGTGTTATGGTTCCAAAGTTTGGATTAAGGTATGAGTGTTGAGAGGTTTACAAATGGGTGAAGGTTGAATTGATCCTTAGCAAAATTCTGCTGCTAGAAGGAAGTAGAATTCTGCTAAAGGAAGCAGAATCCTGCTAAAGGGTCATTCGACCGGTCGAAATGACCCCTGCTAGTGAACTTTTTATACTCCTTCTGGAAGTTATTTAAATGTTTTGATTGGTTCTTAGGGTATCTTTGGGACCCCTTTAAACAAATATCCACCCGTTTCAAAATAGAATTACGTTTTCAATTTTATATGGATTTTACAACTCGGAGGGTGTTGTTTCTGTGAATATATTAAATAATCAAGAAAACAACAAAGGGAAAGAGAAAAGAGAGCTAGAGTTTCTCATAACACAAAAACTGAATGAATGAATACAATGGAAAAGAAGAGACAATAATAATAGAATATCTAGGTTACCCTAATATAAATGAAAAGACTAAACTACCTTAAAGCTAATAAAACTAATTCTAATAGTTTCCAAATGTTTTGAATACTCAATATTTGTTTTAAGTTCTTTTTCCGCTGCTATAATCTTTAAATGAATTGAATGAGCCTTGGTGGCGTGCCACGTGTCCTATTTACGCCCGTAGCAGGATGGGTCGTGACAGAAACAATCTGAAGAACTAGACTACTTTCATACCAAAAAATTTGTGAAGATTGGAACTTTTCTTTTGTTGTGAAGATCTACAGAGGAGTAACAAATTAAATGCTAACATCTCAAAGAAATAAAAACATAATATACTGTAGGCTTTCAATAGTCTTTAGTACAAACTGTTTGCACCCAAAAACCGTCAATGATTTTTTAGCCCGAGTGGAGTTGAAGTTGGGCGAAGGAGACGCTGGGACAAGTAGTGATGACTCATCGGACTCAAGAGGTAAGCCCGATGGGAGGAACAACTGTTGGGAGGTGAGGAGAGTCCGATGGGAGCATGTGGCAAGTGTAAGCATCATCGGGCTATGAGAACATAACTCATCAGGTTGAGAGCCCGATGGAAAAGTAAAGCAACGTTATAACTGATCGGACATTATGAAAAGGAAGAGTTTGTCCGATTGATCATAAGAAGTTGAAGAAATATGATTGGACATGGAAAGAGTCATGAGCCCGATTCGTCCAACAGGGAAAGGTCGATTGATGAAGGACAGGGCGTTGCTATTCACAGCTGGCATGATGACGTCATCTCTGAGAGTTTTTTGGAAACAGGAGTCCGTCTGGGAAAGGAGTTGTTAGTTGCCAGCTGGGTTGGAGCGTTTAAACCCTCAATTAAAGGGATTAATTCAAGCAAGTTCTGGATAAGGAAGGAGATAGTGATATAGAAGGATTCCTTCAAATTAGCCAATCAATCAGTATCTTGGGGCGTAAGAAAAGGAATCATAGTAAGAAAAGGAATCAGTTCAGGCCGCTATAAATATAGAGGCAGGCCTTCAAGCAAAGGACTCCGCATCTCTTTCGAAAACAGCATACAACATTCAGCATTCAGTATTCAGCACATTCAAGGCATTCAGAGCACTTTTCTTTAAGTCTTTGTTTCCTAGCTTTAATAGCAATTAGGTCTGTCTTTTTGTTATTTTTATTCTCTGTTTCTTTTGAATAATCAGTCCATTATGTTGTTCTTGAGATCTGTTTTATTTTTCCAAGCACTTAATAAAAAATCAATTTTTTATTAAACCGTTTGTGATTTGTTTAACTTGTTTAAACCTGATACTTTTTAGCTTGTGCGCTTCAGTACTGCTAAAGGACTTTTAGTGAGGGTACTTTCCTACTCACTGCACACAATCACCAGTTTAGAAGTCAGATTTACCAAAAGCCTTGTGTATCACTGACACAAGCAGATAGAAAATTAGTTTGCACGCTTACACACACACACACCGAACCACAGATTGGTTCTGGCACGCCCGCGCAAATTAGAGCAAACATTTTTGGCACGCCCGGTGGGACCCACAGTGTCAAATCATGCCTCCGAAGAGAGATAAGACGACAAAGGACGATCAGCATATGGATCTGCCCACGGAGGAGAGCACCGGCCAATCTCCGCAGGACGGTAGTATCACGTTAGAAGCCATCTCGGAAGCCATGAGGGCTAACGTAGAGCCAATGTGGCACGAGTACAACGCGCTCATAGGTTCTATGGGCAACCTCAAATCGGTCATGCAACAAACGACCGATATCCATAAAAGTCAAGCTGATCTGATCCATGAAACCAGGACCACTCACGTGAAGTTGGACCGACTGACAGAAACGATCGGAAAGTTGATTGAAACCTATAAGGCCGGATCTAGAGGAGAACAGGTCAACGGTTCGGGCTCGGGTACCTCACTGGAGTCCGATAAGCCGAAGAGCCCACCATATGTCTGTCCGAACCTAAGAGACGGAAATGGCTCAGGAAAGCAGTCTGAGTCACAGACCGGCATCGCTGGCAGTGTGGTGGTCACCGATCCCAACGGATCGGCGACACCAGGGTTTGGAGGATCTGCCGGCCAGACTAAAAGTTCAGTCGGCCACACGCAACCCCAAGGGAATGGTAATGGGGGGCAGAGGAACAACGGTGGGTTTTGGACCCATCAGGTCCAGAATAACCAACAGAACGGACCACCGCCGTTGATACCCCCGATAAGGAATGTTCAGCCCGTAGTTTAACCCATCAATAGGGAAGAGCTGGTGGCGGCCATACACGAGGAGTATGGCCCGTTTATGCGGAGACTGGAAAGGCCGACTTACAGACGGCCGTACCCGCCGGAGATTGACCGAGTCATATTTCCTCAGGGGTATAAGGTACCGAATTTCACTCTATTCTCAGGAGAGAGTGAACAGTCCTCGGTTGAGCACATCGGCCGTTTTATTGTGCAATGCGGCCATGTGGGTCACAGTGACCCATTGAAGTTAAGACTTTTCCCAAATTCGCTAACGGGCATGGCGTTTTTGTGGTACGTCAACCTCCCAGCCAATTCGGTGTTAACTTGGCAAGGGATGGAGGAGTTGTTTCACGGACAGTTCTATAGGACTGAGCCCGAGACATCATTGGCAGATTTGTCGCGGATGATGCAACTGGTGGGGGAGACCGTGGAAACCTACATAGCCCGTTTCCGAAAGGCAAAATACCGCTGCAAGACAGTGTTGCCCGAGGAGGAGTATGCAAAGATGGCCATGGGGGGCATGTCCTTTGAGCTTCGCAAGAGGTTTGAGGGAAATGACTTCCGTGATCTGTTCGAGCTTGCTACACGGGCGGGTCGCTATGAACGAATTCTCTTGGATGAGCAGGAGAAGAAGAACTCTTCAAAGGGAACATATTACAAAGACCCCAATTACGAGGTCCACTTGGCAGAGTGTGACCTTGAAACAGAATGCGATATGGCCGAATTAGTTTGCAAACGGCCAATCGTATGTAACGCCTTGAACAAGCCTGTTAATAATAACGCTGCTGCAAAGAAGATGGCGTTCGAGGCGGGAAAAAACTATACTTTCGATATAACAATGGCTGATCAAATATTCGATGCCCTGTTGGCCGATAAAGTGATCAAGCTAAGTGAAGGTCATCGGATCCCAAAGGCCGATGACATAAAAAACAAAGAATATTGTAAATGGCACAATTCTTGGAAGCACGCTACTAACAATTGTGTTGTTTTTCGCAATTTTATACAGGAAAACGTCGAGAAGGGGGTCTTCAAATTCTCGGACAAAGCAATGGGGATCGATGCGAATCCTTTTCCTCAGATTACGGGCACAAACATGGTGATGCCCGACCTGACTAGGCTGTCAAGGCCGAGACTGAAGATTGACTTATCTGACAAGGAAAAGCCAACACAAAGGGAGGGTAAACAAATTGCTACTTCGGCCACCAATGGGCCGAAGGTTACAATACATGACCTCCGAAAGAGTCACCAAGAACGCAAGACGGAAGTACAGAAAGCCGACGAAGAGACGGCTAAATCCAGCACGAATAATCTGATAGCTGATCTACGGCGACAGCTGGAATTCATCGAACAAGGCCTTTGCCCGAGGTGCAAGGCCGACATCAAGAAGGAAGTCTCGAGCCCGAGTAAGAGGCCGAGAAGCTATGAACATCGGGACTCAAGCCCGAGAAGGCCCGTACATGAAAGATTGTCATTACCGTGGCAAGGCCAGGCCAAGCCCGAGTGGCGTACAAAACAGCCGTTGGGACACCAAGTCGGCCATCGAGAGTACGGCCGAATGGGGGAAAGTAGTTCCCAAGTGATCCCAAGGCCTCGGATGCAAGCAACAATTTCTGGAAGGAGCCCGAGGATGGTGCTACCGCCTAGGGTAGAAGATCGAAAATGGCATAGAGCTGAACACTCCAAGTTCCCAGCACGGCCGCAATATAGCAAGTCCCAGAAAAGAAGATATCAGAGAATGCGACAGGCCGAGCGGGAACGCCAGTTGTTGAAAAATCAGGTAGGGGGTCCGATTGCTCCCACCGAGCCTCGGAAGGAGAGAGTCCATCAAGAAAGTTCGCAGGAAAAGGGGACAGGTACGGTGGACAAGATGATTGAGTCCGATGGAGATGGGTCGGATTCTAGTTTTTCGCCAATCCAATTCGGGACAATTCCGGTAGGCCTGTCTTCTAACATGGTGTTTACGCTACCCCTGTCTTTCATGGCCAAGCCGGATCAACCATCGGCCATGGAAGGGGATGTGGTTGAAGGCTCAGCTAAGAACTCGGCCGTGATGGAAAACTTTTGGAACGGGGGAGAGGTCGTTAAGCCTAAAGTGGTGGAAGCCACTAGCAAAAGTGTGGACGCCACCGATGGACAGACCGATCGGCCAAAGATTACAATTTTAAGGCCGAAAGAACAACAGACTGAGGAAGGAGTGAAGACCGGACCAGTTAAGGTGGTGTTTGAAAAGCCAACACACCAGATGTCCCAACATCTAAAGCCATTGTATGTAAAAGGGCACATAGAGGGCGTCCCGATTAACAGGATTCTGATTGATGGGGGGTCTACTATCAACATCATGCCCCAAATCATGTTAAGGATCTTGCAGAAATCGGAGTCGGAGCTGATTCCGACAGAAATGAATGTCCAAAGCTTCACGGGGGCACCTTCAAGGACGAAGGGGATCCTACCCTTGGAACTGACCGTTGGCAGCAAAACGGTCATGACAGCGTTTGTTATCGTGGAAACTTCAGCGGCCTATAATGCTTTATTAGGCCGGGATTGGATACACCCAAACTATTGTATTCCATCCACCCTTCATCAGTTGTTAATTTTCTGGAGAGGAGATGAGGTGGAAGTGGTGGGGGCAGACACCAAGCCCTTTGTAGCCCGGGTGCAGACGGCCGATGCAGTCTTGTATGAAGATGACATCGGGCCAGTGAAGTTGTTGGGGTGTAACAAATTGGGAAGGCCAAATACGGCGACCTTCCTTAAAGGAAGTTCGTCGGACATCAAGGCATATTTCCATAATCTCAGTCGGACAGAAGAATCAAGGCCGATCGAGATCGTAGAACAAGAAGACGTCCATGGGGATTGCGACAATTGAAGAACGGAAGCTGCTGGCCTTAAGAGCCAGCATGGCCAGATGGTGTGCATTCTTGGCCGACCGAAGATTGGAAATCGGCCCTACTGACGGAACAATCAATCTGGCTGATTGCATTTACGAAGAAGAAGCCCCGAAGGAAGAAGAGATTCAGATACATGAGTTGGAAACGGCCACGGCTAAGCTGGATGATCTTAAGGCCGATGTCTAGGACCCTCTCTTGGAAGTCAACTTAGGTGAAGAAGGAGAGCACAAGCCTACCTACGTGAGTCAGATGTTGGAACCTCAGGGTCAGGCCGATATGATTGCACTCCTGCATAAATATAAGGATTGTTTTGCTTGGGAGTATGATGAGATGCCGGGTCTGTCAAGAGAACTGGTGGAACACCGATTGCCAATTAAATCGGGGTTCAGGCCGTTCAAACAGCTGCCTCGGTGCATGTCACCAGAAGTGACACTGAAGGTGAAAGAAGAGATCGAACGATTACTAAATGCTGGCTTCATTCGGACAGCCCGATATGTCGAATGGGTCTCGAATGTGGTGCCAGTAGTGAAGAAGAATGGGAAGCTAAGGGTTTGCATAGACTTCAGAAATTTGAACTTAGCTACCCCGAAAGATGAGTATCCCATGCCTATGGCCGATCAGTTAATCGATTCGGCCGCTAAACACAAAATTCTGTCATTTATGGACGGGCATTCGGGGTATAACCAGATTTACATCGCCGAAGAGGATGTCCCGAAGACTGCTTTTCGGTGCCCGGGGGCAATTGGAACCTTTGAGTGGGTTGTCATGCCTTTCGGACTCAAGAATGCTGGAGCCACTTATCAGCGGGCAATGAATTCAATCTTCCATGACATGATCGGGCAGTTCATGGAAGTTTACATAGATGATGTAGTGGTAAAGTCAGGGAATTACACCGGTCATTTGAGAGATTTGGAAAAGGCGTTTGAAAGAATGCGGGCTCACGGATTAAAAATGAACCCTCTCAAATGCGCGTTCGGTGTTACAGCAGGAAATTTCTTAGGTTTCCTGGTACATCAAAGGGAGATAGAGATTGATAAAAATAAGGCTCGGGCTATCCAAGCAGCAAAACCGCCTGCTAATAAGAAGGAACTCCAGAGATTGCTCGGGCAAATCAATTTCTTAAGAAGATTCATATCAAACTGTGCAGGGAAGACCCAAATATGGACCCCACTATTGAAGATCAAGACCGATGAAGACTTCAAGTGGGAAGACAGCCATCAACTAGCCTTTGAAGGAATCAAACAGTATCTGTCAATGCCTCCAGTGTTAATGCCACCAAAAAAGGGTAGGTATTTAAAATTGTATATATCGGCCTCTGATTGCTCTATAGGTAGTATGCTAGCTCAAGATAATGAGCAAGGTAACGAGCAGGCCGTTTACTATTTAAGTAGAATTTTGACTCCAATCGAGCAGCGTTATGCGCCGATTGAGAAGTTATGCTTGGCTTTGTATTTTTCTTCACAGAAGTTGAGAACATATATGCTTCCTGTTTCCACTTATATAATATGTCAAACGGATGTGATTAAATACATGCTATCAAGACCAATCATGAGAGGTCGAATTGGGAAATGGACCTTGGCCTTGATGGAGTTTGCCATCCAATGCCGTTCACAGCAATCGGTAAAAGGCCAGGCCATAGCCAATTTCTTGGCTGATCACCCAGATCCGGCTGATTTGGGAACACTGCCTCCAACACCTAAAGTACTGAGCACATCCTTAGTCCCATGGACTTTAATCTTTGACGGGTCCAAAAACGCAGAAGGTGCTGGGGCAGGGGTGGTAATTGTATCACCCAAGTACAAAAGGACAAAAATGTCTTTTCGGCTCAACTTCAAATGCACTAACAATCAGGCCGAGTACGAAGCACTTATAATCGGACTAGAAATACTCCTTGAAATGGGGGCATCATCTGTGCATATAAAAGGCGACTCAGGTTTGGTGATCGGACAGATTGCTGGAGAGTTTCAGATAAGAAGTTGGGAGTTATGCCCGTTCCATGCAGTTGCTACTCAGCTCATGGAAGCATTTGATGACATTAGTGTGAGCTATATCCCAAGAACAACCAATACTGAGGCCGATAAGTTGGCAAAGACAGGATCCGCCTCACCTTCCCAGAAGAGTGCAGAAGACCAACTCATTACGGTCAATGTCCGGTCATTACCGTCCGTGGCAAAGAGGGGTTGGTACGCTACTACCAATTCGGTCTTGATGGAGGATAGCGATTGGCGAGTTCCTATTATTGAATACCTGAGTCACCCAAATGTCAGAGTAGACCGAAAAGTCAGGTTATTTGCAGTCCGATTTGTGGTACTAGATGGGGAATTATTCAAGAAACCGATCGGTGACGACGTGGTCCTGAGGTGCTTGGGGAAGAAGCAGGCCATGCAGGTTATGGCCGAAGTACACGAAGGGATATGTGGAGCACATCAAGCCGGCACCAAGATGAAGTGGCTATTGAGGAGGTATAACTATTATTGGCCCGGCATGTTGAAAGACTGCATCAGCTATGCCAAGGGTTGTCAACCTTGTCAAAAGCATGGTCCGATTCAACATGTGCCGGCCAAAGTATTGCAACCTATAATCAAGCCATGGCCGTTTAGGGGATGGGCGATGGATTTGATTGGCAAGGTCTTACCGCCATCATCCGGCCAGCATTGTTTCATAATAGTGGCTACGGACTACTTTACCAAGTGGGCCGAGGCCATACCTTGTAGAACGGTGACACAAGCCACCGTCATAAAATTCATTGAAGAACACATTATCCATAGGTTCGGCCTTCCAGAAACAATCACGGCCGATCAAGGATCTGTGTTTACAGGGTCGGAGACATCAACCTTTGCAGAAAGTAGGGGAATCAAGATTCTTAATTCTACACCCTATTATGCACAGGCTAATGGTCAGGCCGAGTCTACTAACAAGATCCTTAAGGGGATCATTGAAAAGATGATCGTGGAGAATCCTAGGGAATGGGACAAGCTTTTGTCCGAGGCATTATGGGCCTATCGGACGTCAAAGAGATCAAGTACTGGGGTTACACCGTTCATGCTGACCTACGGGCATGACGCGATGTTACCTATGGAAGTTACAGTCCGATCGGCTAGAAGAGCTTTACAGAATCAATTAGAGCCCGCCGAGTATACGGAGGCTATGATAGCTGAGTTGGAAGGGCTTGATGAAATGAGGCTAATGGCCTTGGATGCATTAAAAGTACAAAAACAACGGGCCGCCCGAGCTTACAATAAAAGGGTGAGAGAGAAATCTTTTTGCACCGATGATTTGGTGTGGAAGGCCGTGTTACCTATCGGAGACAAGGATAATCGATACGGTAAATGGTCGGTCAATTGGGAAGGCCCGTTCATCGTTCACCATGTTAAAAGAGGAGGTGCTTACAGGCTTCGTGATTTAGATGGGACTATACATGTCCGATTGATCAATGGTCAGTATTTAAAGTCTTATTACCCAACGTTATGGGAGACCATTGATCTAGATTATAAACCTAATCCTAGGTTGGAGTATGATCAGCTGATAAATTATGAGCCGGAGCCCGAATGATTTAGATGAACAGTGATGTTGTATTGATAGGCTGAGCACAGCTTACTTACAAATATATGTGAATAAAAATTAAGTACAAAAGAGGAGTCGGCCTCTAGGCCGACTCAAAATTCCTAAGCTTAGTCTTCAGGTCTTCCTAGGTCTTGACGGCTCCAGACCGGTCTCGCTTGGCTTTTTCCAGCTTTTGGGCCCAAGCCCGGGATATGGGGACGCTGGCTTGTAACTGATCACTGCACTTCTGAGCGTCCCCGCCTAGTGAAGAAAGGGCTTCGTCAATTTTTTCAATGGAGGCGTTGTTGGTAACAACCTCGGCCTCACATTGGGCAAGTTGAGCTTTTAAGACAGCAATACGGTCCCGCAGCCAAGTACCCCTGGCTAGAACTTGAGCACGGGAGGCCTTTCCCGCTTCGAACTTGGCTCTGGCCCCTTCCAAGAACTTCAATGCTTTCTGACGGGAGCCTAAATGAAGTTCTGCATCCGCTTGAATCTTCGAGGCCGTTCTATCCATAAGACGGACGCTAGGAAGTCTCTCTTTGATCTCCACGAGTAATGATAGCTGCCCGTCTGAAAGAGAAGGATCGGCCATGAGGGTGTTCAAAGCGGTGTCAACGTCAGCCGCAGCAGGAAGATTGGAAAGTTCTTGGTCAGCAAGCCCGAAGAGCAGGTCCTTGGCTTGTTGAAGGACGGAAGGTAAAACCGCTTCGGGCTCGAGGGGACCGAGGTCAAAAGCTCCCAGGTCCAGGCCCGAAAAGAAGTCATTGAAGGGAATGACGGGCACTGGGTCTGAAGGATCGGCCTGCGCAAGAAAATACAGTCAGGCATTGTTTTTAGAATCATATGAATTAACGCAAAGTAACACAGCAATACCTGGGTGTGAGGACGAAGCGAGGCCGATATTCGCGAAACAATCTCGGCCTCGCTTGGTTGAGAAGATGTTTGGGAAGAAGAAGGGAGGCCGGTTCCCACGTCCGGACTCATCGAGGCCATGGTCGTCTGTGGGGCTTCTGTTTCAGGGACGGAGCCCGAGTTATCATCACCGGTCTCGACGGCAGACGCTTCGGGAGGAGTGACCTCGGCCACCACCGGTCCTGGTATGATGTGAACAGGAGAGCTGATGGCGGTGGTAGGTGCCCCTTGACCGGCTGGAGTTTCGGTTTCAGAGGGGACGGTTTGATTTACTTCCTCCCCAGCGGCCTCTGTGGTAAGTTCAGCACCGGCCTCACCCTCAGTGCTGGAAGAAAGAACAACTTGCTCAGGGACTTGGTCGATATGAGCAAGGTCTTCGTCTCTGTCTCCGCTTGAAGGAATTAGAGGAGGTACGACGTGAAGTGGCATCACCCGAACGGCCACTCGTTCAAGATAAGCCGTTGCAGAGGCCGGTGATGTAGGGAGAGTTGGCGGAAGAGTCTGAGCAAGGTTTGGAAGTGGATCCTCTCCCGAATCTTCATCGGCAAGCTGCAAAGATAGGACAAAAGGATTAATAAGGAATAAAAGGAATTCGGGCTCAAATCAAAAGAGGAGGAGCAAACCTGAACAGAGGCCGGTGTTTTTTGTTTCTTTTGAGACGGGCCCTTGCCCGGAGTTTGTTTACGAGCCGGTCTCTTGGCGACTTGTTTGCGCCGGGTTGGAGCTGCTGCTGGTATAGGGACATCGGCAACAATGGCCGATGTTGCAGTGAAAGGCACCAGGGCTTCAGCAGCGGTGCGTGGAAATATGTTGCGAGCCCGTTCACCCCACCATTGGGTGAACTCCTCTGATACTATTGGCCGGGCAGAGAAGGGTTTAAAGTTGAACGCGGCTTTGAGCCGGGCTGACCTCTCTGTTATCTTCTTCACCTGCCCGTCGTTAACAATAAGGCCACGTTCAACCCAATCAACGTTGACGGTGATACCAGGAGGAACGGGCACTAGTTGAGTAAGCCCGAATTGGCGGGCGTATAGAGGAGCAAAGTAGTACTCGGCCCCGCATTTATTGTTGGCCGACGGGATGCTTGGACTAAAAATAATGTCTCTAGCTACTAAGTAGCTAGAAAAAATTTCATTATAGGTAGACTGGGTGCCCGGACCCCAGTTTGAAGGGTTATTGGAGAGCTGGAGAAAAGAAGAGAATTGAAGGGAAAAGAATGGGGTGAAGAGATTGACGTCCCGAGGGGAGCAACCCTGGTAGAAGAAGGTAAAACACTCTTCAAAAGAATGTAAAGAAGGAGATACGTTCATGAATTGAACGGCAGAGATAGGCACGTCGGCCATGGGAGTGATGGTGGGTTGGAATTCAGGGAAGTACGAGTGAAGCCACAGTTGCAGAATCCACATCGGGCTCCCACCAGCACTGAAGCCCGAATGAACGAAGTCTGTTGTGCCTCGGACCAAATGTGCCCAAACCAGCGTAGCCATGGCCAGTGGCTGCCCCGATGCAAGGGCCAGGGCTACGGTTGTATATTCTTTAGTGATGGCCTGGCTGGCTGAGCAGAAGAGATACTTGTTGAGCCAGTAGATGAGGAAGGCAGTGTGCTCTGCATCGGACACCGCCGTATCATCTGCCCCGATGCAGGCAGCAAGGAAACCTCCAAAGGCCGTGATCGGCCTGTGAGAAACGGCCCCGTCCCTGACAATATCCTGTTGTGGATAGGCAAAGCTGGCCGTTCCAACATTAAGCCCGGGAATGATTTCTTGTCCGTGGGGACGGAGGCTGAGCAGATAGCTAATATCTTTGACAGTTGGAGCCATTGGTCCGCAACGGAAAAGAAAGCCGTTGCAAGATGAGGACCAGAATAGTAAGGCAGAGAGAAGGAGAGGCCGGTCTATTTCAATGCGAGACCGGCTGAGCATGATTGCATCGTAGATGCCCGTTTGCTTCCAGACGGCGGCCTTAGAGGCCGAAACCCTAGTTACCCACTTGTCCCAGTCAGCGGCGGGGGTCGGCCATCCTCGAATGGCTTGGTTCGCCGTCTGGACCTTGGCCCAATGAGCAGGGACTTGTAGGAATGTCTCGTTTCCTACCGGAGGAAAGAACGGAAGGAAAGCCGCCGGAGGGTGGCCCAGAAACGCCGCGCCTAAGCCTGGAGCGACGGGATAACCGTCGGAGGAACTATAGGGGGTGAGGTATTCGGTGGATATGTCAGCGGCGTGAGCTTTGGCCAAAGCCCTAACCTCCCTACAGCGATTTTGTGGCGGTGGAGCGTCTGCGAAGGATTTTTTTCCTTTGGAGGTGGCCGGAGCGGTTTTGGGAGCCATGGCAATGGAAGGAAGAAAGGTCGCCGGAAAAGATGAAGATAAGAGTGAGAAGCTCTGTGTTTGCTTGAATTGCTGAAGAAGGTAAAATATGAATGTGTGATGAGTTTTCGGACGTTGGGTGGTATTTAAATATCACGACGCCGTAATCATGGCGCATTAAATGTAGGGTGACTGGTGGGATTCTCCATAACCTGACGTTAAGCTGCGTACTTGACGCGTGGCATATTTGAAATTCAAAACGTCACATCAATCAGGGCGGGACGTTTGATATGACCTTTTGGGGGGCAATTGTTTGCACCCAAAAACCGTCAATGATTTTTGAGCCCGAGTGGAGTTGAAGTTGGGCGAAGGAGACGCTGGGACAAGTAGTGATGACTCATCGGACTCAAGAGGTAAGCCCGATGGGAGGAACAACTGTTGGGAGGTGAGGAGAGTCCGATGGGAGCATGTGGCAAGTGTAAGCATCATCGGGCTATGAGAACATAACTCATCAGGTTGAGAGCCCGATGGAAAAGTAAAGCAACGTTATAACTGATCGGACATTATGAAAAGGAAGAGTTTGTCCGATTGATCATAAGAAGTTGAAGAAATATGATTGGACATGGAAAGAGTCATGAGCCCGATTCGTCCAACAGGGAAAGGTCGATTGATGAAGGACAGGGCGTTGCTATTCACAGCTGGCATGATGACGTCATCTCTGAGAGTTTTTTGGAAACAGGAGTCCGTCTGGGAAAGGAGTTGTTAGTTGCCAGCTGGGTTGGAGCGTTTAAACCCTCAATTAAAGGGATTAATTCAAGCAAGTTCTGGATAAGGAAGGAGATAGTGATATAGAAGGATTCCTTCAAATTAGCCAATCAATCAGTATCTTGGGGCGTAAGAAAAGGAATCATAGTAAGAAAAGGAATCAGTTCAGGCCGCTATAAATATAGAGGCAGGCCTTCAAGCAAAGGACTCCGCGTCTCTTTCGAAAACAGCATACAGCATTCAGCATTCAGTATTCAGCACATTCAAGGCATTCAGAGCACTTTTCTTTAAGTCTTTGTTTCCTAGCTTTAATAGCAATTAGGTCTGTCTTTTTGTTATTTTTATTCTCTGTTTCTTTTGAATAATCAGTCCATTCTGTTGTTCTTGAGATCTGTTTTATTTTTCCAAGCACTTAATAAAAAATCTATTTTTTATTAAACCGTTTGTGATTTGTTTAACTTGTTTAAACCTGATACTTTTTAATTTGTGCGCTTCAGTACTGCTAAAGGACTTTTAGTGAGGGTACTTTCCTACTCACTGCACACAATCACCAGTTTAGAAGTCAGATTTACCAAAAGCCTTGTGTATCACTGACACAAGCAGATAGGAAATTAGTTTGCACGCTTACACACACACACCGAACCACAGATTGGTTCTGGCACGCCCGCGCAAATTAGAGCAAACACAAACAAGAAGATTACCTGAGTTTTGGATTCATTTTGATGCTTCTCAACCCTCAAATTTCGTAGAAATATGGTGTGAAAATGGTCTTAGCAGCATCATTCATTTCTAAATTTTTCCACCACATTGGATTGCCGGAAATGGATTTCAGTGCTACTTTAGAATTACTATTGACATCAAGTGGAAGCTTCCAAAAGTAAGTGTGTGAGTTTGGAAAATAATACCACTGCAGCACTGCCATCACTTTCAATTTCAGTTTCACAGATAGCTTGTTTCATTTCTGTGCGGTCTACTATCCTCAGAAATTGGAGATTGCGTGCATATTTAAGCCAGTCAAGGTCTTTCAATTGGCTACAGTCTTGTATATCTACACTACGAAGACTATCTTGTCTGACAATCCCGTCCAATTTAGAACATCTTTGAACTCGAAGCACTTTTAAATCCTCTAGCAATTCGATCAGTTCTTTACAATTGGTGATGGATAGGCTATGTACGCACTTTATACTTTCGGAACTCTGTAGGAGTTTGAAAGCATCGTCACTTTTTATTGTGATTCCGAGATCTTCAAGGCTTCCCAATTGATCAAGTTCCTTCATTAAGACTTTACCAGCTTCTGATAAAACACCGCTGCAAGATCCCTCAAGACCAGAATGATACATACTCAAGAAATTAAGGCTCTGTAGATTTGATATACCTCTGGTGGAATCATCCGAAGGAAATTCATGTAACTCAAATCCAAATACTTCCAACCTCTCCAGATTCCTAAAATCCTCTGGCAGTACTGAGATATTTGTTTTCGATAGATTTAAATACTGCAAATTGGTCAATGATGTGATGTCCTGAAGCACAAGTTAGCTATAATTAAGCAAGTTGAAAAAAAATGGGTATTATTTAGTGAACGAACATGTCTGTAATTGACAGTGCCAAATAACCTCTTACGTGCTATTCATGAACCGTCACAGGCCATGACTGTTGATGAACGATTGGCTTGTACATATCTGTGATTGACTCTGACAAACAGTCTCTTACATGACTTTACTAGCCATGATTGTTCACGAATATCGCTGGCCATGGCTATTCATGGACAATCACCCTTTGGCTTATAGTTATACATATACCACTTGTTATCATTAATTCAACAAGAAAATGAAAAATAGTATTTCTAGAGTTCATATATACACATCCTGTTAGTGTCAATGTCTGAGAGAGTACAAACACAAGAATGATTAACTAAAACATTGCTATTTGAAGTGTTTTTATAGTAAGGGGAAGATCGTTGTATCTAATTGGACAAGTGCTGAAGTTTGTGTTCTGTAAACTGTTCGAATTTCTGAATTTCTATCTTGGGAGTTGTTTGGAACACATTTTGAGGTTTGGTAAATGATTATGTTTTAAAAAGTGGAAGCTGTGCTGATTTGTAAATTAACATCATACGTATATGCTTATTTCTTCATGAATTTTGGAAAACAATGCTTGGAAGAAAAGACAAAAGAATTAAATCTCATTTCATTTTTCTTTTCCTTCTCTAAATTTGCAAATCAAAAACTCACAAATCAAACAGAGCCTTAGATAACCATTCATTTCCATGTTTCCCAAGCTAGCAGATGTAGGAGTTCTATGGTTTGTGCTAATAGAAACACACTAAGGCTTAGTTTGGCCCCCATGTGGCTTTTTAAAAGGAGCTTATGAAATATATTACTAAGGCTTAGTTTGGCCCCCACGTGGTGCTTCTCCTTTTTTAAAGCTCAATTTCATGTTAATTCATTTGGTAACTAGTTTATGAGCTTTGTAAAAATTGAACTTAGGGCTTTTTTGGGGGGAGCTTTTAAAAGCTCTAAAATGGAGCTTTTAAAAGCTCATGGTTGCTTTTTGGTTTCATGCTGTCTTTTTGAAGAGTAGTGTGTCACTTGTATAGACTTATCAAACAATTTAGTAATAAATTTCATAAGCTCCTTTTAAAAAGCCACATGGGGGCCAAACTAAGCCTAAATTGTTTGATAATTTTATACAAGTCACACACTACTCTTCAAAAAGATAACATGAAACCAAAAAGCAACCATGAGCTTTTAAAAGCTCCATTTTAGAGCTTTTAAAAGCTCCCCCCAAAAAAGCCCTAAGTTCAATTTTTACAAAGCTCATAAACTAGTTACCAAATGAATTAACATGAAATTGAGCTTTAAAAAAGGAGAAGCACCTCGTGGGGGCCAAACTAAGCCTAAGCATGGAGCTTTTAGAAAAAGATATCAGAAAAAGAACTTGGGTGTGCTAATAGAAAAAGATATCAGACAAGATTTTTGAAAAATGGAGCTTTTTATATAATAGCATAAGACCTTCAGCCAAGTAATAAATTGAGTGCAAACATCTCAAAAGACAAGGAAAAAAAGAATAATTATAGAACTCTAAAAGCTAAAATCAAATTGTGTGGCAAACTAGCAGAAATGATTCATAAGCAATTTTTTGACATTGAATAGTAAAAGTAGAAGACAGGCCCTTCATGTGGTGAAATCATGAAATACAAATTTGGTAAGCCATAAAAAAAATAATAAAAATAAAATAAAATAAAAATGTGTTGACCTAGTGGCACGTGGTTTATTCAAAAATGATTTGGTGGTTCGTAGGTCTTGATTTCGAAGCCCGTCAAGAAGACATGTAGTTCCCTGTCTACGTACGCCCCCCAGTTTTGAGTTTTGAGTGCCTCTTCATTCCAACAAAAAACAGACAGTCCTATCAAAAAGAAAAGCATGGTGATCAGAGAGGAAGTAACAGAAAAATAAAACAAAGAGAGCCAAAAAGCATTTTAGTAACCTATAGATTTAGATAATTTTCATATTGGACCCTGTATTTTCAAACGCATCACTTTGGTCCCTCAAGTTTCAAAATCATGTCATAGGGTATTAAAGTATTGTTTACCCGCCAAATAATTCCATACACGTGCACCCAAAAAAAAAAAAAAATTAATAATCAAACACCACGCTATGATCGTTTGAGACGAGGCCAGTTCCACTTGTAAAACACTAAAACTTCCAAGCATAACCTTAGATTTTATTCCAGGGAGCATGATTCAAACAAAATCTAGATTTGTAAACATTATAAACACAAAGTCAAATTAAGGCAATGATGCAACATAAGGTAACTCTAAGCAAGGACTAATTCACATTAAATGGAACTTCTAAATATAAGAACCCTTAGCTACATAGTGCAGCACCAAACAGAGGCCAGCAGTTTCAACTCTGAGTTAATATCATATAATTTTGAGTGAGAAAGTGCTGATCATAATAGAATGACTTGAATTAGGATATGGGTTCAGACAAAGGTTATGATAACTGAAACAAACTGAAGAACTAGACTACTTTCATGCCAAAAAATTTGTGAAGATTGGAACTTTTCTTTTGTTGTGAAGATCTACAGAGGAGTAACAAATTAAATGCTAATATCTCAAAAAGAAATAAAAACATAATATACTGTGTAAGCTTTCAATGGTCTTTAGTACAAACAAGAAGATTACCTGAGGTTTGGATTCATTTTGATGCTTCACAACCCTCAAATTTCGCAGAAATATCGTGTGAAAATGGTCTTAGCAGCATCATTCATTTCTAAATTGTTCCACCATATATGACTCCCGGAAATGGATTTCAGAGCTCCTTTAGAATTACTATTGACATCAAGTGGAAGCTTCTTTAGGTGAGGGCAATAAAGCACAGATATGTTCTCCAAGACACAGCTTTCCAAGTCATGCCCACAAATGAACTCCAACTCAGGCAAATTTTCCAAATGTAAGTGTGTGAGTTTGGAAAATAATGACTCACTCATTCCACATTCACAATTAACTTGTTTTCTTTTCGTGCGTTTTTCGGCTTCGGCACTGCTTTCACATTCGATTTCACATTCATCTTTAACTTGTTTCATTTCCATGCCTTTTACACTCATAACTTGCTTCATTTTCATGCAGTTTGCTATCCTCAGAAATTGGAGATTGCGTGCATACTTAAGCCAATCAAGGTCTTCAAATTGGCTACAGTCTTGTATATCTACACTATGAAGACTATCTTGCCTGATACTCCCATCCAATTTAGAACATCTTTGAACTCGAAGCACCTTTAAATCCTCGGGCAATTCGATCAGTTCTTTACAATTGGTGATGGATAGGCTATGTACGCACTTTATACTTTTGGAACTCTGTAGGAGTTTGAAGCCATCATCACTTTTTATTGTGATTCCGAGATCTTCAAGACTTCCCAATTTATCAAGTTCCTTCATTAAGTCTTTACCAGCTTCTGCTAAAACACCGCCGCTATGTCCCTCAAGACCAGAATCGTACATGCTCAAGAATTTAAGGCTCTGTAGATTTGATATTACCCCTGGTGGAATCATCCAAAGGTAATTCATGTAACTCAAATCCAAATACTTCAACTTCTCCAGATTTCTGAAATCGTCTGGCAATGCGGAGATACTTGTCCTAGATAGATTTAAATACTGCAAATTGGTCAATGATGTGATATCCTGAAGCACAAGAATATTGCAACCCGACAAGTCTAGAACCTTCAAGTTTTCCATGGATTGGAAAAAATCGTTTCGAGTGTGCTTCAAAGTGCTCAACGTGAGGATCAAAGTGGAAAGATTGGGGCACTGAAGGATCATGGAGCGCTCGATAACACATTCTACCAATGATATTTTCTCCACTTTTTCAGGATTTGTATCCGTTGGTAATTCTCGCAAAGTAGCTTGATATTCTCCCCAAAATTTGTTCTTAATCTTTCCACTGTCAGAAACTATCCAATTTGCGTATCGACGAACCATATCATGCATAGTAATAGTCCCTTCAATCTCACCACTCTTCAATAGATATACCATCTTCAGAGCATTGATAGTAGCCTTTCCCCATGAAATAATCGCTTTCAACGTACCGTTGTTTTCACCGCTTATGTTCTCTCCAAACCAGTAGTGTATCAACTTTACTTCTGTGATCAAACAACCCTTGGGGAACAAAGAGCAATAAAGGAAGCAAGGTTGCCGTTCATCGTTATCCAAGAATTCATAGCCGACTCTTAGTTGATTATACACTATCTTGTCAATATTTGCAAATTTGTGTGCTTGAGTTTTTAACATCTCTATTGCGTGATTCCAAGCTTCAACTTCTCTCTTGCTTGACATGTCTAATCCAACGGTGCCTAGTGTAAGTGGCAGACCATCGCACAATTGGGCAACCTTTTCGGCCAGAGGACCGATTTCTGAATTGCTACACAGGGTGTCCTTTCCAACTACGTTCTGAAACAAAGCCTGAGCGTCTTCTTCCTCTAAGCAGTTTAGTTGAAAGTGTTCAACTACTAAGCATGCAGCTTTGTTTCTGGTAGTGAATACTACCTTGGTCTTTTTTGGAACCCCAACAGCAGTAAAGTCCAATCTGTCTCGTAGATCATCTATTAAAAGTAGGCATTCTTTCTCATTTAGGGCTCTCATTATCTTTTCCCCACGTACTATTTCGGAGTATTTTTCAGCCGAAGTCAATCCCAATCTCTCGCCAATGGCGAGCTGAACGCTTAGGACATCTGAGCCTGTGAGCCCATCAATCCAAAGGACCTGATCGAAGAGGCCAAGTTTCGCTGCTGCTGCTGCTGCTGCAGTTGTTGCTATTGTTGTAGCAGCTGCTGCTGCTGCAGCAGTATTTGTTGCTGTTGCAGTTGTTGTTGTTGTTTTTGTTTCCCTCAAGTTATTGTTTATTCTCTTCAAGAGAGTAGTCTTGCCCACGCCTGCCATCCCATGTATTCCGATAATTTTTGGGCCTTCTTTGTCTTGAAGGCAACGCCAAACGTTATTGAAAACTATGTCCATTCCTTGTAGTGTTTTGCAATTGAGAGGCAATTCAGCAGGACCTTGATCTTCCACGAAAATCGAATCCTCTGTAAAACCTTTATGCTCATCTAGAAGTGCTTGAGCACGCTTATGCATGTTGACCACTCTCCTTTGGTATCCATAAGCACCCAAGCAATTCTTGTAACAACTTCCTCCAAGACGTGAAGTTGGAGGAGGCCTAGGAGTTTGGGAATTATTTCCATTGGAGTTAGATTCTTGGGTATTGACGGTCATAATATTGATCTCTTTCACACTAATAATTTCTTCTGGTACTGGAAGGCCCTCGGATTCCAACTTTTCAACCCTCTTAACCCATCCACTCAATATCCTCGTGGGAAGCTTTCCATGTTGTGCTTTATTCGCGATCTGTTCCCCCATTTGCTCCTTCATATCCGTCAGTCTGTCCCTTGCATCATTCAACAACTTAACATCGTTGTCCAGGTCGTAGCTAAGATTGCACAGGCAGTCCAGGAGCTTGTTTAAGTCACAGGCACAATTCAAATTCAAATTCAAACCGGCACAGCAAACCATGATTCCAATGCTGAAACAAAAGTGAAGTATCAAAGCCGAGAGCAATAGGCCAGAAACAGGAGAGAAAAATCAGAGAGAGAGAGAGAGAGAGAGAGAGAGAGAGAGAGATCTGTGTGAGTGTGTGACAGACAGAGAGTTGACTTTGTCCACCTACTACAGTGGGTGAAAACCGGCGATGCATCGCACATGTTTGAACCCAAGATGGTAAAAATTAGTGACAGTATCCCACCCAATGTTTTCAAGTCAACCATTTATCGAACCGAAAAAATGATCGGATCACGGTTATTTGTTTAACTGTCAGTTAAATGGGAATCAAACTGTGATACTATAATTAAGAAAAATTGGTAAAAAGGGCATTAAAACAAGCTAATTTGGAACTACGGACACTTAATAAAATGACTTGGTCTAAAGTCCTAAGAACATTTTTGGGCAAAAATACCATGATCTTCATCTAACCTTACTACCAAATCCTAGTCACCATTACCACCACCCATACCTAACCTCCGACCACCACCACTTCCACCTCCGGTGACCACCACTACCACCTCTGGCAACATCTCCTACCTCAGGCGACTTCTCCACCGCACCACCTCCACCACCACCGGTGTCCACCTCCACACTGTGGTCACTTAATATCCTCCAATCCAAAATCCATTAGTCCCACAGTGGACCACTGTCACATCATTTGGGATGAGAATTTAAGAAGCAAAGCATTAATCTAAATCTAGACTTTGCATCGCAGATCTAGAAAAGATATTGTAGATCGAGAATGAAATATAACGACTGATTTGTATGGACACCAAATGCTTCATATCTTCACCCTAACTTGTCCCACTGGACGCCCAATGAAATTTATTTTAAAGACTGATTTGTATGGGCACCAAATACTTCATATCTTCACCCTAACTTGCCCCACTGGTTGGAAGCCTAATGAATTATTTTTTTTTTTGGACACAGGAAAGGAAATGACAAAATGATCCACTAGACATCTTTAATTTTCTTGACTTGACTTGAGAAGTTGTTGGGCATGTGAACAAGTTAAAGAAGTTAGGATAAATTGCAATACACCCCTTGACTCTGCCTCTTTTAAATACTCCAAAATTATAAAATTACTCCTCAACTATTGTATTTTTTCACTAACACTCCCTTTGTTAAAATTTTGTCGAAAAAATTATCATTTTTGTATTATGAGAGCAATAGATGATAAAGAAAATATTAACAATATGATACTTATTTAGTTGAGGAGTCAAGTTATCGAATTTTATAGTTTTGAAATACTTAAAAAGATGCATAGTTGAGGGGTGTATTATAATTTATCCTAACTTCTTTAATGGGTTTACATGCCTAACAACTTCTCAAGTCAAGTCAAGAAATTCAAAGATGTCTAGTGAATCATTTTGTCATGTCCTTTTTCTGTGACCAAAAAAATTAAATTTCATTAGGCATCCAGTAACTGTGGGGCAAATTTGGGTGAAGATATGAAGCATTTGGTGTCCATACAAATCACTCGTTACATTTCATTTTAGATCTATAATATCTTTTTGTAGATCTGCGATGCAAAGTCTAGATTTTCTAGATCTGCTATGCAAAGTCTAGATTTAGATTAATGCTATGCTTTCCAAAATTTTATCCCAAATGATGTGACAGTAGGATCACTATGGGACTACTTGATTTTGGATTGGAGAATATTAAGCGACTCCACAGAGGTCCGACTACCACATCATTTACGATGGAGATTTGAGAAGTATAGCATTACTCTTAGATTCATTTGGGAATTAAAGAACTGTTGTTCATAAGTAAATCGAATTAAGAGTGTTTGATGTGTTTCAATTTCTTGTATAGAAGTCTGTGTGCCCAGTCTAATAATTACTTTAAATCATTGATTATTTTTCTAACCAACACTACCTTAATTCTTACAAAAAGTCAAATAAAGAGTGAGATCTAGACTAAGCTTGATTCGATTGGCCCTCTACAAATACATGGTTATTGGTGCTGATGGATTGTGCAAGATGTGTAGATTGACCTGAAAGGGTTTGATAAATTCTTGTAAAGGCTGCTCTTCCATAGCCACAAAACATATTTTTGTTGTTAAACTACTTCAGCCTTCAAATTTGAACATTATTTGCATTGGGTTCCAGTTCACTCTACATTATTGGAGAGAAGAAATGGCCAAAATTGGTGGGAGCCGACAGTGCTTCTTTGTGACCAATTCAAAACATTAAGTTTTCTCAGCAAACAAAAAATAAAAGTGTGAATAATAAATGCTGGAACAAAAAAAAAGTTTCAATCAGATAAGGACAATTGATTGATTGACCAAGTCCAATTAAGCAATAGAAGATTGAATTGCAATGTTTGGGACATAAAATACTCATAAAGAAATGCATAAAAAATGATGTAGCATCTCATGTGATATCTATTATTAGCCATGACCACCACATAGCATATGATCCAAGACCATAGAATAATTTCACAAAAGAAGGGGTATGAAGAGTGGTAAAATTGTAACTTCGCTCGGATGGGACATATGAACATGACATATCATTTCTTCTCTTAAGGCTATTGATCTATCAACAATGATAGATGTATAATTTATTCTTACAACTCATTTACAATACCTCTATCTCTTTTCGAAGTGGCACTGTAAGGTCCGGTTAAATTTCAACGGGCCCTAGGGTCACTTCGGAGAGAGACAAAGATGATTGTAAATGAGTTATAAAAATGAGTCGTAACCCGATCATTACTCATTGATATATCGAAAAAAAACTATGGGATCAGTGATATAAATAGTACCACGGTGGTCGGCAACACATGGTGTGCGCGATCTTTTTCAGTCCTATACAGATGGATACCCTCCACTGAATTCATCCTGTTCTTCGACCCCCAAAAAAAAAAAAAACAAATTAACAAATTTGACCTGTTCTTATATAGAGATGCGTCACATAAACATGTTCCATACATTCTCAAATAAACCAATTACTTGTATCCCATTTGATCATAGGTTAAACACATCTTAGCACCAGTTGTTAGACCAAACTTTATATCCTATAGTTCAAAAGTGACACACTGTACTTTGAATGCGTGTACTTATGCTGTTTGAATTTTTCTCACTTTTTCACACTTTTTCTGTGCACCACTTACACAGCACATGGTACACGCACTTAAAGCAATGTGTCAAAAAGTGTATACAAAAGAGTGTACATGTAGCATTATTGTAATAAATATCATGTGGTTATGACAATAAACCTGATGATGATGTGCTCACCCGAGCAGCACTTCGCTCAAGCAAAACCTTGTTCAAATTGAAACAAACTTCTAACATATATATAAAGTATAAACCATGCACCATCTTTTCTTCTTTAACAGCGCCAGTGTGACTGCTAATACAAAAAAAAAAAAAAAAAATTCGTGCCAAAATGTGATTGCTATAGCTCATTGACGAAGATTTCTTCCAGAAAAAAAGGAAAGAAGAGTGAAGCCTAACAAATCAATAGCAAAAGCTGGGCTTACATTGAAATTGAATTTGAAAGAACTTTACACATAAAAATATAACTTGAAACCCAACTTAACAAACCAAAAGAAAAGGAAAAAAAATAGAGCAAGAAATTCAAAGGCAAAACCCATCTTTGATGACTGTTTCATTTTCTTGCAGCTCTTCTACAACTTTAACTCCTTGAAATATGGATTCATTATGCTTTTATTTTCCCATTCTAAGCCATCCCACCATTCTCTCTGTCCTCTGATCAACTTCAAACTGTTGGCGTCACTCATGGACTCAACTGGGAATACCTTTAACTTCGGACAATAAGAAACTGTGATCTCCTCCAAATAAGGGAACGATATGGAGATTTTACTGAAACAAGCAAGTGCTGGAAGAGTTCCCAAGCATATACTTCTTAGCGTGAGAGACATTGGTGGAGATCGTTGTACCATCGGGTGATCATCAATTACAACCTTCAAGTTCATGCATCTTTCGATATAAAGTTCTTGAAGATATGGGACGAGAAAAAGCCAAGTTAGCTCCTCCAATGACCAGCATTTTTCAATTTTCACATACCGAAGGAAGTAAAAACAAGAATTCCTCGATCCAAAGGAAAAGCTTGCCGTCTTAAGCATCTTCTGGTCAAGCTCTATTTGTAACAAATCCTCACAGTCGTTGATCTCAAGCGTTCTTAGTTGCTCCCTACGATTGATATATGATAAACATAGTTTGGTTAAACCTTTGCAGCTCCGAATCAGTAGACTGTGCATTGAGTCTTGCAATTTCCGTGAGTTTTCTAATATTTTCAGAGCTTGAACATCTTTGATGCTGATTCCTACTCGATCCAGACAATTTAACCTATGCAGTTCCTCCACGAACTCTTTGCCACCCACAAGCAACTCACTGCGTTCAACGATTAGATTCACGGGTGCAAAGGATTGGAAGGTGTTCAACACTTCCAAGAACTGAAGACTTCCTAGAACTTGCCGCGGAATGGCATAAAGTTTATTCATGTAACTCAAGTCCAAAACTCTCAAGTTCGTCAGATTCATGAACTCAATGGGCAACCTTGCTATATCAGTGTGTGAAAGATTGAGATATTGTAAACCGACTAAAGAAACAACGTCTTTTGGTATCTCGTCCATCATGCACCACGATAAGTCTAAAACTCGAAGCGAAGGCATAAATTGGAAGAACCCATCCTCAATTCTCTTCAGAGGATTTTTAGAGAGGAGCAATGTCGAAAGATCTGGGCAAAAAGGTGCTTCAGATAGTTGTTCAATTTCATTATCCACAAGTGAGACCCTCTTGGCCTCTTTCCATTCTACAGACCGAGGCGCTTTTGTCAAGCACTCCCCTGCATTCACCAAGTGCTTGTCTTTAAACCGCATCCACAAAGCAAATTCAGAAATCCTGCTATGAGTCTGAACACAGCTTCCTTCACCAAACATTAATCTTATACCTTTAAGACCCTCAATCATAGAGTAGCCTTGATTTTCACCATAACCAGAGGCTTTTATAAATCGTTCACCAATCCAGTAATCAATAAGCTGATCACAGTTTACCGCAGAATCCTCTGGGAATAAAGAGCAATATTTCAAACAGGACCTCATTGTTGTATCCAACAAGGTCAACAAATAACCGTAGAATGTCCAGAGACTAGAGAGAGAGTTTCGAGGACCCATGTTAATAGTGTGGGACGGATATTCATCAAATTTGTCTTTTTGTCTTTTCCACTCTTCGTATGGCTTTCCAGCCAAGGTACTGCCAACGGTAACAATAGCTAGCGGCAATCCATCACAAAACCCTGCGATATACCTGGCTAAGTGAGGAATGTTTGGGTGAGAAGAGATAGTGGTCTCTCCTACATTTTCAATGAACAATTCATACCCTTCTATTTGAGACAAACAATCCACTTCAACCATTTTCAGGACAGAGGCATTCAAACCATTATAGAAACAGTTGGAGAAACCGTTGGTGATCAATCTGGTTGTGAAGACTATCTTGGACATATAACTTCCCTGATCCACCAGAGGAATTGGAACCCCGATACCTGAGAAATCAAGAGGCGCCCGAACGTTGTCCAAAAACAGCACAAACTTGAATGTGCTGAGATTTTGGAAAATGCACATTTTTCTCTCGTCTTGGCTTACGTTCTTCCATTGATGATCGGAGAACCCGATCCCTCTAAGAATCTGACCCTGTATGGTACCAATATTTTGATTATTAGGCACCCCAACCCATAAAATGAGATCGAATTCATGGGATCCACCACTGTTCTTCATCAACTCACCATGGATGCCCTTCAAAAGGGTAGTCTTACCCACGCCGGCTAATCCATGAATTCCAATAATTTTTGTACTTTCATCTGTTTTCAGGATATCACAAACCTCAATAATCTTCTCCTTGAATCGTCCAACAAGTTTACTGACCGATCGTGGTAGTGGCAGCGATGAACTAGTCTTCTTTGGGTTAAAATAAGAAAGAAGTTTCTTCTTTACGACTTGATATCCATAGTTTGGCTTCTTCCTGTGAGTTTTTGGTTTATCACCCTCAATGCTCAAGCTTGATACTTTTTCGTCTAATCGTGGCACTTCACCGCTAACAATTTCACTCTCAATATTTCCTTCTTTTGATGGTTGAGAGGGAAAATCACGGCGTCCGTCCTTTGGCTTTTTCGCGTGAGTATTGGATTCATCACCCTCATTATTGCTCATGCTTGATATTTGTTTGTCTAATCTTGCCACTTCATAGATAACAATTTCACTCTCAACACCTTCTTTTGATGGTTCAGAGGGAAAATCATGGCATTCGTCCTTTGGCTTCTTCACGTGAGTTTTGGGTTCATCACCCTCATTAATGCTCATGCTTGATATATCTTCGTCTAATCTTGGCGCTTCAGCGCTGACAATTTCAATTTCAACACTTTCTTCTTCCGTTAGTTGAGAGGGAAGATTATGACCTGGCTTCTTCGTGTGATCAGTTTTGGGTTTATCACCCTGACCCTCAGTGCTGAAGCTTGATAGTATTTCCTCTAATCTTGGCACTTCATTGTTAGCAAGACGTCCTTCATTTGTTAGTTGAGAGAGAAAATTATTGGGATCACTGGGAATAGTGTGCGACACATGAGGATTTAACTCGTATTCTATTCTTTCCCATACGTCGTATTTCTTTCCGGCCAAGGAACGACCAACGGTGATAATAGCCTGCGGCAATCCGTGGCACCAAGTGGAGATATGTCTGGCTAGTTGAGGAATATCTGGGTGATCATCAGACTGAGAAGAGAGAGCGGTCTCTCCTACAGTTTCAACCAACAATTCGTACCCTTCTTCTTCAGACAAAAAATTCAACTCAACCAGGTTAGAATAAGGCACGCCATAATGGATACATTTGTGAATCGATCTGGTTGTGAGAACTAACCAACCCTTTTCAGGAAATGGAACCCCGATTTCTATCAAATCAAGAGGCTCCTCAATATCGTCCAAAAGCAGCACATACTTTGATGTGTCCAGCTTTTCGAAAATGCATGTTGCTCTCTGGTATTGACCCATGTCCTTCCATTGATGATCAGAGTACCCAAGCCCCTTGAGAATCTGACCCTGTATGTTACCAATATTTGATTTACCAGACACCCAAACCCAAACAATCACATCGAAATCATGGGACCCACTTTTCATCAACAACCTGCCATAGATTTCCCTCAAAAGGGTAGTCTTACCCACACCGGCAGGTCCGTAAATTCCGATAGTTTGGGCATTTTCATCGTCTTTCAGCAACATGTCCAAAACCATTGTAACCTTCTCCTCCAATCGTCCAACCGGTTTGAGTTCCCGAGTTAGTAGTGGCGGCGGCGGCGATGGAGACCTCCACATAGGAGGAGGTGGAGACCAACACATCGACCGCGGCGGTGGTGAGTCAGCATATCCTTCTTGTGTTAGACTGCAAGTTTCGGCTTTATCACCCTCATTAATGCTCCAGCTTGATAGAAATTCCTCTAATCTTGGCACATCATCGCTAGCAAGACGTCCTTCAAATTTTAGTTGAGAGAGGAAATTATTGGGATTAATACTGCTGCGCCACCCATGGAGATTTAACTCGTATTCTGTTCTTTTCCATATGTCGTATTTCTTTCTGGCCAAGGAAAGACCAACGGTGATAATAGCCCGCGGCAATCCATGGCACCAAGTGGTGATACGTCTGGCTAGTTGAGGAATATCTGGGTGATCAGACAGAGTGGTCTCTCCTACAGTTTGAACCAACAATTCGTACCCTTCTTCTTCAGACAACCATGTCAATTCAACCGGGTTAGAATAGCCCATGCGAAAATCGAAACAGTAGTCTGAGATCGATCTGGTTGTGAGAACCAACTTAGACTTCCAACTAAAGAGAGAAGAAAGTGGAACCCCAATTTTTAAGAAATCAAGAGGCCCCTCAACGTCGTCCAAAAACAGCACAAACTTGGATGTGCTCAGCTTCTGGGAAATGCATGTTGTTCTCTCCTCTTGGCTCATGTCCTTCCATTGATGATGATCAGAGAACCCAATCCCTCTAAGAATCTGAGCCTGTATGGTATCAATATTTGGGATACCAGACACCCAAACCCAAACAATCTCATCGAAATCATGGGACCCACTTTCTTCTGTCAACAACCTGTCATAGATTTCCCACAAAAGTTTAGTCTTACCCACGCCGGCAGGTCCGTAAATTCCGATCGTTTGGGTATTTTCATCGTCTTTCAGCATTATGTCCAAAACCATACTGACCTTCTCCTCCAATCGTCCAACCGGTTTGAGTTCCCGAGATAGTAGCGGCGGCGGCGACGGCAGCGGCGGCGACGGCGGCGGCGACGGAGACCTACACATCGGCGGCGGTGAGTCGGCATATCCTTTTTGTCTATTCTTGCGATCCCAAATCTTATGGAGTTCAAAACATTTCTTCCCTTGGCGTCGAACTTCATCGATTAGCTTCGTTCTTTGAGTTTTGGCTTTATCATCATCGCCCATACTAACGCTCAAGCTTGATATTTTTTCCATTGTTCTTGTTGGCACTTCATCGATAACAATTTCACTTTCTTTCACGGCTGTCGGCGGCGGACTCTGAATTGTGATTGAAGAGAGAAACGTACTCAGGGGGAAGGGAAAAAAGAAAAGAAAAAGAAAAGAAACAGACAAGCAACGTAGAAGAAACAGAAACGCAATGAAAGTTGAAACTGCCAATCAGAAAGCCACGGGTTGGGTTGGGTTGGGTTGGTTTGTCAAAAATTTAGAAAGCTAATTGGGGATTAATATAATAAAGGGAGCTTGCATGAGTAGAACATGAATTTACAATAATTTTAATCACTATAACCTAATAATGTTCACATCCTAAAAAGGTTCCTCTGAAAAACAACCAACCTTAGATCTATAGGTGGACAAACACTCATGAATCAAAATGAAAATTGATATTGGAGAACATAGCAAAAAGTAAAATCTACCCGTCATATATATCGTATCTTTCCATTCATTAAGAACCGTATCTAGAAGTGGTGGGTCGGAATGGGATGCGGAACTGGATCTGTTCGATGAGATAGAGACGAGCGAGAGAGATCTGAGAGAGAGATCTGATTTGTTGTTCTCTTCTACAAGCAAGCAAGGTTTCTTTCTTTCTTTCTTTTTTTTGAGAAGAACAAGCAAGGTTTCTTTGACTTCAATTAAGTTGGTCAGTTAATTTGTGTGGATCCATCTATCACCTAAGCTGCCCTAACAGGTTGTGAGCATTTGATTTTCAATTGCATGCTCGAATTCTCCTTGCTCATATTTTATAGTCAAAAGAGTGGACACTTCAAACGGTTAGATTCATAAGCTTGGTTACGCTATGATTGGGAGTTTAGGAGAGAAAAGAAGAGAAGAGAAAGTCATAAGTAAGGAGAGAAAAGAAGAGAAGAGAAAGGATGGTGTTTTCTTTCATCTTGATTGGGAGTTGAGGAGAGAAAAGAAAGTAACTTTCTTTCCCCTTGATTGCAAGTTGAGAAGAAAAGAAAAGAAAAGAAATTAAAGTTACCATTCTATCCCCACTTAGATGAAATTACAATTAAGTAAGATTAAACTAGAAGGGTATAGTGGGTATTAAGAAATATTAATTAATCCCCACTTTCTTTTCTCTCATTTTCTTCCCAATTTGGAGAGAAAGAAATTGAAAGAAAGTGAGGCTAGTTTTCTCTCATTTTCTCTCCTTTTCTCTCTTCATTAAAACTCGCAATCGAGAGAAAGCGAGAGAAAGTGAGGTACTTTCTCTCCCTTTCTCTTCTTTTCTCTCATTTTTGTAACTCCCAATCATAGCGTTAATGTCATTAAGGCTTCGTTTGGATTGAGAGAACCGGAGAGAAGAGGAAGGGAACCACTTTCTCTTCAGTTTTCTCGTTTGAATATTTAAGTTGGAAGAGAAGAGAACGTCAATGGAGAGAACGTGAAGAGAAAAAGAACCCAATTTTGATTCTCTTCAAATTAGAGAGACTGGGGAGAGAAGGGAAGAGAACTATAATAAAATATTAATAAAATGACCAATATATATTCAATATTTAATCTTATTTTAATTTATTACCATTATTTAATATAGGATAAAAGAATAAATTGATTTTAAATTATTTCTCTTCTCTTCTCTGATGAAAGCTAAACAAACAAAATAACCTTATGATTCTCTTCTCTTCTCTCCATCCAAACTAGCATTCTTTCTCTTCTCTTCTTCTACTCTTCTATTAATGAGGTTCTCTTCTCTTCTCTCTGATTCTCTCAATCCAAACACAGTGAGTGGAGACTAAATTTGACTTTACAAAAGAGTTTTAAGATTTTGCTTTACAGACAACTCATTCAAAACATTGTCCCATACATTAAAAAAATCAAAAACTTTTCTTTTCATGACAATTCTTTTCTATTCCCCTCCCTCGCATCAACTCCCACTCTTTAGTTTTTTTGGCGGTCAAACCCCCCCTCCCCCCCCCCCCCCCCCCCCCTCTCTCTCTCTCTCTCTCAACCCATCAACTCCCCCTATCTCACACTGTCCCATGTTCAACAAAATTTGAATTTCTCTCAACAAAAAAAAAAAAAAAAAAAAATTGAACCGGCGACTTCTCCAGTCTCCCCAAGCTCTCTCATAGTCTCTCTCTCTTTTTGAGTCTTTCATTTGGTGACTTCTAAAGCTCACAACCACTTTAGCATCACCACCACCACTACCGCAGCCCATTCAGCTCTAAAGCTCTCTAGCTCTGGTAGAGTCTCTCTCTCTCTCTCTCTCTCTCTCTCTCTCTCTCTCAATTTCATCGAAATACTGTGAACCACCACTTCCTTTGTCACTCACTCTGTTTGTAAATTTCTCTCCCCTCTCTCTATATTGCAAATCATTATAAAAATCAGTTTTTAAAACCAGCTCCTTTTAATTTCATTTTAAAGGAACATTTGAAACCCATTTTAAAAACCCTTTTTTGAAAATACTATAGTCGAAAATCTCCATTTTGAAAACCCAACCGTAGCTATTTTTAATAGTTATTTTTTATTGATTGGCTGTACATTTTTATTTTTTTATTGTTACTGTGTCTATTTTTTTTTATCATGGGAATGACAATTGATGAATTATGGGAATGACAACCAACACATGAATAGATATGCATTTACCTCTGTGTATTTCTTATAATCTTTTAGCTTTGCATCTTACTATTAGCATTAGCATTAATTAAATTGAAATTCAAATTTGGGAAGCATTAGCATTAGCAAAATTTGGTTGTTTGATCTTTGGTTTTTTACTATTACCATTAGCATTTATTATGCTTTGTTTTCCCCGAACAAATTGACTTTTGAAGCATTACAAAAACAAATAATAGTTATTTTTTAGGGTTAATTAGTAGTATTATAACCCCCCAGTATAGGCTTATATGGCAATAGGTCCTTGAGTTAAACATGATTTGTATAAAGTCCCTGTTATTTTCTTTGTCCAATAGTACCCCTAGCATAAATCAAGTGAGGAAAATGGAGTTCCAGGTCAACATCCTTCCTAACTATAACCTTTTCATAACTGATTTCTCAAATTTCTCCCCTAAATTCAGGCTTCCAAAATTTGAAATTATGCAATCTACCATAAACCACCATAGTCTTCACCAGTCAGCACCTATGTCAACACAAACCCAACTAACCACCCAGATTTGCTTTGTAAATTCCGGTGAAGAGTTCATCACTTCATCATTTGTCTTGAAGTCCGACGTGGGAAGGGACTCTACGGGAGCTTAAAAATATGATATCAAATCGGAATCCCCTTGCAAGGCTATTAACCTACAAATAATGGGCAAGCAAGGCATTATTTTTGGTGTATTTTTGTTGGTTGAAGAGTTTAAAAACATAATACAACCGATATATACAATGAACACGATTTTGGATGTATTGTTGTGATTATTTGGTATTTGGCAGAGTCACACTATTTTTCATTTGCGATATCTCACCAAATGTCATAATTTGGAGTCTTTCAGTACACTACACCATATGGCCCGATTTGTAACGGGTATATCCGTTACAAAAATTATTTGTAACGGATATACCCGTTACAAATATGGCGTTGCAAATTTGTAACGGATATTTGTAACGGATATATCCGTTGCTAATTAGTAACGGATATTTGTAACGGATATACCTGTTACTAATACAATTTTTGCAACGGATATACCCGTTACAAATTTGTTTAGTAACGCATAAATATACAACTTTTTTTAATTTTTTGGAAAAAATAATAACGGTTTGTAAGGAATTAGTAACGGCTATATCCGTTACTAATTTCGAAAATGCATATAATTAGTAACGAATTTTGTAACGGATAGTCCCGTTACAAATTTTAATAGAATATAAAAAAAATAATTAATTTATATGCTCCCCAATTTTTTTAAAATTTTTTTTGCACCTAATTAATAAGCATAATAATCCATACAAACACAAAAATAACAAGCTCAATCTATACCAAACACAAGTAGAATCCAAAATATTTCATCTTATAAATCTTTGTCCATACCAAGTTCTTAGTTTAGCTACATTACATCTTACACATGAAATTAACTCAAGAAAAACAAAATACACAAATCTCTGTATGTCCATAAACAATTTCATCAACTTTTACTTTTTACAATTGCTTCAATCTCTTCATTCTTCATTGCCTGGGATCATCACCACCCTATTCTTCACCATAATTGATGATGTTGTCAGAAAAAGAAATCACAAAAGAATAGTAATAATATTTTTTTAATAAATAAGGAAAATGAATGTGAAACTCCCCATATTGTTTGCGATCACACCCAATTTAAAATTTTTGTTTGAATAACATGTGTATAAATTATGTTAGAGGAGCAATAAAGTATACATCTTACAAGTACTTGAACAAAACAATTTAGCCTAGCCCACGGTCCACTCCCTTGTTACTTGTATGGCTTTAAACTCTATTTTAGTTGCGTCTTTCACAAATTCACCTAATTTAGCCCAGCCCACATCCAGTCCCCTTATATGGCTTGTTCAATCTCAGCTCATCTTTTATATAATCTAAATACTATTAAGATCTGTTGTTGGTCATGTCCCATTCCAAATAACTTTTATTTTTTTTAAATATGGTGATTGTAACTTTTTAAGGCATCTATGAATATGACTGTTGAAGGTCATTATCTAATCAATAATCTTCAGGCTAGTAATAAATGCCAGACTTTGTGTTCTTTTATAATCCAATCCTGTAGCCTTGATTAAATGCCTTAAATAATAGTATACATAACTACATAATTAAAAGAAAATATCACTTAAAAATGGGACAGAGATTAAAATCTTAGATACCCAATGATTACCCCACTTAATATAATTAAAATCTTACAATTATTACTAGTAATATACAATAATGCCCCACAATAAAGCCCAGATCAGTGCAATTTACAAACAAGAATTGGCTATTCCCAATGTTTTCCATCTTTCTTTCATAAAGTTTGAGCACAAGCCTTTCCTCAGCAATTGTAATATTAACATCAAGTTTAGAAATTGCATACAAGAGAATAAGCATGGGTTACCTCAAACCCTTCCTCAGCAATGGCCTATCTCTTCTGCCTTCACAATACCCACAGCTTCTGCCTTCAGCAATGGCCTATGCACCCTCGAGAGGGAAAAGAAAAGAGAAATTATTATCTTGTAGAAATTAATAGAAAGATAATATTATGTAAGCTTTAAGAACCTTTCTAGCCAGGCAGAAGCGCTAAGATCTGACTTGAACTAAACACTAGTCTAATCGGCCAGTTTAGTTGGATTTAATTGTCTTAATCAAATCAAGCCATGGCAATTGGAGTGGCATTGTCTTGATGTGTCACTTCGAAAATTCTGTGAAGCCCAAAAGTGAGGCAAAGAAAGGAATAAAAAAAAAAGGGAAAAAAACTCATCAGAGACCTTACAAAATTCATGTATTAGCAAAAAGGAAACAAAAACTAATTTCTATTTTCACTAGTTAGAAAACTGACTTAGCTCATTGACAACACAAAAACATGGAAGAGGTACTATCAGAATAAGTAAAACAGTACACTCCTTTTTTATCTTAGCCTACCTACAAAATTTTCACATTTTATATTGTTCAAAGAATTTTAGATAAAAGAGAAAGCAACAGTAAAGGAGTGTTGTTTGTACATGGCCAATTTCATCCAACAGTCTCATTATTCAGCAGATACCATATCATTTTTCAGTGTATATTGAAATTCGTTAGTTTCTAACGTCATCTAAACGTGGTGAACGAATAAAACAAAGAACTAACTAATAACAAACACCCATTTTCTTTACCTAGATTTTCTTAACTAGCAAAGAGTGCATTATAAGATAGAACATGTATGAACCACCAAACGTATTCGCTCACCAAACAAATGAAGATGAGAAGACTTTCTTGTAGTTGATTCATGAAATACTATAATTTCAAAAGATGAGAAGACTTTCTTATTTTTTTCATTTCATATTGGGTGCTTACAGTGAGGCGAAGAAATCTTCGTTGGCTTGGGGTTGAAAATTAGTAAAACATTACAACAAGAAAGGATTGTTTGGGATTGAAAATTCAGTAAAACAGGGGCTGTTGGGGGCTGCTTTAAGCTCTAATTAGGGGCTGAAAAATTCAGTAAAACAGGGGCTGTTTTACTGTCACGACCCAAGTATCGCTCAGTAAGATATTGTCCGATTTGGGCCCAAACCCGCACGGATTTGTTCTTGGGTCACTACCCAAAAGGCCTCTTACTAGGGAGACTTAGAATCACACATATATAGCACATTACTTTTCCACACCCAGGCGATGTGGGACGAACTTCCCATAGTGTGTAGCCTGCCAGCACTTACTGCAGCCACAAAGGCACCTACAGCAGCCCGCCCACAGCACCAGGGTCGTTACATTCCACCCCCCTTAGGGCCCAACGTCCGCGTTGGCACACTTCCGGCTGGGTCTAGCTCTGATACCATTCTGTCATGACCCAAGTCTCGCTCAGTAAGATATTGTCCGCTTTGGGACTTGGGTTGTGACATTTACGCTCTAATTCGCCGCTGAAAAATTCAGCAAATCAGGGGCTGTTTTCAGATCTATTTAGGGGCTAACAAATACAATTGCTATTTCTATTTAATTTTTATCAACTACTATCCCCACTGCTTCTACATAATTTTCACCATTGCTGAAACATCCACTTGTAAGCATGATATTTCAAATCTCATTATACTTATACTATCTATTATTTCCACCCCTTCTCTTTCAGAAATCTACCACTTTAAGTCAGTTATCTAATTTCAGAATTTTGAACTATCTTTTAGCATGTGCTCATTTGGAAAAACACATGAAACCTCCCATATGGTGAAGAGAAGATATTAAGTCTTTGAAGCGGACACCCAATACCTTGTTTACTCAATTTTGACATTGGCTTGTACAGGAAAGCCTTTATATGTTACCAAAAAATCAACTTGTAATTATGATATATAGCATAGCATTACTCAATGTGTCGACATAGCATTAATCAATGTTTTAAGGATGGAATTTCAATTGTTTTTATTAAACCATGCGCCAAACATTTTGGTGTGTACCGACGAATAGATACATACAAACACACATATAGTCATATAAATTAGTTTGAAGTATTGAAAGTAACTAATAGCAAGTAGAGTAGTAAGCAAATGCTAATTTCATTCATGAGAACTTAAAATTTCTCAAAGCTACCATCAAGTAAGCAAAGCCTAATATTCTCAAAGTAAGCAACTATTAATTAACTTCAAAGATGGCCCAACCATCACCTTGTGTGGTAGTCCTCTAATATGCATATATTACTAAGGGTAGACTAGCAGACCACTATTTGATATTTTCTAAAAGTGGTTTCTGCAAAATTAATAGAGGTTATGGGTCTGTTTTTGTGAGTCCTAGACTTCAATCATACTTCTTACATAGCATTTAGAAAGGAAAATGATTCTTAAAATCATGAAGATATTCATTTCAAGAAAACATAGATACAATAAAAAAATGATGAATTTTAATTCACAAGATTATATAAATTATGAACACATTTATTTTTAAGCGAGTGGCAACCAAACATAAGGCAATGTCAATAAGACAAGTAAGATGTCAGTGAAAGAAATCATTACCCCAATTTTATGTCCTGCTGCTTGTGAAAACTAAATATAACATAATACAAAACCTCAAAGTAAGAGCTAGATAGAGCATGACTAAAATTTCATACAAAATCGTAGACACATTCATAAAGATAAGAGAGAATTTAAACACACACTTCTCAAGTATCTTAATTTTAATTTACGAGTCAAAGCAACAAAACCAACATGAGTGGAAAACAACTTTTTCTTTAACTATGATTACCATCAACTCTATCAAATCGACAATGTTTGTAACCAAAAATGCCCTTATCAAATTTGACTCTACAAAATATAAATCAAAGACTTGAAGTAGATATATATATACTTACACCCTTGTGCCAAGAGGTCATAGGTTCAATATGTGTATTATACAAATTCAAGAGCCAATCAAACAAAGTTTTCTTATAAGAGCCGATTAAATTCAATATTTCTTATCGAGTCGACCTCGAGCTGGCTCGTTAAAGTTTTTCACGAGCTCGAGTCGAGTCGAGCCGAGCCGAGCCGAGCATGGTTCTAACATTTGGTTTTTAAATTACATGATAAAGAGTTTGGAATGAAAAACTCAAAGAAAAGAAATAAAGATTTTTTTAAATCTATATTACCAGAAAGCTATAATCAAAACTTTCAACATGACAAAAAGACTGTAAAGGTAGCCCTAGGAAAATCTAGCGTATTCCATGAGAAGAAAATTGTCTTGCTCAAGCATATGCATTTAAGTAATCCTTAATTCTAAGCTATTCAATCCAATACAGTGATACTTACTTGTATGGAGGTAATCATTAGAGGCGACTACACATGGAGATGACCTTTTCATATAGTATAAAGTGAATGACTGAGGCATCATATAATACAAAAAAAATTAATTAGGGATCTTTATAAGGTGCTAGAAACAAGTCTACATAAAATTATATGGAAATCAGAAAAACATAAAGCAAAGTTAAACTGTGAGCAAAGTAGTCAATGTAATTGGTGGCAGAGGATGGAAGTCTCTCAAAACAAAATTTAAATTGATTAAGAGTAATGCTATGCTTCCCAAATTTTGTATCCCAAATGTTTTTTTAAACACATGTCGTAGTGAGACTATCTACAATAATATGGGACCACTTTTGACATCCTCCAATCAAAGTCAAGTGGTGTCACATATGATAAACAATCCAGCGGCTTTCTTTTCTAATAAACAGTCCATAATGGACATGTATAGTTAAAATGATAGTTACATGGATTTCTTCAACATGGATATGCATAAATACCATATATATACCATTGTAACTCAAACAGAAAAACAGGGCTTCCAGTCACATCTTGTACGATAAATGAAAATAAGACAATTACTCACCTTCCCTTCAACATGCATGCCCATCAAATGCAACTTCGCTCACATTCCAAAACCCAATCGTTTCCATAATTTCACAGCAAGTATCGCACTCATATCATCTGTAGTGTGAAAATTCATTCCTAACTCCAAAACCTATTGTTCAAGAAATACAAACTCTTTTTAGCTAATTTGTCAGATTAAAAAATGAAATGGGTAACAATGTATCATACAAAGAGCACTAATACATCAAATTTCACTAAACGAGTAGCAATTTTCCTGAAATATGTAAACTAATACACACTTTAAGCATGCAAGAGTACGCAAAATAGAGTCAAAAGAATAAAACCATGCCAATTTCCACATTTTTTTGTCATCAGTCTTCTTTTTTATGTTACTAATTGCCTCAAAATAAATGTCCATGTTTAGAGATGCTCTTATAGGTTGGTGCTTTCTCACTGGCCCCAAAATCTCCACAGATTTCTGGATGTATTTGAATCAAAGCGCACCCCCTGCTCTACATACATAACAAATGTATGTATATAAAATAACCCCCACAAAACAGAGATATAAAATATATAAACTGAGAGCGTTTGTGTCAGCAGCAAATGGGTCGTTAGTCCTCTCCTTGCTATCCTAGTTATTATTTACCTTTTTCTTCTCCAGAAAAAAATACAGTTGCTGAAGAGCAACATTTTCTCAACATTTTGAATTTTCCCAGAAAATTAATTCACAGAGAAAATTGAATTTTAATGGTAGAGTGAAGGAAGGCTTGGAGACAACAACAACAATGTCAAAAAGTGATCATGACATACTATTCCCCGAGAGAGAGAGAGAGAGAGAGAGAGAGAGAGGGGACTATGACATACAATTCCAATACAAATCATGAGAAGCTTCAATTCATTACCTATGGTCGGATCTACTCCTTTTAATTGTGTATGCTTATATATATACATGTATATTTTCTAAGGAAAATGTCAAATATTTCTGATTTGTTCCAACACATGAAAACAAACAACACAGGAAACACAGATCTAGGGTTTAGTTTACTCTCAAACCTCGACCTCCCTCACAGCAAATGTTGGGGTTGTTCTACAAACAACACAGATCTAAGGTTTAGTTTGCATAAATCGGGGTATCAATTTCAAGAAGAAGAAGAAGAAGAAACCCCCTTTATGTTTCAATATCAAGATGAAGAAAGAAGAAGAAGAAGAAGAAGAAGAAGGAATAAGGAATCAAACCTGCGACTAGCGGCACATGAGGCGAGCGGCGCACAGGCGGTGGCGCACACTCCTAAACATTATCAGCATTAAACCCTAATTTTATTCACTTAGCTTGGGGGTTCTATTTAGATCTTCAAATTGAAAGAGATAGAAGAAGAAATATAAGGAAGAAAGTAAAAGAAGAGGAAGGAAGAAGAAAAAGAAGGAGGGTGTGTACCGAGAGGAGGTCGGCGGCCTTGGGTTGGCGGTGGCCTTGGATCGGCGGCGACATGGCTGCGTGGTGTGGTGGTTGGGCGGCGTGGTTTCCCCCTTTCTCCTTCCTCTCCCCTTTCTCTTGTTATGAATACTCAGGTCTAAGAAATATTTGAGCCCGATGGTTTATCTTCTTAAAATTCTTTTTATTTTTTATTTTTTTTTAGAGATAATTTTGTAACGGATATAAACGTTACAAATTTAAATACACCCGTTACATAAATTAACCAACCAAAATAATGGTTATTAGTAACGTTTTTATGAAATTTGTAACGGATATATCCGTTACAAATTAGTAACGGGTATTCCCGTTACAAATTATAAAACTTGTCCGTTACAAATTTGCCCATATGGTGTAGTGGTAGGTTGTCTTATGCAAATCACAAGCAAACTTGTGAAAAAAAACTTGGGATTTGTGCTTTGAAATTTGATTTGCTTCTGAACTTCACAAAACAGATAGGAAACTTGTCATTTTAACACCTAAATATTTTTGCAGCTACCGCAAAAAGTCAGCTTACGCCATCCAAGTATGTTGGGCAACCAAGAAGGTGCACATAATTTCACAACAAGATTTTCGACAATTTTTGCGCACACCTCGAAAGTTGTGGGTGGAAAAGGATCACAAGAAAAGAGCCGTGATAGCGAGAAAGTTTCCAACGAAAATAAAGAAATAGTTGTCCTATTTTTGATTAGTTAGTTGTCCTATTTTTGATTAGTTAGGCTATCTAGTAGTTTTCTTAATGAGAAAAATGGTCGATATAATTTTGCTATGAAAAATGAAAGTGTGGTTTTTGGACTTTTATGAAAAATTTGCAGAGATAGCCTATAATATTATCCAATACGTTTTATTTATTATGTTCATGTGGTTTATCACTTTTCTCTTGAAATTCACAAATCAATTTTGGCTGTGAATTTCACAAGAACGATGAATTTCACAATACATATCTATGTGAATTTCACAAAATGGTCTACTGTGTATATGTGGTTCATTCTTTTTACTATTCAATTTCGCAAATAAAATTTGTTTGTTCAAGTGTTTCAATTGTAGTTGTGAAAAAACTAAGAACACTCGTAGAAATTCACAGTTGAATTATTTTGAATTTCACATGTTGGTCTACTATGTATATGCGGATTTTGTGAAATTCTCAAAACATTTATATCATACTATGGTTCTCAAAACATTTTGAATCTCACGTGTTTTTTGTATTTTTGTATATTTTTTTTGGTATGGGTTGTTGAATTCAACCCAAAAGCATAGAATGTTAGAGATTATGTGCTGACAATTTCACAAGATGGTCTAATATGTACATGCCACCTATTCTGATTTTTTGTTTGAAACTCACAAAGAATCTTTGTGTGTATATCCAATTTGTATTTCAATTTTGTGAAATTCACAACACACACTGGAATATTGTTGAATTCCAGTTTGTATCATGAATTTCACAAGATGGTCTCATATGTTTATGTGGTGATGGGGTGGGACTGATGTGGCAATAATGGTGATGGTGTTGATTGGTGATTATTGAGATTTGGTGGTGATGGTGCTGATTTGGGAGAGAGAATAGGTCACCAAGAGCTTTAATTAAGAAAAAGGCTTAACTGCATTTTACACAAGTCTCACTTCAGAAATATCAGACCTACCACATAGTGGGCAACAATTAGTCTCACTTGTGGGACTTATAATCCTTTTTTTTTTTTGCTTCATATACCAACAACTTGTTTTTGTGAATTTCACAAGCAAAGTAATGATAAAAAAAAATTGATGATGTTCTTCTTGTTCCAGGTTGGGCGTTATGATTGCTGGTGAAATATATTGTTTTACAACAATGCTAGGGACATTAACAAATTCCACTAACACTCACACCCACACTCTATCTCTCTTCTAGTGGCACTTCGGTTCCACTGTGGACCCCACAGTGCCACTACGAGAGAGATAGAGTGTGAGTGTAAGTGTTGATAGATTTGTTAGTGCCCCAAATATTACTCATTGTTTTAACATGTACTCCACATGTAATTAATAATGATAAATACCACAATGCAAGGGAGATTGAAGGAATACTCAATTAAAGAGCCAACAATTTTTTTGACAATTTTTTCCTCTTTCAAGGAAGTTGAACAATCAATCCTATGGTAGTGATATTAACCAATCTGTATTGAATAACATGCATGTAAATAAGGTATGTCTCACATCCTGTGAAATATAAAGAAGAAAGAAGACCAAAAGCACTCATTAAAAAACAAAAATGATCCACATGAACACACAATCGAAGAGACATTTAATTTGACAGATTTTTATGATATAATGAATATGAATGATCAATCAGCATGTGTTAAGGGATGTAAATGGTAGAAATAATTCTAACATTCAAAACACAAACAAACATGGCTATAGTGGGGAATAAATACAATTATTACTCCCAAATTCCAATTAATGACTAAATATATATTACATCTATATATATATCGCAGCATATATAGAAGGGTAAAGTGGGGACAACAAAATCATTAACCATGATTAGGTGTATTAACTAGGATCCTAGGGATCTAGTATTAAATAAAAATATTGGGTGTCCTCCATCCACGAAAGTACATAGATGGGGGATTTAAGGGCAATTGTCTATATTTTTTATTGATTGGCTTTACATTTTTTTTTTGTTTGTAACCTGTGTATATATTTTTGATCATGGAACGACAATTGATGAATTATGGGAATGACAACCAACACATGAATAGATATGCATTTACATGTGTATATTTCTTATAATCTTTTAGCTTTGCATCTTACTATTAGCATTAGCATTAATTTGAGAAATAAGTTAAAATTCAAATTTGGGAAGCATTAGAATTAGCAAAATTTGGTTTTTTGATTTTTGGTTTTTTACTATTAGCATTAGCATTTATTATGCTTTGTTTGCCCCGAACAAAATCGGGAAAAATATACATGGAAAAAAAGTTTGTACTGTCTTTTTTTAAGCTTCTTAGGCTTAGTTTGGCCCCCCACGTGGCTTTTTAAAAGGAGCTTATGAAATTTATTACTAAGTTCTTTGATAATTTTATACAAGTGACACACTACTCTTCAAAAAGACATCATGAAACCAAAAAGCAACTGTGAGCTTTTAAAAGCTTCATTCTAGAGCTTTTAAAAGCTCCCTCCAAAAAAGCCCTAAATTCAATTTTTATAAAGCTCATAAACTAGTTACTAAATGAATTAACATAAAATTATGCTTTAAAAAAGGAGAAGCACCACGTGGGGGCCAAACTAAGCCTTAATTAAAAGTTTGCCATTTCTTAATAAAAAAAGCTGTCATATTAAGAAATTGGTTTATGTTTTCTAATTGTTTAAAAAACAGCTTCTTTATTATGTAGGAAATAGCTTTATGTTTTCTTACTGCTGGTATTACTATTATTTCATTCGATTTGTAAAGTTTATTGGTGTTAAAACATGGAAATGACAATTTTATCTGTTGGTTTTCAATCTTAAAAATGTCGGGGATTGACTCCAAGTTATCTGTTTATTAATAAATAATAATAACCCCTTATTATGTTTAAGAATCACCAATTTGACAATCTAAACAAAGTAGACAAAAATTAATTTATTGGCCTTGTCCAGGTATCCCGAAAAAATGACCAATTTGACAATCTATGGATAGGTTAGAATGTTCATTACATAAGTTACTTTAGTTTAGTTTAACTATCTTTATTAATATTTTATACTATTTGGATTGATATTTTAAACTTTGTACAGATGGATGCTAACTTGGAGAAAACACTAAGGGTGTGTTTGATAACTCCATTAAGTGCTGAAAATGAAAAGATTCAGCACTTAATCTTTTTCAGTGCGTTTGATAACATACCACTTAATTGAAAAAGTAGCTCCAAAATCACTGAAAACTTTAAGTGAAAAATTTCTACTGAAAATAATCACTGAATGCATTCTACTTCATTAGTTGAAACACTATTTTATGGAATAAAACTTCAAGCGCTTAAAATTTTCAATACTTAAAATTCAGCACTTAATTTTCAGTACTTAATTTTCAGTTTTATCAAACGCACCCTAAGTATATCATTTTGTGAATTTTTTTTTAACATTAATTAAAAAAAACATGTTGTGTTGTATAAAACAGGTAAGAATATTGAGAGAAAGGAATGTAGGTATCGTCATTCGAGACCCTGCGACTTTCAATCAAGGACTTCTTTCTCAGGTAAATAATTAATATTTTGCACTGCTAAAGGGAATGAGAAAGCATTATTAAATATTTTGCACCATCAATTATTCTGTCTGTAACTTTTTTTAAAGGCGAAGGATAAAGCAAAATGCACTGGTAAGGGAAAGGAGAAAGTATCTTCCTCAAGACATGGAATGGGAAAAGAAAATGTAAGACATACCCGTAGACTTTTGTTTTAATTTCAATGCAATATTACACATGTTGTACTGGCTAGTTAATTTTATCATCCCTTCTCGCATGTGTCTTTGTACATGTTAGCCACATTTATATAATATTGCATCATCCTTATCCAAATATTCATTTGGTGTCTCAACAGAAACGACGAGAAAGAGAAAAATCTGAACAATCAATCCAACCTCGACACTTTCTAGGTTTGACACCACGAGTTCATCGTCGACATCGTGCATTTGTGTTGCAGCAAACTCCCTAAGTCCAGTACGTCATAATGCACCAAAATAGTCAATGGTGTCACGCCCCTCAATGGTGCAACGAACACCTGATTCGAGTGATTTCTTTGTTCATTCCATGCCAACTCCACGGAATCTTTACACTGAACTATCTGCCATCCCAACCTCGACAGAATCTCCTTCAAAATTTCCTATCTTGCCGTCTATGCCTTTTCCACCAAATCATTACAATGAACTTTTAACAGCCAATACAGATCGAGTCACTATGATACATGCAGAATCACCTTCATACAATGGGTCACCTTCGCAGAGGTGAATCAACATTCTTATTTTGACAAAGTTAAATTTCTATTCACTTTGTTATACTTACATAGTATCTATACAATAACTGTAGGCTAACTTCTATAATTCAGTGTTATCATGAGGAACTTAATAGTGATGATGAAGTAATGGATGCTACAGTAGCTTATCCATAGTGTGTAGATTCACCTCGCCACTCTCTCGGCAGTATGGATGTAGAATGTCCTCATCGTCAGCCCTGCATTGGATGGATAAGAAATTGGCAAGATCATCACTACGTCAACCGTGCTTTGGAACCTGTTGTTTACAAGGCAAAGTTAGGCTACCCTTGCTTAATATGCCTCATCCACTAATACAAGCTCTGTATGATGGGAATGATGCAAAGTCAAAATCATTTTGAACTTATGCTTAAGAGTACAATGCATGTAATGCATTTACGAGTCTAGGTGCTAAATTAGATCAAAGAGTTCACATTGGAAGAGGGCCTAGATCTTTCATCATTCGTGGAGAATTGCGTCATAGAATAGGATCTCTGATACCACAACCCAGTCAGGATCCATGTTATGCCCAATTATACATCTACGACCCTGACTCTACTGTACAAGAACGTCATCGTAGAAATCTACACTTAAGAATGAATGTTCTCAAATCAATTCAAGAAACTTACTTCAATACAATCTATTCCTAACCAAATACCGTCAAGCTTATGAAACCACCAAGTTGGTCGACAGATGGTTTTACCCTCTTCATTTCATGGAAGTCCAAGACACATGTTTGAAATATTTCTGGATTCAATGGATATCACGCGACACAATCATCACCTAGATATTTTTTTAACAATGAATGCTAATCCACAATGGCCTGAAATAAAATTTGCTCTGTTGTCGCATCAAAGACCAGAAAACCGTCATGATTTAATTGCACGAGTTTTTAAACTGAAGAGAAAATGTTTGATGAAGGAGATAGACAAAAACTTAGTATTTGGAGAAAGGTTGTACATGCATTTACAATTGAATACCAAAAACGTTGGCTCCCACACATGCATGCTCTTACATTCTTGCATGGACCAGATAAAATTAAGACGTGTGCTCAAGTTGACAGGTTGGTGTGCGGAATTTCCAAATCCAAGCAATGATCCATTTCTTTTTGAGACCATTAAGCATTGCATGATACATGGACCATGTGGTGCTTGAAATCCAACGGCTCCGTGAATGGATAATGGAAAGTGTACCAAAAGATATCCAAAGACTTTAGGGGAAACGACAACTATGGACCAACATAGATACCCTATTTATCGCCGGTCTCACAATGGCCAATCTTATACCCTACCTATGGGGCAAAGCGTTGATAATAGGGATGTTATGCCATACAATCCTTATCTTTCCAAAATGTTCAATTGCCATATTAATGTCGAAGTCTGTGCCGGGATGAGATGTGCCAAGTATATTCACAAACATATTTACAAAGGTCATGATCGTACAACGATGGTTTTGGGAGGAGCAGACAAGATTCAAAAATATCTTGATGCGAGGTATATTGGACCAGTTGAAGCTACTTGGCGATTGTTAGGTAATAGTATGCATGAAGAGTTCTCATCAGTTGTTTGATTGGCACTTCATTTGCCTAGAATGCACCAGGTGGTATTTGATCCTACTAATCAATCAATCTTCTTTGCTCCTAATTTCTACAAATTTGCTGCCATTTATAATTCCTAATCAATCGAGCTTCTTTGCTTGTAGCCTTGCAGGTAAAATGGGGCTCTTTGGGTTCCGGCCATCTGATCCACGTGCTTCTTCAACTAAAATAAAAAAATTCAAGGTAAGTTACTAATTTCACACATTGGAAACCATACTGTTTGTGGAAACTTCTATATCTCCAGGAAAAATGCTATTTACAAATCTACTTGAATCAAGTTTTAATATGAGATTCTTACCAGTTTGAGTTCTCAGTTTTCTTATCAATTTTGAGTTCCCATTTACCATTGTTTTTAAGTTTTAAGTTAGTTCCCATTGTTTTTAAGTTTTAAGTGAGTGGGTTCGATCAAGTTTCAGTGAATAGATGCCACAACAATCAAAGCATTTAGGAATGAAATTCGGGAAGCATAATATTCTTTTTTGATATATATGTCGTGATTAGATATCAAAGTTTACAATTTTTGATGGACTGGTAGATACGGCGGTGTAAGGGCATGCAAGGTAATAAACGACACTCTTTAGAACAAACTGATAAAGGTGTTTTCCAAATTCTTATTCATCAAAATATCCAATTGTGTTGGGTCTTCCTGGCATTTTGGATCTGGAAGTCAAATGGTATGATTAGAATTTTTGATAAAATAAGCACACCTCCATGACTAATTCTATGGTTTCCAAGTTTCAACCTTTTATATGGGAGCCACTCTCTCTTCCAAAAACTATCTAATTTCATACTTATTTGGTTTAAAATTAATCTCCTTTGTTGCTAAAATCGAGCTTAATTCCAAAGGTACATCGCTTGGGTTTTTGTTCTTCTTGTCTGCTTAGTGGATTGGGTCACGAGCTTTAGCTTAATATCTTCTATTTTTTGAATAAAGAATTCTGGCAGAAGATCAAAATTGGTTTCTTTTAATTTTTTTTTTTCCAATGGATTCCAACATTCCCACATTTCTCATTTTTCACTGTCATTAATAGAAAATCTCTAGCCATGGAGTTTGAGTATATTGGGCGGGGTAAAAAATCTCAGGCCATGGAGTTTGAGTATATTGGGCGGGGTAGTCACGAGTGCTTGGGGGCTTTCTAGACATTGAGATGCACTGTGGTAGAGGTTTTTTTTTAATGTGTGTTTAAAGTTTGGGGCCTTTCTTAGCATGACAGTGTCCCTTCTATGTTTTGAATGATAATTTTTTTTCTTTGATAGGAGGCAAGAGAGGAGGAACCTTGCAGTCACTTTAAAGTAGCAATAGATTAGTTAAGTTCCATATGTATAATGAGTTGTTTTGGCTTTTACCTATATGTCAAGTTTGTGATTTCCTCAGTACTCTTTAATCTATTTAATCTATGATGCATTTGAATATACTAAGCGACAGTTTTTTGATGTGTGAAAGGTTCATGGGTTTGATCAGTATATCAAGGAAGAGTAAGTTTTAGGAATGTGATAATATTGCTCCATCAATATATCAATGTTCATGGGATTTTTATTGCTTTAAGTTACTTTAGTAGTATATTTTTCAACCCATAGTTAAGGGTGAGCAATTTTGAGGTGAACAAAAGTGCACTTAGTAGACAATCCATGCCTCAACATAAATATAGTTTTGTAACAACCCATAGCACATGTCAACATAAAAATCAACTTTGTTTGCTTTCATACTTTAAGAATCTAATTTTAATGGTTGTATTTATTGTGAAATCAAGAACATATTCTTCATTTATCCTTTTTTTTTTGCGTCATGTCCACGGGCACAGACAATTACTAGTATCTATTACCTACTATAAAAATCTAAAAATGGAAAGTGTAAGCTATGATAACTCTACAACTGACACGTGTAATATCTCTCCCCTATTTTTGGATTATCAATTAACATAAGCTATAACACCCAGAGAAATTGAAAAGACTCTAAATTAGTAAATTGTAAATATTAAAACGCCTCTCTTCTCAGCAAAAAAAAAAAACTCCCTCGCGAGTAAATATTCAATGCAACGAGGATTCCATATCAGCAAAAGGGTCTTGCTAGGGGCACTAACAACTTCCACTAATACTTACTAACACACTCTATTTCTCTCTTAGTGGTACTATGGGGTCCACTGCGGATCTCAGTGCCATTAGGAGAGAGATATAATGTGTTAGTAAGTGTTAGTGGAAGTTGTTAGTGCCCCAAATATTACTCTCAGCAAAATAACATAATCATAGATTTAAAATTTATACTTTTGTGGATAAGATTTTTTTTTAAAAATAGGGAGTATAGATGGTCAGCAAAATAAACCTTGCAAAGGAATATTTTCTCCTCTCGATCTCCCTAACAGTCAGTGCCACAAAAAATTCGATTACCTCTCTCTCTCTCTCTCTCAACCACTGTGTTTCTTTAATTTCTTCTTCCTCACTACTACAAACCATCGGATCTCATTATCGACCGGTATCATTCTGTTTCACTCTATATGTACAAACATATATGTATGTATGTATTGTTAATTTTTGCTTGGGCTTTGTTTGTTTAATCTTTCAATTGACATATTGAATAGTCTTTTTTTTTTAAGGCTTTTTGAATTCTTTTCTCTGATTGGATTGCCCAATCCAAAAAGATATTGTTTGAAATTTATTTGAAGGGGTGGATCGAGGATTTGCATTCTCAATGCCCTCTCAAAGTGATTGAACTGATCAAGGAAGAGAGAACGTACATGCCGGGCTAAGCGGCTGTTTCTTCTCCGATAACGCTCCCTCCGTTTCCCTCTTGAAAAACCTGACCTTGCTAACATACACAAACACACACACACACACACATATACATATATATATATATGTATGTATATATGTATGTATATATATCATTGGTTGATTTAGTTATATTGGCCAAGCCAATTGAATTTTTGATTTTTGCTTTTGATTTTATGTTGTAGGCCGCCGGAAATTGTAGAAATTGCTCGCTGTTGCGGCGCCGCTCATACCAATCATAGCTGGTAAATTGCTAGATTTTTGTTTTTCATTATTCAATTTTCAGTGTTGCTTTGTTTTCTTAATATTGGAGTTTGAATCTTTGAAAAAAATTGTAAAATGATGCGGATTGTTCTTAATTTATTAAAATTTGTAGTGCACCAAAGAATCACTCTAACCAGTTACTTAAAGATTGACACCACATAAGAAAACTGAAAATTTTACTTTACCTCTCTCTCTCTCTCTTTTTTTTTTTTTCGTACATGGTAAAGTGAGTACATGGAATTTAAGAAGAGAGTGTATAATACTCTGCTCAAAAGATTTTTACTTAGTAATGTTAGATGCCATGTTGCAAGTCATAAGAATGAGAATATAAGGCTAAGTTTGGTGTAGTCTTAAAGGTCTTGTGTTTTCCCTTGTGTTTTGTATTCATTAAAAGAAAAGAAAATGGAAAGGAAAACAAATTCCCTTGTGTCTTCCTTTTGGTTTTGTGATTATTTGGCATTGTTGAATATGTAGAAATCACGCGGATTGCATTCAAACTTGCAGGTTTTCTATGATTTGTCTATATTGGGTAATGTTCAGTACTTCATAAAAGGTAGAAAATAGTTGTTTACTAGAATTTATAATGAAATTATCCGACATATATTACCTATTTTACTTAGTTGTTCAAATAATTAAGATTTTTTCCCACATAATTTATAGATGGGCTACCTGATGCTTGCACATGAGCCCACTTGCATATATGGATGTCATATATTAAAATGTATGCAAGCATATGCTTAAATTCTTGCTTGCATATCATCAGTACTCGGAAAAATAGGCCATGCTCAAGAGTGAAAAAGGTTAGTGTGACTACAGATTTGGGATCAACTTATTTCTTCTGTTGGAAATATTTAGACTTTATTATTAGTTTACCTTCTTCTTTTCCGAGAAGTTTAGTACGTCTATATTTTAGACAGTTTTGAATAGAGTGGGAGAATTCAAAACATAAGGATATTAATCAGAAAATTACAAAGCAAGTAAGGAGCCTAACACAACACGTGACCTTTTGAGTTAATGACAAGTGAAAAAATGACGTCCTTTGGAATGACACCATATCATAATTTAGTCAAATAAGGAGGTCAGAACTCTATTTTGGCAAAAGTAACAAGAACTTGACAGACTATGGTTTTTTGAAGAGCTTGTGAAAAACCAAATCTTTAGAGACAGTTAGTTCTTGAAGAGTAGTTGAATAGATAAAATGGTAGTTTTAAAAGATCGTGTGAAAAAGATACCTCCAAACAAGTGCAATACTTAATAGAGAATTGCAATCATCAAGGAGATATTGAGATCTGGTGTTGATATTATCGTGGCCACTATAACAAGTTATCTTACGTTTTTGATAGTTCAAATTGATGGAAGCTAAGTAAAATGCTCTGTCTCCAAAGTGGGGTTTCATACCCTCCTTTGACTTTATCATCCATTTTAAGCTTTGATAGGTCATCTGGTTTGTGTTGTTTTATACTTTTTCTTTCTTTTGTAGCTATTTTAATTTTTTCTGAGACCCCCAAAAATAGCTTATTACATCTCATTGTGGTTAGCACATTTTTGCTTACATTTGGATATAGTAATTTGGTACACGTATTTTCTGCTATTGTTTTCATACTTTTTTGGTAAGCTGCTAAATTTGATATGTTTTCAAACTTGAGTTGCTTTGGGTTCCTCCGTATCCTGCATGTATAACCTTGTTTGGCTTTCATTGTGCATTGCCTTGAGTTCATCAGATTTTATTTCATTTTGATAATTTCATCTTTGTAGCCTTTGTTGTAACGGTTGAGTAGATTGGGATAGGCTGCAATTTCTTTTGTTTGGTTTGATTTGATTTGTTTTCTCCATTGCTAGATGGGCAGGGTCTATGAGATGGAAAATGAGATTCACTTAGCAAAAGACAAGTACACCATTGAATAAACAGGGGATGTGTTTAGGAAATGATGAGTTGCACTTAATATTTGGTTACAACAATGCTAGGGGCACTAACAAATCTCACTAACACTCATACCCACACTCTATCTCTCTCTCCTAGTGGCACTGTGAGTCTAGGGGCACTAACAAATCTCACTAACACTCATACCCACACTCTATCGAGAGAGATAGAGTGTGGGTATGAGTGTTAGTGAGATTTGTTAGTGCCCCAAATATTACTCATTTGGTTATGGTTTGGATATAGGATGTGATGGGATAGGGAAATCACAAAAGCAAGTGATCGAATGACCCATGTAATGATCAGAGAGTGCATGTGTAACCACCATTTCTTGAGTCTTTTTCCCATCTTTTTAGTGGCCCTTTTTTGAAAAAAAAATTCTCCTTCTTAATATTATTGTATTTTCTAATATTATCATCATTGTTTTCAAAGAAAGGATCCAACTCATACGACTTCATTAGTAAGGTGTGCAATTTTTTTTTCCTTTTTGCTAGTCTGTTATAGTTATAAGTCCAAAACTAATGTTTTGGTTATGTTGATTAGCTGAAAAAGATTAGTGACTGTGATTTTTTTTTTCAAATAGAAATTTAGGAGCTATACAACTATTTGAATCAACTGATTTTTTTTATAAAAAAGTTTCTATTTTTCTCTTCATTTAATTTCATTTTCAGTCAAAATAATGCACCCTTATGAGACAACATCACTCTTAAAGATTCAACTTGGCTCCAGGTTATCCCATTTGTTTGCAATTATTTTCTTGTAGTCATTGTTTATAAGCAGCATAATGGGAGTTTAGCTCGTCCATGTTGTAGTTGCAAGGTGGATGCTGTTGCCACCCTTAGAAGCTATAGGACAAAGAAGCAGGCTTAAGCGCAATAGTTACAAAGTAGGTCAAGAAGTGGATTGAATCTTTTTGATGAAGAGAAGAAATGGTAGGTTGAACTTCCAAATTAGCTTGTGGACAAAAGAAATATCTTCAATTTTATAAACTGTTATTTATAAGTGCTACAAATGAGATGAATGTGTAAATGGAGTGACGTGCTGATAGCTTAATAACATTATTAAGCATATTGTTGAGTGTGAGATGTTAGAAAGAAAAAAAGAATATATAAAACTTTTGTGCTTTATTAGACTTTTGAGATTACCTTTGTACTTGATTGGTTTTAATGGCTCGAGTAAATTATTATTGCATGTTTAGGTGGGATTGAACTTCTGGAATATGTTATCGTTCTCATGAACAATTTACCCGCGCTGCTATTATCATTCCCACATTCAGCCGCATCAGCAATTCTAATTCCTTAGAAAATCCTACGTGGCAAAAGCTTCACATCACTCTTCTCATCTGTCCAGTTTTCTTCTATTCTCTTTCACTAGTCGATAACCCGTGCTATGCACGGGTTGTACAATATATAACTTATTGCGAAATAGTATAACAATTCTTGACTTTACAACAAAATCCGAAAAACACATGCAATAAACCGAGGTAGAGCAACAACTATACTACAAAAATCCAAAACTCCCAAATCCGGGAAAAAACAACACTCCAATTGGTAGATCCTTAGAATTGACATCATTGCAGTGAGGATAAATTTCAGCCTGTCATAGCAACAAAAACAAATTTCAGCAAAAAAAAAAAGGTAATCTGAAGGCAAGCCTTGAGACATTAAAAACTTCCCTTACAATCCGAAAGAGGATTTATTTCACACTTTCTTAGCAATGTGATCATATATAAGAGAAAAATCAGCACTGTAAGCACATTTTAGACAATTCCCAACTCTTGATCCTTCTCCCTCTCAGTCCTTTTCACTAAATAAAGTTTCTTAGGATTCTATTATAATATATGATGTGATACACTCAAGTTGTAATCTATGCCAATTTTTCTGTAGGTGATGTCATATAGGAGAAAATTAAAGGACATTAGTAGAAATGGCCGGCCACTTTTCTTTCTAGCATACACCATGAGGGAACTCCATTTTTTATTAGTTATACTTTCTCCTAATTATGAAAGACATGGAAAACTCCAAATGAAGAAATCATGTGTCAAATTAGAAATGTGAACTTTTACCAGAATTACAACACCTAACCAAACATGTCAAATTATAACTTTATTTGGCCTTTGTTATGGTAATCGAAGTCTATTTGAGGAGCAGAATTGCCTAACCAATTCCAATTAGACTGTGTCTAGTTATGCATGCTGATGAATTCAAAGTTGAATTTGATTTCAACAGGTCCAACGTACTTGAACAATTCTAATGACAACCTATTCGAATTACTGGGAGGTATTGCATGGTCATCAAACATGGTAATAAGCGCAAATATATAACAGTTGTAATGAATATTTTTCCCTAAAAGTGACATTTCATGTAGTTTTAAAATAGACATGCAGACATTTTTTAATAAGTTTTTGTAATAGTACGTTTTTTTTTTGCTCGAAGTTTACAACAATTTATTAGTGGTTTTTTTTTTGGCTAAAGTACTACATTGTCGAAGGGCTCTTAAAAATAAAAAAGTAATAGAAGGGAAAAAAAAAAAAAGAAGAAAAGAAAAGTGCTCAAGCTTTTATTTTGTATTGCATTTTTGCTTGCTTCAAAATTACTCATCCAACTCATCTATAGGCTAATGGAGTGGGACTCATAATTTTATACAAAAGGTGTATCTATACTGGGGCCATCAGAAAAGCAGAGAAAATTTCATACTTGATGATGATGATGGATTCAAGAATAAAGGGAAGGTTTGCATATATCTTTTATCATCTTGCAAACCCAAAAATTCTAGAGCCTTGCTTCCAGAATCCACTACAGTGACTGTTAACACAAACAAACAAGCAGAAAAATAAAATCAAAATCCAATAATCATCAACAGCCAGAACACGAAACTGTATTGAGAAACCAAAACAGAGAGAAAAGAGAAGATACCGGCCAGTGTTTAATGATTTGGGAGAGGAGGCACAACAAAGGAAAAATTAAATAGTTAAAAGAAAAAGGAAGGAATACATACATGTTCTATGAATTGAAAAAAACCTAGTTATCCAAATTCTTTGATCTGAGAGATGAGAATCGAACACACACACACACACACACACACACACACACACACACACACACAAGAACAAATATATAGATATATTTGTCATCAAATTTACCTGGATGGATCAAAGCCTAGCGATCTCCAGCAAAACAAACCACTTTGATGAAAAGAAGCAATAGGAGGGTTGTCTCTTGTCAAATTAGATATTTATGGGTATAGTTTAATAAACAACATCCGATTCTTCTCCACAGCTAAATGCCTTCAATTAAAAAAACCCAAAATTTAAAATAATCTCAGAACTCTAAAGAACACATTCTCAAACCAATTGATACCATATCAGTCAAAATCAATTTTCTATTGAGAGAAGAAGTGCAAAGAAAAATCAGCATCACCTTAAAATCCTGCTTTTCTGAATACAGATTCAGATATTTTCAATTTTTTGGACCAATAAAAAATCCACTTATTCTATTGACACTAATTTTTGTTCAATCATTAATTACTCATCAATCACACAAACAAATCATCCAAAAAGTCATAAAAAAACACTATTACCTTAAAATCCTGTTTTTTCTGATTACAGAATTAGACATTTCCAAGTTTTTAAGTGTTCACTTACTCAATTAATACTAATTTTTGATCATTCATTAATTGCTCATCAATCACAAAACAAATCACCCAACAATTCCTAGTTTCAGGTTATTTTCTTTTCCTCTGTTTTCACTTTTCTGAACAACCAAACAGTATTAAAAAAAAAAAAGAAAAAAAAAAAGAAAAAGAAAGAAAGTTATGTTCACAGAATAATTGATCAATCGCTTACCAATTACACTTGCCGATCTTGAAAGGATCGGATTTTCGGTAGGTACATGAGACCAAGCTATTGGCATAAACGCTTGGGAGGAGAGAAGGAACCGGTCAGGGAGGTGATAAGGCAGAGGAAAATATGGAGAGGGAAAGGGAGAAGGAGAGTTGGGAGGAGAGAAGGAACCGATCAGGGAGGCGATAAGGAAGAGGGAAATAGGGAGAGGGAGGGAGAGGGAGAGACGTTTCATTGAATGAACGTGAGTAGAGAGAGAAAGAGAGGCAGATTAGGTTTTTGTAGACCATATAGAGAGAGAGAGAGTTTCTGTCCTTTTCAACAGTGGGGTTGCCATGTAGGATTAAGAAAAAACAGAGAGGGTGCCACGTGGAAGGCTGTGGAAGCGGATTTGGCTTTGCTTTTTTTATATATATATATATATAATATAATAATATAATAGATAGATATAATAGAATTAGCTTATCTTTTCTGAAGCACTAAATGTAATTAAGTCGATAACCCGTACAAATGCACGGGAATTTGTCAAAAAAAAAAAATAGAAACATATTCCAAACTAAGTACTAACATAAACTACCAAATTTTGTGTAGATGCAACAATTATATTTCTTAAAGTACATTCTACTAACGCATCGAACTATATTATAACATACTTTTAACATATGTGTCTATGAACCATACTTTTAAGATATAATTAAGAACTCTTAACATCTTGTCACGCCCCGGAGTAGCCAAAAATAGGGAAAATTTAAAATTTCCTTTTTGGACCCATAGGGAATGACGAGTTACAACGCCGTCCTGTCCTCTAACACTATAAATAACATAAAAGTAAAGGGGAGAAGCTAATCGTAACTTAAAACTTAAATCTGAACAATAATTCGATTACAAATCACAGGTCCCAGTACTAATACAACAGACTATTATGAATACACGATGCTGGCAGCTATCTTTGATCTTCAGTCTAGCTCTACGCTTCCAGTGTTCCTTAGCATCCTACGCTCGAGACTGAATTGTTCTCTGACCAACCTGCAAGGAAATCTGGACATTCGATTGTCCAGGCGTAATATGCCGTCAGCTTTGCAACAAAGCTGAGTGGGCGTTCATAACCATATTCACTACCAATATATATACACTAACTACTCATCTCACGTTATTACTTTGCATCTTATGATGCGGTTAGTCCATTATCGATTGACGTCGCTCACACGGACATAGCAAAGGTATCAATTAACATATGATGCAATTAATAAACATCTACCATTAACCAAATAACAGGATTAATATAATTCATAACATATTTGTCTGGTTCTGGAAATCATAACAATACATTCGTACTAATCAATTTCTCATTTCCATTATGCTCGTGCATGTAAATGCGTACTCAATGAACCCAAACCCAAACTCTAGAATATAAAATCCCATAACCAATGCAACTCAATAGCATCGGGTTATAAAACCCACAACGATAACTTATTATGAACATACTTTCACAATACAAACCACACTTTCACTGCGCACTCTGATACTGTAACATCATCGCCTTACGGCCTCATAGTAACATTGTCACCTTACGGCCTTATAGAAACATCGTCGCCTTACGGCCTTATAGAAACATCGTCGCCTTACGGCCTCATAATCCAAATAGCACGATAGCGGAATTGGCTCGATCGTCTATACCCTCGCTGGTTGGTGAATCACTACCCAACGAGTTGCACGTCAGAATACTAACTGCGAAACGGCAAGCATGGCGGCAAAGGCACGCATCATGTGTACTATCACGGAAATCCCACCGCAGAGGACGGTACATTAGTACTGACTAGCGCATGATATACAGCACGACGGCAACCCATACAACGTGTGTATTATCCCCGGCAAAACCCCTCGGACGACTAGTACATTAGAGCACTAACTGCTAAGCAGTACGACGGTAAACCCAGACGCATGTACCATCTCCGGCATTTACACGGACGACTGGCACAATAGCAGCTCTAACTGTTCTCTTACAATCACAATCACAATCACAATCACAATATTCTGTATCTCAATCATACTGTCCCATTATCACGTATCTTTATTAACTCGTAAGGTTTCCAAATCACAACTCCTGACTCACGATACAAGAATCTCAATCATATCAACTCACACTTCCCAAGACTCCCAATTACTTCAACTCACAACCTCACTTGGCCGGAGTCACTGACTGACATTGACTGCGTCTACTGACACCATGATGTGACATTCAGTTACATGATTCTCGATGACACAATTACATTAGGCAAGACGTATAGATAAAACTTCTTTTAACATGCTCTTTATTCTCATTTGCACATTTAGGCATGGTTAACAAATCAATAATAGCAACGTGCTCATATAATCAACATTGGTATATAAAACATTCAAGCTAACGTTCTAAAATCAATTATCCATCACAGCATACACATGGCTTAAACATTCCTTCACATATAGTTCTTTTCTTTTACTTCTTATCAATATATCATAATAACATCTAACATGCTTGTCACATAGCAATCAATTCCATAATATATGTATAACGCAAACATCAAGGCATATCGAATAACCATCATAAGTACGGTACATACATACAAATACTCTAGCAGTCATTATGTATATTGAGAGTGAGGTTAGAAACACTCACCTGGATGTCTTGTGAAGCTTATGACTCTCCGAACAGCGGATAAGTCACAGTCCTACAACGTATAACAGAATAACGGTGATGAAACGTATGTGTCAATAATAGGGGTATAATGGTAATTTTACCAAATGAGGATGTAAACCTCAAGGTAGTGATCTACGTGTCATTCTAAGTCCAACGTCATTGACTAGACTCAAATCGGAGTCCGTCGCATAAAAAGCTGGGTTTTCTATACCAGTGTAGGCCCTACAGGTAAGCTGTATTTTTGACCGTGTCAAAAGGTCGTCAAACTTTAAGGGGACGTTCTAACCATTATTCTAAGACTCTGGGAACTGACCGTGTATTTTTCTGAGGTACGGTTTATTTACTAAGAATTATTAAAGATAATTCAATAGAGAAAATACGATCGACGGTGTACCTAATTACATAAATATGTCTAAGGTTGACAAAAAGTCCCAAAAATATTTTTATTAAATACTAGACCTTAAAATAGGCAAGTGGTGTTTTTCTCATAATTTTCGGGACTCGTTTGGTATTTAAATAATTAAGGACAAGCATACGGGTCCATATTAATTAAATAAAATACTAAAGTTTGGGTTTTATAAATAAACAATTTATAAAACGAGGTCGTTAGGCCTTGGAAAAATCAATATAATTTTTCTACATTTTTAAAATGGCCATTAGCTAGGTATTTTATATATACCTAATTATTACCCTTTAAAACTAATTTTGATTATTTATTTAAATTAAATAAATAATAAAGTATACTAATTAATTGATAAAATATATTTTCAAAATATGATACATATTAAAGTATTATTTTTCAGAATATTAAAAGCTATATAATACTATTTAAAACTATTTTGAACTAATTTAAGACAAATAACTTTTTACTTAAATAGTTAATATATACTATATGTATATAGTTACTAGTTTAATAATACAGATTATTAAATTTTTAGTACAAAGTTAATTATTCACTAATCATAGTTAGTAAATAATTCAAAGTATTAAAATGTTAATTTAAACATGATTAATATAAATAGAACAAGATTAATACTAAATCAATTAATATCTAAATATGTAAGTATCTAATTTGGCAAACCAAATTTCCAATACACAGAAGCTAACCCATAAGCTATTTTGCCAAACAGCCCCTCCCAGTCCACGTCATCATCTTCCCAAAAAAACTTGTCGTGGATATATATATATATATATATACAACGTATATATATCCAAAAATACACACAAAATTCAATCGATCATATCTCTCTCGTTTCTTAACGAAATTGCGCAAACTTTAAGTCGAAATCGAGTGCCTCGACGAGCCCGATCCAACGGTATAGGTCTTGAAGCCTGAATCTAAACGGTCTGTCCGTACGGAGGCAAAAACAGTCACGACCCAAAAAGAATAATCGAACCGTAGGCCATCCAAACGCGACTCAAGCTTCGAGCCGTTCATCGAGAGTGTTGAGGGAGTCGTTAGGGTCATTTTGGCGTTGGTTTTGCGGGTTTTGGTGACGGTCCGAAAAACCCGAGCTCGTACGAGCTTTAATGGTGGTCCGATCATGGCGGGGGGTCTCGGTCCGTTCGGGGCTGCATGTGGTGGTGTGTGTGAGTCTGTGTGTGTGCAGAAAGATACCGAGGGAGCGTGCGGCATTACCTTCGTCGGTGTGATCTCGGTTTGGGTCCTCTCTCTCTCTAGCTCTCGGCCCTTCTCTCTCCTCTTCTCCTTCTTCCTCCTCCTGCGTGGGTGGGTCTTTGTGTGTGCTATGGGCTGGGTATATGGGAAAGGCAGAGAGGTAGTGAGTGGTGTGGGTGTGAGGCAGAATGGGGTTGGGGATTGAGGCGTGGGTTTGTGTTGGTGGGGTTTCCTTCTTTTTTTTTTTCTCTCTCTACTCTCAACTCTCTCGGGTCTCTCTCTAACTCTATTGCTCTCTCAGTCTAACTCCCAGATTCTCTCTATATATAATATATATATACTACACACTACATATCATATCATATTAATAATATAAATATACAATACACATATATACATATAATACATAACGTGTGTGTGCGTGGTGCATTTAGGCGGTGGAGTGTGGCAGTGAGGATGAGGTGGGTGATGGGTTGGTGAGGTGAGGGTGATGGGGGGTTGACAGTTTGGGGGGGGGGCGTGGGGTGGCAGTGGTGTGTGTTATATGTCTAGTGGGTTATAAGAGGGGTGGGTTGGTTAATAAGGGGAGTTTGGGTTTGTATAGGGGGTAAAAAGAGGGGGAGAATATTTGGAAAATCTTAGGAGATTTGACGTGTCTCGAGTCACGTGCTGTGCAGTCTGGGTAATACCAGTTTCTACGGATCTGCAATTAAACCAGTTCGGTTCTGTATTTAACGGCTGCGTCTATCAACTAAGTCTGGGTTTACTATTTAGCAGTCTGGTCTATTGGGTACGGATAATACATATAACCTATGGTTATAATATAAAAAAAAAAGCAACTAATATTATAATACTATATAATAATATACGGGGGTCTAAATTTAGGTGACAACAAAAATATATGTTATAACGCATAATTATAATTCCAAATGGTTACGAATATTAACATAACATATAGTCATATTATTAAGCGACAGTGAATGTAGGATACGTCCAATAGCTATAAATTAAACGACACGAATATTAAAACACAAAATCAATTTGCAAGGTCACACTTAGAAATTTAGGAAATTATATTAAAAGGCAGTACGGATTTTACAGGTGCTACAATCTACCCAACTTACAAGAGATTTCGTCCCCGAAATCTAGAAGCGGCTAGTCCTACCCAACTTACAAAAGTTCTGACCTTTTATCAGATTCTATGACCGAGAAGACTCTATCGGTCCTACTGGCTGAGTCCACTTATTCTTAGTACTACTACGAACGATCACCATCCTTGTGAGGAAACCGAAGCATCACATTACATGGTTGAGTTGCCGGAGCGTTGCACTCTCTATCCTTGGTGTCGTTTTGCTCAATCTGTCTTGGTTGATGGTTTGCTTGTTCGGCGGTTCCGTTTTGACTTCTTCTGAGTAATGTTGTTCATTCCTAGTCTCGGACAATTCTTGCAAATGTGGTCTGTTCCACCACACTTGTAACATTGTGATCTGTATCCTTCGATTTGTTTCGGTGCTGGGCATTCGTTGAAGTGATGTCCGCGATTTCCGCAGTTGAAACAACGTTGGCGTGTTTTGCGTTGAACTGATGCCATTACTGTGTCGGTTTTTCCTTTCACCATCTTTATGTCCTTTGTACTTACGGTGATTATTCTTCGGCCTCTTTCCTGGATTTGTTCGGAGAAACTTGTCACTCCTTGGAAATTCCTGATCAAGGGTCTGCTTCTGTTCTTGTTCGAATCTCCGCGAGGGTGATCGGTTCTCGAATCGTCCTTGTTCTTGGTTAATGAGTTCTTCGAAACCGTTTGTCATTCCCACCAGAGCTTTGAATGGTTGGTTCAAATGACCAAGAGTCGATCGTTGAAGTTGTAGGGAAAGTCCTAGGTGGTACTTCCGGTTTTTCTTCTCTAGAGTGTCAATCATGTGATATGCGAATCGGGATAATCGTTCGAATTGTATAGTGTACTCCCTCACAGTCTGGTTTCCTTGGACCAGTTCAATGAATTCTTTCTCCTTTCTGTTCCTTTCAGTCTGGGGAAAGTAGTTCTCCAGGAATAATTCTTTAAATTCCGTCCAGGTCATTCTTCGGATGGCTTCTTCTCCAAGGGTCGCTTTCTCTGATTCCCACCAATCGGCTGCTGCGAATGTCAGTTGGAAAACGGCTAAGCGTCTTTTCTCGTCGTCACTGCAATTGATTGTTTCGAATATCAAATCCATCTGGCGAATCCATTGTTCAGCTTGCCATGCTCCCTCTAATCCGTTAAAGGTTTCTGGTTGGAGTGAGCGAAATCCTTTTAACAGTTTGATTCCTGTCTGGCGCACCGGTGCTTCATTGCCATTGTTTTGGTTATTCCCGTTGTTGTTGTTGTGGTTGTTGCTGACGTGCTCTAACCTTCGAAGAAATGCTCCAAATACACCGGTTGGGTCCATTTCGGGAGGTATTGGGTTAGTAGATCCACTTGCTTCGTATTGGACTGCTCGAGTTGATCTGACCATGGTGTACCGTAAGGGGTGTTCAAGGTTTCCTACATATGAATCAATGTCTAATCGGTTAATCACATCCTATCTTATTTTTAAGCGAATGCATAGCACATAGCGAATGCAAGGTAATTATATTAATACCATACAATCTTAACATACAAGGGGGGTTATTCTATGAATGGGGTCCACTAACACATATCAAATTTTAGGACTAAGGTTACGAGGCGTCACGTCTATTACGCAACTCAAAGGACAAGGGGTTTTATTCTTAATCTCTTCCTAGACTCTAGGCCATTCTGACTGTTCCGAGTTCCATCTCAGGAAGTTCGTCAGTGCCTTAACTTCTGGTTGGTATAACTAGTTGTTTCAACTAAGCTATATAAGTTGACTATATACGTAGACTAATCGACTACCGTCTAACAGTCAATCTTATGTACTCGTGAATCATAAATATATAAGGAGGAGCATAAGGTTGGCGGATAATACGAGTATAAGTAAACATCTCCGTTATCACAAGTAAAAGAAATAGGTTGAAATAGGTTTTTTTTTTTTTTTTTTTTTTTTTTTTTTCAATTAGAAAGATATTACAAGAGAGGAATTCAAATTCCAGTTCTACTGGGTTCTAAACACACATTTCTGCCAAAATGTGGAACTGCAATCCCAAAACAATACTATTCAAAAGATAAAACAAACCAAGACATCAAGTCTTCTAGTTATGGTATTCCTCCTGAAGTTACGATCTCCTCTGGGGGGGTCCATGACATCCTTGTTCGTTATCCTTACCTATTGGCAACTCAGGATCATACAAGTACAACGTCCCATTCTCTAACAGGACTCCTCAGCTAGATCTATCTTCATCATTCGAACATTCTATTAGGCTGGCGGGAATCACAAAAGGTACTATCTCGGCTTGTGATTCTCCTTGATAAACTATCATAAGGTTATCAAAACTGCGAGAAATCTCGTCTACCTCTATTGACATCGTGTATGGTGCTACGACTCTATGATGCACAATCTTAGGAACATGTCTCTCACGGGAGAAACATTGCATCAATTTTCCTATCTTCCTAAGGGAACTATGCCTGATGGTGGGACCAATACGGGCTGGTCCTCGGCAAGTGACCTTCTTGTCTATGGTGGTCCTGCGCATTCTATCTACAGCGTCATACTCTCTTTGGTTCTCTATGCTACCTGCTCGAATGAAAACTATCTTAGTATCGGTTGCTATCTCAAGAATACCTTAAGGTTCTCGACTTAAGAGTGTCGGACAGACGGTGAACTCCTAAACCTAAGCTCTGATACCAAAAATCCTGTCACGCCCCGGAGTAGCCAAAAATAGGGAAAATTTAAAATTTCCTTTTTGGACCCATAGGGAATGACGAGTTACAACGCCGTCCTGTCCTCTAACACTATAAATAACATAAAAGTAAAGGGGAGAAGCTAATCGTAACTTAAAACTTAAATCTGAACAATAATTCGATTACAAATCACAGGTCCCAGTACTAATACAACAGACTATTATGAATACACGATGCTGGCAGCTATCTTTGATCTTCAGTCTAGCTCTACGCTTCCAGTGTTCCTTAGCATCCTACGCTCGAGACTGAATTGTTCTCTGACCAACCTGCAAGGAAATCTGGACATTCGATTGTCCAGGCGTAATATGCCGTCAGCTTTGCAACAAAGCTGAGTGGGCGTTCATAACCATATTCACTACCAATATATATACACTAACTACTCATCTCACGTTATTACTTTGCATCTTATGATGCGGTTAGTCCATTATCGATTGACGTCGCTCACACGGACATAGCAAAGGTATCAATTAACATATGATGCAATTAATAAACATCTACCATTAACCAAATAACAGGATTAATATAATTCATAACATATTTGTCTGGTTCTGGAAATCATAACAATACATTCGTACTAATCAATTTCTCATTTCCATTATGCTCGTGCATGTAAATGCGTACTCAATGAACCCAAACCCAAACTCTAGAATATAAAATCCCATAACCAATGCAACTCAATAGCATCGGGTTATAAAACCCACAACGATAACTTATTATGAACATACTTTCACAATACAAACCACACTTTCACTGCGCACTCTGATACTGTAACATCATCGCCTTACGGCCTCATAGTAACATTGTCGCCTTACGGCCTTATAGAAACATCGTCGCCTTACGGCCTTATAGAAACATCGTCGCCTTACGGCCTCATAATCCAAATAGCACGATAGCGGAATTGGCTCGATCGTCTATACCCTCGCTGGTTGGTGAATCACTACCCAACGAGTTGCACGTCAGAATACTAACTGCGAAACGGCAAGCATGGCGGCAAAGGCACGCATCATGTGTACTATCACGGAAATCCCACCGCAGAGGACGGTACATTAGTACTGACTAGCGCATGATATACAGCACGACGGCAACCCATACAACGTGTGTACTATCCCCGGCAAAACCCCTCGGACGACTAGTACATTAGAGCACTAACTGCTAAGCAGTACGACGGTAAACCCAGACGCATGTACCATCTCCGGCATTTACACGGACGACTGGCACAATAGCAGCTCTAACTGTTCTCTTACAATCACAATCACAATCACAATCACAATATTCTGTATCTCAATCATACTGTCCCATTATCACGTATCTTTATTAACTCGTAAGGTTTCCAAATCACAACTCCTGACTCACGATACAAGAATCTCAATCATATCAACTCACACTTCCCAAGACTCCCAATTACTTCAACTCACAACCTCACTTGGCCGGAGTCACTGACTGACATTGACTGCGTCTACTGACACCATGATGTGACATTCAGTTACATGATTCTCGATGACACAATTACATTAGGCAAGACGTATAGATAAAACTTCTTTTAACATGCTCTTTATTCTCATTTGCACATTTAGGCATGGTTAACAAATCAATAATAGCAACGTGCTCATATAATCAACATTGGTATATAAAACATTCAAGCTAACGTTCTAAAATCAATTATCCATCACAGCATACACATGGCTTAAACATTCCTTCACATATAGTTCTTTTCTTTTACTTCTTATCAATATATCATAATAACATCTAACATGCTTGTCACATAGCAATCAATTCCATAATATATGTATAACGCAAACATCAAGGCATATCGAATAACCATCATAAGTACGGTACATACATACAAATACTCTAGCAGTCATTATGTATATTGAGAGTGAGGTTAGAAACACTCACCTGGATGTCTTGTGAAGCTTATGACTCTCCGAACAGCGGATAAGTCACAGTCCTACAACGTATAACAGAATAACGGTGATGAAACGTATGTGTCAATAATAGGGGTATAATGGTAATTTTACCAAATGAGGATATAAACCTCAAGATAGTGATCTACGTGTCATTCTAAGTCCAACGTCATTGACTAGACTCAAATCGGAGTCCGTCGCATAAAAAGCTGGGTTTTCTATACCAGTGTAGGCCCTACAGGTAAGCTGTATTTTTGACCGTGTCAAAAGGTCGTCAAACTTTAAGGGGACGTTCTAACCATTATTCTAAGACTCTGGGAACTGACCGTGTATTTTTCTGAGGTACGGTTTATTTACTAATAATTATTAAAGATAATTCAATAGAGAAAATACGATCGACGGTGTACCTAATTACATAAATATGTCTAAGGTTGACAAAAAGTCCCAAAAATATTTTTATTAAATACTAGACCTTAAAATAGGCAAGTGGTGTTTTTCTCATAATTTTCGGGACTCGTTTGGTATTCAAATAATTAAGGACAAGCATACGGGTCCATATTAATTAAATAAAATACTAAAGTTTGGGTTTTATAAATAAACAATTTATAAAACGAGGTCGTTAGGCCTTGGAAAAATCAATATAATTTTTCTACATTTTTAAAATGGCCATTAGCTAGGTATTTTATATATACCTAATTATTACCCTTTAAAACTAATTTTGATTATTTATTTAAATTAAATAAATAATAAAGTATACTAATTAATTGATAAAATATATTTTCAAAATATGATACATATTAAAGTATTATTTTTCAGAATATTAAAAGCTATATAATACTATTTAAAACTATTTTGAACTAATTTAAGACAAATAACTTTTTACTTAAATAGTTAATATATACTATATGTATATAGTTACTAGTTTAATAATACAGATTATTAAATTTTTAGTACAAAGTTAATTATTCACTAATCATAGTTAGTAAATAATTCAAAGTATTAAAATGTTAATTTAAACATGATTAATATAAATAGAACAAGATTAATACTAAATCAATTAATATCTAAATATGTAAGTATCTAATTTGGCAAACCAAATTTCCAATACACAGAAGCTAACCCATAAGCTATTTTGCCAAACAGCCCCTCCCAGTCCACGTCATCATCTTCCCAAAAAAACTTGTCGTGGATATATATATATATATATATACAACGTATATATATCCAAAAATACACACAAAATTCAATCGATCATATCTCTCTCGTTTCTTAACGAAATTGCGCAAACTTTAAGTCGAAATCGAGTGCCTCGACGAGCCCGATCCAACGGTATAGGTCTTGAAGCCTGAATCTAAACGGTCTGTCCGTACGGAGGCAAAAACAGTCACGACCCAAAAAGAATAATCGAACCGTAGGCCATCCAAACGCGACTCAAGCTTCGAGCCGTTCATCGAGAGTGTTGAGGGAGTCGTTAGGGTCATTTTGGCGTTGGTTTTGCGGGTTTTGGTGACGGTCCGAAAAACCCGAGCTCGTACGAGCTTTAATGGTGGTCCGATCATGGCGGGGGGTCTCGGTCCGTTCGGGGCTGCATGTGGTGGTGTGTGTGAGTCTGTGTGTGTGCAGAAAGATACCGAGGGAGCGTGCGGCATTACCTTCGTCGGTGTGATCTCGGTTTGGGTCCTCTCTCTCTCTAGCTCTCGGCCCTTCTCTCTCCTCTTCTCCTTCTTCCTCCTCCTGCGTGGGTGGGTCTTTGTGTGTGCTATGGGCTGGGTATATGGGAAAGGCAGAGAGGTAGTGAGTGGTGTGGGTGTGAGGCAGAATGGGGTTGGGGATTGAGGCGTGGGTTTGTGTTGGTGGGGTTTCCTTCTTTTTTTTTTTCTCTCTCTACTCTCAACTCTCTCGGGTCTCTCTCTAACTCTATTGCTCTCTCAGTCTAACTCCCAGATTCTCTCTATATATAATATATATATACTACACACTACATATCATATCATATTAATAATATAAATATACAATACACATATATACATATAATACATAACGTGTGTGTGCGTGGTGCATTTAGGCGGTGGAGTGTGGCAGTGAGGATGAGGTGGGTGATGGGTTGGTGAGGTGAGGGTGATGGGGGGTTGACAGTTTGGGGGGGGGGGGGGGCGTGGGGTGGCAGTGGTGTGTGTTATATGTCTAGTGGGTTATAAGAGGGGTGGGTTGGTTAATAAGGGGAGTTTGGGTTTGTATAGGGGGTAAAAAGAGGGGGAGAATATTTGGAAAATCTTAGGAGATTTGACGTGTCTCGAGTCACGTGCTGTGCAGTCTGGGTAATACCAATTTCTACGGATCTGCAATTAAACCAGTTCGGTTCTGTATTTAACGGCTGCGGCTATCAACTAAGTCTGGGTTTACTATTTAGCAGTCTGGTCTATTGGGTACGGATAATACATATAACCTATGGTTATAATATAAAAAAAAAAGCAACTAATATTATAATACTATATAATAATATACGGGGGTCTAAATTTAGGTGACAACAAAAATATATGTTATAACGCATAATTATAATTCCAAATGGTTACGAATATTAACATAACATATAGTCATATTATTAAGCGACAGTGAATGTAGGATACGTCCAATAGCTATAAATTAAACGACACGAATATTAAAACACAAAATCAATTTGCAAGGTCACACTTAGAAATTTAGGAAATTATATTAAAAGGCAGTACGGATTTTACAGGTGCTACACATCTGCTTCTTTTTCTCTGCAGTAAGTAGAATACCATATTATGCAAAACCACAAGAAAAATAAAAAATGAATTTTGTTTTTGCATAAATAGGGCAATTGCATTTCTGAATGGGGTTATAGTCATGAACAATTTTGAGTAAAACAGTCGCACAAGCTAAATAAAAATTTGTAGTGTAAATCCTCCAAGAAAGGAAAGAATTCGTGACTGAAATATCTAACATTAGTTGGGTGCTTGAGCTAATTAACCACTTCACAATCAAGTAGTCTCATTTTAAGTTTATTCGATCCCAATGTCACATGAGTTGGCAACCCAATTGCAAAGTACAAATTTAATAACCACAATGATACTCTTTTTCCTACTTCACAACAACTTTTAAATTTGAAGTCTGTAACAAAACACAAACTGGGTAGTCGAATTAGAACTGTATGGAAAATATTTATATTCATGCATGTACACAAATAGCCTTCAATATATATGCACATATAAGATATATATGGCCTAAATTAAAGAAACCTTCACTTACTTGGAGCTCATAATCTTCATTATGATCGATGCATCAAAAATGTCAATTTTCAATGAATAATGGAAATCCGGCTAATTGGGTGAATTGTCCATTTCTATGAGTTGTCATGAATTCTGGGGGAATGCATGAGTACACATGTATGCATGTAAAAGATGAGAGAAGAGGAAGAATTGTAACCTTTCATTTATATAATAAAGAAGATAAAGTGAATGCTATAATCATTTTGCAAACTTATTGATTCATGGGATAAGAAATGAGAGAAGAGGAAGAGTTGAAACTTTTCACTCATTGATGGCAGCGAAGATGAAGAGCATACGGTTAGCAATACCAAAAAGAGGAGAGAGAGACAGAGAGTGAGGAACATTGTATTCGCCATGTAGGCGCCACATAGACTGAAGTCTCTCATAAGAAAATTCCACCTAGGCGCCAAGTGGAGCATTGTAGGAAGGCTTTTGGCCTTGTCTTTTAGATATATATAATAGATGTTGCCAGCTCTCTCTAGCTCTCACACACATTTGTCACTTCCACATGCATCAATGTATTTAAATGCACAGTAAACACAATGCATTCCCTCTTTTTTTTTTGTTGGTTTTTGTGTCAAAGCTCTCTTCCAACATAGCTATTAAAAAACCTAGGAAATTGAAGGGTCTGCAAAAGAACACCAGTGGAGTTAGGTGCATGTATTATATATATATATATATTACTCTTTCTCCTGCGTGTACATATATATATTTATTACTCTCTCTCCCTCTCTCATGCATGTACATTTACACATATAGGTACATGTATATTATATATATGTATAGTACTCTATCTCTATCCTCTATAACTCATCTTCACATCCTTATGGAGTATTATATGTTTTTCAAATTTTGTCATGTATTTTGTCATAGTTCGTTGCAATTTTTTGTCACACCCATCCTAGAAAATCATTATTTTAATGGTATAATTGAGATTTTGAGCATTATCAATGTCGAGATGGAGTTGATTGTGAGTCAACAGTGAGGTATCAGCGAAGACACGAGAACTTGGTAAATCATGTTGCATTGGCATGAATAAATGACATTTATGTGATTTAAATGTTATTTGAAATATATGGTATTCTTATGAATAGTAACTTTAGCTGTGTAGAGTAAAATTCTGGTAGTTTTGATATCATCTTAGATTGTTTGAATACTGTGGTGAGAACGTTAGTGACACGTTACATAAAAGGTAGGTTATATAGAGATTCCATAGAGATTAGTTTTTGAATCCTTATATTTGGACCCAAACAAAACTTAGACAAAAACTTTTATAACTTTTAGTTTTCACTCGGGAAGTGATAAAATGTACGTTTAAGATGTTTCGGGAGATAATCAGAAGTTTAGAAAACTCGTGGAGAGGTAGACATAATTTCCAAATCTCGTGCCTATATATATAGTAAGGGTGAGATTTCATTGTTTTCAAAACTTTCTAAAAATATCTTGAGGAGCAAGAGAAAAGGGAGATTTTAGTGCCACGAGCTTCACAACGCCGATCGACGACCGTTCGTTTGTCAATTTTTCTCCAGATTCGAGATTTGAACTCCTCGAGGTAAGAGCTTCATTTTGATACCTCTTAGGCCTTGTTTGAAAAATTATTCTGAAAATCTAATTTCTAAAAATTTGGAAAAAACCCAATAAAACATATAGGAATCGCGTATAATCGGAGATCCGACGTTTATTCGGGCGTCTAGTCGATCCTTCAAAGTTAGAAAGAAATCACACAAGGTATGAATTCTAGATCTATGAATTATATGGAATTGACATGTTTTAAATATCGAGTTTGATATTTTGGATCCGGGCAAAATTCATGTATTATTTAGGCTCGTTAATTATGCACGCAAAATGTTAGAAAAACATGTATAACTGTCTATGTGTCTACTTGGGTCAAAGGGGAGTTTGGTGCAATTTCATCCGGGGGTAAGCTCCTCGAAGTTTGAGGATTGTTATATTAATTGTGGTTATGTATGGTATGGAGGAAGGCCTAACTAGGACACAGTACCTGGTATAGAGGAAGGCCTAACCAGTGTATGGGGTGCGTGGAAGAGGTGTGCCTTCTATGGCACCTGTCTCATTTACCAGATGGAAGCGTACCACTCACCCTGGAGACTATTATGATGTATTTTAGATGTTTTAAGCCTCATGTCACGCCCCAACGTAGCAAAATAAGGAAAAATTTTCATTTCCATTTTGGACCCGTAGGTCATGACAGGTGAGGGATTGCTTGTCCTGTACTTAGCTTAACATGTACCAGAAAAATAGAGTATATAAAATAGTAGGGAAGAAAATATAGATCAACATTACAAACTTAATTAATATTACATTGTCTCAAATAAAAGTATTTCTTAAGGCACAAGCCGCTTTATTCAAATTAAAACATTATTCTTATCCTTTTTTTTTATTACAACTTTAATAAATTATAAAAGTAGCTCTGCAGACTTCTCTAGCTGGCATAATCATATAACCCTGCATAGCCATCTCCTGGACATTTTGGGTGTCCAGGACAAAATAAAGTCATCAGCTAATGAAAGCTGAGTGAGCATAATGAACATACAAGCAATGTATATAAAAGCACATTAACTATCTTTACATTTAGTATTTTACAGTACTGTTAGTCCATTATTCTAGTCGTCGCATATAAACAATTAATGAACAAAATTAATCAATTATATGAGACCGTGCATGAACAATGTATCCATCTCATCTTACTGGCTCTTTTATCTTGACCACAACCTCTCGACTCATTCGGTTCGCCAGAACCATCCGGCACAAGGCCGTTGTTTTAGATCGGTCTACCGTATCCGAGTCGGCTTGGACACGACCTGATTGGCCTACCGTATCCGAATCGACCTGGGCTCAATCCTTCCTAATTAATCTACCGTATTCGAGTCGGCCTGGAATAATTAAGGTGACACAAGACTCTGACTGGCCTACCGTATTCGAGTCGGCCTGGGCTCAATCCTTCCTAATTAATCTGTCGTATCCGAATCGGCCTAGAATAATTAAGGTGACACAACTCAAGACACCCTTTCTTTACTTATTTTTCACAAGATGTATATGTCGACCCAAATGACCCCTTTCCAACATGCCAACTCGACTATGCATGTGTATGACTTATTCCATTTACGATTTTCTTTAACATGGCAGTGGTTGTTTTAAACAGGTGATTATCATCAAGTGAACCAATTTAACTTAATTTGATTCTAGGAAACTAACGGCATAATTTTTGGAGTCATAGAATTTTTATCACAAATTTTAGAAGATAAAAATATCATATAAATTTAGCCATAAGGTTATTCTCAATGACATAATTATATAAAAGTAGAGAGTATATGCTTTGACATTATTTTTAATAAAGACAAGACATCAAAATATAATTCTTCCATTTTCTCCATAGAAGGACCATTTTGAAACAATTAAAATACTAGTTAGATAACCACTTAATTAATTTATTAAATTATCAAGTTCTAGTTTTATAATTTATCAAATTCTAAAACTATATATAGTGACCTCCAACATGTTAGCATAATAATATAAAATTTAAGGAGTTCAAAAAGTATTTTTACTACTTATTTTATACATAGTAAACTAATATATTTATTATTTATTTACAAATTTATTTGTAACTAGCAAGTATTGAACTCCCAACTTTGGGATCAAGGAATTAACAAATCAACAAACTTTATTAAGGGGACTAACAAGGATCTTAATATTTCATTGACAATTTACATAATGAGTTTTCGTTAACATTTTTGGTATCGCTAATTTTGGACCTCCATGGCTACATATACATATTTATACATACTCACTTGTTTTCGAACCCCATGGATTATGCGTAATGACTTAAAGTACATTAAGAGTGGGTTCAAGAGACTCACCGGTTACTAGATTGGGCGACGTAAGAGACCGAAGAATTTATGGAAAAACCGTAATAAAAGTCCGAGCTACATCAATGGTTTCTTTGATGCTTTGGGAGCTCACTGCACTTCTTTTCTTTCCATTCCTTCTTCTAACTTAGATTTTATAAAGTATAAGTATGTGTTCTTGTCATTTTGCTTTGTGGGTTATGGGTTTATATACACAATTCCATAAAGCTTTGAACACCTAAGGGTAAGTAGAATTTGTGGTAAAAACACAAACACACACTTCATATTTTTATCTACACAAATCAGCAAGTAATTTGTGGAGAAAGGGAAGTACACACCTCTCTCATATTAGATAGCCATACATATGCACTTGAATTCCTCAATTAGCAGCTGTAAACTAACGTGGTTGTTTGATATCCATTAATCAGTCAGTTGGTTAGTTATGTTTGTTAGTTCAGTCCAGTTAGTCTGGTTTGGCCAGTTAGCTAAATAAAACGTCCTAAATAAAATCCTTGGGGTCAAAAATGTAGGCAACATGATATAATATTTTATTAATGGTTCTTATCCCAAATTATAGGGTAACTTAGGGGAGCAACCTTAAGTAATAATACAATTAAATTATTAAGGGGTTATAAAAATTTAAAGGCATTGTATTAATAATGTCAACACAAGTATTATTTATTTATTAAAAAAATAACACCATAACTACAAATAATACACACCAATAAAATAGAAAATGACATTTTATTTATTATTAGGGAAGTGAAAATACAGGTTGCTACATCACTCCCTCCTTAATAGGGATTCCGTCCCGGAATCTATGCTAACTAATCTTGAAACAATTTTGGGTACTTAGTTCTCATTTCTGATTCTAACTCCCAAGATGCTTCATTCTCATCATGATACTTCCACTGAAATTTCACTAGAAGAATGTCTTTGTTCTGCAGTTTCTTCGTACTGTGATCTAGAATATGCACAGGTCTCTCTCGATAGGTGACATTCTCGTGGATCTCTATGTCATTAAAATCAATTGTGTGTGAAGGATCTCCCTTGTATTCCTTCAACATACTGATGTGAAAAACGTTATGTACTCCAGACATCTTTGGTGGTAGCGCGAGTCGATAGGATACTTTCCCAACGCGTTCCAGCATCTCAAACGGTCCAATAAAACGAGGTGACAACTTACCTCTCTTCTGTCCAAAACGCACTACTCCTCGAATTGGTAAAACTTTCAAGAGTACATGATCTTCGACAGCGAACTCTTTCTCCTTTCTATGTTTATCTACGTAGCTCTTTTGTCTACTCTGTGCGACACGCATCATATCTTTTACAACTGTGATCTTCGCGTTGGTCTCTCTAACCAAGTCTGGTCCCAACAGCTCTTTGTCTCCAACCTCTGCCCAACAAAGTGGGGATCGACACGGCCGTCCATACAATGCTTCAAATGGAGCCATTACTATACTTGAATGGTAACTGTTGTTGTAAGCAAATTCAATCAATGGAAGATGTGTTTCCCATGAACTCTCAAAGTCTATAACACATGCCCTGAGCATATCTTCCATAACCTGATTGGTGCGTTCAGTTTGTCTATCGGTCTATGGATGAAAAGCAGTACTTAAACTTAATGAAGTTCCCAAAGCTTCTTGAAGAATTTCCCAGAATCCTGAAGTAAACCGTGAATCGCGATCTGATACAATAGACACTGGTATTCCATGTAGTTGTACAACTTGCTGAATGTACATCCTACTCATCTTCTCTTCCGGGTAGGTCATACTATAAGTGATGAAGTGAGGGGACTTCGTCAAACGATCCACAATTACCCAAATAGCATCGTGGTGCTGTTGTGTCCTGGGCAATCCAACTACAAAATCCATCGTGATGTGCTCCCATTTCCAACCTGGAATAGGTAGGGGTTGCAAAAGTCCTAAGGGTCTTTGATATTCGGCTTTCACTTGTTGACTAGTCAAACACTTAGACACGAACTCGGCTACATCCCTTTTCATTCCTTCCCACCAGAAATTTCTCTTTAGGTCCTTGTACATTTTTGTTCCTCCTGGATGAACTATCAATCTCGACCTGTGTGCTTCTTCAAGAATATCCTTTCTTAGACTATAAGTGTTGGTCACACATAATCTATTCTTGCACCGAATTGCTCCATCGGTCCCAATTTTCCATTCCTCTGGGTCCTTTGCTGACATTTTCTGAAACCACAGTTGAAGATCGGCATCTTTCTTTTGCGCTTCCAAAATACAACTGATAAGTGTTGGTTGAACTACAAGACATCCAAAGTGTTGTCCTTCGCCTTCTGTAGACACATGAACATCAAATTCAGCTATCGTTTCCAAAGCTTTCCATTCTCTAATCATTAGAGATGCAACCATTCCTTGAGGTTTCCGACTTAAGGCATCTGCGACTACATTAGCTTTACCAGGGTGGTATTCTAACTTGAAGTCATAGTCTAAGTAATCAATTTCATCCATCGGCGTTGCCTCATATTCAGCTCTCTCTGAGTAAATAAATACTTCAGACTCTTGTGATCGGAGAACAAATCAAACTTCTTTCCATATAGACAGTGTCTCCAGATCTTAAGAGAAAACACTACTGCTGCCAATTCCAAATCATGAGTCGGGTAGTTCAATTCATTTGGCTTCAACTGCCTTGAACCATAAGCAATAACCTTGTCGTCTTACATAAGTACACATCCCAATCCTTGATAGGACGCGTCACTAAAGATAGAAAACTTCTCGCCATCTCTTGGTATTGCCAGCACTGGTGCCGTGGTGAGTCTTTCTTTCAATTCCTGAAAAGCTTGCTCACGCTTATCATTCCATTCGAACTTCACATCTTTCTTAGTCAAACTAGTCAGAGGGGCTGCTATTTTTGAAAATCCTTCTACGAATCTCCGATAGTAACCCGCGAGTCCAAGGAAACTTCTGACTTCTGTAGGATTGGTTGGTCGAGTCCAATTTGAAACAACATCAGTTTTTGATGAATCTACAGCAATTCCTTATTGTGAGACCACATGCCCTAGGAATTTCACCTCTTGAAGCCAAAACTCACACTTACTGAACTTCGCATATAAATGATGACTTTGAAGTGTCTGCAATGTGAGTCGTAAATGTTGTTCATGTTCTTCTGTTGTCCTTGAATAGATCAAGATATCATCAATGAAGACTATGATGAATTGATCCAAGTAAGGCCTGAACACTCTGTTCATCAGATCCATGAACACTGCCGGGGCATTTGTCAATCCAAACGACATTACCAGGAACTCATAGTGACCGTACCTTGTTCTGAAAGCTGTCTTTGGTACATCCTCAGGTCGTACGAGTGACTGATGATATCCTGACCGTAGATCTATCTTGGAAAAGATCGTGGCTCCTTGCAATTGATCAAACAGATCGTCTATTCGGGGCAAAGGATACTTGTTCTTGATGGTGACTTTATTCAATTCTCTGTAGTCAATGCACAACCGAAGTGATCCATCCTTCTTCTTTACGAATAACACTGGTGCTCCCCAGGGTGATGTACTTGGGCGTACAAATCCCAGATCCTCAAGTTCTTGAACTTATTTCTTTAGCTCCAACATTTTTGTAGGGGCCATTCTGTAGGGTGCTTTGGAAATAGGGATATTGTTAGGCACTAGATCAATGCAGAAATCGATCTCTCTCTTAGGCGGTAGCCCAGAGATATCCTGAAAAACATCCTCAAAGTCTTTAACTATGCGTATCGATGGATAGGCACTTCCGTACTGGTAGTCTCGATGCTAGCTAGACAATTGGTGAGAAATGTATCACTCATAGGATTACACTGGAATTCAAAAGGTTGACCTCCAGGTACCGAAAAAGTAATTCTCTTCTTAGCACAGTCCATCTTAGCATGATACTTAGTGAGCCTGTCGATTCCTAATATCAAATCAAATTCCTTCATTGTTAGGACAACCAAATTAGCTGGAAGATTCCAATTCTCTAGGTGCACAAGGCAATCCTTGCATATATGTTTTAGTGTGACAGTAGCTCCTAACGGTGAGACAGTATTCAAAGCTATGTCTAACTTCTGAGGTACTATATTCACATTTGGAAGAACTTTGGCAGCAATAAAAGAGTGTGTGGCACCTGTGTCAAATAAGACTTTCACACGATGATTAAAAAGTGTTAAAGTACCTTCCATGACTTGCTGCTCAGGCTGCTCTTCGTATTGGGTTCCCTCATACCCAGCTTCTTCATAATTACCTTCATCATAACCTGCGGCATCAGGAATGATAGCATTTAGTTGGGCCTATCCCTGTTGACCATAGCTTCCTTCTTTTGGGGCACGATAATACTTGCTGACGTGCCCAGTCTTGCCACAGTTATAGCATACTGTGTTCTGACGATTATCGCGCCTTGGTGCTTTGCAATCTCGAGATAGGTGACCGGGGATGCCACAATTGAAACAATTACTAGTACTCCCTCCTGCGCCTGATTGTGGCTGAGTCTGATAGGGGGCTGGCTGAGATTTTCGGTTTCCATCGAAAGTCCTCTTCTGACCCTGATTGCGATATGGTTGCTTGTTCCCAAATTTTCCTTTTTGAGGTGGGCTGAAGTCAAATTGCTTGCGGCTCGATCGCATGTCTTCTTCCAATTTGGTGGCCAAGTCCACGAGAGATTCAAATGTTTTGTCCAAGTGCCCAATAATCATACGACGAATAGGCGGATCCAATCCTTGATTATATTTCTGAATTTTCTTTTCATCCGTATCCACCATGTGTGGAGCAAATCTGGATAGCCTCTCAAATTGAGTTGTGTACTCTTGTACTGACTTGTTTCCCTGGACTAAGTCCATGAATTCTCTTTCTCGCTTGTGCCTCTCAGTCGCTGGAAAATACTTTTCTAGGAATTTTCTCCTGAATGTAGTCCATGTCATTGCCCGTACAATGTCTTCTCCCATGGTGGCTTTCACTGCCTCCCACCAATCCGCAGCAGCATATGTTAACTGGAATATTGCCAGCCTCTTCTTTTACTGGTTAATACAATCCATAGTCTCGAAGATGTGATCTATCTGCCTTAGCCATTGCTCGGCCTTCCATGGTTCGGCAGTGCCAACAAATTGCTCTGGTCGTAAGGGACGAAACCTTTCTAATTATTTATCTCCCGTTTGACGAGGTGATAAAATATTCCCTTGATCGTTTCGATTTCTGTTGTTCTGGACGGTCAGATCTCCTATCCGTTCAATTCGTTGGACAAATGCCTCAAACATGCTGGTAGGTTCGGCAGCTATGGGTGCTCCCTCGATCAAACCGTGGTTTCTGGGACTCCTTCTTGACATACTATATCTTAAGTCCTGATAGCACAATTGTTAGCAATTTTAAATAATTATAATAAGATGTACAATCATCAAAACAAGATTCCAAAATTATTTCTTTATATATATCTATGTAAGCAGTTACATCAAGTATGTCCAGTTAATGCTTCTATCTAGTCAAAAGTGAGATTTTTGGGACTATCATTTCGATATACAAAAATATGGGAGTCATTGCCCTATATGCACCCTAGTGCTACCTATATATGCATTAATAACAAAAGGGGACTAGTAGTCCAATATTTACAACAAGACCCAATAAGAACACCTAAGAGCGCCTAGCAAAGGCAACGGGCCATCGGCGCCAAACTCCGGGCCTATGAGTCGGACAAACAACATCTCGGTAGATGCTATCATCGTCAGATACGGAGGGTGGGGCATCCTCTATAATAACATCAAGCTCAACTGGTAGCTCTGCTGGTGGCTTAGGTAACTCGATGATATGAACTTCGGGCTCCATCTCATCGTCCTCGTCTATCTCAACCTCGATCCCCTCGATCAGTACAGGGACCACTCCATTCATCTCGTCATCCTCATCATCATCATCAGCGATGCGCTCGACAGGTGGATCGGACACGGGAGCCATAGCTGGGGGTGGTATAACTACAGCGGCTAAAAAAACTAGATGTGCCTGGACCATATCCATCTTGAGGGGTACGTAGATCTCAGGGTCAAGGATCCTCCTGATCCTATCATCAGCTATAAGTTTATCTGTCCAAGCCTGGTAAAGGGCCTCTAACTGAACTCACCTTAAATCCACAGCTCCCTCAACGTGAATCTCCTGCCACACATGGTTCTCCAGTCTAACTGTGGCCTGGTATCGTATCAAAGTGAGGTACAGCTCCCAATCGAGTGGCTCTATCCCATTAAGGCCAATAACGTGCCCTCCAAAATCATCTGGAACAAGATATGGGTCCATGACCTGACAAAAGCAAATTATCTTATATTAGGGCTAATCTTAATATACTGGATGTCGGATCCTAAGTACTGAGGACACTCGACTATGCCTATCCTTTTGCTATCACAACCTGTGTCTAGGCTTAAGCCTAAGAATACAACCAAGGCTCTGATACCAAAAATCCTGTCACGCCCCAGCGTAGCAAAATAAGGAAAATTTTTCATTTCCATTTTGGACTCGTAGGTCATGACAGGTGAGGGATCGCTTGTCCTGTACTTAACTTAACATGTACAAGAAAAACAGAGTATATGAAACAGCAGGGAAGAAAATATAGATCAACATTACAAACTTAATTAATATTACATTGTCTCAAATAAAAGTATTTCTTAAGGCACAAGCCGCCTTATTCAAATTAAAACATTATTCTTATCCTTTTTTTTATTACAACTTTAATAAATTATAAAAGCAGCTCTGCAGACTTCTCTAGCTGGCATAATCATATAACCCTGCATAGCCATCTCCTGGACATTTTGGGTGTCCATGACAAAATAAAGTCATCAGCTAATGAAAGTCGAGTGAGCATAATGAACATACAAGCAATGTATATAAAAGCACATTAACTATCTTTACATTTAGTATTTTACAGTACTGTTAGTCCATTATTCTAGTCGTCGCATATAAACAATTAATGAACAATTTAATCAATTATATGAGACTGTGCATGAATAATGTATCTATCTCATCTTACTGACTCTTTTATCTCGACCACAACCTCTCGACTCATTCGGTTTGCCAGAACCATCCGGCACGAGGCCGTTGTTTTAGATCGGTCTACCGTATCCGCGTCGGCCTGGACACGACCTGATTGGCCTGTCGTATCCGAATCAACCTGGGCTCAATCCTTCCTAATTAATCTACCGTATTCGAGTCGGCCTGGAATAATTAAGGTGACACAAGACTCTGACTGGCCTACCGTATCCGAGTCGGCCTGGGCTCAATCCTTCCTAATTAATCTGTCGTATCCGAATCGGCCTAGAATAATTAAGGTGACACAACTCAAGACACCCTTTCTTTACTTATTTTTCACAAGATGTATATGTCGACCCAAATGACCCCTTTCCAACATGCCAACTCGACTATGCACGTGTATGACTTATTCCATTTACGATTTTCTTTAACATGGCAGTGGTTGTTTTAAACATGTGATTATCATCAAGTGAACCAATTTAACTTAATTTGATTTTAGGAAACTAACGGCATAATTTTCGGAGTCATAGAATTTTTATCACAAATTTTAGAAGATAAAAATAGCATATAAATTTAGCCATAAGGTCCTTCTCAATGACATAATTATATAAAAGTAGAGGGTATATGCTTTGACATTATTTTTAATAAAGACAAGAAATCAAAATATAATTCTTCCATTTTCTCCATAGAAGGACCATTTTGAAACAATTAAAATACTAGTTAGATAACCACTTAATTAATTTATTAAAATATCAAGTTCTAGTTTTATAATTTATCAACTTATAAAACTATATATAGTGACCTCCAACATGTTAACAATAATAATGTAGAATTTAAGGGGGTCAAAAAGTATTTTTACTACTTATTTTCAGTGGCGGACCCAGGATTTTAGGTCAGGGGGGCACAATATAAGTAAAACAGAACATTTCCTAGCAAAAAAAAAATCAAACAGAATATTCGCAAAAAGATAATATGTTATTTCTAATAAAGCTTGTTATACTTTACAAATACCCACGACGGGGTTTCATATCTTGGAAACGTTTCATTATAGTATCATTTGTAATCTCATTGAATCTTTTTTTCTCGATGTACACAAGCAAACTATCATTTAAAAATTGGTCCCCCATTCGACTGCGCAAACGACTTTTTACAATCTTCATAGCTGAAAATGCCCTCTCTACTGTGGCCGTTGCTACTGGGAGAACCAATGCCAATTTAAGAAGTCGGTAAACTAAGTCAAAAACAATATGTTTTTTTTGTTTGGACCATTAACTTCGCTAGATCGCCAAGTCCCTTCAACTCCAAAAACTCATTACTCGTACGCATATCAAATATATAAGTATCAAGTTGATCCCCAAGATATGTATAGTCTTTTTCAAAAAAATCGTTTGGATAAAAAGAGGCAAGGCGAATGACTTTTTGCTTATCAAATGTAAAAAAAGAATTAGCAGGATTAAGGCATGCCACACAAACAAGTAACTCAGTAGTAGCCACAGTGAAACGCTCATCAAGCTCTTGAAGTTGAAAGTCCAGTACCGCAATAAACAAATCACACTTGTATCGATGTTCATTTGAAATATCACTACCCCTGCGCTTGGGTTGACATTGAAATGACTCTGACATATTCGGAACATCAATATCATATTTGGTACAAAATGATTTGACTTCATCAAGAAAGGGATCAAAGCCACTATCCTTCATATCTTTTAGTCGTTTCTTTGAAACTTTAACCAAATTGATGGCATTAATAATATCTTGGTCTTTTCTTTGCAAAGCTTTTGACAACTCATTTGTGATTGCAAGGATTTGTTTCATTAAGTGTAGATTGAAAACAAAATCAAACTTGAGAATGTTGATCAAAAGACCTTGCGCTCCACCGGTAAGATTCTCATCCCCATCATCATGAATTTTTTCAAGCACCCCAATCACAGCAGGAAACATTTTAATTAGGCTTGCCAAAGTTTCATAATGTGAGCTCCAACGAGTATCAGAAGGACGTGGAAGATTACATTCTTGATTCAAGCCTCTCCCACTTTGAAGTTCACCTGCATCTAGTGATTCATACACTTTAGCCGCTTGTAGCTCAAGAAGAGTGTCATGGTGTTTGCACGAGCCTCCAACAACATTTAATAATCCTGATACCAAATTGAAAAACCAATTGACATCATAGTTTTTCTTTGCAATAGCTACAAGAGCCAGCTGTAGCTGGTGAGCAAAGCAATGAACATAATAAGCGGATCCATTCTCGTTCAAGATAAGAGTCTTCAAACCAGCAAACTCACCTCGCATATTACTGGCTCCATCATATCCCTGTCCACGCAACCTAGAGATGCTCAACTTATGTCTCGAGAACAATGACTCAATTGCTTTTTTGAGTGAACTAGCAGTTGTACTAGCAACATGCTCAAGCCTGATGAAAGATTCCACTACTTCCCCTTTGCCATTCACATAGCGTAATGCAACCGCCATTTGCTCCTTGATCAAAATATCTCGAGATTCATCAACAAGAATAGTGAATGGTTCATCACCAATACAATTGATGATGGAATTTAAAGTTTCCATTGCAGCAGCATTCACAATATCCTTTTGAATTTTAGGAGACGTTAGCTTAAGATTTTCAGGAGCGTTATTCAAGACAACACTAGCAACTTCCTCATTGAAGTTGGCAAGGACCTCCAATAGCTCAAGAAAGTTTCCCCGGTTATCTGAATCCTCAGATTCATCATGACCACGAAATGGAAGCCCTTGCTTGAGAAGAAACCGAATGGTTTCAATTGACGCATTTAAGCGTAGTCGATACTCCTTTGTTAGTTTTTGAGATTGTCTGTGAAGTGTAGTCTCAATATGTTGACTCTGATTTAGAAGATCTTGACACTTTCTCCAAATTGGTAATGGGCATCACTATTAGCATGTTCATTAAGTGAACTCTTCTTCTTCTAATTCTTAAAACCCACACCAACAAACTTGTCACCGCCAGATTGATCTCCAATATCAGGTTTGAACAAGTAACAACAGAGACAATATGCAGCATCTTTTTCTTTGCTATACTCCAACCATCCCTCGAATTCTTTATACCATGTTCGATTGAATCGTCTTGCTTTGCCCCCCAAATCACTACTAGGAAAACTAGTGAGATTTGGTTGAGAAGGACCTTTTAGCAAATATGATCTTCGAACGTTTTCTTGATCATTTGGATGGTAGCTCGTTATTTTTTTTCCTTAGGCCCGGGTCTCTCTCAAGATCATTCAACTCTAATTCTACACGTCTTTGTTTTGGACTTGGAGCATTATCCCTTTTTGGAGGGGAGCGAGAAGTTGGTTCTCCAATCTTTGAAATCTTTTGATAATACTTCTCCATAACTGTTTTAAATTATAAATTGAGGTCACTATAGTATTTGAGATATCCCAAATGCAGGAACCATAAAAGTCTAAGAGAGCTCAAACTCATACTGATTGAGTATTTTGAGGTCACTATTTTTTTAGACAAAAACAATTTCAAGGAAGCCTAGCAGGTTATCAACTGATCAAAGAAGCCTAGCAAATTAGCAATTCAAATCAAGTGCAAGTATTTTTGTATTCACAAATTAACAATCTCAATTCCCAAATTAATTAGATTTGCTTAATGAAAGCCATTAAAATTAAACATGTCACATGTTAATAATTTTATATGCATAATCTATAAAGACAAATCTAATATACACAACTAATTATTAAATCTCACATAGTCATATGTACAATTTCAAAAAATCCTAAAATTACCTCAAAATCAAATTGCAGTTGAACTTCATGGGCCAAAAATAAAATAGAAATGCTTCAGTCTTCAGAAGAGAGAGCAAGAGTCAAGAGAAGTTGGAGACTTGGAAGTTGGACTGGACTCTCGGAGCAGCGCTGTAGCAGTTCTGAGAAGTTTTTTAATCGCATAATTTTTTTTAAATCAGTTTTGAATCTTTGGACTTTGATCGCTGGAGGGACTTACTTGCATTTGTGATATACTGATATTGTGTGTGTGTGTGAGAGAGAGAGAGAGAGAGAGAGAGAGAGAGAGAGAGAGAGAAGAGACGAAAGTTTGAAAGTGGCCCAAGTGGGTCTTTGAGTCTTTCTTACATTTGTGAATCTGTGATATTATGAGAGAGAGAGAGAGAGAGAGACACCAAAGTCAAGTGTCATCAATATAGGAGAGAGAAAGACTATATTTTTTTTTATGGGAAATGACATATATGATTGATATGGTAATAAAAGTCAAAAAGTTGTCAGGCTAAATTATAAAATTTTTTTACACCCCCAATTCGGGGGTTATTTATGAATTTTTAAAAATTTTAAAGGTGATGTTGGGGGCATATTTGGTGCAACCTAAATAATACATGGTGCCTTTTAGAATTCAGGGTGGGCCTATTTATAAAAATTATAAAATACTAGAGGTAAAACTGTAATTATCAAAACTTGAGGGGTGGCCTGTGCCCCCCTGGAGATAACGTGCGTCCGCCTCTGCTTATTTTATACATAGTAAACTAATATATTTGTTATTTATTTACAAATTTATATGTACTAGCAAGTATTGAACTCCCAACTTTGGGGTCAAGGAATTAACAAATCAACAAACTATATTAAGGGGGACTAACTGGGATCTTAATATTTCATTGACAATTTACATAATGAGTTTTCGTTAACATTTTTGGTACCGCTAATTTTGGACCTCCATGGCTACATATACATATTTATACATACTCACTTATTTTTGAACCCCATGGATTATGCGTAACGACTTAAAGTACATTAAGAGTGGGTTCAAGAGATTCACCGGTTACTAGATTGGGCGACATAAGAGACCGAAGAATTTACGAAAAAAACCGTAATAAAGGTCCGAGCTACATCAATGGCTTCTTTGATGCGTTGGGAGCTCACTGCACTTCTTTTCTTTCCATTCCTTCTTCTAACTTAGATTTTTATAAAGTATAAGTATGTGTGCTTGTCATTATGCTTTGTGGGTTATGGGTTTGTATACACAATTCCATAAAGCTTTGAACAGCTAAGGGTAAGTAGAATTTGTGGTAAAAACACAAACACACACTTCATATTTTTATCCACACAAATCAGTAAGTAATTTGTGGAGAAAGGGAAGCACACACCTCTCTCATATTAGATAGCCATATATATGCACTTGAGTTCCTCAATTAGCAGCTGTAAACTTACGCGGTTGTTGATATCCATCAATCAGTCAGTTGGTTAGTTATGTTTGTTAGTTCAGTCTAGTTAGTCTGGTTTGGCCAGTTAGCTAAATAAAATGTCCCAAATAAAATCCTTGGGGTCAAAGATGTTGGCAACATGATATAATATTTTATTAATGGTTCTTATCCCAAATCATAGGGTAACTTAGGGGCGCAGTCTTAAGTAACAATATAATTAAATTATTAAGGGGTTATAAAAATTTAAAGGCATTGTATTAATAAATGTCAACACAAGTATTATTTATTTATTAGAAAAATAACACCATAACTACAAATAATATACACCAATAAAATAGAAAATGGCATTTTATTTATTATTAGGGAAGTGAAAATACAGGTTGCTACAGGATTGTCATATAATCATACATTTAGAATGGAGCTTTACTCCATTGCAAGTGATAAGAAGAGAGGACAGAAGAAGCGTGAGAAGTGAGGCCGAAGAATGCCAGGGAATCACCACTTGTTTATTATTTTGTCTTTTCACTTCAAATGATGTAATATGGGTTCATTGTGTGTGTTAACTTGTCAAACTTGGAATGGTTTGTAATCTTGTAATCCCTAGTAAGAACTCTTGTAATTATTGTTTGATTCACTGTAATATAGTTGTGTTTATGTTGAAATTGGATCGGAGAAACTTAGCTTTGAGTTGCTGCAGAATTGTACAGATTTGAGAGGGATCAGTCGACTAGGTCCCCAACACAGTTGACTAGACCCCCCTGTTTATAATGAAAAATCTTTCAGTTTTTAAAGAATTCATTCGATTGAACGTTGACATCAGTCAATTGGTTTCTGCATGAAAACATGACATTCTGCATGAGTGGGTTCAGTCGACCAGACATGTGTCAGTCGATTGAGGAACTGAGGCCCAAGTCAACTGAGTCCCCAACACAGTCGACTGGACAGGACCTTTGGACTTTAATACTTTCTGCTTGTGACCTCTAGTCGACCGGGTCCCCACTCCATTCGACTAGACCTCTGTTATTCAAGAAGGATTCTTTTTGAAGTGTTTCAATTGGGTAACAATTTTTATAACTCTGATTTTAATGACTTTACTTATGGTTTCCGCTGATATTTAACTTTAATGGAATTGGATGAGCCTTGGTGGCATTCCACATGTCCTATTTCTATGCGTAGCGGGGTGGGTAGTGACATTTAGAGGTATCAAAGAGATAGGTAACAAAACGTGCTTTGGGAATGTTCGACGTCGAGTGGAGTGTTGAGTGTTTCGGCACATATTTTAGATTGCATTCATACATGGTACAGATGTTTGATGCATATGTATGTGGTTATACATACATGATTATACTTATTGTCATCCATGCATAGTGTTTATGCATTGAGATTAGCAGGATTGCGATCATGAGTGACGGTGACCGAGATTTATCACCACATACTCGACTTATGGATCAAATGACCGAAATGACTGGGAATGTCAGGAAATTGGTTCAGAATTTAGTGGAACAATTACCTCCGACACCCCCATTCGAGATAGCTCCAATGGCCATGGTACATGCACACGAGAATAGGGGTATGAGATCTGTGTCTGAACAATTTGCTAGGAAGAAACCAACAGAATTTCATATAATGCCTGACACAACACTAGTAGAACATTGGGTTATGGATATAGAGAGGATATTTCAATCTATCCCAATGTCCGACAGGGAGAAGATTGAAAATGCAAGTGATGTACTAAGGGGAAAAGCCCAGAATTGGTGGGTAAATGTTCTGGATCAAGGGGCACCAATTACTTGGGAAGGGTTCATTGCAGAGTTTAATAGTCGATTCTTTCCGCGAGTCGCTTATAACGTGAAAAAAAGAGAGTTTGATAACCTGAAGCAAGGAAACATGACCGTAACTGAATATACTTCTAAGTACAATGCGTTGTTAAGATTTGGTAAGGGTTCAGTACCGGAGGAAGAAGATAGAGCACAAAAGTTTGACGAAGGTTTAGGAGACAATATTCGGTTGAGGGTGGAGACCTATGAGCATTCCACAATCGCAGCAGTGCAACAAACAGTGCTTGTAGCCGAGAGTGGGATGGAAAGATCAAGGCAGAATCAGCAAGGCAAACGAGGTAATGAGGGTGGTGATCGGTAAGGCGGATCTTTTAAGAGGCCGTTTACACGAGGCTTTAGTTCTAGTTTTGGTGATTCTAGGAGGATATTAAGTAACATACCGTTGTGCTTACTGTGTAATCGACCACACACTGGCCGATGTTTTCTGACTAACTGTAATACCCTGTATTTTCAATAAATAATTATGCACAGAGATTCCATATCCTTTTCTTAACCCTCCTTGAAAATTTATCTTCGATCGATCGAAGTTAGTTCGAGCGATCGAGCATTCCCAAAGTTTAAGCGATCGAACCTTGTTCAATCGATCGAAACCCTACCGACCTGAATTTAATACATGGTCCCTAGTTCAATCGATCAAAGCCCTTATCAATCAATCTAAACTGGCCAATCTGAGTTCGAGCGATCGATGGAAGTTTGATCGATCGAGAGTGTAATTATAGGTTTCCCGCAAAACCAGCCACCTGCACCCCATCTCCCCCTCATCTCCCCCTATTTATACATTAGTTTCATGTGTGTGAGGAGTTTGCTGAACTTGAGAGTTAGAGAGAGTGTGTGTATGCTTGTTATATATATATCCTTCTACATCTATATATATACACACACTTATATATATATACACTACCAGAAAAGAGAGATAGAGAAGCAAAGGAAGAAGAAGGAGAAGAAGGAAAACAAGAGAAAGAGGCAGGGAGAGAGACAGAAGAGAGAGAGAGAGAGAGAGAGAGAGAGAGAGAGAGAGAGAGATAGAGGAGTAGAGAGGAGGCCACCATTAAAGCTCGGAGAAGATAAAGCTTGCCAAACACGCCTTTAGCAACATTTGGTGAGTTCCAAACTCACTCAGTAGCTTAGTTGTGATGTTTTACAAGTTTTTTTTTACATTTAATAAGGACCCTAACACACCCTACCAAATTCTGCACGTTCACTGTAGAATCTGTAGAAGACGAAGTTGGAGCGATCGAACTGAGTTCAATCGATCGAACATCCCAGATTCTCAATCGATCGAAATGGCTTCAATCGATCGAGACCACCTTGACTTCAATCGATCGAGAATACTTCGATCGATCGAACATCACTTTTTTCAAGCGATTGAGTTGACTTCAATCGATCGAACCTAGCAGAACATGGATATGTTCCTTTAAGTTTAATTCATAATGCTTAGCTGTTTAATCGTTGTTTCATGTTTCTATTATGCGATATTATGGATTACGGAAGTAATGGGATATGATAATGAGATTGAGATAACATGGTGAGTAACGTAGTCAAGTTTGGAACGTTAGTATTAATACGATGCGATAACGAGATAAGATTTGAGATATGATAATGGGTAACATTGGATAACCAGGGTTTTAGTCGGTGTAGTATTAGTTACTTTCAAGGTTGTATTTTGTCGAGCTGATGATTCGCTCAGATTGAATCCGATAATCGTGTGATAAGGATTTAACCAGGATCGTGAGAGCTATGGGTGCACAGTACTCACAAGTGTTCTTAAAAGCAGTGAACAATAAGAGTTCTTAAAAGCGGTAAACAAGAGTACTTGTGGCACACCCATGGTTTGTATTCACCAGAGCTATGTATGTATAATACTCTCAAGCATTCTTAAAAGTGGTGAACAGTAAGAGTTCTTAAAAGTGATGAACATGAGTATTGGTGCATCCATAGATTAGCCGTTATATTAGAGCGATGTATCGTGTTCACAAGAGTTCTTAAAAGCGGTGAATAGTAAGAGTTCTTAAAAGCGGTGAACAAGAACACTAGTATGTCATGATGATATAATCAGTTCAGTACAATCAGTTGAGATTAGTATAGTGTCTTAGAGTTGGAGAATGATGGGAATTGGTTAATGATGTGTCTGAATAAAAGAAGAAAGATATTATTATATATCACTGCTTTATATTGTGCATGACTGGTAATTACTTTATTTCTTTGAGACTGTGTTAGTTAGTTCTCACTCAGCTTTCAGTAAGCTGATGGCCTTTATTTGCCTGGACATTCCCCGTCCAGACTACCCTGTTCCTACTAGTTCAGGTGTTGGAGCTTACGACGATGGTTACTATCCGGAAGGGGATTATACAGAAGGTGGCCCTGCTGATGTCGGTTGTACTGGAGGAGAGTATTATGCTGATGACTACCCATATGCCAGCTGAAGATCTGAAGATAGTTCTTTTAGTTTTATATTTCTGCATTTCTGTTGAACTTGTTTAGTTGACGGGTACTTGGGCATATGTTGTCTCCAGACCTGTTGTGATCCTGAGGACCACACTCTGATTTCTGTAGTAGATATTATTGTTATGTTTCAATTGTTTATTGTTTCTGCTGTTGTTGGACTAGAACTGTGTGGTGTGGATAGTTAGTGACTTTCACCTGTCATTCCTTATGGACCCAAAAAGGAAATTTATTTTTCTCTATATTTGCTACTTCGAGGCGTGATAGGATTTTTGGTATCAGAGCTCTAGGTTTGTGATACTATTGTTCACTAACAATCTCATACCATCTGGTCTTAGTAGTTAAGTTTACTTGAGATGAGATTTGAGTTTAAGATAAGTTCGTCCTTCTGACGGTAGCTAGTTTTCCTTTGCAGGTTAGCATTATGGATCCAGAGTTCCATAAGTTTGTGACTGATACCTATGGAGGACACGTGATTCACGGGGATACCGTAGAGCCAGCTGACCCGGAGTTTTATCATGACCGCATGCACCAAATAGCTAGCCGATACCTAGAGGAGGACATGTGGAAGGCTCTTTATGTGACCGGGAAGACTCACCCTATGGAGATGCATATGGATGCTTACCATTCAGCATGGATTGATAGTGATATTTACCAAGAGATTTTACGTTTGATCCAGAGTAAGATGGAGATGGATGCTATCGAGCTATGAGCTATTCTCGGAGGACCCATTGAGGTAGCACCAACAGTAGTGCCACTATCACCAGTACTCGAGGTACCTATTCTAGAGCCACAGGAGTAGTGTGGATATGCCGGCATTTGGGCCCACTTTTGTTTTTTTTAAAAATAATTTTTCAAATTTCAAAGAGTCGCCACTTAATTTTTTAAAAGGAAAAATTAAGAAACCATTTTAAAGCAAACTGATCTTTTGCGAAACCAAAGATAAACTGGGTCCGGGGATTATGGAATGAAAGGGGAAGGAGCCCGGCGGACTAAAACACCCCCTTTCATCCTATCTCACGATAGGCCTCTACTCGACATCCTTTTTAATCAAGTTAATAATCTAAGCATGCCCTCAATTAATACATATATATATATACATTACACAAGACATGTCAAAGGGTGCAAGATTGCTAACGGTAAAATATCATTCATAAGCCACCTAGTCCAATTAGCAAGCAACATGATATGCATAAGGGAACTAGGGAACTCACCCGGGATCCAGCCGCGAATTTAAACATGCAATGCATACATATAAAATAAACCTAAGAAAAAGGTCTCTAACGCATATAAACACATAAGGCAAGACCTAGTCTAAGGTGTCGCGCATGGAGTCGAAAATCAATAAAATCAACAAATGGAATAAACTAGAGAAGAGGAGAAATTGTACCTCAAATGCGCTACAAAACAAGGATTAGTCCACATGCTTCACATAATAATATGATATTAAACAATCAATCCTAATCCTCTAGCTTCGATCTTACAAACATGAAATCCAATTTATTCAATAGCTAGTTCTAATCGTAAGCATTAATGTACATGAATGAATGAATATGAACAAGAATAAAACATGGATTTATTCACTAATTTGGATCACTTAGCCTCTGGATTTAAGCTAAATTATCATTATTCAAAACACAATTTGGGTCCCAAGACATTAGGGAACCATTTGAGTTGAAATAAATAAGATTAGACAAAATAGAAGCAGTTTTATTGTGAGTTACAGAGAGCAGACCAGACGTTCAAAAATAGGAATAAAATACTTCCAATGGTTAGATCATAATGATTTTTGGATATGTTATGCCTCGGTGAGCTAGTTTCTAACCCAAAAAGAAAATCGAGGTTTCAACGGTTAGATCTCCGGGAATACTGAAAATACTAGACCTCACTCAGGATTTTACAACTCTCTGTCCAGAGATCTTGTACGATTTTCTAAAAATAGTAAAAAAATGAGAAACACTTAGATCTTTTTAGGGTATCTTCCTAACACATTAAGGTACTTATAAAAAATTATTTGAGACCCCGAAAACTTTATTAAGGTTCTGATTTATTAATTTCAAAACGGACTTACTGTTCTGAAAGTATTCTGAAACTCTGGACAGATTGTGATTGGCTCACAAAAACCATGATCAAACCCTTCTAAGCACAAAATCTTACTAAAACAAAAATCACAGTGGTAAAACAATGTGTTATTGACACTTTCCCGTTGGTTTCATTTAATTCCAACGGTTAGATTTTGAACTAAAAATCTTTGATCAAAAACAGTTTGTAAACTCACTGTTTTCATTTTGCTAGTTCAACTTTATTGATAGGCCTCAACTATTAGATCATAATGTTGAGCTTAAACCAAATCATTTCTTCTACCATTTGATGGTCATTGAAGACTAAGGACCTCTTTAGACTCATGGATTCTTGGTGAAATATGAAATGAACTTCACAAGATCCCCAACAATGAACTCAAGCTTATGGACCAAAACTTGAGTTCAAAACATTACTCCTACCACTTGGTGGTCATTGGAGGCTAAAGACACACATACATGTAAGTTTTGGATGAAGTATGAAGAACTTCTCAAAACCCAAAGAAGAGATTAGTCTAAGCCATAGAGATGGACTTAAACTAAACTATTTCTCCTACCATTTGATGGTCATTGGAGACTAAAAAAAAAAACAAATCTACTCTACTCTCCATGGAATATAGTATGAATTCCATAAGGTTCATAGTAGAGAGATCCTAGTCATGAATTGATACTAGCATCTTACCAACTATGTGTAGATTATGACCATGATTCATTTTAATCTCCACATGGATCATAAGATCATAGGAAACTAAGGAATCAAATTCAAAGTGGTTCAATGAGATATGGAAGATCTCATGAACCTCTTGAATGAAGTAGAAATAAGGAAAATCAAAGATTAATTAGAAAATTAAGAACACTAAGAATACAAACTTTTCAAAGTTGAATTTGTCTTAAATCCAAAGTATTAATTAGATCCAAATTGATGAAATGTCATAAGATTCAATCACAAGTTCTTGGTGGTGTGTGATGAAATGGGATAAGAAGAGAGGTTTTGAAAATGTGAAAAAGTTCCTAGAACTATGAACTTGTGATTGAATTGTACTAATTCTATCAAGGATTAAGAGGTTACCTCTATAACCTCAAGGATTTCTTCAACTTCTTGTGAAGCTCTTCCAAGATCTCCAATTGCTCTTCAAAGTTCTTCAAGAAATTCTTCTCTCTCTCTCTCTCTAAAAATCTATATGATTCTTATATATGTGTGTCTATTGATTTCTCAAGTTCAAGTCCCCTCAAATGGAAGAGAAGGTTTTGTTTATATAGGCCATTATCTCAGGGATAGATGGGTAAATTCGGGTGGAGACCCATGTGCAAGGTTTTCTTCTAGAACATGTGAGAAAATGCAGTCTGTTACAGCCAGCGGCACTCGACGGGTCCCGGCGGCACTCACTGAGTGCCGGGCGGCACTCGCTGAGTGCCGGCTGGCAAACAGAGAGTACCGGCGCGGCACTCAGTGAGTGCCGCCGCGATTTCCGCGTGCCGGGGCTAACTGAATTTTGTCCTTCTTTTTAATTTTAAAAAAATATGTTGGTGTAAACCAAAAAATTTTATTCTATGTATATATATATTTGCATCAAGATCCCCCATGTGCATGGTATCAACCATGTGCATAGTATATATTTGAATATACTAGTTCTTTTTGTATTTTCTCTTCTTAAAAAATCTAATCTTTTATTTATTTATTTATTTTGTCCTCCCATTTTCTTCCAAGGAACTTTTTTCTTTTTTTTTTGTTTATTAATTCTCTTTGAAAAAGAAAATAGATTCCCAGACTGGGTTTCTCACACGTTCTTCATCATTCAGGTTTTCCTCCCGAATGCCCGAATCCTCTCCCTTTTTATTTTTAATTTTGCCTTTTAACTTGAAGAACATCTTGAAGGTTTTGAATTTCTTGGAAAATCTTCGAACGTCACGGTCATTGTCATCATCGGTCTTTTAGAGGTAACCAATCCCTGGATTTGACGTTTGGTCAAAATTGGGGTGTCTACAAGTAGCCTGGGGAGCCAGCGTCACCAGAGGTTGACCAGGTGATAGAGGCTGAGGCAAAGGAGGATCCTGTAGAAGACATCGAGCCCATTGAGGATGACAAGGAGCCAGAAGAGGATCCAGAGGAGGACCCGGAGGTTGTTGTGGAGGAGGACATAGGAGTAATAGGAGATGAGGTTATGGAGGATATTACAGTTGAGCCGGAGGTAGTGGAGATAGTCATACCAGAGATACCCATGGTGTTTGATTTACCAACAGGGCCTGTTTTACATATGGCAGCCATTGCCAATATGGCAGCAGAGTAGGTAGCAGCAATGGTTACACAACCAGCTAGAGTTCCGATATGAGGAGTTGCATTAGTAGAGGCTATGGCTATTGTTGGGGATTTTGCTGAGTTGATCACCGATGTTGCCAAGCCAGCATTTGGTGTTGAGGAGATGGAGGTTGATGACATGATTGTCGAGGATTGGGATATAGGAGTGGTAGTTGGAGGAGTAGTAGCACCAGCTGAGGCCGATCCACCTGTGGAGATGGATATTGCACCAGAGGATGAGGCACCAACAGCAGGATCAGACGCTGACAACTTTTGAGTCAGGATCTGCAGGAGTTTAGATTTTTGCTAGTTTTATATCAGGACATGTTGTCCACCAGATATTTGGGAGCTTGAGGGATAGCTATTGACCATAGCATTGTAAATAGTTAGGTTTAGTACTGTTTTAGCTTTGTCCTATATGGTACACATTTTGACTAGTGTGTACTATGCGGTACATCCTTTGGTTTATTTATACGAGCAGTACTTTTGATATTGATCGTATGATTGCTTTGATTTGTTGTTTAGTACAACTATAGTTCTTGTTGCTTCTCGTTCTATCTTGTTTTTTGGTTTTTGCGAGAAGACTTTCAGCTGATCAGTGGATCTCTTGTAGGTGACACTCGTTATCATTATGGTTAGACCAAGGAATCAAGCGCGATTAGGAGCCCCTATTCCGGAAGGAATGGATCCAACGGGAGTTTTTGAAGCCTTCATGCAAAGGATGGAGCATGTGGGAAATACTTACAATCACTCCACTTACCAGAGACCTGTTGCACCACCACCATTGAGATATACGGGAGATAAGCTACTAGCAAATTTCTGTGGGTTACGTCCCGAGAAGTTTGATGGGCTTACAGAACCATGGCAAGCCGAACATTGGATAAGAGAGATGGGATTAATCTTTGAAGCAGTAGAGTGCAGCAAATAAGAAAAACATCGCCTTGCTACGTTTCAGCTCACTTTTGCTGCCGCAGACTGGTAGGAAGCTGAAAGAGCTATGATGGGATTCGAAGCTACAAGGAAAATGCCTTGGGGGACATTTCGGGAAAGATTTTTGGAAAAGTACTTCCCAGAGGATGAAAGAGATCAACAAGAAATTTTCTCAACCTGGTTCAAGGAGGATGGGTTGTTTGAGAGTACGCAACATAATTCGAACGTCTATATTATTTTGCCCAGTATATGATAGACACTCCACAGAAGAAGGTGAAGAGATTTCACCAAGGATTGAACCCCCACCTCAGACATATGATGGTTGGTCATCTGAGTTAGACATTCGAAGGGATTATCAGATTTACTGTAGGGTTGGAAAAAGATTCTTATCCAACACAGCAACCACAGATAACCTGACCTCAGTCGTCAAGAGGATTTTAGCTGCGAAATTTCCAGAACCAACCGCTAAGAAATACCCAGAGTTGGAGACCCCAGGGAAATTTCCAAGGAAATAAGAGAACCTGGGATGGAACCAGGAAGCCTCAGCAGAGCTATCCTCGACCCCAGCAATATCAATAGTGAGGATCACAACCTCAAGCTCTACTAACAGTCCCGCTAACCAATTGCAGAAAGCCAAGGCACATTGCCAAGTTCTGCACAGCTTCCAGAATTAACCACCGGATGGGTGTTAACTGTCAAAATTACAATAAACTAGGGCACTTGAGCGGGGATTGCCATGCACCACGAGGAGGATACTATGGGGCAACAGTTCAAGGAACTCAAGGACCCCCAGATCAGAATAGGATGGATACTATCATTCCAGCAGAGTCAGGTGTTAATACAGATGAACAACAACATTTGGAAGGTACGCTTGTACTGTTTCATAGTCCAGTTAAAGGTTTATTTGATACTGGAGCTGCACGTTCTTTTATTGCTGTTAATGTTGTGCGTCAGTTGGGTTTAGAACCCCAGATACTTAAGCCAGCACTAAATGCTGTGTCACCTTTGGGAGTGATTGTTAAGCTGGATAAAGTATGTAAGGATTGCCCATTGACCTTGGGAGATAGGAATCTTCCAGCAGACTTGGTATTCTTGCCAATGACAGAGTTCGATGTTATCCTAGGGATGGATTGGTTGACTAAGTACGATGCCAACTCAGACTGCCCTACCAGGACGATTGTATTTCTGATACAAGGACATCCGATGATCAGATTTGAGTGTCAACCGAAGAATGATATGTTCTTGACAAGTGGTTTAGCTATAATCGGGAGTACAAGTATGGAATTTAAGATGTATCAGATTCATACCGTACAAGACGTTTAGGATGTATTCTAAGATATTAAAGGACTTCTACCAAAGAGGGAGATAGACTTCTGTGTGGACTAGTATCTGGTACGTTAAAGATATTTAAGACTCCATATAGGATGGCACCAACTGAGATGTTGGAATTGAGGAAACAAGTTCAGGAGCTTGAAGATCTAAGATTTATGCGTCCGAGTACGTCACCTCTGGGAGCGCCAGTTCTGTTTGTGAAGAAGAAGGATAAAATACTTCGACTCTACATAGACTACAGGGAGTTGAACAAGGTCATGATCAAGAATAAATATCCACTTCCTCGGATAGATGATCTAATCGACCAATTACAAGGATCTCAGATCTTTTCAAAGATCGACCTGCGTTCGGGATATCACCAATTGTTAGTTCGACCGGAGGATGTGTTGAAGACTGCATTCAGGATGAGATATGGGCATTACGAGTTTTTAGTTATGCCTTTTGGATTGACAAACGCGCTAGCAGTATTCATGGACTTAATGAATAGAGTATTCAGACCATATCTGGATAAATTCATTATAGTATTCATCAACGACATATTGATTTACTTAGAGACAGAAGAAGATCATAAGGAGCACTTACAGATCGTTCTGCAGACGCTTCGAGATAGCAAGTTGTATGCAAAGTTCAGTAAGTGCAAATTTTGGCTACAGGAGGTCAAATTCTTGGGACATGTTATATCTCAGGATGGTATCTTTGTGGACTCATCTAAGATCGATGCAGTTTTAAGCTGGAACTGACCAACCAACGTGACAACAGTTTGAAGTTTTCCAGGCTTAGCCAGATATTATAGAAGATTCGTAGAAGGATTCTCCAAGGTAGCAGGACCTTTGGCGAATTTGACGAGAAAGGAGACGAAGTACGAATGGATAGACAAGCATGAGAGTGCATTCCTAGAGTTAAAAGAGAGATTGACTTCTGCACCAGTACTCGCGATACCTAAGAGTGGAAAGTGATACGTAATCTACAATGATGCATCATACCAAGGATTGGGTTGTGTACTTATGCAGGACATGAATGTCATTGCATGTGGATCAAGACAGTTGAAGGTACATGAAAAGAACTATCCTACACATGATCTGGAATTAGCAGCAATAGTGTTTGCATTAAAGATTTGGAGACACTATCTGTATGGAGAAAAGTTTGACCTATTTTTCGATCATAAGAGTTTGAAGTATTTGTTCTCTCAAAAGGAGTTGAACATGCGACAACGAAGATGGATGGAGTTACTCAAAGACTATGACTTTTCATTGTAATACCATCCGGGCAAAGCAAATGTCGTAGCAGATGCTTTAAGTCGTAAACCTCGACTAGTGATCACTGCATTATTAATTCGAGAATGGAAAGCATTGGAAGTGTTAGCTGAATTCAAGCTTCAGCCAGTGGAACCAATGGAAAGACAACACCTTGGATGTCTGATGGTGCAGCCAACTTTGATCAGCCGTATCATAGCAGCTCAACAGATGACGGAAGATTTGAAGTTATGGTTCGCAAGGATGTCAGTCAAGGAACCAGAAGTCTGGAGTATTAGTACAGACAGAGCTTTATGATGTAAAGGTAGACTCTGTGTACCTGATGAAAAAAATCTCTGGAAAGAAATATTGGATGAAGATCATAAGTCACGAATGACAATTCATCCTAGAGGTACAAAGATGTACAAAGACTTAAAGAGGAATTTCTGGTGGGAAGGAATGAAGAAGGAAGTAGCTGAGTATGTATCTCAATATCTTACTTGTAAGTAGGTAAAGGCAGACCATCAGAAACCACCAGGACTTCTACAGCCGTTACTCCCCAATGGAAATGGGAAATGTAACTATGAATTTTGTGGTAGGATTGCCGAAATCACATCAGAACCACGACGCTATTTAGGTGATTGTGGATCGACTTACAAAGACGGCACATTTTATTGCCTATAATATGATGTATCCAGTAGAACGTTTGAGCTAGATGTATCTGCAACACGTTGTACGGTTACAAGGAGTACCTGTTTCTATCGTGTCAGATCGAGATTCATGTTTTACTACAGAATTCTGGAAGAGTCTCCAGACAGCGATGGGAACAACATTGAACTTGAGTTTAGCTTTTCATCCACAGACTGCTGGGCAAACTGAACGAGTCAATCAAGTAATGGAAAATATGGTAGGCACTTGCGTTATTGATTTCGAGAGTTCTTGGGAGACACACTTGCCGTTGATCGAGTTCGCCTACAACAACAGTTATCATTCGAGCATATGAATGGCACCATTTAAAGCTTTGTACGGAAGACCTTGCCGAACACCGCTTTGTTGGGCCAAAATTTGAGATACTCAACTTCTTGGGCCAGAGATGGTACGAGAAACTAGTGAGAAGATTCAGATGGTACGTGAGAAGATGAAGATAGCTCAGACCAGATACAAGAGTTATGCTGACAAGCGACGCAAAGACTTAGAGCTTGCCGTTAGAGATTATGTGCTACTCAAAGTTTGACCTATTTGAGGCATCGTCAGATTTGGTCAGAAGAGCGGTAAGTTATCACCGCGATTCATCGGACCATTTGAGATTCTAGAGCGTGTTGGAAAGGTTATTTATCGACTTGTGTTACCACCGAAGATGTCAGGAGTTCACAACATTTTCCACATCAGTATGCTGAGGAAGTGTGCTCATAACCCAGCGCACGAGATCAACTTCAAAGATATTGAAGTCAACAACAATGTTATGTTCAACGAAGGACCAGTTTCCATTTTAGATCATGGAATCAAGAAGCTCAGAAACAAGGAGATTCCGTTGGTGAAGATCCAGTGGAAGATTCATGATGAAGGAGAAGCTTCGTGGGAACTAGAGTCAGAGATATATGAGAAGTTTCCATTTTTGTTTTAGACCTTGTATGTTTATGATTTCGAGGATGAAATCCTTAATGAGTGGTGGATGATGTAATACCCTGTATTTTTAATAAATATTTATGCATAGAGATTCCATATACTTTTCTTAACCCTCATTAAAAATTTTTATCTTCGATCGATCGAAGTTAGTTTGAGCGATCGAGCATTCCCAGAGTTCAAGCGATCGAACCTTGTTCAATCGATCGAAACCCTACCAACTTAAATTTAATACGTGGTCCCTACTTCAATCTATCAAAGCCCTTTTCAATCGATCTAAACTGGCCGATCTGAGTTCGATCGATCGAAGGAAGTTCGATCGATCGAGAGTATAATTATCATAATTCCAGGTTTCCCGCAAAACCAGCCACCTATACCCGATCTCCCCTATTTATATGTTAGTTTCGTGCGTGTGAGGAGTTTGCTGAACTTGAGAGTTAGAGAGAGAGTGTGTATGCTTGTTATATATATACTTCTATATCTATATATATACACACACTTATATATATACACTATCAGAAGAGAGAGAGAGAGAGAGAGAGAGAGAGAGAGAGAGAGAGAGAAGCAAAGGAAGAAGAAGAAGAAGGAGAAGGAGAAGAAGAAGAAGAGGCAGGGAGAGAGACAGAAGAGCCAGAGAGACAGAGGAGGAGAGAGGAGGCCACCATTAAAGCTCGGAAAAGCTAAAGCTTGTCAAACGCGCCCTTAGCAACGTTTGGTGAGTTCCAAACTCATTCAGTAGCTTAGTTGTGATGTTTTACAAGTTTTTTTTTCGTTTAATAAGGACCTAAACACACCCTACCAAATTCTGCATGTTCACTGCAGAATCTGTAGAAGATGAAGTTCGAGCGATCGAACTGAGTTCAATCGATCGAACATCCCAGATCCTCAATCGATCGAAATGGCTTCAATCGATCGAGACCGCCTTGACTTCAATCGATCGAGAATACTTCGGTCGATCGAACATCACTTTCTTCAAGCGATTGAGTTGACTTCAATCGATCAAACCTAGCAGAACATGGATGTGTTCCTTTAAGTTTAATTCATAATGCTTAGTTGTTTAATCGTTGTTTCATGATCCTATTATGCGATATTATGGATTACGAAAGTAATGGGATACGATAATGAGATTGAGATAAGATGGTGGGTAACGTAGTCAAGTTCAAAATGTTAGTATTAATACGATGCGATAATGAGATAAGATTTGAGATACAATAATGGGTAACATTGGATAACTAGGGTTTTAGTTGGTGGAGTATTAGTTACTTTCAAGGTTGTGTTTTGTCGAGCTGATGATTTGCTCAGATTGAACCCGATAATCGTGTGATAAGGATTTAACCAGGATCGTGAGAGCTATGGGTGCACAGTTGTAACAACCTGCATTTCATTTAATTTTAATTTTGGCATGTCTATATTTAAATTGTATTTGCATTTTCACATTTAAAATTCTATTGGTATTGACAGCTTTTATTTTGATTATAGTTCTCACATTTGGAATCTTATTACTTGTCTAATTCATATTTAAATTTCTTTTGGGGGTCAAATTGCAATTTCTGTAAATATTAATAACACCTGAGTTAGATTTGCAAAATCTGTATTTCAAATGGTGGAAGCATTTTCTTTTAACTCAAATCAATATTTTTTTATGAAACCAGAAAATCACTTCCTACGTTAAAATGAATTTTCTGTATTTATGTGGTGAACACCGCACCCCGAAAATACCAGTTTACCTTTAAAACTGTCCATGCCACATTTGCTTCTACAGATTTTTTTTAAATGATGTAAAGTGGAAGTGACTATACATTACTTTCCAATTATGGCAAACTAATCATTTGTTGATGCTTTGTTTGGAAATGCAATTGTGGATGTACATTGTTAGTGCTATAAGTGGTATTACCCAAACACCTCTACCTTATTTGCCCCCTATAAGTCTAACTTGCCTCTTCAAAATCTGATGGTGTATATACGTATATGTATTACCCTCATATTTGCTGAGTAATGGTAAGGTTTAAAATTAGTTAATTGATCAATTGTTGAGCCTTTGGGAAGGAACTTGGAGGCCAAGTTTATGATGCCTATATAGACCTTATACACTTTTACACAAAGACATTCTGCACATTCCTAACACAGAGAGAAGAGAGAGCTTGAGAGTTAAAATCTCAGAATTTTCCTTAGAGAGAGAAAAGCCTAAATCTCCATAGCCAAAGCTTGGAGTATATTTGGGTTTATTGAATCAAGCTCTTTCTCAACAAAATTCTCTATCCTCTTGTTCCGTGAGTATTATTAGCTCACTATGAATGTAATTCCATGCTTATTTTCTGTGTGTATAGCTTAGCTTGTAAACCTCCATGGAAAATTTACGTTGATGTTCATAGTTTGAAAATGTGAAGTTTTTCAACCTTAACCAAAATCTGTTTTTGGAGATAAAAATGAAAGATTATACATCATAGTAATCATGTGTAAAGTTTTAGAGCTTAATTTACTCATATGGAAAAGTATATAAAAAATTGAGTTTTGCAACTTTTAATTTTTTTATAAAATTTAAGAGTTATAGATTAATTCATGTAAAATTGATCATGGATTCATAATCCTTGTGAAAAACTAAAGAGAATCATATATTACATGTCCTATGAATTGTTGGATCTGAAAATGGGTCAAAAGACCCCTGAAAACTGAAACAGAGCAGTTTTGACGAAGAAGACGAAGCCTCTGCTTCATCTCGCGCGCACGATCGCACGAGCGGCCCGCGCGAGCGACCCTTCGTGCGAGCGGCCTGCGCGCGCGAGCTTTGTGTTTTCTGGCCGATAAAAAAGTTTTATAAAGAAAATGAAAAATGGACATATCGTGCAAGCGGCCCGCGCGAGCGACCCCTCGCGCGCGACCTCTGGCAGTGTTTAGTTTTGTTCGTTTTGTGTTAAGGGACTGTTTGGATTAACTTTTAAAGACTGTTACGGTTCTGTTTGGGAAATTTACTAAAGCAGAATCCTATTTGGTCATGTTTAGATGATCAAAACAATGTATTGCGACTTATCAATCCCCGTACGTACGTTGTTCCTTTAATTCAGCGAATTCCTTTATGTTTAAGGTTCATGACATACATGTGGAGTCAGTTGTACATGCATGTGGGTGTCAGTCAGTGTGGAAAAGAGTAATGGTTAGTGTGGAAAAGAGTATGAGATTGAGATTGAGATTGTATTGTGGACACTCCCTGGTTTTTGTGTACCAAAGTGTGACGTGTTGAGATTGCAGTGAGAGTGTCTTTGAAATGCGACGGTGGCAAAATTGGACACTCCCTGACGCCCATGGTAGCGTTAAAGTGTGTGACGCCGAACTTGGACATTCCCTGGCACCCATGGTAGTGCTAAAGTGTGGCCTACGGACACTCCCTGATACCCGAGTCTGGATACTGCGTGAGGGTTCCTCCGGTATTTACATGGCGGATTAGGTATTCAAAGTGTGAGGCATTGGACACTCCCTGGTACCCCGGACCAAAGTGTGAGGCAAACTGGACATTCCCTGGCACCCCGTTGCTAAAGTGTGGCTACCTTAGTGTTTCAAAGATACTGGTGTGAGATAGTGGGTTGTTGTGTTTGTCGAGAGAAAAGAGTCGGTAAGATGAGTGTGGTGCATTGTCTCATACACGGTCATATGTTTTAATGAATGAATGACTTTTAAATATATTCCCTGTTATTTTTATAATTGAATTCTTTCCATGATTAAACCATTGATTTTACAAAAAATTAAAAAGGAAAATTTGTAACTGGATATGGTTTACATTCAAAGTTATGTTTTTAATACTCACCAGCTTCTTGAAGCTGACGACGTCGATGCGTCCTGGACATTCATGTTCAAGCTTTTCAGGTTATGATCAAGCTGAACGGTACGATTATGCTAATTGAGAACGGCTGCTTTTGGAAGAGAAATTGTTATCAGTATTATATGCTTTAAGCTATGAACAGTTTTGTAATAAGGATGGCTGTAATAGACACTAAGTTATTGTTTTGATTTAAGGCGGTCTGTGCCTTTAGATGACCCGTGCTAAATTATGTAATAAGTTAGAATAATATTTGTAAGCTTTGATTGCTCTACTCTGATTATTGTTTATTGTTGCTCGATGTTTGGGACGGAATCGATCCTTCAAACTGTCGCGACCTACGGGTCCATAAAGGAAATTAAACGCTTTCCATATTTATGCTACGTCGGGGCGTGACAACAGTACTCGCAAGCGTTCTTAAAAGCGGTGAACAGTAAGAGTTCTTAAAAGCGGTGAACAAGAGTAGTTGTGGCACGCCTATGGTTTGTATTTACCAGAGCTATGTATGTACAATACTCGCAAGCGTTCTTAAAAGTGGTGAAGAGTAAGAGTTCTTAAAAGCGGTGAACATGAGTATTGGTGCATCCATAGATTAGTCGTTATATTAGAGCGATGTATTGTGTTCATAAGAGTTCTTAAAAGCGGTGAACAGTAAGAGTTCTTAAAAGCGGTGAACAAGAACACTAGTATGTCATGATGATATAATCAGTTCGGTACAGACAGTTGAGATTAGTACAGTCAGTCTTAGAGTTGGAGAATGAGGGAATTGGCTAATGATGTGTCTGAATAAAAGAAGAAGATATTATTATATATCACTGCTTTATATTGTGCATGACTGGTAATTACTTTATTTCTTTGAGACTGTGTTAGTTAGTTCTTACTCAGCTTTCAGTTAGCTGATGGCATTTATTTTCCTAGACATTCCCCGTCCAGACTACCCTGTTCCTACTAGTGCAGGTGTTGGAGCTTACAACGATGGTTACTATCCGGAAGGGGATTATACAGAAGGTGGCCCTGCTAATGTCGGTTATACTGGAGGAGAATATTATGCTGACGACTACCCTACGCCAGCTGAAGATCTGAAGATAGTTCTTTTAGTTTTATATTTCTGTATTTCTGTTGAACTTGTTTAGTTGACGGGTACTTGGGCATATGTTGTCTCCAGACCTGTCGTGATCCTGAGGACCACACTCTGATTTCTGTAATAGATATTATGGTTGTAATGTTTCAATTGTTTACTGTTTCTGCTATATTTAGACTAGAACTGTGTGGTGTGGATAGTTAGTGACTTTCACCTGTCATTCCTTATGGACCCAAAAAGGAAATTTATTTTTCTCTATTTTTGCTACTCCGAGGCATGACACTAACTCCCAGAATAGAGCAAAAGGGAAAAATAGTACAATTCATGCATCCTATCCGCAACTCAAGTGTTTTGATTGTGGTATCGTAGGACATCGAGTGAAGGATTGTCGGAGGAAGGATCCTCAACAAGGGCTAGTTCTATGGCTTCTAGTGGTTCGAAGCCTCAATAATCAAATGAGAGGAGACTAGAGATAGAACATCGTGAGGGGAGATTTTTTCAGATGAACCCTAGAGGCGTGGCTGCTACTAATACAGTGGTCTCAGGTATGGTGCTTGTATGTTCGCACTTAGCACGCGTACTCGTTGATTCGGGATCTAATCATTCGTTTGTATCTCATAATTTTGTTGAATAATTGAATGTTAAGTCCGCCCCGCTAGGATATGATTTATCCATTGCCATGCCGCTTTTTAAACCAGTAATGACATCTATGAAAAATATAAGAATTGTGAGATCAAGCTAGGCGAGAAGTTGATGATCGTAGACCTTATACTGATTGTTGTGAACCATTTCGATGTGATACTAGGAATGGATTGGTTATCCCTTAACCAACCTACAATAGACTGTGAACAGAAAGAAGTTAATTTTTGATCACCGGTGTACGAGAACTTTTGTTTTCAAGGGAGTACCACCGTATTTGATTTCGGCTATCCGTGCGGGTAGATTGTTGAGGAAAGAATGTCAGGGATTTTTTATGTTCAATAATTGATATTTCAACTACTAAATTGAAAGTAGAAGACATTCCAATAGTACGAGAGTATTCAGACGTATTTCTAGATGACTTACCAGATGTTCTTATTGAGAGGGAGATTGAGCTTACTATTGAGATAATGCTAGACATAAGACCCATATCGAAAGCTCCGTATAGAATGGCACCTGTAGAATTGAAAGAGCTAAAAATCCAACTAGAAGAGTTACTTGACAAAGGTTTTATCCGACCTAGTATATCACCGTGGGGAGCTCCAGTATTGTTTGTAAAGAAGAAGGATGGTTCAATGAGAATGCGTGTGGACTATCGGGAACTAAACAAGTTGACAATCAAGTACAAGTATCCGTTACCGAGGTTTGACGATCTATTTGATCAACTTCGTGGAGCACAAGTATTTTTCAAGATAGATCTTAGATCAGGTTACCATCAGTTAAAAGTAAAGGCCGAAGATGTTGAGAAAACAACTTTCAGAACGCGCTATGGACACTACGAGTTCTTAGTCATGCCATTTAGAGTTACGAATGCACCAGTCGCGTTCATGGATCTCATGAATCGAGTCTTCAAGGACTACTTAGACGATTTATGATAGTGTTCATCAATGATATTCTTATTTACTCGCCGAGTGAGATGGAACACGAGAATCATTTAAGACTCATACTTCAGAGATTACGAGAGAAACGACTATTTGGTAAATTGAAGAAGTGTGAATTCTGGTTGCCTAGCATTACTTTTCTTAGTCATGTAATTGACAAGAATGGAGTTTCAGTTGATCCTCACGAGGTAAAAGCTATATCTAATTGGCAAAGGCCAACTTCTGTGTCAGATATTTGACGTTTCTTAGGATTAGTTGGATATGGAGAATTTCTCGAAGATTTCATTGCCTATGACAAAGTTGATGAGATAGGGTGTTACTTTTGAATGAAGTCAAGAATGTGAAGACAGTTTTCAAGAGTTGAAAGCGATTGACCAGAGCACCTATCTTGATAATACCTTCTGGAACTAAGGGATTTGTGATCTATAATGATGCTTCGCATCAAGGGTTGGGATGTGTACTAATACAAAGTGGCAAAGTAATTGCTTATGCTTCAAGACAGTTGAAGACACATGGGGTTAATTATCCGACTCACGATTTGGAATTGGTCACCGTAATTTATGCCTTAAAGATTTGGAGACATTACTTAGATGGAGAGAAGTATGAGATCTTTACAGATCACAAGAGTTTGAAGTACATATTCATGCAAAGAGATTTGAATATGAGATAACGAAGATGGTTATAGTTGATGAAGGATTACGATCTTTCGATTGAGTATCATCCAGGAAAGGCTAATGTAATAGCCGATGCATTAAGCCAGAAGACGACAAGGAACCTAGCTGACGAGCTGACTCACTAAAAAGAATTAGTAAAAGAGATGGAATGTTTGGAGTTAGATATGATTCCAGATACCAATGGTGGCTTGATGATGGCAATCATAGCTTACCCAGACATTATTGATGAAATCAAGGCAGAACAGTTTACCGATCTCTACTTGTGCAAGATGAGGGATGAGATACCTTTTGAAAAAAATGATCGGGGTTTACGAGGTAACAAGGGGTATTGATGCTTAGGAATCAACTGTGTGTACTGAACGTAAAGGACTTGAAATATCGACTTTTAGAGGAGGCTCACAGTACTAAATATTCAGTTCATCCAGGGAGTAACAAGATTTACCAAAATTTGCGAGAAAACTTTTGGTGGAGAGGTATAAAACGGGAAGTTGCCAAGCTCGTATCCAAATGTTCAGCGTGCCAACAAGTCAAGGCAGAAAGACAAGTACCTACGGGATTACTACAACCGTTACCAGTGGTAGAATGAAAATGGGATGAGATTACAATGGACTTTATTTTAGAATTTTCACGATCGTTCAATAAGAATGATAAGATTTGGGTTATAGCTAATAGATTGACAAAATCAGCGCACTTTCTACTGATCAAGATGACTAGACCATCCAAGTTAGCAGGATTGTATGCGAAAGAGGTTGTGAGGCTACACGGAGTTCCAGCAGTGATTGTATCAGATCATGATAGTAGTTTTACATCGAGGTTTTGGGGAAGTCTATAGAAAACTATGGGTACAAAGTTGAGTTTCAGTACTGTATTTCATCCTCAGATCAACGGACAGTCAGAGCATATAATTCAGACATTAGAGGATATGCTTCCATTGTGTGTACTAGACTTTGGGAATGATTGGGAAAAACATCTACTATTGACTAAATTTGCTTATAACAATGGATTTCAGTCAAGTATCGGAATGGAATCATATGAAGCGTTGTATGTGCCTAAGTGTCGATCACTAGTTTGTTGGACTGAGGTTGGAGAAAGAAGATTGATAGGACCTGAGATAATACAATTGACCACTGAAAAGGTGAAGCTGATCCAAGAGCGATTTTAGGGCAGTTCAGAGTCGTTATAAGAGCTATGTGGACTCTAAGCGACGACTGATGGTATTTGAAGTGGGAGACTTTGTAATCTTGAGGGTATCGACTTCGAAAGGCATTGTACGATTTGAAAAGAGGGGAAAGCTTAATCCGAGGTTTGTAGGACCGTTTGAGACCCTAGAGAATGTAGGACCAGTGGCTTACCGACTAGCCTTATCATTAGAGTTGGAGCATGTGCACAACGTATTTCATGTGTCGATGTTGAGACGATGTATGATGGATGTGAACAAGATCATCGTACCAGAACCATTGCAAATCCAAGAGGACTTGACCTACATAGAGCATCCAGTTGAAATCTTGGATCGGAAAGAGCAAGTATTGAGAACAAAGACGATTCCGATGGTGAAAGTACTATGGCATAGTCATACAGTCGAGGAAGCTACATATGAGAATGAAGAAGAGATGAGGAATGAGTATCCGTACCTTTTTGACTAATGAGGTATAAGTTTGGGGACAAACTTTCTTTTTGAAGGGGAGAGTTGTCACGCCTGTCCCAGAAAATCATTATTTTAATTATAGAATTGAGATTTTGAGCATTATTAATGTCAATTAATAATTGAGATGGAGTTAACTGTGAGCAACGGTGAGGTGTCAGTGAAGACACGAGAACTTGGTAAATTATGTTGCATTGACATGAATAAATGACATTTATATGATTTAAATGTTATTTGAAATATCTGGTATTCTTGTGAATAGTAACTTGACCTGTGTAGAGCAAAATTCTGGTAGTTTTGATATCATCTTAGATTGTTTGAATACTATAGTGAGAACGTTAGTGACACGTTACATAAAAGGTAGGTTATATAGAGATTCCATGGAGATTAGTTTTTGGATCCTTATATTTGGACCCAAACGGAACTTAGACAAAAACTTTTATAATTTTTAGTTTTCACTCGGGAAGTGATAAAATGTAAGTTTAAGACGTTTTAGGAGATAATTAGAAGTTTAGAAAACTGGTGGGGTGGTAGACATAATTTTCAAGTCTCATGCCTCTATCTATAGTAAGGGTGAGATTTCATTGTTTTCAAAACATTCTAAAAATATCTTGAGGAGAGAGAGAGAGAGAGAGAGAGAGAGAGAGAGAGAGAGAGAGAGAGAGAAGGGAGATTTTAGTGCCACGAGCTTCATAACGCCGATCGACGACCATTCGTCTGTCAATTTTTCTCCAGATTCGAGATTTGAACTCCTCGAGATAAGAGCTTCATTTTGATACCTCTTAGGCCTTGTTTGGCAAAATATTTCTGAAAATCTAATTTCTAAAAATTGGGAAAAACCCAGTAAAACTTATAAGAATCGCGTATAATCAGAGACCCGACGTTTATTCGGGCCTCTAGTCGATCCTTCAAAGTTAGGAAGAAATCGCATGAGGTATGAATTCTAGATCTATAATTTATATGGAATTTACATCATTTAAATATTGTGTTTGATATTTTGGATTCGGGTAAAATTCATGTAATAATTAGGCCCGTTAATTATGCACGTGAAAATATTAGAAAAGCATGTATAACTGTCTATGTGTCTACTTGGGTCAAAGGGGAGTTTGGTACAATTTCATCCGGGGGTAAGCTCCTCGAAGTTTGAGGATTGTGATATTGATTGTGGTTGTGTTTGGTATGGAGGAAGGCCCAACCAGGACATGGTACCTAGTATGGATGAAGGTCCAACCAGTGTACGGGTGCGTGAAAGAGGTGTGCCTTACATGGCACTGGTCTCATTTACCAGACGGAAGCGTACTACTCGCCCTGGAGACTATTATGATGTATTGTATATGTTTTAAGCATGAATTGTCATATAAGCATACATTTAGAATTGTACACTCAGTATATAGCTGAGTAATGGAGATTGACTCCATTGCAGGTGATAAGAAGAGAGGAAAGAAGAAGCGTGAGTAGTGAGGCCGGAGAATGCCATGGAATCACCACTTGTTTATACTTTTGCCTTTTCACTTCAAATGATTCAATATGGGTTCATTGTGTGTGTGAACTTGTTAAACTTGGAATGTAATCTTGTAATCCCTAGTAAGAACTCTTGTAATTATGGTTTGAATCACTGTAATATAGTTTTGTTTATGTCGGAATTGGATTGGAGGAACTTGGCTTTGAGTTGCTGCAGAATTGTGCAGATTTGAGAGGGATCAGTCGACTGGGTCTTCGACACAGTTGACTGGACCCCTATTTATAACAAAAAAATCTTTCGATTTTCAAAGAATTTAGTCGACTGAATGTTGACATCAGTCGACTGGTTTCTGCACGAAAACATGACATTCTGCATGAGTGGGTTCAGTCAGCCGAACATGTGTCAGTCAACTGAGGAACTGAGGCCTCAGTCGACTGAGTCCCTGACACAGTCGACTGGACAGGGCCTTTGGACTTTAATACTTTCTGCTTGTGACCTCCAGTCGACAAGTTCCCCACTCTAGTCGACTGGACCTCTGTTATTCAAGAAGTATTCTTCTGGAAGTGTTTCAATTGGGCAAAACTTTTTATAACTCTCATTTTAATGACTTTTACTTATGGTCTCCGCTGCTATTTTTCTTTAATAGTATTGGATGAGCCTTGGTGGCATGCCACGTGTCCTATTTCTGCGCGTAGCGGGATGGGTCATGACATTTTTATCCATTGACTTTGATATTTCATAATTGCGATTATCAATTTTCTAACATCATTTTTGTTTTGTAGGGCAAGAGGCTCCTGTAGACACCCCATTTTGTCGGCTATCAGATTTAGGAGACCCATAGCTTGGTGGTTCACAATGATCGAAAAAGACTCAAAAGGACTCCTGGAAGTTAGTTCTATCTCTCAAAATGCTCAGAATGACCAAAATACCCCTGAAAGCCCAAACACTCCCAGATTTGAACCAAATGTTCTGGAAACACGCTACGTCGTAAGAAAAGCAATAAAATGAGTTTTAAAGCAAAACCAGATGAAATCGTCGGCTCCCAGAGACCCCCGGAAGTCCCGAAAGTTCCCAGAAAGTCCCTGTTGACCGGTTTGACCAAGGTTTGACCAAAATCGTCCAAATTCGCCCGAAAATTCTGAGATCATTCTTCATCATGTGAAAAGTACTGAAACGAGTTTTAAAAGAAAATCGGATGAAAACGTCAGCTCCTAGGAGCTCCCAAAAGTCCCCAGAACTTCCTGGAGGTCCCTAATTTGACCAGTTTGACCAAAAGTTGACTTTAAAACCAGAGCACTGTATCATTTTTCATGGATACTAGAGGTCAATAGCTTTCCAACGGTATATCGCACATAATTTCTGGATTTAAAACGAATTTATTATGAATTTTCGAAGGTGGAAAAGGCGATCAAATCGGCTTTTATCGCAAATGCCGCAAAACTTTTCAAAGTAACCTGACTCCGAAACATTATTTATAGGAAATAGACTCCAATACCTTTCCAACGGTATATCACAACCTCAGTTTGGAGTTCATACGCATTTTCTGTGAATTTAGGACGAAATAGGGTCTTTTCGCGAATACCGGAACCTCAGGGGCCTAAACAGCATTATCTGGACAATGAAGGAACAGTGCCGCCGCAGCACTGGCCCACTGCCGCCGCAGCACAGGCCCAGTGCCTCTGCGGCACTCTCCCCCAGAACAGTCCACTTTTTTTGGGGGGTCCAATTTGATATATTAGAAATCAAAACGACGTAGTTTTGGTTCCCAGATTATTTTGGACCAATGGGAGACCATTTTAAACTTTTTAAAACTCCATTTACCACCCCTCCTTTGCCTATAAAAGAAGCCATTTACTTCCATTTAGGGAGAGACATGGAAGCTTAGAGAAAGCTTAGGAAGAAACTCTAGAGAAATATAGAGAGAGAAAGAGAAGAAGTAGTCTTCTTCTTCTATTTTCTCCATTAAAGTGAGTTTTCTTTTTTACTTGAGTTTGCTATCAAAACTTCAATCATCCAAATATTTCTTTCACCAACATTCTTGAGTATTCATGAGATAGGAAGCTACTTCCATGTCCAAATGTCACCATATATGAGTGAAGCACCAAGCTACAAGTCCAATATCTCAATGATTATCAACTATTGATTGCTATTTGAATGCTTGTTTACTTTGATGTTCATCTCTCTCTTAACCTCATTTCTTTTTGACTTTTCTTTGATTATTTAGTTGTTCATCATCTAGATGACATGTTGTTTGAGGAGAGTGAATCCTTATGGATAGTAGCTCTTGACCTTAAAGACATGTTTGATGGATGATGATTCTACCTTCAATACATTCATATGTATTCTTGAAGTCATATTCTCAAACAAAACTATGTTTGTGCAAGTAATATTGGGAGTTCTTTGATGATTCAAGGTTGGATGAGATTCTAAGTGGTCACATAGTCATCTCAAGTGTTTAAGTTCATGCTTTGAACATCTATTTCAAAACCCCTAATCAAGAACTCAAACTCTATTCCAAAACCCAAATCCATTTTCTTCAAGAATGATCCAAAACAATGAGCTGTTCAGATTCAAAGATTTGTTTTGAATTAAATACTTGAGTTATGATAATGAAACCACTTGGAAAATCTTTCTAAGACATCATAGTTTGTCTCCAATTTTTCCCATCAATTATAGAGATGTGAAAGTATTATTTTCGGATTTAAGAAGTTCATATTCGGAATCTGCCTCTATTCTCACAGAATGTTTACCTGAATTCTTGCACTTATTCTGGACGTTTCCATCACTATACATATATCTTTTCTATTTTTTTTTTATGAAACTTGGGTGTCTTAGGAAACTTTTGGTATATTATGGGTCATCATAAACCATTCTTTGATTTATAAAAAATCATACAAAATCAGTCAATAGTTCAACTTTTGTTTCTGAGTCATGTGTACATTCTGATTTATTTCTTTTAATCTGTGGTATCTATTGAGGTTTGGCTTTTTGGGTTGTGTTCTAGACACAATAAGGATGATCTCTGATTTTTCCCACATTTTCCTAGGCATGTTTGACTGACCTCCCATTATGATGTTATAAAGTAATGCATACAGTCTATCCACTATTCACAGCATGTCACTTTTTGACTTTCACACTTTGATGCAACACTCTCTTGTATCTAGATGAACCCATATCCCATGAACATGTTATTTACCACTTTTAGCATGCTATTTCATATCATGTATCATCTATCCTCTCATGTATCATACTCCCATAGATTCTTGAGTTTGGTTTCCAAATAAAACCATGTTTTGCAAATACTTGGGAAGTTCTTGAAATGAGTTAGGAATTTGATATTCCAAGTGGTTAGAATATTCATCCAAGTTCTGGAAGTATACTTTCAAACCCCCCATTTCAAAATCTCCCTCTTAAACCCCTCATTTTGATTTCAAGAAATAAACCTTGTTTTTCTCAAAACTCTCAAAATAGTGAGCCGTTTAACTTGAAGGAATTATTTTGAGTTCAATAGTCAATGTATGAATGCAAGACAACTTGGAAAGTCTTTCTAACTTATTATAGAACATCCATGATTTTTGGCTTGACTTGGAAGCACTTGAAAAGGGTTCATTCTTGCCCAAACATTCTCTCCAGACATTCTGCCTCTACTGTCACAGCAGCTTGGTTAACTTCCAACTTCTTTTTCAGAAAACTTTTCCAAAAGGGGTGGTTCCAACTTATTTTTCCCTTAAACTTCAATGTCTTGGGAAACGTTCTGTATAAAATGGGCCCTAGATCATCTGTTTTCATTTTCTAAGAGTTTTCAACATTTCAGTCGACAGTACGGACTCTGTTTCTGAGTGACCTTCATTGTTTATATGATTTCTCTCAATCTGTGATAGTTATTAAAGATTGGCTTTTTGGGTAGTGTTCTAGACACAATAAGGAAGATCTCCATAAAAAAAATCATGCACTGAAAGCATTCCTAACCCCTCTTTTCAATTTTCAAAAGATCTAGTTACTGTTCTGTCCACTATTCACAGCAAACACATTTCAACTTTCATTCTTTTATTTGATGCTTATATACATTCCAAATTAGTTCATATCTTAGGAAGTAGTTCATACTACATTTGTACATATCTCATGTTGATTTCATTCATTCATTCATACACATTCTAGACTTCTAAGTCATTCTAGGAATCCATGAACACAAAACACACTACAACCTTGGCACATTCTAGATACATACAATGCATCCATGCAAAGATTTGGGGTTTTTGTAACTCCTATTCTAAGAAGATTATAAGGAATGAATTTGATCACACGTTCATGCTCCCCCTCGATCTAATCTTCCTTTCTCATCCGTCCCGGGGATTGAGAAATCTTCTTTCCTCAAAGATTAACATGCATCATAATAGCTTGCTAAGCATATTTTGATTTCTTTGATTATTTATTTCAAGAGCAATTCATGTCCCCTTTAGATTAGGGAAACTTAATTATTTGATACATGATTAAACGATTTTTCCTAGGTTTATTTGTGTGATCTTTCACTTTACATTGTATGATACTTGATTTAGATCTTATGAATGATATCTTATTTTTAGATCTTCCATTTCAAGTTTCTTATGTGATGTAATATACTATCATAGTATTAATTGTCGAACCATACATAATATAAGATGATTATTTGGATGCTAATTGAGGCCCGTCGAAAGGCGGGGCGAGTTGAGGGTGTTTTAGTCGTGACAAAGGCTCCTTCCTCTCTCGTACCAAAACCCCGAACCAAGTTCTTTGGTTATGAAGGGCCGGTGCCCTTATCCGCTTGGGTGAGTCAAATTTAGGTTTCTTGGTTCCTTAAAGACCAAGTGGCGACTCTGTATCTGTTTTCAACGGACCATTTTCTTCCTTTGATTCAAATCAAATTTCAAACAAAAAAACAAACAAAGCGGTGGAATCCCGGTATCCACAACTCCATTGTCTAATTTGTCTCTTATGAGCCATACAAACTATGGATGAAGAAAATAGTTATTTTCATTCACTGATGATCAAAAGGTGTTGTAGTTCTATTTTATATCAAATTGCTTTTATTTTTTGTCTTACTACTATGACTTTCTTTCTTATTTCATGATCCATGAAGATTGGAATATAAAATTTCTTGAATTTTTTGTCTTAATACTATTTCTTATTCCATGATCCATGAAGATTGGACTGAGAAACATTTGTATTGTGTTTCCATCTTTTGTCATAGTTTGTTGCACTTTTTTATCCATTCACTTTGATATTTCATAATTGCGAATTTGCGATTATCAATTGCTCTAAATGCATCTTGGTTTTGCAGGGCAAGGGACTCCATTATCTCTTATGAGCCATACGAACTACGAATGGAGAAAACATTTATTTTTATTCACTGATGATCTAAAGGTGTTGTATTTCTATGGAGAAACCCAGAATTTAATAAAGGGTTTTTTGGTAATTTCGAACCAATGTTGGTCTTGATTTGGGACAGTGTATTTTTAATTTGATACATGTTGGTATCACATTTGATTTTGTGGTATCACATTTGCATTTAATCGATACATATGTGTGTACACTTTTATATTTATTTATGTTTGTGTGTGAGTGTGACAAGTGGGACCCACACCCATCCTATCAACCAAGCTTCTTTGGGAAGCTTCCCATTTCTCTCTCCTCCCCTCCCTCACACCCGACCACTCTCTCCCTCTCATTTTCTTTTCCTTATCTTCTCTATCTCTCTTTCTCTTTCCTAATTGGAAGTGCTCAAAAACCTCCATTGTAACTCACATTTCAAACTTCCATTTGGGTTTTAAAAATTCAATTTTGGGGCAAGACTAATAGAAGCAAAAATGATCCTCTCAACTAAGGCTTCCTATTGGTGTTTCTATTTTCCAGTTTGGTGTTCTCTAACTCAAGTTATGGCCTAGAGGAAGAAGAGGGTTTCTCAAATTTCTTGTTCTTGGAAGTTCTTCAACTTGGGTTTTCTTCTTCCTATATTGGAGCTATATTTTGGGTGTTTCTTTTTCAAGAACACCAAGGTAGGATTTATTATCTTGCTATACTATGAAAACCATGTCTAGACTTAATTAGTGTTTTGATGTTAGAAATTGTGGGAGTTAATAAAGCTAGTAATTATTCCTCCCTAAGTTGTGTTGAAATGATATATATAATTATATATGTCAAGTTGATTAATTGCTTTAGTTTGCCCTAAATGTTTAATTGCTACTTGTTTATCAATTTGGGGGTAAAAGCATGTTAGATATAAATATACATGTTGAGTTGGGAAATTAATTGCTCAAGTGCTTATGTAAATGTTGACTTGAAGTGGAAAGCATGTTTAGTGGTTAAATGCTTATATGCTTAAATCATTGGGTTAGAATATGTTAAAACCACTTATATGTTGATTTGAAGATTTAGATGCTCAAATGATTATGTATCTATTTTAGTTAAAGCAAAGAGTATGTTAAAGTGTAAACTTAAGTTCTCCTGAAATTCTAGAACTATGTGTTAATGTTTCTTTAAAAGTTTAGAAACTACATTAAAGTATTATGATTCAATTATTTCATTATTGTTGATAAATGCCCGTTGATATTAAATCTTGATTTAGAAATGTTAATGACATTCATGTGTGTGGACATTTGGCATGTGGAATCAAGGGATTCAAAGTATTGTGGCCAAATAGGCAAAAGTCATAGCACGACATGGGATGTCCATGAGAAATCCCACGAGGGGATAGATCCCAAAGAGGGGTCAATTGTGATAAAAATCCGGATGTGGGTTGTGAGGTGAGATAGGGTGGACGTACCTAAGAACGTGCCAAACTCCAACTTATGGCCGACTAACTATCGGAAGGTTGATATGCTACATTCCTAGTGGGGGTGGCTCACAGTCTGGTACCGAGGCGAGTGATCAAAACATGCATGGCCTACGGGCTTTCTTCACTTGCATTTGCCGCTGTGGCATTCATAGCACCACATTTTATCTTTAGTTATGAAAATTATAGTATATCTCGATAATACTTCCTACGAGCCGTCGTTCTCATAAAAAGGACAAACCGTTTTTCAGGTTTTATCAAGTTGGCCAAGGCCCAAGAGTTACTAGATGCGTGATGTCACACTTTGAAGATTTCTTTTGAGAAGAATAATATTTTTTGAAAATATTTCAAACTTCTAGTTTTGTTTAAAAATATATTGTAATGAATTTGAATCTTGTAGTTTAATTCGTTAATACTTGACTCGGGCACATGTTTAGTTTAAAAAGATATTGTAATGAATTTGAATCTTGTAGTTTAATTTGTTAATACTTGACTCGGGCACATGTTTAGCCCTTTGCTTAGAAAATATTAGAATTTTTGACTTAATGTAATCGGACTTGTAATTGGGACCTTGAGTTGCCTATTGGCGCATGTTAACATTAAATATTTATTCTTGTTGATTCGGACACTTGTTAGTCCTTTAACTTAGATGCTTTTTAAATCATGTTCATGTTAGTTAGGATATCCCGTTGTTCCTTTGAGTCATTCTGGTAAGTTTATGGTATGGCTATACATGTTCTATACTTAGAAAATGTCCAAAACTTGTAAATTTCATAAGAATTTTGGATAGGGGCATTCGACCAGTCAAAGGGTTGGTCGACTGGTCGAAAGACCCTCTGCCCGTGAATAGTAACTTTTTCCAAGACTTCAAAAATTTTGAAATCTAATTTGGTTTATACTTAGCCCGTGGATAGTCCATTATGGAAAAGATACAAATTTTGATTTCTTAAGGACCATTTGGTTGCAACCTCTCAAAAACTTATACTACGTGACTTTTAAAACAAACTTCTATCTATTGCCTTCTATCTATGTATCTTTTCCTCATTAGGACTCCTCATTACTATCTTCTAAAACTCTATTGAAAACCAAAACAATGTTAATTGACCATATTTGACCCATTTGGTCCTCGTGGGTCAATCTTTGACTTTTTGACTTTTCTTTGGTATCCACGTAGGATTCATTCGTAGTTCTGTTTGGTTGGTCCATGTAGGATTTATTCTCCTCCTTAACCTCTTTCTTTGACTCTTTGACCCGTCCATGTGTCGTGGATTTTGGGCGTGACAGAATGGTATCATAGCTAATCGGGTTCGAATACTTTGGAACTCTGGGAGTTTATTTGGGTCTATGTATGGCTTTTACTAGCTGTTTCAATTGTGATCATAAGTGATTGACTAAAATTTTAAATTCTCGTTTACAGTTGAGATATTGTTTAAGTGAGCACGTTTACTTGCCTACGGGATTACGTGCAAGCATGTTTATATGCTTGACTAATCACATGTCTAAATACTTTGTACTTATGTGATCTCATGGTTATATATGTTCATTGGATTGCTTTACAGTTATACATGATCAGTTACATCATCACTTACTTTAAATTATAAGTTCTTAGTCGAGCTTGTTTAGTTGTTACATGCCTAAGGAATTATGTGTTATTATGCTTAGGTGCATATCCTCCTTATGTTCACAATAATGTAACATGATAATTGGTTTACTTGGGTGATTAAATAAAATTAAATATTGATAGCCATGTGTAGTTACTTGTAATCTATGAATTCATATTCACTACTTGTAACTTATTTGATGTTTTGGTGTATTTCTTCCCCTATTCATTATCGTGTTGTCGATTCTTGAAGTTTTCTTTAATCTCTTGTCCGTTAAAAGAATTACATAATTCCTTTGAGTTGATTATGATCTTTTTTTTTTTTTTTTTTTTTCGTATGATTCATGGAATAATGATTCAACATTCTTGTTCTCGTGTAAATCATTCAAGTCCATTGAATAATGATTCACCTTCTTATCTTGGTATAGATTATTTGAGTCTATCAATCTCTTTGCTGAATGATAATTTTTTTTTATTCTACACTAGTAAATTCTTGTAGATTCAAGTGATAGTCACTTTTCTTTAGAAATGTATGTCTCATTGTTTTGTGAAGCTTCTTTCACTATTCTGTGTTGAAATGCCTAGGCCGTTTTGATGGGTATGTTATTGTTGAGTTTGTAGGACTATTTCCTTGAATTGATTATCGGTACCTACTAGAGGTTTGTTGTTGACATTGGTTGGTTAACAATGGACCTCACTTTCAGGAACACTATTTATTTCTGTGTTCCTTTTCTTATGAGTGATTATAGTTCCTCACTTTGTAGTACTTATTTGAATTAGATTTATAAATAGAGCCTTGTAATCTTCGATTCTCGAAAAGACATTTTTGCCCCATTGTTTTTTTTTGCCTTCTTGGAAGGGGCACCCCTATCACATCCTTTTAAATTTTCTTGATGAAGAACTTATGTCTTCTTGATTATAATGCACCTTACACTTAATTGGGTGTTCCCAATTGCCACCTTTGGCATCGTGATGTCCTTCCTTTGGACTTGTTATGCTTGAAATTGACTTCAACTCCATACTTTTGTTTAGTTGAGTACTTTGATATTTTTTTCATATATATCATATCGAACTCGAGAGTATCGTGCTCTCCACAAGTAAGTGTTGTTCTTTATTCTTTTCTGAGTTACCTCCATGGTAGCCTTACTCCCTAGTAGATGAGGTGCCAACTGAATTGTTGAATTTATAAAATAATTAATTCTTGTTTCATAACTTGAGAGTCCTAAATTGTTCGGATTTATGTGTACCCCATTTCATTATATTATGTTTAATAAATTTGTTGATCCCCATTCTTCAAAAAATCTACCTCATTCAGAGTAACGATCATAGACTTTCTTCAGTTAAAAACAGCTCCCAGTGCACCATTATTTCTACAAAGTAAGTTCTTTTGAGCTAGTAGTGTATCAACTATTCTTCTTCACATGAGCACCCCTTAGGGATCATTGAGTAATAAAGGAAGCAAGGTTGGGAAGTAAAACGTAATAAGTCATAGATACACTTTCATACCAATATCTTGCTGTGAATACTTCACAAAGCTCACTAACATAGCTAAAGTTGATGTCACCATCGAGTGCCCCTCATCTTTGCAAGCTGGTCCTTTCTTGGGCCCAACGGATGTCGACATCTCTGATGATAAGGGCTTTTGTCTAGGTTTTAATGTCCAAGATTCAGGTTTTATGGGTTCACCTCATTGTCATATTGAGCTTCCCGATCCCGAGGTTGGATTGAGGTGCCCTCTTTCTTCTCATGATGAATCTTTAATGCCCCCTTGTGTCGACCTTGATCCTTCCGATTTTGGTTTGGAGTTTTTTAATCATGGTTCTTGTGATGAATTGGTTCTCAAAGTTCCCAAAGTTTTGACTAATGACGGAAAAAAGGAATGGTGTTCTACTCTTGTTGGTCATTTTTTGGGCAGGAAAATGCTATACTCTTTGTTTACTAAAGCCACTGACGGGTTTTGGTCTGAGCATGGCCTTTTTGATACCATAGCCACCGAGTCTGGATTTTTTTTACCTTCTCTTCGGTCGAGAAAAGGGATGCTATCCTAGAGGGAGGTCCATGGTTCATTGTTGGACAACATATTTTTTGAGACCATGGACACTTAATATTACCTTGGACAAGGAAGCTGGTCAGACAATTCCCATTTGGGTTAACCTCTATGGTATACCATTTGAGTATTGGAATCCTAAAGGCATTAGTTTTATCTCTAGCTTCCTTGGTAAACTCATTCGTGTGGACAGAATGAGCCAGCAGAAGACGCAACTCTTATGCAAGGGTATGTGTTGAAGTTAGCCCTGAGCGTGACTTTATTAAGGAGTTTGATATTGAAGCTGAAAATGATGTTGGGGTCTCAGTTCTGACTAAAATTAGAGTGGAATACCATTGGACCCCTATAAGATGTTCCAAGTGTTCCAATTTTGGACACGATTACTCTAAAATTGCGAAGTCGACTTTTGTTCCTATACACTCCATTTCAAAGCCATATCGTAGAACATTAACTAGACACACAACAGAAATAAGACAAAAGCTGAGGTGGTGGTATAGAAAGTGGTCAGCAACTCAGGTAAGGGGGAACGAATCAATGTAGAGCTCTCTCATAATCCCCAAGTTAAGGTCCCTCAGGCAGTGCCCCAGGAGATAGGCAATAGGTTCTCAGTTCTATCCAAGAACTTGAAGAGGTTGTCCATAGGTCTGAGAAGAATAAAGTGGTAATCCCCCATTCTGCAAGGATTGCATGTTCTGAGGCTAGTTCTTCTAGCCGCACATCTGTTGTGCATGAACTAGTTGGGGAGGTTGGAAATTACTTCCAGGGAGTGGAGGAGGATGAGTTAGAGGAGGAGTTTAATATTATGAGGATGCATCCTTCAATCTGAAAATCTCCATATCTTCCAAACAGAAGAAGAAAGTAGCAAAGGCGAATTTTAGAGGAATCCACCATAAGGGTCGATGATGACAATAGGTTTTGTTTGATTTAAGCATGGTTGGTAGCCTTTTGGCTAATGGTAGCTTCGTTTGATGGTGTTGATTTCTTTTTTCCATTCTTGGTGCCTTGCATTTGAAGCATGTTTTTTATCTTATTGTAACATCCTGGGGTATGGCCCCTTTTTTCGGATTGAATTAACCTATTTCTGAAAAAAAAAAAAAAAAATTCTTCAAATTCATGTGTTTGATTTTTTTAACATTTCTATTGCGCAATTCTAGTCTTCAACGCTTGTCCCCGCGAACATGTACGATAAAGGCTTGGTTCGGCTCAATTGGTTTAATAAACAAGTCAAAGCTCAAGTCTAGATTTTAGATTCTTCGTGAAAATATTTGATAAAGACATGGTTTGCATATGTAAATCTATTAAATAACTATGTAATTTTTGTAGGCTAGCTCGTGAATTGACTTGATAAACCTGTTATTAACTATATAGTTTTAGAAGGCTTGTGAAAAAAGCTCATGATCATACTTGTTTTTCAGACTCGTTTAATAAACAATGCAAGCTCAAGCATACATGACCTCGACTCAATCTCGACTCTTTTAATAAACCATCAAGCTCAATCATGCATTTCAAGCTCGTTTAATAAACAAGCCACGTTCAAGCACACATGAGTTCGACTTGTATACACCCTCACTGACTAAGAAAGCAAAAACAAAATCAAGTATTAAAATATGACAAAATAGAAAAATGATTTTTATAAATATCTAACATTTTCAACACAACAAATTGTCAAAATAACATGATAACTTGCATACTATACTCTTCTTCACATTAAATCTCATTATCAAAAACCTCCCTAGTTTCCCAAAAGTCCAATTTTTTTTTAAAACTATCATATTTAAACTCTTTTTTCCAAAAATTGAGTGGGGGCGGTCATCCCCGCTCGCCCCCATAGTGGGTCCGCCTTTGGCATCGAGAGAGGGGAGGGAATTGTAAAATGTGTAAATAATGGGAGGAGTTGCAAAATTTTCAATTTTTATCTTTTGTGTTTTTCAAAATTTAAATTTAAGAAAGTGGTGAAAAGTGAAAACTATTATGAACCCTTAGATGACGACGTACATCAAAGGTCCATAGTGTCCTATTCAGAAAAATCATTCCTCCTGTATTACCAAAATTCATTGCCAAGAAAGTGCAACATTTAGGTTATTCTAGTTCATGGATGTAGTGAGAGAAAATAACAAGAAACATGAAGAAAAATACTTTCCTTTATGTAGTTACCAAGGAAATAGAAAGGGAGAAATACAGACTAGAAAATATGTTAGAATTTTGTGAGCCACATTCCTCCCCATTTTCTTAGGTTACAATTGTATTGGGAAGATTAATTTTAATTTTAAATAGTTTTTAAGCATAAAAGACAACACAAGGGAACTAACTTCCCCTTTCCTTTTCTTTTCTTCATTGACTCTGGAATAAAACAAAGACTCCGGTTCTGGGTTCATTGATCTAGTAAGGTTTGGTTGGTTTGAGGAAAGAGAAAAGAAAACAAGAGACAAAATTGTTTCCCTTGTATTTTTCGTTGCAGTTTTCTCAGTACTAAAAAATCTTCAACATATATATTATTGCTCTCTAAGTAAAAAGGTGGTAAGATGAGGCACAAAATTCAAAATTTTTAACTTATTTTTACCATGTTTCGATTGTCCTACTTTTTTGGGTAAGCAAATAGAGGAAAATATTTTTCTTTGTGTTTTCTTTGTCCTCGTTAAATTCATGAATTAAACAGAGTCTAAAAGAAAAGAAAATGAAATATAGAAACAAAACACTTTTCTTTATTAAGTTTAAAAAAAAAAACCAGTGAGGAAAATATATAAGAAGGAAAAGAAATATGACTAAAAAAAAGAAAGAAATAAAAAAGACTACATTTAAATTTAGAGTAATGCTTGGTACACCTAAACGGGACATCTAAACTATCCACTTGCTTCATGATGTGGATTTCCAAAATCATTCATCAGTTACCAAAAAAAGCTTGAATTATTTTCTAAAATGCCATGACACATCAGCACGTGGATAGTTTAGGTATCCCGTTTAGGTGTATCTAGCATGCATTACTCTTAAATTTATTGAGTCACTTTCCTTCCTTGTTCTTGAATTCCTTTTGTGTTTAAAACTTCTTAATTTTAAATTTCTATTTTTACTTAAAAGTATGGAGGAAAAGACAACGGAATCAGTTTCCTTTCTTTATTTTCTTTTTACCTATCTTCTTTAGATGCTGCAAACAAACAAACCTTAAATAATATATTTGAGCCTGACATCTTCCACACACAGGAGTTTAGAGGTTGGTAATAAATTCAGCACAAAATAGAAAAAGATTTCCAGTAAAACTTCTGAAGAGTGGAGCTTTTCTTTTATTGCATAAGATTTTCAGACAATTAATAAACAGAGTTCTCAAAAGGAAAGAAAAACAAGAAAGAAATAAAAGAAGTCTCTTGAATGTGAATATGCATATGGGTTTACATGCTTTCAACTTGATTAGTAGTTCATGTAGGCCTGTTTGGTTGTCCTTGAATGAAATAATTCCATTCATGTTTCCGTACACAATTTTATATAAAAAGATGAAGAGCATGAATGGTTTCATTTACAAAACGGATGCTCGTCTCAAAAATGAGGCTTGCAATCATGAATTTTGGCATTCTAGAAAAAAGAACAAATTGCCCCTCATAAGAAGAAATATGGTGAAATCTCCCATATTTGTAAATGGATTCATTCATGGTGATGAATTTTGCCTTTACCTTCTATACAAAATTTGAATGGAACCATTCAATTTGAAGGGACAACCAAACAAGCCCGTAGTGAATTCATGCACAAGTTTATTCTTTGTACTCAGGGGTGGAGGCAGCATAGGACCAGCCCAGGGGCGCAGGCTTCCCTGAGATTTTGAAAAAAATTTATCCTATATTTTTTTAGTATTTTACATTTAGGTCCCCCTCAATTTATTTAGACCCCTCCTCAATTTATGTTTAGGCCTCCCAAAGGGGTCCAAGGGCCAATTTGGTGTCATCAACTACATATATATTGATATACAGGTATATACAACTCAAAAGGGAAGGTGCCTAGAATTTTGAAAATTACACTTTTAGTGTGAGAATTTTATGCGTTTTAGAAATAGGCCCCCTTAGAATTTTGAAAGACACTATACAATATTTATGTGTCGCCAAATAGATTCATATTATAAGCACATCCCAAAAAAATCGCAATTGTATATAAGCAGACCCTAAAAAATTGGCTAATTATGTATAAATAGACCCCAAAAAATTCGCCTCGGGGGCGCTACCCCCGAACCCCCCTATAGCCTAGGCCCCTCTAACTAAAATTCCTGACTCCACCCCTATTTGTACTGGGGGACTAATATAATAGTTGGGCATCGTTGGACAATAGTTTTGGGACTGCATAAGTTATTATGAAATTTGAAAAGCTAAAAATCAAACTGTTTGATCACGAACTACCTTTTGCGATTGAAAAACAAAAGTAAAGGTTGTTGCCAAACTTGCCCTTGATGTGGTGAATTCACGAAACACAACTTTTGTAACTCCATATAAAAACCAATCATTGTTGCGAGTGTGAGTTAGTCCTCCTCATTTCACCATAAATAGACAAACCTAGCAAAAAGAAAAGCATGGTGAGAGAAAGTGATAAGTTGGAAAAGAGAAAAACAAACTAAAAAGAAAGCCAAATAATTACATGAAAACTAAAGCTGAAAAATTTAATCAAGCTATGAATTTTGAGACAATTAATGCTAGTTTCATCCATGAAACTTCCAAGCAAAATCCTTAACGTTCTTGTAATAAGGAGCATAATTCACACAAAATCTAGAGTAGTAAAGGTTTAATCAAATTTAATTTCAGACAATAATATTCAACATAAAGCAAGAACAAATTCACATTAAGTGGAACTTCTAGATTTGAGAACAACTAAAAAGGCCTTTTTGGTGACTTCGAGGTTTTCTATTTTTCCTTTCATTTTTCTAAAAACAAAAATTGAAAGATGCGAATGGTAATCATTCCGTTGATCTTTTTTGGAAAACAAAGTCCGAACACATATTTCGTAATCATTTATTTTATTTTATTTTATTTTTATGAAAAAGAGAATAAAATCTGACAGTACAATTAATTAGGGCTAAAAACAACAAAAAGAAAGTGATTTTCATTTTAAATTTAATTTGTCTGTATGAGAAGAAAACAGGAACTAGTTTCTATTTATAGAATTCAGAAAACTAAAAACTAGGAAACATGATAACACACGGACCCAACTTTACAATCTAGACTGATATTAGATGGTATGAGTGAGAAATTACTGCTCATGAAGTTAATGATTGATATCAAAGTAAAGGTTATCATAAGCTACAACAAATTGAATAACTTGACTACTTCAACAGAAACCTTTCTTTAATTTGAAATTCCTCAAAAATGGAACTTTTTCGTTTGTTGTCAAGATCTTCAGAGAAGTAACATAACAAATGCTGACATCTAAAAAAAACAATGTAACAGATTGTAAGCATTCAAACCAGAAGTAAGAGACAAGCTTACCTAAATTATGGATTCATTGTGATGCTTCTAAACCCTCAAATTTTGTGGAAATATGGTTTCAATATGGTCTTAGTAGCTTTATCCATTTGTAAACTTTCCCACCATATTTGACTCCCACAAATGAATTGCAGAGATCCTTTAGAATTACTATTGACATCAAATGGAAGCTTCTTCAACTGAGGGCAGTCCACCACAGTAATATGCTCCAAGACACATACTTCCAAGTCATGCCCACAAATGGTCTTCAACACAGGCAAATTTTCCAAATGTAAGTATGTGAGTTTAGAAAATAACGACTCTCCATTTCCACATTCACAGTCAACTTGTTTCCTTTTCGTGCGTTTTTCACCTTGGGCACTGCTTTCACATTCACTAATAACTTGTTTCATTTTGTTGTCTTTCACATCTGCGGCACTGTATTCACATTCATTGACAACTTCCTTCATTTTCATACAGTTCACTACCCTTAGAAACTGGAGACGGCGTGCATACTTAAGCCAATCAAGGTCAGCCAATACGTTGCAGCCTTCTATATCAATACGACGAAGACTATCCTGTTTGACAGTGAAGCAATTATGCAACTTCAAACAGCTTAGAACTCGAAGCACCTTTAGGTTCAGAGGCAATTGAAGTGACTCGAGTTCTTCACAATTGGAGATGAATAGGCTTTGCGTGCACTTTTTATTCCTGGAATTTTGTAGGATGTTGAAAGCATCATCACTTTTTATTGTGATTCCAAGATCTTCAAGATTTCTCAACATATCGAGTTCCCTCATTAAGTCTTCACCAGCTCCTGATAAGACACCTCTACAAGTTCTCTTAAGACCAGAATGGTACAGATTCAAGAATTTGAGTCTCCACAAATTTGATATTACATTTGGAGGAATCATCTGAAGATGATTTATGTAACTCATGTCCAAAAACTTCAACTTCTCCAGATTCTTGAAATCATCTGGCAACACTGAGATAGCTGTGTTTGATAGATTTAGATATTGCAAATTGGTCAATGATGTGACATGATTGGGCAGCACTGAAATTTTGCAACCCGACAAGTCTAGAACCATCAACTTTTCCAATGGTTGAAAAAACTCAGTTCGAATACTCTTCAAATTACTCATTTTGAGGATCAAAGTTGATAAGTTGGGGCAGTTAAGTATCATCGAGCCTTCGATTTCGCATTTCACCAGTGAAATTCTCTCCACTTGTGAAGAATTTGTACCTGTTGGTAATTCTGTCAAAGTAACTCCATATTCTACCCAAAACTTATTCCTAATAGACCCACATTCAGATGCTATCCATTTTGCGTAGCCGCGAACCATATCATGCATACTAATAGTCCCTTCACTCTCGCCACTCTTCAATAGACATATCTCCTTCAAAGTAGTGATGATAGACTTTCCGTGGTTAAGAATGGCTCTAAGTGCACCATTATTTCCATTGATTAAGTTCTCTCCGAGCCAGTAGTGTATCATTTCTTCTTCTTCAACCAAGCAGCCCTTTGGGAACAAAGAGCAATAAAGGAAGCAAGGTTGTTGTTCAGCGATACCCAAGAACTCATACCCGACTCTTAGTTTATTATACACTTTCTCATCAATATCTGCAAATTGATGTGCTTGAATTCTTAACATTTCTATTGCGTGATTCCAATCTTCAGCTCTTCTCTTGCATGACATGGCTGATCCAACAGTGACCAGCGCTAGTGGTAGGCCGCCACACAGTTGGGCAACCTCTTTGGCTAAAGGACTTATTTCTAGATTGCTACAAAGGGTTTCCATTTTGACAGAGTTCTGAAACAAAACCCACGCGTCTTCTTCCCTTAAGCATTCTAGTGGAATTGTTTGATCAGCCACTGAGCACGCAACCTCGTTTCTGGTAGTAAGTACTACTTTGGTCTCAATTGGAACCCCAACATCAGTAAATTCCAATCTCTTCCATAGATCGTCAATTAGGAGTAGGTACCTTTTTGTCTTCAGGGCTGCTTTTATCTTCGCACCGCGTACTTGTTGTGATGCATTTTCAGCCCAAGTCAATCCCAATCTCTCACCAATGGCGAGTTGAACGCTAAGGATTTCTGTGCCTCTGAGACCATCAATCCAGAGCACCTGATCGAAGACGCTAAGGTTTGTGGTAATTGTTTCCTTCAAGTGATTGTTTATTCTCATCAAGAGAGTAGTCTTGCCCACCCCTCCCATACCGTGAATTCCGATAATTCTTGGGCCTTCTTCGTCTTGAAGGCAACGCCATACCTTATCAAACCCTTCATCCACTCCAATAGTTTCGCCCAGAGGCATGTCAGCAGGACCTTGATTTTCATCAAAAATCTCCTCCTTGTTGAATTTTTCTTGCTCGCTTAGAAGAACTTGAACACGCTGAAACGCATCCTTTACTCTCCTTTGGTATTTATAAGCATTGAACCAATTCTTGTAACAAAGTCCTCCAAGACATGTAGTTGGAAGAGGAATTTGAGAATATTCATGGGAGTGATCTGACTCTTGGGTATCAATGACCGTATTCTTCTTTTGCTTTGGCTTCTGCTTCTGCTTCGGCTTCTGCTTCTTCTCGTGGGGGTGGGGGTGGGGGTGATCCAAATCACTCTCTTCTAGTACGAAAATACCCTGGAGCTCCTCAAATTCCAACTTTTCAACCCTCTCGAGCCATCCACACAATATTGTCGTGGGACGTTCTCCATGTCGTGCTTTGTTCTCGATCACTCGCCTCATTTGCTCCTTTGTATACTTAAGTCTCTTCCTTGCATCTGTCAACGACTTGACATCGTATTCGAGGTTATTGCGAAGATGCCACAGGCACTCCACAAACTTGGTCAAATCACAGTTACAGTTACAATTCAATTTTCCACAGAAAGCCATGATTTGAACTTAATTGGAAAGAAAACTGAAGTATCAAAGCAGATCAATAGGCCAGAAAAAAGAGACAGAAATGAGAGAGAGAAATGGGAGTGAGAGAGAGACTTTGTACGCCTAACTGGCAAAGAATCAAACATGGTTTAACCACTAGAGATATCATTGAATTTTCCAAACTAAGAAAGTAAATAAATAAATAATAGAGTTGCAAAGTCTTACCACTATTTTAATTGCCAAATTCATAGTGTTGAAAAACCATGTGAAAGCATGTGCATATATCTATATCTACATCTATAATATATATATATATATGGGGGAGCTAACTTACAATATGATAGTTGTAAGTTAGCAGCATACAATAGCCCTTTTAGCGATGAAAAACAGTTTTTTAACGACAAAATTTTTGTCGCTAAATGTTCCAACTTTTAGCGACGAAAAATTTTGTCACTAAAACCTTGTTTTTTGTCGCTAAAAGTCTCTTATACTGTAAGTTAGCAAATTCCTATATATATATATATATACTAGTCGATACCCCGTGCTATGCACGGATCATATACTATATACATATGTTCCAAACCTTTTGAGTTCTATTACATAATTCACTTAGAGTCAATTTCGAGCAGAACAATTCACTTGCTAATTTAATGGCAAAAAAAAAGCACTTTCGTCTGAGTTACAATAGCCAGTGTTATGCATGGGCAGTTAGCTCAATAGATTGTTAGAGCAGGAAAAAGTTAAATGCTGAAACAAAAGCTGAATACTTGATGAAATCTTTATCGACCTCTAGTTAGATCACTACATAGAAGTGTGACAAAATCAAAAACAAAAATCATATAAATATACCAAAGATTTGATATCCACATTTAAATAAATACAAAAAGGAAATTAACACCCATAAAACCACAAATATAATGATATACCAATGTAACTTTGACTGAAAGCTAAAATAGTGTAAGACAACCAAGTACACACCCCACACAAATCAATCTCAATTGATATTCCAGATTAACAAAATAAACAGTTCCGTGGTTTGCAAGTTTATATTTTTTACTTTCAATATTCTTATTTTGAACCTTTTAATAACAAATAAAAGCCTAGAAAAAGATAGAATAAGAGGGGGAAAAAAGAGCCGGTAAGGAAAAGTTCCTCGATGATACTTATATCTTTGTAGTCTTTAGAGTAATAGAGAGAAGGTAGAATTTAAATATCCAAAACAGTCAATCACCCACTTGTTAGTGTCCTCTTGAAATCCAATAATAATGCAAGTTATGTAGAAGAAGCAATGTCCATATATAATTTGTAATGTTTCAACCAATAATAGCTCTAGATTTTTCGCAGCTTGCCGTCATACACGTATACAATGAACAAATTGTCTCATACATTGAGAAGGAAATGCCAAGCCGATCGAAGAGTCCGTGCCTTCCACTCAATACAATATATTGCTATGACAATTGACAAATCTACAAGCAACTCTTTAGAACACATATGAATCCTAGGAGTACAATTTTTGCTGCTATCAAAATAATAACAGGGAAAAAAAAACAAAAAAAATAATACCATTTTTGCTGCTATCAAAAAAAAAATTCATACAATTTTTGCCAAGACTTGGTGAAAAAGTTTGGCTTCTTAGAGTAAGAGATGACCAGAGAAAATCGTACACTCACACACACATATATATATATATATATGAGAGAGAGAGAGAGAGAGAGAGAGAGAGAGAGTGCAACCGTCGGTGCATTGGTTTAACAGTTCAAGAAAAATAAATTATGGATAAAAATGGCATTTAAGAGTGGTGTAGATGGAAAGACTCACTTTTCTCTCTCATGGAAAGTCTGCACACACACACTCACTCTCTCTCTCTCTCTCTCTCTCTCTCTCTCTCTCTCTCTCTCTCTCTCTCTCTCTCTCTCTCTCTCTCTCTCGCCATGCATTAAAAAGAGGGGTAAGAAAACAATGTCCCATGAAATTATGTAATTTTTTCTTCTCTTAATTTGTTCATTCGGCTGTTCCCTTCAATAGAGCATTTTGTATCCATGTATCATGTTTGTGACTTGAATGAACTCATCAAGTGCTTAAGAAGTGATTAAAAAAAAAGCAAGAAATAAGATGGTGAAAATTCCACAGTAATCATCTGAAAAGAAATGGCAAAAAATTTAAAAAAAAAAATATATATATATGAGATGTCAGCTACCTAAAAAGTGTGGTACCATAAAGTGATGCATGATTCATTTTTTCATGTCTTCCATCCATTGAAATTTCATATCTACACACACATATATATATATATATAACAAAATACTTATATGGTATATTTAAGATGGGGAGCATGAAAAGTCATCACATTGGGGATGTGGCTCAATTAAATAAATAGTAAATATAAGAAAATTATTAGGAGAGAGAGAGTTAGACGTGGGAGAGAGAGTGAGGGGAAGAGGAAAGCTTAGGAAGGCTTTGTGCCACATAGGATTATAATGAAAGTGGAGGTATATTAGATGAGAGCAAAGTTGAGGGAAATGATACCACATAGGATTTTTTTGTAGATGATGTGGCTTATTGTGGAGGGTTTTTTTGTTTTGGTTTTTACATATATATAATAGATAGATATAATAGATAGATAATAGATTCATAATTATATAGTAGATGGAGAAGCATTAGGGAATAGGAGTGGTTGAGAAGATAGAGAGACATGTTCAATTGATGATTTAAATAAAATCAATTGCTAAAATAAAAATTAAAAAATGGAAACTTTAGAAAATTCTAATAGAGAATCCTAGGTGGAAAAAAGAAAAATGTACAAAATGCCACTTGGCAAATTGTGGAAAGGCTTTTGGCCTTGCCTTTTATATATATATAATAGATAAGTGAACCGATTACCATAAGTGTTTTACACTTTATCAATCCGCTCACTTTTAGTTTAATTGATTTTATTAGAGTTTTAATAAGTTTAGTATGCCACTTTTTTTTGTCCGTATTTACAAATCGTATACACTTTTGTTCTAATTACAAGCTAGTCATTATTGCCTCTTTTTTTTTTTAGGTTAATGAGTCAATAAAACATAAGAACTATTACTTATTCTTTTTATTGTTCCTTTCTTTTTCTTTTTTTTTTTTTCTTTTTCTTTTTGTTTTTTGGGTATCTTAGTTCTTTTTAATGAATTCTAATAACATGTGACCTATTGTTTCATTCTTTTATTGTTTTTTTTTTTTTTGTACGAGGCTAGTGTTTAGCCAGTTTGATCCTTCAATTTATTAATTCTACTGATCTCTTGTGCACCAACCACGTACAAAGCATATGATGTAAGACTAGTATATATATACATATGTACAAACGTCTACGTATTTGTGTATATAGACGTATGTAAATCCCAGCTCTCTTGTAGTAGTGACACCGTTAAATAATAGTACTTCGATTTCCATTGACAAGTCCTCGTGATTATATGTAGACTAGAAATTATTTAGGTACGCCCAAATCACAGCGAAATTTTTCTTTGAACTTTGTATTTTTGATTGTAATATTTGGTACTTTTAATTTACAAACTTGTTTCAATTGTAAACGATGTTAAAAAGAAGTCAACAAAATGAACCACATGCAGGGGTGGATACATAAAAATGAAATAGGGGGCTGATAGGAGTGAAAGTAGGAAGTTGAATGACTCAATGTAAATTTTTTTGTTCTATTTATATATATTTCTCAAGTAAAATTTTCTGTAAAACATGAAATGATTTAAAATCAACCTGGGATATGTTAAATTATTAAGGGAGAAGAAAATTTATTAGACCTAATACGTAGGATGGTCTCTCTCTCTCTCTAATACGTAGGATGCTTTCTCTCTCTCTCTCTCTCTGTCTAAAAGACATTTTGGTACCATATGTTGTGACACCCGCTCCCGCGGTTTATATTTAATATTGCTTTAGCATGCATAATCATGAGTTAATATTAATTAATGTGTTATGTGACACTTATTGGAGTGGGATTGACCCACTAAGTTGATTATGGGTGTCCAGTTGGGAACCCAGTTTTGGCCACTATGGCAATTCCAAGTTGGGATATGTGTTGATGGGTCCCAGTTGAGATGGGACAATAATATGTGGAACACCCTATGTGCCTAAATGTTTATTAAGGCTTAAATGATTTATTATTTGATTGTTAATAATATCATGTTATTAGGTAGTGACCACTTTTGGGTCAATTAGGGGTACCTTTGTGAGCACGAATTGAACACGTTACATAATTAGTATGTTAATTAGCAACTTCATTTAATTATATGGGACCACTTATGGGACCCATACGAGACATAGACAAATACTCATTTAGGTTTGGGATAGTTTTAATACAGTTTCATAATTAATAGGGGTGGAATTGCAAAACTAGCAACTGGTGGGGGGTTTCATAATAAAAATGGGATAGTTATAAAACTAAGCCACCTAGATGAGGTGACTAACCATTTTAGTTATTAGTTGAGAGATCAGATCATTCACGCAGAGAGTTGGAGACGAGAGTTGGTACGTACGACGGTGACGTTTTCGACGCTGATTGACGCGCCTAACAACATCGTTTTTTACAGGCTACATATTCGGACTCCTGGGGGTGAGTCTAACCTATTGGTACTAATTTTATTGAGTTCTGTGATAGTTTTTTCGCGACCCATTTTAGGGTTTAAGCTCATAACTTGTAATTTTTATATAGGGTTTGTACCTTGTTCTTATTAGGTCTTTAATTTCAAGATTAGGAGCGAAACCCAAGAGGTGAGTGATGTTAATTTTGATATTTGGATGATTTTCATGTTAGGTTCAATTGTAATGCCAAAGCATGCCTAATTAGCGTAATTTAATTTATTTAGATTATTATTGGGCAAAATTCATGCGGTTAAATTAGGCCCAATATGATTGTGAAAGCACGGTGTAATGATTAAATGAGCATGTTGAGTTGCCTATTTGGGTCAATGGAAATTGCTAGTTCTATACCACCATGAGGTAATCTTTGTGGTGACGACCACGGCCGCCAGAGGCCTATGGGACCGCACGTGTGAGGGCGTGGGTCATGACTAGTCACGTGGGCTTGGGGAGTGGAGCCGCGGGCTAGCCGGTAGTGGTGGGAGTGAACTAGTAATTGCCAGAGACTATAGTTATGTGTAATATGTTGAATTGAGCATGTTAATTATCCATAATCATGATTAGCATTACTCACTAAGCATATAACTTATATATTGTAATGGTTATTGAATAACCATCGTAGGTGATCGTGGTGAGGAATCGGGGAAGTAAGCTGGGAAGTGGCTTGGCTGGTTTATGGATTTTGGGAGTTGTTGTTACCTTGTTAATAGTTACTTACTTTTTAGTTTAAAACTTGCAATATAGTTGTAATTAATCGGTTTTAATATGGATTGTAGTACGAGTCATATTTTGGTTGGTTTAGGCTTATGTAATATCTCTAGTTAAACTTTACACTTTAATTGGATTGTAACTTAACTCCTGTAATATAAGGTTGGACTGTATTAGTTGGGATTGTTTAATCGTAGTGCTACTATGGCTAATGTTATTAGATTGGGACGTTTGAACTTGGAGGTTTATTTATTGGGTTGGTTGTAAATGGTTATATTTAGTATTTTTCTTAAATTATTTAAAAACTCTTGCTTGTACTTGGAAGCTCATGCTCGTGACTTTGATTTTATTCTAAATGGTTTAAAGCATGAATGTTGATTTCAACTTGTGATTTGGTAATATTATTTGGGAATTTATTACTTGTTAAAACAGGGTTTTTGGCTAATTACAAAGACAGGATTTTGTTTTTTATTTTATTTTATTTATTATTGTTGAGCTTGTTTGGTTTAAGTTTATTTTAAATTTATTTTTGGAACTTTAATCACTTGTGTAAGGCCTTGGTGGCGTGCCACGTATCCTAGGATCATCTGGGTGGTTCTGGGGCGTGACATTTAGTGGTATCAGAGCATTAGGCTTAGAGCCTTGGGTACGAGAGACGATGATTGAGAGTACGCATAGATGACGAGCATGTAAATGCATTTCATGAATGCATATGAATAATTGTTGCTATATTGTTATATAACATATTGGCATAGCATGCAATATATTTATGTCAATTGACTGACAGGTAAGAAAATGAATCCGAATCGAGAACATTCACCTCATTCGAGGTTGGACCAACTAGAAGATGTAGTAAGCAATTTTGTAAAGGCAGTAAGTGATCAGATGGGTGGTGATAGATCTGCAAACCCACAACCACGGGCTGAACGGGGAGTCATTGAACAATTCTATAAAAGAAAACCAAGTCAATTTGATGGAGGCCCAGATCCATCACGAGCTGATCATTGGGTAATGGATATGGAACGTATCTTTCGGGCGGTGGAGTGTACAGATGGGGAGAAGATAATGTGTGCTACCGACACTTTGAAAAGTGAAGCCCAGAACTGGTGGGTGAATGTGATTGAGCAAGGGGCACCAGAGACTTGGAACAGATTTGTGAAAGTTTTCTATAAGCAGTACTTTCCAACATCCGTCAAGACTCAGATGGGCCGAGAGTTTGCTAATCTACAACAAGGGGATATGACAGTAAATGAGTATGCAGCTAAGTACAACAGTTTACTTCGATTTGCACATCAAACAGTACCAAGAGAAGTGGATAGAGCACGAAAATTTGAAGAGGGACTACGGGATAACATTAGAAGCCGAGTTGATACACACCAACTTCGAAAAGTTTCCGATGTACAAGATGTTGCCCTGATAGCAGAAAAAGATATTGACAAGTACAAACAGAGCCAACAAAATAAGCGACCAGCTGAGGGAAAAAGTAAAGGACAAGCTTTCTTTAAGAAGCCGTTCTCACGAGGTTCTAGTTCTAGCTCAGCAGTTCAAAAGGGAAGTTCTTTTTCTGGGGAAAGTCGTCCACTATGTCCAATGTGTAATCGTCAGCATTGGGGAGTATGCCACCTGACACTAGTGTGCAATATCTGTAAGCAGAAGGGACATATAGCAAGAAATTGCCCACAAGCTCGAATTCAGAGTACGGGGAGTATCAATCCAGACATGAGAGGAAAATGTTTCGAATGTGGACAGCCTGGACATCAAGTAAAATATTGCCCAACAAGACAACAACAAGGGACAAGTTCTGTAGCTTCAACTGGGGCAAAACCAGGAACAAGTATGAACAAAGGGCTACCTGAGCAAAGACAAGGAAGGTATTTCCGTCTAACACCGGGGGATGCCGCAGCTACTGATTCCGTGGTATCAGGTATATTACTCATTTGCTCACACCCGGCGTATGTTTTAATAGATTCAGGTTCAACACATTCTTTTGTTGCACATGAATTTGTTAGACATTTAGACAGCATGTCAGAACCTTTGGGGTATGATTTGTCGATATCTTTACCCTTAAGCAAATCTATGGTGACTTCATCAATATTTAAAGCATGTGACATCAGGATAAATGATAGGGTTTTGACAGTGGATTTAATTCCGTTGGCCGTTAATTATTTTGACGTAATATTGGGTATGGATTGGTTATCCGTAAATCAAGCAAGTATCGATTGTGAACAGAAAAGAGTTACTTTTAGACCAACGGGACAAGAGGAGTTTAGTTTTCAGGGAACTGGTGTTGTAGCACCACCATATTTGGTGTCAGCAATACGGGCAGGCAAGTTGTTAAAACAAGGTTGTCGGGGGTTCTTATGCTCAATAATTGACACACGGGTCACAGGGACTAGAGTAGAAGATATTTCAATTGTACGAGAGTTCCCAGATGTCTTTCCTGAAGATCTACCTGATGTACTAGTTGAGCGAGAAATTGAATTTACTATTGAAGTAGCCTCGGGGTCTCAACCAGTATCGAAAATACCGTACAGAATGGCACCTGTGGAGTTGAAAGAACTGAAGATTCAGTTGCAAGATCTTCTAGATAAAGGATTCATTCGACCTAGTGTATCGCCGTGGGGTGCACCAGTCTTGTTCGTCAAAAAGAAAGATGGAACGATGAGAATGTGTATTGATTACCGAGAACTCAACAAGTTAACTATCAAGAACAAATATCCGTTGCCTAGAATTGATGACTTGTTTGATCAACTTCAAGGAGGCCAGGTCTTTTCTAAGATTGATCTGCGATCGGGTTACCATCAATTAAAAGTCAAGGAAGAGGATGTGGAGAAGACAGCATTCAGGACTCGTTATGGTCATTATGAATTTCTTGTTATGCCTTTTGGAGTTACAAACGCACCGGCAGCATTTATGGATTTGATGAATCGAGTGTTCAAAGATTATTTGGATGAGTTTGTAATTGTCTTCATAGATGATATCTTAATATATTCCAAGGGTGTAGAAGATCACGAGAGGCATCTACGGTTGGTTCTACAGCGACTTCGTGAAAAGAAGCTATTCGGAAAGTTGAAGAAATGTGAATTCTGGTTAACTGAGATAGCATTTTTGGGGCACGTGATTTCAAAGGAGGGTGTATCAGTAGATCCACAGGAAATTGAAGCTGTAGCCAATTGGAAGTCGCCAACAAGTGTGCCAGAGGTACGAAGCTTCTTGGGATTAGCTGGATATTACCGAAGATTCGTGGAAAATTTTTCAAGAATTGCGATGCCTATGACACAACTTATGCGAAAAGATGTTCCTTTCATTTGGAGTCCGGAATGTGAAGAAAGTTTTGTTGAATTGAAGACTCGTTTGATGACAGCACCAATATTGACCATTCCTTCTGGTACTACAGGGTTTGTGATATACAGCGATGCTTCCTATCGAGGTTTGGGTTGTGTATTGATGCAAAACAATAAGGTGATTGCATATGCCTCACGACAGTTAAGGCCACACGAAGTGAACTACCCAACACATGATCTTGAGTTAGCGGCAGTGATCTTTGCTTTGAAGATTTGGAGGCATTATCTCTATGGGGAAAAGTGTGAAATTTATACTGATCATAAAAGTTTAAAGTATTTGTTTACACAGCGAGAGTTGAATATGAGACAGAGAAGGTGGCTAGAGCTAATGAAGGATTATGATTTAACAATCCAGTATCACCCAGGGAAAGCTAATGTGGTGGCCGATGCGCTGAGTCGAAAATCTACAACTAATTTGACCTATGCTGTGACTTCACAAGAAAAGTTAATTCGGGAAATGGAGCAGCTAAGGTTAGAGGTGATTCCAGAAACTAAAGGTGGTCTAATGTCAGCCATTATTGCACAGCCGTCTCTTATTGATGAAATTCGAGCCAAACAGCTTCAAGATCCAATATTGAAGAAGATTCATGATGAGATACCTGAAGGTAAGCAGCCAGAATTTATTTTTGAGAATGGTATGTTGAAATTCAGGAATCGGGTTTGTATACCCAATATAGATGGTATCAAGGAAGTAATTTTGGAAGAGGCACACAATACGAGGTACTCAATCCATCCGGGTAGTACTAAAATGTATCGTGATTTACGAGAGATCTATTGGTGGTCAGGGATGAAACGTGAAGTAGCTGAACATGTGGCAAAATGTGTGGCTTGTCAAAGGGTAAAAGTGGAACACCAAAAACTAGCGGGAAAATTGGAACCATTACCTATACCAGAGTGGAAATGGGAAAATATCACAATGGACTTCGTGGGAGGTTTACCAAGATCTAGAAAGTCAAATGACAGTGTATGGGTAATCGTTGATCGATTGACTAAGTCTGCACATTTTCTACCTATTAAGACCAATGATCCAAAGAAGTTAGCTGAATTATATGTTCAAGAAATTGTGAGACTTCATGGAGTTCCAGTATCTATAGTCTCAGATCGAGATAGTGCATTTACATCAAGATTTTGGCAAGGAATGCAGAGAGCGATGGGTACAAGATTAAGTTTCAGTACAGCTTTTCATCCTCAAACCGATGGCCAATCAGAACGTGTAATTCAGATACTTGAAGATATGCTTCGACTTTGCATTTTGGATTTTAAAGGTGATTGGGAAGAGCACTTGCCGTTGGCTGAATTTGCTTATAATAATAGTTATCAATCCAGTATTGGGATGGCACCTTTTGAGGCTTTATATGGGCGTAAGTGTCGTTCTCCACTTTGTTGGACCGAGGTTGGTGAGAGGAGATTGATAGGGCCTGAAATTGTTCAGCAGACTACGGAGAAGATAAAGACAATACAACAACGACTTCAAACAGCTCAAAGTAGATATAAAAGCTATGCGGACTTGAAAAGGAGACCGATGGAGTTTGAAGTTGGGGATTTCGTATTCTTGAAAGTATCACCTTCAAAGGGTATTACGAGGTTTGGGAAACGTGGGAAGTTAAATCCAAGGTATGTTGGGCCATTTGAGATCATTGGCAGAGTTGGACCAGTAGCTTATCGGTTAGAATTACCACCAGAATTAGCTAATGTGCATGATGTATTTCACATATCAATGTTAAGGAAATGTGTATCAGATCCGAAGAAAGTGATTATTCCAGAGCCGTTGGAAGTAAGGGAAGACTTGACATATATCGAGCATCCAGTCAAGATTCTTGACAGATAGAGCAAGTTTTGCGAACAAAGACCATTCCTTTAGTCATGGTACTGTGGCGAAATCATTCTGTTGAGGAAGCCACGTGGGAAAGAGAGGATGAAATGAAAGAGAAGTATCCATTCGTATTCGAACCTTGAGGTACTACGAGTTTGGGGACAAACTCCTTTTAAGGAGGGGAGAGATGTGACACCCGCTCCCGCGGTTTATATTTAATATTGCTTTAGCATGCATAATCATGAGTTAATATTAATTAATGTGTTATGTGACACTTATTGGAGTGGGATTGACCCACTAAGTTGATTATGGGTGTCCAGTTGGGAACCCAGTTTTGGCCACTATGGCAATTCCAAGTTGGGATATGTGTTGATGGGTCCCAGTTGAGATGGGACAATAATATGTTGAACACCCTATGTGCCTAAATGTTTATTAAGGCTTAAATGATTTATTATTTGATTGTTAATAATATCATGTTATTAGGTAGTGACCACTTTTGGGTCAATTAGGGGTACCTTTGTGAGCACGAATTGAACACGTTACATAATTAGTATGTTAATTAGCAACTTCATTTAATTATATGGGACCACTTATGGGACCCATACGAGACATAGACAAATACTCATTTAGGTTTGGGATAGTTTTAATACAGTTTCATAATTAATAGGGGCGGAATTGCAAAACTAGCAACTGGTGGGGGGTTTCATAATAAAAATGGGATAGTTATAAAACTAAGCCACCTAGATGAGGTGACTAACCATTTTAGTTATTAGTTGAGAGATCAGATCATTCACGCAGAGAGTTGGAGACGAGAGTTGGTACGTACGACGGTGACGTTTTCGATGCTGATTGACGCGCCTAACAACATCGGTTTTTAAAACAGGCTACATATTCGGACTCCTGGGGGTGAGTCTAACCTATTGGTACTAATTTTATTGAGTTCTGTGATAGTTTTTTCGCGACCCATTTTAGGGTTTAAGCTCATAACTTGTAATTTTTATATAGGGTTTGTACCTTGTTCTTATTAGGTCTTTAATTTCAAGATTAGGAGCGAAACCCAAGAGGTGAGTGATGTTAATTTTGATATTTGGATGATTTTCATGTTAGGTTCAATTGTAATGCCAAAGCATGCCTAATTAGCGTAATTTAATTTATTTAGATTATTATTGGGCAAAATTCATGCGGTTAAATTAGGCCCAATATGATTGTGAAAGCACGGTGTAATGATTAAATGAGCATGTTGAGTTGCCTATTTGGGTCAATGGAAATTGCTAGTTCTATACCACCATGAGGTAATCTTTGTGGTGACGACCACGGCCGCCAGAGGCCTATGGGACCGCACATGTGAGGGCGTGGGTCATGACTAGTCACGTGGGCTTGGGGAGTGGAGCCGCGGGCTAGCCGGTAGTGGTGGGAGTGAACTAGTAATTGCCAGAGACTATAGTTATGTGCAATATGTTGAATTGAGCATGTTTATTATCCATAATCATGATTAGCATTACTCACTAAGCATATAGCTTATATATTGTAATGGTTATTGAATAACCATCGTAGGTGATCGTGGTGAGGAATCGGGGAAGTAAGCTGGGAAGTGGCTTGGCTGGTTTATGGATTTTGGGAGTTGTTGTTACCTTGTTAATAGTTACTTACTTTTTAGTTTAAAACTTGCAATATAGTTGTAATTAATCGGTTTTAATATGGATTGTAGTACGAGTCATATTTTGGTTGGTTTAGGCTTATGTAATATCTCTAGTTAAGCTTTACACTTTAGTTGGATTGTAACTTAACTCCTGTAATATAAGGTTGGACTGTATTAGTTGGGATTGTTTAATCGTAGTGCTACTATGGCTAATGTTATTAGATTGGGACGTTTGAACTTGGAGGTTTATTTATTGGGTTGGTTGTAAATGGTTATATTTAGTATTTTTCTTAAATTATTTAAAAACTCTTGCTTGTACTTGGAAGCTCATGCTCGTGACTTTGATTTTATTCTAAATGGTTTAAAACATTAATGTTGATTTCAACTTGTGATTTGGTAATATTATTTGGGAATTTATTACTTGTTAAAACAGGGTTTTTGGCTAATTACAAAGACAGGATTTTGTTTTTTTTTTTTTTACTTATTATTGTTGAGCTTGTTTGGTTTAAGTTTATTTTAAATTTATTTTTGGAACTTTAATCACTTGTGTAAGGCCTTGGTGGCGTGCCACGTATCCTAGGATCATCTGGGTGGTTCTGGGGCGTGACATATGTAGTTTGGATCAAGTTTCACTTTGGGCCATGGATTATCAATTGCAACACTTCGGTTCCTATAGTTTTAAATTTGTAGTAATGTGGGCCCTGCCTTGCACTAGTCTTGGCTTATTAGAGAGATTTTAATACCTTATAGATTGGGTGAAGTTTCACTTTTGACCCTGTTTGCACCTAAAAAATACATTTTTTAAATCAAAGTTTGTAGAGGCCGATTAGAATTCTTTTAATCGGACTCATGAGACCGATGGCAAAATTAATGGCTGAGCGGTTACTTCAAAAGTTGATCGGGCTTATTACAGTCGGGCTAACCACCATGAGATCGGGCTAAACCACGAGTTGATCGGGCTTACTACCGTTGCGCTAGTACTATTTCTATCGGGCTTGGACTGATCACTCTTTGATCGGGCTGGCTAATATGTAAATTCGGACTTATAGACCGATTGTGTATATTGCCAAGCGTGGTAGGGCCAAGTCAGAGTGCTCGGGCTCATTCTATCGGACTTCAAAAGTTGATCGGGCATCACTGTGATCGGACTGACCAACTTTGGGTATTTATTCAGTCGGGCTAGGCCTTATTTGGCAGTTCAATGCCATCAGACTGTGTATATATCGGGCTTCCATTATGCTTGCACCATCGGGCTGCCACCTCATTTCACTGCACATATCAAAGTGAGCCGGCCACTACATAGTTGTTCCAAATTGGTAACTTATTTTGTGCAGTCAGTGTTCTAATCAATTTGGAAAAGATAAAGAGTACTAATCCCTACAAACTCTCTAAATATTGTTACCATATCTGATAAGGTAATTAATTCCTATCCAAGTCTATCAAAGTTAGGAAACTAACTGATAAGGGAAAGTGAAATATTATTATATCTTTTACTTGGTGGCAAAGCAAGAGGAATAAAGCCAATATGTGGACCAGATTCAAGATTCAATATATATACACATATATATATATTTCGAAGATATGGAAGCTATTATCAGTTTATGGAGATAAACTGGTATTTTTTACCAGATAATATTCATCAGATATTTCCTACTTTATCTAGAAGACCTCCATGGCCGCTATAAATTAACAGGCAGGCCAAGCCTTCAACTCACTCCGCGTCTCTTCGAAAAAGCATTCAACCATGCATTCTTAGCGCTCCTAGCATTCCTTTTATTTTTCTTAGGCTTTCTTAGATTTCAATTACACCCATTGTAATTCCTTCTTTTATTTTAATTAAATAAAATCCTGCTTTTTATTTAATTTCTTTTCTTAATCACTTGCTAGACTTGTGTGCTTCAACACTGTCTAGGGACCTTAGGTGAGGGTACTTTCCTACTCACCTTTCACAATCGCCTGTTAGATGTCAGATTTTCAAACCTTGTGTATCACTCACACAAGTGCTTTAGGAAAATTTGTGTTAATTAGTTTGGGTCTACCTCACAAGGCTCTGGCACGCCCGAACAACATTTACAGCAAACATTTTGGCACGCCCGGTGGGACAGCCAAGTGATGAGCCAAGCATACCGTGAGACATGGCTGCAATTCTACCGCGACCAGGTTCGTTGCAGGGACGAAAAAATAAGCCTTCTTGAAGGTTTAATTTCTCATCTCAACTTCAAAAAGGTGATGCTCCATTGCGATTCATGCTGCCAAAAGTTGGGATCGCCATGGGATTTGCAGCTGGGTCATCGGCTTAGTCGTGAAATAAGCCGATATGAGGATGAAATCGGTCAACTAAAAACTGAGATTGACCAATTAGAGACCGATAGACAATTTTTCAACAATGAAATCGGTCTCCTTCTTGCCGTAAGTAAAGCAGAAGAGCCAGCACCTTATGTAGAAAATTTCATGTCCATGGAAGATTTCTTAAACGGTAGTTGGAGGGAAAATCCTAGCAGTTTTCCTAATTTGCCGCTCGGGGGGCAAGAAGACGGTGAAAAAATAATTTCTACGGATAGGCCGAATGATCTTATATCGGCCAGAGAGCCCCTCCTTGATGTTGAAGACGACGAAGCACCCGGGGGACAAATTCAAGACGAGCCTCAAAATTCTATTGAGGCCGAAGAGGAAAGTGATAGGCCGAGTGATCTTGAACCGGCCATAGAGCCTCCCGTTAGTGAGGAGGACGATGATGAAGACCCCATTATTGAAATCGGTAATGAACCGCTCGGGGGGCAAGTTTCGCAGAGACCGATTGACTGTAAATCGGTCCATGAAGCTTTTGAAAATATTCTTTTGAGGAAACTCAGCCTCAAGGAATTGTTCAATTTTTTCGGTCTCTTTGTAGTGACCGATTATTATTTTTACTTTAAGCCAATTAATTATTTGGCTTGGGTTGATCTACATCCACGGTGGCTGAGTGGGTGTCACCAAAAACTTACGGTTATTTGGTGGCTATTTCTGCAACAATGGTACTATCAAAAAACTGAAAAGGTGCTGAAGACCGGACTGAATTAATTCAGTCAGTAGTGCTATTCGGACTCACAAGGCCGAAAGCAAGAATAATAATAAATAAAGTAATGCTGGAAGGATGCTTAGGATGCTGAATCGGACATAGAGGCCGATGGTGTAGTGTCGAAAGTGCTTGTATAGAAGTCAAGTGGTGGAGCCCGATTCATTCAGTTTATTTGAAAGGGGCGTAACATGATAGTTGCAACAATTACAATCGGTCTTTTGGTCAAGCCCGATATTAGTTCAAAGATCATCGGTCTACATGATGAGCCCGATATCAGTCTAAGGTAATCGGGCTAGATAAATATGGCCATTCAAAATTTCACTTGTTTTTATTTTAAACGGCCAGGGGGGCAATTGTTTGCACCTAAAAAATACATTTTTTAAATCAAAGTTTGTAGAGGCCGATTAGAATTCTTTTAATCGGACTCATGAGACCGATGGCAAAATTAATGGCTGAGCGGTTACTTCAAAAGTTGATCGGGCTTATTACAGTCGGGCTAACCACCATGAGATCGGGCTAAACCACGAGTTGATCGGGCTTACTACCGTTGCGCTAGTACTATTTCTATCGGGCTTGGACTGATCACTCTTTGATCGGGCTGGCTAATATGTAAATTCGGACTTATAGACCGATTGTGTATATTGCCAAGCGTGGTAGGGCCAAGTCAGAGTGCTCGGGCTCATTCTATCGGACTTCAAAAGTTGATCGGGCATCACTGTGATCGGACTGACCAACTTTGGGTATTTATTCAGTCGGGCTAGGCCTTATTTGGCAGTTCAATGCCATCGGACTGTGTATATATCGGGCTTCCATTATGCTTGCACCATCGGGCTGCCACCTCATTTCACTACACATATCAAAGTGAGCCGGCCACTACATAGTTGTTCCAAATTGGTAACTTATTTTGTGCAGTCAGTGTTCTAATCAATTTGGAAAAGATAAAGAGTACTAATCCCTACAAACTCTCTAAATATTGTTACCATATCTGATAAGGTAATTAATTCCTATCCAAGTCTATCAAAGTTAGAAAACTAACTGATAAGGGAAAGGGAAATATTATTATATCTTTTACTTGGTGGCAAAGCAAGAGGAATAAAGCCAATATGTGGACCAGATTCAAGATTCAATATATATACACATATATATATATTTCGAAGATATGGAAGCTATTATCAGTTTATGGAGATAAACTGGTATTTTTTACCAGATAATATTCATCAGATATTTCCTACTTTATCTAGAAGACCTCCATGGCCGCTATAAATTAACAGGCAGGCCAAGCCTTCAACTCACTTCGCGTCTCTTCGAAAAAGCATTCAACCATGCATTCTTAGCGCTCCTAGCATTCCTTTTATTTTTCTTAGGCTTTCTTAGATTTCAATTACACCCATTGTAATTCCTTCTTTTATTTTAATTAAATAAAATCCTGCTTTTTATTTAATTTCTTTTCTTAATCACTTGCTAGACTTGTGTGCTTCAACACTGTCTAGGGACCTTAGGTGAGGGTACTTTCCTACTCACCTTTCACAATCGCCTGTTAGATGTCAGATTTTCAAACCTTGTGTATCACTCACACAAGTGCTTTAGGAAATTTTGTTTTAATTAGTTTGGGTCTACCTCACAAGGCTCTGGCACGCCCGAACAACATTTACAGCAAACAGACCCTCGGTTCTCAATTACAACATTTTTGTCCATGTATTGGTTGTTCATAAAGGCTTTCATTTGGTTGTTTATGAGGTTTTTCGTTCGTTTGTTTGATTTAGCATACAAATTGCAGAATTAGGAATTGCCATTGAAATGGGGAAACAATATTTTTAATTGCCATTAACTTAGGGCCTATTTGGGTTAGCTGAAATAGTAAAATATATTTTTTTTTTAGTGATTATTTGTTTAGAGATTATTTAAGAAGTTGTGTGGTGTTTAGGTTAGTTGAGGGATTAATAGATTTTTCTAAGCACGGGTGCTAATTTGGAAAAAAAAATTGAAAAAGTGATAATTTGCATAAAATGACCAAAAAGGATACGAGGAGGCATTAGAGTTGGTAGAGGATAAGTTATGGAAGGCTATTCTTTTACTAATATAAAAATGAAAAAAATGTGATTATTTGTTTCAAATAATCTACCGTTTCTAGCTAGCTTACAAAACAACCACTTTTATTTCCTAAAATCAGCAAAACGCTAAACAATTAAGCTAATTCAAACACTTCCATTTTACAGAACAATCCCTTTTATTTCGGGATAATCTATAATTCAGTATTTAATGTCTGAAATTCAGCTAACCCAACCAAAGCTCTTAACATTGAGAAAATTCAATTAGATCATGCTAAGAAATATTTGCTACCATCAATGCTACATTTTTATCACGCCCAAGAGTAGAAATAATTGAGAGAAATTAAAATTTTCCCTTTTAGACCCATAAGCCATGACAAGTTGTGTCACCAGATTGTCCACAACAACATTCTAAAAAGGAATTAACTTTAATGTAACATAAAGCTAGACATAACATTTGAAACATTTCAAGGTTTAAACTAAACTATTAACAAGGCGATTAATGTCGAATATAAACATAGCCTGAATTATACATGGTTCAAAATACGTCTTAATTAAAAACATAAACAAAGATCCGGCTCTTCTTCTTCTGGATTGCCGCCATCAACTTAATTGCATATATAGTCATAGTCCTCTTCTTGGTATTCTTCCTATGAATAATTTGGATATGGGAATGTCCAAGGCATTTATGCTGTCAGTTTGTGAAAGCCTAGGGAATGTAATTACTCAACAAGTACTTGTATGGGAATGAGCAGCGTAATGGGACAAACATTCATAGTGATATCAACATTATTCTTACTACGAGATTATTACCATGCTTAGCTCAATATTTTAGTAAGAGTATTATAACTGATAAGCGTGACCGTGCGTGAAACTATAGATGCAATTGATAATGTACTTGATTAATTACACATGACACCCTACCTTGGAATTCTGATCTATCACCGACATGACTACTTTTCTGGACACTTTCTGACATAACACCATTGGTTTAGAATACCATCGCTTTAAATGGCCGAATGGTTAATTTTTCATCGTTGCCTTGAATGGCTGAAATTGATGTCATCACCTAGAATGGCCAATTAACCAAGTTATTCTAGATTGTCGTGACCTAATCAAGAGATCGAGTATTGATCACCTAGAATGGCCGTATGTCAATTTGCTATCGTCGACGCCCCAATGGCCATAATAGCATCATCGCCTTGAATGGACAATTGATCAAGATGTTTGACAACTACGACTGACCAAAACATCATGATTAATTTGCTAATGTTGCCCCAGTGGCCATAATAGCATCATCTCCTTGAATGGATGATTAATCATGACCACACAACTATGTGAGTTTTTGGACCTCCACGGCTGGCAACCACATGCGACTATGACAATATTGAACTGGCCTCCGCAGTCAGACTAATTCGATTCAAAGTGCATGCCGACTCCGACGATGTAAAACAATATGTGCGTAAGGATAACTTCTAATATTCAAAGGTAAAAGAATGCACAACATATATTTTTAGAGGTACAATATGCAACAGCGGGGGACCATCATACACAACATATAGGTTCTGAAACATGGAAGTTGCCACTATCACAACTCATACTATAGCAGAAAATTAGAAAGTATATATCAGTACATGCAACCGATTAGAACATGCAACCGGTTTTAAGGTCACATAAGGTACTTACAACAAGTTATAAGGTATAATCGGTTACAAAGCTGAAGTTGGTACCTCTAATCGGTTATAGGGTACAACTAGTTATAGGTACTGGTTCTACTCTATGAGCAGAAAAACTACAATCTGAAGGGTACAACATGCAAAACATAAGTACTATGTGCATTACCCAAAGCATAACATGCAAAGCATGGGGAACAACATATAAAACCTGGAATACAATACAAGGGTCTGAAGAATATTCAGTTCATCACCAAAGAATACACAAAAAAGGAGCATGCAACCGGTTACTACGAGTAATAAGTTAGGAGTAGTCAATGGGTACATGTAACCGATTAAGAAGTGCTATCAGTTACAGGGTCACATTAGGTACACGTACACATAACCGGTTCTGAGGTATAACCAGTTATGGGGGACGTCTGGAGGGGAAGTTTGGGACGTTGTATGTCATCATCTATTAAGCATCCAAGCTACATTTCAAACACTACTAAGAGAATTTTAACACTCACCTTATGAATTTACGAGGTATGCGAATGAGTGTGGACTTAGTGAACTTGAGCTTCAAGCTTTAATGGCTTCCTTTCTTCCTTCTCGCTCTTCTTCTACCGTTATTGTCACGCCCCGACGTAGCATAAATAAGGAAAGCGTTTAATTTCCTTTATGGACCCGTAGGTCGCGACAGTTTGAAGGATCGATTCCGTCCCAAACGTCAAACAACAAAACATAATAATCAGAGTAAAGCAATCAAGGCTTACAAAAAATTTCTAACTTATTACATCTTATGAACCGGGGTCAACTAAGGCACAGACCGCCTTGAAAATAAAATAATAACTTAGAGTCTGTTACAGTCATCCTTAAAACAAAACAGTTTAAAAACTCAAACAGATAAACTTAAAGCATATATTTAATGAACATTTCTCTTATTCCAAAAGCGGCCATTCTCAATTCGCATAGTCATATGATTCCTCCTGGTTATAACCTGAAAAGCCTGAACACGAATGTCCAGGACGCATCAACGTCGTCAGCTTCAAGAAGCTGGTGAGTATTAAAAACATGACTTTAAATGTAAAACATACCCATTTACCTTTTTCCAATTCCAAATTAAATCCACAAGTTTATAATTATGATTAAAGAGCTCGTTTAGAAAAACAACCACAACATTATTAAAGAGGGTAAATTTACGCAGATGGGACCGTGTATGAGAACAATGCACCACACTCATCTTGCCGACTCTTTTCTCTCGACAGCCACAACAACCCACTATCCTACTCCTGGTATCTTTGAAACACTCAGATAGCCACACTTTAGCAACGGGGCGCCAGGGAGTGTCCAGTTGCCTCACACTTTGGTCCGGGGTACCAGGGAGTGTCCAATGCCTCACACTTTGAATACCCTAACCGCCATGCAAATACCGGGGCAACCCCTCACACAGTATCCAGACTCGAGTTATCAGGGAGTGTCCGTAGGCCACACTTTAGCACTACCATGGGTGCCAGGGAATGTCCGAGTTCGGCTTCACACACTTTAACGCTTCCATGGGCGTCAGGGAGTGTCCATATTTGCCACCGTCGCATTTCAAAGATACCCTCTCCACGATCTCAACCACAACCACAACCACAATCACAACCACGACCACAACCACAAACTCATACTCAACCACAACCACAACCACGACCACAAACACAAACTCATACTCTTTCCACACTACCATTACTCTTTTCCACACAGACTGACACCCCTATGCATGTACCACTGACCCACATGAATGGTATGCACTTAAACGAAAACAAAAATGCTGAATTAAAGGAACAACACGCGTACGGGGATTAATGAGTCATACTACAATGTTTTAATCATTCAAACATAACCAAATAGAGTTCTGATTAACTAAATATCCCAAACAGAGCCTTAACAGTACTAAAAAGTTGAACCAAACAGACCTTAAACACAAAACAGACAAAAATAGAAACTGTCAGAACTCGCGCGCGCGGGCCGCTCGCGCGAAAGGTCGCTCGCGCGGGCCGCTCGCGCGATATGCCCATTTTCCTTTTTATAATATAACTTTTCTGTCTGCCTGAGGAAAGCAAGGTCGCGCGCGCGGATCGCTCGCGCGAAGGGGTTCTCGCGCGACCAGCCAATTTTTCATTTATATAAATAAAATTCTTACGTCTGCCTGGAGACGCCTAACTCGCGCGCGCGGGCCGCTCGTGTGAAAGGTCGCTCGCGCGGGCCGCTCACGCGATTCCTCGCGCGCGCGATCGCGGCGCGAGATGAAGCTGAGGCTTCATCTTCTCCGCAGGAACTGTTCTGTTTCTGCAAAACAGGGGTCTTTTTGACCTATTTCCATTCTGTGAGTTACTAGGCCTTATAGTATATAATTCTCTTTGGTTTTTCACAAGGATTAAGAATCCATTATCAATTTAACATGAATCAATCTATAACTCTCTAATTTTATGAAAAACTAAAACATGTCCAAATTTAATTTTCAATATACTTTGTGGTATGAACAAATTAGGCTCTATAACTCTAAACATAGCATATATGATGTAAGATCTTTCATATTCATCTCTAAAAATGAATTTAGATTAAGGTTTGAAAATCTTGATTTCAAGCTATGAACTTCCATACGTAGGATCAACAATGGTGTATTTATCAAACAAGCTATACTAACAGTAAATAAGCATATATTACATTCAAAGTGAGTTGATAATACTCACTTGATGAAGATTAACAGATTTGGTTGAGAAAGAAGCACAAATAAGAAATCCAAAACAAGCTTGTAGGCTATGGTGGAGAGCTTTCTCTTTCTAAATAATCCAGAAATCAAACTCTCAGGCCCTCTCTTTTCTCTCTGTGTTTTATGATGCAGAATGTGTAGTGTAAAAATCTGTGAGTTGTGTGTGTATATATAGAGCTACAAGAACTTGGAGACCAAGCAAAATTAAGAACTTCACTTAGCAAGCTCTAATTGAGTTAACCAAACCTTAAACTCTCTAAATTCACAGCATATACACATACGTATGATATATACACAGATGAGTATTAACTCATCTGCTATCCAAGAGCCAAGTAGGTGTATAGGGGTCAATTCATATGTGTTTGTCAAAACAAGCTTATGGCCTTAACTTAGCACACACAAAACAAGTTTAACCAAACAAGACCTTACCCAATGATGAGTTTCCATAATTAGAAATAAAGCATTTGTCCAATCAGTCACTTCCAAAATCTGTGGAAGTCTAACACAGCGCGGACAGTTTTGGACATAAACTGGTATTTTCGGGGCGCGGTGGTCACCACAAAAATACAGAAAATTCATTTTAACTTAAGAAATGGTTTTCTGGTTTCATAAAAATACTAATTGAGTCAATAGAAGTTATTTTCACCGTTTTTGGAATACAGACTTTGAAATCCACACAGGTATCACTAACTTTGTAAAATTGCAGTTTGGCCCCCAATAAACTTTAAATGTGAATTAGATAAAAAAATAGATATTCCAAACAAGTGACTGGAATTAAAGTAAAAGCTGACCATGCTAATTGAATTTAAATATGCCAATGCAAATACACATAAATTAAATATGGACATGAATTTTAAATTAAATGAATTTTTTAAATTAAATGGAAATGCAGGTTATTACACCCTTCCTCCCTTAAACAGGATTTCGTCCCCGAAATCAAGACTAACTAGTCATGAAATAACTCCGGGTACTTTTTCCTCATATCAGCTTCAACTTCCCACGAGGCTTCGTTCTCGTCATGGTGATTCCACTGAACCTTCACCAACGGGATATCTTTATTCCTCAACTTCTTGATACTCTGATCCAAAATCTTCACAGGTCTCTCCTTGTAAGAAACGTTATGACTCGTCTCAATATCGTCATATCTAACCACGTGCGAGGGGTCTCGTATGTATTTCCTCAACATACTTACGTGAAACACGTTGTGAACCCCAGACATCTTCGGTGGTAGCGCCAGTCGATAAGCTACTTTTCCGACTCGATCCAAAATCTCAAATGGTCCAATAAAACGCGGAGCTAACTTCCCTCTCTTGAGACCAAAACGTACTACTCCTCGGGTCGGTGAAACCTTGAGAAGCACGTGATCTCCAACACTAAACTCCAAATCTTTCCGGCGTCGATCAGCATAACTCTTATACCGGCTCTGAGCGGTTCTCATCCTCCCCTTGACCAAAGTAATCTTCTCATTGGTTTCTCTTACCAAATCTGGTCCCAACAACTCTGTATCCCCAACTTCTGCCCAACACAAAGGGGAACGACATGGTCGTCCGTACAATGCTTCGAACGGAGCCATACCGATACTCGTGTGATAACTGTTGTTATAGGCGAATTCAACCAACGGCAAGTGTGTCTCCCAAGATTCTTCAAAATCGATCACACAAGCCCTGAGCATATCCTCCATGATCTGATTAACACGCTCAGTTTGCCCATCTGTCTGAGGGTGAAAAGCAGTACTCATCTTGAGCAAAGTTCCCATAGCTTCTTGCAGACTTTCCCAAAATCCAGAGGTAAAACGTGCGTCACGGTCTGATACAATCGACACAGGTGCACCGTGAAGTCGCACAACTTGTTGTATGTACATCCGGCTCATCTTCTCTACTGGGTAAGTCATACTATAAGCGATAAAGTGAGCGGATTTCGTCAGTCGATCCACAATTACCCAAATAGCGTCATGATTCTGCTGCGACCGGGGTAATCCCACTACAAAATCCATCGTAATGTGCTCCCACTTCCAACCAGGAATAGGTAGTGGTTGCAACAATCCTGACGGTCTCTGATGTTCGGCCTTGACTTGCTGACACGTCAAACACTTGGATACAAATTCGGCCACGTCTTTCTTCATACCTTCCCACCAGAAATTTCTCTTCAAATCTTTGTACATCTTCGTTCCTCCCGGGTGAACTGTATATCTTGACTTATGCGCTTCTTCCAGGATATCCTTCCTTAACTCTTCATTACCTGGCACACATAATCTCTCTCTGCAACGATATCCTCCATCAACTCCCACTTTCCATTCTGTCGGGTCTTTTTCTGACATCTTCACGAACCATGCCTGAAACTTCTCATCTTCTTTCTGAGCTCCAATAATGCGGTCGATAAGAACAGGCTGCAGGATAAGACATCCGAACAATTGTCCTTCTCCTTCTTCAGCACTCTGTACATCGAATTCCGCCAAAGTCTCCAAAGCTCGCCACTCTCTCACCATTAAGGAGGCGATCGTCTCACGAGTCTGTCGACTCAGGGCATCAGCAACCACATTAGCTTTACCCGGGTGATATTTTAATGTGAAGTCGTAATCTTTGATCAGCTCCATCCATCTGCGCTGCCTCATGTTCAACTCTTTCTGTGTGAACAAGTATTTCAAACTCTTGTGATCGGAGAACAAATCAAACTTCTCACCGTAGAGATAGTGTCTCCAAATCTTGAGTGCGAAGACTACTGCTGCCAACTCCAAATCATGAATGGGATAGTTCAACTCATTCGGCTTCAGCTGTCTGGATCCATAGGCGATAACTCTGCCTTCTTGCATAAGTACGCACCCTAATCCTTGATATGACGCGTCACTAAAGATAGTGAACTTCTCATCAGGCTTGGGTATTGCTAGTACTGGTGCGGTAGTGAGTCTCTCTTTCAACTCTAGAAAGGCTCGCTCATGCTTCTCTGTCCATTCAAACTTCAGATTCTTCTTCGTCAACCCGGTTAAGGGTGCTGCTATCTTTGAGAATCCCTCAACGAATCTCCTGTAATAGCCTGTGAGTCCAAGAAAGCTCCGAACTTCTGTAGGGTTGCTCGGTCTAACCCAATTTGATACAGCATCGGTCTTGGACGAATCCACTGCAAATCCTTGAGATGACACCTTGTGTCCCAAAAATTTCACTTCTTGCAACCAGAACTCACACTTACTGAACTTGGCATACAACTGATGGTCCTTGAGCGTCTGCATCGCAATCCGTAGATGTTGCTCGTGTTCTTCTCCTGACTTAGAATAGATCAAAATATCATCAATAAAGACGATGACAAACTGATCTAAATAAGGCTTGAACACTCTGTTCATCAAATCCATGAATACTGCCGGGGCATTCGTCATTCCAAACGGCATCACCAGAAATTCATAATGACCATATCGGGTTCTGAAAGCAGTCTTAAGTATGTCTTCTTTTCGTACCCTCAACTGATGATATCCCGACCTCAGGTCTATCTTGGAAAATGTCGTAGCTCCTTGTAGTTGATCAAACAAATCATCGATCCGAGGCAAGGGATACTTGTTCTTGATAGTCACGCGGTTCAATTCTCTGTAGTCGATACACAATCTGAGTGTCCCGTCCTTCTTCTTTACAAATAACACCGGTGCTCCCCAAGGCGATGTACTTGGACGTACAAAACCTAAGTTCTCGAGCTCTTGAACTTGTTCCTTCAATTCCAGCAGTTCTGTGGGGGCCATTCTGTAGGGAACCTTGGTGATCGGTACGGTACCCGGTATAAGTTCAATGCAGAACTCTATACTTCTCTCGGGCGGCAAACCAGAAACGTCTTGAAATACTTCCTCGAAGTCCTTGACTACAGGTATAGATGAAGCTGTCACCTCTGTACTGACGACTTCGATGTTGGCTAAACATCTCGTGAGGAACATATCTCCCGTAGGGTTACATTGAAAATCAAAGGGTTGATTCTCATTATCGGGGAATGTAATTCTCTTCCTCGCACAATCCAACTTCACTTGATTCTGAGAGAGCCAATCCATTCCTAGGATTATATCGAACTCCTTCATCGATAGGACAATCAACCTAGCAGGGATTTCACGATTTCCTAACCGTAAGGGACAATCCTTGCACACGTGTCCTAATCTGACTGCAGCTCCTAGTGGCAAAGTAGCCTTCAAAGCTTTCTCTAAGCGATGAGGTAAAATACCCAATCTCCGAATAGTATTAACAGATATGAACGAAAGAGCAGCACCCGTATCAAATAACACTTTAACATGGGAGTTAAACAGAGTTAATGTACCTTCTACTGCTTGCTGATCAGGTTGAGCTCCTCCATAATCTCCTTCTTCGTACGCAGTTCCATCATATCCAGCGGCATCAGGGATAACAGCATTCAAGCGAGTCTGTCCCTGTTGACCATAAGCCACCTGCTTAGGAGCAGTACAGAACCTACTGATGTGACCTGGTTCACCACAGTTGAAGCAGACTATCCCTTGCTGAGTAGCACGCCTTGGTGCCTTGCAATCACGAGCCAAATGTCCAGGGTTGCCACAGTTGAAACACTTTCCACTACTACTTCCTTCGCCTACTCGAGGTTGAGTCGGATAGGTAATAGCCTGGGTCTTCTTGCTTCCGTCGAAATTCCTCTTCTGCCCTTGGGTACGGTTCATTGGTGGTCTATTCCCAAAATTACCTCTTTGAGGCGGTCGGAATTCAAATTGTTTTCGGTTCACTCGAGCATCCTCTTCCAGATCGATAGCCAAACCAACAAGTCCTTCAAACGATTTATCCAAGTGGCCGAGAGTCAGGCGACGAATCTGCGGTGTCAGCCCTTGATTGTACTTACGGATCTTCTTCTCTTCAGTATCAACTAGGTGTGGAGCAAACCGAGACAGTCTTTCAAACTGTGTGGTGTACTCTTGCACCGACTTGGTTCCTTGCGTCAGATCCATGAATTCCTTCTCTCTTCTGTGCCTCTCCGTAGCCGGGAAGTATTTCTCTAAAAATCTCCCTTTGAACGCAGTCCACGTCATTCCCATAGCAGCTCCATTCTCGATAGTAGCTATGACCGAATCCCACCAATCTGCGGTAGCATCGGTCAACTGAAATGTAGCCAACCTCCTCTTGTCCATTTCGTTGCACTGGACAGCTTCGAACATGCGGTCCATCTGTCTCAACCACTGTTCCGCTTTCCAGGGTTCCGCGGTACCCGCAAACTGTTCGGGCCTTAGAGCACGGAATCTTTCTAGCAACTTGTCTCCCGTTTGACGGTCTCTTCGGTTGTCATTCGTATTACCGATTCTTTCTAACCGTCTGATAAATGCTTCAAACATCCCTGTAAGATCAGCAGCCTCGGGCGCTCCCTCGATTAGGTTCCTGTTCCTCCTGACTCCTTCAGCCATTCTATGCATGATAGTGGTAGTAGAATGAGAATCATGCATGCAACAGTGCTATGAAGTAATTTAAACAACAACATTCAAAAGAGTATATTTTATATATATAACTTCTGTCAAGTTGATACAAAAAGCATGTATGGTCAGGTCAATGCCTACCCTATCTGTATGGGTTAGGACGCATGCAAGAGTTAATGTTACAAAAATGGGGTCATTGCCCTATACTCTAATGCATGTAAATACAGTTGCAAAAAGAGACAGAGCTAATAGTCAAAAGTGGTTAATATGTACAAGTCATAACTAAAACGTCAACCATCTCCATAAGCGGCTATCAGGAGATCTAGCGAATCGACAGGGCAAAATCGCTGAACAACGAATGGTCCAACCCCGTCATAGCTGTGAGAGGTGGACGATGAAGCAGGTACAAGAGCATCTGCCTCATCTACCATCACCTCAGGCAGGGCTAGCTCAAGTGCTAGCTCAGCCTCTAGCTCAGCGGCAAGATCATCTAGACCTATGCCGTCCTCTAAAATCTCCCCACCTACTGGGACCACCTGAACAACCTCTGCATCGTCCTCAGCAATGGGAACCACCGGCGGAGGCATCTCCAACTGAGCCAGATGGGCATGCACGATCTGGATCTCGAGGGGAAGGTAGAAAGCATCGCTATTGACCAACCTCAGAATCTCGACCAAAACCAGACGCTGAGCCTCTGCGAAATATCGAAGCTCTAAACGGATACGGGTCAGGTCAACTAGGCCTACCACGTGAACCTGGTGCCAAACCTCAGATACTACCGTCGTCACGGCCAACTGCTCTACGGCCGCCTGATATAAGTCGAGAAAGGCTGGGATCACTGCCCCAGGTATCACGAAGTGTCCTCCAAACCTGTCTGGTACATAAAGTGGGGGAGCTGGATCCATACCTGATAAAAAGGTACTACTTAAAGTCAGAACAGAATAATCTTAGGCGTTTGGGTTCTGAGTCTATCCTCCCTGTCGTATCATCGGGTGTGTAACACTTAATGGAATGTGGAATCGGGTCTATACTGGTAAACCCTAACCTGGCTAAACTATCTTGAGATAAATAATAACCTGGCTCTGATACCACTAAATCCTGTCACGCCCCGACGTAGCATAAATAAGGAAAGCGTTTAATTTCCTTTATGGACCCGTAGGTCGCGACAGTTTGAAGGATCGATTCCGTCCCAAACGTCAAACAACAAAACATAATAATCAGAGTAAAGCAATCAAGGCTTACAAAAATTTTCTAACTTATTACATCTTATGAACCGGGGTCAACTAAGGCACAGACCGCCTTGAAAATAAAATAATAACTTAGAGTCTGTTACAGTCATCCTTAAAACAAAACAGTTTAAAAACTCAAACAGATAAACTTAAAGCATATATTTAATGAACATTTCTCTTATTCCAAAAGCGGCCATTCTCAATTCGCATAGTCATATGATTCCTCCTGGTTATAACCTGAAAAGCCTGAACACGAATGTCCAGGACGCATCAACGTCGTCAGCTTCAAGAAGCTGGTGAGTATTAAAAACATGACTTTAAATGTAAAACATACCCATTTACCTTTTTCCAATTCCAAATTAAATCCACAAGTTTATAATTATGATTAAAGAGCTCGTTTAGAAAAACAACCACAACATTATTAAAGAGGGTAAATTTACGCAGATGGGACCGTGTATGAGAACAATGCACCACACTCATCTTGCCGACTCTTTTCTCTCGACAGCCACAACAACCCACTATCCTACTCCTGGTATCTTTGAAACACTCAGATAGCCACACTTTAGCAACGGGGCGCCAGGGAGTGTCCAGTTTGCCTCACACTTTGGTCCGGGGTACCAGGGAGTGTCCAATGCCTCACACTTTGAATACCCTAACCGCCATGCAAATACCGGGGCAACCCCTCACACAGTATCCAGACTCGAGTTATCAGGGAGTGTCCGTAGGCCACACTTTAGCACTACCATGGGTGCCAGGGAATGTCCGAGTTCGGCTTCACACACTTTAACGCTTCCATGGGCGTCAGGGAGTGTCCATATTTGCCACCGTCGCATTTCAAAGATACCCTCTCCACGATCTCAACCACAACCACAACCACAACCACAACCACAACCACGACCACAACCACAAACTCATACTCAACCACAACCACAACCACGACCACAAACACAAACTCATACTCTTTCCACACTACCATTACTCTTTTCCACACAGACTGACACCCCTATGCATGTACCACTGACCCACATGAATGGTATGCACTTAAACGAAAACAAAAATGCTGAATTAAAGGAACAACACGCGTACGGGGATTAATGAGTCATACTACAATGTTTTAATCATTCAAACATAACCAAATAGAGTTCTGATTAACTAAATATCCCAAACAGAGCCTTAACAGTACTAAAAAGTTGAACCAAACAGACCTTAAACACAAAACAGACAAAAACAGAAACTGTCAGAACTCGCGCGCGCGGGCCGCTCGCGCGAAAGGTCGCTCGCGCGGGCCGCTCGCGCGATATGCCCATTTTCCTTTTTATAATATAACTTTTCTGTCTGCCTGAGGAAAGCAAGGTCGCGCGCGCGGATCGCTCGCGCGAAAGGGTTCTCGAGCGACCCTCGCTCGCGCGACCAGCCAATTTTTCATTTATATAAATAAAATTCTTACGTCTGCCTGGAGACGCCTACCTCGCGCGCGCGGGCTGCTCGCGCGAAAGGTCGCTCGCGCGGGCCGCTCGCGCGATTCCTCGCGCGCGCGATCGCGGCGCGAGATGAAGCTGAGGCTTCATCTTCTCCGCAGGAACTGTTCTGTTTCAACAAAACAGGGGTCTTTTTGACCCATTTCCATTCTGTGAGTTACTAGGCCTTATAGTATATGATTCTCTTTGGTTTTTCACAAGGATTAAGAATCCATTATCAATTTAACATGAATCAATCTATAACTCTCCAATTTTATGAAAAACTAAAACATGTCCAAATTTAATTTTCAATATACTTTGTGGTATGAACAAATTAGGCTCTATAACTCTAAACATAGCATATATGATGTAAGATCTTTCATATTCATCTCTAAAAACAAATTTAGATTAAGGTTTGAAAATCTTGATTTCAAGCTATGAACTTCCATACGTAGGATCAACAATGATGTATTTATCAAACAAGCTATACTAACAGTAAATAAGCATATATTACATTCAAAGTGAGTTGATAATACTCACTTGATGAAGATTAACAGATTTGGTTGAGAAAGAAGCACAAATAAGAAATCCAAAACAAGCTTGTAGGCTATGGTGGAGAGCTTTCTCTTTCTAAATAATCCAGAAATCAAACTCTCAGGCCCTCTCTTTTCTCTCTGTGTTTTATGATGCAGAATGTGTAGTGTAAAAATCTGTGAGTTGTGTGTGTATATATAGAGCTACAAGAACTTGGAGACCAAGCAAAATTAAGAACTTCACTTAGCAAGCTCTAATTGAGTTAACCAAACCTTAAACTCTCTAAATTCACAGCATATACACATACGTATGATATATACACAGATGAGTATTAACTCATCTGCTATCCAAGAGCCAAGTAGGTGTATAGGGGTCAATTCATATGTGTTTGTCAAAACAAGCTTATGGCCTTAACTTAGCACACACAAAACAAGTTTAACCAAACAAGACCTTACCCAATGATGAGTTTCCATAATTAGAAATAAAGCATTTGTCCAATCAGTCACTTCCACAATCTGTGGAAGTCTAACACAGCGCGGACAGTTTTGGACATAAACTGGTATTTTCGGGGCGCGGTGGTCACCACAAAAATACAGAAAATTCATTTTAACTTAAGAAATGGTTTTCTGGTTTCATAAAAATACTGATTGAGTCAATAGAAGTTATTTTCACCGTTTTTGGAATACAGACTTTGAAATCCACACAGGTATCACTAACTTTGTAAAATTGCAGTATGGCCCCCAATAAACTTTAAATGTGAATTAGATAAAAAAAATAGATATTCCAAACAAGTGACTGGAATTAAAGTAAAAGCTGACCATGCTAATTGAATTTAAATATGCCAATGCAAATACACATAAATTAAATATGGACATGAATTTTAAATTAAATGAATTTTTTTAAATTAAATGGAAATGCAGGTTATTACAGTTATTCTCTTTGTAACTCCTTTCTCTCTACGTACACTTAGGATGGAACTTTAGCAAGTGGAAGAGTGTACGGAGCTATGTCCAGGTCTAAGTGTGATTCTCGTTGACGACGTAAACATCGATATGAAACTAAACGGTGATCAAATGTGTGTCTAAACATTCACATAAGCATTATAATCCTCAAATTTGTAAAATCGAAAATGAAAAAAAAAAAAAAATCAATTGCTATTGATATACCGAAAAATGCAGATTTTACAATTTTTGGACATCAATTACAATTGCTTAAAATTGGAAACTATAGGAACCAAAATATTGCAATTGATAATCAATGGTACGTCCAACTGAAAATTCGCCCAAACAATAGGGTACCATATTGTCTCTAATAAGTGAACTCGTGCAAGGCATGTGGGTGTTCAGTCAAGTTGCATCGATTGAGTTAGAAGCAGGGCCCACTTTGCAACAAATACAAAACTACATGGTCCAAATTGTTTCAATTGATGATCGAGGCCCCAACATGAACTTTGCCCAAACTACAGTGTCCCAAAAAAATTAGCCTTTTTTTTTCACAACACTCATGAGTATTAACCTTAATTGAAATGAGTTTGTAAATTGAGTAGTGTTGAATCAAAATTGTGGTGCCCAAAGTAAAACTTTGCTAAGTACAGGGAAAGTATTTTTTGACTTTCATGTATTCAACAAAGTAGTTTTTTGGGTTGTCATTATTGCTTTGGCAATAGTGGTAGCCATTTGATAGCTTTTTAAGATTTTCAAAAAGCTGATGACCAAAAAAAAAAAGGTTTAAAAATAGAACGTTGAACTTTAGGTAAAAATTCGTAGAAATAACTACCAAAAGTTTAAGCGTTGATTCTTAGTTTGTGAAAAGTCTTGAAAAGGAAAACTTCACTAAACATTTATGTAAAGTCCAGTAAAATTTCTCTTAATTCACGTCGGTCCAGTAAAATTTTACTTACTATTTATGAACGGAGGACATTCCCCAACCAGGAATCTCAAGTGTTATTTTTTTTATGGCATTGGGAAGAGGGAGGTTCGAACATTGAACTGATACCATGGCCCACCACACCAAAAGGGCACATTTCTAACGATGAATTTTTGTTAGGAAAATTATTACTAACGGTAATAGTCCGTTAGTATTTGGGCATGGGTAATCTTTCCAATGGATTTTTAATGGTAAATTTCCGTTAGAAAAAATAAATTACTAACGGAAATAGTCCGTTAGTAATACGTTTACTAATGTCAATTCTCCGTTAGTGATTTATCATTTTTAATGTAAATAATCCGTTAGTAACATTTTTTCTAACTGTTTAATTTCTAACAATTTTGCACATGAAAATGTTTGTATTGGAAAATATCCATTAGGAATCGTTTTAAAATTTCTAAAAAAAAAATTAATTATTTGCTCCCGAATTTTGATTTGCACTTAATTTATATTTCATACTTACCCTTTCACAAGCATAATTATCTCTGACTGTCACGCCCCGGAGTAGCCAAAAATAGAGAAAATTTAAAATTTCCTTTCTGGACCCATAGGGAATGATGAGTTACATAAAACTGATCTGTTCGTGCAACATATTAACATAATTATATATCAGAGTAAGGCATTGCAAAAATGTTTAATGGTATTCATGGGGGAACTTAAAGTGTTTGCTACTTAGGCTATTACAGAAGTTCCAAATGAAAACCACAAAAGATAAGTTTGGGCGATCGATGCCACTTAAATTATTACATAACAAATTAAAGATAGTTGTTTAAAACATAAAGGAAGTCTTAATACGAAAGTATGCCAGAGTCCTCCTTCTAGCTGGCAAGCCCGTAACCTTCGTTATCGTACTCTTCCTGATAGTCTGCTTCAGGATCATCTCCCTGATAGTTCCCATCTTGAGGATAGTGATACTCACCTTCAAGGTCACCTTGATAGTCCTCCTCATTATAACCTAGACGTAAAATGTCCAGGGCAGGGAAGGAGCCGTTAGCTTTTGAAGCTAAGTGAAATCGTCTTAACCGATCACTCCTAATACATTTAAGGATATACAGATACAACAATATCTTGAAACAATATTAATGAACATATGACATGGTAGTATGACGACACAATGCAGTATCGATATATTCGACTTTAACTCCACCATGGACACCACAACTGACTCATGTAACTTGTTACATTACCAGTGTAACGCCGTTAGCTTAGAGTAGAATGATTACGTTGCTATCGTCGCCTAGCAGGGCCCTATAGCAGTTTTGGTTTTAAAAAGAGTGTAATCAATGGACTCTTAGGTCCTCGTGACCTTGCCTGGAGAATAGAATAGTTACAGCACTATCGTTGCCTAGCAGGGCCCTATAGCATTCAAAAGGTAACTATTGTATTCTGATGGACACTTTGCTATCGTCGTCTAGCATGGCCTCATAGCGTATCAACCATCAACTCATACATAACTTCAATGATTTCAATGGAAACTCTGGCTATCGTCGCCTAGCAGGGCCCTATAGCAGTTTCATCGTTGTTCCCATTTACTTGACTGTACCACTCGGACCACTGCGGTCCATTGATGTGTACAACAATATGACTGGGTTAGTCCCCGTGACTAACCATTCAGACGTCAACATTGACATCATGACTCTACTATGTTCATATGAATGTTCATGTGATTGTATAAACGTGAAAATATGATAAGCAGGAATATCAACGAGTATTAACTAAGCATGAAGTATAGCTAACTAATATGCATTCATCATGTAAGTAGGAATCTCAACATTCACATGATTAATACTTATCAGTATCGTCCACACAGGACGTACTGGGTATGCATATATGTACAAAGAATAATTCTATAATATACCAAGTGAGTTAGGACAACTCACCTCGATGCGGGTGCGTAGAAACGAGCGTAGTGGTGGTTCCTACAGAGTATATAAATTCATAGAATGTTGATTAATAAGCGTACTAGAATCAAGGGCATAATGATAATTGTGTCGGGTGGGTTCCTAAACCTCAACATGATGATCTAGACATCATTCTGAGTCTAACGCCATTGACTAGACTCAAATCGGAGTCCGTCGCATAAAAGGCTGGATTTTCTATACCAGTTTGGGCCCTAAAGATAAGCTGTATTTTTTACCGTGTCGAAAGGTCACCAAACTTTAAGGGGATGTTCTAGACATTATTCTAAGATTCTGGGAACTGACCGCGTATTTTCTGAGCTACGTTTTATTTATTATGAATTTCTGAAGTTCTAAACGTCTAATAATAGACTTAAGAACACCCAAATAATAAAGTATATTTTAGGAAGACATTTGACCTTTATAAATATTTTTATTAAATACGAGCCCTTAAATTAGGCTAGTGATATTTTTTCCCATAATTTTCGGAGTCCATTTGGTATTTAAATAATTTAATTTCATCCAAACGGGTCCTTTTATAATTAATAAATAATTATTTGAAACGCTAAAGTTGGGTTTTATAAATACTAATTTATAAAATAATTCATTAGACCCTTAGGGAGAGTTAATATAATTTTCCCATAATTAAAGTTGATCATTAGGTATTTAATACGTAATTATTATAATTATAAACTATTTCTTATTATTTATTTAGGTTCAAATAAATAATAATTGAAACACATAATAATTAATATCTTATAAAATACCCTATAATATATATATATATATATATATTTTTTCAGAATATATAAGTATTATTTAAAATAATATCTTATAATTGAAAATAAAATTTTGGCATTTAAAATCTATTTATAACATAATTTAACTATTTATAATTATTTGTAACTATTTATTAATACATAATATATAGAATAAATAGTTCCTTTTTCAACTAATCCGAGTTAACAGAATAAAATAATTACTAATTATTATCAAAACAGATTATTAAATCTTTAATTAAGATTAACAGGTTAATTAGCAATATAAAATAACTAATAATAATAAAAGGCAAAGACCCGCGGGTCAACTTGACCCGATCCGGATCCAATGGACTACCCATTTAAAGACTCAGAAGAGTCCATGACCAAAAACTCGCGGGTCAAACCCGAACCGGCCCGACTTAAACGCGCTAACCCATTTAGAGACTCAATAGAGTCCATGGTTAAAACTCGCGGGTTCAACTCGATCCTAATCGGGTTCTCTTAGTTATTTAACAATTGGTCCAACCCGTATACCCAAACCCGGACCCATACTAACTCACATCCTAACCCGGCCCTTTAACCCGAACCAGACCCAACCAAATCTGGTTGGATCCGAAATGAAACGACACCGTTTCATTAAGTTGTCTTCGGGTTATTTTGAACGACCCGACCCGTTTGGAATTAAAATGACATAACCCTATTATCAACAGGTTTGTACACCCACTACAGCTCGAGGTATAATCAAATTAAGAGCTAGGGTTCCGGTCATCCTCTCCGATGTCTAGCCGCCGCCGGCGAGCCCTGTTTTTCACCGGAAAACTTCAAATGCCTATAACTTCTTCATTCCTCCATGTAAATTGGCAAGACCAACGCCAAAATGACCGGTTTGGGACCCTCTATGACATACTAGGAGCTCAAGATCTAGTTCATTCGTTTTAGGGTCCTATTAGGGGATTATTCTTTCTCGGTTTTTGGAGAATAATCGGGTGCATGGCCGGCCAAACGTGGTTTAGGCCAAAAGTTGTGCCAATGGGGGTATATGGGGATCCTTAGGACCTGTTTGGTCTAATTTTTAAGGGCTATGGTTGAGTTTGACGAACTGAACTCCGGTGAGGGCTCTTTAATGGCAGTTTGTGCACAAACCAGAGCTTAAGGCTCTGTTTGGATCATCCAGAGGGTCTGGGCGTCTGTGTGTGTGAGTCTAAGGGTATAGAAAACGCAAAATAAACAAGGGGGTGGGGGTCTTACCTGTCTTGGGGTCTCTCTCTACTCCGGCGAGCTCCCTCTCTCTAGCTCCTCGTCTCTTTCTCTCTCATTCTCTACTCCTCCGGCGTCCGTGTGTGTGATTGTGTGTGGTGAGGCAATGAGCAGTGGTGTATGCGTGGTATCCCTCCCTCAACACTCGGTAACTCTCTTATATAAACACAACTCACATATGAATACACACACATCCATACATACGCACATATTTACACATGCAGATTTTGTAAAATCTGTGGAATTAGATAGGTTGAGAGGGACAGATTGAGATGGGTGGTGTACTTGAGAGGCCAGCGGTTTTGGGAAGTGAGGGGTAAGGTCCGGTGGGTTTTTGAGGGGATAATTGGGTAGAGGGTAGATGTTTGGGTAATGCTTATACCCAATAGGTATAGGTAAGCACAATTGCCATTTTGGGAAAGATTCTATACTACCAAAAATGTGTAGTTTGCCGTCACTTGGCTAAACGTGCTATACAGTCCGATATAAATGCAAATTCTACAGTTTTGCGTGCAAGTCAATCCGGGTTTGCAATTTACAGTCTAAGTTACAACTAAATACACACTGATGTTGTCAATATCAAGATATAAAAAGTATGCTTTTTTATTTATGCTTTACTTCTCTAAAGATTTGTAGTGTGAAAGTAAAGGTCGAACCCACAGAGATTGATTTACTACAGCGACTTAATTTTAAAACCTAAATTTAGTTAATTAAGAAAACGGATTTGATTTTTATTTTGAATTAAACTAAGAACATAAAAATAAATCTAAACTATGAAAGCAATTTAAATAGTTGTTTTTAAATAATGTTTAAGGGAACCTAGGATTGCAAATCCACCACTAGCTTCATAATAGGAATATTTATGAATTACTTTAGCTTATTACATTGGATGATAATGGGGAATTGTAGCTACAAGCTCAATTCCTCCGACAAGAAGATAATCATGGTTCAAGCACCAACATAATCCATCTTCGGTTAGCACGAATTATCCCACACTAAACTAGGGTTGTGGTATAATCCGTCTAATCTAGGCATGGACTATTCGGATACTTGATAGCACAAATCAATAAAGCACCATCACATGTAAACAATCTAAACAAGCACAGCAAGAATAGATCGTTGAGCACATCACAGTCAAAATAGATCTAAGACAAGAATAAACTTTGAAAGCAATGATTTAATCAATAGAAGTACGATTTATTTATAAAAATCCTCGGAACATGTGACTGTCATCCATACATAATAAAACTAAAATAAAAACATAAAATACTCCCTATTACTCGACTAGGGCTTCATTGAAACCCTAGATCTATGATCTAGCCGTCCATGGAAGTAGTAGATAGCAAGAGGTTGATGGAGGAGGCCATGGGAATCCTTGGTCTTCTTCTTCTTCTCCTTGTTTTTCTCTCTTCAATGACTGAAAATAATGTATATTATGGCTGTATATTGATGTGTATAATAGTGTGTAATGATTTGTAATCACAAAATTGATTTAGAATAGGATTTATGTAGAGTTTGGAAGGATTTAGGAAGCTTTCCTAAGCCAAATCGCACTAAAACTGCTATATTTTGTAATCTGGACGTCATATGCACAAACCAGCTTCGCTGGGCACTTTAATTTAACAAAATACGTGTTTTTGATTTTTGCACAGGTCGCTCGCGCGACCCGCTCGCGCGAGGTGCTTTTCGCTGCACTGCGTGACTTTCGTAGAATTGCGATAACATTTTGCTCGGAACTCGGATTGACTCGCCGTTTGAAGCCACGCGTCTATAACTCGAAGATCTACATTTTATGTCTCTGGAGAAATTTCTCAAATCCAAAGTATTCTTTGTCAAAAATGCAATTTTCCAAGACTGCTACTGCATTCAGCTTTCACCCGAATCACCGTTTGAGCCCAGAATGACTTCCAAAGCCACTAATCATTGGATTTTTGTGCATTTTCAAGTTAAAGCTCCAAATCCTACAAAATTTAGAATAATTATTAAAAATCACTTAATAACTACATGAAATGGGCTAAGAAAGCGTATTTTTAGGACTATAAACGGCAACTATTCGTCGCCGATCACACCCCCAAACCTACTCTTTGCTAGTCCTCGAGCAAAGAAAAACATAAAACTAAATACTACTATAATTAAAAATCCTAACTCACTGTCACAGGCAACGCGATTGCATTTAGCATATGCAACAAGCCTTTTAAACCCCTAGGTGTCCCTAGTAGGACGAGTGAAGTCTCGTGGGGGTTCTCATCAACAAGTCACCCACAACCATCTTTATTAACTTGTAAATTTAAAAAGTTATATTCAAATGAAAAACAAAACAATCAATACTCCTTATCATAGAACGAAGATTTGAAATAGAATAACGAACAAGAAGAAACGGAATCAAGCGTCTACCTACATCATGAAAAATAATCATAAACACATGCATCGTATAAATCCATAGAGTTTCTTATACAATTGCACGTGTGTGATATGGTAGTCAAATGAACACGCGCATGTCATGAAATTGGAATATAACTCGGATGACCATCTAACTATGCTTCGACTACGAATCTCACATTGTCAATTACACTCTAAAATGAAACACTCAGAAACAGGTGTAATTTATCTAAAATATATGAGTAAAGGAAATATGTTTTCAAAACGAGAAATGCTCACATATGACTCGAAAAGAACGCATGACGCGAAAGAATAATAGTCTCATGGAAAGGATGCCAATAATCAAGAAAAATTAATCATTACCATGTTTTAATCCTCCTCCCATCGTTTTCATATCCGAACCATGTTTCCCAAGATCAAATAGGACTTTTCAAAGGTTGTAATGTGGCTCAGGTAATGAAAAAGGATAGAAAGGATTTATCAAGTAGTTTCAGAATGGCATTGTAAGGCATGTTCGATTTCTTTCATTCTTCTTCTACAAACTTTCATCTTTTCTTTCTCTTCATTCCTTTTCATTCATTTTTCTTATTTTTTTCTTTCAATTTTTTTTTCAACCTTCCTCTTCCTTATTTTTTTCTTTATTCTTTTCCTCCTCTCGTTGCTTTTGAAACGAATAATCAATAAATAACACGGCAACCACCCCAAACATCATCTTAACTTCTTCTTCTTCTCAATCACACATCGCCTTAACACCACTAAAAGTTGATCAATCTTTCAGGGGTGAACTCCAAGTTGGCCAAATTGGAGCAAAAACAGGATAATGGTAATTAAAGAGAAATGGTATTTTAACGGCTCAAGGGGCGAACTAAGGACATTTTATCATTTATCGGTCGGCAGTAAACAAAGAAGGGCCTAAGATCATTTCCTAGGGTTATATGATTCTTCAACATTTACGACAGAAGATTATTTAGCATGGTAACAAATATTTTAACTTGACTATCAACCAAAACAAGAATAATGAGACTAAACAACAAGTTAATGCGCTATTTCAAGTGAAATTCGACAAACACAAAATGTATTTATAACCCTCTAAAAAGAAAAGATAGGCTCAAAAGCTCACCGGGTCTAGTCTCCACCTTGTGTTATCTAGAAATCCGAATCATATTATAATTCACATCAGACATGTATTCACGTGACTACGTGCAGTGCATAGGTTTGTGTGCAGATCTATGATATAAAACTACGATTCGAACGATACATAACTTAAAACGCCATATCATAACTTTAGCAAATGTTTAATCACATCTTCCCTTGTTTACCATTCTATAACAATCCAAGTTACATAACAAGAAGTACCAAATTAATATTGCAAAAACATCGGTAATCATCGTTTATTTAAACACACTTATTGAAAATTTTTAAAATTTTGCATAAAATAATGTGCATGTGTGTGCATACCCCCAAACGTAAACCTTTCATTGTCCCCAATGAAACAATAAAATGAAAGAAATGAGAGTACATAAGGAAGGAACGATAGTACCTCGATCTTGACAAGCATAGAACAGGTGAACACAAAGGAATATGGCTATAAAGTTCAATGTTACCTGTTACTTCTTAACAAAAGAAAATTAAACAAACAAAATAATAAAAACAGCTAAAAGAATTATAACTAAGCTAAACGAAACTAAATAAACTATAAGAAGAAACAAAACTATGAAGACAACACGAAAATAAGCTATAAAAGGAAATAAAACATAACCAGAATTATGAAAACAATCAAAGACTCGATCTAAAAGTACCTAAGAAACAAAAACAGAAAAGTAAAAACTGTGTGAGCAGGTACGGGGGAATGATACAGAAAAGAAAAACAAATATCAAGAAAAGGGGAAAGAGCGCGAGCGGCCGTCGCGCGCGCGAATCCCAATTTTTTTTTTCTTGAAATCTCGCGCCCGCGACATCAGGCGCGAGGAGAACCTGAGGGCTCATATAAAGAAAACGAAAGAAAAAACACTAAGGCACATTCTCACGCCAGCGAGCCGCGCGAGCGACGTCTCGCGTGAGCGGGCCGAGCGAGCGGATCGCGCGCGCGATTCGGGTTTTTTTTTTTCCATTTTTTGGCTAAAATTATGTACATAATATTAAAATAAATTAATTCCAACCCCCAAACATGTCCAGAAAAACTCTAAAACTAACAAAAACGACTCAAAAACGACCAAAAACAAAGAAAACGGACGAAATTAAGCTTGGGTTGCCTCCCAAGAAGCGCTAACTTTTACGTCTTCAGCTAGACCTTTCTAGCTCAAGATTCATGGAGGCTGAAACTCGGATTGTGTATCCCGTAGGATATCAGGAAGAGCTCGGTGATATGCAGAAATCACGTTGCTTCGAATTAATTCAATCGACGGTTTGTCAGTATGTTCAAATCGATTTCTTACCTTCCGAGTAGATTCAGCATTAGGGTCCGAGGTATTAGGGTTCATCCACTCATCATCCGCTATATCTTTGTCGTTACTCACATTTATTGCTTTGTTAGGCTCAATATTCCGTCTTACCTCACCTTCCGCCTCACATAGGTAATCGTCATCTTTAGGAGGTTGATCCATTGCATTAAAAACATTTAATTTTAAGTTCATGTTCCCAAACGACACTTTCATTACCCCCGTCCGGCAGTTGACACATGCGTTAGCGGTTGCTAAGAATGGACGGCCTAAAATGACAGGAGTATGTTTCCTAGCATCTAGCACGGGTTCAGTGTCAAGGACCATGAAGTCGACAGGATAATAGCATTTATCAACCTTAACCAAAACGTCCTCGATGATTCCTCTAGGTATTTTAATAGAACGATCCGCTAATTGAATAGTAGCGGCCGTAGGTTTAAGTTCACCTAAACCTAATTGTTTAAAGACGTGATAAGGTATGAGATTAACACTAGCTCCTATGTCAAGGAGAGCTCTATGGATGATAGTGTCACCTATGACACATGAAATCGTAGGCGTACCAGGATCCTTATACTTTGGAGGTGAGTGTTGAAAAATAGAACTTACTTTTCCGTGAGGAAGACCTTTTTAGGAGTATGACTGCGTATTTTGCGTTTTTGTGTGCATAGGTCTTTAAGACATTTAGCGTAAGCGGGAATTTGTTTAATAGCATCGAGGAAAGGAATATTGATTTTAACTTGTTTAAACACCTCAAGTATATCCTCAACCTTAGACCCTTTCTTAGGCAAATGTGACGGTCCCTCAACGTTTGGTGGATATGGCATTCTCGGAATATAATTCGTTGAGACCGGTTCATTTTCTTTTCTACTTTGATTCACATTCTCACCTTTTTTCTTTATTCAAATTTAAATTTTTATTTTTCTCACCCCCATCCGGAATTACAACAACTTCCTCATCTCGAGTAGTCGTCCTAGTCGAAACAGCGTTCACGCTCTCACTCGTACTACCCACTGCGTATTGCCCCTTAGGTTGCTGAGTAGGTTGACTCGGCAACTTACTCTCAGTTAAACGGTTTAATGTATTAACAATTTGCCCTACTTGGGACTCCAGTTTTGCGATGGATTGTGTGTGAGAGTGTACTAACTGAACCACCGAACCAAAGTTTTCAAGTGAGGCCAACACCTTCTCCTCAAATGCATTATTGCGTGGAGGTGGAGGAGGTAGTTGGTATTGACCTTGTTGATATTGGGGTCGGTACATATTAGGAAAATTAGTCGTCCTAGGATTATAATTATTTTGTGGGAATTGCTGCACAGAATTAACGTGTTGCTCAACAAATTCCGGATATTGAGATGCAGAAGGACATGCAAAGATATTATGAGACGGTTCAGAACATAATGCACATACTTCTAAAGAGGGTGGATTGGACGTTTTGTTCATTTGCATAAGTCGGTCAAGTTTTCTATTTAATTCTTATATTTGAATTGATTGACTTGACTCAACTGTCACCTCTCGCTTAGGTTGAAGATGATATCCCTCTAAACGTACCGACACAACCTGATGCATCGAATTCTCGCTTAGTGTTTCAAAAATCTTCCAAGCCTCGTCGGCGCTTTTGTGTAGGAAAGTTCCCGCACAAACGGCATCGACGGTATTCCTAATAGAGGGAATAAGCCCCTCGTAGAAGACCTGAACAAGTTGCCACTTAGGAACCTGATGATGTGGGCAAGAGCGTAATAATTCTTTGAATTTCTCCCAAGTATCATAAAGTGTTTCCCCATCTTGCATTACAAAGTTTGTTATGGATTTCCTTATCTGATTTGTACGCATAATAGGGTAAAACTTTTGTAAAAATGCGGTGTGTAAGGCTTCCCATGTTTTAATTGTGTTTGGCTCAAGTGATTGAAGCCAATACTTAGCTTTATCTTTTAAAGAGAATGGAAAGAGCCGCAACTTTAATTCATCATCAGTTAAGTTTTGGATTTTCAAAGTAGAACATATATCTTGAAAATCTCCTAAGTGTTTATATGGATCTTCATTTAAACGGCCATGGAAAGATGGTAGTAGCGAGATCGTAGACGACTTTATCTCAAAGTGAGATGCTGTCGCCTCAGGTAATTCGATACCGGCTTGTGGCGTGTAAGTAGTAGGAATAAAATAATTTATAAGTGGAGGAGGTGGCGGTATATTAAGATTATTCATATTAGCACCGTCGTTTTGATTGTTATTGTTATTTCCACCGTCAGCCATTTTAATCGGTTCGATTTTAAAAGTTTGAGTTTTCCTTAACCGTTCACGGGTACTTTGAATTTCGGCCTCAAACAACGACGACGGAATCGGAGTTGATTCATCGTCTTGCAACTCAGCTCTAGAAGCTTGGGTTGTGGACTTACTAGTTCTTAAGGTACGTTCAAGTTCAAGATCGAAAGATTTTAATTCTGGTTTATTTGAACGTGTACCTAACATAAACTAAAATAAAGAAAAAGAAACTAAAAACAAAGACTGACTAAACAAAAGAAACAAATAGCAATCACGAAAATAAGACGACAAACAAGCACACAGTACTACTATGATGCATGAATATTATCCTGTAATGCAATGACCGCGTCAAGCCCAGCGCCCCGGGTTTCCTAGCTAATGCAGTGCAATTCACCCTAAACTAATGCAAGTAATTGCGTCTCAGCGCCCTGACTTACAGTGATTGGATGCGAAGTTAAAGCGAGCAATTTACTTAATTTTTCTTTATTTTATTTGCGTAAGCTCCTTTGATGTAATTAGCTACTCCACTCGGAAACGTTGGAATTTGATGACTCGAAAACCTATAAAATAAAAAAACAAGTTAGTAATTTAAAACAAAAATGGAAAATAAGAAGAATAAAAACTAATCTAATATTTACGAATTAACTAAACTAAGATTATAAAATTAAAGGTAGTAATGCAATCCCCGGCAACGGCGCCAAAAATTGATGTTGTCAATATCAAGATATAAAAAGTATGCTTTTTATTTATGCTTTACTTCTCTAAAGATTTGTAGTGTGAAAGTAAAGGTCGAACCCACAGAGATTGATTTACTACAGCGACTTAATTTTAAAACCTAAATTTAGTTAATTAAGAAAACGGATTGGATTTTTATTTTGAATTAAACTAAGAACATAAAAATAAATCTAAACTATGAAAGCAATTTAAATAGTTGTTTTTAAATAATGTTTAAGGGAACCTAGGATTGCAAATCCACCACTAGCTTCATAATAGGAATATTTATGAATTACTTTAGCTTATTACATTGGATGATAATGGGGAATTGTAGCTACAAGCTCAATTCCTCCGACAAGAAGATAATCATGGTTCAAGCACCAACATAATCCATCTTCGGTTAGCACGAATTATCCCACACTAAACTAGGGTTGTGGTATAATCCATCTAATCTAGGCATGGACTATTCGGATACTTGATAGCACAAATCAATAAAGCACCATCACATGTAAACAATCTAAACAAGCACAGCAAGAATAGATCGTTGAGCACATCACAGTCAAAATAGATCTAAGACAAGAATAAACTTTGAAAGCAATGATTTAATCAATAGAAGAACGATTTATTTATAAAAATCCTCGGAACATGTGACTGTCATCCATACATAATAAAACTAAAATAAAAACATAAAATACTCCCTATTACTCGACTAGGGCTTCATTGAAACCCTAGATCTATGATCTAGCCGTCCATGGAAGTAGTAGATAGCAAGAGGTTGATGGAGGAGGCCATGGGAATCCTTGGTCTTCTTCTTCTTCTCCTTGCTTTTCTCTCTTCAATGGCTGAAAATAATGTATATTATGGCTGTATATTGATGTGTATAATAGTGTGTAATGATTTGTAATCACAAAATTGATTTAGAATAGGATTTATGTAGAGTTTGGAAGGATTTAGGAAGCTTTCCTAAGCCAAATCGCACTAAAACTGCTATATTTTGTAATCTGGACGTCATATGCACAAACCAGCTTCGCTGGGCACTTTAATTTAACAAAATACGTGTTTTTGATTTTTGCACAGGTCGCTCGCGCGACCCGCTCGCGCGAGGTGCTTTTCGTTGCACTGCGCGACTTTCGTAGAATTGCGATAACATTTTGCTCGGAACTCGGATTGACTCGCCGTTTGAAGCCACGCGTCCATAACTCGAAGATCTACATTTTATGTCTCTGGAGATATTTCTCAAATCCAAAGTATTCTTTGTCAAAAATGCAATTTTCCAAGACTGCTACTGCATTCAGCTTTCACCGGAATCACCGTTTGAGCCCAGAATGACTTCCAAAGCCACTAATCATTGGATTTTTGTGCATTTTCAAGTTAAAGCTCCAAATCCTACAAAATTTAGAATACTTATTAAAAATCACTTAATAACTACATGAAATGGGCTAACAAAGCGTATTTTTAGGACTATAAACGGCAACTATTCGTCGCCGATCACACACCCGTATATGTTTAGGTTCAAAAATTACGAAATTAAAATACTGGAATTACGAACGCAAAATGCGGGGACCAATTTATTAATCACAGAAATTTTACGGTTATTACACTAACGAACACATAACAAGCTCAATCTACAACATTCAATAATAATCATAACAAGTAGAATCCAAAATATTTCATCCATCCAAACCTAAATTAAATATCAACAATATTTTTTACAGCCTTGGGTCTCTCAACATAAACTCAACAAAAAAAATCGTGTAAAAAATTAAGCTTATAATGATGTGACTTTCTTTTTCCCCAAATGTCTAGCACGGATTAAACTACGGTTACACTTCTCAACTCCCACAGGCTCTCTAAGTATTGATACTCTTCCTTGGTCAAATCCAAAATTTTTCAAGTCTCTTCTCCTTTCAATATTGGTCGTGTCTCTTTTCCTACATGCATAGATAACATTAGAAGCTAAAAAAGTTCAATAGATTGTAGAAAGTCAATAAATGAAGAAGGAGAATGGACTAAAAAACAAATAAAGTTTTTGTTTGAGACTTGATCACACTATTCTTAGTATGTTTCAAAGGGTTGATGCACAGAGAAGTCACTTGGCCTTTCTTTTTCTATTTTTTCCAGCTACAGAGTTTGGGATGCAATTTTACTCACCAACACATTTGTTCAAGTGTCAATAATACAACAATTAAAAGACTGAACAAAATGACCAGCTTAACAAATCAAAAATATTAAATGATAATGACTAACTCATATACATTACTCCTACAAGGGTCTAAAAGATCTAGAAAATGTAGGAGGCACAAACCTCAGGAGTCATCCCACGGTAAGTTCTAGTTTTCGTAGTCATCAACTCAGTAACAGATTCTTTCTTTACGAGACCAAAATCTGCAAGCTTGACGGACTTTTGATTCGCCGTAAGCAACAAATTATCTGCATAATTAAGCTTTCGTATATACTGAACTAATAAAATTCTTATGCAGCCCAGGAACTAATAAACCACCTACTCTGTAATATACTACATTATAATTGTACTTAAATGCTGATTGACCTTAATTGCGCATTTAAATAATTGGTATGAAATTCGAGACTAATTTGAAACTTTTCCGAAAATTAGTCATAGTTGTATTTTGGTTAATTGTACATGTGATGTTAGACTTGATCAGAATTCAAAAATGAGATTTTCAGACTGAAAGAAATGTATGCTCAAATGATTCACTATCTGTGCTTTAAGGTTTGTCATAACTGGTAAGGTTAGTGAAATATAGTAGCTTATGCGAGTGGTACCACATGCTTTAAGGGTTGGACCTTGCCCACTTACTATAAATAGAACCATGTTAGGTTTAATTTACATAAGTTGTTCATGTTTCTCTCTCTATATCTCTCTCATCTCTCTAGGACTTAGAACTTAGAGTTTTGAGCACAAAACCCACAAGATCATCTAGATCTGTCGATCTCCTGGTGAATCCCTGAGTACTAAAGTTACTCCTTGCGACGAGGAGCACGCGTGTACACCAAAATCACTTTCATCTGACAATTTATCTCGATTAGGAAAAATCCTAAAACTCAAAGGTAGTTCATACAACTCTCTAATATGACGTATTATAAGTTTACTAGACTAAGTCTAGAATACTACAAAGTTTGGAGCTCGTTTAGAGTGTTAATAATCCAAACCTATCTCTCTTGAAAATTTACTTAAGTGTTATGTGTTCTTGGTACTTGTGTGTTTTCTTCCCTCATGATTAAGTGTTCTTATATGCTTAAATGAAAGTTGAAACCATGTCTATGAGCTTTATTTAAGTTTTGATAACTATGCTTAGGCTATATTGTAAATCTTTGGTTATACTTGAAGTTATGAAATCTTGTTATTATGCTTGTTTAATTAGCATATTTTTGCTCATTGGCATTTCATAGCATGGGATAAGTATGACTATGGATGTGAGCATAACACATGCATAAATATGAAAATGCACGAAAAAGGATTTTTGGTGAAAGACCTCCATGTGTGGGACTTTCGATTCAAAAGGGAGAAGATCTCCATGTGTGGGACTTCCGGATTTTTAAGATCATAAAAAACCCTTCGCAAGAGGATTTAATTTGAAGTTTAGATAATCCCGGTTGTGGGTGTGAAATGTGAGGTTTGGATCCATTAGGAACGCAATATCTTGGTCATGCAAACCATAGGAATCGTAATCTAAAGACCCATATGAGGTGGTTAAAGGCCAACATAGCATGATGGCCCATAGACCGGGTATTGTGTTGAGAGTGAGTAATTGAAAATACATGAAAGGCCTACGGGTAACACCTTTTGCTTCGACAACAAATCGTTACATTCACGCATTCACACATAAAATTCATTGCAACATTGAATTATATGACTACGGGCCGTCGTGTTCACGAACTGTGTTGAAAACATTTTCAGGTGAAATGGACAAGGGTAAGGCCCTTGAATGATTGGAGAGCTATATGCCTAGTAAAGACCCCATGTGTGGGGAGTTTTGTCCTAATGTAATTCATAACTTACCTAATGAAATTTAGTAAATTTGAAGCCTTCATGTTTAGGTTCGAATTGTAGAAATTACATGCATTGATATTCCAAGTTATGTGTTGATGTAGTAGTTTGTTATCGGACAATTGTTGGCCCATTTTCCACTAAACTTGTATGTTCAGTAAAATGGAGTACATGATATTCTCTTATCCTTAACCTGCATTTTTGAGTCCTAAAAACTTGTTATGATTCATTATTTTTGTGTCAGCATGTAATCGTGGCACGAGTCACTATACTTTTATCAGCTTGTATGTTTTCCTATTTTTTTAAGCTCGTTGGTGTAAAAATAGTTTTGCTTAGGTTGGAAGGGTGCCCTGTAGTTCCCACCCCTTTGTTTTGTTGTGTTTGAGAATCACCCATTTAGGAACGAAATTTAATGTACTTTGTTGCTGCAGAGATTTTTGCTGCTAAAACCACTCGACTAAACGGGGGTCAGTCGATTGGATTTTCTATCTGAGACATATGAACTCTCTATATCTCCAAAAACAATCGATTGGGTGGCTCCAGTCGACTAGACTTTTCAATGTACAGTCGACTGGGACAACCATTTTTTAACGAGCTCTCTATAATTTCACTTCCAGTCGACCGGACCAATTACTAGTCGACTAGATCAAGCTGTTTAAAAGAATGTTGTTCTCTAAATCTTAGAAACCAGTCGACCGATGCCCCGATACAGTCGACTGGATCTATAAAATTCCAAATCTTTTTGTTTAAAGATGTTTTAAGTGACTATTGAATTATTTAATCACCCTAACCCCCATTTTCGGGATTTGGTGTGTTATAGAATGGTATCAAAGCTTAACTGGGTTTGAATACTTTAGGACAAAGGGTATTCATTGAACAAATTATATATGTGCTAGGAGACATATTATTTGCATCAAGCTGTCTTTCTAGCCATTGGGCATTTTATTAATTCGATCCTTTCTTAAGTATGACATTAGCTATGCTGCCACGTACTAGAGCTCGTGCTCATGACCGTGGTGCAGGTGGTCGAGGCGAGGCCAGTGATCCGACATGAATGATCATGCTCATGACCTCACTAAGGGTGATTCAGGACATTAGGTAGTCTCGAATGAGTAAAATGGTGTGAAATTTTCAATGGAGAACCTGGTTGATATCTTACGAGGCATGAATGATAGAAGTATAGTACGAGGTTAGTTAAACTGGAACAGAAAGATAAGAATTATTAGAGACAAAGAGAGAGAGAGTACAAGTGTGATGTACCGACTATGTGATATATAGTCATTCAAACTGATGTTGCCGTTATATGGATTTCTTAGGAAAGAAGGATTGGAATTTGATAAGGAATAAGAGATGATTGAAACATATTATCATTCTACAAGTATTTCACGATCAATAGGATAAGGGATTGAATCTAGAGTATATGAAATAGTTGGTTGAAGCATTGGCTTATCGGCGGGGTATGTATGTATGATAGTACTTAGTTTTGGTTCACTTCAAGATGAAGAATCATGTATGGTTAATAGCCACTTGAGACTGTTGTCAACGACTTTTAGTCAAAAAGAAAGGTAGGTGAATGGGAGATGAGTTATTTCATTTGTTTTGGTGATTGAGATAAAACCTTTGGGTTTCAAAAAGCATATGTGATAAGTACGATGAAAGGATATGTGGGTTGATGTTATGATGTCGTGATGTGATTTAATGTCAGATTCGACTATTAAGTATGTTATACTCAGGTATTGATGTTCTTACTTATCGAGATGCTTCAATGTATTGCTAGGATTCGGTTTGAATCTTTAATCGGATTGAGACAGGGGCTCTGAGGATTTATTTTCCTTTAGAGCTTGAGGATTTAATTTTCTCGTGGAATTATGATATCTTAGTAGAGATGTGTGGTTTGTGATGAGACAAACGTCAGAAGTATTTATGTGAAGTCTGTGCAATTAAAGAGATGGCATAAGTTTGGGGACAAACTTCCTTTTTGGAGAGAAGAGTTGTCACACCAGTCCCGGAAAATCTTTTTGTTTAAAATGCATAAATGTTTTAAATGGAATTATTAACGTGGTTTAATATTGTGGATAAGGTTGACCGTGGGTTAACGGTGGGTATCAATTGAGAACATGGAACTCTGGATAATCAATGAGGAATTGGTGTGATTAAATAGCATTTATGTGATTAAATGTTATTTGGTTTTATAAGATTTACGTGAATAGTAAATATACATGTTTTGTATGTTTACTGATAGTTCAGATCATATTTATGATCATTTTTGGGAGAATTATTGATAACATAATTGACACGTTGAATAAAAGATAAGTTAACTAGAAATTTCACGGAAATAGTTTTTGGAACGTAATTACGGACCCAAACGGGACTTAGACAAAAACTTATGGGAATTAAATATTTTCACTCGGGAAGATGTTTTGAAACGTTTTAAGAAGTTTCGAGAGATCATTGAAAGTTTAAAGAACTTGTAAGGAGTTAATCACAATTCCAGAAAGAAAAAGCTATATATAGAATAGTTTAGATATTTTCATTTCCTAACCTAAAGGAGAGAGAGAGAGAGAGAGAGAGAGAGAGAGAGAGAGAGAGAGAAAGAGAGAGAGAGAGATTTTATCTCCGGGTCTTGCGATGCCAAACAAAGGTCGTTCGTCCGTCAAAAATTCTCTTCGTTAATATTTTTGGAACCCTTGAGGTAAGACCTTCATTTTGATACTTGTTAGGCCATGTTTGGGAATAATTTTTCGAAAACCTAATTTTGGAATTTTGGGAAAAACCATGTAAAACTCATAGGAATCGTTTGTCATCGGACACTTAGCTTGGAATTGCCATTCTAGGGATCCTCCTGAAGATATAGGAGCTTTGCTCGAGGTAAAAATTCCTAACCTATGTTATATAGGAAATTCTATGTTTTGAATATCAAGTGTGATATTGTGATCCGTGCAAAATTCACGTGTTAATTTAGGCCCGTTAATTATGCTCGTGAATATTGTTGAAAAGCATGTCTATGTGATTATGTGAGCATTCTAAGTGATTATGTGGGTCAAAGGGGAGTTTTATACAATTTCATGCCGGAGTAAGCTTCTCGATGTTTGAGAATTTTAGTAGCGACGACTATTGTGCATCGTTTGGGAAACGGCCCTGCCAGGGCAATTGGTTGCAATGGTTGAAGACTTTGGACTTGCTATTGGTATCACGGTTTAAGACTTGAACTTGTTAGTATACCGGATGAATTCGTATCTCTCTCCCTAGAGACTAATTGATGTGTTTTGATGATATTAAAGCATGAATTGCCATATTTGTATTCGTTAGAATTGTACACTCAGCATATAGCTGAGTAGTTGAGTTATTACACCATTGTAAGTGAGAAGAAAGGAAAGAAAAACGTGAGGAATGAGGCCGTTGGGATCATTCAGGGGATCGTCTCAGGTAATCACTTGTGTAGTAGAATGTAATGCTCTCAGTAAGAGAATTCGTAAGATTTTGTAACTTAAACTATTAATGTTGTAATCTGAGAGATTTGAAAGTATAGATTCTTGTATTCGAATCTTAGAAACTCGGGAATGATATTGGTTGAGTGATACTTAAGCAAAATCCAACAAGTAGGAAGGATTCTGCCCAGGTGTACAGTTCGACCGGTCGAACTACCCCTGGTGGTTTACTCTTAGCTTCCTCTTTCGAAAAATTTTCGAAGATTCTAATTAGTTCTTAGGGTACCTTTGGGATCTCTATTAACTAAAGTAAATTCATTTTGAATTATAATTACAATTTCAAATTTATACGAGTTTTGCCGACTCGAGGTTTGATGTTATTCAAACGAGTATTGTTTTGAAGAGTTTTTTTAAGTTTTATTTCCGCTGCGTTTACTTTAAATGAATTGGATACGCCTCGATGGCGTGCCATATGTCCTAGTTCCGTCCATGGCAGGGCGGGCCACGGGCCGTGACATTATCACCCTTGCATTTCTCACATTGACATTAATGACCCAGAAACTTTCACTGAAAAAATTCAACACTTTCACGAGAAAATTTAAAGCTTTCTCTGGAAATTCAAAAGGCAGAGAAATAGATGAACACACCATTTGTTCATATATACTGAAATTCGAAAATTCAAAAATCTGAAACCTTAGATTAATAGGAAAAGCAATCGATCTCAGAGATCTTCTCAAACTATTAGAAAAAGAGAAACTGAGAGAGAGAGAGAGAGAGAGAGAAAGAGAGAGAGAGAGAGAGAGAGAGAGAGAGAGAGAGAGAGAGAGAGAGAGAGAGAGAGAATACATTTGGTGTGGTAAACCCTAGATCCTAGAGATCTTTTCACTAGTACAGATCTCGCGGAGAAGGAGAAGGTGAGGGAAGATCTCACTGGTATAGATCTCGCGAAGAGGGAGAAGGTGAGGGAGAAGGAGAAGGAGAAGGAGAAAGAGAAGGAGGGGGCGACGCTGGTACAAGAGAGAGGACGATGGTGCTGGTACAAGAGAAGGTGGGGGTGGCACTGTTCGCTGATGAGTGCACGACGGCAGAGTCTCAGCGACGGCGGTGGTGGAGTCTGCTTTTCGTCTCTCTTCTCCTTTCCCTCTCTCTTCTTTTCTTCATCTGCCTTTTGTTTTGGCCCACCTCTCTTCATCTGTTTTATCCTTTCTTTTTTTCCTTTTTTTTCGTTTTTCCTTTTTTCTATAGTAATTTTAAATTTTGGTCAAACTGTGTAACGAATATATCTGTTAGTATTATTTTCCTTTACAGTTAGAAATATAATAATTCTTTTGATTGAAATTTACTAATGGATAAAACGGATTTCTAACGGAAATTTTCTATTGCAAATTTGTAATAGTAAAATTCTCATAGAAATGTTAAGAAGTGTCCGTCGGAAAATTGTCTCTTTGGAGAATGACAAGCTCTTTGCCACTTGAGCTATTCCTCATTTGGAAGGAAATCTTAAACTCTTCTAAACTTTAGAGTAAAATAGCATAATGAACTTATAGTTAAATTTCCCAAAAGATAAAGTAGTTGATTGAAACTTTTATGAAAAATATATCATCCACAAAAATCTCTTATTCCCAATATTACGTATCCCAAATAGGCTCTAATTAGCATCCTCAATGGTATAGCTTATACCACAACTTAGCTTACCACAACTTAGCTTAAACTTAGTGGTTAGTGTCCTATAATGGTGTAGCTTGTACCGCAAAATTAAAGTTGGTAGTATAGTTAAACTTAAAGCTAATGTACTGCTAAGTTTAATTATTATATGGAGAAACGGTCGAATTTCAACTGTTTGGTGAGGAAACCGAGTAAACTCAACTGTTTGGAGAGGAAACCGAGAAAACTTAACTGTTTCAGACCACCTTAGATGCCAAACGGTCACCATTTGACCTTGCGAATAGGAGTGTAAAAATTAAAAATAAAAGCCCGGTTCGATGGGCGGCTCGTAGCCCAGCCCAAAAAAATGGGCCTCAACCCTGACCCAAGCCTGAGCTTGGGCCAGTCTGGCCCTGGCCCTAGCGTCCCCGAGTAGGGCTTGGGCCAACCTTTTCAAGACCGAACCCGACCCGAGGCCTACATTAAAGCCCGACTAAAAGCTTCCTTACAATAAAAATTTTGATTGTTTTCAAGTATTAAAAATGTAAAAAATTGAGAGTTTCTATGTTTAAAGTTATTTTCAACATATGAAAAAATTGTTATATAGTACAAAATAGTGCTTATACAATTTTATTATAAGTTTACAGCACTCACTTTGGCTCTACCTTAGGACTTAGGGCCGGGCCTGTATTGTGAACTCTTAAATTTGACCTGAACCCAATCCGACCCGAAGAGAGACTCGAGCCCGTGGGCAAAAGTCCAAACCCGATTAATAACAGATCGGACCGCGCGGCGGGTATTTTGACATCCTTGCCTGCACATGGTAGAATATCCTACCGTTTGACCCAAAAAAAAAAATAAATAAATAAAAAAATTTTGTGGCAACAGTCAAGACAACGTGACAAAAGGTGTGGATTACTATATGGTTAAAGAGTAATATTTGGGGCACTAACAAAATCCACTAACACTTACTAACACACTCTATCTCTCTCCTAGTGGCACTGTGGGGTCTACTGCGGACCCCGCAGTACTACTAGGAGAGAGATAGAGTGTGTTAGTAAGTGTTAGTGGATTTTGTTAGTGCCCCTAGCATTGCCCATGGTTAAATTTTGTCTGTTTAATTACGAAACGGTCTAACTTTTATCCATTTAAATGCCAAATGGTCATCTCTCGTTAGTTTAATGGCGAAGCAGTCAACTTGTCTGTTTGGTTCACAACACTAGTGTGATACACCAACCTCTCCTACAACAACCTAACTAAAGTTTAAGCTACACCATTGTGGATACTCTTACACACGTAATTTAGCAGACGTCAAGTAATTTAGCAGACGTCCCTCCTAAGAGTATGTTGTCCAGAAGAAAGAAAAAGACCAAGAGGAGTATGAAATAGAACCCATATATAGTATTTTAAGCCCTTGATGACTATGACAATTTGGAACATTGATGTGTATCATAACCTACGATGTAGATTTGCTTCACTGATCTTCACCACTTTAAATTCAAATTTAAAAACCTTAAAACTCCACCTTTTTTTTAACACCTTTTCCATTTTCCTCCCCTATATACCTCTTATCTCTAAGTTAGATATCTATCTAGATACCAATATCATAAAAATTATCAGTATGAAAAATGTGATTCATTTAGGTTTAAACAAGCTTTTTTTAGGGCAGTGTCTATGGGGCTTCTGTGTCGTATCGCCATCATGTCTGGTTGTGTCGATCGTATGTTTAAAATTAATTTACAAATTTTTTTCTTAGTGTTAACATTGGCCAAATTGAAAGGTTAATCCGACATAGGTCTCGATCCAGCTCATAGAAGCTAATCTACATTGTTGAACCCACTTAGAGCATCAACAATGGGATGGTTTATAGGATAACTTACCTTTAAAGTCATTGACAACGTGAACGTTTCAGCAATGTATAGGATAGTAAAACTTGCGAAACTTAACTTTGTGGCACCACTAAGTTTCAGTAATGTAAGATGAAACGGCATAAGATGTGCTGCCCCGTTCCAAACGGCACATGAAGTGACGCCCCCCATTGCAAACGGCACATGATGTGCTGCCCAGAAGCACATGGTACACGATGTGCCGCCCACTCCACACGGCACATGTTGTGCCACCCCTCCTATATGGCCCACCTTATGCCGTTTGGTCCCAACGGATTTATTTTTGAACGGTATTTTAAAATTTACAAACGGCACAATTTTAACGGTCATAATTGTAAATCCATAAAACAGACATGTTTTGCATTTTTGTTGACAGATTCTATTTCATACCCATTTTTTGTTGAAAAAATGGCTGCGAGAATTAGAACACCAAATATGAGACAATTTGAAGATAAAATACATTGTCATGTATACATTAAGGTCAATACAAATCCCATTGTTGGAAACAGTCAACCGAGTTCAACATTTTGGAGCACAATCAAAAACGAGTACAACGAAATGGAGATATTGTGATTAAGCATGCTAGCCGTAGTCTTTAAACACGATTCTCAACAATTTCACAAGCAGTCATGATATACGTTGGGAATAGATCCGTTGGGATTAGCTGTTGGAGCATGACCATTGGGATCACACACCACACATTGTGCCGCATGAAGCACATGGCACATGATGAGCCGCATGAAGTACACAACACATGATGAGCCGCATGAAGTACACGGCACATGAGGTGCCGCCCCCCATTGCCCACGGCACATGATGTGCCACCCCATTCCTCACGGAACATGATGTGCCGCCCCATGTATTCCCCACTGCTAACACCTTCTCCCCTCTACAATAACTTAGCCTAAGTTTACCTTAAGTTCCACCTTTCCACTGTGGATGATCTTTAGCAAAGACCAGCTAAAGCGTTTGATGAGCATGTAAGAACTTTCTTTTTATCTTTCAACAATGCTAATGTGATTTACCGCACCACATTCCTCATGCAATATGATTTGCCGCCCCATGTATTCCCCACTGCTAACACCTTCTCCCCTCTATAATAACTTAGCCTAAGTTTACCTTAAATTCCACCTTCCCACTGTGGATGCTCTTGTGCAAAGACCAGCTAAAGCGTTTGATGTGGATGCATGTAAGAACTTTCTTTTTATCTTTTAACAATGCTAATGTGATTTACCGCGTTGAAGAAGAGTACTTCCCCCCACCACCACTTACTACATTCGAGGGGAAAAAAAAGAATTAAAAAAAATGAAAAGAAAGAAACTGGCTACTCGGCTTATTGGGAGCTTCTTAGTCAGAAATTGAGAAGACTTCTTGAAAAATTTCTGATCTGCAATTAAAAAAAAAATTACACAAGCCCCGTAAAACTCAGAAAACTCCTTGTTTTTATCAATAATTGGGTTTTTGGTGTTACCTTTTATAACATTATCCTATCTCATTTTTACGAAAATATGTATTAAAAAAAAATCATATTAAGAGCGCTGCCCCGAAACCCCTGTAAACTTGGCCAGCACTAGTACAACTTCCTGGTTCAACCCTGCCAAGTCCCCCCAACTTCAAATTTCTTCATCTTTCATTCTACCCCTAGAGCCCATCAGAGGGATAAGCAAGGTTTCATAGATTACCCTAGCATGGCAGAAGGAACTTCATATATCCCCTTTCCACTCAATCCAGAAACAACAAAACAGACAGAGAGTTTAGAGAACCAAAAAAAAAAAAAAAAGTGATGCTTAAACAACGCATAGCAAACACTGGACTTCCATTGAAGTTAAAAGAACTACAGACATTAAGATACAACTAGAAACCCAAGTTAACAAACAAATAGAAAAATAATAATAATAATAAAACAAAATATGGTAAGCATAAAATCTAAAAACAAACTCATCTTTGATAAGTCTCATTTTCTTGTAGCTATTCTATGACTTGATTTCCTCAGAATATGGAAGGAAAGCATTCTTGATGCTTCTCATTCTGACTCATCCCTCGTACTCGAAGGTTGTAATATATTGTTGATCTTCCGATGGTACAATGTTCTCGACCAATGTCTCTTGAGCTAAAAAAAGTAGGGAACGAATCCATTCTTGCTATGCCTGTATCATTTTCTTGTTTTCTATGACTTGATTTCTTTGAAATATGGAAGGAAAGCAATCTTGATGCTTTCATTTTCCCATTCTAAGTCATTCCACCATTTTCGATGTCCTCTGATCAGTTTTAAACATTTGGCGTCAGTTATGGACTCAATTGGGAATTTCTTAAACTCCGGACAGTAAGAAACTGTGATCTCCTCCAACGAAGGGAATAATATGGAGGTCTTACTGATACACGTAAGTGCTGGAAGAGTTCTCAAGCATATTTTTTTCAGCGTAAGAGACATGGTTGGAGAACGCTGCACCATTGGATGATCAGCAATAACTACCTTCAAGTTCATGCATCTTTCAATATGAAGTTCATGAAGATTTGGAATGAAGAAAATCCATGTTAGTTCCTCCAATGACCAGCACCTTTCAATTTTTACATGCCAAAGGTAGCGGAAAGTAGACTTCCGCAATCCATAGGGAAATATTCCCTCCTCATCAATCCATGGGTCAAACTCTATCTGTTCTAAATCCTCACAGTCATTGATCTCGAGCGTTTTTAGCTTCTTCATAAGAGTGAGGTATGATAAATGGAGTTTGGTTAAACCTGCGCAGCACAGAATCTGCAGACTGTGTATTGAGAGCTGTAATCTGCTGAAGTTTTCTAATATAAGTTTCAGAGTTTGGACATCTTTGATGCTGATTCCTACTCGAATTAGACACTTTAATCTGTGTAGTTCCACCATGAATTCTCTGCTACACACCAATATTTCACTACCTTCGACAATCAGATTCATGGGAGGACATGAATGGAAAGTGTTCAACACTTCCAAGCGTTCAAGACTTGAAAGAACGTCCGATGGAATTGCATAAAGCTCATTCATGTAACTCAAGTCCAAGACTCTCAACTTTTTCAGATTCATGAACTCAATGGGCAACCTTGCTATGTCAGTGTGTGAAAGATTGAGATATTCCAAACTGACTAGATAGGCAATATCTTCCGGTACCTCGCCCATCATGCACCACGATAAGTCTAAAACTCGAAGACACGGCATAAATTGGAAGAACCCATGTTCAATTTTCTTCAAAGGATTCTTAGAGAGGATCAAAGTCGAGAGATTTGGGCATTGGGGTGCTTCAGATAATTGTTCAATTTGATTATCCATAAGTGAGACTCTCTTGGCCTCCTCCCATTCTGCAGATGGAGGTGCTTTTGTTAAGAACTCCCCTGCATGCACCAAGTTCTTCTCTTTAAACTGCCGGTAATTCGTAGCAGTACTCATCCAGAAAGCAAATTCGCGAATCCTGCTTTGAATCCGAACACAACTTCCTTCACCAAAGAACAATTCACTGCCTTCAAGACTCTCAATAATATAGTTACCTAGATATCCAGCAGCATAACTATCTATAATTCGTTCACCAATCCAATAATCAATAAGCTGATCACAGTTTAAGACACAATCCTCGGGGAATAAAGAGCAATATTTCAAACAAGACCTCATTGTTGTAGTCTCCAACTCATCATAATAAAACTTCCACACCTGAAAGAGAGAATTATCACGATCCGCAATAATATTACGCGACAGATATTCACTCAACTTGTATTCTGATTCTTTCCATACGCTGAATGGCTTTCCGGCCAAGGCACGACCAACAGTGATAATAGCCTGCGGCAATCCATTACACGACTCTAAAATTTGTCTGGCTAATTGAGGAATAGCTGGGTGAGAAGAGAGAGTGGCCTCTCCAACATTTCGAACAAATATGTCTTCCCCTTCAGCATCAGACAAACCATCCAATTCAGCCATTGTCATGTCAGAATAGCTCAGGCCATGAGACAAACGGTTGGAGATTGATCTGGTAGTGAAAACTACCTTAGACTTGGAACTCCATTGATTTACGGTTACGAGAGGAAATGGAACCCCAATTTCTGGGAAATCAAGAGGCGCCCGAATGTCGTCCAAAAGCAGCACAAAATTGGATGTGCTCAGATTTTGGAAAACACAGCTTCTTCTCTCCTCTTGGCTTATGTTCTTCCACTCATCATCGGAGTAACCAAATTCTCTTAGAATCTGACCCTGTATCGTACTAATGTTTGAATGAGCAGACAATCCAACCCATACAATCACATCGAAATCATGGGACCCACTGGTTGTTAACTTTTCATGAAGTCCCTTCAAAAGGGTAGTCTTTCCCACCCCGGGTTTTCCGTATATTCCAATAATTTTGGTATTCTCATCAATATTCAGGACTTCCAAAACACTATAAATCTTCTCCTCCAATCTTCCATCCAATGTTAGTGGCGGCGGCGGCGGCGACGACGACGACCACGGAGAAAGCGACGATGGCGACGGAGGGTTAACAAATCCTTGTTTTGTCAATTGGGAATCAGTATATAGCAATTTTTTGGTTAGCCTCTTCCTTCTATAGCGAGACCAAACCTTCATGGGATTAAAATAAGAAAGAAATTTCTTCTCTGGGAATCGAAGTTCAACCATTGGCTTCTTCATATGAGTTTCAGCTTTGTCACCCTTATTAATGCTCAAGCTAGACATTTTTTCCGCTAATCTTGGCACTTCATCGCAAACACTTTCCACTTCTAATCCGCCGATTGTGGACGACTCTGGATCTTCCATGGCGGACAGCGGATTCTGAACTGTGATTGGTGAGATAAATGGAGTCAGAAAAAAGAAAGGGAAGGGCAGACGCAATGAAGAAGAAGAAGAAACAGAGAAGCAATGGAAAATGAAACACAGGGCAACTCATTTGCAGCATTTGGGTGTTAGATAGGAAAAAAAAAAAAACAAAAGAGTAATATTATACTCAGCACAAAATTCCACGCCAACCAAAATAATCTTCGTCCTCAATTTTTCGGTGGTTCCTACATCTGCTCCTCACATGGGATCTATTGAAAACAAATGCCAGAATTGTCTTATGTGAAATTTTGTGTGAGTCTAACATTATTGAAAAAACAATAATGGGTGAATTTAAATTTTTTTAAAATGTACAGGACACGGAAATGTAGCATGGTATTGGCTAGGGATGTTATTTGGAATGGAAATTATGATTCCGTCCGATTTCGATTCGAAAATTTTCAATTTTAGAAACTATATGTGCATTTCGAAATTCCGAATTCTAATAGTTCCGAAAAAAAAAAACGGATCGGAATCGGAATTGTTTTTAGAATTCCAAAAATTCTGAAAAATTTTCAAAAATATTCTGAAGTTATATTTTCCGAAACTTTTGAAATATTCCAATAATTCAACTTTGCTAAAAGAGGGGTGTGATATGCTTCTATAAAAGGCTTACAAGCCTCAAGTAAAATATCATTAAGTTTGAACTTGAGCTTGGCTTGGTGGCATGGCTTGAGCACTTAGTTGAAAATTTTTGAAAATTTCCAAATCGGAAAGCAAAATGGAAATTCTGAAAAATCGAAATCGGAATTTTCGGAAGTTTTTCCAAAAGGTCTAAAATATTTTCCAAAACGACAATTCAAGGCAATTTTTAACCCCGTTAGTTAAAATGGATGGAATGGAAAGCATCACGTGGGGGCGACATGCATTATTTTTTTTATGCCATCTCACCATTCCTTCCCTTCCCTCTTGTAGCATTCAAATTGATTGAACAAGGAGATTGCCAAAGCTATTGCAGACCCAATTAATACTCAAATGTTTTTCAACTTTTAACCCTAAGCTAAATTTATCAAAACCTCTCCGATTTGACCAACTTGGTTTGTTGTTCCCGGATAAAGTGGTCTCTGTAACATTTGGAGTAGCAATAATACTAAGCACACACTCCAAACCACATCTCAAACCACACTCTTGCTTTAAATACATCTACCTTGTGTTGTATAAGTGGTGCACAGAAAAGTGTAAAAAATTCAAACAGCACAGAGTACATGCATTTAAAGCATATAGTGTGGTTTGGGGTGTAGTTTGGGATGTGTGCCTAGCACTTCTCTTTGGAGTAGATATTTAGGGTCAATGGACTTCCAAAGAAGCCGCAATTATGAGTAATTCTTTGGTGACAACTTTCATACAACTTTCATACAACCTCCTAAAAAGATTACCCCGCAGTTATTGGCACAGAAGCGGTGGCCCTTCGGTAATTGAATTCGGTGTTCCCTGCCATATTCTTTGTCTTCTCTGTGAAAGTGATTCAAAATGAGATATGGGGAGTTGGGGAAGAATCTAGGGAGAGAGAGAGAGAGATCATATGTGTGGGCATCAATTGGCCTCACGTGATGTTTTCTATCCATTTTGGGCAACGGAGTTAGTGGTTAGACTTAATTGAAATAAAACTAAAATTAGAGGACCCAAAGTATTACTATTGAAAATATAAGACTCAAAGTAAAATTTGGATATAAGTATAAGGGATTGAAGTGTTTTTAAGGCGCCTTAGGTAAAATTGCATTTACACTCTCGTTCTTGGCCATTTTTTTTGGGACCCTGGGTTTCTAATTGTGATAATATATCTCCCTATATTTTTTACTAAAATGTAATTTTTGTTAACAAATTTATTAAATTTAACTGAACAAAGCATGTGTTGGTCAGTAGGTAGATGGAAACATTCTAATCATATAAGATGCATCTTTTGTTTTGTTGAATTCAACAGATGTACTACCAATTACATTTTATTTAAAAGTACAAAGAGTCATTAAACGTTTAGAACTACATGGGGTTGGGATGAAAATGGCCTATCACTGCATAGGTGCAAGTGTAATTTTTGCCTATATTTATTATTTCGGATCAATTTCAATTGGGTAATACTTGACACATATCCAAATACACAATTTGTAGGACACAACCCAAGAGATGTGTCTTTCTCTCTCTTGTGTCACTGTGGGGTCCAGTGTCATCACATGAGAGATATAGAAACATCTTTATATCCCAAAAATTGTGTTTTTTAGTATGTCCCAATCTTTACTCATTTTAATTTATTACCTCCACACAACCAAAACTATATGTGGTTTGTGAGTTTTTCAGTTTTTCGATTCTTTTGTTGAGCTGGTAACGTGATGGTTGATATTCTGGTGGTAATAGTTTAGTAACGTGGTTGCTGTGGTGGTGATGGTGGTTATGTCTAATGTTTGGAATTAATTTCACTTTTCTCTTTATAATTTAACATTTGTATTGTTTATCTGATAATTGTGTATGTATCACTATTACACACTCCGTCCCAATTAAAATTAAAAGTTCTTACATTTTATTTTGAGATTTTTTTCTTTGAAATGTCACTAGAAATTTTTGAACCATATCATTTAATTACGGGTCTCGTTCTTTTCATTTGATGCACTGAATTTTAAACTCCGAATAAGCTCAATAATAAAAAATTAAAATTTTACCACAGTCAAGTTACATTCCTTAGATATTTAGAATTTTCAAGAGGGGACCTTAATTTGTAGAGTATTGCTACCAAATAGTTTACATGAGCTACACCATATATATATATATATATATATGTTGTGATATTGATTGATAGTACTTAGATGTTTTTGTATGTGATACAACTGGCAAGGTCTTTTAGAAATCAACTTTGAGATTTGAATTAGGAAGCGTAACATCATTATAATTTGTGACAAAGAGTGTAAAATGCATTTCGCACCCTTGATAGCATAAACTGATTTGTAGTTTAGTCTCCCATCTTTCAATTATTGTAATTTGGTTTCTTAACTTTCAATCCAACTGCAATTTTGACCTTCTAAATATAGGCAATTCCAATGAATGATAGACCGTTCATACATGATTCTACGAATTAAGTGATGCAAAAAGTCGAGCATTGCGTTTCATGAAGGTTATCAAGTTTGAACGGAAGACTAAATACGTGGGCTTCACGTTCCTAAAAAAAAAAGAAAAAAAGTCCAAGAGTTATACGTTTCAACAATGCTAGGGGCAGTAACAAATTTCACTAACATTTACACCCATACTCTATCTCTCTCTTAGTGGCACTTTGGATTCACTGCGGACCCCACAGTGCCACTAGGAGAGAGATAGAGTGTGGGTGTGAGTGTTAGTGGAATTTATTAGTGCCCCAAATATTACTCTATACGTTTAATACACGTTTGAATCAAGTTCGACCAACAAGATCAAACATCACAGTTTAAGGTCTATTTTGGCTAGAATATTTGATCCTAGCTGTGCCCAAAAAAGGGGGAAGTTCATCATAGAGCAGTCGACTAGAAATAGGAGACGACTCGTTTAAACATAATCAATTCAATCGTTCAAACAAATTAGACAGTTATTGAACCAAGTTCCAAGAGCTCTCATTCCATTAGTTGTTCGATGTTTGTTCGAACATGGGTACTTTCTGTGTTTGAAGTCCTCTTAAGATAATGGCTAAATTACACTGCATGTAGTACCCTATAGTTTGTACGAAGTTTTATTTTGAGCTCTTAGTTTCAATTACAACACTTTTGTACCTCTAGTTTTGAATTGGTTTCATATATGCGCTGCCTCTAACTTCGTTAGTGTAACTTGACGGCGTAAGTACTCATGTGCCTTGAAAACTCCAGGACACCAAGTGAAACTTCGCCTAAACTCCAGGTCCCAAAGTGAAACTTCACCCAAACTATAGGGTACTAATTAAAATGTCAGTTTTTCATCAAGTTGAACTAACGGAGTTAGAGGCATGGCCTACATTGAAACAAATTCAAAAGTATGGGGACTAAAGTGTTACAATTGAAAGTGAAACTTTGCCCAAACTACACGGTACTAAAATGTAATTTAGCCTAAGATCATTATTTATAAAACATGAATGCATATAATTGGTGTATTGAAGCATGCTACTAAGGCTTAGTTTGACCCCCACGTGGCTTTTTAAAAGTAGCTTATGAAATTTATTGTTAAGTTGTTTGATTATTTTGTACAAATGATACATTACTCTTCAAAAAAAAATGGAGCTTTTAAAAGCTCCCTCCAAAAAAGCCCTAAATTTAATTTTTGCAAAGCTCATAAACTAGTTATCAAATGAATTAATATAAAATTGTAGTTTAAAAAAGTAAAAACACCAAAATAAGAGCCAGACTAAGCCTAACACAAGTATGACGTGAGCTTAATTAATATAATTTCTATCTTTGCTAGCTATAAATTCCACTTGGGTGCAAGAAAGGGAGCTATTGCTACACGTTAGTAAACAAATTTAAAGATTTAAATATATTGCCTTTGAAGTCTTACCCCTCAAATAAGCCTAAAAATAAGATATTCCCATTTTGTCTATCGTGTGCAACCATAAACAAAATGATATACAAAATTGCTCAACTTGTCCTTACTTTATTCCAAATGGTTACAAGTCTCAGTGATAGTTTTGTGTTTTTTGTTTTTTATAGGTTAAACTAAGAAAATGCTAAGTACACCTAATGACAAACAAAAGCTGTCCATAATTTATGGCAAGAGCGTGTAAATTTAGGACACTTAATAGGCCCTGAAATAAATAAATTGCTATCCAAGTCAACTTCACAGAAATTCAAACAAACCCATGTGATACCTTGTGCCATCGCTGTCCTCTGTACATTGTTTGCAAGAGTTTCTGAGAAAAATCTAAACATAGTGCATAAATTTATAAAATACTAATATAAAATGGAAATGAAGTGCACAAGATGTTGCTTCTATTTTAGAAAGATGACTCATGTTAGGTGATGCTGTGGAAAAATTTGTTTAATCTAATGTTGATATCACCATTTATGTATCTCCTCACTAATATATGTAGATATGATGTTTATGTGTAATTTGTTTTCAATAAAATTATGACAGACATGTGTTTAAGTATAAAAAGAATTTAGTGAATTGTGATGCAACGTCGATGTTTAGGCTTGACATGAAGTGCCATTTAGGATATCTTTGGATAGGATTCAATTTCTGCTTTTATTTATGTATTTATTTTTTTTGATGTACTTACCTGGATGACACACGCCACACACATACACACATCCAATCCAAGCAGTAGGAACCCAAGAGATCGGCCCGACAGGCGCACAAGGGACAGTTCTACAAACAAGGGAGGAATTAAATCCCTCCCACTTACCCATTGATGAGATTCGAAACCCTCCCCTCCCACTAGAGAAGAGAGGTGATACCATTGGGCCACAAGGGTCCTTGGTATTCAATTTTTGCTTTTACGCAGAAATAAAAGGGGAAGACCTAATCACAAGGCCATAAGAAAAACCAAACGAAAGAGCATAAAGCACAAGTTGTTGCTTCTAAGCTTCCAATTTCTATCTAAGAAATATGAGTCATGTTAGGTGATTCTTAGGCTTTACGCGAACTTCTATTTAGGACCCATTTGGATTTGGTTTGAATTTTGCATTTAGACAGAAGTAGAAACAGAAACTTTAATCACAAGGGCATCGTGAGAATTAAGAAGAAAAAAAAAATACAAATCCAAATATATTTCCTGGATGACGTTTGGATGAAACACCTCTAACCCGCTTTTAAACTAATTAAAGTGGGGTTTTTCCTGAAATTTACCTTCTTAAATTTGTCTAAATGTGCTACTTTGGGCATTTTATCCGGATAGCATTTGAATCAGAATCTATGTTTGAAAAGTGATTCCGTTTAAAACCTTAATGTCACAACTATGTCTAGGCATTCAAAAAAGGATGAATTAAATTGGATGACCAACTTTAGGTAGGACTTGGCCGGTCGGCTTAGAGGGTTTCAAGGCCATCTAACTTGCTATGGTTATAAAAATGAAACTTCCTAATTCTTAATGACCCCTGGTTCTTATTAACGTATTTTCATTTGTTATCTTATCCTAATTCACAACACAACTGTGAATTAGCGGCGAAATAATTCATCACCTAAAATATTCCTTTCGTCCCTTATAAAAATTGACGACTAACAATATTTCGTCACGTCATTCTCGCTAAAAGTGCGACACGAGATATATTCAACTTTCTTTGGTAAATGTCTACTCATGAGTGACACTTTTATCGTTCATCGCCAATAATCTTATTTAGTGACGACTTATATTGCTGCTAGTATGTTAATTTTTTGTCGCAACTGACCCCGTATTGGTAGCCAAAGTATGAGTATAGGCAAGGCAACAAAAAGATTTCATCGTTAATTGTTTATTATTAGTGACGAACTTGTTCGTCAAGGGTGTATATTTTCTTGACAATCGAAACGACAATAGATTTCATCGCTAGTTGACTTTTGTCCCATTGTTCTCTAACAATTGGCTACGAATTATTTTGTCGCTAAAGCTTTTGTGCGACAAAAATATTTTGTCACTGATGCTTTTGGTTCCTTAACCAGATTAGTATGTTTCAAAACTAATTTGTCATTATTTGTCACAAAAGACAATATTTTTGTTGAACTTTTAATAACCTAAACCTGTATATTACACCAATAAAACAATTCATTTCATACATTTAACCAATTCAACTATGCATCCATTTAGTAGGCTAAAACATAAGCATCCAAAAATATCAGTCACCGCCAAATATCCATGAAACAAAATGAGAACTTACTATCCATGAAACAAAATGTCAATCCATCGACTTAAGACTAGTGTGTTTGATAACTCCATTAAGTGCTGAAAATGAAAAGATTCAGCACTTATTCTTTTTCAGTGCGTTTGATAACATACCACTTAATTGAAAAAGTAGCTCCAAAACCACTGAAAACTTTAAGTGAAAAATTTCTACTGAAAATAATCACTGAAAGCACTCTACTTCAATAGTTGAAACACTGTTTTAAGGATTAAAACTTCAAGCGCTTAAAATTTTCAGTACTTAAAATTCAGCACTTAATTTTCAGTACTTAATTTTCAGTTTTATCAAACGCACCCTTAGTTTACAACCCCAAAATAAAATAATCACTTAAAAGTTCACAACCACAACTAGGGGCGAGCAAATAGTTCGGTTAACCGAACAAACTGAACCAAATTTTTAATTTCAGTTCAGATATTTTAGTTAAAATTTTCAGTTCAGAACCGAATTAAAAATTTCAGTTCGGTTTTCGATTACTTGCGGGCAAACCAAACCGAACCGAACCGAACCGAAAAATTAAAATTTATTTTCTTTTTTTATTTTCTATATTATTAATTTACTTATATATAACTATAGATAATAAAATATAAGTATTTTTACAATTGGAAACAAAGAAAAGCATGTTTTCTTTGCAATATGAAAGAGAAAGGAAAAAAAACATAAAAAAGTTGTGAAAATGAAAAAAAAAAAAATAAATAAATATTGAATTTTTTACAATACGGTTAACTGAATAACCAAACTGAACTAATATTTACTTCGGTTAACTGAACCGAAAAAACCGAATTATATTTCAGTTCAATTTTCGGTTGCCAATTCCTCAAACCGAAATACAAATAACCAAACCGAATAGCCGAATGCCCACCCCTAACCACAACCAACAAAATGGACCACCTACTCCGATGTCTCTGATGTTGTGCGGGTTGGCCCCAAAGCCACATAATCAAGATCACATCCACCAATATGAAAGAGACAATTGATATATGATAGTAAGAGAAAAATAGATCATGCAACACAAGAATAACAAACAACAAACCAAACAGAGAAGACACAAGGATTTTTTCTACGTGGTTCAGCCCAACCAACATGCCTACGTCCACACGGCTTCTTTTATTCATAAACATTCATTACAAGCCTCTCTCTTTCTCTTATCATCATGCACCATCATCATCATCATCATCATCATCATCATCATCATCATATGTCATTACAGCCATATCTTCACCATCACCACAACATTGCAATCGTGTAGCACCCCGGTGGCCGCCTCCACAACACTACTGCACCCAACAACGATGAACACCCACTAGGCCACGCCCATCTTCACCATACACCCAGTGGGCGGAAGCCTACCAGCACACGTTCTCTTACTTCAAGGATCTTGACTCTCCCTTTCCCTGTCTAGGTTTAAGATTCAAGATTAATCTCCATACATATATCATATCATCCTATATATAAATATACACATTCCTATTCCTAGTAGAATAATATTTACTCACATGGAATTACTTCTTCACCAAGAAAATCTATCCCTACAAGTAGTTCTATATAGAGTAATGCTATGTACACCTAAAAAGAAGACAAGTTGACATGGATCTCTTAAAATACTCCATGTTTTCATACATTTGGTAACTAAAGAGCAACTTGTGTTCTTTTTAAGTGTATGTTTTAGGTGTACCAAGCATTACTCTTCTATATATTAGGAGACTCATCATCTTTGGAAACTTACCCAAAAGTGCTCTCTTACTCCATTTAGGAAAGCTGCCCCCGCACAGATTTTCCATTCCCGTTCACGCGGGCCCTGCTCGAGCGGCATTCTAGCTTTGAGAAATTTTGCCCAATTTCCAACATCTGAGTTGTACGAGCTGCCACCTACTTCTACCTATTTATATATTTTTTGTGTAGATTATATAAACTAATGCTATAAAAATCAACACATAAAATCAAATACTAAAAAAATTATGAAAACTGTTTTTATTTTTTAAGGGTACATCTCAAATTTTCTAAAATCTCAGAGGGCTCAAGCCCCCCTTCATCCCTTAATGGATCTGCCACTAAGCGTAGCTACTCTTTATGTAAGTTTAGAAATACATAACTGGCTCTTTATCAAACCAACATAATACTTTTTAGGGTTAATTATACAAACCTCCCCTTAAATTTGCTTTAATTACACGGATATGACGGAAGCTACAAAATTACTAAATTGCCCCTGCATTATATTACACAAACCTCCCTTGAAATATGGTCTAATTACATGGACCTTCCTTGTATTTTAAAAAATTACACAAACTTCACTTATCACCCACAAAACCCTAACTAGATTTACAGATTGTTCAAATGTATTATTCTACTCTCAATTAAATTTTGTTTTTGCAATTATTTTCACCTGTGGATACCGGGTTTCGGACCACTTCTCTCTCTTGTTTGAGATTGCTTTGAAATTGATTTGAATCAAAGAAAAGGAACGGTCTGTTGAAAACAGATACAGAGTCGCCACTTGGTCTTTAAGGAACCAAGAAACCTAATTTTGACTCACCCAAGCGGATAAGGGCACCGGCCCTTCATAACCAAAGAACTTGGTTCGGGGTTTTGGTACGAGAGAGGAAGGAGCCTTTGTCACGACTAAAACACCCTCAACTCGCCCCGTCTTTCGACGGGCCTCAATTAGCATCCAAATAATCATCTTATACTATGTTTGGTTCGACAAATAATACTATGATAGTATATTACATCACATAAGAAACTTGAAAATGGAAGATCAAAAGACAAAATATCACTCATAAGATCTAAATCAAATATCATGCAATGTGAGGTGAAAGATCACACAAATAAACCTAGGAAAAATCGTCTAATCATGTATCAAATATTCAAGACTTCCTAATCTAAAGGGAACGTGAATTTGTTCTTGAAACAAGTAAAGAGAAACGAAAATATGCTTAGCAAGCTAGTATGATGCATGTTATTCTTTGAGAAAAGAAGGTCTCTCAATCCCCGGGACGGATGAGAAAGGATGATTAGATCGAGGGGAAGCATGAGCGTGTGATCAAGTTCATTCCTTATAATCTTCTTAGATTAAGAGTTACAAAAACCCCAAATCTTGCATGAATGTATTGTATGAACCTAAAAATGTGCAAAGGTTGTAGTGTGTTGTGTGTTCATGGATTTCTAAAATGACTTAGTAGTCTAAAGTGTGCATGAATGAATGGATTAAATCAACATGGGATATATACAAATGTAGTATGAACTACTTCCTAAGATGTGAGCTAATTTGGAATGCATATGAGCATCAAATCAAAGAATAAAAGTTGAAATGTGCTTGCTGTGAATAGTGGACAGACTGCATATGGCACTTTGCAACATTATAATGGGAGGTCAAACGTGCCTAGAAAAATGTGAGAAAAATCTGAGATCATTCTTATTGTGTCTAGAAAATAACCCAAAAAGCCAAACATCAATAGCTATCACAGATTAAAAGAAAGAAATCAGAATGTACACATGACTCAGAAACAAAAACTGCACTGTTGACTGATTTTGTATGATTTTTCATAAATCAAAGAAAAGGTTTATGATGACCCATTATATACCAAAAGTTTCCTAAGACACCCAAGTTTCATAAAAAAAATAGAAAAGATATATGTACAGTGATGAAAATATCCAGAATAAGTGCAAGAAGTTGGGTGAACATTCTGTGAGAACAGAGGCAGATTATGAATATGATCTTCTCACATCCAAAACAAATACTTTCATATCTCTATAATTGATGGGAAAAATTGGGGACAAACTATGATGTCTTAGGAAGATTTTCCAAGTGGTTTCATCATCATAACTCAAGTATTTAATTCAAAACAAATCTTTGGATCTGAACAGCTCACTGTTTTGGATCATTCTTGAAGAAAATGGATTTGGGTTTTGAAATAGAGTTTGAGTTCTTGATTGGGGGTTTTGAAATAGATGTTTTGAAAACATATTTTCAACACTCAATAAGGATTATGACCACTTAGAATACTAACACCAAACTCATCATTAAGAATCTCCAAGATTGTTGGAGGGATTTATTCTATCTTTTAAACATAACTTCAATACATTCCAAGAATACCTTGGAAGTATTGAGGTTATGATCATCATCTATCAAACATGTTTTTGAGGTCAAGAGCTACTATCCATAAGGATTCACTCACCCCAAACTTCATGTCATCACTTAGATGATGATGAACTAGTAAGTAAATAAAAGAAAACAAAAAGAAATGGGATAAGAAGAGATAAACAATAAATAAACAAGCAAATAGATGATGATCAATATGTGATATTCATGGAGCATGAACTTGTAGGTTGGTGTTTCACTCATATGTGATGACACTTAGACATGGAAGAAGTTTCCACTCTCTTGAATGCTCACTAAAATGGTGGTTAGGAGTATTGAATGTTGAAATAAATGGAAGTAATGAAGTAAAAAACAAAGTTAGAACTCACTTTCGTTTTGAAAATCAAAGAGGAATGCCTCTTTTTCTCTCTACTCTAACCTTATCTCTACAACTTTCTCTCCCAAACTTTTCAAAACTCACATTTGACTCCCCCAAAAATGAGGAGTAATGGGGTGTTTATATAGGCCAACTTGGGGTGGTTTTGGGGTTTTAAAAGTGTTCCCATTGGCTCCAAACATCTGAAATCATGAAACCACGTCGTTTTGGATTTTAATTAATCAAAATGGGACCACAAGAATATTTACAAAAACTTACTGTTCTGGAGGGGAGTGCCGCGGCGGCACTGGGCCACTGCCGCGGCGGCAGTGGGCCAGTGCTGCGGCGGCACTGCTCCTCCCTTCGTCCGGATAATGCTGTTTAGGCCCCCCGAAGTTCCGGTATTCGCGAAAAGGCCCTATTTCGTCCGAAATTCACAGAAAATGCATACGAACTCCAAATTGAGGTTGTGATATACCGTTGGAAAGGTAATGGAGTCTACTTTACATAAAAAATAGTTCGGGGATAGGTCACTTCGAAAAGTTTTGCGATATTTTGCGATAAAAGCCGATTTGATCGCCTTTTTCGCCTTTAGAAATTCATAATAAACTCGTTTTACATCCAGAAATTATGTGCGATATACCGTTGGAAAGCTATTGACCTCTAGCATCCATGAAAAATATTTGAAAATTGTTTCGGTGCCCCGATTCCAAAGTCAAATCTTGGTCAAACTGGTCAAACCTGGGATTCCCGGGAAGTTCTGGGAACCTCTGGGAGCTCCCAGGAGCTGATGTTTTCGCTCGATTTTCTTTTGGAACTTGTTTTAATACTTTTCTCATGATTTAGAATGGTTCTGGTGAATTCAGACAATTTTGGTCAAACTTGGTCAAACTTGGTCAAACTCTGGTCAAACCTGGTCAAACCTTGGTCAAACCGGTCAACGGGGACTTTCGGGGAACTTCCGGGGGTCTCTGGGAGCTGACGATTTCTCCCGGTTTTATTCAAAAACTCATTTTATCACTTTTCTTACGACGTAGTATGTTTTCAGAACTTTGGGACCAAATCTGGGATTTTTCGGATTTTCAAGGGCATTTTGGTCATTCTGAGCATTCTGAGAGATAGAGCTGACTTCCGAGAGTCCTTTCGAGTCTTTTACGATCATTGTGAACCACCAAGCTATGGGTCTCCTAAATCTGATAGCCGACAAAATGGGGTGTCTACAGTTTGCCCCTCTTTGGCAGGAACTTGCGAGGCAACGCATGTCGCAAGCGAGTGCCAAAGCTTTGAAGAGACAGGACTTTTTGGAGGCTATAGATTTAGGATAAAAAGCGTTGCAAAAGATGCAAGGATGCTGAGGTCAGTGCTGGTCGTGCTCCGCGTGAGCTGCCTACGTATCCCAAGGGGAATCAGACCAGGACGTAGTTCAGGGCACAAAGGGATGAATCACATATGCACAATACACAACAATCAGGCGGATGCTATGCTATATGAGGATGATATGCAATGCATGGATGTGATATGAATTGTGTCATGAGTCCTATCATGTCTAGTGTTATGACCCTAGTATAAGCAAGTGTTGTGGGGTGTGCCACTCCGAGTGGCTGGTGTTGTGCTAGCGTTTGTGACTGTGATGTGGTGGATGACTCGGATAAGGACAGCAAGGTTTAGAAGACTCTGGGTCTAGGGGCAAACTTCTGGAATTATAGGAGGTGTGCTTTACAAGCGAATGGGATCGGATGTGGGGTCTCAGAGGACTATGACCGAAGATGTCTTTTGGCAAATAACCGACGGACACAGGGGCTCCGGAAATTAAGAGACTGACATAGAAGTCACGGGACGAATGTGAAATCCTGGGACGTCCTGTGATGAACATGGAGGCACCGACGGTGTGATGAGAGCGATGGACCGACGATGTTTGCATTGAGATGACGAGTCGACAATGGACTAACTGACGGTGTAATAAACCCGCTGAGGATTAATTTGAGTCTGCTGGGGATGAAGCGATACCTTCTAGGATCTCCTTTTGATCGAATCTTTCGGGCTTGCCGGGGTTTCTGGGAGCCGGTATCTGTCTGCTTTTGTATGATGCAGGGTTCACGGGGAATCTCTTTTCTTGATCGGGAACCAGGATCCATCTCTGAACCTCTCACGGTTGATCAAATCTTTCTGCGCTCAATCCGAGAGAGCCGGTCAGGGCCTCCGGGAGCTGGTATCTGTCTGCTGTTGTCCTCGGAGGATGATGCAGGGTTCACGGGGAATCTCTTTTCTTGATCGGGAACCAGGATCCATCTCTGAACCTCTCACGGTTGATCAAATCTTTCGGCGCTCAATCCGAGAGAGCCGGTCAGGGCCTCCGGGAGCTGGTATCTGTCTGCTGTTGTCCTCGGAGGATGATGCAGGGTTCACGGGGAATCTCTTTTCTTGATCGGGAACCAGGATCCATCTCTGAACCTCTCACGGTTGATCAAATCTTTCGGCGCTCAATCCGAGAGAGCCGGTCAGGGCCTCCGGGAGCTGGTATCTGTCTGCTGTTGTCCTCGGAGGATGATGCAGGGTTCACGGGGAATCTCTTTTCTTGATCGGGAACCAGGATCCATCTCTGAACCTCTCACGGTTGATCAAATCTTTCGGCGCTCAATCCGAGAGAGCCGGTCAGGGCCTCCGGGAGCTGGTATCTGTCTGCTGTTGTCCTCGGAGGATGATGCAGGGTTCTCGGGGAATCTCTTTTCTTGTTTATTTGGCGCCTTGGCTAGAAACCAGGATCCGTTACAGGAATTCCCGCTACTGATCGAATCTTGCGACGGTTGTCCTGAAACGACCGAATCGGGTCTTCGGGAGCCGATTTTTCCCAGTTTTTGCCTGCTGGAGGTAGTTCTGACAACTTTTAGTCTGCTTGGGGTAAAACCTCATAAATCTTGACTGGAACGGGCCATCGGGGCTGATCGGGGCCAAAAACGGGCTGAAAAAGGCCAAAACGGAGCGACGCGGGGCCCACGGGGAGCAGTGCCGCGGCGGCACTGGGCCACTGCCGCGGCGGCAGTTGGCCAGTGCCGCGGCGGCATTGGGTGGCCGGACTTCATCTTCTTTTATCTCGGGTTTTTGAGCTTTTGGAGCTCATTCTTGGTCATTTTGGGGTGTTTTTGAAGCCAAAATTCATCAAAACGCAGCTTGTGCGCGCTCAGGTGAGTAATCTTTCCCCGTAGTCGGATTTTTGATTGGTGTTTTGGTTTGCCCAAATTTTCAAGAAGAAAGTTAAAATGTGACTTCCATTTTTCTTGTAGATCCATGGCTTCGAGCTCAAGGAGACCGTCTAAGAAGGCCAAAGGACGAATGAAGGCCGAGATGCATACTCCGGACGTGATTTTGCGAGACCCTCAACACCACCTTTCGGCCGCGGCTCTAGCGAGCTTGGTATGTGAAACTTTCGCCATTTTAGGACCACTTTTATGTACTATGCTAGTTTTGTGAGCCGTAGTGTGCACTTAGAGACCGTTAGAAGCTTGACTTGTGCTCAAATGTTGATTTTGTGAATTTTTGCTCTCGGGTTGTGAATAGTGATTTTGTGCATCTTTTGTCGCCTTTGTTGTGTGCAGGTGCCGGAAGTGGCCTTGAAAGGCCATGGTAGCCTTGCCCATGCTTTCTTATGGTATACCCAGCTTTCGCCCACCGTTAAGAGGATGGTGGATGATGCCGGGTTTGGAGGCTTCGTCCGCTTGGTTTCGAAAAGTAGCAACGATCTGGCTCACTTCTATGCACTGGCCGAGAGGTGGTGGGACACTACCAATACCTTCCACCTGCCGTTCGGAGAGATGACTATGACGCCTTTCGACTTCTCCATGATTACGGGCTTGAGGGTTGGCGGGAAGCGCCTGATTCTGGATTACTTTTACGAGATCGACCCGGAGGCGGTGGAGATGTTGATTGGGGCTGTTCCCCCTAACTTGGAGAGGCATTGGTTCCCCTGCGGCTGGCTTTACCGGGCCTATGGTAGAGGTAATCACAATCTGAACAATTCCCAGCTTTTGAGGGTTTACCTTCTGTATGTCCTCGGGTGCTCCATCTTTGCGACAAGGAACGACCGGGTGAGCTTGAGGCTCCTTTCTTGCCTGGCGACCATTGATGAGATCCCCTCCTATAACTGGGGCGGTGCTGCCCTGGCCCATCTCTACAAGCATATGGGGGAGGTCTCTCGGGGCGATGTTAAATCTACTGGGGGATTCTGGCGAGCTTTGGAGGTATGCACTGCTTCTTCTTTTATTTTCCATCTCTTTGATTGTCATACCTGTTCTGATTTCTCCTTTGTCTGTGCAGCTTTGGAGTTTTGAATACTTGAAGATGTTGGCTCCTTCCCCGGCGGATGAATCAGGCGAGGATGAGGATGGCATGGCTCCTGTGCCTTTATTCCCACGAGGTTTGAGGTGGCGGAGGGACGTTGTTGGGGTGAAGAGTGGGGCCCATCGGATTGTTTTGCTTAGAAACTTCCTGACTGAGCTGACGGCCTGTGATGTTGATTGGACGCCTTGGGAGGGCGTTGTTTACGCCGCCCCAGAGGAGATACAAGCGGTTAAATCTCTTACCTCTTGTCGCCTTCTGCTGGAGAGTACCGAGTGTAGGCAGTGGTTCCTTGGGGAACGGGTGTCTCGGCAGGTGGTCGGTGGCTCCCGGTATCGCGTTCCCCATAATCCTCCTGTGATGGATGCTAGTGACCTCTCTGGTGATGCTCTGTCGGCGGCCTTGGCTGGCACCGACGTCTGGGATCATTTCCTCTCTGAGACCGGGTATGAGGCTTACCGTGGCGGCTTCTTGATGCCCAACTTCCCACTCCTGGAGGTGAGTTTCTTGTTATATTTTTGCTTTTCATTCATTGCCTATGTTTTTGACTTGCCTTTAACTTATTTTGTGCCTACAGCTTCGCGAGATGTACAGGAGACAGGCTCCTCAGGCTCCCGACCCCATCCCTCCTTGGGATTGGACCGTCAATGTTCTAGGCGCTGATGGCACTCCCCAAATGATGGAGGTGCCGTGAGTCACATGTGGGTACCCTACTCAACCAGCGGGCGTCCTCAATGTCCCTTGGAGTTATGCTGAGGAGGGTCACGCCTTGGCAGCTAGCTTAAGGTCCTTGGTCCTCACACGAGATCACCGGGTACGTCTCTAATTTTGCACTTTCTTTTGGTTATGAGGTTCTAACCCTAGATTTTACCCTTGACAGATGGACGGTATGCGGCAATTTGCCGCCAACCAGATGGCATCCTTGGTAAGTCTCTGACTCGACTCTGTTTTTGGCATTTCTTTCTCTTTGTTATTTTCTTTACTGATTGCCTTCATTTTCTTGTGTGTGCAGTATCGTGGAGGCGGGGCCGGCTCATCGAGGACTGGTCCAAGATGCAGAGGTGGCAGGAGGAGGCCGTCGCCGACATACACTCCGGGCGGTCCGACAGAGGACGAAGAAGAGGAAGACTGATGCCAAGCGGGCAATATTTTTTTATTTTCTTTTTTCGATTGGGTTGTACTGGGAACATGATTATTTGGTCAGTGTAGGACGAAGTATGGAACAATTTGTAACCTTTTGACAGAGTATTATGATGTTTTGCCTCCTAGGCCGGATATCTTCCGGTTTAGAGGCGCAGTGGTGTGCTTGTTTTAGCTGATATATGTACACTGTGACTGTTGAATGCTACTGCGACGGGCAGTTTTGTGATGGTGAGTGCTTTTTTGCTTTGCAGGTGGGATAGTCCGTGAAACGGGGAGGTGCTGCCGAAATTTCGAATTTTGCTAGAGCCGCGACAGAAAGATATGGCTTTGTATGATCCCGCTCAACTCACAGCCTGGCTGAACATTACGGATGGTGTGGAGCAGATCAACCTCTTTAGCTACGGCTTGACCGAGCTATTCTCTCTTCGCCGGATGACCCTGAACACTGAGTTCTTGCGTGCTGCCATTGCTTACTGGGACCCAGTGAACCATGTCTTCAACTTCAACGGCCTGGAAATATGCCCCATGCTTGAGGAGTTCTGCGCTATTCTCGGCTATGATTCTGACTCGGACTTGATTCTCCCTTCTGTTGATACCCTCAGCCCTACGCGAGCCTTGGCTGAATACCTGAATTGCTCTGTCACTATTTCCCGCCGGCTGATTCAAGGTGAGGTTCTCAATATTGCTTCTATTATTGCCCGGTACGCCAGTCCTGGGAATCCCAGCATGTATGATGCTTCCCGTGGGGCCGCTTTGATATTGTGCATGACTTCGCACTTCCTGTTCTCGAGCACTTCCGTTGACTTGGTGCATGTGTGCCTTGGGCTGAAACTTAGCAGGAATCCCATGGCCATGGTTCTAGCTGAAACTCTGAACGGTTTGGATAATGCCTTCAACCATGGGACTCCTCTTCTTTCTGGGGCGCCTTTGGTGTTACAGGCTTGGCTTTACGAGCGCCTTCAGCTGTGGACGGGCCGTATACCACCGATTTACTTTCGTCGAGCCGTGCTTCATTCTCACTATACCTTTGCCGATTGGGTGGGCATGATGAGCACCTTATCTGAGGCTGACATTTGCTGGATCGTGAGGCGTTGGGGCCTCTATGCTATCACCACGAGCCTCAGGGGTCACCAGAGAGTGTGGTTGATGGGTCTGAGAGAGACTTCTTTCTATCATCCTCGCCGCTTGGCCCGACAGTATGGACAGGTTCAGGAGGTTCCCCGGGGGTTTGCTGAGAGGGTCTTTGCTTCCAGGATCAGAGTTACCACTATTGCTGCTTTTATTGATGGTTGGACTGACCGAGTAAAGGCCTACTTCTAAAGTTCTTCGAAGAAATAAAAGACACTAAGACGAAACTACTCCTGACTGATTTTGCTCATTCCTCCAAGTGTCTTTGAACATGTGGTTGCTTTTTGAAAGACTTTTATTTCTTTGATTATTCCTGCTTATGTAATATTCAAAGTTTGTTTGTCGGTGAACCTTGGTTATTTTGGGAATCTCATTTTATGCATTTTAGCTTTCTGAAAACATGTTGTAACTTGAGATTTCAATTAGTTGTTGCTTTTGGTACTTGCTTGAGCATGCTGGGGTTGTTAGAGGCAGACGAGGCGGGTAGCCGAAGTTTTGCCCCTAGTTTGGGATATATATGGTTGTGAGGCAAACGAGGTAGACGACCGACGTTTGCCCCTAGTTTAGAAGAGGTTCAGGCAAACGAGGCGAGTGGCCGAAGTTTGCCCCTAGTGTGGAGGGTGGTTTTTGGGTTATGGTAAGGACCGCGACTTTATTTTCTCACATGCTCATAATTTTTGCCTAGGCACCAGGGAGGTGACCTAGCGAGCTATTTTCTCTCTTTTGTTATTGCTCACTTTGGATTTAGCTCTAATTTTTGCCTAGGCGTCCTTTCGGATTTTCGACCTAGCGAGCCATCCCCTTTTTGAAAGTCTGCCTACGTACCCCCGAGCGGGGATCAGGTCCAACGTAGTTCGGGCCAAGGTTTTGAAAGGAAAGGTTATTTTTGTTGGTGGAGCGACCGAACTGATGTGGTTGCCTACGTATCCCCGAGCGGGAATCAGGTCGAGCGTAGTTCAAGGCAAGGCTTGAAAGGAATGGTTATTTTTGTTGGTGGAGCGACCGAACCGATGTGGTTGCCTACGTATCCCCGAGCGGGGATCAGGTCCAACGTAGTTCAAGGCCGGGCTTGAAAGGAATGGTTTTTTGTCAAGCATAGTACTTTTTGAGGCGATCCATGTTGATTGGTTCTTTGAATTCGACACCATCGAGGTCCATGAGGTAAGTTGCTCCTCCAGAAAGGATTGTTTTGACGATGTAAGGGCCTACCCATTTAGGTTTGAACTTCCCACGGGGGTCAAAGATCGGAGCTCGCAATTCCTTAAGGACAAGGTCGCCCTTGACAATCTTCCTTGGGCGAACCCTTTTATTGAAAGCACGGGCTATTCTCTTTTGATAGATTCGGACATGGTCCACCGCCGCTAGGCGCTTTTCGTCTATGAGGGCCAATTCCTCGTATCTTTCTCTCAACCAATCTGATTCTGAAATTTCACATTCTGCCATCACGCGTAGAGACGGCAGTTCTATCTCGACCGGGAGTACCGCTTCCATCCCATATACCAGCGAGTAAGGAGTTGCTCCCGTGGATGTTCTTATCGACGTTCTGTATCCCCAAAGCGCGAACGGTAGCTTTTCATGCCAGTCTTTGTAGGTATCGGCCGATTTCTGCAGTATGGCCTTGATATTCTTGTTTGCAGCCTCGACTGCCCCATTGGTTTGCGGCCTATACGGCGACGACTTGTGATAAGTGATCTTGTATTCCTCGAACAGATCCCTGACTTCTGCCTTGAAATGACTTCCGTTATCCGAAATAATCTCATGAGGAACTCCATAACGGCAGATGAGATTTCTTTTGATGAATTTGGCCACTTCTTTGGCCCCCAACTTGGTGTAGGATGCAGCTTCTACCCATTTTGTGAAGTAGTCTATGGCTACCAGGATGTACCGATTTCCATTTGAGGCTTTCGGAACGATTTCGCCAATGATGTCGATTCCCCAGGTTGAGAATGGCCAAGGCGAAGTCATGCTGTACAGAAGGGATGGCGGTGTATGCATCATGTTTGCGTGAATCTGGCACTTGTGACACCTCCTCACGTACTCACAACAATCTTTCTCCAATGTTGTCCAGTAGTACCCTTGTCTTACGATTTTCTTAGCCAGCATGTGACCATTCATGTGTGGACCGCATACCCCCTCGTGTATTTCTTCCATCATTCTTTTGGAACTCTTTCCAAACAAGCAGGTTAGGTTGTGACCATTATATCCTTTCTTCAGCAATTTCCCACCGCAAATGACGAATTGTGCGGCGAATCTTCTAATGGCCCTTTTGTCTCTCTCGGTGGATTCTTGGGGGTATATCCCTTTTTCTATGAAATCCCAAACATCCCGATACCACGGCATTTCATTCTCTTCTTCTTCGATTATGGCGATCATATTGAACGAAGGCTCGTACCTCTGCTCTATTACCAAAGGCATCATTTTGACCCCCACAGGAATCTTGATCATGGAGGCTAAGGTAGCCAATGAATCTGCCAACTGGTTCTCTTCCCTGGGCAAGTAGAGGAATGTGACACTCTTGAATTGCCTTTTGAGTTGGTCGAGATGATCATGGTAGGGCTTCAACCTTTCTTCTTTTACTTTCCATTCCCCTCTGGCTTGCGATATGATGAGGTTTGAGTCCCCGAAGACGTCTAACTTCTGAACCCTCAGTTCTAAGGCTGCTTCCATCCCCAGAATGCACGCTTCATATTCGGCGGTGTTGTTGGTGGAGTTATAGTTGAGCTTGACCGCTAATGGAGTATGATCCCCGCTTGGTGATACGAGAATCATCCCTACTCCGTATCCTTTCATGTTGGCCGCTCCGTCAAAGTACAACTTCCACTGTTCTTCCTTGATTTCCATGATATTCTCGTCCGGAAACGGAAAGTCCCCACTTTCTTCGGAGTCAACGGCATGCTCTGCGAGATGCTCAGCTACAGTCCTCCCTTTTACTGACTTGCTTGTAACATACTTGATATCGAATTCGGATAGTAGAAGTAACCAACGGGATATGCGACCGGTCAGGGCGGGTTTTTCAAGGAGGTATTTTAGAGGATCCATGCGGGATATGAGCACAACTGGGAAGGCCAGCATGTAGTGCCTCAGTCGGCGAGTACACCAAACCAAGGCCCAACATGTTTTTTCAAGGGTAGAGTAGTTGAGCTCATACCCAGTCATCCTCTTGCTAAGGTAGTATATGGCTTTTTCGGAGTGGCTTTCTTTTCCTTCTTGGGCTAGCATGCAACCCATGGCATTTTCGGAGACAGACAGGTAAAGGAATAAAGGCTTATGAGGAATAGGCGGTGAAAGGACAGGCGGGTTCTGAAGGTAGGCTTTTATTTTGTCGAAAGCGGCTTGGCATTGGTCATCCCATTGGAACTTCTCCCCTTTTCTCAACAATCGGAACAGAGGATCACACGTGGTCGTGAGCTTGGAGATGAAACGGCTAATGAATTGGATTCTTCCGAGGAACCCCCTTACTTCTTTTTCATTCCGTGGCGGTGTCATTTCTAGAACTGCCTTGATCTTGGAGGGATCCACCTCTATCCCTCTTTGTGTGATGAGAAAACCCAGGAGTTTACCGGAAGTCACACCGAAAGTGCATTTCTTTGGATTCAACCTCATCTTGTATTTGCGCAACCTTTCGAAGAACTTTTCCAGCGCTACCAGGTGACCTTCTCTGTCCTTGGATTTCACAATCATGTCGTCTACGTACACTTCTACCTCCTTGTGAATCATATCATGCAGCAGAGTGGTGGCAGCTCTTTGGTAAGTCGCCCCCGCGTTCTTGAGCCCAAAGGGCATTACTCTATAACAGTAGGTTCCCCAAGGGGTGGTGAATGTCGTCTTTTCCCGATCTTCTGGTGCCATTAGAATCTGATTATATCCTGAGAAACCATCCATGAATGAAAGTAGCTCATGCCCTGCGGTGTTATCCACCAAGACGTCAATGTGGGGAAGTGGAAAGTCATCCTTGGGACTGGCTTTGTTTAGATCACGGAAGTCAACGCACACGCGAACTTTTCCATCCTTCTTCGGGACTGGTACGATATTGGCAACCCATTCCGGGTATTCGGTGACAATGATGAACCCTGCCTTGAACTGCTTCTCCACCTCTTCTTTAACTTTGAGTGCCCATTCCGGTCTCATGCGCCTCAGTTTCTGCTTGACAGGTTTAGAATTGGGGAGGAGAGGAATATGATGTTGGACGATGTCGGGATCGACCCCAGGCATGTCTTCGTAAGACCAAGCAAAAACATCTTTGAATTCTATTAGCAAGAGGGTTAATTTTTCTTTTTCTTCTTTATTAAGGGTTGAGCCAATTTGCACAATCTGTGGATTATCTATTTTACCTAGGTTAACTGATAAAGTATCTTCGATTATTTCATAAGCAGGTGGTTTTTCAATTAGTTACTTTAGTTCGATTGGGAGATCCTCGGAGGGATCTGTGCATTCACAAGTGTCAGACACAGAGGAGTAAGCAGAATCGTCTTTCATTTCATTCATGACAGGTGGAGTGATTACATTGGATAGTGGTGGGCTTACAGCAGCCGACTCCAGTACAGACTCGATAACTGGTAGTACAGACTTTGGGGGGATAGGGGATTGGGAGACACAGACAGATGACTCTACAGCCTGGTTGCTCAGACCCTCCTCAGCAGGCTTGATCTGATCATCTTGGCTCTTGGCCCTCTTCTTCTCTTCCTCTTCAGCGGATTCTTCCCACATCTTCTTGATCGCCTCAGTGTCAAGATATTTTAACCAGTCTTCCTCTGGGGTCTTTCCAACTTCTTCGGGGTAGAACGGGTCTTGATATGGGGGCCTCTCGCAGTCAGCGAAGATTTCAAGCCCAGGGTGCCTTCTCCCGGTGGTTCGATGGATCCATGGTTCAGGGAACCCGAAGTAAGGGAAATCATCCCCTTCCTTGACGAATTGTCCATTTAAAGTCTTGCGATATGGGGGGAGACCCTTCACCCTTTTCTTCCATGGCCTCTGTAGCTCAACGTCTTCTTTAGTGGGCTTGTACCCCAATCCGAAAGTGCCTTGTTGCCCTTTGATCTGTGGGAACTCCCGAATTCCTTGCTGGCGTCTACCCAATCCCATCCCGGGGAAGTAGTTCATCTTGCGAACAATGTTGACAACTGCAGAGTGGACCTCAGGGAACCTATCTTCGTCATTGATCACGTGGATTTCTTCCATGAAAAATCCCCCGATTTCTCCTTCTTCTAGCTCGGGCATTTGGACTTCAAAAATGGGAGCGTAATTAGGGAAAGCTTCGTTACCCCAACTGTTACCGAGGATGATTTTTACTTCCTTCTCATGAATGTACTTGATCATTTGATGCACAGTGGATGATACAGCTTTGTTGGCGTGAAGCCAGGGCCTTCCAATTAGCAGATTGAAGGAGGCAGGTATGTCCATGACTTGAAAGATCTCAGTACTCGCCAAAGACCCTACCCGAATTTGCAGAGAGACAGTCCCCATCACATTCCTCCTGGTGTTATCATAGGCCCTCACAGATTGCACAGATGGCGTGATGTCAAGGATATTGACCCCCAAAGCAGTGGCAGTTCTTAAGGCACAAACATTCAAAGCGGAACCTGTGTCGACCAGGCAAAACGGTACCTGTTGCCCCTTACATCCAACAGTGATGTATAATGCTCTGTTATGCGCGGATCCTTCCGGTGGCAAGTCCTCATCGGAAAATGTAATGATCGGGTCGGGGGTAAGTGCGCCCAAGAAAGCCACCATGTCCTCCGGTGCAGCATCGATAGGAACTTCAATCCCAGCCAAGGCATTCAACATGGCTTGCCTATGCTTGTAAGAGGTCACCATGATATCCCACATTGAGAGATGTGCTTGGGTTTTCTTTAGCTGCTTTATCAACTCATTATCTTCTTCGATGATCTCATCCATCTTATCCTTCCCCTTGTCCTTGACTGGACCTTTCTCGGTTGCATCGGCGGCAGGCTGTGGAGGCTGATAATGACGGCCTGACCTGGTCAGATGATCAATCTCGGCAGGAGTAGGCCCTTCTACAGTCCCATCCTTCTTGAACCAATCACAATCCGTTCCCACAAAGGGCTTTTCTGGCTCGTTCCAGATGGAAGCATCACTCTCGTTGTTAGGATCATACCATTTGAGGTCTACCACCCCTAGGTCATGCTCTTCCAGGAAGAATAAATCTTGCTCATCGTTAAGTTGCTGCTGCCATTCGTCATTCTCCCCTCCGATCAGATGAATTCCCTCAGAATCCGGGATGTCAATAAGGGGTAAGGGTTGTCCTAGGGGGGTGATATGAGCGGCAGGGTTGAAGGGTATAGGGTTGGACTCGATGAGGTTGACATTTTGGTGGTTTGGTAGGGGATTTTGGGTGATATGGGGCTGCTTTGGGGGCGGCTCGATGATATTCTGATCAATAAGGTCTTGGATGTCATGGCGAAGGCGCATGCAGTCATCGGTGTTATGGCCGGGGGCTTGGTGGTAGGCGCATCGTTTGGACATATCGCAGTTAGGCGGGGGTGGGGTATTTCGAGACTGGAGTAGTTGGAGATGGCCCTTTTTGAGGAGGCGGTCTAAGGCTGAGGAGAGGGAGATTTCTAGCTTGGCAAAATTGCGAGGGGGCTTTTTCTGGAAAGGGCGGCTGGAGGGATTTGCCTGGCTGGAGGGTTGGTATGGTCTTGGAGGGTATGCCATGGGTTGGCTGCTAAGGGCATTGACATCCGGGGGATTCCGAGAGTAGTTGGGCCTTCTTGGCTGACTCGGAGGGTCTTCCTTTTTGATCTTCCCTTCCCTGATAGCATCTTCAATTCGGGTTCCGACTTCAAACAACTCTTCAAATGTGGAAATGGACTGGTAGAATAACTTCTCATGGTAAAGTGGCTGTAGATTCCGGATGAGCATCCTTACCTGTTCCTTTTCAATCGGCCGGTGGGTCATTTGAGCTACCTTGTTCCTCCACCTGCTCAGAAACGCAGCGAAGGATTCATTGTTGCTTTGTTGGGTTGTTTCCAAATCCCTGATAGTGACATCCAGCTCCTGGTTGTAAGAGTAATGATCGACAAAAACTCGAACGATATCTTCCCAGGCCCGGGTCTTGGAGGCTTCCAAGGTTAGGAACCATGACAGTGCAGATTTTGCCAGAGTTTGTGGGAACAGCATTGCGATGTGCTCGTGGGTGCAACCCATGGATTGGAAGATACTCATACATAGCTTCACGTGGCTTTTCGGGTTCCCAGTCCCATCAAAACGATCGATGGCAGGCATTTTGAAGTTCTCCGGCAGTTTCAACTTGACAGGCTCAAAGAGGCCTTCCAGATCTAGCATGTAGTCATCGATTCCCTTGCTTTTTCTCAGCACGCTCTCTAGTTTGTCGACCTTGTCCATCTTTTCCTGGAGCTTCTTTTCATATGTGAGCGGTGGGACCCCTTGGAACCAGTTTTCCTCCCCATTATTCTCATGTAGAGGAGGTTCAAACCTTGGTGGCGGAAACTCGGGCGGGGGTTGTGGCTGTTGCTGCTTTAGTTCTTCCATGAATTTCAGGACTTGGGCTAGACTGTCGGATTGCTGGCTTATAGTCGCTCCCAACTCGGTGACCTTGTTTTCCAATTCTTCTCTATTCATGTTGAAACGGGCCGTCGTACTGATTCTGACTAAACGATTATCCGAACTCCTGGTCCACAACGAGGATTCCGGCTGCTGACCTTGGGAATCTATACTGACCTGACAGATTTTGAGAGAAGGGGTGTATCAGATCCTGACAGTGACGACTTTTAGACAGACAAAGACGGTGACGTGGACTGACTCGGGACAGTGCGTGCAGAGAGATTGGGATGGTGTGTGCATGGGAGACAAGCACGCGGATGTAAGCCTTAATTTATATGATGCCCCTATTTCTAACAGATAGCGGTTAAACAAATAAGGTCCTAACCATATGGAGTGTGCCAATCTTACTTTCCAGTACGATCACCAAGGGGTAACAGGGGTATCCGGATTTTATGGAGGCTTCAGAGGAGGATTGGGCATTTCCAGTTGATATGGACAAAGTTTCTGGGAGAAACTGGTAAGTACGGTTATATCTGGGATATATGGACAGAGTTTCTGGGAAAAACTGGTAAGTACGGTTATATCTGGGATATATGGACAGAGTTTCTGGGAGAAACTGGTAAGTACGGTTATATCTGGGATATGTGGACAGAGTTTCTGGGAAAAACTGGTAAGTACGGTTATATCTGGGATATATGGACAGAGTTTCTGGGAGAAACTGGTAAGTACGGTTATATCTGGGATATGTGGACAGAGTTTCTGGGAAAAACTGGTAAGTACGGTTATATCTGGGATATATGGACAGAGTTTTTGGGAGAAACTGGTAAGTACGGTTATATCTGGGATATGTGGACAGAGTTTCTGGGAGAAACTGGTAAGTACGGTTATAGTGATCGTACTTTCTAGCAGGTTTTCATACTCCTATGTCTCAGGACCGACAAACAAGGTTTGCGGTGTATATCTTTTGTGAGCATGGGGCAGACATCCTTGTCATGATGCTTAGGCAGGTCAACTCAATGTGACTACATGTGAGTGATTGCCTTGGGAATCATAAGAAAGATGTTCTGTTCTATGCCACATAAGTGTCTACACTGCGCAGGTAATCCCGTCAGGGCATACAGCAGTTATATCATTTTGTCCTATCTGAAAAGATAAATGAACAGTCCTATGAAAGGTTCTACAGGAATCTATATGCAAAGGCTGGGTTTAGTCAAAGAAGGTCCGTTGACGAGAGTTCCAATATACCGTCAGAGAGACAGTACGGAGGTTTTTACTCTTTTTGATATACCTTGGAAGGTACAGTATCAACGGTGACTTGTGCCCTGGCACAGCAAGACCTGAACAATGTCAGCGCCGCGTTTCAGACACAGTCGGAGGGGGGGGGGGAAATGCAAGAGTGCAATGCGGTGAACCAAATACAGTAAAAAGATGATTTTAAGGATGCTTCTTATGAGTCAAACCTCTGTATTATTTTGTTTTGAAAATAAAAATCCCCAGCAGAGTCGCCAGATTGTGGATACCGGGTTTCGGACCACTTCTCTCTCTTGTTTGAGATTGCTTTGAAATTGATTTGAATCAAAGAAAAGGAACGGTCTGTTGAAAACAGATACAGAGTCGCCACTTGGTCTTTAAGGAACCAAGAAACCTAATTTTGACTCACCCAAGCGGATAAGGGCACCGGCCCTTCATAACCAAAGAACTTGGTTCGGGGTTTTGGTACGAGAGAGGAAGGAGCCTTTGTCACGACTAAAACACCCTCAACTCGCCCCGTCTTTCGACGGGCCTCAATTAGCATCCAAATAATCATCTTATACTATGTTTGGTTTGACAAATAATACTATGATAGTATATTACATCACATAAGAAACTTGAAAATGGAAGATCAAAAGACAAAATATCACTCATAAGATCTAAATCAAATATCATGCAATGTGAGGTGAAAGATCACACAAATAAACCTAGGAAAAATCGTCTAATCATGTATCAAATATTCAAGACTTCCTAATCTAAAGGGAACGTGAATTTGTTCTTGAAACAAGTAAAGAGAAACGAAAATATGCTTAGCAAGCTAGTATGATGCATGTTATTCTTTGAGAAAAGAAGGTCTCTCAATCCCCGGGACGGATGAGAAAGGATGATTAGATCGAGGGGAAGCATGAGCGTGTGATCAAGTTCATTCCTTATAATCTTCTTAGATTAAGAGTTACAAAAACCCCAAATCTTGCATGAATGTATTGTATGAACCTAAAAATGTGCAAAGGTTGTAGTGTGTTGTGTGTTCATGGATTTCTAAAATGACTTAGTAGTCTAAAGTGTGCATGAATGAATGGATTAAATCAACATGGGATATATACAAATGTAGTATGAACTACTTCCTAAGATGTGAGCTAATTTGGAATGCATATGAGCATCAAATCAAAGAATAAAAGTTGAAATGTGCTTGCTGTGAATAGTGGACAGACTGCATATGGCACTTTGCAACATTATAATGGGAGGTCAAACGTGCCTAGAAAAATGTGAGAAAAATCTGAGATCATTCTTATTGTGTCTAGAAAATAACCCAAAAAGCCAAACATCAATAGCTATCACAGATTAAAAGAAAGAAATCAGAATGTACACATGACTCAGAAACAAAAACTGCACTGTTGACTGATTTTGTATGATTTTTCATAAATCAAAGAAAAGGTTTATGATGACCCATTATATACCAAAAGTTTCCTAAGACACCCAAGTTTCATAAAAAAAATAGAAAAGATATATGTACAGTGATGAAAATATCCAGAATAAGTGCAAGAAGTTGGGTGAACATTCTGTGAGAACAGAGGCAGATTATGAATATGATCTTCTCACATCCAAAACAAATACTTTCATATCTCTATAATTGATGGGAAAAATTGGGGACAAACTATGATGTCTTAGGAAGATTTTCCAAGTGGTTTCATCATCATAACTCAAGTATTTAATTCAAAACAAATCTTTGGATCTGAACAGCTCACTGTTTTGGATCATTCTTGAAGAAAATGGATTTGGGTTTTGAAATAGAGTTTGAGTTCTTGATTGGGGGTTTTGAAATAGATGTTTTGAAAACATATTTTCAACACTCAATAAGGATTATGACCACTTAGAATACTAACACCAAACTCATCATTAAGAATCTCCAAGATTGTTGGAGGGATTTATTCTATCTTTTAAACATAACTTCAATACATTCCAAGAATACCTTGGAAGTATTGAGGTTATGATCATCATCTATCAAACATGTTTTTGAGGTCAAGAGCTACTATCCATAAGGATTCACTCACCCCAAACTTCATGTCATCACTTAGATGATGATGAACTAGTAAGTAAATAAAAGAAAACAAAAAGAAATGGGATAAGAAGAGATAAACAATAAATAAACAAGCAAATAGATGATGATCAATATGTGATATTCATGGAGCATGAACTTGTAGGTTGGTGTTTCACTCATATGTGATGACACTTAGACATGGAAGAAGTTTCCACTCTCTTGAATGCTCACTAAAATGGTGGTTAGGAGTATTGAATGTTGAAATAAATGGAAGTAATGAAGTAAAAAACAAAGTTAGAACTCACTTTCGTTTTGAAAATCAAAGAGGAATGCCTCTTTTTCTCTCTACTCTAACCTTATCTCTACAACTTTCTCTCCCAAACTTTTCAAAACTCACATTTGACTCCCCCAAAAATGAGGAGTAATGGGGTGTTTATATAGGCCAACTTGGGGTGGTTTTGGGGTTTTAAAAGTGTTCCCATTGGCTCCAAACATCTGAAATCATGAAACCACGTCGTTTTGGATTTTAATTAATCAAAATGGGACCACAAGAATATTTACAAAAACTTACTGTTCTGGAGGGGAGTGCCGCGGCGGCACTGGGCCACTGCCGCGGCGGCAGTGGGCCAGTGCCGCGGCGGCACTGCTCCTCCCTTCGTCCGGATAATGCTGTTTAGGCCCCCCGAAGTTCCGGTATTCGCGAAAAGGCCCTATTTCGTCCGAAATTCACAGAAAATGCATACGAACTCCAAATTGAGGTTGTGATATACCGTTGGAAAGGTAATGGAGTCTACTTTACATAAAAAATAGTTCGGGGATAGGTCACTTCGAAAAGTTTTGCGATATTTTGCGATAAAAGCCGATTTGATCGCCTTTTTCGCCTTTGGAAATTCATAATAAACTCGTTTTACATCCAGAAATTATGTGCGATATACCGTTGGAAAGCTATTGACCTCTAGCATCCATGAAAAATATTTGAAAATTGTTTCGGTGCCCCGATTCCAAAGTCAAATCTTGGTCAAACTGGTCAAACCTGGGATTCCCGGGAAGTTCTGGGAACCTCTGGGAGCTCCCAGGAGCTGATGTTTTCGCTCGATTTTCTTTTGGAACTTGTTTTAATACTTTTCTCATGATTTAGAATGGTTCTGGTGAATTCAGATAATTTTGGTCAAACTTGGTCAAACTTGGTCAAACTCTGGTCAAACCTGGTCAAACCTTGGTCAAACCGGTCAACGGGGACTTTCGGGGAACTTCCGGGACTTCCGGGGGTCTCTGGGAGCTGACGATTTCTCCCGGTTTTATTCAAAAACTCATTTTATCACTTTTCTTACGACGTAGTATGTTTTCAGAACTTTGGGACCAAATCTGGGATTTTTCGGATTTTCAAGGGCATTTTGGTCATTCTGAGCATTCTGAGAGATAGAGCTGACTTCCGAGAGTCCTTTCGAGTCTTTTACGATCATTGTGAACCACCAAGCTATGGGTCTCCTAAATCTGATAGCCGACAAAATGGAGTGTCTACATCACCCAAAAACCCCCAGAGGTTTTGGTGCCAAAACGGAAAAAGCAGGATGGACCTGGGTTTCACCCCATGGCCTGTCTAGAATGCAGGCCCAGATAGAGGATGGGACGATAGGGCTCAAGGAACAAGTGACCATGAGGAAGATTTGGCTAAGGCATAGACCCAATTACGGAAGGCAAGAATATCCAGCCCGATGAGCAAGAAGGATAAGCTATGTGATTATCAAGCACAATGTTTTTGAAGAAATATGAAGTGTTAGAGTTCAAAGCCTGATTGGTCGGAGGCATGCACATCGCCGTCATTGGGCTCAGTATTATAGTTCAAGGGGAAGCCTGGCAGGCTAGGAGTAGCTGCAGCCTGGTAACACAAAAAGGAAGTAGAAACGTGTGGCTTATTTCCTTATTGTTAAGGCAAAAATTAAGGAAATGAGACCATTTAGGAAGGGATCTTATCAAATCCAACTGGATATAGGAAGCTGTTCCCAAAGATTTCAGGATTAAGTCAAATCGTGATGAAGATGGTAAGAGTTGGGATATGGAAAGATTTTGGGCGTCCTTATCTTGTCAAAGGCGTAAATAAAGGAGTCCTTATCATAATTGAATTTTTCAAGGCCACTATAAATATAGAAGCAGGCCAAGGATTTAGGGCACTCTGCGTCACTCTCAAAAAAAGTTTTCAAACCGTTCAAAAAACACCCATAGCATTCAAGAGCATTTAACCCTACGTTCTTGTGTTCTCAACATTCATAACAATAGGTCTGTCCTCTTGTTATTTTACTGTTTTTAATCTTTCTTGAACAATCAGAGCCTGTTCTGATCTTGTTCCTTGGTTTTGTTATTTTTTTTAAACACATTCAATAAAATATCTTCATATTTTATTAAATGTTTGTGATTGTTTACTTAGTAAATTCATCACTATTAGACTTGTGAGCTTCAGTACTGTCTAGGAATGTCAGTCCAAGGGTACTTTCCTACTTGGTGATCGCAATCACCTTTTAGAAGTCAGATCATAAAGCCTTGTGTATCACTCACACAAGCATTATAGGAAATTAGTTTGCACTATCGAACCACGTTTGGTTCTGGAACACCTATGCAAAACTATAGCAAACTGTTTGGCACGCCGGGTGTGACCCTAGTGCTAGAACATGCCCCCAAAAAAAGGTAATAAAATTACCAAGAATGGATAGGATGACCTGACCGCTGTTGACCCACCAGAGGATGAGAGCACTGCCCGTTCACCACAGGATAGTGCCTTGACTCTAGAGGCATTCTTAGAAGTCCTGAGATAGAATGTGGAACCTATGAGGCAAAACTATCGCGCACTACTAGGATCTATGGAAAATTTTGAAAGGTTAGTCAGCCAGACGGCTGATATGCGAGAAGGCCAGTTTAAATTGATGACATCTGCTGAAAAAACCAATGCAATAATTGGTGACCTAGCCCTAAACATGAAAGGCTTGGCAAAAATGGTTGCAAAATTGGTGGGTGCTCTGTAGCCTGGAAGCACTAAAGAACACATCGGCGGATCTGGCATGGCCGATTAGCAAAGAGACCCCCGCTATGTTTGTCTAGAACTCCAGAGATAAAATGGCCCCAATGCTCATACAGAAGGGTCAGGTAGCGCGATCGTCACTGATCCCAACGGATCAGCGACACTCGTGATCATTCAGCCCAAAGGCCGAAACACTGATTTGGTCGGCAATACAATTCCCCATGCCCATGTTGCTGGGGGCAAAGGGCTGATGACACATTCTGGCCTTACCAGGCCGATAACCAACGTCAAATCCTACCCCCTTTAGCACTACCTGTGGCATCGCAACCCATTATCCAGCAGGCTATCAATAGATAAGAATTAATAGCGGCCATGCACGAGGAATATGGTCCTTTCATGAGAAGAACGGAGAGGCCAATGTATAGACAACCATACCCACCTGAGGTGCACCAAATCAATTTTTCTCAAGGTTATAAGGCTCCAAATTTTACTTTATTTTCAGGAGAGGGTGAGCAGTCAATAGTGGAGCACATAGGCCGTTTCATAGTACAGTGCAGCCATGTAGGTGGTAGTGACCAATTTAAATTAAGACTATTTCCTAGCTCCCTTACAGGGATAGCCTTCATGTGGTATGTCAACCTCACTGCCAACTCTGTTCAAAATTGGCAAGGGATGGAAGAGTTGTTTCACAGCCAGTTCTACAGAACTAAACCTGAGACATCTTTGGCAGACCTCTCAAGGATGCTATAATTGGCGGGTGAAATAGTTGAAACCTACATAGCTCGTTTTAGAAAGGCTAAGTATAGGTGTAAGACCATCCTGCCCAAGCATGAATATGTTAAAATTGTGATGGAGAGGGGGATGAACTTTAAACTGCGCAAGAGGTTTGAAGGGACTGATTTTCGTGATTTATTCGAGTTAGACAAGAGGGCCGCCCGATAAGAACGAATTCTTTTGGAAGAACAAGAGATGAAGAATTCATCCAAAGGAACATATTATAAAGACCCTAACTACGTGGTCCATGTGGCTGACTGTGGCCTTGAGATAGGAGAGATAGACATGACTGAGGTGCTTTGCAAACGGCCAATAATGTATAGTAGTGCTTTAAACAAACCGTTAAATAATAACGCGAGCGCGAAGAAAATTGCAATCGAAGCCGGAAAGAATTATACTTTTGATATTACTATGGCCTATCAAATTTTTGATGACCTTTTAGCTGAAAAAATTGATCAAGCTAAGTGAGGGTCATCGGATCCCCAAGGCCAATGACATAAAAAAAAAACAAAGAATACTGCAAGTGGCACAACTCTTGGAAACACTCTACTAATAATTGTGTTGTGTTTCAAAATGTGATATAGGAAACCATGGAGAAAGGAGTTTTTAAGTTCTTGGATAAAGCCATGGGGATCAATACCAACCCATTTCCTCATATTGTAGGGTCAAACATGGTTTCACCCGATTTGTCAAAGCTAACTAGGCCCAAACCAAAGGTGGACCTGTCAGAAGAAACTTCAGACGAAAGGCCAAGGCAAAGAGAAGGTAAGCGGGTTGCTACATCGATAGGTCGAGAATAACTATCCATGAGCTCCAAAGGACTTACCAGGAAAGTAAAGAAGTAGAAAGGAAGGCCAAAATTAAAGCGGCCCAATCAAATACTGATAATTTGATTGCTGATCTACGCCATCAGTTAGACCTAACTGAACAGGGTCTCTATCCGAGGTACAAAACCAAAGTGAAAAAAGAGATAACCGACTCAAGTAAGAGGCCAAGGACGCTAAGTGAGCATCACGACCATAGTCTAAGGAAGTCGGTTCATGGTAGACTTTCACTGCCAGGACAAGGTCAAGTTATGCCCGAATGGGCACCAAGATCATTACCAACTTTACAAATCGGCACTAGAGAGACAGGTCGATCGCAAGGAAGGTATCACGAGAACCCTCCTAGGCTAGTTAGGCCAGGGGCAACTTTATCTTCGTTTGATTTACGATCAAGGATGGTGTTACTACCACGAGGTGAGCAAGGGTATGGCATCAGGCTTACCACCCTAAATTCCCACCAAAACCCAAATACCAAGTCATAGAAAAGAAGGTTCCAAAGGGAAAAACAAGCAGAGCAGGAGTGACAGTATTGGGAGGATCGGGCTTATAATCCTCTGAGGTTCCTCCAAGCCTATGTTCCAGATTCTCCAGAACAGCCAACAGCGGAAGAGATTGTGTTTGATAAAAATGCAGGCAAAGGGGCAAGGCAAGCTACTGAGCGCCTGAAGGAACAGCTTGGAAAAGGAAAAAATTAGTGCAATGTAAGCCCGAGAAAGATGAAGTGGCCGATGATTTCTCAGATTCGGACGATTTAATGATTCAGTACGAATCCATTACCAAAGGATTGTCGGCTAACATGGTGTTATACTACCAATGTCTTTTATAGATAAAACAGACCAGCCAATGGCCATGAAAGGGGGCGTGGTAGAAAACCATGCAAAGGAGTCAGCCATAATAGAAGAAGTATTCTGGAATGGAGGCGAAACCATTAAGTTAAAGATAGTGGAGGCCACAAGCAAAAATGTGAACACCACTGATCAGCAGACCGGTCAGCATATGCTTACAATCTTAAGGCCAAAAGGACAACAAACCACAAAGGGGCCAAAATTAGGAGGGCCCATCAAGGTAGTTTTTTAAAAACCAACCTACCAAATGCCATGTTAAAATTAGGAGATACTAGTTCCATATTTTGTGTTTTTATTTTTAGGTCATGTTGACCGTATTTATGTTAATTTGATTCTCTTTCCTTTCTTCTTATTTCCTTTTTCTCTTTCTTTCCTTTTTCTTATTCTCTTATAATTATATATATTGAGGGTTGTATTATGAATAAGATTCTCACTTTCTCAACTTCTTTTTGGTATCAGAGCCTCACCACTACCCAACATCACCAGCAACTACACAACACCACCAACCGACAACCTTCAGACCCTAGCCTAGCCTACACCGAGGGCCACCAGCCCCAGGCAAGTCCTCCCTCTCCTTCCCAGCTTGTTCCACAGCCCCTAGGGCACATCACCACCATCGCAGCCCTCTCTACTAGTGGCTCACACTACCAGGTCACCAACCTGGTGTCGTAGCCCTTGGCTGCCTCCATTTTTGCCCTCTATAAGGCCTCCTATGTGATGTATCAGATCTAGTCCAATGCTCTCCGTCTTCAGTCTAGGTAACCATCTGTCAGGTTACCCCCGTCGACAGTAGCCGAGTCTTCGGCCGGCTTCGTCTCTGTTACTCCATTTTTTTTCCTGATCCTTGTTTTAAACAATGGTAACCGATGGCAAAAATATTGAACAAAATCCTATTGTTCCAATTGCTCCCTGCCAAGATCTGTCTCTTTATCATCCTTTACCAGTTCAACTTGTCACGATCGTATTGTTAAATGGAAAGAATTTGCATGCTTGGTCTAGCTCCTTCTGTCTCTATCTTGGTGGTAAACATAAGATTGGGTGGCTTCTTGGCAAAGTGTTTACCCCTCTTGAAATGGATCCTAAGTATGAAGAGTGGTACACCAATAACTGTGTCTGTAGACATTAAAATTTTTGGTAATTATTTAATTACCGATTGATTAATTAATAATTAATTAAATTTAATTATTACAATTAGTCAAAGTCAATAAATCAAAATTATCTCAAATGTGGGCCCCACAAAATACAAGTGAACCAATTTATTTTTGACATGTGTCATATACACCATATGGAACCATATAAATAATGGCATTTAAAAGGGGTGACACGTGTCAGAATCTCGAGGGATAATTTTAAATCAACGGTTAGAAAGTGTTGAGTCTCAAATTAAAACTCCACACCCTAAGCCTATAAATAGAGCTCTCTACCCATGTGGAAGGGACTTTTGGCCTTTCAATAAGTTGAGATTTCTCCACAAAAAATTGAGAGCTCTCTCTTACATTCAAATCACCCAAGCCTTTCTGAAGAACAAACATACAGTTTGTTGTTTTTCAGATTCAAGTCAAGTCTATTTAATCCGTTCTTCAAGAAGTTGAAGGAAGATTAATCGTTCGTTTGTTAAATAGGTTTTCGCAAAGAAAAAGTTCCTTGCAAAAGGCCACAATTTCGTTGCAAAACCCTTTTGCAAGGAAAGTTTTATTCCTTGCAGAAGCTTCCTCTCTAAAGCTTCTAGTAACGAAAACAAATTTCCTTGCAAATTCTTAGATTTTGCAAGGAATTTTTTTCCTTGCTTTTGCTCAGATTTTTCGTTGCTAAATGCCTAATTTCCTTGCAAAAAACCTGTCTTTGTATTGTAATTTGGACAATTTGCAAGGAAAAAATTTCGTTGCTAAATATCCAAGTTCAAGGCAAGGAAATATGTTCCTTGCTAAAAGTCATTTTTAGTAAGGAATATGATTTCCTTGCAAATAATATTAACATAAGGCAATGAAATAATTTCCTTGCGAAAGGAAACTTTTAGCAACGAAAATATGGTTCCTTGCCCATTTTGTTCTCTTAAAAGTAATCCCAATAATACCTGTACAATCCAATATTTAGTTTTAATCCTGTAATATTTCAAAACCTATTCAATTTATAAATATAGAATAATCAATACTAGTCAAACATAACATAATATTAAATATCACATCCAATATTACACAAGTTTCATATATCCAAAAAATACATAATGTCACAAAAAAAAAAAAAAAAAAAAACCCAACCTAACATAACTTTTCATGTATCCGACATCCTAGCTACTAAATAAAAAGCTGTACAAAGTTTTAACACTATAGAGTGAGCGAACCCAGGTTAAAGGAAGGAAAGCTATTACAAAGGGAGTTCACCACTTTCTAAAAATAACATCTTTGCTTTTGGGGACCCCACTCTGTCTCCCTTGAGCTTCAATCTTGTTCACAACATACATTCCAGATAACACTTTGCCAAACACAACATGATGCCCATCCAACCTTCAAACAAAACCCAAGTAGAGGAATGTAAGTTTAAAAGATTCCACAGATATTGCTCTTGATTTGTAAATTTTAAGAAGGAAAATGAAAGAAAAATGAGATGAAAACTATTCTCCACTGCATTTTATAGTTTTTTTTTTCCTCCATGCTTAACTAACATTGAAATTAACGATTTTCAAAACATAGTAGGAACTCAATAAAACATAAAAGGGAAGGCATCGACTAAGGCATCGAGTACCCTTTAATGACGAGTGCATTTTTTATCACCCATTTTTGCTTACCCATTGCTCACCACCACCATCTTTTTGACATGTGTTCCTTTTCATTCTTATTTTATCCCTGTTCTCCCAACAAAATTACTGAATGGGACGTGGATGAGACACATGTCAAACATGTGGTATGGGGTGAGTCACGGTTGAAAAATTGGTGAGCAAAAATGAACTCTTTAAAGACTACAATACATCAAGATTCAAGAGGAAAAGCACATCACTTGGTGTTAGTTACCTAATCAGAATCTTTCCAAGATTTCCAGTGAATTGTCCATCAATAAATTCTTCAGTGTTGGCCAGCTGCAGATACAATTCATTAACTTAGAATTTGCAATTATTCGAACATTAAAAAAGGCTGAGAAAGCTGAAACAGTTCAATATAGAGCAAATCCCCAGTTCAACCATAGTCATGGTACTTGAATGGTGTGCAGGACCAGGATAAGAATGTGACATATTTAATGCTCAAAACAGATTATAGACACAAAAGACAACCTTTGGTAGCTCAGGAACTACAAATCTGGCCCCTAACATAAATAAAAAAACATATGTGCACAGATAATAAACAAATTTGTGCACATGTGAATAGGGTGAGATATAAATCCTAATTTCTGAATTGTATGAGTACTTGCTATAATATTTGTTCCTCTTTTCTTGAGTTCCTGTGCTATTTTTAAATTTTTAATGTTATAAAGTGTAAAGATAAATACTAAGGGACACATTAGAGAAATAGTTTTCGTACGGATAACTTGATGGAACTTGAATAGGGCAACAAAGTTTGGAGACACATCAACAAGGTTCAAAATGGAAGAATATGATACGAAAATAAGGCGTCGCAAAAGAAATTAGTACTGATGGCAATTATATAGTAGCAGCAGACCTGAGTTTCCAACTGATTTTAAGTTAGATCTCTTGAATGTGTATCCAATGAAATTGGAATCCTTTGATGTCAAGATCTGCAGCATTAGGATTGCAAAATAAAAACAATTGCACTATCATGTAAGATATCATTAAGTATGCTGACACTGACACGGCTAAGAAATTAATGCAATAATAATTTATATGAGGGAGTTAATATTTAATCTCGAAAGGGATTTGCAGTTCAAAGTACCCATCTCAACTTCATTGAAGCCTTATCCACACTACTTGGGTCTGGGACCAGCGACAAACAAATCTTGTTTTTTTTTTATCTCTAAGTAACAAAGCTAGAAGGGAACAACCTAGCACAGCATAACACACATATACTTCACTCCAATTCATCCTCATTTAAATCATTTTTGTCGCTAGTATATCAATTTGGTCACCAACAAAGAAGCAATCATTATTCACAAAAACTCCCACATTGATATCGTACCTATAAGTTACACAATGAGAAGCCTTAAAAAGTACTTGAAATTCCAATTAGCCATCCAAATCTTTGTGATGTTAATAGTTGAAAAGATATCATACACTTAATTAGAATAAAATACAACTACCCCAATTAGTAGTAGAAAGTACTAGCACAAAATCATGAATACCCACTAAGAATGAGTTAAATTTCAATGAGCTAAATCCCCACCAGTAATAAAATAAAAGAGAAACAATGGACACTGTCTAATAGTCCAACATTTTTCATAAGTAACAGTTGGTGGTACAATAGATAGTCTGGCACAAGCACTAACCAATTGATCACTCAAGTCCATAGTCCAACATTTCTCCCTTTCTCTTTCTCTCTCCTGTCTGTTTCTCTTTCTCTTTCTCTTTCTCTTTCTCTTTCTCTTTTTGTGGAACCAAATAGAGAGTGTTAAACAGTAAATTTTTCCTTGTGCAAAAATTATAATTAAAAAAAAAAGAAGAAGAAAAAAAATCTTAATTTGGCAGCCATACCCAATTCGGTTATACAAACAAATTGGTCCAACACTTGTACAAAGAAAGTGTAAACATAATGGTTTATATGGGCCATGTGTCAAGTTAGAGTCATACTCTCACACATATAATGGAAGGTTACTAGCAACAACAAAAAATATCCAAAGTAAAAATCTTCTTTTTTTTTGGAACCACCACATGACTAAGCAAAAAAATTGTACCATTTGAATAGCAAAAAAAAAAAAAAGAAAAGAAAAAGAAAACAGTGCTATTCAATTAGTCCAAAGTTGGAATCCAATTAATGGGTCATATACCCATTTCAAATTTCTCATTTAAATGATTTCAAAAATCCTCTTCAAGTTACATGAGTCATCTATCCATGTCAAATATCCTCCAAAGAGACTTGAGCTTTCTTTTCATTTTTCTTGTTTTTCTTTTCTTCTTTTATCCCGGGATGTTCTGAAGATTTAATTGAAGAGGTTAGAACGTTCCTACGGAATGGCTTGATCCCATTTGTGGGTACATAGGCAACTTGGGTCATTCACCTAGGTCCAGCCCAAACAAAAAAATAAATAAATTTTATTTCATTTAATTTAAAATTAGTCTTTTAAATTTGGAATCAAAAGGTGTTTCCTTAAAATAGGGATTGTAATTAAGGGATGTGATATCCTGAATGGGTCCAACCTACTTCAATAAAAGCACATATAGTTTTAATTATATGTGTGAAATTATGTTACGCAAAATGATAAAATTTTGCAGAACAGAGAGCCCGCTGCTTTTGGTCTTGGCCGGAGTTGCCAGTAGGTCGGTGGTTGGTGGTTATGGTGTTGAGTTCAGAGAGAAGGTAGAGAGAAAAGTGATGAGGGAGAAAGGGTAGTAGAGAAGAAATAGGCTTCAGGTAATTTAAAACAGATCTAAATTTTGAGAGTTGTGGTAAATTTTGAGAGAGGAATTTGGGGGCAATTTTGAGCATTGCTTGGAAGTACCCTTACAAAGTACTTCATGAACATAACTAATGTACACTGTGGTCTTTATCACTGTGCGAAATGGCCTAACTGTGAGCATTGCTAGGAAGCAACATAATCCACTAGTCTCTTGCTTTTGTTTGGTTTTTTTTTTTTTTTAAATAGTGACCTAGGATAGCTCATTTAACCTCAACTCTCGAAGGATGTGAAACCAGTGTCGTTAATCCAAAGTAGAACATTGGAATAATGTTCAATCCGAAGATTTAGCACTCGGAAAATGGCCACAACACTACTACTTTTTTGAGAATTTGAGGGGTCTAGTAGAAATTTTGCAAAACATTAATTCAGCTAGATTTTTTATTTCCATCCAACACAATATAACTACTTTGCTATTTTAGAAAGTTAAATTAACAAAAACTATAAATCTTGAATACTATAATTTGAAAGTTACTTATACATAGAAATTGTAAGGATAATAAAGGAACGCATATTGAGAGAACTTAAAAACACATATACATAATGAAGGGGAAAAAAATACAATTACTCTTCAAGATTTATAGTTTTTGTTAAAAAAAATGGTTACTCTCCCTATTAGAATGGTGCAACAAATTTGGGAGATAAAAATTTTCTCTGTCATCAAATTATGTAATGTTCCGTCCTTACACAAAGAATGGTACAATAGATCATGGCTGAGACACATTTAAATCAATTACCAAACAACAAATAAGCCATGCTCAACCTTTAGATTACCCCCATTCGAGATGATTTATTATTCATTTTGGTTGATACCCAACAATAGTGCATTCCAATTCATAAAAGCCTACATTAGGAGGTTGCCCCTAAAAGCATTCCCAGTTGAAGCCACAAAGAACTCACCAACGGTAGTCAAAAGCCCAAATAGCCCTTTCCTTGTGTCTATGTCAGACATTATGAAAAGATTGGTTTTATGTAGGTATGAGTAATGCTATACTTCTCAAATTTTATATCCTATATGGTTCCCAAACACATGTAGCAATGGAACCACCTTCAATAATAGTGGGACCACTTCAACATCCTCCAATCAAAACTAAGTGGGCCCATGACACATGTAGTTGGAAACCATTTAGGATACAAAATTTGGGAAGCATAGCATCACTCTTTATGTATACGTACTTTGACTAATATGTATTATCTATGCGTCTTCCCTTTATTGACAACCGCACTTGTTGACGTTTTTTTTGTGAATTGCAGTTCTATCTATAATTTCATAATCGGAGTTTCTTTTTAGGCCTAAACTTTATTCAATATAATAGGTTGTGATCTAAGTATTATTGAATGGGTTAAAGGATGTTAATGAATCTGTAATGATTTCATTCAACATTCCCAGACATGTAAATACCATTAATAAATCTTCTATTGCTTAGCAAATATATATATATAACCCATCTCAATACCAACAAACAAAATCGCAGCAACTAAAAAATAATCACAGGATAATCCCCAACATTCACGCCCCCAGCCGCATTGAGCACATGCTATAACCAAGATCTGATTATATAATGTTATATGATGTTATCTAGATCTGATTCAAAGATCACAGTTTAGATAGGCACAAAAATATTAATAATGTCATAAAAAAAATCCCTAATACAATTGAATCAAATTGATTATATACATATAATAAACAATGCAAAGACAAATATATCTACTGAAATAGATTACACCCAAGGCAAAAATAAAAAAAAACAGCAGGCATAAAAATAGTGTGTGTAATACAGATTGAGAAACTTGAGATATAGAGAATATAGGGAGATTGGGAAAGAAAACTCACTTGGAATATAGGGAGATTGGCAATAAAGAAGTCGAGATAATAGTTGTGGACTTGCAGTTCAAAGCAAGGCTTTGAACAAAGAGATTAGATCCATCCTTGCTGAAGGGATAGTGATACTATCGCCGAGAGAGAGAGAGAGAGAGAGAGAGAGAGAGAGAGAGAGAGGAGCAATTGCCTATGCCCAGAGAGTCATGACTATCGTGCAGAGGGAGAAGTTTGGATGAACCTGATTTGGGGGAAAAAACCCTTGATAAAGACAGTATTAAAATTGGCGGAAGGCAGCGGAGGGCAGCGGAGGGCAGAGGGCGGCGACCAAATGTCGGCAGGCGGCGACTGGTGGGCGGCCAGAGGCGTTTGGCTCTCTCTCTCTCTCTCTCTCTCTCTCTCTCTCTCTCTCTCTCTCTCTCTCTCTCTCTCTTCTCCTCCCCTGTTTCTCTCTTCTCTATCTCTCCTTTTCTATTTGCTTTCCCCTTTTGTGAAAAGGTTTTGAGAAGGAAATAAATATTGTTCGCAAGGAAAATTATTCCCTTGCAAAACATGATTTTTCTCAATTTACTTATGTTAGACCAAACTTTAGGCAAGAAAGAAATAATTCCTTGCTAAAATATGCTTTAGCAAGGAAATATGTTTCCTTGCCATAAGTTAATTTCACAATATTTACTTAACTTTAAGCAAGGAATGACAATTTTCTTGCTAAAACATACTTTTAGCAAAGAAATTGATTTTTCGTTGCCAAATAATTTACTGTTTGCAAGGAAAATAATATTTTGTTGCTAAAAACTACATTTTTGGCAAGGAAATTAGATTTTCATTGCCTAATGTGTATGTCTTGCAGCCTTTTGGCAACAAAATCAAATATCCTTGCAATTACTATACTTTTAGCAAGAAAATTTACATTTCCTTGCCAAGCTTCCTTGCAAAACCCCATTTTTGTTGTAGTGGTTCGAGATCAAGCCCCGACCCTCGTTCAAGCTTTCCTACAAGCACTTCATCCAGCGTGAAGATTTGAAGGACAAATCTACGGTTCAGGAACAAGCTCCAGAAGCCCTTGAATCTTGAACAATCAAGGAGATCGAATCAAAGGAATTTTCTTTTCATTGTAAAAGAATTATACAGAGATTGTACTCATATTTTCTGAAATCAATAAAATCATATTTGTTCCTCAATTTTCTCGTTATTTCTATACTTGAAATTTGTTGCGTACAAATTTCAGGCACGCCCGGTGGGACCTCTCTGCCTTTCATCTCTTTCTCCTACATCAAAGTTTCAAAATCCTACTCTAGTAACATTCAATGGTATCTAAGAAGGTTCAACTTCCCAAAGATACCAAGAATAGTGGCAAGAATGTTGTTACTGCAAGTAGCAACAGCAACTCCTCTGTGAAGAGCACCGATAGCGTCTCTTCAGGCCCATTTACTCGTAGCAAAACAAAAGTTGCTACCTCTACTGGTGGTCAAGTTACTTCGGTGAAATTAGCACATGTGACGGCCCTCGCGGTTGTCAACACTGATCCTATAGGGACAAAAATGGATGACATGTTGTAGCCTAAGAAACTTCCAGTTGTTACAAAGGATGATACTGCGAAGAACTTGTCAGCATGTACATCTCGCTCGGTCTCAGATGCTGAATCAGACTCAGATTCGTCCTCAGGGTCATCTCCAAGTAGCCTGAAAAAGTCTACTTCCCCAAAGTGCACAAACTCTAATACGTCTTCCTACACAATGGAGATGCCGGTCATGATGACCAATAAAACTTCAATCAAAGAGAAACTAGCCACAATGGCTCGTGCAATCGAACAACTTACGAAGACTGTTGAAGAAAAGGACTTACAAATAGCTTCTTTGATGAACAAGTTGGAGGGTCAAAACATAGGGGAGTCAAGCCAAAGCTTGAAACACCCTCCTCGATTTACACCTCCAATTACATCCACAACGGATGACCAATAGGTGCCGCCTACTAAAGGAGAAGGAGAGCAAATTGCTACCTCAATATCCATTGGTGCATTATCTGTCCAACAGCTCCATGACATGATAACAAATACAATAAGAGCACAATATGGCGGTGCTCCTCAAAGTAATCTCATGTATTCAAAGCCTTACACGAAAAGGATTGACGACATGAGGATGCCTGCGGGGTACCAACCTCTTAAGTTCCAACAGTTCGATGGAAAGGGCAACCTTAAGCAATATGTCGCCCACTTTGTTGAAACATGCAACAACGCTGGAACAGAAGGGGATCTTCTCGTCAAGCAGTTTCTCCGCACCCCTAAAGGCAATGCTTTTGATTGGTACATTGACTTGGAGTCACAATCAATTGATAGTTGGGAACAGATGGAGCGAGAATTTCTGAATCGCTTTTACAGCACTCGTCGCACGGTCAGCATGATCGAGCTCACCAGTACCAAGCAATGGAAAGACGAACCCGTGGTGGACTTTATCAATGATGGCGGTCACTTAGTAAGACTGTAAAGACCGACTCACTGAAGTGTCTGCTATCGAGATATGTATGCAAGGTATGCACTGGGGCCTTCTTTATATTCTTCAAGGTATAAAACCACGTACCTTTGAAGAACTGACGACACGTGTGCATGACATGGAAATTAGCATTGCTAATCATGGTGGCAAGAATCCTCCCATTGTAGAACAACGTAAGGATGTGAAAGAAGTGAAGAAGAGTGACAAGACGGGCAAGACCGCAGCAAAAGGGTCTATGGTAGTGAATACTGTTCCCGTAAAGATCCCCTCAAAGGATAAAATGGAAGCAGTAACGAAACAAGACCAACCCCGTGAAAGTCGGAAGCAACGATCAATGCTCAAAGAGTTGCAGGAAAAGGAGTACCCTTTTCCAGATGCTGATGTACTAGGCATATTGGAGTACTTGCTCAAGAAGAAGGTGATTCAACTCCCAGAATGTAAACGACCTAATGAGATGGGACGTGTGAATGACCCAAAATATTGCAAATATCATCGCATTGTCGGTCATCCCATTGAAAAGTGCTTTATTCTCAAGGAGGTTATCATGAATTTGGCTAAAGAAGGCAAAATCCTGTTGGACACAGAAGAAGTAGCAGCGTCAAATCATGCCACTGTTGTCTCTCAGCCTCCAAATAACACGCATGGGCAATCTTCTCAAAAGCGATCGTCATCCTCTGCACCGGGGACAGGTGTCAAGTCAATCCAGTTCAGATCTTTTGAGTCAGTGCAAATTCAACTGTTACTAGAATGCCAGCTAAACTGTCCTATCTTTCATAAAGAATCATCAAAAGAAGACGATGAAGGATGGACCCTTGTTACAAGGAGAAGGGAACAAAAGCAACGAGTACTCTTATAACCCACTGTTAATGCAAATAGAGTGCTTCAAAAGAGAAATACCTTTTGGCGTCCCAAGAAGAATAACAAGAAGCAATGGGTAAAATGTGAGATACATGTTGATGATGTGTTACAGCAGCCGCCAAGTTTGGCTACTTTAGGGGAATATTTTCCTAAGGGTTATTTCAATGATAACCTCGTTGTGGCAACTTACGCAATTTCTGCTCAAGAAGCGGATACTGAAGATGATTCTGAAAATGAGCAGATAAAAACTTCTAGTATCGATGTTGCGCAAGCAAATGAACAAGTTGAAGTGTCAAAGGAACTTCAAGGTTTACCAGCAAGGTTTAGTCTTCACGAGGCCTCATAATTTCCACAACAGGTGCGGTCTGCGCTAGTTCAAGTGCTACAAGAACCAAACAAACATGCTGCCGTTATTAGTAAACTTTGCGACGATAGTGTTAGTTCGAGCTCTTGTGGGTCTTGCTGTGCAGCAATTACTTTCACTGATGAGGACCTGCAATTAGGGTCAAAACTTCATAATCAACCACTTTTTGTTTCGGGTTTCATAAGAGAACAAAAGGTTAATCGCATTCTCATTGATGGAGGATCAGCGGTAAATATCATGCCAAAATTCATCATGAAACGCCTTGGTATAACGATCGACGAACTATCTTCTAGTCGTCTTATCATATAAGGATTTAACCAAGGAGGCCAACGAGCAATTGGAATGATTCGTTTCGCTCTCACAGTTGGAGAATTAATGGCAGACACTTTATTTCACGTGATTGATGCGAAGACATCATATAACCTGTTATTGGGCTGACCTTGGACCCATTGGAACGGAATCATCCCATCGACTCTTCATCAGTGCTTGAAGTTCAATAAAGGTGGCATAAAGATAGTAATAGGAGATATGAAGCCATTCACTGAGGCTGAAGCTTACTTTGCTGATGCAAAGTTTTACATCGATACTGATACTGATGCACCATCAGAGCCTCTTTCCATAAAAACTTCTTTAAAAAGAAATGGCGAGAACAAAAAAGATAAACATGTAGAAGGTCCTCTCACTGACATTACGGCAAACGAGAGTGATGATCTTTCAAAGGTTGTTCTGCCTCAAAAGCTGTAATCATCGGTGAGTGTCAAGACCTCATCACCGATTTTCAAGTATGTGCCATTGTCTTGCCGCAAAGAATGAGAGTCACCTTTCATTGAATTCTCTAAAGATGAGAAAGCAGAAAGAAAATCTCTCATAGGAGCAAAGCCAGAAGATATACACTTTATAAAAGAAAGTTTAACCATTCCGCTTACCAAGGTTGAACGAGATGATTCATTGAAAACTCCTTTAAAAGGGTTTGTTAAACCATCTGGAATAGCAATAGAACATGGAACACTCCCTGACAAAAGAATAATTGAAGGGTTTGATCCAAAAGCATATAAGTTAATGGCAAAGTCGGGTTATGATTTCTCGAATCCTACACCCCTTGGAGTCCTTAACCCTCAATCTACAAGAGAGAAGGTGCATGGTCTCACCGAAACTCAAAATAAGCTGAGGCAACAAGGACACATGATTACCTTGCCCAAAACTGGTCTAAGATTTACTCCTGATGAACCTATTCGTATTCCAGTTAGAGGGAAAAGCAAGAAAGTAAATGTCCAGTACATTACGGTAGAAGAAATTGATGACGAGAAAAATTTGCAACGTACTTCTCGTGTTTCGGTGTTTGACCACATTGGAACATCATCTTCACATACTGTGGATACCGCGTTTCCACCGCTTCGTTATGTTTTTGAAACTTGTTTGATTTTTGAATCAAGGAAAGAGAAAAGGTCTGTTGAAAACAGATACAAAGTCGCCACTTGGTCTTTAAGGAACCAAGAAACCTAATTTGACTCACCCAAACGGATAAAGGGCACCGGCCCTTCATAACCAAAGAACTTGGCTCGGGGTTTCGGTACGAGAGAGGAAGGAGCCTTTGTCACGACTAAAACACCCTCAACTCGCCCCGTCTCTCGACGGGCCTCAATTAGCATCCAAATAATCATCTTATACTATGTATGGTTCGGCAATTAATACTATGATAGTATATTACATCACATAAGAATCTTGAAATTGAAAATCAAAAGATAAGATATCATTCATAAGATTTAAGTCAAATATCATACAATGTAAAGTGAAAATCACACAAATAAACCTAGGAAAAATCGTATAATCATGTATCAAATAATCAAGACTTCCTAATCTAAAGGGGGCATGAATTGTTCTTGAAACAAATAAACAAAGAAATCAAAATATGCTTAGCAAGCTAGTATGATGCATGTCAATCTTTGAAAAAAGAAGACCTCTCAATCCCCGGGACGGATGAGATAGGATGATTAGATCGAGGGGAAACATGAACGTGTGATCAAGTTCATTCCTTATAATCTTCTTAGATTAGGAGCCATGAAGGCCCCAAATCTTGCATGGATGCAATGTATGTATCTAGAATGTGCCAAGGTTGTGGTGTGCTTTGTGTTCATGGATTCCTAGAATGACTTAGAAGTCTATAATGTGTATGAATGAATGAATGAAATCATCATGGAATATGTACAAATGTAGTATAAACTAATTCCTAAGATATGAACTAATTTGGAAGGCACATAAGCATCAAATCAAAGAATAAAAGTTAAAATGTGCTTGCTATGAATATTGGACAGAACAGTAACTAAATCTTTGGAAAATTAAAAAGAGGGGTTAGGAACGTTTTCAATGCATGATGTTTTACGGGGATGTTCCTTATTGTGTCTAGAATACAACCCAAAAAGCCAATCTTTAATAACTATCACAGATTGAGAGAAATCATATGAACAACAGAGGTCACTCAGAAACAGAGTCCGTACTGTCGACTGAAATGTTGAAACATCTTAGAAAATGAAAACGAATGATCTAGAGGCCCATTTTATACAGACTGTTTTCTAAGACATGGAAGTTTAAGGGAAAAATAAGTTGGGACCACCCCTTTTGGAAAATATTTCTGAAAAAGAGGTTGGAAGTTAGTCAAGCTGCTGTGACAGTAGAGGCAGAATGTTTGGAAGGAATGTTTGGGTCCAAATGGACCATTTTCAAGTACTTCCAAGTCAAACCAAAAATCATGGGTGTTCTCCAATGAGTTAGGAAGACTTTTCAAGTGGCCTTGCATCTATATGTTGAGTATTGAGTTCTAGAGAAATCTTTGAACTCAGCTCACTCACTGTTTTAACTCACTGTTTTGAAGATTTTGGGGAAAATAAGGTTTTCTTTCTTGAAATCAAAATGAGAGGGATTGAGGGGGGTTTTGAAATAGAGGTTTTGAAAGAGTATTTTCAATACTCAATAAATACTATAACCACTTAAAATGCCAACATTCAACTCATCATCAAGAACCTCCAAGATTGTTGGAGAAGCTTATTTTCATTTGAGCATAACTTCAATACACTTCAAGGATACCTTGGAGGTATTGAAGTTATGATCATCATCTATCAAACATGTTTTTGAGGTCACTCACCCCAAACTTCATGTCATCATTTAGATGATGATGAACTAGTAAGTAAATAAAGAAAATAAAAAAGAAATGAGGTGAGAGGAGATAAACAATGAATAAACAAGCAAGTAGATAATGATCAATAGATGATATTCATGAAGTATTGAACTTGTAGATTGGTGTTTCACTCATATGTAATGACATTGGACATGGAAGAAGCTTCCACTCTCTTAAGTGCTCACTAAAATGGTGGTTGGGTGTATTGAATGTTGAAGTAAATGGGAGTAATGAAGTAAAAACAAAGTTTAGAACTCACTTTTGTTTTGAAAATCAAAGAAGAAAGCTTCTTTTCTCTCTACTCTAACCTTATCTCTACAACTTTCTCTCCCAAACTTTCTCTAAACTTGCATTTGACTCCCCCAAAATGAAGAGCAATGGGGGGTTTAAATAGGCCAACTTGGGGTGGTTTTGGGATTTAGAAAGTATTCCCATTGGCTCCAAACATCTGAAATCATAAAACTATGTCGTTTTGGTTTTTAATTAATCAAAATGAATCCCCAAGAAAAATTACAAAAAAACACCATTCTGGAGGGGAGTGCCGCGGCGGAAGTGGGCCAGTGCCGCGGCGGCACTGCTCCTCCTTCGTCCAGATAATGCTGTTTAGGCCCCCTGAGGTTCCGGTATTCGCGAAAAGGCCCTATTTTGTCCGAAATTCACAGAAAATGCGTACGAACTCCAAATTGAGGTTGTGATATACCGTTGGAAAGGTAATGGAGTCTAATTTACATAAAAAATAGTTCGGGGATAGGTCACTTTGAAAATTTTTATGGTATTCGCGATAAAAGCCGATTTGATCGCCTTTTTCGGCTTTGGAAATCCATAATAAATTCGTTTTAAATCCAGGGATTATGTGCGATATACCGTTGGAAAGCTATTGACCTCTAGTATCCATGAAAAATATTTGAAAATTGTTTCGGTGCCCCGATTCCAAAGTCAAATCTTGGTCAAACTGGTCAAACCTGGGATTCCCGGGAAGTTCTGGGAACCTCCGGGAGCTCCCAAGAGCCGACGTTTTCGCTCGATTCTCTTTTAAAACTCATTTTATTACTTTTCTAATGATTCTGGTGAATTCGGACAATTTCGGTCAAACTTGGTCAAACTCTGGTCAAACCTGGTCAAACCTTGGTCAAACCGGTCAACGGGGACTTTCGGGGAACTTCCGGGACTTCCGGGGGTCTCTGGGAGCTGACGATTTCTTCCGGTTTTGCTTAAAAACTCATTTTATCATTTTTCTTACGACATAGCATGTTTTCAGAACTTTGGGACCAAATCTGGGAGTCTTCGGGCTTTCAGGGGCATTTTGGTCAATCTGAGCATTCTTAGAGATAGAGCTGACTTCCAGGAGTCCTTTTCTTACGATCATTGTGAGCCACCAAGCTACGGGTCTCCTAAATCCGATAGCCGACAAAATGGGGTGTCTACAGTTTGCCCTTCTTTGGCAGGAACTTGCGAGGCAACGCATGTCGCAAGCGAGTGCCAAAGTTTTGAAGAGACAGGACTTTTGGAGGCTATAGATTTAGGATAAAAAAGCGTTGCAAAAGATGTAATGATGCTGAGGCTAGTGCTGGTCGCGCTCTGCATGAGCTGCCTACGTATCCCAGGGGGAATCAAACCAGGGCGTAGTTCAGGGCACAAAGGAACAAATTACACATGCACAACGAGACAGGCAGATGCTATGCTATGAGGATGATATGCAATGCATGGATGTGATATGAATTGTGTCATGAGTCCTATCATGTCTAGTGTTATGATCCTAGTATGAGCAGGTGCTGTGTGGTGTGCCACTCCGAGTGGGCTGGTGTTGTGCTAGTGTTTGTGACTGTGATGTGGTGGATGACTTGGATAAGGACATCAAGGTTTAGAAGACTCTGGGTCTAGGGGAAAACTTCTGTGCTTTGCAAGCGGATGTAATCGAACGTGGGGTCCCAGAGGACTATAATCGGAGATGCCTTTTGGCAAATAACCGACGAACACGGGAGCCCTGGAAATTAAGAGACGGACACAGAAGTCAAGGGATGATCATGAAATCCTGAGATGTCACATGATGAACATGGAAGCCCCATGGCATATTTTGAATAAGAGCGATGATGATTAATGAACAGACGATGTTTGCATCGAGATGATGAGTCGACAATGGACTACTGTGATTGAACTGACGGTATATGAATTCGCTGAGGATTAATCAGAATCTGCTGGGGATGAAGCGACTCTTTCTAGGATCTCTCTTCAACTGCTTTTTTTGATCAAATCTTACGGCCCGGTCGGGGCCTCCGAGAGTCGGTATCTTTCTGTTTCTGTCCTCAGGGGATAATGCAGGGTTCTCGGGGAATCTCTTTTCCTTGATCGGGAACCAGGACTCATCTCTGAATCTCTCACGGTTGATCAAATCTTGCGGTGCTCAATCCAAGAGGGCCTGTCGGGGCCTCCGGGAGCTGGTATCTTTCTGCTTCTATCCTCGGGGGATGATGCAGGGTTCTCGGGGAATCTCTTTTCTTGATCGGGAACCAGGACCCATCTCTGAATCTCTCACGGTTGATCAAATCTTGCGGTGCTCAATCCAAGAGGGCCTGTCGGGGCCTCCGGGAGCTGGTATCTTTCTGCTTCTGTCCTCGGGAGATGATGCGGGGTTCTCGGGGAATTTTTTTCTTGATCGGGAACCAGGACCCATCTCTGAATCTCTCATGGTTGATCAAATCTTGCGGTGCTCAATCCAAGAGGGCCTGTCGGGGCCTCCGGGAGCGGGTATCTTTCTGCTTCTGTCCTCGGGGGATGATGCGGGGTTCTCGGGGAATCTCTTTTCCTTGATCGGGAACCAGGACTCATCTCTGAATCTCTCACGGTTGATCAAATCTTGCGGTGCTCAATCCAAGAGGGCCTGTCGGGGCCTCCGGGAGCTGGTATCTTTCTGCTTCTGTCCTCGGGGGATGATGCGGTGTTCTCGGGGAATCTCTTTTCCTTGATCGGGAACCAGGACTCATCTCTGAATCTCTCACGGTTGATCAAATCTTGCGGTGCTCAATCCAAGAGGGCCTGTCGGGGCCTCCGGGAGTTGGTATCTTTCTGCTTCTGTCCTCGGGGGATGATGCGGGGTTCTCGGGGAATCTCTTTTCTTAGTTTTCGGTGCCTTGGCCAAAATCCAGGATTCGTTCTCGGAACTCTCGTGTTTGATCAAAATTTACGACGGTTGTTTTGAAATAGCCGATTCGGGTCCTCGGAGGTAGTTCTGACAACTTTTAACCTGCTTGGGGTAAAACCTGACAAATCTTGATCGGAATGGGCCACCAGGGCTGATCGGGGCCAAAAATAGGCTGAAAAAGGCCAAAATAAGTCAAAACGGAGCAAAACGGAGCAAAACGGAGCAAAGCGGGGCCGGCAGGGAGCAGTGCCGCAGCGGCACTCGGCCACTGCCGTGGTGGCAGTTAGCCAGTGTCGCGGCGGCACTGGGTGGCCGGACTCCATCTTTGTATATCTCGGGTTTTTGAGTTTTTGAAGCTCATTCTTGGCCATTTTGGGGTGTTTTTGGAGCCAAAAATTGCCAAAACGCAGCTTGTGCGCGCTCAGGTGAGTAATCTTACCCCGTAGTTGGAATTTCAATTGGTGTTTTGGTTTGCTCAATTTTGTGAGAAGAAAGTTTAACTTTGACTTCCATTTTCTTTGTAGATCCATGGCTTCGAGCTCGAGGAGACCGTCTAAGAAGGCCAAGGAACGGATGAAAGCCGAGATGCAAACCCCGGACTTGATTTTACGAGACCCCCAACATCATCTTTCGGCCGCGGCTCTAGCGAGTTTGGTATGTGAAACCTTCGACATTTTAGGACTATTTCCATGTACTGTGCTAGTTTTGTGAGCCGTAGTGTACACCTAGAGATCGTTAGAAGTTTGATTTGTGCTCAAAATGTTGATTTGCGAATTTGGACCTCGGGTTATGAATAGTGATTTTGTGCATTGCCTTTGTCATCTCTGGTATGTGCAGGTGCCGGAAGTAGCACTGAAGGGCCACGGTAGCCTCGCTCATGCTTTCCTGTGGTATACTCAACTCTCGCCCACCGTCAAGAGGATGGTTGATGATGTCGGGTTTGGAGGCTTTGTCCGTCTGGTTTCGAAGAGCAGCAATGATTTGGCACACTTTTATGCTTTGGCTGAGAGGTAGTGGGACACCACCAATACTTTCCACCTGCCGTTCGGTGAGATGACCATGACGCCCTTCGACTTTTCTATGATTACTGGTTTGAGGGTAGGCGGGAAGTGCCTAATTCTGGATTATTTCTATGAGATCGACCTTGAGGCTGTAGAGATGTTGATTGGGGTTGTTCCTCCCAATTTGGAGAGACACTGGTTTCCTTGTGGCTGGCTTTACCGGGCTTATGGCAGAGGGAATCATAACCTGAACAATTCCCAGCTTTTGAGGGTGTATCTTCTGTATGTCCTTGGCTTCTCGATCTTTGTGACTCGGAATGACCGGGTGAACTTGAGACTTCTCTCTTGCCTGGCGACCATCGATGAGATCCCTTCTTACGACTGGGGCGGTGCCGCCTTGGCCCATCTTTACAAGCACATGGGTGAGGTTTCCCGAGGTGATGTTAAATCAACGGGGGGATTTTGGCGAGCTTGGGAGGTATGTGCTGTATTTTGCTTTATATTCCTTGACTTGGCTTTTGATTTCTGTACTCTTTCTGACTTTCCTCCTTGTCTGTGCAGCTTTGGAGCTTCGAGTACCTGAAGATGTTAGCTCCATCCCCTACAGATGAATCAGGTAAAGACGAGGATGGCATGGCTCCTGTGCCTCTGTTCCCACGAGGCTTGAGATGGAGGAGGGATGTTGTTGGGGTGAAGAGCGGGGCCCACCGGATTGTTTTGCTCAGAAACTTCCTAACCGAGCTGACGGCTACTAGTGTCGATTGGACGCCTTGGGAGTGTGTCGCCTATGCTGCCCCGGAGGAGATCCAAGCGGTCAAGCCTCTTTCCTCTTATCGACTCTTGATGGAGAGTCCGAGTGCAAGCAGTGGTTTCTTGGTGAGCGAGTGTCTCGGCAGGTAGTTGGTGGTTTCAGGTATCGGGTCCCTCATAATCCCCCTGCGATGGATGCTAGTGACCTTTCTGGTGATGCTCTGCTGGCGGCCTTGGCTGGCACCGACGTTTGGGACCATTTTCTCTCTGAGACCGGTTATGAGGCTTACCGTGGTCGTTTCCTGATGCCCAACTTCCCACTCCTGGAGGTGAGTTTTATGTTTTTGTTTTTTATCCATTGCCTATGTTTTTTTTTATTTTTCTTTTCTTAACTTGTTTTGTGCCTACAGCTCCACGAGATGTATAGGAGACAGGCTCCTCCGACTTCTGATCCTATCACTCCCTGGGATTGGACCGTCAACGTCCTAGGCACTGATGGCAGTCCCCAAGTGATGGAGGTGCCGCGAGTCACATGTGGGCACCCTACTCAGCCAACGGGCGTCCTCAATGTTCCTTGGAGTTACGCTGAGGAGGATCACGCCTTGGCGGCTAGCCTACGGTCCTTGGTCCTCACACGAGACCACCGGGTACGTTTCTAATCTTGGCTCCTTAAAGTTATGAGGCAATAACCCTGGATTTTACCCTTGACAGATGGATGGCATGCGGCAGTTTGCCGCCAACCAGATGGCGTCCTTGGTAGGTTTCTGACTCGACTCTGTTTTTGTACTTTTTGTTGTTCCCTTACTGATTACCTTTATTTTATTCGTGTGTGCAGTACTGGGGAGGCAGAGCTGGCTCATCGAGGACTGGTCCAAGGTGCAGGGGTGGTAGGAGGAGGCTGTCGCCGACATACACTCCGGGCGGTCCGACGGAGGACGAAGAAGAGGAGGATTGAGGCTGCCCCTCAAGCGGGGACTTTGCTTTATTATTATTTTTTTATGTTTTTGATCGGGTTGTACTGGTGATGTGACTATTTGGACAGTGTAGGATGATGTGTGGAATATTTTGTGACCTTTGACAAATTATTATGATGTTTTGCCTTTTAGGCCGGATAACTTTCGGTTTGGAGACGCGGTTGTGTGCTTTTTTTTTTAGTTGATGATGATACATGTGCACTGTGATTGTTGGGTGTTACTGCGATGGGCAGTTTTGTAATAGTGAGTGTTTTTTTCCTTGCAGGTGGGATAGTCCGTGAAACAGGGAGGTGCTGCCAAAATTTTGAATTTTCCTAAAGCCGCGACCGAAAACATGGCTTTGTATGACCCTGCTCAACTCACAGCTTGGCTAAACATCACGGATGGTGTGGAACGGATCAACCTCTTTAGCTACGGCCTGACCGAGCTATTCTCTCTTTGCCAGATGACCCTGAACACTGAGTTTTTGCGCGCTGCCATTGCTCACTGGGACCCGGTGAACCATGTCTTCAATTTCAATGGCTTAGAGATATGCCCCTTGTTTGAGGAGTTCTGTGCCATCCTCGGCTATGATTCTGATTTGGACCTGATTCTTCCTTCTGTTGATACCCTCAGTCCTACGCGAGGCTTGGCTGAGTATCTGAATTGTTCCATCATTATTTCCCACCGGCTGCTTCAAGGTGAGGTTCTCGACATTGCTTCCATAATTGCTCGATATGCCAGCCCTGGGAATCCCAGCGTATATGATGCTACTCGTGGGGCTGCTCTGATTCTATGTATGACTTCACACTTCTTGTTTTCGAGCACTTCTAGCGACTTAGTGCATGTATGTCTCGGGCTGAAGGCAGGTAAGAACCCCATGGCCATGGTTTTGGCCGAGACCCTGAATGGTTTGGATCGTGCTTCAAACCAGGGAATGCTTCTACTTTCTGGGGCGCCTTTGGTGTTACAGGCTTGGCTCTACGAGCGTCTTCAATTATGGACCGGTAATGTGCCGCCAGTTTATTTTCACAGAGCTGTGCTTTATACTCATTTTACTTCTGCTGATTGGGTGGGTATGTTGGGTGCCTTATCTGAGGCTGACATTTGCTGGATTGTGAGGCGTTGGGGCCTTTATGCTGTGACCACCAGTCTTGGGGATTTTCAGAGGGTGTGGCTGATGGGACTGAGAGAGACCTCCTTTTATCATCCTCGTCGATTGGCCAGACAGTACGGGCAAGTTCAAGAGGTCCCCCAGGGGTTTACTGAGAGGGTCTTTGCTTCCAGAGTTAGAGCCACTACCATTGCTGCTTTCATCAGGGGCTGGGCTAGCCGAGCAAGGGCCTATTTCTGAAGACCTTTGAAGAAATAAAAGACATAAAGATAAAACTAGACCTGACTGATTCTGCTCATTCCTCCCAGTGTCTTTGAATAGTGTGTGATTGCCTTTCGAAAGACTTTTATTTTTTATTTTTCCTGCTTATGTAATATTCAGAGTTTGTTTATCGGTGAACCTTGGTTACTTTGGGAATCTCATTTTATGCATTTTAACTTTCCAAAATTATTTTGTAACAGAGATTCTAACTAGATGTTCCTTTTGGTACTTGTTTGGACATGCTAGGACGATTAGAGGCAAACGAGGCGGGTGGCCGAAGTTTGGGATATATATGGTTGTGAGGCAAACGAGGTAGATGACCGACGTTTTCCCCTAGTTTAGAAGAGGTTCAGGCAAACGAGGCGAGTGGCCGAAGTTTGCCCCTAGTGTGGCGGGTGATTTCGGGGTTATGGTAAGGACCGCGACTTTATTTTCTCAAATGCTCATAACTTTTGCCTAGGCACCAGTGAGGTGACCTAGCGAGCTCTTTTCTCTCTTTTGTTATTGCTCACCTTGGATTTAGCTCTAACTTTTGCCTAGACGTCCTTTCGGATTTTCAACCTAGCGAGCCATCCTCTTTTCTTTTTGAAAGTCTGCCTACGTACCCCCGAGCGGGGATCAGGTCCAACGTAGTTCGGGCCGAAGCTTGAAATAAATTGGGCTATTTTGTGGGTGGAGTGACCGAACCGGTGTAGTTGCCTACGTATCCCCGAGTGGGAATCAGGTCTAGCGTAGTTCAAGCCAAAGCTTGAAAGAAAAAAAGGTTATTTTTGTTGGTGGAGCGACCGAACCGATGTGGTTGCCTACGTATCCCCGAGCGGGAATCAGGTCGAGCGTAGTTCAGGGAAAGGCTTGAAAGAAAAGGTTATTGAATAGTCAAGCATAGTACTTTTTGAGACGATCCATGTTGATTGGTTCTTTGAATTCGACACCATCAAGGTCCATGAGATAAGTTGCTCCTCCGGAAAGAACAGTCTTGACGATGTAAGGGCCGACCCATTTAGGTTTAAACTTCCCACGGGGATCAAAGATCAGAGCTCGCAACTCCTTAAGGACAAGGTCACCCTTGACAATCTTCCTCGGACGAACCTTTTTGTTGAAAGCACGGGCTATCCTCTTTTGATAGATTCGAACACGGTCGACTGCCGCTAGGCGCTTTTCATCTATGAGGGCCAATTCTTCATACCTTTCCCTCAACCAATCTGATTCTGAAATTTCACACTCTGCCATTATGCGTAGGGACAGTAATTCTATCTCGACCGGGAGTACCGCTTCCATCCCATACACTAGTGAGTAAGGAGTTGCTCCTGTGGACGTCCTTATCGAGGTTCTGTATCCCCAAAGTGTGAACGGTAGCTTTTCATGCCAGTCTTTGTAAGTATTGGCTGATTTCTGCAGTATGGCCTTAACATTCTTGTTTGCAGCCTCAACCGCCCCATTAGTTTGCGGTCTGTATGGTGATGACTTGTGATAAGTGATTTTGTATTCCTCGAACAGATCCCTAACTTCTACTTTGAAATGACTTCCGTTATCCGAAATAATCTCATGGGGAACTCCATAACGGCAGATGAGATTTCTCTTGATGAATTTGGCCACTTCCTTGGCTCCTAACTTGGTGTAGGATGCAGCTTCTACCCATTTTGTGAAGTAGTCTATGGCCACCAGAATGTACCGATTTCCATTTGAAGCTTTCAGAATGATTTCACCGATAATATCGATTCCCCAGGTGGAGAATGGCCAAGGTGAGGTCATGCTGTATAGAAGGGATGGTGGTACATGCATCATGTTTGCATGGATCTGGCACTTGTGACACTTTCTCACGTATTCGCAACAATCTTTCTCTAATGTTGTCCAGTAGTACCCTTGTCTTACGATTTTCTTGGCCAGCATGTGACCGTTCATGTGCGGGCCGCATACCCCCTCGTGTATTTCCTCCATCATTCTTTTGGAGCTTTTCCCAAACAAGCAAGTCAGGTTGTGACCGTTGTATCCTTTCTTCAGCAGTTTCCCACCGCAAATGATGAATTGCACTGCAAATCTTTGAATGGCCCTTTTGTCTTTTTCGGTAGATTCTTGGGGGTACGTTCCATTTTCTATGAAGTTCCAGACATCCTGATACCATGGTGTTTCATTCTCTTCTGCTTTGATTGTGGTGATCATGTTGAACGAAGGGTCGTACCTTTGCTCAATTACCGAAGGCATCATCCTGACTCCCACAGGAATTTTGATCATAGAGGTTAAGGTAGCCAACGAATCAGCTAGCTGGTTCTCTTCCCTAGGCAAGTAGAAGAATGTTATGCTCTTAAAGTACTTCTTGAGTCCATCGAGATGGTCATGGTAGGGCTTTAACCTCTCTTCCTTCACCTTCCATTCCCCTCTGGCTTGTGATACGATGAGATTCGAATCTCCGAAGACATCTAGCTTTTGAATTCTCAATTCTATGGCCGCTTCCATCCCCAGAATGCACGCTTCATATTCAGCAGTGTTGTTGGTGGAGTTATAATTGAGCTTGACTGCCAGTGGGGTGTGGTCCCCGTTTGGTGATACTAGGATTATTCCTACTCCGTAGCCTTTCATGTTGGCTGCTCCATCAAAGTACAACTTCCATTGTTTTTCCTTGATTTCCATGATATTTTCGTCCGGGAATGGGAAGTCTCCACTTTCTTCGGATTCAATGGCGTGTTCCGCAAGATGCTCAGCCACGGTTCTCCCTTTTACCAATTTGCTTGTAACATACTTGATATCGAATTCGGATAGTAGAAGTAACCAACGGGATATACGATCGGTCAGGGCAGGTTTTTCAAGGAGGTATTTTAGAGGATCCATGCGGGACATGAGCACAACCGGGAAGGCCAGCATGTAGTGCCTCAGTCGGCGGGTGCACCAAACCAAGGCCCAACACGTTTTTTTGAGGGTAGAGTAGTTGAGCTCATACCCAGTCATCCTCTTGCAGATGTGATATATGGCTTTTTCGGAGTGGTTTTCTTCTCATTCTTGGGCCAGCATGCAACCCATGACATTTTCGGAGACAGATAGGTAAAAAAATAAGGGCTTATGAGGCGTTGGTGGTGAAAGGACAGGCGGATTTTGAAGGTAAGCTTTTATTTTGTCGAAAGCGGCTTGGCATTGGTCATCCCATTGGAACTTCTCCCCTTTTCTCAACAATCGGAACAGAGGATCGCATGTAGTTGTGAGCTTGGAAATGAAGCGGCTGATGAATTGGATTCTTCTGAGGAACCCCCTTACCTCTTTTTCATTCCGTGGTGGTGTCATTTCTAGGATTGCCTTGATCTTGGAGGGATCCACCTCTATCCCCCTTTGTGTGATGAGGAAACCCAGGAGTTTACCGGAGGTCACACCGAAAGTGCATTTCTTTGGATTCAACCTCATCTTGTACTTACGCAACCTTTCAAAAAACTTTTCCAATGCCACTAGGTGTCCTTCTCTATCCTTGGACTTCACGATCATGTCGTCTACGTATACTTCTACTTCCTTGTGAATCATGTCATGCAGCGGAGTGGTGGCAGCTCTTTGGTAGGTTGCCCCAGCATTCTTGAGTCTGAAAGGCATTACTCTATAACAATAGGTCCCCCAGGGGGTGGTGAATGTCGTCTTTTCCCGATCTTCTGGCGCCATAAGAATCTGATTATACCCTGAGAAACCATCCATGAATGATAGTAGCTCATGTCCTGCGGTGTTATCTACCAAAACGTCAATGTAGGGAAGCGGGAAGTCATCCGTGGGACTGGCCTTGTTTAGATCACGGAAGTCGACGCACACACGAACTTTTCCATCCTTCTTCGGGACTGGCACGATATTGGCAACCCATTCCGGATATTCGGTGACAATGATAAATCCTGCCTTGAATTGCTTCTCCACTTTTTCCTTAACCTTGAGTGCCCACTCCGGCCTCATGTGCCTCAGTTTCTGCTTGACAGGTTTAGAATTAGGGAGGAGGGGAATATGATGTTGGACAATGTCGGGATCGACCCCAGGCATGTCTTCGTAAGACCAAGCGAAAACATCTTTGAATTCTTTTAGCAAGAGGGTTAATTTTTCTTTTTCTTCTTTATTAAGAGTTGAGCCAATTTGCACAATTTGGGGATTATTTGTTTCACCTAGGTTAACCGATAAAGTATCTTCGATTATTTCATAAGCAGGTGGTTTTTCAATTAGTTGCTTAAGTTCAATTGGGAGATCCTCGGAGGGATCTGTGCATTCACAAGTATTAGACACAAAGGAGTAAGTAGAATCGTCTTTCATTTCATTCATGATAGGTGAAGTGACTACATTGGACAGTGGTGGGCTTACAGCAGCCGACTCTGGTACAGACTCGATAATCGGCAGTACAGACTCTGGGGGAATAGGGGATAGGGAGACACAGACAGATGACTCTACAGCCTCGTTGCTTAGACCCTCCTCAGTTGGCTTGATCTGATCATCTTGGCTCTTGGCCCTCTTTTCTTCCTTCTTCTCAGTGGATTCCTCCCACATTTTCTCGATGGCTTCAGTGTCAAGGTATTTCAACTAGTCTTCCTCCGGGGTTTTCTCAATTTCTTCGGGATAGAACGGATCTTGATATGGAGGCCTCTCGCAGTCAGCGAAGATTTCAAGTCCGGGGTGCCTTTTCCTAGTGGTTTGATGGATCCAGGGTTCGGGGAACCCGAAGTAAGGGAAGTCATCCCCCTCTTTGATGAATTGTCCATTCAAGGTCTTGCGGTATGGTGGGAGACCCCTTACCTTTTTCTTCCACGGCCTCTGTAACTCGATGTCTTCTTCAGTGGGCTTGTATCCTAGCCCGAAAGTACCTTGCTGTCCTTTGATCTGAGGGAACTCTCGAATCCCTTGCTGGCGTCGGCCCAATCCCATTCCAGGGAAGTAGTTCATTTTACGGACGATGTTGACAACCGCAGAGTGGATCTCAGGGAACCTGTCTTCATCATTGATCATGTGGACTTCTTCCATGAAGAATCCTCCAATTTCTCCTTCTTCTAACTCAGGTATTTGGATTTCAAAGATGGGAGCGTAGTTCGGGAAAGCTTCATTACCCCAACTATTACCAAGGATGATTTTCACTTCCTTCTCATGGATGTACTTGATCATTTGATGCACAGTGGACGATACGGCTTTGTTGACATGCAACCAGGGCCTTCCGATCAGCAAGTTAAAAGAGGCAGGTATGTCCATGACCTGAAAGACTTCGGTGCTCACCAAAGATCCTACCCGGATTTGGAGAGAAACGGTTCCCATCATATTTCTCCTGGTGTTGTCATAGGCCCTCACGGATTACACAGATGGTGTGATGTCAAGGACATTGACCCCCAAGGCGGTGGCAGTCCTTAGGGCACAGACATTTAAGGCTGAGCCCGTGTCGACTAGACAAAACGGCACCTGTTGTCCCTTACATCCCACGGTGATATATAATGCCTTGTTATGTGCGGATCCCTCTGGTGGCAAGTCCTCATCGGAAAATGTAATGATTAGGTCGGGGGTAAGCGCACCCAAGAAAGCTACCATGTCCTCCGGCGCGGCGTCGATGGGGACTTCAATCCCAGCCAAGGCATTCAACACGGCTTGCCTGTGCTTATAGGATGTTACCATGATGTCCCACATCGAGAGATGTGCTTGGGTTTTCTTCAGCTGTTTTATCAATTCGTTATCCTCTTTGATGGCCTCATCCATCTTACCCTTCCCCTTGTCTTTAACTGGACCCTTCTCGATGGCTTCAGTGGTAGGCTGCAGAGGCTGGTAGTGACGGCCTGACCTGGTCAGGTGATCAATTTCAGCAGGAGTAGGCCCTTCTACAGTCCCATCCTTTTTGAACCAATCACAATCCGTTCCCACATATGGTTTCTCCGGCTCGTCCCATATAGAAGCGTCACTTTCATCATTGGGATCATACCATTTGAGGTCTACCACCCCCATATCGTGCTCTTCCAGAAAGAACAAGTCTTGCTCATCGTCTAGCTGTTTCTGCCACTCGTCATTCTCCCCTTCAATCAGATGAATTCCCACAGAATCCGGGATATCAATGAAAGGCAAGGGTTGTCCTAGGGGGTGATATAAGTAGCAGGGTTGAAGGGTACGGGGTTGGACTCAATGAGGTTGACATTTTGGTGGTTTGGTAGAGGATTTTGGGTGATATGGGGCTGCTTTGGTGGCGGCTCGATGATGTTCTGGTCAATAAGATCTTGAATGTCATGGCGAAGGCGCACACAATCATCAGTGTTGTGGCCCGGGGCTTGGTGGTAGGTACACCGCTTGGACATATCGCATTTTGGCGGGAGGGGGGTGTTTCGGGGTTGGAGTAGTTGGAGATGGCCTTTTTTGAGGAGGCGGTCTAAAGCTGAGGAGAGAGAGATTTCTAACTTGGCAAAATTGCGAGGGGGCTTTTTCTGGAAGGGGCAATTGGAGGGGTTTGCCTGGATGGAGGGTTGGTATGGCCTAACAGGGTACACCATGGGTTGGCTGCTAAGGGCATTGACATCCGGGGGATTCCGGGAGTAGTTAGGTCTTCTGGACTGACTCGGGGGCTCTTCCTTTTTTATCTTTCCTTCTCTGATAATGTCTTCAATCCGGGTTCCGACTTCAAACAACTCCTTAAAGGTGGAGATGGACTGGTAGAATAATTTCTCATGGTAGAGGGGCTGCAGATTCCGGATGAGCATCCTTACCTGTTCTTTTTCGATTGGCCGGTGGGTCATTTGGGCTACCTTGTTCCTCCATCTGCTCAAAAATGCAGCGAAGGATTCATTGTTGTTTTGCCGGGTTGTTTCCAAATCCCTGATGGTGACATCCAGCTCTTGATTGTAGGAGTAATGATCGACGAAGACTCGAACGATGTCTTCCCAGGCCCGGGTTTTGGAGGCTTCCAAGGTTAGGAACCACGATAGTGCAGACTTTGCAAGGGTTTGCGGGAACAACATCGCAATGTGTTCGTGGGTACAACCCATGGACTGGAAGATACTCATACATAGCTTCACATGAATTTTCGGATTCCCAGTTCCGTCAAAACGGTCGATGGCAGGCATCTTGAAATTCTCTGGCAGTTTCAGCTTGACAGGCTCGAAGAGGCCTTCCAGGTCTAGCATGTAATCATCGACCCCCTTGCTTTTTCTCAGTACGCTTTCTAGCTTGTCGACCTTGTCCATTTTCTCTTGGAGCTTTTTCTCGTACTCGAACGGTGGGACCCCTTGAAACCAGTCTTCCTCCCTATTATTCTCATGCAGGGGAGGTTCAAATCCCGGTGGTGGAAACCCGGGTGGAGGTTGTGGCTACTGCTGTTTCAGTTCTTCCATGAACTTCAGAACCTGGGCCAGGCTGTCGGACTGCTGGCTTATGGTCGCTCCCAATTCAGTAACCTTGTTTTCCAACTCTTCCATATTCATGCTGAAGTAAGCTGTCGGACTGATTCTGATCAATCGATTATCCGAACTCCTGACCCACGAAGAGGACCCTGACTGCTGACCTTGGGAATCTATACTAACCTGACAGATTTTGAGAGGACTAGATTAGATCTTGACAGTGGTGACTCTAGACAGACAAGATAGTGATGTGGACCGACTCGAAACAGTGCGTGCAGATTGATGGGGAATGGTGCATGCAAATGGGACAAGCATGCGGATGTAAGCCCTAATCTATATGATGATTCTATTTCTAACAGATAGCAGTTAAACAGATAAGGTCCTAGCCATACAGAGTGTGCTAACCTTACTTTCCAATATGATCACCAAGGGATAACAGGGATTTTCGGGATACTTCGGGTAATTTTGGACAGAGTTTCTCGGAGAAACTGGTCAATATGGTTATATCTGGGATATTTGGACTGAGTTTCTGGGAGAAACTGGTCAATGTGGTTATATCTGGGATATCTGGACAGAGTTTCTGGGAGAAGCTGGTCAATATGGTTATATCTGGGATATCCAAACAGAGTTTCTGGGAGAAACTGGTCAATATGGTTATATCTGGGATATCTGGACAGAGTTTCTGGGAGAAACTGGTCAACATGGTTATATCTGGGATATCTGGACAGAGTTTTTGGGAGAAATTGGTCAATATGGTTATATCTGGGATATCTGGACAGAGTTTCTGGGAGAAACTGGTCAATATGTGGTGATAGTGATCATACTGTCTAGCAGGTTTTCATACTCCTATGTCTTAGGACCGATAAACAAGTTTTGTGGTGTATATCTTTGCAAGCATGGAGCAGACATCCTTGTCATGGTGCCTAGGCAGGTCAACTCAATGTAATCACATGTGAGTGATTGCCTTGGGAATCATAAGGAAGAGGTTCTGTTCTATGCCACATAAGCGTCTACACCGCTCAGGTAATCCCATCAGGGCATACAGCAGTTATATCACATTGTCCTATCTGAAAAGATAAATGAACAGTCCTATGAAAGTTTCTACGGGAATCTATATGCAAAGGATGGGTTTAGTCAAAGAGGGTCCGTTGACGAGAGTTCCAATATATTGTCAGAGAGACAGTACAGAGGTTTTTACTCTTTTTGATATACCTTGGAAGGTACAGTATCAATGGTGACTTGTGCCCTGGCATAGCAAGACCTGAACAATGTCAGCGCCGCGTTTCAGACACAGTCGGAGGGGAAAATGCAAGAGTGCAATGCGGTGAACCAAACACGGTAAAAAAAGATGATTTTAAGGATGCTTCTTATGAGTCAAACCTCTGTATTATTTTGTTTTAAAATAAAAATCCCCAGCAGAGTCGCCAGATTGTGGATACCGCGTTTCCACCGCTTCGTTATGTTTTTGAAACTTGTTTGATTTTTGAATCAAGGAAAGAGAAAAGGTCTGTTGAAAACAGATACAGAGTCGCCACTTGGTCTTTAAGGAACCAAGAAACCTAATTTGACTCACCCAAACGGATAAAGGGCACCGGCCCTTCATAACCAAAGAACTTGGCTCGGGGTTTTGGTACGAGAGAGGAAGGAGCCTTTGTCACGACTAAAACACCCTCAACTCGCCCCGTCTCTCGACGGGCCTCAATTAGCATCCAAATAATCATCTTATACTATGTATGGTTCGACAATTAATACTATGATAGTATATTACATCACATAAGAATCTTGAAATTGAAAATCAAAAGATAAGATATCATTCATAAGATTTAAGTCAAATATCATACAATGTAAAGTGAAAATCACACTAGGAAAAATCGTCTAATCATGTATCAAATAATCAAGACTTCCTAATCTAAAGGGGGCATGAATTGTTCTTGAAACAAATAAACAAATAAATCAAAATATGCTTAGCAAGCTAGTATGATGCATGTCAATCTTTAAGAAAAGAAGACCTCTCAATCCCCAGGACAAATGAGAAAATATGATTAGATCGAGGGGAAGCATGAACGTGTGATCAAGTTCATTCCTTATAATCTTTTTAGATTAGGAGCCATGAAGGCCCCAAATCTTGCATGGATGCAATGTATGTATCTAGAATGTGCCAAGGTTGTGGTGTGCTTTGTGTTCATGGATTCCTAGAATGACTTAGAAGTCTATAATGTGTATGAAGAATGAATGAAATCATCATGGGATATGTACAAATGTTGTATAAACTAATTCCTAAGATATGAACTAATTTGGAAGGCACATAAGCATTAAATCAAAGAATAAAAGTTAAAATGTGCTTGCTGTGAATAGTTGACAGAACAGTAACTAAATCTTTGGAAAATTGAAAAGATGGGTTAGGAACGTTTTCAATGCATGATGTTTTACGGAAATGTTCCGTATTGTGTCTAGAATACAACCCAAAAAGCCAATCTTTAATAACTATCACAGATTGAGAAAAATCATATGAACAACAGAGGTCACTCAGAAACAGAGTCCGTACTGTCGACTGAAATGTTGAAAAATCTTAGAAAATGAAAACGAATAATCTAGAGGCCCATTTTATACAGAAAGTTTTCTAATACATGGAAGTTTAAGGAAAAAATAAGTTAGGATCACCCCTTTTGGAAAATATTTCTGAAAAAGAGGTTGGAAGTTAGTCAAGCTGCTATGACAGCAGAGGCAGAATGTTTGGAAGGAATGTTTGGGTCCAAATGGACCATTTTCAAGTACTTCCAAGTCAAACCAAAAATCATGGGTGTTCTCCAATGAGTTAGGAAGACTTTCCAAGTGGCCTTGCATCTATATGTTGAGTATTGAGTTCTAGAGAAATCTTTGAACTCATCTCACTCACTGTTTTAACTCACTGTTTTGAAGATTTTGGGGAAAATAAGGTTTTCTTTCTTGAAATCAAAATGAGAGGGATTGAGGGGGGTTTTGAAATAGAGGTTTTGAAAGAGTATTTTCAATACTCAATAAAGATTATAACCACTTAAAATGCCAACATTCAACTCATCATCAAGAACCTCCAAGATTGTTGGAGAAGCTTATTTTAATTTGAGCATAACTTCAATACACTTCAAGGATAACTTGGAGGTATTGAAGTTATGATCATCATCTATCAAACATGTTTTTGAGGTCAAGAGCTACTATCCATAAGGATTCACTCACCCCGGTGGCAGTGGACCAGTGCCGCGGTGGCAGTGGGCCAGTGCCGCGGCGGCACTGCTCCTCCTTCGTCCAGATAATGCTGTTTAGGCCCCCTGAGGTTCCGGTATTCGCGAAAAGGCCCTATTTCGTTCGAAATTCACAGAAAATGCGTACGAACTCCAAATTGAGGTTGTGATATACCGTTGGAAAGGTAATGGAGTCTACTTTACATAAAAAATAGTTCGGGGATAGGTCACTTTGAAAAGGTTTACGGTATTCGCGATAAAAAACCGATTTGATCGCCTTTTTCGGCTTTGGAAATCCATAATAAATTCGTTTTAAATCCAGGGATTATGTGCGATATACCGTTGGAAAGCTATTGACCTCTATTATCCATGAAAAATATTTGAAAATTGTTTCGGTGCCCCGATTCCAAAGTCAAATCTTGGTCAAACTGGTCAAACCTGGGATTCCCGGGAAGTTTTGGGAACCTCCGAGAGCTCCCAGGAGCCGATGTTTTGGCTCGATTCTCTTTTAAAACTCATTTTAATACTTTTCTAATGATTCCGGTGAATTCGGATAATTTTGGTCAAACTTGGTCAAACTTGGTCAAACTCTGGTCAAACCTTGGTCAAACCGGTCAACGGGGACTTTCGGGGAACTTCCGGGACTTCCGGGGGTCTCTGGGAGCTGACGATTTCTTCCGATTTTGTTTAAAAACTCATTTTATCATTTTTCTTACGACATAGCATGTTTTCAGAACTTTGGGACCAAATCTGGGAGTCTTCGGGCTTTCTGGGGCATTTTGGTCAATCTGAGCATTCTGAGAGATAGAGCTGACTTCCAGGAGTCCTTTTTTTACGATCATTGTGAACCACCAAGCTATGGGTCTCCTAAATCCGATAGCCGACAAAATGGGGTGTCTACACATACTTCCGTCTTTGATAGGTTGGGTCATCGTGTACCTAATGAAAATCGTTCATTCCCTCGTACGAGACTCATGCCTCGTACTTCTGCTTTTAATAGGCTGGGTACTTCGAATCAAATGGAGGAAAATCAAACCCCTCAATTACGGAATTCAGTCTCCTCTCGAATCACCAAAACAAATTGCTTGCCTATAAGGAGACGTAACAATGACGTTCCTAAAAGGATCAAAATTGAAAGAAAGGAAGATATTGAAACTCGGAGTTTGATTCCCTCTCGCATGAAATGCACTACCGAGCTAGATGTAAGTGTGGATGATGTGTTGAAAGCTAAACGGCGAACTATCATGTTGACAAACCAAGATGACTTTGGGAACCAAGAAGCTGACAATGAAGAAGTAGCTTATATATCATCTTATCATATTACATTCGAAGAGGCATGCGATGACGACTCCATCCGGGATGATGTTAATGAAGCACCCTCAACACTCGAAGACGGGGGGCAACCTACCGTCGACGAGCTCAAGGAGCTGAATTTAGGGACAATAGAAGAACCTAGACCAATCTTAATCAGCACGCTATTGGAGTCTTCAGAAGAGGAAAAATACTTTTAATTGTTGTTTGAATATAAGGATGTGTTTGCTTGGACATACAAAGAAATGCCAGGTCTAGACCCCAAAATTGCAGTACATAACCTCGCAATCAAACATGGAGCACGGCCAGTCAAACAAGCTCAACATTTCTTTAGACCAGAGCTTGTTCCAAAAATAGAATAAGAAATCAATAAGTTGATTGAAGCAGGGTTTATTCGAGAAGTAAAGTACCCCACTTGGATCTCAAGTATAGTCCCTTTGAAAAAGAAGAATGGATAGATACGCATTTGTGTCGACTTTCGCGACCTAAACAATGCTTGTCCTAAAGATGACTTTCCTATTCCTATTGCTGAACTGACAGTCGATGCAACTACAAGACATGAAGCTCTTTCCTTCATGGATGGTTTCTCAGGTTATAATCAAATACGGATGACCCCTACAGATGAAGAGTTGACTGCTTTTCGGACCCCAAAAGACATTTATTGTTACAAAGTTATGCCATTTGGTCTTAAGAATGCTGGGGCTACTTACCAACGTGCAATGCAAAAGATCTTTGACGACGTACTCCATAAAAATGTGGAGTGCTACGTTGATGACTTGGTAGTTAAAAGTAAGAATAGGGAAGACCATCTTCATGATCTACGTATGGTGTTCAATAGGTTGAGAAAATATCAACTTAAAATGAATCCCCTGAAATGTGCTTTCGGTGTTACTTCAGGAAAATTCTTGGGCTACATTGTTCGACATCGTGGCATTGAAGTTGATCTAGCCAAAATTGATGCTATTCAAAAAATGTCACCACCTAAGAATTTGCATGAATTACGAAGCTTACAAGGTCAACTCGCTTTTATTCGCAGATTCATTTCAAATTTAGCCGGACGATGCCAACCTTTCAGTTGTCTTATGAAGAAGGATGTACCTTTTATATGGGATCAAGCTTGTCAAAATGCTTTGGATAACGTAAAGAGGTACTTGCTTAATCCCCCAGTGTTAGGAGCTCCCATAGTAGGAAAGCCGCTTGTACTTTATATTGCTGCGCAGGAAGAATCACTTGGGGCTCTCCTTGCGCAAGAGAATGAAGAGCGCAAGGAAAAAGCATTATACTACTTGAGTCGTCGCTTGACTGTGATAGAGCTAAAGTATTCTCCTATTGAAAAGACATGTCTAGCATTGGTCTTTGCATCATAGAAGTTAAGACATTACTTTTTAGCTCACACAGTTCACTTAGTGGCAAGAGCCGATCCTATAAAGTACATCATGTCCAAACCAGTGCTTTCAGGATGACTTGCACGATGGTCAATCTTATTTAATGAATTTGAAATTATTTACGTCCCTCGAAAGGCCATCAAAGGACAAGTTATAGCATACTTCTTGGCTGATCACCCAATCCCAGCTGATTGGGAAATATCAGAAGATTTTCCTGATGAAGATGTACTATTCATTGATATACTTCCCCCATGGATGATGTTTTTCGATGGAGCATCACGGTTTGATGGAGCGGGGGCAGGCGTAGTCTTGGTTTCACCACAAAGACAAATTTTTACATACGCCTTTACACTCGGTGAAAGGTGCTCTAACAACGTTGCCGAGTATCAAGCTGTAATCATTGGCCTTGAAATGGCAGTAGAAATAAAAATTCCTGACTTAGAGATTTATGGTGATTCAAAGTTAGTTGTCAACCAGCTTCTCAAAGACTACGAAGTTAGAAAAGATGACTTGGTGCCATACTTTCGATATGCTTCCCATCTTTTGGAAAAGTTTGAAAGTGTCGTGTTGGAACATGTTCCTAGAAAAGATAATCGAGTGGCAGATGCCTTGGCAAACTTGGCTACAACGCTAGCATTATTGGAAGATGAAAAGATTGACATCCCTGTGTGCCAACGGTGGGTGTTACCCCATTTGCCCGATTGCACGTTAGAGGAGGTCAACCTAATCTCAGTTTTAGCCATTGAAGCAGACGATTGGCGGAGACCTCTCATCGACTACTTGGAGCATGGAAAACTTCTAGAGGACTTACGTCACAAGACTGAGATAAAGCGGCGAGCTCCACGGTTCATATACTACAAAGATACCTTATTTCGACGCTCTTTTGAAGGACTATTTCTACGCTGCCTTGGAGAAGTTGAAGCAACTCAAGCTATGGAGGAAGCGCACTCTGGAATATATGGGGCCCATCAGTCTGGACCAAAGCTTCACTTTCGTGTGAAAAGAATGGGTTATTATTGGCCTACTATGGTGGAAGATTGCATGGAATATGCGAAAAGATGTCAAGCTTGTCAGTTTTATGCAAACTTTATCCATCAACCACCAGAACCCTTACACCCTACTATCGCTTCCTGGCCATTTGAAGCATGGGGACTTGATGTAGTTGGACCTCTGACAAAATCATCTAGAGGTCACTTGTACATTTTGGCGGCAACCGACTATTTCTCAAAATGGGCTGAAGCTGTCCCGCTCAGAGAAGTAAAAAAGGAAACTGTCGTTGATTTCATCAAGACTAACATCATCTTTCGGTACAGTGTTCCCAGATACATCATTACCGACAATGGAAAACCTTTCTACAATTCTCTCATGGATAAGTTATGCGAGAAGTTCAGTTTCAAACAACAGAACTCCTCTATGTACAATGCTCCAGCCAATGGTCTTGCAGAGGCGTTCAACAAAACCCTGTGCAACTTGCTTAAGAAAGTGGTAGCCAAGTCAAAGAAGGATTGGCACGAGAGGATTGGCGAGGCATTATGGGCGTATCGCACAACTCATAGAACATCTACACAAGCCACTCCATATGCACTCGTTTACGGTGTTGAGGCCGTTTTTCCATTAGAGCAATAGATCCCATCGTTGAGGATTGCATTACAAGAGAGCCTAGCAAATGAAGAAAATGCACGTTTGCGTCTCGAAGAACTAGAAGCGTTGGATGAAAAGAGACTCAAAGCGCGGCAAAGAATGGAATGCTATCAATCACGACTCTCCAAAGCTTTTAACAAGAGAGTACGGCATCGGTCCTTTCAAGTTGGAGACTTAGTATTAGCGGTTAGACGACCCATTATACTTAGTCATCGCACTGGCAACAAGTTTACGTCAAAGTGGGACGGTCCTTATGTCGTGCATGAAGTCTACACTAGCGGTGCCTACAAAATTGTTGACGAAGATGGATTACGTGTAGGTCCAATCAATGGGAAGTTCCTAAAAAGATATTATCCATAAAAGCACATCGCACTCCTGGCCCGCACGAGTATAAACTGTGTACGGCACATCAAAAAAAAAATTATTGTCTTTTGGAAATAAATGCTTTGAACTACGTAATGACTTGATCCCTTTCTTAGGGTACGTAGGCAATTTAAAATTTCAAGTTCAGTCAACATTAATGAATAGGCACATGCAAATCACTATTGATAGAATACGTGGTTAATTTGATGAGATGCAATAACAATCAAAACAGGGCATGCAATATTGTTGCCTCATGAAGAGGCAAACTGTAAATGAACAATATGAATGAGCATATCAGAAAGGAAAAGGTATGTCATTTATTATTGAAAGAAAGTTAGTAATAATGTCATCTGAATAAATTACTAAGCTGCTAAAGCTAAAAAAAAAAAAGAAAAAGAAAAAAGGGAACATGGAGAGGTCTATATATATATATATATATCAATCCATCCAACATGAAGAATCAAGCGACGACTGAAGACTCTCAACCTGTCTGCGCAAATTCTGTACCATGTCTGCATCTTCAGTTGTTACCGTTGGAATCAAAGTTACCTCATGTAGAACCTTTTTCGCTGCTTCTACCGGGTGCTTAGCTGTTTCAACTGCGACATTCTTAGCCTTCAAGTCTCCTTCCATATTCGACTCTTTCTGCAATAGAGAATGTAATGTCGCCTCAAGAGTGACTCTTTTCTTCTTGACATCAGCTAAAGCGGAAACGAAATCACTTTTATCCTTCTCTGCTGTTATGAGGTTGGACTTGACAAAGTCAAGGTCCTTTATGGCCTTAACCTTTTTGGTTGCTATATCATGCTCAGATACACACCCATTGAGCTGCTTATTAAATTCTAAGTATGCATTTACACTGCCTACATATGAATCTGCAATGGTCTTTAAGGGGTATGGGTCACCATTAAGACTACTAATGCTCTTGTATACGGATGAAGCAACTTCATGCACCTTAGAGACACGATTAAGTGGGGCCTCTTTAAGTAATTTTAGCAAGTCAACTCCTAACCCTTCAATCGCCCTCTTGACAAAAGACGAAGCGATATTGCTAGGTTGATACGTAGAACATGAACGTGTAGGAATGACATTAGGTTGTGACACAATGGTACAACCTCCAAGGTATGTATCTACCTTCGTAGCTTGGGAGGTAATATCTGGTGTGTTCTCAAGCGTCTTGGTTCCTGAGTCATCGTGCAATGGCCCAATTACCGAGTTTTCGCTACAGCTGAAAGCATCAGCCTCCAAAGTCTTTTCATCGTCGTCCTTTTCATTGTCTTCCCCGACAACCAGTTCGCATTTTCCTAACTGAAAAAAAAGTGTGGGGTAAGAAATTAAGTACAAACGTTGTTGAAACAAAAAAAAAGGGAGTTAAGGGATATTACCTGTTCATGTGTCCCTGTGATTGCACACGATGAGCTGGGAACTCCATCAAAAAAGGTTTCAAGGTTAGTATCGCGAAGGACAATCCTTGGAAGCACCGAAGATTTATTATTTTTAGGAGTAGACTGTTTGTAAGTATCCTGATCATACTTTTGCGAGTCTCCTACTTTCTCTCCTTCCACAACGCTAAGAAGATGACCAGGGTGATATCTCTTCGCGCTTCGTGTACCTTCAAAAATCTGGCAAACTGATGAAGGACATGAAGAAGGTTTATCGCTTATATTTTTGGTGACTCTATCATCACCATCGTTGTCATCACCATCATCTTCTAAATCTTGAAAATCTTCTGAGTCAGAGCTTTCTTGGGTCTTATGCTTCTTAACTCGCTTGGACTTAGATAACTTGGGTGCCGTACTCTTAATGAGATCTTCCAACCCATTTGTTAAGTAGTTACCATGCGTTCTTAACCACCATTCTTGGTAGGATTGCACGGTGTGGACACTCGGGTCATCACAATAGACGGGTAAACGTACGCTAGCGAAAGTACTCTTCGCGAGACATATGCGCCAATATTCAAGAGCTTGCTTAGGGATAGCAGAACGAACATCAATCCTTAAATCACCCGGTATGCCTTGACAAAATCCAAATTGCCGGCTAAAGCGATTGGGACTATAAGGTTCAATGATGATAGAGTTTTCTTGACGTAGTATCAGGTTGCTCGAACGGATGCTGACAAAATAACTTTGTCGCGAAGGACACAAATTTCCATTATCGAGCAACGTCTCATTCTTTTTATTCATCATCATGCAACACCATTTTGCTTGGTCGCCATTATGGATTAGCTCTCTGGCTTCACGTTCATCAAAATATTTAGCGCCACCCTCGCCTGAGTATTTGGACATTCTAGGCCCTTGCACTACCCCTTGCGTCTCGTCAGGGATTAGATAGTGTGTACCAAAATAGTATGCGAGCCATCCATACACATAATGAATGGGAAAATGAGAGCATGACCGCTATGGACGTGAAGATTCAGAAATTTTATTCAATCCACGGTAGATGCTAGCTAGCACTGGCACAGCAAGGCTATATTCGTGACCATCTGCCAAGAAGCTAGCAACCTTGAAAGTCCCAGGACGAATAATGTCTACTTCACTAGTAGGGAAAACAAACACGCACAACCAACAAGAAAGAAATGCAGCTACGTGTGTTTCGTCTCGAAAGGCACTTCTGATCCCAAGATTGCCAAAAATTGCCTCCTTTGTGATGTTCTTTGTCGAGGACTGTCAAGGTTTCTGGTAGGATTATGAGTCGACTTAGGGCGAGAAACCTTCTTGTACTTGCGTGCTCGAGGTTTATTAAATGTATACTTTGTGTCTCCTATGAACCAAAATTGAATCCATTCAACAATTGATACTTGAGACTTGTTCTTCTTCTTTTTCCATAAACCATAGTAAGCCGAGAACAAGAATTTACAACTATGAGGAGCATGTTTGGTGTTTGTTTGTTCGTTCACCTCAGTTAATTCCAAAGCACTTGGAATGACTTCCTCATAAATATCACCAACTATAGGAAGGCCGCCCAATAGTCGCAAATCCCATAGAGATATGGATAATTCACCAGCAGAGGTGTGAAGTGTATTAGTGGTCGGGCACCAAGCTTCACAAAAAGCTCTTATGATGTCAGGGTTGCGATCATATGTATACAACGAGACATAAACTGCATGGTAGATGCAAGCTTTATTAAGTGCCCTCGAATAGTTCCCAAGAATGTATTCAGCCCACTCCCAGTAATTGGTGATGAATCCAAATTCGGCTCCAAGCTTCAACGTGTAGCCCCAACGTACATCTCCTGCAAATATTCGGCAACCCAAAGTCTGGAATGACTTCGCACGAGGGACCTTTAAGTGAAAAGGCGATTGCAAGAAAACATGATCTGGTTATTCGGGAAGATCTGCAATTGACCATTCTTCTAAATTTGGTAAATTATATAATTTTGGCCATGCAGGTGAGAATGGACCTGATGAAGGTCTAAGTACAGGAAATGTACTGCCTGTTTCCACTTCGTCATCTTCATTATCCACTATGGATAAGAATTTTTTTTGTGATGCAGTAAAATCCTTAAAGAAAACCATCATCAATCTGGACAATAACAAAGGAAAGAATTAGCCAGTGCAGGTGCCAAAAAATAAAAAAATAAAAAAAAATAAAATAAAGTAAAATGTTGCAACAACAATAAAAGATGTCAAAAAAAAATATGTGGTTGAGCAGTGTAAACAATTTTTTTGGAGTCACTTCGGGGTGCTATCCTCAAAGGTATTATTCACTTTAGGAAGCTAAATGGCCGAAGGTATTCTCCGAAAAGAGCCGAAGACTCTGATACACTTTAGGAGGGCTAAACCCAAAGGTACTTTATCACTCTCCAGAGTCACTTTGGGATGCTTCAAAGGGCTTATTCACTTTTAGAAAGCTATGCCCAAAGATATTCTCCAGAGCGCCAAAGATGCCGAAGTATCAAACAATTCTCCAGAGTCACTTCGGGGTGCTATCCTCAAAGATATTATTCACTTTAGGGGGAAGCTAAATGCCCGAAGGTATTCTCCGAAAAGGCCGAAGACTCTGATGCACTTTAGGAGGGCTAAACCCAAAGGTACTTTATTACTCTCCAGAGTCACTTTGGGATGCTTCAAAGGGCTTATTCACTTTTAGAAAGCTATGCCCAAAGATATTCTCCGGAGCGCCAAAGATACCGAAGTATCAAGAAATTCTCTGGAGTCACTTCGGGGTGCTATGTCCAAAGGTATTATTCACTCTGGGAAAGCTAAATGCCCAAAGGTATTCTCCGAAGAAGCCGAATAATGCGCTACTTTGAATGCCTGGAAAAAAAAAGTGCTACAATTCTATATACAAAATACATTTTTTTTAGGCAGTCAAACATAGAAGTTAAAAGAGATGCTTACTAAAGGGTTGGTAGGCTCCAAATTCTTTAGAAGAGATTCTACAAAACTGGAAGCAGCTGAAAAAAAAAAAAAAAAAAAAAAAAAAAAAGTCAGAGGCAAAGAGAAGATGAAGTATAGATCTCAAACAAATATGGTGATCAAGTGCACAATGTAATTTGACCCGTGTGCATGCAGGTATCGTAAAATTGCCATGCGAATCTAAGGCAATGACTGGTTTATGGTTATTACAGTTTGTTTACATTACCATGAAGAAGGATGAGATACTACTGGGCTACTGTTGGTCTTACTAGGCAAAAGATTTGGAAAGCTCTAACCAAGTGAGATTCTCAAGCTTTTGAATGTCAATTGGACCCACGCGTAAGCACTTTGTGTACATCATTGGATCTAGATGATATGCAGATTATCTAGTATAATATGCTACTATGGTAATTGATCATGTGGTGTAAGTGTGTGATGATTCTACCATAGTAAGGGCATCCAATCCTGGGTTACCTCTCGTGAGTATTTTAATGGTGTAACACATTGCATAGACGGAAAAAAATCTCCATGGTCAAATTACCATGAATACAAATACTACATTATTTGGTATGTTTGGCCCGCCTGATTACTAAAAAAATTCTTGCCTGTCCTAATTCTGGTAGGGTTTACAATCCAAGCAAGTGCAAGACAATTAGACTTGACTTGGTGGACACGTTAATGTCAATTAACTAATATGGATGATTCTGTCAATGAAGTTGGTCCCATATACCTAAGGAGAGGAAATAAGTTTTATTCCTAATTAGTTCCATTAAATCATGGCCTAGTTGTCTCTCTCCAAAACCATGTGGTCACCCATCTCTTGTAGTGTAAATATATACGTAATCAATTGAGGATAGCTAACAGCTCATGTGTAGCCAAGTCATATTGTGAATTGGATTTGAAATTCCTACAATTCGGATGGTGTTAAAAAAAAGTGCACCGGAGCAATCTCAAGATTACACATTAATCAATATACATAAGTTGCAAAGTTAAGGAATAAATGAAATCCTAATTGTCTGGGTCTACTGTTTAGGCCTCTTGGTGCGAATTTGGGTCCGACGCAATGGGTCAAAGTAACTTGAGGATAACTACAGACAAATTATATGCAACATGTATATGTTTAAAAAAAAAAACAAGTGACTAGAGTCATGTTTGGCTTCAAGTCTACATGTCCAGTTTTGTCCCCATGTAACTAAAAAAAAAAAAAAAAGAATCAAGTTAGTCGATAACTCTTGTAGCAGCTGTTACAGTGGAAGACTTAAAATCTTTGAATACAAGAAGGCAAGGCATGGAAAAGTGGCCCAAAAATAAAAAATCATGTCAAATATGCCTAGTCGTCCTTTCCATTGGGCTCTTTTTGTCTCATGGATTTAATAAAAAAGAAGGAAAAAAAAGTGTTGAAATTTACCAGTACATTCAATGGCGTGAAAAGGCAGCAGTCTATGGGAAGGAATACTCTCGTAGTTGTTACAGTTAATTATAGCATGCACATACACCGTGATTGTTATAGTTTGCTACGAGCTAAATCCGGCTGTGAACAGAAGTTAGTTTCCTAATATGAGATGATTACACTTACCCGTAGTGGGTAGATTTCTTCAGCCTCAAGATTCGGTAGATAATCCATGAGAGTCCAATTCAAATTGTGACTTCCATGAAGTTGATTGACACGTGTAGTTGGGGTTAAAAGTCCCGAGAGACCATGTGATGTCAGGTTCTAGTAAAGGTGTTTGTGCCATGTGAAAAGAAAATTCGCAGCAAGCATGTACAAATTGGTACATGGCATTAGTACTATGGTTCTCAAATGCTAACCTCAAATTTGGTTCTCAAACGCTTTAAAGATTATATCACTACATTTGTACCACTCTTCTTACATTTGGGATATTCCAAACTAGAGAAAGATATTACTTTCCAAGTAAAAAAAAAATTTGATACTTGTTAGAACCCATTTTAAAAGAGTTGTTAGACTGGGCAAATGTTCATATGCAAGAAATTAGAGTGTCCATACACTAGTGGAGTTGGTTCTTTGCATTCCCAAACACCACATGAAAATTTGTAAATCCAAAAAATACTCTAAATACTTCAAGTCCCGTCGTGCATGTACGGTAAGCATAATGTCGACGTGCCTGGAAGTGAGGGCATTTGTAGACATTAAAATTTTTGGTAATTATTTAATTACTGATTGATTAATTAATAATTAATTAAATTTAATTATTACAATTAGTCAAAGTCAAGAAATCAAAAGTATCTCAAATGTGGGCCCCACAAAATACAAGTGAACCAATTTATTTTTGACATGTGTCATATACACCATATGGAACCATATAAATAATGGCATTTAAATGGGGTGACACGTGTCAGAATCTCGAGGGATAATTTTAAATCAACGGTTAGAAAGTGTTGAGTCTCAAATTAAAACTCCACACCCTAAGCCTATAAATAGAGCTCTCTACCCATGTGGAAGGGACTTTTGGCCTTTCAATAAGTTGAGATTTTTCCACAAAAAATTGAGAGCTCTCTCTTACATTCAAATCACCCAAGCCTTTCTGAAGAACAAACATACAGTTTGTTGTTCTTTAGATTCAAGTCAAGTCTATTTAATCCGTTCTTCAAGAAGTTGAAGGAAGATTAATCGTTCGTTTGTTCAAGATCAAGCCTCGGCCCTCGTTCAAGCTTTCCTACAAGCACTTCATCCAGCGTGAAGATTTGAAGGACAAATCTACGGTTCAGGAACAAGCTCCAGAAGCTCTTGAATCTTGAACAATCAAGGTGATCAAATCAAAGGAATTTTCTTTTCATTGTAAAAGAATTATACAGAGATTGTACTCATATTTTCTGAAATCAATAAAATCATATTTGTTCCTCAATTTTCTCGTTATTTCTATACTTGAAATTTGTTGCGTACAGTGTCATTCTAGGTTGGATGTTTAATTTTATAGAGGAACGTGTCTATCATATGTTCATGTATCACGATACTGTTCATGGTTTGTGGACAGCTCTATCCAAAATGTATGCTCATGCTCATAATCACTCCCTCACCTTTGAACTCTACTGCGATATTTCTCATGCCTTCCAGGCAACCTTGGGTCTCACAGTTGCTGATTTTTTTAGGTATCTTCAGACCAGAAGGGAGGTGCGAGCTCAGTATGAGCCCTTTAGTGAGTTTACTACCGATGGGGTTGTCGAGTCTAAGCACCTTGATCGTCGCCACACTTATCAGCTCTTTATGGCCCTAAAGCCCGAGTTTGAAGCTCTTCGTACCCATATCATAAATACCACTCCAATGCCTTCTCTGTATGAAATCTTTACTACTATAGACGGTGATGAGCGGTGATGCCAGATCCTTTTACCCTCTCCTATACCTGAACCTTCACCTTCACTTGTGATTCCTGATCAAGTGGCTTTTGCTGCTCCTGGCTCTTGCCCTAGAGGCAATCATCCTACTCCCGATGGTCACCGTCCCTATGTTGGAGGTAACCGTCCCTTTTGCGAGCATTTTTGCACACTAGTTCACACCATTGTTCGTTTCTTTGACCTTCATTCTGAGTGGAAGAAGCAATATCAGAACCATCCCACAAGCCATGGTAGAGGAGCTCCACGTGTTGGTGCTATTGCAAAGAAGACTTCTAGTCCTATCTCATTAGACTTTGATCATATTTAGGCTCAAATTGCCCAAATATAGTCACATATGGGCATTGGTGCTTCTTCTTCTTCTTTAAGCCCCACAGCTGCCATTGCTGCAGGTAATCCAACCGCTCTTCATGGTAAGTCAGCCCATCCCACATGGATTCTGGATTCTGGTGCCAATAATCATATAACTAGTGAGCTTGCATCTTTTACGTTTCCTTTTACTCAGACTAATCAATCTGTTCGTATTACAGATGGGTCGTCTATTCCCATCCATAGTCAGGGTGATGCTCGTCTATCTCCTAATATCACCCTTTCCTCTATTTATTATATACTTAATTTTGCCTATTATCTTCTCTTTGTTAATCGTCTTGCCAAAACCCTTAATTGTGCCATTGTGTTCTCACCTATGTGTTGTTATTTGCAGGACCTGAATTCAAAGAAGATTTTTGGCAGGAGGTATGAGCGTAACGATCTCTGCTACTTTGGTGATCCTCCTCCTTCTAGGGTGTCCTCTTCCAGTTTGCAAGCCTCTGTTTTACCAGTTTCAAATAATTCAGTTTTACCAGATTCTAATAAACATGTTTTTAATACTAAAACTTTAGATTTGTGGCATGCCCATTTAGGACATGCGAACTTTCAATATTTGTGTTGGTTATTTTCCCTTTTGAATAAAGCTTGCAAAGATTTTGATTTCAAATGTGTGGTTTATGAATTGTCTAAACACACTCGTACCTCTTATATTCTACGCATACATAGAGCACCTAGTGCTTGTGATCTCATTCATTCCAATGTATTGGGCCCATCACCCGTCATAGCCTTGTCTCAGCACCATTATTATGTCACGTTTATAGATGATTACACTTGTTACACATGGGTTTATATTATGAAGAAAAACTTGAAGTCTTTGCTCATTTAGAAATTTTCTACAAATGATTAAAACTCAATATCACAATGTTGTACGTAATATATGGTCTGATAATGGCCACGAATATATCACTGATGACTTTAGGGCTGCACTTAACAAAGATGGGATACTTCAACAACTTACTTGTCCCTACACCCCTAAACAAAATGGTGTGGCAGAACGCAAGAATCGCCACATCATGGCGGTAGTTCGATGTCTCTTGTGTGGCATGAACGTTGTAGACACCCCATTTTGTCGGCTATCATATTTAGGAGACCCATATCTTAGTGGTTCACGATGATCGAAAAAGACTCAAAAAGGACTCCTGGAAGTTAGTTCTATCTCTCAAAATACTCAAAAAGTAGTTCAAATGACCAAAATGCCCCTGAAAGCTCAAACACTCCCAGATTTGTACCAAAAGTTCTAGAAACATGCTACGTCATAAGAAAAGTAATAAATGAGGTTTAAAGCAAAATCAGATGAAATCGTCAACTCCCAAAGACCCCCGGAAGTCCCGGAATGTCCCTGTTACCGGTTTGACCCAGGTTTGACCAGGATTTGACCGAAATCATCCAAATTTGCTAGAAAGTTTCGAGATCATTCTAGATCATGTGAAAAGTACTAAAACGAGTTTTAAAAGAAAATCAAACGAAAACATCAGCTCTTGGGTGCTCCAAGAGGTTCCCAAGAACTTCCAGGAGGTCCCTGGTTTGACCAGTTTGACCTAAAAGTTGACTCGGAGACCGGAGCACCACATCATTTTTCAACCATTTTTCATGGATACTAGAGTTCAATAGCTTTCTAACGGTATATCGCACATAATTTCTTGATTTAAGATAAATTTATTATGAATTTTTTGAAAGGCGAAAAAGACGATCAAATCGGCTTTTATAGCGAATACCAAAAACCTTTTCAAAGTAATCTATCTCGAAACTATTTATATGAAAATTAGGCTCGATTACCTTTCTAACGGTATATCACAAGCTCAATTTGGAGTTCGTACACATTTTCTGTGAATTTCGGTCGAAATAAGGCATTTTTGCGAATACCAGAACCTCTGGGGGGCCTAAATGTAATTTTCTAGGCATCTAAGGAGCAGTGCCGCGACAGCACTGGGCCACTGCCGCGGTGGCACATGGCCAGTGCCATAGTGGCACTCAACCCTTGAAGGTACATTTTTGTAATTTATTTTGGGGGTCCAAATTGAATAATTAGAAGTCAAAACGACGTAGTTTCTCGTTTACAGATGTTTGGGACCAATGGGAGCACTTTCTAAATCACAAAACCACCTCAAATTGGCCTATATAAACCCCTCTTTGCTCTTCATTTTAGGAGGGCCAAGTGCAAAGTTAGAGAAAGTTGTAGAGAGAAAGAAAGATAGAGTTAGAATTAGAAGTGAGAAAGCAGCTTACTCCTACTGTTTTTCTATAAGAAAAGTGAGTTCTAATCTTGTTTTTTCCATTACCTCTCTTACACTACACATTCAAACCCTCCCCAATCACTATTTTTGAGAAATCTAGAGTTGGGAATCTACTTCCATGTCCAAATGTCACCACCTATGAGTGAAACACCAAGATACAAGTCCAAAATCACATTGATTAATTATCACCTATTGATTGATATTACTTGCTTGTTTACATACTATGTTCATCTCTTGTTACCTCATTTCTTTTTTGAATATTTCTTTGTTTACTTACATGTTCATCCTCATCTTGATAACATTTTGTTTGAGGAAAGTGAATCTTTATGGATAGTAGCTCTTGACCTCAAAGACATGTTTGATGGATGATGATTCTAATTTCAATACATTCATATGTATTCTTGAAGTCATATACTCAAACAAAACTATGTTTGTGCAAGTAATATTGGGAGTTCTTGATGATGAGTTTGATGTTGGTTTCTAAAGTGGTTATAATCATCTTTAAGTGCTGGAAATATGCTTTCAAAAGCCCTATTTCAAAATCCCCTCTAAAACCCCAACATTTGGATTCCAAGAAACAAACCTTATTTTCTCGAAATCTTCAAAACAATGAGTTCTTCAACTTTAAAATGTCATTCTGAGCTCAATACTCAATGTATGATTGCAGGACCACTTGGAATGTCTTCCTAACTCATTAAGGAATGACCACGATATTTGGTTTGATTTAAAAACACTTGGAAGGGTTCCATTTTGACCTAAACATTACTCTAGACATTCTATTTTCTCTGTCACGGTAGCTTGGTTGACTTTTAACTTATCTTTCAGAAAACTTTTACAAAGCGAGTGATCCCAACTCATTTTTTCCTTGAACTTTAGTGTCTTAGAGAACTTTTTATATAATATGGGCTCCTAAATGTTTTGTTTTCATTTTCTAAGATTTTTCTATATTTCAGTCGACAGTACAAACTCTGTTTATGAGTAATCTCTCTTGTTTATATGATTTCTCTCAATCTGTAACTTCAATAGTGATTTGGCTTTTGATATGTGTTCTAGACACAATAAGGATGATCTCCGTAAAAAAATCATGAATTAAAAACATTTCTAATCTCACTTTTCCATTTTTTAAAAATCAGCTTACTGTTCTGTCCATTATTCACAGCAAGCATGTTTTAACTTTAATTCTTTGATTAGATGCTTACATGCAATTCAAATTAACTCATGTCTTAGGATGTTGTTCATACCACTTATGGACATAACCTACAATCATTTCCCTCATTCATTCATGCATACTTTAGATTTCTAAGTCACTTTAGAAAATCCATGAACACAAAACACACTACAACCTTTGCACATTCTAGAATCATACATTGCATCCATGTAAGATTTGGAGTTTTTGTGACTCCTAATCTAAGAAAATTGTAAGGAATGAATTTGGCACACGTTCATGCTTCTTATCGATCTAATCTTCCTTTATCATCCGTCCCGAGGATTGAGAGGTCTTCTTTTCACAAAGATTAACATGCATCATACTAGCTTGCTAAGTATTTTTTATTTCTTTGGTTAAACGTTATTTGTTTCACTAACAATTCTTGTACCCCTTTAGATTAGGATAACTTGATTACTTGATATGTGATTAGGCGATTTTTTTTAAGTTTGTTTGTGTGACCTTTCACTTTACATTGTGTGATATTTGGCTTAGATCCTATGAATGGTAACTTATCTTTTGATCTTCCATTTCAAGATTCTTATGAGATGTAATATACTACCATAGTATTAATTGTCAAACCAAACTAGTATAAGATGATTATTTAGATGCTAATTGAGGCCCATCGAGAGACAGGGCGAGTTGAGGGTGTTTTAGTCGTGACAAAGGCTCCTTCCTCTCTCGTACCAAAACCCCGAGCCAAGTTCTTTGGTTATGAAGGGCCGGTGCCCTTTATCCATTTGGGTGAGTCAAAATTAGGTTTCTTGGTTCCTTAAAGACCATGTGGCGACTCTGTATTTGTTTTCAACAAACCTGTTTCAAATCAATTTCAAAACAAGGAAAATCAATTCCGAAATCCCGGGAAACAATATGGGGTGGACTCCCGGATGCTGCATGTCCACAAACGTCCCTAAATATTTTTGGCACATGGTTGTTCTCACTGCCACCTACCTAATTAATTATACTCTCAATCGTGGGGGCAGGCCCCACTTCATGTTCTTCAGCCATCTAGCACTCTTTTCCCTCTTTTACCTCAAGTTTTTGGGTGCACTTACTTTGTACAAAATTGGAGTCCTAACCACGCAAAACTTGACAATAAAGCTATCAGTTGTATGTTTTTGGGGTACTCATCAATGTCAAAAGGGTATTGGTGTTATGATCCTGTCACTCGTCATGTCTTTCACTCTTTTACTTTTTTGAAAACTGTTACATTTTTTCCAAGTTCTTCTTCTCCTCTAGGACATGCATCGGTGGAGCCTACTGTAGAAGATGATTCTCTTCAGCCATGTCGTGTCCTATTCTTGACTCCAATGGTGATACCTTACCTCCTGTCATCACCAGTGCTCCTATCCAAGTTTACTCTTGCCGTCTATGACCCTCTGATCCACTGCCAGCATCTTCTCCGGATTCAGGTATCTCTCATTTTCCTTTATCTCTTATTAGTACACCAGAAATTGCTTCTCCCTGTTATCCTACTCGTGTTTATCGTCCTCCCGCTCATTTTTTTTGTCTGATACTACTAACCATCTCATTTCTAGGTATCTATCTTATTAGGGTTTGTCTCCTACCTATCAGTCCTTTCTAAGTCAGGTTGATTCAGTTCCTATTCCTTATTTTGTGCATGAAGCTCTCCAGGATCTTAAGTGAGTGGCTGCTATGTAGGCAGAAATGGATGCCCTTCAGAATAATCAGATATCGGATCTTGTTACTCCACCCGTGGGTGAGCGCACGGTTGGTTGCAAATGGGTTTTTGCCCTAAAGTATTTAGTTGATGGGATTATTGATCGGTATAAGGCACGGTTGGTTGTAAAGGGTTTTACTCAGATTCCTGGCAAGGATTTTGGTACTACTTTTGCACCTATCGCTATGTTAACTACTGTCTGCCCTTTTATTTCTCTTGCTACTTCATATTCATGGCTTCTTCATCAACTTGATGTCAAAAATGCTTTTCTTAATGGAGATTTATCCGAAGTTATTTATATGGATCCCCCACCTGGTTTTCGGGCTTTGGGGGAGTATTCTAGGAAAGTGTGTAGTCCTAAAAAATCTTTCTATAGATTGAAGCAGTCTCCTCATGCATGGTTTAGTCGCCTTAGTGATGTGGTACTTACTATGGGCTTTATTCGGTGACACTCTGACCACACTTGCTTTATTCGTTGGAACTCCAAAGGATAGTGCACTATTATCTCTATATACATTGATGATATTATTATTACAGGTGATGATGCATCTGGTATTGTGCAAGTGAAGCGCTTTCTTGGGTTATCATTTGATATTAAAGATTTGGGTCCTTTGAGATATTTTCTTGGTATTGAAGTGGCCCGGTCTAGTCAAGGTATCTCTCTCTCTCAATGGAAGTACTCTCTTGACCTTCTTCAAGATACAGGGATGCTTGGGTGTAGACCAGCCCACTCCTATGGATCCAAATCATAAGTTGACTATAGAATTAGGGGAACATTTACCCGATCCTTCTATGTATCAGCGTCTTGTGGGTCTTTTCATCTATCTGACGAACACAAGACCGGATCTTACTTTTGCTGTTAGCGTTGTAAGCCAGTTTATGCACTCACCACATACTTCACATCTAGATGTTATGTATCATATTCTCCGGTATCTCAAGGCCTATCCTAGTCTTGGTCTTTTCTTTAAAATAGGAGCTCAATCAGGTCTCTCCTGCTTTACTGATGCTGATTATGCAAGTTTAAAGAGTGACAGATGCTCTACTTCTGGTTTTTGCACTTTTCAGGTTTGTCATCTTATCTCATGGAAAAGTAAAAAAAAAAACAGGCTGTCATCTCATGGTCTTCTGCTGAGGCAGAATATCGTGCTATGACTGAGGGTTCCTGTGAACTCATATGGCTTCGTTCTCTCCTTGATGAGTTAGGGTTTTCGATTGTGGACTCATCTACATTATTTTGTGATAACGAATCTGCTATCATGTTGTCGTCTGATTCGGCTCTTCATGAGAGGTCTAAGCATATAGAGGTCGATATTTACTTTATTAGGGAAAAAGTTCGGTCAGGAGTCATCATACCGAGTTTTGTTCCCTTATCTGATCGGACTGCTGACATGTTTACTAAGCCCATTTTCCAACACTCCTACAGTCATCTCTTGGCAAGCTCGGTTTCGCCAATATCTTTGCCCCAGTTTGAGGGAGAGTGTTGAAATTAGGAGATACTAGTTCCATGTTTTGTGTTTTTATTTTTAGGTTATGTTGACCGTATTTATGTTAATTTGATTCTCTTTCCTTTTTTCTTATTATCTTTTTCTTTTTCTTTGCTTTTTCTCATTCTCTTATAATTCTATATATTATACTATGAATAAGATTATCCCTTTCTCAACTTCTTTTTGTCCCAACACTTGGAACCACTATATATCAAGGGGCACATAAAACGGGTCCCTATAAACAGAATTCTCGTCGATGGGGGGTCCACTATTAACATCATGCCTCAGATCATGTTGATGATCCTTCAGAAGCCCAAGTCAGAATTAATTCCGACCGAGATGAAAGTCCAGAGCTTTACAGGATGCCATCAAGGACTAAGGGCATCCTACCTTTGGAATTGACGGCCAGGAGTAGGACAGCAATGACCGCGTTCTTCATAGTGGAAACATGCATTGGCCGCTTATAATGCTTTATTAGGCCGAGATTGGATCCACCCTAACTATTGCATTCCTTCCACCATGCACCAGCTTCTGATCTTCTAGAAGGGAGATGAGGTCAAAGTGATAGGGGCCGATACAAAACCATTTGTGGTGCATACACAAACAGTTAATGCAGTGTTGTATGAAGATGATATTAGACCAGTCAAGTTATTGGGAAACATCAAATTTGGAAGACCGAATGCAGCGACTTTCGTTTAGGAGACACCCCTGGATCTGAAGTCGCATTACCACAATCTCAATCGGACAGAAGAGGTAAGGCCGATTAAGATCAATGAGCAAGAAGTTATTGATGAGTCTACAACTAATTGAGATTCGAAGACAGCTGGCCCTGCGGGCCAGCATGGCCAGATTGCGTTCATTTCTGGCTGACAGAAGGTTAGAGATCGACCCAATTAATGGTAAGGTAAATTTGGCCAATTGCATTTATGAATAACTTCCAAAAGAAGATGAAATACAAATGGAGGAGTTGGAGACGACCATAGCAAAGTTAGTTGACTTGAAGGCAGACGTCCAAGATCTTTTGTTGGAAGTTAACTTGGGAGATGAAAGCGAGCATAAGCCAACTTATGTGAGCCAGGTGCTTGAACCACAACTTCAGGCTGAGATTATAGCCTAACTAAGAAAGTATAAAGACTGTTTTGCTTGGGATTACGATGAGATGCCAGGGCTATCCAAAGATCTAGTAGAGCACCTATTGCCAATTAAACCTGGGTTCAGACAGTTTAAACAGTTACTTTGGCGCTAGTTTCGTTCGGACTGCCAAGTATGTGGAATGGGTTTCTAATGTAGTCCCAGTGGTGAAGAAAAATGGGAAGCTTCGTGTTTCCTTGATTTCAGAAACATGAATTTGGCCACTCCCGGATAAGTACCCAATGCTTATAGCCGATCAATTAATAGATTCGACCGCCAAACATAAGATTTTGTCCTTTATGGATGGGCATTTGGGCTACAATCAAATCCACATCATCAAAGAAGATGTCCCGAAGACAAATTTTCAGTGCCCGGGGACAATTGGGACCTTTGAATGGGTCGTAATGCCGTTCGGACTAAAGAACGATGGTGCAAACTATCATCAGGCGATGAATACATTATTTCATGACATGATTGGATGATTTATGGAGGTGTACATTGATGATGTGGTGGTAAAGTCTAGTAATATTGCCGAGCACTTGAGCGACCTTGAGAAGGCATTTGAAAGAATGCGAGCTCATAATTTGAAAATGAATCCACTCAAGTGTGCATTTGGTGTGATGGCAGGTAACTTCTTGGGTTTTTTAGTGCATCTGAGGGGCATAGAGATCAACAAAAATAAGGCTCAGGCTATCCAAATATTAAAGCCACCAGCTAATGAAAAGGAATTGCAGAGGATCCTCGGGGAGACAAATTTCCTTAGGAGATTCATCTCCAATTATGCAGGGAACACTCAAGTATGGACCCATTACTCAAAATCAAGTTCGATGATGCATTTTTGTGTGAAGACAGCCATCAGCATGCCTTCGAGGGAATAAAGCAATACTTGTCCACCCCTCTAGTCTTGATACCACCCAAGAAAGATAGATGCTTAAAGTTGTATATATCTGCCTCTGATTACTCTAGAGGAAGTATGTTAGCTTAGGATATTGAGCAAGCTAGAGAGCATGCCATTTATTACTTGAGTATAAATTTAACTCCAATCGAGCAGTGGTACGCACCGATTGAGAAATTGTTTTTAACTTTGTATTTTCCATCGCAAAAGTTAAGAACATACATGCTTCATGTTTCCTCTTATATTATTTATCAGACTGATGTAATTAAATACATGCTATCAAGACCAATAATGAGAGGCCGAATCAAAAAATGGACCTTGGCCCTCATGGAATTTGTAATTCAATATCGATTACAACAAACGGTGAAGGACCAGGTCGTTTCCAACTTCCTGGCCGACTATCCAGATCCCACTGATCTGGGTGATTTGACCTCAACATCAAAAGCATTGAATGTCTCTTTGATGCCATAGACCCTCGTCTTCGATGGCTCAAAAAACTCAGAAGGTGCTGGGGCAGGGGTAGTCATAATATTACCCAAGAACCAAAAGGACAAAAATGTCTTTCAGCTTGATTTCAAGTACACTAAAAACCAAGCCGAATGCGAGGCACTAATCATTGGGATGGAGATACTCGAAATGGAGGCATCATCTGTACATGTAAAAGGAGACTCAAGTTTAGTCATCGGACAGATATCTGGAAAATTCCAGATAAAAAGCTGGGAACTATGCCCGTTTCACTCTATCACCAGTTAGCTTATGGACGCATTTGACGATGTAAGTGTGAGTTGTATACCTCGGTCCACAAATGTCGAGGCCGATAGGCTGGTGAAGGCAGGATCAGCCTTTGCTTCCTTAAAAGGTTGGGAGGATCATACAATCATGATACAAGTTCGATCACTGCCATCGGTGGCAAAGAGAGGGTGGTATACAGCAACAAATTTGGTCCTAATGGACAACAACGATTGGAGGCTTCCCAACATAGAGTATTTAAAACATCCTAACGTTAGAGAGGACCAAAAGGTGAGGTTGTTTGCTGTCCGATTCGTACTACTGGGTGGGGAATTATTTAAAAAACCTATCAAAGATGATGTAATCCTCAAGTGCCTAGGAAAAAAATAAGCCATGCAGGTGATGGCTAATGTCCATGAGGGAATCTTTGGGGCACATCAGGCTAGAACTAAGATGAAATGGCTTCTAAAAAGATACAACTATTATTGGCCAGGCATGCTAAAGGATTGCATCAGCTATGCTAAGGGATGCAAGCTTGCTAGAAGCATGGCCCGATTCAATGAGTGCCAGCCAAAGAGATTCAATGTATAGTAAAGTCATGGTCGTTCAGAGGATGGGCAATGAATTTAATTGGTAAGGTGTTCCCACCTTTTTCAGGCCAACATTGCTTTATTATAGTCTCTACAGACTACTTCACAAAGTGGGCCGAGGCCATACAGTGCAGGGCAGTGATCAGACTACAGTGATTAAATTCATAAAAGAGCACATAATACATCGGTTCGGCCTCCCAGAAACCATAACGGCCAATCCGGGGTCTGTGTTCACAGGGGTGGAGACCAAAGCTTTTATAAAAAGCAGAGGGATCACCATCCTCAATTTGACACCGTATTATGACCCAAAAAATGGTGAGACTGAGTCATCCAACAAAATCTTCAAAGGGATTATTGAGAAGATGGTAAAAAAAAACACTAGACAATGGGACAAATTACTATTCGAAGACATTGGGCTTATCAGACATCTAAGAGATCTAGTACTGGTGTTATACCATTCATGCTGACCTATGGGCATGATGCCATGCTGTCTATGGAGGTCATAGACCGATCAGCGCGAAGGGCTTTACAAAATCAACTTGAGCCCGCTAAATATATGGAGGCAATGATAGCTGAGTTAGAGGGACTTAATGAAATAAGGCTAACAACATTAGACTCACTAAAAGTGCAGAAATTACGGGTTTCCCAAGCATATAATAAAAGGGAGAAGGATAAGTCTTTCTGCAAAGAAAATTTGGTTTGATTGTTGTCTTACCTATTGGGAACAAAGACAATTTGTATGTTAAATGGTCAGTTAACTGGGAAGGGCCTTTTATCGCCCACCAAGTGAAGAAAGGGGGATCATATAGGCTATGCGATATGGATGGAAAAGTCCAGGCTAGATTATTAAACAGCCAGTATTTAAAGTTATACTATCTCACTTTGTGGGAAACTATTGATTTAGAGTACAGACCGAATTCTGAATTAGAGAATGAACTTGTAATACCCTGTATTTTCGAATTCATATATATACCCCTAGTACCTTTCCTAGCCTTTGGTTAGTTTGTGAACCCAATCGATTTCCATATTCCCAATCGATTGCCACATTTTGATCCCAATTGATTGCCATCTTTCCCAATCGATTGATATCCTACTGCCCTGAATTCATGATGTTTCCTTATCCCAATCGATTGACCTTCATTCCAATCGATTACCATTAAATATCCGGTCCCAATCGATTGCTACCTGGTCCCAATCGATTGCCAATGGTCTGATCCTAATGCGTTGGAATTTCTACCTGCCCTTTCCTTCTTATAAATTTGTCTATTCGTATGTGTGTGTGTGTTGTTTGAGCACCGAGAGTTAGAGAGAGAGGTGTGTGTATGTGTGTGTGTCTGTTATGTTCCATATATATATATAACTATATGTGTGTATGTATAATATATATATACTCTCTTGGGTAGAAAAGAAGAATAAGACGAAGAAGAAGAAGAAGAAAAGGAGGAGGAGAATTGCGAGAGAGAGAGAGAAGAGACCAGAGAAGCGATAGAAGAAGAAAGAAGGATAGAGGACCACCATAGCCGCTATCGTAGAGCTCGGAATGCCGTCATCAGAATGCCAGAGAGAGGTGAGTTCATTAACTCACTCAAGGGGATTGTTTTGGGATGATTCTATATGTTTAATAACGAGCTTGAGAAGAAGAGGACCTCCCATGTTTTTATATATAAAACTAGACTATTTTGAGAAAGAAGACGGAGTCCAATCGATTGCTATTGGATCTAATCGATTGGATAATTTCCCAATCGATTGCTATCCTAATAGATTGCCCTTTTGTACAATCGATTACCTGGTTAATCCAATCAATTGCCATATTTGTCTAATCGATTGTGTAAGAACAGAATGTGGTTTACATGTTGTTTGTATGTTATGAGTCAGTTATGATATGCTGAGTTGTTATTAGATGTACATATACTAATATAGTTATGCTATATGTAATATTGCAATAGTTGGATATCAGAATAATCAACACAATGTACGTTCACTATTTTATGTTGATCAAGATGAATTGTTGTTAATTACGGATATAAGATGAACTGCCATATGTTATTACTATCAAACTGTATAGTAGATGGAACACGACAGCATGTTAATAACCAGATAATGAGTAGATATGATAAATGTAAAGCATGTGATGATTCCTGTATCTAGAGTAATGCATTTCACGACATGTGGTCAGTATGCATGGGAAATTGGTATGAAGAGATGAGAGAATATGATGAGAATCGGGACCGTGCCTCAATGTGGGATATGACATATGTGTACTTTTGATTCGTGGGATCAACGGCTGACAAGTCAGGTGGACGGGGGTGGTTTGAGTTCCTAGTGCACCTTACTGTTGAAGATGTCCAATGATGCATATGCACTATTGAAGACGATCAGTGTACCATTGAGGATTATATCCGGCTAGTGCCCTAATGTATTCTCACCGTGTAGATGATCAGTGAGGGTATACACATCGTTGAAGATGTCTGATGTGCCGTTTCCATCGTTTACAGATAGGATGTACCGTGTAGACGACCGGTAACCTATCAAGGGATCGTGTGGCATAGGACACCACCGGTTAAGTCACGGGCCTATGGGACCAAAAAGTATTTTATTTTTCTCTATTTTTGCTTCTCCGGGGCGTGACAAACCTGCTTATTAACTATGAGCCCAATTGATCAAAGTATATTGTATTTAAATAAGTGATGCGCACAGATTTTGTTACAAAAATTTATGTTAAACAAAAGGAAATATATACACAGTGGCCGACTCAAAATTTCTCAGTTTTTCCTTAAGGTCCTCCCAAATTTTCTCAGACCCAGTTCGATCTTGCTGGGCTTGATAGAACTTTTGGGACCAAATTCGAGCAGTTGGAAGGTTGGCTTGTAGCTAACCATTGCAGTTCTTGGCATCCTGGGTGAGGGTTGCTAAGGCAGCATCAATCTGAGTCAATGCAGCATCATTAGTGACAAATTCGGCCTCCAGCTTCTCCAATTGTACTCAGAGTTTAACAATGTTGGTTTAAAGCCAAATGTCTCAAGCAATTACTTGAGCCCGAGTCACCTTGCTAGCTTCACACTTGGTTTTTATAGTTTTAAGAAAATATACCACTTTTTGCCGCACACCAAGATGAGCGTCGTCCTCTTTCAGAACTAGAGAGGTTGATTGTACCAAAACAAGGTAGCCCGACATCCGTTCTTGGATCTCCTTTAACAGTGAAAGCTGCTCGGCCAAAAGTGAGGGATCAACAAGGAGAGTACTCAAAGATGTATCAACTTTCGTGAACGGTGGAAGACCACCGAGATCCTGGACGGCCAGTCTAAGTGCAAGGTCCTTCGACCTTTAGAGGCTTAATGGTGTGGAGGCTTCGGTCTCAAAAGAACCCAGGTCAAACACCCCCAGGTTTAAGTTAGAGAAAAAGTCATTAAAGGGCATGAACGGCTCTGGACCTAGAGGGACAGCCTGCGTAAGAAATAACAAGGGACCAGAAGCAAGAGTTAGTTGTTTGTACACGGCATCAAAACTATATGTGCCCGAGCAACGAAGGGGAGTGCCTGAGCAAAAACAAAGGTCGATGAGATTGGAGCATCCTGTGGAGAAGCGTGCTAGGAATCGAGGACAGAGGTTGAGGAGGTACTGGCAATGCCTCCTGATGGGGCAGGAGGAGTCAGTCTTTCTAGGTTAGGCCAAAGGTTGGTAGCATCATTGGCCTGGATCTCAGGGTTATTAGTTTGGGCAGGTTTGACATTTTCCTCCACTATCAGAGAGTCGGCCATAGGAGTTTGATTTTCACTAAGTTGAGTTGTTTCCTCCATAATGTCAGCAGTTTGAGAATCGACCATGACAGTCTCTTTTGCACTTTTTTGGGCCGATTCTTCTATAAGAACTAAGTCAGATAGACCCTTTAAGGCATCTTCACTTACCCAGTCTAGGGCTAGTAAAACCGTTTGATCGACTTCGTCCTCAGAAGTGTCGTGGGGGCGTCCTCCAGCATGTCCTCATTGCTAGTGGAAGTAATCACTTGTTCAGGTACAGAGGGACCGGGCCTCTTTCTACAATTTGTTCAAGAACGGCTTCTGCCCGTTCAGAAGTTGTGGGTACTTAACGCGAGGGCAGAACTACCCGTGGTCAGGCTGGGTGTGACTGGACTATAGGTGACTGATGAGTCGGCCCGACAGGTAGCACTTCCTTTTTTGATGCCTTATCTACCAGCTAAAAGAGACCAAGGGCTGTTAGGACAATGACAAATTAAACTATTCAAAAATCATCAGAAAAATAAGGGTGGTACCTAGGTAGAAGGGGCGATCTTCTTCTTCTTAGGTGGCCCTTTGTCAGTTGCTTTTTTAGCGGCCTGCCTCTTCGATGTTGTTTTCTTCCGGGCTGCTACTGGCGTAGCAGCAGGTTCGTCGACCTTAATGGCTAAAGAGATAGTGAACTGAAACAACACTTCAGCAGTAGAATCTTTAAGTATTTGGGTGGTCTGAACCATTTATTGAATTCTTCTGAGGCAACCGGCCGATGATGAAATAGTTGGAAGATGAAAGCCTTCTTTAGCTTGCTAGACCGATCACTAATCTTCTTTATTTGCTCATCGTTCTCGAACAAACCTCGCTCCACCCAATCTTGGTTTACAGTAATGGCTGGAGGAATAGGCATCATCTGAGTTAGCCCAAAATTGTTGGGCAAAAAGAGGGGCGTAGTAGGATTCCACCACGCACTTATTGTTGCTGTGAGGGAAAGTCAGGCTATAGATAATGTCTCTAGCCACCAGGTAGCTAGACAATATCTCATTATAGGTGGACTAGGTGCTAAGACCCCAGTTAGTGGGATTGTGGTGAGTTGAAGGAACGAATAAAATTAAAGGGAGAAGAAGGGAATATAAGAAGAAGGAGTCCGAATGGAGCATCCTTCGTAGAAGAAAGTGAAACATTCCTCGAAGGAATGAGAAGTAGGTACAACGTCCATAAAATGGACACCAAAAATAGGAATCTTGGCTAACTTCCTGGCAGTTGGCCGATGTTCCGGGAAATAAGAATGCAGCCAGAGTTGCAGAATCCATGTCGAGCTCCCTTCGAATTTGAAGCCTGAATCCATACAGTCTGTCACACCACAGACTAGGTATGTCCAGACCAGAGTAGCTAGAGCCAAAGGTTTGCCAGCGACCAGAGCCAGGGCCAAAGTGGTATACTCCTTGGTAATGGCCTGGTTGGCTGAGTAGAACAAGTACTTGTTCAACCAGTAGATCAGGAACGCGGTGTGCTCGGCATCGGACACTACTGTTCATTGGTTTCCCATACATGCAGTCAAAAAATTCCCATATGCAGCGATAGGCTTGAAAGAGACGGCTCCATCCTTGACGGATTCATTTTGAGGATATGTGAAGCTGGCTGTCCCCATATCAAGACCCGGTCTGATCTCTTGTCCGTGAGGGTGCAGCTCGGTCAAATAGCTGATATCATTGATGGTGGGCCCCATCAGTCCATAATGGAAGAGAAATCCATTGCAAGATTAGGACCAGAAGAGGAAGGCAGAGAAAAGCCAACATAATAGCATCATAGATGCCTGTTTTCTTCCATAGTTTGGCCTTAGAGGCGGAGACTCTAATTAGCAATTTATCCCAATCTAGGGTGGGTTGGGGCCAGCCTCTGATCGGATGAGTGGCGGTCCAGACTTCGTTCCCGTGAGTGGGGAGTTGTAGAAAAGTTTCATTCTCTACAGGTAGGAAATAGGGTTAAAAGCAGCTGGAGGGTCGCAGCAAAACACCGTGCCCAAAGCAGGAGCCACTGGAGAGCTGTCGACTATACTGTAAGTGGTGAAGACGTTGGTGGAAATAGTGGAGGCGTGCTCTTTGGTTAATTGCATGATCTCTTTACATTGATTCTGAGGAAGAAGAGTGTCTAGAAATGATTTTTTCCCTTAGATGGCGCAGCCGGAGCTATTTTAGGAGCCATTAGAGAGAGTAGACGACTTGCCGTAAAAGATGGGGTTTTAGAGAAAGAAGCTCTGGTTTTAGAGAGGTAAACGAGAAGACGAAGTGATTTGGGAAAGTGAGGGGTTTTGGGCTAAATCTCATCGTATATATATATATATATATCCATATGCGATTGGGAATTAAATGGTGGAGTGATGGTGGGATTTCAAGGACCGCCAATCTCTGCATAATAGACACATGGCAATTTTTTGAAATTCAAAAGGCCACATCAATTAATGCTAGACGTTTTACATGACCTTTTAGGGGGCAATTATTTGCACCCAACAACTACCAGAGGTTTGGGGCCCAAAACGGAAAGAAAAGGATGGACCTAGGTTCCACCCCATGGCTCATCTGGACTACAGGTCCAGATAGAGAATGGGACGATAGGGCTCGAGGAACAAGTGACCATGAGGAAGATTTGGCTAAGGCATAGACCCAACTATGGAAGGCAAGAATATCAAGCCCGATGAGCAAGAAGGATTAGATATGTGATAATCGGGTACCATGTTTTTGAATAAATATGAAGTGCCAGAGTTCAAGCCCGATTGGTCAGAGACATGCACATCACCGTCATCGGGCTCAATATTACAGTTCAAGGGGAAGCCTAGCAGGCTGGGAGTAGCAACAGCCCATTAACGCAAAAAGGAAGTAGAAATGTGTGGCTTATTTCCTTATCGTTGAGGCTAAAATTAAGGAAAGGAGACCATTTAGGAAGGGATGTGATCAAATCTAGCTGGATATAAGAAGCTAATCCCAAAGATTTTGGTAATAAGTCAAATCATGATGAAGATGGTAAGAGTTGGGATATGGAAAGATTCGGGGCTTATTTTGCTTAATTAAAGGAGTCCATACCATGCTTGAATTCTTCAAGAAGTAGGCCAAGCATCCAAGACACTCACTCTCGAAAATAGCAATCAAACCGCATTCAAACAGCACCCATAGCATTCAAGAGCATTCAACCTGCGTTCTTTTGTTCTCAGCATTCATAGCAATAGGTTTGTCCTCTTGTTATTTTACTATTTTTAATCTTTCTTGAACAATCACAGCTTGTTCTGATCTTGTTCCTTAGCTTTGTTATTTTTTTCCAAACACATTGAATAAAATATCTACATATTTTATTAATTATTTGTGATTGTTTACTTAGTAAATTCATCACTATTAGACTTGCATGTGCGCTTCAGTACTGTCTTGGAATCTCAGGCCAAGGATAATTTCCTACTTGGTCATCACAATCACCTTTTAGAAGTCAAATCTTAAAACCTTGTGCATCACTCACACAAGCATTATAGGAAATTAGTTTGCAATATCGAACCACGTTTGGTTCTAGCACACCCGTGGAAAACCATAACAAATAGTAATTAGAAAGGATTTGGGTTAAACTTTTCATACCACTAAGAAGCATATCTTCCATTTTCTTCAAATTCCTTCTAGTTTCAAGATTTGTAATTTGTTCAAGCATATCTTTAAATTCTTCAATGTTATCATTTAAATTTCTTGGGTTTGGTATTTTTATTTCTTCTAGTTTTTAGTTTCTAATATTTATGGAACAAATATAATGGACATGATTGATGAAAAATGCAATCTTCAATTTAGTTTGTTGGAAAGAATTTGTTGTGCTTTAGGGAAAATTGGAGATTGTGAAAAATGGTAAGGGTAAGAGCATCATTAATCATGCTCTCCATTGCACCCTTCTAACTATTTTGGAGAGTCATGGTACTTTTTGGGCGCTCCAATAGATTCTTGATGAGGGGGAGTTTGTGTGTTCGGAGAGCTTGCCAAAGTTAAAACAATCACAAGTAACACTATTTCGACCCATATGAGGATAGAGTACATCAAAGTTACCAATGTTATCTACATATTAATATAAATATTTACTGCTCTCTATTGTAGGGAGCATGCTTGGGACAAGTGGCTTAAACATGACTAGCTATAATAACTTTTTAGCCATTTTAGCAAAAATATAGAGAAAATTTAGAAAGCATGGTTGGCGTCTAATATGGTCGTTTTAGAAGGAAAAAAAAAAGCGTGATGATTCTATATTTGAGGAAAAAAATTAATTTTTGTTGAGAGACGAAAGAGAAAGAAGAAGAGAGAAAAAAAGTAACAAATTAGCAGTTTTATAATGAGGGAGGTCTATGCAATTAGACAATATTTCAAGGGAGGTTTGTGTATTTATCCCTATCCTTTATAAAGATAAAGAAGAGTATTTTTAGCATTAGGTAACTAAAAATCGCTTACATCAGTGATTTCTGCAGCGAGTGGATGGTCTACTAACGGATGGAGGCGAGTGTAACAAACATAAACCACAAGGGAGATACTTGTAATTTTTTAAAATGTGAAGTAGGTCCGTGTAATTAAGGCAAATCTTAGAAAAGATTTATGTTCAATATTTTTTTACAAGCCCTAATCCTATCTTCGTCCCTTCTTAGCACCTAAGTTCTGTTTTTATCACTCACCAAACGTCCAAAGCAGGCCACAAATTTTTTCGGTTGGATTAATCAACAATAATCTATAAATAAGCAAGCCCAATATCACCACGTTGCATAAGTATTTATTTACCATTAAATTTAAAATAATTATATTTTACCCCTGTGTTTAGGCCCATTTTACTTTACCTCAAATAGTTGAAAAGTGGACACTTCATTAAGATTTCTCTTAAAATTGATTAAAATTTTAAAATTGGCAAAAAATATTAACACTTAACCCTCATCGTGAGGTTAGTTTTAGGGTTAATCCCCTATGTGGGGATACTTCTGTCATTTAACCCACCTATGTGAGCCTATTTTTAACACTTAATCCCTTTGATGGGCTAATTTTGAAGTTAATTGTCTAGATGTGGGGTTAATTTTGACACTTAAACTTTCCTTTGTGTGACTAAATTTAACACTTAATCCCCATGTAGAGCTATATATTTTGAGAGAAATGTTCATAATTTTACTTTATTCCAAAATCACAAGAGGGTCAAGTGTCCACTTTTGAACCACAGAGAGGTAACGTGGAAATGGACCTAACCACAGGAGGTAAAATAATTAACCCAATTCTAAAATATACCAAATATATAATTAACACTTAACCCTCTTTGTGAGGTTAATTTTGGGATAATGCTACCATTAACCACTAATTTTCTTGGGATAACTTGTAACGCTTAACCCATTGTGATGCTAATTTTGGTATTAAATGTCTATGTGAGGTTAATTTTGACATTTAAACTGTCCTATATGGGTTATGAACACTCAATCCCATGCAGGGCTATTTTGAGAGAAATCTTAATATTTTCACTTTAATCCAAAACCACGGGGAGTTAAGTATCCACTTTTGAAATACATGAGGGTAAAATGAAAATGGACCTAATCACACAGAGCTAAAATGTATTTAACCTAATTTAAAATTGCACAACTTGTCCTTAACTTATTCCAAGAGTTTGCAAATCCCATTCAAAGGTCAACCTTTAAACAATAATTGTCATTAATTTCTGACATGAGTGTGTAATGTTATGACAATTAATATGACTTGAAATAATAAATAGAAATATAAAATTTAGTCCCTCACGTTTTATTAGAGATTAATTCAAGATAAAATCTAGATTAGAAATTGATCCTTGATTAGCCATAGTAACTAGAACTTAGTCATTTTTTCCCAAATATATGTAAGATTTATGAACGAAATAGCCCTTATCATCATTAGATATATGCATATGTAAATGTGTGCCATCAGCACAAATAAGGCGTGTGAATGACAGTTATGGCAAGCGAAGTCTTTGGAGATCATGTATAAGGGAATAAATATTGCTAAAATCAAGAAGTTTCATTATTTTGCTTAACGTCCAAATTCGTTTGCATTCCTCATGAGACAATACCTAATTTAATTAATAAACTAGAAATTAGTCATTTGTCACTCTATTTCGAGACAATGCCTAATTTAATTTTTAAAAATTAAGAATTTGATGAGAAATTTCTCACTTCTGTTCAAATATATACATATACACAGACAGTATTTGTTATAAATTTCTCACTTCTCATTAACGAAGTAAGAAATTCTCACTAAATAACCACATGGTTTGAAATTCAAAACCATATATTAATGGATTCAATTTAGGGTTAACTAATGATGAATCCCTAGATAATGTAATAATATAGCTTTAGGTTCTTGAGTTAAAACACATTTATAATTAAGTCCCTTAAATTTTTTAGGGACAAAAATACCCCTCCCTCATCAAGTTTGGTAATCTTCAAAATGGTAACCCCCTCCATTAGTGTTTTTTTACTAAACTTTCTCCCCCAAAAATTAAGGGTATAAAAAATTAAGATAATCAAAATTTGAAAGTCATCATCATTCATAATGATAGTCATTTTCAGCCACAATCATCTTCATCGCCCTGCAAATCACCACCACACACACCACTACAGACGCACTTATGTCTGAAAATTTCACAGTAGTTTCTATGAATTTCACAATATGATTTGTGAATTTTACAACATTTTCTAAAAAATTATGATTGGAAGAGAAAGGTACAACATAATTTGTGAATTTCTCACCAAAAATTACTGGAATAAAAAATTAAGGTAATCAAAATTTGAAACTCATCATCATTCATAATGACAGTCATTTTCAGCCACAATCATCTTCATCGCCCAGCCAACCACCACCACACACACCACTGCAGATGTACTTATGTCTAAAAAATTCACAGTAGTTTCTATGAATTTCACAAAATGTTCTCTGAATTTCACCGTATGATTTATGAATTTCACAACATTTTCTGGAAAATCATGATTGGAAGAGAAAGACACAACATGATTTGTGAATTTCTCCCCAAAAATTAAGGGAATCAAAAGTTAAGGTAATCAAAATTTGAAAGTCATTGTCACTCATAAGGATATCATTTTCAGCCAAAACCATCTTCATCGCCTTGCCAACCACCACCACACACCACTGCAGACGCACTTATGTCTGAAAAATTCACAGTAGTTTCTATAAATTTCACAAAATGTTATCTGAATTTCACATATGATTTGTGAAATTCACAACATTTTCTGGAAAATCGTGATTGGAAGAGAAAGGTACAACATGATTTGTGAATTTCAAAACATGTTCAGGAAAAATCGGGATTGGAAGAGATAGGCACAAATATGATTTGTGAATTTCACAACATGTTCTAGAAAAAGGGGAATGGAAGGGAGAGTCCCAACATGATTTGTGAATTTTACAACATATTCTAAAAAATGGGAATGAAAGGGAGAGTCACAACATAATTTGTGAATTTCACATGTTCTGGAAAACAAAAATGGAAGAGAGAGTCACAGGATGATTTGTGAATCTCACGTGTTCTGGAAAATAGGAATGAGAGAGAGACAGAGAGAGAGAGAGAGAGAGAGGTCACCACTTACACATGGTTTAATCCAACACCATTGTATTTCATTTGAGAGAGAGCTCCAACACCACTGTATTTCATTTGTAAAACTGCAAAAATCACTTCTGTCATGTATATTGTGCTCTAGTCCTATATCTTTAACTAAGTACAAATACATATCAAGAGGAACATGTTGAAAACAAATGCCTACTACATTCTCACGTTTGATTGTAACAATTTAATGTTTTTTAATGTTAATTGATAGTGCATAATTCACACAGTATATGAGTCAATCAATTTGTAATTTCTTTCTTATATTTATGAAGAGTGCACAGTCAAATTAAGTCATTCATGGGGCTCATTCAATGTATTCCAATAGCATAAAATAAATGTAGCTAATTAAGGACAATATTATTTTCAAAAAATAGCATTTATAAGGGTATTATGGTCACAAAAAAAGCTTTAACCATGGTTAAGGAAATATATCAAGATATGAAGGATCTTATATTGAAATAGATTCATGGGTGTCCTTGAGCAATATAATTGCAATGATCAGGGATTTAAGGCTAATTGTCTATTCAATTTAATTGTAATAAATATAGGGAGCTTCGGTCATAGCCCCCTCGAATAAAAATTTTCAAAGCTAAAACACATGCTACTTTTCTTTATCGCATTAGGCCTTTTTTATACTCAAATTGCTATAACTTTTGTTATATAAGTCCGTTTTTCATAAAATTTGATGTTTTGAAATCAGCAAAATGAGAACTATCAAACGAGTTCAATATTGACTCTGAAATACTGGGACCAAAAAAAAACTAAACATCAAACAAATACGAAAAATAACATTTTTTTTCGCATACATATAATAAAAACATATTTTTTTTCATACAATTGGCACCATAGAAGCATAGATCTTAAAAAAATACACGAAAAAAAAAAAAAGATCCGAAGAATTGAGAAAGTTATGGTAGTTTGAAGTTGACAGATAATGTTAGAACAGACACACAAATAACAGATAATATTATCTGAAAGATAGATAAAACCTCAAAATTAGGCTGCAACTTAACTTTTTTCGCAATTTTTCCATGCCTATTGCGCAGATCTCAAAGAAATACATGAAATCGAAACAAAATCACCCAAAATGCCCAAGAATTGAGAAAGTTATGGTGGTATAAAGTTGACAAATAATATTATCTGTCAGTGTCAACAGATAATATTATATGTCTGAAAAATAAAAATGAAAAACGAAGTTTCAAATTACTTTTGTTTTGTACAACTTTCAAGTGCAATGCGTAGATCTCGAAAAAAATACATGATATAAAAAAAAACCCTAAAAGGCCAAAAAAAATGAGCGAGTTATGATGATTTAAAGTTCACAGATAATATAATATTATCTGTGAGCGGAGGGGCTTTTCACCAAATATGAATAGTAGCGAGAGGTAGGGGTGTTCACGGGTCAGGTGAGTCGGGTTTGACCCTCACCCGCTCATCCACCCGAACACATGTCGGGTTGGGCAATTGTCACCCGCCATCCACTTACTTGGTCGGGTGGAGCCGACTTGTCGAGTTCGGGTGAGTTCGGGTTAAAATCGAAGATACAGAAAAGAAGAAAAAAATAAAAAGAAAATACAAACTTCTACATATTTTGAACATATCCACAATCATAAAATTAGTCCAGTGCTACAGATCTGAATAGCAAATCATAAAATGTCATAGCTGTGAAGGGCAACTTCTGTTTTTGAACACCAAGTCAGTAGAAATCATTGATGATATAAAAATTACACAGAGATTTTTTGTGCACCCAATCCCAAACAAAGACAACACAAAAATCCCTCATCAAAATCCACCTACCTGAACCCTTTTGATCCAAATATGAATCAGCAACTATGAACAACAAATTCAATATAGCTTCAGTAGCTTTGAAATTCAGATCCCCAACTCAGCTTGGATAAAGAATTTCATAAATTGAGATGAAAAAGTAGATCGGATGAGGTGGAGGTACGTAGGGATGGCGGTGGCTGGTGATCAGATGAGCTAGTGGCGGTGGCTGGTAACGGGGAAGTGGAGGTAGCGGTGATGTGTTGTGGAGGCAGGAGTGAGAGAGGAGCCGGAGAGGCTAGAGATCTAACCCCAATTTCTTTTGTTTCTAACCTAATGACTTGTCTTAGTATATGTGTGTGTGTGTGTGTATATATATATAAGATCTTTTATAACTTCATCGGGTCGGGTCAGTGTCATCGGGTCTGCGAGATTACGAACTGAAGACCGAACCGACCCCAACAAAATTGCCACACTCAGACCCGTGACTCATCCATATCCCTTACAAAATCGACAAAAATACTCAGTGGGGTCGGGTTGGTCGGGTGGGTCGGGTGGCGGGTTTGATTTGAACACCCCTAACGAGAGGCTTTTCACAAAACTGCAATAAACGTGGGTTTTTGGCTAAAACACATAATTTTAAGGGGCCTATGACCTAATATTCCATAAATATATTAATATGTTGCTTTGATTAATATTGTGCAACCTTTAAATGTTTTCTTCATATTACCAAAAATCAATTAATGATTTACAATTTCATTCAACTTGGAGGTCGTGCCAACGTGACTATATATTGGTGAATGTCATAATTCAAACTGTGCAAATGAACATATGCCATGGTAGTAGCAATAGATTTTACTTATGTAATTCACAAATCCTCAATACTAGATTTCACGAAATTTCTCCTCTAATTCTCATCAAATTTCTCCAAAATTTCTCAAAATTAATCAAAGCAACATATTAATATATTATTACAATTAAATCGAATCCAATACATTTGCCTCAGTTGTGTACACACCAGCGGCAGTTTCAAAATTTGTTACATACTCGTTTGAATGAGAAATTCTTACATATTAAGTGAGAAATTTCTCACTTAATAATGAGAAATTTCTCCCTTTTAATTATTCACAAATTTCTTCCATTTATTTGAACAGAAGTGAGAAATTTCTCATCAATTTCTCATCAAATTTCTCAAAAATTTCTCAGAAGTGAGAAATTTCTCATCAATTCGACTTAATATATTCAATTCTGACATGTTAGTCCTTTGTCACTCTATTTCGAGACAATACTAAATTTAAGTTTCAAAAATTAAGAACTTAATGAGAAATTTCTCAATTCTGTTCAAATATGTACATACATAGAGACAATATTTGTGAGAAAATTCTCACTTCTCATTAACAAAGTGAGAAATTCTCACTAAATAACCATAGTGTTTGAAATTCAAAACCCATATATTCTTGGATTCGATTTGATTGCTTTGATTTAATTGTAACTAATATATTGGATTCAATATATACAGCATTCAAACAGAGTATGTATGTAACAATTCAAATAAATTTATATTTAGGTAGGATTAAAGCTATGAGTTAAATTTCTCACTTACTTCATCCCCATAATAAGTGAGAAAATTCTATATGCAATTCTGAAATTGTCGCTGGTGCAGACACAACTAATGCAAATATATCGGATTTGAATTATTGTAATAAAGATATTAATATGTTGGTTTGAATAATATTGTACAACCTTTAAATGTCTTCTTTGTATTATCAAAATCTAATGCTTTTAAATTTCACAATTCAAACTGGAGATCGTGCCAACATGACTATACATATTGGTGAATTTCATAATTCAAACTGTGCAAATGAACACATGCGATGGTAGCAGCAATCAGTTTTACTTCTGTAATTCACAAACCCTCACTACTAGATTTCACAAAATTTCTCATCTAATTTTCATCAAATTTCTCACAAATTTATCAAAATTGATAAATTCCTCATCAATTCATCTTACTAGAATTTTTTTTTTATTTTTGAACAGAAGTGAGAAATTTCTCATCAAAATTGTGGTTATTTAGTGAGAATTTCTCACTTTGCTAATGAGAAGAGATAAATTTCTCACAAATATTTTGTGTGTGTGTGTGTGTGTGTGTGTGTGTGTATGTATTTGAACAGAAGTGGGAAATTGCTCATCAAATTCTTAATTTTTAAAAAATAAATTAGGTATTGTCTCGAAATAAAGTGATAAATGACTAATTTGTAGTTTACTAATTAAATTAGGTATTGTCTCATGAGGAATACAAACGAATTTAGAAGTTAAGGAATTAAGGAAACTCCTTGATTTAGCAATATTTATTACCTTATCCATGATCTTAACAAAGTAAGAAATTCTCATTATGTATATATATATATATAGTTTTATGAGTTTTGAGTTTCAAACCCTGATTGTGGGGAGTATATATTATGTGTATCTAATATATATGTATTTCTATAAATAATTACATGGGGGTATTTTGGTCCTCAAAATAGATGAGGGACTAATTTCTAAGTTGACTTATGGAATGGATCTATTTCTATGTCAAAGCTTGTAAAAATATCATATAGTGGGACCAAGTGAGTTTAGAAGTCACCTAGATATCTGCGGGATGTGTTTGGGTTGAAACTTCATGCTTTCTCTGTCCTTTGTATCTATCTCTCTCTGTCTCTTCTTCTCGTTCCCTTCTTCTTTCTCTTATCTTCGTTATGTTCTTCTCTTCTTTCTCCAGAGAGTGTGTGTGTATGCATGCTTGTGTATATATATGTATATGCATATATGTTTGTGTGGTGTATGTAATATATATCTCTCACCCTCTAAAGAAATATGTGAACCAAACAAACCCAAGACAATAAATGGACTGGTATATATAGAAAAATGAGTTGCCATATGTCAATCCACGAAGCAAAGTTGAAAACTGCTCTCTGCATGTGGCAATCGATTGGTTACAGATATTTTATGGCAATCGATTGTGAGTCAAGGGCAATTGATTGGTAAATGTCACGTAATGAATCCAGGTCGGCAGCATGGCAATCAATTGGGAAAGATGGCAATCGATTGGTATGAAAAAAGTGGCAATCGATTGGTATCTAAAGTTTACCAAAAGAAGGACAAGGTTATACAGGTACAAATACGAAGTCTTATTTATTAATATACACTCCAAAAATATAGGGTATTACACTCTCCCACAACTTCATAGTATGGCTCATCAACTTAATACCTCTATAATTGTTGCATTTTTGTACGTCTCCTTTATTCTTATATATAAGCACTAGAATGCTCTTCCTCCACTCATCAAGCATTTTTTTAGTCATTAAAATCCTATTAAAAACTTTTGTAAGCCAAGATGTCCCCACATCTCCCAGGCATTTTTAAACCTCAATGAGTATCCCATATGGTCCTAAGGCTTTGTTGGGTTTCATCTTCTTCAAAGAAAATTCCATCTCAAACTTCCTTATTCTCCGATAGAATTTGTATTCTTTAGTTTCATCGCAACTACCCATTTCTTCTTCAATTGTGTTATCCATGTGTTTTTCATTCAACAACTTATCAAAATAGCTCTTCCACATTTCCTTAATTATCTCTTTATCTTTCACTACAACCATGGAGTCATCACTTTTTATACACTTAACCTGATTAATGTGTCTTGTTTTACTTTCTCTCGACTTAACAAGCTTATAAATGCATTTTTTCCTATTCTCTAGTGTCTAGCTTGGTGTAGAAGTCGTAATAGGCTTTCATTTTAGCAACTCTAACTGTCCTTTTAACCTTCTTATTTGCACATTTATAGCTCTTGAAGTTTTCTCCACTCCTATCCTTTTGACACTTCTTAAAGCAATCATTTTTTATTTTTACTGCAGCTTGTACCTCTTCATTCGACCACTAGATATCTTTAAATGCCAGCCCTCTTCCCTTCGACTCTCCAAGGACTTCCTTCGATATTCTCGTGATGCACTCTGCCATTCTATCCCACATAGTATTGCTTCCAACTTCCAAATTCCAAGGTGCTTCTATAGACATTCTATCTTGAAATATTGCTAGTTTCTCGCCTTTAAAGTTCCACCACCTAGTTCGTGGGTTTATAGGGTATTTTCTAGTATAGTGTTGTCCTTTTATATGGATATCTAAAATAGCAACTCTATACTGTGATGTTAAACTCCCCCTGGGATTAACTTACAGTCTTTACATGCATGCTAAGCAGTATGCCTTTTCTCACAAGGAACAAATCGATCTGGCTTCTATTAGATCTACTCCTAACGGTTATCAAGTGTTCGCCCCTCTTTTTGAAGAAGATGTTTGCTACTACAAGGTCATATGCGATGGCAAAATCTAGAAAACTCACCCATTCCTCATTCTGATCTCCAAAACCATATCCCCCATGCACCCTCTCATATCCAATGACATCTTTGCCTACGTGGCCATTAAAATCTCCACCTACAATTATGCTCTTTCCTCCTAGTATTTCTTGCATTAAAACATCCAATTCATCCTAGAATTGTCTTTTAGTGTGTTCATCCAATCCTAATTGGGATGCATATGCACTAATCACATTAATTATATCTACTCCAACTACTAGTTTGATAAGCAATATCATGTCTTCTTTCCTCGTGGCTATCACAACCTTATCCTTCTTCCAACACCATTTCTATGCCTATCTTTTCCCATATTGAATATCTTATACCCAATTTTTTACCTCCTTAGGTTTCTCTCTAACCCACTTCGTTTCTTGTAAACATACTACATTGACATTCCTTCTAATCATAGTGTCTACTAGTTCCATAGCTTTACCTGTAAAGGTTCTTATATTCCAAGTTGATAATCTAAGCCTATAATTTTGGACTAGCTTCTTTACCCACGGTGGCCCAGATGAGCGTGGAAATCCTTGCTTATTTAACATCGCACCCGAGTGTCGATGCAGCACCCCTTGCACATTTTTCAAAACGCCTGAAGGCAGGCACAACACGTCGCTTAAAGGGAATGCCCTAGCATTTACACTAGTATTCGTATTTGGATTTATACACTAAAGGATCCGACGGTGTTTTTTTATGTGCTGGCTATCAAGCTACCTAACGCACTAAACTAACCCTCCTTTTTTATCCATGCTTGGGACCGACATTATTGAAACAACACAGGCAGAGTTCTAACACCCCCCCCCCCCCACCTAAAAAAAACTAATTATGTTCGATCCTCTTTTAAACATAGCTGATTGTTCGAACAAAGGAGATATATGTTTAATTCCCAGTCTGCCCTGGTCTGAATGCCGACTGTTTTCAAAATTTTAAATTCTTGCCCCTACAAAATTCCAAAAAAAAAGCCTTTGATATGTACAAGCACATATTCTTGGGTAAAAATCATTTTGCATCCCTAATGTATACATCGTTTTGGACTTTGCACCCTAATGTTTCAATTTTCTCAAACTAGTCCTTAATGTATATAACAAGTTGCAATGTGGCCCTTCCGTCAGAATTTTTGTCAAAAATTAATGGAGACTCACTCATGTGCGAGTCATGTGACTTATTTAGGGTATTTTAGTCATTCACCATAAATTAAAAGCATTTTGCACCCTTAATGTTTGGTTCATTTGACGATTTGCACCCTTAATGTTTGGATTATTTGGACATATATATATATATATAAAGGTGTTCTGACATAATTTTTGGGGGCATCTACCGCTACCCATTAATAATAGTAAGAGGACTAATCCAAATAAAATGAAACAAATCTAAAGTTATCCCACCTATCGTAATTAGAATTTTAAATAAACTCTAATTCTAAAAGGGTGGGCCAAAATCCACCACCTTTTTTGCTAAATTCACCACCTTTTGAGACTACATTATTTACGCTTACCTTATATATTTAAGGTTTTATGTATTGTATCCCCTCAACTTTTGATCTTTTTTTCTTTTGACCTATATATATATATATATATATTATTTTTTTAATCGCAATGGGAATTAGTGTTGATTCAAAGAAGCGTTACAACCAGTGGCGAAGCCATGAATTGAGCCTGGGGACTTGGGGGCAGCGCCCTTGACCTATTATTCTCTCCTCTTTTTCTTTTTTTAGAATATTGTACCTTTGGGCTTTAAAAATTGCATTATTATTCCGTGGGTTTTAGAAAAACCCAAAGACAAACATTTAAATCTCTTCATAACTTCTTATATATATATATAAAGGATCATATGTGTTATTTCTTCTTTTATTTTTAACACTAGTTCACCTACAAAACAAGAGAATCTTTAGAATTGTAGGATCATACTGAGATTTATGAATCAAAGTTATTTATTTAGTTACAATTAAAAAAATTGTGGAACAAAGTGAGATTTTTTAGTTTAAAGCAATAAATTCTGGCAAAAGAAAGTTAAAGGGATAAATTACAAAAATCGGGAGGGGCATGAATACATATAAATGTGAACATATAGGTCAAAAAAATTTCAAAAATTGAGGGAGACACAAATGCATATAGCCTACAATATTTAGTGATACATTCGAGAATGTTCAGAGTATCCATTACTCCCAACCGACTATCCTGCCCAACCTTGAGGTCGGGATAAAGCGTTCGGGTCAACTCCTCATTTAGAACACGTGGACGTAGGCTACTTCATTAACAGCACCAAACTACAAGCAAATCCTGTCTCTTTTCCTTATGCATTTATTTCACCCTAAACACTATATCTGACCCGTTTGGAAATCTTTTATTGTATTTTCTTTGTATTTTATTCCTTTCATTTAATTTCCTTGAATTTTACAATTTCCAATTAGGATAGGTTGGATAACTTTAGATTTGTTTCATTGTATCTGGAATAGACCTCTTACTATTATTAATGGGTAGCAGTAGAGGAACCCAAATATTATGTCGGAACACCATTTTTTATATAAAAATAAAAATAAAATATGTCCAAAGACCCAAACATTAAGGGTGAGCAAATCACCAAATGAACCAAATATTAAGGGTACAAAATGCTTGTAATTTACGGTGAATGACTAAAATACCCTTAAATAAGTCATATGATGTAACAACCTGTATTTTCTTTAATTTTTAAATGTAATTTTATTTTATTACTTGTTTTATTAGATATAGAATACTTTATTTTGGGGGCCTAATCAAAATTCTTATGAGTTTAGAAATACCTATGACGTGACTTCAAAATTGTACTTTCAAAACGGTAAAATTATTTACTTTCAATTCAACTATATTTTTATACAACCGAAAAACAATTTCTTACGTTAATTTTCTATATTTTTGTGGTGATCACCGCGCCACGAAAATACCAGTTTGTAACAAAAACTGTCTGCGCCGCGTTGGACTTCCACATATTAGGATCCCCCGTCAATCAGGAAGTGACCATTGGTTTATGAACATTTAATTCAACTAATGATTAGATAGGCTTGTTTGGGTATGCATTTTGTGTGTGTTAATTTCTGGTGCCATAAGTTGTTTTTCCCAAACACACAAATGGATTCCTAGACAAGTTGTACATGCCTTGTTTGGCAATGTGTACTTTGTATGTGTTAATGTTGTGCCAAAAGCTAGAATTCCCAAACACCTAGACTAACCCCTATGGACTCTAATACAACCTCTACAATCCCACTCCATCAGATTGTATATGAGTGTGTATATGTATACGTATATGTATGCTGTATATTATGTATTTATGTGTACATATCAATTTGCTGAGTGAAGTTTAAAGAACTTGGAGGCCAAGTTCATAATTGCCTATATAACTCACATACACTCTCATACAACTCACATTCTGAGAATTTTAGATAGAAAACACAGAGAGAAAGAGAGTGAAACAGAGGAGAATTTATAGAATTTTGTAGAGAGAGAAAGCTTCTTTTCTCCATAGCCATAGCTCCAATCGGACTTCTAGTTGGACTTCTTTCTCAACCAAATTCTATCTTCTTATCACAGTGAGTATTTTAAACTCACTTTGAATGTAATATATGCTTGTTTACTATTAGTATAGTTTAATTGGTAAGACACCATTGTTAATTGCATCCATGGAAGTTCAAAGCTTGAAATCATGATTTTTCAAACTTAACCAAAATTTGTTTTGTTAGATAATTATGAAAGATTACAGTACATAGAGACTACGGTTAAAGTTATAGAGCTTAATTCATTCATATCGCGATGTATATTAGAAATGAAGTTTTGTCACCTCTCGATTTTTCATAAAATGTGAACTATGTTTCGATTCGTGTTAAATTGATTTCATTTTCAAAATCTTTGCAGAAAAATGAAGAGAACCATATACTATTAGTCATGCTTATAATCAGATTTCAAATGGGTCCAAAATAGACACAAAATTGAAATAGGGGAGAAAAACGAAGAAGATGAACACTCTGTGGCAACTCGTGCAAGCAGCCTGCGCACGCGACCTGTGTGATTTTTGATTATCTAGAATTTTTAAAAGAAAACAGAAAAAGTGGCCTATCGCATGTGCGGACCATGCAAGCAGCCCATCGCGCGAGCGGCTCGCGTGAGCGACTTGGCCTTTTGTGTTTTTATTTATTTTCTGTGAAGGAACTGTTTGGAAGAAGTTTTTAGAGTTTTTAAAGTACTGTTTGGGAGATATGCTAAAATAGAATTATGGTTGTAACATTATGTTAAAAAGGAATGATTAAAGACTTGATTATTCTCGCACGTATGCTGTTATTGCTTTCTAGTAATTTACATTTTCTATATAGAGTTACACGACATACATGTGGAGTCAAGTTTACTTGCATGGTGAATGAAGGTCGGTGTGAAAAGAGTAAACATATGATGTTGTATTTGGACATTCCCTGGTACTTATGTACTATACTGTGATGCTATGAGGATATGGTATAGAGTATCTGTGAAATGCGACGGTGACAAATTGGACACTCCCTGGAGCCCGTGGTACTGTTATAGTGTATGACGCCAACTTGGACACTCCCTGGCACTATGGTAGTGCTATAGTGTGTGACCTACTGGACACTCCCTAGCATCTGTGGTATGGCTATAGTGTAAGACAAATTCGACACTCCCTGGTACTCGTGTAGTATAGTGTGAGGCAAACTGGACACTCCCTAGTTCCCGTGTACTATAGTGTGGTCACCTTATTATTTCAAGATACTGGAACGAGAGAGTTAGATGATGTGTTGTCGAGAGAAAAGAGTCGGTGAGGCGAGAATGGTTTCATTGTTCCATGCACGGTCACATGTTTTATTGATTGAAGATTATAACATTATCTTTACTGTTCTATAATTTGAATTCATTACTATATTTCTAACATGTGGAATCATGAACCCGTGGAATGAAAATGGTAACTGAGTATGTTTTACATTGCAAGCACGTGTTTTTAATACTCACCAGCTTCATGAAGCTGACGGCGTTGATGCGCACTGGATATTCGTGTCTAGGTTTTTCAGGTTATGACCAGGCAGGACAATACGACTATGCGAATTGAATACAACTACCTAAGAAGAGGGAATTGTTATTACTGCTTCATGTTAACTAAACTTGGAATAAGGATTAATCTAATAGATTTTTTTTTTGCAAGGTGGGATGTGCCTTACGATGTGTACATGCTGTAATAATTATTAACTTGGAAAAATTTTATAAGCCTTGATTGCTCTTACTCTGATTTAAATTACTATATTGTTCGACGTTTAGGACGGAATCGATCCTTCAAATTGTCGTGACCTACGGGTCCATAAAGGAAATTATATGCTTTCCCTATTTATGCTGCATCGGGACATGACAAGATTTAGTGGTATCAGAGCCGGGTTTATGCTATAACAATTTAGCTAGGTTAGGGTTTACAAGTATAGACCTGATTCCACATTCTGCCAGCTTAAGCTTTGCACACTCGATGATATGACAGAAGGACAAACCCGCAGGCTAAGATTATCTCTGTTAAATTAGTCCTGATGTATGTTAGTGCCGATTTGTCAAGTATGGATCCAGTTCCACCGGAATTTATACCAGACTTGTTCGAAGGACATTGGGTTACACAGGGTGCGGTAGTTCTGGCTTTTGCTGGACTATACCACGCCATGATTACGCAGCGGGCAGCAGCAGCAGCAGTAGCAGTGGAGTTAGATTTGTGGCAATAACTTCATATAGTAGAATTGGTTAATTTGTCTCGTGTTTGTCTAGAGCTTTTATACTTCATAGAGGTTCAGCGATTGGTGTCATTAGAGATGGTTCGACTGGTTAATAGCGATGCCTTCTACATCCCTTTAAAGATTCTGATCGTGCATGCTCACCTTGCACAAGTAGATTTATCCCTATCGGTTATTCCAGCGGAGGATCCGGTAGTTCCCATTGATGAGGATATGGATGGTGACATTGTCTTTTTAGCCCCTTTTGGGTTAAAGGAGATGATGATGATGAGGAGGGCATATGCCTAGATGACTTTGCTGCTGACCCCGAGGAGGAGCTGGCACTTGTGCCAGGTCTGGCCGTGGAGATGTTAGTCGATGTGGATGTTTCAGAGCATGCTCTATCACCAGCCTGTTAGAGCAGTGGCTACTATGTGGTGCAGCCATTTTAGGTTCATCGGTTTCGTCCCGTTGATTCTCTGGACTTGTTGATGGCTACTTATGGAGATATTTGATGACCTAGACATCATCTTGTACATATTAACTATATTGACGCTTAACCCTATCTCTCTCACAAACTATAATTACATACATCAAGCTATAGGGCGATGACCCCATACTTTGGTTATTAACTCATGCATAGACGATGTACATCCTAACCTATGCAGATAGGGTAGGCATTGGACTGATCATACTTTTTGTATCTACTTGATGAGAGGTTACGTATATAGAAATGCTATTTTTTATGTTGCTGTTGTCTAAACTGATTTATATTATTGTTATGATTCCCGATTCTCATCCTTTGATCGTTATGATATGTATAGAATGGCTGGAAGATCACCAAGGAGGAATCAAAATCTGATCAAGGCTGCACCTTTGGCTGCTGACCCCACAAGAATGTTTGAGGCATTTATCCGACGCCTCAAAAGGATTGGAAATCCTAATGAAAATCGGCGTGATCGCCAAACAGGAGACAAGCTACTGGAGAGATTTTGGGCACTAAGGCCCGAACAATTTGCAGGGACTGCAGAACCCTGGAAGGCTGAATAGTGGTTGAGGCAGATGGACCGCGTGTTCAAATCAGTTCAGTGTAATGAGTTGGAAAAGAGAAGGCTAGCTACCTTTCAACTAACCGATGCTGCCGCAGATTGGTGGGACTCAGTAAAAGCCACCATCGGGAATGAAACTACTATGGGAATGACTTGGGCTGCATTTAAGGGGAGATTTTTGGAAAATATTTCCCATCTACTGAGAAGCATAAAAGGGATAAAGAATTCATGGATCTAACACAGGGAAATAAGTCTGTACAAGAATATACTACTCAGTTCGAGAGGCTATCTCGGTTCACTCCTCATATGGTTGATACGGAAGAGAAGAAAATCTGCAAGTACAATCAAGGGCTGATGCCATAGATTCGTCACCTAACTCTCGGCCACATGGATAAGCCATTTGAAGGACTAGTTGGCTTGGCCACTGATCTGGAAGAAGACTCCCGTGTGAACCGTAAACAATTTAATTTTCAGTCGCCTTAGAGACGTAATTTTGAGAATAAGCCACCGATGGTTCGTGCACAAGGGCAAAAGAAGAATTTAGATGGAAGCAAGAAACCCCAAGCTAATAACTATTCGACTCAGCCCCGAGTAAGAGTGGGAAGTAATATTGGGAAATTCTTTAATTGTGGCAACCCCGGTCATTTGACTCGAGACTGCAAGGCACCTAAGCGCATCGCTCATCAGAATATGGTTTGTTATAATAGTGGTGAACTTGGTCACATCAGTAAGTACTGCACTACTCCTAAACAAGTGACTTATGGTCAGCAGGGTATGACTCGATTGAATGCTATTATTCCTGATGCCACAGGATATGATGAAACGGTTTATGAAGAAGGAAACTATGAAGAAGAACAGCCCGAACAGTAGGCGGTGGAAGGTACATTAACTTTGTTTTATTCCTATGTTAAAGTTTTATTTGATACGGGTGCTGCACTTTCATTCAGAACTGTTAAAACTATTCAGAGATTGGGTATTCTACCTCACCGTTTAGAGAACGCTTTGAAGGCTACCTTACCATTAGGAGCCACAGTCAAGTTAGGATAGGTGTGCAAGGATTGCCCTCTACGGCTAGGAGACCGCGAGATCACTGCCAGATTGATTGTTCTATCGATGAAGGGGTTTGACATAATCCTAGGAATGGATTGGCTCGCTCAAAATCAAGAAAAATTGGATTGTACGAGGAAGAGAATTATATTCTCCGACAATGGGAATCAACCTTTTGATTTCCAATGTAATCCTTTGAGAGATATGTTTCTCATAAGATGCTTAGCGAACATCAAAGTCGTCAGTACAGAAGTGACAGTGTCATCTATACCTGTAGTCAAGGACTTCAAAGAAGTATTCCAAGATATTTCTGGCTTGCCGCCTGAGAGAAGTGTAGAGTTCTGTATTGAACTTATACCAGGCACGACACCAATAACTAAAGTTCCCTACAGAATGGCCCCCGCCGAACTGGCAGAATTAAAGGAACAAGTTCAAGGACTTGAGAATCTGGGTTTTGTGCATCCAAGCACATCACCTTGGGGAGCACCAGTGTTATTCGTGAAGAAGAAGGATGGAACACTTCAGTTGTGTATCGACTACCGTGGATTGAATCGAGTGACTATCAAGAATAAGTATCCCTTACCTCGGATCGACGATTTGTTTGATCAACTACAGGGAGCTACAACATTCTCCAAGATAGACCTATGATCGGGATATTATTAATTGAGGTACAAAAAGAAGATATACCTAAGACTGCTTTCAGAACCCAAAATTGTCACTATAAGTTTTTGGTAATGCCGTTTGGAATGAGGAATGCTTCGGCAGTGTTTATGGATTTGATGAACAAAGTGTTCAAGCCTTATTTGGATCAGTTTGTCATCATCTTCATAGATGATATTTTGATCTATTCTAAGTTAGAGGAAGATCACGAGCAACATCTATGGATTATGATGCAGACTCTTAAGGACCACCGTTTGTATGCCAAATTCAGTAAGTGTGAGTTCTGGTTACAAGAAGTGAAATTTTTGGGACACAAGGTATCATTCCAAGGATTTTCTGTGGATTCATCCAACACAGATGCTATATCAAATTGGGTTAGACCAACCAACCCTACGGAGGTTATGAGTTTTCTTGGACTCACGGGTTATTATCGGAGGTTCGTTGAAGAATTCTTGAAGATAGCCGCACCCTTTACTGGACTGACTAAGAAAGCTCAAATATTCGAGTGGGCTGAGAAACACGAGCGCTCTTTTCTAGAATTGAAAGAGAGACTCACTACCACACTAGTACTGGCTATACCCAAGCCTAATGAGAAATTCACTATCTTCAGTGACGCATCACATCAAGGATTGGGGTATGTACTTATGCAAGATGGTAGAGTAATCGCCTATGGATCTAGATAACTGAAACCGAGTGAGTTGAACTACCCCACTCATGATTTGGAATTGGCTGCAGTGGTATTTGCACTCAAGATTTGGAGACATTATCTTTGTGGTGAGAAGTTTGATTTGTTCTTCGATCACAAGAGCTTAAAATACTTGTTTATGCAGAAAGAGTTAAACATGAGGCAACGCAGATGGATGGAGCTGATTAAAGATTACAACTTCACGTTAGAATACCACCCTGGTAAAGTTAATGTGGTTGCTGATGCTTTCAGTCGGCAAACTCGTGGAACAATTGCCTCTTTAATGGTTAGGGAATGGCGGGCATTGGAGACATTGGCAGAGTTCAATGTACAGAGTGTTGAGGAATGAGAATGGCCACTTTTTGGATGTCTTATCCTACATGATACTCTTATTGATCGTATTACAACATCACAGGGATGAGATGAGAAGTTTCAGACATGGTTTGTTAAGATGTCAGAGAAAGATCTGACAGGATGAAAAGTGGGGAATGATGGATGATATAGATGCAGAGACAGATTATGTGTACCAGATTGTGGAGATTTAAGAAAGGATATTCTGGAAGAAGCACATAAGTCAAGATTTACAGTTCACTCGGGAGGGACGAAAATGTATAAGGACTTGAAGAGAAATTTCTGGTAGGAAGGTATGAAGAAGGATGTAGCCGAATTCGTATCTAAATGTTTGACATGTCAACAAGTAAAAGCTGAACATCAGAGGCCCTTGGGATTATTGCAACCCTTACCTATTCTGGGATGGAAATGGGAACACATAACCATAGATTCGTAGTTGGATTGCCCCGGTTACAGCAGAATCATGATGCCATTTGGGTTGTTGTGGATTGATTGACGAAGTCTGCGCATTTCATTGCCTATAGTATGACATACGCGGTGGAAAGAATGAGCCAGATGTACATACAACAAGTTGTGAGACTTCGCAGTACACCTGTGTCAATTGTGTCAGACCGCGACACATGTTTTACTTTTGGATTTTGGGAAAGTCTGCAAGAAGCTATGGGAACCTCGCTTAATATGAGTACTACTTTTCACCCTCAGACATATGGGAAAACAGAGCGTGTTAATCAGATCATGGAGGATATGCATAGGGTTTGTGTTATCGATTTCGAGGAATCTTGGGAGACACACTTGCCTTTGGTTGAATTCGTACATAACAATAGTTATCACACGAGTATTGGGATGGCTCCGTTCGAAGCATTGTTCGGACGACCATGTCATTATCCATTAGGTTGGGCAGAGGTCGGAGACACAGAGTTGTTGGGACCATATTTGGTTAGAGAAACCAATGAGAAGTTTTCTCTAGTCAAAGAAAGGATGAAAATCACACAGAGCAGGTACAAAAGTTTTGCCGATCGATAACGAAAGGATTTGAAATTTAGTGTCAGAGATCACATACTTCTTAAGGTTTCACTGACCCGAGAAGTGGTACGTTTTGGTCTCAAGAGAGGAAAGTTAGCCCAGCGTTTCATCGCACCATTCAAAATTTTGGATTGTGTTGGGAAAGTGGCTTATCGACTCGCACTGTCACCAAGGATGTCTGGGGTTCACAATGTGTTTCATGTTAGCATGATGAGGAAATACATACGAGATCCATCACATGTGGTTAGTTTCGATGATATTGAGATAAGTCATAACATTTACTATAAGGAGAGGCCTGTGAAAATTTTGGATCAGAGTATCAAGAAGTTGAGGAATAAGGATATCCCGTTAGTGAAGGTTCAGTGGAATCACCATGACGAGAATGAAGCCTCGTGGAAAGTCGAAGCTGATATGAGGAAGAAGTACCCGGAATTGTTTTATGACTTGTTAGTTTAGATTTCCGGGGCGAAATCCTATTTAAGGGGTAAAGGATGTAACAACCTGTATTTTCTTTAATTTTTAAATGTAATTTTATTTTATTACTTGTTTTATTAGATATAGAATACTTTATTTTGGGGGCCTAATCAAAATTTTTATGAGTTTAGAAATACCTATGACGTGACTTCAAAATTGTACTTTCAAAACGGTAAAAATATTTACTTTCAATTCAACTATATTTTTATACAACCGAAAAATAATTTCTTACGTTAATTTTCTATATTTTTGTGGTGATCACCGCGCCACGAAAATACCAGTTTGTAACAAAAACTGTCTGCGCCACGTTGGACTCCCACATATTAGGATCCCCCGTCAAATCAGGAAGTGACCATTGGTTTATGAACATTTAATTCAACTAATGATTAGATAGGCTTGTTTGGGTATGCATTTTGTGTGTGTTAATTTCTGGTGCCATAAGTTGTTTTTCCCAAACACACAAATGGATTCCTAGACAAGTTGTACATGCCTTGTTTGGCAATGTGTACTTTGTATGTGTTAATGTTGTGCCAAAAGCTAGAATTCCCAAACACCTAGACTAACCCCTATGGACTCTAATACAACCTCTACAATCCCACTCCATCAGATTGTATATGAGTGTGTATATGTATACGTATATGTATGCTGTATATTATGTATTTATGTGTACATATCAATTTGCTGAGTGAAGTTTAAAGAACTTGGAGGCCAAGTTCATAATTGCCTATATAACTCACATACACTCTCATACAACTCACATTCTGAGAATTTTAGATAGAAAACACAGAGAGAAAGAGAGTGAAACAGAGGAGAATTTATAGAATTTTGTAGAGAGAGAAAGCTTCTTTTCTCCATAGCCATAGCTCCAATCGGACTTCTAGTTGGACTTCTTTCTCAACCAAATTCTATCTTCTTATCACAGTGAGTATTTTAAACTCACTTTGAATGTAATATATGCTTGTTTACTATTAGTATAGTTTAATTGGTAAGGCACCATTGTTAATTACATCCATGGAAGTTCAAAGCTTGAAATCATGATTTTTCAAACTTAACCAAAATTCGTTTGGTTAGATAATTATGAAAGATTACAGTACATAGAGACTACGGTTAAAGTTATAGAGCTTAATTCATTCCTATTACGACGTATACTAGAAATGAAGTTTTGTCACCTCTCGGTTTTTCATAAAATCCGTGAGCTACGTTTCGATTCGTGTTAAATTGATTTCATATTCGAAATCCTTGCAGAAAAATGAAGAAAACCGTATGCTATAAGTCATGTCTACAATCGGATTTCAAATGGGTCAAAAACAGACCACAAAACAGAAATAGGGGAGAAAAGCGAAGAAGATGAAGACTTTGTGGCAACTCGTGTGAGCGACCCATCGCGCGAGCGGCCCATGCGCGCGACCTATGTGATTTTTGATTAACTGGAAATTTTTAAAAGAAAACCGAAAAAGTGGCCTATTGCGCGAACGGCCCACTCGAGCGGTTCGCTCAAGCGACTTGGCCATTTTGTGTTTTATCTGTTTTCTGTTAAGGAACTATTTGGAAGAAGTCTTGAGAGTTTTTAAAGTACTGTTTGGGAGATATACTAAAACAGAATCATGGTTGTAATATTATGTTCAAAATGAATGATTAAAGACTGGATTATTCTCGCATGTACGATGTTTTTGTTTTCCAGTAATTTACATTTTCTGTATAGAGATGTGGAGTCAAGTTTACATACATGGTGAATGAAGGTTAATGTGAAAAGAACAAACAGATGATGTTGTATTTGGACATTCCTTGGTAGTTATGTACTATATTGTGATGCTATGAGGATATGGTATAGAGTATTTGTGAAATGCGACGGTGACAAATTGGACACTCCCTAGCGCCCGTGGTAGTGCTATAGTGTGTGACGTCGACTTGGACACTCCCTGGCACGGTGATAGTGCTATAGTGTGTGGCCTATTGGACACTCCCTGGTATCTGTGGTATGCCTATAGTGTGAGGCAAATTGGACACTCCCTGGTATTCGTGTACTATAGTGTGAGGCAAACTGGACACTCCCTAGTTCCCGTGCACTAGAGTGTGGTCACGTAGTATTTCAAGATATTGGAATGAGAGAGTTGGATGATGTGCTGTCGAGAGAAAAGAGTCAGTGAGACAAGAATGGTTGCATTGTTCCATGCACGGTCACATGTTTTATTGATTGAAGATTATAACATTATCTTCACTATTCTACAATTTGAATTCATTACTGTATTTCTAATATGTGCAATCATGAACCTATGGAATGAAAATGGTAAGTGAGTATGTTTTACATTGTAATCACGTGTTTTTAATACTCACCAGCTTCATGAAGCTACGGCGTTGATGCGCCCTGGACAATCGTGTCTAGGCTTTTCAGGTTATGACCAGGCAGGACAGTGCGACTATGCGAATTGAATGCAACTACCTGAAAATAGGGAATTGTTATTACTGCTTTATGTTATAAACTAAACTTATAATAAGGATTAATGTAATAGATATTTTTTTTGCAAGGTGGGATGTGCCTTAAGATGTTTACATGTTGTAATAATGATTAACTTGGAAAATTTTTATAAGCCTTGATTGCACTTACTCTTATTTAAATTACTATATTGTTCGACGTTTGGGACGGAATCGATCCTTTAAACTGTCGCAATCTACGGGTCCATAAAGGAAATTAAATACTTTCTCTATTTATGCTACGTAGGGTCGTGACACATGACTCGCACATGGGCGAGTTTCCGTTAGATTTCGATAGAAATTCTAATGGAAGGGCCACATTGCAACTCGCTATATACATTAAGGACCAGTTTGAGAAAATTGAAATATTATGGTGTAAAGTTCAAAACGGTATATACATTAGGGGTGCAAAATGCTTTTTTCTCTATAGTCTTTCACAAAAGTCCAAATTTTTTAAAACTTCAATACATGTATGTAATTTTATAAGTTTAGCCTAACCCAATTAGTTTACCATCAGTTAGACGTTTTAAAACTTCAATACATATACAACCCCTATAGTTAGACGTTTTTACTGTCTCTTGTTATCATTTTTTGGTCAATCAAAAGAGAGTTTTGTTAGACGTGGAAAAAATATGAGGTACATGAATACACCCCAGCAAGTAGCAGATTTCAATAAAATGTAAAATTCTGTCAGAGAGCTCAATAATACCCCTCGATCGTTTGGCAGATTCTTTTTATATGTAATTAAATCATACAATTTGCGATTGATGTTAAGATATCCAAGTAAGCTTTTGGCCTATTGCAATTGCAGAGGGTATTTTGCTAAATGTTTGACTTTAGCATTTGGAGTTGGTTGCCAAGCATGGCCTATGTAGGCTTTTAACCGTTAAATTTCACTAATCTCCACTTAGTCTAGAGTACAGGGGATAATAGTGATACGATTGAAGTATATGGTGCAAAATGAATAACGGTTCAAGTACAGAAGGTGCATATGTAATTAACCTAACTTTTTTCGTCACTTTTAACGGCTAAAAATAACTGAAGGGGTAAATTATCACGAAACGTTAATTGAGGGACTAAAATACCAAATATATATATATATATATATATATTTAGAGACGAAAGTGCCATACATAGTTTAATTTGAGGGTGCATAATATATTTTTACCCAATTATTTGAACACACATTAAACTACTTTAAGTCAATGAGTGATACATCATTCAATGTGGTTGGAACTTGGAATGAATCTACTTTAGACTAAATTAAAGACAATGTAAACATTATTCATTTACTGGGTCGCTATCTACCTATATATAAATGGAGTACATATCACCTATTTAAAACGCTTGTAGTGTTCTCATTTCAGTAAAGTGGATAAAACTTTATTAATTTGTTACCCATTTAAGAATTTTTATTTTGAAAATGTTAGGCACACTTTAAAATCTACACTGAATTTGACACTCAGCTTTAAATGCATATACTCTGTGCTGTATAAGTGGTGCATAAAAAAGTGTAAAAAATTCACACAGCACAAGGTATATATATTTAAAACATAAAATATCAAATTTAATGTAAATTTCAAAATGTACCTAACATTATTCTTATAATAATATAGCATCATTCAAAATTTCAAATGACAGAAGATTGAAGTACCGATCATGTGCTAAGAAATTTTCAATTCCTGATGTTACGTAAGAATTCCTCAAATCTAGAACTATTTAAACTTGCTAGTTGGATAATTATTATTATTATTATTATTTTATTTAAAATTTTTGTTTGTACCTTGGCTTTTAGTCAACTCTTTCAAGTATAAATATTTTTTCCAGAGGAATCTGATAAACTGGTTAAAAAATAAAATGTTAGCTAACCAAGGTAGAGTGACCATCCAATAAAAAAAAATAAAAAATAAAAAAATAGAAAGGTAAGAGTTGACCATTTCTATTCTAATGGCCCCAGAGGAAACGGGCCAGATGGTACCTAGAAGATTAAGGGCCTGTTTGAAAATTTAATTAAATGCTAAAAAATAAAATAAAAATGGTAGCACTATTTTTTTTATTTTTTTGTGTTTGATAATGTATAAGGAAAAAAGTAGCCCAAATCTATATAAAAATAATAGTAATAATTTGGTATACTAAAATCCCAAAGTAATGTAGTAAATTATGTATTGCAATTTAGTAACTTCGAATTGTCAACACTAAAAGTTCAGAATTTAATTTTGAATTCTATCAAACGGGTCCTAATTTTACAACCCTTGCAAACAAACATAGCTGTTATGAGCAAAATTTACTGTACTACCCAAGCTGAAATGTTCCACATCTAGGCACTAAGAGAAAAAATATATTATTTACTTTATGAGTCCGTATGGGATCTTTCCGAGAATTAGTGGTTTTCTGTAGAGTGATTTTACCAAAACCTCTTTTTTTTTTTTTGGGTCAGTGTCTAAGATCTCTAACCGCCTCTGTGACATGGGTGGGGTTAGTAACCTAGAGATTAGTAACACACGCATACACAAAGAGGGACCATACCAAAACCTATTTAACATTGGTATTATGGGGTGGCAATCGGGTCGTGTACGTCGGGTCATAATCGTGTCGTGTCATTTTTAAACGTGTCATCATCGTGTCGGGTCATAAACGTGGTAGCAATACACGGGTCACCCGTTTAACCCGTGTAGGGGTGTCATCGGTTCGGTTCGATTCGGTTCAATTTATTTATTTTTTTTTCGGTTTTTTTATGTTTTGAAACCAACCGAAGTGGTTGGTTTGGTGGATTTTGGTCAGTTTTGCCAATTTGGGCAGTCGGATCGGTTTTTTAGTTATAGTCTTTAATTTTTTATTTTTTAAATAAATAAATTTTTTTTTATTGTTATTTATATTATTTGTATTTTAGACCCCCAGATTATTAAAAAGTATTTTTAGAACTAAAAAAAATGCTCCAACCACACCAAAATCGGGTCAAAAATGGGTTGACGCGTTTAAAGTGTGACCTAACTCATTTATTAATCGTGTCCCGTGCCCTTATACTAGTCACTCAAACTTTGTGTCGGGTTATCGTCGCAGGTCGAAAATTGCAACCCTTATTGATATGCAATATGGAGACTTTTTTTTAGTTCTTTTCAAAGAAGCTTCATTTGGATGCTTTAAATAGGATTTCTTTTTACAGCTTTCGCAAATTTTAAGTTTTGTAAAGGATGTAAAAAGTTTATTGTCAAAATGAGTTAATTTTTCAACCATCTCAAATTTTAGTTTCGGGCACTAAATAGTCTAAATGTGAGGTATAAGGAAAGAACACTTTTTTTTTTTGTGTGTGTGTGGAGTCCAAAAACAAGGTTGTTTTACGTGCGGCAAAAGGTATCTTTTTCTTGGAAAAAACTTCAGTCAAGTTGCTTCAGTGTGGTTAATCAGATTCCTCTCACATGAACAGTAAAAACAGTGTGGACAAAACTGTAATTTTACACTGTTTTTACTGTTCATGTGAGAGGAACCTGACCAACCACACTGAAGCAACTTGACCGAAGTGTTGTCCCTTTTTCTTTGCATAGTATCCAATTCTTTAGATTATTGAGCGTATACATGCACGTAGGTCTTTTCAAACACTATCGGAACTTCAGCTGAATACCAAGGGCTTCAAGCATAACCTAAGTAGGCCCATGTGAAAGCCAAGCCCAATTATTACCCCAAATCTTGATTTGTTTTGCTTATTGTTAGTATCACCTTTTGTTTTTAAGCATGATATATGTTGTGTGTGCAAATCGCCAAATGAATCAAACTTTAAGGGTGCAAAATGTTTGTAATTTATGGTGAATGACTAAAATACCCTTAAATAAATCACATGACTCGCACATGGGTGAGTTTCCGTTATATTTCGATAGAAATTCTAACGGAAGTGCCACATTGCAACTCGCTATATACCTTAAGGACCAGTTTGAGAAAATTGAAACATTAGAGTGCAAAATTTAAAACGGTGTATATATTAGGGGTGTAAAATGCTTTTTCCCTATATTCTTTTAAAAAAAATCCAAATTTTTTAAAACTTCAATACGTGTATGTAATTTTATAAGTATAGCCTAACCCAATTAATTTACCATCAGTTAGACATTTTAAAACTTCAATACATATACACCCCCTATAGTTAGACGTTTTGACTATCTCTTGTTTTCATATTTTGGTCAATCAAAAGAGAGTTTTAATATATGTGGAAAAAATACGAGGAGGTCCATGAATACACTCCAGCAAGTAGCGGATTTCAATAAAATGTAGAAATTTGTCAAAGAGCTCAACAATACCCCTTGACCGTTTGGCAGATTCTTTTTATATGTAATTAAATCATACAATTTGTTTAGCAAAAAAAGAAAAAAGTTAAATCATACAATTTGTGATTGATAAAGATGTCCAAATAAGCTTTTGGCCTATTGCAAATGCAGAGGGTATTTTGCTAAATGTTTTACTTTATCATTTGGAGTTTGTTGCCAAACATGGCCTATGAATGCTTTTAACCGTTAAATTTCACTAATCTCCACTTAGTCTAGAGTACATGGGATATTAGTGATGTGATTGAAGTATATGGTGCAAAGCGAATAACAGTTCAAGTACAGGAAGTGCGTATGTAATTAACATAATTTTCCCTGTCACTTTTAACGGCTAAAAATGACTGAAGGGGTAAATTATCACGAAACGTTAATTGAGGGACTACAATGCCAAAAAAATAAAAAATACATCATTCAATCTGGTTGGAGTGAATCTACTTCAGACTAAATTAAAGACAATGTAAACATTATTCATTTACTGGGTCGCTATCTTGCTATATAAAAATGGAGTAGTACCCATTTAAAACACTTGTAGTGTTCTCATTTCAGTAAAGTGGATAAAACTTTATTAATTTGTTACCCATTTAAGAATTTTTACTATGACAATATAATAATATAGCATCATTCAAATGACAGAAGATTGAAGTACCGATCATGTGCTAAGAAATTTTCAATTCCTGATATTACGTAAGAATTCCTCAAATCTAGATCTATTTAAACTTGCTAGTTGGATTATTATTATTATTATCAATACATTTTTCTTTTACCTTTGTTTTTAGTCAACTCTTTCAAGTGTAATTATTTTTTCCAGAGGAATCTGATAAACAGGTTAAAAAATAAAATGTCAGCTAACCAAGGTAGAGTGACCATCCTAAAAAAAAAGGTAAGAGTTAGACCATTTCTATTCTAATGGTCCCAGAGGAAACGGGCCAGATGCTACCTAGAAGATTAAGGGCGTATTTGAAAACTTAATTAAATAGTAAAAAATAAAATAAAAATTGTAGCACTATTTATATTTTCATTGTGTTTGATAATATATAAGGATTCACTATTTAATTGAAAAAAAGTAGTCCAAATCTATATCAAAAAATAATAATAATAATTTGGTTTACTAAAAACACAAAGTAATATAATAAATTATGTATTACAATTCAGTAACTTCGAATTTTCAGCACTAAAAATACAGAATTTAATTTTGAATTCTATCAAACGGGTCCTAATTTTACAACCCTTGCAAACCAAAATGGCTGTTATGAGAAAAATTTACTGTACTACTCAAGCTGAAATGTTCCAGTTCTAGGCACTAAGAGAAAAAATATATTATTTACTTTATGAGTCTGTTTGGGATCTTTCCGAGAATTAGAGGTTTTCTGTAGAGAGATTTTACCAAAACTTTTTTTTGGTCTCTGTCTCAGTTCTCTAACCGCCTTTGTGACATGGGCGGGATTAGTAGCCTAGAGATTAGTAACACACGCACACACCAGGGGGGGCCCATACCAAAACCTATTTAACATTGGTATTATGGGATGGCAATCGGATCGTGTCAGGTCATTATCGCGTCGAGTCATAATCGTATTGGGTAATAATTGTGTCATTCTTAAAGGTAGCTATACAGTCAAGGCTTTTTCCCGTGCGGCAAAAAGGTACTTTTTCTTTGTAATAGTATCCAATTCTTTAGATTATTGAACGTATACATACACGTAGGTCTTTGCAAATTTGGCAAGGTGGCACACTATCCCAATTCCGAACTTCAGTTGAATACCAAGGGCTTCAAGCATAAACTAAGTAGGCCCCAAGTGAAAGCCAAGCCCAATTATAAAACCCCAAATCTTGATTTGTTTTCCTCATTGTTAGTATCATCTTTTGTTTTTAAGCATGATATAGGTAGTCTTAGAGTGACCTAGATTCAACTGTCATCTTGTGTTCTTCGGGCCCCTTTGGACAAGCTTTAGCTTCTGCGTTTCCAACGCAAAAGGCTGCATGAGAGAAAAAACAGTCCAAGGGGCACTTCTTCAGTTCTTTCCAACGCAGCCTTCTGCGTGTAGGGAACGCAAAAGTTGTCTTACCAAACGGTCTATAAAACTAAAAGCAGAAGCACTCTATAAGTTGTTACGAAACGGACCCTTAGTGACTTGTTTATATTTTCAATTTACTTACCCAACAAATTTGACCCCAAAATATATATATATATATATATATATATGAAATAATTAAAAAAAAACTAGCCAACAAATTGCTTGTTGGTTCTTGCCTTGTTGGTATTTGTTTTTTGGTAGATGCTTATCTACTGTTGTTAGCGTTAAAAGCCCAACAAAAACATAAAATTGGACCTTAATTCTGTATATGGGCCAAACTTCTATTGAAAGGACTACAACCCAAGCCCATTCAAAATTGGGGTTACTTATAAGTTCGTAGGGTACTTATTTCTTATTAGAGATAAATAATCAGTCTTTAATAAAAAGGTCCCTAGACATTTGTCGGCAAAACTATCCACTAGTATTCTCGGTGTGATAATTGCCAACTAAATTTGAATTTAAAAAACTCTGGACATTAAACTAACACCACTGATATGTTCATTTAAAACTTGTGTAACGCGTTTTCCACACCTTAAAATACCTAACTTTCAATCAAGAACTCATTTTTTTTTATAAACTAATCTACATTTTTGCAATCTAATAGACGAGATCAACCCAACAAGTACAATTGTTGATATGAAAATCCGGAAAAGATTTTTTAGTGAAATATATTTAAGTGAAATTTCATTTAATTAATTCAGTGACATGTGATACAAAATGAAATTTGATATAAAGTGTGACCCCAGTTGTCTATCGTTGGAGATGAATAGACTATGCATAAACAATTTACATTTTTGGATTTTGTAGTATTTCCAAAAGCCACATCACTTTTTATTGTGATTTTAAGATCTTCAAGAATTTTTCAAAATAGTTCAATTAATAAGTCTTCACCACTTTCAGTAAAACAGATTTGCTAACTCCAACGAGGCCAGATTGGTACTTTGTTAAGCAATGAAGAAGTCTCTTTAGATGTGATATTACCTCTAGTGGAATCATTAATTCAAACGTGATTCATGTAACTTAATCCAAAATGTTTCAAATTCTTCAGATCCTCTAGCAATACTAAGATATGTATTTGACAAGTTTAATTAGTTACTAAAAATTAGTCAACCACACACACACACACAAAAACCCTAGACAAGTAGTACAATTTTCAATGGTAGGAAGAAATGAAATGCAGACAGAGAAGAAGAAGATTGAATAGCAGAAAATGTTTTTCTCATAGGAGTATCTGATTATTATAGCTCAACCTCTATTTATAGAGTGAACTGATCAGTAAGAGATCAACAAGGTCGGTTAAGCCAACTGTACAACTGAGTCTACCAGAAAGTTGAGGAGGGAACCATCATCAACTAGGTGTCAAAAAAGGGCATCAATTCCTCCTTCAGGTACTTGAAACGTGTAATTGAGAGTGGTTTGGTGAAAACATCAGATAGCTGATTAGTGAAGGGGACACGGGCAACATTAATTCGCTTATAAGAGCAACTCTAATCACATTATCCACATTTAATTTTTAGCTATTTTGGAGAATCAAAGTGGATTTTTTAAGCTCCAATGGGTTCTCCAAATGGTTCTCTATTTTAGAGAGCCCCTTTTTAGTTCTCCACATTTGAGGAGAGAGAGTGTGAATATGGGTAATTACTCATAAGTAAAATAATGAAAAATAATACTTATCATATTCATTTAAGGAAAGAGAGTGCATTAAAAATTTTAACTCTTGTATAAAAAATTAATATAATAATTCAAAGCTCCCTATTATGAAGAACATGGTTGGAGTTGGAGGCTTAAAGCTCAGCTAAAATAGCTTTTTAAAAATTAGAGAATTTTTAGATAATGTGGTTGGAGATGCTCTAACCACCTCATGTGTTTCATGCGGGTGTACGTGGAACACAACAATGGCTGCAAGTGACAAAGCACCCAATGGCGGACTGGGGGGGGGGGGCTAAACTATACGGGGGTTCGAGGGCAGCGCTCCGGAGGCGAATTTTTTTAGGTCTACTTATACACAATTATGTGTAAAACTGTAAAATTGGTTTAACACCCCTAGTTTGGGGTAAACATGTACTTTTAGGGTGCCTATTTCTAAAACCTGTAATATATTACATATAAATCTAGAATTTTCAAAAGTCCGGTGGGACCTGTGTCTAAAATCTATAAAAAAAAAAGTTGTATGTAAATCTAGAATTTTTAAAAGTCCACATGGAGCCTGTGTGAAATTTTAAAGGGCCTATTTGTAAAATCTGTAAAATATTACATATAATTCTATAATTTTCAAAAGTTCAGGGGGGCCTGTGCCACCCCTGACTTGCACGTGCGTCCGCCAGTGAAAGCACCAATATTGTCACACCAGATTGTGAGACCAGTGAGAATAGGTACATGAAGGTCCTTGAGAAGCTGTTGCAACCAAACTCTCTTTGTTAGAGCCTTGTACTCTGCTTCTATGCTGTACCTTGCGGCTGTATATTGCATCTTTGATGCCCATGAGATGAGATTGGACTCAAAGAATACATAATGTCCTGAGGTAGATCTTCTGTCCAAATGGACACCTGCCTAAGAATACTAAGTCTTAGTTTGGTCCTCATGTGGCTTTTTAAAAGCAGCTTATGAAATATATTACAAAGTTGTTTGATCATTTTATACAAGTGACACATTATTCTTTAAAAAGATAACATGAAATCAAAAAGCAACTTTGGGCTTTTAAGCGCTCCATTCTAGAGCTTTTAAAAGCTCTCCCTTCAAAAAAGCCCTAAGTTCAATTTTTGCAAAGCTCATAAACTAGTTACCAAATGAATTAACATAAAATTGTGCTTTAAAAAAGGAGAAGCACCAAATGGGGGCCAAACTAAGGCTTAGTTTGGCCCCCACGTGGCTTTTTAAAAGGAGCTTATGAAATTTATTACTAAGTTGTTTGTTAATTTTATACAAGTGACATACTACTCTTCAAAAAGACATCATAAAACCAAAAAGCAACCTTGAGCTTTTAAAAGCTCCATTCTGGAGCTTTTAAAAGCTCCTCCCAAAAAAGCCCTAAGTTCAATTTTTACAAAGCTCATAAACTAGTTACCAAATGAATTAACATGAAATTGAGCTTTAAAAAAGGAGAAGCACCACGTGAGGGCCAAACTAAGCCTAAGTCTAACTGTGCTACAGAGGGTAGGCCCAATTCACAGCAAAGGTCAGGTCAGGCCTTGTCAAAGTACTTTCAAACGTGAATTAGTGTGTTTGAAGTCCTCTTAAGATAATATATTATCTATCTATTATCTATCTATCTTTTTTTTTTTTTGTTGAAAAAGAACCCATAGATTAAGGAAAATGAATAGCCAAGGAACCTTCTTGATGACCCTCCTCAAAGAAGGGAGGAATGGCATCAATAAGGACTTGGCCCTACACATTACAACGAGCCGCTCAATTGACGAGTTTGTGAGCTACAAAATTAGCGGATCTAGGAATTTTACAAACGTTCCAAAAAGAGAAAGATCTAGTTAAGCAGTCACGACACAACGTGATAGATGAGTCAATAACCCATTCAGGGTTGGAATGCCAATCCATCAAAGGGGTGCAGACCAAAAGGGCACCACCTTCAAAAATAATCTTGTCAAAGCAAAGGTGGGCAGCTTCAGTGATAGTAAGAAGAGCAGCCCTCGCCTCCGCTTGAATGGGAGCAAGAACAGAATCCTCTATTTATTAGTAAACACTAATAACGGAAGGTTTCAACGAGGTGAGCCCTGAGACCAACACGTGGTAGGTAAAATTAATTACCAGCTGCCTGTAATATGCTGACATTTGTCCAATAATGGAATGAATCTTCTCTTACTATACGTCTCTGATATATGAAACACTAGTCGTTACCCCGTGCTACGCACGGATTGTATAGCTCGTGCATTTTAACAGTTGAACCTCATCGCGTCATGAAACATCAGTTAACTTTTGTTTGGATTTTATAATTCCACAAATGTCACTATAATCCATTATTTAATTAGATTACTTACAACCCTAAATTGTTCAAACAAAACATTGAAAAGTACTCATTCTGTCCCATTTGTTGAGTTGTAGCCTTCTTCTGCAACCAAACACATAATCAGCACTTCATGGTTTTTTTTTTTTGTTTGTTGGTTTGCTTATTTTCTTCTCCTTCCTCGGCGATTCAGCAAGCACATCCAAGGCGTGCTTCTTCTATAGATCTTCTAATTCTTCGCCACACCAATCACAAAATACACTGCGTACGTCAAAATCTAAAGTGAATTCTCCATGCGAGCATTCACTTTCGTCAAACAAATATCGGTTAGGCTCCTCATGCATTTCCATATCAGACAAAGGTGAATCATTGTGGTTGTCTATCGCAGGGGAAGGCCTTGACGATGGGCAGTGGCAAGCCATATGCCCATTTAAGCCGCATACCGCACACGGAAACTGGAGAAATGAAACTTAATGTTTACGTCACCTTAATGTTAATATTGAAAAAGAAACCAATATGCTCGCAATTTGGTGGTTACAGTTGTTATTTTTGAAACTAACCTGCACAGGATCTACTTCGGTGAGTTCTAACAGGCTTGAACATGTCTCACGATGGCATTTCAGGAACGAATGGTTATGAAGAATCATAACACCATGACAATTGGGAACATCACATCTTATGTTTAATGATGGGCATGTACGCGCAGTATGCCCAATAATATGACAAAGCTGGCATATTTCACTCATCTGCAAGGTGCATAATTAGTCGAGGGTAAAAATCTCTTAATCTATGTATAATTATTGGACAATTTCTTGTACAATATAAGCAACATTCTTGGTTTTTTTTTTTTTGGTAAATAGTATCGTTGCACCAGTATAGTGTTTAATCAGTCACTGTGCTGTAACTTCAATGGTCAATTACAATGGTGAATCCAATTTATTTACAATACTGGCAATTCAGCCATATAATGTAGAATTAATTTGGTAATATAATTATATATGTCAAGTAATGTGTTGAATAGGAGGCCTGATAGGTTTGATCTACCACAAAAGTCCACTCCACATGAAAGCAAAACTGTTGCATTTAGTCATAGACTAAAGATTAATATAAGATAATGCAGTAGTCATAGTTAAATCACAGCTCCATAAATAAAATTCAGAGGAGTCATTGTGGAAATTAGTTGGATGTAGTTCACATAGATATTGCAACAGTCATTGTGGAATCACATCTACATAGATCGTTAAGAAGGAGAAATTAAAGTTGACACAACATGGAAAACTGAGCAAAAAACAATCAAAAACTTCTAATTCCACATCCGTTGTAGAAGTTGCATGGTCTTTATTAGTAGGCAGTTCTTTTTAAGTGTCGTATAAGTGACTTAATTTGTAGTTATAGAAGGGAAATTTTACCCGCACAGTGCTTCTAAAAATAAGGCCTTATAGTTGTAACCCACTGTAGATTTAACCTATCCCACCCTCAATGATTTCTTGAATCCCATGTCTTAAAAACTTCAACCATTGATACTATTTAGCGTTCAGAGAGATTAGAACTGTGTGGGAACTGGAATTTGAGGCCTGGAGGGAAAGAATTAAGTTAAGAAGTTTCAGACTTCGTGAGTGTAAACACATTCACTGTTGCCGCAATGTTAACGCATTTTATGAGTTCTTTTTGGGTCCTGACCCGTGCATAGCTTTACAACAAATTGATAAATAGTATAATTGCGATGACAACCACAATAGTGCTGCCAAACGGGGCCTTATGTATTTTGTGGTGTTTTAATGATTTAGTTGTAGGAACAATCACTTTTCATGTACACAAATATGTATGCATGAGTGTTCACAGATCTCTCGTTGTTTGTGTGGAGACACAAACAAAACAACTGCACCTGGTTTTTTTTTTTGGCTGCTGTAACTATTAAGAAAAGTAGAAGATTAAAAAATTGATTATGTATACTCACCAGTCAACACAACAAAAGCCTCAAAGAATAATCTTCAAAGCTACCAAAGAATAAATAAATTTTCAAAATTAAAAAGCAACATCAGAAAGATCATCTGTCATTCATGAAAGAACCAAAAAACTACTATGAAATAAAATAAAAAGCAACATGCATCAACAAACTAAAGTTGAGAACTTTTGATATTTAACGAAGGTGATGGTGGAATATTTTTCCTTAACTTATCTCTGTGTTGATAGATGGTGGCTGCTAGATATGTAAAATTATTATTTTTACATTACCTAAACAGACTCTTTTGATATATTATTTTTAATTAAAAGAAAACATGAGAATCATCTTTTTTACATTACCTAAACAAACTCTTTTGATAGATTATCTTTTCTCTTTTTTTTTCGCAAACAGTAACAAATTGAAGCTGACGTTTGTGTATCAGTCTATAGGAACATTCATTCTTGAAGAATATTAAGTCAGAAATAAAAAATCAACCACGAGTGTAGGAAAGAGATTTGAAACAGATTTTGGGTTTAATTTTGGAGGAATATTCTTGAAGTTGCATACACGGGTATTTTAAGAGGTAAATGATCAAATAATGACAAATCACACCTCTGGTGTAGCTTTCTGCAGTTTTTTTCTATGTACAGTTTTTTTTTTCCTACTGCTAGTTCTTGAGATTTTGGTCTAGGGTGCCTTTTTTGGGGTTTGGCAACTTTTATGGGGTGGCTTTTGGTTGCAATACTCATTGCCTTTGTCCATTTTAATAATAACTGGTTATACAACTAAAGCAACTACACAAACTAAGACCAACTTTGGGCATTCCGATAGCAAATTTTGAGTTCTTCTCAAATTAATGAATAAAACCCAACGGGTAGGGAATAAATCATCGTTAATGCAAATATTAATTCTTAAGAGATTGAAGTGTAATTAAAAGATTACAAAGAGGTCACTTAGGGATTAACAATATCCATTTTAATAGGTAAATGATCAAATAATGACAAATCACACCTCTAGTGTAGCTTTCTGCAGATTTTTGTGTGTGCAGTTTTTTTTTTGCCTACTGCTTGTTCTTCAAATTTTGGTGTAGGGCGACTTTTTTGGGGGTTGGCAGCTTTTATGGGGTGCCTTTTGGTTGCATCACTCATTGGCTTTTTCCATTTTAAAAATAAATGGTTATACAACTAAAGCAACTACACAAACAAAGGGCAACTTTGGGCATTCCAATAGAAAATTTTGAGTTCTCAAATTAATGAATAAAACCCAACAGGTAGGGAATAAATCATTGTTAATGCAAATATTAATTATTAAAGAGTTTGTAGTGTAATTAAAAAATTACATAGAGGTCACTTAAAAGGGGACTAACATTATGCATTTTAAGAATGATCAAATAATGACAATTCACACCTTTGGTGTAGCTTTCTGCAGATTTTTTTGTGTGCAGTTTGTTTTGCCTACGGCTTGTTCTTGAGATTTTGGTCTAGTGTGCCTTTTTTGGGGGTTGGCAGCTTTTTTGGTGTTCCTTTTGGTTGCATTACTCATTGGCATTGTCCATTTTAATAATAAATGGTTATACAACTAAAGAAACTACACCAACAAAGACCAACTTTGGGCATTCCAATAGCAAATTATGAGTTCTTCTCAAATTAATGAATAGAAGCCAACGGGTAGGGAATAAATCATCGTTAGTGCAAATATTAATTCTTAAAGAAATTGTAGTGTAATTAAAATATTACAAAGAGGTCCCTTAAAAGGGTATTAACATTAATGTTGGATGAATGGGATGGCATTATAGAGATCAGAATTAGCAAGGGTTATTTTGAAGAGGGCTCGTGATCACCTGGACCTGGTAGTGGTATTATTTCTATAGTGCAATATTTAAACAGACTGTAAGTTTATAATAGTTCAGGTGGATTTTAAAGGGAATGAAGATAATATCAATGCAATGGCTTGTACATAGGAAATGGTAAAATAAATACAATAAATTTATGGCATGTGGCACAAATTAAAGTTATGTTGCCAAATTAAAAAGAACAGATACAAATGCATATACAGTTTCAAAGTTGGTTGTGTGTGTGTGTGTCTGTGTGTGTGTGTATGTGTGTGTGTGAGAGAGAGAGAGAGAGAGAGAGAGAGAGAGAGTATGGGTTTATGGAAACCAATTTCCACTCAGGTGGTCTAGTTGATGAAGAAAGGCATTAAACGCCTAAATCTCAGCATGCTTAGAAAACTTGTCAGGATTACTAATGACACTCTAATGTCCATAAAATCTTGAAGTTACTTCACATGCAAAGCCTAAAGACGAAGAACAAAAGTGAAGACGAAGAATTAATGAAATTGGGCATTACAATAACACATTTTCAGAGTTGTTCCCTAATTAATCAATAAATGAATAAAAATTGTTGACAGCATCAGGAATTTAGAGCTACTGATAATATGCAGCACCTAAAATCTCATAAATCTTGAAGTTAAGAGCAACATGCCTATGGTCACAAAATTGGACAGATTTTATATAATCAGAGATATTTCCAAGCAAATTGAAGAATGAAATTGAAATTAAATGATCGAGAAATCAATACCTCTACTCGTAGGTATCGTCAAAGTACTTCTCGGAATACTGAATCTGACCCATCCTTCACTGTTCTTGTATCTATTTCAACTTCGAATAGCTTGAAGAGATTAGGGTTCGTACCGATTGCGATTTGATGTAGACAAAAATGAAACCACTGGTAAGAGTATAAACCCTAGAATTTGATTGCAATTGCTTATAAAAATGTAAGTTTTTTGCCAAAAGTAGAACTTAAGAGTACTTCTCTCCCCAAAAGAAATGAACAGAGACTAATTTGGGCAAATCCACAAAAACGTTACGGATGAAATATCAGATAGCCTTTCAGATTTGGGGTTTTGCTCTAATTCCAACTTGTAGTCTTTATTACATAAAGATCATAATCAATCGGTACAGGCACAAATTTAAACCTTCTTGTGTGTATATACGCCATTAAAGAATGAATGGGTGAAAAATTGGAAAACAATGGAGGAGAAGCTTACCAATTGAGAACCAGTACAAGGAGTTCGGCCAAAGATAGAGAACCACAGAGAGTGATGTAGGTACAGGGATGTCACGCCCCGCAGTAGCAAAAATAGAGAAAATAAATTCCTTTTTGGACCCGTAGGCCATGACAGTTGAAAGTCACCACATTGTCCACAACCAAAGTCAAACCATCAGAGTAATGATTCAACCACACATTGGAAAGTTCTAGGGTTGATATATATAATCAGAGTTCGATACTAACTATTACAAACCATAAGTATCGCAGAAGTACAAATAAAGTATTACGGCAACATATGCCGATTACAAACTTAACTATTACAACGGTCTCTAAAACATAGGCATAAACTATCAACAGCAAGCTCTAAGTCTTCAGCTTGCGTAGTAGTCAGCACCAGCATAGCCTCCATCATCGTAGGCTCCTTCCTCGTGGTACCTATACATGTATGCATCACCTGCATACTCATAACCCTGGCCAGCTGGACGTTGAATATCCAGCGGCATAAAACGCCGTCAGCTACGAAAGCCGAGTGAATGCAAATACTAACAGAGTATCTACAGATATGTAGCATATAATGACAACATCAATAAAAAGGATCATCTCATCGTTCGTATGCATGTATGCACCAACCCAATATCTAATAACGAACATCGTCCCAAACTCCTAATACATAACATAGACTCTTGGGTCCACATTAATCAGACACGTAGTCCCATACCTACGGTCTGTTCACTCTTGACACGCAGTCTCACACATAACATAGACTCTTGGGTCCACATTAATCAGACACGTAGTCCCATACCTACGGTCTGTTCACTCTTGACACGCAGTCTCACACATAACATAGACTCTTGGGTCCACATTAATCAGACACGTAGTCCCATACCTACGGTCTGTTCACTCTTGACACGCAGTCCCATATAATCTAGCCAAACGCCCCGATATACTTTGGCCAACACGCCCAATATGTTATTCTGGCCAACTCGCCCATGTTACTCTGGCCAACTCGCCCATGATGTTACACTGGCCAACTCGCCCATTTTGTTACACTGGCCAACTCGCCCATGATGTTACACTGGCCAACTCGCCCATGATGTTACACTGGCCAACTCGCCCATTTTGTTATACTGGCCAACTCGCCCATGATGTTACACTGGCCAACTCGCCCATTTTGTTACACTGGCCAACTCGCCCATGATGTTACACTGGCCAACTCGCCCATGATGTTACACTGGCCAACTCGCCCATTTTGTTACACTGGCCAACTCGCCCATGATGTTACACTGGCCAACTCGCCCATTTTGTTACACTGGCCAACTCGCCCATGATGTTACACTGGCCAACTCGCCCATGATGTTACACTGGCCAACTCGCCCATGATGTTACACTGGCCAACTCGCCCATTTTGTTACACTGGCCAACTCGCCATGATGTTATACTGGCCAACTCGCCCATGATGTTACACTGGCCAACTCGCCCATGATGTTACACTGGCCAACTCGCCCATGATGTTATACTGGCCAACTCGCCCATGATGTTACACTGGCCAACTCGCCCATGATGTTACACTGGCCAACTCGCCCATTTTGTTACACTGGCCAACTCGCCCATGATGTTACACTGGCCAACTCGCCCATTTTGTTACACTGGCCAACTCGCCCATGATGTTACACTGGCCAACTCGCCCATTTTGTTACACTGGCCAACTCGCCCTTGATGTTACAGAACATTACGGCCCTATATCATACGATCTTCGTGACCGCATTTGTACGTACCAATCATAAATAGTATCGACCATTGTGGTCGACAGACCCACTACTATGCACGTCGGCCTTTCAATTTCATTATTATCTCAACATATATCAAAAGGATATAAAAATACAAGGAAAATACAGGGTTTTACACATAGCAACATTCAAACCAAAACTAGAATGAAATATTAGACATCGTGTATGATTCTAGTGAAAATAGGGCACAGGGGTATTTCGGTCATTTTCCAGTTTTGTACGTCCACAACCGAATTTTATAAAAGTTCCGTGAGATTAAATAAATAAGTATTCATGTTGGAAGTTAAGAGTTTTTGATCCTCATTAAGAATCTATCTCGATTCCAGTCGTATTTTGAAAATACCAGTTTATCATATTTATACCGTATTTGAAAACCAGAATACCGTATTTATACTTTATCATAATACTGTATTTATACCGTATTATACTATATCATAATACCATATTTATACCGTATTATACTATATCAGAATACCATATTTATACGCACAAAAAATATAAATACGTAATATAATACGTATATACATCACATAATCATAATCATATGTTCATAACAAAGTGTAATATAAATAGCTGAGTGAGTTGGAGACTCACCTAAACTCGCAGAATAATAATGCCGAGAAAACCCGAAGAATCTTCGAATATAAAATTCCGGCTTCAAATAGCGTTCTTGGTGTTCTTGGTGTTTGTGTGTGCGTTCTTAGTGTTCTTGGTGTTTGTGTGTGCGTTCTTGGTGTTCTTGTGTTCTTGGTGTTCTTGGTGTTTGTGTGTGCGTTCTTGGTGTTCTTGGTGTACTAGGTGTGTTCTTGGTGTTCTTGGTGTTTGTGTGTGCGTTCTTGGTGTTCTTGGTGTTTGTGTGTGTGTTCTTGGTGTTCTTGGTATTTGTGTGTGTGTTCTTGGTGTTCTTGGTGTTTGTGTGTGTGCATTAGGATGACTTCTCAACCTTATATGTCTAAGGATAAATGTAATGGAATGGTCCCATATATATAGGAACCAAGGAGGGACCTTACCTTGCAATTACCAAGAGTTAAAGGTTCGAAGGATAATTATTTCCTTAGGGCATGTTTGGTTGGAAAATCATAACTGGTCCAAATATACCAGATATTCACAAATCTGCTAAATTTCTGTTTCTAAAAATTCTGAAAATTTATAAACGAGTTCTATAAATACTGAATATTATAATAACAACATAAAAACACTATTGATCTTGGGAAATAAATATTTAAAAATAGCGGGTATTACATCATCCCCCACTAACTGAAGATTTCGTCCCCGAAATCCGAACTAAGCATCGTTGAACAACTCCGGGTACTTCTCACGCATCTCTGACTCTAGCTCCCATGATGCTTCTCCTTCGTCGTGAAACTTCCACTGGATCTTCACCAACGGAATTTCCTTACTTCTTAACTTCTTAATTCCCCAATCCAGAATTCGCACTGGTCCTTCATGAAATGACACATTATCGTTAACCTCAATGTCCTCAAAGTTGATCTCATGACTCGGATTGTGAGCACATTTTCTTAACATGCTAACATGAAACACGTTGTGTACTCCCGACATCTTAGGCGGTAACGCGAGTCGGTAGGCAACTTTTCCTACACGTTCAAGGATCTCAAATGGTCCAATGAAACGCGGTGCTAGCTTTCCTCTCTTCTGCCCAAATCTGACAATTCCTCGCACCGGAGATACCTTGAGTAGCACATGATCTCCAACACTGAATTCCAAACTCCTGCGACGTTTATCTGCATAACTCTTGTGTCTACTCTGCGCCGTTCGCATCCTTTCTTTCACGATCTGGATCTTCTCGTTAGTTTCCCGAACTAACTCAGGTCCAAGCAGTTGATTGTCTCCAACCTCTGCCCAACACAAAGGTGATCGGCACGGTCTTCCGTATAATGCCTCAAAGGGTGCCATTCCTATGCTCGAGTGGTGACTGTTATTGTACGCAAATTCTATCAGCGGTAGATGAGTCTCCCATGAGCCCTCAAAATCAATAACACACGCTCGAAGCATGTCCTCCATTACTTGGTTAACTCGTTCAGTCTGCCCATCAGTCTATGGATGAAAGGCAGTGCTCAAGCTTAACGAAGTCCCCAAAGCTGTCTGTAGACTTTTCCAGAATTCTGCCGTAAATCGTGAGTCGCGGTCTGATACGATTGAGACTGGTACACCGTGTAGTCGCACAACTTGTTGTATGTACATCCGACTCAAACGTTCGACTGGATACGACATACTATAAGCTATGAAATGCGCCGATTTGGTAAGTCGATCCACAACTACCCAAATAGCATCGTGGTTTTGCTGAGACCTTGGCAAACCTACCACGAAATCCATAGTTATATGTTCCCACTTCCATCCGGGAACTGGTAATGGTTGTAGAAGTCCTGGAGGCTTCTGATGTTCCGCCTTCACTTGCTTGCACGTGAGACATTGAGACACGTGTTCAGCAACTTCTCGTTTCATTCCTTCCCACCAGAAGTTTCTCTTCAAATCTTTGTACATCTTTGTGCCTCCTGGGTGGATAGTCATTCGCGACTTGTGCGCTTCGTCCATTATGTCTTTTCTAAGATTATCTTCATCTGGCACACAAAGTCTGCCTCTGCATCTGAGTGCTCCATCTGAACCAATACTCCAATTCTCTGGTTCCTTCACTGCATTGCTCGCGAACCACTCTTGAAGTCCTTCGTTCTTCCTCTGTGCTTCAAGGATACGACTGATGAGTGTTGGTTGTACTACCAAACATCCAAAGTGTCGTCCTTCACCTGAATCTGAGGCTTGAATACCGAATTCAGCCAAAGTTTCCAACGCTTGCCATTCTTGTATCATAAGAGAAGCTACTATTATCCTCCTGGGTTTTCGACTTAAAGCATCAGCTACTACGTTTGCTTTCCCAGGGTGATACTGCAACGTGAAATCATAGTCTTTCAATAATTCCATCCAACGTCGTTGCCTCATGTTCAACTCCTTTTGAGAGAATAAGTATCTCAGACTCTTATGATCCGAAAACAGATCGAACTTCTCGCCGTAGAGATAATGCCTCCAAATCTTGAGAGCAAAAACAATAGCGGCTAGTTCAAGGTCATGCGTCGGGTAATTCAACTCATGAGGCTTCAACTGCCGTGACCCATATGCGATTACCTTCCCATCTTGCATTAAAACACATCCGAGTCCTTGGTGTGATGCGTCGCTATAAATGGTGAACTGCTCCCCGCTCTTGGGTATCGCAAGCACTGGCGCTGAGGTCAATCTCTCCTTCAATTCTTGGAATGCTCGTTCATGCTTGTTACCCCATTCAAACTTCAAATCCTTCTTCGTCAGTCCGGTAAGAGGAGCTGCGATCTTGGAGAATCCTTCCACAAATCTCCGATAGTATCCAGCTAGACCAAGAAAACTCCTGACTTCTGTTGCAGTAGTTGGTGTATTCCAATCCAAAACTGTGTCTGTCTTTGACGAGTCTACTGCTATTCCATCTTGTGAGACAACATGTCCTAAGAACTTGACTTCCTTCAGCCAAAACTCGCACTTACTGAACTTCGCATACAGTTGGTTATCTCGGAGGGTCTGTAGTGCAATCCTTACATGTCCCTCATGTTCCTCCTCGGTCTTGGAGTAGATCAGAATATCGTCTATGAACACGATAATGAACTGGTCCAAGTAGGGCCTAAATACTCTATTCATTAGGTCCATGAATACCGCTGGGGCGTTGGTTAATCCAAAAGACATAACCAAGAATTCATAATGCCCATACCTCGTCCTGAAAGCAGTCTTTGAAATATCCTCAGGTCGAACCAACAATTGGTGATATCCAGATCGTAGATCGATCTTCGAGAAAGTCGTCGCTCCTTGCAACTGATCAAACAGATCATCGATTCTAGGGAGTGGGTACTTATTCTTAATCGTGACCTTGTTGAGCTCCTTATAGTCGATGCAAAGTCGCTGAGTTCTGTCTTTCTTCTTAACAAATAACACCGGCGCTCCCCAAGGTGACGTGTTGGGTCGAACGAACTTGAGATCTTCTAGCTCTTGCACTTGCTTCTTCAGTTCTTGCATCTCCGTTGGTGCCATCCGATAAGGAACCTTCGATTTCGGTGAAGTGCCAGGCACTAACTCGATACAGAAATCAATCTCCCGCTTAGGTGGCAGTCCAATAATACTCTGAAACACATCCTCAAAGTCTCGGACTACAGGAATCTGTGCAACAGTGAGTTTCGAACTCGAGCTCTCGATAGTTGCTAGACGGCTAGTGAGAAAAGCATCGCTAGAGGGGTTGCACTGAAAATCAAAAGACTGAAATCCTGGTACCAAAAAGGTAATCATCCTATTGGCACAGTCCATCTTGGCACGATACTTCGTGAGCCAATCAAATCCTAAGATGATGTCAAATTCCCTCATTGACAAAACGATTAGATCTGCGGGAAGAATTCTATCCTCGAGGGTTAAAGTACAGTCCTTGCACACTTTCCCTAATTTTACGGTTACTCCCAAAGGCGATACCGCATTTAGGGCTACATCAAGCGCCTGGGGTACTAAACCCAAAAGTTTAACAATTTCGATAGCAACAAACGAATTCGAAGCACCAGTATCAAATAGAACTTTAACTCGAGTGCTGAATAACGTAAGAGTACCTTCCATGTTCTGCTGTTCAGTCTCATCAAATCCCGCGTTCTCGGGGAGGATAGCATTCATACGAGCCTGTCCAACTTGGCCCTGAGCAACTGGTCTGTTGTATGCCCTATGGGGTGCTCTGCAATCCTTGCTGATGTGGCCATGCTTGTTGCAGTTGTAACAGAGAACGCTCGCCTTGTTGTAGTTCTTGGAAGCTCGGCAGTCCTTAGCCAAATGACCTGGCTTTCCGCAATTAAGGCATCCACCAGTATTGCCTCCAGTAACGACAGGAAGTCCTTGTGGAGGAGGAGCTGGGTTCATAGCATAACGATTCTGGGGAAACGCCAGTTGTGGCCTTCTCTCTCCATTCCAGCTACGCTTGTTCCCTTGGAATCGCATCGGAGGTCTAGGTCCTGGGTTACCTCTGGGTGGTAGCCGATTCCCAAAACGTCCTTGCTCCTGTCCATTAATATCCTCATGACCGACTGCCATTCCTACCATGGCCTTGAAGGTTTGACCCTGATGATTCAGAGTCATCCGTTGTAGTGGCAACGAAAGACCTTGGTGATACTGCCTGTTCTTCTTCTCTGGAGTATCAATCATATGCAGAGCAAATCGAGACAATCGTTCGAACTGCACCGTATACTCCCTTACGGTAAGGTTCCCTTGCCTTAGCTCGATGAATTCTCTCTCCTTCCTGTTCCTCTCTGTCTGAGGAAAGTAGTTCTCCAAAAATAATCCCTTAAAGATGATCCATGGCATTCTTCCGGCAGCATCTTCTCCTACGGTTGCCTTCTCCGATTCCCACCAATCGGCAGCCGCATAAGTCAACTGGAATGTCGCCAGTCGACGCTTCTCTATCTCATTACATCCCAGTGTATCGAAGATCGCTTCCATCTCTCGGAGCCACTGTTCTGCCTGCCACGGCTCAGTATTCCCGTCAAACTTCTCCGGACGAAAGTGACGAAAACGCTCCACTATTCTATCTTCAACTGGCCGCGGGGGTGGTCCATGATTATTTCCGTTGTGCATGTTAGGATTGTTGATTCTTTCCATCCTACGCACAAAGGCTTCGAACAGTCCAGTCGGATCAGCAGCTTGGGGTGCTTGGGGGACGTCCTCAATCTGAGCGGGACGATTCCGAGTAGGCATTCCTGCCATCGATGCAGTAAGGTTGGGTACCTGTACAGACATCTCTCGGTTAGTCGTCAACCCAAAAAAATAGTCATAGAAAATAGTTTCAAAATTAAACGTAATAGTTATAAAATAACTCGCAACTAAACATAATAGCTATAACTATTATCACATTAATAGCAAAGCAACTATATACGAATATTTAAAAAAAACGATCACTGAGAGAGTCAACCTCTTATCTCAAGGAAATCTTAGGTTCATACTCAAGAAATGTTGGACAATTGGTGAACGCGACTACTAAACCTAGGCTCTGATACCAAAAATCCTGTCACGCCCCGCAGTAGCAAAAATAGAGAAAATAAATTCCTTTTTGGACCCGTAGGCCATGACAGTTGAAAGTCACCACATTGTCCACAACCAAAGTCAAACCATCAGAGTAATGATTCAACCACACATTGGAAAGTTCTAGGGTTGATATATATAATCAGAGTTCGATACTAACTATTACAAACCATAAGTATCGCAGAAGTACAAATAAAGTATTACGGCAACATATGCCGATTACAAACTTAACTATTACAACGGTCTCTAAAACATAGGCATAAACTATCAACAGCAAGCTCTAAGTCTTCAGCTTGTGTAGTAGTCAGCACCAGCATAGCCTCCATCATCGTAGGCTCCTTCCTCGTGGTACCTATCCATGTATGCATCACCTGCATACTCATAACCCTGGCCAGCTGGACGTTGAATATCCAGCGGCATAAAACGCCGTCAGCTACGAAAGCCGAGTGAATGCAAATACTAACAGAGTATCTACAGATATGTAGCATATAATGACAACATCAATAAAAAGGATCATCTCATCGTTCGTATGCATGTATGCACCAACCCAATATCTAATAACGAACATCGTCCCAAACTCCTAATACATAACATAGACTCTTGGGTCCACATTAATCAGACACGTAGTCCCATACCTACGGTCTGTTCACTCTTGACACGCAGTCTCACACATAACATAGACTCTTGGGTCCACATTAATCAGACACGTAGTCCCATACCTACGGTCTGTTCACTCTTGACACGCAGTCTCACACATAACATAGACTCTTGGGTCCACATTAATCAGACACGTAGTCCCATACCTACGGTCTGTTCACTCTTGACACGCAGTCCCATATAATCTAGCCAAACGCCCCGATATACTTTGGCCAACACGCCCAATATGTTATTCTGGCCAACTCGCCCATGTTACTCTGGCCAACTCGCCCAATATGTTACTCTGGCCAACTCGCCCAATATGTTACACTGGCCAACTCGCCCATTTTGTTACACTGGCCAACTCGCCCATGATGTTACACTGGCCAACTCGCCCATGATGTTACACTGGCCAACTCGCCCATTTTGTTATACTGGCCAACTCGCCCATGATGTTACACTGGCCAACTCGCCCATTTTGTTACACTGGCCAACTCGCCCATGATGTTACACTGGCCAACTCGCCCATGATGTTACACTGGCCAACTCGCCCATTTTGTTACACTGGCCAACTCGCCCATGATGTTACACTGGCCAACTCGCCCATGATGTTACACTGGCCAACTCGCCCATGATGTTACACTGGCCAACTCGCCCATTTTGTTACACTGGCCAACTCGCCCATGATGTTATACTGGCCAACTCGCCCATGATGTTACACTGGCCAACTCGCCCATGATGTTACACTGGCCAACTCGCCCATGATTTTATACTGGCCAACTCGCCCATGATGTTACACTGGCCAACTCGCCCATGATGTTACACTGGCCAACTCGCCCATTTTGTTACACTGGCCAACTCGCCCATGATGTTACACTGGCCAACTCGCCCATTTTGTTACACTGGCCAACTCGCCCATGATGTTACACTGGCCAACTCGCCCATTTTGTTACACTGGCCAACTCGCCCTTGATGTTACAGAACATTACGGCCCTATATCATACGATCTTCGTGACCGCATTTGTACGTACCAATCATAAATAGTATCGACCATTGTGGTCGACAGACCCACTACTATGCACGTCGGCCTTTCAATTTCATTATTATCTCAACATATATCAAAAGGATATAAAAATACAAGGAAAATACAGGGTTTTACACATAGCAACATTCAAACCAAAACTAGAATGAAATATTAGACATCGTGTATGATTCTAGTGAAAATAGGGCACAGGGGTATTTCGGTCATTTTCCAGTTTTGTACGTCCACAACCGAATTTTATAAAAGTTCCGTGAGATTAAATAAATAAGTATTCATGTTGGAAGTTAAGAGTTTTTGATCCTCATTAAGAATCTATCTCGATTCCAGTCGTATTTTGAAAATACCAGTTTATCGTATTTATACCGTATTTGAAAACCAGAATACCGTATTTATACTTTATCATAATACTGTATTTATACCGTATTATACTATATCAGAATACCATATTTATACCGTATTATACTAAATCAGAATACCATATTTATACGCACAAAAAATATAAATACGTAATATAATACGTATATACATCACATAATCATAATCATATGTTCATAACAAAGTGTAATATAAATAGCTGAGTGAGTTGGAGACTCACCTAAACTCGCAGAATAATAATGCCGAGAAAACCCGAAGAATCTTCGAATATAAAATTCCGGCTTCAAATAGCGTTCTTGGTGTTCTTGGTGTTTGTGTGTGCGTTCTTGGTGTTCTTGGTGTTTGTGTGTGCGTTCTTGGTGTTCTTGGTGTACTAGGTGTGTTCTTGGTGTTCTTGGTGTTTGTGTGTGCGTTCTTGGTGTTCTTGGTGTTTGTGTGTGTGTTCTTGGTGTTCTTGGTGTTTGTGTGTGTGTTCTTGGTGTTCTTGGTGTTTGTGTGTGTGCATTAGGATGACTTCTCAACCTTATATGTCTAAGGATAAATGTAATGGAATGGTCCCATATATATAGGAACCAAGGAGGGACCTTACCTTGCAATTACCAAGAGTTAAAGGTTCGAAGGATAATTATTTCCTTAGGGCATGTTTGGTTGGAAAATCATAACTGGTCCAAATATACCAGATATTCACAAATCTGCTAAATTTCTGTTTCTAAAAATTCTAAAAATTCTAAAAATTTATAAACGAGTTCTATAAATACTGAATATTATAATAACAACATAAAAACACTATTGATCTTGGGAAATAAATATTTAAAAATAGCGGGTATTACAAGGGAGGAAGATAGATTGGGGATATTTAAGCTCCATGACTGCATGGATATGGGAAGGAGAGGAGGCGGTGACTTGGGAGTAGCGATGGAATAATTGGACTTGGGAGAAGGCGAGAAGACGGTAGGTGGGGGAGGGGAATGCATCTGATATAGATAGTTAAATTTTGAGAAAGAGAGAGAGAGAGAGAGAGCGTAGGCTGCTTGCCACATAGGATTTTTAGGTTAGATATTCAGTGCTGATGTGGGCAAGCCTGGAAGCAGGATTTACTTCAGCAATTATATATATATAATAGATTTCTCTCCCAATCTCTCTAGATATGAACGTCTCCCTATATTTAAAACTCCTCCTGCCTCTTCATTTCCCTCTCTCTCTCTCTCTCTCACACACACACACACACACATGCACATACACACACACGCACACAACACTCTCACAAATCCAAATGACTGGTTTCATTGAGAGCCTTTGCTGTAACATTCTCTCCTTTTGAGGCAGTTTTCTCTCAACTTTTTCTGAGTAAATTCGATAATCAAAATTAGAATTTTCCCGACAATTTATTATGGATTGGTGTTTCTGAGTACTTTTTTTTTTTTGGTAACCGTGGGTGTCCGGGCCAGCTTGCGCGCACCTCGACTAATCCCACGAGGTCAGGGCGTCCGGGTGAATCACCTATGGCCACCCCCTTGAGATTCGAACTGGAGACCTCTGGGTATAACACCCAGAGGTCTTGCCATCCAACCACAAGAGAAGTGGTTGTGTTTCTCAGTAAGGTGGCTGTTTGTTTGGGGCTATCTTTTGGCTCTGTGTTTCTTGTTAAGATGTTGATTTCCTTTAGTTGTTCATATAAAAATTATAATAATTGCTGGTGAACATCATGCATTGTATTATGAGTAAAATAAATACCTTGGACAAATTAACTTTCAAGTTTGGATGTTGGGAAAAAGGCATGGGTTGAATTATTGTTTGGATTTTTGGAAGTGGATGAATTTGAAGAATTGGCTGTGATAGAAGCCACTAAGTTTATCTGATTCCTGAATTTAGGAGCATTTAAACAATTTAGAAACTAGAGGATTAATCTAAAATGTAGAGTTGATATGTGTAGATATTGGGGGTTTATCCCATGGGTCATTGATCTGACTTGGGTCATTAAACACTTTTATGAATTTTTTAAGACTCTGCAATAGAACTCACTGGTAGGAAAAAGAGCAATATACTCACTTTTATTGGAGAAGATCCTTACCATCCTAAAGAATAGAAAGTGCCTTGATTGTGAACATTAATCTAATATCACTTCAAAATATTTGTTTTGTATTTCCTTGACGAAGACTATGTAGATATCCTCTAACTTTTTTTTTTTTTTTTTTAAATCCTTTCATGTCGTTAAAGGTTTTGAAAGTAAAAACAACTTTGTGCGCTTTCACATTTACTTCTTCATCTCTGTGGCTTGATTCAATGGTATATGATAAGTGAAATCGAAGTAAATATCTTCATTTGCCATTGATATGATTCTAGATTAACTTAAGAATGAGAAATAAATAATAGAGTTGCTAAGAGTCGAAAAGGATGGGTGACACTGGTCTCACAAAGGAATTTCAGTGGACAACCGTTGAGAGGGAGGGTTCGTTGGGCTAAATGCAACTGGGAAGATAGGAGAACAATATGGTATTCATGTAAAAATTTAAAATCTAATCTTATAGAGAAAAATAAATTTCCTTTTTGGGTCCTTAAGGAATGACTGGTGAAGTCACTGAATTGTCCACACCATGCAGTTTAAGATAACAAAAGAGATAAAGAGAATAGTAATAGAACTAAACTCCTCATATATATGATCCCTAAATTATTACATCAAGAGTTACAAAACATAAATACTAGAGTCTTAGGGCAATGTATGCCCGATTACAAAACATAATAAAAGAAGTCGATAACAGTAATAGAAATTAGCATCTATCATACTCTTCAGCTGGCGTAAATGTAATCGTCAGCATAGAAATCTTCCCCAACATAGTCCGCATTGGTGGGGCCACCCTCTGGGTAGTAGACATCGTCGTACAGTTCATTACCTGTATTGTCAGGGACAGGGTAGTCTGGACGGGGAATGTCTAGACATAAAATTAAAGGACGTCAGCTTACTGAGAGCTGAGTGAGTATGAAACTAACAAGGTACTAACAATATGAAGTAATAACAAGTTATGGAACAATATATAATAATGCTATTAATAGTATCTTCTCTTTCTTCCAATCCATTATCCCTATTCTAACGTCTTGTTACTCGCATACCGACAAGTACTCTAGATTGAAGAACAGACTCGATAGTTCAACTTTATCGATATACCATCATTCTAGCTGTCACCGCTTTTAAGGACATAATCACCACCCACCGTATGTCATGGACACCATGTCAGTCCATCCCCCGCTTTTAAGGACATATGCACCGCCCATCGCATGCCAGGGATATAACGTTTGAATAAAAGCATGTCAATCTATTGCCACGACTTAGCGATGTCTACCAGTCATCTCCGCCCACCGCTTTTAAGGAAATAACCACCCACCGCTTTTAAGGACATAACCATCCACCGCTTTTAAAGAGGTATCATGGATCACCTGGCTATCTCAAGACTACTTGGTTCTGCCCACCACTTTTAAGGAAACATCATGACCAAGTGTCCGCCCACGCATGATTCTCAGAACTTATCAAACCTTCCTATGTTCTATACTAACATTGACACATGGCAATTCCCATTAGATAACTATGCCTATAAATGCCAAACTATGCCCATAAAGGCCAAACAACTCTTACTCTTTTCTCACATGACACATATTCTAAAAATCCAACTCGACCCCTTACATACATTCCATCTCGACCATGCAAGTGTATGACATTTTATTTACGGTTTTTATAACATAGTTGCAATTGATTTAAACATGTGATTATATCCATTTAAGACCAAGGTAATTACTTTCCAATTTAAAGATAGCTTTTATTTGGCTTCCTAACCAGAATTCAAGGTATCACAGTAAGGTAGAGCAATTACTGCAAACGTACCTAAACATTCTGTCACAGAGGTGCAGGATCGGTCTTAGTATTGTAGCGGGACCGGTCGTGGTCGGGATCGCTCCTAGTTCTATAATGGGATCGGTTGTGGTCGGGATCGGTCCTGGTCGTTAGTGGGACCGGTCATGGTGTCGTCTACCTCAGTGGTCTCTGTTACTACGATTCCGAAAACCCATTTTTCAAACCTATCACAAACGAGTCATTTAATATATCATTCTCTTTCTTTTTCTCTGTAGGTTCCAAATATATAAATTTTGAAACTCAATTTTAACTGTAGCTCTACATATATTAGAAAAATCGAGAGTTGATGAAACTTAAAATTAACCGTTCGTCGCGACCGTTATGAGTAATCATTCGAGACTTGAAACTAAGTTTCTACAGACTCTAATCTATCATTTTTCATTCACAGAATTCATTTTTGGTAATATTTTCGATACCGTATGTTTTGGGCCACCATTGATATGTATACGTACACTCACATATATATATATATATATATTTAGCACCCACATATCATTCATATTACTTGAATTACATTGAGAGTGAGTTTAAAATGCTCACTGATTTGTAGTTGTAGAGGAGTGAGAATTTCGAGAAAAATAGTATTAAAACTTCGTAATAGCTTTGTGCTTGGCTATGGAGTCCAAACTTTGAACATTCTCTCTCTCTCCTTATGAACCCACAGCCGTATTTCTCTTTCTTTCCTTACCAAATTTCAGATTGTATATGCTTTGCGTGTGTGCAATTTGAGAGAGCAAATGAGGGAGTACAGAGGGTTGTGTTTGCTTTGTGTGTGATGAGAGTCTGTGAGAGTTGTGGTGAGTTTTGTGTTATACATATATGGTATCTCACATGCTTGGAGGCCAAGTACAATATGTGGTGTGGAGTCCGTACACACATCACACGCCTATTAGGCTTAGTTAGTTAGTTCAAGTAGATCAGTTAAGATAGTTTTAATCAGTTAAGATTATTTAAGTAGCCTTTAGCCTATTTAGCTTTAGTAGAAGTATCATAAATGATAAAACACAATGATTAAAAGCCTTAAGTGTAATGATTAGGGAATATTAAGAAATGGGTTTATCCCAAATCATAGAGTATTTCCGGGGCACCATCTTTACGAGATATTCGCAGATAAAAAACTTGGGGCTACAAAATTAAAGTATTGAATTCGCAAAATTTGGTCACCGAATTTGGAAATCAAATCTGGAAAGCATTGCATTGCTCCCAAGTTAACATAAATAGTTATCCTAAATATGGTTCCTAACACATGTGGCGCGCAATCATACCATCTTTCATAATAGTAGGCCATTTCAGCATCCTTCAATGAAAATCAAATGGGTCGACAATTGCTACATATATTTCGAAGCACATTTAGGATACAAAATTTGGGAAGCATGCATAACATTACTTTTAATTTCAAAACTGCCAATCATAATAGAATGACTTGAAATAAGAGTTGGGACGTTTCAGGCAAAAGATTATCATAAACCGAAACAAACTGAAGAACTTGACTACTTTCATAGAAACATATAAAGGTTCTCCTTTTTTTTTTTTTTTTTTTTTTGAGACACTAATTTAAGTTGATGTTTCTGACAAATGGAACTTTTATTTTATTGTTAAGATCTTCATAGAAGATCTCAAAAAGAAAGAAAAACATCACAAATTGTAAATTAAGATTCACTAGACTTTGGTACAAGCAAGAAGTACAAGCTTACCTGAATTATGGATTCATTTTGAATTTTTGATGCTTCTCAACCCTCAAATTTTGTGGAAATATGGTGTGAATTTGGCCTTACCAGCTCTATCCATTTGTAAACTGTTCCACCATTTTTGACTCCCAGAAATGAATTTAAGAGTTCCTTTAGAATTACTATTGACATCAAGTGGAAGCTTCTTCAACTGAGGGCACTGAACCACAGTAATTTGCTCCAAGACACAGTTTTCCAAGTCATGCTCACAAATCATCTTCAACACAGGCAAATTTTCCAAATGTAAATATGTGAGTTTGGAAAACAATGACTCACCCATTATACTTTCATTGGCAACTTGTTTCATTTTCCTCTCTTTAACACTGATAACTTGCTTCAATTTCATGCACTTCACTATCCTCAGAGAACAAAGATTGTGTGCATACTTAAGCCATTCAAGGTCATTCACTTCACCGCAGTCTTCTATATCAACGCGACGGAGTCTATCGTGTTTGACAGTCAGGCCATCACGCAACTTAGAACAGCTTAGAACTCGAAGCACCTTTAGATTCAATGGCAAATCGAGTGACTGGAGCTCTATACAGGTGGAGATTAATAGGCTTTGCGTGCACATCATAATACTGGAACTTTGCAGGATTTTGAAAGCAGCATCACTTTTTATTGTAATTCCGAGATCTTCAAGATTTTTCAACGCATCGAGTTCCCTCACTAAGTCTTCACCAGCTCCTGATAAAACACCTTTGTAAATTCCCTCAAGACCTGAATGGTACATATTCAAGATTTTCAGTCTCCACAGATTTGATATTACCTTTGGTGGAATCATCAGTAGGTGATTCATATAACTCAAATCCAAATACTTTAACATCTTTAGATTCTTAAAATCCTCTGGCAACACTGAGATAGTGGTGTGCGATAGATTCAAATATTGCAAATTGGTCAATGATGTGATATGATCAGGAACCACCATAATGTTGCTGCAACCCGACAAGTCTAGAACCTTCAATTTTTCCATTGCTTGGAAAAAATCATTTTGAAGGTTCTTCAAATGACTCATTTTGAGGATCAAAGTTGAAAGATTGGGGCACTCAAGTATCATGGAGCCCTCGATAACACATTCCACTAGTGAAATTTTCTCCACTTGTGTAGAATCTGTCCCTGTCGGTAATTCTGTCAAAGTAGCTCTATAATCGACCCAAAACTTGTTTTTAATCAGTCCACATTTAGAAGCTATCCACAGTGCTGATCCGCGAACCATATCATGCATTGCAATAGTGCCGTCTCTTTCACCATTCTTCAATAGATATACCTCTTTCAGAGTAGTGATCGTAGACTTTCCCCAAATAAGAATGGCTCTCAGTGCTCCATTATTTCCACTGATTAAGTTCTCTCCGAGCCAGTAGTGTATTAGCTCTTCTTCTTCGACAGAATATCCCTTGGGGAACAATGAGCAATAGAGGAAGCAAGGTTGGATAGTAATACGCAATAAGTCATAGCTGACTTTTAGTTCATCATACACTTTCAGACCAATATCTCCAAATTCGTGTGCTTGACTGCTTAACATTTCTATTGCGTACTCCCAATCTTCAGCTCTTGTCTTGTTTGACATGGCTGATCTAATGGTGACTAGTGCAAGTGGTAGACCACCGCACAATTCGGCAACCTTTTTGGCTAGAGGATTTAGTTCTAGATCTCTACAACGAGTTTTCATGTTGTTAGAGTTTTGGAACAAAAGCCACGCGTCTTCTTCACTTAAGCATTCCAGTAGAAATTTTTCATCAGCTTCTGAGCACGCGGCCTCGTTCCTAGTAGTGAATACTACCTTGGTCCCCATTGGAACCCCAACATCGATAAATTCCAAGCTCTCCCGTAGATCATCTATCAAGAGTATGTATTTTTTTGTCCCCAAGGCGGTCAATATCTTAGATCCGCGATATTTTTGTGAGGCATTATCAGGCCATGTGACTCGCAATATCTCGCCAATGGCGACCTGAATGCTTAGGACGTCTGAGCTTTTGAGCTCATCAATCCAAAGGACCTGGTCGAAGAAGCCAAGGTTTGTTGTTGATGTTGTGATTGTTTCCTTAAGCTTGTTGTATATTCCTGCCAAGAGATCGGTCTTGCCGACGCCTCCCATTCCGTGTATTCCGATAATTCTTGGGCCATTTTCATTTTGAAGGCACTTCAAAATCGCATTGAACTTTTCGTCCATTCCTACCATTTTGCGGAGAGGCAATTCAGCAGGACCTTGATCTTCGCTGAAAATCTCGTCTGTCTTGAAATTTTGTTGCTCGCTTAGAAGTTCTTGAACAAGCTTCGACAAGTCAACCACTCTCTTTTGGTATTTATAAGCATTCCACCAATTCGTGTAACATATTCCCCCAAGACATGTACATGTACTTGGAGGAGGAATTTGGGGATATTCATGGGATTCTGATTCTGGGGTATTAATATTGGTCGTATTCTCTTCTGGTACCTCAATACTCTTTAGTTTGCGTTCAAACTCTTCAACCTGCTCACGCCATGTCTTCAATATGGGAGCAGGAAGCTTTCCGTCTCGGGCTTTGTTGGCAATCTCTTGCTCCATTTGGTCTTTCACGCCCTTCAGTCTCTTACTTGCATCTTTTAATGAAGAGACTTTGGATTCAAGGTCATTGTTAAGATGCCATATGCTTTCCACACACCTGGTTAAATCACAGTTACAATTGATTTTGACGCAGCACGAAGGCATGGTTCAAACTCAGAAAGAAAATCAAAGCCGATCAAACAGGCCAGAAGAGAGAGAGAGAGAGAGAGAGAGAGAGAGAGAGAGAGAGAGAGAGCTTTTTGCCCCCCTAAAACAGTTGGCGAAGACCGTAGATCAGCACCAAGCATCAAACATTTTTAACAAGATTGTAAAAACTAGATCAGCACTAAAAAGTAAAACCCGAAAAGATAAAAAGAAAAAGGAAAATAAAAAAATAAAAAAAAATAGATGTAAAAGGAGAGAACGGTAAATAGAGCTACTAGCAATATACTACTCCTTCCGTCCCATTTTATGGGTCCCTTTTGAGGAATCCAAAATTTTAAGAGAACATAATAATTACACTTTACATGGAGCATAAAATGTGACCCTTTTTTTTTTTTTTTTTTCATAATTGTCCTTAATTGCTTAAGAAAGTAGTTAGATGGGTTAAACCACTAAGGATAGTTTTGGAAAATAGCTAAAAAATGGTGATTCAATATTGTAAATGGACAACAGTTATGAGACCATCCAAAATAGAAAGATAGACAAATAACATGGGACAGAGGGAGTACTAGTACTTCAGATTAGATGTCGTAGTACTATACAACTGGCAAATCATAGTGGTGAAAAAAGTAACGATATGCTATTTAAATTGGATTTCTAATATTGGTTTCAAATGCTTTGTGGTTATCGGATTTCTAATATTGGTTTCAAATGCTTTGTGGTTATCGACAATCATTGACACTACATGTGGTATATCTGTTAAGGCTTTTGAAGTCAATTGAAAATTTAAAGTTTGACAAAAATAACATTATGCCATGAAAAAACAAGTGAGAGCTTGCAAAAAAAAAAAAAGGATGGTAAATTACAGTCACACCCTTCAACTGTAACTCTTTTTCAACCCTTAAACTATAAAACTCGACAAATTGAACCCCTCAACTATTTGCATTTTTTCACTAACACCCGTTCCATTAAAATTTTGTCCAAAAATGACGCTTTTGTATCATGTGAGCAACATATGATACAAAATTATCAACAACATGATATTCATTTATCCCTCATTAGAACCGTTGGAAATTTTAGGACAATATTATTCTTTCTTGCACACATAATAGCCTTTTTTGTATACAAAATTTTAGACAATTTTGTTATAAAATTTTCAACGACTCGAAGGAGAGGCAAAAATGTCGTGCTATTAACACTTTCATCTCATGTGTTGGTAATATGATACAAGAGTAGTCATTTTTTGGACGAAAACCTAACCATAAGAGGTGTTAGCGAAAATTTATAATAATTGAGGAGGTCAATTTATTGATTTTATAGTTGAGGGGGGTATTTGCAAAATATTCATAGTTGAGGGGTGTTAGCATAATTTACCCATATATATATATATATATATATGTTGTCTTCCATATATAGCTGAGCCAAAATTGTCTTCCTTGTCTGCGCACTGGATTTTTGTCTGTTAGTGTTTTTTTTATAAATTAAAGTCTTTGTATTAATGCTTTGTTTGTGTATTTTGCATGGTAGGGTCAGCCTTTTTTATATTGCGGTTGTTTGGTTGTTGACAGAGGAGTTTTTTGTTCGCATTTAACATGGGCTTGTGGGAGGATTTGATTATAGGGTTAAATACATTTTACCCTTCCGTGATTAGTTTTATTTTTACTTTACTCTCTTGTGGTTTTAAAAGTAGGGTGGCAATCGGGTTGTGTTGGATCATAATCATGTCGAGTCATAATCGTGTCATTCTTAACGTGTCATAATCGTGTCGGGTCATACACGGGTCATCCGTTCAATCCGTCTAACTCATGTAGGGGTGTCATCGGTTCGGTTCGCTTCAAATTTTATTTATTTATTTTATTTATTTATTTATTTATTTTCATGTTTTGCTTGGACTTTTATGATTTTTGGACCCTTGATTATATTGTGGTGCTAGCTAGTGCTGATTGCTTGGACTTTTATGGTTTTTGTGTGTCTTTGTACGTGCTTGTTAGAGGGAAGCAACTTCTGTCAGCACAGTTAGTGTTGTTTCTCTCATATTTATTACAATAAAATTTAAAGGCAGTTTTACTGTAGCAAATGTGAGAGAAACAACACGAATTATGCTGAAGCAACTATACAGAAGTTGCTTCCCTTGTTAGACGTTCATCGCTATAATTAATGAAATATTAGCATTCCAAAAAAAAATTAATAATGATAAAAAGTCTTTATTATCATCCCTTAATCGGCCTCCAATTGTTAAAGATTGCTTTGCAGCTCTCAAAGATAGTTTAGATCCCGCACATGTTAACAGCACAAATAGTTTACTTGAGCCAAGTCTTCCCATCCTAAATTTTGAGCAAATGTTAAGATCCGGGCACAACCACATTTACACCCAAAATTTGAGAACTTTTAGTACTTCAACGGTATACATGATACACTCTACTTAGGGATGACAACGGAGCGGGTATGGGATGGAGTCCCCTTCCCCCAACCCCGCCCCGGTTGTATGAACCCTTCCCCCGATCCTGCCCCGCCCTGCCCTTGTCTTGATAAAATTTCTATGGAGTGCAATGAGCATTTTTTTATTTTTTATTTTTTTTAAGGAAATGAGCAGAAAATTTTAGATGCTGTATTTTTATCTTTGATTTTTTTTTGGTGTTTCTATCAAAAATTTAACTTTGACAACAGAGTGTCTCTATAAAAAAAATAATGAAAATGAAAATTGAGTAGAAGAAGAAAGAACCAACACGAGAGAGAGAGAGAAAGAGAGAGAAAAGTCTTGTTATTTCAACAATAGCATATTACAAGTTTTATATCCACAATTTATCCACCAAATGAAAGTGTGCTCTCTCGTTTTTTTTTTTTTTTTTTTAACGTGCGATACACATTACTTAGATGTAAAGAGTCTCGCTTTTTAGTGTGAGTCACACCCAAAAGCGTACCCGATCTTATTAATAAAAGTGCACCGTGTAGTAGGCATACTGTTAGACTTTAATGATAAAAATTATTATGCGGAAATAATTTTAAGGGAGCTTCGGCCATAATCCCTCCAAATAAAACTCTTCAAAGTTAAAACATATATTATCTTTTTTTATCGCATTAGGCCCTTTTTACACTCAAATTGCTATAACTTTTGTTATACAAGTCCGTTTTTCGTAAAATTTGATGTTTTGAAATCAGCAAAATGAGATCTATCAAATGAGTTCAATATTGACCATGAAATACTGAGACAAAAAAAAAAATTTAAACATCAAACAAATATGAAAATTTGCATTTTTTCGCATACATATAATAAAAACATATTTCTTTCGTACAAATTTTTTTTATTTTTTTTTTAACAATAGTAAATTTTTATTGAATATCCAAATAGGCCAAATAGGATACATCAACCAAGGTACCCAAACAAAGCCTTAAAAAAGCCCCCCGAACCAGTCCCTTCGAACAAAACGTCCAAAACAAAACACCCCCAGAAAAACTAACCCCCCAAAACACTAGCAACCACATCATTACACAATCAAAAATTAAATAAAAAATGTGGCTCAAAGCCCCTAAATCAAACATCCAGCCAATGAATACTACACCAACACATGGCACAACACTTTGGGCACTTATATCCGAAGAAAAGGCAACAAACACTCCATCACCAGTTGGCAGAAATATCCTTCTACCAGCACAATTTGTGATCAGCCCTATAGCCACTGGTATTACTCACATGAACTTGATTAGCAGATCAAAGGAACAAGTTCTAGCAGCCTTCAACTTCATTTAACAGCCCAAAACCTTGACCTCAGGGGCAATATCTCACAAGCCCAAATTTAAATCACACCCTTGTGACATTCCATTTCTTTCTAACAATTGGCATCATAGATGCATAGATTTTGAAAAAATACATAAAATAAAAAAAAAATCACCCAAAAAACCCAAGAATTGAGAAAGTTATGGTAGTTTAAAGTTGACAGATAATATTATCTGTTAACAGATAATATTATCTGTTAGATAAAACCTCAAAATCAGGCTTCAACTTAACATTTTTTGGTCAAATTTCCACGCCCATTGCATAGATCTCAAAGAAATACATGAAATCAAAAAAAAAATCACCCAAAACGCCCAAGAATTGAGAAAGTTATGGTAGTTTAAAGTTGACAAATAATATTTTCTGTCAGTGTCAACAGATAATATTATTTGTCTGAAAGATAAAAATGAAAAACGAAGTTCTAAATTACTTTTTTTTGTACAATTTTCAAGCCCAATGCGTAGATCTCGAATACATGATATAAAAAAAAAATCAACCAAAAAGGCCAAAAAACAAGTGAATTATGGTGGTTTAAAGTTCACAGATAATATTATCTGTGATAATATTATCTGTGAACGGAGGGGCTTTTTACCAAATACGAAAAGTAGCGAGGAGCTTTTCACAAAATTGCAAAAAACGTGGGTTTTTGACTACAACATATCATTTTAAAGGGCCTATGACCTAATATCCCTAATTTTAATTTGCCAAGATCTTGAATACAACACACCTTAAAAATTCACATATAAATTTACATACCGTTATTTGCTATTGAAATTGGTAGAGACGGAATTGGAACCCCTTAAATTGTACTTCATTCTAAGTTTTTCCTTCTTCTCTCTGTCTCTCAAATATGCACACCCTTTTACTGTAATTGATTGAATGGGAAAGGTGTACCTTTTATAGAGGAGAGAAGAGGGCTTTTTAATGATTATCATAATGACAATCTTGAAATATGTAATGACTTTCATAATTAATGTCTTGAAATATGAAAAGTTTCTTATTTAATAACTGTTGAAAGATGAACCATTCAATCATTAGTTCTCCCAACAATCAATAATGTATATCTTTTATGGGTTTTGTTAACATGTGCCCTTAGGGCAGATGTTAAGGTTCCAAAAATGGAAATAAACAAGGGAGACAAACATTGAATCTCACACTGGATACTGATACCCACACTCTACCCCTTGTTGATTTCCACTTTTGAAACCTTAACATATGCCCTAAGGGCACATGTTAACAAAACCCATCTTTTATATATATGTATATACATTTTTTTTTTGCTGAACATATATATGTATATACATAAATATTACATATACATAAATGTATATATATACTGAGATATTTTTTCATTGGCTAAATAGTTGGTAGAGTCCAACTAATATAGAAGGCTAGTGGGCCACATTTTATAAGACTTTTAAAAGTCACATAGGAACTTACATTCTCCCACTTGGTCCACTAGGACGATTACGATATTTGACTTAGTTGGATTTCACATATAAAACTCTGCCTGGGTTGTTTCAACACTGCCGGTCCCAAGCCCGGATAAAAGAGGAGGGTTAGTGCGTTAGGTAGCTCGACAGCCAGCACGTAAAAAAACTGTCGGATCCTTATGATATGAATCCAAATATGAATACTCGTGTATATGCTAGGGCATTCTCTTTAAGCGACGCGTTGCGCCTGCCTTCGGGTGTTTCAAAAAATGTGCAAGGGGCACCGCATCGACGCCCGGGTGCGGTGTTAAATAAGCAAGGGTTCCCGCGCTCATCTGGGCCACCGCGGGTAAAGAAGCTAGTCCAGAACTATAGGCTTAGGTTAGCAACTTGGAATATAGGAACCTTAACAGGTAAAGCTATGGAACTAGTAGACACTATGATTAGAAGGAAGGTTAGTGTAGTATGTTTACAAGAAACAAAGTGGGTTGGAGAAAAAGCTAAGGAGGTAGAAAAGACTGGGTATAGGATATTCTATACAGGGAAAGATAGGCATAAAAATGGTGTCGGAATCGTGGTTGACAAGAAAGGAGACAGAATATTGCTTATCAAACTGGTAGTTGGAGTGGATATAATTAATGTGATTAGTGCATACGCGCCCCAAGTAGGATTGGATGATCACACTAAAAGACAATTCTGGGATGAGTTGGACGCTTTAATGCAAGAAATACCGGGAGGAGAGAAGATAATTGTAGGTGGAGATTTTAATGGCCATGTAGGCAAAGATAGAACTGGATATGAGAGGGTGCATGGGGGGTATGGTTTTGGAGATCAGAATGAGACAGGGGTGAGTATTTTAGATTTTGCAATGGCATATGATCTTGTAGTAGAAAACACATTTTTTAAAAAGAGGGAAGAACACTTGATAACCTTTAAGAGTGGATCTAATAGTAACCAGATCGATTTGTTTCTTGTGAGAAAGGCAGACCGCTTAGCATGTAAAGACTGTAAGGTCATCCCAGGAGAGTGTCTAACATCTCAACATAGACTTACTATTTTAGATATCCATATAAAAGGACAATGTCGTACTAGAAAAGTCCTTATAAACCCGCGAACTAGGTGGTGGAACCTTAAAGGCGAGAAACTAGCAATATTCCAAGAGAGAATGTATGCAGAAGCACCTTGGAATTTGGAAGATGGAAGCAATACTATGTGGGATAGAATGGCAGGGTGCATCACGAGAATATCGAAGGAGGTCCTTGGAGAGTCGAAGGGAAGAGGGTTGGCTTCTAAAGATACTTGGTGATGGAATGAAGAGGTACAAGCTGTAGTAAAAACCAAAAAGGATTGCTTTAAGAAGTGGCAAAATGATAGAAGTGAGGAACACTTCAAAAGCTATAAATGTGCAAATAAGGAGGTTAAAAGGACAGTTAGAGTTGCTAAAATGGAAGCCTATGACGCCTTCTACACCAAACTAGACACTAGAGAGGGAGAAAAATGTATTTATAAGCTTACTAAGTCGAGAGAAAGGAAAACAAGAGACATTAATCAGGTTAAGTGTATAAAAAGCGATGACTCTAGGGTATTAGTGAACGACGAAGAGATTAAGGAAAGGTGGAAGAGCTATTTTGAGAAGTTGCTGAATGAAAAACATATGGATAACCCAATGGAAGAAGAAACTGGAAGTTACGATGAAACTAGAGAATACAGATTCTATCGGAGAATAAGGAAGTTTGAGGTGGATTTTGCTTTGAAGAAGATGAAACCCAGCAAGGCCTTAGGACCAGATGGGATCCCCATTGAGGTTTGGAAATGCTTGGGAGATGTGGGGGCATCTTGGCTTACAAAAGCTTTTAATAGGATTTTAATGACTAGAAAAATGCCTGATGAGTGGAGGAAGAGCATCCTAGTGCCTATATATAAGAGTAAAGGAGATGTACAACAATGCAACAACTATATTAAGTTGATGAGCCATACTATGAAGCTATGGGAGAGAGTGATGGAGCATCGCTTAAGAGGCGCAACATCAGTGTCAGAAAATCAGTTTGGATTTATGCCTGGGAGATCAACTATGGAAGCAATTTATTTACTTAGAAGACTAATGGAAAAGTATAGAGAGAAGAAAAAAGATCTACATATGGTTTTATTGATTTAGAGAAAGCTTATGATAGAGTGCCTAGAGATTTAATTTGGTGGGTGCTAGAGAAGAAAGGAGTGACCAAGGGTTATATTGACGTGGTGAAGGATGTGTATGATGAAGCGGTTACTACAATTAGATCACCAGCCGGAGAAACAAGCGAATTCCCAATTACTGTAGGCCTGCACCAGGTGTCGGCCTTGAGCCCTTATTTGTTCGCCCTAATTATGGATGAATTGACTAGACACATTCAAGATGAGGTCCCATGGTGTATGTTGTTCGCAGATGATATTGTCTTGGTTGATGAGACTAAAAGGGTACTCAACACTAAACTAGAAGCTTGTAGAGAAGCACTGGAGACTAAGGGGCTAAAGATAAGTAGGACGAAAACAGAATACATGGAATGTACTTTTAGCAACAGTGGAAGTAGAGACAACGAAGCAGTGAAGATCGAAGATCATGAGATCCCAAAGAGGGAACACTTTCGCTATCTAGGTTCAATGATCAGTAGAGACGGAGAGATTGGTGAGGACGTGACCCATAGAATTAAAGTGGGCTGGCTTAAGTGGAGGAGTGCTTCTCGAGGATTATGTGATCGGAGAATACCAGCAAAATTGAAAGGAAAATTTTATAGGACAGCTATTAGGCCAACTATGCTTTACGGGACAGAGTGTTGGGCAACTAAGAAACAACACATTAGCAAAGTGAGTGTAGCGGAGATGAGGATGCTAAGATGGATGTGTGGAAAGACTAGGAAAGATAGAATTAGAAATGAGTACATCCGAGAGATTGTAGGAGTGACACATATTGAGGATAAGTTGAGGGAGAATAGACTTAGATGGTTCGGCCATGTGCAACGAAGACCTGTAGATGCACCTGGGCGAAAGAGTGATAAGATCATAGTGCCTGGAATGGTTAGAGGGAGAGGTAGACCTAGACTAATTTGGGAATATGTAGTGCATCAAGATATGAATATATAATTTAAATGAGCATATAGCTCTTGATCGTGCAGAATGGAGAAAAAGGATTCATACAGCCGACCCCAATTGATTGGGACACAAGGCTTGGTTTGGTTTGGTTTACGTGATCACAAATTTATGAAATTAGCCAATATGCTCAATCTTTTAGTTATTGTCATACTAAGATTAACATAGACTATCAATGTGAGTCACAGCGGTTGTACAACATTTATGTTGCATTCCGTTTCATGCACCACACCATTAATAACCTTTACCAACATTAGTCTATTAAACCGAAATGTCCTGGTAATGTGTCTTGTTAAGACATTTCCTGTTTATCAAACAATCAAACATAATTTGTGCACACATAGTTTTTTAACAGCAAACAAACAGAAACAAACTTTAATTGTGCACAAGTGTCAATTACACTACAACTGAAATATTCGTCATTATTGATTGCTTAAAAGATCCATCCTTACAACATGTTCCTTATATGTCTTTGGAGATAATCCCTTAGTCAATGGATCAGCAATCATAACAGTAGTGCTCAAATTTTCAATTGACACTTGTCTTTGGACTCTTTCTCTAACAATCAAGTACTTAAGTTCCATGTGTTTGGAGCCACTAGAATACTTCCATTCTTAGAGAAGAAAACTTCTGCGGTATTGTCACAATAAATTTTCAGCAGCTTGGCAATAGAGTCAACAACACCAAGTCCTAAAATAAAACTCCGCAACCACAAAACATGACTCGTGGCCTCAAAACATGCCACAAACTCGGCCTCCATCGTGGATGAAGCAATAATGGACTGCTTCACACTTCCACGAGATTGCTCCTCCAGCAAGCAAAAACACAAAGCCTGATGTGGACTTTCTGTTATTTAAAAAACCACCAAAATCTGAGTCTGGGTATCTGATCACTTCTAACTGATCTGATCTCCTATAAGTGAGCATATAATCCTTCGTCACTTAAAGATATCGCATAACCTTCTTCGTTGCTTTCCAGTGTTCCATTCTTGGATTACTTTCATATCTAGATAATATTCCAACGATAAAGCTAATATCCGGTCTAGTATAAGTCTGAGCATACATTAAGCTCCCCACAGCTGATGCATATGGAACTTTCTTCATTTGCTCCTTTTCTAAGTCATTCCTAGGGCACTGACTTTCATTTAACTTGTCACCTTTCATGATTGATGCATCACTGACTGAACACAACTGCATATTAAATCTTTCCAAGAATTGATTGATAGAACCTTTCTGAGAAAGTCCTAGCAATCCTCGAGATCGATCCCTAAAGATCTCTATGCCAATGACATAGGATACCTCACCCATATCAACCATCTTAAAACACTTGGCAAGATATTTCTTGGTTCATGTAACAAACCAAGATCACTACTGGCTAACAAAATATCATCCACATACAAGACCAAAAAGATAAACTTGCTCCCACTGATCTTCAGATATATACACTGATCAATTGTGTTTTCCTTAAATCCAAAAGCAGTAATGTATCATTAAACCTTATATACCATTGCCTGGAAGCTTGTTAAGACCGTAAATGGATTTCTTTAATTTGCAAGCCAAATGTTCTTTTCCTCTGTTTATGAACTCTTCAGGTTGTTTCATGTAGATATCATCATCCAAATTTCCATTCAAAAAAGCGGTTTTCACATCCATTTGATGTAACTCTAGATCATCATGAGCTACAAGTGCCATGATAATTCTAAGTGAAGATACCGGAGAGAAGGTCTCTTGATAATCAATGCCTTCTTTTTTAGTGAAATCTTTAGTCACAAGTCTGGCCTTATATATCTCGATATTACCCTTAGCGTCGTGCTTGGTCTTAAAGACCTATTTATAGCCGACTTTCTTACAATTATTAGGCAATTCAATGAGATCCCAAACACTATTTTGGTCCATCGATTTCAACTCTTCATTCAGAATATCGATCAGATTCTTGTAGATACACCACATAATCATCTGAAATGGCGGATCTCCTTTCCCTCTGAGATCTCCTCAGAATTGCCGAATTGGTGGTGCTACATTATTTTCAATGGCAAAATCCTCATGAAATGGTGAATCACTTCCATTATGTTGTTTATTTCCCTCAACTGGTTGAATCGCTTGAATGAAACACTCGTACTCGGAAAAAGGGTTAATTAACATGTTAACATGCATTAATTTACATTATTAGTGTATAAGATGGGTTAAGGAGAGGCTTGGACTCGCCTGAAGAAAGTGTTCAGTAAGGACACCATTGCAAAAGCCCTAATGAGGAGGGACATATTTGGAAGTGGGACCCAGTGAAGGGCCCAGATGAAATATAAAATAATTTTTATTTAAATTATTAGATGCATTTTATATGACTACTTGGAATATGTTTAGTTGCTTCCATATCAAATTGTTTAAATATGTTAGCGTTTAATACCAGTTTGGGTACTCATATAAGGACATGAATGAAAATGATTTATAATTGGTAGGTGTGATAGGAACTTCACAAAATATTTGGGACCATGTTTGGGACCCATATGGAACATAGACAAACACCAATTTAGATAATTGGATAGTTAATGGAATGTTTAGGGGGTTTCATAATAAGAACTTAATAAATTCTGGGGGTGTAAATGAAAAAGGAGAAAGTTAAGGTCAAGACACCTCATGCTTATGTATGTTTAGGTGTCAAATGAGAGGGAGGTCTCCTAATTTACAGAAATTCTAAGGAAAAAAGAGAGACACCAAGAGAGAGAAAGAAAGGAGAAACCGTCTCCGACGTCGTCTTTTCGCCGTTCCATCACCGTCCGACATCCAATTCCCGAACCGAAGTCGTATTCGGACTCATGGTGGTGAGACGATCATTTCTATACCTTTTATTTATGTTTTAATCGTCAAATTTTGGTAGCTCGTACAAATCGGTGACACACGGTTCACCGAGTTTATGTAGGAATTTCTCCGGAGTGAACTTTGGGCTGGGAATTGGTGAAATTCTGCACATATTGGCTTGATTTTGGGTAGAACTTGTTGAAGGTGAGTTTTCTAACTAAAGTATGATTGTGCCTAAATGTGTTGAATGCTCCAATGATGATTAGAGATGATAATTGATGCTTAGGAGCCTTGAGAATGCATTATTGAGAATTTGCATGTCAACTATATGAGAATTGCTATGTTTACATGCTTATATGCTTATGTGGTAATCAATGAGTACCGGGTAAATGATTTATTGTTGGGAGTAATAAGGGAGGATAAGAGGAAGAATTCGATAAATACGGAAGTCCAAGGAATATAAGTGACCACGGGACCAAGGGAGGGTCTTCGGGTCTGAATGAATCATTGAACTGGTGGTTCGGCGATTACGAAAATGTGTTAAATTGTAGCATTGCACATGTTAAGCATTCAATCATGTTTAGATTGCTCACTAAGCATGATGCTTACGAAAACCGTTTTCCTTTTCTGTTGTGGTAAATAACACCGCAGGTTCGGAGCAATTCCCGGAGAGGAAATGAAGTGCTTTGGGGAAATAGGAAAGATTTGGGCTTGTTTATGTAGGAAAAACCGATTTAAATTAAAGTTTTAAACGCGCAGTGAAAAAATCAAGTTATAAAACTCATTGGTATCCCAGGATCTACAACCCGTCAATTCCATAGATGCGTAATAACAAGAGGGGACAAGTGTTATACCTTAGTGTCTTGAACCCAATTCTGATATCTTCAACCTTTGGTGATGCAGCAGCCTCCACTAGGTTGTCTTCATCCTTATGTCTCCGGCGGATGCCTGCCGGAAAGACTAGAGATGGTGGGATCTCTAATATAGAGGATAAGAAGGTTTAAGAAGACTAAAACAGTTTCTGCAACGTCTGGTTAATAAAAACGACGAACTACTTTTCCATAACGCAGCTGTCCTATTTATAGATTTCCAGAACCGACCTAGACTTCGAGTGATCGAAGATTTTCGATCCATCGAACCTTCGATCGATCGAACCATTCTCGATCGATCGAGACTGCCAAGATTTCAATCGATCGAACATACTTCAATCGATCGAACTTGTCTTGACAACATCCTCATGTGTCTTTCCAAGTATCCTGGCAGAGCTAAGAGTGGGACCTCCTAGGCTCTTTATTGTTGGCTCAAACCAGATTGTTAATTACCATGACCAAACTCTTTGATCAGCAAACTAACCAACTGGTCAGTTAACGTTTACTCCACTATAAAATGATAACTGAACTCCAACGCAAAAGAACATATCCGAAGCGATAACTAGACTTGTATGGTGTACTAATGTCCCTCTACCGTCAGCATTCGTAATAATATTCAGGTAGTCGGATAACTATTACTGTCAACCTGAATCATGATTACTTCTTGTATTCCTTGAGTCTCATTCACCTCTCATGATTACCAAACATGATGATAACTCTTATCAACAAGACTACAGTACTCAATAATCGACTTAGTGACATTCTCAAGGGAATGCTTACTCTGAATCAGAGGGTAGATTCTATCTTGACAATATATGTTCACAAACCCTATGAACATGACATACCCAAGATACCCAGGTGTTGATCTTCTATAGACCTCACTGATTGGTAAGTCAAAGCAGCCATATCCACAGTCTGTGTTCATAATCGTCTCAAGATTAAGAACACGTACCTTATACAAGTTATGAGTTCCTATCGACTGATTGACAGTCTTGAGTGTCAATAGGAAAGCTCAGGTCCGTCAATGCACTATAAGCACAAGCATATTAACTAAGAGTTACACTTTAGTGATTGAGATTAATCACTCCATCCAATGGTAGTTAATCGTGCTACAATATAAACCTGATGAGATATCCAGTCTCATTATCCACTGTGATAAGTTCTAAGTAACAAAGAATAATAATTCGTATCTCACTTGTATGTATCTCATACATACACGAATTACTTACTATGATACTTAAGGATAACAATCATCTCATGAAAGAAACATACATAACTAAATGTAAAGCTGATATCCATATATTAAAATGTCAATGTCTCATATATAAAGTAATGGTTTGAGGGCACAAATCCAACAAACTCTCACTTGCACTCACAACCATACAGGATTACATCTGAGACCTAGACTATCTAGATGACGATCAAAGACCTTCTGTGGTAAGGCCTTTGTAAACGGATCAGCAAGATTGTCAACGGTGGCAATCTTGGTGACAGTCACATCTCCACGTTGAACAATATCTCGGATAAGATGATATTTCCGCTCTACGTGCTTCCCCTTTCCGTTGTTCCTTGGCTCCTTGGACTGAGCAACTGCCCCACTATTATCACAATAAACCATAATAGGTGACAGCGACGTTGGTACCACCTCGAGCTCCATAAGGAACTTCTTAAGCCAAACAGCTTCCTTTGCGGCTTCACAAGCAGCCACATACTCAGCTTCTGTAGTTGAGTCTGCAATGCATTTCTGCTTAATGCTCCTCCAACTAATAGCACCACCTCCCAAGGTAAAGAGATGACCGAATGTCGACTTCCTCGAATCTTTATCTGACATAAAGTCCAAGTCAGTATATCCTACTGAACTTAACTCACTACCGTCGTACATAAGCATGTAATCTTTAGTCCTTCTCAAGTACTTAAGAATGTGCTTAACAGTTGTCCAGTGCTCTAGACCTGGATTCGATTGATACCTGCTAACCATGCCAACGGCAAAACAAATATCTAGTCTAGTGCATAACATCGCATACATAAGACTTCCAACTGCCGAAGCATATGGAATTCTTGCCATGCGATTCCTCTCCTCCTGTGTCTTAGGACATTGGTCCTTGGAGAACGCTAAACCATGCCTGAAAGGTAACAAACCTTTCTTCGAATTATCCATTGAAAACCTAGTTAGCACCTTATCGATATAACCAGCTTGAGACAATCCCATTATCTTTCGCTTGCGATCCCGAAAGAGCTTTATCCCAAGAATATAGCTCGCCTCTCCTAGATCTTTCATATCGAAAGTACTAGCTAGCCAAACCTTGACCGTTGACAATGCCGCTACATCATTCCCGATGAGTAGAATGTCGTTAACGTAAAGCATAAGAAAAGCCACCACTTTCCCTTCACACTTCTTGTATACACAAGCTTCATCCAGATTTTGTATGAAACCAAACGATTTGACCGCTTGGTCAAAACGAATGTTCCAACTTCTAGATGCCTGCTTAAGCCCATAAATGGACTTTTGCAACTTGCATACCAAGTTCCCTTTCCGACCAGCTATGAACCCTTCTGGTTGTTGTGAAGGAAAAAGTGGTTTAAAGTTATATTTAAAACGCGCAGCGGAAATAGGTTAAGTTATAAAACTTTTGGTATTCCAGGATCTACTACTCGTCAATTCCATAGATGCGTACAAGGGGGTGCAAGAATTATACCTTAGTATCTTGAACCCAATTCTGAAACTCTAACTTCCAGCAACCTCCACTAGATGATCTTCACCCTTATGACTCCTGCGGATGCCTGCCGGAAAGACTAGGGTTGGTGGGAACCCTAATAGAGAGGATAGGAAGGTTTTGGGAAGACTATGATAGTTTCTGCAGCTTCTGCGTATAAAAACGACGATCACTTACTTCCAGAACGCAGCTGCCCTATTTATAGATTTCCAGAACCGACCTAGACTTCGATCGATCGAAGTGACTTCGATCGATCGAACCTTCGATCGATCGAACCATGCTCGATCGATCGAACCTGATGACTTCAATCGATCGAACATACTTCGATCGATCGAACCTGTCTTAACAGCTTCCTCAAGTGTCTTTCCAAGCATCCTAGCGGAGCTAAGAGTGGGACCTCCTAGGCTCTTTATTGTTGGCTCAGACCAGTTTGTTAATTACCATGACCAAACTCTTTGATCAGTAAACTAACTAACTGGTTAGTTAACGTTTATTCCACTATAAAACGATAACTGAACTCCAACGCAAAAGAACATATCCGAAGCGATAACTAGACTTGTATGGTGTACTAATGTCCCTCTACCGTCAGCATTCGTAATCATATTCAGGTAGTCGGATAACTGTTACTGTCAACCTGAATCATGATTACTTCTTGTATTCCTTGAGTCCCATTCACTACTCATGATTACCAAACATGTTGATAACTCTTATCAACAAGACTGCAGTACTCAGTAATCAACTTGGTGACATTCTCAAGGGAATGCTTACTCTGTATCAGAGGGTAGATTCTATCTTGACAATATATGTTCACAACCCTATGGACATGACATACCCAAGATACCCAGGTGTTGATCTTCTATAGACCTCACTGATTGGTAAGTCAAAACAGCCATATCCATAGTCTGTGTTCATAATCATCTCAAGATTGAGAACACGTACCTTATACAAGTTATGAGTTCCTATTGACTGTTGACAGCCTTAAGCGTCAATAGGAAAGCTCAGGTCCGTCAATGCACTATAAGCACTAGCATATCAACTAAGAGCTACACTCTAGTGATTGAGATTAATCACTCCATCCAATGGTAGTTAATTATGCTACAGTGTAGACCTGATGAGGTATCTAGTCTCATCATCCACTGTGACATATTCTAAGTATCAAAGAATAGTAATTCGTATCTCACTTGTGTGTATCTCATACACACACGAATTGCTTGCTATGATACTTAAGGATAAAACAATCATCTCATGAAAGAAACATACACAATGAAATGTAAAGCTGATATCAATATATTATAATGCTAATGTCTCATACATAAAGTAATGGTTTGAGGGCACAAACCCAACATGTTGCATATAGATGTCCTCCTCAAGATTGCCATTCAAGAATGCAGTCTTGATGTCCATCTGCCAGATCTCATAATCTAGGCATGCAGCAATGGATAAGAGTATTCTGATGGACTTGAGCATGGCTACCGGCGAGAAGGTTTCCTCATAGTCAATGCCCTCCCTCTGAGTATAACATTTTGCTACAAGCCTGGCCTTAAAGGTCTCAACCTTTCCATCAGGTCCTCTTTTCCTCTTGTAGACCCACTTACAACCAATGTGTTTAATATTGACTGGAAGTTCTACAAGATCCCAGACCTGATTAGAATCCATAGATTCTAATTCAGCCTTCATAGCTTTAACCCAATGAACTTGTCACGCCCCGGATCCATACATATGAATCTAGGTCACGTGGCACGCCATCAAGGCTTACCAACAATGATTAAAGTTCCCAAAAAATGACCTTAATAAAAGTTTTGCTCCAAAACAATCAACTTCCAAATAGTTTTCCAAAGGTTATATTAAACGCGTGTCCAAACACGCCTTAACGAGTTTTGTTTTCAAAAGTAACAGTTTCGTAGGTCAATGGGTCCCAAAAGGTACCTCCATGCCTAATTAGAAGTTATTCCGAACATTGGAAGTAGGAGTTTGAAATTTCTGGCAGGGGACATTTCGACCGGTCGAATTGCCCCGCTCGACCGGTCGAATGGGGTCTGGGCAGAATCCAAAATCTCCAAAAGACCGTTTCACAATTGCCGGCGCTTTTCCGCAACCGCCGTTAATTGTCGGTGCTTCTCTAATAAACGTCGTTAATTCCCGGCGCTTTCGCACAAATGCCGCTAATAAAATAATACACATATTACAAGAAACCAAACCAAACCAAACCAACTCCTTTCAAAACCAAACCATTTCAACTAATGCATTTCAACCCAAAACCATTTCAAAGCTTTGTTAAACATTCTAAGGGCTTGCAAAAAAATATACACCGTTTAAATAATAACCATAAACCTTTCCCGGATTACACGTACTAAAGGTACAAGCTTCCCACGTCTCGGCAAGCTAGGTCCTAAAGTGAACCAAGCACCGTACTCGCATATATAACAAGTCTTAATACAAGTTGCATGGTTAAACAACCGGCATAAGTTAAACATATATATTACAAAAGTGCTACAAGTTCTATAAACATTAGGAGCTTCCGGTTCTTCCTCGCCTCATTACCCGCGATTCTCCCCTCCAGTCCTTGCACCTGGATGGTTATTTATATAACCACAGATATATGGATTTGTTTAAGCTAATGCTTAGTGAATAATATGAATCAAGCATACGGATGACAAATATGTTCCAATCCATCATAACACATAACTATTGGTCTCTAGGGAATAAGTACACATTCACCGATCCAAAGTCTTAAGACTCAACCACGACCCATGCCCCTTCGACATGTCGCGTTAATGCCTTTCTCGGCAAGTGACCGTCGTCACTACTAATCCTCCCCCTTCGAGAGGATGTCTCACGGTGAATTTACACAAATCCCCCTTTAACCCACATAGGCACATAAACATGCTCATTTAACACATATCACTATGCTTTTCATTTCAACATACTTTGGGCCTACTTTATACATGAGTTTTGCCCAATATGAACTACACATGGTATCTATATACATTCCTAGCATATCAAATGTATTAAACCATAGAATCATCCAAAACTCAAGATTTATATCACTCACCTCCGATTTACGCTCTTAAACGCCGATCCAAGGAAAACTCAAGCACAAAGAACGTGCAGTAATTCTTCTAATACAATTCCTATTAATCAAAAGTCCAATTATCAACTTTTTTATGAAAATTCTAGAAAATGAGTTTTTGGAAAACTTAACCAAACAAGGCATAATAGGTATCAAAACGACGGCCTTACCTCGTAGAGTTCAAATACGGAATTTGGTGAAAAACAAACGGGTAGAACTCCGTCGATTCGAGTCTTCAAGCTCTAAGTCAAGAAATTCTCCATTTGGCCTCTTCTTGAATTTAGGTTAAACTTTATAAAATTTATGAAAGTCATCACTATCTATATATAGGCAACACTTTCAGAAATTGTGTTTACCTCCCCATGAGTTTTCAAAACTTCTAATCAGTCTCTTAAACTTTCTACACAGCCAATGCATAACTCTACAGGTGAAACCTCAAAATTAAAAAGGTTTCCGACTAAGTTCTGTTTGGTTGCTAAAAGGCAAGTTTCTATAAATTTTACGAAATTGCTAATTAGCTTACCAAATTACGTAACGTGTTCAATTCCATCCTCACCAGGCATCAAATGACTCCGATGAGTCGCTATCAACAATATAATAATCAATTATATTCACATATACCTAAATAAACATTTAAGCACATAACTATGAGTTATTACTCATTTTCCCAACCGTAGGGAATTCTCACATGCCCACCTTCTGGACTGCCTTCAAGGCCAAATACCGGGTTCTCAAGAGACACCCTCGAACAGTGAGTCATCACTCACTTCACACGTGTTCATTAACACAACAGTAAGCATACCATGCATGCTAAAATAATATAATTAAATGCCGCGGGAGCGGGTATGACATCCTCTCCTCCTTAAAGGAAGTTTGTCCCCAAACTTTCAGTACCTCATGCCTCAAACAGGAATGGATACTTGGCCTGCATCTCATCTTCTCTTTCCCACGTAGCTTCTTCCACTGAGTGATTTTGCCACAAGACCATTACCAATGGAACTGTCTTGTTTCGTAATACCTTATCTTTTCTATCTAGGATTCTCACCGGACGTTCAACATACGTTAAGTCTTCTCTGACTTCCAATGGCTCTAGAGTAATCACATGACTTGAATCAGATATAACTCTTCTCAACATTGACACATGAAATACATCGTGTACATTAGCCAACTCCCATGGTAACTCTAGCCGATAAGCTACTGGTCCTACTTTTCCAATAATCTCAAATGGTCCAACGTATCTAGGATTCAACTTCCCTCGCTTTCCAAACCTCGTAATCCCCTTGGAAGGTGAAACCTTCAAGAATACACGGTCACCTACTTCGAATTCTAGTGGCCTTCGTCCCGTATCCGCATAGCTTTTGTAACGACTCTGAGCTATTTTCAACCGTTGTTGTATCACCTTTACTTTATCTGCTGCCAACTGAACCATCTCAGGTCCTTCTAGCCTTCGTTCCCCTACCTCAGTCCAACAAATCGGTGATCGACACTTACGCCCATATAGTGCCTCATATGGTGCCATCCCAATACTAGACTGAAAATTGTTATTGTAGGCAAATTCAATCAATGGTATATACTTTTCCCAGTCACCCTTAAAATCTAAAACACATAGTCGAAGCATGTCCTCTAATATTTGAATCACACGCTCGGATTGTCCATCTGTCTGTGGGTGAAAAGCTGTACTAAAGTTTAACTTTGTACCCATAGCTGCTTGTAGTCCTTTCCAGAATCTAGATAAGAAACTACTATCCCTATCTGAAACTATAGACACTAGCGCTCCGTGTAGTCTCACAATTTCTTTAACGTACAACTCTGCGAGTTTCATCGGTTCCTTTGTCTTAATCGGCAAGAAATGTGCAAACTTAGTCAATCTATCTATAATTACCCAAACACTATCGTTCGATCTTGTAGACCTTGGAAAACCCGATACAAAATCCATGGTAATCTTTTCCCATTTCCATTCTGGTACATCCAAAGGTTGCAATAACCCTGCAGGCCTTTGATGTTCCGCTTTAACTTGCGGACAAACCAAACATTTGGCCACATACTCAGCTACCTCTCTTTTCATTCCAGACCACCAGTATACCTCTCGCAAATCTCGATACATCTTGGTACTACCTGGATGAACTGTATACTTGGTGTTATGAGATTCTTCAAGTATTATCTCTTTAATCCCATCCACATTAGGTACACATACCCGATTTTTGAATTTCAGAATATTGTCCACTAACGTAAACTCTGGCTGTTTATCTAGTGGTATTTCATCGCAAATCTTCTTTAAAACTGGGTCTTGAAGTTGTTTCATCTTTATCTCATCTATCAATGTTGGTTGTGCTACAATAGCTGCTAGCAAACCTCCCTCAGTTGTTGAAATCATCTCAAGTTCTAACTTTTCCATTTCACCAACGAGTTATTTCTACGAAGTCAAATCATAGGCCAAATTATTAGTGGACTTTCTACTTAACGCGTCAACAACTACATTTGCTTTCCCAGGATGATAGTGAATCGACAAGTTATAGTCTTTCATCAATTCTAACCATCGCCTCTACCTCATATTCAATTCTTTCTGAGTAAAAAGGTACTTCAAGCTCTTGTGGTCTGTGTAGATATCACACTTTTCCCCGTAAAGATGATGCCTCCAGATTTTCAATGCAAAGATCACTGCCGCTAACTCAAGATCATGAGTTGGATAATTCACTTCATGTACCTTTAATTGACGTGAGCCATAAGCTATCACCTTGCCGTTCTGCATCAGAACACATCCCAATCCTTTATGTGAAGCATCACTGTAGATTACAAACCCCTCCGTACCAGATGGAATCGTCAAGATCGGTGCTGACATAAGTCGAGTCTTCAGCTCTTTTCACATTCTGAGCCCCAATTAAATATTGCGTTCTTTCTCATCAGCTGAGTCATTGGCATCACTATCCTGGAGAAATTCTCCACAAACCTTCTATAGTAACCTGCCAATCCCAAGAAACTTTGAATTTCTGACACATTTGTTGGTTTTGACCAATTAGCTATAGCCTCAATCTTCTGTAGATCCACTGAAACTCCATCTTCAGAAATTACATGCCCTAAGAAAGCTATCTCAGTCAACCAAAACTCACACTTCTTCAATTTCCCATATAATTTTCTCTCTCGTAGTCGTTGTAGTACTAATCGCAAATGCCTTTCATGTTCTTCAGCACTTTTGGAATACACCAAGATATCGTCTATGAACACGATCACAAACTCATCTAGATATTCCTTGAATACTCTATTCATTAAATCCATAAACGCTGCTGGTGCATTTGTTACTCCAAATGGCATGACCAAAAATTTGTAATGGCCATATTGAGTCTGAAACGCTGTCTTCTCAACATCCTCCACCTTGACTTTCAACTGGTGATAACCCGATCTCAAGTCAATCTTTGAAAATATCTGGGCCCCTTATAACTGATCAAATAAGTCATCAATACGTGGTAGTGGGTATTTGTTCTTGATCGTCAACTTGTTCAACTCTCTATAATCTATGCACATTCGCATTGTCCCATCTTTCTTCTTGACAAACAATACTGGGGCTCCCCATGGTGAGACACTTGGTTGAATAAACCCTTTATCAAGTAGCTCCTGTAATTGGATTTTTAGTTCCTTAAATTCTACTGGTGCCATTCGGTATGGTGCCTTCGATATCGATTGTGCTTCAGGTATCGTATCGATGGTAAATTCAATCTCCCTTTCAACTAGAGTATCAGGTAACTCCTCAAGAAATACATCAGGAAATTCTCTCACTACTGAAATATTTTCAATCCCCGATCCAGTGACTCTTGTATCAAGAATACTACATAAAAATCCTTCACAACCCTTCCTCACTAGTCGACAAGCTCGTGTAGCTGATACAATATATGGTGGTGACGTGATCCCTACCCCATGGAAACAAAACTCTTCTTGATCTGGCATTTGAAATATAACTCTTTTCCTTACACAATCAATTGAAGCACAATTAGCCGATAGCCAATCCATTCCCAAGATTACATCAAAGTGATGAATGGTTAATGGTACCAAATCAACAGCTAAGGTCTTTTCATTTACCTTGATGTCACATGCTTTGTATACCAAGGAACTTATTATAGGATTTCCTAACGGAATTGAAACGGACAAATCAAATCCTAACGGTTCTGACATCACATCCAAGCATTTAGCAAATTCATATGACACAAATGAGTGTGTAGATCCTGAATCCATAAGTACACGTGCAGGGCGTGAGCAAATAAGTAGTGTACCTGACACCACAGAGTTCGCATTGGCCGTCTCTCCTAGCAAAAGGTTAAATGTCCGCGCCTCCCTTTGTTCCTTCTTTCCTTTGTCTGGTTGTTGCACTATTCTCGTTCCACTAGAAGCCACAGAACCTGCCCCACGTTGTCGCTTGTTCGGGCAATCCCTCTCCCGATGACCCGGCATACTACATTCATAACATTTACCCCTCATATCCACGTTTGTACTTTGGGTTCTTGTCTGTGTACAATTCTTGGCAACATGTCCCGGTTGGTTACAAATATGACAAATCGTATTTGCCATAAAACAAACACCCCAATGTCTACGGCCGCAAATAGTACACACCGGTTTATCTCCTCCAGAGAATGAACTTCCCCCTTGATTTCCTGAACCAACCCCAGGTGCCCTTGAATAGGATTTCTTAAAGTTACTCTGATTCCTCCCTTGATTCTCATTCTTCCTCTTCCCTTGTTGGCTAAGTTTATTGATTCGTGGTGAAAAGTGCATATTCATAGCGTATTACATGGTCTTTTATGCATACTTTTATCCCCAAAGTCCCTACATTTAGGTTCATTCTAATAACAATGTTCTTTTTATTGTGTTGATGCTAAAACATATGTTTATACGTTGTTTTATAGGTATTAGGATGCAAATCAATGAAGTAGAGCTAAAGAAAAGTGATTCTGGTGAAGAGAACAACGAAAGTAGCTGAGAAAACGCAAATTTTGACAATGAAGACTTCAGATTTGGAAGTTTCCCTAGAGATATAAAATGTAGATCTTTGAGTTACGGTCACGTGGCCTTAAACAAGAGGTCATTCTGAGGTCCGAGTGAAAAGTTATGGCCATTCTACCATCGGTGCGCAGAGCTGTCAAAATCAGAGAAGTTCAAGCGATTGAGGAGAGTTCAATCGATCGAACCTTCGATCGATCGATCGAACTAAGCTCGATCGATCGAACTTTATTTTCACCCAAAAGTTGCGTGAACTCTGCAGGAACCCTATATATAAGTCGTTTTGACGCCAGACGAAGGGAGGACGCTCCAGAACGCAGAAAACAACAGTTTAGGGTAGTTTTAGGGTTAGATTAGGAGTAGATTAGGTTAGATTCTTGTTTTTCTTCCTCTTTTCCATTGTTATATTGAAGATTATTGAAGATTCGAGTTGGTTTCATGTTTATTACAAGTTATATTCAGATTTATTCCAGGTTTTTCTGTTCCTTTTCTTTATTTGATTGTTTATTGCTTTAGATGTTAATGATTGCTATGTTTTGTTATTTCTGCACTAGTTTTATTGTGTTTCCGTAGTTTAGACGTTGGGAATATGTGATGAAACATTGATTCCCAGCCTCTTCCACGCAATCTTTAGAAAACCTGGGCTAGATCGATCGAATGTTTTTCGATCGATCGAACCAGAGCCATAGTCAAGCGATAGAAGGCATTTCGATCGATTGAAGGATGATGATGTACGATCGATTGAGAGCGCTTCGATCGATCGAACATGTAAATTCCTGAGATGATTCTTTTAAGTATTCCATGACTTTTTGTTTTAGAAATCTGTCATCAAATTGTCCCTATAAGCTCAGTTTGTCACAACAGTTTTTAGAACTTAAAAGCCTTAAGGCCTTTTCTTCAATGACTTTTGAAAACCACTTTGAATGCTAACACCATTTAGAGTGCAAGTAATAACCATTGTTTTAAACCGTCTTCTAAGTATTTTAAATCACTTGTGATGATATAGTCCCGGTCATGAAAGGGCTATTGATTCTTTATCTTTAGAAAAATACGGAATGCTGAAGAGGAATGAACTCCATAGAACGTTAATGAATTTTCATGGTAGATGGTTAGGATCAATGTGGATGCACGTGTTTCCAATACCTTTAATTTACTTGTTTAATTAGTTATGTTTCTTTATGCTATAGTTTATTATTCAGTTTAATTCAATTAATTAGGATTCGTTAGAATTCCACTCCTTTATATTTTTTTCTTTTTCTTTAGGTTGTAACTTAGTAGATATTTTTCCTATTCCTTCCCTGTGGGATCGACCTGGACTTATCCAGTATTACTTGCACGATCACCTACACTTGGGTGTTGCACAAGAGCGCACAACTTTTTAGTCGTGTCAAGTTTTTGGCGCCGTTGCCGGGGAAGGCAACTAGGTTAGGATTTTACTAAGTTATTTCCGTTTTTCTTCTTTTTTCTTAAAAAAAATAATAATAAACAAAATTAAAAAAAAAAAAAAACTTTTGGACTTTTTCTCTCACAAGATAAAAAAAAATAGATAAAATTCCTATTGTTTAAAAAATTTTGAGGGAATGTCTTATCCATATTATCCTCCATACAACACAAACACCAATAGGTACACCTTAGGTAATGCAAACTATCCCCCAAGTTGGCAAGCACCCACATATGACGCAGATTATCAACCTGAGTGCTACCAGCCACCACAATGGGAAAACAATAGTGGTAGTCCCCCATATTATCAAACGTATCAAGAACCTCCACATGGAGAGTTCTATCAACCGCAATGGGGATATAACCAAAATGATAATGTAGAATATAGTAGTACCTTCCACGATTACCAAACGTACCAAGACTTTCCCTTTGGCGAGTCTTATACACAAACACAATGGGATGAGAATTACTACCAACCACAATGGGGCGAAACTTCATATAGTAATAATGAGGAGAATAACCAAGTTGAGGATAATGGTATGTTAAAATTGCTGCTTAGTGAAATGAAAAGGCTAGATAGTGCACTTGATAAATTAGAAACTAGATATCAACAAGCATATGCTAGCCAACCTTTAGAAGACTATACCAGTCATTCAACACTACAACCTAAATTTCAAGACACTAACAATGGAATGGAATTAGAGGACAATGACGGGTTCACACCGAATGAGGTTAACAACTCACTCGAGAAAGTCATAACCCAACAAGAACTCCAAAACCAAATCATTAAGCATGAAGTTGTAGAACCATTTTTTCCTCAATATCCAACCCTAGACATCAACTCCTTCACTGCCTGGACAAAGTTGCACAATTCTTTTGTCCAGAGCACCTCAATAGATGACATATATAGTGAGGAGAGTTACACGGATGAGAATGAGGTTCTTACAGATAATGAGAGTTTAGGTGACTGCATGCAATTAGGAAAGGATGAGTTCCCTGTTGACTTTACCCCTACCTTTGATAGTGACCCTAGGGAGGACGGTATTGAAAATTCTAAATTCAATTTAGATTCATGTGATATTTATGAACCCTCACCTCTTTTGGCCGAAGAGGTGGTGTCACCAAGTTGCCCATCACCTATCTTCTCTATTAATCAAAGCTCTCATCCCGAGCTTGAAAGTTATGTGTACCCTAATATACGAATAGAATGTGTTGTGGAAGGGGATGGTAAGGATTCTAGCACATGTTTTTCACAAAATTCTAAATTTCAAAATTGTGTGAGAGAGGACTTGAAAAATATTAGGCCCACTTTAGATAATCTTCAACTTCAACAAGAAGCTAGTAATCTGCTAGACTGCTTGACCTTCTTGAGTAATAATGATATTGAGGCCCAAATAAATAGTTTTATCCAAGTCCAGTCCAAAACTATTTACATAAAACAGAAATCCCATTCATATGATCATATCTCCATAGATTCTGTTCTAATACAAGAGGAGGGTAAAGAAGATTCATTAGAACATCACTTAGACCTTGCCCCTTTCATTGAACCATGGCCACCACCTCCTTGTATTAAAATAGAGGCCGTTATAGAAAATACCAATACCAACGATTATTTTTTGAGTATAATTCATAAAAAGTGTGGTATACCTCTTATAATTGTCCACAAAAAATTTGGAGGCCATAGGTTTTGCATCATCTCCTCTGACCTTGAGCCTGACATTAGTTGGGGGGAGTTGCAATTTTATGAGGATCCTGACATTCTTTTCACTGTTAAATTATTTTATTGGGAAGATCCTCAAAAATTTTGGTTATTACTTTATGATAAAAATCTTGATTAACCGAATTTATTTACTGAGTCGTATTTTATTCTCTATTTTTTCCTTGTTGCTACTAATGATTTTGCAGGTAACTAAAAAAATAAATAAATAAATACAAATTGGATATTAACGCCATGAGGTAATATCATTCCTTCTCTCGCTTTACTTTACATATCCATGTGCTTAGTTTAGAACATTGGGGACAATGTTTAGTTTTAGTTTGGGGGAGTGAGTCATTGCATGCCTCGGTACTTTCTTTTTATGCTTTAGTGTCATATACTTGCTTAGCAGCACAAGACTCAGTAAATTAAAAATTGTTAAAAATTTTAAAATTTTAATTTATTTTTAAAGATAATAAAATGGTTCTTGTATTTCTCTCTTAGTTAATGTAGTTAGTTATGATGCATTAGTGTTATTTTCTGTATGTTATTAGTATGTGATACACAATGGTAGTTTGTTTACTATCTTAGTTATAGTATATTTTATACTTTTTAATCTTCAAACAACTTTGAGCACGTTGTGACATTCTTGTACTGAGCTAAAATGGATTAGTAAGCATAATTTAGGTGTCTTGAGAGACTGTAGTGGAGACTAATAACCCAAGTGAGCTTTTGTGCCATTCTTTGTTTTTGAGGGTTTTATAAAATTACTCTTACTTTTTGAAAAGCGTATTCACTTGTTGAAAGTTTCAATTTTCTTCATTTTGACTGATCATTAGAAGAGAATGTTCAGGACTTACCAAACTTTAGAGCTCTTGAATTTACTGAAATGAATAATCCTGTTAACTTAAAAGATGATTTAGGCCATCTTTTGACCATACATGGATAATATAGCCTTGGCCTACCTCTATAATATTCCTTTATTTCACATCTTAAGCCTTACCATATTTGCCTTGTCATCACAATCCTAAAGTTCATACCTAACTCCGTATTACGAGTTTGAGTTTCTTTTCTTTATCTAGGAGTGATTGGGATGTGTTTTCTTGACAAGAAAGTGCTAGTGTGAATAAGGGAGAGTTGGCAAAGAAAAAGAAAAGCATGAAAAAATAAATAAATAAATAAAAGAAAAAAATGCCAATGGTTGTTACAAAAGAAAAAAAAAAGAAAAGAAAAAAAAATAATAACAAAAAGAAGTGTGTGGGAAAGGATATATATAAAAAAAAAAAAAAAAAAAGAAAAGAAGAAGAAGAAGAGAGAGATTGGAGATGTGGGAAGTTTAAAAAGATATAGTAGATATTTCAATCACATCCTTTGACCCAATTGAATATCACGAACTTCTTTCTTCTTACACCTAACACCTCTTTTTCAAAGTCCTGATGATTTTAAGTAAATTAGATTTGAAGTTAAGGTAATGAGAGAGTTCTCCACGGTATCTCGCTCTTCTAGTGAAAAGTATCCTTTTATGAGACTTTATGCACTATAAATTTTTCGTTTTTCAATTTAGATATGAGAAGCATTAGATTCCATTCACATTTACTCTTTATAGCTTCCATATCATGAGTAATAATTGTTACACCTAAATCGGAGTGATTTCATCTTGAGAGTGTAATCCCGGTGAGAGTTGAGTCAAAATGAACGTCTTGATAGAATCTTAGGTTATGCGAGCTTTGAAATTAAAGTTTTGTATTTTGGTTGTCCATTCACACACACACTTGAAGATTAATAGGTACGGAATATTCTAATGACTTTGATAGTAGATTAACTGTAATGTGTGTGTTGCATTGCTATGGCATACTAGAGAGTTTCATAAGACTGTTGAGCTTAACCACATGGCTAAATGAGAGGAAAAATTTTCTTGAAAATATTTAAATGAGAACCATTACCATAAATATGAATTTTGTGGGTAAATTCACTGCAAACCCTCACGAGACAATACTCGTCCACTAGAGGGAACCTAGGGGTTTAAAGGCTTGTTGCATACGCTAAATGCAATCGCGATTCCTGCGAAAGTGAGTTAAGATTTTTACTTTCTTTTGTTTTCAATTTTTAGAGTTTAAATAAACATTGCTGTAGTTCGCTTCATTGCTAGGGACTAGCAACGAGCTAGTTGGGGGGTGTGATTCGTGGTGAAAAGTGCATATTCATAGCGTATTACATGGTCTTTTATGCATACTTTTATCCCCAAAGTCCCTACATTTAGGTGCATTCTAATAACAATGTTATTTTTATTATGTTGATGCTAAAACATATGTTTATGCGTTGTTTTATAGGTATTAGGATGCAAATCAATGAAGTAGAGCTAAAGAAAAGTGATTCTGGTGAAGAGAACAACGGAATCAGCTGAGAAAACGCCAATTTTGACAATGAAGACTTCAGATTTGGAAGATTTCCCCAGAGATATAAAATGTAGATCTTTGAGTTACGGTCACGTGGCCACAAACGGGAGGTCAATCTGAGGTCCGAGTGAAAAGTTATGGCGCCAGACGAAGTTGCGTGAACTCTACAAGAACCCTATATATAAGTCGTTTTGACGCCAGACGAAGGGAGGACGCTCCAGAACGCAGAAAATAGCAGTTTAGGGTAATTTTAGGGTTAGATTAGGAGTAGATTAGGTTAGATTCTTGTTTTTCTTCCTCTTTTCCATTGTTATATTGAAGATTATTGAAGATTCAAGTTGGCTTCATGTTTATTACAAGTTATATTCAGATTTATTCCAGGTTTTTCTGTTCCTTTTCTTTATTTGATTGTTTATTGCTTTAGATGTTAATGATTGCTATGTTTTGTTATTTCTGCACTAGTTTTATTGTGTTTCCGTAGTTTAGACGTTGGGAATATGTGATGAAACATTGATTCCCAGCCTCTTCCATGCAATCTTTAGAAAACCTGGGCTCGATCGATCGAATGTTTTTCGATCGATCGAACCAGAGCCATAGTCAAGCGATCGAAAGCATTTCGATCGATTGAAGGATGACGATGTCCGATCGATCGAGAGCGCTTCGATCGATCGAACATGTAAATTCCTGAGATGATTCTTTTAAGTATTCCATGACTTTTTGTTTTAAAAATCTGTCATCAAATTGTCCCTATAAGCTCAGTTTGTCACAACAGTTTTTAGAACTTAAAGCCTTAAGGCCTTTTCTTCAATGACTTTTGAAAACCACTTTGAATGCTAACACCATTTAGAGTGCAAGTAATAACCATTGTTTTAAACCGTCTTCTAAGTATTTTAAATCACTTGTGATGATATAGTCCCGGTCATGAAAGGGCTATTGATTCTTTATCTTTAGAAAAATACGGAATGCTGAAGAGGAATGAACTCCATAGAACGTTAATGAATTTGCATGGTAGATGGTTAGGATCAATGTGGATTCACGTGTTTCCAATATCTTTAATTTACTTGTTTAATTAGTTATGTTTCTTTATGCTATAGTTTATTATTCAGTTTAATTCAATTAATTAGGATTCGTTAGAATTCCACTCCTTTATATTTTTTTCTTTTTCTTTAGGTTGTAACTTAGTAGATATTCTTCCTATTCCTTCCCTGTGGGATCGACCTGGACTTATCCAGTATTACTTGCACGATCACCTACACTTGGGTGTTGCACAAGAGCGCACAACTTTTTAGTCGTGTCACTTATAGTTCCCAATATCTCTTTCCGCGATAAGAGCGACATCGAGAACTTCAGCAAATGTTGGGAGACGTAATGTATCCACGCGACTATGGATATTTTCCCTCAGACCTTCTTCGAACTGTCTGGCTCTATCCACCTCTTCCAAAACTATACCCGGTGCAAATCGAGCCAACCCATTAAATGTAGTCGCGTACTCGTTTATGTTAGGGATGTATACTAAAAGCCATGCTTTATGTAGTTGATTTATTATTCATTTAATAAAATCAGTTAATCCATTTTTTTATGAGAATCTGTGTGGGCAATGTTTGTATTATATTATTTATTTAATATTACGCATGTGTGTCTCTCATTCTACATAGTAGGTGGTTTGGTGTGTAGAGTTCGGCTTACACACGGAAGATCAGACCACCAGATATTGTAGAATGTAAGATTTTGGTTTACAGTCTTAGATGGGATTGGACACACCATCGGTAGGACTGCAGCATGGTGTTGTAGTAGGTCTGTCTTGACTACAGAAAACGGTATAGTTTCAACTCACTATGCTGGTACACTTTGTGTATTAAATAGGACCGACTTGGGATAATTATATTTATAATGACTTATAAGATAATTAATACCTCATGGCTATTATGAGTGCTTATACTCTAAATCCTAAGTTAGTTTATAGACATGTACATTTGATATTTACACTTTGATCCCTAAAAGGGTGAGATCCTTAAATGGGTCAATATCTCATTGGATTGGGTGACAATATTAATTGTATGGTGGATATTAATTAATGATGGAATCCATGTCTCAATTTTGGGATTGATGATATCCCCTTGAGAAAGCTTATAAGTTTTGATTATGTCAAACCCTGCAGGTGGATTTTGTATCCGACATATCAGATAAGTTAAGCAGAGGATCTCAAGGAATTTTAAGGGATTAATTAAATATGATTGTCAGTAATTATATTTAATTAATGGATATCTGTAATCTTAACATGGGGAGATAATAAGCATTTAATAACATGGAGCTCGAAATATATTTTTGAGATAAGGATAGGAGTGCAATTATAATTCTTTAGTGGTATGAATTATAATTTATGGAAATAGGAATCTGATTCAGTTTGAATTAGGGTTTCTTAATTCCATAAGGAAGCCTATTCCTTATTGACTTCTTATGGTCCCTATCGTAGCCTATATATATGCTGCCTTTGGCTCTTCTCTCAGGTTGCATGATTTCACATTCTAAGCTTCCCTTGACCTCCTAGCTTTCTTCTAGAAGGGTTTCCACTAAACCCTAGTCTCTGTGAGCATTCAAGAGACGTAGGAGTGAAGATCGCTAGCGTCGGACAACGCTCACTAAAAGAACTTCGGACTGCTCGATACTGATCAAAAGTTGCTGATTTTTTTACACGACGTTCCTGACGTCGAGACGGAGCTGCTGTAAAAAATTCAAGTAAATCGGAGATAGTTTAGTCCTCCTGACGAACACATCTTTGTCGGATCAATGTGATCGGGATTGAATCGTCATAGCAATCAAAGAGAGTGTTATAACTGGGATTAGAAAATAGAACGTAAAGAGGGAAGAGCAGAAAACATAAAGGATTTCGAAAGAGCCCACACTCAGTTCGATATTCTGGCAGCAAAGGAATACGGTAGAAGATCGTGAGCTGTTATCAAGCCCGTGTTCTCGATTCGTCTACTACAGCAATCCGTTTTTGTAGTTCAAGGTAACCCTAGTTTCTGCCCTTGTAGGGTTATTGTAGCTCTCACCTAAATTTTTTGCAGTACCAACTTATACGCACTGTCAACGGATTATGGGAACGCAGTTTCCTAATAGTGGTATCAAAGCAACGTTGATTCTGCGTATGGGTTGGACGCAACCATGTTGTCTAATAAAACAGATCTTATGCGTGTTTTGATGGATGGATAGAACATAGAACTGTGCTAACCCTTGTTTTGCAGCGTTCTTATTCCACTATTATCGTCACTAGTTTTGTGTGATTGGATCCCATGATGGGTTTATTCGTGGTTAATATTGCTGTTTTGATATAGCATGTGAACTCCTTTATGGAGGCATAGGATTTGTGTGTATTGGATCCCACGCTTGATTGATGTGTGGTTAATTTACTGCAAATAAATAGCATGTGAACTCCTTCATGGAGGCATAGGGTTTATGTAATTTATCTCAAGTGAATCCGTGAAGATGGTTCGTGAGAGCAGTTTTACAAGCAATTTCCAAAAGCGATCTGGAAGCAGTTTCAGAACACAGTTTCAGAAGGCAGTTTCAGAAAACTATTCTGGAAGGCAGCTCAACCCCGTGTGTAGTGGCGACATAGAGCTAATCGGGTTCAATGAAGAATTCTTCACAAGAGTTGCAGCTTGACCATAATAGTGGGATTCCTATTTTATTGTGGTTTTCTTATTTATGTGTGATTGAATGATTATTATTGTTTCATGTTTAATGAATAGGACAACATGGATAATTGTTCCTAGACCTATTTTAGATGTCTAGCTGCATGTTTAATTTATATTAATTTAAAATGATGGACAACTACATGTGTATTTAGAAATAAAACTAATTCCATAATTTGAAAACATAAGTACTTATTTTCTAAAATCATGAGAATAGAATAATTTTATTATCTACACATGTGGGTTTCACAAGTAAGGATGAATTAATCCTTGTCAAGTATTCCATTATTTTTTTATTAATTAAATTAAAAATTTTTCTAAAAAATTGTAACCCTCAAATTTTTTTTAAAAATTCTAAGTGGGAGAGGGAATTTATCAAGTATAAATCCCATGGTCTCCATCACTAGTTTGTAGATGATATGATTAATTTTGTGTGATGGCTCTAGTGCCATCCTCCCCATCGGATGAAGTTGATCATGGAATCATCGGTACAAACTTCTTTAAAAGAATATTTTGGGTGATTGTTGGTGTGGGTCACCTCTCTATCAGAGGTGTTCCTCACGGAACTCTTGACCTAGAATTAAGTGATGGTATACACTTAGCTATAAATAATAATATCCTCTCCATCTGAGTCACTGTTGTTATTTATAGGACCAAAGCAAGTCAGCAGTTTAATTTTATTAGGCAAAGTACATTGCCTGGATAGTAAAATTAAAAGGCAATTGTCTATCTGAACAAATGATGGATAGTATATGGCTTCCCATCGAGTCATACTATTCACGGTGTATCAGGTTGCTGGCGGATTCCTTTCAAATATGGTAGAGGGAACCAATATTTTCAACTCGAATCCATAGTAATTTTTGCCCAAACGTAATTATTTATGTTATGTGATTCTCAGGCTTTCAAATGGGTACTTTCAATCCACTTGCTGTTATACTTAAAGAAAACAAACTTACTGGACCAAACTATATAGACTGGAAAAGAAATTTGGATATTGTGTTAACTGCTGAAGAGTACAAGTTTGTACTTACTCAAGAATGTCCTGAGCAACCTAGTGAGGGGGCAACCGCTGAGGAAACCCAGGCTCACAAGAAATGGGTCAAGGCTGATGAGATGGCGCGGTGTTACATTTTGGCATCCATGTCAAATGTTCTGCAACATCAGCATCAGTCAATGACCAGTGCCTATGACATGATGGAGAGCCTCCGAGAGATGTTCGGGGATCAAAGTCGTGCTGCTAGGCAGGTTGCTATGAAACACTTGATGAACACAACCATGTCTGAGGGGACGCCTGTAAGGGATCACGTTCTTAAGATGATATCTCTTCTTAATGAACTAGAGATCCTTGGAGCTGAAATCGACGGGGAAACCCAGGTCGATATCGTACTCCAGTCACTGCCAGAGTCTTTTAAGCAATTCCGCCTCAATTACAACATGAATAAATTTAAATATACCTTGGCGGAGCTGTTTAAAGAACTCCAAGCAGCTGAGGGTCTCAACAGAAAGTCAGGGAGTGCTCTTGTGTTTGAGAAAGGTTCTGCTTCAAAGCTGAAAGGCAAGAAGAAAATGAAAAAGGCTCAAAAGAAGGCCGCAGATCCTCTGCCAATCCAAAGGCCAAGAGGACAACCGGGAAAGCCTAAAGGCAAATGTTTTGTTTGTAAGCAGCCAGGACACTGGAAGAAGCAATGTCCAGTTTATCTCGCCAGACAGAACAATCAGGGTAAATCTCATTTACTAGTTGTTGAATCGTGTTTAGCAGTCCGATCTACCGGTACCTGGTATGTAGATACGGGAGCCACTGATCATGTATGCAATTCTTTGCAGGGGTTCCAGGGAACCAGGCAGCTCAGTGATGGAGAGATTTATCTATATATGGGAAATGCTACGAGAGTAGCAGCAGTTGCAGTAGGAGATCTACATCTTAGTTTTGGTAGAGATAGGATTTTAATATTAAGAAATTGCTTTTATGTACCTTCTATTAGAAGGAATTTAGTTTCAGTTTCTAGTTTAGTAAAGAATGGATATTCAGTTCATTTTAATAAAGTAGTAGTTATTAAAGAAAATAAACGTTTTATTTGTTCTGGTCAATTGGTGGATGATCTTTATATTATAAATCCTATCTCTCCTATACTGCAACTTAATGAATTGAATAACACAAATAGTTTGCCATTTAAGAGAAAATAACCTTCGAGGATGAACCAAACGCATCTTTGGCACTTACGCCTTGGTCATATTAGTTTGAAAAGGATTCAAAGATTGGTTCAAAATGGGCCATTAGGCTCATTGGAAGTGGAGGCACTTCCAGTCTGTGAATCCTGCTTGGAAGGTAAAATGACCAAGAGGCCGTTCTCGGCCAAGGGCTATAGAGCTAAAGAGCCGTTGGAACTGGTTCACTCTGATTTGTGTGGTCCTATGACTATCCAAGCAAGAGGGGGATTTGAGTACTTTGTCACTTTCATCGATGATTACTCAAGGTATGGGTACATTTATTTGATGCGGCGTAAGTCTGAATGCTTTGAGAAATTCAAAGACTTCAAGGCTGAAACGGAGAAGCGTCTAGGTAAATGTATCAAGACACTACGATCTGATCGTGGTGGAGAGTACCTCTTGGGAGAGTTTAGGGAATACTTATTGGAGCAAGGGATTACATCCCAATTGTCTGCCTCAGCAGAACGGTGTAGCAGAAAGAAGGAACAGGACTCTCATGGATATGGTAAGATCTATGATGAGTTACTCGGATTTACCAATTTCCTTTTGGGGACACGCATTAGAGACAGGTGCATACATTCTAAATTTGGTACCATCTAAGTCAGTACCTATTACTCCCACGGAATTGTGGACTGGGCGAAAGCCTAGTCTGCGGCATGTTCGGATCTGGGGTAGTCCAGCACATGTGCTGAAAGGGAACGCAGAAAAGTTGGAATCGAAAACAGAAGTATGTTTCTTTGTTGGGTATCCAAGAGGAACTAAAGGTGGTCTGTTTTATAGTCCTAAGGATCAGAAGATTATTGTTAGCACCAATGCCACATTCTTAGAAGAGGACTATATTATGGACCACAAGCCCAGAAGTCGTATTGTTCTAGAGGAAATGAGAGGAGAGACACCGAGACATACTTCTTCGATACCAACGGTACGAGAAGAAACACCACAAGAAAGAGTTATCGATCCATTACCACGTCGTAGTGGGAGGATTATCGAAACTCGTGTAGATCCCGAACCAACCATTAATACGCAGGTTCATGAACCAGTACAGCGTGCAGATAATGGTGTATTAGGTTCAGAATCTTCACAATGAAATATCAGTGATACACAGACACGGGTTGTGCCTCATCGTAGTAGGAGGGTTATTATTCAACATGACCGGTATATGTTCTTGGGAGAGTCTTATGACCGGGTCCCTGATGAACAAGGTATCGATCCCTGTAACTACAATGAAGCACTCCAAGATAAAGATGCAGATATTTGGCAAAAGGCTATGAAGTCTGAAATGGAGTCCATGTACTCCAATCAAGTCTGGGATCTTGTAGAACCACCCAATGAAATAAAACCCATTGGATGTAAGTGGATCTATAAGAAGAAGAGAGGAGCAGACGGTAAGGTGGAAACCTTTAAAGCAAGGCTTGTTGCGAAAGGGTTCACTCAAAAAGAAGGAATCGATTATGAGGAAACTTTTTCGCCGGTGGCAATGCTGAAGTCTATCCGGATTCTCTTATCCATTGCTGCACATTTCGATTATGAAATTTGGCAAATGGATGTCAAGACAGCATTTCTAAATGGGAATCTTGACGAGTGCATCTATATGATGCAACTAGACGGGTTCATTGCAAAGGGCCAAGAACACATGTTGTGCAAGCTTAAGAAGTCCATTTATGGACTTAAGCAGGCATCTAGGTCTTGGAATATCTGCTTTGATCAAGCAATCAAGTCTTTTGGTTTTGATCAATGTGCGGATGAATCTTGTGTGTACAAGAAACATGATGGAAGAGTGGTGGTGTTCTTAGTACTACATGTGGATGATATCTTGCTAATCGGAAACGATGTGGGGGTATTATCTTCTGTAAGGGTATGGTTGTCCAGTCAATTCGATATCAAGGACTTGGGAGAAGCCGGTCACATCCTAGGTATCAAGCTTATGAGAGATCGCAAGAATAGGATGTTGGGCTTGTCACAAGGCACTTATATTGACAATATTCTTGCAAGGTTTAGCATGCAAGACTCCAAGAAGGGATTCTTTCCCTTCAGACACGGAATTACTCTATCTAAGGATCAGTGTCCTAAGACACCTGATGAGGTAGAGAAGATGAAGGCAGTTCCTTATGCCTCGGCAGTAGGAAGCCTAATGTTTGCTGTGCTATGTACTAGACCTGACATCTGCTTCGCTGTTGGCATGGTTAGTAGATATCAGTCTAATCTAGGGCAAGAACATTGGACTGCGGTGAAAAATATTCTCAAGTACCTGAAAAGGACTCGAGACTATAAGTTAGTTTACCAAGCAGACAGTCTTGTACCCATTGGGTACACAGATTCTGATTTCATGTCAGATAGGGATTCCAGAAAGTCTACCTCAGGATATATGTTTACCCTAGGAGGTAGAGCCATTAGTTGAAGTGAGGTGTGTCACTTCATGGCTTTGAGTCTAAGTGGGAGATTGTTAGGGATGTATACTAAAAGCCATGCTTTATGTAGTTGATTTATTATTCATTTAATAAAATCAGTTAATCCATTTTTTTATGAGAATCTGTGTGGGCAATGTTTGTATTATATTATTTATTTAATATTACTCATGTGTGTCTCTCATTCTACATAGTAGGTGGTTTGGTGTGTAGAGTTCGGCTTACACACGGAAGATCAGACCACCAGATATTGTAGAATGTAAGATTTTGGTTTACAGTCTTAGATGGGATTGGACACACCATCGGTAGGACTGCAGCATGGTGTTGTAGTAGGTCTGTCTTGACTACAGAAAACGGTATAGTTTCAACTCACTATGCTGGTACACTTTGTGTATTAAATAGGACCGACTTGGGGTAATTATATTTATAATGACTTATAAGATAATTAATACCTCATGGCTATTATGAGTGCTTATGCTCTAAATCCTAAGTTAGTTTATAGACATGTACATTTGATATTTACACTTTGATCACTAAAAGGGTGAGATCCTTAAATGGGTCAATATCTCATTGGATTGGGTGACAATATTAATTTTATGGTGGATATTAATTAATGATGGAATCCATGTCTCAATTTTGGGATTGATGATATCCCCTTGAGAAAGCTTATAAGTTTTGATTATGTCAAACCCTGCAGGTGGATTTTGTATCCGACATATCAAATAAGTTAAGCAGAGGATCTCAAGGAATTTTAAGGGATTAATTAAATATGATTGTCAGTAATTATATTTAATTAATGGATATCTGTAATCTTAACATGGGGAGATAATAAGCATTTAATAACATGGAGCTCGAAATATATTTTTGAGATAAGGATAGGAGTGCAATTATAATTCTTTAGTGGTATGAATTATAATTTATGGAAATAGGAATCTGATTCAGTTTGAATTAGGGTTTCCTAATTCCATAAGGAAGCCTATTCCTTATTGACTTCTTATGGTCCCTATCGTAGCCTATATATATGCTGCCTTTGGCTCTTCTCTCAGGTTGCATGATTTCACATTCTAAGCTTCCCTTAACCTCCTAGCTTTCTTCTAGAAGGGTTTCCACCAAACCCTAGTCTCTGTGAGCATTCAAGAGACATAGGAGTGAAGATCGCTAGCGTCGGACAACGCTCACTAAAAGAACTCCGGACTGCTCGATACTGATCGAAAGTTGCTGAATTTTTTACACGACGTTCCTGACGTCGAGACGGAGCTGCTGTAAAAAATTCAAGTAAATCGGAGATCGTTTATTCCTCCTGACGAACACATCTTTGTCGGATCAATGTGATCGGGATTGAATCGTCACAGCAATCAAAGAGAGTGTTATAACTGGGATTAGAAAATAGAACGTAAAGAGGGAAGAGCAGAAAACATAAAGGATTTCAAAAGAGCCCACACTCAGTTCGATATTCTGGCAGCAAAGGAATACGATAGAAGATCGTGAGCTGTTATCAAGCCCATGTGCTCGATTCGTCTACTACAACAATCCGTTTTTGCAGTTCAAGGTAACCCTAGTTTCCGCCCTTGTAGGGTTATTGTAGCTCTCACCTAAATTTTTTGCAGTACCAACTTATACGCACTGTCAACGGATTCTGGGAACGCAGTTTCCTAACAGTTTACCGTCATATCCCCTTGTTTCAAGTTCATGAACTCTCGCTTCTTTTGGGTCTTCACTGAATCCGGGAAGTATCGCTTGTCAAATTCCTCTATGAAACCTGCCCAAGTAGTCGGTGCTCTACTAGCGAGGATACCAACCCACCAATTCTGAGCTCCCTATTTCAATGTATCAGTGGCATTGTCTATTTTCTCTCTATCGGTGCATGTCAGGTTTCGGAATATGCGTTCCATATCCATTTTCCAAAAATCCGCCACATCAGGATCTGATCCCCCAGTGAATATTGTCGGATTCTTCTTTGCAAACTTTTCGGTAATTGATTGCCCAGTCCTTGGTACCAAATTTGGATTTTCTGGCTCTATTCCCGTTGGTGGCACTCTATCATCCACTGCTCTAATAAACCCCTCAATAGCGGCTTCTATTCGATCCATTCTTGCATTCGTTGCATTATCATTATTTATATCCATACTTTTCGACACTTATTCCTGATAACCATCACATAATGCTATCATGCATGACATGACATATATCTCATAGTATGCATGTAAGATACGATGCATACAACCATTATTCATATGCAAATATAATGCAATAATCCAAATTCCGCACACATTAATCAATGTTCAAACTCATGACGTCGTCTCTCGTCCCCAAGGCTCTAAACCTAAACCGATAGCTCAAGGTCTATAACCGTTGGCTTTGATACCACTACATGTCACGCTCCGGATCCATACATATGAATCTAGGTCACGTGGCACGCCATCAAAGCTTACCAACAATGATTAAAGTTCCCAAAAAATGACCTTAATAAAAGTTTTGCTCCAAAACAATCAACTTCCAAATAGTTTTCCAAAGGTTATATTAAACGCGTGTCCAAACACGCCTTAACGAGTTTTGTTTTCAAAAGTAACAATTTCGTAGGTCAATGGGTCCCAAAAGGTACCTCCATGCCTAATTAGAAGTTATTCCGAACATTGGAAGTAGGAGTTTGAAATTTCTGGCAGGACGAATTGCCCCGCTCGACCGGTCGAATGGGGTCTGGGCAGAATCCAAAACCTCTAAAAGACCGTTTCACAATTGCCGGCGCTTTTCCGCAACTGCTGTTAATTACCGGCGCTTCTCTAATAAACGTCGTTAATTCCCGGCGCTTCAGCACAAACGCTGCTAATAAAATAATACACATATTACAAGAAACCAAACCAAACCAAACCAACTCCTTTCAAAACCAAACCATTTCAACTAATGCATTTCAACCCAAAACCATTTCAAAGCTTTGTTAAACATTTTAAGGGCTTGCAAAAATATATACACCATTTAAATAATAACCATAAACCTTTCCCGGATTACACGTACTAAAAGTACAAGCTTCCCACGTCTCGGCAAGCTAGGTCCTAAAGTGAACCAAGCACCGTACTCGCATATATAACAAGTCTTAATACAAGTTGCACGGTTAAACAACTGACATAAGTTAAACATATATATTACAAAAGTGCTACAAGTTCTATAAACATTAGGAGCTTCTGGTTCTTCCTCGCCTCATTACCCGCGATTCTCCCCTCCAGTCCTTGCACCTGAATGATTATTTATATAACCACAGATATATGGATTTGTTTAAGCTAATGCTTAGTGAATAATATGAATCAAGCATACAGATGACAAATATGTTCCAATCCATCATAACACATAACTATTGGTCTCTAGGGAATAAGTGCACATTCACCGATCCAAAGTCTTAAGACTCAACCATGACCCATGCCCCTTCGACATGTCGCATTAATGCCTTTCTCGGCAAGTGACCGTCGTCACTACTAATCCTCCCCCTTCGAGAGGACGTCTCACGGTGAATTTGCACAAATCTCCCTTTAACCTACATAGGCACATAAACATGCTCATTTAACACATATCACTATGCTTTTCATTTCAACATACTTTGGGCCTACTTTATACATGAGTTTTGCCCAATATGAACTACACATTGTATCTATATACATTCCTAGCATATCAAATGAATTAAACTATAGAATCATCCAAAACTCAAGATTTATATCACTCACCTCCGATTTACGCTCTTAAACGCCGATCCAAGGAAAACTCAAGCACAAAGAACGTGCAGTAATTCTTCTAATACAATTCCTATTAATCAAAAGTCCAATTATCAACTTTTTATGAAAATTCTAGAAAATGAGTTTTCGGAAAACTTAACCAAACAAGGCCTAATAGGTATCAAAACGATGGCCTTACCTCGTAGATTTCAAATACGGAATTTGGTGAAAAACAAACGGGTAGAACTCCGTCGATTCGAGTCTTGAAGCTCTAAGCCAAGAAATCCTCCATTTGGCCTCTTCTTGAATTTAGGTTAAACTTTATCAAATTTATGAAAGTCATCACTATCTATATATAGGCAACACTTTCGAAATTTGTGTTTACCTCCCCACGAGTTTTCAAAACTTCTAATCAGTCTCTTAAACTTTCTACACAGCCAATGCATAGCTCTACAGGTGAAACCTCAAAATTAAAAAGGTTTCCGACTAAGTTCCGTTTGGTTGCTAAAACGCAAGTTTCTATAAATTTTACGAAATTGCTAATTAGCTTACCAAATTACGTAACAAGTTCAATTTCGTCCTCACTAGGCATCTAATGACTCCGATGAGTCGCTATCAACAATATAATAATCAATTATATTCACATATGCCTAAATAAATATTTAAGCACATAACTATGAGTTATTACTCATTTTCCCAACCGTAGGGAATTCTCACATGCCCACCTTCTGGACTGCCTTCAAGGCCAAATACCGGGTTCTCAAGAGATACCCTCCAACAGTGAGTCATCACTCACTTCACACGTGTTCATTAACACAACAGTAAGCATACCATGCATGCTAAAATAATATAATTAAATGTCGCGGGAGCGGGTATGATCGAACTGAATCAACATCAACCATTGCCTCTTCATATGTGGCAGGATCAGATTCAGATTCTATGGAGACAGCTTCAAAAACTTCTCCTAAGAACATGTATCTATCAGGCTGGCTGATAGTCCTCCCACTACGACAAGGTACTGGTACAGAAATGGGTGAAGAATTGGTGTTTTCTTGATTTACATCATTATTAACTATGGGTTGGACTGAGGGCTTTTCTTCTATTTCTCTCAGATCTATCCTTCCCTTAGGTTTATGGTTCATGATATAATCATCCTCCAAGAAAATAGCATTTGTACTAACAAACACTTTCTGCTCTCTTGGATCATAAAAATACCATCAATAAGTACCCTTTGGATACCCTACAAAATAACATACTTCTGATCTAGAATCCAACTTGCTCATCTTTCCTTTCAGCACATGTGCCGGACACCCCCATATCCGGAGATGTTGTAAAGAAGGCTTGCGCCCAATCCACATCTCCCGTGGTGTCCTGGGAACAGATTTGCTTAGTACTAGATTTAGTATGTATGCAGCGGTTTCCAAAGCATAACCCCAAAGGAATAAAGGTAACTCCGAATAACTCATCATCGACCTAGTCATGTCTAAAAGAGTCCGGTTCCTTCTCTCCGCTACACCGTTCTGCTGAGGCATACCAGGTGCAGTTAACTGTGACAGAATCCCATTCTGTACGAGGTGATCAATAAACTCTACTCGCCACCTCGATCAGATCGAATGGCTATGATATGTGTGCCCAATTGCTTCTCCACTTCAGGCCTAAATTCTTTGAACTTTTCAAAGGCTTCAGACTTGTGCTGCATTAGGTACACATATCCATACCTAGAGTGGTCATCAGTAAATGTTATGAAATACTCATAACCACCCCTTGTTCTAATATTTATTGGTCCACACACATCAGTATGAACTAATTCTAACAATGCATCGGTTATGTTGCCCCTTGCAGGAAAGGGCCTTTTGTTCATCTTACCCTCTAAACAAGACTCGCAGACTTCCATTGGTTCGAGAACCAAATCGCCTAAAACCGCTTCTTTGACTAGTCTGCCAATCCTATTCAGATTGATATGGCCAAGCCTCATGTGCCAAAGCCTTGTTGGATTAGTGGAAGGTTCCTTTCTTTTAGATGGTACAATTACCATTGAGTTATTAAGTTCCATACAAGAGTCTTTAGAGATATTGGGAGTAATCACATACAAGTCATTAGTTTTAACACCAGAATATATAAAAGAACTATTTCTTTTAATAACAACTTCTGTTCCAAAATGAAAAGAATAACCATTATTCGATAAATTTGAAACTGAAATTAAATTACGTCTCATCAAAGGGACGTAAAGAACATCTGATAAAACTATTGTCTTATTGTCCCAAAACTCTAAAACTACTACTCCTATAGCAACCGCAGAAACGGTTGCGCTAGAACCCAGAGTCAGCACGATTTTCCCATCACTGCATTTCCTGGTTAGTCGCACCAAAATCAATGCACCAAGTGTTTGAAGTATCCGTAATAAAACTTACTTCAATCACATGTGACTCAATCATACCTTGAACTCTTTCAGCTAAGAATTCTGGACAGTTCCTCTTCCAATGGCCCTTCTCACCGCATTGGAAACACTTTCCTTTGCCTTGGCCACCCACCTTCCCTTTGCCCTTACCTTTTCCATTAGATTTTGCAATCTTAGGAACCGGACCAACACTTGAACCACTAGTGCCAGCTTTCTTCTTCCCTTTCTTTCCTTTCGGCATAGATCGGGAAGAGGAAGTGATTTTCTCAACGTTCAGAACGTTGACCCCAGGTTTGATCACCCCTTCCGCTGCCTGTAAAGAACTCATCAATTCGCTCATTGAAAAATCCATTTTATTCATATTATAATTTAATTTAAATTGAGCGAATAACGGTGACAGCGTGTTGAGGATCATATCAACTTGGGTCTGTGCATCGATGTTGGCACATAGGGTTTCCAGCTCATTCAAATAACCAATCATTTTTAAAACATGTTCTTTGACTGGAGTCCCTTCCGACATCTTAGCACTCATTATCTTCTGCATAGCTACCTGTCTAGCAGGCCTGCCATGCTCCCCAAACATCTTCTTCAGGGATTCGATAATGTCACTAGAGGAATTGTTCGACTGGAATTGGTGTTGCAACACACCAGCCATTGAGGCCAGAATGTAGCAACGAGCCATTCCATTCGACTTCTTCCATTTGCCGCAGGTTCTTCGGGGCATGGGGTGGTGAGGACATATATGTGATCCTCCGCAGTTAATACGATGTCAAGGTTTCGTTTCCATTCAGTGTAGTTATTTCCAGTTAACTTGTTTTGAGTGAGTATGGTGGCAAGTGGACTAAATGTAGATCCAGACATTATGATTTACTGTAAAAATCAAAGGACAAAATAAATATGAATATCAGATTTTGACAGTTTGAAATAAAAGAATCCTTAAAACTCTTATTTTAAAACAAAGTCGCCGGAATATCGAAACAAAAGATTAAAGCCTCCGTGTGGTGGTAAATTTTCGATTTTTCGATTAATCACAACTTGTCCGCTATGCAACTCTTGCAAAACAAGTTATGACTCCCGATCCCTTTTGATCTCTAAGTTTCTGAATAATGCCCCGTGTGGGATCCCTTATCCATAGCTTAGCTAGTGTGCACCATTAACTAGGATCCAATCGCAATCGTCTTAAGTAGCACCTCCGTGTGGTGGTCACCCTCTAACACGTCTGATTGATCCTATCAAAGGAAGTTCATATCTAGTAACCAATGAGTAGTGTATCCTCCGTATGGAATGATCACCCCTGACGAGGTGACACAGAATGCATTACTCATCTTACAATGAACCGTTAATGGAAGATCGTGGGTGTTATTAATAAGACCCTCTCCCACTAGATTTAGAAATTAAGGATTTTGCTTTTTAGAAAAATGTTTTTACACATTACCCATAAACATCCAATGTTTACTAATGCGTTGATCGGTTTTTGAATTTTATTTTAGAAAACTTATTTTACGTGCATGCAAGTAGTAACAATGTAAAATGCCAATCACAAACCAAGCACATAAAACAAAAAACAAAAATAAAACAAAAAAACTAAAATGAAACAAAGGCATTCATATGCCTCTATCTCCCATGGCTCTATATCCATAGAACCTCCTCTTGGTTTGGTCGCCTCCAGCTCCATCTTCATAGACAACGGCTTGTTCTTCCATCTTCATGGATTTTCTAATTCTATTACATTGGTCCTATGCTTCTTTCGAAGCTTACAATTTATCTAGAAATAGAAATAACAACAGTAACAATAAAATAAAATGCTGGGGAAATCGGTGCGACTTTCCTTTTCGTAGGATTGAAGTTGCAGCGCCCTTTACATATGCCTTAACCAAACCAATAATAAAACATAATATACACCAATCTCAAATAATTAAATACAAAATTTAAAAGTCTTGGTGCCATGGGAGATAGCGACGAAGCTTGCTGCGAAAGGGTTAGTTGTACGCACATCCACATATATATAACAATTGGAACCGCTAATTGATTCACACAGTATATAAACTCTTTATATACTAAATTAGAACTTAAAACATCATCTAACTTCACTATCACAGTTCGATCGATCGAAGACCGTTCAATCGCTCGAACCTTCGATCGATTGAACACTGTTCAATCGCTTGAACTTTCTATTTCACAGAATGATTTGAAAAAATTTACAGAATAATTTAATATTAAAGCATATAATTTTTAAAGCATTTAAAACTGTGAAAAGAACAACTTGACAGAGAATCTGTCTCGATCGATCGAATGTCATTCGATCTATCGAACATATCCAATGTTCGATCGATCGAAACCTATTCGATCGATTGAGAATAGAGCATCTTCGATCGATCGAACCTACTTCGATCGATCGAATCCAACATGCATCCAATACAATCATAGATTTGTATTCTGCTGCGATAACGCTACAGAAACAGATCTGTGACGATGCAGTTTCGAACACAGTCCTAAAATCTACATGCAAATCAAAACTAGTGTTCCAAAACGCATCTATAGATCCAAACGAGCGTGGCTCTGATACCAATTGTAAGAAAAACCGGTTTAAATTAAAGTTTTAAACGCGCAGCGGAAGAATCAAGTTATAAAACTCATTGGTATCCCAGGATCTACAACCCGTCAATTCCATAGATGCGTAATAACAAGAGGGGATAAGTGTTATACGTTAGTGTTTTGAACCCAATTCTGATATCTTCAACCTTTGGTGATGCAGCAGCTTCCACTAGGTTGTCTTCACCCTTATGTCTCCTGCAGATGCCTGCCGGAAAGACTAAAGATGGTGGGATCTCTAATATAGAGGATAGAAAGGTTTAGGAAGACTAAAACAGTTTCTGTAGTGTCTGGTTAATAAAAACGACAAACTACTTTTCCAGAACGCAACTGTCCTATTTATAGATTTCCATAACCGACCTAGACTTTGAGCGATCGAAGATTTTTGATCGATCGAACCTTCGATCGATCGAACCATTCTCGATCGATCGAGACTGCCAAGACTTCAATCGATCGAACATACTTCAATCGATCGAACTTGTCTTGACAACATCCTCATGTGTCTTTCCAAGTATCCTGGCGGAGCTAAGAGTGGGACCTCCTAGGCTCTTTATTGTTGGCTCAGACCAGTTTGTTAATTACCATGACCAAACTCTTTGATCAGCAAACTAACCAACTGGTCAGTTAACGTTTACTCCACTATAAAACGATAACTGAACTCTAATGCAAAAGAACATATCCGAAGCGATAACTAGAGTTGTATGGTGTACTAATGTCCCTCTACCATCAGCATTCGTAATCATATTTAGGTAGTCGGATAACTGTTACTGTGAACCTGAATCATGATTACTTCTTGTATTCCTTGAGTCCCATTCACCTCTCATGATTACCAAACATGTTGATAACTCTTATCAACAAGACTGCAGTACTCAGTAATCGACATGGTGACATTCTCAAGGGAATGCTTACTCTAAATCAGAGGGTAGATTGTATCTTGACAATATATGTTCACAACCCTATGAACATGACATACCCAAGATACCCAGGTGTTGATCTTCTATAGACCTCACTGATTGGTAAGTCAAAGCAGCCATATCCATAGTCTGTGTTCATAATCATCTTAAGATTAAGAACATGTACCTTATACAAGTTATGAGTTCCTATCGACTGATTGACAGTCTTGAGTGTCAATAGGAAAGCTCAGGTCCGTCAATGCACTATAAGCACTAGCATATTAACTAAGAGTTACACTCCAATGATTGAGATTAATCACTCCATCCAATGGTAGCTAATCGTGCTATAGTATAAACCTGATGAGATATCCAGTCTCATCATCCACTGTGACAAGATCTAAGTAACAAAGAATAGTAATTCGTATCTCACTTGTATGTATCTCATACGTACACGAATTACTTACTATGATACTTAAGGATAACAATCATCTCATGAAAGAAACATACATAACTAAATGTAAAGCTGACATCCATATATTAAAATGTCAATGTCTCATATATAAAGTAATGGTTTGAGGGCACAAACCCAACAGTTTATATGTTCTCCTTGAACTTGTAGTAGGGTGCAACTTATCATTTTGTAATCATTAGACTTGATAAGTATTGAGTATAGACTAGTAAGATGTTGCAACTTGATATTTTGAATTCCTTGGACTCATGTTGTAACATAAGTACTTGGGAATTTGATGTTGAACTTAGAAAGTTTTATGTAAATTTTCATGTTATGGTTGGTTTTGTGTTATGGGTGGTATTGGACCACTCCGGTGAGTCTGGTTTGGTACTGCAAACATATTTGGATAAGTTTTAATTAAAACAAGTTGTTGGAAGGTTTTTAAATTCATCATGGCAAATAGATTTCCATCTCTTTATTACTTTTGTGGAATTGGAGTCTTCATGACTAGTTTTTCATTTGAATAAGGTTTGGATCATGTTTTGAATGTATATGAAAGCTTAAATATGTTGTTGATATGTTCATATGTGATTTGGAAGTGTTTCCAAAAGATTTTATGATGTTTGGGATCAACTAGGGGACTTGGTAATGTTTTGGAATGGTAAAAATAGGGTTTTTAGCAGCAGGAAACAGTTCTGTAGAACCCGGATCGATTCGGGTTAAAGGGAAGATCGATCCGGACTTCGTGAGGGACATTCTGCGAGGAAAACAGCAAAATGGATAGATCCGGGTACAAAGGGCGGATCGATCTGCTCACAAATTTTTCCGCCGTCCACTTTTACAGAAATGTGCATATCTCTTTCTAGAAAACTCGGATTCGCACACCGTTTTTTGGGTTGGAACTAGGACTCAAAAATCTAAATTTTTGTATAAAAATTTTGTCATCTTTTCTAAATGACCATTTTACCCTTGGGTCTATTTTGTCACGGCATAGTTCTATTATGTTGTTTAAACCATGTTACTTTGCTAATTAGTGAGTTTAGGGCATGTATCACCTTGTTACATGTGTCCTAATCCGCCCAGGACGGGTTAGGGTGTGACAATTTTTGGTATCAGAGCAATAGGCTAGAGCCTTTGGGACGAGAGATGTATACGACACATAGTGTGCACACAATAACCCGTAGCTACATGATTATGCATACACGTTTACTTAGCATGTTTTTAATGTTGATTAGAATGCCATGTGTTTCTTAAAAGTAACGTGTGTGTGTGTGTATATAATAATGTGGGTTCTAGGCAACAAGTCAAGAGGTGAGAACCCAAGTCGGATGGAACGAGTTAAAAGGCAATCGAAGGATTAGTCCGAGTGGCTGAAACTCATGTGGTCGAAGAAAGACCAGTACAACTGAATCCAAATCCGAGGAAGGAAGTTGTTACTATTTTGAAATTTCACAAGCAAAAACCAACAATATTCCGTGGGGAAGCTGACCCGATGAGGGCAAACTTTTGGATTTCTGACATTGAGAAAATTTTCAGGATATTACCATGTACAAAGGAGCAAAAAGTGTTGTTTACAGCTGATACACTAAAGGATGAGGCGCAATATTGGTGGCGTACCAAGCTGGGCCTAGGGCAACTGACAACTTGGGATCAATTTCTTGAGATATTTAACAAACAATACTTTTCGCAATCATTTGGTGATCAAAAAGCTCAAGAGTTTGTGGAGTTGGTACAAGGGGGAAAGACAGTTCGAGAGTAATCGACACAATTTACAAGTATGGCAAGGTTTGCCGGGGACATTGTAACGACTGAGAAAGTGAAAGCAAAAAAATTTATGGTAGGGCTACGAAGTGATATCCGAGGATGAATGACAGTATTTTGGGCTCAGACTTACACTGGGGTACTAGACATCGCCTCCATTTCCGAGAGAGATCTTGGGTTTACTTCAAGCATGCCACCACCACCGAGCCAACTAAGCAAATGGGTGGGATCATGTTTGTTTAGTGGTCAAGGAAATGCCAAGAGGCTGAGTCCGGGAGGGTCATCGACTAGTAGTGGAAGTGGGAGCATATTACGATGGATTTCGTATTGGGATTTCCATGATCTACAAAGTTAAATGATTGTATTTGGATCATTGTTGACCGATTGACTAAGTCAACCCATTTCTTACCGTTTAAAACCAGAATCCGTTGAAACTTATAGAGATTTATATCAAAGAGATTGTTAGACTTCACGGGGCACCAGTGTCGATAGTGTCGGACCGTGACACTCGATTTGTGTCGAGATTTTGGGAGAGCTTATAGAGCGCCATGGGGATGGCTTTACATTTTAGTACCGCATTTCATCCCCAGACCGATGGTCAATCTGAAAGGGTAATTCAAATTTTGGAAGGCATGTTGAGAGTATATGTTATGGATTTTAAGGCCGATTAGGAGACTCACTTGTCATTAATAGAATTTTCCTACAACAATAGTTTCCAAACCAACATTGGAATGGTGCCTTATGAGGCATTGTACGGAAGAAAGTGTAGATCGTCGGTTTGTTGGACAGAAGTTGGTGAAAAACAGCTTTTGGGACCGGAGATAGTACAAATTACTACTAACAAGATTCGATTGATAAAACAGCAGTTGCAAATAGCTCAAAGTCGTTACAAAAGTTATGCGGATACAGGTAGAAGACCATTAGAGTTCGAGACAGGTGAGTATGTCTTTTTGAAGGTGTCACCTTCGAAAGGTATAGCACAGTTTGGTAAGCGTGGTAAGCTCAATCCGAGGTATGTTGGACCTTATTTGAGTTTGAATCGGGTTGGACCATTAGCCTTGATTCGTGGTGAAAAGTGCATATTCATAGCATATTATATGGTCTTTTATGCATACTTTTATCCCCAACGTCCCTACATTTAGGTGCATTCTAATAACAATGTTCTTTTTTTTGTGTTAATGCTAAAACATATGTTTATGCGTTGTTTTATAGGTATTAGAATGTAATTCAATGAAGTGAAGCTAAAGAAAAGTGATTCTGGTGAAGAGAACAGTTGAAGTAGCTGAGAAAACGCCAATTTTGACAATGAAGACTTCATATTTGGAAGATTTCCCCAGAAATATAAAATGTAGATCTTTGAGTTACGGTCGCGTGGCCGCATACGGGAGGTTAATCCGAGCTTCGAGTGAAAAGTTATGGCCATTCTCCCATCGGTGTGCAGAGTTGTCAAAATTAGAGAAGTTCAAGCGATTGAGGAGAGTTCAATCGATTGGACCTTCGATCGACCGAACTAAGTTCGATCGATCGAAATTTATTTTCATCCAAAAGTTGCGTAATCTCTTCAGGAACCCTATAAATAAGTCGTTTTGATACTAGACGAAGGGAGGACGCTCCAGAATGCAAAAAACAGTAGTTTAGGGTAGTTTTAGGGTTAGATTAGGAGTAGATTAGGTTATATTCATGTTATTCTTCATCTTTTCCATTCATTTATTGAAGATTATTGAAGATTAAAGTATAGTTCAAGATTATTATAAGTTTATTTCAGATTATTTTCAGGTTTTTCTGTTCCTTTATCGTATTTGATTGTTTATTGTTATAGTTGTTATGATTGTTTGGTTTTACTATTTCTGCACTAGTTTTATTATGTTTCCGTAGTTTATACGTTGGAAATATGTGATGAAATATTAATTTTTAGCCTCTGCCATGTATGATATAGAAAACCTGGGCTCTATCGATCGAAGGTATTTCGATCGATCGAACTGGAGCCATAGTCAAGCGATCGAAGACATTTCGATCGATTGAAGGATGATGATGTCCGATCGATCGAGAGCTCTTAGATCGATCGAACATGTTAATTCCTGAGATGATTCTTTTAAGTATTCCATGACTTTCTATTTTAGAAATCTGTCATCAAATTGTCCCTATAAGCTCAGTTTGTCACAACAATTTTTAGAACTTAAAGCCTTAAGGCCTTTTCTTCAATGACTTTTGAAAACCACTTTGAATGCTAACACCATTTAGAGTGCAAGTAATAACCATTGTTTTAAACTATCTTCCTAATATTTTAAATCAATTGTGATGATATAGTCCCGGACATGTAAGGGCTATTGATTCTTTATCTTTAGAAAAATACTGAATGCTGAAAAGGAATGAACTCCATAAAACGTTAATGAGTATGCATGGTAGATGGTTAGGATCAATGTGGATTCATGTGTTTCCAACACCTTTAATTTATCTGTTTAATTAATTATGTTTCTTTATACTTTAGTTTGTTATTTAGTTTAATTTAATTAATTAGGATTCGTTAGAACCTCCACCCGTATATTCATCTTTTTCCCTTTCTTTAGGTCATAACTTAGTAGATATTCTTCCTATTCCTTCCTTGTGGGATCGACCTAGACTTCCAGTACTATATTATTTGCACGATCACCTACACTTTGGTGTTGCACAAGAGCGCCCAACTTTTTAGTCGTGTCAAGTTTTTGCCGCTGTTGCCGGGGAAGGCAAAGGTTAGGATTTTACTAAGTTATCTCCAATTTTTTTACTTAATAATAATAAAAATAAAAATAAAAACTTTGGACTATTTTTTCTCTCACAAGAAAAAAAATAAAAATAAAAAATAAAATTCTATTGTTTAAAAATTGTGGATAAACATGTCTTATCCATATTACCCTCCATACAACACAAACACAACGAATAGTACACATTAGGTAATGGTCCCCCAAGTTGGCAAGCACCCACATGTGACGCGAACTATCAACTCGAATGCTACCAACCACCACAATGGGGAAACAATAGCATTAGTCCCCCGTGTTATCAAATGCAACAAGAACCTCCACATGGAGAGTTCTATCAATCGCAATGGGGATATAACCAAAATGATAATGTAGAATATAGTAGTAGCTCCCACGATTACCAAACGCACCAAGACTTTCCCTTTGGCGAGTCTTGTCCACAAACACAATGCGATGAGAATTACTACCAACCACAATGGGGCGAAACTTCATATAGTAATAATGAGGAGAATAACCAAGTTGAGGATAATGGTATGTTAAAATTGCTGCTTAGTGAAATGAAAAGGCTAGATAGTGCACTTGATAAATTAGAAACTAGATATCAACAAGCATTTGATAGCCAACCTATAGAAGACTATACCAGTCCTTTAATATTACAACCCGAATTTCAAGACACTAACAATGGAATAGAATTGGAGGACAATGATGGGTTTATACTGAATGAGGTTAACAACTCGTTCAAGAAAGTGACAACCCAACAAGAACTCCAAAACCAAACCATTGAGCATGAAGTTGTAGAACCATCTTCTCCTCAATATAAAACCCCAGACATCAATTCTTTTACTGCCTGGATAAAATTGCACAATCTCTTGGTCCAGAGCAGCTCAATAGACGACAAACATAGTGAGGAGAGTTACAAGGATGAGAATGAGGATTTAAAAGCTGATGAGAGTTTAGGTGATTGCACACAACTAGGAAATGAGGATTTACCTGCTGACTTTGCCCCTATCATTGAAAGTGACCCTAGGGAGGACGTAACTAAAAAATCTAAATCTGATATAGATTCTTGTGATATTCATGAACCCTCACCTCTTTCGGCCGAAGAGGTGGGGTCACCAAGTTGCCCATCACCTATCCCCTTTATTAATCAAAGCTCTCATCCCGAGCTTGAAAGTTATGTGTACCCCACTAATGAACAAATAGAATGTGTTGTGGAAGAGGATGGTAAGGATTCTAGCACATGTACTTCGCAAAGTTTTATTTTTCAAAATTCTTTGAGAGATGACTTGGAAAATATTGGGCCCATATTAGATGATCTTAAACTTCAACAAGAAGCTAGTAATCTTCTAGACTACTTGACCTTCTTAAATAATAATGATATTGAGGCCCAAATAGATAGCTTTATCCAAGTCCAATCCAAAACCATGTGCATAGAACAAAAATTAAGTTATTGTGATCATATTTCTATAGATTCTGTTCTAGGACAAGAGGAGGGTAATGAAACTTCATTAGAACATTACTTCGACACTACCCCTTTTATCGAACCGTGACCACCTCCTTGTATTAAAATAGAGGCTATTATAGGAACTACCAACACCAAAGATCTTTTCTTGAGTATAATTCCTAAAAAGTGTGGTATACCTCTTATAACTATCCCCAACAAATTCGGAAGCCATATGTTTTGCATCATCTCCTCTGACCTTGAGCCTGACATTAGTTGGGGGGGAGTTGCATTTTTGTGAGGATCCCCGCACTCTTCTCACTGCTAAATTATTTCATTGGGAAGATCGTCAAAAATTTCGGTTGTTACTTTATGATAAAAATCTTGATTAACCAAATTTATTTACTGAGTAGTTCTATTATATTCTCTATTTTTCCTTGTTGTTACTAATGATTTTGCAGGTGACTTAAAAAAATTGGATATTAATGCCTCGAGTAAACATCCTTCCTTCTCTCGCTTTACTTTACATATCTATGTGCTAAGTTTAAAACATTGAGGACAATGTTTAGTTTTAGTTGGGGGGAGTGAGTCATTGTATGCCTCGTTTATTTTTTTTTATGCTTTAATGTCAATACACATGCTTAGCAACATGACTCAGTAAATCAAAATTGCAAAATTTTTAAAATTTTTAATTTTTTTTATATAATAAAATGGTTCTTGCATTTTTCTCTAGTTAATGTAGTTAGTTATGATGCATTAGTGTTATTTTCTATATGTTATTAGTATGTGATACACAATGGTAGTTTGTTTACTATCTTAGTTATAGTATATTTCATGCCTTTTAATCTTCAAATAACTTGAGCACGTTGTGACAATCTTAAAATGGATTAGTAAGTATAGCTTAGGTGTCTTGAGAGACTGTAGTGGAGACTAATAACCCAAGCGAGCTTTTGTGCCATTCTTTGTTTTGAGGGTTTTATAAAATTACTCTTACTTTTTGAAAAGCGTATTAATTCGTTGAAAGTCTCAATTTTCTTCATTTTGACTGATCACTAGAAGAGAACGTTCAGGATTTACCAAATCTAGAGCACTTGAATTTACTGAAATGAATAATTCTATGAACTTAGAAGATGATTTAGGCCATCTTTTAACCATACATGTATAATACAGCATTGACCTACCTCTATGATATTCCTTTACTTCACCTCTTGAGCCTTTATCATAATCTCCTTGTCTTTACAATCCTAAAGTTCATACCTAACTCCATATAAGAGTTTGAGTTTCTTTTCTATATCTAGGAGTGATTGGGATGTGTTGACGCGACAATAAGTTTGGTTAGTGTGAATAAGGGAAAGTTGGCAAAGAAAAAAAATGATGAAAAGAAAAAAAGAAAAAAAAATATATGCCAATGGTTGTTACAAAAGAAAAAGAAAAAAATAATAAAAAAAAAAGAGTGTGAAAGAAAAAAAAATATATTAAAAAAAAAAGAAGAGAGAGAGTGGAGATGTGGGAAAGTTTGAAAAGTTATGGCAGATATTCCAATCACATTCGTTGACCCAGTTAAATATCACGAACCTCTTCCTTCTTTCACCTAACACCTCTTTTTCAAAGTCCTGATGATTTTAAGTTGATTGGATTAGAAGTTAAGGTAAAGAGAGAATTCTCCACAGTATCTCGTTCACACTTTATCGTATTTGATTATCTATTCTTATAGTTATTATGATTGTTTGGTTTTACTGTTTCTGCACTAGTTTTATTATGTTTCCGTAGTTTAGACGTTGGAAATATGTGATGAAATATTGATTTTTAGCCTCTACCATGTATGATATAGGAAACCTAGGCTCGATCGATCGAAGGTATTTCAATCGATCGAACCAGAGCCATAGTCAAGCGATCGAAGACATTTCGATCGATTGAAGGATGATGTTGTTTGATCGATCGAGAGCGCTTCGATCGATCGAACATGTTAATTCCTGAGATGATTTTTTTAAGTATTCCATGACTTTCTATTTTAGAAATCTGTCATCAAATTGTCCCTATAAGCTCAGTTTGTCATAATAATTTTTAGAACTTAGAGCCTTAAGGCCTTTTCTTCAATGACTTTTGAAAACCACTTTGAATGCTAACACCATTTAGAGTGCAAGTAATAACCATTGTTTTAAACTGTCTTCCAAGTATTTTAAATCAATTGTGATGATATAATCCCGGACATGTAAGGGCTACTGATTCTTTATCTTTAGAAAAATACGGAATACTGAAAAGGAATGAACTCCATAGAACGTTAATGAATATGCATGGTAGATGGTTAGGATCAATGTGGATTCATATGTTTCCAACACCTTTAATTTATCTGTTTAATTAATTATGTTTCTTTATACTTTAGTTTGTTATTTAGTTTAATTTAATTAATTAGGATTCGTTAGAACCTCCACCCGTGTATTCATCTTTTTCCCTTTCTTTAGGCCATAACTTAGTAGATATTCTTCCTATTCCTTCCCTGTGGGATCGACCTGGACTTCCAGTACTATATTAATTACACGATCACCTACACTTGGGTGTTGCACAAGAGCGCACAGCTTTTTAGTCGTGTCAAGCCTATCGATTGGAATTGCCACAAGAGTTAGCAAATGTTCACAATGTGTTCAATGTATTGATGCTTCGTCGCTATGTATCAGATCCGAAACATGTTATCATTCCAGAACCATTGGAGATTCGAGAAGATATGACTTATGTAGAGCATCCGGTGCAAATTCTTGATAGAAAGGATCAAGTATTGAGAACCAAGGTGATTCCTCTTGTAATGGTTCAATGTCAATGGCGTAGCCATTCAATTGAAGAAGCTACTTGGGAACGGGAGGACAAAATCTTAGCCAAATACCCGCACTTATTCGATACTTGAGGTAAGAGTAAGTTTGGGGACCAAACTTCTTTTTAGGGAGGGAGAAATGTAACACCCATCCCAGAAAAAGGGTTAATTAACATGTTAATATGCATTAGTTTACACAATTAGTGTATAAGATGGGTTAAGGAGAGGCTTGGACTCGCCCGAGGAAAGTGTTCAGTAAGGACACTATTGGAAAAGTTCCCAGTGAGGAGGGACAGGTTTGGAAGTGGGACCCAGTGAAGGGCCAGGATAAAATATAAAATAATTTATATTTAAATTATTAGATGCATTTTATATGACTACTTGGAGTATGTTTAGTTCTTTCCATATCAAATTGTTTAAATATTTTAGCTTTTAATGCCTGTTTGGGTACTCGTATAAGAGTATGAACGAAAGTGATTTATAATTGGTAGGTGCGATAGCAACTTCACAAAATATTTGGGACCATATTTGGGACCCATACAGAACATAGACAAACACCCATTTAGATAATTGGGTAGTTAATGGAATGTTTAGGGTGTTTCATAATAAGAACTTAAGAAATTTCGGGGGTGTAAATGAAAAAGGAGAAAGTTAAGGTCAAGACACCTCATGCTTATGCATGTGTAAGTGTCAAATGAGAGGGAGATCTCCTAATTTACAGAAATTCTAAGGAAAAGAGATAGACACCGAGAGAGAGAGAAAGGAGATTCCGTCTCCGACGCTGTCTTTCCGCCATTCCATCGCTATCCGACGTCCAATTCGCTTACCGAAGCTAAATTCGGACTCGTAGAGGTGCGATGATCATTTCTATACCTTTTATTTATGTTTTAATCATCGGATTTTGGTAGCTCGTACTAATCGATGACACGCGATTCACCGAGTTCATGTTGGAATTTCTTCGGAATGAACTTTGGGTTGGGAACTGGTGAAATTCTGCACATATTGGCTTGATTTGGGGTAGAACTTGTTGAAGGTGAGTTTTCTAACTAAAGTCTGATTGTGCCTAAATGTGTTAAATGCTCCAATGATGATTAAAGATGATGATTTATGTTTAGGAGCCATGAGAATGCATTATTGAGAATTTGCATGTCAACTAAATGAGAATTGCTATGTTTACATGCTTATATGCTTATGTGGTAATCAATGAGTACCGGTGAAATGATTCATTGTTGGGAGTTGACAAGTGGGTATATTTGTAGAATATATCAACGCTATAACAATAAAACAACATAGTTTAGTCCACAATTTCCCATTTTATTTGCAGATTGTTTGACATTGCCAGTTTATGTACAATGAGATGAATCTATGATGAGTTTTTGTATTAGATGTTATTTTATGCAGATATGCTATGTTGTCAGGAGCAGGAATGAAGTACAGCAAAAGTGTAAAGTTAAGGTACAAAGGAGACATTGCAAAGTTGAAAAGAGGATCTCAAGCGATCGAAGAAGGCTCGAGCGATTGAGAGTTCAAGCAATCGAAGGCTTTTCAAGCGCTTGAGGAGTATTGACGTTCAAGCGATCGAACCTAGTTCGATCGATGGAACATGACTTTACCATATTTTTGCGGGCACGTAGCAGAGACGTATTTTGAACCCTAGCTTAGGATTTGCCTATAAACACACGATGTAAACATGTCCATAAAGACACCCAATTAGAGTTTCACCAGTTATATAGAGAGAGAGATAGAGAGTTCTTCATGTTTTGTAGGTTCCTTGCTTGGATAATCAATATTTTGGATCTCTATTGAAGTTTAATACGAGTTCTCATGTTCCAGGTTTTATTTTATCTTTTTAGTTTACTTTCTGCACCTAGTTTACAGTAGTTTAATCTATTTAGATCGTAAGTTTTGAATGCTAGTCATAGTTTTTCTATAAGTTTTATGTTTAAAACACAACCAAACACAGCCTTAATCATGTCTTACATTACAAACATATTTTCTGTAATCCAAATCATGTTTGAATAGTCCAGTAGTTGGGAGATCACGACGAAACAGTGATCTCCAGCCTCTACCATGCACTGCAGAGAAGCCCTGTGTTCAATCGATCGAAGGTATTTTGATCGATCGAACCAGAGAACAGTCAAACGATCGAGGAAATTTTGATCGATTGAAGGATGAAACAGTTCGATCGATCGAGAGCGCATCGATCGATCGACCATGAGAATTCCTGAGATGATCCCTTTAAGTGTTCCAGGACTTTCTATTTTTAAGATTCTTTATCAAATTGTTCCAATACGTTGAGTTTGTCAAAATAGTTTTAAAACTTAAAGCCTTAAGGCTATTTTCTTTAATGACTTTTGCAAACCACCTTGAATGCTAACACCATTGACGGTGCAAGTCTCAACCATTGTTTTAAATTTATCTTTTAAGTATTTTAAATCAATTGTGATGATGTAGTCCCGATCATGGAAGGACTATTGATTCTTTATCTTTAGACAAATACAGAATACTGAAGAGGGATGTACTCCTTAGAACAATAATGAATGTGCATGGTAGATGGCTAGGACATTGTGGATTCGTGTGACCCCAACGCCTTTCTTTTATAGAGTAAACACTTGTTTTGAAATCTGCTTAGTCATTAGTTAAATTGCTAATTTAGTTTAATTGTCTTATTATAGTAGTTGATAATTCTGGAACTTAGTGTTCTACACTCTATTTAAATTATTGATTTTTTTTCCTTTTCGTTTTGAGATTAGTCTATGTTAGTACACTATCACCTTCTCTGTGGGATTGACCTGGTCTTATCAGTTTTATTACTTGCACGATCACCTACACTTGGGTGTTGCACAAGAGCGCACACATTTATTTCGTGTCAAGTTTTTGGCACCGTTGCTGGGGAAGGCGACTAGCTATTGCTTAGATTACCTCACTCTATCTTCGTCTACTTCTAGTTTTTCTTTTTCTTTTAGTTCTTTAGATTAAAATCTTCTTAGGTTTTCCCTTTCATGTCTGATAATTCTATTGAAGGTATTTTCGGCAATCCACTTTATTCCTCTGATTCTTCAAGCTCTATTAATCCTATAACCACTCCTTCAAACTCTATGGTTGACGACGGAAGTTAAAATGATGAGAATAGGGTTGTACCCATTGATGATTCTTTGCGTCCCTTGCGCGAACTCATGAAGCCCGCACATGCACCCACACCTTCTTGCATTCTCATTCCTCCACACGCAGGCGAATTTCAATTTCACAATGGAATGATTCAACTCCTTTCAACCTTTCATGGGATGGAAAGTGAGTAGGCGTACTTGCACCTTAAGGATTTTGAGAATGTTTGCAAAGCATTCTCCCAAAACTGTCCCGAGGATGTAACGCACGTAATCCTCTTTCCCTTCACCCTGAAGGATAAAGTAAAAGCATGGTTGCAGGCCACCTCAACAATTCAATCAAAATAGATCAAACAATTATAATCAATCTCAGCCCTCTAATCAACAATCTAATGCTTATGTACCACCGCATAAGAAGATACAAGAAGAAGATTCTCTAAACAACCCAAATGTGGCACAATAATTGCTACAATTGATGACCAAGATGAATGCTAACCTTGAAAGAATGGGGGCTAGACAAGAAGAATTAATGTTCCCTACCCAACCAATTCCAAATCCAAAGGGGCATAACAATGGCCCTGGCAATCAGGAACATGCTAAAGCCATGACTGTCCTAAGGAGTGGCAAGATAATTGAGAAAAACACCCCAACTTCTCATGTCGAGGAAGTAGAAGATGAGGAAGAAGAGGAAGCGGTAAACAAGGAGGAGCTATCGAGTGGTAGTGAAAATCCTAAAATTAAAGAGGGAGCTTCAATAGAAGTTAAGGAAAGAGTGAGAAGGCCGGGAAAGGAACCCGCAAGTGAAGAGGTTCCAAAATGCCCTTTCCCCGCACCTTATCCTCAAAGATTAAAGAAACCTAAGAATGAGACTAAACATCAGGAGTTCTTAGAACTATTCAAACAAGTGAAAATCGATCTTCCATTTCTTGATGCTATTAAACAAGTATCATCCTATGCTAAGTTCCTAAAAGACTTATGCACGGTCAAGAGGCAACAAAGTGTGAAAAAACATGTGTATATTGCTTGTCAAGCAAGCGCAATAATCCAAAATGAGCTACCCCCTAAATTTAAGGACCCTGGTACACCTACAGTCTCATGCATAATAGGCGATCAGAGAATTGATAATGCACTCCTAGATCTTGGAGCAAGTGTAAATCTACCGCCATAATCTGTGTATCAACAATTAGGATTAGGTGAGCTCAAACCTACCCGAGTTGCCCTACAACTGGCAGATAGATCAGTCAAATTCCTAAGAGGAGTGTTAGAAGACGTCCTTGTACGAATTGATACATTCATATTCCTGGTAGATTTTGTGATTCTAGACACTGAACCTGTCTCTAATCCTTGTGCACAAATACCGGTGATTTTTGGACGTCCCTTCTTTGCCACAATTGATGCCACCATACACATCCGAAGCGGTATTATGACTCTCGTGTTTGGGAACATGACACTTAACGTCAATATTTTCTCAAATCTCAGAACTGAAGAGTACGATGATGAGGAAGAAGTTAACCTTATAGAAATGGTCATAGAAGATACATCTGACTTGGTCAGCTATACTAACCCGGTGGAAGCAGTTGCGAGTAATGACTTTTATAAAACTGATAACTATACCCCATAGGAAGCCGACCTAAGTCAAACATGTTTGATGATGGATACAATAGAGGAAGTCATTGCGGAATGTATGTGGGTGGCACTTTATGAGCCACTGCCACCTAAGACAAAACTTGCAATGCCTTCTAACCTTCAATTCCCTGACTTAGAATTAAAGGAGCTTCCTAAGGAGCTCAAATATGCCTTTCTGGGAACTACAAGACTTACCCTGTAATTATTTCCTCTACATTAGATATTGAAAAGGAGAGTAAGTTGCTTAATTTGATAAAACATCATAAGGTGCATTAGGATGGATGATTGTCGACCTCAAAGGCATAAGGTCATCCATTTGCATGCACAAAATCTATCTAGAAGAAGATGCAAAGCCTTCAAGGCAGATGCAAAGGCGTCTTAATCCCAACATGCAGGAAGTCATTAAAAAGGAGGTTTTGAAATTACTCGATGTTGGGATAATTTATCCTATAGCTGACAGTTCTTGGGTTAGTCCAACCCATGTTATCCCAAAGAAGGCAGGCATTACTATAGTTCCTAATAAAGAAGGCGAGTTGGTACCCACCTGCATCCCCACCGGATGGCGGATGTGTATAGACTATCAAAAATTAAATTTGGTAACCCAAAAAGACCACTTCCTTTTTGTCGTTCATGGATCAGATGTTAGAACGCGTGGCGGGTCATAAGTACTATTTCTTCTTGGATGGATACAGTGGGTATAATCAAAATCAAAATAGCTCCTGAAAATTAGGAGAAAACAACGTTCACTTGTCCATTCGATACCTTCACCTACAGTCAAAATGCCATTTGGCCTTTGTAATGCACCCGCTACTTTTCAGCGGTGCATGTTAAGTATTTTTAGTGACATGGTCGAACAAATACTTGATGTCTTCATGGAAGATTTCTCGGTGTTCGGCCATAGTTTTGATAATTGTTTAAAAAACTTAAAAAGAGTCCTCTCAAGGTGTGAGGACAAAAATCTGGTTTTAAACTTTGAAAAGTGTCACTTTATGGTGACTAAAGGGATCGTACTCGGGCATGTTATTTTAGCCGTAGGAATCTAGGTTGATAAGGCTAAGATCGATATCATCTCAAATTTGCCTGTCCCATGCTCAGTCAAAGACATTCGCTCTTTTCTAGGACACGCAGGATTTTATCGACAGTTTATTCAAAACTTTAATGCTATCTCCCGACCGCTCAATCAACTGCTCGCTAAAGACGCACCTTTTGAGTGGTCGGGTGATTGCCAACAGTCTTTTTATACACTAAAGAAACTTCTGACCTTCGCACTGATAATGTAAACTCCCGATTGGAGTTTACTCTTTGGATTGATGTGCGACGCAAGTAACTACGCCATTGGTGCGGTCCTAGGTCGGAGAAAGGACAACAAGCCCTATGTAATATATTACGCTAGCCAAACTCTAAACGATACTCAAATGAATTACACGACCACCGAGAAAGAGTTGCTGGCCATAGTTTTGCCTTAGATAAGTTTCGTGCCTATTTACTATCCAAGAAAGAAGCAAAAACAAGGTTGATTCTATGGATACTACTCCTTCAGGAATTTGACTTAACAATAAAAGACAAAAAGGGAGTAGAAAACGTAGTGGCAGATCACTTGTCACGGATAACCTTCGAAGACAAAACTGAACTACTACCAATAAATGACACATTTTTAGAAGAGCAATTACTGGCCATGTCTAGCTTACCCCTGGTATGCGGATGTCGTGAACTATCTGGTAACGGGAGAAAACCCAGAACATTGGTCAGTGCAAGATAAAAAAAGATTCATCGCATTTGCTCGCCACTTCTTTTTTGATGACCCAGATCAGGTCATTCGATGATGTGTACCTAACGAGGATATAACCATTATCTTGGCTCCATGCCACTCTGAGGCATATGGTGGCCATTTCGTATCAAAGAAAACTACACACAAAGTCTTACATAGCAGTTTTTATTAGCCCACCATATTTAAAGATGCCCATAAATTATGCAAATCATGCTAACACTGTCAAAAGCTTGCCACAATCTCGAAACGGCTATGCCCTTCACCCCCATTATTACAATAGAAATATTTGATTGCTGGGGCATAGATTTCATGGGCCCATTTCCCAAATCGAACCAAAACAAATACATACTCCTTGCTGTGGAGTATGTCTCGAAATGGGTGGAGGCAACACCGACAAGGCAAAATGACCATAGAACAGTAATTTCTTTCCTAAAAGAAAACATTCTGTCACGTTTCGGAACCCCCAAAGCATTAATCAGTGACCAAAGTAAGCACTTTTGCAACAGACCTTGGAGTCACTCCTCAAAAAGTACGGGGTTAATTAAAAAATTGCTTTAGCCTACTACCCACAGACAAATGGGCAAGTGGAGTTGGTAAATTGCTAAATCAAGCACATTCTCTAGAAAACAGTTAGCTCCAACACAAAATATTGGGCTTATAAAATGACTGATGCGCTGTGGGCCTATCGTACTACTTTCAAAACCAATTTGGGAATGTCCCCATACAGACTAGTGTACGGGAAAGCATGCCACCTCCCCGTTGAAATTGAACATAAAGCTTATTGGGCAACACGCTCATTAAATTTCGATATTAACAAGGGAGGATAACTGAGAAAGCTTCAACTCTCAGAACTTGAGGAAATACGCAGAGATGCATATGACAATGCGAAGCTGTATAAGAGAGGTTGAAGGATCGCCATGATAAAACTATTTTTTGTAAATCCTTCGAGCGGGGGCAAAAAGTTCTGTTGTACGACTCCCGCCTCCATCTTTTCCCAGGAAAGCTCCGATCCAGATGGACAATCCCATTCGTGGTTAAATCAGTATTTCCACACAGAGTAGTTGAACTGGTGAATCCCAAGAACGACGAGAGCTTCAAAGTTAACGGTCAATGGTTAAAGCTGTTCTTGGAAAATTTTTAATCTGAAGCTGAGCACATCCAACTGGATGAGCCCAACTATTCATCCGTTTAAAACACCAAGAGCTCCACCTAAAACTGTTGTTGTAATTTTTGATTTCTGCATTTTGTTTCAATTCATTTTTTTTTGCTTTGCTTAGTATTTTTGAGTGTGACATCGAACTTTAATCCAGTATACCTTTATAATATTCATCTGCAGGTTTTGATCATGAGCAGTATCGAAGACACTAGCTCTGTCTATTCGTTAGGATCTTAGGGGGACCCGGAGTTCCCAAATCTACCCTGGACTGCTGAAGAAATCGAATTTTGTCTTTCACCATATGAAAAACTAGGGGCGGATGACCTCATCAATTTATCCCATGGGTATGTCCCTATTCTACCTGTCCTTCTTGCATTTAACCCCTTTAAACACATGATATTTCCCTCTGATGATGAGGAGGAGGACGAGGAAGGGGACGATTTTGGACTGGCAAATAACAATTTGTGGCAACAATGGGACATCAATGACTAGCATGATGTCGTGGTTGGGAACCACTGCGCTGTGTTTATGTTTGACGACGATTTCATTTTTATTGTGTTGGTTCCTTATATGTATGTGCACTCAAGCTACTTGTTTTTATAGAATTCAATGCCCTCTAACAGCTAGTGCACGATGCGCATTCATGCCAATAGTGAGGTTGGATCAAAGTCAAACTTTCTTTTATTATAGTTTCCTTTTTCAATTGCTTTTATTCTTTTATTCCCTAGTCTTACTTTTCATTTGTTTTCTTTTGTTGTTTCTTGTCTAGGATTGTCACTATGAATCTCAATGCTGCACCGTTGTTCCTCCCACATCTGTTATTCCATAGGCCACCCACGTGGTCCCTTAGCACTCTGCCACAGGAGGGAGAGCAATTGAGGAGTTATATTCCTCTACTATGTCTCCATCAGGATCGCTAAGATCCCCTCTCATTTGCACATTCCATTCTTGGGAGAATCCAGATACACACGATGATATTCTCGAAGCTTTCAGATCTTTTGGGACCGTGAACTATCAACCTTGGATTCCAACAATAGAGAATTGGCAGAGTACTACAATGACACAGTTGTGGAAGACGATAGTTTCATGTAAAACGCCAGCTGCAGCTCCCGTTTTTGGTGATCAATCTTTATGGAGTCGTAGTTGTAGTCTTAGACAAAACATTTATTTTCAGTTTTCATTTTACATTATAATAAGGTCTAAGTACCAATTGGGGGTTAATGTTGCAATCGGATGCTATAAAAGTTTATATCTATGGGTTTTTGTAAATTTTATATTTAAATGGTGAGTTTGTTTGTCCTTATATACTATGAGCAATCTGCTATTTTTGCATTTCTATATGTTTGGTTCAGTTTCTGCAAGTTGGGGCTAAACAGTTACTCTAAAATAGGGATCCTGAAACTTTTAGTCTCGATCGATCGAACTTCCTCGATTGATTGAACATTTGCTCTCTCAAGCGATTGAGAGAGTAAGGGAGCTTTAGGCGATTTTCTTCGTCTCATTTCCAGACACCTCCCTCAAGCGATCATTCCTGGCTTACATCTTTTCTAACTCACCACCATCTTCATCTCATCTTCTTCTCCACTGCGTGTAACCCGAGGTAAGGTTCTGATGAATCCCTTATGCCTATATTTGTTAGATAATGACGTGTGCCCCCCTTTGGTCTTGAGACCATTTTTAGTCTTCTATTTTTCTCTTTTCATTGCTTGTTTTTGTTTCTGCAATTTCTCGTTCGCTACGCTGAACCACTGTGTTCGATCGATCGAACTAGGCTCGAGCGCTTGAACTTGACCAGTTTCAATCGATCGAAAAAATTCAATCGATCGAAATATTGTAGAGACAGTTTCTATTTTTTTTAGTTGTTGTTTTGTGTCTGTTTCCTTAGTTCCTCTTGTATTCTTTCTTTCAGATGAATCCCATTACAGGCTATCACAAAGAGAAGCCATTTGATCTCCTCGTCCAGGATACAATCCCTGCCCACGGGTTTCGGAACACCCTCGATCGTCAATGGTTTACCCGCTATTTTTAAACCCGGAAAGTAATGATCGAGAGACCTTTGGAGAGCGTTTGACTATCTTGCCCTTGGTTCTTAGCAAAGATACAAGCCATGCCACATTGGTTCGATATGCTGACACAGGCCAAGGGGGTCAATCTTTCGTGGATCCGTGAGTCTTGTGCCACTATGATCAGGGATCCGGCTGCTCCTTTCACCTATCAATCCTTCTTTCACAATCGGGAGTTTATTTTTAGCCCTGCCACGGCTGTCATCGCTATAGGCATGCCTGAGGTACCAGACTATATTTATCCTCAACTGCCAGGTGCCCCAGAGATTTCTCCCTCCACCATAGCTCATGAGATTATGGGGGGAGCCGTTCAGAGGTGGAATGGCATATCACTTATTGAGGATCAGCACCTCACCAAAAATGATCACCTTCTCTACCTCGCTCTATGTAATTGCATTCTGTTGACATCCTACCATGAGAAGTTGGAATCGTGGTATGCCTGAGTTCTTTATGCCATCGGGATGGGGCAGAGTGTCTGTTTACCTTGACTTTATATTGACTTCATGATACAGCCCACCCGCTACATTGCTACCAAGCGCCATCTGAAGGGCGCTTGGCCCATTCATCGTGTCATCGCCCAGCCCGGTTTACTCCCATTAGCCACAAATAATATTCGTTTTGCATCTAGTCAGTTCGAGGAGACAACAACACGCAGTTCAGATGCACAGAAAAGTAGAAAAGGAAAGGGTAAGGAGAAAGTTGGGAGGAAAAAGAGGAGGACTGGAGGCACTAATACTTAGGGCACTTCTGGGATGCCTTCTGAGGCTAAGGAGCATGACTCTGGCCATGAGTCCGACCTTGTTGCTGAGGTTGAGAGATACGAGATCCGACAGATATCGCAGGCCCAAGGAGAGTCGTCGTCTGTGTCTTTTCAAAGCATTCATGTGATGCTACTTAACGAAAGAGAGACACAGATATGACACGAGGGCAGGGTTGACCAGGCTATATCCTGACTTGAGGGCAAAATTGACCTAATATTGCTACATTTCGAAGTTGACCAGTCCCTCCATACACCACCACCTACAGACAGATCAACCGATGCACCTACTGCTCCACCTGTCGGTGCTCCATCCTCATCATCGGCTCAACCTCCAGGATTCGAGCCTCCACCTCCACCACCTCCGGTTATGGTTCCACCATCTACTGTGATCGCGAGTGACCTGGCGACTGCTCCAGGGGTTACTGAGGGTGGAGATGGGATTGCCACTGCTGCTACCGACATCCATATGTCTACATCTCAGACCGTTCCCTCAGATCCAGCTAGCTATAACCCAATTGATGTCGACTAGGATATTCTAGATGAACGAGCGAGAGTTTTTGCTGTATTAATTTTATTTTGTCTTCTCTCCTCTCTCCCTATTTATTACTTCTATATTAACAACTCAGTCACTGCCTTGTTAACTCTGTTTGCTTATTTACATTCCAGTGATGGGTTGTTGTGTTAATTATAGACCATGTTCTTTTGCTTATATATTGCCATATCTTTTGATCTTGGTCTATGGAGATTGTATGTCTTAAAATAGGTTGCTACTACTGTTACTTGCTATATTGCGTACAATTAGGTGCCTTCTATCCACTTTATTTTGAAACTCCACCAATGAGGACATTATTTTTTTCAGTTAGGGGTAGACAGTAGATAGGCATTCACCTGCACATTTCACACTTAGCACCTTAGATCTTTTCATTGAAATATCATGTAACATACAATTTCAGTATAATTTTAAAATTTTCAACTTTGATAATAGAATAACTTAGTACTTTTTTTCCTGTTTAGCTGTTTATTATGCAATGACGCATTCACGTTGTTCTCATCCTTTTATGGATTATGTTTACACATTTTTCTAGTACCATTAGGATGCTTGCACATATTGAAACACTCATGTATCCGATAACCATACGCACTTGCTGATAGTTATACAGAAAACCTAAAAATGAGTTAAAACGACTTTAGTGTTCAAAGAATGAGTAGTAGAGACTAATTACCCTTAGTGAGCATTTGAACCAATCTTTATTTTTGAGGGATTATCACTCAAATTCGAGTCGTTTTATTGTTTATGCATAGAAACTCGTTGAAAAAGTCTCATTACTTCTTGATTTGGCTACTTGTTAGAGGAGAACGTTTAGGAATTACCAAACAATACTCAGTAAGCATCGAAATGTGAAAGCTAGAAAGTTAAAAAGTTAAGAAGATGACTTAAGCCAACGATTCCTACTCCTTAACCTTTACACATATATCCACACCCACATTCAAATGCTTGATACTTCTCACCCCATATAAATCAAATACTGCCAGTGCTTCTATGAGAGATATCTTCTGATTATATGCCTTGCCCCAATAAACCTCATTGTCTACTTAGTATGACTAAATTGTTGAAGCATGTGATTGGAAAGTCGTTATGGGATGCCAGGTTTAAAAAAAAGAGAGAGAGAAGGAATGAAATGAAATAATTGAATGTGAAGAAGGAGTAAAGAAAAGAAAAGAATAATATACAAAAATAGAATATAGTTAGAGATTCGAAAAAATAAAGTGACACAAGATAGACTCCATCACATGCCAAGACATGCAAACTTCCACCTATTACTTCTATCTACCATACGTGAGACCTAAACAAAGTCCTAAGGATTCTTAACAATCTGGTTTGAATATGTAGGTGTACATTGAGTTATCCACGGTAGTTCGCTCCTCTCGTAAGTGGTATTCCACTCATGAGACTATGCACTCTAAACGTCCCTTTTTCAAAGAGTCAAGTATAAAAGCATTAGTATCCATACCATAAATCATATCAAAGCTTTCGTGCACCGAGTGGTCATTCTTACACAAGTTTCTGAGAGACGTTCCTTTATGAGTATAAACGTTGTGAGATTTGAGTCAAAGCTATGAATTCCTAGAATACAGAAGTTTAAACAACTCTAAATACGGTTTAACGTGTAACTGTTGACTCCACACACACACACACAAGAATGCATGAATGTGGTACATGTGTTATAATTGTCTTGGTGGCATGAGGAGCATGTTGACATTTTTCATGGTTTGATTGAGAATGATTTGCCATTGTAGAGCAGAGCTTTCAATTAAATTAGAGAGAGGGTAGTTAAAAGTTGTTCCTATCTTACTTGTTCTTAAAATGCGAATTTTGTGGGTATATTCACTGCAAACCCTCACGAGACAACACTCGTCCACTAGGGTAACCTAGGGGTTTAATAGCTTGTTGCATTCGCCAAATGCAATCGCGATTCCTGCAAAAGTGAGTTAGGAATTTTCTTTCTATTTAGGTTAGCTTATTTTAGTTTATTTTATTTTCCTCAGCCATTGTAGTATATATTTACTTGTCTTTTATTTCACTTTATCGCTAGGGACTAGCAATAAGCTAGTTGAGGGTTGTGACAAGTGGGTATATTTGTAGAATATATCCACGCTATAACAAGAAAACAACATAGTTTAGTCCATAATTCCCCATTTTATCTGCAGAATGTTTTACATTGCCAATTTATGTACAATGAGATGAACCTATGATGAGTTTTATTGTATTAGACGTTATTCTGTGTAGATATGCTATGATGTCAAGAGCAGGAATGAAGTACAGGAAAAGGGTAAAGTCAAGGTACAAAGGAGACATTGTAAAGTTGAAAAGAGGATCTCAAGCGATCGAAGAAGGCTCGAGCGATTGAGAGTTCAAGCGATTGAAGGCTTTTCAAGCACTTGAGGAGTATTGATGTTCAAGCGATCGAACCTAGTTCGATTGATGGAACATGACTTTACCATATTTTTGCGGGCACGCAACAGAGACGTATTTTGAACCCTAGCTTAGGATTTGCCTATAAATGCATGATGTAAACACGTCCATAAAGACACCCAATTGGAGTTTCATTAATTATATAGAGAGATAGAGAGTTCTTCATGTTTTGTAGGTTTCTTGCCTGGATAATCAATATTTTGGATCTATATTGAAGTTTAATATGATTTCTCAAGTTCCAGGTTTTATTTTATCTTTTTAGTTACTTTCTGCATGTAGTTTATAGTAGTTTAATCTGTTTTGATCGTAGGTTTTGCATGCTAGTGGTTTAAATCATAGTTTTTCTATAAGTTTTATGTTTAAAACACAACCAAACACAGCCTTAATCATGTCTTACATTACAAACATATTTTCTGTAATCCAAATCATGTTTGAATAGTCCAGTAGTTGGGAGATCACGATGAAACAGTGATCTCCAGCCTCTACCATGCACTGCAGAGAAGCCCTGTGTTCAATCGATCGAAGGTATTTTGATCGATCGAACCAGAGAACAGTCAAGCGATCGAGGAAATTTTAATCAATTGATGATACAGTTCGATCGATCGATCGATCGATCAAGAATGCGTTGATCGATCGAACATGAGAATTCCTGAGATGATCCCTTTAAGTATTCCAGGACTTTCTATTTTTAAGATTCGTTATCAAATTGTTCCAATAAGTTTAGTTTGTCAAAACAGTTTTAAAACTTAAAGCCTTAAGGCTATTTTCTTTAATGACTTTTGCAAACCACCTTGATTGCTAACACCAGTGAGGGTGCGAGTCTCAACAATTGTTTTAAATTTGTCTTTTAAGTATTTTAAATCAATTGTGATGATGTAGTCCCGGTCATGGAAGGACTATTGATTCTCTATCTTTAGAGAAATAAGAAATACTGAAGAGGGATGTACTCCTTAGAACGATAATGAATGTGCATGGTAGATGGCTAGGACATTGTGGGTTCGTGTGATCCCAACGCCTTTCTTTTATAGAGTAAACACCCATTTTGAAATCTGCTTAGTTATTAGTTAAATTGCTAGTTTAGTTTAATTTTCTTGTTATAGTAGTTGATAATTGTGGAACTTAGTGTTCTACACTCTGTAGACACCCCATTTTGTCGGCTATCAGATTTAGGAGACCTATAGCTTGGTGGTTCACAATGATCGAAAAAGACTCAAAAGGACTCCTGGAAGTTAACTCTATTTCTCAAAATGTTCAGAATGACCAAAACGCCCCTGAAAGCCCAAAAACTCCCAGATTTGGACCAAAAGTTCTGGAAACATGCTACGTCGTAAGCAAAATGATAAAATGAGTTTCTAAGTAAAACCGGAAGAAATCGTCAGCTCTCAGAGACCCCCGGAAGTCCCGGATGTTCCCCGAAAGTCCCCGTTGACCGGTTTGACCAAGGTTTGACCAGGTTTGACCAGAGTTTGACCAAGTTTGATCAAGTTTGACCAAAATTGTCCGAATTCACCGAAATCATTAGAAAAGTATTAAAATAAGTTTTAAAAGAGAATCGAGCGAAAACGTCGGCTCCTGGGAGCTCCCGGAGGTTCCCAGAACTTCCCGGGAATCCCAGGTTTGACCAGTTTGACCAAGATTTGACTTTAGAATCGGGACACCGAAACAATTTTCAAATATTTTTCATGGATACTAGAGGTCAATATCTTTCCAACGGTATACCGCACATAATTTTTGGATTTAAAACGAAATTATTATGAATTTCCAAAGGCGAAAAAGGGGATCAAATCGGCTTTTATCGCGAATACCGCAAAACTTTTCAAAGTGACCTATCCCCGAACTATTTTTTATGTAAAGTAGACTCCGTTACCTTTCCAACGGTATATCACAACCTCAGTTTGGAGTTCGTATGCATTTTCTGTGAATTTCGGACGAAATAGGGCCTTTTCGCGAATACCGGAACCTCTGGGGGCCTAAACAGCATTATCTGGACGAAGGAAGAGCAGTGCCGCCGCGGCACTGGCCCACTGCCGCCGCGGCAGAGACCCAGTGCCGCCGCGGCACTCTCCTCCTGAACAGTATGTTTTTGTAATTTATTTTGGGGATCCAATTTGATATATTAGAAATCAAAACGACGTAGTTTTGGTTCCCAGCTTATTTTGGACCAATGGGAGACCATTTTAAACTTTTTAAAACTCCATTTACCACCCCTCCTTTGCCTATAAAAGAAGCCATTTACTTCCATTTAGGGGGAGACATGGAAGCTTAGAGAGAGCTTAGGAAGAAACTCTAGAGAAATATAGAGAGATAAAGAGAAGAAGTAGTCTTCTTCTTTCTTTTTTTCAATCAAAGTGAGTTCCAATCTTGTTTTCCTCCACCATTCTTCTAAATACCTCATCATCAATATACCCAATCACCATTTCTCTAAGCATTTTTGAGTTAGGAAGCTACTTCCATGTCCAAATGTCTATATCTATGAGTGAAACACCAAGCTACAAGTCCAATATCACATTGAATATCATCTATTGATTACTATCTATTTGCTTGCTTGTTTATATAATGTTCATCTCTTCTCACCTCATTTCTTTTTTATTTTCTTTATTTACTTACTAGTTCATCATCATCTAGATGATGACATGAAGTTTGAGGTGAGTGAATCCTTATGGATAGTAGCTCTTGACCTCAAAAACATGTTTGATAGATGATGATTATAACTTCAATACCTCCAAGGTATCTTTGAAGTTATGTTCAAAATAAAAATGAATCTCTCCAATAATATTGGGAGTTCTTTGATGATTCAAGGTTGGATGAGGTTCTAAGTGGTCACATGGTCATCTCAAGAGTTTAAGTTCATGCTTTGAACATCTATCTCAAAACCCCCAATCAAGAACTCAAACTCTATTTCAAAACCCAAATCCATTTTCTTCAAGAATGATCTAAAACAATGAGCTGTTCAGATTCAAAGATTTATTTTGAATTAAATACTTGAGTTATGATGATGAAACCACTTGGAAAATCTTCCTAATACATCATAGTTTCTCTCCAATGTTTCCCATCAATTATAGATATGTGAAAGTATTTGTTTTGGATGTGAGAAGTTAATATTCATAATCTGCCTCTGTTCTCACAGAATGTTCACCCTACTTCTTGCACTTATTCTGGATATTTTCATCACTGTACATATATCTTTTCTATTTTTTTTTTATGAAACTTGGGTGTCTTAAGAAACGTTTGGTATATAATGGGTCATCATAAGTCATTTCTTTGATTTATGAAAACTCATACAAAATCAGTCAACAGTGCAGCTTTTATTTCTGAGTCATGTGTACCTTCTGATTTATTTCTTTTAATCTGTGATAGCTATTGATGTTTGGCTTTTTGGGTTATTTTCTAGACACAATAAGGATGATCTCTGATTGTTCCCACATTTTCCTAGGCACGTTTGACCTCCCATTATAATGGTATAAAGTGATGCATACAGTCTGTCCACTATTCACAGCATTTCACTTTTTGACTTTCACACTTTGATGCAACACTCTCTTGTATCTAGATGAACCCATATCCCATGCACATGTTCTTTACCACTTTTAGCATGCTATATCATATCATGTATCATCTATCCTCTCATATATCATACTCTCATAGATTCTTGAGTTTGGTTTCCAAATAAAACCATGTTTTGCAAATACTTGGAAAGTTCTTGAAATGAGTTAGGAATTGATATTCCAAGTGGTTAGAATATTCATCCAAGTTCTGGAAGTATTCTTTAAAAAAACCCCATTTCAAAACCCCCCTCTTAAACCCCTCATTTTGATTTCAAGAAATAAACCTTGTTTTTCTCAAAACCCTCAAAACAGTGAGTCATTTAAACTCAAGGAATTATTTTGAGTTCAATACTCAATGTATGAATGCAAGACCACTTGGAAAGTCTTTCTAACTCATTATAGAACATCCATGATTTTTGGCTTGACTTGGAAGCACTTGAAAATGGTCCATTCTTGCCCAAACATTCTCTCTAGATATTCTGTTTTTACAGTCACAGAAGCTTGGTCTACTTTCAACTTCTTTTTACAGAAAACCTTTCCAAAAAGAGTGGTCCTAACTTATTTTTTCCTTGAACTTCAATGGCTTAGGGAACTGTCTGTATATAATGGGCCTCTAGATCATTCATTTTCATTTTCTAAGATTTTCTAACATTTCAGTCGACAGTACGGACTCTGTTTCTGAATGACCTTCGTTGTTTATATGATTCCTCTCAATCTGTAATAGTTATTAAAGATTGGCTTTTTGGGGTGTGTTCTAGAAACAATAAGGAACATCTCCATAAAAAATCATGCATTGAAAACATTCTTAACCCCTTTTTTCAATTTTCCAAAGACCTAGTCACTGTTCTGTCCACTATTCACAGCAAGCACATTTTAACTTTCATTCTTTGATTTGATGCTTATATGCATTCCAAATTAGCTCATATCTTAGGAAGTAGTTCATGCTACATTTTTACATATCCCATGATGACTTCATTCATTCATTCATACACATTATAGACTTCTAAGTCATTTTAGGAATCCATGAACACAAAGCACACTACAACCTTGGCACATTCTAGATACATACCTTGCATCCATGCAAGATTTGGGGCTTTTGTAACTCCTAATCTAAGAAGATTATAAGGAATGAACTTGATCACACGTTCATGCTTCCCCCGATCTAATCATCCTTTCTCATCCATCCCGGGGATTGAGAGGTCTTCTTTTCTTAAAGATTAACATGCATCATACTAGCTTGCTAAGCATATTTTGATTTCTTTGTTTATTTGTTTCAATAACAATTCATGTCCCCCTTTAGATTAGGAAGTCTTGATTATTTGATACATGATTAGACGATTTTTCCTAGGTTTATTTGTGTGATCTTTCACTTTGCATTGTGTGATATTTGGCTTAGATCTTATGAATGATATCTTATCTTTAGATCTTCCATTTCAATTTTTCTTATGTGATGTAATATACTATCATAGTATTAATTGCCGAACCATACATAGTATAAGATGATTATTTGGATGCTAATTGAGGCCCGTCGAGAGACGGGGCATGTTGAGAATGTTTTAGTCGTGATAAAGGCTCCTTCCTCTCTCGTACCAAAACCCCGAGCCAAGTTCTTTGGTTATGAAGGGCCGGTGCCTTTTATCCGTTTGGGTGAGTCAAAATAAGGTTTCTTGGTTCCTTAAAGACCAAGTGGCGACTCTGTGTCTGTTTTCAACAGACCTTTTCTCTTTCCTTGACTCAAAAAATCAAACAAGTTTAAAAAACATAACGAAGCGGTGGAAGCCCGGTATCCACACACTCTAATTAAATTATTGATTTTTTTTCCTTTTCGTTTTGAGATTAGTCTAAGTTAGTACACTATCACCTTCTCTGTTGGTTCGGCCTAGTCTTACCAGTTTTACTACTTGCACGATCACCTACACTTGGGTGTTGCATAAGAGCACACACATTTATTTCGTGTCTGGAGTAATAGGGGAGGAGTAGAGGAAGAATTCGATAAATATGGAAGTCAAAGGAATAGAAGTGACCACGGGACCAAGGGAGGGTCTTCGGGTCTGAATAAATCATTGAACCGATGGTTCAGCGATTACGGAAATGTGTTAAATTGTAGCATTGCACATGTTAAGTATTTAATCATGTTTAGATTTCTCACTGAGCATAATGCTTAAGAAAATCGTTTTCCTTTTCTGTTGTTGTGGATATTGCAGGCTAGCCACGCTTTTTAAATCTTTTCAAATTCAAAATTCAAATACGAGTCGCCACTTAATTTTTAAAGGAAAAATTAAGAAACCATTTTAAAAGTAAACTGATCTTTTTGAAACCAGAGATTTCTAGGTCCGGGGATTATGGAATGAGAGGGGAAGGAGTCCGACGGTCTAAAACAGTACTCCCACTTATCCTATCTTGTGATCGGCCTCTACCCAACATCCTTTTTAATTGAATTACTAATCTAAGCATGCCCTCAGCTAATACATAGATATAAATATACATTACACAAAGCATGTTGAAAGGGTGTAAGATTGCTAACGATGAAATAGCATTCCAAAACCACATAGTTCAATTAGCAAGCAATATAATATGCAATATAGAACAAGAGAACTTACCCAGAGTCCAGTTACGAAATGAAACGTGCAATGCATACAAATAAAAGAAAATCCTAAAAAGGAGTCTCTAATACATATATACACATAAGGCAAGACCTAATTCTAAGGTATCGCGCATGGAGTCAAAAATTAATAAAATCAAGAAATGAAATAAATGAGAAAAAGTCAAGAAGTCATACCTCAACAGCGCTACAAAACAAAGGGTTAGTCCATATGCTTTGAACAAAATATCAAGTCCTAAGTATTGCACCAAACTTATAGCTTAAATATATCAGCCATTGAAGATGTTGACATAATCATGAATTCTTCTGACTAGTTGAAGTTGTAGCACCTCTATAGATATACAAGTCTCAACTAGGAGCCAACGTAATGTCCATATAGAGATGATATAATCCCAACATAATCATAAGGAACCCATAGTTAGATGCAACTAATTAACGCTTAACACAATGCCAAAAATGATATCCTAATCTCTAGAATCAATACACATGTGATGTATATGAACATGAACAAGAGTAAGCTATAAATCATTCATCAATTTGGTTCATTTAGTCTCTGGATTTAAGTTTAATTGTCATTATTTAAAACATGGTTTAAGTCCTAAGGTGTTAGGAGACCATTTAGATTAGAGTTAGCAAGATTTATCAAAACTGTGACGGAATTACAAGAATTACAGAGAGCAGACCAGACTTTCAAAAAATAGAAAACACATACTTCCAACGGTATGATCTTAATGATTTTTGGACACACGATGCCTTTGTGGGTCTAGTTTCTAACCCAAACATCAAACGGTTCAATCACTGGGAATTGGGCCAAAATTAGACGTCACTCAGAAATTTATAACTCTCTGTCTAGAGTTTTTGTCTGATTTTCTAAAAATAGCAAACGAATCAGAATCACTTTGATCTTTTTAGGGAATCTTATTAACACATTAAACTTCATAAAAAAATTTATTTGAAATCAAAAAGGCTTGATTAAAGTTCTGATCCACTTAGTTTAATACAAACTTACTGTTCTGAAATTTTGGACAGAGAGTGACTAGTTCACAAATCATAAGACCAAACCATGTTAACTATAAAATTTCACCACAACAAAAATCGTAGTGATACATATATGAGTTATGAACACTCTGTAATTGGTCTCATTCAATTCCAATGGACCATGATTTAATTAAAAATCTTTAATCACAGTTGGTTAATGAACTCACTGCACCATTTGTTGAATTGGTATTCATAATCTTAATCAAACTTGAAATATTCCTGAGTTCTCTCCCAAACACATGATCCTTGAGGAACATATGTTCATTTCATTAAGTTCTCCTCCCAAGTTGATGGTCCTTGGAGATTAACTATGACCAAACCATATGAACCTCAATGGAATTTGAAGAGGATTCCATGAGACTTCAAACTAGAGGGCCCAAATCATAAATCAAGAATTGAATCCAATAGTTATGTATGGATATGACTATAATCATTCTTAATTCTCATATAAATCACAAGATTATAGAGAATTAAAGGATCAAGCTCATGGGAGTCAAATGAGATATTGAGGATCTCACAAATCCGATAAGTAAAATACAAACAAAGAAGAGATGGAATCAAAATTTTGTTGATAATCCAAACTAAGTTTCACTTTAGAATTTATTTGATCTTAAATCCAAAACTTATTTAGATCCAAATTAATGAAGGAAACAAATGAAAATTCAATCACAATTCTAGTGGTGTGATAAAATGAGGTAGGAAGAGACTTTTTGAAAATGTGTAAAGATCCTATAGATCTATGAATTGTGATTGAATTCTAGTCTAAATCTAAATAGGATTAGAAGATTACCTCCAATAACCTTAAAATTCTTCTTGATTCTTGGTGAGGATCTTCCAATTCTTCAAGTTCTTCCTCAAAACTCTTTAGTTTTTCTTCCAAAATTTCTCAATTCCTCTCAATTGTATGTATGTTTCTATTATTTTCTCCACTTCAAAAAACCATCCTCTATAATGGAGATGAACATCTCCTTATATAGACCAATTCCATGTGGTTAATTTGGTAAATTCGGGATGAAAACCCATGCGCAATGATATTCAATACGTATTGAAGAAAAACAGTCTCTTACAGTGGGCGACACTTAATGAGTTGTCTGCGGCACTCAGTGAGTGCCGTTTCGGCACTCATTGACTACTTGCGCGGCACTCAGTGAATGTCGACGCTTGAGTGCCGCCGGCTTCGCCACCTGCCTTTTCTAAAGAATTCTCCATTTATTTTATTTTTTTATTTATAACTTATATATATATATGGACTTTCTTATATATGTATATATATTGTTTTTTTCTTTTCCCCCATTTTTTAAAAATTCCTTTTCTTCCTTTTTATTTTCTTTTCAATTCATTTTCTATATTTTATATCAAAATCAAGTTTTCCAAACTGTCTTTCTTATATGTATTTCATATCCGAGTTTCCCGGAACACCCGGTCTTTTTTGAAAACTTTATTGGGACTGAAGAACCCTCCAAAGAACTTGAATCATTTAGAAAATCTTCGAATTTTGTCAGACATTGTCGTCATCGGTCTGGAGGTAATTATCCCCTGAATTTGATGGTCAGTCAAAATTTGGGTGTCTACAGTTTGCCCCTCTTCAACAAGTTTGTGAAGCAACGCGTATCGCAAGTGAATGTCGAAGCATGTGTGAAGACAAGCCTTTGACCGAACTGTTGAATTCAGGTAAAAACAACAAAGTGCGTTGCAAACACAGTCGCTCATAGACGGTCAGTGCTGGTCGTAGTCAGCGGTGAGCTGTCTACGTATCCCAATGGGAATCAGACCATAATGTAGTTCAGGTAAGGGATTACCTATTCAAACACAAGTAGTCATGCAGATGAGTGCACCTATCCTATCGTGATGCGCATGCTCACACAATGCTATTTCCAAAATGAAATGAAACTGACCATGCTAACGTCATGCTTGCCCTACTTCATGCTTTTTCTATATGATGCATGCTGCACGATGCGAAAACCAAGAAAATCACCGAATGTTGGTCGATGCAAATCTATTATGAGGACCAAGAAGATGTGATTGATTAACAAAATAGGTCGACGTAAATCCGTTACGAGGACCGAGGATATAAATCCGTTATATCCCCAAATGCGGTCAATGCAAATCCATTACGAGAACCGAGAATGCATATCCGTTATATTCTCAAATTTTGATCAACGTAAATCCGTTACAAGGATCGAGGATATAAGTCTGTTATATTCCCAAAGCAAAGGTCAACGTAAATCCGTTGCGAGAATTGAGACTTTCTCAAATTTTGATCAACGTAAATCTGTTACGAGGATCGAGAATATAAATCTGTTATGTTCCCAAACTGAGATCAGCGCAAATCTGTTGCGAGAACCGAGAATGCAAATCCGTTACATTCTTAAATTTTGATAAACGTAAATCCATTACGAGGATCGAGAATATAAATCTATTATATTCCCAAAGTAAGGTCAACGTAAATCTGTTGTGAGAACCGAGAATGAAAATCCGTTACATTCTCAAATTTTGATCAACGTAAATCCGTTATGAGGATCGAGAATATAAATCTGTTATATTCCCAAAGCAAGGTCAACACAAATCCGTTGCGAGAATCGAGAATGTAAATCCGTTACATTCTCAAATTTTGATCAACGTAAAACTGTTACGAGGATCGAGAATATAAATTTGTTATATTCCCAAAGCAAGGTCAACATAAATCCATTGTAAAGACCGAGAATGAAAATTCGTTACATTCTCAAAACGAAAGTCAAATTGGCTTAATTCAATTCAAAACTCCTAAGATCTAGGAGTTGATCATATTCAATTTTAATTCAATCTTAAATTCTCAAAATCGGGAGTCAATTAGACTCAACTCAATTTTTCAAAATCAGGAGTCAATCAGACCCCATTCAATTCAATTTTTCAAAAATCAGGAGTTAATCAGACTCCATTCAAATTTCAAAATTTTCAAAATCAGGAGTCAATCAAATCGATTCAATCAATTTTTTTTAAAAAATCGGGGGTCAATCAGATCCCTTTCAATTCAATTTTTTCAAAAATCAGGAGTCAATCAGACTCCATTCATTTCAACTTTTCAAAACCGGAGTCAATTAGACTAAAATCAATTTGAATTTTTCAAAAATTAGGAGTCAATCAATTTGAATTTTTCAAAAGTCAGGATTCAATTAGACTTGAATCAATTTGATTTCTCATAATCATGAGTCAATTTTAGCTCATGAAAAGGGCTTTAAAACTCATTTTTCAAATGCTGGGGGTTTATTCGAAACGAGGGAAAACCTCAGGGGACATCTAAACAAAATTCGGTGGTCCCCAATATGAAAATGAAAATTTTTGGGGGAAAGGCCAACTGTCCCACGCAGCAGCACTTGGTGATCACGCAGCGGCACTTGGTGAGTGCCGGTGTGGCGGTCAGTGACTGCCACGCAGCACTCAGCAAGTGCCGCTGCCTTTTCGTCGACTGCCACTGGGTCTGACAGTTTGTTTAAAAACAAAACTTTTCTTTTTCTTTTCTTATTCTCTTCTCGTCCTCATACGATTTTCCTCTCCAAAAATTTTCTTTCTTTGATTTTCAACTCACAAATCCTTCAAATCAAGGTATGTTCTCTCTCCTCTATTACCAAAATCTTATCTTTGCTTGATCCATGGTTGAAATCATAGCTTTTTATTCATTCTCTATATGTGTTTTCCTCAAATCCTTTGCACAATTTTAAAATTTTGTATTTTCCTTATAGATCCACACAAATGGCTAGTGGTTCAGGTTCTCATGGGCCTTCGAGTAAAAAATACAAGTCTTCCCCTGGCCATAGCTCGTCATTTCTCCTTGCCAATCCCATATCGCACCTCTCGGCATGGGCATTCCTCAAACAGGTATAATCCCAAATTCCCTCGCTCTATATGATGATAAATGCAATGCAAATGCATGATGCCTAATGTATGCATGAATATGACTTTAACCTTGTGCATTTTGTGCTCTTTTGATATCCCCAAGCCATTGCCCATGTGAATCGTTTCTACCCTTTTTGGTTGATTTTGAGCGAATTATTAGATGTCAAGATCATATGCGATGTCAAAGATTATGCTCTTGCTTGTCCTCGTTGCCTAGATTTTACTGATTTTATACCGAGACTGTGCTCAAAATTTTCATCATTTCACTTACAAGCTCTTGAATTTTGCTCAAACTTGGGTCAATTTATACTATACGCAAACATATGGACTAAAATGTCCATACTTTTATACAAACAGAGTCGACCAGTCTCAAAAATTCATTTTCACAAAATATAGAGTCGGTTAGACTCAAAAATTCATTTTTACAAAACATGGAGTTGCTCGGACTCAGAAATGTTTTATTACAAAACATGGAGTCGCCCGTACTTAAAAATTCCTTTTTACAAAACATGGAGTCGCTCGGACTCAAAAATTCATTTTTACAAAACATGGAGTCGCTTGGACTCAAAAATTCATTTTTTACAAAACATGGAGTCACTCGAACTCAAAGATTCATTTTTTTTACAAAATATGGAGTCGTCTGAACTCAAAAATTCATTTTTTTTACAAAACATGGAGTCGCTTGGACTCAAAAATTCATTTTTACAAAACATGGTGTCCTTTGGACTCAAAAATTCATTTTCACAAAACACGGAGTCGCTTGGACTCAAAAATTCATTTTTTCAAAACATGGAGTCACTTAGACTCAAAAAATTATTTTTTTACAAAACATGGAGTCACCCGGACTCAAAACTTCATTTTTACAAAACATGGAGTCGCTCGGACTCAAAAATTCATTTTACAAAACATAGAGTTGCTTGGACTCAAAAATTCATTTTTTTACAAAACATGGAGTCGCTCAGATTCAAAGATTAATTTTTTTAAAAAAACATGGAGTCGCTTGGACTCAAAGATTCATTTCCACTAAACATGGAGTCGCTTGGACTCAAAAAATTCAATTTTACAAAACATGGAGTTGCTTGGACTCAAAAATTCATTTATACAAAACATGAAGTTGCTTGGACTCAAAAATTTATTTTTTTACAAAGCATGGAGTCGCTCGAACTCAAAGATTCGTTTTTACAAAACATGGAGTCGCTCGGGCTCAAAAATTCATTTTTACAAAATATGGAGTCGTTTGGACTCAAAAATTTAATTTTTACAAAACATGGAGTTGCTCGGACTCAAAGATTCATTTTTACAAAACATGGAGTCGCTTGGACTCAAAAAAGAAAAATTCATTTCTACAAAGCATGGAGTCATTTGGACTCAAGAAATATATTTTTTCACACATGAATGCACATTCTATTTATTTCCAGATTTCATTGATCTCATTGTTATTATTTTCTTTTGTCACCTTTCCTCCTATCTAGCCAGCTTATTTGTTTGTTTTATTCATTTTCTTCCCTCTTCCTCTTTTTTAGATGCCTGAAGATACTCTTAAAAGCCATGGGAGCTTGGCCCATGGATACGGGTGGTACAAAGAGTTTCCAGATACTATCCAAGAAGGGATCAATGCTACGGGCTTTGGGCTTTTCGTGTATTTATTAGAGAAAAGCTCCAATGATATGGCTCAAATCTAGGATCTAGCAGAACGATGGTGGGACATCACGAATACATTCTGTGTGAGTTCTTTATCCGATGTGGATGGTTTCTGAGGGATGGTATAACACGTAAACTGGTTAGTGCCAAGTAGAGCAACAAATGATGTGCGGTGGAAAAGTAAGAGTAAGAGTTTGGTAAGATAATAATATTAATATAAATATATATAAATAACCAACAATGGGACTTGGAGAGTGTATGGCTCGAGTGAGAACCAGAGTAGTTCCAAATAAGAGAGAGAGAAAGTAGTAGAAGGTTGGTTCTCAGTTGGAGACTGGTGTACGAAAGGGAGCTGTTCTATGAGGCTAAAGGAGAGGTAGGGGAAGGTTGAGTAATGGCTGAGGGTTGTGTTTTCCTGGGAGTTTGGAGAAGGTGATGGATGTCTTAAGTGCTTAGAATCGCAGCTTAAGACTGGGTTAAAGCTTAGGTTCTAGGTTGAGCTTGGGTTGGTTGATGTATTGAATGAGGTTGGTATTTATACAGAGTTCGTGGGTTCCTTGGTATAGCTGGAAGTAGCTAAGTTGGCATCTTCGGAGTGGTTCGTCTGCTTGAGGTAGATGGGGACTTAAATGCGTATGTTTAAGGTAGTTGGGGTCATTAAAATGGGGATGTGGACAAGACAGTGTATTGAGAAGGTGATACGAGGTATTGTCATATTGCCATCTGATGGTGAACCAATGCCATTGGTTGGTCAAAAGGGAGGTAAAGGGGGGAATACAATTGGTACAGGAGATGCAGCGAGGGAGGGAACCAAGGTCTCTTATTGGTTCGGCAAGATGTATTGTCACTTGGAGCCACGACGCAATATTGTGTAGCGATGGTTTTTTATTGGTGTAGAGGGTTAATCATTGGGGTTATTCGAGGTCATGCTATTGGCTTGTTGAATACTCAGCGAGGTCGAAGCGACTAGGCAGGGTGAGAATCAAGGGTTCCAGCTTGTCTTTGTGGCCATGGGTCTCTCTAATTGGCTGTGAGGCTAAAGGGGCAGGGCACGTGATCGATGGTCACGTGTCTTTCTTTCTCTTTGGAACCAACCCTAGCTTTTCCTGTGAGGCGTTTAAGTAGGGAGGTGCTCCTGATTCTAGCCACAATGGGCTCTCGAATTCCCAGTGGATGTGGCCACCCTTAGTACTACTTCATGACCAAGGGTGGAGAATCCACGTGTAAGTGTGTGCTTGTGTGTAGTATAGTGTTTGTGGGGAGTATCGAGAAGAGATTGTTGCGGCGCGTGAGGATTATAAGCGATGCTCTTGATAAGAATAGTCATTCCAAGTGAACGATGACAAGGATGGTCATTGATCGACGAATGTCATTCCAAGCAAAGCGATGGCGAGCCTTGGTCGATGAATTGACCATGTGAGGTTTAATTTGGAGATAATATCCACGTGCCAAATGGGTGATGGTGGAGCAAGTGAAGAGGGCGGTAGGTGAAATGGGGCCACAATGGGGCCACTTTGCTCTTCTTTGCTTTGCCTTGGGCTGGGTTCAATTGCAATGGGCCTCGGGGTGACTGCTTTGGGTGGGCTTCGAAGTGAGCTACTTGAGCCGGCCCTTTTTCAGTTGTGAAGTTTCATAGTGGGCTCCTCGAGTGTGGGCCTATTTGTGGTCGTTCTAAAGTGGGTCTTCCGAGTGACTACTCTGAAGTGGGCTTCAGAGTGAGTACTCTGAAATGGGCTCCGAAGTAGATACTCTGAGGTGGGCCTTAGAGTAAGTCGTTAGAATGGGTTCATCAATGGAATAGGCCTGCAGATTGGGTGCTATTGGTTATAGCAGGGGTCCATTACTTGGTGACAGCATTGAATACACGCGGAGTCGTCGGTAGCATGTGTTGGTCAAACTATGTGAGTTGTTAACCATTATGTACACATTCCATCTCCCATTCAGGGAGATGACAATGACCCCGCTAGACTTTACAATGATCACCGATATTCCCTTCGGCGGTCTTCCCGTGGCTCGATTTAACGACCTTGGCAGTCGGCATGAGTAGATCATCGACCTCCTTGGAGCTCACCCCGGGGATCCTATCGTCCAAACGAAATTGTTTCTTGATATCTTCAGGAGCCATGACTTTACCGATGACTAGATGATCCGAGCATTCATCATGTATGTGTTGGGCTGCTCCTTGATGAGCACTAGAGGGGACAGGATCAATCTAGCATACCTGGCATCCTTGGAAGACATTGATCGTATCCCTCAATATAACTGGGGAGGAGCAGGGTTAGCCACCATCTATCGCTATAGGAGCAATGTTTTTCGGGGAAATTACCCCTCTACCGGCAGATTCTGGAGGGCCTAGGAGGTATAATTTTATTTTTATCCATCTTCTCCCATTTTTTTTCTTTTTTTTTTCAAAATTCTTCTTGATTTTATTTTAGCCATTGGATTCACCGTTTGATGATTTCTTTGCAGATATGGTCCTACGAGTATCTTCGCATGAGAGCCCCCCGCACCAAAACAGATGAGAATGCCATCCTTCCCCAGGGCTTAAAATGGAGAAAGGGAGCGACAAGCCGAAAGTTGGGGGCCCATGATTTCATTGGTTACAGGAATTTCCTCACCAACCTACGAGATGTTCACGTGATATGGAATCCATGATCTGCGGCCCTCCCGGAAGCTAGTGTGGAGCTTCAGGCCACTTCGGGCTTCTCTAGAATGAGGATTCTGATGGTCGGGAAGGCTTGAAGGGAATGGTATCTTGGCGAGAGGGTGACGAGACAATCCTCACTGCTCCTACTTTCTATGTGCCGATGACTCCTCCGCCTACCATGAGGAGCACTGAAACCCTGGACCATGATGACTTTGTCACAGCCTTGGGTGGGGAGGACATTGTGAATTACATAGAGGGCCCCGACATTATGCCAATTTTCAATTGAATTCACTTATGCATAACTTCCCTCTGATGGAAGTCACTCGGGTAACCTTTTTTATTGTTCAGAGTTTTCTTTAACCCTGCAATAATGACTTACTAAGACTTGACTTGTTTCTCTCGCAACCTGTCCCTAGAGCCGTTGTTCCTCCAGCTCTTCCACAATGGAACTGGAATGTGCCCTTGGTACACATGGGCCAGGAGACCCTATACCAGCTTCCTCCGTTTACTCAGGGTGAGCCGACTATCCCTTTACAATATGACATTGTTCCCAGAGATTACGCGGAGGAGGGACTATCGTATGCTTATACGGTCCAACATTAGATTCATGGCCGTGAATGGAGAGTAAGCTTCGAAACTACTCTATTTTTAGTTCCTATCCTATTTTCTGCTTTCAATCATTTCAACACTAATGCTCGGCACTCGATTCTTTTTTAGGCTGACGGAGCAAGGGCCACTGCGGAGCTTCAGGCCAAGGCTCAGGTATATATCTTGATTCCCTTTCCTTGTGAAATTGCATCAAGTGACTCTGCGGACTCAAAAGGAATTTCTTATTTACAAGAGTGAATTCGTGAGCTCAAAAAGAATTTTATATTTTACAAAAAGTTAGTTCGTAGACTCAAAAGAATTCATATTTTACAAAGGTGGGTCTGTCGACTCAAAAGAATTTTATATTTTACAAAAGTGAGTACGTATACTCAAAAGAATTCATATTTACAAAAGTGAATTCATAGACTCAGAAGAATTCATATTTTACAAAGGTGGGTCCGTAGACTCAAAAGAATTTCATATTTTACAAAAGTGAGTGCGTAGACTCAAAAGAATTCATATTTACAAAAGTGAGTTCGTAGACTCAAAAGACTTCATATTTCTTCTCTTTTTCCCTTCTCTTTCACAGGAGGAATAAATCGCTGCTCTAAGGAGACAAATCCAAGAGCTCCAGATGAGCCAAGGCAGTGGGTATCATGGAGGTGTTGGCAGTGGTCAAGGCAGAGACGGCGGTGGTGATGGAGGTGATGGTGGAGCTGGAGGCAGCCAGACAGCTTCACATATGCCCAGGAGGAATCCCCGTCGCCGACGAGGATGATTTATCTTTTACTTTTCCTCTATTTTGGACGTCCCTGCGTGGACGAAACATTTAAATTTTTATTTGTACCTTCCCCTCTTTTCTTTTATGGATTTAGATTTGGTATAATACGCATGCATGATGGCCTCTGAGCTGATTTTGATATTTTATGCTCATGTATGGTTAATCTCATTTCATGTAATCAGAAGTTATTTTAGTAGATTTCTCAAAAAATGTGAATGCTTCCCTTTCATTGATCAAGCTCTTATTGATGAATGGTGCAAAAATTGCTGCTTGAATGCTAATTTTGTAGTATTTTTAACTTTCTTATGCAGGTTTTGTGTTTATTTAAGTTACAAACTGCACCAGGAACTGCCTGGACTCTGACCGGCACTCAGTGGAGCTGACTGACACTCGCTGAATGCCGCGCGACTGTTATAACTTGAAATTTTAATTAACGGTAAAATTGTACTTAAATGCTTATGTGCGAACCGTTAATTAAATTGGGTGGTATTTAAAATTATCTTAACTTGTGTTACTATATTTATTTAATTATTTATTTTCTTTTCTTATTTGGTTTTATTTTATTTATATACATATAAATTTTTTTTTATTAACATAAAGTTAAAGTGGGTACATGTTTTAAATTGGGTGTGTAATAGTAGACCACACACACATACACATACATTACACCTCTACACATTAAATACAAAACAAAGACTAAACAAAAAAAGAAGTGGGCCCCACCCCACCCGCCACCCCTAAAGAGCCGGCCAACTCTCCTCTTTCTCCTCATTTTATTTTTTTTTTCTTTTCTTTCTCTCTCTCTTCTTCTCCCTCTTCCTCTATATCTATAGTTGGGTATATACAAACCCTCCATGGATCTTCTCCTTCAAGCTTCAAATAAGCCTTTAAAGAGTGATTTTCGTGAGTTTTAGCATTTCACAAAATAGTCTTAGAATTTCAAGAGCTACCTAGTGATACCCACGAAATTCATTTTGGTGGCCATTACCATAGTTTTCCCAAATTTCATAGAGCTTCCAAACTTCTCATCTTCAACCATGGAGTCCTATTGAAGAATTAGTGCATGCAATGAGTTCTTGGACTTCCTAGGACCTCTATTTTCACATTCTTGGAGCCATTTGGAGTCCTTTGTTTCTTTCTCAAATTTTGGGTGATTTTCCATTTATTTTGGAAAACCTACATTGAGGTAGATATAAATTGTTTCAATTCCATATGTTATACTTGTCTAAATTGTTTTGAGTTCTTTTATATGTGTTAGGAGAGAAGTTAGACACATGTGCTAGGTTTTTTCCCAAATTTGAAAAATTAGGACTTTATGTCTCTTTATTAGATATATGTCCAAATTAAATTACTTACATGTTATGTGGTGTCAAATGTAATTAGAATGATGTTTGAAGAATAATTTAGGCACATGCACTAGGTTTCCCCAAAGTTGTAATGTTAGAGTTATTATGCCTAAATGTGATTTATATGCCTTGGTTGTGCAAGTTGTGATTTTGGGGTGCTAAATGTAATTAGACACATGCATTAGTTTTTCCCCAAAGTTGTAAATTTAGAGTTGTATGCCAAATTGTGAATTACATGTTTTGATTTTACTATACTTGATTACATGATGTTAGATATGCTTAGGATGCTCTCTTTATGTGTAAACACATGCTAGGACGTTAGTTTAAAAATCTTTGCTAGGAATGTTTAATTATGAAATTTTATTACATTCTTGGAGATCTTTGATATCATGCTTAATGGGCTAGAATTATTGCTTAATTTATTGTAGTGGATATCCTTAATGTCATTGTTAACATCATATGCATTGAGGCCTAATCGGCAAGCATTAGATTATCACGACATAAATGTTTTATTTTGAAAAGAGAAAAACCCCATGCGAGGGAATTTTATTTAAGAAATCCAGACATGGGTTATGATGTGAGACAGGGAGAATGACCCTTAGAAACATTCAAACTCCAGCTATATTCGGTTGGCTCGTGGAAGTTGGTATGCTACACTCCATGCGCGGGTGGCTCATGGTCCGGTAATGAGAGAGGTGTGCACATATCACGCATAGCCTTGCGACTTTAATCATTTCATTGTAGCCATGGTGGCGATTCATTGCACCTCATTTCATTTTAGTCATGGATAGCATATAGACTTGTTACAATGTTTTCTACGAGCCGTCGTTCTCATAAAAAAATGACAATATTTTTCAGGTAAGCTTGATAAGGGCAAAGGGCACATGTGACCCGACGCGTAGGCCTTGACATCTTATGTTCTATTTTGAAGACCCGTGCTTAGCTATGTGTAAGGATAGCACTCATGTGAATTTAGCCTTTTGGGAAGTTTATAATAGTTTAGTTTACTAAAGGAAACTTCTTGTATTAATTTTATTACAAAACTTCTAAAGCTTGGACTTCCATAATTTTGTCATTGGGAAGCCTTGTTGTAAATTTGATGGACAAAGTGTTAGTCCTTACTTTTCATACTTGTTCAACTTATTTATGTTATGTAATTATGTTTCCGAGACCGTAGCAATTCTTCTAAAGTTTTATGTTTGTGTGTTAATTTGAATCCTTGCCGGATTCGGTTGTATTTGGTTTGTCCTTGCCGGACTCATTGTTCTTTTATTTTGAATCCTTGCCAGATTCGGTTATGTTTGTTTTGTCCTTGCCGGACTTGTCGCATTTCAATTAAATCCTTGTCGGATTAGTTCACTTTGTTTCCAAAAAGAAATGTTTTCAATATCTCTCTCCCAATCTCTTCCTCTTCCGTTCTCTCTCTCTCTTTATCTCTTTCACTTCTCGTTTTTAATAAATTTCGAGTACATGAAGTTCCGTTTGGTTTGGAGTTATGTTATATGTCATTTAAGACTTGTTTAGTCATATGTTGATGTTTAAACTCGAGAATTTAGCACAGTTGGGAAAATTTCAAAAAGCTGTAAAAAATGCTGTCAAATAAAAACTGCTACTGCTATTCCAATTTTCTGCCCAAACGGTGAGGAATTGGAAAAAATGCTATTTGACAAAAGTTGTGCAGAATTAAATTTTACATGGACCAGCGTAAACAGAATGTGAAAGTTTTAAAGACACAGTTACTTACTAAGATTTTAAAATTCAGCAACTACCCAAAAATGGTCTTTTATCAAATTTATAATATTTTTATTTCTCTCCTTCAACTAGTGCTTGTCCGGTTAGTCTTTTAACTTAAATTTTCAAATGCTTTCATCTTTGTTGGACTCATTAACATGTAAGCCCATCTTAGCTTATATGTTAGTAAGTCATACTTGTAGGAATCCCCATGGGATCCTAATGTCGCTTCCACATTTGTGTTCGGGTTTTATTTGTTTTCTCTCTATCTTTCCTCTTTCCTCGCGCTTCGATTTTCGGGGCGTGACAGTTTGGTATCAGAGCTAACCGAGTTTGAATACCTAGGAGCTATGGGAGTTTAATTTGGGCTTACTTGTAAATTGTTTTTACTACATGTCTAAGTTTTTATTTATATTTCCTTTGCTTTCTTTAAATGTTACTTTGAGTATTGAGTTACCTAGTGAGCACGCTAATATGTTGAATGCCTTCGGGACTATGTGACTACATGTTAAATTTTCATGTTCTATGTGTTTACATTGGTCATGATAATATAACATTGATTAGATAAATGTTTGAATTAGAGGTATAGTAGAATGTTAATAATCTAATCCCTTGTTACCTCGTAGTTGTTTTCTACTTAACTATGCCGCTGCGCGTTAGAGGCCGAGCTTGAGGCCGACCTCCTAGCCGTGCTAGAGGTCATGGTAGGGGCCGAGGTAGAGCCGCAGGCCGAGGAGCCCAGTCTTCCTTATCCGCTTCTGCTCCAGCTCCTATTTCTGAACCTGCTCCAGCTCCTATTCCTGAACCTGTTCCAGGAGTTCCCGATGGAGCTCAGTTCTTTCATGAGATGGTCGCTGCCATGAGGGATTTCACTCAAGCTGCCCAAGCAGCAAGGAATGATATACCACCACCAGTAGCTCCTGCCGGCATGGCTCCTGCAGTGCCTGTTGTTCAGGCGGAGCTGAGAGCACAATCGCCTATAAGAGAATTTGGTAGAAAGAATTCTCCAGTTTTCTTGGGAGAAACGGACCCTGTTCAAGCGGAGCTTTGGTTAAAGAGGATTACCCGGATCTTTGAACATCTCGGTATTGTCGAAGATAATCTCCGCATAGATGCCGCTACATTTCAATTGGCGGGTCGAGCCCAAATCTGGTGGGAACTAGTTCTTACTACGCAAACTTTAGAGGGTATGTCTTGGAACACTTTTACCCAGTTATTCCTAGATAAGTATTTTCCCCCAGTTGCTCGTAATGCCAAGAGAATCGAATTTCTGAACCTTCGTCAGGGTGAGATGTCTGTTACCGATTATGAGGCTCATTTTGGGGACTTGGCTCGTTTTGCACCCGATATCACCGCTGATGATAAGATTAAGGCTAGGACCTTTGAGAATGGACTTCGTCAGGGACTTCACGCGAAAGTTGTTGGGTTTGAATTGGATTCCTATAGTAAAGTGGTTCAGAAAGCACTTGTGTTCGAGGAGGAGTATTTGAGCTCAAAGAAAGATAAGGAATTCCGTGCTCCATTAAAGGGTAATCAGTTGGGTTCATCAAGTGGGCACCAATTCAAGAAGCAGAAGCAAGAGTATGTCCCTCAACATTCTACATATCCTTCTCCGATACCTGTTCAGGCTCAACCAGTTTCTCAGCTCCTGCCTAAATCTCAGTCACATCAGTCTCAGTCTCGTGGTCCTCATCGTTCTGGTCGTTCCTGTGGAGGGGGTAACATTGGCCCGATGAATTGTTATGGTTGTGGCGACCCAAATCACATATTAAGAGAGTGTCCATTTAATCAGATAGCACCACAGACAGTTGGGCCACCACAGGTTCGTTCACCTCTTCTTGGACCTTATCAGCACAGTTATAGGCCACCTCTTTTATCACCACCGTTAGCTCCTTCTGCTCAGAGCTTTAAGCCTAATGCTCCTAGGGGTCAGCACCATCATGTGGGACATCGTAGAGGACAACAAGCTTCAAAGCCACTCCTACTATGTTCAACCTTGTTGGCGCCGCACCTTCCGTAGTTAACTCTGATGCTTCAGTTATTCGAGGTACATTATTAGTGTTCAGCTCTAGAGCTTCTGTGCTTATTGATACCGGCGCATTATGTTCATTTATATCTTTATATTGTGAATCATCCTTGGATTTAGAAGTGAGCCATTTAGCTTCTACACTTTTAGTCGATACTCCTGTTGGAGGTTTAGTTCCCTTGGATCGGGCATGTCGTGGTTGTGAACTTGTTCTTGCCGATAAGAACATCATTGTTGATTTAATCGTTATGGACATGCTTAGTTTTGATGTAATTTTGGGTAAGGACTGGTTAACTACCTACCGAGCTTTTATTGACTGTTTCAAGAGAAGAGTCACTTTTGTGTTACCTTCCGAGGGCCTTGGTCATTTTGAGGGTGATCGCTTAGACTTCCCGATGTGTTCACTTCACAGTTTGTGTAGGGGGAAGAATCATAGTGATTACCTTGCTAGTTTGTTTTCTGATGAAGATGAACCAACTTTGATTGAATTACCTCCGATTGTTAGTGAACACTTCGATGTTTTTCTTGAGGACTTACCTGGTTTGCCGCCTATCCGTGAGATTGAGTTTGCGATAGATCTAGTTCTCGGTACATCGCCAATTTCAATCCCACCATATTGTATGGCACCCACTGAATTGAAAGAATTAAAGACACAGATAGAGGACTTACAACTTAAAGGTTTTATTCGTCCTAGTACTTCTCCTTGGGGAGCACCCATCCTTTTCGCAAGGAAGAAAGATGGATCACTTCGATTGTGTATTGACTATCGTAAACTAAACCACGTTACCATAAAGAACAAATATCTGCTTCCCAAAATTGATGATCTTTTTGACCAACTCCGTGGTTCGACTTGTTTTTCTAAGATTGACTTGAGATCGGGTTATCATCAGTTACGAGTTAGAGAATGTGATATTCCTAAGACAGCTTTCCGTTCACGTTATGGACACTTTGAGTTTCTTGTTATGCCATTCGGTTTGACGAATGCACCCGCCGCTTTCATGGATTTGATGAACCGCATCTTTAGCCCGTTCTTAGATAAATTTGTGATTGTGTTTATTGATGACATCCTGGTCTATTCGCCATCTAGAGAAAAACACGAGGAACATCTCCGAATTGTATTAGAAGTTTTGCGAGGGCACCGTTTGTATGCAAAATTTTCTAAGTATGAATTTTGGATACCGGAAGTGAAATTTCTTGGCCATGTTGTTTCGGGTGATGGGGTATCCGTTGATCCTTCTAAAATTGAAGCTTTCATGGATTGGAAATCGCCAAAGAATGTATTTGATGTCCGTAGTTTCTTAGGACTAGCGGGTTATTACCGTCGCTTCATTGAGAACTTTTCTCATTTAGCTATGCCTATGACTAAACTTACTAGGAAGGGAGTGAAATTTATATGGGACGATTCTTGTGAAAATGCTTTCCAACAATTGAAAACCCGTTTGACTTCGGCACCTATCCTTGTTATTCCTTAGCGTGGATTGAACTATACCGTTTATTGTGATGCTTCACTTGAAGGTTTAGGTTGTGTATTAATGCAAGAGGGTAAAGTTGTGGCTTATGGTTCGAGGCAACTGAAACCACACGAGAAAAACTACCCTACTCATGATTTAGAGCTTGCCGCCATTGTGTTTGCTTTAAAGAATTGGAGACACTACTTGTATGGTGAGAAATTTGAGGTATTTTCCTATCACAAGAGCCTTAAATATATTTTTACTCTACGAGACCTTAACTTGAGACAACGCCGTTGGGTGGAGTATTTAGGAGATTATGACTTTGACCTGCAATATTATCCGGGTAAGGCTAACGTCGTGGTCGATGCCCTTAGTGGTAAACCCCATGGTACTTTGACTTCTCTACCTATCCAGGAGTGGAAAATGTTTGAACACCTAGATGACTTTGAGGTTTATTGCGCAGAAAATTCCGACCGAGCTACTTTGTTTACTTTGACCGCCCAACCGTCATTATTGAATCGAATTTTGGAGGTACAAAAATTCGATGATGAGACCATGTCCTTGAAATCTCATATGCTTAATGGAGATTGGGAAAAGGGTTGGACTTTCGACGATGATAGGGGTTGAGGTTTCGAAACCGAGTCTTTGTTCCCGTAACTTGTCGAGAGGATGTCTTGAAAGAGTTCCATCATTCCCGTTTCGTTGTTCATCCGGGGGGTACAAAAATGTACCATGATTTACATCGTCAGTATTGGTGGAAAGGCTTGAAAAGGGCAGTTGTCGAGTTTGTTGCTAGTTGTCCAGTTTGTCAACAAGTAAAGGCAGAGCATCAGAGTCCCGCAGGTTTGTTACAATCTCTCCCTATTCCCGAGTGGAAGTGGGAGCATATTACTATGGACTTTGTTACGGCACTTCCTAGGACCTTGCGTAAGCATAATGCTATTTGGGTTATTGTGGACCGGCTAACTAAGTCAGCGCATTTCTTGCCAATTAAGGTAACCGACACTGCAGACACTCTTAGTATGATCTATATCCGAGAGATTGTGAGACTTCACGGTATCCCAATTTCAATTGTATCGGATCGTGATTTGAAGTTCGTATCTCACTTTTGGCAGAGTTTGCAGAAAGCTTTGGGTACTCAGCTTTTTCTTAACACAGCATTCCATCCTCAAATAGATGGACAGTCCGAGCGTACTATTCAAATCTTAGAGGACATGTTGAGAGCTAGTATTATGGAACTTGGTGGAAATTGGGAAGATCATTTGCCTTTAGCCGAGTTTGCTTACAATAACAGTTATCAAGCGAGTATTCAGATGGCACCATTCGAGGCATTGTATGGTCGTCCGTGTCGATCTCCTTTATGTTGGGGCGAGGTAGGTGAGACTATTCTTTATGGACCCGATATGGTGAGAAAGACGTCAGAAAAGATTAAAGTGATTCGTGAAAAGTTGGTTTCAGCTCAGAGTCGTCAGAAATCTTATGCTGACAGTCACCGCCGGCCATTGGAATTTGAAATTGGTGATCACGTGTTTCTAAAGGTTTTGCCGCGTCGTGGGTTACAACGTTTTGGACAAAGTGGGAAATTAGCACCACGATTTGTGGGACCGTTCAAAATTCTTGAAAGGGTTGGTGAAGTCGCGTATCGTTTAGCTCTTCCGCCTCAACTCTCGGGTGTTCACAATGTATTTCATGTTTCAATGCTTCGTAGGTGTAACTCTGATCCACTCCGTAAGTATTACCCTGATCCATCGCATATCATAGATTGGACCGAGTTGCCTCTTGGAGAAGACGCGTCGTATGAAGAGCAATCCATCCGTATCATTGAGAAGAAAGACCGTGTGTTACGAGGAAGGGTTATCCCGTTGGTAAGAATTCAGTTGAATCATCATGGTATTTCCGAGTCAACTTGGGAGGACGAGGGTAAAGCGAGGAGGAGTTACCCTCACCTTTTTCCCCGAGTAGGGTAAGTTTCTTTCATTTGATAATGTTAGTTAGTCAAGGTTTGAGCAAGTCGCTGCTCCCTTTTTTTTGCTTAATTACTCCGAATTCTGGGATGGAATTCTTTTAAGGGGGGTAGATTGTTATAACTTGAAATTTTAATTAAGGGTAAAATTGTACTTAAATGCGTATGTGCGAACCGTTCAGTAAATTGGGTAGTATTTAAAATTATCTTAACTTGTGTTACTATATTTATTTAATTATTTATTTTCTTTTCTTATTTGGTTTTATTTTATTTATATACATATAATATTTTTTTTATTAACATAAAGTTAAAGTGGGTACATGTTTTAAATTGGGTGTGTAATAGTAGACCACACACACATACACATACATTACACCTCTACACATTAAATACAAAACAAAGACTAAACAAAAAAAGAAGTGGGCCCCACCCCACCCGCCACCCCTAAAGAGCCGGCCAACTCTCCTCTTTCTCCTCATTTTATTTTTTTTTTCTTTTCTTTCTCTCTCTCTTCTTCTCCTTCTTCCTCTATATCTATAGTTGGGTATATACAAACCCTCCATGGATCTTCTCCTTCAAGCTTCAAATAAGCCTTTAAAGAGTGATTTTCGTGAGTTTTAGCATTTCACAAAATAGTCTTAGAATTTCAAGAGCTACCTAGTGATACCCACGAAATTCATTTTGGTGGCCATTACCATAGTTTTCCCAAATTTCATAGAGCTTCCAAACTTCTCATCTTCAACCATGGAGTCCTATTGAAGAATTAGTGCATGCAATGAGTTCTTGGACTTCCTAGGACCTCTATTTTCACATTCTTGGAGCCATTTGGAGTCCTTTGTTTCTTTCTCAAATTTTGGGTGATTTTCCATTTATTTTGGAAAACCTACATTGAGGTAGATATAAATAGTTTCAATTCCATATGTTATACTTGTCTAAATTGTTTTGAGTTCTTTTATATGTGTTAGGAGAGAAGTTAGACACATGTGCTAGGTTTTTTCCCAAATTTGAAAAATTAGGACTTTATGTCTCTTTATTAGATATATGTCCAAATTAAATTACTTACATGTTATGTGGTGTCAAATGTAATTAGAATGATGTTTGAAGAATAATTTAAGCACATGCACTAGGTTTCCCCAAAGTTGTAATGTTAGAGTTATTATGCCTAAATGTGATTTATATGCCTTGGTTGTGCAAGTTGTGATTTTGGGGTGCTAAATGTAATTAGACACATGCATTAGTTTTTCCCCAAAGTTGTAAATTTAGAGTTGTATGCCAAATTGTGAATTACATGTTTAGATTTTACTATACTTGATTACATGATGTTAGATATGCTTAGGATGCTCCCTTTATGTGTAAACACATGCTAGGACGTTAGTTTAGAAATCTTTGCTAGGAATGTTTAATTATGAAATTTAATTACATTCTTGGAGATCTTTGATATCATGCTTAATGGGCTAGAATTATTGCTTAATTTATTGTAGTGGATATCCTTAATGTCATTGTTAACATCATATGCATTGAGGCCTAATCGGCAAACATTAGATTATCACGACATAAATGTTTTATTTTGAAAAGAGAAAAACCCCATGCGAGGGAATTTTATTTAAGAAATCCAGACATGGGTTATGATGTGAGACAGGGAGAATGACCCTTAGAAACATTCAAACTCCAGCTATATTCGTTTAGCTCCCGGAAGTTGGTGTGCTACACTCCATACGTGGGTGGCTCATGGTCCGGTAATGAGAGAGGTGTGCACATATCACGCATAGCCTTGCGGCTTTAATCATTTCATTGTAGCCATGGTGGCGATTCATTGCACCTCATTTCATTTTAGTCATGGATAGCGTATAGACTTGTTACAATGTTTTCTACGAGCCGTCGTTCTCATAAAAAATGACAAATCATTTTTCAGGTGAGCTTGATAAGGGCAAACGGCACATGTGACCCGACGCGTAGGCCTTCACATCTTTTGTTATATTTTGAAGACCCGCGCTTAGCTATGTATAAGGATAGCACTCATGTGAATTTAGCCTTTTGGGAAGTTTGTAATAGTTTAGTACACTAAAGGAAACTTCTTGTATTAATTTTAATACAAAATTTCTAAAGCTTGGACTTCCATAATTTTGTCATTGGGAAGCCTTGTTGTAAATTTGATGGACAAAGTGTTAGTCCTTACTTTTCATACTTGTTCAACTTATTTATGTTATGTAATTATGTTTCCGAGACCGTAGCAATTCTTTTAAAGTTTTATGTTTGTGTGTTAATTTGAATCCTTGCCGGACTCATTGTTCTTTTATTTTGAATCCTTTCCGGAATCGGTTATGTTTGTTTTGTCCTTGCCGGACTTGTCGCATTTCAATTAAATCCTTGTCGGATTAGTTCACTTTGCTTCCAAAAAGAAATGTTTTCAATATCTCTCTCCCAATCTCTCCCTCTCCCATTCTTTCTCTCTTTCTCTTTCACTTCTCATTTTTAATAAATTTCGAGTACATGAAGTTCCGTTTGGTTTGGACTTATGTTATATGTCATTTAACACTTGTTTAGTCATAAATTGATGTTTAAACTCGAGAATTTAGCACAGTTGGGAACATTTCAAAAAGCTGTCAAAAATGCTGTCAAATAAAAACTGCTACTGTTATTCCAATTTTCTGCCCAAACGGTGAGGAATTGGAAACAATGCTATTTGACAACAGTTGTGAAGAATTGAATTTTACATGGACCATCGCGGACAGAATGTGAAAATTTTAAAGACACAGTTACTTACAGAGGTTTTAAAATTCAGCAACTACCCAAAAATGGTCTTTTATCAAATTTATTGTATTTTTATTTCTCTCCTTGAACTAGTGCTTGTCCGGTTAGTCTTTTAACTTAAATTTTCAAATGCTTTCATCTTTGTTGGACTCGTTAATATGTAAGCCCATCTTAGCTTATATGTTAGTAAGTCATACTTGTAGGAATCCCCGTGGTCCTAATGTCGCTTCCGCATTTGTGTTCAGGTTTTATTTCTTTTCTCTCTATCTTTCCTCTTTCCTCGCGCTTCGGTTTTCGAGGTGTGACAGCGGCACTCAACAACTGCTGGGTGGCACTCAGTGAGTGCCACCGACTTTGATCGAGTGCCGTTCGGTCCCCTGTTTCTTATAAAGATGGTTATTTCTCTTATTTCTTGCTCATTCAAAATTTTTCAAGACTTCTCCTTCTCCTTCTATCTCTCATGGCTCCTATTAGCTCCCATATCCTTTTCCCATGGATGGATACCCTTTCTGGCATTGGTAGACATAACTTCGAGTCTCATAGGCTGACTGATCTCTTTTCTTTCCGACGGATGGCCTTAGATGAAGATTTGCTTCAAGCCGCTATTAGGTGCTGAGATCCTTCACTTCACATTTTCTGGTTTGGTCAGGAGGAGGTCTGCCCACTGTTTGAGGAGTTCAGCGCTATCCTTTACATCGATCCTTTTGTGAATCTGATAGTTCCCCAGGCGCAGGAAGGGTACGTTCAAGATCTAGTAGCTCTTCTTCACATTTCTCGCAGTACTGCCAGCTCCTTCATTCATGACTGACATATTGATTTTGATCGCCTCTCTTCTGTTTATGCTTCTATTGGAGATCCGGATGATGAAGGATACTAGATTATCCAGCATAGTGCACTCTCTATAACCATGCTCTCCTACTCTCTCTTTCAGTCCTCCGATGACATTCTTATTCCCATCGTCTATGGCCTTCGAGAGATGAGGAGTGTTGTCATGCTCATTCTGGGGGAGACCCTGCTGGGACTAGATCATGCGCATGACACTGGATCGATGCTACTTTCTGGGGCTCCTCATGTTCTGCAGATTTGGCTGTTGGAGCGTTTAGGTCCCTTCGCCCGTCCTCACCCTAGGAGGCAGATCCCTTATGACCGCCTGGAGATTCATCACCCATTTTACTCATTGATGACTGGTTTACCTAGCTTCAGAGTCTTTTCTATGAGGACATCTATTGGGTCTGCCCCCGATTGGTTTATTGCTCTGTCACAGTGCGGCTTCCTGGACGTCCCGGCGTTTGGCTACCCAGTTTGCATGCTACCACCTTTCACATTCGAGGTCGGGTAGTCCGTCAGTTCGAGCTACTTCAAGATGTCCCAGATGACATAATCTTGGACTTTCCGAGGAGTTTTGCCCTACACCCTTCCACCATGAGGATTTTCGTTGAGGCTTGGCATGACAGAGTGGCTGTTCCCTTTCGGAGGGTTCCTGCTTCGGTAGTGCCTACTGCTGAGTACCTTTTGGAGATCCGGACCTTGGTTAAGAGACAGTCTCATGGCTAGACATGCATAGTAAAAAGCAAAGAAATCTTTATTTTCCAAAACTTTGATGAATCCTGTCTACTCTTACTGCACTCTTGTAAACATGTGATGTTTATTTTCCAAAAGAATTTTCTTTGTATCTAGAAAATGTTCTAATCATGTTAAATCAAAGTTTGCACTCTTTCAATCTTATCTTTAGGTTATGAAAATTTTCCTTCTTTTGTCTTTTCTTGACCTTTATTACCTTGCTTCGAGTCTTGCTTAGAGCTTTAATCATTCTATACCATGAATCCTCATTTGTTTTCACGTAATGCCCATTTTGATAGCCAGTAGATCCAGAGATGGGTTTAGGTCATTTATCTGGGTTCTTCGAGTAGCAAACAAAGTTTGCCCCTGGTTTTGGGGCTTTGTTGTGGTTCCAAGAAAATGCTAGTTTACCCCTAGTTTAGCATAGGAAAACTCAAGACATAGGGTTTTCATCAGGGGGTTCAACTTTTGATTAGACCGAAGGATTTGGGACTCTGCCTGCTTATCCCCAAGTGGGTATCATGTCTAGAGTAGAACAACCAAAGCTTGAAAAAATGCCTTTTAGGTAATTTATTAGTGACCAAACCGAGTTAGTTGCCCACGTATCCCCTAATGGGAATCAGGTCAAGTGCAGTTCATCAATGTAGGAGGTTTTGAATGAAAAAAGGTATCAAGCAAAGTATTTTTTGATGCGATCGAGGTTAACTGGTTGTTTAAATTCAACCCCATCTAGGTCCATAAGATAAGAAGCCTCTCCGGAGAGGAGAGTCTTAATGATGTATGGTCCGACCCAGTTGGGTTTGAATTTTCCTCTAAGGTCATAAATGGGTGCTTTAAGCTCTTTGAGGACCAAGTCACCCTCAGCAAGCTTCCTTGGGCGAACCTTTTTGTTGAAAGCACAAGCTATCCTTTTCTGATATCCCCGAGTATGGTTTATTGCTGCCAACCTCTTCTCGTTTAGTAGCATTAACCCTTCATATCTCTCTCGGAACCATTCAAGCTCGGTTACTTCACATTCTGCCAAAACCCTAAGAGAGGGTATTGCTACTTCAACTGAAAGGATAGCTTCCATCTCATAAACTAATGAATACGGTGTAGCACCCATTGAAGTTCTCACACAGTCCAGTATCCCCATAATGGAAATGGCATTTTCTTGTGCCAATCCCTATATGTATCTGTCATTTTTCCTAGGATCACCTTAACATTCTTTTTTACAGCTTCTACGGCTCTATTCGTTTGAGGCCTATACAGGGAAGATTTATGGCAGGTGATCCTATACTTTTCTAAGAGCGGGATAACCTCTCCTTGGAAATGACTGCCATGATCAGAAATGAACTCATTCGGAACCCCATATCTGCAAATTATGTTCTTCTCAATAAAATTCACCACATCTCTGGCTTTCAAAGTTGCATACAACGTTGTTTCCACCCATTTAGTGAAATAATCAATGGCCACGATTATGTATCGACGCCCATTGGAAGCCTTTGGAACCACTTTGCCAATAATATCAATACTCCATATAGAAAACGGCCATGGGGTGGTCATGTTATAAAGTTGGAAATGCGGGGTGTGCATCAAATTTGCATGGATCTGACACTTATGACATTTCCGAACATACTCACAACAATCCCTATCCAAAGTCGTCCAATAATACCCTTATCGGATTATCTTCTTCGCTAACATGTGCCTATTTATGTGGGATCCACAGACTCCCTCGTGCTTTTCCTCCATCATTCTCCTAGCTTCTCTCCCATATAGACATTCCAAGTTATACTTGGTATAAGATTTTTTCTATGACTTATTCGCATAAATCACAAATTGAGTGGAAAATCTCTGAATTTCCTTCTTATCTTTCTCTGAAGCTCTCTTGGGATATTCTCCTTTCTCAACAAAATTCCACATATCCGTATACCAGGGTACTTCACCGTCTTCTCTTTCCTTAATGGTTGCGATCATCTCTAATAAAAGCTGACTTCTTTCTTCTATGGATAGTGGGATCATGGTAATTCCTGAGGGGATTTGGATCATTGAAGGTAGGGTTGCTAGAGAATCAGCCAACTAGTTTTACTCAATGGGGAAGTGTAGACACCCCATTTTGTCGGTTGTCAGATTTAGGAGACCCATAGCTTGGTGGTTCACAATGATTGAAAAAGACACAAAAAGCACTCCTGGAAGTTAGTTCTATCTCTCAAAATACTCAAAAAGTGGTACAAATTACCAAAATGCCCCTGAAAGCCCAAACACTCCCAGATTTGGACCAAAAGTTCTTAAAACATGCTACGTCGTAAGAAAAATAAGAAAATGAGTTTTAAAACAAAATCAAATGAAATCGTCAGCTCCCAGAGACCCTCGAAAGTCCCGAAAGTTCCCAGAAGTCCCCGATGACTAGTTTGACCCAGGTTTGACCAAGGTTTGACCGAAATCATCCAAATTTGTCAAAAAGTGCTGAGATCATTCTAGATCATGTGAAAAGTACTAAAACGAGTATTAAGAGAAAGTCAAATGAAAACGTCAGCTCTTGGGAGCTCCCAGGGGTTCCCAGAAATTCCTAGAGGTCCTTGGTTTGACCAGTTTGACCTAAAAGTTGACTTTTAAACTGGAGCATTGTATCATTTTCCAAATATTTTTCATGAATACTAGAGTTCAATAGCTTTCAACGGTAAATCGTACATAATTTTTGGATTTAAAGCGGATTTATTATGAATTTCCGAAGGTGAAAAAGGCGATCAAATCAGCTTTTATCACGAATACCGCAAAACTTTTCAAAGTGACCTATCTCCGAACTTTTTTTTTTTTTTTATGGAAAATAGACTCCAATACCTTTCCAACGGTATACCAAAAGCTTGGTTTGGAGTTCATACGCATTTTCTGTGAATTTTAGACGAAATAGGACCTTTTCACGAATACCGAAACCTCTGGGGGCCTAAATAGAATAATCTGGGCATCTGAGTAGCACTGCAACCGTGGAACAGGTCCAGTACCACTGCGGCACTCTCCCCCAGAAGTCCATTTTTTTGTAATTTTGTTTGTTGCTCCAAATTGAATAATTAAAAGACAAAACGTCGTAGTTTTATGTTCACAGATGTTTGGGACCAATGGGAGCACTTTTTAAATCACAAACTCGTCCTAAATTGGCCTATATAAACCCCCCTTGACCCCTCATTTGAGGGGTGACAAATACAAGTTTCATAGAAGTTGTAGAGAGAAAGTAGTAGAGATAAAGTTAGAATAGAGAGAAAGAGAGCTTCCTCCTTTGATTTCCAACAAGAAAGTGAGTTTCCAACCTTGTTTTTACTTCATTACTCCTCTTTAATTCACATTCAATACACCCAACCACCATTTTTGTGAGCATATATGAGATTGGAAGCTACTTCTATGTCTAAAGTCACTATATATGAGTGAAACATCAAGCTATAAGTCCAATATCTCAATGATAATCAACTATTAATTGTTTTTTTCTTGCTTGTTTATATATGGTCATCTCTTCTTACCTCATTTCTTTTTGATTTTTCAGTGATTACTTACTAGTTCATCATCATCATCTAGATGATGACATGGTGTTCTAGGTGAGTGAATCCTTATGGATAGTAGCTCTTGACCTCAAAAACATGTTTGATAGATGATGATTCCAACTTCAATACATTCTTATGTATTCTTGAAGTTATGATCAAAAACCAACAATACTCTCTAACAATCTTGGAAGTTCTGGAGGTGAGTTTGATGTTGATATTCCAAGTGGTTATAATCTCCATTTAGTGCTGAAAATGTGCTTTCAAAACCCCTATTTCAAAACCCCTCTAAAACCCCAACATTTGGATTCCAAGAAATAAACCTTGTACGTCTTCTCAAAATCTTCAAAATAGTGAGTTATCCAACTTTAAAATGACATTCTGAGTTCAATACTCAATGCATGATTACAAGACAACTTGGAAAGTCTTCCTAACTCATTAGAGAATACCCATGATTTTTGGTTTGATTTAAAAACACTTGGAAGGGTTCTATTTTGACCCAAACATTCCTTCCAGACATTCTGTTTTTCTGTCACAACAGATTTAGTTGACTTTACACTTGTTTTTCAGAACACTTTTCCAAAGAGAGTTGCCCCAACTCATTTTTCCCTTGCACTTCAGTGTCTTAGGGAACTTTCTGTATAATATGGGCTTCCAAATGTGTTGTTTTCATTTTCTAAGATTTTTATACATTTCAGTTGATAGTACGGATTCTGTTTCTAAGTAACCTCTTTTGTTCATATGATTTCTCTCAATCTGTAACTTCAATAGTGATTTGGCTTTTTGATATGTGTTCTAGACACAATAAGGATGATCTCCATAGAAAATCATGAATTAAAAACATTTCTGACCTCACTTGTCCATTTTTTAAAAATCAGTTCACTGTTCTGTCCACTATGCACAGCAAGCATGTTTCAACTTTTATTCTTTGATTAGATGTTTACATGCAATCTAAATTAGCTCATCTCTTAGGATGTAACTCATACTACGTTGGTACATATCCTATAATGATATTCTTCATACATTCATCCATACTTTAGGTTTCTAAGTCACTTTAGAATGCCCATGAACACAAAACACACTACAACCTTTGCACATTCTAGGATCATACATTGCATCCATGCAAGATTTGGGGTTTTTGTTACTCCTAATCTAAGAAGATTATAAGGAATGAACTTGATCACACATTCATGCTCCCCCCGATCTAATCTTCCTTTCTCATTCATCCCGGAGATTGAGAGGTCTTCTTTTCTCAAAGATTAACATGCATCATACTAGCTTGCTAAGCATATTTTGTTTTCTTTGATTTGTTTGTTCCAAAAACAATTCATGTCCCCCTTTAGATTAGGAAAACTTGACTACTTGATATGTGATTAGACAATTTTTCCTAGGTTTGTTTGTGTGATCTTTCACTTGTGCATTGTGTGATACTTGGCTTAGATCTTATGAATGATATCTTTTCTTTTGATCTTCCATTTCAAGATTCTTATGAGATGTTATACTATCATAGTATTAATTATTAAACCAAACAGAGTATAAGATGATTATTTGGATGCTAATTGAGGCCCGTCGAGAGACGGGGCAAGTTGAGGGTGTTTTAGTCGTGACAAAGGCTCATTCCTCTCTCATACCAAAATCCCGAGCCAAGTTCTTTGGTTATAAAGGGCCGGTGCCCTTTATCTATTTGGATGAGTCAAAATTAGGTTTCTTGGTTCCTTAAAGACCAAGTGGCGACTCTATACCTGTTTTCTCAGATTTTCTTCAAAATAACTTCAAAACAAGGAAAATCAATTCCGAAACCCTGAGAAAGGACGGGGGTGGGCTCTCGAAGGCCGCGTGTCCACAGGAGGTAATAGAATGAGATCTTCCTAAACTGCACTTTCAAGCACTCCAGGTATTCGTGGTAAGGTCTCAACTTTTCATGTTTTACTCTCCAGTCACCCCGTACTTGGGATATAATCAAATTTGAATCTCCGGAAACATAAATCTTTTCAACTTTTAGGGCTAAGACTGCTTCTATCCCAATTATGCATGCTTTGTATTCTGCCGTGTTATTGGTTGAGTTGTACTTAAGTTTAACGGCTAATGGGTAGGGGTTCCATTAGGTTCTACAAGGATGATTCTGACCCCATAACCCAATTGGTTAGCTGCTCCATCGAAATACATTTTCCACAAATCTTCATTTACCTCCATCACTCCTTCATCAGGAAACTTAAACTCTCCTTTCTCCTCGAATTCTACAGCAAAGTCAGCTAGATATTCGGCGACGGCTCTACCTTTGACAGATTTGGAAGTGACATATCTTATATCAAACTCGGCTAACATCATGGTCCATCGGGAAATCCTACTGGTTAGGGTGGGCTTTTCAAATAGGTACTTGAGTGGATCCATTCAAGATATCAAGGTTACGAGAAAGGCTAACATATAATGCCTAAGGTGACGGGTACGCCACACCAAGGCCCACCAGGTTTTCTTTAATGGTGAATAATTTAGCTCATATCCGGTCATCCTTTTGCTCAAATAATAGATAGCTTTCTTCACATGCCCCTCTTCTTCTTCCTGGGCCAACATACACCCCATTGAATTTTCAGGTACGGATAGGTATAGCAATAAAGGTTTTCCGGGTTTGGAAGGTAATAGGACAGGGAGGTTTTGGAGGTAGGTTTTGATTTTTTCAAAGGCTTTTTGGCATTGTCTATCCCATTCAAACTTCTTTCCTTTCCTAAGTAATTTGAAAAGTGGGTCGTAGGTCATGGTGAGTTTTGATATGAAACGGCTAATGAATTGTATCCTACCCAAAAATCCCCTTAACTCCTTCTCACTCTTTGGTGGCTGCATTTCGACTACGGCTTTTTATCTTAGTTGGATCCACCTCAATCCCCCTCTGCGTGATAAGAAATCTTAGCAACTTCCCAGTGGTAACCCCAAAGGTACATTTCTGCAGATTCAACCTCATCCTGAGTTTCTCAACCTCTCACAAAACTTCCTTAATGCTCCTAAATGACCCTCTCTCTCTCTCTCTCTGGATTTTAAGATCATGTCATCCACATATACCTCAACTTCTTTATGAATCATGTCATGCAGTAATGTAGTGGCAGCCCTTTGGTAAGTTGCACCCGCATTCTTAAGTCTGAACGGCATTACCCTATAACAATACGTACCCCAAGGTATGATGAAAGTAGTCTTCTCCCTATCCTCTGGTGCCATGAGAATCTGATTATACCCTAAAAATCCATCCATAAAAGACAAAAGCTCATGTCCTACGGTATTATCAGCTAGTACATCGATATGGGGTAAAGGTAAATCATCTTTAACGCTGGCTTTGTTTAAATCTCGAAAATCAACACAATTCCTAACACGACCTGTGGATATCGCATTTTTACCCACAGCTTTTTTTTAAATCTTTTCAAAATTCAAAATTCAAATACGAGTCGCCACTTAATTTTTTTTTAAAAGGAAAATTAAGAAACCATTTAAAAGCAAACTGATCTTTTTCGGAAGCCAGAGATTTGTAGGTCCGGGGATTATGGAATGCGAGGGGAAGGAGCCCGGCGGACTAAAACACCCCCTCTCATCCTGTCTCGTGATATGTCTCTACTCAATATCATTTTTAATCAAATTATTAATCTAAGTATGCCCTAAACTAATACATAGATATAGATATACATTACAAAAGCATGTTGAAAGGGTGTAAAATTGCTAACGATAAAAGGCATACAAAACCAAATAGATTCATCTAGCAAACGAATGATATGCAATAGAGAACAAGAGAACTTACCTGGGATTCGGTTGCGAAAAGAAACGTGCAATGCATACGAAAAATAGAAAATCCTAAAAATGTCTCTAATTCACATATACACATAAGGCAAATCTTAACTTTAAGGTGTCGCACATGAAGTTAAAAATTAATAAAATCAAAAAGTAAATAACCTAGAGGAAAGTCAGGAAATCATACCTCAATGGCGCTACAAAGAGTTAGTCCACATGCTTTGAACAAGATATACTATCGAATCCTAAATAACATACCTAAACTTCTAGCATAAATCTATCAAACATTAAAGTAATAATCATGAATAAATTACAACACCTCTATAGATATACAAGTCTCAACTAGGAACCAATGTAATGTCCATATAGAGGTGGTACAATCCCAACATGATTAAAAGGAACCCATGACTAGGTTCAACCAATTATGTCATTAACACAATGCAAACAAATGTCCTAATTACAAAAATCAATACACAGATGAATGCATGAACATAAGCAAGAGTAAACTATGAACTATTCATTGATTTGGATCATTTAGCCTTTGGATTTAAGTTCAATAAATCATAATTATAATATATTTCAAGCCTTAGGTTATAGAAAAGTCGTTTCAACCATTATTTGCAGAGTTTGTCAAATCTGTCACAGAATTCTGAAAATTACAGAGAGCGGACCAGAACTTTAAAAATAGAAAGCATGTTTCCCGTGGGTTGATCTTAATGATTTTTGAGTATGTTGTGCCTATGTGAGTCTAGTTTCTAACCCAAAAAGAAAATTGAAAATCAAACGGTTCAAACTCTGGGAATTGGACAAAAACCAGACATCACTCAGAAATTTAAAACTCTCTGTCCAGAGATTTTGTATGATTTTCTACAAATAGTAAACAAATCCAAATAACTCTAATCTTTTCAGGGGATCTTATTAACACATTAAACTTCATGAAAAAAATTATTTGAGGTCACAAATGTTTGATTAATGTTCTGATTCACTCATTTTAAGAAGATGTTACTGTTCTGAAAATTCGAACAGAGAATAGCTAGTTTATAAATCCTAGGACCAAACCATCTTAAACATGAAATTTTGTCAAAACAAAAATTACAGTGGTAGATATTTGTGTTATGAACACTCTCCATTTGGTCTCATTCAATTCCAACGGATGATGATTTAATTAAAAATCCTTGATCAAAATTGGTTTATGAATTCACTGCACCATTGTTGAGTTTCATTTTTGTTAAGTCTATCAAACAAACTCTAGAGATTGACTCGTTCAAAACTATTTCTCCTTCCCATTGATGGTCATTTGAGATTAAAAATGAATATGTGAGTCTCAATGGAACATGGAATGGATTCCATAAGACTTCAAATTAGAAGTCCTAAGTCATGAACTAAGACTTGGATCTACTAATTATGTATGGATATGGCTATTCTCATTTGAATCACAAGTTCATAGAGAATTTAAGAGACCAACTCAAGGGAATCAAGTGAGATATTGAGCATCTCATAAATTCCAAGAGAAGAACATGACAAAAAAGGAAATCAAAGCTCAAGTGACACCTAAGTTAAACTTTGCTTTAAGATTTATTTAATCTTAAACCTTAGACTACTTTGATCCAAATCAAATGAAAAGAGCAAATGGAGGTTCAATCGCAATTCTAGTGGTGTATGATGAAATGAGGTGGAAAGAGATTTTTTGAAAATGTGAAAAAGATCCTAAGTAGTCCTATGAATTGTGATTGAACCCAAATTAAGTACTAATCAGTCTAGAGTTTACCTCCAATTATCTTCAACCTCTATGTGGTCTTAGGGTCTTTCAAAGGTTATTCAAGCTTTTCTTCTCTTGCAATGACCTACTCCTTAATTCTCTTAATTTTCTCTAAGATTCTCCTAACAAAATCAAAGTTTAAGAGATTTTTTTTATTCAAAGCCAAAAAAAAGGATCCTTTTAATGGGATATTCACTCCCTACATATAGGGAAATTTTTTAGGGGTATTTCAGTAATTTTGAGGTAAAAACCTTAATTTCGGATGTACTTTTGTTGGTACAAAACATACTATATCAAAGCAGACTGTAGGAAAATGCAGTAGTTGATGGAGTTGTCTGCGGCATTCAGTAAGTGCTAGAAAGGCACTTACTGACAGCCGGCGCGACACTCAGTGAATGCCGCAGACAACTCGCGGACTACCATCTTTTCTGAAATTTCTATTTTTGAAGCATTTAGAGAGTTTTTGCGGTGTTCAACGATTTCCATTGCTGATTTCACTGAGTGCCGCAGCGGCTATCAGCCAGTGCCGCTACGGCATCACGTGACTGCCGCAGAAACGCCCCATGCCGTTTCTTTCTTTCTCTAATTTTTGTTTCATTTTCTTTGAAATTGTAGGGTCTTTCAAAGAGCTTGAATCACCTTTGGAAATCCTAGATTAGTCAGACATTGTCATCATCAGACTTGGAGGTAACACTCCCCTTAATTTGACGTTTGGTCAAAATCAGGGTGTCTACAGCTTGCCCCTCTTCGACAGAGCTTGTGGAGCAACGCGTGTCACAAGTGAATGTCAAAGCCTGCGTGAAGACAAGCCTTTAACCAAACTGTCGGATTTAGGTAAAAACAGAATTCTTTGCAAAAATAGGTGCGCAAAAATAGTCCATGTCGGTCGTGCTCAATGGTGAGCTGCCTACGTATCCTTGCAGGAATCAGACTAGGACGTAGTTCGGGCAAAGGGGGATAGACACACAAGCACAAGTAGTCCTATGGATGAATACACCTATCCTATCATGATGCACGTGCACGTGCAATGACAGTTGCCAATGCAATTTCATGCTCCACAAATGCGATGATTTGAGATTATGCTATTTTGATGAACTCTGTGTCCTATGCTACTCAATGCTTGTGGTCACTTCAATTTACTGGGTGAACTATCTTTAGAACTTGGAGTCTCATTGACTAATGAATTGGTCCTCTTCAGGACATGTGGCCATTTTGGCTAAACGGATGAACCCGATTGACTGGGCGGCGCTTCGCGTATTAAACCTCGATGCCAATGCGGGTTTGCTCTCTTGGTATCCGCAGCCCTTCAGCCCCATCGGACGTGTTTGCTCTGAATACCCGCAGCCCTTCGGCCCCGTCGGACGTGTTTGCTCTGAATACCTGTAGCCCTTCGGCCCAGATGGATACGTTCACTCTGAATACCCGCAGCCCTTTGGCCCCGTCGGATACGTTTACTCTAAATATCTGCAGCCCTTCGGCCCCGTCGGACATGTTTTCTCTAAATATCTGCAGCCCTTCGACCCCATTGGACGTGTTTGTTCTAAATACCCGCAGCCCTTCGGCCCCGACGGATACATTCGCTCTTTACAATCTTTAGAATCCTTGATTTATTGAGAGCATGTTGCATGCATAGTTTGTATTCATATGTTTTGCATCAATATCTGTGTTTTAGATTATCTGTTAACGTTTGACTATTGACTATACAAGAATAAGGCATAAAGATGAGGGTTTCCTTGTTTGGATTAGTCGCTTGACGTACTTGGTCTCATATAGTTGAGAGTTAAATGTAATCAATGTTTTGTATGAAATTACGTGTTTTACTTTATTGATGACTGCTCTGTGTATTTAACGTTGCTTCAAATTTCGGGACGAAATTTCTTTAAGGAGGGTAGAATGTAACACCCCGTATTTTCCTGATATAAATATTCATTTTTTTTTATATATTACTGAGGCAATCTAAATTTTTATTTATGTGTTATTAACTGGATGTGTGCATTTATATTTTTATGGTCATTTGGTTATCTGTGTGTATTTATTTTTACATGCTATTAATTACTGTGTGAAATTTTGTAAAACTTAGTGGTGAGGTTAGGGTATAAAAGTTTAAGTTTGGACAAGTTATTGAACACTTGATGTGTTTAATTTTTAGTAGTGTTTATAAACCCGTAAATGTGTTAAATAATTTAATTAACATTAAAATTAAGTACCGGGGTCATGAGTACCCATTCGGCTACTCATTTTAGTAATTTGTATTGTATTTTGGGCCCATATGATGTCTTTTTGTGGGCTGATAAGACAAAAACGGGATTTATATGTGTGAGTGTTATAATATATGTGTTGTGTGTGTATTATATGTATATACATAAATAATATATCCTAGGGTTAGTTAAAACAAAAGAAGAAAAAAAGAGATCAGCCACAAGAGAGAACAGATGAGAGAGAGAGAGAGAGAGAGAGAGAGAGAGAGAGAGAGAGAAGAAGAAGAAGAAGAAGAAGAAGAAGAAGAAGAAGAAGGAGGAGGAGAAAGAAGGAGAAGAAAATAAAATATCTTAAGAGTCCACTCTTCATCACCAATCTAATCTAATTTGAAGATCTCAGAGGTGAGTTAAACTTTTGTTTTGAATATATATTTGAATATTTATGTATTTGAATCCATGTGTAAAATAGGGTTTACAATTAAGATTGATGTTTGTAATCTTGTTGTGGTTATGATTGACTATTTTGATTATTCTAAATTTACGGTGGCTGAAAGTGAAAATAATTCATATAAAATCGTGGTTATTGAATTTTGGAATTCTGCTTGTACATCCCATGTAAAGCACAATTCTGCACGTGTTTCGTCTAATGGTATTTTTCCCAATTCTGCACCGTTTGGGCAGAAAATTCATATTACTGTAGCAGTTTTATAAAGGTTAAAATAAGTGTATTTGCTACATCATATTTTTGTGTGATTTTGTGCTCATTAATATGAATTAATTTGTTTGTAATTAGAAAGATATTAGTTCTCATGTATAGTTGAGCTTTGTGTAATCGTGACTATGTGATTTTGTACGGGTCATGAATCTGTGTGAATATGTAGCTGTTAATATGATTTTAACGGAAATTTGATTTGAGATATATGAATCTCTTATAAAGTTGAGTTTTGTGAAAAACGTGGATGTATGAACGTTAGAAAAGTCCTTCGAGTTCACCACTACTCCTTATGATTTTAGGCGGCGAGTCAGTGACTTCGTGGATGACCCGTCCTTGTGTGATTAGACGGTGACTACGTGGATAACCCGTCTCTTCATTTTTAAGCCTTAAGCCCGGCTTGTTGGTCTATTTCATGTGTATTTAGACATTTTTTATTGACGTCAAGAACGTAAGGACTAGCCTTTCGGTGGATACTCAAATCCCAGTGATACCCCATGGGAGTTGGACCGGAGAGGGAGTTAGTATTACGTTAGGAGACACATGGGATATATGTGTAGGATGAACCATGGATGGGTGGCCAAGGTGGTGAACATAAGGCGTAATTAAATAAAATACTTATGGTGCTTAATTTTGCGGCTATACATTTTATTGTAATTAGTTATAGCTTGTGGTAGTTGAATCCTAGAAATTAATAGATACTTAGTAATCGTCATATCAAACAAATTTTGTGTGTATCTATTTAGCTTAAAACGTAGTCTTCTATGTGTAACGTACCATTTTTGGGAATGTAGTAATTTGATAATAAACTGGAACAGATTAGTAAATTGAATATTTTGGATACTTAGATTCATTTTTTATGGTCGTTTCGCGTAAACTCAAGTAAAACGACGATCTGAACAACTTTCGCGTTTTACACTTTTCCTAAAAACGTCATCTTGACACTATTCTCATCGATTTTCAGAATCTGCTGAACATCGTCTATATAAGAGCTGAAGTTTAATAATTAATTTCTGAACTATCTATTTAGAATTAATGAACAGGGGCGCGTGTCTTTCCTTGGAAATTTTATTCTTGACATTTTTCGTATTTTAAGTTTTGTCTAATTCCAGCTCTTTGTTGGAGATAAATTCATTTTAATTAATAGCACCTTATTATTGGTTTCTATTATTGTGTTAATTTCTATTTGTACAGGATGGTAGACCCACTAATGGTTGTAGGTATCGGCCTACCATAATTAAGAAAGGTAAGTATTTAGTTGTAATTCGGGCAAGAAACTACTTGCCACCACATAAATGAAAACTACTTTATTGTCCAGATATGTGTGCGGAAGTACCTGTCTTGGCCCAATAATATTGCAGTGTGATTTGTAATCTACAGGTTCAAGTTGGATCCTAAGACTTGTGTTTTGTTTAACTCATACCAGTCATGTGACTGACCCGAGTGTGTTATGCATTCGGGTGCGATTCTGTTTGAAACGTAGTCAGATGACATGTGCAGGATAGTGTAGTCGGAGTTCATTGTGGACCAGCCGATCTGTTTGTGAAGTTGAAGATATCTACTTTTCATTCTTTATTTACTATATGATACTCTTTTATTTAGTAGGCACTGTGAGCCAAGGTTGAGAACTTGTATTAGGTGCAGTTATATTTCTGTTGTATTATTAGACTTTGGGGGATGTTTGTAGCAGATCTGACTTGAGATAGTGTAGTGTTGAAATTATTCCGTTTATTATTATAACCAGATAATTTTATTATGATTCAATGGAGAAAATTATATTATTTCTATGTAAAGGCAAATGCTTGGTTTTCATTTTGTAATAAATGAGAATGGAGAAAGTTTGAAACTTAGATTTTCTTGTAATATTTTTGGGAATGAATTTGATGATAAATGAGTTTTGTTGAAAAAGAGATAATGTGGTTTATGAAAGTAATTTTAATTCAGTTTGTCTTAAAATGGTATTTTAAAATTAAGTGTGGGTTAGCAACCTTGGATTTTTGGGGCGGTTGAATATTGATCAGGGTATGCACTTGATTGGATATTTGGCTTTCCAAAAAGCGGGGTGTGAAAATCAGACTCGATTCAATTCAAACTTCTAAAATCCGGAGTCAATTCGACTTGAAAGAATTTGATTTTTCTAAAATTATGAGTCTATCGAACCAAAAGAATTCAAATTTCAAAAATCCGGAGTCAATTCGACTCGAAAGAATTCGATTTCTAAAATTGAGAGTCAAAGTACTTAAAGAATTCAAAATTTCAAAATTGGGAGTCGAAACAGACTTGAATCTAGAATCAAGAGCCCATTAGACTCAATTCAATCCAATTTTCTAAAATTAGGAGTCCATCAGAATCGATTCAATTCAAACTTCTAAAATCCGGAGTCAATTCGACTCGAAAGAATTCAATTTTTCTACAATTGCGAGTCAATCAAACTCAAAGAATTCAAAATTTCGAAATCAAGAGTCAAAATCTGCTTAATTTTAAAAATCAAGAGTCAATCAAACTTAATCCAAACTTATCTTTCGACATTCGAAGTCCTGTGGACTAGAAAATTATTTTTCGGGGACCAAAGTGTAAAAGGCGGGCAAAACCTTGGGGGTTTAAACACAAAATTCGGGACCCAATTTGAATTTTGGGGGGGAAGCCAACGACTCTTCAGCTGTCATATTTGCGGCACACACGCAGGGATGCGGCAGTCCGCGATTGCCATTGCGACACTCACGGAATATCGCGATGGCACTCAGCAAGTACCGCGCGGCACTTTAGTGACTACCGCGCACGATTCCCGAGTGTCGTTCGGGGCGGACAGACTGCTTATGTATTGGTTTTTCTTTCATTTTATTTCATTCCTCAACATCTCATCTATTCGGATTTCTTTGGAGATATTTTTCCCAATCACTCGCAGTGATACAAAGGGACAACAGGTTAGTTTCCCTCGATCAGAATCTTGATTTTCTCTTTATTTTTGTTATATTCTTGATTAATTTCAAAAGTTTAATATTCAATTCTCTCTTTCTTGACAGGTTGATCGTTATGGCTAGCGGCTCAGGGAGCTCGAGCAAGAAGAGAATGAAGTACAGGGCTACTCATCATCCTGACCCCACCTTTTTACTTAGAGACCCGGACAAGCACCTGTCTGCCCCAGCGTTTCGACGAGAGGTCTACACTCCTTTACATTTCCTCAATTTTCAGTTTTCTTCTTATTAACCCCATGAATGCAATATATGACAATGCCCCCTTTTGACTATCAAATGGTCTTCTAAACGCATGTGTTCTGCTCTGGAGATCTTCGAACGATTTGATCATTCTTTTCTCGTTTATTCATTTTATTATTATTATTATTTCCTCATTTTCACTGATATTAAGATCTCGTGGTTCATTGCAGCTTTAGCCCGACACGCTGAAGGGACATGGTAGTCTGGCTCACGGCTACGGGTAATACCAGTCTCTGAGCGAGACGGTGAGGGCCTTTATTGATGTCGTTGGCTTTGGGGATTTCGTCAAGCTCATGACAAAGAGCTCGAACGACTTGAGACAGATTCACGCTCTCTCGGTGCAATGGTGGGACACCACCAACACATTCCACTTCACGTTCGGGGAGATGACAAATACCCCACTCGATTTTAGCATGATCATTGGGATCCCTTTTGGAGGGGGGGAGTGCCTACGGTACCTTGATACGGTGATGCAGTGGGATCAGGTACCCGTGCTATTGGGAGTGGCCCCGGATGAGCCCTTGGTTATAGCCAAGTGATTCTTTGACACATTCAGAAGCCAGGAGGGCTTCTCGAATGAGCAGATGGCCCGAGGATTTATCATGTATATGCTAGGGCGCTCTCTGCTGAGCACCAAGGGCGATCGGATCTCTGTTGCACTGGTGGCGTCCTTAGAGCATATGGACCGTATCTATGAGTTTGACTAGGCCAGTGACGGATTGGCCATTCTTTATAGGCACATGAAAGAGCTCTCCCAAGATCACCCTGCCTCCAGGGAGACTTTTGGAGAGCGTGGGAGGTACATTCTCACTTTTCTTTTCCCTTTATTTCGTCCATTAATTATTTTCAAATCTGAATTATAAATTTCATATCTTTTTTCTTTTTATGCAGATTTGGTCCTACGAGTACCTCTATATGATGTCGCCCTCAACACGGCCAACAGATGCTCTTGTCATGCCTCAGGGGTAGAAATGGCACAAGACCGTGTCGGGCAAAAGATCGGGGCCCACGATTTTATCGCGTTTAGGATTTTCCTGACAAACTTGAGAGAGTCTCACGTCAATTGGCAGCCCTGGGTCGTCGTGCTTGCTACCCTTCCTCCAGCTAGGTAGAGATCGGCGGGTTACGACCCGCTGAGGTTATTACTTGATGGCCCAGGCGCTCGGGAGTGGTATCTAGGGAAGAGGGTGACCAGGTAGTCACTGATGGCTCCTGTCTTCCACGTGCCGCGTCCTCCTCCCAATTCTATGAGGGTTGTAGAGACTCTTTACGATAACGCTTTTTAAACTTCCCTGAACGGTCTCTCTATTCAAGATTTCGTGGAGCCTCCCGAGGGGTATGTAGCTTTCTGTGCTGCCAAGCTGATGAAGAACTTCCCTCTAATGGAAGTGACTCGAGTAAGTTTCTTTTAACTTTTCACTCTCTTTGGTTCTTTCTGCTTTTTATTGATTTGCCCTTTCTTTCTTTGCAGCCCGTTCACTCTGCGGCCCAAGCTCCCGCTTTACCACCATGGGATTGGAGCCTCCTGACAGTTTTCCAGGGTGAGCAGGGTACGACTATGGTTCCCCGATATCACTAGGGCGCTCCTACAGTCCCACTTTAGTACGATCATGTCCCGCGGGACTACGCCGAGGAGGGCCTACTTTTTTCCCATGGCGTGAAGCAGTGGGTCCATGGATGGGAGTGGAGAGTAACTGCTCTCTTTGTCCTCTCTCTCTAATTTTTTTCGTTTTCTCTAACCTTCTAACCCCTATTTCTGGTTTCTGATTGAGGCTGATGGAGCGCGGGTAAATGTTGAGGCTTAGCTGAGGGCTAAGGCAAGCCTCTTATTTTTATTTCCACTTTTCCTTTTTAGCACTTTCACTTATTCTTCAATTAACCAAATCGATATTCAATCTCTTTCCTTGCTTAAGAGGAAGAGAACAGGGCCTTGATGTGAGTGAGGGAGTTGGAGCAGCAGCTCGGGGCAGGCCCTAGTGGAGTTCATGGAGGCGCCAGTCGAGGCAGAGGCAGAGGCAGATGCAAAGGCCATGGCACCAGGAGCAATACAGAGTCAGAGCAGGAGCCTCTCAAATGCGTCACTCGCCAGACCCAAGGTCAAGGGCAAGGTTGACACCATCTTTCTTTTATCTTTTTATTTTTCTGAGTGTTTGGAGAGGAGACACACACATTGGGATGACTGTATATACATACTTATTTTGATGAAGGCTCTTAGATAGCTGGGATAGGATAGGCATCTGCATAGTTTATGATTATCTTTTATTTTTCTCAACATATCTTTATCGTGAATGTGACCGTAGGTTAGTCATGCATTTTATTGTTTGTGAATGCTGCATTTTATGAATGTGACCATGGCTTGGTCCTGCATTTTTATTTTCTGTGAATGATGAACGTTAATGAATGTGATCGTGTCTTTATTATATATTTTTTATGAATGAATGTGACCATGGCTTGGTCTTGTGTACGTGATGCGATATGATGCACACGTTTTATTGTATATTCAATTTTTTTTCTTTGCAGGTTGGGCTAAAAACATAACAAATAGGCTTTGGCAAAAATCAGCTCCTTGCGGCACTCGGTTATACCTGAGCGGTACTTAGCGAGTGCCGGAGCGGCAATCACGGATTGCCGCGTGGCACTCTCGAGAGTGCCGCCGAGTATTTTGAGTGCCGCTCGGTGGCCTAGGCAGATCTATTTAGATCCATTTCTCCTTTTATATCCTTTCTTCTCCAAAACTCCGCAAAACACTCTTCTCACTCTTTCATTTCCTTCTCAAATGGCCCTCATCGGCTCTCAAATCCTGTTCCCATGGATGGATACTCTCTCAGGCATCGACATGCTTAACTTTGAGTGTTTTAGGTTGAACGACCTTTTCTCTTTTCAGTGGATGGCCTTGGATGAAGGTTTGCTTTGAGTTGCTATCCAGTGTTGGGATCCTACACTTCACGTCTTCTGCTTTGGTTACCAGGAGATCTGCCCATTGTTTGAGGAGTTCAGTGCTATCCTCTATACTGATCCTTTCGCGGATTTGACGGTTCCCCTAGTACAGGCCGGGTATGTTCAGGATTTGGCTGCTCTTCTTTATATATCCCAAAATGCGGCAGGCTCATTTTTCCATGACAGGCAGATCGATTTTGAGTGCCTTTCCTCCATCTATGCTATCATGGGGGACCCCTATGACAGTGGATACCAGATTATACGGCGTAGTGCATTATCGATTGCCATGCTTTCTTACTTCCTCTTCCAGTCATCTTCTAATGTTCTTATACCCATTGTATGTGGTTTGCAGGAGATGAAGAGTGTCATTATGCTGGTCCTTGGTGAGATTTTGATGGGATTGGATTATGCCCACACTGTTGGGGCCATGTTATCCGCTAGGGCACCCTTTATCTTACAGGTTTGGCTCATGGAGTGTCTGGATATCTTTATCCACCCTTCGTACCTTCGCAGGTCACTTTCCTATCGTATGGAGATTCACCACCTATTTGGTTGCCTGGCCTACACGCTACTGCCTTTTACATTCCTAGTTGAGTAGTTCGTCAATACGGACTTCTCCAAGATGTTCCTGACGGCGTTACTGTAGACTTTACGAGGAGTCCTGCCATGCACCCTTCCATTATGAAGGCTTTTACTGAGGCTTGGTATAACAGGGTGGTGGGCCCTTTTCGGAGAGTTCCTGCTTCAGTCATTCCTACTATTGAGTATCTTCAAGCAATCTAGACTTTAGTTGAGAGACAGACTTCGTAGACGGACATAGATGAAAGCAAAATAAACACATGGCAAAGCTTTATTTTACAAAACTTCTGACAAACCCTGCCTACTCTTTTACGCTTCCTTTTGAATGTGATTTTACTTTCCAAAAAACGTTCTTGTATCAGAAAATGTTCCAACATGTTTAAATCAAAGTTTTCACTCTTTCAATTATGAAAATCTTCCTTTCTATGTCTTTTCTTAGCTTTTTATTACCTTGCTTTGAGTCTTGCTTAGAGCTTTAATCGTTCTATACCATGAATTCATATTTGTTCCTTTATAGTGCTCATTTTGATAGCTAGGAGATCCAAAGACGGGTTAGGATAAATATCTGGGTTCTTCGGGTAGCAAACGAAGTTTGCCCCCCTAGTTATGGGGTTTTGACATGGCTCTAGTCAAACACAAGTTTGTCCCTAGTTTAGCACAGGGTTTTTGGGTTTTCATGGACCGAGCGCTTTCAAGAGCCCGCTTACTTATCCCCGAGTGGGTATCGGGTCCAAAGTAGTTCGTTTTTAAGGCTATGAAGGAAGTTGCCACTTAGGCGATTATTAACGACCGAACGGAGTAGGTTGCCTACGTATCCCCTAGCGGGAATCAGGTCAAGCGTAGTTCATCGATGCAGGACATTTTGAAAGGAACGGTCTCAAGCAAAGTACATTTTGAGGCGATTGAGGTTAATCGGCTATTTAAATTCAACCCCATCTAGGTCCATCAGATAGGCAGCCCGTCCGGAGAGGAGAGTCTTGATGATGTATGGCCCGACCCAGTTGGGTTTGAATTTTCCTCTGGGGTCATAAATAGGAACTTTAAGTTCTTTGAGGATCAGGTCACCCTTAGCAAGCTTCCTTGGGCGAACCTTTTTGTTAAAAGCACGAGCTATCCTTTTTTGATACCCCTGAGTATGGTTTATTGCGGCCAACCTTTTCTCATCAAGCAACATCAACTCTTCATACCTTCCCCGTATCCACTCTAGCTCAGTCACTTCACATTCTGTCAAGACCCTAAGAGAGGGTATTTCTACTTTAACTTGAAGGACATCTTCCATCCCATAAACCAAGGAATATGGCGTAGCTCCTGTAGAGGTTCTCACGGAGGTCCGGTATCCCCATAATGCAAATGGTAGTTTCTTATGCCAATCCTTATACGTGTATGTCATTTTTTCCAAAATTACTTTAACAATTTTATTTGCCGCTTCCACTGCCCCATTCGTTTGTGGCCTATACGGGGAAGACTGGTGGCAGGAGATCTTGTATCTCTCTAAGAGCGGGATGACTTCACCTTGGAAATGACTGCCATGATTTGAAATGAACTCATTTGGAGCCCCATATCTGTAAATTATATTTTTCTCGATGAAACTCACCACATCCTTAGCCTTCAAAGTTGCATACGATGCTGCATCTATCCACTTAGTAAAGTAATCAATTTCCACAATTATGTATTGGTGTCCATTGGAGGCCTTCAGAACTATTTCACCAATAATATCTACACCCCATACCGAAAACGGCCAAGGTGTGGTCATGCTATACAGTTGGGATGGCGGGGTATACATCAGATTTGCATGGATCTGGCACTTATGGCATCTTCTGACATATTCGCAGCAGTCTCTGTCTAAGGTCGTCCAGCAATACCTTGCCAAATTATCTTCTTCGCCAACATATGCCCATTCATGTGGGGTTCACAAACCCCTTCATGTATTTCCTCCATCATTCTCTTAGCTTCTCTTCCATACAGACACTCCAGATTATATCGGTGTTAAGACTTCTTCCACAACTTATCCGCGAAGATCACAAATTGAGCAAAAAATCTACGAATCGGCTTCCTGTCCTTTTCTGAAGCTCCTTCGGGGTATTCTCCTTCCTTAATGAAATTCCAGACATCCTCATACTAAGGCATTTCACCTTCCTCCTCTATGGCTGCGATCATCTCAAATGAAGGTTGGTTTCTTATTTCTATGGATAGTGGGACCATGGTGACTCCTGAGGGGATTTGTATCATTGAAGCTAGGGTTGCTAGGGAGTCAACTAGCTGATTCTCCTCATAGGGAAGGTAATAGAATGAAATCCTCTTAAATTATTCTTTCAAGCTCTCCAGGTATTCGTGGTAAGGTCTCAACTTCTCATGCTTTACCCTCCAATCACCTCGCACTTGGAATATGATCAAGTTAGAATCTCCAAAACATCAATCCTTTCAACCTTTAGGGCTAAGGCCACTTCCATCCCAATTATGCATGCTTTATATTCTGCCGTATTACTAGTCGAATTGTACTTAAGCTTGACGGCTAAAGGGGTAGGGTTTCCATCAGGTGCTACAAGGATGATTCCAACCCCATAGCCTAATTGATTATCTGCTCCATTGAAATACATTTTCCATAGATTTTCCTCTATCCCCATCACTCCTTCATCTGGGAATCGAAACTCACCCTTCTCCTCGGATTCTATCACAAGATCGGCCAGGTACTCAACGACAGCTTTTCCCTTCAGGGATTTCGCAGTGACATACTTGATATCGAACTCAGCCAGCATCATGGTCCATCAAGAAATCCTACTGGTCAAAATGGGCTTTTTAAATAGGCATTTGAGTGGGTCCATTCAGGATATTAGGGTTACGAGGAAGGCTAGCATGTAGTGCCTGAGGCGACAGGTACACCAAACTAAGGCCCAATAGACTTTCTCTAAGGGTGAATATTTTAGCTCATATCCGGTCATCCTCTTGCTCAAATAGTAAATGGCCTTTTCCACGTGCCCCTATTCTCCTTCTTGGGACAACATACATCCTATCGAATCTTCAGACACAGAAAGGTATAGTAACAAAGGCTTTTTGGGTGAGGGTGTTGATAGGACTAGTGGGTTTTGGAGATAGGTTTTGATTTTATTGAAGGCTTATTGGCATAGGGTGTCCTACTCGAACTTTTCTCCTTTTCTGAGCAATTTGAATAATGGATCACAGGTTAAGGTGAGCTTTGAAATAAAATGGCTAATGAATTGTATCCTACCCAAGAACCCCCTCAGCTCTTTCTCGTTCTTTGGCGGTTGCATTTCAATTATGGCTTTAATTTTGGTCGGGTCTACCTCTATTCCCCTTTGGGTGATAAGAAACCATAACAACTTCCCGATAATAACTCCAAAAGTACACTTTTATGGATTCAGCCTCATTCTAAACTTTCTCACCCCTCTCAAAGAACTTCTTTAATTCTCCCAAGTGTCCTTCCCTCTTCTTAGACTTCACGATCATATCATCCACGTATACCTTTACCTCCTTGTGAATCATGTCATGCAACAATGTGGTGGCGGCCCGTTGATACGTTTCCCCTACATTCTTGAGTCCAAACGGCATTACCCTATAGCAATATGTACCCCAAGGAGTGATGAAGGTGGTTTTCTCCCTATCCTCTGGTGCCATGAGAATCTGATTATATCTTGAGAATCCGTCCATAAAAGACAAGAGCTCATGCCCCGCGGTGTTATCAGCTAGTATGTGGATATGAGGTAGAGGGACGTCGTCTTTAGGGCTTGCTTTGTTTAAATATCGAAAATCAATGCACACCTAACACGACCATCCTTCTTCGGAGGTAGAATCAGTCGTACTTTTATTAACTTTGGTCGGGGTGATTACAACAGACATAGCAATAGTAAGACGCCTCATATGGGCCATTATAGACTTCGGGGAGGGAGCGTACTTATCACTAGACTCGAAGACCCACTCTTTGTTGACTCCTTGCTTGAGCTCCATGGTGTCGCAGTCTGACAACTTTTCCTTTTCATCCCCTCCTTCTGTCATTGTTCCTTCTGGTTCTTTCCCGTCATTTCCCTTGCCTTCCTTCTGCACCTCTTCCATTATATCCTCAACATATTCTTCCGTGATCTTGGCTTCTATAACCTCTTCTGGGCCTTTTCTTTGGTTCCCGCACTTCCTTCACCCAACAGGTTTTGCATGACTGGGCCCTCTAGCGCACCGATCCAATCTTTAACAGTGGCAGACTTCACGGGCATTCGTAAATACAAGTCTTCATATTCAGAGAATTCATGGGGGAAGGAGATCTCAAACCCTGGCTTCAAGCAATTGTCTTTCTGATCCACCCACGGTTCTAGAAAGCCACAGAAGGGGAAATCTTCTCCTTCCTTCACAAAGTACCCATTGAGCATTTTCTGGTAAGGGACCATTGGTGCATTAGTTGCTTTCTTCTTTTCCCTCAACTCCTTCTTCGACGGCTAATAGCCTAGACCATGAGTATGAGTCTGTGTGTGGATTCTTGGAAACTCCGGTAGACTTTGATGATTTTTACCCAGTCCCATTCCCGAGAAGAAACCCATCTTCTTCATAATTCTGGCGACTAATGGGCTCGCATACTGATCGAAATATAGTGGCAGGAACTCCCTCAGCTTTACTCCCTCCAACATGTTGATGAATTCAAACCCTCCTAGACTTGTTTCCTCCTCTTGTAATTGTACCTTCAGAACTAGTGCGCTTGACGAAGCTTCAAACAGACAGACCCAACTACTTCGAGAGTATCACAGACCTTGTTTTTCCAAACGCACTTGACTTTTTGATGGATTGTTTGCACCGAGCCTGTCAAGACACGGTCTACCCAATAACAAGTTGAAAGAGGCAGGGATGTCAATGATCTGAAACTCAGCTTCTTTTTCAAAGGCCCAATGGTGAGGTTGAGGAAGATTATACCCATGGCCGTCCTTTCGGTGTTGTCATATGCTCTTACCTTTTGCTCAGATGGTATGAAAGTTGACTCATCTAGACCCATTCGCTTGGCTGTTCGAAACAGACATACGTTTAGAGTAGACCCGTTGTCCACGAGACAGGCAGGTATGGTATTTCCCAAGCATTCAACAGTGATGTACAATGGCTTATTGTGAATAGGTCCTCTAGGTGGTAGATCATTTGAGGAAAAATCAATAGCCAGAGTCGAAATTCTGCCAATCACTCCCACGAGGTCCACCGGTGCTGTGTCAATAGAAACATCCATTGATTCAAGGCATCCAGGATCGCCTGCCTTTGACGTTTAGAAGCGATTAATAATCCCCAGATAGTGATGTTGGCCTGTTTCTTCTTCATCTGTTTCAAAACCCTATCTTCCTCATCTTCTTCATTCATCTTCCCTTTTCCTTTGTCTAACTCTCTCCCCGGGTGGTCTTCCTCTAGTTCATGCAATTTGAAGTGTCTCCCTGATCGGGTTAGATGATTGACCTCCTCTTTTGCACATAAATTGTCGATTTCTGAAGCATCTTTTGAACTTTCTTTCCCCATTTCTGTCTCTTCATCACTCTCATACCAATCAACTTTGCTAGATGATCTACATCTCGACTATCAACTTTGCTAGTCTCATGAACCCACCAATCCATTTACTTTGTCATTTCCTCTCCACATCTCCCTGACTGATTTACCAGAATGCAGATCTCAAATTCTTTCGGCAGCTAGTAAGGCTTCCTTGGTTTCCCAACTTTAGTAATTAACCCAATTGGATCGAAGGTTGTCTCTTCTAACCTCAAGAAATAGAGGCCCTATGGTGGTGGTACAACATGATGATTCGATAGCGGATTTATAGTAACATTCGAAGCTTTGACAGGCGGCTCAGATATTACTTTATTATCGATGAGGTCTTAAATTTCATTCCTCAGCCTTGTGCATCGATTCATAGCATGACCCTTTTGTTGGCAAAATTTGCAATAGAGGTCCTCCCGAAAGCTAGGCGGAAGTGGACTCGGTAAAGATCGAGGTTCCAACGGGGCGAAGATGTCCATTTTCTACTAGCCTATCAAGGGAGGTTGATAATGAAACTCGCAAATTAGAAAACTGCCTTTGTGGTTTATTTGCCCCCGTTCGACCTCTCGTTATGTCAAACTTTCTCTCTGGTTCGCTTAAGGCATTGTCATTGGTGGGGCCTGAGTGACCTCCGAAATGTCCTTCGTTTGATTCGTAGTTCGGCCACCTGTATATGTTTGGCTGCTCCTCTTTCTTAATTACCCCTTCTTGGATTGCATCCTCTATCCTTGTTCCCATCTCAAAGACTTCAGCGAAAGTGCTAATCGGCTGAAACCTCATCTTTTTCTGGTAGACCGGTTGGAGATTCTTCATTAACATCCGAATTTGCTCTTTCTCGGACGGCCTCTGCGCTATCTTGGCTGTCTTTCCTCTCCAAGGACTCAAGTATTTCGTGAATGATTCTTTGTTTCCTTGCCTGGTGGTTTCCAAATCTCGGACGGTGACATCCAGATCTTGATTGTACTCGTACTGTGTCACGAATGATTTAACCACCTCTTCCCAGACCCTAGTCTTTCTTAGTTCGAGCGTGAAATACCAGAACAAGGTGGCCCCAGTTAAGGTTTGTTTAAATAGGATGGCCATCATGGCAGTGCTCAACCACTAGGCTGGAAAGCCCCGATACACATCCTTACATGGCTACGAGGATTTCCTGTTCCATCAAACTTGTCAAAGACTGGCATTTTAAAATCGACAGGCAGCGTCTCGTGGACCCCATCGTATAACCCTTCTAATTCTAGTAGTTAGGTATCAACCCCCTGAGCCTTGCGTACCACTCTCTCAAGCTTCTCGACTTTCTCAGCCATTACCCTCTCTTTCTCAGTCTTCTCTCTTTCTCTGTCAACTCGTAGTACATCAGCACTCTGTGCCTCCTGATCATCAAACCAGTCTTCTTCCCTTCCTCCTGGAGGTGGTGGGTCAACAACTTGCGGATTTACGAGTGGTGGCTGGCGAGTCATTGCTTCTATCATGTTCATCATGCGGTTCATGTTCTCAGCATGTCGTCTCATATGCTCTTCTTGTCTTTCTACTATTGCCCTCAACTTTGCTACTTCCCTGGTGTTCCCTTCGAATGCCATCTGAATGTTACTTTCTTTCCTTACTAACCTTGCTGCAGGACCTCTAAACCAGACAATGCCCGAACCAGATGCTATTTTTGCCCAACAAAAGAATTTTAATGAAAAAGTATTTTTATTATTTTTCTTTTTACTATTATTTTTAGTTTAGTTGATTTCATTTTGCAAATACCTGGTAAAATATGCATGAATGCTTCGTATGTCACACGGATGCAATGCATGTGTGTGTGTGCCTACTCTATGTGCAAAAGAAAGAAAAACCATAATCCTAACACATAGGACACATAAGTACATAAAATCCTCATCCATGTCAAGTGTGCCAGCTTCTCCTTTCATTGTGATCCTTGCTACCTTTTCAAAGGTCGGGTATTCATTTTGAAGAGCATTTCTTTAGATGATGGGACCTTTCAAAAACAATTCTCAAGAATTCTAAATCTTTTCTTTGAAAATTATCATGTTAAAATATTTCTTAATTAAGATGATCGGATTGAAATTTTTGTTTTAAAATTCATTTGAAAGGCTCCCAAAATGATTCCCAAAAATCTTTTTGATTTCATTCTTTTGAAGATGACCAGGCGAAAATATACATGTTTTTAACAAAGATTAGTTTTGGGGTTTTAATCAAAAAGTGAACTCCAAAGATTTTTGAAAGTGTGATTTGAAAACTTTTGAATAAAAAATGGCAAAAATATGTTTGCTTTTAAAGACGGATTTACAACTCTTTGGGTAGAAAGATCACATGATCGGATAATTATCGTACTTTTCATGAATTCAGATGCATACAAGGTCAATGATGCTTAGCTAACAAGATGTAAGAGATGTAACATTTCAATCAAGATTCGGCGTGTCCCCAAATGTCATGGGACATGAAGAGGAATTGCTCAAAAGTGATTAAGATGTTACATATCTTTCATCAGGCAGGCATCATCATCATCTCAAGTAATCCCTTTCGGGCATACAAAACTTCCTAGCACATAATCTTAATCAAGAATTGATTTCCTAAGATTTGAAAGGTTCTATAGAAGCTATCATGCAAAGGCCGGGTTTTGGTCTAATAAGGGACCCTTGACACACATCCGATAGGATGCTTCATATACCAAAACATGGTATGAGATCAAGGGTGATCACACAGCCGTCCCATGATAACTTGATTGACCGGGTCGCCCTGAGCCTCCAAGGTCATAGTTACGTGCAATCGACTGGCGAGACATCCAAGTGCAATGCAACGGGCGCACACAAATTTAATTAATCCGATTAAAATGATGCTTTCAAGTCTAATCCTCAAATGAACCCAAAATCAGAAATTATGGTCTGCGAAACCAGAGATTCTGGGTTCGATCCCCAGCAGAGTCGCCAAATTGTGGATATCGCATTTTTACCCATAGCTTTTTTAAATCTTTTTCAAAATTCAAAATTCAAATACGAGTCGCCACTTAATTTTTTTTAAAGGAAAATTAAGAAACCAATTAAAAACAAACTGATCTTTTTTGGAAACTAGGGATTTCTATGTCCAGGGATTATGAAATGAGAGGGGAAGGAGCCCGGTGGACTAAAATACCCCCTCTTATCCTATCTCGTGATTGGCCTTTACTCAACATCATTTTCAATCGAATTATTAATCTAAATATGCCCTCAACTAATACATAAATATAGATATACATTACAAAATCATGTTGAAAGGGTATAAAATTGATAACGATAAAAGGCATACAAAACCAAATAGATTCATCTAGCAAACGAATGATATCCAATAGAGAACAAGAGAACTTACCTGGGATCCGGTTGTGAAAGGAAACGTGCAATGCATACGAAAAATAGAAAGTCCTAAAAATGTCTCTAATTCACATATACACAGAAGGCGAATCTTTCCTTTAAGGTGTCGCACATGAAGTCGAAAATTAATAAAATCAAGAAGTAAATAAACTAGAGGAAAGTCAGGAAATCATACCTCAATGGCGCTACAAAACAAAGAGTTAGTCTACATGCTTTGAACAAGATATACTATCAAATCCTAAATAACATACCTAAACTTCTAGCTTAAATCTATCAAACATTGAAGCAATAATCATGAATTCCTTCTAATTAGTTAAAATTACAACACCTCTATAGATATACAAGTCTCAACTAGGAGCCAATGTAATGTGCATATAGAGGTGGTACAATCGCAACATGATTACAAGGAACCCATGGCTAGGTTCAACCAATTATGTCATTATCACAATGCAAACAGATGTCCTAATTACAAAAATCAATACATAGATGAATGCATGAACATAAGCAAGTGTAAACTATGAACTATTCATTGATTTGGATCATTTAGTCTCTGGATTTAACTTCAATAAATCATAATTATAACATATTTCAAGCCTTAGGTTATAGAAAATTCATTTGAACCATTATTTGCAACGTTTGTCAAATCTGTCACAGAATTCTAAAAATTACACAGAGCAGACCAGAAATTTAAAATTAGAAAATGCATGCTTCCCATAGTTTGATCTTAATGATTTTGAGTATGTTGTGCCTCTGTGAGTCTAGTTTCTAACCCAAAAAGAAAATTGAAAATCAAACGGTTCAAACTCTGGGAATTGGACGAAAACCAGACATCACTCAAAAATTTACAACTCTCTATCCAGAGATTTTGTATGATTTTCTACAAATAGTAAACAAATCCGAATGACTCTTATCTTTTCAGGGGATCTGATTAACACATTAAACTTCATGAAAAAAATTATTTGAGGTCAAAAATGTTTTATTAAGGTTCTGATTCACTCATTTTAAGAAGATGTTACTGTTCTGAAAATTCGGAGAGAGAATAGCTAGTTTATAAATCCTAGGACCAAACCATCTTAAACATGAAATCTTGTCAAAACAAAAATTAGAGTAGTAGATCTTTGTGTTATGAACACTCTCCAATTGGTCTCATTTAATTCCAACGGATGATGATTGAATTAAAAATCCTTGATCAAAATTGGTTTTATGAATTCACTGCACCATTGTTGAGTTTCATTTTTGTTAATTCTATCAAACAAACTCTAGAGATTGACTCATTCTAAAACTAATTCTCCTTCCCATTGATGGTCATTGGAGATTAAAAATGAATAATCCATGTGAGTCTCAATGGAACATGGAATGGATTCCATAAGACTTCAAATTAGAAGACCTAAGTCATGAACTAAGACTTGGATCTACTAATTATGTATGGATATGGCTATTCTCATTTGAATCACAAGTTAATAGAGAATTTAAGAGACCAACTCAAGGGAATCAAGTGAGATATTGAGCATCTCATCAATTCCAAGAGAAGAACATGACAAAAAAGGAAATCAAAGCTCAAGTGACACCTAAGTTAAACTTTGCTTTATGATTTATTTAATGTTAAACCTTATACTACTTTGATCCAAATCAAATGAAAAGAGCAAATGGAGGTTCAATCACAATTCTAGTGGTGTATGATGAAATGAGGTGGGAAGAGATTTTTTGAAAATGTGTAAAAGATCCTAAGTAGTTCTATGAATTGTGATTGAACCCAAATTAAGGACTAATTAGTCTAGAGTTTTCCTCCAATTATCCTCAACTTCTTTGTCGTTTTGAAGGTCTTTCAAAGGTTATTCAAGCTCTTCTTCTCTTGCAATGACTTACTTTTTAATTCTCTTAATTTTCTCTAAGATTCTCCTAACAAAATCAAAGTCTAAGAGATTTTTTTTTATTCAAAGCCAAAAAAAAAGGATCCTTCTAATGGGATATTCACTCCTTTTATATAGGTAAATTTTAGAGGGGTATTTCAGTAATTTTGAGGTAAAAAACCCTAATTTCGGATGTACTTTTGTTGGTACAAAATGTACTATTTTAAAGCAGACTGCAGGAAAATGCGGCAGTTGATGGAGTTGTCTGCGGCATTTAGTAAGCGCCGAAACGACACTTACTGATAGCAGGCGCGGTACTCAGTGAATGTCGTAGACAACTCACGGACTACCATCTTTTCTGAGCTTTCTATTTTTGTGGCATTTAGAGAGTTTTTGCGGTGTTCAATGATTGTTGTTGCGAATTTCACTGAGTGCCGCAGCGGCTGTCAGCCAGTGCCGCTGCGGCATCACGTGTCAGCCATGTCGTTTTTTTCTTTCTCTCATTTTTGTTTCATTTTCTTTGAAAATGAAAGGTCTTTCGAAGAGCTTGAATCACCTTTGGAAATCCTAGTTTAGTCAGACATTGTCATCATCGGACTTAGAGATAACACTCCCCTTAATTTGTTGTTTGGTCAAAATCGGGGTGTCTACACAACCGTCCTTCTTCAGAACCGGCACGATGTTGGCGACCCATTAAGGGTACTCAGTGACAATCAAGAATCCAGTTCTCAATTGCTTTTCAACTTCCTCTTTCACTTTAAGCGCCCATTCAGGCCTCGTTCGCCTCAGTTTTTATTTTATGGGTTTTGAATTTGGGAAGAGAGGGATATGGTGTTGGACTATATCTGGATCGATTCCTGACATATCATCATAAGACCATGCAAAGACATCTTTGAATTCATTTAATAGATTGATTAATTCTTTGCTTTCTTTGTTGCTACGTGTGGAGCCAATAAAAATATTTTGAGGATTACTTAATTGTCAAAGTGCTCTCAGTGATTTTGTATGCAGATTTAGTTTCATTTTCAATTAATTTTTGTAATTCATCTAGTATTTCATTACATTCATTGCATTCATCACATTTATTATGCGCAATCGAGTAGGCAGAATCAGTCACATTCTCATTAATACTTTTTAAAGTGATTACAACAGACATTGAAATAATAAGACACCTCATTTGGGCCATTACAGACTCCGGGGAAGGGGGATTCCTATCACTAGACTCAAAAACCCATTCTTTATTAACCCCTTTTTTGAGCTCCACGATATCGCTGCCCGGCAAATTCTCTATCTCTGTCCATGTTTCTTCTTTATTTTCTGGCTCTTCTTCTGTAACACCCACTCCCACGATTAATGTTAATCATTATTTAGTATGCATTAGCATAATTAATTGGTGTTTAATTAACACATGTTTATGTGGATTTTAGCTCACTAGTTGATTATGGGTAAGTTTGGGAACCCAGTGTTGGCCAATGTGGCAGTTCCAAATTGGGACATGTGTTGAGAAAGTTCCATTGTGATGGGACAAAGTTGTGCAATCACCCTTATGTGCCTAAATGTTTATTAAGGCATATGTGAAATAATATATATATGTTGTTTAAATACATTGTGATTGTTAGAGACCATTTATGTGGTCATTTGAGATACCTTTGTGAGAACGAATTGAACATGCTACATAATTCGTAGGCTAATTAGTAACTTCATAAAATTATGTGGGACCACTTATGGGACCCTGTGGACACGCGGAATTCCGCTTTCCTTTTGTTTTGAAACTGGTTTGAAAGGAAAGAATGATGGTCTGTTGAAAATAGATACAGAGTCACCACTTGGTCTTTAAGGAACCAAGAAACCTAATTTGACTCACCCAAACGGATAAAGGGCACCGGCCTTTCATAACCAAAGAACTTGGCTCGGGGTTTTGGTACGAGAGAGGAAGAAGCCTTTGTCACGACTAAAACACCCTCAACTCTCCCCGTCTCTCGACGGGCCTCAATTAGCATCCAAATAATCATCTTATATTATGTTTGGTTCGACAATTAATACTATGATAGTATATTACATCACATAAGAATCTTGAAATGGAAGATCAAAAGATAAGATATCATTCATAAGATCTAAGCCAAGTTTCACACAATGCAAAGTGAGAGATCACACAAACAAACCTAGGAAAAAAATCGTCTAATCACGTATCAAGTAATAAATTCTTCCTAATCTAAAGAAGGGACATGGATTGTTCTTGAAATAAATGATCAAAGAAGTCAAAATATGCTTAGTAAGCTAGGATGATGCATGTTAATCTTTGAGAAAAGACGACCTCTCAATCCCCGGGACGGATGAGAAAGGAAGATTAGATCTAGGGGAAGCATGAAAGTATGATCAAGTTCATTCCTTAAAATCTTCTTAGATTATGAGTCACAAAAACCCAAAATCTTGCATGGATGCAATGTATGATCCTAGGATGTGCAAAGGTTGTAGTGTGTTTGTGTACATGAACTTTCTAAAGTGACTTAGAAGTCTAAAATATGAATGAATGCATAGAGTAAATCATCATGGGATATTTACAAATATAGTATGGACCACTTCTTAAGATATGAACTAATTTGAAGTGCATGTGAGCATCAAATCAAAGAATGAAAGTAAAAGTATGCTTGCTGTGAATAGTGGATAGAATAGTGACTTGATCTTGTGGAAAATTAAAAGTAGGGTTAGGAATGTTTTCAATGCATGATGTTTTATGGAGATCATCCTTATTATGTCTAGAACACAAATCAAAAAGCCAATCCTCAATAACTATTACAGATTGAGAGAAATCATATAAGCAATAGAGGTTACTCATAAACAGAGTCCGTACTGTCGACTGAAATGTCCAAAAATCTTATAAAATGAAAACAAAACATCTAGAGGCCCATATTATACAAACTGTTTCCTAAGACATTGAAGTTTAAGGGAAAAATAAGTTGGGACCACTCCTTTTGGAAAAGTGTTCTGTAAAATAAGTTGAAATTCAACCAAGCTGCTGTGACAGCAAAGACAGAATGTTTGGAAGGAATGTTTGGACACAAATGGGCCCCTTTCAAGTGCTTTCAAGTCAAGCCAAAACTCATGGGTGTTCTATAATGAGTTAGGAAGACTTTCCAAGTGGTCTTGCATCCATACCTTGAGTGTTGAACTCAGAATAATTCTTTGAAGTTAAACAACTCACTGTTTCGAAGATTTTTTTAGAGAAATAAGGTTTATTTCGTGGAATCCCATTATTGGGGTTTTAAAGGGGTTTTCAAATAGGGGTTTTGAAAGTATATTTTCAGCACTCAAAGAGGATTTAAAACTCCTTAGAACATCAATGTCAAACTCATTTGGAGAGCATCCAAGATTGTTGGAAAGACTTGTTTTATTTTGGAAATAACCTCAAGAATACATGGAGATGTATTGAGGTTGTAATCATCATCTATCAAACATGTTTTTGAGGTCAAGAGCTACTATCCGTAAGGATTCACTCACCTCAAACTTCATGTCCTCATTTAAATGATGATGAACTAGTAAGTAAACAAGAAAAACTAAAAAGAAATGAGATTAGAGGAGATGAACATCAAAGTGAACAAACAAGTATTGTCACAACCCGGTCCCACAATAGCAGAACCGCAGTCCGTGGCACGCCACCGAGGCTAAACCAATTCATTAACGTTCCCCAAAAAATTTTAGTGTGAAGACCACATGCAGCGGAATAAACAAGTCATTTTGAAAACCATCCGTCCAGTCGACTGATCCTCGGATCCAATCGACTGATCCTCGGATCCAGTCGACTGATCCTGGTCCAGCAGAAAGTTGGGTTTTCAAACACCATCCAGTTGACTGCTTTCTACGTCCAGTCGACTGGGGCTTCAAAGTTTCAGTCGACTGATACTGTCCAGTCGACTGAAGTCTAGCCTAAACAAAAATATCTGAATTGAAAACATGATCCAGTCGACTGTGTCGAGGACCCAGTCGACTGATCCTCAAATAAAAGGTGCAGTGAGTTGCTGAAAAAGAGGCTCCAGTCGACTGGTTTATGGCAGCTTCACATTCTGCAGAGTTTTCCAAGTTTAAAAGCTTTCCAAATTCAAACGGGGTTAAAATGCTCACACCAAAATCGTTCTAAAGTATTCCCAACTAGATTAAAACATTACCAAAGCATGATTACAACATGTAATAGTCTACTACAACATTTTAGATTCGTTCTAACATACCAAGTTAAACATAACTAAAAACCATAAGAATTCTTATTACAACATTCCTATTGTTCCAAAACTATAAGATCAACATTCAGGTTGCCTTCAAAGCGAACTCTAAACCCACGTGCTCACTTCTCCGATTCCTCGCCAGCATTTACACCTGAAATGGTTATTTGAATAACCACAGATATTCGATTTGTTTAAGCTAACGCTTAGTGAATAAAACAACATATGCACATGAATGATAAACATGTCCGCATTCACATCTCTACAATTCATACTAGTCGCGGGAGACTCACGTGCCCGTCCATACTCCCAATCCGCGACTCCTCGCCAATAAGTCCACGCAAAAGGGTAATACCCACGATTCTTTTCTTCAATCGTGCGACCTTAATGCCTATATCGGCTCCACAAAATGACACGGTGACCACATGCTCCTTCTGACCCACATATGCAACTTAACATGCTCAAATTCATATCACCATGCTCGCGGAAATCAAACATTTCATCGTGCTATTGGGCCTACTTATCAATACAAATGCCCAATATGAACTACACAGTATATCTACGAATTAATAAATGCTATTCAAACATAACATGAATACACGTCAAGAAATCATTCCAAAACATAGTTGGATCACTCACCTCCGATTTACGCTCTTAAACTACGATCCAACGAAAACCCGTGTACAAAGAACGTCCAGAAGTCCGTCTAGTACAATTCCTATGGATCAAAATTCCATTTATCAACTTATATGAAAAATTCTAGAAAACAACTTTTCGGCAAACTTGGCCAAACAAGCCCTAACATATATCAAAACGAAGCTCTTACCTCGAGGAGCTCGAATATGAAATATGGGAGAAAACAAACTGACGGAAGGTCGTCGTATGGCGTCGAGGAGCTCTAAGCAACTGAATCTCCCCTTTTGGCCTCCTCTTAGATTTAGGTTAAGACTTGTGAAAAATATCCAAAGTCATCACTTCCTATATATAGGCAAAACTATCGGGAATTACGTTTACCTCCCCACGAGTTTTCAAAACTCCTAATCAGTCTCTGAAACATTCTATACAGCTTATTCATAGCTTTATAAGTGAAACCTCAAAAATTATAAAAGTTTTCGACTAGGTTTCGTTTGGTCGCTAAAACGCGAATTTCTACATGATGTTTCTGAAGTTGCTAATTAGCCTACCAAATTAATAGCGTGTTAATTCGTTCTCACCAGGATACTAAATCTAACAACAGATATAAATTCTAAACCAGAAAATAATATAGATATTGAAATACACAGGTAAACATTTATTTTCAGATAAACATTTAAAGTATTCCACAATGACCGTCTCATACTCAGAGAGACGTCACAACAACATATCCTCAATCACCACAGTTTCAAAGGGTTCTATAATACAGACACCCAAATCAACTCGTGAGTCAAAACTCACTCGAACATGTGCCAAAATACACAGCACATCACATTATCATGCATGACAATGTGATACAAATGCAATAACACAAATGCGGGTGTTATAATACTCGCCCCCTTAAAAGAAGTTTGTCCCCAAACTTGTACCTCATGTCTCAAAAAGGTGCGGATACTGGGTACGCATCTCATCTTCTATTTCCCACGTCATCTTCCGTAGTTTGGCTACGCCATAACACTTTCACTTTCGATATTACTTTGTTCCGTAAGACTTGATCCTTCCGATCCAAGATCTCTACCGAATACGCAATATATTTCAAATCACTCTGAATCTCATTCGATATCGGAGTCATAACCTGATCTCTATCCTCCACTAAGTGTTTACGTAACAATGACACGTGAAACACGTTATGCACTTGAGCATACTCACTCGGCAATTTCAAACGATAAGCTACGGGTCCAACTCTCCCAATAATCTCAAAAGGTCCTACATACCTCGGGTTGAGTTTCCCGTATTTACCAAATCTGGTTATTCCCTTTGAAGGTGACACCTTCAAAAACACCAAGTCTCCTACAACGAATTCCAACGGCCGTCTGCGCTTGTCGCCATAACTCTTATACCTACTCTGGGCTATCAGTAATCGTTGTCTAATTACCTTTATCTTATCCGTCATTTCTTGTACAATTTTTTGGCCCTTCAATCATTCTTTCTCCTACCTCTGTCCAACTAATCGGTGAACGACATACACGACCATAGAAAGCTTTATAAGGAGCCATTCCAATACTCGACTGAAAACTGTTGTTATATGTGAACTCAATTAACGATAGGTTGTCTTCCCAATCACCCTGGAAATTAAGTACACATAACCGAAGCATGTCTCCCTTACTCTCTCTGATTGGCCATCGGTCTGAGGATGAAAAGCGGCACTAAAGTGCAATTTGGTACCCATTGCTTCTTGCAAGGCTCTCCAAAACTTCGATGTAAAACTACTATCCCTATCCGAAATGATAGAAACTGGGATACCATGTAGTCTCACAATTTCGCGAATATACAACTTAGCTAACGTCATTGGCTTAGTTGTTCGGATTGGTAGGAAATGCGACGACTTCGTCAAATGATCAACGATCACCCAAATAATAGTGTTTGATCTCTTCGACCTCGGAAATCCACTAACAAAATCCATTGTTATGTGCTCCCATTTCCACTCGGCTATCAGTAACGGTTGTAACAATCCCGAGGGTACTTGGCGTTCGGCCTTTACTTGTTGACAACTAGTACAACGCGAAACATAACGTGCTATTTCTCTCTTTATTCCCGGCCACCAATAAACATGTCTCAAATCTCTATACATCTTGGTGCTTCCTGGATGAACGGTATACTTCGTATTGTGTGCTTCCTCTAGGATGTTCCGTTTCAATTCCTTCTCGTTAGGCACACAAATTCTACCCCTTAATCTCAAAACATCATTCTCAAAAGTAAATTCCGGTTGTTTGCCCATCGGAATCTCATCACAAATCTTCTTCAAAGCCACATCTTGAAGTTGTTTCTCTGCGATCTCGTGAATCAAGAGTGGTTGTGCCACCATCGTTGACATCAAGCCACTTTCAATCCTCGGTATCACTTCAAGCTCCAAATTCTCCATATCTCGTATCAGTTCTTTCTGAGAAGTCAAATCTGATGCGGTGTTGGTTGGTACTTTGCGACTAAGAGCATCGGCGACGACATTCGCCTTGCCCGGATGATACTGAATTGACAAGTCATAGTCCTTCATCAACTCTAACCATCTCCTTTGCCTCATGTTCAAATCTCGTTGTGTAAACAGGTACTTCAAACTCTTGTGATCCGTATAGATCTCACATTTCTCCCCGTATAGGTAATGACGCCAAATCTTCAATGCAAAAATCACGGCGGCCAATTCTAGATCATGTGTTGGATAATTCTGTTCGTGCGGTTTAAGTTGTCTTGACGCATATGCAATAACCTTATCACTTTGCATAAGAACGCAACCTAAACCTCTATATGAAGCATCACTGTAGATACTAAACCCTTCAGTCCCTGACGGAACGGCTAAAATTGGTGCTTTCACTAGTCGGCTCTTCAACTCTTGAAAACTTTCTTCACATTCTGGACTCCAAACAAAAGCAATATCTTTCCTCATTAATTGTGTCATCGTCATTGCTATACGCGAAAAGTCTTTTACAAATCTCCGACAATACCCAGCTAATCCTAGGAAACTTTGGATGTCTGTCACATTTGTTGGTCTCACCCAGTTAGTAACTGCTTCTATCTTCTGAGGGTCTACAGAAATTCCCTTTGCCGACACTATATGTCCAAGGAAAGCTATCTCGGTCAACCAAAACTCACACTTCTTCAATTTGCCGAATAATCTCTTTTCACGCAATCGTTGTAAAGCTAATCTCAAATGATGCTCGTGATCTTCAACGCTTTTGGACTAGATTAGGATGTCATCTATGAACATGATAACGAACTCATCTAAATAATCCTTGAAAACACGGTTCATCAAGTCCATGAAAGCAGCTGGTGCATTAGTCACTCCAAATGGCATAACCAAAAATTCAAAGTTACCATATCGAGTCCTGAAAGCTGTCTTCTCAACATCTTCCTCTTTGACTTTCAACTGATGGTAATCGCATCTCAAGTCGATCTTCGAAAATACCTGAGCCCCTTGTAACTGATCAAACAAGTCATCTATTCGTGGCAACGGATACTTGTTCTTGATGGTCAACTTATTCAACTCTCGGTAGTCGATGCACATACGCATTGTTCCATCTTTCTTCTTCACAAACAAGACTGGAGCTCCCCACAGTGAAACACTCGGTCGGATAAAACCCTTCTCAAGTAGTTCTTGTAATTGAACTTTCAATTCTTTCAATTCTATCGGTGCCATTCGGTACGGCGCTTTAGATATCGGTTGTGACCCTGGTACTATTTCTATTGTGAACTCAAGCTCTCTTTCAATCAATACGTCGGGTAACTCATCGGGAAAAACATCTAGAAATTCTCGAATTACTGAAATGTCTTCTATTAGTGGTCCAAGAACTCGCGTGTCGACAATTGAACATAAGAAACCCGAACAACCCTTCTTCAACATCTTACTTGCTTGAATCGCCGATATCAAGTACGGCGGTACGATCACTCCCTTACCCTGAAAAGTAAACTCTTCTCGCCCTGACGGATAGAAACTAACCCGTTTTTGTTCACAATCGATTCTGGCTTGATTAACCGACAACCAATCCATACCCAAGATAACATCAAAGTAGTTCACCGTCAACGGAATCAAATCAATGCTCAAGACTTTATCACCTATCTTGATCTCACATGACTTGAATATCGAAGAAGTAACTAGCGGTTCACTACTAGGCAATGATATACACAAGTCATATCCTAGCGGTTCTGACTTAACAGTTAAATGCTTAACAAAATCACGTGATACGAATGAATGTGTTGAACCAGAATCCATAAGTATACATGCAAGATACGAACAAATAGGAAGAATACCTGATACGACGGTATCATCCGTATTCCCTGGCCTGAGCTGGAAATATCGCCCTTGTTGTTGTTCGACTCCCTTTCCCGTATCCACTCGTTGTCCTACCCTTGATCCACTTGGCACACTCGATGCCCCGATACTCATTCCCGGTTGTCTCTTACTCGGGCAGTTCTTCACTATGTGTCCCGGTTGTCCACATTCAAAACATTTTCCCCTCATCTCTGGGTTGTAACTCTTTGTGTTTGAGGTAGTGTTCGGTGTAGTCACATTCGCATTCAAAGGAAAATTCCTAAATACGTGTCCTAATTTCTTGCAAAGGTAGCAAGTGGTCAATTGATGGCAGGTTCCTCTTTGTCGCAGGTTATATGTCGGGCAGAACGGTCTTGAATCTCCCGTGAATGTACTTCCTCCTTGGTTACTCATATATGATCCCGAACCTTGCGTAAACGGTTTCTTCGCATTCCCTTGACTCTTACCCCGACTGTCATTTGCTCTCTTCCCTTGTTGTCCCTGTCGATATCTGTCGACACTTTTCTCAGCAATACGAGCAGCTTCCTCAACGAGAGAAACGGTCGGATGTTGTAACATATCCACACGGCCACGGATATTCTCCCTAAGTCCTTCCTCAAACTTACGAGCTTTATCCCTATCAGTCGGAATGGTAGTTTTCCCAAATCGTAACAAGGCATTGTAACGGGATATATACTCACTCACAGTCATGTTTCCCTGAACCAGACTTGCAAACTCTTGGCGTTTCTGAGTATAAGCAGATTGCGGAAAGAAACGTTTGTTGAATTCTTCTTTAAATACTTCCCACGTGGTCGGCTTCCCTTGTTCAAGTACGTTGTTCCACCAATCCAATGCTTCGCCCATCAACGTATCGAATGTGCATAAAATTTCTCCTCATCGGTACAAATTACCTGACGGAAATGTCTTTCTATGTCCATCATCCAATGATCGGCCAAGTCTATGTCAACTTGTCCATAATACAAGGTCGGTTTCCGCTTATGAAACTGTTCCACGATTGTGTGTTGAGGTCGCGGTACCCGTGGAGGCTGAACGTTCATCTATTCTCTTTCACTTACCACTTGTATGAAATTTCCCACCATATTCACTATTTGGTCCATCCGCGAATGCGGTGACAATTCTATCGGCGGATCAGCCATAATGTTTCAAATATTCCCCTGTTGAGTTCAATGCATAATGACAATGCATGCTATGTCACAATTAGATATATGTGCACAGTTCATCACGATCAACAAATGCTAACACATGAAGCATTTCTACAATGATAGCAATTATCTTCACAATTACACACTCCACTCGATGTCACTCAGCATATAAATAACGTCACTCGTCCCCAAGGCTCTAAACTTATGCTCTGACACCACTAAATGTCACAGCCCGGTCCCACAATAGCAGAACCGCAGTCCGTGGCACGCCACCGAGGCTAAACCAATTCATTAACGTTCCCCAAAAAATTTTAGTGTGAAGAACACATGTAACGGAATAAACAAGTCATTTTGAAAACCATCCGTCCAGTCGACTGATCCTCGGATCCAGTCGACTGATCCTGGTCCAGCAGAAAGTTGGGTTTTAAAACACCATCCAGTCGACTGCTTTCTACGTCCAGTCGACTGGGGCTTCAAAGTTTCACTCGACTGATACGGTCCAGTCGACTGAAGTCTAGCCTGAACAAAAATATCTGAATTGAAAACATGATCCAGTCGACTGTGTCGAGGACCCAGTCTACTGATCCTCAAATAAAAGGTGCAGTGAGTTGCTGAAAAAGAGGCTCCAGTCGACTGGTTTATGGCAGCTTCACATTCTGCAGAGTTTACCTAGTTTAAAAGCTTTCCAAATTCAAACGGGGTTAAAATGCTCACACCAAAATCGTTCTAAAGTATTCCCAACTAGATTAAAACATTACCAAAGAATAATTACAACATGTAATAGTCTACTACAACATTTTAGATTCGTTCTAACATACCAAGTTAAACATAACTAAAAACCATAAGAATTCTTATTACAACATTCCTATTGTTCCAAAACTACAAGATCAACATTCAGGTTGCCTTCAAAGCGAACTCTAAACCCACGTGCTCACTTCTCCGATTCATCGCCAGCATTTACACCTGAAATGGTTAATTGAATAACCACAGATATTCAATTTGTTTAAGCTAACGCTTAGTGAATAAAACAACATATGCACATGAATGATAAACATGTCCGCATTCACATCTCTACAATTCATACTAGTCGCGGGAGACTCACGTGCCCGTCCATACTCCCAATCTGCGACTCCTCGCCAATAAGTCCACGCAAAAGGGTAAGACCCACGATTCTTTTCTTCAATCGTGCGACCTTAATGCCTATATCGGCTCCACAAATGGCACGGTGACCACGTGCTCCTTCTGACCCACATAAGCAACTTAACATGCTCAAATATATATCACCATGGAAATCAAACATTTCATCGTGCTATTGGGCCTACTTATCAATACAAATGCCCAATATGAACTACACAGTATATCTACGAATTAATAAATGCTATTCAAATATAACATGAATACACGTCAAGAAATCATTCCAAAACATAGTTGGATCACTCACCTCCGATTTACGCTCTTAAACTACGATCCAACAAAAACCCGTGTACAAAGAACGTGCAGAAGTCCGTCTAGTACAATTCATATGGATCAAAATTCCATTTATCAACTTATATGAAAAATTCTAGAAAACAACTTTTCGAAAACTTGGCCAAACAAGCCCTAACATATATCAAAACGAAGCTCTTACCTCGAGGAACTCGAATATGAAATATGGGAGAAAACAAACTGACGGAAGGTCGTCGTATGGCATCGAGGAGCTCTAAGCAACTAAATCTCCCCTTTTGGCCTCCTCTTAGATTTAGGTTAAGACTTGTGAAAAATATCCAAAGTTATCACTTCCTATATATAGGCAAAACTATCGAGAATTACGTTTACCTCCCCACGAGTTTTCAAAACTCCTAATCAGTCTCTAAAACTTTCTATACAGCTTATTCATAGCTTTATAAGTGAAACCTAAAAATTATAAAAGTTTTCGACTAGGTTTCGTTTGGTCGCTAAAATGCGAATTTCTACATGATGTTTCCGAAGTTGCTAATTAGCCTATCAAATTAATAGCGTGTTAATTCGTTCTCACCAGGATACTAAATCTAACAACAGATATAAATTCTAAACCAGAAAATAATACAGATATTGAAATACACAGGTAAACATTTATTTTCAGATAAACATTTAAAGTATTCCACAATGACCGTCTCATACTCAGAGAGACGTCACAACAATAAATCCTCAATCACCACAGTTTCAAAGGGTTCTATAATACAGACACCCAAATCAACTCGTGAGTCAAAACTCACTCCAACATGTGCCAAAATACACAGCACATCACATTATCATGCATGACAATGTGATACAAATGAAATAATACAAATGCGGATGTTATAAGTATATAGCAATCTATAGATGATATTCATGATGATTTTGGACTTGTAGCTTGATGTTTCACTCATATATGGTGACTTTGGACATGGAAGTAGCTTTTTCTCTCATAAATACCCACTAAAATGGTAGTTTGGTGTATTGAATGTGAAGTAAATAGAAGCAATGAAGTAAAAACAAAGTTTAGAACTCACTTTCTTGTTTGAAAATCAAAGAAGGAAGCTTCTTTTCTCTCTATTTTAATCTTATCTCTACAACTTTCTCTCTAAAACTTTTCAAAGCTTGCATTTGACACTCCAAAAATAAGAAGTCAAGGGGGGTTTATATAGGCCAATTTGGGGTAGTTTTGGGGTTTAAGAAATACTCCCATTGGTCCTAAACATCTATGAACATAGAACTACGTCGTTTTGGTTTCTAATTCATCCATTTGAACCCCCAAAAGAAATTACAAAAATAGACCATTCTGGGGGAGAGTGCCGCAGTAGCACTGGGCCTGTGTCAGGGTGGCAGTGGGCCAGTGCCTCGACGGCACTGCTCCTCATTCGTCCAGATAATTCTTTTTAGGCCCCTAGAGGTTCCGGTATTTGCGAAATGGCCATATTTTGTCCGAAATTCACAGAAAATGTATACGAACTCCAAACTGAGCTTGTGATATACCGTTGGAAAGGTAATGGAGTCTATTTTCAGTAAAAAAAAATAGCTTAGAGATAGGTCACTTTGAAAAGTTTTGCGGTATTCGTGATAAAAGCCGATTTGATCGTCTTTTTCACCTTCGGAAATTCATAATAAATTCGTTTTAAATCCAGAAATTATGTGCGATATACCGTTGGAAAGCTATTGACCTCTAGTATTCATAAAAAATATTTAAAAAATATACGGTGCTCCGGTTTCAAAGTCATCTTTTGGTCAAACTAGTCAAATCAAGGACCTCCAGGAAGTTCTGGAAACCTCTGGAAGCTCCCAGGAGCTGACGTTATCGTCCGATTTCCTTTTAAAACTTGTTTTAGTACTTTCCACATGATCCAGACTAATCTCGGGACTTTTTGGCGAATTTGGACGATTTCGGTCCAACCTTGGTCAAACCGGTCAACGGAAATTTTCGGGGAATTTTCGGGACTTTCGGGGGTCTTTGGGAGCTGACGATTTCTTCTGATTTTGTTTGAAAACTTATTTTTAGTACTTTTTTATGATGTAGCATGTTTCCAGAACTTTCGGTCCAAATCTGGGAGTGCTTGGGCTTTCAGGGGCTTTTCGGTCATTTGCACCATTTTCTGAGCATTTTGAGAGATAGAACTAACTTCCGGGAGTCCCTTTTGAGTCTTTTCGATCATTGTGAACCACCAAGCTATGGGTCTCCTAAATCTGATAGCTGACAAAATGGGGTGTCTACAGTTTGCCCCTCTTTGGCATGAACTTACGAGGCAATGCATGTCGCAAACAAGTGCCAAAGCTTTGAAGAGACAAGTCTTTTTGGAGGCTATAGATTTAGGATAAAAATGTTACAAAAGATGCAAGGATAAGAACATGATGCTGGGGCTAGGGTTGGTCGTGCTCTGCGTGAGCTGCCTACGTATCCCAAGGGGAATCAGACCGGGACGTAGTTCGGGGGAACAAGGGATAAAATCACACATGCACGTCGGAGCAGGCGGATGTTATGCTTATGAGAATGATATGCAGTGCATGGATGTCAATGAGTTGTGTTCTAAGTCCTATCATGTCTGGTGTTCTGATCCTAGTATAAGCTGGTGCTGTGGGTTGTGTGCCACTCCGAGTGGACTTATATCGTGCTAGTATTTTTTACTGTGATGTAGTGGCTGACTAGGATAAAGACACTAAGGTTTGGAAGACTCTGGGTCTCGGGGAAAACTTCTTAAATTCAGAGAAACTTGCTTTATAAGCGAAACGGATCAGACGCAGGGTCTTAGAAGATGACAACTAAAGGCGACCGAGGGATCTCGTGATAACCGATAGGTGAGAAAGTTATGATAATGGACAGATGAGAAAGCTCATGATAATCAGGAGACACAGAGTTATGAATGGATGGTGCTCGTCCTTGAAATCTGGATATGGGTGGTGTTTTGGTTGTTCTTGATGACCGATCTTTGGGAGTCGATTCTGCTTTTTGCTACTTTCTGTTGGGGATAGTGGAAGCTAGTATCCTTCTGCATTTGTCCTTAGGGGATGGCGTAGGACTCTCAGAGAATCTCTCTTAACTGTTTCTTGATCGAGAATTGGGACCCGTCTCTGAATCTCTCATGGTTGATCAGATCTTGCGGTGCTTAATCCAAAAGAGCCGGTTAGGGCCTCCGGGAGCTAACATTTCTCTATTTCTATCCTCGGGGGATGGTGTAGGACTCTCGGGGAATCTTTCTTAGCAGTTTCTTGATCGGGAACCAGGACCCATCTCTGAATCTCTCACGGTTGATCAAATCTTGTAATGGTCAGTCCAAAAAGCCGATTCGGGCTTCGGGAGCCGTTATTTTTCTGTTTCTGTCCTCGAGGGATGGTGTAGGACTCTCGGAGAATCTCTCTTAGTTGTTTCTTGATCGGGAACCCGGATCCATCTCTAAATCTCTCGCGGTTGATCAAATCTTGCAATGGTCAGTCCAATAAGTCGATTCGGGCCTTCGGGAGCTGATATCTTTCTATTTCTATCCTCGAGAAATTAACTGAATCTTTTGGGGATAAAACCTCAAAAATCTTGATTGAAATGAGTCACCGGGTCTAATCGGGATCAAAAACGGGCTGAAAAGGGGCAGAATGGGCCAAAACGGGCTGAAACGGAGCGAAGCGAGGCCCGCAGAGAGCAGTGCTGCGGTGACACTGGGCCACTGTCGTGGCGGTAGTTGGTCAGTGCTGTGGCGGCATTGGGTGGCTAGACTCCATGTTTGTATTTCTTGAATTTTTGAGCTCCAAATGCTCATTCTTGGCTATTTTGGGGTGTTTTTTTTAGCCAAAATCCGTCAACAGACAGCTTGTGCACACTGAGGTAAGTAATCTCTTACCATGTTTGGAATTTTGATTGGGTTTTTACTTTTCTTAAAATCTCAAGAAGAAAGTTGAGCTCCCATTTTTATTATTTTGCAGATCCATGGCTTCCAGCTCAAGGAGGCCGTCCAAGAAGGCCAAGGAACGGGCAAAGGTCGAGAGTCAACCTCCAGAGTTGGTTTTGCGCGACCCCCAACATCACCTTTTGGTCGCGGCTCTAGCTCGTCAGGCATGTGAAACTTTCGGTAGTTCAGGACTATTCCTATGCATTGTGCTAGTTTTGTGAGCTGTAGTGTGCACCTAGAGATCGTTAAAAGTTCGATTTATGCTTATATGTTGATTTTGTGAAGTTGGAATTCGGGTTGTAAATAGTGATTTTGTGCTTGTTGTTGCCGTTTTTGATGTGTATAGGTGCCGAAAGTGACATTGAAGGCCCATGGTAGTCTTGCCCATGCTTTTCTGTGGTATACCCAACTGTCGCCCACCGTCAAACAGATTGTTCATGATGCAAGTTTTGGCAGCTTCGTCCGTCTGGTTTTAAAGAGTACCAATGATCTGGCCCATTTCTATGCTCTTGCTGAAAGGTGGTGAGACACGACCCATACCTTCCATCTTCCATTCGGGTGACGATGATACCTTTTGATTTCTCGATTATTACGGGCTTGAGGGTTGGTGGGAAGCACCTAGTCTTGGATTACTTCTATGAGATTGACCCTGAAGTTGTCAAGATGCTGATTGGGGCTGTTTCCCCCAATCTGGAGAGGCACTAGTTCCCCTGTGGCTGGCTTTATCGGGCCTACAGAAGAGGGGGACACACTCTAAATGACCGACAGTTGTTACGGGCCTTTCTGCTGTATGTTCTTGGATGTTCAATTTTCACTACAAGGAATGACCGGGTGAGCCTGCGGCTCCTTACTTGCTTAGAAACCATTAACGAGATTCCCTCCTATGACTAGGGCGGTGCTGCCCTGACCCACCTTTATAGTAAATGGGTGAGGTCTCCCGTGGTGGCATAAAATCCACTGGAGGATTCTGGCGAGTTTGGGAGGTATGTCCTGTGAATTTTCCTTTTTCTTTTAGCCCTTTCTTGCTTCTACTTTCTGATTTTCACTTTCTTTTTGTGCAGCTTTGGAGCTTTGAGTACTTGAAGATGCTAGCCCCTACCCCTGTTGATGAGTCGGGTGAGGATGAGGATGGCATGGCTCCTGTGCCTTTATTCCCTCGGGGCTTGAGGTGGCAAAGAGATGTTATCGGGGTCAAGAGCGGGGCCCATCGGATTGTCCTTTTGAGGAACTTCTTATCTGAGCTGATGATTGCCAATGTTGACTGGACGCCTTGGGAGGGTGTTTCTTATGCGGCTCCTGAGGAGATCCAGGCGGTTAGGCCTCTTGCTTCTTGTCGCCTCTTGATGGAGAACACCGAGGGCAGGCAATGGTACCTTGGCGAGCGAGTATCCCGGTAGGCGATCAGTAGCCCGAGGTATTTTGTTCCTCATGATCCTCCTATGATGGACGCTGGCGACCTTTCTGGTGACGCTCTGCTAGCGGCCTTAGCTAGCACTGATGTTTGGGATCACATCCGCTCCGAGACTGGCTATGAGACATACCGTGGCCGCTTCCTGATGCCGAACTTCCCACTCCTGGATGTGAGTCTTTTTACGCTTTTGTCTCTATCCGTCACTTATGTTTTTGACTCATCTTTTCCCTAACTTGTTTTGTGCCTACAGCTTCACGAGATGTATAGGAGACAGGCTCCTCCGGCTTCCGACCCTATCCCTCCTTGCAATTGGACTGTCAATGTTCTAGGTGCCGATGGTTCCCCCCAAGTTATGGAGGTGCCATGAGTCACATGTGGGTATCCTACTCAGCCAGCGGGCGTCCTCAATGTTCCTTGGAGTTACGCTGAGAATGGTCACACCTTGGCGGCTAGCTTACGATCCCTGGTCCTTACGCGAGACCATCGGGTATTGTGCTCCTTAAGGTTATGAGGTTTTAACCCTAGACTTTAGCCTCTGAGAGATGGATGGCATGCGGCAGTTCGCCACTAGCCAGATGGCGTCCTTGGTAAGTTTCTGACTCGACTTTGTTATTGTACTTTTGTTATTTCTTGACTGATTACTTTTATTTTGTGTGTGCAGTGTCGAGGAGGTGGTGCCGGCTCGTCGAGGACCAGGCCAAGGTGTAGGGGAGGCGGGAGGAGGCCATCGCCGACGTACACTCTGGGTGGTCCGACAGAGGATGAAGAAGAGGAGGACTGAGGCCTTCTAAGCGGGGACTTTTGTTTTGTCTCCATTTCATATCTTCAATTAGGTTGTACTAGTGAATTATGGACAATGTGTAGGATGATGTGTCACCTTCGACAGAGTTTTGTGATGTTTTTCCTTTTGAGCCGGATAGTTTCCAGTTTGAAGGTGCGATTGTGTGCTTATTTTAGTTGGTGATCGTGTGACGATATATGTACATTGTGATTTTATTATTGTTGATGTTACTGCGATGAGCAGCTTTGTAATAGTGAGTCTGTTTGCGTTACAGGTGGGATAGTCCATGAAACGAGGAGGTGCTGCCAAAATTTCAAATTTTGCTAAAGCCGTGATAGAAAATATGGCATTGTATGACTCTGCTCAACTCACGGCTTGGCTGGACATTACAGATGGTGTGGAACGGATCAACCTCTTCAGCTACGGTCTGATTGAGCTATTTTCTCTTCGTCAGATGGTTCTGAACACTGAGTTCATGCGTGCTGCTATTGCCCACTGGGACCCGGTAAATCATGTCTTTAATTTTAACGGCCTGGAGATGTGCCCCTTGTTTGAGGAGTTCTGTGCTATCCTCGGCTTCGATCCGGACTCTGACCTGATTCTTCCTTCTGCTGATACCCCCAGTCCTACGCGAGGCCTGGCTGAATACTTGAACTATTCTTCTGTTATCTCCCACTGACTAGTTCATGGTGAGGTTCTTGACATTGCTTCCATCATTGCTCGGTATGCTAATTCTGGGAATCCCAGCGTATATGATGCCACCCGCGGGGCCGCTCTAATATTATGCATGATTTTGCACTTTCTATTCTCGAGTACTTCCCCTGACTTGGTGCACTTGTGCCTCGGGTTGAAATTGAGTAAGAACCCCATGGCCATGGTTCTGGCCGAAACTCTGAATGGTTTCGATTGTGCTTCTAATCAAGGAACTCTCCTTCTTTTTGGGGTGCCTTTGGTGTTACAGGCTTGGCTCTACGAGCGCCTTCAGTTATGGACTGGTAGTGTGCCACCAGTTTACTTCCGCAGGGCCATGCTTCATTCTCATTATACTTTTTCCGACTGGGTTGCCATGATGGGTGCTTTATCTGAGGCCGACATTTGCTGGATCGTGGGGCATTGGGAGAGACTTCTTTCTATCATCTTCGTCGATTGGCCAGACAGTACGGGCGAGTTCAAGAGGTCCCTCGGGGGTTTACTGAGAGGGTCCTTGCTTCCAGAGTCAGAGCTGATACTATTGCTGCTTTCATCAATGAATGGGCCTGCCGAGTAAAAGCCTACTTCTAAAGACCTTTGAAGAAATAAAAGAAATAAAATAAAACTAGACTTGACTGATTCTGCTTCTTTCCTCCAAGTGTCTTTGATATTTGTGATTGCTTTCTGAAAGAACTTTTTGTGTTTTCATTTATCCTTGCTTATGTAATATTCGAAGTTTGTTTATCGACGAACCTTGGTTACTTAGAGAACCTTATTTTATGCATTTGGCTTTCTGAAAACATTTGTAGTATGATTTTGTTCAGATGTTTGCTTTTGGTACTTGTTTGGGCACGCTAGGACGATTAGAGGCAAACGAGGCGGGTAGCCGAAGTTTACCCCTAGTTTGAGATATGGCAGGTTGTGAGGCAAACGAGGTAGATGACCGAAGTTTGCCCCTAGTTTAGAAGAGGTTCAGGCAAACGAGGCGGGTGGCTGAAGTTTGCCCCTAGTGTGAAGGGTGATTTATGGGTTATGGTAAGGACCGTGACTTTATTTCTCTTATACGCTCATAATTTTTTTGCCTAGGCACCAGTTAGGTGACCTAGCGAGCTCTTTTCTCTCTTTTGTTGTTGCTCACTTTGGATTTAACTCTAATTTTTACCTAGGCATCCTTTTGGATTTTCGACCTAGCAAGCCATCCTTCTTTTCTCTTCTGAGAGTCTGCCTATGCACCCCGGAGCGGGGATCAGGTCCAACGTAGTTCGGGCCATGGTCGGAAAGAAGTGGGTTGATTTTGGGTAGGTAGGATGACCGAACTGATGCGGTTGCCTACATATCCCTGAGTGGGAATCAAGTCGAGCGTAGTTCAGAGCGAGGCTTGAGAGAAATGGGCTATTTTTATGGGTGGAACGACCGAACAGATGCGGTTGCCTACGTATCCCCGAGTGGGAATCAGGTCGAGCATAGTTCAGAGTGAGGCTTGAGAGAAATGGGCCATTTTATGGGTGGAGCGACCTAACCAATGCGGTTGCCTACGTATCCCCGAGTGGGAATCAGGGCGAGCGTAGTTCAGGGCGAGGCTTTGAAAGAAGTTTGGGGAATGGTCAAGCATAGTACTTTTTGAGGCGATCCATGTTGATTGGTTCTTTGAATTCGACACCATCGAGGTCCATGAGGTAGGTCGCTCCTCCGGAAAGGATAGCTTTGATGATATAAGGGTCGACCCATTTGGGTTTGAACTTTCTGCGTGGATCAAAGATCGGGGCTCGCAGTTCCTTAAGAACAAGGTCACCCTTGACAATTTTCCTCGGACGAACCCTTTTGTTTAAAGCACGGGCTATCCTCTTTTGATAGATTCGGACATGGTCGATAGAGGCTAGGCGCTTTTCATCTATGAGAGCCAACTCTTCGTATCTTTTCCTTAACCAATCAGATTCTAAAATTTTACATTCCGCCATCACTCGTAGGGAAGGTAATTCTATTTCGACCGGAAGTACTGCTTACATCCCATATACCAGTGAGTAAGGAGTCGCTTGTGTAGACATCCTTATCGATGTTCTGTATCCCCAAAGTGAGAACGGTAGCTTTTCGTGCCAGTCTTTGTAGGTATCGGCCAATTTCTGCAGTATGGCCTTGACATTCTTGTTTGCTGCTTCGATCGCCCCATTGGTTTGAGGTCTGTACGGTGATGACTTATGATAGGTGATTTGTATTCCTAAAACAGATTCCTGACTTCTGCTTTGAAATGACTACCATTATCTGAAATGATCTCATGGGGGACTCCATAGCGACAGATGAGGTTCTTCTTGATGAACTTGGCCACTTCCTTGGCCCCTAACTTGGTGTAAGACGCAGCTTCTACCCACTTTGTAAAGTAGTCGATGGCCACCAAAATGTATCGATTTCCGTTCGAGGCCTTTGGAACAATTTCACCGATGATATCGATTCCCTAAGTTGAGAACGGCCATGGGGAGATCATGCTATAGAGCAGAGATGGTGGTACATGCATCATGTTTGCGTGGATCTGGCACTTGTGGCACCTTCTCACGTATTCACAACAATCTTTCTCCAATGTCGTCCAATAATACCCTTGTCTTACGATCTTTTTTGCTAACATGTGACCATTCATGTGTGGACCGCACACCCCTTCGTGTATTTCTTCCATCATTCTTCTGGCGCACTTTCCGAACAAGCAAGTTAGATTGTGACCATTATACCCTTTCTTCAACAATTTTCCGCCGTAAATGATGAACTGTGCTGCGAACCTTCGAATTTCTCGGAAGATTCTAGGGGATACACTCCTTTTTCTATGAAGTCCCAAACATCTTGGTACCATGGTGTTTCGTTCTCTTCTTCTTCGATCGCGGCAACCATGTTGAATGAAGGCTCGTATCTTTGCTCAATTACCAAAGGCATCATCTTGACTCCCACGGGAATTTTGATCATGGAGGCTAAGGTAACCAATGAATCTTCTAGCTGGTTCTCTTCCCTAGGCAAGTAGAAGAATGTTATGTTCTTGAATTGTCTCTTGAGTCCATCGAGATGATCATGATAGGGCTTCAACCTTTCTTCTTTCACTTTCCATTCTCCTCTAGCTTGTGATATAATGAGGTTTGAATCTCCGAAGACATCCAACTTCTGAACTCTCAGTTCTATGGCTGCTTCCATCCCCAGAATGCATGCCTCGTATTTAGCAGTGTTGTTGGTGGAGTTATAATTGAGCTTGACTGCCAGTGGGGTATGGTCCCCATTTGGTGACACTAGAATCATTCCTACTCTATAGCCTTCCATGTTGGCTGCTCCATCGAAGTACAACTTCCACTGTTCTTCTTTGATTTCCATGATATTCTCGTCCGGGAACGAAAAATCTCCATTTTCTTCAGAATCAATGGCGTGTTCAGCAAGATGTTTAGCTATGGTTCTCCCTTTTATCGATTTTCTTGTAACGTACTTGATATCGAATTCGGACAGCAGAAGTAACCAACGGGATATGAGACCGATCAAGGCGGGTTTTTCGAGGAGGTACTTTAGAGGATCCATATGGGATATGAGCACAACCGGGAAGACTAGCATGTAGTGCCTCAGTCGGCGAGGTGCACCAAACCAAGGCCCAACATGTTTTTTCGAGGGTAGAGTAGTTGAGCTCATACCCAGTCATCCTCTTGCTAAGGTAATATATGGCTTTTTCGGAGTGGCTTTCTTCTCCTTCTTGGGCTAGCATGCATCCCATGGCATTCTCGGAGACAGATAGGTAAAGAAGCAAAGGGTTATGAGGGGTATGCGGTGAAAGGACGGGTATTTTTTGGAGGTAGGTTTTTAGTTTGTCGAAGGCGACTTAGCATTGGTCATCCCATTGGAACTTCTCTCCTTTCTTTAGCAGTCGAAATAAGGGATCACATGTGGTTGTGAGCTTGGAGATAAAACGGCTGATGAATTGGATTCTCCCAAGGAACCCACGTACTTCTTTCTCATTTTGTGGTGGTGCCATTTCTAAAATTGCTTTGATTTTGGAGGGGTCCATTTCTATCCCCCTTTGTGTGATGAGGAAACCTAGGAGCTTTCCAGAGGTCACACCGAAAGTGCATTTCTTGGGATTTAGCCTCATCTTGTACTTGCGTAATCTTTCGAAGAACTTCTCCAAGGCCTCCAAGTGTCCCTTTCTATCTCTGGATTTTACGATCATATCATCTATATACACTTCTACCTCCTTGTGAATCATGTCATGCAGCAGAGTGGTGGCAGCTCTTTGGTAGGTTGCTCCAGTGTTCTTGAGTCCGAAAGGCATCACCCTATAATAGTAAGTCCCCTATGGTGTGGTGAATGTCGTCTTTTCCCGGTCTTCCAGAGCCATTAGAATCTGGTTGTATCCCGAGAAACCATCCATGAATGACAATAGTTCGTGTCCGGTGGTGTTATCTACCGAAACATCAATGTGGGGCAATGGGAAGTCATCCTTTGGACTTGCCTTGTTTAGATCACAGAAGTCGACGCACTTGCGAACTTTTCCATCCTTCTTGGGGACTGGCACGATGTTGGCGATCCATTCCGGATACTCGGTAACAATAATGAACCCTACCTTGAACTGTTTTTCAACCTCTTCTTTGACCTTGAGTGCCCATTCTGGTCTCATGCGCCTAAGTTTCTGCTTGACGGGTTTAGAATTGGGATGAAGGGGAATATGGTGTTGGACGATGTTGGGATCCACCCTAGGCATATCTTCGTAAGACCAAGCAAAAACATCTTTGAATTCTTTTAGTAAAAGAGTTAACTTTTCTTTTTCTTCTTTATCAAGCGTTGAGCCAATTTGCACAATTTATGGATTACCTATTTCACCTAGATTAATCGATAAAGCATCTTTGGTTACTTCATAAGCAGGTGGTAATTCAATTAGTTATTTTAGTTCAATTGGGAGATCCTCGGGGAGATCTGTGCATTCACAACTATTAGACACAGAGGAGTAAGCAGAATCGTCTTTCATTTCATTCATGACAGGTGAAGTGATTACATCAGACAGTCGTGGGCTTACAACAGTCGACTCTGGTACAGACTCAATAATTGGAAGTACAGACTCTGGGGGAACAGGGAATTGGGAGACACAGAAAGATGACTCTATAGCCTGGTTGCTCAGACCCTCCTTAGTTGGCATGATCTGATCATCTTGGCTCTTGGCCCTCTTTCCTTCCTTTTCCTCAGCAAATTCTTCCCACATTTTCTCGATAGCTTTGGTGTCCAGGTATTTCAACTAATCTTTCTCTGGGGTTTTGACAGCTTTTTCTAGATAGAACGGATCTTGATAGGGGGGCCTTTTGCAGTCAGCAAAGATTTCAAGCCCGGGGTGCCTTTTTTCAGTGGCCTAATGGATCCAAGGTTCAGGGAACCCAAAATAGGGGAAATCATCCCCTTCTTTGATGAATGTCCATTCAAGGTCTTGCGGTATGGTGGGAGACTCCTCACTCTCTTCTTTCGTGGCTTCTATAGTTTAACGTCTTCTTCAGTGGGCTTGTACCCCAACCCAAAAGTGCCTTGTTGCCCTTTGATCTGAGGGAACTCACGAATCCCTTGCTGACATCGGCCCAATCCCATTCCAGGGAAGTAGTTCATTTTGCGGACGATGTTGACAACTGCAGAGTGGATCTCGGGGAACCTGTCTTCATTATTGATCATATGGACTTCTTCCATGAAGAATCCCCCAATTTCTCCTTCTTCTAGCTCAGGTATTTGGATTTCAAAGATGGGAGCGTAGCTTGGAAAGGCTTCATTACCCCAATTGATGCCGAGGATGATTTTTACCTCCTTCTCATGAATGTACTTGATCATTTGGTGCACAGTGGATGATACAACTTTATTGATATGTAGCCAAGGCCTTCCAATCAGCAAATTGAATGAGGCAGGTATATCCATGACTTGGAAGAGTTGAGTGCAAACCAAAGACCCTACTCGAATCTGGAGAGAAACGGTCCCCATCACATTTCTCTTGGTGTTATCATAAGCCCTCACGGATTGCACAGACGGAGTGATGTCCTGGATCTCGACTCCCAAGGTAGTGGTAGTCCTTAGAGCACAAACATTTAGGACAGAGCCTATATCGACCAAACAAAATGGCACTTGCTGCCCCTTGCATCCGACAATGATGTACAAAGCTTTGTTATATGCAGACCCTTCCGACGGTAGGTCTTCATCAGAAAAGGTAATGATTGGGTCAGGGGTGAGTGTGCCTAAGAAAGCCACCATGTCTTCCAGTGCGGCGTCGATGGGGACCTCAATTCCAGCCAAGGCATTCAACACGGCTTGCCTATGCTTGTAGGATGTCACCATGATGTCCCACATCCAGAGATGTGCTTGGGTTTTCTTCAACTGCTTTATCAACTCATTATCTTCTTCGATGATCTCATCCATTTTTCTTTTCCCCTTGTCTTTGACCGGACTTTTCTCAATCGCTTCAGTGGTAGGCTGCAGAGGCTGATAATGACGGCCTGACCTAGTTAGATGATCAATCTCGGCAGGAGTAGGCCCTTCTACAGTCCTATCTTCTTTGAACCAGTCACAATCTGTTCCCACAAATGGTTTCTCTAGCTTATTCCAGATAGAAGCATCACTTTCATTGTTGGGATCATACCATTTGAGGTCCACTGCCCCTAGATCGTGTTCTTCTAAAAAGAATAGATCTTGTTCATCAGCCAGCTGTTGCTGCCACTCATCATCCCCTCCTTCAATCAGATGAATTCCCACAAAATTCAGGATGTCCATGAGGAGTAAAGGTTAACCTAAGGGGGTGATATAGGTAGCAGGGTTGAAGGATATAGGATTGGACTCAATGAGGCTGATATTTTGGTGGTTTGGTAGAGGATTTTGAGTGATATGGGGCTGCTTTGGAGGTGGCTCAATGATATTCTGGTCAATAAGGTCTTGGATATCATGGCGGAGGCGCATACAATCATCAATGTTGTGGCCAGGGGCTTGGTGGTAGGTACACCGTTTGGACATATCGCAGTTCGGCGAGAGCGGGGTATTTCGAGGCTAGAGTAGTTGGAGGTGGCCCTTTTTGAGGAGGCGATCTAAGGCTGAGGAGAGGGGGATTTCTAATTTGGCAAAGTTGCGAGGGGGTTTTTCTGGAAAGGGCGATTGGAGGAGTTAGCTTGGTTGGAGGGTTGGTATGGCCTAGGAGGGTATGCCATGGGTTGGCTACTAAGAGCATTGACATCCGGAGTATTGCGGGAGTAATTGGGCCTTTTCGACTGACTTGGGGGCTCTTCCTTCTTAATCTTTCCTTCCCTGATAGTGTCTTCAATTCAAGTCCCAACTTCAAACAACTCCTCAAAGGTAGAGATGGACTGGTAAAACAATTTCTCATGGTAGAGTGGTTGCAGATTCCGGATTAGCATCCTTACATGTTCCTTCTCAATCGGCCGGTGGGTCATTTGGGCTACTTTGTTCCTCCATCTGCTCAGAAACGCAGCGAAGGATTCATTGTTGTTCTGATGAGTTGTTTCCGAATCCCTGATGGTGACATCAAGTTCTTAGTTATAGGAATAGTGGTCCACGAACACCCGAACAATATCTTCCCGTGCCCGAGTTTTAGAAGCTTCCAAGGTAAAGAACTATGACAGTGCAGACTTCGCGAGAGTTTGTGGGAACAGCATTGCAATGTGCTCATGAGTGCAGCCCATTGATTGAAAAATGTTCATACATAGCTTTACATGGCTTTTCGGATTTCTGGTTCCATCAAAACGGTCAATGGCAAGCATCTTGAAGTTTTCTGGCAGCTTCAGCTTGACAGGCTCGAAAAGTCCTTCCAAATCTAGCATGTAGTCATCAACCCCTTTAGTCTTCCTCAACACGCTTTCCAGTTTGTCGACTTTGTCCATTTTCTCTTGGAACTTTTTCTCATATGCAGGTGGTAGGGCCCCTTGAAACTAGTCTTCTTCTCCATTGTTCTCAGGATGTTGTACAAATCCAAACGGTGGTGGTGGGAACTTAGGGGGACACTGCTGCCGCTGCTGTTTCAGTTCTTCCATAAACTTCAGGACCTGGGCCAGGCTGTCGGATTGCTGGCTTATGGTGGCTCCCAATTCAATGACCTTGTTTTCTAGCTCTTCGTGATTCATGTTGAAATAACTTGGCGGGCTGATTCTGACCAAACGATTATTTGAATTTCTGACCCAGGACGAAGATCCCAGCTGCTGACTTTGAGAATCTATAGTGACCCTACAAATTTAAGAGGATTTTTATCAGATTCTGGCAGTGATGACTTTAGGTAGACAATGACAATGATGTTAACAGTCGTGGACTGACTTGTGTAAGACTGACTGAGATAGTGCGTGCAGACCGATAGGAATGGTGCATGCAAATGAGACAAGTATGCGGATGTGAGCACTAATCTATATGATGCTCGTACTTCTAGTAGATAGCAGTTAAACAAGTAAGGTCTTAGTCATGCAGAGTGTGCCAACCTTTCCTTCCGGTATGATTACTAAGGGATAACAGGGGTTTCCAGGGTTTTATGAAGGTTTCTAGGAGAGACTGAACATTTCTGGTTGGTTTGGACAGAGTTTCTGAGATAAAATGGCATATATGGGCATTTCTGGTTGGTTTGGACAGAGTTTCTGGGAGAAACTGGTTAATATGGTTATATCTGGGATATCTAGACAGAGTTCCTGGGAAAAACTGGTTAATATGGTTATATCTGGGATATCTGGACAGAGTTTCTGGAAGAAACAGGTTATATCTGGGATATCTGGACAGAGTTTCTGGGGGAAATAGGTTATATGACAGGAGCATATGATGATGGTGATCATACTGTCTAGCAGGTTTTCATACTCCTATGTCTTAGGACCGACAAACAAGGTTTGCGGTGTATATCTTTGTGAGCATAGAGCAGACATCCTTATCATGGTGCCTAGGCAGGTCAACTCAATGTGATCACATGTGAGTGATTGCCATGGGAATCATAAGAAAGAGGTTCTGTCTCATGCCACATAAGCATCAACACCGCACAGGTAATCCCGTCAGGGCATACAGCAGTTATATCACATTGTCCTATCTGAAAAGATACATCAACTGCCCTATGAAAGGTTCTACAGGAATCTATATGCAAAGGCTGGATTTAGTCAAAGAGGGTCCGTTGATGAGAGTTCTAATATACCGTCAGAGAGACAGTACGGAAGTTTTTACTCTTTTTGGTATACCTTGGAAGGTAGAGTATCAACGGTGACTTGTGCCCTGGCACAGCAAGACCTGAACAATGCCAGCGCCGCATTTCAGACAGAGTCGGAGGGGGAAAATGCAGAGTGTAATGCGGTGAACCAGACACGTTAAAAAGATGATTTTAAGGATGCTTCTTATGAGTCAAACCTCTATATTATTTTGTTTTGAAAATAAATTTCCCCAGCAGAGTCGCCAGATTGTGGACACGCGGAATTTCGCTTTCCTTTTGTTTTGAAACTGGTTTGAAAGGAAAGAATGAAGGTCTGTTGAAAACAGATACAGAGTTGCCACTTGGTCTTTAAGGAACCAAGAAACTTAATTTGACTCACCCAAACGGATAAAGGGCACCGGCCTTTCATAACCAAAGAACTTGGCTCGGGGTTTTGGTACGAGAGAGGAAGGAGCCTTTGTCACGACTAAAACACCCTCAACTCGCCCCCGTCTCTCGACGGGCCTCAATTAGCATCCAAATAATCATCTTATACTATGTTTGGTTTGACAATTAATACTATGATAGTATATTACATCACATAAGAATCTTGAAATGGAAGATCAAAATATAAGATATCATTCATAAGATCTAAGCCAAGTATCACACAATGCAAAGTGAGAGATCACACAAACAAACCTAGGAAAAAAAAATCGCCTAATCACGTATCAAGTAATAAAGTCTTCCTAATCTAAAGAAGGGACATGGATTGTTCTTGAAACAAATGATCAAAGAAGTCAAAATATGCTTAGTAAGCTAGGATGATGCATGTTAATCTTTGAGAAAAGAAGACCTCTCAATCCCCGGGACAAATGAGAAAGGAAGATTAGATCTAGGGGAAGCATGAACGTATGCTCAAGTTCATTCCTTATAATCTTCTTAGATTAGGAGTCACAAAAACCCCAAATCTTGCATGGATGCAATGTATGATCCTAAGATGTGCAAAGGTTGTAGTGTGTTTGTGTACATGGACTTCTAAAGTAACTTAGAAGTCTAAAATATGAATGAATGCATGGAGGAAATCATCATGGAATATTTACAAATATAGTATAGACCACTTCCTAAGATATGAACTAATTTGAAGTGCATGTGAGCATCAAATCAAAGAATGAAAGTAAAAGTATGCTTGTTGTGAATAGTAGACAGAATAGTGACTTAATCTTATGGAAAATGAAAAGTAGGGTTAGGAATGTTTTCAATGTATGATTTTTTATGGAGATCATCCTTATTGTGTCTAGAACACAAATCAAAAATCCAATCCTCAATAACTATTACAGATTGAGAGAAATCATAAAAACAATAGAGGTTACTTAGAAACAGAGTCCGCATTGTCGACTGAAATGTCCAAAAATCTTAGAAAATGAAAACAAAATATCTAGAGGCCCATATTATACAAAAAGTTTCCTAAGACATTGAAGTCTAATGGAAATATAAGTTGGGATCATTCTGTTTGGAAAAGGTTTCTGTAAAACAAGTTGAAAGTCAACCAAGCTGCAGTGACAGCAAAGACAGAATGTTTGGAAGGAATGTTTGGGCACAAATGGGGCCCTTTCAAGTGCTTTCAAGTCAAGCAAAAATTCATGGGTGTTCTATAATGAGTTAGGAAGACTTTCCAAGTGGTCTTGCATCTATACCTTGAGTATTGAACTCAGAATAATTCTTTGAAGTTAAACAACTCACTGTTTTGAAGATTTTTGAGAGAAATAAGGTTTATTTCTTGGAATCCCAATATTGGGGTTTTAAAGGGGTTTTGAAATATGGGTTTTGAAAGTATATTTTCAGCACTCAAAGAGGATTTAAAACTCCTTAGAACATCAACATCAAACTTATTTGGAGAACATCCAAGATTGTTGGAAAGACTTGTTTTATTTTGGAAATAACCTCAAGAATACATGGGGATGTATTGAGGTTGTAATCATCATCTATCAAACATGTTTTTGAGGTCAAGAGCTACTATCCATAAGGATTCACTCACCTCAAACTTCATGTCCTCATATAGATGATGATGAACTAGTAAGTAAACAAGAAAAAAGAAAAAGAGATGAGATAAGAGGAGATGAACATCAAAGTAAACAAACAAGTATATAACAATCAATAGATGATATTCATGATGATTTTGGACTTGTAGGTTGATGTTTCACTCATATATGGTGACTTTGGACATGGAAGTAGCTTTCTCTCTCATAAATACCCACTAAAATCGTAGTTTGGTGTATTGAATGTGAAGTAAATAGAAGAATTGAAGTAAAAACAAAGTTTAGAACTCACTTTCTTGTTTGAAAATCAAAGAAGGAAGCTTCTTTTCTCTCTATTCTAACCTTATCTCTACAACTTTCTCTCTAAAATTTTTCAAAGCTTACATTTGACACCCCCAAAATGAGAAGTCAAGGGGGGTTTATATAGGCCAATTTGGGGTGGTTTTGGGGTTTAAGAAGTACTCCAATTGGTCCAAAACATCAGTGAACATAGAACTACGTCGTTTTGGTTTCTAATTAATCCATTTGAACCCCCAAAAGAACTTACAAAAATAGACCATTATGGGGGAGAGTGCCGTGGTGGCACTGGGCCTGTGCCGCAGCAGTAGTGGGCCAGTACCGCGGCGGCACTGCTCCTCATTCGTCCAGATAATTCTTTTTAGGCCCCCAGAGGTTCCGGTATTCGCGAAAAGGCCCTATTTCGTCCGAAAATCACAGAAAATGCATACGAACTCCAAACTGAGCTTGTGATATACCGTTGGAAAGATAATGGAGTCTATTTTCCATAAAAAAATAGTTCGGAGATAGGTCACATTGAAAAGTTTTGCGGTATTCGTGATAAAAGCCGATTTAATCATCTTTTTCACCTTCGGAAATTCATAATAAATTCGTTTTAAATCCAGAAATTATGTGCAATATACCATTGGAAAGCTATTGACCTCTAGTATTCATAAAAAATATTTGAAAAATGATGCGGTGCTCCGGTTTCAAAGTTAACTTTTGGTCAAACTGGTCAAATCAGGGACCTCCAGGAAGTTCTGGGAACCTCTGGGAGCTCCCAGGAGCTGACGTTATCGTCCGATTTCCTTTTAAAACTCGGTGTAGTACTTTCCACATGATCCAAAATGATCTCGGTGCTTTTCGGCGAATTTGGACAATTTCGGTCAAACCTTGATCAAATCGGTCAACGGGGACTTTTCGGGAATTTTCGGGACTTCCGGGGGTCTCTGGGAGCTGACGATTTCTTCTGATTTTGTTTGAAAACTTTTTTTTAGTACTTTTTTATGATGTAGCATGTTTTCAGAACTTTTGATCCAAATCTGGGAGTGCTTGGGCTTTCAGGGGCTTTTCGGTCATTTGTACCACTTTCTGAGCATTTTGAGAGATAGAACTAACTTCTGGGAGTCCCTGTTAAGTCTTTTTGATCATTGTGAACCACCAAGCTATGGATCTCCTAAATCTGATAGCCGACAAAATGGGGTGTCTACAGACCCACGCGAGACATAAACAAATATCCACTTAAGTTTGGAGGACTAAGTAATTGGTTATAAAACTAGTTGGGGGTGTAAATAGAAATAACCAAAAATTGGGTGGGTTTCATAATACAAATACTAAGTGATATACATGAGCTGTAGATACAAGAGGATATCCATATCTTCTTCTTCTTCTTCTTCATTTTCGGTCGGTTAGAGATAAAAGAGGGGTGGGTTTCGCCGGAGCTCTACGACGCCAATTGACGCGCCTTTCGACTTACAATTTTGATTCCGAGACCGAATTTGGACTCGTAGATTATGTTTTGGTACTTTTTATTGAGTTTAATCGTCGTAATTTTTGTGACCCAATTCTGAGCGGTAATCCGTAGTTTGTCGAATTCATGTAGGATTTTAACCCGGAGTCGATTTGGGCTTTAATTTCTTAACTAGGAGCAAATTGCGAAGAAGTGAGTGGTTTCAATGTTGTTTTTTGATGAGATTATTATTTGTGTTCATTTGGATGTTATACGCATGCCTATTTAGCTTAATTATCCATGTTTAGCTATAATTATGTGAACGTATGGTGATATGTTTATGTGAGCATGTTTAGCTTCCTATTTGGGTCAAAGGAAGCTCGTATAAATCCGCCATGAGATTGTTCCGTGGTAACAACCACTTGTTGCCGACAACGGCATTAGACCGCATGTGTGTGGCGTGGGTCATTGGCTTGTACCATGGACTATTGGGGGAGTCGCGGACTTGCGGGTAGTGGCGGAGGAAATACTTGCTTATCCGGAGATCATTTTTACTTGTTGAGATAAATTTGAACATGATATGTCATCCGTGTGCTTGATTGATATCTTTCACTAAGCATATAGCTTATAAATTGTAGTGGTTATTGAATAACCATTGCAAGTGAGCACGACGGCGAGAATTCGGGGAGATGAACTTGGGGGTTCGTGGAGTCGAGGAAGCTTGTGTATAATGTAGTTTCATGTTTATAGTTGTTTTTGTGCAAAACTTGTAACTTGGTGTAAATCCAAGGTTGAATGGTTTAAGTTGAATATGTACTAGACTTTGTTGTTTATGTAAGTTTCTTACTTAATTGCTTCAAGACTCATGTAATCATCGCAACTGGAGCTTAGAATGTTGTTTGTATCTTTCATGCTTTGTTAATATAGTTTGGAGCATGTTTGAATGGAAATTTGGTTTAAGAAACATTTTTTGGTTGATCTTGAGAGAATTGGGAGTATTTGGGAGAGATAGCATTGCACATCTTGTTAAATGTTTACAATCATGTTAGAGTCCCTTGGGAATGTTTTGAAATGGTTTAGAAATGATTTTGGAATGTTTTTGGAAGTTCCCATGAAGTTTTGTTTGGTTTGGTATTATTTTGAACTTGTTTGAGCAGAGTTTTAGCAGCAAAAATGCATTTTGCAGAACTTGGATCGATTCAGGTTAAAGGGCAAATTGATTCGAGCTTTTCTAGGGACAATCTGCGAGAAAATCACAAGATGGATTGATCCAGGTTATAAGGGCGGATCGATCTGCTTATGTAAAATCTGAACGTCGACTTTTACGGAAACGGACATTACTCTTTCTAGAAAATTCGGTTTCACGCGCCATTTTTTGCGTTGGAACCGGGACTCAAAGGGATATCTTTTGATATAAAATTTTTCGATACTTTAAAAAGACTATTTTTCCCTTGGGCTTGTTTTGTCTAGTTCAAAGGTTTATTTGTGCTTGTTTTTCCCCTTTTACATTCCTAAATTGGTGTTTGAAGGCCTTGGTGGCATGCCATGTTTCATAGGTTTACATGTGTGGATTTGGGGCATGACATTTAGTTGTATTAGAGCAATAGGCTTAAAAACTTTGGGACAAGAGACGACGACTTGAGAGTAACGTGTAGATATTGAGCATATAGATGTACCACATGTATGCATACGATCATTGATGCTACGTTATGATTGTTTAATCATTTATATCATGATATATGGCATAACATGCATAGTATTTATGCATATTTGACTGCAGGTAAGAATTTGGAGAAAAATGGACCCAAACTGAGAACTCGATGCGAGAATGGATCGTGTGGTGGACTTGGTAACTAATTTCATTGGTGCCGTTGGTGATCGAGTGCCACCAATAGATGTAAGGCATGCGAATTCGAATCCTGAACCAAGGGTGGACCGTGTTATGATTGAGCAATTCTATAAGAGGAAGCCGACTTTATTCGATGGGGGCCCGGATCTGATGACAGCTATTCATTGGGTATCGGATATGGAACGAATATTCCATGCTATAGAATGCACCGAGGAACAAAAGATTACATATTCCACTGATACTTTGAAATAAGGTGCCCAGAATTTTTGGGTGAATTTACTTGAGCAAGGTAGGCCAACTACTTGGGACAAGTTCGTGGAGGAGTTTTACAAATGATATTTTTCTCGAGCGGCTAAAGCACAGAAGCGTCGGGACTTCGCGAATCTCCAATAGGGAGATATGACGGTGAATGAATATATCTCCAAGTATAGTGAATTGCTTCAATTTGCGAAGGATACGGTGATAATCGAGGAATACAAAGCTCGATAGTTTGAAGAGGGGTTGAGGAATAATATTAAATGTAGGGTGGACACTCATGAATTTGGAACTATGGCTCAAGTTCAAAATGCGGCTCTTATAGTCAAACGAGATATTAACAAATACAAGCAAGGCCAACAAGGAAAACGACAAGGTGAAGATAAAGGGAAGGGGCAAGGCTTCTTCAAGAAACCATTTTTACGAGGGCCTGGGTCAGGTTCAGGTAGTCAAGGTGGAAGAACATTTTCTGAGGGGGCTCGACCATTGTGTCGTACGTACCACCGATGACATGGGAGAGATTGTTATTTACTTAGCACGTGCAACGTTTGAAAGCAAGTGCGGCACATATCCAAGAATTATCAGCAAGCTAGATCACGACCGCCTAGTTCTATGGGCTCAATCTTAGATATGAGGGATAAATGTTTTGATTGTGGGCAACCGGGACACTTTTCTTAATATTGTCCAAAGAGGCGACAGTAAGGGATAAGTTCTATGGCGTCCAGCAGGGCAAGACCGGGACCGCCCACTGATAAGGAAAAGGTGTGGAGCAGAGGCAAGGGAAATCTTTTCAACTTGCACCGGGAAATGTGTTAGCTACAGACTCTGTGGTGTCAGGTATACTTCATATTTTCTCACGTCCAACACGAATTTTGATAGATTCAAGGTCAACACACTCGTTTATCTCATATGAATTTGTCAAAAATTTAAATAGCATGTCGGAACCCTTAGGGTATGATCTATCTATATCATTACATCTAAGTAAACCGTTAGTGACCTCTTCAGTGTACAAAGCATGTGAAATCAGAGTAGGTGATAAGGTATTGACTTTTGATTTGATTACGTTAACCATCAACTACTTTGATGTAATCTTGGGCATGGATTGGTTGTCTACGAATCAGGTTACAATTAACTGTGAACAGAAAGTAGTTAATTTTTGGTTACCGGGATAAAAAGAGTTTATCTTCCAAGGCTGGGGTAGCAATGCCACCGTATATGATATCAGCAATTCAAGCTAGGAAGTTGTTGAAAAAGGGTTGTCAAGGACTCCTATGTACTGTAATTGATATACGAGTCACATGGACACGAGTAGAAGATATTTCGATAGTACGGGAGTTTTCGAATGTATTTCCTGAGGATCTACCAGACGTGTTGATTGAGCGGGAGATTAAGTTTACTATTAAGGTAGCACCTAGAACACAACCGGTATCAAAGACACCATACAGAATGGCACCTGTGGAACTGAAAGAGTTGAAGCACCAGTTACAAGAGTTGCTCGATAATGGATTTATTCGACCTAGTATTTCTCTGTGGTGAACACCAGTTTTATTTGACAAGAAGAAAGATGGAATCATGCGAATGTGTATTGATTATCGGGAGCTGAACAAGTTGACTATTAAAAATAAGTATCCATTACCGAGGATTGATGATTTGTTCGATCAGCTTTAAGGAGTTCAAGTTTTCTCAAAAATCGACTTGAGATCAGGCTACCATCACCTGAAAGTGAAAGAGGAAGATGTGGAGAAGACAGCCTTCAGGACTCGATACGGACATTATGAGTTTATGATCATGTCATTCGGAGTTACCAATGCGTCCACAGCGTTTATGGATTTGATGAACCGAGTGTTCAAGGAATACTTAGATGAATTTGTAATTGTCTTTATTGACGATATTTTGGTTTACTCTAAAAGTGTTGAGGATCACGAGAAGCATTTACGACTAGTATTGCAACAACTTCGTGAGAAGAACTTATTTGGTAAATTGAAAAAATGTGAGTTTTGGCTAACTCAGATAGCATTTTTGGGACATGTGATTTCTAAAGAATGTGTTTCAGTGGACCCGTAGAAAATTGAAGCAGTAGCCAATTGGAATCCACCAAAAAATGTGTTAGAAGTTCGAAGTTTCTTGGGATTGGCTGGGTATTACCAAAGATTTGTAGAAAATTTCTCAAGAATCTCGATGCCTATGACTCAGCTAATGCGAAAAGATGTTCCTTTTGTTTTAAGTTCCGAGCGTGAAGAATGTTTAAAGGAATTGAAGACTAGACTTATGACAGCACCAATATTGACGATTCCGTCGGGGAGTGAAGGGTTTGTTATCTTTAGTGATGCTTCGCATCGGGGTTTAGGATGTGTCCTAATGCAAAATGACAAAGTAATTGCATATGCTTCACGACAACTAAGACCACACGAAACCAACTACCCGACACACGACTCGGAATTGCCAGCGGTGATCTTTGCCTTGAAGATTTGGAGGCATTATCTATAAGGGGAACGATGTGAAATTTACATGGATCACAAGAGCTTGAAGTATATATTCACTCAGAGAGACTTGAATATGAGACAGAGAGTGGTTGGAGTTGATGAAAGATTACGATTTATCGATTCAATATCACCCAGGGAAGGCCAACATGGTGGCCGATGCATTGAGACGAAAGTTAACTGGTAACTTAGCTTACATTTTGACTTCTCAAGAGAAACTGATTCATGAAATGGAACTATTGAAACTTGAGGTAATTCCAAAAACTGAGGGAGCTTTGATGACGGCTATTATAGCACAACCGACACTTGTAAATTAAATTAAAATGAAACACCTTCAAGATCCAAATTTAAGGAAGATTTGTGATGGAATGCCTGAGGGTAAGCAATCGGATTTCACTTATGTGGATGGTGTATTGAAATATAGAAATCGAATTTGTGTACCCAATGTTTATGGGATTAAAGAGACGATTTGAAAAGAGGCGCACAACACCCAATATTCTATTAATTCGGAGAGTACCAAAATGTATCGTGATCTATGAGAGAACTATTGGTGGTTTGGAATGAAGCGGGAAATAGCCGAACACGTGGAAAAATGTATGGTATGTCAACAAGTAAAAATAGAACATCAAAGATCAGTGGGGTTGTTACAACCATTGCCAGTACCGGAATGGAAATGGGAAAACATCACGATGGATTTTGTAGCAGGTTTACCAAAATCTAGAAGATCAAACGATAGTATTTGGGTAATCGTTGATCGATTAACCAAGTCTGCGCATTTTCTACCGATTAAGACTAATGATCCGATGAAATTGGCAAAGTTGTATGTTCAGGAAATTGTAAGGCTTCATGGAGTTCCAGTGTCTATTATCTCGAATAGGGATAGTAGATTTACATCAAGATTTTGAAAGGGTTTACAAGAGGCTATGGGCACAAAGTTGAATTTTAGCACAGCTTTCCATTCGCAGACTGACGGACAATCAGAGCGGGTAATTCAGATATTGGAAGATATGCTTAGACTATGTGTTCTTGATTTCAAAGGTGATTGGGAACAACACTTATCGTTGGCAGAATTTAGTTATAATAATAGTTTTCAAACCAGCATTGGGATGGCACCTTTTGAGGCTTTATATGGGTGTAGATGTCGTTCACCGATTTGTTGGGCTGAGGTAGGAGAACAAAAATTATTGGGACCTGAGATAGTTTAGCAGACCACTGAGAAAGTTAAGTTGATACAGCAATGATTACAAATAGCTCAAAATCGTTACAAGAGCTACGCAGATTTGAAGAGGAGACTAATAGAGTTTGTGGTGGGTGATTACATGTTTCTAAATGTATCACCGACCAAAGGAATTGTGAGGTTTGGAAAACGTGGGAAACTGAATCCGAGGTACGTTGGACCATTTGAAATTATTGGTAGAGTTGGACCAGTGGCTTACCGATTAGAGCTACCACAAGAAATGGAGAATGATCATAACGTGTTTCACGTATCAATGTTGCGACGTTGTATGTCAGATTCACGACATATAGTCACACTAGAACCGTTAGAAATTAGAGAAGATTTGACTTACATAGAACATCCGGTGAGAATTTTCAATACAAAAGTTCAAGTTCTGAGGACCAAGACTATTCCATTGGTTATGGTTTTGTGGCAGAATCACTCGGTTGAGGAGGCTACACGGGAACGGGAGGATGAGATGCGTGAGAAGTACCCATTCCTATTCGAAACTTGGGGTCCTTTAAGTTTGGGGACAAACTTCTTTTAAGGAGGGGAGAGATGTAATACCCGCTCCCGCAATTAATTGTTAATCATGATTTAGCATGCATTAGCATAATTAATTAGTGTTTAATTAACACATGTTTATGTGGGTTTTAGCTCACTAGTTGATTATGGGTGTCCAGTTTGGGAACCCACTGTTGCCCAATGTGGCAGTTCCAAATTGGGACATGTGTTGAGAAAGTTCCATTGTAATGGAACAAAGTTGTGGAATCACCCTTATGTGCTTAAATGTTTATTAAGGCATATGTGAAATAATATATATATTTATATGTTTAAATACATTATGATTGTTAGAGATCATTTATGTGGTCATTTGAGATACCTTTGTGAGAATGAATTGAATACACTACATAATTCGTAGGCTAATTAGTAACTTCATAAAATTATATGGGACCACTTATGAGACCCACGCAAGACATAGACAAATACCTACTTAAGTTTGGAGGACTAAGTAATTGGTTATAAAACTAGTTGGGGGTGTAAATAGAAATGACCAAAAATTGGGTGGGTTTCATAATAGAAATACTAAGTGATATACATGAGCTGTAGATACAAGAGGATATCCATATCTTCTTCTTCTTCATTTTCGGTCAGTTAGAGATAAAAGAGGGGTGGGTTTCGCCAGAGCTCTACGACGCCGATTGACGCGCCGTTCGACTTCCAATTTTGATTCCGAGACCGAATTTGGACTTATAGAGGTGAGTCTTACATTTTGGTACCTTTTTATTGGGTTTAATCGTCGTAATTTTGAGACCCAATTCGGAGCGATAATCCGTAGTTGGTCGAATTCATGTAGGATTTTAACCCGGAATAGATTTGGGCTTTAATTTCTCAACTAGGAGCGAATTGCGAAAAGGTGAGTGGTTTCAATCTTGTTTTTGGATGAGATTCTTATTTGTGTTCATTTGGATGTTATACACATGCCTATTTAGCTTAATTACCCATGTTTAGCTATAATTATGTGAAAAGTACGGTGATATGTTTATGTGAGCATGTTTAGTTGCATATTCGGGTCAAAGGAAAGCTCGTATGAATTCGCCATGAGATTGTTCCGTGGTGACGACCACTTATTGCCGACAACGGCATTAGACCGCATGTGTGTGGTGTGGGATATTGGCTTGTGCCGTGGACTATTGGGGGAGTCGCGGAGTTGCGGGTAGTGGCAGAGGAAATACTTGCTTATCCGGAGATCATTTTTACTTATTAAGATAAATTTTAACATGATATGTCATCCGTGTGCTTGATTAATATCTCTCACTAAGCATATAGCTTACATATTATACTGGTTATTAAATAACCATTGTAGGTGAGCACGACGGCGAGAATCCAGGGAGATGAACTTGGGTGTTCGTGGAGTCGAGGAAGCTTGTGTATAATGTAGTTTCATGTTTATAGTTATTTTGTGCAATAACTTGGTGTTAATCCAAGGTTGAATGGTTTAAGTTAAATATGCAGTAGACTTAGTTGTTTATGTAAGTTTGTTGCTTAATTGCTTCAAGACTCATGCAATCGTCGTAACTGGAGTTTAGAATGTTGTTGGTATCTTTCATGCTTTGTTAATATAGTTTGGAGCGTGTTTGAATGGAAATTTGGTTTAAGAAACATGTTTTGGTTGATCTTGAGAGAATTGGGAGTATTTGTGCACATCTTGTTTAATGTTTACAGTCATGTTAGAGTCTCTTGGAAATGTTTTGAAATGGTTTAGAAATGATTTTGGAATGTTTTTGGAAGTTCCCATGAAGTTTGGTTTAGTTTGGTATTGTTTTGAACTTGTTTGAGCAGCGTTTTAGCAGGAAAAATGCATTCTGCAGAACCTGGATCGATCTGGATTAAAGGGCTGATCAATCCGGGCTTTTCTGGGGACAATCTATGAGAAAATCACAAGATGGATCGATCCAGGTTGTAAGGGCAGATCGATCCGCCTATGTAAAATCTGAACGTTGACTTTTACAGAAATGGACATAACTCTTTCTAGAAAATTTGATTTTGCGCGCCGTTTTTTGCGTTGGAATCGGGACTCAAAGGGATATCTTTTTATATAAAAATTTTCCATACTTTAAAAAGACCATTTTTTTCCTTGGGCTTGTTTTGTCTAGTTCAAAGGTTTATTTGTGCTTGTTTTTCCCCTTTTACATTGCTAATTTGGTGTTTGAAGGTCTTGGTGGCGTGCCACGTGTCCTAGGTTTGCATGTGTCGATTCGGGGCGTGATATCTTCCCCGTCTTCATTTTCTTTGATCTCTTCTTCAATCTGACCTTTCCCAACTTCTCCCTTTACGATCTTCTCGGGATCATCCCCTTCAGTCTCCCTATTTTCTTCTACCAACAGATTCTTCATAGCCGAACCATCCAGTGTACAAATCCAATCCTTAACAGAGGTTGATTTTGCAGGCACCTGTAAGTATGGATCTTCATAATTGGTGAACTTATGTGGGAAGAAGATCTCAAACCCTAGCTTCAAACATTTATCCTCTCGATCCATCCATGGCTCTGGAAAGCCACAAAAGGGGAAATCTTCTCCTTCCTTAATAAAATACCCATTGAGCGTTTTCGCATATGGTTGTAGTGGTGCGTCATCTGCTTTCTTTTTCCTTTTAACTCTTACATTGATGGCTGATAACCCAACCCACGAGTATGGGTCTGTGTCTTAATATCCAAAAATTCTGACAAACCTTGGTGCATTTTTCCTGAACCCATGCCTGGAAAGAATACCATTCTCCTCATGATTCCTGCGACTAACGGACTCGCATATTGATCGAAGCATAACGGTAGAAATTCTCATGGTTTTCCATCCTCTAACATGTTGATGAATTCAAATCCTCCCAAACTCGTTTCTTCTTCTTGCAACTGCACCTCCAAGATTGGAGAACTTGATGATGCTTCATTCACACGGACCCAACTGTCCCCAAAGATATCACAAACTTTGTTTTCCCAAATGCATTTAACCTTTTGGTGGATTGTTGATGGAATTGCACCCAAGCTATCCAACCAAGGCCTACCCAACAGCAAATTAAAAGAGGCAGGGATGTCGATAATTTGAAACTCAGCTTCTTTTTCCAAGGGTCCAATGGCAAGATTAAGGAAAATGATGCCCATGACTACTCTTTGGGTGTTGTCGTATGCTCTCACCTTCTGCTCGGATGGTATGAAAGTTGACTCGTACCCATTTTCTTAGCTATTCGGAGCGGGCATACGTTCAAAGCAGAACCATTATCAAGGAGGCAGGCAGGCAGAGAATTTCTTAAATATTCAACAGTTACGTGTAATGGCTTATTATGCGCTGGTCCTCTGAAGGCAAATCATCCTAGGTAAATGTGATAGCCAAGGTCAGAGTTCTACTGATCATTCCCACAAGGTCTTCAGGAGAGATGTTGATAGACACATCTGATTGGTTCATAGCGTGCAGGACAGCTTGCCTGTGACATTTTGAAGCAATCAACAATTCCTAAATCGTGATATTGGCCAGAGTTTTCTTCATCTGCTTCAATACTCTATCCTCTTCCTCTTCTTCATCTATTTTTCCCTTTCCCTTGCCTAATTCTTGACCTGGATGGTCCTCTTCTAGTTCATGTGACTTGAAATGTCTCCCAGATCGAGTCAGATGACTAACTTCTTCCCTCATCCACAAATTGTCTTGTACCTTGGTGATTTCTGGACTTTCTTCTTCACCCTCGTCACTCTCGTACCATAGATATTCCATTGTCCGATTGATGCTTTGGCTATTGTCCTCTTCATACCAAACAGAATTGTCCATTTCGGGTACCCACCAATCTAGGGCAGCAGCTTCTTCCGTCATCTTTCCCCTGCATTCTTTTGATGGTCCACCTAGAGTGAAGATCACTATATCTTCCGGCATTTGATAGGACTTCTTCGGGTGACCCAGCTTAGTGATCAATTCAGATGGGTCAAAAGAGTTCTCTTCACACTCTAAACAATAAATACCCGGTGGTGGCACGGCATGGTGATTTGGCAACGAGTTCTTGGTAACATTAGGTGGATTGGCAAGAGGTTTGGATATCACCTTTTGTCTATCAAATCTTGAATCTCGTGCCTCAATCTTTTGCATCGATCAGTAGAATGCCCTTGTTCTTGGTGGAACTTGCAGTACAAATCAGTCTTGAAGTTTGGAGAAAGCGGGTTCGGTCTTGGTCGCGGTTTCAATAAGCGGAGATGCCCCTTCGCCACCAACCTGTCGAGGGCTGTAGATAGTGATACTCCTAGATCTGAAAATTTCCTCAATGGCTTGTCTGCCCCTCTTCTCGGATAACTCCTTATTATATCAAACTTCCTTTCTGGTTCACTCAGTGCATTAACATCAGTAGGTCCTGAGTGACCTCCCGAGTGTCCTCCCCTTGACCGATATCTTGGCCGCCTGTATTTGTTCACTGGTTCCTCTCTCTTGATTATCCCTTCTTTGATCGCATCTTCTATCCTTGTTCCTACATCAAAAACCTCAGCGAAAGTATTGATTGACTGGAACCTCATTTTTTTTCTTGATAGATTGGCTGAAGGTTCTTCATCAACATTCTGATTTGTTCCTTCTCAGATGGCCTTTGCACCATTTTGGTTGCCTTGCCTCTCCAACAGATTAAGTACTCAGCAAAAGACTCCTTGTTTCCCTGCCTGGTAGTTTCCAAATCTCGAACAGTGACGTCCAGATCCTGATTATACTCATATTGTGCTACAAATGACTTGACGACTTCTTCCCAAATCTTGGTCTTACTTGGCTCGAGTGTAAGGTACCATGATAAGGCGGCTCCAGTTAATGTCTGCTGAAATAAGACAGCCATCATGGTGGTGCTTAAACCACTTGGCTGAAAAGCCCCAATACACATCCGGACATGACTATGAGGGTTCCCTATTCCATCAAATTTATCGAATACCGGCATCTTGAACCCAACGGGCAACGTCTCACAAACTCCATCGTACAATCCCTCTAATTCTAGCAGATAAGTGTCAACTCCCTAGGCTTTACAGACCACCCTTTCAAGCTTCTCTACTTTTTCAGCCATCAATTTTTCTTTCTCAACTCTTTCCTATTCTATTCTTTCTTTCTCTGCTCGCGGCACGTCAGCTCTCTGAACCTCTGGGTCATCAAACCAATCTTCTTCCCTTATGGCTAGAGGAGGGTCAAAAAATTACGGGTTAGCCAGCGGTGGTTGTCGTGCCATGGTCTCCATGATGGTCATCATTCTATTTTCAGCCTGTTGTTCCACGATTGCCCTCAATTCTACTATTTCTCTTGCATTCGCTTTTTGTGCCATTTTGATGTTGAATTCACTTCTCACTAACCTTGCTGTGGAATCTATAAACCAAGTTGTTTTTGAAGCAGATTCTATTTTCACCTACAATCATATTTTATTTTTAATCAAGTTTGATTCAAAATTTGTTTTTATAGTGACTTTTCCATTTTATTTATTGACTTTATCATTTGCAAAATGCTTTCAAATGTCACACAGATGTAATGCATGTGTGTGTGTGTGTGTGCCTATTCTATATGTAAAAGAAAGGAAAATTCTAGTCCTAGCACATACAACACATAAGCACGTAAAAATCCTCATCCATGTCAAGTGCGCCAACTTCTCCTTTCATTGTGATCCTCATTACCCTTTCGAAAGTCGGTCATTTTGAAAATTTTTGAAATTCATTTGGAAAGCATTCCTTGGATGATAAAATCTTTTGAAAACATTTCTCAACAAAGATGATCAGGTTGAATTTTTGCTTTGAAACCCATTTTGAAAAAGTATCTCTTTAGATGGTGAGATCTTCAAAAATATTTCCCAAAGATTCTTCTTTTGAAAACAAGGAGTGGTTTGGAACTTAAACTTCAAGGATTTTTGAAGTGTGATTTTTGAAAACCTTGAGATAAAGATGCTAAAAATCTTGTTTGCTTTCAAAGATGGATTTATAATTCTTTTGGGTAAAAGGATCACATGATTGGATTATCATCGTACTTTTCATGAATTCAGATACATACAAGGTCAATGATGCTTAGCTAACAAGATATAAGAAGTGTAATTTTTCAATCAAGATTCGGCATTTTCCCAAATGTTGTGGGACATGAGAGGAATTTGCTAAGAGGTGATTGAAAGGTTATACATCTTTATCAAGCAAGTATCGTCATTATCTTAATTAATCCCTTCCGGGCATACAATACTCCCTAGCACATAATATCCTAATTAAGAATTTATTCCCTAAGATTTGAAAGGTTCTATAGAAGCTACTATGCAAAGGCCGGGTTTTGGTCAAATAAGGGACCCTTGACACACATCCAATAGGATGCTGCATATACTAACACATGGTACGAGATCAAGGGTTATCACTCAGTCCCATGATGACTTAACTGACCAAGTTGCCCTGAGCCTCCAAGGTCATAGTTCCGTGCAATCGACTGGCGAGACATACAAGTGCAATGCAACGGGCACACAAAAATTAATCAATTCAATTAAAAGGATGCTTTCAAGTCTAATCCTCGAGTGAACCCAAAATGAGAAATTCTGGTTTGCGAAACCAGAGATTCTGGGTTCGATCCCCAGTAGAGTCGCCAGATTGGGGATATCGCAGGCTAGCCACGCTTTTTAAAACTTTTCAAATTCAAAATTCAAATACGAGTCGCTACTTAATTTTTAAAGGGAAAATTAAGAAATCATTTTAAAAGCAAACTGATCTTTTTGTAACCAAAGATTTCTAGGTCCGGGGATTATGGAATGAGAGAGGAAGGAGCCCGGAGGACTAAAATACCCCCTCTCATCCTATCTCGTGATAGGCCTCTACTCAATATCCTTTTTAATTGAATTATTAATCTAAGCCTGCCCCCAACTAATATATAGATATAAATATACATTACAAAAAGCATGTCGAAAGGGTGTAAGATTGCTAACGATAATATAGCATTCCAAAACCACATAGTTCAATTAGCAAGCAATATGATATGCAATATAGAACAAGAGAACTTACTCGAGGTCTAGCTGCGAAAGGAAACGTGCAATGCACACAAATAAAAGAAAATCCTAAAAAGAAGTCTCAAATACATATAAACACATAAGGCAAGACCTAATTCTAAGGTGTCGCGCATGGAGTTGAAAATTAATAAAATCAAGAAATGAAATAAATGAGAAAAAGTCAAGAAGTCATACCTCAACAGTGCTACCAAATAAAGGGTTAGTCCACATGCTTTGAACAAAATATCAAGTCCTAAGTATTGCACCAAACTTATAGCTTAAATCTATCAAACATTGAAAATGTTGACATAATCATGAATTCCTTCTAATTAGTTGAAGTTATAGCACCTCTATAAATATATAAGTCTCAACTAGGAGCCAATGTAATGTCCATATAGAGATGATATAATCCCAACATAATCCATAGTTATGTGCAACTAATTAAGGCTTAACACAATACAAAAATGATATCCTAATCGCTAGAATCAATACACATGTGATGTATGCATGAACATGAACAAGAGTAAGCTATAAATCATTAATCAATTTGGATCATTCAGTCTCTGGATTTAAGTTTAATTGTCATTATTTAAAACATGGTTAAAGTCCTAAGGTGTTCGGAGACCATTTAGATTAGAGTTAGCAATATTTATCAAAACTATGACAGAATTACAAGAATTACAGAGAGCATACCAGACATTCAAAAATAGAAACAACATACTTCCAAAGGTTTGATCTTAATGATTTTTGGACACAAGATATCTCTGTGAGTCTAGTTTCTAACCCAAAAAGAAAATCGAAAATCACACGGTTCAACCACTGGGAATTGGGCAAAAACCAGACATCGCTCAGTAATTTACAACTCTCTATCCAGAGTTTTTGTATGATTTTTTAAAAATAGCAAACGAATTAGAATCACTTTGATCTTTTTAGGGAATCTTATTAACACATTAAACTTCATAAAAAATTTATTTGAAGTCAAAAAGGCTTGATTAAAGCTCTGATCCACTTAGTTCAAAACAAACTTACTGTTCTGAAAGTTTGGACAGAGAGTGACTAGTTCACAAATCATAAGACCAAAACAAGTTAACTATAAACTTTCACCAAAACAAAAATCGTAGTGATACGTATATAAGTTATGAACATTCTCCAATTGGTCTCATTCAATTCCAATGGACCATGATTTAATTAAAAATCTTTAATCACAGTTGGTTAATGAATTCACTGCACCATTTGTTGAATTGGTATTCATAATCTTAATCAAACTTGAACTATTCCTAATTCCTCTCCCAAACACATGATCCTTGAGGAACATATGTTCATTTTATTAAGCTCTCCTCCCAAGTTAATGGTCCTTGGAGATTAAGTATGACCAAACCATATGAACCTCAATGGAATATGAAGAGGATTCCATGGGTCTTTAAACTAGAGGGCCCAAATCATAAATCAAGAATTGGATCCAATAGTTATGTATGGATATGACTATAATCAACCTTAATTCTCATATAAATCACAAGATTATAGAGAATTAAAGGATCAATCTCATGGGAGTCAAATGAGATATTGAGGATCTCACAAATCCCATAAATAAAATACAAACAAAGAAGAGATGAAATCAAAATTTTGTTGATAATTCAAACTAAGTTTCACTTTAGAGTTTATTTGATCTTAATTTAGATCCAAATCAATGAAGGAAACAAATTAAAATTTAATCACAATTCTAGTGGTGTGTGATGAAATGAGGTAGGAAGAGACTTTTTGAAAATGTGTAAAGATCCTATAGATCTGTGAATTGTGATTGAATTCTAGTCTAAATCTAAGTAGGATTAGAAGATTACCTCCAATAACCTCAAGATTCTTCTTGATTCTTGGTGAGGATCTTCCAATTCTTCAAGTTCTTCCTCAAAACTCTTTAGTTTTTCTTCCAAAATTTCTCAATTCCTCTCAATTATATGTATGTTTCTAATATTTTCTCCACTTCAAAAAACCATCCTCTATAATGGAGATGAACATCTCCTTATATAGACCAATTCCATGGGGTTAATGTGGTAAATTTGGGGTGAAAACCCATGTGCAATGATATTCAATATGTATTGAAAAAAAACAGTCTGTTACAGCGGGCAGCACTCAATGAGTTGTCTGCGGCACTCACTTCCGGCACTCAATGAATACCGGCGCGGTGCCGCCGGCTTCGCCGCATGCCGTTTCTAACAGAATTCTCCTTTTATTTTATTTTTTATTTATAACTTATATATATGCTCTTTTTTATACATGTATATATATATTGTTTTTCTTCCCCCTCCCCCCCCCCCCCCCCCACCTTTTTTTTTTAAATTCCTTTTCTTCCTTTTTATTTTCTTTTCAAATCATTTTATATATTTTATATCAAAATCTAGTTTTTCAAACTGTCTTTCTTATACATATTTCATACCCAAGTTTCCCTGAACACCCAGTCTTTTTTGAAAACTTTATTGGGACTGAAGAACCCTCCAAAGAACTTGAATCATTTAGAAAATCTTCGAATTTTTCGGACATTGTCGTCATCGATCTAGAGGTAATTATCCCCTGAATTTGATGGTCGGTCAAAATTAGGGTGTCTACAGTTGTGGTAAATAACAAGCACCGCAGGTTCGGAGCAATTTCCGGAGAGGAAATGACGTACGTTGGGGAAATGGGAGAGATTTGGGGCTTGTTTATATGTTCTCCTTGAACTTGTAGTAGGGTGCAACTTATCATTTTGGAATCATTAGACTTGTTAAGTGTTGAGTATAGACTAATAAGATTTTGCAACTTGATATTTTGAATTCCTTAGACTCATGTTGTAGTATAAGTACTTGGGAATTTGGTGTTGAACTTAGAAGGTTTATGTAAATTTTCATGTTATGGTTGGTTTTGTGTAATGGGTGGTGTTGGACCACTCCGACGAGTTCGGTTTGATGCCGCAAACATATTTGGATGATTTTTAATTAAAACAAGTTGTTGCAATGCTTTTAAATTTATCATGGCAAAGAGATTTCCATCTCTTTATTACTTTTGTGGAATTGGAGTCTTTATGACTAGTTTTTCATTTGATTAAGGTTTGGATCATGTTTTGAATGTTTATAAAAGCTTAAATATGTTGTTGATATGTTCATGAATGATTTGGAAGTGTTTCCAAAAGATTTTATGATGTTTGGGATCAACTAGGGGACTTGGTAATGTTTTAGAATGGTAAAAATAGGATTTTTAGCAGCAAAAAACTGTTCTGCTGAACCCGGATCGATCCGGGTTAAAAGGTAGATCGATCCAGACTTCTTGAGGGACATTCTGCGAGGAAAACAGCGAAATGGATCGATCCTAGTACAAAGGAGGGATAGATCCGCTCACAAATTTTTCTGTCGTCCACTTTACGGAAACGTGCATATCTCTTTCTAGAAAATTCGGATTCGCGTATCGTTTTTTGGGTTGGAGTCAGGACTCAAAAATCTAACTTTTGGTATAAAATTTTACCATCTTTTCTAAATGACCATTTTACCCTTGGGTCTGTTTTGTCACGGCATAGTTCTATTATGTTGTTTAAACCATGTTGTTGTGCTAATTAGTGAGTTTGGGGCGCGTATCACCTTGTTACACGTGTCCTAATCCGCCGGGGGCGGGTTGGGGTGTGACATTGAGGAACAACAATTTCTCAAAAAGGAAAGTTTAGTCCACTATTATTTCCTCGAGATTTACCTTTCTTTATTCATCACTCCAACTAACTTCGCCATTCTCTAAGAATCTGGCATTATCGGTTTCCACAATCCTTGTACTATGGTTAGGACAATAAATTTGTACCCTTTGGACTTATCCGGATAACCAATGAAATATCCATATGTGGTCCGTGAATCTAACTTTTTCTCATGTGGATGGAAGATCCTTACTTTTGCTGGACAACCTCTAACATGTACATATCTCAAACTAGGCTTCCTACCAGTCCACAACTCGAAAGGAGTTGTTGGGACAGCCTTACTAGGAACCCTATTCAAGATATACATTGCAGTCTTGAATGCTTCACCCCACAATGAATCAGGTACAGTTGAAGAACTCATCATACTCCTAACCATATCCAAAAGAGTACGATTACGCCTTTCAGCAACTCCATTCTGTTGTGGTGTACCTGGCATTGTGTATTGAGCACAAATGCCATGCTTTTCAAGAAATTTGGAAAATGGGCCAGGATTTTTACCCGTCTCATCATATCACCATAGAACTCACCACCTCTATCAGACCTTACTATTTTAACCTTTCTATCTAACTGTCTCTTAACCTCAATAATGAACACTTCAAGGATGTCAACGGCCTGAGACTTTTCATGCATTAGATATACATAACCATAGCGAGAAAAATCATCTATAAAGGTGATAAAGTACCTTTCTCCAGCAAAACATGGAATGGAGAGTTGTCCACAAATATCTGTATGAATTATCTCAGGAAGCTTAGTACTTCTTGTGGCACCTTTCTTAGTGTGTTTGGATTGCTCTCCCTTAATGCATTTCACACACACTTGAAAATCAATGAAGTCTAGGTGATCCAAAATCCTAGTCTTCACCAACCTCTCAATTCTATCCCTGGAGATATGCCCCAGTCTTTTATGCCACAGGATTGAAGAGTTTTCATTAATTAGGCCTCGTTTTGAACCAACATTCGAATGCAGGGCTATTAAAGATTGTGCAAACTCATGATTCAAAGAAATTTTATATAAACTGTCACATAAAATTCTGGAACCAACCATAATAGTATTAAACATCAAATTGAGTTTCGCACAACCAAATAAAACAGAATATCCAGCAACATCTAATTTGGATAAAGAAACTAAATTTCTAGAAATCGAAGGTGCATAAAAAGTGTCCATAAGATTCATCTGATGACATGTCTCCAATAGTAGGCGGTAGGTTCCAACAGCTACCACTTCCGTTTTGAGACGGTTCCCCGTATCAACAAATCGTTCACTTTCCTTCGGGTTCCGGGTTGTAAGGAATCCTTGCATTGAATTTGTTATGTGAGTTGAGGCCCCAGAGTCAATCCACCAAGTATTAGAAGGAACTTCAGTAAGATTTGATTCATAACATATAAAAGAAATATTGATACCTCTCTTTTCGAACGAAGCTTTACACTTGCTGCAGTCCTTCTTCACATATCCTTTCTTGCCACAAAAGTAACATTTGACAGTGAACTTACTTCCACGGCCCTGGCCACTTTCCCTAGGTCTGTCTCCTTTCTTTGGTGGAAATCTCTTTCCCTTTACAAACTTACCTTTCTTTTTAGCTTCATGAGTTACAGCTAGCACATAGTGGGTCCTTCTTGCCTCAATCTTACTTCCTCTTGAATGTACATACTAGTCAGCTCATTCAAATTCCACTTATCTTTTTGAGTAATATAGTGAATTTTGAATGGGCCAAACTGGGAAGGAAGTGAGTTAAGAATAAACTGCACCAAGAAGGATTCATCTACTTGGATTCCTAGTGCTCCTAATTTTGCAGAATTGTCAGTCATATTAAGGATATGTTCCTGAACTCCTCTACTACCATCATATTTCATAGTAGTTAATTCTGCCATAAGTGTGCCTGCTTGAGACTTATCTGCATGATTTGAAACGTTCTTTAACAGAAGTCAAAAGTTCCATTGCGCTATTAGTTTGAGGAATTGAGGTCTTGATACTATTAGCCATGGTCATCCTCATAAACATAAGACTAAGTCTGTTTGATCTTTCCAAGGCTTTCGTAGTATTAACCTGTACTGCAGTACTGTCAGCAGTAATTTCCTCATGTTAACAAACCAAAAGTGCCATGTCAAGATCTAACAGACCAACGTAAATTGGACTTGTTCATACCATTCCGAAAAATTTGACCCATTAAGAGTTGGAATGCTATATGCATAAGAGTGCAACTTAGTGAGAATAGTCACTGAAATAAGACAATGCTTACGTTAAGGCCTTAAGTCTATCTTTACTATAGAATTATAAATTCTAAATAGATGAACTATTGACATCACTACAGTTTCTCCTTTGGGCGAAACCATAGCATATCTAGTGTCCACTCTATAGGTGCAAAATATTATCACCTATATAGGTCTAATGTAATTTATGTCACCTAATAGTTAGTCGTGTTACCTTTGGGCATCCAATTCTACATTACTAAGTAACACAAATTACATTACCCTATCCAGTTCATAGTTAGTTGAAAGGGACTGTCCTTTAGGCTAGTCCCAATCTCTCAACTATGACTGTCATTGAGAATATTATTGTCTTTTATGTCACCCTTAATTGACTAATCTTTAATGTAGTTTTATAATCATAAGGCTCACTAACATAGGTCACTTTGGCGACTGCTAAGTTAATAAACCCTATGAAAATAAAACTAACCAACAATATTCTCGGACTTTTATTAGAGTTATTTATTTAATTGTTAAAGTCATCATTTACTAATTCAATTACTAATTTAATGAAAATAATAATAATTTCTAATTTTTTTTATGTAACTCTAAAATTGTATATTCTCTATCACTTTTATTAGAGTTATTGTTTAATTGCTAAAATTGTCATTTATTTATTTAATCATTAATTCAATAAAACAATTATTATTATTTCATGTCCTCTTTCATGTGATTGAAAACTCTAAACAATGACAAATATTTAGCAATTACTCTAAATCTTTAAATAAAATTAATCAAAATGATCGATCATGGACTTGTAATTTTCACCCAGTTTATAAGTCATTACAAAGGATTGTAAATTTGCTAAACAAATCAAATATTAGGTAGACAACTTAATTAACAACAAACCAACCAACTTTAAATTGCATAAGCAAAGCCGCACTCAAATGGCGTATACAAGCAACCTTGACCAAACAATAATTTCACATTCAACCCAAACCAAAAATTTAGACACCTCATATCCTGATATCACATATTCAATACATGTGAATTTTTTTTTTTTTTTTGCAAAGTCAAGCATGCCGATGAATATATAAGTAAAGAATCTTTTGAGAATGGAACAACCATTAAATATCCGTGCACCATTTTCCAAACGAAATTCATATAATGTCAAGTCTATTATAGATTTAACTTATTCTTGGATCGAATCGGATGCATGTGATCAAAGTTCTCCTTATCTGATCAAAGACTTTGTAGAACCATAAACGACATAAACTTGTCATGCTGTTATACATGTATATGTATACATATATACATGAACAGATCAACATACTGCCATACTGGCCTCAACGTATGGTTACAATTTCATAGATCGAAATTAATCTTTTATACTAAGATGCATTATATTCAAAACATAACTCTGATGCCAACTGTTAAACTTTAATGATAAAAACTATTATGCGAAAATAATTTTAATTTGTCAAGATCTTGAATTCGATACACCTTAAGAATTCACATATAAATTTGCATACCGTTAGGGCCTGTTTGGTTGTCCCTTCAAATTGAATGGTTCCATTCAAATTTTGTATAGAAGGTAAAGGCAAAATTCATCACCATGAATGAATCCATTTACAAATATGGGAGATTTTACCATATTTCTTCTTATGAGGTAATTTGTTCATTTTTCTAGAATGCCAAAATTCATGATTGCAAGCCTCATTTTTGAGACGAACATCCGTTTTCTAAATGAAACCATTCATGCTCTTCATCTTTTTATATAAAATTGTATACGGAAACATGAATGAAATTATTTCATTTAAAGACAACTAAACAGGCCCTTATTTGTCATTGAAATTGGTGGAGACGGAATTGGAACCCCTTAGATTAAACTTTATTCTAGGCATCTCCTTCTCTCTGTCTCTCAGATATGCACACTCTTTTACTGTAATTGATTGAAGGTTAACTTTCAATGGGAAATGTGTACCTTTTATAGAGGAGAGAAGATGGTCTTTTTATGACTGTCATAATGACAGTATTGGAATATGTAATGACTTTCATAATTACTATTTTGAAATATGAAATGTCTCTTATTAAATAACTGTTGAAAGATGAATCATTCAATCATTAATTCTTCCAAGAATCAATAATGTATATCTTTTATATAGATATAAATATATATATATATATACAGTCAGGCTCTAAAGAGGGCGCCCTCTCTTTATTAAATAGAGGACCTCTGTTTTGACCGTCGGATCATGTTTTCATTAATGGCAGTTTTGTCATTTCACAGTTTTTAAACACAATCCAACGGCCAAAACAGAGGTCCTCTCTTTAATAAAGAGAGGTGACCCTCTTTAGAGAATATTTGTATATATATATGTATTAACTGGGATAATTTTCTAGTAGTTAAATAATTGGTAGAGTCCAACTAATATAGAAGACTAATAAATCACATTTTATAGAACTTTTAAAAATCACATAGAAAACTTACACATACCACTTGATATCCTCAGGTACGTACCAAACTTCACCTCAAATTTAGGATTAACATACTCAAGCAGCTGGACAAAAATGGACACAGGACATAAAAAAATGCACTAAAGCACACATAATATGGACACATGACATACACGGATACACCCACCCCAGCCGGGAATAAGAAAAAACATAGCAAAAATGAGTAAATGACGACCTAACCCCACTGATGAGGAAAGGACACCCCAGCCCCCACGTTAAAGATATGTTTGGTTTATGAAATTGGTGAGAAAAGAAAACGAAAGGAAAATAAGAAAGTAGACTAATTACTTTATGTTTTTCATTAAGCTTAAATAACATTAAAAAATTAAGGGCATTGCAATTTTTCCTGTTTTTAATTTTCAGTTTTTAAAAATGGAAACCAGTTTCAAATATTTTTTTTTTTCTTTTCAAAAAGTTGAAAAACGGAAACTTGTTTGGTAACATTGTTGATTTTTTTAAAAAAAATAAAAATAAAAACAGAAAATATATTCGGTAGGGATGTCAATGTGAAATTTAAATTTCAAAATACAGTTTTAACTCAAATATTTTGTTATAAGAATGTTTTTACCTTTTTAAGCAAATATATAAAATAAAATTTTTTTAAAAATATATAAGAAAAAGTCCATTTTGCCCTTATTGTTTATTAGCTCTGCATTACTCTTTCTGTGATACAAAAGGCACACCATGTACGTTTGAAGAGTAGGTAGACTTTTGTCATGTAGTTGGGCATATTGGTAATTTACGGGAGTTTGTTGGGATAGAAATATGGGATTATCAAAAACTAGTCAATAATTTGTTTGACAATTCAAAAAGCAGTTATGTTCTTTTTTAAAATGAAAGGAAGTCTATGTAAAATATATATAAATTACATATCAGTTAATTTTTTTCTAAAATGTCTAAAATGCCCCTCTCTCTCTTTGGTCTCTTTTCTCTCCTCACATGGCCACCACCACCACCACTAGCACCAAAGGGACACCACCACCACCTGCAGTCGGCACCACTACCACCAAAGGGCCACCACCACCACAAAACTCAACCCAAATCCTAACCTCTTTCTACCTTTTCTCTCTCTTTGATCTCACCTCTCTCTCTCTCTCTAGGATGAAGAGAAAGTCATAGCCGGCCACCACCTCTGCTGGCCTCCCCCATTGCAGAAGAAAAAAAAAGTTACAGATTCTGCAGCAATTGTCCAAACGTAAAAAGCAACTCACCAAACGGGATTGGAAACAACTTTATCAAAATTCCAAAAAACATTATCAAACGTGTTTTTAGTTTTGGTTTTAAAAAAAAATGAAAACGAAAACAAAAAACAATGTTACCAAATGAGCCCTAAAGATTTCTAAATTATAATTCTAATGAATGACTAAATGAAGCGAAGTGAATTACATACAAAATGTTTAATTTATTTTTCTACTTTTTCTCTTTTCTTTTCTCTTTTCTTCATTGTTTCCTTTGTTAACCAAACAAATGAAAAGATTTTCAACTGTATTTTCTTTCTTTTCCGTTACTAAATTCAAGAACCAAATGGCTAAAGGCTATCGCAAAGCTAACAACAATTTTTTTTTTTTTTTCCTCCTCTCTTTTTTGAAGAGAAAGCAAATTCTATTAATGAGCTAAAAAAAAATATGAATCAACCACCAAACAAGGCATCCAACGTAACATAGAAAGAGCCCCAGGACAAAGCAAGAACCAGGTTTATGTTTAGATGGGTAAGATTTGGATTCATGCGGATTTTAATATGTTGGGTACAGGTCTATATATGTCTTATCTTATGCGCATCTATAGGAAAGGGTCAAATCCAGCGGAATATATATATATATATATATATATACAGTATGCTCTAAAGAGGGCGCCTTCTTTTTATTAAAGAGAGGGTCTCTGTTTTGGCCGTTAGATCGTAGTTTCATTAATGACAGTTTTATCATTTTACAGTTTTTAAATACAATCCGACGGCCAAAACAGAGGCCCTCTCTTTAATAAAGAGAGGTGGCTCTCTTAAGAGAATCTTTGTATATATATATACTATATTTTATATAATTTAGGCTAGTACTAATGCCAAAGCAAAAAGTGCTAATGCTAAAGCAGAAAGTATCGCTAAAAGTTTTAGCGACACTTAGGTAACTGTCGCTGCTTTGGCATTAGCACTTTCTGCATTGACATTAGCATTACCCAATAAGAACGGAGCAGCTCAATTAAGCATGCTGCACAAAGTTTTCAAAATTCCTAAACTGCCCTTTGCAATTATGCGCGAATTTTTTGAAATTCCTAAACTGCTCTTTGCTATCATAATTATAATTGACTTAAAAAAGGGTCAATAATAATGGCTACTTACATTTCTAAATTTTCAAACTGCCTTTTATAACCATAATTATAATTGGCTTAAAAAATAGTCAACAAAAATGGCTACTTATATAATTACAACTGGCTTTAAAAAAGTCAACATAAATGGCTACTTATATAATATTTAGATATATGTCATTTTTTATAAGAACAACTCTCTACCAAGCAAGCAAGTGTCAAATAATATGGATTGCCGAAGTTGCCCATGAGTTTAAAAATGGCTACTTACATACTATTTACATATAGGTTAATTTTAGTAAGACTTTTGCAATCATAATTATAATTGACTTTAAAAATGATCAACAAAAATGGTTACTTACATTTCTAAATTCCCAAACTGCCCTTTGTAACCATAATTATAATTGGCTTCAAAAAGTCAACAAAAATGGCTACTTACATAATATTTACATATAGGTCCAATTTTTGTAAGACAAAAATCAACTTTTTCAACCTTACATAATATTTACATATAGGTCCAATTTTTCAAGACAAAAATCAACTTTTGCAACCATAATTACAATTTGCTGAAAAAAAAAAGTCAACAAAAATGGCTACTTACATAACATTTAGATAGAGGTCATTTTTTATAAGAACAGCTCTCTACCAAGTAAGCAGCTGTCAAATAATATGGATTGTCGAAGTTGCCCCTGTTTTTAAAAATGACTACTTACATAATATTTACATAGAGGTAAATTTTTTTATGAAAAATAAACTTTTGCAACCATAATTACAATTGGCTTCAAAGAGAGTCAACAAAAATGGCTACTTACATAAAATTTATATATAGGTCAATTTTTGTAAGAAAAAAAATCAACTTTTGCAAACATAATTACAATTGACTTAAAAAAAAGTAAACAAAAATGGCTACTTACATAATTTTTACATATAACTCAATTTTTGTAAGAAAATTTATAGAATGGTCATTTTTTGGCATAACTGTTTTGTTTTTTAAATGGTTAATCTAATATTTTTATTACACACGCGCGCACACGCATAGTTTTATGCTTATATTTTGCTCTTTTAGTTATAATTTGTATCAATAGTTATTTTGGTCTTATTGCATACACATGCCAATATAAATATAATTTGAGTAATGCCATGCTTCCCAAATCTTATTTGGCAGAGTTGTAATTCATGTTCACATGTAAGTGCCACTAGTTTTCTACAATTTTACAAATCTTTGGCCTACTAATTACATAGTAATGCTATGCTTCCTAAATTTTTATCCCAAAATTACTTCTCAAATGATGTGGCAGTGGGGTCAGGTAAATAACGTCCAATCAAAATTCAACTGCTCCATATTACTCCTAATTAAATGAGTACAAATTTGGGCACAAACACTACAATCAAATTCTCTAATATTAGGCAGTGCCCTATTTTCTCCAAAATTATGCAATTTTAAAAAAAAAAAAAAAAAAAAAAATTCCAAAAAAAAGCGTTATCAAACGTATTTTCAGTTTTGATTTATTTTAAAATGAAAACAAAAACAAAAAGCAACAATATTACTAAACGAGCCCTAAAGATTTCTAAATTATAATTCTAATGAATGACTAAATGAAGCCAAGTGAATCACATTCAAAATGTTTAATTTATTTTTCTACTTATTTTCTTTTCTTTTCTATTTTCTTCATTGTTATTTTTGTTAACCAAACAAAGGAGAAGATTTTCAACTGTTACAGGACTAACGTAATTTCCTACTAATCTTTTACTTTCGTTGTTTGAACTTAGATTATGGGTAATACTTGAAGTCATAACTTTTTTTGCACAGCCTCTATTTTGTGTCTATCTCTCTCCTAGTGGGCACTGTGGGGTCACTGGCACTGTGAGACCCATCAAGAGAGAGATAGACACAAAATGAAAATTGTGCAAAAAAAATTGTGGCTTTGGTTGTGCCCCAAGTATTACTCTAGATTATTAACCTTTTACATCACTTACAAAAGTATATTAGCTAGGAAACTTTTGTTCATACACGAGTGCCATTTGGATTTGGCATGCCCGAGTGATAATGCAATTGCACATCTTTTTTTTTTTTTTTTTTTTTTGAGGTCAAAGCACCCACAGGCGCCACACACACACTGCAAACAGTCAGAGGGGGCGGACCCACTTCAAAGAGACTTTCTCCTATAGACGACTGAAGGAAAAAAACCACTGCCCAACTCCCCATAAGGGGAATCGAACTTCCCACCTCCTACTTAGGAAAAATGGTAATAAACCAACTGGACTAAGGCCAACTTTCTATGCAATTGCACATCTTAATCTTGAAGGGAACCAGTTTATTAGTCGATCTTAGAAATTTCTCCAGTAACATTGACAAGGAAAATATCCTACTCTATTATTCATGTGATCTTGATCCATCAAGTACGGATACTTACACACAGGAGTGACAGGCCAAGGCAATAGGAAAAGTCCCAAGAGTGTAGGATACAGACAGAGCGAACAATAATTGCATTTTTTTTTCCTTAAATGCATGATATATTGCGCCGTGTCAGTTGTCACTACTAATTTCTAAATTCTCGAATCAACTGATTACTTAATCTAACTTTATTATATTAAGACTTTTATCACAAAATTTACAATCGTTTCCGATCAAAGGCTACCATGGCATGTGTACCCTCAAATCTGGCCACGTCAAGCATGTGTATGGTGTTTAAAAAAAAGAGCAATGTTAGCGACATAACTCTTTTCACAATATTTTTTATAATTGGGCTTTAAATATATTGTTTTTTGTGTTGTTTAAATTTTTTTTTACACTTTTTTATACACCTCTTACATAGCACAGAGTACAGCCATTTAAAGCCCAATTGTGAAAAGGGTTGTGAAAAGGAATGTGTCCCTAGTATTTTTGTAAAAAAAATTACCGAACGATTTTCCTAGTGTCTGACACGTTGTGGCACTAGTCCAACAACTGTCGTATACATATAAGTCATAGCGAGTACCGACTCCCCTGAACTTTTGAAAATTATAAATTTTTATGTAATGGTTTATAGTTTTTAGAAATAAACCTCTTGAACTTGTGGTTATTATAGATTTAGTTGTAATGTTTTATAAGTTTTATTGATAGGCCCCCATACTCATGCAATGATATAAACACCAATTTAGGGGTGTAAACGTAATTTTCTTCCTTAAAGTTTCTGAGTCTTCTTTTTTTAATCCAGAAAAGAGATCGGTTTAAAGAAAATCAAGGCAAAAGGTTGTCAAAAGGCTAAAAACCCTGAAATATGTACATTTAATGCTGTCAAACAGCAAGTCACACCTCACTCTTCTACAAATTGTTTTTTGACTGATAAATCGATCAGTCTCTTCAAACAACACAACTCTTTCGTCTCATTACATATTCTTAGAAATAGATTTTCTAAAATTACATAATTTATCTTAAATTAAGAGTGTTAACTCAATTTTATATATAATTTTACACATAATTATATATAATTAAAGCCAAAAAGAATAGTCTCCTGAACCCCGTATAGTCTAACTCTAGGCCCCCCACCAAAACCTAGGTCCTCCCTGAGTGTCCATGCTTTATAAGTCTTGATCTGCCACACAGAACTTTATAACATACTGTTGCTTATCTAAAAACTACAACATTTGGTGTGCATGTTTGTTATGCACTTTCTTTTCTTCTTTAACATCGACTATGTGATTGTTGTACCTTGTTGAATAAGACTTACTTCCAAAAAGAAAACAAAAAAGAGTGAAGGTCAATGAAGAGCAACAAAAACTGGACTTCCATTGAAATTTAAGTTAATACAATTATATACATAAAGATACAACTTGAAAAAAAAAAAAAAAAAAAAAACCCATCTTCGATAACTGTGTCATTTTCTTCCAGCACTTTTATGACTTAATTTCCTCAAAACATTCAAGGAAAGAATTCTTGAAGCTTAAATCTTCCCATTCTAGGTCGTCCCACCATTTTCGATGTCCTCTAATCGATTTTAAATGTTTGGCATCACTCTTGGACTTGATTGGGAACTTCTTTAACTCTGGAGAGTAAGAAACTGTGATCTCCTCCAACGAAGGGAATGATACTGCGGTCCTACTGACACAAGTTAGCACTGGAAGAGTTGTGAAGCACATAATTTTGAGCTTAACAAACTTCGGCAGATCAGAACATTTCAATTTTAAATGATCACCAATTACAACCTCCAAGTTCATGCAGCTATCTATACAAAGTTCCTGAAGATTTGGAGCGAGGAAAAGCCAAGTTAGTTCCTTCAGTGACCAGCATCTTTCAATTTTTACCTGCCGAAGGTTGTGAAAAATGCTTCCCTCAGCTATCCAGTGGCTAAACTCTATCAGTTCCAAATCCTCACAGTCATTGACCTCGAACGTGTTTAGTTGGTTCATCATACTGAGAGATGATGAACGGAGTGTGGTTAAACCTTCGCAACTCAGAATCAATAGACTGTGAATTAATACACCCATCTTGTGGAATTCTTCTAATTTTTCTAGAGCATGAACATCTTTAATGGTGATTCCCACTCGATCCAGCCGTGTCAACGACGTCTGCAGTTGCTCTACAAATTCTCTTCTACCCACCTGCAATTCAGTGCCTTCAACGATCAGATCCCTGGGAGGACCTGAATGGAATGTGTTCCACACTTCCAAGTGCCCAAGACTTGGTAGAACTTCTTTTGGAATTGCAAAAAGTTCACTCATGTAGCTCAAGTCCAAGACTCTCAAGTTCACCAGATTCATGAACCCATTGGGCAACCTTGATATGTCAGTGTGTGAAAGATTGAGATATTGTAAACTGATCAAGGAAACAATATCTTCTGGTATCTCACCCAGCTTGCTCCAGGATAAGTCTAGAACTCGAAGAGAAGTCATAAATTGAAAGAACCCATGCCCAATTTTCTTTAGAGGATTCTTAGAGAGGATCAAAGTCGAAAGATTTGGGCATTCAGGTGCTTCAGATAGTTGTTCAATTTGATTATTCATAAGTGAGATTTTATTGGCCTCCTTCCATTCTGCAGACGGGGGTGCTTCTGTCAAGCACTCCCCCGCAAGCACCAAATACTTGTCTCCAATCTGTAATGCAAAATCGCGCACAACATCGTGCATCCAAATATGACTCTCATCACCCAGCAACAAGGACAAGGTTTTAAGCTTGCCAACGATAGAGTAGCCAAGATTTCTAGCATCATTAATTTTACCACTACTAGTACTAGAAGAGTCTTTATTAATATTTAGAAATCCTTCACCAATCCAATAATCAATATGCTGATCACAGCTTAGGACATGATCTTCTTGGAACAAACTGAAGTATCTGAAACAATACCTCATGTCTTCGTCGTCCAGACTGTCATAAGAGAGCTTCAGTATATCAAACAGATTGCTGGAGATGGGACTACTTTCGGGGAACAGGCTTTCTAGCTTCTGTGTTAAGATTTCCCATGCGTCGTACTCCTCTCCGGCCAAGGCACGCCCAACGGTGACAATAGCAAGTGGCAATCCACCGCACAAATCTGCAATCCGCTGGGCTAGCTGGGGAAGATCGGGATGAGAGAGAAGAGTGGCCTCTCCTACGTTTTCAACCAACAATTCATACCCTTCTTTTTGAGACAAAGCCTTCACTTCGACCAGTTTCTGCTGCTTGGAATCGGCCAGACCATGATACAAGTTGGCGGTTATCGATCTGAATCTGGTTGTATAGACTACCTTACACTTGTGATTTTTTTGCTGATTCATCATGGGAACGGGAACCCCAACTTCTGAGAAATCGAAAGGTTGCCAAACGTCGTCCAGCAGCAGCAAAAAATTGGTGGTGCTGAGGATAGTGTGAATGGCCCTGCGTCTCTCATCTAGGCTAATGTTCCTGGATGCGTCGATTGGGAAACCCAACTCACTTAGAAGTTGTTCCTGAATGGATTGAATATTTGGTTTCTTGCTCACAGAAACCCAAATAACCCTGTCAAAATCATGGGACGAGTCCTGTTTTGATTTCCGATTAATTTCCTTCAGCAACGTAGTCTTACCAATGCCCCCAGCTCCCACTATTCCAACAAATTGCACGTCTTCATTTTTCAGGGCATCCCAAACCTGAGTAAGCTTCTCGTCCAAGTGCCGGCTTACCACAACACTGTCTGGAGGTGGTTCTGGCAGCGAAGGCAAAGGCGAAAGCGAAAAATCTGAAGGCGAAGAAGGCGAAGGAGAGGTGGTGGGGACCGAGCGCTGAGAGCGTTTTGTTTTTCGGATACGCATCTCTAGCATTTTGTGTATCAGACTCTTCATTTTGTTTCTCAGGTTACCGGATACACGTCCCGGTGATGCTACCGGATTTTCCATCGCCGGAATCAATAGAGAAAGGAAGTACGTAAAAACGCACAGAAGAAATTAAATTTGTGGAGAGAGAGAGAGAGAGAGAGAGAGAGAGAGAGAGAGAGAGGCGCTGAAACTAAGGACGAATCGTGGATGCTGACAAGTATTAAATTTAGGTACGAAGCTAACGTCTGTTTCGTGGAACTAGCAGAAACTGGACAAACAGTCTTTTTTAAATATTGAATAGTCCATCTCAAAAAAAAAATATATTGAATAGTCCGCTTAAACAAGAAGTACTAATTATTAACTAAAGGACAATGCTAGGGGCACTAACAACTTCCACTAACACTTACTAACACACTCTATCTCTCTCCTAGTGGTACTGCAGGGTCCACTGCGGAGCCCATAGTACCACTAGGAGAGAGATAGAGTGTGTTAGTAAAGGTTAGTGGAAGTTGTTAGTGCCCCAAATATTACTCTTAACTAAATAGTCCACTATTTTGAATACAAAGGGGTTGTGATATTAGTAGTGTGATTAGTGCTTATTAATTAAAATGGATTAGTAAACTTATCTCTTTTTGTAAAAACTTGGCCTAAATGAACACATTGTGCCCTTGATGCTAATCAACTCAAAATCCTCTATCGATCTACAGTTCTACCAAACTAGGAGTATATTAATTGAATTCTTAATACTTCCTCTGTTTCATTTTTTGAGTCTCATTTTGGGATTCTAATTTTTTAAGGGGACAAAAAGAATTTACAAATACTTTTTAAAATTGCCCCTATTCATTACAACAAAGGCTGGTTCTATTGCTAGAATAGTAATGGCAAATATCAGAGTAAGAAGTGTCGCTAAAAGTTTTAGCGACACTTTTTGCTTTGCATTAGCCATTGTTGCTCTGACAATAGCATTATCCTACAACAATTTTTTTTTTTTTTACTTTGTCTTAATGTAGATTTTAAGAAGGGATAGTTTTGGAAACTAAGTAAAATAATATACCAATTCAGGCCACTGAACAATAATTTTGGGACACAATGAAATAGTGGACTTAAAAAATGGGATGGAGTGACTAGTGAGTATCAAATTAAAATAGTTTGTGACTTGCATCAAATTAATTAATTGTGATTATTAAAAATCAGTCACTTTTATTTAAAAAATTAAAGGACAGTCACCTATTTTTTCAAAATGAAAAAGAAATCAAATTAAAACTAAAAATTAAAAACACATCAACTTTTTGATTTTTTAAAAAATAAATAAATAAATTACATTTACACCCCCCCCCCCCCCCCCCCCCCCCCCATCTTCTTCCTCACCACCAACTGCACCACCATGGCTGGCCACCACCACCACCACCAGCCACCCCCACCACAACCTCTCTCTCTCTCTCTATATATATATATATACACATGAGTATATATGGAGTATATCTTATATATGGCCACCACCACCCCCAACCTCTCTCTATCTCTTCTCTCTTCTCACTGTCACCACCATGGCCCTCCTCCCTCATCCACTCCTGCCATTGTAGAAAAAAAAAGTTGTAGGTTTGAGCAACTGTCTAAACGGCAGGAGCAACTCACCAAATTTATTGGGAGCAACTCACCAAAGGTAAGAAGCAACTCACCAAACGGAAAGAGTAAAGTTGCTCTATACGTTTGTTGAGTTGTTCCCGATACCTTTATTGTGCTCCTTCTGTTTAGACAATTGCTCCAAAAATCTACACCTTGCTCCACCACCACCACCACCCCTACCCCCACCTCCACCCCCACCCCAACCCCAACCTCTCTATCTCTTCTCTCTCTTTGATCTCTTCTCTCACTCTTCTCCTTGCTACCACTACCACGGGCCACCTCGCTCATCCACCAATTCCACTACACACACACACACACAACCAAAAAAAAAAGGTACAGGTTTTTGGAGCAATTATCCAAACAGAATGAGCAACTCACCAAACGTAAGGAACAACATTATTCTTTCGGTTTGGTGCGTTGCTCCTGCCTTTTGGTGATTTGCTCCCAATAAGTTTGGTGATTTGCTCCTGCCGTTTGGACAGTTGCTCTAATCTGCAATTTTTTTTTTTACAGTGGCAAAGGTGAATGAGGGAGGAGGGCCATGGTAGTGATGGTGAGAAGATAGAAGAGATAGAGAGAGGTTGGGGGTTGGGGTGATGGTGGTCATATATAAGATATATAAACTCATGTGTATATATATATGTAGAGAGAGAGAGAGAGAGAGAGAGAGAGAGAGAGAGAGAGAGAGAGAGAGGTTGTGGTGGGGGTGGCTGGTGGTGGTGGTGGTCGTGGTGCATGTGGTGGTGGCCGGCCATGGTAGTGGCAGCTGGTGGTGGTGGTGGTCGTGGTGTGGTGGTGGCCAGCCATGGTGGTGGCAGCTGGTGGAGGTGGTGGTGAGGAAGAAGATAGGGGGGTAAATGTAATTTATTAATTTTTTTATTTTAACAAAATCAAAAGTTGATGTGTTTTTAAATTTTTAGTTTTAACTTGATTTCCTTTTCATTTTGAAAAAGTAGGTGACTGTCCTTTAATATTTCAAATAAAAGTAGACTGATTTTTAATAATCCCTTAATTAATATAGGGAAACTTGGGATTAGGTCCTGAGATTAATTGAGTAATTCCATAATAAAAAAATGAATTAAAAAAACCTTTGAATTCATGTGCTTAAGATTATTATTTTGTGGCATCATCATTTCTATGAGTTAGTTTAATACGCAACTAACAAAGGTTTCATATCAAAATTAAAAAATGAGGGCGGTGAAAGAGATTTGTCAAAGGCAAAGTAAAGTGTGTGTATTGAGTTGGAACCTCAACAAGGTTTACCTAAAAAAAAAAATTAAATAAATAAAAAAGAAGGGATTTTTGGTGAGAAATTTTTAGCTTAGATCATTCACTACTTTTTTGGTAACAATTAGTTCCTTCACTTTTTTTTACTAGGCAATAACCTGTGCTATGTACCGCTTTCAAACATTTTACGATTTATCTGGTGAAGGGCCAAAAGTTAAACCATTTTTATAACTATTAAATTATAATTGCAATGCTTTGTTTTCAAAATTTTGATTCCAAATATTTTTCATATGCTTTATTAGATGTACTACACGTTGTGATATGCATTACTATCTGATGATGCTAGAAATTGATAAGAGTAAATCAGAGCAATTTTAGGAGAGAGAGAGAGAGTGAGAGACTGGTTTTTTGTATGTGGTTCGGCCCTGTTAATGAAGGTACCTACATCCACGTGTGTGTCTGCACACGTTCACTAGCAGATCACCGCGCGGACCTGGTGAGCCAACAAAGAGGGGCGGCACTACCAGTAATACCGGCCGGGTATATGCGTACAATGGTGAATTCTATAGAGATGTTGTCTAGACTGAAAAGACGGCCCCTTCAATGGGGGGTGAGAGGTCTCTTTTATAGATGTAAGAGACACACTCGTACATGGATAAGGAATTATAATCCAATTGTTATAGATTGGCCTTAATTGTGGGGTTTCCTGATTAGATTAGGAAATAATTTGCATTTTCCATTAGTCTTCTAGCTTGAGTAGGAAACTGTCCGTAGTGCTCGGGATCATGCCTGTGATGCTTGGGATCATGTCTGTGGGCCCGGATGAGCTATTCCTGCAGTGGGATGTGCCCGTGCGGTTTTCCAGACCTGTTGGCCGGGTCGTGGATGAATCGCTCAGGATGATGAGTTCCGGGTAGACTAGACTACTCGGGCTGATGCTTGTCCGAGGAGTTGTGCATGATTTGACTGGTGCATGGACTGGTTGCTAATTTGAACCGCTCAGTCATAGGATAGAGCTAATTTTGGGTGTATCACTACCAATCACCATTACAGCATATGGTATAGGTGTTAAGCCAATTGAAAAGCAATTTGGAATTCAAAATATGATACATATATCCTTATTCATATTATAATTGTAACTAAATTACATGTGTGGTAGATTAAAGACAGTTTGTATGTTTGAATTTAAATGTTTATTTTACTAAAAAAAACAGTGATAAACTTAGAGAGACAGTAGGCCTTAGTCCAGTTGGTCTCACTCCACCTCTCCCAAGTGGGAGGTGGAGGGTTTGATTCCCCTCGTGGGAAATTGGGCAGGGGTTGATCCTCCTTTAGCTCTTTTTGGGAGGAAGTCCCTTTAAAGTGGGCAGTGTGTGTGTGTGTGTCGTCTGCAGGTGCTTTGACAATCAGCCAAAAAAAAAAGTGATAAACTTAGAGAAATCATGTCTTTTGAAAACCATAGCTCTAAGAGCATCTCCAACCACATTACCTAAAACTTATCTAATTTTTTAGCCAAAATAAAATAGCTAAAGAGCTATTTTAGCTAATCAGTTTTAAGCCCCCAACTCCAATCATGTTCTCCGTTATAGGGTGGTTTGAATTATTATATTAATTTTTTTATACAAAAGTTGAAAATTTTAATGCACTCTCTCCACTTAAATGAATATGATATGTATTATTTTTCATTATTTTACTTATGGGTAATTACCCATATTCACACTCTCTCTCTTCAAATGTGGAGAACCAAAAATGGGTTCCCCAAATGGAGAACCATTTGGGAAACCCATTGAAGCTCAAAAGATGCACTTTGATTCCTCAAAAAAACTAAAAATTGAATATAGGTAATGTGATTAGAGTTGCTCTGAGAGCAAGAAAATAGGGGATTATATAAAAAATTTCAATGAGAGCCACATCACCGACTCCCTCCCACCTGCTTCAGACAGATTTTGCTTGGGTATTTCATGGCTTTTAACTTATTCAATTGCCAATAAAAAATTTTCCCATCTCCAAATCTTGTGACATCGGTTGTGAAAAATGTATCATCCAAAACACCTTTGAACCGCCAAAACAAAATGCAAACAGGAATGGAACATGGTCCAGTTTCCTAACCAAGATGGACAAAGCAAAGCAAACACAATTTACAGATCGATTGTGTAGGTACATCTATAATGTAAAGCTAAATATAAAGTCACATATATTATAACACCCGTACCCGAAAAAGAAGTCTAATGTGGTATTAAATACGTATTAATTAATGATAATTAATGTATAAGATTGTTTAAGGTAGGGATATGAACCCACAAGTGAAAAGGTGTTCAAATGCGAACACGGATGAAAGTCCTGTGATAAGTAGGACTGGTATAAAAGTAGAGCCCAATCACGGTCTAGTTAAAATAGTTTTCATTTTGATATCATTATATGCTTATATGAGTACTTTTTTAAATGTTTAAAGATATTATCATGTCTTATGAAAGATAACGAGGACCACTTTCGGTACCCATGTGAGGGCGTATTTGAATATGGTTCATAATTGGTAGGCTTAATAGCAACCTCATAATATATGTGGGACCACGTTTGGAACCCACGCAGGACATAGATTTAATCCGTTTAGAAAATATAGGTAGTTAACATAATCAACATGGGGGGATTTCATAATAAAGCTTAAGAAAGATTAGGGGATGTAAATTAGAATAAGGAAAAGCATATAACAACACATATGCATGTATAGCATGCATATGTGTCTCCTTAGTATTAATCACAGTTGGGAATTGAGTTGGAGAGAAAACCGAGAGCTCTCGAGTCAGTGACATTAATTTCGACGACGTTTTCTTGCTGTTCTTTCACCATTCGACGCCGAGGACTCGTGGAGGTAAGAGGATTACATGCATGTCCTTTGTTTTCATTTTTGGTAACATTTTTCTGACAACCGTTCTTAGTTTAGAACTCTTGATATGTAAAAAGTACATAGGATTGACTCTAGAATAAGAATTGAGTTTGGTTCTAGTTGGGAATTGGATTCTAGGAGCATAATTGGCTAAGAATCGAGGTGAGTGTTCTAATACCAAAATTGGGTGTTTTGATATGTTAATGTGATAATCGTTAGCAAAGATTGCTTGTTTATGCTCATGTGGTTACATGTTATGAATTTGGAGAAAAACATGTCAATTATATGTGAAAGTTACCATGTTATATGCCTATTTGCTTAATTGCTTATATGGATCAAAGGGACGTTAAGTAGTGGTTACCATTTTATAGGTCGCATGTGTAAGGGATAGTAAGGTACTCAAGAGAAGGGCGTGGTGACGACCACAATGCTAAAACGACGATGCCTTCAGGGTCACAAGATTGTGTGTAATACGCTATATGCGTCCAAATGTGAGAAAAATCTTAGGTAAGATGGACCCGGGGGTGGTGGCTGGAGTTACTTGACTTTCTGGAGATCATTTAATTGATGTTTATGATAATTGTTGCATTCACATGTTAAGCATTCCAATAGCATGATTAGTTTTTCTCGCTAAGCGAAAGCTTAAAGGAATATGTTTTCTATTATGGTTATTGAATAACCATCGCAGGTGCCGAATGGAAGATGAGAGGAATGAATTGCATGACAGGGCTTGGGAGTTGTTAATATGTGTGGAAATGCTCATATGTTTAAGTGTATAAGTTCTTAATGCAGCTTTTGTATAATGGTATGTTTAAACAACTTGAATTTTTGGGAAGTCTTATAATATGTCAAATCCAAGTTAATGTTAGTTATGTCTAATAATGAGGGTTGCTCTAGCAAGTCATGAGTGTGTGTGTGTGTGTGAGTGTGTGTGTGTGTGTAGTGCGAAAGGACTTGGGAGAAATGAGTAGTTTTTCTGTAAATTTAACTAGAAATCTTCTTGTTTGGATGTTTATGCATAGAATAAGTTACTAAGAGAAGTTTGATGCAAGTTTGTGTTTCTAGTGAGAATGAATGTGTTTTGGGTGTTAAAATAACTTCTCAAATGGTTTGAAATAGTTTGGAAACTCATATGATGCTTGGTTAAGGTTTGGAGACACTTAGAAATGGTTTTGGAATGATTTTTGATGTTCTCATAAGTTTTGGTTTGATTTGGGAATGATTTGAACTTGTAAACATAAGGTTTTTAGCTGCAGGAATCCCATTCTGCAGAACCGGATCGATCCGGGCCTTTTGGGGATTTTCTGCCAGAGTTTTGCATTTCGGATCAATCCGAGTTTTGTGGGCGGATCAATATTTCTTAGTTGTCAACTTTTGCAGAAACGGACATAACTCTTTCTAGTAAATTTGGATCCGCGCACCGTTTATTTATTTTTTTTTTGCGTTGGAACTAGGATTCAAAGGGCTATCTTTTGGTATAAAATTTTTCTATACTTTGTTAATGACCATTTTTGCCCTTAGGGCAGTTTTGTTTCAAGAAAGTTCTTTTATGTTGTCTAATTCATGCTTTTCGAGTAATTTGGGGTTGATTTTGGTGTCTTGGCTTTGTTACATATGTCCTAATCTGCCTGAGGCAGGTTAGGGTGTGACAATTTTTGGTATCAAAGCAATAGGCCAGAGCCTTTAGGACGAGTGACGTACAACGCGTAGTGTGCACACAACATGTAGTTACATAAACATGCATACACGTTTACATAGCATGCTTTTAATGATGATTAGCATGCCATGTGGATATTTCAAGTAATATGTGTGTGTGTGTGTGTGTGTGTGTGTGTGTGTGTGTGTACCGTATTGTAGGTGCCAGGCATAATGTTTGGAGGTGAAACCCTAAATCGAATGGAAAGAGTTGAAAAGGCAATCGAAGGGTTAGTCCGAGTGGCAGAGACACGTATGGTTGAGGAAAGACCGGTACAACTAAATCCGAATCCGAGGGAGGAAGTTGTTACCATTTTGAAATTCCACAAGTAAAAGCTACCAATATTCCATGGGGAAGCCAATCCAATGAGGGCAAACTTCAGGATTTCAGATATGGAGAAGATTTTCAAAGTGTTACCATGTACGAGTTTTGTTTGCAGTGGATACCTTGAAGAATGAGGCACAGTATTGGCAGCGTACCAAGCTAGGCCCGGGACAACTGACTACTTGGGACCAATTCTTGGAGATATTCAGTGAGTAGTATTTTTCGAAATCTTTCAAAGATCAGAAAGCTCAAGAGTTTATGGAGTGAACACAAGGTGGAATGATAGCCTGGGATTATTTGGTACAATACACAAGTTTGGCAAGGTTTGTCGGGGACGTGGTATCAAGTGAGAAAGTGAAAGCAAGAAAGTTTGTGGCTAGACTTCGAAGTGATATCTAAGGCCGAGTGACTGGATTTCGGTCTCATACTTTCGCCGGGGCATTAGACATCACCTCTATTGTTGAGAGGGATATTGGTCAACCATTAGGCATGCAACCACCACTTAGCCAACAAAGCAAGAGAGCTGGACCAAACCAATATAGTGGTCAAAGGAGCTCGAAAAGACAAAGTATTGGAAGTTACTCGGGTGGTGGAAGTAACAAGCCCCGATGTAACACGTGTGGGAAATATCATTGGGGTGTATGTAATCTACCAACCACAATGTACAAAAATTGTTGTCAAATGGGGCACGAAGAAAAGAATTGTCTGAGTGTAAGGCTAAGTACTCCAATGAGGCGTATCGATGATAGTGGGATGGATTGTCACAACTGCGGGGAGCTTGGACACCGAATGCGTAATGTCCTAAACCAAGGCAAGGGGGTTCTAGTGCAACCGCAAGTAGTGCACCGACACCACGACCAGCTCAACAACAACATCCTTAAGAAAAGGAGAAACGTCGATGTCATTATTTCTAGCTTAATCCATGGGATACCACCGTTGCTAATACAGTCGTGACAGGTAAAGTCCTTATATGTTCAACATCTTCTAATGTTAATGGATTCTGGTTCTACACACTCGTTTGTATTGCATCAATTTGCTAGGAATATGAATGCATCCTTATAACTTCTAGAATACGAACTATCTGTTGATGTTCCGTTGGGAAGATCTTTGGTGAGTTTGGGAGTTTATAGAAATTGTGAAATTAAAATAAATGATGAAGTGTTAACTGCTAATCTATTACTGTTAGTAATACAATATTTTGACGTCATCTTAGGAGTGGATTGGTTATCACTAAATCATGTGATCATTGATTGTGAGAATAAAATGGTAGAATTTTAAGCACTGACTCGTAGAGTCTCTTCTTTCCAAGGAGTAGGTATCGTATCACCACCTTATCTTGTGTCCGCCTTCAAAGCTTGTCATTTTGAGGAAGGGGTGTAAGGGTTTTCTTTGTAGTGTACTGGATACTAAAAGCCCTGAACTGAAATTAAAAGACATACCAGCGGTTAGAGAATTTTTATATTTATTCCCAGAAGAATTGTCGAGTGTATAAATTGAAAGGGAGATCGAGTTTGGTATAGATGTGATGCCAGGAACACAACCTAGCTCACGAGCACCATATAGAATGGCTCCAGTAGAATTGTAAGAGTTGAAGACACAGTTATAAGAGTTGTTAGACAAGGGATTTATTCGGCCTAGTGTTTCACCTTGGGGTACACCGGTTCTTTTTATGAAAAAGAAAGATGGGATAATGAGGATGTGTATTGATTATCGTGAGATCAATAAAGTAACCATAAAAAAAAATACCCATTGTTACGGATCGATGACCTATTCGACCAATTACAAGGGGCTCAAGTGTTTTTACAGAATGATTTGAGGTCGGAGTATCATCAGTTGAAGGTAAAATCTGAGGATGTTGAGAAGACGACCTTTAGAACTCGATACGGCCACTATGAGTTTCTTGTAATGCCATTTGGAGTAACCAATGCACCAGTTGTGCTTCTGGATTTAATAAATTGAGTCTTTAAAACGTACTTAGATGAAGTTGTTATTGTTTTTATAGATGATGTTCTTATTTATTTGAAAAATCGGGAAGAACATGATAGGCATTTGAGATTGATGATACAACGTTTTTTGAGAAAAACAGTCGTTCAAAAAATGGAAGAAAAGCAAGTTTTGGTTGTCAAGTGTTACCTTTCTCGGTCATGTGATTTCTAAAGATGGTATGCCAGTTGATCCACAGAAGGTAGAAGCTGTAATAAATTGGGCGAGACCGACCAATGTGTCAGAAATTCGTAGTTTTCTGGGATTGGCTGGGTATTACAGGAGGCTTGTTCAGAAATTTTCAAAGATTGTGACTCTAATGATAGCGTTAATGAGAAAATATGTTCCATTCAAATGGGGTAAGGAATGTGAGGAATGTTTTCAAACATTGAAGAATATGTTGACTTCTGCTCCGATTCTTGCAATTCTTACAAGCATCGGGGGATTTAGTATTTATAGTGACGCTTCTCATCAAGTCCTAGGATGTGTCCTTATGCAAGGGACAATGTAATAGCATATGCTTCAAGGCAATTGAGAACTCACGAGAAGAATTACCCGACCCATGATTTTGGAACTTGCCTCTGTAATCTTCGCTTTAAAGATTTGGCGATATTACTTGTACGGGAAAACTTGTGAAATTTTCACCGACCACAAGAGCTTAAAGTACTTGTTTACTCAGAGGGAGCTAAATATGCAATAATGAAGATGGTTAGAGTTAATGAAGGACTACGACCTGAAAATTCAATATCATTTAGGTAAGGCGAATGTGGTCTCCGATGCTTTGAGTCAAAGATCATCAGAAATTTTGGCATGTGTTTTGACGACACAAGAAGGATTAGTTAAAGAGTTTGAACAATTGGAAATGGAGGTGAATCCTAGAGTTGAAGGTGGGTTGATGGATGCAATATTGGCACAACCTGATTTGACTGGGGAGAATAAAAAGAATCAGCTTTTGGATCCAAACTTGAGAAAAGTTATGGATGAACTACCTGAGGGTAAGCAACCGGAGTTTACTTTGCATGATGGGGTGCTATGGTATATTAATCGGTTATGCGTACCTAATGTTGGAAAACTTAAGGAGAGAATTTTAGAAGAAGCTCATGGTACTCGGTATTCCGTGCATCCGGGTAGTACGAAGATGTATAGAGATTTAAGGTAGGTCTATTGGTGGAATGGAATGAAACGTGAAGTCGGTGAGCATGTAGTTGAATATGTGACTTGTCAATTAGTAAAACTTGAGCATCAATGACCCGCGGGAGAGGTACAACCATTGAAGATACCGAAATGGAAATGAGAACACATTACAATAGATTTTGTGTCTAGATTGCCGAGGTCTCCTAAATCTAATGATAGTATTTGGGTGATTGTTTACTGGTTGACTAAGTCGGCCCACTTTTTGCTGGTAAGGACCACCGATCCAACAAAATTAGCGAAACTTTATGTTAAAGAGATAGTAAGATTGTATGAGGGCACTAGTATCTATGGTATCGGATTGTGACACACGTTTTGTGTCCAGATTTTGGGAAGGGCTACAAAGAGCAATGGGAACAGCTTTGCATTTTAGTATGGCCTTTCACCCGCAAACCTGACACGCCCCAGAGCAGCAAAAATAGAGAAAAAAAAAATTCCTTTTTGGGTCTGTAGGCCATGACTGGTGAAGTCACATGATTGTCTACACCGCACAGTTCTAAACATCAGAGTAATAAAGAGGAAGTAATAAATATTATAAACTCAGCAGCGTATGTAACATAAAGTTACTAATCTATTACAATCAGAGTCTGCAGTAATTACAAGAACTAAGGTCTTAAAGCAATGTATGTCGATTACAAAATACAAAATATTAAGCATGAAATATAAAGACTATGGCCTAATTCCAGTCTTCAACTTCGTATGGATGTAGTCATTAGCATAGTAGTCCTCGTCAGCATAACCGTCTTCAGCAGAGCCATCCTTTACCTAGTCTTACTCTGAGTAGAACCCTTCATCGTTGGGTCCTTCCCCTGTATAGCCATAGACAGGATGTGCTGGGACATAAGGATGTCTAGCAGCATAAACTACATCAGCTTATTGAAAGCCGTGTGAGTAAAGTACTAACGAGGTATCATAATTAGTAAGTTAGTACAAGTTATCCAGCGATATAGATTAAGTTCCACTGATAGTACATTCTCTTCTTTATTCAATCTCTTCATATTCAACCTTACGCAAAGACCAACTTACCCTAAGATTCGATAAACAACTTGACAATACGACTATCCAAATACACCCTTGACCACAGTCCACATATGTTAGGACACTGTTGATCAGAATACATCAATCCATGCCATACTAGGGATGTACCATTGATTGCAGTCCACATACTTTAGGACACCGTCACTCAACAGACATCTCCCTGAATCACAATATGGGCATACCGTTGATTTCAATCCACATACTTTAGGACACTGTCAATCAATGTATGCCATGGATATGACATTAATTGTAATCCACATGTGTTAGGACACTGTCAATCAATGTATACCACACTAAGCCATGACTTACATAGTCAAACCTCCGGATCAGTGATTGCAATCCACATTCTTTAGGACACCATCAATCTATGTCCGGCCACGCACAATGATTACAGGCCACATGCGTTAGGACACCGTCAATCAATGTACGTTCACGCACAAAGCATCACTCGTACCCACTTACACCGACCTGTAACTGTCACGCCCTGGATCTACACATATGAATCAAGGTCACGTAGCACGCCATCAAGGCTTACCAACGATGATTAAAGTTCCCAAAATGACCTTAATAAAAGTGTTGTTCCAAGCAAACCAACTTCCAAATAGTTTTTCAAAGGTTATATTAAACACGTGTCCAAACACAACTTATCGAGTTTTGTTTTCAAATGTAACAATTTCGTAGGTCAAAGGGTCCCCAAAGGTACCCCCATACCTAATAAGAAGTTGTTCTGAATATTGGAAGAATGAGTTTGAAATTTGTTGCAGGGGGTATTTCGATCGGTCAATCTGCACCGTTCGACTGGTCGAATGGGGTCTGGGCAGAACCCAACCTCCAAAAGACCGTATCACAATTGCCGGCACTTTTTCGCAAACGTCGTTAATTATCGGTGCTTCTTTAATAAACGTCGTGAATTCCCAGCACTTCCGCAAAAACGCCGTTAATAAATCAATACCTCTTTTACTCAAAGAAATCAACCCAATCCAATTCAACTAAACCATTTCAAACTAAAACCATTTCAAAAGCCTTGATAACCATTCTAAGAACTTGTAAGAACATGCAAACCATTTATACAATAAACCACAGACCCCTGGTTTACAAGTATCAAAAGTACAAGCTTCATACATCTCGGCAAACTAGGTCCCAAGGTGAATCAAGTGTCGTACTCGCCTATATAACAAGTCTTATTACAAGCCGCAAGGTTAAACAACCGGCATAAGTTAAACATATATTACAAACATGATATAAGTTCTAAAAATATATGGAGCTCCGGTCCCTCTTTGTCTCTTTACCCGCGATTCTCTCCTCCAGTCCTTGACCCTGAATGGTTATTTATATAACCACAGACATGTGGATTGGTTTAGGCTAACGCTTAGTGAATAATATGAATCAAGCATACGGATGAAAAATATGTTCCAATCCATCATAACATATAACTATTCGGTCTCTAGGGAATAAGAGCACATTCACCGATCCAAAGTCTTAAGACTTAACCATGACCCATGCCTCTTCGACATGTCGTGTTAATGCCTTTCTCGGCAAGTAACCGTCATCACTACTAATCCTCCCCCTAAGAGAGGACGTCTCATGGTGAATTAGAATTAATCCCCCTTTAACCCCACATAAGCACATAAACATGCTCAACTAGCAAATCATCATGCTTTTCATTTCAACATGCCTTGGGCCTACTTTACACATGAGTTTTGCCCAATATGAACTACACATGATATCTATATAAAGTCCCTAGCATATCAAATGCATTAAACCATAGAACCATCCAAACAGCAAGATTAATATCATTCACCTCAAACGATTTCCTTAAGAATGTGAAATAGAAGTTCACTTCTACACCGGGTTCGATTCCTACACAAAATCGGCCAATTTTGGTTATGGGTCCTATATGGGCCCACCAAGAACATATCGATTAAACTCGAAATAAAAGATAGCTAAACGTAGGCCTTACCTCCATGAGTCCAAAATCGGTCTCGTATCAAAAATTGAAAATCGTTTGCTACTTGAAACGTCGAGAAAACTGCCAAAGCTCAAGAGCTCCCAAGCTCTCTCTCTCTCTCTCTCTCTCTCTCTATATATATATATATATATATGATATATGGAAGATGATGATTATGAGTCATCTCTTTCTCTCTTCTCTATATAATATCTAAACCATATTATGGGTATTTCTAGTAAAACACCCATTAGTTTTGGTTCATTTTATTTACACCCCCACTAGTTATTAAACTAACTACTTAACTACCCAAAAGTGTTTGAGTATTCAACTAAGTCTCATATGGGTCCCACACGTGGTCCCACATACAAATTTTACTAAATTACTAATTAGCTCACTAATTATGCAACGTGTTCAATTTCGTCCTCACCGGGTATCTAATGACTCCGATGAGTTGCTATCAATAATATAATAATCAATTATATTCACATATGTCTAAATAAACATTTAAGCACATAATTATGAGTCATTACTCATTGTCCCAACTGTAGGGAATTCTCATATGTCCAACTTTTGGACCGCTTTCAAAGCCAAATGCTGGTTCTAAAAAGACACCCCAACAACTAGTGAGTCATCACTCACTTCACACGTGTTAATTAACACAACAGTGAGCATACCATGCATGCTAAAATAATATAATTCAATACCGTGGGAGCGGGTATGACATCCTCTCCTCCTTAAAAGAAGTTTGTCCCCAAACTTTCAATACCTCATGCCTCAAACAGGAATGGATGCTTTGCCTGCATCTCATCTTCTCTTTCCCACATAGCTTCTTCCACTGAGTGATTTTTCCACAAGACCATTACCAATGGAACCGTCTTGTTTCGTAAGACCTTATCCTTTTTATCCATGATTCTCACTGGACGCTCAACATACGTCAAGTCTTCTCTGACTTCCAATGGCTCTAGAGTAATCACATGACTTGAATCAGATATAACCCTTCTTAACATGGACACATGAAATACCTCGTGTACATTAGCTAACTCTTGTGGTAACTCTAGCCGATAAGCTACTGGTCCCACTTTTCCAACAATCTCAAATGGTGCAACGTATCTAGGATTCAACTTCCCTCGCTTTCCAAACCTCGTAATCCCCTTGGATGGAGAAACCTTTAAGAATACACGGTCACCTACTTTAAATTCTAGTGGCCTTTGTCCCGTATCTGCATAGCTTTTGTAACGACTCTGAGCCATTTTCAACCGTTGTTGTATTACCTTTACTTTATCTGCTGCCAACTGAACCATCTCAGGTCCTTCTAGCCTTCATTCCCCTACCTCAGTCCAACAAATTAGTGATCGACACTTACACCCATATAGTGCTTCATATGGTGCCATCACAATACTAGACTAAAAACTATTATTGTAAGCAAATTCAATCAATGGTATAGACTTTTCCCAATCACCCTTGAAATCAAAGACACATAGTCGAAGCATGTCCTCCAATATCTGAATCACACGCTCGGACTACCCATCCATCTGTGGGTGAAAAGCTGTACTAAAGTTTAACTTTGTACCCATAGCTGCTTGTAGTCCTCTCCAGAATCTAGATAAGAAACTATTATCCCTGTCTGAAACTATAGACACTGGCGCTCCATGCAGTCTCACAATCTCCTTAACGTATAACTCCGCGAGTTTCATCGGTTCCTTTGTCTTAATTGGCAAGAAATGTGCTGACTTAGTCAATCGATCTATAATTACCCAAACACTGTCGTTTGATCTTGTAGACCTTGGAAAACCCGAAACAAAATCTATTGTAATCTTTTCCCATTTCTATTCTGGTACATCCAAAGGTTGTAATAACCCTACAGGCCTTTGATGTTCCACCTTGACTTGCTGACAAACCAAGCATTTGGCTACGTGCTCAGCTACCTCTCTTTTCATTCCAGACCATCAATACACCTCTCACAAATCTCAATACATCTTGGTACTACCCGGATGAACTATGTACATGGTGTTATGAGATTCTTCTAGTATTAACTCAATAATCCCATCCACATTAGGTACACATACTCAATTTCTGAATCTTAGAATATTGTCCACAAAGGTAAACTCTGGTTGTTTATCTAGTAGCATTTCATAATAGATCTTCTTCAAAATTGAGTCTTGAAATTGTTTCATCTTTACTTCATCTATCAATGTCGGTTGTGCTACAACAGTTGCTATCAAACCTCCCTCGATTGTTGAAATCACCTTAAGTTCCAACCTTTCCATTTCACCAACAAGTTGTTTTTGTGAAGTCAAATCATAGGCCAAATTATTAGTGGACTTCCTGCTCAACGTGTTAGCAACCACATTTGCTTTCTCAGGATGGTAGTGAATCGATAGTTCATAATCTTTCATCAATTCCAACCATCGTATGTGCCTCATATTAAGTTCTTTCTGAGTAAATAGGTACTTCAAGCTCTTGTGATCTGTGTAGATATCACACTTTTCTCAGTAAAGATAGTGCCTCTAGATTTTCAATGCAAAGATCACTGCTGATAACTCAAGATCATGCGTCGAATAATTCACTTCATGTACCTTTAACTTACGTGAACCATAAGCAATCACCTTGCCATTCTGCATCAGAACACATCCCAGTCCTCTATGTGAAGCATCACTATAGATTACAAACCCCTCTGTACTAGAAAGAATCATCAAGATCGGTGCTGACATAAGTCGAGTCTTCAGCTCTTCAAAACTCTTGTCACATTCTGAGTCCCAATTAAATATTGCATTCTTTCTCAGCAACTGAGTCATTGGCATTGCTATCCTGGAGAAATTCTCCACAAACCTTCTATAGTAACCTGCCAACCCCAAGAAGCTTTGAATTTCTGACACATTTCTTGGTTTTGACCAATTAGCTATAGCCTCAATCTTCTGCTGGTCCTCTCTCACTATTGAAATATTTTCAATCCCCGTTCCAGTGACTCTTGTATCAAGAATGCTACATAAGAATCCTTGACAACCCTTTCTGACTAGCCGACAAGCTCGTGCAGCCAACACAATATATGGTGGTGACGTGATCCCTACTCTATGGAAATAAAACTCTTCCTGATCTGGTATTTGAAACACAACTCTTTTCCTTACACAATCAATTGAAGCACAATTCGTTGATAGCCAATCCATTCCCAAAATTACATCAAAGTGATGAATAATTAATGGTACCAAATCAACAACTAAGGTCTTTTCATTTACCTTAATGTCACATGCTTTGTATACCAATGAACTTATTATAGGATTTCCTAATGGAATTGAAACGGACAAATCAAATCCCAATGGTTCTGACATCGCATCCAAGCATTTAGAAAATTCATATGACACAAATGAGTGTGTGGATCCTGAATCCATAAGTACACGTGTAGGGCGTTAGAAAATAAGTAGTGTACCTGACACCACGTGTTTGCGGTGGCTGTCTCCCCTGGAAAAATGTTAAATGCCCGCGCCTCCCTTTGTTCCTTCTTTCCTTTGTCGGGTTGTTGCACTGTTCTTGTTTCACTAGAAGCCACAGAACCTACCCCCACGTTGTTGCTTGTTCGGGCAATCCCTCTTCCGATGACCCGGCATGCCACATTCATAACACTTTCCCCTTATATCCACATTCATACTTTAGGTTCTTGTCTGCGTACAATTCTTGGCAACATGTCCCGGTTGATTACAAATATGACAAGTCGTATTTGCCATATAACAAACACCCCAACGTCTATGGCCACAAATAGTACACACCGATTTATCTCCTCTGGAGAATGAACTTCCTCCTTGATTTCATGAACTAGCCCCAGATGCCCTTGAATAGGATTTCTAAAAGTTACCCTGGTTCTTCCCTTGATTCTCATTTTTCCTCTTCCCTTGTTGGCTAAGCTTATAGTTCCGAATATCTTTTTCTGCAATTAGGGCCACGTCTAGAGCCTCAGTAAATGTTGGAAGACAAAATGTATCCATGCGACTATGGATATTTTTCTTCAGACCTTCTTCGAATTGCCTGGCTCTATCCACCTCTTCTAAAACTATACCAGGTGCAAATCGAGCCAACCCATCAAATGCAGTCGTGTACTCATTCACTGTCATATCCCCTTGTTTCAAGTTCATGAGCACTTGCTTCTTTTGGGTTTTACCGACTCTGGAAAGTATCGCTTATCAAATTTCTCTATAAAACCTGCCCAAGTAGTCGGTGCTCTACTTGCGAGGATACCAACCCACCAATTTTGAGCTCCCTCTTTCAATGTATTTGTGACATTGTCTATTTTCTCTCTATCAGTGCATGTCAAGTTTTGGAATATGCGTTCCATATCCATTTTCCAAAAATCTGCCACATCGGGATCTGATCCCCCAGTGATATTATCGGGTTCTTCTTTGCGATCTTTTCAGCAATTTTTTGCCCAGCCCTTGGTACCAAATTTGGATTTTCCAGCTCCATTCCCCTTGGTGGCACTCTGTCATCAACTACTCTAATAAACCCCTCAATAGCGTCTTCTATTCGATCCATTCGTGCATTCGATGCATTGTCATTATTTATATCCATACTTTCCACCACTTATACCTGATAACCATCAGCATAATGATATATCATGCATGTCATGACATATATCTCATAGTATGCATGTAAGATACAACGCATATAACCATTAGTCATATGCATATGTAATGTAGTAATCCAAATTTTGCTCACATTATTCAATATCCAAACTCACGACGTCGTCTTTCATCCCCGAGGCTCTTAACCTAAACCCATAGCTCAAGGTCTATAACCTTTTAGCTCTGATACCACTACATGTCATACCCTAGATCCACACATATGAATCAAGGTCACGTGGCATGCCATCAAGGCTTACCAACGATGATTAAAGTTCCCAAAATGACCTTAATAAAAGTTTTGTTCTAAGCAAACCAACTTCCAAATAGTTTTTCAAAGGTTATATTAAACACGTGTCCAAACACACCTTATCGAGTTTTGTTTTCAAAAGTAACAGTTTCATAGGTCAAAGGGTCCCCAAAGGTACCCCCATACCTAATTAGAAGTTGTTCCGAACATTGGAAGGAGTTTGAAATTTGTTGCAAGGGGTAGTTCGACCGGCCGAAATGCCCCGTTCGACCAGTCGAATGGGGTCTGGGCAGAACCCAACCTCCAAAAGATCGTATCACAATTTCCGGCACTTTTTCGTAAACGCCGTTAATTACCAACACTTATCTAATAAACGTCGTTAATTCCCGGCGCTTCCGCACAAACACCGCTAATAAATCAAAACCTCTTTTACCCAAAGAATCTAACCCAATCCAATTCAAACCAAACCATTTCAAACCAAAACCATTTCAAAAGCTTTGATAACCATTCTAATTCACTACAAGGAAAATTGCTATTTATGTCACTTAAAAAGTGACAGAAATAGGTATTTATGTCATTTTTTTTGTAGTAGAAAGTGACATAAATGGAAGTGACATAAATTTTTTATAAAAGTGACATATATGTTTCATAAAACCAAAACATATGTTAATAAAAAGTGACATAAATACTTAAAGATGACATAAATACAATTTTATTTATGTCACTTTTAACTTAAAGTGACATAAATACTTTAAAAGTGACATAAATGTTTTTATAAAAGTGACATAAATGTGTATTTAGTCATGTCTGTTTTCTTAAAAGTGACATAAATGCTTTTTATTTATGTCGGTTTCTTAAAAGTGACATAAATGCTTCTAATTTTTTTTTTAAATAGTGATTACATATACCAATATTACCACCCTGTACAAAACTAAATGCAGCTCAATAATCAATTCCAACAACTAAATTAATATTTTATAATCAATTAATATATCATTACAACCAATCAATTTCATTCCATCTATTCGTCTCTACCAATGAACAAAAAAAATCACGTTTTCGAGAACCAGTAAATCATTCTCGAGTATAATCATATCTATCAATAGTTTGAGCAGCAGCTGCCTTAATTTTTGAAACGAGGTCTTCATGTTCAGAAGTGGAAAGAGGAGTCCCATTTTGCACAAGAACAACTCTAGCCGCCTCATCCTGCAAGTTTTTCTTTATGTTCTTCTCCTACACAAAGCAACAAATAAAAGATAGACGACCCTAATTGTAAGTTTCATCTCAACTAGATGCTCCCAAAATGGTTCTCAAATTGTTTTTACTTAATCTAAAAAAATGCAAATTTTTCAAGCAATTAGATTTACGATACACACTATTTTTGTGATTCCTTATGTATCATAGAAAGCAATTTGATATGAAACTAAACAATTGATAGAGCTGACAGTCAAGCAAGAATAGTATCCCACAACAAAGAAGAATGTGAATTTTTTGTGGTTTTTTTTTTATCTGTAAATTACATTCTTGGTTGAGCATTTCATCAGATTAAATAAGGCAAAAAATTGAAACCAAAGGGATTGCAGTTCTAGAAGTTACAGGCATACCCATTTAGCACTTAACCAAGTGGTAGTACATTTTTTTTAGTAAGGGGCTGAGTTAAGCGTTGCTTGTTGGACTATGTCCTCTACTATAGTTGTATTGTGCTTTGTCTCTAGACTGTCAAAATAGTGGTTAAAATTATGGTGTTCCATTAAATAATTTGGTAAATCACTTGGAAGCAATAGCTTGACGGAGTAAGTTTATATATTAATCAAAACTCAAATAAGACATATATGTCTGTGTGCGCGCGCATGGTTTCCTTTCAATGGATGAATCTAGTAAGAAAATACGGTGAAGAGGAAAACTCAGTGGAAAAATGGGGAATCAAAATCGAAATCCGATGTCCAATCCGAGATCAATTATTTGAAAGTTCAAACCCAATAGAACAAAACCCCCCAATTCCTCCAGTTCATTGCTTAAATTGGAGCTGACTAGCCCACCGTACTGAAACTTCTTTATTTAATTAGTAGTAGAAAACAAAAAACAAAGTGAAATTAAAGGCAGAGAACCGTAGAAAATTCCGTGTTTCCACACCCCTTGGGAGACCCCTAGAATGGGATAAGTTCCTTGTGTTAGGAATCTATAGATTGGCACTGAAGGTATTATTGATGAATCAAATCTTAAACCTTAAAAAGAAGAATAATAGAAAACCCACACATTGTTCTGATTTCATGAAGGCTTCTTTTCCAAATTAAACCACACCAATGAATTAGGAAGAATAGAGTAACAAAAGATAATTGGAAACAAATACCTCGACAAAAGCAACCGAGAAGCGAACGCACGCAAGAGAAATTGTGAGGATTTGTTCTTTCTTCTTGTTTGTCTGCACAAAGTAGGGAAATTGTGATGAGCTGAACTCAAACAGTATGCACATGACATTAAGAAAGGAGATACAAAACTATGTATATAGATCAAACCTATACATGCTCCATCTAGCTAAAGTTAGATGATGAGCCGAGGCAAACCAGATATCTATATTAACTGTCTGGGACGCTTCTTCTTATCGGGAGTTGCATGTACTTGGGCTTCATACCATATGTCCTCATTTGAAAATTCTCAAAGGCCTCAGAAATTGCTTCCACCTGTATAATATTGTCAATAGTACACTAATCCATGAGAATATATATACATATATGTATATATGTAGAGAGAGAATCACATTCAGAAAATTAACAAAACTAAAAAGACACTTCTTTTACAAACCAGTTCAGGCTTTTTCGAGTACACCCTGACTATCATATCTTGATAAAATGAAGGCAGCAAGTGGCTGATACGATCATCTTGTATGGAGAATTTCTCATTGCTCTCATAATCCTAGTTTTAAAAAAAAAATGTTAAACATTAAACTGTCTGGGAGTATAATTGCCCAAAGTCCTAATCCATATGTTGTGTGTCGCTTTTTGAAATTTAAAATTCTTATCCCAGCTTGAAAGAACATCAAAAAGAATAAAAATTTAAGAGTTGGGGAGTAAACGAGGTTATGGTACCTTGAAAAAATTGATGCTGGCTGAGGGAACACATGCACGCAGAAGATAAAGTCATTATTGAGATTGAAAGTTGGTAATCAAACAAGGAGTTTGAGAAAAGAATCGCGAACTCAATCATAATTCAAAACCAACTTCCTAAAATACTTTTCAAGAGGGTTGTTCCTTCCGCGTGTCAAATCAATTTTCACGTTGCTCATAGCAACATCTTCTTCTTTTAGTGTAACACCACCAAATTTCTGGTTCAAAAATAACTCTATTATTGTTAGCTTTACATATACCAATCTTCTTCTTTGGAACAGCAAACTCATTGTAAAACTGCCAAAAAAAAAAAACAATACAGTTCTCCATTATTGTTAGCTTTACATTTTATCTCATTATAAAGAAGCATGCGCATAAGTACCTAGTACAGATCCCTTCTCCGAATGCGTACGATCAGATCTCTAGACTCCTTCATTCCAACTGGTTCCCCAAGGAGTATTTTGATTGTCATCGACAACTTTTATTTTGTTCCAACCACCCTTTTGATCACCAATCCCACCGGATCCTTCATTCCAACTGGTTCCATGATCCTCACCGGTCGTATTAGATTTATTCCAACCATCATCTTGTTTACCAGCATCAAAGGCCTTAGCCTTATCCCAACCACCCGATTGACCACTATTTCCATCACCCATCCCATAATTTTCTTCACCTTTGCTCCAACCAAAAGATTGGGCCCCACCAAATGATCTTCCTCGGCCAAATTGATCCGTACCTCCTCGCCCACCACCACCTCTTTCCTATCTCCCATTTGAACCACACCCACCATCAAATACTTTTGGACTCCCCCAGCTATCTTGTTGAACTGTATCGTCTTTATTACCGGCCCCACCATTGTTCCAACCTCTGGATTCTTGGCCCCCACCTGAACTCTTTGGTGTAACCCAGCTAGCAGTTTAAGCTGAGGGCCTGGCTGCACTGCCCTATGTTCCTCTAGTTTGATTCTTTGTAGTAGTTGCACCAGAACTATTCCAAACAGCCTTGCTTCCACCAGAACCATCTTTACCACTCCACTTCTCGGCAGCAGTTTTACCCCATGAATCTTTTCCAATTCCCTTACCAGTGTCTCTATCTTGTGTCTCTGTGGCTTTTCCCCAAGCTGGTCCACCCTTTCCCTGCCCACCATCCTTTTTCATGTTTCCTCAGCTTTCACTTTGACCTCCATCAGCATTTGTAGCTTTCTTTCACCCACTAGCTTCAATTTTTGGTTGAGCCGAGCTACGCCCCGTATTACCCCAAGACCCTGTTTGGTTATCAGGTGCAGCTATGGAACTATCCCAATTTGTCTTGCTTCCACCAGAACCATCATTACTAGTTAACTTCTCAGCAGCTTTACCCCAAGCGGATCCACTGCTTGTACCGTCTTTTCCCTTTCCCCACAAATCCACTGGGTTCTTGCCAGCAGAAGCATTGTTCCAGCTACTAGTCAGATTCCCAGTAACATTTTTCCCTTTATCCAATTGTTCATTTGACTTTTTCCAACCACTATCCTAATTTTCATTTGATGTATCATCCAAATTTGCAATTCTGAGTTTCTCTTCACCCCAGGTATCTCTAGTAGTCTGATCTCCACCTGATGATTATCTTTGCTTTTCCCCAGTTATCAAATGAACCACTGCCAAAACCACTAGAAGTTATAGCTTTGTTCCAGCCTCTCACTTGTTCACTGTTATCAACTGCTTTTTCATCAACTGTAGTTATACCCCAAGACAAGGTCTTATTTGAAGTCATTTTTGTCCCCCAATCACCATCTTCCACATCTCGACACCATAGGGGGAAAAAGAAAAGAAAAAAGAGCATCAGAAGCACAAGATTAATGAATGTGTTAGATGTGTACTTTTGAGAGACATCGTAATCTGAGCGTACATTTCTTAGTATCATTCTGAACAGAATCTCCTTCTGGCCAAATCTATACCATTAAAAGACTGATCAAAAAATTGAAAAGAGAGAGAGAGAGAGAGAGAGAGAGAGAGAGAGAGAGAATCGGAAAGACAAAAGTGCACACGGAGTATATGTCTAGAGCTAATCCTGAACTAACCGAGATGCTTGATCTAGGAAAAGCAGGCCAAGCGTTCCTGCAAGGAAATTCCACCAACAAGGTGAGCACTAAACATCTAACTTAAGTATACACCATAACACGAGACACATAAAAAAAATGAGAAATAAAAGATGAATTTCTGACTGCCACCAGCCAAACCATCATGTTTTACAGATCAGATGATACCATGACCTCATGAATTAGTCACTACCAATAAATCTGATACAAGGTAGACAAAGATATAAAATAACTTCTAGGGTTGCAGAACTTCCACTGGTGATCATGCCACTTGGATTCTTCGATGAGCAATAAGTGTCGTTGTTATATACAAAACACATGGGTATGGGGTAGGTGGAACATGTCTAGTGGACATTATCCACATTATACCCCCACATAATCCTATGATTCAAGTTGCATTATCCTCTCGATTCATCTTTCTTAAAACACTCAAATTTCAGGAGTTCCTCTTCCAAAGGCACTACACCCCAGCAGCTCAATGAATCCAATGATATTTTTTTTGTATAAATATCCATCCTTAAGCATCATTCCATCAAGAACCTCAACAAATTCACCACCATCATGATCACGTCAAGATTGGATGAGAGACCAGAACTCCCTACAAGGATGTAATATAAGCGAATATATCACAACATATAAGATCCTTATTACAAGTTTGAAAGATGAAAACACTCGTATTACTCAAGTTCACTAGAGCAGAGCAGTCTTGGTGCTGGGATAGCAGCCTTGTTGGATTTAACTCCCGCACCCTGTGCAAGAAACACTTCACATGCATATTCAAGCAAATAATTCGAAACAATTTCCACGCATTGACATTAAAAATAGATGCAATGTTAGAATCAAAGCGTCAAAACAAAGGAGGCATCAGTAAGTCCCAAATAAGTTAATTTCCAGCTAAAGTAGGCATAATAGGAAGTTTGGAACTTAGTTATCAAGATAATGCTGATTCGTGTCTAATATTGCATTCTTAACTTTATGATTTTACCCATATTGGACACGAATTATCACTTACACTGAGAGATTTAATGGATAAATTGTACTTCTGTTGTTCTTGTTATTGTGTACTTTTTGTTAATAAAATCTCTTTCTTGTAGGTGTTTTGGAACCTGGGTAGAAGTTGGACCCAATCTTTTGGAAGCTTCACTAAAAGGAAGAGACAAAAAGAGCATTTCTGGGGGGCTAGATCGATCCGTGTTCTTAAGGCGGATCGATCCGCTGCTTTCCCAGGACTTGGAAACATTTTCTCGCAAAGTCGGATCAATCTGGCTTTTACACGCGGATCGATCCACAAGTTTTGCGAAACATTTTGCTTCCCAATTGAAGAATAGGATCGATCCGGCTTTTTGCCTCGGGTCAATCCGGTGCTACAGCTTTGTCTCCCTTTTGTAGAACTCTACGAGAGTTCTAAATCGTACAAAGCACGTGTCAAAGCTTTACACGATAAACGGATTGTCCGAAAACAATTCGTTGTCGGCAATAAAGTGCTATTGTATGATTCACGGCTCCACATTTTCCCAGGTAAGTTGCAATCCCATTGGATTGGCCCTTACATGGTTCATAAAGTTTACCCCTACGGAGCCATGGAAATCAAAGATTCCAAGGATGGGACCATTTCTAAGGTTAATGGGCAACGGCTCAAACCTTTCCTTGAAGGTTTTGACACCGAGTTGGTGTCAATTCCTTTGGAAGACCCCAATATTTGGGGTTAATTAGGCTCTCGTGAGCTATACCCCTCTTTTTGTATGCCTCATGTTACAATCATGGCATAATTTTTGTTCTCTTACTCGTGCAATTCATCCACTTTGGAATCTTCTTGTTTTCCTCTTCCACATTGAGTTTTTAGAGCTGCTGGGTTAGGTCGGATCGATCCGCCTGTTTCCCATGGATCGATCCAAGTGTTCCCCTTGAAAGTAGTATCTAGGTTGGGTGTTGCGGATCGATCCACTTGTTTCACTTGGATCGATCCGCCCTTTTTGGCAAACTCACTGCTTGAATTTTTGGAAATTGGATCGATCCGCCTGTTTCCCATGGATTGATCCGCGTGTTCCCCTTGCAAGTGGTATCCAAGTTGGGTGTTGAGGATCAATCCGCTTATTTCCCTTAGATCGATCCGCCCTTTTGGTAAACTCTCTGCTAGAGTTTTTGGAAATTGGATCAATCCACTTGTTTCCCTTGGATTGATCCGCGACGTTTGGGAAGCAACGTAACACCATTTCCTAGGGACGGATCGATTCGGCCATTACCCACGGATCAATCCGCGAGGCTGAGAACTGCCTTTAAATGTTAAGTTAGGGCTCATTTGTTCAAACATTTCACAACTCGCTTGAGAACCCTCTTTCCACAAACATTCAAAAATCCTCCTAGAGCATCCTTTCCAAGCACTCATTCCCAAGATCCACCCCCACATCCATTCAAGGTAATCTCTCCTCTCTAATTTTTTCTCTTTTCACTTGTTTGAGTTGAATTTTCACCTTACGTTGGGAGTTCTCTTTCTTTGTTCACTTTTTCTGCACATCACCCATAGGGCTTTGATCTCTTCCACTTTTGTTTACATGTTTGGTGATTGAGGTCTATGTATTATCAAATTCTTGTATGCGCTTCTTAATGTGATGACATTGGGGGAAGATTGCACTTCCCATCTTGTTATTTTCACACACCCTTTCACTGTGCACAGTAGGTGTTTGATCAAATTCTCATTTGAATGTTTCTCTTTACTCTAGGCATTTATCCATCATGCTTGCTTCACTTTTGCAACTTTCACATATTTTTGTATAGATGAGAGTTCTAGACTATGATTAGTACTTCCTTTTGCATCCACTTAGTGTGCACTCATTGATCCCTCGTTTGCTTACCTTTTTGTTTTGAGCATGCCATATGTGGCTAGGGTTCATCATTTTCTTATTATTTCTATGGATGCTCTTCATTTTGATAGGAACAATGACAAGTGCACTTAAATACAACCGGACCCAACTCACCCCGGCAAATCGGGGATTTGAGGGTTTTAGGGCGAAGACGGAAAAGAAATGGTATGAGACCTACTTTATGAAGAAAAAACCCATCTTGCCTGAGCGACGAATTGTTTTTGACGACTTCCCCGCGGATGTCGAAGTCATCTTTTGAAATCGCCGTTGGATACCCCAACTCGAGTACACAGGGGGTATAATGAGACGTGGGTGAGGATTTTCTATTCCAGTGTGGTCACCACGGGGCCATACTCGTTCGAGGCTTATGTGCGGGGTGTCCCTATTGTTGTTAGCACCGCATTCCTGTCCGTGCTCATGGGCATCCCGCACGTCCAAAATCATACGCAGATGATTGAGGACCCTAACCAAGTACCCACCACCCATGTTATGGCCTCCCGCTTTGTCAGCCAGACCACCCATTGGATTTCAGACCAGTTACCTCCTTCTACCTTCACTAAATTTTTTTGCCTAGTCAACCTCATTTTGACGGCGACAGTGTCGCCCACCAAGCATAAGACTGTGCGTAGGGACCATGCCTCCTTATTGTATGCGTTGGCTGACACCTCAATCCCGGTGGATTTTGTGACGCTTGTCATTCGTCATATGATTGTCGCTTCTCTGGACACTACCACTTCAGACAGCCTCCCCTTCCCTACACTCATCACCCGCCTTTGCACTTACCATGGGTACAATGCGTTAGCCACTGACATTTTAAAGCTCGCACCTTCACCAATTAATTCTACTACCATCGCTAAGAGTGACGCGCAAATTCATTCGCACTCTAAGAGGGCTAGGACCGAAGAGGGTCCCAGTGGTACACGTGAGGAGGAGGCTGGCCCCACTTATGACATGTTCGAGGTATACCAGCGCCTCGATAGCTTGGGCGAGGAACAACAGAGATAAAGCCGGGATTTACAGGGTCTACGAGGTGAGGTTCAAGCTTTCCGTGGGGATTATCAGTGCGACATTGGCATGATGATGCATTTTCAGAGTGACTTCTACCATATGCAGTTCCCCAGAGCGGACGTCCCCTACTACTTTCAGAATCCGTATGGTGGCGTCGGTGGCTCTGGGGCTTATGGTGGAGCTAGCAGCCAAGGCGATGGTGGTGATGGAACGGATGATTAGAAGGGACCTCCTCAAATTCTAATTCTATGGGGTCTAATTGTAGTGTTTTAGCATTGTTCTTAGTGAGTTTAGAATTTATAGGTCGCCCTTGTTGTTAGGAGTTCCCGTGTTGGGATTGGAGTTTGATAGTTGTGTGTGGGTTTAGCTTTGTGTTTGGATGTTTTAAGATTTGTGGATACTTGTTGATGTTTGTGGATGTTTTTAATTTCTTTTCTCTCGTTATGTACAAAGTAGATGATTTGCATTTTTTTTTAGTTTTGTTGACTATTTGGCTTTTGTCTATTTCTTTATTCTTGTGCCATGTCAACTTCTACTTTTCCCTTTCTTTTTCATCCTTTGTGAAGTCTAATGTTGCAAGCACAGTTCATTGCCGCACGCTCCCGTTACTTGATTCAGGTAATATTGTTCCTCCCCTTGCACTTTATAGTTCATTAAGGACAATGTTTGGTCCTAGTTGGGGGGAGTGAGAGCTAACTAGCTCTTTTTATGGCAAAAAAAAAATTCCCGTGTTTCCAATGACTTTAAGTTTAGTCGGCCCATTCTAATGCCGAGCGATGACGCTCGCCTTGAAGTTTTCTTCCGATTTTAGTATGTGACACTTGTTAATCACATTAGTTCTATTACTATCCTGATTATAGTGAGTTACATGAAGTTTAAATCTTGGATTATCGAGCACAGTGTTTGAATACATGTATTAGAAGGATGTTTAATGCAATTGTTACCCGGAAATTGTTTAAAACATTTGTGGAGACTTTACCCTTGTGAGCTTTAGATCCCTTTCTCCATTGTTGAGTGTTACATACTTCAATTCTCTCTTTTTGAAAAACATACAAAAGTCGTAAATAATCTCATCTTCTTATTTTGATTGTTCATTAGAGGAATTCTTTGGTGAAATGTAAAATTCTTGTTTGCTTGTCATTGTAGTGGAGAACAAAGAATCACATTGTCCGAGGAAATGATTTTAGGATCTTTTCACCATTTCTACCCTCAACTACATATACCCTTCCTTCACTTAACCATACATCTTCCATATCCGCGTTGAATTATATTTTTGGGATATCTTGGCATGAGATTGTGTTTGTAAGGTTGCAAAAGAGATTGAATCGTGTGGTTGTGAGAGTACAAAGAAAAATAAAAGAAGAGAAGCTAAAATAAAATGTATGTAAAGTAAAAAAAAAAAAAAAGAGAAAAAGAAAAAGAAAGAAAAAGAGCTTCATAGTCAATTATACTTCTCTTTTTGAGCTTCAAAGAAATATTTGTGGATGATTCATCTCTTGTGGTCATTTGTATCCATGCATTCCAATAAATCCCAAGTTTGTACCCAAACATCTCACTTCATTTCCCCTTGTCCTTCACCTCATATCACTTTCCGCGTTACAACCCCCTCAAGATTCTAATTGATTCTCAAGTTTTGTGATTCGGAGTTTGAGACTGTCATGACAAGTAGCTAGAGTTATTTCACATCCTCTAGTGAATAGTATCTTTCATGAGATTAATTTTTACTCATTTTTCACGCTTACGTTTTTCATCATTGGCATGTGCGTGGCTTTAGTATCCATTTCCATTACTCTTTTTGCCCGCATGCCCAGAGTGTATTGCCCATTTTGAGTGATTCATATTTTGAGTGTAATTCCGGTGAGAATTGAGTTAAAGCGCGTTTTAAACAAAATTCGGATTATGAAAGCATTGCCATCTTCTTGATAGTTGTAGTTATGCACTTCACACCACACACGCATCCAAGATTGAGCTTAATGAAGCTTATCTAATAATCTTGATAGTTTGAGAACTTTTTGGATTTGCGTGTCATGTGCTAAAATCTTTTGAAAATTGTTGGGACTATGTTGAGTGTCGGCGTTAGATAGTGGGCACCTATCATGAGGAAGCAAAATTTTTGTGGGTATCATTCCAAGAACCCTCTGGAGACAACACTCCGCCTTTACGGGTAACCTAGAGGTTTAACGGCTTGTTGTATATGCTCAATGCAATCGTGTTCCCCATCAAAACGGTTTATCTTTCACTTTAAATAAATTGTTGTGCAAGGTTATTCTTAAATCTCTTGGTATTTAGCTTTGTTGCTCAGAGACTAGCAATATGCTAGTTGGGGGGTGATTCGTGTCTAATATTGCATTCTTAATTTTATGATTTTACCCTTATTGGACACGAATTATCACTTATACTGGAAGATTTAATGGATAAATTGTACTTTTGTTGTTCTTGTTGTTGTGTACTTTTTGTTAATAAAATCTCTTTTTTGTAGGTGTTTTGGAACCTGGGTAGAAGTTGGACCCAATCTTTTGGAAGCTTCACTAAAAGGAAGAGACAAAAAGAGCATTTCTGGGGGGCCGGATCGATCCGTGTTCTTAAGGCGGATCGATCCGCTGCTTCCTCAGGACCTGGAAACATTTTCTCGCAAAGTCGGATCGATCCGGCTTTTACACGCGGATCGATCCACGAGTTTTGTGGAACATTCTGCTTCCCAATTGAAGAATAGGATCGATCCGGCTTTTTGCCTCGGATCGATCCGCTACTACAGCTTTGTCTCCCTTTTGTATTTACAAGATTGCCATTTTTGCTTAGAGTATATATATTTAGAGATGGTTTTTAATTTAGAGTTAGCTTTCATTTTTCTTGTATTCCTTGGTTGTAAACTCTCCCTCTCTCTAATCCCCTCACCTCTCTCCACCATTACTCCTCAACTACCTATCATCTACTTACATTTAGTGTTAGAGAGAGAAGAGTGGGTTTGTATTTGTCATACCCGATCCCGCGGTATTTATTTATATCATGTTAGCATGCATGGCATGCTTACTGTTGTGTTAATTAACATGTGTGATGTGAGTGATGACTCACTAGTTGTTGGAGGGTGTCTTTTGAGAACCCAGTATTTGGCCTTGAAGGCAGTCCAGAAGGTGGGCATGTGAGTATTCCCTACAGTTGGGAAAATGAGTAATAACTCATGGTTATGTGCTTAAATATTTATTTAGACATATGTAAATATAATTGATTATTATATTGTTAATAGCGACTCATCGGAGTCATTAGATGCCTGGTGAGGACGGAATTGAACACGTTACGTAATTTGGTAAGCTAATTAGCAATTTCGTAAAATTTGTAGAAACTTGCGTTTTAGCAACCAAACGGAACTTAGTTGGAAACCTTTTTAATTTTGAGGTTTCACCTGTAGAGCTATGCATTAGCTGTGTAGAAAGTTTAAGAGACTGATTAGAAGTTTTGAAAACTCGTGGGGAGGTAAACACAATTTTTGAAAGTGTTGCCTATATATAGATAGTGATGACTTTCATAAATTTTATAAAGTTTAACCTAAATTCAAGAAGAGGCCAAATGGAGGATTTCTTAGCTTAGAGCTTCAAGACTCGAATCGACGGAGTTCTACCCGTTTGTTTTTCACCAAATTCCGTATTTGAACTCTACGAGGTAAGGCCGTCGTTTTGATACCTATTAGGCCTTGTTTGGTTAAGTTTTCCGAAAACTCATTTTCTAGAATTTTCATATAAAGTTGATAATTGGACTTTTGATTAATAGGAATTGTATTAGAAGAATTACTGCACGTTCTTTGTGCTTGAGTTTTCCTTGGATCGGCGTTTAAGACCGTACATCGGAGGTGAGTGATATAAATCTTGAGTTTTGGATGATTCTATGGTTCAATGCATTTGATATGCTAGGAATGTATATAGGTACCATGTGTAGTTCATATTGGGCAAAACTCATGTATAAAGTAGGTCCAAAGTATGTTGAAATGAAAAGCATGGTGATATGTGTTAAATGAGCATGTTTATGTGCCTATGTGGGTTAAAGGGGGATTTGTGCTAATTCATCGTGAGACGTCCTCTCGAAGGGGGAGGATTAGTAGTGACGACGGTCACTTGCCGAGAAAGGCATTAACGCGACATGTCGAAGGGGCATGGGTCGTGGTTGAGTCTTAAGACTTTGGATCGGTGAAGGTGCACTTATTCCCTAGAGACCAATAGTTATATGTTATGATGGATTGGAACATATTTGTCATCCGTATGCTTGATTCATATTATTCACTAAGCGTTAGCTTAAACAAATCCATGTATCTGTGGTTATATAAATAACCATTCAGGTGCAAAGACTGGAGGGGAGAATCGCGGGTAATGAGGCGAGGAAGGACCAGAAGCTCCTAATGTTTATAGAACTTGTAGCACTTTTGTAATATGTGTTTAACTCATGCCGGTTGTTTAACCGTGCAACTTGTATTAAGACTTGATATATATGCGAGTACGGCCTTGGTTCACTTTAGGACCTAGCTTGCCGAGACGTGGGAAGCTTGTACCTTTAGTACGTGTAATTCGAGAAAAGGTTTATGGTTGTATAAACGGTGTATATGTTTTGCAAGTCCTTAGAATGTTTAACAAAGCTTTGAAATGGTTTTGGTTTGAAATGCATTAGTTGAAATGGTTTGATTTTGAAAGGAGTTGGTTTGAAATGGTTTGGTTTGGTTTGGTTTCTTTTGGTAATATGTGTATTATTTTATTAGCGGCGTTTGTGCGGAAGCGCCGGGATTAACGACGTTTATTAGAGAAGAGCCGGTAATTAACGGCGGTTGTGGAAAAGCGCCAGCAATTGTGAAACGGTCTTTTGGAGGTTTGGATTCTGCCCAGACCCCATTCGACCGGTCGAGCAGGGCAATTCGACCGGTCGAAATGCCCCCTGCCAGAAATTTCAAACTCCTACTTTCAATATTCGGAATAACTTCTAATTAGGCATAGAGGTACCTTTTGGGACCCATTGACCTACGAAACTGTTACTTTTGAAAACAAAACTCGTTAAGGAGTGTTTGGACACGCGTTTAATATAACCTTTGAAAAACTATTTGGAAGTTGGTTGTTTTTGAGCAAAACTTTTATTAAGGTCATTTTTGGGAACTTTAATCATTGTTGGTAAGCCTTGATGGCGTGCCACGTGACCTAGATTCATATGTATGGATCGGGGGCGTGACAGTATTGAATACTTTGAAGCTTTTTGTTGAAGATCATCTTGGGATTTTTATGGCATTGATTATGGGTTACTCTAGTTGGTATACTTTCTCTCCCCTTCTCTTTAATATTGTTGTCATTATGATTATGAGTAGCTAAATCATGTAGGTTGGGGATCATAACCCCACCATTGGACCTAAGTGTGTTTTATTGTAGGACTCTCACATTTTGTAGCATTTCTAGAGTTCATGGGTGTATGGTTTGATGTCTTGAAACCCCACCTCCAATGTCAAGCATTGAGAGTTATTAAATCTCTAAACTCTAACCACATACCTATGTATTGCATTAGAACATCTATCTAACATGTTGGTTGACTACCACATGTTTGATAGTTTATCACAATGGAATTTTCTACTCTAGAAAGTGCTACAAGTATGAGAGCCATGTGTTGTTTGGTCCAAGGTGGGGGAATGCTCCCCAACCTCAATTTCTCCATTTACAAAACTCCCAATTTTTAATTAAACTTAGGCCTTAGCTTTGTTCAAATTTACTTCACGTTTTCTAAATAGTCATTGTAGTATAAGTTAACACCAATTGAATCGAATCCAAAGTCGAAAAGACTCAATTTTATTTCTTAGTTTGGTAAATTCTTCTCGCTTGATAATTGGTCTTTAAGCGCCCACCAAGCATTGTTGCATTCCAATCCCTGTGGACTCGACACCCTATTTCCATTGTACTACGTCTTTAATAGGGTTGAATAAGAACTTGATTTTGACAACATCAAATGCACCATGAATGAACAACATTACCCAATGCCATCATACTACACCAAAATGGCCGATTTGTCACGGTTTTGGACAGTGACAAAGGCCCTTTGTCACAGTTAAAATCCGTGACATTTTCGGGTGTGACACAAAATATTGTCACTGTCCAAAACCGTGACAAATGGCCTTTGTCACGGTTCATTTGTTACACTTTAAAAGTGACATATCACTTTCAATTGCCACGGTTTTGTCAGCGTTTTAACCCGTGACAATTTATTTATTTGTCACGGTTCTTGACCGTGACAATTTATGTTATTGATCACGTTATTTTGTCACAGTTATAGACCGTGACAATATATGATATTAGTCACATTATTTGTCACTGTTTTTAACTGTGACAATTATTAAGAGCAGTGACTCATATGTAAAAATAATATCACAGTTTTCTCTAATTGTCACAGTTTAGAACAGTGACAAACCATAATTTTTTTTTAAAAAAAAATCTTATTTTCGCAAGAATTCACCCTATTATTTTTGGTTACTTAAGCAATATAAATACGAATAACAAAAATTGCAATCCAATACAACCTATTATAAACACAAATTGTAAGATCACCAATAAACACAATTGCATGTATTATCAGTTTGCTAACACAAGAAAAAACCAAACTCATAACTTTAGCAATCCAAAAACCTATTATAAGATGACAAACATTACAGAGAATGTTATTGTCTAAAATAATCTATGAAGTCCACAGATAATCGTCATCTTCATCATACGCGTCTTGGCCCTGTTGCTATGGCTTCCAACGCATCTCCTCCTCAATGTTAACATTGCGCAAGGTAGTCTCCTCGCATTCATCTAACTCCATGTCAGGAAGAACGACTTCAAGAGCCTTGTCTGCTGGGCATGCTGCCTATGCGCGTGTGGGTGCGCGTGCTGTATGGGTTTTGTGCGCGTCCTGCCTATTCGCCTGCGTGAGCTGCTGTGTTTGGGCTGGATTTGTGACCATTTGTGACCACACTTGACATTTTTCAGTGAATGAAATTTCATAGGAATCAGAATCAAAAGTGAAATCAACACAAAAAATAAAAATGGAATTAACACAACGTCCATTGAACATCAAACTGTTGGTCTATTCATATGATTAACACGCCTGTATATATATACTGTACATGTATATAATTGGAATGATGAAGTCTATTTTCTATACTTTGAATTATCTATTGCTTTTTTTAAGCATTCCATCTTTGATGGAACTTACTATGAAAGAGACACTCGAAAAGGTAGTAAAAAGTGATGTGGAAAAAGGCACAACAAAAGCCACCAATTTGCTTCCATGTTGCCCAACAATATCTATATAAGGAATAACTAAATAGAATATATGTATTGACTATTGAGGGCTTACATATCAGCTTCCCAGATGGTCTGAGACATATTTTCCAATGCTCATTAAAAGTAGTATGTTTCCAGTCTTGACTCAGCTAAAGGAAATGTAGAAAAAAATAGTCAAAACCTTGAGAGAGGGAGAGTAAAAACAGATCAGATCTTACAATTAGTTTCCAGCTAAAACTTCAAGCTCCATAGTCCTATAATGGCATCAATCTTATTCACAACTGTTTGTATCTTTGGCTATAGTGTTTGTCCAGAACTACCTGATGAGGAAAACAATCTTTGGTTGTTTAAGACAGTTTTAAAAAAATGCTTACAAACACTAGTAAAAAAAAGCTTACAAAACATCAATCTTATTCACAACTACTGTATCTTTGGCTTGTATTTTGCCTGCCATCTTCTTTAAACACTGCCTGAAGAATAATGCAAGAAAATTGGATGCTATGTCAACTGTACAATTTATAAAAAATTAATTAGAATAATAAGAGTTTTCACAAAGAAGAAATTAAGAAAAAGTTGAAAAACGGCGTGTTATGTAGCTAACCCCAAATATTTGGGAGTCCAGCAATTCATATTTCATTATTTGTGCTGAGTTGAGTTGAAAAACAAATTTTACCACATTAAAATAAGATCAAATTAAATAGTGGAAAAAGTCAGATGTGAATGAAAGGCTAGACCAACAGTTAGAGTGTCACTTCTAATGTCTCCTCTCGAGTCTCAAGGACTGAGTAGAAGTTTGTGAATGAACTAATAATTCACAAAATTTTCACATATAAGGTATGTGGCAAACACAAAGATTTGCATATCTACACAAAATATACGTATCTATAGCGCCAATGGAGGGTTAGGCTTTCAACCAAGTGCACGCAATAGAAAGTATCCTTACTCGCTCGCACTTTTACACATCAAAACCGTGACAACAACATCTTGAAAATAGTTGAAAATAACCAAGATTAAAATAAATAAATAAACTCTGTGCGAAATATAAATTAACCTCCAAAAGATAAATTAAAGAAGCAAGTTGCAAACACTTTGTGATATTCATCCAAATCAGCCAGCTATACTAAATGGTTTGAATTTTAGATACGCAATAGAAAGGATGGTGTTGGATAATAACTTTAAGAATAATATTTGTAGGGAATTTTTTTTTTTTAAAAGAGTTTAATTTTTGGCTAAAGAGGCACATCCCTTTTCTCAATCAAAGGGTGGGGGGGGGGGGGGGGGAATCTAAAATGTAAAATCAAGATAGAACCTGGGATGAATAAGTGTAGGAATAGAAGATATATAACCAAACTACAAAAAGGTAACGCCACTAAACTGGGATTCATGGATCACATATATAGCACCATCATCTCGAAGTGATGTGGAAGCCATGGGGTGCGCTGCCGTGCGTGTGCGTAGTGCACGTGTGCTGTCGGGCACACTGCCTATGTGTGTGTGCACTTGTTGCCTGTGCGCATGCACATATGCTGCTTGTGCACATGATGTGCTGCATGTGCGCGTGTGCTGAGCAGTGGGCTGCCAAAATGGTCACAATAGGGGCTCCCTATGTTATGCACGCGTGCTGCTGGGCAGACTGCCTATGCGCGTGCGTGTACAAGTGTGTTGTATGGGTTTTGTGCACATGCTGCCTATGCGCGTACGTGAGCTGCTGAGATTTGGTTGGATTTGTGACCATTTGTGACCACACTTGATTGCAGTTGAAAGATTTAATTCATTTAGAACATTGCCGGTAAGCTGAACAAGTAACCTTATCAATGAAGTCTTACCGGAAGAAGGTGGCCCAATCAATATGCACATCCATTTATGCTGCAAACACTCTGCAACAGCTTCCAAGATATTACGTATTCCTGGTAAAATCTTGAGATTGCTATTTGACACTTTAGGTGACTGAAAATGATTCCTCTTGATGCTAGTTTTCCCAACAATCAAGTAGTTAGGATTGAGCTCTACTCGAGGATAAGGATTTAAAAATGGCTTAGTGCAGCACATTAGTAAGTAGTAACAGGTGCATTAGTACCTATAGAACAGATTGGGGAGCAAGATTAAGTTCATCCAATAAAAGATTCATTCTGTCCTTAACAAAATCTTGAGCACTACTCTAAAATAAAACCTAAGTGTATGAAAAAATAGAAGCATTAATATTACTTGTACTTCCATCCCTGAATCAAGATACCACATCAAGATCAAGAATCTCATCACTTGATTAAGCAGAAAGCTGTATTATTGAATAGTAGAAGATACAAACTTTACTACCAGCTAGTAGATAAAGAAGATATCTCTGTCCAAGATTAGTACAAAAGTTCTAAAACTTCAGAGCTTGTGGAAAAATTAACAGACCAACAGAGTACATTTAGCTAAGTTCAAATCCACGGTTTGACAAGTCTCATGCTTCTTGCCAGAAGTCTCATTCTGTTTGAAACACCCAAAGAATTACGTAACTAAAACTTAATCAACCTATATATCTAGGAGAAGCAATCAACACATGGAGCAAGTTCATAATGTATAGATGTAAAAAAAAATTGGATTCACAAGATCTAAGAAATCACCACCACCTTTAGTTGTTCCAGAAGAAAAGACAGGCATCTCTCCCTCAAATCTCCAGCGTCACTTTTCGAAATACTAGTACCTGAAAAACAAATCCAGAAGAATTAGAAGTGTTGACAAATACAATGCAAACTAGATTTTTCAAAAGAAAAACAAAAATCAAAACCAGAGGCTCTGCAAATATGTTAATGCGATGTTGTCAAGGACCCATTACACATAAAAGCAGAATAACAAACAATCACTAGTTATTTTCAATCAATAAAAGTAAGTAACATTTTCTTTAGAAAAAAACGACAAGTATTGCCCAAAAGAACCCACTCACTCAGCAATTGATTCATCCACAACTTAAAAGGTCAGCACTGAGATGAGTACGAGTTCAAAGCACAAACCATGAAAAATATTTGAGATGTCTTGTGAAGTAGATACATAACATGGTTCAACGCTACGGTATCAATCACTAATTCAGAGTTCCAGACAACTTGGTTGTGGAATGGTAAGTCAATATCCAGCAATACGCTAAAAGACACTAGATATTGGGGTCAAAATTTTCAAGAAAACACAAAAGTTTTTGCTAAGGTAAATCTATGTCCATGAGTGGAATAAACATACCACCATGAACACGAACGATGGTGTAAATGACAAAATATATCCATTATTTGAACAAATATACCATCTAACACATTAAAGATAGTCTAAATGACCAATATAATCGTTATCTAACTGGCTTGGTATCATATTAGTTGAGGAATGCGTATGATTAAGAAGTGATTAGACCTGCTAATGCTATCATACCAGTATAAGTTATACTTATGATGAAATGAAACTTGCTTTCAAATTCATTAAAGAGGTTAGACCAGAACCTTCTCCATCAATATTAAAATTTATGTATACATCTTAAAAATTGTCCTAGCTAGTATATTCAATAGAACTTCGAAGATAAAATTAAACTTACAAATTTCTACAAAATTTGAGCATAAAATAGATAAACTAATACTGTAAGAATCAAACATATGAATCCCCAAATAGCCATGGAAAACATAGCAAGTCAGTGAAATTTAGCAGTGAAAAGATAATTAAAGAAGCTCATCACCGAACGTTATTTAAGATGGAAAAAAAATAGTAGATTACCAACAAAATGCCAAACATCCAATTCTTGTTTAACAAAATTGTCAATATTTGCATTATAGTACATGTAGAAGTGAAATGGTTGCATTCAATTGCAGCTCGCAACTTGATATCAAAGAAAACCAGAATTTCAAAAATCAAAAAGGGCGAATAAAGAAGAACTATTATACCTCAGAATTAATCAATAAGGAGTAACGGAGAGGGTTCTGTGAGTTGAAGGAAGCAAAGCTTCTTCACTTAATTCGACCGTAAGCCCGCGGTGGATGGCAACGACGACGCAGGTTCTGTGGGTGAGCTAAGACTGTGACCTGTCGAAGGCTCTCTGTCTACAGTCACGGTTTTCATCAGTCAATGTAATGAGAGTCAATGTAATGAGAGATAGAGAGATCTAGGGTTTCAAATAGATGCTAATTTTTTAGAGTTTTTCTGCAGATTCAGTAAAACCCCCAAATCAATAAAACCTAACTCAACTTTTTTGAATACAAATTCTGAAGCCCAAAATAAATTATTGTCTGAACACAAACTAAATAACAGATCTAAAAAATGAAGGAAAAAACATTCAAAGGACCATCAAAATCCAAAATTATTGATTGTTAACCTTGGTTGTCGTTGTCGTCTTCTTCGTCATGGCTTTGTATCTTAATCGAGTCTTCTTCGTTAAGGCGTCATCTTATTCAAATATGGCTATAGCTAGAGAGTAGCAGATGTGGTAGGGGAGGCTGACACCGACGTTGTTAGAGGAGAGCAGGGATGGGAGGTTTTTTGTAGAGAGAAATGGAGAGGGAGGTTGGTTGGGCGGAGATCGGAGTTGCAGGCGTAAGTCATCTCGATGAGAGAGAGAGAGAGAGAGAGAGAGAGAGAGAGAGAGCGAAGAGGGATTGATGGTGGTCGGTGGTAGCCGGGGGGCGGGCGACGGTGGAGTGGTAGTGGACGGCGGCGATAGATGGTGTGTCCGTCTCACTTCTTCTCCTTTCCCTCCCTCTCTTTCTCTCTCTCTCTCTCTCATCCTCTCTAGGGCCAGGTATATACAAGAAAGAGAGGGAAACATAATTTTGGGGAAATATTTTGGGAGAAATTTTGGTTTGGCACAGTCTTCTAAAAAAAAAGGTTTGTCACTGTTTTAAACCGTGACAACATTATTTGTTTGTCACTGTCAAGAACCGTGACCAGTTTTGTCACTGTTCATAACCGTGACAATTGTAGTTGTCACGGTCATAACAGTGACAAAACTGGTCACGGCTCATGACAGTGACAAACAACGCGAAAATAAGTGTGACAATTCGGCCAATTTGGTGTAGTGATAGATAGAATAACAAATGATTTATATTCGGTTGATCAACTTGTACACGTATACTATCCAATGGTTACCTCTGTGTACAATCAGGACTAAGGAGTTCTAAGATGTACTACACAGAAATAATCATAATACTGTTTTAACCTCTAAACTTGCCCTAGCCCCTAGGTACACAAATGACTTGCCCTTCTTTTCCTTTTGAACAAGTGTAGGAAAGCTAAAGAACCATTTCATATTAATAATTTATTCCCAATGCAAGTCTTCCCTTTACACTCAAAACTAAGGAGGCTTATTTCACTTACATGGATACGACTTACGAGTGTAAGCTTGTTATTTTAACCTCTGAAACTTGCCTCTTTGTTAACAAGAAAAAACAAGCACACACACAAGTCCTTTAGAAAAGTGAATAAAAATACCAAGGAAATGGTCTAGCTTATGCAGGTGCTAGGATGGGTAGATTCGAGACAAACCTAACATCAGGCATTAGTATTGAATGAAATAGCTAATCCTGCATCCCTATCCCTATGAGTGTTAGTTCAATGTTTACCGATGCCCCAAAAATGGCTTCTAGATGTAAGAAAAACGAGTAAGTTTTCTTTTCTTTCATGCACCTAAAACTTTCTTCCTTTTTTATAACCGAGCTTTTCCTAAAACTATTATTTTTTTCATTTAAATGATTACAATAGATGTAACTTACACCGTCCCATATCTTTTCCTTTGTTTTTCTTTTCCCTGTTGAGAGAGGGGGGTCTTTGGTGGAGATGATAGTATAAGAACCTATGTCATCTGTTCCATAATGGTCACAAATTACTATAAGGAATTCTAACCATTTCTGCACCCATTACCCAGTTGACAAATTATTGAGATATTCAAAGCATATCACCCCAGCAATGCACTAAAGTACAGAATCTTAACAAATTCAAAAGTAAAACAACATATGAAGATTGGGAAACTTCAATCAGTAAATCTAGTCTATAGACAAATTCTGTTTTCCCTTTTTAGAAGATGCTAAGCAGAAAAAAAAACTTGATAATTGTATCTGAAATATTAACATATGCTTCACATATACCATGCCGCAATACCTGGTGAGAAACAACGGTTCAAAGTACACATCACACCTAGCATTTGGACCCCCAATGTGGAACGACTGAAAGTTAATTTGCTAACAAACTTGCCTAGACTGTTCACAAAATGCTAATGTTGAGAGCCAATTCCTACACTAAGGATACAAAAGCTAAAGGTATAACTTGTTTCTTCATAAACTTTTCTGCTACAGTTACCAAGTCTTTTCATTTCTCATTTATATTCAATCGTCACAGCATTAAGGCAGCTAAATGATTCAAGAAACCTATTTAACATAACAATGTACCAGTATTTGAACACAAACTCAAAAAATTGAGAGCAAACAGTTGGCAATTTGGGTATAGTCATGCCAAAAATAATGTGGTCTCTGAAAAAAAAATAATATGAGTTCGTAAAACAGGAGGAAATATACTTTTTCATAAAGGACATACATGAAGACTAACTATAGGGTTCTACGCTTTTGATAGTCACAGGGGAACTTATTTATTATCTTGAGAAAGAAAATCAGGAGATTCTCTTGCACATCATGGTGCCGAAATAAACACACATATGTGCAGGAAAAAGAATATCTTGGACAAATAAATTCTCTTACAAATTTTTCCCCCAAAACTTGCAGATCAATTCTAGGGATCAGCTTCACTGTAGCGTTCTTTTTTGAATGATTCACTGCAACAACCTACAATAATGTAATTGAAACAGTGGAAAAAAATTATTAAAACCGATAAGAAACTAAATAAATAGGTCTATTACAGGAAATTGACACAAATAGGTAAAAGATAAAATAAGCCAGTATATGGGTCAGTTCAACTGAGGAAAACATGGTACCTGTGCTAAGTCGCCCGTATATCTTCCATTCTTCACACAGGCCTAGGTGCCTTGAGAAACTTCATTGTACTTACTTCGAACAGACATCAAATGAGAAACTTCATTCTTAGGCACAGCTGCCACTCGACTTGAGTATATACCACAAAGCCCTTTACAAGCCTATATTTATTAGTAAAAACCTATCATATTAGTACACCAAAGAAAACAATCACCAATAGGAGCAAAAATGCTATTTATAACCACAAAGGTATTCCGTATTCTAATAACAATCCCCACCCATTTACTAATAAATAGTATTAGTAAATTGATGACAATTGATAAGTTACTTGTGAATTGAAAATTAAAAGAATAGTTCAAAGTGCCCAGAGTTACTTGCAGAGTCATAATAGAGATCACAAAAGAAATGTTCGTGCAATCTAAAAGCCCAGCAAAGAGTAATTCTATATCACTTGAGAGTAGAAATTGAAACATCACATTAAAAAGGGAAAAAAAAAAAGCATTATGTAGTATAGACACAGGCACGATACAAATCATCACAATGGAAACTCTTAAACGTAACCTTTTTTTCCTTAAGCAATTGTACAATTATGCGAAGTAGTGTCCACTCACTTTTCCTAAATTTTCAAATAAACTCATTTATCTCCAAATTTATTATATCAAGACACATTCACGACATTCAAATTGAAGCGATGCGTGTTACATAGCTATTGCCTGTATAGGGTGTACTAGGGAACCGTTTATATACATTTCTATTTGGTTGCAGAGAGAAACTAAAGACAATGTATGGCAAATTCAAATGGAGGTCTTACCTTCTTGTTCCACACCAATTACCAGTACAGAGTTTCAAACTTGCTTCTTTTCATTTTCCCACTTACCCGGAAAACAAACAGATCGATAGAGTAAAATACTTGTGTATCATAGTCTAATTACATCTATACTTATAAGTTATATGGAGCCTAAAAATCTCAGAAGCTTGTCTGGCCTGCATAATCTTTGTAGCTCACGAATATGACTCTGCTATCTCTGACAGGGCAATGAGAACCACATGCTACTTGGGGCCAAGAGAAATGTAGGTTGGATATGAAGTGTTCATCCTGCACATAGCGACAAATTATGTTCTAAAACTTTGGTCTGCTTTAATACCCTTGACTTAAGTGCATAAAATAAGTAGGTAGGATCTAGACAGTGAAAAATACTATCCCTAATGTGGTTGACTGGTTAACCAGGTTTCATAGACCACGCTAAAAACTTCTCTCTTTGATTTTCCTTCAAAATCATTCTAATCATACACTACATATAACCAAATTTATACACAGCTAATAAGAAGAATAAATCAGTGGCTCTCACTTGGAAATATGTGTGTGTGTGTGTGTGTGTGTGTGTGTATGTTTATATATGAGTATGGATATATACAAATATTTTAATTCTGAGTTGAATCGGATTGGTCATAGATTTGCTGAGATTGTAAAATTTGATTCTAATTGCAACCGGACAGCACAATGTAAAAGAGAAAGCTAGAGAGAAAGAGAATGTACCTGGAGAGAGTCGCCGGTTGGTGGTGGTGCAACTGCCAGTGACGCATCTAGTATGGTGCAGTGTCGGAGAAAGAGAGGCGACCGGGAGATAGGGCATCGGAGAGAGGGGGCGACAGAGAGAAGGTGGTGCGGCTGGTAGGGGTACGGCGTCAGTGAGTAGGAGGCAGCGGTGTCGGAGAGAGGGGCGATGGAGAGAGAAGGGTTTGGGATGAAGAAGGGTCGTGAAATTTTTTAATGTTCGAATCAGATTAGGTCTGCTTTTAAAACAGTGAAATAAAAATAAACTTTGTCTTATTAAAATTGCCACCGCTTTTTTATTTATGTCAGTTTTTTCAAAAGTGACATAAGAACTTTATTATTTATGTCGAATCTGACCAAAAGTGACATCAAAACTTTATTATTTATGTCACTTTTGCAAAAACCGACATAAATAATAATGTTTTTATGTCACTTTTGTTAAAACCGACATAAACACTTAAAAAGTGACATAAAAAGCACACTTAAGATATAATTATGTCACTCAAAATAAAAGTGACATAAAAACAATTCTGAAAGTGACATAAATAGTGTTTTTCCTTGTAGTGGTATAAGAACTTGTAAAAACATACAAACCATTTATACAATAAATCATAGACCCCCGGTTTACAAGTATCCAAAGTACAAGCTTCATACATCTCGGCAAACTAGGTCCTAATGTGAACTAAGTGTCGTACTCGCCTATATAACAAGTCTTATTACAAGCCGCACGGTTAAACAACCGGCATAAGTTAAACATATATTACAAACATGATAAAAGTTCTAAAAGCATAAGGAGCTCCCGATCCCTCCTTGTCTCTTTACCCGCGATTCTCTCCTCCAGTCCTTGACCCTGAATGGCTATTTATATAACCACAGACATGTGGATTGGTTTAAGCTAACGCTTAGTGAATAATATGAATCAAGCATACGGATAGCAAATATGTTCCAATCCATCATAACATTTAACTATTCGGTCTGTAGGGAATAAGTTTACATTCACTGATCCAAAGTCTTAAGACTCAACCATGACCCATACCCCTTCGACATGTCGCATTAATGCCTTTCTCGACAAGTGACCGTCGTTACTACTAATCCTCCCTCTTCGAGAGGACGTCTCACGGTGAATTAGCACAAATCCCCCTTTAACCCACATAAGCACATAAACATGCTCAACTAGCAAATCATCATGTTTTCATTTCAACATGCCTTGGACCTACTTTACACATGAGTTTTGCCCAACATGAACTACACATGATATCTATATAAAGTCCCTAGCACATCAAATGCATTAAACCATAGAACCATCCAAAAAGCAAGATTAATATCACTCACCTCAAACGATTTCCTTAAGAACGTGAAATAGAAGTTCACTTCTACACCGGGTTCGATTCCTACACAAAATTGTCCAATTTTGGTTATGGGTCCCACATGGGCCCACCAATAATCTATCGATTAAACTCAAAATAAAATATAGCTAAACGTAGGCCTTACCTCCATGAGTCCGAAACCGATCTCGTATCGATGCTCCCAAGCTCTCTCTCTCTCTCTCTCTCTCTCTCTCTCTCTACATGATATATGGAAGATGATGATAATGAGTCATCTCTTTCTCTCTCCTCTATATAATATCTAAACCATATTGTGGGTATTTCTAGTAAAACCCCCATTAGTTTTGGTTCATTTTAATTATACCCCCACTAGTTATTAAACTAACTAGTTAACTAACCAAAATATTTGAGTATTCAACTAAGTCCCGTGTGGGTCCCACACGTGGTCCCACATACAAATTTTACTAAATTACTAATTAGCTCACTAATTATGCAACATGTTCAATTTCGTCCTCACCGGGTATCTAATGACTCTGTTGAGTCGCTATCAACAATATAATAATCAATTATATTCACATATGCAATAAACAAGCACATAATTATGAGTTATTACTCATTTTTCCAACCGTGGGGAATTCTCATATGTCCAACTTCTGGACGGCTTTCAAAGCCAAATGCTGGTTCTAAAAAGACACCCCAACAACTAGTGAGTCATCACTCTCTTCACACGTGTTAATCAACACAACAGTGAGCATATCATGCATGCTAAAATAATATAATTCAATACCGTGGGAGCAGGTATGACAGTAACCAAACTAACTCTCGACACTTCTATGTGGCCAACCCAACAGGATATACTAACTAAAGACTGATTTGACCCATGACCAATACGATTGCTTATCATTATTACTAACAATACATTATTCTCCGCGCTGCCACATCATGGCTTATCATTATCTCTTCCATTACTAATACAATATTCATGCGGGGGTTCTAGTATGATAAATAAACAACTAAACAGTTCATGATATAATCAACAGATAATAGCAACATACTGTAACTGCCAATCGATTGAGGTTAAGATAATAACAATTGATTGGGCAATATATCAATCGATTGGATCCAAATCAATACCAATCAATTGCACAAGAGGCCAATTGAATAGGTCACAACTAATACCAATCGATTTGATAAAATGCCAATCGATTGGGTTCACAATTATGGTAATCGATTAGGAAAAGTCCCAATTGATTGGGACTACGTCTTCTTCCCCAGAATATGCAGTCCAGAGCAGAATTTTGGGAGGGACATTTTATGCATCTTTCCTTCTTTTAAAATAAGCAATATAATCTAACCACGCTACCAAGTGAGTTTAGAACTCACCGGAGGGTTCAGGTCATGGTAGCTGTCCTCGTCGGAGCTCGGGGTGGTTGGTGAGCTTCTCTCTCCTCCTTTCTCTCTTCTCTGCCTCTCGTTTCTTTCTCTCCTTCTTTTCTTCTTCTCTCCTTCATCGATCTCTCTTCTCCTCTATCTCCTGAGAGTGTGTGTGAGGTGTCTGTTTATATCATATATATATATATATGTATGATGTATATATATATGAATATATTTATATATCTCTCAAACACACAACCAAAATTGATATATGTATATACCAGGGGGTATATTAGGGGAAAGGGTTTAATGGCAACCACACAAAACTAAAAGTGGTGGCCAAGTTCACATGCCACCAATCAATTGGGATAATTTGCAATCGATTGGGCTAGATATTATGATGGCAAACGATTGGCAAAGGGACAATTGATTGGGAGTGGGTACACGTCATGGAATTAGGTCGGCAGAGTGGCAATCGATTGGGAAAGATGGTAATCGATTAGTATACAAAAGGTTGCAATCGATTGGGTTAAAGGCCAATCGATTGGGATGCAAATTGGTCCAACAGAAGGGTAAGGTTCGTGCAAGTATACAAAATAAGTATAAAGTCTTATTTACTCCAAAAATGCAGGGTATTACAAAATCGACAGACAATCAGAATGGGTTATTAGATTCTAGAGGAGATGCTTAGAGTTATTCTATGGATTTCAAAGCTGATTGGGAAACTCATTTGCTGTTGATTGAGTTTTCTTACAATAATAGCTTCCAGACAAGAATTGGAATAGCACCTTTGGAGGCATTAAATGGTAGAAAATGTAGATCGCCCGTATGTTGGACAGAGTTTGGGAAAAAGCAACTTCTAGGGCCAGAAATTGTACAAATTACCGCCAACAAAGTTAAATTGATTAAGCAACGGTTTTAAGTGGCACAAAGTCACTATAAAAGTTATGCTAATACAGGTAGAAGACCGTTAGAGTTTGAGGTTGGTGATTACGTGTTCTTGAAGGTTTCTCCTTCGAAGGGCATTAAACGGTTTGGTAAGAAAGGTAAGTTGAGTCCAAGGTATGTTGGACCTTTCCCAATTCTGAATAAGGTAGGACTAGTAGCTTACAAGTTGGATTTGCCACAAGAGTTGGCACATATTCATAACGTATTCCACATGTCTATGCTCAGATGTTGTGTGCCAGATTTGAGTTATATCGTTGAACTAGAACCGTTGGAAGTATGAGAATATATGATGTATGTAGAGCATCTAGTACGGATTCTAGACAGAAAAGATCAAGTGTTAAGAACAAAGACGATTCCGTTAGTCATGGTCCGCTAGTGTAATCATAGCGTTGAAGATGTGACTTGGGAAAGAGAGGATGAAATCAGAGAAAATGCCCGCACTTGTTCAACTATTAAGGTAAGAATAAGTTTGGGGACAAACTTCATAAAAGGGAGGGAGAAATGTAACACCCATACCCAGAAAAGAAGCCTAATGTGGTATTAATACGTATTAATTAATGATAATTAATACATAAGTTGGTTTAAGGTGGGGATATGAACACATAGGTGAAAAGGTGTTCAAATGCGGACACAGATGAAAGTCATGTGATAAGTAGAACTGGTATAAAAATGGGGACCAACGAGGGTCTAGTTAAAATAATTTGCATTTTGATGTCATTATATGCTTATATAATGTTTAAAGATATTATTATATCTTATGATAGGTAAAGGGGACTAGTTTGGGTATCCATATGAGGGCATATTTGAATATGGTTCATAATTGGTAGGCTTAATAGCAACCTCATAATGTATGTGGGACAACATTTGGTGTTAGGAAATTGCGTTCCCAGAATCCGTTGACAGCGCGTATAAGTTGGTACTGCAAAAAATTTCGTGAAATCTCTAATAACCCTATAAGGGCAGAAGTAGGGTTACCTTGATCTGCAAAAACGAATTGTTGTAGTAGATGAATCGAGAACACGGGCTCAATAACAGCTCACGATCTTCTACCGTATTACTATGATGCCATGATTGTGGGCTCTTTCGAAATCCTTTTTGTTTTCCGCTCTCCCTCTTTATGCTCTTTTTTCTATTCCGAGTTATAATCTCTTGATGGAAAAAATGCAAACTGAGAAGAAATCCAAAGCAGAATATATATAGGCTAGGATAGGGACTATAAGAAGTCAATAAGGAATAGGCTTCCTTATGGAATTAGGAAACCCTAGTTTGAACTGAATCAGATTCCTATTTCCATAAATTATAATTCATACCACTAAAGAATTATAATTGCACTCCTACTCTTATCTAAAAATATATTTTGAGCTCCATGTTATTAAATGCTTATTATCTCCCACGTTATGATTACAAATATCCATTAATTAAATATAATTATGAAAAATCATATTTAATTAATCTCTTAAAATTCCTTGAGATCCTTTGCTTAACTTATCTGATATGTCAGATACAAAATCCACCTACAGGGTTTGACATAATCAAAACTTATAAGCATTCTCAAGGGGATATCATCAATCCCAAAATTGAGACATAGATTCCATCATTAATTAATATCCATCACACAATTAATATTGCCATCTAATCCAATGAGATATTGGCCCATTTAAGGATCTTACCCTTTTAGGGATCAAAGCGTAAATATCAAATGTACGTGTTTATGAATTAATTTAGGATTTACAGCATAAGCACTCATAATAGCCATGAGGTATTAATTATCTTATAAGTCAGTAGAAAGATAATTACCCCAAGTCTGTCCCATTTAATACACAAAGTGTACCAGCATAGTGAGTTGAAACTATACCGTTTCCTATGGTCAAGACAAACATATTACATCACCGTGCTGCAGTCCTATCGATGGTGTGTTAAATCCCATATAAGACTGTAAACCAAAATCTTACATTCTACAAGATTCGATGGTCTAATCTTCCATGTGTAAACCAAACTCTACACACCAAATCACCTACTATGTAGAATAAAAGGCACATATGCACAATAAACAATATAATGCAAACATTGCCCACACAGATTCTCATAAAAATGGAATAACTGATAATATTAAATGAATAATAAACCAACTACATAAAGCATGACTTTTAGTATATATTTCTAACATTTAGGACACACGTGGGACATAGATTTAATCCGTTTAGAAAATGTAAGTAGTTAACATAATCAACATGGGGGGTTTCATAATAAAGCTTAAGAATGATTAGGGGATGTAAATTAAAATAAGGGAGAGCATATAACAACACATATGCATGTATAGCATATGTGTCTCCTTAGTATTAATCACAGCTGGGAATTGAGTTGGAGAGCAAACTGAGAGCTCTCAAGTCGGTGATATTAGTTTTGGCGAAGTTTTCATGCAGTTCTTTCGCCGTTCGACGCCGGATTTGTGAACCGAGACTATATTTGGACTCTTGTAGATAAGAGGATCACATGCACATCCTTTTTTTCATTTTTGATAACGTTTTTCCGTCGACCGTTCGTAGTTTGTAACTCTTGATATGTAAAAACTATATAGGATTGATTCTAGAATAAGAATTGAGTGTGGTTCTAGCTTAGAATTGAATTCTAGGAGCATAATTGCCTAAGAACCGAGTGGGTGAGTGTTATAATCCCAAAATTGGGTGTTTACATATGTTAATGTGATAATCGTTAGCAAAGATTGCTTGATTTATGCTCATGTGGATATATGTTATGAATTTGGAGATAAAATATATCAATTATATGTGAAAGTTGCCATTTATATGCCTATTTGCTAATTGCTTATGTCACGCCCCGACGTAGCATAAATAAGGAAAGCGTTTAATTTCCTTTATGGACCCGTAGGTCGCGACAGTTTGAAGGATCGATTCCGTCCCAAACGTCAAACAACAAAACATAATAATCAGAGTAAAGCAATCAAGGCTTACAAAAATTTTCTATCTTATTACATCTTATAAACCGGGGTCAACTAAGGCACAGACCGCCTTGAAAATAAAATAATATCTTAAAGTCTGTTACAGTCATCCTTAAAACAAAACAGTTTAAAACTCCAACAAATAAACTTAATGCATAAAATAAACAGTTTCTCTATTCCAACAGCAGCCACTCTCAATTAGCGTAGTCATATGTTTCCTCCTGATTGTAACCTGAAAAGCCTGAACACGAATGTCCAGGACGCATCAACGTCGTCAGCTTCAAGAAGCTGGTGAGTATTAAAAACATGACTTTGAATGTAAATCATACCCATTTACCTTTTTCCATTATTAAATACTGAAAGGATTTATTTTATAAAACAACAAGGAATATAATAAAAGTTGTTCATTCATAAATACAGATACTCGTGAAATGAGACAATGCACCACACTCATCTCGCCGACTCTTTTCTCTCGACATCCACAACAACCCACTATCCTACTCCTAGTATCTTTAAAACACTCCGATAGCCACACTTTAGCAACGGGGCGCCAGGGAGTGTCCAGTTTGCCTCACACTTTGGTCCGGGGTACCAGGGAGTGTCCAATGCCTCACACTTTGAATACCCTAACCGCCATGCAAATACTGGGGCAACCCCTCACACAGTATCCAGACTTGAGTTATCAGGGAGTGTCCGTAGGCCACACTTTAGCACTACCATGGGTGCCAGGGAATGTCCGAGTTCGGCTTCACACACTTTAACGCTTCCATGGGCGTCAGGGAGTGTCCTTATTTGCCACCGTCGCATTTCAAAGATACCCTCTTCCACAAATTCTACCACAACCACAACCACAACCACGACCACAAACTCATACTCAATCATAACCACAACCACAACCACAAACACAATCTCATACCCTTTCCACACTACCATTACTCTTTTCCACACAGACTGACACCCCAATGCATGTACCACTGACTCACATGAATGGTATGCACTTAAACAAAAATGCAGAATCAAGAGACAACACGCGTACGGGGATTAATGAGTTATTCTACAATGTTTAAATCACTTAAACATAACCAATTAGAGTTCTGATCAACTAAATTCCCAAACAGAGCCTTAACAGTTTATAAATTTCATCCAAACAGTCCCTTAACAGAAAGACAGACAAAAACAGAAACTGCACTACCTCGCGCGCGCGGGCCGCTCGCGCGAAGGGTCGCTCGCGCGGGCCGCTCGCGCGATAAGCCCATTTTCATTGTATTAAAAACCTTTTCTGTCTGCCTGAGGAAAGCAGGGTCGCGCGCGCGGATCGTTCGCGCGAAGGGGTTCTCGCGCGACCCTCGCTCGCGCGACCAGCCAATTTTCAATTATATATATATGAATTCTTACGTCTGCCTGGGGAAGGCTACCTCGCGCGCGCGGGCCGCTCGCGCGAGGGGTCGCTCGCGCGGGCCGCTCGCGCGATTCTCGCGCGCGCGATCGTGGCGCGAGATGAAGCTGAGGCTTCGTCTTCTTCGCAGAAACTGCCCTGTTTCAGTTTAAGGGGTAAAATGACCCATTTTGGAATTCTAAAGTATATAGGACATGTAATATATGTTTCTCTTCGGTTTTTCACAAGGATTAAGAATCTAAAGTCAATTTAACACCATTTGATTCATAGCTCTCCAATTTTAGGAAAAACTAAAACATGTCAAAATTTCATTTTCTATATACTTTCTTATATGAACGAATTAGGCTCTATAACTTCAAACATGGCATGTATGATGTGTAAACTTCCATATTCATCTATAAAAACGAAAAATAATTGAGTTTGGAAAATGGTGATTTTTGAAGCTCAAGCTTCCATGGACGAATTTTAGCAATGGTGCTTCAATATACATACACATGCTCAGTAAATAAGTATAGAACTACATTGGGAGTGAGTTAATAATACTCACTGTGATTAATGGAGCAGAGAATTGTTGAGAAAGAAAATATGAAGGAATTCAAACCCAAGCTTTGGCTATGGGGATTAAAAGCTCTCTATGAAATTCTGAAATCCTCTGTGAAATCTCTCTCTCTCAACTCTCTGTGTTTTGTGATGTGCAGAATGTGTGTGTGAAATGAGAGGTATACCTATATAGGACCCAATAGAGAGAACTTGGGCTCCAAGTTCAACCTTGGAGACTCCACATTGAATTTCAAGTATTAGTTTCTCAATCAATCCCATATGAACTACAAGAATTACAGGTGTGTGTGTGTGTGATACACTTACGTATACATATATATCCTCAGATTGTGAAGAGGTAAGCTAGAGTAGTAGGGGGCAATTCCAATAGTGTTTGGGAAAAATAGCTTTTGGCACAACAATACACACACACACCAAGCATTGACAAACAAAGCTTAAGCAAATGATGAGTTTCCATTAATAGCAATAAAGTACAAGTCATGTCATACTTTACGTCACTTCCAAAAATCTGGGGAAATTAAACACAACATGGACAGTTTTGAACATAAACTGGTATTTTCGGGGCGCGGTGGTCACCACAAAAATACAGGAATTTTATTTTAACGTAAGAATTGATTTTCTGGTTTCATAAAAATACTGATTGAGTCTGTAGAGGTTACTTTCACCGTTTTGAAATACAGATTCTGAAATCCCCACAGGTATTACTAACTTTTGTAAAATTGCAGTTTGGCCCCCAATAGAATTTAAATGTGAATTAGATAAGACATTAATATTCCAAACAAGTGACTGGAATTAAAATAAAAGCAGACCATGCTAATAGAATTTAAATATGCCAATGCAAATACACATAAATTAAATATGGGCATGACTTTTTAAATTAAATGGAAATGCAGGTTATTACACCCTTCCTCCCTTAAACAGGATTTCGCCCCCGAAATCAAGACTAACTAGTCCTGAAACAACTCTGGGTACTTCTTCCTCATATCAGCTTCAACTTCCCACGAGGCTTCGTTCTCGTCATGGTGATTCCACTGAACCTTCACCAATAGAATTTCTTTGTTCCTCAGCCTCTTGATACTTTGATCCAAAATCTTCACGGGCCTTTCTTTGTAAGAAACGTTATGACTTGTCTCAATGTCGTCATAACTAACCACATGTGAGGGGTCTCGTATGTATTTCCTCAACATACTCACGTGAAACACGTTGTGAACCCCAGACATCTTCGGTGGTAGTGCCAGTCGATAAGCTACTTTCCCGACACGTTCCAAAATCTCGAACGGTCCGATAAAACGCGGAGCTAACTTTCCTTTCTTGAGACCAAAACGTACCACTCCTCGGGTTGGTGAAACCTTAAGGAGTACGTGATCTCCAACACTAAACTCCAAATCCTTCCGGCGTTGATCAGCATAACTCTTATACCGGCTCTGAGCGGTTCTCATCCTCTCCTTGACCAAAGTAATCTTCTCATTGGTTTCTCTTACCAAATCTGGTCCCAGCAACTCTGTATCCCCAACTTCAGCCCAACACAAAGGGGAACGACATGGTCGTCCGTACAGTGCTTCGAACGGAGCCATACCGATACTCGTGTGATAACTGTTGTTATAGGCGAATTCTACCAATGGCAAGTGTGTCTCCCAAGATTCTTCGAAATCGATCACACAAGCCCTGAGCATATCCTCCATGATCTGATTAACACGCTCAGTCTGCCCATCTGTCTGAGGGTGAAAAGCAGTACTCATCTTGAGCGAAGTTCCCATAGCTTCTTGCAAACTTTCCCAAAATCCCGAGGTAAAACGTGCGTCACGGTCTGACACAATCGACACCGGTGCACCGTGAAGTCGCATAACTTGTTGTATGTACATCCGGCTCATCTTCTCTACCGGGTACGTCATACTATAAGCAATGAAATGAGCTGACTTCGTCAATCGATCCACGATTACCCAAATGGCGTCATGACTCTGCTGCGACCGGGGTAATCCTACTACAAAATCCATCGAAATGTGCTCCCACTTCCATCCAGGAATAGGCAGCGGTTGCAACAATCCCGACGGTCTCTGATGTTCAGCTTTGACTTGCTGACACGTCAAACACTTGGATACAAATTCGGCCACGTCTTTCTTCATACCTTCCCACCAGAAATTTCTCTTTAGATCCTTGTACATCTTCGTTCCTCCCGGGTGAACGGTATATCTCGACTTATGTGCTTCTTCCAGGATATCCTTCCTTAACTCTTCATTACCTGGCACACATAATCTATTCCTGCACCGGTATCCTCCATCGACTCCCACTTTCCATTCTATCGGGTCTTTTTCTGACATTTTTACGAACCATGCCTGAAACTTCTCATCTTCTTTCTGAGCTCCAATGATGCGGTCGATAAGAACAGGCTGTAGGATAAGACATCCGAACAATTGTCCTTCTCCTTCTTCAGCACTCTGTACATCGAATTTCGCCAACGTCTCCAAAGCTCGCCACTCTCTAACCATTAAGGAGGCGATCGTCTCACGAGTCTGTCGACTCAGGGCATCAGCAACCACATTAGCTTTACCCGGGTGGTATTCTAATGTGAAGTCATAATCTTTAATCAGCTCCATCCATCTGCGCTGCCTCATGTTCAACTCTTTCTGTGTGAACAAGTACTTTAGGCTCTTGTGATCAGAGAACAAATCAAACTTCTCACCGTAGAGATAGTGTCTCCAAATCTTGAGTGCGAAAACTACTGCCGCCAATTCCAAATCATGAATGGGATAATTCAACTCGTTCGGCTTCAGCTGTCTGGATCCATAGGCGATCACCCTGCCATCTTGCATAAGTACACACCCTAACCCTTGATATGATGCGTCACTAAAGATAGTGAACTTCTCATCAGGCTTGGGTATTGCTAGTACCGGCGCGGTAGTGAGTCTCTCTTTCAACTCTAGAAAGGCTCGCTCATGCTTCTCTGTCCATTCAAACTTCAAATTCTTCTTCGTCAACCCAGTTAAAGGTGCTGCTATTTTTGAGAATCCCTCAACGAATCTCCTGTAATAGCCTGCGAGTCCAAGAAAACTCCGAACTTCTGTAGGGTTGCTCGGCCTAACCCAGTTTGATACAGCATCGGTCTTGGACGAATCCACAGAAATTCCTTGAGATGATACCTTGTGTCCCAGAAATTTTACTTCTTGCAACCAGAACTCACACTTACTGAACTTGGCATACAACTGATGGTCCTTGAGCGTCTGCATCGCAATCCGTAGATGTTGCTCGTGTTCTTCTCCTGACTTAGAATAGATCAAAATATCATCAATAAAGACGATGACAAACTGATCTAAATAAGGCTTGAACACTCTGTTCATCAAATCCATGAATACTGCCGGGGCATTCGTCATTCCAAACGGCATCACCAGGAATTCATAATGACCATATCGGGTTCTGAAAGCAGTCTTAGGTATGTCTTCTTTTCGTACCCTCAACTGATGATATCCCGACCTTAGGTCTATCTTGGAAAATGTCGTAGCTCCTTGTAGTTGATCAAACAAATCATCAATCCGAGGCAAGGGATACTTGTTCTTGATAGTCACACGGTTCAGTTCTCTGTAGTCGATACACAATCTGAGTGTCCCGTCCTTGTTCTTTACAAACAACACCGGTGCTCCCCAAGGCGATGTACTTGGGCGTACAAAACCTAGGTTCTCGAGCTCTTGAACTTGTTCCTTCAATTCCAACAGTTCTGTGGGGGCCATTCTGTAGGGAACCTTGGTGATCGGTACGGTACCCGGTATAAGCTCGATACAGAACTCTATACTTCTCTCGGGCGGTAGACCAGAAACATCTTCAAACACTTCTTCGAAGTCCTTGACTACAGGTATAGATGACGCTGTCACCTCTGTACTGACGACTTCGATGTTGGCTAAGCATCTCGTGAGGAACATATCTCCCGTAGGGTTACATTGAAAATCAAAGGGTTGATTCTCATTGTCGGGGAATGTAATTCTCTTCCTCGCACAATCCAACTTCACTTGATTCTGAGAGAGCCAATCCATTCCTAGGATTATGTCAAACTCCTTCATTGATAGGACAATCACTCTAGCAGGAATTTCACGGTCTCCTAACCGTAAGGGACAATCCTTGCACACGTGTCCTAATCTGACCGCAGCTCCTAATGGCGAAGTAGCCTTCAAAGCTTTCTCTAAGCGATGAGGTAAAATACCCAATCTTCGAATTGTATTAACAGATATGAACGAAAGAGCAGCACCCGTATCAAATAACACTTTAACATGGGAGTTAAACAGAGTTAATGTACCTTCTACTGCTTGCTGATCAGGTTGAGCTTCTCCATAATTCCCTTCTTCATACGCAGTTCCATCATATCCAGCGGCATCAGGGATAACAGCATTCAAGCGAGTCTGACCCTGTTGACCATAAGTCACCTGCTTAGGAGCAGTACAGAACCGGCTGATGTGACCTGGTTCACCACAGTTGAAGCAGACTATCCCTTGCTGAGTAGCACGCCTTGGTGCCTTGCAATCACGAGCCAAATGTCCAGGGTTGCCACAATTGAAGCACTTTCCACCACTACTCCCTTCTCCTACTCGAGGTTGAGTCGGATAGGTAATAGCCTGAGTCTTCTTGCTTCCGTCGAAATTCCTCTTCTGCCCTTGGGTACGGTTCATTGGTGGTCTATTCCCAAAATTACCCCTTTGAGGCGGTCGAAATTCAAATTGTTTTCGGCTCACTCGAGCATCTTCTTCCAGATCAGTAGCCAAACCAACAAGTCCTTCAAACGATTTATCCAAGTGGCCGAGGGTCAAGCGGCGAATCTGTGGCGTCATCCCTTGATTATACTTGCGGATCTTCTTCTCTTCAGTATCAACCAAGTGTGGGGCAAACCGAGACAGTCTTTCAAACTGTGTGGTGTATTCTTGCACCGACTTGGTTCCTTGCGTCAGATCCATGAATTCCTTCTCCCTTCTGTGCCTTTCCGTAGCTGGGAAATACTTCTCCAAAAATCTCCCCTTGAATGCAGTCCACGTCATTCCCGTTGCAGCTCCATTCCCGATAGTAGCTATGACCGAATCCCACCAATCTGCGACAGCATCGGTCAGCTGAAACGTAGCCAATCTTCTCTTGTCTATCTCGTTGCATTGAACAGCTTCGAACATCCGGTCCATCTGTCTCAACCACTGTTCCGCCTTCCAGGGTTCCGCGGTACCCGCAAACTGTTCGGGCCTTAGAGCACGGAATCTTTCTAGCAACTTGTCTCCCGTTTGACGGTCTCTTCGATTGTCGTTCGTATTACCGATCCTTTCTAACCGTCTGATAAACGCTTCAAACATCCCGGTAGGATCAGCAGCTTCGGGTGCTCCCTCGATCAGGTTCCTGTTTCTCCTGACTCCTCCAGCCATTCTATGCATGATAGTGGTAGTAGAATGAGAAACATGCATGCAACAGTGCTATAAAGTAATTTAAATGACATCAACATTCAAAAGAGTATATCTTATATATAACCTCTGCCAAGTAGATACAAAAAGGCATGTATGGTCAGATCAATGCCTACCCTATCTGCATGGGTTAGGACGCATGCAAGAGTTAATTTTACAAAAATGGGGTCATTGCCCTACACTCTAATGCATGTAATTACAGTTGCAAAAAGAGACAGAGCTAATAGTTAAAAGTAGTTAATATGTACAAGTTGTAACTAAAACGTCAATCATCTCCATAAGCGGCCATCAGGAGATCTAGCGAATCGACGGGGCGAAAATGCTGAACAACGAATGGTCCAACCCCATCATAGCTGTGAGAGGTGGACGATGAAGCGGGTACAGGAGCATCCGCCTCATCTACCATCTCCTCAGGCAGGGCTAGCTCAAGTGCTAGCTCAGCCTCGAGCTCAACGGCAAGATCGTCCAAACCTATGCCGTCCTCTAAGATCTCCCCACCTACTGGGACCACGTGGACAACCTCTGCATCGTCCTCAGCAATGGGTACCACCGGCGGAGGCATCTCCAACTGAGCCAGGTGGGCATGCACGACCTGGATCTCGAGGGGTAGGTAGAAAGCATCGCTATCGACCAACCGCAGAACCTCGACCAACACTAGACGCTGAGCCTCTGCGAAATATCGAAGCTCAAAACGGATACGGGTCAGGTCAACTAGGCCTACCACGTGGACCTGGTGCCAAACCTCAGATACAACCGTCGTCACGGCCAACTGCTCTACGGCCGTCTGATATAAGTCAATAAAAGCTGGGATTACTGCCCCAGGTAATACGAAGTGTCCTCCGAACCTGTCTGGTACATAAAGTGGGGGAGCTGGATCCATACCTGAAAAGGGTACTACTTAAAGTCAGAACAGAATAATCTTAGGCGTTTGGGTTCTGAGTCTATCCTCCCTGTCGTATCATCGGGTGTGTAACACTTAATGGAATGTGGAATCGGGTCTATACTGGTAAACCCTAACCTGGCTAAACTATCTTGTGATAAATAATAACCTGGCTCTGATACCACTAAATCCTGTCACGCCCCGACGTAGCATAAATAAGGAAAGCGTTTAATTTCCTTTATGGACCCGTAGGTCGCGACAGTTTGAAGGATCGATTCCGTCCCAAACGTCAAACAACAAAACATAATAATCAGAGTAAAGCAATCAAGGCTTACAAAAATTTTCTATCTTATTACATCTTATAAACCGGGGTCAACTAAGGCACAGACCGCCTTGAAAATAAAATAATATCTTAAAGTCTGTTACAGTCATCCTTAAAACAAAACAGTTTAAAACTCCAACAAATAAACTTAATGCATAAAATAAACAGTTTCTCTATTCCAACAGCAGCCACTCTCAATTAGCGTAGTCATATGTTTCCTCCTGATTGTAACCTGAAAAGCCTGAACACGAATGTCCAGGATGCATCAACGTCGTCAGCTTCAAGAAGCTGGTGAGTATTAAAAACATGACTTTGAATGTAAATCATACCCATTTACCTTTTTCCATTATTAAATACTGAAAGGATTTATTTTATAAAACAACAAGGAATATAATAAAAGTTGTTCATTCATAAATACAGATACTCGTGAAATGAGACAATGCACCACACTCATCTCGCCGACTCTTTTCTCTCGACATCCACAACAACTCACTATCCTACTCCTGGTATCTTTAAAACACTCCAATAGCCACACTTTAGCAACGGGGCGCCAGGGAGTGTCCAGTTTGCCTCACACTTTGGTCCGGGGTACCAGGGAGTGTCCAATGCCTCACACTTTGAATACCCTAACCGCCATGCAAATACCGGGGCAACCCCTCACACAGTATCCAGACTTGAGTTATCAGGGAGTGTCCGTAGGCCACACTTTAGCACTACCATGGGTGCCAGGGAATGTCCGAGTTCGGCTTCACACACTTTAACGCTTCCATGGGCGTCAGGGAGTGTCCTTATTTGCCACCGTCGCATTTCAAAGATACCCTCTTCCACAAATTCTACCACAACCACAACCACAACCACGACCACAAACTCATACTCAATCATAACCACAACCACAACCACAAACACAATCTCATACCCTTTCCACACTACCATTACTCTTTTCCACACAGACTGACACCCCAATGCATGTACCACTGACTCACATGAATGGTATGCACTTAAACAAAAATGCAGAATCAAGAGACAACACGCGTACGGGGATTAATGAGTTATTCTACAATGTTTAAATCACTTAAACATAACCAATTAGAGTTCTGATCAACTAAATTCCCAAACAGAGCCTTAACAGTTTATAAATTTCATCCAAACAGTCCCTTAACAGAAAGACAGACAAAAACAGAAACTGCACTACCTCGCGCGCGCGGGCCGCTCGCGCGAAGGGTCGCTCGCGCGGGCCGCTCGCGCGATAAGCCCATTTTCATTGTATTAAAAACCTTTTCTGTTTGCCTGAGGAAAGCAGGGTCGCGCGCGCGGATCGCTCGCGCGAAAGGGTTCTCGCGCGACCCTCGCTCGCGCGACCAGCCAATTTTCAATTATATATATATGAATTCTTACGTCTGCCTGGGGAAGGCTACCTCGCGCGCGCGGGCCGCTCGCGCGAGGGGTCGCTCGCGCGGGCCGCTCGCGCGATTCTCGCGCGCGCGATCGTGGCGCGAGATGAAGCTGAGGCTTCGTCTTCTTCGCAGAAACTGCCCTGTTTCAGTTTAAGGGGTCCAAAATGACCCATTTTGGAATTCTAAAGTATATAGGACATGTAATATATGTTTCTCTTCGGTTTTTCACAAGGATTAAGAATCTAAAGTCAATTTAACACCATTTGATTCATAGCTCTCCAATTTTAGGAAAAACTAAAACATGTCAAAATTTCATTTTCTATATACTTTCTTATATGAACGAATTAGGCTCTATAACTTCAAACATGGCATGTATGATGTGTAAACTTCCATATTCATCTATAAAAACGAAAAATAATTGAGTTTGGAAAATGGTGATTTTTGAAGCTCAAGCTTCCATGGACGAATTTTAGCAATGGTGCTTCAATATACATACACATGCTCAGTAAATAAGTATAGAACTACATTGGGAGTGAGTTAATAATACTCACTGTGATTAATGGAGCAGAGAATTGTTGAGAAAGAAAATATGAAGGAATTCAAACCCAAGCTTTGGCTATGGGGATTAAAAGCTCTCTATGAAATTCTGAAATCCTCTGTGAAATCTCTCTCTCTCAACTCTCTGTGTTTTGTGATGTGCAGAATGTGTGTGTGAAATGAGAGGTATACCTATATAGGACCCAATAGAGAGAACTTGGGCTCCAAGTTCAACCTTGGAGACTCCACATTGAATTTCAAGTATTAGTTTCTCAATCAATCCCATATGAACTACAAGAATTACAGGTGTGTGTGTGTGTGTGATACACTTACGTATACATATATATTCTCAGATTGTGAAGAGGTAAGCTAGAGTAGTAGGGGGCAATTCCAATAGTGTTTGGGAAAAATAGCTTTTGGCACAACAATACACACACACACCAAGCATTGACAAACAAAGCTTAAGCAAATGATGAGTTTCCATTAATAGCAATAAAGTACAAGTCATGTCATACTTTACGTCACTTCCAAAAATCTGGGGAAATTAAACACAACATGGACAGTTTTGAACATAAACTGGTATTTTCGGGGCGCGGTGGTCACCACAAAAATACAGGAATTTTATTTTAACGTAAGAATTGATTTTCTGGTTTCATAAAAATACTGATTGAGTCTGTAGAGGTTACTTTCACCGTTTTGAAATACAGATTCTGAAATCCCCACAGGTATTACTAACTTTTGTAAAATTGCAGTTTGGCCCCCAATAGAATTTAAATGTGAATTAGATAAGACATTAATATTCCAAACAAGTGACTGGAATTAAAATAAAAGCAGACCATGCTAATAGAATTTAAATATGCCAATGCAAATACACATAAATTAAATATGGGCATGACTTTTTAAATTAAATGGAAATGCAGGTTATTACAGCTTATATGGATCAAAGGAAAGTCATGTAATGGTTACCATTTATAGGTCCCATATGTGAGGGATAGTAAGTCCTGAAGAGAACGGCGTGCTGACGACAACAATGATAAAACAGTGACGCCTTCGGGGTCACAAGGGTGTGTGTGATATGCTAAATGCATCCAAAAGTGAGAAAGATCCAGGATGAGAAGGACCCAGGGGTGGTGGTTAGAGTTACTTGACTTTTCAGAGATCATTTAGTTGATGTTTATGATAATTGTTGCATTCACATGTTAAGCATTCTAATAGCATGATTAGTTCTCTCACTGAGCAAAAGCTTAAACGAATATGTTTTTTGTTGTGGTTATTGAATAACCATTGCAGGTGCCGAATGGAAAGATGTGAGGAAATGAATTGCACGATGGGGTAGGGTTTAGGAGTTGTGAATATGTGTGGATATGCTCATATGTTTAAGTTTATAAGTTCTTAATGCATATTTTCTATAATGGTATAAACAACTTGAATTTTTGGGAAGTCTTGTAATATGTCAAGTCCAAGTTAATGTTAGTTATGTCTTATGATGTGGGATGCTCTAGCAAGTTATAAGTGTGTGTGTGGTGGGAAAGGCCTTGGGAGAATTGAGTAGTTTTGCTGTAAATTTAACTTGAATTCTTCTTGTTTGAATGTTTATGAATAGAATAAGTTGCTAAGAGAAGTTTGATGCAAGTTTTTGTTTCTAGTGAGAATTAATGTGTTTTGGGTGTTAAAATAACTTCTCAAATGGTTTGGAAACTCATATGATGCTTGGTTAAGGTTTGGAGACACATAGAAATGGTTTTAGAATGATTTTTGATGTCCTCATAAGGTTTAGTTTGATTTGGGAATGATTTGAACTTGTAAACATAAAGTTTTTAGCAGCAGGAACCCCATTCTGTAGAATCGGATTGACCTGGGCCTTTTGGGGACTTTCTGCCAAATTTTTGCATTTCGAATCGATCTAGGTTTTGTGGCGGATCGATCTGCCCCTATATTTCTCAGCCATCTGCTTTTACAGAAACGGATAGAACCCTTTATAGAAAATTCGGATTCGCATGCCATTTTTTGATTTGGAACCGGGACTCAAAGGGCTATCTTTTGATATAAAATTTGGCTATACTTTATTAATGACCATTGCCCTTGGGGCTGTTTTGTGTGAAGTAAGTTCTATTATGTTGTCTAATTCAGGCTTTTCGAGTAATTTGGGGTTGATTTTGGTGTCTTGGCTTTGTTAGACGTGTCCTAATCCGTCCAAGGCGGGTTGGGGTGTGACATATATGTAGTCATACCCATATTCATATTCTAAAAACTATTAAAGAAGATGGTTATGTAAACAGAGATACCTTGTTAAGATCAAAAAGCCTGAAAAGTCTCCACAGCTGTCGTAAACATCTCGTACATGAACTGGGTTCCAAATGAAAAGAGACCGAAAAAGGAAGATTTGATTAACCATATGAAAGAAGATGAATAGATGTGAGGAAAAAGAATGGCCCATCAATTTAAGAGAATAATAAATGTACAGAAGATTAATTGTATATAACTATAATTCATAATAGGAGAATAATTAAAGCATGAAAGATGAAGGAGACATCATATTATTACTATAAATCATAAAAATAAATTAAATAAATAAATAAAAAGAGAAAGAATGAAGTAAAAAAGGAGTGAAAATACAAGAAAAATAGAAAAATAGAGGGAAAAAGGAGGATGGTGACACGTGGCACAATGTCGAAGCTTTTTTTTGTTTTGTCCTTTATATATGTATAATATAATAGATAGATTTGAAGTTTTTTACCCTTTGAGAGTAAGTGATGCTAAGTCATCATTAGTATTCTCTTTAAAATTCCATACTTCTAATTCTCAAACTCATTTTTCATCAAATTTATATTTTTGGAATCGTGAAATTGAGATCTTTAAAACAAGATCCATAAATTTGAAAAAGAAAAAAACAATTGTTGGTTGTTCAGCATCAAGAGATAGTTATCTGTTAACAAACAGATAATTATATGTTTAATCTTAACAATAAATGGTCATAACTTTCTCATTTTTTTTAGCCTTTTTGGGTGAATTTTTTTTTTCTATGACTTTTTCTTTTTTGGTGTTTTTTTCATGTATTTTTTTCAAGATCTACGTAGCTATAGATGTAAATTTTGCTAAAAGAGTATATTTTTATTAGACTTGTGTAAAAAAAACCCCCATTTTTACATTTTTGCTTAAATTTTAAGTTTTTAATTCTCCAGAATTTCATAGTCGATATTATCTAATTTGATAGCTCTTGTTTTCTGATTCCAACACATCAAAGTTTTGTAGAAAAAAAATATGGACTTGTATAGAAACAGCTATGATACTTTTAAATCTTCAGGCATAAAACGGTATTCTTTTTGACAAAAAGGGGTGCAAGTGACCTAATGAGTTAAAGAAAACATGTGTGTCCTTTACCTTAGTGAAATTTGTTTTGAGGGGTCATGGTTGAAGCTCCAATGAAAAAAAAATAATTCTAATTAATTAGGAAATCATGAGAAAAATAAGAAAGAAAACGAAAAGCGATTAAGAAAATGATAATTTAAAATTTTGACTATTACGATTCATTATGTTCCACTTTGATTTTGAGTTGCACTATTATAAGATATTTTTAGTTTTTAACATTCTACTACTTATTTAAGCATGAAAATCCTTCTCAAAATTCATAAATTAAGCACAACGTTAAAAAAAAAATTATTATGCAGTAGTTGTTATTGAAGTACTGAACCTATGACCAACAAATAATGAACTAATGAGAGAAAGGGATAGCTTAATGGTAGGGGTATTCATCCCACCTGCATGTAGTTACAGGTTCTAGTGGTGGTCCCGGTCAATAGGATATTGTCATGTGGTCAAGTATAAACTCTTTGCCATTTATAAGTTAGACAACTTTCTTGGTCCAGTTGGTATCTTGCCCTCTCACTCCCTTAGGAGTGGGGGGAGGGGGGGTTCGACTCCTCTGGGAGTCCTCCATTTGGGGTGTTTGCCCTTTGGGACTTGTTTGGGTTGTGGGTCTGTGGCCCCCCTTTGTGTGTGTGTGTGTGGCGCCTGTGGATGCTTTGCCATAAGTCAAAATAAAAAAATATAATATAATAAAAAGTCAGACAACTTTGTCATTTGTTCTACACTATTGGCCACGACCACCATGTGTCAATGATCCTGGGCTATTGAATAGCATCTACTCTTTTTACTACCTCTTGTTGTGCAAAAATACCCACAAAGACAATAAACAAAACACAAACGAACGAGAAAGAAATAGAGAAACCAATCACACACAAGAACACAAGATTTCACATGTGGCTTAGCGAAATATGCATACGTCGACACACCGGAGCCAAGGAACAATTATGTTAGCCCCAAGGGTTTTACCTTAAGTAATTTTGATGATTAACAAATTATTAAGTTGAATACTTATGATTTCATTTAGTGTGTTGTCCAAACAGAGACTTATAATGATGATGGATATTTCATGGAAACCTTGTGGAAGACTATTTCTATCTTGTATTGTTCTTATAGGAGTTTATGTAAAGTTAGTAGGGATGAATCTCAAAGACAATGGCTTAAAATTGAACAAAATCTCAAAAACAGGAAAATTGTTTCTCATAAGAAAAACAATCGACTGATCCTTTTATTCAGTCAATTGAACCCTGTAGCGTTCAGTCGACCGGATGCATCCTTCATATGACTAGTTTCTGCAAGAAAAACAAGCATTCTACTTTACCAGATTTTAGTTGACCGGACCCTTTTTCAGTTGACTATTTTAATGGCGTAATACACTGAGTTCAAAAGTGCAGTCGACTGAACCGCGAGCCCAGTCGACTGGATCTCTGCGCAGAATAGTAACGGCTCTTTTCCTCTGTTTTTGCTTTAGCATTTAATGCTCCCAACTACCTTAAACGTTTAGATTTTCTTGAGAGAGTATATATGCTAAATTCAAATTGGTTGTTGGTATATCAATTACTCCCATTGAATACTCACTTATTGCAATCAAAGATTCAAGCCCTAATTTTTTAGATTCACTCTTCTAGCTCTAGATTTCATTTGTAATTCCTTAAGAGCTTTCATTGTGAGCATTTATTTTATCTATCTGATCTACAAGAGAGTGTTATTCAATTGTAACCACACTTTATTATATTCTTGAAGTTGTAAGGAGGGTTGGTGTAACCCTTGCTCCAAGTGAAGGGTGTTTTCATTGGAGGTGTAAAGGAGTTCAAGAAAGAACTTGTAAGGAGCGGTTTAATCTTCACCTAAAGAAGATTGGTTAGTGGAATCCTCAAGAGGTGTTCTTGAGGGGTGGACGTAGGCCGCGGAATACGGATTGCCGAACCACTTGATAAACTTGGTTTGCAAGTGCTTCTTTCCCTTCTCTCTTTACTTATTGTTTTAATTAGAAATTGTGTTTGCTTACTTTTTAATTTGCCATTAATTATTAAGTAATCTTATTCACCCCCCCCCCCCCCCCCCTTTAAGGATTACATTTGGGCCAACAATTGGTATCAAAGCAAGGGCTCTTCTATTGATTCACATATCTTAGAGTTAAGATCATATGGCAAACGCTAATACGAATATCACATATGTTGAGGGACAATCATCCCAAGGAGCACCTTGCTTTAATGGAACAAACTATGCTTATTGGAAAAATAGGATGAGAATTTACATTATTGCTCAAGACTTCGATTTGTGGCATATCATAGTCAAAGGACCTCATGTTCCCACTAAGACCGTAGGCACCGCAATCATTCCTAAGACGGAAGATGAATATATTGATAGTGACAAGAAACTTATTAAAATGATTGCTATGGCTATGAATCTCTTATATTGTGGTTTAGATCCTAATGAATACAATAGAATCTCTTCGTGTGAATCGGCTAAAGAAATTTGGGATAAATTAGAGGTAACTCATGAAGGAACTAATCAAATCAAAAAGTCTAAGATAAGTCTACTTGTTCAATCTTATAAAATGTTTAAAATGCTTCCAAATGAAACTATTAGTGAAATGTCTACTCGTTTTACTACTATTACTAATAGTTTAAAAAAATCTTGGTAGAGTATATCCTAATGAAGAGATGATTGAGAAGGTGCTTAGGTCTCTACCAAAGCATTGGCAACCAAAGGTTATGAAGGTCCGAGAAACAAAGGAACTTTCAAGGCTTTCATTTGAACAACTAATGGGATCTCTCATCACTCATGAAATGGAGTTGGCCATCTTCGACAATGAAGGTAAGAAGAAGAACTTGGGTCTAAAAGCTTCGAATGACCAAGATGATGATAGTGGATGCTCTAGACACATAACCGGAGACAAATCAAAGTTCTCCTCTCTCTCTCTCTCCCAAGGATGATGGAAACGTCACCTTCGGAGATAACTCCAAGGGAAAAATCATCAACATAGGTAAAGTTGGTAAGAACTCCTCTTTAACTATTGAGAATGTATTACTTGTTGATGGTCTTAAACATAATTTGTTGAGCATTAGTCAATTATGTGATAAAGGCTTTAAAGTCGTATTTGAATCAAATTATTGCATGATTATGAATGTTAAAGATGATAAAGTGTTATTTATTGCATATTGAGATGAAAATGTTTATACCATTGATTTTAATGATATCTCATCTCAAGATGTTAAATGCTTTGTCGTGTTAAGTGAAACTAGTTGGCTTTGGTATAGATGATTTGGACATGATAGTATGGATCTTCTCTCAAATTTATCAAAGAACGACTTAGTCAAAGGTTTACAAAAAACAAAATTTGTTAAAGACAAGATTATGATGCTTGTCAACTTGGAAAAGAAACAAAAACTTCATTCAAAAACAAAAAGGAGATCTCTACTAGTAGACCCCTTGAATTGCTTCATATGGATTTATTTGGTCCTAATCGTGTAGCAAGTATGAGTGGCAAAGTGTACGCATTTGTAATTGTTGACGACTACTCTAGATTTACATGGGTCATTTTTCTTGCTAATAAAGATGAGGCTTACCCAAATTTTGTAAAATATTGTAAAAGAGTTCAAAATGAAAAAGGGTATGCTATCAACAATTTTAGAAGTAAGAGAGGAAGAGAATTTGACAATAAAGATATTTCAAACTTTTGTGATGAAAATGATTTTGGACATAACTTCTCGGCACCAAGAACTCCTCAAGAAAATGGTGTTGTTGAAAGGAAAAATAGATCACTTCAAGAAATGGCAAGAACAGTATTGAATGAACAATCCTTGCCACATACTTTTGGGCCGAAGCAACTAGCACTTTTTGTTATGTTATTAATCGTGTTGTTATTAGAAATAATCTTGGTAAGACTCCCTATGAACTTTGGAAGGGTAGAAAACCTAACATTGGTTACTTTAGAGTTTTTGGGTGTAAATGCTTCATCTTAAACAATAAGGATAACTTGGGTAAGTTTGACGCTAAGTCGGATGAGGGTATCTTCTTAGGTTATTCACAAATAAGCAAGGCATATAGAGTTTTTAATAAGAAGACCTTAGTTGTAGAAGAGTCCATGCATGTAGTTTTGATGAGGTAAATCCTTTTAGAAGAAGAGATGATGATGATGATGATGATGATGTCATTGTAGAAAGTCTAGATAGAGCTAGTACTTCAAACTCCCTACCTTTAGAAAAGCCTAAGGAAGGTTCCCCTATCCCTTTAGAACATCCTAGGGATAATGTTAGAGATGACCTCCCTAGAGATTGGAAGACCGTTCCTAGTCACCCCATAGATCAAATCATAGGTGACCCCGGTCAAGGAATAGCTACTAGATCCTCTCTTAGAAACATTTGCAACAACTTAGCATTCCTATCTCAAATAGAACCTAAAAACATAGAGCAAGCCAAGCAAGTTGATAGTTGGATTATAGTTATGCCAGAAGAGTTGAACCAATTTGAGAGAAACAAAGTTTGGACTTTAGTTCCTAGACCTAATGATCATTCAATCATAGGAACCAAATGGGTGTTTAGGAATAAGAAGGATGAATCTGGAGTTGTGGTTAGAAATAAGGCTAGATTTGTTGCCCAAGGGTATAACCAAGAAAAAGGAATAGACTATGAGGAAACTTATGCTCCTGTAGCAAGATTAGAAGCCATTAGAATGTTACTTGCTTTTGCTTGCCACAAAGATTTCAAACTTTTTTCAAATGGATGTAAAAAGTGCCTTTTTAAATGGTTTTATAGTGGAAGAAGTCTATGTCAAGCAACCTCCCGGATTTGAAAGTTCACAATTTCCCAATCATGTTTTTAAACTTTCAAAGGCTTTATATGGTTTAAAACAAGCTCCTCGTACTTGGTATGATCATCTTAGTAAATATTTGCTTGATCTTGGATTTACTCAAGGAAAAATTGACACCACACTTTTTATTAAACATTCACACAATGATATACTACTTGTTCAAATCTATGTGGATGATATTATCTTTGGTGCTACAAATGAAAAAATGTGTGAGGAATTTGCAAAATGCATGCAAGATGAATTTGAAATGAGCATGATGGGAGAACTAAATTTCTTTCTTGGTTTACAAATCAAACAACATAAAGATGGCATTTTCATAAACCAATCCAAGTATATTAAAGATTTTTTTGAAAGATTTGGTTTTGAAAATTGCAAACCTATTGTAACTCCCATGAGCTTATCTCTTAAGCTTAACAAAGATGAATCCGGAAAACTTGTTGATTCAAAAAATTTCCATGGCATGATAGGTAGTTCGCTTTATCTCACCGCTAGTAGACCGGATATAATGTTTAGTGTATGTCTTTGTGCTAGATTTCAATCCTCTCCTAGAGAGTCGCATGTTGTAGCCATTAAGCGCATTTTTAGATACTTGTTAGGCACTATTGACTTAGGATTATGGTATCCTAAGAACACTCCCTTTAACTTAGTTAGTTTTTCGGATGCAGACTTTGCCGGTTGCAAAGTGGATCGCAAGAGCACAAGTGGCACATGTCACTTTATAGGACACTCCCTAGTCTCTTGGTTTAGTAAGAAACAAAATTTTGTAGCTTTGTCTACGGTGGAAGCCGAATATATAGCCGCCAGTAGTTATTGTGCACAAGTTCTCTATCTGAAACAACAATTAGAAGACTTTGGACTTCACTTTGATCACATCCCACGTAGATGCGATAACACTAGTGTAATTAGTCTCTAAGAATCCCATTCAATATTCTAGAACTAAGCACATTGAGATTAGACATCATTTCATTAGAGATCATGTTCAAAAAGGTGATGTTGAACTTGTTTTCATCGATACAAATCATCAATAGGCGGATATTTTCACTAAACCTCTTCAAGAAGATAGTTTTTGTATCATTCGTCGTGAATTGGGAATGGATAGTCAAGCCAATGTTATGTAAGTTCACGATTCGGATCCCCTTTTCTCTCTTCTTTCTGAAATTTATGTTTCTGTCTCAAAACAGTCGACTGATGCCTTGATCAGTCGACCGGACGTTTTTTAATTCGTCGACTGAACCATTTATCAGTCGACCAATTTTTGTCGAGAAAACGCCTATTCTGCTTGACCATTTCCAGTCGACTATTTTCCTTCTCAGTCGACTGAACTCTTACCTCAGTTGACTGACTGCCAGACCCAGTCGACTGAAACTCTGGGTCTATATATATGTTTCTGCAATTTTTTGTAAAACCCTAACCCCTCCATCTCTCCAGGCAACTGAACCCTTCCCCTCCCTGCTCCATTTCTCTCTCTCTCTCTCTCTTACTCCGGCAACCATCTCACCACATTACATCATCCTCTCTCTCATCTCTGATCTCTTCACACACTCTCAACCCCTCTATTCTTCCCATCTCCCGCTGTGATGCCTCCCAAATCTAACAAAAAAAAAATGCTAAAGGGTTCCTCTGCTCCTCCATCTGCTCCTCCACCTGCTCCGACCACTACCCCGACACCTCGTCCTCTTGCTCTATTTTTGGACATTGAGCGATGCGACAGCTTCAATGATTCTTTTGTTCATCAAAATATTGTCATAAGTAAAACTCTTTACCTTGATTTTTCTAATTCCTATGGTCTGCGCATTGGCGCTTTATTTGATGTCTTAGGATGGACTGACTTCTTATCCATTTCTCAGCCCTATTACCCCATGCTTGTATGCAAATTTTTCACAAATTTACATCCCTCACCATAACATATTTCTTTTACTACTTTTGTTCAAGGAGTAAAGTTCACCATCACTCCCGATAGTATAGTTCAAATTTTTGGTATTCCTATGGGGAACATTCGTCGCTATGAGAACAATAAATGGAATACTGGCTATGGGTTTGACCCATTAATTGCTTGTCGTCAAATTTGTGGGAACCCTGAATTGGTTACCCCAATTAAACCCTCTGCCTCCCAACATACATTTGAGTGTCATTTATTTCATCATATTATTTCCTATGCTATTGTTCCTCGTGCAGGTGGTTGCGACTATGTCTCCTATTATGATGTCTTTATCCTATTCTTGAGGGTAAAAAATTCGATCTAACTTATCTCTTTTATAAACACATTTATGAAACACAAAAGAAATCTAAAACTAGTTCACATCCTTTTAGCATGGTTCTCACTACTATTTTTCGTCACTTTAAGGTCCCTCTTGATGACAGTGACCATCACGAACCCACTGTTCATGAGGTTTACTCCACCACCACTCTCTCTTTGATGGGTTATAAGCTTGAAGGTGACAAGTTTGTCCCTAAAGCTCCCCGTCCTACTAGTGCTCCTTCCTCTTCTGCTACACCTCCCTCCACCACTACTACCACCACCACCACCACCACTGCTCCCATTGGTGTCTCTGCCCCTACCTCTAATACTCCCTCCACTTCCACTCCTCCCTCTATCGACATTCCCTCCTCTTCAACCCCTCCTCCTACTACTGATCTTTTAGAGCAGTTCGCCATCATCACTGCTTCCATTGACTCTCTTTCCACCACTGTTACTTCACTTTACTCCTCCCTCTGTTCTAGTGCCTCTACTACCGTGGCCTCTCACTTTGACACTCTCCGCTCGGATATTATGGAGATTGGCACTACTGTGGACGTTCTTCGCACTACCTCTGCTGCCACTCAAGAGTTAGTCGATAGGCGCTTATCCGAGATGCAGTCTAGTCTTGATGATGCTCGAGGCACCATTCGGGTGATTCGGAGTAGACTCAAGATTTGACAGTCATCTTGATCTAGGCTAAGCTATATAAGCTAACATGGAAATCTAGATATATAGTTTTGGTTTTTGGGATTAGTATAGGCTTACAAATTATTTTTGTATCTATTACATCTTGGTTGTATCTAAAACTTCTTTTTGGATCTATATGAAATTATCCCTTTTGATTTTAAGATATCTCTTGTTACTTATGCTTGCCTATGCATTCTTGTTTGTATGTTATCTTGTCCGTTTTTACTTCTCATGATATTGGTATGCCTGTGTACTAACCGTGGGAAGATGATGATACTTTTTCTTAAAGTGATTTCCACACTCCCCCCCTCCCCCCAATCCCATCTATCAACTCACTCTAAGAGGGGGAGATTCTCTCCACTCTAAGTGATTTTTGTTGCTGGCAAAAGGGGGAGAATATCCTATTGCTTACTTACTTTAAATTGATTTTCATCTCTTATTTAAAACTTAAATTTGATTTATATATTCACATGTTCTTCAAAATGAGTCATTTATCTTGACAATTATTGACTATTATTTTTATCTCGGGCAACTAATAGTTTGTCATCATCAAAAAGGGGGAGATTGTTAGCCCCAAAGGTTTTACCTTAAGTAATTTTGATGATTAACAAACTATTAAGTTGAATACTTATGATTTCATTTAGTGTGTTGTCTAAACAGAGACTTATAATGATGATGGATATTTCATAGAAGCCTTGTGGAAGACTATTTCTATCTTTCATTATTCTTATAGGAGTTTATGTAAAGTTTGTAAGGATGAATCTCAAAGGCAAGGGCTTAAAGTTGAACAAAATCTCAAAAACAAGAAAACTATTTTTCATAAGAAAAACAGTCGACTAAACCTTAGTCTCATGGGCATGGTCTAGTCCTAACAAAGTCTCTCCCAAGCAAGCATGATGGCACTCATCATCTCCCGAAGACCACATGCAATAGGTATGAGGATATCAGTAGATGACTAGAAAAGGAAATAGGTAAGAATGGCAATAGAAAGTGCACTACGCCGCAAGATCTGATACCGACAATCATCAGGGTCCCCAATGGAGGCATAAGCTGAGGAAAGGCGCTCAAAATTGATGTGATGATCCTGAATAAAGGAATTAGCGGCACTACGAGAAATATGAAGAAGGGCAGCCAAATCCTGCATATATCCCGCCTACACTCATGGAACTATCAAATCCGTGAAAGGGTCAGTGTGCAAGATAGCACTAAACTCCTCAAACAGTGGGCAGACCTCTTCATGCTCCAATCAAAAAACATGAAGTGTAGGGTCCCATCATCGAATGGCAGCTCGAAGAAGATCCTCATCCAAAGCCATCTGCTAGAAGGAGAAGAGATCATTTAGTATTAATAACACTCAAAATTGAGCCTATCAATGCCAGAGAGAGTGTCCATCCAGGGGAAAAGAATTTGAGAACTAATGGGAGCCATGAGAGATAGGAGGAGAACGGGAAGTTTTGAAAGTTTCTAATGAACACAAAATAAGTGAAAATGACCATTTAAATAAGGCTGGGAGTCGAACGACATTCGATGAGAGCTGGCGGCACTCACTGAGTACCGCGTGACAATTAGTGAGTGCCGGCTCTTTCCATTGAGTGCCAGTCAGGCTCTGGGCGGTTCCTGGTGCAGTTTGTAAGTTAATAAGTTCATAACGTACACAAAAAATTAAAAAAATACTACAGAGAGTAAAAAAAAGAGAAGAAAAGAAAAAAGGAAAAAAAATAATTGACATTTGAGCATCACCACTTGTATCATTCATAAGCAGGATCAATAAAAGCATTCGTATTTCCAAAAGCTGCTAAAATAACATCCGATATCCTAAAACGCAGATAAGCATGAGCATAGAAAATCCAAAATTGGCTTGAAAGCCACCATGCATGTACATCATTCATCCACTAAGTCGAATCCATATCCATAATAAGGTAGAAAGTAAATAAAATTTTGATTTGTTTTCGTTCATGCAGGACATCCTAAATAAGAGGTAAGAGAGAGTAGGTCATCCTCGTCTACTACGGGGGTTCCTCCTGGGTGCCTGTTGAGCTGTCTGGCTACCTCTAGCTCCACCATCACCGCCATCTCTGCTATCATCTCTGCCTTGTCTTCTACCACCGGCACCTCCATGGTATCCGCCACCTTAGCTCATTTGGAGCTCTTGTATTTGTCTTCTTAGAGTGGCAAGCTCTTCCTCCTATAAAAGAAGAGGGAAAAGAGAGAGAAAAATATAAATTCTTTAGAGTCTGCGAACTCATTTTTTGTAAATATGAATTCATTCGAGTCTGCGAACTTGCTTTTTGTAAATATGAATTCTTTCGACTTTGCGGACTCACTTTTGTAAATAAAAAATTCTTTCAATTTCACGGATTTGCTTTTCTAATTATGAATTCTTTTAGGGTCCACGGACTCGATTTGTAAACATAATTCTCTTGAGTCCACAGACTTATTTGGTGCTCATTTTTTCCTTTGGAGTTCAATTTTTCCTTTGGAGTTATAAGTTTCATAAGAAGAGGGAATCGAGATATATATCTGAACTCTAGCTTGAAGCTTCGCAGTCACTGTTGCTCCATCGGCCTAAAAAGATTTGTGTGACGAGCATCGGTGTTAGAATAATTGAAAAAAAAATGAAAAATGAGATAACAATCGAAAGTAAAGAGGTTTTGAGCTTACCCTCCACTCACAGCCATGGATCCAATGTCATACGCTATGAGAATACAACAACCCCTCCTCAGCATAGTCTCTGGGGACATTATCATATTGCAGAGGGATGGTCAGAACACCCTGAGTACATGGAGGAAGCCGGTATGTTGTCTCCTAGCCCATGTGTACGATGGGCATATTCTAGTCCCACTGGGGAAGCGGCAGGGGATCAGCAGGTCCAGGAATAGCCTGTGAAGAAAATAGGTCAATTCAGATATATACTATGTCAAAGAAAAGATAATTCCACAATGTGAAATAAAGCATTACTCGAGTCACTTGAAAGCGGGGTTAAGACAGTGTTTTCAGATTGTTAATGCCAGTCCTTAAGTCGGAGATTACGGGTTTCCGATTGTCGTAAGTGATGACAGAACACTGATGGCGTTAGTGCACCACAAGTACCTTCTCTCCTCGGAACCTCTGATTCGGTCATGTTCCGCGGCTTAGCTAGCTCGCTCTTGTCCAGTAACCATTCTGAGGGGAGGTAGGAGTTAAGGGAAAGTTTGCATTACAATCATAGAGGAAAGAAAGAACATCGGTACGAGAAGGCTGTCATTGACTTAAGCAACTCAGGTAGCTCCGATAGTACTTTGGTCGCTGGGTCCCCAACCAATGCCGAAAGGGTTTGGAAGCGGAACAGCATGCAAAGGATCCGTGGCTCCATACTGGGAATTATTTATGGAATCGCATGGTAAAACAAACACTCTAACTCGAACTCAGGAACTAAAAACCCGCCCCCTCCTTTAGCTCAGTAACTCAATATAGGAAGAGCTTTATTTAGACAAATTGGGGTAAGAGATAGCCTTCTAACTCTGTAAGAGAAGTCCATCAAAGGGAAGTTCAGCATCAATTAGTTCATGCAAAAGGAGCAATAACTGCTAGGATCCTCTATGAAATTCGCTATGTCTTTGCCACCCAAAGCAGTAATCAGGTCGTCATGGTCCAGGGTTTCGACACTTCTCATAGTCGGTGGAGGAACCATGGGCATGTAGAAACCAGGGGCAACAAGGGACTGTTTGGTCACCCTCTCACCCAAGTTCCACTCTCTTCATATGTCCCCATCCATTAAGATCTGCATCCTGGAAAAACCTAAGGCATTCTTCTGAAGCTCTGCATTGGCCTCTGGAAAAGCTTCACTGCATGGGTTCCAAGTCACATGAGCCTCCCGGAGATTGGTCAGGAAGTTCCTGAACCCCACAAAGTCATGGGCACCGACTTTTTGGCCCGTCGCCCCTTTTTTCCTTTTTAGGCCTTAAGGGAGAATCGCTTGCCCATCAGCTCTGGTACGAAGAAACATCATGCTCAGGTACTCGTAGGATCATATCTGCGAAAGGAAACACCAAGTGAACAAGTTCAGTAATGAAAAACCATGGGAAATTCTGGAAAGAAAATAAAATAAAGTATTTACCTCCTAGGCTCACTAGAATCCCCTAGTAGAGGGGATTTGATCCCGAGAGATGTCACTCATCTGGCGATAAAGTGTGGACAGCCCCGCACCTCCTCAGTTGTATTGATTGATCTGGTCGACATTCTATAGAGATACTAGATATGACAAGTGGATCATTTCTCCCCAAGTGCTTAACAAAGAACAACTGACCACATACATGATAAAGGCATGAACCATCTGATCCTTAGTAAAGTCCTGACCCCTGAACGTGTTCAGAAACCACTAGGTTGTAACTATAGGATCCCCGGGTGAGCCCCAAGAAGATCGAAAATCAGTTCATGCTGGCTCCCAATGGCATCAAACCGAGCCAGAGGGAGACCACCAAATGGAATGCATGTGATCATAGAGAAATCCAATGGCATCATTGTTATCTCTCCGAAGGGTAGATGGAATGTGCTTGTGGTATCCCACCACCTCTCTGCCAATGCAAGAGTTTGGGCAATATCATTTGAACTCTTCTCTAATAATTGCACAAAGGGACCGAAGCTGGCATTGTTGACTTTCTCCTTGATAGGGTCAGAAAAGTCCTTATACCACTCATGCCCGTGAGCCAAGCTTCCATGGCCCTTGAGGGCCTCTCTATGCACCTGAGAAAATAAGGATAAATGAGTAAGGGAGCGAACAACAAAATAATAATAATAATAATAAATGATAAAATTGCAAGACGTATAGAAATATGATTTCTTGAGTCCACGCAACTCTTTTTCTGTAAAAAAAAAGTGAATTTTTTAGTCCGAGTGACTCCATGGTTGTAAATTATGAATTTTTGAGTCCGAGTGACTCCATGGTTGTGAAATATGAATTTTTGAAGTCTGCGCGACTCTGTGTATATGAAATGTGGATTTATGAGTCCGAGTGACTCCATGGTTGTAAAATATAAAATTTTGAGTCCGAGTGACTCCATGGATGTAAAATGTGAATTTTTTTGAGTTTGTGAGACTCTGTGTATATAAAATGTGGATTTCTAAGTCTGAGCCACTCCATGGTTGTAAAATGTGAATTTTTTGAGTCCACGCGATTCTGTGTATATAAAAAGTGGATTTTTGAGTCCACGTGACTCTACTTATGCAAAATGTGAATTTTTGAGTCTGCGCGATTCTGCCTATGAAAAATGTGATTTTTCGAGTCCATATGACTCCATTTGAAAAGAAAGAAAATTCAAGAACTAGTTTGGGAAAATGTGATCCCCATTTTTTTTAAAAGAAAAATTTAAGAACTTGTCCAGGTCTATGTGACCCCCATTTTGAAGAACAAATAACATGATAAAATTTTTGGGCATGATCTCGGCACTAAAATCAATAAAAGTCAAGACGGCAAGAATAAACAAAGGATCCTACATGTGATCTTGAGCATTTAAAAGTTCATTCAAAATCAACCAAGGGGAACATGGAAAATCTACGATAAATAACGACTTTGGGAAATCCAAAGAAATTCAAAGAAATCATCAAATGCACGAAATCAAAGTCATCCTCATATATGCATTAACATCATATATTGCATTATCATCAAAGGATTCAAAGATATTAAATTGAGGGGTTAGATTTTACCTCCTTACAGAATGCATGGGTCGAGAGGTGTGTCTCCGGATCAGCTAAGAGAAATGAATAGTTATGGCCGGGAGAGGGCTTGCATTTCTTCCTCAGAGGACCTTGGGCGCCGGAACCACTAGCCATGAAGGTGGGTCTACAAGAAAAAAATGAAGCTTAAAGAAAAAACATTGTAAGGTATGAAAAACTCTGATTTTGACCATGAATCAAGCAAGAGATGTGATCTTGATGGTAGAAAAGAGTAAGCAAACCTTGGATTGGGAGATTTGTGAGTTAGAGATCAAAGGAAATGAAAATCCTAGAGAGGATCCATTTGGAGAAAGGAAAGAAGAATGAGGAACAAGAAAAAGGAAAGTTTGCTTTAAAACAAACTGTCAAACTTGCCAGCACTCAACGAAAAGTCAACGGCACTCGCAGAGTACCGCACGGTAGTCACTAATTGTCACTCCAGCACTCAGCGAGTGCCGCTACGAGTGATAGTTGGCCTTCCCCCCAATTTTTCATATTCGTATTGGGGGACCACCAAATTTTGCTTAAAAGGCCCTCAAAGTTTTCCCTCATTTTGAATAAACTCCCAAGATTTAAAAATCATGCTTTAAAACCCTTCGCACGAGTCAAGGTTGACCCTAGACTTTGCAATTTTAAATTAAATTGAGTCTGACCAATCCCGATCTTTGAAATTGAATTCTTTTTAGTCTGACGAGCTCTGGATATTGTGAAATTGAAATTCTTTTGGGCCAAATTGACTCTCAATTTTGGAAATTTGAAATTGATTTGAGTCTGATTGACTCCGAATTTTGAAAATTTGAATTGACTTGAGTCTGACTGACTCCTGATTTTGAAATTTTAAATTGACTTGAGCCTGATTGGCTCCCGATTTTAAAATTTTGAATTAAATGGAGTCTGATTGAATCCTGATTTTGAAAATCTGAATTGAATGGAGTCAAATTGACTCCCAATTTTGGAAATTTGAAATTGATTTGGGTCAAATTGACTCCCAATTGTGGAATTTTGAATTCACTTGAGTCTGATTGACTCTTGATTTTGAAAATTTAAATTGACTTGAGCCTGACTAGCTCTTGATTTTGAAAATTTAATTAAATAGAGTCTGATTGACTCCTGATTTTGAAAATTTGAATTGAATGGAGTCTGATCGACACCTAATTTTGGAAATTTGAATTAAATGGAATCTGATTGACTCCTGATTTTGAAAAGTTGATTTGATTAGAGTCTTGATTCCTGATTTTGAAATTCTGAATTGACTTGAGTCTGATTGACTCCTAATTTTGAAAATTTAAATTGACTTGAGCTTGATTGGCTCCAAATTTTGAAAATTTGAATTAAATGGAGTCTGATTGACTCCTAATTTTGAAAATCTGAATTGAATGGAGTCTGATCGACTCCTAATTTTGGAAATTTGAATTGAATGGAGTCTGATTGATTCCTGATTTTGAAAAGTTGAATAGATTTCAGTCTAATAGATTCCTGATTTTGAAAATATTGAATTAACTTTAGTCTGATTGACTCCTGATTTTGAAGAGTTGAATTGAATGGAGTCTGATTGACTCCTGATTTTGAAAATTTGAATTGATTTGAGTTCGATTGACTCCTGATTTTGAAAATTTGAATTGATTGGAGTCTGATTGACTCCTGATTTTGAAAAGTTGAATTGATTTGAGTCCAATTGACTCCTGATTTTAGAATATAAATTGGTTTGAGTCTGGCTAACTCCCGATTTTGAAGGTTGAGATGAGCAAAATATCCGACAGGACCGAACGGCTGCGAATACTTAGAACAAACCTGCATTAACAGCGGGGCGTAATGCACGAAGAGTAGTCCAGTCGATTATATTTTTGAAAAGCAAGCGTATCTATGCGGGGCAGAAGTGTTGCAGATACCAAGAGCAAACGTATCTGTGCGAGGTCAAAGTGCTGCAGATACCAAGACCAAATGTATCTGTGCGAGGCCAAAGTGCTACAAATTCCAAGAGCAAACGTATCTGTGCAGGACCAAAGTTCTGCGGATACCAAGAGCAAACGTATTTGTGCGGAGCCAAAGTGCTGCAAATACCAAGAGCAAACGTATCTGTGCAAAGCTGAAGTGCTACAGATACCAAGAACAAACGTATTTGTGCAGGGCCAAAATGTTACGGATACTAAGATCAAACATATTTGTGTAGGGTCGAAATACTGTGGATACCAAGAGCAAACGTATCTGTGCGGGGCCGAAGTGCTCTGGATACCAAAAGCAAACATATCTGTGCAAGGCCGAAAGGCTATGAATACCAAGAGCAAACATATCTGTGCGGGGCCGAAGGGCTGCAGATACCAAGAACAAACATATCCGACAAGGCCGAATAGCTGTGGATACTTAGAGCAAACCTGCATTGGCACTGAGGTGTAATACGCGATGCGTAGTCCAGTCAATCGCATTTTTGATAGCAATAACAAACACTTATCTAGGGGGACCAAGGTGGTTACGGATAATGAAAACCAATTAGAAACATAAGGCATGGAATGCATCTGTGAACATTGAAACAGTGTGGTTTCGAACCATCGCATTTTGTTTGCATAGCATAAAGCATGAAATCGCATCGACTGTCGTTGTTTCATGAGCACGGGCATCACGATAGAATAGGTGCATTCATCTATATGACTATCTGTATTTGTATATGTAGTCCCTTGCCCGAATTATGTTCTAGTCGGATTCCCATTGGGATACGTAGGCATCTCACCATCGAGCACAACCTTCACCGATCATCTATGCGACTATTTTTGCAACACACTTTGTTTTTTACCTGAATTCGACAGTTCGGTCAAAGGTTTGTCTTCACACAGGCTTCGACATTCACTTGTGATACACATTGCTTCACAAGTTGTGCCAAAGATGGAAAAACTGTGTACATCCCAATTTTGACTGACCGTCAAATTCAGGGGATGATTACCTCTAAAACCAATGTCGACAATATCCGACGAAATTCGAAAATCTTTAAAGTGATTCAAGCTCTTCGGAAGGTTCTTCAGTCTCGATAAAATTTTTAAAAGAAAGACGGAGAAAGACAGGGGAATTCTTAGGTGTACAATACATAAAAAAAAAAAAAAATCAGTCTGGAAAAATAAAATAAAATGGATGTTTTCTATAAAAAAAAATAGAAAAGGAAAGGAAAAGAATTTCAAAAGAAAAGAAAAGAAAATATATATAAATATATATGTATAATCTAAATATATAAATAAAAGGAAAAAACTGTTCGGGACGGCACGTGGCTAAGCCGGTGGCACTCGCTGAGTGCCAAACCGGCAGTCACTGAGTGTCGCAGACAACTCTGCGAGTGTCACCCGCTGTAACAGACTATTTTTTTTTTTAAATACGTATTGAACAAACCAAGATGCCATGGCACGTGCATAAACACCCCGAAACTACCCAATTAACCTCTCAAGGTTGGTCTATATAAGGGGATATACATTTCCATTACAAGATATACAAAATTTTAGGGAGAGAATTTTGGAGAAAATTTCATAATTCAGAGATTTTAGAGAGAGAATTGAAGAAGAAACCATTGAGGGAGCTTGAAGTAGACTTGAAGACTTTGAAGATCTTCATCAAAGCAAGGGAAAAATCTAAGGATCATTGGAGACAATCCTCTAATTCTAATTAGATTTAGTCTAAATTCAATCACAATTCATAGAATTCTAAGATCTTTTACACAATTTTAAAAAAAGTCTCTTCTCACCTCATTTCATCACACACCACTTGAATTGTGATTGAATTCTCATCTATTTGTTGATTTGGATCTAATTGATCATGGATTAAGTTTTGAAATAAGCTTCTTAAAAGAAAATTTGCTTTGGATCATCAATTGATTTAGATTTTAATTTTCTTTGTTTGAGATTTATGAGATCTTCAATATCTCACTTGAACTCTCTAATTTGGATCCTTTAATTTTCTGTAAATTTATGATTTACATGGAAATTAAAGTTGATCTTAGTTATATTTATACATAATTGGTGGATCCAACTCTTTGTTCATGATTTGGGTCCTCCAATTTGAAGTTTCATGGAATTCTCTCCATATTCCATTGAGATTCACATGGATTAAGTCTACTTAGTCTCCAAGGACCAATAATTTGGGAGGAGAAATCAAATTAAGTCTTAATTCCTCAAGGATCTTCAACTTGACATAGGAATTAGGCTTAAGAGGGCCAATTTTCATGGCTTGATGATTTGGGATTCAACAAAGAAATGGCGATTCATCAATGGTGCAGTGACTTCAATGATAATCTGTGATCAAAGATTTTTAATTAAATCATGATCCATTGTTATTAAATGAGACCAATTGGAATTTTTTCCCTAACTCATAGATGTATCATCACAATTTTTTTTTTTTAAAAGATTATGTGGCTAGGATGGTTTGATCTTAGGATTTGTGAACTAGATACTCTCTGTTCAAAATTTCAGAACAATAAGTCGATTTTAAATTGTTTGGATCAGAAACTTAAACAAGTATATTAAGCTTCAAACTAATTTTCCTATGAAGTTAAATGTGTTAGATTGAGGTAATTCAGATTCATTTACTATTTTTAGAAAATCATACAACATTTCTGGACAGAGAGTTTGTAAATTCTGAGTAATGTCTGGTTTTGGTCCAATTCCCAGAGATTGGATCATTCGATCTTTGATTTTCATTTTGGGTTAGAAACTAAACTCAAAGAGGAACCTTGTGTCAAAAAATCATTAAGATCAAACCATGTGAACTATGCTTTTCATATTTTTTAAAGTCTGGTCTGCTCTCTGTAATTCTTGGAATTCTGTGATAAATTTGAAACAATTTATAAATGATGATCCAAATAACTTTTCTATGACCTAAGACCTAAACTATGTTTTGAACAAGGTTAATTAAGCTTAAATCCATAGGCTAAAGGATTCAAGTCAATGAATGGTTCTTAGCTTGTTCATGTTCATGCATTCATTATCATCACATGTGTATTGATTCTTGTAATTTAGGGCATTGTTTTGTATTGTGATAAGTTATAATTGGTTGGGTTTAGTCATGGATTCCTTTTAATCATATGGAGATTGCACCATCTCTATATGGACATTATATTGGCTCCTAGTTGAGACTTGTATATCTATAGAAGTGTTATGACTTCAACAAATTGGAAGGAACTCATGATTTTGTCAACTTTCTCCATGTTTGTTAGATTTAAGCTAGGAGTTTGGTATAACATTTACAATTTGATATTATATTGTGTTCAAAGCATGTGGACAAACCTTTGTTTTTAGCACTTTTGAGGTACGATTTCTTGACTTTCTCTAATTTATTTTATGTCTTGATTTTATTGATTTTTCACTCCATGCGCGACACCTTAGACTAGGTCTTGCCTTATATGTAATATGTAAATTAGATACTCTTTTTCTAGGCTTTCTATTTTTCGTATGCATTGCTCGTTTCTATATTGCAATTGGATCCCGGGTAAGTTTTCTTGTTCCCAATTACATTCGATTGCTAGATGAACCTACTTGTTTTTATATGTCGTTTTATGGTTAGCAATCTTGCACCCTTTTCAACATGCTTTTGCAATGTATATATCTACGTATTAGTTGAGGGCATTCTTAGATTATTAATTCGATTAAAATGATGTTGAGTATAGGCCTATCACGAGATAGGATGAGAGGAGGTGTTTTAGTCCACTGGACTCCTTCCCCTCTCATTCCATAACCCCCGGACCTTGAAATCTCTGGTTTCGAAAAGATCGGTTTGCTTTTAAAATGGTTTCTTAATTTTCCTTAAAAAAATTAAGTGGCAACACGTATTTGAATTTAAGAAAAGGTTAAACATGGTTAGCCTGCAATATCCACGACATATGATCAGCATGTATGGTGGTAGGAAGAGATAGGAGAATGTGGTGGGAATTGGGATATGCCTTTGTGTGGAACAATATGATATCTATACTTTGGATCCATGGGATCAACGGCTGACTAGCTAGGTGGTCGTGGGACAGTTAGAGTTCCTGGTGCGCCTCTCACTATTAAAGACGTCCAGTGATACGTATGCACTGTTGAAGACGTCCAGTGTACCGTTAATGCCGTCTGGCTAGTGCTCTAAAGTATTCTCAGTAGTGTAGATGACCAGTGAAAGAATACACATCATAAAAGACGTTCAATATGTCACTCCCATCATTTATAGATAAGATATACTGTATAGACGTCCGGGAACCTGTCAAGGGATCGTGTGACATAGGACACCACTGTGTAGACAACTTTTGTGGCCTACTGGCTAAGTTATGTGGTATCTACATATGAATACAGAGATGGATAGGAATATGAATATGAGTATGGATAGATGAGGCGGTGGTTCAATCGTGTATTCAGCGTCACGATGGGAAGATAGATGCATGGGTTACATGCATGGATTTGGTGATGTCAGACACTCATGTGTGGGATAATGTGTATGCTTGACTGGCATGATGAGAAGAATATGATGAGATGGTACCATTGTCTTTATTTAATATGATTAGGGTTATCATTGATTTGATGTATAATTTAATGAGACATCTGCTATGCCCGTGAGTGCGTCATTGAGATTAACCGCATTTTAAGATGCTGAACAGTAACGAGTGAAGAGTGTTTGGTTGATGTACTCACTCAACTTTGTATTCAACGCTGATGGCGTATACGCCCTGGACATTCCAACGTCCACTTCTTTACATGTATTAAGGATGGAAGACTGATGTTCCGCTAGACTTGGAGCTGAAGGCTTGAAGACGCAGATGTATTGTTGTGTAATATCTAGTTTATATATCTGTTGTACTTCTGCTATTATTAATTGTAGGCTTCAGACTATAAGCCAGATGTTGCAATAGTTTTAGTTGATTGCGACCTGTGAGCTTTCGTTGTAGACTCTGATTATGTTAATAAGATATGTTCGATGAATAGCATCCTCCCTATTGTTGTGTTTAACTGCTCTGGATGAAAATCCCCCGCTGCTACAATACCCAACACCACCTTGATTGTGGTTAGCTTCACAATCGGAGAAAAAATGTTGGTGTAATCAACACCTTACTTTTGTTGAAACCCCTTTTCCGCCAACCTTGCCTTTAGCGTTTGGTACCATTGTGCTCTTCCTTTAATCCTATAAACTCAATTGTTGTGAAGTGCCTTTTTCCCCTTGGTAGCTCGGTAAGTTGCCTTGTCTTATTGAGTATAAGTAAGTCCATCTCATCTTTCATGGCTAACTCCCACTTGATTGAATATTCCACTTGCAATGCTTCTTTATAACATTCTGGTTCACCACTATCTATCAACAACGAATAGTACAATGATGGGGTATAGCACTATGTAGGCCTAGAAACTCTAGTAGGCTGCTTCACCATAGAACTTGGTATGATTGGCTCTTACAGCAAAACTGTGCTTTGATGTTTGTTCACATCCCTAATGTCTTCGCTCTCTGAACGCTCTTCTAAATCAACATACCCAGTTTTTTCAACATGAGCTTCCGTGCTGCTTGACTCTGTACATGCTCTATCCTTGTACATGATAATACGACATCCTTGCTTCTAATAATTTTTCGATTTTAATTAGTCACCACAAAACTGATATCCAAACTCATCCGTATAGGGTCTTGGGAATGGTCTACTCCATCCTAATCTCGTTGTTTGAACAATACTCAACGAACTCATCATATTTGTGTTCCCCTCCACTGTCAAATCTAAGGCATTTAACCTTCAAACACATTTCACTCTCCACCAAGGCCTTCCACTTCTTGAAAGTGTTACAAACATCAGATTTATTCTTTAAAAAATAAACCCATACCTTCCTTGAATAATCATCAATAAAAGTAGCATAGTACCTTGAGCTCCAAGAGATGAAACCATAGACAGACCCCATACGTCGGTATATCTCTATCTTTGAACTTCTCACAAACTTTGAAAAACTCACCTTTTACTATTTTTTTTGGAGATGCGATCTTCACAGGAGTCAATCTCCACTGATTTTAGTGTAGGAACTTCATCCCTTTCTCTCATATGTCAAAGTCTGCATTGCCATAGATTGGACTCGTTGCTTGACTCAACAACCGATATGGCATCTCTACTCCCTGCAGTTATGTATAGAGTGCCCTCCTTTTTACCACGAGCCAGCACCATGGCTACCTTGGTAACTTTTCAATCATCATTGGAAAAGGCTGTGGTACATCACACATCTACAAGCTGGCTAATTGAAATTAAATTTCTCTTCAAACATAGAACATTCCTGACATCAATAAACTTCCACACCGCTCGATTCGGTAACTTGACGGTCATGTCACCCTTACCAATAATGTTCTAAGGCTTATCATCACCAAGATAATCCTTCCCGCAATCACCCTAAACATAGTTCTCCATGACTTCTATATTTGCTGTCACATGAAAAGAGGTTCTCGAATCTACAACCTAAGATTGTGTCCGAGTATCAAGAGACACAACAAGACCATCTTCGATGTCATCAACTACTGTGTTAGCAGAAACCTGCTCCTTATTCACCTTATGTTTCCCCTTCTCACTAGCCTTCGCATGACAATCATGTTTGTAATGGCCCTTCTTTCCAGAGTCCCAACATTCTACTCCAGTCTTTCCTTTAGACTTGGGTCTCCTTGATTTTGATCTTCCATGACTCGAACATCGTGTCGACATTTTTCCTCTATTTTCCAAATTCAAAGCAGACCCCAATGGTTCATTCCATTTTCTCCTTCGAATTTCTTCACTGAGAATCAAATCACAAACATCACCATACTTCAACTTGTTATTGCCTGAAGCACTGCTAACAGCTATGATAGTCCCATTCCATCTATCCGGCGAAGAGGATAATAGAAGCAAAGCCCTGATCTCATCATCGAATTCAATATCAACTGAACTCAATGTTGTGGTTAATATTGAATTCATTAAGGTGACCTATGATAGATGCACCATCTCCCATCCGTGAGGTAAAAAGACAGTGAATCAAATATACCTTATTCGATGCTAAGGGTTTCTCCTACATGTTGGACAAAGCGACCATGAGACTTGCTCTGGTGTTCTCCTTCACTATATAAAGGCAACGCTACGTACCAACATTAACCTGAAACACTCAAGAGTTGTCGATCAAACAACATCCAATCCTCATCTTTTATCCCCACTGGTTTCTCTCTTGAAAGTGGCGCATAGAGTTTCTTCTAGTAAAGATAGTCCTCCATTTGCATATTCCACAATCCGAATTTTGAGCCATCGAATTTGCCTATTATCACTTTTCCTGCTTTTGCCATTATTCTCACCTGAATAGAAGCTCTAATACCAGTTGTTGGGGAAACACATCTATTTTTCCTCTAAGAGATATGAGAATACACTACAAGAACGAACAGAAAAGTGAAGAACAATCACAAGAGAAAACACAAGATTTGTATGTGGTTCAGTCAATTATGCCTACATCCACACCGTTGCAGAGTTTTATTATGCTAGGATTATAATAGAACTGAGTGTGTGGTGATCTATTCTCGCAGACATAGACCTCTACTTGTAGGTATGGAGAATAGGCTATCAAGGAAATGCGCACAACCGTTCGAACGCCCATAGCAGTCGTTCGAACATCTTGATTTCTTTATGCGCAAGTTATTTCCTTATTGCAACCGTTCGAACTCTTAGAAGGCATTCAAACCATTAGCTGCCGCCTCAGGATTAAGGACGTATCTTGTACAAGTTTGAGTTCCTAGTAACTGTGATATATTTTCTTGTCAATAGGTTGAACTCACGATCTGTCAATACAACTCATACACTAGCATATTAACCAAGAGTCAACCATTCTTGTGAATGAGATGCATCAACACTCTATCATATATATAGAAGTTACTCATACTACAGTGTATACCTGATAAATTATCCGGTCTTATCATCCACTGTGACTTATTAGAAACAACAAGGAATAGTAATTCATATCTTCCTTATGTAATCTCATGCACATATGAATCACATATAATGATGTTTATGGATAGCAGCCTAATGGTACATCTCATGTATAGACATACATAAATAGTCAAACTAACTTGGAGTATGTCAAACATTCAAAATACCATGAACAAGTCAGGTTGTAGTATGTCAAACGTTCAATATACCATGAAAAAAAAAAGACTGATAAAAAAAATAATAGATAAGTGCTAATAAGTTCCTAGCCACCCACTTATATATGATGGATATAGGACTTCATAAAGTATTTAGGATCCAAATTTGGAATTCAAATTTAGGAACCATAATATTATTCTAATTTAAAACATAAAAAATTAGCATTATTTTTAAAATTTTGTTGACAAGGTCTTAATTTTTTTCACTTTAAGTTAATATACTTTCAATTAGCAAAAAAAGTATACACTGACATATGAATAAAACAAAAAAAATGACTGAACCCTAATTAACCCTTAAATATTCCTAATCACTCTCTATCATGACGCAACAAGAAAAAAAATGAAATAAAATTATACAACTTGTCCTTAATTTATTACAAGAGATTAGTCCCATTCAGAGGTTAATCGATAAACAAGAATTTTCATTAATTTATAATAAGAGTGTGTTAGGTAATGAGTCGAAAATGACATTCCCCTTAGCACATTGTTCTATTTAGTGAGAAAAACCAAACGAAAGAGCATAAATGTATAAAATACTAATGTAAAATACAAAAGAAGCGCACAAGTTGTTGCTTGACTTAAAGAAAGATTAAGAAAGATGACTCATGTTAGCAGATTCTTAGGCTTGACGTGAACTTCTGTTTAGAATACGATTGGATTGTGGGTTCGACTTTTGAATTTTAGAAGCAGAAATTGGCACCATCAAAATTTTTTTTTTAAAATAAAAAATTTGTTATTAAAATCTAAATCTGTCTCCTGGATCACACTTGGATTAAACATCTCAAAACTCTTTTTAGCTACAATATACTTTTCAGAATTATTTCTTTATTAGTTAAAAATGTTTAAATTGCATTTTCACTCCTAAAGTTTGGAAGTTTTGGCATTTTGACCCTTAAATTTCAATTTTGACAATTTGTCTCTTAAAAAGATATGACTTTGGAATTTTAGTTGCAAAAGTGATGCATCTAAAAATATAGGGCCTAATGGGAAGCTCCGCTAAAACTATATGTTGTTAAAACATTTTTGTGCTTCTTCAGTTTATGAAAATGTTCTAATTTGTTCTAGGATTCAAATGTGATTTGGATCAAAATGTACATACATTTGAAAAATGATTCCAAAGAAAGCCTGATATCGTATGTCAAGACATTTCAAAAAAAGGTGATTGTGAATCTGTGACCCAAAAAAATACCATGTGCTAAATGGATGACCAACATTAGGTAGGACTTGCGGGTGAGCTTAGTGGGTTGTTTTGTGAGGAAAAATCATCCCCACGCGTGGAAGGACGATACCACTATTTGAGAAAACAACCAAACACACGCAAAAGTGCAAATTACAGAGAAAACATAGCAAGAAAATCCAGGAAAAATTTATACAAAGTTCAGCAAAATTCTACCTACGTCCACTGCTAAGAAAATCGTTCTTTTACTATTGAGAATAACTCGGTATAATATACAACATGGATTAAATCAATATAGTCCAAATACAAAGACCCTTGTACACCCCATTCTCAATACCCCAAAGAACCCATACCCGTACACTGGTATTTAACACTCTCTCAGTCTACCTCTATGTCCAAACCCCCAGGACGGGGAGAGAGAACTCTCTCTCTCTCTCTCTCTCTCTCTCTCTCTCTCTTTTCTCCCTTCCTCACCAACTCCAAGACCCATTGTTAGGAGTATTTTGAAAAGGTTATGACTTTATTACCAAGTTTTTAAGGGTTACTAAATAGGATACTTGATCACTCTATTGTAAAGAACTACTCTATACAAGAGGGTAGATTTTATCATGACAATATGTTCCAAATTCCATAATCTTGATCACTCAAGATACCCAGGTGTTGACCGTGAAAACGTAACTGATTGGGTACTCAAAGCAACTGATCATATAACTTGTGTCTATTACTGCCTCAGGATTAAGGATCTATCCTGTACAAGTTTAATTGAGTTCTTATTGACTGTGATAGATTTTCTTATCAATAGGTTGAACTCACAGTCCGTCAATGTAACTCATGCACTAGCATATTAACCAAGAGTCAACCACTCTCATGAATGAGATACATCAGTACTCCGTCACATATGTAGAAGTTAATCAAGCTACTGTGTACACCTGATAAGTTATCCGGTGTTATCATTCACTGTGACTTATTTGAAACAACAAGGAATAGTGATTCATACTCCCATGTGTAATCCCATACACATATTAATCACATATAATTATGTTTATGGATAATAGCCTAATGATTCATTTCATAAATTGACATACATGAATGTATTATGATATTCCGTACTCAAACTCACTAGTTTGAGAGCATAATTCCAATAGTTATTATAAGAACTCTTCAAATAATTAAGAACAAGTTAAGTTGAAGTATGTCAAACGTTCAATATGCCACGAAAATAAAATGATTTATGAAAATAAAAATAACAGATAAGTGCTAATAAGTTCCTACCCACCCACTTATATATATTATGGATAAAGGACTTCATAAAGTATTTGACAACCAAATTTGGAATTTAAATTTAGGAACCATAATATTATTCTAATTTAAAACATCAAATGTTGATAAAAATTTTAAAATTTTGTTGACAATGTCTTAATTTGTTTTTCACTATAAGTTCATATGTTTTCTTTTTTTGATCGAAATTTTCAATGGACAAATAAAAAGTATAGACTAACATGTGAATAAAACGCAAAAAAAAAAAAAAAAAATTGACTGAATCCTAATAGCCCTTAAATATTCGTAATAACTCTCTATCATGACACAACCAAAAAAAATGAAATAAAATTATGCAACTTGTCCTTAATTTATTACAAGAGGTTAGAAGTCCTATTCAGAGGTTAATCGATAAATATGAATTGTCATTAATTTATAATAATAAGAGTGTTAGGTAATGAGTCGATAATGATATTTCCCTCAGTACATTTTTGTTCTATTTTGTGAGAAAAACCAAACGAAAGAGCATAAATGTATAAAATACAAATGTAAAATGTACAGGAAGTGCAGAAGTTGTTGCTTGACTTAAGAAAGATGACTCATGCTAGCTGATTCTTAGGCTTGACGTGAACTTCCGTTTAGGACACGATTGGATTATGGGTTCCACTTTTGCATTTTAGAAGTAGAAATTGGCACCATCAAAATTTTTTTAAAAAATAAAAAAAATTATTATTAAAATCTAAATCTGTCTCTTGGATCACACTAGGGTCAAACATCTCAAAACTCATTTCAGCTACAATGTACTTTTCAAGATTATTTCTTGATTAGTTAAAAATGTTTAAATTGTATTTTAACTCCTAAAGTTTGGAAGTTTTGGCATTTTGACCCTTAAGTTTCAATTTTGATAATTTGTCTCTTACAAAGATATGTTTTTGGAATTTTAGTTGCAAAAGTGATGCATCTAAAAATATAGGACCTAATGTGAAACTCCGCTAAAATTGCATGTTGTTAAAACATTTTTGTGCTTCTTCAGTTTATGAAACTGTTCTAATTTGTTCTAGGATTCAAATATGATTTGGATCAAAATGTACACACATTTGAAAAAAGAATCCAAAGAAAGCCTGATATCGTATGTCAAGACATTTCAAAAAAGAGGTGATTGTGAATCTGTGACCCAAAAAAATGCCATGTGCTAAATGGATGACCAACATTAGGTAGGACTTGCGGGTGAGCTTAATGGGTTGTTTTGTGAGGAAGAATCATCCCCACGTGTGGAAGGACGATACCACTATTTGAAAAAACAGCCAAATACATGCAAAAGTGCAAATTACAGAGAAAACATAGCAAGAAAATCCAGGAGAAATTTATACAAAGTTCAGCGAAATTCTACCTACGTCCACCGCTAAGAAAATCGTTCTTTTACTATTGAGAATAAATCGGTATAATATACAACATGGATTAAATCAATATAGTCCAAATACAAAGACCCTTGTACACCCCATTCTCAATACCCCAAACCCGTACATTGGTATTTAACACTCTCTCAGTGTCCCTCTATGTCCAAACCCCCAGAATGGGGAGAGAGAACTCTCAGTCTCTCTCTCTCTCTCTCTCTCTCTCTCTCTCTCTCTCTCTCTCTCTCTCTCTCTCTCTCTATATATATATATATATATATCTTTCTCTCTCTTTTCTCCCTTCCTCACCAACTCCACAACCCATTGTTAGGAGTATTTTGAGAAGGTTATGACTTTATTACCAAGTTTTTAAGGGTTACTAAATAGGATACTTGATCACTCTATTGTAAAGAACTTCTCTATACAAGAGGGTAGATTTTATCATGACAATATGTTCCCAATGCCATAAACTTGATCACTCAAGATACCCGGGTGTTGACCTTGAAAACGTAACTGATTGGGTACTCAAAGCAACTAATCATATAACTTGTGTCTATTACTGCCTCAGGATTAAGGATCTATCCTGTACAAGTTTAATTGAGTTCTTATTGACTGTGACAGATCTTCTTATCAATAGGTTGAACTCACAGCCCGTCAATGTAACTCATGCACTAGCATATTAACCAAGAGTCAACCACTCTCATGAATGAAATACATCAGTACTCAGTCACATATGCAGAAGTTAATCATGCTACTGTGTACACCTGATAACTTATCCAGTATTATCATTCACTGTAACTTATTTGAAACAACAAGGAATAGTAATTCATACTCCCATGTGTAATCCCATACACATATTAATCACATATAATTATGTTTATGGATAATAGCCTAATGATTCATCTCATGAATTGACATACATAAATGTATTATGATATTCCGTAGTCAAACAAACAAGTTTGAGAGCACAATTCCAATAGTTATTATAAGAGCTCTTCAAATAATTAAGAACAAGTTAAGTTGAAGTATGTCAAACGTTCAATATGCCACGAAAATAAAATGATTTATGAAAATAAAAATAACTGATAAGTGCTAATAATTTCCTACCCGCCCACTTATATATATTATGGATAAAGGGCTTCATAAAGTATTTGACATCCAAATTTGGAATTCAAATTTAGGAACCATAATATTATTCTAATTTAAAACATCAAATGTTAATAAAAATTTTAAAATTTTGTTGACAATGTCTTAATTTGATTTTCACTATAAGTTAATATGTTTTCTTTATTTGATCGAATAGGTTAATATATTTTCAATGGGCAAATAAAAAGTATAGACTGACATGTGAATAAAACCCAAAAAAAAAAAATTTGACTGAATCCTAGTAGCCCTTAAATGTTCCTAATAACTCTCTATCATGACGCAGCCCAAAAAAATTGAAATAAAATTATGCAACTTGTCCTTAATTTATTACAAGAGGTTAGAAGTCCCATTCAGAGGTTAATCGATAAACAAGAATTGTCATTAATTTATAATAATAAGAGTGTTAGGTAATGAGTCGATAATGACATTTCCCTCAGTACATTGTTTGTTCTATTTTGTGAGAAAAATCAAACGAAAGAGCATAAATGTATAAAATACTAATGTAAAATGTACAGGAAGTGCACAAGTTGTTGCTTGACTTAAGAAAGATTAAGAAAGATGACTCATGCTAGCTGATTCTTAGGCTTCACGTGAACTTCCGTTTAGGACACGATTGGATTGCGGGTTCCACTTTTGCATTTTAGAAGTAGAAATTTGCACCATCAAAATTTGTTTTAAATAAACAAATTTATTATTAAAATCTAAATCTATCTCCTGGATCACACTTGGATTAAACATCTCAAAACTCATTTCAGCTACAATGTAATTTTCAAGATTGTTTCTTTATTAGTTAAAAATGTTTAAATTGCATTTTCACTCCTAAAGTCTGGAAGTTTTGGCATTTTGACCCTTAAGTTTCAATTTTGACAATTTGTCTCTTAAAAAGATATGATTTTGGAATTTGCGTAAGTGACACATCTGAAAATATAAGGCCTAATGTGAAACTCCGCTAAAACTAAATGTTGCTAAAACATTTTTATGCTTCTTTAGTTTATGAAAATGTTCTAATTGATTCTAGGATTCAAATATGATTTTGATCAGAACGTACACACATTTGAAAAAAGATTCCAAATAAAGCCTGATCGGAGAAGTTTTTGTGTACCTTGAAGGTCGCGCCTATGTGGTGCCCCACACCCAATGAGATAGCGTTACACAGGATTGTTGGGTCATTTAAATTTTTTGTGATGGATTTCATTGTTTGTATGACGCGCATTTATTGGATTCGGTGTACCAAGTGACTTGCCACGTGGTACCTTGGGGGTACCCAAAAATTTCTCCTGATATCGTACCTATGTCAAGACATTTCAAAATAAGGTGATTGTGTAACCCAATAAAATACCATGTGCTAATAGACGACCAACATTAAGTAGGACTTGCGGGTCAACTTACTAGGTTGTTTTGTAAGGAAAAACCATCCCCACGCGTGGAAGGACGATACCACTGTTTGAGAAAACAGCCAAACACACACAAAAGTGCAAATTACAGAGAAAACATAGCAAGAAAATACACGAGAAATTTATACAAAGTTCAGTAAAATCCTGCCTAAGTTCACCGCTAAAGAAATTGTTCTTTTACTATTGAGAATAACTCGGTATAATATACAACATGAATTAAATCAATACAGTCCAAATACAAAAACCCTTGAACACCCCTTACTCAATACCCCAAAGAACCCACACCCGTATATTGGTATTTAACACTCTCTCAGTCTCATTCTATGCCCAAACCCCCAGGACAGGGAGAGAGAACTCTCTCTCTCTTTTCTCCCTTTCCTCACCAAGTCCATAACCCACTTTTTGGAGCATTTTGAGAAGGTTATGACTTAATTACTAAATTTTTAAGGGTTACTAAATAGGATACTTGATCACTCTATTGTAAAGAACTACTCAATACAAGAGGGTAGATTTTATCATAACAATATATGTTCCCAATGCCATAAACTTTATCACTCAAGATACCCAGGTGTTGACAGTGAAAATGTCACTGATTGGGTACTCAAAGCAACTAATCATACAACTTGTGTCTATTACTACCTCAGGATTAAGGACATGTATCATGTACAAGTTTAACTAAGTTCTTATTGACTGTGACAGATTTTCTTGTCAATAGGTTTAACTCGCAGTCCGTCAATGTAACTCATGCACTAGCATATTAACTAAGAGTCAACCACTCTCATGAATGAGATACATCAGTACTCAGCCACATATGCAGAAGTTAATCATGCTACAGTGTATACCTGATAAGTTATCCGGTGTTATCATCTACTGTGACTTATTTGAAACAACAAGGAATAGTGATTCATACTCCCATGTGTAATCTCATACATATATTAATCACATATAACGATGTTTATGGATAATAGTTTAATGATTCATCTCATGAATTAACATGCATAAATGTATTTGATATCCCTTAGTCAAACTAACTAGTTTGAGAGCACAATTCCAATAGTTATTATAAGAACTCTTCAAATATTTAAGAACAAGTCAAGTTGAAGTATGTCAAACGTTCAATATGCCACAAAAATAAAAATGATTTATGAAAATAAAAATAATAGATAAGTGCTAATAAGTTCCTACCCACCCACCTATATATATTATGGATAAAGGACTTCATAAAGTATTTGGCAACTAAATTTGGAATTCAAATTTAGGAACCATAATATTATTCTAATTTAAAACATCAAATGTTAATAAAATTTTTATCATTTTGTTGACAATGTCTTAATTTGTTTTTCACTATAAGTTAATATATTTTCTTTTTATGATCGAATAAGTTAATATATTTTCAATTGGCAAAAAAGTATAGACTAACATGTGAATAAAACCCAAAAAAAAAGGACTGAATCCTAATAAGCCTTAAATATTCCTAATAACTCTCTATCATGATGCAACCAAAAAAATGAAATAAAATTATACAACTTATACTTAATTTATTACAAGAGGTTAGAAGTTCCACTCAGAGGTTAATCGATAAACAAGAATTGTCATTAATTTATACTCCCTCCGTCCTTTTTTTTTTAGTCCTATATTCCATTTTGGGATGTCCCAAAATTAGTGTCTACTTTCTTAAATTGACATATAATTTTTACTTACTTTCCAAAACTACCCTTCCTTGAAATCTACACCAAGACAAAACTAAAAAAGCTATTGTAATTATTAGGGGCAATTGTGGAAAGTAGGTGTAGATTCTTTTTGTCCCCTTAGTAAGTTGAGTTCCCAAAGGTAGATTCAAAAAAAGGGACAAAGGAAGTAATAAGAGTGTTAGGTAATGAGTCGATAATGACATTCCACTCGGTACATTGTTTGTTTTATTTTGTAAGAAAAACCAAACGAAAGAGCATAAATGTATAAAATACTAATGCAAAATCCAAAGGAAGTGCACAAGTTGTTGCTTGAATTAAGAAAGATTAAGAAAGATGACTCATGCTAGCTGATTCTTAGGCTTGACGTGAACTTCCGTTTAGGACACGATTGGATTGCAGGTTCCACTTTTGCATTTTAGAAGTAGAAATTGGCACCATAAAAGTTTTTTAAAAAAAATAAACATATTTATTATTAAAATCTAAATATGTCTCCTGTATCACACTTGGATAAAACATATCAAAACTCATTTCAGCTACACTGTACTTTTCAAGATTGTTTCTTTATTAGTTAAAAATGTTTAAATTGCATTTCCGTTTCTAAAGTTTGGAAGTTCTGGCATTTTGACCCTGAAGTTTCAATTTTAACAATTTATCTCTTAAAAAGAGATGATTTTGGAATTTTAGTGGCAAAAGTGATACATCTGCAAATATAGGGCCTAAAGTGAAACTCCGTTAAAACTATATATTGTTAAAATATTTTCACACTTCTTGAGTTTATGAAAATGTTCTAATTTGTTCTAGGATTCGAATATGATTTGGATCAAAATGTACACACCTTTGAAAATTGATTCCAAAGAAAGCCTGATATCGTAACTATGTCAAGACATTTCAGAAAAAGGGAGCAAATTTGCTCACGACCATTCCTCACGGCTTCCTCACGGAAGCATAGAAAATGGACAAGTGTCCATTTTTCTGTCAAATACTGGATCTCAGTTGTATGTCCAAACTGCTATAACTTTTGTTTTACAGACTAGTTTTTTGTTAAATTTGATATTTTGGAATCAGAAAAATAAGATCTATCAAATAAGATCAATATTGACCATGAAATACCGAAAAAATAAATAATAAAAATAAAAAATTAATATTAATTTTTTCATATAAATTATCTGTTTGTAGATAAATATTAGTTTTTGTTTTCGAAAAACGAGCCTATAAAACAAAAGGTATACCAATTTGGACATAAAAATGAGATCCAGTATTTGACAGAAAAATAGACACTTGTCCATTTTCTATGCTTCCTTGAGGAAGCCGTGAGCAAATTCGCTCTCTCATAAAAGGTAACTGTGAATCTCTGACCCAATAATTTCAGGGTAATGCTAGACCTACACCCAAATCTCACACTCATTCGTCCACACCCTGATGTGGCCAATGGAGAGAGGAGAGAGACTGTGGAGTCCATTGGGGTCCATACCACTTTACAATCTCTCTCCTCTCCTCATTGGTCCACATCATAGTGTAAATGGATGGGTGTAAGATTTGAGTGTGGGTTTAGCATTACCCATAATTTCATGTTCTCGTGGCTTTATCGCCCTTGAGGCTCAAGCTTGATATATTTCCCTCTATTCTTGTTGGCACTTTATCGCTAATGTAGATTATAATGTGGTCGGGCCAAACGGGCACCTACATAATATTGGACCAGGTCCAAAGAGGCGTGGGCTTTTGAAGTCCTAAGCAGGTAGGGTTTGCGTATGCCTATATATACACACATATACATACACAAACCCAAGGATATATAATATAGCAGCCTCTTTCTCTCTCTTTCTCTACGTTAGTCTCTCCCTCTCTCTCTCTCACGGCTTTCTTTCTCTATAGCACATCACCAATGGGGCTTGGGATTTAGCGCGTGATATGTACGAGGACCGCTCTAGTAGTGATCTTTACGACCTATGCGGAGCATAAGAGAGTACACGGAGGCTACATGGAGCAGCAGTTCGTGGGTGAAGACGCCGGGCTCGTAACAACACCATTCGGCGATCCGTCGGGTTATTCCGCTAGGTAACGAAGCCATACCCGACTCGTATGCTTGCGTGCATATTATTTACATTGGTATCAGAGCCAACAGGTTGTTGATTCGCCCGTTTAATCACCCAAAACAAATCAGCCATTAAAGCTTTTGAAGCTTTTACCAAAATTTTGATTAAATCGATATTCAAGTGGGTCTAATATAAAACTCTAATAGAAGTCCCAATTTTTTATATGATTGTGCCCCATATGGTCCCTAGAGTCCTCCCATAAAGTTTCATGGGCTGATTATCTCCAATGTAGAAGATATCACAAGCCCTAGATCTATTTTGAAATAGTAAAGTTTTTTTTTATAGACGTCAGATCTATTTTAAAATTCATGGGCAAAAAAAAAACGGTTGAAGTTGGAATGGATGTTTTGACTGATTCCGTTCATCGTGGTCACCAATGCTAGGACCAAATCTTAGGCCGTGTTTGGGCAGTAGCCGCTGCAGCAGAGTACATGTACAACACCTTGATTTGGCACAATAAATGATGTGATTGGATTTTAAATAATGCAAATAAAAGATAAAACCAAGAAAATTGAGGAAATTTTTTAAATGGTGCTATATCTATTTTTTTTGTTGCCAACAAGGCCAACACGTGCAAGGACTCTTGCTTTAGGCCTTATTCGGTTAGTTTTGTAAACGGTGACCTTGGACTCAAACTATGACCTTGTTAGTCAAGTATTGATATTTTTTTTGGAATTTTTTTTTTTTTTGACTAATAAATATCTGGTAAAGTTTTTTTAAAAGTGGTTTAAATAACTTTTTGGACCAGTAAATAATATTTTTTGAAATATTATTTCTATCAGTGTTTAGTACACTGTTTTGGGACTCTGAGATAATTTATGTATAAATTATCATGTATTTTTTATATTTTAGAGCATATAATTTATGTTTTTGGGCATTTGTTTAATTTCTTAAAATAGTCAAAATGCATTATTATTTTTTTGTAATTAATATGGGACATAAGGGACACTATTTTAAGACCATGTAAAATTTTTTTGGACCCATAGATAATTTTTGGTAAATTATCTCAATCATATTAATATTTTAGAGCATATAATTGTGTGTTTTTGTATACATATTAAATTGCTTAAAATATTTTTATTGATTATTAGTTCAGGGAATTAACACAATGTGTTTAGAACACTAGTGGTAGCTTGAGAAAATTATTTTAGTGTATTTTCTCGCTCTTTGGGACATATTTTAGAGCATATACATTGTGTTAAATGCGCAATATTAATTACTTAAGATATAACCAATTAAAGTTGTTAATTCCTGAATTTAATGTCTAATATTTTTTTATACACTAATTGGAGACTTGAGAAAATTTTATGAATCATCTCATTTTTGTTTTGGTATTTTAGAGCATAAATTTATGCATATGGCCATTTATTTAATTGCTTAAAATAGCCAAAATAGATTATTAATTTTTGAAATTAATATGGGGTGTTTGGAACACCATATTAAACTACTAAAAATCTTTGGAGAATAAATTACTCAAATTTTTTGTATTTTTGGGAATTTGTTGCTCATAGTTAATTTTGTTTAACTAGATCAATTTATTTTGTTAAATTAATTCAAAATATTTTTTGGGCCTTGATAAATTTTGAAAAATTCTTTATAATGAAAAGTCAGTTTTTCAGTTATTTAATTTTTCCCATGAAGTTTTTTAAATTAATTTTTTAATTTAAAAGCCCTTAATGAATTGATTTTAAAATATGTTTTATGACTGAAAATTGTGTTAAAATTACTGAAAAATCCAGGATTTTTCATTGATTTTACTTTAGCTTATGGGAGCTATCCGGGCTATACAATAATCATCTTATTGCACATCTTATTATTTTTAGAGGCTCATTGCATTGTTGGTCACGTTTAATTACTGTTGTTTGTGATTGGTTGACCCTATGACCTCTAATTCCTCCTCCTTAAGTGGAGTGACGGATGAGTCCATTCATTTTATAATAAGACCACATGAGTGCTTGATGTGTGTGATTAATACATTTTAATCTGGCTTAAATGAATGGACAATAATTGACAACTTATTGAGTTTGTGTCTTCACGATGTATGTTTAAGGCTGCTCTTGTATATGTTTATGAACAAAGCATCCCTATTTTCTATGGGCTATAAATGTAATGTGAGTACGGGGGTTTTATTTCTTGTATTGGAAAAGCCTACTTGTAAAGGGATGGTTTTCTTTGTTCATACATCATACACTCGAATTACCTTAGCATGAGCTCTAAGTTGTCAATTCGGACCCACGTAGTGGTCCATGCGCACTTTTTGTTGTATGGCGCACTTTATATCTTGTGGATGATCTTAGATAGGTATTTGTACCATCTAATTGATGTTTGTTTAGAAAAATCAATTATAAAAAGTTTTTCTTGATTTACAAAATTAAGATTTGATTAATGAGCAATAGCGAATTTTTTTGTCTTAAATTGTAGAAAGGGGAAAACTCATTTGTAATTGGATTTAAAAACAAACCTTATGAAATGTGCAAATAATAATGTCAATCCCTTGCGCATATTCTCAAATATTATTCTTCAAATTTTTTTGGATTCACAAAAACAAATATTTTCCAAACCACACTTTGTCGATCTTTATAAAAGTAACAAGTTTAAAAGGGACTAATTTTTTGTAATATGGCACTGCAAAATAACACACCGATAGAATGAGTAAGAGCTTATGGGCTTTATGCTTATTCTATGGTCCAACCCATTAAACCGAATAATTCATTATAACCTTAATAGCCTATAATACTTGGCTCGAGAAGGATCATAGCACGCACTTTGTGATAAGAAGCATGCACCATGATCTTGTTGGAAAGTATATGTACTACCCACTAGCTAAAGTATTATGAGATCAACTCAAATTTGTTTTCGATGGCACATTCACAACTCGATTAAGCATCTAGTTATGAAGTTCGGGAAAGTAAAGGAAACGTTCCAAGTACACGATGAGTGGACATCTAAGGTCGATGATAGGTATGATTCGTGATTTCAGAATACTCAGAACATCTTTACTGGCGAACTGCAGTTTCAGTCTATAATTAATTCTTTGCCTGATTTGCGGGTCCATAGAAAACAAATCATGATCCACAACGAAAAAGTTAAATTTTTTGGTTTTTGACATTTTCCGACATGTTGAGCTGAATACGAAGCGCCAAAAGGTAAGGTGAATTGTATTGCTACACTCATTACCACAACTTTCATAAGTGAAAGTAAGTGCAAGGTCAATGGGCCTAAACGCAATGGTAAGAGTAAACCCGCCTAGAGACAGGGTGGGGCTAGCAAGTTTGCGCCCAAGGCTAACAAGGTGGAAGAGCGCATTCGAGGGCGTTTTTCAATTCAGTGGTAATAGGATGGATACATTTTGGGTGGTAGTGTTACTAGGACATAGTTATCTAAAAATAACTACTTAAGAGTTGTTTCTATATAATTCTAGTTTCCTCTGTTATTCATTTATTCTGATACATGGCATGCTAGACTTGAACGCATAGGATGTGATAAGATGACTTGATTAGCTCGAGAAGCTCTTTTTGGCCCACTCGCTAAGGTTGACCTACCTATGTGTGAGTCTTGCTTAGTTGGCAAAGCATGCCAAAAGCCTTTTAGAAAGGTTATTAGAGCTACTCAAGCAGTAGAGCTAGTTCACTCAAATATCTGTGGACCTATGGTTGTAAAGGCACGTCATGGTGCCTCTTATTTTCTCACTTTTATAGATGATTTCGCGCAATGTGAGGATCGCGAGTATTTATCTAATCAGTTCTGGGAACTGTGTGAGGAAAATGGGGAAACGCAGACAACTTTCTATTCAGGAAACTCCGCAACAATATGGTGTTGCAGAAAGAAGGAATAAGACATTCCTAGATATGGCGAGGACTATGATGGCGTAAGTCAACCTCCCAAAGTTGTTTTGGGGGGATGTACTCTTGATTGCTGCCTACATACTAGAGTGCCTCTTCTTAGTCAGTTCCCTCTACCCCCTTATGAGCTATGAAGAAGCGAAAGGCTCATTTTGGAGCATTTGCGCCCGTGGAGCTTAGGAGTTTATGTTCACTATACCTCGTATAAGTGCGAGAAACTACGCTCGAGAGGTAGAAAGCATACCTTAGCTCGATAGCCTATGTTACTTATAATGAACAAACGGGTATAGGAATGACAAATGGTGCCACATGATATTGAGAATGACTTCCCCAGATTTGTATTACTAAGAGATATCTTGACCTCTATGAGTTGGAGGATATTGAAGACAACATACTATCTTTAAGCGAGGGTGAGGAGATTGAGAATCCACATCCAATAATCGCTGTAAAATGGTACTAGTCTCCACCCGAGTGGGAGTACACCGCTAGACGCTAGTGAGAGTGTACCAGATAGTGGGAGTGCACCACTAGGCACTCAAGATTCTCAGGTAGTACATTGTATGGTGATGAGGAAAAAGTTCCCTATCGCTGTTTTGAAATTGAGGAAGACATTTTCATATGTGTGCACAAATGGATGAGTTGAAGCATTTTTCTTTGTCTGCTGAAGTTGAGTGGATAGTTGCTATGCCTGATGAGATGAGCTCTATGGACGCAAATAAAGTCTGGGAGTTAGTTCACATTCCGCATGTGCGTAAGACTATTGGAGACAAGTATGTTTTCAAAATCTAATACAAGGCAGATGGTTCAATTGACAAGTGTTAAGCGCGCTTTGTGGCGATAGTTTGTACCCAAAGAGGGTATAGTCCATGGAAACATTCTCCCAAAGGGTGAGATCTGACTCCTTTCGCCTTATCCTAGCAATTGTCGCATATTTATTTTTTGAACCTTTTTAGTTGGATGTTTAAACTGTTCTTTTCTCAATGGAGAACAAGACGACGAGATAAATATGGATCATCCCATTGGTGTTGTGACCAAAGGGAATGAGCGCAAAAGTGTGCTGTCTCAAACGATTTATTTATTATCTCAAGTTAACAATCGTCTAGGCAGTGGTACAATGTGTGTACATTAAATGGTCTAAGGAAAGTGTTCTAATTCTTTATATATTGATGACGTCTTTTTAGCTGGGAATGAGATGAGTTCCATTGTCGCCACTTGAGAGTGGTTGTCCTCTCAGTTTGAGATTGAGGACATGGGTCATTCCAACTATGTGTTGGAAGTTTAGACTGTGAGATATTGTTCTCAGAAGCTCCTCTGTTTGTCTCGAGGGACTTACAAGATGTAGGTTCTTGAACGTTTTCACATGAAAAATTGAAAACCCATAGACATCCTATTTTTGGGGGACTCACCTTAACCTTAGATCAATGTCTTAAGAATAATGAAAAGAGGAAACAAATGTCCAGTTTGCCATATGCGTCCGCAATAGGGAATCTGAAGTATGCTAATGTGTGTACTCGGTCACATGTCTGCTATGCGGTTGATTTAATTAGTCGTTGCCGTAGCAACCATGGTCCTGTTACTAGAGATTAGTGAAGAGTATCTTGCGATATGTTCGCTTATGCTGTCCGCAATGGAAGCATAATATGTGGTGTGCTCTACAGCGGTTTGAGGAGCTGTTTTGGTTGAAGAGTTTTTGCAGTGGCTAGGCTCTTCACCTCATAGTGATGAGATTGTGCTCATCTATGGTGATAGCACGTAAGTCTGAGCATATGCGAAAGATTTCAAAAACCATCCTAGCACGTGTCACATTTGAGATGTGGTTTGCGCAAAGGGAAGTTGTCTTATTTGATGTGCTTAGACATTTTATTGTGGAATTGACATTATTATTCAAGTTTTTATAAACTAGTTGGTTTCCATATATATTTTTGTTATAAATGGAATGAATGCACATTTCTTATGTCACCGAGCTTGAATCGACCTGCTCACACGGGTGATTCACCTTGGCGCCAAGATAGCGAACTAGGACATGCGTGTCCATGGCGCTTAGATGGCGAGCAAAATGAGACATATATGTTCATGGCGCTTAAATAGCTAGCTAGGACATGTGTGTACATAGCGCTTAGAAAGCGAGCTTGAACACTTATATCTACGCAGTATAAGAACAGCGAGCTAGATATAAACCCTTTTATTTTTATATGTCGCCTTAGATGGATCTAAGATGAGACCTTTATATTTGGTCAAACATAGAGATATCCCACGACTCTATGCAGCATGTTTACAGCCGAATGTGAGTTTTCAGATGGGCGCTAAGAGGAGTGACTGTGCTGGAGACTCAGGTTAGACGTTTTGTGTAACGTCTAGACTAAGATTCGTATGGCGTTACTTATTTTTTCAAACACAGAGTGACATGCCCATTTTATGGAAGAACGCCATAGCATACATTTCATGTTGTATGTGCTTTTGCGATCGATTATGGAGCAGTGAATGGATTCCTCTTCATTGCTGTGTGAGCCACGTAGCATATTCAAGACATTGGTTATCCTACAAACTAGTTGCCTTCACGACTTGAGACTATGTCATGAAGAAGACGCTTGATGATAGCTACTTTAGCATGCTATCCTAGGACGATGAGATAATTCCATTCTATGGGGCGTGTCTGGGCAAGCGGTCAAGTTAGTCAGATTGACATGTGGGCTCAGGGAAGACCATTCAATAACACCATGTTTTTGTGACTCACTAGTAGGCCTGCGACAATCGTAATTTGTTACTGATATGTCATGAGTACATTACATTGAGGTGGTGCAGCAATTCTTTTCACTGAGGGATTGAGAATGTTGTGTCCGGTGTGGTTGAATCGTCTAAGGCATACACGAGAAGCTTCCGAGTGATGTGTATTGCTGGTTATGGTGATGATTTGGCATTACACTCCTGTCGTTGTACTTTCTTTTCGTAAGGTCGCACGTTCTATTTCTCTGTATGAAGAGTTGAGGAGTTTCGTTGTGTTGAGAGATTGATTTTAGTACTAACCCTATGTGGGTGAGTGGGAGATGTAGATTATAATGTGGTCGGGCCAAACGGACACCCACATAATATTGGACCAGGTCCAAAGAGGCGTGGGCTTTTGAAGTCCTAAGCAGGTAGGGTTTGCGTATGCCTATATATACACACATATACATACACAAACCCAAGGATATATAATATAGCAGCCTCTTTCTCTCTCTCTCTACGTTAGTTTCTCCCTCTCTCTCTCTCACGGCTTTCTTTCTCTATAGCACATCACCAATGGGGCTTGGAATTTAGCGTGTGATATGTACGAGGACCGCTCTAGTAGTGATCTTCACGACCTATACGGAGCATAAGAGAGTACACGGAGGCTACATGGAGCAGCAGTTCGTGGGTGAAGACGTCGGGCTCGTAACAACAGCGTTCGGCGATCCGTCGGGTTATTCCGCTAGGTAACGAACCCATACCCGACACGTATGCTTGCGTGCGTATTATTTACAGCTAACAACTTCACTTTCAAAGATACCGATTATGGATGATACTGGACCTTTCATGGCTGACGGCGGCGAACTGTTAATTGAGATTGAAGAGATAAACGGACTCGGGGGAAAAAAATTATACCTTAATAAAAAATTTTAAAAAATAAAGAAAGAAACTGAGACGCAATGAAGAAAAAGTAACACAGACGCAATGTTGAAACTGCCAATGAGAAAAACCTACAAAACAAACACAATTTCAGTCTTCTTTTTCTTTTCATTTTTGGATAAAGACAATTTCAATCTTGTATCTACAATTTCTTGCATTGTTTCGAAACGTTATTATTAGGGAATTGCTATGTACACCGCTAATTTTGCTATATACACCGCTCACCTTTACAAAAGTGAAAATTTTTAGAAGAAAATTATTAGAATAAAGAAATTTGGGTGTACATAGCAAATACACGGGTATACATAACAATTCCCTATTATTATTATTATTAATTTTTTTTTTGGGAACACGTTATTATTATTCCGTCCCATTTTTTTGAGTCCTATATTCCATTTTGGGATGTCCCAAAATTAGTGTCCACTTTCCTAAATTAGTATACAATTACTTTCCAAAACTACTTTTCCTTGAAATCTACACCAAGACAAAACTAAAAAAGTTATTGTAATAATTAGGGGCAATTGTGGAAAGTCAGTGTAGATTCTTTTTGTCCCCTTAATAAGTTGAGGTCCCAAAGGTGGACTCAAAAAAAGGGACGGAGGGAGCATTATGGAAAGAAAAAAAAAATATTCAATGTAACGGGTAAATAATCCTACGTGGTGCAACAAGTCAATAAAAATTTAGTATAAATCTATTTGGTCCCCTATTTTCAAGGGATTCTTAGACCAACTCACTAAAAAATCCCTCAAACTCAGCAAAATTTTGAATTATGTGAGAGGGGATAAAATCTCACATGGCATCCCAAGGATACCCAATATTTGCTCCTGTTTTTGGAGAAAATTTCATTGCAACGGTTATTTTGCTGACATCAAATATGAGCCCTTTATTTATTAATCTACATCCCCTATTTTTAGGAAAAATCCCATCCATATAAGCACAAATCTTAAATCTGTGGGTATGTTATTTTGCTGACGTGGTATCCCCGTTGCATTGAATATTTACTCCTGTTTTTTGGATCAATTTCAGCATTGTTTTCATAATTTTAAGGGTAAGGTTATTGTGAGCAACATCTCATATGAGAAAGCACATTTTTGCCATTGGATGAGCCAGTAGCCATAAATACATCTCGAGATCCTCAGGAATCTAATGACTGCTTTCTCATCCAAGGGCTAAAACGTGATTTCTCATGTGACAAACTTCTCAATAGATTTACCCTAATTTTAACTTTTTATTGCTTAACTAATGATGTGCTGCATTACTGTTATTTTTATTATAGAAAATTGTTGAAAAATCCCTACAAGTAACCCTCATAAGTTTAAAACTCCAAAATGTTTGACCATTTTCTAAAAAGGACAAAAGGAATCTTGTCAGTGCTCACACGGTATAAGTGCACGCACCATAGAAGATCCCGTGTAACCATCCCCTCACGTGCATTCTTTTGGTTTCAGCGACTCACACCGTGTGAGTGGGTGTACCATATGATATCCATTTCAAAAATGTTTTTTTAAACTTTAAATCTCCATAACTTTTGATCTACAACTCTGTTTCTTACAAATTTTATACCGTTGGAACCGTGTCGACGAGAGCTACAAAACTAGTACCATTGTTGATACCTTTTGAGCAAAAGAAAAAAACTCTTATTTTTACATGCCATGTACCAGACGAACCTAATAGAATTTTCACATAAAATTTGTGTATTGGTTATTGAATTTTCACGTAATATTCACATATGCCAAGTTGATATGTTGTGAAAAAAAAAACCGAATGTTTACTTTGTTCTTAATGAGAGTTTTAGTGAAATTTCACAAGAATTATACGTTTGTTTGGGTTGAAAAACTATGTTTTATAATTGATTTGTGAAATTTGATTTTTTTATTTTTTATTTAAACAAAGTATGCATTGTTTAATATGAAAGAGAGAAAGAAAAAAAAAAAGAGTGAAATTTCACTTGGCATATATGAATATTAAGTGAAATTTCACTGAACTTGTAATGAATAATAAGTGAAATTTACTTAACTTGACATTTGAGGGACTTTTTAACAAAGTAAGTATCAATTTAGATCTTAAATTCTAGAGAGTTACTTTTAGCGACTTTTAGGATAGTTAGTGAAATTTCACTTGACACACTAAGTGAAATCTCACTGAACGAGTACACGAATGTTAAGTTTAACTTCAAGTTTTTCATGAAGAATGCATGTACGGGTTCATTGAATTTTCATTTAATATTTATGTATGCCAAATTTATATGTTTTAAGAAAAAAAAATTTAAAAAAAGACGAATTTTAACAAGAATTCCTACATTTGTTTTGGTTGAAAAATTGTGTTTTATAATTGATTATGAAATTTGCTTATTTTAACAAAATATGCATTGTTTAAAAAAAAAAAAACAAATCACTATGCCTATATGAATATTTAGTGAAATTTCACTTAACTCGTACATGAACATTAAGGCTTAGTTTGGCCCCCATTTTGGTGCTTCTCCTTTTTTAAAACACAATTTCATGTTAATTCATTTGGTAACTAGGTTATGAGCTTTGCAAAAATTGAACTTAGGATTTTTTTAGGAGAGCTTTTAAAAACTCTAGAATTAAGTGAAATTTCACTTAATATTTTATGTATATTAAGTGAAATTTTACTTAATATTTTATGTATATTAAGTGAAATTTTACTTAATATTTTATGTATATTCATGTATGTAAAAACATGAAAAAAAAAAATTCTCAAAATATATCAACAATGATGCTAATTTTGTAGCTCTCGTCGACACGATTCCAACGGTATAAAATTTGCGAAAAATGGAGTTGTAGGTCAAAAGTTATGGATGTTTAAAGTTTAAAAAACATTTTCGAAATTAGAAATGATACGGTACGCTACTCGCACGGTGCGAGCAGCCTCAGATAATGACGCGCGCGTGGGGGCGAGTGGGTGCGCGTGGGGGAGGGGCGTTGGCTGTTCATTGGAGATTCTATGGTGCGTGCACTTATACCGTGCGAGCACCAGCTGTCAACTTTTTGTCCTTTTTGTTAAGTGTACTTTTAAATTGGGTTTAAACTTAACAAGTGTCCATAATTGTCCTTTTCAATAATTCCCCCTTTTTATTATTATTATATTATTATTATTATTAAGGTGAGGCTAAATACATTACATTTTTTGCTAAATACACCATTTTTATTTACAATTTTTATATCATTTAACACTATAGAGTATTGTATTTAGCAAAAAATATAGTACATTTAAAGCTCCTCTATCATTATAATTTATAATAATTATAATTATTATTATTGCGACAACTGCTGTTATTGGCGGCCCCAATTTCGGCCTTTAATTAAGGCCTCGATTTTTGTGAAAAAAATAATCAACGATGTTAAGGGCATATAAAATTTTACACAAATATTCTATCTCTATTTTAGGTGATACTGTTGGGTCCACTGAAATTATTAGACCGCACGGTGCCACTTAGGAGAGAGATAGAGTGTTTGTGAAGTGTTTGTGTCACAAACATTATCCAAAAAAATATGTGCAGTATTTTGGCCCAACATATCATTGCGAATTTTAGAAAAAAAAAATAAAAATGAAAATAAAAAATAATCATTTCATCCATCATAAATTGAGAGTCCTTTATTCCATTTATATATGTCCCCTTTTAAGAGTCCATTTGAAAAATGAGAATTGTTAGTCCCGTTCAAAATTGTACTAATATACTTCATAGCATTACTGACACACCCTTCAATAATATGTGCAAATAAAAATTCCATTATTAATGTACTTTCATTACACTCGAAGTTTACTCCTTATTAAATAAAGTTCTCCCACTATTCATTGATGCGATTCTAACATTTTAAAATTAAAAAAGAATAATAACGAAAAGTTATAAAATTTTACCACGATCAAAAAAAATTTATAAAGTTGAAATTTTCAATAAAAACTTTAATAAGGGACAGAGCATAGGAGTATAATACATTGACTCAAATGTAATTTAACACATTCTAAATATTTGTCCTAATTCATTTGTCTTAGTGTTAGAAAGTGAATCAGCCCAACCTCAATCCCATTTAAGGTATTGTCAACATAGTTGTCGGTCTGCTTGAAGAACTCAAAACCTCAACTTAACAATGAGCCCAAGTGGTTTTGTCATTGGCGCCTCTATGGTTTGAGGTAGACACATTTATTTGCAGGACCTTTACTACGTCTGCTTCCAATGTGGGACGTGATGCACCGAAACACATTCCAACACTTAGTTTAGCCATCCTAAAATATTTTACCATTAGACCCAACTTTGCAAATTGCAATCAATGATCGAACCTTATTTGGCTTTGTTTGGATGATGGATTATGGGGGGTTTGGCTTTGTTTGGATGATGGATTAGGGGGGGATCAAAAAAGAAAATTAGTTCTTGTGTATTTTTTTTTCCTTGTGTTTTTTTCCATGCTTAAATAACATCTAAAATTAATAGTATTTGAAATATAATTGCAACTTAGTAAAAAAAAAAAAAAAAAGGAGACATAAGAGTCAATAATATTTTAATTTAAATTAATCCATCCACTATAATTTATTTTCCTTGGGATCTTTAGTCGTTTCCTTGTTAACCAAAGCAAAATTACTTACCTTGTAAATCCAAAAACTTACACCTTTCAAAACTATTTCACAGTAAAAACTTCAAAAAAAAAATTATACAAAAAATCATACCCTAAAAATGTACAAAGGGACCCAAACCACCACCACCCCCTTTGTAAGTCCACTGAAGGGGGAACTCTCTTGAAGAGCTCGTCTCGAGCACTTAAATGGTTAGAGTCGGCCCTCATTGTTGTCATTAGCATTATTTATGGGCAATGCTATGTTGGAATTCATTTTGTTTAATGTAAATTCAGAATTAATTCCATTTTCTAACTTTTTGTGGTCCTCTCTACTACTGTAAATCAGTAAATGGAGAAGGTTCACTTCCTCTTACTTCTTGTATGCATCTCTACTACTGTTCTACGTACGTACATGTTCGATCTGCATCTATCTGGTAATCTATTGTCAATCAGTCAGATTACTAATTAAACGGTTGAAATGCTCAGTAGTCACTTTCTTTGCTACTCATTATTGTGTCTTTCGATCTGGACCTTCTCAGTTCTCACAGGACAGGAGCGACGATTTGGGTCTTTGATGTTTCAAGTTTTCAATGTGAAAGTTGCTTGTTCGACTTGGTCGTGGCACAGATATGCAGAGTCAACATTCAAAGATTTATGCGCAATCTTAGGGATATTTGGCGCCTAGAAACAATTTTAGATTTTATTTTCCTTTTGAAATCTTCTTCTTGTATTATAAATGGAAAATGCTGGACCCACATAGTGAATCACACACGTTTTTCACACAGTTTTAAATGCATGTGCTGTATAAGTGGGACACAAAAAAGTGTAAAAAATTCAAACAGCACAAGGTACAAACATTTAAAGCTGTGTGTGAAAAAAATTGTATAATTCACTATGTGGGTCTAATAATGCTCATTATAAATTGGGTTCTAGTGGAGATATGAAATACAGAAATTCCCAATGCCTAAATTGTTACGAAACGGACCCTTAGTGACTTGTTAATATTTTCAATTTTACTTGCACAACAAAATTTTTTTTTTTTTGGTGGGATAGATGCTTGTCGACTGTTATTAGCGTTAAAAACCCAATAAAAACATAAAACTGGACCTTAAATGAGGCTATATATATGGACCTAACTTCTATTGTGAAATTGAAAGGACTACAACCCAAGCCCATTCAAAATTGGGGATAGTTATAAGTTCAAAGTAGGATACTTATTTAGAGAGACAAATAATCAGTCTTTAATAAAAAGCCAAAGGTCCCTAGACAGTTGTCTGGCAAAACTATCCATTACTAGCATTCTCGGTGTGATAATTGTCAACTAAATTTGAATTTAAAAAACTCTGGACACAAAACTAACAACACTGATATGTTCATTTAAAACTTGTGTAACGCGTTATCCACGCTTCAAAAATGCATAACTTTCAATCAAGAACTCATTTTTTTCGTGTAAAATAAAATCTAGTACCATTTTCAATGGTAGGAAGAAAATGAAATGCAGACAGAGAAGAAGAAGTTTGAATAGCAGAAAATGTTTTTCTCATAGGAGTATCTGATTATTATAGCTCAACCTCTATTTATAGAATGATCAGTAAGAGATCAACAAGGTCGGTTAAGCCTAACAAACTCCTCAACTGTACAACTGTTTGCTATAATATTTATTCGGGCGTGCCAGAGCCTTGTTAGGTAGGCCCAAACTAATAAAACAAAATTTCCTAAGTCACTTGTGTGAGTGATACACAAGGTTTGGAAATCTGACTTCTAACAGGCGATTGTGATGGCCAAGTAGGAAAGTACCCTTGGCCTGTAATCCCTAGACAGTATTGAAGCATACAAGTCTAGCAAGTGATGAACGATAAAGAAATTAAATAAAAATAGCATTTTTATTTAATTGTAGAAGAAAAGAAAAATTACAAAGATGTAATTAAAAGCTAGGAAAGCCTAAGAAAATAAAAAGGATGTTTTTATTTTGCCTAAAAACTAAGAATACTTTGTAGAATGCATTGGATGCGGTTTTCGAGGAGACGCGGAGTGAATTGATAGCTTGGCCTGCCTGTTGTATTTATAGCGGCCATGGAGGTCTCCTAGATAAGGTAGGAAATATCTAATCAATAATAATCTGGTAAAAAATACCAGTTTATTTCCATAAACTGATAAAGCCTTCCATATCTTCAAATATATACATATATGTGTATATATATATCTTGTATCTGGTCTATCTTGTGGCTTGATACGTCTGACTTCCCCTCCAAGTAAGCGATATACACAATAGTGATTGATATTATCTCCCAAATTAAATCTGATAATATCTTCCAAATATAATAGATTTTTCTTCCCTTATCACAACACTGAAATTTTATCACTTAAGAGAATTTGTAGGGATTGATCACTTCCCATAATTGGTCCAATCTGTATCAACTTCTCCACATCGGGCTGAATCATTGCTCAAGTCAGCTGAAGTCATAGTGGCCACGTGTATAAAGTGATCATAATTAATATGTTGACAATTGAATGGCCACGTGTCCCAATCCAATATAGATCCCAACATGTCAAGCCAAACAAGACCTAAGGCCGATCGAATTAGCTGATGAAGGCTGAAGACTTCTTGTTAACCTTAAGTCATTGGACTTTTGGACTTGTTCTTGGGCCCACCTCTATTACATCATCAATCAAGTTAATAGCCAACATGAAACTAAATGAGACCATATTGCCAACTTGCCACCCACGAGCCCGATGGCTCCATTACCATAGCCTGAATTACTAAAATAGTCATGAGACGGGGCCCACCATAATCTACTTCTCAAAGGTAAGCCAATGACATGAGATGACCGAATAGTGTGGCTCCGACCAGGAGAAGCCCGACTAGATGTTGATCAGTCCGAATGAAACTTACTAGTAGTCCGATTGGAACAATATGGTCTGCCCAAGTAAAAACTCATTTGGCCCTATCAACTTTGAATCAGTCACTTGTCCTTAATTTTTATGTAATCGGTCTCTATGTCCGATTGAAATATTCCAATCGGCCTTATACAAATTTTAAATAAAAAATGTATTTTTTGGGTGCAAACAACAACTGACTCTAACAGAAAGTTGAGGAGGGAACCATCATCAACTAGGTGTCAAAAAAGGGCATCAATTTCTCCTTCAGGTACTTGAAACGAGTAATTGAGAGTGGTTTGGTGAAAACATCAGATAGCTGATCAGTGAAGGGGACATGGGCAACATTAATTTGCTTATAAGTGAAGATCTTCTCGCGCATGAAATGGTAGTCCACCTCATGTGTTTCTGTTTGGTTGGAAAATTTATAAGTATGTGTGCGAGCGTGCCAGGCAAGTAAATTGCCAATGTGTATGTGTGATTATCCAAACTGCGCCTCACCAGGGAATTGTGGTGACGTTCGATGCCTTAACAAGGACTTTTATCGTGTAAGACGGAATAGAGATGGAATGTAAGAAACTGTGAATGCTCGACCATATGTTAGTTCGAACAACACAAAATGAAAGTAGAGTCACAGTAGGTCTTCGAAGAAGACACAGTGAGCAAATTAACTAAGAAGAGACAAAGTAGATGATTACTTCAAACTAACTACTAAGGAATTAAACTAAATTATGATTAAACTAATGAAACTAAACTACTCCTAATCTAAGGCCTTAGTGGTCGGATACTAAGAAAGGAGAAAACTATATGTTTGTATTGATTGATTGTTTGGTCAAGGACCTCTTACAATGAATACATCATGTGTATTTATAGATGCAAATCATAACCACCAATAACCACGCATTTGAATTTGAATATTTCCCTCCTATTACAATAACTACCAATTCAAATTCATTACACATAAGTTTCTTTCAAGAGAAGCTCCCTCCAAAATGTCTTCCACTCTAATCACCATTGATCTTCAAGTAATCATTTTTTATGTCCTCATATGATGACAAGTGTCCTGCAATAAATTTACTAATGGCTTCCATGGCAAGCCAAAATAGTATATAATAATAGTAATATAATTATTATATAGTAATATAATAACATAGTAAAATTATATTTTATGGTATAAACATAAGCCCCCCTGGTTCTTTGAAAATGAAGCGTACGTAATTTTTGAAGAACCAATTTCTTGATTTCCATAAAATAATATGATTAGTTTCGAAGCCAACACAACAACTACGAACAAGAAAAATGGCTTTAAAGTTGTCCTAAAGCCAATATAACAACAGCCTCTCAAATACTAAAAACTTTGCTTTAAACTGACTTTCAATAAAATGAAATAGCCTTGAAGGCTTCGAAGCCAATATTATTATTTTGAACACAAAACAATGGCTTTAGATTGGATTTAAAACCAATATAGTAATTTCAAACACAAAGTAATTAAATGGCTTTTAAATTTGCCTCGATGCCAATCTAATAATTTTGAACATAAAATAAATGACTTTCAACTTGTTTCAAAGCCAATATAATAGCTTCGAATACAAAATGAGTGGCTTTAAACTTACTTCGAAGCCAATACAAAAGATTTGAACACAAAATAAATGGCTTAAAATTGAATTCAAAGTAAATATAGGGGGTTCGAGCACAAATAAAGGATTTTATTTTTGCTTCGAAGCCAAAATAAAAACCTTGAACATAAAATAAACTATTTTTAATTTGGTTCAAAACCAATAGATTAACTTTTAAACACCCTACCAAAATATGGCTTTAGACTTAATTCGAAGCCAATAAATAAGTACTTCGAATATTAAATAAATGATTTTTAATTTTTTTGAAGCCAAAGTAATAGCTTTGAACACCAAAATATGGCTTAAACTTGATTCAAAGCCGATACCATTATTTTTGAATCACCAAAATGACGGCTTTAAACTTGCTTCGAAGCCAATATAAAAGATTCGAACACCAAAACAATGACTTCAAAGTTGCTTCGAAGCATACACGTACAATAGAAATATCTTCTAACACAAAATAAAGTGTTTTAAAATTGCTTCGAAGTCTACATAATAGCTTTGAATCTCAAAACAATGGCTTTAAATTTGCTTCGAAGCCAATGTAAGTATCCCAAAATATACCTTCATTTAACTGATTATTTTGGCATATATATTACCAATCAAATAAGCAAAGAACTACTACCTTTACATACATACATATATATATATATATATATATGAAAACACAACTCTCAATTTCATGGCTCTAATATTGAACCTACTTTACACAAGTGTTTCAAGTGACAAGCCAAATATGAGTCATGAGTCTCGTGACCACATCAAAAGAGACTATACAATTAACAGTCAATTACATCACCCCAAACCGGTCCTGGAGATATAAGATTTAAACCCACCAAAGATCAATTCGGTTCATTAAAATTCAGAAACACAGCAACCCATCGAAGGTGGTCAATTTCATGATTGTCCAAAAACTTCCAAAACACGAACCGCTATTTAAATCCCCATCCGCAGAGATCTAACCACGTCAGATACCAGCGACTTTGTTAAACAAATAAATAAATAAAACATTATAAGTACGCTCGAAGGGGATCGATTCGGATCACAACGAAGTCTTTATAATAATGCTGCCACAGAAAAATCCATATGGTCATAATCCATTTTTGATGAGAACCACAAAGCCAAAGTGGGTATTGACCAACTAAAGCCATGAATGACTTAAATAATTCATGAATTTCAATACTTTGTATTGTAATGTTGAAAAACTCGAATTCATGAACAAAAGTTGGTTCATGATTCTCAACCATACTTGGTTGTAAAATGGACCCCCCGAGTGTATTTTGATCACTATTATTTGGTTGATTAACCAATATGGGTGAAGAGGGTGATTGTGAATTTTTTGTTTCCACCATTAAAGGACTTCGAAAATTCTTCACAATCAATTTTTCATTAATTGGCTCGTAATTTTGAAGAACAGTTGACATCCCTCGAGCCATTTTGTGAAATTCATTTTCTAAAATAAAGAATTGGTCCTTTACTTGTTCCAATAATGGAATAAAATTAGTGAACCATTTTTTACCACCATAGTTTGGTGTTGATGGTGGTGAAGCATACAACACTTCAAAATTGTTGTCACCAAGATTTGATGTTAATGGGGGTGACACATACGCCCATTCATAATTGCTACTACCAAATTTTGGCGTTGATGAAGGTACAATATACCACCCTTCAAAATTTCTATAACTAAAGTTTGGTGTTAGTGAGGATACATATAACCCTTCAAAATTCATCTTGACACTTGGGTCCCACCGGGCGTGCCAAAAATGTTTGGTTGGAAAATTTATAAGTATGTGTGCGAGCGTGCCAGGCAAGTAAATTGCCAATGTGTATGTGTGATTATCCAAACTGCGCCTCACCAGGGAATTGTGGTGACGTTCGATGCCTTAACAAGGACTTTTATCGTGTAAGACGGAATAGAGATGGAATGTAAGAAACTGTGAATGCTCGACCATATGTTAGTTCGAACAACACAAAATGAAAGTAGAGTCACAGTAGGTCTTCGAAGAAGACACAGTGAGCAAATTAACTAAGAAGAGACAAAGTAGATGATTACTTCAAACTAACTACTAAGGAATTAAACTAAATTATGATTAAACTAATGAAACTAAACTACTCCTAATCTAAGGCCTTAGTGGTCGGATACTAAGAAAGGAGAAAACTATATGTTTGTATTGATTGATTGTTTGGTCAAGGACCTCTTACAATGAATACATCATGTGTATTTATAGATGCAAATCATAACCACCAATAACCACCCATTTGAATTTGAATATTTCCCTCCTATTACAATAACTACCAATTCAAATTCATTACACATAAGTTTCTTTCAAGAGAAGCTCCCTCCAAAATGTCTTCCACTCTAATCACCATTGATCTTCAAGTAATCATTTTTTATGTCCTCATATGATGACAAGTGTCCTGCAATAAATTTACTAATGGCTTCCATGGCAAGCCAAAATAGTATATAATAATAATAGTAATATAATTATTATATAGTAATATAATAACATAGTAAAATTATATTTTATGGTATAAACAGTTTCGTGCGGGTGTACATGGAACACAACAATGGCTGCAAGTGAGAAAGCACCAATATTGTCACACCAGATTGAGAGATCAGAGAGAATAGGTACATGAAGGTCCTTGAGAAGCTGTTGCAACCAAACTATCTCTGTTAGAGCCTTATACTCTGCTTCTGTTCTGGGACCAAGCAGATTGGACCCAAAGAATACATAAAACCATAGGTTAACAAGAACCTAGCTAGAAACCCATGAGATTGGAGTATGTTTCAATCCATAAAATGCTTTATTTAACTTGCAAACCAAACATCAAGATAACCGGGGGTTGTTGCCAATTTCGTCCTCAAGAAACCCATGAAGCAAAGCATTGGGCACATCTAATTGCTTGTTTGGCCAACCAAAATGAAGAACAATAGTAGTGACTAGCCGAATGGTTGGTTGTTTGATTACTGGACTAAAAGTATTGATGTAATGCAACCCGTCTATTTGTTGAACTCTTTAGCTACCAATCGTGCTTTATAACGAGCAATGCTGCCATCTAAATGTTGCTTGACTTTAAAACCCACTTGCAGCCAATAAGGCACTTGTTAGGAGGTAATGGAATAAGTGTCCAATCGTGTTGGGACAATACGGCATTAAACTCTTTAGAAGTAATAGCGCTCCATGGGAAGGGGGGAGCGTATTAGCATGGAGAAAGGTAGTGGGTTCATAGTGGAGGTAGGGATCAATAGAAGATGTGGCCACGTAAGCACAGTGATTGAAGGGATCTTTGGGTTAAAAAATACCGACTTTGGACGTAATTGCCATGGTGTGAGAGTTTTATGGTAGGGAAGGGATGATGAAAGAGCTGAAAGGAGTTGGAGCAGCAGGTTCTTGGAGAGTGTTGGGAGTTGTGGTTGTTGAGGGTAAAGTAGAGGTGATAGGAGACTTGAATGGATCATTAAGCAGGTGAAGAGTCAAACCCAGAAGGAAGATGATAAAAGTAATGGCCTTGGGAGGGGTTGAGAGTTGGATATGTAAGAGTGGGTGAAGAAGTTATAGGTAGATGGAAAGTAGCAGAGGGGTTGTTAATATGAGGTTCTAGCTATAGACATGGTGGGAAAGTACTTGGAGAGAGATGTAGAATGTAGAGATGAGGAGGAAGAGGGAGAAGTTGAGGACAGTGCATTCAAAAATTGATAGAAACTTGAGGGAAAAGGGAAACTGGTCCTCTACAAACTGAACATGTCTGGAGATATACAATTGGTGATACTCAAAATCCATACACTAATTACAACCCTTGGAATTAATGAAGAGCTTGTCGTAGAAAAACACAACAGTTGGACTTGGGATTCAATTTGGATGACCGACGGCCTATATGGTTGGAGCCGGTGATAGCAACAAAGTCCAAAAAGTTTTAGAAGAAAATAGTTGGGATAGCAGCTTATTGACAAGAATCTTCATAAGGTGATTTAAATTGGAATACTTGGGGGTGGCAGCCTATGGACAAGATAAGCAGCAAAAAGAAGGGCATCAGGCCGAAACCTATAGGGCAGATATAAATGTGGAGGAAAGTGAGGGTAGTTTCTACAAGATGGCGATGTTTCCATTTACTTACCCCATTATGCTATGGGAGTGTGGACAGGTTTTCTGATCAATGATGCCAAGCTGAGAAAGGAAATTAATTAATTAAACATGGGATTGTTAACAAATCCACCTCGTGTTCGAAAGACTTTAATAGGATGAGAAAATTGGGTCTCAACAAGTTTCTTAAATTGAACAAAGGCTTGAAAGGCTTCAGAGTTATATGCAAGCTAGAGGGTATATGTTGCTGCAAAAACTGTAAAAGAACAATATTACCAATAACAGTAGCCTTTGACGTTTTTCTTGGGATGACTCGCGGACTTAGTCGCTCTCTTTAAGACGCTTCGCGGCTCTGCCTAAGTTGTGCAAGCAGTTCAGATGATGGCCACGACGTCCCCAGGATAAAGCAGCCCAGAAATCGCCTCTGTCTCGAAAATCCTTGCACGGAGGAAGATCGGAAAACCCACACCCTTTCAAAATTGTTGCTCGAATATCAACCAAAAGAATGATATATCTACTATACTATAAGAACGAAGAAACAAGCACGTCAAAAAATATGAACTTCCTCTTTTGTCCTTCACTACACCCTAATTACTCATATAACTATCTATACATCGTAAGGATATATTGATTTGTCTGAGGGTAAATATGTCATTTTGGACAAATAATTACATTCAAGTCAGCTCTTGAAATTTTATTTAATATAATAATGAAGTTTTAATCAACAATCTTGTGTCTAATTACATTTGGATCAACAATTTTTGGGATATTTATTATTGACTTAAAAAAAAAGTCAACAAAAGTGGCTATTTTGATGGCTATTTAGGAATTGGTCACTAAAATTTACAATTTGGTCAACTTCTTCTCTCAAATGAGGTTTCAATCAATAATTTGTGTCTAATTACATTTGGGTCAATAGTTTTTGGGATATTTATTATTCACTTCATAAAAAGTGGCTATTTTAGTGGTTATTTAGGAATTGGTCACTAATATTTACAATTTGCTCAACTTCTTCTCTCAAATTTAGGATTCATATATTGTAATATGTGTAATTGCATTTAGGTCAGCAAGTTTTGGGATATTTATTATTCACTTTAAACAAGTTTTAAAAAGTGGCTATTTTAGTGGCTATTTAGGAATTGGTCACTAATTTCACATTTTGGTTAACTTCTTCTCTCAAATTTAAGTTCTGGTATATTTAAATTGTCAATTTAAGTGGCTATTTTAGTAGTTATTATTAATTGGTCACTAATATTTACATTTGGGTCAACTTCTTCCCTCAAATTCAGGATTTATAGATTGTATTTGAATATCAATTAAGGCCTACAAACACATTCATGCCATTTTTTATGAGAAATATCCTACTTGTGTCATATATTTTTAGTGGCGCTTTATTAGGTACCTTTACTACTCATTTATAAGATAGTCAGAATTATCAACTTCTTCCGTAAGAAGAGTTTTAGATTAAATAGTTATATTTACAATTTTCTATTTAACTGTTTTAACATCTTATGTTGATTTTTACAAGTGGACCTTATTTTGAAATAAAAAAAAAGGAAACGTGACACTTATTTTAAAAATATCCAAAAAAAAATGAAACGTTGGCACTTATTTTAGAACGGAATGAGTAATTATACCTCTCCAAAGACCTCTAATGTCAAGATTAATACACAATATATCTAGGAATACAACTATCCGACGGGCACGTGCCTTGCACGTGCACCCTCACTAGTATATATATATATACACATATATAAAACAATGGAAGAATGAATTTTCTGAATGTATATTTTTTTCTTCTTCGTCTTCCTTTTTTTCTTTTTTTTTTCACACAGTTTTTCTGTGATTGTCACTCTCTCTTAAAACTGATAGATGACTCCTAATGGTTATATATTTGTGTAAAACGATTTTGCTTGAAAAGTGGTGAACGTTCCAACCAAAAAAGGAGAAAACGATTCTAAAATGATCTGTTCATCGTGCTACGTGTGAGACCACAGACCAAGTCAAATCCATCACTCAAGGTCTGATGCTTATCAGTCTTTTGTAAAGAAATCTCTTTGTTTTATAACGTGTGGGCCCATACACATTATCACATACTTGACCCCAAGTAGTCAATTACGTAGGACAGCTAGAAGCTGTAGGTTCCCTTTTTTTTTTTAATTCTTATTTTATAAAATACACAAGTTCCAACAATAATCCCCCACTTATATTTTAAAAATAATTTAAGATCATCGAGCAACGTATTATAAGACTGTGTATAAGTAAAGGTGTTTTTCAACTTGAACATTTATGTAGTGATAGTGCTTCCGATTATCCTAGAGTAACCATAGTTTTGAACTCTATCTCAGACAACACCACACACACAGTCCTACTAGGGTGAAGTTCAAAAACCAGCACTTTACGGCCATGTGCTTATATCCCAGTATAGTGAATGATCTAGAGAATTAGCCCAAAATTTCATAGGAAGCTGCCTCACTTCCACATTCGCCTAGGTGAGTCTAACAAGGATACTCCTGTAGCTAGGTATCCCACTCCAAATGGAGTTTAGATCTCATTAAGAGTTATAAATAACTCAACCTTCTGTCCTTTAGGATGTCATGCTTCGTAGGGATGGACTTGGAGTATTACCCCCATATATAGATATTAGCATGATTCCACTCATATCACTCATGTCTTGTTATTACCCTTTGAACCTATTTCTTGGGATCTCCAGTCTATAGGTTGGGTTACTATCACAAGTGACTTAACTATCTAAGGGCTTTAGTCCCATCCCTTTCGAGGTTTTACAAACCTTCTCTCGTGCTAGTCCTTTCGTCAAAGGATCAGCCAAGTTCTCCTCAGACCGTACATAATCCACTCTTACAACTCCAGAAGAGAGAAACTCTCTAATAGTGCTGTGCTTGCAACGTATTTGTCGCTTCTTGCCGTTATAGTAACGGTTCTCAACTTTTGCAATAGCCGCAGTACTATCACAATGGATTAGGACAGCTGGTATCTCTCCCATAAAGGGGTATCTAATAGCAGATTTCTCAGTCAACCTGCCTCCTCACTAGCCGTAGCTAGTGCTATCATCTCTGACTCCATAGTGGACTGAGCCAATATAGTCTGTTTCTTAGACTTCCATGAAACTGCGCCTCCAGCAATACAAAAAATGTATCCACTAGTGGCCTTGGAGTCATCTGATAGGGTATTCCAATCAGCATCGCTATATCCTTCAAGGACAGCGGGAAACTTCTGATAGTGTAATTTTAGGTTCATCGTCCTTTTTAGGTAACGCATGACCCTTTCAATAGTATGCCAATGCTCCATACTAGGTCTACTAGTAAACCTACATAGTACTCCAACAGCATAAGCTATATCTGGCCTAGTGCAATCAGTAGCATAACGGAGGCTACCAATGATGCTCGCATACTCAGTTTGTCTAACACTGTCACCAGTGTTCTTGAACAATTTTACACTAGGGTCATATGGAGCACATGCTGGTTTATAGTTAAAGTAATTGTATTTCTTTAGAATCTTTTCAATGTAATGAGATTGATCTAAAGAAAGTCCCTTTTCTGACCTAGTAATATTAATTCCAAGAATTACACTAGCTTCTTCTAAATCTTTCATATTAAAGTTGGCACATAAGAAAGATTTAACTTCATTAATGACATGAATATTTGATCCAAAAATAAGTAAGTCATCCACATATAAGCAAATAATAGTGCAAGTATTGTTTTCAAATTTGTAATAAATGCACTTGTCACTTTCATTTATTTTAAAACCATTTGAGATGACTAAACTATCAAATTTATCATGCCATTGTTTAGGAGCTTGTTTTAAACCATAAAGAGATTTATCCAATTTGCAAACTTTATTTTCTTGACCAAAAATAACAAAACCTTTAGGTTGGTCCATATAAATTTCTTCTTCTAATTCACCATTTAAAAAAGCTGTTTTAACATCCATTTGGTGTACTACTAAATCATGAATAGCAGCTAAAACAAATAGTACACGAATAGAAGTAATTCTTGTGACAGGTGAATAAGTATCAAAGAAATCAATATTTTCTCTTTGTCTATAACCCTTAGCTACAAGACGTGCCTTATATTTATCTATCGTGCCATCGGGTTTCAATTTCTTTTTAAGAATCCATTTGCAACCTATTGTCTTACAACCAGGTGGAAGATCTACTAAGTGCCAAGTTTTATTTGATTCCAATGATTCCATTTCATCATTTATAGCTTCTTGCCATAAATCAGCATCTATAGAAGTCAAAGCTTCTTGGAGGGTGTTAGGATCCTCCTCTAAGTTGTAAGTATAAAAGTCAGTCCCAAAATCCTTCGCGATTCGGGCTCTCTTACTTTTTCTAGGTTCTAGTTCTATTCATTTGGTTCTACTAATCTAGGCGTATCATATGATGTTGAACCCCCACTATTTTTAAATTTAAAAGGAAATTTATTTTCGAAAAAATCAACATCACTAGATTCAATTATAACATGATTCTTTAAGTCATAAAATATGTGAGCCTTACTATTAATAGCATAACCAATAAAAACACATTCATAAGCTCTACTAGCTAATTTGGGCCTTTTAGGGTATGGAATTCTAATATATGCCAAACAACCCTATGTTCTAAAATAATCCACATTTGGTTTTCTTCCTTTCCAAATTTCATAAGGGGAAATATTAGTTTTAGAGTTAGGAACTCTATTTAATACATGACAAACAGTTAATAATATTTCCCCCCACCAATGAGAAGCCGCCCCTGAATTTAATAAAATAGCAACTACTAATTCAGTAAAAGTTCTATTTTTTCTTTCAGCTTTTCCATTCATTTCAGGGGAGTAAGGGGCAGTTTTTTCATGAATGATTCCATTAATTTTATATAAAGCAATAAATTCATCATAATCATATTCATGTCCTCTGTCACTACGAAATCTTTTAATTTTTTTATTAAATTGATTTTCAATCTCATTTAGGAAAATTTTGAACATGTCAATGGCTTCACTTTTATTTTTCATAAGATAAACAAATGAATAATTTGAGCTATCATCAATAAAAGTAATAAAATACCTTTTTCCATTTCTAGTTAAAATTCCTTCATATTCACAAATATCTGAATGAATTAATTCAAGAGGTTCAGATTCTCTAGTGACAGATTTATGTGGTGTTTTAGTGATTTTTGCTTGACTACAAAATTCACATTTGTCAAATTCATTTAAAGACAATTGTGGAATGTATCCTAGACTACTCATATTTTTCACAAGCCTTTTATTCACATGACATAATCTAGCATGCCAAACATTAAAAGAACACAACATTTAAGCAGAAGAAGAAATTTTATTAAAATCAACATTTAACTTAAACATGCCCTCAGTTGCATAACTCTTTCCAACAAACACTCCACTCTTAGTTAAAGTAAAAAGATCAGCCCCAATAGTTTGAGTAAAGCCAACCTTGTTGAGAAGATAGCCCGAAACAAGATTTTTCCTCATTTTTGGAGTGTGCAAGACATCCTTCAAAATGACAGTCTTTCCAGAAGTAAACTTCAATTCAACCTCCCCAATACCAGCAACAGTAGTGGTGTGGGAATCACCCAACATCACTTTCTTGTCCTTAGCTTCAGAATAGGATTTGAACATGTCACGGTCATAGCAAACATGGCGAGAGGCACCAGTGTCTACCCACCTCCCCTCGGATCCACCAACAATGTTAAGCTCGGAAATCATAGCAACGAGCTGCTCTTCGGCAAGATTTTCTTGGGGAGCAACTCATCGTTGATTCCTACAGTTTCGAGCCATATGACCTGGCTTACCACAATTATAGCAAACAAACAGTCCAGCTTCATTTATTCCTGAGGGGGGTATGTTCCTATTCTGATTTGGCTTCGGATTCTGATTCTTGTTGTTATTGCGGTTCTTGTTCTGATTCCGATTTTGAAATTTCATGGTTTTTGCAGGTGGTTTCAGAACAACAGAGGTTTTATTTTTAGAAAAATTTTGAGGTTTCTTGTTGTTGGAAACAACAAGAACCTGTTCTTTCAAATCTTGTTTTCTTGCCTCCTCCTCAATACGAAGGCGAGTTATCAAACTTTCCAATGAAAATTCTTTGGTTTTGTGTCTCAAAATATGTTTGAAATCTTTCCAACTTGGGGAAAGCTTGTCAATAATGACAGCAACTTGAAACTAATCATTTAAATCCATGCCCTCAGAAATTATCTCATGAGCAATTTGTTGTAGCTCATAGGATTGAGCTTCAACAGATTTGTCATCCGTCATTTGGTATTTCAAATAACGGCTGACTGCAAATTTCTTTGCTCCAGCTTCAGTGTCATATTTTTTATGAAGGGCATCCCAAACGTTTTTGGCAAAATCACAGTTTGCATAATAGTCATAAAGACTGTCAGAGAGTCCATTCAAAATATAATTTTTGCAAAGAAAATCATTTTCATTCCATATGTCAGACTCTCTGATTTGAGCAACAGTGGGATTTTCAGAAACAGTGGGTTTTTCAGAAAGACAAAAAGATTGCAATTTTTTTCGTAGTTAAGAAAAACATCATTTTCATCCTCCACCGTTTAAAGTGAAGGCCCTCAAATTTGAAGGGTTTGTTGAGGTCATGGGTAACAGAGAGCATTGAAGATTCCATGGGAGATGTAACGTCTTAAAATTGTTGCTGTAAAAACTGTAAAAGAACAATATTACCAATAACAGTAGCCTTTGACGTTTTTCTTGGGATGAGTCGCGGACTTAGTCGCTCTCTTTAAGACGCTTCGCGGCTCTGCCCAAGTTGTGCAGGTAGTTCAGATGATGGCCACGACGTCCCCAGGATAAAGCAGCCCAGAAATCGCCTCTGTCTCGAAAATCCTTGCACGGAGGAAGATCGGAAAACCCACACCCTTTCAAAATTGTTGCTCGAATATCAACCAAAAGAATGATATATATATATATACACATATATAAAACAATGGAAGAATGAATTTTCTGAATGTATATTTTTTTCTTCTCCGTCTTCCTTTTTTTCTTTTTCTTCACACTATTTTTCTGTGATTGTCACTCTCTCTTAAAAACTGATAGATGACTCCTAATAGTTATATATTTGTGCAAAACGATTTTGCTTGAAAAGTGGTGAACGTTCCAACCAAAAAAGGAGAAAAAGTTGCAACTAAACTGATATGTTCATCGTGCTACGTGTGAGACCACAGACCAAGTCAAATCCATCACTCAAGGTCTGATGCTTATCAGTCTTTTGTAAAGAAATCTCTTTGTTTTATAACGTGTGGGCACATACACATTATCACATACTTGACCCTAAGGTAGTCAATTACGTAGGACAGCTAGAAGCTGTAGGTTCCCTTTTTTTTTAATTATTATTTTATAAAATACACAAGTTCCAACAATAGTATAGGTCCAAATGTATCTAGAGAAGTCATCAACAAAGATGACATAGAATCTCAGGTAGTAATAGAAAAGAGTGGAATTGGGTCCCCACACATCACTGTGAACTAATTCAAGATGATTATTAGCGGACGTAAGAGAAGTTTTAAAAGGGAGCTTGTGACCCTTGAGGTGACAAGGAGAAGATAGAGAGGGGATAAGTTGGTTCATGGCCGGAAGACTTTGAGAACTAGATGAGGGATGGCCTAAAACTGAAGTGCCAGAGGGAAGAGGAATTGTGGACTTGAAGGAATTGAAGGATATAAACCCAGAAAGCATGAGCCTTGAAAGAGAATCTGATTGGAAACTTTATAATCAGTGATAAAACAACTAGAATCAATGATGACTCTACAATTATTGTCTTGAGCCGGGCCGTTATGGGGACATACAAGAAGTTATGTTTGGTTTGTGGAACATGATCAGCATATATGTGACAACAAAAGATTTTGAGATGGCCTTGGTAAAAGACCATCACCAATGTGTTGAATAGACAGACACCTGAGCACCATTATCTGCTAGAATATTTTAATAAAATAGGAAAAAGTGGATTACAAAAGTTCCCACTTATGGATTGACATACATAACATTACATGTATATATGTATTGTATAGTATTTAATATAATATATTATATTGTCATGTTGTAAAATTCTGGAAGAGTTAGAGACAGTTTTGGAAGAGTTTTTATTGGTTCTAATATTCATATGACTGGTAGTGTTTAACTTTACATTAAGCCCAAACTTAATGCTTGTTTGGACGTTACAAACTTTATGATTGGTTTAGCAATTAATAGTTTTTTACCTATTAAAATAGTGTTTTTCCTCAACTATTTTTTTAAGAGAGGTCCAATAGGAGAGGTAAAAACATCAGGAAGTCAAGTTTTTTGGAAAAGAGAGGAAGATAGTGAGTTTCCTTTTACAACATATTTTTCACTTCAATTCTAGTGAGTTTCTCACATTTATAAAAGAGAACAAAATCATTTTGTAGTTCATATATGTTTGTTCCTTCCAATATGTAAAGAGAGCTTCCCAATTTCTATTACTGCGCAACAAGATCTGAAAGGTGTGAGTTTACCAGTTTTTTGATGTGCAAAAGAAACTGAGACAGAGGATATTCTGGGTTGTTTTATCCTGGGGGCGACATGACATGTACGAAATGCTTGCACACATTTGGGCAGAGCCGCGAAACGTCTTAAAGAGAGCGAGACCCGCGACTCGGCACAAGATTTGTCAAAGAGGCTACTGATCTGGTAATTCAGTTCCAATTTTATTCTCATGTTCCTACAATTTTAAGACGTTCTTCTTCTGCTATGAATTTGGATCATCCTCTCTTAGTCCCCAGATTTCAACAAACCCATTTAAATATGAGAATATGCACTTAAAAATTGAAGACAGAAAATGCTATTTTTCTGGACTACGAAGAAATTGAGTTTCTTTAGACATTTTTGGAAAAATCTGATGAACCTAGAAATTTTTGTGTGGGTCATATTAAAGCCACAGATAATTCGGTAGCAAAACAATTTTTACGCAATGGGGGCAAAACATGTGTTTGCGTATATTGATATATGTAACATGATTTGCTATAACTTAATCTTTATTAACCTACGAGTTTTGTACATATATATATACACACACATAAAAATATGGAACTCAGTAACTAGAAAACGTTTGTTGTTATTTCTACAGAAGTTTTAATTTTTGTATTTAATTTTGCTACCTTAGTTCATTAGGATTGTTGTGTACTGGTTATTTTGGCAATTTAGACTCAGATCAGAGAGGTTGTAGATGTGGGTTTTCATCCTTAACAGGACAGCCGCGGAGGTGGTTGCCTGTGGTGGTATTATTATTACTACTAAATTGTTTACTTTCATCATCACGTGTTGCCGCTCGTCCATTAATATTCAACGGTTGCAGCAACACTAGTAGTACTATATACATATATATATTTCATTCTGAAAGATCATAATGGTCCAGTCAATCAGTGGTTAATTTCAACTTAGATATATTTGTAACGCTTAATTACCTTTATTTTAATTCAAACGCGTACGACTAGGATTAATGTTGCTAGACTCCAGAATCTCCAGATTCACCAATTCATGATAATATGACTACGAATTCCATTATTTGAGCTTTGATTTAATCCCTGGAACATAAGAACCCACTTGATAGATATGAAAGTGGGTTTTGTAATTTGGCTACGGTTGATTGGTTGGGTAGGTAAAAAAAATAACAATAATAATAATAATAATAATAAAATAGAATATATATATATATATATATGAAAGTCGCCTTACCCATGAAATATGGAAAAACACCATAGTAGTGCTAGACCACAATGTTATTTGTAGTGTTGAACAAGTGGGTTTGAGTAATTTTTACTAAATTCCACGAACTCTATTGGAAATTTGAGACCACCACGATGTGGATCTGGTCAGAATCTATCTCCTTTATAACTATGAATTTGTGAGGTTTTTTTTTCGTTAAGGCTCTCAAATTAGAAAGGAGGGTGGGCCATCATTGTTGTTGTGGCATATAATTTCATTCATATAATAGTTACATGTGTGTATGATTTCTGTCACCAGCCCACTTTATTTTAGGCTTGTTTATCTCCCCAATATGAGTACACATATATAAGCTCAAGTGGGGACACAGGGTGGTGGAGTGATATACAGGTAACGAGGAATTATAGTGTGTGGTTGGTTTGCGTGAACTTGTTGACTATTTTGACCCAATAGCTCTGGTTTGCGATATTTTGTTCATTCGAGTTCCATTTGATATGATTTTTAATATATATATATACATATATTAAATTGAAGAATAGTGGGGGTTATCAACCTATTGTAAACCCATCAAGATATATTGCATTTAGAGTGCATTTTATTTAGCGCTCAGAAGACTTTGAAAGTAAATTTTATACATTTACTTCAAAAGGAGATCCTATTTATTTAGAGGATACTCTTGCCTTTTCAAATGTTAAGTTTTGAAAAGAAGCCTTTCAAAATAAGATGAATTTTATTATTTTCAATCATATATATTTGAAAACTTGTGGATTCGTCATCCAAGTGTAATATTATAGAAAAGAAATGAAGCCTTACAAAGACTTTTAAACTTGATGATTTTATTGAAAATATGATTCTTGGATACCTATTCTCCCATTTTTACATCCGTTAAATTTTATTAGATATTGTTGCAAGCTATGGTTTACATACTTGTGAAATGGATGTTAAAATCGATTTTTATGGAGAATTAGAAGATGAGATTTTATTTGGATACACCGGAGGATTTATAGATCGAATAAAGTGTGTATTCTTATATATCCTTTATATGGTTGTTTAAAACTGATTCCTAACTAGTAGCATGGAATTTTTTGATCAAACTATTATCTTAAAATAGTTTTAAAGTCAAAGAGAGTGACAAATTTATTTATCATAAACACAATGATGGAGTATGTGTTATGGAATTTATGATTTATTAAATTTTTTTTCTATTTTAGAGATGGCAAAAGAGACAAAAATTTATTGTCACTTAATTTTATATGAAAGGATTTGGATGAAACAAGTGTAATTTAGAGATTAAAATTACAAGAGTTTATGGTGTCACTTTGAAAAAGATTTTGAGAAATTACTATTATTTTCATATGAATGCCTCTAGGCATATGAGTAACAATCACAATTGTTACTAGTGATTCTCTCCAACGGAGAATGAAAATATTTTACCTGGTGGTTTACTCGATACTAAGGTTCTAATATTGGCAAAGTGAAATTGAATTTCATCTCCGAAAGAAATTAAATTTTTAAAAATGTATTGTAGACCCCGGAGATAGGAATAAATTATTTTTTTAATCATGTATTGCTTGAAAGGACCATGAACTTCATATTAATAATGAGAGGTTTACCGCTGTCCTTAAAGGATATAGCGAAGCTGATTGGAATACCCTTTCAGATGACTCCAAGGCCACAGTAGTACACCTTTTGATACTATTGGGGGCACAGTTTTAAGGAAGTCTAAGAAATTGACTATTTTGGCTAAGTCCACGATGGAGTCAGAGTTGATACCATTAGCTAGTGCTAGTGAGGGAGCTTGGCTGAGAAGCCTGCTATGAGATATTCCCCTTTAAGGGAGAGATTGATACTAGCTGTTTTGATCCACTGCGATAGTACCGCGGCTATTGCAAAAGTAGAGAACCGGTTTTATAACGGTAAGAGGTGACAAATACGTGGTAAGCACAGCACGGTTAGAGAATTTCTTTCTACCGGGGCTGTAAGAGTGGATCATATACGGTCTGAGAATAATATAGTTAATCATTTGACGAAAGGGTTAGCTCGTGAGAAGGTTTGGAAAACCTCAAAAGGGATGGGGCTAAAGCCCATTGGTAGTTGAGTCACTTGTGATGGTAACCCAACCTATAGACTGGAGATCCCAAGAAATAGGTTCAAAGGGTAATAACAAGTCACAAAGTGATATGAGTTGAATCATGCTATTGTATATAAACGGGGTTTACTCTCCGAGTCCATCCCTTAAGAAGCATGATATCCTGAAGTGATACATGGATGAGTTATTTGTAACTCCTAATGAGATCTAAACTCTATATTGAGTGGGATACCTAGCTACAGGAGTATCCTTGTTAGACTCACCTATGTGAATGTGGAAGTGTGGTTGCTTCCTATGAAATTTGGGCAAATTCTCCAGAGCTTTCGCTATACTGGGATATAAGCGCATGGCCATAAAAGTGCTGGCTTTTGAACTTCACCTTAGTAGGGTTGTGTGTGTGGTGTTGTCTGAGATAGAGTTCAAAACTACGGTTACTCTAGTATAATCGGAAGCACTATCACTATGTAAAGGTTCAAGTTGAAAAACACATTTATTTATGCAGTCCTATGATCAGTTGCTCGATGAAATTTTTATTTTTAAAATTTATTTTTATTAAAATAAGTAGGGGATTGCTAGAATATTTTAATAAAATAGGAAAAAGTGGATTACAAAAGTTCCCACTTATGGATTGACATACATAACATTAAATGTATATATGTATTGTATAGTATTTAATATAATATATCATATTGTCATTGTTAATAAATATGCACGCAAGCATACTAGTCGGGTTTAGGTCACTTACCTAGCGGAATAGCCCGACGGATCGCCGAACGGTATTGTTACGAGCCCGGCGACTTCACCCACGAACTGCTGCTTCATGTTACCTCTGTGTACTCTCTTATGCATCGCCTAGGTCGTAGAGGACGCTTCTTGAGCCATCCCCATGACAGTCACGCACTAGATCCCAAGCCCTTGTGGTGATAGGCTAGAGAGAGAAACCGTGGGGAGAGAGAGAGACTGAGATTTTAGGTCTCCTTAGGTTTTCAATGTGTAATACACACATATATATATATAAGCACAATGAAAACCTAACAGGCTTGGGACTCTAAAGCCCGCAACTTGATGTCCAAGCCAGGTCTTATTGGACCCAGTCCAATAACATGTGGGTGCCCGTATGGCCCGACCACAGTATGTCTTACATCTCTCACTCACCCACATAGGGTTAGTTCTAAAACTAATCTCTCAACACAACAGAATTTCTCATCTCTTCATACAGGGAAATAGAACGTGCGACCTTACGAAAAGAAAGTACAGCGACAGGAGTGTAATGCCAAATCATCACCATAACCAGCAAGACACATCACTCGGAAGCTTCTCGTGTATGCCTTAGACGATTCAACCACACCAGACACAGCATTCTCAATCCCTCGGTGAAAAGAATTGCTGCACCACCTCAATGTAATGTACTCATGACATATCAGTAACAAAATACGATTGTCGCAAGCCTGCTAATGAGTCACAAAAACATGGTGTGTAATTGAATGGTCTTCCTTGAGCCCACATGTCAATCTGACTAACTTGACTGCTTGCCCAAACACGCCCCATAGAACGGAATTGTCTTGTCGTCCTAGGATAGCATGCTAAAGTAGCTGTCATCAAGCGTCCTCTTCATGACATAGTCTCAAGTCGTGAAGGTAACCAGTTTGTAGGATAACCAATGTCTTGGATATGCTACATGGCACACACAGCAATGAAGAGGAATCCATTCACTGCTGCACAGTCGATCGCAAAAGCACATACAGTATAAAATGTATGCTATGGCGTTCTTCCATAAAAATGGGCATGTCACTCTATGTTTGGAAAACAAGTAACGTTATACGAATCTTAGTCTAGACGTTACACAACACGTCTAACCAGAGTTTTCCAACACAGTCGTCACTCCTGGCGCCCGTCTGAAAACTCACATTCGGCTATAAACAGGCTACATAGAGTCGTGGGATATCTCTATGTTCGACCAAGTATAAGGTCTCATCTTAAATCCATCTAAGGCGACATATAGAAATAATAGGGTTTATATCTAGCTCGCTGTTCTTATACTGCGTAGATATAAGTGTTCAAGATCGCTTTCTAAGCGCTATGGACACACATGTCCTAGCTAGCTATCTAAGTGCCATGAACACATGTCTCATCTTGCTCGCCATCTAAGCGCCATGGACACGCATGTCCTAGTTCGCTATCTCGGCGCCAAGGTAAATCACTCGTGTGAGCAGGTCGATTCAAGCTCGGTGACATTTAAGAAATGTGCATTCATTCCATTCATATAACAAACATATATGTATGGAAACCAATTAGTTTATTATTAACTGATAATAATACTTGAATAATAATGTCAATACCACAATAAAATGTCTAAGCACATCAAATCCCCCAATGGAGATGTGCCTTAAGACAACTTCCCTTTGCGCAAATCACATCTCAAATGTGACACATGCTAGAATGGTTTTGAAATCTTTTGCATATGCTCAGGCTTACGTGCTATCACCTTCGATGAGTACAACCTCATCACTATGAGATAAAGAGCCTAGCCACTGCAAAAATTCTTCAACCAAAACAGCTTCTCTAACAGCTACAGAGCACGTCACTATTATGCTTCCATCGTGGAGAGCATAAGGCAAGGTCCACAGTACTCTTGCGAACATATTGCAAGATACTCTTCACTACTCTCTAGTGATAGGACCATGGTTGCTATGGCAATGACTAAACAAACTGCAAAGCAGACATCTGACCGAGTACACACATTAGCATACTTCAGATTCCCCATTGCGGACGCATATGGAAAACTGGACATTTGTTTCTTCTTCTCATTATTCTTAAGACATTGATCTAAGATCAAGGTGAGTCCTCAAAAATGGGATGTCTATGGGTTTTCAATTTTTCATGTGAAAACGTTCAAGAACCTACATCTTGTAAGTCCCTCGAGACAAACAGAGGAGCTTCTGAGAACAATATCTCACAGTCTAAACTTCCAACACATAGTTGGAATCACCCATGTCCTCAATCTCAAACTGAGAGGATAACCACTCTCAAGTGGCGACAATAAAACTCATCTCATTCCCAGCTAAAAAGACATCATCAACATATAAAGAATTAGAACACTTTCCTTGGACCATTTAATGTACACACATTGTACCACTGCCTAGACGATTGTTAACTTGAGATAATAAATAGATCGTTTGAGACAGCACACTTTTGCGCTCGTTCCCTTTGGTCACAACACTAATGGGATGATCCATATTTATCTCTTCGTCTTGTTCTCCATTGAGAAAAGAACAGTTTAAACATCCAACTAAAAAAGGTTCAAAAACTAAATATGCGATAATTGCTAGGATAAGGCGAATGGAGTCAGATCTCACCCTTTGGGAGAATATGTTTCCATGGTCTATACCCTTTCTGGGTACAAACTATCGCCACAAGGCGCGCCTAATACTTGTCAATTGAACCATCTGTCTTGCGTTAGATTTTGAAAACATACTTGTCTCCAATAGTCTTACACACAGGCGGAATGCCAACTAACTCCCAGACTTTATTTGCGTCCATAGAGCTCATCTCATCTAGCATAGCAACTATCCACTCAGTTTCAGCAAACGAAGAGAAACTCTTCAACAAAAGAAGTAGGCTCATCCAGTCATCCTCATCCACTTGTGCACACAGTTGCACACATATGAAAATGTCTTCCTCAATTTCAAAACAGCGATAGGGAACTTTTTCCTCATCACCATATAGTGTACTACCTGAGAATCTTGAGTACCTAAGTGGTGCACTCCCACTATCTAGTACACTCCCACTAGCGTCTAGCGGTGTACTCCCACTCGGGTCGAGACTAGTACCATTTTACAGCGATTATTGGATGTGGATTCTCAATCTCCCCACCTTCGCTTAAAGATGGTATGTTGTCTTCAACATCCTCCAACTCATAGAGGTCAAGATATCTCTTAGTAATACAAATCTGGGGAAGTCATTCTCAATATCATGTGGCACCATTTGTCATTCCTATACCCGTTTGTTCATTATACATAACACAGGCTATCGAGCTATTAGAATACCTTATAAAGGTATACTTTCCAGCTCTTGAGCATAGTTTCTCGCACTTATACGAGGTATAGTGAACATGACCTCCTGAGCTCCTCGGGCGTAAATGCTCCAAAATGAACTTTTCGCCTTTCCATAGCTCATAAGGGGGTAGAGGGAATTGACTGAGAAGAGGCACTCTAGTATGTAGGCAGCAATCAATAGTACATCCCCCAAAACAACTTTGGGAGCTTGACTTGCGCCATCATAGTCCTAGCCATATCTAGGAATGTCATATTCCTTCTTTCTACAACACCATTTTGTTGCGGAGTTTTCGGAACATAAAGTTGTCTGCGTTTCCCCTTTTTCCTCACATAGTTCCCAGAACTGATTAGATAAATACTCTCGATCCTCACATCGCGCGAAATCATCTATAAAGGTGAGAAAATAAGAGGCGCCATGACGTGCCTTTACAACCATAGGTCCTCAGGTATTTGAGTGAACTAGCTCTAATGCTTGAGTAGCTCTAATAGCCTCTCTAAAAGGCTTTCGGCATGCTTTGCCAACTAAGCAAGACTCACACATAGGTAGGTCAACCTTAGAGAGTGGGCCCAAAAGGGCTTCTCGAGCTAATCAAGTCATCCTATTACATCCTATGTGTTCAAGTCTAGCATGACATGTCTCAGAATAAATGAATAACAGAGGAAACTAGAATTATATAAAACAACTCTTAAGTAGTTATCCCTAGATAATCATGTCCTAGTAACACTACCACCAAAAAGTATCCATCCTATTAATACCGAACTGGAGAACGCCCTCGATTGCGCTCTTCCACCTTGTTAAACTTGGGCGCAAACTTGCTGGCCCTACCCTGCCTCCAGGCGGGTTTAGCCTTATCATTACGTTTAGGCCCACTGGCCTTGCGCTTACTTCCACTTATGGAAGTAGTGGTCAAGAGTATAGCTATACGGTTTGCCTTACCTTTTTGGCACTCCGTATTCAGCTCAACATGTCAGAAAATGTCAAAACCAAAAATTTAACATTTCCGTTGTGGATCATGATTATTTTTCTATGGACCCGCGAATCAGGCAAAGAACTAATCATAGCCTGAAACTGCAGTTTGCCAGTAAAGATGTTCCGAGTATTCTGAAATCACAAATCATACCTGTCATCGACCTTAGATGTCCAGTCATCGTGTACTTGGAACGTTTCCTTTACTTTTTTGAACTTCATAACTAGATGGTTAATCTAGTAGTGAATGTGCCATCGAAAACAATTTAAAGCTGATCTCATAATACTTTGGCTATTGGGTAGTACATATACTTCACAACAAGATAATGGTGCATGCTGCTTATCACAAAGCGCGTGCTATGATCCTTCTCGAGCCAAGTATTATAGGCTATTAAGGTTGTAATGATATTGGGCCGGAGGCCCATTATTCGGTTTAATGGGTTGGACCATAGAATAAGCATAGAGCCCATAAGTTCTTACTCATCCTATCAGTGTGTTACTTTGCAGTGTCATATTACAAAAAATTAGTCCCTTTTAAACTTGTTACTTTTATAAAGATCAACAAAGTGTGATTTGGAAAACATTGTTTTTGTGAATCCAAAAAATTTGAAGAATAATATTTGAGAACATGCGCAAGGGATTGACATTATTATTTGCACATTTCATAAGGTTTGTTTTAAAATCCAATTACAAATAAGTTTTCCCTTTCTACAATTTAAGACCAAAAAATTAGCTATTGCTCATTAATCAAATCTTAATTTTGTAAATCAAGAAAACCTTTTATAATTGATTTTTCTAAACAAACATCAATTAGATGGTACAATTACCTATCTAAGATCATCCACAAAATATAAAGTGCACCATACAACAAAGGTGCACATGGACCCCCCACGTGGGTCCGAATTGACAACTTAGAACTCATGTTAAGGTAATTCAAGTGTATGATTTATGAACAAAGAAAACCATCCCTTTACAAGTAGGCTTTTCCAATACAAAAAATAAAACCCTCATCCTCACATTACATTTATAGCCCATAAAAAATAGGGATGCTTTGTTCATAAACATATACAAGAACAGCCTTAAACATACATCGTAAGGACACAAGCTCTATAAATTGTCAATTATTGTCCATTCATTTAAGCCAGATTAAAATGTATCAATCACACACATCAAGCACTCATGTGGTCTTATTATAAAATGAATGGACTCATCCGTCACTCCACTTAAGGAGGAGGAATTAGAGGTCATAGGGTCAACCAATCACAAACAACAATAATTAAACGTGACCAACAATGCAATGAGCCTCTAAAAATAATAAAATGCGCAATAAAATGATTATTGCATAGCCCGGATAGCTCCCATAAGCTAAGTAAAATCAATGAAAAAAATCCTGAATTTTCATTAATTTTAACCTAATTTTAGGTCTTAAAACATAATTTAAAACCAATTTATTAAGGGCCCTTTAAATTAACAATCAATTTTAAACCTTATAGAAAATTTAATTAATTGAAAAACAAAATTTTCATTATAAATAAAAATTTCCAGAATTTCACCAAGGCCCAAAAACATTTTGGATCAATTTAACATAATAAATTGATCTTAGTTAAACAAAATTAACTATGAGCAACAAAATTCCTAAAAATACAAAAATTCAAGAATTTGTTCTCCAAAGATTTCAGTGGTCTAACATGGTGTTCCAAACACCTCATATTAATTTCAAAAATTAATTATCTATTTTGGCTATTTTAAGCAATTAAATAAATGCCCATAAGCATAAATTTAATGCTCTAAAATACCAGAACAAAAAATGAGATAATTCATAAAATTTTCTCAAGTCTTCAATCAGTGTACAAAACACACTAGACATTAAATTCAAGAATTAACAACTTTAATTGGTTATATTTTAAGCAATTAATATTGCATACTCAACACAACATATATGCTCTAAAATCCGTCCCAAAGAGCGAGAAAATACACTAAAATAATTTTCTCAAGCTACCACTTGTGTTCTAAACACATTGTGTTAATTCTCTGAACTAATAATCAATAAAAATATTTTAAGCAATTTAATATGTGTACAAAAACACACAATTATATGCTTTAAAATATTAATATGATTGAAATAATTTACCAAAAATTACCTGTGGATCCCACAAAATTTTAAATAGTCTTAAAACAGTGTCCCTTATTAATTACAAAAATTAATAATATATTATGGCCATTTTAAGCAATTAAATAAACGTCCATAAACATTAATTATATGCTCCAAAATGACATAAATACATGATAATTTACACAAAAAATTATCTTAGAGACCCTTACAGTGTACTAGACACTATATATTAATTTCAAAAATTAACATGTAATTTTGGATATTTTAAGCAATTAAAAACATATATAAAACACATATTTTATGCTCTAAAATACCAAAATCAATGAAAAAATTTACCATAAAATTATTTCTGATCCCACACAATGTCCATAAGATAGGAAAAATAAAAAATTAATTTTTCACATTTTTTCAAAATTTTAAAATAATTTAAACTATTTTAAAAACTTTAGTTTGTTGATAACCAAAAACTGATTATTACTAAAAAAAAACTAATAGGGAGTTTGTTTTAAAAAAAAACATACATGAACACTGCGGAGCCCATGGCCCAATTGTCTGTGCGTTGTGAGAAAACCCAAACATTGCCAATGACAAACACATGAGTCACATGAGTCATGCATGACTAAGTCCGGGCCCACCAAAAAATCAAATGTGCACACATTCACTCACGGTGTGACACGCGCATGGTGTGATTGGGAGTGAAAAGGAAGGCTTGGATCATCTTCAACCCTTGCAAAAAAAAAAACGCAGCCTTTGGCTGCTCGGCGCGTAGTTTTTGCGGGCTTGCCACGGCTAGGGTTTGCGATATTTCACTCGTTTCAGATAATCAGGCCATGAGACTTTATAGAGGGACTCTAGGGACTATATGGGACACAACCATATCAAAATTTTGGCCCCCTATTGGAGTTTTGTATTAGACCCACTTCAAAATCAATTTTCAAAGTTTTGATAAAAGCTTGCTTGAAGCTTTAATGGCAGATTTAATTCGGGTGATCTACGGGCGAATCAACAACCTACAGGCTCTGATACCAATGTTAATAAATATGCACGCAACCATACTAGTCGGGTTTAGGTCACTTACCTAGCAGAATAGTCCGACGGATCGCCGAACGGTGTTGTTACGAGCCCGGCGACTTCACCCATGAACTGCTGCTCCATGTTGCCTCCGTGTACTCTCTTATGCATCGCCTAGGTCGTAGAGGACGCTTCTTGAGCCATCCCCATGACAGTCACGCGCTAGATCCCAAGCCCTTGTGGTGATAGGCTAGAGAGAGAAACCGTGGGGAGAGAGAGAGAGACTGAGATTTTATGTCTCCTTAGGTTTTCAATGTGTAATACACACATATATATATATAAGCACAACGAAAACCTAACAGGCTTGGGACTCCAAAGCCCGCAACTTGGTGTCCAAGCCAAGTCTTATTGGACCCAGTCCAATAACATGTGGGTGCCCATATGGCCCGGTCTTACAGTCATGTTGTAAAATTCTGGAAGAGTTAGAGACAGTTTTGGAAGAGTTTTTATTGGTTCTAATATTCATATGACTGGTAGTGTTTAACTTTCTATTAAGCCCAAACTTAATGCTTGTTTGGACGTTTCAAACTTTATGATTGGTTTAGCAATTAATAGTTTTTTACCTATTAAAATAGTGTTTTTCCTCAACAGTTTGTTTAAGAGAGGTCCAATAGGAGAGGTAAAAACATCAGGAAGTCAAGTTTTTTGGAAAAGAGAGGAAGAAAGTGAGTTTCCTTTTACAACATATTTTGCACTTCAATTCTAGTGAGTTTCTCACGTTTATAAAAGAGAACAAAATCATTTTGTAGTTCATATATGTTTTTCCTTCCAATATGTAAAGAGAGCTTCCCAATTTCTATTACCGAGCAACAAGATCTGAAAGGTGTGAGTTTACCAGTTTTTTGATGTGCAAAAGAAACTGAGACAGAGGATATTCTGGGCTGTTTTATCCTGGGAACGGCGTGGCATGTACGAATTGCTTGCACACATTTGGGCAGAGCCGCGAAACGTCTTAAAGAGAGCGAGACCCGCGACTCGGCCCAAGATTTGTCAAAAAGGCTACTGATCTGGTAATTCAGTTCCAATTTTATTTTCATGTTCCTACATTACCAATAGTTACAATGCCTGAACTAGTACACTTCGATCGTCATTGATCAAGTCTCTGCACTTCAATTTTGCTAGAGCGGTCAATTAAATAGAAAACTCGAACATGAAAAGCCTCTTTGGGCTAGAAAGAATGCCTCCACAGACCAATCCACTCTGGGAAACTATGAGGCCTCAAATGTATGGTAAGCTTGTCTTCAATTTGGTTAGTCTGATTTAGATACTGCAATTAATTGGTTAATGTTGTGATATGATTAGGAAGCACCAGAATTTTGCAACTCGACGGGTCAAGAACCATCAATTTTCAAATTGGTCAAAAAAAATCATTTCGAATGTTCTTCAAATTACTCATTTTGAGGATCAAAGTTGAAAGATTGGGGTACTCAAGTATCTTGGAGCCTTCGTTAACACATTCTACCTGTGATATACTGATATCTTCTCCACTTGTGTAGAATTTGTACATGTTGGTAATTCTCTCAAATGTAGATCCATATTCAACCCAAAACTTGTTCCTAAGCAGGTATAGTTTGAGATTGTAAAGTGCATTTTACCAAAAGTTTATTCAATCACGGTATTTAAGTGAACACTAGATCATAGTTTTCCCATTAAAATATCCTTAAAAGTAAGTTGTCGGGTTCGGTCGGTTTTTATATGAAAAAAATAAAATAAAATAAAAATCGACCAGTAGTGACGGTTGGTCGATTTTTGAGTTTTTTTGATCAATTTTGGATTGAACATACATTTAAAAAATAAAATTAAAAAATTGCTAATCGGTTTTTTGGTTGGTCGGTCGATTTTCAGTTTTTTTACTTACACTCCTACCTAAAACCCACTATGATCTTCGACACACACACACACACACACACACACACACACACATACACACACACACACACACAAATTGCATTTTTGCTCAGCCAATTTTGTTTATTGATTGTTCACCCAAGTACCTCATTAGGTGAGCATGTGGGATCAGCCACTCTCTATTTATTGTTTATCCCCATTAGTAGCGGATCCAATAATTACGGCTTTGGGGGGTGGGGGGTTGTGGTGGTATAAAGAGGGCTTAGAATTACAAGGAGGATCGAGGGCAGCACTCCCGAAGCAAATATATATATATATATATATTGGGTCAATTCGTAAATCTGCCGTTGCATTTAGATTATCATTATTTTTAATATAAAGTGTTGATTTGTAAAATTTGCAATGATGGTAAAGCAATTTAGTTTGGGTTCAAATGGTACGTGAGAAGGAAGAGAACAATGATGGTAAAATATTTTGGGTTAGGTTCAAATAGTAAGTGGGAAGATCTAAATATCTAAGGAGTAAAAATTGGAACGCACCCAAAGATACAACTTTTGGGACACAACCTAAGAGATGTGTCTATATCTCTCTTATGATGTCATTGAACCGCACAGTGACACAGAAGAGACATAGACATATTTGTTAAATTGTGTCCCAAAAATTGTCTTTAGATATGCCCAAGTATTACCCATATTAGGATGTGTGTTAAAATACACGCTAATTTTTATTTGTAACGATGTAGACCTTGAACATTTTGTCAATGTCAACCTATTCTGAAATAAAAAGACAAACTCTGTCTCGTGATAGGTTAACACTGCCCCCACGGGGCACCACTTGACATGTTTCCGTCACTTTTTCGGACGAAATACTGACATTGTAACTTGCCTATAAATCAAGGAGATGACTTGGGTACCCAAACATGGTTTTGTTGTATGTACAACAAAACAATTGTCAACCATTGGATCCTTTCTTCCTATGCTCCCAGCCCTACACGTGTAAGATAACTTTAAGACCAAAATCAAGAATGGTTTTGCACATCCCTTTGTCTCTCATTACCCCCTCAACATGTAGCCAACCCACCCACCCACTTTTACTCTCATACCTCCAGTCTCTCTTACGTCATGTTTCGGATGACCATAAAAGGTAAACAAGTTTAGTTCCTTCATCATAAATATGTGTTCCATGACCATAAAATATTTGTTCCATGACCATACACTTTTGTTTCGGATTTCTAAGTTTTGTTCCTAAGTGAGTAAATCTAGTTTCTTCATCATAAATATTTGTTTCATGACCAGAAAGTTTTATTTCTTCATAAAAAAAAATTTGTTCTATGAGCATAAACTTTTGTTCTAGATTTCTAAATTTTGTGCCGCGACTATAAAGTTTTGTTCTATCATCATAAATATTTCTTTCCATGATCAGAAAGTTTTTGTTCTATAGTCACTAAGTTTTGTTTCTTCATCCAAAATATTTGTTTCATGATTGGAGAGTTTTGTTCCATGGTCACTAAATTTTGTTCTTAAAGTATGCAAGTCTAGTTCTTTCATCTCAAATGTTTGTTCTATGCTAGAAACTGTTGTTCTATGATCCCTTAGTTTAGTTCTTTCATCCCAGATATTTGTTTCATAGTCAATTAATTATGTTCCTTCATCATAAATATTTATGACAACTCCTTCATGATCCGATAACTCTCCATATTCCTTATGACCGATAACTCTCCAAATTCCTTATGACCCTTGTTCTTCTGCATCAATGTTGTTTTCAACTCCACCTACAGAGTAATGAAACCCACCAAATGAGTCTAAATTTACAAAATTATTTCATAACCATAAAGGATTGTTTCGTAATCATAAAATATTTGTTTCATAATCTAAGAGAACCTACAATTTTTGCAACAAAACTTGTATGGTCGGGGAACAACTTATAATGATGAAGGAACAAAGTTTCAGAAGTAAGTTTTGAATTTACAAATTTGTTTCATAACCATAAATGATTGTTTCATAATCATAAAATGTTTGTTTCAGAATCTAAGAGAACCTACAATTTGTGGAACAACCTTGTATGGTCAGGAAACAACTTATGGTGATGAAGGAACAAAGTTTCAGAAGTAAGTTCTAAATTTACAAATTTGTTTCATAACCACAAAGGATTGTTTCGTAATCATAAATTATTTGTTTCAGAATCTAAGAGAACCTATAATTTTTGGAACAAACTTGTATGGTCAGGGAACAACTTATGATAATGAAGGAATAAAGTTTCAGAAGTAAGTTCTTAATTTTAAATTTTGTAAGTTTATGGTCATTGAACAACTTATGATAATAAAGGAACAAAGTTTTAGAAGTAAGTTCTAATTTATAAATTTATTTCATAACCATAAATGATTGTTTTGTAATCATAAACTATTTGTTTCAGAATCTAAGAGAACTTACAATTTTTTGAACAAACTTGTGTGGTCAGAGAACAACTTATGGCGATGAAGGAATTTGTTTCATAAGTAAGTTCTGAATTTACAAATTTGTTTCATAACCATAAAGCATTGTTTCGTAATCATAAAATATTTTTTTTAGAATCTAAGAGAACCTACAATTTTTGGAACAAACTTGTATAGTCAGGGAAGACCTGTAGATGCACCTGTGTAAAAGAGTGATAAGATCGTAGTGCTTGGAATGGTTAGAGAGAGAGGCAGACCTAGACTGATCTGGGAGTATGTAGTGCAACAAGATATGAATATAAATAATTTAGATGAGCTTATAGCTCTTGATTGTGCATAATGGAGAAAAATGATTCATACAGATAATTGATTTGAAGTTGTTTAGATATAAAAATGATCTAATGAGTTAAAAAAAATGTAGCATGAGTTTTAGCTTGGAAGAGTTTTGTTTGTCATGCAGTGGTTGAATCTCGAAGCAAAGCCTTGGATATGTATATTTGTCACAACATTTCGTTGTATATGCCATTGACATAAACGATGGTGTGATAAAGGGAGAATCTGCTGAATTGCTCTACGCATTGCCTTGTCTCCATCTGTTACAACAGACATAGGCCTCTTACCTTTCATTACTTGAATGAATGTCTCCAAAACCCAACGAATCAGTTACCAGGTTATCCCATGTTACCACCTGATACGCCCAAAATTGGCTCTATCCTATGACCGAGCGGTTCTACTCAGTGGCTGACCTCTATCTCAACCAAATCATGCACAGTTCCTTGGACAAACATCAGTCCGAGCGGTTTGGTCTACCCGAGACATCCCGAGCGGTATATGCCCGAAGCCCGACCAACAGGTCGGTATGACTGCGCAGGGATAGCTCACCTAGGACCCGGGACATGATCCAGAATATTCCAGACAGTTTCCTACTCAAGCTATAAGACTACTGGAAAGTGCAAACTAATCCAATTAGGAAACCCCCATAATTAATGCCAATCAACTCTTAATTGGATTATATTTTCTTATCCATGTACGAGTAGGTCTCTTGCATCTATAAAAGAGACCACTCACCCCCATAATGGGGGATGGATCAACTTCTAGTCTGCATAGCACCCCTATAGCAATCTCATCGTGCCCGGCCGACCTACGGTAGCTCCAAACTGTGGTTGGTTCACTACAGGTCCCCGGCTTTTTAAGGTATAGTGAACGTGCTCAGACACACCCGTGGAGTAAAGGAGTAATGAGTAATGAGTCCCTCAAGGAATTCACCGACCGGTTTAATCAAGAAAAGCTCGGGATCTATGATCTTGATGAAACCGTCGCCATTACAGCCTTCTGTTCAGGTGTTCAACACACCAAGTGCGCCGTGTCATTCCACAGATGGAGACATGTTCAGGATCTATGATCTTGATGAAACTTTCTGTCACTAATTTTTTTGGGTGAAACCAACATTCTTATACACGCCCGACTGGCATACCATTAAGTCCATAATCTTGCTTGGTTTGATTCCAACGGCACACATTGAACTCACTTATGCTTTATCTGGAAAATTTACTTTGCGATGTGACCACAGGAAGGGTACGCAAGGCGGTGCTGCTAGAAAACGATTATGATTTTTAACAAAATCTACCACCTCATATTTTGATCCATTCTTCATCAATCGGATATGGAGCGGGGTAGTACATCCAATCTCTAGTAAGTGCCCGTGGCTCTCTCAGTCTATCTTTAAATGATGTTGTTGTCTAAAACCCACTTTAGAACAGTACCATCTTCTAGAGAGAACCATACCTTCATTGTTAAAACTTCTATCTTTTATGATACTGAAACCCTGGACTTTTCCATATAAATTATACCCAATCTTTGCTTCATTTTCGGAATTGAATTTCAACGCGAACACATCTGGTTCCGTCAACTTTGACATGGCTTTATCCGTCCTATCCGTTGCACAAACGTCACTTTCAACTCCACCTAAAGACCACTGAAACCCACCAAACGAGTCTTCTATGTTATTAGTGTTACTCGTTGTACCAATGTTGTTTTCAACTCCACCTACAGAGTAATGAAACCCACCAAATGAGTCTTCTGTGTTATTAGTGTTACTCGTTGCACCAATGTTGTTTTCAACTCCACCTACAGAGTAATGAAACCCACCAAATGAGTCTTCTGAGTTATTATTATTACTCATTGCACCAATGTTGTTTTCAACTCCGTCTATAGAGCATTGAAACCCACCAAATGAGTTTTCTTTAAAAAAACGCCTCCGCCCAAATTGAACGTGCTTCATACATGTCCATCATCCATCTATTGTTGTGAAGTTGAAAATCATCGAGTAACGCCAGCCATGCTGTTTCAAAGTCCTCTGGCGAACACCTATTTGTCATGCAGTGGTTAAATCTCAAACCAAAGCCTTGGATACGTATAATTGTCACAGCATTTCATTGTATATGCCATTGACATAAACAATGGTGTGATAAAGGGAGAATCTGCTGAATTGCTCTGCGCATGGCCTTGTCTCCATCTGTTACAACAGACATAGGCCTCTTACCTTTCATTACTTGAAGGAATGTCTCCAAAACCCAAAGATAAGTGTCCACCTTCTCATCAGCTAGCAATGCACAACCGAACATCGTAGACTGCCAATGATTATTGACGCCTACCAAAATCACAAATGGTTTCCTATATGCATTTGTTTTGTAGGTTGTGTCAAAGACGAGAACGTCTCCAAATCTTGCATAATCCAATTGCGATCCTCCATCGCTCCAAAATAATTTGGACAAGAAACCTTCATCATCGACATCGTACTTGTAAAAGAAGGATGGATCCTTGTCTTTGAAAGCATGTAACAAACACAAAGCGGCATTGGCATCACCATCACTAACTTTTTCCCTTCATGCAACATTAACATGATTGTATAGGTCATTTTGGGTGAAACCAACATTTTCATACCCGCCTGACTGGCATACCATTAAGTCCATAATCTTGCTTGGTTTGATTCCAACGGCACGCATCGAACTCACTTGCGCTTTATCGGGAGAATTTACTTTGCGATGTGACCACAGGAAGGGCACGCAAGGCGGTGCTGCTAGAGAATGATTATGCTTTTTAACAAAATCTACCACCTGATATTCTGACCCATTCTTCATCAATCGGATACGGAACGTGGCAGTACATCCAACTCTAGTAAGTGCCCGTGGCTCTCTCAGTCTGTCTTGCCTCTGTAAATGAATTTCAGCCTCGGAATTGAATTTCAACGCGAACACATCCGCTTCGGTCAACTTTGACATGGCTTTATCCGTCTCGTCCATCGCACAAAAGTCGCTTTCAACTCCACCTAAGGACCATTGAAACCCACCAAATGAGTCTTCTGTGTTATTAGTGTTACTCGTTGCACCAATGTTGTTTTCAACTCCACCTACAGAGTAATGAAACCCACCAAATGAGTCTTCTGTGTTATTAGTGTTACTCATTGCACCAATGTTGTGTTCAACTCCACCTACAGAGTAATGAAACCCACCAAATGAGTCTTCTGTGTTTTTCATGTTACTCGTTGCACCAATGTTGTTTTCAACTCCGCCTATAGAGCATTGAAACCCACCAAATGAGTTTTCTATTTCTTCATCTATAGTTGTATAGATTCCACCATTAATATCGAAGTCCTCATCATTCGTCAAATCAACATACACACCCTTGCCTTTGGAACATGAACCACCCGCCATTGTCCCCTGTAAATAAGAAATTTCATGTAATTAAAATTTTGTTCCGTAATCATAAATGATTATTTCATAATCGTGAAATATTTGTTTTAGAATCTAAGAGAACCTACAATTTTTGGAACAAACATTTATGGTCCGAAAACAACTTATACTGATGAAGAAACAAAAATTCAGAAGTAAGTACTTAACTTAAAATTTTGTTTCATAACCATAAATATTTGTTTCATGATCATAAAATATTTGTTTCAAAATCTAAGAGTACCTATAATTTATGGAACAAACATTTATGGTCCGGAAACAACTTATACTGATGAAGAAACAAAAATTCAGAAGTAAGTACTTAATTTAAAATTTTGTTTCATAACCATAAATATTTGTTTCATGATCATAAAATATTTGTTTCAGAATCTAAGAGTACCTATAATTTATGGAACAAACATTTATGGTCCGAAAACAACTTATACTGATGAAGAAACAAAAATTCAGAAGTAAGTACTTAATTTAAAATTTTGTTTCATAACCATAAATATTTGTTTCATGATCATAAAATATTTGTTTCAGAATCTAAGAGTACCTATAATTTATGGAACAAACATTTATGGTCCGGAAACAACTTATGCTGATGAAGAAACAAAAATTCAGAAGTAAGTACTTAATTTAAAATTTTGTTTCATAACCATAACTATTTGTTTCATGATCATAAAATATTTGTTTCGGAATCTAAAAGTACCTATAATTTATGGAACAAACATTTACGGTCCGGAAACAACTTATACTGATGAAGAAACAAAAACTCAGAAGTAAATACTTAATTTAAAATTTTGTTTCATAACCATAAATATTTGTTTCATGATCGTAAATTATTTGTTTCAGAATCTAAGAGTACCTATAATTTCTGGAACAAACATTTATGGTCCGGAAACAACTTATACTGATGAAGAAACAAAAATTCAGAAGTAAGTACTTAATTTAAAATTTTGTTTCATAACCATAAATATTTGTTTCATGATCATAAAATATTTGTTTCAGAATCTAAGAGTACCTATAATTTATGGAACAAACATTTATGGTCCGGAAACAACTTATACTGATGAAGAAACAAAAATTCAGAAGTAAGTACTTAATTTAAAATTTTGTTTCATAACCATAAATATTTGTTTCATGATCGTAAATTATTTGTTTCAGAATCTAAGAGTACCTATAATTTATGGAACAAACATTTATGGTCCGGAAACAACTTATACTGATGAAGAAACGAAAATTCAGAAGTAAGTACTTAATTTAAAATTTTGTTTCATAACCATAAATATTTGTTTCATGATCATAAAATATTTGTTTCAGAATCTAAGAGTACCTATAATTTATGGAACAAACATTTATGGTCCGGAAACAACTTATATTGATGAAGTTACAAAGTTTCAGAGTAAGTTCTTAATTCAAAATTTTGTTCCATGACCATATATGATTGTTTTATAATCATAAATATTTGTTTCAGAATCTAACAGAAATTACAATTTTTTGAACAAACTTTTATGGTCACAAAACAACTTATGATGATTAAGAAACAAAGTTTCAGAAGTGAGTTCTTAATTCAAATTTTGTTCCATAACCATATGTAATTGTTTCGTAATCTTAAATATTTGTTTCATAATCTAACAGAAATTACAATTTTTCGAACAAACTTTTATGGTCACAAAACAACTTATGATGATGAAGAAACAAAGTTTCAAAAGTAAGTTTTTAATTCAAAAGTTTGTTCCATAACCATATATGATTGTTTCGTAATCATAAATATTTGTTTCAGAATCTAACAGAACCTACAATTGTTTGAACAAACGTTTATGGCCATGAAACAACTTATGATGATGAAGAAACAAAGTTTCAGAAGTAAGTTTTTAATTCAAAATTTTGTTCTATAACCATATATGATTGTTTCGTAATCATAAATATTTGTTTCAGAATCTAACAGAACATACAATTTTTTGAACAAACTTTTATGGTTAAGAAACAACTTATGATGATGATGGAACAACGTTTCAGTAGTAAGTTCAGAATTTAGCTTGGAAGAGTTTTATTTGAGGGAGCTATGGCTGAAGCCATCATAAATCATTACCAGCTATAGGGATTAAGCTTGTTCATTCACCATGAATATTTGCTCTATGATCACTAAGTTTTGTTCATTCATCAAAAATATTTGTTCCATGATCACACTAAGTTTTTTTCATTCATCAAAAGTATTTGTTGATGATTACTAAGTTTTGTTCTGTAGTAGAAAAGTTTTGTTTTTTCATCTTAAAACATCTGTTTCATAACCATAAACTTTTCTTCCAGATTTCTAAGTTTTGTTCATAAGGTAAGCAAGTCTAGTTCTTTCATCATAAAAATTTGTTCTATGATTAGAAAGTTTTGTTCCATGATCACTAAGTTTTTTCTTTTTCCTCCTAAATATTTGTTCCACGATCATTAAGTTTTGTTCTAAGGTAGAAAAGTTTTGTTTCTTTGTCATAAAATATCTATTTCATTACCATAAACTTTTGCTCTAGATTTCTAAGTTTTGTTTATTACCAAACTCGATTGTTGGGTTATTAAGTATAATTGAATGGTGATTAATGCAAACCTTAATAAGAGTAAACTATTAATTAATCAAAACTGTACAAAAATATTAGACATTATCTTTAAATTGTACAACATTTTATAATAAATTACAATCTTGATAATGCTTAGCACCAAAAAAAAAAATTCAATGGAACAAAGCTTAAGGCATAGAATAAACATTATTGAGCAAAGAATAATAATTCGTAGTCAAGGAACAAACATAAGCTACAGGGAACAAAAGTTAGTGAGAAAGGAACAATTATTTATTTATTAAGTCTAGTTCTTTTATTATAAATGTTTGTTCCTTCTTACCATAAACTTTTGTTCCAGATTTCTATGTTTTGTTTTTAAATATTTGTTGCATTGCGTACAAAACTTGATTGGGTTATTAAATATAATTGAATGTTGATTAATGAAAACCTTAGTGGGAGTAAACAATTAATCCATCATAATTGTACAAAATTATTAGACAAGGTTAATAAATAAATAAATAAATAAAAATCCACTGGAACAAACTCTTAAGTTATAGAACAAATTTTATTGACCAAGGAACAATAATCCATGACTTTGAAGGCATAAAACAAATATTGCTGACCAAGGAACAATAATTTGTGGTCAAGGAACAAATACATTGTATACATGACCAACCGGTTATCACAAGTTGCTGCACATTTAATGCATCTCAGAAAACATTAAATGCACATCTTTTGACTTTACTCCACTTGTCCTCCAATCAATGATTGACAAGTGTTATAGTGGTATGTTGTATATACAACATAACCACCTTGTGGTACCGAAGTGATCTCCCTTCATTAAAAAGAACTAAACCAAAAAAACAAAAACAGATGAGAGACCAAACAAGAAAAGTTGGTGTATAGTTAAGTACACTGTACTTTTAATCAGAAAATCAGTTTGAGAAAACGACTTCCAAAGCAGTGGCAATGGTGAGAGAAGTTATCAAATTGTGGATGATTTAATCTGAAGGCCAAATTTCATATACCAAACTGCAAAGTGTAATTCTATGATTCTCAAATTTTGCAATCATAAATGCTTCCAAACATATGTATCAATGGGACCATTGTAGGATCACTTCAACATCCACCAATCAAAATCTAGTGGGCTCACTATCACATGTATTTGAGAAGATTTTGGGATTAAAATTTTGAAAAGCATAACATTACTCAACAGGAAATAATCACCCCAAACAGAAGTCCTTTGAACAAGTAAAACTCTTACTATGCAAATAGCTCAAGCTTAGCTAGTAGCGAATCATTTCCAAAACCGACATTTAAGATGTGCCCCCCACAAACCAGGGCAATTAGCATAAACGGTTTAAGGCCACCACAGATCAATTCAAAACACATGACATACCCATTTCTAAGAAAGGGGAAAAAAAAAAAAAGGGGAAAAATAAAACAAAAAAAGACTTATTCAACTTCACTAAGCCAAAGCTGCTGCACAATAACTCTGGTTCTTTTATAATATTTTCCTAATTTTTTTAAGAAGCCGCCAACAATTCTCACAAGCTTCACAATCGAAAACCAAGCGAAAGAAACCTGGAAAACAAACAATCTGAATCACATTTCACAAATTTTGTAATAAGAATACCAAAACCATCATATGCTCCAGTTCTTTTGCAAATTTAATAGTGAAGGGAAAAGGAAATGAGGGAATAATAATAATAATAAAGAAGAAGAAATTTCCTAGTGTTCTCCCATACTAAAAATGTCATAATTTAAAACTACTATTTTTCAAAACAAAAAAAAAATAGCAGGAAATCAAGAATAGAGAGGAAAATGACATGGTTAAACCAAAACTCTCATATTTTCTATCCTATTTCCTTCCTTATTCCATACTCAAAACCAAACAGAAATGTTTCCTTAAACCTTTCTCTTTTTCTTGTTTTCAATTTGTTTTCACTTCCATTTACTAAATCTATGAACCAAACGGAGTGTTAGTCACTGATGTGAATTCCTACCGAACATTTGAACAACTACCAGCCACCCGCAAAGCTGCCATTGTCTTCCTCTGAAAAGCGCAGCATGAGCAGGTGTTTGTCATATCATATTTTCCTGCCAAAAAAAATGGGCCAGAGAGAGAGAGACGCAAGACTTAGAGAACAGATTACCTATTAAAATATGCAACACAATTGGCATCCGGAAAGAGGAAAATACTCACAAATGGGGCATCTATATAAATAAACTCATCCGACATGAATATTCAACAAGATCGAGATGAATAAGACAGATTTCTCGTGTGAATTCTAAACTACAGTCCATTTTTTCTCTTTAATTTCCACTCAGATTTTTAGTTCACCAAACGGGACATAAGTTTTTTCAGTGTTGCAAATTTTTCTTTCCTGATAATGTGTCAGAATAAATTGAAGTAGCAGCATAGCATGACTTTAACGGGCATTATGCCTTAACGCTCGTTACTCTGGTCTCAATGAAAAAAAAATCAAGAGCGTAGGTGTAGGATGGTTTATATGATAATATACACGTATATTTTCAATACTTAATAGTAGTACCCCCACACCGGTAAACTAGATTTTCAAAAAATTGACAACTCCCACACTTCTGCACAGTGCTTGCTAGATTTTGTCACCACCACCAAAACTGTGATGTATGAGTTCTTTCACAGGTCAGGCCTTCAAGCGAAGCGCAGTGGCCATTGAGGATGATTCAGGAAAGAAAGTACGGAAATTAAATGAACTAGCATCTAGCACAAGAGCAGGAAGATTACCTAACATATCTTGTAGTATATTGTGGCCCATAGTGCTCCAGAACAAACACTGGTCCAGATCACAAAGGGCCTAGAAGAAGGCCTGCATCACCAAAAAAATATTCTCAGAAACTTGTAACACCGAAACAACGCATAAGATCAACTGAAAAAAAAATGTACATTTACCTGCTGATTCAAATAGGCCCATGCACCCATAACTTCACTGGCTGAAGTTCATCTTTGAATATCTGCACGGTAACGAAGAAAAAAAAAGTTTAAAATGTTATTCGGATAAGACGATTAATACACCATGCAAAAGGGAAATTGTAGACGTGGGTTAAAAACAAAACAAACAGGTCAAACAATTCTTTTTCTCAGCTAAAAAAAGGTCATGAATTTCAACTCGCCTGCGAGCATTATTTTGCCGGTGCCCAAACTCGTCGCTTGCAAGCTCTGAAGAGTAGACGAGGCAGTTCAACCAAAAACATAATAATAGTTTAGGGAACGATTTAACAAGAAAATCAAATAGGAAAGCACCAAAGGCCAGTGTCTCACCCGGTTTCTGTGGAGGCTGCCATTCATCAGTGGGTTTAGTGGCATTAGTTTCTTTGCTGCAAAAAAATGTAGACACTTAATGATTTTTTCACTTTCTTTTAATAACATTTAACAACTCTAGTTAACATATGAAAAATCTGGGTAATCATTTGTTACAACAAAATACAGTCGTCAAAGGATAAAACATATCAAAAAAAGAAACAGTAAAAAAAGATAAAGAACGCGAACTCGTAATTCAAGATAAGGTCAACATAAGAAAAGACCGTAACCAACCACAATGCTGAGGTGTTGACACTGGTTTTCAGGTCCATCTTTACAAAGATAACACTTAAAAAGAAGCACAAACTTTTGGGATATTGTAAATGCATCCCACATTTTTCTCTCTACAACCACATGTACAACAGAGGATCCTGCAAGTACTGTTCCTCAGCCGGATGTGGGTGTGGAGAGGAAAATTGTGGGTTTTCCCTATACCTTTCTGATACATGTCAGATTAACTCTGTGTTGAAAGACCAATATAGGAATAATGCTGAAAATAGCATTTACGTTTTTGGCTTGAAAAGATGTAAATATCTCATTCCACTTCCAATCATTCCTTTATGTTTGAACATGCAACATTCTACTATTTCAAGTTGTCGAAAAATGCGTTCTTGAAAATGGCCCCACTAAGGTGACACAATTGCAAGAACATATAACCAAAAGACACACCCAAGACAGAGAAAGAGATTATCACTCTGTTAAAACACTAAGACGTGTGTATATATAAAGATAGATAAAGAGTAAATAGATATAGTTGAATAAAGGAAACTTCATGCTTAAATAACATTAAACATTTAAAAATGTAATTGTATTATCTGAATAAAGGAAGGGAAATGACTCGTGACATTTATAATGTTCAATTTATTGTTCAACTTGTTCTCTTCTCTTTCCAATTTTCCTCATTGTTTTCCTTATTAACCAAACAAAGGAAAAGGTTTTCCTCTATGTTTTCTATTCTTTGCCCTCACTAAATCCAAGAACCAAACAAAGCCTAAGGGTCCGTTTTGATAAACTAAAAATTAAGTGCTAAATTTTAAGTACTGAAAATTTTAAATGATTGAATTTGCAATACCGAAAACAGCGTTTCAGTACTGAAATAGCCTGCATTCAGTTATTATTTTCAGTAGAATTTTTTCACTTAAAGTTTTCAGTGGTTTTTTGGCTTCATTTTCAATTAAGTGGTACATTATCAAACGCACAGTGAAAACAAATAAGTGCTGAAAGTTTTCATTTTCACCACTTAATTGGGTTATCAAACACACCCTAAGTCTATGTTTCACAGATACGACACAATAAGGACACAACACAACAAATGTTAAAATTGTGGGATATGGATACGGCTAGGACCGTCGAAGGAAAAAATTTAGTTACTTAGAACATACAAATGTGCGCCATGTCCACTCCCATTTCCTAAATTTTCATTAAAATAAATAAATAAATAAAAATTACCCTTTTATTATATTAAGACTTTTACATCAAAATTCTAAATAACATTTTCCAATGAGACATCATGCCATGTCTAATACGCTTTCACATAATTGGGAATTTGGGACACATTTTCCGAGTGTCCAACGGACCAACACAAACAAAACACCCAAATTGAAGTGTCCGTGCTACAGAGCACCAACTAAGGACTGTGGTCCATCACCACATTCAAATGCAATACAAACAAAGCGGAAAAAATAATCAGAAGATCAGACTAAGGGGAAACCATGCTACAAACCTGGAAGAACCTGAGGAAGTTACCAGCGCAGGTGGGTGAGCATGATAAGCCCCATCAACAGTAATATAGGGATATGTCCCCCCCAAGGCGCCAGCAGCGCCTGCCAGAACTGGTAGCCTGAACATTGGAAAATGAAGCTCACATTACTTCTTCATGAAAGACAATACAAGCAAAATGTGGAATGATCAAGTAAAAGTTATTCTTTACGAAATGCACGTAACATCTTCAAGACCATACCTTGCCACCCCCATACAGTCAAGCAAATTAATTTCTAAGCAACGGCTTAAATGATAACTTAAAAGTTAACAATCCTCTAATAAAAAATAAAAAATAAAAAATAAATCAAAATCAAAATTTACTCCATAAGACGTGTCATTCCGTCAATTAATAAACTGACGAAGGGATCAGTCATAAGAAACACAAACACTTCTAGAAGGTCACATCGCGTGACCGTATCAGTGTAAGACAGGACACTCTAACACGTGTTGGACACACCAAAATCCATATCGAACATTTTTGCTTATTTATTTTGTTTGACGGTTTTGGCCATGCATAAGAGTTAAGACAAGTAACGGACACTCATTGACACGTATCAAACACACCAAAGTAGAAGGAGAAAGTGATCAGGGGCATTGAGTACAAGTAGCATTCTTTGAACTGACAAAGTGGGTTTTCGAAATAGGAATAAATAGTCTTCAACAAACTAAGAATACAAAGGCATCTTAGACAGCATTAAAGTTATTACTTTTCTAAAGTCTATAGAGTATAGATAATTAGGCACCTTAGTTTAATAATAGGTAATATGATATTCATATCACCCAAACCAAACCAAACCAAGCCTTGAACCCCAATCAATTGGGGTTGGCTATATGAATCCTTTGTCTCCATTCTGTATGGTCAAGAGCTATACGCTCATTTAAATTATACATATTCATATCTTGTTGCACTACATACTCTCAAGTCAGTCTAGGCCTGCCCCTCCCCCTAACCACCCCAGGCACATAAAAAACTATTTAGATGTATTTTATTCTTTTGCGTGGCTGTATCCTATGTTCAAGAATTTTCGTGCCTTTGTAACATCACCAGTGTAATGCCGTTAGTTTAGAGTGAAATGATCACATTGCTATCGTCGCCTAACAGGGCCCAATAGTAGTTTTAGTTTTAAAAGGGTGTAATCATTTTCCATGTTAGTTGGACTCTCCTACTACCCCCAAGTACCCAATCCCCGTGTCCGACCCCCGTACCCAATTCGGACACTCGGACCCTCCACAGGTAATGTTGAAAAGACAAGAAAAAGCTCAAAATTGTGAGTAAAGAGGTTTCTAACTATTGATATTAAGAAACATAGTATGTTTATACGTTCGAAAAGTGTCCACAAACCCGTATCCAGCGTTTAGACACATGTCCCCGGATTCTAAGATTTGGATTTAGAGGAGGTCCGACACCTAGATACACACCCGCACCCGACACCCGTACCCGAGTCTGGGTAACATAGATCATTTTACTCTTAGGTCCTCATGACCTTGCCTGGAGAATAGAATGGTACAGGGTCCAATAGCATAATAAGTGATAACCATTGTATTCAAAACGTGGATGGATATTTTGCTATCGTCGCCTAACAGGGCCCAATAGCGTATAAACCACCACTCATGATTAAATCTATTAATTCGAATCGATACTTCATCGATCATAGCCTAACAGGGCCCAATAGCATTATACTACTCGGACCTCCGCAGTCCATTCAAACATGTGTGACAATATAACTGGGTTAGTCTCCTCGACCAACCATGCAGTCGTCAACTGTGACATCACGACTCGACTACTTTCATAGGAGTATTTGTGCGAGTGTATAACGTATAACATAGTAAGCAAGAATCATAACAATTATTAATTATGGAGTATAGTTATCTAGACATGCGTTTTCATATAAACAGTTCATCTTTAACTTACGCACATATAATATTTATCACATATGTCTACACAAGACACGCGGAATATTTATATAATACACATGGAGTATTTCTATAATATACCAAGTGAGTTAGAACGACTCACCTCGACGTGAATTCGCGAATACAAGTATTGCTTCGGTCCCTACAATTCATATCAATACATAGAATGGCGATTAACAGTTATTCTATTTATAAGGGTATAATGGTAATTGTGTCGAATACGTTCCTAAATCTCAACATGATGATCTAGACATCATTCTGAGTCTAACGCCATTGACTAGACTCAAATCAAAGTCCGTCATATAAAAGGATGGGTTTCCTACACCGTGTAAGCTATATTTTCGACTGAGTCAGAAAGTCACTAAATTTTGAGAAATAGATCTACACGTTATTCTAGGAATTTAGAAACTGACCGCGTATTTTTCTGAGTTACGGTTTATTTATTATGAATTATCGAAATCCTAATTATATAATTATAGACTTAGGAGTCCTATAATTATAACATATATTTTAGAAAGACATTTGGTCCTATAACTATTTTTCATTAAATACTAGGCCTTACAATAGGCTAGTAGTATTTTTCTCGTAATTTTCGGAACTCGTTTGATATTTTAAATTAATTAAAAGGCAACCAAATGGGTCCTTTATAAATAATAAAGTAAAATTAAAAATATAAAAGTTTGAGCTTTATAATCATTAATTTATAATACAAGGGCATTTAGGCCTTGGATAATTAATATAATTTTCCTATATTTTAAAATGGTCATTAGGTATTTATTACCTAATTATTTTAATTTAAAACTAATTCTTATTATTTATTTAGGCTAAATAAATAATAAGTATAACATATAATAATTAATTTATAGTTTCAGAATATAAGAGTATTATTTAAAATACTATTTCAGAATATTAAAACTTAATTTTGGCTTTTAAACCAATGTTCTAAAAATCGCTAGGTGGTAGGCGGGCGGTGGAGGGGAGCTTAGAGCCTAGGGGCCTAGGCGGGGGACTAGTCGAGGCCTAGGCGGAAAAATTAATTTTCAGCAAAATTAATAATATAGAGATAATTCTAATATAAAAAAAAAAATCACATTATCAACAATATAAATAATAACAAATTGAGTTAATAATAGTGCTGCTTCAATATTCAATCATATTACTAACTGGAACAAGTGTATCTGTTTTTTAGTGTCTTGCAAAAGAAAAAGGGTCTTTTTTTTAGTCTAATGGAGACTAGAATAGACTTCTTCAATTTGACCAAAAAAAAAAGTGTATCAATAAAAATAAAATTCTCAAACCTAGACACTTGTTATCTCTCTGTTCAAACCAGGGTCACACACACACAAAAGTACAACACAAAAAAACAGAGTCTGACTGTCACACGACACACAGCCGCACACACAAACACACACTTGACTCAACGACACGCACACACTCGCAGACACACAAACACACACTCAACCACACACACACACACTCTCGCACACACACAAACACACACTCAACCACACACACACACACAGTCAAACACACTCGCGCACACACAAACCCACACTCAACCACACACACACACTCGACCACACACTCACGAATCGCAACACACACACACACACACACACTGTAGGACACACACACACTCGCACACACTCAATCACACACACACACACATGCACTGGAGCAGTGAAGATAAAGGAAAACCCCCAATTTCAAAAGCCCTAATTTGATAATTTGAGAAATTGGAAACCCTAATTCAGTGGAGAAGAGAGAGAAGTTACATGCACTTTCTTCTTCTCTTCTTCTTCTTCTTCTCACGGTCTCGCAAAGCAGTCGTCTCTTCTCTCCTCTCGGTCTCGCACGTCAATAACATTGACCGTGATTATATATATATATATATATATATATTTTTTTTTGCTTCTTATTTGACCAAAATTACGCGCTTACCCCCCACGCCGCCAAGCATCGCCTAGTACCGCCTAGATTCCGATTAATCCACTGAGCGATTTTACCAAACGAGTAAGGGAAAGTCGTAGCGGGTGGACACCGCCTAGGTGGCCGCCTAGGCCGATTTTTAGAACACTGTTTTAAACTATTTTAAAATAACTCGGAACCATTTAAAATTGCTTATAACATTTATTATATTTAAGCTATTAATTATTATACATTCAACTAGGTGAATAATAAGTATAATATATACATATTATTTCATAATATTATAAATGTCAAATAATAATATACCAGAATTTAAAAATGATATAAAACTATTTTTACATATTTTAAAATCGATTATAACATATTAAACCTATTTATTAAAAAAAAAACATATTAAATAAAACTAAAATAATAGTAAATCAAAGACCCACGGATCAGCCCGAACCGACCCGAACAAAACGGACTATCGTTTGAAGACTCAGAAGAGTCCAACTACAAAAGTTTGCGGGTCAACTAGACCCAACCCAAGAGCAAATAGGCTATCCATTTACACACTCATAGGGACACAAGTGGGTGACCCAAATGGAGGATCCATCGGGTCAGGCCAATTCGACCCGTACACATACGGATACTCCGTATATACTAATGAAGAGGTTCAACCCATTAACCTAAACCCTATTTAACCTGAACCCGAACCTAACCCATCTACGCTAGCACATGAACCCGAACCATTTCCGATCCATACCCGCCCTGACCCGAAACGACGTCGTTTCGTTTATGTTGTACAACCCATGGATTAAAAATAAACCGATCCGGTCTTATAAATCAACCCATATACACTCACATACTTGACCCATACCCAAACCGACCATACCCGGATGTTATAACCCGAATGCTATTCGAGTCATCACCTTCTTCTCCGACGAAGCTTCGCCGCCAGCGAGTCGCGGGTGGCCGGATAACTGCTAGAGGTCATATCTTGGTCGTCTCTCCATGTACATGGCTCAAACCAATGCCAAAATGCTCGGTTTGGCCTCCTCTACAACATAGTATAAGCTTGGTCCTAGTTATCTCATTTAGGTTTCCTCCCAAACCATTATTCTTTCGGCCAAAATCTAGGATAATGGCCTACATGTCACGTTTGGCTTAGCCAAATGAAAAACTGCTGCAGTGGGGGTGTCTAGGGGTAAGGGTCCATTTGGCATAGCTTTTATAAGCTTTGGTTAAGTTTGAGATTTTGAGCTCTCCAAGAGCTTTAATGGTGGCCGGTCTAGTTCGGGGGGGGGGGGGGGGGGGGGGGGGGGGGGGGTGCGGTCCAAGGCTCTATTTGATTCATACATGGGGGGTCTGAGTGTGTGTGTGTGTGTGTATGTGATGTCTTAATACATACAAAAATAAAATAGAGGGGGTGGGGTTTACCGAATCAGTCCCGGTTTCACTTTCTCTCTCTAGGGTCTCCTCCTTTCTTCTTCTTCCTCGCCACATTCTTCTTAAGGTCTGCGTGTGCTGAGGGTTGTGTTGAGTGAGAGAGCAGTGAGGGTGAGGGTGAGGCAGTGAGGGGTGAATGTGGTGTTGCTATGCTCTCTCTCTCTCTCTCTCTCTCTCTCTCTCTCTCTCAGTGGTTCTCTTTCTCTCTAAGGCCCCATATATATACATCCATAGTATACAAACACATATACATATGCAGATATGCATATCTGTATGACTGGATGGAGAAGATATTGAGAGGGGTGTACTTGGGAGGGAAAGGAAGCCGACGGTTGGGAGTGGTGGTAAGGGTCCGACGAGTAGAGGAGAGTTTGAGGGGGTGTTTGTTTAGTGGGTAAAAGAGGGGAGTGTACTTAGTGTACTAGGTTGTAATTGCATTATAAATTTGGGATCCTGTGCTTGTCTAGGTCCGCGTGCCGTTCAGTCCAAGTTTGATACAAATATTACGAGTTTGCGTGATAAGTCAGTCCAGGTATGTAACTTACAGTCTAAGTTAGTTAAATAAAAACAGGTATAGTTCATATAAGATTCTGAAAATACAGGTCAAAATATGGTGGCCTCATTTATTAGACTTGGAAATTTTACGGATACAACACGATATCATGTTTATGTCCCCATATCCATGGGTATCCGTGCTTCTTAGTGATCACTTCCCCAAGTACCCAAGATATAAGCAAATGTAATGATAATTGAGAAGAGAAAATGACAAATACCATGTCATCTCAGAAGATCCCATCCCTTGAGGATTCGCAACATAACCAGGGAAGGCCATGCCAACCGCAGGAACTCCCATACCTCCAGGATGCTGGTTCCCAAATTGCATAACTGCATGTTAAGAAATAAAGAATATAATTTTAATACAATAATTATTTACCCACCAAATAGATAATTGCGTAAGAATAAAAATGGACACATTTGAAACCTAAACTTTCAAGAGAATATACCACACAGACTATGTAGACCGGATAGGGATAGGGATACAGACACAATAGAGCCACACAGCAACACTAGAAATCTCAAAAATGTAAGAGACAAATATGACTAGGACATGATGATTAAAAAAATCAATTTTTTTTGTCTAATAGTACAATACACTGGGCTATATCCGCTCACGTTTCCTGAATTTCAAATAAACCTATTACTCATCTCCAGTTATTTAATACTAAGACCTTTACACCAAAATTCTAAAAACATTTCAAAGGAGCCACCGTGCAATGTCCACTCACGCTTCCAGCCGTGTCGGCAGCATGTTCAATGTGTGTCGGGTATGTGTCCAATTCAAAAATAATACTAATACGACACCATTTTATCGCGTGCCCTACACAGAAACAACATCCAAATTGAAATGTACGTGCTACATATTACATAGACAAGCAGTTTCTCAATCTCTCATAAAAGTTATTGCTCCACTAAATGAATTTATCATTAAGCTGCAAGTCACCTATGTAACCACAACACAAGGAAGATAAGAGTGGGGGACTGTTTGGGCTAGTTATAGTCTTATGGAGGAAGAAGAATAAGAAACAAGCGAAGAAAGAAAGAGGTATGAGTTTTGCACCAACTCAACGCTAACGAGCAAGATCTTGTCATCGCTGCTGCTTAATCAAGACACTAGAAGAGTTATTCAGCACGGCTAGGGTTTCCTTCTCTTTATTAGTGCTACAAGCCTACATACAAGGAAGACAAAACACGTCGTTTTGGTAAAGTATTTACATACCCTGTCGTTTAATAAAATAACCCATTTAGGATATTTATTTTAACCCACACACCTTACTAAATTCCAAAAAAGGCAAAGTACAACCTTAATTATTGTCTCTAGAGTACTCAAAAAATTTTGTTTTCAGATTCAGCCTCCTTCACACTTTCAAAGACTCGTCCCTCACCCAAAATTTAGAAAACTACAACCTAAGGAGTCTCAAATATCCTAAATTGGGAGCTCAGATGGATTGCACCACAATATATTTGTCTCCCATTTCCATAAACAACCAGATAAGATGTATGATGTATACAAAGAAAGCCAAACAGATTGACTGGGACAACCAATTGCTTATCAACATGTACAAGAGAGAGAGAGAGAGAGAGAGAGAGAGAGAGAGAGAGTAATAAACAACTTATAGAGGTATTGTTAATCAATGCCCAAAGAATGAGATATCTGACTTAAGGCTGGCCATATTAAGAGTTGAATGGCGGGAGTTATGTCCGATGAGTTTACCTGGCAAAAAAGCTGGAGTGGGAGCGAAGTTTTGATCTCCATGACCACCGCTCAAATTTCCAGAGGCTCCCATGATCTGAGCCGCATTGTACAGAAATGAGCCCCTTCCACTACCTTGAACACTGTCTTTTACTTTTCCAACCACTGCACCCTTGGATTTACTAGCTTCCACAAGGGATTCCAGCTCTGCAGGTTCAAATGAATTTATTACTAAAGCTGATTTTGGAGGAGAGGAGGCTTGGGATCCACTACCAGGACGTTGTCCTGATTGCCGAGCAGAAGCTTGCCCAGTAGAAATTCTCGTTTGAACAGGACTTCGCTGCACAATATTCATCTGGTTTGGAGGAGAAACTCTGTTGACTCTGCTATGAGGTGCCCTTGGTTGAAAATTCATCTGGCTAGAGACAGAAGAAGATTGAGAAACATTCATCATTGAGGATTGCGACGAGGGCAATCGGTGGTTTGTTGAAAGCTTCGTAGAAACTGATGATACAGATTCATTGGATTCATCAATATAGAGTTTTTCCAAATCAGCTACATCCTTCCCTCGTATCATGGAATTGGACTTTGACGCAGAAAAATTCTCATTCCTTTTCTGTGTCACAGTAATTTCCTTATTGGAAGATCCAGAAGGATAAAATGGAGGAGAAGCAGAGCTCAAGCTCGAGGCAAACACGTGTTTCCCAGCGGATTCGATGTTTGATGTTGGCCCAGGTGATCTCCCGGAATTAGGATTTGATGATTTCTCAACTGACTTCCCAGATCTGGAATTCACAAATGAATTACTACACAAATCCTGATGAGCCAAGAAAAGTAGGGTAAAAAGCATTATGTACACAATTAGCGTTTGGTTCTTTATCTTTCAGTTGTAGCAGTTCGGTCCCTTGTTTTTCAGGCAACCTTCTGTCAGCTTCCTTTTGACAAACGAAGAATTTACATAGGTTGGCATTTGGCAACTTTCCGTAATTTTTCAAACATAAGGTTGACTTCGCAATTGGCCTGAAGAAAATACCTAGGTTAACATTTCACATGTGGCAACTTCCCATAATTTTTCAAACGGAAGCTAACAGACAGTTGACATTGCGTTTGGACTAAAAGTCAAGTGACCAAATTGCCACAACTGAAAGATAGATGGAGCAAAAAGCAAATTGGTGATATAGTTTAGGGGTTCAAAATTCATTTACCCTGACAAATAGAACGAACAGGAAAGGTTAAAAAAATTGTATACTCACTGTCTGTTTTGTGTTCGGGGGGCCTCACTACTGTTTCTGAAAGAAGGTTCATACCTTCTAGGGCCCCTCCCTCTCACAGTCTTAGGTGCTTGGTTCTGGTTGTCATTATTATATGCTTTAGATCTGTTTCCTCTTTGATATCCACGGTCGGCACCTTGACTCTTACCTCGAGCTCGATAATGACCTCTAGAATTCTTCCTACCCTGAATATGCATATGATGAAATACGTCAAGAGATAAGTTTTTAAGGTGAAAAACACCAAAACTAAAGATCCACATTCATCCGTCAGGTAGCACATCAATAATTCTATTAGTACCTCATCGTAATGCCTTTCCTGAAAAGTGATCTCCTCAAACTTGTCATGGCCCCATTTTCTTTCATCTTTCAACTCCCACAATTTTTTCCCACCGAGTGTTCTCCTAGCAAAATATAACAGGTTAAACCTGCTATAATATATTCTAGGCATGACTATTTCAAGAAAACAAAAGGCAGCTCGAGGGTATGAAAAAGAAAAAATTGACAAGAAAACACAAAATGAATTGCAAATATAGACAATTTACAATCATAAAGAGACCATGTGCAAAATTCAGGTCAAGCTTGCATTTCTAGCCCGTGCCCATGACTTAAAAAGGCTCCCCCGGCGGCCTAGCTCAACCAAACAAGTTCTTGTCCTAGCTGAAAGATTTATTCACTTCCACAATGAAACCATTGCAATTAAGAGGGCAACAATTACGCTTCTTACAAACTAAAGAAGAAAATTTTCCATAGAACCAGTCTTATGTATGGAGAGATTCCCAGTGTGAGGCAACTTCCATACCTTTCGAGAGTGGGAGTTTGTTATTTAGCCTATGATTTAAGGCTATTGCAATTCCAGGATGGTATTTATTTGAGTGTTTTCTAGGTTTCGCATTTGCTCCTTTTCCTTTATCTGGTGTCCCGTGGGCAGTTGTTAGTTTAATAGATGTATTCTTCCTGTGAACACAGGGCTGGGCGAACCCCTTTGTTGCTTTTAGAATACAATTTTACTTGTGAGAAAATGAAAATATATGGAGAGGTTCACAAGAAATTGAAGGCTAATTTGAAAACGCGGCCACATCATTTTTGCAACATGTTACGGTTGTATAAATTTGGGATATATACATATATATATGTAGGTCTTATAGCTAGTCAACATACAACCTAGAGTACCATTGTCAATAAATGTCAAAAGTCTATAAGACTTGTGACCTCTGTGTATGGCAATATTAAGGACTGGTTTCACTACTTGGATTCAATACTTCAGCCAGTAACATATGGGTTCACTTTGTAAGGAACAATGAATGCACAGTTGTCCCTGTGTGTGAGACTGTGTGACAGAAAGGGAGAGGATAGGAGGAGCAGCAACAGACAAGAAGCAGCTCTAATGTGGCGCGCTGTGGTTTTGAAGATGGAAATTCCAAGTGTGAGACCTTGTATCCAACATTGGCTAGAGGAGCCTGATGTATTATTTAAGTTCTAGTAAGCTTTTGTGAGGCCATATGTCAAAACCGTGTCTAGTGAATCCCGGTTCACAAATTCATTTCTCATTCGGGTGTGTTTGGAATAATATCGTCAAGATGCAACCTAACAAATTGCAGTTAACATGACCCACTTCATTTTCTTAAGATGCATTCCTATTTCCAATAAAATTTCTACTTTTTCAACCCAAACAAAAAAAAAGACCCTTACTTCCGCTTTTAGCTAAGAGATTGTGATTTGCATACGAGGACATGAGTTGGAGATTGACGAACTCATGATCCTCAACATCTACAACAAATAACCATCGTTTTATCGTTTTCTATCTCCATATCTATCCTCTTTTATTTTGTTCTCTCTCTCTCTCTCTCTCTCTCTCTCTCTCTCTCTCTATATATATATATATATATCCAAAGATATCAAACCTGATCCATACACTTCAAAAATAGTTACTTATGTTCTAAACACACCATTAGTGGAGTACACACGGTAACACCTATAGGCTAGGAAGTACCGACACTTCTAGAAGTAACGTATCGACATGTCATGTCTCTTTGCGAACATTATTACTACTATGTCCTGTACAATCTTTTTGGATTTTCCAAGTCGTGCCATGCTCGTGTTGACGTGTCTGTGTCTGTGCTTCATAGTCTATAGGCAGGTAGGTTAGTTAGTCAGATGGGCTGAGCTAGCATCCCTCATTCTATTATTTAAAATGAGCAAAATTGCTCCAGTATAGAATTGGTAACTCCAGTCAAATTGCTAGTGATTTCACTCATATTTATCAAGAGCTTTGTCTTGCCTAAGCTTTATCTTGCCTAACGAACAGACTGTGGACTTTATTTTTATGCATACCACTGAGAATATAGCCATATACACACATGATATCATGTCGTACAAACTTACAAACAAGTCAGCTTTCATAAAGAACAAATTCATAGGATAAAGTAAGAATATACAAATGAAGGGGCATAGTTAATAAAATGAAGCCACTGTCAGATGCATTTTGCTACTACCTTTGTCCCAAATTGCTGGGCACTCTTTCTATTTTGGGCTGTCCCATAATGTCAGTCCATGTTGAAAAGTCAACACAATAATTTTGAATCTTTATTGTTTTGCCCTTTTTTTTTCACACCTCTAACAAATCTAAATGCATTTATGAGGGGCAAACTTGGAAAGTTGGAGTATAAAAGTTTGACAAAAGTGTAATTATTGTTTTCCCTTAAAAAGTTGGATTTCCCAAAAGTGTCAAGCAATTTGAGACAGAGGGAGTACATATTAAGGCTCCGCGTGGTTTTGAGGATTCATAGACAAATAAAGGAAAATGAAAACTATTTCTCTAGTGTTTCACAAAGTAGTATTTTCCTCCATGCTTAAATAAGGTTAGAAATTACAATTTCCTAAAAAAAATATATATAGAAACTTAGGCAAAAGTCCCTAGAAATAACTTTCAAGAGTTTAAAGTCCAATTTGATTCTTAGTTTATTAAAAAGTCCGTCAAAGGTCGGATTAAGTGAAATTTCACCTAATATTCATATACGGTTTCAGTGAAATTTCACTAAATATTTTTGTATCGAGGACCTTTAATTGTCCTTAACTCTTAAAAAAAATTATCATAATGTCATTTTCACTAATTACCCCAAAATTTTATTTACTTCCTACTTCACACGCTATTTTTACTTATTAACCAACCCAAGAAAAGCGTTTTCTTTTACGTCCCCCACTCTAACTAAACCAAACAGAGCCGAATAAGTGAATGGAACACGGACTTTACGTCTTTCCACTAAATCCATTTTTTGCTACTCACACAGTTCAATCCTATCTTCTATTCACTTCAACACAATTGCTTACATAACAATACAATTATTGGCATAAACTATAAACCAACACAAAATAGAACTCACATCCAAAAGCCAATACCTGTTTCTAGCACCGGCATTGTCCCGAAACCGATCATCATGCATGTAAAAAGCACCAGCCGTTGGCACCGCAAACGGCTCACCCTCTTTCTTCTCCTCCTCTTCAACCTGATTCTCCCCCGCAACCTCCAATGACTCATTCGCACCCACCACCTCTCCTGCCACCGCCACTGCCGCCTCTGCCTCCACCGCAGTTCCCACAGGCATATTTTCGATCTCACCGCCACCAATTTCAACTCCTCTCTCTACATACTCCTCTTCTACCTCCTCATACTCCTCATATTCCTCCAACTCTTCGTCCTCATCATCATACTCAGCCGCAGCACCCTGACCGTCCGATTCACCGTCCGAATCAACCTGCCTCTGCGGTTTATCTCTCATGTCTCTCTCATGATCCCCACCACCTCCTTCCTCCTCCTCATCGTCGCTCGCTTCCCTCCTCCGCAACTTCAACGACAGCTTCGCCTCCTCCGGATCACTCTCGTACTCCACCTCTTCCGCCCCAACACTCGCCATCTAGAAATGCCCAAGCCTCTCAATCAATTATCAGAAAAACCATAAAAAAAATCAAACTTTCTCAACAAATTGACGCCAATTGGGACAAAATCGAAACCCTTGGTTCAAGAAAGAACCAAATTCGATCGTTTCTTGGGTTGTGATCTAATCTTAGATCAGTTTAGGGCGTGCGAAACCCTAGATTTTTATTTTTATTTTTTTTCAAAGGTGGGAAAAGAGAAGAAAACAGATTAGACTATCACACTTTTTGGCGGTGTGTTTGTGTGTGTGTATATATATATATATATTGTCGTACAGAACGAAGACGTAAGGATGAAGGAGACTTTTGTGGAATGGAATCGAGAGAGCTTTGGAGTTGAACTCTTTATGGTCTTCTCGTCGTGCCTTTCCGATAAGGTAGTTGGTAAGTGTAGGTGCATTTTTTAATTTGGGCATCTCTTTTTAAGTTAAAAAATTATATTTTTATTTTTTACTGTAATTAGTAAGGGCACCTCACTTATTGTACTATATATATATATATGGGTAAATTGCAAATTACACTCCTGTAGTTTAAGGGTTGTCAGAGTTTGGTCCCTATAGTTTCAATTTTGGCAATTTACACCCTTTTCAGTCCTCAAATTGTGCAAAATCCACCCAATTACAAAATAAGCAAGGGTACAATGGGAATATCACATTATTTCTGGCCCAAAATGACCCCATAATATATCCCATAAATAACTTATACCATCACCATCCCATAAATAACTTATAATCTTTTAAACAATCTGATACACTTAAATTATTTATGGGATATATTATGGGGTCATTTTGGGCCAGAAATAATGTGATAACCATCCCATAAATAACTTATAATCTTTTAAATAATCTGATACACTTAAATTACTTATGGGATATATTATGGGGTCATTTTAGGCCAGAAATAATGTGATATTCTCATTGTACCCTTGCTTATTTTGTAATTGGGTGGATTTTGCACAATTTGAGGACTGGAAAGGGTGTAAATTGCCAAAATTGAAACTATATAGGGACCAAACTCTGACAACCCTTAAACTGCAGGGGTGTAATTTGCAATTTACCCATATATATATAGTACAATAAGTGAGGTGCCCTTACTAATTACAGTAAAAGATAAAAATTTAATTTTTTAACTTAAAAAGAGGTGCCCAAATTAAAAAATGCACATGTCCTTACCAGCTACCTTCCGATAAATTTATCCCATTTTGAGGGTATTTGGAAAGAGAAATTTCGAAGGCCGTACATAGAATTATAGAAATTGTGTGTCAAAAGTTGTTCTTTACTCTAATTGGTTAGATAGATATATAAGTATTACAACCCATCCTTCTACGCGCGGGAATAGGCCATGTAGTACGCCACCAAGGCTCATCCGATTCAATTAAAGTAAATAGCAACAAAAAACATAAGTGAAATACATAAAATTCAGAGTTATAAAAAGTTTTTCGCATTTGATACACTCAAACAAACACCATGTTTGAAACCAACAATCTAGTCGACTGAATATATGTCCGGTCGACTGGAAATGTAAAATATAGAGAGTCTCCAAATCTCAACAGCCAATCCAATCGACTTATCAGGGTCCGGTCGACTGAAAATGCAAGACAGAGGAGCCCAAAATCTCAGTAGTCTGTAGAGTCGACTGTGTCGGGGATCCAGCCGACTAGGGTCTCAATTTCTCAGTCTACTGATACTTCCAGGTCGACTGAATCAGAATTTCCCATTTTGAAAACACAATCTGTGGTCTCCACCCAGTCGACTGTTTCTTTCAAATAACGAAAATAACATTTCTAACCCAAGTGCGTCGGGGACCCTGTCGATTACTTTTTAATATTTCAAGGCAACAGCTGGTTCAAAACATGCATCCAGTCGACTAGTCCTTAGACCAATTGACTGTTTTCCCTCAGTTTGCTGAGCATTCTGCAGATTTTCAATCTCTAATTATCCAAACTCAATTCCAACACATTCACTACTATATTTCAACGATTTCAAACATAGTTACAGAAGGTTTACTACAGCTTACTATACTACAATTCCATCCAAGATTCTAAACTAAACACATAGTTTCAACTTCTCAAATCTTTATTATAACATTGGAATGGAAACAAAAACATATACAAGAACGATCCTGTCGTCCCATCGGCCTCACTCTTCGCGTTTCTTCTTACCTCTCTTCTTATCACCTGCAATGGAGTAAGGCTCCACCACTCAGCTATATACTGAGTGCACAATTCTAAATATATGTTTATATGACAAATCATGCTCTAAACATCAAAACACATCAAAATAGCCTTCCGGGTGAGAGATACGCATTCATCCGGTAATGAAACAATGAAAACGATGCCATGGAGGGCCTTTTCCGAACCATTCATCCAAGTGTCCTAGCAAGACCTTCTCCCAAACCATACACTATGCACTGGCAGGGCCGTCTCCCAAACCATGCACTATAGTTGTCGCTACAAATCCTTAAACATCGAGCAGCTTACCCCCGAAATGAAATTGTATCAAACTCTCCTTCGGAGTTGTAAAGCTAGTAGGAATAAATCTCCTCTCTCTCTCTCTCTCTCTCTCTCTCTCTCTCTCTCTCTCTCAGATACATATTCTTGATATTATGAACAAAGTATCTCATGTTTTCTATTTATAGTCACAACTCTCGAAAAATATGTTACCTCCCCACGAGTTCTCAAAACTTTTAATTATCCTCCGAAACGTCACATACGTCCATTTTATTACTTCGCGAGTGAAAACTACAAATTATAAAAGTTTTCGCTTAAGTTCCGTTTGGGTCCGTAATAACGTTCCGAAAATCAATTTTCGTGGAATCTCTAGATAACCTACATTTTATGCAACGTATCCTATTGGTTATCGTTAAGGCCATTAAAAATGATCCTATACAGTATTAAAACTACCACTACACAGGTAATTTCACTATTCATATATACCAGATATGTCAAATAATATTTAATCCACATAAATGTAGTTTCATCACATGAATGCCTCAATGATTATCGAGTCACCGTGTCCTCACTTGACACCTTTCGTTAACCACCGTCAACCTCAACTCAATTATTAATAAACATTAATAATTCACATGATTCCAAAAACATACTTTATTAAAATAAATGTATTTTCCAGGACGGATGTGACAACTCTCCCCTCCAAAAAGGAAGTTTGTCCCCAAACTTATATCTCATGAGTCGAAAAGATAGGATACTCTTTTTTTCATCTCTTCCTCACTCTCCTACATAGCCTCTTTGACCGTGTGACTACACCATAACACTTTCAGCATCGGAATCATCTTGGTTCTCAACACTTGTTCCTTCCAATCCAGGATCTCTACTGGATGCTCTACATAGGTCAAGTCCTCTTGGATTTGTAATGGTTAAGGTACTATAATCTTACTCGTATCCGTTATACACCGTCTTAACATTGACACATGGAAAACATTATGTACATGTTCCAACTCGGACGATAAGGCTAGTCGATAAGCTATTGGTCCCACCTTCTCTAGGATCTCAAATGGTCCTACAAATCTCGGGTTAAGTTTCCCTCGCTTTCAAATCGAACAATGCCTTTCGAAGGTGATACTCGCAAGTACACAAAGTCTCCTACTTCAAACGTCATCGGTCATCGCTTAGAGTCAGCATAACTCTTATAACGACTCTGAGCCACCTTAAGTCGCTCCTAGATCAACTTCACTTTTTCCATAGTCAACTATAGTATCTCTGGTCATATCAACCTTTTTTCCCAACCTCGGTCTAACAAACCAGTGAACGACACTTACGCCCATATAAAGCTTCGTACGGTGCCATCCCAATACTTGACTGAAACCTGTTGTTGTAACCAAATTCGATTAAGGGCAAGTGTTTCTCCCAATCACTTCCAAAGTCCAGTACATAAAGTCTAAGCATATCTTCCAAAGTCTGAATCATTCGCTCTGACTGTCCGTCAGTCTGAGAATGAAAAGCAGTACTTGTAATGACCCGTAATTTAATAAGGGGTATTTTAAAAATTTATACATAAATTTGGACCCAATTATTTTTGGTATATTATTTTTTTCCCAACTTGAAAAAAAAAAATTAATGTTGCATTATTGCTTGCATAGGTATGAATGTACCCACATATTTAAAACATTGTGCATTTGGACCATACCCGTGGGACCCATATGTTTTGGTTGCCCAAATTTTAACCACACAAAATACACACACATTCTCTCTCCTCCCTCTAAAGTGGCCGGCCACTTTGAAGAGGGGGAGACCCACGTTATTTTTTATTTTCTCTCTTCTTTCTTTTCTCTCTTCTTCTTCTTCTCTTCTTCTTCCTCTCACTCCCTCCCTCAATGATCCACCATGGAAGCTCAACACAAGCTTTGAACCTCAAATTTCTTCAAGAGTCAAGGTGCTAGGAGCTATAGGACCAAACATTGGAAGATTTGGAAGCATTAACTCAAGATTCTAGGAGCTCTTTCTCTCACTCTTCTCAAGCCCTAACTTTGAATTGGGTGTTCTTTGGATTTCTCCAAGAACAAGGTAGATTTTCTATGTATTGATACACTTTAATTCCTATTTCTAAGTATGATGATGCATGTGTGTTGATTGTTGGGTAAATTTCTAGGGCTATGTAGTATATCATTAACTTAGGTCCTAGATCCTATGAAACTACATGTTCATGTGTCCATGGGTGCATTTTATTTCCTCCTTCAAAGTATGAATTGCAAAACTTGTTGGTGAAACCCTTGGATTTGATGAATTGCCCTAACCTAGTTCTCTTTAAATTTCTTGACTTAGAATGGAACTATGTGATTTACATGCTTAAGTTAATATCTATGTGCCTACTTGTCTACTTGCTAGTTGAAATCCATGTTAGAAGTTAAGTTGGAGATGTTAGCTTTGGTTATTGGAATTGCATGTGTAGAGGTCATGAGTTACTATACAAATTTTACCATTTGTGATTCAAGGTGTGCAAAATGTGCTTAATTCTAGCTTAGTACTATTTATGGAGCATAATGGGTTAATATTACATTTGAGCTCATAACATGAATTTTATTATTGTTCCCTTGATTTCTCAACAATAATGCATAAGACATTATACATTGATTAGTGGACATGACATTGCATAAGCATTGACATTGGTTGAGTGAATCAAAGGGATTCATAGCATTTGTGCCATATCGGCAAGACATTGCATACACATGATATGCGTTGAAAAGATCCCTCATAAGGAAGGGCATAAAATGAGATGATATGGAAATCCGGATGCGGGTTGTGATGTGAGACAGGGTGGACGTACCTAAGAACGTGCCAAACGCTAACTTATAGCCGACTAGCTATCGGAAGGTTAGTATGCTAAGTTCCCAGTGGGGGATTGCTCACAGTCCGGTAACGAGGGGAGTGAACGATTACATGCATGGCTAAGAAGCCTTACATTTGCATTGCCTCGGTGGCAACCTCATTGCATCGCATTTCATCCTTAGTCATAGAAATTACTTTGTGTCTTTACATACATTATCTACTTAGCCGTCGCGCTAAGGGACTACGATCACAAATCTTTTTGCAGGAAATATTGACAAGGGGAAAGACCCCAAGTCCGAGTAAAGGGTGGGATTAAAGGTATCCTCTTTTTGAAGCCTCTTGTTGGAGGACTTTGTTTTGAGAGCTAGCTCGTGGATGGAAAGGGGGACATGTAATTTATGTGATCTAGTATCATGGAATAGGATTAGATCAATAGAATTGCATGTACTAATTCATATGAACATTGAATATGAAATCTGTAATAGCTAGGCTCACTTTCTTTTGGGACCGGCACACGTTGGCCGCGTCGTTGTGTTGTGTACATATTTAAAACTTCATGTATGTTGCAAAGAACCTCTCTTTTGTCTTAATATCTCTTGACTTGGATGTATCCTAACTCTTTTAAAGACTTGAAGCTCTTTGATGTTTATATAGAATCTCTTTCAATGCCTTAAGTATGCGTGTTGATTTGGATCCTTGCCGGATTTGTCCATTTTGCCTTTAAAGGAAATGTTTTAAAATCTCTCTCCCCCAATCTCTCCCCCCCATTTTCCCTCTCTTTAATCTCGTTCCATTTCCCAAACTTTCTTTTCTTTTATTCATGTTGGAATGGTATTTCTTTTTAAAATGTTTCCGAATGTGAAAATACACGTGCGTGTGTGCTTAGAATACCTTCCCTCTGTCTCTCTCCCTATCTCTCCCAATATCTCTCTCCCAATCTCTCCCTCTCCCCTTCTTTCTCTCTATTACCTCTATTACCTCTCGTTTTCATTATGTTTCGAACGTATAAAGTCCCGGTTGGTTTACACACATGTTATACACCTTTTCAGACTTGTGTTTGTATGTTTTAGATGCCAAATCCGAGGATTTAACGGGAATGGGCACGCATGCGAAATGCTGCCAAAATGCTGTCAAAACTGCTGTCAAAAAAATACTGCTACGGTTTTTCTTATTTTCTGTCCAAACGGTGAGGAACTGAGAAAATATCAGTCGGGAAAAGTTGTCCGGAATTACGTTTTACATGGGACAACGTGGACGGAATATCAGATTTCAAAATATATGAGTGTCGAAAATCTTTTTAAAGTTTCAGCAACATAGAAAATTAATCCTGGGACTGATTGTAGCAGTGAGCTTTTTCTGCCCAAATGGTGCGGAACTGAGAAAATATCAGTCGGGAAAAGTTGTCCGGAATTACGTTTTACATGGGACCTCGCATACGGAATATAAAATTTCTAATGGCATAATTATTTACAAACTGTTAAAAGTTCAGCTAACACAAATGATCTTTTATCATTCTTTTCTTTTGTATCTTTCTTTCTTTCCTTGCACTTCGACAGTCGGGGCGTTACAGATTGGTATCAGAGCTTAACCGGGTTCGAATACCTTGGTGCTCTGGGAGTTCATTTGGGTCTTTATATGACTTTTGCTTCGTGTTTTGAGGTGTTAATTTCATTACTTAAATTCAAGGCATGTGTTGTAGTTGACTTGCTTAGATGATTGCATGCCGACATGATTATGTGCATAAATGCCAATGTGAAGTATATTAACATATATCGGAATGTTTTAAAGAGAGTATGTTCACTTGATTTATGTTACATGCCTTGAAGATTAGATGTTCGCATGACCATGTGCCTTTGTGCTTACGTCTTTGTGCTTTCTTGTGTATTTTTTTTTAGTGATGCCACCTCGAGTGAGAGGTCGTGCTAGGGGCCGTCCAGCAGGCCGTGCTAGGGGCCGTGCTCGAGGTCGTGTTGGTGCTGGTGGCCGTGGGGTAGAGGCTTCTTCTTCTTCCTCCGCCCCCGGCGATGCTTTTGGTGGAATTCCTGGGGGAGCTCAATTCTTTCGTGAGATGGCTGAAGCCATGCGGGAGTTCACTCAAGCTGCCCGAGCGGCCCGAAATGAAATTCTGCAACCTCCTCCCGTCGCCTCAGTGGTTCAAGAGCCTCCTCCTGTTGCGGAGCCTATTGTTCCTTTGGCACCGGCGGAGCCTAGAGTTCTATCAGTGATGAGGGAGTTTGAGAAGCGTAATCCTCCCATTTTCTCGGGTGATCCTGACCCAGTCGGGGCTGAGCTTTGGCTGAAAAGGATTGTCCGCATCTTTGATCATATCGGGCTCGTAGAGGATCATCTCCGCATTGATGCCGCTACTTTTCAATTCTCTGGTAGAGCTCAGATTTGGTGGGACCTTGTTTTGACGACTAATGCTCTTGAGGGTATGACTTGGGGCACTTTTGAAAGCCTATTTCTTGGGAAGTATTTTCCGGACCATGCACGCAATGCTAAGAGGGTGGAATTCTTATCTCTTCAGCAAGGAGATATGTCTGTTGCCGATTTTGAGGCTCGCTTTGGGGACTTAGCGCGATTTGCACCTGATATCACATCCAATGATGCTACCAAGGCAAGAACATTTGAGCGCGCACTTCGACCGGGTCTTCGTGGAAAGGTTATGGGTTTCGAACTCCCGACCTATAACCAAGTGGTACAGAAAGCAATGATCTTTGAAGAGGAGTATAATAGTTCCAAGAAGATTAGAGACGCTCGTCCTTCAACCAAAGGATCTCATACTGAATCATCTAGTGGTCCTCAGAACAAGAAGCCAAGGTATGAGGCTCCTCGACAGCAACAACAGTCCTCTTATACTACACATCATTCGAATCCAGCACCCACTGCTTCTCGACCTCAGGCTCAGCGTTCACAGGCTCGTGGTTCTCGACATTCTACATCAGCCCGTGGTGGGCATCACCTAGGGCCAAGGGTATGTTTCGGTTGTGGTGATCCCAATCATTTTCTCAAGAGCTGCCCTTTCAAGCAATCTGTGCAATCTGCACCTTCTATTATGGGACATCACCAGCAGAGTGTTAGGCCTTCGCTTCTACCATCACCGCCTGTACCACCTACTGCTCAGAGTTCTAGACCCAGTGTTTCCAGGGGTCAACAGTACCCGTTGCTAGGATCTTTCAGAGGTGGGCAACAAGCTCTAGCCACCCCACCGCAGGTGTACAATCTTGGTACTGCTACATCTTCCGACACCCCTGAACCGTCTGTCATCCGAGGTACATTACTAGTGTTCAATTCTAGGGCATCGGTTCTCTTTGATACTGGGGCATCTCATTCATTCATATCGTCTGCATTTGCATCGGCGTTAGGGTTGGAGGTAGGCCATTTAGGTTCTACACTCACCGTAGACACTCCCGTTGGAGGATTGGTTCCATTAAACCTTGTATGTCGAAATTGTGAGCTTATCATATCAGACCAAAATCTTAAGTTAACTTCATTATAATTGATATGTCTAGTTTTGATGTGATACTTGGTATGGATTGGCTTAGCGCCTATCGCGCTTTCATTGACTGCTTTCGTAGGAGAGTCACCTTCCTTGCTCCGTCAGGAGAGACTTGTGTGTTTTTGGGGGATCATCCTAGCTTCCCGACTTCGCCCTTACATCTTTTGCATGGGAGGGGAGGACATAATGATTATTTGGCTAGTTTGTTGGTTGATGAGCATAGGGTGACTCATGGAGAGTTTCCTCCAGTTGTTTGTGAGTTTATTGATGTATTCCCTGAGGATTTGCCTGGCTTACCACCCATTCGCGAGATCGAATTCACAATAGACCTTGTTCCGGGTACATCTCCTATTTCTATTCCGCCGTATCGAATGGCTCCTGCTGAGTTGAAAGAGTTGAAGTCTCAACTAGAAGATCTTCAGGACAAGGGATTTATTCGCCCTAGTGCTTCGCCCTGGGGAGCACCAGTTCTCTTTGCCAAAAAGAAGGATGGATCTTTGCGATTGTGTATAGACTACCGCAAGTTGAATCGAGATACAATAAAGAATAAGTACCCACTTCCAAGGATCGATGACTTATTTGATCAACTTCGAGGATCAACGTGTTTTTCGAAGATCGACCTGAGATCGGGCTACCATCAATTAAGAATACAAGAGCAAGATATTCCCAAGACAGCCTTCCGTTCACGTTATGGTCACTTTGAGTTTCTTGTGATGCCCTTTGGTTTGACGAATGCTCCTGCCGCATTCATGGACTTGATGAATCGTATATTTCACTCTTATCTTGACAAGTTTGTTATTGTTTTCATCGACGACATTCTCATATATTCACCTTCTAGAGAGAAACACGAGGAGCATCTTCGCATCATTTTACATACATTGAGAGAGCACCGCTTGTACGCCAAGTTTTCTAAGTGTGAATTTTGGCTATCTGAAGTAAAGTTTCTTGGGCACGTCGTGTCTAGTGATGGAGTTTCTGTGGATCCATCAAAGATTGAAGCTGTGATGGATTGGCAACCACCGAAGAATGTCTTTGAAGTTCGAAGTTTCTTGGGGCTAGCGGGTTATTACCGACGCTTTGTGAAGGATTTTTCGAGCATAGCCATGCCTATGACCAAGCTTACACGTAAAGGGACGAAATTTGTATGGACCGAATCTTGCGAACAAGCTTTCCAACAATTGAAGACTCAGTTGACCTCGACGCCTATTCTAGTAATACCCGAGCGAGGATTGGGATATGCCGTGTATTGTGATGCTTCGAAAGAGGGTCTTGGATGTGTTTTGATGCAAGGAGGCAAGGTTGTTGCCTATGGTTCTCGACAGTTGAAACCTCACGAGTCAAATTATCCTACGCACGATTTGGAACTTGCAGCTGTGGTCTTCGCGTTGAAGAGTTGGAGACATTATCTTTATGGTGAGCGATTTGAAGTTTTCTCTGATCACAAGAGCCTTAAGTATATCTTCACACAACGTAACTTGAATTTGAGGCAACGACGATGGATGGAATACTTGGAAGATTATGATTTTGATCTACAATATCATCCCGGAAAGGCCAATGTCGTGGCTGACGCTCTTAGCCGGAAACCTCGTTCCACTTTAGCTTCTATAGCCATCCGAGAGTGGAAGATGCTACAACAACTTAGAGACTTCGATGTTCATCTTGCAGAGGCCGATGGACATGCTACATTATTCGCTTTGGTTGCTCAACCGACGCTTTTGAGTCGAGTTTTGGAGGCCCAACAGTCCGACGATGAGACCGAGTCACTTCGATCACGTATTTCTAGTGGTGAAGCGATTGATGGGTGGACTTTTAGTCCTGAGCACGGTGTAAGATTCAAAGGTAGACCTTGTGTTCCTACGGCTTGTCGTGAAGAGGTCTTGAAGGAATTTCATCATTCTCGCCTAGCAGTGCATCCAGGTGGCACGAAGATGTATCAAGACTTACGTCGTCAGTTTTGGTGGAAAGGGATGAAACGATCCGTTGCAGAATTTATATCCAGTTGTCTGACGTGTCAGCAAGTAAAGGCCGAACATCAGCGACCTCCGGGTTTACTTCAGCCTCTTCCCATTCCGGAGTGGAAATGGGAGCATATCGCTATGGATTTCGTTACTGCACTCCCGAGGACTTTTCGTCAGCACGATGCTATTTGGGTGATCGTTGACCGCTTAACCAAATCTGCACATTTCTTGCCCATCAAAGTGACAGACTCTATTGATGTTCTCAGCAAGTTATACGTTCGTGAGATCGTGAGGCTTCATGGTGTTCCCGTCTCTATTATTTCTGACCGCGACTCTAGGTTCGTTTCTCAGTTCTGGCAGAGCCTTCAGAAGGCTTTAGGGACCCAGCTTTTGTTGAGCACAGCATTTCATCCACAGACGGATGGACAGTCTGAGCGTACTATCCAGATTCTGGAGGACATGTTGCGAGCTTGCGTTATGGATTTTGGAGGCACTTGGGAAGACCACTTGCCGATAGTGGAATTCGCCTACAACAATAGCTATCAGTCTAGTATTCAAATGGCGCCGTTTGAGGCCTTGTATGGCCGACCCTGTAGATCTCCTTTGTGTTGGACTGAGGTTGGCGAGTCATCCATCTTGGGTCCTGATTTGATTCGTGAGACGTCCGAGAAGATTAACATTATTCGGAAAAGATTGATTACCGCGCAGAGCCGTCAGAAGTCATATGCCGATCGTCGTCGTCAGCCACTACCTCTCCGTCCCGGTGATCATGTGTTTCTTAAGGTTTCACCTAGACGTGGAGTACTTCGATTCGGGAAGAAGGGAAAACTATCACCAAGGTTCATTGGGCCATTTGAAATTCTTGATAAGATTGGTGAAGTTGCCTACTGATTAGCCCTTCCACCTCAGCTTTCAAAGGTTCATAACGTTTTTCACGTTTCAATGTTGCGGAAGTATCAAGAGAATTCTTCGCATATTTTGGATTGGAAAGAGATCGAGGTAGATCAAGACGTTTCCTACGAGGAACAACCCCTTCGCATACTTGAGAGGAAGGACCGCATTCTTAGAGGCCGGACGATTCCTTTGGTTCGAGTTCAGTGGGACCATCACAACGTTGAAGAATCGACTTGGGAGACAGAGTCAGAGATGAGGTCTCGTTATCCCCATCTCTTCACCGATTGAGGTAAGTTAAATCTAAACACGGCATACGCATTGTGATTTACTGCTAAATTGAGTTGATGATCTATTGATGGTTTGTGGTTATTGTCTTGTTTGTGTTTTGAATTCCGGGACGGAATTCTTTTAAGGGGGGTAGATTGTAATGACCCGTAATTTAATAAGGGGTATTTTAGTAATTTATACATAAATTTGGACCCAATTATTTTTGGTATATTATTTTTTTCCCAACTTGAAAAAAAAAAAATTAATGTTGCATTATTGCTTGCATAGGTATGAATGTACCCACATATTTAAAACATTGTGCATTTGGACCATACCCGTGGGACCCATATGTTTTGGTTGCCCAAATTTTAACCACACAAAATACACACACATTCTCTCTCCTCCCTCTAAAGTGGCCGGCCACTTTGAAGAGGGGGAGACCCACGTTATTTTTTTTTTCTCTCTTCTTTCTTTTCTCTCTTCTTCTTCTTCTCTTCTTCTTCCTCTCACTCCCTCCCTCAATGATCCACCATGGAAGCTCAACACAAGCTTTGAACCTCAAATTTCTTCAAGAGTCAAGGTGCTAGGAGCTATAGGACCAAACATTGGAAGATTTGGAAGCATTAACTCAAGATTCTAGGAGCTCTTTCTCTCACTCTTCTCAAGCCCTAACTTTGAATTGGGTGTTCTTTGGATTTCTCCAAGAACAAGGTAGATTTTCTATGTATTGATACACTTTAATTCCTATTTCTAAGTATGATGATGCATGTGTGTTGATTGTTGGGTAAATTTTTAGGGCTATGTAGTATATCATTAACTTAGGTCCTAGATCCTTTGAAACTACATGTTCATGTGTCCATGGGTGCATTTTATTTCCTCCTTCAAAGTATGAATTGCAAAACTTGTTGGTGAAACCCTTGGATTTGATGAATTGCCCTAACCTAGTTCTCTTTAAATTTCTTGACTTAGAATGGAACTATGTGATTTACATGCTTAAGTTAATATCTATGTGCCTACTTGTCTACTTGCTAGTTGAAATCCATGTTAGAAGTTAAGTTGGAGATGTTAGCTTTGGTTATTGGAATTGCATGTGTAGAGGTCATGAGTTACTATACAAATTTTACCATTTGTGATTCAAGGTGTGCAAAATGTGCTTAATTCTAGCTTAGTACTATTTATGGAGCATAATGGGTTAATATTACATTTGAGCTCATAACATGAATTTTATTATTGTTCCCTTGATTTCTCAACAATAATGCATAAGACATTATACATTGATTAGTGGACATGACATTGCATAAGCATTGACATTGGTTGAGTGAATCAAAGGGATTCATAGCATTTGTGCCATATCGGCAAAGACATTGCATACACATGATATGCGTTGAAAAGATCCCTCATAAGGAAGGGCATAAAATGAGATGATATGGAAATCCGGATGCGGGTTGTGATGTGAGACAGGGTGGACGTACCTAAGAACGTGCCAAACGCTAACTTATAGCCGACTAGCTATCGGAAGGTTAGTATGCTAAGTTCCCAGTGGGGGATTGCTCGCAATCCGGTAACGAGGGGAGTGAACGATTACATGCATGGCTAAGAAGCCTTACATTTGCATTGCCTCGGTGGCAACCTCATTGCATCGCATTTCATCCTTAGTCATTGAAATTACTTTGTGTCTTTACATACATTATCTACTTAGCCATCGCGCTAAGGGACTACGATCACAAATCTTTTTGCAGGAAATATTGACAAGGGGAAAGACCCCAACTCCGAGTAAAGGGTGGGATTAAAGGTATCCTCTTTTTGAAGCCTCTTGTTGGAGGACTTTGTTTTGAGAGCTAGCTCGTGGATGGAAAGGGGGACATGTAATTTATGTGATCTAGTATCATGGAATAGGATTAGATCAATAGAATTGCATGTACTAATTCATATGAACATTGAATATGAAATCTGTAATAGCTAGGCTCACTTTCTTTTGGGACCGGCACACGTTGGCCGCGTCGTTGTGTTGTGTACATATTTAAAACTTCATGTATGTTGCAAAGAACCTCTCTTTTGTCTTAATATCTCTTGACTTGGATGTATCCTAACTCTTTTAAAGACTTGAAGCTCTTTGATGTTTATATAGAATCTCTTTCAATGCCTTAAGTATGCGTGTTGATTTGGATCCTTGCCGGATTTGTCCATTTTGCCTTTAAAGGAAATGTTTTAAAATCTCTCTCCCCCAATCTCTCCCCCCCATTTTCCCTCTCTTTAATCTCGTTCCATTTCCCAAACTTTCTTTTCTTTTATTCATGTTGGAATGGTATTTCTTTTTAAAATGTTTCCGAATGTGAAAATACACGTGCGTGTGTGCTTAGAATACCTTCCCTCTGTCTCTCTCCCTATCTCTCCCAATATCTCTCTCCCAATCTCTCCCTCTCCCCTTCTTTCTCTCTATTACCTCTATTACCTCTCGTTTTCATTATGTTTCGAACGTATAAAGTCCCGGTTGGTTTACACACATGTTATACACCTTTTCAGACTTGTGTATGTATGTTTTAGATGCCAAATCCGAGGATTTAACGGGAATGGGCACGCATGCGAAATGCTGCCAAAATGCTGTCAAAACTGCTGTCAAAAAAATACTGCTACGGTTTTTCTTATTTTCTGTCCAAACGGTGAGGAACTGAGAAAATATCAGTCGGGAAAAGTTGTCCGGAATTACGTTTTACATGGGACAACGTGGACGGAATATCAGATTTCAAAATATATGAGTGTCGAAAATCTTTTTAAAGTTTCAGCAACATAGAAAATTAATCCTGGGACTGATTGTAGCAGTGAGCTTTTTCTGCCCAAATGGTGCGGAACTGAGAAAATATCAGTCGGGAAAAGTTGTCCGGAATTACGTTTTACATGGGACCTCGCATACGGAATATGAAATTTCTAATGGCATAATTATTTACAAACTGTTAAAAGTTCAGCTAACACAAATGATCTTTTATCATTCTTTTCTTTTGTATCTTTCTTTCTTTCCTTGCACTTCGACAGTCGGGGCGTTACAGTACTGAAACTCAACTTAGTACCCATAGCCTTTTACAAACCACCTAAAGTCCCGATGTAAAACTACTATCACGATTTGATACAATCATTGTTGGAATTTCATGTAGTCTCACAATCTCTTTCACATACAACTTTGCTAAGCTAGACAGCTTAGTCATCTTAATCGGTAGAAAATGAGCTGATTTCGTCAATCTATCAACTATAACCCAAATCTTCTTGTTCTTATTAAGCAATCGTGGAAATCTGAAAACAAAATCCATTGTAATCTCATCCTATTTCCACTCTGACACTGGGAATGGTTATAGTACTCCTATAGGTACTTGCCTTTCTTCCTTGACTTGTTGACATGTCGCACACTCCGAAACGTACTTAGCAACTTCCTGCTTCATTCATTTTCACCAAAAGTTCTCTCGTAAGTTTCGATACATCTTGTTACTTCCTGGATGAACTGAATATTTAGTATTGAAAGTCTTTTACGTTCGGTACACAAAATCGACTCTGAAGCATTAATACTCCTTGTTCCAAGGTAAAACCCGGTCGCTTTTTCAAAGGTATCTCATTTCTTATTTTACACAAGTAACAATCGTTGAACTGTTCTGCATTGATCTCATCTATAATATTCGGGTGAGCAGCCATCATTGGTCTCTATAATTACATCTAACTCCAACCATTCCATTTATCTGATTAATTCCCTTTGATGGGTTAGCTCGTTGCCTAAGTTCCTTATCGTCTTCCGGCTTAAAGCATCGGCTACTGCATCAGCCTTTCTCAGATGATACTCAATCGAACGAACATAATCCTTCATTAACCCTAACCATCTACTCCGTCTCATGTTCAATTCCCGTTGAGTGAATGTGTACTTCAAACTCTTGTGATCTATGAAGATCTGACATTTTTTCTCGTACAAGTAGTGTCTCCAAATCTTCAAAGCATGGATTACCATGGCCAATTCAAGGTCATGAGTCAGATAATTTATCTCATGTGTCTTCAAAATTGTCTAGACGCATAAGCAATCACCTTGCCACCTTGCATAAGTACACACCCCAACCCTTGATGCGAAGCATCACTATAAATCATAAACCTCTTGGTTTCGGGTGATATCGTCAGTATAGGTGCTCTTATCAACTGCGACTTCAACTCTTGAAAACTGTCTTCACATTCCGAACTCCATTCAAATGTAACACCCTTTATCATCAACTTTGTCATAGGCAGTGAAATCTTCGAGAAATTCTCAATGAAACGGCGGTAGTATCCAGCTAAACTAAGAAACTTTGAATTTCTAACACTGAAGTCGGCTCTACTAATTAGATACAGCCTCTACCTTATGAGGATCAACTAAAACTCCATTCTTGTCAATCACGTGACCAAGAAAAGTAATGCTATGTAACCAGAATTCATACTTCTTAAATTTCCCGAACAGTTGCTTTTCCCACAATCTCTAAAGTATAAGTCTCAAGTATCTCTCGTGTTCCACTTCATTCGGCAAATAGATAAGAATGTCATCTTTGAATACAATATCAAAGTCATCTAAACAATCCTTAAAGACTCGGTTTATAAGATCCATAAACGTGGCGGGTGCATTAGTAACTCCAAATCCACAATACATAAGAGCAATATATGAAATTTATCAATAAAATTTCTTTAATAAAATCCTTTATTAAAAATGGCTCTTCACTTTATAAAGCATTTTATGCAATTATTAGCATAATAAAATCTTCATTTCCCAAATCATAATTTTTTAAGGAAAATCAACATAGATAAAAACAATCAACATTATGGTGAATAAAGAAGTCGTTTCTTATTCCCATAATGTTAACCATAGGGAAGCCTAAAATTAAGGAGCTTCCAAATAACCCGTAGAGATAGTTCAATATTAAAAAAAAAAGGTTTTCATGTTCTTATTTTAAATTTTTCTTATTTTACTACTAGAGGTCTGAATCTAGAAAATATGCCTTTCCTATGTAAATAAAATTCCCAAACTTGATATAGTAATAAGTGAAAGAAACTTTTGTCTAGAAAAAGTTTAAAATATAAAGTAGTATTATCATGATTTCTTTTAAACCTTTGGAAACAAGAATATAATTAAGGCAAGGGTTAAATGCATTTTGCACCCCAAACTATACCTTGTTTGGCACTTTGGTCCCTAAATGAATTTTTATTTTTATTTATCATATTTTTGTCCCTCAACTAATATTTGGTGGCAGTTTGCCCCCTCCATCACTTTTAGCATCACTTTTGGTGTCACTAAAAGTGACTTTTTTCATCACTAAAATTGATGGAAAGGCAAATTACAATAAAATGTTAGCTGAGAAACCAAAATGCGAAAATAAAAATTATTTAGGGACCAAAGTGCCAAATAGGGTATAATTTGAGGGTGCAAATTACATTTTACCCTTAAGGCAACTAGCATTATTTTTCTCTTTCCTTTTGAAAAATTTCAGAAACCATCTTCAAAAAGAAATCAAAACTTTAAATGTTTCCCCATCTTCTGGAATAGTAACCAAGTCTCCATTTCTCCTCCCTTGATACATAATCATATAAGAATTCTAGAGGAGGTAGTTTATCTTGAAATTTTTTGAACCCAAGGTACTTGAAAATACTTTTAGAAAAATATTTGGAATAAAATTTGTTTGGTCGGAGACCCAACGTGCCATCGTGAAGCTGCCAAAACCACCTCTGCCCAGCCATGGGCTGCTGCCCAGGCGTGTGGGAAGCAACCCATTTCATCTCCTTCCTTTGGCTGTTTTGCCGAAACCCTAGCAAGGTGGTTTGGCCACTTTCTTGTTCATTTCTAAGTCAAATTGCTTTGTTCAAAAGCTCAATCCAAATGATTTTCGAAGAGGAATATAACCATATACTTTAAATCAAATGAAAACCTCATTTATGTCTGCCATGAATCAAACCCTAATACAAAAATATATATACACTGTTGCATATACACTGGTCACATATATATACATACACTGTTATACACGTGATACATATGTATATACTCGGCCTGCTTGGGTGTCTTAACACCATTTTCTGAAATTAATCTTTTAGAAATAATTTACAAACATAATGGGAGTAAAACAATCTCTTTTATTAATAATAAAGAAAAATTTAAACAAGTTATATGTATGTTTACACGTATAACTAGACTGAAATCCTAACTTTTGGGACCATTCGCAGGTACTGGAATTCTATATAATACTCAAAATATAGAGTTCTCGCCCTTAAACTTGGTTTGGTTGGTAGGAAGAAAAGTTGAGAGTTCTGAGCTTGAAACTTCTTTGTGCCAAATTGAACCTTAGCTCTAAACCCAAAAAAAAAAAAAAAAAACCGTGTGTAAGTATGAAGAGTCTTGGCAGTGAGGGTTACAGAGAGAGAGTTTGGTTGACACAAAGCTAAGATTTGAGTGCTTGGACTTGCTCCTTCCTTAGCCAAACAAGGCCTTGGTTTTTTTCCCAAGCCAAAAAGAAAATAACCAGAGACTGTGTTTGTGTGTGTTTCAGCAATGTGTGAGAGGGAGAGAGAGAGAGAGAGAGATTGGTGTGAGGAGAAATGTCTCCCAGAGGCCCTCTTTTTATAGCCTAAAAATTAACCAAGTACTCTTTTCTTAAAGTGTTGTGTACCATCTCCTAACTCTTCATCATCATTTGTTCTAAGTACTAGGTAGTACTATTTATGTGTAAGTGTATATATATGAGTGATAGCTGTGATGAAGTGAGGGTTCTAAGTGGGTACTATCATAATCATTCATTATATAGGAGGAAGGTACAAGGTGAGGGAGAGAGAGATTGTATTAACTTTCTAAGCTTACACACTATGTAATATACATACAGCCGTGTGTGTGTGTGTATAAGTTCTTTAATGCCATGTGAGCTATTATCAACTAAGAAAGTCACAACTACAAGCTATACTAGGTTGTACCATGGGTTGTATGAGGAGAGAGTTTCGGCCGAATGAGAGGAAGAAGTGATAGGGCAAATGTGTATTAACCTTAATTGTACCAATTCTAATTATTACGGCACATGGTCATGTGCTAAAGCCAATTGAAAGCTAAGTTTCCTCTTTACAATGCTTAGCCAAGAGAAAGAAGGGAGTCTTTGAGTGTGCAATAAATATCACATGTTACTCATCATGACAAACATACCATGTTTACACTTTTTCTAAATGCACAAAGAAATGATATGCATGCTTAACCGAGAGAGAGGAAGTGTAAATGATCCCATGTGCTTACTTTACTAACCATTGAAGTCACAAGTACCTAAGCTAATATCTTAGGCTGTACTTACTCACTAGGAGTTACTATGGGCTTGCATATGTCAGAGTTGAAAGAAAACTGTATGGTACCCTTAAAGGTTCGTGCAGCGAAAAACAAAAAGTTAACGGTTTCCTAAAACCCATGATCTAGTCTATGATGTATGCAAAACACATAAAACATCCATAGGGGTTAAACGAATAGTCACCCTTATAGCATGCTTTACAAAACTTTAAGATCCTTATTCGCTCTGCCTCCTTTTGGTACCCTTGTACAAGGTTCACCTAAATTGTCCAAGTGTCCAATCTCTAAGTGTATCCACATGAGAAAATCACAAACTAGAAGAAGCATTTGATTTTTTCCAACAATTGAAGAAGATGAAGATGGTCACCATTTTGATGTGACCGTACAGCTTAGGCTATATGAGTTGAGTTGGGAGTTTATATGATGTGCTATCATCACTGGCACGACTAAAAAAATTGTGTGCGCTTGTGTGCTATACCCAAGTGTAGGTAGACATGCAAGTAGTAATCTGGTAAGACTAGGTCAATCCCACAGAGAAGGTGTTAAACTAAAAACTTAGATTAAACTCTAAAGGAAAAGGAAAATTCAAGATTTAAAGTAAAGTGTAGAACACGAAGTTCTACAGGCTATAACTACTAAAGCAATTAAAATAAACTAATGATTAACTAATTAACTAAAGCAATGTTTTAAAAATGGTTTTCTTTATGAAAAGGGAATGTTGGGATCACACGAATCCGCAGCGATCATGCCATCTACCATGCAGTTACATTTAAGCTTTAAGGAGTGTGTCTATCTACAGTATTCCGTATTTTCTAAAGATAGAGAATCAATAGTTCATTCATAGCCAGGACTACATCATCACGTTTATTTCCAAAATACATGAAGGTGGTTTAAAATAATAATTAAGTCTCGTATTCTGAATGGTGTTAGCATTCGAAATGGTTTGCAAAAGTTATTGAAGAAAAATGCCTTAAGGCATAAAGTAATGAAACTGTTTTGACAAACTGAGCATTTGGGGACAGTTTGATAACAAATCTCAAAAGCAGAAAGTCTTGGAATACTGCAAAAAGACTTCTCAAGAATCTGAAGGTTCGATCGATCGATGCGCTTTCGATCGATCGAATATCATCACCTCTCGAGCGATCGAACATTCTCAATCACTTGACTATGTTTCTGCCTCGATCGATCGAACTACTTCGATCGATCGAGTGCAGGTTTTATACTACTGCATGGCAGAGGCTGGAGATCAGTGTTTCATCGTGATCTCCCAACCTAGGGACTACTCAGACATAGTCTGGAGTGTCATAGATTCAATTTCAATGTAAATATTCATTAAAGTCCTGTTTGGTTGTGATTTAGCATGAAATCTATGAAAACTAATGGTTTAACACTAACTAACATGCAATGCTACGATCTAACAGATTAAACTACAATAAACTACAAGAATAAAGTAACTAGACCAATAAGATGTAACCTGGACTGAAAAACTTTAATTAAACTTAAGAGAATCCAAGCCAACACAATGATAATCCTTGAAAAACCTACAAAAATTAAGAATAAACTCTCCCCTCTCTATGTAAACTGATAAAAACTGAAGTGAGCGTCATCTGGACGTAAATAAAACACATATATATATATACTAAAACCTAAAGCTAGGGTTCAAAACTTCGTTTCTGCTACATACGCATAAGGTCTGATAAAAGCCATGTTCGATCGATCGAACAGTACTCGATCGATCAAACTTCTGGAATCTTCAAGCGCTTTAACTCTATTCGATCGATCGAACTCTCGATCGCTTGAGGAATCTTTGATCACTTGAAACTTGTTTTTCATGTTTGAAATGTCTTCCTTAAACACAATCATCCCTTTCATCCTGCTTATCCATTTCTCCACGCACCAAACAGTGATCTGCACAAATTATAGCTAAACTAATACAACTTATCATAGATTAATCATATTACGTAAAAGCTGGCATTATAATCTAAATTGCAGATTTGCAAGGGAGTTGTAGACTAAATTAGTGTATTTCTTTATTTTAGCGTGGTTGTATTTTACAAATACCCCTGCTTGTCACAACCCCCAACTAACGAATTGCTAGTCCCCAGTAGTAAAGCGAAAAATAAGAGCAAGCTAAACTATTACTACAATGACTAAACTAAAACAAGATAAACTAAAGCAACTAATATAAATAGAAAGAGAACTACCTAACTCACTTTCGCAGGAATCGCGGTTGCATTTAACGAATGCAACAAACCGTTAAGCCCCTAGGTTTCCCTAGTGGACGAGTGTTGTCTTGTGAGGGTTTATAGTGAATATACCCATAAAATTCTCAATTTTAAATTCAAAAAGATGTAGAAAAACTTTTAAAACATTCTCGTTTATTCAACTGCTAACTTAGCTCTACAAAAATATATTAACCTCAAGCAAACCATGAAAGAGACCCACATACTCCTCATGTCACCAAGAAGATATAACATTTGAATCACAATCATGTATCTGTGTGTATGTGTGTGTGTGTGTGTATGTGTGTGTGTGTGTGAAGTTAACAACTATGCATCCAACCTTATTTAGAGTTGTTTTGGACTATCGTACTTCCAGAACTCGTAATCTCAACTCAATTCTCACATGAGTTTACACTCAAAAATAAACGTCCCAAAGAAACTGGCTTTATAATGATCATATGTGATATGAAAGCTTTGATACGAGTGAATTTTTGGATGCTGAATGCTTTCATATTCAACTCTATAAAAGACGGACATTTAGAGTGTATAGTCTCATGAATAGGATGCTACTTACTAGAGGAGCGAACTACCGTGGATAACTCAACTCACACGTTTATATTCAAACTAAGTCATTAAGAATCATTAAGGCTTTAGAATTTCTGGTTTTATGTAGAAAATACAGATGATGAATGGAAAGATTGCGCATCTTAGCATATAATAGAGCTTATCATCTCATTTTATTCCTACTTTATTCTTCTCACATCTCCAACCACTTGTCATCCTTTCATATTCTCCCTTTTTCCTTCTTTTCATTTCTTTTCTTCTTCATTCATTTTTTTAAGATGTGCATAGCAATCACTTCCCACAACTACTCTCCTCTAATCACATACTTCGACAGTTTTCTATCATTGGATGCGCGATGAGGTCATTTAGAGTCAAGGTGAAAGATTAAGAATTTGTATTTCCAAAAATGGGTTAGGCATTATTAAGTCAGTGTGGGTAAAGGGGTATGGATAGTAGTAGAAAATGGGTAACGATGGCTTAAATTATTTTCTCAATTCCTTAGTTTTAACACTTCAATGTTTATTTAGTTTGGTTGGTAGATCCTAAACGTTCTCCTCTAATAAGCAGCCAAATCAAAAATTTAACTGAGACTAGTGCAACGAATGTAATATACGTAATCAAAAAAAACAATTCGAATATATGTGAAAATTCCCTCAGAAATAAAGATTGGATCAAAGACTCACTAAGGGTTAAATAGTTTCTGCTACTTGTTCTTTTAGCACCATAGTCGTATTAACTCATTTTTAGGTTTTCAACATAGCTACCAACTAGTGCACTTGGATGTTGGATACATGAAAGGTCAACAAATGCAATCATCTTAGTGGAACTAGAAAAATGTGTGAACTTAATCCATAGAAGGATGAGATTAACATAAATGTATCATTGCTTGATAACAGCTAAATAGAAGTGAATATTAAAAGTTGTTCTACTAATTAAGTTAAAAAATTCCTTAATAACTTGGTGGTTTAAAATTTTCATTTTTCTTCAATTTATTTTATAGATTTAATCCAATTCTAATCGAGATTTTGTATGATGTGTGCAATAAAGTTATCCAGATTGCTAAGTATAAACATGTACAGATGATTACCTATCTACATCCCACCCCCAACTGAAAATTTTGATGTCCTCAGAAGTTGATTTTCAAAATAAATAGAGAGATATCACCTGATAACGCAAAGCAACACCGCAAGCATAGCAATCTGTAAAGACATACAAACTCCAAGCAGCCAAGATCAAATGAAATAATAGATACTGATAAAGCAATGTCCATATATCATACGAACACCCAATCACCGGAATGATAGAACAATATAAGTACAGAACAGTGATAAAAATGTCCAAAAGATCTAACAGTCCCATCATAACCAAACAACCCAAAAGAAACTAAGAAAGAAGAGAGAAAAACAGTAATAAACAAAATACAATAAAGCTCCCCCTCTCAAAGGACATAACCTACTCATCACCAATATCGGATAGAATCACGATCGGGGTAGCAGTAACATCCTCATCTCCACCCTCAGCAATAGTAGTAGCAGTCGCCGAGTCACTCGCAATCAGGACAGCTGATATAGACAATGATGGGTCAGCCATGACTGGAGGTGGTGCAGATGATGATGATGGGGCATAGGGATCAGTAGGCAGTGGAGGTGGAGTAACAGAAGTAGTAGGTAGAGTAGTGGATGTAGATGGATCGGTGGTGGGTGGTGCAGAAGGAGTAGAGGGTGGATGTGAAGCTATGTGAACAGACTGATCTACCCCGATCTGTATCAAGATCGCCTCCAGTAAGGTCATTATCCGCGCCTCCCTCTCCTCAATAAGAAATGAGTGGAGAGTTTGGAGGGATACGGAAGACGACTCTCCCTGGGCCTAAGCCTGAGACCGCTGTCTCAACTCGAACTGATGCACGACAGCAACAGGGTCCTTATCATCTGAATCTAGCTCCTCAACCTCGGTAGGCGTCCCAGAAGCTATACCTCTGTGTCGGTGCCTCCCCCTCTCTTCCGCTTCGCTCCCACCTTTGCCTTTCCTTTCAGCTTTCTCTTTTTCTGCGCATTAGAACGGCGCGCTGCTGTCTCTCCAAACTGACTCGAAGATTGTTCAGTGGCCAATGGGAGCAATCCAGCATGCTCAATCACCCGATGGATGGGCCAAGCGCCCCTCAGATGACGCTTGGCGGAAATGTACCGTGTGGGCTGGACAAGGAAGTCGATATAGAGTCGGGGCAGGCAGACACGCCGCTCCGCCCCAATGGCATACAAAACTCGAGCATACCATGGCACCACATTTTCATGATATGAAGTCATCAGAATGCAATTGGCTAGCGCCAAGTAGAGGAGATGATACTGCTCGGTCAGAAAACGATCCTCAATTAGGGAGATGCCGTTCCAGATCTGAACCGCACCGCCGGTAATTTCCTGGATATTGATAGAGGGCATAATCTCTAGTGTACCGGGTATATGCGGATAAAAGTGGTCGGGAGTCTCTAGTACACCTAAAGTAGTGGCCACGGAAGTCGGGCTGAATATGATCTCCTAACCCTAGAAGAAAGATCTGTATATGAATGGCGCCGTAGGATCCTTAATCATGATCGCACACGCCTCTCGCACCCAAGTGATGTTGATTTTCTTGGACTGCGTCAACATCTCAAACCAACTCGGCATGGCACAGATCTGTACAAGAAACCATGGGGCGGAAAGCCACACAGCTTCCAGTAGTCGCTCTATCATCAGCTTCTACGGTTGAAACTAGCGGTTGAACCAAACCTATTCCTCGTCATTTCTAAGGCCATGATCTGGTACTTGGTCAGGAATAGCAAGGTCAAGGGGTTTACATTTGTGATACCCCATAATAGGATTCATTTGGAATATCCTGAAATTAAAAATGAAAAGAAAAGATTAAAGAAAACAAAAGTAGAAGACCAAAAGAAGAAACTGCCAGTGCATCAGTTCGATCAATCGAACAGTTTTTGATCGATCGAAAAAAATGCTACGTTCGATCGCTCGAAACCAGCTCAATCGATCAAAAAATTCATGCCTTCGATCGCTCGAAACCAGCTTGATCGATCGAGCACAGCGAGGCGCAAAAAAAATGATAGAACACAAATAAAAGAAAACAAACAAGAATCTAAGGTTCCTAAGGTTACAAATAAGTCTTGGGACTAATGGGGAGCACCCCCTTGAGGTTTTAACCAAAAATGGAATAGGGAGTTCAGAAGATCCTTACCTCGGTTTGAGCACAGCGGAGAGGGAGAGATGATGATGATGATAGTTGGTGATGAGCAATGGCGACCCTCAAATGATGGAAATAGAATTGGGAGGAAAATCGTCGGGCTCTCTCTCTCTCTCTCTCTCTCTCTCTCTCTCTCTCTCTCTCTCGTCAAGCGCTCAAGAGTGGGGGAGAGGAAGAGATTGAAAAAATGTATGCTGGACGCTTCGTTTAAATACAAGGCTCGAGCAATTGAACATTCTTGATCGATCGAACGTGCGATCAATTGAATAATTTTTCAAGCGCTTAAGGATTGGACGTTTTTGATCGATCGAGGGTTGTTCGATCGACGAACATGAAAATCATCAGAAATCTTTACACAGAACAAATGTGTACCCCCAACTAACAAAAATTGATCTGGACATATAGAATAGCATAAAAGCAGTTTAATTACAGGACATGCAAGCCAGAAAAAAGATCATCATCAACAAGGTAATATAAAATTGCAAATTTATAAATTTAACTTTGTAATAGCATCCTCTTTGCAAAATTGTTGCCCGCAACCATGGTACTTAAGACCTTATTAATAAAGAAAAACTAAAAATTAAAAGTAGAACTAACAATCCTTCGTCCAGCATTACACTTCAAGTGATAAAAGAAAGACCAAATGACAAAACGCAGTTGAAGTGGAACACTAATTTTCAAACATGAATATTCCATCTTCTACAGTTGCTTCTTTCTCTGCCATATCTGCGAGTGTGGATTCTAAACTTGATGATTCCCTTTCCCAGAATAGTCAAAAAGCAGCAAGGATATCATCGAGTGAGTCTGAAATCTCTAAGAATTTGATTGTACAAGCAAGAGGTGATCCGGATGGAGACAAAGATAACAGAGTGTAATTTCTCAACGGACTTTCCTCTTGTGGCAGAGTACCCGGGGACCATATGTATGGTCCGAATCCATGGAACAATTGATGCAGAAGGAACAATGGCGGTGTCATTGGATTCATAGTGAAAATCCTGACAAAGGAAAAACAAAAGAAAACCAAAAAGGAAGAAATTAAATAAAACAAAAGAAAGAACCAACAGAAAGGAATAAACACAGAAAAATGAAAAGAGAAAGAAATGTGACAAAGAATTAACCTCACTATTGGTGTGAAATAACCATGTGCACTAACAAGTAGAGGGCATTGAAGCCGGAACAACAAATAACTCATGTGCACATAAATGTATGGAACTAATTCGATGAAAAGGAAGTCATCAACATAAGTGAAGACAACATTATGGCGGTCAGGCACCACATCCTGTAAATCGTCTTTCTCCTATGGTTCCCACATTGAATCATTCTCCCATTGTGCCAAGAGGGCATCATCTACTTCTCCAACAAAATACCCCTCTGGTTTGCCTTCCTCTTTAGGGAAGTCCATATGCTCGAAGGGGTTAATGTGGAGGAGTGCAGGACTGTAAGGGATGGGTCAAGTCAATTACATCATCCACTCTCGGTCCTTGATAAGGAGAGAGGCAAAATGCAATCTCCTCGATAGTCCATGGAGGGTTAGGATATTCTGGATCAGCCCATGACCCGATTGAATGGACGTCGTCATCCCTCATTTTTCTAATAGCCTGCAGGGGAGAGATAACATGGAATAACATATTAGAATCGAAGTCACACTCAAAAAGAGACAGAAACAAATGAAGCAAAATAAAGTGCAGTAAATGAAAGAATACAACAACAATGTGTGAACACTCTTTAGTGTTTTAGGTGGAGGAATAGCTGGGCTCATCTAACTAGATGTGCTCAACTTCTGGTAGGAAGTTCTCCAAGAACGGTTTTAACCTTTGGCCATTAACCTTGAAACTTTCGTCGTTCTTAGGATTGAATAACTCGACGGCCCCATGTGGAAAAACATATTTGACTATGAATGGTCCTGTCCACTGAGAACGGAGTTTTCCTAGGAATAGATGAAGGCGAGAGTCGTATAATAAAACTTTTTGCCCTGGCTCGAATGATTTTCGAAAGATGGTTCTATCATGGCAAGCCTTTAACCTTTCCTTATATAATTTAGCATTGTCGTATGCGTCTCGACGTATTTCTTCCAATTCAGCCAACTAGAGTTTTCGGAGGTGACCTCCCTCTTTAATGTCAAAGTTCAATGAGCGTGTTGCCCAATACGCTTTGTGCTCGATTTCTACAGGGAGGTGACATGCCTTGCCATACACTAGCCTGTATGGGGACATCCCCAAGTTTGTCTTATAAGCAGTGCGGTACGCCCATAGAGCATCGGTCAGTTTATATGCCCAGTTCTTTCTGTTGAAACTAATCGTCTTTTCAAGTATATACTTGATTTCTCAATTAGCCAACTCTGCCTGCCTGTTAGTTTGTGGGTGGTAGGCTAGAGCGATCTTGTGGTTGACCCCATATTTCTTGAGAAGTGACTCCAAAGGCTTGTTGCAAAAATGCTTGCCTTGGTCACTTATTAGTGCTTTTGGGGTTCCGAAACACGACAGAATATGGTCCTTAAGAAAGGACATAACCGTTTTGTGGTCATTGCGTCTTGTCGGTATCGCTTCTACCTATTTCGATACATACTCCACAACTAGAAGTATGTATTCACAGTTATTTGATTTCAAAAACGGGCCCATAAAGTCTATGCCCCAACAATCGAATATTTTAATTGTGATAATGGGAGTTAAGGGCATAGAATTCCTTTTTGAAATTGTACCAAGCTTTTGACAGCGTTGGCACGATTTGCAAAAAGAATAGGCATCCTTAAAAGACGGTGGGCCAGTAGAAACCGTTGTGTAGGACTTTTTGTGCGGTCTTTTGCGAAGAAAAATGGCCACCGCAGGCTTCAGAATGATAAGATGCTAAAATTACAGTTATATCCTCGTTTGGGACACAACGTCTGATGACCTGATCAGCACAATACTTGAATAAGTAAGGGTCATCGAAAAAGAAATGACGTGCGAGTGAAAGGAACCGTTTCTTGTCCTGATTTGACCAATGACTCAGGGTCTCTCCCGTAACAAGATAATTTACTATATCCGTATACCAAGGGAAACTGCAAACAGTCATCAGTTGTTCATCTGGGAATTCATCTTTAATTGGTACGGGTTTAGTGTTGTCAGTAAACGTTAACCGAGACAAATGGTCAGTGATCACATTCTCTACTCCCTTTTTATCCTTGATTGTGATATCGAATTCTTGGAGTAGGAGTATCCAACGGATAAGCCTTTGTTTTGCGTCCTTCTTAGATAGCAGGTGCTTGAGGGCCGAATGGTCTGTGAAATAGACGATTGGGGACCCTATCAGATATGACCTGAATTTATCTAGAGCGAATGCTATTACCAGTAGCTCTTTTTCGGTAGTCGTATAGTTCATTTGAGCTTCGTTAAGTGTTCGACTAGCATAGTAGATTACATACGGCTTATTATCCTTCCTCTGTCCCAAGACTGCACCAATGGCATGGTCGCTAGCATCACATATTAGTTCAAATGGCAAACTCCAGTCGGGTGCCTGTATTATCGGTGCAGAGGTAAGGTGTTCCTTTAGTGCATCAAAAGATGTTTGACAATTTTCCGACCAATCAAATGGTGCGTCTTTGACTAAGAGTTGACACAGTGGTCGGGAGATTGCACTAAAATTTTGGATAAAGCGACGATAAAATCCTACGTGTCCCAGAAAAGAGAGGATGTCTTTAACTGTATGGGGGACAGGTAGGTTCGAGATTATATTGATTTTTGCTTTATCAACTTGGATACCTTTATCAAAAATAATGTGGCTGAGGACAATTCCCTTGGTCACCATGAAGTGACACTTTTTCCAGTTTAGTACTAGGTGTTTGTCCTCGCATCTTGCTAACACTTTTTCAAGGTTTTCCAGACAGTTGTCGAAACTATGGCCAAACACTGAGAAGTCATCTATGAAAACCTCAAGTATTTGTTCGACCATATCACTGAATATGCTCAACATGCACCGCTGAAAGGTAGCAGGTGCGTTGCATAAGCCGAAGGGCATACAATGGTAAGTGAATGTACTGAACGAACACATGAAAGTCATTTTCTCCTGATCTTCAGGAGCGATTTCGATTTGGTTATAGCCACTATATCCGTCCAAAAAGCAATAATATTTGTGACCCGCCACTCGTTCTAGCATTTGATCCATGAATGGTAATGGAAAGTGGTCTTTCCGGGTCACAGTATTCAATTTTTGGTAATCAATACACATCCGTCATCCGGTGGGGACACGTGTTGGTACCAATTCGCCGTCTTTATATGGGATTACCATTATCCCCGCCTTTTTGGGCACCACTTGGGTTGGACTAACCCAAGGACTATCAGAAATAGGATATATGATTCCAACATCAAGCAATTTTAAAACTTCCTTTTTGACGACTTCTTGCATGTTGGGATTCAGATGCCTTTGCATTTATCGCGAAGGTTTAGCGTCTTCCTCTAAGTATATTTTATGAGTGCACACAGACGGGCTTATGCCTTTGAGGCCGGCAATAGTCCATCCTAATGCTCCCTTATGTTGTTTCAATAGTTGGATTAACTTACCCTTTTGTTTAGGATTTAATGTAGATGAAATTATGACGGGGTAAGTCTTTTCAGTCCTTAGGAAAGCGTATTTAAGCTCTATTGGAAGCTCCTTTAACTCCAAATCGGAAAACTGAAAATTGGAGGGCATAGCTAATTTTGTTTTTGGAGGTAGTGGCTCATATGGTGTTACCCACATGCATTCAGCTCTATCCTCCACTTTCATTTCCATCATGAGGCAAGTGTGATTTAAAGCAGCATCCAATGGAGTAGAATCATTAGGTTGATAGATAGCATCGAATTGTGACACAACTACTTCCACAGGATCTTTTTAATCTATAAAATCAGCCTCATCTTTAATGACTGTTTCGATGTAATTGATTTCTTCCTCATCCTCGTATACTTCAGGTCGGGGATTTGAAAAAATATTGACATTTAGAGTCATGTTCCCGAATACGACGGTCATTATACCACTTCTTATTTTTATTGTGGCATCTATGGTGTTGAGGAATGGACGTCCGAAAATCATCGGGATTTGTGACCATGGATTAGACACAGGTTCAGTGTCCAAAATTACAAAATTGACTGGGAAGACAAAGGAGTCTATTTGTACGAGAACATCCTCCAGTATTCCTCTAGGATATTTGACTGACCTATCTGCCAGTTATAGTGCAACTCGGGTAGGTTTGAGTTCACCCAACCCTAGTTGTTTATAAACTGAGTATGGCAAAAGGTTTACGCTTGCTCCTAGATTAAGGAGTGCATTGTCTATCCTTTGATTCCCAATTTATCATGAGACAGTTGGAGTACTAGGGTCTTTGAGTTTGGGTGGCAATTCATTTTGGATGATTGGGCTTGCTTGGCAAGCAACGTAAGCGTGTTTCTTCACACTTTGCCTCCTCTTGACCATGCATAAGTCTTTAAGATACTTAGCATAGGCCGGTACTTGTTTGATTGCATGAAGGAGCGGAATATTTATTTTGACTAATTTAAACAATTCCAAGAACTCTTGATTCTTTGCCTCGTTTTTGGGTTTCTTAAGCCTTTGAGGATAATGTGCAGGGAAAGGGCATTTAGGTAATTGGTTAATGACAGGCTCCTTTCCGAGCCTTCTCTCAACTTCTTCTATTTCTTTAGGAGCGTCATCATTTGATTCTAATGGTTCATTATTAATGGACGACTCCTCTTCTTGAGTGGATGGTTTGCTTTTATTCACCACTTCATCCTCTTCATACTCTTCATACTCTTCAGGGGTAGAAAGGGGTATATTGCACCCTATAATCTTGCCGCTTCTCAGAGTAGTCACAACTTTTGCCTGTTCATGATTAGTGGGACCATTATTGTATCCCTTAGGGTTTCGAAGTGGTTGAGCAGGAAATGTTCCACTCAATCCCTCTTGTCGTGCATCCATTCTCTCTAATGTTGCGGACATTTTACTCATCATTTGAATTAACTGTTGTGTTAAATTCGCATTAGAGATTGGATCTTCCTCTTGCACCTTTTTGTGAGGTGGCACGTATACATTTGATTGTTGATTGTTAGAAGGTTGAGCTTGGTTGTAGTTATTTTATCTATTTTGATTGAATGGCTGGGGCTGCCTATTGTATTGTCCTTGATATTGGTTATTGTTATTATAGGGTTGTTGTTGTTGGTATTGATTTTGAGTCCCAGCATCGTTTTTCCAATCAAAATCTGGGTGATTCCATCGATGGTTTTTATTCTGCGAATTATGATTGTTATAGGAATTCCCCGCCCCCTATACCCTTGCATGGCATTCATTTCCATGGGGGTTGTTCTTGAAAGTTGTCACACCCGTTCCAGAAATTTATGATTCTGAAAATGCATCATTTGAGATTTTGAAATTATTAATGTTATTAATAATTTGAGTTGAGGTTGACTGTGAGTCAACGGTAAGGTGTTAATGAGGACACGGGAACATGGTAGTTCATATGGCATGAGCATGAGTAAATGGCATTTATATGATTTAAATGTTATTTAACTTATATGGTATTTTTATGAATAGTGAATTATACCTGTGTAGTATAATTTCTGGTATTTTCGGTATTGTTTGTTAACATTTTGAGAACTGTGGTGAGAACGTGAATAATACGTAAATTAAAAAGGTAGGTTGTGTAGAGATTCCACAGAATAGAGTTTTCGGACGTTATTTTTGGACCCAAAAGAAACTTAGTCAAAACTTTTGAAATTTATAATTTTCACTCGTAAAGGCATAAGATGGACGTGTGCGAAGTTTCGAGAGCTAATTAGAAGTTTGAGGAACTCGTGGAGAGGTAAACGCAAATTCTGAAAAGTTTGCCTATAAATAGTGGTGGATGAGATTCATTCTCATCCAAATCCTTCTAAAATATCTAGAGAGAGGAGAGAGAAAGGGAGATTGGAGCCAATGGGCTTTGCGACGCCGATCGATGACCGTTCGTCCGTCAGATTTTCTCCAGATTCAAGATTTGAACTCGTGGAGGTAAGATCTACGTTTTGATACTACTTAGGCCGTGTTTGGCCAATTTTTGTAAAAAAAATCTTAATTCTAGACTTTTGGGAAAAACAGGTATAAACTTGTAAGAATTTTCTCAAATTTGAAATCCGACGTTTAATTAGCCCCCTAGACGATCCTTCAAAGTTTGAAGAGAATCGCACGAGGTATGAATTCTAGATCTATGAAATATATGGATTTTCTTGTTTTGAACATCAACTTTGATATCCTTGCATCCGGGACGAAATTCATGTATTAATTAGGCCCGTTAATTATGCACGTGAAATTATATGAAAAGCACGTATAACTGTTTATGTGAGCATGTTATGTGTCTACTTCGGTCAAAGGGGATGATCTTGTCAAAATCAAGATATGAAAAGTGTACTTTACTTTTCTAAAGATTTGCAATAGGGAAAGTAAAGGTCGAACCCACAGAGATTGATGAATTTTTATCCTTTAATTACTAAAATCTAATCTATTTAATTATAAAAAAATCAGAAGTTTGATTGGTTTAGAATTTGCTTGTTACTACTAATTTAAACTATGAATTAAACTATGGAATTATAAAAGTAAAATCTAGAATTAAATCTAAGTAAACTTATATGCTAAATTGAAAATTGATTTAAATATGAATAGATGAGATCTAGGATTACAACTCCACCACTAACCATGCATCAGGGGTCTGTACTTCCTATTCTAAGTTTTATGTTTGGATAGTTATGATCTATTGTAGCTACAAGCCCAATAGTATCGTCAAGAAGATATTGTTAGTTTAATCTAAGCATAACCCATCTATGGTTCACATGAATTATCTACCTATAACTAGGGTGTAGCATAACTCATCTTTCCTAAGTATGAATTATAAAAGATATAAACATCACAATCACATAAGCACCATTGTATGTAAATACTCCTATCAATCACAGAAATCAAGGACTATTGAGTTCAATAAGCATAAGGAAAAATCTAAGACAAGAATAGATCCAAAATACTCTTGATTATTAACATTAAAAACTGATTATATATATATAATCCACCAACATACAATCACTATCCTAAAACATAAAATCCTAGAGTAGAAAAGCATAGAAAATCCCCCTTCACATCGCTAGGGTTTCATTGAACCCTAGATTAGGAGTTTAGTTGAACATGGTGGATGAAAGCATGAAGATTGATTTGATGGAAGCCATTAGAGACCTTCAAACTTGCTCTTCTACTTCCTCTTTCCTTTCAAAGCTCTCTATGAAATAATGTGTAACCCTAAAAACTTATAAAAACTAAATATATATAGAGTTTACAAGGAGTTTTGGAAGCTTTTCTATCCCGAAACTAACTAAAACAACTATTGTTTCGAATCCGGACGTCATTAAGCAGTTTCGTTTGCACAGGATTCTTCAGTATAGCATATTACGCAACTTTGATTTTTGAACGGATCGTGCGAGTGGGCCGCACGAGCGCGTAATTGGGCAGGCCGCGCGCGCAGGTCGCGCGAGCGAATTCTGGGATCTCGCGCGAGCGGGCCGCTCGCGCGAAGGGCTTTTTCCAGCTTCTTTCTGCCTACTTTTTCACCTTATTTAACCAGATCTCCTTGTTTTCTTCTAAAACCTGACAAAAAATAGAAAATAAAGTAAAACTACACAAAAACAGGATAAAAATAGCTAACAAATGTGAATTAAGGCGTATAATTAGGATTTGTTCTCTCCCGATCACAGCCCTAAACCTACATTTTGCTAGTCCTCGAGCAAAAAGAATAAAACTACTAATAAAATACCTACTCCATTTTTGTATGGATAACGATTGCACTTAGCCTGTGCAACAAGCATTTTAAACCTCTAGGTGTCCCTAGTCGGACGAGTGAAGTCTCGTGAGGGTTCTCGTCAACAAGTCACCCACAACTATCTTTATTAACTTGTAAAAATAAAAAATATTTATTCAAACTTTAAAATATTTCAATGTCAACATCCTTCTTTTATAAAATCAACTTCGCATGAAACTTTTTAAGTCATCAAGAGTAAAACAATCGTATGCCTTCCTACATTATGAAAAATAATCCGAAAACATGTATCACCAGAATCAATAGAATATATCGAAGACCCGCATGTGTGTGAAATAGTAGTCAAGTGGATACACAGCAACTGTGAACTTGAAATATAAATCAGATGACTATTCAGTGATGCTTTGACTACAAATCTCACGTTGTAAATTACACTCTAAAATAAATTCACTTTGAAACAGGTGTAAGCACTCATATGTATATAGATGCGAGACAGAAGTCTTTTGCAAAAACAAATAAACTCGCATATGACTCCCAACAACGTATGACACGACAAAATAAAATAGTCTCATGAATAGATATCAATCGTCAAGTAAATATTATTACTACCATGCTTCTCTTCCCTTTTTCTATCGGTTCCATATTCAGATCATGTTTCCATAGAATCAACTAGGACTTTATACGGGTTATAATGTTGGTCAAGGGTTAAAGCTCAGAAAAGAAAGGCAAAAAGGAATTCAAAGAGTCCGCAAGTACATAGGAATAGCCTTAACGTGTAATGCAAGGGCTTTACTACAACGACTAGTAATTTCACTTTTTTTCTTTCTTTCTTTATCTCTTTCAAGAGATTCATTTCCTCTTTATTTTTTCAATTCTTTTTTTTTTCTTTTTTTTTTAGATCCCGTTTTTTTATCCTCCTTTTCTTTGACTACTCAATACATCACCTTTTTTTTTCTCCTTAGTCGTTTATTAGCCCGATTTCTTTATGATGAACTATTCTCTAACTACTCTTGGACATGGGTTAGGTAACATTTAATAGTAGCGAACTCCATATCGGAGTGGGTAGGATAATAGGTGAACAAAAGAATGGCTTAGTTAAAGGCCCCAAGGGTTAACAAGGGATACCAATATTTGTATTGGGTAGGCCAAAGGTCAAAGAGGTTTATTAAAACAGATGGCCTAATTTCATTTTCTAGAGTTACATGATTCTTCAATGTTACGATATTAAAGGAACTACAAATTTTTTTTTTTTTTTTAACATGGTACTTATAATACTAACTCGACTTTCAATCAAAAAGACGACATAATGAGACTAATCAACGCAATAATGCGATATGTCAAAGAGATTCGATAATAATACGTTTAAAACCCTCAAAAGGACGACAGGCTCAAAAACTCACCAGGTTTTAGTCTCCACAGTATTACTATTTAGAAATCCAAGTTATATTATAGTTCAATGTTACTATGTATCCATATGACTACGTGCCGTGCAACAAGATATGCAAGTATAAGATATGAAACAATGATTCTAAGGATATATAGTTCTCAAGACATACCTTCATAGATTCGGTAGATATCGGATTACATACTCTCTTAATTCCAAAATTTCAACGAAATCTACTTACAATAAGAAGTAACACAATATTGAACAATATTAAGAAACTTTTTTTTTATATACGAATAAAAGAAATAGCAAATGAACGAAGTAACAAAATTACGAATTAACAAAAGAAAACTAAACAAAAAAATGACTATACTAAAATGAACAAATATCCATATACTCCCCTAAACCAAATCACCGCATGTCCCTATGCAGGTGGGAACATGACAATGACATGGATGTAGTTCTCATAGAATATCACCAGAACATCCACACCACGAAACACGTCTGAAGGAGGTCGTACAGCGGAACGAAAGTACCAATCTACTAGCTCCCACTCCGAATGCGTCGCAGGATCAAAAGGTGGTCCCATCTCATCAAAAGCGTCCTCGATAGTCATATTTGGAACCACATCTACCTCAGTCTCCTCACTAGTACCTAGACCCAAATAAATTGCATCATCATCAGGACCAGAATAAGGCGCAAAAAACGAGGCGATATCCTCGGGAGACCAATCAGGGTGACCCAGACGTTGTCGAACAACGTCCGGCACAAAATCAAGGAGATCCCTATAGGGATAGGCAACCTCAGGTGTAGGTAACTCGATCGAAATCAGAGCAGATGATGAAATGACGGCTAAGCCCGACGGAATGTCCACATCGTCATCCTCGGTCGAAGAATCAACCGAATTAGAGGAAGAAGAGTCAGAAGACGTCGGCGGAGCGCCATAAGGGCCATCTAGAGCGGTAGGGTCATCGCCAAACATGTCATCCTCGTCCAAAGAATCAGAACGGATAGAAATGGGTGAGCGAGGACGACGACGGCACCAGCCAGGACGATCGACCGGACCGTAGGACTTGGCTACCCTAGGACTCGGTATGGTATCATAATCGGAAGAACTAGAGTCGGAATCATAACTCGACTGACTCGGGGACCTATCAGGTGAAGTAGGAGGAGATATCGGATGGTCCATGATGTGAGGATGTAAATGAGATATAAGGGTCGAGGAAACTATACGGATATCGAAAAAAAAAAAAAAAAAAAAAACCTGAAACCAAAAATTAAGTCACAATTTAACTTTATTAGCTTGAGTTATTAAAAAAAAAAAAACCTTAACGTTACCATTTGCTTGAATGTGTAGCCGTAATGAATTCAAAAATTAAGCTTAAGCGATGTAGGTTTGAATTTAAATAGAATTCTGACAGAATTACCCCCAAACCTGAACCTAAGAAATTTCTGTTAAAGTGCAATGGGTGGTGAAATTGCTATGCAATATGAATTCAACGACAATTGCTTCCAATGAATAAATGAAGACATTATAGATCCAAGCATAAAAGTGGAAACGACAATGAATAACGACGGTAATGTTGTGACTAACTAGAAGCAACAGGAATAACACAACCATAAACGAGAAGCAAAAAATGCAAAATAATATACTTACAGACCAATAAAGCAAAAGCAAACCAAAAGAAAGAAAGTAAACTAACCGGTCAAAGCCGGGTACAGCAAAATCCTAATCATAATAAACAGAAAGACGAAAAGTAAAAGCAAAGAAATAATAAAAGAATATACAGGCCCAAATGTCTAAAAATGTCTAAACTACCCACCAAATACATGAAAAATAAAAAATGAAATGTCCAAACACTCCTCCCAAATCTGACCTAGTCATCAGCTCCCTCAATCAGAACCAGCTCCAACCCCATACTCCCCTGACTTGTAGTACCATCACCATCCCCATCACTATCACTCCCATTTCCATCATCTCCATCGTCGCCATCGTTGCCAGCCTCCTCATCCTCCTCACCCTACACCTCTCCCTGCTCCTCAACTCCATCCTTGGCCACCTACTGTGCCTGTCGCGGAAACGCCGACTGGTAAGCCGCCTCTCCCTGAGCAAGAATGTCCTCCAGTTGGTTAGGATGATGAAGCTGGAAAAAGGACCGCATGTAGGACTGCAAGCACAACGTCTCACCGCGGAAAGCACAAACGTCCCCATATGTCCAAGTGTAAGGGGTATCCTCGAGAGGAGGTGGACGCTGTGCTGCCTGCTCACGACGGGCCTGGGCCTACTCTCGGGCCCTCCTAACCTCCAGATCTAGGCGATCCAAGCTCAACTTCCAATCAGCGGAAGCGAACTCTGGAATATGTGCATCAATGGGCTCATCGGCTGGAATAGGAAAGGCCTTAGCCTGGAGAATAGCAGTGATAGTGCGAGGGTAGGGTAGAAGAAGCTTAGAATCGAGGGAGTGGTCAATGGCATGGGCCGCAAGGCGCATGCCCTCCATAATAATAAGGCCAGGATGGAACCAATTGCTGCGGTAAACAGCGTGGATGGCATGGTGAATTTCCTTAGTCCGTTCCTGCTCATGACCAAGGAGGTACAGGTTGCGTTTAAAGACATGGTCGACGAACCACATCTGGCGGGGCATGTACGATTGTCGAATAGATTGCCCCGACCCAGAGCGACCGCCATACATGTCCTGGATAATGTGTATGAAGGAGTGGGCTTTGGATAGGACATTTAATTTTGGTACTTGATAAGAATGGGAGGGGAGTTGTAAGATTTCAGCGATGTTGTTTGGGTTGAGAGTGATGTCGTGGCCATCTATGGTTGTTGACAGAAAAGCGTGCTAGCTTAGGGATTGTTTATGGTAGCGGAGGTTTTGGTAAAAAGGCGGACAAAGCGGGGGTAGCTGATTAGGTCAGGGTTTCAAAAATAAAGCTGTGGGGCTAGCTTACGGGCGACTAGGTTGTTGTGGCCCCACTTCGTGTCTTTATCAGACGCAAAGTACTCAGCGTCTATAGCGGCCTCGTGGTTAAGGCCGCGGGTGGCGTACTTAGGGCCAAATTCATTGGGGTTTGGGTCGTCTGGGGGAGGTGGTGGTGGTGGGTCTGTCTATTTTTCTTTTCCTTTCGACCTTTTCTGAGGTGGTTGCGAAGAAGAAGCGGATTTTATGGTGCGTTTTGTCATTTTGAAAAGAAAGGTATGAAAATTTTAGAAAAAAAATTGAAAATGCAGGCTTTAAAATGTGGATATGCCCAGAAAAAGAAAAGAAAGGGAAAGGGGTGGGGGAATGGGTCACCTGCAAAGAAAAACGTCCCAGCAAGGGACACAATCAATAAATAATTTCAACAGTTAAAATAAATTGGGGTTCACGGGGGAACACCCAGCAGCTGTGAGAAGAGCCGGTCCCTTCTCACCCACTGTCCCGACAAGGGCACACACTTTGCGGCACGACACGGGGTACTCGCCGCGTGTTAAATGTATATAAATCTTCAGACAGTAATGTAGATGCGAAAAATGAACTAAGTTTAACGATGAAGTTCTAAGTGAACGTAACGTAAGTTGTAGTTTCAGTTTAATAGAAGCATAGTTAAAGTGTATAACGATTGAATTCAATTTATTCGTATCGGTATTATATGAAAGTCCCAATTTGAACACTCAAAGTGCTTGCTTCTGTTTATGATTTATATCGCTCATGATTTAGATGTGCAGTTGTCTAGTCAAGTGTTAACTAAAGTTAATAATCTAACTAGTACACGAGGTAGTAACACTATGAGTAATTGTCAATTTGGATCACGTGGCCGAATATTAGTGTGTTAATCAGGTACACCAGTTTTAGGTAAATACTATGCCATGCAAGTCACAACTTCGTAAAATAGATAAGCATGAATCCTCAGTTGCATAGTTTAAGAGACGTGTATGTTCAAAATATCAAAGTTTTTGAAATCAACTTCATGGCGTGAGGTATGTTTGAGATATGTGTCAATATAAGCTCAAAGAGATGAAAAATTGAAAGTCCGTAACTATTGAAATCAAGGTTACAAGTATCTTTCGTATCCCTAAAATGTAGAATGGATTAAATTCCAGCCAGTAAGGGAGATTTGGGGATCTCAAAATCCCTAAATGTGCAAATCCTAACTTCTGGCCCCCAAATTGCAAACTCGAACTGAGTATTAAGAACAAGAGTTAGGGTTTTGAAATTTAGGGTCCAGAGTGCGTATGTTTGTGTATATATGGGCGTGTAGCTTTAGGGTTCATGGGTTTGATTGAGGGTTTCAAAAACCCCCAAATACACAAACCCTGCAGGGACTTTTATGTGTGTATATGTGTAAATCTTTGTATACATGGATGTCTGTATCTAGAGTATAGATATATGAATGTAAATATGTGGGTACTAAAATTTCCTAAACACCCCAAACCCTAATTCACCCACATGATTAGGGTTTATGTTTATTCACAAATATGCGTGTGGGTGTGTATATAAATGTGAACATCAAGATTCAAGAAGTTCAAAAATAGGGTTCGGGTTTTGGGGTGTGTGCTTCTGTGTATGTGAAATATATATAAACGTAGGTACATATATATACCTACTGAAATTGATTCAAAATTTGAACCACGTATATATATAAATCTATTTGTATACGTATGTATACATGTATATACCTGTATACCAAGAAACAAAACGCCTGGTAGGAATGCCGCGATTTATGGCAGTGAAACGGCGGCGGCGGCAGTTATGTTTGATTTGGTCTGCGGCGGCATCTGGTGATGTTTGTGGTGGTTTGTGGTGAGGGACGGCGGTGGTATGGTGGTGGTTTGTGGTGGGGAGGAAGGAGAGAAGAGAGGGATCACGAGAGAGAGAAGAGAGAAAGATGCAGAGAGAGAGAGAGAGAGTGTGTTATGAAATTAGGGCTCAGCCCAATATTTAAAGGGACGGATATCTCGCGCAAGCAAACTTCGCGCGCGCGAGCCCCTCCGCGAGGAGAAGCTGAGGCTTGCTTTTGGTTTCTTAAAATTTTTCTCTAAGTGTCAATCTCGCTCGAGCGGGCCGCTCTAGCGAACTTCTCGCGCGCACGATTTTAGGCGCGATCAAAAGCTGAGGCTTCCTTTTTTGTTCAATTGAAAGAATTTTCTAAGTTACAAATTCGCTCGAGCAGGCTGCTCCAGCGAGGGCTTCGCTCGCGCAATTTGAAGCGCGAGTAAGACCTGAGGCTTCCTTTCAAAAGATTTCAAAAATTTTGTCTAAGGGGCAAGTTCCCGCGAGCGATATTTCGCGCGAGCGGGCCGCTCGCGCGAGATATGGGTTTCTCATTTTTCTTTTCTGTTTCCTTGTAAACATGTTCTATAATTTTAAATTTTCATCTTTTGGGGTTTTTTTAAAAACTCAGACACTGGCCACAACTACTAACTAGTGTACAAAATTGAAGAAAAATTATAACTAAAGCTTGGGTTGCCTCCCAAGAAGCGCTAAGTTTTACGTCGCTAGCTCGACCGATGCATGTGCTCATTCGAGATAGACCGGGTCTACCAGATCTATAGATTCGATTTCTCTTTTGTCTGTGTCCTCGGTTCGATACATCTTAAGCCGTTGACCATTTACCTTAAAGGGTGTTCCACCGTTTGTATCTTGGATTTCAATTGCTCCATGCGGGAACACTTGTGTTATAAAGAACGGACCGTCCCATCGGGAGCTTAGCTTTCCCGGAAACAACCTTACTTTTGAATTAAACAGCCAGACGCGTTGTCCAACCTCGAAATTCTTTCTTATAATCATTTTATCGTGGAAAGATTTAGATCGTTCTTTGTAGATTTTTGAATTTTCATACGCTTCCTTTCTCAATTCTTCGAGTTCTTGCAATTGAAGTTTACGATGACATCCTGCCGCTTTTATATCTTGGTTAAGCATTTTTACGGCCCAATAGGATCGATGTTCGAGTTCCACCGGTAGGTGGCACGCTTTTCCAAATACTAGATGGTAAGGAGACATCCCAATAGGAGTTTTAAAAGCTGTACGATATGCCCAAAGCGCATCGGTCAGTCGTTGTGACCTATCTTTACGGTCTGGACGTACCGTTTTTTCTAATATACTTTTGAGTAATACTTGGGGCACAACCAAAGCCACAACCTTTTGCCCACAACCTCTATTTTGTGTCTATCTCTCTTCTAGTGGGCACTGTGGGGTCACTGGCACTGTGGGACCCATCAAGAGAGAGATAGATACAAAATGGAGGTTGTGGGCAAAAGGTTGTGGCTTTGGTTGTGCCCCAAGTATAACTCTATACTTTTTACCTCTCTATTAGACACTTCAACTTGGCCTTGGGTTTGCGGATGGTATGCGATTCCTACTTTATGAGTGACGGAATATTTTTGGACGAGGGCTTCAAAGTAACGATTACAGAAATATTTTCCCCCATCACTTATAATTGCCCGTGGCGTACCAAACCGACAAAATATGTTATCTTTTATAAATTGAACCACAACTTTATGGTTGTTAGTCCTCGTCGCCACTGCCTCCACCCACTTAGAAACATAGTCGACCACGACTAAAATATATTCGAAACCACAAGACGGGGGAAACGGACCCATAAAGTCGATGCCCCACACATCAAATATTTCTATACTAAGGATTGGGGTCATGGGCATCGCATCACAATTTGACATGTTCCCTGTTTGTTGACAACGTACACAGTTCTGAAAAAATTCATGTGCGTCTTTCAACAGTGTCGGCCAATATAATCCGCTTTGGAGGACTTTAACGGCCGTTCGACGGCCTCCAAAGTGACCTCCGCATTCTAGAGAGTGACAAAAATTTAATATGGATTTGAACTCACTTTCCGGAAGACAACGTCGTATAATTTGATCAGAACAGTGTTTAAATAACAGTGGGCCATCCCAGTAGTAATGTTTAATTTGAGAAAAGAACCGATCTTTGTCTACACGAGACCACGTAGGCGGGATAAATCCTGTAGCTAAGAAATTGACTATGTCACTGAACCACAGACGATTTACGGTAGATAAAGCAAATAATTGCTCGTCCAGAAACGAATCCTTTAGAGGGGCAATATCGTTAGATTCTACAAGAATTCGTGACAAGTGATCAGCTACAACATTTTTAGAACCCTTTTTATCACGTATTTCATAATTAAACTCCTGTAGGAGTAAAATCCATCGAATTAACCTACGTTTCATTTCTTTCTTATTCAATAAGTGACGTAATGCGGCGTGATCGGTATAAACAATAACTTTTGACCCTAAAAGATATGATCGGAACTTATCCAGGGCAAACACAACTGCTAATAATTCTTTTTCCATAGTCGTGTAATTCAATTGCGCGTCATTTAGTGTTTTACTCGCATAGTAAATTACGTGAGGGATTTGATTCACTTTTTATCCCAAAATAGCTCCAACGGCATAATCGGAAGCATCACACATCAATTTAAACGGTAGGGACCAATCAGGGGATTGGATTACCGGAGTCGTGGATAGTAAGGTTCGCAACATTTCAAAAGCCTTCAGACAGTCGTTGTCAAAGACAAAAGGAACATCCTTGGCAAGCATGGTGCACAAGGGGCGTGAAATTTTACTAAAGTCTTTGATAAATCATCTATAAAAGCCGGCATGACCTAGGAAGGAACGGATCTGACGAATAGATGATGGCAGTGGAAGTTTATCTATTAACTCGATTTTTGCTTTATCCACCTCTATACCTCGCTTGGAGATAATGTGACCCAAGACTATTCCCTCTTGAACCATGAAATGGCTCTTTTCCCAACTTAAAACCAAATTTGCTTCCTCGCAACTGGCGAGGACTTTTGTAAGATTTTGGAGGCATTCATCAAATGTAGATCCGAACACGGAGAAATCGTCCATAAATACTTCAAGAAATTTCTCAACCATGTCCGAGAAAATTGCCATCATACACCATTGAAAGGTTGCCGGTGCATTGCACAAACCAAACGGCATACGACGGTAGGCAAAGGTTCCAAAGGGACATGTGAACGTCGTCTTTTCTTGATCATCAAGATAAATGGGTACCTGGTTGTAAGCAGAGTATCCATCTAAGAAACAATAATAGCTCTGACCGGACAGACGTTCTAGGATTTGGTTGATGAATGGAAGAGGAAAATGATCCTTACGAGTCATCGTATTAAGTTTTCTATAGTCGATGCATACCCGCCAACCGGTAGTTTGACAGGTGGGTATAAGGACTCCCTTTTCATTTGGTACGACCGTAATACCTGATTTCTTTGGGACAACCTGAGTTGGGCTGGCCCAATTGCTATCAGAGATCGGGTAGATAATGCCGGCATCTAAGAGTTTTTTAACTTCCTTCATAACCACTTCTTTCATGTTAGGGTTGAGACGTCGTTGCATTTCCCTAGATGGTTTAGCATTTTCTTCTAAGTTTATTCTATGCATGCAAACTGACGGGTCAATTCCTTTCAAATCGGCGACTGTCCATCCAATCGCCTTCTTATGATTACCTAGAATGTCTATCAGCTGTACTTCTTGAATTTCAGTTAAATTTGACGCGATTATAACTGGAAGGGTTGCATTCGATCCTAGGAATGCATATTTTAGAGAATCCGGCAACGGTTTTAGTTTGAGTGTTGGAGAACACTCAATGGATGGTAAGGCTGGTTCATGTGCAAGAGGCGGTAAAGCCTCTATTTTAGGTTTCCATGGAAGCTCATTAGTCGTGTTCACTGATTCCAATAAAGTATTTACATCTTCAATATTTGTGTCAATGTTGAAATCATTAAAATTGAAGTGAGATAGGCATGCTTCCAAAGCTTCCTTAGTCAACATAAAAGGCACTGCCTCTTCGACTAATTCGTCTATTAAGTCTACGGCATAGCAGTCTGCCTCTTCATCACCTCTATATGGTTGATTAGATGCATTAAAGACGTTAAGACGCACGGTCATGTTACCAAAAGTTATATCCATCACACCAGTCCTATAGTTAATAATCGAATTAGCCATGGCTAGGAAAGGGCGTCCTAGAATAACAGGGACTTGCTTACTAGCATCTAGGACTGGTTCCGTGTCTAGAACGATAAAATCGACCGGATAATAGCATCTATCAACTTTAACCAATACATCTTCTACTACCCCCTGTGGGACTTTAATTGACCTATCAGCTAATTGTAAGGTGGCGGCAGTCGGTTTTAGCTCTCCTAAACCCAAATGTTCATAAACTGAATAGGGTAGCAGATTCACACTCGCTCCTAAATCAAGAAGAGCCCGGTGAATGTATTTATCATCGATGTGACAAGCGATGGTTGGAGTACCGGGGTCCTTGTATTTTAGATTGTTGTTATGAAACATGGAGCTAACCTTTTCCATTAGAAAGACATTCTTAGACAGATGGTTTCTGGACTTTCTCTTCTGAGTGCATAGATCCTTTAAGAACTTAGCATACGGGGGTATCTGTTTAATCGCATCTAGCAGTGGTATATTAATTTTTACTTCTTTAAATATTTCGAGAATATCTTCCGATTTCGTGCTTTTTCTAGTAAAGTGACCTGAGGCTTCCCCACTCGGTGGGAATGGCATTCTAGGTACATAATCGGAAGGATTCGCTGCTTTAGATGTTTTATTAGATACTAAAGGATTAGCGTCTTTTGAGACTGGAGTTGTATTCTCTTCCTTTTCACCCTTTTCTTTTTCTTTACCCTTATCCTTTCTCATTTCGGGAGGAGGTACGATCTCCTCAGGACGTTCAGTTGTCCTAGTCGACACCGCGTTAACTTGATCACTCGTCGAACTCACCTCATATTGTCCCTTAGGGTTTTGGACCGGTTGACTTGGTAGCTTTCCCTCATACGACGATTTAAGGTATTAGCAAGTTGTCCCATCTGAGATTCCAATTTAGCTATTGACTGCGTGTGAGAGTTAACAAGTTACGACTGTGATTGTGATTGAGCTTCTAGGTTTTTTAATGACGCCAACACGCTCTCCTCGAAAGTTTTATCCCTAGGAGGATTAGTGCGGAAGGGAGGCTGTTGGTATTGATTTTGTTGATTCTGAGGCTGCTTATACTGATTAGATTATGGCTTATACGCATTAGGACAATTCGTCGTATCGGGTTTCAAATACGGTTTCTCATTATTAGAGTTCCATGAAAGGTTCGGGTGGGATCCCCATGTCGAGTCCGGTTTATAACCCACGGGGTTATAATTGGGTCGTTGGCACTGTTGGATAGCATTTATATGTTGCTCTACAAATTCCGGGAACTGGGATGCGGACGGACATGCTAGTGTCGAATGCGACGAATCTGAGCATAACTGGCATACTTCAGCAGGAGAAGGTGGGCCTTGCATGCGGCCCATCATCATGAGTTGGTCCATTTTTCTATTTAGTTCTTGGATTTCATATGAATGATTAGACTCAACTTTAGCCTTTCTCTTTGGGTGAGGTATAAGGTGTCCCTCAGGTCGTACGGATACTGCTTGGTGCATAGAGTTTTCACTTAATTTTTCAAATATCTTCCATGCTTCATCGGCACTCTTGTGGAGGAACGTCCCCGCACAAATAGCGTCGAAGGTATTTCGAACGGCGGGAATTAATCCTTCATAGAAAACTTGCACCAGCTGCCATTTGGGTATCTGGTGATGGGGGCAAGAACGTAAGAGTTCTTTAAACTGTTCCCATGTATCGTAAAGTGTTTCCCCATCTTGCATTGTAAAATTAGTTATTGACTTTCTAATCTGATTCGTTCTAGTGATGGGAATTTTTTTTTGTAGGAACGCAGTTTGCAACTCATCCCATGTTCGTATTAAATTTGGCTCCAAAGATTGGAGCCAGTACTTTGCTTTGTCTTTAAGTGAAAATGGGAAAAGACGCATTTTTAACTCATCATTTGTTAAGTTATGAATCTTTAAAGTCGCACAGATACCCTGAAATTCGCCTAAATGATTATAAGGGTCTTCCTTAACACGCCCGTGAAAGGACGGAAGGAGCGCAACAGTTGATGATTTGATTTCAAAGTGGGCTGCCGTCACTTCCGGTAATGCAATACACGACGGTGGTGTGTAGGCAGTAGGAGTAAAATAGTCCTTTAACGGTGGTGGTGGGGGTATGTTAAGATTATCCCCATTATTCTGATTGTTTCCATTATTCCTGTTATGTCCAAAATCGGCCATTGGAATCGGTTCGATTTTTATCGTTTTAGTTTTTCTTAAACGGTTAAGGGTACTACGGATTTCCGATTCAAACGAAGATGACGGTTTCGGTATGGACTCGTCGTCTAACATGAACCGAGCTCTCGAAGCTTGGGTTAATGACCTAAGGCCTCTAAGTGTGTGTTCAAGTTCGAGATTAAGCGGATTTAATTTAGGTTTAGTTGAACGAGTTCCAAACATAAACTAAGGACTAACTCAATTAAAACAAAAATAAGCTACGCTAATAACCAAGCATACAAGCACACAAGACTAATATGATGCATGAAATTATCCTGTAATGCAATGACCGCGTCAAGCCCAGCGCCCCGGGTTTCCTAGCTAATGCAATGCTCATTCCACACCTACCCTAATGCAAGTATTGCGTCTCAGCGCCCTGACTTACAGTGGTTTGATGCGAAATTTAAATAAAGGATTTACTTGGTGATTTTAAATTGATTGCAAATTTTTTTCTTTAAGGTCCGCGTAAGCTCCGTTGACGTGCACAGCTGCTCCACTCGATTGTGCTAGAATTAATACTTTTAAAGTCTGCAAACAAGGATAATTTTAACGACTCAAAAATAAAATTAGAAACAAAGGAAATAAAATAGACACTAATATTTACTAACTGAGTAAATTATGATTCTAATAATTAACGACAAAAATTATTTCAATCCCCGGCAACGGCGCCAAAAATTGATCTTGTCAAAATCAAGATATGAAAAGTGTAATTTACTTTTCTAAAGATTTGCAGTAGGGAAAGTAAAGGTCGAACCCACAGAGATTGATGAATTTTTATCATTTAATTACTAAAATCTAATCTATTTAATTATAAAAAAATCGGAAGTTTGATTGGATTAGAATTTGCTTGTTACTACTAATTTAAACTATGAATTAAACTATGGAATTATGAAAGTAAAATCTAGAATTAAATCTAAGTAAACTTATATGCTAAATTGAAAATTGATTTAAATATGAATAGATGAGATCTAGGATTACAACTCCACCACTAACCATGCATCAGGGGTCTGTACTTCCTATTCTAAGTTTTATGTTTGGATAGTTATGATCTATCGTAGCTACAAGCCCAATAGTATCGTCAAGAAGATATTGTTAGTTTAATCTAAGCATAACCCATCTATGGTTCACATGAATTATCTACCTATAATTAGGGTGTAGCATAACTCATCTTTCCTAAGTATGAATTATAAAAGATATAAACATCACAATCACATAAGCACCATTGTATGTAAATACTCCTATCAATCACAGAAATCAAGGACTATTGAGTTCAATAAGCATAAGAAAAAATCTAAGACAAGAATAGATCCAAAATACTCTTGATTATTAACATTAAAAACTGATTATATATATAATCCACCAACATACAATCACTATCCTAAAACATAAAATCCTAGAGTAGAAAAGCATAGAAAATCCCCCTTCACATCGCTAGGGTTTCATTGAACCCTAGATTAGGAGTTTAGTTGCACATGGTGGATGAAAGCATGAAGATTGATTTGATGGAAGCCATTAGAGACCTTCAAACTTACTCTTCTACTTCCTCTTGTCTTCCAAAGCTCTCTATGAAATAATGTGTAACCCTAAAAACTTATAAAAACTAAATATATATAGAGTTTACAAGGAGTTTTGGAAGCTTTTCTATCCCGAAACTAACTAAAACAGCTATTGTTTCCAATCCGGACGTCATTAAGCAGTTTCGTTTGCATAGGATTCTTCAGTATAGCATATTACGCAACTTTGATTTTTATACGGATCGCGCGAACGGGCCGCGCGAGCGCGTAATTGGGCAGGTCGCGCGAGCGAATTCTGGGATCTCGCGCGAACGGGCCGCTCGCGCGAAGGGCTTTTTCCAGCTTCTTTCTGCCTACTTTTTCACCTTATTTAACCAGATCTTCTTGTTTTCTTCTAAAACCTGACAAAAAATAGAAAATAAAGTAAAACTACACAAAAACAGGATAAAAATAGCTAACAAATGTGAATTAAGGCGTATAATTAGGATTTGTTCTCTCCCGATCAGGGGAGTTTGGTGCCAATTCATCAGGGGTAAGCTCCTCGAACCTTGAGGATTATGATTTTGATTGTGAGTGTAGTGGATTTGGAATTTGGTTGTGTCTGGATTAGAGGTGGGCCCAACCAGGACACGATACTTGGTATGGAGGAAGGCCCAACCAGTGTACGAGATGCGTGGGAGAGGTGGGCCTCCTACGGCATCGATCGGATGAATGCGTACCACTCACCCTATAGACTATTTCTATGTGTTTTAGATGCTTAAACCATGAATTGTCATATAAGCATACATTTAGAATTGTGCACTCAACATATAGCTGAGCAGTGGAGATGTACTCCATTACAGTAAGAAGAAAGACAAGAAGAATCGTGAGGAGTGAGGTCGAGGAACGCCGGGGAACCACAATTGTATATGCTTTTGTTTTAATCCTAAAACTTGTGTAAGGATTGGGAATTGGTAATATGTTGTAATAGAACCATAGATTAGTTTCATAGTATTGTAATCTTGTAATTGAACATCTGTAATTATGTTTCAAATGTTGAAAATCAGTTGTGGTTGTATTGGTGTTAGGTTTGGAGAAGCATGTGTTAGTATTTTTCATCACAGGCTGCCCAGTAGGGGAGCAGTCGACTGAATCCCGTGTGTTTGAAACACTGAAAGTGAATAGTAAGAGTAGCAGTTGACTGGACCCATTTATCAGTCGACTGAACACTGTTGATTTTTGGCTACTGCTTCTATTAATGGCAAAACCAGTCGACTGGACCCCTTTAGAAAACTGATGAATTTTGGTTCTGCATAACACAGTCGACTAGGTTCCCTGATCAGTCGACTGGGTTCCCTGATCAGTCGACTGGACCTCTGTTGAGAATTTTAGGTTTTGGCTTCTGCTAGGTACAGTCGACTGGACCCATTTATCAGTCGACTGAACCTCTGTTTTCAAAACTGATTCTTTTGAATGTGTTTCCACTTGGCCAAAACTTTTGATAACAACTCTGATTTCAAGGAAATTTCAATTCAAAGGGTAATGTTCCCTAACGTTTTAAAATACTCAGGGTTGTTTTAAAGTTCTTTCCGCTGCGTATCGTTAGAGGATGTTTGGATGAGCCTTGGTGGCGTGCCATGTGTCCCATTTCCACTCGTAGTGGGATGGGTCGTGACAAAAGTACGGCACATTGGGAAAGTATTGATTAGTGTGTCCCAACATATTGCATGTGCCGCATGGTTCTTCAGTCAAAACCTGCCTAGAACTCTCTCTTTTCATTCCCAACTCTTCTACTTTCTTAACTAGCTCTTCATATTTATTCATCAGATGATCCTCACTTTTTCATTGGTACAGACTTTTCTCCTCTACACAGGATGTCTGTGAGCGTGAGACATCTTCAGTATTTGACCATTCATGAGCATGTTCAGCTAGCCACTCGAAGTAAGCTTCAGCCTCTTCAGTGTTTTTGCGAAGAAATGAACCTGAGCTCATGGTCTCAACCAACTTTTTGGTTTCGCCATTTAACCCTTCATAAAAGTAGCTTATGGTTTGTCATTTCTCGTACCTGTGATGTGGGCATGAGAGAAGCAAATCCTTGAAACACTCCCAAGTTTGGGTGAAGCTTTCATTACTCTTTTGTTTATAAGAGTTTATTTGTCGTTTAAGCTCGGTGGTCATGCGAGGTGGAAAGAATTTTTTAAAAAATGCAGTGTTCATCTCATACTAGGTGTAGATTGAATTCGGCTTTAGGGTGAGTAGTCACGCTTGTGCTTTATCCTTCAAGGTGAAGGGAAATAGCATTAGGCGTGTCACATCCACGGGACAATTTTGTGAGAATTTTTTACAAACATCCTCAAAGTCTTTAATATGTAGATATGCCTTCTCGCTCTCCATTCCATGGAAGGTTGGAAGGAGTTGAATCATTCCATTATAAAATTGAAATTCGCCTGCATGAGGTGGAATGAGAATACAAGAAGATGTAGGTGCGTGTTCGGATTGCATGAGATCGCACAAGGGACGTAGCGAATCGTCAATCGGTACCACCACGTTCTCACCATTTTCACTTTGATTGTCAGCCATAGATTCGGTGGGTGTGGCTGAGAGATTAATAGAACTAGAAGAGTTTGATGAATATAGTGGATTTCCGTAAATTCTTTCGATGGAATTATCAGACATGAAGGGAAAGGTCCTAAGTAGTTTTTAATCTAGAGAACCTTAAAGAAAAAGAAAACAGAAATAGATAAAGGTAGATTGAGGTAATCTATGTATTAACTCGTCGCCTTCCCCGGCAACTGCGCCAAAAACTTGGCACGACTAAAAAAATTGTGTGCTTGTATGCTATACCCAAGTGTATGCAAGTAGTAATCTGGTAAGACCAGGTCGATCCCACAGGGAAGGTATTAAACTCTAAAGGAAAAGGAAAATTCAAGATTTAAAGTAAAGTGTAGAACACGAAGTTCTACAGGCTATAACTACTAGAGCAATTAAAATAAACTAATGATTAACTAATTAACTAAAGCAATGTTTTAAAAACGGTTTTCTTTATGAAAAGGGAATATTGGGATCACACGAATCCGCAGCGATCATGCCATCTACCATGCAGTTACATTTAAGCTTTAAGGAGTGTGTCTATCTACAGTATTCCATATTTTCTAAAGATAGAGAATTAATAGTCTGTTCATAGCCAGGACTACATCATCACGTTTATTTCCAAAATACATGAAGGTGGTTTAAAATAATAGTTAAGTCTCACACTCCGAATGGTGTTAGCATTCGAAATGGTTCACAAAAGTTATTGAAGAAAAATGCCTTAAGGCTTAAAGTAATGAAACTATTTTGACAAACTGAGCATTTGGGGACAGTTTGATAACAAATCTCAAAAGCAGAAAGTCTTGGAATACTGCAAAAAGACTTCTCAAGAATCTGAACGTTCGATCGATCGACGTGCTTTTGATCGATCGAATATCATCATCTCTCGAGCGATCGAACATTCTCGATCGCTTGACTATGTGTCTGCCTCGATCGATCGTACTTCGATCGATCGAGTGCAGGTTTTATACTGCTGCATGGCAGAGGCTGGAGATCACTGTTTCATCGTGAACTCCCAACCTGGGGACTACTCAAACATAGTCTGGAGTGTCATAGATTCAATTTCAATGTAAATATTCATTAAAGTCATGTTTGGTTGTGATTTTAGCATGAAATCTATGAAAATGAATGGTTTAACACTAACCAACATGCAACGCTACGATCTAACAGATTAAACTACAATACACTGCAAGAATAAAGTAACTAGAACAATAAGATGTAACCTGGACTGAAGAACTTTAATCAAACTTAAGAGAATCCAAGCCAAAACAATGATAATCCTTGAAAAACCTTACAAAAATTAAGAATAAACTCTCCTCTCTCTATGTAAACTGATAAAAATTGAAGTGAGCGTCGTCTGGGACGTAAATAAAACACATATATATATACTAAAAGCTAAAGCTAGGGTTCAAAACCTTGTTTCTGCTGCATACACGTAAGGTCTGATAAAAGCCTTGTTCGATCGATCAAACATTACTCGATCGATCGAACTTCTGGAATCTTTGAGCGCTTTAACTCTCTTCGATCGATCGAACTCTCGATCGCTTGAAACTCGCTTTTCATGTTTTAATTGTCTTCCTTAAAAATAAGCATCCCTTTCATCCTACTTATCCATTTCTCCACACAGCAAACAGTGATCTGCACAAATTATAGCTAAAATAATACAACTTATCATAGATTAATCATATTACGTAAAAGCTGGCATTGTAATCTAAATTGCAGATTTGCAAGGGAGTTGTAGACTAAATCAGTGTATTTCTTTATTTTAGCGCGGTTGTATTTTACAAATACCCCCGCTTGTCAATCACTTTTTATTCTCATACTCTGGTTATATAATAATTGTATATGACACTTTCCTAATCTAATTAGGAAACCATATTTGATTAGAAGACTTTCTTAAATCAAATATATACTTACAATATTATTATACTACTATATTAGCAAGTTAATATTAAGTAGGCCATCATTACTTCTTCTAATTATATACTACCTTTTTGTGTGTATGACCCCTTAGGTTCATACTAATCTGGTAGTAGGGACTAATACTTTAAGTATTACAATTAGAACACATTCTAATTAATACTGAATCAGAACACATTCTAATTACCCCTTATTGAAAAATGATAAATAATAAATATATTATTATTTTTTGGACATCTACTAGTCATGAGAGACACCTAGCAGCATATCATGACACACCACACCCCAGATAGTCTAAAAAATAGTAAACCTTTATGTTAACAGTTATTGTACAATTCAATCCTTCTACCACACAATGTCCTAATTAAATCTTTTGGGTAATGGACATATTTATCAAACCCTGATTTAATTATATGTTCTCAATTTAATTGATATTACTCTTGTTAGGAAACTGCGTTCCCAGAATCCGTTGACAGCGCGTATAAGTTGGTACTGCAAAACTTACGTGAAAACTACAATAACCCTATAAGGGCGGAACTAGGGTTCCCCTAAACTGCTAAAACGGATTGTTGTAGTAGACGAATCGAGAACACGGACTCGATAACAGCTCACGATCTTCTACCGTATTCCTTTGTTTCCAGAATATCGAACTGAGTGTGGGTTCCTTCGAAATCCTTTATGTTTCTGCTCTCTCTTTTTTACGCTCTCTTTTCTATTCCGAGTTATAATGCTCTTGATGGAAAAACGCAAACTGAGGAGAGAGCCAAAGCATCATATATATATAGGCTACAATAGGGACCATAAGAAGTCAATAAGGAATAGGCTTCCTTATGGAATTAGGAAACCCTAATTCGAACTGAATCAGATTTCTATTTTCATAAATTATAATTCATACCACTAAAGAATTATAATTGCACTCCTACCCTTATCTCAAAAATAAATTTCGAGCTCCATGTTATTAAATGCATATTATCTCCCCATGTTAAGATTACAGATATCCATTAATTAAATTACTGACAATCATATTTAATTAATCTCTTAAAATTCCTTGAGATCCTCTGCTTAACTTATATGATATGTCGGATACAAAATCCACCTGCAGGGTTTGACATAATCAAAACTTATAAGCTTTCTCAAGGGGATATTATCAATCCCAAAATTGAGACATGGATTCCATCATTAATTAATATCTACCACACAATTAATATTGTCACCCAATCCAATGAGATATTGACCCATTTAAGGATCTCACCTTTTAGGGATCAAAGTGTAAATATCAAATGTACGTGTCTATAAATTAACTTAAGATTTAGAGCATAAACACTCATAATAGTCATGAGGTATTAATTATCTTATAAGTCAGTATAAAGATAATTACCCCAAGTCGATCCCGTTTAATACATAAAGTGTACTAGCATGGTGAGTTGAAACTATACCATTTCCCGTAATCAAGACAAGCCTACTACAACACCATGCTGCAGTCCTACCGATGGTGTGTCCAATCCATCTAAGACTGTAAACTAAAATCTTACATTCTACAAGATCCGATGGTCTGATCGTCTGTGTGTAAGTCGAACTCTACACACCAAACCACCTACTATGTAGAATGAAAGACACACATGCATAATATTAAATAAATAATATAATACAAATATTGCCCACACAGGTTCTCATAAAAATGGATTAACTGATTTTATTAAATGAATAATAAATCAACTACATAAAAGCATGGCTTTTAGTATATATCCCTAACAACTCTGTCTAGTGAAATTAGAAAACTCTTTTCTAATTGTCACCCTACTTTAACCAAGAAGAACCCATTGATAGATAAGCAAAACTCCATTTGGATGTTCTTAACAATTGATCACGTTCAGTGAACTTGTTCTCTAATCAAGCACCCATATGTTTGTTCCAGTGTCCCTATACTGATGACTTAAGATTAGTTATATTTTATCAAATAAAATAAACATGACACGTGTTAGTCTAACCAGATTATTAAATGTCCAATTTAATAATTCTACGACTAAGAACATTTTAAGAATAAAGTTACTAAGAAGTATAAGGTCTTGTTTCTTAACTATTTAAGAGCATATCTTCTCAACTTTAATTCTATGGACTTATCATGAAGATTAAACAACAATAATTATCATGATAAATAATAAACTTACCCTTTAATAAATAATAAAACTGTTAATTAATGTAATATTCCTAAAACACTGTTCCAACAATTGGCTTTTAGGGCATATTACTAACAATTTCCCACTTACACTAAAGCTATCTTATACCCATCTTCACAAGATGGATATCCAAATGTTGTTGTTACAAGGCATTGGTGAGTGGACTGCTCAGTACTATTGGACTATATTCTGATTTACACATCACCTCTCCCATTGATTACTCTTAATTATGTGGAGATAAGAACTGAATTAGTCTAGATCTCTGATGAGACATTGATTCCCTGGATTGAGCTATTATCCCATTGCTATCACAGTATATAGATACTTGTGAACCAATAGTAGGAATCATTCCTAGTTCTGGAAAGAACTTTTGATCCAAACAATCATTCTTTCTATTGTTCAGGCAGCAAGGCATACAACCTTGGTGTTGGATCATGTCATTATGTCTTACATACAACATTTTCCAACTAGTAAAACCCACACCTAGGTAACCATTACCTTGAAGTGGTTTCCTAACATCCACACCGAACTGAAAATCTTAAAACCAAAATCTCTAGTTCTCCCACTCCATTGGAGGAACAATCTCTTAGTACTTCCCAAGTACTCAATGATGTTCTTCATTAAAATCCAGTGCACTCTGTCTGGATTTGGCTGATATCTGCTCGTAACTCTTTACAACATTACTGATATCATGTCTTGTACATAACATTGCATAAAGCTCCCACTACGAAAGCATATGGTATCCAGTTTATGCAATCTCTTTTTGGTATCTTAGGACTCGTGTCCTACAGAGAGATGAATTCCATACTTGAAGGTCAACACGCTTGTCCTTTGGAATCCTACATGTTGAACCCTTTCAACACTTTGTCTATGTACTCAGATTGGGATACCCAAGCAACCTTTTAGATATATCTTTATAGATCTTTATATCCAATATATCGGGTGCTTCTCCCAAATCTATCATGGATAGGATTTGTGAATTAGAGTTAGACCGATAATGATCATTCACACATCATTCATAATGAGTAGAATGTCATTGATAGAAAATAGTAATGTGACTGCTCTCCCACTAACCTTTTAGTATACATACGACTCATCTATATTTTGATCGAAATCAAACTCTTTGATGGCAGGGCCTTCTCCCAAACCATGCACTGTAACTGTCGCTACAAATCCTTAAACATCGAGGAGCTTACCCCCGAAATGATATTGTATCAAACTCCCCTTCGGAGTCGCAAAGCTAGTACGAATAAATCTCATCTTTCTCTCTCTCTCTCTCTCTCTCTCTCTCTCTCTAAGATACCTGTTTTTGATATTATGAACGAAGTATTTCATGTTTTCTATTTATAGTCACGACTCTCGAAAAATATGTTTACCTCCCCATGAGTTCTCAAATTTTTTAATTATCCTCCGAAACGTCACATATGTCCATTTTATTACTTCGCGAGTCAAAACTATAAATTATAAAAGTTTTCGCTTAAGTTCCATTTGGGTCAGAAATAACGTTTCAAAAATCAATTTCTGTGGAATCTCTAGATAGCCTACCTTTTATGCAATGCATCCTATTGATTATCGCTAAGGCCATTAAAAATGATCCTATACAGGATTAAAACTACCAGAAATTACACTACACATGTAATTTCACTATTCATATATACCATATATGTCAAATAACATTTAATCCACATAAATGTCATTTCATCACATGAATGCCTCAATGATTATTGAGTCACCGTGTCCTCACTTGACACCTTCCGTTGACCACCGTCAACCTCAACTCAATTATTAATAAACATTAATAATTCACATGATTCCAAAAACATGCTTTATTAAAATAAATGTATTTTTGGGACAGATGTGACAACTCTTCCCTCCAAAAAGGAAGTTTGTCCCCAAACTTATATCTCATGAGTCAAAAAGATAGGATACTCTTTCTTCATCTCTTCCTCACTCTCCCACGTAGCCTCTTCGACCGTGTGACTACGCCATAACACTTTCACCATTTGAATAGTTTTGGTTCTCAACACTTGTTCCTTCCAATCCAGGATCTCTATTGGATGCTCTACATAGGTCAAGTCGTCCTGAATTTGTAATGGTCAAGGTACTATAATCTTACTCGTATTCGTCATACACCGTCTTAACACTGACACATGGAAAACATTATGTACATGTTCCAACTCGGACAATAAGGCTAATAGATAAGCCATTGGTCCCACTTTCTCTAGGATCTCAAATGGTCCTATAAATCTCGGGTTAAGTTTCTCTCGCTTTTTAAATCGAACAATGCCTTTCAAAGGCGATACTCGCAAGTACACAAAGTCTCCTACTTCAAACGTCATCGGTCATCACTTAGAGTCGGCATAACTCTTATAACGACTCTGAGCCACCTTAAGTCGCTCCTAGATCAACTTCACTTTTTCCATAGTCAACTGTAGTATCTCTGGTCCTATCAACCATCTTTTTCAAACCTCGGTCTAACAAACCGGTGAACGATACTTACGCCCATATAAAGCTTCGTACGGTGCCATCCCAATACTTGACTGAAACCTGTTGTTGTAATCAAATTCGATTAAGGGCAAGTGTTTCTCCCAATCACTTCCAAAGTCCAGTACATAAAGTATAAGTATATCTTCCAAAGTCTGAATCATTCGCTTTGACTGTCTGTCAGCCTGAGGATGAAAATTAGTACTAAAACTCAACTTAGTACCCACAGCCTTTTGCAAACTACCTAAAATCTCGATGTAAAACTACTATCACGATCTGATACAATCATTATTGGAATTCCATGTAGTCTCACAATCTCTTTCACATACAACTCTACTAGGCTAGACGGCTTAGTCATCTTGGTCGGTAGAAAATGAGCTGATTTTGTTAATCTATCAACTATAACCTAAATCTTGTCATTCTTATTAAGTAATCGTGGAAATCCAGAAACAAAATCCATTGTGATCTCATCCCATTTCCACTATGACACTATTAACGGTTGTAGTAGTCCTATAGGTACTTGTCTTTCTACCTTGACTTGTTGACATGTCGCACACTCCGAAACGTACTTAGTAACTTCTCGCTTCATTCATTTCCACCAAAAGTTCTCTCACAAGTTTCGATACATCTTGTTACTTCCCAGATGAACTGAATATTTAGTACTATGAGCCTCCTCTAAAAGTCATTCTTTCAAGTCTTTTACATTTGGTACACATAATCGACTTCGAAGCATTAATACTCCTTGTTCCAAGGTAAAACCCGGTCACTTTTTCAAAGGTATCTAGTCTCTTATTTTACACAAGTAACAATCGTTGAATTGTTCCGCATTGATCTCATCTATAATATACGGGTGAGCTATGATCACTATCATCAAGCCATCATTGGTCTCTGGAATTATATCTAACTCCAATAGTTCTATTTCTCTTATTAATTCCCTTTGATGGGTTAGCTCGTTGCCTAAGTTCCTTGTTGTCTTCCGGCTTAAAGTGTCGAATACTACATTAGCCTTTCCTAGATGATACTCATTCGAACAAACTTAATCCTTCACTAACTCTAACCATCTTCTCTGTCTCATGTTCAAGTCCCGTTGAGTGAATATGTACTTCAAACTCTTGTGATCTGTGAAGATCTCACACTTTTTCTCGTACAAGTAGTATCTCCAAATCTTCAAAGCATGGATTACCATGGCCAATTCAGGGTCATGAGTAAGATATTTTATCTCATGTGTCTTCAATTGTCTAGACGCATAAGTAATCACCTTGCCACCTTGCACAAGTATACATCCCAACCCTTGATGCAAAGCATCACTATAAATCACAATCCTCTCGGTTTCGGATGATATAGTCAGTATAGGTGCTCTTGCCAACTGCAACTTCAACTCTTGAAAACTGTCTTCACATTCCGAACTCCATTCAAATATAACACCCTTTCTCATCAACTTTATCATAGGCAATGAAATGTTCGAGAAATTCTCAATGAAACGGCGGTAGTATCCAGCTAACCTAAGAAACTTTGAATTTCTGACACTGAAGTCGGCTCTGTCAATTAGATACAACCTCTACCTTATGAGGATCAACTAAAACTCCATTTTTGTGAATCACATGACCAAGAAAAGTAATGCTAGGTAACCAGAATTCACACTTCTTAAATTTCTCGAACAGTTGCTTTTCCCGCAATTTCTAAAGTATAATTCTCAAGTGTCTCTCGTGTTCCACTTCATTCGGCGAATAGATAAGAATGTCATCTATGAATACGATCACAAAGTCATCTAAATAATCCTTAAAGACTCAGTTCATAAGATCCACGAACGCGGCGGGTGCATTAGTAACTCCAAATCCACAATACATAAGAACAATATATGAAATTTTATCAATAAAATTTCTTTAATAAAATCCTTTATTAAAAATGGCTCTTCACTTTATAAAAGCATTTTATGCAATTATTAGCATAATAAAATCTTCATTTCCCAAATCATAATTTTTTAAGGAAAATCAACATAGCTAAAAGCAATCATCATTATGTTGAATAAAAGAAGTCGTTTCTTATTCCCAGACTGTGAACCATAGGGAAGCCTAAAATTAAAGGAGCTTCCAAATCACCCGTAGAGATAGTTCAATATTATATAAAAAAAAAAAAAGGTTTTCATGTTCTTATTTTAAATTTTCTTATTTTACTACTAGAGGTCTGAATCTAGAAAATATGCCTTTCCTAAGTAAATAAAATTCCCAAACTTGATATAGTAATAAGTGAAAGAAACTTTTGTTTAGAAAAAGTTTAATATATAAAGTAGTATTTTCCCATAAAATTATGATTTCTTTTAAACCTTTGGAAACAAGAATATAATTAAGGCAAGGGTTAAATGCATTTTGCACCCTCAAACTACACCTTGTTTGGCACTTTGGACCCTAAATGATTTTTTTTCTTCATATTTTGGTCCCTCAACTAATATTTGGTGGCAGTTTGCAATCCCCCCCCCCCCCCCCCCATCACTTTTAGCATCACTTTTGGTGTCACTAAAAGTGACTTTTTTTCATCACTAAAAGTGATGGAAGGGCAAATTACAACAAAATGTTAGCTAAGAGACCAAAATGCGAGAAAAAAAATTTATTTAGGGACCAAAGTGCCAAACAGGGTATAGTTTGAGGGTGCAAAATACATTTTACCCTTAAGGCAACAAGTATTATTTTTCTCTTTCCTTTTGAATAATTTCATAAACCATTTTAAAAAAGAAATCAAAACTTTTAAATGTTTCTCCATCTTCTGGAATAGAACCAAGTCTCCATTTTTCCTCCCTTGATACATAATCATATAAGAATTCTAGAGGAGGCAGTTTATCCTAAAAATTTTACACTTTATTTGGATTGAGAGAAGTGGAGAGAAGAGAAGATAAACTTATCAAGAGAATAGAAAAGAGAAGAGAAGAGAAAAGAAAGTTGAGTTTTCTACATCATGTTTGGATAGACAATAGATGAGAGAAGATAAAAAAGAGAAATATAACTTTTTCTCGTTTGGTTAACTTTCATAAGAGAAAAGAAAAGAAAGTACTTATAATCAATTTACTTTTTTATCCTCTATTAGAGACATATGTTAAATGAAACAATAATATATTGGGACGTATTGGTGTTTAACACATTATTTAATTTTCTTTTCTTTTCTCTCCGAAATCTCTCCGATTTGGAGAGAAACAAAAATGGACTCTTTTCTCTCCACTTTCTCCCCACTTTCTCTCCATTTCTGTTCTCTTCTCTCGACACTTAAATTACCAAACGAGATAACTGGAGAGAAAGTGGTACTCTTTCTCATCTCTTCTCTCCGTTTCTCTCAATCCAAATGAAGTGTTAAAGTTTGAACCTGAGGTACTTGAATATGATTTTAGAAAAATATTTGGAATAAAATTTGTTTGGCCGGAGACCCAACGTGGCATTGTGAGGCCGCTGGAACCACCTCTACCCAACCATGGGCTGCTGTCCAAGCGTGTGGGAGGCAACCCACTTCATCTCCTTCCTTTGGCTGTTTTGCCGATACCCTAGCAAGGGGGTTTGGCCACTTTCTTGTTCATTTCTAAATCAAATTGCTTTGTTCAAAAGCTCAATTCAAATGATTTTCGAAGAGGGGTATAACCATATACTTTAAATCAAATGAAAACCTCATTTATGTCTGCCATGAATCAAACCCTAATACAAAAAATGTATATATACACTGCTACATATACACGGGTCACATATATATATACATGCACTGCTATACAAGTGATACATATGCATATACTCGGCCTGCTTGGGTGTCTTTACACCATTTTCTGAAATTAATCTTTTAGAAATAATTTACTAACATAATGGGAGTAAAACAGTCTCTTGTATTAATAATAAAGAAAAAGTTAAACAAGTTATATGTATGTATACACGTATAAGTGGACTGAAATCCTAACTTTTGGGACCATTCGTAGGTACTGGAATTCTATATAATACTCAAAATATAGAGTTCTCGCCCTTAAACTTGGTTTGGTTGGTGGGAAGAAAAGTTGAGAGTTTTGAGCTTGAAACTTCTTTGTGCCAAATTGAACCTTAGCTCTAAACCCCCCCAAAAAAAAAACTGTGTCTAAGTGTGAAGGGTCTTGGCAGTGAGAGATATAGAGTTTGGTTAACACAAAGCTAAGATTGAGTGCTTGGACTTGCTCCTTCCTTGGCCAAACAAGGCCTTGGTTTTATTCCCAAGCCAAAAAGAAAATAACCAGAGATTGTGCTTGTGTGTGTTTCAGCAATGTGAGAGAGAGAGAGAGAGAGAGAGAGAGAGAGAGAGAGATTGGTGTGAGGAGAAATGTCTCCCAGAGGCCCTCTTTATATAGCCTAAAAATCTAACCAACCAAGTACTCTTTTTCTTAAAGTGTTGTGTACCATCTCCTAACTCTTCATCATCATTTGTTCTAACTAGGTAGAACTATTTATATGTAAGTGTATATATATAAGTGATAGCTGTGATGAAGTGAGGGTTCTAAGTGCGTACTATCATAATCATTCATTATATGGGAGGAAGGTACAAGGCGAGGGAGAGAGAGATTGCATTAACTTTCTAAGCTTACACACTATGTTAATATACATACAACTGTGTGTGTGTGTGTGTGCGTGTATAAGTTCTTTAATTCCATGTGAGATATCATCAACTAAGAAAGTCACAACTACAAGCTATACTAGGTTGTACCATGGATTGTCTGAGGAGAGAGTTTCGGCCAAATGAGAGGGAGAAGTGATAGGGCAAATGTGTATTAACATTACTTGTACCTATTACTACACATGGTCATGTACTAAAGCCAACTAAAAGCCAAGTTTCCTCTTTACAATGCTTAGTCGAGAGAAAGGAGGGAGTATTTGAGTGTGCAATAAATATCACATGTTACTCATCATGACAATGTACCATGTTTACACTTTTTCTAAATGCACAAAGAAATGTTATGCATGCTTAACCGAGGGAGAGGAAGTGTAAATGATCCTATGTGCTTGCTTTACTAACCATTGAAGTCACAAGTACCTAAGCTAATATCTTTGGTTGTACTTACTCACTAGGAGTTATTGTGGGCTCGCTTATTTCAGAGTTGAAAGAAAACTATATGGTACCCTTAAAGGTTCGTGCAACGGAAAACAAAATTTTAACGGTTTCCTAAAACCCATAATCTAGTCTATGATGTATGCAAAACACAAAAAAACATCCATAGGGGGTTAAGCGAATAGTTACCCTTTTAGCGTGCTTTACAAAACTTTAAGATCCTTGGTCGCTCCGCCTCCTTTTGGTACCCTTGTACAAGATTCACTTGAATCGTCCAAGTGTCCAATCTCTAAGTGTATCCACACGAGAAAATCACAAAGTAGAAGAAGCATTTGACTTTCTCCAACAATTGAAGAAGATGAAGATGGTCACCATTTTGATGTGACCATACGGCTTAGGCTTTATGAGTTGAGTTGGGAGTTTATATAATGTGCTATCATCACTTTTTATTCTCATCCTCTTGTTATATAATAATTGTATACGACACTTTCCTAATCTAATTAGGAAACCATATTTGATTAAAAGACTTTCTTAAATCAAATATATACTTACAATATTATTATACTACTATATTAACAAATTAATATTAAGTAGGCCATCATTACTTCTTCTAATTATATACTACCCTTTTGTGTATGACCCCTTAGGTTCATACTAATCTGGTAGTAGGGACTAATACTTTAAGTATTACAATTAGAACACATTCTAATTAATACTGAATCAGAACACCTTCTAATTATCCCTTATTCATGAAAAATGATAAATAATAAATATATTATTATTTTTCGGGCATCTACTAGTCATGAGTGACATCTAGCAGCATATCATGACACACCACACCCCAGAGTGAACCTTTTTGTTGACAATTATTGTACAATTCAATCCTTCTATCACACAATGTCCCAATTAAATCTTTTGGGTAATGGACATATTTATCAAACCATGATTTAATTATATGTTCTCAACCTAATTGATATTACTCTGTCTAGTGAAATTAGAAAACTCTTTTCTAATTGTCACCCTGTCTTGGCCAAGGAACTTAACTTGAGTTTTATCTTAGAAGATCACATAGGACATTCTCTCTCTTACTTGAGAGTGACAGATTCTTTGTTGTACATTCACATGCCTCTATGTGCAACTCATCACACCCAACAATACATGAATATACCTCTGGTGAAAATATAAACACTGTGCACTATTAAAGTATGACAACCTACACATAAGGCAATTATGATGTCTCAGGTCTAAGGATCACTTGTACTACTGTAACTAAGAACAACCCATTGATAGATAAGTAAAACTCCATTTGGATGTTCTTAACGATCACGTTCAGTGAACTTGTTCTCTAATCAAGCACCCACATGTTTGTTCCAGTGTCCCTACACTGATGACTTATGACTAGTTATATTTTATCAAATAAAATAAACATGACACGTATTAGTCTAACCGAATTATTAAATGCCCAATTTAATAATTCTACAACTAAGAACATTTTAAGAATAAAGTTACTAAGAAGTAGAAGGTCTTGTTTCTTAAATATTTAAGAACATATCTTCTCAACTTTAATTCTATGGATTTATCATGAAGATTAAACAACAATAATTATCATGTTAAATAATAAACTTGCCCTTTAATAAATAATGAGACTGTTAATTAATGTAATATTCCTAAAACACTATTCTAACAATTGGCTTTTAGGGCATATTACTAACAATCTACCACTTGCACTAAAGCTAATGGATTTTGTATCTTATACCCATCTTCACAAGATGGCTATCCAAATGTTGCTAGTACAAGGCATTGGTGAGTGGACTGCTCAGTACTGTTAACTATATTCTGATTTACACATCACCTCTCCCATTGATTACTCTTAATTATATGGAGATAAGAACTGAATCTGTCTGGATCTCTAATGAGACATTGATTCCTTGGATTGAGCTACTATCCCATTGCTATCATAGTATATAGATACTTGTGAACCAATGGCAGGAATCATTCCTAGTTTTGGAAGAACTTTTGATCCAAACAATCATTTTTTCTATTGTCCAGGTAGCAAGGCATACAACCTTGGTGTTGGATCATGTCATTATGTCTTACATACAACATTTTCCAACTAATAAAACCCTTACCTAGGTAACCATTACCTTGAAGTGGACTGCCTAACATCCACACCGAACTGAAAATCTTAAAACCAAAAACTCTAGTTCTCCCACTCCATTGGAGGAACAATCTCTTAGTACTTCCCAAGTACTTAATGATGTTCTTCATTAAAATCTAGTGCACTCTGTCCTACAGAGAGATGAATTCCATACTTGAAGGTCAACACGCTTTTCCTTTGGAATCCTAATGTTGAACCCTTTCAACACTTGGTCTATGTACTCAGATTGGGATACCCAAGCAACCTTTTAGATCTATCTTTATAGATCTTTATATCCAATATATTGGATGCTTCTCCTAAATCTATCATGGATAAGATTTGTGAATTAGAGTTAGAACGATAATGATCATTCACACATCATTCCTAATGAGTAGAATGTCATTGATAGAAAATAGTAATGTGACTGCTCTCCCACTAACCATTTAGTACACATAAGACTCGTCCATATTTTGATGGAAATCAAACTCTTTGATTGTCTCATCAAACTGGACGTTCCAACTTCGAGATGCCTACTTGAGTCCATAAATTGATCTCTGTAGCTTGCACACCTTGTGGCCTTCAGTACGAGATGTAAAACATTCTGGCTACTACATACAAATGTCCTCTTCAACCATTGAGGAATACGATCTTTACATATGTTTGACATATCTTCATAGTCATAGTATGTAGCTATAGTAACCATAATCCTTATGAATTTTAGCATAGCAATTGGCAAAATATTTTCTCACAGTCAACTCCTTATTTTTGTTAGCCACATCTTTGCCAATAGCCTAACTTTGTAGGTCTTCACCTTTCCATCAGTCTTTCTTCCTTTTATAGACCCATTTGCATCCATTTAGATACAATATCTTAAGGCATGTCCATTAAAGTCTAGACTTGATTGGAGTACAAATAATCTATCTTTGATTTCATGACTGCTTGCCATGTACTCGAATCGATGTCTGACATCTCCTCTTTGTAGTTAGTAGAAACACTCTGTAACGACCCTGGCGCAGAGTGCTGTAGGGGGTTCGTCCCACATCGCTTGGGGAAGGAAGGGTAATGTTCTATATATGTGTGGTTTCAAGTCTCCCTAGTAAGAGGCCTTTTGGGTAGTGGCCCAAGAACAAATCCATGCGGGTTTGGGCCCAAAGTGGACAATATCTTACTGAGCGAGACTTGGGTCGTGACAAAATGGTTATGATTTTTCCTCTTCAGATTGTGTGATGTTTTTATATTACAATCACTCCTGATGATATGACAATTGGATATTGGTTGAGGGTTCTCCCTTGATTAATAATTGGTTGTCTAAAAATTGGGGTGTAACAGAATGGTATCAAAGCCTGACCCAGCCGGAAGTGTGCCAAAAGGGATGTTGGGCCCGAAGGGGGGTGGAATGTAACAACCCTGGTGCTGAGTGCTGTAGGGGGAGTTTTTCCTACATTGCCTGGGGAAGGAAGGGTAATGTGCTATATATGTGTGGTTTCAAGTCTCCCTAGTAAGAGGCCTTTTGGGTAGTGGCCCAAGAACAAATCCGTGTGGATTTGGGCCCAAAGCGGACAATATCTTACTAAGCGAGACTTGGGTCGTGACACACTATTTTCATTATTGTCTCCATAATGAAAGAGTTCTTAGTCACCTTCATGAAGATCAAAATATCTCTTGTAAGGTACATGAGTTCTACTAGGTCTACAAAGGAGGTTGTGTAATTTAAGGCTCTACTTGTAATAAGGCATGAGGACAATTCCCCAGGTTGGTCAATGTTGATTTATGGTTCTGAGGACAATTCCTCTTTTTTCTAACGCCATTATCTTGATCAAACTCTGTTTCAAGAAATAAGGCAAACTTGCTAACAAACATCTTTGTTTGCCTCAGGAATAAAAATCCATAGATTATCTTGGGTAACCATCAAATCTACATTTTACCAAACTTGATTCCAATTTGTCCACTTCTGTATCTTTACATTAGTTGGACAACCCCAAATCTTAACGTGCTTAAGACTGAGTCTCTTCCTATACCATATCTCATGTGGTGTTTTAGAAATAGATTTGGATGATACCTTATTTAGTATATATGTTGTGATTTATAAGGCATATATCCAAAAAGAAATAGGTAAATTTGTGGAACTCATCAGCGTATCATATCTAATAAAATATGATTCCTCCTTTCCAATACCCCATCTGCATGTGGTGTTCCAAGAGGAGTCCACTGAGATAAAAACACCATTTTTCTTGAGATTTGCTTAAGTATTTACCTCCTCAATCTTATCGTAGGACCTTAATACTTGTACCTGTCTATTTTTCTTCTTCTTTTCTGAATTCCTTGAACCTCTCAAAATATTCAGATGTATATTTCATCAAATATACACACCCTAACCATGAATGATCCTTGGTGAAGATTATGAAGTAGCAAAAACCATCTCTAGGAACTGAGTTCAAAGATCCACACTTGTCAGTGTGTCAACGTACATTAAACCTAATATATTGGTAACTCATTTCCCATGTCCAACAAAGGGGGATTTGGTCATCTTACCCATGAGATAGGATTCACAAGTTGGATTAGCTTCATAAGCAAGCGGACCAAAATGTCCATCTTTAGCCAACTTGTTAGTCTTTTTATCACAATCATGACCTAATCTTAGATGCCACATATAAGAATGACTAATTTCATCTCTAGGTTTATTTGGTATTTTATCTTATTCTACTCAATATTGCCAAAAAACACCATTCTAGTTTGAGAAATAAAGATCGTTCAAGTTTATACCAATTACCAATCAAATCACTATTTGAAAATTGAGAAATTATTATTATTATGTAAAACACCTTTTAATTTTTTTTTCAGTAAAAGATTTCGGTATAACTTGACAATCTGTCAATTCCAAACTATTCCAGATAGTAAGACCAGTAATTGGTCCCAACAGTTAATGTAGAAACTCTTGCTTCATTTTCTAATTGATGGGTAACCTTTTATTTTACTTGGTCTTCTACTTCTTTTGGTTCTTGCATCATTGATGCAGTTGTGTGAACTAGAGTTAGTATCCAATACCAAAATAGAAGTAGAACTAACAAACAAGTTAGTTTTTCATAGAGAGCAGATTAGACATCCCTTCTAAAGGTTTGTCTCTTAAAGAACATTTCTCTTCTAATGCAGTATATATCGCAATGGAAACATTTTTTCTTTTGCTTGTGAGCTCACCTTTTCTTGATTCCACAAGTCTTCATTTAGACTTCTTCCCCTTCTCATTCCTTTCACAACTTTTATGTTTAGAATTGGAAGTAGAAGTCTTTTGAATGACATGTGTATAATTATTTGTCTTCCCTATAGTCTCTTTGACTATACAACTCCAAGTTCCTTACAACTCTTGTAGGTGAATTAGAATTGCATACGAGCTTATGATCTCATCGAATTGCTTCTAAAGCTCCTTTGCTCATAGATGCCAACGTGTGGTAGTTTGCCATAGTCATCATATGGTCATTTTCTCAAAATGCTCTTCTCTTCCGTAGAAGTAATTTTAGAACCCTTTATGAAGTTTACACTATATAAAACATAGGCAGTCATTTCCCTTTTGAGAACTATTCTCAAAATTTCTTAGCTAATCATTAAAGTTTGGTCTGGTCAGGGATTTTTCAAGTTTTGAAAAGATTGTTATATGGTGATATACAAAAAATAAATAACAAACAATAAATAGATTACCTATTAATTTTATTAACCATTATATATTTATGTCTTTAAATTATAATGGTGCTCCCACTATTCTTTTCAAATTCCTCATCCCTTAAAAGGAATTCGTGAATCTCTATTTGGAAGATTCATAGTGGAGATTGGGGCCCCACCAAAACTAGCACAATCTCACATAATAGTTTATTGGTCATACTAACTTCGATAAGAAGGCAACTCTTACCTATTGCTTCTCAAGCAAATTACAACCATCCTTTAGCCTCTAAAATTATGAACCTCACATAATAGTTTCTTGGATCCCACCAGACAATATCACATATTTAAATAGGATGAGTGAATTTTCTTAAAATGAGCAACCCCTACATATCTGTAGTTGACCAACTCAAATAAGAAAATCCAGTCACCTATAATGGGTAAGGCTGCGATAAGACATTCAAAATGTCTCTTCGTTTACAACTACTATCATTACAAGAAGGGTATTTTATGGTCTCATCAATTGACATGCATCATATACATAAAATAAATATTTCAACATATATGGTTTAATATGTCCATTTGATACTCACACTAATTAAATTTGAAAAATTATTTTAAATTAAATTCAAAGGGATTATCCACATAATCCATTAATCGGAAAATAATTTTAAATATGGACAAATAAACTATCTATGGAAACACCGCCCCCTATTAACTATCACATAAACAAAAGGGACTTGGATGATTATGGGTTTTTAAGGTGATTCAACTTGAGCCTTTAAGTTGAATCTAGGTCTATGGGGTTGTAATCATTATTCAACATCACATGCTTTCAAGCTCTAAACTTGAACAATAATAATAAATAGTCTTCATACTTTCCATGGACACCTTGGATCTTCTAAGTAGGTTCTGTCTTCTTCTTCCTTGTAGTCTTCTCATCTTCTTTTCTAAACCTAATTTTACATGGCTTTAAAAGAAAACCCTTAAATCATAATTAATGGGGATGTACATAGGAGGGAGATATAAATTACATCGAGAAGGAGGGAGGAAGGCATGCAAGTCGCATTTAAAAATTACAAACCCTAAATAATAAAACATTCAATCACACTGAATTAAGAAACCAATCACATAACTCAATTATTTGGTCTAGCCCATAATCATCCTTTTCATCCATTCACATCGTATGTAAATAAAAGAAAATGTAATTAAAAATAATTGTTATAGTTGTAGCATGAATCTTGAGTTCAATTCTAATCCAATTAGAATTTGTTTTAATTTAAAAACCATCATGTTATACATTAAAATGCATATTAGAGGGTCTAAACGTCCGAATTTGGCCAAAAACCACTAGGCCCATACCCTAAAGGGTATGATTCTTGCTCAGAACACCGTTTCCAATAGAATATCGGTGTTCTGACATAAAATTTTGAAATTCGGATCTGACTCATCTTCTCTAGCAAACTGCGAACTGTTTCGCTTAACCGATCATGACCAAGTTCCAAACATGTCACAAAAATATGTATAACTTTTATACATATTAAAATTGGTATACACATGTTTATATTTTATATAAATACTATATACCAATGTAGAAAAGATTAAACCCTTTGTTCAACATATGAACAAAAACCCTAGTACCTTCAAATAAAGAAATTCCCAAAATTCAAATTTATTCAAAACAAAATTATACTACAACAACAATTACAGTATTTTGTAATAATCATAGAGTAGACTAAGGCTCTGATACCACTGAAAGAAAATCGTATGGAACCCTTAAAGGTTTGCGCAGTGAAAAACAAAAATTTAACGGTTTCCTAAAACCCATGATCTAGTCTATGATGTATGCAAGATACATAAAACATCCATAGGGGGTTTAGCGAATACTTACCCTTGTAGCGTGCTTTACAAAACTTTAAGATCCTTATTCGCTCTGCCTCCTTTTGGTACCCTTGTACAAGGTTCACTTTGAATCGTCCAAGTGTCCGATCTCTAAGTGTATCCACATGAGCAAATCACAAACTAGAAGAAGCATTTGATTTTCTCCAACAGTTGAAGAAGATGAAGATGGTCACCATTTTGATGTGACCGTACGACTTATGCTATATGAGTTGAGTTGGGAGTTTAAATGATGTGCTAGCATCACTTTTTATTCTCATCCTCTTATTATATAATAATTGTATAAGACACTTTTCGAATCTAATTAGGAAATCATATTTGATTAGAAGAATTTCTTAAATCAAATATATACTTACAATATTATTATACTACTTCTATATTAATAACTTAATATTAAGTAGGCCATCATTACTTCTTCTAATTACACACTGCCCTTTTGCGTGTGATACCTTAGGTTCATACTAATCTGGTAGTAGGAACTGATACGCCCAAAATTATGGGCAGTTTCCTACTCAAGCTAGAAGACTAATGGAAAGTGCATCTATTTCCTAATCCAATTGGGAAACCCCCACAATTAATGTCAATCAATCCTAATACAATTAGGAGACTTACTTGATTGGTGTCAATCACACCCTAATAGGATTATATTTCCTTATCCATGTATGAGTAGGTCTCTTACATCTATAAAAGAGACCTCTCACCCCCCATGGAAGGGGCCAATAACTCTTGAGTCTACACAACACCTCTACAAAATTCACCATTATATGCATATACCCGGCCGGTATTACTGGTAGTGTCGCCCCTCTTTCTTGGTTCACCAGGCCCGCCGGTGATCTGCTAGTGAACGTGCTAAGACACACCCGTGGACGTAGGTACCTTCATTAACAGGGCCAAACCACATACAAAAAATAGTCTCTCACTCTCTCTCTCTCTCTCTCTCCTAAATTGCTTTATTTTACTGTTACCAATTTTTGGCATCATCAGCTTGGCGCCGTCTGTGGGAACGACAATTCTTCTCATCAACAAATTCTTGACTGATCAATATGCCACCAAAGAAGGCTGCACAGCAGTCCGACCAGGATGTTCCTTCGGCCCCGGCGTCGACTGCAGCAGTCCCGACATATGAGCAAATCACCGCAACCCTCACACAACTCTTGGAGGGCCAGCGTCAAATCCAGCAACAGATCGAAGCACTGCTAGCCCAGCAAAGCAATCCTCCAATGGCCGGGAAACGACCCGGGAACATTGCGTACGGTCGAGGACCGATCTTGACCAGACAACGGACCCGAGCCAACCTGTCCCATGTTGAGGATGCCAGAGACATCAACAGCGGGCGTGCTGCCCGAGAGGAAAGGCAGGAGCGTATGGCCCGGGAATCAGTACAGGGTCACTCGGTCAAGAGCCAAGTCGTCCCTAGGCGAACGGTTACCCGGAGTCATAGCCGAGCCCGATCCCAGAGGACAACACCCTGGCAGGAAGAAGCCTCTTCCACCAACCCGACCAGCTCCTCAGATACCGGCCGGGAAGGAGTGGAAGCCCGAATCAAGGACTTGAAGAAACAGATCGACGGAGTGGCCAAAAAGCTTGGTCAAAACTGTGTTCCGAATCAAGCCAATACCGAGACAGAGTCACCATTCTCCAGCCAGATCACGAGGTTCTCTATCCCGCGCAAATTCAAGCAGCCTCGGCTAGATTCATATAACGGCTCGGGAAGCCCGATCGACCACGTCCGAACCTATAAGGCTCAGATGGCCCTAGCCACCAACTCCGATGAGCTACACTGCCTAGCCTTCCCCAGCACTTTGAAAGGCCCGGCCATGCAGTGGTTCTACTCCTTGGAGCCCCGATCGGTCTGCAGTTTCAAACAACTCAGCAAGCAGTTCATCAACCAGTTCGCCGGTATGCATGAGCGGCCAAAGCCAAACATGCAACTACTAACAGTCAGACAACGGAATAATGAGTCCCTCAAGGAGTTCACCGACCGGTTCAACCAACAGAAGCTTCAAATCCGCAATTTGAACGAGACAATCGCCATCATAGCCTTCTGCTCGGGAGTTTAACACACCAAGTGCGCCGCGTCGTTCCACAGAAACCGACCGGAAACTTTGGTCGAGCTCTCTGAGAGGGTTGGAAAATATATTGACACTGAAGAGTTTCTGAAGACCAAAGACACCGGGCAAGAAAGCAACGAGTTCTCCATAAATAAGCGGAAGCGAGATCAGCCCGGGAATTCTGACAGTTCCTTCGGCTCACAGCAGGCAGGGTCCGGCAGTCCCGACCCGACCTCCAGTTCGCAGCGGTCTGAGTCCGGCAGCCCCGGCCCGATCTCCAGTTCACATCGGTCAGGATCAAACAGTTCTGACTTTGCCCCCAGCATAGAGAAGTCAGAAGCACAACGACCCTGATCCGACCTCCTGTCTCCATCGGTCTAGAAGACCCCGACTACATTGGTACTTGCTTGATCACCACATGAGGCTCCACTGATTGTCAAAGACCTCGGGCCTAACCCCGAGGCATACAAAGACCTCGGGCCTAACCTCGAGGCACGAAGAAGACCTCGAGCTCTGAACTCAGGCACTAAAAAGACCTCGGGCTCCGAACCCAGGCACTCAAAAGACCTCGGGCTCCGAACCCAGGCACTAAAGACCTTGGGGTCACGCCCAAGGCACCGGCTTCGCTTAGGTCCAACCGACGATGGGGGCAAACCCCTTAGGTGGCCGACGATGGCAAGTTTCAAAAGACCCTGCAACCACCATGTTCCAGGTCGGTTACCTACAGATCATAGCCTCTGTAAGACCCTCGTCTTAGCGAAAGCTTGGGGGGCAAGATGGCGTAGTGAACTAAATAGGTAATCACACCGGGTATTTACAGGCCTCGCGAATAACCAAGTCAAAATCTTGGACAACCCGAGCACCTACAGTACTCAGAGACATTAACTCCACTTAGGTCCAAACCGACGATAGAGGTGACTAAAATCTCTTAGGTTGGCCGACGATAGAGGAGTAAAAGGACCCTAAAGCAACGTGATTTAGGTCGGCTCCACCAACATGGTCAAGCTCTTCTCCCAACAGTCTTGACGAAGGCTGGCCGGGCAGAAGACAACCATCCTGGGGGCTTAATAGTAAAAAGGACCCTAGAGCAATACGCTTTAGGTCGGCTTGTCCAACATGGTAAAATCCTTCTACCCACAGCCTTGACGAAGGTTTACGGGCAGAAGATAACCATCCTGGGAGCTAACTCAAGCAAAAAAGACTCCGAAGTAGGCCGAGTCTCAACTCTCGGTCACTTCCCGAGCACTCAAAGACTCCGAATTAGGCCGGGTCTCAACTCCCGGTCAGTTCCCGAGCACCTAAAAGTCCCGAGCTAGGCTGGGTCTCAACTCTCAGCCAGTTCCTGAGGACTCACCAGGCTCAGAAGCCCCAAGGCACCTTCCCGAAGCACTCAAACAACGGCAAGTAACATCAAACTGATTTCCAAACTTGCCCCGATATAGCATCTGGCCAATCTTGGAAATGGGGGGCAGCTGATACGCCCAAAATTATGGGCAGTTTCCTACTCAAGCTAGAAGACTAATGGAAAGTGCATCTATTTCCTAATCCAATTGGGAAACCCCCACAATTAATGTCAATCAATCCTAATACAATTAGGAGACTTACTTGATTGGTGTCAATCACACCCTAATAGGATTATATTTCCTTATCCATGTATGAGTAGGTCTCTTACATCTATAAAAGAGACCTCTCACCCCCCATGGAAAGGGCCAATAACTCTTGAGTCTACACAGCACCTCTACAAAATTCACCATTATATGCATACACACGGCCGGTATTACTGGTAGTGCCGCCCCTCTTTGTTGGTTCACCAGGCCCACCGGTGATCTGCTAGTGAACGTGCTAAGACACACCCGTGGACGTAGGTACCTTCATTAACAGGGCCGAACCACATACAAAAAATAGTCTCTCACTCTCTCTCTCTCTCTCTCCTAAATTGCTTTATTTTACTGTTACCAATTTTTGGCATCATCATGAACTAATACTTTAAGTATTACAATAGAACACATTGTAATTAATACTGAATCAGAACACCTTCTAATTATCCCTTATTGAAAAATATTAAATAATAAATATATTATTTTTCGTGCATCTACTAGTCATGAGTGACACCTAGCAGCATATCATAACACACCCCCATATATGTTCTTTATTCTTAGTAACTTTATCAAGAAGATAAAATAACAATAATTATCATGATAAATAATAAACTTGCCCTTTAATAAATAATGAGACTGTTAATTAATGTAATATTCCAAAAACACTATTCCAATAATTGGCTTTTAGGGCATATTACTAACATGTATGTTCTTCATTTAATTCCCATTTATATATTAACTCTTTTTAATAACCACTTTTATCACATCTACTTTAAGTGCTTTAAGATAATGTATGTATCTATGTGTGTATGTGTAACAATCTGCATTTTCATTTTAATTATTTGTATTTGCATTGTCATAATTAAATTCATTTGGTATTGTCTGCATTTATTTAATTACAGTTCTCATGTTTGGAATCTTAATTTCTTATTTTATTTCATACTAAAATTATTATTGGGGTCAAACTACAATTTCTGTAAATTTAGTAACGCTTGTGTTGGATTCCAAATCTGTATTTCAAAACGGTGAAAATCATTTCTCTTGACTCAAACTATATTTTTATAAAACCAGAAAATCAGTTTTGCAAAAATGAATTTTTTGTATTTTTGGGGTGACCACCGCGCCACGAAAATACCAGTTTATGTTTAAAACTATCTGTGCCGCGTTAAACTTTCACAGATTTTGGATTGGATGTAAAGCAAGACATGACTATTGCTTTATATCCAATAAGACTTCTAATGATTGGTTGTGTTTTGTTTGGGAATGCTTTTAGATCATGTGTTAACTCATGCCTTGAAACTAGATTCCCCAAACACCTTTGAGTTGCTCCCTAGTACTCTATATGACCCTTCAACCAATTTGGGAGTTATCTACAGTTTAGAAATTGAGTATTTGTATATACGTATGTATTTGTACTGAGTATTTTAGGTGTATTTAGAATTAGTAAATCAAATTTAATTGTTGAGTATGAAACAAAGAACTTGGAACCTAAGTTCTTGAGTTTGATTTCTTTATATACACACACCTTCACTTCATAATCTGCACTTTGTATTTACAACTGAAACACAGAGAGAAAAGAGAGTTACACAGAGAGTTGATATAGAAATATATAGAGAGAGGAAGCTTGACTCCTCCATAGCCATAGCTTGAAGTGGGTCTTTATATTTTGGATTCTTTCTCAACAATTTCTTCAATCTTTAGCACAGTGAGTATTCTAAACTCACCTAGAATGTAAATTCTATGCTTATTTACTGTGGTAATAGTCTATTGTAGAATCACCATTGTTAATTTCTCCATGGAAGCTCAAGCTCAAAAATGGTGATTTTTCAAACTCAACCAAAATATGTTTTTAGAAATAAAATTGAAAGATTATGGTACATAGAGACTACGGTTTAAGTTATAGAGCCTAATTCATTCGTATCGCGACGTGTATTAAAAATGAAATTTCGTCACCTCTTAATTTTTCGTAAAATCCGAGAGCTACGATTGAAATTAGTTAAAACCGATTGCATATTCATAATCCTTGCGGAAAAACGGAGAAAACCATATATTACAAGTCATGGTTACATTCGGATTTGAAAATGGGTCAAAATAGGCTTTAAATTTGTAACAGGGGAGAAACTGTTGATGCCAATCGATTCGTAACAGGGGAGAAACTGCTGATGCCAATCGATTGATATGGGTTCCAATCGATTGACATTTTTCAGCACTGACGACTTTTAGTAAAACGGCCATAACTTCCTCTAGAAAACTCAAAAAGGCCCACGGTTTGAAGCATTGGAAACTAGACTCAAAGACCTTTCTTTTGATATGTAATTCATGTACAAAAATTATAACTCATTTTTTAAGGCATTACTTCAAAGTAGACCCACTTGTGTTCTAATAGCGATATTTAAAAGCATATTAAAGAATTCTTTGATGAATTCACCGGTTGTTTCATATAAGATTTGATTTCTTCTCGTATATCCATGGTTATCATTCCCAGTACTTTATATTTCTGTATTAAGTCACATGTCATTCATGTGGATTCAGTTGTACATGCATGGTGAGTGGTGGTCAGTGTGGAAAAGAGTATGTGGTTGAGATTGTGTTTGGACACTCCCTGGTAATTGTGTACCAAGTGTGATGTTTTTTAGATGGCGGCTAGTGTGTCTTTGAAATGCGACAGTGGCAAAATTGGACATTCCCTGGTGCCCATGGTAGCGCTAAAGTGTGTGACGCCGAACTTGGACATTCCCTGGCACCCATGGTAGTGCTAAAGTGTGGCCTATGGACACTCCCTGGTACCCGAGTCTGGATACTGCGTGAGGTTTCCTCCGGTATTTGCGAGGTGGATTAGGTACTAAAGTGTGAGGCATTGGACACTCCCTGGTACCCCGTACTAAAGTGTGAGGCAAACTGGACACTCCCTGGTACCCATGTGCTAAAGTGTGGCTATCGGAGTATTTCAAAGACACTGGAGTGAGAGAGAGTTGGGTTTATGTGTTTTGTCGAGAGAAAAGAGTCGGTAAGATGAGTTGGTGCATTGTTTTCATACACGGTCACATGAAATATGAATTAAAGTTTACAATTGTTATTATTGTTGTTTAAATAAGAACTCCTTTTATATCTACCTGTTGAATAATGGAAATCGGAAAACGGTAAATGTGTATGTTTTACATTCAAGTGTATGTTTTTAATACTCACCAGCTTCATAAAGCTGACAGCTTTAATGCGCCCTGGACATTCGTGTCTAGGTTTTTCAGGTTATAACCAATCAGAGCAGTATGACTACACGAATTGATTATGACTATCAGAGAAGAAGAAACTGTTTTGTTACTATCTTATGCTTTTAAAATAAATTTGAAATAAGGATGACTGTAATAGACAATAGATATTATTTTATTTCAAGGTGGGTTGTGCCTTTAGTTAACCACGTGCTGTAATAATTATAATCTTGGAAAAATTTTGTAAGCCTTGATTGTTCTACTCTGATTATTATATTGTACGACGTTTGGGACAGAATCAATTCTTCCAACTGTCGCGACCTACGGGTCCATAAAGGAAATTAAATGATTTCTATATTTATGCTACGTCGGGGCGTGACAGTATGTAACCGTAATGAGAGGAGAGAGATTTTTTTGAGTAAATGCCTTGCCTTTCCATTGAATTCCCATCACATCTCATTATTCTCTAAATCAGTGTATGGATGTAAGTAATGGAGACGGTGTAGTGTGGGTTTAATATTCATATGTTTCCATCAATGTTAATATGTACATTAATACTAATTTATGGTACATAAAATAATCATGGTTACTTATAATTTTAGTCATTTACTAATTAGGATATAAATATTCCTCTAGTTAGATTGGCTATTAAAATTTATGGCATTACGATTTTAATTTAGATATTTTTGAAAAAAATTTAAAAAAAAAAGTGGGAATAAAAGGGCGGTTACTACATTATACCCCTCTTAAAGAAATTTCACCCCCGAAATTACTTACCATACCAGTCAAAAATTTGAGGATATTTCTTACGCATATTAGATTCTAGTTCCCAAGAGGCTTCATTTTCGTTGTGGTGATTCCACTGGATTTTTACTAAAGAGATTTCCTTCATCCTCAGCTGCTTCATCTTTCGGTCCAAGATCCTCATTGGTTTTTCTTTTTATGAGATATTCTCATTAAACTTGATGTCGTCGTACTTGTTTTTATGTGAGGTGTCGCGAATATATTTCCTTAACATGCTGACGTGGAGACGTTGTGGATTCCGAACAATTTAGGTGGTAGAGTGAGTTGACATGCAACCTTCCCGCCTCTTTCTAAGATTTCAAAGGGTCCAATGAATCTCGGTGATAATTTTTCGTATTTTTTTCTTTTTTCTTTTTTTTTTTTTTTTGTGCGAATCGCATAACGCCTCGGGTCGGTGATACCTTCAAAAGTACGTGGTCACCTACTGTAAATTCTAAATCCTTTCTTCGACGATCAGCATATATAGCTTTTCTGTCTACTTTGAGCGGTGAGTAGGCAATCGCATAGGATGCATCTCTTCTCCGTAGTTTCTTGCACCAGCTCGGGTCCAAGGTATTCTGCATCACCAACTTCTGCCCAACAAATAGGTGATCTACATGGTCGGCCGTACAATGCTTCAAACGGTGCCCTGCCTATGCTAGAGTGATAGTTGTTGCTGTAAGCAAATTCTATCAATGGTAAGTGAGTTTCCCATGTGCTCTCAAACTCAAGAATATACAAGCTCGCAATATGTTCTCCATCACTTGATTGACTCTTTTTGTTTGTCCATCAGTTTGAGGGTGAAAAACAGTGCTTAACTTCATTGATGTTCCTAGAGCTCTAAACGTGAGTCTCGATCTGAGACAATAGATACTGGCGCTCCATAAAGTCTAACAACTTGTTGTAGGTATTTCTTGCTCATCTTTTCCACTTAGTCGGTCATGCGGTAAGTCAAGAAGTGAGATGACTTTGTAAGACGATCAACAATTACACAAATTGTGTCATATCCTTACTTGGTTCTGGGTAGTTTAGTGACAAAATCCATTGAGATGTGCTACCATTTCCATTTCAGTATTGGCAGTGGTTGTAATAATCCGAAGGATCGTTGATGTTCATCTTTGACTTGCTGATAGGTATAACACTTGACTACACATTCTGCCACATCTCTTTTCATTCATTCTCACGAATAATTTATGGTACATAAAATAATCATGGTTATTTATAATGGTTTAGTCCTTTACTAGTTAGGATATAATTCCTCTAGTTAGATTGGTTAGTATAATTTATGGCATTACTAGTTTAATTAGATATTTCTAAAAAAAAAAAAAAGTGGGAATAAAAGGACGGTTACTACACACTCTCTCTCTTATTATATCTGCAGAATAGGTCTTTGTCACTTCATAAAAAATTTGTATTAAATTAATTTTACAAAGTTAAACTACTTTATTCTATCGCATTCATTACCGAGTGTGTACTAACATGGACTTCGGACTTTCGTGATCTTGCTACACCAATATAGCTCCAAGGATCCTCGACTCCCCCTTTTGGGACAGCATGTTGCAGGATCAAAAGGTTTTGTTTTTTTTCCAATGACGGCCAAAAAAAAAACAAAAAAAAAAATTTGGTCCTACAACACCCAAATGTGTATTGCCCATATTGTTGCACACAAAAGGGAGCTGAGGATCCTTAACCCCAATATAGAAGGCGTAAAAACTGTATACATGTATGTTCATTTTTTGTGTGTATTTTGGAGTGTCTTATCCATTGGATTAATGATATGCTTCCCAAAATTTGTATCACAAATACATGTGGCAGTGATACTATCTTCAATAATGATGAGACTACTTCAACATCCTCCAATTAAAATCCAGTGATACAAATTGCTAGTACTACTGAACTTTTACAGTATCCCTAGAAAAAAGACCCGACTCTTTTTCAACAAAAGAAGTTGACAATAGTAGAATTGTATTTAAAAACGTGTTAAAATACATTTTGGCACACTTTAATTAGACAAATTTTTTTTTTTTGGACGATATATAATTTATTGTAACACTTAACAAATTCCATTTGTAAACACATGTGATTTAGGGATAATCATCAACGGTACCTAAAAAATCTCAGAATGGCCACTGGAGAACACATCTAAAAAGTATGAATTTGGAGGTTCTAATATAAGACATTAGTGTAACTATAGAATACTAAAATATGCTAAAGTCTTATTTTCTTTGAGACTCGTGTTCGTATTGTCATTTTTCTGGGATATTGTTAACGATTCTCCTTAACTCATCCGTATTTACAATGAGGATCTTATATGTTACAAGATATAATTTCGTGCCCAAAATAAAAATGGAAAAATTAATAAAAAGTCTTTATTGGTCACTTTCCAAGCATAGGTCCCGTGTTTTTATTTTTATGGTAAGGACATGATTTTATGGTTTTAGTTGGCCTTCAGTCCCTTTTTAAGCTTAAAATAAGGTTATTGAAAAGTTTTCCCCCAATTCACATACGTAAAGCATCCAGCTCAAGCGTTGACACCTCAACATTCATTCCACTGCACTTTTTTTTTCAACTTTACAATGTTACGACTTTCAAAGCATAACTACATTTTGAATAAATTTTACATATATGTAATCTAGAAGAAAAGATCTATCAATCAAGATTCATTGTGACTATTAAAAATAATAATAATAAAAAAAAATATTAAGACAGGAACATACATGTAGTACCGTAAAGGCAATATTAGAGGTGTTACCGTTTCAATTTTTGGGAGGTTTCAAAATCAACCAAATGGCTTTGATTTAGTCGATTTCTTCGATTTTGGGGTGTTATTTCAGCTCGGTTCGGTTTTTTCACTGTACTAATATAATAGATATCCCTTAAAAACATGTTCAGAATTCTTTGTTTTGACAGTGAAACTAATAAGGAAAAGAAAATAAAGAAAGCATATGAGTACGACTTTTTTGAAAAAGAGTTAGGTGAGATTAATTGTCTTTAAATAGTTATGTTTTAAATTTTAGAGTAATATTTGGGGCACTAACAACATCCACTAACACTTACTAACACACTCTATCTCTCTCCTAGTGGCACTGTGGGGTCCGCAGTGGACCCCGCTGTACTACTAGGAGAGAGATAGAGTGTGTTAGTGCTTGTTAGTGGATGTTGTTAGTGCCCCTAGCATTACCCTAAATTTTAATCCACAACCCACTATACTTGAAACACACGTAACAACCACAAAATTTTAAAATCCAAAAGCATATTTATTGAACAACAAAATTTGGGGCAGGGGCAGGGGCACTCTGCCCCCAAATCCCAATGTAAAGTGAAAAAATTTTAAATCATTTTAATAGGGGTTCCTATAGTCACCACTTTCCAATTTTTGGACCAAAATGACCCTCAATTGTAGGGGTGGATTTCACTTTAAAATGATTTAAAATAAATTTTTTGTATAATTACATAGCACCCCTATTAAAATGATTTTAAAGGAAAAAAAAGACACCAGTGAAAAATGCCTGCCAGCCCGCGACCATATAAAACCAGAATAGGAAACAAATTTTGATATCAGAACTGGACAGTATAGAGATAAACATAACCTCTTGATACCATTATCCAAACACTGCGTTAAGAGTGTTTCCAAAATTGAGAAACCCCAACTGCAAGTAATTAAACTGATAGGCTTGAAATACACGCACACACACACACATGTATATATATATATATATGTATATCTACATGCACATCAGAAAGAAGAGTTGACAGACGTAGAAAGCAGAGAGAGAGAGAGAGATTTACCAGAGTTTGGGAGTCATGTGGGTGAGAGGAAAAACACTCGGAAAAGGCCATTTTGGTGTAGTTTCTTTGGCATTAATGTCACATGATCTAAACAATGACAAAGAAGAAGAAGAAGAAGAAGAAGAAGAACAAACCTTCGATCTTCCTTCTATTATGGCCGTCAAATCGGCTCAACTATCTCACTCTCATTCCCTTCTGAAAGAAAGAAAGCTACTTCACCAATTCCAATACTGCCCTCACATTATTCGCTGTTTCGGGGCCGATTCTACAATCGAGCATGGAGTGGAACTTTACAATATTTTTCTAGAGTACGCGTCTAATGGCAGTTTGGCCGATCGTATTAAGAGTTCGGGCAAAGGATTACCCGATTGTGAAGTCAGACAACATACCAAATCGATACTTACAGGCCTCCGATACGTACATATTAATGGTTATGTACATTGTGACATAAAGCCCCATAACATCCTTCTCGTGGGTTGTTCGAATTCATGTTTGGTTCCGAGGCTAAAAAGGGAAACTGCGAAGATTGCCGATTTTGGGTTGGCCAAGAAAGCAAATAAGAGGCCAAAAGGTAATCATCATGATTTGAGGGGCACTCCTCTGTATTTGGCGCCCGAATCAATTTTATCGCAAGAGTATGAGACTCATTCGGACATATGGGCACTAGGGTGCACTGTGCTACAAATGATTACCGGGAGACCACCTTGGCAATGCGATCAAAATACAGAAATTTGTTCTCTTATGTTTAAGATTGGTTTTAAAAACCAAGTGCCTGAAATTCCGGATTGGGTGTCGAAAGAGGCTAAAGATTTCTTGAATAAGTGTTTGGTTAGAGACCCCAAGGCGCGGTGGACTGCTGATATGCTATTACGCCATCCCTTTGTTACAAACAGAGTTTTACCAAGTAAATTAGTAAAAAATATTGAAGATTCATGTTCAGATGAACTTCCTAAACCATATGCAATTATGTCTAAATATAGATATGGTGAATCTAAAAAGTTGGTCGATGAGGAAGAAGGGATTGAGAGACTTGACTGTTCTTTTTCAGGGAGTTACATGCCGCTGAGGCAACAATCTTGTGGGATTTCTATTTCCAAGAAGAGAAAAAGAGAAAGAGATGGGATCCATATATGGAGCTAATTATATATATATATATATATGCATATGGTTACCAAGAGAACCATTGTACAAGGAGGCATTGTTTGAGAATTTTGGCTGCAGTAACATTGTAGTATTTTTAATCTGCACAATGAAACTTAATCCAAAATATATATTGTTCATCATATGTTGTTGCGTGTTATGTGTTTTATCTCGATGTTCTTTTCTGATCTTGTTTTGGTTCATTTAAAATCTTAGGTTGAAGCATTTTTAGATGCTTACTCAATCTAAAGAATTCTTAACATGCAAAGAATGGTCAATTTCTCTGCCCATGTGTTTGTTCTCCAAGAAAATTAATTTCCAGTACAACATACATATTTGGGGGATAGTGCATGAAGTTATACACAAACACACTATATGTGTATATATATATATATGTTGTGTATGTATTAGGCCTATTTATTGTTTGTAATTAATCAGCACTTTTTATTCTAGCTCTAATCCTGCCCTGTAACATATACTGATGTAACTGATGTATATTGAAACCTAACTGCCAAGTGCCAACTGCTAAGTGTATTATTGTCAATTCATAAGTTAAGAGTCAAATGGCACACACTATACAGAGACACAGATAATAAAAAGAAATGTTCAATCAAATATTTCTTGATTGCTTGTAGTTCTTTGAGGAAAAATGTCATTTGGCTTTAATAATAATAAGGGTTTTTTGAGTTGGGGTAATTCATAAAATATAGACTCTGATCTCACTAGCACATTATTGTAACTAATTCTTAATATTTCAAAACTTTGGGGGGTTTTCATTTTTGTTTACTACTCCCTTTGTCCCAATTTAAGAGGTCTTTACTCATTTTGGGATATCCTAAATCCAAATCTAAAATACATTTTTTAAAAGTCAATACACTTGAAATAGAGACTTGAGAAGTTTACCCTTTATTACTTGAAAAACTCTCACATTTCATTTTTTTTCATGTAACGTTCAAGTGGAAAATCTCCATCACAGAAAATTAGCTTACTTAAATAGGTGAAAATCTTCAAAAAAAAAAAAAAAAAAATGCCCATTAATTTTGAATGAAAAAGCAAGTAATCAACAAAAACAGGTTGGTGTAGGTTTAAGAGGATATGTGAATTTAGAATATGAAAATAGCATGTGTTTAAGCATAAACAAGATGCATATATATATACCTTTATAATGCTACTAAGGCTATGTTTGGTTTGCAGATTTAGAGAAGAAAGACCCAAAAAAAAAAAAAACTATTTCCTTTTGTTAGTGTTTTTCTGCATGCTTGTAAAAGTCAAAAAGTAAAAACTTTCAGAAACAATAGCAAGGACTCAAGAAAATTAAGTTGCTTACATGAGTTACTTGCTCTTCAACCTTTTCAACAACGAAACAAAATCTAAGACTTTACCCCAGAATTAGTTGATATCTTCTTGAAGCACATTGTCATGCTGTCACATTTGTATGTGCTGAGACCACTATACAGTGACCAAAACCAAAAATGAAGAACAGCTTCCAACGCTTCTGAAGAATTGGAGATTCTAGTTTGTATGTGCTAGTTTTGGCTGGTCATCTTCCAAATTAACCCAAATACCCTACCCATTTATTTAGGAGATTCTGCCATATTTCATTAAAGGGAATTTTAGTCAAAAGTCCTTTAAAATAGATTTTTTTTAGTATTAGGTCCAACCCGTTTTTTATTTGAGTCAAAAGTCCACATGTTATAAAACGTATGTGACATTTCACCTAACTTTAAAATAACTAGTTATGTGATATTTCACATATTGATCCGATTAAGTTTCACTAGTCATGGAATTTTGATAAATAAAAAATAAAAAAAAAAAGGATTGTCCTTTAAACTTAGTAAGTTTAAAATGAGGGACTTTTTACTAAATTTCTATATTACTTATTAGTATGTTTTCTAGTTGTGCTATTAAAAAAGATATTTATTGAAACTCGGAAACTCAATTAATCAGCTAGCTTTAGAGCTCATTTGAGTATACATTTCGTTCCAAATAATTAAAATAAAGATCCAGTCTTTTTCTTTTCCTACATTTTCTCACAACTCAATCACTGACAGAGGAAATTTGAATAACCATATATAAGCCAACAAATTCCTTTCAATTGATCCTAATGAGGGCACATTGACTTCCTTTCTGAAGTACTAACACCACCATCCGCACCGTGAACCCCAATTGGAGGCAAATTCGACATCGAAAGCGATGAACCCGTTGACCCAAACAATGATCTAGTCTCCAAAACCATTGATTCAGGCCCAGAGCTCAAAAAATGCAAACCATGCTCGTCTCCCAGACAAATCAAGTTCAAGACCCATCATCCCATTCACCAAACCCGACTCGCAGAACCAAGATTCAGCTTTCTGGTTGAGGCGGACCGACCTGACTGATTCGGACTTCGAGGGAAAGAGGAAAAGTTGAATATGGGAGGGTGTAGGGAAGGCTACGGTGCGGTCGTGCTCCTCATTTTGGCAGTTTCCGGTGCGAATGAGGAAGTGGCACAGCGGCTAAGGAGCTTCCGAGGCCGAATGTCAATTTCTTGGGTTTTCTTGTTGAGGAGGAGTGGGTGGGAGAGAACTTTGTATTGCTCAGCTTTAGAGAGAGGAGTCTAAGGAGGGAAGTGAAATGACAAAAGGGCCTTTTAATTGGGTCATGTGACTGGCTTGTGACCCTGTTCCGTCACATTTTTAGAAAGAATGTGACAGAAGGGGCACAATGCAACTGACTATAAACATTAAGGGGGTGATTGCAAAAATTGAAACCTTAGGAACCAAAGTGCAACAAGTGTGTACATTAAGGGTGCAAAGTGCAATTTGCCATTGATTTTTAAATCAGAGACTTTTGACCTAAACTAAAACGGCATGCCCATTAAAACTAAAAATAATCCAATCTGACAGGTTTTTTTTAACCAAAATATCTATTAATATATCTAATTAGTGAACAGCATGACTGCAGTTTATATCGTCATGCTAATCAGACCAAGGACTCACCCAAAAATACAATTCAAATATAACTATCAAAGTCTACTCAGAAACAACAACAATAACAAAATTAATATGACTATCTTCGCTACATAAGAACTTACAAATTGCTGAACTCTCTCTCAACAGGCTTTCCTTTCCTCCGCAAAAGAAAAAACCAACACCCACCAGAGGAAACTTTCCAGCAGAATATAGAATTTTCCATGCATCTTCAATCATCTGATTCCTTGGGAGAATTTTCAGGCGTCTTCAGAATAGAAACGTTTTTACCTTTATGTTCTGCGACTACCCCACGAAACTCTTCGACTACTGAAGAGTCCTTAAACTTCAAAGCAAAAGTACAAAGACCATCCTGCCCTTCACCGGTACTGTTCATACAGGCAAAAGTGATTCCTCTCTTATCCATATTTGTCAGCGTCATGTCGGGGTAGAGACTTGCATTCAAAATCAGCCTGTAATTTCCTCTGGCTCTCATTACGAGTCGGGCTTTTTCCATCCCAGTTGTGGAGACATTCACTTTGAGTTCCCCTTTCCCTCTCTCTTTCCATCCACCATCAAGAAACTCGAACAGAACAGAATCCGCAGTGAAAACGGCCTTTTCATTCTCTTCCCCCGTCTCAACAGGAACTTCCTTCATAGATGGAAATCCACTTTTTTCACTCTGAGTACCAATGGAGGCCCCTGGTGTAGCAAACAGAGAACTTCCGTTCTTAGAAAGACCAAAACCAAATGAAGGATAAGAAGGTTGGTCATTTTTCAATCCAAAAAGGGAACCAGAACCAGAATCTACTGAAGACCCATCTTTTGGGAACGTGCCAAACGAGAATGTAGAACCGGAAAACCCAGTTCCAACAACACCTGTAAATGCGTTTTGGGTACTTGAAAGCTGTTGAAATGAGCTCAATGATGCAGATTCTGAAACTTCTTCTTTATTCTCACTCCGGTCGTCTTTCTTGTCTCCATTCTCCGCTTTATCACCTTCTGTTTCTTTCTCATCTGCTATTCCCTGTTTGGTTGCCTCATTCACTGTATCAGTTTTCTCCAAACCTCGTGTGGACTCGGCCCCTTCTTCACTTAACTTGCTTTCTGCCTCTTCACCATTCTCATCTTTTTCCTTCTCAATTCCCTCGCTCACATCATCTTTTCCCTCTACCCCTTCTGAAACGGTTTTCACGGTTTCTTTCTCGATAGCAACTTCAGATGTAGTAGAAGCAGAAAGAATAGGTGGAACCAAACGGATGGCTGCAAAAGGATTAGAAGAAGGGGGCGGAGGGGCCGAAGATGTTTGATGGCGACGGACTCTGACAATCCTTCTACTAGCCAGCACCTCTTCACTTGCTTTCTTGAAGGTTCCGGTCTCTTGTTCAGAAGTCTCTTCCTCATCATCAAGACCCGGGTTATCTCGAGAAAGTTCCCTTCCAGCAGCCCTCTTCTTTGAAGGTGGAAGGGCACTTTCGGCATCACCCATTGGAATTTGAAGTAACAACTGAACCCTTTTATTATTTTGGGTCTGGAAACAAACTGAACTTCAACTATTGCCTTACTTAACTAACATTAGAAATTAGATTTCTGCAGGAAATCACACAATAATCAGTAACCTGACTCGAAACATCAAAACTTGTCAAATAAGTAAATTTCATATGGACACAACTTTTTATCCATCAACAAAAGGAACTATTTAGAAATAAAATAAATCAGGTATTTGAAAATTAACAATTATGTAGCACGTAGTAAATAGTAATGTCAATATAGAATTCAAGGGCGAAGACCCTAATGTTAAAAATTTGGACACCCTTGCATTCCATGAATGCAGGAACAAGAGTCCTATGGACACGAGTTCGACAAAATAGGGACATGACGACAAAGCAAATCATATAAATGTACGATATGGATATGGCTAGGACACGGCTAATAAAGAACTAGCTTTTAAAAATAGTTATACAGTATATAGTGCCATGTCCCACTTCCCTTTCCTAAATTTTTAGAGAACCCATTATTTATCTCCCATTTTAGTACATTAAGATTCTAGATTTAAAACATTTTCAGATGAGCATCCGTAACTCTGTTCACTTCCATTGACCACGTGTCCGATACGTATTCCGCGTGTGTCTGATGGTTAAAAATAAATTAAAAAATGAGACGTTTTTCCAGGTGTCTGGCACGCGTCAGCGCATGTCCAACAGGTGTCGCCATCTGAAACAGGAACGGCACCCAAACTGAAGTGTCTGGGCAACATAGCAAGAGGCCACAAGCTTTTCAAAATAGGCACCACATGCCTTTCTATCTGAAACATATCATTCACCTCCTTCGACAGAGATCTCACTATTGCAAGTACAAGAGATTATATCCAAAATTTGGCTCTTAGCCCCCAAAACTCTTTCAATCACCAATTCCCCCTAGTATCCATTCGCAGAGTTCTTTTTTTCACTTCTCGAGTGTGTGAGGTGGTGGAGATTGGGGGGAGGAAAAATAGGCTACCCCCACTGCAAAACCCAACTGGGTTTTTGTTGTCTCCCCTAAATCCACCGCTACAGAATCTGTGATGGACGAGTTTAATGGGAAGGTGAGACGGCAATTAGATAGCGGCAGCCGCCAACAGCAAGAGAGAGAGTGACCAGAGGATGCATGCATTGATGACACCATGACAAAAGGATAAGCTAAAATTTTTCCAAACCGAATAAAGAAACAATAGTAATTTCCATTATAGAACAACTAATAAATAAATCGGTCAACAATTCAGGGACCCAAAAACCAGAGGATGCATACAGGTACACTGAATTTGGCAACTACTACATAATTATTCACTCAAAAGGGTATTAGATCAAGATGGTCACCACCTTAATAAAACGAAAGATGGAATAAATTAGAAGAAAACAATGTCTACGTCTATATATATATAAATGAAAACTTCTTTTCTCTCTTTTGGTTTTAAGAGCGATGGGGGGAAGCTTTAAGTAGTTAAGGTGGGGCTATGAGATGAATGGTAAAAAATAATACTAAAATTACCATGCTCAAGCTTGTCACCATAAATAAATCAAAAGCTGGAAAGATAGCATATATGTGCATACACGTGCTCATAAGAAACCAAGTGACTACAATGAGCAGACTAAAAGTCTAAGAGTAGGAGAAACAGCAGTTCATTTTTGACAAGGTTCTCATTTATGCACAAGTGCCCTCCAACAAAATGTCAACCTCTACTAGTATAATAGTATTGCTACCGCAATTACAATTGATATCGTACTACATTGCCATCCCATTTACTGACACCAATATATTCATTTAAAGCACAGGTTGACATTAATAAAAAGATAACTTAATAGGGATGAAAATAGACTTCTAGTTAGACATCCAAGAAAGGAAAAGAAAAAGAAAAAAAAAAACACCAAACAAACGAACACATTTTGAGAGAGAGATGAGTCGTATCAGAGTATGACCCCAAAATAAGAAAAACTAAAATTTTTTAAAAAGATAAGCATATAAAAAGAAAATGTTTGCTGGACAAAACCATATTTAAAAACCATTCAGGCAGTGTTGATAGACAGGTAAAATGGACAAGTAACATAGAGACTCAAATACCCAGCTAGATATCCTCTAAATGAAATACAATTAATTATAACTTCCTATTTACTACATAAACTTGTCCAACGTTTCAACTCAAAGATACTAAAATAATTTCCCACTATGCTTTCCAAAGAGTTTAATTTTATTAGTTAATGGTATTCCAGTGGATGATTTCAAATAGGAATGGGTACTTAGATAGGGCTTTTATGTCAAACCCCATCAAATCAAATACATCTTGATTCATTTTAAACCAATCAAGCTGACCTTGAACAACATGTAATTACATAGCCTATTTAACACGAATCCCTCTTTATTATCGGAGTGGGATGTCATCAAACCAAGAATTCCCATCCTGACCTAAACCAGAACTCTTTTCACATGACTAGCCTTCTCAAAATTGATTGAATATTCATCAAGAATCATATAGTTAACTCAGTGAACAGCCAATATTTGCACAAGTTTCACACATAACACAACTTTTATCTGAATTATAATAAAGAATTAAGATAATAACTAGAAATCCTCTGGACCAATAATTGATGATCTAAACTCATAAATATCAAGAAGGGCGGCAGCATATTGCATATGGATAGATATTCATCCTCCATTATGTTGCTCAAAAAAAAAAAAAAAAAGTAAGAAAGGAAAAATAGAACACAAACTTGTGTCGAAATGCTATTCTGCGTCCCAGAAAATGAAGTACATGTGTCATTTAAACCAAATAACACCACTAGTCTCCTTTAAATCAGACTCTAGTTCAAACTTTTAATCTCTTTCCCCAACATTTTCTCAGCAACCAAACAGTGTTTGTCAAAGCACTTTTCAAACAACAAAAAGCATTTCCTATTTGGAACCAAAAAGTTCCCCATAAATACAATTTTGACGGATGATAAATATTGACAAATACGTAAATATTCATATACATGTGTGTGTGTGTGTGTGTGTATTCACAGAGTATCACAGAATGCCCCCTAATTATACTGAGAATGATTTGACCTAACGTCGGGGATAAAACTTCTATAACATTCAAATATATATATATATATATATATCTATGTATGTATATTTGATGGAGTACTGAAAATGAAAACTAACACAAAACCACAAACGTAAAATCAAGAAAAATAATAGTAGCAATTCACTGATCTTTTCAATCAATAAAAGCTTCGCATATCTCATTTCCACAAACAATTACATATAGAGAGAGAGAAACCAGAGAGAGAGAGAGAGAGAGAGAGAGAGAGTATTGATACCTATCAGTCTTTGGGGAAATAGGCGTTCAGGTTCTTGTTTTTTTAGGTGTGTCGAAGCTCTTTTGGTGAAGCTAAAAAAAACCCTAGGTTTCGTTAGGTTTTTTTTGTTTTTGTTTTTTTGGCTTAATTAATATAATATAATATTCTTTTTTGTTTTTTAAGGGACGGAATAAAATAATAGAAACCTATCCATTCAATATATAATATGGATTAAGCCCAACAGATTTGAGTGGGTTTGAAATTAGTTCACATTTGCTCACCTTAGGTGAGTGTATCCCATTGGTCAATGTAGTGAGATTTACGATTAAACAAAATGTTATTTAATCGTAGGTCCCAGTACATTGATCAATGGGATGTTTGAGTTATGCTCACACAACCCTTAAATGGATGAACAAAAATGCATTCGTTTAAAATTGGTCCCTTATCTAATTAAATCTTCAGATTTAGTTATTTTTCCAATTTTTTTTTTAATATATATTTTCTGGACTAGTATACCATTGGTATACAATTTAAGTTGGTTTTTAATTGATATGTTTTGCTATATTCAAATAAGGTAATTTTAATTGAATTCTAGGGGTGATGAATTTGTGAAGGCTTAAATTGTGGAGTTTCCTTAAAATCCGTTTTGTATGATGTTTGAAATTCTTTCATTTTTGCTTTCTTTTTGTTCTAAAATACTTAAATTGTTCTTTTCGTATTTTTATGTTTTTTGAAATCTGTTTGATCATTCATAAATAGAATTTTTTTTATTTTGTTTTTCGAATTGAATCAAGAGTTGAGTAATTTATGAAGTTGAGTAATTTATGAAGTTTTGATGAACTTGCCAGTTTCTGCGAGAAATTTGTCACTGAAATGTGTCATATTTTTGTTATTTTATTCATTTCTCAATATTAAGTGAGAAGTCATCATTTTGTGATTAAATGAAAGTGAGTAATTTCTCATTTATTTTTTAGAATAGTATAGTGAAAAGTAATCATTCTTGTTATGAGAATAGTATAGTGAGACATAGGCTATGTTTGATAACCCTATTAAGTGCTGAAAATGAAAAGATTCAGCACTTAGGGTATGTTTGATAACCGAATTAAGTGCTGAAAATGAAAAGATTCAGCACTTATTCTTTTTCAGTGCGTTTGATAACATATCACTTAATTCAAAAAGCAGTCAAAAAATCACTGAAAATTTTAAGTGAAAAATTTCTACTGAAAATAATCACTGAATGCATTCTATTTCAGTAGTTGAAGTACTGTTTTCAGTATTATAAATTCAATCACTTAAAATTTTCAGTACTTAAAATTCAGCACTTAATTTTCAACACTTAATTTTCAGTTTTATCAAACGCACCCTTAATCTTTTTCAGTACGTTTGATAACATACCACTTATTTAAAAAAGCAGCCAAAAAACCACTGAAAACTTTAAGTGAAAAATTTCTACTGAAAATAATCACTGAATGCATTCTATTTTAGTAGTTGAAGCATTGTTTTTAGTATTACAAATTCAATCACTTAAAATTTTCAGTACTTAAAATTCAGAACTTAATTTTCAGCACTTAATTTTCAGTTTTATCAAACGCACCCATAGTAAAAGGGGGACCAAAGTAGTAAAGTAATTTCTGCATCGTATATACACAAAAATTGTCAGGTTCAGTCTACATATGTCTACATTATTATTGTAATTGTATATAAATTATGAAAGGTATTGTCTATTCCACCAAAAAGTCCCAGAATCTTGCATTTATGATTCTTGTATATAATTGGATTTTAAAAGAATGTCATGGTGCATTTAGCAACAATAAGTAATGCTAAGCACACTTTGAAATTCACATTGAATTTGACACCCAGCTTTAAATACATGTACATGTGCTGTGTAAGTGATGCACAGAAAAGTATGAAAAATTCACACAGCACAAGGTACATATATTTAAAGCATAAGATGTCAAATTCAGTGTAGATTTCAAAGTGTACTTTACATTACTCATGCACCATTATCTCACAGACTATTACGCCACAGTCCAAAGAACAGGGGACTTGCTGCGGTGAGTGAAGTTTATTTCAAAAAACAAACATCAAAATATAGAGATTTTGGTGAGAAATTTCTCACTTTTTTTTTTTTGTTTCATTTTCAAAAAATGTGTCCTCAAACTCAAAGGTTTTTGTGAGATATTTCTCCCTTAGTGATACGTGATAAGTAAGTGAGAAATTTCACCATTACTGATACGTGTTGCTTTAAAAGTAAAAAATACGAATGAGTATGTGAGAATTTGTCACTTATGGTCAGTGATGCTTTAGAAGTGAGAAATTTCAGCCCACTTTGATAGGTGATGCTTCTAAAGTGAGATTTATGTGAATTTTCTCACTTTATTCTCACTTTACTATTCCCTTCACTTTTTTCTTTGTGGGTTTATTTTCGTTCTACTCCATTTATCCATAGACCAAACAGAGAACATACAATAGAAAGCCTTTTTTCCTTTCCTTTAGTCTAAAACTATCCATGATCCGATTTCAAAGCGACTTAGATTGAACAGAGTTTCAACCAAACAAGGCCAAAGAAAAAAATCCCAATGGTATTGATAGAAACATATATATATATATATATATACTAGGAGGATGGCCCATGCAAGACACAAATATTTCTTGCTGGATAATTAGTACTAATAAAAAAAATTCAAAAATTTAAAGTGAAGAATTTTATAGACTGACATTTACTTGCTACTATTTATTTGACCAGTTAGAAATTGTGTTCGTAATTCATAAGAAAAAAATCTTGAGTCGAAGTAGAGAAATAAAATTTAGTTGCATTTATTGCGGATACATTTCATAGATTTATTATTTGATAAACAAATGAAATCAAACATTAAACCCTAAATGTATTGAACATGCACCGTCGACAAAAAAATTGAGTTATTTGAGTAATGATCATATTCAATAATTGCATACACTTTAAACTTTTACAGAATGGTGCTATACACAAGATAAAAAGGTAATTTTTTTTAGAATAATGCTTGGGGCACCAAAGGACACAAAGAACTTCCACAAAATGAGTGGAAAGTCTATGTGGCACACTGGGACCCGCTAGCAATTAATAGAAATAATGGTTAATTGTTGGCGGGTCCCAGTGTGCCACATAGACTTTTCACTCATTTTGTGGAAGTTCTTTGTGTCCTTTGGTGTCCCAAGCATTATTGTTTTTTTTATTAGTGTACACACTTTAAATTTTAAGGCTCTTTTCTTTAACACATAATTTATATATATATATATATGTGTGTGTGTGTGTGTGTGTGTGTGTGTGTATACAAATATCTACAAGGGCTGCCAAAAAAGTTTTTCTCACACTAATAATTACAATAAAACCTATACAATTTCCTAATAAAAATAATTTCACAAAGTATTAAAAGTGAGCACTATTCTATATGCCGTTTAAAAGTGCGGAATCAATGAAGGGGACTGTCGAAGGGTGACAATGTTGAATCAAGAGATCACGGGGAGAATCCAATCGATAGTGCAACGCTGGTAGGACACGATTATGTACGATTTAGTATAGAGACTGAGGCGAACGGTGATAGTATTGAATCAAGGATCACGAGGAGAATCCAATGAACAATATTGATAGTATTGAATCAAGGATCACGAGGAGAATCCAATGAACAATATAGCGTAGACACGTCGAAACGAATTAGTGATTTGGTAAGGGACAACACTTTTTTTAACTATTCGAAAAACCAATTTGGAAAGGCAACTGAAAACACTACGCGAGGATTTGGACGCAAATGAGTACGACTATGAAAGTCTTATTTTCAAACTTCAAGAGGACGCCTGTCAAAAATTACCCAGCCATGAGGTGATGATGACAAAATGGTTGTGCACATTGTTGCCCTTAAACACTGGTGGGACTTTTAAGGACATATGAGACTTAAAGATGATGAGATCGAGAGGTTAAGCACTGAACTACATAAGCAGAGGGAACTCAGCTCCTATATTAGATGTGTTGGAATTTTTTGTAGGAGCCTACAACAGCCAACCCTCATGTTGCAAAGGGAAAGCAGAAGATTGATGTGACACAGTATGTCCAACCTATAGCTGCTCCAGTCTAGGAAAAGAAGCTGAAAAATGATACTCCGGTCTTCAATTGATCGAGCGCAAGCAAATGCGTTCAATGACCTCAACGTCTGAAACCAAATCCAAGGAATTAAGTTAATGAGTAAGGAAGAATACGTATATACAATCCTTTAAAGAAAACAAAGTCGTCGCAGCAAGAGGTAAAGGACGTCAACTTTTGAGGTGTGTGGGGTTGTCCGATATGGATAAACAAGGCGATATCGACTGAAGATAAAATTGATGTGGAGGCATTGAAGGATCCAACAATAATCATGTCTCGACCAACGCAAAATCCCCAGTTTACTTACTCCCTGACTGAGGGCGGTAAGATTCTGATCCGTGAGATTCTAACGGTTCAGAGACTCTTATGAGTGATGCATGTTTGTACGTAAATTGCTGTATTAATTTCATCCTTTCCATGTATCTAATATAATACTTTAGTCATTAATTTCTGTGACAGAACACCGGAATACAATAAGGAAGATGAAAGTCATTTTGTTACAATAGTAGATATATACGTACGGGATTCTTTTTTGGGGAAGGAGCTAGAAAACAATGTTAACCGAAAACAACAGGACACCGTGAGATTGTCGTTTGTTTTTCACAGCTTGTCTTTGGCGAGGAAGGAAGAAACCTAATGCGAGTGATGGAAGGATATGGATTCAATTGGTATAAAAGTGTAATTTACTTTCACAGTTACAGACCCATGTGATGAGAGCATCTCCAACAACATAGTTTCTATAGAAATCCGAAAGGTTGTGTTTTGCTTCGCTCTCTTGGTCGTGGGATAGGTGCACGGGATAGGTGCACGGGCTCGGCTTGAAGAAAAATTCTAAAAATATATATATATATATATATATATTTGTTTAGTTGGTTACAAAATAAATTATCAACCAATATAAGGAATACAAATTATGGTGAGAAAAAATGAAAATAGTAATTTTACAAACATTTAACTTTTAACGATGTTTAATCATAGAAAAGGGTAGGTAGTGATAAAAGACAGTATGATAAGAATTTTTAAAGTTTTTTTTTCGGAAAAGGGAAAATACAGAATTTTTAAAGTTGAGTATAATTAAAATCTTGAGAAATGCTGCTTCTCAAATTTTTTATTACAAAAGTGCTTCCCAAATGATGTGTCAGTAGGATTAGGAAAATAACTTCTAATCAAAATTCAACTGGTCCCATTGTATTAGACCTGGTTCCACTGTCACATCATTTGAAAAGCACTTTTGGGATAAAAATTTGGGATACTCTAAAATCTATGACAAATGATAAGTCTTTATACCTCATAGACTATAATACCCTTACCTCTACAACCGAATCCTAGCTACCATTACCACCACCCCCTGGCACCTCCAGACACCACCCCAGTGACCTCCGACGACCTATCCTTGCCTTGCCAGACCTCCAGCGACCACCACCCCTGCCTCGCCTAAGCTCCAGTGACCTCTATCTCGGCTACCCCTCACCTGACCTCCAGTGACCATGGCCTCACTGGAGATCCGGCGCCTTCTCCCACTTAAAAATATTAAGTGAAATTTCACTTAACTTAATCATATATTAAGTGAATATACACTTAATATATTCACTTAATATATGATTAAGTTAAGTGAATTTCACTTAAGATAATAGGAAGTAAATTGAAATTTCACTAAATCTGTCCACTTAAGTTTTAGTTTCATTGGCTTAACAAAATAAGTGAAACTTCACTTAAAAACTTATAGTTTTCCCTTCAAAAAATATTTAGTGAAATTTCACTAAATATCTATAAAATCTGCAACTATCATACCTGGTGGTGGACGCCTTACATTGGTCACCGGAGTTTGTTCTGGCGGCGACGGCGACATTCATATCTAGATCTGTGCTGAGATCTAGATGTGGATCTAGATCAATGCCGGTGAAGGTTGTTGGCGAATGATGACGATGGCGATGGTGGTGGTCAGTCGTGGTTGTGGTTCACGATAGTGTTGGTGGTGCTCGCGATGGTGGTGGTGGTGGCCATGGCAAAGGGAGGTCATGGTGGCAATTGTAGAGGTCGACGATGGTGCTGGTAGATCGATGGTGGTGGTGGTGGTGACCGTGGCTATGGAGATCACAGGTAGTTAGAGAGAAAATGTAGAGGGAGAGAGTGAGTGAGGGTGAGGAGAGGTGGTGGTGGCGGCAGCTCAGTGGTGACGGCGGATCGGTGGTGGCTATGGAACAGGGAGTTAGAGAGGGAAAGTAAAGAGAGAGAGAGAGAGAGAGAGAGAGAGAGAGAGAGAGTTTCTTAGGTATTTTGGGATAGAAAAACGGGAGTCTAAAATGTCTAGGAATGTATAGCATACTTTAAATTCTTAATTCAGAAACCTTTTAACAAATTATGAACCAAATGGGACTTTAAACTCCCACTCTTGGGAGTTACTATGAGGGATTTCCACTAATTTTTTCGGGAAAAAAAAAAAAAGACAGACACACACACAAAAATTCTTTCTTTTTGTTTTGTTTTTTTTTTCCCTATTTTTTGTGAGAGCATTTTTGCTCACCCTACTCTCTCATTGGCCAATGTGGTAAGACCCATGAATTTTACACCACTAATTAATTTTCATTTAATCATGAGTCTCACTGCATTGATCAATGAGAGAGTTGGGTCAATGATGAGCAATTTTTGGGTGAACAAAAATACATTCATTTGTCTTCCTTCATTGAATCTGGAAACCCACACACACTCAAGAGATGTAAAAAGAATCCTGTAAAATGAATCCAGCCAGTTTGCTAGACATACCGTGGCCCACAATAGCCATGACGAAAATAGACTAAAAAAGTTGCTTTAGAATACAAGAAAGAAAAAAAACAAAAAACCATATACTCCTAATCTCTCAAAAGATGGGGAAAAAATCATTATTACAAGCTCTCCGATGAAACTCGGAAACAATAATGTAAACCAAATACAAACACAAATGAAGGCAACAAACTGGTAATTATCGTCCTCAATTGTGTAAAAGATTCTACATTCACAGCGGCATGTAAAATATTATAAAGTAAAAAATTTCTCTGAAATAATGCTAAAGCAACAATTAAGAGCTCTAGATGGGTACCGAATAAACTGTCTTTTGTACCAATGAAAAACTTTTAAGGTAAAAAAAAAAAATTGTCTCTAAACATGTGCCCCTTGACAAAATTCCATGCACTACAAAATCACACCACGAGAAATAGAGACAACCGGTCCCATGATTCAGGCGAATTGAAAGTAACCTGAAAAAATGGGGTAAAGGATTATGGACGAAATACCAACATAAAATGCTTGAGAAGTTCAAGTAAAAAATTGACTGAATTAGGAATTATTCAACTAAATATTCAGATAAACCAAAAGGCAAACAAAATATTCTGCGAAAGTGAGGAGAAAATGTTCAATACAACGGTTAATTTGATCACGTGATATCAGAAGCCAATCAAATCTCTACATTTTCAGACACGTCTATCCAAACTTCATGGAAAAGATATTTACACATAAGCATCATATTTCTGTGTATTAGTGAGGTGATACAGATGGTGAAAAATCACTGTTACATTGACTATTTTCTCGACAGCGAGGCCCCTTCAAAGGCCCGAGAAAGAGAGAGGGGGAAAGAGAGTGTGTGGGAGAGAGAGAGAGAGAGAGAGAGAGAGAGAGAGAGAGAGAGAGAGAGAGGGGCCATCAACAAAAAATGTAGGACTATCGAGACATCCTTCCAAGATATTTTCATGTTAACCCACAATGCAAGATGAAAACATAGGCACAACCAAACGGTAACATCTTTATAGGATTACACACGTGCACTCTAGAACAGTCGATATTTCCCCCCTGCACCCACTTTTGCGCTCATTCTCTAAACCACAACCAACTTCCTTTCCATATCAGTGGACTACCACCATGCATGACATTGAGAATAACTATTCTTTGCATAACAAAATGGATTTACTGAACTACTAGTGAGACAAGGAAACGAGAATGAACTTCATTTCAAGCCAGAACTCTTCTCACCTTAAAAGGGGCACTGATATAGCTGGGACCGACTGACTTCACTGTACTTGGTGACGTGGTGTAAGCACTGCCAAATAATAAAAAAATAAAATGTGAGACGCAACATAATAAGCCAAAAAAAGAAAAGAACAAACAAAACAAAAAAACAAGATGTTATAAACATTCTAGCTAGATTGACAAGTGATGCAAGAAATCAAATGAGTAAGAAGGCATTCACTAAACCACTCACAACAGGCCATACTACAACAAAACCGACACTGTGGTTGAAGTGGTAATGGATGGGGACTTTTCATTACTCAAGGATGTAAAGAACTATGAGCTATATCATTTACATTCCAACATCATACAGAAATGCCCATAGAAACATTAGCACTCACTTGACAAAAACGCTAATGGCGGTCAGATAATATGGAATAGTCAAAGTTCAACCCAGAAATAATGTCAAGTCCCTCCTACAATTTTCATAACAAATTGTTCCTCAACTACGGATATGAAATCAGCAGTTTTACAGAAGGCACTTTAACATTTCAAGATGAGAAGTAAAGAGTTGTTACTAAGTAACAATGAAGGCAACTATTGACATATACTAGTTCGACCATAAACTTTTCTTATTTATTTTTTGAGCAGTTTCCGGTAGATGAACTAGTACTGGTATATCAACAATAAAAGCACTTCCATAGTATGGAGAATAACGAGAAACATAAAAGAAATAAACTGAAAAAAGGAGTCGGAGATGGCAATTTAAAGAAAATCAATTAATCACCAGCTACAAAAATAGGATTTTCACACTGGCCCAACCAATTGCTTTTAGGCTGACGGATTTCCTTCATTATTCGTACCCCACTCTTCTTCAGCCTCGCTACCGTTAACGAGTACTGCACCATCTGTTGAGTCAGCATCCACCACAACAGCCTCTTCCTGCCCCTCTTCTTGCCCATCTTCTTGGTCCTCTTGATCTCCATTCTCTTCATCCTGAGAGAGAGAGAGAGAGAGAGAGAGAGAGAGAGAGAGAGAGAGAAGCACAAGTTACAGCACCAATTTATAAAATAATAAGTTATAGAGGCACAGTTAATCTTACAATATTTGACTATTTAAAAGTCTACAATGCGGAAGATCAACCTAATTCACTCTTCTAAGAAGCAAACGACTGTAATACAGTTGACTATTTAGTAATCATCAATAATCAAGGGAGACTAACAGTTATTAAGTACTGATTTTATTTTAACGTTGTCTTTCGTCTATATGTATGACTTTTATGGGAAAATGAATTAATATTTCCATTATCAAGGTTTTATTTTCATTTCTTTTAATATAGACATCCTATTGTCTGAGGATGGACCTTGGTGCAATGGTTGGGTAGCGCTCCATTATGATATGAGCATCATGGGTGTGAAACACAGGAACAACCTCTTCGCATGTACTTTTTATTCTTATACTTATTAGTTCACTAGGATACTAAAGAACTTTTATTAAGGAGTAGAATTGTTGATATCTACCATGAACTGATTATCAGTCATCAAATGTAGATGGTAAGTAGTTGTTTCAAGGTATCTATCAGTGAATAATGTTGGCAAGTTTAAAAATGATATAAACTGACAATCATCAATTTCAGTAATTGTGCTAACTTAAAAATCCAATATAATACAATTTAACCTAAGCTAAGTTAACACGAAGTATACAAATATTGATCACGTTTACCGTTTGGAAGATCAGTGTCTGAAACTGACTATGGAAGGACCAAGCAAATCCACAAAAATCACACAGATTGCAACTTGAAGAACACGCACACTAAACAATCAACAATTTTAGTAATGAATCAAGAAAAGATATACCTCGTGTGTCAAACCTCCGTTTTCAAGTGGTTCATCTTCCATTTCCATGTTTCTAAAAGCTTCCACAAGATTGACATGTGGTCTGTCAGCATAGCTTACATACTCCCCTGCTGGAGGATAAGCACCCCTACAAGACAATTAAATAAGAGATTTATAAGCACCATATATCCAGTGCAATATCTATCAAAAATTTTATAGCCATGTCAACTTGTATATAGTTACAGCGGCATTTAATCATAGAATCTGATAGCCGGTAACTTGACCATGTTTCAAAAAGGGCCAAGGATTTAGGGCCCATTCGGATTGGCTTTGACTTTTGCCTTTAGACAGAAGCAAAAGCCCTAATCACAATGGCACGATGGAAATTAAGAAAAATTCATTAAAACCCCAGTCTATTTCCACATCACGTTTCGGATGCAGCACTCTGGACCAGTTCAAAACGTGCTTCTGGGACTCTAACGTGCTTTCTAAAATAAAAACAACCAAGCTTATATATGCAATTTGGGTCCCAAAAGCACATTTGGCCAGAACTAGCTTTTGGGAAGTGAATCCAAACAGGCCATAGAAGTCTTGCCAGTGTTTCCTACCATCAGGCAAGGGTAAAGAAACAAAATTTAAAAACGACAAAAAGGTAACTGAGTTATCAACTCTGATGCGAATTGGATCTATCACAAATGTAGAAAAGAGCCATATTCATACAACAGCGTTGAAATGAAAAATCAAATGGAACAAGGCAGTAAAAAAGCCGTATAATGGAACCTTGTGTCTGCAACTTTTGATTCAACGGCTAAAGCAATTTGCCAATCCTCAAACAAGTTAGGATACTCTTCAGGATCAGCCAAGGATTCTGCAGCTTTCTGATTAACCTGCAAGTGACATCAAATGACGAAACGAGATAAGAAGGCAGTTCGAGATAATAGGTCCTGATAGGCCATGGCGTAGGAACTCTTCTTAACAGCTTTGAAACACCCGTGTTGGACACTCGGACAAGGAAATGGAATGTGTATCCAACACTTCCGCTTGGAGAACACCAAGAAGCTACTTACTTATATAATAGGTTATTAAAGTCTCTAAATATATTCCTTCTCCTCCAACGTTCGTCGTATAGCATTATTATTAAAGTCTCTATACACTAGGTTCTCTTAGGAATATAAGATAAATATATATTTGTTTTTGTGTCCCAATGTCCTTAGAACATGAATTTGAAAGTCTGACACTGAGACACGTACCTGTATCCAAGTTGGATTTTCATAAATGGACGCATAAAATGGGACGGAGGGAGTATTAGCATATCAGCTACGTTATGTGTCCATTTATGAAAATCCAACTTTTTAAGGGGACATCATTAGTTGCAATCACATGCATGAAAATACTTGTAATTTTCCCAAATCACCCTCTAATTAAACTCACATTCATTTTCTCCCTTCTTTTGGTGTTTTTGGTATTCCTAGTTCTGGAAAGTGGAAAAAAATATTCTGACTAAAATCTCAAAATGGACTTCATTTTGGGACAGCCCAAAAAGGAAAACTGGACGCATCACACATCAAATGGGAGGGGTAATTTATTACCAATAATTTGGTTCATGGAAGTGACAATCAACAAGAAATACTTGCAGAGACTGTTAGAAGTTACTTGTTTTATTTTATTTTATTCCTCTTACTCTTATGTATTAGACATCGGGGTACTATTGTAATTTTATTTTCCTTCTTTTCATATAATAAAATACTGGAGACATCATTGGTCTCCTAAGCTTGCCCTAATCTATTTCTACATGGTATCAGAGCTTCCCTAAGAGGGATCTCTAATCACCACCACAAACCACCATCTACAACCAGCCGCAGCCCTCTAGGGCATCACAGCAACCAGCCGCAGCCCCTAGGGCTTTTGCTGCAACCAGGCGCAGCTCCCTAGGGTCGCTGGAACCAGGCGCAGCCCCCTAGGGCTTCGGCTACCCCAGTTTCTGTCCCTATACCAAGCCGCAGCCTTCTATGTCTCACTAGCCCATGCTGCCTTTACATAAGCAAAGTTCCAACCTCCTTTCAGCCTCCTTTCTTCACCAACATTCTTTCCTACTGCTTTTGCTGATTGGGTTTTAATTTCTTTCAGATTTTGGTCCTTCTATGGATCCGTGAGTAGTGATGACAGTTTTTCTAGTATCCTATATGGCGCTTTAAGCTACGATTATGTGCTGCGTCTCCGTTGATACTAGTTCTTCTTCTTTGTTTTTCCGATTGTAGCGGGTATTTGTTGCCTGTCGATTCAAGATGTCGGATTCAGTTTAATCCACTTTGAATACACAGCAGTCCAGGAGTGAAACTATTGTTGCTCCTTCTTAGAGCCCGAACGTTAAGCTTACTACTACTCTTTTCAAAGATCAAAACTACCTGGCTTGGTCTAGCCTGTAATCATGTCTCTTAAGGGGCAGAGGGAAGATGGTGTATATCAACGGACGAATCAAGGCACCTAGCACTGAGGATGCTGCATATGACAAGTGGGAGATGGAGAACTCCACTGTCATAACATGGCTATTGTCATTCTATGATTCCAGAGATTGCTAAGGGTTTTTTGGACATGGCAACTGCCAAGACATTTGGGAGACTATGGCCCACACCTACTCCAGAAAGGGCAATTCTGCGCAGATATTTGAGGCGGGCGATTGGTCGCTCGGAACAGAGAGAGATGAGTGTCCTTCAGTATTTCACATCTCTAACCACTAGTTAGAATCGACTTGATTATCTCTTGGACTATAAGCCTGGTTGTCCAACCGATTCCGTTGACTATAATAAACTTGTTTCTGAAGAGAGGATCTTCAAGTTTTTGGAGGGACTTAATGTGGAGTATGATCTTGTTCGTAGCCGTGTACTTGGGATGGATCCTTTGCCTTCTCTCCAGGAGGACTTTTTATATATACAGAACGAAGAGAGTCGACGTTCTGCTATACTTCCACCCACTGCTACCGAGAGATCTGCTCTCGTCTCTGTTCCCTAGAGAGACGAGAACGAACAGTCCCGAGGCCGTAATTCTTCTAATGAGTTTGAGTCGTCAGTGAAAGCCAAACAGTTCTGTGATTATTGTAATCGACCCAATCATACCGGGGAGACATGCTGGAGACTACACGGCCGCCCACTTGGAGGACGTGGGGGTCGCTCAGTACAGTCTGGGGGTCATGGGGGACATTCGCAAGGAGGTAATTATCGTGCTCATTATACTACAACATTAGATCCTACAGCCCCGACTCCTGTTGAGCAGGCTCCATCCACTACCGATCCAGCACTATTTACTGCCTCAAAGTTGGAGGAGGCTCTTCGTTCATTGATGGCTCGCAGTACGTCTGCTTCTACTGCATCTATAGGTGCCTCCTCTTCATTTGCTCATTCAGGTAACTTAGGGTGTGTTTGATAACCCAATTAAGTGGTGAAAATGAAAATTTTCAGCACTTAATTTTTTTCAGTGCGTTTGATAATGTACCACTAAATTGAAAAAGTAGCCAAAATTTCACTGAAAACGTTAAGTGAAATTTTTTTACTGAAAATAATCACTGAATGCAGTTTATTTTAGTTCTTAAGACACTGTTTTCAGCATTGCAAAAACAAATCACTTAAAATTTTCAATACTTAAATTCAGCACTTAATTTTCAGTACTTAATTTTCAGTTTTATCAAACATACCCTTAGTCACCTTCGCAAGAGCACACTTGTCTCATTCTACTTATCCCTGGATTATTGATTCTGGTGCGTCTGATCACATGTCGAGATGTTATGATATTTTCTCTGTGCACAAGCCTTATTCAGGTAAAGACAAGGTTCGTGGTGCTGATGGTACTTTTTCCTCTGTTTCCGGGAAGGGTACTATTCATGCTACTCCATCTTTGCATTTGTCATCTGTACTACATATTCCTAATTTCTCCCATAATTTGTTATCCCTTAGTCGTATCACTCAAGACTTACATTGCAGTGTAACCTTTTTTTCCTTCTCATTGTGTCTTTCAAGATCTTACCACGAGGAGGATGATTGGCAGTGGTAGAGAGGAGAATAGACTATATCTCTTGGATGTTGGAGGGCCGTTAGCACATCATACAGTGGTTTCTGAGAATAAAGCTGAAGATATACACCTTTAGCATCGACGTTTAGGACATCCATCGTTTCATTTACTAACGCATTTGTTTCCTTCATTAGTCTTGAATAAAAATGTTTCTGGTTTACTTTGTGAAACTTGTGAATCGGGTAAACATCATAGAGCTTTTTTTACTCCTAGTTTTAATAAAAGTTTAGTTCCATTTGCTTTAGTTCATTCGGATGTTTGGAGTCCTTCTTATTTTAATTCCTAAAAGGTCATAGAAGGTTTGTTACATTTATTGATGACTATTCTCGTACCACTTGGGTTTATATGATGAAAGAAAAAAAGAGAAGTTTTCTCAATTTTCAAAGCATTCCATAAAATGGTGTGCACTCAGTTTGGGACTAGCTTAAAAATTTTACGATATGATCAGGGGGTGAGTACATTGATTCGGGTCTTGCTGAGTATTTTTTCTCGCATTCCATAAAATGGTGTGCACTCAGTTTGGGACTAGCTTAAAATTTTAAGGTCTGATCAGGGGGTGAGTACATTGATTCGGGTCTTGCTGAGTATTTTTTCTCCCATGGGATCATTCACCAAACTTCTTGCACACCGATACACCTCAGCAAAATGAGATGGCAGAGAGCAAGAATCGTCATCTACTCGATATTGCTAGATCCTTAATGTTTTCTGGCAATGCTCCTATGTCCTATTGGGGTGATGCTGTTTTAATAGCGGCATACCTTATTAATTGCCTTCCAACTCGGGTTTTGAACAAAAGGGCACTTGTTGAAGTATTATCAGACACTTCACCTTTGTTTCCTATAACTCCGTGTATTTTTGGTTGCGTGTGCTTTGTTCACAATCATTCTCCTATTCGTGGGAAGTTAGATCCCCGAGCAATTAAGTGTTTTGTGGGTTATTCTCCAACCCAGAAAGGTTACGAGTGCTACCATCCTCCTTCAAGGAAATGGTACGTCTCCATGGATGTTACATTCCATGAATCCCACTCGTACCTTCAGTCCTCGTCTTCTGAGTCACCTCTTCAGGGGGAGCAGTGGTATGAAAAGGTGCCTTTGTCCATCCATTTGTCTTCAGGGGGAACAGTTATGGATATTACCACTGAGAGAGTAAAGGAGAAAGAAAAATTGAGGGAGAAAATGAGGTTGGGAAGGATATGGAGAAAGAAGACGCTTGTACCCATTAAAAGAAAAGGAGTTGATGGTTTATTCAAGGGGCACATGGAGTAAGTCCAAGAATAAAGAGATCGCTCCTTCTACCCCCACTGACATCTTCTTCAAGTGTTGATGACCAAGGTAACTTTGATTCTAATATTGATATTCCTAGTAAGTCTTATACACCTATACCTGCGGAGTCTGAATCTAATCTTGATGTCCCTGTTGTTGTACGAAAGGGTGTTAGGACTTGTACCCAACATCATATCTCGCATTTTGTGTCATATTCTCACTTGTCTCCCTCCTATAAAGCGTTTCTTTCGAAAATTGCTTCTGTGTTTGTTCCTAATAATGTCCAGCACGCTATTGCGAATCCCAAGTGGAAGCATGCTATGATCTAAGAGATGAAAGCTCTTCGTAAGAACGACACTTGGGAATTGACAAGGTTACCTGAGGGTAAAAGAACTGTGGGGTGCAAGTGGGTGTATACTATGAAGCATAGGGCTGATGGCTCCATTGAAAGGTACAAAGCTCGGCTTGTTGCTAAGGGCTTCACACAGACCTATGAGATTGATTATCAGGAGACATTTGCTCATGTTGCAAAGATGAACTCAGATAGGATCCTTCTATCTCCGGCGGCCAACTTTGGGTGGCCTCTTCACCAGTTTGATGTGAAGAATGCATTTCTCCACGGTGATCTACACGAGGAGGTGTATATGGATGTTCATCCTGGCTTCGAAGATTCTAAGATAGACGGCAAGGTGTGCAAACTCAGAAAATCATTTTATGGCTTGAAACAATCTCCTACAGCATGGTTCGAGAGGTTCACACAAGCTATGCTCAAGTATGGTTTTAGATAGAGTCAAGCTGATCACAGTTTGTTCATTAAACATTCATCACAGGGTAAGACTACTACATTGATTGTGTATGTGGATGACATTGTCTTGACTGTGGATGATTTGGAGGAAATGCAAAGGCTAAAAGAGTACTTGTCCAAGGAGTTCGAAATAAAAGAAGTATTTTTTTGGAGATTAAGGTTGCTAGATCTAGGCATGGAATCTTTATTTCCCAAAGGAAATACGTACTTGACTTATTAGAGGAGACTAGAATGCTCGGAAGTCGAGCGTGTGACACTCCGATTGAGCAAATCAGAAACTTGGTGATTCGGGTGGCGCAGAGGTGGATAAAAGTAGATATCAAAGGTTAGTGGGAAGACTCATTTATCTTTCTCATACTCGACCTTTTGCTGTGAGTGTTGTTAGTCAGTTCAACCACGCTCCCCGTGAATCTCATATAGAGGCTGACTTTAGAATTTTGAGGTATTTGAAATCAGCTCCTGCAAATGGTTGTTTTTTGCTAGACATGATCATCTTCGAGTGGAAGCATATACAGATGCTGATTAGGCTGGATCTGTGACAGACAAAAGGTCCACTTCAGGCTATTATACCTTTATGGGAGGTAATCTGGTTACATAGAGGAGTAAGAAGCAAAACGTGGTGGCTAGGTTTAGTGCAGAGGCCGAGTTCAGAGTCATGGCTCAAGGTGATGCGAACTTCTGTAGATTAAGTTGTTAAAAGACTTAGGTCTTGATCCTAGTGACTCTATGAGATTGTATTGTGACAACAAGTCTACAATCAACATTGCTCACAATCCAGTGCAACATGATCGGACTAAACACGTGGAGATTGACAGACACTTTATCAAGGAGAATATCAGTAGCGGTGTGATCTGTACTCCATTTGTGAAAACCAGGGATCAACTCGCAGATATTCTTACAAAGAGGGTTGGAAGTAGACCGTTTCATTTTGCTCTTAGCAAGCTGGGGATGAGAGATATTTTTGTACTAGCTTAAGGGGGAGTGTTAGAAGTTACTTGTTTTATTTTATTTTATTCCTCTTACTCTTATGTATTAGACATAGGGGTACTATTGTAATTTTATTTTCCTTCTTTTCATATACTCCCTCCGTCCCATTTTATGCGTCCATCTTTCCTTTTTTGGATATCCCAAAACTAATGTCCGCTTTGATAATTTTTTAGCTACTTTCCAAAGTTATCCTTGTTGATTTTGAAAATGCCCAACAAAAAGTAATACGGAACAAAAAACATGTTTGGGTAATTTTGAAACAATTGCATTTATTACAAGCAATAATTATGTTCCCTTAAAAAATTGGTATTCCAATATGGACACATAAAATGGGTCGGAGGGAGTAATAAAATAAAGGAGACATCATTGGTCTCCTAAGCTTGCCCTAATCTAATTCTAATTCTACAGAGGCATCTCCCTAGTTCGAATGTGGAGTGAGATGTTGAGCGACAATATTGGATGCACAAAGTATAACATCTGGCCTTCCCAAACAACTGATAGTAGGATTGAGTAAACAGAATCAAGGTTCCAGTTGTATTCACAGAAAAATAGAGAATCCGAATTTCTGGATGAGGCCTTAGAGCATATCCAACAATATTAGGCACAATAAGTAGCCAAAATGGTGGAATGGCTAGTTGAATAGTGGTTTAGCTACCCGTGTGCTCTTGCATCCATAGTAGGAAAATGCACAACCATTTTAATATTTCAAAGTATTTTGAAACTTAAAAGAGGCAAAATGAGTAAACCCATTAACATTTTACAGTATAAGCACTCCAAGTCGTATTTGCATCCTGAATCTCTCTCCATTCCGCCAAAAGAGACATATTTGCCTCTCCATTTCACCCAGAGGCAAAATGCCACCTCATATTATTGACCATTGCCTACACATATGACTCCCCCATTAACAATGCCCTAAGATTGCAATTGTGAGGCTAACAAACTAGCCTATGTCCTAAAAGACAATCCCACTTTACAACACTGCCTCTCGTTGAGTTTTCTAACAGAAAATAGAGCCAAATAATAAGAAAAGGACCAAGCGATTATTGAAGTAAGGAACTTCAAATGCTTCCTCCATTGCCAGGATGACCCAAGCACGGGATTATGAAAATATATTGCGGCACGAAGACAGGTAAATTACTAGTAACCTTCTTAAGGTCTTTTCTCCAAATTGCAACCATCTCCGAAACCTTGCTTGGAAGATAAGACCTTGCCATCAAAGCTGCCTCAGGTATCCGGTTGCTGCAATCAAAAGAAAAGGCAATCATTGTTGTTAAAAATGTGAAGGCAATCATTGGTTTGGCATCGAATAGTGAATCATAAGATTCAGTTTTTTTTAAGAACAAAAAATAATAGCTACACTGTATACATACAAAACACATTTGCAGTGCTTAAAATGAACAAAATAGAAATTTAATACAAGTTGAATGCAATAACAGGCCCAAATTGTTGAAAATTTTCCACTTAAAACTTCAACGTTCTAAGTTATAAATTGTGAATCGTATCAGCTAGTATGAAACTCGAATCAACTCGTACGAATCCACCGATTCTAACAACCATGATCCGAGTGACTATTAACTGCAATTACAGATATTTGAGCAAGTAATAAAATTGAATTACCTGTCAACCAAAAGTTGTAGGCACTCTTCCAATTTTCCTAGCATGAATAGACAAAGGAATGCAACATTGTTCTTTCCCTGCTCTTTAGCAAGAGAGGCGAGTTTTGTTATTCCTTCTGCATCTCCTAAAGAAGAATAGAGTAGCAACAAACCACTGAGATCCATCGCTTGCTTTAAACACTCCTCCGCCATCTCTAACTGCATTCAATCAGAAGAAGGTAATTTAAGGGAGGGCGGAAAATAAATGACATCTAAGAAACACCATCCATCACAACACAAAGAGAGTCAGAATTTAGACCAAGCAAAACACCTCATTTAAGGATAGAAATACTGCTCAAATCTAAATAGCTTAGTGTCTAATGCCATAACTAGAAGATGTTTTAAGGACCTATTGAATTGGCTTCACCTACACTCAACAGAAATTTATTTTTAAAAAAATTATATATATATATATATTTCTTCAAGATCAAGAAGTCTTCTCTCAACCACAAAGTAAATCACAAGTTCATTGATGAGCACATCATTGAATTAGATAGATCTTTCAAGCAAGAAACAAGCTATTCTGGGAGTGTTTCTGTGGGCAAGGACGTTTCACACTAAAGGACGTGTAAAAGACCTTAAAAATTAGAATAAAAACAAAAATACCATTCCAGTTGACATCGCTAATTCACCCAACTGCTTCCATTTGGCCTCACTCTGCGCTGCCGTAGCAATTTCCTGGAAAAAACAAAAAGCAGGGGTAATAAGGAGAGGCTACATTTTACATGGCACATGTTAGCACACTAATAATTAGTCGTATCCAGTTACTGCCATAATACACCAGGACTTACCTTTGCAACATCTAGTTTACCTAGCTGTATGGCTAGCTCAAATCTATAGTCGGGGTCTGTAGCTACATCCAATGCATCCTCTATCATTCCTCGTGATTCCAAGAAACGAGCCACGCTAGAAACAAAATGTATTTCTAATTAGGACAGAACACAAACTTCAACACGCAATTTTCTTCTTAAGAAAAATAGCAAGAGATGTTGGGGTGACAAAATGAAGAAAAATAAAGCCAAAGGACAAAAAAATTGGAGGCTTTATATTTCTGGGAAGAATCTTTTTTTTGTATAGGTATAATACAGGGAAGAATTTTGCTAAAGGATATGCACGTGCCAACATACGATTTCACACATAACCATGTGCCCGGACTGCATCAATTAAGCAAGCATGACTATTTTTTGTTAGCAGGTAATCATTGTATAGAAAAAGCACCAAAGGAGTTGCATCCATGTACACTGGAGGTATACATCAAAGAAGAAGAAAGCAAAAACCAGAAAAAAGGTGTGCAGAGAGAGATTTTCAGTAACACGTGGGAAATATCCAAGCTGCTGCGTATTGCCGGAAATCACTGCTTACACTTCTTCAGCATCACCACAAAGGTCAAAGAACTAAATGATGTCAAATCTCTAAAGAATGTGAAAGCTCAAATCGCCTTTTAAATCCAAACCATCATCAAAGACTAACTCCCTTTCCAAAATTTAAACTAACTAAAAGAGGTCTAGCTTTTCAATGCCTGTCTCCAGAATTTCAGAAGATGACCAATAAGTTCTATTGTACATCATTAATGACCCAACTTTATACATTTCCATGACTATTCTTGCATTACAATCAGTTCTCATAAAATATACTTTCCATGCAAGTCAAAAATAGAGAGTTTAATTACGTTGATATATAGGGATGTCATCTACATCTAACAGGTTTTCCATGTTAAAACACTTGACACCTGTCTCCTAATCGACACTCACACAAAAATCATAGAGAATAGAATGCTTCAACAGTTTCTAGGAGCAGGAAAATACATTGTTAAGTTACCAACTACTCCAAAAGCTTAAACTGTTAGAGAATGGGCCCAACAATGTATATCAAGCTTTAAACTGTTAGAGAATGGGCCCAACAATGTATATCAAGCTTCAACACACTCCCTCACGTGCAACCCCGACTTGCACGTGGAGAGTAAACAAACCAAACTCCATCATTGTGGAGACATATAACAAAGTGCAAATATGCACAACAAAGCGGGGATGGAGAGTCGAACCCAGAACCTCCCACAAACAAGGCTCTTGATACCATGCTAAGTTACCAACTACTCCAAAAGCTTAAGCTATTAGAGAATGGGCCCAACAATGTATATCAAGCTTCAACAACTTAACATACATCTAATGAGTAAAGGTTCCCAATTAATTATTGCAAGAAACTGGATCTCAGGGATAAATTGCAGAAATATTGTCATTTCCATTCAAATTTCCAAAATATATAACACATCCAATAATCAAAATGAAAAAAAACACAAAAGTGGGCAGCGGTGTTGGCAATAGCAACAATCAAGGAGCTAAAATAATTGCTCATGAACCAAAGCGAAAAACAATCATAAATTTGAAAGAGAAAAATATCTGCAAACTAAAGAAAAGTTTTCTTCCAGTACAATTTCTATCGACACAAAAGCTACATTGTTGGGGTATCAGCAGCAAGAAGAGATTTATTGGTGGGGGAATCTATAGATATAATCATTATGAATGAAACAAAAAATAGGATTGACAAACAGAAATACCATAGGTAAATGCATAGATTACACAGTCAGAGACAGTCCATTGCATGAAGAGTTAATGTTTCCAACATAGATGCAAATATATTAACTCTGCCGTTTTAAAAACCAACATATAACTTCATGTGTCCTTATCTTTTTTTATTACATGAGCCCTTTTTCAAAACTGCAAAAGGTTGCAATACCTATTATGATGCTCCTTAGGAATTGAGGGTAACAACTCATTGGCTCGTTCAAGGTCACCACGCATTACAAGAGTCTTGTACTCAATCAAGCTGAGAAGTAAGGTGTATCCCATAACACTGCAAGGAAAAAGAGAAATTAAAAAATCTTAATAGCGAAGATCATAGCTGTTGCTGTTTCTAAGATAGCAACCAAAGCCCACTCACTTGAACTCCTTATCAATGAGATAGACTCTACTTTGGTTAGCTAAGTATCCCAATAAGTACATAGGCCGATCCAAATGAAACATTGTGGTCACCTGGAGTTAGCACATTAGACATAAACACAACTTCTCTGCCACCTGGAATCACATAAAAATGTATTATCACAAAGACAAGGGTGCAAAGTACTTCATACCTCACCACCGACACAGTAATTAAGTCGCCAGGAAGAGTTGTTGTAAATGAAACAATCCCCAACCCATAATCCAGTCCTAACTCGTTCATTTATTTCATAAAGAAGTTCAAAGGCATCTTCAACACCTTGTTCATCAACTGGTCTTCCAGTATCTAAATGTGCAGAAACTATGTCGCGCTGCACGTTTAAAAACCGAATTGAATTTTGTAAACACTGGACGAAACAACATTTTCACAGCCACATTGACCATAGTTTACTCAAAGTAAATCTATAATAAAACAAGTTATTAAGTTTTAAGCAGTCGTAATTCTTTATCACTTCTGCATTCTTTTCATTCTTATTTTTCAAATTCATGCAGATTTTTCGCACTGATTTAAGCTATTATTGGTCTATGTGTATGTCACGTGGTCCAATCACATCTCAGATCTGCACGAAATGTAACTAAAGAAATGTGCACGAGCCTCTCCTTTCTTTAACTAAGAAATAGCCTCTTTCATGCAGAGAGTTTAAATGGAGAGTTCGTGAATAACCAAGATTATAAACACTCTCACGATAGCATTTTCCCAATAAGCATTTTATATCATCATCCAACATCATTTAAGTTGACAAAAAGATATAGGAGATGTATGAGATAGACCTTCATAGGTTATGTAAACAAAAAAAAACTATACAGCTCAGGATCCTTACACTGTACTTTAGTATGTAGAATGACGTATCGCTAGCAATCGCCACTAGATCACCACTATCAGCCCAGTAAAGGTTCTGAAAAAAAAATAATAATAAATTAAAGTGTACATTTCATGCAGCTATTATGCAGTTTAGTTTAGCCAAAAACAGTAACATTGTAACCCATAATCTTTTTGTGGCATCTTACTGCTTACTTTGACATTAACATCTATCCTTCGAATCAACCTGCACTCAGACCAATCATAAAAGCAAATAAAATCATTTGAGCACATTGCCAACAGAGTTCCCCCATAAACACGCTCAGCAGAGAATGTTGGTCGAATACTCTTCTTTTCCTGAAAGAGTGCCACCTTAAGTCAAACTGTATCCAATTATATGAACAGGAACAAGATTAAACTTTAGATAACACTTCAAACTCCTCACTCCAAAGGCAGAGGCAAACAGATTCAGGAAACACTTTGAGAATGGCGAAGTTAGAAAGAGACATGATCAAATAAGAGATAAGTTGTGCCTCCATACTGATACATGGTACAACAAAGACATTGATTTTGAAGTTGTAACTATTGAAGACTGACTTTTCAGCAGTGGGTAAAATGTTTTTGTTTACTGTGTTACCCGTGCAGAAAATTTGGGGGAAAGGGTGGGGGTTTAAAGAAGAATCTTAATCATTAGTATACTTTAGCATCTCTTTTAGCAACTATTAGTAAGTATTAAATACGGCTAAAATAAATACACTAAGAAAGAAAACAAACCTGGAAGTTTTTACTAAAAATCTTGATCTTCGACGTACTTTCTCTAACAGCGTATTCTCCATCTGAGGCCCAAACAAACTCTAATGCTGAACCAAATGATCTATTTCTCCATGCCAAAGCCGTATATATGATGTATTCACCATCTCCACAAACAACAACAAATCTCCCATTGGGGTTATGCTTTAAGCTCTGAAAGCAAAAGTCGGAATTAGTTAGGAGTCAACTACTATTAGGCAGAGATCATGGACTCATGGTGCTACTGGTGCATATTCCATTCAGCTGTTACCAAAAATAATTTAGGAAAAAATAGGTATACTGACTAGAATATTTTTTAAACCAGATACAATATGACATAATCAGCAGGGTATTTGCACAATAGCTGAATGAATTTTGCCGTTCAGGAGTTGCATTAGTAAGCTTTCCTCTAAAAGAAGAAACCTCATGTTTTCCACCTCTACAACAAGAAAATCTGAGGTTTATTTATTTATTTTATTCTTTTTGGTAAGCCATTAACACAATTAGGGTACTGATATGTGGTTTTGCGCAACACACCCACTATCTGAGACAATACCAACTATGGTGTCATGATAGGATTATCCAAGCGGGTTCACCCTTTAAGAAGATTTTCAGAACTTCTCCTGTTATTACATGGATAATCTAAGAACACCATTATATCCAAAGTTAAACGTGCTAAAATTAATCACCCTTATTCACACTTTAGGGCTCAGCAATGTCTCAAACATGTACAATATATGAGTCCAACTGTCCAAGTATAATCTGGCAGCAAAGAATATCTCAAGCATAAATATGGAACTTTAAATACAAGAATCAGCAGTAAAAAAGGTTACTCTAAGTGAAGATGCGATGATTAGCCTTTCAAATAATTGAACTATATACAATAGTTGCTACTTTCAAAAGAAGGCAACTCACTTGAGGGTAAAGATCACAGTTCCCCAACTCTTTAACTGCCAAAGGCAGTCTTTCTCCATCAGTAACCTGGGAAGAGCCAAAAAAAAATTTCACCACGCTTTAGGCTGAAAGAATCTTTTATTTTAGTTTCATGACATTCATCAGGAAATCAGGAGCAGAGTGCAATAACTCAAACCTCGTAATCTGCTCCCACGCTCTTAATGTTAACAGTCTGAATTTCATTATGCTTAGCCCATATGATTTTTCCGCTATTGTCCATACTAGCTACAGGTACCTCACGACCAAGTTTTACCATAATAGTTCCTTCATCGTAACCAATTACAACCCTGTACACAGAATATACCATGAGAGACAGTTCCAGTGAGAGAAAGAGAGCATTGTTATTACATCCTATAGGGGCACACAATTACTTCAGCATGATTGCCTACATTTTGTAGATAATTTCTGGGAAATTTAAAATCCCACAAGGAAAACAACATTTCTAACCCTTATTTCAACAGTAAGTTAATGGCTACACGAAGAATATGCATGCAGAAAACAACTTAAATTATGTATTTCCTTTGCATGATGCAGACAATCCAAGTATAGAAGAGTAAGAAAAATTATCCCACCCCTCCAGCGCAACCCCAAAAGAACACGCAAAAGGAATTAAACCAACTTACCGGCGAGATCCTTTCATGTATCCAATAGCCCAAACTCTTTCAAGACCGTAATTCAACGTGTTCTCAAGCCTGTGAGCCAATGAAAAGAGTTGGGGACTTTCAGATCAAAGACCAGCAGGAAACCCAAGGATAGATAAATAGAATTTAAGATCAAAAGAATTTTTCTGACACGTTGTTACTAAGACTATAAAAAATGACAACTAAGAAACTAATGATATACGACCTATTGAACGAAAGAAACAATGGACCAATTGAATGAGGATACATGTATATAGCAGGATTAATGTTCAAGTTCTGCCCTGGTGTCTTGAGCTTCAACGCATTTTCAAGACTACTAACTTCCAAAAGTCCAACACACTTTGGCATATCTTATACGAATAAACTCCAAGAGTAAGGTCCAAAATTTTCTCTCACCAATATCAAAATGTACAGTGCAATTGAACATTTAACCTTGAACTGGACAGGCATAGACTAGTAATTCTCACTTGGTGACTTAACAACAAAGTACTTAAAACTAATTACAGCCCAAAAATAAATAAATAAATAATTTGGTTACGCACTGCTGCCTAGATTGAAACATCATTCACATTCTAAAAATTGGGGATCAAATACAGAAATAGATATCATAAAGCCACATAAGCACCAAGGAAGTGTTTTAACATTAGTTTATCAATAATTATAAAACACTTTTGCTTCCAATCGCTTATTTTTCCTCCTCCGGCTGAATTATAATCTTAATCAAAGTAATGCCTGAAATAGGTCATGTTTGGGATAGTCGATCCTCTCTATAAGTGATGCAGAAACCTACTGAGAATATCTCAACATGACAGAACTCCATATACAAATGTCCTCCATCGTTTTTTCAAGAAGAAACACCAAATGTAAAGCTGAAGGTATCAACTGATAGAAGTATTGAACCAGTTCAAAATTAGATGTAATGATACAAAACATGACTCTAAGGACATATGAAATCCAGATACCACTCCTTTATCATCTCACACCATCCCTGATCAACACCTAGATCATGTGAATGTGACAACACGACAAGGGTGGGGAAAGCCCAGATCATGAGAACTTGGTATTAAGAATTTTGACAGAAAAATTTACCTATAAGTAGTTGCATGCCATATACGAACAGTACCATCCTCAGAACCTGTAATGATTATGGGAAGTTCAGGATGAAAACATACAGCAGAAACATTGTGCGTATGACCATCTAGCGTCTGGACGCAACTTTTGGTTTGATAATCCCACACCTGATTCAAATGATTTAACCATAAAATATCAAGATCACTCATACACAAAATCAACAAGGAAATAGCAAAAATATATTTTTTTTTTATAAAAAAAAAAAAAGTTGGCAGACCTTAGCAGTGTGATCATCAGAGCCAGTGATTAGATAGGGTTTATCACCACCCGTGAAGTAGTCAACACAATTGACCCCTTTCAAATGGGCATCCAATGTAAAATTTGGGTCAGGAGAGCCAAGATTCCAGATCTGAAAGAAAAATTCTCAGGGCATAAAAAATAAAAAATAAAAATAAGTGCGTACTGTCTACTGATACAACTGTAACAACTAACAAGTTGCCAATAGGAGAATCTATCCATACCTTAATCGTGCGATCCAGAGATGCACTTGCAAAAGTGTTGGTGTCTTTTGGATTAAAGGTCACTTGCATCACGTAGTGTGAATGACCCTCAAATATTTGAGTACATGCCCAACCCTTCTCCCAATCCCAAAGCTTTATAAGCATGTCATCAGATGATGACAGCACATAAGGAAGGGTAGGATGAACAGCCACACACCTTATATAATCTGTGTGTGCCTCAAATACTTTGACCTTATCCATTGTATTGTAATTGTATACCCGAATAAACATGTCATCGGCACCAGCAACAACCCATTGTTTGCGTGCTATGAATTTTGCAGATCTAACTGCAAGCGCATTGGATTAGACGTGTTAAAAAAAGTCCTAATCAAGCTATGAAAATGCAAGCAAATGACTCACTTATTGAAAAAGCAGACAATGTAAGATATTGTTCATGTACCTGGTAACTCAGTGACCTCAAAGGACTTCGCCATGGTCTATAGTAGCAGAAATAAATTGTAGATTAGCGCTGGATGCTTAAGAAATTACTATCATAATGCGAAATCCAAGCTTAACTTCCAAAAAGACATGATTAGTTTCAAGCAGCTTTAAATGAATAACAATTGTGTTCCTATGCTCAGAAATCTTCCTAAACCAACAATTCACTATCAAGTATCAACTAGTAAAAACCTAAAACGTGGATGTGCAGAGCAGGCTCCTGAAAAACAGGATGATAGGGCTAGTTCAACATAGAAGGCAAGTCACCCTCGGAGCCTTCAAATACACTTGGTGCACCAAAGACGATTTTCAGCAAATTCCCTACTGCAATTTTTCCATAAAAGCCAATTCATGCTATTGCAATCAACCTCAGGTGTGAGCCATATAAAAATATCACCAAGATCAACTCTACTTCCCAGTTAGAAGTTCATGAACTACCTCTATGATGCCGCCATTAAACTACATTCCCTGTTAGATAACAGCATCACTGCATATGCTATTCCTTAAAGGGCTGGAACCTGAGTCCTATGGAATGGACAGATAGAGGTGACTCCAAACTCAATGTGTTCATCATTGTAAAAGCTCTTTAAGGAGACTACAAACTCAATGTGTTTCAACCATAAAAGCTCTCTACCATTGATTTAAAAAGGGAAGAGTAGGCCAGTTCGATAAGAATGAAGAGCACGTTTGAGATATGGATAATACGAATATGCCAAAAGATGCCCATAACCCAGTGGTGGTCCCGCAAATGCAGGTTTCTAGTAGGGGCAGTCTAGAAGAAACAGGCCAAAGTTGCTCTCAAACTTGAACGTGTGCTCTCCACTTGTCAATCCGAGTTTTTGTTATTGCACTAGAAAAATGGAACTCTATGCATAAAAACCAAGACGCGCATCCTTTAAAGTTTAAACCCCATAGAGGTAAGTCATGGCATGGACCCAAAATAAATCTCTCACTCAATAAAGTGCATAGTAATAGGGATAGAGAATATTTAAATCCCACAAATTTTCCATTATGCAGTATCAAAGTGGCACGTAAGGTGGGTAAAACAATTAAAGAACAAACATGTGGAGATTAGTTCAAACATATTGGAGCTGCAGGCTGTGGAAAATACCGTATCTGGCCCTAATTACCAATTAGTCAACTCAAAATCTCTCGACTTTATCCAAGCTGGTCCCTTTTTTTTTTTTTGTTAGTTTATGATTAAGTTAAGAAACTGTCCGAAATAAGAAACTACCCACTTTTCTCAATATATATGAGTTGGCAAACAGCCAGGATGGTAGGCCCAGCCACAATAGCCAAGAAGTAATCCTTGCTCAATCAAACCCAACCCCCACAATTGGGACGGAACTGATTTACATATGTTACAAGATCCAATTTAACTGTAAATCTCAATCATATACCTCTAATTCTAAATGATGTCATATCACATATCATTTGAGAAAGGAATGCAGTTTTCATTTTTCTTTTATTGCATCCCTTTCTTTTTCTTTTTCTTTTTCTTTTTCTTTTTCTTTTTCTTTTTCTTTTTCTTTTTCAATTTCAAGATCCAGACAGAATACCAGCATATCATTTACGATATAGGAATCCTCAGCCTTCAAGATCGAAAAATATCAATTTTGGAGTAAGTCGCTAATAAGAGGAAACCGTAGAAAAAGTTTTAATAATCCTCAGTTGGCATTCTGGCAAAAAAGGGATCCACTTGACCTTGTAGAGGGACGGGGTGGGAAAATATGAAACCTTAGTCAGGTGCATGCAGAGAAACAACTAAACAAGGGAGTCATTCCCGAATTGACTCAAAGACTCAATTGCAGAAGCACATACTTTGTTTACAAACCCCATGTTCTTAATGAGATATGATTAGAGGATTTCTTAATTCCAGCCACTGTTCCTTCAAATTGGTAGGTGGGTGAGGGGGCTGCACTTTAATATTGGATGACACAAATAACTATGCATACTATAGGATGACTAAAGACTTCCGTGACATTACATTTACTCCTTGTGAGAAAAAATACTATCCAACAAGCTATCAGTTCATCAACTGTGTTGTAGCTTATCCATGAATGTTAATTGGCACTATCATACTAGAATAAGTATCTAAGGGCCAGCTCTAGACTGGATAAAACATTATAACTAAACTTTGAAATCATCTATCTTCTTCTGGTATAACATTCCCCGTGTTTTCCTCACTCCACAAAAAGAATTGAATCAAGAGAAAAATTTATAAGTTGCAGCTATAACCACATATCTCCAAGTATGAACTAAGTAAAAAAGATATAAACACTTCGTTGCAAGCATAACATGAATGTTTCGTACCTGAGATTGGTAGTTCCAGATACATACAGTCCCTGAATACAAACTTGCCAGAATCCTGCGGAAGAAAGTATCAAAAATTTTGGAAAGTAAACAGACCACCTTCTCCAACTCCTAATTGCTTAAAAATTCTGCTTATGTAGCTAGAATGGAGAACTATATGACAAGACCAATAGAAGAGTAACATTGTTGATAGTTATTACCATAAGAAACACTTGTAAGTACATTTTTTATAACTACACAAAAATGCAAATGTTTAAGAGTAATGCTACACCCACACCAAATTCCACATCCAACAATCCAGGCCCTTGATTCCAGTGGACCCCACGTGGGTCCTACACGGACCCACGTGGAATCAAGGGTTAGGATGTATTGGGTGTGGAATTTGGTGTGGGTTTAGCATTTTTGAATGTTTAAACATGTGTTGCACAAATGGAAGTATAATTACCATGGCTCAGTCGGATGCAGATCCACAGACTTTACTCTTTCTGATCTTTGTGCAAGTTTTCGCTGATTCAGTAATAGTTGTTAGCGTGATTCACATTCCCAGAATTACACATAAAGATCTAACCTTAAAATAAATTCTTATACTACTCTTTTGTTCGGCTCAGAAACTACAAATGAAAACTATAATTCGAAATAAATAAGTAAAATTTACCTTTATTTCAAGTCTGAGAGGCTGTGGCAAATCAATCCCCCAATTTGAAACAAGAACACAGATAAGTTAGTATGTATTCAAACAACAGATCTCAAACAAATCGAAAGCACTAGCATTCATATTATGTATATAACGCATAAGAGCAATTCAATTATAAGAGAATTCATGAAAAATCCATACAATTGAACCAGATTTAAACCAGATCTACAAATAAAAGAAATGAAAAAGCATTTGAATAACAATAAATAAAAAATAAAAATAAAAAATAAAAACTCACCATTTTTACAGACTATGTGAAAAGCGAGCTCTGTCGACGAAATCCAATAATGGTGGTTGAAGAAACCTGGAGATCCAGGTGCAGTGATGAATTGAAGACTCGGCTACTACGATCTTCGTTTGGAATTGCTCCCCGACTGAAGTGGGAGAAAGCAGAGCGCGAGATCAAGAGAGAGAGAGAGAGAGAGAGAGAGAGAGGTTTTGGTCTTGTGACAGCGCGACCTCTGCAAATCGGAGGGTACAAAAGAGAGAAGAAAAAAATGAAAGGAGATTTGAGATTGATGCTTTCGACTTACGAAAATATTTTTGGGTTTTTTTTTTATTTTTACGAAATTATTACTAGTGCTCTAAGATCTGGTTTAATCGAAAGTCGTAACGCTATGGGTTCTTAGGGGCATGTTTGGTATATTTTATTTATGGATTTGTTTTTCGCCAATAGCTTGTCAAGGTAGCTACTGGCTACTAGTAGCGATGGACTTCACATTTTATTTTATTTTTGTAATTGAATCACAAAAATTAGGGTCCGTTTGATAAAATTAAAAATTAAGTACTGAAAATTAAGTGTTGAATTTTAAGTAATGAAAATTTTAAGCGATCGAATTTTCAATAATCAAAACAGTTTTTCAAGTACGGGAATAGACTGCATTCAATGATTATTTTCAGTAGAAAATTTTTACTTAAAGTTTTCTGTGATTTTTTGGATGTTTCTTCAATTAAGTGATACGTTAACAAACACACTGAAAAAAAATAAGTGCTGAAAGTTTTCATTTTCACCACTTAATTGGATTATCAAATACCTTAGTTTGCCAAATAGTTTGATTTAGTTTTAAGGTAAAAAGTATTTTGCACCCGTAATGTATATACCGTTTTAAACTTTACACCCTAAGAGCATCTCCAACTACATTATGCATATGCATATTTTGGTGAGATATGCATAATGTGGTGAAAAAATGGTACTCTAACCATTATGCAAAATGCTTATGCATATTTACAAGTACCATCAAAACTATTAAATTTGCATAATGATGCAAAAGCCTTATGCAAATCCAATGGCCATCAACATTCCATCAAAAAAATCAAACGGCTACCATGACTCCAAGTAGTGATGAAAAATTATAAAATATTGATAGATAACCAAAATGCATACCATGATTGGAGTGGTTATGCAAAATTCATGTTGCAAAAATAATTTTTGGGTAATTTCTATGTATTTTGCATAAAAAGATGCATAACATGGTTGGAGTTGCTCTAATGTTTCAATTTTCTCAAATTGGCCCTTAATATATATAGCGAGTTGCAATGTGACCCTTTCGTCAGAATTTTTACTAAAAACTATGTGCTAGTCATGTGACTTATTAAAGGGTATTATAGTCATTCACCATTAATTAAAAGCATTTTGCACCCTTGATGTTTGGTTTATTTGGCGATTTGCATCTTTAATGTTTAGGTCGTTTGGACAAGTTTCATTTTTATTTTTATGAAAAAAAAAAAAGGTTCCGACATAATTTTTGGGTGCCTCTACCGCTACTCATTAATAATAGTAAGAGGACTAATCAAAATAAAATGAAACAAATCTAAAATTATCCAACCTATCCTAATTGAAATTTTAAATAAACTCTAATTCTAAAAGGATGGGGCTAAATCCACCACATTTTTTGCTAAATTCACCACTTTTTGAGAGTACATTATTTATTTTTACTTTGTATATTTTAGGTTATATGTATATGCGTCCACTCAATTTTTGATTTTTTTTCTTTTGCCCAATATATATATATATATATGTGTGTATACATATATATTTAATCGCAATGGGAATTAGTGTTGATTCAAAGAAGTATTAAAAACAGTGGCGGAGCCATGATTTGAGCTTGGGGGTGGATTGGGACAGCGTCCTTGACCTACTATCTTTTTTTTTTTTTTGGGAAAACTGTATCTTTGGGCTTAAAAAATTACATTATTATTCGGTGAGTTTTAGAATTACCCAAAGACAAACAATTAAATTTCTTCATTTTTTTTTAATAAAAAGGATCATATATGTTATTTCTTCTTTTATTTTTAACACTAGCTTCACCTACAAAACTAAGAATCTTTACACAACAATGATAGGGATACACACCAAATGACACACTGTGTTTTAAAAACATGTACCATGTGCTGTTTAAATTTTTCACACTTTTCTATGCATCGCTTACACAACACAGTGTACATGCATTTAAAACTGGTGTGTCGTTTAGTGTGACGTTTGGTGTGTATCCCTATCATTTTTTATCTTTAAAAGTTTAGGATCATAGTGAGATTTATGGATCAAAGTCATGTATTGATCCACAATTTTTTTAAACTAAATAAATGACTTTGATCCACAAATTTTTTTAACTAAATAAATTACTTTGATCCATAAATCTCACTATGATCCTAAACTTTTAAAGATTCTTTGTTTTGTAGGTGAACATAATGTTAAAAATAAAAGAAGAAATAACACATATGATCCTTTTTATAAAAAAAAAATGAAGAGATTTAATTGTTTGTCTTTGGGTAATTCTAAAATTCACGGAATAATGATGCAATTTATTAAGCCCAAAGGTACTGTTTTCCAGAGAGAAAGAAAGAGAGAAGAATAATAGGTCAAGGACACTGCCCCAAGCCACCCCTAGGCTCAAATCATGACTCTGCCACTGGTTGTAACACTTCTTTGCATCAACACTAATTCTCATTGCCATTAAATCATATGTATATAGATAACCTAAAATATATACAAAAGTTGAGAGGACACAGATACATATAACCTAAAATATATAAGGTAAAAGTAAATAATGTACTCTTAAAAGGTGATGAATTTAGCAAAAAAAAAAATGTGGTGTATTTATATAGCCCCACCCTTTTAGAATTAGAGTTTATTTAAAATTCCAATTAGGATAGGTTGGATAACTTTAGATTTGCTTCATTTTATTTGAATTAGTCCTCTTACTATTATTAATGGGTAGCGGTAGAGGCACCCAAAAATTATGTCGGAACACTTTTTTTTCTTATAAAAATAAAAATAAAACTTGTCTAAACGATCTAAATATTAAGGGTGTAAATCGCCAAATGAACCAAACATCAAGGGTGCAAAATGCTTTTAATTTATGGTGAATGACTAAACTACCCTTAAATAAGTCATATGACTAGCACATGGGCGAATTTCAGTTAGTTTTTAACAGAAATTCTGACGAAAATGGCAACATTACAACTCGATATATACATTAGGGGCCAATTTTAGAAAATTAAAACATTAGAGTGCAAAATCCAAAATATCATATACATTAGGGGTACAAAATGCTTTTTACCCTAATTTTTAAAGTTGCATCATTTCTTATAAATTCTAATAACAAATGAGATAAACACCCTCTTAACTCTTATATGACTCTGATGATACGTTGGACGGTATAGATCTTGACTAGTACACGGGGTAAAAGTTTCAGGGCCTGTGTTGGTTGTCCTTGAATGAAATAATTCCATTCATAATTCCGTACACAATTTTATATAAAAAGATGAAGAACTTGAATGGTTTCATTTAGAAAACGGATGCTCGTCTCAAAAATGAGGCTTGCAATCATGAATTTTGGCATTCTAGAAAAATGAACAAATTGCCTCATAAGAAGAAATATGATGAAATCTCCCATATTTGTAAATGGATTTATTCATGGTGATGAATTTTGCCTTTACTTTCTATATAAAATTTGAATGGAACCATTCAATTTGAAGGGATAACCAAACAGGCCCTTAGTTTCCTCTATATTAGAACAATAAATACAATTAGGGTTGTATTTCAGGCAAGGTAGGCTTGATTTATGTTTGTTTAGAGCAGAGCTTACATGAGTTCAAACCCGACTTGCGATTGAGAAACAACTTTCGACATACTATCAAGTTCAGTATGTTTTTTTGTTCGGGTCTTAGAAACAACCTACGTTTGAGCGAGCTTGCTCTATGTCAAAAGTTTTCTTCTATATTGTGAGAATCCATCTCTTGCACAAATAAATCATTTATTCGGGACTCACATGGTAATGTTGCATTTTTGTTTGTTTTTTTTTTTTCAATTTTTTTTTTAGTGAATTCATCTCATATTAGAGTCAATCATGAATACAAAATAAGAAAATAGTTTTTGTTTACGTTATTGAAGTGAATTTCTCTGATATTAGATTCAATCACAAATAAAATAATAAAAACAAAAGCCGCAACATTACATTGCGAGCTCTTAGCGAATCCCCAGCATCATTATTAACCGAGGTTCCTTTGAGTACACAATTAACATGACAAAGTAAAAACTAGGGCTGCACATAGGTCGGGTTGGGTCGGGTCTCTATAGAATCGGAGCCGACCAGATTATGAATGGTCCCATGTTTTGAGACCCAGACCCGACCCGATAAGATTTGGACCCGACCCGACCCAGTTACTTTGGTTCGGGTCGGGTCGGGTCTGGGCCACAACCCAGCTTTTTTTTTTTTATTATTTTTTAATTTTATTTTTTCTTGTATTTTATTTTGTTATTATTTTTATTTATATTCATTAGTAAATACCTATACTTCTATGTATAATACATTCATTAAAAAGATTGATGAGGGCGGAGAGTCATGAAAATTAATTCCAACCACTAGAAAGTGAATATAATGTTTTATATATTCATGGATATAATGATGTGCAACCTATAAAAGTTAAAATTAATAAGGTGGTTATGTTTTATATATTCATGGATATAATGAAAAGAAAAATGAGTACTTTGTCACAAAAATAAAGAATTAATTAGCAAAAACAGGACCAGACCAGACCCAAACCGACCCAGACCCAACCCGAACCGACCCGAAATATTTATCTCTCAACTGGACCCGAACCAGACCCGACCCATTTCATTCCAGACCCAACCCAACCCGACCCAATCGGGTCGGGTCGGGTCTTCGGGTAACGGGTTTTTTGTGCAGCCCTAATTAAAACCAACATCATTTACGTGTATGCGTGTTAATTAACAGACAATAGCATGGCCACAGCTTGAACCCAGTCAATTTTTTAGGGAAAAAAGTTTACATGTATTTTTGTATTATTGACACTTGTTTACCTATAATGACACCACTAAAATAAAAGTCAAACAAAGATAAGGGTGTCATTTTTGTCATTTAAGGATGTCAATTTGCCCTTTGACTTGGTTAAAAGTTAAATTTGAAATCATACTCTAGAAAATATCTTTTGTTACAATACTAAGTGTGTGTTTCATAACTTAGTTAAGTGCTGAAAATGAAACGTTTGAGTTCTTATTTTACATTTGAGTACTTATTTTTTTCATTGTGTTTGATAATGTATCATTTCATTAAGAAAAAAAAAAAAAAAAAAAGCTACAAACCTACTAAAACTTTGAATACAAAAATTTTACGAAAAAGAATTATTGAATGCAGCCTATTTTGTTTCCTAAAACATGCTTTTAGTACTACAAATTTAATAGCTTAAAATTTTAGCACTAATAATTCATTATGTAATTTCCGGTTTCTAATTTTCAGTTTTATCAAACAAACCTAAGTTATTAATTGACACTATAGAACTTAATTCCAAGTTGTGCCTCTGATAATAGCTATATACATTATTAACATCTGTATTGTGCAGCTAATTCTAATTTGCTTTGTAGTAAGAAATTTCAAAGGAAAAGACATGTTGCTGTTTTGAGAAATTACCAAGTCGATGGTAAGTTGGTAACAAACAATGGCTATTGAGCATTCTTCTCATTACATGCTTGTTCTGGACCATCACCAAAGCTCATAAATGATTATAAAATTTTCAAAGCTAAAATAGAACTTCATGGTATACTAATTTCTACATTCAATCGCAGAAAAGTGTGAGTTACTTGTAAAATAATAAACAAAAGCTGCCCTGGTCAGAAGCAGTTTTCTTTGATACAATGTAGCAACAAAAGCTATCGCAAACATGCCCTAAGTTTTTAGAAGAGGAGGAGGAGGAGGAGCCACCCAGTCTTTTCTTTTGTATGGGACTAGGAAGTTCTGACACTTCAGAGATAGTCTCGTACTTTTGTCTGGCACTTACCAAATGTGCCAAATACGACCACATTTGTTTTTGTTAGGGATATATACTAAAAGTCATGCTTTATGTAGTTGATTTATTATTCATTTAATAAAATCAGTTAAATCCATTTTTTATAAGAATCTATTTGGGCAATATTTGTATTATATTATTTATTTAATATTATGCATGTGTGTCTCTCATTCTATATAGTAGGTGGTTTGGTGTGTAGAGTTCGGCTTACACACGGAAGATCAAGCCATCAGATATTATAGAATGTAAGATTTTGATTTACAGTCTTAGATGGGATTGGACACACCACCGGTATGACTGCAGCATGGTGTTGTAGTAGGTTTGTCTTGACTGCGGAAAACGGTATAGTTTCAACTCACTATGCTGGTACACTTTGTGTATTAAACGTGACTGACTTGGGGTAATTATCTTTATACTGACTTATAAGATAATTAATACCTCATGGCTATTATGAGTATTTATGCTCTAAATCCTAAGTTAATTTGTAGACACGTACATTTGATATTTACACTTTGATCCCTAAAAGGGTGAGATCCTTAAATGGGTCAATATCTCATTGGATTGGGTGGCAATATTAATTGTATGGTGGATATTAATTAATGATGGAATCCACGTCTCAATTTTGGGATTGATGATATCCCCTTGAGAAAGCTTAATATGGTGGACATTTAATTAATGGATATCTGTAATCTTAACATGGGGAGATAATAAGCATTTAATAACTTGGAGTTCGAAATATATTTTTGAGATAAGGGTAGGAGTGCAATTATAATTCTTTAGTGGTATGAATTATAATTTATGGAAATAAGAATCTGATTCAGTTCGAATTAGGGTTTCCTAATTCCATAAGGAAGTCTATTCCTTATTGACTTCTTATGGTCCCTATCGTAGCCTATATATATGCTGTCTTGGCTCTTCTCTCAGGTTGCATGATTTTCACATTCTAAGCTTCCCTTGACCTCCTAGCTTTCTTCTAGAAGGGTTTCCACCAAATCCTAGTCTCTGTGAGCATTCAAGAGACATAGGAGTGAAAATCGCTAGCGTCGGACAACGCTCACTAAAAGAGCTTCGAACTGCTCGATACTGATCGAAAGTTGCTGAATTTTTTACACAACGTTCCTGACGTCGAGACGGAGCTGTTGTTAAAAATTCAAGTAAATCGGAGATCGTTTAGTCCTCCTGACGAACACATCTTTGTCGGATCAATGTGATCGGGATTGAATCGTCACAGCAATCAAAGAGAGTGTTATAACTGGGAATAGAAAATAGAACGTAAAGAGGGAAGAGCAGAAAACATAAAGGATTTCGAAAGAGCCCACACTTAGTTCAATATTCTGGCAGCAAAGGAATACGGTAGAAGATCGTGAGCTGTTATCGAGCCCGTGTTCTCGATTCGTCTACTACAACAATCCGTTTTAGTAGTTTAAGGTAACCCTAGTTCTGCCCTTGTAGGGTTATTGTAGTTTTTACGTAAATTTTTTGCAGTACCAACTTATACGCGCTGTCAATGGATTCTGGGAACGCAGTTTCCCAACAGTTTTGAGGGATTAAGGGAGGTCCATCCCACACAAGATTATTAGTTTATTTTTACTAAATCATCGCTATATGGAAGGATTATTTACTCCCTATTCCTGGGACTATTCAATTAAATTGGACTAATTGTTCAGCTCATGGCAAGACATCAATGTGGCCTACGTGGTCTTTTTGGCTTTGCAATTTTTAGAGACAGGCATAGTACTTACAGGGTGGGACATGGACATGGAGAAAAACTCTTTTTGACAAAAATATAGCTTTTTGTTAGATTTTTTAAGGAAGCTTCGACCATAACCCCCTCAAGTAAAACCCTTCCAAGCTAAACTTATGCTACTTTTCTTTAACTCATTAGGTCCTTTTTATACCTAAACAACTTCAAATTGCAATGTTCTACAAGTTCGTTTTTCGTAAAATTTGGTGTTTTTTAATCAGCAAAATAAGATCTATCAACCCAAACCAACATTAACCGTGGAATACTGGGGAAAAAAAATATAAACTAAACAAATATGAAAAACTGTGGGTTTTTTTTTACAAAAATATAACAAAAAATATAGTATTTTCATAAAATTGGTACCATAGGTGCATAGATCTCGAAAAAATACAGGGGAAAAAAATCACTAAATAAGGCTAAAAAACGAGTGAGTTATGGTAGTTTAAAGTTAACATACTATCTATCAAAACAAATAATATCATCTATTTGGACAAATAAAATCAAAAAATAAGGTTCCCAATTACTTTTTTTTTTTGTACAATTTTCAACTCCATTGCGTAAATCTTACAGAAATACATGAAATAAAAAATAAAATAAAATAAAATAAACAATCACTCAAAAGGCTAAAAAATGAGTGAGTTATTGTGGTTTAAAGTTGAAAGATAATATTATTTGTTATTAAACTATAAATAAAATCAAAAAATGAGGTTCCAACTCATCCCGCTACGTGTGAAAATAGGACATGTGGCACGCCCCTAGGCTTATCCAATTCATTAAAAATAAACGTAGTGGAAAAGAAACATAAAGATACTCTTTAAAGCAAAGTTCATTTGAAAACATTGAACTACGAGTGCGTAAAATCCTTATAAATTTGAAAAGTTAATTTTTTTCAAAACAATAATGTATCAGTTAATAGAGACACCCAAGGTACCCTAAGAACCAATTAGAACCTTTAAAAATTTTCCAAAAAAGGTAGCTAGGAGTAAGTGGCCAGGGATCATTTCGACCGGTCAAATGGGGCTTGGGCAGAATCCTTCTTTGCTTGATGGGTTTTGCCTAAGTCTCACTCAACCAATTCGAACCAACACTTTTACAACTCATGTAAGACATTATAAAACATTTCCAAAGTACGAATCTTGATTAAAGTTCATAAACAAGTTAAAACTCACTTTGAACCTTTTGATAGACCAAAATGTTTGATATAAACCCCAAGGGTAAAATGGTTATTTATATTTTATAGCCAAATTTTATATCCAAAAGATAGCTCTTTGAGTCTAGAAACCAATGCAACAAATGGGGAGCGATTCCGAATTTTCTACACAGAGTTATGCCCGTTACCTTAAAATCCGGCGGACGAAAACTACAAAAATGAAGTTCTTGCAAGGGGGTGTTGGACTGGTCAAACTACCCCTCTAATAGGTCGAACTAACCCTAGGTAGAATTCCTTCCTAAAACTCGGATTTGCCTACACGTAACCAACAACTCTCCAAACCATTTCAAAAGCTATATAAAGTATTTAAAGATATGTAAAACATATACATTCCATTTATACAACACAGTCTCGTCCCACGGATTACAAGTACACGAATAGTAAAAGTCTCAAAACATTCGGCAATTCGATTCTAAAGTGAACCAAACTATGTACTCACATTACAAACCTCATTACAAGCTGCACCCAAATCACGAACTCTACATTTCAACATAACCGAAAGAGAGATATTATATATTACAACACTTCGAATACCACGAGTGTGAAGGAAAATTAGGTTTAAAATTTAATTTAAATGCGCAGCGAAAAACAAAGTTCAAAACTTTAGATTGGTAGCCCGGATCTACTACTTATCAATTCTACAGATGCGTATACAAAAGAGGGAGAAGAGTTATACCTCAGGTCTTGAACCCAATTCTGATAACGTTCTTCCTTAATGGTACAGCAGTCTCCACTAGGTTGTCTTCACCCTTATGACTCCTGCGGATGCTTCCAGAGAGGCTAGAGTTGGTGGGAAATCTAACGGAGAGGATAGGAAGGCTAAGGAAGACCTAAAACAATTTCTGCAGCTCTCGTATAGAAAAACAACAATTATTAAACTCTGTACGTAGCTACCCTATTTATAGATTTCCAAACCGACTTTAAGCCTTCGACCGATCGAAGTGGCTTCGATCGATCAAACCTTCGATCGGTTGAACCACTTTTCAATCGAACCTGTCTTGATAAGATCCTCTTGTGCCTTTCCAAGTATCCTGGCGAAGCTAAGAGTGGGACCTCCTAGGCTCTTTATTGTTGGCTCAGACCAGTTATTAATTCTCATGACCAAACTCTTTGATCAGCAAACTAACCAGCTGGTCAGTTAAGGTTTACTCCACTATAAAACGATAATTGAACTCCAACGCAAAAGAACATATCCAAAGCGATAACTAGACTTGTATGGTGTACTAATGTCCCTCTACAATCAGCATTCGTAATCATATTCAGGTAGTCGGATAACTATTACTGTCATCCTGAATCATGATTTCTTCTTGTATTTCTTGAGTCCCATTCACCACTCATGATTACCAAACATGTTGATAGCTACTTATCAACAAGACTGTAGTTCTCAGTGATCAACTTGGTGACATTCTCAAGGGAATGCTTACTATAGACACCCCATTTTTGCCCAACCCAATCATTTCAAAATAAAGTGCTCGTTGACACGAGCCTATCACTTTTTGAATCATCCCAATCTGACCTCGAATGAGAAAGATATTGCAAGTCATAGCTATGAGGTCAAAGGGTCAATAATTCCGTAAGCATTTTATCACACACAATAATTTCCCTTCTCCACAGATCATTGTAGAAGACAATGCTCGGTGGAAAGGCAAGAAAAAGGAAAAAAAAAATGAGAGCTTTGGTTGGGTCTCCTTTAGTTAGTTGAGTGCTACAATACCAAAATAAATTGTACCAAAAAAAAAAAACGATGCTCATTGTTTTGGCCTATAAAACTGGCCATTTGCAGACTCATTATGGGGGAGAGGAACGAAGAAGAAAGAAAAAGAGGCTCCCTCTCTGTATCTCCCTCATACTCCATATCTCCTTCACCATCTCTTTCATGTCCCTCACTTCATCATCAAATATATAAAAGCCCCTACAAAAAAATGGTGTTTACATTTTTTCACCACCATACCACCCCTTCTAACCATCACCATCAAGGTCACCACTACAATCACCACCCTCTATCTAGCTATCATATCATTACAATTCTCATCAACATACCTCACAGCTACTGTATCATCGTCGTCATCATACCGCCTCAAATCACCGCCCAACATCCCCGTCATTTGCCATCAATATTCTAGCAGAGTTCTCGAGTTCTTCTAATAACTCAGGTTTTTTTATTACTATTCTTATTATTATTTTTGTACATATAATCTTTATTCCTGCTTGATAAAAAAATAATAATAATCTACGTCAGGGATTACTTGATTTCTAATATAAAAATCACGTCCGACTCGGGATTGCATGGTTCCCAATACGAAAACCCCACGTGGTTTCTAATACGGAGACCCATGTTCTACTGGGGATGACGTGATTGCTAATACGGAGATCTATGTTTTACTAGGGACTACGTTGTTTTTTAACACAGAAATCCATGTCTAAATTAGGAAGATTGCTTAACTTACATAAATATAATAATAATAATAATAATAATAATAATAATAATAATAAAAGGATTAATCGGACTCAACAGCCGCCTTTGCATTTGGAGATCTTCACAGGTAAGTCTTCTTATCCTACACACACTTCACATTTTTTTTTCTTCCTTTTGAGCACCGACCCTTACTTCCGGCACAAAATTAAAAATACAAAAAATCACTTTTCAATTACTTGGGCATTGTCCCTTTCTTCCGGTACAAAAATTAAAAAAAAAAAAAAAAAAAGGCAAAAAGAAAAATACAAAAAAATGGACTTTATCAAAATAAAACTACAATGCCACATTTGCTTGGAATCTGCAAACAGCACAGCTAAGACAGGTAAATCTTCACACTTTTAATGGGCACCACCCTTACTTCCGGTACACTTTTCAGTCACTTGGGTATAGATCCTTACTTCCAGTATTGGACTAAAAGGACTAAAAAAAATAAAAAATAAAAAGTAAAAAATAAAAACTACATCATTCTCCAATCACTTACATAGTCCCATTTCAATCTCAATCATATTCCAAAGGTTAAAATTTAGGATTATACCACGTGGGTTAAATTTCCTAGTTACACCGACTCTTTCTCAAATCATTACATCATACCCGTATGGTCAAACATGACCATTCTTTTTTTTTAAAATCACATGCATACACTCACACACAGGTCAAAACTACGTTTGGCCTGATTCCCGTCTTGAGATACGTAAGCAACTGTGGATACCGGGCTTCCACCACTTGTTTTGTTTTCATTTGAAATTTGATTTGAATCAAGGAAAGAAAATAGGTCTATTGAAAACAGATACAGAGTCGCCACTTGGTCTTTAAGGAACCAAGAAACCTAATTTGACTCACCCAAATGGATAAAGGGCACCGGCCCTTCATAACCAAAGAACTTGGCTCGGGGTTTTGGTACGAGAGAGGAAGGAGCCTTTGTCGCGACTAAAACACCCTCAACTCGCCCCGTCTTTCGACGGGCCTCAATTAGCATCCAAATAATCATCTTATACTATGTATGGTTCGACAATTAATACTATGATAGTATATTACATCACACAAGAAACTTGAAATGGAAAATCTAAAGATAAAATATCATTCATAAGATCTAAGTCAAATATCATACAATGTAAAGTGAAAGATCACAAAAATAAACCTAGGAAAAATCGTCTAATCATATATCAAGTAATTAGTTTCCTTAATCTAAAGGGGACGTGAATTGTTCTTGAAACAAATAAACAAAGAAAATCAAAATATGCTTAGCAAGCTAACATGATGCATGTCATTCTTTGAGAGAAGAAGATCTCTCAATCCCCGGGACGAATGAGAAAGGATGATTAGATCGAGGGGAGCATGAACGTGTGATCATGATCATTCCTTATAATCTTCTTAGATTAGGAGTTACAAAAACCCCAAATATTTGCATGAATGCAATGTATGTATCTAGAATGTGCCAAGGTTGTGGTGTGCTTTGTGTTCATGGATTCCTAGAATGACTTAGAAGTCTAGGATGTGTATGAATGAATGAATGAAATCAACATGGGATATGTACAAATGTAGTATGAACTACTTCCTAAGATATGAAATAATTTGGAATGCATATGAGCATCAAATCAAAGAATGAAAGTTAAAATGTGCTTGCTGTGAATAGTGGACAGAACAGTAGCATCATCTTTTGGAAATTGAAAAGAGGGGTTAGGTATGTTTTCAATGCATGATTTTTTATGGAGATGTTCCTTATTGTGTCTAGAACACAACCCAAAAATCCAATCCTTAATAACTATCACAGTTTGAGAGAAATCATATAAACAACAGAGGTCACTCAGAAACAGAGTCCGTACTGTCGACTAAAATGTTAGAAAATCTTAGAAAATGAAAAAGAATGATCTAGAGGCCCATTTTATACAAAAAGTTTCCTAAGACATTTAAGTTTAAGGGAAAAATAAGTTAGGACCACCCTTTTTGGAAACGTTTTCTGGAAAAGAAGTTGGAAGTGGACCTAGCTGCTGTGACAGAAAAGACAGAATGTATGGAAGGAATGTTTGGGTCCAAATGGACCATTTCCAAGTACTGCCACGTCAAGCCAAAAATCATGGGTGTTCTCTAATGAGTTAGGAAGATTTTCCAAGTGGCCTTGCAGCCATATGTTGAGTATTGAGTTCTAGAAAAATCTTTGAACTCAGATTACTCACTGTTTTGACTCACTGTTTTGAAAGTTTTGGAAAAAAAACCTAGAGTTTTGTTTCTTGAGATTAAAATGAGGGGTTTTAAGAGGGGTTTTGGAGTAGATGTTTTGAAAGCATATTTTCAATACTCAATGAAGATTATAGCCATTTGAAATTTCAACATCAAACTCATCATCAAGAACCTCCAAGATTGTTGGAGATATTTATTTTTATTTGAACATAACTTCAATACACTTCAAGAATACCTTGGAGGTATTGAAGTTATGATCATCATCTATCAAACATGTTTTTGAGGTCAAAAGCTACTATCCATAAGGATTCACTCACCTCAAACTTCATATCATCATTTAGATGATGATGAACGAGTAAGTAAATAAAGAAAATAAAAAAGAAATGAGGTAAGAAGAGATGAACATAATATGAATAAGTAAGTAAGTAGCAATCAATAGATGATAATCAATGTGATTTTGGACTTGTAGCTTGGTGTTTCACTCATAGATTTTGACATTTGGACATGGAAGTAGCTTCCTAACTCAATAATGCTCAAGAATGGTGATTGGGGGTGTTTAGAATGTGAAGTATAAGAGAGGTAATGGAAGAAAATAAGATTAAAACTCACTTTCTATAGCAAAATAGTAGGAGGAAGCTTCTTTTCTCTCTTCTAAACCTATCTCTATCTCTCTTCTTCTCTACAATTTTTCAAGCTTTTACACTTGGACCCCCCAAAATGAAGGGCAATGGGGGGTTTAAATAGGCCAATTTGGGGTGGTTTTGGGGTTTTAGAAGTACTCCCATTGGTCCCAAACAACTGTGAACACAAAACTATGTCGTTTTGGCTTTCAATTAATCAAATTGGACCCCCAAAAAATTTACAAAAATGGACTCTGTGAGGGTTGAGTGCCGCGGCGGCACTGGGCCAGTGCCGCGGCGGCACTGCTCCTCAGAAGCCCAAAAAATTACGTTTAGGCCCCCAGAGGTTCCGGTATTCGCGAAAAGGCCCTATTTCGTCCGAAATTCACAAAAAATGCATATGAACTCCAAATTGAGGTTGTGATATACCGTTGGAAAGGTAATGGAGTCTACTTTACATAAAAAAATAGTTCAGAGATAGGTCACTTTGAAAAGTTTTGCGGTATTCGCGATAAAAGCCGATTTGATCGTCTTTTTCGCCTTTGAAAATTCATAATAAATTTGTTTTAAATCCAGAAATTATGTGCAATATACCGTTGGAAAGCTATTGACCTCTAGTATCCATGAAAAATATTTGAAAATTATTTCGGTGCCCCGATTCCAAAGTCAAATCTTGGTCAAACTGGCAAACCTGGGATTCCCGGGAAGTTCTGGGAACCTCTGGGAGCTCCCAGGAGTTGACGTTTTCGCTCGATTCTCTTTTAAAACTCATTTTAATACTTTTCTAATGATTCCGGTGAATTCGGATGATTTCGGTCACACTTGGTCAAACCTTGGTCAAATCTGGTCAAACCTTGGTCAAACCGGTCAACGAGGACTTTCCGGGAACTTCCGGGACTTCCGAGGGTCTCTGGGAGCTGACGATTTTATTTGATTTTACTTAAAAACTCATTTTATCGTTTTTCTTACGACGTAGCACATTTCCAGAACTTTGGGACCAAATCTGGGAGTTTTCGGGCTTTCAGGGGCATTTTGGTCATTCTGAACATTCTGAGAGACAGAACTAACTTCTAAGAGTCCTTTTAAGTCTTTTTCGATCATTGTGAACCATCAAGCTATGGGTCTCCTAAATCTGATAGCCGACAAAATGGGGTGTCTACAGCAACTCTCAAAGAGTACGACCATATTCATCACCATTTTTCGTCCTATTTCATATTTCAAAAAAAGCTTATGATGCATATGTCCTCCATTTATTCAAGAGGTATAGAAAAGGAAAAAAGATAGATAGAATAAAAGAAAATTATTTCTAAAACAACAAGAAATCCAAGTAGCCGGTCATGGGCCAAGGTGAGTGAGGGGATTGACTTGGGCCCCTAATTTTATAAGGCCCAATCCAAAAAAAGCCCAATTTTATAAGGCCCCAACCAAAACTAAATAAAAATAAATTATTATTATTATAATTATATTTTTTTTTTGCCATTTAATACATATTTTTTTTGAGTGGAATGGACCCAATTGAATAGGAAACAAGGTTTGGTTTGATTTGGTAACATATCAAGTCTTTGCAGATTTTAAGAAAATACCCAATTCTGTAGCATGTTAACTTTAAAGTCCAACCACCTATAAATATATAATATATATATATATATATATATATGTATGTATGTATGTGTGTATCAAAGCCCAACTTAAAACCTTAGTTGTTAACACAAAATGAAATTTCCGTAGGTTATAACTTATATGTTGATCCAATGGACCAATGGTTATGGAGTCCATGCAAATATTTTTGAAAACAAAATGTATATTGATCCAATTGTTAGTGCTAGGATTACATCTCTAGACCTTTTTTTTAGGGAATCACTAACACATTGAATTCTCAAAAAAAAAAAAAAAAAGTATAACATGTAAATATACCCGCAAATAATGTATAAATAGATCCAAATAATTTCGTTGCGGGGCCACTGAGAGCCCCTCTTTCAATGCCGCATTGGACCCCCAATTTATCAGGCTGCCTTGAATCCAAGTTACCAACCCCAAAGCCATCGCCATCTTTCCTTAGAAACTATGTCCTCCAAGTTACTAATTGAACTAGTAATGATCTCGTGTAATGCACGGGAGAGTTAGCAAGACAAAATATCACATGATAAAAAATGGTTTTAAATTAAAAAATCGAAGAAAAATATTGCAAGTGATTAAAAATGATAAAAAAAAAATGTGTATATTTACTGATGACGTGTGTAAAATGTCTCATAAAAGAAAGATATTTGTCCCACTAAAAATTTAAAAAATATTTAAAATAATATGATTGTGAGAGAAGTCACCCAATTACATCTATTTTTTCTTTTCTTTTTTTCCTTCAGAGAAGTACGAAAAAAAAATCCCAATATGACTATATGCTCCACAGAATTGTTTTTTTTTTTTTGGAAAAAGCCAATTAAGCATTTCTTTTTTCTTTTCGTTTTACTTTCTTTAAAAGCTTGATCGAAAAAAGAAGAAAATTATTTCTTTTTTAAAAAACTTCCAAAAAGCTAGAGTGGCGTTTGATAGCATTTTTCTTTTTTTTTTTTCCTCTAAAAGAAGCTTGTGTTTAGTTTTTTAGAACAAAATAGAATATGTGTTTGGAAAAATATGGCCGTTCTAGAAAATAAAAATAAAAAAAGAAAAAAAAAGGAAAAAAAAGAAAAGAAAGAGGAAATAAAAACATCAGCAAAACCTTTTAATTTCAAAACTTCTAATACTTCTAAATATGTACGAGCAAGACAATGAATAATTACAATCACTTCTCTTGGATCCTATTTATGTTAGTCTTCTATATTTTGTCAAATACTTTTTACAATTTTTTTTTGGATGATATTGCTTTGTGCTGGGCCATGGTGGGATGATTGTAAGATGGTGTTTTTCTTTTGGTTTTTGTAGGAGAGCTACAAAATGGTTGATGTTTCTTTATCCTAATAATGATTTATTTATTTATTTATTTTTTATTATTATTATTTTTTTGTTAAAAAAAAAATAAAAAACATGTTCACAAAAATCGTCCATGTGTCAAAACACATGGCATAGGCATAACTTAAAGAGTAATGCTAGGTGTACACAAATTTTGTACACACTTTTGCACACAAATCCTTTATATGCATGTGCCTTGTGTTGTTTAAATTTTTCACACTTTTCTGTGCACCTCTTGCACAGCACATGGTACATGCATTTAAAGCATTTGTGTGCAAAAGTATGTGCAAATTTTTGTACACCTAGCATTACTCTAACTTAAATTAAACTTTGAGAAAAAATTATTTAAGTTGGTGGGTGTGAATAGAATTAATTCCCCAATGCATTATTGCAAAATAAAAAAACAACATAATAAGATATACAATATGTGCGAAGCTATCAAGGACAGAACTTAATAAAAATATATACAGTATTTTGTTAAAGTATAAAATTAAAATGGGTAAATTACATAAATCCCCCCTCAACTATGATTCTTTTAACTCAGTACCTGATTTTTTTATCTGACAAATCAACCTCCTCAAGTATACATATTTGACACTTTCAATCCTTCCGTTCAGCTCACCGTCTAAAATGTTCCACACTTGTACTGGTTATGCTCACATGATAGAGAGAGATAAAATTAGGACAAAATTATCCTCATCTTCTTCCTTCTCTTGGAAGTTGTTTGTGATGAAAATATCCAGCCAATGTAACGGCGCCACTTGAAATTCGACGTGGCAGAAAGGCTGGTTAAAATCGAAACAATGCAGGAGCAGTTATAGCAGTTTGTGGGTCTATTCTATTCAGAGTAATCAACTGCCAAGGGACACGTGTCAATCATTGTGGAATAACTGAAGAAACAAGTGTCAATCCAAGGACGTGCCATGTGTGAGGACGGTTTTCAGTTTGAAAAGAAGAGGGAACTTTCAAACAAAATTGCTGAGAAGCCTCGACGTCTAAAAATAGAAGAAGTTTGTATTCGAAAGTGATCCCTCGATCAACATCAACATATATCTTTCAATACATTTACTATATTTTTATCTAGACACTTAAATTTAGGAGTAGTACACCTTCGAAGTCATCTTCAAGGTTAGATTGTAGTATGTTTAATTTAATAAAAGTAGTTTATTACTTTATTGTTCTCTTTACTGTTTTATTTAGGAGTAGTTGTCCTAGAATAAGTTCGAAGTGCTTCAATTAATGACATCTTTACACGATAAAAGTCCTGTTCAAGGCATCAAACGTCACCACAATTTGCTTGGTGAGGCGCAGTTTGGATACTTAATACACACACACATTGGCAATTTGCTTGCCTGGCACGCTCGCACACATTTTAATTTTCCAACCAAACACTTTTGGCACGCCCGGTGGGACCCTAGTGTCAAAGGATGGCAAACAGAAACCTTCGAAGCAATAGGTCTGTTGATAACGCTAATGTTGGTGTTAGTATTGCTGAAACTGGTGGTTCTCCACACCAAGATCCTCAGAGCAGCAATACTGGGAATCATGCGACTAATGAGAGCCCAGAAATAGGAGTTGAAAATTTAAATCCAATTCCAAATAATGGGAATGTTGGTCTAGAGAGTCAACATGACTTGGTGAATCAATTGACACCAATATTTGATCATTTGGGAAATATGATCCAGAATGTTAATGTTCTAATCACTTCCCTTAACAATAATATACCACAATTTACACCAATAATGGTGCCAAATGGAAATCCTTCTATGATTCGACAGAATGAAAGAGGATATACCCATGGCTTGTTTCAGCCAAATCCTATGACTCATGCAAATGGGCCTCCTTTTAGGCCTAATTCACAGGAAAGTTTATATATGTCTGCCCCTAATAATACTCCTCCAGTATTCGAAGGGATGCAAGGGACTCATATGAGTGGTCAAGATTATAATCATAGATCAGTGAATACTAAAGAGCCTAGGCCTAGAGAAAACATAATAGGCCAGAATAGGAGAATAAACAACAATCCTGTATTTGAATCAAACCCTACTGGAATAGGAGTGGGTCGAAGGAATGAAAATCCTAGAAGAGTGGATAATAATCCTCAACCATCTCCAATACCACCGATTAATCCTCCTTTGGGTCTACCAGGTCATCAACCACTTAATATTGTTGATACAAATGACATGATTAATTTAATCCATGAGGTTTGTAGACCCATGGCTCGGGGGGTACAAACTCCAGTTTACAAGAAACCTTATCCTGATTGGATTGATAGGATTGAGTTTCCTAGGGGATTTAAATTCCCCACTTTTGCTATGTTTGCTGGAGATGGGAGTCAATCCACGGTTGAACATGTAGCAAAATTCATCAGTCAGTGTACTGATGCAGGAAATAATGAATACCTTAGGCTTCGTTTGTTTCCTAGTTCGTTGACAGATATTGCATTTACTTGGTTTATTAATTTAGCCCCTAATTCGATCCATAATTGGACACAGATGGAAGAATCCTTCCATACTCAGTTTTTTCAGACAGAACCAGAAGTGTCAATGGCTGAGTTGACCAGATTATGTCAAAAGCCTGATGAGAAGGCTACTCAGTTCATAAATAGATTCAAAAGGGCTAGGACAAAGTGTAAAATCATTTTACCTGAGCCTGAATTCGTTAAGTTGGCCCAAAATAGTCTCGAATTTAGGCTTCGAAAGAAATTTGATGCTTTAGAATTTAGAGATCTTGTTGAGTTAATTGCTCGAGTCTTTAGATATGAAGCCTTATTGGAAGAAGAAAATGAAAGGAATGCTTCTTCAATAAAGACATATTATAAAGATCCTAATTATGAGATAGATGCTGCAGAAATAATAGGAAAATAACCTTTCACATGTAAGAGTCTTGTGAAGAAAAATGTTTCTGCTGAAGTATACAAATCATCATTCAAAAAATATTCATTCGATGTTTTTAAATTGGATGAAATATTTGATCATCTGATAGAAGGAAAAATTATCAAATTGTCTGATGGGACAAAATTACCTTCTAATGATGAATTAAAAGGTAAAAAATACTGCAAGTGGCATAATTCTTGGTCTCATTCGACTAATAATTGTACTGTTTTTCGAGACAGGATTCAAGATCTGATCAAGAAAGGGAAATTGAAATTCCCTGAAAGACAAATGGGGGTTGATGAAGATCCATTCCCAGCAGTACAAGAGGTATCAATCAATGTCCATGACATTTCCTTCGAAGCTTTGGTCAAGGAAAGTGAAAATGCAAAGTCAGAGGACCAGATGAAAAGACTTGAAGAAATAACAAGGAAAAACCCTGAGTTATTAGTCTTCAACCATGAATATGCAAAGAATTTATGCATTAGTTGTGGGAAGAGATATGCTGAAATCTATGATGAAAGGGTTGGAGCCAAAACAGGCAGGAAAAACAAACAGCCTTTGTTCGAACAAAAGAGGGTGAACACTTCCTGTGAGCCTCCTTTCCAACCAATCATGAATGTTGGGAGAGGGCAGTTTAGAGGACCCATTTATCAAGCTTCAACATATATTGGTCCTATGACAGCAAGGTATGCCTCAAAGCCAATGGCTCCTTTGAAAGCCAATTTTTCAAGGAATTTTTATGTTGGTAACTATGTTCGACCATCAAGAAACATGCAATATGTAAGGCCAGGTTTCCTTCCTGCACCAAAGAAACATTATGGGATACAGAGAGAAAGACAAACTCAATTCATGCCATCAAAATTGGTACCAGCACATGTGGTACAAACTGAGATAGACATGGAAGCAATGAGTAAATCACCAAAAGCTAGTGAGACATCATAATCGTGTGAATCTGCATTGGTATCAGGAGTGCCAAACTGGTTTGTATTGCAAGATGATAGAGTCAAAAGTATGATGGAACAACAAGGCTCTCAAAACAAGAATAGGATGATCAGACCTCCTCATGTTGAAAAAAATACATGGCATGTGCTTCAACATCCTAAGGAAAAGAATCGAAATATGGTTCCTATGATAAATAGGACTCAACAAAGGAGACTTCAGAGGAAGTTTACTATGTGGAAAGAATTTTCCAATATGCAGGCTCAGAGTCAATAATTAGGAAATGAAGTCAAAAGAGATTCTAGTGATATTTCGAGACCTAATCCCAAGTTCGATCGAAATACAAAAGTTGATAGTGATACTATGTCTGAGGAGAATATCATTAAAGCCAAAGTACTAGAATTAGAAAAGGCAATGAGCATTGATGATGGACATGAAGCAATGACAGTGGTAGAATCTAAAGTTTTGGGAAACGTTGAAATGAAACTCGAAGATGAAAGTACTAAGAGTGAGAATATGTTTATTCAGTTTGGCACATTTCCAGAGCAAATGGAAGTTAACACTGCTACATTCATGTTACCAAAAATCTTCGAAGCAACATAAGATCAACAAATAGATGAAGAAATGGAAATGGAAGTATCTACTGAGGATGTCTCTGAGGTAAATCTTCCTGAGTTTGTTTTTAGTGATTGTAATTTTGTTTATTCATTCGAAGAATCATCAACAGAAATGACTAAGCATCTTAGACCATTATATATAAAGGCTTGTTTAAATGGTGTCCTTTTAAACAAGGTATTGGTTGATAATGGTGCAGCTGTCAACATTATTCCTCAGAATACTTTGAAAAAGATTAATAAACAAAATGCAAAGCTGATACAGACTCATATTATGATATCAGGCTTTACTGGTGATAAGAAAAACACCAAAGGAGTAATACCTGTTGAAACTATAGTAGGTTCGAACAAATCCAAAACTGCTTTCTTTGTGGTAGATGCTAGTCCTAGTTATCTGTTTATACCATAAAATATAATTTTACTATATTACTATAGTTATGCCATTTTAATATGTTGCTATTTTACTATATAATAATAATATTATTATTATTATAAGCTATTTTGGCTTGCCATGGAAGCCATTTGGAATTTCTTGCAGGACACTTGGCATCGTAGGATTGAAGCAAAGGAAGTTACTTGAATCAATGGTAATGATGAAGATGGAAGTTAATTTGGAAGGATCTTCTCTTGGAAGAAACACATGTGTAAATGAATTTGAATTGGTAGTTAATGTAATAGGAGGGAAATATTCAAATTCAAATGGTTAGTTATAGGTTTCTTCTATAAATAGATGTAGTATACTCCTTTGTAAAGGGTCCTTGACCACAACAAACAAATCAATACATCAATGTAGCATTAAATTATCTTTTTCATTCGGTCATCATATATGGTCATTTCTAATTTACTTTACTTTACATTTTAGTTACTTTAGTTTAATGTAACTTATTTTGGTTGTAGTTATACTTTAATGCTTTAGTTGTCCATAGTTTAGTTGTTCATTCCTTTGTGCATTTTAGTTCATTTCGAATGCATGTCAATTGTCAAATTATAGGATCTGTTAGAATTAATTTGTAGTCTATTTAATATCGAAGGCTTCCTTCGAACTCTTTTCTTCTTCTTCTTCTTCTATTTAGTATTTCATCTCACACGTTTGAAGTCCTTGTTAAGGCATCGAACGTCACCACAATTTGTCTGGTGAGGCGCAGTTTGGATCATACACATTGGCAATTTGCTTGCCTGGCACGCTCGCACACTTATATATTTTTCAACCAAACATTTTTGGCACGCCCGGTGGGACTCAAGTGTCAAGATGAATTTTGATGGGTTGTATATTTCACCCTCATCAACACCAATCTTTGGTGGTAATGAGTTCGAATGGTTATATGTACTCTCACTAACACCAAACTTTGGTTATGGAAATTTTGATGGGTTGTATGTATCCCCACCAACAAGATATTATGGTGATAAAAAATGGTTCATTGATTTAGTTCCATTATTGGAAGAATTAAAGGATCAAGCATTTAGTTTAAAAACTAAAATGTATGAAATGGCTCGAGGGGTGTCAACTATTCTTCAAAATTATGAGCCAATTGCTGGAATAAATTAATTATGAAGAATCTTCAAGATCCTTTAATGGTGGAAATAAAAAAATCACCAACATTCTCATCACCCATATTAGTTAATCAACCAAATAATAGTGATAAAAATGTACCCGAGGAGTGTATTTTTCAACCAACTTTGGTTGAGAATCATGAACAAACTTTTGTTCATAGATTTGAGTTTTTCAACATTATTCAAAGTGTTGAAACATATGAATTATTTAAGCCAATCATGACTTTAATTGGTCAATACCCACATTGGCTTTGTGGGGCTCATCAAAAATTGGTTGTGACCATGTGGCTCCTTTTGTGGCAGCATTTTTATCAATATCATATACAATCGGTTGTATCACTGATCGAACTTTACTCTTGAAAGTTTCGGTTTTATTGAAAAAAAGGGGGGTTCATACCAGACTGATAAATGAAGACAAAGTGAGACTTTGGAATATCTCCTCCCATATACCATTGATGGGGGCTGTCACACCCGTTTCATAATTTGCATGCTTTTAAAATAAGACAGAGTGGTAACATGTGGAAATATTAAAGTTTATTAATATTGAGTTGAGGTTGACTGTGAGTCAACAGTAAGGTGTCAGTGAGGACACGGGAACATGGTATTTCATGTTACATTGGCATTGTTAAATGACATTTACATGAATTAAATGTTATTTGAGATATCTGTTATTTTGTGAATAGTAAATTTACCTGAGTAGAGTAAATTCTGGTAATTTTGATACTGTTAGATATCATTTTGAGAACTGTGGTGAGAACGTGAGTGCCACGTTAAATAAAAGGTAGGTTGTGTAGAGATTCCACAGAATTTAGTTTTCGGACGTTATTTTTGGACCCAAACGAGACTTAGTTGAAAACTTTTGTAAATTATAACTTTTACTCGTAAAGGCATAAAATGAACGTGTGCGACGTTTCATGGGTTAATTAGAAGTTTTGAGAACTCGCGGGGTGATAAACGTAATTCCCATAAAGTTTTTTTTATAAATAGTAGTGGATGAGATTCATTCTCATCCAAAACTTTCCAAAAATATATTGAGAGAGGAGAGAGAAGGGAGACTTGGTGCTTCAGGCTTTGCGATGCCAATTGACGACCGTTCGTCCGTCAGATTTTCTCCAAATTTCATATTTGAACTCGTGGAGGTAAGACCTACGTTTTGATAGTAATTAGGCCACGTTTGGCAAAGTTTTCCGAAAATTCTAATTTCTAGAAATAAAATCAGGTAAAACTTGTAGGAATCGTCTCAAATTTGAAATTCGACGTTTATTTAGCTCCCTAGACGATCCCTCAAAGTTTGAAGAGAATCGCACGAGGTATGAATTCTAGATCTATTAAATATATGAATTTTCATGTTTTGAACATCATTTTTGATATCTTTGGATCCGGGCGAAATTCATGTATTAGTTAGGCCCGTTAATTATGCACGTGAAATTATGTGAAAAGCACATATAACTGTTTATGTGAGCATGTTATGTGTCTACTTGGGTCAAAGGGGAGTTTGGTGCAAATTCATCCGGGGTAAGCTCCTCAAACCTTGAGGATTGTGATTTTGATTGTGATTGTGATGGAAGTGGAATTGTGGTTGTGTCTGGATTGGAGGTGTGCCCAACCAGGACACGGTACCTGGTATGGAGGAAGGCCCAACCAGTGTACGAGATGCGTGGGAGAGGTGGGCCTCCTACGGCATCGACCGGATGAATGCGTACCACTCACCCTAGAGACTATTTCTATGTGTTTTAGATGCTTAACCCATGAACTGCCATATAAGCATACATTTAGAATTGTACACTCAGTATATAGCTGAGCAGTGGAGATGTACTCCATTGCAGGTAAGAAGAAAGACAAGAAGAAGCGTGAGGAGTGAGGCCGTGGAATGCCGGGGAATCAATTGTTTATACTTTTGTTCTACTCCGAACTTGTAATAATAACCTTGAATTCGTAGTATGTTGTAATATAATCTGAACTTAGAATTAGTACTTGTAATCCCTAGTAAACGCTCTTGTATTTATGTTTTGAATGATGGAATATAGTGGTTATATGTTGGCTTGGAGTTGGGAGAACCTTGAGTGGGAAATATGCAGTTTTGGGTTTTGCTGACAGAAACCAGTCGACTGGTTTTTGATCCAGTCGACTGGATCATTGTGTTGAACTGGTTACTGCTTTGTTTCGTCTGAGGATCAGTCGACTGAGTTGAGAAAACAGTCGACTGGATGGAGCCCCAGGCCATGACATTCTGCTGGATAGGGTACCAGTCGACTGGACATTTTCAGTCGACTGATAATTTTAGGCACCAGTCGACTGGGTCCCCGACACAGTCGACTTAATGGGCTGTTATAATTTGAAACCTTTCTGTTTGAGATCACCAGTCGACTGGACCCTATTACAGTCGACTGGACCCCTGTTTTCAAAACTGTTTCTTTTGGACGTGTTTCAATTGGCCAAAACTTTTTATAACTCTGATTTTAATGGATTTTACAAATTCAGAGGGTAATGTTTCCTAAAGTTTTAACTACCCAGGGTTATTTTAAAGTTCTTTTCGCTGCGTATAGTTATATGATGTTTGGATGAGCCTTGGTGGCGTGCCACATGTCCTATTTCCACGCGTAGTGGGATGGGTCATGACAGGGGCCCACAGTCATGACAATTTGATGTATAGTATGGATTTCCTGGTTAATACATGGTGTAAGGTTAATCTCTTTGAATATGGCATAGGTGGGTTGATGTGATACAAGTGCCACGATTGATGTCCATATCAGGAGCAAGTTTTGGCATTGAACAGTTTTTACTGGTTTGACGTATAAGATCGGAGTTGTGAATTCTATGGGTATGGGTTATGAAAATTCGGTCTACACAAAAAAAAAAAAACCTTTTTAGTTCATTAGTTCTTTGATTGGTGTATAAACCAAAAACTTATTCGATTGATGATATACCAATAGTAATTGGTTAAATAAAAGTATTTTCAAAAATACTTTTATTAGTTTCAAAGCCATTTTAAAATAGTTTATTCAAAGCTTTTTTATTGGCTTCGAATCCGGTTCAAGGTAGTTTATTTATTATTCGAGGCTATTGCATTGGCTTCGAAACAGTGTAAAGCCATATTTTGGTGTTCGAAGGCAAATTTAAAGCAATTTATTTTATGTTGAACCTGTTGTTTTGGCTTCGAAGCACGTTTAAAGCCATCATTTTTGTGTTCGAAGTTTTGCATTGGCTTCGAAGCAAGTTTAGAGCCAATTATTTTGATTCAATACTATTGTTTTAGCTTCGAAGCCACTTTGAAGCAGTTTATTTTGTATTCGAGGCTATTTTATTGGCTTCGAAGCAATTTAAAACATTTAAATGTTCGCATTCGATGCTATTTTATTGGCTTCGACATCGATTTAAAGCCATTCACTTTATGATCTAAGTTAATATATTGCCCACGAATGCTACTTGTTGTGTTGGCTTTAAAGCAAGTTATATTATTTTATGGAAATCAAGAAATTGGTTCTTCAAAAATTACGTACGCTTCATTTTCAAAGAACCAGGAGGGCTTATGTTTATACCATACAATATAATTTTACTATATTACTATAGTTATGCCATTTTATTATGTTGCTATTTTACTATATAATATTATTATTATTATTATTATAAGCTATTTTGGCTTGCCATGGAAGCCATTTGGAATTTCTTGCAGGACACTTGGCATCGTAGGATTGAAGCAAAGGAAGTTACTTGAATCAATGGTAATGATGAAGATGGAAGTTAATTTGGAAGGAGCTTCTCTTGGAAGAAACACATGTGTAAATGAATTTGAATTGGTAGTTAATGTAATAAGAGGGAAATATTCAAATTCAAATGGTTAGTTATAGGTTTCTTCTATAAATAGATGTAGTATACTCCTTTGTAAAGGGTCCTTGACCACAACAAACAAATCAATACATCAATGTAGCATTGAATTATCTTTTTCATTCGGTCATCATATATGGCCATTTCTAATATACTTTACTTTACATTTTAGTTACTTTAGTTTAATGTAACTTATTTTGGCTGTAGTTATACTTTAATGCTTTAGTTGTTCATTCCTCTGTGCATTTTAGTTCATTTCGAATGCATGTCAATTGTCAAATTATAGGATCTGTTAGAATTAATTTGTAGTCTATTTAATATCGAAGGCTTCCTTCGAACTCTTTTCTTCTTCTTCTTCTATTTAGTATTTCATCTCACACGTTTGAAGTCCTTGTGAAGGCATCGAACGTCACCACAATTTGTCTGGTGATGCGTAGTTTGGATCATACACATTTGCAGTTTGCTTGCCTGGCACGCTCACACACTTATATATTTTCCAACCAAACATTATCATGCCTTATTAGGAAGAGATTGGATTTATGCTAACAGATGTGTTCTTCTTCAATGTATCAGAGACTGTTGCTTGTGAAGGAAAATTGTGAAGTCAAAATAGTAAAGGATGATACTCAGCCCTTTCATACAAGTTCTAACTGTGTCGAAGCGCAACTGTATCAAGAGAATGTTAAACCAATTATCCTTAAAGAGTCAGAAGATGAATCCCCAAAAGAAAATTGGGATATTTTGGCTGATATGCCATTTGATTCTTTAGAACCATTAGATGATGGCAAAATGGTTTAATGGCTCATACACCAATAGAAATATAACATGGATAGGCAATATAACAAAATTTTAAATTACGAACTCATCCGAAGTTTGAAGCAGTATTTTGAAAAAATCACTTTGAAAATCTGATTGGTAGGGGAAAAAAAAAAAAGTGATTTAGATTCTAGATATGATAATATCTTCTTTAGATCTATACTTAATGTGCATAATAAACTTTAAAAAATTAACAATGAATAGTAACAGACATGTGATTTTAAATTGTAAGTTGTTATAATTTATGTATATATATTTATTGTAAAATGCAATGTTGTTTGGGAAAAATACACTTAATGAGTGAAGTGAAATTTATAGAAGCTGCCACCTGGCAGAAGCAATGTACACTAACGTATAAACGCAGTCACATAGCAATCTCTTTGAGCTGTAATATTTTCAGGCTATACAGTTCAGTTGTGGAAGAAGTTCACAAACTTGAATTTTTGGCTTGCTTTGAATTCTTTTATATCAACAAAAAAAAAAAAAAAAGGAAAAAAAAGAAAAGAAATGATCTCTTCTTTTTCAATCATAAAGTTGGATACAAACTTACATGCACAGAAAGGAAATCAGTACAGAAACAAAAAAAAAAGTTTTATAAAAAATTTACAAGATGTAAAACTCTTCATTAATTAATTACATATTGATTTATAGAACACTGTTTCTAATTTCAACATTACTAGTCTTGCGTCTTGACGCAATGTCAACAACTTTTAAGTAATTAACTTTCATAAACTTAACCATTATCTTGGTCATTTCATATTTAATTAATTAATTCAAAATTAATTTTTAGAAAAAAAGAATCAGATATGATCTACAAACAAAATGAAACAACATATATCTGAAAAATCACATCATAAAAAAAAAAAAAAAAAAAACGAGACAATTTTATTTACTAAGCCATAGTGAAAACAAGAAGCACCAAACATAGAACAAGTTGTTCCCAATTTTGTCCCCTCAAACAAAAAAATTAACACAACAAAGAAAAACTGAAAAATAAAAAGAAGATTAGCTCATATCTTCTTCCTAATTATTTTCTCCCTCTCTCGATCAATAGATAAAAATATAAAAATCATGCATTAGGTTTAGGAGGTGCAGGAGCAGCAGATTTAGGAGGTGCCGGAGTGGCAGATTTAGGGGGTGCAGGAGCAGCTGGTTTGGAGCAGATTTCCTTGATAGCAAACTGGAAAGCAGGGCTTTTAAAAATTCCGAAAACTGGGGAAGAACAATCTGGGCCAACTGCATTCAGAGCATTGCAACACTCGGCATTTAACGACAAACTATGTGTCAAGAAGCCCGCGAAAAATTGTTGCACGCAACCCTCTACACCGTGGAGGGCCGACCAGCACTTGGTGATGTCATCACCGCCCGAGTCACCGCCGCCGCCGCCTCTGCCTTGGGTCACCGACCCAGGGGATGGCATGTGGCCGGGCAGGGGTGGGAATGTCCATTTGGGCCATGAGGGCAGGGGTGGGTGTGCCCCTCCTGGTTTTGGAAATGTCCATTTGGGCCATGAAGGCAGGGGTGGGAGTGCCTCTCCTGGTTTTGGAAATGTCCATTTGGGCCATGAAGGCAGGGGTGGAAGTGCCCCTCCGGGTTTTGGGAATGTCCATTTGGGCCACGAGGGAAGGGGTGGGAGTGCCCCTCCTGGTTTTGGAAATGTCCATTTGGGCCATGAGGGAAGGGGTGGGAGTGCCCCTCCTGGTTTTGGGAATGGGCCCCTAATGCCTGGGAATGGATGACCAAAGCCTGGTCTTCTAGGGAAGAACCATTCTTCTTGTTTGGTATTCGGCATTTCATTATTGGCTAAGCTGTGGGTAACCCATGAGGTAAGGCAAACAAGGAAGAAGAGAAAGGTGGCTGGAATTCTAGCCATGGCTTGAAAGTTGAAACACACACTCTCTCTCTCTCTCTCTCTCTCTCTCTCTCTGGACTTGATTTCTCTGAAGTTGGAGTGGTGAGAATGATGGGTTTTGGTGGATATTTATAGTGTTTAGTTACTAATTTGAAATGGAATTATCACAATTTTGAGGTGATTTTTTTTTTCTTTTCTTTTTTATATCATTGTGATAAGTTGTTGGAAGTGGTTCTGTTCTTCTATAACACCCTTTTTATGACATCACTATTGTACATTTATTCTGTTTTTCCATAACACTCTTTTTGTGACATCACTATTGTACATTAATTTGTTTGTAAATAATTACTTCTCTAGTAGTATATGATTGGTTGACAATTTGGTATAAATTAAACTTGAATTTCTGGACCAATAATATTTTAAATACAACATATATATATATATATATATATACAAATACAATCAAATATGCCTACATTTTTTTTTGGTTTACTTTTGAATTTGAATTCGGATTAGTTCAAATTCAATGGTAACAAGAATATGTTATCAGATTTGTGTTTGAAATTATAATATTTACAGGTGAGATGCATATACATTTTGAAAATGATATAAGTCAGACTCTGATTTTGGTGCTTATCATATCCTTACTAACAAACTTATCATCACATTATTTTTTGGGAGAATTAATTAACAGTCCATAGAATGAGTATTTTTCTATAATCCAACCCCAGCCCCCCCCCCCCCCCCCCCCCCACACACACACACACACTTTTTGAAGGAGATAAGGACAATTGTTTTTGAATAAAATGACCTTAAGTCTATTTTTAAACTGAAAAATAAGGATATTGACAGATTTGTCTCCGTCACACATATAGAACATTTATGTTTTTGTCACCTCAGCATGTTCTTCAAGAAAGTGTTTTTTTTTTTTTTTGTTAAACTTTAAAATGCTATAGCTTTAGTGAATTTGAAAAAAAAATGAAAAAAATAAATAAATAAAATTGTGCCACTGTCGGACCAATATAACATCATGTCATTGTCATTTGCTCCAGTGACATGTTACTATGCAGAAAATTTTTTTATTATATTTTTTTACTATTTTTTTTTAAAAAAAAATTTATGCATGTCACACTGTCTTTTACCTTGGGCAATAATGTAAAGGCAGTAGCATCTGAAAATTGGACAATACATTACCTGGGCAGCACTTAAAGATAGTAACATGTTCTAAAATTGCCATAACTTTGCGATTTTGTGGTCGTTTTAGATGATTTTCTTTTTGTTTGGGCTATCTATAACATATAGACAGTAACATATGTAAATTTTACCGTAAAAACAGTAACATCTGAAAATTGATTATAATTTTGAAATTTGTGACAGTAACATCTGCTCTAATGACAGTAACATCTTTGAATCTTTGGCCATTTTGGATGATTTTTTTTTTATTTGAGGTAAATTTTTTTTGAGATCTACGCAATGGAAGTGTCTGTTTTACAAAATAATAATAATAATAATTTGTAGATATTCATTTGTGAGATGCAAAATTTTGAATTTTTTATTCGAAGAATTTTATAGGCACTATGGATCTTGTTTTGTAGATCTTATTTTGTGGATCAGGGATATATAAAATTGATTGAAAACCGATTTGTAGTTTGAAAGTTATGACATTTTAAAGATTGGAAATAAATGAATAAATAAATAAAATAAAAAATATGGAGAAAAAAAAAAAGAAAAAAGAAAAAAGAAAAAAGAACTATTTTGTTGGTTTGTTAGATAAATTAAAGAACACCCCCATTAATAGCATTTTGAGGGCAATTTTGGTTCATAGAAAATTGGAGGAGCTTTGGCATTAAAAGAAACACGCGTGGACTAATCTCCTATTCTTGGCTATTCCAAGGACCTTTGACCAGACGCCCCTTATTTTTTTTTTCTTCATCGATTGTCACCACATTGTTGTTTGTTTACAATTTTTTTCGTGTACATGTCATGTAATTATTTCTCTATTTTTCTAGGGTCAGTTTGGGGAAGTGTAAAACTAGACGAGGTTCACTTCAAATTTCACTTTTCATTTGATTTCTCTGAGAACGAAGATAATATTGGTTTGATAAAGAACCAGTTTAAAAAAGATTGTTAGATTGAACACGAACTCTCATACAAGAAATTGACACTCGTCAAACAATTGAATTTTTAGAATTGATTTACTTTGAACTATATATCTTTACTTTTTCAAACAACCTCCTACAATAGATAGCATTTTTGCTCACCCAATTTTGGTTCACCTTTGCTCAACTAGGTCTTCATTGGGTGACATGTGTCTTATTTCAGTAATCATGTTAATACTTGATAGCACAACGGCAAAATGGAAATGAAATGGGACACATGTTACTCAATAAAGACTTGAATGAACAATGATAAACCAAAATTGGACAAGCAAAAAAACTTTCCCTACAATAACAACAGGAGCTTTTAAATCCTGAAAAATGCAAGGAAGAATAAAAAGACAGAGAATGAGTGCTTACTCTACAATTATTATTATAATTCCAAGACAACATATCTATAATGACCGCATAGCGCAGTGGATTAGCGCGTTTGACTTCGGATCAAAAGGTCGTGGGTTCGACTCCCACTGTGGTCGTTTCCTAAGTTTTTGACGTACTGTTTTTTAATAAAGTCTTTTTATTTTTTCCGACAAATAAAGCTATGCTTCTCAATTTTTATTTTTCAAAAGTATTTTTCAACACATGTGGCAGTGAGACTCTCTTCAATAATGGTAAGACCACTTCAATATCAATCAATCAAAATCAACTGAGCCTACTGCCACATGTGTTTAGAAATATTTTGAAATTTTTTTTTGAGAAGTATAGCATTATTCTGTTTCTGACAAGTCTTTTACAATTTTACTCACAAGTACATATATATATATATATATATAATGCATATATTATGCTATCCTTTTCAAATTTGGTTTCAAATACTAGAATATCTTTTTTGTGTTTAGTGTGTTTACATGGATTATAAAAAAAAAAAAGAAGGAAACTTAGTCCTAATCTAGAGGTGATATTTAAATTAATTCTGTAGGAAACAACCTTATCTTTTCCTTGTAAAAATATACCTATGAATATATTGTATACAAAACAAATATACTTAAAGATACAAATGTATATGTCAGATTTATATGGCGAATCTCACTTTTAAATTTGAAAATCTTATTCTACTTGCAATTGTTTTGAAATGATCAGATACTTTGAATAAGATTACACATTTTTTTCAAATGAAATTCATGTTTTATCCAAATAATATAATGGAAACTAGTAGACCTTTATTTTCCGTGGCAATTTAATTTCTTTGAATCAATTTCCTTTTCCTAATTCCATTCTGGCAAACCAAACGGTGCCTAGTGTTCATTTGGCTAATTTGAAATGGAATTATGATTTGCTTGTTTCTAAATTTTTATTTTATTACATCATTGACAAGTTGTTGAAATGGATTTTTTTTTTGCCCTATAACACTTATCTTTGGATACATAAATCTATTGTGACCGTCCGTACTAATATACACTTTATTTCATGTCAGTAAATTATTGTTCTGTTATATGATTGGTTGATATATTAATACTTAAATATATGGACCAATCATATTTTGAAATAGTAGGTATGTACAAAAACAATTGCAAGTTACAAGAATTTTTTTTTTTTCATCCAAGTTTACTTGTTATTTGAATTAGAATTTATAAAAGATATTAATTTTTTTTCAAATTTCGATGCTAAAAAAAAAAAGAACAAGAGTCTTTTACTTTTTGAATAATAGATGGGATAGCAACTTGTGTTACTGAAAATATCATAATCTACAAGTAAGATTCAAAACTTGAAATTGTATTGGATAAGTCGTTCTTCCTATGTAGTCTCATTTTAATTTGGTTGTTATCATATCTTCAAGGATCAAGAACATTTATCTAAAAAACAAGAATCAAGAGCAATTGAGCAAACCTTATTACTGCAATATCTATTCATTCAGTTCTTGTCCTACGAGGACTCCCTCATTTTATAAAGGGTAATACTTGGGACACACATAAAACACAATTTTGGGATGCAATCCAAAAGATGTATCTATCTCTCTCATGTGTCATTATGGGATCCAGTGACATCACAGGAGAGATACAGACACATCTTTTGGGTTGTGTTCCAAAAGTTGTGTTTTTGGGTGTGTCCCAATCTTTACTCTTTTATAAAATGCACACCATTCACTTCTCTCTTTCCTATTTTTTCCTCCCACTGATTTCAAAATTTTTTGTTGAAGGAATTTTTTTGCTAAATTAGAGAAGGAATCCCATAGAAATAGGGGGTTAGATGGATTCGTACAAACTCTTTATTGAGAGAGGAGTGAGGGGTGTACATTTTATAAAATAAGGGAATCCTCATATGATAAAAATTGTCTATTCATTTACTTTGGAATTTTTATTTTTCCCCATATATGGCTCTACATACTCTATTACTTGATAAATGCATTTTTATTGCGTGCAAGTCTAGTTTTATAATTTAAAGGAAGGACTCCCTCCTAATGTTTGGTTAAACTGAAACAAAAAGAAAGTGAGTAATAAAATAATATAACATTGTAAGTTTTTCTATTATATCCTTACATTAAATTCGTGACAATTTTTTAGAATAAAAAAGTCAAAAATATAAGAGAAGCATTTTATCTCTCATAATCTGTCAAATTTTTGGACATGTTAAAATATGTGAGCCAGGAGTGAAGTAGCTCCCCTCCATCATCTCGTCCATCTTTTCAAACAAGTGATTTTAACATTTTCCATCCACCCTTCTCATTCCTTCCCCTCTTCCCTCACAATAACCTATGTTTTTCAAATTTGAATTTAAAATTTTTTTGATCAAAAATTTTAAATTTTGTTTTGTTCTCAAATGCTTTGTTATATCACATACAAGTATATGGTATCACCAATACTGACACATCATGTGGTACATCTGTTACAGAGAAATAAATACAAAAATTGTAGTCACCTACATACCCCATGTTGGGAATTAAATACAACATTTTGCTTCTAAAAAAAAAGAGTAGTGCTACATACACACACTTTTTGACACACAGCTTTAAATGCATGTACCCTGTGTTGTGTAAGTGGTGCATAGAAAAGTGTGAAATTCAAATAGCACAAGGTACATGTGTTTAAAGCATAGTGTGTCAAAAAGTGTGTGTACCAAACATTTCCCAAAAAAAAAATTACAATGTTTTAGGATCAAAATCACTCGTACGTATCATAGAAATTCCCCTTCACTTGATATGATTATTATGCTACTTTGTCATTCTCATTAACTTTAACTAAATTTGGAAATCTTACTTGAAATTTTGAAATAAAGCTAGATAAAAAGAAATGCAAATTGGAGTTAGAAAAATATTGGTAAATTTTATATGGTCAGAAACATTAAAAAATATATATATATATATATATATCGACTTTCATAACCACTCGAACCCCAAATTCATCAAGAGATACATAAAAGAAATATTTAAAGAAGATGCCTCAACCTGGTAATATACACTCTTGAAATACCACATTAATCCAAACTATTGTCAAGGTTACAAAAATCAATTTCTCACTTTCTGTCTCACCCTCAGATTTACACAATACAAAAGCAGATAAAGAGCCTTACAAGAACTACTTATAGTGTGATACAAATTACAAGAATTTCACAACAAATATAGATCAACTAAGATTTTTCTAATTGGGTACCAGTTTTTCTCCTCCTAGTAATTTTCTTTGCAGGAACTACAACATTCTCTTCAAGTTCATCTTTCTGCTGATGCTTATTATCATTAACAACAGTTCTTGAAGAATTTATTTGACTCCTCAGCCTCAAAATTTCACCTTTCGCAGATCCCAATTCCTCTTCGAGCTTCTTTCCTTTCTTCAGCAAATTTTCCCTTTCTTTCCCGAGCCTCATCACCATTTCATGTGCATCTTCCAAATTTTCTCGGGTCTCTTGAGTAACCCGTTTTTGATCCAAAAGAGACTCGTAAATTACTTCCTTTTCTTCTTCGAGACTAGAAATTCGAGTATTGGACCCTTCTAATTCTCTCGAGAGTATCAATGCATTTCGGTTCATCTCATCGAGTGATTTAGTAGCCTCTTCCAAGTCTCTCTCAAGAGATTTTCTCTTTTCTTTATCTTTCGAAATTTGATTCCCAAAAACTTGCAACTCTTTGTTCAAAGAAGAAACTACTTTCTTTTCCTCTTTCAGATCACGGGTTGCACTTTCTGCTTTCTTATAAACATCAACCAATTCAGTTTTCAAGCTATTGCGATTCTCTACAGCTTTTTCCAGTTCTTGTGACACAATTTTCAGCTCATTTTCTACTATCTTGAAAGCCTCTTTCACTGACTTCAGCTCTTTAGCTAGCACTTCACCACTTTGTTTTGCCTCATCAAGGCTCGTATGGAATAACTTCTTAGCTACTTCAAACTCAGATTTAACATTTACAACCGCAGCTTCAAGTTCTGAGCACAAATTTTTGGATTCAGTTAACTTTTTACCCAGATCAGAAACTTCGTTTCTTGATTTCCCAAGAAGCTGCTGTGTAGTTTCGAGTTCGTGTTTCATATTCTCCACATTTTTCAATTCTATATCCAGCAATTTCCTCAAATTATCCCTTTCTTGGTACAAATCAGAAACTATTACCTGGTTTTTGCTCACTTCATTCAAAGCTAGCTCAAGCTGTTCTTTAAGCCCGTGAAGCTCGTGCTCTTTTTCTCTCAAGAGCTTAGAATCCAAAGCTGCTTTCTTTTCCGAAGATAACTTCAAATCACTGTATTCCTTTTGAATTGAATCAAATTTCCTACTAGAATCATCTCTCTCAACAGCTAAAAAACTTACTCGAGCATTCAACTCATCCACAACACCATTCTTAAATTCAACTTCTTTTTCAGTTTTTAAAAGCTCGTCTTTCAATGCTTTAATTTCTGAATTTGCTTCAGCTAGTTCCTTTGTAGTCTTCTCATAGATGGATTTCAATTTCTTCAACTCCAATTCTTTTTCATCAATAGTGGAGTTAAGCTTACGGATAGAATCTTCTTTTTCCTCAATCTCTGAACTCAACAAATTACTCTTTTCTTGCAAGAACTCTATAACCCCAACCTTCTCGTTCAATTTTTCTTCGAGTTCCTTTTTTTCTTTGCTAGCTGTTGCAAGGTTATTTTGAAGATCACCCATTTGGATTTTAAGCTCTTCAACCAATTTCTTCTCACTGTGAAACTCTTTTCCAAGGCTTGTTATTGTACTGTTTGCTGATTTAACTTGGTTCAGCAAACGAAGCTGTTCTTCATTTGCTTTCCCAAGTTGCTTTTTCCGGTCTTCTTGTTCGTTCAGTAGTTTTAATTGGAAGTTCTTCTCCAGTGAAACAATGGCAACCTCCTTGTCCTTTAGCTTGGTCTTCACCTGCGCATCCAAGAGGAAACATGTTTTACAAGTCAATGGACAACACATCTCGAAACATAATGTGGAAACATACAAATACTAACACAATACGAGCTTCTAAATCCAAAATATACAAAACATAAAACAAACAAACAAGCACACACACACACACACGCACACACACACACACACACACAAACACACATAGGTCTATATGTATATATTCGGATATGCTAACCTACTACGTCTCTAAAAGTAAGCACTTTTAAATAGACCAAAGAATCTCTGCCCCTTCATTAAAACAAAGACACTATAGTAAATTGACAAAGGATCTAAAGTGAATTATTAATTGCCCTCATTTAATGAGATGACGAGGACTTTTCTTGTCCAATTAAAATAGAACACAAGGTATCCTATTACCTTTGTGAAGTAGGATAGTGAGACCCTAATAGTCATACATATATGCGAATCTATGAAACAGGAGTGAAAACTGAATACGATGTTACAGTCACTGACTTAAGCCTTTGAGAATTAATTAAACTCCATTTGAAAAGTGGCATTGTCCTTTAGGAATTCCCCAGGGCTTTAGCAAAGAGTACAATAAAAGCCAAAAAAAAAATACATAGAGATTGTTTGTAAAAGCCAGATTTCTCACAAAATTTTGGAAGAGAAGTGTTTGGAGCCAAATCTAGAAAACTGCGGTTTCTGACAGTGGAATACTCTCAAGTCTCTCAAAAGATGACACAACTCTTGCAATTCAAGAATAGGCATATGATAAATGGCTTCTCTTTCAAAAATCTTTAGGTTCTGAATTGGTTCATGGCCTTAATGAGGGAAATGAAAAGAAAACACAGAGGAAAATACTTTTTTTGTTTGGTTGATACTTGATAAGGAAAACAGCAGCAGCAGAAGAAGAAAGCAGGTTGAAACAAAATTAAAATTTGGAAGTTTGTGAGTCACTTCTCTTCCTCTTTAATGGAGTTCCTAATATATTTTCGGAACTTTCAATTACAACGTCTTTTCAGCCTAGAGGAAAGCACAAGGAAAAACACAAAGAAAATAGTTTTCCTTTCCTCTTCCTTTTCCTTCTCTAAGTCCGCAAATGAAACGGAGCCTGAGGCGATTGGCACTCTCATCCTTGCAAGAAACCAAGCCTTACACGTCTATATGAATGAGAAGATACTGAAAAGATCAAATGCATACTGGAGAATGTAAGATCTCTAAACCAACCACCAAAAAGATAAAAGTGAGGGGAAAATGGGGTTGTCATTTGTAATACCAAATTAACTTACAGAATCTATGGCCGCTTCAGTTGCTGTTTTTTCTTTCTGAGCCAATGCGTATAGCGCACCAATCACGCCTGAACTGATTATTCCAATGCTATTCAAAAGGGATAGAATTGGATTTGGTGATGCATCTCCTTGAAGTGCTTGCTGGCCATAAAAACTATTCATTTCAAGCTCGATAGTGGTTTAAGGATACTGAGTAACAAAATCAACCAATCCTTGACCCTTTTGGCTATGTTTGGTTCTTGGATTTAGAGAAGAAGGAAAGGATAACAATGAGAAAAACACTTCTCTCTGTTTGTATAAAAGTATAAGTGTGAGACAAACATGAAAGGAATATAATGAAAAATAAAAATAAAAATTTGAATTTTTTAAGTCAGTTTCGTTCCTTTTCTCTTGAATTCCTATTATATCTCAAAAAATCGTAATTTACGGTCTTATTTAAAAATGGACGAGAACATTAGAGAAATAGCTTTCCTTATCAATTTCCTTTACTTATTCTTTTGTTCTCTAAATTCACAAAGGCACAAACCAAACAGAACCTTATAGATTAGCTTTGTCATAGACTCAGACCTCTGCTTTTGCTGTGTCCTCTGATGTCATTTCTTTAGGTGCTTCTGGATCAAAATGAATAAATCGATGAATGATCATTACAAAAGTGTTTTTAAGAAGGAATAACAATTCAATCATGACAATAGAGAAATATAATGTTAATCCTTGTTTGGACAATGAAATAGTGTGCAAAACTCAGTTAAAATATTTTATACAGATGTGATACCACCCTATAAAATGTTAAATGATGGAAAGCCCCATAAAAAATATCAACTGCAAAAGACGACATGGGAGTGAAGAGGTGACACCACACTATATGTAAGCGGCAATGGGGGCAGAAAGGATATACTGCTACACAACCCCCATGTTATTAGGCTCTTCTCCATGGAGACTCTACTTTGGAATTTGGGTAACTAACAAGGCCTGTTTGGGAATGCTTAAAATAGGTTCTACTTCAGTCCTACTCTCACTTTCAAATTGGTTTACATGAGAACCAAGGTTATGTTGGTTTGAGAAATAACCAGTTTTAAAAGAAATATTAGACTGGGCACGGATTCTTTTACAAGAAGTGGACATTCACCAAACGCTTGAATTTATAGAACATGTTCACTTATGAACCACATAACCAGTTCCTTGCCTTCCCAGTTCCCAAACAGCCCCCAAATTACCCAAGCTAACCACATATATACATTGTCTATACTTGTGTATGTATTAGCATTATCACCAATAGTGAAAGTACCATTTATTCTACATTCATTGGTGGATTAGATGTCTTCCAACAATGATTCGACCAGAGAAATGATATGTACTAAAATTTGACTCCAAATAACAGTTCATCACTTTACCTTCCATGCCTTCTATCCAAAAGTTGTTACAAAAAACATGACTTACTAAATAGAGGAAAAATATCCCCATTATAGATTCTCTATTTATCATGAAATTAAGGCTTTGTCAGCTTTTCCCACCACACCCAGACAGGGTAGTTAAATAAACAGTCACCTATTCTTGGTTCATTTACCTTTTTTTTTTTTTTAATGCATCACCACATTTCACCTTACTATAAGCAACTTCATCTTTAAGAAAACTACTTATCCCAAAGAAGCTGCAACGAAATCCAATCAACAAGCAACTATAATGACATAGCTTAGGCTTCTTGGGATCTTGGTAGCGCATTACTAGGGGCCTAGGTCAAAGGCTCCCTGAGACAATTATATTACGAGACTAAGGGTCCATTTGGATTGGCCGTGGCTTTTGCGTTTAGGCAGAAGCAAAAGCTGTCATCACAAGGGCACCAAGAAAAATTCATTAAAACACATATCTGATCCCTATATCACGTTTAGGGTAAAGCACCTTTCTCATCCTACTTCCATCAAAACGTACTTTCGGTGCTCTAACATGCTTCTAAAACTTTATCCAATATAATATACGCATTTTGGATGCCAGTGCCATACAACTGTTCGTTGAGAAGTGATTCCATACATGGCCTAAACCACATATAAAACCCAACAGGTTTCGGGTGGTGGGTGGGGCTGCTTTTTTACTGTTAAGGATTAACCATCCACAAAGAAACTGAGTTTAATTAGACTTCACCTCACACCACTGTTCACTCATTCAACAATAAATGGTGGGAAAATTATGTAGGGGTAGGAGAGGTGAATAATGAACTGGAGACAAACCTAGGAGGCTGTATGGGAAAGCAAATAACATTTTCTGTGGTTCATAAGTGAACCGGTTCTAGAAGTTCAAGTGTTTGTGAGGGCCAATTTCTTGCATAAGAGTCCGTGCCCAGTCTAATAACTCTCTTAAAACCGGTTCATTGTCAAACCAACATTACCTTGATTCTCACTAGGACCAGATAAAACCTGGTCCAATTTTAGACTTCCCCAAAAAGACTCACCTTTGGCATTTTTGAAAAAAGTGGCATGTCTCAAATTCAACTCACACTTCCACAATTGTTAGACCGAGAATTTACCATTACATCGAAAATTGGTCCATAAAAACACTTCCAATGCTACGCCAGAACACTGACTTGAAATGGATTAATTTCAAGTCCATTAGGACATTTTGGTACCTCATTTTGCAGTGTGGAAACGAGCAAAGAGAACAGGAATGGAAATTACAAAGATGTATACCCATGTATATATACACATCGGTATAACTAATTGGAATAATAATCATACACAGTCAAGGAATAGAAACTATGAAAAAACAGACAGAGCAAATAACATTCAGCAATTTATGGCAAGACCAAAAAAACTTTTTCATTTTAGGCAAGGATCAAAATTTAATGAAAACCCAATTAAGCAATTCCATTAATTTGTAAAGCAAGACCTTCACATAACCAAAACCCAATAACCCTACGCTTTCTCATATCAAAGTCTAACGCACAAATCTTGGAAAAAAAAAACAAGCAAATACCCAAAAACCCAACTCACCTGTTGGCCATTCTTCAAAAGCTCTTGCCCTCAAATCCAGAAATGGAAGAACTGAAATACCCATAAACAGAATCGCCCTCCTCTTGCATCCAAAGCTCTCATTTGGGTTTCCATGGCGTATACAAGCCATGGCTGTTTTCTTCTTTCTATTGTTGGCCCCATTCCTTGAGTAAGAAGAGTATAATAGAAAAGATTGAGAAGAACAGAGGGAAGAAGAAGAAGAGGGAAAGAGACAGTGATGGAGAGGAGAGTGTAAAAAGCAAGAACTCCCCATTTTACAAAAGCCAAGAAGAGCTGAAGATCTTGTTGATTTTGAGTGGTAATCAAGCACTTGAATGGACCTGCTCTGGCTCTATCTCCCAATTTTCTGTGATTCGATTGCTTTACTGTAAATGGACGTAAATGCCCACTTTTTTTATTTTTTATTTTTTATTTTAGGATAAATATCACTTACCTCCCTCAAGCTTTAGTCCAATAACACTTACCTCCCTTGACATTTTGAGTGTAACATTTACCTCCCTTGGCGGAGTTTTTTGTTAACACACATAACGGAAATTGCTAAGTTACTATTCTGCCCTTATTAAAGTGTTGTCGTTTAGGGTTTATTTTTCATTCACTTTATTACCATTATTTATTATATTATTTAAGAAACTAATGTCCAATAAAAATTTGACACGTCATCATATTCTTCATGATCTTATTTCTTCTTCTTACTCCATGAGAAGTCACTGTAGATCACGATGACCGAAACCGACATCTCTGCTAAAAATTTAAGCAATCAATTGAAACCAATTGAACACGCATGACAATGGTGATTGTTAGTTCGGTTCGTCTCATATAACCAATTGAAACCCAACAATCTTATGCTTTGATTCCAACAACCCCCCAAGAACCTAACAGTGTTCTTGTGATGGATCGAGCCAAGAGTTTTTACCACAGTTGAGAAAGAATTGCGAATTTCAGAATTGATTTCCAACTGGTCATTTTTATGGTTATATCCAGCAGTCATTGTTGTAGGCCATAGTTTCTTCACCGCGATGACTTCACCATTTTCGAATTCTGCGCGATAAATAATCCCAGAACAACAATTTCCATTCGCATATGCTTCAACCAAACATGTCAGAACTTCATCAACTGAAATATTCAGCTTCTGGAATGGAGTGAATTGCCAAGAAAGTGAATACCCTCTTCCCATTTCAGAGTCATTTTCATTTCCATCCATTTTGGTGGAAAAATTAAATCTAAAGATAGAAATTAGGATTTTGGGGTTATGGATTTAGTGGAAAAATTAAACCTAAGGGTTGGTGAGAGAAAAATTAAAGCATTGGGTTTGAAATTAGGACATGGATTCGGGTAGAGTGAGAAAAAAAATTAGGATGTTGGAAGGGTTTTGAAGATAGAGGGAAGAACAATTACAGAGGAGAGAGAGAGAGAGGATGGAGTGGAGGGTAATTTTGGTATTTTAAATTATTATTATGTGTTGTCATCGTTATTCCGTTATTTTTCTAACGGCTTATTACCGGAGGGGAGGTAAGTGTTAGTGAAATTCAAAAATAAGGGAGATAAGTGTTACTTATGAAATGTGGAGGGAGGTAAGTGTTATTAGGTCAAACCTCAAGGGTGGTAGGTGATATTTACCCTTTATTTTTATTATTATTATTATTTTATTATACTATAAATGGCCACTTCTAGTTGGTACTAATTGGCAGAAAAATGAAAAAAAAAAAAAAAATCTTATCTGGATTCGTACTGGATACGCACACACCCCCCCCCACACACTCTAATCCAATCAAACCAAACTCCACCCCTCAATGATATACAACACAGTTCAGCAAGAGCTACTCATTCCGACTTAAGCACACAACATATATGCGAGCAAGTAAATGAATCCCTGATGAAATTCGAAACACCTCTACTCATTTCTGATTATTAGCATGCTGTCGTGCTCCATTCTACTATTCAATTCAGCAATATTATCATGTAACAGTTAAACAGTTCATCTCATAACAGTGTTGCACTATCTCTTAAATTAACAATATCGCATAATAAAAGCATGGATCAACATTTAATCAACTAAACAGTTCATATTATAATCAACAGGAAATAAACATGTTCTGCAAGGTTCGATCGATTGAGGTCCTCTCGATCGATTGAAGTCAAACTAAGTTCGATCGATCGAAGTCATTTCGATCGCTCGAGAAAAAGTCGTTTCGATCGATCGAAGTTCCTTCGATCGATTGAGGAAGCGGTAAGTTCGATCGATCGAGAATAGTTCGATCGCTCGAACATCATCTTCTACCCAGAAACTTGGCAGCGACGAACAAAGGTTTCGGGGTCACAATATAAATGTTCTAAACACGCATATAACACCCTAGAATCATTCTTCGAGTGAGTTAATGAACTCACCTCTCTCCGGTGGTCCGGTGGCGGCGTTCCGAGCTCCGCGGTGGCGGCTATGGTGAGCTCGTTCTCTCTCTCCTTCTTCTCTTTCTCCCCTCTTCTCCTCTCTGTCTCTATTCTCCTCTTCTTCTGCTCCTCTTCTTGTTCTCTTCTTCTTCTTCTCCTTCTGCCCAAGCACATATATATATATCACACACACACATACGGTTACATATATATATATATATGGAACACACATACACACACAAGCTCTCTCTCTCTCTCTAACTCTAAACTGCCAAACACCACACACACACAAAACACACGTATATATATAGGGAAACAAGAAGGGCAGGTGGCAACCACGTAAACTGAAAATACAACGTTCGATCGATCGAAGTGAGTTCGATCGATTGAGAACAGGTCGGTTAAGGTTCGATCGATTGAAAGAAGTTCAATCGCTCGGGAAAGGGTACACATCACAGAATCAGGTCGGCAGAGATTCGATCGCTCGAAGTATGTTCGATCGATTGAGAAAGCACAATGTTCGATCGATCGAAGTGAGTTCGATCGCTCGAGAAAGATTCTTCCCCAAGGTTTCACACAAGCATACAGGGTCTTATTTATATAACCATGCATCCGAAAATACAGGGTATTACATTATCCACCACTCATCAAAAGATTTCGTCCTCGAAATCTGAAGCAGTAGCCCCTCAAATAAAAACACAAATCATCTCAGAAGACATACTCTAAAATGCTCAAGTTCTCGTTTTACATAAACGATCACATCAGCGGCCAAAGGTTTAAGTTCTAAACACGCGATGCAAAGTTATCAACGATCTATAAGTGCTAGGGTAACAACTATCAATCCTCGGGATTAGCTATATGAAAATTCGTATGTCGAATTTCGAGAAAAATGTTCTAGGTAGCAAAATCTAATCATCTCACAACTCTGAAACAGCTAGTCTCTAAACACAAGATTCATTCCTTAAGTCAAACTCTATGGTGTGAGGGTTCTAATCTTATCTAAGTTGTAAAGAAGCGTTGCCGTCTACTCTCGTTTCGAAGATGCTTCACACTGTGCTGATGATGTCTCTACTGCGTCATCAGTTGACTGTCTTCTTATCTCTAGACTTCTTGTTACGATCGTCAACGTTATTAGTCAGCCTCGTGTTGCACACTACGTCCTTATAAAACTCATGTGTTATTATCATCCTTTAGTATGCTGACTTAAAAACATTGTGACTCTAACATCATCATTTGATAACTCAAATTTCCTCATGGCTCTCCAAATTCCCACGTACTATTGATATAATCATCTCTTTGAGGTCGTTCAATCCATTGAATACTCATTCTGCTTTCACGTACTAATCAAATAGGTTAAGCAGGACTACATACTGATATCGTGAGTCGATCTATTGTATAACTTCTTGACTAAATAAAAGTAACAGGCGATTGGTGTTGAAAAGCATTCCTCTACGATACTCTTTTTGAAAGTTCTGGTGTTGTCTCTGCGTTACTCGTATCTCTTCTCGTATACTCGCAATCTTCTAGTTCGTCCTCTCTTGTTAAGGCTACATCTTACGAAAATTTAGATTCCACATCTCTAGTCTTTGTCCAACATACCAATGGTTGGCGTAGTCTTTCGATAGGGAGGCAATTGACGTCATATAAGGATGCAAAAGATGTCATATAGGGATGCAATTGATGTTATACAGGGATGCAAATGATGTCATATTTATTCTTGGAAAACTACTGTCATAGACGATTATTGATCAGTGCCAAATGAATTGTTCCGGTAACTACAATTTACGGTGTAGGCTAATCCTCTTACAATCAAATCAAACAAATACCAAACTTCCTGCAATATCGGGATCATATATAATACATGATGTAGGTGTTGAGTGTTGTACCTTCTGTCTATCGTCCTTGTCTAAGTTGAGACCAAGCATTTGTTCGACAGGTTCGCCCTCTTGGTACTTGTTGCAACGGAACATTGTGTTGCATCTCTAGTTCTGGACAAAACTTACGAACATGACCAAATTTATCGCAGTTAAAGCATCGTATCCCTCGTCCATTAGATTTCCTTAACGCTCTGCATTCTTGGGAATGGTGTCCAAGTACTCCACAATTGTAGCAGATATCTCGTTCTCTGTGCTGGGTTGGAGTCGTCATTAGTTTTGATTCTTTCTGGTCGTTCCCCATCCTCTTACGCTTCTGGCGGTTGCTTATATAACTTCTCTCTGTATTTCCTTGTTGAACTTGGTTGGCTGCCAACACAACCTGACTGTCTTTTCCTCTCTGATCCGTTATGAAAAACTGATTGTTCCCTGGAAATGCTTGATCAAAGTGTTGTCCTTCACTAATCTGAGTGTCGTCTTCCAGTTTCGTTGCCATTTCTACCAAAGCTTCGAAAGATTGATCTAAATGTCCTATAGTCATATGACGAATATGCGGAACTAGTCCTTGATGATATCTCTTGATCTTCCTCCTTGGTGTATCGATCATATGCGGCGCAAATCGTGATAGCCTCTCAAATTGAGTTGTATATTCGGGCACTGAAAAACAACCTTGAACTAATTGGATGAACTCCATTTCCCTTTTGTTCTTCTCAGATTCTGGAAAGTACTTTTCTAGAAATCGAGTCTTGAATGATTCCCAAGTCATCCTTCCTACAGCTTCTTCACCTATCGTAGCTTTCACTGCGTCCCACCAATCTGCTGCTGAGAATGTCAGTTGAAATACGGCCAAATGTCTTTTCTCAATGTCAGTACATTCAAGTGTCTCAAATATCAATTCCATCTGGCGAATCCATTGCTCAGCTTGCCATGCTCCCGTTAATCCGGTAAAGGTCTCTGGTTGAAGAGCACGAAATTCCTTTAGCAACTTGACTCTTGTTTGTCGTACTGGTGCTCCATTGCCGATGACACGATCTGCATGATTTATAACTTGTTCCATGCGACGGATGAAAACTCCGATCATTCCTGTTGGATCTATCTCAGGAGGTACTACATCAGATACTCCATTCAGCTGGCCCTGGTTTCCTCGAGTCGTTCTAACCATAACGAGTGCTGGTAGGGTTCAATGTTGCTACCTAAAATGAAAAACTATTCGGTCAGACGCATTCTATCTTACAGCTCAAGCAAAAACATGCGGTAACAGATATATAGTACCACTATATAATACGATCACATTAAGCAATACGGATACCTCACATAAATAATAATAACCACAAGGTCAGTCTATCTACCAAGTGTGCTTAAATGTATCTATGCTCAAGACACGGGTTACGAAACTATAGGTTCTACACGTAACGTCAAATCTAACCATTCTATTTCTATTCTCAAGTTCCAGGCTATGAGTATTGCTCAACTAACATGTGAGACCACTCAACTAACATGTGACTAAAGGTAACAGGATAATCTTATCATACTCTTTCTATTTCTAGGGCATACTGACTGTTCCGACATCGCTCAGGAATTCATCAGCGTCTAACATCCAACGGCTCTATATTTATAGGATCTCCATCACCACAACTAACTCTCAATGCCTTGTTCTTCGTGAACTCAGCTATCCAAATTCTTATTGGTTCCAACAGTTACTACCTTCCAAAGAAACATCCTCAAACGGATTTTTCCAACCTCTTATCTGCGTGACAAGATAACAGTTCTATCTCATCTCAGCTAATCCTCATGCTACCGATATTATCTTAGAACTCGGGTTCTAACACAAAAGACAAGCGGTTAATAACTAAAAACCTAGGCTCTGATACCAAAAATCCTGTCACGCCCCAGAGCAGCATAAATAGGGAAAAATAAATTTCCTTTATGGGTCCATAGGGAATGACGGGTGAATAACCGCATTGTCATCTAATCAAACCAACAAACACCACGATAGGGAGGATGCTATTCATAGAACATATCTTATTAACATAATCAGAGGCTACAGCGGAAACTATAAAAGGTATGAAAGCAACAGATGCCCAAGTACCAATTATAAAAGTCTACTGAAACTATTACAACAACTGGCTTATAGTCTCAGGCCTATACCAACAACATCAGTAGTACAAAAGATACACCAACTAACTATTACAAAGCGGCACGTCTTCTTCTCCAAGCCTTCAGCTCCAAGACCGGCAGAACATCAGTCTCTCGTCCTCAAGTCCTGCGAAGCTCTAGACATTGGAATGTCCAGGGCATAAACGCCATCAGCTTCGAATACAAAGCTGAGTGAGTACATTAAACAACACTCCTCACCGCTATTGTTTAGCATCTTAAAATGTGGTTAATCTCTTATCAATGACATCACTCACGGACATAGCAGAGGTCTCATTAAACTATGCATGAATTCATCGATAACAAGAAACAGATTAAATGAACTCAATAATAAAGATCATGGTATAAATATCTCATCATGTATTCACCAAATCCATGCATGTAACCCATGCAACCACCCATGCATATACCTTTACGTCGGGACGCTGAATCCACGACTGAACCTTTATCTCATCATATCCGTACTCATATTCATATCTCTATCCATCTCTGTATCCATACGTCAATCCCATCATTCCAATCTGATATCCATTCGTCGATACAATACTGCCAATCGGAATCACCCGACTAGGCAGCAGGTCCCACAATCCCTTGATAGGGTTACCGGTCGTCTACACGGTACCACCTATCTGTAAACGATGGAAGCGGCACAACGGACGTCTTCTACGCTGTGTATATCCTCACTGGTCGTCTACACAGCTGAGAATACATTAGAGCACTAGCCGGACGTCTTCAACGGTACACTGGACGTCTTCAACAGTGCATACGCATCACTGGACGTCTTCAACAGCGAGAGGCGCACTAGGAACTCTAACCATCCCATGTCCACCCGACTCGTCAGCCGTTGATCCCACGGATCCAAAGTACCAATATCTCATTATTCCATATAAATCACAGTTCCCTTTTCTCATCATATTCTCTTGTCTCTTTATAACACCATCCCATGCATGCTGACACATGTTGTGAAATGCTCATCTACTAAGTACAGGAAATACCACATGCTCTGTATTAATCAAATCTACTCATTTCTGATTATTAGCATGCTGTCGTGCTCCATTCTACTATTCAATTCAGCAATATTATCATGTAACAGTTAAACAGTTCATCTCATAACAGTGTTGCACTATCTCTTAAATTAACAATATCGCATAATAAAAGCATGGATCAACATTTAATCAACTAAACAGTTCATATTATAATCAACAGGAAATAAACATGTTCTGCAAGGTTCGATCGATTGAGGTCCTCTCGATCGATTGAAGTCAAACTAAGTTCGATCGATCGAAATCATTTCGATCGCTCGAGAAAAAGTCGTTTCGATCGATCGAAGTTCCTTCGATCGATTGAGGAAGCGGTAAGTTCGATCGATCGAGAATAGTTCGATCGCTCGAACATCATCTTCTACCCAGAAACTTGGCAGCGACGAACAAAGGTTTCGGGGTCACAATATAAATGTTCTAAACACGCATATAACACCCTAGAATCATTCTTCGAGTGAGTTAATGAACTCACCTCTCTCCGGTGGTCCGGTGGCGGCGTTCCGAGCTCCGCGGTGGCGGCTATGGTGAGCTCGTTCTCTCTCTCCTTCTTCTCTTTCTCCCCTCTTCTCCTCTCTGTCTCTATTCTCCTCTTCTTCTGCTCCTCTTCTTGTTCTCTTCTTCTTCTTCTCCTTCTGCCCAAGCACATATATATATATATCACACACACACATACGGTTACATATATATATATATATATATATGGAACACACATACACACACAAGCTCTCTCTCTCTCTCTAACTCTAAACTGCCAAACACCACACACACACAAAACACACGTATATATATAGGGAAACAAGAAGGGCAGGTGGCAACCACGTAAACTGAAAATACAACGTTCGATCGATCGAAGTGAGTTCGATCGATTGAGAACAGGTCGGTTAAGGTTCGATCGATTGAAAGAAGTTCAATCGCTCGGGAAAGGGTACACATCACAGAATCAGGTCGGCAGAGATTCGATCGCTCGAAGTATGTTCGATCGATTGAGAAAGCACAATGTTCGATCGATCGAAGTGAGTTCGATCGCTCGAGAAAGATTCTTCCCCAAGGTTTCACACAAGCATACAGGGTCTTATTTATATAACCATGCATCCGAAAATACAGGGTATTACATTATCCACCACTCATCAAAAGATTTCGTCCTCGAAATCTGAAGCAGTAGCCCCTCAAATAAAAACACAAATCATCTCAGAAGACATACTCTAAAATGCTCAAGTTCTCGTTTTACATAAACGATCACATCAGCGGCCAAAGGTTTAAGTTCTAAACACGCGATGCAAAGTTATCAACGATCTATAAGTGCTAGGGTAACAACTATCAATCCTCGGGATTAGCTATATGAAAATTCGTATGTCGAATTTCGAGAAAAATGTTCTAGGTAGCAAAATCTAATCATCTCACAACTCTGAAACAGCTAGTCTCTAAACACAAGATTCATTCCTTAAGTCAAACTCTATGGTGTGAGGGTTCTAATCTTATCTAAGTTGTAAAGAAGCGTTGCCGTCTACTCTCGTTTCGAAGATGCTTCACACTGTGCTGATGATGTCTCTACTGCGTCATCAGTTGACTGTCTTCTTATCTCTAGACTTCTTGTTACGATCGTCAACGTTATTAGTCAGCCTCGTGTTGCACACTACGTCCTTATAAAACTCATGTGTTATTATCATCCTTTAGTATGCTGACTTAAAAACATTGTGACTCTAACATCATCATTTGATAACTCAAATTTCCTCATGGCTCTCCAAATTCCCACGTACTATTGATATAATCATCTCTTTGAGGTCGTTCAATCCATTGAATACTCATTCTGCTTTCACGTACTAATCAAATAGGTTAAGCAGGACTACATACTGATATCGTGAGTCGATCTATTGTATAACTTCTTGACTAAATAAAAGTAACAGGCGATTGGTGTTGAAAAGCATTCCTCTACGATACTCTTTTTGAAAGTTCTGGTGTTGTCTCTGCGTTACTCGTATCTCTTCTCGTATACTCGCAATCTTCTAGTTCGTCCTCTCTTGTTAAGGCTACATCTTACGAAAATTTAGATTCCACATCTCTAGTCTTTGTCCAACATACCAATGGTTGGCGTAGTCTTTCGATAGGGAGGCAATTGACGTCATATAAGGATGCAAAAGATGTCATATAGGGATGCAATTGATGTTATACAGGGATGCAAATGATGTCATATTTATTCTTGGAAAACTACTGTCATAGACGATTATTGATCAGTGCCAAATGAATTGTTCCGGTAACTACAATTTACGGTGTAGGCTAATCCTCTTACAATCAAATCAAACAAATACCAAACTTCCTGCAATATCGGGATCATATATAATACATGATGTAGGTGTTGAGTGTTGTACCTTCTGTCTATCGTCCTTGTCTAAGTTGAGACCAAGCATTTGTTCGACAGGTTCGCCCTCTTGGTACTTGTTGCAACGGAACATTGTGTTGCATCTCTAGTTCTGGACAAAACTTACGAACATGACCAAATTTATCGCAGTTAAAGCATCGTATCCCTCGTCCATTAGATTTCCTTAACGCTCTGCATTCTTGGGAATGGTGTCCAAGTACTCCACAATTGTAGCAGATATCTCGTTCTCTGTGCTGGGTTGGAGTCGTCATTAGTTTTGATTCTTTCTGGTCGTTCCCCATCCTCTTACGCTTCTGGCGGTTGCTTATATAACTTCTCTCTGTATTTCCTTGTTGAACTTGGTTGGCTGCCAACACAACCTGACTGTCTTTTCCTCTCTGATCCGTTATGAAAAACTGATTGTTCCCTGGAAATGCTTGATCAAAGTGTTGTCCTTCACTAATCTGAGTGTCGTCTTCCAGTTTCGTTGCCATTTCTACCAAAGCTTCGAAAGATTGATCTAAATGTCCTATAGTCATATGACGAATATGCGGAACTAGTCCTTGATGATATCTCTTGATCTTCCTCCTTGGTGTATCGATCATATGCGGCGCAAATCGTGATAGCCTCTCAAATTGAGTTGTATATTCGGGCACTGAAAAACAACCTTGAACTAATTGGATGAACTCCATTTCCCTTTTGTTCTTCTCAGATTCTGGAAAGTACTTTTCTAGAAATCGAGTCTTGAATGATTCCCAAGTCATCCTTCCTACAGCTTCTTCACCTATCGTAGCTTTCACTGCGTCCCACCAATCTGCTGCTGAGAATGTCAGTTGAAATACGGCCAAATGTCTTTTCTCAATGTCAGTACATTCAAGTGTCTCAAATATCAATTCCATCTGGCGAATCCATTGCTCAGCTTGCCATGCTCCCGTTAATCCGGTAAAGGTCTCTGGTTGAAGAGCACGAAATTCCTTTAGCAACTTGACTCTTGTTTGTCGTACTGGTGCTCCATTGCCGATGACACGATCTGCATGATTTATAACTTGTTCCATGCGACGGATGAAAACTCCGATCATTCCTGTTGGATCTATCTCAGGAGGTACTACATCAGATACTCCATTCAGCTGGCCCTGGTTTCCTCGAGTCGTTCTAACCATAACGAGTGCTGGTAGGGTTCAATGTTGCTACCTAAAATGAAAAACTATTCGGTCAGACGCATTCTATCTTACAGCTCAAGCAAAAACATGCGGTAACAGATATATAGTACCACTATATAATACGATCACATTAAGCAATACGGATACCTCACATAAATAATAATAACCACAAGGTCAGTCTATCTACCAAGTGTGCTTAAATGTATCTATGCTCAAGACACGGGTTACGAAACTATAGGTTCTACACGTAACGTCAAATCTAACCATTCTATTTCTATTCTCAAGTTCCAGGCTATGAGTATTGCTCAACTAACATGTGAGACCACTCAACTAACATGTGACTAAAGGTAACAGGATAATCTTATCATACTCTTTCTATTTCTAGGGCATACTGACTGTTCCGACATCGCTCAGGAATTCATCAGCGTCTAACATCCAACGGCTCTATATTTATAGGATCTCCATCACCACAACTAACTCTCAATGCCTTGTTCTTCGTGAACTCAGCTATCCAAATTCTTATTGGTTCCAACAGTTACTACCTTCCAAAGAAACATCCTCAAACGGATTTTTCCAACCTCTTATCTGCGTGACAAGATAACAGTTCTATCTCATCTCAGCTAATCCTCATGCTACCGATATTATCTTAGAACTCGGGTTCTAACACAAAAGACAAGCGGTTAATAACTAAAAACCTAGGCTCTGATACCAAAAATCCTGTCACGCCCCAGAGCAGCATAAATAGGGAAAAATAAATTTCCTTTATGGGTCCATAGGGAATGACGGGTGAATAACCGCATTGTCATCTAATCAAACCAACAAACACCACGATAGGGAGGATGCTATTCATAGAACATATCTTATTAACATAATCAGAGGCTACAGCGGAAACTATAAAAGGTATGAAAGCAACAGATGCCCAAGTACCAATTATAAAAGTCTACTGAAACTATTACAACAACTGGCTTATAGTCTCAGGCCTATACCAACAACATCAGTAGTACAAAAGATACACCAACTAACTATTACAAAGCGGCACGTCTTCTTCTCCAAGCCTTCAGCTCCAAGACCGGCAGAACATCAGTCTCTCGTCCTCAAGTCCTGCGAAGCTCTAGACATTGGAATGTCCAGGGCATAAACGCCATCAGCTTCGAATACAAAGCTGAGTGAGTACATTAAACAACACTCCTCACCGCTATTGTTTAGCATCTTAAAATGTGGTTAATCTCTTATCAATGACATCACTCACGGACATAGCAGAGGTCTCATTAAACTATGCATGAATTCATCGATAACAAGAAACAGATTAAATGAACTCAATAATAAAGATCATGGTATAAATATCTCATCATGTATTCACCAAATCCATGCATGTAACCCATGCAACCACCCATGCATATACCTTTACGTCGGGACGCTGAATCCACGACTGAACCTTTATCTCATCATATCCGTACTCATATTCATATCTCTATCCATCTCTGTATCCATACGTCAATCCCATCATTCCAATCTGATATCCATTCGTCGATACAATACTGCCAATCGGAATCACCCGACTAGGCAGCAGGTCCCACAATCCCTTGATAGGGTTACCGGTCGTCTACACGGTACCACCTATCTGTAAACGATGGAAGCGGCACAACGGACGTCTTCTACGCTGTGTATATCCTCACTGGTCGTCTACACAGCTGAGAATACATTAGAGCACTAGCCGGACGTCTTCAACGGTACACTGGACGTCTTCAACAGTGCATACGCATCACTGGACGTCTTCAACAGCGAGAGGCGCACTAGGAACTCTAACCATCCCATGTCCACCCGACTCGTCAGCCGTTGATCCCACGGATCCAAAGTACCAATATCTCATTATTCCATATAAATCACAGTTCCCTTTTCTCATCATATTCTCTTGTCTCTTTATAACACCATCCCATGCATGCTGACACATGTTGTGAAATGCTCATCTACTAAGTACAGGAAATACCACATGCTCTGTATTAATCAAATCTACTCATTTCTGATTATTAGCATGCTGTCGTGCTCCATTCTACTATTCAATTCAGCAATATTATCATGTAACAGTTAAACAGTTCATCTCATAACAGTGTTGCACTATCTCTTAAATTAACAATATCGCATAATAAAAGCATGGATCAACATTTAATCAACTAAACAGTTCATATTATAATCAACAGGAAATAAACATGTTCTGCAAGGTTCGATCGATTGAGGTCCTCTCGATCGATTGAAGTCAAACTAAGTTCGATCGATCGAAGTCATTTCGATCGCTCGAGAAAAAGTCGTTTCGATCGATCGAAGTTCCTTCGATCGATTGAGGAAGCGGTAAGTTCGATCGATCGAGAATAGTTCGATCGCTCGAACATCATCTTCTACCCAGAAACTTGGCAGCGACGAACAAAGGTTTCGGGGTCACAATATAAATGTTCTAAACACGCATATAACACCCTAGAATCATTCTTCGAGTGAGTTAATGAACTCACCTCTCTCCGGTGGTCCGGTGGCGGCGTTCCGAGCTCCGCGGTGGCGGCTATGGTGAGCTCGTTCTCTCTCTCCTTCTTCTCTTTCTCCCCTCTTCTCCTCTCTGTCTCTATTCTCCTCTTCTTCTGCTCCTCTTCTTGTTCTCTTCTTCTTCTTCTCCTTCTGCCCAAGCACATATATATATATCACACACACACATACGGTTACATATATATATATATATGGAACACACATACACACACAAGCTCTCTCTCTCTCTTTAACTCTAAACTGCCAAACACCACACACACACAAAACACACGTATATATATAGGGAAACAAGAAGGGCAGGTGGCAACCACGTAAACTGAAAATACAACGTTCGATCGATCGAAGTGAGTTCGATCGATTGAGAACAGGTCGGTTAAGGTTCGATCGATTGAAAGAAGTTCAATCGCTCGGGAAAGGGTACACATCACAGAATCAGGTCGGCAGAGATTCGATCGCTCGAAGTATGTTCGATCGATTGAGAAAGCACAATGTTCGATCGATCGAAGTGAGTTCGATCGCTCGAGAAAGATTCTTCCCCAAGGTTTCACACAAGCATACAGGGTCTTATTTATATAACCATGCATCCGAAAATACAGGGTATTACATTATCCACCACTCATCAAAAGATTTCGTCCTCGAAATCTGAAGCAGTAGCCCCTCAAATAAAAACACAAATCATCTCAGAAGACATACTCTAAAATGCTCAAGTTCTCGTTTTACATAAACGATCACATCAGCGGCCAAAGGTTTAAGTTCTAAACACGCGATGCAAAGTTATCAACGATCTATAAGTGCTAGGGTAACAACTATCAATCCTCGGGATTAGCTATATGAAAATTCGTATGTCGAATTTCGAGAAAAATGTTCTAGGTAGCAAAATCTAATCATCTCACAACTCTGAAACAGCTAGTCTCTAAACACAAGATTCATTCCTTAAGTCAAACTCTATGGTGTGAGGGTTCTAATCTTATCTAAGTTGTAAAGAAGCGTTGCCGTCTACTCTCGTTTCGAAGATGCTTCACACTGTGCTGATGATGTCTCTACTGCGTCATCAGTTGACTGTCTTCTTATCTCTAGACTTCTTGTTACGATCGTCAACGTTATTAGTCAGCCTCGTGTTGCACACTACGTCCTTATAAAACTCATGTGTTATTATCATCCTTTAGTATGCTGACTTAAAAACATTGTGACTCTAACATCATCATTTGATAACTCAAATTTCCTCATGGCTCTCCAAATTCCCACGTACTATTGATATAATCATCTCTTTGAGGTCGTTCAATCCATTGAATACTCATTCTGCTTTCACGTACTAATCAAATAGGTTAAGCAGGACTACATACTGATATCGTGAGTCGATCTATTGTATAACTTCTTGACTAAATAAAAGTAACAGGCGATTGGTGTTGAAAAGCATTCCTCTACGATACTCTTTTTGAAAGTTCTGGTGTTGTCTCTGCGTTACTCGTATCTCTTCTCGTATACTCGCAATCTTCTAGTTCGTCCTCTCTTGTTAAGGCTACATCTTACGAAAATTTAGATTCCACATCTCTAGTCTTTGTCCAACATACCAATGGTTGGCGTAGTCTTTCGATAGGGAGGCAATTGACGTCATATAAGGATGCAAAAGATGTCATATAGGGATGCAATTGATGTTATACAGGGATGCAAATGATGTCATATTTATTCTTGGAAAACTACTGTCATAGACGATTATTGATCAGTGCCAAATGAATTGTTCCGGTAACTACAATTTACGGTGTAGGCTAATCCTCTTACAATCAAATCAAACAAATACCAAACTTCCTGCAATATTGGGATCATATATAATACATGATGTAGGTGTTGAGTGTTGTACCTTCTGTCTATCGTCCTTGTCTAAGTTGAGACCAAGCATTTGTTCGACAGGTTCGCCCTCTTGGTACTTGTTGCAACGGAACATTGTGTTGCATCTCTAGTTCTGGACAAAACTTACGAACATGACCAAATTTACCGCAGTTAAAGCATCGTATCCCTCGTCCATTAGATTTCCTTAACGCTCTGCATTCTTGGGAATGGTGTCCAAGTACTCCACAATTGTAGCAGATATCTCGTTCTCTGTGCTGGGTTGGAGTCGTCATTAGTTTTGATTCTTTCTGGTCGTTCCCCATCCTCTTACGCTTCTGGCGGTTGCTTATATAACTTCTCTCTGTATTTCCTTGTTGAACTTGGTTGGCTGCCAACACAACCTGACTGTCTTTTCCTCTCTGATCCGTTATGAAAAACTGATTGTTCCCTGGAAATGCTTGATCAAAGTGTTGTCCTTCACTAATCTGAGTGTCGTCTTCCAGTTTCGTTGCCATTTCTACCAAAGCTTCGAAAGATTGATCTAAATGTCCTATAGTCATATGACGAATATGCGGAACTAGTCCTTGATGATATCTCTTGATCTTCCTCCTTGGTGTATCGATCATATGCGGCGCAAATCGTGATAGCCTCTCAAATTGAGTTGTATATTCGGGCACTGAAAAACAACCTTGAACTAATTGGATGAACTCCATTTCCCTTTTGTTCTTCTCAGATTCTGGAAAGTACTTTTCTAGAAATCGAGTCTTGAATGATTCCCAAGTCATCCTTCCTACAGCTTCTTCACCTATCGTAGCTTTCACTGCGTCCCACCAATCTGCTGCTGAGAATGTCAGTTGAAATACGGCCAAATGTCTTTTCTCAATGTCAGTACATTCAAGTGTCTCAAATATCAATTCCATCTGGCGAATCCATTGCTCAGCTTGCCATGCTCCCGTTAATCCGGTAAAGGTCTCTGGTTGAAGAGCACGAAATTCCTTTAGCAACTTGACTCTTGTTTGTCGTACTGGTGCTCCATTGCCGATGACACGATCTGCTTGATTTATAACTTGTTCCATGCGACGGATGAAAACTCTGATCATTCCTGTTGGATCTATCTCAGGAGGTACTACATCAGATACTCCATTCAGCTGGCCCTGGTTTCCTCGAGTCGTTCTAACCATAACGAGTGCTGGTAGGGTTCAATGTTGCTACCTAAAATGAAAAACTATTCGGTCAGACGCATTCTATCTTACAGCTCAAGCAAAAACATGCGGTAACAGATATATAGTACCACTATATAATACGATCACATTAAGCAATACGGATACCTCACATAAATAATAATAACCACAAGGTCAGTCTATCTACCAAGTGTGCTTAAATGTATCTATGCTCAAGACACGGGTTACGAAACTATAGGTTCTACACGTAACGTCAAATCTAACCATTCTATTTCTATTCTCAAGTTCCAGGCTATGAGTATTGCTCAACTAACATGTGAGACCACTCAACTAACATGTGACTAAAGGTAACAGGATAATCTTATCCTTATCCTCTTTCTATTTCTAGGGCATACTGACTGTTCCGACATCGCTCAGGAATTCATCAGCGTCTAACATCCAACGGCTCTATATTTATAGGATCTCCATCACCACAACTAACTCTCAATGCCTTGTTCTTCGTGAACTCAGCTATCCAAATTCTTATTGGTTCCAACAGTTACTACCTTCCAAAGAAACATCCTCAAACGGATTTTTCCAACCTCTTATCTGCGTGACAAGATAACAGTTCTATCTCATCTCAGCTAATCCTCATGCTACCGATATTATCTTAGAACTCGGGTTCTAACACAAAAGACAAGCGGTTAATAACTAAAAACCTAGGCTCTGATACCAAAAATCCTGTCACGCCCCAGAGCAGCATAAATAGGGAAAAATAAATTTCCTTTATGGGTCCATAGGGAATGACGGGTGAATAACCGCATTGTCATCTAATCAAACCAACAAACACCACGATAGGGAGGATGCTATTCATAGAACATATCTTATTAACATAATCAGAGGCTACAGCGGAAACTATAAAAGGTATGAAAGCAACAGATGCCCAAGTACCAATTATAAAAGTCTACTGAAACTATTACAACAACTGGCTTATAGTCTCAGGCCTATACCAACAACATCAGTAGTACAAAAGATACACCAACTAACTATTACAAAGCGGCACGTCTTCTTCTCCAAGCCTTCAGCTCCAAGACCGGCAGAACATCAGTCTCTCGTCCTCAAGTCCTGCGAAGCTCTAGACATTGGAATGTCCAGGGCATAAACGCCATCAGCTTCGAATACAAAGCTGAGTGAGTACATTAAACAACACTCCTCACCGCTATTGTTTAGCATCTTAAAATGCGGTTAATCTCTTATCAATGACGTCACTCACGGACATAGCAGAGGTCTCATTAAACTATGCATGAATTCATCGATAACAAGAAACAGATTAAATGAACTCAATAATAAAGATCATGGTATAAATATCTCATCATGTATTCACCAAATCCATGCATGTAACCCATGCAACCACCCATGCATATACCTTTACGTCGGGACGCTGAATCCACGACTGAACCTTTATCTCATCATATCCGTACTCATATTCATATCTCTATCCATCTCTGTATCCATACGTCAATCCCATCATTCCAATCTGATATCCATTCGTCGATACAATACTGCCAATCGGAATCACCCGACTAGGCAGCAGGTCCCACAATCCCTTGATAGGGTTACCGGTCGTCTACACGGTACCACCTATCTGTAAACGATGGAAGCGGCACAACGGACGTCTTCTACGCTGTGTATATCCTCACTGGTCGTCTACACAGCTGAGAATACATTAGAGCACTAGCCGGACGTCTTCAACGGTACACTGGACGTCTTCAACAGTGCATACGCATCACTGGACGTCTTCAACAGCGAGAGGCGCACTAGGAACTCTAACCATCCCATGTCCACCCGACTCGTCAGCCGTTGATCCCACGGATCCAAAGTACCAATATCTCATTATTCCATATAAATCACAGTTCCCTTTTCTCATCATATTCTCTTGTCTCTTTATAACACCATCCCATGCATGCTGACACATGTTGTGAAATGCTCATCTACTAAGTACAGGAAATACCACATGCTCTGTATTAATCAAATCTACTCATTTCTGATTATTAGCATGCTGTCGTGCTCCATTCTACTATTCAATTCAGCAATATTATCATGTAACAGTTAAACAGTTCATCTCATAACAGTGTTGCACTATCTCTTAAATTAACAATATCGCATAATAAAAGCATGGATCAACATTTAATCAACTAAACAGTTCATATTATAATCAACAGGAAATAAACATGTTCTGCAAGGTTCGATCGATTGAGGTCCTCTCGATCGATTGAAGTCAAACTAAGTTCGATCGATCGAAATCATTTCGATCGCTCGAGAAAAAGTCGTTTCGATCGATCGAAGTTCCTTCGATCGATTGAGGAAGCGGTAAGTTCGATCGATCGAGAATAGTTCGATCGCTCGAACATCATCTTCTACCCAGAAACTTGGCAGCGACGAACAAAGGTTTCGGGGTCACAATATAAATGTTCTAAACACGCATATAACACCCTAGAATCATTCTTCGAGTGAGTTAATGAACTCACCTCTCTCCGGTGGTCCGGTGGCGGCGTTCCGAGCTCCGCGGTGGCGGCTATGGTGAGCTCGTTCTCTCTCTCCTTCTTCTCTTTCTCCCCTCTTCTCCTCTCTGTCTCTATTCTCCTCTTCTTCTGCTCCTCTTCTTGTTCTCTTCTTCTTCTTCTCCTTCTGCCCAAGCACATATATATATATATCACACACACACATACGGTTACATATATATATATATATATATGGAACACACATACACACACAAGCTCTCTCTCTCTCTCTAACTCTAAACTGCCAAACACCACACACACACAAAACACACGTATATATATAGGGAAACAAGAAGGGCAGGTGGCAACCACGTAAACTGAAAATACAACGTTCGATCGATCGAAGTGAGTTCGATCGATTGAGAACAGGTCGGTTAAGGTTCGATCGATTGAAAGAAGTTCAATCGCTCGGGAAAGGGTACACATCACAGAATCAGGTCGGCAGAGATTCGATCGCTCGAAGTATGTTCGATCGATTGAGAAAGCACAATGTTCGATCGATCGAAGTGAGTTCGATCGCTCGAGAAAGATTCTTCCCCAAGGTTTCACACAAGCATACAGGGTCTTATTTATATAACCATGCATCCGAAAATACAGGGTATTACAATTGATGTACTAGACCACAAGGGTGGGCCCTTTTTTTTTTTTATAAAGGCAGAAAACTAGTTTTGAATGGCTATATGTATTTTGAGAAAGCATTTTTACTCACCCCTTTTTTGCTCACTCTTCCTCATCCATGCATCCACTGTCTGACATGTGTCCAATTCTATTTCAAATTTGCCCCTGAATTATCACCATAGTTACTAAAATGAGACACATGCCAGCCAGTAAAGGCATGAGTGAGCAAAGGGTGAGCAAAAGGGGATGAGTAAAAATGCTCTCATATTTTGACCGAAAAAAAAATGGTTCCAATATAGTCTATTGCCAAAACAACTTCATTTGTTGAAAATGGTAGTTACTCTGGCAATAATGGTACCTAAACAAAAAAAAAATGGCTATAAGTGTATTCACAAATGTACTCTTTTCTCTTCTTTTATTGGGTTAAGTAATTTTGAAAGTATATGATAGTTGAGAGGAGTCTAAAATACAACTGGGTAGTTTTCGAGAATCGCCTCGTGAACTTGCAGCAAAGTCGACGGATAATCGCACTTAGAATCACTGCCAAGTCCTTCAAGAATCGACTAGTCAATAATGCCATCTACGGGGCGGATGCATGAGAATCGCCGTAGAATTTGAGGTTAGGACACTTGGTTTTGGGGCGGGAGTTTGATTTGGGAATTGAGGGTAACCTACAACAGACTAGGTAGGTTAGAAACACAGAACCACCAAAAACCAGAACTAATCTTGCTTTTTAATAACGATGGAAGGCCGGGATTAGACTTGTATTGCATCCAGCGGCCCAGGTGGCTTGATTGTACTGAAGCCTTCGCCGAAAGTTTGATTTATGAGCTACCTTTTACTCTTCCTTTAAGTACATAATTTTAGCTGCAAAAAAAAAAAAAAAAGACAAATTAATTAGGTAAATTACATTAGTCTCCCCTTTGACAAATCTCGTAATTACAAAGATCTCTCAAGTAATTTTAAAAATTACACTAATCTTTCATGTCAAAGATAAACCTGTTACACCCGTTCCAGAATTTTCATACTTTTTCATATGACATTGTGTAGCATGTGAATTATTAATGTTTTTTTAATAATTGAGATGAGGTTGACTGTGGGTCAATGGTACGGTGTCAAGTGGAGACACGAGAATCTGGTACTTCCTATTTCATTGGCCTGACTAAATGGCATTTATGTGATTTAAATATTATTTGAGTTATCTGGTATGTTATGAATAGTAAAATATACCTGTGTAGTATAATTTCTGGTAGTTTTGATATTGTTAGATGTCATTTTGAATACTGTGGTAAGAACGTGAATGTTATGTGCTTAAAAAGGTAAGTGGTATAGAGATTTCACGAAATTTAGTTTTGGATCCTTATTTTGGACCCAAACGGAACTTAGACGGAAACTTTTATAAATTTTATTTTTCACTCGTGAAATAATAAAGTAGACGTTTAAGACATTTCGGGAGATAATTAGATGTTTTGGAAACTCGCGAGGAGGTAAACGGGATTTCTAGAGGTCGTGCCTATAAGTAGGTGAGCTTGGAATTTCATTTGTCAAACTTTATAAAATATCTTAGGAGGAGAGAGAAAAGGGAGATTTCATTGCCACGAGCTTCACGACGCCGATCAACGACCATTCGTCTGTCAGATTTTCACCAGATTTGAGATTTGAACTCCTCGAGGTAAGACCTACATTTTGGTACCTCTTAGGCCGTGTTTGGCTGACTTTTTTGAAAATATAATTTCTAGAATTTTGGAGAAAATCCAATAAAACTTGTAGGATTCGCATATAACTTGAGATCCGACGTTTATTTGGACCTCTAGTCGATCCTTCAAAGTTTCGAAGAGATCGCACGAGGTATGAATTCTATATCTATGAAATATATGAAAATTTCATGTTTTAAATATCGACTTTGATATTTTGGATCTAGGAGAAATTCATGTGTTAATTATGCCCGTTAATTATGCACGTGAAACTGTGATAAAATCGTGTATAACTGTTATTGTGAGCATATTATATGTTTACTTGGGTCAAAGGGGAGTTTGGTGCAAATTCATCCGGGGGTAAGCTCTTCGAATCTTAAGGATTGTGATATTGATTGTGGTGGTGTCTGGTATGGAGGAAGGTCCAACTAGGGCACGGTACCTGGTATGGAGGACGACCCAACCAGTGTACGGGATGCGTGGGAGAGGTATGCCTTCCACGACATCGATTTCAATTACCGGATGAATGCGTACCACTCACCTTAGAGACCATTTCTATGTGTTTTGGATATTTTAAACCATGAATTGTCATATAAACATACATGTAGAATTGTACACTCGGCATATAGCTGAGCAGTGGAGATTTACTCCATTGCAGGTGGTAAGAAGAAAGACAAGAAGAAGCGTGAGGAGTGAGGTCAAGGAACGTCGGGGAAATCACCTTGTTTATATTTTTGTTCTTTCCTAAACTTGTATAAAGAATTGGGAAGTATAATATGTGGTATAGAACTTTTGGCTAGCTTCATAGTACTGTAACTTTGTTTTCGAACACCTATAATTATGTTTTAAACTGTTGTAATTCAGTTGTGTTTGTGTTGGTGTTAGTTTAGAAAATCTTAGATTGTTATTTCAGAATATGGCTGACAGCCAGGGGATCAGTTGACTGGACCCTTGATCAGTTGACTAGACCACTGTGTTGTGTTAGCTATAGCTTTTAATTATGGCAAAACCATCGACTGGACAACCGACGAAAATTGTTGATTTTGATTCTGCTAGAGGCACAATCGACTGGGAGGAGTCAGTCGACTAAGAAATGAGGGCCCCAGTCGACTGGAGCCCAATCACAGTCGACTGGACGGGCTGTGGATTCTTTGAAAACCTTATTGCTTAGGCCTTCAGTCGACTGACTCCCTACCCAGTCGACTGGACCTCTGGTCTTCAAAATGTATTCTCTTGGAAGTGTTTCCAATTGGGCCAAACTTTTTATAACTCTGATTTTAATGATTTTTACTTATGTTTTTTCGCTGCTATTTTTATTTTAATGGAATTGGATAAGCATTGGTGGCGTGGCACGTGTCTTATTTCCGCACGTAGCGAGATAAGTCATGACAAAAACACTAATGATGTTAAAGTTCCATGCAAAAGTATTAATCTACCCTTGAGATAAAATATACTTATTTTGATAATACAAGTTAACATGTCCATAGTATATGCCCTTAAAAGCAAAGAGGGGCGAAAAAAAATTATTTTTGAATTATTATTTATTTATTTTTATTTTTACTACTTTTGAACTTTAATAAGGGCAAAGGATTTTAAAAAGTGTAAACCACAAAGTTAATACAGTAGTTAACTAATTGTTGACTAACGGAAGGAATGTGAGTGTTACACACCAACAAGACTCACGAGAAGTGAGTGTAAGTTTTTTAACTTCTATTTAATATATATATATATATATGTATGTATGTATATAGACGAAAAAACTAAGCAAAGCACTAGGGAAATAGAGTACGTTTGGTTCACGAATTTGCAGAAGGAAAATGAAAACGAGAAAGAAAATGATTTCCTTTGTGTTTACACTGTATTTTATGATTAAATTATAATATAAACTGAGAATTTTCAAAATACAATAGAAACTCCGAAAGAGGAAGAGAAATGACTCACATAATTAAAAAAAAATATTTTAATTTCAACCTTTTTACTTATTTTCATATTTTCCTCACTGTTTTTCTTAGTAATCAAACAATCAAAAGTTAAAAAATAAATTAAAAAATAAGAAAAATAAAAAAAAATTAGTTTTTCTTTTTCTTTCACTAATCCATAAAATGATAAAACAAAACAAAACATAAATGATGAGATAGAATGGTCACATTCAATTGCAAAACCATTTGAATTTATTGAAAATAGTTCTAGGCTTCTAGGCTAGTTCTGGCTAGTTTCACTACTGTATCATTATTTGTATTATACATTTATACTACTTCAAACTCAATGCTATGTGTGTGTGTGTTTTTTTTGTTGGATTATGTTAATAATCAAGTTAAGCTGATAAATGGAGCTAAATTTTGTTTTCAATAATATTAGGGTGACAAATACTTTTTTATAAATACTTACAAACATACTTTATCTCTCTCCTGAGTGGTACTGTGGGGTTCGTTAAAATTTTCTGAACTCTACAATACTACCTAAAAGAGAGATAGAGTGTGTTTGTAAGTGTTTGTCACTCAAATATTACTCTTTTGATTTTACATATTTGCACTATCAAAATTATAAATGAAATTTTTATGGCACATCCGTAGTTTGTCGTGCAATTGGGAGTCATTTTCATAACTAGGTCCACCCAAGCAGGAGGATCATGCACTTTCTCTTTCAAGGTCCCCACCAATAGAAATGTGCCAAATAATGAAATTGCACTTCATCCTTAATCTGCTCGGTTGCCATGTCATACGGCTCAGTTAAGAAATATGTACTTACATTTTCAATGCTAGCGTACACTAAGAATTTATTAACTGAAACCGTCACATCACATTGTTTCAATGTCGAACAAGTAGTGGGTACATGAAATATACTTAAAAGTTGTCAACTATTAATCATACCCTCTTAAACATGAGTAGTGCTACCCATATTTCAAATTCATACTAAAATTCACACCGAACAATTATGGCCGTTAATTTTAGCGAGATTCGCTTGAGATCTATATGGAACTCATAAAAATTTTACCGAAATCAACGGTCACGATTGTCTTGTATAAAATTTAGTATAAATTTTAAAGTGTACCTGCTTAAACATAAGGGCAACATGACCCACATTATTTGGGCATCATATCACATTGGGTAATAACATGATTCCACTAATTTTTTTTTTTTTTTTCCATATACAGTGTTTGAACTTTGTGCTCCAAATGAGAAAATGGTGTCAATGTGACTTTTGCCCTTAGATTGCTTATACGGATTCTGGATATTGGATTTGCTAATTTTCGGGCATAATTTTCCCACAATTTTTTTGTTCACAACCTCATTATATTACTCTATTTGATTTATAATTTAGTTAGCTATGCGAAAAGGTTGAGTATAGTAAAAGAAAGCATTTATTACCCATAGAGGGAACAAAATTCAAGAGGCAGATCTGGAGAAAACATTCACCAGTATGAATGTTATTTATTACTCGTCTCATATTTAGAGTCCATTTTTCGTAACTCAGATTATACTCAAATTATGAAAATTCTATCCGTACACACTCCCTTTACTCTCTACACCCACTTACTCTCTATGCTCACCACTCTACTTTAAACTAAAACAAATTACCCTTTACACCCACCCTTCTTCCCAAAATTAACCCTAACCTTAAAAGGTTTAACAATTTCTTATTACTTTCTACAGCCTCCATCCTCCCTCTATTCTATTCTCACTTTTTTCTTTGATTCAAAACAATAGTTTTAGTACAATAAATCAAACTCAAAATCGATACCTATCCCACTTCATCACCAAAAATTCAGCAAAAAATAAAAATTCAAACAAATGATGAGAAGTGTCATAACAATGGAAATCTTAACTAGGAATTAAGTTAGTTTAGAAGATGAGGTCATCAAGAAGTTTTTCGATGGAGACTAATCATCCTCAAAGTAGATAAGACAGTTGGAAGCCGACAGCACAGGAGGCAATGGTAACCCTCTTGCTGCACAACGAGCGCCAAGGCCTTGGATCAAGTTTATGAGTATGTATATATATATATATATATATGTATGTATCTGAATATGTATACAAATCTACATATTATGCATGTCTAAATGGTGTATCAAATACAAATACATGCATTCAAATGTGTAGATAAAAATCTTTGTATAATATATGTATATATAGATGTGTATTGTGCATACACGTGTGTTAATCAAATTCAATACGATAGTTAGGGTTTGTTGAGAAAGGTGGGTGTAGAGAGTAATTTGTTTAGAATTATTTTCATTTATTTGTACTATTATGTCATTTTGTATAGGGGTACAATGGTAATGAAAAAAGTCATTAAATGGTGGGTATAAAAAGCAAATAAATATGTGAGTATGAATAGAATCACCCCTCAACTTATTAAGGGAACACTATCATTGCTAACAAAAAAAAGCACTTATTTTCATTATTGCCCCTATGAAAGAGCTTTCACCTCAAATAGTGCGCGTAAATTTGTATTAACAGTGTAAAATAGGCAATGGCTTTTCCAACCTGGACATCAAAAAATAGAATACAAGACTCTAAAAATAAGACGGAGGGAGTACAATGTAAAATATAATACATGGACATTTGTGCTCTTTCTGGTTCTCAATGCGCATGGCAATAATTCTTTTAGGGTGAGTGTAATTAGAAGATATGACACCCATATGTGATACACTAGTAGATCAATAATAACTTAAAAAAAGGGAGAACGAGATGTGTCTTGTTAAAAAAACCACTTTTGGCATATGGATCCGTAAGTCATTTTTCGGGTTTTGAGGTGCACCAAAACACCCAAAAAAGGGTTCAAAAAGTAGTACAACACAAATCATCTTTGTTCCCACTAGTTCTGGAATGAGATGATGAAGTACTCAAAATAAAAATTCAGGCTAACCCAAATCATCTTTTGTTGGTACTGTCCTTAGGACTTTGCCTTTTTAATAAATTGTTTCTGCTGGGAAAAAAAACAAAAAAAACCAGCTGAGGAACAAAATGAGATGCACAAGCCAAATTAGTGTCCCGGACAAAAAAAAGGAAACAAATTAGAGAATAGGGTAAATAACAAAACCAGACATTTCCAGCCAAGCAGACAACTTGATATATAAATCCACAAGTGAAAATTTGATATAGAAAACCCTTGAAATTGAAAAAGACCAACGACACAAATCCTTAACCGCGTAACAATAATAGGTCTCTTTCTCAACAAAAATATTGGAGAGCAGCTTAAAGATCACAACAATTTGACTTCTCTTTCTAGAAAACCCTTCCAAAATAGGATTCTCTAAACCTACGCTGTTACTAAAATAGAAATTGGCAAACATTCAACCAATTAACATGGCTTATGAATCCAAACAACCCCTTCGCCATTCACATCACCATATATGGAAGAGTTTCAGGCAAAAAGTGAAATATTGATACATATGTGAACCGAAATTTCACCTTCATAAGACATTTAAAACATACGAGAAGGGGATGTACTAACTTAAGCCGCACCAGGGGCACTCTCGGACTTGTCAGTCTCCATTGGCTCTGCATTAGCTGGTGGTACCTCACCACCGCCGGCTGCACCATTCTCATCATTGTCAGAACCTTGAGGCTGCGACTCACTTCCTTGAGCTGCCGGTGATGGCTTTTCGGGGGAGGCTGGCTTGGCGGGCTTTGGTTTCGTCATTACCGGCCTACAAGACCTGTTCAGCCAAAGTAACTTCAATACCGTGAAAACTACCATTGCCGACACCAAACAAAAAAATGGGTACCAAAATGATGACAGTTCAAGAAAATAAATATGTCAGTAGATTTAAGGCTTCATTTGGTTTACTGATTTAGAAAGGAAAATGACATTAGAGATTTTCCGTACTATACATCTCAATGCTTAAACATTATTATAAATTAAAATTCTCAAAATACATTAAGAACTTGTCAAAAAAAAAAGAGGGAGGGAAGTGACTCGCAAAGTGATAACTTTCATTTTTTATTTCCCCCTTTTTCTCTTCTTCCATAAAATCCCTCATTTTTGTTTTCCTTTTTAACCAAATGCAGTAAAGTGTTTTCCCCAGTATCTTCTATTCCTTTGCCCTTGGTACATCTATGAATCAAGCAAAGCCTATAGAGAAAAGGTTTGCAAGTTTAAAAGAAGTTCGAACAAATGAGTAGAAAATAACTCGGTAATTTGAGATCCTCAAAATTTAGCACCACCACACTAGTATCTGGTCTACCAATCACAACACCACAAATATCAACTGCCTTTGGCAAAACTGCCACATCAGCACAAGCATGTTTATGAAACTATGATTATATAGAGTTGTAATAAATCCTAATAAGATACCAAAGAGAGGAAAAAACACAATTACTAATACATTGGATGTTTTCGATTTATTCCAATTGTTGAAGGTCATTAAACCATACCTGTCAAGTGCTTCAGCCTTCTTTCTCACATCGGCTGACAAGAGAACTGGATTGGCATATTTAGGTAGTGTGTCCTGTTGTTGTGCCTTCTCTCTTAACCAAGCCTCTGCTTCCACGCAATCGTTCAAAACCTATAAACACATTCGCACATACACCCAAATGGAGGAGGATAAGAAAATCAGAATAAATTTGTGTCCACAGTCCAATTTTGACTACATTTACAGAAAGAGCATGAAAAGAAGAAGGAAAAGAAAATCAGAACCAAATTGTGTCACCATAGTCCAATTTGGATTATGTTTATAAAGTTGATGAAAGAATAAGAGAGATCGCTTGCCAAAGCCTACCTTCTGTTTCTCTGCTAAGTCAATGTGATCAAATTTAGGGTCATTAGACATCGCAGCCTCTCTGTAACTATTGATACAATAGCCAAGTTGATCAGTCACTGCCCCCCTCTCTGAATACTCCTTGAAACGCTCCTCAATTGGATCCCCTTGCTGCATATTTTTGAATTTCAAGTCAAATAGAGATATATAAATATTAAACCAACTTGGTTTGAGGATTTAGAGAATGAAAAGAAAATAAAGAACGAAAACTAGTTCCCTTATGTCTTTCCTAGTGTTTTCGCCCACTTAAATAACATAGTCTAAAAATTTCAAGATATAATAATATTTTGAGAAAAAGAGGAGGGAAGAAACTCATAAATTCAAAATGTACTATGTTTCTCACTATATTTTCTTTCCCTTGCTATTTTGCTCTATAAAGAAAAGGGTTTTCCTTCCCTTTTCCTCACTAAATCTGTGAACCAAACAGAGCCTAATGGAAACAAACATACAGCAGAAGAACAATAACTGACCTTCTTGAGCTCCTCAAGCTTGGCAACATAAACGCCTTTTGTTTCATCCTCACCATCTTCATACAACCAATCTTCCACCTCCTGAAGCTTAGCAGTGAAGTCTTCCCTCTCTGAATCGGTGACAAACCCTTGATATTTGTCATGAAGCTAAAGAAAAAAAATAAAGAACAATGAGATACATACATCACCAGCAACTATATATAAGATTTAGGGTAATATGCATTTTGCACCCTTAAGTATACACTGATTTGCAGTTTGGTCCCTACACTTTCAGGCCACTTGCAATTGTCAACCTTCCTTCAACCTCCATTTGAAAAAAAGGCAATGAAAACTCCACGTGTTGCAAAGTCAAGCTTCCATGTGTTCCAAGTGTCCAAAAAGAAAGATCCTTTTTCAAAAGGAAGGTGATGGAAGATTGATGGCCTAAAAGTTAAGGGACCAAATCGCTACAATTGAGAGATGACGGGCCAAAATACAATGTCACTTATACACACACACACACACACACACACACACACACACACACACACAGAGACAGATAAGGTTGCAAAATGCATTTGACCCTAACTTAAGTCAAATGATGTGTAATAACTAATAACATACTTTGTTTCTCATCTCATAAACATAGGCCTCCACAGCATTCTTCTTGTCTTTTGTTTCTTCCATAACACGATCTTGCAAAGCCATTTCAAACTCCTTCTCCACTGCCTTTTGTAAATCAGCAGAACCAATTCCTCCATACACTATCTCTGTCACAGGGATATTTGTTTTCTTCACCTTCTTCTTTGGAGCCTCAACCTGTTCCACAAAGAAAAACCAATTCCGCAAAAAAAAATCACCGTTAGTTCATTTATTTAATTTATACAACAAAAAACCACTTCATCAGCACAAGCCAATAACACTGAAAAGTTCCATAGCTTGAATAGTTCACTAAGCTTTTCTTTTCGGGCAAGTATATTTCATTCAACTTGCCCATCTAGAACCAAGCTAATAATCATTGGGAAAATGTCTGGGCAGAAATCTATATCTTGTTAAGTTGTGCCATAAAACGAACAAGATGTACGAGGCAAGTGAGATCAAATTCACGAACATGAACTTTTCGAAAAGGCCGTCGCATCCACACTTAGTGCGCACCCGTAGTGGGTGCTCCGTGGATTCTTTGAGTTCTTTTGGAGTGTGGCTGGTTTTTTTTTTTTTTTTTAGTGTTGTATTGAAAACAAACACATGTTCTTCATACAATTTTGAAAACTTTGGGGGTTTAAAAGATTAATAATAGAAAATAATAATAGCAATTATCTAGGGTATACACTAATACACTAATAGTTAAAAAGTAATTTGTATATACTACTATTTGAAGTATATTTTTAATTAAGATTTTATCCAAGTACTCCCGCCGCAGCCGCACCCGCACCCGCACCCGCACTTTTTGGAAAATTGGCGAATCCCACGCACCCGCATCCCCGTACCCCAATCCCCGCACCTGCACCGGTGTTACCTAGGATAAAATGAATGCAACAACCCCAAATGTAGAAAAAAACTTCCTCTCCATCACCCACCTCTTCTCAAGTTCACACAGTCATATCAACACATTTCCCTATCTTCCTACTAACCCCTACCTGACTTCATAAGAAATGGGACAATTCCACACTAAAACGGATAATGAAGGCTTTGTACTAACACACAAGTTTACATGAACTATCACAACCACCCATTAGAAGCAAATGACACAATAGCACAATGAAGGCTTCAATGGTGAGTTGTGACCCACATGAACTCGTGTAAACTAAATAACAGACGAGGATGAACTTACTACCATTGTTGTCAAATCGTGAATCGGTTTGTCAAAATTATGACTCGAGAATCTAATCAAATCGTGAATTCTAAGATTCAAAAACAAATAATAACATACATGTACAGTGTACATGTAAAAACTCAAGCAGAATGCTTAAAATGAATAAAATAACAATTTAGCACAACTTTCATGCAATATCAAGGCACAAAATGTTGAAAGCTTTCAACTTAAAATTTAAAACTTCCAATTCCAAAATCAAGACTTGTCTTGAATCGAGTACCATATCAGATTGTATCAAATTCAAACCAACGCGTGAACCGACCGATTCTAACAGCCATTCTTACTATAACTACCGGAAGTAAATTACTTGCCGGAAGTAAATAACTTGTCAAGAACAAGCCTAGCAAAGATATGTGCGATATGTGCAAGTGTGTCACCTTTTTGGTCATTTAAGGCAAAGTTTACAGACCTTGGTATCTGTTTCCATTTGAACAGGCTTGTCTCCTGATTCTGGAACTCCATTCTCGGCCCCATCTTGCATATTTACATCGCTATCAGTGGTGCCGGTGGGAGTACCATCAGTAGAAGCTTCCTCAGTCTCCATCTTAGTAGCTTCTTTTGAGGGCTCTTTGACAACGGGAACTTCAATTTCCTCTTCTTCCAAGAGCTAAAGAAGCAGTTAATAAACATCAGTTCTTGAAAGATTCAACAATGGTCAAACCAAAGGGTGGTAAGAACAATGCCACTGTGTTCAGAACTTACTGTTGCTGATTCCACCGACACGATACCATGAATATTCAGGCGGACTTTCACCTTCACTTTAGCCCGTTCGCCCTTTGTGGATTGGAAAGGACCAATCTGTCCATAAAATATGCATTTACACCAAAGATAATGTTATAAGGCAGAAATCAGGCCTATATGCAAATAAATCAACCATGCAATTTTTAATTTAATAACCATAATAGTCAGAAGAATCCCAAGTAATATCTTGGTTCAACATGAGACAGTTTATAATTTTATTACCAAGTATGTAATACAAGTTTGTAACTAAAGATCTGAGAAATATCAAGAGAAATTAACTGTTAGGAAGAGAAAACTATAGGCAATATTTATATACCATAATACCACATCATATTGTCTCATGTTTGAACAAATCAAATCAATACTCTCTACTTCCAAGAGAGATTTTGAGTTGTGAAGAATAGTTGCAGAAAACATTAAGAGGGGAAAAAAAAAGCTCAATTCGATTGAGAACCATGCACATCATAGTAAAAGGATAAATTATATACTTCTTTCCTGGGCAGACAGGTCAAAGGTGCATTTACTTGAGAAATTTCGATAGTCCGTGAAAGAGAGCAAATTATTACCAAATAACTAGACCACTTAATCCAATTTTTCCTCTTATACCTAACCTATTTTTTCATAAACATACTAGACTTGTCTCATTGATGTTTGGCACGTGATTTGGGATTGGAAGATGAATCTTGTCACAGAAGAGTACAATATTAGTAATTCAAGATAACTACAACCATAGGGAGCTAAATAAATATAGAAGCAGAAAATTACTGCATAATAAAAATACCACGAAGTCATAAGCTAATAAGAGCATATAAATTGAAAAAAAAATAAATCAAAAAGGTTCTAAAGAATATCATTACCGTATATGAGCTGATCTTTGGCGGTGCCTGCAATTCACTCACATCAGCATATTGTACATCTATTGTGAACGTGCTTGATCTGTAAAATGTCAGGGCCTTCACACTGGGTATGGAATTTCCCTTGGGGAAAACAATAGTGCTTTGTTGGTTTTCTGCAGCTCCATTCTGGGCATCAGGAGATGCCCCTCCCCATGATAGAGCAATTGGAAAGGAGAAGATTTCATTGACCTTTGAAGAGAAAAACAAGTAGTTACTCACCAAGACATAGCTATATCTGCAAAGTAATTATGATACCTCCTCTCTTTTCGAAGTAAAGAATCATGAAAAAGGATGTGAAGAAAAAACTACATAGAACCAACACCCTTCATTATGAAACAAGACTGTAATTAACTACACATATATACCTTTTACATCAAATGAGAAAAGATAAGACAAGTTTATTGGGAAAAAGCCCCATTATAAAACCATCATCATGTACCCTCTCTTAGGTTGCAACACACAAACGACAATTCCATGAGGATGACGTCACTAATGGCTTGGTCAATATAATCATCGACCAACATGATGTCAAGGCCAAAAAAACATATCTATAACATGAAAAAAAATATATATATATCCCCTCCAATTCAACACCTTCCATCATCTATACTATCTATACTATTATAGAAAGCCAGAAGTAGGGGTACCACAAATATATTAGTACCTAAAAAACATATTCATAGAAATACCTATATGGTGTTCTCCATAAAAAAACTCACATAAAAGGACAAAAGTGTCATAATGATATATTAGAAAAACCCAAATATTGAAATCACTTCCTACTTTTCAATGCCCACTTTCTCTACAAACTGCCCACTTCTATACACAAGAAACTACTTTCAACTTTCCTCTCTCTCTCTCTCTCTCTCTCTCTCTCAAAATTGGATTTATCTTCTTCCATTTTTTCTCTTCACCAACAGAGTGAGTGGGCACCTACTAGCTTTGATAATGCAAATAGGTATCTTAAAATATAATGTACCAAGTCAACTGTTTCAATCTCAAGATATGCTCCAATTCCAAATCTAAAGACAATTCACTGTGGTCTGTTTCCTAATATAAACTTGATGAATTGTCCGCCCACCACAAACTTGCATCCTTGCCAATGAACTTGAGCAGACATTTGAATAGGACTGGAGCATCCACCACAAACTTGCATTTAATGCGCCAAAACAAAAAAATTAAAAAACACAGAATATTGAGAACTGTACAAGACTAAGCTAGATATTCATTCAATAATATTGACAGCCATGACGGGGACTCGAGTACAGTCGCTGGGAAAATGATAGAATAATCAGTACGACAGATAGGTAGAGACAGAGGGCAGGTTTGGAACAATTTCCCCTTTCCTGACCTGGTCCGTTTAAAAACTTGCTCTCACTACCATGTTCGAAAACTCGGCCGATGGGGTCCGATACGAGTTAACTCGGCATACCGAGATGAGTCAAAAAAAAAAAAAAAAATCAACGACGACATACCAGATCTGACTTTTCGTGCTTCACCAAGGGTTCTCTCTCTCTTTCGATCCCCATCTCTCTTGATCTATTACAATCTTCAAGTTCAAGCTTCCCTTTGGGTCCAGAACTGTGTGTCGACGCGTGTGTGTTGTGTTGTGTTGCCTGTGTGTGTCGATTGTGTGTGTCGATATGTGTGCGTGTCGATGTGTTGTGTTTGTGTCGATGTGTGTTTATTGTGTGTGTGTGTTGATCTATGTGTGTGTGTCGATCTCTCTGTATGTGTGTGTAGTGTGTTTGTGTGTTTTGGTGTGTGTCGCTCGGTGTTTGTGTGTGTATTTTGACGATAATCTTAGGCTTCTTAGCTTTTTAGGGTCTTTTATATAGTTATATAGATATACACATCTATTCTTTTTTCTTTTCTTTTTTTATATATATATAGTAGATATACACCAAATGATATATACATCTTAGAGCATCTCCAATCCTTGAATCAAACCCATACCTAATTTAAATTTGGTTCAAAATTCTCTAAAATGCTCTCCATTCCTAGAACCAAACTTATACCAAAGTGAGTTTTACCCAAATCTCATATTTCATACCAATTATGTGTGCACAATTGTCAAACACTAGATCGGCAGTGCCTGAATTGAATGACATGTGCTTCTACAATTGATACATTGTGTATTGTGGTAATCCATTAGGCCAATTTTGCTATACTCATTATTTTAGAATTTTTCATAATTTTCCATATTTTTTTTTAACCTTAAATCTAGCATATTGTTGCGTGTACCCGATACAGGGCCACGACGCTGTGACGCCCGAGTCATCACAACGGATTCCGATACCGCGAATTTGAACCATGCTCTCTACCCACCTGTATGACAACTATTGGACGGAAAGGATTTAAATTATTTAATGAATACTTCTACGTGTGGGGTAGGTAACATGATGGTGTTAATATTCTCTATTTAAGTTAAATTTATTTCAAATCAAATATGCAAATGCTGAGAGGCATCATTTCATGCTCAAAGTTCAAGAAACAGAAAAAGCATGAAGGGATTATTAGAGATACTTCTTCCCTAATTCTCCCTTACAAACAACGTGGAACAAACATCACTGGAGTTCACTAAACAAAGAACAAAACAACTTAGTTTTTATATGAAGTATGCAGCCCACAGTTTAAAATCTAAAATGTTATTCCACGTTGCCTCCTCAAAGAGTCAAAGTATTGCTAGTTATAAATTGTTCATGCAACTTGGCAGTTGGCACAATGTGTTGCATGAGGGGCATAAAAAGGACAGCGCTGGAGAACTCAAATGCATAAAAACTAGAGCAAACATGTACCATATTCAAAATGTAATATCTCAAACAAAGAGACACCTAAGATATGTAGAGAAAACACAATAAACAAAACGAAAAAGAATGAAATAACAACAAATAAAAAATATTTTAAAAAAAGTGATAAGTGGGAACCAAGCAACCAGGAAAAAAGATCCACCATAACAAGGCATGCGTTTACCTGGAACTCCCGCACTTTAAATGTGGGACTGAGCATCGCACACTGTAAAGCGCAGCCCTTGGCAACACACTCGCTTGCATTCATAGTACGCCTAGGCTCCTTCCCAAAGAACTCTGACAATATTTTAATGACAGCAGGAACACGAGAGCCTGAACCAACAACCTCAACAGAGTGAATGTTCTCGGTTGTAAGGCCTGCATCCAAAAGAGCCTTCTCCAGTGGCTTTTTCACACGTTCCAGAATAGGAATGCTTATTTTTTCAAACTCCTCTCTCTTGATAAAACCTCTTACATCCTTTTCATCCATCAAGCACTCTATATTTATAGGGGCCTCTGGGTTTGCACTGAGAACCTTCTTCATCTTTTCACAAGAAGCACGTAGCCTTAGGCAAGCCCTAGCATTCTGATAAACATCAATCTTGTACTCGTCCTTGAATTTTGCCGCAAAATACTGGAATAGAACTTCATCAAAATCTCTGCCACCGAGAGATCGGTCAAAGGAATGTGCTAATACCTTCAGCTGGCCTTTCTTGAAGCCAGCAATGCAGACTTGCATGCTAGCATGCCCAATATCAACAAAAGCAACATTCAATTGGTCATTTTCGGGTAAATCCGTTTTATAGATACCATATGCCAGAGCAGTCGCAGTCGTTTCATGCATTAAACGAAGAGGGTGCAAACCTACAATTGTAGCTGCATCCAAGACAGCTCTTCTTTGAAGATCAGTAAAGTAAACGGGTATTCCAATACAGCAATCAACAACTGCTGCATTCAAATTCTTCTCCGCTATGCTTTTCAGATCTGAGAACACCATTCCCAATAACTGGGTGGGTGTGAAAGTCTTTACTTCTCCCAAGTACCGCACACGGATCAATGGAAATCCATCAGGCCCTTCCGTCACCTCAAAAGGCAATGATTTGAGATCACGCTGTAGCTCAGGATCTGAAAAAGGACGGCCAATCAGACGCTTTATCTGGGAAATTGTATTCTTAGGATTCATCATACTCGATGCAGCCCCAGCTGTTCCAAGGAACCGCTGCTTATCACCAAAGCATACAATAGCAGGAGTCTCACGCTTCGACTCATCATTAAGTACAACATCAATTCCCCTTTGCCTTGCAACAGCAACAACACCACTCTCATTCCCGAAATCAAAACCCACAACGCTCATCTTCGCAAGGAAATTTTGATTCACACACAATAACTCTATACCCTGCAGAAAAAGATGAAAACCAAAGCAATAATCATTAAAAAGGTCACCAGGCAATTCTCACACCCAGTAAAGTGAAATCATCATAATCAGATATGCAATGCAAATCATCACAAAAACATCTCAGTGAAGTTCACAATATCTACCATAATCAATCAGGGTTCCCTAAAAATGAGTCACTACAAGCAAAAACATAGACACACACACACACAAAATTCTGTACCTTCAGGAATGGTCCAAATACTATTGGCATCTTCAGAGCAATGCAAATCATCACAAAAACATCTCAGTGAAGTTCACAATATCTACCATAATCAATCAGGGTTCCCTAAGAAAATGAGTCACTACAAGCAAAAACACACACACACACACACACAAATTTCTGGACCTTCAGGAATGGTCCAAATACTATTGGCATCTTCAAAAAAAAAAAAAAAACAACAACAACAACATGCAGTCACATGAATAAACATAAATTAAAAAGGGAATGTTACCAAAAGTTTTAGAATGTATACTATTTCGTGGTTAACGTTAAAGCTCTACTTTTTTTTTTCTTCTCAACAATGTTATCGAATCCAACACCCAAAAGCACATGAAATATCAAACAGTTCAAAGAAAACTCGCAAAACGGTACATTCCTAAATCAAACTCGATTGAATTCGACGTGACTTCGGTATGAAAAATAAGAAATAAATTGGGAATCTACAGATATCGATTGTAAAATCTAAAGCGATAAGAACCCATATCCTAGAATCAACTGAAAGTAACAATTAACAACAACAAAAAAAAAATTGAAAGAAAAAGGTAATTATGCTATACGAATGGCTAAATTTAGACCGAGAAAAACAACAGATCTGCAAATTCAGTATATTCTAGAGAGAGAAAGTTAAGGTTTGAGATCGTACCTTGCGACGAGGGCTATTGCGGATGTGGATCGAGGGGCGCCGCGGTGCTGTGAGACGGCTCTGGAACTCTCCAAAAACTTCGTTGTGGCTGTCGTCAAAAAAAAAAAAAAGAGTGTTTCTATTCCGAACCCCAAAATAGGTGGCGTGAGGAGAGAGAGAGAGAGAGAGAGAGAGAGATGGGGTATAATAATAAGTATAATAAAGAGGGGAAAGAGGAGAGAGAAAGTTTTGTGTGGAACAATCGATTTTACTTTGAACGAATTGTGTTTGGTTGGATTTTCTTTTGAAGAGGTGGTGAGGTGTCTTTAACATTCTCTTTCTTCTAGAAAGATCTTGAGAATGGTACTCCGTATATATGGGTTTGGGTTTTGAAATTGGACCCATTCATAGATGGACTTATTAATAGCCCAGGTCCAATTCCATGGATGACCCATTCATTTATTCTGACTAGAGAGATACACTCTCTTCTTCTAGAAAGATCTTGAGATATATGTGGGTTTGGGTTTGGAATTGGACCCATTCTTGGATGGGCTTGTTAATAGCCCAAATCCATTTCCATGGATGACCCATTCATTTATTCTGAGTAGAGATACACTCTCCAGTTCTAGAAAGACTATAGGAGTGTCACATTTATTATGTGAGTGTTTGTACCTAAAAAATACATTTTTTAAATCAAAGTTTGATAAGGCCAATTGAAATATTTTAATCGGACTCATGAGACCGATTGAATGAATTAGGGACCAAGCGATGGGTTCAAAGTTGGTAGGATCAAATGTGTTTTGATCATCTAAGATTATTGTCATCGGCCTGAGCATCATTTGACCATCGGGCTGCCTCATGAGTCCGACTAAGTGGGTTATACGCTGCTTGTGAGGATTATTTAATTCTGTTAGATTGGGAAAGTAACAAGGGCCCGCTGATGACTTCAAAGGAAAAGCTTTTGTCCATCGGACACAAGCCTAAAGCTGTAAATATTCATATTCATCTTCATCGGACTGATCCACGTTTGATCAGTTGTGTATTTCAAGAAAGTGGGCCACGTGTTATTGACTAAAGCCCATCCAGTCACACACCAATGACGTAGATGGCTTTGATTGGTAAGCATATATTTGGTCTTTGTATTGTTAATCACATTGAAACTTGATATGGTGGGATCCATGGGAAATTGCTTTGAAAAAACAAGTATTACTTCAATCGGGCTCTCCTGCAAATTCCCTATGTGATATATATTAACAAAGTAAGAGATAATATCAACCAGTTTTAGGGATAATATTGTTACATAGGGGAAACACTATCATAATAGGAAAGATAATGTTTCAAGATATTATCTGATCTGGGAAGATAATATTATCACTTAAGGGATAATATCAAATATTATGGAAGCTATCTTTTACTTGGTGGCAAAGCAAGAGGAATAAAGTCAACATGTGGACTAGATTCAAGATTCAACATATATATATATATATATACTTGTATATGTGTATATTTGAAGATAATGATGGCATCTTTTATCAGATTTTGGGAGATAAATCTGGTAAATTATACCAGATTATTATTGATCAGATTTCCTACCCTATCTAGAAGACCTCCATGGCCGCTATAAATTAACAGGCAGGCCAAGCTATCAATTCACTCCGCGTCTCTTCGACAAAAGCATCCCAAAGCATTCAACATGCATTCTTAGTTTTAGGCAAATAAAAGCATCATTTTATTTTTCTTAGGCTTTCTTAGCTTTCAATTTCTTCTTGTAATTTTTCCTTTCCATCAATTAAATAAAAATGCTCTTTTTATTTAATTTTTCTTGCTTGCTTTCATCGCTTGCTAGACTTGTGCGCTTCAGTACTGTCTAGGGACCTTAGGCCAAGGGTACTTTCCTATTTGGCCATCATAATTGTTTTGATAGAAGTCAGATTTCCAAACCTTGTGTATCACTCACACAAGTGACTTAGGAAATTTTGTGTTTATAAGTTTGGGTCTACCTCACAAGGCTCTGGCACGCCCGAACCGAAAATATAGCAAACAATTTGGCACGCCCGGTGGGACAGCCGAGTGATGAATCATGTTCACTGAAGCATGGTTGCAATTCTATTACAACCAAATTGGTTGGTGTAATGAATCAATCAACCAACTTCAACAAGAGATTAATCGTCTCAAAGACGGTAAATCTGCTGCTTACAAGGCTTTATGGAGCAAGCCGTGGGATCCGCAGTACCCAAATCGGCACGCCATTGTAGCCCCATATGATTTTGCCATCCATGATCTTTACGAAAAGATCTGGTGTTTTGAGGCCGATGTTAAGTATTTTACCCAAGGTATCGGCCACCTTCAAGAGAGTGGAGCTGACTGTCCACCCCCCAATGGAAACTCTTTAATGTTTCGGGATGAGTTGCTAGATGGTGGTTGGAAGCAAAAACCAATCGGCTTATCAAATTTGCAAGTTGAAGAACAAGACAAGTCGGTTGCTGCTCGAGAAAGCCGTAGTGGTGTCCTTAATGATATCGCTCTTCAACTTAAACTCCTCAAATTTCAACGGCCCAACAGAGCCGATGTTATCACTCTAAATCAAGAGACCGATGTCTCTGGTCATCTTGATTCCACGCTGGCCGAACCGCTCGGGGGGCAAGACGGCGAGAAAATGAATAAAGAGCCAAATGATCTTATTTCGGCAATAGAGCTCCTCACCGACGTTGAAGAAGACGACGAAGCGCTCGGGGGGCAAATTCAAGATGAGCCTCACAATTCTGTTGAGGCCGAGGAAGAAGAGTGTGATCGGCCGAGTGATCCTGAATCGGCCATAGAGCCTCCTAGTGATGAGGAGGACGATGATGAAGATCCCATTATTGACGAAGAAATCGGCGATGAAGCGCTCGGGGGGCAGGCTTCGCAGAGACCGATTGAAATTAAATCGGTCCATGAAGTTTTTAAAAATATTCCTTTGAGGAAACTCAGCCTCAAGGAATTGTTCAAATATATCGGTCTCTTTATAGTGACCGATTATTATTTTTATTTTAAGCCAATTAATTATTTGGCTTGGATTGATCTACATCCACGGTGGCTGTGTGGATGTCACCAAAAACTTACGGTTATTTGGTGGCTGTTTCTGCAGCAGTGGTACTATCGAGGAAGATTGAAAGGTGCTGAAGATCAGACTGAATTAATTCAGTCAGTAGGCTATTCGGACTCACAAGGCCGAAAGCAAGAATAATAATAATAAATAAGGTGATGCTAGAAGAATGCTTGGGATGCTGAATCGGACATAGAGGCCGATGGTGTGGTGTCAAAAGTGCTTGTGTAACAGTCAAGTGATGGAGCCCGATTATATGAGGTAAAGTAATTACATGTCTCAGTCAAGCTACAACGTGAGGTTACAATCGGTCTCATGACCAAGCCCGATGTTAGTCCAAAGATCATCGGTCTACATGGTAAGACCGATGCCAGTCAAAAGGTAATCGGTCTCTAGATAAAATATGGCCATTCAAAATTTCACTTGCTTTTATTTTAAACGGCCAGGGGGACAATTGTTTGCACCTAAAAAATACATTTTTTAAATCAAAGTTTGATAAGACCGATTGAAATATTTTAATCGGACTCATGAGACCGATTGAATGAATTAGGGACCAAGCGATGGGTTCAAAGTTGGTAGGATCAAATGTGTTTTGATCATCTAAGATTATTGTCATCGGCCTGAGCATCATTTGACCATCGGGCTGCCTCATGAGTCCGACTGAGTGGGTTATACGCTGCTTGTGAGGATTATTTAATTCTGTTAGATTGGGAAAGTAACAAGGGACCGCTGATGACTTCAAAGGAAAAGCTTTTGTCCATCGAACACAAGCCTAAAGCTGTAAATATTCATATTCATCTTCATCGGACTGATCCACGTTTGATCAGTTGTGTATTTCAAGAAAGTGGGCCACGTGTTATTGACTAAAGCCCATCCAGCCACACACCAATGACGTAGATGGCTTTGATTCAGGGCCGGCCCTAAGCCAATTTGGCAAAGCAATTGCATGGGGCCTCAATTTTAGGCCTATTTTTTTCTTAATGTTTATGAAACTTATTATTTTTAGGCCTCTTTTCTTCTAATTTCTTCTTAATTTTTATGAAACATATCATTTTTAGGCCTATTTTCTTCCTAATTTCTATGAAACTTATCATTTTTAGGCCTATTTTCTTCTAATTTCTTCCTAATTTCTTCCTAATTTCAATGAAACATAGTATAGAGGCCTCATTTTTTCAGCCCCTTTGAAAATTCGCTTGGGGCCTCGGATAATTTTTGTCATCTCAGGGCCGGCCCTGCTTTGATTGGTAAGCATATATTTGGTCTTTGTATTGTTAATCACATTGAAACTTGATATGGTGGGATCCATGGGAAATTGCTTTGAAAGAACAAGTATTACTTCAATCGGGCTCTCCTGCAAATTCCTTATGTGATATATATTAATAAAGTAAGAGATAATATCAATCAGTTTTAGGGATAATATTGTTACATAGGGGAAACACTATCATAATAGGGAAGATAATGTTTCAAGATATTATCTGATTTGGGAAGATAATATTATCACTTAAGGGATAATATCGAATATTATGGAAGCTATCTTTTACTTGGTGGCAAAGCAAGAGGAATAAAGCCAACATGTGGACCAGATTCAAGATTCAACATATATATATATACTTGTATATGTGTATATTTGAAGATAATGATGGCATCTTTTATCAGATTTTGGGAGATAAATCTGGTAAATTATACCAGATTATTATTGATCAGATTTCCTACCCTATCTAGAAGACCCCCATGGCCGCTATAAATTAACAGGCAGACCAAGCTATCAATTCACTCCGCGTCTCTTCGACAAAAGCATCCCAAAGCATTCAACATGCATTCTTAGTTTTAGGCAAATAAAAGCATCATTTTATTTTTCTTAGGCTTTCTTAGCTTTCAATTTCTTCTTGTAATTTTTCCTTTCCATCAATTAAATAAAAATGCTCTTTTTATTTAATTTTTTCTTGCTTGCTTTCATCGCTTGCTAGACTTGTGCGCTTCAGTACTGTCTAGGGACCTTAGGCCAAGGGTACTTTCCTACTTGGCCATCATAATCGTTTTGATAGAAGTCAGATTTCCAAACCTTGTGTATCACTCACACAAGTGACTTAGGAAATTTTGTGTTTATAAGTTTGGGTCTACCTCACAAGGCTCTGGCACGCCCGAACCGAAAATATAGCAAACAATGAGTGTAAGTAGTAAAAAGAGAGTAGAGTGGGTAGTTAGGAGGAGTTATTTTATTTAAATTTTTTGAAATGACATTTTAGTACTATTGTGAAAGTATTTTAATCAAGAAATTTAGTAGATTTTATTATAATTATTGAAGTGGGTTAACACTCTTTGGTATCCCTCCCTTTCTCTTTCTATATTAGTAATTTAGTATAGATATTGAGATATATGTGGGTTTGGGTTTGAAATTGGACCCATTCATGGATGGGCTTGTTAATAGTCCAGATCTAATTCCATGGATGACCCATTCATTTCTCTTGACAAAATTTTGAAGAGTTATATATACTCAAAGACACTTGTCAAGGAATAATGTTATGCTTTCTAAATGGTCAAATAGTTGTATTACATGTTGTGATAGTGATCGATGGTATCACATGTCAGTTGTCACTGCATGCAACACAACTTATAAAATATTTAATAACTAAATTTGAGATTCTAATTTGGTTAGCATTACTCGTTCAGTCACGTCTCATTTACAATCATCTCTATCTATCTTCTAAGTGGACATTGTGGGGTCCAGTTAAAATTCAATAGACACCAATACCACTTAAGAGAGAGATAATTGTAAATGAGTAGTAAGAATAAGTTATACCCCTAATATTACTTTTCTCAAATACTTGTCCCAAATAGTCCTCGAGGTGTCTAGAGACACTCTCTCTCTTTCTAGAAAATCTTGACAGAGTTTATTGGGTCGGTTTGGTGAAGTTTTGTAGGTGGGCTAGAAATTGGACCCTTGTCTGGTTGTAGCCCAGATCCAATTCTATGGATGGCCCATCATGTTCTCGACAAAAATTTTAACACAAGGATCTCTTCTTTGGAAATGCATATTAGAGGATCTACTTTAGTTCCAGTCTCACTTTTTTTTTTTTTTTTTTTTAATCTGATTTTTGTATTGCCATGACAGAAAAATAGTTTTAAGAGTATTTTCAAATTGCACAGGGACTTGTGTGTGAGAAAAGGGCATCTACCAAATAATAAGGCATGTTTGGGAATGCACAAAACTTACATTTAAAATTTATGAAAATTAATATCACGGAAACAAATGTCCTCTTACCAAATAATATAATTTATAAAACCAGTTCAATTATGAACAACACTTGACATGGTCGAATGGTAAAATTTCTCTCTCCCAAATAGCTATTTGCACTGTACATTTTCTTTTTCTTTTCTTTCCTATTGTTTTCTTTGTTTTTTTTTTCATTGCTTCAGTTAGAAGCTACATTCTCATCTAGAAAGGTGTATCATCTCAAATGAAGTCTTCTTTCTGTTTCTGTTTTTTTTTTTTTGGCTGAGAATTCTTCTTTCTTTTCTCACTCACATTTTGCCATTTCTCCATTTTATGTTTCCTTGAAATAAAAGAAGTCCTTATTTTCAATGTCATTTCTTCTCTTTGAGTGACTATTTTCAGTTGCAATATGAAAAATATAGTAAGGTCTTGTTCTGTTACCCCTTGAATTCAATTGCCTCATTTATCTGCTATATGGTATCTGACATGGCAATTCATCTGCTAATAAGGATACACATATATAAAAGTTAGTAGATATCTAAAGGAATTATTATGACTTTAAAATCATCATGAATTATGTTCTTCTAAGAGAAATTATAAATGGCCCTATGGCCACATACAAACATGGTGATATGAGATGAAATAATTTTACGAAAATTTAGGAATAGTTATGTAGTTCGTAAACAAATGCACTATTACTCCAGATATACATATGACTATATGAGAAATCTCATCAAATACCACAACCAAACAAAACTTAATTCATAAGCAAAGTCTTTTTACTAAACACTATAAGTAACATTAGAGATATATATGTAATCAGTAATTACACTTGGAAATTTCCAATTACAGTATTCATGGATTGCATTCTAAGTTGAACAAAAAAAAAAAAAACGAAAAAAGCAACCCAAAAAGGAGTCTTAATTTAAACAATTGCTTGCGAACTCCTATATATATGCTCTTTTGTGAAACCTAGGACTAAATGAAATCTTAAATTACATCTCCCTCTTCTTCCTCCTTTCATCTTCGGATAGGACACTACGCGACCTCGTCGGAAGTCTGCCGTGGTTTTCACGTAAAACAACGGTGAGGTCAACAAAGGCGCTTAAAATATACTTGTAAGACTTCTTATCATTCAAATTCAAGTAACAAAACAAAAGCTCCTCCATGAACTCCCAATCAGCCTTCCCATTATGGTGCAGTCTTGCTTCGATCATCTCTTGCATGGAACGTCGAAAATCATCATATGGGCTAGGAGAGTACGTTAAAACTGCAATGAAGTCATCGGCACCCATGACTTCTTTGGCATCATCACTAGCTCTTGTGGTTGTTCTGGTGGTGGTGGTGATGGTGGTTGGGCTAGAGGAGGTTGAGCCCATTTCCTCTGACACGGCGGTGCTTGTCATGGATTCCCCGATTGGCGAGTTTGAAGAGCCGGTGGCCAAGAAAATGTGGTGGGACCAACCAATATTATTCGTCTGTGGATCAATAAACCCAGGGGACTCAATGGACCCACTCGATGATTTTTCTTCATCATTATCATCACCATCACCTTTCTTGTCCTTGTTTTGATCATCATTTTCGGTATACAGTGACTTGAAATTCTCGAATAAAAACCGATCAACATCGGAAAGTGTGGCAGCGTCGTCGTTTTGTTTGCAATGAACCGTCAATGATGGGGTTTTGGGGTGCTTACAACCTCTTAGGATCCAACTAGTAGAAGATGAGAAAGGTTTTGATGACAAGTTGAGGTTTAGGGTGTTCTTTGGTTTTTTTAATTTTGTGAGGTAATCTTGAAGAGTTTTTTGAATGGGTTTGGGCATTTCCAAGTTTGCTTCTATGGTAACTGCAATGGGTTTTGGGTGAAAACTATAGAGATTGGGTAGGTTATATACAAATATTGACGAAGCAAGAAAATAAAGTAACATAAAAGTATTAATTGTCTAATAAACGTTTATAAGAAGCACATGCTTAATGTGTATTTAATGGAGGAAATTTATTGCATATATAGTATGTTTCAAGATTTATAACTTTTATTTGCAAAATCTGGAATTTTAATAGGATTGTAATTCTTGGACTTTATTAAGGGAATAAGTAAGTAACATTAAGCATTGAGATGTGGATGTGTTTTTAGCGGAGGGAATTTATAACATATAGTATGTTCCAAGATTTAGACTCATTCCATATCAATATCTCGATTTTTTCGCCGAGCATGGTGTAGTTTAATTGATATAGTCTCTCTCTTCCTAGTGAGGAGGGAGAGGGTTCGAATCCCCGTAGGAAATTCTAGTTACTTGCCCCCATTCATTCTTCAGTCGGAATTAGTGGACCTTATTGGGCTTTGCTGTGGGGCAGTGTGGGATTTTGGGGTTAGTTGGAGCTGAGGTGTGCGTGTGTGTGTAGAGTATGTGTGTATCTAGTCCGGATCTAAGTAAATAATAAAAAAAATAAATATCTCGATTTTTTCCCCATTTGATAACATTTTCATTTTTTTTTAACAAAATTTTTTTCCAAATTTCAGCCAAAATGGAAAAACGGCAAGATTTTTTTATTTTTTATTTTGGAATTTTTTAAAATAAAAAACGCATCCCCTTCCAAGTCGAGCACGAGCAAAACTGTGACTCTACGTTTGCAAGTCTGTCACTTTAGACCGTGAAGAGCAAAACTCAACACTCTCCCTCTCTCCCTCTCTCTCTCTAGTGCAAGTAGCCAAATGGGATCTGTGACTGCATATGCTATTTTGGCTCTCCTTTTCAAGTGCTGGTGACATTAATTAGTTGCAGAACAATTTTTTCTCACCAATTGTACACCTAAGCATCTTATTAGGTGAGTAAGTGGATTCAAAGTTTTCAATGGATAAAATGGGGTTGAATTAGTGATGGAAAGTGGTGGACTCATGATTTGTCTTAAATGTGATAGTTATGTTTGGAAGAAAATATTCTCAAAATAACATTTTGTGTTGAAAATATATTTTGGTAAGGTATATTGTGAAAATTAGATTTGACATAAATACTGTTACCAAACGTATTTTCTATTTTTGTGAAAATTTAAATTTGACATAAATGCCGTTACCAAATGCTTTTTCTATTTTTATTTTAGTATTTTTTTTTTAAATGAACAATGTTAACAAAAACGTTTTATGTTTTCATTTATTAGGGAAAAAAAAAAAAAACAGAAACTGGTTTTGTTTTAAAAAAAATTGAAAACAGGAAACGTTACCATGCAAGCCATAAGATTACTGAAAATGTATTAATTTTTCGTGGTTGAACTTTCAATATTAGAGACTGTTTGGGAAATCAAAGAATTGATTGTGTGATCTATAAATGAAACAGCTCTCTTAATTTGATTGCTTTGGTTAGTGTCTATATCCTGCAAAAGAGTTCATACACAATCTAATAATTTCTTTAAAACTAGCTAGTTCTTTGGCAAATAACCTACCATTGGTTATCGCCAAAAATCAGATAAAAAATTTGGACTTTGACTGAACTAGATTCTACTTTGGCCATTTCCAAATGCACCTAGACTAGGTAGGACTCTTAGGCAAGAAATACCAAACACTTGAATTTGCTAAAAGTTGTATAGTTATGAGCAACATAAACGATAGTAGTCTTCGTTTGAACTTATTTGATTATGATACTCCTCTATTTATGCGTCCAGCTTCAAGAGTTTCACTCTCTAAGGGAATTTAATGATTATCATTCACAAATTTTTTTTTTTGCCCTTTTTCTTTTTTGTTGTGTAATTTTAAAGCATATTAGGGTAATTCTGAAAAGTAACTAAAAATTTATCGTTGGTGGGACTACTGAAATTGAAATGAAAAAGAAATAATTTCCGACAGAAGCAAGTAACAAACAAGTCAGGATGGCCGAGTGGTCTAAGGCGCCAGACTCAAGTTCTGGTTCTCGTGAGAGAGCGTGGGTTCAAATCCCACTTCTGACATGTCTTTTACGCTTTTTCCTTTTGAAGTTTCATATGTTTGGCATTTTGTACCCAATTAAAACGATGACGTGCCCCTTTAAAATGATAACGTATTAAGACTGTAGTGCTTCTTTTTTTAAGACAGCGTCGTCAGAACGGCACCGTATAGCAGTGCTCATGAGCCATGAATGATGGTTCAACAACCTTTCAACCATTTGTTTTGAGAGAGAGAGAGAGAGAGAGAGATGGAGGCGGAGGTGGCGACGAGCGGCAGAGAAGCTCGTCGGAGGAGGATCTTATCGAGTGGTTCAGATCGAATGGCCCTAATTACAGGTCGTATAGCTTCACCATCACCAATTCAATCTCTATATCATCACTCCCACAACAAATCATCCCCTGCTTTACACTTCCTAGATCATCATCCTACACAACCCCCTAATTCAATCCACGGTATCACTCTTTCCATATTCTATGTTTTACATATATATATATATATATGTTCTATGTTTTATGTATGTGCATATATTCATACACATGCTCTGTATCATCTATAGTCGATATTATTGTTAATTTTTTACCCATCTAGAGAGTTGTATCATAATTGAGGGGGGAAAAAAAGGTTAATTGTTGTGTTTCGATTCAAAATTAGAGGTAAAGTGTTACGGTCTAGTAGGGACTTGTCCCACATCAGCTATGCATAAGCCTAGTTGGTGGGTTATAAGCTCTTGGGCACCCTCCCCTTGTAAGCCGGTTTTCAAGGGTGAGTTCTACCCAGGGTTCGAATCAACAAGCTGAAAACTTTAGGTTGATATGATTGTATTATTGTTTTTTGTTCGGAATAGAGGATTATTTAGGTAAATCTGAGTTTTCGGAGTGTAGTGTGAAGGTTTAAAGTGCTTTTTACTTATTAATGTGCTTCAATAGCATAGTTCGTGAAAAGAGTAATGCAATAGTTCCCAAATTTAGATATCCCTATCCCAAATGCTATGGGAGTGGTACCACGACCAATTGCGTAGCATATGTTACAACTGCCAAAGCATTTGAGAATTGAATTTGGGGTTGTTTTTTGGGTGTTTCGATACCAAAATGGCGGTCATATTTAGATTATTTAGATTTTTTTTTCTTGCGTTTTTTCTTCCTGTGGTACATGTATCAACATTGATATACCCTAGATGGTGTACCTGTTATTGCTGTAGAAGTTGAGGAGCACCAAGTCCATTAGCCTTCAACTCATGTTTTCATATGCAATATGGTCATTAGTATATGTCCAAAAGCTAGGAATCAAAGATTCCCTTTGTTTTAATGAAAATACCACCATTTCTATAAGATGTCATCATGTGATCTTCTCCATGGGCCTCAATAAAACAAAACAGCTAACTAGCCAAAATAGCTACCCAAATTCTGATTTTGAAATGCAACAGGCTACTATCTCTCTCTAATTTTTTTTTTGGGTAAATTATATAGACACCCCCTCCTCTATTGTCATTTTTCACTAATACCCCATAAACTAAGAAACTCAACAAACTGACCCGTTCAACTATGTGAGAGGGCAGCATTTGAGGGGTCAATATGAGAAGAAAAATGATAGTTGAAGGGGTCAGTTTGTTGATATTTTAGTTTAGGGGGTGTTAGTGAAAAGGGCAATTTGAGAATTGACTTGGGAGTGTCTATATAATTTACCCTTTTTTTGTTTTGTTGATAATTGTGATAAGCAAGCTAGCTATCTCACTAGCTATTTTGGGTAGCTAGCTAATGTCTCCAAATCTTTCTCTCTCCAAATTTTAGCCGTTTGAGGTTTTCTCCGAATGTCAATTAGCACAGATTGCAAGCTTCCACAAATTAATAAAGTGATATAGATACTAGATAGCTCAAATTGGGAGCATTTGGAGTTGACTGTCAAAAATTGCCTAGCTAAATAGAAAAAAATGAGCTTTTAGATAAAATAGTTAAATTGCTATAGATGCTCTTACACTTCACTGGTTTTGCAGTTGGTGCTAAGAGTGCTGGTGATGAATCTGACACATCACCAGAACATGATATCACTGGTGGATTTTCTAGAGGAAATGCTTTTGACTTTGAAACCAGTTTAGAACCTCAACTACAAAAATCTGAGACAAATGTAGACAACAAAGTACCTCCATCGGTTGATACTGAATTTAATTTCCTCACTCCCAAAGAAATTAATTCCTGCATCTTGGCTTCGGAGAGTACACGGGTTTTCTGTTCTGTCACAATTGCACTATTGGTAGTTCTGTCGTACATTAATCTTCCTCGCAACATAGTAAAGCCGAAGAGCATTATAGCCTCGGGGCCTCTTTATATACTCTTGCTAACAGATGTGACAATTGTGGTTGCTTGGTTGGTTCTTGAGAAGCGAAGAAGAGGTTCTGAGAAGGCCAAGGAAGAAGAAGGAAAAAGGGTTCCAAGCGAAAATGGGCATAGTTGGGATGGGGCAATAAAGGTTTTGGAAATTGGTTTGGTTTTTTACCAGACGGTACGTGCTATTTTTATAGATTTCAGTTTCTATGTGGTAATTGTTATCTGTGGCCTTTCTCTAATGTAGCTTTAACTCAGCTCACTCGAGTTGTATTAGCAAAAGCTTCAGAGTAGGGGGCTCCGTTTGGTTTGCGGATTTAAAGAAAGGAAAAAAAAAAAAAAAAGGACAAGGAAAGAAAACGATGAGGAAACCTATTTCTATATTGTTTTGCCTTATATTATTCTCCATGCTTAAATAGCATTGGAAATTAGAAATATTCAAATTATAATAGGACCTTAAGGAATCCACAAAATTTAAAACAAAATATCTTTTTTTTTTAAAAAAAATTTGTCCTATTTTCTTTCCCTTCATATTTGTCTCAGTATTGTCCTATTAAACAAGCAAAGGCTTCCTCGCTATTTTCTTTCGTTTTCCTTTACTAAATCCATGAACCAAGCAGAGCATAAGTAGCTTGCATTTTTATGTGGTAGTTGTCATTTGTGGCCTTTTCTCTAATGTAGCTTTGAGTGTAGCTAGATTGCTGCTAACTCTTTAGCTCACTTACTTGTGTTAACCAAATACTTTAAAATTTGTTTGGTGTATTATTTAGTTTTTATCTGATGTAATAAACATTATATATTTATGGTTGATTTTGATTGACTCTCGATGTGCAATTATGGGTAACAAAACTACTTGCTTTGCATCTGAGTTTAACTTGCTGTAATTTATTTACATTTCCTTCCAAGTGCTTTTTTTCTTGCTTGCATTCATTTATGGTATGTTTGCGCCTACCATGAATTTGAATGGGCTAATGCAAGGTAGAAAATTCACGATCTTGAATGAGCCCAATTGGAAAAGCGATAGCTATACCAAAAGTTGGGCTAAAAAAAAATTCTAATAAAATCAACCATATCATCTTAAGAAAATCTGAGAATGATCACATGTGAAGGAATATTCACGAAATGACGTTTCTCATTTTCTCCACTGAATTTAATTCATGAAGATGTATTTTCCTTAATAGTTACGTACTGTAAATAGGCCTATTCGAATTCATGGACGCCCAAAAGAAGGCCGTTACATTTAGATTGTTCAACTGATTTCACTATTTATCACCTGATCATGATAATATGATGAATTCATTGAACATCCTTAACTTGTTTATGCTGTGAGGTGAAGTTAAGAAATGTTGGAAACTTCTCACTTCTGATAATTGGTTTGTTTGATAGTAGAGATATGACATGCATGTCTACCTGTGTGTTACAGTCAATGCCTAGAGTTACTGACCGCTCGATGAATGATTTACGGACACTTTCAGAAATTTAGATCACTTACTGGGCGCTAGATGAATGATTTAGGTACACTTTCAGAAATTTAGATCACTTATCTGATTACAAATCATAATGAAGAACATGTAGATTATGGGGGTATTTGTTGTAGCTTATAAGTTGACTTTTTGAGCTTATAGCTTATTATAAGTTTAAGCTATACCAAATATGAGTTTCCAACTTATTTTAAGCAGAAAACAACTTAAAAGCGGAAAATAAGCTAACTTATTAAAAGCAAGGTTTAGATGCTTTTGAGATTATAGCTTCTCAGCGTATTTTAAGCTGCAACTAACAGGGCCAATGTAGCTTCACTGGAAGAGTTTAATATACATTGTTGGGCCTCCTTTCAAAATGCTCCCCTTGTGGAGCAATTGGTTAGTACTTGATAAACAGTCTTACGCTCAGTTTGGATTCAGATAATTGGAGAGAAACTCCCTGAAAGAAAAAAAGAAAAGAGAGAGTAAAGTTCTCTGTGCCCCTGTTTGAACCGAGAGACAAGAAATGATATATAACTTCATTTATTTTTGGTTAGCCATCAAAAGAGAAACGAAAATAAAGTATTTAGAATCAACTTATTCTTTTATTCTCCAGAGCATGAAAGTACTTCCGAAGTATTAACATATTTAGGGATATGTGGGTTTTTCCTACAATGTTTTACTTTTAGCCTTTTCTCTTCTCTCCGAATCTCTCTAATTCGGAGAAAAACATAAATGAGCTATTTTTCCTCCTTACTTTATCTCCAGTTCTCTCCAGCACATTCTCTTCCTCCCAACGTGATTCACTAAACAAGAGCAGTGGGAAGAAAGGGATTTCTTTTTTATTCTTTTCTCTTCACTTCTATTAAACAGCTTCAAATTTGTCATTGTGATCCATCAAGAAACTAAAATCAATAGTGATACACACACATTATTCCACACACTTTTCCTCATCCATCAATCATGGCCCTTGATACGCGGGAGCACAGAGGTCCACAGGAATCAAGCCCATGATTGTTGTGTGGCAAGGCCGGCCCTGAGATGACACAAATTGTCCGAGGCCTCAAGTAAATTTTCAAAGGGGCCCAAAAAATGAGACCTCTGTACTAAATTTCATTGAAATTAGGAAGAAATTAAAAGAAAATAGGCCTAAAAACAATATGTTTCATAGAAATTTTGAAGAAAATAAGCCTAAAAATGATAAGTTTCATAGAAATTGGGAAGAAATTTGAAGAAAATAGGCCTAAATTAAAATAATAAGTTTCATAAAAATTATGAAGAAATTAGGAAAAAAAAAAGGCCTAAAAATGAAGCCTTAAATCGAGGCCCCATGCGATTGCTTCGCCAATTTGCCTCAGGACCGGCCTTGTTGTGTGGAAAAATGTGGAATTATGTGTGTATCATTACTCAACTAAAATTGTTAAGTTGTTTGGACTTGTGAGTTCTACGTATAGATAAACTTGGAATCCAAGGGAAAATGGTTAAGCAGAATGGAGATTTGGAGGTAACACTTGTTATCCCTATACAATTGAAGAGTTTGTGAATCTCACTTGTGGAGGAATTATAATGACAAATTAAATCGAAAAACTTCTCTCTCAAAGCAGCATTACCTGAGCAAAAGTGTGCTTGCAAAATCTTTCTTCCAATTTCCTTTTGTCTATTTTTCTAAGGTTTTGTTTGCTTTGCGGATTTATTGAAAAAAAAAAAACCAAGAAATAAAACTTTATTGTGTTTTCTCTCGTGTGTTCTTCGATGCTTTGATAACTTTAACAATTAATAATTTTAAAATACAATTATAATTTAGAGTACAAAAGGGAGGTAAGTGACTCATAAAATTCAGAACTTTTAATTTATTTTCTTCTATATTTTCCTTTTCTCCTATTTTTCTGATTATTAATGTTTCCTTTCGTGTTTTTCTTTCTTTTCCCCTCACTAAATCCATGAACTAATATTTTGTTTGATAATTGATTAATGAATTTTGTAAAGAAAAAGATTGATGAAAGACGTTTATTTGTTTAGTAACTTTAGTTAGTAAGAAAAATAGAATAGCGTGAAAAATACATTCAAGCTTTTGAATTTAGGAATCATTACCACCAACAGTAGTGGCCAAGGGGTAACCCAAGCATTAGAATGTAAAGGTCCCATGTTCAAATGAGACCTCTACATTTAGAGGTGGTGGGAAAACTAACTGGTGGATCCACCATTTATAGACAAAAACAAAAGGGTTTATGAATGATGAGTCACTTGACTCATTGAGTCATTATTATTTTCTGAGTTTTTCTTTTCAACTTTTTTTTTTGGTAACTGTGGGTGTCCGAGTCAGCTTGCGCGCACCTCGACTAATCCCATGAGGTTAGGGCGTCCGGGTGAATCACCTATGGTCACTCCTAGAGGTCTTGTCATCCGGCCACAAGAGAAGTGATTTCTTTTCAACTTCTTGTGTCTATAAGTATTGAAGAAAGAAATAATTTTTTGGGTAAGTTGCAAATTACACCCCTATAGTTTGAAGGTTATGACAATTTGATCTTTGTAGTTTCAATTTTGGCAATTTACACCCTATAATTTGAAAATTGTGCAAAATCCACCCAATTACAAAAAAAAAAAAAAAAAAAAAAAGAAAGAAAGGAAAAAAAAAAAAAAAAAAGAGCAAGGGCACAATGGGAATGTCACATTATTTCCAGCCAAAAATGACCATATGTCCAGGGACAGACCCAAGAGTGTAGTTCAGTGAGAACAGGAGCTTATATAGGAGTTCGGGAGCAACACCCGACTCGGGGTTGTGTGTGTGTGTGTGTGTGTGTGTGTGTGTAGAAATAGTATAATTCTATGAGGGTTATTTTTTTTCATGCACAAACTAATCTATCCCATAATTCTTTCACAAAATTTTTGTATTATAAGCTTTAATTAGTTATTTATATTTATCACTTTAATATTTGTGTGGCTGTGCGTGTCCAATTTGAAATGTATCAGATTGTTTAAAAGATTGAAAGATATTATCAGATGGTTTAATAGATTGTAAGATATTATCATATTATAAGCTTTAAGTGTATCAAATTGTTTAAAAGATTTTAAGTTATTTATGAGATAGATTAGTGTGTACAAAAAAACCACATTATTTCTATCCATAAAATAAATAAATATATAAATAAATCAATAAAGTGATATTCCCTAGAACCCTTGTACAAGCTTCTGCTCGCAATGAACTACACTCCTAGATCTGTCCCTGCGCATGGGGTCATTTTTGGTTGAAAAGAATGTGACATTCTCATTGTGCCCTTGTTTTTTTGTGTAATTGGGTGAATTTTGCATAATTTCCAAACTATAGGGTATAAATTGCCAAAATTAAAACTACAAAGACCAAACTGTCATAACCCTCAAACTATAGGGTGTAATTTGCAAACTGTCATAACCCTTTTTTTTTTTTTTTGGTTGCAAACCAACCCAACCAACGAGGAATAACCAAGTGGTTTAAACTTTGGGTTGGCGCGTCATCACAGCATTTAATTCTAAAGGAGCCCATACAAGGCCAAGTGCTAACAACAGATTTAAGACTCTTCTCATGTACAGACAAGTCTTTATCACTTATCACCACCCCACCGCCTAGGCAAAACCTGCACTACCACCAAATGAAAATCCAATAGGAAATCAATCCCTTTCTGTGACTTAAATCCAAACCCTTTTCTCATATATATATATATATAATATACACACACATACATATAATGTATCCACCTTTCCTTCCTCTATAAGAATACAGAATATCCATCTTTTTTGTCAATTTCAAACATTACTACTTTCAGAGAAGAAGATCAAATAGATGTGTTACCCAGGTGTTAATTGGGTTGGTGAATGTGACTATAAAGTTAGGAGGCTAGTTCTGCTGCTGCCGGAGAGAGCCCATCAAGCACCAATGGAGCAAGGTACGGTGGCTCGAGGTGGTGGAAGTGGTGGTAGGGATGTGAAACAGTGTGTGTGTTCACCCACGCGCCACCCTGGTTCTTTCAGGTGTAGAATCCACCATTCTGAGTATGAATGGGTTGGTCAAATTGGGCCCAAGCCCAGGTAGTATGTACTATGTAGTGTGTACTACTATATCTTATGTACCTATGTATGGAAGTATGTATAGTTCTTTTTAGCAACCCAAAAAAAAAAAGTATGTGTAGTTCACTTTCTTCTGACTTAGGAACATGATTTGGGGTTGCTGTCAGGTTGTAATCTGAATGATTTGTTTGGTATGCGAGAAAATATTAAAAAGAGAAGGGAAGCTAGAAAGAAAATCATTTGGGTTCTTCTATAACCAAACAAAGAACATTTTTTTTCCCTCACCTTGGGATGAGAGGATAGATAATCAGAACAATTACATTTATCACACATAAGCTTCCGAGTATCTTTTCTATTGCTCATGTAGTTTCGAGGGAAAATTATATTATTAGTGGTTTAGGTGGTGTGGTGCTAAAGTGCCGTACTTACTTGTTAAAACATTGTACCATTTACAGCATAGTAATTTTGAAAAGCAAAGTGGTTTTTCAAAAAGTAAAATGATTTTCAAAGTAACAATTTGGCACATGGGTGCCAAAATTTTCTAACTTGGGATGTGATATGAAAGTTCCCAGAAATGGTTCACAGGACCAATTAAAAATCTTGCCTTCATCTGTATTATGTATGCAAGGAGGCATTTTCCTAGTCCTTACAGTGAATGCTTATGTTTAACTAACATTTGAACTTCTAAGTAGCAATCTTCATCTAATGTTTAAGCAAAAACCAAAATCAAGGCACTTTTGAGCTTGCCAATATAAAGTTTAACTAGAAGAATAAAATAAACAACAATGTATCAAAAAAGGTCTACAAACAAAAGATTTGCACAACAATCACAGTGCTACAAAAGACTCAAATTTTTAGGGTTTCCTCTTTTCATATTTAATCTGCCAAATCTCAACATCTTTTCCTCTCTCATACTCTCTGATATATTGGGGAATCTGAGTAAGATCAATGAGCTTACCCACAAAGCAACGCTGCGATCCATTTTCAAGGCCATCACAATCTGCACCATCCATTGCAAAATCAACTCTCAACCCAAAATTTAACAGTAGAATTACAAAGGCTAGGGGTTTTAAGAAACATTTGGTGCTTACCTTCATTATCTCTTAAGTAAGTTTTGAAGTGTAAATACCCATTTGCAACAATATTGAGATCATCAAGAGTGAAGTTGTAACGCTTTTCTAGGGCCAAGTACATTACCTGAAGTAAGAGAAAAGCAACACTCATTTTTCTATTTGCAGCATAGAGATTTTGGACTCTTGGTATTTGTAATATAAACACAGAAATTTGTTTTCTTTTCGCTTTCACAATGTTCATACCATAGTACAACGTGTCAATCCTTTGAAGTCCACTCCAACATAGATCACTGACTATGTCCACCCCTCCACACACAGAGCAAAGAAATTATCGTATGTGATGTCACATCGTGTGACGGCAACTGCGATTTCTCCGTAACTGTGGGATCTATGTAGACCCACAATACTTAATCACAGTGGCCATCACACACAGATGACGGTCACATGAAATAATTTCTCACCCACCGCACACTGTTTATAATTCTATTTCTACACGCAATGACTATGAATTCAAAGAATTCTAACGCAATGTGGAATTAGGATATTGGAATCGTATTGTATTAATTGGATATAAATTAATACAACTTTGAACTGAGCTTTGTTCATTTCCACTCATAAGGCTCCTCCTATTCCATATAATCAAACGCAGCACCAGTATCATTTTGAGAAGGACAAACCATTTTCAATTTCAAACAACTCTTGCAGTTTTCAAATATGGAAACCCGAAAATCCAATTTGGAAGTAAGATTTAATCGATTTTTCATTTGTTTTTCTTGTTTCAAAATTATACCTCGTCTCAAATGTGTCCACCATTACTTTTGCTGCGTGACTAAGTACAAAAAATCAACAAAATTTAGACATATTGTAGGGTGTTTGGTGCTTTTGATGTCAAAGAACTAAAAATTAATAATAGATATTGCTCCTTTGGTGTGTTCGTACTTCCTAATTTGCTGGTCCCATATATTCTTTTCCCACCAATTCTACTATATAATTGGTACCTTTTCTGGGCTCCGAGACATCAACTTCTCTAAAGTGCTGAAGAATGCATCAGTCAGATCATCGCTGTAAATTACATCAGCAGCCACAATCAAAGCAGCTCCCTGCAAGTCCTCTAGTTCTGATGAGGTCCAACCATATCTAGAATACATGAACATGCAATACAAATTATAGTGATTATTCAGTTGATATATATTATGATTGTAAAACAATGCCTAGAAGAAGGGAAATCGGAGAGAATTCGACCGAATCAATCAGACAATCAACGGTATTTTAACATCTTCACCTTTCATGAGAGAGAGAATCTTCTATGACTTTAGGGGGCCATGGATTCTTCCAATCAAGTTCACGCACATGAACTGAAGCTTTAGTCTGGAAAATTCCAGAATTGAGATGAACGTTCATAGCACAGTTATCAAGTATTTCAACCCCATGGTCTGCCAGAAAGTGACGGGTTTAAACTACCATAGATAAATCTACCACTCTTCAATGAAGAAAGGTTGCTTGAAAATTATCAACTAGAAGGGAAGCTCAATGCAGGAGGACCCGCCCTGCGGGATCTGGGGAGGGTCAGATAAGGGCAGTCTAAACACCTAAAAAGTATACTTTGAAGAAATCGATATAACCTAGAGCCAGGTTTGGATTTACTTCACAAATGCACGTTTGTTCTAGGATCCCAAGTGTATTTATTAGCCTCTTTCGATAATTTTTACGTTTTTCTTGCTGAAACGGGTCCAGAGCACAAACGTGATGAATAAACCAGATTTGGGTTTAAATGAAATTTTCTTAATTCTCATTGTGCCCATGTGCTTAGGGTTTCTACTCCCTAAATAACATGAGAAAAAGTTGGATATGGTAGCAGAGATACAATAGATACATCTACTTCTTAGTATTAACAACCATCTACTCTAAAACCTTGAGCTGTTAAAGGGTGTAACTTAAGTATCTACACTCTCAACACGCCCCTCATGTGTGGCCAGACTTTCTTTGATAAGGGGCCAAACATGTGGAAATTTTTAGAAATCTGAGTGACGGCGATGATTGAACTCATGACCAAGGATCAAAATTTCGTTTCGGTGTAGTGTTTCGGTGTTCCCGGAAATGGAAACGTTTCGGAAACGTTTCGGAAACATGTGGAAACACCGGAAAAAACTGGAAACACAAAGAAACTTGTGGAAACATAACTTCAAACTAAACTGTATGCACATATAAAGCTTATAATTAATTAATTAAACCTTTGAGAGGTCTATATATGTAGTTATATCAACAGCATACAGTTTAAATTGAAAATACCTGTTAATGTAGGCGTCAATTTACTGTCAAGCAGTTCATAGAATACATAAAACACCATTCATAGAAAAGAAAAGTGACATATAAGTACATAAGGACCAACCTGGAGACATCTCCAAAATATATATAGTTGTTCATCCAACAAATTCACATCCAACCGGCTGTAGAGTGTCGAGCAGGCGCATAAACTGGTCCAGGCTCCGGGTATTCACCAAGAGGAACATTATACGTGTTCTAGATATATCTGCAATACTCAGTCCAACCCATGTAAGCACGAAACCATGCCTCATATTGAGCCCTAAATCTCTCATAATCAACTTGACTACATCCAAATTGAAGCCCATGGCCATGTCCATAGCCTTGTGAGGATGATACTTGGGAGTCATATCCAGATGTATAAACTTGACCAGCTGTATGTGAATCGTATCCTGAGCCATAAGCATTTGAAGATGATGATCCTTGCCCATAGAAATCAGCCCCACTCATACTCATACTAGACATGCCAGTGTCGATCATATCAATATCCATAGCATCAATTGGTGCGGGATTATTTGTCTGATTGCGTGGATTACAATGTCGACCTTGACCACGTTCATACTGAAGCACACGACGGGAGCCATGATCTTCATCTTGTGTAGCATGAGTGAATCCTTGCTCTTCCGTGAATATAGGCCCTGAAGGACTTTGGCTACCCCTCCCTATTGGAGATGAAAAAACAACATTGCCACTCGGACTCCCACCTTGTGGAGGACTAGTATCATCGTTGTAACGCCCCGACTGTCGAAGTGCAAGGAAAGAAAGAAAGATACAAAAGAAAAGAATGATAAAAGATCATTTGTGTTAGCTGAACTTTTAAAAGTTTGTAAATAATTATTCCATTAGAAATTTCATATTCCGTCCGCGCAGTCCCATGTAAAACGTAATTCCGGACAACTTTTCCCGACTGATATTTTCTCAGTTCCGCACCATTTGGGCAGAAAAAGCTCACTGCTACAATCAGTCCCAGGATTAATTTTCTATGTTGCTGAAACTTTAAAAGGATTTTCGACACTCATATATTTTGAAATCTGATATTCTGTCCGCGTTGTCCCATGTAAAACGTAATTCCGGACAACTTTTCCCGACTGATATTTTCTCAGTTCCGCACCATTTGGGCAGAAAATAAGAAAAACAGTAGCAGTATTTTTTTGACAGCAGTTTGACAGCATTTTGGCAGCATTTCGCATGCGTGCCCATTCCCGTTAAATCCTCGGATTTGGCATCTAAAACATACATACACAAGTCTAAAAAGGTGTATAACATGTGTGTAAACCAACCGGGACTTCATACGTTCGAAACATAATGAAAACGAGAGGTAAAAGAGGTAATAGAGAGAAAGAAGGGGAGAGGGAGAGATTGGGAGAGAGATATTGGGAGAGATAGGGAGAGAGATAGAGGGAAGGTATTCTAAGCACACACGCACGTGTATTTTCACATTCGGAAACATTTTAAAAAGAAATACCATTCCAACATGAATAAAAGAAAAGAAAGTTTGGGAAATGGAACGAGATTAAAGAGAGGGAAAATGGGGGAGGGGAGAGATTGGGGGAGAGAGATTTTAAAACCTTTCCTTTAAAGGCAAAATGGAAAAAAATCCGGCAAGGATCCAAATCAACACGCATACTTAAGGCATTGAAGGAGATTCTATATAACATCAAAGAGCTTCAAGTCTTTAAAAGAGTTAGGATACATCCAAGTCAAGAGATATTAAGACAAAAGAGAGGTTCTTTGCAATATACATGAAGTTTTTAAATATGTACACAACACCACGACGCGGCCAACATGTGCCGGTCCCAAAAGAAAGTAAGTCTAGCTATTACAGATTTCATATTCAATGTTCATATGAATTAGTACATGCAATTCTATTGATCTAATCCTATTCCATGATACTAGATCACATAAATTACATGTCCCCCTTTCCATCCACGAGCTAGCTCTCAAAACAAAGTCCTCCAACAAGAGGCTTCAAAAAGAGGATACCTTTAATCCCACCCTTTACTCGGACTTGGGGTCTTTCCCCTTGTCAATATTTCCTGCAAAAAGATTTGGGATCGAAGTCCCTTAGCGCGACGGCTAAGTAGATAATGTATGTAAAGACACAAAGTAATTTCTATGGCTAAGAATGAAATGCAATGCAATGAGGTTGCCACCGAGGCGATGCAAATGTAAGGCTTCTTAGCCATGCATGTAATCGTTCACTCCCCTCGTTACCGGACTGCGAGCAATCCCCTACTGGGAACTTAGCATACTAACCTTCCGATAGCTAGTCGGCTATAAGTTAGCGTTTGGCACGTTCTTAGGTACGTCCACCCTGTCTCACATCACAACCCGCATCCGGATTTCCATATCATCTCATTTTATGCCCTTCCTTGTGAGGGATCTTTTCAACGCATGTCATGTGTATGCAATGTCTTTGCCGATATGGCACAAATGCTATGAATCCCTTTGATTCACTCAACCAATGTCAATGCTTATGCAATGTCATGTCCACTAATCAATGTATAATGTCTTATGCATTATTGTTAAGAAATCAAAGGAACAATAATGAAATTCATGCTATGAGCTCAAATGTAATATTAACCCATTATGCTCCATAAATAGTACCAAGCTAGAATTAAGCACATTTTGCACACCTTGAATCACTAATGATAAAATTTGTATAGTAACTCATGACCTCTACACATGCAATTCCAATAACCAAAGCTAACATCTCCAACTTAACTTCAAACATGGATTTCAACTAGCAAGTAGACAAGTAGGCACATAGATATTAACTTAAGCATGTAAATCACATAGTTCCATTCTAAGTTAAGAAATTTAAAGAGAACTAGGTTAGGGCAATTCATCAAATCCAAGGGTTTCACCAACAAGTTTTGCAATTCATACTTTGAAGGAGGAAATAAAATGCACCCATGGACACATGAACATGTAGTTTCATAGGATCTAGGGCCTAAGTTAATGATATACTACATAGCCCTAGAAATTTACCCAACAATCAACACACATGCATCATCATACTTAGAAATAGGAATTAAAGTGTATCAATACATAGAAAATCTACCTTGTTCTTGGAGAAATCCAAAGAACACCCAATTCAAACTTAGGGCTTGAGAAAATGAGAGAGAGCTCCTAAAATCTTGAAGTATTGCTTCCAAATCTTCCCAAGTATAATCCCTTTGCTTCTAGCACCTTGATTCTTGAAGAAAATGGAGGTCTTCAAGCTCTTGATTTGGCTTAAATGGAGGAATTTTGAGAGAGGAAGAGAAGGAGATGAAGAGGTAGGGAGATGAGAGAAGAAAATGAAAATAAAGAGTTGGGTCTCCCCCAATGTGGCCGGCCAAAGTGAGTGTAGAGAGAGAGAGTGTAAGTATTTGTGTATGTGGTCTTAATTGGAGTAGTTAAGATGTGGGTCCCAGGGTATGGTCCAATTGCACAAAGTTTTAAACATGTGGGTACATTTATATCTATGTAGGCAATAATACAACACTAATTTTTTTTTTCAAGTTGGGAAAAAAATAATATACCAAAAATAATTGGGTCCAAATTTATGTATAAATTACTAAAATACCCCTTATTAAATTACGGGTCATTACAATCTACCCCCCTTAAAAGAATTCCGTCCCGGAATTCAAAACACAAACACGACAATAACTACAAACCATCAATAGATCATCAACTCAATTTAGCAGTAAATCACAATGCGTATGCCGTGTTTAGGTTTAACTTACCTCAATCGGCGAAGAGATGGGGATAACGAGACCTCATCTCTGACTCTGTCTCCCAAGTCGATTCTTCAACGTTGTGATGGTTCCACTGAACTCGAACCAAAGGAATCGTCCGGCCTCTAAGAATGCGGTCCTTCCTCTCAAGTATGCGAAGGGGTTGTTCCTCGTAGGAAACGTCTTGATCTACCTCGATCTCTTTCCAATCCAGAATGTGCGAAGAATTCTCTTGATACTTCCGCAACATCGAAACGTGAAAAACGTTATGAACCTTTGAAAGCTGAGGTGGAAGGGCTAATCGGTAGGCAACTTCACCAATCTTATCAAGAATTTCAAATGGCCCAATGAACCTTGGTGATAGTTTTCCCTTCTTCCCGAATCGAAGTACTCCACGTCTAGGTGAAACCTTAAGAAACACATGATCACCGGGACGAAGAGGTAGTGGCTGACGACGACGATCGGCATATGACTTCTGACGGCTCTGCGCGGTAATCAATCTTTTCCGAATAATGTCAATCTTCTCGGACGTCTCACGAATCAAATCAGGACCCAAGATGGATGACTCACCAACCTCAGTCCAACACAAAGGAGATCTACAGGGTCGGCCATACAAGGCCTCAAACGGCGCCATTTGAATACTAGACTGATAGCTATTGTTGTAGGCGAATTCCACTATCGGCAAGTGGTCTTCCCAAGTGCCTCCAAAATCCATAACGCAAGCTCGCAACATGTCCTCCAGAATCTGGATAGTACGCTCGGACTGTCCATCCGTTTGAGGATGAAATGCTGTGCTCAACAAAAGCTGGGTCCCTAAAGCCTTCTGAAGGCTCTGCCAGAACTGAGAAACGAACCTAGAGTCGCGGTCAGAAATAATAGAGACGGGAACACCATGAAGCCTCACGATCTCACGAACGTATAACTTGCTGAGAACATCAATAGAGTCTGTCACTTTGATGGGCAAGAAATGTGCAGATTTGGTTAAGCGGTCAACGATCACCCAAATAGCATCGTGCTGACGAAAAGTCCTCGGGAGTGCCGTAACGAAATCCATAGCGATATGCTCCCATTTCCACTCCGGAATGGGAAGAGGCTGAAGTAAACCTGGAGGTCGCTGATGTTCGGCCTTTACTTGCTGACACGTCAGACAACTGGATATAAATTCTGCAACGGATCGTTTCATCCCTTTCCACCAAAACTGACGACGTAAGTCTTGATACATCTTCGTGCCACCTGGATGCACTGCTAGGCGAGAATGATGAAATTCCTTCAAGACCTCTTCACGACAAGCTGTAGGAACACAAGGTCTACCTTTGAATCTTACACCGTGCTCAGGACTAAAAGTCCACCCATCAATCGCTTCACCACTAGAAATACGTGATCGAAGTGACTCGGTCTCATCGTCGGACTGTTGGGCCTCCAAAACTCGACTCAAAAGCGTCGGTTGAGCAACCAAAGCGAATAATGTAGCACGTCCATCGGCCTCTGCAAGATGAACATCGAAGTCTCTAAGTTGTTGTAGCATCTTCCACTCTCGGATGGCTATAGAAGCTAAAGTGGAACGAGGTTTCCGGCTAAGAGCGTCAGCCACGACATTGGCCTTTCCGGGATGATATTGTAGATCAAAATCATAATCTTCCAAGTATTCCATCCATCGTCGTTGCCTCAAATTCAAGTCACGTTGTGTGAAGATATACTTAAGGCTCTTGTGATCAGAGAAAACTTCAAATCGCTCACCATAAAGATAATGTCTCCAACTCTTCAACGCGAAGACCACAGCTGCAAGTTCCAAATCGTGCGTAGGATAATTTGACTCGTGAGGTTTCAACTGTCGAGAACCATAGGCAACAACCTTGCCTCCTTGCATCAAAACACATCCAAGACCCTCTTTCGAAGCATCACAATACACGGCATATCCCAATCCTCGCTCGGGTATTACTAGAATAGGCGTCGAGGTCAACTGAGTCTTCAATTGTTGGAAAGCTTGTTCGCAAGATTCGGTCCATACAAATTTCGTCCCTTTACGTGTAAGCTTGGTCATAGGCATGGCTATGCGCGAAAAATCCTTCACAAAGCGTCGGTAATAACCCGCTAGCCCCAAGAAACTTCGAACTTCAAAGACATTCTTCGGTGGTTGCCAATCCATCACAGCTTCAATCTTTGATGGATCCACAGAAACTCCATCACTAGACACGACGTGCCCAAGAAACTTTACTTCAGATAGCCAAAATTCACACTTAGAAAACTTGGCGTATAAGCGGTGCTCTCTCAATGTATGTAAAATGATGCGAAGATGCTCCTCGTGTTTCTCTCTAGAAGGTGAATATATGAGAATGTCGTCGATGAAAACAATAACAAACTTGTCAAGATAAGAGTGAAATATACGATTCATCAAGTCCATGAATGCGGCAGGAGCATTCGTCAAACCAAAGGGCATCACAAGAAACTCAAAGTGACCATAACGTGAACGGAAGGCTGTCTTGGGAATATCTTGCTCTTGTATTCTTAATTGATGGTAGCCCGATCTCAGGTCGATCTTCGAAAAACACGTTGATCCTCGAAGTTGATCAAATAAGTCATCGATCCTTGGAAGTGGGTACTTATTCTTTATTGTAGCTCGATTCAACTTGCGGTAGTCTATACACAATCGCAAAGATCCATCCTTCTTTTTGGCAAAGAGAACAGGTGCTCCCCAGGGCGAAGCACTAGGGCGAATAAATCCCTTGTCCTGAAGATCTTCTAGTTGAGACTTCAACTCTTTCAACTCAGCAGGAGCCATTCGATACGGAGGAATAGAAATAGGAGATGTACCCGGAACAAGGTCTATTGTGAATTCGATCTCGCGAATGGGTGGTAAGCCAGGCAAATCCTCAGGGAATACATCAATAAACTCACAAACAACTGGAGGAAACTCTCCATGAGTCACCCTATTCTCATCAACCAACAAGCTAGCCAAATAATCATTATGTCCTCCCTTCCCATGCAAAAGATGTAAGGATGAAGTCGGGAAGCTAGGACGATCCCCCAAAAACACACAAGTCTCTCCTGACGGAGCTAGGAAAGTGACTCTCCTACGAAAGCAGTCAATGAAAGCGCGATAGGCGCTAAGCCAATCCATACCAAGTATCACATCAAAACTAGACATATCAATTATAATGAAGTCAACTTTAAGATTTTGGTCCGATATGATAAGCTCACAATTTCGACATACAAGGTCTAATGGAACCAATCCTCCAACGGGAGTGTCTACGGTGAGCGTAGAACCTAAATGGCCTACCTCCAACCCTAACGCCGATGCAAATGCAGACGATATGAATGAATGAGATGCCCCAGTATCAAAGAGAACCGATGCCCTAGAATTGAACACTAGTAATGTACCTCGGATGACAGACGGTTCAGGGGTGTCGGAAGATGTAGCAGTACCAAGATTATACACCTGCGGTGGGGTGGCTAGAGCTTGTTGCCCACCTCTGAAAGATCCTAGCAACGGGTACTGTTGACCCCTGGAAACACTGGGTCTAGAACTCTGAGCAGTAGGTGGTACAGGCGGTGATGGTAGAAGCGAAGGCCTAACACTCTGCTGGTGATGTCCCATAATAGAAGGTGCAGATTGCACAGATTGCTTGAAAGGGCAGTTCTTGAGAAAATGATTGGGATCACCACAACCGAAACATACCCTTGGCCCTAGGTGATGCCCACCACGGGCTGATGTAGAATGTCGAGAACCACGAGCCTGTGAACGCTGAGCCTGAGGTCGAGAAGCAGTGGGTGCTGGATTCGAATGATGTGTAGTATAGGAGGACTGTTGTTGCTGTCGAGGAGCCTCATACCTTGGCTTCTTGTTCTGAGGACCACTAGATGATTCAGTATGAGATCCTTTGGTTGAAGGACGAGCGTCTCTAATCTTCTTGGAACTATTATACTCCTCTTCAAAGATCATTGCTTTCTGTACCACTTGGTTATAGGTCGGGAGTTCGAAACCCATAACCTTTCCACGAAGACCCGGTCGAAGTGCGCGCTCAAATGTTCTTGCCTTGGTAGCATCATTGGATGTGATATCAGGTGCAAATCGCGCTAAGTCCCCAAAGCGAGCCTCAAAATCGGCAACAGACATATCTCCTTGCTGAAGAGATAAGAATTCCACCCTCTTAGCATTGCGTGCATGGTCCGGAAAATACTTCCCAAGAAATAGGCTTTCAAAAGTGCCCCAAGTCATACCCTCAAGAGCATTAGTCGTCAAAACAAGGTCCCACCAAATCTGAGCTCTACCAGAGAATTGAAAAGTAGCGGCATCAATGCGGAGATGATCCTTTACGAGCCCGATATGATCAAAGATGCGGACAATCCTTTTCAGCCAAAGCTCAGCCCCGACTGGGTCAGGATCACCCGAGAAAATGGGAGGATTACGCTTCTCAAACTCCCTCATCACTGATAGAACTCTAGGCTCCGCCGGTGCCAAAGGAACAATAGGCTCCGCAACAGGAGGAGGCTCCTGAACCACTGAGGCGACGGGAGGAGGTTGCGGAATTTCATTTCGGGCCGCTCGGGCAGCTTGAGTGAACTCCCGCATGGCTTCAGCCATCTCACGAAAGAATTGAGCTCCCCCAGGAATTCCACCAAAAGCATCGCCGGGGGCGGAGGAAGAAGAAGAAGCCTCTACCCCACGGCCACCAGCGCCAACACGACCTCGAGCACGGCCTCTAGCACGACCTGCTGGACGGCCCCTAGCACGACCTCTCACTCGAGGAGGCATCACTAAACACAAGAAAACACAAAGACGTAAGCACAAAGGCATATGGTCATGCGAACATCTAATCTTGAAGGCATGTAACATAAGTCGAGTGAACATACTCTCATCAAAACATTCCTATATATGTTAATATACTTCACATTGGCATTTATGCACATAATCATGTCGGCATGCAATCATCTAAGCAAGTCAACTACAACACATGCCTTGAATTTAAGTAATGAAATTAACACCTCAAAACACGAAGCGAAAGTCATATAAAGACCCAAATGAACTCCCAGAGCACCAAGGTATTCGAACCCGGTTAGCTCTGATACCAATCTGTAACGCCCCGACTGTCGAAGTGCAAGGAAAGAAAGAAAGATACAAAAGAAAAGAATGATAAAAGATCATTTGTGTTAGCTGAACTTTTAACAGTTTGTAAATAATTATTCCATTAGAAATTTCATATTCCGTCCGCGCAGTCCCATGTAAAACGTAATTCCGGACAACTTTTCCCGACTGATATTTTCTCAGTTCCGCACCATTTGGGCAGAAAAAGCTCACTGCTACAATCAGTCCCAGGATTAATTTTCTATGTTGCTGAAACTTTAAAAGGATTTTCGACACTCATATATTTTGAAATCTGATATTCTGTCCGCGTTGTCCCATGTAAAACGTAATTCCGGACAACTTTTCCCGACTGATATTTTCTCAGTTCCGCACCATTTGGGCAGAAAATAAGAAAAACAGTAGCAGTATTTTTTTGACAGCAGTTTGACAGCATTTTGGCAGCATTTCGCATGCGTGCCCATTCCCGTTAAATCCTCGGATTTGGCATCTAAAACATACATACACAAGTCTAAAAAGGTGTATAACATGTGTGTAAACCAACCGGGACTTCATACGTTCGAAACATAATGAAAACGAGAGGTAAAAGAGGTAATAGAGAGAAAGAAGGGGAGAGGGAGAGATTGGGAGAGAGATATTGGGAGAGATAGGGAGAGAGATAGAGGGAAGGTATTCTAAGCACACACGCACGTGTATTTTCACATTCGGAAACATTTTAAAAAGAAATACCATTCCAACATGAATAAAAGAAAAGAAAGTTTGGGAAATGGAACGAGATTAAAGAGAGGGAAAATGGGGGAGGGGAGAGATTGGGGGAGAGAGATTTTAAAACCTTTCCTTTAAAGGCAAAATGGAAAAAAATCCGGCAAGGATCCAAATCAACACGCATACTTAAGGCATTGAAGGAGATTCTATATAACATCAAAGAGCTTCAAGTCTTTAAAAGAGTTAGGATACATCCAAGTCAAAAGATATTAAGACAAAAGAGAGGTTCTTTGCAATATACATGAAGTTTTTAAATATGTACACAACACCACGACGCGGCCAACATGTGCCGGTCCCAAAAGAAAGTAAGTCTAGCTATTACAGATTTCATATTCAATGTTCATATGAATTAGTACATGCAATTCTATTGATCTAATCCTATTCCATGATACTAGATCACATAAATTACATGTCCCCCTTTCCATCCACGAGCTAGCTCTCAAAACAAAGTCCTCCAACAAGAGGCTTCAAAAAGAGGATACCTTTAATCCCACCCTTTACTCGGACTTGGGGTCTTTCCCCTTGTCAATATTTCCTGCAAAAAGATTTGGGATCGAAGTCCCTTAGCGCGACGGCTAAGTAGATAATGTATGTAAAGACACAAAGTAATTTCTATGACTAAGAATGAAATGCAATGCAATGAGGTTGCCACCGAGGCGATGCAAATGTAAGGCTTCTTAGCCATGCATGTAATCGTTCACTCCCCTCGTTACCGGACTGCGAGCAATCCCCTACTGGGAACTTAGCATACTAACCTTCCGATAGCTAGTCGGCTATAAGTTAGCGTTTGGCACGTTCTTAGGTACGTCCACCCTGTCTCACATCACAACCCGCATCCGGATTTCCATATCATCTCATTTTATGCCCTTCCTTGTGAGGGATCTTTTCAACGCATGTCATGTGTATGCAATGTCTTTGCCGATATGGCACAAATGCTATGAATCCCTTTGATTCACTCAACCAATGTCAATGCTTATGCAATGTCATGTCCACTAATCAATGTATAATGTCTTATGCATTATTGTTAAGAAATCAAAGGAACAATAATGAAATTCATGCTATGAGCTCAAATGTAATATTAACCCATTATGCTCCATAAATAGTACCAAGCTAGAATTAAGCACATTTTGCACACCTTGAATCACAAATGATAAAATTTGTATAGTAACTCATGACCTCTACACATGCAATTCCAATAACCAAAGCTAACATCTCCAACTTAACTTCTAACATGGATTTCAACTAGCAAGTAGACAAGTAGGCACATAGATATTAACTTAAGCATGTAAATCACATAGTTCCATTCTAAGTTAAGAAATTTAAAGAGAACTAGGTTAGGGCAATTCATCAAATCCAAGGGTTTCACCAACAAGTTTTGCAATTCATACTTTGAAGGAGGAAATAAAATGCACCCATGGACACATGAACATGTAGTTTCATAGGATCTAGGACCTAAGTTAATGATATACTACATAGCCCTAGAAATTTACCCAACAATCAACACACATGCATCATCATACTTAGAAATAGGAATTAAAGTGTATCAATACATAGAAAATCTACCTTGTTCTTGGAGAAATCCAAAGAACACCCAATTCAAACTTAGGGCTTGAGAAAATGAGAGAGAGCTCCTAAAATCTTGAAGTATTGCTTCCAAATCTTCCCAAGTATAATCCCTTTGCTTCTAGCACCTTGATTCTTGAAGAAAATGGAGGTCTTCAAGCTCTTGATTTGGCTTAAATGGAGGAATTTTGAGAGAGGAAGAGAAGGAGATGAAGAGGTAGGGAGATGAGAGAAGAAAATGAAAATAAAGAGTTGGGTCTCCCCCAATGTGGCCGGCCAAAGTGAGTGTAGAGAGAGAGAGTGTAAGTATTTGTGTATGTGGTCTTAATTGGAGTAGTTAAGATGTGGGTCCCAGGGTATGGTCCAATTGCACAAAGTTTTAAACATGTGGGTACATTTATATCTATGTAGGCAATAATACAACACTAATTTTTTTTTTCAAGTTGGGAAAAAAATAATATACCAAAAATAATTGGGTCCAAATTTATGTATAAATTACTAAAATACCCCTTATTAAATTACGGGTCATTACAATCGTCTTCGTCATCATTGTTTCCATCTCCATTATCACTATCATCGTCATGATCGCTACTAACCATAGGTTGCTTACCACGTGCTTTTGACCCTCTTTCACTGTTATCCTGAGCCATACCACCATCTCTCGGGTGATTTACCCATGTAGCTACATATGTATTTGGCCTATTCGGATTACCGTTGCCATCAATCTCATCTAGGAGTGCATCCCCGGGGTCATCTAGCCATTCTGAAAGTCCCATATTTTCTTCATCTTCGTCAAATATAGTACTTAAGTCAATTGGTTGGAATTCTTTATTTCTTTGTTCTTTAAACATGTGTTTAACCTTCAACCGCATGTTGTACTGTGCGAAAACCAACTTTTCTAACTTGTCATAATGGAGTCGATTGCGCACTTTAGTATGAATAAGAGCAAATGTGCTCCAATTTCTTTCACAACCACTAGATGAAGCTGTTTGTGATAAAATTCTTATAGCAATCCTCCTCAGGTTAGGAGCGTCCGTGCCATACAAAAGCCACCATTCAGCTGTAATTAATGGATAATTGTTAATTAAAAATGTAAACAGTTTCAAACTGGTAAATATGGCACAAAATTCACCTGGATCCGTCCTAGTTCTCCCCCTGATTGCCGCTTGGTCTGAAAACCCGTACATTGCCTCACGAAACATTTTAACCTCTGCAAGTGCTTGAGAAGCACGATTACCATCAGGCTCCAATCGAGATACTACAGCTCTAAGTGCTTTCAGCAAACTTTCTTTCACACCTACACCTTCTTCGTATTGGTATGCGGGATTCAAGTAGTAAGCTACAATGAAGCACATGAATATCGTGAATTAGTCACTACATATGCAATGACTAAATATAGCATAGTAAATATTCACTACCATACCTGCCATGTGAATTGGCTGAATGATTTGCTTCTTCCATCGAGCATCAACAATGTCAAGATACTTCTTGCAAGATTTAGGGGCAATCTCTGTAATGGCATGTCTTGCTCGTATCATTGCATCATATACATATGGCATTGTAGCTCTTCTCTCCCCATCCACCATCTTTAGAACCTTTGCAATAGGTGCATGAATGTCGACAACAATCTTTGCTTTTTCCCAGAATTTAGCATCGAGTATTGTAGCTTGTACTCGCTTCCCTATTGCGTCTTTGCTACCAGCACTCATACCCCAATCATCTGATGTGAACATCCTTTGCAATCCACTTTTATGCTCTAAAATACTTTGAAGAGCAATGTAATTAGTTCCAAATCGTGTTTGCCCTGGACGAATCAATTCTCCCTTGCAGTATGTTCGATATATTGCCAATATTCTGTTGTGGTTGTAAATAAAGTTTGTGACTCTCTTTGCCTTATCTAAGACATTCCGCACAGCCTCAATGCCAGCAAAATCATGTAAGATTAAGTCAAGGGAATGAGCTGCACAAGGAGTCCAATATAAGTGTGGATTCACTTCCATCAACATTTCACCGGCCTTTTTGTATGCACTCCCATTGTCTGTGATGATCTGAACCACATATTTATCTCCAATTTGTTGAATGGTCTGATCCATCAGATCATAAATGAATGTTGCATCCTTATCATCATTTGAAGCATTAAAAGATCGGTGAAAAATAACCGTTCCATCACAATAAACCAAGAAGTTGATAATTGCTAATCTGGTAGTTGAAGACCACCCATCACACATGATTGTGACTCCATAAGTGTCAAACTTCTTATTGAAAAGCTCAATATATTCCCTTAGCTCTTCTATTTCATCATCTAATAATGGCCCTCCAATCTCGTAGGGTGTTGGCCCCACGACACCTGCACCAGCTAATGCAATTTCATCTATCATCAATTGATAAAAGTGGCCTTGAGCCTTGGATGGTGGGATATTTTCGTATATGAAGAACTTTGCTATTGCATGTTTTGCCGACATTGCCCACTTTTTTGGATTCCACAAATGAGTTAACTTTGCTTGTTGAACTTCCTTATTTCGATGCAATGAAGGAGTCATTTCATGAATGTCAAGTCCTTTCTTCTTATCTTTTTGTGATTTGGTAGACATTTTATTCCAAGCTTCTTTCACACTACGAGATCTCATTAGTTTATGCATTGCATTTGCACCTCCCTTTTGAGTGGATGGTTCCCCCCTTGCTCTTCTATACATTTCACCAGCCATATGAATATCGTGGATAGATTGTTGTTTGGCATACTCTAAATCATCTCTCTCCTCCTGTGTCATACCATCATCATCATCCGAATCATCCGAATCATTGATTTCAATCCCACTTCTCTTTCTAGCAGTTCCGATCAAATTACTCCTCATTTGAGCTCTTTGTTCTTCCACTTTCTCACTCTCTTTCTTATTGCGATTCAAGTAGTCTCTCATTGCTTTAGAAACTGTTGAAGGACACTTATCACATCTTTCAACATTTGGATTACCTCCAGCCAAGTGGTGCTTCAAACGTGACACACCGCTACCTTTCATTATTTTGTGACAGTAGTTGCATTGCACATGTTGCCGATTATCTCCAATCTGTGTACCGTGCTTCCAACCAATATCTCGTTGCCGTCTCTTATTTTCAGTTGGTTGTGAAATGTCATCTTTATTTTTTCCTGACATTCCTACACATAATACATAATATTTAATTTTATTTTTTATATTTTTTTATATTTATAAGAATATTTATTATTTGGAATTAGTATACCACAATTATATGACTATTTACTATTTAGAATTAATTACAATTAGTATACACTAATTATTAATTTTATAACTAATTATTAATTTTACAACTAATTTTATATTTCTACGAATATTATTTACATAACTTGTATAAGTAATAAGTTATAAGTTATTTTACAACTAAAATTAGTTACAACTTATAAGTAATTTTACAACTAATTTTATATTTCTAAGATTATTATTTTCAATGAGTATTATAAGAAATTACATCTAATTTTTATATGAATGCAGTTTTGCTCACCCCAAAATTGCTCACCCTACTTTCCAATTGGTTAATGTAGCGGGGGTACAATATTAAAAATGCATTCATTTTAAAATTAATTTTGATCAATTTGAGGTGAGCAATTTTGGGGTAAGCAAAAATGTATTCATTTTAAAATTAATTTTGATCCTTAAGTATGACTAATAATATAATGCTCAAGTAATAATATAAGTAATGTATGTTAAAATAATACAAGTAATATAGTACTTAAGTAATAATATAAGTAATTTAATCCAAGTAATGTAATACTTATATTATTACTAATAATATAATTTATTAGTAATATAATATACTAATACAAGTACTACTTATAACTTATAAGTAATATCTATATAAGTATACACGATGGGCAAATAAAAAAGAAAAGAAAAGCCTTACTGGTAGTCTGGTACGATGGAGAAGAAGAGGCGACAGCTTCGCACGATGGAGAAGAAGAAGAAAGAAGAAGACGAAGAAGCAGAAGAAGAAAGACGAAGAAGAAGAAGAATGAGAGACAGAGAGAGTCGCGACTGCTAGAGGGCAGAGAAACCCTAGCCAAAGAAGAAGAAGGAGAAGAAGAAGAAGATCTAGTAGAAGGAAGATGAAGAAGAATGAAGAAACAGGTCAGTTTCACATGGATCTCTTTTTTTCTCTCGTGATCTTCTTTACTGTTCTCTTGTGACCTCCTTTTACCCAATTTTCAAACCCCCTTTTCAGTATACACATGGGTCTCTGCACTTGATTCGACACCCACACAAGTTTCGTGCGAAACATGTGTGTTTCGTTCGAAACACACAGAAACGAGGTCGTTTCGTACGACACATAGGAATTTCGTAATTCCATTAGGGTTTCGGTTCGGTCCCCAGCGAAACCGAAAAGTTTCGTACGTTTCGGTCGAATCGACACGAAATTTTGATCCTTGCTCATGACCTTTGCCTGCTCTGTTATAACAACCATCTACTCTAAAAGTTTAAGGTGTTAGAGAGGGTGTACCTAAAGGATGTATACTCAGTAATTAAAAGTCCTGCTTATTAAAAGGAGTTGTTACTTTGCGAGAGTAGACAGAAGTTTGAGAGTCCAAATGCTCTGTTATTATCCTCTATCAAAAAGAGAAGTAAGAACTAAAATAAACTAACCCCCCAAAAAAGGATTTTCAAACCAAGTTTTAAGTTTGCCAAGATATCACTTTCAGAAATTTGCATATGGGCATAACCGGATATGACATTATATTGAATAGGCAAGTGCACAAGGATAATGCATGAGGAGCGACAACTCTACCATTCCAATTATAACATCTAATTGTACAATACCTGTTATGAAGATGATTTTACCAACACGAGCGAGTAAAATACCAACCAGCCCTGATAAAGACAATGAAAGAAAATCCTGTCATACGAGAAATAGTGATGGTTCAGACTTGTGGACTAACGAACCTACAAATATTAAATTAAACAGAAATTTATGAAGCTGAACGAAATGTTACTAGTATGAGAGGTGGTTCATACTACAGCATACACACAAGTATCTTTGGATAAAAATATCTAATGATAGATGAGTAAATTTCAGAAAATTTACCAGTGGATTCCGAGAGGGGAAATTATTAGGTAAATATTTCATAATGTATCGGCAGAATATGTATGGATATGTTTGAGCATCAAAATGATCTCCAACCACTGAAAGCATATTTTAATTGATTTTCATTTCGTCCATTTCTTTATTTTTTCTCTTCTCTTTCTTTGGTCGTGAATTTTCTCAGATTTATCATTTTCATATATCTCAATCAATTTCTCAAGATTCTTACTGATGGAGTGTTCAAAGGGTATGTATAAAATAAATTAAAACTGTTATTTATTCTATAGTTTCAAGTCAACAAGGGGTGGATCAATTTGAATAATTCTCGTTCAAGTAGTTTCGAGGGATATACTTCACCTGTACCAGCACCAAGTTCAATTGCAATAATTCCATCAAACTCGGACGAGGTGAACATCTTATGCAACACAAAATCAGCTAGTATCAGTTCTGCTCTCCACACCTGAAGAGAGAGAAGAGAATAATGATGGCACCTAAAGCAAACTGAACACGTCTTAGGGAACTCAACATAAGAGTTATGACTTATGAGTGCTGCTAAATACACCCATCAAATTTTTCTCTAAACTCATTATGCAGTGAGAAGAGAACGTGCAACATCTCAAGTTGTATATGTAGGAGTACAGTGAACTTTGGTGGGTGTATTTAGCAATTCCATATATTTATATTACATGCAACAAAAAACAAAGCCAATACCAAAGAGAACTAGCAACGGATATTGTAGTGCTGCAAGGACAAGAGGAAGGCCAGATAATCATGTTTGTAGACATCGCCAGAAAAGCATGATGTTATACCGTATACGCTTATAATTATGTGGCTTGGAAAACCAGAATTCAGGAAAATATTTTTAAAGCGCAACCAAATAGTTGAGGTTCGAGGATCATATTAGCCGTAAAGCATCAGATGAAACCAATGGTTTACCTGCAAACCAACGCTTGGGATTGATGAAGTTATATTATGCCGGATAGTCAGAACATAATTTTCCTTACCTTGCTCTGCAGATAGAAAAAAAAAGGATATTTACAGTTTTTTTGAAAGGGAATGTCAGGATATGATAAAGAAAGGTACTCGAATCATAGCTATTAGACTTCATCAAACACTAGCATAAAACAAATGTTAGTTTGGATTGGGGTCAACCCGGTCAAGTCAACGCCACCCAGTAAAAAAGAAAAAAAAGCAGATCATAATCAACTACTCAACAAGGGAAAGACATAATCAATGCCAGGCCAAAGACATCTTGGAAGAACCTCAAAACCAACCTATAAATTTATGATAGATTTTCATGCCTAAAGTAAATTGAAAATATGCAAATAACTAAATACACACAAAACTAATTTTCTTAAAAATAGAGCACATTTTAACTTTAGTCCTTGAAAAACATATTTTGTTTATTGCTATCAGTGTCACAAGTACTTTTTACTAGTCCACCAACACTACAAGGTTTTCAGGTCTGGCAAGGGAGTTCAGTATAATTTCCAAATATGCAAGGGAGGTCCTCTATTTAGGATAAACCTCAGGGGAGATTAATATAATCTACCCTAAAAAGAGAATGAAATAAAGCACCATAGCTGACAGAAAATTGCGAAATTCAATGACACATACTGTTGCGTCGAGTTAGAACAAGATCACCGTCTTCATCGAAGCTAACAGCCTGGTGCCAAGAAGTCATTTCATCGTTGACTACATTACCACATCTGCTCTCCATGGGTTCAACTTCTAAACAATTCATGATTGCAAAATTGTCAATTATATTTAATGGAGAGTAATATTTACTAACATTTTCACAAGTTTATAATGATAGCAGACGTGCAGGTCAAAATGGTGATCGTAACACTAAATATGTAAGCCGCAAAAAGTGCAGCGTGCATACTAAGTATATAGCTATTAGAATTGCGTTGTTACAAATCACAAATGATATTCAGGTAATATTTATGTTTACAACGGAGCTTTCGTGGAGTCCTATATGCGTTGTCATTTTCATTTACTTTTTACAAGCCCCATTGTGTAGCTACAAAAACAACTTTAGCATCCTTATTTTAGCTGGCAAGGAGTTCTCTTGCCCATTTAAGATTGAAGACAAGGCTAATACACAAACGCACACGCACACACACAAAAGTTGCTTAATTTCAATAACACTTAGAGGCTGTTTGGCAACAGTTTTTAGAGTTCATAAGTGATTATGGAAGTCCTAAAGTTAAAATGAAACTATATGGCAAAGCAACTACTGCGATTCAATCGCAAAAAAAAATTGTGACTTGCCAAAAGCTACCTTTGGCAGTGTGTTTTTTTTTTTTGCTATTTTGTTTTTAATCAAAAACAGTTTTTTGTTTTGTTTTTGTTTTTTTTTGTTCTCTCTCTTTTTTTTTTTTTTTTTTTTTTTTGGCGATTGAATGCCGGAAGCACAAGCTATTGCCAAAGGGGCCATTATTCAGTCATTTGAACTTTCTCACCGAAGTACATCATATTCACAACCACTTTGTGATCGAGAACGGAAAATCGATTCAGCTATATACACAACACAGCCATTGTTGAGTCAATAATTGGCAATCTAGTCCTTTAAACTTTCTTGCAGCCTCAATTTAAAATACCTTCTTAGCCATCATTTAACATTTGTCACCACCATTTACTAATTTCAAGCTTCAATTAGACTCCATTATCATTGTACAATTGATAACATCAAAGCACAAATACCATCTTATTATGCATACAATACAGTAAAGTGATAAAGCAATCAAAAGCATGATAATTAGTTTGATAGCTTCAAATAAAATACAAAAAAGGATAATAAGAATAATGAATAAGGAATGTGAATCAGAGATGAAGAAAAAGGGGTGATATTGGTATTTGCCCTAACCAGGTGGAAGTGAGAAGGAGAAGCGAGAGATGTGGGGCCCATAGAAGTTGGGAGGACAACCCAGGTGGACCTCGCTCATCACGTGATCGGCCTCCGAATCGCCGCCGTTCGACGGTGTCGCGATTTCTGAAGACGGTAGGAGTGGTGGCGTTGATGGTGGAACTGGCGGTGGCGACTCGCCTCCGCTTTCCATTGAAACTAGTCAAATGTACGGAAATTTTCAAAACGAGCTTCTCGAACGTTAGAGCACTCCAATGTTTCACGTCATTTTTATGTTATCATTTTATTTTGGGAGAATTAAAAATCAGTAAAACGAGTGGGAGCAACTATCAAAGGTAAGGGGTATGGCTGTACTCCAGTCGAGCTTTTCAAGTTTGAGTTGAGTCCGAGCCGAGCTTTAAGGGTTGGCATTCTGCTCAAGCTATCGAACTGAGCCGAGCCGAACCGAGCTATTATCGAGCTGAACCTCGAGCCCTTGTTGAGCGACTCAACTAGTGTACACCCCTAGTAGCAAGTTTAAGTTGTCAATCAAAATCTACGGACCAAGCTCAATGCTTGACAATTGGCACATACATATATATATATATACACAGTCAGGCTATAAAGAGGGCGCCCTATCTTTATTAAAGAGAGGACTTCTGTCATTAATGAAAACACGATCCGACGGCCAAAACAGAGGTCCTCTCTTTAATAAAGATAGGTGACCATCTTTAGAGAATCTTTATATATATATATATACATATGTATATATATGTATTTTACTTAAAACAATTGCTTGGCATGTGAATTTAGGACAATGCACATCAATTTTAAATACTTCATATTATACATATATTATGTTTTTATAATTATCATATATATATATATAATATTCTTTCAATTTCAAATACTTTGCATTACACATATATCATATTTTTATAATTATCATATATATATATATATATATTTAAACAAGTCCTTATCAAACATATTAAAGAGATTTTTCACAAACCTACTATACGAGCCTTAATCGAACTGTTCGGGAGCCTTATCGAGCCGAGTATCGTTTATTAAACTATTGTATTCAAAATCGAGCTTGGCTCGTTTATTATACGAGCCGAGTCGCGAATCCTTGTTGAATGGCTCAGTTCGTGTACACCCCTAGTCGAAAACATATATTATTAATATATAAGAGCCTCTTAACGAGCTTTTCACGAGCCTATTAAACGAGCCTTAACCGAGCTGTTCATGAGCCTTATCGAGCCGAGCCCAATTTTACTTGAGTTGTGCTTGTTTATTAAACGAGCCTGCTATTCAAGCTCGAGCTTGGCTCATTTACTATATAAGCTGAGCTGAGCCGAGCCGAGCTCTGGGCAAGCCGAACCACGAGCCCTTGTTGAGCGGCTTGGCTCGTGTCCACCCCTAGTAAGGAGTAACTCACCAAATGGTATTGGGAGCAACTTTCCAAACTTAAGGAGCAACTCTCCAAATGTAAGAAGCAACTGTCTAAACAGTTTGGGGAGTTGCTCCTTACGTTTGGAGAATTGCTTCTTAAGTTTGGAAAGTTGCTCTCAATACTGTTTGGTGAGTTGCTCCTTACGTTTGGATAGTTGCTCCCAAATATTTGGCGATTTGCTCCTTATGTTTGGCCAGTTGCTCCAAAACTAGCAACTTTTTTTTTCCCTACAATGACGGCGGTCAATGGTGGTGGTGGCCGCCTATGGCTCTTTCTTCCTACGAGAGAGAGAGAGAGAGAGAGAGAGAGAGAGAGAGAGAGAGAGAGAGAGAGAGAGAAAGAGAGAGAGAGAGAGAGAGAAAAAAAGAAAGAGAAAAAGAGAGAAAAGATCAAAGAGAGGGAAGAGAGAGGTTGGAGTTTGGTGGTGGTAGTGGTGGTGGTGGTGGCGGTGGCGGCAGGTGGTGGTGGAGTTGGTGGCCATGTGAGGAGTGAGAGGAAATCAAAGAGAGAGAGAGAGAGAGAAAGAGAGGTTGGGGTTTGGTGGTGGTGGTGGTGGTGGTAGGGTTTGGGTTAGGTTTGGTAGTGGTGGTGGTGGTGGCCCTTTAAGGGTAGTGGTGGTGGCAGTGACAGGTGGCGGTGGCGGCAGGTGGTGTTGGTGTTGGTGGCCATGTGAGGAGAGAGAAGAGACCAAAAGGAGGGAGAGAGAGAGAAAGAAGGGTAGTTTAGACATTTTAGGAAAGTTGTTGATTGATTTTTAATTTCTACACTTTAAATAGATTTCCTTTTATTTTTCAAAAAGTACATGACTGACTTTTAAATTGTCAATAATAATTGACTGATTTTTAATTTTCCCTTTTATTTTTTGGCATTGTTAGGCCATTTTCAACCGCATGCCATATGTTATGCCAATTGCATATTATAACATAAAACATCAACGCTATGATTGGGAGTTTATGAGAGAAAAAAAAAGAGAAAGTCATAAGTAAGGAGAGAAAAGAAGAGAAGAGAAAGGATGATGTTTTCTTTCATCTTGATTGGGAGTTACGGAGAGAAGAGAAAGTAACTTTCTTTCCCTTTGATTGCAAGTTGAGAAGAAAAGAAAAGAAAATAAAATAAAGTTACCATTCTACCCCCACTTAGATGGAATTACAATTAGGTAAGACTAAACTAGAAGGGTATAGTGGGTATTACGAAATATTAATTAATCTTCACTTTCTTTTCTCTCATTTTCTTCCCAATTTGGACAGAAAGAAATTGAAAGAAAGTGGGGCTAGTTTTCTCTCATTTTCTCTCCTTTTATCTCCTCATTAAAACTCGCAATCGGGAGAAAGTGAGAGAAGGTGAGGTACTTTCTCTCTCTTTCTCTTCTTTTCTCTCATTTTTTAAACTCCCAATCATAGCGCAAAGGTGACTGCTTCAACCTCATGGCATATTTGGTACAACAAATGACACATGTCATTTGTGTTACATCAAAAAATGAGTATTGAAATAATATATTTTGACCATTTTCTTTACTATGTTTTACAAATTTTGCATCCCAAATGCTTCTCCAATACATGTGGTAGTGATATCACTTGATTTTGATTGAAGGATATTGAAGTGTCTCATTGCCACATGGTTTTTTATTTTTGGACTACAAAGTTCTCCACCCACATGTATTTGGGAAGTATTTGTGATGCAAAATTTGGGAAGCATATACATTTATTAATAACCCTTTTGCCCTTTAACAAAAGACTACTTTGAAAGACAAATGGTAGTTGAGCCAAAATGAGTAACGATTGGGACACACCCAAAGACACAACTTTTGAGACAAAACCCAAGAGATGTGTCTATCTCTCTCTTGTGTGCCACTGACAGGAGAGAGATAGACACATCTCTTGGATTGTGCTTAAAAGTTGTGTCTTTGGGTGTGTCTCAAGTTTACCCGACCAAAATATAGCATTTGAAATGACATGTAGCATTGGAACAAAAATGTCAATAGCATTTTGACACTGTAGCAATGTCAAAAAATAGAATTGGCATGATGAAAATGGCATGTAGGTGGGGGAACGTTGTAGCCCAAAAAAAAAAAAACAATGTGACAATGGGACACTTCAATATCCTTCAATTAAAATCAAGTGGTACCACTACCATATGTATTGGGGAAGCATTTGGAATGCAAAATTTGTAAAACATAGCCAGGAAATGGTCAAAAAATGTCATTTCAATACTCATATGTTGAGGTGGCACAAATGGCATGTGCTATTTGTTGTGCCAAATATGACATGAAATGTATTATGCCAAAATTTGGCATGACATATGGCATGGGGTTGGAGCAGCTATGTTTGATGTTTATGCTACGATATGAAATTGGCATGACACGTAGGTGGGAAACTTTGAAACGCAAAAAAAAAAAAAAAAAAAAAAAAAAAGAGAAACCATGTGGCAATGGGACTGTAATACCTTGTATTTTCAATAATTATTTAATACACAGAATTTCTATATTCTTCCCTTGATCACATTTGAAATTTTATCTTCAATCGATCGAAACTCTTTCGATCGATCGAGCATTTCAATATTCAAGCGATTGAACCCAGTTCAATCGATCGAAACCCTACTGACATAAATTTAATACGTGGTCCCCACTTCAATCGATCAAACCTTTTTCAATCGATCAAACATGACCGATCTGCTTTCGAGCGATCGAACTGACTTCGATCGATCGAACATGTAATTATCAGAATTTCCATGTTTCACGCAAAAACAGCCACCTGTACCCCATATCTTCTATATATATATATATATGTGTGTGTGTGTGTGTGTGTGTGTTGTGCTCGTAAGTTTTGGATTGTTGAAACTAGAGAGAACGTTTAGAGAGAGAGTGTGTGTGTGCTTATACTTATATATACACATACATCCATATATATATAGATACACTCATATATATACACTGTCGAGTAGAGAGAGAGAGAGGGGTAGAAGAAGAAGAAAGAGAAGAGAAACAGAAGAGAAACAGAAGAGAGACAAAAGAGAAAAGAAGAGAGAGAAAGCTTGGCCTCCATAGCCAAACATTTACCCAAACGTGCCCTTACGATGTTCGGTGAGTCTTTACTCACTTGGTCTCATTTATATAATGTTATTATAAGTTTTTGGTATGTTTAGGCGTATTTATCACGTCCATAAGACGTTTATATAGCTGTTACGAATCTGCTGGAGATGACAATTCTCGAGCGATTAATCGATCGAAGGTTCAATCGATCAAATAGATTTCGATCGCTCAAAAATTACTTTTCCTCAATCGATCGAAATGGCTTCAATCGATCAAACTTTGCAGAACATAGATTATTTCGTTGATTTATTATATGATACACCCAAAATTGGCTCTATCCTATGACCGAGCGGTTCAAATCAGCAGCCAGTCCATCATGCACAACTCCTCGGACAAGCATCAGCCCGAGCGGTCTAGTCTACTTATCATCCCGAGCGGTTCATCTATGACCCGGCCAACAGGTCGGGAAGATCGCATAGGCACATCCCACCTCGGGAACAGTTCATCCGGGCCCACAGGCATGATCCCGAGCATTACGGGCAGTTTCCTACTCAAGCTAGAAGACTAATGGAAAGTGCACACTATTTCCTAATCCAATTAGGAAACCCCCACAATTAAAGTCAATCAATCTTAATACAATTAGGAAACTTACTTGATTGGTGACAATCACATCCTAATGTGATTATATTTCCTTATCTATGTACGAGTAGGTCTCTTGCATCTATAAAAGAGACCTCTCACCCCCCATTGAGGGGGCTAACTCTTCTGTCTACACAGCACCTCTATAATTCACCATTATACGCATATACCCGGCCGGTATTACTGGTAGTGCCCCCCCTCTTTGTTGGCTCACCAGGCCCGCCGGTGATCTGCTAGTGAACGTGCTCAGACACACTCGTGGACGTAGGTACCTTCATTAACATGGCCGAACCACATACAAAAAATAGTCTCTCACTCTCTCTCCCCTTAAATTGTTTTACTTTACTCTTACCAAATTTTGGCATCATCAGCTTGGCGCCGTCTGTGGGAAACGATAAGTCTTCTCATCAACAAATCTCTTGATTGATCGTCATGCCATCGAAGAAGGGTAAGAAGGTTGGTCAGCAGTCTAATCGGGATGTTCCTCCGGCTCCGGCACCGGCTGCGGTAGCCATGACATCTAAGCAAATCACCACGACCCTCATGCAACTCCTGGAGGGCCAACGTCAAATTCAACAACAGATCGAAACTCTGCTAGCCTAGAAAAGCAGTCCTCCCGTGGCCGAAAAATGACCCAAGAATGTTGCGTACGGTCGGGAACTGATCTTGACCAGACAACGTGCCCGAGCCAACCCATCCTGTGTTGAGGATGTCAAAGACACCAACAGTAGGCATGCTGGCCGAGAGGAAAGGCAGGAGCATATGGCCCGGGAATCAGTCCAGGGTCACTCGGTCAAGAGCCGAGTCGTCCCTGGGCACACGATTACCCGGAGTCATAGTCGAGCCCGATCCCAGAGGACAGTACCCCACCATGAAGAAGCCTCTTCCACCGACCCGACCAACCCCTCAGATACCGATCGGGAAGGAATGGAAGCCCGAATCAAGGACCTGCAGAAGCAGATTGACAGAGTGGCCAAAAAGCTTGGTCAAAACCGCGATCAGAATCAGGCCAATACAGAGACATAGTCACCGTTTTCCAGCCAGATCACGAGGTTTGCCATCCCACGCAAACTTAAGGAGCCTCGCCTAGATCCCTACAACGGCTCAGGAAGCCCGGTCGACCACGTCCGGACCTACAAGGCTCAGGTGGCCCTAGTCACCCACTCCAATGAACTACACTGCCTAGCCTTCCCCAGCACTTTGAAAGGCCTGACCGCCCAATGGTTCTACTCGTTGGAGCCCTGATCGATTCGCAGTTTCAAGCAACTCAGCAAGCAGTTCATCAATCAGTTCATCGGTATGCACGAACGGCCAAAACCTGATATACATCTACTGACGGTCATACAAAGGAATAATGAGACCCGCAAGGAATTCACCGACCGGTTTAATCAAGAGAAGCTCATCGTCTACGATCTTGATGAAATCGCCGCTATCATAGCCTTCTGCTCGGGAGTTCAACACACCAAGTGCGCCGCGTCGTTCCACAGAAATTGACCGAAAACTTTGGTTGAACTCTCTGAGAGGGTTGGTAAATACATTGACACTGAAGAATTTCTACAGATCAAAGACCCCGGGCAAGAAAGTAGCCAGTCTTCCAGAAGCAAGCGAAAGCGAGATCAACCCGGGAGTCCTGACAGTTCTTCCAATTCACAACAGTCTGGATCAGGCAGCTCCGACCCAGCCTCCAGTTCACAGTGGTCTGAGTCTGGCAGTCCTGACCCGACCTTTAGTTCACATCGATCAGGATCGAGCAGTTCTGCCTTTTCCCGATGATCCTGATCCGACCTTCTGTCTCCATCAGCCTAGATGAGTCGACAACAGTGGTACCCACCTGATCTCCACATGAGGCTACACCGATTGTCAGAGAGCTCTCTCAAAGACTTTGGGCCTAACCCCGAGGCATACAAAGACCTCAGACCTAACCCCGAGGCACAAAAAGACCTCGAGCTCCGAACTCAGGCACTAAGAAGACCTCGAGCTCCGAACCCAGGCACTAAAAAGACCTTGGGCTCCAAACCCAGGCACTAAAGACCTCGGGGTCACTCCCGAGGCACCGGTTTCGCTTAGGTCCAACCAACGATGGGGGAAAACCCCCTAGGTGGCTAATGATGGCAAGCTTCAAAAGACCCTGCAACCACCATGTTCTAGGTCGATTACCTACAGATCATAGCCTCTGTAAGACCCTCGTCTTAGCGAAAGCTTGGGGGGCAAGACGGCGCAGTGAACTAAACAGGTAATCACACCGGGTAGCTACAGGCCTCGCAGATAACCAAGTCAAAATCTTGGACAACCCAAGCACCTACAGTACTCAGAGGCATTAACTCCACTTAGGCCCAGACCGACGATAGAGGTGACTAAAATCTCTTAGGTTGGCCGACGATAGAGGAGCAAAAGGACCCCTAAAGCAACGTGATTTAGGTCGGCTCCACCAACATGGTCAAGCTCTTCTCCCAACAGTCTTGACGAAGGCTGGCCGGGCGGAAGACAACCATCCTGGGGAGTTAACAGTAAAAAGGACCCTAGAGCAATACGCTTTAGGTCGGCTTATCCAACATGGTAAAACCCTTCTACCCACAACCTTGACAAAGGTTCATGGATAGAAGATAACCATCCTGGAGGCTAACTCAAGCAAAAAGACTCCGAAGTAGGCCGAGTCTCAACTCTCGGTCACTTCCCGAGCACTCAAAGACTCCGAATTAGGTAGGATCTCAACTCCCGGTCAGTTCCCAAGCATCTAAAAGTCCCGAGTTAGGCTGGGTCTCAACTCTCAGCCAGTTCCTGAGGACTCACCAGGCTCAGAAGCCCCGAGGCAGCTTCCTCAAGCACTCAGACAGTGGCAAGTGACATCAAATTGATTTCCAAACTTGCCCCGATATAGCATCTGGCCAACCTTGAAAATGGGGGGCAGTTGATACACCCAAAATTGGCTCTATCCTATGACTGAGCGGTTCAAATCAGCAGCCAGTCCATCATGCACAACTCCTCGGACAAGCATCAGCCCGAGCGGTCTAGTCTACTCATCATCCCGAGAGGTTCATCTATGACCCGGCCAACAGGTCGGGAAGATCGCACAAGCATATCCCACTGTGGGAACAGTTCATCCGGGCCCACAGGCATGATCCCGAGCATTACGGGCAGTTTCCTACTCATGCTAGAAGATTAATGGAAAGTGCACACTATTTCCTAATCCAATTAGGGAACCCCCACAATTAAAGTCAGTCAATCCTAATATAATTAGGAAACTTACTTGATTGGTGTCAATCACATCCTAATGGGATTATATTTCCTTATCCATGTACGAGTAGGTCTCTTGCATCTATAAAAGAGACCTCTCACCTCCCATTGAGGGGGCCAACTCTTCTGTCTACACAGCACCTCTATAATTCACCATTATACGCATACACCCGGCCGGTATTACTGGTAGTGCCGCCCCTCTTTGTTGGCTCACCAGGCCCGCCGGTGATCTGCTAGTGAACGTGCTCAAACACACCCGTGGACGTAGGTACCTTCATTAACAGGGCCGAACCACATACAAAAAATAGTCTCTCACTCTCTCTCCCCTTAAATTGTTTTACTTTACTCTTACCAAAATTTGGCATCATCATTATATATAAGGTTCAGTTGTTTGATTCTCGATTCGGACTTCTATTATGCGATTATGGGTTAATCTGGGATAATGTGACAACACAAATAATTATGCTTAAGAAGAATAGATTAACATAATAACGTTAGATAATGTGCGGTTCATGTATGAGTTCGATATCCGTTCTTTTCAATCAGAGTAGTCAGGCCACAGTGGAAAGTCATGTATCGGTATTAGTACTGAGCTTAAGTAGGTTTGATAAGTTCTGGAAATGGTACGTGGGCGGACGCTTGGTCATGATTTTACATACGGTGGATGGTTTATATCCTTAACGAGCAGTGGGCAGGACCATGTAGTCCTAAGATAGCCAGATGATCCATGTTAAATCCTTAACGAGTGGTGGATGGTTTATATCCTCAACGAGCTGTGGATGGGGATCATTGGTATAATACGATGAGTCATGGAAATCGATTTGATGTGCTGTTATTTAAAGCGTTGTATCCCTGACATGCGGTGGATGGTTTATATCCTTAACGAGCATGGGATGGACTGACGTGGTGTCCATGATTGCGGTGGATGGTATATATCCTTAACGAGCAATGGACAGAATGATGATATGTCTACATATGTGAAATGATTGAGTCTGATCTTTCTAAGCAGAGTATGTTGATTATCAGTCTCAGGATAAAAGACGATAAGGGTTAAGTTATGACATTGGAATACAGAAGATATTATTTAGTAGAACTATATCTTATGACTTCAATAACTTGTTGATATCTTGTGAGTTTCTATCCACTCAGCTCTCAGTAAGCTAACGATCGTTATTGCTTGGACATTTCCCATCCAGATTACCCTGTTCCTTTTAATGCAGATAATGGAGCGTATGACGATGACTACTACCCTGAAGGGGGTTATAAAGAGAGTGGCCCCATTCATGGCAACTATGGTGGATGAAGCTGTTACGCTGATCACTACCTTTACGCCAGTTGAAGATCTAAAGATTGTTTTATCTAGTTTATATTTTTGTTATTTTTGTTGGACTTGTTTACTTTAACGGGTACTTGGGCATATGTTGTCTCCAGACTTCTTGTGATCCTGCGGACCACAATCTGATGTATGTAATAGTGTTTTTGTTATTACATCCAGTTGTTACTGTTCTTGTTTATCTTGTGGACTAGTATTGTGTGGTGTGATATTTAGTGACTTTCACTTGTCATTCTTTATGGACCCAAAAAGGAAAAATTTTTTTTCTCTATTTTTGCTGCTCCGGGGCGTGACAGGGTTTTTGGTATCCGAGCTAGGTTATGATACTTTCGTTCACTAGACAATTCCAGACCATCTGGTCCTTGTATTTGAGATTTCCTGAGATGAGATATGAGTTTAAGATAAGTTCGTCTTCCTGACGATGGATAGTTTCCTTTATAGGTTAGCATGGATCCAAATTTCCACTTGTTCGTAGATGACTCTTTTGGCGGACATATTATTCATGGTGATATAGTGGAGCCAGCCATACCAGAGATATACCAGAGCCATATTCACCAGACCGCTAGTCGATATTTGGAGGAGAGGATATGGACTTCTCTCTATGTTGTGGGCACGACACATCCGACAGAGATACGTATAGATGTGTATCACTACGCTATTACCCGAGCAGCCATATACCAGGAGATGGCTAGATTGATTTAGAGTAAGCTTGTGGTAGATGAGATTGACTTGTGAGCTATTTTAGCAGGGCCTATTCCACCAGAGCTTACAGCTGCACCAGTATTTGTAGCCCCGCCATCACCGGTACCCGACGTACCAGTTCCTGAGCATGAGTCGATTTAGGATGAGGAATGCCTAGAGCCAGAGGATGAGCATCCTAACGAGGATATTGACAGGGATGGAGAAGAGGATCCTCTGGACGATGATGACCCAGCAGAGGAGGAGCTTACAGACAACGACGATGATGATGAGCCAGAGGATGACCCGTAGGAGCCAGAGGATGTTCTTGATGAGGCGCCAGAGCTAGAGCAGGAGCCAGAGGACCCCGAGTCTATTGGGGCAGACATAGTAGTAGAGGGAGACGTAATCATGGAGGTAGTAGAGGGGGATGTTCCTGATGAGGAGATAGTTGTGCTGGAGGTACCAGTATTACATTAGCTACCCGTCGGACCGATAGTACACATGGCAGCCATGGCCGATATAGTAGTAGGATGGATAGCTGAGATGCTTGGACAACCAGTTGGTTTTATTATGGGAGAGGCTGCATTAGCCGGATCTTTGGATATAGCTGATGGATTCACTACTGTAGCCGTCGAGTTAGCTAATCAGGCGATGATGGTAGATGACGTAGTTGAGGACTAGGATATCGGAGTGGTAGTCGGAGATCTTGTCGCACCAGTTGAGGACATACCCCTCGACGAGATGGATATCATTTCAGAGGATGAGGCACCACTAGCAGGATTAGACGCTAACGATTTTTGAGTCAGGATCTACAGGGTTTAGTTTTTGTTAGTTTTATAACAGGACATGTTGTCCACCAGAGTTTTGGGAGCTTGAGAGATAGCTATTGACCATAGATTTGTATAGATATTTCCAGTAGTAGTAGTATAACTAGCTGACTTTAGTACTATTTTAGCTTATGTCCCATATGGTACACAGTTTGACTAGTGTGTACTATGCGGTACATCTTTTGATATTTATATTCGAGCAGTACTTTTGATATTGATAGCTTGTTTAGATTGTTGTGTGCTGACTAGTAGAATGGTTAGTTCTTGTTGTTCCTAGTTCTATCTTGATTTCGTTTCTACGAGAAGTCTTTTTGTTAATTAATAGGTCTTTTGTAGGTACACAACACACATTATCATTATGGTTATACCGAGGAATCAAGCACGATTAGGAGCCCCTATTCTGGAAGGTATGGATCCAATGGGAGTTTTTGAAGCCTTCATGCAAAGGATGGAATATGTGGGAGATACTTATAACCACTCTACTCACCAGAGACCTGTTGCACCATCGCCACCGAGACAGACTGGTGATAAGTTACTCTAATGTTTCTGTGGGTTACGCCCAAAGAAATTTGACGGACTAACGGAGTCATGGAAGGCGGAACAATGGATACGCGAAATGGAACTGATTTTTGAAGTTTTGAAATGTACTGAGCAAGATAAGCGTCGTCTTGCCACATTTCAGTTGACTTACACTGCCGCAGATTGGCGGGAAGCCGAAGGCTACAGTAGGAGCTGAAGTTGCAAGGAGAATGCCTTGAGGGATATTTTAAGAAAGATTTCTGGAAAAATACTTCGCAAAAGATGAGAGGTCAACAGGAGAGGAATTTTCTCAATCTGGTCCAAGGAGGATGGACTGTACGAGAATATACAACACAGTACGAGCGTCTATCTCGTTTTGCTTAAAATATGATAGACACACTACAGAAGAAGGTGAAGAGACTTCATCAAGGATTGAACCCCCACCTTAGACATATGATGGTTGGTCATCTGAATCAGTCATTTGAGGGAATTGTCAGATTTACTACAGGATTGGAAAAGGACGCTTATCCCACACAGCGATAATAGATGAATCGACCCCAGCAGTCGAGGAATTTCCAACAGAGGAATTTCCAAAACTAACCACCGAGGAATACCCAGAGTTAGAGACCTCAAAAAAATTTCCAAGGCAACAAGAGAACCTGGGATGGAACCAGGAAGCCTCAGTTAAGCTACCCTCGACCCTAGCAATATCAACAACGAGGATCACAACCTTTAGCATTGCTAATAGCCCCGTCAACCAGCAACGGAGGATGTTTTAATTGCAGAAAGCCAGGGCACATTGCAAAGTTCTGCACACCTTCCAGGGTTAATTATCGGATGGGTGCTAACTGTCGAAACTATAATAAGCTAGGACATTTGAGCATGGATTATCATGCACTACAAGGAGGATAATATAGGGCACCAGTTCAAGGAATTCAAGGACCCCCAGATCAGACAAGGATGAATGCTACTATCCTAGCAGAGGCAGGCTTTAATGCTGATGAGCAACAACATTTAGAAGGTATGCTTGTACTCTTTTATAGTCCAGTTAAAGCATTATTTGATACTGGAGCTACACGTTCATTTATTGTTGTTAAGATTGTATGTCAGTTGGGTTTAGAACCCTAGACACTTGAGCCAGCTCTTAATGTTGTGTCACCGTTGGGAGTGATCGTTAAGTTGGGTAAGGTGTGTAAGATTGCCCTTTGACATTCGGAGATAGGAATCTTTTAGTAGATTTAGTGGTTCTGTCAATGTCAGAGTTTGACATTATCCTAGGGATGGATTGTTTGACTAAGTATAGTGCCAATTTGGATTGCCCTACTAGGACGATTGTGTTTCCAATACCAGGACGACCGACGATCAAATTTCAGTGTCAACCAATGAGTGACATGTTTTTTATAAGTGGTTTAGCTACTATCGGTAGTAACAGTACGGAACTCACGATGGAGCAGATTCCTACTATACAAGACTTTCAGGATGTATTCCAGGATATTAAAGGACTTCCACCGAAAGAGAAATAGACTTTTGTGTGGAACTAATACCTAGCACATTGCCGGTATCTAAGACTCCATATAGGATGGCACCAACTGAGATGTTGGAATTGAATAAACAAGTTCAAGAACTTAAAGATTTAGGTTTTGTGCGTCCGAGTATGTCACCTTGGCGAGCACCAGTTCTGTTTGTGAAGAAAATGACGAAACACTTCGACTCTGTATAGACTATAGGGAGTTGAATAAGGTTACAATCAAGAATATATATCCACTTCCTCGGATAGATGTTCTATTCGACCAGTTATAAGGATCAAGGATCTTTTCAAAGATCGATCTATGTTTGGGGTATCATCAATTATTAGTTCGACTGGAAGATGTGTCGAGGACTACATTCAGGACAAGATACGAGCATTATGAGTTTCTAGTTATGCCTTTTGGATTGACAAATGCGCCAGTAGTGTTCATGGACTTAATGAATAGAGTATTCAGATTATATCTGGATAAATTCATTGTAGTATTCATCGATGACATCTTGATCTACTCAAAGACAGAGCAAGATCACAAGAAATACTTACAGATTACCTTGCAGATGCTTCAAGATAGTAAGTTGTATGCTCAGTTCAGTAAGTGTGAGTTTTGGCTACAGGAGGTCAAATTCTTGGGACATATTATATCTTAGGACCGTATTTCAGTTGACTCATCTAAGATTGATGCAGTCTTAAGTTGGAATAGACCGACTAATGCGACAGAGGTTAGGAGTTTTCTTGGTCTAGCAGGATATTATCGGAGATTTGTAGAAGGATTTTCCAAGATTGCAGGACCTTTGACAAATTTGACAAGAATGGAGATGAAGTACGAATGGACAGAGAAGCATAAGAGTTCATTGCAGGAGTTAAAGAAAAGATTGACTTCTGCACCAGTACTCGCGATACCTAAGAGTGGAGAAAGGTATGTGATCTATAGTGCTTATGCAGGACATGAATGTCATTACATATGGATCTAGACAGTTGAAAGTACATAAGAAGAATTATCCGACGCATGATCTGGAATTGGCAGCAGTAGTATTTGTATTGAAGATTTGGAGGCACTATCTCTATGGAGAAACGTTTGATCTATTTTCCGATCATAAGAGCTTAAGGTATCTGTTCTCTCAAAAGGAGTTGAACATGCGACAACGAAGATGGATGGAGTTACTTAAGGACTATGACTTTACATTGCAATACCATCCGGGTAAAGCAAATGTCGTAGCAGATGCTTTGAGTCGTAGACCTTGATTAGTGATCGCTGCATTATTAATCAGAGAATGGAAAGCACATTGGAAGTTTTAGCTGAATTCGATCTTCAGCCAGTGGAACCAATGGAAGGATAACATTTTGGATGCCTTGTGGTACAACCAATGTTGATCAGCCATATCTTAGAAGCTCAACAGACAACCAAAGATTTGAAGTTACGGTTTACAAAGATGTCAGCCAAGGAACCAGAGGTTTGGAGTGTCGGTACAGACGGAGCCTTAAAATGTAAAGGTTGACTTTGTGTACCTGACGAAGAAAATCTCCGAAAAGAAATATTAGATGAAGCACATAAGTCACAGATGATGATTCGTTCGGGAGGTACGAAGATGTACAAAGATCTGAAGAGGAATTTCTGATGGGAAGGAATGAAACGAAAAGTAGCTGCGTATGTATCTTAGTGTCTTACTCGTAAACAAGTGAAGGCAGAACATCAAAAACCACTTGGGTTACTGCAATCGTTACCGATTCCTCAATGGAAATGGGAAGACATAATCATGGATTTCGTGGTAGGATTGCCAAAGTCACCGCAGAACCACGATGCGATTTGGGTAATCATGGATCAATTTACAAAGATGGCACATTTTATTGCCTACAGTATGGCGTACCCAGTGGAACGTTTGAGCCGAATGTATCTATATGACGTTGTACCTGTTAGTTCGAGATTTGCGCTTTATTGCAGAATTTTGGAAGATCCTTCAGACAGCAATGGGAACAACACTGAACTTGAGTTCAGCTTTTCATCCGTAGATCGATGGACAGACTGAACGAGTCAATCAAGTGATGGAAGACATGCTACGCGCTTGCGTGATAGATTTTGAGAGTTCTTGGGAGATGCACTTACATTTGATCGAGTTCACCTACAACAACAGCTACCATACAAGCATAGGGATGGCGCCGTTTGAAGCTTTATATGGAAGACCTTTCCGATCGCTGCTATATTGGGCCGAAATCAGAGATACTTAACTTCTTGGGCCAGAGATGGTACGAGAAACCAGCGAGAAGATTCAGATTGTACGTGAGAAGATAAAGACAGCTCAAACCAGACACAAGAGTTATGTTGACAAACGACGCAAAGACTTGGAGTTTGCAGTTGGAGGTCACGTGCTACTCAAAGTTTCACCTATTCGAGGGATTGTTCGCTTTGGTCAAAAGAGAGGCAAGTTATCGCCTTGATTCATCTGACCATTCGAGATTCTAGAACATGTTGGGAAGGTTGCATATCGATTTGCATTGCTACCGAAGATGTCAGGAGTGCACAACGTGTTCCACATCAGTATGCTGAGGAAGTGTGCTCATAACCCAGTGTACGAGATCAACTTCGAAGATATTGAAGTCAACGATAATTTTACATTCAACGAAGGACCAGTGCGGGTCCTAGATCATGGAATCAAGAAGCTTAGAAACAACGAGATTTCGTTAGTAAAGATAGATCCAAGGGAAGCATCATGATGAAGGAGAAGCTTTGTGGGAACTAGAATCAGAGATGCGCGAGAAGTTTTTATTTTTATTTTAGACCTTGTTTATTTTCGATTTCGAGGACGAAATCCTTAATGAGTGGTGGATGATGTAATACCCTGTATTTTCAATAATTATTTAATACACAGAATTTTCATATACTTCCCTTGATCATATTTGAAATTTTATCTTTAATTGACCGAAGCTCTTTCGAGCAATCGATCATTTCAATGTTCAAGCGATTGAACCCTGTTCAATCGATCGAAACCCTACCAACATAAATTTAATACGTGGTCCCCGCTTCAATCGATCAAACCTTTTTTAATCGATCAAACCTGACCAATCTGCTTTCGAGCGAACGAACTGACTTCGATCGATTGAATATGTAATTATTAGAATTTCCAGGTTTCACGCAACAACAACCATCTACACCCCATCTCTTCTATATGTATATATGTGTTGTGCTCGTAAGTTTTGGATTGTTGAAATCGGAGAGAGAGTTTAGAGTGTGTGTATGTGTGTGTGTGTGTGTGCTTGTACTTATATATACACATACATCCAAATATATATAGATACACTCATAGATATATATATACACTGTCGAGAAGAGAGAGAGAGGAGCAAAAGAAGAAGAAAGAGAAGAGTGATAGAAGAGAAAGAGAAGAGAGAGAAAGCTTGGCCTCCATAGCCAAACATACACCCAAACGTGCCCTTACGACATTCGGTGAGTCATTACTCACTTGGTCTCATTTATATAATGTTATTACAAGTTTTTAGTATGTTTAGACGTATTAAACACATCCATAAGATGTTTATATATTGCTATTATGAATCTGCTAGAGAAAATGATTCTCGAGCGATTGAATTAGGTTCAATCAATCAAAGGTTCAATCGATTGAATAGATTTCGATCGCTCGAACATTACTTTTCCTCAATTGATCGTAATGGTTTCAATCGATCGAACTTTGCAGAACATAGATAATTTCTTTGATTTATTATATATGATGTTCGGTTGTTCGATTCTCGATTCGGACTTCTATTATGCGATTATGGGTTAATCTGGGATTATGTGACAACACAGATAAGTATACTTAAGAAGAATGGATTAACATAATAACGTTAGATAATGTGTGGTTCATGTATGAGTTCGATATCCGTTCTTTTTAATCAGAGTAGTCAGGCCACAGTGGGAAGTCATGTATCGGTATTAGTACTGAGCTTAAATAGGTTTGATAAGTTCTGGAAATGGTATGTGGGCGGACACCTTGTTATGATATGCTTTCATATGCGGTGGATAATTTATATACTTAACGAGCAGTGGACAGGACGATGTAGTCCTAAGATACCCAGATGATCCATGTTATATCCTTAACGAACGGTGGATGGTTTATATCCTTAACGAACGGTGGATAGAGATCACTGGTACAATACAATGAGTCATGGCAATAGATTTGATGTGCTATTGTTCAAAGCGTTGTATCCCTGACATGCGGTGGATGGTTTAAATCCTTAACGAGCGGGGGATGGACTGACGTGGTGTTCATGATTGTGGTAGATGGTATATATCCTTAACGAGCAATGGACATAATGATGGTATGTCTACATATGTGAAGCGATTGAGTCTGTTCTTTCTAAGCAGAGTATGTTGATTATTGGTCTCAGGACGATAAGGGTTGAGTTACGACATTGGAATACAGATAAGATATTATTTAGTAGAACTATATCCTATGACTTCAATAACTTGTTGATATCCGGTGAGTTTCTATTCACTCAGCTCTCTGTAAGCTGACGCTCGTTATTGCATGGACATTCCCCGTCCAGATTACCCTGTTCCTTTTAATGCAGATAATGGAGCGTATAACAACGTCTACTACCCTGAAGGGAGTTATGCAGAGAGTGGCCCTATTAATGACAACTATGACGGAGGAAGCTGTTATGCTGATCACTACCCTTACGCCAGTTGAAGATCTGAAGATAGTTTTATCTAGTTTATATTTTCATTATTTCTGTTGGACTTGTTTAGTTTAACAAGTATTTGGGCATATGTTGTCTCCAGACCTGTTGTGATCTTGCGGACCACACTCTGATGTATGTAATAGTATTTCTGTTATTATATCCAGTTGTTACTGTTCTTGTTTACCTTGTGGACTAGTACTGTGTGGTATGGATATTTAGTGACTTTCACTTGTCATTCTCTATGGACCCAAAAAGTAAATATATTTTTCTGTATTTTTGCTGCTCCGGGGCATGCCATGGACACTTTAATATCCTTTAATCAAAATCAAGTGGTACTACTACCATATGTATTGGGGAAGCATTTGAGATGCAAAATTTATAAAACATAGCAAAGGGAAATGGTCAAAATATATCATTTCAATACTCGTATATTGATGTGGCACAAATTGCATGTGTCATTTGTTGTGCCAAAATATGGCATGAAAAGTGGTCATGCCAAAATTTAGCATAACATATGGCATGAGATTGGAGTAACCATATTTGTTATTCATGCTATAATATAGAATTGATATGACATATGGCATAGGTTTGGAGATGGTCTAAGAATGCATATCAAATTAAATAGCATAAACAAATTCAATCCACTACGTTGCTACTTTTTGATAATCAGTTTAATTAATTAGTAATGTTTATTATCGAGCCGAGTCGAGAGCCCTTGTTGAGCGGCTCAACTCGTGTACACTCCTAGTAGCAAGTTTAAGTTATCAACCAAAACCCACGGACTAAGCTCATACCAATTCCATATATATATATATATATATACCTAAAACAATTGCTTGGTACGTGAATTTAGGACTATGCACATTATAATATGCCAATATTCTTTCAATTTTAAATACTTTGCATAATGCATATATAATATTTTTATAATTATCATACATATATATATATAATATTCTTTCAATTTTAAATACGTTGCATTATACATATATTATATTTATATAATTATCATATATATGTAAAAAAAAATTAAACAAGCCCTTATCAAACCTATTAAAGAGATTTTTCTTGAGCCTACTATTCGACCCTTAATTGAACTGTTCGCAAGTCTTATCGAGCCGAGCCCACATGTGCTTAAGCTTGGCTTGTTTATTAAACGAGCTTTGTATCCAAGCTCGAACTTGGCTAGTGTATTATACGAGCCAAGCTGAGTTATTTTTGAGCTGAACCGCGAGCCCTTGTTGAGCGGCTTAGCTCGTGCACACCCCTACCCACAACCCAACAAATCCCACAGGGCAAACTCTCGTAAGGAAGGACTCCCACAGGAATCGAAAACCACCCCCACCCAACTCCTAAAGGAGGGAGTGGCCAGGATACTAACTGGTCCAAGAGGCCGGTGGTAGTTTCAATTAATTACAATCTCATTTTTTTTTTTTCCCTCCCCAAGTTAAAGAATGTTGCTTTGTGCTTGATATAGTAGTAGTTTCAATATGTGTATACCTTAAGTTTACAGTTGACTGTCACATGATTTTGGCATATTGAATTGTACTTGTTGAAGTTTGAACCTGCACCATAATAATATAGGCATTTCTTAAAGGGTTAAATATATTTTATTTCCTATCATTTGGCCTATTTTCACTTTAGGGCTATAGTTTAAAAGTGGACACTTCACTCTTGTGGTTTTGGACTAAAGTAAAACTGTTAAGATTTTCCTCAAAATTGATAAAAATTTTAAAATGGCCAAAAATATTACTAACACTTAACCCCTTCGCGAGGTTAATTTTGGGGTCAATCCCCTATGTGGGGATAATATTGTCATTTAACCCGCCTATGTGAGCGCTCATTTTTAGCACTTAACCCATTTAGGAAGCTATAATTTTGGGATTAACTGCCTATGTTGTGTTAATTTTGACACATAAACTCTCCTATGTAGGGCTAATTTTAACACTTAGTCCCCATATGGGGTTATCTTGAGAAAAATCTTAATAGTTTCACTTTAATCCAAAACCACAAGGGAGTTAAGTATCCACTTTTGAACCACAAGGGAATAAAGTAAAAATGGGCCTAACCACCGAGTGTAAAATGTAATTAACCCTTTCTTAAACCAATTCATGATTTTAATGAAAAAAGAGAGTAACGCTATGGTAAGGACTAGAGGAAGAGAAGAGGAAGTTTTCAAAGATGGTTCAAATAGAAGAATTGAACACAGAAGTGAATTTGAATCCTCCGAGACTTTAGGAGAAGGATCGGGAACAGATTGAGGACTTACAAAAAATGGAGTATCTTCCACAAATGTAACATCCAAAGAATGATACAAATGACGAGTGATAGGGTCATAACACCGGTAACCTTTTGACATACGTGAATAACCAAGGAAGATGCAGCGAACCGCCTTATTGTCTAATTTGGTCTGAGTAGGACTGCAATTTTGGACAAAATAGGTACAATCAAAGACACGAGGTAGAATAGGAAATAGGATTTTGTTGGGCCGAAGAAGTTGCATAGGTGCCTTTCCTTGTAAGACGCAACTAGGAGTTCGGTTAAGTAAAAAGGTGGCAGTAAGAACGGCTAGATGCCAAAAGTATTTGGGTACATTCATTCCGCAAAGGAGACACCTAATGTCACACCCTAGAGCAACAAAAATAGAGAAAAATAAAATTTCTTTGTGGGTCCAAAGGGAATGATGGGTGAAAGTCACTAATTGTCCACACCACACAATACTAGTCAACTAGAAGCAACAAGAACAGTAATAATATCAACTTGAATATATTACAAAAGTCCTAACTATTACAATAACATCAGAGTCATCCACAGGAATATTACAGGTCTGAAAGCAACATATGCCCAAGTGCCCATTAAACTAATAAAGTTTAATAGTAATATAAAACTAATAACTGTCTAGTTTTTCAGTTGGCGTAAACGTCCTCGTCAGTGTAGTAGTCTCCCCCGGCATAACCATCCTCGATAGGGACACCCTCTGCATACTCCTCCTCTGGGTAGTAGCTGACAAGCGGGGGTATTTGTAAAATGCAACCGCGCTAAAAGAAGAAAATACACTAATTTAGTTCACAATTCTCGTATATATCTGCAGTTTGGATTACAATACCAGTTTATACACATTATGATTAATCTATGATAAGTTGTGTGTTTTAGCTGTGATTTGTGCAGATTACTGTCGCTGTGTGAATAATTGAAGGAGCAGGATAAAAAGGAAGTGCTTGGCTCCAATGAAGACAATCCAAAGCTGAAAATTGAAGCTCGATCGATCGAGGTCATCTCAAGCGATCGCAGTTTCGATCGATCTAACTTGTCTAAAGCTGTCGAAGATTCTAGAAGTTCAATCGATTGAGAGTTGTTCGATCGATCGAACATGCCTTTTATCAGAATACGCGCACGCAGCAAAAGACGGAGTTTTAACCCTAGCATTAGGATTCTACTATATAAACTCGTATTGTTTACGTCCAGGGGGATGCCCCACTTACTTTTTTAATCAGTTTTTGTAGAGAGAGGATAGATATTTATTGTTTTGTAGGTGTTTACTCAAGGTTTTGCATTGTTAGCATTGGATTCTCATAGTTTAAATACGAGTTCTTCGTTCCAGGTTACTTAGTTACTGTTTTATTTACATACTACACTTAGTTAATCGTAGTTTAGTGTTTAACCTTATTGCTTTGCATGCTAGATACGTTAAAATCTTAAGTTTTCATAGTTTTAATGAAAAACTCACAACCAAACGACACCTTAATGAATTTTTACGTTAAGAACGCATCTGGGACATCCCAGACCATGTCTGAGTAGTCCGAGGTTGGGAAATCGCGATGAAACTGAGATTTTTAGGCCTCTGCCATGCACCAGAATAATACCTGTGTTCGATTGATCGGAGTTATTTCGATCGATCGGTATAGAGATTTAGTCAATCAATCGAAGACATTTCGATCGATTGAGAGATGACGATTCTCGATCGATCGAAAGCGCATTGATCGATCGAGATCTCTGAATCTTGAGAACATCCAATACAGTATTCCAAGACTTTCTGTTTTAAGGATTTGTTATCAAACTGTCCCCAAATGCTCAGTTTGTCAAAATAGTCTTCGAACTTAAGGCCTTTAGGCATTTTCTTTCAATACATTTTGCAAACCACCCTCAATGCTAACACCATTGTAGGTGCGAGTCTTAACTATTGAATTAAACCGCTTTCATGTATTTCAAACTTAATTGAGATGATATAGTCCCGGTCATGAAAGGGCTGTTGATTCTAGATCTTTAGAAAAGTACGGAATATTGTAGAAGATGTACTCCTTTGAGCTTAATTGCAATTGCATGGTAGACGGCTAGGTCACAGTGGATTCGCGTGATCCCAACACTTCCTTATATTAAGAAAAACCGCTTTTAAAATCTCGCTTTAGTTAAATAATTAATCGTTAGATAATTTAATTTAGTTACTTTTAATTTTAGTAGTTGTTAAGCGTAGAACTTTGTGTTCTACATTTCTTTTAAAACATTGAATTTTCTTTTCTTTTAGAGTCTAATCTAGGTAAGTTAATTATCACCCTTCCCTGTGGGATCGACCTGGACTTAATCCAATTTACTACTTGCACGATTACCTACACTTGGGTATAGCACACAAGCGCACACAGAAAAATATTCGTGTCAAGTTTTTGGCGCTGTTGCCGGGGAAAGGCGACGAGTTAATACTTAGGTTACCTCAATCTCTGTTCATCTATTTCTGTTTTTTTTTTATTCCTCCTTTTCGGTTCTTTTGGTAAACACTCACCTTAGGAACTCTCCTAGTTCATGTCCAACACTTCCATTAAAGGAATTTTTGGAAATCCTTTCTACCTATCTAACTCTGATAGTTCCATTAATCCCGTAGCCACTCCAACTGAATCAATGGATGATAATCAGAGTGAACATGGTGACAATGTGGTGGTACCAATTGATGAGGCGCTACGTCCTTTGTGTGATCTCATGCAACCAGAACACGCACCTACGCCCTCTTGCATTCGAATCCCACCACATAATGGCGAATTTCAATTTCGTAATGGGATGATCCAACTACTTCCCACCTTTCATGGGATGGAAAGTGAGAAGGCATACCTACATGTCACAGACTTCGAGGATATTTGCAAAACATTCTCACAAAGTTGTCCTAGGGAGGTGACGCATCTAATGCTATTTCCCTTCACCTTGAAGGATAAAGCAAAGGCGTGGCTATACTCCCTTAAACCCAATTCAATCTTCACCTGGCATGCGATGAGCACCGCATTTCTAAAGAAATTCTATCCAACTCGCATGACCACAGACCTTCAACGCCAAATTAATTCCTATAAACAAAAGAGCAATGAAACCTTCACTCAAACATGGGAGCGTTTCAAAGATTTGCTTCTCTCGTGCCCACACCATGGGTTTGAGAAATGGCGAACTATCAGCTTCTTTTATCAAGGATTGAATGGTGAAATGAAAAAGTTGGTAGAAACCATGAGTTCAAGACCATTTCTCCGTAAAAACACCGAAGAGGCTGAAGCCCACTTCGAATGGTTGGCTGAATACGCTCATGAATGGTCAAATTCTGACAATGTCTCACGCTCACAGATATCCTGTGTAGAAGAGAAAAGCCTATACCAACTAAACAGTGAAGATCACCTCATGACTAAATATGAAGAACTAGCAAAGAAGGTAGAAGAGTTAGGCATTAGAGGAGGAAGTTCAAGGCAGCAATTGCCGGAAGAACCATGTGGTACATGTAATATGCTGGGACATACTACTTAGTGTTGTCCTAATGTGCCGTATTTTCAAGAACAACCCCCCGTGGAAATGAATGCCATGCAAGGGTATAGGGGGGCATGGAATTCCTATAACAACAATAATTCGTAAAATAATAACAACCGTTGGAACCACCCTGGTTTTGACTGGAAAAATGATGCTGGGACCCAAAATCAACATCATCAACAACAGCCCTATAACAATAACCAATATCAAGGGCAATACAATAGGCAGTCCCAGCCATACAATCAAAATAGATTTAATAATTACAACCAAGTGCAACCTTCTAAAATCAACAATCTAATGTGTACGTGCCACCGCACAAAAAGGTGCAAGAGGAAGATCCTCTCTCTAACGTCAACCTAACTCAACAATTAATTCAAATGATGAGTAAAATGTATGCGACGTTAGATAGAATGGATGCACGTCAAGAGGGATCGAGCGGAACATTTCCTGCCCAACCACTTCAAAACCCTAAGGGATACAATAACGGTCCCCCGAATCACGAACAAGCAAAAGCCGTGACAACTCTGAGAAGTGGCAAGATTATAGGGCAAAACATGCCTCTCTCTACTTCCGAAGAGTACGAGGAGGATGAAGTGGTGAATACAAATGAACCTTCAACTCAAGGAGAGGAGCTCATTACTAGTGATAAGCCACTAGAAACGAATACTAAAGCTCCCAAAGAAGTGGAAGAAGTTGAGAGAAGGCCCGGAAAGGAACCCATTAATGATGAAGTACCAAAATGCCCTTTCCCCGCGCCTTACCCTCAAAGGTTAAAGAAACCCAAAAATGAGGTAAAGAATCAGGAGTTTTTGGAATTATTCAAACAAGTTAAAATAAATCTCCCACTCCTCGATGCTATCAAACAAGTGCCGGCCTACGCTAAGTATCTCAAAGACTTATGTACGGTAAAAAAGAGGCAAAGTGTGAAGAAACACGCTTATGTCGCTTGCCAAGCAAGTGCAGTCATCCAAAATGAATTACCTCCTAAACTCAAAGACCCTGGCACTCCCACTGTCTCATGTTAAATTGGGAATCAAAAGATAGATAACGCGCTCCTCGATTTAGGAGCTAGCGTAAACCTTCTGCCATACTCAGTTTATATACAGCTAGGTCTAGGTGAATACAAACCTACCCGAGTTGCATTGCAATTTGAAGATAGGTCTGTTAAATACCCATGAGGAGTTTTGGAAGACGTCCTTGTTCAAATAGACTCATTTATTTTCCTGGTTGATTTTGTCATCTTAGACACTGAACCTGTGTCCAATCCAGGTTCACAAATCCCAGTCATTTTTGGACGTCCGTTCCTAAACACAATCGATGCCACAATAAAAGTAAGAAGTGGTATAATGACCATCGTATTCGGGAATATGACGTTAAATGTCAAAATTTTCTCAAATCCCCGACCTGAAGAATACGATGATGAGGAGGAAGTGAATTACATCAACACGATCATAGAAGATGAGGCCGATTTTGTTGATTACAAAGATCCTTTGGAGGTAGTTGTGTCATAATTTGATGCTATCTATCAACCTAAAGAGTCCACTCCATTGGATGCTGCTTTAAATCACACTTACCTCATGTTGGATACACTAGAGGAGGATAGAACTGAATGCATGTGGGTAACACCATATGAACCACTGCCTCCTAAAACAAAGCTAGTCATGCCCTCGAACATGCAGTTTCCCGAATTGGAATTAAAGGAGCTTCCAAAAGAGCTCAAATACACTTTCCTAGGGACTGAGAAGACTTATCCTGTCATAATCTCATCTACGTTAAATTCTGAACAAGAGGATAAGTTAATCGAGGTGTTAAAACAACATAAGGGAGCATTAGGATGGACTATTGCTGATCTCAAAGGTATAAGCCCGTCTGTGTGCACCCATAAGATATATTTGGAGGAAGATGCTAAACCTTCGCGACAAATGCAAAGGCGTCTAACTCCCAACATGCAAGAAGTAGTCAAAAAGGAAGTGCTAAAACTACTTGATGTTGGGATCATATATCCCATATCTGATAGCCCTTGGGTTAGTCTGACCCAAGTAGTGCCGAAGAAGGCAGGCATAACAGTCATACCAAATAAAGACGGTGAATTGGTACCAACACGCATTCCCACCGGATGGCGAATGTGTATTGATTACCGAAAATTGAATACTGTGACCCGAAAAGACCACTTTCCCTTACCTTTCATGGATCAAATGCTAGAACGAGTGGCGGGTCATAAGTACTACTGGTTTTTGGACGGATACAGTGGGTATAACCAAATTGAAATCGCTCCTGAAGATCAGGAGAAAACTACGTTCACGTGTCCATTCGGTACTTTCGCTTACCGTCGTATGCCCTTCGGCTTATGCATCGCACCTGCTACCTTTCAGCGGTGCATGTTAAGCATATTCAGTGACATGGTCGAACAAATACTCGAAGTCTTTATGGACGACTTTTCTGTGTTTGGCTATAGTTTCGAAAATTTCTTAAACAATCTTGAATGTGTGCTAGTAAGATGCGAGGACAAACACCTAGTACTTAATTGGGAAAAGTGTCACTTCATGGTGACCAAGGGAATTGTCCTCGGCCACATCATTTCTGATAATGGTATCCAGGTTGATAAAGCTAAAATCGATATAATCTCGAATCTACCTGTCCCTCGTACAGTCAAAGACATTCGATCTTTTCTGGGACATGCGGGATTTTATCGTCGCTTTATCCAAAACTTTAGTGCAATTTCCTGACCATTATGCCAACTTTTAGTCAAAGACGCACCTTTCGAGTGGTCAGATAACTGTCAAACATCTTTTGACGCACTAAAGAAACACCTTACCTCTGCACCGATAATACAGGCACCCGACTGGGGTTTGCCATTTGAGTTAATGTGCGATGCTAGTGACTACGCCATAGGCGCAGTTCTAGGGCAGAGGAAGGATAATAAGCCTCATGTAATATACTATGCCAGTCGGACGTTAAACGAAGCTCAACTGAACTATACAACCACTGAAAAAGAGCTACTGGCAATAGTATTCGCTTTGGACAAGTTCAGGTCTTATCTGATAGGGTCCCCAATAGTCTGTTTTACAGACCACTCGGCCCTCAAGTACCTGCTATCTAAAAAAGATGCAAAACAAAGGCTTATCCATTGGATACTCCTACTCAAAGAATTCGATATAACGATCAAAGATAAAAAGGGAGTAGAGAATGTGATCGCCGACCATTTATCTCGATTAACTTTTGTTAACAACACTGAACCCACACCGATAAAGGATGAATTCCCAGATGAGCAGCCGATGACTATTTTGGGTTTGCCCTGGTATGCTGATATAGTAAATTATCTTGCCACGGGAGAAACCCCAAGTTATTGGTCCAAACTAGATAGAAAGCGGTTCCTCTCTGTTGCACGTCATTTCTTCTTCGATGACCCATACTTATTCAAGTATTGTGCTGATCAGGTCATCAGACGTTGCGTCCCAAACGAGGATATAACCTTCATTTTAGCATCATGCCATTCTGAGGCATGCGGTGGCCATTTCGCATCACAAAAGACCGCGCAAAAAGTTCTACATAGCGGTTTCTACTAGCCCACCTTGTTCAAAGATGCCTATGCTTTCTGCAAAACGTGCCAACACTGTCAACAGCTTGGTACAATTTTAAAAAGGAACTCCATGCCCTTAACCCCCATTATCACGATTGAAATATTCGATTGTTGGGGCATAGACTTCATGGGCCCGTTCCCTAAATCTAATAACTGTGAATACATACTCCTAGCTGTGGAGTATGTGTCAAAATGGGTAGAAGCGATACCAACGAGACGCAATGACCATAAAACAGTCATATCCTTTCTTAAGGAACATATCCTATCGCGTTTTGGAACCCTGAAAGCCTTAATAAGTGACCAAGGTAAGCACTTTTGCAATAGGCCTTTGGAGTCACTACTTAAGAAATATGGGGTTAGCCACAAAATTGCGCTCGCCTACCATCCACAAACAAACGGGCAAGCAGAGTTGGCTAACCGAGAAATCAAGCATATTCTTGAAAAGACGGTTAGTTTCAACAGAAAGGATTGGGCATATAAACTTACTGATGCACTATGGGCATACCGTACTGCATACAAAACGAACCTAGGGATGTCCCCATTCAGGCTAGTTTACGGAAAAGCATGTCACCTCCCTGTCGAAATCGAACACAAAGCTTATTGGGCGACACGCTCATTAAACTTTGATATTAAAGAGGGAGGGCATCTTCGAAAACTCCAATTGGATGAATTGGAAGAAATACGTCGAGATGCATACGACAATGCTCGATTACATAAGGAAAGGTTGAAGGCTCGCCACGATAGAACAATTTGTCGTAAAACATTCGAGCCGGGGCAGAAAGTCTTGCTGTACGACTCTCGCCTCCACCTTTTCCCAGGCAAACTCCGATCTCGGTGGACAGGACCATTCATAGTCAAATCTGTCTTTCCACATGGGGCGGTCGAGCTGATAAACCCCAAGAATGACGCAGTTTTCAAGGTCAATGGCCAAAGGCTAAAACCGTTCTTGGAGAAATTCCAAACAGAGGCTGAGTTCATCCAACTGGATGAACCCAACTACTCTTGATCTCAAACATTAAGCGTTTCTTCACGTTGTTGTTGTATATCTTTACTTTTGATGTCTTTCAATTTTTAATTCTTTTTATCTTTCTCTGCAAGTGATTTCGATTCTAATCTGCTGATTCATATTATCTCCCAAATGCAGGCTATTCAATATGAGAGATGATGATGTCCACTCAATTGGGTCTTGGGCTGATTCGGAATATCCTAATCCTCCCTGGACTGCTGCGGAGATAGCCTTCTGCCTTCCTCCATATCAAGGTCCAGAAGCGGATGATGTCGTAGACCTGACCCAAGGATTCATCCCTTTTAACCCCGCTCTCCTCCATATCAACCCCTTTGAGCATATAGACCTTTCTAGAGAAGAAGGAGAACCTGAAAGGTATGCTGTTGGAGAAGTGGATGACGCACTGTTGGAACAATGGGAAAATGACTCGATGTGGGAGCCATGGGAAGAAGAGGACCTACAAGATGTGGTGCCCGAACGCCACAACGCTGTCTTCACCTATGTTGATGACTTGTCATCAAGGTGGTTCCCTACATTTATGTGCACCTGAGCTATTTGCTGTTTTGGCTTCAATGCCCACTTCCTGCTAGTGCACATGAGTGTCTCATGCCAATAGTGAGGTTAATCCGTTGTCTTTTGTTTTGTTTTTTTTTTTCTTGTTTTCGTTCTTGAGTTAGTCTTTCTATTTGTTTTTCATGTTGTTTTTATTTACATATCTTTGGTTTTATTTATTTATTTATTTATTCTCCTTTGTCAGGAATATCACTATGAATCTACCATTCCCACCGCTGTTCCTTCCTCATCAACTTTTTCATGGTTTTGGACCATACATAAGGTCCCCAGACACTCCGCCGCAAGAGGAATGTCCGTTGCACAGTTCCACTCCGTTATCCTTGTCTCCAACAGGATCACCTCTTGCATGGGCTTTCAATTCCTTAAAGGCTTCAGACTTGCTTGATGATGTCCTTGCTGTTTTCCGACTGTTCTGGGAAAGGGAATCATCCTGTTTGGACTCCACATGCGAAGATTTAGGGGGGAATGAAGCAATGGTGGAAGAAGAAATTTTCTTGCTCGAAGAGTAGTGTTCACTTCAATTGTATTTTGTCATTGGTCTTTCTATTATCAATTGAAGTGTAATCCTAGACAAACAATTTTATTAGTTTTAGTTTTATTTTTTTAGTTTTCTTTAGTTGAATAGGTCTTAAATATCCAGTGGGGGCAATAATTTTGCAATATGGATGCTATTATAAAGTTTTATTTAAATAAAAATTGAAAATTTTCTATTATGAGGATGAGTTTTTGGCTTACATGTCCTGTTACTACACTGTTTTATCATTTTTCTGTATGTCTAGAATAACTTAGGTTAGTTGGGGGTACTTAATTTTTCCATTCTGTGATGTCTTGGAATTTCCAGATTCGATCGATTGAACATTACCCGATCGATCGATGATTTCATTTCCTCGATCGCTTGAAAAGTTCTCAATCGATCCAAGGTTCGATCGATCGAACTATCTAGTTCGATCGATACTTGTATTTAAACGAGGCGTCTTGCGTACACCTCCATTAGTCTCTCTTCATCTCCCTCTTTCTTCGAATGATCGGTGACATAGGCGATTTGGGCAATTCTCACAACCCCCCATCTCTCACACCATTTTTGAGGACTCCTGGTCCCACCACTCATCACCACTCTCACCCTCATCCTCCTCTCGGCGAGTGACCCGAGGTAAGGCCCGAGTCACCCCCTCTTTCCATTTTCTTGTTCGAATCTTGATGGGGGTGCCCCCCATTGGTCATACGACCATTTTTATTTAGTTTGTAGTCCCCTTTCCTTGTTTTGTTTTCTTTCCCGTTCTGTTTCCCAGTTTCCGCCGCATCTCTGTGCTCGATCGATCGAGCTTGGCTCAAGCGATTGAAGCTTAGCTTTGTTCGATCGATCGATAAAAGTTCGATCGTTCGAACTCTGGCAGTGGCAGTTTCTTTGTTTTCTTTTCAGTTCCTGTTTTTAATTGTCGTTTTCTTTTCCTTTCCATTTCAGGATCCTCACAATGAACCCTATTATGGGGTATCACAGGGAGAAGTCTTTTGACCTCGCTATTCCTGACCCAATCCCGCACCACGGCTTCCGGAACACCCCCGACCGCCAATGGTTCACGCGATATTTTCAGTCTAAACCGGTCATGCTTGAGCGACCACTGGAGACAGCTTGGCTCACTACTCCTTGGTATCTCGCCCGCCTCCGAGCCATGCCACATTGGTACAATTTTCTCTCTCAGGCAAAGAGAGTGAATCTTTCGTGGATCCGCGCGGCTTGTGCGACGATGATCCGAGATCCAGATGCCGCGTTTACACTACGATCATTCTTTCGTGGCTGAGAGATTATGTTCAGTCCGGCCACCGTCTCAGCTGCTCTAGGGGTCTCGGAGGTGCCCGACTGTGTATGCCCGCACCGTGCTGACACGCCAGTGCTCCCACCGACTGCTGTCATCCGAGAGCTCACCGGGGGTGCGTTACCGAGCTGGGATGGCAAATCCCTTATTGCCGACGTTTATCTGACCGATAATTATCATATGCTCCACCTGGCCCTAAGCAACTGCCTGTTGGTGACCTCCTACCGGGAGAAGATTGCACCCTGGTATGCACACGTGTTATATGCCATAGGGACGGGGTTACCGGTCTATTTGCCTTGCCTGTATATTGACTTTATGAGGCACCCCACTCACTACATTGCTGCCAAGAAGCACCTGAAAGGTGCTTGGGCCATTCACCGGGTGATCGAGCAGGCTGGCCTCCTTCCCTTAGCTGGTGATGCGACCTCTCAGGCTCGCAGTCGTTTTGGCGAGACAGCTTCTCGCCGATCTGATGCTCAGAAGAGGAAGAGGAAGGGAAAAGGGAAAGCAAAAGTGGGAGAGAAGAGGAGGAGAGCTGATGGCACCGATACTGAGGGTGCAGCTTCAGGGACGCCGACAGAGGCTGAGGAGCTTGATTCTGATGATGAGGTTGATCCTCGGGTGGAGATTGCACAGTTTGAGCTGAGACAGCGATCTCAGGCTCAAACTCAGGCCCAGGGAGAGTCTTCTTCATCCCTCCCGACTGTTCATGAGTTGTTATTAGAGGAGAGAGAGGCTCGGATCAGACTCGAGGGCCGGGTGGACCACATGACGACATTGCTTGAGGCCATTTTGATTCAGTTGGGGGTTGACCAGTCGTTACATACACCCCCACCTCCACCTGCTGATCCTGTTGCACCATCTTCCTCAGCGGCACCATCTTCTGCGGAGCCCCCACTTCCACCACCTCTAGTCATGACTGAGAGTGACCCGGCGATGACTCGTACTATTGCTGAGGGTGGAGTTGAGGATACCCCCGATGCGCCGATAGAGATATTATCAGATGTCGCAGAGGATGTTTAAGTCTTGACTTTGAGAGTGTTTGGAGAGTTCTGTTGTATCTTTCTTAGTTATATCTCTCTACTCTCTTCTTTTGCTCTTTTAGCTTTTGGCTTACATGTGGATATTTGGTTTTGTTGGTTGGTTTGGTTTGTTTACATTTTATTATCACTGCTCTGTCATTTTCATTGTCTTATCTTTCTAGTGATGTTTTGTTATTATTTATAGATCGTATGCTTGTGTTATCCATTTCCTATCTTTTTGATCTTTGCTGCTTGGAGTGTGTATGCTTTCTGTATAGGTTGTTACTGTTACGATTCTTATGATGCTATTTCAGGTGCTATCTCTCTATCTATTTTTGAAAATCCACTTCTGAGGTCATCGCAATTTTCAGTTGGGGGTAGGATATAGATAGATAATCACCTGTGCATATTTTTTCTACTTAGCAATCTGGATCGCTCTTTCTACTGCAAACATCATACAATCTCCATTATTATTAAAATTTTGAATTTTCAGGTTTAAAAAAAAAAAAAAAGTTTCTTCAAAACAAATTTAAAATACAAAAATACAAAAATTTCAAAAGTTTCAAACTATCAACAAAATTATGGAATTAAATTGGTAGGATAATTTTGAATGTGCACTTCTATTTAGCTGTTATCAAGCGATGATACATTCATGTTAATCTCATCCTTTTATGAATTACATTCACGCATTTTTCTAGTGTCACTAAGACGAATGCATATGTTGACCATTCTAGTATCCAACATCCATTTGCACGTTTTAATAGCTATGCTGAAAACTAAAAATAGAGTTAATACGACTTTTATGCTTCAAAGAATGAATAGTGGAAACTAATGACCCTTAGTGAGCTTTTGAGCCCAAACTTCAATTCTGAGGGACTTATCACAATAAATTCGAATTGTTCTTCTAGAATATATTTTAAATTCGTTGAATAGTCTCAAATTCTTCATGTAGGCTGTTTATTAGAGGAGAATGTTCAGGATCTACCAACTAAACTCAATAAACACTGAAGTGCTAAAACTAAGAAGTTAAGAAAAATGATTTAAGTCATCGTTATTCATTCCTTACCTTTTTCATATACCTGTATCAACATCCAAGAATCTCTTAACCCCACATCGATTAAATATTGCCAATATGAAAGCCTAAAACCCTTCATATGATACTTTAACCTCTATAAACTCGATTGCACATCTAATGTGATTAAAATTGTTGAGGTATGTGACGAGAAGGAAGTAGTTGTGGGAAGGACGTTATAAAAAAAAATTATGCAAGGAGATGTTGGATATGTATATAATAAAAAATAAAAAAAAAGAAAAAAAAGAGAAAAGGAAGGAAGGAAGGAGGAGTAAAAAGAAATAAACGTATATGAGAATAGAGGATGGTTGGAATAAAGAAGAAATAAACTAGTCACTATCACATGCTAAGGATGTGCACATCTCGCCCCTCTTATTTCTATCCTACTAAATAAAAGCCAAAAAGTCGAAGTCTTAATGATTTTTAACAACTTAGTTTGAATATGAATGTGTAATTTGAGTATCCACGGTATTTCGCTCCTCTAGTAAGTGGTATCCTTTCCATGAGACTTTACACTCTAAATGTTCGTCCTTTATTGAGTTAGGTGTGAAACACTAGTAGCCAGAACATCATTCTTATTAAAACTTTCACACCATGAGCGATCATTTCTAAACAAGTTTCTGTGAGATGTTCATTTTTGAGTGTAAACCCATGTGAGAATTGAGTTGAAACTATGAGTTCCAAGGGTATGATAGTCTAAACAACTCTAAACTAAGTTGAATGCATAGCTGTTGATTTCACACACACACGGATACATAGATGGACTGCATATGTATATTTATCTCAGTCACATGAGGAACATGTGAATTTCTTCATGGTTTGTATGAGGGTGATATGTTTTGTAGAGCTAAACTGATAGCCAAATAGGAAGAAATGTTTATAAGTTTTTCTATCTCTTTTTGATCTTAAAAATTGAGAATTTTGTGGGTTTACTCACTGCAAACCGTCACGAGACAACACTCGTCCACTAGGGGAACCTAGGGGTTTAACGGCTTGTTGCATTTGCTAAATACAACCGCGATTCCTGTGAAAGTGAGTTAGGTAGTGTTTCTTTCTAATTAGATTAGTTTGCTTTAGTTTTATTTTTGTTTATTTTAGTCGTTGTAGTAGTAGTTAGCTTGTTTTATTTTTGCTGTTTTGCTAGGGACTAGCAATTCGCTAGTTGGGGGTTGTGACAAGCGGGGGTATTTGTAAAATACAACCGCGCTAAAAGAAGAAAATACACTAATTTAGTTCACAATTCCCGCATATATCTGCAGTTTGGATTACAATGCCAGTTTATACACATTATGATTAATCTATGATAAGTTGTGTGTTTTAGCTGTGATTTGTGCATATTACTGTCGCTGTGTGAATAATTGAAGGAGCAGGATAAAAAGGAAGTGCTTGGCTCCAATGAAGACAATCCAAAGCTGAAAATTGAAGCTCGATCGATCGAGTTCCTCTCAAGCAATCGCGGTTTCGATCGATCTAACTTGTCTAAAGCGGTCGAAGATTCTAGAAGTTCAATCGATCGAGAGTTGTTCGATCGATCGAACATGCCTTTTATCAGAATACGCGCACGCAGCAAAAGACGGAGTTTTAACCCTAGCATTAGGATTCTACTATATAAACTCGTATTGTTTACGTCCAGGGGGATGCCCCACTTACTTTTTTATCAGTTTTCATAGAGAGAGGAGAGATATTTATTGTTTTGTAGGTGTTTACTCAAGGTTTTGCATTGTTAGCATTGGATTCTCATAGTTTAAATACGAGTTCTTCGTTCCAGGTTACTTAGTTACTGTTTTATTTACATACTACACTTAGTTAATCGTAGTTTAGTGTTTAACCTTATTGCTTTGCATGCTAGATACGTTAAAATCTTAAGTTTTCATAGTTTTAATGAAAAACTCACAACCAAACGACACCTTAATGAATCTTTACGTTAAGAACGCATCTGGGACATCCCAGACCATGTCTAAGTAGTCCGAGGTTGGGAAATCGCGATGAAACTGTGATTTTTAGGCCTCTTCCATGCACCAGAATAATACATGTGTTCGATCGATCGGAGTTATTTCGATCGATCGGTACAGAGATTTAGTCAATCGATCGAAGACATTTCGATCGATTGAGAGATGACGATTCTCGATCGATCGAAAGCGCATTGATCGATCGAGATCTCTGAATCTTGAGAACACCCAATACAGTATTCCAAGACTTTCTGTTTTAAGGATTTGTTATCAAACTGTCCCCAAATGCTCAGTTTGCCAAAACAGTCTTCGAACTTAAGGCCTTTAGGCATTTTCTTTCAATACATTTTGCAAACCACCCTCAATGCTAACACCATTGTAGGTGCGAGTCTTAACTATTGAATTAAACCGCTTTCATGTATTTCAAACTTAATTGAGATGATATAGTCCCGGTCATGAAAGGGCTGTTGATTCTAGATCTTTAGAAAAGTACGGAATATTGTAGAAGATGTACTCCTTTGAGCTTAATTGCAATTGCATGGTAGACGGCTAGGTCACAGTGGATTCGCGTGATCCCAACACTTCCTTATATTAAGAAAAACCGCTTTTAAAATCTCGCTTTAGTTAAATAATTAATCGTTAGATAATTTAATTTAGTTACTTTTAATTTTAGTAGTTGTTAAGCGTAGAACTTTGTGTTCTACATTTCTTTTAAAACATTGAATTTTCTTTTCTTTTAGAGTCTAATCTAGGTAAGTTAATTATCACCCTTCCCTGTGGGATCGACCTGGACTTAATCCAGTTTACTACTTGCACGATTACCTACACTTGGGTATAGCACACAAGCGCACATAGAAAAATATTCGTGTCAGTAGCTATCTGTAACAACCTGCATTTCCATTTAAATTCTTGTATTTGCATTTGACATATTTAAATTCAATTTGAATTTCCATGATTAATCTGTATTGTTGATCTCATTTTTATTTACAATTCTTATATGTTAAATCTGATTTCTTGTTTTATTTCATAATTAAAATTCTTTTGGGGTCAAATTGTAATTTTTATAAAGTTAGTAATACCTATGTGGATTTCAAAATCTGTATTTCAAAACGGTAGAAATATTTTCTTTTGACTCAAACAGTAGTTTTATAAAATCAGAAAATCATTTCCCAGTTAAAACAAATTTTTTGTATTTTTGTGGTGACCACCGCACCCCGAAAATACCAGTTTATGTTTAAAACTGGCCGCGCCGCGTAAACTCCTACAGATTAGGACTCCCCGTCAATCAGACTAGACTTGTGCTTTATGTCAATTTAATGCAAGCAATCATTTGGTAAGGGTTTGTTTGGGTATGCATTTAGTGTGTGTATTATTTTATGCCTAAAGCTAATTTTGCCAAACATCTTGCAATTGACCCCTACACACCTACACTTGCCCCTTCAGATTTTATTGGAGCCTTGTACATATGTATATATCTGTGTATATGTGGCTCCTTAGTTAATTGAGAGACAAATACAATTTGTTGAGTAAACAACAATTTGCTTGGCCTCCAAGTTCATCAATCACATTTTCTATATAAACAACACTCACTCACTTAGGCTCTCATTTTTCTGCTCATTGTTTACACACACACAGAGAGTTTAAAAAGTGAGCTTGAGAGTTTAACTACTGAAAATTTTTAGAAAGAAGAACTCTTATCTCCATATCCAATAGCTTGGAAGCTTGGAGTTCATTTGGATTTCTTATTGGATTCTTTCTCAACCAATTTCTTCTATCTATATCACCAGTGAGTATTACTAACTCACTTGGAATGTAATTTCATGTTTATTTGCTATGTATTTGTAAATTTTATACAACACCATGGTTGATTTCACGTATGAACACCATAGCTTTGAAAATCAAGATTTTCCAATCTCAACCAAAATCTATTTTCTTAGATAATAATGAAAGATTATGGTATATATAGACTATGTTTAAAGTATTGAGGCCTAATTTGTTCATATGAGAAAGTATATTAGAATTTAAGTTTTGACAACTTTTAATTTTTCATAAAATTTGAGAACTATAGTTTGATTCATGTAAAATTGATTGTAGATTCTTAATCCTTGTTGAAAAACAAAGACATCCATATATTACATGCCCTATTTGCTTCCAGAACTAAAAATGGGCAAAAATGGACCCTTAAAACTGAAACAGGGGAATTCTGGGGAAGAAGACGAAGCCTCTGCTTCATCTCGCGCACGCGACCGCGCGAGCAAGGGTCGCGCGAGCAGCCCGCGCGAGCGACCTCTCGCGAGCGCGAGCCATGTGGATTCAGGCAGATAGAAAAGTATTTATAAAGAAAATGAAAATTAGGCAGGTCGCGCGAGTGACCCGCGTGAGCGATCCACGTGCGCGATTCTTGCGTCCCCAGCCAGACAGAAGAGTTTATATAAGAAAAAGGAAAATTGGACATATCGCGCGAGCGGCCCGCGCGAGCGACCCCTCGCTCGAGCGGCCCGCGCGCGTGACTTCTGGCAGTTTCTAGTTTTTGCTTGTTTTGTGATAGGGGACTGTTTGGGGTAAAATTTATATATTGTTTGAGTACTATTTGGGAAATTTATTAAATCAGAATCTTAATTGGTTATGTTTGGACGATTAAAACATTGTATTGTGACTTATCAATCCCCGTACGGTCGTTGATTATAGAAATCAGTGATTTGCCTTATGTTTTAAAGTTTCATGACATACATGTGGAGTCAGTTGTACATGCATGGTGAGTGTGAATGTTGGTCAGTATGGAAAAGAGTAATGGTCAGTGTGGTATAGTGAGTTCGGTTGAGATTGTGTTGTGGGCACTCCCTGGTAAGTGAGTACCAAAGTGTGTTGTGATTGAGATTGCGGCGAGGGTGTCTTTGAAATGCGATGGTGGCAAAACTGGACACTCCCTGACGACCATGGTAGCGTCAAAGTGTGTGAAGCCAAACTTGGACATTCCCTGGCACCCATGGAAGTGCTAAAGTGTGGCCTACGGACACTCCCTGATACCCGAGTCTGGATACTGCGTGAGGGTTCCTCCGGTATTTGCATGGCGGATTAGGTAGTCAAAGTGTAAGGCAATGGACACTCCCTGGTACCCCTGACCAAAGTGTGAGGCAAACTGGACATTCCCTAGCACCCCTGTGCTAAAGTGTGGCTATCTTAGCATTTCAAAGATACCAGTGTGTGATGGTGGGTGGTTGGGTTTTGTCGAGAGAAAAGAGTCGGTAAGATGAGATGGTGCATTGTTCTCATACATGGTCATATATACGAGAATTTTATCTTTTAAATAATATTGTGCTTGGTTCCTAAATGAACACCTTGCTTTAATATTGGATTAAATGATAAATGGATGGAGGTAAATGAATATGTTTTACATTCAAAGTTATGTTTTTAATACTCACCAGCTTCTTGAAGCTGACGACGTTGATGCGTCCTGGACATTCGTGTTCAGGTTTTTCAGGCTATGATTAGGCTGAACACTATGCCTATGCAAACTGAAAACAACTATCTGATGAAGGGTTTACTATTATATGCTTTTAGCTGAACTGTTAAGGATGACTGTAACAGACACTAAGTTATTGTTTTGATTTAAGGCGGTTTGTGCCTTTAGAGACCCCGTGCTGTAATATGTAATAAGTTAGAAAAATATTTGTAAGCTTTGATTGCTCTACTCTGATTATTGTTTATTGTTGTTCGACGTTTGGGACTGAATCGATCCTTCAAACTGTCCCGACCTACGGGTCCATAAAGGAAATTAAACACTTTCCTTATTTATGCTACGTCGGGGCGTGACACTACCATCGCCAACTCCATCACTTGCATTAATAGAAATAGGGTAGTCAGGATGGGGAATGTCCATGCAATAACGGCTGTCAGCTTATTGAGAGTTTAGTGAATAAAAACTCACAAGGTACCAATTATATAACATAGTAACAAGTTATGAAAGTCATAAGATATAGTTCTACTAAGTACTATCTTATCTTTATTCAAACGCATAGTAACCAACCCTTATCGTCTGATTATTCCAAGGTCGACAACCAATATACTATGACTGGACAAACTAAAAGGAACAGACTCAATCGTTTAAAATATATCGACATACCATCATTTTGTCCACTGCTCGTTAAGGATATAAACCATCCACCACATGTCATGGACACTACATCAGTCCATCCCCTACTCGTTAAGTACTTATCACTGTCCACCGCATGTCAAGCATACAACGCTTTGAACAACAGCATATCAAATCTATTGCCACGACTCAACGATCTCTACCATTGATCCCCATCCACTGCTCGTTAAGGATATAACCCATCCACCGCTCGTTAAGGATATAACCCATCCACCGCTCGTTAAGGATATACCATCGATCATTTGTCTATCTCAGGACTAACTAGTCCTATTACATACCTTTCCCAGAACTTATCAAACCTACTTAAGTTCTATATTAATATCGGCACATGACAATACCCCTGTGACCTGACCACTTTGATTAAAATAAAATGAATAACAAACTCATTTACGAACAACATAGTGTCTAACGTCACAACATTTATCCATTATTCTCAATCATACTTATCTTTGGTATTACATTATCCCTGATTATTCCCATAGTTGTATAATGAAAGTCTAAATCGAGAATCTAACAATCGGATAATCGAACCTTTTATATAATAAACAAAATAAATAACCCATGTTGCGCAAAGTTTGATCGATTGAAACTATTCAATTGATTGGGAAAAATAATGTTCAAGTGATCGAAGTCCTTTCGATTGGTTAAACGTTCGATCGATTGAACCCAGTTCAATCGCTTGAGAGTCTTCTTCTCCAGAGGTTCTAGATAGTGAATGTCCAAACGTGTTAGGGTGTGGTTGGGTCTATTTATTTATGTTTAAAACTTGTAAAACTTCATATCAATGGTACCGAGTGAGTTTAGAACTCACCGAACGTCGTAAGGGCGTGTTTGGCAAAGCATGAGCCCAGAGCTCCTCTAAAGGCCTCCTTTCTCTCTCTCTCTCTCTCTCTCTCTCTCTCTCTCTCTCTCTCTCTCTTTCTCCTCTATCTCAGCCTCTGTCTGTCTGTCTGTCTCTCTCTCTCTCTCTCTCTCTCTTTACTTTTCTTTCTTACCTTCTTCTTCTTCTTCTTCTTCTTTTGTCTCTGTCCCTTTTTCTCGCTCCCTCTCTCTCTCTCTCTCTCCCGGACTGAGTATATATATGTATAGATGTGTGTATATATATTATATGGTGTATATATATACCAAGCTCTCTCTCTCTCTCTCTCTCTCCAAGCTCTTTGAACTGAAAAAATAAACCTCTCACACACACACGAAATACATATATATATATATATATAGGGAAAGGGTAAGGGCAGGTGGCATTTCCATCACAGAACTGAGATGAAATATCCAGACACATTCGATTGATCGAAGTAACTTATATCGCTTGAGAGCAGATCGGCCAGGTTCGATCGATTGAAACCGATTCAATCGATTGAAAAAGGGAACACGTAATAAATTCATATCAGTAGGGTTTCGGTCACTTGAATAGAGTTCGATCGATTGAACATTGAAACTCTCAATCGCTTGAAATAACTGATTAAAGGTGAAAAGTGCATATTCATAGCGTATTACATGGTCTTTTATGCATACTTTTATCCCCAAGTCCCTAGATTTAGGTGCATTCTAATGAAAATATTCTTTTTATTGTGTTAATGCTAAAATTTATGTTTATGTGTTGTTTTATAGGTATTAAAATGTAATTCAATGAAGTGGATCTACAGAAAAGTGATTCTGGTGAAGAGAATAACAGAAGCAGCGAGAAAATGCCATTTTTGACAATTAAGACTTTAGATTTGGAAAATTTCCAAGAGGTATAAAATGTAGATCTACGAGTCACGGTCGCGTGGTCGCAAACTGGAGGTCAATCCGAGGTCCGAGTGAAGAGATATGGCCATTCTCCCATTGGTGTACAGAGCTGTCAAAAGCAAAGAGTTCAAGCCCTTGAAATCAGTTCCAGCGATCGAACCTTCAAGCCCTTGAAGAAAGTTCGATCGATCAAAATTTATTTTCTCCCAAAAGTTGCGTACAGTCTGCTAGAACCCTATAAATAAGTCATTTTGATGGCAGACGAAAGGAGGACGCTCCAGAACGCGTAAAATAATAGTTTTAGGGTAGTTTTGAGGTTATATTAGGAGTAGATTATGTTAGATTCTTGTTCTTCTTCCTCTTTTTCATTATTACATTGAAGATTTCAAGTTTATTACAAGTTATTTTCAAATTTATTCTAGGTTTTTCTTTTCCTTTTCTTTATTTGATTGTTTATTAATCTAGTTGTTGTGATTGCTTTGTTTTACTATTTCTGTATTAGTTTATTATGTTTCCATAGTTTAGATGTTGGAAATATGTGATGAAACACTGATTTCCAGCCTCTGCCATGCATTATACAGAAAGCATGTGTTCGATTAATCAAAGATATTTCGATCGATCAAACCAGAGCCATAGTCAATCGATCGAAGCTATTTTGATCGATTGAAGGATGATGCAGTTCGATCGATCGAGAGCGATTTGATCGATCGAACATGTTAATTCTTGATATGATTCTTTTAAGTATTCAAAGACTTTCTATTTTAGAAATCTGTCATCAAATTGTTCCAGTAAGTTCAATTTGTCACAATGATTTTTATAACTTAAAGCCTTAAGGCCTTTTCTTCAATGACTTTTGAAAACCACTTTGAATGCTAATATCATTTAGAGTGCAAGTATTAACCATTGTTTTAAGCCGTCTTCTATGTATTTTAAATCATTTGTGATGATGTAGTCCCGGTCATGTAAGGGCAATTGATTCTTTATCTTTAGAAAAATACGGAATACTAAAGAGGAGTGAACTCCATAGAACGTTAATGAGTATGAATGGTAGATGATTAGGATTAATGTGGATTCACGTGTTTTTCACACCTTTAATTAGTTATATTTCTTTATGATTTAGTTTATTATTTAGTTCAATTTAATTAATTAGGATTCGTTAGAACCTTCACTCCTATATTCATCTTTTCTTTTTCTTTAGGTTGTAGCTTAGTATATATTCTTCCTATTCCTTTTCTGTGGGATTGACCTGGTCTTATCAGATTTACTACTCGCACGATCACCTACACTTGGGTGTTGCACAAGAGTGTACAACTTTTTAGTCGTGTTAGTAACTTCGATCGATTGAAAGTGAAACTTCAAGTATGGTTAAGGAAAGTATATAGAATCTCATTCATTATTATACAATCCAAAAATACAGGGTATTACACCTAACGACAAACATGATGGAGCAGTTCTTTTGTTCCGCCATACCATTCTGCTCTGGAGTGTAAGAACAAGTAATTAATTGCTGGAGAATACCCTATTTATTAAGCTTAGCCAAAATCCATTAGTAATATATTCATGACCATTATTAGACCTTAGATTACAGATAATAATGCTAAATTGGGTTTTAACCATTTGCAAGAAGTTATAAAATAAGAAGAAATCTTATGATTTCTTTTTAAGTAGATAAACCCATGTGCACCTAGTGAAATCATCAATGAATGTAACATAATAACGGTGCCCAGAAATAGCAGTAACTAGGGAAGGACCCCATACATCAGTATGTATAATATCAAAAGAAGATGGTGCACAATGCATGGAAGGTATATAATGGGAACGAGTATGCTTAGATAATTCACACACCACACAATTAAATTTAAATTTTTGGCAGGCTTTATTTAGTAATGGAAAAAGTTGACAAAGATAGTTGAAGTTTGCATGGCCCAAGTGGGCATGCCATAATTTTATTGACTATAAGGAAAAGCTAGAAGACTTGGAAGACTTACAAACAGGCAAAACAGACGCCTGGAGACACGAAGACGACAAACTTAACCTCCCGCCAGGTGGATCACCAAAATAGTACAGGTAATCCCACTCATATACCCTACCAAAAATTTTCGTCAAAATCCGGTTCTGTAAGGGACAACAATCAGATAAGAACAAAATTGCATTGTTGAAAGATTTTCCAAGATGATTAACTGAAAGAATATTATAAGGGGATTTAGGGATATGAAGAACCGAAGATAAAGGAATTCTACGAGAGAGATAAACATCGCCTTTACTTTGGACAAAGATAGTAGACCTATCTACGATATGCACAGACTGGGAGCTGGGAATCAGAGAAGAGAACAAAGATAACTCGCCAGTCATATGATCACTGGCACTGGAATCTATAATCCAAGAGGGGTTGCTAAACCTAAGATGGAGGGCAGTAGAAGGAGTACCTAAGGCCAGAGTAGCAGTGGGGGTAGTGCCAGGTCGAGAACCTTGTTGAAGTAATGACCCCAACTGAGATTGGAGCTGACCCATCCGAGTCTAGAGATGAAGAAGATATGGAATAGGGGCAGTCTCAATAATAGCTGCAATGTGAGATTGAGCATTTTCTTTATTTCGGGCAAACTTCTCCCGAAGTTCAGGATGGAGCTTAAAATAACAATCCTTGATATGAATAAGAGTGTCATAGTGAATGTAGAAAGGGCGGTTACCAAAACTAGGAAGACGAGTCAATGGGGCCGAAGGGGCACCATAAGCCATCTGGCCAGGTATCAGAAATGGCTTAGTCAAAGCAGGAGGTTAAAGTAGGCAACGACAACACTCATCCCAATCAATAGTGGCAAAAGCCTCAAATAAAGAGGGCTTAGGAGATGTGTTCAAAATTTGACCCTAGAGAGATTTGAAGTCAAGTTTCAAAGCCATCACGAACTGGTAGGTATGATGGTGATTGAGATGGTGGAAAGCAAGAGTGGTAGCTTCGGCTGGAAAGTCACTGAGAGGCTCATACAGAGCTAGTTCCAACGAGACTGAAGATAGCCAAAATATAGCTTAAGAAGCCTGGTAAACATCTTGATAGAGCTTAAAGATACAAGAGTCATTGCACTCATGGGCATACATTTGAGTCAGAGAAGTCCATAAACTAGAAACAGTGTCATGGAACATGAGCATGTGATATATCCGATCCTCCATAGAGTTAAAGCATCCCAAAATAGAACAATAGTCAATATCCTATTGAGCAAGTGTGGGATGAGAGACAACAAGCTTAGGCTCCGTACCCAAAATCCAACCAGACTTGCCCCTTCTGCCAACATAAAGGTGAAAAGAGTGGGACCATGCAGCAAAAATTTTCCCTTTCAACAGCACACTGGTAACCTGATGAGCATGTGTGCAGCAGTTTCAATAGGCTCCTTCTCATTGAGTCCTGAATAGCCATGAAAAAGATGAATGAGTTTGAACATAGAAAGTCAATAGAACCACGGAGAATCTGGATGAGACAAAGTTGTCTGGAACAATCGGAGCAAGAGAGAGGGGCTATCTATCATGCCCCAGAGCCACCCAAATGATCCCAAGACACGTGGCACGCCACCAAGGCTCCCTACAAGTCATTAAAGTTCCAAAAACAAAGTTAAAATTAAGCTTAAACCAGAGAAGCTCAACCAACAATGAACATTTTCAAAAGTTCCTTTGAAGGGTTCAAAAAAGTCCCAAGAGACCCTCTTTAAGCAAAAAGTTTGAATTATAAACATTGGGAACATATAGAGAGTGAAATTTGGCAGGGGGTTTTTCAATCGATCTAACGACCTCCTCTGTGAACCCAATCAGCCTGTTTTTGTAAGTTGTAAATTCTTATATAACAATACAAAATCTCAAGTTAAATTAACACCAAAGCTCCAAACCATTTTAGAATCAAACCAAAGCCATAAACATGAGCTTCCATAATTTAAGCAAGAGTTTAAAAGCACCATGAGAAAAGCATTATTTAAAGCCATTAGCAAACCAAACTCAAAGAGTAAAACTCTGAGGTTAACGTCCCAAACCAACCCAACCTCAATACAAAAATATTTAACCACCAAACCTATATATTACAAACACCAAAGCTACTAAATTCTTGTTTAACAATCTAAGGATTCATCTACAACAGGAAGTTAAACTACAAGAGTCTTGCCGACTAAATTACAACAAACACCATTCTCAGATTAAAACTATTACAATCATTTACAAGTTTCTAGTTAAAAAGTTTAAAACAAGTAACTATGAACCAGTCTACAACTACCCCCAAAATCCATGAGCTAGCCATTGTGGATATCGCAATTTCTCTTACCCACAGCTTTTCAAAATGTTTTCTCTTTTAAATCAAAACACAAGTCGCCACTTAATTTTTTAAAAGGAAAATTAAGAAACCATTTTAAAGCAAATCGATCTTTTAGAAACCAGAGATTAACTAGGCCTGGGGATTATGGAATGAGAAGGGAAGGAGCCCGGGGACTAAAACACCCCTTCTCATCCTATCTCGTGATAGGCCTCTACTCAACATCTTTTTAATCAAATGATTAATCTAAGCATGCCCTCAACTAATACATAGATATAACTATACATTACATAAACATGTTGAAATGGTGTAAAATTGCTCATGACAAAATATCATTCAAAACCAAGTAATTCAATTAGCAAGCAATGTGATATGCAAATGGGGAACTAGAGAACTTACCCGAGATCCAGCCATGAATATGGAAACGTGTAATGCATACAAAAAGTAGAAATTCCAGGAAAAATGTCTCTAATCCACATATATACACATAGAGCGAGACCTAGTTCTAAGGTGTCGCACATGGAGTCAAAAGATAAAATCGAGAAATACAATAAACTAGAGAGGGGTTAGGAAATCGTACCTTAATTAGCACTACAAAATAGAGGTTAGTCCACATGATATACAAGATATAAAGTTGGATCGTTAAATAATAATCCTAGACTTCTTGCTTAAATCTACCAAATGCGATTTAATCTAAACAAACAAATCCTAATTACAAGTATCAAGCCACACGGATGAATGTACACATGAACAAGAGTAAATAATGAAATATTCATTGGTTTGGATCACTTAACCTTTGAATTCAAGTTTAACCAATCAATATCAGAGCATGGTATAAGTCCTAGGTTATGGAAAAATCATTTGAACCTTATTTACAAAGTTTTGTCAAATTTGTCACAAAAATTCTAGAAATTCCAGAGAGCAGGTCCGAACTTTAAAAATTGGAAAAGCATACTTCCAATGGTTTGATCTCAATGTATTTTGGATACAAGATGCCCATGTGAGTCTAGTTTCTAACCCAAAAAGAAAAATCAAAAGATCAACGGTTCAAACTCCGGGAATTAGACAAACACTAGACATCACTCAGAACTTCACAACTCTCTGTCCAGAGTTCTTGTATGATTTTCTAAAAATAGTAAAAAAATCAGAAACACTTTGATCTTTTAGAGTATCTTCCTAACACATTAAACTTCATATAAAAAATTATTTGAGGCCAAGAAAACTTGATTAAGGCTCTGATTTATTTATTTCAAAGAGGTATTACTGTTCCGAAATTTTGGACAGATTGTTGTTGTTTTACAAAACTCATGACCAAACTACTTTAAACATGACATCTCATTAAAACAAAAATCACAGTGGAAGAACTTTGTGTTATGGACATTTTCCAGTTGGTTTCATTCAATTCCAACGGTCCATTATTTCACTAAAAATCCTTGATCAAAAACAGTTTATGAATCTACTATTTCATTGTTAAGTTCAACTTTTATTGGTTAACTCCAAATACTAAGCCATGAAGTTAGGCTTAAAACCAAACTACTTCTCCTACCATTTGATGGTCATTGGAGGTTAAAGACACTCATACTTGTAGATTTCAATGGAGTATGAAGAAAACTTCATGAAACCTCAAGGAAATCGACTCAAACCATGGAGATAGGTTCAAACCCATTGACTGAAAACATACTAATACCAATCTCAATCTTCTCACAAATCATGATTTTGTAAGGAGGTCAAAGTATTCCAAGCTTGAGGACTCAAGTAAGACATTGAAAGTCTTATGAATCCCAAGGGATAAACATAATCAAAAGGAAAATAAACCAAGGCTCAAGTAATATCTAAGTTAATTCCAAAATTTACTTTGAACTTTTGAACCTTGAGCTACTTTGATCCAAACCAATGAAATGAAAGTTTAATCACAATACATGTGGTGTGTGATGAAATGAGGTGGGAAGAGAGTTTTTTAAAATGTGTAAAAGGTCCTAAGGATCTATGTATTGTGATTAAACTTGAATATGGAAACTAAGTAATTTAGAGTTTACCTCTAATTATCCTCAAGTCTTTGGTTGCTTTAGGACTTTACCAAGATTAATCAAGCTCTTCTCCTAGCTCTTCCTTCTTAATCCTCTTAACCTCTTCTAAAACTCTCTTAACTTTCTCTAAGAATATCAAGATATTTTTAGTATCAAGAATATTCAAGAGTGGAGTAAGTATATCAAAAAATGGATGATGGATCCCTAGTGATGGGATATTCACTCCCTATATATAGGCAAAATCTGGAGGGTTATTTCAGTAATTTTACAGCAAAAACCCTAATTTGGACGTCCTTTTGAAGGTATAAATGTACTATTTTAAAGCTGGCAGTCACAAAAAAGCGGCACTCAATGGAGATGGAAGCGGCACCACTGGTTGCCATCGCGACACTCAATGATTGCCGGGACGGCATTCAGTGAATCCGATGCGACATTCGGGGAATGCCGCGGACAACTCCACAGACTGCCTTTTCTTTTGGAATTCTAATTTTCGCGGCATTGATGCATTTGTACGGCTTTCACTGAGTGCCACACCGGTAATCCGAGAATGCCGCAGAGATGTACCATGTGCCATTTCTTTTATTCTTTCTTTTTCTTCCTTCTTTTCTTTTTCTGTTCGAACCGAAGAGCCTTTTGAAGAGCTTGAGTCACCTTTGGAAGTCCTGAATTAGTCAGACTTTGTCATCATTGGATCTTAGAGGTAATACTCCCCTTAACCCGAGGTTTGGTCAAAATTGGGGTGTCTACAGTTTGCCCCTCTTCGACAGAGCTTGTGGAGCAACACGTATCACAAGTGAATGTCGAAGCCTGTGTGAAGACAAGCCTTTGACCAAACTGTCGGATTTAGGTAAAACAAAATGCGTTGCAAAAGAAAACGGGCGCGCGGCCAAGGTCTAGTCGACCATGGTCAATAGTGAACTGCCTACGTATCCACTTGGGAATTAGACCGGGACGTAGTTCAGGCAGGGGTCAAGCATACACAAACACAAGTAGTCAAACGGATGAATGCACCTATCCTATCGTGATGCACGTGTTCATGCAAATGACGGTGGTCAATGCAATTTCATGCTTTACAAATGACATTTAAGCTATCCTGACATGCCTAGATGCGATCCATACTCATAATGCTTATGGTTAATTCAATTTTGAAGACGAGTTGTCATTCTAAAATTTCGAGTTCCTATAACTACCCCCAAAATCCATGAGCTAGCCATATCAACTCCTGGTTCACTTTCTTGATTCCTCGCCACGATCACCTACGATGGTTATTCAATAACCATTACAATATATAAGCTGTATACTTAGTGAATAATGCTAATCATGATCATGGATAATGAACATGCTCAATTCAACATATTACAAAGAACTGCAGTCTCCGACAATTCCTAGTTCATTACTACCGGCTAGCCCGTGACTCCACTCCCCAAGCCCACGTGACTAGTCATGACCCACACCCTCACATGTGCGATCCCATTGGCCTTTGGCGACCGTGGACGTCACCACATCGATTACCTGATGGTCGTATAGAACTAGCAATTTCCATTGACCCAAATAGGCAACTCGACATGCTCATTTAAACATCACACCATATAATCACACAACTATGCCTTACTAATCAAATGGGCATAGTTCCACACCATAGATTTGCAAGTACTATTAAGCATACAAAAATTAAGCTAATTAGCCATGCTTTGGCATCACAATTGAACCCAACATGAAAATCATCCAACTGTCAAATTAACATCACCCACCTCTTGGGTTTCACTCCTAATTATAAGATTAGAGTCCTACTATGATCCAGGTACAAATCCTATACAAAAATTATAAGTTATGAGCTAAAACCCCAAAATGGGTCGCAGAAAAACTATCACAGAACTTAATAATATTAGTGACACGACTGAAAAGTTGTACGCTTTTGTGCAACACCCAAGTGTAGGTGATCGTGCAAGTAATATAATACTGGAAGTCCAGGTCGATCCCACAGGGAAGGTGTTGACCTCTTAACTTAGACTAAACTCAAAAGAAAGAGAAAAAAAATCAATAAGATTTAATAATGGTGCAGAACACAAAGTTCCACAAACTAAGACTACTAACGAAAGCAATTCAGATTAAACTAAAGAACTAATTAACTAGTTAAAACAATACTCTAAAATAGAATTTAACTTTAAGAAGAAAGTGTTGGGATTACACGAATCCACAGTAATCTAACCTTCTACCATGCACTTACTTTGAAGCACTAAGGAGTATATTACCCACAGTTTTCCGTATTTCTCTGAAAATAAAGAATCCATAGCCCTTTCATGACCGGGACTATATCATCACAGTTAACTTGAAACACGTGAAAGCGGTTTAATTCAATAGTTAAGACTCGTACCTACAATGGTATTAGCATTGAGGGTGGTTTGCAAAATATATTGAAAGAAAATGCCTTAGGGCCTTGATTTTAAAAACTGTTTTGACAAACTGAGCATTTGGGGACAGTATGATAACAAATCTCTAAAACAGAAGGTCCTGGAATACTGCAAGGAACATCCTCAAGAATCAGAGAGTTCGATCGATCGATGCGCGTTTGATCGATCGAAAACCTTCATCCCTCAATCGATCGAAATGTCTTCAATCGCTTGACTATCTCTGGTTCGATCGATCGAACTACCTCCGATCGATCGAACACAGGATTTATTCTGCTGTATGGCAGAGGCTGGAGATCACTGTTTCATCGTGTTCTCCTAACCCTTAGACTACTCAGACATCGTCTGGAGTATCACAGGTTGGTGTTTAATGTAACGATTCATTAAAGTACTGTTTGGCTCGAGTTTAATCATGAAAATTATAGAAAAACTATTGAATACTTATTACTCCTATGAAAACTGATGATTGTAACAGACTAAACTATGAGATTAAGTAAGCAGAATGTAAATAAACAATAATATGAAACCTGGAATGTTAACAAACTCGTATTGAATGTAGAATCCTTCAAAACTTAAGCATAATCCAATGTTAAACCTACAAAACAAGCAAAAACTCTATCTCTCTCTCTATGAAAACTGATTAAAAGTAAAGTTGGGTGTCCTTTGGGACGTATACAATGCTCATATATATAGAAAACCTAAAGGCTAGGGTTACAATTCCGCAACTGCTGCGTACGCAAAAGTTTCTGAAAATACCATGTTCGATCGATCGAACATTTCTCGATCGATTGAACATTTGGAACTCAAGCGCTTCAACCTTCTTTAAGCGATCGAACGTACGATCGATCGAACTATATTCGATCGCTCGAACTTCAAACTTTAGCTTTGAATTCTTTTGTCTGCACTACAGCATTCCAGTTGTCCTGATGTTCATCTCTCTAGTCCACACAGCAGTGATCTGCACAAACAATAGCTAACACAATACAACTTATCATAGATTAATTACATTGTATGAAAACTAGCCTTGTAATGCAAATTGCAGATAAAACGGGAAGTTGTGATTAAAACCAATGCAATTCTTCCTTTTAGCACGGTTGTATTTTACAAATACCCTCACTTTGCAATTAGTACCAACGGGTTAGACTCACCTCCAGGAGTCCAAATATATGTTCAATTTTGAAAATTGACGTCGTTTGGCTAGTCAATCGGCATCGAGAAGCTCGATGTCAATATTTCTGTTATGTGTCTCGTATATTTCTCTACTGCATTAACATAAGAAGTTGATTGTAAGTCACCTCCTCACGTGGCTCATTTATAAAACTTCTCCTTTTAATTATAACCTCCACTAAGTTTTACCAGTTTTACAATTACAACCATGCTTGTTATAAATCTTATTAATACTATCCCAAACCTAAATGGGTATTTGTCTATGTCTCGCATGTGTCCCATAAGTGGTCCCATATAATTATATAAAGTTACTAATTAGCCTACTAATTATGCAACTTCGTTCTCACAAAGGTACCCCTGACCCCAAAAGTGGTCACCACTTAATAACATGATTTTATTAATAATAAAATAATAAATCATTTAATCCTTAATAAACATTTAGGCACAGAGGGTATTCCACATATTACTAACCCATCTCAACTGGGACCCACCAACTCATGTCCCAACTTGGGAATGTCACACCGGCCATAACTGAGTTCCCAACTGGACACCCAAAAATAACTTAGTGAGTTAAACCCACCTCCAATAAGCGTCACTTAACACTATAACTAATATTAACTTATGATTATGCATGCTAAAGTAGTATTAAATATAAATCGCGGGAGTGGGTGTTACACTATCAGAGAACAATAAGCGGCCCAAACTTAAGAGAGAATAGAGCACTAAGGCTCTAATGCATCACACGGATGCAAATGAGGCCCACATAGGGGAATAACAGTAGGAAAGGTTGTCACTGATATGCTAGGAGTTGGCAAAGTCTGCTGAAGGGTCTGGGAGGGGCTGTCGAGGGGCCTGGTAGGCTGGGGTGGTCGTACAGAGGGTGTGGGTGGGCTGGGGAGGTCGACGAGGCTAGTGGGTGGGCTAGAGGGGGTTAGCAAAAGCTGTGAGAGGTGTTGGGCGGGACGGCGTAGGGAGGAGATGGGCTGGAGAGTGGTGGTTGTTGGTTACCAAAAGAGTTTAGGGAAAAGAATCGTTTTATAATTGTACAATCCCTATATATATATATTACATAGCAATAAACAATAAAGGAAAGAAATAAAGGAAAATAAAATCATAATAAAGGAAAAATTAAATAGGTCAACCTAACAGAATAAAAATAGATTAAAATCTCCTAAAATCTCCAAAGAGATTATTGTTTCCAACATGTTATGTTTATTAAACTTGAGGCATTCCTCTCCTCTCTTTCTTTCTCTTTCCTTAAACATAAACACCCACATTTTTACCCTGTCCACACTTGGATGTTTGTATATACACATATACATTCATTTATACACTGAAAAAACAAGAAGAAGAGGCAAAGTAGAAGAATAAAGGAAGAGGAAAAAGGATCAAACCCCATTAAAGCATCATTTCTAGCTCATCAACATACACACGCACACACCTTCATCCACACCTTGTGAGTATCCTAAACTCACTTGGTAGCATTTACATAGGTTTTATATACATAGGTTTTATATGTTCTAAATCCTACATGCAAGCCTTCAAATCATGCATGCAAAAGTTGGAAGAAAACCCACTAGTTTTTATGTTCACATTTTGTCATGACTGTGAAGGTGACAACAACTCAAGTGCTTGGACCCTCTAAGTGCTAGTGTGTAATAAGCAGTATACCTCTAGCACTCAGACGGATTGAGCATTCGCATGCAATACCTACCAGAAACGCAAGCAATTGCGTGTGCCAAGCGCTCGTGTGTATAAATACCAGACCCTTGAGCGATTGCCTATTTCAAGTGCTCGATATACTACACCATGAGCAGATCCTTATGTATCATGCTTGTATGATTTCTAAATGCCCATACATGTAATGTTTGCACTTGGACTTTTGTGAAAATACTATGTTTATGGTTGAATAATATCTTGAATGCGTTGATTTTGACGTTTATAAAGTATGATGGATTTATTTGGAGTGGTATCAATATGGAAAAGTGCGAAAACCATTTTTCACAAAACAGAGGGCACGAAAATGTCTGAAGGCCAGCGCTCAACCACGGCAAGCCCTCGCACAGAAAGTAAGCGCTCACGATGGACCGCGCAGTCCCGTTAAGTAGTTCCAAGAAAATCACATTTGATTCGCTGTTTATGATGTTACCACAAACTGATGTTTTTAAGTATAGTAAACTAAAATCTTACTAATAATATACGACATAACATGTTGGAAAACGTGCGTGTGAATGGCTTTGTAACACGTATGCATAAACTACTTGTACATCATTCTATTGGGTCCGATCTTTGGTATATATACTTTGGGTGTCTCTAGGAATCTTGTTTATGATGATCTGAGTGAGTCAATGTGGACGGTCAGAATGAGCATTCAGATTAAGTACACCGATTGGTTATTAAAGTATCAAGTTTGAAGGATAGTTGACGTGTAATAGTAGTGATATAGTCGGTAATTTGAGAACTGGTACCATCTTAACGCACCGAAGGTGGTCATGTGGCCAGTCGGGCATCACTAGTATACTAATCACTTAGTCGAATAATGTAGTAGACTAATATTAGTGATATAGTCGGCCATTTGGGAACTGCTACCGTCTTGATGCACCGAGGGTGATCATACGGCCAGTTGGGCACTGCAGGTATAATAATCACTCAGCTAGTCGAGCACCAATTACTCATAGGGACTGTGGAGTCAGCCATTTGGGAATTGCTACCATCTTGACACAACAAGGGTGGTCATGCACCCAATTGGGCACTGTTGGTATACTCCTTTGATGGTTTTTGAGGTATCGCTATGTTTAAGACAAAGGGGTTGAAAAGAAGTTGTTACGAGAGATCGAAGTGATATCATTGGTTTCGAAGTCCCGAGTCAGTTAGTAATGAGATATATAGTTACTTTTGTTCGGTCTCCTTGATAAACTTCCTTTTCTATTTTAAAGATGTCAATGACTTTCTAACACATTAAATAGGGATGTACCTTTATGAACAAATCATATTAATCTGTTATACTTGATACACATACTTGGTAATGCTTGTCCTCATCTCGATCTCCTTATCAAATGCAAATATAAGAACTGCAATTGCCGAATTTCTTCCAAGAAATCCAAACATTTTCCCAAGCATCGATCTCACTCCAAGTCCTCTTCTTTCATTCCTCGCAAGAAAAAATGACAATATTTTCGAAAAAAGTAAAACTCGAGGACACAAAAAATCAAATCGCTGCTATATTTACAGAAAAGCAGGTCATTATGCAAAACAATGTCCCCCACTTGAGGTATTATATTCACTCAGGTTTTGAAGCTGACAGTGTTTTATGCTGTTGGACCTTCTCTGTCCACCTTTTCTAGATTTAGGCTATGTGAGTGGTGGAGATCAGGCGGAGGGTGGTTACACTGATGGTGGTTACACCCCCGAGGGCTACACGACTGATGGTTATTCTGCAAGGGATAACTATGAAGTGGGCTATGGCTATGCCAGTTGAAGAAGATGCACTATATTCTAGTCTTTTAGTTTTCTTATCTTTTAGACTTGCAATATTTCAGACTTATGTTTCGTAGGGGCATGTGTCTGCTGAAAGACTTATTATGTTTATTTTGGATTTTCAATATTGGGATCTGTAATATTTTAACATAAGACCTGGTTGTGATTTGGTTTTAGATGCTTGTTTAACTTAGCTGTTTTCCTTAAAATATATTAGAATGTTGTGGACAATCAGGTGATCGCAACTTGTCACGTTTCCACGGATCCAAAAAAGGAAAATTTTAACTTTTTCCTTTTTTTTGGGCCACTCTGGGTCTTGATAACAAAACACTAACAAATCCCATGTAAATGATGAAAATGATAGGAAACCACGACACAAGTGGCCGAACGGCAAGGCGTCTGGGAACTCCACCCAGAGGTCCCAAGTTTGAATCACACCGTGGTCACCTACCTTAAGGCAAAGACTTGTGATTTTGTCACGACCCGATATTTGGAAAGCCAAATAATCAGCCTAGAGCTAAATCTAGACTACTATTCGATTGCCCAACTATCGGAGTGAACACCACGAAGCCCATCCTATTAAAACTTTTTAATGAAAGTAGATCTGTTTTTAAAAACCTGATTAAAACATTTGTAATAAATCTCCATTTCTTTTTAAAACAAAACCACCACATTTTCATTTCAAAAAAATAGCTCACGTGGTTCCGAAAATTTTCAAATCCAATTGATTAAAGCTAAATCAACTAAATCACTTAAATTGAAAAGCGGAAGTTGAATAAACATTTCTAAATTCTCATTAGTAATAAAAATCTTTTTCATTTACAATTAAAGCTTTGAAAGAATAACCTCTATTACAACTTCTGGTCAGAGCTACTAAACGTCCCAACACCAACTACAATAATACAACCGAACTACACCTAACACATGTTCTCAACCTTGAACTAAATAAAAGAGTATCATATAATACATAAATAATGAAAAGTAGATATCTTCAACTTCACAAACAGATCGGTTACTGCACAACGAACTCCACTATTCTATCCTGCACATGTCATCCAACTACGTTTCAAACAGAAATGCACCCGAATGCATAACACACTCGGGTTAGTCACATGACTGGTGTGAGTTAAACAAAACAACAAGTCATTCACAATCTTAGGGATCGCTCACAGTCCCTTAAACCATCACAATAATAACAACATACGAGAGATCGGGCAGGAAAGTAGCTCCACTCATATATTGAGACAAGGGGTAGTTTCCCTTTTATGTGGCGGCCATAAAGTTCCTACTCGAATTAAAATAACTAAATACTTACCTTTCTTAACTATGGTAGGCCAACACCTGCAAACACATTAGTGAGCCTACCATCCTGTAAAAATAGAAGTTAACACAATAATAGAAACCAAAAAATAGGGTCCTGTTAATTAAAATGAATTTATCTCCAAGAAAGAGCTATAATTAGACAAAACTTAAAACATGAAAAACGTCAAGAATAAAATTTCTAAGGAAAGACTTGTGTCCCCGTTCATTAATTCTAATAGATAATTCAGAAATTAATTATTAAACTTCAGCTCTTAGATAGACAATGTTCAGCAGATTCTGAAAATCGACCAAAACAATGTCAGGATGACGCTTTTAGGAAAGTGTAAAACATGGAAGTTGTTCGGATCACCAGTATACTTCAATTTACGTGAAACGACCATAAACTATGAATCTAAGTATCCAAAATATTCAATTTACTAATATGGTCAAGTTTATTATCAATTTATTACATTCCGAAAAATGATACATTACACATAATAGACTATCGTTTTAGCTAATGGGCACAATGCCGAAATTATTTAAAATCATGAAAACTACATGTCTACCAATTCCTAGAATTTCATATAACTGGAAATAATAAAGCACATTACAACCGTAAAGCCGCAAATTAAAAAAACACATAATAATCGATCCAATTACACCTTATGTTCACCACCTTAGCCACCCATCCATGGCTTAGTCTACACATATATCCCATGTGTCTCCTAACATAATACTAACTCCCACTCCGGTCCCAACTCCCATGGGGTATCACTGGGATTTGAGTATACACCAAAATGCTAGTCCTTACATTCTTGACGTCAATAAAACAATGTCTAGATACACATGAAATACCAACAAGCTGGGCATAAGGCTTAAAATAATGAAGATACAGGTCATTCACGTAGTCGCCGTCTAATCATACAAGGATGGGTCATCCACGAAGTCGCCGCCTAAAATCATCAGGAGTAGTGGTGAACTCTAAGGATTTTTCTATTGTTCATACATCCACATTTTTCATAAAACTACATCCACATTTTTCATAAAACTCAACTTTATAAGAGATTCATATATCTCAATTAAATTTCCGTTAAAATCATATTAATAGCTACATGTTCACATGGATTTATAATCCACACAAAATCACACAGTCAATATTTCATAAAGTTCAACTATACATGAGAACTCATATCTTTCTAAGTACAAACAAGTTAATCCATATTAACGAGCACGAAATCACACAAAAATATGATATAGCAAATATGTTTATTTTAACCTTCGTAAAACTGCTACTGTAATATAAATTTTCTGCCTAAACGGTGCAGAATCGGGAAAAACACCATTAGACGAAACACATGCAAAATCGTGCTTTATATCGACTAGCACAGTCGGTTTTATGAAAAGCAAAATGTATGAATTAATAAGATTTATTTTCACTTTCAACCACCGTAAATTTAGATTAATTAAAGTAGTTACATATTCATAACCACAACAAGATCACAAAAATCAATCTTAATTGTAAGGGAGCCGCTAATGCAGAGCTCATAAGGCTAATGCTAGAGCAACTCCTATTTTTTGGACAAAACTACCCCTAAGCCCATTCAAGAAACCCTTCAATTCCTTCAATCTCTATTTCTTTCTTTGGAACAACGTTAACACAATAGCCCCTCATTTTCAATATCTCTTTCCCTCTTCTAATTTAACATTCTGCAAAATCTGCACTAGTTTTCTCAAGCATAATCTCATTTGCTCGAGCAGAATTCAATACAAAATTGCAACAAAAATTCAACATTCAATATTCAACTTCAACTTCATCATCAATGGAACAAAAATTCAACTTCATCATTCTACAAAATCTGCACTAGTTTTGCTCAAGCACAACAATACAAAATTGGGAAAAAAAAATTCAACATTCAACTTCTATCTTCACCATCATTGGAACAAAAATTCAACTTCATCATTCAACATTCAACTTCATCTTTCCAGGAAACGAAATCATCATTCAACATTCAACTTCATCATCATTGGAACAAAAATAATCATTCAACATTCATTACAAAAAAAAAATCAAATTCATCACAAATAATTTAGAAAGATCCCGGGCCTTGACATGTACGACTATTATGTCCAATGCTTTTGCAATTGCTACATTGCCGATTTGCCTCCACAATCTCAAACTTTCAAGGATCTCACTTTATGGATAATGATTCATGTTGTTTCTTTAATGGGCGTCCTTTATGTGCTTCAACATTTGGCTCCAGATAAGGTAGTGATACACTTATGAGTTGGGAAATTTTCTCTCATTCATTTTCCTTTCGAACAAAAGGACATTGAACATAAAAGAATTAGAGAAAAGGATAATTTTATTCAATATGATCCCATGTATATATACTGATGTAGAGAAGAAAATAAAAGGAAAGAGAATAATGGAAAATAAGGACTAATAAATACTAACAAAGGTGGTCAACATGACTTATAAATAAGACATAAAATAAGGAATAAAATCCCTTAATTCCAACACTCCCCCTCAAGTTGGGGCAAATACATCGACGAGCCCTAGCTTGCAAAGAGATGACTGCTGAAGGCTAGGACCAATAGACTTAGTGAACATATCGACATATTGTTCACGTGAGGACAAAGCTCAGTGAGATAACTCCTAATTGAACTTTTTCACGAATGAAATGAATATCAAATTTAATGTGCTTTGTTCTCTCATGAAGAATAGAATCAGATGATAACATGATAGCCGATTTATTATCAGAGAATAGAGTAGATGAGCCCCTCATTGGGAACCCCAACTCATCAAGAAGAGAACGAAGCCAAAGCAACTCACATGTCCCCTGAGCCATGGCATGATACTCAACTTTAGCAGAAGAACGGGAGACAACTGCCTATTTCTTGCTTTTCCAAGATATTAGGTGATTATCACGAAAAGTGCACAAACCTGAGGTAGAACGTCTATCACTTTTTGAGGGCGCATAATCAGCATTAGTAAAACAGGAAAGACCTGACTGTATTCCTGTTTTAAAGAACAAACCAAGACTAGAAAAGGTCTTAAGATACTGAAGAGTGTGGTACACAGCATCCAAATGAGTCCAAGGTGAGTGCATAAACTGACTCACAACACTCACCACAAAGGTCAAATCTAGTCTTGTATTTGTTAAATAGATGAGATGACCCACAAGACGTTGATATATTGAGGGATCAAGTAATAGCTCCCCCAACCCAGTGGAGAACTTTAGGTTTGGATCCATAGGGGAAGAGGCCGGTCAACACCCAAGCATACCAGTATTGTCACGCCCCGGAACGGCATAAATAGAGAAAAATAAATTTCCTTTATGGGTCCATAGGGAATGACGGGTGAAGTCACATGATTGTCCACACCACGCAGTACTAAGCAACAAGAAGTAATAGTGTAGCAGGAATGAAGTCTAGGTTCTGATCACATCATAGCATAAAGTCAACGGAAGTTACTAACTATTACATATCAGAGTCTCGAATTAAATATAAAGCAGCGGAAGTACAAATGCCAAAGCAACATATGCCTGACTACAAAAAGATTCTAAAATGGTAAAGATATTTAACTACAACTCTAGTCTAGTCTTCAGTTGGCATAAGGGTAGTCCTCGGCGTAGTAGTCTTCTTCGGTCTGACCTCCGTCGGGTAAATTCTCCACATGGACTCCGTCACCAGCATAGTAGTCCTCTCTTGCGGGCCCTTCACCTGTATAGTCATAACCAGGATGCGCTGGAACGTAGAAATGTCCAGCGGCATAAACGCCGTCAGCTTAATGAAAGCCGAGTGAGTTAGATACTAACAGGGTATCGACTATTGAAGTTATTACAAGTTATAAACCGTAACCAAATTAGAATTCAGTAAGGGTAACTCCTTTAATCAAACCAATGATCCGATTACTGACGTTTTACTCATTATAAGACCGATAACGCGTCTTGATAGGGGAACAGACTCGACAGTAGTTCTACTCTATAACGCACCATTGCTCATCCACCGCTTTTAAGAACATATGCACAGTTCACCGCATGTCATGGATACCACGTTAGTCCATCCCCCGCTTTTAAGAACATATGCACAGTCCACCGCATGTCAGGGATATAACGCTTTAAACAACAGTACATCATTCTATGCCACGACTTAGCGACGTCTACCAGTGATCACGGTCCACCGCATGTCATAGACACCTTCGTCTGTCTACCGCTTTTAGGAACATATGATTAGATCATCTGGCTATCTTAGGGCAAATGGTCCGGTTCACCGCAAGTCATAGACACCTTCGTCTGTCTACCGCTTTTAAGAACATATGATCGACCAAAGCCCGCCCACGCAAGGTTCCCGAATCTTAGCAAACCTACTTAAGTTCAACTCTATTACCGATACATGACAATCCCAATGTGGCCCAACTACTCTGAATGAAATGAACGTTAACTCCAAAGGATTCACAACTATTCCGTTATCTAACATTATAAACATTATCCGTTAATCTTGTTGTTACTACGACCCTACGCTGCATTAATTCATTATCATGTCTGTATTACAATAATGAAGCATGCTGGGAAATACTGAACAGTAAATAAACAACTAAACAATTATTACATTAACTAAACAAGTAAAACAGTAAACTGTAACTTCCAATCGATTGATATAGATGTCAATCGATTGGTATAAAAGTAGTGTCAATCGATTAGAAGAAAGTTCAATCGATTGGATCACAATCCATGTCAATCGATTGCATAAAATGTCAATCGATTGAGACATGAAAGATGTCAATCGATTGGTATAGTGTCAATCGATTGACACTTCGTCTTCTTCACCGAGAAGACTGCTCAACACATATAAACGGGAAATACAAGGTTTCTTCTCCATTTCTTCATTCAAAACATGTCCTAACATCAATATCAAGTTACCAAGTGAGTTTAGAACTCACCTAGGCGTTAAGGGTGTGTTTGGGAATGTGTGTTGAAGCTTGGAGCTTCAATGGTGGCTCCTCCCTCTCCTTCCTCTGCTCTCTGTCTTCTCTCTTCTCTTTCTCCTTCTTCTCTTCTTCTTTCTGGTCTTCTTCTTCTTCTTTTTTCTTGTCTCAGTCCATATCTGTGTGTGTGTGTAAGTATATGTATATATATGTGAGTATATATATATGAGTGTATATATATATATATATAAACACACACAAACACTCCCTCTCACTCTCTCTGATTTCAGCAACCAGAATTACGCCCAAAATGGGCTGGTATATATAGAGGAAAGGTGTTCACGTGGCCTCTCCCTAGCCAGAGCAAAAGAATCTGCCCAGCTGCCTCCAATCGATTGACATAAGTGTCAATCGATTGATACAATCAATCGATTGGTATAAAGTTCAATCGATTGGAACAATCAATCGATTGAGACAAAGTTCAATCGATTGGTATGTAAAATATACCAAGGGTAAGGCCAAGCTCATACAAGTATTAAAAGAAACATACAAGGTCTTAGTTATATGATATATTACAAAAATACAGGGTATTACATCATCCACCACTCACAAAAGATTTCGTCCCCGAAATCCAAAATAAACTGGGTTAAAACAAAAATGGAAACTTCTCTCGCATCTCCGACTCCAGCTCCCATGAAGCTTCTCCTTCGTCGTGGTGCTTCCACTGAACCTTCACTAGCGGAATATCCTTGTTTCTGAGCTTCTTCACTCCTCGGTCTAGAATACGCACTGGTCCTTCGTTGTAGGTCACGTTCTCGTTCACCTCGATATCTTCAAAACTGATCTCGTGCGCTGGGTTGTGGGCACACGTTCTTAACATGCTGATGTGGAAAACGTTGTGTACCCCTGACATCTTCGGCGGCAACGCAAGTCGATAAGCAACCTTACCAACACGTTCTAGGATCTTGAACAGTCCGATGAATCGCGGCGACAGCTTGCCTCTTTTCTGTCCGAATCTGACGATACCTCGAACTGGCGAGACTTTGAGTAGCACATGATCTCCAACTGCAAACTCTAGATCTTTCCGTCGCTTGTCGGCATAGCTCTTGTGTCTGGATTGCGCTGTCTTCATCTTTTCTCGTACAATCTGGATCTTCTCGTTGGTTTCTCGAATCATCTCGGGTCCAAGTAGTTGAGTATCTCCGACTTCGGCCCAACACAGCGGCGATCGGCAAGGTCTTCCATACAAGGCTTCAAACGGTGCCATCCCTATTCTCGTGTGGTAGCTGTTGTTGTAGGTAAACTCGATCAAAGGTAGATGCTTCTCCCATGAACTCTCGAATTCAATGACACAGGCTCGCAACATATCTTCCATCACTTGATTGACTCGTTCTGTCTGACCGTCTGTCTGTGGGTGAAAGGCTGAACTCAAATTTAATGAAGTTCCCATTGCTGTCTGAAGGCTCTTCCAGAATTCTGCGGTAAAGCGTGAATCTCGATCTGAAACTATTGAGACGGGTACACCGTGCAGTCGCACTACTTGCTCTAGATACATCCGGCTCAATCTTTCAACAGGGTGCGTCATGCTGTAGGCGATAAAATATGCTGACTTGGTGAGTCGATCCACTATTACCCAAATAGCGTCGTGGTTTTGTTGAGAATTCGGCAATCCAACCACAAAATCCATGGTGATATGCTCCCATTTCCATTGGGGAGTCGGTAGCGGTTGCAGGAGTCCAGGTGGTTTCTGATGCTCTGCCTTCACTTGTTTGCAAATAAGACATTGCGATACATACTTAACCACTCCTCGCTTCATTCCTTGCCACCAGAAGTTTCTCTTCAAGTCCTTATACATCTTGTTTCCTCCTGGGTGGATAGTCATCCTTGACTTGTGTGCTTCGTCCAGAATGTTCTTCCTGAGTCCATCGTCATTTGGCACACAGAGTCTACCTTTGCATCTCAGTGCTCCGTCCGTACTAATACTCCATATCTCGGGTTCCTTTGCGGACATCTTGGCAAACCATAACTTTAAATCTTCGTTCGACTGTTGAGCTTCCAAGATGCGGCTGATGAGAGTCGGTTGCACGACAAGACATCCAAAGTGTTGTCCTCCTCCTGATTCCACTGGTTGAAGGTCGAATCCGACTAACGTCTCCATTGCTCTCCATTCTCTAATCAAAATCGAAGCAACCAAAAGGCGCGGCCTCTGGTTCAGAGCGTCGGCTACAACATTTGCTTTACCCGGGTGGTATTGGAAAGAGAAGTCGTAGTCCTTGAGTAGTTCCATCCATCTCCGTTGTCGCATGTTCAACTCCTTTTGAGAGAACAGGTACCTTAAACTCTTGTGATCTGAGAACAAGTCAAACTTTTCTCCATACAAATAGTGTCTCCAAATCTTCAAGGCGAACACGATTGCGGCTAGTTCTAAGTCGTGCGTCGGATAGTTCTTCTCATGCGGCTTCAATTGTCTTGATCCGTATGCGATGACATTCCCCTCTTGCATTAGCACACAACCAAGTCCTTGGTGTGATGCATCACTATAGATTATGAATTGTTCACCACTCTTAGGTATCGCAAGCACGGGTGCTGAGGTTAGTCTCTCTTTCAATTCCCGAAATGCATCCTCATGTTTATCGGTCCATTCGTACTTCGTCTCCTTCCTAGTCAGGTTTGTCAACGGTCCTGCGATTCTAGAGAATCCTTCCACAAATTTCCGATAATACCCAGCCAATCCAAGGAAACTCCTAACTTCGGTCGCATTGGTTGGTCTGTTCCAGCTCAAGACTGCATCGATCTTAGATGAGTCTACGGAAATCCCATCCTGTGATATCACATATCCCAGGAATTTAACTTCCTGAAGCCAGAATTCACATTTGCTGAATTTCGCATACAGACTGTTGTCTCTAAGAGTCTGTAGAGCAATTTGTAGATGCTTCTTATGTTCTTCTTCGGTCCTTGAATAAATTAGAATGTCGTCGATGAATACTATAATGAATTGATCCAGATAGGGTCTGAATACTCTATTCATTAGGTCCATGAATACTGCCGGGGCATTAGTCAATCCAAAAGACATCACTAGAAATTCGTAGTGTCCATATCTCGTTCTGAAGGCAGTTTTCGGTATATCTTTCGGCCGAACTAGTAATTGATGGTATCCTGAACGCAAATCGATTTTCGAGAATATCCTTGATCCTTGTAGTTGATCGAACAGGTCGTCTATCCGGGGAAGTGGATACCTATTCTTGATCGTGACCTTATTCAGCTCCCTGTAGTCGATACAGAGTCGTAGCTCTCCGTCCTTCTTTTTCACAAATAAAACTGGTGCTCCCCAAGGTGATGTACTCGGGCGAACAAAACCTAAATCTTCGAGTTCCTGAACTTGCTTCTTCAATTCCAACATTTCTGTTGGCGCCATCCGATACGGGGTCTTGGAAATCGGCAATGTTCCGGGTGCTAACTCAATGCAGAAGTCTATCTCTCTCTTCGGCGGAAGTCCTGAGATACTTCGGAACACATCTTCAAAGTCTTGAATAACGGGGATCTGCTTGATAGTAAGCTCCGTGCTTGAAGTCTTAATCGTAGCTAGGAAGCTCGTGATAAACATGTCGCTCAACGGTTGGCACTGAAATCTCATCTGCGGGCAACCAGGCGTTGAAAAGACAATGGTCCGACTAACACAATCCAGGTTAGCGCCATACTTAGTAAGCCAATCCATTCCTAGGATCACGTCGAACTCAGACATTGACAGGACTATCAAGTCTGCTGGAAAATTCCTATCCTCTAGTGTCAAGGGACAATCCTTGCACACCTTACCTAACTTAACGGATACTCCCAAGGGCGAAACGGCATTAAGGGTCGGCTCAAGTGCTAGGGGTAGCAAACCCAAATCACGTACCATCTTAATAGCTATGAAAGAACGGGCGGCACCGGTATCAAATAAAGCTCTAACTTGACAGTGAAATAAAATGAGTGTACCTTCCAAGTTTTGCTGTTCCTCTGCATTATACCCTGCATTGTCAGGGATGATGGCATTCACCCTAACCTGTCCTTGCTGTCCTTGAGCAGGCGCTCCATAGTAGCCTCCACATGGTGCTCAACAATCCTTGCTTATGTGACCAGGCTTGTTACAGTTACGGCAGACGAGGTCATTACGGCGGTTGGTCTTGGGGGCTGTGCAATACCTTGCAATATGTCCGGGCACTCCACAGTTGAAACATCCATCAGTGTTCTGTCGCTGGGCGACGGGCTGTGTCTGAGGTGGTCCTCGCTGTTGATTCTGTTGTCGAGGAAAATTTGCTTGGGGCTTCCTTGTCCCATCCCATGTGCGCTTGGTTCCCTGATAGTTGTTGGTCTGGGGTTTCCATCCCTGATTGTTCCTTGATGATTGCGCGGGAAAGTTCCTTGGTTGGAAGGTCCTGGGTGGAGGTTGATTCACTGGTGGTCCTTGCACAGGGTAAGCATCCTTTTCCAAACTTGAAGCAAGACGGACAATCCCTTCAAACGACTGGCCCAGATGGCCTATCATCATGTGCCGGAGGTGTGGGTTGAGTCCTTGGTGGAATCGCTTGACCTTCTTGACGGAGGTGTCTATCATATGTGGAGCGAAACGGGAAAGTCGCTCAAATTGTGTAGTATACTCTCTGACTGTCCAGTTTCCTTGGGTTAGACTCAGGAAATTCCTCTCTTGTTGGTCTCTTTCATCCTCAGGGAAGTACTTCTCGAGAAATCGAGTCTTGAATGCTTCCCAAGGCATTCTCCTCGCAGCGTCAATCCCAATCGTGGCTCTCTCGGCCTCCCACCAGTCCGCGGCGGAGTAAGTTAGTTGAAATGCGGCTAGACGTCTCTTGTCAAGCTCACTGCACTCCAGGGCTTCAAAGATTAGCTCCAACTCTCGTATCCATTGCTCTGCTTTCCAGGACTCTCGGGTCGCAGGCCACGAAATCGTTCCAACAGTTTATCGCCTGTCTGCCTTGGAGGGACAACGTGGTTGTTGCCATTGTCGTTGGTGGCATGACTGTAGGTATCGCCGATGTGTTCCATCCGTTGCATGAAAGCTTCGAAGACTCCAGTTGGGTCCATACCCTCGGGAATGGGTGCTCCCAGTCGTGCTTGGTTCCTTGTGGGTCCCACCATAGTGATCCGTGTGAGGTGTACCTATGAAGGATCTAACGATTAGCTGACAATCTTCTCGGGGAGATGATCATACTAAAATAACAGGAAGCATAACAGGAATCAACATCACAACCATAACATAATAATGAGATGATAACAGAAATAATCAAGAGAAACGATCTGCCATATATATATACCCAAAAGATGTACAGCGGAGTACACAACAGATCATCTGTGTACCGCGTAGTACATGATCCTATACAAGATCTAAACAAAAGAAAGATATATACAAAACCACTACTGGTGGCTACCTATACAAAAAGGCTACGGTCAATAGCTGTCTATGCAAGCGTCAAAAGTAAGTGGACAACATGTCCTAAGGTCAAACGTAAAAAGTCTAAGTCTTAAAGGTACTGGACTCAAAAGTTGTCCACGTCGGATCCATAGATGGAAGCCTCGTCCTCTGGGGCAACCTCAGACAAAACATCATCCTCATCCATGTCATCGTCATCCATCATGTCCTCATCCTCTATCACTACATCCTCGATCAGCTCGGGTCCATCATGCTCCACAACAGCTCCCAGATCCCCTGCATCAGCTGCCATGTCAGCCTGGGCTGCATCAAATGCGGCTGCAAGTGCCTCAGCCTGTACCATAGCCTGTGCCAACTCCGGTGCTCCGATCTCAAATCCATGGGGATGTGCAACCATCTCTGCGGCCCACTCAGCTGCTAGCTGTGCTATAACTCCTCCTGGTAAGACTGGTACTACTGCATCATCGTCTGCGGCTACCTCCTCTTCCTCTATCGGATAACCCTCTGCAACTACAATATCTACACCAACTGGCACGTCTATACCGGCTGGGTCCACGGGGTCCTCCTCCTCTGGATCATACTCCGGCTCCTCGTCATCGGTGTCCTCGTCCTCTTCATCCTCCATCTCCTCATCTGCATCCTCTGGCTCATCGTCGTCATCGCTCTCATCATCATCCTCCGGATCCTCATTTGCTGGGGGTGCATCAGCCATGTCTTCCTCTGGTGGGGGTGGAGGTGCTGCTCTAACCTGTGCAAGTAGAACCTGGTACGAAGAACGGTCTCGTAACATCAGTAGAGAATCCTCCTCGATGCGTTTGAAGGTCTCCTTGCAGTAGATCATCTCCTGACGTATCACTTCTGGGTCCTGGGTCCCAAATCTCTGCTGCTCGATCCGCATGTCTCGCTCTGTCTCTGCAATAGCTCTCTGTCTAACCTTCCAGGCATAGTACTCTGGATCTGCTGGCGCAATACTACTCTCATACACATAGTGTCCTCCGAACTCGTCTGGAACGAATAGCGGCGGTGCCATGCTACCTGAAAAGGGGCTATCTTAAGTCAGAACTAATCTTAATACTCATCTATAGAATCTCAAGGTTCTAGGACCAGATGGTGTGGGACAATCTGTGAGCGAAAAGGTATACAACCTAGGCTCTGATACCAAAAATCCTGTCACGCCCCGGAATGGCATAAATAGAGAAAAATAAATTTCCTTTATGGGTCCATAGGGAATGACGGGTGAAGTCACATGATTGTCCACACCACGCAGTACTAAGCAACAAGAAGTAATAGTGTAGCAGGAATGAAGTCTAGGTTCTGATCACATCATAGCATAAAGTCAACGGAAGTTACTAACTATTACATATCAGAGTCTCGAATTAAATATAAAGCAGCGGAAGTACAAATGCCAAAGCAACATATGCCTGACTACAAAAAGATTCTAAAATGGTAAAGATATTTAACTACAACTCTAGTCTAGTCTTCAGTTGGCATAAGGGTAGTCCTCGGCGTAGTAGTCTTCTTCGGTCTGACCTCCGTCGGGTAAATTCTCCACATGGACTCCGTCACCGGCATAGTAGTCCTCTCCTGCGGGCCCTTCACCTGTATAGTCATAACCAGGATGCGCTAGAACGTAGAAATGTCCAGCGGCATAAACGCCGTCAGCTTAATGAAAGCCGAGTGAGTTAGATACTAACAGGGTATCGACTATTGAAGTTATTACAAGTTATAAACCGTAACCAAATTAGAATTCAGTAAGGGTAACTCCTTTAATCAAACCAATGATCCGATTACTGACGTTTTACTCATTATAAGACCGATAACGCGTCTTGATAGGGGAACAGACTCGACACTAGTTCAACTCTATAACGCACCATTGCTCATCCACCGCTTTTAAGAACATATGCACAGTTCACCGCATGTCATGGATACCACGTTAGTCCATCCCCCGCTTTTAAGAACATATGCACAGTCCACCGCATGTCAGGGATATAACGCTTTAAACAACAGTACATCATTCTATGCCACGATTTAGCGACGTCTACCAGTGATCACGGTCCACCGCATGTCATAGACACCTTCGTCTGTCTACCGCTTTTAGGAACATATGATTAGATCATCTGGCTATCTTAGGGCAAATGGTCCGGTTCACCGCAAGTCATAGACACCTTCGTCTGTCTACCGCTTTTAAGAACATATGATCGACCAAAGCCCGCCCACGCAAGGTTCCCGAATCTTAGCAAACCTACTTAAGTTCAACTCTATTACCGATACATGACAATCCCAATGTGGCCCGACTACTCTGAATGAAATGAACGTTAACTCCAAAGGATTCACAACTATTCCGTTATCTAACATTATAAACATTATCCGTTAATCTTGTTGTTACTACGACCCTACGCTGCATTAATTCATTATCATGTCTGTATTACAATAATGAAGCATGCTGGGAAATACTGAACAGTAAATAAACAACTAAACAGTTATTACATTAACTAAACAAGTAAAACAGTAAACTATAACTTCCAATCGATTGATATAGATGTCAATCGATTGGTATAAAAGTAGTGTCAATCGATTGGAAGAAAGTTCAATCGATTGGATCACAATCCATGTCAATCGATTGCATAAAATGTCAATCGATTGAGACATGAAAGATGTCAATCGATTGGTATAGTGTCAATCGATTGACACTTCGTCTTCTTCACCGAGAAGACTGCTCAACACATATAAACGGGAAATACAAGGTTTCTTCTCCATTTCTTCATTCAAAACATGTCCTAACATCAATATCAAGTTACCAAGTGAGTTTAGAACTCACCTAGGCGTTAAGGGTGTGTTTGGGAATGTGTGTTGAAGCTTGGAGCTTCAATGGTGGCTCCTCCCTCTCCTTCCTCTGCTCTCTGTCTTCTCTCTTCTCTTTCTCCTTCTTCTCTTCTTCTTTCTGGTCTTCTTCTTCTTCTTTCTTCTTGTCTCAGTCCATATCTGTGTGTGTGTGTAAGTATATGTATATATATGTGAGTATATATATATATGAGTGTATATATATATATAAACACACACAAACACTCCCTCTCACTCTCTCTGATTTCAGCAACCAGAATTACGCCCAAAATGGGCTGGTATATATAGAGGAAAGGTGTTCACGTGGCCTCTCCCCAGCCAGAGCAAAAGAATCTACCCAGCTGCCTCCAATCGATTGACATAAGTGTCAATCGATTGATACAATCAATCGATTGGTATAAAGTTCAATCGATTGGAACAATCAATCGATTGAGACAAAGTTCAATCGATTGGTATGTAAAATATACCAAGGGTAAGGCCAAGCTCATACAAGTATTAAAAGAAACATACAAGGTCTTAGTTATATGATATATTACAAAAATAAAGGGTATTACAAGTATCCTGAAGAAGATCCAGAACATGTTTTTCGCTGGGATAAGGAGATGCCTTGGCGTGAGCGAGCTACATCAATACCGAGAAAATAATGAAGAGGACTCGAATCCTTAATATCAAATGACATACCAAGATTATGCTTCACTCGAGTGATGTCAGGTGCATCATCACCAGTAATAATTGATATGTCCAGAAATATTCTGTAGTAGTCCAACCGCCACGTGTTCAGCCAATGGCCCGGGAAATTCGGATTGGGGGCGTGGAGCCCACACTCCCGAGACGACCAGCTGTTACCGCCCGGGATACTCGGCAGCTCGGACATGAGGCGTGGGGAGTGCCCATGAGACGCGGCACGGATCACGCTTCCAAGGTTTCCTTATACATCCATGACTCTATCAAGAAGAATCAATGGTTTCCTAAACCACTTAGGAAACTCTCCAAACATTGTACAAATCTATTGTGATTAGATTAGGCTTCCTAATCCACTAAACTTACCGTGTAGGGGTGGACTCTTGTATCTATAAAAGAGCCCGCCTATCCTCCTTAGGGGGATCCGAATATCAATTCTTTGAGCATACAAGCATACATCAGAGAACTCACCACCATATACGCATACACCCGGCCGGTATTACTGGTAGTGCCGCCCACCATTGTTGGCTCACCAGGCCTGCCGGTGATCTGCTAATGAGACGCGCACAGACGCACCCGTGGATGTAGGTCACCTCGTTAATGGGACCGAACCACATACAAATCTTTTGTGGCTTTATTTTCTGTCTAAATTGATCCTTACCAATTTTCGGCATCATCAGTTTGGCGCCGTCTGTGGGAAATCGACACAGTTTCCTCATCAGCAAAAATCTTTGACTGATCGACATGCCGCCGAAGAAGGGTAAGAAGACCGCCGATTTAACCGGTCAGGAGGACCTACAGATCGAGCCGCGGGCAACCTCTATGACCACCGAGCAGGTCACAGCGGCGCTGGAACAACTCTTTGAGGGCCAGCTACGGACACAACAACAGATAGAGGCACTCATGGCCCAGCATGAAAAGGTGGTCGGGGACCATGAGAAAGGCCCTTCGTCGGGGAAGCGGCCTGAAAAGAGCGTTCCTAGCCAAGGACCCATTCGGTCCCGCAAAAAATCCCGATCTGCTCTAGTATCCCAACCAGACCGAGAACGTCATGCAAAGGGAGAACGTAGCCAGGCTACTAAATGCTCGCAAGGAGTTCCTCGGCACATTCCTCGCCGAGCGCGCCGAGTGGAGGATGCCAGGATCCTTATTGAACGGCGGCGAGCAGCGAGGGGAGAAGCATCCGGACGAAGAGCCCGGGACTCGGTCGATGACCCACCCGTCCTAAGCCGGGGAGATCTCAGGCACAGGCTATCCCGAACCCGCAGCCGAGTGCTATCCCCAGGGTCAACGCGCTTTGAGGATGAGGCATCATCGTCCGACCCCACTTACCACTCAGACGAAAGGAGGACCGGGCACGCTGACGTCAAAGCCCAGGTCGAGGAGCTGCAGCAGCAGATTGAGAGGTTGAACCGCAAGTCCGATCACGACCTCACAAATACAGAAACAGAGTCGCCCTATACTACCCGGGTGACGCAGTTCCCAATTCCGTGGAAGTTCAAACCCCCCTATCTCAACTCATACGACGGCAAGGGGAGTCCGGTGGACCACATCCGCACCTATAAGGCACAGATGGCACTGGTCACCACAACGGACGAGTTGCTGTGCTTAGCGTTCCCCAGTACTCTAAAGGGATCAGCCGTACAGTGGTTTCATGCCCTGAAGCCCCGGACGGTTGACAACTTCAAAGCCCTCGGCAAACTCTTCATCAGCCAGTTTGTCGGGATGCTAGACCGATCACAACCGGACACCCAGCTACTAGCTGTCAAGCAGCAAAAGGGTGAATCTTTAAGGGAATATGTGGATCGTTTCAACCAACAGAGGCTCCTGATCCGCAACCTCAACGAGACTGCCGCAATCATGGCCTTCTGCTCGAGAGTTCAACACACCAAGGTGGCCACGTCGTTTCATCGAAACCGACCGGCAACCCTGGTGGAGCTCTCGGAAAGAGTTGGAAAGTATATCGATACCGAGGAGTTCTTGAAGGCAAAACGTGCCAGCCAGGCGGGGGATGAATCCCCAAAAGCCAAGCGCAAGCGCGAGGGGGTTCGAGAAGGGCCCAGGAAAAAAGTCGAAACAAGATCAGCAGGATGCTAGGGGCCAGCCCCCAACAGCTTTCACTCCCCTTTCCCGGCCCATACATGAGGTGATGGCCGCTGCAGAAGCACAGAGGCTGCTCCCGCAGCCAGCTAAACTCAGAGCCTCACCCGGTAAGAGAAACCGGGAGAAGTTTTGCCGCTATCACAGGGATCATGGCCACGAAATGGAGGATTGCTTCAAGCTGAAGATAGCGATCGAGAAGCTGATCGAGCAGGGACATCTTGCCGAGTTTGTCACAGCGGACAGACGGCCCCGACAGGACGCCCAAGCCCCCTCCACCACTCGGCCACATCAACGTGATCTCCGGAGGAATATCGGGCAGAGGTGACTCTCAGTCGGCAAGGAAGAGGCATGCCAGAGCATCCCAAGCGAATGTAGGGCAGGTCCAATCCACCGGCTTCTCACCAACTGACGTCCTGACGTTCTCGTCCAACGATACGCAGGGCCTCCACTGCCCTCACGACGACCCGCTGGTAGTGACGCTTTCCATAGCTAACTATATGGTCCAAAGGGTACTGGTCGACACGGGCGGTTCGTCCGACATAATGTTTAAAGCGGCGTTCGACCAACTCAGGATTGCCCGGGATCGGCTCTGGCCAGTTGCTACTCCCCTGGTCGGGTTCAACGGCTCCAGCACTCAACCGCTCGGCACGATCGAACTCCCAGTTCTCATGGGGACCTACCCGTAGCAGGTTTCCATGCTCACCAATTTCGTGATAGTGGAGGCCCTGTCGGCCTACAACGTCATTCTCGGGAGGCCGACCCTCAACAGAGCCCGAGCAGTTGTTTTCACATACAGCTTGACCGTGAAATTCCCGACTCCCCAGGGACCTGGATGCTTGCGAGGAGACTAGACCACGGCTCAAAGTTGTTATGTCAGCTCGTTGCGCCGGGGGCAATCACCGAAACACTGAGCGTCCAAGAAATGGATCCCCGGGACCAGAGGGACGTGATCGGGCCTATGGAAGAATTGGAGCAAGTTGTGCTAGATCCTGAACACCCGGGCCGCACGGTCAACATAGGCGCACTGCTGGAGCCCGCCTTGAAAGAAAAGCTGATCCAGTTCCTGAGGCAAAACCAGGACGTTTTTGCTTGGAGTCATGAAGACATGCCCGATATTGATCCCCGGGTAATGTCCTATCGACTTAACGTCAGCCCGGACTGCCGCCCAGTGAAGCAGAAGTGGCGGGGCATGGCCTCTGAGAGACAAAACGCAGTAAGCGAGGAGGTCGAGAAGCTCCTAAAAGCTAACTCCATCCGGGAGGTCCACTACCCCGATTGGCTGGCCAATGTTGTCCTGGTCAAAAAGAGCAATGGGAAATGGAGGATGTGTGTGGACTTCACCGACCTCAACAAGGCCTGCCCCAAGGACTATTATCCGCTGCCCAGGATAGACCTCCTTGTTGACTCGACGGCAGGCCACTCACTCCTCTCGTTCATAGACGCCTACTCGGGGTATAATCAGATCAGCATGTACCCCGGGGATGAAGAGAAGACGACGTTCATCACCAACCAAGGCACGTACTGTTACAGAGTTATGCCCTTTGGCCTCAAGAATGCCAGGGCTACATACCAGCGCCTGGTCAATTTCATGTTCAGAGACCTCATCGGAAAGTCCATGGAAGTGTACGTGGACGACCTCCTGGTCAAGAGCCGGGAAGAGACCGACCACCTCGAGCACCTGACCGGGGCCTTCAACATTTTGAGAAAGTTCAGGATGAGGTTGAACCCGGTCAAGTGCACCTTTGGGGTCTCGTCCGGGAAGTTCCTCGGTCATCTAGTCAGCAGACGGGGAATCGAAGCAAACCCCGACAAAATTCAGGCTATCATCAACATGCGGTCACCCAAGTCAACAAAGGAAGTTCAAAGCCTAGCTGGACGAGTGGCCGCACTGAACAGATTCGTCTCCCGAGCTACTGACCGGTGCCTCCCGTTCTTTAAAATCCTCCGTAAAGCGTTTCAATGGTCAGAAGAGTGTGAGGAGGCATTCCAGGAACTCAAAAGGTACCTGGCCTCTCCTCCCCTGCTATCAACGCCCGTACCTGGAGAAGAATTGTTCCTGTACCTGGCAGTGTCACCGTCGGCGGTTAGCTCGGCACTTATTCGGGAAGAGCACGGGATACAGTTCCCAGTGTACTATACCAACCGGGCGCTGCAAGGGGCGGAAAGCCGATACTCCCGCATCGAGAAATTGGCCTTCGCCCTCATTACCTCAGCCCGAAGGCTCTGACCGTACTTCCAGGCCCATGCCATTGTAGTACTGACCGATCAGCCTCTCCGCAAAATTCTATCTCGACCGGACACATCCGGGAGGCTCGTCAAGTGGGCTTTGGAACTGGAAGAGTTTGAGGTAACTTATCGACCCCGGATGGCAATCAAGGGACAAGCCGTCGCAGATTTTCTGATCGAGTTTACATATCCAGAAGATCCGGTCGAGGAACCTGAGCCTCCAGCATTAGCGCCCGGATTGCAACCCGGCATCCCTACTTGGGTACTGCATGTTGATGGTTCTTCTAACCAGCAAGGTAGCGGGGCCGGGATCATCTTGACTACCCCCGACGGAATCCAGCTCGAATATGCTTTAAGGTTCGGGTTTCGTGCCTCCAACAACGAGGCCGAGTACGAAGCCCTATTGGTCGGGTTACAGTTGGCCGTTTCAATGAGTGCACAACAAGTCGAGAGCTACAGCGACTCCCAGCTCGTGGTCAATCAGGTAAACCAGGAATATGAAGCACGGGAAGATAGCATGATAGCCTACTTAGCCCTCGTCCGGACGGTTTCCAAACAGCTCCGAGGATTCACCATCACTCGGATACCTAGAGAAGAGAACACCAGAGCTGACCGGCTGGCTCGCCTTGCCTCGTCGTCTGAGTCAGACTTGCCCGGGATAAGGATACAATTCCTGCCCGAGCCAAGTATGATAAACTCAGAGGGCATGGAGGTCGACCCGGTCGCTCTGGGGCCCAGTTGGATGGATCCAATCGTGACATTCTTGACAACAGGAGGGCTGCCAAACGACAAAGAGGAAGCAAGGCGGGTCAAGTACAGGGCGGCACGATACCACGTTCTCGACGGTGTCTTTTATAAGAGAGGATTCACCATCCCATACCTCCGCTGTGTTCATCCTACGCAAGTCCAAGCAATACTGTACGAAATTCAGTGTGCGAGAACCACGTAGGGGGTCAGGCACTCTCGAGAAAGGCCATACTGCAAGGATACTACTGGCCAACCATGGCCCGAGATTCGCAGGATTACGTTCGAAGGTGTGACAAGTGCCAGCGGTACTCTCCCATGATAAACCAACCGGGAGAACTTCAGACCCCGGTCCATAGTCCTTGTCCATTCGCCCAATGGGGGATCGACATCGTTGGTCCCTTACCAACAGGAAAAGGGCAGGTTAAGTTTGCTGTGATAGCTGTTGACTACTTCACCAAGTGGGCGGAGGCCGAGCCCTTGGCAACGATAACCGAGTGGAAAATGGAAAACTTTGTGGAACGAAATATCCTTAGCAGGTTCGGTATTCCACGAGTCCTGATCAGCGACAATGGAAGACAATTTGATACACCTATCTTTAGGCAGTTCTGCTCGGGCTATGGGATACTGAATCATTACTCTTCTCCAGAGCATCCGCAAGCTAATGGTCAGGCCGAGGTGACTAACCGCACGATCCTGCAGTCGATTAAGACGAGGCTTGAAGGTGCCAAAGGCTTATTGGCCGACAAACTCCCAGCCCTTCTGTGGGCCTACCGCACTACACCCAGGGCGGCAACAGGCGAAACTCCATTTTCATTAACTTATGGTTTTGAGGCAGTAGTCCCCACAGAGCTCGGGCTGCCCACATACCGGGTGGCTACCTTCAACAACCCTGGCAATGAAGAAGCCCTCAGGACCGAGCTAGATCTGGTAGAAGAAAAAAGAGACCAAGCCTACCTCAAGGTGGCAGCTTACAAGCAAAGGGTCTCGCGGTATTACAATAGTAAGGTGAAGCATCGCAGCTTTCAAGTCAGGGACCTCGTCCTTAAGGCAATGAACCAGTCTACTCGAGTTCCAAGCCATGGGAAGTTGGGAGCAAACTGGGAAGGACCGTATATAGTGACTCGGGTCAACCGACCAGGAACCTACTGGCTACAGAGCATGGACAGGCACGATCTCAGTCATCCCTGGAATGTGCAACACCTCCGCAAGTATTATCAGTAGTACCTGGCTACGGGAACCTAGTACTCTAGGACAGGTTCTTTTCATGTAGCCCTGATTGGGCAACTATTACAGATTGTTATTTTTTGAATAAAATTGATCAAGTTTGCTTCAGGAATTCACTCTGGTCACTACACTATGCAAAGCATCAAAGACCTCGGGCCTAACCCCGAGGCACTAAAAAGACCTCGGGCCTAACCCCGAGGCAATAAAAGACCTCGGGCCTAACCCCGAGGTGAAAAAAAGACCTCGGGCCTAACCCTGAGGCAATAAAAAGACCTCAGGCCTAACTCCGAGGCAATAAAAGACCTCGGGCCTAACCCCGAGGCGCTAAAAAGACCTCGGGCCTAACCCCGAGGCAATAAAAAGACCTCGGGCTCCGAACTCAGGCGCTAAAGGACCCTACAACCACCCATGTTCCAGGTTAGTTTCCTATGGTCCATCCCCAACACGGCCCTGCCTTAAAAGGAATCTCGGGGGTAAGAGGGTTCTGCACCAAAACAGGAAATTAACTAAAACTTCGCCTAGGTCCAGCCGGCGATGGGGCCAAACCCCTAGGTGGCCAACAATGGCAAGTTTCAAATGCTCCTGCAACCACCCATGTTCCAGGTCGATTTCCTACGGCCATTTAGTTCCAAGCACCCGCACACCCGCCTTAGCAAGATGCTTGGGGGGCAGGGGACAGAGGGAAATACTAAGGCCAAAACAGGAAATTACAATGCTCGACTAGGTGTTCTGTGGGTTACGGTCCTAAAGCATTTGCTAAGGCAGATGTTAGGTTGGCCAAAGCCATACGGATACTAGCAAAAGTTAAAGCACAGTACAACAAAGTTGATGGAAGGATGACCTCAAGAGCCTTTTCATTAACTAAAACAAATGTACAAAGCTTGGGGGGCAGTTGTAGTAGCCTCCCCAAAAAATAAAAATCTACAAGCAATAAAAGCAAACAACAGGAAGGAGGGACCGGGGAGTCAGTTTTCCACATTGACCAAATTCTCGGTCTCCCCGGTCTGCTCCCTTGGTACGGCAGGTCCTTCTTCCCCCAAGCCCCCGTCTGGGGTGAGTTCTGTGGCCTCAGCAGTGGCCGCAGGGTCTTCACCAATCGCAGGAGCTTCGCCAGCTGTGGGGTCTTCACCGAGATCCTAGTAATCCGAGTCAATCCCCTCGTAGGCCGAAAGGACCCATTCGGAGTGATCCCGGGCTACCCGCCGCTTCAGATCGTCATAACCTTGGAAGAAGCCATCGTCAAACGCGCCCTCCAGGGCCTCTGCAGCAAGTGTCTCGGCTGCCGCCTTCGCCCGGGCTTCAGCTGCCGCGGTCAGAGCCCGGGAAACCTCCAATTCGGCCAAAGCCGCTGCCAGGTCTGCCTGAGCCGCCCCCAAGCTCAAGGCCAGTGACTTCGTCTTGCTTGTCTCCACGGCTAGGGCGGCTTTCGCTACTTGCAGCTCTTTCCGCTCCTTCGAAAGGGAGGCTTCAGCAGCGCTGACCTTCTCGGCCAGAGAAGACAGGGCGGACTCGGATCCCGCGGCCATGCAGCCAACCTACGGCAAGAGGATGAAAATCAGTTAGGCAAGTAAAAAGGGGAGCAGGCCAATGTTAAAAGGGGGACAGAACACTTACCAGATGGGATATGCTATACAGCCACCCTCGGAAGCCTTGGGGAGATAACCCGGCACATGCCTCCACCTGGCTTGGGACAAGGACGGACTTCAACCTTTCTTGGACCTCCTCAGGCCCGCCCAGGGGCAGACCTGACGGAATATCAGCCCTGGGCACGGGCTCGTCAGCAGCCGGCCTGTGGGGAGCCGATGTCCCCACAGGGTCGTGTCGGGTGGTCGTCCCGTGGCGAATACGTCTGAGCGGTCGCTCACCGCCCAAGGCCTCGGTGGCTGGTCTCTTCCCTTGGGCGATCGTCGCCCGAGCGGCAGTAGTGGCGGCGGCGGCAGCCTGTCTCTCCCGCAGCTGGTCTAGATTGCGCTTGGGGGTCATTTCTGCAAAAAAAAAAAAAAAAAAAAAAAAAAACGAATTCGCAAGGTCAGAAGTACAAGAAACGACAACAACAGTGGCAGGACCAACAAGTGAGGGGGTCCAGATGCTCACCAGGGATGATCGGTAAAAAGCTGGGGGCCGGAACGGGCTCTTGGGGGGAATAGGTCTCGACAAAATTCCCCGTTCGGGACAACACATTCCAAATACTAGTGGGCAGCCCTGCTAGCCTCAAGATCCTGTCCTGGCACGACTCAGGGATTTTAGGGGGTTTAGTTGATCCCGCTGTGGACAGAGAAAAGAGATTAGTCAGTAATCCACCGTGTTCCCAAAAGACTAAGATAGCAGATGAGTTCGGAAGGGCGGTCTTACCCCTCAACTCCCTGGCCCAGGATGTCCTCAGCTGGATCCCCGGAGCCATGTCGCAGAGGCGAAGGGTAGACGCCTGGAAAAATTTGCCTTTCCACCCTTTGTTATTGCTAGGGCAATCGTCAATAATCTTCCTGCCCGGACGGGCAGAAAATGAGAAAAACCCCAATTCCCGATGCACGGGGAATGGTCGGTGGGCCCAGAGAAACTCCTGGAGGGTAAGCTCGTACCCGAACACTTGAGGCCACAACGATATACACCCCATCAGGAACCTCCACCCGTTGGGGGCCAACTGCCCGGGAGCTATGTCAAGGTAGATCAGGACATCCCGGGCTACGGGGTGAAGGGGTAGCCGAAGGCCCGCCATCATGGCGTCCTCAAACAGGGTAACAAACCCGGACTGATAAAGGTGCGCGCCGCCAAGGTTTACGGCTAAGGCGCAACCATCAGGAAGAGAGTATCTCTCCCTGATCCGGAGAAGATCTTGCGAGCGCAGTACAGATGGAATGGACTCACAAGCAAAAACCACACGACCGGTCTCCCTGGGCAACTCGTCGCCTGAACCTCTCGAGACGGAGGCAACGGGGGCCTCCTGGGAAGACTCACTGTCAGATAAACAAATGGGGATCCTGGCCCTACTTTGATGGTCGAACAGGGACTCGGGAAGCCGGGCCAGGCTGGCACCGGGAGACCCTGACCGGTATTGCTCGCTCTCTGATCTTGACGCAGAATTGAAGCCGGAGTGTTCCATCTCTGGAAATCCGATGGGAAGGAACGGACACAAACTACGACCGGCGAACGGATCAGAAACCCCAAACCTGATGTACAGGGGGGGCAGAGTTACTAACCTGAATGGTAACGAGTAGACACTCCTCAGCACCAGATAGCACTCTCTCAAAACAGCGCAAGAAACACCTGCTCGGTTCAGATGAATTAGAGTACCACCCGACTCGAAGAACGCATAGAATCTAAGGAAGAAGAAATCCCACTCTCGCTCGAACCTCACGAGATTTGTTTTATCCAGCCTCGCTCCGAAATGAAAAAGGACAGGAAAGTAGGGAAGAAAAGCAGAGAATAGAGGATCAGGAAGGGATGCAGGAGCTGGGGCAAGTGCTCCTTATATAAAGACTCTGAACGGCCCAGATCAGAACAGATCCAGTGGTCCAGAAGATTTCCCGCCCAAACCGTCGCTTTGGTCACGTGGGGAGTCGCCTCAAAAGGCGCGCGCATTAAATGCGTGAAAAGACGGTCCCGTTAGTTTGCAAACGTTTCGGTTACGACCACGCCTCCACTTGTTAGGATCTAACCTGACTGATGATTGGTTGGTATAGGGTAGCAGTGGTCCGGGCCCGAGCAGTCACAACCCGGGCGCAATCACAAGTCGGTCGGGTATCAACCGCCCAACGTCATATAGAATTGATAAACAGTCAAAAAGGGCATAATGAAGGAAAGAATTGGCCTCAAGGACCTTTTTATTGCTATAAAGATGAACTATACAGAAGCCGGGGGCAGTTGTTATAGCCTTCCCAGTAAAAAAAAAAAGGAAAAAGAAAAAGAACGAGGTGCCTTCAAGTTCCTTGGCACTTCAAAGCCTTGACCTCTTCTTCCAGGGCCGCCACCTTCGCCACCAGCCCCTCTACGGTGAGCTCCAGGGCATGAACGTCCACCACCCGCAAGGCGGAATCCATCTGCAGCTCGGCGCCCATCTTCTCCACCTCCTGCAAACAGCTCTCCATGTTCACAAGAGAGAAGTCCGACCAGGAGCGAGGCATGCGAAGACTGGCAGATGTTTCTGGCCGGCTCCTTTTCGGTTGGGGCTGAGTTTTTTCCTCAACCTCCTTCTCCTTGCCCTTCCTGGATGGGCCTGGTGGCGGGCTTGCGTCCTCAGATGAGGAAGAATCACTGCTGGTGGACAAGGTGGCCGGTTCCTCGGATAGGCCGGCCCTGCCGGTGGTACGCGCCCCGGTCGCCATGGATCGAGTGTAGCGGCGTGACCCAGAAGTCGCAGCGGCAGGAGCATCAGAGGAAGGCCCGGCGCCTGCATCATCTGCAGGTCCCCCGACCAGATCAGAGAACGATAAGCCGGCCTCAATAGCTCGGTCAATCGCCTCCGTGTCGTCAGCAGTAGGGGCAACACCACGGGAGGCAGCAAAGGCCTGCTTGTAGAGGTTGGAATCAAAAGTTGTAGGAGGGCAGAGAGCGGCATCCTCCAGCCAATTGCCGGTGACCACAACCCACGGGTACCGCTGCCAGTTCTTGTTCGGAAAGTCCAAACCGTGAACAAGGTCCCTCCCCTCGGTCTTGGGGCGGAAGTAAGGACCTCCGTTGTCGATGCCCAAGATGTAGCACCTGACGACGTCGACGGAACGGAGGAACAACCCAAGTCGCTCGTTCAACATTGATATTCCCCAGAGGAGGCGGGCAACGTTTGGGTGGCACTTGTGGAGCAGGATGCGCAACCCCTCAAGCAGATCGCAAAAGGAGACAGGGAGGGGGAAGCGTAGTCCCACGATAAGCAGCAGATAGCTGCTGATGAGGACGAAAGGAAAGGCTACTTCCTCTCCTTCAATGTGTGGACGGACTATAACATCGTCCGAAATTTGGCAGTCCTCTCAGAATGCCCTGAGTCCTTCATCTGATGTCAGGTCAATATGCGAAGCCATTTGATGGAGGTGAAAGTTTGGGAAACGAAAAAGGCAGAGGAGGAGCTCGGAGTGTTTTGCTCAGGCGACTTAGTTAATGATGTGCAGTGGGAAACATGATTGAACAGGTGCTCCTTATATAGGCAGCACGAACGGCTGGGATCCAGCTTGATCGGATGGCTCACAGGATCTCCCGTCGAAACTGTCGTTTCGGGCACGTGGGGCGTCGCCTCAGAAAGCGTGAGCATTGAATGCGCGACGTGATGGTTCAGTTGCCACCTGGACGATTTGGTTACTTCTCAACCGGCTGCTTTGGGTCCGAACCAAATCAGTAACCAGCAGACACGTGGCGTCGGGGAGCCCGGTCCTACGGAATCACCGCTCGGTTGATATACCGCCGGGTCGTTCCAAGCCGGCCCCGTTCCAACGAGGGTCCCGGTCCTTTCCCGGTCAGTGATTGAAAGACATTCTTAATTTTCAAATTTCATCTGACAAGGCGTCATCTCAACTTTGAAAATGGGGGGCAGCTGATATGTCCAGAAATATTTTGTAGTAGTCCAACCGCCACGTGTTCAGCCAATGGCCGGGGAAATCCGGATTGGGGGCGTGGAGCCCACACTCCCGAGACGACCAGCTGTTACCGCCCGGGATACTCAGCAGCTCGGACATGAGGCGTGGGGAGTGCCCATGAGACGCGGCACGGATCAAGCTTCCAACGTTTCCTTATACAGCCATGACTCTATCAAGAAGAATCAATGGTTTCCTAAACCACTTAGGAAACTCTCCAAACATTGTACAAATCTATTGTGATTAGATTAGGCTTCCTAATCCACTAAACTTACCGTGTAGGGGTGGACTCTTGTATCTATAAAAGAGCCCGCCTATCCTCCTTAGGGGGATCCGAATATCAATTCTTTGAGCATACAAGCATACATCAGAGAACTCACCACCATATACGCATACACCCGGCCGGTATTACTGGTAGTGCCGCCCACCATTGTTGGCTCACCAGGCCTGCCGGTGATCTACTAGTGAGACGCGCACAGACGCACCTGTGGATGTAGGTCACCTCGTTAACGGGACCGAACCACATACAAATCTTTTGTGGCTTTATTTTCTGTCTAAATTGATCCTTACCAATTTTCGGCATCATCAATAATTATATCATCAACATATACTGAGATAATAATATACCTCCCATGAGACTTGTGATTGATAAAAAATGTGTGATCGGAGTGACATAGAATAAATCCCATGCTAAGAATCACATCACTAAAGTGGCTAAACCATGCATGAAGAGATTGCTGCAGGCCATAGAGAGACTTACGGAGGCGACAAACTTTCCTAGAATACTCCCCCTGAGTCCGAAAACTGGGTGGAGGATCCGTATAAATAGTCTCAGATTCACCATTAAGGAAAGCATTTTAACATCAAGTTGATGAAGTGGCCAAGAATAAGAAGCAGCTAATGAAACCAGAAGACGAACTGTAGTTAACTTAGCCACAGGAGCAAAAGTGGCACCAAAATCTTTACTAGGAACCTGAGTAAAACCCTTAGCAATCAATCGAGCCTTATAGCGATCGATAGTCCCATCTGCCAAATTTTTCAGAGTAAAAACCCATTTACAGCCAACCGTGCGCTCACCTACTGGAAGAGCAACAAGCTCCCACATCTGATTTCCCTGAAGAGCATCCATTTTCGCTTTCATAGTAGCTACCCACTTAGTATTCTGGAGGGTCTCATGAATAGAATAAGGAATGGATATCGAATCAACTTGACTAATAAATGACTAATAAGAAGTAGACAAACCCTGATAAGAGATATACTTGGAAATTAGATGGTTAGTATTATCAGAAAGAAAAAAAGCGATTAGGGGGCAACATACATGAATGGGGTAACGGAGAGAAACAATTTCAGGAGCAATATTTGAAGGTAAAGGAGGAGATGAGATACTTGAATTCGAAGAAGAATCTGGCAGGGGAGCAGACGAGTGTGGACGGTGAGAGTAAACCTGTGATGGATCTGTAATAACCTGCATTTCCATTTAATTTAAAAAGTCATGCCCATATTTAATTTATGTGTATTTGCATTGGCATATTTAAATTCTATTAGCATTGTCTGCTTTTATTTTATTTTCAGTCACTTGTTTGGAATATTTATTTCTTATCTAATTCACATTTAAATTCTATTGGGGGCCAAACTGCAATTTTACAAAAGTTAGTAATACCTGTGGGGATTTCAGAATCTGTATTTCAAAACGGTGAAAGTAACCTCTACAGACTCAATCAGTATTTTTATGAAACCAGTAAAACAATTCTTTAGTTAAAATGAATTTTCTGTATTTTTGTGGTGACCACCGCGCCCCGAAAATACCAGTTTATGTTCAAAACTGTCCATGTTGTGTTTAATTTCCCCAGATTTTTGGAAGTGACGTAAAGTATGACATGACTTGTACTTTATTGCTATTAATGGAAACTCATCATTTGCTTAAGCTTTGTTTGTCAATGCTTGGTGTGTGTGTGTATTGTTGTGCCAAAAGCTATTTTTCCCAAACACTATTGGAATTGCCCCCTATTACTCTAGCTTACCTCTTCACAATCTGAGGATATATATGTATACGTAAGTGTATCACACACACACACACCTGTAATTCTTGTAGTTCATATGGGATTGATTGAGAAACTAATACTTGAAATTCAATGAGGAGTCTCCAAGGTTGAACTTGGAGCCCAAGTTCTCTCTATTGGGTCCTATATAGGTATAACTCTCATTACACACACACATTCTGCACATCACTAAACACAGAGAGTTTAGAGAGAGTTCAGAGAATAGAATTTCAGATTTTAGTGAGAGAAGAGTTTGAACCTCCATAGCTAAAGCTTGAAGTTTCTATTGGGATTGCCTATTTCTAATTTCTTTCTCAACAATTCCTTTGTTCTCAATATCAGTGAGTATTCTAAACTCACTAAGACTGTAATTTCATAATTATTTGCTGTGTAATTGTTAAGGTTGTATATCACCATTGATATTTGTACGTTGAAGTTCATGGCTTGAAAAATGGAGATTTCCCAAACTCAACCAAAACCCGTTTTGTTAGATGAATATGATAGATTTCATGTCATATATACTATACCCAAAGTTTTAGAGCTTAATTTGTTCACATAAGAAAGTATATAAGAAAATTAATTTTGACATGTTTTAGTTTTTCCTAAAATTGGAGAGCTATGAATCAAATGGTGTTAAATTGACTTTAGATTCTTAATCCTTGTGAAAAACCGAAGAGAACCATATATTACACGACCTAGGGAGTATTGAATCTGAAAATGGGTCATTTTAGACCCTGTTTTGCTGAAACAGGGAAGTCTGGGGGAAGAAGACGAAGCCTCAGCTTCATCTCGCGCCACGGTCGCGCGCGCGAGAATCGCGCGAGCGACCCCTCGCGCGAGCGGCCCGCGCGCGCGAGGTAGCCTTCCCCAGGCAGACGCAAGAGTTCATATATATATAATGGAAAATTGGCTGGTCGCGCGAGCGAGGGTCGCGCGAGGACCCCTTCGCGCGAGCGATCCGCGCGCGCGACCCTGCTTTCCTCAGGCAGACAAAAAAGGTTATTAATAAAGGAAAAATGGGCTTATCGCGCGAGCGGCCCGCGCGAGCGACCCTTCGCGCGAGCGGCCCGCGCGCGCGAGGTAGTGCAGTTTTTGTTTTTGTCTGTTTTTCTGTTAAGGGACTGTTTGGATGAAATTTATATACTGTTAATGCTCTGTTTGGGAATTTAGTTGATCAGAACTCTAATTGGTTATGTTTAAGTGATTTAAACATTGTAGTATAACTCATTAATCCCCGTACGCGTGTTGTTTCTTAATTCTGCATTTTTATTTAAGTGCATACCATTCATGTGAGTCAGTGGTACATGCATAGGGGTGTCAGTCTGTGTGGAAAAGAGTAATGGTAGTGTGGAAAGGGTATGAGATTGTGTTTGTGGTTGTGGTCGTGGTTGTGGTTGAGTATGAGTTTGTGGTCGTGGTTGTGGTTGTGGTTGTGGTAGAGTTTGTGGAAGAGGGTATCTTTGAAATGCGACGGTGGCAAATAAGGACACTCCCTGACGCCCATGGAAGCGTTAAAGTGTGTGAAGCCGAACTCGGACATTCCCTGGCACCCATGGTAGTGCTAAAGTGTGGCCTACGGACACTCCCTGATAACTCAAGTCTGGATACTGTGTGAGGGGTTGCCCCGGTATTTGCATGGCGGTTAGGGTATTCAAAGTGTGAGGCATTGGACACTCCCTGGTACCCCGGACCAAAGTGTGAGGGAAACTGGACACTCCCTGGCGCCCCGTTGCTAAAGTGTGGCTATCGGAGTGTTTTAAAGATACCAGGAGTAGGATAGTGGGTTGTTGTGGATGTCGAGAGAAAAGAGTCGGCGAGATGAGTGTGGTGCATTGTCTCATTTCACGAGTATCTGTATTTATGAATGCAAGACTTTTATTATATTCCTTGTTGTTTTATAAAATAAATTCTTTCAGTATTTTAATAATGGAAAAAGGTAAATGGGTATGATTTACATTCAAAGTCATGTTTTTAATACTCACCAGCTTCTTGAAGCTGACGACGTTGATGCGTCCTGGACATTCGTGTTCAGGCTTTTGAGGTTACAATCAGGAGGAATCATACGACTATGCTAATTGAGAATGGCTGCATCTGGAATAAAGAAACTGTTTATTTTATGCATTAAGTTTAGTTGTTTGAGTTTTAAACTGTTTTGCTGTTAAGGATGACTGTAATAGACTTTAAGATATTATTTTATTTTCAAGGCGGTCTGTGCCTTAGTTGACCCCGGTTTATAAGATGTAATAAGATAGAAAATTTTTGTAAGCCTTGATTGCTTTACTCTGATTATTATGTTTTATTGTTTGACGTTTGGGACGGAATCGATCCTTCAAACTGTCGCGACCTACGGGTCCATAAAAGAAATTAAACGCTTTCCTTATTTATGCTACGTCGGGGCGTGACAGGATTTAGTGGTATCCGAGCCAGGTTATTATTTATCACAAGATAGTTTAGCCAGGTTAGGGTTTACCAGTATAGACCCGATTCCACATTCCATTAAGTGTTACACACCCGATGATACGACAGGGAGGATAGACTCAGAACCCAAACGCCTAAGATTATTCTGTTCTGACTTTAAGTAGTACCCTTTTCAGGTATGGATCCAGCTCCCCCACTTTATGTACCAGACAGGTTCGGAGGACACTTCGTATTACCTGGGGCAGTAATCCCAGCTTTTATTGACTTATATCAGACGGCCGTAGAGCAGTTGGCCGTGACGACGGTTGTATCTGAGGTTTGGCGCCAGGTCCACGTGGTAGGCCTAGTTGACCTGACCCGTATCCGTTTCGAGCTTCGATATTTCGCAGAGGCTCAGCGTCTAGTGTTGGTCGAGGTTCTGCGATTGGTCGATAGCGATGCTTTCTACCTACCCCTCGAGATCCAGGTTGTGCATGCCCACCTGGCTCAGTTGGAGATGCCTCCGCCGGTTGTACCCATTACTGAGGACGATGCAGAGGTTGTCCACGTGGTCCCAGTAGGTGGGGAGATCTTGGAGGACGGCATAGGTCTGGACGATCTTGCCGCTGAGCTCGAGGCGGAGCTAGCACTTGAGCTAGCCCTGCCTGAGGAGATGGTAGATGAGGCGGATGCTCCTGTACCCGCTTCATCGTCCACCTCTCACAGCTATGACGGGGTTGGACCGTTCGTTTTTCAGCGTTTTCGCCCTGTCGATTCGCTAGATCTCCTGATGGCCGCTTATGGAGATGATTGATGTTTTAGTTACATCTTGTACATATTAACCACTTTTAACTATTAGCTCTGTCTCTTTTTGCAACTGTAATTACATGCATTAGAGTGTAGGGCAATGACCCCATTTTTTGCAACATTAACTCTTGCATGCGTCCTAACCCATGCAGATAGGGTAGGCATTGATCTGACCATACATGCCTTTTTGTATCTACTTGGCAGAAGTTATATATAAGATATACTCTTTTGAATGTTGATGTCATTTAAATTACTTTATAGCACTGTTGCATGCATGTTTCTCATTCTACTACCACTATCATGCATAGAATGGATGGAGGAGTCAGGAGAAACAGGAACCTGATCGAGGGAGCACCCGAAGCTGCTGATCCTACCGGGATGTTTGAAGCGTTTATCAGACGGTTAGAAAGGATCGGTAATACGAACGACAATCGGAGAGACCGTCAAACGGGAGACAAGTTGCTAGAAAGATTCCGGGCTCTAAGGTCTGAACAATTTGCGGGTACCGCGGAACCCTGGAAAGCGGAACAGTGGTTGAGACAGATGGACCGGATGTTTGAAGCTGTCCAATGTAACGAGATAGACAAGAGAAGATTGGCTACGTTTCAGCTGACCGATGCTGCCGCAGATTAGTGGGATTCGGTCATAGCTACTATCGGGAATGGAGCTGCAACGGGAATGACGTGGACTGCATTCAAGGGGAGATTTTTGGAGAAGTATTTCCCAGCTACGGAAAGGCACAGAAGAGAGAAGGAATTCATGGATCTGACGCAAGGAACCAAGTCGGTGCAAGAATACACCACACAGTTCGAAAGACTGTCTCGGTTTGCCCCACACTTGGTTGATACTGAAGAGAAGAAGATCCGCAAGTATAATCAAGGGCTGACACCGCAGATTCGCCGCTTGACCCTCGGCCACTTGGATAAATCGTTTGAAGGACTTGTTGGTTTGGCTACTGATCTGGAAGAAAATGCTCGAGTGAGCCGAAAATAATTTGAATTCCGACCGCCTCAAAGGGGTAATTTTGGGAATAGACCACCAATGAACCGTACCCAAGGGCAGAAGAGGAATTTCGACGGAAGCAAGAAGACCCAGGCTATTACCTATCCAACTCAACCCCGAGTAGGAGAAGGAAGTAGTAGTGGAAAGTGTTTCAACTGTGGCAACCCTGGTCATGTGGCTCGTGATTGTAAGGCACCAAGGCGTGCTACTCAGCAAGGGATAGTCTGTTTCAACTGTGGTGAACCAGGTCACATCAGCAGGTTCTGTACTGCTCCTAAGCAGGTGACTTATGGTCAACAGGGTCAGACTCGCTTGAATGCTATTATCCCTGATGCCGCTGGATATGATGGAACTGCGTATGAAGAAGGAAATTATGGAGAAGCTCAACCTGATCAGCAAGCAGTGGAAGGTACATTAACTCTGTTTAACTCCCATGTTAAAGTGTTATTTGATACGGGTGCTGCTCTTTCGTTCATATCTGTTAATACAATTCGAAGATTGGGTATTTTACCTCATCGCTTAGAGAAAACTTTGAAGGCTACTTCGCCATTAGGAGCTGCGGTGAGATTAGGACACGTGTGCAAGGATTGTCCCTTACGGTTAGGAGACCGTGAAATCCCTGCTAGATTGATTGTCCTATCAATGAAGGAGTTTGACATAATCCTAGGAATGGATTGGCTCTCTCAGAATCAAGTGAAGCTGGATTGTGCGAGGAGGAGAATTACATTCCCCGACAATGAGAATCAACCCTTTGATTTTCAATGTAACCCTACGGGAGATATGTTCCTCACGAGATGCTTAGCCAACATCGAAGTCGTCAGTACAGAGGTGACAGTGTCATCTATACCTGTAGTCAAGGACTTCGAAGAAGTGTTTGAAGATGTTTCTGGTTTGCCGCTCGAGAGAAGTATAGAGTTCTGTATCGAGCTTATACCGGGTACCGTACCGATCACCAAGGTTCCCTACAGAATGGCCCCCACAGAACTATTGGAATTGAAGGAACAAGTTCAAGAGCTCGAGAACCTAGGTTTTGTACGCCCAAGTACATCGCCTTGGGGAGCACCGGTGTTATTTGTAAAGAAGAAGGACGGGACACTCAGATTGTGTATCGACTACAGAGAACTGAACCGTGTGACTATCAAGAACAAGTATCCCTTGCCTCGGATTGACGATTTGTTTGATCAACTACAAGGAGCTACGACATTTTCCAAGATAGACCTTAGGTCGGGATATCATCAGTTGAGGGTACGAAAAGAAGACATACCTAAGACTGCTTTTAGAACCCGATATGGTCATTATGAATTTCTAGTGATGCCGTTTGGAATGACGAATGCCCCGGCAGTATTCATGGATTTGATGAACAGAGTGCTCAAGCCTTATTTAGATCAGTTTGTCATCGTCTTTATTGATGATATTTTGATCTATTCTAAGTCAGGAGAAGAACACGAGCAACATCTACGGATTGCGATGCAGACGCTCAAGGACCATCAGTTGTATGCCAAGTTCAGTAAGTGTGAGTTCTGGTTGCAAGAAGTGAAATTTCTGGGACACAAGGTGTCATCTCAAGGAATTTCAGTGGATTCATCCAAGACCGATGCTGTATCAAACTGGGTTAGACCAAGCAACCCTACAGAAGTTCGGAGCTTTCTTGGACTCGCAGGCTATTACAGGAGATTCGTTGAGGGATTCTCAAAGATAGCAGCACCTTTAACTGGGTTGACGAAGAAGAATTTGAAGTTCGAATGGACAGAGAAGCATGAGCGAGCCTTTCTAGAGTTGAAAGAGAGACTCACTACCGCACCGGTACTAGCAATACCCAAGCCTGATGAGAAGTTCACTATCTTTAGTGACGCATCATATCAAGGGTTAGGGTGTGTACTTATGCAAGATGGCAGGGTGATCGCCTATGGATCCAGACAGCTGAAGCCGAATGAATTGAACTATCCCATTCATGATTTGGAATTGGCGGCAGTAGTTTTCGCACTCAAGATTTGGAGACACTATCTCTACGGTGAGAAGTTTGATTTTTTCTCTGATCACAAGAGCCTAAAGTACTTGTTCACACAGAAAGAGTTGAACATGAGGCAGCGCAGATGGATGGAGCTGATTAAAGATTATGACTTCACGTTAGAATACCACCCGGGTAAAGCTAATGTGGTTGCTGATGCCCTGAGTCGACAGACTCGTGAGACGATCGCCTCCTTAATGGTTAGAGAGTGGCGAGCTTTGGAGACGTTGGCGGAATTCGATGTACAGAGTGCTGAAGAAGGAGAAGGACAATTGTTCGGATGTCTTATCCTACAGCCTGTTCTTATCGACCGCATCATTGGAGCTCAGAAAGAAGATGAGAAGTTTCAGGCATGGTTCGTAAAAATGTCAGAAAAAGACCCAACAGAATGGAAAGTGGGAGTCGATGGAGGATACCGGTGCAGGAATAGATTATGTGTGCCAGGTAATGAAGAGTTAAGGAAGGATATCCTGGAAGAAGCACATAAGTCGAGATATACCGTTCACCCGGGAGGAACGAAGATGTACAAAGATCTGAAGAGAAATTTCTGGTGGGAAGGTATGAAGAAAGACGTGGCCGAATTTGTATCCAAGTGTTTGACGTGTCAGCAAGTCAAAGCTGAACATCAGAGACCGTCAGGATTGTTGCAACCGCTACCTATTTCTGGTTGGAAGTGGGAACACATTTCGATGGATTTTGTAGTAGGATTACCCCGGTCGCAGCAGAATCATGACGCTATTTGGGTAATCGTGGATCGATTGACGAAGTCAGCTCATTTCATTGCTTATAGTATGACGTACCCGGTAGAGAAGATGAGCCGGATGTACATACAACAAGTTGTGCGACTTCACGGTGCACCGGTGTCGATTGTGTCAGACCGTGACGCACGTTTTACCTCTGGATTTTGGGAAAGTCTGCAAGAAGCTATGGGAACTTCGCTCAAGATGAGCACTGCTTTTCACCCTCAGACAGATGGGCAGACTGAGCGTGTTAATCAGATCATGGAAGATATGCTCAGGGCTTGTGTGATCGATTTCGAAGAATCTTGGGAGACACACTTGCCATTGGTTGAATTCGCCTATAACAACAGTTATCACACGAGTATCGGTATGGCTCCGTTCGAAGCACTGTACGGAAGACCATGTCGTTCCCCTTTGTGTTGGGCTGAAGTTAGGGATACAGAGTTGCTGGGACCAGATTTGGTAAGAGAAACCAATGAGAAGATTACTTTGGTCAAGGAGAGGATGAGAACCGCTCAAAGCCGATATAAGAGTTATGCTGATCGACGCCGGAAGGATTTGGAGTTTAGTGTTGGAGATCACGTACTCCTTAAGGTTTCACCAACCCGAGGAGTGGTACGTTTTGGTCTCAAGAAAGGAAAGCTAGCTCCGCGTTTCATCGGACCGTTTGAGATTTTAGAACGTGTCGGGAAGGTAGCTTATCGACTGGCACTACCACCGAAGATGTCTGGGGTTCACAACGTGTTTCACGTGAGTATGTTGAGGAAATACATACGAGACCCCTCACATGTGGTTAGTTATGACGACATTGAGACAAGTCATAACGTTTCTTACAAAGAAAGGCCCGTGAAGATTTTGGATCAAAGTATCAAGAGGCTGAGGAACAAAGAAATTCTATTGGTGAAGGTTCAGTGGAATCACCATGACGAGAACGAAGCCTCGTGGGAAGTTGAAGCTGATATGAGGAAGAAGTACCCAGAGTTGTTTCATGACTAGTTAGTCTTGATTTCGGGGGCGAAATCCTGTTTAAGGGAGGAAGGGTGTAATAACCTGCATTTCCATTTAATTTAAAAAGTCATGCCCATATTTAATTTATGTGTATTTGCATTGGCATATTTAAATTCTATTAGCATTGTCTGCTTTTATTTTATTTTCAGTCACTTGTTTGGAATATTTATTTCTTATCTAATTCACATTTAAATTCTATTGGGGGCCAAACTGCAATTTTACAAAAGTTAGTAATACCTGTGGGGATTTCAGAATCTGTATTTCAAAACGGTGAAAGTAACCTCTACAGACTCAATCAGTATTTTTATGAAACCAGTAAAACAATTCTTTAGTTAAAATGAATTTTCTGTATTTTTGTGGTGACCACCGCGCCCCGAAAATACCAGTTTATGTTCAAAACTTGTCACGCCCCGACGTAGCATAATTCAGGAAAGCATTTAATTTCCTATATGGACTCGTAAGTCGTGACAAGTGAGTATGACCAATTGTCCCTGCAAACAGATAACTTAAACAACATTCTATCAAGAGGTTACTAATAAATATAAACTCCAAATTAAAACTTACTAAACTATTACATAAGTCAAAGTCTTAGGCACAAACCGCCCTTATACAAAACTATCATAAAGTCTATTACAACCCCAAAATAAAAGACAATAGAAATATAAAGCAGCTTCCTGGAAAGACTCCTGCCTCTAACTAGCATAGTCAATGAACTCTGGCTGCTCCTGACCCTGAAAATCTGGACATACAGTCCAGGACGCATCAACGCCGTCAGCTTTTGCAAGCTGGTGAGCAAAATAAACATGTGCTCGCAATGTATATATAAGCATATAAAACAAAAGTCCAATTTAACATTAACAGTAATTTATTCAAGGTTCCAATTCCAACATAAGTCACGGGGGAAGATAGTAAACAATAAATATGTAATTGCACCTGATTCCTGTAACATCTTTACCTTACCAATTCTGCTCTTTAAAACAAACTCAATTCAACCAACGCATCAACTCAGATACCAGGGGTAATAACTACTCATTCATCCAATTCACACGCTATACTATCGCCTCCAATACCAGGAATACTATCCAATCGGTATTGAAGTCACACGCCACGCTACCGCCTAAGATACCAGGAATACTATCCGATCGATATCTAGGCCGATCACAACCAACCGTCGCTCCGGATATCAGGAATACTATCCGATCAATATCCGAAACGCGCGCCTTAGATACCAGGAATACTATCTGATCGATATCTAAGTCGTATACCACACTATCGCCTCAGATACCAGGAATACTATCCGATCGGTATCTAAACCGATCACAACCAACCGTCGCTCCGGATATTAGGAATACTATCCGATCAATATCCGAAACGCGCGCATTAGATACCAGGAATACTATCCGATCGATATCTAAGTCGTATACCACACTATCGCCTCAGATACCAGGAATACTATCCGATCGGTATCTAAACCGAACACAACATTGTCACCTCCAATACCAGGAATACTATCCGATCGATATTGAGGTCGTACGCCATACAACAACCCTTTTAGTCTTTCCACACTTTAGCACACGCTATGTATGTTAACATCATAAATCATAACCTCGTACATTAATCTCAAAGCCGAATAATCGTTCAATGCAAATTTCACTCTTATTTGATCAAATTAATTCTTGTTTCATCCAATTCTTAACCATAGACCTTATAATAATACATTTGTCAAACAGTTTCTTAAAAATGTCCCCAAAATGTTTTCCAAACAGTCCCTTACCAAAAATTACACAAACTGTCAAAACTGCCACCTCGCGCGAGCGGGTCGCGCGAGCGAGGGGGAGGGAAAATCGCGCGAGCGGATCGCGCGCGCGGAGGGGCTGGACAGGTCGCGCGAGCGGATCGCGCGCGCGGAGGGGCTGGACAGGTCGCGCGAGCAGATCGCGCGCGCGAGGGGGGGGAAAAAAGTCCGCGCGAGCGGGCCGCGCGATCGAACCTCGCGCGAGCGGGTCGCGCGCGCGAGTTCTTGCAGAACGTCATCTTCTTCGTCTTCTCCCCTGTTTTCAGTTTCTGGACTGAAATTACCCAGTTCCAGTTTCTGTTTCCAACATGTCATATGATATACGGTTTTCTTCGGTTTTTCGCGTAGATTACGAATACGCGATCAATTTTAATCAATACGGATTGTATCTCTTGATTTTCGTGATTAAAGTTAGAGTGACAAAACTTAAAATCATCAATACGTCGCCATACGGATGAATTACTCCGTAGGATTCGAACCGTAGCCTATTGGGATCAATATCTTTCAATTACAATTCACGGATTCGATTTTGATTAACTTTTTCAAAGCTCCATTTTTAAGCTCTAATGGTGTATCATATATATATACACATATATACACATATACATACAGAAATACACATATATAAACATGGCGAGTGAGTTTATAATACTCACTGAGGTGTTTACTATAGAGAATTTGAGATAGATAATTTCCCCCGAGAATTCCGTTGTTGAGAAAGCTCCTCCGTTTGTGATCTTGAGATATGTATATATGTATAACTATGAATGTGTGTATGAGTATGTATATACAGTATGTGTGTGTGTTTGTATCTTGAGAGATTGAGAGAGGTTGAGAGAATTTGAGAGAGTTTGAGAGTGAGAGATGAGGGACTGTGAGTGAGTGATTGAGAGAGAGAGACACCAACGTATATACATATATATAAACTGATGATATGAGTAGGCTCCAAGTTAGGCAAAGAAATCCTTCGGTGAGGTTGAGCTCACGTGCTCCCTCACCCAAACTGCGATAAGGATGCAGATTAAATCATAAACTGGTATTTTTCGGTTGAAAATAAAGATACAGAAAATTATATTAATGTAGGAATTAAATTCCCGGTTTAAACAAAAATATAGATATTGATTTTGAAACCTTAGAAAATATTTTGGAAATTACAGTTTGACCCCAGATAATTATTACAACGAGAAATTAAATCAAATACCCATGGAAATGAAATGCAATATGTATTTATTAATGATAATAAAATACAGGGCGTTACACCCTACCCACCTTAACAGAGATTTCGCCCCGAAATCTGAGCTAACTAATCCTGAAACAACTCGGGGTATCTAGTCCTCATGTCTGACTCTAACTCCCACGACGCCTCTCCTTCGTCATGATGCCTCCACTGAACCTTAACTAAAGGAACGTCTCTTCTTCTCAGTCTCTTGATACTCTGGTCGAGAATCCTCACAGGTCTATCCTTGTAGACAACATTCTGACTCGTCTCAATATCATCGAAATTAACCACATGTGAAGGATCCCGTATGTATTTCCTTAACATACTGACATGGAATACATTATGAACACCAGACATCTTTGGTGGCAACGCGAGCCGATAAGCCACTTTCCCAACACGCTCCAAAACTTCGAACGGTCCGATGAAACGAGGTGCCAACTTCCCTCTCTTCTGACCAAAACGCACTACTCCCCGAACAGGTGAAACCTTAAGGAGTACGTGATCACCGATACTGAACTCCAAGTCCTTTCGTCGTTGGTCCGCATAACTCTTGTGTCTACTCTGTGCAGTTGTCATCCTTTCCTTGACCAGTGAAATCTTCTCATTGGTCTCTCTCACCAAATCTGGTCCCAAAAGTTCCGTGTCTCCCACTTCAGCCCAACACAACGGAGATCGACAAGGTCGTCCGTACAAAGCTTCGAACGGCGCCATTCCAATACTTGAGTGATAACTGTTGTTATAAGCAAATTCGACCAACGGTAAGTGCGTCTCCCAAGACTCTTCAAAGTCAATTGCACAAGCTCTGAGCATATCTTCCATAATCTGATTAACACGCTCGGTCTGTCCATCGGTCTGAGGATGGAAAGCAGTACTCATCTTGAGCGAAGTTCCCATAGCCTTCTGCAGACTTTTCCAAAATCCCGAGGTAAAACGTGCATCGCGGTCTGATACAATTGTCACAGGTGCACCGTGCAGTCGCACCACTTGTTGAAGATACATTCGACTCATCCGTTCTACTGGGTAAGTCATATTGTACGCGATAAAGTGTGCAGACTTCGTCAAACGATCCACAATTACCCAAATCGCGTCGTGATTCTGTTGTGACCGGGGTAATCCAACCACGAAATCCATAGTTATGTGCTCTCACTTCCATCCTGGAACAGGTAAGGGTTGCAACAATCCCGAGGGTCTCTGATGTTCGGCCTTCACTTGTTGACAAGTCAAACATTTAGACACAAACTCGGCTACTTCTCGCTTCATCCCTTCCCACCAGAAGTTTCTCTTCAAATCCTTATACATCTTTGTTCCTCCTGGGTGTACTGTCAGTCTCGATTTATGTGCTTCTTCGAGAATATCTTTTCTCAAACCTTCTGAATCTGGCACACACAATCTGTCTCGACATCTGTACCCTCCATCGGCCCCAACCTTCCATTCTGTCGGGTCCTTTCCTGACATCTTGGCGAACCATACTTGAAACTTCTCATCTCCCTTCTGGGCTTCGATGATTCGACTCACAAGTGTTGGTTGTACTACGAGGCATCCAAAGTGCTGCCCGGCACTTCCCTCTGAAATCCGCATATCAAATTCTGCGATTGTCTCTAAAGCTTTCCATTCCCTCAACATCAATGAAGCAATCATTCCTCGAGGTTTCCGGCTCAGGGCGTCAGCGACTACGTTAGCCTTACCGGGGTGGTACTCTAATGTGAAGTCGTAATCCTTAATCAGCTCCATCCACCTACGTTGCCTCATGTTCAACTCCTTCTGAGTAAACAAATACTTAAGGCTCTTGTGGTCCGAGAACAAATCAAACTTCTCCCCAAAGAGGTAGTGTCTCCAGATCTTGAGCGCAAACACAACGGCTGCCAGCTCTAAATCATGAGTTGGGTAGTTCAATTCATTTGGCTTTAACTGTCGTGAACCATAAGCTATGACCTTTCCGTCTTGCATAAGGACACATCCCAATCCTTGATACGAGGCGTCACTAAAAATAGTGAACTTCTCACCATCCCTTGGTATCGCAAGCACTGGCGCTGTTGTCAATTTCTCCTTCAATTTCAGAAAAGCGCGTTCATGCTTATCAGTCCATTCAAACTTCAAGTCTTTCTTAGTCAACCCAGTTAACGGGGCTGCTATCTTTGAGAATCCTTCCACAAATCTCCGATAGTAACCGGCGAGTCCCAGAAAACTTCTGACTTCTGTAGCATTGGTCGGCCGAGTCCAATTCGCCACTGCATCGGTCTTTGATGAGTCTACCGCGATTCCTTGTTGAGAGATCACATGCCCGAGAAACTTAACTTCCTGAAGCCAGAATTCACACTTGCTGAATTTAGCATACAGGCGGTGATCCTTGAGAGTCTGCAACGCGATCCTCAGGTGTTGTTCATGCTCTTCCTCTGACTTGGAATAGATCAAAATATCATCAATAAAGACAATAACGAACTGATCTAAGTATGGCTTGAATACTCTGTTCATCAAGTCCATAAACACAGCCGGAGCATTCGTCATCCCAAATGGCATCACTAAGAACTCGTAGTGTCCGTATCTCGTCCTGAAAGCAGTCTTAGGTATGTCTTCCTTCCGCACCCTCAACTGGTGATACCCTGACCGTAGATCAATCTTAGAAAAGGTCGTGGCTCCTTGCAACTGATCAAACAGATCGTCTATTCGAGGTAAAGGATACTTATTCTTGATAGTAACCTTATTCAGCTCTCGGTAGTCAATACACAACCGCATCGTCCCATCCTTCTTCTTCACGAACAACACTGGTGCTCCCCAGGGTGAAGTACTTGGACGAACAAAACCCAACTTCTCAAGTTCTTGAACTTGTTCCTTCAGCTCCAACAACTCTGTAGGGGCCATCCTGTAGGGAACCTTGGTTATAGGTCGAGTACCTGGCACCAATTCCACACAGAATTCTATGTCCCTTTCCGGCGGTAATCCTGAAATATCTCGGAATACTTCCTCGAACTCTTTGATTACCGGTATAGATGATACTGTCACCTCTGCACTGACAACCTCAATGTTTGCTAGGCATCTAGTGAGGAACATATCACCCGAAGGGTTACATTGGAAATCGAAGAGTCGATTCCCCTTGTCCGCAAATGTGATCCTCTTCCTTGCACAATCCAACTTCGCATCATTCTTCTCGAGCCAATCCATTCCCAGGATTATATCGAACTCCTTCATCGATAGAACCACCAAACTTGCCAAAAGTTCACGGTCTCCTAACCGTAGAGAACAATCCTTACACACATGTAATAACTTGACTGTGGTCCCTAAGGGTGAGACAGCACTCAAAGCTTCCTCTAAACGATGCGGTACGATACCCAACTTCTGAATGATCTTAACAGATATAAAGGAATGTGTAGCACCCGTGTCAAATAAAACTTTAACATGAGAGTTAAACAAGGTTAGAGTACCTTCCACTGCTCGTTGCTCGGGCGGTCCCTCCTCATTGGTACCTTCTTCATACCCTGTCTCCTCATAGCCAGCAGCCTCGGGAATGACAGCATTCAGACGGGCTTGTCCTTGCTGACCATAGTTACCCTTCCTAGGAGCCTTGCATTCTGGACTTATGTGGCCTGGCATGCCACAATTATAGCACACAACTCCTGGACGATCCGTACGCCTAGGTGCTCTGCAATCTTTAGCTCGATGACCGGGAACTCCACAATTGAAGCAGTTGTTGTTTTTGGCCCCTTCTATTGCTAGAGGCTGATACTGCTGAACTGCTTGTGTCTGCTGTGGTTTCTTTCCTCCATCCCAGGTCCTTTTCTGTCCTTGAGGGTGCCCTGGTTTCTGTCCTGGAAAGCCCTTCTGCGGAGGTCGATTTCCAAATGGCTTCGAATTCTGACACCCATCATTCTCCAACCCCGTAGCCAATCTCACCAGGGCTTCAAATGACTGGCCCAAATGCTCCATAGTCAAATGTCGGAGAGACAGGTTGAGACCTCGGTGATACTTCTTGATTTTCTTCTGGGGTGTGTCCACCATATGTGGAGCAAAGCGAGACAGACGCTCAAATCGGGTAGTGTACTCTCGGACAGTCAGATTCCCTTGAGTCAACTCCATAAACTCTTTCTCCCTCTTGTCCTTCTCTTCTTCGGGGAAATACTTCTCAAGAAATCTTTCCTTAAACACCACCCACGGCATTCTCCTTGCAGCTTCTTCCCCAATTGTCGCCTTTTCAGCATCCCACCAATCAGCCGCTGCATAAGACAGCTGAAAGATAGCCAGACGCTTCTTCTCCAGATCAGTGCACTCTATGGTCTCAAAGATACGCTCCATCTGACGTAGCCACTGTTCCGCTTGCCAGGGTTCATCAGTTCCCGCAAAATACTCAGGTCGCAAAGCGCGAAACTCCTTGAGAAGCTTGTCTCCAGTCTGGTGGGCTTGCCTCCCATTCCCGTTGTAATTCCCATTCTGATTATTGTTCCTTGCGTTCTGATCACTAACCCTCTCCAATCTTCTAACAAAGGCCTCAAACATTCCGGTTGGATCTATTACCGGGGGTGCATCTTCAATAGCGGGACGATTCCTGAGATTTCTTCCAGCCATCTGATCGAGAGAACGGTACCTATCCATCAATCAACAGAATTCGGTCAACCCCTCGTGAAGAAAGAAAACTCTAAACGATAGAAAGCGACTAGATACGGAATAAAGTCGAACTATCTTATCTTAATTCTATCTTAATGGGAGATCCTATGTGTCTGGACAATCGGTCGAGCCATAACCTGGCTCTGATACCAAAAAGCCTGTCACGCCCCGACGTAGCATAATTCAGGAAAGCATTTAATTTCCTATATGGACTCGTAAGTCGTGACAAGTGAGTATGACCAATTGTCCCTGCAAACAGATAACTTAAACAACATTCTATCAAGAGGTTACTAATAAATATAAACTCCAAATTAAAACTTACTAAACTATTACATAAGTCAAAGTCTTAGGCACAAACCGCCCTTATACAAAACTATCATAAAGTCTATTACAACCCCAAAATAAAAGACAATAGAAATATAAAGCAGCTTCCTGGAAAGACTCCTGCCTCTAACTAGCATAGTCAATGAACTCTGGCTGCTCCTGACCCTGAAAATCTGGACATACAGTCCAGGACGCATCAACGCCGTCAGCTTTTGCAAGCTGGTGAGCAAAATAAACATGTGCTCGCAATGTATATATAAGCATATAAAACAAAAGTCCAATTTAACATTAACAGTAATTTATTCAAGGTTCCAATTCCAACATAAGTCACGGGGGAAGATAGTAAACAATAAATATGTAATTGCACCTGATTCCTGTAACATCTTTACCTTACCAATTCTGCTCTTTAAAACAAACTCAATTCAACCAACGCATCAACTCAGATACCAGGGGTAATAACTACTCATTCATCCAATTCACACGCTATACTATCGCCTCCAATACCAGGAATACTATCCAATCGGTATTGAAGTCACACGCCACGCTACCGCCTAAGATACCAGGAATACTATCCGATCGATATCTAGGCCGATCACAACCAACCGTCGCTCCGGATATCAGGAATACTATCCGATCAATATCCGAAACGCGCGCCTTAGATACCAGGAATACTATCCGATCGATATCTAAGTCGTATACCACACTATCGCCTCAGATACCAGGAATACTATCCGATCGGTATCTAAACCGATCACAACCAACCGTCGCTCCGGATATCAGGAATACTATCCGATCAATATCCGAAACGCGCGCCTTAGATACCAGGAATACTATCCGATCGATATCTAAGTCGTATACCACACTATCGCCTCAGATACCAGGAATAATATCCGATCGGTATCTAAACCGAACACAACATTGTCACCTCCAATACCAGGAATACTATCCGATCGATATTGAGGTCGTACGCCATACAACAACCCTTTTAGTCTTTCCACACTTTAGCACACGCTATGTATGTTAACATCATAAATCATAACCTCGTACATTAATCTCAAAGCCGAATAATCGTTCAATGCAAATTTCACTCTTATTTGATCAAATTAATTCTTGTTTCATCCAATTCTTAACCATAGACCTTATAATAATACATTTGTCAAACAGTTTCTTAAAAATGTCCCCAAAATGTTTTCCAAACAGTCCCTTACCAAAAATTACACAAACTGTCAAAACTGCCACCTCGCGCGAGCGGGTCGCGCGAGCGAGGGGGAGGGAAAATCGCGCGAGCGGATCGCGCGCGCGGAGGGGCTGGACAGGTCGCGCGAGCGGATCGCGCGCGCGGAGGGGCTGGACAGGTCGCGCGAGCGGATCGCGCGCGCGAGGGGGGGGAAAAAAGTCCGCGCGAACGGGCCGCGCGAGCAAACCTCGCGCGAGCGGGTCGCGCGCGCGAGTTCTTGCAGAACGTCATCTTCTTCGTCTTCTCCCCTGTTTTCAGTTTCTGGACTTAAATTACCCAGTTCCAGTTTCTGTTTCCAACATGTCATATGATATACGGTTTTCTTCGGTTTTTCGCGTAGATTACGAATACGCGATCAATTTTAATCAATACGGATTGTATCTCTTGATTTTCGTGATTAAAGTTAGAGTGACAAAACTTAAAATCATCAATACGTCGCCATACGGATGAATTACTCCATAGGATTCGAACCGTAGCCTATTGGGATCAATATCTTTTAATTACAATTCACGGATTCGATTTTGATTAACTTTTTCAAAGCTCCATTTTTAAGCTCTAATGGTGTATCATATAGATATACACATATATACACATATACATACAGAAATACACATATATAAACATGGCGAGTGAGTTTATAATACTCACTGAGGTGTTTACTATAGAGAATTTGAGATAGATAATTTCCCCCGAGAATTCCGTTGTTGAGAAAGCTCCTCCGTTTGTGATCTTGAGATATGTATATATGTATAACTATGAATGTGTGTATGAGTATGTATATATAGTATGTGTGTGTGTTTGTATCTTGAGAGATTGAGAGAGGTTGAGAGAATTTGAGAGAGTTTGAGAGTGAGAGATGAGGGACTGTGAGTGAGTGATTGAGAGAGAGAGACACCAACGTATATACATATATATAAACTGATGATATGAGTAGGCTCCAAGTTAGGCAAAGAAATCCTTCGGTGAGGTTGAGCTCACGTGCTCCCTCACCCAAACTGCGATAAGGATGCAGATTAAATCATAAACTGGTATTTTTCGGTTGAAAATAAAGATACAGAAAATTATATTAATGTAGGAATTAAATTCCCGGTTTAAACAAAAATATAGATATTGATTTTGAAACCTTAGAAAATATTTTGGAAATTACAGTTTGACCCCAGATAATTATTACAACGAGAAATTAAATCAAATACCCATGGAAATGAAATGCAATATGTATTTATTAATGATAATAAAATACAGGGCGTTACAAAACTGTCCATGTTGTGTTTAATTTTCCCAGATTTTTGGAAGTGACGTAAAGTATGACATGACTTGTACTTTATTGCTATTAATGGAAACTCATCATTTGCTTAAGCTTTGTTTGTCAATGCTTGGTGTGTGTGTGTATTGTTGTGCCAAAAGCTATTTTTCCCAAACACTATTGGAATTGCCCCCTATTACTCTAGCTTACCTCTTCACAATCTGAGGATATATATGTATACGTAAGTGTATCACACACACACACACCTGTAATTCTTGTAGTTCATATGGGATTGATTGAGAAACTAATACTTGAAATTCAATGAGGAGTCTCCAAGGTTGAACTTGGAGCCCAAGTTCTCTCTATTGGGTCCTATATAGGTATAACTCTCATTACACACACACATTCTGCACATCACTAAACACAGAGAGTTTAGAGAGAGTTCAGAGAATAGAATTTCAGATTTTAGTGAGAGAAGAGTTTGAACCTCCATAGCTAAAGCTTGAAGTTTCTATTGGGATTGCCTATTTCTAATTTCTTTCTCAACAATTCCTTTGTTCTCAATATCAGTGAGTATTCTAAACTCACTAAGACTGTAATTTCATAATTATTTGATGTGTAATTGTTAAGGTTGTATATCACCATTGATATTTGTACGTTGAAGTTCATGGCTTGAAAAATGGAGATTTCCCAAACTCAACCAAAACCCGTTTTGTTAGATGAATATGATAGATTTCATGTCATATATACTATACCCAAAGTTTTAGAGCTTAATTTGTTCACATAAGAAAGTATATAAGAAAATTAATTTTGACATGTTTTAGTTTTTCCTAAAATTGGAGAGCTATGAATCAAATGGTGTTAAATTGACTTTAGATTCTTAATCCTTGTGAAAAACCGAAGAGAACCATATATTACACGACCTAGGGAGTATTGAATCTGAAAATGGGTCATTTTAGACCCTGTTTTGCTGAAACAGGGAAGTCTGGGGGAAGAAGACGAAGCCTCAGCTTCATCTCGCGCCACGATCGCGCGCGCGAGAATCGCGCGAGCGGCCCGCGTGAGCGACCCCTCGCGCGAGCGGCCCGCACGCGCGAGGTAGCCTTCCCCAGGCAGACGCAAGAGTTCATATATATATAATGGAAAATTGGCTGGTCGCGCGAGCGAGGGTCGCGCGAGGACCCCTTCGCGCGAGCGATCCGCGCCCGCGACCCTGCTTTCCTCAGGCAGACAGAAAAGGTTATTAATAAAGGAAAAATGGGCTTATCGCGCGAGCGGCCCGCGCGAGCGACCCTTCGCGCGAGCGGCCCGCGCGCGCGAGGTAGTGCAGTTTCTGTTTTTGTCTGTTTTTCTGTTAAGGGACTGTTTGGATGAAATTTATATACTGTTAAGGCTCTGTTTAGGAATTTAGTTGATCAGAACTCTAATTGGTTATGTTTAAGTGATTTAAACATTGTAGTATAACTCATTAATTCCCGTACGCGTGTTGTTTCTTAATTCTGCATTTTTGTTTAAGTGCATACCATTCATGTGAGTCAGTGGTACATGCATAGGGGTGTCAGTCTGTGTGGAAAAGAGTAATGGTAGTGTGGAAAGGGTATGAGATTGTGTTTGTGGTTGTGGTCGTGGTTGTGGTCGTGGTTGTGGTTGAGTATGAGTTTGTGGTCGTGGTTGTGGTTGTGGTTGTGGTAGAGTTTGTGGAAGAGGGTATCTTTGAAATGCGACGGTGGCAAATAAGGACACTCCCTGACGCCCATGGAAGCGTTAAAGTGTGTGAAGCCGAACTCGGACATTCCCTGGCACCCATGGTAGTGCTAAAGTGTGGCCTACGGACACTCCCTGATAACTCAAGTCTGGATACTGTGTGAGGGGTTGCCCCGGTATTTGCATGGCGGTTAGGGTATTCAAAGTGTGAGGCATTGGACACTCCCTGGTACCCCGGACCAAAGTGTGAGGGAAACTGGACACTCCCTGGCGCCCCGTTGCTAAAGTGTGGCTATCGGAGTGTTTTAAAGATACCAGGAGTAGGATAGTGGGTTGTTGTTGATGTCGAGAGAAAAGAGTCGGCGAGATGAGTGTGGTGCATTGTCTCATTTCACGAGTATCTGTATTTATGAATGCAAGACTTTTATTATATTCCTTGTTGTTTTATAAAATAAATTCTTTCAGTATTTTAATAATGGAAAAAGGTAAATGGGTATGATTTACATTCAAAGTCATGTTTTTAATACTCACCAGCTTCTTGAAGCTGACGACGTTGATGCGTCCTGGACATTCGTGTTCAGGCTTTTCAGGTTACAATCAGGAGGAATCATACGACTATGCTAATTGAGAATGGCTGCATCTGGAATAAAGAAACTGTTTATTTTATGCATTAAGTTTAGTTGTTTGAGTTTTAAACTGTTTTGCTGTTAAGGATGACTGTAATAGACTTTAAGATATTATTTTATTTTCAAGGCGGTCTGTGCCTTAGTTGACCCCGGTTTATAAGATGTAATAAGATAGAAAATTTTTGTAAGCCTTGATTGCTTTACTCTGATTATTATGTTTTATTGTTTGACGTTTGGGACGGAATCGATCCTTCAAACTGTCGCGACCTACGGGTCCATAAAGGAAATTAAACGCTTTCCTTATTTATGCTACGTCGGGGCGTGACAGGATCACTGGAGATAACTTGAGGCAGATGTAGCCCTGAAGGCAGAGATTCACTGGCAAAGTTAAGGATGGGAACGGGAAATGGTAGAGCAGCATTATCGTCCTCAACATGCTCCACAGATACTTATCTTGGTGAGGAAGAACCTGAAAAGAAATGAACAGTTTCTAGAAAGGTAACATCCAAAGTGTGATAAAAGTGACGAGTGGTAGGATCATAACATCGATACCCTTTAGACATGGATGAATACCCCAAAAAGACATATTGAATCACCTTATTATCAAGTTTGATACGGGTAGGACTCATATTTTGGACAAAAGAAGTACAACCAAAGACCCGTGGCAAAATAGGAAAAAGAGTACTATCAGGCTTAAGCACGTGAAGAGGTGTATTGCCCTGTAGTACTCGACCGGGAGTATGATAAATAAGGTAAGTGGCAGTGAGAACAGCCATGTGCCAAAAAATTTAGAACGCCCATACCACTAAGAGACATCTAACCACATACATGATATGACGATTTTAACGTTTTGCCACGCCATTCTATTCTAGAGTATCAGGACATGTAAGAAGTTGGAGAAGGGCAGATCTAAACTCATCTGTTATATACTCCCTACCATTATCAGACCGAATATTACACACAACAATATGATATTGGGTTTCGATCATTTGCAAAAAATTTCTAAAATGAGTAAAGACTTTAGATTTTTTCTTCATCAGATAAACCCAAGTACAACGAGTGTAATCATCAATAAATGTGACATAATAACGGTGTTGAGAGAGGGTCGTGATAGGTGAAAGCCTCTACACATCAGAATGAATAAGATCAAAGGCACTAGGTGCCCGGTGCATGCGAGGAATATAGGTAGTGCGAGTATGTTTTCAAAGTTCACACACCATAAATTTAAAATTAGAATCCTTGCAAGCTTGTGTTAAAAAAGGAAATAACCAACACAAATATTGAAAATTTGCATGTCGTAGATGAGCATGCCATAACTCTAATGTTTGAAGAGAAAATATATAATTATTTGAGGTTGGAAAAACATTATTTGAGACTGGAAAAATAGAAGCTTAGAGACTAGAGGATAACACTTTGGAAGATGGCGGATCACTAATATAGTAGAGACCATCTCGCTCATACCCCCTGCAAAAAATCTTATTCAAAGTCAGATCCTGCAAATAACAACAGTTGGGTAGGAAAACAACGATACAATTATAACTGTTAGCAAGACGATTAATAGAAAGAAGATTATAGGCAAAGTTTGGGACATAATAAACAGAGGAAAGAGTGATGCCTGGGGATAACCGTGCCCTGACTATGGATGGGAATGTATGACCCATCGGCTATACGAACATACTGATCAATGGAAGTAAAAGAAGATGCAAAAATAGAATGTTCACCAGTCATGTGGTTATTGGCACCAGAATCCAGAATCCAAGAGGGGTTGTCTGACTTACCATGAAGAGCGGTAGGAATGCCTGCAATAATAGCGGCCATGGGCCGGAAGATGAGGGGCAAGCACCATCTATTTTTATATCAGCCATGAAACTAGCAAGGATTTATAATCAGGAAGAAACCTGAAAAATCACACGGCTTCGGAAGGGAGTACTACGATCAACAAGAACAGCTAGAAACTCAGCAGGAAATAGGAACAATCAAAAACTCGGTCACGAGTTGGAAACTCGACGAAAGATAGGGGCAATCAAAAACTCGATCACCCAGACTGAAGACGAAGAGCACGATACGGGCTCTTAGCACATCACGAACATGCCCTTATAGAGGGCACAGGGACAGCTGAGGGGCTATGACACCAAGTCGAAGGCTTGGAAGGCTGCGCCACATAGGGAGTGAGCACTAGGGGTTACGGCGTAGTGACTGTAGGTGGTGTTGAGGTCACCAAGGAATGGGCAGGGGTGAGGGGTTATGGCGAGGATGTGGTGGTGAGGGAAAAGTACGGTGAGGCTGTGGTGGTGATAGAGGCTGCGGCATAGCAAAGGGGTAGTGGTGGGTAGGTTAGATTTGTGTGTAGCTCTGATACCAAGAAGAATTAGAGAAAGGGATAATTTTATTCAATATGATCCCATATATATATATATACTATTACGGAGAAGAAAATAAAAGGAAAAAGAATAATGGAAAATAAAAACCAATAAATACTAATAAAGGTGGTCAACATGACCCATAAATAAGACATAAAATAAGGAGTAAAATCCCTTAATTCCAACAAACATATTTATCTTGAAACTCGTTGAGCAACCCTTCAAATTCACCTTCTTCATTGGTTATCTCACCAAAAGTGCTAGTAAATGACCTAATATCAATCCTCCATTGTGAATGTATACAACTAAGAGGTAGTACCCCATCTTTCAAAATCAAACATATCATCTTATGAGAACAAGGGAGAACCATGGTAGATGTAAAATTACCAGTGAATATAGATGGCATTTTACCTAACTTGATCATCTCATGTTGCTCAAGTAGCTCTTTCATTGCAAACATAGACACATGAGTATTAACTTCCTTGAAAAAGGGAATATTACATGCACTATGGGAAATACGAAGTCTTTCACTTAAGAGTTGTGTCTTTATCTCTTCAAACTCATTTTTAATAGCTAAGCATATTTTATCTTTCACTTGGCAAAGTTCACCACTCGAATAAAGCAAATATTTCTTAAGCTTTGAGTGTGCAACTTCCTCTCTTGAAGACACACGATTTCCTAAGTGAAGATATTTTTCAGTCCATGCACCAATGAATCAATCGTTAAGCGGGAGCCATGTTCTACGTATATAACTTAAAACTTCTTCCTTACCTTTATACAAAAGTTTAAACAATTGCCAAGCTTCCTCAAATGATGCTTCATAGGTAGATTGTACAATCAAATTCCAAGTAGATAGGAATGAATCCCAAACCTCTTGCACTTCAAAGTGATGCTTACAATTAGATACTATATTTTTGTTAATGTGCCACATACACAATATGTTATGAGTGTTGGGGAAGACAACTCGAATAGCATTCATTAATGCCAACTCCCTATCGGAGACAATGACAGAAGGTTGACATCCAGGGCCCAATATCTTGCTAAATTTCTTTAAAGCCCAAATATAATCTCCTTCCCCTTCTTTACTCAAAAGGCAAAACATGAATAGAAAGATGTGTTGAAACATGAGATCCCAACAATGTCATGTAATGGCATCTTATACTTGTTTGTCTTGTAAGTACAATCCCTAACACATTAAAGAAGTTCCTAGTTAATGTGATCAACATCGGATGTGCAAAAATCAATTGTGTCAAATGCCCACTTTCATCTTGTGCCAAGTTATAAATGAAACTACCTTGACCAAGTTCTTCAAACAAAGCTTGAATTGAATTACGACCACCCAACTTGTCCTTATAAATTTCCGATTTCATATTGTAGATGGTCTTAGACACAACTTGAAGATTAGGATTATTTTGCCGCAAAGAAGAAATAATTTGACATGGTCCAATTCCCGATACACTCATTTCATGAACACTTTTGACATCTTCTTTAGACAAATGACGACAAGTAGGGTGTCCAAAGATATCAGTAGATGGTTCATGCTTTTATGTAAGCTATTTGTAATCTCAAGTGTCCAAAAGCCATCCATTTGCCTCTTTCCTTTAATTTCAAATGAGCAATTTATAAGGCGCCTTGCCGATTTCATTTGGCGTTGCTCTATGGGAATATTAAGTCTAACAACCTCCCCTATCACAACCAGTAGTCACGTATTTATTTTTTCTTGAGCTTTTGATTAATACCAAAAAATCTCTTAACACTGCTAAGAAGCTCCTCACGAGTAAGATATTTCTTCTCAAGTTGTTGGGAACATTCAACTATTTTTTCAAAATTCATATTACCTAAATCAAACATTCAAAAATCATATGTATCACAAAATCATCTTACATGCAACTATTTCTATTGAACTTCAACTTTAAATTTTTTTTCCCCAAATTTTTTTCTTTTTTTTTCCTAAAATTTTTCAAAAATTATATGTGTCACAAATCATCTTGCATTTAACTAGTTCTTCTGAACTCCTACTGTATTTTTCTAAGAAAAAAAAAACTGTATTTTTTGAGTTCTATGATGACCCTAAAAAGAGCCCAATCTTCAAGCTAGATTCAATCTTCAAACAATCTTTTTAGGAAAAAAATGTACTCCCTCCGTCCCATTTTATGTCCTTTTTGGGATGTCCCAAAATTGTTGTCTACTTTACAAAATTAGTATGCAAATTTTACTTAGTTTCCCAAACTACCCTTCCTTGCAATTAATACCAAAACAAAACAAAAAAAGAAAGTGTAATAATTATGGGCAATTGTGGAAAGTAGGTGTAGATTCTTTTTGTCTCCTTAAATAGTTATATTCCCCAAGAGGAACACATAAAATGGGACGGAGGGAAAAAGGATGATACAGAGAGATTAAAACTTACCTTCGAACTGGGAGGGAGGAGGATCGACGACCTTTGTGAGGCAACGGCGAGGTGAGGCGACTGCTGCGGCTGCGGTGGAGAGTGAGGTTCGACAACAACAAGGAGGGAGTGAGGATTGGCCTCTGTGAGGGTGAGGGAGTGATCAGGAGTATCCGTATTTAGAGAGACTGCAGAGAGGGAGTGTGTGGATATCGCATTTTTCTTACCCACAGCTTTTCAAAATCAAATTCAAAAACAAATGAGTCGCCACTTAATTTTTAAAAGGAGAATTAAGAAACCATTTTAAAAGCAAACTGATCTTTTAGAAACCAGAGATTAACTAGGTCCGGGGATTATGGAATGAGAGAGGAAGGAGCCCGTCGGACTAAAACACCCTCTCTCATCCTATCTTGCGATAGGCCTCTACTCAACATCCTTTTAATCAAATTTATTAATCTAAGCATGCCCTAAACTAATACATATATACATATACATCACAAAAGCATATCCAAAGGGTGTAAAATTGCAATTGACAAAATACCATTCAAAAGCCACATAATTCAGGTAGCAAGCGATATGATATGCAATAGAGAACAAGTGAACTTACCCGGGATCCAGCAGCGATAGTAAACGTGCAATGCATGCGAACAAAATAAAATCCTAAAAAGGAGTCTCTAATCACATATACACATAAGGCAAAACCTAATTCTAAGGTGTCGCGCATTAAGTCAAAAAATCAATAAAATCAAGAAATTAAGATAAACTAAAGAGGAGTCCTAGAAATCGTACCTTAATAGCGCTACAAAACAAAGGGTTAGTCCACATGCTTCACATAATAATAATATGATATCAAACAATCAATCCTAATTCTCTAGCTTATACCTAGCAAGCAATGAAATCCAACTTTATCCAATTACTAGTTCTAATTATAAGCATTAATGTACATAAATGAATGGATGTGAACAAGAATAAGACATGGATTTATTCACTAATTTGGGTCACTTAACCTCTGGATTTAAGCTAAATTATCATTATTAGGATATGGTTTAAGCCCTAAGTCATAAGAGAATCATTTGGGCCATTATTTACAAAGTTGGTCAAATGTGTCATGAAATTCTGAAAATTGCAGAGAGCAGACCAGAACTTTAAGAAAAGAAAAAGCATGTCTCCCATGGTTTGATGTAGGTGAATTTTGGACACAAGATGCCTCTGTTAGTCTAGTTTCCAAATCAAAAAGAAAATCAAAGTTTCAACGGTTAGATCTCTGGGAAAAGGACAAACACCAGACATCACTCAGAGATGTACAACTCTCTGTCCAGAGATTTTGTTTGATTTTTTAAAAATAGTAAAATAATCCGAAATGCTTCATTATTTTTAGGGTATCTTTCTAACACATTAAACCTCATAGAAAAAATTATTAGAGACCCCAAAAACTCCATTAGAATTCTGATTTATGAATTTCAAAATGGACTTGATGTTCTGAAACTATTCTGAAACTCTGGACAGATTGTGGTTGGCTCACAAAACCCATGATCAAACCCTTCTAAACATAAAACCACCTTAAAACAAAAATTACAGTGGTAGATTACTGTGTTATTGACACTTTCCCGTTGGTTTCACTTGATTTCAACGGTTAGATTTCGAACTAAAAATCTTTGATCAAAAACAGTTTGTGAATTCACTGTTTTCATTTGTCAAGTTCAACTTTTATTTGTTAACCCCAACTATTAAACCATGAAGTTGGGTTTAAACCAAACCACTTCTCCTACCATTTGATGGTCATTGGAGGCTAGAGACTTTTATATTTGTAGATTTTAAATGAAGTATGAATAGACTTTATGAAATCTCAAGATGATGAATCAAAACCATAGGGATGAGTTTAGACCCAAAATACTTTCTCCTACCACTTGATGGTCATTGGAGATGAAGATATGGTTAATACTCATGGGTCTCAAAGGAATATAGAAGGGATTCCATGAAACATCAAGCTAGAGGACTCAAGTCATAAGCATGGACTTGGATCCATCTATTTATTTATAAAAAGTGATGATCAAACTTTGACTCCCATGTGAAGTATAAGCTTACATGAGATTCAAAACATCAAACTCAAGAGCTTTCAAAGGAGATATTGAAGATCTCCAAGAATCTCAAAAGAAGAACATAAACAAGGAAAATAGAAGAAGGATCAAAGAACTAGGAAGTAAGGACTTCCAAGTTTACTTAACAAACTCTAAAACTTAATCAAGAAAAACTAAATGACTTGTAAATTAGAAGCTCAAAAGAAAGAAAACACAACTAAGATTAGAGGGTCACCTCCAAACTATCCTCAAAGTTTCTCTCCTTTGAAGATCTTCCAAACTCTTCTTCAAACTCTCCAAACTCTCCTTTTTTTCTCTCCAAAAAATGTTGGTGTAATGGTAGTCTTTTTTGTGTTTCCCCTTCTTTTTTGTCTCTCCTTTTCAATGAAGATACCTCTTCTTATATAGACAAAAATACCTAGGTAATTTCAGTAAATTCGGAGTAAAAGACAGGTGTAAATCCCTCATTTGGTGGTACAATATGTACTTTCTGAAATTAGGCAGACTGCTGCCCAGCGCGGCAGTCCAGAAACTTTCGCGACAGTCCGTGAATGCCGCCGCGGCAGTTCGTGAATGCCGTCGCGGCACTACGCGTCTGCCGCGCGGCATTCATCAAATGTCGCGAAAATTAATGGATTGCCGCGTTTTTGTCAGTCTTACTTTATCAGTTTTTTGTTCTTATTCGCATACGCATACGTATTGCACTGCAAAATACAGACTTTAAAAGTGAACGGCAGTCAGATAATGTTGGCGGCACTTGGTGAATGCCGGACCGGCACTCCCTGACTGCCGTGCGGCACTTAGTGAGTGCCGCGGTAGTCTGCCGTGTGCCGTTTTTAGCTAAGATTCCCTCTTTAGGTCTTCCTTCTTTTCAAAGCAAATTATTTTTGAAGATCTTTTCCGAAAATTGTGTTTTATATCCGAATTCACCTAAATACCTGGTATTTTCTCCTTTTTGTGAAATTTTATCGCGTTTTGGAGACTTTTTGAAGAGCTTGGAATACTTCAAAATCTTTCGGTCCTTATCATCATCGGACTTGGAGGTGACACTCTCCTAAATTCGACGTTAGGTCAAAATTGGGGTGTCTACAGTTTTCCCCTCTTCGGCAGAGCTTGTGGAGTAACGCGTGCCACAAGTGAATGTCGAAGCCTGTGTGAAGACAAGCCTTTGACCAGACCGTCGAATTTAGGTAAAAACAAAATGCGTTGCAAAAGAGAACATGCGTGCGGCAATGGTTCATGCTGGTCGTGCTCGATGATGAGCTGCCTACGTATCCATTCAGGAATCAGACCAAGACGTAGTTCGGGCAGGAGCCAAACATACACAAACGCAAATAGTCATACGGATGAATGCACCTATCTTATTGTGATGCACGTGCTCAAGCAATTTCGTGCTCCATATAATGCCTATGCGACATATTGTTCTTTCTTAGTACCAAAAAGCAACCTATGCCATTCTACTCATGATGTCATTCCATTCTGGGAGAGTCATGACCGTCATAGATGCGCTTACTATGTTTAATTCTCTGACATTCTTCAAGAGTCATCTAATCGTCTAGGATGCGCTACACGCCTTATACCTTGGTGTCAAATTAGAAACCACGCTTTCCGAAAGATTGAGGTGCGCTTCGCGCCTTATAATCGGGTGTCTTCCAAGAATCATCTGATCGACTGAGATGCGCTATGCGCCTTATACTCCAGTGTCAAATCAGGAACCACGCTGAAAGACTGAGATGCGCTACGCGCCTTATACTCCGGTGTCGAATTAGGAAACACGCTGAAAGACTGAGATGCGCTACGCGCCTTATACTCCGGTGTCTTCCAAAAATCATCTGATCGACTGAGATGCGCTACGCGCCTTATACTCCAGTGTCAAATCGAGAACCACGCTGAAAGACTGAGATGCGCTACGCGCCTTATACCCTGGTGTCTTCCAAAAATCATCTGAATCGACTGAGATGCGCTACGCGCCTTATACTCCGGTGTCAAATCAGGAACCACGCTGAAAGACTGAGATGCGCTACGCGCCTTATACCCCGATGTCTTCCAAAAATCATCTGATCGACTGAGATGCGGTACGCGCCTTATACTCCGGTGTCGAATCAGGAAACACGCTGAAAGACTGAGATGCGCTACGCGCCTTATACTCCGGTGTCTTCCAAAAATCATCTGATCGACTGAGATGCGCTACGCGCCTTATACCCCGGTGTCTTCCAAAAATCATCTGATCGACTGAGATGCGCTACGCGCCTTATACTCCGGTGTCAAATCAGGAACCACGCTGAAAGACTGAGATGCGCTACGCGCCTTATACCCCGGTGTCTTTCAAAAATCATCTGAATCGACTGAGATGCGCTACGCGCCTTATACTCTGGTGTCAAATCAGGAACCACGCTGAAAGACTGAGATGCTCTACGCGCCTTATACCCCGGTGTCAAATCAAAAATCATCTGATCGACTGAGATGCGCTACGCGCCTTATACTCCGATAAAGATCGACCAAACAGATGCTGCCATCGAGGACTAACGCAAGTTCAAAAAGATTTCCATTGATGAGTGACAAGGATTGCCATTGAGGCCTAAAAGAGATTGCCATTGAGTACTTACGCAAATGATGCTGCCATTGAGGTCTAATGAGGGTTGACGGGGATTGCCTTCGAGGACTAACAGAAATTGCCATTGAGGACTAATGAGGGTTGCCATTGAGGCCTAACACAAATGATGCTACCATTGAGGCCTAACACAAATAATGCTGCCATTGAGGACTAATGCAAGGTTGTCATTGAGGACTAATGCAAGGTGAAGAGAAGCTGCCATTGAGGACTAATGCTTTAGAGAAGCACTAAACAACATGGTAAGATATTGGTCAATAGCCACTCAGAGACTTACAAGCAAGAACGATGGTCAACAACCTTTCAAGGACTTATGAAAGCGATAATCAACAGCCCTTTTGGGGACTTATGTTGCAATAGCAGAGATCAACAACCTCACAAAAACTTATGTTGCAATTTTTTTAAAAAAATCGAGAGTCAATCGGACTCAAATCAGTTCAGTTCAGTTCAATTTCTTAAGTTGGGAGTCAATCAGACTCAAATCAATTTAGCTTTTTCGAAATCAGGAGTTAATCAGACTCCATTTGTTTCACTTTTCATATCAGGAGTCAGTCAGACTCAAACAAATTCAGTTTTACCAAATCCGAAGTCATTTCGACTTGAATTAAGTTCGAATCCCATTTACCAGGAGTCAATCAGACTCAATTCAATTTATTTTCTAAGCAAGACTCAAAGAATTTGAACGAAGCTGATATAAAGAATGATTTTCTGCATTTACGGGCTTTTGGAAGAAACACATCGATTCAATCAAAAGAGGGAAGTCACCTTTGCCCCTAGTTTTGAACTCTTCTTATATCGCCACTTTATGCTGTGATAGTGTTCGAAACCTCTGCTTGTACTGCTCTTGGGATGCTCATGAAGACTTTTCAAATCTTTATTCATCATCTTAAACCCACACATTTGAGACCATTTATTGACTCATCAAAGGAGGACAGACCTGACAAAGCTAGTTACTCAAAATGACTGACTCAAACTCTTCATTCATTATGAATCAATGTGCTTTCATTGTGAATAATGTATCATCTCACCCTTCATTTATTCATCATTTCACAAATGGTAGTGCTTTGCTGATAAATCTACACTTCTTCTTTTCGATTTAGCGAATTCTTTGTCCATCTAGAATGTGCTTCAAATTAGTGCTTTAACTTATAGAATGAAAGGCATTCTATTTTAACCTTTTCAAAACAAACTCAATTACTTGAGAACTTACATCTGGTACAGAGGGATTTTGGCAAACAAAGTTTGCCCCTAGTTTGAAAGAAACTTAGGGGTTTGCTTCTATGATAAAAGGGATTTTTAGTAAAGGAAGTTTGCCCCTGGTTTGGTGATATATATGTGGCTTCAGGCAGACGTAAGTTTGCCCCTAGTCTGAAGGAATGAAACCAAAGGCGCCAAAGGGTGCTGCTTGCAGTTTAGGGATGGCTATGGACCGAGAACCTTGGGAGGTTCGCCTACTTATCCCCGAGCGAGAATCAGGTCCAAAGTAGTTCGTCCAAGGCCTGAAAGAAGGATAGCATGAGATGATGGGGTGATGACCGAACCGAGCAGGTTGCCTACGTATCCCCAAGTGGGAATCAGGTCAAAACGTAGTTCATCAACTCTGGAGGTCTTGAAAGAATTAGGCTTCAAGAGTTGGTGGGCTTTTCGAGCCATGTTGCCATTTGGGTCTAGGGAGTGCATGTCACTTGTGGTAGCCCTTGTGTAGCATGATGAACTACTTTTTCCTTTGTTCAATTTTCTTTCCTCTTTTCTTTTCTTTTCTTCTCTTTTATTTGACGGTTGATTCTTTAACCTTTTCACCAGCCAGTTAATCTTTTACAATTCTCATCATGTTTTATTCATACTCTGTCCTATTCACAAAGTAATATCAGTCCTTCAAATCTTTATTTGTTTCTTTTTTTCAAAGATATCTCTGCATTGTTTTAGGCTCACTTAGTGTTTGAGTCTTTTTTGAAGCTGATAAGTCCCTCTTTTCATTTCTAATCTCTTTTCTTTGTTAAGAACAACACAAAGCCTTGAGATAGTTCATGTGACAATGATCTACTTTGAAGTGCTCAAGAATTCTCAATCTCATCTATTCTCTGCCTTTTCTTTTCTCTTTCCTTTCTTTTCTCTACCTTACTATCTCTTATTCTTTCCATGATTTTGACTGGCTAGTATTAGGATTTTTGAGATCAACACGTATCTTCTTTTTGCTCTAAATTTTGCCTAGGCACCCTTCCGGGTTTTCATCCTAGCGAGCTCTTTCTTCTTTCTTTTTTTTTTTTTTTTTTTTTTTTTTGTTTTTTTGTTTTTTTGTTTTTTTGTTTTTTTTTCTTTTTTTGTGCTCTAACTTTTGCCTAGGCGCCCTTCCGGGTTTTCATCCTAGCGAGCTCTTTTTCTTTTTCTTTTCTTTTTTGGAATAAGAAGTTCATTAAAATGTCCGGCTACCATCAAGGACCCAGTTTATGGCTTTAGACTGGTTGGGCTCATCTTTTAGGCTTGGTATTTGAGAGAAGGGGATTGTGAGCAAGCTTCAAGTTCCAAGTTCATCTTTTCAAGATTGAGCAAGAGCATCTTTAAATTCTTAAAGTAAAGCTAATCAATTCTCTACTTCTCCATGGTTTTGGCACAAAATTTGCTTTGATCACTTGGGGATCCTTTTCAATGCAAAGATTTATTAACAAAGTACTTTCCATGATCATTTGAAAAGGTGACTTTTTCTTCTCCTCTTTTTTTTTTTGGTCTTAATGATCCATACATTCACGACTCAGCACACTGAATCAAGAAAAATGAGATTTTATTCAACTAGTAGGGAAGGAGGATTACATCACTCGACTCGATAAACTCGACAAAGACTTGCAAATAGACTTGATAACAGACTGACCAGAAGACTCAACTGAACTTAACATTTGACTCCAACCTAACATAACTCGACTACCAGACTTGGTCTCAATTGGAGTGTCACAGATGATTTTCAATTGACTAGATTTCCAAGAGCATCCACATTTGCTTTAGCAGCAGCAGTTCTGAACACTATCACTTCACTAGCATTGTCATCGGGTTCACCATTCCCCTTCTGTATCTTTGTGGGAACATCATCCGCCCTTTTGGACCATTTTTCAATCGAATGGCCCTTTTCTGACTCATACCGAGTATTGTCAATGCCTTTTTCGATTTTGTTGATTAGGTTGGGGCCAGTTGGTTGTTGCGTACTCATGGAGGCAACGAATCCCTTGAGAGTATTCAGTGATGGCTGTGATTGAAAAGATTGTACGTCATGCCAGATGCCACTTGGTGGGTTCAGCAAAGGAGTGATGATTTTATGCTCAATGAGATCTTGGATATCATGGCGAAGTTTCATGCAATAGTTAGTTGTATGGCCAGGGGTCTGGTGGTAGGCACAGTACAAAGACAGGTCACATTTGCGAGGTAAGGGATCTGGTAGTGGCTTTGGGTCCAGGGGACTGAGGTGACCATTCTTGACAAGGTGACCAAGGGCCATGGATAATGGCATGCCTATGTTGGTGAAAATTCTCAGTTTGCGGGCTTGGTTTGATTTTGAATTCGACTTTGAGCTTGAGTTGGTTTTTGGGTTGAGATGTGGACTTGGAATAGCTCTTTGGTTAGTTGGGATTGGGCCTGGATGTGGGCTTTGGTGAATGGTTGAGCTTAGGTATGGACTTTGGTGATAGGTTGGGTTTAGACATGGGCTTCGGTGCACAGGTGGGTTCAGACATGCCTGTTGGTGCTTCTTTAAGCAATCCATTATTCTCTGATCCATCTTTTTCTCATCGGGGCCCATTTGATCTTTCAATAATTGAATGAACTCGAGCATGACCCCCTCCAATTGCTTCACCCTAGAATCTTGTTGCTCAACAATGATTTGCAGTTTGCTCACTTTCTCCTCCAAAGCTCTGTGGGCCATTGGTGGGTATGTCTCAACATGATGGTCCATGACCTCCTCTAATTAAGAGAGATGAACCCAAGAAGATTATAAATGTCCTTACTAGGGGATCTGGTTGTTCCACTCTTTTAAAAAAAAGATAGAAAAAAGGTCCGCATGCAGAATTGAATGGTAAGGGATTTTTGAGGGACTTTGATCTTAATTGGGAAGAAAAAATTGTGAGTTTATACGCTACACATATGTAATGATATCGATTGCAAAATATACATGCTCTTATGATTTGATGCATGCACTGCACACATGGCACACGAATGAAATGCAAGTGTGTGTGTGCCTACTCTGTATGCCAAAGTAAAGGAAAATTCTAATCCTAACAGGTAAACACATAAGCACATAAGATCCTCACCCATGTCAAGTGCGCCAACTTCTCCTTTCATTGTGATCTTTACTACCCTTTCAAAGGTTGGATATTCAGAAAAATTTCGAAATTCATTTGAAAAGCATTTCTTTAGAACGATGAGATCTTTCAAAAACAATTCTCAAGAATTTTGAATCTTTTATTTAAAAAAAAAATGAGGATGTGAAAACATTTCTCAATGAAGATAATTTGATTGAAATTTTGCTTTAAAATTCATTTGAAGAGCATTTTTTCAAAAACAATTCCCAAAGATTAGTTTGGAGCTTTAATCAAAAGTGAACTCCAAAGATTTTTGAAAGAGCAATTGAAAACTTTGGGATGAAGATTACAAAAATCCACTTGCTTTCAAAGATGGTCTTAAAATTCTTTCGGGGTAGAAGGATCACATGATCGGATTATTACCGTACTTTTCATAAATTTGGATGCATACAAGGTCAATGATGCTTAACTAAACATGATATAAGAAGTATAATCTTATAATCAAGGTTCGACATGTTCTCCAAATGTCATGTAACACGAGGAGAAATTGCTAAAAGGTGATTAAAAGATTATTCATCTTTCATCAAGCAAGTATCGTCATCATCTCAAGTAATCCCTTCCGGGCATACAAAACTTCCTAACACATAACCCTAATCAAGAATTGATTTCCTAAGATTGAAATGTTCTATAGAAACTACTATGCAAAGGCTGGGTTTTGGTCAAATAAGGGACCCTTAACACACACCCGATAGGATGCTTCATATACCAAATCATGGTACGAGATCAAGGGTGATCACACAGTCCCATGATGACTTGACCGACCGGGTTGCCCCGAGCCTCCAAGGTCATAGTTCCGTGCAATCGACTGGCTGGACATGCAAGTGAAATGCAACAGGCACACAAAGATTAATCAATTCGATTAAAAGGATATTTTTCAAGTCTAATCCTCAAGTGAACCTAAAATCAGAATTCTGGTCTGCGAAACCAGAGATTCTGGGTTCGATCCCCAGCAGAGTCGCCAGATTGTGGATATCGCATTTTTCTTACCCACAGCTTTTCAAAATCAAATTCAAAAACAAATGAGTCGCCACTTAATTTTTAAAAGGAGAATTAAGAAACCATTTTAAAAGCAAACTGATCTTTTAGAAACCAGAGATTAACTAGGTCCGGGGATTATGGAATGAGAGAGGAAGGAGCCCGTCGGACTAAAACACCCTCTCTCATCCTATCTTACGATAGGCCTCTACTCAACATCCTTTTAATCAAATTTATTAATCTAAGCATGCCCTCAACTAATACATATATACATATACATCACAAAAGCATGTCCAAAGGGTGTAAAATTGCAATTGACAAAATACCATTCAAAAGCCACATAATTCAGGTAGCAAGCGATATGATATGCAATAGAGAACAAGTGAACTTACCCGGGATCCAGCAGCGATAGTAAACGTGCAATGCATGCGAACAAAATAAAATCCTAAAAAAGAGTCTCTAATCACATATACACATAAGGCAAAACCTAATTCTAAGGTGTCGCGCATTAAGTCGAAAAATCAATAAAATCAAGAAATTAAGATAAACTAAAGAGGAGTCCTAGAAATCATACCTTAATAGCGCTACAAAACAAAGGGTTAGTCCACATGCTTCACATAATAATAATATGATATCAAACAATCAATCCTAATTCTCTAACTTATACCTAGCAAGCAATGAAATCCAACTTTATCCAATTACTAGTTCTAATTATAAGCATTAATGTACATAAATGAATGGATGTGAACAAGAATAAGACATGGATTTATTCACTAATTTGGGTCACTTAACCTCTGGATTTAAGCTAAATTATCATTATTAGGATATGGTTTAAGCCCTAAGTCATAAGAGAATCATTTGGGCCATTATTTACAAAGTTGGTCAAATGTGTCATGAAATTCTGAAAATTGCAGAGAGCAGACCAGAACTTTAAGAAAAGAAAAAGCATGTCTCCCATGGTTTGATGTCGGTGAATTTTGGACACAAGATGCCTCTGTCAGTCTAGTTTCCAAATCAAAAAGAAAATCAAAGTTTCAACGGTTAGATCTCTGGGAAAAGGACAAACACCAGACATCACTCAGAGATGTACAACTCTCTGTCCAGAGATTTTGTTTGATTTTTTAAAAATAGTAAAATAATCCGAAATGCTTCATTATTTTTAGGGTATCTTTCTAACACATTAAACCTCATAGAAAAAATTATTAGAGACCCCAAAAACTCCATTAGAATTCTGATTTATGAATTTCAAAATGGACTTGCTGTTCTGAAACTATTCTGAAACTCTGGACAAATTGTGGTTGGCTCACAAAACCCATGATCAAACCCTTCTAAACATAAAACCACCTTAAAACAAAAATTACAGTGGTAGATTACTGTGTTATTGACACTTTTCCGTTGGTTTCACTTGATTTCAACGGTTAGATTTCGAACTAAAAATCTTTGATCAAAAACAGTTTGTGAATTCACTGTTTTCATTTGTCAAGTTCAACTTTTATTTGTTAACCCCAACTATTAAACCATGAAGTTGGGTTTAAACCAAACCACTTCTCCTACCATTTGATGATCATTGGAGGCTAGAGACTTTTATATTTGTAGATTTTAAATGAAGTATGAATAGACTTCATGAAATCTCAAGATGATGAATCAAAACCATAGGGATGAGTTTAGACCCAAAATACTTTCTCCTACCACTTGATGGTCATTGGAGATGAAGATATGGTTAATACTCATGGGTCTCAAAGGAATATAGAAGGGATTCCATGAAACATCAAGCTAGAGGACTCAAGTCATAAGCATGGACTTGGATCCATCTATTTATTTATAAAAAGTGATGATCAAACTTTGACTCCCATGTGAAGTATAAGCTTACATGAGATTCAAAACATCAAACTCAAGAGCTTTCAAAGGAGATATTGAAGATCTCCAAGAATCTCAAAAGAAGAACATAAACAAGGAAAATAGAAGAAGGATCAAAGAACTAGGAAGTAAGGACTTCCAAGTTTACTTAACAAACTCTAAAACTTAATCAAGAAAAACTAAATGACTTGTAAATTAGAAGCTCAAAAGAAAGAAAACACAACTAAGATTAGAGGGTCACCTCCAAACTATCCTCAAAGTTTCTCTCCTTTGAAGATCTTCCAAACTCTTCTTCAAACTCTCCAAACTCTCCTTTTTTTCTCTCCAAAAAATGTTGGTGTAATGGTAGTCTTTTTTGTGTTTCCCCTTCTTTTTTGTCTCTCCTTTTCAATGAAGATACCTCTTCTTATATAGACAAAAATACCTAGGTAATTTCAGTAAATTCGGAGTAAAAGACAGGTGTAAATCCCTCATTTGGTGGTACAATATGTACTTTCTGAAATTAGGCAGACTGCTGCCCAGCGCGGCAGTCCAGAAACTTTCGCGGCAGTCCGTGAATGCCGCCGCGGCAGTTCATGACTGCCGTCGCGGCACTACGCGACTGCCGCGCGGCATTCATCAAATGCCGCGAAAATTAATGGATTGTCGCGTTTTTGTCAGTCTTACTTTATCAATTTTTTGTTCCTATTCGCATACGCATACGTATTGCACTACAAAATACAGACTTTAAAAGTGAACGGCAGTCAGAAAATGTTGGCGGCACTTGGTGAATGCCGGACCGGCACTCCCTGACTGCCGTGTGGCACTTAGTGAGTGCCGCGGCAGTCTGCCGTGTGCCGTTTTTAGCTAAGATTCCCTCTTTAGGTCTTCCTTCTTTTCAAAGCAAATTATTTTTGAAGATCTTTTCCGAAAATTGTGTTTTATATCCGAATTCCCCTAAATACCTGGTATTTTCTCCTTTCTGTGAAATTTTATCGCGTTTTGGAGACTTTTTGAAGAGCTTGGAATACTTCAAAATCTTTCGGTCCTTATCATCATCGGACTTGGAGGTGACACTCTCCTAAATTCGACGTTAGGTCAAAATTGGGGTGTCTACAGAGTGCGGATCGTCTATGTTTAGAGACAGAAAGAGAGATTGAAAATGAGGGACTGTTGTGTTAATGTTTTTCCAGGGAGAGAAATGGAGATTGAAGGAATTGAAGGGTTTCTTTAATGGGCTTAGGGGCAGTTTTGTTTAGAAAATAGGAGTTGCTCTGGCATTAGCCTTATGAGCTCTGGCATTAGCGGCTCCCTAATTGTAAACCCTTGTTTACACATGGATTCAAATATATATATATATATATATTCAAAACAAAAGTTTAACTCACCTCTTAGATCTTTTAGTTAGATCGGATTGGTGATGAAGAGTGGAAACCTAGGATCTTTTATTTTCTTCTCCTCCTTACTCTTTCTCTCTCTCCGTTGACAACTTTCTCTGTATTGTATATTTCTTATTTTCTTTTAACCCTAGCCTCAACAAACATAATATGTATCTATCTAAATACACTCACACTATTATATATCTACAAACATCCCAACATCTATAAATCCCACTTTTTGTCTTTGAGCCTCACAAAAAGACCATATATAGGCCCAAAATACATTCTAAAGTGATTAAAATACTAGCCCAATGGGTAATTATGACCCCGGGTACTTAATCCCATGTTAAATACATCGTGTAACATATTAACGGTCCCTAAATGCTACCCAAAAATTTAATACAAGTTCACTAAGATACATAAACGCAATTAATAACCAATACTTGAAAACAATAAATTTAACTACTAAAAGTGTTTAAAAAATTAGGTTTGTAACAGATTTACTTGGTTTGTTGGGCTAGTAGGGTATTCAGTGGACCCGAGAGGGTTTACCGTAGGGCTAAACCGGGGCTTCACCCTAGTGATAAACCCAACGGGTTCCCGCCTGTTTCCCCCCCCCCCCAAAAAAAAAAAAAAAAGAAGAAGAAGGAGAAGAAGAAGAAGAAGAAAATGATAGAAATAAGGGTTGTGTGAGAATGTGCATAAATAACGTACTTAGAAGCTCCGGAAATGATATTATTCACAAATATAAAGCTACACGTATGAAAAATATAAGGTCTATCACCTGGCTTTGTAGAGATATGGTAAGTTTGGACAGATAATGCACAATTTACAATGTAGCTTGGGTTGATGTGCAATTTATGAAAATATAGTGTATATAGGAAGGTGTAGTGTGTTCTTGCCGGAATTCTCATTGGTGGGAAGGGTAACGATTACTTTTTTCCCATCTCTTTGGCTGCATGTGCACAACTTCTGGCATTTTTGGACAGAAAACGTATTACTGCAGTTCAATTGGGACTGTAAATGGAGTTAAAGAAAGTATGCAGTACAATGGGTCTAGAGATAATTAACAGTGTAATTGTGACCAAGTGTCAGATGTAAATTTTATGGATACACTGTCTAGGGTGATTAGAAGTAGAAGCTTGGGCTAAAATTTGAAAATTGTCAGATTTTTGGGATAGCGTTGCAAATCCTAATCTGGCATAACCAGTTGTTTCTAATTATAAGCTCATCCATACACATAAAAATTATATTAATTAAATAAAAACCAATATATATCTTTGATTTATTTATTTTAATCCAAGTGTTACATATATAATCAAACAGCTACTAGAAATTTTCCATAGACCAGGGAGTTTGGGACTTGATGTTAGACGAACAAAGTCAATAATCGATTGATCGGCAAGGCTCTAGCGTGAATACGGTAGAGTGAATATACAAAGTGAACAATTTTTTTTTTTTACCTGAAAAAACCAGTGGACTGTCCTGCTGACTCGCCCGCCCCCACTGGCCCGTGGGTTTTTTCACGGAAAAAAAAATGTTCACTGGGTATGTTCACTCTACCCTGTTCACTCTACAGCCTGGCCGATCAATTGATTTACAGCAACACTTTTAATTCGCATAAATGTAAGATTTTGCACAGTACAAGTAGGCAATCAATTCCAGGACACTAAGCCCAGCAAGTAGCCAGTAGAAGTAGTCAAGATGACCTCGATTTAAGTCATCTGAAAACCAACTATCTTGACCATTATAGCTGGTAACATTCTGGAGAAGGGAAATGAGAGAACTGCTTAGAAGACTGCCTACGCCAAAGATGCTCAAGTAGAGAGAGAGACCCACACTCCTCAAGTCATTAGGCACCTGATCATAGAAAAACTCTTGCAGACCCACCATAGTGAACACTTCCGCAATTCCGCAAAAGAGATATTGAGGTGCCAACCACCAAACACTCATTGGACCTGTCATATTCGCCTTATCAACCAGCAACCCATACTCTAAAGTTGTACTTTGAAGGCGTTTCCTCTCAACTAGAGCTGCAACTACCATGGAAACTAAGGATACAAGCATACCAATTCCAATTCTTTGAAGTGTTGTTATGCCAGAGGGTAAGTTTGTCAAAACTCTAGCAAATGGAACAAATATGCGGTCATAGATGGGTATCAACAACACAATGGAAACACTGGTTAAGGATTGAAGAGAAGCAGCTGGAATCGTAAAGCTTGTTCCGATTGATCTGTCCATTGTGATTCCTTGTTCGGTAAAGAAAGTGGACGTCTGAGCAAATACTACGGCGTATACCAGACAAGTAGTCCATATTGGAACAAGCCTTAGACATGCTTTTGCATCTTCAACCTCCTTAATTGTACATCCTTCCTTACTTTCCTTTGATCCACCTCGTGCAACCAATGCTTTGTTTAGAAACCTGTCAAAGCCCCATATTTCAAGTTGATTTAGAAGTGATTAAAGTTCTCTACAGTGGCCTAAAAGTTTAACAAATGTGTCCATGAAAGTATATTCAATCATTTTTTGAAAAACGCAAAAATCACGTCTTTTTTTTTATTATTATTATTATTTTGCATACTAAATAGCGTAGCCTAGTTTTCTTGGTTTACTTACCCCAATTAACAATGACACCCACTTCTGATATAAAGAAAAAGCAATGTTGTTTCTATTGAAAGTCAATATATACAATTATCTGGGGATAACCATAGGACATCAACATATCCACTCTCAACTAAATTAGTACACAAGAATGGAAGTAAGTCATTCATGGAATCCGAAGAACGCTTATTAAATGGAATTTTTTTGACAGGTTAACACAGTAAAGTGACGCTGTGAGAATCTAAATGCCCTATCTAATAACTCATTTGTTCTAGATTAGCTCAGAAGGAAGAAATGGAATAAGGTATAGAGTATTTTACCTAAATTGATGAGAACCTTGGGACGACTGAGTTCCTCGAGTTTCCTCTTCAAAAGAGGTAATTCTCCAATTCATAAATGCATATATAAACACACTACCAATTCTCATAATTGGGCTTTTCTTAGTCAGCCTAGTAGTGTATCGGTATGTTTTACTTCCAACCAAGAACACTGCCAAAGCAAGCACCATGGAAACACATGGAATTCCATACCCAAGCCCCCAGTTAAGGTTGTCTTGAATGTAGTTTAGGATCAAGAGTGCTAATAAATGACCTGAGCATAATCCACAATACCACCAATTGAAGAATGAACTTTTGGCTTTGCACTCTTCTTTATCTTTCCCATCGAATTGGTCTGCCCCGAAAGCCTGCACGCAAGGCTTGTGTCCGCCTTGTCCAATTGCGACTAAGTACAATGAAGAGAAAAAGAAGATAACTTGGAGCTGAGAAGGAGAGCATGAGGTGTTTCTCGAATTGGTTTGGTCATCAATACAACTTCTAGAAGTAAGAACAGCTGATAGAGTCAAAAAACCAAGTCCCTGTGATTGCAAACCAGGAAGAAAAGTAAATTAGACTTCAAGTTTGACAGGAATTGTATTCAAGAATATTTATATATATATGTGTGTGTAACTTTTTTTTTTATTGTCGGCCCAAACAAACCATTCTTAGAATCAAACTTGGAAATCTAAGTATGTACCTGTAATGTCCTGTGCATTTTTTCCCTAACTATTAGGGGCTATTTGGAAATTTGCCTCTTGTGTTATAGATAACCTCTATTTTAATTGCTTACTCCAATCATATCCCTCTTATGGATAACTTTGAGTGTTATAAGTTTTTGTATTAAAGATATTGCATGCTTTTCATGCTTTCCACCAACCTACAACTACAAGTAAATGCAAAAGAACATTTTAATTGAAACCATGTTCTCACAAATTGTAAGCTGCTCATATTCTCAACCCAAAAAGATCATTTAAACCCAAAACCAATTTAATCGAACTCTTCTCGTTAAACCCAATCCTTTTCCTATTGATTGATCCAATCCAACACGTAACGATACTTAACCCAACTTCCCAACACAAACCCATAACCCATAATCAAACGTAACCCTATTCCTCGTTAAATTCACACTAATCAACAGCCCACGCCTCAAATCCAACCCTAATTACCTTCCTCTTTCACTTCCGTCCGCAGAGACTAAGTAGATGAAGATCATAGAGAGAGACGGGGCGGGGCCTTTAGAAGAAAAGGAGAGAAAGTCATTGCATTAATTAAAAAGAAAATCACTGTTGTGCTGAAGCAAATGGTGAATCTCTCTCTCTCTCTCTCTCTCTCTCTCTCTCTCTCTCTCCTCCCCATCCAATTGATATCTAGTTTGTGAAGCCGTTGGAGTGTGTTTTCTTTCTCCAATTTTCCATTTTTTGCTATAAAAAAAAGGCTTGTCACTCCCAGTGGTTGCTCTTAGGGGCTGTTAATGGGCTATATCCCTTTTATCTTTTGGGTTGTTAGTGCTAAGACTATCACATGTGTGTAGTATACATTATGTATGTCTATATTTTTTTTATTGTATGGTCCACATTAGAGGATACTCTCATTATTTCAATCCTCTTTTCTCTCTCCCTCTCTTCCCATACCCATCATCCTCTCTTCAGCCAACCCCCGTCCACGCAATTACAATGCATTATCTCTCTTCCTTTCCCTCACCCTCCTTCCTCACGTTTTACTATATTGTTGTATTTCTATCCTCTAGCGTCTCTCTCTCTCTCTCTCTCTCTCTCTCTCTCTCTCTCTCTTAAAAATATGAGAAATTATGCCTATAACCACACCACTATTCAAGCTTGGTTTTGGGACCATTACACTCACAAAAGGCTCAAGACTTGGAAGTTGTCCTGCTTAACTTCTCAAAACCTTCACACTAGTGCCATTTATCCTCGTTGGACTTCCAAAGTTGTGTTTCAGTTCAAAAACATTTGAGGTCGAATTATATTTTATGGAGATATGTTATACTTTCCATTTCAAGTTTTGATTTGTGACTATTATTTTGTTGAGAACTTTGAGCACAAGGCAATTCAGAAAAATATCTGAATGATTGTTCTTGAATTCAAAGCAAGCTGTTGGCTTATATAAGCCTTACATAGAGATGAAATTGAAAACAAACAACCCACGTTTTACTGATCCTAACAACGTGGTAAATGGCTAAGAAAATGGTCAGACTCTACCTGCATATCCTAATTAATAGGATTTATTAACTGAATAAACTTTTGACTATTTCAACTAAAAACTCTAACCACCCCAACATATTTGTCCACTTTATGTTCTCATGGCTTTGTTAAAGATTCTCTAAAAACGGATAGTGTATTTATGGGCTTTATACTTCTAATTGTTTAAGTGCTTACTTGAGCAAATGACTTATTATATGATCTTGTCACTAAATGCTATATAGAGATGGATTTGCCAAAATGAGAAATATGTTATAAACTGTTAAAAAGCATGGCACCTAAGGCAATTTCCATTGCATTCGGGTTGGGGCACTATTGTTAACCTCCTTATGTGGGCATTATGCTTATAAAATTCAGATTTAGGTGTGACTGTGAGGTGCTATGAATGTCCCATAATCATTCAAAACTTCAACTAGTTCGCCTTGCAAGCCTACGATTGGTATGCTACACTCCTTATGCATGTGGCCCATAATCTGGTGATGAGAGTGAGTGTGCAATGGGCAAACAATTTTGGGATTCGTTTATAGGGAGTTTGGATACCTATCATATTTTCCTCGGTGATATTACATTGCACCACATGCTATTACATGTCATGGTTTTTATAGAACATTTACATAATATTTCCTATAAGCCGTCGTGCTCATAAATTGATAAAATTTTAGGTGATAATAAGAAAGGGAAGGACCTAGAGTAACCGAATGTGGTGACATCACTTTTAAAGGCCTTTATGTGTTTTGAAACCGTTGAAACATGATGCAAATTCCTAGAAATTTCTAGAACTATTGAATTATTCTAGTTATGTAGAGTTGTTAATTCCTCGAATATTCTAGAATAGCTAAAGATATATACATGTATCTAGAATATTCCTAGAATTATCTAAGAATTAGCTAGATTGAGTTCTATCTAGAATATTCCTAGAATTAACTAGATTATGTGTATGTACTAGAAAATTCTAGAGGAGTCAAGACATTACTTAAGTGTTTTACAAATAGATGTCAGCAAGCCATTTTGTATATGAAATGAAGTGAATGAAAGACAATTCCAATCAAGTCTTCCATCGCCCATACTATTGAAAACATATACCAATCCCCAACTATTCCAAACAAATACCTTATAAATTATTCCGCACAAACTAACTGTGGTGTCAAAGCACCCCAAAATCCAACAGTGGTATCAGAGCTTGGTTCGTTCAAATACTGGGCGAAACAATACTTAACTTCAGCATCTTGCTCGTTCAAATACTGAGCGTAACAACAATATTCCATGGCTAATCTATCACATTCATTGTCCATCCCAGTTCCCATTTTTAATGGTGACAACTATGATTTTTGGAGCATCAAAATTAGAACATTTTTCCAAGCCCATGATATATGGGATGTTGTCAATGAAGGATTTGTCATTCCAGAAGACATCTCTACTCTCAATGCGGTTCAACGAAAGGAGCTAATAGATAACAAGATAAAGGATTCACGTGCTCTCAGTTTGCTTCAACAAGCACTGACTGATACAATATTTCCAAGAATAGCAGGAGCTACGAATTCCAAGGATGCATGGGAGATTTTGCAAGAAGAATTTAAAGGCAATGAAAAGGTACGTTCCATCAAACTACAAGTTTTGAGAAGAGAATTTGAAAACATAAAAATGAAGGAATCTGAGACTGCCAAGGCTTACTATTCCAACATAAAGGAAATAGTAAATCAATTAAGAGCCTATGGTGAAGATATTCAAGACAAAAGAATTGTCGAAAAAATACTCATTAGTGTCACTGAAAAGTTTGATCCAATTGTTACTACAATTGAAAGTACAAAGGATCTATCAACACTTTCCGTGACTGAACTAATGGGAGCTCTAGAAGCATATGAGCAAAGACTGAGTAGGCGTAATGAAGATCAAACAAAAAATGTCTCAGAATTCTAGGCAAGGTAATTGGAAAAAATCAAAAGAAAATTCTAGAGGAGGAGAAAACTCTAGAAATGATGGGAATATAAAATATCAAGGGGAGAAAAAAGGAAACTATTCACCATGTGGTATTTGTAAAAATACAAACCACTTGGAAAAGGACTATTGGTTTAAAGATAAACCACAATGCCAATATTGCAAAAGATTTGGGCATGTCAAAAAAAATTGTCGTCTTAAAGAAAAACACCTCGCCAATTTTTTCGAAGAAAAAGAAGAGGAAGGAATTCTTTTCTATGCCTGCCAAGCCGCAAGAGAAGAGAAAGAAGATACGTGGTATATTGACAGTGGCTGCAGCAATCACATGACTGCAAATGAAAGCATATTCTATGATATTGATACATCGATCAAATCACAAGTCAAACTGGGAAATGGTGCTTTAGTGGAGGCCAAAGGCAAAGGCACGATCATTATAGAGACAAAGAAATGCACGAGATTTATTCAAGATGTTTTACTTGTTCCCAGTTTAGAGCAAAGTTTGCTTAGTATTGGTCAAATGATGGAAAATGGGTATTCCTTGCACTTTGCTGGAGACTCATGCACCATCTATGACAAGAAAAATAAAAGTTTGGTAATAGCTGTGGTGAAAATGAAGAAAAATACAAATTTTCCTATTCAATTGAGAAATGCAAAGGATACAGCTATGAAGGCACCAAACGTTAAAGCAATGGAGACTTCAATTCACACCACGACACCAGAAGTGACACCTCCAGCATCACTAAAGAAAGAAGACTCATCTTCTGATTCCCCTCCTAAAAGAACTAAAACATCAACAGATATCTATGAAAGATGTAACTCAGCAACTATAGAATTAGAAAGCTGGGAAGCTACCGCAAAACAAGAATTGTGGATTCAAGGTATGAAAAAGGAAGATAAGATCCCCAGACCGAAGAAAACCTTATACAGGCAAAAACAAGATCCAAGTGCTCGGTACAGCAGGATCAATGGTTATTTCATTAATCAAGGATTCAGGAGGAGCCAAAGAGAGATAACCGCTAGCAAACAGATCAAGTTAAATGATTGCACTACTGAAGAGCAAGTCACAAAGGTACTACCAAGGGCAAAGTTCAAAATTATGCGCACATTGGAATCATGGAATTAGCATCAAGAAGGAGTGTTGAAACATGATGCAAATTCTTAGAAATTTCTCGAACTATTGAATTATTCTAGAGTTGTGTAGAGTTGTTAATTCCTAGAATATTCTAGAATAGCTAAAGATATATACATGTATCTAGAATATTCCTAGAATTATCTAAGAATTAGCTAGATTGAGTACTATCTAGAATATTCCTAGAATTAACTAGATTATGTTTATGTACTAGAAAATTCTAGAGGAGTCAAGACATTACTTAAGTGTCTTACAAATAGATGTCAGCAAGCCATTTTGTATATGAAATGAAGTGAATGCAAGACAATTCCAATTAAGTCTTCCATCGCCTATACTATTGAAAGCATATACCAATCCCCAACTATACCAAACAAATACCTTACAAATTATTCCGCACAAACTAACTGTGGAGTCAAAGCACCCCAAAAACCAACAAAAACGTTGTATATTGACATAGTTAATTTTGGACATGCAATGCTTATAATTAGGAACCTTTATAGGTTTAAATTATGTGATTCACATGTAATTGTTTTAACAGCTTAGAAAGATGATATTCACGTCTAATGTCTTTAGAATTCGAACAAGGAACTACATTATTTCAAGTACCATTCAAACTTGAAAAGCTTTTGTAAAGTTTATAAACATGTGATGATTCATGTTATTTGAGGCCTTGTCGAGCCAATACGCTTCGCTCTGCCATGGGCCACAGGGCCCTCCCCTTGACTCTTGGGCCTACTGTAACGGACCCATTACAATATGAGCCATACCTAACAATCTCCACCTTGGCGAATATCAAGCCACCTTGAAGATCACTATTACATGCTCCACCTTGAACTAATAAAGGGTAGGGGTACTCCTCTTCTTCAACAAGAAGAGACATTGATCAAATCCAAGCAATGCTTGAACTTTTCTGTAGTAACGGGCTTTGTCAACATATCAGCAGCATTTTCCGTCGTGTGAATCTTCTCCAACAGAATAGCACCAGTAGAAACCAATTCCCGTATGTTGTGGAACCTCACATCTATATGCTTAGTTCTTGCATGATACACCTGGTTCTTCGCCAAATAAATGGCACTCTGACTATCACAATGCAACTGAACTCCACCTTGATCAACACCAAGTTCCGTGACTAAACCCTTTAACCACAAAGCTTCTTTTGCAGCCTCAGCTGCTGCCATATATTCTGATTCAGTTGTAGATAGTGCCACAGTAGACTGTAAAGTAGACTTCCAACATATAGGCCCTCCACTAATGTAAACACATAACCTGTCATAGACCTCTTGTCATCCAGATCATCTGCGTAATCTGCATCTACATACCCCACAACTGAAATAGAACCCTGCTGTCTCTGAAACATAATGCCATAATTTGTCATACCTTGCAAATATCTGAAAATCCACTTCACTGCCTTCCAATGCTCTCTCCCTGGATTTGCCATATATTTGCTAACTGTGCTGACCGCATGTGCCAAATCAGGTCTAGTGCAAACCATCACATACATCAAACAACCTACAACATTGGCATACGGTACCTTGGACATATCTTCAATTTCTGCTTCTGTCTTCGGGTATTGACTAGCAGACAACCTGAAGTGAGTGGCCAACGGTATACCAACTGGTTTAGTATCACTCATACTAAACATTGCCAGTACCTTCTTCACGTACTTTTCCTGAGAAAACCATATCCTTCCAGCCCTTCTATTTCTCCGAATTTCCATGCCAAGAATTTTCTTAGCTGTACCCAAGTCTTTCATTTCAAACTCTCTACCAAGCAATGATTTCAGTCTAACAATCTCTTTCACACACTTAGCAGCAATTAACATACCATCAACATACAGCATCAGGAAAATGAAAGAACCATCATCAAGAACCCTAAAGTAAACACGCCAATCATACTCACAACGACTGTAGCCAATCTGAATTATGTAGGAATCAAACTTCTTGTACCACTGCCTTGGAGACTGCTTCAGCCCGTACAGAGACTTCTTCAGTTTACAAACAAGATGTTCTGATTCTGGTTACTTGAACCCCTCTGGCTGCTCCATGAAGATGTGCTCCTCCAAATCACCAAGAAGGAAAGCAGTCTTCACATCTAGCTGCTCCAACTCTATATCATAATTAGCTACTAACGCAAGCACCGACCGAATAGAAGTGTGCTTAACCACTGGAGAGAAAACCTCATTGTAATCAACCCCTTCCCTTTGTGAGTACCCTTTTGCTATGACCTGTTTGTTGTTGTTATTCTCCTCTGACTGATGCTTCTGATCTTCTAAAGAAGTTCTCAACATTGAGTTTTCATCAAACACTACATCTCTGCTGATGACCACCTTCTGAGTTTCAGGATCCCAAAGCTTATACCCTTTCACCCCTTTCTCATATCCAAGAAAGATACACTTCTTTGATTTTGGATCTAACTTTGACCTCTCCTCACTCGGGATATGAACATAACCAGGACACCCGAATACCCTCATCATAGAGTAATTCACCTCCTTCTCTATCCATACCTCTTCTGCTACCTTGCCATTAAGCATTGCTCTAGGTGATCTATTAATGATATAGCATGCCATACTCACTGCTTCAGCCCAAAAACTTTTGGGTAAGCCAGCATTCAGTCTTAAACACCTTGCTCTTTCTGCTATAGTTTTGTTCATCCTCTCTGCAACACCATTCTATTGTGGTGTTCTCCGAACTGTAAAATGTCTCTTGATCCCGTGCTCCTCACAAAACTTCAAAAATTGTGAATCCTTGTACTCTGTACCATTATCCGTTCTGAGGCACTTAATTTGTCTTCCTGTCTGTTTCTCTACCTCTGTCTTCCATAGTCTGAACTTAGCAAAAGTTTCAGATTTGTGCTTCATGAAGTAGACCCAGACCTTCCTCGAGTAATCATCTATGAAACTTACGAAGTAATAAGATCCCCCCTTTGATTGAACTCTTACTGGCCCCCAAACATCCGAATGAACATAGTCAAGAATACCCTTACTACTGTGAGTAGCTGTCTTGAACTGCAGCTTGCACAATTTCCCAAGTACACAATATTTGCAGAAATCCAGTTTACATGATTTTACTCCCTTCAACAGATTTCTCTTATGAAGTTCCAGCATACCTCGCTCACTCATGTGACCAAGTCTCATATGCCACAATAAAGTATCATCAGTACTAGATTCTGCAGAAGTTGTTGCTGCAGCTCCACCTACAATCGTGCTTCCCATCAACTTGTAAATATTTCTTGCAACCTTCTGACCCTTCATCAAAATCATAGCCCCTTTGACCACCTTTAAGACACCCCCTTCTGATTTAAAAAAAAAACACAGCCATTAGAGTCCAAGGTACCCAAAGAAATTAGATTCTTCCTTAAATCTGGAACGTGTCTCACATCACCCAAAGTCCTCACAACACCATCAAACATTTCAATTTTAATAGTGCCAATACCAATGACTTTACAAGATGCATCATTACCCATGACAACATTACTGCAATTTACTAACCTGTAGGTATCAAACCAGTCCTCATGTGGTCACATATGATACGAACATCCAGAATCCAAAATCCAAGCATCCATGAAGTGATCAGTTGCCGATAACACAGAAAGCATATCTCTATCGCTACAGTCCGAACCATCCTCCACCACATTCGCTGAAGTAGTGGTTTTCCCTTTTCCGTTGTCCTTCTTCTTCTCATTATTCTTCAACTCTGGACAATCTCTCTTCATATGCCCCTTATCATGACACTTGTGACATTCAATATTCTTCAACCACTTTTCTCTTGATTTTGATCTAGACTTATTCCTAGTAGATCGATTCCCTCTATCATTACTTCTTCCACGAGCCTGATTACCCTTTGATACCAGCCCTTCTCCCTGAAACCCTTCAGTATTCTGTTTCCGTTGGTTATAACCCAACAAGGCTGATGTAACATCCTCTAACTCCAGAGTCTCCTTTCCCCGTAAAAGGGTTGTAACCAGATGTTCATAAGAAATAGGAAGAGAACTAAGAAGAATTAACGCTTTATCTTTGTCATCAAACTTGACCTCAATTCTCAAGAGATCACTGATAATCTAGTTGAAAACATTGATATGCTGCGCCAAATCTAAACCCTCAGCCATCTTAAGCCCGTACAACTTCTGCTTAAGAAATAGTTTATTTGTGAGGGATTCGACATATACCTGCTCTCTAGTTTCGTCTATATTCCAGCAGGAGAATCTTCATCCAGAACGTGATACATAACCGAATCTACAAGACAAAGACGAATGGTACTGACCGCCTTCAATTCCAGATCTTCCCAATCCTCGTCAGACATACTTGCATGCTTCTTCGACTTACCGTGCATCGCCCTAACCAGACCCTACTGCACCAATAGATCTTTCACCCTTTGTTGCCAAAGACCGAAGTTTGAAGTTCCATCAAACTTCTCCACATCAAACTTTGAGATCGAAGTATTCACCATTATTGCGACGATAACCTTACTCTGATACCAATTGTTGGATCGAAACAATCACACGCAAACAATATATGAAAAATAGAAAGATAAAGAGACACAGAGAATTATCACGTGGTTCGGCAATGTGCCTATGGCCATGGGCCACAGAGCCCTCCCCTTGACTCTTGGGTCTACTGTAACAGACCCATTACAATATGAGTCATACCCAACAGTTCAAATGGGTTACATTGTCTATCTTATTCGAGCACTTAACCAGCATATCATCGATATAAATTTCAATCGTGATCCTAATTTGAGCTTGGTACATTCGGTTGACTGACCTCTGGTACATAGCTCCTGCGTTCTTTAGCCCAAATGGCATAACCCGGTAACAATAGGTTCATTTTTCTGTGTTGGGGGCCCATCTGGATTTGATTGTAGCCTGAGTAGGCATCCATGAATGCCAAAAGTCCATGGCCTATAATTGCATCCACTAGTTGGATAATTCTAGGGACATAAAAACTATCTTTTTGGGTAGGCTTTGTTAAGGTCGGTGTAACCTACACAAACACGCCACCTTCCATACTTCTTCGAAATGACCATTGTATTGGTCAGCCAATCAAGATAATCCATTTCTCTAACCATTCTATGCTCGAGGAGGCTCTATACTTCCTCATTGATTATTCTGATCCTTTCTAGGGAAAACAATCTTCTTTCTTGCTTTATAGACGGGTGCCCAGGGTCTTCAGCCAACCAATGTGTAATGACATCCGAGCTAACCCCGACCATGTCACTAGCAGACCAGGCAAAAATGTCCAAATTGCTTGTTAGGAACTTGACAATCATTAGGAGGTGGGTTAGATCCAGCCTAGACCCGATCTGTAGTGTCCTAGATGGATTAGACTCGTCAATCGTAATATGCTCTACCTCTTCCCCTGGGATGATGACCTCATCCTTTTTTCCTGAGCTAGGTAAGAAATCCTCGCTCTTATGCGTGAGGGAGAGGCCCTTGATGAGTTCGAATTTTCAACCAAATCATACCCGTCTTTCAATTGTGTCTAGGCTTGCTGCCCTTGAAGGGTGAGAGAGTAACATTCCTCTAATGGGGGAGATGCACCCACCAATCACCATTGTCATACATTGATGGTGGTACCAGGAGACAATATTTTGCTCGTGGAGCCACGGTCGACCCATAACGACATTTTGTGGTGATAAAGCTCTGACCACTAGGAATTCAGTAATATGAGTGGAATGTTGTTCAACTTGAGCCAAACACAATGGGCATTATTATAGCCCCAACCAACATAGTTAGGTCTCCAGCAAACCCGGCCATTATGGTCTTGGTAGGGACTATTCTTCCAGGCCTAATATCTATTTTCTTGATCACGAGAAGGAAGACAATGTTGCCTGCACTTCTAGTATCACTCAAAATTCTTTTGACCTCATAACCTTCGACGGTCAGGCTGATAGCTAGAGCATCGTTTTGAGGGATGCTAACCCCGTCGAGGTCATCATCAGACAAAGCTGGGAGTGGATCCGTCGACCTGGTCTTTTTCTCTATTTTTTTCTTCTAAGCCATCGTGCTTAATAAATCTATAAACTCCTTTTTACAGGTGACATCGATTATGGCAAGGCCCACGAGTGATTCAACGCTTATCGTCTCTTTTGGAAAATTCCTTTCGCGAAGATTTATTTCGAAAAGTTTCATTGTCATAGCACATGGTAGGAAATTCATTTTGAACACGTGTTTAGCCCTTGTGAAAGATTCATTTTGAACTCGACTTTGTATAATTGTAATCGAGACATAAAAGCCACTTTATATCATGTATGGATGTTTGCCTTGTTTGGATCATTTTGGAATTTGCGTCTGACGTTTATGTTGAATTCGGATAGTGGTAAAAACAAATTTCTATACTTAGAACTTTTGCACAATTGTGAAATCAAAAAATGAAAACATGATACATTGTTCGAGGTACACTCGACTAGTCGAGCAGTACTCTTCAATCGGTCGAAGGACCCTCTGCCCGTGACTAGTAACTTTTGTTCAAAACAAATTTTTTAAATTTTTTTTTTTTGTTCAACCCAACTTGATTTCTACTTAAAGGGTCAATAGACTAAGGTTGTATCAAAATTATATTGTTAGTTTGAGACTTCGTTACGTCAAAAATCTTTAAAAGCCTTTGTTTTGAAAAAGGATTATAAATGAAATCAAAACCTTTGTTCTAAAACATTTTATGATCATAACCCTTTGTCTCAAAAAAATTTGGCATCAAAATTGTGTCGATTAATCCTCTGACCTGTTTGGTCCCCGTTTGGTCAACTCTTGATTTGTTGACTTTTCTTTGGACTCCACGTAGGACTCTACTATACTTCCGCACTATTTGAATGGTCACGTAGGATCATTCTCTTCTTTTGTTGTTCGGTTTGACTTGTTGACTTAGCCACCCCGTGGCACGAGTTTTGGGGCGCTAGATGCACATAAACGAAGAACATACTATACTGTAGTGCATGTGTTTTAAATCGTTGGGTTAATTACACTTACCTTCCTTGTGGTTTGCCTTAATTACATGAACTCCCTCGTATTTTGAGAAATTACGTGAACCTCCCTTAAAATTAGTATTTTATATGTAATTCTTTCCCCACTTAAAATTAATATTTTGTAACACTTTCCCCCGGACCCTTTTAGTGTAACAAAATACTAGGCATAAGGGAGGTCGGAGTAATTTCCCAAAATACGAGGGAGGTCTGTATAATTAAGACAAACCACATGAAGAGGTAAGTGTAAGTAACCCTAAATCTTTTTGATAACACACATTAATAGCATTACTGCTCTTATAACCAATTTAAAAGTAAGGAAGGAGTGAGAAAGAAAAACAAACCAGGATGTAGAGTAGAGAAGCAAGGAGAATGGTAAAGTATCGACCTAAATAGGAATCAGCCACAAATGCACCTAAAAGTGGTAGAAGCATTGCTGCACCCAACCATGTATTCACGTTGGCTGCAGCCGTTGCTGTCGATTGCCCTACTACCCCTGTTAGATACCTTATCAGATTTGACGATATCCCATAATATGCAAACCTCTCTGCCACCTCCACACCTGCACACTTCAAATATATATATATATATATATATTTATATATATATACACACACACAAACATCGAATTGGAATTTTAATTTGAATTGGGAGTGAACTAGTAATTAATATATATATATATATATATGGTAACCTATGATGAAAAATGCGGATTTCCATCTGCCGGTTTTGGATCGGTTTGCCGGACGACCTTTGTAGTCTAGGACTCCATCGTTCACGGTGGTGACGCTAAGTAGTAGTGGAGTTTCAGCGGCTTCAAATATTTCTGTGGAGATGATCATTGCCATTGATTCATTAATTCCACACTCCCAAACCTCCCCCACTTCTCAGAACCTTTACTTCAACCAAGCTATAGCAGCTAGCTTCAACTATGAAAAGACTGCAGACAAATTAATTATATATTCCTCTGTTCCCGTCCCGTTCTTAATGGAAAGCTACTGATTGAGCAACATTGTTTGCGTGCATCGCAACCTATTCTACAACAAATTTTTTTTATTTATTTTTAGTTTTTTATTATTTTGACTGGTCCAACATTTTATTAGTAGTTGATATAAATTTTTTTTTTTTTTTTTTTACAATGTTATAATGAACATTTTTTTTATATGAGAAGTTTGATTTTAACCGTTAAATGAGTATTTAGTCATAAGATTTTCAAAAATTTGAAGATGTATTTATTTCTAGATACTCATCTAACGGTTAAAACATGTCTACTCATATGAGAAGCTTCTCATAATAGACTCACCTTTTATTTTTTTCCATCTATTTTATGTTTGATAACAATAATTTTTAGGGTAAATTACACAAACCTCCCCTGAGGTTTGCCTTAATTACACGGACCTCCCCTCTAGTTGCAGAAATTACACAGACCTCTCTCGAGGTTTGTAATTAGTTACAAAATGCCCCCTCCCCTAATGGTCTGTTAGTTTTTTTTACATTAGTCTCCCCTGAAAATTACAATTAGCCCCCCTAATATTATAAAATTGTCATACTAAGCCTCCTTTCTCTTATATTTTTGTGCTAATTATAAAATCTCTCCTCCCTCATATGTTTTTGGGTTAATTTTTTTAGCATTAATTTATATCATCTACACAAAATATACACAAAATACATATAAATAGGTCCAAAATTTTTTTTTACCCCGAGCAAACCTCTGTTAAGCCCCCTGTATTAATTTTCTAGATCCGTCCCTGTCCCTATGCTTCAAAAGTGGCAAAAATTGACGAAAATTCTAAAATTGGTTAAAAATATAAACACTTAACCACTTTGTGATATTAATTTTGGGATTAACGCTCTTTGAGTGAAATTATAACAGTTCTATTTTAGTCCACAATCACAGGGGGTTAAGTGTAGGGCTGCACATGGGTCGGGTCGGGTCGGGTCCCTACAGAACCGGAACCAACCCGATTATGAATGGTTCCATGTTTTGAGACCCAGACCCGAACCGATGAGGTTTGGACCCGACCCGACCCGACCCAGTAACTTTGGTTCGGGTCGGGTTGGGTCTGGGCCACAACCCAGTTTTTTTTTTTTTTTTTTAAATATATATTTTTTCTTATATTTTATTTTATTACTATTTTTATTAGTGGATACCTATTCTTCTATGTATAATATATCCATTAAAAAAATTGATGAGGGTGGAGAGTCATGAAAATTAATTCCCACCATTAGAAAAGTGGATATAATGTTTTATATATTCATGGATATAATGATGTGCAACCTATAAAAGTTCAAATTAATAAAGTGGTTATGTTTTATATATTCATGGATATAATGAAAAGAAAAATTAGTACTTTGTCACCAAAATAAACAATTAATTAGCAAAAACAGTTTGTCTATTGGCTGGACCCAGATCAGACCCAGACCCAACCCAGACCCGACCCGACCCGACCCAAAATATTTGTCTTTTGACTGGACCCGAACCAGACCCGACCCATTTCATTTCAGACCCGACCCAACCCGACCCAATCGGGTCGGGTCGGGTCGGGTCTTTGGGTAACGGGTTTTTTGTGCAGCCCTAGTTAAGTGTCCACTTTTGAAGCATAGGGGCAGGGGCGGATCTAAAAAAGTAATACAGGGGGGCTTGACAGAGGTTTGTTCGGGGAAAAAAAATTGGACCTATTTATATGTATTTTGTGTATATTTTGTGTAGATGAGATAAATTAATGCTAAAAAAATTAACCCAAAAACATATGAGGGAGGAGAGATTTTATAATTAGCACAAAAATATAAGAGAAAGGAGGCTTAGTATGACAATTTTATAATATTAGGGGGGCTAATTGTAATTTTCAGGGGAGACTAATGTAAAAAAAACTAACAGACCATTAGGGGAGGGGGCATTTTGTAACTAATTACAAACCTCGAGAGAGGTCTGTGTAATTTCTGCAACTAGAGGGGAGATCCGAATTTGTATATGTTATATATATATATATATATAATATAATATATGTTAGAGAAATCTCTTCCATTCAAAATTTTAATCCAAGGGTGTATATATAACATAATTTTGGACAAACCCCTAACTCTAACCCTAAGAAATTAGATTGTATTGGCATTTCAAATGAGTAATATTACTTTTTTACAAGTAGGATTTCTATTCGGATCGGATCGGATATTCGGATCGGATATCCGGATCTTGACAAATCCGGATATGGGATAAACCTCGTAGATCCGTCGGATATACGGATCGGATCCGGACTAAAATATGCTTGTCGGATCCGGATCCGGATCTGGCCGATCCGGTCCATATTCGATCCGTTTACAGGCCTAGCTCCAACAGGCACAGCAATAGTTGCAGCAAAGTTGCTGGGTTGCCCAAATGGCAGCAACAATGCTGCAATAAACCCATGACATCAAATCTTATTTTACAATATTTTAATGAAAGATAGCACAATTCTTGAATAATTTATATTTGAATTTAAGCGAAAGTAAATTTTAAAATTCCTTTGTAGGGGGGAAATTTAAGTTTGAAATTTATTCGAAAACTAAAATTGTAAAAAATTCAAAATAATATTTTAAATTATAAAATATTTTAAATAATATTATAGTTTTTTAATTAGAAAATGTCACATATTGCCAATAAACAATACTATAAAATCACAAAGTACAATAATATGGGTAGAATACAAATAATAGATAAAAGAATAAAAGTATATTAAAATAACAAAAGTTTAATGCAAGGGTTGGAGTGACTCATCAAAATCATCACAACAACTTTGCCTAAGACCCATCAAACCACCCATTTGATGTATCAATTGATGGTTTGCCCTTGGATTGGAGTGACTCATCAAAATCATCACAACAACTTTGCCTAAGACCCATCAAACCACCCATTTGATGTATCAATTGATGGTTTGCCCTTGGAGGTCTCCAAGGGCAAACCATCAATTGATACATCAAATGGGTGGTTTGATGGGTCTTAGGCAAAGTTGTTGTGATGATTTTGATGAGTCACTCCAACCCTTACATCAACCATTATTCATTTTAATATTTTTTATTCTTTTTATCTATTATTATATTTATATTCTACAATTTTCAAAAGACACACTGAATATTTTGATTAAAAATATTGAAGGGTACATATGATGCTAGATTAAAATATTAGAAAAAATATATTTGATGTGTGGTTTGACTTGCAGCAAAGTTGCTGCAATTTGAGCAATACATCAAGTTTGCCTCAGCCTTTGATGTGTCCTTTGGAGGACGAAAATCTCACCTAATGCATCAACTTTGCCTCAGATTCCTTTTTGATGTAAGGGTTGGAGATGGTCTTAGGAGTCAAACGCTGATTCTGCGTGTTTGGGTGTCAAGAATCCAATCGCAATCGTATTGTAATCCGCAATTTTGTTGCGATATGGACAAGATGGGGTGACCCAACTTTCGGAAGTCATTAGCATAAATGAGCCTGATAAACTGAATGTCATCCTACCACCTGGCCATTATTGATATATACTAAATGACGAGAGTACTCTTGTATTTTTCAAATAATTACACATTTATCCTCACCATAATACAAGTGAATGCCTATTAAATTTCTTGAAATTCTCTAAACACCGCTATAATTTCTGAATTTACCCTGCCACCACTCTGACTTGAATGGAAAAATGTGAATTTAGTTCTAATAATACAAAAATGAAATTCGTATTATTAACATTATGAAACAATAATACAAATATTAATCAGTATCACCCAGTGAAACCTTGGTGAGCAATTGTAGACCAAAAATACTCTCATGTTGCATAATCAACTAAGTAATTACATGAATAACGAATTCAATTTTATTACTAAAATAATCATATGTATTAACAAAATAAATTAAATATGTACTGTAATAGCAATTAATTATATATGTAACTACCACCATTAGAAATGCACTTGAACTTACTATAATTATTATTAATTTAACATATCTGCTTAATTAATTTATTATTTAACTAATAAATTTTCATTAACAATTAATTATATGTATTAAAAAAAAGTGTCTATGTTAATACTAACATAATACTAATAGTATTGCACAAGGGCACAATTGTCTTTGTGCATTCAAAATTACTTTTGTGTTCATGTAACAAAACACTTACATAATCTATTCTGCCATTATATATAATCAGTTTTACAATACATTACCCAAACACTACAACTATCAAAATCTACTCTAACTATAATCTATTATAACAAAAGCTATCGACTGTTGCAGATGGAGATGGACTAACTTACCCAGTTGACTTTCCAACATGGGTCAGGTGAACCAAAGCTACATATTCCCGTAGTTAACTCTGAAGATGTAAACGGCTCGGCTTCTAATGCAGCTTCAGAACCAGCCGGTCCTTCTGTACCTATAAGGCTTTGTTTGGCCTCCACGTGACTTTTTAAAAGGAGTTTATAAAATTTGTTATTAAGTAATTTGATAATTTTATATAAGTGACACACTACTCTTCAAACAGACATCATGAAACCAAAAAGCAACATTGATCTTTTAAAAGCTCCATTCTAAAAGCTCCCCAAAAAAGCCCTAAATTCAATTTTTACAAAGCTCATAAACTAATTACCAAATAAATTAACATGAAATTGTGCTTTAAAAAAGGAGAAGTACCAAAATGGGGGCTAAACTAAGCCTAAGTCATGGACTTAGTTCTCTGGTTGCCAAAAATTAAAAAGCTGATAATGGTTTCAATCTTATAGTTATATGAAGCCCCCTTGATTGAAGGTGAGAAACGTAAATTTATTCTTTTTTTTTTTTTTTTTGCTAGAAAAACGTAAATTTATTCAAATGCCTAAGGATGTTGTTATAGATCAGGGGAGTCAAATTGCTTGGAAAAAACACCCTTGTGAAGATGATTGTTTGTCTATCTTAGCCCTAGGGTAGGGAGGTAGGTCCTTGGTATTTTGCAGGACAACCAATTATCCTCAGAAATTGGCAATCTGGATTAAAATTATTTTAGGGAAATGCTATTATGAGAAGCTTCTCATATGAGAAGGCGGATTATAATTGTTGGATGAGCATCTAGTCATAAGATTCTCAGGAATCTGGAGAAGTATCTATTGCTAAATGTTCATCCAACAGTTACAACCCGCCTTCTCATATGAGAAGCTTCTCACAATAGCATTGCCCATTATCTTATATTATCTTATTATAAGAAATTGGCAATCGGGAGTATCAATGGAACCTTGTCGTTGTGCAAAGTGTGTTAAAAAATTCACAAAGCTCAGAATATAAAAAAAGAAAAAAAAAACTGCTCCTTCTTCTACTAGTTCTGGTGGAGATTGGAAATTCATTGAGAAAGGAAAAGTCACAGCAGTTGTTGATCCTTCAAGTTCTTTCTCATTCTGAAGGTACAGTTGTTCCTAAGATTTCTGGGTCAAAAGTCAAGGTACAAGGGGAAAGGGAAACTATAGGAACACAGCCTAATAGGTTTGCTGTCTTGGATTTGTCTGCTGATAAAGAGGCTACTATGGATACTACTGAGACTCTAGAAGCCCATCCTATGGTTGGGGTTACAAAGAATTAATAATGATCCGAAAAGTTTAGATAATGGGGAAACTGAAGTGCCTCAATCTCCTCCTAAGGTTACTGATTCAAACTCCAGAGGACAGCCTCCAAATCCTTTGGAGCCTCTACTAGCTTAGCTCTCTTGTCCCAAACTCCCCAACCCCAAGGCTCAGGTAAGGCTCACAAAAGGAGGAACAAACAATCAGGATCCTCAGGAGTTGATGCATAGATGTGAACTCAATTGGAATTGGACAGATTGGGAAACAAAAGGCTCCAACTTGAATTACATGCTAGATTCTTGGACATGAGATGGTAGTCTTTTGCTGGTTATTTTGTTGTGTTGTATGGCTTGATTTGCCTCCAGTGTGTTGCTTGACTTGAGAAAGTCATTTATTTTCTCAAATATAGTAAAGAATTTGACATTTGCTAAATTTTGATCATTGTACTTTTTTTTTTTTTTGTTCTTAGTACACAACAACAATCCAATGTACAAAATTAATTACTTTTGTATAAAACCATTTTTTATTAGTTGTGGCAAAACTAGTGTACAAAACACACTAACCAATGTACTAGATTAATAGCTCTTGTGACAAAAAATGATATTTTGGATGACTTTTTTTGCATTGGAACATAATTGTCAAATTTTTAAATATTTGACGCTGTAGCTGTCATGCCCGTTCCAGAATTTCATAGTTTAATCATGCATGATATGAAATTTTATGAATTATCATTGATATATGATAATTGAGGATAAGTGGTTGACTGTGGTCAACGGTAAGGTGTCAGTGAGGACACGGGAACATGGAAGTTCATATTGCATAATCATGAGTAAATGACATTTATATGATTTAAATGTTATTTGACTTTATCTGGTATTTCTGTGAATAGTAATTATACCTGTGTAGTATAATTCTGATAATCTTTGATTTGGTAGTATCATTTTGAGAACTGTGGTGAGAACGTGAGTGATACGTTAATTGAAAAAGGTAGGTTGTGTAGAGATTTCACAGAATATAATTTTCGGACCTTATTTTGGACCCAAACGAAACTTAGTCGGAAACTTTTGAAATTTATAGTTTTCACTCGTAAAGGCATAAAATGGACGTGTGCGAAGTTTCGAGAGCTGATTAGAAGTTTGAGAAACTTGCGGGGAGGTAAACGTGATTTTTACAAAGTTTGCCTATATATAGATGAGGATGAGATTGAAATCTCATCCAAATCCAAAACTCTCACAAATATCTAGAGAGAGGAGAGAGAAAGGAGATTTTGTAGCCACGGGCTTTGCGACGCCGATTGACGACCGTTCGTCCGTCAGATTTTCTCCAGATTTCAGATTTGAACTCGTGGAGGTAAGATCTACGTTTTGATACCACTTAGGCCGTGTTTGGCCAAGTTTTGTAAAAATCTTAATTTTGGACTTTTGGGAAAAACAGGTATAAACTTGTAGGAATCGTACCAAATTCGAAATCCGACGTTTGTTTAGCCCCCTAGACGATGCTTCAAAGTTTGAAGAGATTCGCACGAGGTATGAAGTTCTAACTTGTAAAATATAGGGAAATACATGTTTTATATTTCGACGACGAAATTGTGATCCGGGCGAAATCCATGTGTTAATTGTAGGCCCGTTAATTATGCACGCGCTAAATTGTGAAAAGCATGTCTAAATTTCCGCGAGCACGTTAAGTTGTCTATGTGGGTCAAAGGGGAGTCTTATACAAATTCATGCCGGAGTAAGCTTCTCGATGTTTGAGAATTTAGTAGCGACGGCTACTGTGCATGGTTGATAGACTTGGACTTGCCATGGCACTTGTGGATACAATGGTTGATAGACTTGGACTTGCCATTGGTATCGCGGTTTAAGGCTTGGAATTGCCGCTACCGGATGAATGCGTATTTTTCTTCCTAGAGACTATTGTATGATTTATGAGATTAAAGCATGTTTCATCATATATTGTGCATGTTAGACTTGTACGCTCAGCATATAGCTGAGCAGTGGAGATGTACTCCATTGCAGGTAAGAAGAAGGATAAGAAGAAGCGTGATGAGTGAGACCGATGAACGCCGAGAATAACACTTGTATATGTTTTTATTTCAAATCCTAAACTTGTGTAAGGATTTGAATATTGTAGTATGTTGTAATAGAAACATGGATTAGCTTCTCAGTATTGTAATCTTGTAATTGAACGCCTGTAACTGTGTTTTAGTATGTTGAAATCAGTTGTGGTTGTGATTGTTATTGGTATTGAGTAGCAGGACTTATTATTTTCAACACAGGGCTGCCAGCAGAGAAGCAGTCGACTGGACCCCCTGATCAGTCGACTGGATCTCGTGTATTTGAGATACTGTAAGTGTTTATCAGAGAAGCAGTCGACTGGACCCCTTGGGCAGTCGACTGAATAGTGTTGACTTTAGCTACTGCCTCCTTCGATTGAAAGCAGTCGACTGGTTTCAGAAAGCAGTCGACTGGACCTCTGTTGAGATTTAGGGTTTTTGGTTCTGCTTGACACAGTCGACGGAGCAGTCGACTGGGCCTTAGTGCAGTCGACGGGGCAGTCGACTGAGCCTCTGTTTTCAAAACTATTATCTTTGAATGTGTTTTCATTGGCCAAAACTTTTTATGACTCTAATTTCAATGTATTTTACAATACAGAGGGGAACGTTTTCCTAAGTTTTAAACTACCAGGGTTGTTTTATAGAAGTTCTTTCCGCTGCGTATTATTAGATGGTGTTGGATGAGCCTTGGTGGCGTGCCACGTGTCCTATTTCCACGCGTAGTGGGATGGGTCGTGACATTTATTGGTATCAGAGCTAGAGGTAACAAAACTTTGGGAACGTTCGACGACGAGTGGAGTGTTGAGTGATTTGCCACATGTTTTCAATTGCATTCATGCATCTTAGAGATGTTTGATGCATATTGATGTTGTTTTACATACATACTATTGTTATTGTTGTACATGCATAGTGTTTATGCATTGAGAACTACAGGACTATAATCATGAGTGACGAAGAGCGAGAATTATCGCCACATACTCGCCGAATGAATGAAATGGCAGAGATGATGGGGAACATGGGAGAGATGATACGAAATATAGCGGACAGATTACCTCCAACACCTCCATTGGAGCCAGAACCGATAGTTGTGGTACATGCGCCTGAAAATAGGGGTATGAGGTCAATATCAGAACAGTTTGCCCGGAAGAAACCGATGGAATTTTATGGGACACCCGACCCAACGCTCGCAGAACATTGGATCATGGATATGGAGAGAATTTTCCGATCGATTCCGATGACCAATAAGGAGAAGATTGAGAACGCAAGCGATGTCCTGAAGGGTGAAGCCCAGAACTAGTGGGTAAACGTTCTAGATCAAGGGGCACCGATTACTTGGGAAGGGTTCAAGGCGGAATTCAATCGCCAGTTCTTTCCGCGAGCCGCCTACAATGCAAAGAAGAGAGAATTTGATAACCTTAAGCAAGGAGACATGACTGTGACAGAGTATACTTCCAAGTATAATGCGTTGTTGAGGTTTGGTAAAGGTTCTGTACCAGGAGAGGAAGAAAGGGCAAGGAAATTTGAAGAAGGCTTAAGAGAAAATATCCGTTTGAGGGTAGAGACTTACGAGCATTCGACTGTTGCAGCAATACAGCAGACAGCGCTTGTAGCCGAAAGTGGAATAGAGAGATCGAGACAAAATCACCAAGGAAAGCGAAGTCATGAGGGTGGTGACCGAAGTCAGGGTGGATCTTTTAAGAGGCCGTTTCAAAGAAGCTCTGGTTCTAGTTTCAGTGAATTCAGGAGAACGCCAAGTAGCATACCGTTGTGTTCACTTTGCAACAGACCACACTCAGGCCGATGTTTCATGACCAAACCCCAGAACAGGAACCAAGGCGGGGGTAGTACAAATTCAACACCCGACCTGAGAGGCAAGTGTTATGATTGTGGAATATTTGGACACCAAGCTAGGGATTGCCCGAGGAAGTATCTTCAGCAAGGAGCTAGTTCTATGGCTTCCAGTGGGTCGAAGCCTAGACAATCCAATGACGGGGGACAAAGGACGGAACAACGTCAAGGAAGAGCATATCAGATGAACCCAGGAGATGTGACTGCTTCCGAGACAGTAGTCTCAGGTATGGTGCTTATATGTTCGCACTTAGCACGCATACTTGTTGACTCGGGATCTACGCATTCATTTGTATCACATGCTTTTGTTGAAAATTTGAATGTTAAATCGGCACCGTTAGGATATGATTTGTCTATTGCTGTGCCACTTAGTAAAGCGATAATGACATCTACTGTATATAAGAACTGTGAGATCAAATTAGGTGAGAAGTTGATGACCGTAGACCTTATACCGATTGGAGTAAATCATTTTGATGTAATACTGGGAATGGATTGGTTAGCCCTTAACCAAGCTACGATAGACTGTGAACGGAAAGAGGTTAATTTTTGATCACCGGTATATGGGAGCTTTTGTTTCCAAGGGAGTGGGGTTATATCACCGCCGTATTTGATTTCAGCTATCCGAGCGGGAAAGTTATTGAAAAAGGGATGTCATGGATTTCTATGTTCAGTGACTGATGTTTCGGCGACTGAATTAAAAGTAGAAGACATTCCGATAGTGCGAGAATATTCAGATGTATTTCCTGATGAGCTACCAGATGTCCTTATTGAGAGAGAGGTCGAGTTCACTATTGAAATTATACCAGACTCAAGTCCGGTATCCAAAGCACCGTATAGAATGGCACCAGTAGAATTGAAGGAATTGAAGGTTCAACTACAAGAGTTACTTGATAAAGGTTTCATTCGACCAAGTATTTCACCGTGGGGAGCTCCAGTGTTGTTTGTAAAGAAGAAAGATGGTTCAATGAGGATGTGTGTGGATTATCGGGAACTGAACAAATTGACAATCAAGAACAAGTATCCACTGCCGAGAATTGATGACTTATTTGATCAACTTCGTGGGGCACAAGTATTCTCCAAAATAGACCTAAGATCGGGTTATCATCAGTTGAAAGTGAAGGCCGAAGATGTTGAGAAAACAGCTTTTAGAACGCGTTATGGACACTATGAGTTCTTAGTTATGCCATTTGGGGTTACCAATGCACCAGCTGCGTTCATGGATCTTATGAACCGAGTCTTTAAGGACTATTTGGATGATTTTGTGATAGTGTTCATCGACGATATCCTTGTTTATTCGCCAAGTGAGGTAACACACGAGAATCATTTGAGATTGATACTTCAGAGACTGCGGGAAAAACAATTGTTTGGGAAATTCAAGAAATGTGAATTTTGGTTACCTAGCATTACTTTTCTTGGTCATGTGATTGATAAGAAGGGAGTATCAGTTGATCCTCACAAAATAGAAGCTGTATTAAATTGGCAAAGACCGACTTCCGTATCTGAAATTCGAAGTTTCTTGGGATTAGCGGGACATTACCGCCGTTTTATTGAACATTTCTTGAAGATTTCATTGCCTATGACAAAGTTAATGAGAAAAGGTGTTACATTTGAATGGAGTCAGGAATGTGAAGACAGTTTCCAGGAATTGAAAGCACGACTAACGAGGGCACCTATTCTGACAATACCATCCGGAACTGAAGGATTTGTGATCTATAGTGATGCTTCACACAAAGGGTTGGGATGCGTGTTGATGCAAGGGGGTAAAGTGATCGCTTATGCTTCTAGACAGTTGAAGACACATGAGATTAATTATCCGACTCATGATCTAGAATTAGCTGCAGTAATTCATGCCTTGAAGATTTGGAGACACTACTTATACGGGGAAAAGTGTGAGATATTCACGGACCACAAGAGTTTGAAATATATTTTTACCCAACGGGACTTGAACATGAGACAACGAAGATGGTTAGAATTGATGAAGGATTACGATCTGTCGATTGAGTACCATCCGGGGAAGGCGAATGTAGTAGCCGATGCATTAAGCCGGAAGACGCCGAGGAATTTAGCCGACGAGCTAACGCAACAAAAGGAACTAGTAAAGGAAATGGAACGTTTGGACTTGGATGTGATACCAAAGATTAGTGGTGGCTTAATGATGGCGATTGTAGCACACCCAGATATTATTGATGAGATCAAGAAGGAACAATTTAACGATGTTTATTTGTGTAAAATGAGAGATGAGATATCTTTGGGAAAGCGACCTGGTTTTGTATTAGATCAAGGAACGTTGAAACTGGGAAACCGATTATGTATACCGAATGTGAAAGACTTGAAAGAGAGAATTCTAGAAGAAGCTCATAGTACGAGATATTCAGTGCACCCGGGAGGTAATAAGATGTACAGAAACCTGAGGGAAAGCTTCTGGTGGAAGGGTATGAAGCGTGAAGTTGCTAAGTTTGTATCCGAATGTTCGGCATGTCAGCAAGTGAAAGCAGAGAGACAAGTACCTGCGGGGTTACTACAACCTTTGCCAGTGTCGGAATGGAAATGGGACGAGATTACGATGGATTTTGTTTCAGGATTTCCACGATCATGTAATAAGAATGATAAGATTTGGGTTATAGTTGACCGATTAACAAAGTCAGCTCATTTTCTACCGATCAAGACGACTAAACCGTCCAAGTTAGCGGAATTGTATGTGAAAGAGATTGTAAGACTACATGGAGTCCCAGCTGTGATTGTGTCAGATCGTGATAGTAGTTTTACGTCAAGATTTTGGGAAAGTTTGCAAAAGGCTATGGGTACGAAATTGAGTTTCAGTACTGCATTTCATCCTCAGACCGATGGGCAGTCAGAACGCATGATTCAGACGTTAGAGGATATGTTGAGACTTTGTGTATTAGATTTTGGGAACGATTGGGAGCACCACTTGCCGTTGATTGAATTTGCTTATAATAACGGATTTCAGTCAAGTATCGGGATGGCACCGTATGAAGCTTTGTATGGCCGTAAGTGTCGATCACCGGTTTGTTGGACCGAGGTTGGAGAAAGGAAGTTATTAGGACCTGAGTTAATACAGGTGACCACTGAAAAGGTGAAGTTGATTCAAGAGCGACTCAAAGTAGCTCAGAGCCGATATAAGAGTTATGCAGATTCTAAACGACGACCGATGAATTTTGAAGTGGGAGATTTCGTATATTTGCGGGTATCGCCTTCAAAAGGCATTGTACGATTTGGGAAGAGGGGAAAGCTCAATCCAAGATTCATAGGACCTTTTGAAATCCTAGAGAGGATTGGTCCAGTAGCTTATCGATTGGCCTTGTCATCAGAGTTGGCACATGTGCATAACGTATTTCACGTGTCTATGTTGAGACGTTGTATGACTGACACGAGTAAGATCATTGTACCTGAACCGCTTCAGATTCAGGGAGACTTGACTTACGTGGAACAACTAGTGGAGATTCTAGACCGCAAAGAATAAGTTTTGAGAACCAAGACTATTCCAATGGTGAAAGTGCTATGGCGTAGTCACACTGTTGAAGAGGCTACGTGGGAAAATGAGGAAGACATGCGGAATGAGTATCCGTACCTGTTCGACGTATGAGATATAAGTTTGGGGACAAACTTCCTTTTTGGAGGGGAGAGTTGTCATGCCCGTTACGGAATTTCATAGTTTAATCATGCATGATATGAAATTTTATGAATTATCATTGATATATGATAATTGAGGATAAGTGGTTGACTGTGGTCAACGGTAAGGTGTCAGTGAGGACACGGGAACATGGAAGTTCATATTGCATAATCATGAGTAAATGACATTTATATGATTTAAATGTTATTTGACTTTATCTGGTATTTCTGTGAATAGTAATTATACCTGTGTAGTATAATTCTGATAATCTTTGATTTGGTAGTATCATTTTGAGAACTGTGGTGAGAACGTGAGTGATATGTTAATTGAAAAAGGTAGGTTGTGTAGAGATTTCACAGAATATAATTTTCGGACGTTATTTTGGACCCAAACGAAACTTAGTCTGAAACTTTTGAAATTTATAGTTTTCACTCGTAAAGGCATAAAATGGACGTGTGCGAAGTTTCGAGAGCTGATTAGAAGTTTAAGAAACTTGCGGGGAGGTAAACGTGATTTTTACAAAGTTTGCCTATATATAGATGAGGATGAGATTGAAATCTCATCCAAATCCAAAACTCTCACAAATATCTAGAGAGAGGAGAGAGAAAGGAGATTTTGTAGCCACGGGCTTTGCGACGCCGATCGACGACCGTTCGTCCGTCAGATTTTCTCCAGATTTCAGATTTGAACTCGTGGAGGTAAGATCTACGTTTTGATACCACTTAGGCCGTGTTTGGCCAAGTTTTGTAAAAATCTTAATTTTAGACTTTTGGGAAAAACAGGTATAAACTTGTAGGAATCGTACCAAATTCGAAATCCGACGTTTGTTTAGCCCCCTAGACGATCCTTCAAAGTTTGAAGAGATTTGCACGAGGTATGAAGTTCTAACTTGTGAAATATAGGGAAATACATGTTTTATATTTCGACGACGAAATTGTGATCCGGGCGAAATCCATGTGTTAATTGTAGGCCCGTTAATTATGCACGCGCTAAATTGTGAAAAGCATGTCTAAATTTCCGCGAGCACGTTAAGTTGTCTATGTGGGTCAAAGGGGAGTCTTATACAAATTCATGCCGGAGTAAGCTTCTCGATGTTTGAGAATTTAGTAGCGACGGCTACTGTGCATGGTTGATAGACTTGGACTTGCCATGGCACTTGTGGATACAATGGTTGATAGACTTGGACTTGCCATTGGTATCGCGGTTTAAGGCTTGGACTTGCCGCTACCGGATGAATGCGTATTTTTCTTCCTAGAGACTATTGTATGATTTATGAGATTAAAGCATGTTTCATCATATATTGTGCATGTTAGACTTGTACGCTCAGCACATAGCTGAGCAGTGGAGATGTACTCTATTGCAGGTAAGAAGAAGGATAAGAAGAAGCGTGATGAGTGAGACCGATGAACGCCGAGAATAACACTTGTATATGTTTTTATTTCAAATCCTAAACTTGTGTAAGGATTTGAATATTGTAGTATGTTGTAATAGAAACATGGATTAGCTTCTCAGTATTGTAATCTTGTAATTGAACGCCTGTAACTGTGTTTTAGTATGTTGAAATCAGTTGTGGTTGTGATTGTTATTGGTATTGAGTAGCAGGACTTATTATTTTCAGCACAGGGCTGCCAGCAGAGAAGCAGTCGACTGGACCCCCTGATCAGTCGACTGGATCTCGTGTATTTGAGATACTGTAAGTGTTTATCAGAGAAGCAGTCGACTGGACCCCTTGGGCAGTCGACTGAATAGTGTTGACTTTAGCTACTGCCTCCTTCGATTGAAAGCAGTCGACTGGTTTCAGAAAGCAGTCGACTGGACCTCTGTTGAGATTTAGGGTTTTTGGTTCTGCTTGACACAGTCGACGGAGCAGTCGACTGGGCCTTAGTGCAGTCGACGGGGCAGTCGACTGAGCCTCTGTTTTCAAAACTATTATCTTTGAATGTGTTTTCATTGGCCAAAACTTTTTATGACTCTAATTTCAATGTATTTTACAATACAGAGGGGAACGTTTTCCTAAGTTTTAAACTACCAGGGTTGTTTTATAGAAGTTCTTTCCGCTGCGTATTATTAGATGGTGTTGGATGAGCCTTGGTGGCGTGCCACATGTCCTATTTCCACGCGTAGTGGGATGGGTCGTGACAGTAGCATTGTTAAAATATAAGTTTGAAAGGTGCAAAAATAGCTTTTTGCATTGGAAATGCTCTTAGTGGCTTTTGTTGTGACTAGTCCTCCTACTTTGCTTTTTTGATTATCTTGAGCTATACCCCTTGTGCATTTGTATATTTTTTTTCTTTTTCTCTTTCTTTTTTTTGAATATATTTACCTTTTTCTGAAAAAATGTATATGTATATATATTATATACACAGTTTTTCCCTTTGTTTTATAGTTGATAGCAATAATGTTAAATATAATAACTGAAATCCACTATATATGACCCATCAGTTAGCATTTTGCTATTTCAATACATCATTTTACTTTTGGTATACCTCTGCTTAGACTAGATAGAAAGCTATCGATTGAGCAGAATGATTTACGTGTACCTCTGTTTTTTTTTTTTAAACAGAGAAAATTCTCATTAAAGGCAAAAATCAATAGGAATCAGTACAAGAAGATAGAAGAAAGCAAAATACATGAAAAAAAAAGTACAATAAACTTATGAAGCCACATTGCAATTTTCTCAAATCCTCGATCTTACAGCCTGTGGTGTAGTTCGAGACTGAGCCGGCTGAGGGAGAAAGCTATTAGAGTTAGCTATTATAATTAGTTTTATTTATATTTAGCTTTAGGGTAGTTTAGTCTTTTACTTTATATTAGGGTATTCCTAGATATACTATTATTCTCTCTTTCCTTTTGTATTGTATTCATTCATTCAGTTTTGGGTTATGAGAAACTCTAGCTTTCTTCTCTCTTTTCTCTTTTTTGTTATCTTTATTTGATATATTCACATGGTATCAGAGCAGGTTCGAATCTCATCCACGTTTTTCGCAGATCCAACTCTGCGGTGAGTTGGCTGGGGGTTGCAGGGGGCAGCGCGCCCCTGCCGGGGTTCGGGGCGAAGCCTTGAAATTTTTTTTTTCAGATGATTCTGGTTCGTTTTTGGATTTCTCGCTGATTCAGATTCGTTTTTTTTATCTCGCACTGATTCGCGTTCGTTTTTGGATCTGTTGTCTGATTTTTGTTCGTTTGCTTTGTGTTATTTAATTGTTTCGTTTTCGTAATGGCTGCTGAACGCGATGATTCGTTCCAAGCGATTAGTGTTAAACTCGATGGCAAGAATTTTGCATATTGGAATTATGTGATGAAGAATTTTCTAAAGGGGAAGAAGATGTGGGGTTATATCAATGGGGATTTTAGTAAACCTATGAATGAACAGGCTGATAAATTTGCAGCATTGCTAGATGTTTGGGAAACAAACAATTCGAAAATCATTACTTGGATCAACAACTCCGTTGCTTCCTCAATAGGTATACAATTGGCAAAGTTTGAATATGCAAAGGAGGTGTGGGATCATTTGGCTAAACTGTTTACACAGTCCAATTTTGCAAAAAGGTACCAATTAGAGAGTGATATTCGTGCCCTTGAACAAAAAAATTTGAGTATTCAGGAGTTCTATTCTACAATGACAGATCTTTGGGATCAGTTGGCTCTCATGGAGTCGCCTGAATTGCGGGCGTTTGCACCATATATCGCTAGTAGGGAGGAACAACGTCTGGTTCAGTTTTTAATGGCTCTACGTGGTGATTTTGAGGGCCTTCGTGGGTCCATTCTCCATCGTAGCCCACTTCCGTCAGTTGATTCTGTTGTCCATGAGTTAGTAGCTGAGGAAATACGTCTCAAGACTCAATCTGGAAAGGGAATTCTCCCTGACTCTACTTCATCTGTTTTAGCAGCCCCCTTTCGACCACCGTCAAACAATCAGAATAAGCCTTACTCGAGAGTTGGTAGTGATGTATGCAGCTACTGTAAGGAGAAGGGTCATTGGAAGGCTCAGTGTCCTAGGTTGGGTCGTGCAAACCAGCCCAATAGCAGCAACCAGCCTTCCAATAGTCGACCACCACAACAACAGCAACCTCAGCCTTCTCATTGGAAATCTGACAACCAATCTCAGCAGCGTTCGTATAGGCCTCCACAGCCTAACACTGCAGCAGTTGTACCACCATCAGACTCATTTGGACCCGGTTCCCCTTCACCATCCACTCCATCTATGGCCTCCCTTGCTGAGTAATTTCAGAAGTTCCTTGCCACACAGCCACATGCTATGGCCACCTCTTCACTAGGTATGTCTTCCGGTATGTCTTCAGGTATGTCTTCAGGTATTTGGGTCTTAGACTCTGGAGCTTCTAATCATATGTCACCTGATTTGTCGTCTTTTGCTTCCTTATGTCCTGTTTCCTCTTTACCTGTTATGACTGCTGATGGTACTCCCATGCCATTAACAGGTGTTGGGTCTGTTGTCACACCTCATGTATCTCTCTCTAGTGTTTACCACATTCCCAAACTTACTATGAATCTTGTTTCTGTTGGTCAGCTTTGTGATGCAGGTTACTTAGTCTCTTTTTCTTCTACTTTTTGTCACGTGCAGGATCCGCAGTCTCAGACGCTGATTGGGACAGGCCGTAGGCAAGGGGGATTATACATCTTGGACAAGCTCAATGTACCAGTGGTTGTAGCTTCTAGTGTTGATTTGTCATCCTTTCGTTTGAGTTCATCTTCGTCTAGTTTTTATTTATGGCATTCTCGCCTTGGTCATGTTTCAGCCTCTCGTTTAAAATATTTAGCTTCTACAGGAAAATTAGGAGATTTAAAAACTCATGACATTTCTGATTGTAGTGGTTGTAAACTAGCAAAATTTTCCGCTTTACCATTTAATAGAAGTATTTCTTATTCTCTTGCACCATTTGATTTAGTTCATTCTGATGTGTGGGGACCCTCTCCTATTACTACAAGAGGGGGGTCTCGATATTATGTATCATTAATTGATAATTGCACTCGTTACTGTTGGGTTTATCTTATGAAACGCCGTTCAGACTTCTTTGATATTTACAATACCTTTCGTGCTTTTGTTAAAACTCAACATTCTGCTGTCATCAAATGTTTTAGATGTGATTTAGGTGGAGAGTATACCTATCATAAATTTCGTGAGTTGCTTGCTTTAGATGGAACTATTCACCAGTCCTCTTGTACAGACACTCCTGAGCAAAATGGTGTTGCTGAAAGGAAACATCGGCATATTGTTGAAACTGCTCGCTCTCTTTTATTATCTGCATATGTCCCTAGTGATTTTTGGGGAGAGGCTGTCCTTACTGCTATCAATCTAATTAATAAAATTCCGTCATCTCACTGCTCAGGTCTGTCACCTTTTGAAAAATTGTATGGGCATGCTCCTGATTATTCTTCCTTAAAGGTGTTTGGTTGTACTTGTTTTGTCCTTCGACCTCATGTAGAGCGTACCAAATTGTCACCTAAGTCTGCTATTTGTGTTTTTCTAGGTTATGGTGAGGGTCAGAAGGGATATCGTTGCTTTGACCCAGTTACTAAGAAACTATATGTATCTCGTCATGTTGTGTTTCTCGAGCACATACCTTTCTTTTCTATTCCTGATAATTATCATGGGTTGACTAAATCTGATCTCATCCATCTTGACCCATTCTCTGATGATACTGATAGTGTGCCCTCTCAAGCCCCATGCACCACTGATATTGTCTCACCTCATGGTTCTACTTCTGCTGATACTGGTACCTTGCCGCTTGATGCTACCTCCCTTCCAGAGGCCATCCAAGCACCTACTGAGACTGTGGAACCTACTCGCTATCCTGCTCGCACTCGTAAGTCCACTCAATCACCTGATTTTGTTTATTCTTGTTATTCGGATTCTTTTGCTTCATTTTAGCTTCAGTTCATGATCTCTCTGAGCCTCTGTCATATAAAGAGGCAGCTCTTGATCCTCTTTGGCAACAGGCTATGGCAGAGGAACTCTCAGCATTGTATAAGACAGACACTTGGAGTTTGGTTCCCTTACCTTCTGGTAAGAGCGCTATTGGTTCTCGTTGGGTTTATAAAATCAAAACCAAGTCAGATGGGTCTGTTGAGCGGTACAAAGCAAGATTGGTTGCCAAGGGTTTTTCCCAGCAATATGGTATGGATTACGAGGAGACTTTTGCTCCTGTTGCTAAAATGACTACTGTTCGTACTCTTATTGCAGTTGCTTCTATTCGTCAGTGGCATATAACTCAGATGGATGTTAAAAATGCTTTCTTGAATGGAGACCTTCAAGAGGAGGTTTATATGGTTCCTCCTCCGGGTGTTTCTTATGGTCCTGGTGAAGTTTGCAGGCTTAAAAAAGCCTTATATGGTCTTAAACAAGCCCCTCGAGCTTGGTTTGAGAAGTTTTCCACAGTGATTACCTCATTTGGGTTTTCCCCGAGTGAGTATGATTCAGCTCTCTTTATTAGGTGTACCACTGCTGGTCGTATTATGCTTTCTTTGTATGTTGATGATATGATTATTACTGGTGATGATATTGATAAGATTGCAGTGTTGAAGTCTGAATTAGCTCGTTGTTTTGAAATGAAGGACTTAGGTCCACTACGTTATTTTTTGGGGATTGAAGTAGCCTGTTCTCCAAAAGGTTATCTTCTTTCTCAGTCTAAGTATACAGGTGACATTCTTGAGCGTGCTCGCCTCACTGATAATAAGATTGTTGATACCCCTTTGGAGCTTAATGTTCGTCTTTCCCCTTCTGATGGCGTTCCTTTGCCTGATCCTACATTATATCGCACTATTGTTGGTAGCTTGGTTTATCTTACCGGTACTCGTCCAGATATTGCTCATGTTGTTCATGTTGTTAGTCAGTTTGTTACTTCCCCTACTACAGTTCATTGGGCTGCAGTTCATCGTATTTTGAGGTACTTGAGGGGCACTCGGTTTCAAAGTCTTTTACTTTCGTCATCTTCTTCATTGGAGCTGCGTGCATACTCTGATGCTGATTGGGCCGGTGATCCTACAGATCGCAAGTCTGTTACTGGATTTTGTATTTTTTTGGGTGATTCTCTCATTTCTTGGAAGAGTAAGAAGCAAGATGTTGTTGCTGTGTCTTCTACAGAAGCTGAGTATCGTGCTATTGCTTCGACCACCCGTGAGGTTATTTGGTTACGCCGGCTACTTACAGATATGGGTGTCTCTCTTCCTCGCCCTTCACCTATGTATTGTGATAATAAGAGTGCTATTCAGATTGCTCACAATTCAGTTTTCCATGAGAGGACCAAGCATATAGAGATTGATTGTCACATTACTCGTCATCATCTTAAGCATGGAGCTATCACTTTGCCTTTTGTTTCTTCTTCAGCGCAGATTGCTGATTTGTTTACAAAGTCTCATCCGATTCAGCGTTTTCGTTTTTTAGTTGGCAAACTCTCTATGCTTCTAGCTGCAGCATCGTGAGTTTGAGGGGGGATATTAGAGTTAGCTATTATAATTAGTTTTATTTATATTTAGCTTTAGGGTAGTTTAGTCTTTTACTTTATATTAGGGTATTCCTAGATATACTATTATTCTCTCTTCCTTTTGTATTGTATTCATTCATTCAGTTTTGGGTTATGAGAAACTCTAGCTTTCTTCTCTCTTTTCTCTTTTTTGTTATCTTTATTTGATATATTCACAAAAGCTACCAAGACCCACATAATTGATCACCTCCAAAACACCGTGATTGTGAATAGACCCCACCAAAATGCCAAATCTAACAAAAGAATGCTGGAACTGTGACCGAGAGAAGTCGGATCTAAACACAGAATGGAGATGAAGAGATCTAGAGTGGGAAACCAAACCAACCAAAAAAAAAAAACTGTCATAAAGAGAGAAAAACTCACCTCATAGAGAGGGAACAAACCCCCACATGGAGGGACGGAATAAAATTGCTAAAACAAAGGACCAAGGGCTTTCCCATGGTGGGGGGCCAAGGTTCCTCATGCTTTTCTACAATTGTAGATACATTTTTACTTTTATTTTAGGGTGGGGCTATGGACACCACCTTATTTGCTAAAGACACCACTCTCTTATTATTTTAATACTCCCTCCGTTCCATTTTATGTGTATCTCTTTGGGAATTCAACTATTTATGGGATAAAAAAATCTACACCTATTTTCCACAATTGCCCATAACCATTGCACTTTCTTTTTTTATTTTGTTTTAGTGTTGATTGCAAGGAAGGGTAATTGGAAAACTAAGTAAAATTTGCATACTACTTTAGAAAAGTGAACAACAATTTTGGGACATCCCAAAAGGGAAAGGGGACACATACAATGGGACGGAGAGATTAATTTTTAACTCACTCTCTCCCTCTTCTGTCCCAAACTCTCTCTCCTCTCTCTTCTGTCTCAACTCTCTCTCTCTCTCTCTCTCTCTCTCTCTCTCTCTCTCTTCTCAAGCTCACCACCGGACCAACACCACCACATCGCTGTCGCCGCCACCACAGTGTCACACACACCACCATCTCCAATCATCTGATTCACCACCCAAAACCAAACCTAGATCTCCTTCCTTCAAATCACCACCACCGCCATTTCTTCAAATCACACAAATGTCAAAAACCCAATTAAACCCATATTACAAAATTCAGTCAATTAAAAGATTAACAGGAGCAGAAAATTAAATGAAGCAAATGTACCTGATATATGTGAATTAAAGCATGGTCAACTGAAACCAATAAATAAAGATGGGTTATTACCAAGACGACTAGGCTTTTCTGAGATTTGATGTTGGAGAGAGAGAGAGAGCGGGGGGGCGTAGGCGACGGAAACTATAGAGGTTGAAAGACAGAGATGATGGTTAGGTAGTGGCCCGGTTGGGAGATGTTGGTGTGTGTGGCCTTCGGTGGCGGCGACGACGATGTGGTGGTGTTGGTCCAGTGGTGAGCTCTTGAGAAAAGAGAGAGTTCAGACAGAAGAGAGAGGGTTAAATTCATATTACACCCTTGTAGTTTATCACTAATGTTAGTTTGGTCCCTGTAATTTAAAAAGTGTCACTTTAGTCCCTGTAGTTTTATAAGCGTGTCAAATAAGTCCAATAACTCCTTTAATGACGAATAATTTTGTCACTGAAAGTAAAAAATTTGTCACAAAAAGTGTTTGAGGGACTAAAATGACACACTTATGAAACTGTAGAGACTAAAACAATACTTTCTAAACTACAGGGACCAAATTGACATAAAGAGCAAACTAAGAGGGTATAAAATGTAGTTAAGCCAGAGAGAGAGAGGATTGGGACATAAGAAAGAGAGAGAGAGATGAGTTAAAAATCATTAAAATAATAAAAGGGTGGTGTACCTAGTAAATAAGGTGGTGTCCATAGTCCCAACTTTTCTTAATTAACATAGATAATTAGGGATCTATTTTTACACAAAACTCCTAATCTCGACTGAATTTTATCAAAAACATATGATGAGAGACTAATTCATATATTTCTATATATTTAAAGCATACCATATCTCAAGTAACATCATTATATTATAGCAAGTGGTTGAGTAACCCATGAAAAAAGTTTGGAGGCCTGGGTATAAGGAAAAGTAGGGATATAAATCTTGCCCTTCTTGCTAAGCTGGGATGGCACATGTTGTCAGGAAAAAACTCTATCTGGATCAATATTTTCAAAGCTAAATATCTCCTGGATGATAATTTCAGCTGCTGGATAAAAAAGAATAACATGTCCAACACCTGGAGAGGAATTCTGGCAGCTAAACAGATCCTTGAAAAAGGAACCAAATGGGTGGTTGGCAATGGTGCCAGAATCTCTCTTTGGGATGATTGGTGGTGTGGGAATGAACCTCTCCGGAATAGTCTCAATATTGTTAACCCCCTCCTCTTAAGGTTAACAGCATCATTGGTGAGGATGGTAAGTGGAATATTGATTCCATTGATCATCTCCTCAATGCTACCACCAGAAATGCCATTATGACCTCCCATCTTCCCTTTAGAACTACCTTTCCCGACTTTCCTTCATGGGCCTGGTCAGGTAATGGTAAGTTTAGTTCCATGGAAGCTTTTAATTTTATTTCTAGCCATAACCTTGTTACTTATCCCTGCGAGTGGAACTTCATCTGGAAATTGAAAATTCCCAACAAGATTAAATTCTTTCTATGGACTTGCTTCCTTAATAGATTACCTACGAACTTGCTGAGAGCTGATAGAAACATAGTCCAGGACCCTACTTGTGTGAGATGTAATACTTGGGCTGAAAGTACCATCCATGTTCTTCGTGATTGTCCGAAAGCCACCCTTATTTGGAATTCCATTCAGATGGGTAACCCCATGCTGAGTCCTGACCGCTCTGGTCTTGAGGACTGGCTCTCAATCAATCTTAAATGTACTTCCCTGTTTACTATCACTAATCTTCCTTGGTTTGTGGTGTTTGTTTCAGGTGCTTGGCATATTTGGAAGGAGAGAAATAATGAGATTTTCAACAACATTATTACTCCTATTTATATTACCATTAATAAGATTCGCACCTTTGCTAGGGAAATCTGCCTTGCTTTCAATTTGGAAGCTAGTCAGGTCTCCAAACCAATCAACCATCTTATTAATTGGTCTTTTCCTCCTGCAGGGGCTATGAAGCTAAACACGGATGGGAGTTGTAGAGGCAACCCTGGAATTGGTGGTCTTGGAGGCTTGCTAAGGGACGAAGCTGGAAAATGGATCTTTGGATACTGTGATCATATCTATACCTGTTCAAGTCTGGAAGCCGAGCTCCTAAGTATTCGGAGGGGGCTGGAGTTGGTTCTTGATAAAAACTTTCGCAACATTGTTGTTGAAACTGATGCGATGGTGGCTATGCACCTAATCAAGGAGCGTGACCAGCATCATCCTCTTCGTGCAATCATCGAGGACTGTTATGTCATGATTGAAAGATGCGGTGGCATGCTTTCCCACACTCTTAGGGAAGGAAACAAATGCGCTGATTTCCTTGCTAATTTAGGAGCTGATAGTAGTGGAAACTCTTCCATTTTCTTAACCCCGCCTGTGGGGTTGGAGTCTTTGCTATTTGCTGATAACTCTGGGGTTGCCTATCCCAGAGGAGACTAGGTTGTTTTTGTGTTTTTCCTTCTCACAAAAAAAAAAAAAAAAAAAGATAACAAATCCACACACTCTCTCTCGCTCTCTCTGTGCCCGTTCTCTCTCATCATCCATGGACCACATGGATGTTTAAAAAAATACCGTAGTCAGGGTAACAATCATTAAACTATACCATGTACTTCCAAATTCTAGCCATTTTTAAATAAAAAAACTGTTGAGATCTCAACAAAATTTCAGCTATCGAAACTGAGTTTTTCACATGGAACACCTAATTAATGAGTAAAAATTAGCCATGGCATATAGACTGAGATGGGTTGATCGATCCTTATAACTTCCCTCAACCTTGGCCTTCAAAGGAAACAAGGAGAGAAAATAGATCATTTAAGTAAATACTTGGGGCACAATCAAAGTCACAATTTTTTGTTCACAATCTCCATTTTGTGTCTATCTCTCTCCTAGTGGGCACTGTGGGATCACTGGCACTGTGGGACCCATCAAGAGAGAGATAGACACAAAATGAAGGTTGTGAGCAAAAGGTTGTGGCTTTGGTTATGCCCCAAGTATTACTCATTTACCCTTTAAGTAACAAACACACATTAATTCATTACAAGCAGCTAGAGATGGATTTGATTCACAAAGTCTTGAACGTTTTGGTTCCTCTCATTTCACTCATCATATTTCCTATCTTCTTACCATTATTTCTAGTCTTCAAGTTTCTGCAATCTATTATGAGGTCCATGTTCAGCGAAAATGTGGCCGGAAAAGTAGTCATCATCACCGGATCATCTTCCGGCATTGGCGAGGTTACTGCAATTCTCAAATTTTTTTATTTTTTATTTTTTTTTAACTCAAAGAGATTTTGTTTGATTCATAGATTTAATGAAAAAGGGATAATTACACTTAGAAGAATTTTTTTTTTTTTTCTAGCTTCATTGGGTTATTAAGAAAAATAACGAAGAAAATAGGAATTACTCCGTAATAAAAAGAAAATAAGGTGGATTACTTCCCATTTCTTTAGTGTAGTTTCTGATATGTCCAGAAATATTCTGTAGGAGTCCAACCGCCGTGGGGTCAGCCAATATCCCGGGAAATCTGGCTTGGGAGCGCAGGGCCCACACTCCCGAGATGACTAGCTGTTACAGTCCGGAATACTCGGCAGTTCGGGCACCAGGCGTGGTGAGACCCCGGGAGATGCGGCATGAATCATGCTTCCCACCGTTTCCTTGTACAGCCATGACTCTATCAAGAAGAATCAATGGTTTCCTAAACCACTTAGGAAACTCTCCAAACATTGTACAAATCTATTGTGATTAGATTATGCTTCCTAATCTAATTAACTTACCATGTAAAGGTGGACTCTTGCACCTATAAAAGAGCCCATCTATCCACCCTAAAGGGGGCGAATATCAATTCTCTAAGCATACAAGCACACATCAGAGAACTCACCACTTACACGCATACACCCGGCCGGTATTACTGGTAGTCCGCTCACCACTGTTGGCCCACCAGACCCGCCGGTGATCTGCTAGTGAGAAGCGCACAGACGCACCCGTGGACGTAGGTCACCTCGTTAACGGGGCCGAACCACATACAAATCTTTTGTGGCTTTATTTTCTGTCTAAAATACTCTTACCAATTTTGGGCATCATCAGTTTGGCGCCGTCTGTGGGAAAATCGACACAGTGTTCTCATTAACTAAAACCTTTGACTGATCAACATGCCGCCAAAGAGGGGTAAGAAAACCGCCGATTCAACTGGTCAGGAGGACCTACAGATCGAGCCACGGGCTACCTCCATGACCACTGAACAGGTCACGGCAGCGCTGGAACAACTCTTGGAGGGCCAGCTCCGGACACAACAGCAGATAGAGGCGCTCATGGCCCAACACGAAAAGGTGGTTGGGGACCACGAGAAGGGCCCTTCGTCGGAAAAGCGGCCTGAAAAGAGTGTTCCTAGCCGAAGGCCCGCCGGACGCATGGAAAGGCCCGATCCGCTCCGGCGCCCCAACCAGATCAAGAACGTCATGCAGAGGAAGAACGTAGCCAGGCTCCTAAGCGCTCGCAGAAAGGACCTCGGTACATTCCTCGCCGAGCGCGCCGAGTGGAGGACGCCAGGATCCTCATTGAACGGCGACGAGCGGCAAGGGGAGAAGCATCCGGACAAAAAACCCGGGAGTCGGTCGACGATCCACCCGTCTTGAGCCGGGGGGATCTTAGGCACAGACTATCCCGAACACACAGTCGAGTGCTATCCCCGAGGTCGACACGTTTTGAGGATGAAGCCTCGTCCTCTGACCCTACCTACCACTCTGACACAGAAAGGAGGACCAGGCACACTGACGTCAAAGCCCAGGTCGAGGAGTTGCAGCAGCAGATTGAAAGGCTGAACCGCGAATCCGGCCACGACCTCACAAATACAGAAACAGAGTCGCCCTACACTACTCGGGTGACGCAATTTCCAATTCCGCGGAAGTTCAAACCACCTCACCTCAGCTCATATGACGGCACGGGGAGTCCGGTGGACCACATCCGTACTTATAAGGTGCAGATGGCACTGGTCACTACGATAGACGAGCTGCTGTGTCTGGCTTTCCCTAGTACTCTCAAGGGATCAGCCGCACAGTGGTTCCATGCCCTGAAGCCCCGGACGGTTGACAACTTCAAAGCCCTCAGCAAACTCTTCATCAGCCAGTTTGTTGGGATGCTAGACCGATCCCAACCAGACACCCAGCTGCTAGCCGTCAAGCAGCAAAAGGGTGATTCTTTAAGGGAGTATGTGGATCGTTTCAACCAGCAGAGGCTCCTGATCCGCAACCTCAATGAGACGGCCGCAATCATGGCCTTCTGTTCAGGAGTTCAACACACCAAGGTGGCCACGTCTTTTCATCGCAACCGACCGGCAACTCTGGTGGAACTCTCGGAAAGAGTTGGAAAGTATATAGATACCGAGGAGTTTTTGAAGGCAAAACGCGCTAGCCAGGCAGAAGACGAATCCCCAAAAGCCAAGCGCAAGCGCGAGGGATTCGAGAAGGGTTCGGGAAAGAAGCCGAAGCAAGATCAAAGAGATGTTAGAGGCCAGACCCCGACGGCTTTTACGCCCCTTTCCCGACCTATACATGAGGTGATGGCCGCCGCAGAGGCACAGAGGTTGCTTCCGCAGCCAGCTAAACTCAGAGCCCCACCCGATAAGAGAAACCGGGAGAAGTTTTGCCGTTATCATAGGGATCACGGCCACGAAACGGAGGATTGCTTCAAATTGAAGATAGCAATCGAGAAGCTGATCGAGCAGGGGTATCTCGCCGAATTCGTCACTACGGACAGACAGCCCCGACAGGATGCCCAAGCTCCCGGTCGGCCCCCTCCACCGCTCGGCCATATTAACGTGATCTCCGGAGGAACATCTAGCGGAGGTGATTCTCAGTCGGCGCGGAAGAGGCATGCCCGAGCATCCCGAGCGGATGTATGGCAAGTCCAATCCACCGGCTCCTCACCAACCGACGTCCTGACATTCTCATCCGACGATGTACAGGGCCTCCACTGCCCCCATGACGACCCGCTAGTAGTGACGCTTTCTATAACTAACTATATAGTCCAGAGGGTATTGGTCGATACAGGAAGTTCGTCCGACATAATATTTACAGCGGCATTCGACCAACTCAGGATCTCCCGGGATCGGCTCCGGCCGGTTGCTACTCCCCTGGTCGGATTCAACGGCTCCAGCACTCAACCGCTCGGTACGATCGAGCTTCCAGTTCTCATGGGGACCTACCCGCAACAGGTTTCCATACTGACCAATTTCGTGATAGTGGAGGCCCCCTCGGCCTACAACGTCATCCTCGGAAGGCCGACCCTCAACAGGGCCCGAGCACTTGTCTCCACATACAGCTTAACCGTGAAGTTTCCGACTGCCCAGGGACCCGGATGCTTGCGAGGAGACCAGACCACGGCTCGAAGTTGTTATGTTAGCTCGTTGCGCCGGGGGGCAATCACCGAAACACTGAACATCCAAGAGATGGACCCCCGGGACCATAGGGACGTAATAGGACCTATGGAGGAATTGGAGTAAGTTGTGCTGGATCCAGAACACCCAGATCGCACGGTCAACATAGGCGCACTACTGGAGCCTACCTTGAAGGAAAAATTGACCCAATTCCTGAAGCAAAACCAGGACATTTTCGCTTGGAGTCATGAGGACATGCCCGGGATTGATCCCCGAGTGATGTCCCATCATCTCAACGTCAGCCCGGACTGCCGCCCGGTGAAGCAGAAACGGAGGGGCATGGCCTCCGAGAGACAAGCGGCGGTAAGCGAGGACGTCGAGAAGCTCCTAAAAGCTAATTCCATCCGGGAGGTCCACTACCCCGATTGGCTGCCCAATGTTGTCCTGGTCAAGAAGAGCAATGGCAAGTGGAGAATGTGTGTGAACTTCACCGACCTCAACAAGGCCTGTCCCAAGGACTGTTATCCGTTGCCTAGGATAGACCTCCTCGTTGACTCGACTGCAGGCCACTCACTCCTCTCGTTCATGGACGCCTACTCGGGGTATAATCAGATCAGCATGTACCCCGGGGATGAAGAGAAGACGGCGTTCATCACCGACCAAGGCACGTACTGTTACAGAGTTATGCCCTTCGGCCTCAAGAATGCTGGGGCTACATACCAGCGCCTGGTCAACTTCATGTTCAGAGACCTCATTGGAAAATCCATGGAAGTGTACGTGGACGATCTCCTGGTCAAGAGCCGGGATGAACCCGATCACCTTGAGCATCTGGCCGGGGCCTTCAGCATTTTGAGAAAGTTCAGGATGAGGTTGAACCCGGCCAAATGTACCTTTGGGGTCTCGTCCGAAAAATTCCTCGGTCATCTAGTCAGCAGACGGGGAATCGAAGCAAACCCCGACAAAATCCAAGCTATCATCAACATGCGGTCACCCAAATCAACCAAAGAAGTTCAAAGCCTAGCCGGACGGGTGGCCGCACTTAATAGATTTGTGTCCCGAGCTACCGATCGGTGCCTACCGTTCTTCAAAATTCTCCGCAAAACTTTTCAATGGTCGGAGGAGTGCGAGGAGGCATTCCAGGAACTCAAGAAATACCTGGCCTCTCCTCCTCTATTGTCAACACCTACAGTCGGAGAGGAACTTCTCCTATACCTAGCGGTGTCACCATCGGCGGTTAGCTCGAAACTCATCCGGGAAGAGCACGGGATACAGTTCCCAGTGTACTACACCAGCCGGGCGTTGCAAGGTGCGGAAAGTCGATATTCCCGCATCGAGAAGTTGGCCTTCGCCCTCATTACCTCAGCCCGAAGGCTCCGACCATACTTCCAGGCCCATGGCGTTGTGATACTGACCGATCAGCCTCTCTGCAAAATTCTCTCTCGGCCGGATACATCCGGGAGGCTCGTCAAGTGGGCATTGGAATTGGAAGAATTTGAAGTAACTTACCGACCTCGGACGGCAATCAAGGGACAAGCCGTCGCAAATTTTCTGGTCGAGTTTACGTACCCAGAAGACCCGGTCGAAGAACCCGAGCCTCTGGCCTTGCCACCCGGATTGCATTCCGGCATCCCAACTTGGGTGCTACATGTCGATGGCTCTTCCAACCAGCAAGGTAGTGGGGCCGGGATCATCCTAACTACACCCGATGGAATCCATCTTGAATACGCTCTGAGATTCGGGTTTCGTGCCTCCAATAACGAGGCCGAGTACGAGGCCCTCTTGGTCGGGTTACAGTTGGCTGTCTCAATGAGTGCACAGCAGGTCCAGGGCTATAGCGACTCCCAGCTCGTGGTCAATCAAGTAAACCAAGAATACGAAGCACGGGAAGATAGCATGGTCGCCTACTTGGCCCTCGTCCGGGCAATTTCCAATCAGCTCTGAGGATTCTCCATCAATCGGATACCTAGAGAAGAAAACACTCGAGCTGACAGGCTAGCTCATCTCGCCTCGTCGTCTGAGTCAGACTTGCCCGGGATAAGGGTGCAATTCTTACCCGAGCCAAGTGTGATCAACTCAGAGGATATGGAGGTTGACCCTGTCACCCTGGGACCCAGCTGGATGGATCCAATCGTGACTTTCTTGACAACAAGAAGGCTGCCGGACGAAAACGAGGAAGCAAGGCGGGTCAAGTACCGGGCGGCACGATACCATGTTCTTGACGGTGTCCTTTATAAGAGGGGGTTCACCATCCCGTACCTCCGCTGTGTTCATCCTACGCAAGTTCAAGCAGTACTGTACGAAATTCATGAAGGTGTGTGCGGGAACCACGTAGGGGGTCGGGCACTCTCGCGAAAGGCCCTACTACAAGGATACTATTGGCCAACCATGGCCCGGGATTCGCAGGAGTACGTTCGAAGATGCGACAAGTGCCAACGGTACTCTCCCATGATGAACTAACCGGGAGAACTTCAGACCCCGGTCCACAGTCCTTGGCCATTCGCCCAATGGGGGATCGACATCGTTGGTCCCTTACCAACGGGAAAAGGGCAGGTTAAGTTTGCCGTGATAGCCGTTGACTGCTTCACCAAGTGGGTAGAGGCCGAGCCCCTGGCAACGATAACCGAGCGAAAAATGGAACATTTTGTGGAGAGAAATATCCTTAGCAGGTTCGGTATTCCACGAGTCCTGATCAGCGACAATGGAAGACAGTTTGATACACCCATCTTTAGACAGTTCTGCTCGAGCTATGGGATACTGAATCATTACTCTTCTCCCGAGCATCCACAAGCTAATGGTCAAGCAGAGGTGACCAACCGCACGATCTTGCAGTCGATTAAGACGAGGCTTGAAGGTGCCAAGGGTCTGTGGGCCGACGAACTCCCAGCCCTCCTGTGGGCCTACCGTACTACACCCAGGGCGACAACAGGTGAAACCCCGTTTTCCTTAACCTATGGTTTCGAGGCAGTAGTCCCCACAGAGCTCGGGCTGCCCACATACCGGGTGGCCGCCTTCAATGACACAGACAATGGAGAAGCCCTCAGGACAGAACTAGATCTGGTGGAAGAAAAAAGAGACCAGGCCTATCTCAAGGTGGCAGCTTACAAGCAAAGGGTCTCGCGGTATTACAATAGTAAGGTGAAGCATCGTAGCTTTCAAGTCGGGGATCTCGTCCTTAAGGCGGTGAACCAGTCTACCAGAGTCCCAAGCCATGGGAAGTTGGGAGCAAACTGTGAAGGACCGTATATAGTAACTCGGATCAACCGACCGGGAACCTACTGGCTACAAAGCATGGACGGACATGATCTCACCCATCCTTGGAACGTGCAACACCTCCGCAAGTATTACCAGTAGCGTCTGGCTACCGACGTTTAGTACTATGGTGACACGACTTGAAATGTGTTCTCCAAAGAGTACGTCCAAGTATAGACGGTCGCGTCGCGTTAAAACTGGTAAGACCGGGTCGAATCCCAAAGGACGGAAGAATAAGGCAAAAAACTCTAGATTGAATCCTAAAATTAAATAAAAGATGATTTCTTTGAGATGGGGGTTTCTAATAGTCCTATAGAGTAAATAAAAGAAACAAGATAAAGTGAAGCGATAACTTAACTAGATAGAATTAAAAACCGTGATATGAAATTAAATATGAAAAAGAGTTGGGAACATGTGAGTCCACAAAGTACCAGCCACTACCATGATTTTAACAAAAACAAACAGCTGGGGTTTTATCCTTAGAGTATTCCTTATTTCAAAAATGATTAAGTTAAGCATTCTAGACACTAAGTATGTGAATCTTGCATACTTAGTGGTTTGTTCACTTAACTTATTTATGAAGGATTGAAATAAAAAGTTAATTAAAGCCATGAACAATAACTAGCAAATTGAGTATGAAATATTCGATGTGTTTGTTATGAGTGTTCATTGAGTTAATTAATCAAAAGAGCTCTTATTTCAAAATCAGATTGCAATTTGAACTAGAAAGATCAATTTGGTCTTAGTTTCTGAAACAAAAGTTACCGGAATACAAAAAGGAGTAAACCCAAGTCATAAACATACCAATCGATTGGTATCATGTCAATCGATTGACATGGAATGGCTTTCAATCGATTGACAAGTATATCAATCGATTGACATGGAGTCTATGTCAATCGATTGGATTCTGTATCCAATCGATTGACATTGACTCTTTCACAGAATCATGGCAGAGGGCTGGGAACAATGTCTCTTCACATTATTCCCAACCAGGATCTACTCAAACATGTTTAATCTAATATAAGCAGAAATATTTCGAAGAAGATTATAACCAAGAGGCATGGATTAAAATTTGAAATAAGAAATTTCAAAAAAATCTAATTCAAATCAAACCAAGATATGAAAACTTATCTTCTCACAATTTCTAAAACATCACAACAAAAATGAAAATGGACCTGAACTTCAACTGAATTCGAAAATACAAAAACCTCCAACTTGAGCTTTGTTTTTAATCCGAGAAAACCATGGAAAATCCTACAAAACAATACAAAATGAGCTAACCCCTTACCCTCTTCTCTCTCCTCTATATATAATGTCAAATATACGGGCTAAAGGTGTCCAGGTTCACTCCATAACGGCTGGTCGTCGTCCTGATTGCTGAAATCTTGCTCCATTAACACAGATTGTTTCCAGTTTAAGTCAATCTATTGACAAAGATCTCAATCGATTGATAAATAGTTCAATCGATTGGTAAAAACACTAATCGATTGATCATGAAAAACTGTCAATCGATTGATATCATGTCAATCGATTGGTATCAAGACTTCATCAATTTGTTTCTTGAGTTATTCCTTTCAACTTGTTATTCATTTTAACTTCAGAACCTGCATTCAAAGAGCTTAACACAACAACATACCACGAAAAATACATCATTGTGTAAAGAAACGAATTAAAACACAAGTGCAGGTAACACTAGAGAAATGGGGTTAAATCAAATCAGTTTTTACTCCTTATCGAGCTAATATTAAGCTAATATCAGCTCTCATCATATGGGAAAAATTCTTTTCATGTAGACCTGATGGGACAACTGTTATAGATTGTTATTTTCAAATAAAATTGACAAGCTTACTTTAAAAACTTATTCCTGTCAGTACATCCTGCAATGCATAAAAAGACCTCGGGCTCCGAACCCAGGCATAAAAAGACCTCGGGCTCCGAACCCAGGCACTAAAAAGACCTCGGGCTCCGAACCCAGACACTAAAAAGACCTTGGGCTTAACCCCGAGGCACAAAAAAGACCTCGGGCTCCGAACCCAGGCGCTAAAGGACCCTGCAACCACCCATGTTCCAGGTCAGTTTCCTATGGTCCATCCCCAGCATGCCCCCGCCTTAAAAGGAATCTCGGGGGCAAGAGGATTCTAGACCTAAACAGGAAATTAACTAAAGCTTCGCCTAGGCCCAGCCAACGATGGGACCGAACCCCTAGGTGGCCGACGATGGCAAGTTTCAAATGCTCCTGCAACCACCCATGTTCCAGGTCGATTTCCTACGGCCATTTAATCCCGAGCACCCGCACACCCGCCTTAGCAAGATGCTTGAGGGGCACTGTTTTAAACAGCACCAGATTGGCCTAAAAGCGTGCCAAATTTTGGCACTGTTTTAAACAGTGCCAGATAAAATTCGCGCAAGGGTGCCAAATTGACCATTTTGGTGTAGTGTGAACTAATAACTCAACGCCCTCTTGACTACCCAAACGTCAACCTATTAATCCATTTTAATTGAAATAGTCTAATCCCCCTCTATCCTTCCTTAGTTCTGGAAAACAAACGTGGCCTAATAGTCCAAGAAGAAGAGGCATAACTGCCTCTTCCTTTTTCTCCCCATCCTCTTGTCCTCCCTACTCTTCTTTCCCCTGTTTTCTCCCTCTCCTTTTCCCCTTGTCTCATACTAAGGTCGGCCCGAAGGATAAGCGAGAGAGACGATTGCCTAGGAATCCCAAATATTATCCATTTTTGACCTTAAGAAGGGCCTCAAATAAAATAGGATTATGCCAAAAATTAAAAATATAAAAATACAAAAATAAAAAAAATTATAGAAATATATATATATATATATATTTGCCCTATTGTATTTCACTCCAACCATAAATTGAAAAACAAAACTATATCTAATGTATTGGCTCAATTATAATCCAACTCATCCTAAATATTTGTTGCAATACCTTCTTTCCCACTTAACAGTTTAGTTCAACCTAAATTGTTTTACTATCTATCTAAGTTTTACAAATTACAATCACCGTTTCAACCTTTATCGTCGTAAAAAGTGATAATTTGCATGTGCGAAGAGGAAGAATTATAAAGGGGGTGGGGAAGAAGAAGAAGATCAAAATTCAATATACGCAATAAAGATTACAATCATCAAACCTCTCAACTCTCAAAATAACCTAAAAACCTCACAGAACAAAACTGTTATCTTTCGAATTCAGAAAATTCTGTTCCAAAATATATTCAAATTGACCATGTCTAGAGGTCCAAAAATCATTTCACAACTACTGTATTATGTTTGAATATCAGGAGGTTGGCAACTTGAATAACTTTCAGGGCAAATTACACTTTAGTCCATTAAACTATACACCTGTTTTTAATTGGGTCTATAAACTTTTTTTTTTGCAATTGGGTCCTTAAAATTAAAAAATTCATTCAATCAGACCCAAATTTTGACACTGTTAGCTTAATTATAGTAATTGTCACGTACATTGCGCGTATTACTTACCTATCACATGTTAAGGTTAAGACAAATACGGGAGACTGTGAATGGCTAAAAAAGGATGTGATTTTGGGTATGATTGAATGCAATTTTGGATCTAGTCGAATGTGTTTTCGAATTTGATTGAACGTGATTTCGGACCTGATTGAAAGCGATTTTTTACACTATTCACAATCTCCTGTGTTTGTTTTAACATAACATGTGACAGGTAAGCACTGCGCACAACGTACGTGACGATTTCTAATAGTTTAAGCTAACAGTGTCAGAATTTAGGTCTGATTGAATGAATTTTCAAAGTTCAAAGACCTAATTGCAAAAAAAAAAAAGTTTATGGACCCAATTAAAAACATGTTATAGTTTAATGGACTAAAGTGTAATTTGGCCTAACTTTCATGCCATTTTACTCAGAACATAAACTTCTGGGGCTCAGTTCAAAGCACCCATTTGGCAGTTCCACATCTGAAAAGGAGCAAAGGAAAGATCGTTGTGATTGCTTCATGTGCTGGATGGATTACTACGCGAAGATTAAGCTTCTATAGTGTATGAAATTGTTTCACCTTTGCTCTTGTTTTTATTTATTCTTTTTGACAAATAAAAATGACCTTTTGGCACCCGTGAAATTATTAAGTTTCATGTGCTCGTTTTATAACGAATTATTTGAGATTATTAAAAATGTTGACTCAAAAAACCAACCAATTTATAACATTTTAAAAAAAAAAAATTGATAAGCTTTTTCAAAAAAGATGAACTAATGAAATTGTTACCTTATTGCAGTTCAAAACTGTCAAAACATTATATAAAGTAAAGTTTAGAACTTATTTTTCAAATGTACTTTTTAGTCATTTTACATAGAAAGTCACTGTTTTCAATTAGATTGCCAAACATTCTTCTCCAAAAAATTTCCAATTTCCACCGGTCATACCAAACGATAAACAGGCCGGTTTTTCACAAAAAAACAAAAATCTCTTTTTGGAAAAATATCTTAATATCACCACAGAGATCCCAACTTGGCTTTTAAGCTTCTATAGTACATATATTGATGGATCAAATCGCTCTCGTTTTACCTAATTTTTTTTTTTTTTTTTTTTTTTTTTATATAATTTATAAGTGTTGTAATCTTTTCCTTTTTGAAAATTGATTTAGGCAAGCAAGGCAGCTTTAATCAGCTTCTACGAGACACTCAGAACTGAATTTGGTTCTGATATTGGAATAACAATTGTGGCTCCTGGGTATGTTGATTCAGAAATGACACAAGGCGAATTTCTAAAGGCATGTCTAAGGCTCTATTTGGCTAGGGAAAGAATAAGAAAATTAATACTGACTTTGCTTAGTTAATGGATTTGGCAAAATGAAAGAAAATTGTGATAAAATATTTTTCTTTGTTTGGTTAATAAGAAAAAGAAAATAATGTGAAAAGTAAATTGTGAGTCACTCCCCTTCCTCTTTTCTTAAGTAATTATCGTACTTTGAAAGTTTTTAATTTCTATTGGCATTTAAAAATGGAAGAAAACACTCTGAAAAACTCTAAGGGTTTGTTTTTCTTTCATTTTTCTTTTCCTTCTCTAAACCCACCAGCAAACAAAGCCTACGTAAAATGTTTTTTTGTGTTCAGTTATTAGGAAAAGCAATAGAGAAAGAGGAAAAAAAATACGTGAAAAACAAGAAAATGTTATAGATTAAATTTGTAACTCAAATTTGGTTCTCAAATAACCTTTCACTCTAATTATAGTTGAAACGACCTAGATATTTATTAAAATTTTGTTTGAGATTGTCCCACTATCACACATCAATTGAAAACTTTATTTGGGGTGCATATTGAAAACTGATATATTATTGCATTCCTTTCTTCTCAAGTTACTATGTTTTACATTTTTAAAAAATTATAAAATAATTTCTAGTGTTCTTTAAGCGTGAATGAGAAAATTAGAAAATAACATTTCCTCCCATTATTACATTTCTTTTTATTTTTCTTCTCTAACTACAACTCAAACAGATGTTAAAAAAGGAGTAGCTCATAAAGTGAGACACTACATCGCCTTCATTATTTTCATTTTCCTTGGCAAATTATAGTACTTAAATATTTTTTTTTGATTTTGGCTGTTGATTTAGGCTAAAATCAAATATAGTACTTAAATATTTTTTTTGATTTTGGCTGTTGATTTAGGCTAAAATCAAATATACTCCTATGGAATCAACGGAAGGGTGTGCCAAGGCAATTTTGAAGAGCACTTGCCGAGGAGAGAGGTACTTGATAGCTCAGCCAGCTTGGTACAGAGTTGTATTCTTGTGGAAGGTGTTTTTGTTGAATCTTTAATCTATAAAATTGTAGAACCCTAGAGTAGTAAAACCACAGCCCTAGGATCATATCATATTAGATTATTAAGGGTACAATATACTAGAATACATACATGTATCCATGGAAGCAATTAGTAAACCTTACAAGAACGATGATGACACTAATCGATTGATCATGAAAAACTGTCAATCGATTGATATCATGTCAATCGATTGGTATCAAGACTTCATCAATTTGTTTCTTGAGTTATTCTTTTCAACTTGTTATTCATTTTAACTTCAGAACCTGCATTCAAAGAGCTTAACACAACAACATACCACGAAAAATACATCATTGTGTAAAGAAACGAATTAAAACACAAGTGCAGGTAACACTAGAGAAATGTGGTTAAATCAAGTCAGTTTTTACTCCTTATCGAGCTAATATTAAGCTAATATCAGCTCTCATCATATGGGAAAAATTCTTTTCATGTAGACCTGATGGGACAACTGTTATAGATTGTTATTTTCAAATAAAATTGACAAGCTTACTTTAAAAACTTATTCCTGTCAGTACATCCTGCAATGCATAAAAAGACCTCGGGCTCCGAACCCAGGCATAAAAAGACCTCGGGCTCCGAACCCAGGCACTAAAAAGACCTCGGGCTCCGAACCCAGACACTAAAAAGACCTCGGGCTTAACCCCGAGGCACAAAAAAGACCTCGGGCTCCGAACCCAGGCGCTAAAGGACCCTGCAATCACCCATGTTCCAGGTCAGTTTCCTATGGTCCATCCCCAGCATGCCCCCGCCTTAAAAGGAATCTCGGGGGCAAGAGGATTCTAGACCTAAACAGGAAATTAACTAAAGCTTCGCCTAGGCCCAGCCAACGATGGGACCGAACCCCTAGGTGGCCGACGATGGCAAGTTTCAAATGCTCCTGCAACCACCCATGTTCCAGGTCGATTTCCTACGGCCATTTAATCCCGAGCACCCGCACACCCGCCTTAGCAAGATGCTTGGGGGGCAGAGGATAGAGGGAAATACTAAGGCCAAAGCAGGGAATTACAAAACGCTCGACTAGGTGTTCTGTGGGTTACGGTCCTAAAGCATTTGCTAAGGCAGATGTTAGGTTGGCCAAAGCCATACGGATACTAGCAAAAGTTAAAACACAGTACAACAAAATTAATGGAAGGATGACCTCATGGGCCTTTTCATTAATTGAACAAATGTAGAAGGCCTGGGGGGCAGTTGTAGTAGCCTCTCCGAAAAATAAAAAACTACAAGCAATGAAAGCAAATAACAGGAAGGAGGAACCGGGGAGTCAGTCTTCCACATTGACCACATTCTCGGTCTCCCCGGTCTGCTCCCGAGGGACGGCAAGTCCTTCGTCCCCCACGTCCCCAGCAATAGCCGCAGGGTCTTCACCAACTGCAGGAACTTCACCAGCTATGGGATCTTCACCGACATCCCAGTAATCCGAGTCAATCCCCTCGTAGGCCGAGAGGACCCATTCAGGGTGATCCCGGGATACCCGTCGCTTCAAATCGTCATAACCTTGGAAGAAGCCGTCGTCAAACGCACCCTCCAAGGCCCCTGCAGCAGGTGTCTCGGCCGCCGCCTTCGCCCGGGCTTCAGCAGCCGCAGTCAGAGCTCGGGAAACCTCCAATTCGGCCAAAGCCGCTGCCAGGTCCTCCTGAGCTGCACCCAAACTCAAGGCCAACGACTTCGTCTTGTTTGTCTCGATGGCCAGGGCAGCTTGTGCCACTTGCAGTTCTTTCCGCTCCTTTGAGAGGGCGGCTTCTGCAGTGCTGACCTTCTCGGCCAAGGAGGACAGGACGGACTCGGATCCCGCGGCCATGCAGCCAACCTACGGCAAGAGGATGAAAATCAGTTAGACAAAGTAAAAAGGGGGCAGACCAATGTTTGAAGAGAGACAAGAACACTTACCAGATGGGATATGCTATACAGCCACCCTTGGAAGCCTTGGGGAGTTAGCCCGGCGCATGCTTCCACCTGGCTTGGGACCAGGACGGACTTCAGCCTCTCCCGGACCTCGTCAGGCCCGCCCAGGGACAGACCTGACAGAACTTCAGCCCTGGGCGCGGGCTCATCAGCAGCCGGCCTATGGGGAGCCGATGTCCCCACAGGGTCTGGACGGTTAGTCGTCCCGTGGCGAATACGCCTGAGAGGGCGCTCGCCGCCCGAAGCCTCGGTGGCTGGCCTTTTCCCTTGGGCGATCGCCATCCGAGCGGCAGTAGCAGCAGCGGCAGCAGCCTGTCTCTCCCGCAGCTGATCCAAATTGCGTTTGGGAGCCATTCCTGCAAAAACCAAGTTCGCACGGTCAAAAGTGCAAGAGGCAAAAAGGCAAATGCATAGTTAACGCTTAAGATAGCTAGGAAACTCACCGGGAATGATGGGTGTAAAGCTGGGGGCTCGAACAGGCTCCGCGGGGGAATAAGTTGCGACAAAGTCCCCTATTCGGGACAACATGTTCCAAACACTGGTGGGCAACTCAGCTAGGTTCTGGATCCTGGCTTGGCTCGACCCAGGGATCTTGGGGGGTTTTGTTGAGCCCGCTGTAAACAGAGAAAAGAAATCAGTTAGCAATCCACCGTGTTCCTAAAGACCAAAATAGCAGATGAGGTCGGAAGGGAGGTCTTACCCCTCAACTCCTCAGCCCAGGACGTCCTTAGCTGGATCCCCGGAGCCATGTCGTAGAGGCGAAGGGTAGACACCTGGAAGAATTTGCCCTTCCACCCTTTGTTGTTGCTAGGGCAGTTGTCGATAATTTTCCTACCCGGACGGGCAGAGAATGAAAAGAACCCCACCTCCCGGTGCACAGGGAATGGTCGGTGGGCCCAAAGAAACTCCTGGAGGGTAAGTTCATACCCAAACACTTGGGGCCACAGTGATATACACCCCATCAGGAGCCTCCAACCGTTGGGAGCCAGCTGCCCGGGAGCAATATCGAGATAGATCAAGATATCCCGGGCCACTGGGTGAAGGGGCAGCCGGAGGCCCGCCATCAAGGCATCCTCGAACAGGGTAACAAACCCCGACTGATAGAGGTGCGCGCCGCCGAGGTTGACGGCTAGGGCGCAACCGTCGGGAAGAGAATATCTCTCCCTGATCCGGAGAAGATCTTGCAAAATAGAAGGAGTGGATTCACAAGCGAAAACTACGCGATCAGTCCCCCCGGGCACTTCGTCGCCCGAACCCCTTGAGACGGAGGCAACGGGGGCCTCCTGGGTAGATTCACTGTCGGGCAGACGAATGGGGATCCTGGCCCCACTTTGGTGATCGGACAAAGACTCAGGAAGCTGGTTCAGACTGACACCGGGGGACCCTGATAGATATTGTTCGCTCTCCGATCTTGATGCGGAGTTGAAGCCGAAGTGTTCCATCTCTGGTACTCCGACGGGAAGGAATGGGCCCAGACTACGACCTACAAATGGATCGGAAACCCCAAACCTGACGTACAGGGGGGGCAGAGTCACTAACCTGAATGGTAATGAGTAGATACTCCTCAGCACCAAGTAGCACTCTCTCAAAGCAGCGCAAGAAACACCCGCTCGGTCAAGAAGACTTAGAGTTCAACCCGACTCGAAAAACGCACAGAACCTAAGAAGGAAGAAATCCCACTCCCGCTCGAACCTCACCAGATTCGTTCTCTCTAGTCTCACTCTGAAAGGAAAAAGGAGCGGATGCAAGAGGAAAGGAAAACGCAAAATAGAAGACCAGAAAGGGATGCAAGAAATGAGGCGAGTGCTCCTTATATAAAGACCTTGAACGGCCAAGATTATAACAGATCTAGCAGTTCAGAAGATTTCCGGCCCAAACCGTCGCTTCGGTCACGTGGGGAGGCGCCTCGAAAGGCGCGCGCATTAAATGCGTGAAAAGACGGTTCCGTTAGTCTGCAAACGTTTCGGTTACGACCACGTCTCCATTTGTTAGGATCTAACCTGACTGAAGATTGGCTGGTACAGAGTAGCGGTGGTCCGGGCCCGAGCAATCACAACCCGAGCGCATTCATAAGCCGGTCGGGTATTAACCGCCCAGCGTCGTACAAAATTGATAAACAGTTAAAAGGGCATAGTAAAGGAAAGAGTTGGCCTCAGGGACCTTTTTATTGCTATAAATGGTGAACTATACAGAAGTCGGGGGCAATTATAGTAGCCTTCCCGGTAAAAAAAAAGAAAAAAAAGAAAAGAAAAACGAGGTGGTTTCAAGTTCCTTGGCCCTTCAAAGCCTTGACCTCCTCTTCCAAGGCCGCCACCTTCGCCACTAGTCCCTCTACGGTGAGCTCCAGGGCATGGAGGTCCACCCCCCGCAGGGCGGAATCCATCTGCAGCTCGGCGCCCATCTTCTCCACCTCCTGCAAACGGCTCTCCATGTTCACAAGAGAGAAGTCCGACCATGAGCCGGGCATACGAAGACCAGCGGATGCTTCTGGCCGGCTCCTTTTCGGTTGGGGCTGGGATTCTTCCTCCACCTCTTTCTCCTTGCCCTTCCTGGATGGGCCCGGTGACGGGCCTGCGTCTTCAGATGAGGCGGAATCACTGCTGGTGGACAAAGTCACCGGCCCCTCGGACAGGTCAGCCCTGCCGGTGGTGCGCGCCCCGGTCGCCATGGACCGAGTATAGCGGCGCGAACCAGAAGCCGCGGTGGCAGGAGCAGCAGAGGAAGGACCGACGCCCGCGCCATCCGCAGGTCCCCCAGCCAGATCAGAGAACGACAGACCGGCCTCGATAGCCCGGTCAATCGCCTCCGTGTCATCAGCAGTAGGGGCAACACCACGGGAGGCAGCAAAAGCCTGCTTGCAGAGGTCGGGATCAAAAGTTACAGGAGGGCAGAGAGCGGCATCCTCCAACCAGTTGCCGGCAACCACAACCCAAGGGTACCACCGCCAGTTCTTGTTCGGGAAGTCTAGGCCTTGGACAAGGTCCTTTCCCTCGGTCTTGGGGCGGAAGTAAGGGCCTCCGTTGTCGATGCCCAATATGTAGCACCTCGCGACGTCGGCAGACCGGAGGAACAACCCCAGTCGCTCGTTCAGTGCCGATATTCCCCATAGGAGGCGGGCGACGTTTGGGCGGCACTTGTGGAGGGGATGCGCAACCCCTCAAGCAGGTCGCAAAAGGAGACCGGGAGGGGGAAGCGCAGTCCCACGATAAGCAGCAGATAGCTGCTGATGAGGACAAAAGGAAAAGCTATTTCCTCCCCCTCAACATACGGACGGACCACAACATCATCCGGAATTTGGCAGTCCTCTCGGAATGATCTGAGCCCTCCGTCAGACGATAGATCGATATGTGAGGCCATTTGATTTGCAGAAGAAAAAGGGGAGCTCGGAAATGTTTTACCTTAGAAGGATTGCTTGGGCGATTTCGTGAATGATGTGCAGTGAGGAACGGATTGAACAGGTGGTCCTTATATAGGCACCGCGAACGGTGAGGATCAAACTTGATCGGAGGGCTCACAGGCTCTCCCGCCGAAACTGTCGTTTCGGGCACGTGGGGCGTCGCCTCAGAAAGCGTGAGCATTGAATGCGCGACGTGATGGTTCAGTTGCCACCTGGACGATTCAGTTACTTCTCAACTGACTGCTTTGGGTCCGAACCAGACCAGTAGCCAGTGGACACGTGGCGTCGGGGAGCCCGGTTCTGCAGGGTCACCGCTCGGTCGATATACCGGTGGGTCATTCCGGGCCGGCCCCGTTCTGACGGGGGTTCCGATTTTGTCCCGGTCGGTATCTGGAAAACATTCGTAATTTTCAAATTTCATCTGACAAGGCGTCATCTCAACTTTGAAAATGGGGGGCAGCTGATATGTCCAGAAATATTCTGTAGGAGTCCAACCGCCGTGGGGTCAGCCAATATCCCGGGAAATCCGGCTTGAGAGCGCAGGGCCCACACTCCCGAGATAACCAGCTGTTACAGTCCGGAATACTCGGCAGTTCGGGCACCAGGCATGGTGAGACCCCGGGAGATGCGGCATGGATCATGCTTCCCACCGTTTCCTTGTACAGCCATGACTCTATCAAGAAGAATCAATGGTTTCCTAAACCACTTAGGAAACTCTCCAAACATTGTACAAATCTATTGTGATTAGATTATGCTTCCTAATCTAATTAACTTACCATGTAAAGGTGGACTCTTGCACCTATAAAAGAGCTCATCTATCCACCCTAAAGGGGGCGAATATCAATTCTCTAAGCATACAAGCACACATCAGAGAACTCACCACTTACACGCATACACCCAGCCGGTATTACTGGTAGTGCCGCTCACCACTGTTGGCCCACCAGGCCCGCCGGTGATCTGCTAGTGAGAAGCGCACAGACGCACCCGTGGACGTAGGTCACCTCGTTAACGGGGCCGAACCACATACAAATCTTTTGTGGCTTTATTTTCTGTCTAAATTACTCTTACCAATTTTCGGCATCATCAGTTTCTAATATCTTTTTTAACTTTTTAATTTCTAGTGTTAAATTGAAAGGGTTAAATGCATTTTGCACCCTCAAAATATACCTTGTTTGGCATTTATGGATCAAAGTGCCAAACAGGATTTAGTTCGAGGGTGCAAAATGCAATAGCCTCTAAAACTTTGTTTGGTTCATAGATTTACTTAGTGGAAAAAAAAGTCAGGTAAATATTTTTTGATTTGGTTATAAATTAAGAAAGAATGAAGGAAATGGGAAGAAATATAAAGCAGGATAAAAAGAAAATTATAACTTTGAATTTTATGAATTTCTTCCCTTTTACTAGGGTTCTTATTTATGTGTTGAAAATTTTTATTCCTAATTTTATTTCCGTATGGGAAAACACTGCGGAAAAAGTTTTTCTTCTTGTTTCTTTCCCTACGTTGTTTGGTTTCTAAATTTAGAGAAAGAAAAAGAAGAGGAGAATGAGAACAAAAACTATGTTCTTAGTATTTTCCTCCAAGCTTAAATGCATAACATTAAAACAAAATTAAAATATAATAAAAAAAATATAAAATAAAAAACACCTCACGAAAATAAGAGAGGAAGTTACTTTCTAATTCGAGAATTTTTACTCAATTTTCTTTTTCTTCTGATTTTTCTCAGTTTTACTTTATTAATTTAACCAAAATAAAAAGTAAGTACACTAACGTTTTTTTTCTTCTTTTCCTTTACTAAATCTAATAACCAAATTGAGGCTAAGTAAATAGTTGTACTTCTTTTTCTTTCATTTTTCGGTTCCTTCTCTAAATCAGAAATCACAAACCAAACAGAAACCAAAAGTTTCTAAAAACAAAATTCATAATACTTTGTTATGTTGATTTCAAAATATTGAAGCACCTAGCTTGTGAGTATGCAAAGAGAAGTGCTTGTTTAGTAGTACTAGTTGCCAGAAGAGAGGGCTGTCTGCAAGCAGTTGCTGAAAAGGCTCGCTGCCTAGGATCGCCTGACGTCATCATAGTTTCTGCAGATGTTTCCAAGGTTGAAGACTGTAAGCGATTTGTTGATGAGACACTCAACCATTTTGGCCGATGTGAGTATTTGATATGATTATTTGTTACCGAAAAAGTTGAGTCTATTTGGCAATCAATTTTTACACCCTTTTCAAAAAATAGATTTTTCAAAACGCTAAAAAAGATTAAGCAGCAAATCGAAGCTTCAAATATATATACTGAACTAGCAAAATTTTATTTTAGGCTAGCTCTATTGCTAGAGCAATAATGGCTAATGTCAGAGCAAAAAGTATTGTTAAAAGTTTTGGCGGCAAAAAAAAAGTGTCGTTAAAAGTTTTAGCGGCAAAAAAAAAGTGTCGGTAAAATTTTTAGCTATAATTTTTGCTCTGGCATTAGCCATTACTGCTCTGGCAATAGCATTACCCCTTATTCTATACAAGAATGTTCAAAATTGTCGGGATTTTATCTGTAGTAATTTAAAACTTCGATTTCAGATGTTCGTTCTAGTGCACTCCAAATCTGAACTAATGAACTACATGGTACCATGTAGACTTGTAGTTAATGCATTCCATGGAAAGCATTAATTTATCCATAGAGTGCGAATAACTATTCTCTTTTTATATTAGTTTCTAATGGGGACAAGGGCCTCCAGGGATGCAATTCGTAATAGAAGGCTTAAATTAAAATCTTGAAAAAAGTCCTAGTGGTACCCATGTGACATCCGTTATAATTTAAGCATTATGTGAACCCTGCATGCAGCCAACAGTGATGGAAAATCACTTCTTCTTTTTTTCTAACAATCTCGTTAGGGTTACAAGATTGAATCCTTGATTGGGTGTATATTTGTCTGATTACATTTTTATTTTATTTTTACTTTTTAATTTAGTTCAACCCTAATTGTTCTATCATCGCTCAAACTTAAGAAATTACAATAAACCATCAATCTCTATGATCGAAAAATAGTGATATAAAACCAAATTTACCCATACAAAAATTTTATAATTAGACCCAAAAAAATTACCTCCAGAGCGTAGCCCTCAAACCCTTACATGGCTTCGCCAATGTATGCCCACTCCACTAATCCCAACCCCTGTCTAGCCCACCCCTCTGAGAGATTCTAGATACGACCTTGATGTTGACATGGTGTGATCAATATGTAGCCATGTATTTATGGTAATTCCATTGTCATATTTACCTAAAACTTAAAATTACTTACTATGTTGCAAGCAAATACACTTTGGCACCTTATATTTTTACCAACATTTCATTTGGCTTCTCTATTGTCAATTAATCACTTAAAGCTCTTGATTTTTTTTAAAATAAACGGTCAACAGACATGACGATTAAGTGCCTTAAATAGTTATTTCAATTAAAATAATTTGTTCTCTATTATCCTCAATGGAATTCGAGTTAAAAATTGAAGGCATTTAGTAATGTAATTTTAGAAGGCCAAAAATGAAATTTAGTTTTGATATCAAAGTGTATTTGACCCTACTCAAATTAGTTATAAAACTAAATGTTAGTTTTGATACGCATATTGTTGAATATAAGTAAACAATTTCTCATTTAGATAACAGTGTATGATAGACTTCTGTTTTTTGAGACTTTAGCTAAAGACAATATAGAAGATGGTGTTACTTTCACCCTGGATAATTTTTCCTTTAGAGAACATGAGTCCACGGTGGAGCTACATATATGAGCCAGTAGGATCAGTGAAATTTGAAAGAAGAAGAAGAAGATTGTATATATAGGTTATGCAAGGCTTTGATGGTTTTTTTTTCTTTCCCTAATTAAATTGACCCACTAGAATAAAGAAAATAAAATAAAATAAAAAAACAAAGAGTGGTGTAATTTTTCTCAAGAATTGGATCATGTTGGACCACTCAAATCTTTCTTCTTTTTGACACTTTATTTCTATTTCGTCTCTCATTCTATCACGCTTGTCGTATCACATTGTCTCTTAATTAAACAATTTTATTTTGAGTTTGAAGATTTAGAAGTATTTTTGTGATTTTTATAATGTGGGATAAGTTAATTGAATGACCCCTACTCAAAAACCTTTTTGGCTAGGCCATTGAAAACAGTGTATAGTTAGTTAATACTTGAGCTACTCATCATTATTGCTTTTTTGACTATGCAAGTGGATCGCCTGGTCAACAATGCTGGGATCTGTCAACATTGCATGTTTGAAGATTCCATTTGCCTCACTGATCATGCTCCCATTATGGTAACTACATATCCTTCCAATCTTGATTTTCCAATATTCATTTTTTAATGCTTTGTTTGCTAGGAGAAATAGAAAAGTGGAGGGAAAGAAAGGCAGGGGATAGGGTGGGACAATGTATACATAGTAGATGGAAAATTGGCCTACTTGTGTTTGGTTGAATTGGAAAGATCAAAAGTAAGGAATCAATGGGAGAGATAAAATAGACCTATCAATTTTTTTTAGCACCCACACATGTACAACAAGAGATGACTGCATGCATTCTTTCTCATTGCAAAATGTGGGTGTAAAGAGTAATAAAGTCGGTGTATGTAGCAGCTCTTGGAATCAATACATCTCAATTTTGCCATTTTAGTCTTTTACGATATATTGTCATATTTGTGCAAGGATTAGAAACGAGTAATGCTATGCTTCCCACATGTGCATTTCAAATGTGGTTACCACTTCGTAACACATGTGGCTATAGGCCCATTTGATTTTTATTAGATGATGTTGAAGTGGTCCCACTATTACTGAAGGTGGTCCTACTAACACATGTGTTAGGAACTACATTTGGGATATAAAATTTGGGAATTATAGCATTACTCATTAGAAACTCATTTTTATCTAAACTTCATCTTCCCTTCTTGTAAGACCCCAAGTCTACCGATCTAGTAACTTGAAGAAATGACTCAATGCATGGCCCAAAAATGCTTTAATTCCAAGTTACTAGTACCGAGCTTGTGGAGTTATTATATGCAACTTGCATTTGTAGTACTTAATTGATGTGGGATCTCACCATTTCCTCCATTTAAATATGAGATGTCATCGTTGCATCGCAGACCATATAGCCCATAATTTTTTTCCTGATGTTTAATAGTGTGGAAGACATTTCTGCTCCCCTTAAATCCTACTCCCCACAGGATCTGTCATGCTAGAGCACCACATGTTCTCTCATGAGTAACCGAATGTAGATTATCTCACACTGCATGTACCATTTTTAAGCCTACTGGCAATAAACACATGACCCAAAATGCATAAACCTAATTTACTAGTAACGAGCTTGTGATGTTATTATAAGCCAGTCACATTTGTAGTAGTTAATCGAGATCTCCAATATGTCGGCTCTAAAATTTAAGGCCACGTTTGGATGTCCAATAGAGGATTGGATAATTAATCCTTTTTAATTGGACTAAGTCCAGGACTAATAAAACCGCCCCTCCCATGGGATATTTATAAGTGGCTCATTCTCTGGCTTATTTAGTTAAAATGAACTAATAACTCAATGCCCTCTTGACTACCCAAACGTCAACCTATTAATCCATTTTAATTGAAATAGTCTAATCCCCCTCTATCCTTCCTTAGTTCTGGAAAACAAACGTAGCCTAAAAGTTCAAGGAGAAGAGGCATAACTGCCTCTTCCTTTTTCTCCCCATCCTCTTCTCTCGCCTATTTTCTCCTCTCCTTTTCCCCTTGTCTCATACTAGGGTCAGCCCGAAGGATAAGTGAGAGAGACGATTGCCTAGGAATCCCAAATATTATCCATTTTTGACCTTAAGAAGGGCCTCAAATAAAATAGGATTATATCAAAAATTTTAAATATAAAAATAAAAAAATAAAAAAATTATAGAAATATATATATATATATATATATATTTGCCCTATTGTATTTCACTCCAACCATAAATTGAAAAACAAAACTATATCTAATGTATTGGCTCAATTATAAACTAACTCATCCTAAATATTTGTTGCAATACCTTCTTTCCCACTTATCAGTTTAGTCCAACCTAAATTGTTTTACTATCTATCTAAGTTTTACAAATTACAATCACCGTTTCAACCTTTATCATCGTAAAAAGTGATAATTTGCATGCGCGAAGAGGAAGAATTATAAAGGGGGTGGGGAAGAAGAAGAAGATCAAAATTCAATATACGTAACAAAGATTACAAGCATCAAACCTCTCAGACCTCAAAATAACCTAAAAACCTCACAGAACAAAACTGTTATCTTTCGAATTCAGAAAATTCTGTTCCAAAATATATTCAAATGGACCATGTCTAGAGCTCCAAAAATCATTTCACAACTACTGTATTATGTTTGAATATCAGGAGGTTGGCAACTTGAATAACTTTCAGGGCAAATTACACTTTAATCCATTAAACTATACAGCTGTTTTTAATTGAGTCTATAAACTTTTTTTTTTTTTGCAATTGGGTCCTTAAACTTAAAAAATTCATTCAATCAGACCCAAATTTTGACACTGTTAGCTTAATTATAGTAATTGTCACATACGTTGCGCGTAATACTTACCTATCACATGTTAGGTTAAGACAAATACGGGAGACTGTGAATGGCTAAAAAATGATGTAATTTTGAGTATAATTGAATGTAATTTTGGATCTAGTCGAATATATTTTTGAATTTGATTGAACGTGATTTTGGATCTGATTGAAAGCAAGTTTTTACACTATTCACAATCTCCCGTGTTTGTCTTAACCTAACATGTGGCAGGTAAGCACTGCGCATAACGTACGTGATGATTTGTAATAGTTTAAGCTAACAGTGTCAGAATTTAGGTCTGATTGAATGAATTTTCAAAGTTCAAAGACTTGCACAAAAAAAAAAGTTTATGAACCCAATTAAAAACATGTTATAGTTTAATGAACTAAAGTGTAATTTGGCCTAACTTTCATGCAATTTTACTCAGAACATAAACTTCTGGGGCTCAGTTCAAAGCACCCATTTTGGCAGTTCCACATCTAAAAAGGAGCAAAGGAAAGATCGTTGTGATTGCTTCATGTGCTGGATGGATTACTACGCGAAGATTTTTGCTCTTGTTTTTATTTATTCTTGGCACCCGTGAAATTATTAAGTTTCATGTGCTCGTTTTATAACGAATTATTTGAAATTATTAAAAATGTTGACTCAAAAAACCAACCAATTTATAACATTTTAAAAAAAAAAAAATTTGATAAGCTTTTTCAAAAGATATGAACTCATGAAATTGTTAACTTATTGCAGTTCAAAACTGTCAAAACATTATATAAAGTAAAGTTCAGAACTTATTTTTCAAATGTACTTTTTAGTCATTTTACATAGAAAGTCACTATTTTCAGTTAGATTGCCAAATGTTCTTCTCCAAAAAATTTCCAATTTCCACCGGTCATACCAAACGATAAACAGGCCGGTTTTTCACAAAAAAAAACAAAAATCTCTTTTTGGAAAAATATCTTAATATCACCACAGAGATCCCAACTTGGCTTTTAAGCTTCTATAGTACATTAGGTGACAAGCACGTGCGAATGTGCTTACCCCTCATATTAGTTTTTTTTTTGGCTTTTACAAAAGGTAAAAAGTAAAAAGTCATTGTTCCGAAAGATTATTTCATAGTTTTTCTTATAAAATTGCACGAATCTATTCCCTCATATTAGTTTCTTTGGCTTCTAGAACCATTTTTGTGAAGGGAAAAAGGAAAAAAGCCGCTGTGCCAAAAAATGATCTAGTAAAATTGGCCTATATGTAAATATAATGTCAGCAGCCGTTTGTGTTGACTTATTTTTGAAGCCATTTGTAATTATGGTTGAAAAAGTTGATTGAACCTGTAATATTTGGACCAAAATTGATCTATGTTATAAGCACATGCTTCGCACGTGTCTATCCACTCAGATGAGCTTCTTTGGCCTTTATAACCAATTTTGTAAAGGGGAACAAAAAAAAAAAACCAGTTGGGTCAAACAATTTTGCAATTTTCCTTATAAAAGTTAACCTTTATGTAATTTTTATTACAAATATTGACCTATATGAAAATTTAAAGTCAACAACCCCTTTTGTTGACTATTTTTTTTTAAGTGAAGTGTAATTATATTTGAAAAAGTTGATTAAACCTGAAATATTTAAGTTAAAGTTGATTGAATCCTCATTATTATATTTAATATAATTTCAAAAGTTGACCTGAATGTAATTATTAGTCGACTTAATGTACAAATGACAGAATTAGCCTCATCTAAATTAATATATTCTTATATAGTTGTACACATGAACGAGTAATTATGGTATACTAAAGGGATATTATAGTATTTGAGTAACTATGCAATTACCGTAAAGGACAAAACAAACAGAGAAATACCGAAGTTGGAAAAATCAATTTGAGAATTGAGCACGGAACCATAGGAAGGTTAGGTTCTTTTAGGTGAGAAGATATATTGAGTTGGATCAAATCGCTTTGGTTTTACCTAATTTTTTTTTTTTTTTTTTATAATTTATAAGTGTTGTAATCTTTTCCTTTTTTTTTTTTAATTGATTTAGGCAAGCAAGGCAGCTTTAATCAGCTTCTACGAGACACTCAGAACTGAATTTGGTTCTGATATTGAAATAACAATTGTGGCTCCGGGGTATGTTGATTCAGAAAATGACACAAGGCGAATTTCTAAAGGCATGTCAAAGGCTCTATTTGGCCACGGAAAGATTAAGAAAATACTGACTTTGCTTAGTTAATGGATTTGGCAAAATGAAAGAAAATTGTGCGAAAATATTTTTCTTTGTTTGGTTGATAAGGAAAAGAAAATAATGTGAAAAGTAAATTGTGAGTCACTCCCCTTCCTCTTTTCTTAAGTAATTATCGTACTTTGAAAGTTTTTAATTTCTACTGGCATTTAAAAATGGAAGAAAACACTCTGAAAAATTCTAAGGGTTTGCTTTTCTTTCCTTTTTCTTTTCCTTCTCTCAACCCACCAGCAAACAAAGCCTACACAAAATGTTTTTTTGTGTACGGTTATTAAGAAAAGCAATAAAGAAAGAGGAAAAAAAATACGTGAAAAACAAGAAAATGTTATAGATTAAATTTGTAACTCAAATTTGGTTCTCAAATAACCTTTTACTCTAATTATATTAATAAATATTTCTAGCTAAGGTCATCCTAATGGACCTTCTGTAATCGTGCCACGGTGACGTCACTAATTCTAATATTCCTACGTGGAATTTCTTAGGAAATTCAGGGTGCTACATTCTACAGGGTACTTTTCATCATCGAATCCTCTAAGACGTTGTCCATCCTAAATCTTATTAGTGTGGTCAAAATTGGGTGTCTACACGTTGCCCTAAAATATTGTATTTTTTTTTGTAATTATTTTTTTTTCTAATGTTTAAAAAAAGAAAGTAGATATTTATTTAAATTTTGTTTGAGATTGTCCCACTATCACACATCAATTGAAAACTTTATTTGGGGTGCATACTGAAAACTGATATATTATTGCATTACTTTCACCTCAAATTACTACATTATTCATTTTTAAAAAAATTTAAAATAATTTCTAGTGTTCTTTAAGCGTGAATGAGAAAATTAGAAAATAATATTTCCTCTCATTTTACATTTCTTTTTATTTTTCTTCTCTAACTGCAACTCAAACGGATGTTAAAGGAGTAGCTCATAAAGAGACACTACATCGCATTCATTATTTTCATTTGCCTGGCAAATAGTACTTAAATAATTTTTTTGATTTTGGCTGTTGATTTAGGCTAAAATCAAATATATTCCTATGGAATCAACGGAAGGGTGTGCCAAGGCAATTTTGAAGAGTACTTGCCGAGGAGAGAGGTAGTTGATAGAGCCAGCTTGGTACAGAGTTGTATTCTTGTGGAAGGTGTTTTGTCCTGAGGTACTAGAATGGTCCACCAGATTGGCTAGTGGTCTATAGACTCAAAATCTTTCATTGTATTCCTTGATATAAGGGTCTGTTTGTTGTACTCCAACGGTACGGTACCCAGCACCCAATAGGGGTGTAATATTTGGATAGGGTCTAACCCTACATGTAGGGGGTTCCGGGTTCCACTCAAATGCCAATCTCTCATTAGTTACAAGTACTACGTCAGCATGCAATGTGGTACCCTGAGAATACCTAAAAAATTCTCCTATTCGTGAATGAGTTCATGATTAGTCACATTCTCATACTCTATCTTATTTGTTTGTTTGTTTGTTTGTTTTTTTTTTTTTTTTTTTTTTTTTTTTCTATTCTTTTGTTTTTTTTTTTTCTTTCTGTTTTTGGCTGAGTTGTGCCCCGTTTGGTATAAAAGTGATTTTTTTTTTCTCAAAGTACATATATCAGTATTAATATATTTTGTACACACACATATATATATATATAGAGAGAGAGAGAGTGTGTGTGTAACAACCCTAATTTTCTAAGTGCTTTTAATAATTTTTATAATATTGTTTTCGAGTATTAGACATTAGCTGTGTGTATGTATCTTAGTGACACCTAATAAAAAAATGTTGAAGTAGTGTGTACGGGTAGTTAGTATGTTAAGTAGTGTGCTTAACATAGAAATTTAGTGCCTGGGGTCATGGGTACCCATTGAGCTAATCATTTGTCATATTAGAATGCATTTTCGGGTCCATATAAAGCCTTTTTGTGAGGCCCTTAGATAAAAAACGAGATTCACACGGTTGTGTGTGTTTTATTTATAAGTGTTGTGTGTGAAATATATATACACATATATTAAACCCTAGCCTCCATTTAACAAAAAAAAAAAGGAAGAGGAGAGAAGAAACTAGAGAACAGACGTATGTGTGAGAGAGAGAGAGAGATAGAGAGAGGGAGAGAGAGGGAGGAAGAAGAAGAAGAAGAAGAAGAAGAAGAAGAAGAGAGGAACCCCAACCTTTGGTTTGTGTAATCATCATCAACCTTGAAGCCCTAAATTGGTGAGTTAAATTGTTATTTTCTTTCAATCTCGTTTGATTGAAATTTAAATAGATATAATATTAAATTAGTATGGTTATGGATTATTAGATTTAAGTATTTTTTTACAATGATTGAAGTTGTGATTTAAGATTTATAGATGAGCATTGAATATGCATTTGAGCAATTATTCAATTTTTGGATTTGGGGTTTTCACGGATCAGATTTGAGTAGAAAATTCATAATAAATCATACGTTCCAGTTTTCGTGATTCTGTTCGTGAAGGCCTGTAGGAAACGCAATTCTGGACAACTTTTGTATAATGGTGTTTTCCCCAATTCTGCACCGTTTGGGTAGAAAATTTATATTACAGTAGCAGTTTTATGAATGTTAAAATAAGTGTTTTTGTCATATCACATTTTTGTGTGATTTCGTGTTCGTTAATATGAATTGATACGCCTAAAATTATGGGCAGTTTCCTACTCAAGCTAGAAGACTAATGGAAAGTGCATCTATTTCCTAATCCAATTGGGAAACTCCCACAATTAATGTCAATCAATCCTAATACAATTAGGAAGCTTACTTGATTGGTGTCAATCACACCCTAATAGGATTATATTTCCTTATCCATGTATGAGTGGTCTCTTGTATCTATAAAAGAGACCACTCACCCTCCATTAAGGGGCGGGCAATTCTGTAGTCTACACAGCGTCTCTATAATTCACCATTATACGCATACACCCGGCCGGTATTACTGGTAGTGCCGCCCCTCTTTGTTGGCTCACCAGGCCCGCCGGTGATCTGCTAGTGAACGTGCTCAGACACACCCGTGGACGTAGGTACCTTCATTAACAGGGCCGAACCACATACAAAAAATAGTCTCTCACTCTCTCTCCCTCTCTCTCTTAAATTGCTTTACTTTTCTGTTACCAATTTTTGGCATCATCATGAATTAATTTGTTTGTACTTAGGAAGCTATGCGTTCTCATGTATAGTTGAGCTTTCTGAAATTGTGACTGTGCAATTTTATAAGAGTTATGAATCTGTGTGAACATGTAGCTGTTAATATGATTTTAACGGGAATTTGATTGGAGATATATGAATCTCTTATAAAATTGAGTTTTGTGAAAAATGTGGATGTATGAACATTAGAAAAGTCCTTAGAGTTCACCACTGCTCCTTATGATTTTAGGCGGCGACTTCGTGGATGACCCGTCCTTGTGTGATTAGACGGCGACTACGTGGATGACCCGTCTCTTCATTTTTAAGCCTTATGCCCGGCTTGTTGGTCTATTTCATGTGTATTTAGACATTATTTTATTGACGTAAAAAATGTAAGGACTAGCCTTTCGGTGTAGACTCAAATCCCAGTGATACCCCATGGGAGTTGGGACCGGAGTGGGAGTTAGTATTACGTTAGGAGGTACATGGGATATATGTGTAGGCTGAACCATGGATGGATGGCCAAGGTGGTGAACATAGGGTGTAATATATAAAATGCTTGTGGTGTTTAAATTTGCGGCTATACGTTGTATTGCAATTAATTATAGCTTGTGGTAGTTGAATCCTAGATATTCATAGATGATTAGTAATCATCTTATTAAGCAACTTTTGTGTGTATCCGTTAGTTTAAAATATAGCCTTGTATGTGTAACATAATACTTTCAGGAACGTTATGATTTATTAATAAACATGGCCAGATTAGTAAATTGGATAATTTGGTCATTTAACGTCACAATTGAAGGCAGTTTCGCGTAAACTGAAGTAAAACGACAATCCGAGCAACTTTCGTTATTTACACTTTTCCTAAAAACGTTGTCTTGACACTGTTTTAACCTATTTTCCAAATCTGCTGAATAGTACATGTTTAATAGCTGATGTTTAATAATTGATTTCTGACTAACGGGATTAGAATTAATGAACGGGAACGCGTGTCTTTCCTTGGAAATTTTATTCTAGACATTTTTCGTATTTTATGTTTTGTCAAATTCCAGCTCTTTGTTGGAGATAAATTCATTTTAATTAATAGTACCTTGTTATTGGTTTATATTATTATGTTAAGTTCTATTTGTACAGGATGGTAGGCTTACTAATGGTTTGCAGGTATCGGTCTACCATAATTAAGAAAGGTAAGTATTTAATTGTTTTTACTCGGGCAAGAAACTACTTGCCACCACATAAATGGAAACTACTCTATTGTCCAGATATGTGTGTGGAACTACCTGTCTTGGCCCAAGAATGTTGTAGTATGTTTTATAGTCTACGGGTTCAAGTTGGATCCGTAAGACTTGCATGTGTTTTGTTTTAATTTAACTCATACCAGTCATGTGACTGACCCGAGTGTTATGCATTCGGGTGCGTTTCTGTTTGAAACGTAGTCGGATGACATGTGCAGGATAGTATAGTTGGAGTTCATTGTGGAGCCGCCGATCTGTTCGTTAAGTTGAAGATACCTTCTTTTTATTCTTTAATTACTATATGATACTCTTTTATTTAGTTGGCATTGTGAGCCATGGTTGAGAACTTGTATTAGATGTAGTTATATTTCAGTTGTATTATTGGACTTTTGGGAACGTTTATAGCAGATATGACCTGAGATAGTGTAGTGTTGAAATTATTCCGTTTATTATTATAACCAGATAATTTTATTGTGATTCGATGGAGAAAATCATATTATTTCTATGTAAAGGGAAACGTTTGGTTTTCATTTTGTAATAAATGAGAATGGAGAAAATTTGAAAAGTGAATTTTTCTTGTAATGTTTTTGGGAATGAGTTTGATAATAAATGAGTTTTGTTTAAATAGAAATCATGTGGTTTATGAAAGCAATTAAATTCAGTTTATCTTAAAATGGTCTTTTAAAATTGGGTATAGGTTGTCATCCTTGGATTTTTGGGCGGTTGAATATTGATTAGGGTATGCACTTGATTGAATATTTGCCTTTCCAAAAATCGGGGTGTGACAGTTTGGTATCAGAGCTTAAGGTTAGCTTAGCGAGTCTAAGTGATTCTCGGAATGTGGTTTATGGGTTGGTCAGAGCCTTAGGTTTGTGGATTTTTGGGATAGGGATTATGTGTTATTTCGTGCTTCTATTGCTTTGTGCTATAATGTGTTTCATGGTATTGTGTGTTTTGTTCTACAGTGTGCTTTGTAACGTGTTAGTCTTAAATGCATGTCATTTTCGGGATGACTTAATGGGAGCATACATGATATTGTTTAGATTTACATGTTAGTGCATGCATCTTTGGTTATAACGTTGGGGGTCTTATCAAGGGGAGTGTTATTCTGACTCATGGAGTAGCAATGTGGATGACTATCTATGTGAAGGACTGAAAATCTTATTTGGGAGTTGGAGGCAGAGATTGGATATTTGGACTTCTTATGTGATCAACTGGTTTTCTTATCTCTATTGATTATCTACTGCTTTTCTGATGCGGAATCTATTACTACTGGTATTCTGGATTTCTTATCTTCTGATGCGGATGTTATCAACGGATATTCTGGATTTCTTATGATTATGTTGTTGCTATTATTATATATGGGAACTCTATTCTATATGATTTCTCTGGAGTGATTATCGACGACATTCTCTTCTCTGTGACATATTATGATCCGGATGGTTATGGATTTCTCTTCAACGGCAATATCGTCTTCTCAACCTTATTATTAGCAAGGAGTTTTGGAAGAATGAGCATTCTCAGATACATTAGTTGATCACCGAGTATTGAGTATTCCAAGGAGTATTAGAGTGGGGGTAAATGGTTTCATTCATAATTTTATTCTTATATGTTGCATTATTATCTCTGTCTTAATTAGCTGCTAACATTTAACAATTGACTATATGAGGCTAAATTTATATACATGAGGGTTTCCTTGTTTGGATTATTCGCTCGACGTACTAAGCCTTTTATTGTTGAGAGTTAAAAGTGAATCAGTGTTTTCTATTAGTTGTGTGTTTAATAATATTTATGAATAAGTATTTGTTTTAGCGTCGCTTCAAATTTCGGGACGAAATTTTCTTTAAGGAGGGTAAAATGTAACAACCCTAATTTTCTAAGTGCTTTTAATAATTTTTATAATATTATTTTCGAGTATTAGACATTAGCTGTGTGTATGTATCTTAGTGACACCTAATAAAAAAATGTTGAAGTAGCGTGTACGGGTAGTTAGTATGTTAAGTAGTGTGCTTAACATAGAAATTTAGTGCCTGGGGTCATGGGTACCCATTGAGCTAATCATTTGTCATATTAGAATGCATTTTCGGGTCCATATAAAGCCTTTTTGTGAGGCCCTTTGATAAAAAACGGGATTCACATGTTTGTGTGTGTTTTATTTATAAGTGTTGTGTGTGAAATATATATACACATATATTAAACCCTAGCCCCCATTTAACAAAAAAAAAAAAGGAAGAGGAGAGAAGAAACTAGAGAACAGACGTATATGTGAGAGAGAGAGATAGAGAGAGGGAGAGAGAGGGAGGAAGAAGAAGAAGAAGAAGAGAGGAACCCCAACCTTTGGTTTGTGTAATCATCATCAACCTTGAAGCCCTAAATTGGTGAGTTAAATTGTTATTTTCTTTCAATTTCGTTTGATTGAAATTTAAATAGATATAATATTAAATTAGTATGGTTATGGATTATGAGATTTAAGTATTTTTTTACAATGATTGAAGTTGTGATTTAAGATTTATAGATGAGCATTAAATATGCATTTGAGCAATTATTCAATTTTCGGATTTGGGGTTTTCACGGATCAGATTTGAGTAGAAAATTCATAATAAATCATACGTTCCAGTTTTCGTGATTCTGTTCGTGAAGGCCTATAGGAAACGCAATTCTGGACAACTTTCGTATAATGGTGTTTTCCCCAATTCTGCACCGTTTGGGCAGAAAATTTATATTACAGTAGCAGTTTTATGAATGTTAAAATAAGTGTTTTTGCCATATCACATTTTTGTGTGATTTCGTGTTCGTTAATATGAATTAATTTGTTTGTACTTAGGGAGCTATGCGTTCTCATGTATAGTTGAGCTTTCTGAAATTGTGACTGTGCAATTTTATAAGAGTTATGAATCTGTGTGAACATGTAGCTGTTAATATGATTTTAACGGGAATTTGATTGGAGATATATGAATCTCTTATAAAATTGAGTTTTGTGAAAAATGTGGATGTATGAACATTAGAAAAGTCCTTAGAGTTCACCACTGCTCCTTATGATTTTAGGCGGCGACTTCGTGGATGACCCGTCCTTGCGTGATTAGACGACGACTACGTGGATGACCCATCTCTTCATTTTTAAGCCTCATGCCCGGCTTGTTGGTCTATTTCATGTGTATTTAGACATTGTTTTATTGACGTCAAAAACGTAAGGACTAGCCTTTCGGTGTAGACTCAAATCCCAGTGATACCCCATGGGAGTTGGGACCGGAGTGGGAGTTAGTATTACGTTAGGAGGCACATGGGATATATGTGTAGGCTGAACCATGGATGGGTGGCCAAGGTGGTGAACATAGGGTGTAATAAATAAAATACTTGTGGTGTTTAAATTTGCGGCTATACATTGTATTGCAATTAGTTATAGCTTGTGGTAGTTGAATCCTAGATATTCATAGATGATTAGTAATCGTCTTATTAAGCAACTTTTGTGTGTATCCGTTAGTTTAAAATATAGCCTTGTATGTGTATCATAATACTTTCGGGAACGTTATGATTTATTAATAAACATGGCCAGATTAGTAAATTGGATAATTTGGTCACTTAACGTCACAATTGAAGGCAGTTTTGCGTAAACTGAAGTAAAACGACAATCCGAGCAACTTTCGTGATTTACACTTTTCCTAAAAACGTTGTCTTGACACTGTTTTAACCTATTTTCCAAATCTGCTGTATAGTACATGTTTAATAGCTGATGTTTAATAATTGATTTCTGACTTACGGGATTAGAATTAATGAACGGGAACGCGAGTCTTTCCTTGGAAATTTTATTCTTGACATTTTTCGTGTTTTATGTTTTGTCAAATTCCAACTCTTTGTTGGAGATAAATTCATTTTAATTAATAGTACCTTGTTATTGGTTTATATTATTATGTTAAGTTCTATTTATACAGGATGGTAGGCTTACTAATGGTTTGCAGGTATTGACCTACCATAGTTAAGAAAGGTAAGTATTTAATTGTTTTTATTCGGGCAAGAAACTACTTCCCACCACATAAATGGAAACTACTCTATTGTCCAGATATGTGTGTGGAACTACCTGTCTTGGGCCAAGAATGTTGTAGTATGGTTTATAGTCTACGGGTTCAAGTTGGATCCGTAAGACTTGCATGTGTTTTGTTTTAACTCATACCAGTCATGTGACTGACCCGAGTGTTATGCATTCGGGTGCGTTTCTGTTTGAAACGTAGTCGGATGACATGTGCAGGATAGTATAATTGGAGTTCATTGTGGAGCCGTCGATCTGTTCGTTAAGTTGAAGATACCTTCTTTTTATTCTTTAATTACTATATGATACTCTTTTATTTAGTTGGCATTGTGAGCCATGGTTGAGAACTTGTATTAGATGTAGTTATATTTCAGTTGTATTATTGGACTTTTGGGAACGTTTATAGCAGATATGACCTGAGATAGTGTAGTGTTGAAATTATTCCGTTTATTATTATAACCAGATAATTTTATTGTGATTCGATGGAGAAAATCATATTATTTCTATGTAAAGGGAAACGTTTGGTTTTCATTTTGTAATAAATGAGAATGGAGAAAATTTGAAAAGTGGATTTTTCTTGTAATGATTTTGGGAATGAGTTTGATAATAAATGAGTTTTGTTTAAATAGAAATCATGTGGTTTATGAAAGCAATTAAATTCAGTTTATCTTAAAATGGTCTTTTAAAATTGGGTATAGGTTGTCATCCTTGGATTTTTGGGTGGTTGAATATTGATTAGGGTATGCACTTGATTGAATATTTGCCTTTCCAAAAATCGGGGTGTGACAGTTTGGTATCAGAGCTTAAGGTTAGCTTAGCGAGTCTAAGTGATTCTCGGAATGTGGTTTATGGGTTGGTTAGAGCCTTAGGTTTGTGGATTTTTGGGACAGGGATTATGTGTTATTTCGTGCTTCTATTGCTTTGTGCTATAATGTGTTTCATGGTATTGTGTGTTTTGTTCTACAGTGTGCTTTGTAACGTGTTAGTCTTAAATGCATGTCATTTTCGGGATGACTTAATGGGAGCATACATGATATTGTTTAGATTTACATGTTAGTGCATGCTTCTTTGGTTATAACGTTGGGGGTCTTATCAAGGGGAGTGTTATTCTGGCTCATGGAGTAGCAATGTGGATGACTATCTATGTGAAGGACTGAAAATCTTATTTGGGAGTTGGAGGCAGAGATTGGATATTTGGACTTCTTATGTGATCAACTGGTTTTCTTATCTCTATTGATTATCTACTGCTTTTCTGATGCGGAATCTATTACTATTGGTATTCTGGATTTCTTATCTTCTGATGCGGATGTTCTGGATTTCTTATGATTATGTTGTTGCAATTATTATATATGGGAACTCTATTCTATATGATTTCTCTGGAGTGTTATCGACGACATTCTCTTCTCTATGAATATTGATTAGGGTATGCACTTGATTGAATATTTGCCTTTCCAAAAATCGGGGTGTGACAGAGAGAGAGAGAGAGAGAGAGAGAGAGAGAGAGAGACCCCAAAAGAGGGATATAAAGGGAAATATAAACATAATAGAGTAAGATTAGTTGAGCATGAGATTCCGTCAACTCCCAACTCATGTCTTCATGTGCAACACAGTTTTCAACTTAATTTGTGAGAAAATCAAAATTGTATTAGAATACATCTTTAAAATAAATTGCTATTGAAAACAATTATACAATTGCGATTGGCAAGACTGTATTCCAAAGTTGTCATTCCAAACATACCCTTACTATCTCATTTTATGTAATAAAAGAAACGAATAATATTATGTTTTCTAAATTTAGATTTGACTCTCAAATGCTTTAATAATTGTACCACATACCTCAACATTTCTTACAACTAGTAAAACATTTGTGAATCAAATTCAGGATTCAAATTTGAAAAACATAGCATTACTCATAAAGAAAACATCAACCAACACTTGATATGTAAAACCGGTTCTTGCAGACACCAAACTGCACCTAACTGAAACGAAGATCTTGCTCCACTCGACTTCCTCTACCCAATAGATATTTGGATGCATAATATAACGGTACTGTTCAAACGATGCATGTGTCCAATAAAATTATGAAGAGAAAAAAAAAGGAGAGTTGATGGAGAGAACTTGACAGTGAAATGCTAAATGACATAACAAAGGACAAGAAAATCTAAGGTGAGAGGACTCTACTTCAATTGAATGTCTTATCTTAAATCATCTAATGACACCGAGTTTTTAACACTGCTAAGAAATGAAAAATGAAATTGAGCACATATTATCCATCATCTCCAAGTGCTAAAATTGTTCTTATAATTGTTGTATCTTGATCATAAGCAAGTGAACACTGAGTTCTTTGACAAATTATCACAAGAACAGGTCGAAAGGATGGGAATGCTCGTGTTTAGATTGAGAGAGCACAAATCGGCGGAACAGTAGTCTTCACAATATAGTTAGGAATCGGAGCTGTGATTCAGTGACACACACACACTCTTTCTCTCTCTCTCTATATATATGTGTGTGTGTATGTGTATACACATATTCATATGTATATTTGTGTGTGCGCGCACGTGTACAGTGTACCTCACAGAGAGAAGCAGCCAAAGCAAGAAAATTCTGGATATGACTGGAATGAAGAAAAACTTCTATCCATGCTCTATTCAATTAAACTTCTTTGGGTGTGTGTGGAGGCTATGGATGTTTGGGGGTGTGTGTACCCTTGGGAGTGTTACTTATGGTCGAGTTCCTTTCAGCATGTGTTTTGGTGTTAGAGTATGTTTTCTTTCGGTTTAGTGTGATGTTTCATTGTGTTTCTGTGGGTGTGAATTCTTCTTTCGTGGGTGTACGTTATTTTGGTGTCTTGACGGGGTGTGTGAGTGAGAGTGTGGTCTATAATTGCACTATGGTTTCTGATGAGTAATGGTGGGCTGTTGTTGAGCTGATGATAAACAATGGTGCTCGGAGTACTAATTGTGGGATGATATATTATTAGTCTTCTTGATTTGGCTTCTTATTGTGGCCTGATTAATTAACTTCATAAGGGAAAGTTTTCGCGGCTGGCTCTAACGTTGATATTTGATTGGGTCTAGAAGGTGGAAAGCTAAACAAAGAAGTGAATGATGAGTAAGGAAACAAATTCTACAGCGACTCTGTTGAGGACCTCAAAGTTTTGAGCCCTTTGTGTCTCCAAACGAGATCTTATATTGAGGGAGGGCTGATTTTGCTGTACGAAAATGATTTGGCTACATGAGGATACATAGTTTTTTTTTGGTGATTTTGCTGCTCCATATTGTTGCTGATACAAAGCTTCAAAGTTCTTGGTACTTGTTTGGTTGGAAAATTTATAAGTGTGTGCAAGCGTGCCAGGCAAGCAAATTGCCAATGTGTAAATGTGATAATCCAAACTGCGCCTCACCAGGGAATTGTGGTGACGTTCGATGCCTTGAACAGGACTTTTAATTGTGTGAAGATGTAACTAACTGAAGAACTTCGAACTGACTAAATTAATATCTACTCCTAAATAAGAACAGTAAAGTAACTAAAAGTAACGAACTACTTTTATTAAATTAAAGTAACTACAATCTAACCTTGAAGATGACTTCGAAGGTGTTCTACTCCTAAATCTAAGTATCTAGATATCAATACAATAGATGTATTGAGAGATATATGTTGATGTTTGATCGAAGGATCTTTTGTGAATACACAATCCTTCTATTTATAGACGTTGAGGCCTCAGCAACTTGATTTGAATGTTCCCTCCTCTTTTCAAACTGATAACTGCTCTTATACGTGGCATTTTTCTCAAGTTGACAACTGCCCTTTAATTACTCCATGATGGTCAGCACGTGTCTTCCATCAGTTAAATATTTGAACGAAATGAATCAGCCTCAACCGCTTATAACGGTTCCAATGTCCATCAGTATCCACCAATTATCCTGCCACATCACATCTTGCGTGTCAATCCTGCATTGGTTGGATATTTTCATCACAAACATTACCCCCCGCGCCATTTTCCTTTTGGTTTTAAAAAGATAATGGTGATCGTGGTTAGATCATGTTGGGCAGTTAACATCTCATGCAATCTTTGAATGTTCTTAAATTGCATGGCCATTTCTTCAATTAACTCCAAACCATCGCATTTGCTTGACCCTTAAGCCCCTGTTACTTTGAATTCACTCTCTTGGTCATGTCTTCTTCTCAATCTTCGTTCGATGTTAGCGATAGCTTTCCTGTTGATATTCCCGAAGAAGTGATGCTATCAACAAAACGCCCTAAAACTCCTCTTCGAACCAATTGGGATCCCCTTGAGGTTCCTCCCGAACCTTTCACCTACTCGAAATGGGGAAAATGGCATGAGATGTTAAACAAACCAAGTGCTTCTTCCTCAGGGAAGCATTCATCCTCGAGCTCCTCTAAATCAATTTACAATAACCAAACGTTCCCTCCTGCTTGGGAACAACATATTTCTCATGGTGAAGGAGTAGGATATTACAAGGGAATGAAGCTCGAAACCCCAATCACAGTGCCTTCAGTTGTTCATCCAAGCTTCAAATACCCTGAGACTGAAGGTGTTATTAGAAGTAGGACAATAAAACCATATTATCCATTTTCGAATCGTCTCTCTCGAGAGCAAAATTTGTTGAATGCCTGGTTGATTTCTTCAACTAGTCCTCCTGGTGAGAGACTCCAAAGAGGTAATGTCTTAATACCTCAAGGCAAACCTCCTATCCACACATATGTAAGGGCATCTCATGAAAATTTTTCCAATGAGCACTACTCCTCAGCTTTCCTTTCAAAATGCAAACTTTTCGAGAAAGATTATGAAGAGAGGGTACTTCTCTTTGATCATTCTGTATTAGGCTTTCCTGACACCAAAATTCAAGTGATAGATCCTACTGAAAACATTAGTGATCCTTTTTTAAAGCTAGACCAATTGTGTAGACATGGTCCTACATTCGAGCACACTCCATCCATTACATCACCCTCCCCATGCTTGATTATTCAAGCTCAAAGGCTATTAGTTACCTTTTCTCATCTTCTATTCTCTATTCTGCAAAATTCGAGGGCTCGAATCAACTTCGAATGGAGCTGTCACATCTTATGTCATGAATAGAATATTTCAACGCTTGTTCGAACTCAAATGGATTTTACCCTTCGAACTTTGGTTTCCCACCTGAGATGGTATTCTAATCATCAATCTGAATTATCAATTAGATCTCTATGAAAGTCTCAAAGAAACCCCCAATGCACTCCTTGATGAAGTCCTAGAATTCAAAGAGAAGTATATTTATGGTTGTGGCAGCTCTGATGAAGAAAGCACCATTTCTCATTATTCAAAGCCCGATCTCGAAAGTCGAATTGCATATCTCAAAGATGAAGCCAAAGCTGTTGGTATTTCCCTTCGAGGCAAAACTCCATTGGCCAAAGAACTTCGAAGTCTCCGTAGAGCTCTATTCAAGATCAATTCTCAGTTAAGCCAATATGAAGAACAACTCAAAGAAGCTTACCTCGCCCTTCGAAGTGAAGATAAACTGGCATTAGAAACCAGAAACCTATGTTTCGAAATAGAACTAGAGGCAGAGTATTTTGCCTATTATTGGGCTATGTTTCACAATTTAGTTACTTATGGGTTTCCTCACTTTTACCAATTATGCCTTTGAATTGTAACTGCACTCTCTTCTTAATGTAATGAATGATGGAACATTCACTTTTCTATTAATAGATTAGTTCATTCTGAACCAGTATGTCTTTTCCTTTGATACAACGGTTCAAAAAAGGTAACCGACTCTAACGGCTATTTATCAATAAATGTACCTCTTTCCAAACATCACCAAAGGTCATAAATAGATAAGCACAAAGAAAAACAAACCTTCTGACTTCCACCAATTTGCTTTGCCCTAACCCATTTATTTTGCACTTTGCTTTCCCTATCTGTTTATTTCTTCGCAATCCAAAAAATGGCAAAATCTGATGACAATACTCAATTTCAAAAGATTTGCGATGATTTTGAAAAGATCATCAAAGATGAGCAAGAGCGCTATTCAAGTGGGCAAGAGACTTCTCTGGTTCAAGAGATTCTTGTTCCCATTACTCTTCCTAACCAGGAATCTTCAATTGCTGTGGGTCCCTGCCTAAGCGTTCCAAGCTTGAGACTCCATGTCTATTACCCTAGATTAGGAGAACAATGCTTGACTTACCAACGGGAACTCCCAAATCCCAAATATGACTGGAAATTTAGACACTGGCCTAAACTCGCAAAGGATTGGCCTGAATGGGTAGATAGGATTTTCGAGAATAAGAGAGAAATTTTGATCACCACAGGGGTTTACCATGCTGTCAATCTTTCAAAATTTCCTATCGAATCCAGTCCTAACTTAATAGTCGCAGCCCTCTGTTTTTGGAACCCCATTTTCAATCACTTCCAATTTCGATTTGGTCCAATAGGTCCAACTGTTCTAGACATTTGTCATTTATTAGGGTTTCTATCTCATGGGGAAGATGCTCATCCCTATATGGCTGAATCCAATAGTCCCTCAATTAACACTGACTCCAAATCACTAGGATACACCAACTTCCTAATTACCCACAGAAAAACATCAGGAGCAGTGACTGATAAAGAATATTACTGCTTCCTTCTGTATTGGCTTTCGAAGCATTTATTTTGTACTTCTTCTCAGAGAGTTGTCCTTGAATTTTCTAATATTGCCAGAGCTCTGGTTGCCGGTAGAAGGTTAGCCTTAGCACCTTTTGTTCTAGGATCTCTCTATAGATCTTTTTCTGATTTGTGCTTCGATCCTTTCATTCTCACCCAGGGTGGTCCTTTCTGGATTTTGCAGTCATGGTTATATGCTTACTTCCCAGAAATTCATGACTTAGGACCCTTATCTAATACTGTGGCACATGGGACCTTTTTTGCTTTATTGCCAAGTGTTGAAAAAACTTTCAAAGAATGCCTCTCTCTTTTTTTCAATCTTCCTGAAATGAGGTCAAACAAACTATTCCAACCATTCGAAATCCTCTACAGTTCTGAAGACAGATCTCCTCTTTCCCCTCATTGGCTTTGTCAAATTTTGGACAGAGCAGCAAATGCTCTCGAACTAAAAGCTGCATAGGGAAGTTTCCTAATTAGTAGGGACTTATTCTTTGGGAACACCCTTAGCCTCAAATCTCAGGGTGAACTCTATCTCCCCAATCAGTTTTCGAGGCAATTTGGACTTACTCAGTCCATTCCTTTCCCAATCAGAAGCCAGGCAAATATACTCATGGCCTACAAAACTCATTCGAAGGTGCCAGAATCCGTGATAACTGCTGCATTGGCAGTTTATCAGAATAAAGTCAGCAACTTGGAGTTCACCTCTCTACCAGTGTATACCACTTGCACTCCTGCCTTCTCAAGCTGGTGGGAAAATTTAATGTCAGTGGAGATGGACAAATGCCATCTTCTGAGATACATTGATTCGAGGCAACCAGGTAATCATAATTCTTACTGAATCCTTTCCTTTTTAAATGATGGAAAAAACTTTGACTTATGATTGTTTGGACTTCATAACACAGGGGTAATAGCTGGAGAAAGCTTTTCACCAACAACCAGAGCTTCGAAAATAAAAACAAGTACTCTAGTCCCCTCGAAAGCTTCAAAGGCTCCTGCTCCATCATCTCCTAAATCAAAGAGGAAACTAATCCTATCAGAGAGTCCTCCTGTAGCCTCCGGACATGCTGATTTTGAAGAAGAAGAGGACACCAGCCCAATCTCCTCATTAGTTCAAAAGAAAAAGAAGGCCAAAACAGCCAGTGAACCTTCTGCTGACACAGAGATCATGAAAATAGTACCTATTTTAGCAGTTCCCATTTCGAAGGTAGCACCCCATCCTGAGCATAAAACGATGCCAATCATTCCAGAAATAAAAACTCAGAGTCCTGAGATCCCAGAAATCCCAAAATCTCCTTCCTTGGACACTCATGCTACATTACTCGAGTACCAACCAATGGTAAGACGTCCAAAATCCTTTAACTCCTGATCTTCTTTCATAAATAAATTCTGAACTAATTCCTAACTCTTTGTTGAACAGGTTGAGTCTGTTCCTGAGACTGGGGTTAGCTCTTCGAAGCCAAGTGCAAGTTCTGATCCTAAAGCTGCTCCTACTTCCGCTTCATTTAAACCTCAAGCTACCTCAGGTGTCTCAAGTTATGAAGAATTTCACCTGCCTCTTCCTCCAAACTTGACTCCTGAAGAAGTCAAGGACTTTAAAAAGAGTTTGAAGTTTGTTCTGAAGATGGAGGATGTCACTTCGACCAATGTTCAAGAATTCTTCAAGCGAATGACAGGTCGAAGCAAACCAAAAGCACCTTCAATAGATCCAGTGGCTGCTCTTGCTACCTTGAGGCTTTTTAGTCAAGTTTCTTTTGAGGTTTTTGAGGACAAGGAAGTACAAAGAGCTATGAAGGTCTTATGCCAATTCATATTAGAAAGTCCTAACATTTCTGTTCCAGACAAGGAGACAATTTCTGCAGTCATGTCAACTTTTGATTTCGATTGCTTTTTGTTAGAAAAGGTCATCGAAGAAAGAGAGAAATTAGAAGTTGACATGGAGTATACTACAGAGAAGACTCTTGAGATGGATCGAACTTTGACAGAATTTGAAAAAACCAACATGTCAATTGAAAAAGCATCTGCCAAAGTGAATCAACTAAAAAAGGATCTTGCACTTGCAGAAACTGAATTGGCAAACCTGAAGATCAAATAGCAAAGTGTTGAGTCAAAACTTCTAGTTTTAAAGACAGAGTTTGAATCGAAGCCTCTAAAGACTCAAGAATCAATCTCAAGGCAAAAGTTCGTCCTTAGTCAATCAAAACTGTACACCAGGTCTTGGGATAACTTTAGGTTAAAAGCCCAATTCATAACAAAGTTGGTATGAATAATCTATACCAATGTAGATTTTGTAATTTACCAATAGTTGGTTTTTGTATTTATCTTTATATGAAATACAAGTTCTTGCTCGAATGCTTTATTTTAAATTTCTTGCCTCCCAAATAGTGGGATAATATTGCTTAAGAAATTTACCATTGATTTTCCTTAAATGTACATACCCATTCAGATTTTTCAAATGATAAAATCCACCTTTAAAAACCTTATTGACTTGGAAAGGGCCTTCCCATTTAGGTGACCATTTCCCAAACTTTGGATCCTTGGATCCAATAGGCAATATTGTCTTCCAAACCAAATCCCCTTCATCAAAGGTTCTTGGCTGTACTTTTTTATTATATGCCTTCGATACTATTCTCTTTTGTATCAAAATATTATTGAGAGCTTTGATTCTCTCTTCATCAATATCTTCCAACTCAATAGCCATGGATGTTTGATAATCATCCAAAGATAACTGATTCTGCTTCATCACTCGAAGAGAATTAATCTTTATTTCAATAGGCAAAACTGCCTCATGTCCAAAAGTTAAGGCATAAGGAGATACACCTGTACTTGTTCGCTTTGAAGTCCTATATGCCCATAAAACTTCTGGCAAAACCTTATGCCATATTCTTGGATTATTTTTTATGACCTTAGCCATATTTTCTTTTATGACTTTGTTGGTGGCTTCAGCCTGTCCATTCGATTGAGCATAATATGGGGTTGATTTTGACATTGTAATTCCCAACTTATTTGCAAATGCAATCACATCCCCTTCGAATATAGAGGCATTGTCAGATACAATGGTTTGAGGAATACCAAATCTATAAATTATGTTTTCTAAGAGTTTTACAACCATTGCAATTGTTTGAGTCACAGTCTGCATAGGTTCTGCTTCTACCTATTTAGTAAAATAATCTGTGGCCAAAATAATGAATCCATGACCCTTCGAAGAAGGAGGACTGATTTTTCCTATTACATCTATGGCCCATCCTCTAAAAGGCCAAGGTTTTACCACATATTGAAGATCAACAGTTGGTAAATGCTTTAAAGGACCATGCTTCTGACACTCTTGACATCTTTTGGCAAACTCAATACAATCTTTCAAAATAGTTGGCCAATAAATGTTGTGTCTTCGAAGCAACCATCTCATCTTAATTCCAGATTGATGAGCTCCACATAATCCCTCATGAAGTTGAGCTATAGCTTCTAATCCTTCGAGATTACTTAAACACTCCAGTAATAATCCATCACTTCCTCTTTTGAATAAAATCTCACTATACAAGATGTAATTGACATATTTCAGCCTTATACCTCGATCAGGCTTTTCATTATATCCTGAGAGATAATCTATGATTGGTTTTCTCCAATCATCATGAACCTCTACATTTAGGATACCAACAGAAGATAATCTATTTACCAATATTGGTAATAATTTCCTATAAGTCACCTGCTCCATTTCAGCATCCTCATTATTTGTTCTAAATCCAGATGCCCTCTGAGCTACATCATTAGCTTCTTCATTAAAACTTCTAGGAACATGCAACAAGTTCACATTATCGAATCTGGATAATAAATCCATTGTAGTGTCATAATACACTTTCAATGTATTACTCATACATTTATAAGTCCCATTCATATGATTTATGACCAACTGGGAATCTCCAAACACATCTACAAATGTAACTTTAAGATCTAACAAGGTTTCGAGACCCAAGATTAAAGCTTCATACTCAACTTGATTGTTGGTACATTGATTCGAATCTAGTTTGAAACCATATTTGGTCTTAATTTTCTCAGGTGATTCAATGACAAAACCAATGCCTGCAGCAAATTCAGTTTTTGAACCATCGAACCATAATTTCCATGGACTGATATTTATTTGTCCAATTTCATAATTCCCTTCTGTTTCAAGGCAATTTGGATGATCAGCCAAAAAATCTGCCAAAGCCTGACCTTTTACTGCCTTTTGTGGCACATAAAATAAACAGAATTCTGACAAGGCCAAAATCCATTTACCAATTCGATTTCTCAGAATAGGTCGAGTCAACATATATTTAATCAAATCAAACTTAGCAATCACATAAACTTCAGTGGGAAGAAGATAATATCTAAATTTCATAACTGCAAAGTACAAAGACAAACATAACTTTTCTATAAAGGAATATTTGCATTCAACAGAATTTAAAAACCTACTAAGGTAATACACAGCTTGTTCTTTCTTATTATCATTATCCTGGGTTAACAAAACCCCAATCGATGCTTCTGCTGCTGAGATATATAACTTCATAGGCCTATCTTTTCTTGGAGGCATTAACATTGGTGGCTTCACCAAATAATCCTTCAAGGCTTGAAAGGCAATCTGATGTTTATCTTCCCACTTCAACTCTTCATGATCCTTCAATTTCAAGAAGGGAGAAAAAATCAAAGTTTTTCCAGCAGTATTGGAAATAAATCTTCGAATAAAATTGACTTGTCCTAATAATCTTTGCAATTCTTTTTTGGTCGAAGGGGGTTTACTTCGAATGATTGCTTGTGCCTTATTCTTATCCACTTGAATTCCCTTTTCATGTACCAAATATCCTAAAAAATTTCCAGTACTGACTCGAAAGGCACATTTTAATGGATTTAACTTTAGTTTGAAAAATCTCATTCTTTCGAATGTTGATTTCATGTGAATAAGATGATCATCGAATGTTTTTGATTTAACAATTATATCATCTATATAACATTCTAAGAATGTTCCAATCATGTCATGGAAAATAGCATTCATGGCTCTTTGATAAGTAGGCCCTGCATTTTTTAAACCAAAAGGAATTTGTACCCACTCAAAGGTACCTATACTACCTGGACATCTAAATGCAGTTTTATGAATGTCTTCCTCAGCAATACATATTTGGTTATATCCTGAGTGACCATCCATCATGGACATTATAGTATTTCCAGCAGATCTATCGATTAATAAATCAACTATTGGCATAGGATATTCATCCTTAGGTGTGGCTAAATTAAGGTTTCTATAATCAATACAAACTCTTAATTTACCATTTTTCTTCATTACTGGAACAACATTCGATAGCCATTCAACATACCTGGCAGTTCTAATGAATCTTGCCTTGAGCAATCTTTCAATTTCTTCTTTAATCTTCAAAGTGACTTCTGGAATCATCCTTCGAAGATGTTGTTTCACTGGTTTGTAACCAGTTTTGATAGGCAACTTATGTTCTACTAAGCTTCTTTCAAGTCCTGGCAATTCATCATGTGATCGGGAGAGAACTAATCCTAATTATACGCTTTAACGCGCATTTGTTAGTACCTTTTTATCCTGTTTTTGTATATTTTTACTTCGTTTTCCAGTTTCTGACAGGTTTTGGAAGAAATCAACTAAACCAGGATAAACAGGGTGAAAAAGCATCAAGAAAGAAGCTGAAAAAGCCAAGTCGCGCGCGCGGTCCGCGCCCGCGAAAATCAGAGAATCGCTCGCACGATCCGCTCGCGCGAGACCCCCAATAACTCGCTCGCGCGATCCGCGCGCGCGAGGTACCAAATGTCGCGCTCGCGCGACCCGCTCGCGCGATATGCCCAAAAACCAAAGTTGCGTATTTCAGTATACTGAAGACTCCTGTGCAAACGAGACTGCTAAACGACGTCCAGACTGTAAATTACAGGCGTTTCAGTTCGTTTCGAGTTGAAAAGGCTTCCAAAACATGTTGTAAATCTATATAAACTCTATTTTACTTCAATTATGGGGTTGGCAACTATTATACACATTCATATACAGCCATATACACACACTTCCAGCCCTTGAAGAGGGAGAAGCAAGGAGAAGAAGAAGAAGACCAAGGATTTCCATGGCCTCCTCCATCAACCTCTTGCTATCTACTACTCCTATGGCAGCTTAGATCATTGATCTAGGGTTTCAATGAAGCCCTAGATGAGTAATAGGGTTTTATTTATGCTTTTATTTTAGTTTTATTATGTATGGATGACAGTCACATGTTTAGAGGATTTTCATAAATAAATCGTACTACTATTGATTAAATCGTTGCTTTCAGAATTTATTCTTGTCTTAGATCTATTTTGACTGTGATGTGCTCAACGATCTATTCTTGCTGTGCTTGTTTAGATTGTTTACATGTGATGGTGCTTTATTGATTTGTGCTATCAAGTATCCGAATAGTCCATGCCTAGGTTAGACGGATTAGATCACAACCCTAGTTTAGTGTGAGATAATTCGTGCTATCCGCAGATGGATTATGTTGGTGCTTGAACCATGATTATCTTCTTGTCGGAGGAGTTGGGCTTGTAGCTACAATTCCCCATATTCATCCAATGTAATAAGCTAAAGTAATTCATAAATATTCCTATTATGAAACTAGTGGTGGATTTGCAATCCTAGGTTTCCTTTAAATATTATTTAAAACAATTTTAATTGCTTTCATAGTTTAGATTTATTTTTATTGTTATTAGTTTAATTAAATCCAGATCAAAATCCGTTTTTCCTAATTAACTAGACTTAGGTTTTAAAATTAAGTCGCTGTAGTAATCAATCTCTGTGGGTTCGACCTTTACTTTCACACTACAAATCTTTAGAAAAGTAAAGTATACTTTTTATATCTTGATTCTGACAACATCAATTTTTGGCGCCGCTGCCGGGGATTGCATTACTACTCTTAGTTTTATAATCGTAGTTTAGTTAATTCGTAAATATTAGATTAGTGTTTATTTTTCTTATTTTCTGTTTTTGTTTTTAGTTACTAACTTTTTTTTTTATTTTGTAGTCAAAATTCTAACATTTCCGAGTGGAGTAGCTAACTACATCAAAGGAGCTTACGCAAATAAAAATATAAATAAAATTAAATAAATTGCTTCCTTTGGAATTCGCTTTAAACCGCTGTAAGTCAGGGCGCTGTGACGCACTATTTGCATTAGTTTAGGGTTAATTGCACTGCATTAGCTAGGAAACCCGGGGCGCTGGGCTTGACGCGGTCATTGCATTACAGGATAATTTGCATGCATCATAGTAGTTGTGTGCCTGTTGCCCTATTTGCGTGATTGCTATTTGTTTCTTTTGTTTAGTTAGTCGTTTTAGTTTCTTTTCCTTTGTTTTAGTTTATGTTAGGTACACGTTCAAATAAACCGGAATTAAAACCTTTTGACTCTGAACTTGAACGCACACTAAGACTTAATAAGTCTTCAAATTTAACTTCTAGAACTAGGTTTTTAATAGACGACGATTTGACACCAAAACCAACGTCTTTATTTGAATCTGAAATACGTACTACTCTTCAAAAACTAAAGAAACCACGCTTTAATAACATAGAACCAATTAAAATGGCAGACATTGGAAATAATAACGACAACAACCGAAATAACAACGGAGCTAATATGAATAATCCTAATATACCACCACCACCTCCGCTTAAAGACTACTTTATTCCTACGACGTACACGCCACAAACTTGTATCGATTTACCGGAGGCGACGGCATCTCACTTTGAGATAAAGTCGTCTACCATCTCGCTGCTTCCATCTTTCCATGGCCGTCTAAATGAAGATCCATATAAACACTTAGGAGATTTTCAGGACATATGCTCCACTTTGAAAATTCAAAATTTTACTAATGATGAATTAAAAATGCGGCTCTTTCCATTCTCATTAAAGGACAAAGCTAAATATTGGCTCCAATCTTTGGAGCCAAACACTATTAGAACATGGGAAGACTTACACACCGCATTTTTACAAAAGTTTTTCCCGATTATGCGTACAAACCAGATAAGAAAATCCATAACAAACTTTGTGATGCAAGATGGGGAATCACTTTACGACACGTGGGAAAAATTTAAAGAATTATTACGCTCGTGTCCACATCATCAAGTTCCTAAGTGGCAACTTGTTCAGGTTTTCTATGAGGGGCTTATTCCCTCTGTTAGGAACACCGTCGATGCCGTTTGTGCGGGAACCTTCCTACACAAAAGCGCCGATGAGGCCTGGAAAATGTTTGAAACGTTAAGCGAGAATTCGATGCACCAAACGGTGTCTGTCCGTTCGGAAGGATATCTTAATCAACTTAAGAGGGATGTAAAATTCGAGTCAAGTCAATCAATTGAAATAAAAGAACTATCTAACAAACTTGACCGACTTTTAACAATGAACCAAACGACAGCCTCATCCGCTCGTGAAATCTGTGCATTATGTTCCGATCCTTCACATTCGATACTTGCATGTCCATCGGCGAGTCAATTTCCGGAATTCGTGGAGCAACACATTAATTCTATTCAACAATACCCACGAAATAACTATAATGCAACTACTAATAATCCGGATGCGCCATGGAGAAACCATCCTAACTTCTCTTGGAAAAATAATAATAATAATCCTAATGAGGCGACTAATTTTTCTAATGCGTATCGACCTCAATTTCAACCTAATCAATACCAGCACCCGCCTCCTAATTCGAATCCTTCAAGGGGTAATGCTTTTGAGGAAAAGGTGTTGGCATCCCTTAAGACTATTGAAACGCAAGTACAGGCACAAGCACAAATAGTGCACTCTCATACACAATCCATTGCGAAGCTTGAATCCCAAATGGGACAATTAGCTACTATAGTGAGTCGTAGAAACGAGGGGACATTGCCGAGTCAAACAATTCAAAACCCTAAGGGACAATATGAGGTTAAGGGGCCGAATGAACAAGTAAACGCCGTCTCAACTAGGTTGACTACACGAGAAGAAGAGGTAAAAGAAATCCCGAATGAGAATGTGAAAGATATGAATACTAACTCGAATAAGATGGGTGAGGACATGGATAAAAATAAAAAAGAAAACGAATCGGTCCCAACGAATTATACTCCTAGAATGCCATATCCACCAAACGTTGAGGAACCGTCTAATCTTACAAATAAAAAGTCTAAGGTTGAGGATATACTCGAGGTGTTCAAACAAGTTAAAATAAATATTCCTTTCCTCGATGCTATAAAACAAATACCCGCCTATGCTAAATGTCTAAAAGACCTTTGTACACAAAAGCGCAAAATACGGAGTCATACTCCTAAAAAGGTCTTTCTCACGGAAAAAGTAAGCTCTATATTCCAACACGCTCCTTCGAAGTATAAGGATCCCGGTACACCTACTATTTCATGTGTCATAGGTGACACTATCATTCATAGGGCTCTCCTTGACTTAGGTGCAAGTGTTAATCTCATACCTTATCACGTCTATCAACAATTAGGACTAGGTGAACTGAAACCTACGGCCGCTACTATACAATTAGCGGATCGTTCTATTAAAATACCTAGAGGAATCGTCGAGGATGTATTGGTTAAAGTTGATAAATGATATTATCCTGTTGACTTCATGGTCCTTGACACTGAACCCGTGCTAGATGCTAGGAAACACACTCCTGTCATTCTAGGCCGTCCATTCTTAGCAACTGCTAACGCACGTGTTAATTGTCGGACGGGGGTAATGAAAGTGTCATTTGGGAACATGAATTTAAAATTGAACTTTTTTAACGCTATGGATCAACCTCTTAAAAACGACGATTCCCTATGTGAGGTGGAAGGTGAGGTAACACGGAATATTGCGCCTACCAAAGAAATAAACGTGAGTAACAAAAACGATATAGCGGACGATGATGAGTGGATGAATCCTAATCCCATGGACCCTAATGCGGACTCTATTCGAAAGGTAAGAAATCGATTCGAACATAATGACAAACCGTTAATCGATTTAATTCAAAGCGATGTTATTTCTGCTTACCACCGAGCTCTACCTGACATCCTTAGGGGTACACAGTCCGATTTACGGCCTCCATAAAATCTTGAGCTAGAACGGTCTAGCTAAAGACGTAAAAGTTAGCGCTTCTTGGGAGGCAACCCAAGCTTTATGTTGTCCGTTCCTTTGATTTTTGGATGTTTTTGAGTCGTTTTGATCAGTTTGTGAGCTTTCTGGATAGGGTTGGGGGTTGGAATTAATTTACTTTAGTAATATATACATAATTTTAAACAACAAATGGAAAACACCATTCTCGCGCGCGCGGCCCGCTCGCGCGAGACGTCGCTCGCGCGGCCCGCTGGCGCGAGATTGCCCCTTAGTGTTTTTCGTTGCTTTTCTTTATTATGAGGCCTCAGGTTCTCCTCGCGCCTGATCTCGCGGGCGCGAGGTACCCTCGCTGGCGCGAAAAAAAAAAAAAAAAAAATTGGGAATTCGCGCGCGCGACGGCCGCTCGCGCGGACCGCTCGTGCGATTTCCCCATTATCTGTTTTTCTCCTTTGTTTTCTGTATCCTTCCCCCATACTTGTTCTGATAATGTTTTCGTTTCTGTTTTTGTTTTTTTTAGCCATTATAGATCGAGTTAGTTGTTGGTTATTCCTTAATACATCTATATTTTATAGTTTAGTTTCATTCTTTTGTTAGTTTCTTTTCGTTTATCTAGTATTAACAAGTACCATTGAATTTTATTGCCATATTCATTTGTGTTCACCTGTTTGCCATTGTCGAGATCGAGGTACTATCGTTCTTTCCTTATGTACTCTCCGGTCTTTCGTTTTATTGTTTCATTGGGGACAATGAAAGGTTTAGGTTTGGGGGTATGCACACACATGCACATTAGTTTATGCTAAATTTTAAAAATTTTTCAATAAGTGTGTTTAAATAAACGATGTTACCGACGTTTTTGCAATATAAATTTGATACATCTTGTTATGTAACTTGGATTGTTATAGAATGGTAAACAAGAGAATATGTGATTAAATGTTTGCTAAAGTCATGTTGAAATGTTTTAAGTTATGTATTGTTTGAATCGTAGTTTTATATCTATGCACTGCACGTAGTCATTTGAATACATGTTTGATGTGAACTATAATATGATTCGGGTTTCTAGATAACACATGGTGGAGACTAGACCCGGTGAGGTTGTGAGCCTATCTTTTCTTTTTCGAGGGTTATAAGTACATATTATCAAATTTCATTGAAATAGCGCATTAACTTGTTGTTTAGTCTCATTATTCTTGTTTTGGTTAATAGTCAAGTTAAAATATTTGTTACCATGCTAAATAATCTTCTATTGTAAACATTGAAGAACCGTATTACCCTAGGAAATGATTTTAGGCCCTTCTTTGTTTACTGCCGGCCGATAAAAGATAAAAATTTCCTTAGTTCGCCCTTTGAGCCGTTAAAATGCCTTTTTCTTTGATTACCATTATCCTTGTTTTTGCTCCGACTTGACAAACTTGGAGTTCACCCCTGAAAGATTGATCAACTTTTAGTGGTGTTAAGGCGATGTGTGATTGAAAAGAAAAAGACAAGATGCTATTGGGGTGGTTGCCGTGTTATTTATTGAATATTTGTTTCAACAGCAACGAAGAGGAAAAGGAAAAAAATAAAGAAGAGGAAGGTTGAAAAAAAAATGAAAGAAAAGAAGGAAAAATGAATGAAAAGGAATGAAGAGAAAGAAAAGATGAAAGTGTGTAGAAGACGAATGAAAGAGATCGAACATGCCTTACAATGCCATTCTAAACCTACCCAATTAATCCGTTCTATCGTTGTCCGTTACCTGAGCCACATTACAACCTGTGAAAAGTCCTATTTGATCTTAGGGAACATGGTTTTGATATGAAAATGATGAGAGAGGGATTAAAACATGGTAATGATTAATTTTTCTTGATTGATTGGCATCCTATCCATGAGACTACTGTTTTTTCGTGTCATGCGTCTTTTTCATGTCATATGTGAGCATTTCTCGTTTTGAAAATATATTTCTTTTACTCACATATTTTAGAAAAATTACACATGTTTCTGAGTGTTTCATTTTAGAGTGTAATTGACATTGTGAGATTCGTAGTCGAAGCATAGTTAGATGGTTATCCGAGCTATATTCCATGTTCATGACATGCGCGTGTTCATTTGACTACCATATCACACACGTGCAATCTTATGAGGAACTCTATTGATTTGTACATTGCATGCACTTGATTGTTTCTCATGATATAGGTGAACGTTTGATTCTGTTTCTTCTTGTTCGTTATTCTATTTCAAATCTTTATTGTATAATAAGGAGTATTGAACATTATGTTCTTTGTTTTGAATAAAAGTTTTTAAATTAATAAGTTAATAAAGATGGTTGTGGGTAACTTGCTGACGAGAACCCTCACGAGACTTCACTCGTCCGACTAGGGACACCTAGGGGTTTAAAAGGCTTGTTGCATACGCTAAATGCAATCGTGATACATACGAAAATGGAATAGATTTTTATTAGTAGTTTTTATTTTTAGTTTTGCTCGAGGACTAGCAAAATGTAGGTTTGGGGGTGTGATCGGGAGAGAACTAATCCTAATTATACGCTTTAACGCGCATTTGTTAGTACCTTTTTATCCTGTTTTTGTATATTTTTACTTCGTTTTTCAGTTTCTGACAGGTTTTGGAAGAAATCAACTAAACCAGGATAAACAGGGTGAAAAAGCATCAAGAAAGAAGCTGAAAAAGCCAAGTCGCGCGCGCGGTCCGCGCCCGCGAAAATCAGAGAATCGCTCGCGCGATCCGCTCGCGCGAGACCCCCAATAACTCGCTCGCGCGATCCGCGCGCGCGAGGTACCAAATGTCGCGCTCGCGCGATATGCCCAAAAACCAAAGTTGCGTATTTCAGTATACTGAAGACTCCTGTGCAAACGAGACTGCTAAACGACGTCCAGACTGTAAATTACAGGCGTTTCAGTTCGTTTCGAGTTGAAAAGGCTTCCAAAACATGTTGTAAATCTATATAAACTCTATTTTACTTCAATTATGGGGTTGGCAACTATTATACACATTCATATACAGCCATATACACACACTTCCAACCCTTGAAGAGGGAGAAGCAAGGAGAAGAAGAAGAAGACCAAGGATTTCCATGGCCTCCTCCATCAACCTCTTGCTATCTACTACTCCTATGGCAGCTTAGATCATTGATCTAGGGTTTCAATGAAGCCCTAGATGAGTAATAGGGTTTTATTTATGCTTTTATTTTAGTTTTATTATGTATGGATGACAGTCACATGTTTAGAGGATTTTCATAAATAAATCGTACTACTATTGATTAAATCGTTGCTTTCAGAATTTATTCTTGTCTTAGATCTATTTTGACTGTGATGTGCTCAACGATCTATTCTTGCTGTGCTTGTTTAGATTGTTTACATGTGATGGTGCTTTATTGATTTGTGCTATCAAGTATCCGAATAGTCCATGCCTAGGTTAGACGGATTAGATCACAACCCTAGTTTAGTGTGAGATAATTCGTGCTATCCGCAGATGGATTATGTTGGTGCTTGAACCATGATTATCTTCTTGTCGGAGGAGTTGGGCTTGTAGCTACAATTCCCCATATTCATCCAATGTAATAAGCTAAAGTAATTCATAAATATTCCTATTATGAAACTAGTGGTGGATTTGCAATCCTAGGTTTCCTTTAAATATTATTTAAAACAATTTTAATTACTTTCATAGTTTAGATTTATTTTTATTGTTATTAGTTTAATTAAATCCAGATCAAAATCCGTTTTTCCTAATTAACTAGACTTAGGTTTTAAAATTAAGTCGCTGTAGTAATCAATCTCTGTGGGTTCGACCTTTACTTTCACACTACAAATCTTTAGAAAAGTAAAGTATACTTTTTATATCTTGATTCTGACAACATCAATAATCCTAAGCAAAACAATCTCGAAATTCCTTCAACAATTCGACCAATTTATACTGGTCATATTTTCCAAGTTTGGAACTTAAGTAAGTAACTCTCTTTTGTTGATCTGATCGTAAATTGACTTCTAAAAGAGGATCCTGTGATACTTCTTTTATTGAATTTTCTGGCAATACAGATAATTCTTCCTTGCCACCATTTTTTAGTTCTTGTGAATCTTCTTCAAAAACATAATCTGACCAATTTATAGTCAAATCTTTTTCAATTTTTGACTCTAAATCTGTTATCATCAGCTTTTGCAAGACCAATCGAATGGTCTCTTCTACATCTTTCATTGTCATGGATGTATGAGTCATCAAATTATCTTGTCATCACCCAATGGTTCCAAAGAACCAAATGGCATTTCAGCCAAAATATTCCAATTTTCTTCTGGGGATTCGTCTTCTGACTCTTTTAGGTCAATTGGCTTGACATTCTCTTGATACAATTGAGCTTCGACACAATTGGAACTTGCATGAAAAGGCTGGACATCAGCCTTCACTGTTTCAATTTCACAGTTTTTCTTTACTAGCAACAATTTCTGATGCATTGAAGAAGGAACACATTTATTAGCATGAATCCAGTCTCTTCCTAATAAGGCATGATAACTAGGATTAGCATCTACCACAAAGAAAGCAGTTTTGGATTTATTCGAACCTACTATGGTTTCAATAGGTATTACTCCTTTGGTGTTTTTCTTATCACCAGTAAATCCTGATATCATAATGTGGGTTTTTATCAATTTTGCATTTTGTTTATTGATCTTTTTCAAAGTATTCTGGGGAATAATGTTGACAACAACACCATTATCAACCAATATCTTGTTTAAAAGAACACCATTTAAACAAGCCTTTATGTATAATGGTTTAAGGTGTCTAGTCATTTCTGCAGATGGTTCTTCGAATGAATAAACAAAGTTACAATCATTAAAAATAAACTCAGGAAGATTTACCTCAGAAACATCTTCAGTAGATATTTCCACTTCCATTTCCTCAACTAACTGTTGATCTTCTGCTGCCTCGAAAATTTTTGGCAACACAAATGTAGCAGTGTTAACTTCCATTTGTTATGGAAATGTACCAAATTGAATGAGCATATTCTCATCATTAACCACCTCATTTTCCAGTTTCATTTCAGCATTTCCCAAATTCTGAGATTTCACCATTGTCATTGCTTCATCCTCATCATCAATACTCATAGCCTTTTCTAATTCCAATACTTTGGCTTTAATGATACTTTCCTCAGACATGGTATCAGTATCACCCTTTGGATTTCGATCGAACCTAGGATTAGGCTTCGAATCATCACTGGAATCCTTTTTCATTTCATTTCCTAACTCCTGGCTTCTAGCCTGTATATTAGAAAATTCTTTCCACATGGTAAACTTCCTCTGCAGTCTTCTCTGTTGAGTCCTATTTATCATAGGGACCATGTTTTGGTTTTTTCCCTTGGGATGTTGAAGTACATGCCATGTATTCTTTTCAACATGAGGAGGTTTGATCATCCTATTTTTGTTTTGAGGACCTTGCTGTTCGATCATATTTTTTACCCTATCATCTTGCAAAACAAACCAATTTGGCACTCCTGGTACCAATGTAGACTCACCTGATTGTGATGTCTCACTAACTTTTGGTGATTCCTTTAATACTTCCATATTTTTCTCAGCCTGCACCACATGTGCTGGTACCACTTTCGATGATATGAACTGAATCTGCTTTTCTCTCTGCCACCTATAATGTTTCTTTGGTGTATGAAAGAAACCTGGCCTCACATATTGCATGTTCCTTGATGATCGAACATAACTATCAAAATGGAAATTTCTTGAAAAATTGGCTTTAAAAGGAGCCACTGGTTTTGAGGCATACCTTGTTGTCATAGGTCCAGTATATGTTGAAGCTTGATAAATTGGTCCTCTAAACTGTCCTCTCCCAACATTCATGATTGGTTGGAAAGGAGGTTCACCAGAAGTGCTTGGTTTCCTTTGTTCGAACAAAGGCTGTTTGTTTTTCCTGCCTGCTTTGATCCCAACCCTTTCATCATAGATTTTAGCATATTTTTTCCACAACCAATGCATAGATTCTTTGCATATTCATGGTTGAAAACTGATAAATCAGGTTTTTTTCTTGTCATTTCTTCGAGTCTTTTCATATGGTCTTCTGACTTTGCACTCTCTCTTTCTTTGACCAGATCTTCAAAGGAAATGTCATGAACATTGATTGACACCTCCCGTATTGCTGGGAATGGATCTTCATCAACCCCCATTTGTTTCTCAGGGAATTTCAATTTCCCTTTCTTGATCAGATCTTGAATCCTGTCTCGAAAAATAGTACAATTATTAGTCGAATGGGTCCCAGAACTATGCCATTTGCAGTATTTCTTACCCTTTAATTCATCATTCGAGGGTAATTTTGTTCCATCAGACAATTTTATAATTTTTCCTTCTAATAGGTGATCAAATATTTCATCTAATCTATAAACATCGAATGAATATTTCTTAAAGGATCCTTTTGATTTATACACTTCAGCAGAAACATTTTTCTTCACAAGACTCTTACATGTGAAAGGCTCTTTGCCTATTATTTCTGCAGCATCTATCTCATAATTGGGATCCTTATAATATGTTTTTATTGAAGAAGCATTTCTTTCATTTTCTTCTTCCAATAAAGCTTCATATCTAGAGACTCGAGCAGTCAATTCAACAAGATCTCTAAATTCCAAAGCGTCGAATTTATTTCTAAGTCTAAATTCGAGGCCATTTTGAGCCAACTTAACAAATTCTGGTTCAGGTAACATGATTTTACATTTTGTTCTAGCCCTTTTAAACCTGTTTATGAATTGAGTAGCCTTTTCATCAGGCTTTTGACATAATCTAGCTAAATCAGCCATTGATACTTCTGGTTTTGTCTGGAAAAACTGAGTATGGAAAGATTCTTCCATCTGAGCCCAACTATAGATCGAATTAGGGGCTAGATTAGTAAACCAAGCAAATGCAGTATCTGTTAATGAACTAGGAAACAAACGAAGCCTAAGATATTCATTATTTCCTGCATCAGCACACTGACTGATGAATTTTGCTATATGTTCAACTGTGGATTGACTCCCATCCCCTGCAAACATAGCAAAAGTAGGATATTTAAATCCCCTGGGGAATTCGATCCTATCAATCCAATCAGGATAAGGCTTCCTATAAACTGGAGTTTGTACCCCCCGAGCCATAGGTCCACAAACCTCATGGATTAAATTAATCATGTCATTCCTATCAACCATATTAAATGGTTGTTGATGACCTGGCTGGCCAAAAAAATGGTTCATTGGTGGTACTGGTGGTGGTTGAGGATTATTATCCATCCTCCTAGGATTTTCATTCCTTCGACCCACTCCTATCCCAGTAGGGTCTAGTTCGAACATAGGATTGTTATTTATTCTCCTATTTTGACCTATCATGTTTTCTCTAGGCCTTGGTTCTTTGATATTTATTGTTCTATAACCATGATCTTGACCATTCACATGGTTTCCTTGGATCCCTTCGAATACTGGGAATGTATTATTAGGGACAGACATATAGAAACTTTCTTGTGAATTAGGCCTAAGAGGAGGCCCATTTGTATGATTCATAGAATTTGGCTGAAACAAGCCATGGCTATGACTTCTTTGATTCTGTCGAATTATAGAAGGATTTCCACTTGGCACCATTGTTGGTGCAAATTGTGGTAAACTGTTGTTAAGGGAAGTGATCAGAACATTAACATTCTGAAGCATATTTCCCAAGTGATCAAATATTGGTGTCAACTGACTCACCAAATCATGTTGATTTTCTGAACCAACATTCCCATTATTTTGAATCGAATTTAAATTTTCAACCCCCAGTACTTCTGGGTTTTCATTGGTTGTATGATTTCCAGTATTGCTATTCTGAGGATCATGGTGTGAAGAACCACCAATTTCAGCAATATTAACACCAACATTGGCATTATCAACAGACCTATTGCTTCGAAGGTTTCTGTTTGCCATCCTTTGACACTAGTGTCCCACCGGGCGTGCCAAAAATGTTTGGTTGGAAAATTTATAAGTGTGTGCGAGCGTGCCAGGCAAGTAAATTGCCAATGTATAAATGTGATAATCCAAACTGCGCCTCACCAGGGAATTGTGGTGACGTTCGATGCCTTGAACAAGACTTTTAATCACAATAAGAAAATTGACTATTAGTGGCGAAAATTTTCGTCGCTAAAGGTCAAATTTTCGTCACTAAATCTCTTTAGTGACGAAAAAAATTTCGTCGCGCGTTCGTCGCTAATTCCTCGACGCAAAAGGTCTTTCGTGACGAAATCACATTTCGTCACCAAAGAGTATCATTTAGCGACGAAATTTTTCGTCGCGAAAAGTGTATTTTTCCCAACAAACAAAATTTTATCACGAAAGAGTCCTACTATTAGCGACCAAAGTTCGTCGCTAAAAGTACCCTTTAGTGACGAATATTTCGTCAGGAAAAGTGTATTTTTTCCAACGAACCAAATTTCGCCACAAAAGAGTCCTACAATGAGCGATGAAATTTCGTCGCTAAAAATACCCTTTAGTGACAAAATATTTCGTCGGGAAAAGTACATTTTTTCCAACGAACCAAATTTCGTCACGAAAGAGTCCTACTATTAGCGACGACATTTCGTCGCTAAAAGTACCATTTGGTGACAAATTTTTTCGTCGGGAAAAGTACATTTTTCCCAACGAACCAAATTTTGTCACGAAAAAGTCCTACTATTACCAACGAATTAAGTTTCATCGGCAAAAGATCTCTATTCCCAACGAAATATTTCGTCATTAAAAAGTAATCATTAGTGAAGAAATAAGTTTCGTCGGTAAAAAGGTTTAATTGGTGACAAAATTTTCGTCGCTAAAGATAAAACTAAAAAATACAATTTGACTATTAGTGACGAACAATTTCGTCGCTAAAAGCATTTCTATTTTTTTAATATATATTTTATTCACACTATTTTTTTTGGGTCCACCTGCTAACGAGTAATCTAAAACATCCACTACATACATATTCACCAAAAAAAGTTTCATTCATTAATAAACTACCTACTCAATCCAACAAAACAAAGCAAAATAGTATCTCCAAACATCCAAAAGCCATATAGAAAACACAAATTCCAAAACAGTATAGTATCTCCAAACATCAATGTAAATTGCTCCAGAAAATGAGATCAAAATCATGCATAGTTTTCATTCATGCACTCCAGATACCCGTAAATCTGCAATACAAAAATATACAAATCAATTTTAAATAAAGTATAAGTAAAAAAAAAAAAAGAAGTGTGCAACAATTCATTAAAGAAAGGATTTAGATTTCAAAATGCATTTTTGTGTCACTCCCTAACCAGGACTCGTTTTTCAATTCCGTTTCTTCCTACAAGTTTTTTCAAGCACAAGTGAGTTTTTCAAAGTGCTCCCGGTCCATTCGAACCATTATTGGACAATTTTGACCCCCAAAACCCCCGTATGCCCTTTAATGAAATAGTTGAGGTTTCAAAATGCATTTTTGCATCATTCTCCCTAACCAGGACTCGATTTTCAATTCCGTTTCTTCCTACAACTTTCTTTAGGCACAATTGAGGTGCTCGAAGTGATCTTGGTCCATTCGAACCATTATTGAACAATTTTGAACTCCAACACCCCGTATGCCCTTTAATGAAATAGTTGAGGTTTCAAAATGCATTTCTACATCATTCTCCCTAACCGAGACTCGGTTTTTAATTCTGTTTCTTCCTACAACTTTTTTTAGGCACAATTGAGGTGCTCGAAGTGTTCTTGGTCCATTCAAATCGTTATTGGACGCTTTTGACCCCCAATACCTCGTATGCCCTTTATTGAAAGAGTTAAGGTTCTAAAATGCTTCTTTGCGTCATTCTCCCTAACCAGGACTCAGTTTTCAATTCTGTTTCTTCCTACAACTTTGTTTAGGCACAATTGAGGTGCTCGAAGTGGTTCCGGTTCATTTGAACCACTATTGTACGATTTTGACCCCCAACACCCCATATGCCCTTCATTGAAAAAGTTAAGGTTTCAAAATATTTTTTGCATCACTCTCCCTAACCGGGACTCGGTTTTCAATTTCGTTTCTTCCTACAAATTTTTTAGATTTGTTGTTACAATTAATTGTGTGAAGATGTAACTAACTGAAGAACTTCAAACTGACTAAATTAATATCTACTCCTAAATAAGAACAGTAAAGTAACTAAAAGTAACGAACTACTTTTATTAAATTAAAGTAACTACAATCTAACCTTGAAGATGACTTCGAAGGTGTTCTACTCCTAAATCTAAGTATCTAGATATCAATACAATAGATGTATTGAGAGATATATGTTGATGTTTGATCGAAGGATCTCTTTTAAATACACAATCCTTCTATTTATAGACGTTGAGGCCTCAGCAACTTGATTTGAATGTTCCCTCCTCTTTTCAAACTGATAACTGCTCTTATACGTGGCATTTTTCTCAAGTTGACAACTGCCCTTTAATTACTCCATGATGGTCAACACGTGTCTTCCATCAGTTAAATATTTGAACGAAATGAATCAGCCTCAACCGCTTATAACGGTTCCAATGTCCATCAGTATCCACCAATTATCCTGCCACATCACATCTTGCGTGTCAATCCTGCATTGGTTGGATATTTTCATCACAAACAGTACTGTGCCTCATGGTTGCACTTGGTGCTTTAACTCATCTACACTGCTGGGGTATAAAAGATTTTCGTTTCGGTCTTCATTTGGTGATTTCTTTGATTGGGTTCTTAGATGTTTGGATTTCAAATGCTGGTTCTTGATGGCTATTGAGATATGGGTGGAGGACTTCTGGTTTGTGGGCTGCTTTGGTGCTGCTATGGTTTGCTTTCGTTGCTTCTTTGGATAAGGTCTGGCTTTGATGCTGCTGTGGCACTTGCTGATTCTATTATGTGATATCGCTGTTGCAGTTCAACTGTTCTTGTTGTATTATGAAGTAGCTGCTGCAATTTTGTGCATTCTCAATACAAGCGTGTGGTTCACTTTGTCGGGTTTTTTTGGGCAGTGAGACCACAAGCTAAGTTATGGTGTCACTCTTAGCTGAGAATTGATAATGGAAAATTTGGATCAATATGCTAGACAGAGAATTTTAAGGATGCAATGTTCTTGTAGCGATAGGGTTCTCGTTGATCATTTATGCCAGAGTTTGACGCAAGCTCAACAAAGAGTTCACATTTGCTCACCCTGGGTGAGCATAACCCAAGCACCCCATTGGCCAAAGCAGTAGGACCCACGATTAAACAACATTTGTTTAATCATGGATCCCACTGCATTGGCCAATGGGGTGCTTGGGTTATGCTCACCCAACCCTAAAATAGGTGAGCAAAAATGCACTCCTCAACAAAATGCGATACAAATGGTGCTAAAAAGATAAAAAGGTTGTTTATTCAATTGCGAATGGCTTCGGGTTATGGAAAATGGTGGTGGCAGTCCAAAATCGGGTCCGCTGGATACTGGGTCTGCTTGTGTTTCTGGTTTGGTCAGGTTTATGGGTTTTGATGCTGCACAAGATGCTGATCATGATGGGTTCGGGTCTCAAAATAAAGGTTGGATTTGGTTTGCTGTGAGTGATCTGATCCTGGTAAGGTTTGCTTGGTTCTAGCACCAAAGGATCTTTGGCAACCAAATTCATTGATTGATGTCATTTTATAAATAACTGGTACTGCGGTTCCAAATCTGGGGTGGTTTTGATTTCCATGTGCTGAGAAGTTTCTCAGATTGAGAAGTGTGAAGCTGATCCCCCATGTTGACGTTCATTTTGAAGACCTTGTGATGCTGATTTGGGTGTTTTGCAGAATTGGAAACTGCATTCTGGTGTATTCTGCAGAGTTGAAATCTGCTGAGTTTTTTGCAGAACTTATGGTGCCTAGTTTGGGCTTATTGCTATGCTGTGTTGATAGTTAGGATGTTGATTAGTTTTTCTTTTGTTTCTTTGGGATGCTTTCTGCAGAGTTGGAATCTGTTGAGTCCACATCATTGCTATTTGGTGAGGCTTGCTGTCATTTTAGGGAGTGTTGTTTTGGTGTATTGCTTTGGCTTTGTGCCAATTGATTAATAAATTTCAATTGCTTAGCCAAAAAAAAAAAAAAAAATCCACCTAAATAGTACTTATTATTTTATTTTAATGTTTCCGATGCCTTTTTAATTACAAGATTAAAATTTAAAACAATATATAAATATTGATCAAAAATATAATTTCAATTTTTGCTAGAATTCTACATTTTTGTTGTTTGCACTTTTAAATTTATCAAATATGCCTGAAGCACGTGGAAATCTTTGAATCTGTTGATTGAACTATAAATCAATATTGAAATATGTTGAATAAAAATAGAGGAGATCGATTAGTGGAGTGTATGAACATCCATAATTGAATCTGTCTCATTCGGAAGGACTCGCCCAACACATGAATTTGTATATTATAATATTTTATCTATTTCTTTATCGGTGTTCATGGTATGCTACTTTTTTGGTCTAACCACGAGAGTCTTACTTTTTTTTTTTCTTCTTAGATATTATGTTTATATGTTAATTTCATCAATATATTTAGTTAATATCATCAACACATGAACTCCTACGTTTAGCTAATATCACTAACATATGGACTCCTATTGTCAATAAGTAAAAGTAGACTAAAACGTAGACTTTTAGTTGAAATGGACCTAATCAATCATAGGTGTGCAAACTACCTTGTGATCTCGATCCAACGAGAGTTTCGTAATTTGCTACTTTCGGCTTTCGCTACCTTTGTTGAATTTTATGACATGGTCAAGTGGTTTAGTCGTATAATATAACAAAGTCAAGTAAAACATTTTGTTATCTTGGATACAATATTTTGTTACCGAAGCAAAATCACTAAGAAACCAAATACATACAATGTTTTGCTATCTTGGGTATAATATATTATGATGGTTTCTATAGTGGGTTTTCCCCTCTTTTCACTTAAAAATCAACTATACACATACGGATAGAAATATCACGAAGCAAGAGGAGGAATGGAGGTCTATAAATAGTGCTCCATGTGCTTTGTTACTGATATATATATATATATATATTTAAAAAAAAAAGAGTTTATGCTCTAGCTTGATGTGTAGCCGAGCTTGAGCTTTCTACAAACGAGCTTTGATGTAGAACCGAGCTATAAATGAGCTTGAGCTTACAAACGGCTTCGAGCTTGTTCGAGTTTGAGCTTACAAACGAGATTGATTAGTAAAATTAATTGAGCGGAGCTCGATCTGTGTTATTTTTTTATCAAGCCGAGCTCGAGCTGGCTCGTTTATGTTTTAGTCGAGCTCGAGCAGAGCTTGAGCAAGGTGTTAATCGCTCGAGACGAGCTCAAGCTCGAGCCAAGCCTGCCAAGCTCGTCTCGTATACACCATCTGTTTGGTTTGCGGATTTAGAGAAGGAAATAAAAAAGAAAAGAAAAACAAGAACGAAAACTATTTGCCAATTATAAATTAAATTTCCACAACAGCATCCAAAATAAAAAAAATACTTAATTTATTTCACAATATTTTCTCTTCCTTCCTATTTTTCTCTCTATTTTCTTTATTATCCAAATAAAGAGAAGTGTTTTCCTTTCTTTCCCCTCACTAAATCCACGAACCAAAAAAAAAAAAAAAGCCTTCATGTTGAAGTGACAGATGATCTTTTGAGTGGAACACAAACATCATACAGTGGATGAGTCAATGTAAGATGGACGAAACACCTCAAAATTCATTTGCCCAAAAAAAAAAAATAATACTGACCTCAAAATTCGCTAAGAAAATCTGGAACTGCTTCATAGTCTCCTTCATATCGCTAACTCTTTTATTGTCTGAAGAAGCAAGAGCAGAGGTGACCTCCTCAAGAGAATGGCCTATTCCTTTCTGAACCTGAGAAGTGCATAAAAATAACCAATGAATTAGCTTCCAACAAAATTGTCTCTTCAGAGCATTTAATTTCAATTGACTCACATTGTGATCAATGAGGACCTCTGAAATGAGGCTACCATCGTCAACATAAACCCGAAGCTCAAACGTACTCCTTTGTTTGTATTGAAAGCCCTTTACTCCAGTCAAAAAGCACTACAAATATGCATTTGCATATAAGATACATGCTAAAACTGAAAATAAATTGTATAATAATAAATTGGGTAAATTACACAAACCTCCCCTGAGGTTTGCCTTAATTACACGGACCTCCCCTCTTGTTTCAAAAATTACACAGACCTCCCTCGAGGTTTGAATTAGGTAACAAAACGCCCTCTCCCCTAATGGTCCGTTAGTTTTTTTACATTAGCCTCCCCTGAAAATTATAATTAGCCCCCCTAATATTATAAAATTGTCATACTAAAGTCCCATTTCTCTTATATTTTTGTGTTAATTATAAAATCCATCCTCCTTCCTATGTTTTTGGGTTAATTTTTTTTAGCATTAATTTATATCTTTACAAAATATACACAAAACATATATAAATAGGTCCAAATTTTTTTTCCCCCGAACAAACCTCTATCAAGCCCCTCCTGTATTAATTTTCTAGATCCGCCCCTGTCCCTATGCTTTAAAAGTGGACACTTAACCCCCTGTGATTGTGGACTAAAATAGAACTGTTATGATTTCACTCAAAGAGCGTTAACCCCAAAATTAACATCACAAAATGGATTAAGTGTTTATATTTTTAACCAATTTTAGAATTTTTGTCAGTTTTGAGTGAAATCATATCAATTCCATTTTAGTCCACAATCACAGGGGGTTAAGTGTCCACTTTTGAAGCATAGGGACGGGCGGATCTAGAAAATTAATACAAGGGGGCTTGATAGAGGTTTGTTCGGGGGAAAATTTTTTTTGGTCCTATATATATATGTTTTGTATATATTTTGTGTAGATATAAATTAATGTTAAAAAAATTAACCCAAAAACATAGGAGGGAAGAGGGATTTTATAATTAGCACAAAAATATAAGAGAAAGGGGGCTTTAGGATGACAATTTTATAATATTAGGGGGGCTAATTGTAATTTTCAGGGGAGGCTAATGTAAAAAAACTAACGGACCATTAGGGGAGGGGGCGTTTTGTTACCTAATGCAAACCTCGAGGGAGGTCTGTGTAATTTTTGAAACAAGAGGGGAGGTCCGTGTAATTAAGGCAAACCTCAGGGGAGGTTTGTGTAATTTACCCTAATAAATTCACATTAATACACACACGATGAAATATGGTTCTAAAGAGTGAGCCTATTGTTTTTCTTTTTCTTTTTCATTGTCTAAATGTGGGGCTATGCAATGGCATAGTCTTCAAACTGCCGACAGAGAACCCCAATCTGGATAAGTGTAGGATTCCACAGGATTCAGCGATGCTAGGTTTTGCAGGTGAGGCTCAGCCCTGGGGCCACAGCGGAAATGACGGGAATACGGATGAGGGCCTGATATGCCTGCCTAGAGAAATTTGGTATAATGTGCACCGTTGAACATTTTATAGTTGAGTTTGTATACCTAACAATTGGAGCAATCAAAGGCAATTTTATAACCAAAGTTATTATTGAACATCATTATACAACAAAACAACTTATACATTCTAAACTTTAGAAAGGAGAACAACTTGTGGAAGGCAATAAAATAAAGACTAGGTATTCAACTCAAGTTAACTCATTATTGTGAATTAATGCCCTTAATGTATAGCATCTGTAAATGGCTAATTAATCAATTAACCATTATGTATGTGTGTGTGTGTGTGAGAGAGAGAGACCATACTTTATAGATTGAACAGATGCATTCCATTATCATTACCAAACATTATGCTGCAATGAAGTACAGTTGAAAAAACATTGTTGCAACAAATGTACTGATTTGATGGTAAAAAAACAAGCAAAGTTTTGACAACTTGAGTTCCAACTACTAACCAAAGTTCAAATATATTAGGTTTTGGAAAGATTGTTGGTGTTTTGACAAGCCAATCCAGGAATGTTTCCATAGGCTCTTCTCTTTGTCACAAACAAAAGATGCAACGGTTTGGGAGGTATTGTCTTCCGGGAACTTACCTTTCCGTAGAAGGCTTTGGCAATGGGAAGAAACTGAAAGACAAAGGTTAGCTGATGTTATTAGCACGTTTACGCTGAAAAGTGGTGTTGATGATAAATTGATATGGATCCATGCTGATAACGGTAGGTTTTCTGTAAACAAATGCTTCAAATTCATTGAAGCAACCACTAATAATAACCCTTGTCCTTGGGCTTTATCGCTATGGAAATGTAAAGTACCAATTAAAGTTATTGGTTTTCTCTGGTTGGCAGCTCAAGGGAGAATTTCAACAAAGGTCTTTCTTAGTAAAAGGGGGGTTCACTTTGAATACTCTAATATGCTGTGCCCTTGGTGTAAAATTGTTGAAGAAGATCATAACCACTTACTACTTCAATGCAGATGGGTTTGGGAAGTGTGGTGCTTGATTTGGAATTGGTGGGGTTTGTCTTGGTGCAGCGATTTTACTATTGATGCTTTTGTGGCTCAATGGGAGGGGGGCCGATTGCCAAATGAGCTTAATACATGGTGGAAAATTGTTTGCAGTGCAAGTTTATGGTCAATATGGTTGGCAAGAAATGAAGTGTGTTTTAAAAGTAAAACGTGGTCGGGTGAGCAACTGTTCGAGATCATTAAACTCGGGTCTTTCCACTGGGTTCAGGCTCTAGAATCTAAATTTGTTTATTCATATCATGATTGGTGTGATGATCCTTTCAAATTGAGAAGTTGGAGTAGGGCAAAATCAGTAAATCAAAGGGCAGAAGTGATGTGGGAGGCTCCTCCAAAGGGCCTTTTGAAATTTAATGTCGATGGATCGGCGTGGGGTAAACCTGGTTTGGCAGGTTGTGGGGGCGTGTTGAGAAATGAAACGGGTGAGGCGGTTGCATTATTTTATGGCCCCTTGGGAATCCTAGATTCGAACATTGCTGAACTCGAAGCGATTCACAATGCTCTTTTTTGCTTCCTAAAAGCAGGATGGGTGGGAAAAAAGGAGTTAATGATTGAGTCAGATTCACGGATAGCGGTGGCATGGGTTAAAAAACAAGAATTGAGACCGTGGAAACTTTGGAAATCTTTTGCTGATATTGATACTTGCATGGAAAAAATCGGAAAAGTCTCTCTCATTAATATTTATAGGGAAGGAAATGTTTTTGCGGATGGCCTGGTCAAAAGAGGTGTTACTTGTCACAAATTCTTCAAAGCATGGTGGTAATACTATATCGGGGTGGTGGTTGCTGGTTGGTGAAAATCCTCCGATCATATGTGTTTTGTGTGGGGTGTGGAGTTTACTGTGTCTTGGATGTTTAGTGTCTTGAGTTTTTTTCTTTTTTGATTTAGGGGGGAGTGAAAGTGTGTTCTTGTGGGAGTCAATCTTCCAATGTCTTTCTCTTAGGATGGTTGGTGTAATGTGGGCCTAGTAGGGTCTGATTTTCTTGTGCTCTTTCACAACAGTAACTGGAGGGTTCATTCTGCTCAAGGCTTATGTTCGGTTTAGAGATGCCCGCTGTTGGAAGATTGTCACTCGACCTTGTTCGACACTTTGTTCATTTTTGGGGTTCTCTTCTGGGCCTTTTTTGCTCTTTTTTGGGGGTTTAGGTTTGTCTTTCGGATGGAAGGTGCGGGACATTTGTTTTTTTTTTTTGGCAGCCTTGGGGTTCAGTTTTGGTTTTCTGTAGAATTGAGTTTCCTGTAGAATATGGCTTTTTGTCTTGTTGTATTGGGTTTGGCAACTTTCTTGGCTTGGCCTGTGATTGTAATGTTTTGGACTTTTTTCCAGAAAAGTTTATAGATTTTATCCATTTTATAGTTTTGTTGCTGAGAAAAAGAAAAAAAGAAAAAGAAAAAGAAAAAAGAAAATAGGAAGGATTCAAGTAATGGTGGTGGGCTGCTTTGGTTTTGCTTTTAGTGGGTTTACTTCTTTGCTGACAAGTTTTGATAAAATTATAGTAAAGTGATGCTTCGGCTTGGACAATCCGATTGCTTCGGTGGGCTGCGCTGTTTTTTGCTGCTAAATCATTTCTTGCTGACTACTTTTTGTACAAATCAAAGTGTGGGGATGCACCGGATTGGACCGAAAATGTATGCTTGATGTTGATGACTCAATCGATTCTTTTCTACTTCTTGGTGGAGGTTCTGCTGCAATTTCGATGCTTCAAGTAATCCGGATGCAGCTTATTTTAATTTTGCTTTTGTGATCTTGATTTTGTCGCTTCTTATGGGTTTTGTCACAGCATAATCGAATCTGGCTCTTTGTTGTACTGGGACAACCTTGTTGATTTGGTGGGCTGCTGCATTCTCTTTGCTACTGAATCACTTCTTGCTAATTAGCTCTGTATAAATCAAAAGTGTGTGGATGCATCGGATTGGATCAAACATGTATGCTTGACGATTATAGCTCTTTTCTCGGCTCTCTGCTAATTCTTCGTGAAGGTGCTGCTGCGGTTATGCTAAATCAAGTTATCCGGATGCTGCTTTTTAATCTTGCTTAACTAGTGTCCTCACTTTGGGTTTTGGATTGTTAAAAGCTCATGTGCAGAGAAGTTAGTTTTAATGGGTGATACAAAGGAGGTAGAAGTCTATTCAAGAGTGTAATTATCGCAAATTATTTGGCACACTGTCAAATTTGGCACGCTTTTTTTTTTTCCTGTTGCTGATCTACTCCGTGCGGCTGTGCGTTACATTTGGACGGGCAGATTTGGAAGAGTTTTTCTGCTGAATTTTGTGTTTTGGGTTGCTGCTACATTTGGGGCTTGCTGCGGATTTTGAGATTTTGCTTGGCTTGTTTGAGGTTGTTCTGTTTGCCTTGGTTCCATCTACATTTGGGGTCTGCTGCAAAAGATAAGTTATTGTTTGGCTTTTTGTTGAGGAAAAGTCTTTGGAGGTTTCGGTGTGGGATCAATCATGTATGCTTGTTGCTTATGACTCGGTTCTCGGCACGATGCTACCCCTTGGTGGAGGATTTGATGCCTAAAGGATCTCGGATCCTTATTATTTTGCTTCTTCTTGTAATGATCCCACTCTGTGATTTGGGCTGTTGTTTTGAGTTGTTACTTTTCTCACTTTGTGATTTTGGGCTGCTTTTCGGGTTCTTCTCTGCTGGGTTCTGATTGACACAGTTTTTTTAGGGGCTCTAAGTTGTTGAGGGTTTGGGTTAACTGATTTTGGTGTATACTCTTTGGCCTTTTTTGGCCCTTAATAAAATATGCTTGCTGTTTCAAAAAAAAAAGTTCATCAGATGGTAGACCTAATCATATTGCAATGTTGACATATGATGGGAACAATATCATGTTGTGGGATGTCAGTAACTTGATTACTGGTTGCAAGACTTCTTTTGCAATTATATTATCAATGACCCCTAAACTTGAGTTGACATGGTTTGGTCAATGATCCTGGTAGACTTACATTCCTTAGGTTTCGGGGTTTCACCTTACACGTTACAATGACAACACAACATCAAATGACCTTATAACCCTGAATTAGAGGCAGACTTACATTCTTTAGGTTTAATTAGCCTTCTATGTTAAATGACAACACAAAATCACATGACCAGCATACCCAACGATTGTAACAATGTTTTGTTAACCTGAATTAGATGCAGACTTACATTCCTTAGGTTTCGCCTTTTCTGGTAAAATGACAACGCAATATCACATGATTGTGGATTAGAGGCTATTTCGGTAATACAAGAACTGGTTCTGTGGTTCAGAAAAGAACCAGTTCTAAATAGTTTGGTGTTTCCATAGCTGTGTTTTGGTTCTGACTTAAAAAAAAAACCAGAACTGGTTCTTTATCAAACCAACACATCATTGGTTTTCATAAAACCAGATAAAAGTGCGAATTGGTCCAAAGCCCAAACTTGATCCTATTTTAAGCACTCCCAAACAGGCCCTTATCAACATGCAATGTTCTGATAGCTCAATAGTCAATACAGTTGTAATGTTGTTCAATACTAAAATTAAGTAAAAATCAGTTATTCAAAAATTAACCCACATATACCTTTATTTTTCCCTAAATGCTAGGAGCTTTCTCCTTCATAGCAGCCCACTTAGAGCATCCACAGTGGTGTTAAAAACACCACTAAACTTAACTAAACTTAAGGGTTTTGCCCAATTTTGTTCCACAATAGTGTAGAAAAAACTAATGTATACATCAGTTAAACTTAAGGAAACCTAACTTTGTGGTACGCTTAAGTTCCACTATGTTCAGTTAAACGGCACAATGTGCGTCTTCTACCATTTTATAAACAAACTTCACGGCATAGTGTGTGCCGGCCACCATCTCACGGCACACACTGTGCCTTCTACCTTTCTCATGGCACACACAGTGCCTTCTACTTCTTTATGTGCCATTCTCACGGCACACACTGTGCCTTCTACCTTTGTATGAGAACACTTCACAGCACAGTGTGTGCCGGCCACCATCCTCACGGCACACACTGTGCCGTCTACCATTTTCATGGCTTTGTGAGTGCTGTCCCCCAATTTACACCACTACAATGCGCACCAAATATATACAACAACTTAGCTTAAGTTTAGCTAAGTTGTTGGAACACCACTACAGATGCTCTTAGTGGACAAGCTAGCTAAGTAAGTGAAAGGAATTTCTCTGTCTCCATTTAGTATGAAAGGGTGTTCTACCTCATCAACCATTTGAATTTCCTCAGCAGAAGATGTTGCATTAGCTTTAGCATGATCCCTGCTATTGAGAACAACAAATTCTTCCATAGTCCTTTCAACCATTTGAATTTCCTCAACAGAAGACGATGCATTAGGTTCGGCATGATCCCTGCTATTGCGAACAGCAAATTCTTCCGTAGTCCTTTCACTGGTAGAGACATCAGATGCAGACCCTACAGTACATGGATCCGAGTAACATAAATACCATTAGGGTTCATTTGATAAAACTAAAAATTAACTATTCAAATTAAATGCTGAATTTGAAGTAGTGAGAATTTTAAGCGATTAAGCTTGCACTACTAAAAATAGCATTTCAAATACTAGAATAGACTGCATTCAGTGATTATTTCAGTATAAATTTTTCACTTAATGTTTTCAGTGATTTTTTTGGCTATTTTTTTGAATTAAGTGATACATTATCAAATGCTCTGAAATAAAACAAGTGCTAAAAATTTTCACTTTCAGAACTTAATTGGTTATCAAACACACCTTTAGAAGTTATAACAAAAAAAGGAAGGAGAAAAAAAATTGTAAGAACTTAATTTACATTTGTTAAACGGGTGCAGCACAAACAATCCAATTGAAAAAAATGAGTAGGATACCAAACAGGTAAATAATACTACATATGGCGTCATACCTGTCACGACCCATCCCACTACGCATGGAAATAGGACACGTGGCACGCCATCAAGGCTTATCCAGTTCCATTAAAGTAAAATAGCAGCGGAAAACATCATTAAAATCCATGAAAATCAGAGTTTTAAAAAGTTTGGACCATTTGAATCCTTTCAAAAGAAAACAGTTTTGAAAACAGAGGTCCAGTCGACTGATCGCAGGTTCGGTCGACTGGTGATCTCAAACAGAGAGGTTTCAAAATATAATAGCCCATCCAGTCGACTGTGTCGGGGACCCAGTCGACTGGTGTCTTATCCAGCAGAATGTCATGGTCTGGGGCTCCATCCAGTCGACTGTTTTCTCAACTCAGTCGAATGAACCTCAGACGAAACAAAGCAATAACCAATTCAATACAGCGATCTAGTCGACTGGATCAAAAACCAGTCGACTGATTCCTATCAGTAACTCTCCAAAACTGCAGTTTTTCCCACTCAATGTTCTTCCAATTCCAAACCAACATATAACCACTCTATTCCATCATTCAAAACATAAATACAAGAGCGTTTACTAGGGATTACAAGTACTAAATCTAAGTTCAGATTATATTACAACATACTACGAATTCAAGGTTATTATTACAAGTTTGGAGTAGAACAAAAGTATAAACGATTGATTCCCCGGCATTCCACGGCCTCACTCCTCATGCTTTCTCTTGTCTTTCTTTTTACCTGCAATGGAGTACATCTCCACTGCTCAGCTATATGCTGAGTGCACAAGTCTAACATATGCAATATATATCAAACATGCTTTAATCTCATGAATCATATCAATACTCTCTAGGGAGAAAAATACGCATTCATCCTGTAGCGGCAAGTTCAAGCCTTAAACCGCGATGTCAATGGCAAGTCTAAGCCTACAACCATTACATCTCCACAAGTGCCATGGCAAGTCCAAGCCTACAACCATGTACAGTAGCCGTCCCTACTCAAATTCTCAAACATCGAGAAGCTTACTCCGGCATGAATTTGTATAAGACTCCCCTTTGACCCACATAGACAACTCAACGTGCTCGCGTAAATTTAGACATGCTTTTCACAATTTAGCGCGTGCATGATTAACGGGCCTATAAATAACACATGGATTTTGCCCGGATCTCAATTTCGTTGTCGAAATATAAAACATGTATTTCTCTATATTTCACAAGTTAGGACTTCATACCTCGTGCGATTTCCCTCAAACTTTGAAGGATCGTCTAGGAGGTCAAATAATCGTCGGATTTCGAATTTGAGAAAGATTCCTACAAGTTTATACCTGTTTTTCCCAAAAGTCTAGAATTAAGATTTCTACAAAAATTGGCCAAACACGGCCTAAGTAGGATCAAAACGTAGATCTTACCTCCACGAGTTCAAATCTAAAATCTGGAGAAAATCTGACGGACGAACGGTCGTCGTATGTCGCCGGCAAGCTCGTGGCAACCAAAACTCCCTTCTCTCTCCTCTCTCTAGATATTTTGAAAAGTTTGGTCCTCATCTATATATAGACAAACGTTCTGAAAATTATGTTTATCTCCCCGCAAGTTTCTCAAACTTCTAATTAACCCATGAAACTTCGCACACGTCCATTTTATAACTTTACGAGTGAAAACTATAAATTTCAAAAGTTTTCGACTAGGTTTCGTTTGGGTCCAAAAATAACGTCCGAAAACTATATTCTGTGGAATCTCTACACAACCTACTTTTTATTTACCGTGACACTCACGTTCTCACCACAGTTCTCAAAATGTTAACAAACAATACCGAAAATACCAGAAATTATACAACACAGGTATAATTCACTATTCACAAAAATACCATCTAAGTCAAATAACATTTAAATCATATAAATATCATTTACTCATGCTCATGCCATATGAACTACCATGTTCCCGTGTCCTCACTGACACCTTACCGTTGACTCACAGTCAACCTCAACTCAAATTATTAATAACATTAATAATTTCAAAATCTCAAATGATGCATTTTCAGAATCATAAATTTCTGGAACGGGTCTGACAATACCTTAGACAGCCGATTATATTCACATATGATATTTGGTCATGTGCACAGGGGTGGATTGAGTGAAGGACAAGGAGAGCTTGATTATTGAGAAATTATAGATTTGCACTAAAAAAATTACAGTTAATCACCCCTGAAAATTATAACAGCCCCCCTGACATTACAAATTTGTCATATTGAGCCCCCTCTTTTATGTTTTTGTGCTAATTATATAAAACCCCCTCCTTCTTATGTTTTTGTGATGGTTTTTATAGCATTATCATATATCTGCTAATTATATAAAACCCCCTCCCTCATATGTTTTTGTGATGGTTTTTATAGCATTAGCGTATATCATCCCACACAAAATATGTATAAATAGGTCCAATTTTTTTTTTCAAACACTAGCCTCCATCCCGGCTTTGGTTTGTTATTTGTGTCGCCATGTTTGCACGTTGTTATTTGTCTCCACTATAATGGAGTTTGGTTTGTTGGCTCTCCATGTACGAGACGGGGTAGCACATGAGGGAGGGTGTTGAAGCTTGATAGTTTATGATGATGCCAAAATTTGGTGTATCGTTAGAGAAAGAAGACAAGCGAAATTTGTATGTGGTTTGGCCCTGTTAACGAAGAGACCTACATCCACGTGGTGTGTCTGGGCACTTTCACTATGTTATAAAGTAGCGGGGCCTTTGGTGAACCAACAATAAACTGGAGCTACAAGAAGTCAGTCGGGCAGTATACACAAAGCTATGGAGTGTATTGTGCAAAAAAGTAACTGATAGATCAATTCATCCCCCTTATGCAGGGGGCGAGAGGCCTCTTTTATAGTTGTAAGAGTCCCCCTCATACATGGAAACTGTATTGATAAGGTAATACAATCTGATTAGGTGTGATTACCACAAAGTGTGCAAGTTTCCTAATTGGATTAGGAAACAATCTTCAGTTTCCATTAGTCTTCTATCTTGTATAGGAAACTGTCTGGATGAGTCCGGATTGTGCCTACAGGCTAGCCTCGGAGCTATCCTGCAAGGAACTGGGCCCAGGTGGCGTTCCTATTCTGTAGGCCGGGTCAGTGGTCCGGTCGTGATGGCTGTGCCCCCCTGACCGGGTGCTACTCAATATGTCCGCCGAATCTTGCTCTTTATTGGACGAATAGTTTTGTACATATCAGTTGTCCCCCATTTCCAAGGCTAAGCTGGTGTTGCATCGAATGAGGCTTGGAAATTGGTATAGCACGGGAGAACCGTCAGGTACAACTACCCGGGGTGGGGCCGGTCATCTTGACAACTCGGGTTATGAACCCGGTCTGATGACTCGGGAGCTCGGGGTGCGACCTGTCATGTGTCAAGAATGGGTTGGTTTGGTCAGGATCCAACTGGACCGGTGTCAGTGTAACCGGTCAGCCTTACACGGTCAGCCACAACCTAACCAAACCATCACACCATGCAATTAATATGTACGCTTTTTGAGGCACCGCTTGGCTGCCCGATGTGCCATCTGTCGAGCGCTTAAACGAGAAATTTGCTGGGCTGTTGGATCTGAAATCATCTGGACCGTTTGTGCAATCTATATAAGGGATGCTTGAGCATTTTCATTCCTTCTGCTATCCATAGGAAGAAATTACTGAGCGGTTCCAGAGAATAAACTCCCGATCAAGCATCCTGAGCTCTTCCCTGTATTCCTTTCTTGTAATTCGTTCCTCCGGCCTTGTCATTCATTGCATTTTTCCTTTTCTTCTTCTTTTGCTTTTTCCCAAGCGAGGCTGGAGAATAGGAATCCTTTAGGCTTTATGAGGGAGTACGATTTCTTCTTCCTTAGATTATGCTTTTTCCTTAGGACTTTGATAGAGCAGTCTGACCAGTTAGTGTGTCCCAGACCTACCCTGTCTAAGTGTATTTGACAGTTAGGACCATATATGCCCTACTGTATAGGCTGTTGACCCTTCCACTCTTTACCTTAGGCTAGGGGTGTCTGACCCTTACTCAGGTCGTCAGTTGCTTCCTCGTCCCATAGCGGGGGCTTTAGGAATGTGTCATTCTAGTTTCAACTCGTCTTCTCAATCGGAGGACAAGCACTCAAGGTCTGGAACCCGAGTGCTAGCTTGGACCCTCCTTCAGTAACCCCATCAAACCACCATAGCAAGGGTAGAATCCCCATCTGAGTATCCGATGAGGGAGCGAGTCAGGAATACATTGAGGTTTCCGAGTCGAGGGGGTCGGGTAATGAAGCGTCGACCTCAGATAGCCCCGAGATTGTCTTTTCTTGCATGGGGACCTCCAGTAGTCTGCTCGAGTCAAATTTAAGTAGAATCAGGCAGAAGTTTGGTTGTTACGAAGGCTTCTCCCTTGCAGTGCCGGACGGTGAGGCACACGTTTGTCGGTCAGGGTACACTACCCTTTACGAGGATGCGTTCCTCGCGGGCCTTCATCTTCCTCTCCATTCGCTTGCCCGGGATTTATTGATCTACCTCGATAAACTCGACTCTATGCTTGTGTGCATGATTTATTCCAACCATGACAAACAACACACTTCAGATCAACTAGATATTGTTGGACCCAAATGGGTAGTATAGCCCTCCTATAATTTATTTAATGTATGTGCTTATATGTATAGATATACACACATATTTATACACAACGAAAGCTACATGAGCTGGGAGCAATAAGGTTGATTCTGAAGAGGGTTGGGGGAAAATTTTGGTGTAAATATATTGAATACATTTTTGCTCACTCCAAAATTTCTCACTCATTGCTTACCCAACTCTCTCATTGGTGCAGTGGTACCTAGAATTAAATAAGGATTAATTAATGGTAAAAAGTCATCGGTCTCATTGCATTAGCTAATGTGAGCAATGGGTGAGCAAAACTGCAGACAAATATATTTGTGTCGGATAGGTCAAATAAAATATATTTATTTTGTGTGTCAGATAGGTAGGTTTCCGTCATGAATAAAAATTATTTGTGTCAAAAAAGTACATTTCCGTCACAAATCTGGAAACTTCAGTTAAATCCAGGCAAATCCAATCATTGAGGTAGTCACCCAAACGTGGAAAAATAAAAACAAATTATTAAAGCCCAAAATCAGAAATTGAAATTCAAACTGGGAAAAAAAAGAATAAGAAGATTAAACAAATTCTTGCAATCTTCAAGAAGAAGAAGAAGAAGAAGAGAGGGGTGGTGGTGGTTCAGTGGTAGTGGATGTGAGCGAGAGAGAGAGAGGGTGTTTCTATTCATTTGGGCAAATGACAGGGAGTGAGAGAGGGGGAGGGAATTTAGGGTAATTTGGAGAGTTTTGGGTGAGTGCATCTCAGCCCTTGGATAAGCCCTTCGATGAAAATCCCTAATTACCCCCCCCCCCCCCCCCCCCCCCTCCCCCCCCCCCCCCCCCCCCCCCCCCTCAAAATCCATATGTTTTCCACCTCTTAAAAAAAAAAATTCTTGCAAGTAAATTTGTCAAACTTAAAAAAAAATATTATTTCTCCCCTTTTTTTTATTAACTGTTGTCTCCAATTTTTCCCGCCAACAAAAAAGTTACAACAAATTGACCTTTATGGCATATTTGTCCTCTTTAGTTATATTTTTTATAGAAATATTAGAAATGGTCCTTGAATAGGCATTTATAGTAGGGATGGTCCTAGTGCTATTGTGTCTATGAAAATACATCCCCAAATCAATGGATGATTTTGAAATTGGTCCTTTCCCCAATATTTTTGTTATTTTTATGACTGAATTACCCTGCATTTATAAGCATTATTAATTTATATATAAAATATAAAATCTGTCATATGGGTATTTGTAACCGTTTCATTGTTATTGATTCCATTAATAGTTACGTGATTAAAGTAGAATTACTCCTAAATTTCATACTAGTGGAGTAGACCACAATTATGGGTATTATTAATTTATATATAAAATATAAAATCTGTCATATGGGTATTTGTATCTGTTTATTGTGATGTATTTCCTTGATAAATTTACTGGTTTAACAGGCTTATTAGCTTTATAGGTCAATTTTTCCACCTTATAATGTGAGCAATTTCCTGGTTTACATTTTTGGCTCTATCAGGATGTTTAGAGTGATTTCCCAATTATCAAAATCTCTCTCTCTCTCTACCCATTTCTCCCCCAAATCTCAATGACCACCAAATCAACCACTCTCATCGCCGAATCTGCTCTCTCTCATCGCCGGAGAATCGATCGAGAATGGCCGATGAGCGGCGGCGGTGATACCCGATCGGGGGAGGAGGCGATTGGCGGCGTGGCGGAACATGGTTAGGGCAGTGGGATCGCTCGGCTCGGCAATTGGCGGCGCGGCGAAACGTGGTTATTACACTGAGAATTTCTCACCCAATCCATGTATATTGTTGCTGCATTTTAGTGTTTAGATAGTTTTGGTGTGAATTTTCGACAGTGTGAGAAATTTCTCACAAAGTGTGGATTTTTACTTTTGAGTTTTGATGGTGAGTAATTTGTATTATTAATGAGAAATTTATGGTTTACTAACCATAATAACAAATTTCTCACTTATGGTTAGTGTTGCATTTTAAAGTGAGAAATTTCTCATTATGGTTAGAAGTGAGACTTTCTCACGATAATATACAGATTTTCGTACCATGTTATTGAGAAGTTTCTCACTTATGTTATTTTAAAGTGAGGAATTTCTCACTTTTCATTCTCAATTGTATAATTTTTTTTCTGTTAATTCTTTATTTCTTTCTATATATATATATAAAATAAATTTGGGTTTTGAATTTCAAACCCATGATTTATGGGAGTATTTCTCTCTCTCTCTATATATATATAGCTATATATATATATGTATATATAACAAATCTTGGGTTTGAATTTCAAAACATTAATTTAAGGGAGTAGGGGTATTTTGGTCCTCAAAATAGGTGAGGGACTAATTGTTAAGTTGACATATGAAATGGATCAATTTCTAGAAACGGCTACAATAAAGGACTGAAATCTAAAGAACCCTATTTTTTAATTTCATGCCCAAATTTATAACGGATACTAACCATTAGTAATTATTTTATAACCGTTACAAAAATAATAAAACACATAAATGAAAATTAGTAACGCTTTTGTCAAATTTGTAATGGGTAAAACCGTTACAAATCTTAAAAACTGTCTGTTACAAATTTTCCATTTTAGTGTAGTGTATGTAAATCCGCCCCAGACAAAAAGCCCTAAAAGGTGTGCCTGCTCGAAAGCGGTTACGCCTAGCCTTAGGCGAGGCTTTAGTGTGTTGCATGTCTGCGCCTCATGCCTCAGGTGTGCTTTTCACAACAGAGGTTCTAATACTTTTAAGTTATAAACAATTAGATTCCGATGTCATACATTAGTTGTACCTAGTCTTATCCTTCCATAAGAAGTGATCGTAACACTCTTATTCCTAGTACCAATTGAAAAAATAATCAAATGTGGAAGAGGAACAGAAAATATTTAAAAATAAGAAATAAAATTTTGTCAGACATAATTGCACTAATCAACTAAACTTCACATGAAGAGCATAAAAGAAAATTGAATACAAGAGACACAAATTATAGATGAAAAATTCCTGGCTTTTAATTTGCCAGAAAAATAAAATACTTTTACAAAACAATAATATGTTTTAATCAATACATTGATTCAAATGTGGATTCAATGGGACAGTATATATGTTGATTTTAATTTTGAATTAAAAAAGAAAACAATCAAATACTGCTAGTGATATCTCGTAATTCCAAAAGAAATTAACGGACAACAAGGGAACTGATAATTACACAATGGGGATAGGCTTAACAACACCATAAAAGATTCAATCACTCCAGCTGATCCTCCTCGGATCTAAATACCAAAAGTAAAAGAGAGAGCCTCACAAGACTAACTGGAGAAAAAAAAAAGGAAAAAGTAATTAAGACAAATTACTATAGCAACGAAATAATATTTCATCACCAAATTAAAGGGGAAAATTTTTATTATACTTTGCTTAATTCGTCACCATAGACATATTATTTCGTCGTCATAGACATCACTTTTGGCGACAAAATAAAATTTCGTCGCCATGGACATCACTTTTGGCGACAAAATTTTTTCGTCGCCATAGACATCACTCCAAACAAAAGGGAAATAGTTTCTTAGAACTCACTTTAGGTGTCAAAATTTTATTTGTCGCCAAATGTAGCACTATAGGCGACGAAATATAATTTCGTCACCAAAATTGACACTTTAGGCGATGAAATAATGTTTCGTCGCCGTAGACATCACTTTAGGCGACAAAATATTATTTTGTCATAAAAAAAAAGGAAAATGGAATTCTTTAGAACTCACTTTAGGCGACGATTTTTTTTTTTTTTTTTTTTGTTGCCAAATGCAACATTATAGGTGAGGAAATTATATTTTGTCGCCAGTAGCTTCACTTTTGGCGACGAAAATATCTTAGATTAAGACCTGTAGAAGGGAGCGTAAGACGGGCATGAGCGGAGGATAAAGGGTATGAGCCTTCTTAGGTATGTGTTGGATGAATATCTTATATTAAGAATTTTGTTTTGATAAGACCCCTTAAGATGGATAGATTGTTTAGATCAAACTAAGTAATTGGTTCTAGCTCTAGAACCTCTTATCCCACTCCGCCAATATTGATACATTTGGCGACGAAATAGTATTTCGTCGCCAAATTTATGTTTTTTTCCAGCTTTTAGGCGACGAAATTCAAGTTTTATCGTCATCTTTCATCGCTAAAACCCATTTTTGTTGTAGTGCCACTACCACCACCATGGCCATCGCGAGTGAGCCACCACCATCCCCATCGCCAACCGCCACCACCATCATCGCACCACCATCACTTTTATCGTCTTCTTCATCTCCGACGACCATCGATCTTCTTCATCTCCAACGACGTGCAACATCATGATTGAGATCTAGATCTGGATCTAGATATTGATCTGGATGTCGTCGCTATAACAAACTTTGTATATGAGGTATGTTCTAGAATGTACAATCCTAAGTTAAATTTCACTTAAGAAATTATCTTAAGAGAATATCTTAAGGGATATTTCATCTTTGTTAAGCAAAAAAGCAATCTTCAACCAGCACTACCCTGAACAGTGACCCTGAGCAGTGACCACTACCTTCCTAGTAAGTTTTTTTACTAATTTTTGGTGACTGTCCTTGTAAGCCCTAGGGCTTGGTAGGATACGAAGATCGATATTAAGTGAAATTTCACTTAGGAAATTATCTTACAAAAAATTTTACTTAGGATAAACTAAAGTGAAATTTCACATTCGTTAAGCAAAAAGACTATCTTTAGTAGTGATAGTGGTGGTCACCGAGGTCAGTCGAGTGGTGGGGGGTTGGTCACTAGTGGTTAGGAGTGGCGGGGATGGTGGTAAGATGTTGGAAATGTGGTGGTCGCCGAAAATGGCAGTGGTCGCCGAAGGACAAGTGAGATCGCTGAAGGGGGCAGGGGTGGTGGTAATGGTGGTTAGGGTTAGATGATGAGGATGAGGGTATTTTTGTCTATGACCATAGAGGCAGGGGATCAGTGTCAGAATAGTTCACGAGGAAGAAACCGACGGAGTTTCACGAAACATCTGACACGACGATAGCTGAGCACTGGGTGATAGATATGGAGAGGATTTTCAGATCTATTCCGATGTCCGATGCGTTAAAAATTGAGAATCCTAGTGATGTACTCAGAGGTAAAGCACAAAATGGTGGGTAAATGTTCTAGACCAAGGAGCACCGATAACTTGGGAAGGGATCAGGGTAGAGTTCAATCGTTGATTCTTTCACAAGTTGCACACAATGCAAAAAAGAGAGAATTCGATCACCTTCAACAAGGAGACATGACTGTGACCGAGTACACTTTAAAATACAATGTCTTGTTGAGATTCAAAAAAGGGTCAATACTAATGGAGGAGGATAGAGCAGGAAAGTATGAAGAAGGACTGAAGGAGAACGTTCGCATGAGGATGGAGCCCTATGAACACTCGACCGTCGGGGCAGTACACCAAACCACACTCGTGACAAAGGAAGGTATCGAGAGGTTGAGACAAAATCAACCAGGAAAGAGGTATACTGAGGGTAGTGACCAGAACCAGGGTGGAGCTTTTAAGAGGCCGTTTGCACGGGGCTCTAGTTATAGTTTAAGTGGACTTAGAAAGCTGGCGAGTAGTATACCATTGTGTTCACTTTGTAACTGACCGCATTCAGGCCGATGTTTCATGATAAATTTTTAAAATAAGACTCCGGGGGTGAGCCGTGCAAGTTTTACACTGGACTTCAAATCAAGTGCTTTGACTATGGTACCTTTGGGCATCGAGCAAAGGATTGCCCAAGGAAGCAACCACGACAAGGAGTTAGTTCTATGACTTTTAGCGGTTCAAGGCCCAAGCAATCCAATGATAGGAGATAGGGGACAGAGCTGCGTGAAGGGAGATCATTTTAGATGAATCTCAGAGATGTGGCTGATACTAACACAATGGTCTTAGGTATGGTGCCTATATATTCGCATCTAGCATGCATACATGTTGATTTGGAATCTACGCATTCATTTGTATCGTATCATTTCGTTGAACATTTGAATGTTAGATCGGCACCTTTTGGATATGAATTATCCATTAATGTACCTCTTAGCAAGTCGGTAGCAATGTCTACGATATACAAGAATTGTGAGATCAAATTAGGTGAGAAGTTGATGGCCGTGGACCTTATACCGATTGTTATGAATCATTTCGATGTGATACTAGGAATGGACTGGATATCTCTTAACTAAGCCACGATAGATTGTGAATGGAAAGAAATTAATTTTTGATCACCAGTGCATGGAGACTTTTGTATATGAGGGAGTGGGGTTACACTGCCATCATTTTTTATTTCAGCTATCTGAGTGGGTAAGTTATTGAGAAAGGGATGTCACAGATTTTTGTGTTTAGTAATTGATACTTTGGCAACCGAATTGAAAATAGAAGACATTTCGATAGTACGAGAGTATCCAAATGTATTCCTAAATGACTTGCCAGATGTTCTTATTGAAAGAGAGATTGAGTTTACCATTGAGATAATGCCAGACTCAAGACCTGTATCGAAGGCATCGTATATGATGACACTCGTGGAATTGAAAGAATTGAAAATCCAACTACAATAGCTACTTGACAAAGGGTTCATTCGGCCTAGTATATATTCATGGAGAGCTCCAGTATTATTTGTAAAGAAGAAAGATGGTTCAATGCGTATGTGTGTCGATTATCGAGAGTTAAAACAAGTTGACAATCAAGAACAAGCATCCGTTGCCCAGAATTGACGACCTATTCGATCCACTTCACAAAGTACAAGTGTTTTCGAAAATAGATTTTAGATCGGGTTACCATCAGTTGAAAGTAAAGTTTGAAGATGTTGAGAAGACATCTTTTAAAATACGTTACGGACACTACGAGTTCCTAGTTATGCCATTTAGAGTTACCAATGCACCAGCCGCATTCATGGATCATATGAACCGAGTCTTCAAGGACTACTTAGATGATTTTGTAATCATATTCACAGATGATATTCTTATCTATTTGCTGAACGAGGTAGAGTATGAGAAATATTTAAGACTTATACTTCAGAGATTGCGAGAGAAACAACTATTTGAGAAATTGAAGAAGTGTGAATTCTGGCTACCTAGCATTGCTTTTCTTGGTCATGTGATTGACAAGAACGGTGTTTCAGTTGATCCTCAGAAGGTAGAAGTTGTATCTAGTTGGCAAAGGCCGACACCCGTATCCGAAATTCAAAGTTTCTTAGGATTAAATGGATACTACTGCCGTTTTATAGAGAACTTCTCAAAGATTTCATTGCCAATGACCAATCTGATGAGGAAGGGTGTTACTTTTGAGTGGAGTTCAAAATGTGAAGACAGTTTTCCACAATCGCCTAACAAGAACGACAAGATTTAGGTCATAGTGGATAGATTAACAAAGTCTGCTCATTTTCTACCGATCACGATAACTAAGTCTTCGAGGTTAGTGGAGTTGTATGTGAAGGAGATTTTGAGACTGCACAGAGTTCCAGCAGTGATCGTATCGGATCGCGATAGGAGTTTTACGTCAAGGTTTTGGGGAAGTTTGTAAAAAGCTATGGGTGCCAAGTTGAGTTTCAATACCGCTTTTCATCCACAGATCGACGGGCAGTCAGAGCGAATGATTCAGACATTGGAAGACATGCTTAGAATTTGTGTTCTAGACTTTGGAAGTGATTAGGAGAAACACTTGCCATTAATAAAATTTGCTTATAATAATGGATTTCATGGCACCGTATGAAGCTTTATATGGGCGTAAGTGTCATTCACCGATTTGTTGGACCGAGGTTGGAGAAAGAAGTTTGATAGGACCAAAGATAATACACTTGACTGCTGAGAAGGTGAAGTTGATCCATGAGCAACTCAAGGTGGCTCAGAGTCGTTATAAGAGTTATGCTAACTCTAAGCGACGACCGATGACGTTTGAAGTAGGAGATTTTGTATACTTGCGAGTATCACCTTCGAAAGGCATTGCCAATTTAGGAAACGGGGATAGCTTAATTCGAGATTCGTAGGATCCTTTGAGATCCTAGAGAGGGTAAGACCATTGGCTTACCGACTAGCCGTGTCATCAGAGTTGGCATTTGTGCACAACGTGTTTTCAGGTGTCTAAGTTGAGACGGTGTATGACGGATACGAGTAAGATCATCGTACCAGAGCCATTACAGATCCGAGAAGATTTGACCTACATAGACCATCCAGTAGAGATCTTGGATCGAAAAGAGCAAGTATTAAGAACTAAGACAATTTCGATGGTAAAAGTATTAAGAAGCTACGTGGGAGAAAGAGGAAGACATGTGGAATAAGTATCCATAACTTTTCAACTCATGAGGTATAAGTTTGTGAACAAACTTCCTTTTTGAAGGGGAGAGTTGTCACACCCGTCCTGGGAAATCAAATGTTTTAAAATGCATAATTGAACTTTTGAGGTTTATTAATGTCGATTAATAGTTGTGGAAGTGATTGACGTGAGTTAACGGGAAGTGTCAATGGAGGATACGGTGGTCGGAAAATCATGAGGAAGTAACACGGTTTAAATGACATTTATGTGATTAAATGTTATTTATTTTATCTGGTATTCATGAATAGTGAAATTACATGTGTAGTGTACTTTTCTGATAGTTTTAATCTTGCATAGAATCATTTTGATGGTTTTAGCGATAACCAATAGGATGCGTTGCATACAAGGTAGGTTATCTAGAGATTCCACGAAAGTTAGTTTTTGGACGTAATTACGGCGACAAACGGAACTTAGACGAAAACTTGTATAAATTATAGTTTTCACTCGTGAAGTAATAAATTGGACACGTGCGATGTTTTGAGGGATAATTAGAAGTTTTGAGACTCAAGATATTTTCATTGCACAACTTTCCTAAAATTGAAATCAAAAGGGGGATTTGTAGCTTAGAACTTGCCGACGCAAATTGACAAACTTCGGTCCATTTGTTTTTCACCAAATTTCATATTTGAATCCCTTGAGGTAAGAGCTACATTTTGATAGTCATTAGGCCATGTTTGGCTCAATTTTTATAAAATTCTAATTCTAGAAATTTGGGAAAGACCATGTGTAACTTGTAGGTTATGCGTAAAATTAGAGATTCCATGTTTAAATAGTGTCCTTGTACTTTCCTCGAAATTATAGGACGATAGCACGAGGTATGCATTCTAGGCGTATAAATTATAGAAAATTTACATGTTTTACATATCTGATGTGATGTTTTGGATCTGGGCGAAATTCATGTATTAATTAGGCATGTTAATTATGCATATGAAAATGCCATGAAAGCACGTATATATGATTATATGAGCATGCTATGTGTCTATGTGGGTTGAAAGGGGGTTTAGTGCAAATTCATCTGGGGGTAAGCTCCTTGATGTTGGAGGATTTTAGTAGCGACGACTATTGTGCATGGTTTAGGAGAAGGCTCAGCCAAGGCATTGGATGAGTGGTAGGGAGAAGGCCCTCCACGGTATCAATTCCATTATTTCATTACCGGATGAATGCATACCACTCTCCCTAGAGACCATTTTGATGTGTTTTGATATGTTAAAGCATGAATTATCATATAAGCATATGCTTAGAATTGTACACTCAGCATATAGCTGAGCAGTGGAGCTTTACTCCATTGCAGGTGATAAGAAGAAGGGCAAAAAGCAGCGTGAGGAGTGAGGCCGCGTGGACGACGGGGATCATTCTCTTGTTTATAGTTTTGTTTTATATTCCATGAATATAATACAAGTTTTGAGAAGTTAAGACTTTGAACTTCACTTTTGAACTTTGGAATGATTTTATAAGGTAGTTTTATATATATAAAAAGACTACTTGTAGCTATGCTCACACTTATTCGAACTTTTAAGTTCGTGTTTTGTATGCTTAACTTGTCAATTCCGAGTTTTGAATGCATGTAATAGTACTTTTGTAAATCAATTCAAGCAAGTCTTAGCTTGTTATGTTATTTGTTTCTCTTCGTGGATTAGTATGTTCCAATGGTCTTCTTGAAAGCTAGTATAGCTTGTAAAGTTAAGAATAATGTAATCATGTTTGGAGAAGTGAATGAAGTGATGGTTGTTTGATTGCTTAAGTAAAATTCTGCTGCTTTGGGGAGAATTCTTCTAAAGGGTCATTCGATCGGTCGAAATGACTCTTGCATGAACTCTTTTTCTACCCCTTCCAAAAATAATTTAAATGTTTTGATTGGTTCTTAGGGTATCTTTGGAACCCCTTTAAGCATAAATTTATTCGTTTTAAAATATAATTATGTTTTCAATTTTAAACGGGTTTTACAACTCGGAGGGCAATGTTTCCTAAAGTTTTAAATACTCAAGGTTATTTTTAAGTTCTTTTCCGTTGCGTACAGTTTAAATGAATTGGATGAGCCTTGGTGGCATGTAACGTGTCATATTTTCACGCGTAATGGAGTGAGTCGTGACAATATTGCAGTTTTCGATTTTCAAATTTTTTTTTAAATTTTGAAACAAAAAAAATTGTTTAATTTTTATAAAAACAAAAATTGAAAACTAAAAAGCATTATATATTTTGTTTTTGTTTTCTTGCCCAATCTATTATATATATCTAAAAGACAAGGCCAAAAGCCTTCCCACATTGTACCACATGGCACCTATGTGGTTTTGCCACATCACCTATTCAACTTGCACAAAAAATCCAACGTGTCATCTTCTCTCCATTCCTTATTTCCACAGCCTTCTCCCCTTCCTCATCTCTCATCTCCTCCAATCCGTCTATCTCTCTCTCCACATACATAAATACACATAATTGTATACAATTTCCCAGGCAAAAACTTTTGGAGTTCCAGTTGCATTCTGCCTCCCACTTCTAGATATCTGTTTGGAATTCCATAGGTTTTCCCCACACTTTTTGCTCCATAAATAGATGAAATAGTATGAGAAAGAGGCCAAAAAAAAAAAATAGTTTATCCACTACACCTCTCAACAACTCTCTCTCTCTCCAAAACCCTATCCCCGAAACCTCCATAAGCGAACAAATTGAGCACTCAATTGAGTCGTAATCGGATGTGTGAGGGCGTTCCGATCAAAATTTGTCGCACCACCTGAGAATCATCATTTTTAGGGATAAATTGGTTATCACTGTAGCAAAATTGGGGATTTGCCCATCGGCCAATGTTGAAGTAAACCCTAGGTCTAGGCAGCATTGTATGCAATCTTGGCTGAAGGTTTGACACGAGGTGACGACTACTGGATCAAACATGAACTCAGAAATTGGGCAAACAAATTCCTTCAGCTTTGGAAAGGTCTAACATGAGGAGACGACTACTGAATCAAACATCAAAGACTCAGAAATTGGACAAACAAATTCCTTTCAGCTTGGGCCCTTATTCTCAAATTTCGAGGCGACGGCCTGTGGAAAGAATTCTCATTGCCACCCAACTATAAATATCTATATGTATATATATACACATGTGTGTGTGAGTGTATCTTTATGTATTTACTTAATGGTGCGATTTTAGAATTCTTGAAATTAGAATGAGATTTGTATCAGTGCGGTGGAAGAGTATTGTCAGAGAAGAAGACCCCGTCTTCGCTGAAGAATCACCGGAAACTGATGAGTTTGGTTTGATGATTTATTTTGTACGAATCTCCGGATAATGGTGGATCAAGACTGATGGTTTTTTTGATTTTCTACTTTATAAGAATCTCATGATAAATTGGATAAGAGTAGGTCAAGACTGATGAATTTTTTTTTTTTTCGAATGATATAGATGCAACTGCAAGTTATTTTCAATGTGATATATATATATATATATATATTACTCTTTTGATATACTGTTAAGCAAAATTTTGGGCCAAGCTATTCAAGCTCCAAATCAAATGAGTACTCTCCCACTCCAAAATTGTTTTAAAATGACGTAAATGTCCCATGAAAATGCAAATAGTCCCTCAACAATCATTTACACTAGGGCCAGTTATGTCATTTTAACTCAAATTTGGAGTGGGGGAGTACTCCTTTGGAGTGGGAATAACTGGACCCAAAATTTTTAAGACGAATACATGATATTTTGCACTCTTATGATTTGGGTGTGATGTCACATTGATCCTTATAATGTTAACCTTCAGGATCGTATTCATTACTATTCAATTTAAGCTCAGTTACATGTGTTTGGAAAGTGTTTACAATTAAAAAAAATATAATCTTTGTAATCCGTGCATTGCACGGGACATCGACTAGTTTCCTTGGTTTATAAGGAAGGACAAACGAAACGATTGCCATTGGGTTTTAGTTTAAGAAGAGAAACAAAAGAGAAAATGATTACTAAATAGGTTTGTATTTTTGTTTTAAAAAAATAAAATAAACACAGAAAACTGAAAACTGCAATGTCACTGAAAAATAACCATGAAAGACTTAAATAAGTAATAAAGAGATGATTTTTTGTTTGCTTACTAACCATTTTGAGTAAAAATTTTCTTTTCAGTAATCCGCATAACATTTTGATGTTTTTTAGATTCAAAAATCACAACTAAGATTTGGAGATTATTATGAAACGTCAAATGCATTTTGGTATCCTGTACTTAGCGAAGTTTCATTTTGGACCCTATATTTTCAATTGCAATACTTTGGGCCATCAATTTACAAACTTGTTTCAATCAAGAATAATCGTTAATAGCGTTAAAAAAGTACAACAGATTGGACCTCATGGAGTTTTAATTTGGGCCCTGTATTTATAGTGGAGTTTCACTTTGGGTACTGTACTTATAGTAAAGTTTAACTTTGGGCCTCCATATGATTCATCCTGTTATACTTTTGAGGCCGTTAAGGATTGTCCTTGATTGAAACAAGTTTATGAATTGAGGACTCAAAGTATTGCAATCGAAAATATAGGGCCCAAAGTGAAACTTCGCGCTAAGTACAAGGTATCAAATTGTTTTTAAGCCTTAATATGAATAGAGAATATTTAAACCGGTGTTAAGGAAGCTGGAGAGGAAAGAATTTAAGTAGTTGTGTACAGATAGAGAGTACCATATGGCATACCTGTGTGGTACCCTTCAGTCAATAAGATTGGTTTATTTGTGTGGGATCTACATGTAGAGAGTGTGAGTCCCACTCAAATGAGCTATTCTTATTGCTAATAGGGTACTACTACACAGGCATGCTAAGGTATACAAAAACTTCTTGCGAGATTGCTATATTACCTGAATGGACAGTGGATTGACATTGACTAAGAACACGCTTCGCGAAAATAAGCTAGGGCAGTTTAGCACTGAATATTGAAAAATTATTCGGCGAGACCCCATCACATAGAGGTATGTGGGACACATGAAAAATAGTGTGGTCCAACTAAAATATGGGTCACATAAATTCGTATTGCAATAATGATATATTCACACCAACATTCACACCCATAGTCACATCTAATATATTCTGATCCTTAATTTTAGTGGGTCTTATATGGGATATATGTAAAACCCATCAGATTTAAGGACAATCAAAGATCAAAATATACTAAATATGATTGTAAGTATGGATATAAATATGAGAGTATCATTACTCGTCATATTATTGAAAAATCACTTCACATCAACATAATACATGGTTTGAGTCACCCTAAATAATTATCACATGAAGATTTACAAAGGCTACAAGCCAAAGACTTATCTGTCTAATACTACGAAATTGGCGGTTCCACATGGGATATGAGATGAGGTTTCGAGGATCGAGCTTATGAACTACTCCGTATGAAGTATGATCTGTGAGTGCAAGGTGGATGTACTGATGACTTGGCTTGGTTGTAACCCCCAATTTTTGAAAAAAAATAAAAAACAATTTATATAGAGAAAAAAAGTTATATATATATATATATATATATAACATGCATATGTAATTAGTTCTTCCCAAATTCTGAAAAATTAAAAATTAGCTTATGTGGAATATATTGACACAATTATAATTAAAATCACCTTAATATTTGTCCTATCACCTTTTTTTTTTTTTTTTTTTTTGTCACATCTCAATTCAATTCAACCCAAATTGTATTACCATCAGTAATGTTATACAAATTATAATAATCGATCAAGCCTTACTATTTGAAAGAATGATATGCAGAAAACCTTACCAAAAAAAGTGAATAAATAGGTCTAAAAAAATTTGCCTCAGGATCACTGCCCCTAGACTCTCGTATAAATCCATTAATGTATCCGTCCAATCTCAGCCCCCTAATTGAAAATTCTGGCTCCACCCTTGTGTGAGTGTCTTTCTTTCTTATCCCAACTTCCAAGTTTTAAGGTTGAAAATATGTATAGAAATCTAGTATCACACAAGTTGATTGTGCTATTTTAATTTAGAGTTAAGTTTAATTAAGTTTTTTTTTTTTTTCCTTATAGAAAATAAAGTGAAATTTTAAATACTAAGTGAAATATCACTGAACCGTACTTGAATATTAAGTGAAAATAAAAATTTGCTTTTATGGATTTTTTGCTAAACTGAAAATTAAATTGGACTTTAAACGTCTTTTGACAGTTAATTGCATGGATTTCTGCCTAAATTTTATTTTATTTTATTTTATTTTTTCTGAGTCCTTAAAAACATATTTTCACAAATAATACCACAATATCATTACATATGGTCTTTTCAATCCATAGCATTTGACAGGTACCATGATACCATTGCATGCAACTAGTACCACCCTAGCTCATAAATATTATTATTTTTTCATTCTCTACGCCATTGGGTGTAGAAGGCACTTTAATTGCACTTAAGGGTAGCTTTCAGAATTGTACTCAACTCATTTTCGAGTAATGCTAGATGCACAACAAAAGTGCACAACAAAATGCACAACCTGCTTTAATTTATTGGACCTCGTGCTGAAAAAACTGTACACTCCCTTTTTTGTCTTTTTGTTTGTACAGACTTTTCAGCACAAAGTCCAACAATTTTAAGCTGGTTGTGCATTTCGTTTTGCACTTTTGTTGTGGATTTAGCATTTCCACTCATTTTCATATTTTAAAACCTTTGAGCATATCATACCAAGATGTGAAAAGTGACCTGGTATCTCCAACGTCCCACTTTTGGCATCTCAGTTCACTCCAACCAAAATGTCAGAGTACAAAAAAATATAAAGAAAATAATAATAAACTAATATATTTGACATACTAGTTGGAGTTATGTCAAATTGCCATATAAGTCTTCAAATGAATTTAACTTCTTCAAATTTGACATCTCGGGTGCTAGGCTCCTATTCTATGGAGCTGTCTCTCCTACTAGCACTCCTCAAGATGTTCCATTCTCTATAATGTCTTAAGTAAATAATTTTTTTGTTTAGGTTATTTTTCTTGCTTTGGCGTTGATTCTCTTGTATGATCCTCCTTCCATTTCAGTAAAATCCTTATTGCTTAGCTGGGGAAAAGAAAAATAAAAAAACTCATGTGGCTCTATTGCAACTTTAAGTAAATTAAATAAAGGGGCAATTAGCAATTAAACCAAATTAAGAGAAATATTATGGTTTTAGTCCAATTAGAAAAAGGTTGTAGTATTATGTCTATACCTTGCTACTTTGACACAAATACCCCTAAGATTTTGTAGCACAGTGACAAAAACATAAGCAACACCACCATCACCTCCGGCGACCTCGCCTGAACTCCGGCGACCACCACCATGACATCGCCTGAGCTCCGGCGACTTCCCCTGAGCTCCGGCGACTTCGCCTGAGCTTGTCTGACCTCCGGCGAACACCACCACACTAGACCCCCTAGCGACTACCACCACCACCACCACCAGACCTCTGTCGTTCACCACCAACGCCACACTAGACCTCTATCAATCTCTTCACAATCAAACCACCACATTAACTTGAAATGATCATAAAGCAAGATCCTGAAAGTAAATTTCTCACACCACCGAAAAAACTTGTGAAATTTAAAAAAAAATTTGTGAAATTTATTAACAAAAAGTTGTGAAATTTCACAGAGTTCGTGAAAATTCCACGAAACCACCACCGCCACACCAAACGTCTGTCGATCACTACCACGACCTCACTTGATTGATCTCTTCAAACCAAACCACCACATCAACATGAAATGAACACTAACAAGTTTTTGAAATTTAATTTCTCATACCAATACAGAAAAAGTTGTGAACTTTTCAAAAAAAAAAAAAAAAAAAAAGTTGTGAAATTTCACAAAAAAAGTGTTCTAACAAACATTGCAAAAACTTTTTACAAATTCGAGCATTCATATCCATCTGCAAATTGAAATAAAAACTCAAAAAACAAGAAAGGGGAAAGTAGCTCTCAATCTTTAATTTATATTTTTTTATTTCATTTATTTCTTCTAGATCTACGCGTACAATTTCGGTGTATGTTCAATGTAGTCTTTTCGTGAAAATTTTAACAATTTTTGATAGAAATAGGTCATATGATACACACACGAGGTATCGTTAAGGGCATAATGGTATTTTACTAAGAGAAATATATTACACTTTACATACCTATATTGAACCTAAATCTGTCAAAAATTATACGAAATTTTATGAATGGACTACATTGAAGCTAAAATGAAACTGTAAGGACTAAAATAACAAAACTGAAATTATAGGGGCCAACATAAAATCATTCCCAAACTGTAAGGGTGCGAAATATAATTTACCCATATATCTATTTACAAACAGATAATGTTATCGCGGTTAACTTTGCTATGTTTTGGCCTTTTTGGGAGTAATTGTTTTTTTTTTTTTTAATACATATATATCATGTAATTTTTTGAAATCTACATAGGTACAGATGTCAATTTTACAAAAATAACATATTTTTTTTATAAAAATTATATTTTTATTTTTATTTTTAGATTAAATTTTAAGTTTTTTATGCCTCCATGAATTTCATATTAAATATTGATCTCGTTTGATAAATATTTTTTCTGATTTCAAAATAAGTTAATTTACAAAAAAAAAAATAACGTGTGGATTTAAAGTTATGACATCTTAAAAAAATTTAAGCGTAAAAGGGTATTTTGGACTAAAACAGTGCAAAGTTCCTTTGGGTGAAACTCTCCTAATCCTAAGACATCTCTACTGCCTCTACATATTAATATTCTGACTTTTTATTGATTTTCGGTTACAAATTTTAAAGTTATCAATATCCTAATCAAGTTGTTGAGTGAAGAATTTTCAGTAACAACCTTATACAATAAATCTATTGTGAAAGTAAAACTCAGTACTGTCATTAAGTTGTAAAGATTTTCGGATATACAAACCTTATCAAGTTGTTGAGTAGTGAAGAATTGTCATTAACAACCTTACACTGCTACACACGTACCCATACGCTTGTATATATATATATTATATATATGCATGCATGTATATATATTATCACAAACCATCAACGTACGTGTCTCCAGAAATCTATTGTACGTGAGAGTAAAACTCAGCATATCTAACATTGCTCAGTACTTTGAAGGAGAAAAGCATATATAGTCAGGAGCACATTCAGTAATTAATTAATGGAGAAAAGCATACCACCAGGATATCACTTTGTTCCTACCGACGTAGAGTTAATCCTTCATTACCTCAATCAGAAGAAACCGGGCGAAGCTCTGCCGTGTGGTTCTCATGTGATCGAGCGCGACGTATATGCCTCCGAGCCATGGAATGTATTCTGCAATTTTCAAGGAGACCCATGGGAGATTGTAAACACCTATGACAAATCAGATAAGAAAACTGCTGAACATGTAATCTATGTTATAACCACATTGAAGACGCTTAGCAAGAATCGCGTTTCTAGAACCGCGGGATGTGGGACTTGGAAAGGCCAAACGACGGGCAAAAAAATTGAAAATCAAAATAACGAGGTTATAGGTTTTAAGAAGATGTTGGTTTTTGAAACAAAGAAGAAAGATACAGAGATTGATGAGAACAATACGCATTGGATCATGCACGAATATTCACGTAGTGAGATTGTGCGTGGTGGTGATCATGTGCTTTGTAAAATAAAAAGAGTTGAATTGAAGAAGTCTAATAATAAGAGAAGATTTGAGGAGATTAGTGGGGATCATAGAGCTGGATTTAGCGATACATGTGTTGATGATTTAGGCGAAGCCCAGAAAGTTGTGAAATCACAAGAAGAAGAAAATCAGAATCATAAGAGTTTTGATTCTGTAGATGCCACTATACATGTTCCGGACATACCACCATTACCGGACATACCTCTACTTTTGGATGAAGGTTTTAATGCATACATGAATGTTTCAGATATGTCTACTTTAGGGGAAGCCCAAAACATCATGAGATCACAAGAAGAAAACCCCAATGAAAAGGGTTTTGATGCTTTAGATGCCGGCGCTGCTTTGCCAGAGACACAAGTTCCGGACATACCACCACCATTAGCAGACTTATTTGATTGGGACGAATACATTAGTGCTTTAAACAGTTCATTGTACAACATTGATGATTTTTGAATAGGGAATTGGGTTGATCCAAGTACATATCTAGTGGTTGATGATCAGCAACTACCAGCAGCTAATGAGAGTCAGCCCTCACCATCCGATCAACCCAAAAGCACATGATAAACAATTGGATATTGCAGAGCTCTGTTGGTCCTTAATTTGTTCTGATCTTTCAATTCAAGCTTTGTGTTTTTAGCTTTTTCATCAACAAGGAACACGAAAAGGAGTAATCTATGTTTACTAAATGATCCGTTGACCGGATTCTTGATTATATTAATACAATTCTTTATCAAAATCTGATGTGCTTTTTTTTTTTTTAAAAAAATTTTTTTTTAACTTCTTAGGGACTTAAGGCCACATTCTTGATCATTGTGATACAGCAGATAATTATTTATCTCTTGTTATTATCATTATTATCTTTTTTTCTGATGGAAGTATCTATTGTTAATTGTGTTATGCTTGTTCATGTTATCCTTAATTTCCTTTCTATTTTGAAGTTTAATGTATAACATCATAGAGGAAAAAATATGTTCCTATAGCAAATCTGGCACTCCAACTATGGCAGAGAGAGAGAGAGAGAGAGAGAGAGAGAGAGAGAGAGAGAGAGAGAGAGAGAGAGAGAGTAAGCTGCTCTCTTCAATAACCCCCGTCGGAGTAGCCTATGCATATTTTCTAAAACTACTGTCACAACTGATAAGTATAAAAGTGAGAAGTGGGAGTGAATGATTTTTGGAGGAAATACAGTGATTTTGCCAACGAAATTTCACGTATGTTGGTCACTCTTTCTAAATTAATTATGCAGCCGTGGATGCCAAACTTTCTGGGAGAATGCATAAGAATGTGGTTCACATGTGAATGCTGTCACTGCCTCACTACCACTTATTCCATGGGCTCTTTCCTCAGCTCTTGATTATTTTACATTACTCTGACTGGCCAATGACCGTTTGGAACTGATCAATTGGTTGCTGATCATATTCTCAGGATTCAGGCTGCAGTTGAAGACTGTTTGGCTGCTGCTGAAGTTCTCCGGGGTCAACTACTCTTGAGGACTTTACGGATTTCGTTCAAGTACAGTTTCATCGCTGTCCACTTCATTCTGCTGGTTGCTGCTGTCCAATGTTATGAGGGTTTTTATTTGCAAAGGGCGTCTCAAGACTCGTTTGGGGCTAAGGAAGCTTGTTTTCTTTTAAGAATGGTTGTGTGATTTCATTATGCAGCCGATAGGTGTAAATTGCATGACCCCTGTGGTCGAGGTTATTGGCAGCTACTCGGAAGCTGCTGCAAATTGATTCAGATTTAATGTTTTTGCTGTGTATCAATTATCGTATGTGCTTGATCAGCCGATGGTTAAGGTTTGTTTGGAGAGCTTTTCTCATGTGTATTCGTTTTGGATTTGCTTTTGGGGAGAGTTATTGACAGCCAGTATGGTTTTTTTAATATCCATTTTACTTGAATAAAAATGTTGTTCCAAAAAAAAAAAAAATGAAATAAAGGGAAATGACTAGCTCACAAAATATGTTCAAATTGTTTAATTGCATTTCCCACCTTATTCTCTTTTCTTTCCTATTTTGCTCATCATTTTCCTTACTAACCAAACAAAGGAAATGGTTTTCCTCTAAAAGTCTAAATCCAAGTAAAATAATTTCATGGAAAAAATTTCTTTTCAGCCCATTTTCTACCTTGCAATCAAACACACCTTAGTGATTTATATTTCTTTTAATTTGGAGGTGCTTTGATGATCATGTAGTTTCAGTCCAGTTTCTTTCTTTCCTTTAAATATGCTATTACTAACCAAAAAGACAGAGACTTAACACTAAGAACACCTAAATAGCAAGACTGCAATTTGGCACAAACAACAAATCAGTCGAGGAAAATCTGAGGCGATACAAAAAACTCACTCTCTCTCTCTCTCTCTCTCTCTCTCTCTGAAGAGACACTGATATAATACTCCGATCATTCCGGGTTCACATCTTACAGATAAAAAAAAATATATATCAAATTTTCCAAATAGAACTGAATTTTTGAGTGGAACGGTCAATTTTAAATCATTTTCTGGAAAACATTTTAAGCATTTACTTAGTTACATATTTTAAAGAGATCTATAAGGATTAATAATCAGTAGGTTGAACTCAACCAAAAAAATAAAAAACATAGTCTTGACCCATTGGGGAGCTAGTTACACTTTTTCAGTACATTTATATGGCTGCAATATATATATAAGAATCCCACAAGAAAACAAGTGGGTAGAAGAATGCATTGAACACATTTGTTTAAAGAATATATATGAATAAAGTGATGTGTTTTCTTTTCTTTTTACTCACATGAACCAAACATAGTCCCAGTAGCCAAACAAAAAAGTTTATAAATCCGCAAACCAAACAGAGCTTAACAAAAACTAGTAACTGCAGAACTCTAGGAAAGAAGAAGGAAAATGGCATAAACAATTCTCACAGTTTACCTTCTTAACCAAACAAAAACAAAAGGGTTCGCTTCAATCCTTCCTTTTTCTTTTGCTCACTAAATCAATTAACCAAATAGAGGAAACCAATTATTAAACTTTTCTATATACCAAATGTATACAATACATAGAAGAATCCGAAGAGGGGAAAAAGAATAAAATAATGGATGGTTTTTAACTTCTAATGGTAGTATCAAATTTTCACTTCCCTCTTCAGAGCCGTTAACCGAGCTACAAAATCATCATAATCTAGCAACTTTTGATGCACTTGGCCTTTCAGGTTCACCATAGCCGGTTCAAATGAAGAGGCTCGAAGTTGTCCTTTCGTTGCCTCATTTCGAGCCATTGGTTCCGAAGGAAGAGATCTAGCTCTGGCTAAGTTGGTATCAGTAACAACTTCTTGTGATGGAGCCTGTTTAAGAGTCAACTCATTCTGTGCAGTAGTGTATTAAAAGCTTATCCAGAAGTTTCTTCTTCTTCTTCTTCTTCTTCTTCCAATTGATCAAGAATGTCTTCACTTGAGAATTTTAGGCCATGTTTGGCATCTTCTTGTTTCAGCCATCTCCTCCTAACTGATCTTGGTTTCCGCTTATCCTCCACATTCGATTTTGTGGGTCCTGTCTCTTCTTTTTCGCCAGACAGCAATCTAACTTCTTGTAAGAATGATAAAAAAAAAAAAAAAAAAGATTAATAATAAAAATTTATAAACAATAGATCAGCAATTTAACTTCTTGTAAGAATGATATGATCAATGAACTGCAACAGAGCACGAAAAGTTCGATTTACCTGAAAAGAATAATGAAAAAGTAATGGGAAGAAAATTAAGAGCCGTCCGAAAAAAAGTAGAAAGAAAAATAGAACAATTGACTTTATCTTGAGGTGAATAAAACACAATCATCAAGTGGGAAAAAAGAATAATGAAATATTCATATGGGTAGAAAAACAATGGCCTTCATAAATTTGATGGTAATGCGTTTTGGGCTGTGTTACTGATATGGCTCCATGGTTGGTCTTTTCATAAATAGAGAAAGAGAAAGAAAAAGATAAAGCTTCTGGTCGAACAATGTCTTCTCATCCCTTCATAATGGACCAACCAATGGAGCCATATCAGTGAAACAGGCCAAAAGCATTTTGTTGATGAGCTCCGAGTCCCCTGGCTAAAAGTATATATAGACCCTACTGACCAGTGATCAAGAAAACTACAGTATCTCGTTTTCTTGATGAAAAAGCATTTTGTTGTGGCTGCCCATGATGAGTGTTCTACTTGGGATTTAGATATTATTCAAAAGGTTGTTTCAAGAGATACATTTAATCTAGATTAAGATAAATCAATGCTTATATGAATCTCAACATAACACAAAAATTTCGGAACTAGTGTGCATCAAACGGACGCTAATATATGATTGGTCATATTTTAATTTGCATCAAACGTAAGCTATTGCTTGGTCATATTTTAGTTTGCATCAAACGTAAGCTATCTTTGCTATATGCTTACTACTCAATAAGTATTGTTTCATCAAATGATTGGTCAATATTTTAGTTTGCATCAAAAGTAAGCTATCTTGCTTGGTCATATTTTAGTGTGCATCCAACGTACACTATATGCTTAGTGCTCAATATATATATATATATATATATACCATCCCAAGTGGACCAATAGCGGTGTGACACTAACACTACCACCTGTTTGGTGAAGACTAGAACTGGACCAGGTTCAATCCAAGTCTTGCTCTGATCTGGTTCTTGAGAGGTCCAAGGTAATGTTACTTTGACGAAGCACCAATTTTGAGATAGTATTAAGTTGAGTACGGACTTCTACACAAGACAGTTAGACACTGTTCAACCGGTTCATTTTTAACCACGAAATCAGTTCTTTGCTTTCCCAAACGGCCTCTAAGATTAGGATGGTGTCAGTTTAACCATTAATTTATCTAATAATGATGAGGGTAGTCCATTTTAAGAAATTTAGAGTGCACTAGCTTATAGATTTGGGTAAGGGTAATACTTGGGGCACAACCTTCATACAACTTTCATACAACCTCCCCAAAAGATGTGTCTATCTCTTTCCTGTGTTGCTGTGGGGTCCAGTGACATCACAGGAGAGAGATAGACACATCTTTTGGGGAGGTTGTATGAAAGTTGTATGAAGGTTGTGTCCCAAATATTACTCTTTGGGTAAATCTGTTGCGTTCATATAGAGCGCAAATTGGTGAATTTTCAATTCAAACACGAATTTTTGGTAAGAAATCTCTCAAAATGAGGTAGTCTAAGGAAAAATCTAAAGCTTTTTCCATGTTTAGCTAAGGCTCTTCATTACTTTTTTATTCTGATTAGAATCCTTTCTTAACTTTTTTTTTTTTTTTTTATTTTTTTTATTTTCATTCATTTTTACCCTTTGAGAGTTAGTTATGCCATGACATCATTAGTTTTCTTTAAATTTTAAAATGCCATAACTTCTAATAAGTGTTCATATTTCATTTTTTGGATGTCCCAAAATAAGTGTCCATTTTCCTAAATTGGTATGCAACTTTTACTTACTTTTCAAAACTATCCTTATAATAAAGACATAGTAGCATTTATGTGTGGTCCTAAAACAAGCAAAAAGTCAAACACCCATTACATCCAAGGGTAATTTGAAAAGTGACTCTATAATAAACTAAAAAATTTAATATAATACAACTTTTTTAAACAACGTGTAAAATGGAAGTGGACACTTATTATGGGACGGAGGGAGTATGATTTTTTAATCGTGAAATCAAGATCTTTAAAACACGATACATATGTGATATGAAATAAAAAAACGAATTTTCTAGTTGGTGATTTAGCTATTTTATCTTTTTGCAAATAGATAAAATGTCAACTTTAAATAAATGGTCGTAACTTCCTCATTATTTAGCCTTTTGGGGAACTGCTTAATTATTATTATTATTATTTTTATTTCTTGTCTTTTTTCGAGATATTCACATTGGATTTAAAAATTGTGCTAAAACAAATAATTCGGAATCTCGTTTTGAGCTTTTATATGTCTAGATAGATAATATTATATGTTTGTAAACATCTAATATTGTTTGTGTGAATTAAATTAATGACAAAGACTTTACTGTTTTTTGGCTTTTTGGGTAATTTTTTGTTTCATGAATATTTTGTTTTGAGATCTATGCCCATATGGCTATCAACAGAAATGCTAGGCAGACTCGGTTTTTCACACCGAATCTCACACGAGGGACTTAGTAGCAAATTTCACAAAAATATTTGAGACCCACAAACTCAAAACTCAGCACTCTCCCCACTAACCATAGTTTCTCTCTCTCCTCCCTTATCAATCTGGGTCTCCTCCCTTTCCCTCACTTCTCTCTCTCACTACCTTCCTCACACAGACCCTCCAGCTGCCGCCTCCGACAGCCGGCATCTCTTTCGGCAGCCGCTGCCCCTTCTCTCATCTCCTCTCTGATCTGGATCTCTATAGCCTGTAGGTATTCTCTCTTCTCATACTCTCCTTTCACTCTTGTTTAGGGCCAATAAAAAAAATTCAATTTTTATTCTGAAATAGTTTATTAATTTGTCAATTTTCATGCAATATACTTCTTGCTTCACAAACTAATGACCAAGCCGAGCCTCATCCATCTCGCAATTAGTTAAACCAGCCACCACTATTGTAGAATCAGATTCAACTATAGTGGTATCGTGAAAGTGTTTTTTCTTGCTTTCTAAAACAAGAAAAAAGTACTCCGTAATTTTTTTCCCCCTTTGAAGATGTAGTGATGCATCTTCAACTCTGTTTTTTGAATTACTGTTTTTGCTTTCAAAAACAACAAATTACTAATATTTGTGAGGCTGAGAGTTGTTTTTGGAACATGGTTTTGTGTTATATGATCTATTTATCTCTCTCTCTCTCTCTCTCTCTCTCTCTCCTTGGGAGCTAAAATTTGGGAGACCTGTATGAATTGGTGAATTAATTTGATTAGTTTGTGATACCTTGTCACTAAAATAATAACTACGATAACGAATATTTTCTCCTATATATTGTGCTATCGCTTATCGAAATCTAAAATTGATACATGATGTACGTATTTTTTTTTTCAGGCATTGGATCGATGATGTCGAAGCGAAAGTAGGGGAGAATGGCTTGTTTTGGATTCGTCATCCTAAGACCCTAACTCTATCAGTGCGTTTGGAGTCTGGCAAGAATCTCATAAAGGGGCTTATCAAGATGTTTATGAAAAAAAAACCTTACATTAAAGTGTTTGAAGAGACGATGAAGTTTACTTTCTTAAGACTTACAAAATTTATGTCAAAGGATTGTTATAATTTTAGATTTCAATCTTGTCCATCTTAAAGTGAGTTCATTGTTTAGTTTTGATGTCTTTTGCTGTAACCGGAATAAATTTATGATTAGAAATGATTTTTGTAGTCCAATTGGTGTTCACTTGATTGCTTTACAAAAAAAATAAATAAATAAATAAAATAAATAGATTTGCCAACAATAGTTTTACAGTGCTCAACTCAAGAACACTTCCTAAAAAAAACATGGAATAAATGTGCCAACAATAGTTTCAAGAACGCTTCCTGAAAAAAAAATGGAGTAAATGTACAAACAATGGTTTCAAGAACACTTCCTGGAAAAATATGGATAAATATTATCATTACATTAAAATTAAACCATTACAGACTTTACAGTACTATCCATATTACATTAGAAACACCAACACCTATTATATTACCATTAAAATTAAACCATTACAGTCCTATCTGCGGTTACATTACAAACACCAACACATACTGAGGATCTGAAATATTGATCCACCAGCGCAGAAAATTAAAGTCCACTTGTTCCTGAGGGAAAAAAAATATCAATATAAACTCAAGGTTAAAATTTTAGAATTGAAATTTACAACAAAAAAGGAGATCTAAAACAAGAGTGAAAGGAGAGTAAGAGAAGAGAAAATACCTGCAGAGACCGGGATCGGAGAGGATATGAAAGAAGGGGCAGCGGCTTCCGGAGGAGATGCAGGCTGTCAGAGGCGGCAGTGGGAGGGTCTGTGTGAGGGAGGTAGTGAGAGAGAGAAGTGAGGGAAAGGGAGGAGACCCAGATTGACAGGGGAGGAGAGAGAGAAACTATAGTTAGTGCGGAGAGTGCTGAGTTTTGAGTTTGTGGGTCCCAAATATTTTTGTAAAATTTGCAACTAAGTCCCTCGTGTGAGATTCGGTGTGAAAAACCGAGTCTGCCTAGCATTTCTGGGCTATCAGTTTTACAAAAGGATATATTTTTGTTAGATTTATGCAAAAAAAAAAAAAAAAAAAAAAGGTTTTAGCATTGTAGTTGGAATTTTTATTTACAAAAGTTAGATTTAGCCCTTAACGCCATGGAATTAGGCGCAAATTGGTCAATCACACACACACACATATATATATATATATTTGTTATATGTGTATCTGTGTTTGTGTGTTGTGTAGACATATATGCATAAAGGAGGAAGCAATGAGATGAACCAAAAATCAGTAAAAAGGTAAGTTAGAGAGAGAGAGAGGGAACCGTGCTGAAGAGTGTAGAGAGAGATTTATCGGAAGAAGGAAGGAAATCGAGGTAAGCAAAGCTGCGGTCCTTGGTGCGGACAATGTCGAGGGAGTCAACAACTCCCAAATTGGAGAATGTGTTCCGGAGATCATCGGCCGTCACGTTTGCCCCCAAACCCCCAATATATATCCTCGCCATCGACATCGACCTTGTTGTTATTGCTTTTACTTGTACTTGTACTTGTAGTATCACCTTCTTCTTCTTCTTCCTCCTCCTCCTCCTCCTCCTCCTCCCACTGCCTCTTCTGTTATTGCTGATGATATTCCTTCCTTCCCTTTCCCTTTCCAAAATTAGGGGTGAGCATTGGATCGGTTCGGTTGACTAAAATGCCACCGATAATCGACCGAAATAAATTTCGAAAATTTCAATTCGATTTCGTTTTACACTTCTGTTTGACTGTGGACTGAATGTGGACCGAAGTTGGCCGTGTTGTATTGTTTTTTTTTTTTTCCTTCTTTTTCAAGGGTCAACAGCACTGCACAAGACTAAAATAAACATGAGTCACATGACACATGTCCTATTTTCACGTATCCTATTTTCACAACTGCACAAGACTGAAATAAACATGAGTCACATGACACATGTCCTATTTTCACGTATCCTATTTTCACAACTGCACAAGACTGAAATAAACATGGCATGAAATAAACATGGCATGGCACAACTGCAATATCAAATGATTGGTGAATATTTTAGTGCCAATATATATATATATACCATCTCAAGTGGACCAATAGCGGTGTGACATTAACACTACCACCTGTTTGGTGAAGCCTAGAACTGGACCAGGTTCAATCCAAGTCTCGCTCTGATATGGTTTTTGAGAGGACCAAGGTAATGTTACTTTGACGAAGCACCAATTTTGAGATAGTACTAAGTTGAGTACGGACTTCTACGCAAGGTAGTTAGACACTGTTCAACTGGTTCATTTTTAACCACGAAATCAGTTCTTTGCTTTCCAAACGGCCTCTAAGATTAGGATGGTGTTAGTATAACCATTAATTTATCTAATAATGATGAGAGTAGTCCATTTTAAGAAATTTAGAGTGCATTAGCTTATAGATTTGGGTAAATCTGTTGTGTTCATATAGAGTGCAAATTGGTGAATTTTCAATTCAAACACGAATTTTTGGTAAGAAATCTCTCAAAATGAGGTAGTCTAAGAAAAATCTAAAGTTTTTTCCATGTTTAGCTAAGGCTCTTTGTCACTTTTTTATTCTGATTAGAATCCTTTCTCACCTTTTATTTTTTATTTTTTTTTATTTTTTATTTTTGTTTTATTATTTTATTATATTTTTCTTATTTTCATTCATTTTTACCCTTTGAGAGTTAGTTATGCCATGACATCATTAGTTTTCTTTAAACTTTAAAATGCCATAACTTCTAATAAGTGTTCATATTTCCTTTTTTGGATGTCCCAAAATAAGTGTCCATTTTCCTAAATTGGTATGCAACTTTTACTTACTTTTCAAAACTATCCTTATAATAAAGACATAGTAGCATTTATGTGTGGTCCTAAAACAAGCAAAAAGTCAAACACCCATTGCATCCAAGGGTAATTTGAAAGAGAGCATTTTTGCTCACCCAAAATTTGGTACACCAATGCTCACCCAAGTATCCCATTGGCCAATGCAGTGGGGCCCAGGATTAAACAATATTAAACAACATTTGTTTAATCCTGAGCCCCACTGCATTAGCCAATGGGATGCTTGGGTGAGCATTGGTGTACCAAATTTTGGGTGAGCAAAAGTATTTTCAATTTGAAAAGTGACTCTATAATGAACTAAAAATTTTAATATAATACAACTTTCTTAAACAATGTGTAAAATGGAAGTGGATACTTATTATAGGACGGAGGGAGTATGATTTTTTAATCGTGAAATCAAGATCTTTAAAACACGATACATATGTGATATGAAATAAAAAAATGAATTTTCAAGTCGGTGATTTAGCTATTTATCTCTTTGCAAATAGATAAAATGTCACCTTTAAATAAATGGTCGTAACTTCCTCATTATTTAGCCTTTTTGGGGAACTGTTTAATTATTATTATATATATTTTTTATTTCTTGTATTTTTTCGAGATATACACATTGGATTTGAAAATTGTGCTAAAACAAGCAATTCGGAACCTCGTTTTGAGCTTTTATATGTCTAGACAGATAATATTATATGTTTGTAAACATCTAATATTATTTGCGTGAATTAAATTAATGACAAAAATTTTACCCTTTTTTTTTTTTGGCTTTTTGGGTAATTTTTTGTTTCATGAATATTTTGTTTTGAGATCTATGCCCATATGGCTATCAATTTTACAAAAGGATATATTTTTGTTAGATTTATGCTAAAAAAGAAAAAAAGGTTTTAGCATTTTAGTTGGAATTTTTATTTACAAAAGTTAGATTTAGCCCTTAACGCCATGGAATTAGGTGAAACTAGGTGCACTGGATTAGTTAGGTTTTTTTTTTTTTTTGAACAAAGAAAATCTATTAAAATGACTGTGAAACATCAACAAGAGTAGCATGCATTACAATTCAAGGAAAGGAACAGGGAGACAGTGTTCCAGAAAAAGCTAAACTCACAGACCACTTAGCAAGCTGGTGTGCCACAAACTTACAATCTCTAGGAATTTTATAAAATTTCCAATTTGTGTGAAGACTTCTGAGAATACCAATATCATAGCAGAGAGAGGCAAGCTTCCAAGATTGAGTAACTTTGTAGATAGAAGAGATGGAAACGAAGAGAATCACTCTCAAGATTAACATATATAATCTTCAATATATAGGTGAGCTTTGGAAGCAGCTAGTCATAGAGCATAGCATTCAACAAAATCAGGATCGCATGACTTTCTAATCTCACACCAAGCAGCTAGTCTTAGACCAATGCAGAGGCTAGCATTTTCAGAATCAAAAATACAGGCAAGGAAAAGATTTTGAAGGTCCTCAGGGAAAATAGGGTTAGAGGAAGTAAACAAATTTATGAAATAATTATCTGAGGATTGGTCACTAATCTCACAATGATCAGTGTGGATCAAACTGACGCTATCTGATTGGTCATATTTTAGTTTGCATCAAACGTATGCTATATGTTTTACTAATCAATCGGCATTGTTTCATCGAATGATTGGTCAATATTTTAGTGACAATACATAAATTTTTTTTCTTCGAAAAATGGTAAATACATTCCAAAATAGAGAGTGTACAAAAATTATAAAGGGCATACCCTAAGATATACAATAGGATCAAGTTATAAAGACATGACGCAAAGCCACAACAAATGGACAAAAACAACCCAATACAGGAATGCAACTGAGGCACATCTTAGGTATATCATGTTGGATAAATATGTGTGTTTGGCCATGTTTAAGGTTTAAGTAGGGTCCTTGTGGATTTGTGTTCTCCTCCATGAAGAGATGAAATTTGGATATTCACATGTCCAAAACTATTGATGGATGAATGAGAAATTAATGGTTAAAGGTTGCCCCATACAAGGAGTTGTTGAAATGAAAGAGATTCACAACTTGCCTTGTCCCACATAGGAAAACTAGAAGTAGCCTTTAATGTATTTATAAGGCTACTTCATATTTTGGGTTTGGGCCCCAAGGGGTACCCAGTTTTGTGGAAGGGGGAGGACCTAAGGCCCTTTGGGTTTACTCCACACACGCGCCTGAGCGCGCCGCCGCCGCCGTCCGTACGACAGACCGGTCGGGATCGTGGGTCGCTGGAGCAATTGTATTTTGTGCAAGAACTGCTGCTGGAAGCCGCTGTATCCTGGGAGACAGACGCCGACGATTTTCTCAAGCACATCCGGTGAGGCGGCGAATCTGTTTTAAGGAAACTGTGAATAAAAATCACAGGCCTCGGTTTGATAATTTTTCTGTTTCTGTTCAAGTGTAATTTTCCTGTTTTCATTACTTATAATCAGAATCTGTTTCTGTTTCCAATTATAGATGAAATATTTCAAACAATCTTAAAACAGATTATATATTTTTTACAAAACAAAAACATATTCGGTTTGGGAAAACAGAAACTATTTGGAAAAAACAGTTTACAAAAAACTGCTACTGTAATTATCATTTTCTGCCCAAACGGTGCAGAATTAGGGAAAATTGCATTAGACGAAAAGTGTGCAGAATCGTGCTTTGCTTGAGATTAGGCGAGCAAAATCTTAAAATTCCTTCGTTTTCCTAATAATTTTTTGATAACGAAATTCTGCTACTGTTAAAAATTAAGAGAAGAAAAAAAATAAAATATTAGATTTAATTTATTTTCTCCTTTGATAATATTTTCAGAAATGGAAAATCAGAATGTGAACACTGCTGCAAACCCACCTATTGGAAATGATGGTGCTACAGGCTCCAACATTGTGGTGATTGGCTCCATACCTGTGAAGGTTCCCTCAATCCAAACAGTTCCTGTGAACCACCGGGAGAAACCCGAGAAGTTTAATGGTGTGGATTTCAAAAGGTGGCAGCAAAAGATGCTGTTCTACCTTACCACCTTGAACCTTGCGAGGTTCTTGAAGGAAGAGGCTCCTGTGCCTAATGAAAATGAACAAGACCGAGAAGTTGTGCTAGCTATTGATGCTTGGAAGCACTCGGACTTTCTGTGCCTAAATTATGTGTTGAATGGCCTACACGACACACTCTATAATGTGTATAGTGTTAAGACCACTGCTAAGGAACTGTGGGAGTCCTTAGACAGAATGTACAAAACCGAGGATGCCGGGTCAAAGAAATTTGTAGTGGGGAGATTCCTCGACTATAAGATGGTGGACTCGAAGACTGTGATCAGTTAAGTTCAAGAGCTGCAAGTAATCTTGCATGAAATCCATGCTGAAGGGATGACCTTGAGCGAAACTTTTCAAGTTGCTGCTATAATTGAGAAGCTACCCCTTTCTTGGAAGGACTTCAAGAACTATTTGAAGCACAAGCGAAATGAGATGAAAATTGAAGATCTCATCGTCAGGCTTCGAATTGAAGAAGACAACAAAGGGGCTGACAAGAATTTGGGGAACTTTGTGGCCAAGGCTAATGTGGTTGAGCATGGTCAAAGTTCGAAAGGCAAAAAGAAATCCTTTTCTGGCAAAGGATACAAAATGGGACCAAAAGGTGGTATCGCCAAGAAGCCAAAATTTCAGTTTCAAGGAAAGTGCTATAACTGTGGCAAAACTGGACACCGGGCTTTCTGAATGTCGTCTGCCACAAAAGAAAGTCCAAAATAATCAAGCTAATATGACGGAGTTAGATTCTATCTCAAGGGATGTCTCTGACATTAATCTGTCTGCTGTGATCTCTGAAGTGAATTTGGTGGATTCAAACCCAAGGGAATGGTGGATAGACACTGGTGCTACTCGCCACATATGCTCCGACAAAGCTATGTTCACTTCCTTCGAACCAATTACAAGTGGTGAGAAGATGTATATGGGAAATTCTGCTACCTCGGACGTTGAAGGCCAAGGAAAAATAATTCTGAAAATGACTTCAGGAAAGGAGCTAACTCTCAACAATGTCCTTTATGTACCGGAAATTCGCAAGAATTTGGTATCCGGATCTCTCCTAAACAAGCATGGCTTCCGAATGGTCTTTGAGTCAGACAAGGTGGTGTTGACCAAAGCGGGAATGTATGTGGGGAAGGGGTATATGTGTAATGGGATGTTCAAACTTAATGTGGCAACTGTATTCCCAAAAGTTAATAAAATGAGTACCTCTTCTATTTACTTGCTTGAGTTTTCCAATTTGTTGCATGGTAGACTAGGACATGTTAATTTTAATTCTTTGCGAAGATTAATTAAATTAGACCACATACCAAACTTTCATATTGATGCAAGTTTTAAATGTAAAACTTGTGTTGAAGCAAAGTTAACAAAGACTTCATTTAAATCAATTGAAAGAAGCACTGAACCTTTGGAATTAATCCACACTGATGTATGTGATTTAAAAATGGTTCAATCTAGAGGTGGCAATAAGTATTTTATTACTTTTGTTGATGATTACACTAAATATTGTTATGTGTATTTGCTAAAGAGTAAGGATGAAGCTTTGGCTAAGTTCATTCTATACAAGACAGAGGTTGAGAATCAACTAAGTAAAAAGATTAAGGTGTTGAGAAGTGATAGGGGTGGTGAATATGTAGCGCCATATGGTGAGTTTTGTGCACAAAATGGAATTATTCACCAAACCACCGCACCTTATTCACCTCCATCAAATGGAGTTGCAGAAAGGAAAAATCGTACCTTAAAAGAAATGATGAATGCCATGTTAATAAGTTCTGGATTGCCACAGAACTTGTGGGGGGAGGCAATTCTCTCCGCAAATTATATTTTAAATAAGGTACCTCGAAAGAAAGTTGATCAAACCCCGTATTAACAATGGAATAGTCGAAAACCTTCCTACAAGTTCTTACGAATGTGGGGGTGTCTTGCAAAAGTTCTTGTACCTACTCCTAAGAAAGAAAGGATAGGTCCAAAAATTGTTGATTGTTTATTTATTGGCTATGCACATAATAGTAGTGCGTATCGGTTTTTTGTACATAAATCTGAAAACCCAGATATACACAAGAACACAATCATGGAGTCTAGAAATGCGTCTTTCTTTGAGAATATATTTCCTTGTAAAGAGGAATATTGTTCTAAAAAACGTACATTTGCGACTGTTGGGGAAAATAGTAAAACCCAAGAAGAAAATGTAGATATTGAGCCTAGACGTGGGAAACGAGCTAGAACCTCAAAATCTTTTGGTCCAGACTTTCTAACTTATGTTATAGAAAGTGAGCCCCAAAGCTATAATGAAGCTATTAGATCACCAGATGGTCCATTGTGGAAAGAAGCAATCAAGAGTAAAATTGATTCTATCATACAAAACCATACTTGGGAACTGGTAGATCTTCCTCCTGGTTGTAAGCCATTGGGCTACAAATGGATTTTTAAAAAGAAAATAAAGACGGATGGTACTATTGATAAGTATAAAGCAAGGCTTGTCATCAAAGGGTATAGACAAAAGGAGGGTCTAGACTACTTCGATACGTATTCTCCTGTTACGAGAATAACATCCATTCGTATGATTATTGCAATCGCAGCATTGCGAGGTCTCGAAATACATCAAATGGATGTTAAGACTGCCTTCCTTAATGGAGATTTGAATGAAGAAATCTACATGGAACAACCTGAAGGATTTTCTGCTCCAGGGCAAGAAAATAAAGTGTGTAAGCTTGTCAAATCTTTGTATGGCTTAAAGCAAGCTCCAAAACAATGGCATGAAAAATTTGACCAAGCTATACTCTCTAGTGGGTTTAAAATCAATGAGTGTGATAAATGTGTTTATGTCAAAGACACAATTGAAGGCTAAGTCATCCTATGTCTTTATGTTGATGACATGCTCATAGTGGGTAGTAATGATAAAATCATTAAATCCACTAAGAAAATGTTGAATTCTAAATTTGACATGAAAGATATGGGACTTGCTGATGTTATATTGGGCATCAAGATCTCTAGAAATACGAATGGACTTGTTCTGTCACAGTCACATTATGTAGACAAGATCCTAGAGAAGTTCAACAAATCTGATACTAGTATAGCCAGGACGCCTGTGGACTTAAGTCTACACCTATCTAAGAATACTGGTGAGAGTGTTTCTCAACTAGAATATTCTCAAGTGATAGGAAGTTTGATGTACTTAATGAGTTGTACAAGGCCTGACATTGCTTATTCTGTTAGTAGGCTAAGTAGATATACTAGTAATCCTAGTACTGAACACTAAAAAGGGATAGTAAGGGTACTGCGGTACTTACGATATACACGTGATCAGGGATTGTACTACATGAGATATCCAGCTGTGTTGGAAGGATACAGTGATGCAAACTGGATATCCGATATGAAAGATTCAAAATCTACAAGTGGATATGTTTTCACACTTGGTGGTGCAACTGTATCATGGAAATCTTCAAAACAAACTTGTATTGCTAGATCAACAATGGAATCTGAATTCATTGCGCTAGACAAGGCAGTTGAAGAGGTTGAATGGCTTCGCCATTTTGTAGAAGATATTCCTAGATGGTCAAAACCTGTGCCAGCTATTTGCATACACTGCGATAGCCAATCTGCTATTAGAAGGGCACAAAGTAATATGTATAATGGTAAGTCTAGACATATTCGTTGTAGACACAATACCATTAAACAACTACTCCCAAGTGGGATTGTCACAATTGACTATGTAAAGTCAAAGGACAATATTGCGGATCCGCTAACCAAAGGGTTAAATCGAGAGTTAGTTAATAAATCATCTAGAGGAATGGGACTAAAGTCTATGACGTTACAAGGGAATGGAATGGAAATCCAACCTAGTTGACTGGAGATCCCAAGATCTAGGTTCAAAGGGACAACCTAATTTCATGTACCTTAAGAGAATCACTGAGAAGAAATGATCTTCTGCCCATTTCTATAATTCAACAGTAATACCTGCATGGCGTGAGGGTAAGTTTAGCTTTTAATGACTATGTGCGTTGGTAACCAAGCGGAGTATAGCAGGAAACTCTAAATAGTCACCTATGTGAATGTGAAGTGGGGCCGCTTCTAAAAGAATTTGAGAATGGAAAAATTCTTTGATAAACATTTACTGAACCAGGCAAGTGTTCAAGGCCAAAATGAACACAAGTGTAAGAACTAAACTATGTTTGGAAAGCTCCTGTGTGAGGTCTGTCGGTTGTTTACACTAATGGTAATCAGTTCAAGACTATACGTTCACTGGTCAGCCAGTAAATCTGATAGATTGTCACAAGGGAAGGTTCAAAGCCAAAAGCTACCTATTCTTTGCAGGAGTGATCTGTTGTGCTCTCTCTCTTGTCGAGTCATTGTCTCACATCGTTTCGGTTAATTTCATTCATGTGGGGGATTGTTGGATAAATATGTGTGTTTGGCCATGTTTAAGGTTTAAGTGGGGTCCTTGTGGATTTGTGTTCTCCTCCATGAGGAGATGAAATTTGGATATTCACATGTCCAAAACTATTGATGGGTGAATGAGAAATTAATGGTTAAAGGTTGCCCCATACAAGGAGTTGTTGAAATGAAAGAGATTCACAACTTGCCTTGTCCCACATAGGAAAACTAGAAGTAGTCTTTAATGTATTTATAAGGCTACTTCATGTTTTGGGTTTGGGCCCCAAGGGGTACCCAGTTTTGTGGAAGGGGGAGGACCTAAGGCCCTTTGGGTTTACTCCACACACGCGCACACGCGCGTGCGCGCCGCCGCCGCCGCTGCCGCCATCGTCCGTCCGACCGACCGGTCATGCCGTGTCGAGCCGAGTCGGGTCGGGTCGTGGTCGTGGGTGTGGGTGCGGGTGCGGCCCGCACAGAATATTTATTTTTAGACCCCTCAAGTTTTGTTTTTTCCAATCTGTAATGAGAGACCCTTGGAATTTCTGCACATGTTTGGCATTGCAAAAACCTTTGGGATTTCTAAACTGTTGCAAGATATGAACAGGTTGTAGTTACAGAAAATGGAAAGGCATATGACTCTCCTATATATATCTCAGCTTCCCCTCAATCTAGATATACAAAATACAGAGTTCTTCTTCTATTGTCATATTCTGTCCTGGGTTTCCTGAGAGAGCACGAAGCATAAAAAAGTTCGCTGGAGCAGTTGTATTTTGTGCAAGTACTGCTGCTAGAAGCCGCTGTATCCTGGGAGACAGACGCCGACGATTTCCTCAAGCACATCCGGTGAGGCGGCGAATCTGTTTTAAGGAAACTGTGAATAAAAATCGCAGGCCTCGATTTGATAATTTTCCTGTTTATTTTTCTGTTTCTGTTCAAGTGTAATTTTCCTATTTTCATTACTTATAATAAGAATCTGTTTCTGTTTCCAATTATATCAATGAAATATTTCCAACAGTTTTGAAGATGAAATATTTCCAACATATCATGTGTTTAATTGTCTTCCCTTTCAGTCTTTGAGCCATCCAATCCAATGTGTCATTCCAACTTTGACCTTGCCAATGCATATTACATTTGTTCATTAAGTCCTGCCAAACAAAAGAAGAGTAAGGGCATGAAAAACAAGTGGTCGTTGGACTTCATACTCCTCTGACAAAGCATACAAGCTAAGGGGCCAGGAGTGAATCTATAAAATGGTGCTTACTTGTTAAATATCAGGTGGATTTAAGCCTTGGAATTCCATTCGAGATCAACCTCTATTGCTATATCTTCCATTAATTGAATCCTCATATCATATCCTTTGTAGGAGGCATTGGCCTAAACTTCTTGATTAACTAAACAAGCAATTAGCCAATCAGTTGAAGAAAATGGTTCTTGCATAAACTAAGGCCCGTTTTTCAACAGCTTTAAATTTTATTTCCCGTTTGGCAACAGCTTATGGAGTCTATATATAAGTGATACCGGAATTTGAAAACTCGAATAAAACTACTTGGCAAACTAGATTCGGTGATTGAATCAGAAAAAAAAAAAAAAAAAAAAAAAATGTGTCAATCGCAGAAATTTCAATTGGCCGACAGAAACAGAAGCTGTCTATTAAGTGGCTATTATTCAATGCTCGATAAAATTGAAATTAAATATTACTAATTTTAAGTGTTAAAAATTAAGCTAAGGTGTAATAGTCAACAAGTAGATTATTTTTAATGGAAAAAAATATTGCATCCATTGAAATTTTGTTTTAGTAGAATTCTTCTACTAAAAATTTTCAATATCTTTTTGGCTATTTTTCAATGTTATGTGGTGAGTACTTGTCCATTTTTAAACATAATAACAACACTTAATAGAGTTGTCAAACATACACTATGTATTGTGGGTGTTGGTCTTTTGGCCTAGCGTTGAAATTTTTAGGGTCTGTTTGGTTCATGGATTTTATGATGGAAAATAAAAAGGGAAAGGAAAACTAATTCCTTTGTATTTTACCTTGTGCTTTGCTTATTCTTAAATCACATTATGAATTAAAACTTTCTAAAATATAGTCGTAATATATAAATAACAGAAGGGAAATGACATGCAACATTCAAAACGTTTGATTTATTTCTCAACTTATTGTGTTTTTTTTTCTTCCTATTTTCATCATCTTTTTTTTATTGACTAAACAAATTAAGGAAAATATTTTCTTCTATACTTTATTTTATTTTCTTTTCTCTTGTTTTCTCTCACTAAATCCAAGAACCAAACAAACCAAATTACTTATTTTTATCCATCCAATAAAGTCCCAAATAACGTAGTATCAACTTTATAATTTAGGGATATTTACATTTCAGTCTACTTTTTGTATGAAATCTAAAAGTCGGTCTACTACTTTTTAAAATTAAAAAACATCAATAATAATTAAAAATTAAAAAGTCTTCAACAAAATAAAAATAAAATAAAAATTTTGAATAGTCATTTTGTATTTTACGATATTTTATATTTTTAATTTTGTGAACTTGCACCAAAACATTGTAATGATTGCTCCAAATGTTGTGAAGAGTTGTACCTGACTTTGAACTGAGTTGTTTTTTATGTTTTGAAGAGTTGCTCCAAAACGTCATGTAAAATTTGATTAACTTTTTAATCTTACAAAAAAAATTGATTTTTTTATTTTTTTTATTTTTGACAAGTAATAGATTGACTTTTAAATTTTATACAAAAAAGTGGATTGAAAGTTTATTATCCCTATAATTTACTTGAAGTTAACTAAAATTAGAATTTATAGAATATTCTAGGGTAAAAAGCATTTTGCCCCCTCAAGCTATACACGTTTTTGCAATTTACACCCTGAACTTTAAAAAGTTGCAATATCCCCCTAATCTATCTTCAGGGTTACAATGTCCCCCTGAACTTCAAAAAGTTGCAATGTCCCCCCTGAACTATCGTCTGTGTTGCAATGTCCCACCTGAACTATCTTTAGTATTGTAATGTCAACCCTGCCATCACATTCCGTCAAAAAATGTAATGGAATTTGCTCGTGTGGGACGCACATACTAAATTTCAAAAGCCTTTATGACATTTTACTATCCCCATCTAAATTAACAATCATAAAAATGAGGGCAAATAACAATTTTGTCCATCAAACTATACATCTGTTTTCAATTGGGTCCATAAACTTTTTTTTTTCAATTGGGTCCTTGAACTTCAAAAAATCATTCAATCAGACCCAAATTCTGACACTGTTAGCTTAAATTATTAGAAATTGTCACTTACGTTGCGCGTAATGCTTATCTGTCACATGTTAGGTTAAGACAAGCACGGGATATTGTGAATGGCTAAAAAATTATGCGATTTTGGGTATGATTGAATGCGATTTTGGATCTAGCTGAATGTGTTTTCGAATTTGATTAAACGCGATTTCGGATCTGATTGAATGCAATTTTTTGCACTATTCACAATCGTCCGTGTTTTTCTTAACCTAGCATATGACAGGTAAGCATTACGCGCAACATACGTGACAATTTCTAATAATTTAAGCTAACAGTGTCAGAATTTGGGTCTGATTGAATGAATTTTTGAAGTTCAAGGACCCAATTGAAAAAAAAATTAGTTTATGGATCCAATTGAAAACAGGTATATAGTTTGATGGACTAAAGAGTAATTTGTCCTAATTTTTATGATTTTTAATTTAGATGGGGATAGTAAAATGTCATCAATGCCTTTGAAATTTAGCGTGTGCGTCCCACACGAGCAAATTCCATCACATTTCTTGACGGAATGTGATAGCAGGGTTGACATTGCAACACGAAAGATAGTTTAGGGGGAACATTGCAACACAGACGATAGTTCAGGGGGGACATTTCAACTTTTTGAAGTTCAGGGGGGCATTGCAACCCTAAAGATAGTTCAAGGGGGACATTGCAACTTTTTAAAATTCGGGGTGTAAATTGCAAAAGCGGGGCAAAATGCTTTTCACCCAATATTCTACGCTAACATGTAGCACAAACGTCCGCTGTAGCACAAAACTCAATATGGATATGTGATTTCCGGGTTCGACTCCCCACAAAAACTGGGCCTTGTGACCTTTTTTTTTTTTTGGTTGGGATCAGAAATATGACTTATCTTAGGGCCCATTTTGCATAAATTTTGCTCATGCGATTCAATCGTAAAAAAAGCATATTTATGCAAAGTTGTTAATGTAGTTTTTAGCCAATTACAAACTTTTGCGATATTATAGGTGTTGGAATCATACAACTTAGTTTGACAAATAGTTGTATATTAGCTTTTAGAGTTCATAAGTTATTATTTTACCCTAAAAGCTATTGTAAAAAGAGTTCTATAACTTCAATTTTGAATGGTACCCTGTTAGAGTATCTCTAATTGTGGAGCTAAAAGAAGAGCCATTTCTTAAAATAATTTTTTTGGTTCCTCTAAGTTCAAACTTAGTGATTCAATGGTGGGGCGAGAACAATGGCCAAAATGGGTCAAACTGTTAGGATTATATCACATGTGGGATAATTCCATTAATTTAGGTATTATGATTTGACTAGATTCTTATTGTGATTTGGTTTCCTTTATGATAGAGTTGTATTACTTGTCCAATAAGTAATGGGTCATAAATCTATATATAGGGATGTTGTATAGGAATTTAGGTAAGCCCTTGGTGTACCAAGTTGGGGGGTCTCCCCTTATGGGGGTGCATGGTCTAAGGTGAGAGAGATATTAATCATTGGGGTTTTCTGTGAGGGTTGTTCACAATGATGGAGATGTGAGGTAGGGATGGGTATTTCTTTATCTCTGTGATTTCTCTATGTTACAGTGATTAATTGTGTCAGGTTCTTTGGGGCATTGAGTGAGGAGTGTACAAGGGTCTTTGTATTTGGGTTATGGGATTTAATCCATGTAACTTGTACCATGTTTTACTCAATAGTGAAAGAATGGATCTCTCGGGTGTGGACGTAGGTAGGTGTTTGGTCGAACTACGTAGAAATCTGTGTGTCTTTTTTTGGTGTGCATGTTTAATTACTGCTCATGTGCGTGTGTTTATTTGGAGAAATTTGATTCCGTGTGTTAAATTCTCAATACAAACTAGGTATGTGTTGTTGATGGAGAGGAAAAATGAGGGTAGCCATTAAACTAATGTTGCAGTTTTCAGTTTTTTTTTTTTTTTTTTTCCTTTCATCTTTTGACAATGAAAATTTAAAATGTGGTTGGTAATCATGATCTTTTTTCTTTTTCTTTTCGAAAACAACAAAAAAATCGGGCAAAACAAAATTAAATAAAAGGAAGAAGAGAAGAAGAAAGGAAGTGATTTTCAATTTTATTCTGAGAAAAGAAAACATAAACTAGGTGCTGTTTTCATAAGAATTTTAAACATTAAAAACTAGAAACGCACCAAATGAAGGGACAAGGCTTAGGGTGTTTTTGATAACTCAATTAAGAATTGAAAATAAAAATTATCAACACGTATTTTTCTTCAATGCGTTAGATAACATATCACTTCACTGATAAAGTAGCCAAAAACCTACTACAGACTTTGAGTAAAAAAGTTCTACTGAAAAAAGCCATTGGATGTAGTTTATTTCAGTATTTGAAATACTATTTTCGATACTAAAACTTCAATACCTATTTTTCAGTATTTAATTTCTAGTTTTATCAGACTCTTAGTTGACAGTTACAAAGTTAAATTTTGGCCAAATGATGGGCTTAAAAACACCCGGACAAGCCTAAAACAAAAAAAAAAACTAAAAAAAAAAAAAAAAAAAACAAACAAACAAAAAAACAAAATAAAAGTGAATTTTTGTTAGCGGAGTCGAACTCGGAATTCACAATTCCTCTACAGTCTATAGAGGATTTTTTTTTTAATTATATAAACTCTTAATCTAAATTTGTAGGTGAGAGTTGTGAAAACTCTTTTAGTTATTCTTTTTAATTTGAATACAGTAACGAAGGAAGTGTTTGGACATTGATAGTCCAATTAAATTTTGAAAATGAAAAGTTTTAACACTTGAAAAAAATAACAAAAATAGGCTAAAAACATTAAGTAAAAAATTCAAAAAGAAATAATGCAATGCAGTCAATTTCACAACTTGAAAGTTGAAACATAATTTGCAAAATTGCAAATCATCAGTAATAGAAATTCAGTACTTAAGTAGTTAAGTTTTAAAAAGATCAACAGGAATCTAAGTTAAACAACGAATAATATCTTTTGCCCATCTAATATATATATATAAAGCAATGCGAAGTTCCGCGTTGCGGTTTTTAGCTTTTGTTTTTATTTTTTTGAAAATGAAAAACATGTTTAGAAATAGTTTTTGTTTTTCCTTTTCTTTCAGAATACAATAAAATTGGGCAATAAAGAGATTTTTAGTTTTCGTTTTTGTAAAAAGAAAGCAATAACTAAATTCTGTTTTTAGATTATTATTTTTTTTAGAAAAATTAAGAACACATCCGACTTTTTGCCAGGTTCAACTTAGGAGTATGGTAAATCCCACAGGGCCCACTGAATACCCTACTAACCCAGTGGACTAGATAAGGCACAAAGCTTATGCTTTGGATAGGTGGCCACCCCATGAGTGGGACACTAGACCTAGGAAGTACTCCCAAAGATCTATTGTTAGACCGCTGAAGGAGTTAATATTTTCAGAATTTTAGAAAACAAAAAACTAGAAATCCCTACCTTAAGTTACAAATTTTTTTGGATATATAAACCAAACCAAGCCACATCAAGTCTTATGTCCTAATCATCTTCTGGATATATATATATATATATATACGGTGAGGCTGTTAAGTGAACAGAGTTGAGTGAACTTACACAGTGAACATGTTTTTTGGCCTAAAAGAACCCGCGGGCTGCCCTGTTGACCCGTGGGTTCTTTTGGGCTAAACAAGATGTTCAATATATATATAGCGAGACGCTCTTAAGAGAACTGGATAAGTGAACTAACCTAATGAATTGGGCATTTAAGCCTAAAAAACCCGCGAGTCAGCGAGGTGGGGCACGAGGCAGGCTATGGATTTTTTAAGCTTAAAAGCCCAGTTCACTGGGTTAGTTCACTTACCCAGGTCATTTAAGAGCCTTTCCCATATATATATATAAATACTAGGGTACAGGCACATGCGTTGCACATGCTAATCCCCTTTCTATTAGCTTTATTGGCTTTCACAATTTGGCTACTTTTATATTTTACCAATTTTAAATCTCCATCTCAATTGTGTAATAATTTAATTAATTCATGACAAACAACAATGTCAGTATTTTGTATATTATTTGTATTATTTTATCTCTGTTCCTATCATTTGTATAATCATACTGAATTTAGAAGTCAATCTATACTTCTAAATTCAGTATGATTATACAAATTATAACTAAAAGATCAAAATATTAGCATATGTTGTGTTTAAACTAAAGCTAAGTTGTGGTCTGGGAACTTACTAATAAAAAACAACATAGTGATGTTAAAAATGCAGACAATGATTTCTAAATTCACGGTTTAGAGTTTAGGGTATCAGAATAGGTATTCAATAGACTTACATGCAAAAATGAATTATTAGCCAAAAGATGACCAATCTGTAATTTTTCTAACAAAAATTGACATATATGTAAATATTATCTAAGTAGACGTATTTGTTGACTTTTTTTGAAGCCAATTGTAATTATGGTTGCAAAGGTTGATTGAACCTGAAATATTGAAGCCCAAGCTGATTCAATTGCCATTATTATATTAATTAAACTTTCAAAAGTTGACTTGAATGTAATTATTGTCTGAAATGACCAAATGACCCTCACACAAATCAATATATCCTTATGTAGCTATAAACATCTACAAGTAATTATGGTATAGTAAAGAGATGTTATGGTATTTGACTAACTATACAATTACCTGAAAGGACAAAACAAAAGAGAAATACCGAAATTGGAGAAATCAATTTGAGATTGCACGATTCCATAGGTGACTTAGCTTCTTTTTATTAGTAGATATAGATATGTATATGTATATATATACACTAGGTGAGCAAACATGCAAAGCACGTTCCGTTTGCGTTTCCTGTTGCATAAAGGCAAAGTGGTTATATGGCTGTGCTTATGTTTATGCAATTGTGTCTATTCCCCTAGTATTAGCTTCGTTGATTTCTTTATGCAATTTTCAATCTTGTTATCCACTGTGTAATAATTTAATAAATTAATGAAAAGGCATTGATATGTCCATAAATATTTAGCTAAAGCCAGACCACCATGTCAGCAGTGAAGGTCCCGAACTATCCGGAATGGGCGCTTGTGGCCCACCAATCCCGAGGTCATCGACTGTTACCGCTCGGGGTATTCACACAGCCTGAGCGTGCAACGTAGAAGCTCTCCACAAGGTGCAGTTTGACAACCAAGCCACTCAGCAGTTTCCTTATCTGGCCAGAAATCGATTAGGAAGGGTAAAAAGTTTGCTAAACCACTTAGGAAACTCTACTAAATTTGTGTAGATTAATTGTAATCAGATTAGGCTTCCAAATCTGCATACTTACCATGTACAGGTGGACTCTTACATCTATAAAAGAGACCACCTACCCTCTTTACAGGTGATCTCATTCTTAACCTAGAGAATAGTAGTTATACTCATTCATACACATACACCCGGCCGGTTTTACTGGTAGTGCCGCCCCAACTGTTGGCTCACCAGGCCCGCCGATGATCTGTTAGTAAAGCGCTCCAACGCACCCGTGGACATAGGTCACCTCATTAACGGGGCCGAACCACATACAACTGACTGTGTCCCACTATCTCTCTCTGAATCTCTCTTATCAATTTTCAGCATCATCAGTTTGGCGCCGTCTGTGGGAAACGATAGATTTCTCAAAAATGAAATCTCTGACTGATCAGCATGCCGCCGAAGAAGGGCAAGAAAACTGCCACTCAAACCGGTCAGGAGGATCGAACCAGCCAGAAGGATCGAGCCAGTCAGGACTCCCAGCCCGGTCGGTCGACCGCCTCTATGACCTTCAAGCAAGTCACCGCTGTACTCGCACAACTCCTAGAGGGCCAGCGACCAACCCAGTAGCAGATTGAAGCGTTGCTGGCCTGGCAGGATGAGCTTTCCCAAATCGAGGAGCAGCCCGGGAAAGGTGTTCCCAACCAAAAGCCCCCACGGGTAGACAACATACCCGCACTGCGCTCGCATCCCCGCCGGGTTAGAGACAACGTGGGGATGATAAACGTAGCCAGGCCCCTAGGTGAACCCGAAGAAAAACCAGGGCTAATCTGCGCTGGGTGGGAGACACTAGAGACATCATCAAAAGTAGGCATGCCGCCTGAAAGGAGGGGCCAGGACATATGGCCCAGGAATCGATCGAGGACCCCCCGGTCAGGAGCTGGGGAGATCTCAGGCACATGATCACCCGGAGCCGGGGCCGGGTCCTATCCCCAATGTCAACACGCTTCAAAGAAGAGGCCTCATCGTCTGATCTGACTTACTACTCGGACATTAAAAGGATGCCCGAGCGGAAAGACGTGAATGCCCAAATCCAGGACTTGCAGAAACAGATCGAGCAACTAAGTCGCAAACATCGTCACGATCATACCGACACGGAGACCTAGTCGCCCTATACCATTCGGGTCACTGAATTCCTCATCCCGCAGAAGCTTAAGCCACCGCATCTCAGCTCTTATGATGGGACAAGGAGCCTAGTGGATCACGTCCGTACCTACAAGGCCCAGATGGCGTTGGTCACCACTGTCGACGAATTACTATGCCTGGCTTTCCCCAGCACTCTTAAAGGGCCATCCATGAAATGGTTCCACGCCCTTAAACCCCGAACGGTTGATGACTTCAAGACGCTGAGCAAGCTTTTCATTAGCCAATTTGTGGGGATGCTCGATCGATCGCAATCGGACACTCAGCTATTGACCGTCAAGCAGCACAAGGGTGAATCCCTAAGGGAGTACGTGGACCATTTCAATCAGCAGAGACTCCAAATCCGTAACTTGAAAGAAACTGCGGCCATCATGGCCTTCTGCTCTGAAGTTCAATACACCAAAGTTGCTACGTCGTTCCATCGAGACAGACCGGTAACCCTGGTGGAACTCTCGGAGAGGGTCGGGAAATATATTGACACGGAAGAGTTTCTAAAGTCCAAACGGGCCAGCCTTACAGGAGATGAGTCCCCGAAAGCTACGCGGAAGCGTGAGCGCTCTGAGAAGGGTCCGATAAAAAATTCCAGGCAAGACCAGGAGAGAGGAGGTCGGGATCAGCCCCCGATCGCCTTCATGCCTCTTTCCCGACCAATCCACGAAGTCATGGTCGCCATCGAGGCGTAGAGGTTGCTTCAACAACTGGCAAAACTCAAAGCCCCGCCTGGAAAGAGGAATCGGGATAGGTTTTGCCGCTTCCATAGAGACCACGGTCACGACACAGAGGATTGTTTCAAGTTGAAGATGGCCATAGAGAAACTGATCGAGTAGGGTCATCTTCCAGAGTATGTCACAACAAATGGATGGCCTCCGTAGGGAGCCCGAGCTCCTGGTCAACCACAACCTCTTGGCCAAGTCAATGTTATCTCCGGAGGAACGTCGGGTGGCGGGAACTCACAGTCGGCAAGAAAGAGGCACGCTCGGGCATCCCGGGCGGATGTCTGGCAAGTCCAATCCACCGGCTCCCTGCCAACTAATGTATTGACATTTACCTCCGATGATGTGCAGGGTATCCACTGCCCCCATAACGACCCGTTAGTTGTAACGCTCTCTATAGCTAATTACGTGGTCAAAAGGGTGTTGGTGGACACAGGTAGCTCGACCGACATCATGTTCGTGTAAGTGTTCGATCAGCTTGGGATAGCTAGGGATCTTCTCCGTCCAATAGCCACGCCCCTGGTGGGTTTTAACGGATCTAGCACCCAGCCGCTCGGTACCGTAGAGCTCCATGTTCTTATGGGAACTTACCCTCAGTAGACCTCCCTACTAGCAAATTTTGTAATCGTGGAGGCCCCGTCTGCCTACAATGTCACTCTCGGGAGGCCTACACTCAACAAAGCCAGGGCCACCATCTCTACTCACAGCTTGACAGTTAAGTTTCCGACCCCTCAGGGACCCGGGAGCCTGCATGGAGATCAGACAACCGCCTGGAGTTGCTATAGTTCTCTTCGCCGGGAAGTCATCAAAGAAACACTGAGCGTCCAAGAGATGGACCCGAGGGATCAGAGTGATAGAGTGGGTCCGATCGAAGAACTGGAACAAGTGGTGTTGGACCCGCAACTGCTTGACCGAACGGTCAGTATTGGTACCCTACTGGAGCCTGTCCTCAGGGAGAAGCTGATTCACTTCCTGCAACAGAGTCAGGATGTGTTTGCCTGGTGTCATAAAGATATGCCCGGGATTGACCCCCGGGTGATGTCTCATTGACTTAACGTCAACCCAAACTCCCGGCCGGTGAAGCAGAAGAGATGGGGCATGGCCCCCAAAAGGCCAAAGGCATTGTCCGAGGAGGTCGAGAAGCTCCTCAAAGCCAAGTCTATCCGAGTGGTCCACTATCTCGACTGGTTATCAAACATAGTACTAGTCAAGATATGCAACAGGAAGTGGACGATGTGCGTGAACTTTACCGATCTGAACAAAGCTTGCCCCAAGAACTGCTATCCACTGCCCAGGATAGATCTCCTTGTGGATTCCACAGCCGGCCATTCGCTCCTCTCATTCATGGATGCCTACTCCGGGTACAACCAGATTAGCATGTACCCCGGGGACTAAGAAAAAACCTCATTCATCACGGATCAGGGGACTTACTGCTACAAAGTCATGCCCTTCAGCCTCAAAAATGCTGGGGCGTCCTATCAACGCCTGGTCAATCACATGTTCAAAGACTTGATCGAGAAATCTATGGAGGTCTTCGTTGACGATCTGCTGGTTAAAACCCAGGACGAGTCTGACCATCTTGAGCATTTGACCGGAGCCTTCAACATTTTGAGGAAGTTTGGGATGAGGTTAAACCCAGCCAAGTGCACATTTGGAATCTCGTTCAGAAAGTTTTTGGGGCACCTAGTCAGTAGACGGGGGATCGAAGCAAACCCCGAGAAGATCCAGGCCGTCATCAATATGCGGTCATCCAGGTCATCCAAAGAAGTATAGAGTCTGGCCGGACGGGTTGCCGCGTTGAACAGGTTCGTGTCCCGAGCAATCAATCGATGCTTACCATTCTTCAAGATCCTCCGCAAAGGCATTTTAGTGGTCAGAAGAGTACGAGGAGGCATTTCGGGAAATCAAGAAGTATTTGGCGTCACCCCCACTACTCTCAACACCCGTGCCAGGCGAGGAATTATTCTTGTACTTGGCAGTATCGCCCTCGGCAGTCAGCTCGGCACTCATTCGAGAAGAGCACGGGATATAATTCCTGATCTACTATACAAGTTGAGCACTTCAAGGTGCATAAAGTAGATACTCTTGCATTAAAAAGCTCACCTTCGCCCTCATCACTTCGGCTCGGAGGCTTCGCCCGTATTTTTAAGCACACGTGATCGTGGTCCTTACGGATTAGCCCCTCTGTAAGATCTTAAGTAGGCCCAAAATGTCTAGAAGGCTCGTCAAGTGGGCCTTAGAGTTAGAGGAATTCGAAGTGCTCTACAGATCCCGCACAGCGATCAAGGGACAGGCAGTAGCAAACTTCTTTGTTGAATTCACATACCAGGAAGACTTAGTTGAAGAGCTCGACCCACTGTTCCTATCGCCCGGGCTACAGTCAGACATCCTAACCTGGGTACTCTATGTAGACGGGTTATCCAACAAACAGGGCAGTGGAGCAGGGATCATCCTAACCACGTCCAATGGGATCCAGCTCGAGTATGCGCTTATGTTCGGATTCAAGGCCTCCAATAACGAGGCCGAGTATGAAGCCCTGTTAGTCAGATTACAAATGGCAACCTCAGTGGGTGCACTGTAGATTCAAGGGTACAGTGACTCTCAGCTCATGATAAATCAAGTCAATAAAGAGTACGAGGCTCGAGAAGATAACATGATAGCTTATCTAGCCCTTGTTCGAGCAGTTTCAAAGAAACTTCATGGGTTCTCCGTCACGCAGATACCTAGGGAGGGGAACACTAAGACAGACCGATTAGCCCGCCTTGCTTCATCTTCTGAGTCAGACTTGTCCAGGATAAGGATAGAGTACCTACCCAGGCCAAGTATGATCAACTCAGAATGATTATGATTATGAAAGATTACTTATCATAGAGGCTACGGTTAAAGTATTATAGCCTAATTCATTCACATCGCGACATATAATAGAAATTAAGTTTCGTCACTTCTCGAATTTTTGTAAAATTTGAGAGCTACATTTCGATTCGTGTTAAATCGATTTCATATTCGTAATCATTGCAGAAAAAAGAAGAAAACCATATATTATAAGAATTGGTTGCATTCGGATTTTAAAATGGGTCAAAAAGGACCCTTAAAACTGAAACAGGGGAACAAAACGAAGAAGATGAAGTCTCATTACTGACTCGCGTGCACGATCGTGCAAGCAAACTTCTCAACAGCGGCCCGCGCGAGCAACCCTTTCGCGCCAGCGGTCTGTGCTTGGCGACCTGTGTAATTTTTAACAATTTGGAATTTTTATAAAGAAATTAAAAAAAAGTGGCATACCGCACGAGCGCCCTACGCGAGCGATGTGGTCTTTTTTGGTTTTTGTCTGTTTTATGTTAAAGGACTATTTGGAAGAAGTTTTAAAGGTTTTTAAAGTTCTGTTTGGGAGATATATTAAAACAGAATCCTGTTCGTTATGTTTTGTTATAAAGGGATGGATATTAGACTTGATTATCCTCGTTCGTACGCTATTCTTGTTTTCTAGTGATTTATATTTCTGTATAGAGTTGTATTGACATACATGTGAGTCAAGTTTACATGCATGGTGAGTGATGGTCAGTGTGAAAAGAGTAAGTGGTTGAGATTGCGTGTTGGACACTCCCTAGTACTTGTGTACTAAAGTGTGATGTTTTGAGAATACGGTTTAGAGTATCTTTAAAATGCGGCGGTGACAAATTTGGACACTCCCTGGCGCCCATGGTAGCGTTAATGTGTGTGATGCTGACTTGGACATTCCCTGGTACCCGTGGTAGTTCTAAAGTGTGGCCTACTGGACACTCCCTGTTATTTGTGATATGGCTAAAGTATGAGGTAATTGGACACTCCCTGGTATTCCGTACCAAAGTGTGAGGCAAACTGGACATCCTTGGTACCCCTGTACTAAAGCCTATTCACCTTAGTATTTCAAGATACTGGAGCGAGAGAGTTGGATGATGTGTTGTCGAGAGAAAAGAGTCGGCTAGATGAGAATGGTTGCATTGTTCCATGCATGGTCACATGTTCTATGGATTGAAGATTATGACATTATCTTTACTGTTTTATAATTTGAATTCATATTGCTAACATGTTGGTTAATGAAACCTGTAAGAAAATGATAATGGTAAGTGAGTATGTTTTACATTATGAGTACGTGTTTTTAATACTCACCAGCTTCATGAAGCTAACGGCGTTGTGCGCCCTGGACATTCGGGTCTAGGTTTTTCAGGTTATAATCGGGCTGGATCGTACGGCTATGCTAATTGAAAACAACTACCCGAGAAGGGAATTTATTATTATTGCTTTATGTTATGAAACTGATTTTGTAACAAGGATGACTGTAATAGATGTTATTATTTTGTTTCAAGGCGGGTTGTGCCTTTAGTTAATCACGTGCTGTAATAATTAATATTTTGGAAAAATATTGTAAGCCTCGATTGTTCTTACTCTGATTTAAATTATTATAATGTTCGACGTTTGGGACGGAATCGATCCTTCATCCTGTCGCGACCTGCGGGTCCATAATAGAAATTAAATGCTTTCCCTATTTATGCTATGTCAGGGCGTGACAGGATTTAGTGGTATCAGAGCCAGGTTATCTTAGAACAGTTTGGCCAGGTTAGGGTTTACCAGCATAGACCCGATTCCACATTCTTCTAGCTTAAGCTTTGCACACCTGATGATACGACAGGAGGACAAACCCGGAACCCAAACGCCTAAGATTATTTCTGTTAAGATTAGTTCTGACATAAGTTAGTATCTTTTGTCAGGTATGGATCCGGTTTAGCCACTTTTATACCAGACTTGTTTGGGGGACATTGGGTCACACATGGTGCGATAGTCCCGACTTCTGTAGTATTATATCACGTCTCGATTGAGCAGCGGGCGGCTACAGCAGTGGAGCTAGAGTTATGGCACCAGGTTCACGTGATAGGGTTGGTCGATTTGCCTCATATTTGTTTGGAGCTTCTATATTTCATAGAGGCTCAGCGTTTGTTATTGATAGGGATGGTTCGCTTAGTTAATAGTGACGCCTTTTACATCCCTTAAGAGGTTCTGATTGTGCATGCTCACCTTGCTCAGCTAGATATGCCTCCACTAGTTGTTCCCGAGAAGGAGCCAGTAATTTCTAATATCGCCGAGGGCATTGATGGTGGAGTTGTTCCTTTGGCTCCTTTTGGTCTGGATGTTGATGATGATGACAATGAGGAGGACGGTACGGGGTTAGATGATTTTGCTTCTAACCTCGAGGAGGAGCTGACGCTTGTACTAGATCTACCCGAGGAGATGTTGGTTGAGGCGGATGCCCTGGGGCATGCTCTATCACTAGCCTCTCAGAGCGGTGATTTTGATATGGTAGGACCATTCCAGGTTCAGCGATTCCAACCCGTTGACTCTTTGGACTTGTTGATGGCCACCTACGGAGATTATTAATGTCCTAGATATAATCTTGTACATATTAATTACTTTGACTTGTGACCCTATCTCTTTTTGCAACTGTAATTACATGCATTTGAGTATAGGGCAATGACACCATTTTTGGCATTAACTCTTGCATGGACGATGTATGTCCCAACCCATACGAATAGGGTAGGCATTCAACTGATCATACTTTTGTATCTGTTTGACGAGAAGTTATATATAGAAATACTCTTTTGATATAGTCATTGTTTAAACTGCTTTACATTACTACTTCATTCGTGTTCCTCATTTCTTTTATTGCTTGATATGGATAGAATGGCTGGAAAATCGAGGAGGAAATGGAACCTGATTGAGGAGGCACCTTTGGCTGCCGACCCCATGGGAATGTTTGAGGTTTTTATCAGACGCCTAGAGAAAATTAAAAATCCAAATAAAAATTGGCGTGATCGCCAAATCGGGAATAACTGCTAGAGAGATTCCGTGCATTGAGGCCCGAACAGTTTATAGGGACCGCAGAATAGTGGCTGAGACAAATGGTCCGCATGTTCGAAGTTGTTTAGTACAATCAGATGGAAAGAAGAGGTTAGCTACATTTCAACTGACCGATGCCGCCGTAGATTGGTGGGACTCGATAATAGCCACCATTAGAAATGAGGCTGCTATGGGGATGACATGAACTGTGTTCAAAGGGAGATTTTTGGAGAAGTGCTTCCCATCTACTGAGAAACACAGAAGGGAGAAAGAATTCATGGATTTGACTTAGGGGATTAAATCAGTGTAAGAGTACACTACTCAGTTCGCAAGACTGTCTCGATTTGCTCCCCATATAGTTGATACAGAAGAAAAGGAGATACGTAAGTTCAATCAAGGGTTGACACCGCAGATTCGTCGCCTAACCTTCAGCCACATGGATAAGTCATTTAAAGGACTAGTTGGCTTGGCCACTGATCTTGAAGAGGACACTTGTGTAAACCGTAAGCAATTTGATTTTTGGCCACCTCAGAGGGTTAATTTTGGGAATAAGCCACCAATGTATCGTACCCAATGGCAGAAGAGGAATTTCGATGGAAGCAAGAAACTTCAAGCTAATACCTATCCGACTCAACCCTGAGTAGGAGAAGGGAGTAGTATTGGGAAATGCTTTAACTATGCCAACCCTGGTCATTTGGCTTGAGACTGCAAGGCACCTAAGTGTGCCACCAATCAGAATATAGTCTGCTATAACTGTGGTGAACCTGGTCACATCAGCAAGTATTGCACTACTTCCAAACAAGTGACTTATGGTCAATAGGGTCAGACTCGCTTGAATGCTATTATTCTCGATGTTGCAGAGTATGATGAAACTGTTTATGAAGAGGGGGATCATGAAGAAGCCTAACGCGATCAGCAAGCGGTGGAAAGTACATTAACTTTGTTAACTCCCATGTTAAAGTTTTATTTGATACGGGTGCTGCACTTTTATTCATATCTGTGAAGACTATTCGAAGACTGGGAATTTTACCTCACCGTTTAGAGAAGGCTTTGAAGGCTACCTCACTATTAGGAGCCACAGTCAAGTTAGGACAAGTGTGCAAGGATTGTCCTTTATGACTAGGAGACCGTGAGATCCCTGCAAGACTGATTGTCTTATCAATGAAGGAGTTTGACATAATCCTAGAAATGGATTGGCTCGCTCAGAATCAAGCAAAATTAGATTGTGCGAGGAAGAGAATTACATTCTCCGACAGTGGGAATCAATCTTTTGATTTTCAGTGTAACCCTTTAGGAGATATGTTTCTCACAAGATGCCTAGAGAACATCGAAGTCGTTAGTACAAAAATGACAGTGTCATCTATACTTGTAGTCAAGGACTTTGAAGAAGTATTTTAAGACATTTCTGGTTTACCACCTGAGAGAAGTGTAGAGTTCTGTATTGAACTTATACCAGGAACTGCACCGATCACTAAGGTTCCCTACAGAATGGCCCCTGCCGAACTATCGAAGTTGAAAGAACAAGTTCAAGAATTGAAGAATTTGGGTTTTGTACGTCCAAGTACATCGCCTTGGGGAGCACAAGTATTATTCGTGAAGAAGAAAGACGGGACACTTCGGCTGTGTATCGAATACCGAGAATTGAACCGAGTGACTATCAACAATAAGTATCCCTTACCTTGGATTGATGGTTTATTTGATCAACTATAGGGAGCTACAACATTCTCTAAGATAGATCTATGGTCACGATATCATCAGTTGAGGGTACGGAAGGAAGACATACCTTAAACTGCTTTCAGAACCCGGTATAGTCACTATGAGATTTTGGTGATGCCATTTGGAATGACGAATGCCCCGGTAGTGTTTATGGATATGATGAACAGAGTGTTCAAGCCTTATATGGATTAGTTTATCATTGTCTTCATAAATGATATTTTGATCTATTCTATGTCAAAAGAAGAGGACGAGTGACATCTGTAGATTACGATGCAGACACTCAAGGATCATCACTTGTATGCCAAATTCAGTAAGTGTGAGTTCTGGTTACAAGAAATGAAATTTTTAGAAAATAAGGTATCGTCTCAAGGAATTTCTATGGATTTATCAAAGATAGATGATGTATCAAACTGGGTTAGGCCAACCAACCCTACGGAGGTTAGGAGTTTCCTTGGACTCGCAGGTTATTACCGGAGATTTGTCGAAGGATTCTCTAAGATAGCCGAATCGTTGATCGGATTGACCAAGAAAGTTCAAAAAATTAAGTGGACAAATAAGCATGATCACGCCTTTCTAGAGTTAAAAGAGAGACTCACCACAGCACCGGTACTAGCTATACCTAAGCCTGATGAAAAGTTCACTATCTTCGGTGACGCGTCATATCAAGGATTGGGATGTGTGCTTATGCAAGATGGTAAAGTTATCGCCTATGGATCTAGACAGCTGAAACCGAATGAGTTGAATTACCCCACTCATGATTTGGAATTGGCCGCAGTAGTATTCGTACTCAAGATTTGGAGACATTATCTCTACGGTGAGAAGTTTGATTTATTCTCCGATCACAAGAGTCTGAAATATTTGTTCACACAGAAAGAGTTGAACATGAGGCAACGCAGATGGATGGAGCTAATTAAAGATTATGACTTCACATTAGAATACTACCCTGGTAAAGCTACCACCCTAGTAAAGCTAATGTGGTCGCTGATGCTTTGAGTCGACAAACTTGTGGGACAATTGCCTCCTTGATGGTTAGAGAATGGCGAGCCTTGGAAACATTGGCTGAATTTGATGTACAGAGTGTCGAGGAAGGAGAAGGGCAACTATTTGCATGCCTTATCCTACCGCCTACTATTATTGACTGCATTATCAAAGCACAGAAAGAAGATGAGAAGTTCCAGACATGGTTTGTTAAGATGACAGAAAAAGATCCGATAGAATGGAAAATAGGGATTGATGGAGGATATGGATGCAGAGACAGATTATGTGTACCTAATTGTGAAAGTTGAGAAATGGTATTCTAGAAGAAGCACATAAGTCAAGATTTACAGTTCACCCTGGAGGAACAAAGATGTACAAGGACATGAGAAGAAATTTATGGTGGGAAGGTATGAAGAAGGACGTGGCCGAACTCGTATCCAAATGTTTGACGTGTTAACAAGTCAAAGCCGAACATCAGAGACCCTTGGGATTGTTGCAACCGCTACCTATTCCAGGATAGAAGTGGGAACATATAACCATGGATTTCGTAGTAGGATTGCCCCGGTCTCTGCAGAATTATGATGCCATTTGGGTAATTGTAGATCAATTAAATAAGTCGGCACACTTTATTGCCTATAGTATGACATACTCGGTAGAAAAGATGAGCCGGATGTATATACAACAAGTTGTAAGGCTTCACGGTGCACCTGTGTCGATTGTGTAAGACTGGGATGCACGCTTTACTTTCGGGTTTTTGGAAAGTCTGCAAGAAGCTATGGGAACCTCGCTCAAGATGAGCACTGCTTTTCACCCTCAGACAGACGGACAAACTGAGTGTGTTAATCAGATCATAGAGGATATGCTTAGGGCCAATAGCTATCACATGCGTATTGGGATGGCTCCATTCGAAGCATTGTACGGACGACCATGTCGCTCCCCATTGTGTTGGGCAGAGGTTGGAGACATAGAGTTGTTGGGTTCAGATTTGGTGAGAAAAACTAACGAGAAGATTCTGTTGTCAAGGAAAGGATGAAAACCACACAGAGCAAGTATGAGAGTTATGTCGATCGACGACGAAAGGACTTGGAATTCAGTGTTGGAGATCACGTACTTTTTAAGGTTTCACCGACCCGAGGAGCGGTGCATTTTAGTCTCAAGAAAGGGAAGTTAGCCCCGTGTTTCATAGGACCGTTCGAGATTTTGGATCGTGTTGGGAAAGTGGCTTATCGACTCGCACTACCACCAGATGTCTGGGGTTCACAACGTGTTTTATGTTAGTATGCTGAGAAAGTACATACGAGATCCCTCATACGTGGTTAGTTTTGAAGATATTGAGACGAGTCATAATGTTCGTATAAAGAGAGGCCCGTGAAAATTCTGGATCAGAGTGTCAAGAAGTTGAGGAATAAGGATATCCCGTTGGTAAAGGTTCAATGGAATCACCCTGACGAGAATGAAGCCTCGTGGGAAGTTGAAGCTGATATGAGGAAAAAGTACCCGAAATTGTTTCATGACTAGTTAGTCTAGAATTCGGGGCGAAATCCTGTTTAAGGGAGGAAGGATGTAACAACCTGTAATTTCAATTAATTTCTAATTGCATTTCCATATTTACTCTAATTTGTATTGCTTGCTTTATTCAATAGAAACTCTTTAATTGGAGTCAAACGGTAATTTTTATAAATTCAAGAATACCAGTGTTATGTTTTCACAATTGTGATTTCATAAGGATAGAATACCTGAGATGAATTTCAAATCTGTACTTTCATAATGGTGAAAATATTTACTTTTGACTCAAACTGTATAAAACCAGAAGATTATTTCTTACGTCAATATAATTTTTTTGCATTTTTGTGGTGATCACCGTGCCACAAAAATACCAGTTGTGTTTGAAAACTGTCCACGCCGTGTTTGAATTTCCACAAATTTTGAAATCTCCGTAAAGCAAGACTTGACACTTGCTTTAATCTCATTAATACTTGCAATGATTGGCTAGGCTTGCTTGGGAATGCAAAATTGTTAAGCTATAACTTTATGCCATAAGCTATTTTCCCAAACACTTAAAGTGATTCCTAGACTAGTTGCTTATGCCTTGTTTGGCTATGCTTACCTTGTGTGTGTTAATGTTGGGCCTTAAGCTACATTTCCAAACATCTAACTTGACCCCCATGCACTTAATTAGCCCCTATAATCTGATCATATATGTATATATGAATGTATAAATTCTGTATATTATGTTTATATGCATAATTCAATTAGTAGAGTGAGCTTGAATCTACTTGGAGCCCAAGTTCTATTGATTTCCCTATATAAACTCACAATACACTCTCACACAACACACATTCAGTTCATTTTAGACTGATATACAGAGAGAAAAAGAGAGAGAATTCAGAGAGATAGAAAATTTACAGAAATTTTAAAGAGAAAGAAAGCTCATCTCCATAGCTTGAAGCTTGAACTGGGTTTGCTAATTCTTGATTATTTCTCAACAATTTCTTCAATCACCTATCTCAGTGAGTATTATTAACTCACTTAGAATGTAAATTCATGTTTATTTACTGTTGTATTAGTTTAATTTTGAAATCACTATTCTTGATTTTGTCCATGGAAGTTCAAGCTTGAAAACATGATTTTACCAAACTCAACCAAAATTTGTTTTTAGAGATGATTATGAAAGATTGCATATCATAGAGGCTACGGTTAAAGTATTAGAACATAATTCATTCATATCGCGACGTATATTAGAAATTAAGTTTCGTCACTTCTTGAATTTTTGTAAAATTCGAGAGTTATGTTTCGATTCGTGTTAGATCGATTTCATATTCGTAATCCTTGTGGAAAAATGAAGAAAACCATATATTATAAGGATTAGTTGCATTCGGATTTCAAAATGGGTCAAAAAGGACCCTTAAAACTGAAACAGGGGAACCAAAAGAAGAAGATGAAGTCTCAGTACTGACTCGCGCGCGCGAGCGACCCCTTGAGCGAGCCGCACAAGCGACCTATGTAATTTCGGACAATTTGGAATTTTTATAAAGAAATTAAAAAAAGTGGCATACCGCGCGAGCGACCTGGCCTTTTCTGGTTTTGTCTGTTTTCTGTTAAAGGACTATTTGGAAGAAGTTTTAAAGGTTTTTAAAGTTTTGTTTGGGAGATATGATAAAACAGAATCATGTTCTTTATGTTTTGTTATAAAGGGATGGATATTAGTCTGGATTATCCTCGTACGTACGCTGTTCTTGTTTTCCAGTGATTTACATTTCTGTACAGAGTTGTATTGACATACATGTGAGTCAAGTTTACATGCATGGCGAGTAATGGTCAGTGTGAAAAGAGTAAGTGGTTGAGATTGTGTGTTGGTCACTCCCTGGTACTTGTGTACTAAAGTGTGATGTTTTGAGAATACGGTTTAGTGTATCTTTGAAATGCGACGGTGACAAATTTAGACACTCCCTGGCGCCCATGGTAGCGTTAAAGTGTGTGACGCCGACTTGAACATTCCCTGGCACTCAGGGTAATGCTAAAGTGTGGCCTACTGAACATTCCCTGGCATTTGTGGTATGACTAAAGTGTGAGGCAAACTGGACACTCCCTGGTACCCCATAGCAAAGTGTGAGGCAAACTGGACACTCCCTGGTACCCATGTACTAAAGTGTGGTCACCTTAGTATTTCAAGATACTGGAGTGAGAGAGTTGGATGATGTGTTGTCAAGAGAAAAGAGTCGGCTAGATGAGAATGGTTGAATTGTTCCATGCATGGTCACATGTTCTATGGCTTGAAGATTATGACATTATCTTTACTGTTTTATAATTTGAATTCATATTGCTAACCTGTTGGTTAATGAAACCTATAAGAAAATGATAATGGTAAGTGAGTATGTTTTACATTATGAGTATGTGTTTTTAATACTCACCAGGTTCATGAAGCTGACGGCGTTGATGCACCCTGGACATTCGGGTCTAGGTTTTTCAGGTTATAATCGGGCTGGATCGTACGGCTATGCAAATTGAAACCAACTACCCGAGAAGGGAATTTATTATTATTGCTTTATGTTATGAAACTGATTTTGTAACAAGGATGACTGTAATAGATGTTATTATTTTGTTTCAAGGCGGGTTGTGCCTTTAGTTAATCACGTGCTATAATAATTAATAACTTGGAAAAATATTGTAAGCCTTTATTGCTCTTACTCTGATTTAAATTATTATAATGTTCGACGTTTGGGACAGAATCGATCCTTCAAACTATTGCAACCTAAGGGTCCATAAAGGAAATTAAATGCTTTCCCTATTTATGCTACGTCGGGGTGTGACAATAACAATCCCCCAACTAGGTAAAGAAGATAACTCCCTTCCAAACAAAATAATAAAGCATTAAATGTACAAGCTAAGCCAAGTCAAAGGAAAAGCAAAACTTAATGTAGTAACAATGATAGAATTTAAATCTGAAATTTTGATTCAAGGCTAAAGTTCACAAACTCGCAATTGCAATACACCAAGTCCAACGGGGCTAAACCTCCAACGGGGTTATCAATAATGAGCGTAGAACTCAAACGATCTACCTCCAAATACAAAGTAATCACAAATACCAGTAATAGAATATGTACTAGTATAAAACAAGAGGTATGTCCCTATACCAATGCGGAATCAAAGATGGAAGAATCCGATTATACACTCTACTCCCCTGAAATGAAAGGGAGAGAAATAATGGAATCATAGATAAGATCCAATAAAATGTGGTAAACAACCCACGATAACTGATCAGATAATCACAAGGGATCGAAAATAGAATCTGGTGAAAACAATAGACATCGTCTACCAATCCAAGCAATGGAGAAAAAAAAACTCTCAAGTCATGAAATGAAAACAAATTATCTCATAACCTCAATAACACAATCGACAACTGATTGACCAAGGAATAAGGTTAACTCAAGGAAACATCTGTGGAAGATGGGGAGCAACACTGACTTTCAAAAAGTATGCTTATATGAGCTCAACACGTTAACTAAATCGAAGAAGTCAACTAAATAGACTTGCAAAAAAAAAATCGGCGTAAGGAACAATATGGATATAAGCAATTCCAAACAATAGGGCTCTCAAGTTATGAAATAAAATGAATCATTTCATAACCTCAATAACTCAACCGATTTCTTACTGGCCAAAGAGTAAGGTTAGCACAAAAGTAACATCCCATGAAATATAAGGAACAACACAAATTAGCAAAAGTACGTACGTTCGAATTCAACGCGATAATAAGGTCGAAGAATCCAACTAAACAAACTTGTCGAATAAAATCGACTCAAGGAATGACATGGGATACACATAAATCTGAACAATGTAGGACTCTCAAGTTATGAAACAAGAATTAGTTATTTCATAAATTCAACAATCTAGTTGGTACCTCATCTACTAGGGAGTAAGGCTACCATGGAGGTAAATCGGAAAAGAATAAAGAACAACACTTACTTGTGTAGAGCACGACACTCTCGAGTTCGATTTGCTATATATATGAAAAAAAATATCAAAGTACTCAACTAAACAATAGTACGAAGTTGAAATCAATTTCAATCATAACAAGTCCAAGGGAAGGACATCATGATGCCAAAGGTGGCAATTGGGAACACCCAAATAAAATGTAAGGGTGAGGTGAATTATAATCAAGAAGACATAAGTTTTTCATCAAGAAAATTTGAAAGGATGTGATATGGGTACCCTTCCAAGAAGGCTAAAAACAATGGGGGCAAAAAGGCCTTTTCGAGAATCGAAGATTACAAGGATGAATCAATAGATCTAATTCAAGTAAGTATTACAAAGTGAGGAACTATACCTGCTCACAAGAAAGAAAACACGGAAACATATAGTGTTTCTCAAAATAAAGTCGAATGTTAACCAAACAATGTCAATAGTGAATTTCTAGTAGGGACCGATAATCAATTCAAGAAAATGATCGATCCTACTAACTCAACAATAACATACCCATCAAAACGGTCTAGGCATTTCAACATAAAATAGTGAAAGAAGGTTCACAAACTAATGAGACAATTATTTCTCAAGAAAAGTGACTATCATTGAATCTACAAGAATTTACTAATGTAGGAAAAAAATTTATTATTAAGCAAAGAAATTGATAGGCTCAAATAATCTATTACAAGATAAGAAGGTTGAATCATTATTCAATGGACTCGAATGATTTACACGAGAAGAACAAAGTTGAATCATTAATTAATGGACTCGAATGATTTCCACGAGAGTAAGAAGGTTGAATCGTAAATCAATAAATCATACGATAAAGATGCTCGTAGTTAACTCAAAGGAATTATATAATTCTTTTAACGAACAAGAGATTAAAGAAAACTCCAAGAATCGACAATATGATAATGAATAAAGGAGAAAATACTTCACAACATCAAATAAGTTACAAGTAGTCAATATGAATACATCGATTACAAGTAACTACCCAACGCTATTAAAATTATGTCGTATATCACTTTAACTTTATTTAATCATCCAAGTAGCATCGCACAAGGAGCAAATCAAATCTCATGTTACATTAATGTAAACATATAGAACCTATGCATGTAAGCATGGGAACACATAATCCCAGAGGCATGTAACATCAAGCGATCTCGACAAAGAACTTTCAATTTAAAGTAAGCAATGACATAACTCATCATGTATAACTATAAAGCAATCTAACGAACACATGTATACATAAGATAACATTGTTACAAGGTGTTTAGACATGTGGTCATTCAAGCATATAAGCATGTTAGCACATAATCGCGTAGGCAAGTAAACATGCTCACTTAATCAATATCTCAACTTTAAATGATAACTTCAAATTTAGTTGATCACTTATGATCACAATTTAAATAACAAGTAATAGCCATGCATAAGCCCAATAAACTCCCAAAGTTCTAAAGTATTCGAACCCGGTTAGCTCTGATACTAATCTGTAATGCCCCAAAATCCACGACACGTGGACGGGTCAAAGAGTCCAAGAAAGAGGTTAAGAAGAAGAAGAAGAGATCCTAAGTGGACCAACCAAACAGTGCGGAAGCCACAAGAGAATCCTACGTGGATTCCAAAGAAAAGTCAAAAATTCAAGGATCGACCCATGAGGACCAAACGGGTCAAATAGGGTCAATCAACATTGCTTTGGTTTTCAAAGAAGTTTTAAAATGACAGAAATAAGATGTATCGAGAGTTGAAGAAAAGAAGAAGAGGTTTAATTTAAAGTTTTCATGAAATCAAGGTCTGAGAATTTACAACCAAACGGTCCCTTAAAAATCAAAAGTAATATTTTTCCCACAACATACAAGCCACAGGCTTAGTATAAACCAAATTAAAATTTTAAAATTTAAAGTTTTAGAAAAAAAAAATTACTATTCACGGACAGAGGATCTTTCGACCAGTACCCTTCGACCGGTCGAATGTCCTCTGTTCATTACTCCTACCAAATTTTAATGTTTTGGAAATTTTCTACGTATAGGACTTGTATAGCTATACCATTAATATATCAAAACGACCCAAAGGAACAACGGAACATCCGAACCAACGTGGACATGATTTAAAAGGGTCTAAGTAAAAGAACTAACAAATGTCCGAATCAACATGAATAATCATTTAATGTTAACATGCATCCATAGGCGACTAAAAGTCCCAATTACAAGTTTGATTACATTAAGTCTGGGATTCTAACATTGTTCTAAGTAAAGGGCTAAACATGTACCCGAGTCAAGTATCAAATGAATTGAACTATATGATTCACATATATTACAATGTCTTTCTAGACAAAACTAGAAGCTTGAAATATTTTCAAAACTAATATTCTTCTTGAAAGAAATCTTCAAAGTATGATGACATGCGTCGAGTAATTCTTGGGCCTTGCCCTAACTTGATAATACCTGAAAAATGGTTTGTCGTTTTTATGAGAACGACGGCTCATAGAAAGTATTACAAGTATATGTTGTAAATTTCATACAAACTATGAAATGAATGCTATGAATGCCATCTAGGCAAATACGAGTGAAATAAGCCCAAGGGCCATGCATGATGGAACCACTCCCCTCATTACCGGACTGTGAGCAATCCCCCACTAGGAACTTAGCATACCAACCATCCGAGAGCTAATCAGTTATTAGTTGGAGTTTAGCACGTTCTTAGGTATGTCCACATTGTCTCACCACACAACCCACATCCAGATTTTCACTTTTATCATTTATCCACTCTTTGAGATTTATCCCCGACGTGGGATTTCTCATAACATACATGTCATTCTATGCAGTTGCCTACTTGGCCATAAATTCTTTGAATCCCTTGATTCGTATGTCAATGCCCACACATGAATGAAATTAACATTTCTATATCAATGTTGAATTTATGAGATAATCCATTCATAACAATTTAACATTGTTTCTAAACTTTTAAAGAAACATCATTACTTGAGTTCTATGATTTCAAGAACAACACATATAACTTTACAACATACTTTTTACTTCAAGTGTGCAATCACATAGGCATGTAAACATTTAATTCTCTAATTCAACATATGTATATCAAAACACATATTTTCAACCTAAAGACTAAGCACAAAAGCACATAGTCAAATAATTATGCTTTCACCCCAAATTGATAAACATTTAATCAATTAATCAAATAGTCAACTAAGGGCATTTTAAACATTTAATCAAGCTCATCAACACGCACTTAAGCTAGGGAAGAAGTCAAGAGAGGATTCACCTTAGATCCATTCCAAACCCTAACTTTCAAAATCACAAAGAAATTCATAGTAGGTATGAACTTTACAAAATATAAAGGTAATAAATTCTACCTTGGTGTCCTTGAAAAAGAAGCACCCAAACAAGCCCTATGGAGAGAGAAGAGAAATCCCGAAATGGTCATAGATGCCAAAATAAATGGCACCCAAGCGTAGCCCTTGTCGAGGTGATCATTTTCGCTCTTAAGGGTTTGCTCCAAAAATGGCTTGAAGGTCCTCAAAATGAAGCTTTAAGGTTGAAGCTTTCACGGGGGTTTTGTCTTCCATTATTGAGAGAGAAAGAGAGATATAGAGAGAGAAGAAGAAAAGAGAGAGAGAGAGAGAGAGAGAGAGAGAGAGAGAGAGAGAGTAGCCGGATAGAGAGGGAGAGGAAGATAGAGAAAAGGGCAAGCTTCCTAAAGAAGCTTTGGTGTTAGTTGGGGGGATCCCACAAGTTACACACACATAAATATAAGCATATATACACACATATGTGCCAAATTAAATGCAAATGTGATAGTACAAAATCAAATGTTAGGCATTAAAGTGTACAAGTTAAAATTGGGTCCACACATCGACCACCAATTTACCAAACCTTACTTAAAATTTCAAAACATCACAGAGTGACATAGAAAATCTTACCAAAAAAAGTGTAGGTCTAAAAACATTCGCATCGGGAGTGCTGCCCCTAGACTCCCGTATAAATCCATTAATGTGTGAACATTTGTACAATCTCAGCCCCCTTAGCTTAACTAAAAATTCGGGCTCCACCCTTGTGTGAGTGTCTTTCTTTCTTATCCCAACTTCCAAGTTTTTAGGTTGAATATATCTATTGAAATTTAGTATCACACAAGTTGATTGCGCTATTTTAATTTAGAGTTAAGTTCAATTAAGTTTTCTTAGCAAAAAAAAAAAAGAAAAATTTGGTGGAAAATCTCATTCTACTTATGTTTGTTGTAATAGACTCACCAATTGGTACTTTCCAATGATAGACCCTATAATTATAAATGTTTTTAGAGATTAGTCCAAATTTTCTTATTATAGAATTATTAGATGTCTTTTCTTCCCCTAACCTATTTATACAAAACCGTATATATATACAAAACCGTATATATATACATATACACATATATTTAATTCAGATTTAATGATTACATCAGTTACCAAATCTGACCAAATCTAATCAAATCCCAATTGATATTGGTTACAATATATATATAGAAATTTTATCATAATATTTTAGGATATTACTTTACAAAACGGTTACAAACGAATTTCACCATTTCTAATTTACAGTGTATTGCATATTCAATCTAGATATCACATTATAAACGAGTCTTTCTGCGGGTATTGAATTTTACACTGCAAATAGATCATTTTTATACTGTAACTGGTTTATTAGTGTGAAATTTTACATTGCAACTGGTTTATTATTGAAATTTTATACTACAAAATTCACTGCTTTAATTAAATCTGATTTTGACTTGCCATATATACACATTAATTCTGGTAGTTATGATAGCATTTTGACTTGCCAGTATCTCATTTTGAATTAATATCCCATAATTATAGTGCTTTCCGTTTTTTGTGTCTGTGCCATAAATCACGTTAGGTTTTGAAAAAAAAAATTGTTTCACAATTTCTAATTCACAGTATTGCATATTCAATCTAGATATCACATCATAAATGAGTCTTTCTGCGGGTATTGAATTTTACACTGCAAATAGTTCATTGTTATACTGTAACTGGTTTATTAGTGTGAAATTTTACACTGCAATAGGTTTTATTAGTGAAATTTTACACTGCAAAATTTCACTACTTTCATTAAATCTGACTTTGACTTGCCATATATACACATTAATTCTGTTAGTTACGGTAGGATTTTGACTTGCTAATATCTCATTTTGAATTAATATCCCATAATTATAGTGCTTTTCGTTTTTTGTGTTTGTGCCATAAATCACGTTAGGTTTTGAAAAAAAATTTGTTGAAAAATCTAATCTCCTATCCCTTTATTTTTGGATATCTAATAAATGAAAAGAAAATCCCAGGATTTTACGTATCTACATTATGAGTTTGTCACATCTTGCTAATGTCATCCATGAGTTTTCTGTTCTACCAATAATCATTTATCCATGGGTTTTCTGTTCTACCAATAATCATTCATGACAGTATGTATTATACTGCATTCGTGAGAGTTTTAAGATTGAAGGAGATAATAATAGATCGAGGAGAAGATATCAACTTAATTGGAATAAATGAATGAATTTTTCACTGAGAGTAGTGTGAAATTTCACACTGCTGAATAATATTTAGATTAAATTTTTCACTGCGACTAGTATGAAATTTCAAACTGATACTACGAAAACCCTATTAAGATCAAATATGTTTTACATACTGCCACAAATCAAATTTGTTTCTCTAAAACAGAAAGATTCAGAACAAATTAACCCAATAGCCACTCTCAAATATCAATTAAGAGCACAAGACAAACTATTCGACAAAACACCTTGCATGCATCCAACAGGACCACGCTAATCCACCCCAACCACATTCAAAAATAAAACCAATACAAAGGCAAACAAATTTAAAGAAAAGAAAAAACCATCAATCCCACAATGAAACTACAGCAGATAACTCCATTTCAAAAGCACCACTATGAAGCCATCACATTCCTGCGAAGGTTGTGAAAGCCTCCAATACGTCCAATAGAGAAAAGTAAAAACAAGGCTCTGCCGAAAAAAGTTGACAAATCTGTGTTGGTGATCTTCTCCAAGATAGCTGCTTCTTTTTTGGTCTTCATCAAAACCATGCTGCGAAAGAGCAATAGTGTGAAATTTCATACGTTTGCAATGTTAAATTTTGCACTATGAAATGAACGATCCATCAAAGTCAATTATTGTTGGGGAATTTTCACACCACCGAAAGTTCTTGTAGAATTTTACAAATTTTCCAAATATGCAATAGTGAGTGCTAAATTCCAGACTACAGTCACACGCAAAAACTAATTTTTCCCCAAATCTTGTCTTCAATCCCACAATGATTGATCCATTAAAATCATACATCAACATGTAGTACCAAAATTTCACATGACTGAAAAAAAAATCTCACATTTTCTCCCCATTGTCGTTACTCGTCGGAGCCATACGGCCGGAGCCTCACCGTCACGCTTTTTGGACGCCTAGGAAGTTTTTTTAGCTTGCAATTGAATATAGAACCCTATATGTTCTTGGAAGGAGGTGAACAATCAACTGATATGTAGTACATTTTTTAGAGAGAGAGAAAGTATGAAACGTTGGAGAAGATGAAATATATATATATATATGTAATACCCGTAAAATTTCCGTTAATAAAATCTGGTCCCCGTATTTTATTCGTATTATTCCAGTGTTTTAAATTTCGTAATTCCAGAACCTGATTAACACGCGTTCGTAATTATTTATTAATAACTTAGTCTGCAAGTTGCGAACCCGGACTGACTTTTCACGTAAAACTGTAAAATCTGCGTTATATTAGACTGCATTGCACGTTAACCTAAGCGACGATAACTCACACATTTTTGGAAAAAATGGTACAACAAGAATCTTACCCTAACTAGCTTAAACCTAGTGGGTAATGACACTACCCAAACAACCACTTAACCTTTGGGCCCTACCCAACCAAAACCCCTCCTAACCCGCCGGATACCCACACAAACCTCCCCCTTAACCACCGGATTTTAACCCCACCACACCCAAACGCCGGTCACACCCTCCCCTAGGATACTATTCCAATCAATCCCCCTCCATCTTTTCTGTTCATATCAATCAGATTCCACAGAATCTATGCATACACAGAGGTGAGTATGTGTGAGGTGGTGTGTTTATATACAGGAACCATTTGAGAGGGAGAGAGACCACCGAGAATTGAGGAATGAACACACACACACATCCTGTCCACTCTCTGGATACACTCACACACCAAAGAAGAGAGAAAAGGAGAAGAGGACCACCGGAGGAGCAGAAAAGAAGGCGCAGAGAGAGAGAGAGAGAGAGAGAGCTCGCCGGAGAAGCAGAGGAGAGAGAGAGACCCGAGATCACTGGTATAAGACCCTACACCCCCTTATGTTATTCTTGAATGTTTTAGGCACCTCACACATAGTCACAGATCCATACACGCACACCCAAACAGAGCCTTAGGCTCTGGTAATGGCAGAATCGCCATTAGAGCCCCTCACCGGAGCTCTATTTTTTGAAACATGACCAAAACCCATTTTTTTTGTACCAAACAGGTCCCTGTGATCCCAAATAGACCCCATAGAAGCAGCTTTTGAATTGAGGTACGTTTAGCAACCCATGCAAGCGATTATTCTCCATAACCCGAAAGAGAATAATCCACTAGTGGGTCTAGAAAACGAATAACCCACGTTCTAAGCTCCTAATATGTGATAGAGGGCCTCATTCTGCTCCTTTTGGCGTTGGAATGAGCGATTTTCATGGTAAGACGAGAGAGAAACAAAGCCTAAAAGTTTTCCGGCGACGGGCTCGCCGGCGGCAGCATCGTGTGAAGTTTGGAGAAGACCCGACCCGTGGATCAACGGGTTATATCGTTTACCCGAATGGGTCGGGTTCTGGGCTAGTTGGGCGGGTTTAGTTGTGAGTTTATATGGTATTAGGTTCGGGTTATGACAAGTTATTACGGGCCGGGTTCGGATCTTTTAAGTTGGTTCAGCCTCAGTGTGTATATGGGCGACCCGTTGGACCGATCGGATCTGGGTTGACCCGCGGGCCTGCTAACTATTATTATTATTATTATTATTATTATTATTATTATTATTGTTTTTATTTAGTTAATAAATGATAAATGTTATTAATTGGTTTTAAAATTTTGCAAAATTAGTTTTAATTTTATTTCAATAATCTGAAATATAATAATATATTCTGAAATTATTATTATTATATATATATAGTATTGATTATCTATTATTTTAAATATATCATAAAAGAGTTATTAATTATTATAATTGGTTTTAAATAATTAAAGCATTTTTAAAATAGTTTTATATGCCCAAAAATAATACTTTAATAAGCTGAAAATATTATTTTTTATAATAACCCTGTATTCTGAAGTAAAAAAATGTAATTCTTATACCCTATGCTTATTATTTATTTAAAAACGATAAATAATAAGTATTAGCATTAAATAAAAATAATTAGGTAATAAATACCTAATGACCACTTTTAAATGTAGGAAAATTATGTTAAAATTTTCCCAAGACCTAATGTCTCTAACTTGTAAATTATTAATTATAAAACCCAACTTTAGTATTTCTAATATTATTTAATTGGTTATTAAGGACCCGTTTGGTCGGATTTAAATTATTTTAATACCAAACGAACTCCGAAAATTATGAGAAAAATATTACTATCCTATTTTAAGGCCTAGTATTTAATAAAAATATTTATAAAGGCCAAATACAGTCGTAGATCATATTTTATAATTATGGGACCCCGCAGTCTATTATTAGACAATTTAAACTTCGGAAATTCATAATAAATAAACCGTAGCTCAGAAAAATACGCGATCAGTTCCCAAAACCTTAGAATAATGTCTAAAACATCCCCTTAAAGTTTGGTGACCTTTCGACACGGTCAAAAATACAGCTTATCTTTAGGGCCCAAACTGGTATAGAAAACCCAGCCTTTATGCGACGGACTCCGATTTGAGTCTAGTCAATGGCGTTGGACTCAGAATGATGTCCAGATCATCATATTGAGGTTTAGGGACCCACCCAGCACAATTACCATTATGCCCCTGATTTTAGTAGACTTATTAATCTATGTTCTATGTAATCTTAATGCTTTGTAGGAACCGCTACACTTGTTTTTACGCACCCGCATCGAGGTGAGTCGCTCTAACTCACTTGGTATATTATAGAATTATTCCTTGTTCATATATGTATACCCAGTGCATCCTGTGTGGACAATACTGATAAGTATTAACCATGTGAATGTTAAGATTCTTACTTATATAAGGAATGCATGTTAGTTAACTATACCCCATGCTCAGTTACTATTCGCTGATATTCTTGTTATCATGATTTCTATTTCTGTAGTCACATAAACATTCATATAAACATGGTCGAGTCTTGATGTCAACATTGACGTCTGCATGGTTAGTCACGGGGACTAACCCAATCATATCCATATATACATTGAATGGACCGAGGTGGTCCGAGTGGCACAGTCAAGTAAATAGGAACAACAATGAAACTGCTATAGGGCCCTGCTAGGCGACGATAGCCAGAGTTTCCATTGAAATTATTGAAGTTATGCATGGATTGATGATTGATACGCTATAGGGCCCTGTTAGGCGACGATAGCAATGTATCCATCAGAATACAATAGTTACCTTACAAATGCTATAGGGCCCTGCTAGGCGACGATAGCGCTGTAACTATTCTATTCTCCCGGCAAGGTCACGAGGACATAAGAGTCCAATGATTACACTCTTTTTAAAACCAAAACTGCTATAGGGCCCTGCTAGGCGATGATAGCAATGTAATCATTCTACTCTGAGCTAACGGCGTTACACTGGTAATGTAACAAGTCACATGAGTCGGTTGTGGTGTTCATGGTCGAGTTAAAGTCGAATATATCGATATTGCATTATGTCATCATTCTACATGTCATATACTCATTAATATTGTTTCAAGATATGTTGTACTTGTATATCCTTACCTGTATTAGGAGTGATTGGTAAAGACGTTCTCACTTAGCTTCAAAAGCTAACGGCTCCTTCCCTGCCCTGGACTTTTTACGTCTAGGTTATGATGAGGAGAACTATCAAGGTAACAATGAAGATGAATATCACTATCCTCAGAATGGGAATTATCAGGAAAGTGACCCTGAGGCAGACTATCAGGAAGAGCCTGATAACGAAGGTTATGGGTTTGCCAGTTAGAAAGAAGACCCTGGCCTACTTTCGTATTAAGACTTCTCTTATGTTTTAATTATCTTTTGGTTGATGTAATATTTAAGTGGCGTAGATCACCCAAACTTATCTTTTGTGGTTTTTATTTGGAACTTCTGTAATAGCCTAAGTAGCAAAACACTATAAGTTCCCCCATGAATACCATTAGGCGCTTTTGTAAATTTCTTACTCTGATCTATATATATTTTGTTAGTATGTTGCACGGATAGGTCAGTTTTATGTAACTCGTCATTCCCTACGGGTCCAGAAAGGAAATTTTAAATTTTCCCTATTTTTGGCTACTCCGGGGCGTGACAATATATATTATATATATATTTAGTGTTTAAAATTTAAAACCCCTTGATTTTGGGTGAGTTTAAATGGGCATGATTCTTTTGATGAGTCATAGGGTAGTTTGGTCACTAAATAAACATATGGATCTATCATTAAAATGTTGTATGAGTTGGGTCAATTACAACAAACTTAGAGTAGATTGGATTTATTACTAATTAACTAAAAAAAAAAAAAGGGTTCAATTAAAATTTTTTTTTTTCCTTATAGAAATGTCCTCCGTATATGAATATAAAGTGACTATTGAGTGAAAGAAAAAAAATTTGCTTTTAGGGATTTTTAAAATCAAATTGGACTTTAAACTCTTGACAGATAGTTGCAAGGATTTCCGCATAAATTTCTATTTTTTCCCGAGTCCTTAAACTCATCCTTTTCATGAGTAATACCACAATGTCATTACATATGATCTTTTCAATTCATAGCATTTGAGAGGTACCTCTATACCATTGCATGTAGTATCACTCTCATAAACATTGTTCTTTTTTCATTCTCAATGCCTCCATAATTTTCACCGTCAATATTGATCTCGTTTGCTACATTAATTTATTTATTTTTTCCTGATTTCAAAATAAGTTAATTTACACAAAATTTCGACAACTTAAAATTTTTTAACCGTAACTCTACTAAGACATCTCTACAAATTCTGACGTTTTAAAGATTTTCGGCTACAAATTTTAAAATTATCAACATGACTACATCCTTATCAAGTTGTTGAGTGAAGAATTGTCAGTAACAACCTTACGCACCCAAACCTGTGTGTATCTTAAAGCTTATCCAGAAGCTTTTCTTCTTCTTTTTCCAATTGATCAAGAAGGTCTTCACTTGAGAATTTTAATTAGGTCATGTATGGCATCTTCTTGTTTCAGCTTATCATCTGCCTTTTGATTTTGTGGGTCCCGTCTATTCTTCTTCGACAGAATCACGAGGAACTTAATCCAAACTGGTTTCATTTTTCCTAATGCTTGGTTCGGTATAAGGAGGGGAAATTGATTTGTAGAGTGAGGTTTTTGTTTGGTTAATACTGAGGAAAATAAGGAAGGAAAAAAATAGAGTTGAAAATAAATTAAGAATTTGAACCTTTTCAGTAAATTCCCTGCTCTTTTCTTAAGTTCCTATAATTTTTTTGCAAGTTTTCAATGTGGAAAACAATTGGCAACAATTTCCCTTTGCCTTCCCTTTCCCTTCCCTCATTACGCAAACCAAACGGAGCCTAACAAAGATTAGAATTGTATGCAACTTGTAGCACAAACATCCGCTGTAGCACAAAACTCACTACGGATATGTGATTTCCGGGCAGTGGAAATTTTGCATTTTTTTTTTATTTTTTTTATTTAAGGCTCCCCCTTCTAAACAAAAACTGGACCTTATGATATATCTATTATACTATAAAAACGTATGAGCAAGCACGTCAAAAAATATGAACTTCCTATTTTACCCTTATTTAACGAATAAATTACTTATTTACCAAAGAATTCTCTCGCTGGCTTTCCAAAATAGTCTAGAAGTCAATAAGGGATTCTTCAGTCATTTTAGGTTGGGCGTCCTTTAGGACACTAAGCAACCCCTCCATTCCTCCACGTATGGACTGTAAAGTCTACAACAGTCATTCATCTACACATCTACGTAAGAGATTTTTTTTTTTCGCCTGGGTTCAACCCCTCTCTCTCTCTCTCTCTTATATCCTTCCTGTTCTCGATTTCTCTCTCTCATCGTCTCTTTCTTCTACTGTCTTGTCTTTCTTCTTCGTCTTCTCCAATTTCGGCTATTCTTTCTCTCTCTCTGATGCCAGTGTTCCATACTTTCGTTTCTTTGTCTCAGATGTCGATTCACCATAATCGACTCAGCCGATCAGGTTGAAGATGATATCAAGGAAGAACGGAATCTCGCACTGTCGATGTCTGATTCCTAAAACCCTAATTTGAAGCAACCATCGATTTTCAAAGTCATCACGGGACACCGTTTCCTCGACGATTAATTATGGAGTCATCAGATCTATCAAAATTTTCTTCTATTCAGGTAATTAAGATCGACGACATGTACTTTCCCCAACTACTGATTGTGTATCTCCATGGGTTTATAGATGTGCATGTCAATATGATTGTGTCACTCTGTTTGGTTAAAAAAAAATTGAACGAATTTGGATTTGATCCTCTCTCATCTCGTTGTTTTAATCAGTTTCCTAAGTCTCTCAACATCCGCCCATCGAAAAGGTATTACTCTCTCTCCCTTTAATTCTTTTGTTTACTCTTCTGCTTCAAATTCTCCTCGTAAAAACCGAAACAAAATTTGTCATCATCCCTCTACTAACTAGTTGGTCTTCCTCGATTTTTCAGTCTGCGAACACATACAGACTTCGCCTTTGTAGATTTTCCAGGTAAATATCCACACAAGCCCTTTCAATTTGGAATTCCCCATTTTAAAGTCGTTCCCAGCTAATTTTCCAGGTTAGGAACTTTTAATTTCAAAACAGGAAAAATTTGATTAACCAAGTCAGAAATAATTGGGTTTGAGACAATTGGTTTTCTAGGGTTCCAAACAGTCACAAAGCTAATCTTCAGCCTTTTATAGAATTGGATTCTCTCTCTTCTAACCGGTTGGTCTTCCTCAATTTTTCAGCTGCGACTATAGACATTTCGCCTTCCCAGATTTTCCAGGTAAATATCGAAACAAGCTCTTCCAATTTTAATTTCCAATTTTTTAAACATTCCTGGCGTTGTTGAGAAAAAGCTTGATGAAAAAAAGAGGACAGACTGATTTTCCCACATTTATTCTGTTTATATGATGGATTAAAATTTAACTGACGCTGGGGTTTTGCGTACATTCAGTTTCGTTTATGTTCTGAATTGAGCCGAATCATTTTGTATTTTCTTCTAATAAAACTTCTTGTATATTTAAATTTATTCCCTTATTTAGGTTGTAGCTAATTCCCAATTTACTCTTTTTTTTTAAACAAATAAAAAACCAGTGCCTTCCTATGTGTAGGCTGCTAGCAGTTGAATTTTTCCATTTAATGAAAATGGTTTCTTAATCTCAAGTAATTTCACGTTCGTTTTCCCATTCAGAATTCAATAGTAGGAGTGAAGTAATTCTTCTTCGCTCAAAGGTTGATAAGAGGGGTGAATAATAGTTTATGTTCATGACTAATTCTATACTTTCGAATTCCCCCTGTATTTCAGTACAAAAAACATTTCGTTAAAATATACTTCGTAGCTATTCCAGTTTTTAAGTTCTCAAATTGCATTTACTGACTGTCGATTTTAGTACTGGTGTTTTGGAAGTTTAATGCTACTGAATGTATTTTTTCCCCGCTAGGAATGAGTTGGTTATGGAACTTGGTAATTTTTAGTTGGTTTTCTCTTATTAGAATCTAATTGTTAACTTTCTTTTAAACCACTTCAGTCGGTTTAAAAGTATTTTCTTTTGCCAGACATCTTTAGTTTTACGAATTTTGTAGCCACTTTGCATTTCCTAATTTCCAAGTGTTCATATATTTTAAAATTATACTTCCAAGTCCAACTACGGATGTTCTCTAAGTGTCAAACCAGTCAATGTGGTGTTTTCTGGAACTTTGTATTTTTAAAAAAGCTCTACCATGTTCATTTAGCATCTTGGTTAATGTCAATCCTTGTAAGGATTTAGTTTCTCAGAAGTACACTGGAAATTATTCGTAGTGTCAACTTAAGTAAATAGAAATTACACTGAAAGGAAAACCTCTGATTAATTTTGCACTTGGTGTGGAAATTTGATTTTTACAACAACCTACTTTTACTATGGTTTTATCGTCCTAAATATTGTACACAGTTACTATTTAGATTTTGGAAAGGTTGTATAAAGTTTGAAGGTAAGAACAAGCTTACAAATGTTGCCATGTGAACTACTTTTAAATTATGTAATGTTGTATCCAACTTTTATCTTTTCAGTGGAGTCCTACCCTCGTGCTCCGTGGATAGAACTATCGCAATATGAGATACCCGTTTAGGGAAGACACCAGCAGCTTCTATAAAGGTACACAATACAGATGTGAATGTAATATCCTGGAACAGTTATATAGAACATTCTTTACTTCTTCTTTATCCGGTTCCAATTGTTGTGCTTTTTTGGGTTATGAAATGCCCATCTACTGTTAATAGGTGTTTTGTTTCTGCTGTAGCTGTTGTCTCGGAAGCCCTAGCTCGACTTAATTTACAGTTCGACCAGGTATAATCTATACAAACACGCCCATATATGATTTATGGTACAAATTCTTCGTCTTCAATTTGAACATCTTCATTTCGTGGACATTAAATAAATTGTGAATTTAAATTGTGTTCATTACTCTTTTGCCTCAAATTTGCAAAAATGAGGAGCTACTATTAATAGCTATTCTACTGTTGATAGCTGTTCTATTTCTGCTGTAGCTGCTGTCTTCCAAGCCCCAGCTGGACTTAATTTTGAGCTAGACTATACCAAATTTGCATATTAGATCCATGACTAACATGTTGGAAATATAACTTAAAATTTTCAAGAATTAGCTCGATCAATGAATGGAAAAATTAACCATTAGGTATTTGTGTAGTGTCAAGGAATTGGAAAAGATGTTCTTCAAAATAAGTTTACTTTGTTGCAGCAGTTTCAGGTGAGATATCATCCTCGGACAACACTTGATCAATAAAACTACTTCAGTACATTTTCTTAGGTTACTCACATATATGCACAATTTCAAAAAAAAAAAAAAAAACAAAAAAAAAAGAATTAAAAGGGCAAACTAATTCATGTAAAACAAACTTCTCAAGTGAAGGTAACGTCTATGTGACCGTTGTTAACACACCCGCAATTGCATTATCACACTATGTCAGTTCCTGCATATTCTGTTTCCAGTTCCGATACTTCACATGAGCACAATTCGCTAAACTTGATCCCAGAGTTGCCACTTGCTTTTCCCTCCCCTTCTCGAGTTTTTCTAGCTTTAGCTGAATCTCTGCATTCCTTTTATCAATCTCTTCAACAATGTATTCTGAAATAGCTTTAACTCGAACAGTCCTTTTTGCTCGCATTAACCTCTTTAATTGATCAGCAATAAACTGAACTTTGAATCGTGCATGTTGTGCATATTTGAAGGAGAGCCCCCATGAGAAAAGTCCACTTTCACTATGCTGCACAAACTTGGTGTTTTGCATACTGTATATGGCTTCACAAAAATTATTAACTACACACATTTTCGCTTTAGGACTCAATGTAGATTCTCTACTAACGCTTTTGTTAAAAGTACCTATAAGAGACATCAAATTTAAATTAAACTTAGAAGGAAAAAATAAATACTGCCTAAAATTGTGAGACCCAATGAAAGTTTGAGAAAAACATGAAACTATACCGATTTTCCTTTTCATAGGTCTAAGTGTGAGACTACAAAAATGGAATCTAATGGGTGTTGAGAGAAAATAGAATGATCACTAATTTATCTTTAAAATTACATAATTAAACTGGTAAAATTATCTGATATCCCCAACATTGTGCTTTAATTTAGAATGCATTATTTAAAGTATTTATTTATTAATGAGAATAATCAATATAAAAAGAATACAAAAATACATGTAGTTTTCTCAACTCATGAGTAATCGCATGAAGAATAACCATTTTCAATTTTAATACTTTCTTGGAATGTTTCAAAGTTGTGTTATCATAAGTGAGTACTAAGTACATGTGCGTGCGTAGGGGCGGAGGGACTAATCTGATGTGATTTCGACACTTTTGTAATCGATGCTTGCACTTTGAGTGTATCTCAAACATATTCATAAATTCTGTGAACGCCATAGTTTGAAATAAAGATGTTTCGAAATTGCTGCTATTATCTTTATTTTGGACATTTAGGAAAATATCTTCAAACTCAAGCTTTTCATTTGTTAGTGCTCGCAAAACACTCTTCAATTCCTCCTTGTAGTCCTCCCTCCAAATTGGTATCAGAAAAAACTACCAAAGTTAAAGCAGGTTTGATCTCTTCAATTCCAGTGTAAGTCTCTGAATCCACTGCAATGTTGCAGTCCGAATACCTAAGCTTCTGAGCCAACGTACTCCTCTACTATGCATTCACCTTGAAAGATAACAACTACAGACAAGTCAGGGAGGGAAAAAAAAAAACCCAAAACCAAAAAACAGCCATTTATTTTTTTATTTTCATTGACAAATTGCCAAAGTTTGTTCTTCCTACCTTTTGGATCATTTATGCTCTTAGTCTTTCCACATAATCAACTTTCCAAATTCAAAATGGGCTCGTTAGCGTCCCAGTGATTCTGTAAAGAATGCATCATATGCTTTCCCTTTGCAACTATCAAAAACAGCTTAATGTTAATTGCTACAAAAAATACAAATGAATGGTAATTACTATTTTACTTGTCCGTAGGAAATGGATTAAATTTTGAATATGGTAATACCTAATAGGGTGCTAAAATTCGTACTTGTTTTATAATATATGGACAATGAGTACAATTCTGTGAATAGGGTAAGGGTTGTGCAAATGCTAGATTCCTGTTGGATTTCTGTGAATAGGGCTGTGCAATGGTTAACTTACTTGATTATGTTAAGCTTACCTGAAATTAAAGAGGGGCATGTACAAGGTAAAGAAAAATAGATGCCACTTTAGTGATAATTACAAAACATAGGAAATTTTCTAGATTGAGGAACTACAGGTTTTGATTGAATCTATGGGGGAAGTTTTTCATAACTTATTTGCTTTAGTTATTTAATTTTTTTTTTTATATCATGTTTGTTCAACGAAGCAAAATTTTGATACCACTTTTGTGTTTGAGGGTGTTCCTTAGACATGATACTCAAGCCAATTCAAATTTGAGTCAATGAATAGGGGTATTTCAAATTTGGATTTAGGTTTGACTAAACTTTATTTCATATTGGGTTAACTGTTCATAAAATCGAAGCAAGACTTGGGCAAAACTCGGCGACTTTTCTGATTATTCTCATGTATTCTTGTATTTTTCCTTTTGCAGTTACCTTTCTCTTCCTTCTTCTTCAACACCCCCTCCCCCCCCTTCTTACCACTTGGAAGAAATTTTGGCCTCGTTTATATATGTGATCAACTGTTAAGATCTTACTTCACATTTACACTGAGCTTTTAAATCCCTTTTTACTATTTCTGATTCCTCTTTCTTTTTTCGTAGAGCTGCCTTGTTTAGTTTAAGTTTGCTGTTAATTCATCTGCAGGGATTTACTACATATCCAAGGTATTTTGCGATTTGGATCCACTGTTTTTTCCATATTGCTTTATATATATATATATTTTTTTTGGGAATCAGAAATATGACTTCTCTTAAAGCCCTTTTTGCATAAATTTTGCTAGTAATTTTTGGGACACAACTTTCATACAATTTTCACACAACCTGCTAAACAGATGTGTCTATCTCTCTTCTGTGATGTCATTGAACCCCACAGTGACACAAGAGAGAGATAGACACATCTTTTAGAAGGTTGTGTAAAAGTTGTATGAAAGTTGTGTTCCAAGAATTACCCAAATTTTGCTCATACGATTCAATAGTTTTTATGCAAAGTTGTTCAATGTAGTTTTTACCAATTGCAAAAGTTTGCGATAGAATGATTTTATTTTTACTTTATTTTACGAGTTGGAATCATACAACTTAATTTGTCAAATAGTTGAATATTAGCTATTGGATTTCATAAGTTATTATTTTATCCTGAAAGCTATTATCAAAAATAAAAAAAAAATCACTCAATGCAGTCAATATCAGAACTTGAAACACAATTTGCAAAACTGTAGAATCAATAGCTTAAATTCATCAGTACTAGAAATTCAGTACTTAGGTTTTAAAAATATCAAAAGGGACCTAAGTTAAACAACGGATAACATGTTTTGCCTATCTATCATACATATATAAAAAGCAAAGCAAAGTTCCACGTTGCGGATTTTAGCTTATGTTTTTATTTTTTATTTTTAAATGAAAAACATGTTTGGAAATAGTTTCCATTTTTCCTTTTCCTTCGGAATACAACGAAATTGGGTAATAAATTGATTTTTAAATTTTGTTTTTGTAAAAAGAAACAAAAACTAAGTTCTGTTTTTAGATTATTATTTTGTTAGAAAAGTTAAGAACTTATCCGGCTTATTGCCGGCCAAGTTCAACTTCTGGTTTACGATTGTGTTAAATATCACAGGGCTCACTGAATACCCTACTAACCCCGTGGACTAGATAAGGCGCGAGGCTTATGCCTTGGGATAGGTGGCCACCCCATGAGTGGGACACCAGACCTCTAGGAACTACTCCCAAAGGTCTCCCGTTAGGCCACTAAAGGAGTTAATATTTTCAGAATTTTAGAAAACCAAAAGCTAGAAATGTTACCGAACAATCTCTACCTTAAGTAACAAATCTTCTGAATATATATATATATATATCACTACACCAAAATGGCCGATTTGTCACGATTTTGAACAGTGACAAAGGTCCTTTGTCACGGTTAGTATCAGTGACATTTTCGGGTGTGACAAAAAAATTTGTCACTGTTCATAACCGTGACAAATACTCTTTGTCACGGTTCATATGTTACACTTTAAAAGTGACATAGCACTTCCAATTGTCACGGTTTTGTCACTGTTAGAACAGTGACAATATATTTATTTGTCACGGTCTAAACCGTGACAATTTGTGATATTTGTCACGGTTATATACTATGACAATTTATGGAATTAGTCACATTCTTTGTCATGGTTATCAACTGTGACAATTATTAATAACAGTGACTATTATGTAAAAATAATTGTCACGGTTTTGAACAGTGACAAAATCAGATTTTTTTTTTTTAAAAAAAAGTTTATTTTTGTATGATTCCACCCAATTACTTTTGGTACCTGACACAGTATAATCACAAATAACAAATATTTTCACGGTCCATAAAAATTGTAATATTACCATAAAGCACAATTGCAATCCATAAAAAGCACTTATAAACACAAATTATAAGTCACAATAAAACGCAATTGAAATTCAATATGATTTACCTATAAACATAAATTCAATCAAGACTTTCTCCTTAAGCTGCAAAATTGAAAAACCAAAAATAAAATCTGTAAATGCTAGCTGGTTCTCATGAACCTGTGAATAAAAAGAAAAGCTATAAATGCAATATATCTAGTCTCCAACTTCTAGCTTCTCAACTGTGAGGACGCTTCAAGTGGGCTCGATACCTTCGACAAGACTTCACATCCTTTTCAACACATTACTTCCCAATTTCTCTTTTCCTTTTTCAACACATTACTTCCCAATTTCTCTTTTCCTTTAGAAGTCCGTAGGCTCGTACTATATAACATAAAAAAAAAAAAAGAAAATTCAATAAACAACCAACCGTGTCCTTTACAAAAAAAAAATTACAATCAAAGAGTGAGTGCTGAAATCTCCTGCACACGATCCATTTTTTCCAGTGTTCTAAACCTAGAGACGCTTGATGGTTTAACCCGAACAAAAAACACCACCAAGTTACAAGGTATTGGAACTACTACTCAGAAAATAAATGGTTGTTGTCGGCTAGTTGGTGACGGTGTCGAAATATAATTCAAATCAACTCAACAAAGCCTTGCCTCAAACTAGTCGGTGTCGGCTAAATGAATCATATTTCTCCATATTATTTTTCTAATTCATAGTTCCAACTTCCACTGACAAACATTGAATTTTGCACATTTATGTGCCAATATAATAGACATATTGCTCATTTAATCCCCCAAATTCCTAGTTTTACATGCATATTTGAATTAATATAATTTAATAGTGATGTCACTCAAATACGTGTAAAAATGTGTTTTTACATATTTTATATGTTTAGGTAAAAATGAAGTGAAATAAAGGAAAAGAAAGAAGTAGCAATCACACCATAGTGTATTCATATGAATAGTAATGAATAGTGAATAAACAGTAAAAATTACTGTTTAAAAAAAAAAAAAAAAGAAGAAGAAAAGCAACGAAATGTAACATCCAAAGTTGGATGTTAGTTTTTTTTATTATTATTAATTTTGTTTTTTTCTTTCTTTTCCTCTTTCTCTTCTCTCTCTTTTTCTTTCTCTCTTGCTCTATGTATATGTGTGTATCTGCAGGATTTTGTCAAAGCTGTCAGAGAGCTGTAACATATTTCCAAACACGCGAAGAAGAAAGATGGCAGCGGATGAAAGCAGTGACGAATCGTCACAATATTTCGTCTATAAAAGGGGGAGAGCCAAGCAACAACAAGAACAGACACCATTCACCATTCACAACTGAAATCACAACACAATCACTGTTAGGGAGAGAATAGTTTAGGGGAGGTTATTATGTGAGCACTTTATATTGTCCCTAGAAATAAGAAACTTTAGTTTTTCTTTGCCTTTTCTAGTTCTAGTAGTTGTAAAATTTTACTTTTATGTAATTGATGATTTTATGTTCAAAAAAATATGTAGCAAAACTTTATGTACTGTATTTCTTAAATTTAAAATATTTGTTTTCTTGTATGACCTTTGTCAATTTGTAGTAGTAAAATATTCCTATTTAAAATTAGATTTAATATTTCTAGTCTAATAGTACTTATAGTTGCCCCTAAAATAGTTAGAAACTCCAAATTTCTAATTTTTATAGCAATATTTTCATTCACTAAAAGACAGATTTTGCGATTAAATGTCAGATTTTTTAGCCACGTAGTTGTTGTAATCACCTACTAAAGTTCAAAAGTACATCATACCCATATCTCACCCCAAAAGTATATTTAGATTTGGTTTGGCCTTATTTGTGTTCTTGGAGTTCAACCACTGTGACCCCACAAGAATCCAAAGTCAAAGGTTTAGTATTTTATTTTTGGTTCAGTATTTCCAATTATGTATATTTTATTCGCCTAGTTGTACTAAACTTTGTTATTTTGCAGATTCCACAAATTCAACCACAGCTCATGTTAAGTAGGAAAATAATATAATAATATTATATTTCACTCTTACCTTAGTTTTACAATTTTAGTTTTAATTGAGCAGACACTGTTTACACCTATTTAATTTATCTTTTAAATTTTATTTGGAAGACAGTTTCAATTCCAAAATGGTAGGCTAAAACTTTAATTGGGGATATGTAATAAAAACTTAGAAACCACAGCTTCTGTGCACTAAACTTAAATGGGCAAATTTATCTAGATGGGTTGTTTTTCCATTTATGGCCAAAAATATCTATGTATCTATAGTTTATGACCATTTAACATGTTTATATACTATGGCTATATTGGGCTCAAAAGAGTACATATTTGAAATAAAAAGCCTAATTATGTGGATTGTCAAACTATGCCTTTTGTCATAAAAAACACCTAGCATACTCAAACAACTCATATGACAAAGTTAATATTTCAAATATGTGTTTATATATATTTCTATCCAATAATGGATAGGCAATTGTGTAGTGGCAGAGTGGTGGGGACTGGACGCCGAATAATCCACGTCCGCGGCGGGGCACGGTTCGAACCTGGCTACTGCCCAATTGCCTATTTATTTTTCTTTAAACCAAACGACGTCGTTTCATATCAAACCTGACACACTTGATATGACCCTGACTAGTGAAAGTTTATTTTTAAATAAAGAATGACTCTGCGGTCTTAAATGCCAAACGCTTTTCAAATGCACAAAAATTGTGGAATCTAGTATTGGTTTGCATATTCCCAATTCCTTTAAATCATTTCCCCTAGTTAATTAATATATCCTGTTTTATAATAGTTTTGCTTAAATATCTGTATTATTTCCATCTTTCGCTATTGTTAAATCTAAAAAGTTTAGGTCATAAAAATTTAGCTTTTATATATTTTTCTTCCTTTTCTTACTAGTAAGTTAGGTAATTTATTTTGCACTATTAAAATCTTTACCATAAACTGTTAAGAAAAAAATAGCTTTAATTACTTTTATTGCAAACATATAAAAATTAGTAGTTTAGTAAAACCCCACAAAAATCCATCATCTTTTATTTTCTTTGTAGTGACAAAATAGTTATCTGCCTAAATTTATAAAATTTTATTCCGTTCCCTGTGGGTTCGACCTGGACTTCCAGAACTTTATTACTTGTACGATCACCTACACTTGGGTGTGATAAGAAAACGCGTCAATAGGATGTCGTCAAGCCAATTTTGTTGGTAATAGTTTACCTCATGCTAAGTGGTTTGTCATTTTGCTAGGTGTATATGGCATTCATCACTCCGATTTCATGGGTGGGGCCAGATTTATGTTCTGTTTGCCAAAAAGGCTTGCTGCTTATTGTAACTGTTTTCACTTTAAAACGTAGACTGAGATAAAACCATGACAAACCAATAGATATATGAACAATATATAAGAACTAGTAGGATCTAATGTTTTGGGTGCAAGTCAAAAAATTTCGCAAAACAAGAATACAAACAAGGCCAAAGAGACCAAACAAACAAGACACATCCCAAACTAGAAGCCTGAAAAACTATAAAAGAATCAGCGTAGCAGCAAATAAGCAAAAGAATATATAACACAGGATCCAGCAAGGCAGCATTGACCAAAGGCAGCATTGACCACAGACACACTCAAACAAGCCAATCCAAAGATACCCAACGCAGATAACGACAGTGATTTTCAATTTTTATGGCCTACCTTTTCCCAATTGAGCCATTATCAACAAAAGATTAATCCCACTCCTAGTAGCCCCAGAAGTTATTTATTCCTTCTTTTTCATTCACTTCTACCTGGTTAGTGTACATAGGCATGACCTATGTAGCACAGATACGGATACGTGACACGGAGACGACACGACACGGAGACGGCGATACGGCAAATTCCAAAAATGTAGGATACGGAGACGGCTAGGATACGTCGAATAAAAAAATATTTCTAAAAAATATAATTTAGTTTGAAGAAAAAGAAGAAGAAGATAGGATTAAATATCAACATTACATTACATATTTTGATATTCACCCATAGAAATTAGGCGAATAGAAAATAGCAACTTACAATACATACTCATAAAATCTTTACAAAACATAACAATTTAATAGGATACATACACAGTAGGATACAACGATTAAATCATTGTATCTCTGAATTACATACAATTTGCAGTTACATGTCCACTCATGTTTCCATAATTCTCAAATAAACCAATTGCTTATCCCCAATTTTACAATATTAAGATTATTGCCTCAAAGTTTTAAAACACATTTCTAATGAGAGGCCACCATGATGCTGTCACTTGTGTGTCCGACCATGTCGGCTGCGTGTCCGACACGTGATCAAGGTGTGTCCGATGTTAAAATATTTAAGACACGTTTTATAGCATGTCTGACACGTGGTGACGCGTGTCCGACGAGTGTCGGTGTCTGACACGGACACGATACGGAGACGGCACCCAAAGTGAAGTGTCCGTGCTACTTAGGGCATGACATAAACCAAATGCAAAAAGTAAAAAACAAAATGCAAAGAAAAATTCTTGGGATCCTGACAAAGAAAATTGAATACAAATATATTGAGCATACTTTTTTTTTGAAGGAATCAATTGAACTGACTCTAATGTTTGGTGAGAGAGAGAGAGAGAGAAAGAGAGTGCATGGCATGTGCACGAGTGTTGCTAGTATGCGTACTGTGTGCTGTCGTGTGTGTGTGCAGTGCACGTGTACTGTGCGCATGCTGTGCTTCTATGCACGCGTGCTGTGCTGTGCTGTGCTTCTGTACATGTGTGCTGTGCTGGATTGCTGTACATGTGTGCTATGTTGCATGAATCTCTGAATCAGAACCATCAAGTTAAACACTACTCTTAGTGATGTTATTGTTATAGAATGAAATATAAGACCCTCATAAAAACCTGAAGACTTTTTATTCAGTGTTACTTGTTTACCTATCAAGTCAAACTATTATTTTAGGAGGACCCACTGTGTTTGGATTTTAGTCATAAAGCTTAGGGAAAAGCCAATGTTATCCATGAAAAAAAAATCTAAAAAGCTGAAATACGGCATAAGGGGCTGCTTGGGTTGATTATTAAAAAAACATATCAAAAAGTTTAGTAAGACCAATATGTGGGCGAATAAATGGCCTACCAAAAAACATATCAAAGACAATGTTTAGGCATTGCATGATTAAAAAAAATGCAAGCTAACATGGATCGACTTTTGTAGAGTAATGGATATATCAATTTATGCATATACTCACCATTCAATAGATCTTTAGCACCATGATTTGACTGCCATCTGGCGTATTAGGTAGCTTAGCACCTCAAATTAAAAAATGCTCTTGATTGACCTCTCTCACTAATATTATCCACTTGAAGCTATATCATCTGCAATCATCATCAACAACAGCAAAGTTCCAATGGTGGTATTAAACCTCTTCAAACTTCTATTTTTCTTTTTCTTTTTTACTTTCCAATTGGAACAAAAAAAAAAAAAAGAAAGATAGAAAGAAAGAAAGAATCATGAAGAATTAATCAAGCAAAATTCACACTCACATGCGAGCTTTTTAGCAATAACCAACTCCACGAGTCTTCGGAGAATAGCATAAGACTGACATTGATGCAGTTTCAGATAAAGGATATGAACTAAGAAACATAATAAAGAGACAGAGATATCAATTGAGAAACATAATAGATAATAAGAATTTTCACTTTGTGAGAATTGTTCAAATTTCAAAATAGGCAGTGACTAAATTGAAGTGTTCGTATTAAGTTATGCTTCCCAAAATTCGTATTCCACATTTGGTTCCCAAACGCTTACCGTCCACCCCAATTGGTAATCATACCTTGATCAAATTGATACCTTTAAAAAAATTAGAAAAGATCCAAATTATTAAAGCTTCTAATGTTCAAGTCAAAAAAAAAAAAGTTCAAAGCTTCTAAAAGAATTGGTAGTAATAGTTAAACAATGATATAAAAGAAAGGAAACATGTTTTACATGTTCAAAAGAGTCTGTAATTTTGACACAATTAAAAACAACCAAACCATGAAAAAATCAAACACAACATAGGTAGAGAAATCAACAGTTAGGTTTAAGCTCTACTTAGGGGACTGTGTTGGGGCTGAAAAATACAGTAAACTCACAAAATATGGGATGTTTGGGGGGCTATTTTAAGCTCTACTTAGGGGCTAAAAAATACAGCAAATAATTCAATAATAATATTTTAAAACCGGGGCTGTTTTTAAACAATAGGGGGCTGTTTTTGTGTTTTTGGTTTTGTTGCCTCTTTATAATAATAATTATATAATTCAACAAGTATTTTAAGTTTTTCACAGCTAGGAAACACCAATTTTTTTGGCAGAACATTTGATTGTTGACACCCCAAAAAACCTGATAGAGGTAATTGACACTCAGTTTAATTACAATTTTTATGTGAAGTGAGAAGCAATGGCATTGAGAAGTATAATATAATATAATATAATTTTTTGGTGTTGCACATCGTAGTGGGGGCCACTACTTGGTGTATAGGAAAAAGATCAAGTTGATATCAATTGGGCGAATGATCAAGTATGTTGGTATATTGCAATTCCCTGATTGAATATATATAATATAAAATCAGTACTTAAACACTGCCACTTCCCCACTATAATTTAGAACAAGATTATGCCTCATATTAGTCATCCAGAGTGTTGTTTTGAACATAGGAATACAAAGTGGGCCACAACCTTTTTTACTTTTTTTAAATTTTTTTTTGGTGTATAAACTGGTTAAAATCTTACTCTCATACTCTTGACCCTATACTTGTCAACTCACACATTACAATTAGGCAACACAATCCATGAACTTGAGGTAATAAAAGTGTTTTCCTGTCCAATTTTTTTTTTAAAAGAATAAATAATTATCACAGACCAAAAGTGAACTAGGACTAAGAGGCAAATTTTACAGCATTTTAGTTAAATCATTAACTTGCTAATACATGGAACAGTTTATTCCCAGTAGTTATTATATGAAGTAAAACATACATCAAACAGATTATAAGTGCAAACTGAAAACAAGAAAGTGAGGGAAGAAATAAATTAACTGTAATCATAAATATATATGACCTAGTTAAAGAGAAACTCCTAAAATGGAGCAATCGCAGATTTAGTATATTGAAATTGAACCTATCTGAGTAACTTATCAAATACAAATTTCCCTGTAAAGTTCATCGAAGACCTACCTTTTTCAGCTCGGAATTGCAAAGAGATTGAAACTTTCAAACAAAGGACTGAAGAGACTAATGTGATCAAATGTAAATATATCTCTAAATATAATATTATACATGCATTGACATACAAAAATAAGATGAGGATTTTGGGAAAAACAAATCTCGCAAGAGAGGAAGAGAAAATCGCAAAATTCTTTTCTTTGGCGCAAAGTCTGAAATGTTAACGATCAAAAATAAAAATAGGCCCAAACCAATTCACATATACACACCAAAACCAGAAACCCTAGGTGTAGATCTGTAGAGCAATAGTCTGCATGATTAGATAGAGAATAATGTGTCAAAAACCCTAGGTGTGCATGTGGACAACTTACCGGCAACAGAGATAGATTTGTCCTTGATGAAGAACGAACGGCAATATGTGAAGGATCTTTGATCAGCAATTCCTGCTACAAATGAAGCCACAGGAGAAACCAATGAGAGAGAGACCAAGAGAGAGGGAGAGAGAGAGAGAGAGAGAAATAAAAACAACTAACCTCTTAAATCTGAATAAAAGGTCACAACAAATGGAAGAAGGAGAAGAACTGAAGAAGAAATCTCGATCCAAGCCCCCAGGGGCTGCTCGAATATGAGAGAGAGAGAGAGAGAGAGAGAGAAAGAGAAAGAGATCCTTGTCCAAGGTGGGAAAGTCAAAGTTTGGATGGGGGCTAGGGACACCGCTGCCGCCGTCGATGGGTTTCATTTGGGTAGGAAGTAGGAACTTAACACTATGTTTGGGAGTTTAAGAGAGAAAAGAAAAGAAGAGAAAGTCATAAGTAAGGAGAGAAAAGGAAAGAAGAGAAATGATGATGGTTTTCTTTCATGTTGTTTGGGAGTTTAGGAGAGAAGAGAAAGTTGCTTTCTTTCCTCTTGTTTGGGAGTTGCAAAGAAAAGAAAAGAAAAGAATAAAAAATTAACATTCTATCCATTAATTGTACCTTTTTGTTTTTGCAAAGAGAGGATGAGAGATACCAATGAAGAAGAGACGGAGAGTACCCAGAAGCATGTAGGAGACGTGCTTGTGATTAAAGTGAGGGTTTTTTTTTTTTGCAGCAGTTGTGGCTGACGTATATAACAGTGTATTATATTAGCCCTTGGACTTGGCTGGAATTTAAATTTGTTATGAATTAAATAAAGGGTGTTATGGGTATTAATAAAATATTATTAATCCTCACTTTCTTTTCTCTCCATTTCTTCCCAATTTGGAGAGAAAGAAATAGAAAGAAAGTGGGAGTTATTTTTCTCTCCTTTTCTCTCCCTTTCTCTCATCACTAAAACTCCCAAACGAGAGAAAGTGAGAGAAAGTGCGGTACTTTCTCTTCTTTTCTCTCCTTTTTAAAGCTCCCAAACACAGTGAGAGTGAGATTGAGAGTCTGAAAGTGATACAGGGTTTTAGACTTTTAGTGTATAAAATACTATGTATTCATAGTTTAATTATTTCTTTTCTAACCCCATGTTTCTTTTCTTTTTTTTATAAGTATCCCTAAAAAAAATAATTTTCCCTCCAAAAACAAAAATAATAAATAAATAAATATTACTTGCTTTAAAAAAAATGTATAAAAAAATATTTATTTCCAAAAATACCCTTTATAATCGTGTTAAATGGGTTGACCCAATTAAAACATGACCCAACTCGTTTATTAATCGTGTTAATCGAGTCAACCCGTTTATGACCCATACACGTATAAGCTAAACCCAAACCTGTTTAATTCGTGTCGGATTCGTGTCGTGTCAAAAATTGCCACCCCTACAGTTACTACAAAATGGTTAGCGCATTTTTTTTTTGTTTTATTTATGAAAATGCCAACGCACAAACCAATATAAATTTGACCAACCAATATCAAACATTGTCACATTTTTGTCACTGTCAAAAACAGTGAATAAATTAGTCACGGTTTTAAACTGTGACAATATTATTTTTTTATCACAGTTTTATTATTTTTTGTCACTGTCCGAAACAGTGGCTAAATTTATCACTGTTCCTAACAGTGACAATTTTAATTGTCACAGTTTAAACCGTGACAAATTAAGTCACTGTTTTGACAGTGACAAATGACGCGAAAATTAGTGTGACAATTCGGCCATTTTGGTGTAGTGATATATATATATATATATATGTATATATACGGAGAGGCTCTCCACTGCACTGGGCTTTTAAACCTTTAAAAATCCACGGGATGCCCTGCTGACCCGCGCCTAGTACCGACATTCCACTAACCCGCGGATTTTTTTAGGTTTAAAAGTTCAGTGCACTGGAGAACCTTTCCCTATATATATATATATATTTGTATATGAGTAAAGAGTAATGCTCTATGCTTCTCAAATTTCTATCTCAAAAGTACTTCACAAATGATGTGGTAGTAGGGTAGGTAAACAACTTCCAATCAAAATTTAACTAGTCATACTATACTAGAATTGGTTCCACTGACACATTATTTAAGAAGCATTTTTGAGATAAAAATTCGGGAGCATAACATTACTCATAAGTAAAACCTCTGGAATTATGCAGGTCACGTGAATCTGGGCCTACTGGGTGGGTTTAAAAAGATCAGGCCCACACCTTTTTTGCACAGTCCTGTAACTTTAAAAAAAAACGGAGAACAAAACCAAAAGAAAATTTCCGCTGCCGGGAGTCGAACCCGGATGTCACAATTCCAAGTTATGCAGATTGTGCTATGTGCTACAACGGATGATTATTTTATTTATTGCGTAAAAATTATATAAAGTACAAACACATAATCTAATTTTGTAGCTCAAAGTTGTGGCTATTTTGGTTAATTTTTTGGAAAATGTTTAGCACACACACTTTTTGACACACTATGCTTTAAACACATGTACTTTGTGCTGTTTGAATTTTTCATACTTTTCTGTGCACCACTTACATACCTAAGGTACATGCATTTAAAGTTGTGTGTCAAAAAGTGTGTGTATGTAGCACTACTCTACTTTTTTAATTTGCATATAGTTATTAAGGGTGTGTTTCAAATAACCCATTTAGAGGTTGAAAAATGAAAAGTTTAATTTTCAATAGTTAATTTTTTTTATAGCAAACAGTTTCAACTACTGAAATAGGCTGCATGTAGTGAATTATTATTATTTTTTTTCTGAATGTTTTTAGTATATTTTTGGCTGCATTTTTCAGTGAAATGTTATAGTATCAAAGCACCCAAAAAAAAAAAAAAACGTTAAAACTTTTCATTTTTTAGCACCTAATTGGATTATCAAGGACACCATAAGTTCAGAATACTATGGTGCTATTTATTATAACTTGATGCCAATAAATAGTAACTTGTTATTGGTCAGTAACAAGATGTTATTTGATTGTAACTATTTAAAATGTCAGTTTTGTAGTAACAACTGGCCTCTGAGGTATAACTCATTGTGTAGGTATGATACAACCAAATTGCTTCAATTTATCCAATAAGGCCCCAAATAAAGTCGTGTCACCCAGGGGCGGAGTTATGTTACGGCCAGGGGGGCTACGACCCCTGCAAAATTTGTAAAGTCTTTGATTATGCATCTGTAATATAGGAGTATAAAATTTTGGAATTAGTATATATATATACATTGGCCCCTCCAAAATACCACTCCCTCCGTCCCATTTTTTTAGTCCACCTTTGGGAACTCAACTTATTAAGGGGACAAAAAGAATATACGCCTACTTTCCACAATTGCCCCTAATAACAATTTTATAAATTTTGTCTTAGTGTAGATTTCAAAGAATGATAGTTTTGGAAAGTCCGTAAAAATTGTATACCAATTTAGAACAGTGGACACAAATTTTGGGACATCCCAAAATGAAAAATAGGACTCAAAAAATGGGACGGAGGGAGTCACTTTTAGAAAAGAGTAATGGCAAGCTTCCCAAATATGAATTCCAAATTTGATTCCCAAATATTTTGTCAGTTGTATCAAATGCATCCAGTGGCATGTGGTACCATTAATCATTGCAAAAGCATTTGGTACAATTGTTATGTCAGTTGGGATCCAACTTTGGAATTCAAATTTGAGAAGCGTACAGTACTCTTTTGAAAAGTGGTTCAAATCTATACACATTACAAAGCTCATTCTTGTAAAGCATAAGCCAAAGGATTACAGTACACAGTAAATATTTCAAGGGGCAGTGAGTGGAAAGGACTAATGCATAAGATTTTTGAATAGTAAGGATAACTTAAATCTATCATTAAGAATAAGTCTTCCCCCTATTTCTTAGACTAAAATGACTTCATCTTTATTATCTAACTCTAGCCACCATTACCACCACCCTTACCACCTCCGACCACTATTCCCACCATCTCTGGCGACCACCCCACCAACTCCGACGACTAAAAAAAACAAGTAAAATTTCACTTGTTATAGCCAAAGTCAAGTGAAATTTCACTTCATATAGGAAAAGATTCACTTATTTTTTCCTATATCAAATAAAATTTTACTTGTTTTTTTTAGTCGCCGGAGGTGGTGGGGTGGTCGACAAAGATGGTAGGGGTGGTGGTAATGGTGGTTAGAGTCACAGAGAGAGAGAGAGAGAGAGAGAGAGAGAGAGAGAGAGAGAGAGAGAGAGAGAGAGAGAGAGAGAGAGAGAGAGAATTTAGCTTAGGGATGTTTACCAAATATAAGCTTCAACTTGAGGGACTTTTTGACAAATTAAGAAATCTTTTGGACCCTAAACTCTTAAGAGTCACTTTGAGGGATTTTCCACTAATTTTCCCATATTTCAAATACCAAACTTCCCAACTCTCAAACAGGACAAAAAATTGTTACATAGTAAAATTGTAAGCTTTACAATACAAAAATATTATACCCAAAATTTTGTATAAATAAGTGCAAAAGAATCGCCTCAGGGGCGCTGCTCCCAAATCCCCGAACCTTATGTGGTTGTCTACCTTGTAACTCGACCTCTCCTAGTGCAACTTTCTAGCTCTGCCCCTAATGTGCCACCTATATAATTAGATAAAAGTCCTGAGTTGTTTTCTCCATCAAAATAAAAACAATTGAAAATTTAGGGCTTGCATGATAACGTTGTGGTTTTTGGTTTTCAGCTTTCGTTTTCAATTTTTGTATTGAATTAGAGGCAGACATCAATACAAAAAATGAAAACAAAAATTGAAAACCAAAAACCACAACGATACCATGCGAGCCCTTAGGTTGTGCTAAAGATGATAATTATTATATATAATTTTCCTGTGTTAAATCATAGCGATTACTCATAAGGCCTTGTTTGGTTAATGATTTACTTAGGGATAAGAAAATGCTTTCTTTTGTTTAGTTAATACTGAGGAAAATCAGAATTGGGAACAGTTTTGAGTAATAAATTAAGAAAAAAATGGAATTGAAAATAAATTAAGAATTTGAACCTTTTGAGTAAATTCCCTGCTCTTTTCTTAAGTTCCTATAATTTTTTCGCAAGTTTTCAATGTGGAAAACAATTGGGAACAGTTTCTCTTTCCCTTCCCAAACGGAGCCTAACTATGATTAGAATTTATAGAATATTTTATACAACTTGTAGAACAAACATCCGCTGTAGCACAAGACTCACTACGGATATGTGATTTCCGGGTTCGACTCCCGGCAGCGGAGCATCTTTTTTTTTTTCTTTTTTTTTTCTTAAGGCTTCCCCTTCTCCACAAAAACTGGACCTTGTGATTTTTTTTTATTTTTTTGGGATCAGAAATATGACTTATCTTAAAGCCCTTTTTGCATAAATTTTGCTCATACGATTCAATAGTTTTTATACAAAGTAGTTCAATGTAGTTTTTACCAATTGCAAACGTTTTCGATAGAACGATTTTATTTTTATTTTATTTAATGAGTTGGAATCATACAACTTAATTTGTCAAATAGTTGTATATTAGTTATTGGATTTCATAAGTTATTATTTTATCCTAAAAGTTATCATAAAAAAAAAATCACTCAATGTAGTCAATTTCAGAACTTGAAACACAATTTGCAAAACTGTAGAATCAATCGCTTAAATTCATCAGTACTAGAAATACAGTACTTAGGTTTTAAAAATATCAAAAGGAACCTAAGTTAAACAATGGATAATATATTTTTCCCATCTATCATACATATATAAAAGGCAAAGCAAAGTTCCACGTTGCAGATTTTAGCTTAAGTTTTTATTTTTTTTAAATGAAAAACATGTTTGGAAATAGTTTCCATTTTTCCTTTTCTTTCGGAATACAACGAAATTGGGTAATAAAGTGATTTTTAGTTTTTGTTTTTGTAAAAAGAAACAAAAACTAAGTTCTGTTTTTAGATTAGTATTCTTGTTAGAAACGTTAGGAACTTATCCGGCTTATTGCCAAGTTCAACTTCTGGTTTAGGATTATGTTAAATATCACAGAGCTCACTGAATACCCTACTAACCCCGTGGACTATATAAGGCGCAAGGCTTATGCCTTGGGATAGGTGGCCACCCGAGTGGGACACTAGACCTCCAGGAACTACTCTCAAAGATCTCCTGTTAGGCCACTGAAGGAGTTAATATTTTCAGAATTTTAGAAAACCAAAAGCTAGAAATGTTACCAAACGATCTCTACCTTAAGTAACAAATCTTCTTGATATATATATATATATATGTATATATACGGAGAGGCTCTCCACAGCACATGCTTTTAAGCCTAAAAAATCCACGGGACGCCCTTCTGACCCACGCCTAATACCGACGTTCCACTAACCCGCGAGTTTTTTTAGGCTTAAAAGTCCAGTGCACTAGAGAACCTTTCCCTATATCTATATATATATATATATTTTTTTTTTTTTTTTGCATATGAGTAAAGAATAATGCTCTATGCTTCCCAAATTTCCATCTCAAAAGTACTTCCCAAATGATGTAGTAGTAGGGCAGGTAAACAACTTCCAATCAAATTTTAACTAGTCCTACTGTACTAGGCTTGACTCCACTGCCACATTATTTAGGAAGCATTTTTGGGATAAAAATTTGGGAAACATAACATTACTCCTGAGTAAATCCTCTGGAATTATGCAGGTCACGTGAATCTGGGCCTACTGGGTGGGTTTAAAAAGATCAGGCCCACACACCTTTTTTGCACAGTCCTGTGACTCTGTTAAAAAAAAAAAAAATAGAACAAAAACGAAAGAAACATTCCGCTGCCGGGAGTCGAACGCGGTTGTCACAATTCCAAGTTATGCAGCTTGTGCTATGTGCTACAGCAAATGATTGTAGAATTGGTTGCGTAACAAATTATCTAAAGTATAAACACATAATCTAATTTTGTTGCTATTTTGGTTACTTTTTTAATTTGCATATAGTTATTAAGGGTGTGTTTGATATAACCCATTTAAAGGTTGAAAAATGAAAATTTTAATTTTTGATAGTTAATTTTTTATAGTAAACTGTGTTTCAACTACTGAAATAGACTGCATTTAGTTGTTTTTTTTTTCTTTCTAAAAGTTTTCAGTAGATTTTTTGCTGCATTTTCAGTGAAATATTATATTATCAAGGCACCCAAAAAACAACGTTAAAACTTTTAATTTTTCAGCACCTAATTGGGTTATCAAAGACACCCTAAATTTAGAATATAACTATTGTGCTACTTATTATAACTTGATGCCAATGAATAGTAACTTGTTATTGGACAGTAATAATATGTTATTTGATTGTAACTATTTAAGATGTCATTTGTAGTAACAACTGGTAACATATTATTAAAAAAATTTGTTTGAGGTATAACTCTTTGTGTAGTTATGATACAACCAAATTGCTTCATTGTATCCAATAAGGCCCCAAATAAAGTCGTGTCACCCAGGGCGGAGCTGTGTTACGGTCAGGGGGGCTACGACCCCTGCTAATTTTGTAAAGTCTTCGATTATGCATCTGTAATATAGGAGTATAAAACTTTGGAATTAATATATGTATTGGCCCCTCCAAAATACTACAGTAGCTTTTAGAAAAGAGTAATGGTAAGCTTCCTAAATATGAATTCCAAATTTAGTTTCCAAATTTCCATCTCAAAAGTACTTCCCAAATTTCCATCTCAAAAGTACTTCCCAAATGATATACTCAACTCATATCCCCATGTACTTACGTCACAACACATAACTCAAGTTCGAAGCAGAGGTTAATGTCTTACTTTTGTGAACCACAAAATACTTACCAGGACCAAGTCCAGGCAAAATAGAAAATGCACTTTATATTCCACCTCACGTACTGTCTCAAATTCCTGTACTCACAGAACATATAACTGCTTATTACGATGTTCCCTATACATTTCTTCTGATGACATTTCTCAAACAATTAAGGGTTGATATAATAATCTCAAAGATCCCATAGAAAGACACGATCACAAAATGATATGATCACAGAATGATACTCTCTTTCAGAAAACCGTGTGAACTTACACAGAAAGATAGTCACACCAAGAAGCTCCACTGACATAACCAGTCATCAAAATCAAACGCCAAGAATCCGTAAAGGCAAACATACCCAACTCATAAAGGAGTGGATTCAACCGTTCCAACGAATTCCCAAGGAATAGGGAGTACCGGGGTCTAACCCAAAGGAGAGACTACTCCAAAAAGTCAAGAAGTTACCTATACCCGAACTCTCGAAATAGGGGGGGCATAGGAATTACACAAATGCAATCACTACCCATTTCACACAAGAATTGAATTCAAGCCGCGCTCAAGGGTATAACACAATCGTGTACACGTCTCACGGGTATGTATAACGGTACAAATATATTCGTAGAAAGACGTATTTCTAGCATGCTTGCCTCTTAACTAAACATGTAAATATATAAGCATCTTAAATAACGCAACATGTTATATCACATATTCCCGTAGGCAAGTAAACATGCTTAATTCATCTTCTCAAAGATACGTGCAGTTAAAACTTTAAACAGCACTGTGGATATCGCAGGTTGACTTACCCACAGCTTTTCAAAATCAAATTCAAAAACAAAATGAGTCGCCACTTAATTTTTAAAAGGAAAATTAAGAAACCATTTTAAAAGCAAACTGATCTTTTAGAAACCAGAGATTAACTAGGTCCGGGGATTATGGAATGAGAGAGGAAGGAGCCCATCGGACTAAAACACCCTTTCTCATCCTATCTTGCGATAGGCCTCTACTCAACATCCTTTTAATCAAATTTAATAATCTAAGCATGCCCTCAACTAATACATATATACATATACATCACAAAAGCATGTCCAAAGGGGTGTAAAATTGCAATTGATAAAATATCATTCATAAGCCACGTAATTCAAATAGCAAGCAACATGATATGCAATAGGGAACAAGAGAACTCACCCGGGATCCAGCCGCGAATATTAAACGTGCGATGCATGCGATTAAATAAAAGCCTAGGAAAAGAGTCTCTAATCCATATATACACATAAGGCAAATCTTAACTCTAAAGTGTCGCGCATGAGGTCGAAAATCGAATAAAATCAATGAATTTAATAAATTAGGGAGGGATTGAGAAATCGTACCTTAATAGCGCTACAAAACAAGGGGTTAGTTCACATGATATGCAAAATATGATGTTAGCAATATCAATCCTAAATTTCTAGCTTAAATCTATCTAATGTAATTAAATCCAAAGCAAATAAATCCTAATTACAAGTGTCAAATCATATGGATGAATATGTACGTGGGCAAGAATAAACTATGAAATGCTCTTAAACTTTGAATTCAAGCTTAACTAATTGTTATTGAAGCATGGTTTAAGCCATAAGTTATAGAAAAACCTTTTGACCCATTATTAACAAAGTTGGTTAAGTGTGTCATAAAACTCTGAAAATTGCAGAGAGCAGACCAGACCTTAAAAGAAATAAAAAAACACGTCTCTTATGGTTTGATGTTGATGCATTTTGGACACAGAATGCCTCTGTGAGTCTAGTTTCCAAATCAAAAAGAAAATCAAGGTTTCAACGGTTAGATCTCCGGGAATATGGAAAACACTAGACATCACTCAGCATCTTACAATCTCCTGTCCAGAATTCTTGCATGATTTATTAAAAATAGTAAAAAAATCAGAATTACTTTGTTCTTTTTAGGGTGACTTCCTAACACATTAATCTACTTGGAAAAAAATATTTTGGGTCATAGAAACTTTTTTAGAACTCTGATTTAGTTATTTCAAAAGAGTGTTGCTGTTCTGAAACTATTCTGAAATTCTGGACAGATTATTGTTGCTTCACAAGAACCATGATCAAACCCTTCTAAACATAAAACCACCTTAAAATAAAAATTACAGTGGTAGATTACTGTGTTATTGACACTTTCCCGTTGGTTTCACTTGATTTCAACGGTTAGATTTCGAACTAAAAATCTTTGATCAAAAACAGTTTGTGAACTCACTATTTTCATTTGTCAAGTTCAACTTTTATTTGGTAACTCCAACTATTAAACCATGAAGTTGGGTTTAAACCAAACCATTTCTCCTACCATTTGATGATCATTGGAGACTAAAGACTTTTATATTTAGGGATTTCAAATGAAGTATGAATAGACTTCATGGAATCCCAAGATGATGAACCTAAACCATAAAGATGAGTTTAGACCCAAAATGCTTTCTCCTATCACTTGATGGTCATTGGAGATGAAGACATGACTAAAACTCATGAGTTTTCAAGGAATATAAGAAGACTCCATGAAAACTCAAGCTTAGAGGACCCAAGTCATGAAAATGGACTTGGATCCATCTATGTGTTTATAAAATAAAATGATGATCAAAACTTTGACTTCTATGTGAAGCATAAGCTTACATGGGATTCAAAAGATCACATTCAAGAGATTTCAAGAGAGATATTGAGAATCTCCAAGAGTCTCAAGAAGGAAGTATGAACAATAAAAGAAATGAAGCAAGGAAAACAAAATAGTTTGAGGATTCAAAGGAAAGAATGCAAATAAAACAACTTATGGTTAGAGGATCACCTCCAACTATCCTCAAAGTTTCTCTTCTTTGAAGATCTTCCAAGCTCTTCTCTCTAGTTCTCTAAACTCTCTCTTTTCTCTCTAGAAATGTTGGTATAATGGTAGTGTATTTTTTGTATGTTGTCCCCCCTTTTGCAATGGAGATACCTCTCCTTATATAGACAAAAAATACTAAGTATTTTCAGTGAATTCGGAGTAAAAGACATGTGCAATTCTCTCATTTGTTGGTACAATGTGTACTTTATGAAATTATGCAGACTGCTGTCCAGCGCGGCAGTCCAGATACTGACGCGGCAGTCCGTGACTGCCGCTGCGGCATTTCATGACTGCCGTTGCGGCACTTCATGAATGCCGCGCGGCATTCATCAAATGCCGCGGCCATTAATGGATTGCCGCATTTTTGTCAGTCTTACTTTATCAGTTTTTTGTTCTTATTCACATACGCATACGTATTACTCTGCAAAATACAAACTTTAAAAGCGAACGACAGTCAGAAAATGTTGGCGGCACTTGGTGAATGCCGGACCGGCACTCCCTGACTGCCGGGCGGCACTTAGTGAGTGCCGCGGCAGTCTGTCGTGTGCCGTTTTTAGCTAAGATTCCCTTTTTTAGGTCTTCCCCCTTTTTGAAATAAATTATTTTTGAAGATCCTTTCCAAAAATCATGTCTTATACCTGAATTCTCCTAAATACCTGGTATTTTTCTCTTTCTGTGAAATTTTATCGTGTTTTGGAGATTTTCTGAATAGCTTGGAATACTTCAATTTTTCGGTCCTTGTCATCATCGGATACGGAGGTGACACTCTCCTAAATTCGACGTTAGGTCAAAATTGGGGTGTCTACAAGCACACCACAAGTTATCAAGTAACAGGTTAATACATGATAATACGTTTCTCAAGTCATTAACTAATATGTCAACAAAACAATCTCTCAATCAACATGAGCACATAACCCGACGTTCCGAAGTATTCGACCCGGTATGCTCTGATACCATCTGTAGCGCCCCGCCCCGCCCCGCCCCGACACGAGTCCTGCGGGCGAGGGGGTGTACTAACTAAAATAAAATAATAAAGAAGAGGAGCGGAAGAACTAAACACACTTGTAATACTCCGAGTCCTCGACCCGAAGCTTAACTGAAAACTTTCTCTTTAGAAAAACAAACGTTTAAACTTTAAAAATCATTTAAACTCTGAAGCTCTGAAATATTTAAACTTTGAAACCTCAAAACTTTGATACCATTTTACAATGCCCCGAGTCCTAGACATCGAGGGTTACTGCAGAAGCATTAAACTAGTCTTCTGAAAAGCTTTGATTGTCGATTTAAAAGACATTAACAGAAAATATTTATCAGTTCATCAAATGAACAACAGTGCAGCGGAAAACATACAGATCTGTAAACATTTATCAGACTTCTTCACCAGCTTTATAAAACAACTTATAAATAGAAACTCAAACTTGGTTTCACATATCGAAAAGTAATACAATGACTTACTGTCCTTTTCTCAAACGTTAGAAACTCTTATAATAAAAACCCAAGGTTTTTAAGAATACAAAGTATCACGATATCACAATTTCTTCCCTAAACGGGATCTTCACGAGTAAACTCTACTCCAGGTTTGAAAATTATATTCATCACTTGGAAAACATTAATAACACAGAAATCGGGTTTTCATTTGAAAACTATCCTTTCTTGAAACAAATCATTTTCAAGATAAGCAACGAAAAATCAGAGTTAAGCTATCATGCTATTTAAAAGCAGGTGGACTAACACTTGTCCAATTAAATCATAACATGCTCTTTGAACCATCATTTAAATTAAATACCCATAAACCCGACCTCCAAACAAAGCAGAAGTTCATCAAATCTCGGGAGCCTTACCCTTATCTATATCACCTGAAAAGGAAAAGTTTGATAGTCCATAAGCCAAAAGGCTCGTATAGTCATATAACCACACAATAACATCTGTTATATAACATGCGTGAGTGCAATGAATGCCAATGTCATGTATGAAAACCACTTTTCGTGCATTTTCAAACACTCACCCTCGATCGTCAATATCATTACCCGGACCATGGGCTTCCCGTCCACGTAGGCCTAGCCTCAAGCGTGCGGGACTTTGGGCCTTACGAATTACACGGAGGCCTAGCCTTTACCGTTACGGGGGTTTCTTGCAGCACATCCCGCAATTCGAGTTCCTAGTGGTACCCATCTCACACGCCTACCCACAAATCCGGGATTTCTATCTTTTCAAAACAAAATCCCCCCTAGAGGGTTTTATGCATGGAAGCCTCTAAGGTCTTCCCTTTTCAAAACCTGGAAGTCTCTATGATCTTCCTTCTTCAAAATCGAAAGCCTTTAAGGTCTTTCATCCCAAAATCATTTTCGTGATTTTAGTGATCATGCTCATGCTTATGAAATGTTATGACATATGTGAGCTCTAAGCATGCAGACATATTCAATATTTCATAAGACAGGTTATCAAAGTATGTGATCAATTTCAAACAACCCAATAGACATGCTGAATCATCCAAGTAGACATATAAGATACATCAATTCAAGTAAACACTTAAAGCATCACAGCTTAAGTAAACACTCAAAGCATCACAGCTAATCATGTAACATGTAAGTACACTGTTAACATGTTATACAACTTTATTGAGGGTTATACGGAACTACCGTTCACCGAGGATAGACTGAATAATTAATCAGAATAGAAACCGGAACTGCTCAATCCAAAAGTCAAATTTCAGAGAGCTATAAAGAATTCCAATACTAATTTGATTACCCAAAAGCTTGGATTCAAACTCTTTTAATAAGTAACTATATATATCACTGCATATATATATATATCAACTGTGGGAGAGAGAGAGAAACGAGTGAGACAGAGAGTTGAGAGATAGAGAGGTAGTTGCTGGGAGTTGTTAAGAGTGAGAGGTGTGTGTATATATACAAAATGTGTTGCTTGGCCTCCAAGAGGCTTCAAGCCTAAGCCCTTTACACACACACAGCTCACATGCACACACTGTACAAGTTTTTCTTTGGGTCCAAGTTCTAGTGAGGAGTTCTTGTGTGTGTTTAGCTCACAAGCTTAACCACACACACAGATAAAAATTGTACAGCTAAATTCCAAAACTGGTATTTTTCTCTAACGAAATTAAAAATTAAATTTTAATATATGTTTTAAAATTCTGGGTCACTACACTGTAAATATTTCAAGTGGCGGTTAGTCGAAATATGACTAATGCATAAGATTTTTTAATAGTAAGGACAACTTAAATCTATCATTAAGGATAACTCCTCCCCCTATTTCTTAGACAAAAATGTCTTCATCTTTATCATCTAATTCTAGCCACCATTACCACCACCCCTACCACCTCCGACCACTAGGGGTTGGTAAACAGTTCGGTTAACCGAACAAACCGAACCGAATTTTCAATTTCAGTTCGGTTATTTCAGTTAAAAATTTCAGTTCGGTTAAAAACTGAACCGCCTCAGTTGCCTATAAAATTTCGGTTGCCTATAGGCAAACCGAAATTTTATTTTTTATTTTTATTTTCTATATTATTAACATAATTATACATAACTATAGGTAATAAAATATAAGTATTTATACAATTCAAAACAAAGAAAAGTATGCTTTCTTTAATATGAAAGAGAAAGGAAAAAAAACATAAAAAGTTGTGAAAAATGGGAAAAAAAAATTTAAAAAATTGGGTTTTTTACATTTCGGTTAACCGAATAACCAAACCGAACCAAATTTGCAATTCAGTTAACCGAACTGAACCAACCGAATTAAATTTCAGTCAGTTAACAGTTGACAATCTTCCAAACCAAACCCAAACCAAACCAAATAGTGCCAAACCGAACCGAACCGACCGAATTCCCACCCCTACTGACCACCACCCCCACCATCTCCAGCGACCACCCCACCAACTCCGACGACTAAAAAAACAAGTGAAATTTCACTTGTTATAGGCAAAGTCAAGTGAAATTTAGGATCACTGTCATAATGAAGTAACCATTCACCATTGTGACTCCGGAGCATATGGAATTCATTGTAGATAACATCTCTAGGTTCTTCAAACTTTGGATACCAGTTTTGGGTTTCTTCTGACTGGACATTAATATCAGTAATTTCTTTACCAATATTATCATATGAAAAGTGACCATGATCAATCTTTGAAATCCATGGATCCCTCCTCGGATTGCAGACTTGAACTATTATTCTCTTAGTTTTGTTCCAAGTAAACCAATTCCTATCAGAAAGTTTCATTCTAATAGTATTGATAGCCTTGGCTCTTCTTTTACTATGATCCAGAAATGAATCATCAGCATGAATTGCATGACTGGATTGTGTTTCGAGATCAGGAATGTTGATAAAGGTGCAATTCCAGGCATTAGCACCAAATATTCTTACTAGGTGGACTGATGGATACAAATCGTAATAGGGACGGATCCATTCAGGATTGGCTGAGGTGAATCCAAGAATTGCCAAATATCCAAATCTTCTGTTATCAACTTGTTTGATATATTGTTTGACCGTTTTGTAAATGACTTTTGGAAGTAACTGGAGTTGCTTAAAAGAGGTAACTACCAAAATTTTTAAGAATCCTTTTTCAAAGATTTCAGAAATAACTTGGGGATCTTGAGACTCAAGGCGAACAGCTCTGTAGATTTCTCCACAACTGAATTTTTCAGTGCAGATAAATCCATTTGGGATATTGGGAATTTGTGGAAAAGTTGACTGGTGAAGTAACCGATAAAAGTTTAACCATGAATTGTAATCTTTGGACAGAAAGGGTTCAAATTGACTTATTAAGTCAGCATTGTAAGAAAATAACTAATCAAATTTGTATCTTAGAAGGGTTCTGACTTTATTAGAAAGAGATATGGCTTGGAGATTAAATTTATAATCCTGCTGGACTATTGCTTCAAGCCATAATTTATTTTGACTGGCAAAATGAATTTGCAATTTTGAAAATTCATTGGGAGGTGATGATTCCTCCCCCCCAAGGAAAGCAAAACATTCCATGACTAGCAAGGAATCCTTTCTTTGGGTTTTACTGGGATTAATATCCCTTTGAAGTTCAAAGGTCCTTAACTGGAATTCTACTACTCTCATTGTTTTAACAAATGATCTCTCGTTACTCCTTTTGAATGCTGAATATAAATTATCAAGGATGACAACGGATTTTTCAGATAAATCACATGTCATACCTGGATATCTATTCATGGGGACTAGGATTGACTGTAAAATGACTGGGGATGACTGACCATCAGACTGGCCATGAATAGGGGCAAAGGTAAAATCTTGCCTTGGATGTTCATCCGTAGCAACAATTTTTTCTTTTCCCTTGGACATTGCTGAAACATCAAAAATGATGTTAGTATACTGAGGAAAAGGAATGGGAATGAAACTCTTGACTGGACTATTAGTATGTGAAAATAACAAATTGTAAGAATTTGTCTTGAGGACATAATCATTATAACTTTTTGAAAATTTGCAAAAAGGGAAAAAGACAATGACCAAATGAATAATTATTTGGTAGAATTTGGGATTAATAGGAATGGGTCTAATAATAGGTCTAACTTGGTAAAAATCCCTAATATAAGGAAGGGTAACTATATGCCAAATTTCTATCATCAGATTTTCTAATGAATTACTTTTGGCTAATACATTAACTGTCTTATTTCTACAGCATTCATCTTGGCATCCTAAGATTATATTGGGAGAATCTGATTGTTCTTTATTAGACTCATAAGGAGATGAACTAAATTCATTGTCTGACTGTTCAGAGTCAGTATTTCTTAATTCTAAAATTTTGTAAATATTTCCTGTAACTTCATCAGATAACCCTAAAGATTTAACTTGAGTTTTGACTTTACATTCTGTAGCATAATGACCAAATTGACCACATTTGTAACATTTTATATTACTTTTATTATTAGTTTGTCCTTTACTCTTGGGATCTTTGGGTTTATTATTACTAATATTGTTAGGTTTGTGACTAGTATTACTTGGTCTAGAATAAAATGGGTCTTTCGAATCTTTTCTTTTTATGTGTTTTCTATGGTTAATTCTATTTTGCCTAGAAGGGGCTATAGGTGGCAAACCATGTTAAGTTGTGGAGACTGATCACCTTGTTTGACCTTGATGCCCCTGCCTAGAAGGGGCTATAGGAAGAAAATTTTCGTGGGCTATTTCTTTATCAGTTTCAGGCCTATCGGAGCCGTTCGGGGTGTTTTTCAGAGCAGTTTTGGGCCTGGCCCGGTTGGCAGATTTAGGTCAATGATTACTTGTATAAATACCTTTTCTCCGTCATTTGTAAACCCTTGGCAGCTGCGGATTAATAAATATCTCTCTTTCCGCCGTGGAGTAGCACGATCATCCTGATTGTGTGAACCACGTAATATCTTGTGTTGTTTCTTTATTTTCGTGTATCTTGTGTTGTGTGTGTTCATCGATTTTTACCTAACAAACCATGTTGTTCACAAAAACTACCTAACTCATATTTGGCTTTTTGTTTATCACTTTTAGCTTGATTATTGATTTTCATATCTATACACATTTTTAATCCTTCTCTTTGGATTGTGCTAACTATTTCACCATATTTTAAATTATTGTAATCTATGATTCCTTTATCGTTACTGAGGACTTCACGGATTTTATGAGCAAAAAGGCTTGGTAGGCCATTTATGAATTTTTCTTTCCAAAATGGTTCATTACTGTCATCTCTAAGCATGACCATGGATATGAAAACATCTTTATACCATCTAAAATCACTTAGTGTAGGACAAGTTAAATTACTTAACTGATCATGAATCCTAGCAGTTATGTTACTAGGAGTTCCAACAAAATGTTTGACTATAGTGTATAATAATGTATTAACTCCATCAGGAACACCACAATTGATTTTTTCATCAAAGATGGGAATTCCTTCATCATCTTGTTGAATAGCATTTCTAATTTTCTCTTTGGATTCTTCAGTAAGGTGTTTTTCCCACTAGGATTTAAGCGTACCACTAAACCCTGTTACAAATAAATCAACTATTTCAATTTGATTTAAATTATGATTGGTTATGTAACTATTGGCTACCATGGTCATATGAGTTAACTTGTTGAGGATTTCTTGTTCAGATAATCCATCGATATTCCATTCATATAACTTGTCAGCAGAAACTGAAAATTGATTGTGAAAATATCTTTCTTCAAATTGGAGATCGGGGGGTGTAGGTTTTGAATACCAATTTTTGGTAAGAGTAGTGGGTGTAACTTGTTATTTATAAGATTGGTTTATCCTTTTTAATTCTAAATCAGCAAAATGTGCTTCTATTAAACTTATATTATCATCACTAAAATCTTCTTCTATGGGAATATTAGTTTTATTAATGGTACTGATATTTTGGGATAAACTATCTTCAACTACTTCTGTAACTTCAGGTCTCTTTCCTAAGGATTTTTCGATATCCTTTAGCATTTTTTCTATTTTTTTAATAGTTTTACTAGTTTCTGATTTAAGAGATGTACCAATGGGTTTAACTTCTGGTAATTTGATTAAGGGTTCCTCTATCCTAACAGATTTAGGATTCTATATTTTTTAACTGTTTTCCTAAAACACTTAAACATTGATTAGTGTAATTATTCTGTTCTACAACTTTTTTAATCTCAGTATCAGTAGATAACTTGAAGGGTGAAGCAACTATATCTGTACCTTTGTGATTAATAATTATGGATTCTAAAGGAGGGTTAACTGTTGTTACTTTACTATTGTCTTCCTTTTTTATCCATGTGGTTTTAGTGATTACATTAACTTTAGACTGTTCTAATGTTAACTTTGTGGTACATTCATCTAACTGTAGATTTATATCAACTGTATCCTTATGAGTTAATTTTATAGGCTTATTTTCTATGTTAGATTCTTTTATACTTTTAGGGGTTGAATTTTTGGTGGATTTGTCATGATCATTTTTTATTTCTTTAGTTTTGAGAGATTTACTACGAGATGTGTCACAATCTTTTCTAGACTTAGCCTTACTATTTTCTTTTTTGGATTCTCTAGACTTTATAGACTTGGAATCATTGTGTTTACTTTCTTTTTCTATATTAGTAACTTTTGAAGTTTTTAACTTAATAGTTGGTTGATTGTTAGCATCTTTTAATGCTTTTTTGATTTTCTTTTCCATATCATAGAAATCATCTTGATAATTTTCTAAATATTCAAAAAGATATATATTTCTTTTAACTAAATTCATGTATCTTATCCAATACTTTCGATGTGTCTTTCTTTCTTCTAAACTCCAATTTTTAACATAACCAAATATTTTACTGTTATTTTTGAATTCTTCTTCCAACATTTTCATATTAATTTTAAATTCTCTACTTATAGTAAATAACTCTTTATTTGGACCTTGAAAGTCTGACTGAGTGGGGGACGTAGGACAACTATCGTCACTTGGAACTTGGTAACAAGGGCTATTAACTTGTGCCGTAGTTTTTATTCCTTTTAACTTAATATCAATTTCATTGAGAAGATCTTTATCTTTTCTAATTTTTTTAGATTTGTCAGAAATACATGATGTACTTGACTTTGAATCTAAATCTCTTATTTTTAAAGAGGGTAACTTAACATGTTGTTCATCAAAACTAATTCTAACTTTTCCATCATTAAACTGTTGAATTCTTTCTAAGTTGACTATATTATTTTCTGAAAAATTTCTTGAATGATTTTCATTTTCCAAAATCCAACATTCTGGTAACTCTACATCTTTCCATAGAATAGTTTTGGGAATTTGAATATTAGCATGTTCAGAACTTCCTAACATAAGTAATGTTTGATTTTTAGGACTTTTAATTAAAGCGTGAACATTAAGATTACTTCTAATACATTTATAATAAATTCTGTAAATTAAAGCAAGACATTGAGAACCATTATGCATATTAGTGATTTGACCAGCAGTTTTAATATTTAATGTTAAAGCTTTTAACAAATGAGGATCAATAAGACTTAAAGGGAAATCAGGGAAACAATTAAAATGAATTGGTCCATCATGAAGACTGGACTCCATAATTCCTATTATACTAGTAGTGAAATCTAAAAATCTAGCATCTCTAAGACATAACAAAACTGAAGAATTTATTCCTTTGAGATTGAGGGGTTTAACTGCAACTTGTATTAATCCTAGGTGAATGAAGTTGTAACCATCAGATCTATGTTTTTTAATTGACTCACTGGTAAGAAGTTGACATTTTTCATGTTCTTTATTAATACTATAAGTTTTCTCTACTGTTTTAATATTGTAATCAGTTCTAAAATTAATCCAACTTGACTTGTAAATTTCTTTAGTGGAAAACTTAGGGATTGTCCAATTACTGTAATCTTGGTTGACTCCTTCAAACCTATGTTCTTCTTCATTGACTATGTCTGGTAATGTGGGGAATTGGGTTCTAGAGCTAGAACCTATTGTTGAGTTTGATCTAAATAGTCTATCCATCTTAAAAGGCTTAATCAAAACAAAATCCTTAACCTAGGACAACTATTCAACACATAACCAGGAAGACTCATACCAGAAGACTCATACCCTTTATCCTCCGCTCACGCCCATCTTACGCTCCTTTCTGCAGGTCTTATTGTTTGGCAGGACTCTAATCAGGTGGCCTCTCAGCTGGTGGTCTCTCAGCCTAGGTGGTTGACTTTGCTATCTTTTGAAAAAGTTTTTTGAAAATCAAAAACACAAGAAGATAGAATAACTAATGAAGATACAAATACTCCAACGGGGTCTTGGCTCTGATACCAAGAGGGGAGTATCATGGTAAAAGTTTAACCATGAATTATGAAATTTCACTAACTTTTCCTATAACAAGTGAAATTTTACTTGTTTTTTTAGTCGCCGAAGGTGGTGGGGTGGTCGCCAGAGATTGTGGGGGTGGTGGTAATGGTGGAGAGAGAGAGAGAGAGAGAGAGAGAGAGAGAGAGAGAGAGAGAGAATATTTAGCCTAGGGATGTTTACCAAATATAAGTTTCAACTAGAGAGAGAGAGAGAGAGAGAGAGAGAGAGAATATTTAGCCTAGGGATGTTTACCAAATATGAGTTTCAACTAGAGAGACTTTTTAACAAACTAAGATATCTTTGGGACCCTAAACTCTTAAGAGTCACTTTGAGGGATTTTCCACTAAATTTTCTATATTAGAAATGCCAAACTTCCCAACTCTCAAACAGGACAAAAATTGTTACATAGTAAAATTGTAAGCTTTATGATGCAAAAACATTATACCCAAAATTCTGTATAAATAAGTGCAAAAGAATCGCCTCAGGGACACTGCTCCCAAATCCATTAACCCTATCTGGTAGTCTACCTTGTAACTCGACCTCTCCAAGTGCAACTTTTTGACTCCGCCCCTAGTGTGTCACCTATATAATTAGACAAAAGTCCTGAGTTGTTTTCTCCATCAAAATAAAAACAATTGAAAATTTAGGTTGTGCTAAAGTTGATAATTATTATATATAATTTTCCTGTGTTAAATCATAGCTATTAATCATAGTATAATGCTATGCTTTCCAAAAAAATTTCCCGAAACAAAATTTGGGAAGCATATCATTACTCTTAATCATATTCTCTCAGGGGCCTTAAGATTGAATAAATAAACTAATTCTTAATTTGGGATACATACCGTGATTGAAAAATTGAAGAGGAGGTTATTTTCATTACCTACTTTTATTTATTTTTAATTTGTAATAAATATACCATATGCGCAATAGGAAGTACACAAACTTCATAACGTATTAAAATCTCATTTCATGAAAATTTGAATGTTCATTTGTAAGCTGTTTTTATTTTTAGTTATTTATATAGGTTTTCCTACTATGATGTAGGGATTTTTTTTCTTCATAAATTACTTTTCAAGAAAGAATCAGACACAAGAAATCAAGTTTTGGGGAGGACTAAAGTCCTATCCTCGTGGCAAAAGCCAATCATCCACACCTTAGTAGTGAGTGTTCAAATCCCCCTCTCCCATCTATCAAAAAAGAAATCAAGTTTTGGACAATTTGCGATTTCACTACCAAGTGGTTTTGTTATATCAGACTTACACAAAAAATTACTATCCAATTCAATTTGGTTAATGTAGTCATTGTTACTATCAAACATGGTACTACTGAATTAATAAGATATATGTGTATAATCTTTCTCTAACTTTGTCCTTTTTCTCTACTTCCTTATCTCTTTTTTAAACCATATCAAATCTCATCAGTATCTAATCTATATAAATATATATACTTCTATCCCCAAATATACACACATACATTATATAAACTAAAATAATATAACTATATATTCTATAAAATAACAATACCACTAACAAATATACGTACATAAAATTTGCTTAGCAAAAAAATATTACATGAAATTTGGAAGTATTTTTATTGTTTTATTTTCCTTATTTTTAATACCTACATATAATGTATCCCATGTATAAATAGATGTTTAATGTAGATGCAAAACATATACATATATATTATAAATATATATGTGTAGTTTGTATAAAGAAATTCCGATAATGATGTTGATAATTTTATGATCTATACTTTGTTTCTATCTATTTGACTTCTACCCTACAGATGCAAAATATATATTATATTATATACATATATATATATAATATACGGGACTATATACATATATGTATAGTTTGTATAAAGAAACGTGAGAAGCTTGGTAAATGAAATATTTGATATATATTTGTTTCCTTAACTCCCATATCTCATTAATATCTCTCTTTCTTTATCTCCAATCTCTCTCTTGCCTTATCTCTCACCCCTTCACTCTTACGGCTCTCTCTTTCACTCTTCTCATGTTTCTTATTTATTATTTCTCACCATCTCCCTCTCTTCTCAATAAATCTCAAGGACAATCTGTGAAGTATGTTGGGGTAGATTTGCGCACACCGGTATTTAGCCATGGACAACTATATGTTGCACTATCTCGATGTACAAATTCTAATCGTGTAAGTGTTCTTCTACCAGAAGATGGAGTAGATACTACGACAAACATCGTTTACCCAGAGGTTTTGTTATAGTATTATTCTTTAGTATAAAGGTAAATTATTCTAATTTTAATAAATTACAAAGTCTTGAAATATATTTTTATTTTACTTACATTTAAATATTTGTAGGTCTGGAAGAGGATGTGTAGGGACACCGATTGGATAAACAAACCGAGGCTTTTCAAATGGAAAGGGAATAGCGATGTAAGTTAAACCTATCCATATAAATTAATATTAATAATAGCGGTACACATTTTCAGTACTAATTTCTTTGTTGAATACATAATCAGCTTGCTGTGTATATTCCTCACATGGGAAGGTGTATTGTATTGGATACAACTTCGTTCTGTAGGATGATGAGGAAAATGTATGGTTGGACGCCCGAAGATCGTAAAGGATCATCCAGGAAATGAAAATCATAATTCTATTTTTATGTTCTTTATATATTGGTACCGGTGATGAATCTTTATAATTCTCTTTTTAGCATGCAAGACTTTTCTGTTTGTAATATTTCAGAATTTTAATGATGGATTATGTTATTTTTTGTTTGTTGCTAAAACATTAAGTTACAACAATAAAAAGTATGTTTGGTTTTTTTTTATATAGAGATAGGTGTGAAATTTTGTATCTAATATAAGACCATCTATATTGGATGAATAATGTATGAAGTGACAACGAAATATGAATATCTAATAGCCAAACACATGTATTAAATTCAATGGATAATTCCTTTAGGCATGGGCAATATCTAATTGACGATGACAGTTGTACAAAATGTGAGCCTATGATGCATTTATATTGAATTTTTCAATTGCAGTATTACCGGATAAGTGTATCGTATCCTTCTCTATTTGTTGTTAAAATACATGTGGAAATGTATTGAGTGCCGATGGCACATGGAGTTAAATACTGACTGAATGCACGGGTGCTAGAAGTTTTTGGTAATGCATGTTCCCAGGATCTAACATCGAAATAACCAAGTTGAATTTGTCGAATTTTTCTGATGAATCTTTTTTTAAAAGTTATAATTTTAGAGTTAAAAAAGTTTATACTCTTCATTTTATAAATCCTTTTTATTTTATTCCGGTAGTTAGGGTGTAACAAAACCGATCGTACCGACCGAACCGATCGATTTGCAAATTTTTAATGCAGTGAAAAAATCGAACCGAATCGAACGTTTATACTAAATTGAACCGAACCAAGCTGAACCGAAACCAAACCATTTTCAACTCTACCGGTAGTGCCCACGGGCACGGGCAATAGCTAGTATATTCTATAAAATAACAATACCACTAACAAATTTACGTACATAAAATTTGCTTAGCAAAAAAATATTACATGAAATTTGGAAGTATTTTTATTGTTTTATTTTCCTTATTTTTAATACCTACATATAATGTATCCCATGTATAAATAGATGTTTAATGTAGATGCAAAACATATACATATATATATTATAAATATATATCTGCTGTTTGTATAAAGAAATTCCGATAATGATGTTGATAATTTTATGATCTATACTTTGTTTCTATCTATTTGACTTCTACCCTACAGATGCAAAATATATTATATTATATACATATATATATATAAAATATACGGGACTATATACATATATGTATAGTTTGTATAAAGAAACGTGAGAAGCTTGGTAAATGAAATATTTGATATATATTTGTTTCCTTAACTCCCATATCTCATGAATATCTCTCTCTTTCTTTATCTGCAATCTCTCTCTTGCCTTATTTCTCACCCCCTCACTCTTACGACTCTCTCTTTCACACTTCTCATGTTTCTTATTTATTATTTCTCACCATCTCCCTCTCTTCTCACCTCCACCTCTTCCGCTGTAATTGATTTTCCAGGTTTTTTTTTCTGTCTCTATATTATTTTTTCCAGTTAGATGCATATTTGGTTTGTCATGCTATTCAAAGAGCACTTTTTTTTTTCCTTTAAAAACCTTTTTCAGAAGAGAGAATTGTTTCAAGATTTGGCTTTCATTATTGTAGAACTCTTTTCGGTACTCTTACAGGTATTTACTACTTGGTTTTTGGTTTTTTTTTGGTAACCCTCTCAGTTGTCACATCTATTTACTATGTTGCTTTCCATTCCAGTGTGTTGTTTTTAATCTTTATGGACTACTGATTAACAATGAAGTTAGAATATGCAAAATACTGCTGTTTGTGGGAACTGTTTGACCATTTTTGTATGATTGAATTGAGTTTTGATTTGTTTCTAATTAAGATGCCATATTTTCTCACAGCTCTTTCACGTTTCTTTGATGTATATATATGTGTGTATATATATATATATATATCAATCTCGTCTCACCACCACCATTCCATTGCGTTGTTTCATGTTTCTGTCTCTGTATTATTTTTTCCCCCCTTAGTAGCCTAGGATTTGTCATGCTAATAATCTTGATAAAGAAGCTATCCATTTAATATTTGCTATGCATGTATTATGTCGTCAGATTGCTTATTTGGTTTTAGTATCAATATGTGACACATCGGTGGTGTTGACAGTGATAGCAATTTCTTCACGTAGAAGCCAACATTGTCACCGGGTAAGTCCTCATGCGTGTATATTGATTTGTATGTAAGATGTTTACTAATCTATGGCACTTGAGGGCTTAAAATCATTTGACAAACTAATAGCTAACTTGGTGGGTTCATAGTACTCAATCCATTTGTTGTGTAAAGTTGTACATTTTTGTTTCTCGATTTTTGTTCCTAGAGCATATTGGTCTTCATTCCTGACTTCTTCATTGCATTTGTGTGTGACACTACCTCCTTTGTGTGTGACACTACCACATACAATAAAATTTACTTTAAAATTTTGATTCTACAGTGATATTATATAGTCAAATACACATAAATTAGAATCAAGAATTCTCAACTAAGTAATGTATTACAATCTCAAGAAATTCGTGTGCAATTTAAAATTATCTCTCGTACATTGCACGAGTTCAAAAGCTAGTTAAGTGATGAAAATGAAAAGTTTCAACACTTACAAAAAAAATGACAAAAATTGTAACGACTCACCTCCCCATCTAGCAACGATATTGTCCGCTTTGGGCCTAAACACAAAGAACTTCCCAGGGGGTCACCCATCCCTGGTACTGCTCTGGCAGCAGCACGCTTAACTGTGGAATTCTTTCATGTTTATCTCCCTCACGGTTTTAAAAGGCCTTAGGCCTTGTTTCATATAAAGGGGCGATTAATCCTTATAAACTAGTCTAGGAACTTCACCCTAGGCGATGTGGGACAAGCCCCCACACCCGACCTTACCTCATCCATCTTTGTCATCTTGCCTTAAGAGTATTGACTCTTGGTCGTCATAATCCACCCTCCTTAAGGGCCACATGTCCTCGCGGGTGTGGGACTCGCCCCACACTTCCGACTGGATTTCTGCTCTGAAACCACTAAATGTCATGCCCTGGAATCATACATCCGATTCTAGGACATGTGGCACGCCACCAAGGCTCCCACTATACTCCTAAAGATCCATTATTAACCATAAAATCAGAGTTATAGAAAGTCTTTCTCATTTAAAACACTTTTAAAACATTTCATTTTGAAATAGGGTAATCCAGTCGACTGATCGGGGACCCGGTCGACTGGAAGTGCAAACTACTGAGAGCACATTCCTGAGAATCCCCTGGTCCAGTCGACTAATTGATCTAGTCGATTGAGATTTTAGAGGCTCGATCGATTGAACCTTGAGTCCGGTCGACTGAAATTGTAATAACCTGCATTTTCATTTAATTTCTTATAATTGCGTTGGACATATTTAAAATTCAATTTGAATTTCCATGATTAATCTGTATTGTTAATTTCATTGTTATTTACAATTCTTATATGTTAAAACTAATTTCTTGTTTTATTTCATAATTGCAATCCTTTTGGGGTCAAATTGAAAATTTTACAAAAGTTGGTAATACCTGTGTGGATTTCAAAATCTGTATTTCAAAATGGTGGAAATATTTCCTTTTGCCTCAATCGGTATTTTTATGAAACCAGGAAATCACTTCTTACACTAAAATGAAATTCCTGTATTTTTGTGGTGACCACCGCACTACGAAAATACCAGTTTATGTTCAAAACTGTCCACGCTGTGTTGAACTTCCACAGATTTTGGAAGTGATGTAAAGTTGGACATGACTTGTGCTTTATTTCTATTAATGGTGTCTTGTTTGGATGAGTACATCTAGTGTGTGTTAAATTGTGACCAAAAGCATCATTTTCCAAACACCTTATGTTGCCCCCTACTAGTCTATACATGGCTCTTACTAAATCTGTGGAGGTGTATATATACGTATGTATCTATGTGAGTATATTCCACCACTTGATTTAATTTGAAAACAAATTCCTTTTGTTGAGTGATCAACACAATACTTGGGCACCAAGTTGTAGATAGCCTTCTATATAAACACATTTGCATCTCCACTTTCTGCATATATCTTCACAGACTAAAATTCATTTTAGAGAGAGAGAAAGAACTTCACCTCCATAGCTTGCAAGCTTCATTGGAATTTTCTTAATTGGTCTTATCTTTCTCAACAAACACACATCTCCTTATCACAGTGAGTATTACTAACTCACTCATAATGTAATCCATTCCTTATTTACTGATTTGGGTAGTTAATTTGAAGAATCACCACTGATGTTTGTACGTTGAAGTTCATAGCTTGAAAAATGGAGATTTTCCAAACTCAATCAAAACAAGTTTTTAGAGATGATTTAGGAAGATTGTGGTCCCTAGAAGGTGCTGTTAAAGTTTTAGAGCCCAATTCATTCACATGAGAAAGTATATTAGAAAATAAGTTTTGACATGTTTTCGTTTTTCATAAAATTGGAGAGCTATAGTTTGATTCATGGTAAATTGATTACATATTCTTAATCCTCGTAAGAAAAGGAAGAGATTCATATATTGTATGGCATATATAGTCGCAGAATGGAAATGGGTCAATTTAGACCCTGTTTTGCTAAAACAGAGCAGTTCCACGAAGAAGATGAAGCCTCAGTAAAAACTCGCGCCACGATCGCGCGCGAGCGATCTTTCGCGCGAGCGACTCGCGCGCGCGATCCTCGTTTCCCCAGGCAGACATAAGAGTTTCATTATAAAAATGAAGATCGAGCGGGTCACGCGAGCGAGGGTCGCGCGCGATGTTGGTATACTCAGGCAGATAGAAAAGTTTATAAAGAAAATGAAAAGTAAGCATATCGCGCGAGCGGCCTGCGCGCGCGCGAATTCTGGCAGTTTCTGTTTTTGTCTGTTTTCTGTTAAGGGACTGTTTGGTTCAACTTTTAAGGACTATTAAGGCTCTGTTTGGGAAATTTAGTTAATCAGAACTCTATTGGTTATGTTTGAGATGATTAAAACATTGTATTATGACTTATCAATCCCCGTACGCGCGTTGTTCCTTTAATTCAGCGTTTTGCTTATGATTAAGTGCATATCATTCATGTGGGGTCAGTGGCACATGCATGTGGGTGTCAGTCAGTGTGGAAAAGAGTAATGGTCAGTGTGGAAAGAGTACGAGATTGAGATTGAGATTGTGTTAGTGTTTGTGGTTGTGGTTGTGATTGAGATTGCGGTCGTGGTTGTGGTTGAGATGGCGGTGAGGGTATCTTTGAAATGCGACGGTGGAAAATATGGACACTCCCTGACGCCCATGGAAGCGTTAAAGTGTGTGACGCAGAACTTGGACATTCCCTGGCACCCATGGTAGTGCTAAAGTGTGGCCTACGGATACTCCCTGATACCCGAGTCTGGATACTGCGTGAGGTTGCTCCGGTATTTGCATGGCGGTTTAGGTATTCAAAGTGTGAGGCAATGGACACTCCCTGGTACCCCGAACCAAAGTGTGAGGCAAACTGGACACTCCCTGGCGCCCCGTTGCTAAAGTGTGGCTATCTTAGTGTTTCAAAGATACCAGGAGTAAGATAGTGGGTTGTTGTGGCTGTCGAGAGAAAAGAGTCGGCAAGATGAGTGTGATGAATTGTCTCATACATGAGTATCTGTTTTTATGAATGAACGACTTTTAATATGTTCCTTGTTGTTTTATAAAATGAATTCTTTCTGCGGTTTAACTATTGATTTATACAAATTGAAAAATGGAAAAAGGAAAATGGGTATGTTTTACATTCAAGTCATGTTTTTAATACTCACCAGCTTCTTGAAGCTGACGACGTTGATGCGTCCTGGACATTCGTGTTCAGGATTTTCAGGTTATAACCAGGAGGAATCGTACGACTATGCTAATTGAGAATGGCTGCTTTTGGAATGAGAAAACTGTTTATTTATTATACGTTTTAAGTATGAACTGGTTTGTAATAAGGATGACTGTAATAGACTTTAAGTTATTGTTTTGTTTTAAGGCGGTCTGTGCCTTTAGATGACCCGTGTTGTATTATGTAATAAGATAGAAAAATTTTATAAGCCTTGATTGCTCTGCTCTGATTATTATGTTTTGTTGTTCGACGTTTGGGACGGAATCGATCCTTCAAACTGTCGCGACCTACGGGTCCATAAAGGAAATTAAACGCTTTCCTTATTTATGCTACGTCGGGGCGTGACAGGATTTAGTGGTATCAGAGCCAGGTTATTATTTATCTCAAGATAGTTTAGCCAGGTTAGGGTTTACCAGTATAGACCCGATTCCACATTCCATTAAGTGTTACACACCCGATGATACGACAGGAAGGATGGACTCAGCACCCAAACGCCTAAGATTATCTTTGTTCTGACTTAAGTAGTACCCTTTTTAGGTATGGATCCAGCTCAGCCCCTGTTTGTACCTGATGCTTTTGGAGGGCATTGGGTTACTGTGGGAGCGATAGTGCCGGCTTCGGCGACCCTTTATTTCACTGCTGTTGGGCAGCGTGCAGCTGCTACCGTCGAGTTGGACCTCTGGCATCAGATTCACTTATTAGGACTGGTCGATCTGTCCCGTGCTCGCCTCGAGATTCTTTACTTCATAGAGATCCAGCGCTTAGTACTCGTTGAGATGGTTCGCTTGGTTAACAGCGATGCCTTCTATTTTTCCCTTGAGGTACAGGTTGTGCAGGCCCACCTTACACAGCTGGAGGTGCCTCCACCAGTCGTCCCCGCTGTTGAGGATGACGATGACGTTGATGTTGTGTTCGCTCCTATTTCCGAGGAGGATGGCTTAGGATGGGACGACTTTGCAGTCGACCTAGAGGAGGCACTTGCACTTGAGCCAGCCTTGCCTGAGGCAGATGTCCCTGGACCTGCTTCATTGATGACCTCTCATAGCTGTAACTTTGGGGCAGGCCCCTCCCATGTTCAGCGTTTTCATCAGACCGACTCGCTTGATCTGTTGATGGCTACCTACGGCGATGACTGACCGTTTAGATATCGCCTTGTATATATTGACTGTTTTGACTATTAGCTCTATCTCTTTTTACAAGTGTAATTACATGCATTAGAGTGTAGGGCCATGACCCCATTTTTGTAACATCAACTCTTGCATGCGTCCTAACTCATACAGATAGGGTAGGCATTGATCTGACCATACATGCTTTTTGTATCAACTTGACAAGAAGTTATATACATAAATTATACCCTTTTGAATGTTGTTGTTTAAATTGCTTCAATAGAACTGCTTCATGCATGTTTCTCATCTTTTCATCACCATCATGCATAGAATGGCCGGGGGACTCAGAAGGAATAGAAATTTGATCGAAGGAGCACCTGAGGCTGCCGATCCCACTGGAATGTTTGAAGCTTTCATTAGACGTCTCGAAAGGGTTAGTAATCAGAATGAAAACCGACGAGACCGCCAGACTGGAGACAAATTGCTGGAGAGATTCCGTGCACTAAGGCCCGAGCAGTTTGCGGGTACAGCAGAACCCTGGAAGGCCGAACAATGGTTAAGACAGATGGACCGTATGTTCGAGGCTGTCCAATGCAACGAGATGGACAAGAGGAGATTGGCTACGTTTCAATTGACCGATGCTGTCGCAGATTGGTGGGATTCGGTCATAGCTACTATCGGGAATGGAGCTGCGATGGGAATGACGTGGACTGCGTTCAAGGGAAGATTTTTGGAGAAGTACTTCCCGGCTACAGAGAGGCACAGAAGAGAGAAGGAATTCATGGACCTGACGCAAGGAACCAAGTCGGTGCAAGAGTACACCACACAGTTCGAAAGACTGTCTCGGTTTGCTCCTCACCTGGTTGATACTGAGGAGAAGAAGATCCGTAAGTATAACCAAGGGCTGACACCGCAGATTCGTCGCCTGACTCTCGGCCACCTAGATAAATCGTTTGAAGGACTTGTTGGTTAGGCTACCGATCTGGAAGAGGATGCTCGAGTGAGCCGAAAATAATTTGAGTTCCGACCGCCTCACAGGGGTAATTTTGGGAATAGACCACCAATGAATCGTACCCAAGGGCAGAAGAGAAATTTTGACGGAAGCAAGAAGACCCAAGCTATTACCTATCCGACTCAACCCCGAGTAGGAGAAGGAAGTAGTAGTGGAAAGTGCTTCAACTGTGGCAACCCTGGACATTTGGCTTGAGATTGCAAGGCACCGAGGCGTGCTGCTCAGCAAGGGATAGTCTGCTTCAACTGTGGTGAACCAGGTCACATCAGCAGATTCTGCACTGCTCCTAAGCAGGTGACTTATGGTCAACAAGGGCATACTCGCTTGAATGATGTTATCCCCGATGCCGCTGGATATGATGGAACGGTGTATGATGAAGGAGATTATGGAGAAGCTCAACCTGATCAGCAAGCAGTAGAAGGTACATTAACTCTGTTTAACTCTCATGTTAAAGTGTTATTTGATACGGGTGCTGCTCTTTCGCTCATATCTGTTAATACAACTCAGAGATTGGGTATCTTACCTCATCGCTTAGAGAAAGCTTTGAAGGCTACTTCACCATTAGGAGCTGCAGTCAGATTAGGACACGTGTGCAAGGATTGTCCCTTACGGCTAGGAGACCGTGAAATCCCTGCAAGGTTGATTATCCTATCGATGAAGGAGTTCGACATAATCCTAGGGATGGATTGGCTCTCTCAGAATCAAGTGAAGTTGGATTGTGCGAGGAAGAGAATTACATTCCCCGACAATGAGAATCAACCCTTTGATTTTCAATGTAACACTTCGGGAGATATGTTCCTCACCAGATGTTTAGCCAACATTGAAGTCGTCAGTACAGAGGTGGCAGCGTCATCTATACCTGTAGTCGAGGACTTCGAAGAAGTATTTCAAGATGTTTCTGGTTTGCCGCCCGAGAGAAGTATAGAGTTCTGTATTGAGCTTATACCGGGTACCGTACCAATCACCAAGGTTCCCTACAGAATGGCCCCCACAGAACTATTGGAATTGAAGGAACAAGTTCAAGAGCTCGAGAACCTAGGTTTTGTACGTCCAAGTACATCGCCTTGGGGAGCACCGGTGTTATTTGTGAAGAAGAAGGACGGAACACTCCGGTTATGTATCGACTACAGAGAACTAAACCGAGTGACTATCAAGAACAAGTATCCCTTGCCTCGGATTGATGATTTGTTTGATCAACTACAAGGAGCTACGACATTTTCCAAGATCGACCTAAGGTCGGGATATCATCAGTTGAGGGTACGGAAGGAAGACATACCTAAGACTGCTTTCAGAACCCGATATGGTCATTATGAATTTCTGGTAATACCGTTTGGAATGACGAATGCCCCAGCAGTGTTTATGGATTTGATGAACAGAGTGTTCAAGCCTTATTTGGATCAGTTTGTCATCGTCTTTATAGATGATATTTTGATCTATTCTAAGTCAGGAGAAGAACACAAGCAACATCTACGGATCGCGATGCAGACGCTTAAGGACCACCACTTGTATGCCAAGTTCAGTAAGTGTGAGTTCTGGTTGCAAGAAGTGAAATTTTTGGGACACAAGGTGTCATCTCAAGGAATTTCAATGGATTCGTCCAAGACCGATGCTGTGTCAAAATGGGTTAGGCCGAGCAACCCTACAGAAGTTCAGAGTTTTCTTGGACTCGCAGGCTATTACAGGAGATTTGTTGAGGGATTCTCAAAGATAGCAGCACCTTTAACTGGGTTGACGAAGAAGAATTTGAAGTTCGAGTGGACAGAGAAGCAGAAGCGCGCCTTTCTAGAGTTGAAAGAGAGACTCACTACCGCGCCAGTACTAGCAATACCCAAGCCTGATGATAAGTTCACTATCTTTAGTGACGTGTCATATCAAGGACTGGGGTGTGTACTTATGCAAGATGGCAGAGTTATAGACTATGGATCCAGACAGCTGAAGCCGAATGAGTTGAACTATCCCATTCATGATTTAGAGTTGGCAGCCGTAGTATTTGCACTCAAGATTTGGAGACACTATCTCTACGGTGAGAAGTTTGATTTATTCTCCGATCACAAGAGCCTAAAATACTTGTTCACACAGAAAGAGTTGAACATGAGGCAACGCAGATGGATGGAGTTGATCAAAGATTACGACTTTACGTTGGAATACCACCCGGGTAAAGCCAATGTGGTTGCTGATGCCCTGAGTCGACAGACTCGTGAGACGATCGCCTCCTTAATGGTTAGAGAGTGGCGAGCTTTGGAGACTTTGGCAGAGTTCGATGTACAGAATGCTGAAGAAGGAGAAGGACAATTGTTCTGATGTCTTATCCTACAGCATGTTCTTATTGACCACATTATTGGAGCTCAGAAAGAAGATGAGAAGTTTCAAGCTTGGTTTGTGAAGATGTCAGAAAAAGACCCGACAGAATGGAAAGTGGGAGTCGATGGAGGATATCGGTGCAGAAATAGATTATGTGTGTCAGGTGATGGAGAGCTAAGGAAGGATATCCTGGAAGAAGCACATAAATCAAGGTATACAGTTAACCCAGGAGGAACGAAGATGTACAAAGATTTGAAGAGAAATTTCTGGTGGGAAGGTATGAAGAAAGACGTGGTCGAATTTGTATCCAAGTGTTTGACATGTCAGCAAGTCAAAGTCGAACATCAAAGACCGTCAGGATTATTGCAACTGCTACCTGTTCCTGGTTGGAAGTGGGAGCACATTACGATGGATTTTATAGTAGGATTGCCCCGGTCGCAGCAGAATCATGACGCCATTTGGGTAATCGTGGATCGATTGACGAAGTCTGCCCATTTCATTGCTTATAGTATGACATACCCGGTAGAGAAGATGAGCCGGATGTACATACAACAAGTTGTGCAGCTTCACGGTGCACCTGTGTCGATAGTGTCAGACCGTGACGCACATTTTACCTCTGGATTTTGGGAGAGTCTGCAAGAAGCTATGGGAACCTCGCTCAAGATGAGTACTACGTTTCACCCTCAGACAGATGGACAAACTGAGCGTGTTAACCAGATCATGGAGGATATGCTTAGGGCTTGTGTTATCGATTTTGAAGAATCTTGGGAGACACACTTGGCGTTGGTTGAATTTGCCTATAACAACAGTTATCATGCAAGTATCGGGATGGCTTCATTCGAAGCATTGTACGGACGACCATGCCGTTCCCCGTTGTGTTGGGCAGTGGTTGGGGACACAGAATTGTTGGGACCAGATTTGGTTAGAGAAACCAACGAGAAGATTTCCTTGGTCAAGGATAGGATGAGGACCGCTCAGAGCCGATATAAGAGTTATGCCGATCGACGCCGGAAAGATTTGGAATTCAGTGTTGGAGATCACGTACTTCTTAAGGTTTCACCAACACGAGGAGTAGTACGCTTTGGTCTCAAGAGAAGAAAGTTAGCTCCGCGTTTCATTGGGCCGTTCGAGATTTTGGAACGTGTCGGGAAAGTGGCTTATCGACTCGCTCTACCGCCGAAGATGTCTGGGGTTCACAACGTGTTTCACGTAAGTATGTTGAGGAAGTACATACGAGACCCTTCGCATGTGGTTAGTTATGACGATATTGAGACGAGTCATAACGTTTCTTACAAGGAAAGGCCCGTAAAGGTCCTAGATCAGAGTACCAAGAAGCTGAGGAATAAGGACATTCCGTTGGTGAAGGTTCAGTGGAATCACCATGACGAGAACGAAGCCTCGTGGGAAGTAGAAGCTGATATGAAGAAGAAGTACCTGCAGTTGTTTCAGGACTAGTTAGTCTTGATTTCGGGGACGAAATCCTGTTTAAGGGAGGAAGGGTGTAATAACCTGCATTTTCATTTAATTTCTTATAATTGCGTTGGACACATTTAAAATTCAATTTGAATTTCCATGATTAATCTGTATTGTTATTTACAATTCTTATATGTTAAAACTAATTTCTTGTTTTATTTCATAATTGCAATCCTTTTGGGGTCAAATTGAAAATTTTACAAAAGTTGGTAATACCTGTGTGGATTTCAAAATCTGTATTTCAAAATGGTGGAAATATTTCCTTTTGCCTCAATCAGTATTTTTATGAAACCAGGAAATCACTTCTTACACTAAAATGAAATTCCTGTATTTTTGTGGTGACCACTGCACTACGAAAATACCAATTTACGTTCAAAACTGTCCACGCTGTGTTGAACTTCCACAGATTTTGGAAGTGATGTAAAGTTGGACATGACTTGTGCTTTATTTCTATTAATGGTGTCTTGTTTGGATGAGTACATCTAGTGTGTGTTAAATTGTGACCAAAAGCATCATTTTCCAAACACCTTATGTTGCCCCCTACTAGTCTATACATGGCTCTTACTAAATCTGTGGAGGTGTATATATACGTATGTATCTATGTGAGTATATTCCACCACTTGATTTAATTTGAAAACAAATTCCTTTTGTTGAGTGATCAATACAATACTTGGGCACCAAGTTGTAGATAGCCTTCTATATAAACACATTTGCATCTCCACTTTCTGCATATATCTTCACAGACTAAAATTCATTTTAGAGAGAGAGAAAGAACTTCACCTCCATAGCTTGCAAGCTTCATTGGAATTTTCTTAATTGGTCTTATCTTTCTCAACAAACACACATCTCCTTATCACAGTGAGTATTACTAACTCACTCATAATGTAATCCATTCCTTATCTTTCTCAACAAACACACATCTCCTTATCACAGTGAGTATTACTGATTTGAATTATATCGTGCATTCAGTTGAATTCTTGAGCTAAGAAGATAAAGCATTGATGAACACAGTTGTTCTTTTTGTTAAGGTGTTGAGGAGGCTGTGTGTAAAGAAGTGTACGACATATATGAGAATTATCTATCTCTATTTGGTTCTTTACCGTACAACGAGTTTGTGGACAAACTCCTATTTAAGTAGGGGAGACATGTAACACCCGCTCCCGCGGGTTATATCTATTGGCATTTAGCATGCATTCTTAATATTATATTAACGACGTGGTTATATGTGATAAGTGAGTTTTAACTCACTAAGTTGATTAGGGGAGTCCAATTGGGAACCCAGATATTGGTCAATGTGACAGTCCCAGTTTGGGACAGTTATGAGAGGTCCCCGTGTGATGGGACAGATACGTGGTGTAATTCTTATGTGCTTAAATGTTTATTAAGGAATATGTGAATATTTTAATATGTTTGTTTTATAGCATGTTAATTGTTAAAGATCACTTCTGTGGTCCGTTAGGGATACTTTTGTGAGGGCGAATTGGACACGTTGCATAATTAGTAGGTTAATTAGCAACTTCATAATATAATATGGAACCATTTATGGGACCCTTACGTGACATAGATAAACACCTATTTAAGTTTGGAAAAGTTTTAATAAGTTTCATTAATTAACAGGGGTATAAACGCAAAACTAGTAAAACTGGGGGGAGGTCATAATAAAATTGGGAAATTTGAAACACATGCTGTGAGACATGTGTCTCATGACTCATGAAAGTCATCTTCTTCTTCCTAAGTTAGAAGAAAAACAATTTACAGAGACAAGAATTTGACGAAAACTACGACGAACTCACGCCGACGTTCGCGACGACAAACGACGTGCCGTTTGACGTTCAATGCCAAAATAGGCTACATATTCGGACTCCAGGAGGTGAGCCAATGCGATAGTACCATCCTTATTAAATTCTGAGATAGTTTTTCTACTGCCCAGTTCGGGAGTTTAGATTATAATCTGTAATTTTTGTATAGGAATTGTACCTGGATATTAATTTCTAGGGTTTTAATTTGGCTACTAGGAGCAAAATTCTTGAGGTGAGTGTCAATAATTATAGAATCTGGATAATTGTTTGAGATATTCTTTGTGATGATAAGCATGTCTATTTGTATAATTTAGCCTGATTAGTTATTATTGGGCAAACTTATATTGTTAATAAGACCCATTTGTATGGCAATATCATGATGTGATGAATTTATATGAACATGTTGAGTTGTATATTTGGATTAAAGGGGAACTTGTACTTGCCATCGAAGTTATGAGACCAAGTGCCAAATTGGCCATGAGGTTGCACTCCTAAAAGAAAGAGGTGTGGATCTCGGTTAGTCGTGCGGACTAATGAAGTAGTCGTGGGCTAACATGAAAGGGTGGCCGGTACTTGCGTTCCCGAAGACCATAGTGATGTGTAGAAAGATGAGATTGAGCATGTCTATTATTCATGTTTATAATTGTTGGCTTACACCAACATATAACTGATATAGTGTAGTGGTTATTGAATAACCATTGTAGGTGATAAAGGCAAGTCAACAAAGGAATGAGGAAATGGGAATCGGCAAGGAAACACGGGAATTGGGAATGGTTTTTAGTTAATGTTGTACTCCTTATGTTTTAAACTCAATCTTGTATTATAGTCATAAGTGGTTTTGTATTGAGAATGGTTATGTTCATAACTTAGCTCTTCCAGTTATGTTAAGTTAGTATGAGAATTCCAAGGCTATGTTGGTGCTTTGGTGGTCGGGGTACATTCGGATATTGTAGATCTTGTACTAGTTGGATAACTCTTGAATGTGTAATATAGTGGGTTCTTGTTTGTACACGTTGGGTTTGGGTTGTTTTTACCAGGTGTTGTGCATTTAATTTGAGTTTTGGTTTTAAGCAGGGGTTGCTACAGAATTGGATTCTACTACTGTAAACCAGTCGATCGGATGCCTAGTCTAGTCGACTGGGTTGTGTTTTCGGAACACCAATATCTGGAGTTGAGGATTTCACTCGACCGGACTCAAGGTTCAGTCGACCGGGCCTCTAAAATCTCAGTCGACCAGATCAATCAGTTGACCGGACCAGGGGATTCTCAGGAATGTGCTCTCAGCAGTTTGTATTTCCAGTCGACCGGATCTCCGATCAGTCGACAGGATTACCCTATTTCAAAATAAAATGCTTTAAGGAAGACTTTCTATAACTTTGATTTTATGGTTAATAATGGATCTTTAGGAGTATAGTAAGAGCCTTGGTGGTGTGCCACATGTTCTAGAATCGTATGTATAGTTCCGGGGCGTGACAAAAATAGGCTGAAAAACATTAAGTAAAAAATTCAGAAAGAAATCACTCAATGAAGGTGAAGGTATAAAAAAAAAGGGATAATTACATTAAGTAAAAAATTCAGAAAGAAATCACTCAATGATGGCCTGAAGGTATAAAAAAAAAGGGTATCACATGGTATGCCTGGCTTATTTGTCTGGGATCCACATGTAAAGAGTGCGGGTCCCACCCAAATAAGTTATTCCTATTGACTACAGGGTACCACTCATTCATGATGACCTGAATGTATAAAAAAAAGGGATAATCAGTCATTTTTGAGTGTCAAAATTAAAAGTCAATCTACTACTTTTTTAAAATTGAAAAAATGTCCACTTTTTTGTATAAAAAAAAGTCATCAAATTTTACATGAAGTTTTGGAGCAACTCTTTACATGGGTAGGAGTAACTCTTCGAAACGTTGGAAGCTATATACTCTTTTAAAGGCAGTGAGAACTCGTTTAAAAGTCGGGTGCAACTCTTCACAACGTTGAGAGCAAGTCTTCAAAATTTTAGTGCAAGTTCAGAGCGTTGAAAAAAAAAATCGACTAAAATATAAAATAACTATTAAAAATTTTATATATTTTTAAATTTTTTATGACTTTTAACTTTTTCTTAATTATTGTTGATATTTTTAAAAATTTTAAAAGTACTAAACTGACTTTTAGATTTCGTACAAAAAGTTAATTGAATTCTAATCATCCCTAAAACAAATTTCGCCAGGTGTTACGAAGATTGCAAAGGCTACAAAGGCATATCAGACTAATACTACGAAGGCTTAAAAACACTTTAGTACCCTGTACTTATACCTAAATTCACTTTGGGCCTTCTACTTCCAATTGTAACACTTTGGGCTCTATAGTTTTAGTATTGTTTCAATTAAGAACAACTTGTAACACCGTTAGGAGAAGAGGACGAAAAAGTTCATTTTGGAGCCAAAACATGTGAGTCTTTTAAGTTTTAGTCCATCGCCCATAAAACAGTATCACTTCCCTGTGCCAATCGATTGAGTGAAGTTGTTAGATATTGCCATCACTTGGCTTTGCCCTATTTCTGGGTCTTGGTCTTCCTATTTCTCTATTTTTTCTGTTGGTCATATATGTATATGGTATGTATATAACTATGTGTACACATGTTATGTAAAATGGAGGAAAACTTAAAAGACTCGCATGTTTTGGCGCCAAAATGAGCTTTTCCGTCCTTATTTCCTGATGGTGTTACAATTTGTCCTTAATTGAAACAATACCGAAACTATAGGATCCAAAGTGTTTCAATTGAAAGTAGAGGGCCCAAAGTAAAATTTGGGTATAAGCACAGGGTATTCAAGTGTTTTTAATCCTACTACGAAATTGGCGGGGCCACAGGGATATGAGAAAGAGTTTAAACTGCGAGTGAAACATGACACTTTGAGGATCAAGTTTAAAAATTGGGTGACTTTGAGGATCAATTGGGGGGTGGGGGGGTGGCAACCAAAAAAAAATTATATGTGACATGTGTAATTAGGCCCTCCCCAAATTCTGAAAAAATTAACTTATGTGGAATATATTGGGACAATTATAATTAAAATCAGCTTAATATTTGTCCCATCACATTTTTTTTTAACTTCTCAATTCAATTCAACCTAAATTGTATTACCATCAGTCATGTTATACAAATTACAATAACCAATCAAGCCTTATAATTTGAGAGAGTGTTATATAGAAAATCTTACCAAAAAAAGTGTAGGTCTAAAACAATTCGCATCGGGAGCGCTGCCCCCAGACTCCTGTATGAATCCATTAATGTGTGCACATTTGTCCAATCTCAGCCTCCTAGCTAACTAAAAATTCTGGCTCCACCCTTTTGTGAGTGTCTTTCTTTCTTATCCCAAATTCCAAGTTTTTAGGTTGAATATATCTATTGAAATCTAGTACTCCCTCTGTCCCATAATAAGTGTCTACATTTCCTTTTTTTGGATGTCCCACAATAAATGTCCACTTTCCTAAATTGACATATAGCTTTTACTTACTTTCCAAAACTACCCTTATAATAAAGACAAAGTAGCATTTATTTGTGGCCTCAAAACAAGCAAAAAGTTAAACACCCATCACATCTAAGGGCAAAATTGGAAAGTGACCATTTAATGAATAAAAAAAACTAAAATAATACAACTTTCTTAAACAATGTGCAAAATAGAAGTAGACACTTAATAGAGGACGGAGGGAGTATCACGCAAGTTGATCGTGCTATTTTAATTTAGAGTTAAGTTCAATCAAGTTTTCTTAGCAAAAAAAAAAAAAAAAGGTTCAATTAAGTTTTTTTTTTCCTTATAGAAATGTCCTCCGTATATGAATATAAAGTGAATATTGAGTGGAAAAAAATTGCTTTTAGGGATTTCTAAAATCAAATTAGACTTTAAACTCTTGGCAGTTAGTTGCAAGGATTTTCGCATAAGTTTCTATTTTTTTTCCAAGTCCTTAAAAGCATCTTTTTCATGAGTAATACCACAATTAATGCCTTTACATATGATCTTTTCAATTCATAGCATTTGAGAGGTACCCCTATACCATTGCATGTAGCAGGGACGGCTCCAGGAATCTAGACTAGGGGGAGCGAAAACATACGGGAGTTTGGAAGGCCGCGCCCCCGGAAGAAATTTTTTTTGGCGTTTACGTATACATTTTTTTATAATGAGATAACTATATAAGGAGAGAAAAATACAAACTATTTGAATCAACAAGATATGGAGCAATTTGTAAATTAAATTCAGAATTTACATTTACAAATACACCAAACTTTTTCAAAAATTACATACACATCAATTTTTTTTTTAAAAAAATAAAAAAATCTAAGGGGAGGGCGAGCTTAATAATTTAGAAAAAATTTAAGGGGGGGGCGAGAATTTTTTCCCAAATATTCCCCCCCCCCCCCCCCCCCGGCTGGCATGTAGTTCCTCTCTCATAAACATCATTCTTTTTTCATTCTCAATGCCTCCATAATTTTCATAATCAATATTGATCTAGTTTGCCACATAAATTTTATTTATTTATTTTTTTTTCTGATTTCAAAATAAGTTAATTTACAAAAATTTCGACCACCTCTCCTAAGACATCTCTACATATTCTCATGACTTTTTAAAGATTTTCGGGTACAAATTTTAAAATTATCAACATGACAACATCCTTATCAAGTTGTTGAGTGAAGAATTGTCAGTAACAACCTTACGCAACCAAACCTCTGTGTATATATATTATCACTAGAAATCTATTGTGAAAGTAAAACTCAGTACTGTCATTAAGTTTTAAAGATTTTCGGATATACAAACCTTATCAAGTTGTTGAGTAGTGAAGAATTGTCACTAACAACCTTACACTGCTACACACCCATACGCGTGTATATATATAATTATATATGCATGCATGTATATATATTATCACAAACCATCAACGTGTCTCCAGAAATCTATTGTACGTGAGAGTAAAACTCAGTATATCTAACATTGCTCAGTACTTTGAAGGAGAAAACCATATATAGTCAGGAGTACATTCAGTAATTAATTAATGGAGAAAATTATACCACCAGGATTTCACTTTGTTCCTACCGACGTAGAGTTAATCCTTCATTACCTCAATCAGAAGAAACCGGGCGAAGCTCTGCCGTGTGGTTCTCATGTGATCGAGCGCGACGTATATGCTCCGAGCCATGGCATGTATTCTGCAATATTCAAGGAGACCCATGGGAGATTGTGAACACCTATGACAAATCAGATAAGAAAACTGCTAAACATGTAATCTATGTTATAACAACGTTGAAGACGCTTAGCAAGAATCGGGTTTCTAGAACTGCGGGCTGTGGGACATGGAAAGGCCAAACGACGGGCAAAAAAATTGAAAATCAAAATAACGAGGTTATAGGTTTTAAGAAGATGTTGGTTTTTGAAACAAAGAAGAAAGATACAGAGATTGATGAGAACAATACGCATTGGATCATGCACGAATATTCACGTAGTGAGATTGTGCGTGGTGGTGATCATGTGCTTTGTAAAATAAAAAGAGTTGAGTTGAAGAAGTCGAATAATAAGAGAAGATTTGAGGAGATTAGTGGGGATCATAGAGGTGGGTTTAGCGATCCATGTGTTGATAATTTAGGTGAAGCCCAGAAAGTCATGAAATCACAAGAAGAAGAAAATCAGAATCATAAGAGTTTTGTTGCTATAGATGCCACTATACATGTTCCGGACATACCACCATTACCGGACGACTTAGATCAGAATCATAAGAGTTTTAATGCACACATGAATGTTTCAGACATGTCTGAACTTGATCATACATGTTGTGGAAATTTAGGGGAAGCCCAAAACATCATGAGATCACAAGAAGAAAACCCCAATGAAAAGAGTTTTGATGCTTTAGATGCCGGCACTGCTTTGCCAATGACACAAGTTCCGGACATACCACCACCATTAGCAGACTTATTTGATTGGGACGAATACATTAGTGCTTTAAACCGTTCATTGTATGACATTGATGATTTTTGAATAGGGAATTGGGTTGATCCAAGTACATATATAGTGGTTGATGATCAGCAACTACCAGCAGCCAATGAGAGTCAGCCCTCACCGTCCGATCAACCAAAAGCACATAAACAATTGGATATTGCAGAGCTCCATTAATGGTCCTTAATTTGTTCTGATTTTTCAATTCAAGCTTTGTGTTTTTAGCTTTTTCATCAACAAGGAACACGAAAAGGAGTAATTTGTGTTGTTTACTAAATGATCCGTTGACTGGAGATTCTTGATTATATGAATACAATTCTTTATCAAAATCTGATGTGCTTTTTTTAACTTGGTAGGGACTTAATGCCACATTCTTGATGATTGTGATACAGCAGATTATTTATCTATTGTTATTATTATTAATTTTTTTTTTTTCTGATGGAAGTATCTATTGTTAATTGTGTTATGCTTGTTCATGTTATCCTTAATTTCCTTTCTTCTTCTTCTTCTTCTTCTTCTTCTTCTTCTTTTGTAAAGCACTCCAACTATGGCAGAGAGAGAGAGAGAGAGAGAGAGAGAGAGAGAGAGAGCTGCTCTCTTCAATAACCCCCGTCGGAGTAGCCTATGCATATTTTCTAAAACTACTGTCACAACTAACAAGTATCCGGCAATAGAGATGCTTAAATGTATAGCAATGGAGACTATAAAAGTAAGTAGTGGAAATGAATGATTTTTAGAGGAAATAAAGTGATTTTGCCAACGAAATTTCACGTATATTGGTCATTCTTTCTAAATTAATTATGCAGCAGTGGATGCCAAACTTTCTGGGAAAATTCACGTGTGAATGCTTTCACTGCCTCACTACATTACTCTGACTGGCCAATGACTGTTTGGAGCTCAATTGGTTGCTGATCATATTCTCAGGATTCAGGCTGCAGTCGAAGACTGTTTGGCTGCTGCTGAAGTTCTCCGGGGGCAAGTACTATGGAGGACTTCATGGATGTCGCTGATTTTTTTTTTCTTTCCTTTTCATGATGCTTAAGATTTACGGATTTCGTTCAAGTACTGTTTCATCGCTGTCCACTTCTTTCAGCTGATTGCATGACTCTTGTGGTCGAGTGTTATTGGCAGCTACTCGGAAGCTGCTGCAAATTGATTCAGATTTAACGTTTTGCTGTGTATGAAATATCATATGTGCTTGATTAGGCCTTCATATCATATGCTTTTGTTTGGAGAGCTTTTCTCATGTGTATTCGTTTTGGATTAGCTTTTGGGGAGCGTATTTGACAGCCAATATGGATTTTGTAATATATATTTTACTTAAATAAAAATGTTGTTAAAAAAAAAAATGAAATAAAGAAAGGGAAATGACTAGCTCACAAAATATGTTCAAATTGTTTAAATCCAAGTAAAATAATTCCATGGAAATAAAGAAAGGGAAATGACTAGCTGACAGAATATGTTCACTAAGAACACCTAAATAGCAAGACTGCAATTTGGCACAAACAACAAATCAGTCCAGGAAAATCTGAGGCGATACAAAAAACTCTCTCTCTCTCTCTCTCTGAGGACACACTGATATAATGCTCGGCTCATTCCAGGTTCACGTCTTACAGATAAAAAAGATCTATATCAAATTTTCCAAATAGAGCTGAATTTTTGAGAAGAAACGGTCAATGTCAATAATTTTCTGGAAAACATTTTAAGCATTTACTTGTTACATATTTTAATGAGATTTATAAGGATTAATAATCAGTAGGTTGAACTCAGCCCAAAAAAAAAAAAACATAGTCTTGACCCATTGGGGAACTAGTTACACTTTTTCAGTACATTTATATGGCTGAATTTAACCCGTAATTGTGAATTTGAAAAATGATCTTTTCTTTTTACTCACTTAACATGAACCAAACATAGTCTCAATAGCCAAACAAAAAAGTTTATAAATCCGCAAACCAAACAGAGCTTAACAAAAACTATTAACTGCAGAACTCTAGGAAAGATGAAGGGAAATGGCTTAAACAATTTCTCACAGTTTACCTTCTTAAACAAACAAAAACAAAAGGGTTCGCTTCAATCCTTCATTTTTCTTTTCCTCGCTAAATCAATTAACCAAATAGAGTAAACCAATTATTAAACTTTTCTATATACCAAATGACTACAATACATAGAAGAATCCAAAAAGGGAAAAAAGTGGGTAAAAAGAATACAATTATCACAATTTGTATAAAGAAAAAACTGAATAAAATAATGGATGGTTTTTTAACTTCTAATGGTAGTATCAAATTTTCACTTCCCTCTTCAGAGCCGTTAACCGAGCTACAAAATCATCATAATCTGGCAACTTTTGATGCACTTGGCCTTTCGGGTTCACCATAACCGGTTCAAAATGAAGAGGCTCGAAGATGTCCTTTCGTTGCCTCATTTCGAGCCATTAATACACTACTGCTCGCAGTTTTTTGTGCAGTAGTGTATTAAAAGCTTATCCAGATGCTTTTCTTCTTCTTCTTCTTCCAATTGACAAGAATGTCTTCACTTGAGAATTTTAGGCCATGTTTGGCATCTTCTTGTTTCAGCCATCTCCTCCTAACTGATCTTGGTTTCCGCTTATCTTCCCCATTCGATTTTGTGGGTCCTGTCTCTTCTTCTTTGCCGACAGCAATCTTGTCATCACCATCTTCGTCGGAAGCATTTCTCACTGAATTTGAGTTCTTCTCTTGGCCGTTTTGGTCAATATGAGGATTTTCAAGCCTTACATGACAGAGATGATCTTGGTTCTCTCTTTCTTAGACATTGTTTTCTGTCTGGATGCGCATTTCATCAGAATCCTTAAGACTGCAGGAAAGGAAATGTACATTTTCAAGCATTTTGCAACAAATATGTATGTTTTTGGGAAGATGTTATTGAAATGTACATTAACTTGTAGCTATGAGAAAATGACAACCAAATAAACTGCAGGGAAGGAAAAGAGGATCTGCCAAACATCTGGGAAACTTAAATTCCTAACCATAACTCATCTGTCAAGTTTTTTCCCCCCTATTTTGGGTCCAAGTACTCTTAAGGCCTTGTTTGGTTCATAGATTTAGTGAGGGAAAATTGAATAAAACACTAAAGAAAATAGCTTCTTTTGTTTGGTTAATAGAGAAGATATTGAGGAAAATAAGGAAGGAAAAACAATAGAGTTGAAAATAAATTAAGAATTTGAACCTTTTGATTAAATTCCCTTCTCTTTTCTTAAGTTCATATTAGATTTTGCAAGTTTTCAATGTTGAAAACAATTGGGAATAGTTTTCCTTTTCCTTCCCTAATTGTGCAAACCAAACGGAGCCTAAAGAAATCCCGCAATTTTCTTTCCAATTCCATCATACAAATACTAACACTAAAGAGATGAATTAGATTATCCAGCAACGCTTAGTTGTTAAATATTAGGTGGATTAAAGCCTTGGAATTCCATTCGAGATCAGCCTCTATTGCTATATCTTCCATTAATTGAAGCCTCATATCATATCCTTTGTAGGAGGCATTGGCTTAAACTTCTTGATTAACTAAACACAAGCAATTAGCCTATCAGTTGAAGAAAATGGTGCTTACATAAACTAAGGCCCGTTTCTCAACAGCTTTTACTTTTGTTTCCCGCTTGGCAACAGCTTATGGAGTCTATAAGTGATAGTGGAACTCGAAAACTCAAATAAAACTACTTGGCAAACTAGATTCAGTGATTCAATCAGAAAAAAATGTGTCAATTACAGAAATTTCAATTGGCCGATAGAAACAGAAGCTGTCTATTAAGTGGCTATTATTCATACTCAATAAAATTGAAATGCCTCTCATCTTATTTATTGTTCTCCAAAAGTAGTAATAAAAGTAAATGAAGCTGTTTCGAGAAAAGCTGAAAAATATTTAGCTCCCACAACAATACCCAAGGCTATATAGTTTTTTGAAAAATCTCTTAAAAAAAAAAAAACTCACATACTAAATTTTTAACATTTATGATACAAAAGTTTATTCCACAAATATGTGTAAATAGATAAAAAAAAAAAAAAATTCCTATGAGGCGCCCCCAAAGATCAAGTTCCGGCTCTGATCTCATTTATTGTTCTCAAAAAGTAGTAATAGAAGTAAATTAAGCTTTTACACAAAAAAAAAAACATTTAGCTCCCACATTAATACCTAAGGCTAAATAGCATTTTGAGAAATCTGTTTAGAAAAAAAAAAAAAGAATTAATAAAAATATCTCTTTAAAAACGAATAAAAAAATTTATAATCAAAGTGGGTTTCCTCAAGGTGTTGAATTTCCTGGGCAATTAAACAATTCTGTTTTGGAGTTCCAGTTGACTCATCATCCTCCTCCTCTCTATTTTAAATTGTTTCACCGTTCTCTTACCCTTCATAAAACACAATCAGCCAACCATAGGAAAGAAAGAAAATAAATAAATAAAAATTAATACTAAAAAATTATAAACAATAGAGCAATTTAACTTCTTGTAAGAATGATATGATCAATGAACTGCAACAGAGCACGAAAAGTTCGATTTACCTGAAAAGAAAAATGAAAAAGTAATGGGTAGAAAATTAAGAGCCGTCCTAAATCCCTGCAGGTAATGCGTTTTGGCCTGTGCAACCAAACATGCCCTAAGCCAACTGCGAAAAAAGTAGAAAGAAAAAATAGAACAATTGACTTTATCTTGACCTGAATAAAACACAATCATCAACTGGGAAAAAAGAATAATGAAATATTCATATGGGTAGAAAAACAATGGCCTTCATAAATTTGATGGTAATGCGTTTTGGCCTGTGTTACTGATTTGGCTCCATGTCTTAATTCTCATTCCTTCGTAATAGACCAGCCAATGGAGCCATATCAGTGAAACAGGCCAAAAGCATTTTGTTGATGAGCTCCGAGTCCCCTGGCTAAAAGTATATATAGACCCTCCTGACCAGTGATCAAGAAAACTACAGTATCTCGTTTTCTTGATGAAAAAGCATTTTGTTGTGGCTGCCCATGATGAGTGTTCTACTTGGGATTTAGATATTATTCAAAAGGTTGTTTCAAGAGATACATATAATCTAGATTAAGATAAATCAATGCTTATATGAATCTCGACATAAACACAAAAATTTCGGAACTAGTGTGCATCAATCGGACCCTAAAATATGATTGGCCATATTTTAATTTGCATCAAACGTAAGCTATCTTGCTTGGTCATATTTTAGTTTGCATCAAACGTAAGCTATCTTTGCTATATGCTTACTACTAAATAAGTATTGTTTCATCAAATGATTGGTCAATATTTTAGTTTGCATCAAACCTAAGCTATCTTGCTTGGTCATATTTTAGTGTGCATCCAACGTACACTATATGCTTAGTGCTCAATATATATATATATATATATACCATCCCAAGTGGACCAATAGCGGTGTGACACTAACACTACCACCTGTTTGGTGAAAACTATAACTGGACCAGGTTCAATCCAAGTCTTGCTCTGATCTAGTTCTTGAGAGGACCAAGATAATATTACTTTGACGAAGCACCAATTTTGAGATAGTATTAAGTTGAGTACGGACTTCTAAGCAAGACAGTTAGACATTGTTCAACCGGTTCATTTTTAACCACGAAATCAGTTCTTTGCTTTTCCAAACGGCCTCTAAGATTAGGATGGTGTCAGTTGAACCATTAATTTATCTAACAATGATGAGAGTAGTCCATTTAAAGAAATTTAGAGTGCATTAGCTTATAGATTTGGGTAAATCGGTTGTGTTCATATAGAGCGCAAATTGGTGAGTTTTCAATTGAAACACGAATTTTTTGTAAGAAATCTCTAAAAATGAGGTAAAAATCTGAAGTTTTTCCATGTTTAGCTAAGGCTCTTCGTGACTTTTTTATTCTGATTAGAATCCTTTCTCACTTATTTTATTTTATTTTTTAGTTTATTATATTTTTCTTATTTTCATTCATTTTTACCCTCTGAGAGTTAGTTATACCATGACATCATTAGTTTTCTTTAAACTTTAAAGAAATAAGTGTTCATATTTCCTTTTTTGGATGTCCCAAAATAAGTGTCCATTTTCCTAAATTGGTATACAACTTTTACTTACTTTTCAAAACTATCCTTATAATAAGACAAAGTAGCATTTATGTGTGGTCCTAAAACAGTCAAAAAGTCAAACACCCATTACATCCAAGGGTAATTTGAAAAGTGACTCTATAATGAACTAAAAATTTTAATATAATACAACTTTCTTAAACAATGTGTAAAATGGAAGTGGACACTTATTATGGGACGGAGGGAGTATGATTTTTGAATCGTGAAATCAAGATCTTTAAAACACGATACATATGTGATATGAAATAAAAAAATGAATTTTCTAGTTGGTGATTTAGCTATTTTATCTCTTTGCAAATAGATAAAATGTCAACTTTAAATAAATGGTCGTAACTTCCTCATTATTTAGCCTTTTTGGGAACTGTTTAATTATTATTATTATTTTTATTTTTATTTCTTGTATTTTTTCGAGATATACATATTGGATTTGAAAATTGTGCTAAAACTAGTAATTCGGAACCTCGTTTTAAGCTTTTATATGTCTAAACAGATAATATTATATGTTTGTAAACATCTAATATTGTTTTTGTGAATTAAATTAATGACAAAGACTTTACCCTTTTTTGGCTTTTTGGGTATTTTTTGTTTCATGAATATTTTGTTTTGGGATCTACGCCCATATGGCTATCAATTTTACAAAAGGATATATTTTTGTTAGATTTACGCAAAAAAAAAAAAAAAAAGGTTTTAGCATTTTAGTTGGAATTTTTATTTACAAAAGTTAGATTTAGCCCTTAACGCCATGGAATTAGGTGAAACAAGGTGCACCGGATTAGTTAGGTTTTTTTTTTTTGCTAAACAAAGAAAATCTATTAAAATGACTGTGAAACATCAACAAGAGTAGCCCAGAAAAAGCTAAACTCACAGACCACTTAGCAAGCTAGTGTGCCACAAACTTACAATCTCTAGGAATTTTATAAAATTTCCAATTTGTGTGAAGACTTCTGAGAATCCCAATATCATAGCAGAGAGAGGCAAGCTTCCAAGATTGAGTAACTTTGTAGATAGAAGAGATGGAAACGAAGAGAATCACTCTGAAGATTAACATATATAATCTCCAATATATAGGTGAGCTTTGGAAGCAGCTAGTCATAGAGCATGGCATTCAACAAATCAGGATCGCATGACTTTCTAATCTCACACCAAGCAGCTAGTCTTAGACCAATGCAGAGGCTAGCATTTTCAGAATCAGAAATACAGGCAAGGAAACGATTTTGAAGACCCTCAGGGAAAATAGGGTTAGAAGAAGTAAACAAATTTATGAAATAATTATCCGAGGATTGGACATTAATCTCACAATGATCAGTGTGGATCAAACTGACGCTATCTGATTGGTCATATTTTAGTTTGCATCAAACGTATGCTATATGCTTTACTAATCAATCGGAATTGTTTCATCGAATGATTGGTCAATATTTTAGTGACAATGCATATTTTTTTTTCTTCAAAAAATGGTAAATACATTTCAAAATAGAGGGTGTACAAAAAATATAAGGGCATACCCTAAGATACACAATAGGATCAAAGTCATAAAGACATGACGCAAAGCCACAACAAATGGACAAAAACAACCCAATACAGGAATGCAACTGACAAAAAATGATCAAAATTTCTAATTCCATAGGAATCTATCAATACTAACTTGATGTTTCCTTCCTCAAAAAAAAAAAAAAAAAAAAAAAACTTGATGTTTCCATTTCACCCTAATTTGTGCATTAACTTGAGACACCAGGTTCTTCAGAATAATTTCTTGTGGGGTGCAAGTATTCTTGAAAGTTCTATTGTTCCCCTCTTTCCATAGTCCATAGACTGCCACTCCGAGGCACATCTTGGGTATATCACGTGTTTAATTGTCTTCCCTTTCAGTCTTTGAGCCATCCAATCCAACGTGTCATTCCAACTTTGACCTTGCCAATGCATATTACATCTGTTCATTAAGTCCTGCCAAACAAAAGAAGAGTAAGGGCAAGCAAAACAAGTGGTCGTGGGACTTCATACTCCTCTGACAAAGCATACAAGCTAAGGGGTCAGGGGTGAATCTATAAAATGGTGCTTACTTGTTAAATATCAGGTGGATTTAAGCCTTGGAATTCCATTCGAGATCAGCCTCTATTGCTATATCTTCCATTAATTAAATCCTCATATCATATCCTTTGTAGGAGGCATTGGCCTAAACTTCTTGATTAACTAAACAAGCAATTAGCCAATCAGTTGAAGAAAACGGTTCTTTCATAAACTAAGGGTGCGTTTGATAAAATTGAAAATTAAGTGCTGAATTTTAAGTACTGAAAATTTTAAGTGATTGAATTTGTAACACTGAAAACAGTACTTCAACTACTGAAATAGAATGCATTCAGTGATTATTTTCAGTAGAAAATTTTCACTTAAACTTTTCAGTGATTTTTTGGCTGCTTTTTCAATTAAGTGATATGTTATCAAACGTACTGAAAATGAATAAGTGCTGAATCTTTTCATTTTCAGCACTTAATTGGGTTATCAAACATACCCTAGGGCCCGTTTTTCAACAGCTTTAAATTTTATTTCCCTAAGTGATACTGAAACTTGAAAACTCGAATAAAACTACTTGGCAAACTAGATTCGGTGATTGAATCAGAAAAAAAAAAAAGTGTCAATCGCAGAAATTTCAATCGGCCTACAGAAACAGAAGCTGTCTATTAAATGGCTATTATTCAATGCTCGATAAAATTGAAATTAAATATTACTAATTTTAAGTGTTAAAAATTAAGCTAAGGTGTAATAGTCAACAAGTAGATTATTTTAAATGGAAAAAAATATCGCATCCATTGAAATTTTGTTTTAGTAGAATTCTTCTACTAAAAATTTTCAATATCTTTTTGGCTATTTTTCAATGTTATGTGGTGAGTACTTGTCCATTTTTAAACATAATAACAACACTTAATAGAGTTGTCAAACATACACTATGTATTGTGGGTGTTGGTCTTTTGGCCTAGCATTGAAATTTTTAGGCTCTGTTTGGTTCATGGATTTTGTGATGGAAAATAAAAAGGGAAAGGAAAACTAATTCCTTTGTGTTTTACCATGTGCTTTGCTTATTCTTAAATCACATTATGAGTTAAAACTTTCTAAAATATAGTCGTAATATATAAATAACGGAAGGGAAAGGACATGCAACATTCAAAACGTTTGATTTATTTCTCAACTTATTGTGTTTTTTTTTTCTTCCTATTTTCATCATCTTTTTTTTTTATTGACTAAACAAATTAAGGAAAATATTTTCTTCTATACTTTATTTTATTTTCTTTTCTCTTGTTTTCTCTCACTAAATCCAAGAACCAAACAAACCAAATTGCTTATTTTTATCCATCCAATAAAGTCCCAAATAACGTAGTGTCAGCTTTATAATTTAGGGATATTTACATTTCAGTCTACTTTTTGTATGAAATCTAAAAGTCAGTCTACTACTTTTTAAAATTAAAAAAACATCAATAATAATTAAAAATTAAAAAGTCTTCAACAAAATTAAAAAAAAAAAATTGAATAGTCATTTTGTGTTTTACGATATTTTATATTTTTAATTTTGTGAACTTGCACCAAAATATTGTAATGATTGCTCCAAATGTTGTGAAGAGTTGTACCTGACTTTGAACTGAGTTGCTTTCTATGTTTTGAAGAGTTGCTCCAAAACGTCATGTAAAATTTGATTAACTTTTTAATCTTACAAAAAAATTTGATTTTTTTTTTTTTGACAAGTAATAGATTGACTTTTAAATTTTATACAAAAAAAGTGGATTGAAAGTTTATTATCCCTATACTTTACTTGAAGTTAACTAAAATTAGAATTTATAGAATATTCTAGGGTAAAAAGCATTTTGCCCCCTCAAACTATACACGTTTTTGCAATTTACACCCCGAACTCTAAAAAGTTGCAATATCCCCCTAATCTATCTTTAGGGTTGCAATGTCCCCCCTGAACTTCAAAAAGTTGAAATGTCCCCCTTGAACTATCGTCTGTGTTGCAATGTCCCACCTGAACTATCTTTAGTATTGCAATGTCAACCCTACCATCACATTCCGTCAAAAAATGTGATGAAATTTGCTCGTGTGGGACGCACATGCTAAATTTCAAAGACCTTTATGACATTTTACTATCCCCATCTAAATTAACAATCATAAAAATGAGGGCAAATAACACTTTTGTCCATCAAACTGTACATCTGTTTTCAATTGGGTTCATAAACTATTTTTTTTTTTCAATTGGGACCTTGAACTTCAAAAAATCATTCAATCAGACCCAAATTCTGACACTGTTAGCTTAAATTATTAGAAATTGTCACTTACGTTGCGCGTAATGCTTATCTGTCACATGTTAGGTTAAGACAAGCATGGGATATTGTGAATGGCTAAAAAATTATGCGATTTTGGGTATGATTGAATGCGAATTTGGATCTAGTCGAATGTGTTTTCGAATTTGATTAAACGCGATTTCGGATCTGATTGAATGCGATTTTTCGCACTATTCACAATCTTCTGTGTTTTTCTTAACCTAGCATGTGACAGGTAAGCATTACGCGCAACATACGTGACAATTTCTAATAATTTAAGCTAACAGTGTTAGAATTTGGGTCTGATTGAATGAATTTTTGAAGTTCAAGGACCCAATTGAAAAAAAAATTAGTTTATGGATCCAATTGAAAACAGGTATATAGTTTGATGGACTAAAATGTAATTTGTTCTAATTTTTATGATTTTTAATTTAGATGGGGATAGTAAAATGTCATAAATGCCTTTGAAATTTAGCATGTGCGTCCCACACGAGCAAATTCCATCACATTTCTTGACGGAATGTGATGGCAGGGTTGACATTGCAACACAAAAGATAGTTCAGGGGGAACATTGCAACACAGACGATAGTTCAGGGGGGACATTTCAACTTTTTGAAGTTCATGGGACATTGCAACCCTAAAGATAGTTCAGGGGGACATTGTAACTTTTTAAAGTTCTGGGGGTAAATTGTAAAAGCGGGGCACAATGCTTTTCACCCAATATTCTATGCAACATGTAGCACAAACGTCCGCTGTAGCACAAAACTGAATATGGATTTGTGATTTACGGGTTCGACTCCCGGCAGCGGAATTCCTTCTTCTTTTTTTTTTTTTTTTTTGTAGGCTTCCCTTCTCCACAAAAACTGGGCCTTGTGACTTTTTTTTTTTTTGGTTGGGATTAGAAATATGACTTATCTTAGGGCCCATTTTGCATAAATTTTGCTCATGCGATTCAATCGTAAAAAAAAGCATGTTTATGCAAAGTTGTTAATGTAGTTTTAGCCAATTGTAAACTTTGTGATATTATAGGCGTTGGAATCATACAACTTAGTTTGACAAATAGTTGTATATTAGCTTTTGGAGTTCATAAGTTATTATTTTACCCTAAAAGCTATTGTGAAAAGAGTTCTATAACTTCAATTTTGAATGGTACCCTGTTAGAGTATCTCTAATTGTGGAGCTAAAAGAAGAGCCATTTCTTAAAATTATTTCTTTGGTTCCTCTAAGTTCAAACTTAGTGATTCAATGGTGGGGCGAGAACAACGGGCAAAATGGGTCAAACTAATGTTGCAGTTTTCAGTTTTTTTTTTTTTCTTTCATCTTTTGACAATGAAAATTTAAAATGTGGTTGGTAATCATTATCTCTTTTCTTTTTCTTTTCTAAAACAACAAAAAAAATCGGGCTAAAAAAATTTAAATAAAAGGAAGAAAGAGAAGAAGAAAGGAAGTGATTTTCAATTTTATTCTGAGAAAAGAAAACATAAACTAGGTGCTGTTTTCATAAGAATTTTAAACAACTAAAAACTGGAAACGCACCAAATGAAGGGACAAGGCTTAGGGTGTTTTTGATAACTCAATTGAGAATTGAAAATAAAAATTATCAACACGTATTTTTCTTCAATGCGTTTGATAACATATCATTTCACTGATAAAGTAGCCAAAAACCTACTACAAACTGAGAGTAAAAAAGTTCTACTGAAAAAAGCCATTGGATGTAGTTTATTCAGTATTTGAAATACTATTTTCGATACTAAAACTTCAATACCTATTTTTCAGTATTTAATTTCCAGTTTTATCAGGCTCTTAGTTGACAGTTACAAAGTTAAATTTGGGCCAAATGATGGGCTTAAAAACACCATGACAAGCCCAAAAAAAAAATTGAATACAGTAACGAAGGAAGTGTTTGGACATTGATAGTCCAACTAAGTTTGAAAATGAAAAGTTTTAACACTTGAAAAAAATAACAAAAATAGGCTGAAAACATTAAGTAAAAAATTCAGAAAGAAATAATGCAATGCAGTCAATTTCACAACTTGAAAGTTGGAAACATAATTTGCAAAATTGTAAATCATCAGTAAAGAAATTCAGTACTTAAGTAGTTAAGTTTTAAAAACATCAACAGGAATCTAAGTTAAACAACGAATAATATCTTTTGCCCATCTAATATATATATATATATATATAAAGCAATGCGAAGTTCCACATTGCGGTTTTTAGCTTTTGTTTTTATTTTTTTGAAAATGAAAAACATGTTTAGAAATAGTTTTTGTTTTTCCTTTTCTTTCAGAATACAATAAAATTGGGCAATAAAGAGATTTTTAGTTTTTGTTTTTGTAAAAAGAAAGCAATAACTAAATTCTGTTTTTAGATTATTATTTTTTTAGAAAAATTAAGAACACATCCGACTTTTTGCCAAGTTCAACTTAGGAGTATGGTAAATCTCACAGGGCCCACTGAATACCCTACTAACCCAGTGGACTAGATAAGGCGCAAAGCTTATGCTTTGGATAGGTGGCCAGCCCATGAGTGGGACACTAGACCTACGAATTACTCTCAAAGATCTATTGTTAGACCACTCAAGGAGTTAATATTTTCAGAATTTTAGAAAACAAAAAACTAGAAATCCCTACCTTAAGTTACAAATTTTTTGGATATATAAACCAAACCAAGCCAAACCAAGTCTTCTGTCCTAATCATCTTCTGGATATATATATATATATACGGTGAGGCTGTTAAGTGAACACAGTTGAGTGAACTTACATAGTGAACATGTTTTTTGGCCTAAAAGAACCCGCGGGCTGCCCTGTTGACCCGTGGGTTCTTTTAGGCTAAACAAGATGTTCAATAAATATAGCGAGAGGCTCTTAAGTGAACTGGATAAGTGAACTAACCTAATGAACTGGACTTTTAAGCCTAAAAAACCCGTGAGTCAACGGAGTGGGGCACGAGGCAGCCTATGGATTTTTTAAGCTTAAAAGCCCAGTTCACTAGGTTAGTTCACTTACCCAGGTCATTTAAGAGCCTTTCCCATATATATCTATATATATATACTAGGGTACAGGCACGTGCGTTGCACATGCTAATCCCCTTTTTATTAGCTTTATTGGCTTTCACAATTTGGCTACTTTTATATTTTACCAATTTTAAATCTATTTCTCAATTGTGTAATAATTTAATTAATTCATGACAAACAACAATGTCAGTATTTTGTATATTATTTGCATTATTTTATCTCTGTTCCTATCATTTTTATAATCATACTGAATTTAGAAGTCGATCTATACTTCTAAATTCAGTATGATTATACAAATTATAACTAAAAGATCAAAATATTAGCATATGTTGTGTTTAAACTAAAGCTAAGTTGTGGTTTGGGAACTAACTAATAAAAAACAACATCGTGATGTTAAAAATGCAGACAATGATTTCAAAATTCACGGTTTAGAATTTAGGGTATCAGAATAGGTATTCAATAGACTTACATGCAAAAATGAATTATTGGCCAAAAGATGACCATTCTGTAATTTTTCTATCAAAAATTGACATATATGTAAATATTATCTAAGTAGACGTATTTGTTGACTTTTTTTGAAGCCAATTGTAATTATGGTTGATCAGCAAAAAAAAATTGTAATTATGGTTGCAAATGTTGATTGAACCTGAAATATTGAAGCCCAAGCTGATTCAATCGCCATTATTATATTAATTAAACTTTCAAAAGTTGACTTGAATGTAATTATTGTCTGAAATGATCGAATGACCCTCACACAAATCAATATATCCTTATGTAGCTATAAACATCTACGAATAATTATGGTATAGTAAAGAGATATTATGGTATTTAACTAACTATACAATTACCTGAAAGGACAAAACAAAAGAGAAATATCGAAATTGGAGAAATCAATTTGAGATTGTACGATTCCATAGGTGACTTAGCTTCTTTTTATTAGTAGATATAGATATGTATATGTATATATATACACTAGGCGAGCAAACATGCAAAGCATGTTTTATTTGCGTTTCCTGTTGCATAAAGGCAAAGAGGTTATTTGTCTGTGCTTATGTTTATGCAATTGTATCTATTCCCCTAGTATTAGCTTCGTTGATTTCTTTATGCAATTTTCAATCTTGTTATCTACTGTGTAATAATTTAATAAATTAATGAAAAGGCATTGATATGTCCAGAAATATTTAGCTAAAGCCAAACTGCCACGTCAGCAGTGAAGGTCCCAAACTATCCGGTATGGGCGCTTATGGCCTACCAATCCCGAGGTCATCGACTGTTACCGCTCGGGGTATTCACACAGCCCGGGCGTTTAGCACAGCAGCTCTCCACAAGGTGCAGTTTGACAACCAAGCCACTTAGTAGTTTCCTTATTTGGCCAGAAATCGATTAGGAAGGGTAAACAGTTTCCTAAACCACTTAGGAAACTCTCCTAAATTTGTGTAGAGTAATTGCAATCAGATTAGGCTTCCAAATCTGCATACTTACCATGTACAGGTGGACTCTTACATCTATAAAAGAGACCACATACCCTCTTTACAGGAGATCGCATTCTTAACCTAGAGAATAGCAATTTATACTCATTCATACACATACACCCGATCGTTTTTACTGGTAGTGCCGCTCCAACTGTTGGCTCACTAGGCCCGCCGGTGATCTATTAGTAAAGCGCTCCAACGCACCCATGGACGTAGGTTACCTCATTAACGGGGCTGAACCACATACAACTGACTGTGTCCCAATATCTCTCTCTAAATCTCTCTTACCAATTTTCGGCATCATCAGTTTGGCACCGTTTGTGGGAAACGATAGATTTCTCAAAAAAGAAATCTCTAACTGATCAGCATGCCACCGAAGAAGGGCAAGAAAACTGCCACTCAAACTGGTCAGGAGGATCGAACTAGCCAGGAGGATCGAGCCGGTCAGGACTCCCAGCCCGGTCGGCCGACCGCCTCTATAACCTCCAAGCAAGTCACTGCTGCACTCGCACAACTCCTAGAGGGCCAGCGACGAACCTAGTAGCAGATTGAAGCGCTGTTGGCCCAGCAGGATGAGCTTTCCCGAATCAAGGAGTAGCCCAGGAAAGGTGTTCCCAACCAAAAGACCCCACGGGTAGACAACATACCCGTACTGCGCCTGCATCCCCGCTGGGTTGGAGACAGCGTGGGGATGACGAGTGTAGCCAGGCCACTAGGCAAACCCGAAGAAAAACTAGGGCTAATCTGCACCGGGTGGGAGAGACCAGAGACATCATCAACAGTAGGCGTGCCGCCAGAAAGGAGGGGCCAGGACATATGGCCCAGGAATCGGCCGAGGACCCCCTGGCCAGGAGCTGGGGAGATCTCAGGCACAAGATCACCCGGAGCCGGGGCCGGGTCCTATCCCCAAGGTCAACACGCTTCAAAAAAGAGGCCTCGTCGTCTGATCCGACTTACCGCTCGGACATTGAAAGGATGCCCGAGCGGAAAGACGTGAATGCCCAAATCAAGGGCTTGCAGAAATAGATCGAGCAATTAAGCCGCAAACAACATCACGATCATACCGACACGGAGACCGAGTCACCATATACCGTTCGGGTCACCGAATTCTCCATCCCGCGGAAGTATAAGCCACCGTATCTTAGCTCTTATGACGGGATATGGAGCCTAGTGGATCACGTCCGTACCTACAAGGCCCAGATGGCGTTGGTCACCATTGTCGAAGAATTACTGTGCCTGGCTTTCCCCAGCACTCTCAAAGGGCTAGCCATGCAGTGGTTCCATGCCCTTAAACCCCGAACGGTTGATGACTTCAAGACGCTGAGCAAGCTTTTCATTAGCCAATTTATAGGGATACTCAACCAGTCGCAATCGGACACTCAACTATTGATCGTCAAGCAGCGCAAGGGCGAATCCCTAAGGGAGTACGTGGACCATTTCAATCAATAGAGACTCTAGATTCGTAACTTGAACGAAACTGCGGCCATCATGGCCTTCTACTCGGGAGTTCAACACACCAAAGTTGCTACGTCGTTCCACCGAGACTGATCGGTAACCCTGGTGGAACTCTCGGAGAGAGTCGGGAAATATATTGACACGGAAGAGTTTCTGAAGTCCAAACGCGCCAGCCTTACAGGAGATGAGTCCCCGAAAGCTAAGCGGAAGCATGAGGGCTCTGAGAAGGGTCTGGTAAAAAAACCCAGGCAAGACCAGGAGAGAGGAGATAGGGATCAGCCCCCGATCGCCTTCACGCCTATTTCTCGACCAATCCACGAAGTTATGGCTGCCACCGAGGCGCAGAGGTTGCTTCAACAACCAGCAAAACTCAAAGCCTCGCCCGAAAAGAGGAATCGGGATAAGTTTTGCTGCTTCTATAGAGACCACGGTCACGACACAGAGGATTGCTTCAAGTTGAAGATGGCCATAGAGAAACTGATCGAGCAGGGTCATCTTTTAGAGTATGTCACGACAGATGGATGGCCTCTGCAGGGAGCCCGAGCTCCTGGTCAACCACAACCTCTTGGCCAAGTCAATGTTATCTCCAGAGGAACATCGGGTGGCGGGGACTTACAGTCGGTAACAAAGAGGCATGCTCGGGCATCCCGGGCGGATGTCTGGCAAGTCCAAACCACCGGCTCCCCGCCAACTAACGTATTGACATTTACCTCCGACGATGTGCAGGGTATCCGCTGCCCCCATGACGACCCGTTAGTTGTGACGCTCTCCATAGCTAGTTACGTGGTCTAAAGGGTGTTGGTGGACATATGCAGCTTGATCGACATCATGTTCGTGTCAGCGTACGATTAGCTCGGGATAGGTAGGAATCATCTCCGTCCAATAGCCATGCCCCTGGTGGGTTTCAGCGGATCCATCACCTAGCCGCTCGGTACCGTAGAGCTCCCTGTTCTTATGGGAACTTACCCTCAACAAACCTCCCTGCTAGAAAATTTTGTAATCATTGAGGCCCCGTCTGCCTACAATGTCATTCTCAGGAGGCCTACACTCAATAAAGCCAGGGCCGCCGTCTCTACTCACAGCTTGACAGTTAAGTTCCCGACCCCTCAGGGACCCGGGAGCCTGCGTGGAGATCAGACAATGGCTCGGAGTTGCTATGTCAGTTCTCTTCGCCGGGAAGTCATCAAAGAAACACTGAATGTCCAGGAGATGGACCTGAGGGATCAGAGTGATAGAGTGGGTCCGATTGAAGAACTGGAACAAGTGGTGTTGGACCCGCAACTGCCTGACCCAACGGTCAGTATCGGCACCCTGTTGGAGCCCGGCCTCAGGGAGAAGCTGATTCAATTCCTGTAATAGAGTCAGGATGTGTTTGCCTGGTGTCATAAAGATATGCCCAAGATTGACCTCCGGGTGATGTCTCACCGACTTAACGTCAACCCAGACTCCCGACCGGTGAAGCAGAAGAGACGGGGCATGGCCCCCGAAAGGCAAAAGGCAGTGTCTGAGGAGGTCGAAAAGCTCCTCAAAGCCAAGTCTATCCGAGAGGTCCACTATCACGACTGGTTATCAAACGTAGTACTGGTCAAGAAAAGCAATGGGAAGTGGAGAATGTGTGTGGACTTCACCGATCTGAACAAAGCCTGCCCCAAGGACTGCTATCCACTGCCCAGGATAGATCTCTTTATGGATTCCACAGCCGGCCATTCGCTCCTCTCATTTATGGACGCCTACTCCGGGTACAACTAGATTAGCATGTACCCCGGGGACGAAGAAAAAACCTCATTCATCACGGATCAGGGGACCTCCTGCTACAAAGTCATGCCCTTCGGCCTCAAAAACGCTGGGGCGACCTATCAATGCCTGGTCAATCACATGTTCAAAGACTTGATCGGGAAATCTATGGAGGTCTACGTTGATGATCTGCTGGTCAAAATTTAGGACGAGTCTGACCATCTTGAGCATTTGACCGGGGCCTTCAACAATTTGAAGAAGTTCAGGATGAGGTTAAACCCGGCCAAGTGCACATTTGGCGTCTCGTCCAGAAAGTTTTTGGGGCACCTAGTCAGCAGACAGGGGATCGAAGCAAACCCCAAGAAGATCCAATCCGTCATCAATATGCAGTCACCCAGGTCAACCAAAGAAGTATAGAGTCTGGCCGGACGGGTTGCCGCGTTGAACAAGTTCGTGTCCCGAGCAATCGATCGGTGCTTACCATTCTTCAAGATCCTCCGCAAGGCATTTTAGTGGTCGGAAGAGTGTGAGGAGGCATTTCGGGAACTCAAGAAGTATTTGGTGTCACCCCCACTACTCTTAACGCCCATGCCAGGCGAGGAATTGTTCTTGTACTTGGCGGTATCGCCCTCGGCGGTCAACTCGGTACTCATTCGAGAAGAGCACGGGATACAATTCCCGGTCTACTATACAAGCCGAACACTTCAAGGTGTAGAAAGTAGATACTCTAGCATTGAAAAGCTCACCTTCGCCCTCATCACTTTGGCTTGGAGGCTTTGCCCGTATTTTCAGGCCCATGTGATCGTGGTCCTTACGGATCAGCCCCTCCATAAGATCTTAAGTAGGCCTGAAATGTTTGGAAGGCTCGTCAAGTGGGCCTTAGAGTTAGAGGATTTCGAAGTGGTTTACAGATCCTGCACAGCGATCAAGGGACAGGTAGTAGCAAACTTCCTTGTTGAATTCACGTACCAGGAAGACTCGATTGAAGAGCTTGACCCACTGTTCCTACCGCCCAGGCTACAGTCAGACATCACAACTTGGGTTCTTTATATAGACGGGTCATCCAATAAATAGGGCAGTGGAGCAGGGATCATCCTAACCATGCCCGACAGGATCCAGCTCGAGTATGCGCTTAGGTTCAGATTCAAGGCCTCTAATAATGAGGCTGAGTATGAAGCCCTGTTGGTCAGATTACAAATGGCAACCTCAATGGGTGCACTGCAGATTCAAGGGTACAGTGACTCTCAGCTCTTGGTAAATCAAGTCAATAAGGAGTACGAGGCTCGGGAAGATAACATGATAGCTTATCTAGCCCTTGTCCGAGCAGTTTCAAAGAAACTTCAGGGGTTCTCCGTCACGCATATACCTAGGGAGGAGAACACTAGGGCAGACTGGTTAGCCCGCCTTGTTTCATCTTCTGAGTCAGACTTGTCCGGGATAAGGATAGAGTACCTACCTGGGCCAAGTGTGATCAACTCAGAATGATTATGATTATAAAAGATTACTTATCATAGAGGCTACGGTTAAAGTATTAGAGCCTAATTCATTCGCATCGCGACATATATTAGAAATTAAGTTTCGTCACTTCTCGGATTTTTGTAAAATTCGAGAGCTAAGTTTCGATTCGTGTTAAATCGATTTCATATTTGTAATCCTTGCAGAAAAAAGAAGAAAGCCATATATTATGAAGATTGGTTGCATTCGGATTTCAAAATGGGTCAAAAAGGACTCTTAAAACTGAAATCGGGGAACTAAATGAAGAAAATGAAGTCTCAGTACTGACGCGAGTGCGCGATCGTGCGAGCAAACTTCTCAACAGCGGCCCGCGCGAGCAACCCTTTCGCGCCAGCAGTCTGTGCTTGGCGACTTGTGTAATTTTTAATAATTTGGAATTTTTATAAAGAAATTAAAAAAAGTGGCATACCGCACAAGCGGCCCACGCGAGCGACGTGATCTTTTCTGGTTTTTGTCTATTTTATGTTAAAGGACTCTTCGGAAGAAGTTTTGAAGATTTTTAAAGTTCTGTTTGGGAGATATGTTAAAACAGAATCCTGTTCGTTATGTTTTGTTATAAAGGGATGGATATTAGACTTGATTATCCTCGTACGTACGTTATTCTTGTTTTCCAGTAATTTACATTTCTGTATAGAGTTGTATTGACATACATGTTAGTCAAGTTTATATGCATGGTGAGTGATGGTCAGTGTGACAAGAGTAAGTGGTTGAGATTGAGTGTTGGACACTTCCTAGTTCTTGTGTACTAAACTGTGATGTTTTGAGAATACAGTTTAGAGTATCTTTAAAATGCGACGGGGACAAATTTGGACACTCCCTGGCGCCCATGGTAGCGTTAATGTGTGTGATGCCGACTTGGACATTCCCTAGCACCCGTGGTAATGCTAAAGTGTGGCCTACGGACACTCCCTGGTATTTGTGATATGGATAAAGTATGAGGCAATTGGACACTCCCTGGTATTCTGTACCAAAGTGTGAGGCAAACTGGACATCCCTGGTACCCCTGTACTAAAGCCTGGTCACCTTAGTATTTCAAGATACCGGAGCGAGAGAGTTGGATGATGTGTTGTCGAGAGAAAATAGTCGGCTAGATGAGAATGGTTGCATTGTTTCATGCATGGTCACATGTTCTATGGATTGAAGATTATGACATTATCTTTACTGTTTTATAATTTGAATTCATATTGCTAACCTGTTGGTTAATGAAACCTGTAAGAAAGTGATAATGGTAAGTGAGTATGTTTTACATTATGAGTACGTGTTTTTAATACTCACCAGCTTCATAAAGCTGACGACGTTGATGTGCCCTGGACATTCGGGTCTAGGTTTTTCAGGTTATAATCGGGCTGGATCGTACGGCTATGCGAGCTGAAAACAACTACTCGAGAAGGGAATTTATTAATATTGCTTTATGTTATGAAACTGATTTTGTAACAAGGATGACTGTAATAGATGTTATTATTTTGTTTCAAGGCGGGATGTGCCTTTAGTTAATCACGTGCTGTAATAATTAATAACTTGGAAAAATATTATAAGCCTCGATTGCTCTTACTCTGATTTAAATTATTATAATGTTCGACGTTTGGGACGGAATCGATCCTTCAAACTATCGCGACCTGCGGGTCCATAAAGGAAATTAAATGCTTTCCCTATTTATGCTACATCGGGGCGTGACAAGATTTAGTGGTATCAGAGCCAGGTTATCTTAGAACAGTTTGGCCAGGTTAGGGTTTACCAGCATATACCCGATTCCACATTCTGCTAGCTTAAGCTTTGCACACCTGATGATACGACAGGAGGACAAACCCGGAACCCAAACGCCTAAGATTATTTCTGTTAAGATTAGTTCTTACATAAGTTAGTGTCTTTTATCAAGTATGGATCCGGTTCAGCCACTTTTTGTACCAGACTTGTTTGGGGGACATTGGGTCACACACGGTGCGATAGTCCCGACTTCTGTAGTATTATATCACGCCTTGATTGAGCAGCGGGCGGCGACAGCAGTGGAGCTAGAGCTATGGCACCAGGTTCATGTGATAGGGTTGGTCGATTTGCCTCGTATTCGTTTGGACCTTCTATATTTCATAGAGGCTCAGGGTTTGGTATTGATAGAGATGGTTCGGTTAGTTAATAGTGACGCCTTTTACATCCCTTTAGAGGTTCTGATTGTGCATGCTCACCTTGCACAGCTAGATATGCCTCCACTGGTTGTTCCCGAGAAAGAGCCAGTAATTCCTATCGCCGAGGGCATTGATAGTGGAGTTGTTCCTTTGGCTCCTTTTGGTCTGGATGCTGATGATGATGATGAAAATAAGGAGGACGGTATGGGGTTAGATGATTTTGCTGCTGACCTCGAGGAGGAGCTGGCGCTTGCACTAGATCTACCCGAGGAGATGTTGGTTGAGGCGGATGCCCTGGGGCATGCTCTATCACTAGCCTCTTAGAGCGGTGATTTTGATATGGTAGGACCATTCCAGGTTCAGTGATTCCAACATGTTGACTCTTTGGACTTGTTGATGGCCACCTACGGAGATTATTGATGACCTGGATATAATCTTGTACATATTAATTACTTTAACTTGTGACCCTATCTCTTTTTGTAACTGTAATTACACGCATTTGAGTATAGGGCAATGAACCGATTTTTGGCATTAACTCTTGCATGGACGATGTACGTCCCAACCCATACGAATAGGGTAGGCATTGAACTGATCATACTTTTGTATCTGCTTGACGAGAAGTTATATATAGAAATACTCTTTTGATATAGTCATTGTTTAAACTGCTTTACATTACTGCTTCATTCGCGTTCCTCATTTCTTTTATTGCTTGATATGGATAGAATGGCTGGGAAACCGAGGAGGAAATGGAACCTGATTGAGGAGGCACCTTTGGCTTCCAACCCCATGGGAATGTTTGAGGCTTTTATCAGACGCCTAGAGAGAATTAGAAATCCAAATGAAAATTGGCATGATCGCCAAATCGGGGATAAACTGCTAGAGAGATTCCGTTCGTTGAGGCCCGAACAGTTTACAGGGACCATAGCACAGTGGCTGAGACAAATGGACTACATGTTCGAAGTTGTTTAGTGCAATCAGATGGAAAAGAAGAGGTTAGCTACATTTCAACTGACCGATGCCACCGTAGATTGGTGGGACTCGGTAATAGCCACCATTGGAAATGAGGCTGCTATGGGGATGACATGAACTGTGTTCAAAGGGAGATTTTTGGAAAAGTGCTTCCCATCTACTGAGAGACACAGAAGGGAGAAAGAATTCATGGATTTGACTTAGGGGATTAAATCAGTGTAAGAGTACACTACTCAGTTCGCAAGACTGTCTCGATTTGCTCCCTATATGGTTGATACAGAAGAAAAGAAGATACGCAAGTTCAATCAAGGGTTGACACTGCAGATTCGTCGCCTAACCCTCAGCCACATGCATAAGTCATTTGAAGGACTAGTTGGCTTGCCACTGATCTGGAAAAGGATGCCTGTGTGAACCGTAAGCAATTTGATTTTTGGCCACCTCAGAGGGGTAATTTTGGGAATAAGTCACCAATGTATCGTACCTAAGGGCAGAAGAGGAATTTTGATGGAAGCAAGAAACTTCAAGCTAATACCTATCCGACTCAGCTCCGAGTAGGAGAAGGGAGTAGTATTGGGAAATGCTTTAACTGTGCCAACCCTTGTCATTTGGCTCGAGACTGCAAGCCACCTAAGCGCGCCACCAATCAGAATATAGTCTGCTATAACTGTGGTGAACCTGCTCACATCAGCAAGTACTGCACTACTCCTAAACAAGTGACTTTTCGTCAATAAGGTCAGACTCGCTTAAATGCTATTATTCCCGATGTTGCGGAGTATGATGAAACTATTTATGAAGAGGGGGACTATGAAGACGCCCAACCCGATCAGCAAGCGGTGGAAAGTACATTAACTTTGTTAACTCCCATGTTAAAGTTTTATTTGATACGGGTGCTACACTTTCATTCATATCTGTTAAGACTATTCGAAGACTGGGTATTTTACTTCATCGTTTAGAGAAGGCTTTGAAGGCTACCGATTCGTGTCCAATATTGTATTTTAAACTTCATAATTTTACCCGTATTGGACCCAAATTAATACTCAAATCAGAGACTTAATGGATCAATTGTGCTTTTGATTATTTTTATTGTTACCCTCTGTTAACTAATAAAGGTCCCCTTTTGTAGGTTTTGTATGCTTGGGTATAGTGGAACCCACCCCTTTTGGCGCTCTTGAAGTAAAAGAAACAAGAAAGAAATTTTAGGAAGAGCGGATCAATCCGCCATTCTGAGGGGATCGATCCGCATGTTTGATGGGAAGTTATCAGCCAATCAGATGAAAGGCGGATCGATCTGCCATAATGAAGGGATCGATCCGCGATTTTACCATGGCATTCCGCGAGAGCCATCAGTAAATGGATCGATCCGGCTTTTATGAGCGGATCGATCCGCGTCTTCTCGTGAAGCCAGTAAATCCCCAGATGAAAGGCGGATCGATCCGCCCATTACGAAGGGATTGATCTGCGCCTCTGCTGAAGACTATCTTTTTATTACAACTTTGCCCTTTTGTGGGGTGACTATATATAGTTAGTGATATTGTTTTGATTAGGGTTAGCTTATTTTTCTAGTTGTTTTTACTTAGTATTCCTTAGGGGCTAAACTCTCTCTAAAAAATCCTCTCATCTCTCTCCCTCATTACTCCCCATCCACCAATACTTACTTCCATTTAGTGTTAGAGAGAAGAGAGGGTTAATGAATTGAATTTTTGGTAGTTTTTATTGAAGATTTCTTTGGATATCCTTTGGCAAATAATTTGGATTTTCTCTTGTTGGTATAACTTCTTTTCCTCTCTCTTTAATGTTGTTGTCATTATAATTATGAGTAGCTAGACCTTGAAGGTTAGGGATCATAAACCCACCATTGGACCCATGTGCATTTTATTGTTGAAATCACATACTTTGTAGTACATCTAGAGTTCATGGGTGTATGGTTGGATGTTTTGAGACTCCACTTCCAATGTCAAGCATTGAAAGTTGCTAAATCTCTAAACTCTAACCCTACACCCATGTTTTGAATTGGAACATCCACCTAGCATGTTGGTTGTCTACCACATGTTTGATGGTTTGTTACAATGAAATTTTTACTCTAGAATGTGCCACGAGTATGGACATCATGTGTTGTTTGGTCCAAGGTGGGGGAATGCTCCCCAACCTCGATTCTTCCATTTACAAAACCCCCAAACTTTACTTAAACTTAGCTTTGTTCAAAGTCACTTTCCATTTTCTAAATAGGTATTGTAATCTAATTTAACACCAATTGAATCAAACCCATAGTTGAAAAGACTCATTTCTATGTCTTAGTTTGTTACTCGTTCCTCGCATTATAATTGGTTATTAAGCGCCCACCGAGTATTGTTGCACTCCAATCCCTGTGGACTCGACACCCTACTTCCAACATACCACGTTTGTAAAAGGGTAATATACGAATTTGATTTTGACCCCATCAAAATGGCACCGTTGCCGGGAATTGAAATTGGCAACAACCTTAGGTTGTTTAGTTTCTAATTATAGTGCTGTTGCTTTTAACCTTCGTTGCTTTCTTGTTGATTGTCTTTTAAGGAGTAGCCTTTAAGTGAGAATCGACAATTTCTTACAATCTCAAATCCGAGCAACGCAGGTATGACTAATCCCTTTGCAGTTAATACTAATGCTAGTTCTAGCAGTAGTAGTAGTGGGTAGTTTTGGCGGCCTCCGACCACCTCATCACCGTCATTCACCCAAAATTCGCACAGTACCAGCCACCGAGAGCCGGTAGTTGACGCATTTTTAGATCATGCTACGTTTGCCACGGAAGGCAAAACTCCCATGGATCGATTCCGTCGGGAGCAATGGGGTCAACATAACCCCGCTCCTCTACCCATGTACCCGCCGCATCCTCCACCTCATTTTCAACATCATTATCCCCCTCCACCTCCGCAAATGGATCAAACCTTCGGGAGAACAATTGGGGATTACCTTCAACCCGAGACCGTGTCCTCCCCATCTTGCATAACATTCCCGTACAATGCGGGGGTGTTTCGATTTAAACCTGGAATGATCAATCTCTTACCCAATTTTCATGGGCGAGAGAACGAGGATCCCTATAAGCATATTAGGGTGTATGTGGATATATGTGGAACGTTTGAACAACAAAGATGCACCCCTGAGCTTATAAGGCTCAAATTGTTCACATTCTCACTCAAGGATATAGGGCTAAAGATTGGTTAGTAACCCTACCCCAAATTCTATAGGCTCATGGCCAGAATTCCAAAAGCAATTCTATAAGGAGTTTTTCCCCATGCACAAAATGCAAGCTTTGGTCAAACAAATTCAAAATTTCTCCCAAGGAGAACACGAGACCTTTGCTGAGTGTTGGTTGAGATTCAAGGATCTCCTTAGGAAATGCCCGCACCATGGTTTTGACAAATTCTGTCAAATTTCCATTTGTTATGGGGGGTTACAACCCAATACAAAACAATTAATCGAAACCATGTGCTCCAGGAGTTTCTTAACTCTCGAAGCCGAGCAAGCCGAAGCCCATTTGGAGTATGTTTATGAGACTTCGCGAGGGTGGGGTACATCCAACCCTCATGACCGCACCTTACCGGTCACCGTAGCCCCATTAAACCATAACCTTTACCCAGTGTCGAGTGAGGCCGAATCCATTTCTGAACTCACTAGAAAAGTGGAGGCTTTGGAATCTCAAAAGGTCACCATTGGCCCCACTCCTCTTCTGATCCTCGTACCGATCAATCCTTTGCATTGCTACTTGTGCTATGATCCAGAGCACTCAACCAATGAATGCCCCGTTCTTCCTATCCTCCAAACTCAAGCTTTGGAGCAAGCATGTGCACTTGGGATGAACATTAGGCCTAGATTCAATCCTTCCCAAAATGATGCCTACAATCCTCCCGGAAGGTGGAGTACTCCGGGGCACAATTACCACAACAATAAAGGGGCAACAGTAGCACCCAATGCCCCCCCACAACCATACTATCCTCATCAACCACCTCCATCATTGTATGCCCCTCCGAATTTTGGTCCACCCATTCCTCAATCTCAAGGGCCACATTTCACCCAAAATCAAGGGGCGCATCAACACTCAACCCCATATGTGCTCCCTCACAAGAAAAGCTTTGAAGATCATAACCATAGCTTGTCCCAAAGGATGAGCCAACTTGAGCAATCCATTCAAGCAATGCAATCATCGCATGCTCAATCCATGCAAGCTTTACAAGCTCAATTGGCTCAATTGCTTCAAAATCAACAAGTTGTTGATAAAGGAAAACTCCCCGCCCAACCTTTCCAAAATCCCAAAGGGCAATCTAATGGTGGAACCTCAAACTCTAATGGCCCCGTTGAGCACTTAAAAGGAATCACCACTCTTCGAAGTGGTAAGGTTGTGGACAACAATGTCTAAGAACCACCAATGAGCACCAATCTGAGTGAAGGGGAGGCCGAATGTAATAGTGGGGACACTTTGATCTCGAATAGGGTCGACTTGGATGGGGACTTCTCTAAAGCCCTCGATTCCATGAACCAAGAATTATTGAACCCCGCTCCACCATTTCCTCAAAGGTTAAAAAAGAAGGTTGAGAATGCCAAGAATAACGAGTTCTTGGAATTGTTTAATAAAGTTGAAATTAACATTCCCCTTTTAGAGGCAATTAAACAAGTTCTGGCTTATGCCAAATTCCTCAAGGATCTTTGCACTGTTAAAAGAAAGCTTAATGTAAAAAAGAGTGCCTACATGGCCGCACATGCGAGCTCCGTTATCCTTAAAGAGGTTCCACCCAAATACAAGGACCCCGGTTGTCCTACTATATCATGTGTGATTGGACAACACCACATAGATAGAGCACTCCTTGATCTGGGTGCTAGTATGAATCTTCTCCCATATTTGGTATATGTCCAATTAGGCTTAGGAGAGCTTAAGGAGACCCGTGTAACCTTACAAATGGCTGACAGATCCGTTAAGATGCCACAGGGCATTATAGAAGATGTTATAGTCCAAGTGGGTAATTTCTACTATCCGGTGGACTTTATCGTGCTTAACACGCAACCCGTTGTCAATGAGCAATCACAAATCCCAATTATCTTAGGGCGACCGTTCCTCGCTACTGTTAATGCCTTAATTAATTGTAGGAATGGTCTCATGTGCTTAACTTTTGGAAATATGACCGTGGATGTGAACATCTTCTCACTCTTTAAGCAACCTGGTCTTGACGAGGAAAATGGTGAGGATATTTATGAAATCTCTCTTGTTGACTCTTTGGTGCAGGATTTCTTTGATACTTCTGGTGCTACTAGTGCTAATGATTCTTGCAATAATCCTTCTCTTAATTTTGTATGCTCTATTGATGATAATATAGCAACTCTTAAACATGTTGAGAAATGCAAAGCTATTGATAACACCCTTATTGAGTGTGATCATGAGTATGGGAGGGAAACAGAGATGAGTGAGGAGGAAGTTGTGGTTGAGGGAGAATTGGAGGTCGAACAAACCTTAAGAGAGGCCATGTGGGCCTCTAATTTTGAAAGAATACCTCCAAGGGATACTTTTCCTCTTCCATCCAATGTAGTCACACCAATACTGGAGCTCAAAGCCTTGCCAAGTGAGCTTAAGTACGCCTTTTTGGGAGAGGACGAGAGTTTTCCAATTGTAGTATCTTCCCAGCTTGACCTCTATCAAGAAGGGAAATTGATGAAGGTGTTGAAGGAGCACAAAAGTGCTATCGGGTGGTGTGTAGCAGACTTGAGGGGCATTTCTCCAAAGATTTGCACCCACAAGATTTATCTAGAGGATGAAGCCAAGCCTTCACCTCAAATGCAAAGGAGGCTTAATCCTAACATGAAAGAGGTGGTGATGACCGAGGTCATCAAGTTGTTGGATGTGGGGATAATCTATCCTATTTCTGATAGTGAGTGGGTGAGCCCTACCCAAGTAGTCCCTAAAAAGTTGGGGATCACCGTCATCAAGAATGAGAGTGGTGAATTGATACCCACAAGAGCCACCACAGGGTGGCGTGTTTGTATTGATTATAGGAAGTTAAATTCGGTCACTAGAAAGGAACTTTTCCCTTTGCCCTTCCTTGATAAAGTCCTAGAAAGAGTAGCGGGCCATAAGCACTACTGCTTCCTAGATGGTTACTCAGGGTACAATCAAATAGAAATAGCCCCCGAGGACCAAGAGGAAACCACCTTCACTTGCCCCTTTGGCACATTTGCCTATCGGAGGATGCCGTTCGGACTTTGTAATGCACCTGCCACCTTTCAAAGGTGCATGCTTAGTATCTTCAGTGATATGGTGGAGAAGTTTTTGGAAGTCTTCATGGATGACTTCACAGTCTTTGGAGATTCTTTCGATGAATGCCTTGAGAATCTTGAAAAGGTTCTCAAGAGATGTATAGAAAAGAATCTCGTTCTTAACTAGGAGAAGTGCCACTTCATGGTGACAAAAGGGATTGTGCTAGGCCACATCGTGTCTAGCGAGGGAATGCAAGTTGACAAAGCCAAGATAGATGTCATTTCCAACCTTCCCCCTCCCAGGAATCTCAAAGACATTAGGTCATTTTTAGGCCACGCAGGCTTCTATCGTAGATTTATAAAGGACTTTAGCTCGATCTCTAGACCATTGTGTCTCCTCTTAGCTATAGACGTTCCTTTTGAGTGGTCCCAAGATTGCCAAGAGGCATTTGAGAAGCTCAAAGCATTGCTCACTTTCGCACCAATTATGCAACCGCCCGATTGGAACCTTCCATTCGAATTAATGTGCGATGCGAGTGACTACGCCATCGCAGCCATTTTGGGGCAAAGGAAAGACAAAAAGCCCCATATCATTTACTATACAAGCCGTACATTAGATAGTACACAGTCCAACTACTCCACGATGGAGAAAGAATTGCACACCATAGTATTTGCTCTCGAGAAATTCCAGTCTTATGTTGTAGGATCACCGATCGTTTATTTCACCGACCATGCCGCCCTCAAGTACCTTCTTTCCAAGAAAGATGCTAAGGCTCGGCTAATTCGATGGATCCTTCTATTACAAAAATTTGATCTCTCCATTAAAGATAAGAAAGGGGTAGAAAACGTTGTTGCAGATCATTTGTCGCGTTTGACATTTGATCATGATTAGGTCAACCCCGTGCCTATTAGAGAGTGTTTCCCGGATGAGCAACTGCTAAATGCTTTAACTCTCCCGTGGTATGCCGATGTGGTGAATTTCCTTGTCACGGGCCAACTACCTCAAGATTGGTCAACTCAAGATAGGGAACGATTGACAACCATGGCGAGGTCATTCTTCATTGATGATCCCTATGTGTTTAAGTATTGCGCCGATCAAATTGTGAGGAGGTGCGTGCCTAATGATGAGATACCGAGAGTCTTGTCTTTTTACCATGATTAAGCATGTGGAGGCCACTTTTCTTCACAAAAGACGGCCTTTAAGGTGCTCCATAGAGGGTTGTATTGGCCCACAATTTTCAAGGATGCACATGCTTATTGCAAAGCTTGTGCCCGGTGCAAACTTCTTGGTAGAGTCACCCGGAGGAACATGATGCCTCTAAACCCCATTCTTGTTATAGAAGTTTTCGACTGTTGGGGTATTGACTTCATGGGACCTTTTCCTAAATCCAATAATTTTGAATATATCTTGGTGGCGGTTGATTACGTCTCCAAATGGGTTGAGGCCATACCATCAAGGACTAATGACCACAAGGTGGTTTTGAAATTCCTCAAAGAATATATTCTGTCTAGGTTTGGCACTTCAAAAGCCATAATCAGTGATCAAAGGGTGCACTTTTGCAATTCCCCTTTTTCTCGGTTGATGGAGCATTACGGCGCTACCCATAAGATCTCCACCACATATCACCAGCAAACCAATGGCCAAGTTGAATTGGTTAATCGTGAAATAAAGGGGATTTTAGAGAAGACGGTCGATCCGTCGAAAAATGATTGGTCTTCTAGGCTAACTGATGCGCTTTGGGCGTATAGGATGGCCTATAAGACAAACTTAGGAATGTCCCCCTACCAGCTAGTTTATGGGAAAGCATGTCATTTGCCTGTCGAGCTTGAGCACCGTGCCTATTGGGCCATAAAGAAGCTAAATTTTGATATAGACGAGGGTAGTAAGAAGAGAAAGCTTCAACTCGACGAGTTGGAGGAAATTCGAAGCGAGCTCTACGAGAGTTCTAAAGTGTACAAGGCACGTGTTAAGGCATTTCATGATAAATGGATTATTCGTAAGCAATTCATAGTTAGTAACAAGGTGTTGTTATACAATTCACGGCTCCACTTATTTCCGGGCAAGTTGTAATCCCGTTGGATTGGCCCTTACGTTGTGTATAGAGTGTATGACCATGGAGCCGTTGAGATTCAAGATCCTGTGGATGGGACAATTTCTAAGGTCAATGGGCAACGGCTCAAACCTTTTCTTGAAGGTTTTGACACCGAGTTGGTGCCAATTCCTCTAGACGACCCCAAGGTTGGGGTTGAGTAGGCTCTTGTGAGCTATACTCTCTTTTTTTGTATGCCCCACGTTACATTCTTGGCATAAATTTTGTTCGTATTCGTGTCCATTGCATCCACATTTTGTCCGCATCCAAATGGAATTTCAAAGTTTACACCTGAATAGAACAAGGGGCGGATCGATCTGGGAAATTGGGGGATCGATCCGCGGTTTATTGGGAAAGGTATTGCCAGAACTGAGAAAAGGCGGATCGATCCGGCAATTCGAAGGGATCGATCCGTGGAGTTAGAGGGGTTCACTGCTTTTAAACTTCGTAAATGGATCGATCTGGAAATTTTAAGCGGATCGATCCGCGAATTTTGGGGAGCATTCTGCGAGAAACCTCTATAAATGGATCGATCCGCCATTTAGAGGGGATCGATCCGCGAATTTGAAAGGGCACATTAACACCGTTTTAAAAGGCCGGATCGATCCGGCCTGACTTCGGATCGATCCGCGGGGATGCAGCATCGTTTTAAAAGGTTGTAACTTCTCATTTCTTCTAAATTTTTCAAGACTTCTCTCAAACTCTCTCAAACCTCTTTTGCCCAAATCTTCTCCAACTCAACCCCTTTGCTCATCCATTCACAAGATCTTCCCTACCATTCACCCAAGGTATGTGTTTATCAACTCTCATCGATTGGTCTTCACGTTTAAAGGGTGATTGCACCCTAGGTTGTGTTTTATCCCTCATTGCTCACTATTGTGAAAACTTCAACCTTTGGGCGCGATTTTTCACCCTTTTCTCTTTATTTTAAGTTGATTTCTCGTGCATTTTGGCCGTGTTTCATGATCACGCCACATTGTGGCTTGTTTGGGATAGTTCCATGTTTCACATCTTGTTAAACTTTAAGAGTATTCGATCTGCCCACAAGGTGTTCGGTAGAATGCCGCATTGAAATTCCACCGTGCATTCGTCCAACCCACACGTGCATTTTCCAAACCGTCGCGTGCATTGTTCATAATTACTCATTTTAGGTGCATGTTGTCATTCTCGTGTGCGTTTTCACTATTGATTTCATGGCCTGTAGCATGTGACGCTTACCGTACGCACTTTGCCCATGCCTCGTGCCTATCGTCCTTTAGGGCATTTCATGAATTGTCCCAAATTTTCACGCCCATGTGTCGATTATGCACATGCCTTTGGTATTCACATGCATTTGTACTTAAGCATTTCATTAGCGTAGGGTTTACCGTCTTATTTGTTGAGCTTGCTCTTTTCAGGCAATGGTGAATCAACTAAAGTATGACAAGACCGAGTGCTCCCCGACCCGTGGGTATGACCGTTTCTGCTCAAAGACTGAGAAACAGTGGTTCGTTAACTTCTTTAAGTCGAAGAAGTCCATCCTACCTAAGCGGCCCATAGCTATTTTTGATTTTCTGAACGACGTGGTCCAGATCTTTCAAAACTGCCGATGGCTCACCCAGTTGGAACATTTGGGCGACTACAATAAGACGTGGGTTTGGATCTTCTTCGCTAGCTTAGTCACCACAGGCGATCGACTTTTGAGTCGTATGTTCGGGGTGTCCGAATCCCGGTCTCCCCGGCTACATTAACCGTATTCATGGGGGTTCCTCACATGGAAGACCCTGAGCCTTACTTGGACGACTAGCAGCAGCGGCCTGAACTTGATCTTATCGCAACCCGATTCACAGGTCGACCGACCAAGTGGGTTGGGGACTAGATCGCCCCATCTTCATTCACCAGGTTCTATCAGTGCTGCAGCATATTGTCACTGCTGTCGTATGGCCTACTCGCCACAAGACAGTCAGGGGGGACCACGGTACCCTCCTGTTCGCAGTAACTGACCCTAACGCCCGTGTTGATCTCACGAGCCTTATCATCTCACTTATGATCGCTGCGTCAAATGACACAACCGTAACTGCTAGCCTCCCGTTCCCTACCCTTATCACCCGGCTTTGCACCTCGCATGGGTGCGAGGCCTTAGCATTTGATATTCTCAAAGCCGCACCTTCCCTAATTAATAAAACAACGCTTGCCCGTAGTGACGCGTAGGTTAGAGCCGTGGTCAAGAGAGCCCGAGTGGAAGAAGAACTGTTTGGAACTCAGGCCGAGATAGGGGAGGAGGTACCAGCATAAGGTATGGTCGAGTTGCACTGTCGATTCGAGACCCTTACTACCACGCAGCGGCAGCAGGGCATGGAGATTGCAGGGATACAGAGTGATGTTCGTGGCTTACGGGGAGAGGTAGATGCATTCGGTATGAGCTATCGGTGGGACATGAGCATGCTGATTCGCTTCCAGTCCAATTCGTTCCGGATGCAGTCCCCAGGTGCGGACGTCCCAGATTACTTCTGCGACCCGTATGGAGCTGCAAGTGGCCCTGGCTCTTTTGGTAGTGCTAGTGGCTCAGGTGCCTATGGTGGTGCTGGTGGCTCGGGTAGCTATGGAGGTGGAGATGGAGACGGAGATGATGAGGATTAGTTGGGTGTGTACTCGTTTTTCAGTTAGGGATAATATTTTGCTTATGCTAGGGTGTGGTTATGCTCATTTCGTTAGACGTGGAGTTGCACTTTTGTGCTTGGATGATTGTGTTATTTTCTATTCTTAGATTTTGTTAACTCGGTATGGATGTTTATGGAATTTTGTTGGCTTATGCTTCTTTCTTTAAGTTGTTTGCCATGTCACAATTCTTCCTCTTCTTTTCTTGCTCTGTCGTTGTGGATTCTAACCTTGCAGGCACAGTTTATTACCGCCCGCTCCCTTTGCTTGCCTCCGGTAATATTGTTCTTCCCCTTGTACTTTATTGTTTCATTGAGGACAATGTTCAGTCCTAGTTGGGGGGTGTGAGAGCTTGCTAGCTTCTCTCATCGCAGTTTGAGTTCCTTTTTTATCTAAAAAAAAATATTTTATTATCTGGTGTTTCCAATGACTTTAGCATAGTTGCCCCATTCTAATGCCGAGCAATGACATGTGTCTTGAGAATTTTCTCTTGATTTTAGTATGTGACACTTTGTAATCCTACTAGCTCCATAACTATCTTGATTATAGTAAATTGCACGAAGTTTAAATCTTGGATTATCAAACACGTTGCATGACTACTTGTGTTAGGATGGTGTTTTAATGCAATTGTTATCCGAAAATCGTTCGAAACATATGTGGAGACGGTACCTTTGTGAGCTTTAGATCCTTTTCTCCATTGTTGAGCGTTACACACTTTAATTTTCTCTTTCTGAAGAACATATAAAAGTCGTAGATAATCTCATCTTCTTGCTTTGATTGTTCATTTGAGGAAATCTTTTGTGAAATACAAAACTTTTGCTTACCTGTCATTGTAGTGGAGAACAAAGAATCACATTTTCAGAGGAAATGAGTTAGGGCCTTATCACCATTCATAACCTCACCCACACACACCCTTCCTTCACTTAACCAACAACTTCCATATCCACGGTTGAACTACATTTGTGGGATGTCTTTGCATGAGATCGTGTTTGTAAGGTTGTAAAAGAGATTGAACCATGTTGTTGTGAGGGTAAAAAAAAAGGGAAAGAAAAAGAGCTTCTTAGTCAATTGTACTCCTCTTTTTGAGCTTCAAAGAAATATTTGTGAATAATTCATCTCTTGTGATCATCTGCATCCATGCATTCAATAAATCCCAAGTTTGTACTCAAATATCTCATTTCATTTACCCTTGTCGTTCACCTCATATCACTTGCCCACTTTACAACCCCCTCAAGGCCCAAGTTAATCCTCAAGTTGTGTGATTCAAAGTTTGAAACGGATGTGACAAGTAGTCAGAGTTATTCCACATCCTCTAGTGAATAGTATCTTTCATGGGATTAATTTTTACTCATTTTTCACGCCTACGTTCTTCATCATTGGCAAGTGCGTGGCTTTGATTTCCATTTCCATTACTCTGTTTGCCCGCATGCCCCGAGTGTATTACCCATTTCAAGTGATTCATTTTTAGAGTGTAATACCAGTGAGAATTAAGTTGAAGTGTGTTTTGAACGAAATCCAGATTATGAAAGCATTGTCATCTTCTTGATAGTTGTAGTTATGCGCTTCACACAATACACGCATCCAAGTTTGAGCTCAATGAAATTTATCTCATAATCTTGATAGTTTGATAACTTGTTGGATTTGCGTGTCGTGTACTAAAATCTTTTTTGAAAACTCTTGGGACTATGTGAAGTGTCGGCATTACAGTATGGGCAAATATCATGAGGAAGCAAAATGTTTGTGGGTATCATTCTAAGAACCCTCCGGAGACAACACTCCGCCTCTATGGGTAACCTAGAGGTTTAACGGCTTGTTGCATATTCTCAATGCAATCGTGTTCCCCACGAAAACGGTTTATCTTTCATTTTAAATAAATTGTTGTGCAAGGTTATTCTTAAATCTCTTGGTATTTAGCTTTGTTGCTAAGAGACTAGCAACATGCTAGTTGGGGGGTGTGATTCGTGTCCAATATTGTATTTTAAACTTCATAATTTTACCCGTATTGGACCCGAATTATTACTCAAATCATAGAATTAATGGATAAATTATGCTTTTAATTATTCGTATTGTTACCCTCTGTTAACTAATAAAGGTCCCCTTTTTGTAGGTTTTGTATGCTTGGGTATAGTGGAACCCACCCCTTTTGGCGCTCTTGAAGTAAAAAGAAACAAGAAAGAAATTTCAGGAAGAGCGGATCGATCCGCCATTCTGAGGGGATCGATCCGCATGTTTGATGGGAAGTTATCAGCCAATCAGATGAAAGTCGGATCGATCTGCCATAATGAAGGGATCGATCCGCGATGTTACCATGGCATTCTGCGAGAGCCATCAGTAAATGTATCGATCTGGCTTTTATGAGCGGATCGATCCGCGTCTTCTCGTGAAGCCAGTAAATCCCCAGATGAAAGGCGGATCGATTCGCCCATTACGAAGGGATCGATCCGCGCCTCTGCTGAAGACTATCTTTTTATTACAACTTTGCCCTTTTTGTGGGAAGACTATATATAGTTAGTGATATTGTTTTGATTAGGGCTAGCTTGTTTTTCTAGTTGTTTTTACTTAGTATTCCTTAGGGGCTAAACTCTCTCTCAAAAATCATCTCATCTCTCTCCCTCATTACTCCCCATCCACCAATACTTACTTCCATTTAGTGTTAGAGAGAAGAGAGGGTTAATGAATTGAATTTTTGGTAGTTTTTATTGAAGATTTCTTTGGATATCCTTTGGCATTTATGTGGATTTTCTCTTGTTGGTATAACTTCTTTTCCTCTCTCTTTAATGTTGTTGTCATTATAATTATGAGTAGCTAGACCTTGAAGGTTGGGGATCATAAACCCACCATTGGACCCATGTGCATTTTATTGTTGAAATCACACACTTTGTAGCACATCTAGAGTTCATGGGTGTATGGTTGGGTGTTTTGAGACTCCACTTCCAATGTCAAGCATTGAAAGTTTCTAAATCTCTAAACTCTAACCCTACACCCATGTTTTGAATTGGAACATCCACCTAGCATGTTGGTTGTCTACCACATGTTTGATGGATTGTCACAATGAAATTTTTACTCTAGAATGTGCTACGAGTATTGACGTCATGTGTTGTTTGGTCCAAGGTGGGGGAATGCTCCCCAACCTCGATTTTTCCATTTGCAAAACCCCCAAACTTTACTTAAACTTAGCTTTGTTCAAAGTCACTTTCCATTTTCTAAATAGGCATTATAATCTAATTTAACACCAATTGAATCAAACCCATAGTCGAAAAGACTCATTTCTATGTCTTAGTTTGTTACTCATTCTTCGCATTATAATTGGTTATTAAGCGCCCACCGAGTATTGTTGCACTCCAATCCCTGTGACCTCGACACCCTACTTCCAACATACCACGTTTGTAAAAGGGTAATAGAAGAACTTGATTTTGACCCCATCAGCTACTTCACTATTAGGAGCCACAGTCAAGTTAGAACAAGTGTGCAAGGATTATCCTTTACGACTAGGAGACCATGAGATCCCTGCAAGGTTGATTGTCCTATCAATGAAGGAGTTTGACATAATCCTAGGAATGGATTGGCTCGCTCAGAATCAAGCAAAATTAGATTGTGCGAGGAAGAGAATTACATTCTCCGACAGTGGGAATCAATCTTTTGATTTTCAGTGTAACCCTTTGGGAGATATGTTTCTCACAAGATGCCTAGAGAACATCGAAGTCGTCAGTACAGAAATGACAGTGTCATCTATACTTGTAGTCAAGGACTTTGAAGAAGTATTTTAAGACATTTCTGGTTTACCACCTGAGAGAAGTGTAGAGTTCTGTATTGAACGTATACCAGGAACTGCACCGATCACTAAGGTTCCCTACAGAATGGCCCCCGCCGAACTATCGGAGTTGAAAGAACAAGTTCAAGAATTGGAGAATTTGGGTTTTGTACGTCCATGTACATTACCTTGGGGAGCACCAGCATTATTCGTGAAGAAGAAAGATGGGACACTTCGACTGTGTATAGAATACCGAGAATTGAACCGAGTGACTATCAACAATAAGTATCCCTTACCTTGGATCGATGATTTATTTGATCAACTACAGGGAGCTACAACATTCTCCAAGATGGATCTATGGTCACGATATCATCAATTGAGGGTACAGAAGGAAGACATACCTAAAATTGCTTTCAGAACCCGGTATGGTCACTATGAGTTTTTGGTGATGCCGTTTGGAATGAGGAATGCCCCGGTAGTGTTTATGGATATGATGAATAGAGTGTTCAAGCCTTATATGGATTATGTTTTCATTGTCTTCATAGATGATATTTTGATCTATTCTAGGTCAGAAGAAGAGCACGAGCGACATCTATAGATTACGATGCAGACACTCAAGGATCATCACTTGTATGCCAAATTCAGTAAGTGTGAGTTCTGGTTGCAAGAAGTGAAATTTTTGGAAAATAAGGTATCGTCTCAAGGAATTTCTGTGGATTTATCAAAGACAGATGTTCTATCAAACTGGGTTAGGCCAACCAACCCTACGGAGGTTAGGAGTTTCCTTGGACTCGCAAGTTATTACCGGATATTTGTCGAAGGATTCTTTAAGATAGCTGAACCGTTGACCGGATTGACCAAGAAAGCTCAAAAATTTAAGTGGACAGAGAAGCATGAGCGTGCCTTTCTAGAGTTGAAAGGGAGACTCACCACAACACCGGTACTAGCTACACCCAAGCCTGATGAAAAGTTCACTATTTTGGGTGATGCGTCATATCAAGGATTAGGGTGTGTGCTTATGCAAGATGGTAAAGTTATCACCTATGGATCTAGATAGCTGAAACTGAATGAGTTGAATTACCCCACTCATGATTTGGAATTGGCTGCAGTAGTATTCGCACTCAAGATTTGGAGACATTATCTCTACAGTGAGAAGTTTGATTTATTCTCCGATCACAAGAGTTTGAAATATTTGTTCACACAGAAAGAGTTGGACATGAGGCAACGCAGATGGATGGAGATAATTAAAGATTATGACTTCACATTAGAATACTACCCTGGTAAAGCTACCACCCTAGTAAAGCTAATATGGTCGCTGATGCTTTGAGTCAACAAACTTGTGGGACAATTGCCTCCTTGATGGTTAGAGAATGGTGAGCCTTGGAAACATTGGCTGAATTCGATGTACAGAGTGCCGAGGAAGGAGAAGGGTAACTATTCTGATGCCTTATCCTATCGCCTACTGTTATTGACCTCATTATCGAAGCGCAGAAAGAAGTTCCAGACATGGCTTGTTAAGATGACAGAAAAGGATCCGATAGAATGGAAAATAGGGATTAATGGAGGAGATGGATGCAGAGACAGATTATGTATACCCAATTGTGAAAATTTGAGAAATGATATTCTAGAGGAAGTACATAAGTCAAGATTTACCGTTCACCCTGGAGGAACAAAGATGTACATGGACTTGAAAAAAAATTTCTGGTGGGAAGGTATGAAGAAGAACGTGGCCGAATTCGTATCCAAATGTTTGACGTGTCAACAAGTCAAAGCCGAACATCAGAGACCCTTGGGATTGTTGCAACCGCTACCTATTCCAGGATAGAAGTGGGAGCATATAACCATGGATTTTGTAATAGGATTGCCCCGGTCTCTGCAAAATTATGACGCCATTTGGGTAATTGTGGATCAATTAACTAAGTCGGCACACTTTATTGCCTATAGTATGACATACACGGTAGAAAAGATGAGCCGGATGTACATACAACAAGTTGTGAGGCTTCACGGTGCACCCGTGTCGATTGTGTCAGACCGGGATGCACGCTTTACTTTCGGGTTTTTGGAAAGTCTGCAAGAAGCTATGGGAACCTCGCTCAAGATGAGCACTACTTTTCACCCTCAGACAGACGGACAAACTGAGTATGTTAATCAGATCATAGAGGATATGCTTAGGGCTTGTGTTATCAATTTTGAAGAAACTTGGGAGACACACTTGCCTTAGTTAATTCGTGTATTACAATAGCAATCACACCCGTATTGGGATGGCTCCATTCGAAGCATTGTATGGACGACCATGTCGCTCCCCGTTGTGTTGGGCAGAGGTTGGAGACACAGAGTTGTTGGGTCCAGATTTGGTGAGAAAAACTAACGAGAAGATTTCTGTGGTCAAGGAAAGGATGAAAACCGCACAGAGCAAGTATAAGAGTTATGTCGATCGACGATGAAAGGACTTGGAATTCAGTGTTGGAGATCACGCACTTCTAAAGGTTTCACCGACCCGAGGAATGGTGCATTTTGGTCTCAAGAAAGGGAAGTTAGCCCCCGCGTTTCATAGGACCGTTCGAGATTTTGGATCGTGTTGGAAAAGTGGCTTATCGACTCGCACTACCACCAAAGATGTATGGGGTTCACAACGTGTTTTATGTTAGTATGCTGAGAAAGACATACGAAATCCCTCATACGTGGTTAGTTTTGAAGATATTGAGACGAGCCATAATGCTCGTATAAGGAGAGGCCCGTGAAAATTCTGGATCAGAGTGTCAAGAAGTTGAGGAATAAGGATATCCCATTGGTAAAGGTTCAATGGAATCACCATGACGAGAATGAAGCCTCGTGGGAAGTCGAAGCTGATATGAGGAAAAAGTACCCGAAGTTGTTTCATGACTAGTTAGTCTAGAATTCGGGGCGAAATCCTGTTTAAGGGAGGAAGGATGTAACAACCTGTAATTTCAATTAATTTCTAATTGCATTTCCATATTTACTCTAATTTGTATTACTTGCTTTATTCAATAGAAAGTCTTTAATTGGAGTCAAACGGTAATTTTTATAAATTCAAGAATACCAGTGTTATGTTTTCACAACTGTGATTTCATAAGGATAGACTTCTTGAGATGAATTTCAAATCTGTACTTTCATAACGGTGAAAATATTTACTTATGACTCAAACTGTATAAAAATAGAAGATTATTTCTTATGTCAATATAATTTTTTTGCATTTTTGTGGTGATCACCGTGCCACAAAAATACCAGTTATGTTTGAAAACTGTCCACGCCGTGTTTGAACTTCCACAAATTTTGAAATCTCCGTAAAGCAAGACTTGACACTTGCTTTAATCTCATTAATACTTGCAATGATTGGCCAGGCTTGCTTGGGAATGCAAAATTGTTAAGCTTTAACTTTGTGCCATAAGCTATTTTCCCAAACACTTAAAGTGATTCCTAGACTAGTTGCTTATGCCTTGTTTGGCTATGCTTACCTTGTGTGTGTTAATGTTGGGCCTTAAGCTACATTTCCAAACATCTAACTTGACCCCCATGCACTTAATTAGCCCCTAAAATCTGATCATATATGTATATATGTATGTATAAATTCTGTATATTATGTTTATATGCATAATTCAATTAGTAGAGTGAGCTTGAATCTACTTGGAGCCCAAGTTCTATTGATTTCCCTATATAAACTCACAATACACTCTCACACAACACACATTCAGTTCATTTTAGACTGATATACAGAGAGAAAAAGAGAGAGAATTCAGAGAGATAGAAAATTTACAGAAATTTTAAAGAGAAAGAAAGCTCTTCTCCATAGCTTGAAGCTTGAATTAGGTTTGCTAATTCTTGATTATTTCTCAACAATTTCTTCAATCACCTATCTCAGTGAGTATTATTAACTCACTTAGAATGTAAATTCCTGTTTATTTACTGTTGTATTAGTTTAATTTTGAAATCACTATTCTTGATTTTGTCCATGGAAGTTCAAGCTTGAAAACATGATTTTACCAAACTCAACCAAAATTCATTTTTAGAGATGATTATGAAAGATTGCATATCATAGAGGCTAGGTTAAAGTATTAGAACCTAATTCATTCATATCGCAACGTATATTAGAAATTAAGTTTCGTCACTTCTAAAATTTTTGTAAAATCCAAGAGCTATGTTTCGATTCATGTTAAATCGATTTCATATTCATAATCCTTGTGGAAAAATGAAGAAAACCATATATTATAAGGATTAGCTGCATTCGGATTTCAAAATGGGTCAAAAAGGACCCTTAAAACTGAAACAGGGGAACAAAACGAAGAAGATGAAGTCTCAGTACTGACTCGCACACGCGAGCGACCCCTTGAGCGAGCCGCGCAAGTGACCTTTGTAATTTCTGACAATTTGGAATTTTTATAAAGAAATTAAAGAAAAGTGGCATACCGCGCAAGCGACCTGGCCTTTTCTGGTTTTGTCTGTTTTCTGTTAAAGAACTGTTTGGAAGAAGTTTGAAAGGTTTTTAAAGTTCTGTTTGGGAGATATGATAAAACAGAATCATGTTCTTTATGTTTTGTTATAAAGGGATGGATATTAGTCTGGATTATCCTCGTATGTATGTTGTTCTTGTTTTCCAGTGATTTACACCTCTGTATAGAGTTGTATTGACATACATGTGAGTCAAGTTTACATGCATGGTGAGTAATGGTCAGTGTGAAAAGAGTAAGTGGTTGAGATTGTGTGTTGGACACTCCCTGGTACTTGTGTACTAAAGCGTGATGTTTTGAGAATACGGTTTAGTGTATCTTTGAAATGCGACGGTGACAAATTTGGACACTCCCTGGCGTCCATGGTAGCGTTAAAGTGTGTGACACCGACTTGAACATTCTCTGGCACCCGAGGTAGTGCTAAAGTGTGGCCTACTGAACATTCCCTGGCATTTGTGGTATGACTAAAGTGTGAGGCAAACTGGACACTCCCTGGTACCCCGTAGCAAAGTGTGAGGCAAACTGGACACTCCCTGGTACCCATGTACTAAAGTGTGGTCACCTTAGTGTTTCAAGATACTGGAGCGAGAGAGTTGGATGATGTGTTGTCGAGAGAAAAGAGTTAGTTAGATGAGAATGGTTGCATTGTTCCTTGCATGGTCACATGTTCTATGGATTGAAGACTATGACATTATCTTTACTGTTTTATAATTTGAATTCATATTGCTAACCTGTTGGTTAATGAAACCTGTAAGAAAATGATAATGGTAAGTGAGTATGTTTTACATTATGAGTACGTGTTTTTAATACTCACCAACTTCATGAAGCTGACGGCGTTGATGCGCCCTGGACATTCGTGTCTAGGTTTTTCAGGTTATAATCAGGCTGGATCGTACGACTATGCGAACTGAAAACAACTACCTAAGGAGAAAATTTGTTATTATTGCTTTATTTTGTGAAACTGATTTTGTAATAAGGATGACTGTAATAGATGTTATTATTTTGTTTCAAGGCGGGTTATGCCTTTAGTTAATCACGTGCTGTAATAATTAGTAACTTGGAAAAATATTGTAAGCCTTGATTGTTCTTACTCTGATTTAAATTATTATAATGTTCGACGTTTGGGACAAAATCGATCCTTCAAACTGTCGCAACCTACGGGTCCATAAAGGAAATTAAATGCTTTCCTTATTTATGCTACGTCGGGGCGTGACAATAACAATCCCCCAACTAGGTAAAGAAGATAACTCTCCTTCCAAAGAAAATTATAAAGCATTAAATGTACAAGCTAAGCCAAGTCAAAGGAAAAGCAAAACTTGATGTAGTAACAATGATAGAATTTAAATATGAAATTTTGATTCAAGGCTAAAGTTCACAAACTCGCAATTGCAATATACCAAGTCCAACGGGGCTAAACCTCCAACGGGGTTATCAATAATGAGCGTAGAACCCAAACGATCTACCTCCAAATACAAAGTAATCATAAATACCAGTAGTAGAATATGTACTAGTATAAAACAAGAGGTATGTCCCTATAACAATGCGGAATCAAAGATGGAAGAATCCGATTATACACTATATTCCCCTAAAATGAAAGGGAGAGAAATAATGGAATCATAGATAAGATCCAATAAAATGTGGTAAACAACCCATGACAAGTGATCAGATAATCACAAGGGATCGAAAATAGAATCTGGTGAAAACAATAGACATCGTCTACCAATCCAAGCAATGGAGAAAAAAAACTCTCAAGTCATGAAATGAAAACAAATTATCTCATAACCTCAATAACACAATCGACAACTGATTGACAAAGGAATAAGGTTAACTCAAGTAAACATCTCTGGAAGATGGGGAGCAACACTGACTTTAAAAAAGTATGCTTATAAGAGCTCAACACGTTAACTAAATCGAAGAAGTCAACTAAATAGACTTGCAAAAAAAAAATCGGCGTAAGGAACAACATGGATATAAGCAAGTCCGAACAATAGGGCTCTCAAGTTATGAAATAAAATGAATCATTTCATAACCTCAATAACTCAACTGATTTCTTACTAGCCAAAGAGTAAGGTTAGCACAAAAGCAACATCCCATGAAATATAGGGAACAACACAAATTAGCAAAAGTATGTACGTTCGAGTTCAACGCAATAATAAGGTCGAAGAATCCAACTAAACAAACTTGTCGAATAAAATCGACTCAAGGAATGACATGGGATACACATTAATCTGAACAATGTAGGACTCTCAAGTTATGAAACAAGAATTAATTATTTCATAAATTCAACAATCTAGTTGGTACCTCATCTACTGGGGAGTAAGGGTACCATGGAGGTAAATCGGAAAAGAATAAAGAACAACACTTACTTGTGGAGAGCACGACACTCTCGAGTTCGATATGCTATATATATATATGAAAAAAAAATCAAAGTACTCAACTAAACAATAGTATGAAGTTGAAATCAATTTCAAGCATAACAAGTCCAAAGGAAGGACATCATGATGCCAAATGTGGCAATTGGGAACACCCAAATAAAATGTAAGGGTGAGGTGGATTATAATCAAGAAGACATAAGTTTTTCATCAAGAAAATTTGAAAGGATGTGATATGGGTACCCTTCCAAGAAGGCTAAAAACAATGGGGGCAAAAAGGCCTTTTCGAGAATCGAAGATTACAAGGATCAATCAATAGATCTAATTCAAGTAAGTATTACAAAGTGAGGAACTATACTTGCTCACAAGAAAGAAAACACGGAAACATATAGTGTTTTTCAAAATAAAGTCAAATGTTAACCAAACAATGTCAATAGTGAATTTCTAGTAGGGACAGATAATCAATTCAAGGAAATGGTCCTACTAACTCAACAATAACATACCCATCAAAACGGTCTAGGCATTTCAACATAGAATAGTGAAAGAAGGTTCACAAACTAATGAGACAATCATTTCTCAAGAAAAGTGACTATCATTTGAATCTACAAGAATTTACTAATTTAGGAAAAAAAATTTATTATTAAGCAAAGAAATTGATAGGCTCGAATAATCTATTACAAGATAAGAAGGTTGAATCATTATTCAATGGACTCGAATGATTTACACGAGAAGAACAAAGTTGAATCATTAATCAATGGACTCGAATGATTTCCACAAGAATAAGAAGGTTGAATCGTAAATCAACAAATCGTACGATAAAGATGCCCGTAGTTAACTCAAAGGAATTATATAATTCTTTTAACGAATAAGAGATTAAAGAAAACTCCAAGAATCGACAATACGATAATGAATAAAGGAGAAAACACCTCACAACATCAAATAAGTTACAAGTAGTCAATATGAATACATCGATTACAAGTAACTACCCAGCGCTATTAAAATTATGTCGTATATCACTTTAACTTTATTTAATCATCCAAGTAGCATCGCACAAGGAGCAAAGCAAATCTCATGTTACATTAATGTAAACATATAGAGCATATGCATGTAAGCATGGGAACACATAATCCCAGAGGCATGTAACATCAAGCATGCTCGACAAAGAACTTTCAATTTAAAGTAAGCAATGACATAACTCATCATGTATAACTATAAAGCAATCTAACGAACACATGTATACATAAGATTTGTTACAAGGTGTTTAGACATGTGGTCATTTAAGCATATAAGCATGTTAGCACATAATCGTGTAGGCAAGTAAACATGCTCACTTAATCAATATCTCAACTTTAAATGATAACTTCAAATTTAGTTGATCACTTATGATCACAATTTAAATAACAAGTAATAGCCATGCATAGGTCTAATAAACTCCCAAAGTTCCAAAGTATTCGAACCCGGTTAGCTCTGATACTAATCTGTAACACCCCAAAATCCACGACACGTGGACGGGTCAAAGAGTCCAAGAAAGAGGTTAAGAAGAAGAAGAAGAGATCCTAAGTGGACCAACCAAACAGTGCGGAAGCCACAAGAGAATCCTACGTGGATTCCAAAGAAAAGTAAAAAATTCAAGGATCGACCCATGAGGACCAAACGGGTCAAATAGGGTCAATCAACATTGCTTTGGTTTTTTAAGAAGTTTTAAAATGATAGAAAAAAGAAGTATCGAGAGTTGAAGAAAAGAAGAAGAGGTTTAATTGAAAGTTTTCATGAAATCAAGGTCTGAGAATTTACAACCAAACGGTCCCTTAAAAATCAAAAGTAATATTTTTCCCACAACATACAAGCCACTGGCTTAGTATAAACCAAATTAAAATTTTAAAATTTAAAGTTTTAGAAAAAAAAATTACTATTCACGGACAGAGGATCTTTCGACCAGTACCCTTCGACCGGTCGAATGTCCTCTGTTCATTACTCCTACTAAATTTTCATGTTTTGGAAATTTTCTACGTATAGGACCTATATAGCTATACCATTAATATATCAAAACGACCCAAAGGAACAACGGAACATCTGAACCAATGTGGACATGATTTAAAAGGGTCTAAGTGAAAGGACAAACAAGTGTCCGAATCAACATGAATAGTCATTTAATGTTAACATGCGTCCATAGGCGACTAAAAGTCCCAATTACAAGTTTGATTACATTAAGTCTGGGATTCTAACATTGTTCTAAGTAAAGGGCTAAACATGAGCCCGAGTCAAGTATCAAATGAATTGAACTACATGATTCACATATATTACAATGTCTTTCTAGACAAAACTAGAAGCTTGAAATATTTTCAAAACTAATATTCTTCTTGAAAGAAATCTTCAAAGTATGATGACATGCGTCGAGTAATTCTTGGGCCTTGCCCTAACTTGATAATACCAGAAAAATGATTTGTCGTTTTTATGAGAACGACGGCTCGTAGAAAGTGTAATAACCTGCATTTCCATTTAATTTAAAAGTCATGCCCATATTTAATTTATGTGTATTTGCATTGGCATATTTAAATTCTATTAGCATGGTCTGCTTTTATTTTAATTCCAGTCACTTGTTTGGAATATTAATGTCTTATCTAATTCATATTTAAATTCTATTGGGGGTCAAACTGCAATTTTACAAAAGTTAGTAATACCTGTGTGGATTTCAAAATCTGTATTTCAAAACGGTGAAAGTAACCTCTACAGACTCAATCAGTATTTTTATGAAACCAGGAAATCAATTCCTCAGTTAAAATGAATTTCCCGTATTTTTGTGGTGACCACCGCGCCCCGAAAATACCAGTTTATGTTCAAAACTGTCCGCGCTGTGCTAAACTTCCCCAGATTTTGGAAGTGACCGATTTGGACATTTACTTTATTGCCATTTATGGCAAGTAATCATTGGATAAGGCATTGTTTGGGAATGATTAGCTTATATGTGCAAATGTTGTGCCATAAGCTAAGTTGCCAAACATCTTGCAATTGACCCCTACTCTAATTCACAGCAATCCTATACATCCATATACGTATCTATATCTGTGTAATTAGTTAATTAAGAGCTTAACTCAATTGTAGAGTGAAGATAACACAACTTGGTCCCCAAGTTCTTCACAATTGGCCCTTTATATGTACTCCATCATACACACACCTCTCACACTTTCACATTCTGAAAACCTGAGAGAAGGAGAGAGTGCAGTGAGTTATAGTTCAGAAATTATATAGAGAGAGGAAGCTTCAAGACTCCATAGCCAAAGCTTGGAGTACTTTATTTTTTTTGTGCATATCTTTCTCAACATATTCTCATCTCTTCATCTTTGTCAATCAGTGAGTATTCTAAACTCACTACCAATGTAATTTCATGCTTAAGTACTGATTGTATGTGTATATTGAAAATCACCATTGATGAATTTTGGTATGAACTTCAAAGCTTGAAAACATGGATTTCCAAAACTTAACCAAAATTAGTTTTGTGAATGAAATATGATAGATTATAGTGTGTAGAGTATATGGTTGTAAAATTAGAGCTTAATTCGTTCATAGGAGAAAGTATATTAAGAATTAGTTTTTGACATGTTTTAGTTTTTCATAAAATTCAAGAGTTATGATTTGATTCTTGTAAAAATAACCTTGGAATCTTAATCCTTGTTGAAAAACAAAGAGATCCATATATAATAGGACATATATACTAACAGAATGGAAATGGGTCAAAAAGACCCCTGTTTTGCCGAAACAGAGAAGTCTGGGGGAAGAAGACGAAGCCTCAGCTTCATCTCGCGCCACGATCGCGCGCGCGAGAATCGCGCGAGTGGCCTGCGCGAGCGACCCCTCGCGCGAGCGGCCCGCGCGCGCGAGGTAGGCTTCCCCAGGCAGACGTAAGAGTTTATATATATATATTTGAAAATTGGCTGGTCGCGCAAGCGAGGGTCGCGCGAGAACCCCTTCGCGCGAGCGATCCGCGCGCGCGACCCTGCTTTCCTCAGGCAGACAGAAAAGGTTATTAATAAAGGAAAAATGGGCTTATCGCGCGAGCGACCCTTCGCGCGAGCGGCCCGCGCGCGCGAGGTAGTGCAGTTTCTGTTTTTGTCTGTTTTCTGTTAAGGGACTGTTTGGATGAAATTTATATACTGTTAAGGCTCTGTTTGGGAATTTAGTTGATCAGAACTCTATTTGGTTATGTTTAACTGATTTAAACATTGTAGTATAACTCATTAATTCCCGTACGCGTGTTGGTCCTTAATTCAGCATTATTGTTTAAATGCATATCATTCATGTGGGTCAGTAGTACATGCATATGGGTGTCAGTCTGTGTGGAAAAGAGTAATGGTAGTGTGGAAAGGGTATGAGTTTGTGTTTGTGGTCGTGGGTGTGGTTGAGTATGAGTTTGTGGTTGTGGTCGTGGTTGTGGTTGTGGTTGTGGTTGTGGTTGCGATTGTGGAAGAGGGTATCTTTGAAATGCGACGGTGGCAAATAAGGACACTCCCTGACGCCCATGGAAGCGTTAAAGTGTGTGAAGCCGAACTCGGACATTCCCTAGCACCCATGGTAGTGCTAAAGTGTGGCCTACGGACACTCCCTGATAACTCAAGTCTGGATACTGTGTGAGGGGTTGCCCCGGTATTTGCATGGCGGTTAGGGTATTCAAAGTGTGAGGCATTGGACACTCCCTGGTACCCCGGACCAAAGTGTGAGGCACTGGACACCCCCTGGCGCCCCGTTGCTAAAGTGTGGCTATCTGAGTGTTTCAAAGATACTAGGAGTAGGATAGTGGGTTGTTGTGGCTGTCGAGAGAAAAGAGTCGGCGAGATGAGTGTGGTGCATTGTCTCATTTCACGAGTATCTGTATTTATGAATGAAAGACTTTTATTATATTCCTTGTTGTTTTATAAAATAAATTCTTTCAGTATTTTAATAATGGAAAAAGGTAAATGGGTATGCTTTACATTCAAAGTCATGTTTTTAATACTCACCAGCTTCTTGAAGCTGACGACGTTGATGCGTCCTGGACATTCGTGTTCAGGCTTTTCAGGTTTTAACCAGGAGGAAACATATGACTACGCTAATTGAGGTGGCTGCTGTTGGAATAAAGAAATTGTTTATTTTATGCATTAAGTTTATTTGTTTGAGTTTTAAACTGTTTTGTTTTAAGGATGACTGTAACAGACTTTAAGTTATTATTTTATTTTCAAGGCGGTTTGTGCCTTAGTTGACCCCGATTTATAAGATGTAATAAGATAGAAAATTTTTGTAAGCCTTGATTGCTTTACTCTGATTATTATGTTTGTTTGTTTGACGTTTGGGACGGAATCGATCCTTCAAACTGTCGCGACCTACGGGTCCATAAAGGAAATTAAACGCTTTCCTTATTTATGCTACGTCGGGGCGCGACAGGATTTAGTGGTATCAGAGCCAGGTTATTATTTATCACAAGATAGTTTAGCCAGGTTAGGGTTTACCAGTATAGACCCGATTCCACATTCCATTAAGTGTTACACACCCGATGATACGACAGGGAGGATAGACTCAGAACCCAAACGCCTAAGATTATTCTGTTCTGACTTTAAGTAGTACCTTTTCAGGTATGGATCCAGCTCCCCCACTTTATGTACCAGACAGGTTCGGAGGACACTTCGTGTTACCTGGGGCAGTGATCCCAGCTTTTCTCGACTTATATCAGGCGGCCGTAGAGCAGTTAGCCGTGATGACGGTAGTATCTGAGGTTTGGCACCAGGTCCACGTGGTAGGCCTAGTTGACCTGACCCGTATCCGTTTTGAGCTTCGATATTTCGCAGAGGCTCAGCATCTAGTTTTGGTCGAGGTTCTACGGTTGGTCGATAGCGATGCTTTCTACCTTCCCCTCGAGATTCAGGTCGTGCATGCCCACCTGGCTCAGTTGGAGATGCCTCCGCCGGTGGTACCCATTGCTGAGGACGATGCAGAGGTTGTCCACGTGGTCCCAGTAGGTGGGGAGATCTTAGAGGACGGCATAGGTCTGGACGATCTTGCCGCTGAGCTCGAGGCTGAGCTAGCACTTGAGCTAGCCCTGCCTGAGGAGATGGTAGATGAGGCGGATGCTCCTGTACCTGCTTCATCGTCCACCTCTCATAGCTATGACGGGGTTGGACCGTTCGTTGTTCAGCGTTTTCGCCCTGTCGATTCGCTAGATCTCCTGATGGCCGCTTATGGAGATGATTGACGTTTTAGTTACGACTTGTACATATTAACTACTTTTAACTATTAGCTCTGTCTCTTTTTGCAACTGTAATTACATGCATTAGAGTGTAGGGCAATGACCCCATTTTTGTAACATTAACTCTTGCATGCGTCCTAACCCATGCAGATAGGGTAGGCATTGATCTGACCATACATGCTTTTTGTATCTACTTGGCAGAAGTTATATATATAAGATATACTCTTTTGAATGTTGTTGTCATTTAAATTACTTCATAACACTGTTGCATGCATGTTTCTCATTCTACTACCACTATCATGCATAGAATGGCTGGAGGAGTCAGGAGAAACAGGAACCTGATCGAGGGAGCACCCGAAGCTGCAGATCCTACCGGGATGTTTGAAGCGTTTATCAGACGTCTAGAAAGAATCGGTAATACGAACGACAACCGAAGAGACCGCCAAACGGGAGATAAGTTGCTAGAAAGATTCCGTGCTCTAAGGCCCGAACAGTTCGCGGGTACCGCGGAACCCTGGAAAGCGGAACAGTGGTTGAGACAGATGGACCGGATGTTTGAAGCTGTCCAATGCAACGAGATAGACAAGAGAAGATTAGCTACATTTCAGTTGACCGATGCTGCCGCAGATTGGTGGGATTCGGTCATAGCTACTATCGGGAATGGAGCTGCAACGGGAATGACATGGACTGCGTTCAAGGGGAGATTTTTGGAGAAGTACTTCCCGGCTACGGAGAGGCACAGAAGAGAGAAGGAATTCATGGACCTGACGCAAGAAACCAAGTCGGTGCAAGAGTACACCACACAGTTTGAAAGACTGTCTCGGTTTGCCCCACACCTGGTTGATACCGAGGAGAAGAAGATCCGCAAGTATAATCAAGGGCTGACACCGCAGATTCGCCGCTTGACTCTCGGCCACTTGGATAAATCGTTTGAAGGACTTGTTGGTTTGGCTACCGATCTGGAAGAGGATGCTCGAGTGAGCCGAAAATAATTTGAATTCCGACCGCCTCAAAGGGGTAATTTTGGGAATAGACCACCAATGAACCGTACCCAAGGGCAGAAGAGGAATTTCGACGGAAGCAAGAAGACTCGGGCTATTACCTATCCGACTCAACCTCGAGTAGGAGAAGGAAGTAGTAGTGGAAAGTGTTTCAACTGTGGCAACCCTGGTCATTTGGCTCGTGATTGTAAGGCACCAAGGCGTGCTACTCAGCAAGGGATAGTCTGCTTCAACTGTGGTGAACCAGGTCACATCAGCAGGTTCTGTACTGCTCCTAAACAGGTGACTTATGGTCAACAGGGTCAGACTCGCTTGAATGCTGTTATCCCTGATGCCGCTGGATATGATGGAACTGCGTATGAAGAAGGAAATTATGGAGAAGCTCAACCTGATCAGCAAGCAGTAGAAGGTACATTAACTCTGTTTAACTCCCATGTTAAAGTGTTATTTGATACGGGTGCTGCTCTTTCGTTCATATCTGTTAATACAATTCGAAGATTGGGTATTTTACCTCATCGCTTAGAGAAAGCTTTGAAGGCTACTTCGCCATTAGGAGCTATGGTCAGATTAGGACACGTGTGCAAGGATTGTCCCTTACGGTTAGGAGACCGTGAAATCCCTGCTAGGTTGATTGTCCTATCAATGAAGGAGTTTGACATAATCCTAGGAATGGATTGGCTCTCTCAGAATCAAGTGAAGTTGGATTGTGCGAGGAAGAGAATTACATTCCCCGACAATGAGAATCAACCCTTTGATTTTCAATGTAACCCTACGGGAGATATGTTCCTCACGAGATGCTTAGCCAACATCGAAGTCGTCATTACAAAGGTGACAGCGTCATCTATACCTGTAGTCAAGGACTTCGAAGAAGTGTTTGAAGATGTTGCTGGTCTACCGCCCGAGAGAAGTATAGAGTTCTGTATCGAGCTTATACCGGGTACCGTACCGATCACCAAGGTTCCCTACAGAATGGCCCCCACAGAACTGTTGGAATTGAAGGAACAAGTTCAAGAGCTCGAGAACCTAGGTTTTGTACGCCCAAGTACATCGCCTTGGGGAGCACCGGTGTTATTTGTAAAGAAGAAGGACGGCACACTCAGATTGTGTATCGACTACAGAGAACTGAACCGTGTGACTATCAAGAACAAGTATCCCTTGCCTCGGATTGATGATTTGTTTGATCAACTACAAGGAGCTACGACATTTTCCAAGATAGACCTAAGGTCGGGATATCATCAGTTGAGGGTACGAAAAGAAGACATACCTAAGACTGCTTTCAGAACCCGATATGGTCATTATGAATTTCTGGTGATGCCGTTTGGAATGACGAATGCCCCGGCAGTGTTTATGGATCTGATGAACAGAGTGTTCAAGCCGTATTTAGATCAGTTTGTCATCGTCTTTATCGATGATATTTTGATTTATTCTAAGTCGGGAGAAGAACACGAGCAACATCTACGGATTGCGATGCAGACGCTCAAGGACCATCAGTTGTATGCCAAGTTCAGTAAGTGTGAGTTCTGGTTGCAGGAAGTGAAATTTTTGGGACACAAGGTGTCATCTCAAGGAATTTCTATGGATTCGTCCAAGACCGATGCTGTATCAAACTGGGTTAGACCAAGCAACCCTACAGAAGTTCGGAGCTTTCTTGGACTCTCAGGCTATTACAGGAGATTCGTTGAGGGGTTCTCGAAGATAGCAGCACCTTTAACTGGGTTGACAAAGAAGAATTTGAAGTTTGAATGGACAGAGAAGCATGAGCGAGCCTTTCTAGAGTTGAAAGAGAGACTCACTACCGCACCGGTACTAGCAATACCCAAGCCTGATGAGAAGTTCACTATCTTTAGTGACGCATCATATCAAGGGTTAGGGTGTGTACTTATGCAAGATGGCAGGGTGATCGCCTATGGATCCAGACAGCTGAAGCCGAATGAGTTGAACTATCCCATTCATGATTTGGAATTGGCGGCAGTAGTTTTCGCACTCAAGATTTGGAGACACTATCTCTACGGTGAGAAGTTTGATTTGTTCTCTGATCACAAGAGCCTAAAGTACTTGTTCACACAGAAAGAGTTGAACATGAGGCAGCGCAGATGGATGGAGCTGATTAAAGATTATGACTTCACGTTAGAATACCACCCGGGTAAAGCTAATGTGGTTGCTGATGCCCTGAGTCGACAGACTCGTGAAACGATCGCCTCCTTAATGGTTAGAGAGTGGCGAGCTTTGGAGACCTTGGCGGAATTCGATGTACAGGGTGCTAAAGAAGGAGAAGGACAATTGCTCGGATGTCTTATCCTACAGCCTGTTCTTATCGACCGCATCATTGGAGCTCAGAAAGAAGATGAGAAGTTTCAGGCATGGTTCGTAAGAATGTCAGAAAAAGACTCGACGGAATGGAAAGTGGGAGTCGATGGAGGATATCGGTGCAGGAATAGATTATGTGTGCCAGGTAATGAAGAGTTAAGGAAGGATATCCTGGAAGAAGCACATAAGTCAAGATATACAGTTCACCTGGGAGGAACGAAGATGTACAAAGATCTAAAGAGAAATTTTTGGTGGGAAGGCATGAAGAAAGACGTGGCCGAATTTGTATCCAAGTGTTTGACATGTCAGCAAGTCAAGGCCGAACATCAGAGACCGTCAGGATTGTTGCAACCGCTACCTATTCCTGGTTGGAAGTGGGAACACATTACGATGGATTTTGTAGTAGGATTACCTCGATCGCAGCAAAATCATGACGCCATTTGGGTAATCGTGGATCGATTGACGAAGTCAGCTCATTTCATTGCTTATAGTATGATATACCCGGTAGAGAAGATGAGCCGGATGTACATACAACAAGTTGTGCGACTTCACGGTGCACCTGTGTCGATAGTGTCAGACCGTGACGCGCGTTTTACCTCTGGATTTTGGGAAAGTCTGCAAGAAGCTATGGGAACTTCGCTCAAGATGAGTACTGCTTTTCACCCTCAGACAGATGGGCAGACTGAGCGTGTTAATCAGATCATGGAAGATATGCTCAGGGCTTGTGTGATCGATTTCGAAGAATCTTGGGAGACACACTTGCCATTGGTTGAATTCGCCTATAACAACAGTTATCACACGAGTATCGGTATGGCTCCGTTCGAAGCATTGTACAGACGACCATGTCGTTCCCCATTGTGTTGGGCAGAGGTTGGGGACTCAGAATTGTTGGGACCAGATTTGGTAAGAGAAACCAATGAGAAGATTACTTTGGTCAAGGAGAGGATGAGAACCGCTCAGAGCCGGTATAAGAGTTATGCCGATCGACGACGCAAGGATTTGGAGTTTAGTGTTGGAGATCACGTACTCCTTAAGGTTTCACCAACCCGAGGAGTGGTACGTTTTGGTCTCAAGAGAGGAAAGTTAGCTCCGCGTTTTATCGGACCGTTCGAGATTTTGGAACGTGTCGGGAAAGTAGCTTATCGACTGGCACTACCACCGAAGATGTCTGGGGTTCACAATGTGTTTCACGTGAGTATGTTGAGGAAATACATACGAGACCCCTCACATGTGGTTAGTTATGACGACATTGAGACAAGTCATAACGTTTCTTACAAGGAAAGGCCCGTGAAGATTTTGGATCAGAGTATCAAGAAGTTGAGGAATAAAGATATCCCGTTGGTGAAGGTTCAGTGGAATCACCATGACGAGAACGAAGCCTCGTGGGAAGTTGAAGCTGATATGAGGAAGAAGTACCCAGAGTTGTTTCAGGACTAGTTAGTCTTGATTTCGGGGGCGAAATCCTGTTTAAGGGAGGAAGGGTGTAATAACCTGCATTTCCATTTAATTTAAAAGTCATGCCCATATTTAATTTATGTGTATTTGCATTGGCATATTTAAATTCTATTAGCATGGTCTGCTTTTATTTTAATTCCAGTCACTTGTTTGGAATATTAATGTCTTATCTATTTCATATTTAAATTCTATTGGGGGTCAAACTGCAATTTTACAAAAGTTAGTAATACCTGTGTGGATTTCAAAATCTGTATTTCAAAACGGTGAAAGTAACCTCTACAGACTCAATCAGTATTTTTATGAAACCAGGAAATCAATTCCTCAGTTAAAATGAATTTCCCGTATTTTTGTGGTGACCACCGCGCCCCGAAAATACCAGTTTATGTTCAAAACTGTCCGCGCTGTGCTAAACTTCCCCAGATTTTGGAAGTGACCGATTTGGACATTTACTTTATTGCCATTTATGGCAAGTAATCATTGGATAAGGCATTGTTTGGGAATGATTAGCTTATATGTGCAAATGTTGTGCCATAAGCTAAGTTGCCAAACATCTTGCAATTGACCCCTACTCTAATTCACAGCAATCCTATACATCCATATACGTATCTATATCTGTGTAATTAGTTAATTAAGAGCTTAACTCAATTGTAGAGTGAAGATAACACAACTTGGTCCCCAAGTTCTTCACAATTGGCCCTTTATATGTACTCCATCATACACACACCTCTCACACTTTCACATTCTGAAAACCTGAGAGAAGGAGAGAGTGCAGTGAGTTATAGTTCAGAAATTATATAGAGAGAGGAAGCTTCAAGACTCCATAGCCAAAGCTTGGAGTACTTTATTTTTTTTGTGCATATCTTTCTCAACATATTCTCATCTCTTCATCTTTGTCAATCAGTGAGTATTCTAAACTCACTACCAATGTAATTTCATGCTTAAGTACTGATTGTATGTGTATATTGAAAATCACCATTGATGATTTTGGTATGAACTTCAAAGCTTGAAAACATGGATTTCCAAAACTTAACCAAAATTAGTTTTGTGAATGAAATATGATAGATTATAGTGTGTAGAGTATATGGTTGTAAAATTAGAGCTTAATTCGTTCATAGGAGAAAGTATATTAAGAATTAGTTTTTGACATGTTTTAGTTTTTCATAAAATTCAAGAGTTATGATTTGATTCTTGTAAAAATAACCTTGGAATCTTAATCCTTGTTGAAAAACAAAGAGATCCATATATAATAGGACATATATACTAACAGAATGGAAATGGGTCAAAAAGACCCCTGTTTTGCCGAAACAGAGAAGTCTGGGGGAAGAAGACGAAGCCTCAGCTTCATCTCACGCCACGATCGCGCGCGCGATATGATTTGATTCTTGTAAAAATAACCTTGGAATCTTAATCCTTGTTGAAAAACAAAGAGATCCATATATAATAGGACATATATACTAACAGAATGGAAATGGGTCAAAAAGACCCCTGTTTTGCCGAAACAGAGAAGTCTGGGGGAAGAAGACGAAGCCTCAGCTTCATCTCACGCCACGATCGCGCGCGCGAGAATCGCGCGAGCGGCCCGCGCGAGCGACCCCTCGCGCGAGCGGCCCGCGCGCGCGAGGTAGGCTTCCCCAGGCAGACGTAAGAGTTTATATATATATATATATATATTTGAAAATTGGCTGGTCGCGCGAGAACCCCTTCGCGCGAGCGATCCGCGCGCGCGACCCTGCTTTCCTCAGGCAGACAGAAAAGGTTATTAATAAAGGAAAAATGGGCTTATCGCGCGAGCGGCCCGCGCGCGCGAGGTAGTGCAGTTTCTGTTTTTGTCTGTTTTCTGTTAAGGGACTGTTTGGATGAAATTTATATACTGTTAAGGCTCTGTTTGGGAATTTAGTTGATCAGAACTCTATTTGGTTATGTTTAACTGATTTAAACATTGTAGTATAACTCATTAATTCCCGTACGCGTGTTGTTCCTTAATTCAGCATTATTGTTTAAATGCATATCATTCATGTGGGTCAGTAGTACATGCATATGGGTGTCAGTCTGTGTGGAAAAGAGTAATGGTAGTGTGGAAAGGGTATGAGTTTGTGTTTGTGGTCGTGGGTGTGGTTGAGTATGATTTTGTGGTTGTGGTCGTGGTTGTGGTTGTGGTTGTGGTTGTGGTTGCGATTGTGGAAGAGGGTATCTTTGAAATGCGACGGTGGCAAATAAGGACACTCCCTGACGCCCATGGAAGCGTTAAAGTGTGTGAAGCCGAACTCGGACATTCCCTAGCACCCATGGTAGTGCTAAAGTGTGGCCTACGGACACTCCCTGATAACTCAAGTCTGGATACTGTGTGAGGGGTTGCCCCGGTATTTGCATGGCGGTTAGGGTATTCAAAGTGTGAGGCATTGGACACTCCCTGGTACCCCGGACCAAAGTGTGAGGCACTGGACACCCCCTGGCGCCCCGTTGCTAAAGTGTGGCTATCTGAGTGTTTCAAAGATACTAGGAGTAGGATAGTGGGTTGTTGTGGCTGTCGAGAGAAAAGAGTCGGCGAGATGAGTGTGGTGCATTGTCTCATTTCACGAGTATCTGTATTTATGAATGAAAGACTTTTATTATATTCCTTGTTGTTTTATAAAATAAATTCTTTCAGTATTTTAATAATGGAAAAAGGTAAATGGGTATGCTTTACATTCAAAGTCATGTTTTTAATACTCACCAGCTTCTTGAAGCTGACAACGTTGATGCGTCCTGGACATTCGTGTTCAGGCTTTTCAGGTTTTAACCAGGAGGAAACATATGACTACGCTAATTGAGGTGGCTGCTGTTGGAATAAAGAAACTGTTTATTTTATGCATTAAGTTTATTTGTTTGAGTTTTAAACTGTTTTGTTTTAAGGATGACTGTAACAGACTTTAAGTTATTATTTTATTTTCAAGGCGGTTTGTGCCTTAGTTGACCCCGGTTTATAAGATGTAATAAGATAGAAAATTTTTGTAAGCCTTGATTGCTTTACTCTGATTATTATGTTTGTTTGTTTGACGTTTGGGACGGAATCGATCCTTCAAACTGTCGCGACCTACGGGTCCATAAAGGAAATTAAACGCTTTCCTTATTTATGCTACGTCGGGGCGTGACAGAAAGTATTACAAGTATATGTTGTAAATTTCATACAAACTATGAAATGAATGCTATGAATGCCACCTAGGCAAATGCGAGTGAAATAAGTCCAAGGGCCATGCATGATGGAACCACTTCCCTCATTACCGGACTGTGAGCAATCCTCCACTAGGAACATAGCATACCAACCATCCGAGAGCTAATCGGCTATTAGTTGGAGTTTAGCATGTTCTTAGGTACGTCCACCCAGTCTCACCACACAACCCACATCCATATTTTCACTTTTATCATTTATCCACTCTTTGGGATTTATCCCCGACGTGGGATTTCTCATAACATGCATGTCATTCTATGCTGTTGCCTACTTGGCCATAAATGCTTTGAATCCCTTGATTCATATGTCAATGCCCACACATGAATGAAATTAACATTTCTATGTCAATGTTGAATTTATGAGATAATCAATTCATAACAATTTAAAATAGTTTCTAAACTTTTAAAGAAACATCATTACTTGAGTTCTATGATTTCAAGAACAACACATATAACTTTACAACATACTTTTCACTTCAAGTGTGTAATCACATAGGCATGTAAACATTTAATTCTCTAATTCAACATCTGTATATCAAAACACATATTTTCAGCCCAAAGACTAAGCACATAAGCACATAGTCATATAATTATGCTTTCACCCCAAATTGATAAACATTTAATCAATTAATCAAATAGTCAACTAAGGGAATTTTAAACATTTAATCAAGCTCATCAACACGCACTTAAGCTAGGGAGAAAGGCAAGAGAGGATTCACCTTAGACCCATTCCAAACCCTAACTTTCAAAATCACAAAGAAATTCATAGTAGGTATGAACTTTACAAAATATAAAGGTAATAAATTCTACCTTGGTGTCCTTGAAAAAGAAGCACCCAAACAAGCCCCATGGAGAGAGAAGAGAAATCCCGAAATGGTCATAGATGCCAAAATAAATGGCACCCAAGTGTAGCCCTTGTCGAGGTGATCATTTTCGCTCTTAAGCGTTTGCTCCAAAAATGGCTTGAAGGTCCTCAAAATGAAGCTTTAAGGTTGAAGCTTTCACGGGGGTTTTGTCTTCCATTATTGAGAGAGAAAGAGAGATATAGAGAGAGAAGAAGAAAAAGAAAAAAGAGAGAGAGAGAGAGAGAGAGAGAGAGTAGCCGGATAGAGAGGGAGAGGAAGATAGAGAAAAGGGTAAGCTTCCTAAAGAAGCTTTGGTGTTAGTTGGGGTGTCCCACAAGTTACACACACATAAATATAAGCATATATACACACATGTGCCAAATTAAATGCAAATGTGATACTACAAAATCAAATGTTAGGCATTAAAATGTACAAGTTAAAATTGGGTCCACACATCGACCACCAATTTACCAAACCTTACTAAAATTTTCAAAACATCACAGAGTGACATAGAAAATCTTACCAAAAAAAGTGTAGGTCTAAAAAAATTCGCATCGGGAGCGCTGCCCCTAGACTCCCGTATAAATCCATTAATGTGTGCACATTTATCCAATCTCAGCCCCCTTAGCTTAACTAAAAATCCGGGCTCCACCCTTGTGTGAGTGTCTTTCTTTCTTATCCCAACTTCCAAGTTTTTAGGTTGAACATATCTACTGAAATTTAGTATCACGCAAGTTGATTGTGTTATTTTAATTTAGAGTTAAGTTCAATTAAGTTTTCTTAGCAAAAAAAAAAAGGGTTCAATTAAGTTTTTTTTTTTCCTTATAGAAATGTCCCCCGTATATGAATATAAAGTGACTATTGAGTGAAAGAAAAAGGGTTCAATTAAGTTTTTTTTTTTTCCTTATAGAAATGTCCCCCGTATATGAATATAAAGTGACTATTGAGTGAAAGAAAAAAATTTGCTTTTAGGGATTTTTAAAATCAAATTGGACTTTAAACTCTTGACAGGTAATTGCAAGGATTTCCGCATAAGTTTCTATTTTTTCCCGAGTCCTTAAACGCATCTTTTTCATGAGTAATACCACAATGCCATTACATATGATCTTTTCAATTCATAGCATTTGAGAGGTACCTCTATACCATTGCATGTAGTATCACTCTCATAAACATTATTCTTTTTTCATTCTCAATGCCTCCATAATTTTCACAGTCAATATTGATCTCGTTTGCTACATTATTATTATTATTATTTTTTTCCCGATTTCAAAATGAGTGAATTTACACAAAATTTCGACAGCTTAAAATTTTTTAACCGTAACTCTCCTAAGCTAGACATCTCTACATATTCTGACTTTTTAAAGATTTTCGGGTACAAATTTTAAAATTATCAACATGACAACATCCTTATCAAGTTGTTGAGTGAAGAATTGTCAGTAACAACCTTACGCACCCAAACCTGTGAGTATCTTAAAGCTTATCCAGAAGCTTTTCTTCTTCTTTTTCCAATTGATCAAGAAGGTCTTCACTTGAGAATTTTAATTAGCTAGCCATGTATGGCATCTTCTTGGTTTCAGCTTATCATTTGCCTTTTGATTTTGTGGGTCCCGTCTATTCTTCTTCGACAGAATCACGAGGAACTTAATCCAAACTGGTTTCATTTTTCCTAATGTTTGGTTCGGTATAAGGAGGGGAAATTGATTTGTAGAGTGAGGGATAAGAAAATACTTTCTTTTGTTTAGTTAATACTGAGGAAAATAAGGAAGGAAAAAAAATAGAGTTGAAAATAAATTAAGAATTTGAACCTTTTGATCAGTAAATTCCATGCTCTTTTCTTAAGTTCCTATAATTTTTTTGCAAGCTTTCAATGTGGAAAACAATTGGGAACAATTTCCCTTTGCCTTCCCTTTCCCTTCCCTATTTGCGCAAAGCCGCAAACCAAACGGAGCCTAACTAAGATTACAATTTATAGAATATTTTATGCAACCTGTAGCACAAACATCCGCTGTAGCACAAGACTCACTACGGATATGAGATTTCCGGGTTCAATAGAAATATGACTTATCTTAAAGCCCTATTTGCATAAATTTTGCTCATACGATTCAATAGTTTTTATGCAAAGTAGTTCAATGTAGTTTTTACCAATTGCAAATGTTTGCAATAGAACGATTTTAGTTTTATTTTATTTTACGAGTTGGAATCATACAATCTAATTTGTTAAATAGTTGTATATTAGCTATTGGATTTCATAAGTTATTATTTTATCCTGAAAGCTATTATAAAAATAAAAAAATAAAAAAAATAAAAAATCACTCAATGCAGTCAATTTCAGAACTTGAAACACAATTTGCAAAACTGTAGAATCAATAGCTTAAATTCATCAGTACTAGAAATTCAATACTTAGGTTTTAAAAATATCAAAAGGGACCTAAGTTAAACAACGGATAATATGTTTTGCCCATCTATCATGCATATATAAAAGACAAAGCAAAGTTCCACATTGAGGATTTTAGCTTAAGTTTTTATTTATTTTTTAAATGAAAAACATGTTTGGAAATAGTTTCCATTTTTCCTTTTCTTTCGGAATACAACGAAATTGGGTAATCAAGTGATTTTTAGTTTTTGTTTTTGTAAAAAGAAACAAAAACTAAGTTCTGTTTTTAGATTATTATTTTGTTAGAAACGTAAGGAACTTATCCGGCTTATTACCAAGTTCAACTTCTGGTTTAGGATTATGTTAAATATCACAGAGCTCACTGAATACCCTACTAACCCTGTGGACTAGATAAGGCGCAAGGCTTATGCCTTGGATAGGTGGCCACCCCATGAGTGGGACACCAGACCTCTAGGAACTACTCCCAAAGGTCTCCCGTTAGGCCACTGAAGGAGTTAATATTTTCAGAATTTTAGAAAACCAAAAGCTAGAAATGTTACCGAACGATCTCTACCTGAAGTAACAAATCTTCTGAATATATATATGTATATATACGGAGAGGCTCTCCACTGCACTAGGCTTTTAAACCTTTAAAAATCCATGGGACGCCCTGCTGACCCGCTCCTAGTATCGACGTTCCACTAACCCGCGGATTTTTTTAGGTTTAAAAGTCCAGTGCACTGGAGAACCTTTCCCTATATATATATACTAGTGAGGATGCACGTGCAAGGCACGTGCCCGTCGGATAGTTTTATTCCTAGATATATTGTGTATTAATCTTGACATTAGAGGTCTTTGGAGAGATATAGTATCAAAGCACCCAAAAAAAAAAACGTTAAAACTTTTCATTTTTTAGCACCTAATTGGATTATCAAGGACACCATAAGTTCAGAATACTATGGTGCTATTTATTATAACTTGATGCCAATGAATAGTAACTTGTTATTGGTCAGTAACAATATGTTATTTGATTGTAACTATTTAAAATGTCAGTTTTGTAGTAACAACTGGTTATATATTATTAACAAATTTCCTTTGAGGTATAACTCATTGTGTAGGTATGATACAACCAAATTGCTTCAACCAAATTGATACAACCAAATATAAGTTTCAACTTGAGGGACTTTTTAACAAATTAATAAATATTTTGAACCCTAAACTCTTAAGAGTCACTTTGAGGGATTTTCCACTAATTTTCCCATATTTCAAATACCAAACTTCCCAACTCTCAAACAGGACAAAAAATTGTTACATAGTAAAGTTGTAAGCTTTATGATACAAAAATATTATACCCAAAATTTTGTATAAATAGGTGCAAAAGAATCGCCTCAGGGGCGCTGCTCCCAAATCCCCGAACCTTATGTGGTTGTCTACCTTGTAACTCGACCTCTCCTAGTGCAACTTTCTAGCTCTGCCCCTAATGTGTCACCTACATAATTAGAAAAAAGTCCTGAGTTGTTTTCTCCATCAAAATAAAAACAATTGAAAATTTAGGGCTTGTATGATAACGTTGTGGTTTTTGGTTTTCAGCTTTCGTTTTCAATTTTTGTATTGAATTAGAGGCGGACATCAATACAAAAAATGAAAAAAAAATTTGAAAACCAAAAACCACAACGATACCATGCGAGCCCTTAGGTTGTGCTAAAGATGATAATTATTATATATAATTTTCCTGTGTTAAATCATAGCGATTACTCATAAGGCCTTGTTTGGTTAATGATTTACTAAGGGATAAGAAAATGCTTTCTTTTGTTTAGTTAATACTGAGGAAAATCAGAATTGGGAACAGTTTTGAGTAATAAATTAAGAAAAAAATGGAATTGAAAATAAATTAAGAATTTGAACCTTTTGAGTAAATTCCCTGCTCTTTTCTTAAGTTCCTATAATTTTTTCGCAAGTTTTCAATGTGGAAAACAATTGGGAACAGTTTCTCTTTCCCTTCCCTAATTGAGCCTAACTATGATTAAAATTTATAGAATATTTTATGCAACTTGTAGCACAAACATCCGCTGTAGCACAAGACTCACTACGGATATGTGATTTCCGGGTTCGACTCCCGGCAGCGGAGCATCTTTTTTTTTTCTTAAGGCTTCCCCTTATCCACAAAAATTGGACCTTGTGATTTTTTTTTTTTTTTTTGGATCAGAAATATGACTTATCTTAAAGCCCTTTTTGCATAAATTTTGCTCATACGATTCAATAGTTTTTATGCAAAGTAGTTCAATGTAGTTTTTACCAATTGCAAACGTTTTCGATAGAACGATTTTATTTTTATTTTATTTAACGAGTTGGAATCATACAACTTAATTTGTCAAATAGTTGTATATTAGTTATTGGATTTCATAAGTTATTATTTTATCCTAAAAGTTATCATAAAAAAAATCACTCAATGCAGTCAATTTCAGAACTTGAAACACAATTTGCAAAACTGTAGAATCGATCGCTTAAATTCATCAGTACTAGAAGTACAGTACTTAGGTTTTAAAAATATCAAAAGAGACCTAATTTAAACAATGGCTAATATATTTTTCCCATCTATCATACATATATAAAAGGCAAAGCAAAGTTCCACGTTGCGGATTTTAGCTTAAGTTTTTATTTTTTTTTAAATGAAAAACATGTTTGGAAATAGTTTCCATTTTTCCTTTTCTTTCGGATCGAATACAACGAAATTGGGTAATAAAGTGATTTTAAGTTTTTGTTTCTGTAAAAAGAAACAAAAACTAAGTTCTGTTTTTAGATTAGTATTCTGTTAGAAACGTTAGGAACTTATCCGGCTTATTGCCAAGTTCAACTTCTGGTTTAGGATTATGTTAAATATCACAGAGCTCACTGAATACCCTACTAACCCCGTGGACTAGATAAGGCGCAAGGCTTATGCCTTGGGATAGGTGGCCACCCGAGTGGGACACTAGACCTCCAGGAACTACTCCCAAAGATCTCCTGTTCGGCCTTTGAAGGAGTTAATATTTTCAGAATTTTAGAAAACCAAAAGCTAGAAATGTTACCAAACGATCTCGACCTTAAGTAACAAATCTTCTGAATATATGCTTTTAAGCTTAAAAAACCCACGGGACGCCCTTCTGACCCGCGCCTAGTACCGACGTTCCACTAACCCGCGAGTTTTTTTAGGCTTAAAAGTCCAGTGCACTAGAGAACCTTTCCCTATATCTATATATATATATATATATTTTGTATAAGAGTAAAGAGTAATGCTCTATGCTTCCCAAATTTCCATCTCAAAAGTACTTCCCAAATGATGTAGGTGGTGTTTGGCGTAACTTCTCGAACAGAAGTCCATTCCTATAATGGACTTTTTAAGATGGACTTTTCAAAATGGACTTTTTTTAAAAGAAATGTTTGTTTGGTGAATAAGTGTTTTTTAAATAAAAAGTGCATCTAGATGTACAATTACGTTTGGTGTCAACATCTAAAATATATCTATATACCAATATTAACCTCACCAAATAATAGGGATTCGAGTAGGCTATGAAATGCAGGTATGAGTTTGGATAAGATGGCATTAATTATAAAACAAGGGATAAAAGTGTAATTGTGTATAAAAAAACTCCTAACTTATAGGGAAGTGAAAAATCACAGTTTTGAGAAGTCAGGATTTTTGACTTCTCAAAATGGGCATTCTGGAGATGCACTTCTTGTTGAGAAGTCCATTCTCAAACCTCACTAAACGGATTTCACTTCTATAAATGGACTTCTTCTTCCAGAAGTCCATTCCCAAAGGTTTCCAAACACCCTCGTAGTAGTAGGGCAGGTAAACAACTTCCAATCAAATTTTAACTAGTCCTATTATACTAGGCTTGACTCCACTGCCACATTATTTAGGAAGCATTTTTGGAATAAAAATTTAGGAAGCATAACATTACTCCTGAGTAAATCCTCTGGAATTATGCAGGTCACGTGAATCTGGGCCTACTGGGAACAGTTTCCCTTTGCCTTCCCTTTCCCTTCCCTATTTGCGCAAAGCGCCAAACCAAACGGAGCCTAACTAAGATTACAATTTATAGAATATTTTATGCACAAAACTCACTACAGATATGTGATTTCCGGGTTCAACTCCCGGCAGCGGAAATTGTTTTTTGTTTTTAAGGCTTCCCCTTCTCCACAAAAACTGGACCTTGTGATATTTTTTTTTTTTTTGGATCAGAAATATGACTTATCTTAAAGTCCTATTTGCATAAATTTTGCTCATACGATTCAATAGTTTTTATGCAAAGTAGTTCAATGTAGTTTTTACCAATTTTAAACGTTTGCGATAGAACGATTTTAGTTTTATTTTATTTTACGAGTTGGAATCATACAATTTAATTTGTTAAATAGTTGTATATTAGCTATTGGATTTCATAAGTTATTATTTTATCCTGAAAGCTATTAAAAAAAAATAATTCACTCAATGCAGTCAATTTCAGAACTTGAAACACAATTTGCAAAATTGTAGAATCAATAGCTTAAATTCATCAGTACTAGAAATTCAGTACTTAAGTTTTAAAAATATCAAAAGGGACCTAAGTTAAACGGATAGTATGTTTTGCCCATCTATCATACATTTATAAAAGGCAAAGCAAAGTTCCACGTTGCGGATTTTGGCTTAAGTTTTTTTTTTTTTTTAAAAGAAAAACATGTTTGGAAATAGTTTCCATTTTTCCTTTTCATTCGGAATATACAACGAAATTGGGTAATAAAGTGATTTTTAGTTTTTGTTTTTGTAAAAAGAAACAAAAACTAAGTTCGGTTTTTTGATTATTATTTTGTTAGAAACGTTAGGAACTTATCCGGCTTATTGCCAAGTTTAACTTCTGGTTTAAGATTATGTTAAATATCACAGGGTACTAACCCCGTGGACTAGATAAGGCGCAAGACTAATGCCTTAGATAGGTGGCCACCCCATGAGTGGGACACTAGACCTCTAGGAACTACTCCCAAAGGTCTCCCGTTAGGCCACTGAAGGAGTTAATATTTTCAGAATTTTAGAAAACCAAAAGCTAGAAATGTTACCAAACGATCTCTACCTTAAGTAACAAATCTTCTGAAAATATATAGATATATATATATATATATATACGGAGAGGCTCTCCACTGCACTGGGCTTTTAAGCTTAAAAAAATCCACGGGACGCCCTGTTGACTCGCGCCTAGTACGGACGTTCCACTAACCCGCGGACGCCCTGTTGACTCGCGCCTAGTACGGACGTTCCACTAACCCGCGGATTTTTTTAGGCTTAAAAGTTCAGTGCACTGGAGAACCTTTCCCTATATATATACATATATATATATGTAATTTTTTATTTTTTTTTTTGTATATGAGTAAAGAGTAATGCTCTATGCTTCCCAAATTTCTAACTCAAAAGTACTTCCCAAATGATGTGGTAGTAGGGCAGATAAACAACTTCCAATCAAAATTGGCCTAATTGCACTTTACCCCCTCGTACTATACACGTGTTTTCAATTGGGTACATGAACTTTTTTTTTTGCAATTTGGTACATGTACTTTCATCGCCTTTCCAATCAAATCCAATTAATGACATTGTTAGTTTAAAACTAACGGAATTGCCCAGAATTGTCCTTTTTTTGCAATTGGGTACATGAACTGTCATCCCTTTCCAATCAGATCCATTCGCTAACGACGTGAGATTTTATTGAATGGAATTGCCCACGTGTCCTGCCCCCCAAATTTTGACCATTTTTTATAAACCCATTTACTACTTTTCGACATCAAAAAGAGAGAAAACCCCCTCACTGGAACAGAAAATGGCTAATTTGGAACCTCATTTTTTGATTTTATATGTCAAAACAGATAATTTTATCTGTTGACAGACAAACAATATTGAGCTAAATAAAATAAGGCTGCAACGTATATTTTTTTGTGAAATTTTGAAGCCCATTGCGTTGATCTCGAACAAATACTTGAAATAAAAAAATCATCCCAAAAGGCCAAAAGATAAGAAAATTAGGATTGTTTAGCTCAATGTTATCTGTTTGCCAACAGATAAAATCATCTGTTTTGACACATAAAATGAAAAAAAGAGGTTCCGATTTAGCCATTTTTGGAGGAAGGACACTTGGACAATTCTGTCCAACAAAATATCACGCCGTTAGCTAATGGATCTGATTGGAAAGGGGATAAAAGTTAATGTACCTAATTGCAAAAAAAGGACAATTCTAGGCAATTCCGTTAGTTTTAAACTAACGGCGTCATCAATTGGATCTGATTGGAAATGGGATGAAAGTTCATGTATCCAATTGCAAAAAAAAAAAAAAGTTCATGTACCCAATTGAAAACACGTGTATAGTACGAGGGGGTAAAGTGCAATTAGGCCATCAAAATTTAACTAGTCATACTGTACTAGACTTGGCTCCACAATCACATTATTTGAAAAGCATTTTTAGGATAAAAATTTGGGGAGCATAACATTACTCATGAGTAAAACCTCTGGAATTATGCAGGTCACGTGAATCTGAGCCTACTGGGTGGGTTTAAAAAGATCAGGCCCGGACCTTTTTTGCAGTCTTGTAACTCTGTTAAAAAAAAAAAAGAGAGAGAGAACAAAACCAAAAGAAAATTTCCGCTGCCGGGAGTCGAACCCGGATGTCACATTTCCGTGTATTGCAGATTGTGCTATGTGCTACAACGGATGTTTATTATCTTAATTGCGTAACAAATTATATAAAGTACAAACACATAATCTAATTTTGTAGCTCAAAGTTGTGGCTATTTTGGTTACTTTTTTAATTTGCATATAGTTATTAAGGGTGTGTTTCATCTAACCCATTTAGAGGTTGAAAAATGAAAAGTTTAATTTTCAATAGTTAATTTTTTTATAGCAAATAGTGTTTCAACTACTGAAACATACTGCATGTAGTGAATTATTATTATTTTTTCAGAATGTTTTCAGTATATTTTTGGCTGCATTTTCAGTGAAAATATTATATTATCAAAGCAGCCAAAAAAAACGTGAAAACTTTTCATTTTTCAGCACCTAATTGGGTTATCAAGGACACCCTAAGTTCAGAATACTATGGTGCTATTATTATAACTTGATGCCAATGAATAGTAACTTGTTATTGGTCAGTAACAATATGTTATTTGATTGTAACTATTTAAAATGTCGTTGGTAGAAACAACTGGTTATATATTATTAATAAATTTCCACTGAGGTATAACTCATTGTGTAGGTGTGATAGAACCAAATTGCTTCAATTTATCCAATAAGGCCCCAAATAAAGTCGTATCACCTAGGGACTGTTTGTGATGAAAATATTCATCCAATGTAAAGGTGCCACGTAAGATCCGACGTGGTAGAAAAGTTGACCAAGTTGGAAACAATTCAGGAGCAGATATAACAGTTTGCGGGTTTATTCTATCAACTGCCAGGGGACACGTGTCAATCATTATGAGATAACGGAAATGACAGGTGTCAGCATGAGGATATAACAGGTGTAAGAGCAGTTTTCAGTTTGAAAAGAGGAGGGAACATTCAAACAATGTTGCTGAGAGGCCTCGATGTTTATAAATAGGAAAAGTTTGTGTTCGAAAAGGGATCCTTCGATCAACATCAACATACATCTCTTAATACATTTACTGTATTTTATCTAGATACTTAAATTTAGGAGTAGAACACCTTCGAAGTCATCTTCAAGGTTTGATTGTAGTCTGTTTAATTTAATAAAAGTAGTTTATTACTTTATTATTTTCTTTACTGTTTTATTTAGGAGTAGTTGTCTTAGAATAAGTTCGAAGTGCTTCAATTAAGTACATCTTTACAAAATTAAAGTCCTGTTCAAGGCATCGAACGTCACCACAATTTGCTTGGTGAGGCGCAGTTTGGATCACACACATTGGCAATTTGCTTTCCTGGCACGCTCGCACACATTTTAATTTTCCAACCAAACATTTTTGGCACGCCCGGTGGGACACTAGTGTCAAAGGATGGCAAACAGAAACCTTCGAAGCAATAGGCCTGTTGATAACGCCAATGTTGGTGTTAATATTGCTGAAACTGGTGGTTCTCCACACCAAGATCCTCAGAGCAGCGATACTGAGAATCATGCGACCAATGAAAACCCAGAAATAGGAGTTGAAAATTTAAATTCAATTCCAAATAATGGGAATGTTGGTTTAGAAAGTCAACATGATTTAGTGAATCAATTAACACCAATATTTGCTTTTAGGGATTTTTAAAATCAAATTGGACTTTAAACTCTTGACAGATAATTGCAAGGATTTTCGCATAAGTTTCTATTTTTTCCCGAGTCCTTAAACGCATCTTTTTCATGAGTAATACCACAATGCCATTACATATGATCTTTTCAATTCATAGCATTTGAGAGGTACCTCTATACCATTACATGTAGTATCACTCTCATAAACATTGTTCTTTTTTCATTCTCAATGCCTCCATAATTTTCACAGTCAATATTGATCTCATTTGTTATATTATTATTATTATTTTTTTTTTCCCGATTTCAAAATAAGTGAATTTACACAAAATTTCGACAGCTTAAAATTTTTTAACCGTAGCTCTCCTAAGCTAGACATCTCTACATATTCTGACTTTTTAAAGATTTTCGGCTACAAATTTTAAAATTATCAACATGACTACATCCTTATCAAGTTGTTGAATGAAGAATTGTCAGTAACAACCTTACGCAACCAAACCTGTGAGTATCTTAAAGCTTATCCAGAAGCTTTTCTTCTTCTTTTTCCAATTGATCAAGAAGGTCTTCACTTGAGAATTTTAATTAGCTAGCCATGTATGGCATCGCGAGGAACTTAATCCAAACTGGTTTCATTTTTCCTAATGCTTGGTTCGGTATAAGGAGGGGAAATTGATTTGTAGAGTGAGGGATAAGAAAATACTTTCTTTTGTTTGGTTAATACTGAGGAAAATAAGGAAGGAAAAAAATAGAGTTGAAAATAAATTAAGAATTTGAACCTTTTGAGTAAATTCCCTACTCGTTTCTTAAGTTCCTATAATTTTTTTGCAAGTTTTCAATGTGGAAAACAATTGGGAACAGTTTCCCTTTGCCTTCCCTTTCCCTTCCCTATTTGCGCAAAGCCGCAAACCAAACGGAGCCTAACTAAGATTACAATTTATAGAATATTTTATGCACAAAACTCACTACGGATATGTGATTTCCGGGTTCAACTCCCGGCAACGGAAATTTTTTTTTGTTTTTAAGGCTTCCCCTTCTCCACAAAAACTGGACCTTGTGATTTTTTTTTTTTTTTTTTTTTTTTTTTTTTTTTTTTTTGTCTGGGATCAGAAATATGACTTATCTTAAAGCCCTATTTGCATAAATTTTGCTCATACGATTCAATAGTTTTTATGCAAAGTAGTTCAATGTAGTTTTTACCAATTGCAAATGTTTGCGATAGAACGATTTTAGTTTTATTTTATTTTACGAGTTGGAATCATACAATTTAATTTGTTAAATAGTTGTATATTAGCTATTGGATCTCATAAGTTATTATTTTATCCTGAAAGCTATTTAAAAAAAAAATAATTCACTCAATGCAGTCAATTTCAGAACTTGAAACACAATTTGCAAAACTGTAGAATCAATAGCTTAAATTCATCAGTACTAGAAATTCAGTACTTAGGTTTTAAAAATATCAAAAGGGACCTAAGTTAAACGGATAGTATGTTTTGCCCATCTATCATACATTTATAAAAGGCAAAGCAAAGTTCCACGTTGCGGATTTTAGCTTAAGTTTTTTTTTTTTTTTAAAAGAAAAACATGTTTGGAAATAGTTTCCATTTTTCCTTTTCTTTCGGAATATACAACGAAATTGGGTAATAAAGTGATTTTTAGTTTTTGTTTTTGTAAAAAGAAACAAAAACTAAGTTCTGTTTTTAGATTATTATTTTGTTAGAAATGTAAGGAACTTATCCGGCTTATTGCCAAGTTCAACTTCTGGTTTAGGATTATGTTAAATATCACAGAGCTCACTGAATACCCTACTAACCCTGTGGACTAGATAAGGCCCAAGGCTTTTATGCCTTGGATAGGTGGCCACCCCACGAGTGGGACACCAGACCTCTAGGAACTACTCCCAAAGGTCTCCCGTTAGGCCACTTAAGGAGTTAATATTTTCAGAATTTTAGAAAACCAAAAGCTAGAAATGTTACCGAACGATCTCTACCTGAAGTAACAAATCTTCTGAATATATATATGTATATATACGGAGAGGCTCTCCACTGCACTAGGCTTTTAAACCTTTAAAAATCCATGGGACGCCCTGCTGACCCGCTCCTAGTATCGACGTTCCACTAACCCGCGGATTTTTTTAGGTTTAAAAGTCCAGTGCACTGGAGAACCTTTCCCTATATATATATACTAGTGAGGATGCACGTGCAAGGCACGTGCCCGTCGGATAGTTTTATTCCTAGATATATTGTGTATTAATCTTGACATTAGAGGTCTTTGGAGAGATATAATTACTCATTCCGTTCTAAAATAAGTGTCAACGTTTCATTTTTTTTGGATATTTTTAAAATAAATGTCACATTTCCTTTTTTTTTTTAATTATTTTTTTTTATTTTGATATTTCAAAATAAGGTCCACTTTTAAAAATCAACATAAGATGTTAAAACAGTTAAATAGGAAATTGTAAATGTAACTATTTAATCTAAAACTCTTCTTACGGAAGAAGTTGATAATTCTTGAGTAGTAAAGGTACCTAATAAAGCGCCACTAAAAATATATGACACAAGTAGGGTATTTCCTCTTAAAAAGGGCATGAATGTGTTTGTAGGCCTTAATTTATATTCAAATACAATCTATAAATACTGAATTTGAGGGAAGAAGTTGACCAAAATGTAAATATTAGTGACCAATTAATAATAGCTACTAAAATAGCCACTTAAATTGACAATTTAAATATACCAGAGCTTAAATTTGAGAGAAGAAGTTAACCAAAATGTGAAATTAGTGACCAATTCCTAAATAGTCACTAAAATAGCTACTTTTTAAAACTTGTTTAAAGTGAATAATAAATACCCCAAAATTTGCTGACCTAATGCAATTACACATATTACAATATACGAATCCTAACTTTGAGAGAAGAAGTTGAGCAAATTGTAAATATTAGTGACCAATTCCTAAATAATCACTAAAATAGCCACTTTTTTGACTTTTTATGAAGTGAATAATAAATATCCCAAAAATTATTGACCCAAATATAATTAGACACAAAATGTTGATTGAAACCTCATTTGAGAGAAGAAGTTGACCAAATTGTAAATATTAGTGACCAATTCCTAAATAGCCACCAAAATAGCCACTTTTGTTGACTTTTTTTGAAGTCAATAATAAATATCAAAAAATTGTTGACCCAAATGTAATTAGACACAAGATTGTTGATTAAAACCTCATTATTATATTAAATTAAATTGTAAAAGCTGACTTGAATGTAATTATTTGTCCAAAATGACAGATTTACCCTCACACAAAGCAATATATCCTTACGATGTATAAATAGATATATATGAGTAATTATGGTGTAATGAAGGGCAAAAGAGGAAGTTCATATTTTTTGACGTGCTTATTTCTTCGTTTTTATACGATAGTAGATATATAGATGTAAATATATATATATATATATATATATTTTTTTTTGTATATGAGTAAAGAGTAATGCTCTATGCTTCCCAAATTTCTATCTCAAAAGTACTTCACAAATGATGTGGTAGTAGGGCAGGTAAACAACTTCCAATCAAAATTTAACTAGTCATACTATACTAGAATTGTCTCCACTGACACATTATTTAAGAAGCATTTTTGAGATAAAAATTCGGAAGCATAACATTACTCATGAGTAAAACCTCTGGAATTATGCAGGTCACGTGAATCTGTGCCTACTGGGTGGGTTTAAAAAGATCAGGCCCACACCTTTTTTGCACAGTCCTGTAACTCTGTTAAAAAAAAAAAAGTAGAACAAAACCAAAATAAAATTTCCGTTGCCGGGAGTCGAACCCGGATGTTACAATTCCAAGTTATGCAGATTGTGCTATGTGCTACAACGGATGATTACTTTCTTCATTGCGTAACAATTATATAAAGTACAAACACATAATCTAATTTTGTAGCTCAAAGTCGTGGCTATTTTGGTTAATTTTTTGGGAAATGTTTGGCACACACACTTTTTGACACACTATGCTTTAAGCACATGTACTTTGTGCTGTTTGATTTTTTCACACTTTTCTGTGCACCACTTACATAGCACAAGGTACATGCATTTAAAGTTGTGTGTCAAAAAGTGTGTGTATGTAGCACTACTCTACTTTTTTAATTTGCATATAGTTATTAAGGGTGTGTTTCAAATAACCCATTTAGAGGTTGAAAAATGAAAAGTTTAATTTTCAATAGTTAATTTTTTTTATAGCAAACAATTTCAACTACTGAAACAGGCTGCATGTAGTGAATTATTATTATTTTTTCCTGAATGTTTTTAGTATATTTTTGGCTGCATTTTTAGTGAAATATTATAGTATCAAAGATCCCAAAAAAAAAAGCGTTAAAACTTTTCATTTTTTAGCACCTAATTGGATTATCAAGGACACCCTAAGTTCAGAATACTATGGTGCTATTTATTATAACTTGATGCCAATGAATAGTAACTTGTTATTGGTCAGTAACAATATGTTATTTGATTGTAAGCATTTAAAATGTCAGTTTTGTAGTAACAACTGGTTATATATTATTAACAAATTTCCTTTGAGGTATAACTCATTGTGTAGGTATGATACAACCAAATTGCTTCAATTTATCCAATAAGGCCCCAAATAAAGTCGTGTCACCCAGGGGCGGAGCTATGTTACGGCCAGGGGGGATACGACCCCTGCAAAATTTGTAAAGTCTTTGATTATGGATCTGTAATATAGGAGTATAAAATTTTGGAATTAATATATATGTATATACATATATATATATATATATATTGGCCCCTCCAAAATACCACTCCCTCCGTCCCATTTTTTTAGTCCACCTTTGGGAACTCAACTTATTAAAGGGACAAAAAGAATATACGCCTACTTTCCACAATTGCCCCTAATAACAATTTTATAAATTTTGTCTTGGTGTAGATTTCAAAGAATGATAGTTTTGGAAAGTCCGTAAAAATTGTATACCAATTTAGAACAGTGGACACAAATTTTGGAACATTCCAAAATGAAAAATATGACTCAAAAAATGGGACTGAGGGAGTCACTTTTAGAAAAGAGTAATGGCAAGCTTCCCAAATATGAATTCCAAATATGAATTCCAAATTTGGTTCCCAAATATTTTGTCAGTTGTATCAAATGCATCCAGTGGCATGTGGTACATTAATCATTGCAAAAGCATTTGGTACAATTGTTATGTCAGTTGGGATCCAACTTTGGAATTCAAATTTGAGAAGCATACAGTACTCTTTTGAAAAGTGGTTCAAGTCTATACACATTACAAAGCTCATTTTTGTAAAGCATAAGCCAAAGGATTACAGTACACAGTAAATATTTCAAGGGGCAGTTAGTGGAAAGGACTAATGCATAAGATTTTTGAATAGTAAGGATAACTTAAATCTGTCATTAAGGATAAGTCTTCCCCCTATTTCTTAGACTAAAATGACTTCATCTTTATCATCTAACTCTAGCCACCATTACCACCTCCCTTACCACCTCCGACCACTATCCCGACCATCTCTGGTGACCACTCCACCAACTCCGACGACTAAAAAAAACAAGTAAAATTTCACTTGTTATAGCCAAAGTCAAGTGAAATTTCACTTCATATAGGAAAAGATTCACTTATTTTTTCCTATATCAAATAAAATTTTACTTGTTTTTTTTAGTCGTCGGAGGTGGTTGGGTGGTCGACAGAGATGGTAGGGGTGGTGGTAATGGTGGTTAGAGTCAGAGAGAGAGAGAGAGAATGGTGGTTAGAGTCACAGAGAGAGAGAGAGAGAGAGAGAGAGAGAGAGAGAGAGATAGAATTTAGCTTAGGGATGTTTACCAAATATAAGTTTCAACTTGAGGGACTTTTTAACAAATTAAGAAATCTTTTGGACCCCAAACTCTTAAGAGTCACTTTGAGGGATTTTCCACTAATTTTCCCCTATTTCAAATACCAAACTTCCCAACTCTCAAACAGAACAAAAATTTGTTACATAGTAAAATTGTAAGCTTTATGATACAAAAATGTTATACCCAAAATTTTGTATAAATAAGTGCAAAAGAATCGCCTCAGGGGCGCTGCTCCCAAATCCCTGAACCTTATGTGGTTGTCTACCTTGTAACTCGACCTCTCCAAGTGTAACTTTCTAGCTCTGCCCCTAGTGTATCACCAATATAATTAGATAAAAGTCCTGAGTTGTTTTCTCCATCAAAATAAAAACAATTGAAAATTTAGGACATTAACACAAAAAATGAAAACAAAAATTGAAAATTTAGTCCTGAGTGGTTTTTGGTTTTTACCTTTCGTTTTCAATTTTTGTATTGAATTAGAGGCGGACATCAATACAAAAAATAAAAACAAAAATTGAAAACCAAAAACCACAACGATATCATGCGAGCCCTTAGGTTGTGCTAAAGATGATAATTATTATATATAATTTTCCTGTGTTAAATCATAGTGATTACTCATAAGGCCTTGTTTGGTTAATGATTTACTGAGGGATAAGAAAATGCTTTCTTTTGTTTGGTTAATACTGAAGAAAATCAGAATTGGGAATAGTTTTGAGTAATAAATGAAGAAAAAAATGGAATTGAAAATAAATTAAGAATTTGAACCTTTTAAGTAAATTCCCTGCTCTTTTCTTAAGTTCCTATAATTTTTTTTGCAAGTTTTCAATGTGGAAAACAATTGGGAACAGTTTCTCTTTCCCTTTCCTTTCCCTTCCCTAATTACGCAAACCATACGGAGCCTAACTACGATTAGAATTTATAGAATATTTTATGCAACTTGTAGCACAAACATCCGCTGTAGCACAAGACTCACTACGGATACGTGATTTCCGGGTTCGACTCCCGGCAGCGGAACTTCTTCTTCTTTTTTTTTGTTTTTTTTTTTCTTAAGGCTTCCCCTTCTCCACAAAACTGGACCTTGTGATTTTTTTTTTGGGATAAGAAATATGACTTATCTTAAAGCCCTTTTTGCATAAATTTTGCTCATACGATTCAATAGTTTTTATGCAAAGTAGTTCAGTGTAGTTTTTACCAAATTGCAAACGTTTTTGATAGAACGAGTTTATTTTTATTTTATTTTACGAGTTGGAATCATACAACTTAATTTGTCAAATAGTTGTATATTAGTTATTGGATTTCATAAGTTATTATTTTTTCCTAAAAGTTATCGTAAAAAAAAAATCACTCAATGCAGTCAATTTCAGAACTTGAAACACAATTTGGAAAACTCTAGAATCAATAGCTTAAATTCATCAGTACTAGAAATACAGTACTTAGGTTTTAAAAACATCAAAAGGGACCTAAGTTAAACAACGGATAATATATTTTGCCCATCTATCATACATATATAAAAGGCAAAGCAAAGTTCCACGTTGCGGATTTTAGCTTAAGTTTTTATTTTTTTTTTAAATGAAAAACATGTTTGGAAATAGTTTCCATTCTTCCTTTTCTTTCGGAATACAATGAAATTGGGTAATAAAGTGATTTTTAGTTTTTGTTTTTGTAAAAAGAAACAAAAACTAAGTTTTGTTTTTAGATTATTATTCTGTTAGAAACGTTAGGAACTTATCCGGCTTCTTGCCAAGTTCAACTTCTAGTTTAGGATTATGTTAAATATCACAGAGCTCACTGAATACCCTACTAACCCCGTGGACTAGATAAGGCGCAAGGCTTATGCCTTGGATAGGTGGCCACCCGAGTGGGACACTAGACCTCCAGGAACTACTCCCAAAGATCTCTTGTTAGGCCACTGAAGGAGTTAATATTTTCAGAATTTTAGAAAACCAAAAGCTAGAAATGTTACCAAACGATCTCTACCTTAAGTAACAAATCTTCTGGATATATATATATATATATATGGAGAGGCTCTCCACAGCACATGCTTTTAAGCCTAAAAAAACCCACGGGACGCCCTTCTGACCCGCGCCTAGTACCGACGTTCCACTAATCCGCGAATTTTTTTAGGCTTAAAAGTCCAGTGCAATAGAGAACCTTTCCTTATATCTATATATATATATATATATTTTTTGTATATGAGTAAAGAGTAATGCTCTATGCTTTCCAAATTTTCATCTCAAAAGTACTTCCCAAATGATGTGGTAGTAGGGCAGGTAAACAACTTCCAATCAAATTTTAACTAGTCCTACTGTACTAGGCTTGGTTCCACTGCCACATTATTTAGGAAGCATCTTTGGGATAAAAATTTAGGAAGCATAGCATTACTCATGAGTAAATCCTCTGGAATTATGCAGGTCACGTGAATCTGGGCCTACTGGGTGGGTTTAAAAAGATCAGGCCCACACACCTTTTATGCACAGTCCTGTAACTCTGTAAAACAAAAAAAAAAAAAAAAATAGAACAAAAACAAAAGAAACTTTCCTTCCCAAATGATGTGGTATTAGGGCAGGTAAACAACTTTCAATCAAATTTTAACTAGTCCTACTGTACTAGGCTTGGTTCCACTGCCACATTTTTTTAGGAAGCATTTTTGGGATAAAAATTTAGGAAGCATAACATTACTCATGAGTAAATCCTCTAGAATTATGCAGGTCACGTGAATCTGGGCCTACTGGGTGGGTTTAAAAAGATCAGGCCCACACACCTTTTATGCACAGTCCTGTAACTCTGTAAAACAAAAAAAAAAAAATAGAACAAAAACAAAAGAAACTTTCCGCTGCCGGGAGTCGAACCCGGATGACACAATTCCAAGTTATGCAGCTTGTGCTACAGCGAATGATTTTAGATTTCGTTGCGTAACAAATTATGTAAAGTATAAACACATAATCTAATTTTGTTGTGCCTATTTTGGTTACTTTTTTAATTTGCATATAGTTATTAAGGGTGTGTTTGATATAACCCATTTAAAGGTTGAAAAATGAAAAGTTTAATTTTTGATAGTTAATTTCTATAGTAAACTGTGTTTCAACTACTGAAATAGACTGCATTTAGTGATTTTTTTCCTGAAAGTTTTCAGTAGATTTTTTGCTGCATTTTCAGTGAAATATTATATTATCAAGGCACCCAAAAAACAACACGTTAAAACTTTTAATTTTTCAGCACCTAATTGGGTTATCAAAGACACCTAAATTTTGAATACCATTGTTCTACTTATTATAACTTGATGCCAATAAATAGTAACTTGTTATTGGACAGTAATAATATGTTATTTGATTGTAACTATTTAAAATGTCATTTGTAGTAACAACTGGTTACATATTATTAAAAAATTTCGTTTGAGGTATAACTCTTTGTGTAGATATGATACAACTAAATTGCTTCAATTTATCCGATAAGGCCCCAAATAAAGTCGTGTCACCCTGGGGCGGAGCTATGTTACGGTCAGGGGCGCTACGACCCCTGCTAGTTTTGTAAAGTCTTCAATTATGCATCTGTAATATAGGAGTATAAAATTTTGGAATTAATATATGTATTGGCCCCTCCAAAATACTATAGTAGCTTTTAGAAAAGAGTAATGGTAAGCTTCCCTAATATGAATTTCAAATTTGGTTCCCAAATATTTTGTCAGTTGTATCAAATGAATTCAGTGGCATGTGGTACCATCAATCATTGCCAAAGCATTTGGTACAATTGTTATGCCAATTGGGAACCAACTTTGGAATTCAAATTTGAGAAGCATACAGTACTCTTTTGAAAAGTGGTTCAAGTCTATATACAATACAAAGCTCATTCTTGTAAAGCATAAGCCAAAGGATTACAATACACTGTAAATATTTCAAGGGGCGGTTAGTAGAAATGACTAATGCATAAGATTTTTTAATAGTAAGGACAACTTAAATCTATCATTAAGGATAACTCCTCCCCCTCTTTCTTAGACTAAAATGTCTTCATCTTTATCATATAATTCTAGCCACCATTACCACCACCCCTACCACCTCCGTCTACTAGGGGTTGGCAAACAGTTCGGTTAACCGAACAAACCGAACCAACCGAATTTTCAATTTCAGTTCGGTTATTTTAGTTAATAATTTCAGTTCGGTTAAAAACCGAACCGAATTAAAAAATTTCAGTTCGGTTATCAGTTGCCTATAGGCAAACCGAACCGAACTGAAAAATCGAAATTTTATTTTTATTTTATATATTATTAACATACTTATACATAACTATAGATAATAAAATATAAGTATTTTTACAATTCAAAACAAAGAAAAGTATGCTTTCTTTGTAATATGAAAGAGAAAGGAATAAAAACATAAAAAAGTTGTGAAAAATGAAAAAAAAAATTAAAATAAAAATTGGGCTTTTTACATTTCGGTTAACCGAATAACCAAACCGAACCGAATTTGCAATTCAGTTAACCGAACTGAACCAACCGAATTAAATTTCAGTCAGTTAACAGTTGGCAATCTTCCAAACCGAACCGAACTGAACCGAATAGTGCCGAACCGAACCGAATAGTGCCAAACCGAACCAAACCGACCGAATGCCCACCCCTACCGACCACCACCCCAGCATCTCCGGCGACCACCCCACCAACTCCGACGACTAAAAAAAACAAGTGAAATTTCACTTGGTATAGGAAAAAATTAGTGAAATTTCACTTGACTTTTCCTAATACAAGTGAAATTTCACTTGTTTTTTTAGTCGCCGAAGGTGGTGGGGTGGTCGCCAGAGATTGTGGGGGTGGTGGTAATGGTGGAGAGAGAGAGAGAGAGAGAGAGAGAGAGAGAGAAAATATTTAGCCTAGGGATGTTTACCAAATATAAGTTTCAACTAGAGAGACTTTTTAACAAACTAAGATATCTTTGGGACCCTAAACTCTTAAGAGTCATGTCGCGCCCGCCCCGAAGGCAGGGGCGGTCCCCTCGTGGGTCGCGACCGTTTTAAAGGAAATGAAATAAAATAGGGTAAAAGGCTCAAAGCAGCGAACCAAGGCGCGAAAGAAAATGTATGACAGTACGTACAAGTGGGAATAGGGTCAGTAAAAGTTTTCAGAGTCACCACCTAACGTTATCGGGAGTTAGGATCCCGGCAAAAATGATTAGAGTAATCATCTTTGACTTTTGAGAAAACAGTTTGAGAAGAGTGGGGCTCTTTTAAAAGTGTGACTCTAGATAGTCATACGAAACCAGAGTTCTCAAAGTGGGTTCGGGGACTCGATTATGTCGAGGGAAGGTATTAGGCACCCTCGAACATCAGTGACACACGGTTGCCATTTTAGTGGTTTTTATAGTAACAGGGCGTAAGTAAGGGGTAGTAGAATACATATATAAGAAATTAAAATGCGAGCATCCGTGACACGCAGTTGCCGATTTACGTATCTCGACACGAGATAGTTTTGAAAGTATGTATTAGTTTGAAAGTATGTATACGTATCTCGACTCAAGATAGTTTGAAAGTGCATACGTACGTATCTCGACATGAGATAGTTTGAAAGTATAGTTATGGCCGCACCCAAGCATACGTATCTCGACAACAGAATCAGGCCGTACGTAGTTCTGTGCAGTGTATATGTATGGATGTTTGGTCGATCTAGACCGTGAGTGTATAAAATAATATTTTGAGTAAAGTTGGTGTAGCTAGGAACTTAACCTGTACGGTGTAGTCCTAGACTTTAACCTTGAGAAAGTAGTGAGTTATGAGAGAGTGTTTTAAGTAAAAGTCGGAGTAGATCAACCGTGCGATAAGTTTTTTGTATTTTTTGTTTTTATGATTTTTTTGTCTTTTTGTTTTATGTGCCGGAAGTAAGGGTCGGTGCCCATGAAGAGTTTGAAGACATACCTGTCTTACCTATGATGTTTGCAGATTCCAAGCAAAGGTGGCATTGGAGTTTTATTTTTTAGAAAGCCCAATTTTTGTATTTTTCTTTTCGTCTTCTTTTTTTGTATTTTTGATTTTTTATACCGGAAGAAAGGGACGGTGCCCAGTGATTTGAAAAAGTAACCGGAAGTAAGGGTCGGCACCCAAGTGGTTGAGAAAAAGTGCCGGAAGTAAGGGTCAGTGCCCAGTGATTTGAAAAAGTATGCTAGAAGTACGGGTCGGTGCCCAAGTAATGAAAAAGTACCGGAAGTACGGGTCGGTGCCCAAGTAATGAAAAAGTACCGAAAGTACGGTTCATTGCCCAGTGGTTTAGAAAAGTTCTACCGGAAGTACGGGTCGGTGCCCAGTGATCTTGGAAAATTATGCCGGAAGTACGGGTCGGTGCCCAGTGGTTTTGAAAAAGGTTTTACCGGAAGTATGGGTCGGTGCCCAAGTGATTTGAAAAAAAGTAACCAGAAGTAAGGGTCGGCGCCCAAGTGGTGAAAAAGTGGTATCATCATCATCATTTTTTTTTGTGTTTCCAGATTTATCAATGAATATCTATAACAGGAGATAAAGTACAGCCGGGTGGGTCATTAGATCTCCTTCCGGATGGCGTAGGATGTAAAGTCCAATCGGGTGGAGTTCGAAGGTCTCCTTCTGACTGGCACAAGATATAACAGTTTGATAAAGTTCAGCCGAGTGGGTCGTTAGATCTCCTTCCGGCTGAAGCAGGATATAAAGTCCAATCGGGTGGAGTTCGAGGCCTCCTTTCGACTAGCGCATGATATAGCAGTTTGATAAAGTTCAGCCGGGTCGGTCATTAGATCTCCATCCGGCTGACGCATGATATAAAGTCCAATCGGGTGGAGTTCGAGGGTCTCCTTCCGATTGGCAAAAAGAAGGCGGAATATCCGACCAGTGGATTTATAGGGAAACCACACCACTAAAAGAAGATAAAAAGAGAAGGAAAAAAGCGGAATATCCGACCAGTGGATTTATTGGGAGCCCAGACCACTAAAGCACATAAGTAAAATAAAAGAAAAAGACAGAATATCCGACGAGTGGATTTATAAGGAGCCCAGACCACTAAAACATATAAGTAAATAAAAGAAAAGAAAAAAAAGGCGGAATACCCGACCAGTGGATTTATAGGGAGCCCCAGACCACTAAGTGTAAGAGTTTGAGGGAGTTACCTGTGCAGAAGGGGCTATTGAAGCCGAGTTGGTGTTTTGTTAAGAAAGAATGAAAGAATTCGGAGGTTTGAAAGGATCGTCACCGAGAAACGTCGCAGAAATAAGCCAAGAAGGTTCGAAGTCATATTTCGACAAGCAATTGACTTGAACGGATGTCATGGTCGGGTCCGGAAGGGCCGAAAGAGTCAGATAAGCCATAAGTCGGTCAAAAATGGGTCCAGACTGAGTTGAGCGGGACCCACAGGGGTTAGATTTGGCTAGGATAGCCTAAAATGGACATATAAAATGCCAAATAGTCCTTAAGAATTAGATTTGGCCAATTCTAAGGTCACCGTGCGTCCAGAATGACCAAATTAGCTAGGAACAAGTGTCCGTTCGTTGAAATCTGGACCCGGAGTGAAGAAAATTGGGAAAAACCAAAAGTGGGGCCTAAGTGCCACGTCAGCAAGCCACGTGTCAATCAAAGACACATGGCGCCTTCTGATTGGCTGGTCAAAGTTGACAGAGCGCTTATTGGGCCGCTGACTAGGTGTGTTGCCTGGGCAGTCAAAGACACGTGGCAGCCTCTAAGTGGCTGGTCAATGTGATGATGTGGCGGTCATTGCCACATGTCAATCCCTGATTGGTTGGCCAACCTAGCGTGCCAATGACGTGGCCGTCTATTACACGTGTCAGATGCTAATTAGGTGGTCAATGTTGACTCAGTAATGACATGGCAAACACGTGGCATCTGACTGGACTGTTGACTCAGCAGTCGTTGCCACGTGGCAGCTTGTGATTGGAGGGTCAACCGGTGAGTCAACGCTGGCTGTTGGCTGCGCATGGGGAGGTGAAACGGAGGGCTGGTGGCGCGTGCAGTGCGTGAGGCCTCACTGGTAACATTTGGAGGTCAGGCCGCCGGGATATGGATCGTCTTGTCCAGACGATTGGGATGGTGGTGGTGGTTTCCGGCGTTCTTTGCCGGAAAGGCTGCCAGAGGTGATTTTGTGCAGCGATGGCACGTTTCTGAAGGCGCGTGGGGTGTTTGTGGTTGTGATCATGGAGTTTGGCCAACTGGGATGGTTTCGTCTTGATGAGAGGGACCCAGTGGTGTGTGAGGTGAGAGACAGAGAGGTGGTTAAGGGCGTGTTTGGTTGCCTTTTCAGATTCTGGGCTAAGCTTAAGGCTCTGTTTGGTTCAGACATGATTTCTGGGTTTTTTTGGGTGTTTTTAAAGGTTGTGGTTATGAAGGGGGTTAGGTAATAGAGTGGTGTTTGTGGATATTGAGTGGTGGTTGGCAGTAGTGGCGCGTGGGTGGTGTTTGGTTGTAGTTGAGGTGATGTTTGTTGATCAAACAAACCAAACAAAGCCTTTGGGGGAAAACAATCCAGCCAAATAGAGCCTTGGGAGATGAGAGGAGGGTTGATGTGCGGCTGCTTCCCCCCTCTTAGCAAAACGTTGCTTTTATAGGCAAAACCTACATGGGCTCCGATCCCATGTTGGTGAGACGCCGGTTGATCAGTGCGACTCAAATCTTGATCGTCCAATCGTCCAGGAACTTCGATTGTTATTAATTTTTGAACTGGCCGTCCGATCTTTCTGATTCAAGAAGTTATGGACTCTTAATGTCATCCTCATTATATCCGTACGGTTGGATCAGGAATTCTTGAGCCCGGATAATGACAATATGTCGTTGTCGATGCTGATCGGGCCGTTAAAACTTTAATCGAATACCGTTTCTTCTCCAATTTTCTGATTGGGCTAATTCAAGTCGCAGAATCTCTGTTTTCTTCCATATTTCTAGTCAATCATGTCCAGTTGGACCTTTGGTGCTTCTGGATTGATGATCATTTCCCTTTTCCTTGAGTTTGGGGTGTTGAAACTTCGATCGGAACCCGATTCTCCGTCGATTTATCAAAAATTGATGATTTGAAATCCTATGGGCTGGAATTGATTCCTGCTTTGCCCTAATATAATCAAATACAACCTTTGGTTGTCCCGGACTTGATTCCAGTCTTGAATTTTGTGCCGAACTTCGATTATGGTTGAAAACGTCGTCGATTATCGTAATCGAACGATCCTGAATTCTGGAACTCCGATGGATGAGCTGTCATCTTTGTATTGACTTTGATTTGACCTCTAGAGTCCCTCTTTGGATTCTGGAGCTCTTTTCTCGATTTGAGTGCCTGGTGGACCCCCCTACGACAGTTACTTCTGTTTTTGGCAGGTCAAAATGGGGTGTCTACAGCTGCCCCTCTTTGTCATGTTTTGAGAAGCAAATCATGACAAAGAAAAAGACGACCCATTTTGACCCTTTTCTTTTAAGTGATGAGAATAAGTAAAAAGACGTGCCAAAGTAGGCAAGTGAGTATGGGATGCCATCGTAGGCAAGTGAGTGTGAGATGCCATCGTAGGTAAGTGAATTTGAGATGCCATTGTAGGCAAGTGAGTATAAGATGCCATCATAGGCGAGTGAATGTGAAATTCCATCGTTGGCAAGTGTGAGAGGTGCCAATGTAGGCAAGTGAATGTGAAATGCCATCGTCGGCAAGTGAGAATGAGGTGCCACAATTGGATGTGAAATGCCATCGTAGGCAAGTGAGTATGAGGTGCCAATGTTGGCAAGTGAATGTGAAATGCCATCGTAGGCAAGTGAGTATGAGGTGCCAATGTAGGCAAGTGAATATAAGGTGCCAATTTAGGCAAGTGAATGTGAAATGCCATCGTAGACAAGTGAGTTTGAGATGCCAACGTAGGCAAGTGGGGATAGTGGGAACCACAAGAGTAGGCAAATAGCTCCGCTGGGGATTGAGAGCGTTACCAGAAAGGGTGACCGACTCTGTTGGGAATTCATGTCAGAATCGAGTAGAAGAGGGATGGTGTAGTTGAGAAGTTCATAACCGCGTAATCTCAAACATTAACCGAGAATGTAGTAAAGTAAGGGTATGATCGAGCTCGCATGAGCTGCCTACGTATCTCCTATCTGGAGAATCAGACCGTGCGTAGTTCGTGCTACGATAGAATAAGAGTGATGAAAAGTGTGAGACAAGAGAGCAAAATGCCACGTCGGGGCGTGATTGCTGTGTATGAGATAGCAAAATGCCACGTGGGGCGTGATCGCTGTGAAATAAGATAGAGTAGAATGTCGCATCGGGGCATGATTGCTGTGAAGTTATAGAGTGGTAAAATGCGATTCGCGTGATTGCCTTGAATATAAGAGACGAGAATAGCAAATTCCGATACGGGTAATTTCCGTAGAGATAAGGCCCAACAGAATGCGATACGCATGACTGCTAGGAGTATGAGAGAGCAAAATGCCACGTGAGGCGTGATTGCTGTGAGATTTGTGAGAAAAATGCCACGTAGGGCGTGATTACTGTGAGAAAAGAGGTTCGAGAGCAACAGAATGTGATACGCGTGACTGTCGGGGAATACAGGAAAGTAAAATGCCACATGGGGCGTGATTGCTTTGGGCCAAGAAAAGCAAAATGCCCTGCGGGGCGTGATTTCTTGCAAAATAAGAGATGAATCAGCAAAATGCGATACGCGTGATTGCCGTGAAGGTGAGAGATGAGTGTAGCAAAAATCTGAGACGGGTGTTCGCTGTGGAGATAAGATTAACAGAATGCGATACACGTGACTGTTGAAGATATGAGAGAACAAAATGCCAAGTAAGGCATGATTGCTATAAAGAGTTTGAGATAAGAGAAGCAAAATGCCACATGGGACGTGATTGCTGTGAAGGTTCGAGAGAAAAATGCCACGTGGGGCGTGATTGCTGTGAAGAGTGATGAAATGAGCGAAATGTAGTATGCGTGATCGCCGTGGAACGGTGAGGACAGCAAAATGCGATGCGCGTGATTGCTATAGAGTGCGGGAGGGTAAGAGAAATACCTGATGCTTGATGCCGATGTAAGTTGGATACCGTTTAAGGGACTTATACCTGATGGTAGGTGATATGAACAGGATGCCACTTGACGGACTCACTCCTGTTATTATAGACGATGACGTGAATAGGATGCCCCTTGATGGACTCACTCCTGATTCTGATGACGAGTGAACAGGATGCCGCGTGAGGGTTTTATACCTGATGGTAGGTGATGTGAACAGAATGGCACTTGACGGACTCACTCCTGATATTGAATAATACACGATGTCGTGAATAGGATGCCCCTTGACGGACTTACTCCTGATTCCGATGATAGATAGTGTGAATAGGATGCCACTTGACGGACTCACTCCCAGTTCTAGTGATAGAAAGTGTGCATAGGATGCCACTTGACGGACTCACTCCTGATTCCAGTGATAGATGGTGTGTATAGGATGCCATTTGACGGTCTAATTCCAGATTCTGGTGACATATAATATGAATAGGATGCCTCTTGACGGGCTTACTCCTAATTGCAGTGATTGATAGTGTGAATAGGATGCCACTTGACAGATTCACTCCCAATTCTGGTGATAGATAGTATAAATAGGATACGACTTGATGGACTTACTCCTGTTCCGATGATAGATAGTGTGAATAGGATGCCACTTTGACGAACTCACTCCTAAGCTTGAAGATGTGATTGGGAAGCCTCTTGAAGGACTCATTCCCAGTAATCAGAATGTGAACGGGATGTCTCTTGATGGACTCATTCCCGGTAGTGAGATTGTGAATGGGATGCCTCTTGACAGATTCATTCCCGGTTCTGTTGATGAATTCTAATGCCAAATAGTGGACAGGATGCCACTGGAGGGTCTTATACCTGATGTTGGAAGTGAATAGTGGACAGGACGCCGTTGGGGGTCTTATACCTGATGCTTAAGATGCACATAAGTAAGAACAGGCTGTCGCTGGGGGTCTCACACTCGATTCTGGAAGTAAACAGTGAACAGACTACCGCTTGGGGCCTTATACCCGACGCTTGTGATAGAATAGGATGTCGTTTGAAGAACTTATTCCTGATTCTGATGATGAATTTTGATAATGAGTGAACAGTATACCGCTTGACGGGCTCATACCTGGTAGTGAGATTGTGAACTGGATGCCTCTTGACGGATTCATTCCTGATATCGAGAGTGTGAACAGGACGCTACTTGACGGTTTCCTCCTGGTGGTGAGATACGTGAACAGGAAGCCTCTCGACGGACTCACACCTAATTCTGAATTCCTGATTTTGATTATGGATTCTGATGATGAGTGAACAGGATGCTGCTTGAGGGTCTCATACCTGATTCCTAATTTGAGCGTGACGGTTAGACTTGAGCGAGGGATAGATTTCTTGACAATCTACCGAGGAAAAGATTGGTTTGATATGTGGATCCGAGAAGATGGATTAGTGTAAAGTTGGCGAGTCTAAGCATGGGTTGATATCGTGAGCTCAGTTAGTGGCGAGCTTTTTGGCTATTTACGAGTAGTGTTGGAACTAGTTGCCCCTGCTATAGAAAGTATGCGTTGTCTGCTATGCTGAAAGATATTAATGGATTTTGAAAGTCATGTCATGCTAAGTATACGTATTTACAAGAGTATGATGCATGAATCTATCATCTGTGAAAGAATGCTCATGAGTTAGTGGATATTGACTGTCTTATCGCCTGTTAAGCACTAGAAGACAAAGTATTTGACTGTGTGGGCTCAGTGACTTAGTGATCGTCCTTCAGAAGGACCCAATTTTTTTAGTATTGAATTTCTCTCGGGCTCTCCTTCTATCTGAAATCATTTTTACCATTGGCGCCCTCATGGGTTTTCACCGAATCCAGTTATGTGATCATTATGCTTCAGCGTATCTTTTGTTTTGAAAGTATGTGGCACCCCCGTCGTTTGGAATGATGCAAGTATGTGATTTAGTGAACCCAACAAGGCCTGTGTCAATCAAAGTGGACTTTTCTGGGTTGTAACGTTGGCTAGGGTCATGGGTTGATAAATGAAAGGATCGCATGAAGGCTCAAAGTATATTTTGAAAAGTTGGTTGAGATTCCTGAGATCACCTTATGCCCTGCTTTTTTTCCTTCTTTTGATTTTGCTCTTTTTCTTTTTGTTCTTGTTTTTGTATTCATCCCAATCTAGTGTGGGGGTACGTTATTGCCGGGTAAAGTATGTATTGGGGAGAATTGCCCCATTTTGAAGTATGTATCCGAGTCGGATCGTATCTTTTGTGGATTTGCTCCAGCTTTGCATTGAGTTCTCTTTTTGTTTGCTTTCTCTTTCTTTTTCCTTTTGGCATTGCCCCAGTTTAGGGGGTGATCCTCAGGGGTTTAAGTTCAAAAAGAAATCATTGTATGGCTCAAGTGGGCGAGTGAGGGAAAGTAGTGTATAGATAGCTGAAATGATTGCCTCTAATCATTTTGACACAAGTCGAGTCGGGTGCAGAGATCACATATATGCATCATTGAAGTTAGAGATCCTGAGAATGCGTATTTACTTTCCTGATCAGGATTGAGGGGCCTCATATAGGCCAGCAGTGATCGTGATGACCTTTTACTGAATTGTGATGGACAGGGGCTGCCCATTCGTTGTATGTCATGATCCTGAGAATGGACCAAGGTGTTCTTGTCCTTGAATGCCTATTGGCTGCCTGCCCCGTCCTTGTGTACTCGAATGACATCAAGCGGTTGTGAATATGCATTGAGTGCGCCTTTGTCATCTGATTCTTGTTTAGATGTGAGCATTGTCAAAGGGTGAAATAGCCAGTTCGTGAACCTGAGTTTGTTATTGGCATGATTTTGTGCTGGTTGCACTTTCGAGTAAACCCGAACATAGCTTGCTATATTTTGAAAGTCTAGTACGATGTCTAAGTTGTACTCAACAAGTAACGAAATAGTAATATCCAGTAAACCATGAGATTTAAAGAATGAGAGCAAGATGACAGTTATTGAGTGATGCACAGAATTTTTATTTTTCATTTGAAAGTATGTGCTTTATGCAAAGCAGACAAAGCATAAATTCAATAGTATGGAAAAATTGCCCGTATGTGGTATATGATGAGAAGTAATGTTTCAAGACAGTGAGCTGAGCATTGGTCCTTCACGAGAATCGTTTTGGGCATGGCCAGAGCTTGTGGATGTATATGGGTAGAAGTAGGCCCATTGGTTCAGCTGCTTGAGGGTTCGAACAATCACGAATGTGCTGGTACTGCTCGGATTTGATCTCCCCGGATTTTATCATCTGCCCTGCTCAGGCTAAATGTTTGGATTTTGAAGTTGGATTCAGAAGTCAGAGCTATTTGGACTGGTTGTCCATTCGGACTTTCTCGATTCATGGAGAAGTCGGTGATGCCGGGAGTGGGCTGAGCGTGTAGAAGCTTCCCATGTTGACCTCCATCAAAAAATGTACCTGTAGTAGAGGTCAGAAGAAGTAGAAGTAGACGTAAAGTTAGTAAGTCGCTTCAAAGAAAAGAAATGAGGATTCTTCTCCCAGTGACTTGTTAGAGATGGGAGAGTACTGCCCCAGTATGATGTGTTCCCAAGGTATGAGATGAATTTGGATAGCCTTTCGGCATTAACCATAAGTCTTTAAAAAGTGGTTTTGTCCTTGGGGAGTTTTATTTTTGCTTTGAAAGATGAGAATGAGTTTGGAAAAAGTCTAGCAGCCATTCGGCGCTGTTTATGAGTTTTTTTAAAAAAGTGTATCCGTCCTTGTTAAAATGTAAGGAAAGGATAAGTGAGAATGGGTAGCCCTTCGGCGCCGTTATGAAGTTTTTGAAAAAGTGTATCCATCCTTGTTAAAATGTAAGGGTTTGACGAGTAAGAATGTGCAGCCTTTCGGCGCCATTTTGAGTTTGAAAATTTTTTCGACCCCTAGTTTGTACAAAAAGTGCAGGGGGAAGACGGGGAAGGATCCGGTAGCTTGTCAGCTCCATTTATTGTTTTAGAAAAGTTTTTCCGTCCCCAGTTCATATAAGGGGAGGATAGAAAAGAATTTGACAGCCTATCAGCGCCGTTTTGTATTTTGAAAAGTTTTGAATGCACACGTGCAAAGTGTGACTATGTGGAGAGGTTGACGTCTAATGTAGACTTATTTAGGTCCGGTTCCCGAACCTTCAAACCTCCGGTGCCGTAGCACCTTCTCAGGTTGGTGGTTTCGAGAGGAGGAACTTTCGGTGCTGGTACCGACGGTACTACCGCAACTACCATGCCACTTACTGATCCTCTTATCTAATCTTAAAGGGTTTTAGTTTTAGAACCGGGTTATGTCCTGCTTGATGCAAGTGTGTAGTGTGTATAGCAGTAAAGTACGACATTGACCTGGTAGTTTTAGTATGGCATTGGCCTTGCAGTTTCTTTTATGAGTCGCAGGTACCTATGCAAACAAGTTTGTAACCTACAAAAGAATTATAGAAGTATAGAGTCATTAGTAAAAGAAATGCCCCTTTAGAATGAAAACCACCAAAGTGACGACCTGAGTTCTCTTAGGTCAATCCCCAGTAGAGTCGCCAGTTGTCGCGCCCGCCCCGAAGGCGGGGGGCGGTCCCCTCGTGGGTCGCGACTATTTTAAAGGAAATGAAATAAAATAGGGTAAAAGGCTCAAAGTAGAAAACCAAGGCACAAAAGGAAATGTATGACAATACGTACAAGTGGGAATAGGGCCAGTAAAAGTTTTCAGAGTCGCCACCTAACGTTATCGGGAGTTAGGATCCCTACAAAGACGATTAGAGTAATCATTTTTGACTTTTGATAAAACAGTTTGAGAAGAGTGGGGCCCTTTTAAAAGTGTGACTCTTGATAGTCATGCGAAACCAGAGTTCTCAAAGTGGGTTCGGGGACTCGATTATGTCGAGGGAAGGTATTAGGCACCCTCAAACATCCGTGACACACTATTGCCGTTTTAGTGGTTTTCATAGTAACGGGGCGTAAGTAAGGGTAGTAGACTGCATATATAAGAAATTAAAATGTGATTATCCATGACACGCGGTTGCCGATTTACGTATCTCGACACGAGATAGTTTTGAAAGTATGTATTAGTTTGAAAGTATGTATACGTATCTCGACTCGAGATAGTTTGAAAGTACGTTCATATCTCGACATGAGATAGTTTGAAAGTATAGTTATGGCCGCACCCAAGTATGGGTTGCATACGTATCTCAACAACAGAATCAGGCCGTACATAGTTCTCTGCAGTGTATATGTATGGATGTTTGGTCGATCTAGACCGTGAGTGTATAAAATAATATTTTGAGTAAAGTTGGTGTAGCTAGGAACTTAACTTGTACGGTGTAGTCCTAGACTTTAACCTTGAGAAAGTAGTGAGTTATGAGAGAGTGTTTTAAGTAAAAGTCGGAGTAGATCAACCGTGCGATGAGTTTTTTTGTATTTTTTGTTTTTATGATTTTTTTGTCTTTTTGTTTTATGTGCCGGAAGTAAGGGTAGGTGCCCATGAAGAGTGTGAAGACATACCTGTCTTACCTATGTTATTTGCAGATTCCAAGCAAAGGTGGCATTGGAGTTTTATTTTTGAGAAAGCCCATTTTTCGTATTTTTCTTTTCGTCTTCTTTTTTTGTATTTTTGATTTTTATACCGGAAGAAAGAGACGGTGCCCAATGATTTGAAAAAGTAACCGGATGTAAGGGTCGGCGCCCAAGTGGTTGAGAAAAACTGCTGGAAGTAAGGGTCGGTGCCCAGTGATTTGAAAAAGTATGCCAGAAGTACGGGTCGGTGCCCAGTGGTTTAGAAAAGTTCTACCGGTAGTACGGGTCGGTGTCCAGTGATCATGGAAAAGTATGCCGGAAGTACGGGTCGGTGCCCAGTGGTTTTGAAAACGGTTTTACCGGAAGTATGGGTCGGTGCCCAAGTGATTTAAAAAAAAGTAACCGGAAGTAAGGGTCGGCGCCCAAGTGGTGAAAAAGTGGTATCATCATCATTTTTTTTTGTGTTTCCTGATTTATCAATGAATATCTATAATAGGAGATAAAGTGCAGCCAAGTGGGTCATTAGATCTCCTTCCGGCTGGTGTATGATGTAAAGTCCAATCGGGTGGAGTTCGAAGGTCTCCTTCCGACTGGCGCAGGATATAGCAGTTTGATCATGTTCAGCCGGGTGGGTCGTTAGATCTCCTTTCGGCTGACGCAGGATATAAAGTCCAATCGGGTGGAGTTCAAGGCCTCCTTTCGACTAGCGCAAGATATAGCAGTTTGATAATGTTCAACCGGGTAGGTCATTAGATCTCCATCCGGCTGACGCAGGATATAAAGTCCAATCGGGTGGAGTTCGAGGGTCTCCTTCTGATTGGCAAAAAGAAGGCGGAATATCTGACCAGTGGATTTATAGGGAAACCACACCACTAAAAGAAGATAAAAAGAGAAGGAAAAAGGCGGAATATCCGACCAGTGGATTTATGGGAGCCCAGACCACTAAAGCATATAAGTAAAATAAAAGAAAAAGGCATAATATCCGACGAGTGGATTTATAGGGACCCCAGACCACTAAAGCATATAAGTAAATAAAAGAAAAGAAAAGAAAAAAAGGCGGAATACCCGACCAGTGGATTTATAGGGAGCCCCAGACCACTAAGTGTAAGAGTGTGAGGGAGTTACCTGTGCAGAAGAGGCTATTGAAGTCGAGTCGGTGTTTTGTTGAGAAAGAATGAAAGAATTCAGAGGTTTGAAAGGATCGTCACAGAGAAACGTCACAGAAATAGGCCGAGAAGGCTCGAAGTCATATTTTGACACGCAATCGACTTGAACGAACGTCATAGTCGGGTCCGGAAGGGCTGGAAGAGTCAGATAAGCCATAAGTTGGTCAAAAATGGCCTGGACTGAGTTAAGCGAGACCCATGGGGTTTGATTTGGCCAGGATAGCCTGAAATGGACATATAAAATGCCAAATAGTCCTTAAGATTTAGATTTGGTCAATTCTGAGGTCACCAGTGCATCTAGAATGACCAAATTAGCTAGGAACAAGTGTCCGTTCGTTGAAATCTGGACCCGGAGTGGAGAAAATTAGGAAAAACCAAAAGTGGGGTCCAAGTGCCACGTCAGCAGGCCACGTGTCAGTCAAAGACACATGGCGCCTTCTGATTGGCTGGTCAAAGCTGACAGGGCGCTTATTAGGCCACTGATTGGGTGTGCTGCCTGGGTAGTCAAAGACACGTGGCAGCCTCTAAGTGGCTGGTCAATGTGATGACGTGGTAGTCATTGCCACGTGTCAATCCCTTATTGGTTGGCCAACCTAGCGTGCCAATGACGTGGTAGTACACGTGGTAGTCTGTGGCACGTGTTAGATGCTATTGGGTGGTCAATACTGACTCAGCAATGACGTGGCAAACACGTGGCATCTGATTGGACTGTTGACTCAGCAGTCGTTGCCATGTGGCAGCTTTTGATTAGAGGGTCAACCGGTGAGTCAGCGCTGACTCAACGCTGACTGTTGGCTGCGCGTGGGGAGGCAAAACGAAGGGTTGGTGGCGCGTGCAACGCGTGAGGCCTCTCTGGTAACATTTGGAGGTCAGGTCGCCGGGATATGGATCGTCTTATCCAGACGATTGGGCTGGTGGTGGTGGTTACCGACGTTCTTTGCCGGAAAGGCCGCCGGAGGTGATTTTGTGCAGCGGCGGCGCGTACGGTCTTCCGAAGGCACGTGGGGTGTCTGTGGTTGTGATCATGGAGTTTGGCCAACTGGGTTGGTTTCATCTTGATGAGAGGGACCCAGTGGTGTGTGCGGTGAGAGACAGAGAGGTGGTTAAGGGCGTGTTTGGTTGCCTTTTCAGATTTTGGGCTAAGGTTAAGGCTCTGTTTGGTTCAAACTTGATTTCTGGGTTTTTTTAGGGTATTTTTAAAGGCTGTGGTTATGCAGGCGGTTGGGTAATAGAGTGGTGTTTGTGGGTATTGAGTAGTGGTTGGCAGTAGTGACGCTTGGGTGGTGTTTGGTTGTAGTTGAGGTGATGTTTGTTGATCAAACAAACCAAACAAAGCCTTTGGGGGAAAACAATCCAGCCAAACAGAGCCTTGGGAGATGAGAGGAGGGTTGATGTGCGGCTGCTTCCCCCCCTCTTAGCAAAACGTTGCTTTTATAGGCAAAAACCTACATGGGCTCCGATCCCATGTTGGTGAGACGCCGGTTGATCGGTGCGACTCAGATCTTGATCGTCCGATCATCCAGGAACTTCGATTGTTATAAATTTTTGAATCGACCGTCCGATCTTTCTGATTCAAGAAGTTATGGACTCGTAATGTCGTCCTCTTTATATCCGTACGGTTGGATCAGGAATTCTTGTGCTCGGATAATGACATATATGTCGTTGTCGATGCTGATCAGGCCGTTAAAACTTAAATCGAATACCGTTTCTTCTCCAATTGTCTCATTGGGCTGATTTAAGTCGCAGAATCTCTGTTTTCTTTCGTATTTCTAGTCAATCATGTCCAGTCAGACCTTTGGTGCTTCTGGATTGATGATCATTTCCCTTTTCCTTGAGTTTGGGGCGTCGAAACTTCGATCGGAGCCCGATTCTCCGTCGGTTATCAAAATTTGATGATTTGAAATCCTATGGGCTTGAATTGATTCTTGCTTTGCCCTGATGTAATCAAATACAACCTTCGGTCGTTCTGGACTTGATTCTAGTCTTGAATTTTGTGCCGAACTTCGATTCTGGTTGAAAACATCGTCGATTATCGTAATCGGACGATCCCGAATTCTGGAACTCCGGTGGATGAGCTGTCATCTCTGTATTGACTTTGATTTGACCTCTAGAGTCCCTTTTTTGGATTCTGGAGCTCTTTTCTCGATTTGTATGCCTGGTGGACCCCCTGCAACAATTATTTCTATTTTTGGCAGGTAAAAATGGGGTGTCTACAAGTCACTTTGAGGGATTTTCCACTAAATTTTCCATATTACAAATACCAAACTTCCCAACTCTCAAACAGGACAAAAATCGTTACATAGTAAAATTGTAAGCTTTATGATGCAAAAACATTATACCCAAAATTCTGTGTAAATAAGTGCAAAAGAATCGCCTCAGGGACACTGCTCCCAAATCCATTAACCCTATCTGGTAGTCTACCTTGTAACTCGACCTCTCCAAGATCAACTTTTTGACTCCGCCCCTAGTGTGTCACCTATATAATTAGACAAAAGTCCTGAGTTGTTTTCTCCATCAAAATAAAAAACAATTGAAAATTTAGGTTGTGCTAAAGTTGATAATTGTTATACATAATTTTCCTATGTTAAATCATAGCTATTAATCATAGTATAATGCTATGCTTTCCAATTTTTTTTTCCAAAACAAAATTTGGGAAGCATATCATTACTCTTAATCATATTCTCTCATGGGCCTTAAGATTGAATAAATAAACTAATTCTTAATTTGGGATACATACGGTGACTGAAAAATAGAAGAGGAGGTTATTTTCATTACCTACTTTTATTTATTTTTAATTTGTAATAAATATACCATATGCGCAATAGGAAGTACACAAACTTCATAACGTATTAAAAGCTCATTTCATGAAAATTTGAATGTTCATTTGTAAGCTATTTTTATTTTTAGTTATTTATATAGGTATTTCTACTATGATGTAGGGATTTTTTTTCTTCATAAATTACTTTTCGAGAAAGAATCAGACACAAGAAATCAAGTTTTGGGAGGACTAAAGTCCTATCCTCGTGGCAAAAGCCAATAATCCACACCTTAGTAGTGAGTGTTCAAATCCCTCTCTCCCATCTATCAAAAAAGAAATCAAGTTTTGGACCATTTGTGATTTCACTACCAAGTGGTTTTGTTATATCAGACTTACACAAAAAATTACTATCCAATTGAATTTGGTTAATGTAGTCATTGTTACTATCAAACAAGGTACTACTGAATTAATAAGATATATGTTTAAAATCTTTCTATATCTTTGTCCTTTTTCTCTACTTCCATATCTCTTTTTTAAACCATATCAAATCTCATCAATATCTAATCTATATAAATATATATACTTATATCCCCAAATATACACACATACATTATATAAACTAAAATAATATAACTATATATTCTATAAAATAACAATACCACTAACAAATTTACGTATATAAAATTTGCTTAGCAAAAAAATATTACATGAAATTTGGAAGTATTTTTATTTTTTTATTTTCCTTATTTTTAATACCTACATATAATGTATCCCATGTATAAATAGATGTTTAATGTAGATGCAAAACATATACATATATATATATATATTATAAATATATATGTGCAGTTTGTATAAAGAAATTCCGATAATGATGTTGATAATTTTATGATCTATACTTTGTTTCTATCTATTTGACTTCTACCTTACAGATGCAAAATATATATTATATTATATATACATATATATATAATATACGGAACTATATACATATATGTATAGTTTGTATAAAGAAACGTGAGAAGCTTGGTAAATGAAATATTTGATATATATTTGCTTCCTTAACTCCCATATCTCACGAATATCTCTCTCTTTTCTATTATCTCTCTCTTTCCTTATCTACAATCTCTCTCTTGCCTTATCTCTCACCCCCTCACTCTTACGGCTCTCTCTTTCACTCTTCTCATGTTTCTTATTTATTATTTCTCACCATCTCCCTCTCTTCTCACCTCCACCTCTTCCGCTGTAATTGGTTTTCCAGGTTTTTTTTCTGTCTCTATATTACTTTTTCCAGTTAGATGCATATTTGGTTTGTCATGTTATTCAAAGAACACTTTTTTTTTCTTTGAAAACCTTTTTCAGAAGAGAGAATTGTTTCAAGATTTGGCTTCATTATTGTGGAACTCTTTTCGGCACTCTTACATGTATTTACTACTTGGTTTTTGGTTTTTTTTTTTTTGTAACCCTCTCAGTTGTCATATCTATTTACTATGTTTGTTTTTAATCTTTATGGACTACTGATTAGCAATGAAGTTAGAATATGCAAAATACTGCTGTTTGTGGGAACTGTTTGACCATTTTTGTATGATTGAATTGAGTTTTGATTTGTTTCTAATTAAGATGCCATATTTTCTCATAGCTCTTTCACGTTTCTTTGATGTATATGTATATATATATCAATCTCGTCTCACCGCCACCATTCCGTTGCATTGTTTCAAGTTTCTGTCTCTGTATTATTTTTTTCCCTCCTTAGTAGCCTAGGATTTGTCATGCTAATAATCTTGATAAAGAACTTATCCATTTAATATTTGCTATGCATGTATTATGTCGTCATATTGCTTAGTTGGTTTTAGTATCAATATGTGACACATCGGTGGTGTTGACAATGATAGCAATTTCTTCACGTAGAAGCCAACATTGTCACCGGGTAAGTCCTCATGAGTGTATATTGATTTGTATGTAAGATGTTTACTAATCTATGGCACGTGAGGGCTTAAAATCATTTGACAAACTAATAGCTAACTTGGTGGGTTCATAGTCAATCCATTTGTTGTGTAAAGTTGTACATTTTCGTTTCTCAATTTTTGTTCCTAGAGCATATTGGTCTTCATTCCTGACTTCTTCATTGCATTTGTGTGTGACACTACCTCCTTTGTGTGTAACACTACCACATACATTAAAATTTACTTTAAAATTTTGATTCTGCAGTGATATTACATAGTCAAATACACATGAATTAGAATCAAGAATTCTCAACTAAGTAATGTATTACAATCTCAAGAAATTCATGTGCAATTTAAAATTTTTAAATCTCTCGTACATTGCACGAGTTCAAAAGCTAGTTAAGTGTTGAAAATGAAAAGTTTCAACACTTATAAAAAAAATGACAAAAATTGTAACGACTCACCTCCCCATCTAGCAACAATATTGTCCGCTTTGGGCCTAAACACAAAGAACTTCCCAGGGGGTCACCCATCCCTGGTACTGCTCTGGCAGCAGCACCCTTAACTGTGGAGTTCTTTTATGTTTATCTCCCTCACGGTTTTAAAATGCCTTAGGCCTTGTTGCATATAGAGGGGTGATTAATCCTTATAAACTAGTCTAGGAACTTCACCCTAGGCGATGTGGGACAAACCCCCACACCCGACCTCACCTCATCCATCTTTGTCATCTTGCCTCAAGAGTATTGACTCTTGGTCGTCATAGTCCACCCTACTTAAGGGCCACATGTCCTCGCGAGTGTGGGACTCGCCCCACACTTCCGGCTGGATTTCTGCTCTGATACCACTAAATGTCATGCCCCGGAATTGTACATACGATTCTAGGACACGTGGTATGCCACCAAGGCTCCTACTATACTCCTAAAGATCCATTATTAACCATAAAATCAGAGTTATATATAGAAAGTCTTTCTCATTTAAAACACTTTTAAAATATTTCATTTTGAAACAGGGTAATCTAGTCGACTGATTGGGGACCTGGTCGACTGGAAATGCAAACTACTGAGAGCACATTCCTGAAAAAACCCTGGTCCAGTCGACTAATTGATCCAGTCGACTGAGATTTTAGAGGCCTGGTCGATTGAACCTTGAGTTCGGTCGACTGAAATCCTCAACTCCAGACATTGGTGTTCCGAAAACACGACCTAGTCGACTGGATTACCCTGTTTCAAAATGAAATGTCTTAAAAGTGTTTTAAATGAGAAAAACTTTCTATAACTCTGATTTTATGGTTAATAATGGATCTTTAGGAGTATAGTGGGAGCCTTGGTGGCGTGCCACGTGTCCTAGAATCATATGTACGGTTCCGAGGTGTGACATTTAGTGGTATGGGCAGAAAGTTGTCTACTATTATGGTATGGATATTGAAATATTCAGGAAAGACAGATTTAAGATTTAAAATGATTGAGAATTGGAATTTATTCTGAAAATGAACGGTGGTATGATGGATACTATTGCAATCTAACTGATGATCTTGAATGAAGTAAATGATTAGGTGTTTAACCTATCAGAGGGCAAGGACAGGATATCAAAACTCACAAGGTTGTTAGTATTTTGATGATAGAACAAGTTGATTGAGTTGATATAATAATGTTGTTAATTGTTGGAGTTGTTACATTATATGTGGAAAGATAAAGAAATGATGTGGGGAGTTGATTTCTGTTATGTTAAATAGAGAAGTATTTGAGTTATATTGGAGTAATCGAATCAAAATGGGTAATCTAAATCTTGAAAAGGTGTGTTATGAATGGGTATGTTTAAGTTTACGTGTGATTAGAAGCAAATGCTTATTGTGATAAAGGTTGACAGTTAAATCAGATATCAGAATGGCATCTTACTAGGCATAGAGTGTTTAGAAATTATACAACAGTATAAAGAGCAATGGTTTATCAATTCAACTGTTATTAGAGCTGACTAATGTGTGTAATGTGTTCTTTATGTCGATATTACGACGTCAGTGGTAGAAATTCAGTTATATGATGACATCCAAATTGTGGGAAAATTCAAAAAGATTTGAATTATATCATGCATTCAATTGAATTCTTGAGCTAAGAAGATCAAGCATTGACGAACACAGTTGTTCTTTTTGTTAAGGTGTTGAGGAGGCTGTGTGTTTAGAAGTGTACGACATATATGAGAATTATCTATCTCTATTTGGTTCTTTACCGTACAACGAGTTTGTGGACAAACTCCTTTTTAAGTAGGGGAGAGATGTAACACCCGCTCCCTCGGGTTATATCGATTGGCATTTAGCATGCATTCTTAATATTATATTAACGATGTGGTTATATGTGATACGTGAGTTTTAACTCACTAAGTTGATTAGAGGAGTCCAATTGGGAACCCAGATATTGGTCAATGTGACAGTCCCAATTTGGGACAGTTATGAGAGGTCCCCGTGTGATGGGACAGATACGTGGTGTAATTCTTATGTGCTTAAATGTTTATTAAGGCATATGTGAATATTTTAATATGTTATTTTATAGCATGTTAATTGTTAGAGATCACTTCTGTGGTCCATTAGGGATACTTTTGTGAGGGCGAATTGGACATGTTGCATAATTAGTAGGTTAATTAGAAACTTCATAATACAATATGGAACCATTTATGAGACCCTTACGTGACATAGATAAACACCTATTTAAGTTTGGGAAAGTTTTAATAAGTTTCATTAATTAACAGGGGTATAAACGCAAAAGTAGTAAAACTGAGGGGAGGTCATAATAGAATTGGGAAATTTGAAACACATGCTGTGAGACATGTGTCTCATGACTCATGAAAGTCATCTTCTTCTTCCTAAGGCAGAAGCAAAACAATTTACAGAGACAAGAATTTGACGGAAATTACGACGAACTCACGCCGACGTTCGCAACGACAAACGACGTGCCGTTTGACGTTCAATTTAAAAACAGGCTACATATTCGGACTCCAAGAGGTGAGTCAATTCGATAGTACCATCCTTATTAAATTCAGAGATAGTTTTTCTACTGCCCAGTTCGGGAGTTTAGATTATAACCTGTAATTTTTGTATAGGAATTGTACCTGGATATTAATTTCTAGGCTTTTAATTTGGCTACTAGGAGCGAAATCCTTGAGGTGAATGTCAATAATTATAGAATCTGGATAATTGTTTGAGATGATCTTTGTGATGATAAGCATGTCTATTTGTATAATTTAGCCTGATTAGTTATTATTGGGCAAACTTATGTGGTTAATATGACCCATTTGTATGGCAATAGCATGATGTGATGAATTTATATGAGCATGTTGAGTTGTGTATTTGGATCAAAGCGAAACTTGTACTTGCCATCGAAGTTATGAGACCAGGTGCCAAATTGGCCATGAGGTTGCACTCCTAACAGAAAGAGGTGTGGATCTCGGTTAGTCGTGCAGACTAATGGAGTAGTTGCGGGCTAACATGAAAGGGTGGCCGGTACTTGCATTCCCGGAGACCATAGTGATGTGTAGAAAGATGAGATTGAGCATGTCTATTATTCATGTTTATAATTGTTGGCATACACCAACATATAGCTGATATAGTGTAGTGGTTATTGAATATCCATTGTAGGTGATAAAGGCAAGTCAACAAAGGAATGAGGAAATGGGAATCGGCAAGGAAACGCGGGAATTGGGAATGGTTTTTAGTTAATGTTTTACTCCTTATGTTTTAAACTCAATCTTGTAATATAGTCAGAAGTGGTTTTGTATTGAGAATGGTTATGTTCATAACTTAGCTCTTCCAGTTATGTTAAGTTAGTAGGAGAATTCCAAGGCTATGTTGGTGCTTTGGTGGTTCGGGTACATTCGGATATTGTAGATCTTGTACTAGTTGGATAACTCTTGAATGTGTAATATAGTGGGTTCTTGTTTGTACATGTTGGGTTTGGGTTGTTTTTACCAGGTGTTGTGCATTTAATTTGAGTTTTGGTTTTAAGCAGGGGTTGCTACAGAATTGGATTCTACTACTGTAAACCAATCGATCGGATGCCTAGTCCAGTCGACTGGGTCGTGTTTTCGGAACACCAATGTCTGGAGTTGAGGATTTCACTCGACCGGACTCAAGGTTCAGTCGACCGGGCCTCTAAAATCTCAGTCGACTGGATCAATCAGTCGACCGAACCAGGGGAATCTCAGGAATGTGCTTTCAGTAGTTTGCATTTCCAGTCGACCGGATCTCCGATCAGTCGACAGGATTACACTGTTTCAAAATAAAATGTTTTAAAAGTGTTTTAAATGATAAAGACTTTCTATAAATCTGATTTTATGGTTAATAATGTGTCCCACGTGTCCTAGAATCGTATGTACAGTTCCGGGGCGTGACAAAAATAGGCTGAAAAACATAAAGTAAAAAATTTAGAAATAAATCACTCAATGAAGGTGAAGGTATAAAAAAAAAAGAGGGATAATTACATTAAGTAAAAAATTCAGAAAGAAATCACTCAATGATGGCCTGAAGATATAAAAAAAAAAAAGGGTATCACATGGTATGTCTGGCTTATTTGTTTGGGATCCACATGTAAGGAGTACGGGTCCCACCCAAATAAGTTATTCCTATTGACTACAGGGTACCACCCATTCATGATGACCTGAATGTATAAAAAATAAAAAATAAAAAGGGATAACCAGTCATTTTTGAGTGTCAAAATTAAAAGTCAGTCTACTACTTTTTCAAAATTGAAAAAATGTCCACTTTTTTGTAAAATAAAAAAGTCATCAAATTTTACTTGATGTTTTGGAGCAACTCTTTACATGGGTAGGAGTAACTCTTCGAAACGTTGTAAGCTATATACTCTTCTAAAGGCAGAGAGCAACTCGTTTAAGAGTCGGGTACAACTCTTCACAACGTTGAGAGCAAGTCTTCAAAATTTTAGTGCAAGTTCAGAACGTTGAAAAAAAAAAATCGACGAAAATATAAAATAACTATTAAAAAGTTGATATTTTTAAAAATTTTCTAGGACTTTTAACTTTTTCTTAATTATTGTTGATATTTTTAAATTTTTAAAAAGTACTAAATTGACTTTTAAATTTTGTACAAAAAAGTTAATTGAATCCTAATCATCCCTAAAAAAAATTTCGCCAGGTTGTTACGAAGATTGCAAAGGCTACAAAGGCATATCAGACTAATACTACGAAATTGGCGCGGCCACAGGGGATATGAGAAAGAGTTTAAACTCCCCCCCAATTTTTGAAAAAAAAATTATACACAGATCGACCAAAAAAAATTTATATGTGACATGTGTAATTAGGCCCTCCCAAATTCTGAAAAAATTAGCTTATGTGGAATATATTGGGACAATTATAATTAAAATCAGCTTAATGTTTATCCCATCACCTTTTTTTTTTTTTTTTTTTACTTCTCAATTCAATTCAACCCAAATTGTATTACCATCAGTCATGTTATACAAATTACAATAACCAATCAAGCCTTATTATTTGAGAGAGTGATATATAGAAAATCTTACCAAAAAAAGTGTAGGTCTAAAACAATTCGCATTGGGAGCGCTGCCCCCAGACTCCTGTATAAATCCATTAATTAATGTGTGCACATTTGTCCAATCTCAGCCCCCCTAGCTAACTAAAAATTCCGGCTCCACCCTTCTGTGAGTGTCTTTCTTTCTTATCCCAACTTCCAAGTTTTTAGGTTGAATATATCTATTGAAATCTAGTATCACGCAAGTTGATTGTGCTATTTTAATTTAGAGTTAAGTTCAATTAAGTTTTCTTAGCAAAAAAAAAAAAAAAGGTTCAATTAAGTTTTTTTTTTTTTTTTTTTTTTCCCTTATAGAAATGTTCTCCGTATATGAATATAAAGTGAATATTGAGTGGAAAAAAAAAATTGCTTTTAGGGATTTTAAACTCAAATTAGACTTTAAACTCTTGGCAGTTAGTTGCAAGGATTTCCGCATAAGTTTCTATTTTTTTTTCGAGTCCTTAAAAACATCTTTTTCACGAGTAATACCACAATGCCTTAACATATGATCTTTTCAATTCATAGCATTTGAGAGGTACCCCTATACCATTGCATGTAGTAGGGACGACTCCAAGAATCTAGACTAGGGGGAGCGAAAACATACGGGGGTTTGGAAGGCAGCGCCCCCGAAAGAAATTTTTTTGGCGTTTACGTATACATTTTTGATAATGAGATAACTATATAAGGAGAGAAAAATACAAACTATTTAAATTAACAAGATATGGAGCAATTTGTAAACTAAATTCAGAATTTACATTTACAAATGCACCAAACTTTTTCAAAAATTTCATGCACATCAATTATTTTAAAAAAAATAAAAAATCTAAGGGCAGGGCGAGCTTAATAATTTAGAAAAGAATTTAAGGGGGGGCGAGAACATGTATTTACGAATAATACTAGTATAATTAAGTATTTTTTTTTTCAAATACGTCCCCCCTAGATCCATCCTTGGCATGTAGTTCCTCTCTCATAAACATGATTCTTTTTTCATTCTCAATGCCTCCATAATTTTCATAATCAATATTGATCTCGTTTGTCACATAAATTTTTTTTTTTTTTTTTTTTTTTTCTGATTTCAAAATAAGTTAATTTACAAAAAATTTCGACCACTTAAATTTTTTTAACCGTAACTCTCCTAAGACATCTCTACATATTCTCATGACTTCTTAAAGATTTTCGGCTACAAATTTTAAAATTATCAACGTGACAACATCCTTATCAAGTTGTTGAGTGAAGAATTGTCAGTAACAACCTTAGGCACCAAAACGTGTGTACATATATTATCACTAGAAATCTATTGTGAAAGTAAAACTCAGTACTGTCATTAAGTTTTAAAGATTTTCGGATATACAAACCTTATCAAGTTGTTGAGTAGTGAAGAATTGTCACTAACAACCTTACACTGCTACACACCCATACGCGTGTATATATATAATTATATATGCATGCATGTATATATATTCTCACAAACCATCAACGTGTCTCCAGAAATCTATTGTACGTGAGAGTAAAACTCAGTATATCTAACATTGCTCAGTACTTTGAAGGAGAAAACCATATATAGTCAGGACTACATTCAGTAATTAATTAATGGAGAAAATTATACCACCAGGATTTCACTTTGTTCCTACCGACGTAGAGTTAATCCTTCATTACCTCAATCAGAAGATACCGGGCGAAGCTCTGCCCTGTGGTTCTCATGTGATCGAGCGCGACGTATATGCCTCCGAGCCATGGAATGTATTCTGCAATATTCAAGGAGACCCATGGGAGATTGTGAACACCTATGACAAATCAGATAAGAAAACTGCTGAACATGTAATCTATGTTATAGCCACGTTGAAGACGCTTAGCAAGAATCGGGTTTCTAGAACCGCGGGCTGTGGGACATGGAAAGGCCAAACAACGGGCAAAAAAATTGAAAATCAAAATAACGAGGTTATAGGTTTTAAGAAGATGTTGGTTTTCGAAACAAAGAAGAAAGATACAGAGATTGATGAGAACAATACGCATTGGATCATGCACGAATATTCACGTAGTGAGATTGTGCGTGGTGGTGATCATGTGCTTTGTAAAATAAAAAGAGTTGAGTTGAAGAAGTCGAATAATAAGAGAAGATTTGAGGAGATTAGTGGGGATCATAGAGGTGGGTTTAGCGATCCATGTGTTGATAATTTAGGTGAAGCCCAGAAAGTCATGAAATCACAAGAAGAAGAAAATCAGAATCATAAGAGTTTTGTTGCTATAGATGCCACTATACATGTTCCGGACATACCACCATTACCGGACGACTTAGATCAGAATCATAAGAGTTTTAATGCACACATGAATGTTTCAGACATGTCTGAACTTGATCATACATGTTGTGGAAATTTAGGGGAAGCCCAAAACATCATGAGATCACAAGAAGAAAACCCCAATGAAAAGAGTTTTGATGCTTTAGATGCCGGCACTGCTTTGCCAATGACACAAGTTCCGGACATACCACCACCATTAGCAGACTTATTTGATTGGGACGAATACATTAGTGCTTTAAACCGTTCATTGTATGACATTGATGATTTTTGAATAGGGAATTGGGTTGATCCAAGTACATAAATAGTGGTTGATGATCAGCAACTACCAGCAGCCAATGAGAGTCAGCCCTCACCGTCCGATCAACCAAAAGCACATAAACAATTGGATATTGCAGAGCTCCATTAATGGTCCTTAATTTGTTCTGATTTTTCAATTCAAGCTTTGTGTTTTTAGCTTTTTCATCAACAAGGAACACGAAAAGGAGTAATTTGTGTTGTTTACTAAATGATCCGTTGACTGGAGATTCTTGATTATATGAATACAATTCTTTATCAAAATCTGATGTGCTTTTTTTAACTTGGTAGGGACTTAATGCCACATTCTTGATGATTGTGATACAGCAGATTATTTATCTATTGTTATTATTATTAATTTTTTTTTTTTCTGATGGAAGTATCTATTGTTAATTGTGTTATGCTTGTTCATGTTATCCTTAATTTCCTTTCTTCTTCTTCTTCTTCTTCTTCTTCTTCTTCTTCTTTTGTAAAGCACTCCAACTATGGCAGAGAGAGAGAGAGAGAGAGAGAGAGAGAGAGAGAGAGAGAGAGAGAGAGAGCTGCTCTCTTCAATAACCCCCGTCGGAGTAGCCTATGCATATTTTCTAAAACTACTGTCACAACTAACAAGTATCCGGCAATAGAGATGCTTAAATGTATAGCAATGGAGACTATAAAAGTAAGTAGTGGAAATGAATGATTTTTAGAGGAAATAAAGTGATTTTGCCAACGAAATTTCACGTATATTGGTCATTCTTTCTAAATTAATTATGCAGCAGTGGATGCCAAACTTTCTGGGAAAATTCACGTGTGAATGCTTTCACTGCCTCACTACATTACTCTGACTGGCCAATGACTGTTTGGAGCTCAATTGGTTGCTGATCATATTCTCAGGATTCAGGCTGCAGTCGAAGACTGTTTGGCTGCTGCTGAAGTTCTCCGGGGGCAAGTACTATGGAGGACTTCATGGATGTCGCTGATTTTTTTTTTCTTTCCTTTTCATGATGCTTAAGATTTACGGATTTCGTTCAAGTACTGTTTCATCGCTGTCCACTTCTTTCAGCTGATTGCATGACTCTTGTGGTCGAGTGTTATTGGCAGCTACTCGGAAGCTGCTGCAAATTGATTCAGATTTAACGTTTTGCTGTGTATGAAATATCATATGTGCTTGATTAGGCCTTCATATCATATGCTTTTGTTTGGAGAGCTTTTCTCATGTGTATTCGTTTTGGATTAGCTTTTGGGGAGCGTATTTGACAGCCAATATGGATTTTGTAATATATATTTTACTTAAATAAAAATGTTGTTAAAAAAAAAAATGAAATAAAGAAAGGGAAATGACTAGCTCAAAAAATATGTTCAAATTGTTTAAATCCAAGTAAAATAATTCCATGGAAATAAAGAAAGGGAAATGACTAGCTGACAGAATATGTTCACTAAGAACACCTAAATAGCAAGACTGCAATTTGGCACAAACAACAAATCAGTCCAGGAAAATCTGAGGCGATACAAAAAACTCTCTCTCTCTCTCTCTCTGAGGACACACTGATATAATGCTCGGCTCATTCCAGGTTCACGTCTTACAGATAAAAAAGATCTATATCAAATTTTCCAAATAGAGCTGAATTTTTGAGAAGAAACGGTCAATGTCAATAATTTTCTGGAAAACATTTTAAGCATTTACTTGTTACATATTTTAATGAGATTTATAAGGATTAATAATCAGTAGGTTGAACTCAGCCCAAAAAAAAAAAAACATAGTCTTGACCCATTGGGGAACTAGTTACACTTTTTCAGTACATTTATATGGCTGAATTTAACCCGTAATTGTGAATTTGAAAAATGATCTTTTCTTTTTACTCACTTAACATGAACCAAACATAGTCTCAATAGCCAAACAAAAAAGTTTATAAATCCGCAAACCAAACAGAGCTTAACAAAAACTATTAACTGCAGAACTCTAGGAAAGATGAAGGGAAATGGCTTAAACAATTTCTCACAGTTTACCTTCTTAAACAAACAAAAACAAAAGGGTTCGCTTCAATCCTTCATTTTTCTTTTCCTCGCTAAATCAATTAACCAAATAGAGTAAACCAATTATTAAACTTTTCTATATACCAAATGACTACAATACATAGAAGAATCCAAAAAGGGAAAAAAGTGGGTAAAAAGAATACAATTATCACAATTTGTATAAAGAAAAAACTGAATAAAATAATGGATGGTTTTTTAACTTCTAATGGTAGTATCAAATTTTCACTTCCCTCTTCAGAGCCGTTAACCGAGCTACAAAATCATCATAATCTGGCAACTTTTGATGCACTTGGCCTTTCGGGTTCACCATAACCGGTTCAAAATGAAGAGGCTCGAAGATGTCCTTTCGTTGCCTCATTTCGAGCCATTAATACACTACTGCTCGCAGTTTTTTGTGCAGTAGTGTATTAAAAGCTTATCCAGATGCTTTTCTTCTTCTTCTTCTTCCAATTGACAAGAATGTCTTCACTTGAGAATTTTAGGCCATGTTTGGCATCTTCTTGTTTCAGCCATCTCCTCCTAACTGATCTTGGTTTCCGCTTATCTTCCCCATTCGATTTTGTGGGTCCTGTCTCTTCTTCTTTGCCGACAGCAATCTTGTCATCACCATCTTCGTCGGAAGCATTTCTCACTGAATTTGAGTTCTTCTCTTGGCCGTTTTGGTCAATATGAGGATTTTCAAGCCTTACATGACAGAGATGATCTTGGTTCTCTCTTTCTTAGACATTGTTTTCTGTCTGGATGCGCATTTCATCAGAATCCTTAAGACTGCAGGAAAGGAAATGTACATTTTCAAGTATTTTGCAACAAATATGTATGTTTTTGGGAAGATGTTATTGAAATGTACATTAACTTGTAGCTATGAGAAAATGACAACCAAATAAACTGCAGGGAAGGAAAAGAGGATCTGCCAAACATCTGGGAAACTTAAATTCCTAACCATAACTCATCTGTCAAGTTTTTTCCCCCCTATTTTGGGTCCAAGTACTCTTAAGGCCTTGTTTGGTTCATAGATTTAGTGAGGGAAAATTGAATAAAACACTAAAGAAAATAGCTTCTTTTGTTTGGTTAATAGAGAAGATATTGAGGAAAATAAGGAAGGAAAAACAATAGAGTTGAAAATAAATTAAGAATTTGAACCTTTTGATTAAATTCCCTTCTCTTTTCTTAAGTTCATATTAGATTTTGCAAGTTTTCAATGTTGAAAACAATTGGGAATAGTTTTCCTTTTCCTTCCCTAATTGTGCAAACCAAACGGAGCCTAAAGAAATCCCGCAATTTTCTTTCCAATTCCATCATACAAATACTAACACTAAAGAGATGAATTAGATTATCCAGCAACGCTTAGTTGTTAAATATTAGGTGGATTAAAGCCTTGGAATTCCATTCGAGATCAGCCTCTATTGCTATATCTTCCATTAATTGAAGCCTCATATCATATCCTTTGTAGGAGGCATTGGCTTAAACTTCTTGATTAACTAAACACAAGCAATTAGCCTATCAGTTGAAGAAAATGGTGCTTACATAAACTAAGGCCCGTTTCTCAACAGCTTTTACTTTTGTTTCCCGCTTGGCAACAGCTTATGGAGTCTATAAGTGATAGTGGAACTCGAAAACTCAAATAAAACTACTTGGCAAACTAGATTCAGTGATTCAATCAGAAAAAAATGTGTCAATTACAGAAATTTCAATTGGCCGATAGAAACAGAAGCTGTCTATTAAGTGGCTATTATTCATACTCAATAAAATTGAAATGCCTCTCATCTTATTTATTGTTCTCCAAAAGTAGTAATAAAAGTAAATGAAGCTGTTTCGAGAAAAGCTGAAAAATATTTAGCTCCCACAACAATACCCAAGGCTATATAGTTTTTTGAAAAATCTCTTAAAAAAAAAAAAACTCACATACTAAATTTTTAACATTTATGATACAAAAGTTTATTCCACAAATATGTGTAAATAGATAAAAAAAAAAAAAAATTCCTATGAGGCGCCCCCAAAGATCAAGTTCCGGCTCTGATCTCATTTATTGTTCTCAAAAAGTAGTAATAGAAGTAAATTAAGCTTTTACACAAAAAAAAAAACATTTAGCTCCCACATTAATACCTAAGGCTAAATAGCATTTTGAGAAATCTGTTTAGAAAAAAAAAAAAAGAATTAATAAAAATATCTCTTTAAAAACGAATAAAAAAATTTATAATCAAAGTGGGTTTCCTCAAGGTGTTGAATTTCCTGGGCAATTAAACAATTCTGTTTTGGAGTTCCAGTTGACTCATCATCCTCCTCCTCTCTATTTTAAATTGTTTCACCGTTCTCTTACCCTTCATAAAACACAATCAGCCAACCATAGGAAAGAAAGAAAATAAATAAATAAAAATTAATACTAAAAAATTATAAACAATAGAGCAATTTAACTTCTTGTAAGAATGATATGATCAATGAACTGCAACAGAGCACGAAAAGTTCGATTTACCTGAAAAGAAAAATGAAAAAGTAATGGGTAGAAAATTAAGAGCCGTCCTAAATCCCTGCAGGTAATGCGTTTTGGCCTGTGCAACCAAACATGCCCTAAGCCAACTGCGAAAAAAGTAGAAAGAAAAAATAGAACAATTGACTTTATCTTGACCTGAATAAAACACAATCATCAACTGGGAAAAAAGAATAATGAAATATTCATATGGGTAGAAAAACAATGGCCTTCATAAATTTGATGGTAATGCGTTTTGGCCTGTGTTACTGATTTGGCTCCATGTCTTAATTCTCATTCCTTCGTAATAGACCAGCCAATGGAGCCATATCAGTGAAACAGGCCAAAAGCATTTTGTTGATGAGCTCCGAGTCCCCTGGCTAAAAGTATATATAGACCCTCCTGACCAGTGATCAAGAAAACTACAGTATCTCGTTTTCTTGATGAAAAAGCATTTTGTTGTGGCTGCCCATGATGAGTGTTCTACTTGGGATTTAGATATTATTCAAAAGGTTGTTTCAAGAGATACATATAATCTAGATTAAGATAAATCAATGCTTATATGAATCTCGACATAAACACAAAAATTTCGGAACTAGTGTGCATCAATCGGACCCTAAAATATGATTGGCCATATTTTAATTTGCATCAAACGTAAGCTATCTTGCTTGGTCATATTTTAGTTTGCATCAAACGTAAGCTATCTTTGCTATATGCTTACTACTAAATAAGTATTGTTTCATCAAATGATTGGTCAATATTTTAGTTTGCATCAAACCTAAGCTATCTTGCTTGGTCATATTTTAGTGTGCATCCAACGTACACTATATGCTTAGTGCTCAATATATATATATATATATATATACCATCCCAAGTGGACCAATAGCGGTGTGACACTAACACTACCACCTGTTTGGTGAAAACTATAACTGGACCAGGTTCAATCCAAGTCTTGCTCTGATCTAGTTCTTGAGAGGACCAAGATAATATTACTTTGACGAAGCACCAATTTTGAGATAGTATTAAGTTGAGTACGGACTTCTAAGCAAGACAGTTAGACATTGTTCAACCGGTTCATTTTTAACCACGAAATCAGTTCTTTGCTTTCCCAAACGGCCTCTAAGATTAGGATGGTGTCAGTTGAACCATTAATTTATCTAACAATGATGAGAGTAGTCCATTTAAAGAAATTTAGAGTGCATTAGCTTATAGATTTGGGTAAATCGGTTGTGTTCATATAGAGCGCAAATTGGTGAGTTTTCAATTGAAACACGAATTTTTTGTAAGAAATCTCTAAAAATGAGGTAAAAATCTGAAGTTTTTCCATGTTTAGCTAAGGCTCTTCGTGACTTTTTTATTCTGATTAGAATCCTTTCTCACTTATTTTATTTTATTTTTTAGTTTATTATATTTTTCTTATTTTCATTCATTTTTACCCTCTGAGAGTTAGTTATACCATGACATCATTAGTTTTCTTTAAACTTTAAAATGCCATAAATTCTAATAAGTGTTCATATTTCCTTTTTTGGATGTCCCAAAATAAGTGTCCATTTTCCTAAATTGGTATACAACTTTTACTTACTTTTCAAAACTATCCTTATAATAAGACATAGTAGCATTTATGTGTGGTCCTAAAACAGTCAAAAAGTCAAACACCCATTACATCCAAGGGTAATTTGAAAAGTGACTCTATAATGAACTAAAAATTTTAATATAATACAACTTTCTTAAACAATGTGTAAAATGGAAGTGGACACTTATTATGGGACGGAGGGAGTATGATTTTTGAATCGTGAAATCAAGATCTTTAAAACACGATACATATGTGATATGAAATAAAAAAATGAATTTTCTAGTTGGTGATTTAGCTATTTTATCTCTTTGCAAATAGATAAAATGTCAACTTTAAATAAATGGTCGTAACTTCCTCATTATTTAGCCTTTTTGGGAACTGTTTAATTATTATTATTATTTTTATTTTTATTTCTTGTATTTTTTCGAGATATACATATTGGATTTGAAAATTGTGCTAAAACTAGTAATTCGGAACCTCGTTTTAAGCTTTTATATGTCTAAACAGATAATATTATATGTTTGTAAACATCTAATATTGTTTTTGTGAATTAAATTAATGACAAAGACTTTACCCTTTTTTGGCTTTTTGGGTATTTTTTGTTTCATGAATATTTTGTTTTGGGATCTACGCCCATATGGCTATCAATTTTACAAAAGGATATATTTTTGTTAGATTTACGCAAAAAAAAAAAAAAAAAGGTTTTAGCATTTTAGTTGGAATTTTTATTTACAAAAGTTAGATTTAGCCCTTAACGCCATGGAATTAGGTGAAACAAGGTGCACCGGATTAGTTAGGTTTTTTTTTTTTGCTAAACAAAGAAAATCTATTAAAATGACTGTGAAACATCAACAAGAGTAGCCCAGAAAAAGCTAAACTCACAGACCACTTAGCAAGCTAGTGTGCCACAAACTTACAATCTCTAGGAATTTTATAAAATTTCCAATTTGTGTGAAGACTTCTGAGAATCCCAATATCATAGCAGAGAGAGGCAAGCTTCCAAGATTGAGTAACTTTGTAGATAGAAGAGATGGAAACGAAGAGAATCACTCTGAAGATTAACATATATAATCTCCAATATATAGGTGAGCTTTGGAAGCAGCTAGTCATAGAGCATGGCATTCAACAAATCAGGATCGCATGACTTTCTAATCTCACACCAAGCAGCTAGTCTTAGACCAATGCAGAGGCTAGCATTTTCAGAATCAGAAATACAGGCAAGGAAACGATTTTGAAGACCCTCAGGGAAAATAGGGTTAGAAGAAGTAAACAAATTTATGAAATAATTATCCGAGGATTGGACATTAATCTCACAATGATCAGTGTGGATCAAACTGACGCTATCTGATTGGTCATATTTTAGTTTGCATCAAACGTATGCTATATGCTTTACTAATCAATCGGAATTGTTTCATCGAATGATTGGTCAATATTTTAGTGACAATGCATATTTTTTTTTCTTCAAAAAATGGTAAATACATTTCAAAATAGAGGGTGTACAAAAAATATAAGGGCATACCCTAAGATACACAATAGGATCAAAGTCATAAAGACATGACGCAAAGCCACAACAAATGGACAAAAACAACCCAATACAGGAATGCAACTGACAAAAAATGATCAAAATTTCTAATTCCATAGGAATCTATCAATACTAACTTGATGTTTCCTTCCTCAAAAAAAAAAAAAAAAAAAAAAAACTTGATGTTTCCATTTCACCCTAATTTGTGCATTAACTTGAGACACCAGGTTCTTCAGAATAATTTCTTGTGGGGTGCAAGTATTCTTGAAAGTTCTATTGTTCCCCTCTTTCCATAGTCCATAGACTGCCACTCCGAGGCACATCTTGGGTATATCACGTGTTTAATTGTCTTCCCTTTCAGTCTTTGAGCCATCCAATCCAACGTGTCATTCCAACTTTGACCTTGCCAATGCATATTACATCTGTTCATTAAGTCCTGCCAAACAAAAGAAGAGTAAGGGCAAGCAAAACAAGTGGTCGTGGGACTTCATACTCCTCTGACAAAGCATACAAGCTAAGGGGTCAGGGGTGAATCTATAAAATGGTGCTTACTTGTTAAATATCAGGTGGATTTAAGCCTTGGAATTCCATTCGAGATCAGCCTCTATTGCTATATCTTCCATTAATTAAATCCTCATATCATATCCTTTGTAGGAGGCATTGGCCTAAACTTCTTGATTAACTAAACAAGCAATTAGCCAATCAGTTGAAGAAAACGGTTCTTTCATAAACTAAGGGTGCGTTTGATAAAATTGAAAATTAAGTGCTGAATTTTAAGTACTGAAAATTTTAAGTGATTGAATTTGTAACACTGAAAACAGTACTTCAACTACTGAAATAGAATGCATTCAGTGATTATTTTCAGTAGAAAATTTTCACTTAAACTTTTCAGTGATTTTTTGGCTGCTTTTTCAATTAAGTGATATGTTATCAAACGTACTGAAAATGAATAAGTGCTGAATCTTTTCATTTTCAGCACTTAATTGGGTTATCAAACATACCCTAGGGCCCGTTTTTCAACAGCTTTAAATTTTATTTCCCTAAGTGATACTGGAACTTGAAAACTCGAATAAAACTACTTGGCAAACTAGATTCGGTGATTGAATCAGAAAAAAAAAAAAGTGTCAATCGCAGAAATTTCAATCGGCCTACAGAAACAGAAGCTGTCTATTAAATGGCTATTATTCAATGCTCGATAAAATTGAAATTAAATATTACTAATTTTAAGTGTTAAAAATTAAGCTAAGGTGTAATAGTCAACAAGTAGATTATTTTAAATGGAAAAAAATATCGCATCCATTGAAATTTTGTTTTAGTAGAATTCTTCTACTAAAAATTTTCAATATCTTTTTGGCTATTTTTCAATGTTATGTGGTGAGTACTTGTCCATTTTTAAACATAATAACAACACTTAATAGAGTTGTCAAACATACACTATGTATTGTGGGTGTTGGTCTTTTGGCCTAGCATTGAAATTTTTAGGCTCTGTTTGGTTCATGGATTTTGTGATGGAAAATAAAAAGGGAAAGGAAAACTAATTCCTTTGTGTTTTACCATGTGCTTTGCTTATTCTTAAATCACATTATGAGTTAAAACTTTCTAAAATATAGTCGTAATATATAAATAACGGAAGGGAAAGGACATGCAACATTCAAAACGTTTGATTTATTTCTCAACTTATTGTGTTTTTTTTTTCTTCCTATTTCCATCATCTTTTTTTTTTATTGACTAAACAAATTAAGGAAAATATTTTCTTCTATACTTTATTTTATTTTCTTTTCTCTTGTTTTCTCTCACTAAATCCAAGAACCAAACAAACCAAATTGCTTATTTTTATCCATCCAATAAAGTCCCAAATAACGTAGTGTCAGCTTTATAATTTAGGGATATTTACATTTCAGTCTACTTTTTGTATGAAATCTAAAAGTCAGTCTACTACTTTTTAAAATTAAAAAAACATCAATAATAATTAAAAATTAAAAAGTCTTCAACAAAATTAAAAAAAAAAAATTGAATAGTCATTTTGTGTTTTACGATATTTTATATTTTTAATTTTGTGAACTTGCACCAAAATATTGTAATGATTGCTCCAAATGTTGTGAAGAGTTGTACCTGACTTTGAACTGAGTTGCTTTCTATGTTTTGAAGAGTTGCTCCAAAACGTCATGTAAAATTTGATTAACTTTTTAATCTTACAAAAAAATTTGATTTTTTTTTTTTTTTGACAAGTAATAGATTGACTTTTAAATTTTATACAAAAAAAGTGGATTGAAAGTTTATTATCCCTATACTTTACTTGAAGTTAACTAAAATTAGAATTTATAGAATATTCTAGGGTAAAAAGCATTTTGCCCCCTCAAACTATACACGTTTTTGCAATTTACACCCCGAACTTTAAAAAGTTGCAATATCCCCCTAATCTATCTTTAGGGTTGCAATGTCCCCCCTGAACTTCAAAAAGTTGAAATGTCCCCCTTGAACTATCGTCTGTGTTGCAATGTCCCACCTGAACTATCTTTAGTATTGCAATGTCAACCCTACCATCACATTCCGTCAAAAAATGTGATGAAATTTGCTCGTGTGGGACGCACATGCTAAATTTCAAAGGCCTTTATGACATTTTACTATCCCCATCTAAATTAACAATCATAAAAATGAGGGCAAATAACACTTTTGTCCATCAAACTATACATCTGTTTTCAATTGGGTTCATAAACTATTTTTTTTTTTCAATTGGGACCTTGAACTTCAAAAAATCATTCAATCAGACCCAAATTCTGACACTGTTAGCTTAAATTATTAGAAATTGTCACTTACGTTGCGCGTAATGCTTATCTGTCACATGTTAGGTTAAGACAAGCATGGGATATTGTGAATGGCTAAAAAATTATGCGATTTTGGGTATGATTGAATGCGAATTTGGATCTAGTCGAATGTGTTTTCGAATTTGATTAAACGCGATTTCGGATCTGATTGAATGCGATTTTTCGCACTATTCACAATCTTCTGTGTTTTTCTTAACCTAGCATGTGACAGGTAAGCATTACGCGCAACATACGTGACAATTTCTAATAATTTAAGCTAACAGTGTTAGAATTTGGGTCTGATTGAATGAATTTTTGAAGTTCAAGGACCCAATTGAAAAAAAAATTAGTTTATGGATCCAATTGAAAACAGGTATATAGTTTGATGGACTAAAATGTAATTTGTTCTAATTTTTATGATTTTTAATTTAGATGGGGATAGTAAAATGTCATAAATGCCTTTGAAATTTAGCATGTGCGTCCCACACGAGCAAATTCCATCACATTTCTTGACGGAATGTGATGGCAGGGTTGACATTGCAACACAAAAGATAGTTCAGGGGGAACATTGCAACACAGACGATAGTTCAGGGGGGACATTTCAACGTTTTGAAGTTCATGGGACATTGCAACCCTAAAGATAGTTCAGGGGGACATTGTAACTTTTTAAAGTTCTGGGGGTAAATTGTAAAAGCGGGGCACAATGCTTTTCACCCAATATTCTATGCAACATGTAGCACAAACGTCCGCTGTAGCACAAAACTGAATATGGATTTGTGATTTACGGGTTCGACTCCCGGCAGCGGAATTCCTTCTTCTTTTTTTTTTTTTTTTTTGTAGGCTTCCCTTCTCCACAAAAACTGGGCCTTGTGACTTTTTTTTTTTTGGTTGGGATTAGAAATATGACTTATCTTAGGGCCCATTTTGCATAAATTTTGCTCATGCGATTCAATCGTAAAAAAAAGCATGTTTATGCAAAGTTGTTAATGTAGTTTTAGCCAATTGTAAACTTTGTGATATTATAGGCGTTGGAATCATACAACTTAGTTTGACAAATAGTTGTATATTAGCTTTTGGAGTTCATAAGTTATTATTTTACCCTAAAAGCTATTGTGAAAAGAGTTCTATAACTTCAATTTTGAATGGTACCCTGTTAGAGTATCTCTAATTGTGGAGCTAAAAGAAGAGCCATTTCTTAAAATTATTTCTTTGGTTCCTCTAAGTTCAAACTTAGTGATTCAATGGTGGGGCGAGAACAACGGGCAAAATGGGTCAAACTAATGTTGCAGTTTTCAGTTTTTTTTTTTTTTCTTTCATCTTTTGACAATGAAAATTTAAAATGTGGTTGGTAATCATTATCTCTTTTCTTTTTCTTTTCTAAAACAACAAAAAAAATCGGGCTAAAAAAATTTAAATAAAAGGAAGAAAGAGAAGAAGAAAGGAAGTGATTTTCAATTTTATTCTGAGAAAAGAAAACATAAACTAGGTGCTGTTTTCATAAGAATTTTAAACAACTAAAAACTGGAAACGCACCAAATGAAGGGACAAGGCTTAGGGTGTTTTTGATAACTCAATTGAGAATTGAAAATAAAAATTATCAACACGTATTTTTCTTCAATGCGTTTGATAACATATCATTTCACTGATAAAGTAGCCAAAAACCTACTACAAACTGAGAGTAAAAAAGTTCTACTGAAAAAAGCCATTGGATGTAGTTTATTCAGTATTTGAAATACTATTTTCGATACTAAAACTTCAATACCTATTTTTCAGTATTTAATTTCCAGTTTTATCAGGCTCTTAGTTGACAGTTACAAAGTTAAATTTGGGCCAAATGATGGGCTTAAAAACACCATGACAAGCCCAAAAAAAAAATTGAATACAGTAACGAAGGAAGTGTTTGGACATTGATAGTCCAACTAAGTTTGAAAATGAAAAGTTTTAACACTTGAAAAAAATAACAAAAATAGGCTGAAAACATTAAGTAAAAAATTCAGAAAGAAATAATGCAATGCAGTCAATTTCACAACTTGAAAGTTGGAAACATAATTTGCAAAATTGTAAATCATCAGTAAAGAAATTCAGTACTTAAGTAGTTAAGTTTTAAAAACATCAACAGGAATCTAAGTTAAACAACGAATAATATCTTTTGCCCATCTAATATATATATATATATATAAAGCAATGCGAAGTTCCACATTGCGGTTTTTAGCTTTTGTTTTTATTTTTTTGAAAATGAAAAACATGTTTAGAAATAGTTTTTGTTTTTCCTTTTCTTTCAGAATACAATAAAATTGGACAATAAAGAGATTTTTAGTTTTTGTTTTTGTAAAAAGAAAGCAATAACTAAATTCTGTTTTTAGATTATTATTTTTTTAGAAAAATTAAGAACACATCCGACTTTTTGCCAAGTTCAACTTAGGAGTATGGTAAATCTCACAGGGCCCACTGAATACCCTACTAACCCAGTGGACTAGATAAGGCGCAAAGCTTATGCTTTGGATAGGTGGCCAGCCCATGAGTGGGACACTAGACCTAGGAATTACTCTCAAAGATCTATTGTTAGACCACTCAAGGAGTTAATATTTTCAGAATTTTAGAAAACAAAAAACTAGAAATCCCTACCTTAAGTTACAAATTTTTTGGATATATAAACCAAACCAAGCCAAACCAAGTCTTCTGTCCTAATCATCTTCTGGATATATATATATATATATATACGGTGAGGCTGTTAAGTGAACACAGTTGAGTGAACTTACATAGTGAACATGTTTTTTGGCCTAAAAGAACCCGCGGGCTGCCCTGTTGACCCGTGGGTTCTTTTAGGCTAAACAAGATGTTCAATAAATATAGCGAGAGGCTCTTAAGTGAACTGGATAAGTGAACTAACCTAATGAACTGGACTTTTAAGCCTAAAAAACCCGTGAGTCAACGGAGTGGGGCACGAGGCAGCCTATGGATTTTTTAAGCTTAAAAGCCCAGTTCACTAGGTTAGTTCACTTACCCAGGTCATTTAAGAGCCTTTCCCATATATATCTATATATATATACTAGGGTACAGGCACGTGCGTTGCACATGCTAATCCCCTTTTTATTAGCTTTATTGGCTTTCACAATTTGGCTACTTTTATATTTTACCAATTTTAAATCTATTTCTCAATTGTGTAATAATTTAATTAATTCATGACAAACAACAATGTCAGTATTTTGTATATTATTTGCATTATTTTATCTCTGTTCCTATCATTTTTATAATCATACTGAATTTAGAAGTCGATCTATACTTCTAAATTCAGTATGATTATACAAATTATAACTAAAAGATCAAAATATTAGCATATGTTGTGTTTAAACTAAAGCTAAGTTGTGGTTTGGGAACTAACTAATAAAAAACAACATCGTGATGTTAAAAATGCAGACAATGATTTCAAAATTCACGGTTTAGAATTTAGGGTATCAGAATAGGTATTCAATAGACTTACATGCAAAAATGAATTATTGGCCAAAAGATGACCATTCTGTAATTTTTCTATCAAAAATTGACATATATGTAAATATTATCTAAGTAGACGTATTTGTTGACTTTTTTTGAAGCCAATTGTAATTATGGTTGATCAGCAAAAAAAAATTGTAATTATGGTTGCAAATGTTGATTGAACCTGAAATATTGAAGCCCAAGCTGATTCAATCGCCATTATTATATTAATTAAACTTTCAAAAGTTGACTTGAATGTAATTATTGTCTGAAATGATCGAATGACCCTCACACAAATCAATATATCCTTATGTAGCTATAAACATCTACGAATAATTATGGTATAGTAAAGAGATATTATGGTATTTAACTAACTATACAATTACCTGAAAGGACAAAACAAAAGAGAAATATCGAAATTGGAGAAATCAATTTGAGATTGTACGATTCCATAGGTGACTTAGCTTCTTTTTATTAGTAGATATAGATATGTATATGTATATATATACACTAGGCGAGCAAACATGCAAAGCATGTTCTATTTGCGTTTCCTGTTGCATAAAGGCAAAGAGGTTATTTGTCTGTGCTTATGTTTATGCAATTGTATCTATTCCCCTAGTATTAGCTTCGTTGATTTCTTTATGCAATTTTCAATCTTGTTATCTACTGTGTAATAATTTAATAAATTAATGAAAAGGCATTGATATGTCCAGAAATATTTAGCTAAAGCCAAACTGCCACGTCAGCAGTGAAGGTCCCAAACTATCCGGTATGGGCGCTTATGGCCTACCAATCCCGAGGTCATCGACTGTTACCGCTCGGGGTATTCACACAGCCCGGGCGTTTAGCACAGCAGCTCTCCACAAGGTGCAGTTTGACAACCAAGCCACTTAGTAGTTTCCTTATTTGGCCAGAAATCGATTAGGAAGGGTAAACAGTTTCCTAAACCACTTAGGAAACTCTCCTAAATTTGTGTAGAGTAATTGCAATCAGATTAGGCTTCCAAATCTGCATACTTACCATGTACAGGTGGACTCTTACATCTATAAAAGAGACCACATACCCTCTTTACAGGAGATCGCATTCTTAACCTAGAGAATAGCAATTTATACTCATTCATACACATACACCCGATCGTTTTTACTGGTAGTGCCGCTCCAACTGTTGGCTCACTAGGCCCGCCGGTGATCTATTAGTAAAGCGCTCCAACGCACCCATGGACGTAGGTTACCTCATTAACGGGGCTGAACCACATACAACTGACTGTGTCCCAATATCTCTCTCTAAATCTCTCTTACCAATTTTCGGCATCATCAGTTTGGCACCGTTTGTGGGAAACGATAGATTTCTCAAAAAAGAAATCTCTAACTGATCAGCATGCCACCGAAGAAGGGCAAGAAAACTGCCACTCAAACTGGTCAGGAGGATCGAACTAGCCAGGAGGATCGAGCCGGTCAGGACTCCCAGCCCGGTCGGCCGACCGCCTCTATAACCTCCAAGCAAGTCACTGCTGCACTCGCACAACTCCTAGAGGGCCAGCGACGAACCTAGTAGCAGATTGAAGCGCTGTTGGCCCAGCAGGATGAGCTTTCCCGAATCAAGGAGTAGCCCAGGAAAGGTGTTCCCAACCAAAAGACCCCACGGGTAGACAACATACCCGTACTGCGCCTGCATCCCCGCTGGGTTGGAGACAGCGTGGGGATGACGAGTGTAGCCAGGCCACTAGGCAAACCCGAAGAAAAACTAGGGCTAATCTGCACCGGGTGGGAGACACCAGAGACATCATCAACAGTAGGCGTGCCGCCAGAAAGGAGGGGCCAGGACATATGGCCCAGGAATCGGCCGAGGACCCCCTGGCCAGGAGCTGGGGAGATCTCAGGCACAAGATCACCCGGAGCCGGGGCCGGGTCCTATCCCCAAGGTCAACACGCTTCAAAAAAGAGGCCTCGTCGTCTGATCCGACTTACCGCTCGGACATTGAAAGGATGCCCGAGCGGAAAGACGTGAATGCCCAAATCAAGGGCTTGCAGAAATAGATCGAGCAATTAAGCCGCAAACAACATCACGATCATACCGACACGGAGACCGAGTCACCATATACCGTTCGGGTCACCGAATTCTCCATCCCGCGGAAGTATAAGCCACCGTATCTTAGCTCTTATGACGGGATATGGAGCCTAGTGGATCACGTCCGTACCTACAAGGCCCAGATGGCGTTGGTCACCATTGTCGAAGAATTACTGTGCCTGGCTTTCCCCAGCACTCTCAAAGGGCTAGCCATGCAGTGGTTCCATGCCCTTAAACCCCGAACGGTTGATGACTTCAAGACGCTGAGCAAGCTTTTCATTAGCCAATTTATAGGGATACTCGACCAGTCGCAATCGGACACTCAACTATTGATCGTCAAGCAGCGCAAGGGCGAATCCCTAAGGGAGTACGTGGACCATTTCAATCAATAGAGACTCTAGATTCGTAACTTGAACGAAACTGCGGCCATCATGGCCTTCTACTCGGGAGTTTAACACACCAAAGTTGCTACGTCGTTCCACCGAGACTGATCGGTAACCCTGGTGGAACTCTCGGAGAGAGTCGGGAAATATATTGACACGGAAGAGTTTCTGAAGTCCAAACGCGCCAGCCTTACAGGAGATGAGTCCCCGAAAGCTAAGCGGAAGCATGAGGGCTCTGAGAAGGGTCTGGTAAAAAAACCCAGGCAAGACCAGGAGAGAGGAGATAGGGATCAGCCCCCGATCGCCTTCACGCCTATTTCTCGACCAATCCACGAAGTTATGGCTGCCACCGAGGCGCAGAGGTTGCTTCAACAACCAGCAAAACTCAAAGCCTCGCCCGAAAAGAGGAATCGGGATAAGTTTTGCTGCTTCTATAGAGACCACGGTCACGACACAGAGGATTGCTTCAAGTTGAAGATGGCCATAGAGAAACTGATCGAGCAGGGTCATCTTTTAGAGTATGTCACGACAGATGGATGGCCTCTGCAGGGAGCCCGAGCTCCTGGTCAACCACAACCTCTTGGCCAAGTCAATGTTATCTCCAGAGGAACATCGGGTGGCGGGGACTTACAGTCGGTAACAAAGAGGCATGCTCGGGCATCCCGGGCGGATGTCTGGCAAGTCCAAACCACCGGCTCCCCGCCAACTAACGTATTGACATTTACCTCCGACGATGTGCAGGGTATCCGCTGCCCCCATGACGACCCGTTAGTTGTGACGCTCTCCATAGCTAGTTACGCGGTCTAAAGGGTGTTGGTGGACATATGCAGCTTGATCGACATCATGTTCGTGTCAGCGTTCGATTAGCTCGGGATAGGTAGGAATCATCTCCGTCCAATAGCCATGCCCCTGGTGGGTTTCAGCAGATCCATCACCTAGCCGCTCGGTACCGTAGAGCTCCCTGTTCTTATGGGAACTTACCCTCAACAAACCTCCCTGCTAGAAAATTTTGTAATCATTGAGGCCCCGTCTGCCTACAATGTCATTCTCAGGAGGCCTACACTCAATAAAGCCAGGGCCGCCGTCTCTACTCACAGCTTGACAGTTAAGTTCCCGACCCCTCAGGGACCCGGGAGCCTGCGTGGAGATCAGACAATGGCTCGGAGTTGCTATGTCAGTTCTCTTCGCCGGGAAGTCATCAAAGAAACACTGAATGTCCAGGAGATGGACCTGAGGGATCAGAGTGATAGAGTGGGTCCGATTGAAGAACTGGAACAAGTGGTGTTGGACCCGCAACTGCCTGACCCAACGGTCAGTATCGGCACCCTGTTGGAGCCCGGCCTCAGGGAGAAGCTGATTCAATTCCTGCAATAGAGTCAGGATGTGTTTGCCTGGTGTCATAAAGATATGCCCAAGATTGACCTCCGGGTGATGTCTCACCGACTTAACGTCAACCCAGACTCCCGACCGGTGAAGCAGAAGAGACGGGGCATGGCCCCCGAAAGGCAAAAGGCAGTGTCTGAGGAGGTCGAAAAGCTCCTCAAAGCCAAGTCTATCCGAGAGGTCCACTATCACGACTGGTTATCAAACGTAGTACTGGTCAAGAAAAGCAATGGGAAGTGGAGAATGTGTGTGGACTTCACCGATCTGAACAAAGCCTGCCCCAAGGACTGCTATCCACTGCCCAGGATAGATCTCTTTATGGATTCCACAGCCGGCCATTCGCTCCTCTCATTTATGGACGCCTACTCCGGGTACAACTAGATTAGCATGTACCCCAGGGACGAAGAAAAAACCTCATTCATCACGGATCAGGGGACCTCCTGCTACAAAGTCATGCCCTTCGGCCTCAAAAACGCTGGGGCGACCTATCAATGCCTGGTCAATCACATGTTCAAAGACTTGATCGGGAAATCTATGGAGGTCTACGTTGATGATCTGCTGGTCAAAATTTAGGACGAGTCTGACCATCTTGAGCATTTGACCGGGGCCTTCAACAATTTGAAGAAGTTCAGGATGAGGTTAAGCCCGGCCAAGTGCACATTTGGCGTCTCGTCCAGAAAGTTTTTGGGGCACCTAGTCAGCAGACAGGGGATCGAAGCAAACCCCAAGAAGATCCAATCCGTCATCAATATGCAGTCACCCAGGTCAACCAAAGAAGTATAGAGTCTGGCCGGACGGGTTGCCGCGTTGAACAAGTTCGTGTCCCGAGCAATCGATCGGTGCTTACCATTCTTCAAGATCCTCCGCAAGGCATTTTAGTGGTCGGAAGAGTGTGAGGAGGCATTTCGGGAACTCAAGAAGTATTTGGTGTCACCCCCACTACTCTTAACGCCCATGCCAGGCGAGGAATTGTTCTTGTACTTGGCGGTATCGCCCTCGGCGGTCAACTCGGTACTCATTCGAGAAGAGCACGGGATACAATTCCCGGTCTACTATACAAGCCGAGCACTTCAAGGTGTAGAAAGTAGATACTCTAGCATTGAAAAGCTCACCTTCGCCCTCATCACTTTGGCTTGGAGGCTTTGCCCGTATTTTCAGGCCCATGTGATCGTGGTCCTTACGGATCAGCCCCTCCATAAGATCTTAAGTAGGCCTGAAATGTTTGGAAGGCTCGTCAAGTGGGCCTTAGAGTTAGAGGATTTCGAAGTGGTTTACAGATCCTGCACAGCGATCAAGGGACAGGTAGTAGCAAACTTCCTTGTTGAATTCACGTACCAGGAAGACTCGATTGAAGAGCTTGACCCACTGTTCCTACCGCCCAGGCTACAGTCAGACATCACAACTTGGGTTCTTTATATAGACGGGTCATCCAATAAATAGGGCAGTGGAGCAGGGATCATCCTAACCATGCCCGACAGGATCCAGCTCGAGTATGCGCTTAGGTTCAGATTCAAGGCCTCTAATAATGAGGCTGAGTATGAAGCCCTGTTGGTCAGATTACAAATGGCAACCTCAATGGGTGCACTGCAGATTCAAGGGTACAGTGACTCTCAGCTCTTGGTAAATCAAGTCAATAAGGAGTACGAGGCTCGGGAAGATAACATGATAGCTTATCTAGCCCTTGTCCGAGCAGTTTCAAAGAAACTTCAGGGGTTCTCCGTCACGCATATACCTAGGGAGGAGAACACTAGGGCAGACTGGTTAGCCCGCCTTGTTTCATCTTCTGAGTCAGACTTGTCCGGGATAAGGATAGAGTACCTACCTGGGCCAAGTGTGATCAACTCAGAATGATTATGATTATAAAAGATTACTTATCATAGAGGCTACGGTTAAAGTATTAGAGCCTAATTCATTCGCATCGCGACATATATTAGAAATTAAGTTTCGTCACTTCTCGGATTTTTGTAAAATTCGAGAGCTAAGTTTCGATTCGTGTTAAATCGATTTCATATTTGTAATCCTTGCAGAAAAAAGAAGAAAGCCATATATTATGAAGATTGGTTGCATTCGGATTTCAAAATGGGTCAAAAAGGACTCTTAAAACTGAAATCGGGGAACTAAATGAAGAAAATGAAGTCTCAGTACTGACGCGAGTGCGCGATCGTGCGAGCAAACTTCTCAACAGCGGCCCGCGCGAGCAACCCTTTCGCGCCAGCAGTCTGTGCTTGGCGACTTGTGTAATTTTTAATAATTTGGAATTTTTATAAAGAAATTAAAAAAAGTGGCATACCGCACAAGCGGCCCACGCGAGCGACGTGATCTTTTCTGGTTTTTGTCTATTTTATGTTAAAGGACTCTTCGGAAGAAGTTTTGAAGATTTTTAAAGTTCTGTTTGGGAGATATGTTAAAACAGAATCCTGTTCGTTATGTTTTGTTATAAAGGGATGGATATTAGACTTGATTATCCTCGTACGTACGTTATTCTTGTTTTCCAGTAATTTACATTTCTGTATAGAGTTGTATTGACATACATGTTAGTCAAGTTTATATGCATGGTGAGTGATGGTCAGTGTGACAAGAGTAAGTGGTTGAGATTGAGTGTTGGACACTTCCTAGTTCTTGTGTACTAAACTGTGATGTTTTGAGAATACAGTTTAGAGTATCTTTAAAATGCGACGGGGACAAATTTGGACACTCCCTGGCGCCCATGGTAGCGTTAATGTGTGTGATGCCGACTTGGACATTCCCTAGCACCCGTGGTAATGCTAAAGTGTGGCCTACGGACACTCCCTGGTATTTGTGATATGGATAAAGTATGAGGCAATTGGACACTCCCTGGTATTCTGTACCAAAGTGTGAGGCAAACTGGACATCCCTGGTACCCCTGTACTAAAGCCTGGTCACCTTAGTATTTCAAGATACCGGAGCGAGAGAGTTGGATGATGTGTTGTCGAGAGAAAATAGTCGGCTAGATGAGAATGGTTGCATTGTTTCATGCATGGTCACATGTTCTATGGATTGAAGATTATGACATTATCTTTACTGTTTTATAATTTGAATTCATATTGCTAACCTGTTGGTTAATGAAACCTGTAAGAAAGTGATAATGGTAAGTGAGTATGTTTTACATTATGAGTACGTGTTTTTAATACTCACCAGCTTCATAAAGCTGACGACGTTGATGTGCCCTGGACATTCGGGTCTAGGTTTTTCAGGTTATAATCGGGCTGGATCGTACGGCTATGCGAGCTGAAAACAACTACTCGAGAAGGGAATTTATTAATATTGCTTTATGTTATGAAACTGATTTTGTAACAAGGATGACTGTAATAGATGTTATTATTTTGTTTCAAGGCGGGATGTGCCTTTAGTTAATCACGTGCTGTAATAATTAATAACTTGGAAAAATATTATAAGCCTCGATTGCTCTTACTCTGATTTAAATTATTATAATGTTCGACGTTTGGGACGGAATCGATCCTTCAAACTATCGCGACCTGCGGGTCCATAAAGGAAATTAAATGCTTTCCCTATTTATGCTACATCGGGGCGTGACAAGATTTAGTGGTATCAGAGCCAGGTTATCTTAGAACAGTTTGGCCAGGTTAGGGTTTACCAGCATATACCCGATTCCACATTCTGCTAGCTTAAGCTTTGCACACCTGATGATACGACAGGAGGACAAACCCGGAACCCAAACGCCTAAGATTATTTCTGTTAAGATTAGTTCGTACATAAGTTAGTGTCTTTTATCAAGTATGGATCCGGTTCAGCCACTTTTTGTACCAGACTTGTTTGGGGGACATTGGGTCACACACGGTGCGATAGTCCCGACTTCTGTAGTATTATATCACGCCTTGATTGAGCAGCGGGCGGCGACAGCAGTGGAGCTAGAGCTATGGCACCAGGTTCATGTGATAGGGTTGGTCGATTTGCCTCGTATTCGTTTGGACCTTCTATATTTCATAGAGGCTCAGGGTTTGGTATTGATAGAGATGGTTCGGTTAGTTAATAGTGACGCCTTTTACATCCCTTTAGAGGTTCTGATTGTGCATGCTCACCTTGCACAGCTAGATATGCCTCCACTGGTTGTTCCCGAGAAAGAGCCAGTAATTCCTATCGCCGAGGGCATTGATAGTGGAGTTGTTCCTTTGGCTCCTTTTGGTCTGGATGCTGATGATGATGATGAAAATAAGGAGGACGGTATGGGGTTAGATGATTTTGCTGCTGACCTCGAGGAGGAGCTGGCGCTTGCACTAGATCTACCCGAGGAGATGTTGGTTGAGGCGGATGCCCTGGGGCATGCTCTATCACTAGCCTCTTAGAGCGGTGATTTTGATATGGTAGGACCATTCCAGGTTCAGTGATTCCAACATGTTGACTCTTTGGACTTGTTGATGGCCACCTACGGAGATTATTGATGACCTGGATATAATCTTGTACATATTAATTACTTTAACTTGTGACCCTATCTCTTTTTGTAACTGTAATTACACGCATTTGAGTATAGGGCAATGAACCGATTTTTGGCATTAACTCTTGCATGGACGATGTACGTCCCAACCCATACGAATAGGGTAGGCATTGAACTGATCATACTTTTGTATCTGCTTGACGAGAAGTTATATATAGAAATACTCTTTTGATATAGTCATTGTTTAAACTGCTTTACATTACTGCTTCATTCGCGTTCCTCATTTCTTTTATTGCTTGATATGGATAGAATGGCTGGGAAACCGAGGAGGAAATGGAACCTGATTGAGGAGGCACCTTTGGCTTCCAACCCCATGGGAATGTTTGAGGCTTTTATCAGACGCCTAGAGAGAATTAGAAATCCAAATGAAAATTGGCATGATCGCCAAATCGGGGATAAACTGCTAGAGAGATTCCGTTCGTTGAGGCCCGAACAGTTTACAGGGACCATAGCACAGTGGCTGAGACAAATGGACTACATGTTCGAAGTTGTTTAGTGCAATCAGATGGAAAAGAAGAGGTTAGCTACATTTCAACTGACCGATGCCACCGTAGATTGGTGGGACTCGGTAATAGCCACCATTGGAAATGAGGCTGCTATGGGGATGACATGAACTGTGTTCAAAGGGAGATTTTTGGAAAAGTGCTTCCCATCTACTGAGAGACACAGAAGGGAGAAAGAATTCATGGATTTGACTTAGGGGATTAAATCAGTGTAAGAGTACACTACTCAGTTCGCAAGACTGTCTCGATTTGCTCCCTATATGGTTGATACAGAAGAAAAGAAGATACGCAAGTTCAATCAAGGGTTGACACTGCAGATTCGTCGCCTAACCCTCAGCCACATGCATAAGTCATTTGAAGGACTAGTTGGCTTGCCACTGATCTGGAAAAGGATGCCTGTGTGAACCGTAAGCAATTTGATTTTTGGCCACCTCAGAGGGGTAATTTTGGGAATAAGTCACCAATGTATCGTACCTAAGGGCAGAAGAGGAATTTTGATGGAAGCAAGAAACTTCAAGCTAATACCTATCCGACTCAGCTCCGAGTAGGAGAAGGGAGTAGTATTGGGAAATGCTTTAACTGTGCCAACCCTTGTCATTTGGCTCGAGACTGCAAGCCACCTAAGCGCGCCACCAATCAGAATATAGTCTGCTATAACTGTGGTGAACCTGCTCACATCAGCAAGTACTGCACTACTCCTAAACAAGTGACTTTTCGTCAATAAGGTCAGACTCGCTTAAATGCTATTATTCCCGATGTTGCGGAGTATGATGAAACTATTTATGAAGAGGGGGACTATGAAGACGCCCAACCCGATCAGCAAGCGGTGGAAAGTACATTAACTTTGTTAACTCCCATGTTAAAGTTTTATTTGATACGGGTGCTACACTTTCATTCATATCTGTTAAGACTATTCGAAGACTGGGTATTTTACTTCATCGTTTAGAGAAGGCTTTGAAGGCTACCGATTCGTGTCCAATATTGTATTTTAAACTTCATAATTTTACCCGTATTGGACCCAAATTAATACTCAAATCAGAGACTTAATGGATCAATTGTGCTTTTGATTATTTTTATTGTTACCCTCTGTTAACTAATAAAGGTCCCCTTTTGTAGGTTTTGTATGCTTGGGTATAGTGGAACCCACCCCTTTTGGCGCTCTTGAAGTAAAAGAAACAAGAAAGAAATTTTAGGAAGAGCGGATCAATCCGCCATTCTGAGGGGATCGATCCGCATGTTTGATGGGAAGTTATCAGCCAATCAGATGAAAGGCGGATCGATCTGCCATAATGAAGGGATCGATCCGCGATTTTACCATGGCATTCCGCGAGAGCCATCAGTAAATGGATCGATCCGGCTTTTATGAGCGGATCGATCCGCGTCTTCTCGTGAAGCCAGTAAATCCCCAGATGAAAGGCGGATCGATCCGCCCATTACGAAGGGATTGATCTGCGCCTCTGCTGAAGACTATCTTTTTATTACAACTTTGCCCTTTTGTGGGGTGACTATATATAGTTAGTGATATTGTTTTGATTAGGGTTAGCTTATTTTTCTAGTTGTTTTTACTTAGTATTCCTTAGGGGCTAAACTCTCTCTAAAAAATCCTCTCATCTCTCTCCCTCATTACTCCCCATCCACCAATACTTACTTCCATTTAGTGTTAGAGAGAAGAGAGGGTTAATGAATTGAATTTTTGGTAGTTTTTATTGAAGATTTCTTTGGATATCCTTTGGCAAATAATTTGGATTTTCTCTTGTTGGTATAACTTCTTTTCCTCTCTCTTTAATGTTGTTGTCATTATAATTATGAGTAGCTAGACCTTGAAGGTTAGGGATCATAAACCCACCATTGGACCCATGTGCATTTTATTGTTGAAATCACATACTTTGTAGTACATCTAGAGTTCATGGGTGTATGGTTGGATGTTTTGAGACTCCACTTCCAATGTCAAGCATTGAAAGTTGCTAAATCTCTAAACTCTAACCCTACACCCATGTTTTGAATTGGAACATCCACCTAGCATGTTGGTTGTCTACCACATGTTTGATGGTTTGTTACAATGAAATTTTTACTCTAGAATGTGCCACGAGTATGGACATCATGTGTTGTTTGGTCCAAGGTGGGGGAATGCTCCCCAACCTCGATTCTTCCATTTACAAAACCCCCAAACTTTACTTAAACTTAGCTTTGTTCAAAGTCACTTTCCATTTTCTAAATAGGTATTGTAATCTAATTTAACACCAATTGAATCAAACCCATAGTTGAAAAGACTCATTTCTATGTCTTAGTTTGTTACTCGTTCCTCGCATTAGAATTGGTTATTAAGCGCCCACCGAGTATTGTTGCACTCCAATCCCTGTGGACTCGACACCCTACTTCCAACATACCACGTTTGTAAAAGGGTAATATACGAATTTGATTTTGACCCCATCAAAATGGCACCGTTGCCGGGAATTGAAATTGGCAACAACCTTAGGTCGTTTAGTTTCTAATTATAGTGCTGTTGCTTTTAACCTTCGTTGCTTTCTTGTTGATTGTTTTTTAAGGAGTAGCCTTTAAGTGAGAATCGACAATTTCTTACAATGTCAAATCCGAGCAACGCAGGTATGACTAATCCCTTTGCAGTTAATACTAATGCTAGTTCTAGCAGTAGTAGTAGTGGGTAGTTTTGGCAGCCTCCGACCACCTCATCACCGTCATTCACCCAAAATTCGCACAGTACCAGCCACCGAGAGCCGGTAGTTGACGCATTTTTAGATCATGCTACGTTTGCCACGGAAGGCAAAACTCCCATGGATCGATTCCGTCGGGAGCAATGGGGTCAACATAACCCCGCTCCTCTACCCATGTACCCGCCGCATCCTCCACCTCATTTTCAACATCATTATCCCCCTCCACCTCCGCAAATGGATCAAACCTTCGGGAGAACAATTGGGGATTACCTTCAACCCGAGACCGTGTCCTCCCCATCTTGCATAACATTCCCGTACAATGCGGGGGTGTTTCGATTTAAACCTGGAATGATCAATCTCTTACCCAATTTTCATGGGCGAGAGAACGAGGATCCCTATAAGCATATTAGGGTGTATGTGGATATATGTGGAATGTTTGAACAACAAAGATGCACCCCTGAGCTTATAAGGCTCAAATTGTTCACATTCTCACTCAAGGATATAGGGCTAAAGATTGGTTAGTAACCCTACCCCAAATTCCATAGGCTCATGGCCAGAATTCCAAAAGCAATTCTATAAGGAGTTTTTCCCCATGCACAAAATGCAAGCTTTGGTCAAACAAATTCAAAATTTCTCCCAAGGAGAACACGAGACCTTTGCTGAGTGTTGGTTGAGATTCAAGGATCTCCTTAGGAAATGCCCGCACCATGGTTTTGACAAATTCTGTCAAATTTCCATTTGTTATGGGGGGTTACAACCCAATACAAAACAATTAATCGAAACCATGTGCTCCAGGAGTTTCTTAACTCTCGAAGCCGAGCAAGCCGAAGCCCATTTGGAGTATGTTTATGAGACTTCGCGAGGGTGGGGTACATCCAACCCTCATGACCGCACCTTACCGGTCACCGTAGCCCCATTAAACCATAACCTTTACCCAGTGTCGAGTGAGGCCGAATCCATTTCTGAACTCACTAGAAAAGTGGAGGCTTTGGAATCTCAAAAGGTCACCATTGGCCCCACTCCTCTTCTGATCCTCGTACCGATCAATCCTTTGCATTGCTACTTGTGCTATGATCCAGAGCACTCAACCAATGAATGCCCCGTTCTTCCTATCCTCCAAACTCAAGCTTTGGAGCAAGCATGTGCACTTGGGATGAACATTAGGCCTAGATTCAATCCTTCCCAAAATGATGCCTACAATCCTCCCGGAAGGTGGAGTACTCCGGGGCACAATTACCACAACAATAAAGGGGCAACAGTAGCACCCAATGCCCCCCCACAACCATACTATCCTCATCAACCACCTCCATCATTGTATGCCCCTCCGAATTTTGGTCCACCCATTCCTCAATCTCAAGGGCCACATTTCACCCAAAATCAAGGGGCGCATCAACACTCAACCCCATATGTGCTCCCTCACAAGAAAAGCTTTGAAGATCATAACCATAGCTTGTCCCAAAGGATGAGCCAACTTGAGCAATCCATTCAAGCAATGCAATCATCGCATGCTCAATCCATGCAAGCTTTACAAGCTCAATTGGCTCAATTGCTTCAAAATCAACAAGTTGTTGATAAAGGAAAACTCCCCGCCCAACCTTTCCAAAATCCCAAAGGGCAATCTAATGGTGGAACCTCAAACTCTAATGGCCCCGTTGAGCACTTAAAAGGAATCACCACTCTTCGAAGTGGTAAGGTTGTGGACAACAATGTCTAAGAACCACCAATGAGCACCAATCTGAGTGAAGGGGAGGCCGAATGTAATAGTGGGGACACTTTGATCTCGAATAGGGTCGACTTGGATGGGGACTTCTCTAAAGCCCTCGATTCCATGAACCAAGAATTATTGAACCCCGCTCCACCATTTCCTCAAAGGTTAAAAAAGAAGGTTGAGAATGCCAAGAATAACGAGTTCTTGGAATTGTTTAATAAAGTTGAAATTAACATTCCCCTTTTAGAGGCAATTAAACAAGTTCTGGCTTATGCCAAATTCCTCAAGGATCTTTGCACTGTTAAAAGAAAGCTTAATGTAAAAAAGAGTGCCTACATGGCCGCACATGCGAGCTCCGTTATCCTTAAAGAGGTTCCACCCAAATACAAGGACCCCGGTTGTCCTACTATATCATGTGTGATTGGACAACACCACATAGATAGAGCACTCCTTGATCTGGGTGCTAGTATGAATCTTCTCCCATATTTGGTATATGTCCAATTAGGCTTAGGAGAGCTTAAGGAGACCCGTGTAACCTTACAAATGGCTGACAGATCCGTTAAGATGCCACAGGGCATTATAGAAGATGTTATAGTCCAAGTGGGTAATTTCTACTATCCGGTGGACTTTATCGTGCTTAACACGCAACCCGTTGTCAATGAGCAATCACAAATCCCAATTATCTTAGGGCGACCGTTCCTCGCTACTGTTAATGCCTTAATTAATTGTAGGAATGGTCTCATGTGCTTAACTTTTGGAAATATGACCGTGGATGTGAACATCTTCTCACTCTTTAAGCAACCTGGTCTTGACGAGGAAAATGGTGAGGATATTTATGAAATCTCTCTTGTTGACTCTTTGGTGCAGGATTTCTTTGATACTTCTGGTGCTACTAGTGCTAATGATTCTTGCAATAATCCTTCTCTTAATTTTGTATGCTCTATTGATGATAATATAGCAACTCTTAAACATGTTGAGAAATGCAAAGCTATTGATAACACCCTTATTGAGTGTGATCATGAGTATGGGAGGGAAACAGAGATGAGTGAGGAGGAAGTTGTGGTTGAGGGAGAATTGGAGGTCGAACAAACCTTAAGAGAGGCCATGTGGGCCTCTAATTTTGAAAGAATACCTCCAAGGGATACTTTTCCTCTTCCATCCAATGTAGTCACACCAATACTGGAGCTCAAAGCCTTGCCAAGTGAGCTTAAGTACGCCTTTTTGGGAGAGGACGAGAGTTTTCCAATTGTAGTATCTTCCCAGCTTGACCTCTATCAAGAAGGGAAATTGATGAAGGTGTTGAAGGAGCACAAAAGTGCTATCGGGTGGTGTGTAGCAGACTTGAGGGGCATTTCTCCAAAGATTTGCACCCACAAGATTTATCTAGAGGATGAAGCCAAGCCTTCACCTCAAATGCAAAGGAGGCTTAATCCTAACATGAAAGAGGTGGTGATGACCGAGGTCATCAAGTTGTTGGATGTGGGGATAATCTATCCTATTTCTGATAGTGAGTGGGTGAGCCCTACCCAAGTAGTCCCTAAAAAGTTGGGGATCACCGTCATCAAGAATGAGAGTGGTGAATTGATACCCACAAGAGCCACCACAGGGTGGCGTGTTTGTATTGATTATAGGAAGTTAAATTCGGTCACTAGAAAGGAACTTTTCCCTTTGCCCTTCCTTGATAAAGTCCTAGAAAGAGTAGCGGGCCATAAGCACTACTGCTTCCTAGATGGTTACTCAGGGTACAATCAAATAGAAATAGCCCCCGAGGACCAAGAGGAAACCACCTTCACTTGCCCCTTTGGCACATTTGCCTATCGGAGGATGCCGTTCGGACTTTGTAATGCACCTGCCACCTTTCAAAGGTGCATGCTTAGTATCTTCAGTGATATGGTGGAGAAGTTTTTGGAAGTCTTCATGGATGACTTCACAGTCTTTGGAGATTCTTTCGATGAATGCCTTGAGAATCTTGAAAAGGTTCTCAAGAGATGTATAGAAAAGAATCTCGTTCTTAACTAGGAGAAGTGCCACTTCATGGTGACAAAAGGGATTGTGCTAGGCCACATCGTGTCTAGCGAGGGAATGCAAGTTGACAAAGCCAAGATAGATGTCATTTCCAACCTTCCCCCTCCCAGGAATCTCAAAGACATTAGGTCATTTTTAGGCCACGCAGGCTTCTATCGTAGATTTATAAAGGACTTTAGCTCGATCTCTAGACCATTGTGTCTCCTCTTAGCTATAGACGTTCCTTTTGAGTGGTCCCAAGATTGCCAAGAGGCATTTGAGAAGCTCAAAGCATTGCTCACTTTCGCACCAATTATGCAACCGCCCGATTGGAACCTTCCATTCGAATTAATGTGCGATGCGAGTGACTACGCCATCGCAGCCATTTTGGGGCAAAGGAAAGACAAAAAGCCCCATATCATTTACTATACAAGCCGTACATTAGATAGTACACAGTCCAACTACTCCACGATGGAGAAAGAATTGCACGCCATAGTATTTGCTCTCGAGAAATTCCAGTCTTATGTTGTAGGATCACCGATCGTTTATTTCACCGACCATGCCGCCCTCAAGTACCTTCTTTCCAAGAAAGATGCTAAGGCTCGGCTAATTCGATGGATCCTTCTATTACAAGAATTTGATCTCTCCATTAAAGATAAGAAAGGGGTAGAAAACGTTGTTGCGGATCATTTGTCGCGTTTGACATTTGATCATGATTAGGTCAACCCCGTGCCTATTAGAGAGTGTTTCCCGGATGAGCAACTGCTAAATGCTTTAACTCTCCCGTGGTATGCCGATGTGGTGAATTTCCTTGTCACGGGCCAACTACCTCAAGATTGGTTAACTCAAGATAGGGAACGATTGACAACCATGGCGAGGTCATTCTTCATTGATGATCCCTATGTGTTTAAGTATTGCGCCGATCAAATTGTGAGGAGGTGCGTGCCTAATGATGAGATACCGAGAGTCTTGTCTTTTTACCATGATTAAGCATGTGGAGGCCACTTTTGTTCACAAAAGACGGCCTTTAAGGTGCTCCATAGAGGGTTGTATTGGCCCACAATTTTCAAGGATGCACATGCTTATTGCAAAGCTTGTGCCCAGTGCAAACTTCTTGGTAGAGTCACCCGGAGGAACATGATGCCTCTAAACCCCATTCTTGTTATAGAAGTTTTCGACTGTTGGGGTATTGACTTCATGGGACCTTTTCCTAAATCCAATAATTTTGAATATATCTTGGTGGCGGTTGATTACGTCTCCAAATGGGTTGAGGCCATACCATCAAGGACTAATGACCACAAGGTGGTTTTGAAATTCCTCAAAGAATATATTCTGTCTAGGTTTGGCACTTCAAAAGCCATAATCAGTGATCAAAGGGTGCACTTTTGCAATTCCCCTTTTGCTCGGTTGATGGAGCATTACGGCGCTACCCATAAGATCTCCACCACATATCACCAGCAAACCAATGGCCAAGTTGAATTGGTTAATCGTGAAATAAAGGGGATTTTAGAGAAGACGGTCGATCCGTCGAAAAATGATTGGTCTTCTAGGCTAACTGATGCGCTTTGGGCGTATAGGATGGCCTATAAGACAAACTTAGGAATGTCCCCCTACCAGCTAGTTTATGGGAAAGCATGTCATTTGCCTGTCGAGCTTGAGCACCGTGCCTATTGGGCCATAAAGAAGCTAAATTTTTATATAGACGAGGGTAGTAAGAAGAGAAAGCTTCAACTCGACGAGTTGGAGGAAATTCGAAGGGAGCTCTACGAGAGTTCTAAAGTGTACAAGGCACGTGTTAAGGCATTTCATGATAAATGGATTATTCGTAAGCAATTCATAGTTAGTAACAAGGTGTTGTTATACAATTCACGGCTCCACTTATTTCCGGGCAAGTTGTAATCCCGTTGGATTGGCCCTTACGTTGTGTATAGAGTGTATGACCATGGAGCCGTTGAGATTCAAGATCCTGTGGATGGGACAATTTCTAAGGTCAATGGGCAACGGCTCAAACCTTTTCTTGAAGGTTTTGACACCGAGTTGGTGCCAATTCCTCTAGACGACCCCAAGGTTGGGGTTGAGTAGGCTCTTGTGAGCTATACTCTCTTTTTTTGTATGCCCCACGTTACATTCTTGGCATAAATTTTGTTCGTATTCGTGTCCATTGCATCCACATTTTGTCCGCATCCAAATGGAATTTCAAAGTTTACACCTGAATAGAACAAGGGGCGGATCGATCTGGGAAATTGGGGGATCGATCCGCGGTTTATTGGGAAAGGTATTGCCAGAACTGAGAAAAGGCGGATCGATCCGGCAATTCGAAGGGATCGATCCGTGGAGTTAGAGGGGTTCATTGCTTTTAAACTTCGTAAATGGATCGATCTGGAAATTTTAAGCGGATCGATCCGCGAATTTTGGGGAGCATTCTGCGAGAAACCTCTATAAATGGATCGATCCGCCATTTAGAGGGGATCGATCCGCGAATTTGAAAGGGCACATTAACACCGTTTTAAAAGGCCGGATCGATCCGGCCTGACTTCGGATCGATCCGCGGGGATGCAGCATCGTTTTAAAAGGTTGTAACTTCTCATTTCTTCTAAATTTTTCAAGACTTCTCTCAAACTCTCTCAAACCTCTTTTGCCCAAATCTTCTCCAACTCAACCCCTTTGCTCATCCATTCACAAGATCTTCCCTACCATTCACCCAAGGTATGTGTTTATCAACTCTCATCGATTGGTCTTCACGTTTAAAGGGTGATTGCACCCTAGGTTGTGTTTTATCCCTCATTGCTCACTATTGTGAAAACTTCAACCTTTGGGCGCGATTTTTCACCCTTTTCTCTTTATTTTAAGTTGATTTCTCGTGCATTTTGGCCGTGTTTCATGATCACGCCACATTGTGGCTTGTTTGGGATAGTTCCATGTTTCACATCTTGTTAAACTTTAAGAGTATTCGATCTGCCCACAAGGTGTTCGGTAGAATGCCGCATTGAAATTCCACCGTGCATTCGTCCAACCCACACGTGCATTTTCCAAACCGTCGCGTGCATTGTTCATAATTACTCATTTTAGGTGCATGTTGTCATTCTCGTGTGCGTTTTCACTATTGATTTCATGGCCTGTAGCATGTGACGCTTACCGTACGCACTTTGCCCATGCCTCGTGCCTATCGTCCTTTAGGGCATTTCATGAATTGTCCCAAATTTTCACGCCCATGTGTCGATTATGCACATGCCTTTGGTATTCACATGCATTTGTACTTAAGCATTTCATTAGCGTAGGGTTTACCGTCTTATTTGTTGAGCTTGCTCTTTTCAGGCAATGGTGAATCAACTAAAGTATGACAAGACCGAGTGCTCCCCGACCCGTGGGTATGACCGTTTCTGCTCAAAGACTGAGAAACAGTGGTTCGTTAACTTCTTTAAGTCGAAGAAGTCCATCCTACCTAAGCGGCCCATAGCTATTTTTGATTTTCTGAACGACGTGGTCCAGATCTTTCAAAACTGCCGATGGCTCACCCAGTTGGAACATTTGGGCGACTACAATAAGACGTGGGTTTGGATCTTCTTCGCTAGCTTAGTCACCACAGGCGATCGACTTTTGAGTCGTATGTTCGGGGTGTCCGAATCCCGGTCTCCCCGGCTACATTAACCGTATTCATGGGGGTTCCTCACATGGAAGACCCTGAGCCTTACTTGGACGACTAGCAGCAGCGGCCTGAACTTGATCTTATCGCCACCCGATTCACAGGTCGACCGACCAAGTGGGTTGGGGACTAGATCGCCCCATCTTCATTCACCAGGTTCTATCAGTGCTGCAGCATATTGTCACTGCTGTCGTATGGCCTACTCGCCACAAGACAGTCAGGGGGGACCACGGTACCCTCCTGTTCGCAGTAACTGACCCTAACGCCCGTGTTGATCTCACGAGCCTTATCATCTCACTTATGATCGCTGCGTCAAATGACACAACCGTAACTGCTAGCCTCCCGTTCCCTACCCTTATCACCCGGCTTTGCACCTCGCATGGGTGCGAGGCCTTAGCATTTGATATTCTCAAAGCCGCACCTTCCCTAATTAATAAAACAACGCTTGCCCGTAGTGACGCGTAGGTTAGAGCCGTGGTCAAGAGAGCCCGAGTGGAAGAAGAACTGTTTGGAACTCAGGCCGAGATAGGGGAGGAGGTACCAGCATAAGGTATGGTCGAGTTGCACTGTCGATTCGAGACCCTTACTACCACGCAGCGGCAGCAGGGCATGGAGATTGCAGGGATACAGAGTGATGTTCGTGGCTTACGGGGAGAGGTAGATGCATTCGGTATGAGCTATCGGTGGGACATGAGCATGCTGATTCGCTTCCAGTCTAATTCGTTCCGGATGCAGTCCCCAGGTGCGGACGTCCCAGATTACTTCTGCGACCCGTATGGAGCTGCAAGTGGCCCTGGCTCTTTTGGTAGTGCTAGTGGCTCAGGTGCCTATGGTGGTGCTGGTGGCTCGGGTAGCTATGGAGGTGGAGATGGAGACGGAGATGATGAGGATTAGTTGGGTGTGTACTCGTTTTTCAGTTAGGGATAATATTTTGCTTATGCTAGGGTGTGGTTATGCTCATTTCGTTAGACGTGGAGTTGCACTTTTGTGCTTGGATGATTGTGTTATTTTCTATTCTTAGATTTTGTTAACTCGGTATGGATGTTTATGGAATTTTGTTGGCTTATGCTTCTTTCTTTAAGTTGTTTGCCATGTCACAATTCTTCCTCTTCTTTTCTTGCTCTGTCGTTGTGGATTCTAACCTTGCAGGCACAGTTTATTACCGCCCGCTCCCTTTGCTTGCCTCCGGTAATATTGTTCTTCCCCTTGTACTTTATTGTTTCATTGAGGACAATGTTCAGTCCTAGTTGGGGGGTGTGAGAGCTTGCTAGCTTCTCTCATCGCAGTTTGAGTTCCTTTTTTATCTAAAAAAAAATATTTTATTATCTGGTGTTTCCAATGACTTTAGCATAGTTGCCCCATTCTAATGCCGAGCAATGACATGTGTCTTGAGAATTTTCTCTTGATTTTAGTATGTGACACTTTGTAATCCTACTAGCTCCATAACTATCTTGATTATAGTAAATTGCACGAAGTTTAAATCTTGGATTATCAAACACGTTGCATGACTACTTGTGTTAGGATGGTGTTTTAATGCAATTGTTATCCGAAAATCGTTCGAAACATATGTGGAGACGGTACCTTTGTGAGCTTTAGATCCTTTTCTCCATTGTTGAGCGTTACACACTTTAATTTTCTCTTTCTGAAGAACATATAAAAGTCGTAGATAATCTCATCTTCTTGCTTTGATTGTTCATTTGAGGAAATCTTTTGTGAAATACAAAACTTTTGCTTACCTGTCATTGTAGTGGAGAACAAAGAATCACATTTTCAGAGGAAATGAGTTAGGGCCTTATCACCATTCATAACCTCACCCACACACACCCTTCCTTCACTTAACCAACAACTTCCATATCCACGGTTGAACTACATTTGTGGGATGTCTTTGCATGAGATCGTGTTTGTAAGGTTGTAAAAGAGATTGAACCATGTTGTTGTGAGGGTAAAAAAAAAGGGAAAGAAAAAGAGCTTCTTAGTCAATTGTACTCCTCTTTTTGAGCTTCAAAGAAATATTTGTGAATAATTCATCTCTTGTGATCATCTGCATCCATGCATTCAATAAATCCCAAGTTTGTACTCAAATATCTCATTTCATTTACCCTTGTCGTTCACCTCATATCACTTGCCCACTTTACAACCCCCTCAAGGCCCAAGTTAATCCTCAAGTTGTGTGATTCAAAGTTTGAAACGGATGTGACAAGTAGTCAGAGTTATTCCACATCCTCTAGTGAATAGTATCTTTCATGGGATTAATTTTTACTCATTTTTCACGCCTACGTTCTTCATCATTGGCAAGTGCGTGGCTTTGATTTCCATTTCCATTACTCTGTTTGCCCGCATGCCCCGAGTGTATTACCCATTTCAAGTGATTCATTTTTAGAGTGTAATACCAGTGAGAATTAAGTTGAAGTGTGTTTTGAACGAAATCCAGATTATGAAAGCATTGTCATCTTCTTGATAGTTGTAGTTATGCGCTTCACACAATACACGCATCCAAGTTTGAGCTCAATGAAATTTATCTCATAATCTTGATAGTTTGATAACTTGTTGGATTTGCGTGTCGTGTACTAAAATCTTTTTTGAAAACTCTTGGGACTATGTGAAGTGTCGGCATTACAGTATGGGCAAATATCATGAGGAAGCAAAATGTTTGTGGGTATCATTCTAAGAACCCTCCGGAGACAACACTCCGCCTCTATGGGTAACCTAGAGGTTTAACGGCTTGTTGCATATTCTCAATGCAATCGTGTTCCCCACGAAAACGGTTTATCTTTCATTTTAAATAAATTGTTGTGCAAGGTTATTCTTAAATCTCTTGGTATTTAGCTTTGTTGCTAAGAGACTAGCAACATGCTAGTTGGGGGGTGTGATTCGTGTCCAATATTGTATTTTAAACTTCATAATTTTACCCGTATTGGACCCGAATTATTACTCAAATCATAGAATTAATGGATAAATTATGCTTTTAATTATTCGTATTGTTACCCTCTGTTAACTAATAAAGGTCCCCTTTTTGTAGGTTTTGTATGCTTGGGTATAGTGGAACCCACCCCTTTTGGCGCTCTTGAAGTAAAAAGAAACAAGAAAGAAATTTCAGGAAGAGCGGATCGATCCGCCATTCTGAGGGGATCGATCCGCATGTTTGATGGGAAGTTATCAGCCAATTAGATGAAAGTCGGATCGATCTGCCATAATGAAGGGATCGATCCGCGATTTTACCATGGCATTCTGCGAGAGCCATCAGTAAATGTATCGATCTGGCTTTTATGAGCGGATCGATCCGCGTCTTCTCGTGAAGCCAGTAAATCCCCAGATGAAAGGCGGATCGATTCGCCCATTACGAAGGGATCGATCCGCGCCTCTGCTGAAGACTATCTTTTTATTACAACTTTGCCCTTTTTGTGGGAAGACTATATATAGTTAGTGATATTGTTTTGATTAGGGCTAGCTTGTTTTTCTAGTTGTTTTTACTTAGTATTCCTTAGGGGCTAAACTCTCTCTCAAAAATCATCTCATCTCTCTCCCTCATTACTCCCCATCCACCAATACTTACTTCCATTTAGTGTTAGAGAGAAGAGAGGGTTAATGAATTGAATTTTTGGTAGTTTTTATTGAAGATTTCTTTGGATATCCTTTGGCATTTATGTGGATTTTCTCTTGTTGGTATAACTTCTTTTCCTCTCTCTTTAATGTTGTTGTCATTATAATTATGAGTAGCTAGACCTTGAAGGTTGGGGATCATAAACCCACCATTGGACCCATGTGCATTTTATTGTTGAAATCACACACTTTGTAGCACATCTAGAGTTCATGGGTGTATGGTTGGGTGTTTTGAGACTCCACTTCCAATGTCAAGCATTGAAAGTTTCTAAATCTCTAAACTCTAACCCTACACCCATGTTTTGAATTGGAACATCCACCTAGCATGTTGGTTGTCTACCACATGTTTGATGGATTGTCACAATGAAATTTTTACTCTAGAATGTGCTACGAGTATTGACGTCATGTGTTGTTTGGTCCAAGGTGGGGGAATGCTCCCCAACCTCGATTTTTCCATTTGCAAAACCCCCAAACTTTACTTAAACTTAGCTTTGTTCAAAGTCACTTTCCATTTTCTAAATAGGCATTATAATCTAATTTAACACCAATTGAATCAAACCCATAGTCGAAAAGACTCATTTCTATGTCTTAGTTTGTTACTCATTCTTCGCATTATAATTGGTTATTAAGCGCCCACCGAGTATTGTTGCACTCCAATCCCTGTGACCTCGACACCCTACTTCCAACATACCACGTTTGTAAAAGGGTAATAGAAGAACTTGATTTTGACCCCATCAGCTACTTCACTATTAGGAGCCACAGTCAAGTTAGAACAAGTGTGCAAGGATTATCCTTTACGACTAGGAGACCATGAGATCCCTGCAAGGTTGATTGTCCTATCAATGAAGGAGTTTGACATAATCCTAGGAATGGATTGGCTCGCTCAGAATCAAGCAAAATTAGATTGTGCGAGGAAGAGAATTACATTCTCCGACAGTGGGAATCAATCTTTTGATTTTCAGTGTAACCCTTTGGGAGATATGTTTCTCACAAGATGCCTAGAGAACATCGAAGTCGTCAGTACAGAAATGACAGTGTCATCTATACTTGTAGTCAAGGACTTTGAAGAAGTATTTTAAGACATTTCTGGTTTACCACCTGAGAGAAGTGTAGAGTTCTGTATTGAACGTATACCAGGAACTGCACCGATCACTAAGGTTCCCTACAGAATGGCCCCCGCCGAACTATCGGAGTTGAAAGAACAAGTTCAAGAATTGGAGAATTTGGGTTTTGTACGTCCATGTACATTACCTTGGGGAGCACCAGCATTATTCGTGAAGAAGAAAGATGGGACACTTCGACTGTGTATAGAATACCGAGAATTGAACCGAGTGACTATCAACAATAAGTATCCCTTACCTTGGATCGATGATTTATTTGATCAACTACAGGGAGCTACAACATTCTCCAAGATGGATCTATGGTCACGATATCATCAATTGAGGGTACAGAAGGAAGACATACCTAAAATTGCTTTCAGAACCCGGTATGGTCACTATGAGTTTTTGGTGATGCCGTTTGGAATGAGGAATGCCCCGGTAGTGTTTATGGATATGATGAATAGAGTGTTCAAGCCTTATATGGATTATGTTTTCATTGTCTTCATAGATGATATTTTGATCTATTCTAGGTCAGAAGAAGAGCACGAGCGACATCTATAGATTACGATGCAGACACTCAAGGATCATCACTTGTATGCCAAATTCAGTAAGTGTGAGTTCTGGTTGCAAGAAGTGAAATTTTTGGAAAATAAGGTATCGTCTCAAGGAATTTCTGTGGATTTATCAAAGACAGATGTTCTATCAAACTGGGTTAGGCCAACCAACCCTACGGAGGTTAGGAGTTTCCTTGGACTCGCAAGTTATTACCGGATATTTGTCGAAGGATTCTTTAAGATAGCTGAACCGTTGACCGGATTGACCAAGAAAGCTCAAAAATTTAAGTGGACAGAGAAGCATGAGCGCGCCTTTCTAGAGTTGAAAGGGAGACTCACCACAACACCGGTACTAGCTACACCCAAGCCTGATGAAAAGTTCACTATTTTGGGTGATGCGTCATATCAAGGATTAGGGTGTGTGCTTATGCAAGATGGTAAAGTTATCACCTATGGATCTAGATAGCTGAAACTGAATGAGTTGAATTACCCCACTCATGATTTGGAATTGGCTGCAGTAGTATTCGCACTCAAGATTTGGAGACATTATCTCTACAGTGAGAAGTTTGATTTATTCTCCGATCACAAGAGTTTGAAATATTTGTTCACACAGAAAGAGTTGGACATGAGGCAACGCAGATGGATGGAGATAATTAAAGATTATGACTTCACATTAGAATACTACCCTGGTAAAGCTACCACCCTAGTAAAGCTAATATGGTCGCTGATGCTTTGAGTCAACAAACTTGTGGGACAATTGCCTCCTTGATGGTTAGAGAATGGTGAGCCTTGGAAACATTGGCTGAATTTGATGTACAGAGTGCCGAGGAAGGAGAAGGGTAACTATTCTGATGCCTTATCCTATCGCCTACTGTTATTGACCTCATTATCGAAGCGCAGAAAGAAGTTCCAGACATGGCTTGTTAAGATGACAGAAAAGGATCCGATAGAATGGAAAATAGGGATTAATGGAGGAGATGGATGCAGAGACAGATTATGTGTACCCAATTGTGAAAATTTGAGAAATGATATTCTAGAGGAAGTACATAAGTCAAGATTTACCGTTCACCCTGGAGGAACAAAGATGTACATGGACTTGAAAAAAAATTTCTGGTGGGAAGGTATGAAGAAGAACGTGGCCGAATTCGTATCCAAATGTTTGACGTGTCAACAAGTCAAAGCCGAACATCAGAGACCCTTGGGATTGTTGCAACCGCTACCTATTCCAGGATAGAAGTGGGAGCATATAACCATGGATTTTGTAATAGGATTGCCCCGGTCTCTGCAAAATTATGACGCCATTTGGGTAATTGTGGATCAATTAACTAAGTCGGCACACTTTATTGCCTATAGTATGACATACACGGTAGAAAAGATGAGCCGGATGTACATACAACAAGTTGTGAGGCTTCACGGTGCACCCGTGTCGATTGTGTCAGACCGGGATGCACGCTTTACTTTCGGGTTTTTGGAAAGTCTGCAAGAAGCTATGGGAACCTCGCTCAAGATGAGCACTACTTTTCACCCTCAGACAGACGGACAAACTGAGTATGTTAATCAGATCATAGAGGATATGCTTAGGGCTTGTGTTATCAATTTTGAAGAAACTTGGGAGACACACTTGCCTTAGTTAATTCGTGTATTACAATAGCAATCACACCCGTATTGGGATGGCTCCATTCGAAGCATTGTATGGACGACCATGTCGCTCCCCGTTGTGTTGGGCAGAGGTTGGAGACACAGAGTTGTTGGGTCCAGATTTGGTGAGAAAAACTAACGAGAAGATTTCTGTGGTCAAGGAAAGGATGAAAACCGCACAGAGCAAGTATAAGAGTTATGTCGATCGACGATGAAAGGACTTGGAATTCAGTGTTGGAGATCACGCACTTCTAAAGGTTTCACCGACCCGAGGAATGGTGCATTTTGGTCTCAAGAAAGGGAAGTTAGCCCCCGCGTTTCATAGGACCGTTCGAGATTTTGGATCGTGTTGGAAAAGTGGCTTATCGACTCGCACTACCACCAAAGATGTATGGGGTTCACAACGTGTTTTATGTTAGTATGCTGAGAAAGACATACGAAATCCCTCATACGTGGTTAGTTTTGAAGATATTGAGACGAGCCATAATGCTCGTATAAGGAGAGGCCCGTGAAAATTCTGGATCAGAGTGTCAAGAAGTTGAGGAATAAGGATATCCCATTGGTAAAGGTTCAATGGAATCACCATGACGAGAATGAAGCCTCGTGGGAAGTCGAAGCTGATATGAGGAAAAAGTACCCGAAGTTGTTTCATGACTAGTTAGTCTAGAATTCGGGGCGAAATCCTGTTTAAGGGAGGAAGGATGTAACAACCTGTAATTTCAATTAATTTCTAATTGCATTTCCATATTTACTCTAATTTGTATTACTTGCTTTATTCAATAGAAAGTCTTTAATTGGAGTCAAACGGTAATTTTTATAAATTCAAGAATACCAGTGTTATGTTTTCACAACTGTGATTTCATAAGGATAGACTTCTTGAGATGAATTTCAAATCTGTACTTTCATAACGGTGAAAATATTTACTTATGACTCAAACTGTATAAAAATAGAAGATTATTTCTTATGTCAATATAATTTTTTTGCATTTTTGTGGTGATCACCGTGCCACAAAAATACCAGTTATGTTTGAAAACTGTCCACGCCGTGTTTGAACTTCCACAAATTTTGAAATCTCCGTAAAGCAAGACTTGACACTTGCTTTAATCTCATTAATACTTGCAATGATTGGCCAGGCTTGCTTGGGAATGCAAAATTGTTAAGCTTTAACTTTGTGCCATAAGCTATTTTCCCAAACACTTAAAGTGATTCCTAGACTAGTTGCTTATGCCTTGTTTGGCTATGCTTACCTTGTGTGTGTTAATGTTGGGCCTTAAGCTACATTTCCAAACATCTAACTTGACCCCCATGCACTTAATTAGCCCCTAAAATCTGATCATATATGTATATATGTATGTATAAATTCTGTATATTATGTTTATATGCATAATTCAATTAGTAGAGTGAGCTTGAATCTACTTGGAGCCCAAGTTCTATTGATTTCCCTATATAAACTCACAATACACTCTCACACAACACACATTCAGTTCATTTTAGACTGATATACAGAGAGAAAAAGAGAGAGAATTCAGAGAGATAGAAAATTTACAGAAATTTTAAAGAGAAAGAAAGCTCTTCTCCATAGCTTGAAGCTTGAATTAGGTTTGCTAATTCTTGATTATTTCTCAACAATTTCTTCAATCACCTATCTCAGTGAGTATTATTAACTCACTTAGAATGTAAATTCCTGTTTATTTACTGTTGTATTAGTTTAATTTTGAAATCACTATTCTTGATTTTGTCCATGGAAGTTCAAGCTTGAAAACATGATTTTACCAAACTCAACCAAAATTCATTTTTAGAGATGATTATGAAAGATTGCATATCATAGAGGCTAGGTTAAAGTATTAGAACCTAATTCATTCATATCGCAACGTATATTAGAAATTAAGTTTCGTCACTTCTAAAATTTTTGTAAAATCCAAGAGCTGTGTTTCGATTCATGTTAAATCGATTTCATATTCATAATCCTTGTGGAAAAATGAAGAAAACCATATATTATAAGGATTAGCTGCATTCGGATTTCAAAATGGGTCAAAAAGGACCCTTAAAACTGAAACAGGGGAACAAAACGAAGAAGATGAAGTCTCAGTACTGACTCGCACACGCGAGCGACCCCTTGAGCGAGCCGCGCAAGTGACCTTTGTAATTTCTGACAATTTGGAATTTTTATAAAGAAATTAAAGAAAAGTGGCATACCGCGCAAGCGACCTGGCCTTTTCTGGTTTTGTCTGTTTTCTGTTAAAGAACTGTTTGGAAGAAGTTTGAAAGGTTTTTAAAGTTCTGTTTGGGAGATATGATAAAACAGAATCATGTTCTTTATGTTTTGTTATAAAGGGATGGATATTAGTCTGGATTATCCTCGTATGTATGTTGTTCTTGTTTTCCAGTGATTTACACCTCTGTATAGAGTTGTATTGACATACATGTGAGTCAAGTTTACATGCATGGTGAGTAATGGTCAGTGTGAAAAGAGTAAGTGGTTGAGATTGTGTGTTGGACACTCCCTGGTACTTGTGTACTAAAGCGTGATGTTTTGAGAATACGGTTTAGTGTATCTTTGAAATGCGACGGTGACAAATTTGGACACTCCCTGGCGTCCATGGTAGCGTTAAAGTGTGTGACACCGACTTGAACATTCTCTGGCACCCGAGGTAGTGCTAAAGTGTGGCCTACTGAACATTCCCTGGCATTTGTGGTATGACTAAAGTGTGAGGCAAACTGGACACTCCCTGGTACCCCGTAGCAAAGTGTGAGGCAAACTGGACACTCCCTGGTACCCATGTACTAAAGTGTGGTCACCTTAGTGTTTCAAGATACTGGAGCAAGAGAGTTGGATGATGTGTTGTCGAGAGAAAAGAGTTAGTTAGATGAGAATGGTTGCATTGTTCCTTGCATGGTCACATGTTCTATGGATTGAAGACTATGACATTATCTTTACTGTTTTATAATTTGAATTCATATTGCTAACCTGTTGGTTAATGAAACCTGTAAGAAAATGATAATGGTAAGTGAGTATGTTTTACATTATGAGTACGTGTTTTTAATACTCACCAACTTCATGAAGCTGACGGCGTTGATGCGCCCTGGACATTCGTGTCTAGGTTTTTCAGGTTATAATCAGGCTGGATCGTACGACTATGCGAACTGAAAACAACTACCTAAGGAGAAAATTTGTTATTATTGCTTTATTTTGTGAAACTGATTTTGTAATAAGGATGACTGTAATAGATGTTATTATTTTGTTTCAAGGCGGGTTATGCCTTTAGTTAATCACGTGCTGTAATAATTAGTAACTTGGAAAAATATTGTAAGCCTTGATTGTTCTTACTCTGATTTAAATTATTATAATGTTCGACGTTTGGGACAGAATCGATCCTTCAAACTGTCGCAACCTACGGGTCCATAAAGGAAATTAAATGCTTTCCTTATTTATGCTACGTCGGGGCGTGACAATAACAATCCCCCAACTAGGTAAAGAAGATAACTCTCCTTCCAAAGAAAATTATAAAGCATTAAATGTACAAGCTAAGCCAAGTCAAAGGAAAAGCAAAACTTGATGTAGTAACAATGATAGAATTTAAATATGAAATTTTGATTCAAGGCTAAAGTTCACAAACTCGCAATTGCAATATACCAAGTCCAACGGGGCTAAACCTCCAACGGGGTTATCAATAATGAGCGTAGAACCCAAACGATCTACCTCCAAATACAAAGTAATCATAAATACCAGTAGTAGAATATGTACTAGTATAAAACAAGAGGTATGTCCCTATAACAATGCGGAATCAAAGATGGAAGAATCCGATTATACACTATATTCCCCTGAAATGAAAGGGAGAGAAATAATGGAATCATAGATAAGATCCAATAAAATGTGGTAAACAACCCATGACAAGTGATCAGATAATCACAAGGGATCGAAAATAGAATCTGGTGAAAACAATAGACATCGTCTACCAATCCAAGCAATGGAGAAAAAAAACTCTCAAGTCATGAAATGAAAACAAATTATCTCATAACCTCAATAACACAATCGACAACTGATTGACAAAGGAATAAGGTTAACTCAAGTAAACATCTCTGGAAGATGGGGAGCAACACTGACTTTAAAAAAGTATGCTTATAAGAGCTCAACACGTTAACTAAATCGAAGAAGTCAACTAAATAGACTTGCAAAAAAAAAATCGGCGTAAGGAACAACATGGATATAAGCAAGTCCGAACAATAGGGCTCTCAAGTTATGAAATAAAATGAATCATTTCATAACCTCAATAACTCAACTGATTTCTTACTAGCCAAAGAGTAAGGTTAGCACAAAAGCAACATCCCATGAAATATAGGGAACAACACAAATTAGCAAAAGTATGTACGTTCGAGTTCAACGCAATAATAAGGTCGAAGAATCCAACTAAACAAACTTGTCGAATAAAATCGACTCAAGGAATGACATGGGATACACATTAATCTGAACAATGTAGGACTCTCAAGTTATGAAACAAGAATTAATTATTTCATAAATTCAACAATCTAGTTGGTACCTCATCTACTGGGGAGTAAGGGTACCATGGAGGTAAATCGGAAAAGAATAAAGAACAACACTTACTTGTGGAGAGCACGACACTCTCGAGTTCGATATGCTATATATATATATGAAAAAAAAATCAAAGTACTCAACTAAACAATAGTATGAAGTTGAAATCAATTTCAAGCATAACAAGTCCAAAGGAAGGACATCATGATGCCAAATGTGGCAATTGGGAACACCCAAATAAAATGTAAGGGTGAGGTGGATTATAATCAAGAAGACATAAGTTTTTCATCAAGAAAATTTGAAAGGATGTGATATGGGTACCCTTCCAAGAAGGCTAAAAACAATGGGGGCAAAAAGGCCTTTTCGAGAATCGAAGATTACAAGGATCAATCAATAGATCTAATTCAAGTAAGTATTACAAAGTGAGGAACTATACTTGCTCACAAGAAAGAAAACACGGAAACATATAGTGTTTTTCAAAATAAAGTCAAATGTTAACCAAACAATGTCAATAGTGAATTTCTAGTAGGGACAGATAATCAATTCAAGGAAATGGTCCTACTAACTCAACAATAACATACCCATCAAAACGGTCTAGGCATTTCAACATAGAATAGTGAAAGAAGGTTCACAAACTAATGAGACAATCATTTCTCAAGAAAAGTGACTATCATTTGAATCTACAAGAATTTACTAATTTAGGAAAAAAAATTTATTATTAAGCAAAGAAATTGATAGGCTCGAATAATCTATTACAAGATAAGAAGGTTGAATCATTATTCAATGGACTCGAATGATTTACACGAGAAGAACAAAGTTGAATCATTAATCAATGGACTCGAATGATTTCCACAAGAATAAGAAGGTTGAATCGTAAATCAACAAATCGTACGATAAAGATGCCCGTAGTTAACTCAAAGGAATTATATAATTCTTTTAACGAATAAGAGATTAAAGAAAACTCCAAGAATCGACAATACGATAATGAATAAAGGAGAAAACACCTCACAACATCAAATAAGTTACAAGTAGTCAATATGAATACATCGATTACAAGTAACTACCCAGCGCTATTAAAATTATGTCGTATATCACTTTAACTTTATTTAATCATCCAAGTAGCATCGCACAAGGAGCAAAGCAAATCTCATGTTACATTAATGTAAACATATAGAGCATATGCATGTAAGCATGGGAACACATAATCCCAGAGGCATGTAACATCAAGCATGCTCGACAAAGAACTTTCAATTTAAAGTAAGCAATGACATAACTCATCATGTATAACTATAAAGCAATCTAACGAACACATGTATACATAAGATTTGTTACAAGGTGTTTAGACATGTGGTCATTTAAGCATATAAGCATGTTAGCACATAATCGTGTAGGCAAGTAAACATGCTCACTTAATCAATATCTCAACTTTAAATGATAACTTCAAATTTAGTTGATCACTTATGATCACAATTTAAATAACAAGTAATAGCCATGCATAGGTCTAATAAACTCCCAAAGTTCCAAAGTATTCGAACCCGGTTAGCTCTGATACTAATCTGTAACACCCCAAAATCCACGACACGTGGACGGGTCAAAGAGTCCAAGAAAGAGGTTAAGAAGAAGAAGAAGAGATCCTAAGTGGACCAACCAAACAGTGCGGAAGCCACAAGAGAATCCTACGTGGATTCCAAAGAAAAGTAAAAAATTCAAGGATCGACCCATGAGGACCAAACGGGTCAAATAGGGTCAATCAACATTGCTTTGGTTTTTTAAGAAGTTTTAAAATGATAGAAAAAAGAAGTATCGAGAGTTGAAGAAAAGAAGAAGAGGTTTAATTGAAAGTTTTCATGAAATCAAGGTCTGAGAATTTACAACCAAACGGTCCCTTAAAAATCAAAAGTAATATTTTTCCCACAACATACAAGCCACTGGCTTAGTATAAACCAAATTAAAATTTTAAAATTTAAAGTTTTAGAAAAAAAAAATTACTATTCACGGACAGAGGATCTTTCGACCAGTACCCTTCGACCGGTCGAATGTCCTCTGTTCATTACTCCTACTAAATTTTCATGTTTTGGAAATTTTCTACGTATAGGACCTATATAGCTATACCATTAATATATCAAAACGACCCAAAGGAACAACGGAACATCTGAACCAATGTGGACATGATTTAAAAGGGTCTAAGTGAAAGGACAAACAAGTGTCCGAATCAACATGAATAGTCATTTAATGTTAACATGCGTCCATAGGCGACTAAAAGTCCCAATTACAAGTTTGATTACATTAAGTCTGGGATTCTAACATTGTTCTAAGTAAAGGGCTAAACATGAGCCCGAGTCAAGTATCAAATGAATTGAACTACATGATTCACATATATTACAATGTCTTTCTAGACAAAACTAGAAGCTTGAAATATTTTCAAAACTAATATTCTTCTTGAAAGAAATCTTCAAAGTATGATGACATGCGTCGAGTAATTCTTGGGCCTTGCCCTAACTTGATAATACCAGAAAAATGATTTGTCGTTTTTATGAGAACGACGGCTCGTAGAAAGTGTAATAACCTGCATTTCCATTTAATTTAAAAGTCATGCCCATATTTAATTTATGTGTATTTGCATTGGCATATTTAAATTCTATTAGCATGGTCTGCTTTTATTTTAATTCCAGTCACTTGTTTGGAATATTAATGTCTTATCTAATTCATATTTAAATTCTATTGGGGGTCAAACTGCAATTTTACAAAAGTTAGTAATACCTGTGTGGATTTCAAAATCTGTATTTCAAAACGGTGAAAGTAACCTCTACAGACTCAATCAGTATTTTTATGAAACCAGGAAATCAATTCCTCAGTTAAAATGAATTTCCCGTATTTTTGTGGTGACCACCGCGCCCCGAAAATACCAGTTTATGTTCAAAACTGTCCGCGCTGTGCTAAACTTCCCCAGATTTTGGAAGTGACCGATTTGGACATTTACTTTATTGCCATTTATGGCAAGTAATCATTGGATAAGGCATTGTTTGGGAATGATTAGCTTATATGTGCAAATGTTGTGCCATAAGCTAAGTTGCCAAACATCTTGCAATTGACCCCTACTCTAATTCACAGCAATCCTATACATCCATATACGTATCTATATCTGTGTAATTAGTTAATTAAGAGCTTAACTCAATTGTAGAGTGAAGATAACACAACTTGGTCCCCAAGTTCTTCACAATTGGCCCTTTATATGTACTCCATCATACACACACCTCTCACACTTTCACATTCTGAAAACCTGAGAGAAGGAGAGAGTGCAGTGAGTTATAGTTCAGAAATTATATAGAGAGAGGAAGCTTCAAGACTCCATAGCCAAAGCTTGGAGTACTTTATTTTTTTTGTGCATATCTTTCTCAACATATTCTCATCTCTTCATCTTTGTCAATCAGTGAGTATTCTAAACTCACTACCAATGTAATTTCATGCTTAAGTACTGATTGTATGTGTATATTGAAAATCACCATTGATGAATTTTGGTATGAACTTCAAAGCTTGAAAACATGGATTTCCAAAACTTAACCAAAATTAGTTTTGTGAATGAAATATGATAGATTATAGTGTGTAGAGTATATGGTTGTAAAATTAGAGCTTAATTCGTTCATAGGAGAAAGTATATTAAGAATTAGTTTTTGACATGTTTTAGTTTTTCATAAAATTCAAGAGTTATGATTTGATTCTTGTAAAAATAACCTTGGAATCTTAATCCTTGTTGAAAAACAAAGAGATCCATATATAATAGGACATATATACTAACAGAATGGAAATGGGTCAAAAAGACCCCTGTTTTGCCGAAACAGAGAAGTCTGGGGGAAGAAGACGAAGCCTCAGCTTCATCTCGCGCCACGATCGCGCGCGCGAGAATCGCGCGAGTGGCCTGCGCGAGCGACCCCTCGCGCGAGCGGCCCGCGCGCGCGAGGTAGGCTTCCCCAGGCAGACGTAAGAGTTTATATATATATATTTGAAAATTGGCTGGTCGCGCAAGCGAGGGTCGCGCGAGAACCCCTTCGTGCGAGCGATCCGCGCGCGCGACCCTGCTTTCCTCAGGCAGACAGAAAAGGTTATTAATAAAGGAAAAATGGGCTTATCGCGCGAGCGACCCTTCGCGCGAGCGGCCCGCGCGCGCGAGGTAGTGCAGTTTCTGTTTTTGTCTGTTTTCTGTTAAGGGACTGTTTGGATGAAATTTATATACTGTTAAGGCTCTGTTTGGGAATTTAGTTGATCAGAACTCTATTTGGTTATGTTTAACTGATTTAAACATTGTAGTATAACTCATTAATTCCCGTACGCGTGTTGTTCCTTAATTCAGCATTATTGTTTAAATGCATATCATTCATGTGGGTCAGTAGTACATGCATATGGGTGTCAGTCTGTGTGGAAAAGAGTAATGGTAGTGTGGAAAGGGTATGAGTTTGTGTTTGTGGTCGTGGGTGTGGTTGAGTATGAGTTTGTGGTTGTGGTCGTGGTTGTGGTTGTGGTTGTGGTTGTGGTTGCGATTGTGGAAGAGGGTATCTTTGAAATGCGACGGTGGCAAATAAGGACACTCCCTAACGCCCATGGAAGCGTTAAAGTGTGTGAAGCCGAACTCGGACATTCCCTAGCACCCATGGTAGTGCTAAAGTGTGGCCTACGGACACTCCCTGATAACTCAAGTCTGGATACTGTGTGAGGGGTTGCCCCGGTATTTGCATGGCGGTTAGGGTATTCAAAGTGTGAGGCATTGGACACTCCCTGGTACCCCGGACCAAAGTGTGAGGCACTGGACACCCCCTGGCGCCCCGTTGCTAAAGTGTGGCTATCTGAGTGTTTCAAAGATACTAGGAGTAGGATAGTGGGTTGTTGTGGCTGTCGAGAGAAAAGAGTCGGCGAGATGAGTGTGGTGCATTGTCTCATTTCACGAGTATCTGTATTTATGAATGAAAGACTTTTATTATATTCCTTGTTGTTTTATAAAATAAATTCTTTCAGTATTTTAATAATGGAAAAAGGTAAATGGGTATGCTTTACATTCAAAGTCATGTTTTTAATACTCACCAGCTTCTTGAAGCTGACGACGTTGATGCGTCCTGGACATTCGTGTTCAGGCTTTTCAGGTTTTAACCAGGAGGAAACATATGACTACGCTAATTGAGGTGGCTGCTGTTGGAATAAAGAAACTGTTTATTTTATGCATTAAGTTTATTTGTTTGAGTTTTAAACTGTTTTGTTTTAAGGATGACTGTAACAGACTTTAAGTTATTATTTTATTTTCAAGGCGGTTTGTGCCTTAGTTGACCCCGGTTTATAAGATGTAATAAGATAGAAAATTTTTGTAAGCCTTGATTGCTTTACTCTGATTATTATGTTTGTTTGTTTGACGTTTGGGACGGAATCGATCCTTCAAACTGTCGCGACCTACGGGTCCATAAAGGAAATTAAACGCTTTCCTTATTTATGCTACGTCGGGGCGCGACAGGATTTAGTGGTATCAGAGCCAGGTTATTATTTATCACAAGATAGTTTAGCCAGGTTAGGGTTTACCAGTATAGACCCGATTCCACATTCCATTAAGTGTTACACACCCGATGATACGACAGGGAGGATAGACTCAGAACCCAAACGCCTAAGATTATTCTGTTCTGACTTTAAGTAGTACCTTTTCAGGTATGGATCCAGCTCCCCCACTTTATGTACCAGACAGGTTCGGAGGACACTTCGTGTTACCTGGGGCAGTGATCCCAGCTTTTCTCGACTTATATCAGGCGGCCGTAGAGCAGTTAGCCGTGATGACGGTAGTATCTGAGGTTTGGCACCAGGTCCACGTGGTAGGCCTAGTTGACCTGACCCGTATCCGTTTTGAGCTTCGATATTTCGCAGAGGCTCAGCGTCTAGTTTTGGTCGAGGTTCTGCGGTTGGTCGATAGCGATGCTTTCTACCTTCCCCTCGAGATTCAGGTCGTGCATGCCCACCTGGCTCAGTTGGAGATGCCTCCGCCGGTGGTACCCATTGCTGAGGACGATGCAGAGGTTGTCCACGTGGTCCCAGTAGGTGGGGAGATCTTAGAGGACGGCATAGGTCTGGACGATCTTGCCGCTGAGCTCGAGGCTGAGCTAGCACTTGAGCTAGCCCTGCCTGAGGAGATGGTAGATGAGGCGGATGCTCCTGTACCTGCTTCATCGTCCACCTCTCACAGCTATGACGGGGTTGGACCGTTCGTTGTTCAGCGTTTTCGCCCTGTCGATTCGCTAGATCTCCTGATGGCCGCTTATGGAGATGATTGACGTTTTAGTTACGACTTGTACATATTAACTACTTTTAACTATTAGCTCTGTCTCTTTTTGCAACTGTAATTACATGCATTAGAGTGTAGGGCAATGACCCCATTTTTGTAACATTAACTCTTGCATGCGTCCTAACCCATGCAGATAGGGTAGGCATTGATCTGACCATACATGCTTTTTGTATCTACTTGGCAGAAGTTATATATATAAGATATACTCTTTTGAATGTTGTTGTCATTTAAATTACTTCATAACACTGTTGCATGCATGTTCTCATTCTACTACCACTATCATGCATAGAATGGCTGGAGGAGTCAGGAGAAACAGGAACCTGATCGAGGGAGCACCCGAAGCTGCAGATCCTACCGGGATGTTTGAAGCGTTTATCAGACGTCTAGAAAGAATCGGTAATACGAACGACAACCGAAGAGACCGCCAAACGGGAGATAAGTTGCTAGAAAGATTCCGTGCTCTAAGGCCCGAACAGTTCGCGGGTACCGCGGAACCCTGGAAAGCGGAACAGTGGTTGAGACAGATGGACCGGATGTTTGAAGCTGTCCAATGCAACGAGATAGACAAGAGAAGATTAGCTACATTTCAGTTGACCGATGCTGCCGCAGATTGGTGGGATTCGGTCATAGCTACTATCGGGAATGGAGCTGCAACGGGAATGACATGGACTGCGTTCAAGGGGAGATTTTTGGAGAAGTACTTCCCGGCTACGGAGAGGCACAGAAGAGAGAAGGAATTCATGGACCTGACGCAAGAAACCAAGTCGGTGCAAGAGTACACCACACAGTTTGAAAGACTGTCTCGGTTTGCCCCACACCTGGTTGATACCGAGGAGAAGAAGATCCGCAAGTATAATCAAGGGCTGACACCGCAGATTCGCCGCTTGACTCTCGGCCACTTGGATAAATCGTTTGAAGGACTTGTTGGTTTGGCTACCGATCTGGAAGAGGATGCTCGAGTGAGCCGAAAATAATTTGAATTCCGACCGCCTCAAAGGGGTAATTTTGGGAATAGACCACCAATGAACCGTACCCAAGGGCAGAAGAGGAATTTCGACGGAAGCAAGAAGACTCGGGCTATTACCTATCCGACTCAACCTCGAGTAGGAGAAGGAAGTAGTAGTGGAAAGTGTTTCAACTGTGGCAACCCTGGTCATTTGGCTCGTGATTGTAAGGCACCAAGGCGTGCTACTCAGCAAGGGATAGTCTGCTTCAACTGTGGTGAACCAGGTCACATCAGCAGGTTCTGTACTGCTCCTAAACAGGTGACTTATGGTCAACAGGGTCAGACTCGCTTGAATGCTGTTATCCCTGATGCCGCTGGATATGATGGAACTGCGTATGAAGAAGGAAATTATGGAGAAGCTCAACCTGATCAGCAAGCAGTAGAAGGTACATTAACTCTGTTTAACTCCCATGTTAAAGTGTTATTTGATACGGGTGCTGCTCTTTCGTTCATATCTGTTAATACAATTCGAAGATTGGGTATTTTACCTCATCGCTTAGAGAAAGCTTTGAAGGCTACTTCGCCATTAGGAGCTGTGGTCAGATTAGGACACGTGTGCAAGGATTGTCCCTTACGGTTAGGAGACCGTGAAATCCCTGCTAGGTTGATTGTCCTATCAATGAAGGAGTTTGACATAATCCTAGGAATGGATTGGCTCTCTCAGAATCAAGTGAAGTTGGATTGTGCGAGGAAGAGAATTACATTCCCCGACAATGAGAATCAACCCTTTGATTTTCAATGTAACCCTACGGGAGATATGTTCCTCACGAGATGCTTAGCCAACATCGAAGTCGTCATTACAAAGGTGACAGCGTCATCTATACCTGTAGTCAAGGACTTCGAAGAAGTGTTTGAAGATGTTGCTGGTCTACCGCCCGAGAGAAGTATAGAGTTCTGTATCGAGCTTATACCGGGTACCGTACCGATCACCAAGGTTCCCTACAGAATGGCCCCCACAGAACTGTTGGAATTGAAGGAACAAGTTCAAGAGCTCGAGAACCTAGGTTTTGTACGCCCAAGTACATCGCCTTGGGGAGCACCGGTGTTATTTGTAAAGAAGAAGGACGGGACACTCAGATTGTGTATCGACTACAGAGAACTGAACCGTGTGACTATCAAGAACAAGTATCCCTTGCCTCGGATTGATGATTTGTTTGATCAACTACAAGGAGCTACGACATTTTCCAAGATAGACCTAAGGTCGGGATATCATCAGTTGAGGGTACGAAAAGAAGACATACCTAAGACTGCTTTCAGAACCCGATATGGTCATTATGAATTTCTGGTGATGCCGTTTGGAATGACGAATGCCCCGGCAGTGTTTATGGATCTGATGAACAGAGTGTTCAAGCCGTATTTAGATCAGTTTGTCATCGTCTTTATCGATGATATTTTGATTTATTCTAAGTCGGGAGAAGAACACGAGCAACATCTACGGATTGCGATGCAGACGCTCAAGGACCATCAGTTGTATGCCAAGTTCAGTAAGTGTGAGTTCTGGTTACAGGAAGTGAAATTTTTGGGACACAAGGTGTCATCTCAAGGAATTTCTATGGATTCGTCCAAGACCGATGCTGTATCAAACTGGGTTAGACCAAGCAACCCTACAGAAGTTCGGAGCTTTCTTGGACTCTCAGGCTATTACAGGAGATTCGTTGAGGGGTTCTCGAAGATAGCAGCACCTTTAACTGGGTTGACAAAGAAGAATTTGAAGTTTGAATGGACAGAGAAGCATGAGCGAGCCTTTCTAGAGTTGAAAGAGAGACTCACTACCGCACCGGTACTAGCAATACCCAAGCCTGATGAGAAGTTCACTATCTTTAGTGACGCATCATATCAAGGGTTAGGGTGTGTACTTATGCAAGATGGCAGGGTGATCGCCTATGGATCCAGACAGCTGAAGCCGAATGAGTTGAACTATCCCATTCATGATTTGGAATTGGCGGCAGTAGTTTTCGCACTCAAGATTTGGAGACACTATCTCTACGGTGAGAAGTTTGATTTGTTCTCTGATCACAAGAGCCTAAAGTACTTGTTCACACAGAAAGAGTTGAACATGAGGCAGCGCAGATGGATGAAGCTGATTAAAGATTATGACTTCACGTTAGAATACCACCCGGGTAAAGCTAATGTGGTTGCTGATGCCCTGAGTCGACAGACTCGTGAAACGATCGCCTCCTTAATGGTTAGAGAGTGGCGAGCTTTGGAGACCTTGGCGGAATTCGATGTACAGGGTGCTAAAGAAGGAGAAGGACAATTGCTCGGATGTCTTATCCTACAGCCTGTTCTTATCGACCGCATCATTGGAGCTCAGAAAGAAGATGAGAAGTTTCAGGCATGGTTCGTAAGAATGTCAGAAAAAGACTCGACGGAATGGAAAGTGGGAGTCGATGGAGGATATCGGTGCAGGAATAGATTATGTGTGCCAGGTAATGAAGAGTTAAGGAAGGATATCCTGGAAGAAGCACATAAGTCAAGATATACAGTTCACCTGGGAGGAACGAAGATGTACAAAGATCTAAAGAGAAATTTCTGGTGGGAAGGCATGAAGAAAGACGTGGCCGAATTTGTATCCAAGTGTTTGACATGTCAGCAAGTCAAGGCCGAACATCAGAGACCGTCAGGATTGTTGCAACCGCTACCTATTCCTGGTTGGAAGTGGGAACACATTACGATGGATTTTGTAGTAGGATTACCTCGATCGCAGCAAAATCATGACGCCATTTGGGTAATCGTGGATCGATTGACGAAGTCAGCTCATTTCATTGCTTATAGTATGACATACCCGGTAGAGAAGATGAGCCGGATGTACATACAACAAGTTGTGCGACTTCACGGTGCACCTGTGTCGATAGTGTCAGACCGTGACGCGCGTTTTACCTCTGGATTTTGGGAAAGTCTGCAAGAAGCTATGGGAACTTCGCTCAAGATGAGTACTGCTTTTCACCCTCAGACAGATGGGCAGACTGAGCGTGTTAATCAGATCATGGAAGATATGCTCAGGGCTTGTGTGATCGATTTCGAAGAATCTTGGGAGACACACTTGCCATTGGTTGAATTCGCCTATAACAACAGTTATCACACGAGTATCGGTATGGCTCCGTTCGAAGCATTGTACGGACGACCATGTCGTTCCCCATTGTGTTGGGCAGAGGTTGGGGACTCAGAATTGTTGGGACCAGATTTGGTAAGAGAAACCAATGAGAAGATTACTTTGGTCAAGGAGAGGATGAGAACCGCTCAGAGCCGGTATAAGAGTTATGCCGATCGACGACGCAAGGATTTGGAGTTTAGTGTTGGAGATCACGTACTCCTTAAGGTTTCACCAACCCGAGGAGTGGTACGTTTTGGTCTCAAGAGAGGAAAGTTAGCTCCGCATTTTATCGGACCGTTCGAGATTTTGGAACGTGTCGGGAAAGTAGCTTATCGACTGGCACTACCACCGAAGATGTCTGGGGTTCACAATGTGTTTCACGTGAGTATGTTGAGGAAATACATACGAGACCCCTCACATGTGGTTAGTTATGACGACATTGAGACAAGTCATAACGTTTCTTACAAGGAAAGGCCCGTGAAGATTTTGGATCAGAGTATCAAGAAGTTGAGGAATAAAGATATCCCGTTGGTGAAGGTTCAGTGGAATCACCATGACGAGAACGAAGCCTCGTGGGAAGTTGAAGCTGATATGAGGAAGAAGTACCCAGAGTTGTTTCAGGACTAGTTAGTCTTGATTTCGGGGGCGAAATCCTGTTTAAGGGAGGAAGGGTGTAATAACCTGCATTTCCATTTAATTTAAAAGTCATGCCCATATTTAATTTATGTGTATTTGCATTGGCATATTTAAATTCTATTAGCATGGTCTGCTTTTATTTTAATTCCAGTCACTTGTTTGGAATATTAATGTCTTATCTATTTCATATTTAAATTCTATTGGGGGTCAAACTGCAATTTTACAAAAGTTAGTAATACCTGTGTGGATTTCAAAATCTGTATTTCAAAACGGTGAAAGTAACCTCTACAGACTCAATCAGTATTTTTATGAAACCAGGAAATCAATTCCTCAGTTAAAATGAATTTCCCGTATTTTTGTGGTGACCACCGCGCCCCGAAAATACCAGTTTATGTTCAAAACTGTCCGCGCTGTGCTAAACTTCCCCAGATTTTGGAAGTGACCGATTTGGACATTTACTTTATTGCCATTTATGGCAAGTAATCATTGGATAAGGCATTGTTTGGGAATGATTAGCTTATATGTGCAAATGTTGTGCCATAAGCTAAGTTGCCAAACATCTTGCAATTGACCCCTACTCTAATTCACAGCAATCCTATACATCCATATACGTATCTATATCTGTGTAATTAGTTAATTAAGAGCTTAACTCAATTGTAGAGTGAAGATAACACAACTTGGTCCCCAAGTTCTTCACAATTGGCCCTTTATATGTACTCCATCATACACACACCTCTCACACTTTCACATTCTGAAAACCTGAGAGAAGGAGAGAGTGCAGTGAGTTATAGTTCAGAAATTATATAGAGAGAGGAAGCTTCAAGACTCCATAGCCAAAGCTTGGAGTACTTTATTTTTTTTGTGCATATCTTTCTCAACATATTCTCATCTCTTCATCTTTGTCAATCAGTGAGTATTCTAATCTCACTACCAATGTAATTTCATGCTTAAGTACTGATTGTATGTGTATATTGAAAATCACCATTGATGATTTTGGTATGAACTTCAAAGCTTGAAAACATGGATTTCCAAAACTTAACCAAAATTAGTTTTGTGAATGAAATATGATAGATTATAGTGTGTAGAGTATATGGTTGTAAAATTAGAGCTTAATTCGTTCATAGGAGAAAGTATATTAAGAATTAGTTTTTGACATGTTTTAGTTTTTCATAAAATTCAAGAGTTATGATTTGATTCTTGTAAAAATAACCTTGGAATCTTAATCCTTGTTGAAAAACAAAGAGATCCATATATAATAGGACATATATACTAACAGAATGGAAATGGGTCAAAAAGACCCCTGTTTTGCCGAAACAGAGAAGTCTGGGGGAAGAAGACGAAGCCTCAGCTTCATCTCACGCCACGATCGCGCGCGCGATATGATTTGATTCTTGTAAAAATAACCTTGGAATCTTAATCCTTGTTGAAAAACAAAGAGATCCATATATAATAGGACATATATACTAACAGAATGGAAATGGGTCAAAAAGACCCCTATTTTGCCGAAACAGAGAAGTCTGGGGGAAGAAGACGAAGCCTCAGCTTCATCTCACGCCACGATCGCGCGCGCGAGAATCGCGCGAGCGGCCCGCGCGAGCGACCCCTCGCGCGAGCGGCCCGCGCGCGCGAGGTAGGCTTCCCCAGGCAGACGTAAGAGTTTATATATATATATATATATTTGAAAATTGGCTGGTCGCGCAAGCGAGGGTCGCGCGAGAACCCCTTCGCGCGAGCGATCCGCGCGCGCGACCCTGCTTTCCTCAGGCAGACAGAAAAGGTTATTAATAAAGGAAAAATGGGCTTATCGAGCGAGCGGCCCGCGCGCGCGAGGTAGTGCAGTTTCTGTTTTTGTCTGTTTTCTGTTAAGGGACTGTTTGGATGAAATTTATATACTGTTAAGGCTCTGTTTGGGAATTTAGTTGATCAGAACTCTATTTGGTTATGTTTAACTGATTTAAACATTGTAGTATAACTCATTAATTCCCGTACGCGTGTTGTTCCTTAATTCAGCATTATTGTTTAAATGCATATCATTCATGTGGGTCAGTAGTACATGCATATGGGTGTCAGTCTGTGTGGAAAAGAGTAATGGTAGTGTGGAAAGGGTATGAGTTTGTGTTTGTGGTCGTGGGTGTGGTTGAGTATGATTTTGTGGTTGTGGTCGTGGTTGTGGTTGTGGTTGTGGTTGTGGTTGCGATTGTGGAAGAGGGTATCTTTGAAATGCGACGGTGGCAAATAAGGACACTCCCTGACGCCCATGGAAGCGTTAAAGTGTGTGAAGCCGAACTCGGACATTCCCTAGCACCCATGGTAGTGCTAAAGTGTGGCCTACGGACACTCCCTGATAACTCAAGTCTGGATACTGTGTGAGGGGTTGCCCCGGTATTTGCATGGCGGTTAGGGTATTCAAAGTGTGAGGCATTGGACACTCCCTGGTACCCCGGACCAAAGTGTGAGGCACTGGACACCCCCTGGCGCCCCGTTGCTAAAGTGTGGCTATCTGAGTGTTTCAAAGATACTAGGAGTAGGATAGTGGGTTGTTGTGGCTGTCGAGAGAAAAGAGTCGGCGAGATGAGTGTGGTGCATTGTCTCATTTCACGAGTATCTGTATTTATGAATGAAAGACTTTTATTATATTCCTTGTTGTTTTATAAAATAAATTCTTTCAGTATTTTAATAATGGAAAAAGGTAAATGGGTATGCTTTACATTCAAAGTCATGTTTTTAATACTCACCAGCTTCTTGAAGCTGACAACGTTGATGCGTCCTGGACATTCGTGTTCAGGCTTTTCAGGTTTTAACCAGGAGGAAACATATGACTACGCTAATTGAGGTGGCTGCTGTTGGAATAAAGAAACTGTTTATTTTATGCATTAAGTTTATTTGTTTGAGTTTTAAACTGTTTTGTTTTAAGGATGACTGTAACAGACTTTAAGTTATTATTTTATTTTCAAGGCGGTTTGTGCCTTAGTTGACCCCGGTTTATAAGATGTAATAAGATAGAAAATTTTTGTAAGCCTTGATTGCTTTACTCTGATTATTATGTTTGTTTGTTTGACGTTTGGGACGGAATCGATCCTTCAAACTGTCGCGACCTACGGGTCCATAAAGGAAATTAAACGCTTTCCTTATTTATGCTACGTCGGGGCGTGACAGAAAGTATTACAAGTATATGTTGTAAATTTCATACAAACTATGAAATGAATGCTATGAATGCCACCTAGGCAAATGCGAGTGAAATAAGTCCAAGGGCCATGCATGATGGAACCACTTCCCTCATTACCGGACTGTGAGCAATCCTCCACTAGGAACATAGCATACCAACCATCCGAGAGCTAATCGGCTATTAGTTGGAGTTTAGCATGTTCTTAGGTACGTCCACCCAGTCTCACCACACAACCCACATCCATATTTTCACTTTTATCATTTATCCACTCTTTGGGATTTATCCCCGACGTGGGATTTCTCATAACATGCATGTCATTCTATGCTGTTGCCTACTTGGCCATAAATGCTTTGAATCCCTTGATTCATATGTCAATGCCCACACATGAATGAAATTAACATTTCTATGTCAATGTTGAATTTATGAGATAATCAATTCATAACAATTTAAAATAGTTTCTAAACTTTTAAAGAAACATCATTACTTGAGTTCTATGATTTCAAGAACAACACATATAACTTTACAACATACTTTTCACTTCAAGTGTGTAATCACATAGGCATGTAAACATTTAATTCTCTAATTCAACATCTGTATATCAAAACACATATTTTCAGCCCAAAGACTAAGCACATAAGCACATAGTCATATAATTATGCTTTCACCCCAAATTGATAAACATTTAATCAATTAATCAAATAGTCAACTAAGGGAATTTTAAACATTTAATCAAGCTCATCAACACGCACTTAAGCTAGGGAGAAAGGCAAGAGAGGATTCACCTTAGACCCATTCCAAACCCTAACTTTCAAAATCACAAAGAAATTCATAGTAGGTATGAACTTTACAAAATATAAAGGTAATAAATTCTACCTTGATGTCCTTGAAAAAGAAGCACCCAAACAAGCCCCATGGAGAGAGAAGAGAAATCCCGAAATGGTCATAGATGCCAAAATAAATGGCACCCAAGTGTAGCCCTTGTCGAGGTGATCATTTTCGCTCTTAAGCGTTTGCTCCAAAAATGGCTTGAAGGTCCTCAAAATGAAGCTTTAAGGTTGAAGCTTTCACGGGGGTTTTGTCTTCCATTATTGAGAGAGAAAGAGAGATATAGAGAGAGAAGAAGAAAAAGAAAAGAGAGAGAGAGAGAGAGAGAGAGAGTAGCCGGATAGAGAGGGAGAGGAAGATAGAGAAAAGGGTAAGCTTCCTAAAGAAGCTTTGGTGTTAGTTGGGGTGTCCCACAAGTTACACACACATAAATATAAGCATATATACACACATGTGCCAAATTAAATGCAAATGTGATACTACAAAATCAAATGTTAGGCATTAAAATGTACAAGTTAAAATTGGGTCCACACATCGACCACCAATTTACCAAACCTTACTAAAATTTTCAAAACATCACAGAGTGACATAGAAAATCTTACCAAAAAAAGTGTAGGTCTAAAAAAATTCGCATCGGGAGCGCTGCCCCTAGACTCCCGTATAAATCCATTAATGTGTGCACATTTATCCAATCTCAGCCCCCTTAGCTTAACTAAAAATCCGGGCTCCACCCTTGTGTGAGTGTCTTTCTTTCTTATCCCAACTTCCAAGTTTTTAGGTTGAACATATCTACTGAAATTTAGTATCACGCAAGTTGATTGTGTTATTTTAATTTAGAGTTAAGTTCAATTAAGTTTTCTTAGCAAAAAAAAAAAGGGTTCAATTAAGTTTTTTTTTTTCCTTATAGAAATGTCCCCCGTATATGAATATAAAGTGACTATTGAGTGAAAGAAAAAGGGTTCAATTAAGTTTTTTTTTTTTCCTTATAGAAATGTCCCCCGTATATGAATATAAAGTGACTATTGAGTGAAAGAAAAAAATTTGCTTTTAGGGATTTTTAAAATCAAATTGGACTTTAAACTCTTGACAGGTAATTGCAAGGATTTCCGCATAAGTTTCTATTTTTTCCCGAGTCCTTAAACGCATCTTTTTCATGAGTAATACCACAATGCCATTACATATGATCTTTTCAATTCATAGCATTTGAGAGGTACCTCTATACCATTGCATGTAGTATCACTCTCATAAACATTATTCTTTTTTCATTCTCAATGCCTCCATAATTTTCACAGTCAATATTGATCTCGTTTGCTACATTATTATTATTATTATTTTTTTCCCGATTTCAAAATGAGTGAATTTACACAAAATTTCGACAGCTTAAAATTTTTTAACCGTAACTCTCCTAAGCTAGACATCTCTACATATTCTGACTTTTTAAAGATTTTCGGGTACAAATTTTAAAATTATCAACATGACAACATCCTTATCAAGTTGTTGAGTGAAGAATTGTCAGTAACAACCTTACGCACCCAAACCTGTGAGTATCTTAAAGCTTATCCAGAAGCTTTTCTTCTTCTTTTTCCAATTGATCAAGAAGGTCTTCACTTGAGAATTTTAATTAGCTAGCCATGTATGGCATCTTCTTGGTTTCAGCTTATCATTTGCCTTTTGATTTTGTGGGTCCCGTCTATTCTTCTTCGACAGAATCACGAGGAACTTAATCCAAACTGGTTTCATTTTTCCTAATGTTTGGTTCGGTATAAGGAGGGGAAATTGATTTGTAGAGTGAGGGATAAGAAAATACTTTCTTTTGTTTAGTTAATACTGAGGAAAATAAGGAAGGAAAAAAAATAGAGTTGAAAATAAATTAAGAATTTGAACCTTTTGATCAGTAAATTCCATGCTCTTTTCTTAAGTTCCTATAATTTTTTTGCAAGCTTTCAATGTGGAAAACAATTGGGAACAATTTCCCTTTGCCTTCCCTTTCCCTTCCCTATTTGCGCAAAGCCGCAAACCAAACGGAGCCTAACTAAGATTACAATTTATAGAATATTTTATGCAACCTGTAGCACAAACATCCGCTGTAGCACAAGACTCACTACGGATATGAGATTTCCGGGTTCAATAGAAATATGACTTATCTTAAAGCCCTATTTGCATAAATTTTGCTCATACGATTCAATAGTTTTTATGCAAAGTAGTTCAATGTAGTTTTTACCAATTGCAAATGTTTGCAATAGAACGATTTTAGTTTTATTTTATTTTACGAGTTGGAATCATACAATCTAATTTGTTAAATAGTTGTATATTAGCTATTGGATTTCATAAGTTATTATTTTATCCTGAAAGCTATTATAAAAATAAAAAAATAAAAAAAATAAAAAATCACTCAATGCAGTCAATTTCAGAACTTGAAACACAATTTGCAAAACTGTAGAATCAATAGCTTAAATTCATCAGTACTAGAAATTCAATACTTAGGTTTTAAAAATATCAAAAGGGACCTAAGTTAAACAACGGATAATATGTTTTACCCATCTATCATGCATATATAAAAGACAAAGCAAAGTTCCACATTGAGAATTTTAGCTTAAGTTTTTATTTATTTTTTAAATGAAAAACATGTTTGGAAATAGTTTCCATTTTTCCTTTTCTTTCGGAATACAACGAAATTGGGTAATCAAGTGATTTTTAGTTTTTGTTTTTGTAAAAAGAAACAAAAACTAAGTTCTGTTTTTAGATTATTATTTTGTTAGAAACGTAAGGAACTTATCCGGCTTATTACCAAGTTCAACTTCTGGTTTAGGATTATGTTAAATATCACAGAGCTCACTGAATACCCTACTAACCCTGTGGACTAGATAAGGCGCAAGGCTTATGCCTTGGATAGGTGGCCACCCCATGAGTGGGACACCAGACCTCTAGGAACTACTCCCAAAGGTCTCCCGTTAGGCCACTGAAGGAGTTAATATTTTCAGAATTTTAGAAAACCAAAAGCTAGAAATGTTACCGAACGATCTCTACCTGAAGTAACAAATCTTCTGAATATATATATGTATATATACGGAGAGGCTCTCCACTGCACTAGGCTTTTAAACCTTTAAAAATCCATGGGACGCCCTGCTGACCCGCTCCTAGTATCGACGTTCCACTAACCCGCGGATTTTTTTAGGTTTAAAAGTCCAGTGCACTGGAGAACCTTTCCCTATATATATATACTAGTGAGGATGCACGTGCAAGGCACGTGCCCGTCGGATAGTTTTATTCCTAGATATATTGTGTATTAATCTTGACATTAGAGGTCTTTGGAGAGATATAGTATCAAAGCACCCAAAAAAAAAAACGTTAAAACTTTTCATTTTTTAGCACCTAATTGGATTATCAAGGACACCATAAGTTCAGAATACTATGGTGCTATTTATTATAACTTGATGCCAATGAATAGTAACTTGTTATTGGTCAGTAACAATATGTTATTTGATTGTAACTATTTAAAATGTCAGTTTTGTAGTAACAACTGGTTATATATTATTAACAAATTTCCTTTGAGGTATAACTCATTGTGTAGGTATGATACAACCAAATTGCTTCAACCAAATTGATACAACCAAATATAAGTTTCAACTTGAGGGACTTTTTAACAAATTAATAAATATTTTGAACCCTAAACTCTTAAGAGTCACTTTGAGGGATTTTCCACTAATTTTCCCATATTTCAAATACCAAACTTCCCAACTCTCAAACAGGACAAAAAATTGTTACATAGTAAAGTTGTAAGCTTTATGATACAAAAATATTATACCCAAAATTTTGTATAAATAGGTGCAAAAGAATCGCCTCAGGGGCGCTGCTCCCAAATCCCCGAACCTTATGTGGTTGTCTACCTTGTAACTCGACCTCTCCTAGTGCAACTTTCTAGCTCTGCCCCTAATGTGTCACCTACATAATTAGAAAAAAGTCCTGAGTTGTTTTCTCCATCAAAATAAAAACAATTGAAAATTTAGGGCTTGTATGATAACGTTGTGGTTTTTGGTTTTCAGCTTTCGTTTTCAATTTTTGTATTGAATTAGAGGCGGACATCAATACAAAAAATGAAAAAAAAAATTGAAAACCAAAAACCACAACGATACCATGCGAGCCCTTAGGTTGTGCTAAAGATGATAATTATTATATATAATTTTCCTGTGTTAAATCATAGCGATTACTCATAAGGCCTTGTTTGGTTAATGATTTACTAAGGGATAAGAAAATGCTTTCTTTTGTTTAGTTAATACTGAGGAAAATCAGAATTGGGAACAGTTTTGAGTAATAAATTAAGAAAAAAATGGAATTGAAAATAAATTAAGAATTTGAACCTTTTGAGTAAATTCCCTGCTCTTTTCTTAAGTTCCTATAATTTTTTCGCAAGTTTTCAATGTGGAAAACAATTGGGAACAGTTTCTCTTTCCCTTCCCTAATTGAGCCTAACTATGATTAAAATTTATAGAATATTTTATGCAACTTGTAGCACAAACATCCGCTGTAGCACAAGACTCACTACGGATATGTGATTTCCGGGTTCGACTCCCGGCAGCGGAGCATCTTTTTTTTTTCTTAAGGCTTCCCCTTATCCACAAAAACTGGACCTTGTGATTTTTTTTTTTTTTTTTGGATCAGAAATATGACTTATCTTAAAGCCCTTTTTGCATAAATTTTGCTCATACGATTCAATAGTTTTTATGCAAAGTAGTTCAATGTAGTTTTTACCAATTGCAAACGTTTTCGATAGAACGATTTTATTTTTATTTTATTTAACGAGTTGGAATCATACAACTTAATTTGTCAAATAGTTGTATATTAGTTATTGGATTTCATAAGTTATTATTTTATCCTAAAAGTTATCATAAAAAAAATCACTCAATGCAGTCAATTTCAGAACTTGAAACACAATTTGCAAAACTGTAGAATCGATCGCTTAAATTCATCAGTACTAGAAGTACAGTACTTAGGTTTTAAAAATATCAAAAGAGACCTAAGTTAAACAATGGCTAATATATTTTTCCCATCTATCATACATATATAAAAGGCAAAGCAAAGTTCCACGTTGCGGATTTTAGCTTAAGTTTTTATTTTTTTTTAAATGAAAAACATGTTTGGAAATAGTTTCCATTTTTCCTTTTCTTTCGGATCGAATACAACGAAATTGGGTAATAAAGTGATTTTAAGTTTTTGTTTCTGTAAAAAGAAACAAAAACTAAGTTCTGTTTTTAGATTAGTATTCTGTTAGAAACGTTAGGAACTTATCCGGCTTATTGCCAAGTTCAACTTCTGGTTTAGGATTATGTTAAATATCACAGAGCTCACTGAATACCCTACTAACCCCGTGGACTAGATAAGGCGCAAGGCTTATGCCTTGGGATAGGTGGCCACCCGAGTGGGACACTAGACCTCCAGGAACTACTCCCAAAGATCTCCTGTTCGGCCTTTGAAGGAGTTAATATTTTCAGAATTTTAGAAAACCAAAAGCTAGAAATGTTACCAAACGATCTCGACCTTAAGTAACAAATCTTCTGAATATATGCTTTTAAGCTTAAAAAACCCACGGGACGCCCTTCTGACCCGCGCCTAGTACCGACGTTCCACTAACCCGCGAGTTTTTTTAGGCTTAAAAGTCCAGTGCACTAGAGAACCTTTCCCTATATCTATATATATATATATATTTTGTATAAGAGTAAAGAGTAATGCTCTATGCTTCCCAAATTTCCATCTCAAAAGTACTTCCCAAATGATGTAGGTGGTGTTTGGCGTAACTTCTCGAACAGAAGTCCATTCCTATAATGGACTTTTTAAGATGGACTTTTCAAAATGGACTTTTTTTAAAAGAAATGTTTGTTTGGTGAATAAGTGTTTTTTAAATAAAAAGTGCATCTAGATGTACAATTACGTTTGGTGTCAACATCTAAAATATATCTATATACCAATATTAACCTCACCAAATAATAGGGATTCGAGTAGGCTATGAAATGCAGGTATGAGTTTGGATAAGATGGCATTAATTATAAAACAAGGGATAAAAGTGTAATTGTGTATAAAAAAACTCCTAACTTATAGGGAAGTGAAAAATCACAGTTTTGAGAAGTCAGGATTTTTGACTTCTCAAAATGGGCATTCTGGAGATGCACTTCTTGTTGAGAAGTCCATTCTCAAACCTCACTAAACGGATTTCACTTCTATAAATGGACTTCTTCTTCCAGAAGTCCATTCCCAAAGGTTTCCAAACACCCTCGTAGTAGTAGGGCAGGTAAACAACTTCCAATCAAATTTTAACTAGTCCTATTATACTAGGCTTGACTCCACTGCCACATTATTTAGGAAGCATTTTTGGAATAAAAATTTAGGAAGCATAACATTACTCCTGAGTAAATCCTCTGGAATTATGCAAGTCACGTGAATCTGGGCCTACTGGGAACAGTTTCCCTTTGCCTTCCCTTTCCCTTCCCTATTTGCGCAAAGCGCCAAACCAAACGGAGCCTAACTAAGATTACAATTTATAGAATATTTTATGCACAAAACTCACTACAGATATGTGATTTCCGGGTTCAACTCCCGGCAGCGGAAATTGTTTTTTGTTTTTAAGGCTTCCCCTTCTCCACAAAAACTGGACCTTGTGATATTTTTTTTTTTTTTTTGGATCAGAAATATGACTTATCTTAAAGTCCTATTTGCATAAATTTTGCTCATACGATTCAATAGTTTTTATGCAAAGTAGTTCAATGTAGTTTTTACCAATTTTAAACGTTTGCGATAGAACGATTTTAGTTTTATTTTATTTTACGAGTTGGAATCATACAATTTAATTTGTTAAATAGTTGTATATTAGCTATTGGATTTCATAAGTTATTATTTTATCCTGAAAGCTATTAAAAAAAAATAATTCACTCAATGCAGTCAATTTCAGAACTTGAAACACAATTTGCAAAATTGTAGAATCAATAGCTTAAATTCATCAGTACTAGAAATTCAGTACTTAGGTTTTAAAAATATCAAAAGGGACCTAAGTTAAACGGATAGTATGTTTTGCCCATCTATCATACATTTATAAAAGGCAAAGCAAAGTTCCACGTTGCGGATTTTGGCTTAAGTTTTTTTTTTTTTTTAAAAGAAAAACATGTTTGGAAATAGTTTCCATTTTTCCTTTTCATTCGGAATATACAACGAAATTGGGTAATAAAGTGATTTTTAGTTTTTGTTTTTGTAAAAAGAAACAAAAACTAAGTTCGGTTTTTTGATTATTATTTTGTTAGAAACGTTAGGAACTTATCCGGCTTATTGCCAAGTTTAACTTCTGGTTTAAGATTATGTTAAATATCACAGGGTACTAACCCCGTGGACTAGATAAGGCGCAAGACTAATGCCTTAGATAGGTGGCCACCCCATGAGTGGGACACTAGACCTCTAGGAACTACTCCCAAAGGTCTCCCGTTAGGCCACTGAAGGAGTTAATATTTTCAGAATTTTAGAAAACCAAAAGCTAGAAATGTTACCAAACGATCTCTACCTTAAGTAACAAATCTTCTGAAAATATATAGATATATATATATATATATATATACGGAGAGGCTCTCCACTGCACTGGGCTTTTAAGCTTAAAAAAATCCACGGGACGCCCTGTTGACTCGCGCCTAGTACGGACGTTCCACTAACCCGCGGACGCCCTGTTGACTCGCGCCTAGTACGGACGTTCCACTAACCCGCGGATTTTTTTAGGCTTAAAAGTTCAGTGCACTGGAGAACCTTTCCCTATATATATACATATATATATGTAATTTTTTATTTTTTTTTTGTATATGAGTAAAGAGTAATGCTCTATGCTTCCCAAATTTCTAACTCAAAAGTACTTCCCAAATGATGTGGTAGTAGGGCAGATAAACAACTTCCAATCAAAATTGGCCTAATTGCACTTTACCCCCTCGTACTATACACGTGTTTTCAATTGGGTACATGAACTTTTTTTTTTGCAATTTGGTACATGTACTTTCATCGCCTTTCCAATCAAATCCAATTAATGACGTTGTTAGTTTAAAACTAACGGAATTGCCCAGAATTGTCCTTTTTTTGCAATTGGGTACATGAACTGTCATCCCTTTCCAATCAGATCCATTCGCTAACGACGTGAGATTTTATTGAATGGAATTGCCCACGTGTCCTGCCCCCCAAATTTTGACCATTTTTTATAAACCCATTTACTACTTTTCGACATCAAAAAGAGAGAAAACCCCCTCACTGGAACAGAAAATGGCTAATTTGGAACCTCATTTTTTGATTTTATATGTCAAAACAGATAATTTTATCTGTTGACAGACAAACAATATTGAGCTAAATAAAATAAGGCTGCAACGTATATTTTTTTGTGAAATTTTGAAGCCCATTGCGTTGATCTCGAACAAATACTTGAAATAAAAAAATCATCCCAAAAGGCCAAAAGATAAGAAAATTAGGATTGTTTAGCTCAATGTTATCTGTTTGCCAACAGATAAAATCATCTGTTTTGACACATAAAATGAAAAAAAGAGGTTCCGATTTAGCCATTTTTGGAGGAAGGACACTTGGACAATTCTGTCCAACAAAATATCACGCCGTTAGCTAATGGATCTGATTGGAAAGGGGATAAAAGTTAATGTACCTAATTGCAAAAAAAGGACAATTCTAGGCAATTCCGTTAGTTTTAAACTAACGGCGTCATCAATTGGATCTGATTGGAAATGGGATGAAAGTTCATGTATCCAATTGCAAAAAAAAAAAAAAGTTCATGTACCCAATTGAAAACACGTGTATAGTACGAGGGGGTAAAGTGCAATTAGGCCATCAAAATTTAACTAGTCATACTGTACTAGACTTGGCTCCACAATCACATTATTTGAAAAGCATTTTTAGGATAAAAATTTGGGGAGCATAACATTACTCATGAGTAAAACCTCTGGAATTATGCAGGTCACGTGAATCTGAGCCTACTGGGTGGGTTTAAAAAGATCAGGCCCGGACCTTTTTTGCAGTCTTGTAACTCTGTTAAAAAAAAAAAAAAGAGAGAGAACAAAACCAAAAGAAAATTTCCGCTGCCGGGAGTCGAACCCGGATGTCACATTTCCGTGTATTGCAGATTGTGCTATGTGCTACAACGGATGTTTATTATCTTAATTGCGTAACAAATTATATAAAGTACAAACACATAATCTAATTTTGTAGCTCAAAGTTGTGGCTATTTTGGTTACTTTTTTAATTTGCATATAGTTATTAAGGGTGTGTTTCATCTAACCCATTTAGAGGTTGAAAAATGAAAAGTTTAATTTTTAATAGTTAATTTTTTTATAGCAAATAGTGTTTCAACTACTGAAACATACTGCATGTAGTGAATTATTATTATTTTTTCAGAATGTTTTCAGTATATTTTTGGCTGCATTTTCAGTGAAAATATTATATTATCAAAGCAGCCAAAAAAAACGTGAAAACTTTTCATTTTTCAGCACCTAATTGGGTTATCAAGGACACCCTAAGTTCAGAATACTATGGTGCTATTATTATAACTTGATGCCAATGAATAGTAACTTGTTATTGGTCAGTAACAATATGTTATTTGATTGTAACTATTTAAAATGTCGTTGGTAGAAACAACTGGTTATATATTATTAATAAATTTCCACTGAGGTATAACTCATTGTGTAGGTGTGATAGAACCAAATTGCTTCAATTTATCCAATAAGGCCCCAAATAAAGTCGTATCACCTAGGGACTGTTTGTGATGAAAATATTCATCCAATGTAAAGGTGCCACGTAAGATCCGACGTGGTAGAAAAGTTGACCAAGTTGGAAACAATTCAGGAGCAGATATAACAGTTTGCGGGTTTATTCTATCAACTGCCAGGGGACACGTGTCAATCATTATGAGATAACGGAAATGACAGGTGTCAGCATGAGGATATAACAGGTGTAAGAGCAGTTTTCAGTTTGAAAAGAGGAGGGAACATTCAAACAATGTTGCTGAGAGGCCTCGATGTTTATAAATAGGAAAAGTTTGTGTTCGAAAAGGGATCCTTCGATCAACATCAACATACATCTCTTAATACATTTACTGTATTTTATCTAGATACTTAAATTTAGGAGTAGAACACCTTCGAAGTCATCTTCAAGGTTTGATTGTAGTCTGTTTAATTTAATAAAAGTAGTTTATTACTTTATTATTTTCTTTACTGTTTTATTTAGGAGTAGTTGTCTTAGAATAAGTTCGAAGTGCTTCAATTAAGTACATCTTTACAAAATTAAAGTCCTGTTCAAGGCATCGAACGTCACCACAATTTGCTTGGTGAGGCGCAGTTTGGATCACACACATTGGCAATTTGCTTTCCTGGCACGCTCGCACACATTTTAATTTTCCAACCAAACATTTTTGGCACGCCCGGTGGGACACTAGTGTCAAAGGATGGCAAACAGAAACCTTCGAAGCAATAGGCCTGTTGATAACGCCAATGTTGGTGTTAATATTGCTGAAACTGGTGGTTCTCCACACCAAGATCCTCAGAGCAGCGATACTGAGAATCATGCGACCAATGAAAACCCAGAAATAGGAGTTGAAAATTTAAATTCAATTCCAAATAATGGGAATGTTGGTTTAGAAAGTCAACATGATTTAGTGAATCAATTAACACCAATATTTGCTTTTAGGGATTTTTAAAATCAAATTGGACTTTAAACTCTTGACAGATAATTGCAAGGATTTTCGCATAAGTTTCTATTTTTTCCCGAGTCCTTAAACGCATCTTTTTCATGAGTAATACCACAATGCCATTACATATGATCTTTTCAATTCATAGCATTTGAGAGGTACCTCTATACCATTACATGTAGTATCACTCTCATAAACATTGTTCTTTTTTCATTCTCAATGCCTCCATAATTTTCACAGTCAATATTGATCTCATTTGTTATATTATTATTATTATTTTTTTTTTCCCGATTTCAAAATAAGTGAATTTACACAAAATTTCGACAGCTTAAAATTTTTTAACCGTAGCTCTCCTAAGCTAGACATCTCTACATATTCTGACTTTTTAAAGATTTTCGGCTACAAATTTTAAAATTATCAACATGACTACATCCTTATCAAGTTGTTGAATGAAGAATTGTCAGTAACAACCTTACGCAACCAAACCTGTGAGTATCTTAAAGCTTATCCAGAAGCTTTTCTTCTTCTTTTTCCAATTGATCAAGAAGGTCTTCACTTGAGAATTTTAATTAGCTAGCCATGTATGGCATCGCGAGGAACTTAATCCAAACTGGTTTCATTTTTCCTAATGCTTGGTTCGGTATAAGGAGGGGAAATTGATTTGTAGAGTGAGGGATAAGAAAATACTTTCTTTTGTTTGGTTAATACTGAGGAAAATAAGGAAGGAAAAAAATAGAGTTGAAAATAAATTAAGAATTTGAACCTTTTGAGTAAATTCCCTACTCGTTTCTTAAGTTCCTATAATTTTTTTGCAAGTTTTCAATGTGGAAAACAATTGGGAACAGTTTCCCTTTGCCTTCCCTTTCCCTTCCCTATTTGCGCAAAGCCGCAAACCAAACGGAGCCTAACTAAGATTACAATTTATAGAATATTTTATGCACAAAACTCACTACGGATATGTGATTTCCGGGTTCAACTCCCGGCAACGGAAATTTTTTTTTGTTTTTAAGGCTTCCCCTTCTCCACAAAAACTGGACCTTGTGATTTTTTTTTTTTTTTTTTTTTTTTTTTTTTTTTTTTTTTTGTCTGGGATCAGAAATATGACTTATCTTAAAGCCCTATTTGCATAAATTTTGCTCATACGATTCAATAGTTTTTATGCAAAGTAGTTCAATGTAGTTTTTACCAATTGCAAATGTTTGCGATAGAACGATTTTAGTTTTATTTTATTTTACGAGTTGGAATCATACAATTTAATTTGTTAAATAGTTGTATATTAGCTATTGGATCTCATAAGTTATTATTTTATCCTGAAAGCTATTTAAAAAAAAAATAATTCACTCAATGCAGTCAATTTCAGAACTTGAAACACAATTTGCAGAACTGTAGAATCAATAGCTTAAATTCATCAGTACTAGAAATTCAGTACTTAGGTTTTAAAAATATCAAAAGGGACCTAAGTTAAACGGATAGTATGTTTTGCCCATCTATCATACATTTATAAAAGGCAAAGCAAAGTTCCACGTTGCGGATTTTAGCTTAAGTTTTTTTTTTTTTTTAAAAGAAAAACATGTTTGGAAATAGTTTCCATTTTTCCTTTTCTTTCGGAATATACAACGAAATTGGGTAATAAAGTGATTTTTAGTTTTTGTTTTTGTAAAAAGAAACAAAAACTAAGTTCTGTTTTTAGATTATTATTTTGTTAGAAATGTAAGGAACTTATCCGGCTTATTGCCAAGTTCAACTTCTGGTTTAGGATTATGTTAAATATCACAGAGCTCACTGAATACCCTACTAACCCTGTGGACTAGATAAGGCCCAAGGCTTTTATGCCTTGGATAGGTGGCCACCCCACGAGTGGGACACCAGACCTCTAGGAACTACTCCCAAAGGTCTCCCGTTAGGCCACTTAAGGAGTTAATATTTTCAGAATTTTAGAAAACCAAAAGCTAGAAATGTTACCGAACGATCTCTACCTGAAGTAACAAATCTTCTGAATATATATATGTATATATACGGAGAGGCTCTCCACTGCACTAGGCTTTTAAACCTTTAAAAATCCATGGGACGCCCTGCTGACCCGCTCCTAGTATCGACGTTCCACTAACCCGCGGATTTTTTTAGGTTTAAAAGTCCAGTGCACTGGAGAACCTTTCCCTATATATATATACTAGTGAGGATGCACGTGCAAGGCACGTGCCCGTCGGATAGTTTTATTCCTAGATATATTGTGTATTAATCTTGACATTAGAGGTCTTTGGAGAGATATAATTACTCATTCCGTTCTAAAATAAGTGTCAACGTTTCATTTTTTTTGGATATTTTTAAAATAAATGTCACATTTCCTTTTTTTTTTTAATTATTTTTTTTTATTTTGATATTTCAAAATAAGGTCCACTTTTAAAAATCAACATAAGATGTTAAAACAGTTAAATAGGAAATTGTAAATGTAACTATTTAATCTAAAACTCTTCTTACGGAAGAAGTTGATAATTCTTGAGTAGTAAAGGTACCTAATAAAGCGCCACTAAAAATATATGACACAAGTAGGGTATTTCCTCTTAAAAAGGGCATGAATGTGTTTGTAGGCCTTAATTTATATTCAAATACAATCTATAAATACTGAATTTGAGGGAAGAAGTTGACCAAAATGTAAATATTAGTGACCAATTAATAATAGCTACTAAAATAGCCACTTAAATTGACAATTTAAATATACCAGAGCTTAAATTTGAGAGAAGAAGTTAACCAAAATGTGAAATTAGTGACCAATTCCTAAATAGTCACTAAAATAGCTACTTTTTAAAACTTGTTTAAAGTGAATAATAAATACCCCAAAATTTGCTGACCTAATGCAATTACACATATTACAATATACGAATCCTAACTTTGAGAGAAGAAGTTGAGCAAATTGTAAATATTAGTGACCAATTCCTAAATAATCACTAAAATAGCCACTTTTTTGACTTTTTATGAAGTGAATAATAAATATCCCAAAAAGTATTGACCCAAATATAATTAGACACAAAATGTTGATTGAAACCTCATTTGAGAGAAGAAGTTGACCAAATTGTAAATATTAGTGACCAATTCCTAAATAGCCACCAAAATAGCCACTTTTGTTGACTTTTTTTGAAGTCAATAATAAATATCAAAAAATTGTTGACCCAAATGTAATTAGACACAAGATTGTTGATTAAAACCTCATTATTATATTAAATTAAATTGTAAAAGCTGACTTGAATGTAATTATTTGTCCAAAATGACAGATTTACCCTCACACAAAGCAATATATCCTTACGATGTATAAATAGATATATATGAGTAATTATGGTGTAATGAAGGGCAAAAGAGGAAGTTCATATTTTTTGACGTGCTTATTTCTTCGTTTTTATACGATAGTAGATATATAGATGTAAATATATATATATATATATATATTTTTTTTTGTATATGAGTAAAGAGTAATGCTCTATGCTTCCCAAATTTCTATCTCAAAAGTACTTCACAAATGATGTGGTAGTAGGGCAGGTAAACAACTTCCAATCAAAATTTAACTAGTCATACTATACTAGAATTGTCTCCACTGACACATTATTTAAGAAGCATTTTTGAGATAAAAATTCGGAAGCATAACATTACTCATGAGTAAAACCTCTGGAATTATGCAGGTCACGTGAATCTGTGCCTACTGGGTGGGTTTAAAAAGATCAGGCCCACACCTTTTTTGCACAGTCCTGTAACTCTGTTAAAAAAAAAAAAGTAGAACAAAACCAAAATAAAATTTCCGTTGCCGGGAGTCGAACCCGGATGTTACAATTCCAAGTTATGCAGATTGTGCTATGTGCTACAACGGATGATTACTTTCTTCATTGCGTAACAATTATATAAAGTACAAACACATAATCTAATTTTGTAGCTCAAAGTCGTGGCTATTTTGGTTAATTTTTTGGGAAATGTTTGGCACACACACTTTTTGACACACTATGCTTTAAGCACATGTACTTTGTGCTGTTTGATTTTTTCACACTTTTCTGTGCACCACTTACATAGCACAAGGTACATGCATTTAAAGTTGTGTGTCAAAAAGTGTGTGTATGTAGCACTACTCTACTTTTTTAATTTGCATATAGTTATTAAGGGTGTGTTTCAAATAACCCATTTAGAGGTTGAAAAATGAAAAGTTTAATTTTCAATAGTTAATTTTTTTTATAGCAAACAATTTCAACTACTGAAACAGGCTGCATGTAGTGAATTATTATTATTTTTTCCTGAATGTTTTTAGTATATTTTTGGCTGCATTTTTAGTGAAATATTATAGTATCAAAGATCCCAAAAAAAAAAGCGTTAAAACTTTTCATTTTTTAGCACCTAATTGGATTATCAAGGACACCCTAAGTTCAGAATACTATGGTGCTATTTATTATAACTTGATGCCAATGAATAGTAACTTGTTATTGGTCAGTAACAATATGTTATTTGATTGTAAGCATTTAAAATGTCAGTTTTGTAGTAACAACTGGTTATATATTATTAACAAATTTCCTTTGAGGTATAACTCATTGTGTAGGTATGATACAACCAAATTGCTTCAATTTATCCAATAAGGCCCCAAATAAAGTCGTGTCACCCAGGGGCGGAGCTATGTTACGGCCAGGGGGGATACGACCCCTGCAAAATTTGTAAAGTCTTTGATTATGGATCTGTAATATAGGAGTATAAAATTTTGGAATTAATATATATGTATATACATATATATATATATATATATTGGCCCCTCCAAAATACCACTCCCTCCGTCCCATTTTTTTAGTCCACCTTTGGGAACTCAACTTATTAAAGGGACAAAAAGAATATACGCCTACTTTCCACAATTGCCCCTAATAACAATTTTATAAATTTTGTCTTGGTGTAGATTTCAAAGAATGATAGTTTTGGAAAGTCCGTAAAAATTGTATACCAATTTAGAACAGTGGACACAAATTTTGGAACATTCCAAAATGAAAAATATGACTCAAAAAATGGGACTGAGGGAGTCACTTTTAGAAAAGAGTAATGGCAAGCTTCCCAAATATGAATTCCAAATATGAATTCCAAATTTGGTTCCCAAATATTTTGTCAGTTGTATCAAATGCATCCAGTGGCATGTGGTACATTAATCATTGCAAAAGCATTTGGTACAATTGTTATGTCAGTTGGGATCCAACTTTGGAATTCAAATTTGAGAAGCATACAGTACTCTTTTGAAAAGTGGTTCAAGTCTATACACATTACAAAGCTCATTTTTGTAAAGCATAAGCCAAAGGATTACAGTACACAGTAAATATTTCAAGGGGCAGTTAGTGGAAAGGACTAATGCATAAGATTTTTGAATAGTAAGGATAACTTAAATCTGTCATTAAGGATAAGTCTTCCCCCTATTTCTTAGACTAAAATGACTTCATCTTTATCATCTAACTCTAGCCACCATTACCACCTCCCTTACCACCTCCGACCACTATCCCGACCATCTCTGGTGACCACTCCACCAACTCCGACGACTAAAAAAAACAAGTAAAATTTCACTTGTTATAGCCAAAGTCAAGTGAAATTTCACTTCATATAGGAAAAGATTCACTTATTTTTTCCTATATCAAATAAAATTTTACTTGTTTTTTTTAGTCGTCGGAGGTGGTTGGGTGGTCGACAGAGATGGTAGGGGTGGTGGTAATGGTGGTTAGAGTCAGAGAGAGAGAGAGAGAATGGTGGTTAGAGTCACAGAGAGAGAGAGAGAGAGAGAGAGAGAGAGAGATAGAATTTAGCTTAGGGATGTTTACCAAATATAAGTTTCAACTTGAGGGACTTTTTAACAAATTAAGAAATCTTTTGGACCCCAAACTCTTAAGAGTCACTTTGAGGGATTTTCCACTAATTTTCCCCTATTTCAAATACCAAACTTCCCAACTCTCAAACAGAACAAAAATTTGTTACATAGTAAAATTGTAAGCTTTATGATACAAAAATGTTATACCCAAAATTTTGTATAAATAAGTGCAAAAGAATCGCCTCAGGGGCGCTGCTCCCAAATCCCTGAACCTTATGTGGTTGTCTACCTTGTAACTCGACCTCTCCAAGTGTAACTTTCTAGCTCTGCCCCTAGTGTATCACCAATATAATTAGATAAAAGTCCTGAGTTGTTTTCTCCATCAAAATAAAAACAATTGAAAATTTAGGACATTAACACAAAAAATGAAAACAAAAATTGAAAATTTAGTCCTGAGTGGTTTTTGGTTTTTACCTTTCGTTTTCAATTTTTGTATTGAATTAGAGGCGGACATCAATACAAAAAATAAAAACAAAAATTGAAAACCAAAAACCACAACGATATCATGCGAGCCCTTAGGTTGTGCTAAAGATGATAATTATTATATATAATTTTCCTGTGTTAAATCATAGTGATTACTCATAAGGCCTTGTTTGGTTAATGATTTACTGAGGGATAAGAAAATGCTTTCTTTTGTTTGGTTAATACTGAAGAAAATCAGAATTGGGAATAGTTTTGAGTAATAAATGAAGAAAAAAATGGAATTGAAAATAAATTAAGAATTTGAACCTTTTAAGTAAATTCCCTGCTCTTTTCTTAAGTTCCTATAATTTTTTTTGCAAGTTTTCAATGTGGAAAACAATTGGGAACAGTTTCTCTTTCCCTTTCCTTTCCCTTCCCTAATTACGCAAACCATACGGAGCCTAACTACGATTAGAATTTATAGAATATTTTATGCAACTTGTAGCACAAACATCCGCTGTAGCACAAGACTCACTACGGATACGTGATTTCCGGGTTCGACTCCCGGCAGCGGAACTTCTTCTTTTTTTTTTTTGTTTTTTTTTTTCTTAAGGCTTCCCCTTCTCCACAAAACTGGACCTTGTGATTTTTTTTTTGGGATAAGAAATATGACTTATCTTAAAGCCCTTTTTGCATAAATTTTGCTCATACGATTCAATAGTTTTTATGCAAAGTAGTTCAGTGTAGTTTTTACCAAATTGCAAACGTTTTTGATAGAACGAGTTTATTTTTATTTTATTTTACGAGTTGGAATCATACAACTTAATTTGTCAAATAGTTGTATATTAGTTATTGGATTTCATAAGTTATTATTTTTTCCTAAAAGTTATCGTAAAAAAAAAATCACTCAATGCAGTCAATTTCAGAACTTGAAACACAATTTGGAAAACTCTAGAATCAATAGCTTAAATTCATCAGTACTAGAAATACAGTACTTAGGTTTTAAAAACATCAAAAGGGACCTAAGTTAAACAACGGATAATATATTTTGCCCATCTATCATACATATATAAAAGGCAAAGCAAAGTTCCACGTTGCGGATTTTAGCTTAAGTTTTTATTTTTTTTTAAATGAAAAACATGTTTGGAAATAGTTTCCATTCTTCCTTTTCTTTCGGAATACAATGAAATTGGGTAATAAAGTGATTTTTAGTTTTTGTTTTTGTAAAAAGAAACAAAAACTAAGTTTTGTTTTTAGATTTTTATTCTGTTAGAAACGTTAGGAACTTATCCGGCTTCTTGCCAAGTTCAACTTCTAGTTTAGGATTATGTTAAATATCACAGAGCTCACTGAATACCCTACTAACCCCGTGGACTAGATAAGGCGCAAGGCTTATGCCTTGGATAGGTGGCCACCCGAGTGGGACACTAGACCTCCAGGAACTACTCCCAAAGATCTCTTGTTAGGCCACTGAAGGAGTTAATATTTTCAGAATTTTAGAAAACCAAAAGCTAGAAATGTTACCAAACGATCTCTACCTTAAGTAACAAATCTTCTGGATATATATATATATATATATGGAGAGGCTCTCCACAGCACATGCTTTTAAGCCTAAAAAAACCCACGGGACGCCCTTCTGACCCGCGCCTAGTACCGACGTTCCACTAATCCGCGAATTTTTTTAGGCTTAAAAGTCCAGTGCAATAGAGAACCTTTCCTTATATCTATATATATATATATATATATTTTTTGTATATGAGTAAAGAGTAATGCTCTATGCTTTCCAAATTTTCATCTCAAAAGTACTTCCCAAATGATGTGGTAGTAGGGCAGGTAAACAACTTCCAATCAAATTTTAACTAGTCCTACTGTACTAGGCTTGGTTCCACTGCCACATTATTTAGGAAGCATCTTTGGGATAAAAATTTAGGAAGCATAGCATTACTCATGAGTAAATCCTCTGGAATTATGCAGGTCACGTGAATCTGGGCCTACTGGGTGGGTTTAAAAAGATCAGGCCCACACACCTTTTATGCACAGTCCTGTAACTCTGTAAAACAAAAAAAAAAAAAAAATAGAACAAAAACAAAAGAAACTTTCCTTCCCAAATGATGTGGTATTAGGGCAGGTAAACAACTTTCAATCAAATTTTAACTAGTCCTACTGTACTAGGCTTGGTTCCACTGCCACATTTTTTTAGGAAGCATTTTTGGGATAAAAATTTAGGAAGCATAACATTACTCATGAGTAAATCCTCTAGAATTATGCAGGTCACGTGAATCTGGGCCTACTGGGTGGGTTTAAAAAGATCAGGCCCACACACCTTTTATGCACAGTCCTGTAACTCTGTAAAACAAAAAAAAAAAAATAGAACAAAAACAAAAGAAACTTTCTGCTGCCGGGAGTCGAACCCGGATGACACAATTCCAAGTTATGCAGCTTGTGCTACAGCGAATGATTTTAGATTTCGTTGCGTAACAAATTATGTAAAGTATAAACACATAATCTAATTTTGTTGTGCCTATTTTGGTTACTTTTTTAATTTGCATATAGTTATTAAGGGTGTGTTTGATATAACCCATTTAAAGGTTGAAAAATGAAAAGTTTAATTTTTGATAGTTAATTTCTATAGTAAACTGTGTTTCAACTACTGAAATAGACTGCATTTAGTGATTTTTTTTCCTGAAAGTTTTCAGTAGATTTTTTGCTGCATTTTCAGTGAAATATTATATTATCAAGGCACCCAAAAAACAACACGTTAAAACTTTTAATTTTTCAGCACCTAATTGGGTTATCAAAGACACCTAAATTTTGAATACCATTGTTCTACTTATTATAACTTGATGCCAATAAATAGTAACTTGTTATTGGACAGTAATAATATGTTATTTGATTGTAACTATTTAAAATGTCATTTGTAGTAACAACTGGTTACATATTATTAAAAAATTTCGTTTGAGGTATAACTCTTTGTGTAGATATGATACAACTAAATTGCTTCAATTTATCCGATAAGGCCCCAAATAAAGTCGTGTCACCCTGGGGCGGAGCTATGTTACGGTCAGGGGCGCTACGACCCCTGCTAGTTTTGTAAAGTCTTCGATTATGCATCTGTAATATAGGAGTATAAAATTTTGGAATTAATATATGTATTGGCCCCTCCAAAATACTATAGTAGCTTTTAGAAAAGAGTAATGGTAAGCTTCCCTAATATGAATTTCAAATTTGGTTCCCAAATATTTTGTCAGTTGTATCAAATGAATTCAGTGGCATGTGGTACCATCAATCATTGCCAAAGCATTTGGTACAATTGTTATGCCAATTGGGAACCAACTTTGGAATTCAAATTTGAGAAGCATACAGTACTCTTTTGAAAAGTGGTTCAAGTCTATATACAATACAAAGCTCATTCTTGTAAAGCATAAGCCAAAGGATTACAATACACTGTAAATATTTCAAGGGGCGGTTAGTAGAAATGACTAATGCATAAGATTTTTTAATAGTAAGGACAACTTAAATCTATCATTAAGGATAACTCCTCCCCCTCTTTCTTAGACTAAAATGTCTTCATCTTTATCATATAATTCTAGCCACCATTACCACCACCCCTACCACCTCCGTCTACTAGGGGTTGGCAAACAGTTCGGTTAACCGAACAAACCGAACCAACCGAATTTTCAATTTCAGTTCGGTTATTTTAGTTAATAATTTCAGTTCGGTTAAAAACCGAACCGAATTAAAAAATTTCAGTTCGGTTATCAGTTGCCTATAGGCAAACCGAACCGAACTGAAAAATCGAAATTTTATTTTTATTTTATATATTATTAACATACTTATACATAACTATAGATAATAAAATATAAGTATTTTTACAATTCAAAACAAAGAAAAGTATGCTTTCTTTGTAATATGAAAGAGAAAGGAATAAAAACATAAAAAAGTTGTGAAAAATGAAAAAAAAAATTAAAATAAAAATTGGGCTTTTTACATTTCGGTTAACCGAATAACCAAACCGAACTGAACCAACCGAATTAAATTTCAGTCAGTTAACAGTTGGCAATCTTCCAAACCGAACCGAACTGAACCGAATAGTGCCGAACCGAACCGAATAGTGCCAAACCGAACCAAACCGACCGAATGCCCACCCCTACCGACCACCACCCCAGCATCTCCGGCGACCACCCCACCAACTCCGACGACTAAAAAAAACAAGTGAAATTTCACTTGGTATAGGAAAAAATTAGTGAAATTTCACTTGACTTTTCCTAATACAAGTGAAATTTCACTTGTTTTTTTAGTCGCCGAAGGTGGTGGGGTGGTCGCCAGAGATTGTGGGGGTGGTGGTAATGGTGGAGAGAGAGAGAGAGAGAGAGAGAGAGAGAGAAAATATTTAGCCTAGGGATGTTTACCAAATATAAGTTTCAACTAGAGAGACTTTTTAACAAACTAAGATATCTTTGGGACCCTAAACTCTTAAGAGTCATGTCGCGCCCGCCCCGAAGGCAGGGGCGGTCCCCTCGTGGGTCGCGACCGTTTTAAAGGAAATGAAATAAAATAGGGTAAAAGGCTCAAAGCAGCGAACCAAGGCGCGAAAGAAAATGTATGACAGTACGTACAAGTGGGAATAGGGTCAGTAAAAGTTTTCAGAGTCACCACCTAACGTTATCGGGAGTTAGGATCCCGGCAAAAATGATTAGAGTAATCATCTTTGACTTTTGAGAAAACAGTTTGAGAAGAGTGGGGCTCTTTTAAAAATGTGACTCTAGATAGTCATACGAAACCAGAGTTCTCAAAGTGGGTTCGGGGACTCGATTATGTCGAGGGAAGGTATTAGGCACCCTCGAACATCAGTGACACACGGTTGCCATTTTAGTGGTTTTTATAGTAACAGGGCGTAAGTAAGGGGTAGTAGAATACATATATAAGAAATTAAAATGCGAGCATCCGTGACACGCAGTTGCCGATTTACGTATCTCGACACGAGATAGTTTTGAAAGTATGTATTAGTTTGAAAGTATGTATACGTATCTCGACTCAAGATAGTTTGAAAGTGCATACGTACGTATCTCGACATGAGATAGTTTGAAAGTATAGTTATGGCCGCACCCAAGCATACGTATCTCGACAACAGAATCAGGCCGTACGTAGTTCTGTGCAGTGTATATGTATGGATGTTTGGTCGATCTAGACCGTGAGTGTATAAAATAATATTTTGAGTAAAGTTGGTGTAGCTAGGAACTTAACCTGTACGGTGTAGTCCTAGACTTTAACCTTGAGAAAGTAGTGAGTTATGAGAGAGTGTTTTAAGTAAAAGTCGGAGTAGATCAACCGTGCGATAAGTTTTTTGTATTTTTTGTTTTTATGATTTTTTTGTCTTTTTGTTTTATGTGCCGGAAGTAAGGGTCGGTGCCCATGAAGAGTTTGAAGACATACCTGTCTTACCTATGATGTTTGCAGATTCCAAGCAAAGGTGGCATTGGAGTTTTATTTTTTAGAAAGCCCATTTTTTGTATTTTTCTTTTCGTCTTCTTTTTTTGTATTTTTGATTTTTTATACCGGAAGAAAGGGACGGTGCCCAGTGATTTGAAAAAGTAACCGGAAGTAAGGGTCGGCACCCAAGTGGTTGAGAAAAAGTGCCGGAAGTAAGGGTCAGTGCCCAGTGATTTGAAAAAGTATGCTAGAAGTACGGGTCGGTGCCCAAGTAATGAAAAAGTACCGGAAGTACGGGTCGGTGCCCAAGTAATGAAAAAGTACCGAAAGTACGGTTCATTGCCCAGTGGTTTAGAAAAGTTCTACCGGAAGTACGGGTCGGTGCCCAGTGATCTTGGAAAATTATGCCGGAAGTACGGGTCGGTGCCCAGTGGTTTTGAAAAAGGTTTTACCGGAAGTATGGGTCGGTGCCCAAGTGATTTGAAAAAAAGTAACCAGAAGTAAGGGTCGGCGCCCAAGTGGTGAAAAAGTGGTATCATCATCATCATTTTTTTTTGTGTTTCCAGATTTATCAATGAATATCTATAACAGGAGATAAAGTACAGCCGGGTGGGTCATTAGATCTCCTTCCGGATGGCGTAGGATGTAAAGTCCAATCGGGTGGAGTTCGAAGGTCTCCTTCTGACTGGCACAAGATATAACAGTTTGATAAAGTTCAGCCGAGTGGGTCGTTAGATCTCCTTCCGGCTGAAGCAGGATATAAAGTCCAATCGGGTGGAGTTCGAGGCCTCCTTTCGACTAGCGCATGATATAGCAGTTTGATAAAGTTCAGCCGGGTCGGTCATTAGATCTCCATCCGGCTGACGCATGATATAAAGTCCAATCGGGTGGAGTTCGAGGGTCTCCTTCCGATTGGCAAAAAGAAGGCGGAATATCCGACCAGTGGATTTATAGGGAAACCACACCACTAAAAGAAGATAAAAAGAGAAGGAAAAAAGCGGAATATCCGACCAGTGGATTTATTGGGAGCCCAGACCACTAAAGCACATAAGTAAAATAAAAGAAAAAGACAGAATATCCGACGAGTGGATTTATAAGGAGCCCAGACCACTAAAACATATAAGTAAATAAAAGAAAAGAAAAAAAAGGCGGAATACCCGACCAGTGGATTTATAGGGAGCCCCAGACCACTAAGTGTAAGAGTTTGAGGGAGTTACCTGTGCAGAAGGGGCTATTGAAGCCGAGTTGGTGTTTTGTTAAGAAAGAATGAAAGAATTCGGAGGTTTGAAAGGATCGTCACCGAGAAACGTCGCAGAAATAAGCCAAGAAGGCTCGAAGTCATATTTCGACAAGCAATTGACTTGAACGGATGTCATGGTCGGGTCCGGAAGGGCCGAAAGAGTCAGATAAGCCATAAGTCGGTCAAAAATGGGTCCAGACTGAGTTGAGCGGGACCCACAGGGGTTAGATTTGGCTAGGATAGCCTAAAATGGACATATAAAATGCCAAATAGTCCTTAAGAATTAGATTTGGCCAATTCTAAGGTCACCGTGCGTCCAGAATGACCAAATTAGCTAGGAACAAGTGTCCGTTCGTTGAAATCTGGACCCGGAGTGAAGAAAATTGGGAAAAACCAAAAGTGGGGCCTAAGTGCCACGTCAGCAAGCCACGTGTCAATCAAAGACACATGGCGCCTTCTGATTGGCTGGTCAAAGTTGACAGAGCGCTTATTGGGCCGCTGACTAGGTGTGTTGCCTGGGCAGTCAAAGACACGTGGCAGCCTCTAAGTGGCTGGTCAATGTGATGATGTGGCAGTCATTGCCACATGTCAATCCCTGATTGGTTGGCCAACCTAGCGTGCCAATGACGTGGCCGTCTATTACACGTGTCAGATGCTAATTAGGTGGTCAATGTTGACTCAGTAATGACATGGCAAACACGTGGCATCTGACTGGACTGTTGACTCAGCAGTCGTTGCCACGTGGCAGCTTGTGATTGGAGGGTCAACCGGTGAGTCAACGCTGGCTGTTGGCTGCGCATGGGGAGGTGAAACGGAGGGCTGGTGGCGCGTGCAGTGCGTGAGGCCTCACTGGTAACATTTGGAGGTCAGGCCGCCGGGATATGGATCGTCTTGTCCAGACGATTGGGATGGTGGTGGTGGTTTCCGGCGTTCTTTGCCGGAAAGGCTGCCAGAGGTGATTTTGTGCAGCGATGGCACGTTTCTGAAGGCGCGTGGGGTGTTTGTGGTTGTGATCATGGAGTTTGGCCAACTGGGATGGTTTCGTCTTGATGAGAGGGACCCAGTGGTGTGTGAGGTGAGAGACAGAGAGGTGGTTAAGGGCGTGTTTGGTTGCCTTTTCAGATTCTGGGCTAAGCTTAAGGCTCTGTTTGGTTCAGACATGATTTCTGGGTTTTTTTGGGTGTTTTTAAAGGTTGTGGTTATGAAGGGGGTTAGGTAATAGAGTGGTGTTTGTGGATATTGAGTGGTGGTTGGCAGTAGTGGCGCGTGGGTGGTGTTTGGTTGTAGTTGAGGTGATGTTTGTTGATCAAACAAACCAAACAAAGCCTTTGGGGGAAAACAATCCAGCCAAATAGAGCCTTGGGAGATGAGAGGAGGGTTGATGTGCGGCTGCTTCCCCCCTCTTAGCAAAACGTTGCTTTTATAGGCAAAACCTACATGGGCTCCGATCCCATGTTGGTGAGACGCCGGTTGATCAGTGCGACTCAAATCTTGATCGTCCAATCGTCCAGGAACTTCGATTGTTATTAATTTTTGAACTGGCCGTCCGATCTTTCTGATTCAAGAAGTTATGGACTCTTAATGTCATCCTCATTATATCCGTACGGTTGGATCAGGAATTCTTGAGCCCGGATAATGACAATATGTCGTTGTCGATGCTGATCGGGCCGTTAAAACTTTAATCGAATACCGTTTCTTCTCCAATTTTCTGATTGGGCTAATTCAAGTCGCAGAATCTCTGTTTTCTTCCATATTTCTAGTCAATCATGTCCAGTTGGACCTTTGGTGCTTCTGGATTGATGATCATTTCCCTTTTCCTTGAGTTTGGGGTGTTGAAACTTCGATCGGAACCCGATTCTCCGTCGATTTATCAAAAATTGATGATTTGAAATCCTATGGGCTGGAATTGATTCCTGCTTTGCCCTAATATAATCAAATACAACCTTTGGTTGTCCCGGACTTGATTCCAGTCTTGAATTTTGTGCCGAACTTCGATTATGGTTGAAAACGTCGTCGATTATCGTAATCGAACGATCCTGAATTCTGGAACTCCGATGGATGAGCTGTCATCTTTGTATTGACTTTGATTTGACCTCTAGAGTCCCTCTTTGGATTCTGGAGCTCTTTTCTCGATTTGAGTGCCTGGTGGACCCCCCTACGACAGTTACTTCTGTTTTTGGCAGGTCAAAATGGGGTGTCTACAACTGCCCCTCTTTGTCATGTTTTGAGAAGCAAATCATGACAAAGAAAAAGACGACCCATTTTGACCCTTTTCTTTTAAGTGATGAGAATAAGTAAAAAGACGTGCCAAAGTAGGCAAGTGAGTATGGGATGCCATCGTAGGCAAGTGAGTGTGAGATGCCATCGTAGGTAAGTGAATTTGAGATGCCATTGTAGGCAAGTGAGTATAAGATGCCATCATAGGCGAGTGAATGTGAAATTCCATCGTTGGCAAGTGTGAGAGGTGCCAATGTAGGCAAGTGAATGTGAAATGCCATCGTCGGCAAGTGAGAATGAGGTGCCACAATTGGATGTGAAATGCCATCGTAGGCAAGTGAGTATGAGGTGCCAATGTTGGCAAGTGAATGTGAAATGCCATCGTAGGCAAGTGAGTATGAGGTGCCAATGTAGGCAAGTGAATATAAGGTGCCAATTTAGGCAAGTGAATGTGAAATGCCATAGTAGGCAAGTGAGTTTGAGATGCCAACGTAGGCAAGTGGGGATAGTGGGAACCATAAGAGTAGGCAAATAGCTCCGCTGGGGATTGAGAGCGTTACCAGAAAGGGTGACCGACTCTGTTGGGAATTCATGTCAGAATCAAGTAGAAGAGGGATGGTGTAGTTGAGAAGTTCATAACCGCGTAATCTCAAACATTAACCGAGAATGTAGTAAAGTAAGGGTATGGTCGAGCTCGCATGAGCTGCCTACGTATCTCCTATCTGGAGAATCAGACCGTGCGTAGTTCGTGCTACGATAGAATAAGAGTGATGAAAAGTGTGAGACAAGAGAGCAAAATGCCACGTCGGGGCGTGATTGCTGTGTATGAGATAGCAAAATGCCACGTGGGGCGTGATCGCTGTGAAATAAGATAGAGTAGAATGTCGCATCGGGGCATGATTGCTGTGAAGTTATAGAGTGGTAAAATGCGATTCGCGTGATTGCCTTGAATATAAGAGACGAGAATAGCAAATTCCGATACGGGTAATTTCCGTAGAGATAAGGCCCAACAGAATGCGATACGCATGACTGCTAGGAGTATGAGAGAGCAAAATGCCACGTGAGGCGTGATTGCTGTGAGATTTGTGAGAAAAATGCCACGTAGGGCGTGATTACTGTGAGAAAAGAGGTTCGAGAGCAACAGAATGTGATACGCGTGACTGTCGGGGAATACAGGAAAGTAAAATGCCACATGGGGCGTGATTGCTTTGGGCCAAGAAAAGCAAAATGCCCCGCGGGGCGTGATTTCTTGCAAAATAAGAGATGAATCAGCAAAATGCGATACGCGTGATTGCCGTGAAGGTGAGAGATGAGTGTAGCAAAAATCTGAGACGGGTGTTCGCTGTGGAGATAAGATTAACAGAATGCGATACACGTGACTGTTGAAGATATGAGAGAACAAAATGCCAAGTAAGGCATGATTGCTATAAAGAGTTTGAGATAAGAGAAGCAAAATGCCACATGGGACGTGATTGCTGTGAAGGTTTGAGAGAAAAATGCCACGTGGGGCGTGATTGCTGTGAAGAGTGATGAAATGAGCGAAATGTAGTATGCGTGATCGCCGTGGAACGGTGAGGACAGCAAAATGCGATGCGCGTGATTGCTATAGAGTGCGGGAGGGTAAGAGAAATACCTGATGCTTGATGCCGATGTAAGTTGGATACCGTTTAAGGGACTTATACCTGATGGTAGGTGATATGAACAGGATGCCACTTGACGGACTCACTCCTGTTATTATAGACGATGACGTGAATAGGATGCCCCTTGATGGACTCACTCCTGATTCTGATGACGAGTGAACAGGATGCCGCGTGAGGGTTTTATACCTGATGGTAGGTGATGTGAACAGAATGGCACTTGACGGACTCACTCCTGATATTGAATAATACACGATGTCGTGAATAGGATGCCCCTTGACGGACTTACTCCTGATTCCGATGATAGATAGTGTGAATAGGATGCCACTTGACGGACTCACTCCCAGTTCTAGTGATAGAAAGTGTGCATAGGATGCCACTTGACGGACTCACTCCTGATTCCAGTGATAGATGGTGTGTATAGGATGCCATTTGACGGTCTAATTCCAGATTCTGGTGACATATAATATGAATAGGATGCCTCTTGACGGGCTTACTCCTAATTGCAGTGATTGATAGTGTGAATAGGATGCCACTTGACAGATTCACTCCCAATTCTGGTGATAGATAGTATAAATAGGATACGACTTGATGGACTTACTCCTGTTCCGATGATAGATAGTGTGAATAGGATGCCACTTTGACGAACTCACTCCTAAGCTTGAAGATGTGATTGGGAAGCCTCTTGAAGGACTCATTCCCAGTAATCAGAATGTGAACGGGATGTCTCTTGATGGACTCATTCCCGGTAGTGAGATTGTGAATGGGATGCCTCTTGACAGATTCATTCCCGGTTCTGTTGATGAATTCTAATGCCAAATAGTGGACAGGATGCCACTGGAGGGTCTTATACCTGATGTTGGAAGTGAATAGTGGACAGGACGCCGTTGGGGGTCTTATACCTGATGCTTAAGATGCACATAAGTAAGAACAGGCTGTCGCTGGGGGTCTCACACTCGATTCTGGAAGTAAACAGTGAACAGACTACCGCTTGGGGCCTTATACCCGACGCTTGTGATGGAATAGGATGTCGTTTGAAGAACTTATTCCTGATTCTGATGATGAATTTTGATAATGAGTGAACAGTATACCGCTTGACGGGCTCATACCTGGTAGTGAGATTGTGAACTGGATGCCTCTTGACGGATTCATTCCTGATATCGAGAGTGTGAACAGGACGCTACTTGACGGTTTCCTCCTGGTGGTGAGATACGTGAACAGGAAGCCTCTCAACGGACTCACACCTAATTCTGAATTCCTGATTTTGATTATGGATTCTGATGATGAGTGAACAGGATGCTGCTTGAGGGTCTCATACCTGATTCCTAATTTGAGCGTGACGGTTAGACTTGAGCGAGGGATAGATTTCTTGACAATCTACCGAGGAAAAGATTGGTTTGATATGTGGATCCGAGAAGATGGATTAGTGTAAAGTTGGCGAGTCTAAGCATGGGTTGATATCGTGAGCTCAGTTAGTGGCGAGCTTTTTGGCTATTTACGAGTAGTGTCGGAACTAGTTGCCCCTGCTATAGAAAGTATGCGTTGTCTGCTATGCTGAAAGATATTAATGGATTTTGAAAGTCATGTCATGCTAAGTATACGTATTTACAAGAGTATGATGCATGAATCTATCATCTGTGAAAGAATGCTCATGAGTTAGTGGATATTGACTGTCTTATCGCCTGTTAAGCACTAGAAGACAAAGTATTTGACTGTGTGGGCTCAGTGACTTAGTGATCGTCCTTCAGAAGGACCCAATTTTTTTAGTATTGAATTTCTCTCGGGCTCTCCTTCTATCTGAAATCATTTTTACCATTGGCGCCCTCATGGGTTTTCACCGAATCCAGTTATGTGATCATTATGCTTCAGCGTATCTTTTGTTTTGAAAGTATGTGGCACCCCCGTCGTTTGGAATGATGCAAGTATGTGATTTAGTGAACCCAACAAGGCCTGTGTCAATCAAAGTGGACTTTTCTGGGTTGTAACGTAGGCTAGGGTCATGGGTTGATAAATGAAAGGATCGCATGAAGGCTCAAAGTATATTTTGAAAAGTTGGTTGAGATTCCTGAGATCACCTTATGCCCTGCTTTTTTTCCTTCTTTTGATTTTGCTCTTTTTCTTTTTGTTCTTGTTTTTGTATTCATCCCAATCTAGTGTGGGGGTACGTTATTGCCGGGTAAAGTATGTATTGGGGAGAATTGCCCCATTTTGAAGTATGTATCCGAGTCGGATCGTATCTTTTGTGGATTTGCTCCAGCTTTGCATTGAGTTCTCTTTTTGTTTGCTTTCTCTTTCTTTTTCCTTTTGGCATTGCCCCAGTTTAGGGGGTGATCCTCAGGGGTTTAAGTTCAAAAAGAAATCATTGTATGGCTCAAGTGGGCGAGTGAGGGAAAGTAGTGTATAGATAGCTGAAATGATTGCCTCTAATCATTTTGACACAAGTCGAGTCGGGTGCAGAGATCACATATATGCATCATTGAAGTTAGAGATCCTGAGAATGCGTATTTACTTTCCTGATCAGGATTGAGGGGCCTCATATAGGCCAGCAGTGATCGTGATGACCTTTTACTGAATTGTGATGGACAGGGGCTGCCCATTCGTTGTATGTCATGATCCTGAGAATGGACCAAGGTGTTCTTGTCCTTGAATGCCTATTGGCTGCCTGCCCCGTCCTTGTGTACTCGAATGACATCAAGCGGTTGTGAATATGCATTGAGTGCGCCTTTGTCATCTGATTCTTGTTTAGATGTGAGCATTGTCAAAGGGTGAAATAGCCAGTTCGTGAACCTGAGTTTGTTATTGGCATGATTTTGTGCTGGTTGCACTTTCGAGTAAACCCGAACATAGCTTGCTATATTTTGAAAGTCTAGTACGATGTCTAAGTTGTACTCAACAAGTAACGAGATAGTAATATCCAGTAAACCATGAGATTTAAAGAATGAGAGCAAGATGACAATTATTGAGTGATGCACAGAATTTTTATTTTTCATTTGAAAGTATGTGCTTTATGCAAAGCAGACAAAGCATAAATTCAATAGTATGGAAAAATTGCCCGTATGTGGTATATGATGAGAAGTAATGTTTCAAGACAGTGAGCTGAGCATTGGTCCTTCACGAGAATCGTTTTGGGCATGGCCAGAGCTTGTGGATGTATATGGGTAGAAGTAGGCCCATTGGTTCAGCTGCTTGAGGGTTCGAACAATCACGAATGTGCTGGTACTGCTCGGATTTGATCTCCCCGGATTTTATCATCTGCCCTGCTCAGGCTAAATGTTTGGATTTTGAAGTTGGATTCAGAAGTCAGAGCTATTTGGACTGGTTGTCCATTCGGACTTTCTCGATTCATGGAGAAGTCGGTGATGCCGGGAGTGGGCTGAGCGTGTAGAAGCTTCCCATGTTGACCTCCATCAAAAAATGTACCTGTAGTAGAGGTCAGAAGAAGTAGAAGTAGACGTAAAGTTAGTAAGTCGCTTCAAAGAAAAGAAATGAGGATTCTTCTCCCAGTGACTTGTTAGAGATGGGAGAGTACTGCCCCAGTATGATGTGTTCCCAAGGTATGAGATGAATTTGGATAGCCTTTCGGCATTAACCATAAGTCTTTAAAAAGTGGTTTTGTCCTTGGGGAGTTTTATTTTTGCTTTGAAAGATGAGAATGAGTTTGGAAAAAGTCTAGCAGCCATTCGGCGCTGTTTATGAGTTTTTTTAAAAAAGTGTATCCGTCCTTGTTAAAATGTAAGGAAAGGATAAGTGAGAATGGGTAGCCCTTCGGCGCCGTTATGAAGTTTTTGAAAAAGTGTATCCATCCTTGTTAAAATGTAAGGGTTTGACGAGTAAGAATGTGCAGCCTTTCGGCGCCATTTTGAGTTTGAAAATTTTTTCGACCCCTAGTTTGTACAAAAAGTGCAGGGGGAAGACGGGGAAGGATCCGGTAGCTTGTCAGCTCCATTTATTGTTTTAGAAAAGTTTTTCCGTCCCCAGTTCATATAAGGGGAGGATAGAAAAGAATTTGACAGCCTATCAGCGCCGTTTTGTATTTTGAAAAGTTTTGAATGCACACGTGCAAAGTGTGACTATGTGGAGAGGTTGACGTCTAATGTAGACTTATTTAGGTCCGGTTCCCGAACCTTCAAACCTCCGGTGCCGTAGCACCTTCTCAGGTTGGTGGTTTCGAGAGGAGGAACTTTCGGTGCTGGTACCGACGGTACTACCGCAACTACCATGCCACTTACTGATCCTCCTATCTAATCTTAAAGGGTTTTAGTTTTAGAACCGGGTTATGTCCTGCTTGATGCAAGTGTGTAGTGTGTATAGCAGTAAAGTACGACATTGACCTGGTAGTTTTAGTATGGCATTGGCCTTGCAGTTTCTTTTATGAGTCGCAGGTACCTATGCAAACAAGTTTGTAACCTACAAAAGAATTATAGAAGTATAGAGTCATTAGTAAAAGAAATGCCCCTTTAGAATGAAAACCACCAAAGTGACGACCTGAGTTCTCTTAGGTCAATCCCCAGTAGAGTCGCCAGTTGTCGCGCCCGCCCCGAAGGCGGGGGGCGGTCCCCTCGTGGGTCGCGACTATTTTAAAGGAAATGAAATAAAATAGGGTAAAAGGCTCAAAGTAGCAAACCAAGGCACAAAAGGAAATGTATGACAGTACGTACAAGTGGGAATAGGGCCAGTAAAAGTTTTCAGAGTCGCCACCTAACGTTATCGGGAGTTAGGATCCCTACAAAGACGATTAGAGTAATCATTTTTGACTTTTGATAAAACAGTTTGAGAAGAGTGGGGCCCTTTTAAAAGTGTGACTCTTGATAGTCATGCGAAACCAGAGTTCTCAAAGTGGGTTCGGGGACTCGATTATGTCGAGGGAAGGTATTAGGCACCCTCAAACATCCGTGACACACTATTGCCGTTTTAGTGGTTTTCATAGTAACGGGGCGTAAGTAAGGGTAGTAGACTGCATATATAAGAAATTAAAATGTGATTATCCATGACACGCGATTGCCGATTTACGTATCTCGACACGAGATAGTTTTGAAAGTATGTATTAGTTTGAAAGTATGTATACGTATCTCGACTCGAGATAGTTTGAAAGTACGTTCATATCTCGACATGAGATAGTTTGAAAGTATAGTTATGGCCGCACCCAAGTATGGGTTGCATACGTATCTCAACAACAGAATCAGGCCGTACATAGTTCTCTGCAGTGTATATGTATGGATGTTTGGTCGATCTAGACCGTGAGTGTATAAAATAATATTTTGAGTAAAGTTGGTGTAGCTAGGAACTTAACTTGTACGGTGTAGTCCTAGACTTTAACCTTGAGAAAGTAGTGAGTTATGAGAGAGTGTTTTAAGTAAAAGTCGGAGTAGATCAACCGTGCGATGAGTTTTTTTGTATTTTTTGTTTTTATGATTTTTTTGTCTTTTTGTTTTATGTGCCGGAAGTAAGGGTAGGTGCCCATGAAGAGTGTGAAGACATACCTGTCTTACCTATGCTATTTGCAGATTCCAAGCAAAGGTGGCATTGGAGTTTTATTTTTGAGAAAGCCCATTTTTCGTATTTTTCTTTTCGTCTTCTTTTTTTGTATTTTTGATTTTTATACCGGAAGAAAGAGACGGTGCCCAATGATTTGAAAAAGTAACCGGATGTAAGGGTCGGCGCCCAAGTGGTTGAGAAAAACTGCTGGAAGTAAGGGTCGGTGCCCAGTGATTTGAAAAAGTATGCCAGAAGTACGGGTCGGTGCCCAGTGGTTTAGAAAAGTTCTACCGGTAGTACGGGTCGGTGTCCAGTGATCATGGAAAAGTATGCCGGAAGTACGGGTCGGTGCCCAGTGGTTTTGAAAACGGTTTTACCGGAAGTATGGGTCGGTGCCCAAGTGATTTAAAAAAAAGTAACCGGAAGTAAGGGTCGGCGCCCAAGTGGTGAAAAAGTGGTATCATCATCATTTTTTTTTGTGTTTCCTGATTTATCAATGAATATCTATAATAGGAGATAAAGTGCAGCCAAGTGGGTCATTAGATCTCCTTCCGGCTGGTGTATGATGTAAAGTCCAATCGGGTGGAGTTCGAAGGTCTCCTTCCGACTGGCGCAGGATATAGCAGTTTGATCATGTTCAGCCGGGTGGGTCGTTAGATCTCCTTTCGGCTGACGCAGGATATAAAGTCCAATCGGGTGGAGTTCAAGGCCTCCTTTCGACTAGCGCAAGATATAGCAGTTTGATAATGTTCAACCGGGTAGGTCATTAGATCTCCATCCGGCTGACGCAGGATATAAAGTCCAATCGGGTGGAGTTCGAGGGTCTCCTTCTGATTGGCAAAAAGAAGGCGGAATATCTGACCAGTGGATTTATAGGGAAACCACACCACTAAAAGAAGATAAAAAGAGAAGGAAAAAGGCGGAATATCCGACCAGTGGATTTATGGGAGCCCAGACCACTAAAGCATATAAGTAAAATAAAAGAAAAAGGCATAATATCCGACGAGTGGATTTATAGGGACCCCAGACCACTAAAGCATATAAGTAAATAAAAGAAAAGAAAAGAAAAAAAGGCGGAATACCCGACCAGTGGATTTATAGGGAGCCCCAGACCACTAAGTGTAAGAGTGTGAGGGAGTTACCTGTGCAGAAGAGGCTATTGAAGTCGAGTCGGTGTTTTGTTGAGAAAGAATGAAAGAATTCAGAGGTTTGAAAGGATCGTCACAGAGAAACGTCACAGAAATAGGCCGAGAAGGCTCGAAGTCATATTTTGACACGCAATCGACTTGAACGAACGTCATAGTCGGGTCCGGAAGGGCTGGAAGAGTCAGATAAGCCATAAGTTGGTCAAAAATGGCCTGGACTGAGTTAAGCGAGACCCATGGGGTTTGATTTGGCCAGGATAGCCTGAAATGGACATATAAAATGCCAAATAGTCCTTAAGATTTAGATTTGGTCAATTCTGAGGTCACCAGTGCATCTAGAATGACCAAATTAGCTAGGAACAAGTGTCCGTTCGTTGAAATCTGGACCCGGAGTGGAGAAAATTAGGAAAAACCAAAAGTGGGGTCCAAGTGCCACGTCAGCAGGCCACGTGTCAGTCAAAGACACATGGCGCCTTCTGATTGGCTGGTCAAAGCTGACAGGGCGCTTATTAGGCCACTGACTGGGTGTGCTGCCTGGGTAGTCAAAGACACGTGGCAGCCTCTAAGTGGCTGGTCAATGTGATGACGTGGTAGTCATTGCCACGTGTCAATCCCTTATTGGTTGGCCAACCTAGCGTGCCAATGACGTGGTAGTACACGTGGTAGTCTGTGGCACGTGTTAGATGCTATTGGGTGGTCAATACTGACTCAGCAATGACGTGGCAAACACGTGGCATCTGATTGGACTGTTGACTCAGCAGTCGTTGCCATGTGGCAGCTTTTGATTAGAGGGTCAACCGGTGAGTCAGCGCTGACTCAACGCTGACTGTTGGCTGCGCGTGGGGAGGCAAAACGAAGGGTTGGTGGCGCGTGCAACGCGTGAGGCCTCTCTGGTAACATTTGGAGGTCAGGTCGCCGGGATATGGATCGTCTTATCCAGACGATTGGGCTGGTGGTGGTGGTTACCGACGTTCTTTGCCGGAAAGGCCGCCGGAGGTGATTTTGTGCAGCGGCGGCGCGTACGGTCTTCCGAAGGCACGTGGGGTGTCTATGGTTGTGATCATGGAGTTTGGCCAACTGGGTTGGTTTCATCTTGATGAGAGGGACCCAGTGGTGTGTGCGGTGAGAGACAGAGAGGTGGTTAAGGGCGTGTTTGGTTGCCTTTTCAGATTTTGGGCTAAGGTTAAGGCTCTGTTTGGTTCAAACTTGATTTCTGGGTTTTTTTAGGGTATTTTTAAAGGCTGTGGTTATGCAGGCGGTTGGGTAATAGAGTGGTGTTTGTGGGTATTGAGTAGTGGTTGGCAGTAGTGACGCTTGGGTGGTGTTTGGTTGTAGTTGAGGTGATGTTTGTTGATCAAACAAACCAAACAAAGCCTTTGGGGGAAAACAATCCAGCCAAACAGAGCCTTGGGAGATGAGAGGAGGGTTGATGTGCGGCTGCTTCCCCCCCTCTTAGCAAAACGTTGCTTTTATAGGCAAAAACCTACATGGGCTCCGATCCCATGTTGGTGAGACGCCGGTTGATCGGTGCGACTCAGATCTTGATCGTCCGATCATCCAGGAACTTCGATTGTTATAAATTTTTGAATCGACCGTCCGATCTTTCTGATTCAAGAAGTTATGGACTCGTAATGTCGTCCTCTTTATATCCGTACGGTTGGATCAGGAATTCTTGTGCCCGGATAATGACATATATGTCGTTGTCGATGCTGATCAGGCCGTTAAAACTTAAATCGAATACCGTTTCTTCTCCAATTGTCTCATTGGGCTGATTTAAGTCGCAGAATCTCTGTTTTCTTTCGTATTTCTAGTCAATCATGTCTAGTCAGACCTTTGGTGCTTCTGGATTGATGATCATTTCCCTTTTCCTTGAGTTTGGGGCGTCGAAACTTCGATCGGAGCCCGATTCTCCGTCGGTTATCAAAATTTGATGATTTGAAATCCTATGGGCTTGAATTGATTCTTGCTTTGCCCTGATGTAATCAAATACAACCTTCGGTCGTTCTGGACTTGATTCTAGTCTTGAATTTTGTGCCGAACTTCGATTCTGGTTGAAAACATCGTCGATTATCGTAATCGGACGATCCCGAATTCTGGAACTCCGGTGGATGAGCTGTCATCTCTGTATTGACTTTGATTTGACCTCTAGAGTCCCTTTTTTGGATTCTGGAGCTCTTTTCTCGATTTGTATGCCTGGTGGACCCCCTGCAACAATTATTTCTATTTTTGGCTGGTAAAAATGGGGTGTCTACAAGTCACTTTGAGGGATTTTCCACTAAACTTTCCATATTACAAATACCAAACTTCCCAACTCTCAAACAGGACAAAAATCGTTACATAGTAAAATTGTAAGCTTTATGATGCAAAAACATTATACCCAAAATTCTGTGTAAATAAGTGCAAAAGAATCGCCTCAGGGACACTGCTCCCAAATCCATTAACCCTATCTGGTAGTCTACCTTGTAACTCGACCTCTCCAAGATCAACTTTTTGACTCCGCCCCTAGTGTGTCACCTATATAATTAGACAAAAGTCCTGAGTTGTTTTCTCCATCAAAATAAAAAACAATTGAAAATTTAGGTTGTGCTAAAGTTGATAATTGTTATACATAATTTTCCTATGTTAAATCATAGCTATTAATCATAGTATAATGCTATGCTTTCCAATTTTTTTTTCCAAAACAAAATTTGGGAAGCATATCATTACTCTTAATCATATTCTCTCATGGGCCTTAAGATTGAATAAATAAACTAATTCTTAATTTGGGATACATACGGTGACTGAAAAATAGAAGAGGAGGTTATTTTCATTACCTACTTTTATTTATTTTTAATTTGTAATAAATATACCATATGCGCAATAGGAAGTACACAAACTTCATAACGTATTAAAAGCTCATTTCATGAAAATTTGAATGTTCATTTGTAAGCTATTTTTATTTTTAGTTATTTATATAGGTATTTCTACTATGATGTAGGGATTTTTTTTCTTCATAAATTACTTTTTGAGAAAGAATCAGACACAAGAAATCAAGTTTTGGGAGGACTAAAGTCCTATCCTCGTGGCAAAAGCCAATAATCCACACCTTAGTAGTGAGTGTTCAAATCCCTCTCTCCCATCTATCAAAAAAGAAATCAAGTTTTGGACCATTTGTGATTTCACTACCAAGTGGTTTTGTTATATCAGACTTACACAAAAAATTACTATCCAATTGAATTTGGTTAATGTAGTCATTGTTACTATCAAACAAGGTACTACTGAATTAATAAGATATATGTTTAAAATCTTTCTATATCTTTGTCCTTTTTCTCTACTTCCATATCTCTTTTTTAAACCATATCAAATCTCATCAATATCTAATCTATATAAATATATATACTTATATCCCCAAATATACACACATACATTATATAAACTAAAATAATATAACTATATATTCTATAAAATAACAATACCACTAACAAATTTACGTATATAAAATTTGCTTAGCAAAAAAATATTACATGAAATTTGGAAGTATTTTTATTTTTTTATTTTCCTTATTTTTAATACCTACATATAATGTATCCCATGTATAAATAGATGTTTAATGTAGATGCAAAACATATACATATATATATATATATTATAAATATATATGTGCAGTTTGTATAAAGAAATTCCGATAATGATGTTGATAATTTTATGATCTATACTTTGTTTCTATCTATTTGACTTCTACCTTACAGATGCAAAATATATATTATATTATATATACATATATATATAATATACGGAACTATATACATATATGTATAGTTTGTATAAAGAAACGTGAGAAGCTTGGTAAATGAAATATTTGATATATATTTGCTTCCTTAACTCCCATATCTCACGAATATCTCTCTCTTTTCTATTATCTCTCTCTTTCCTTATCTACAATCTCTCTCTTGCCTTATCTCTCACCCCCTCACTCTTACGGCTCTCTCTTTCACTCTTCTCATGTTTCTTATTTATTATTTCTCACCATCTCCCTCTCTTCTCACCTCCACCTCTTCCGCTGTAATTGGTTTTCCAGGTTTTTTTTCTGTCTCTATATTACTTTTTCCAGTTAGATGCATATTTGGTTTGTCATGTTATTCAAAGAACACTTTTTTTTTCTTTGAAAACCTTTTTCAGAAGAGAGAATTGTTTCAAGATTTGGCTTCATTATTGTGGAACTCTTTTCGGCACTCTTACATGTATTTACTACTTGGTTTTTGGTTTTTTTTTTTTTGTAACCCTCTCAGTTGTCATATCTATTTACTATGTTTGTTTTTAATCTTTATGGACTACTGATTAGCAATGAAGTTAGAATATGCAAAATACTGCTGTTTGTGGGAACTGTTTGACCATTTTTGTATGATTGAATTGAGTTTTGATTTGTTTCTAATTAAGATGCCATATTTTCTCATAGCTCTTTCACGTTTCTTTGATGTATATGTATATATATATCAATCTCGTCTCACCGCCACCATTCCGTTGCATTGTTTCAAGTTTCTGTCTCTGTATTATTTTTTTCCCTCCTTAGTAGCCTAGGATTTGTCATGCTAATAATCTTGATAAAGAACTTATCCATTTAATATTTGCTATGCATGTATTATGTCGTCATATTGCTTAGTTGGTTTTAGTATCAATATGTGACACATCGGTGGTGTTGACAATGATAGCAATTTCTTCACGTAGAAGCCAACATTGTCACCGGGTAAGTCCTCATGAGTGTATATTGATTTGTATGTAAGATGTTTACTAATCTATGGCACGTGAGGGCTTAAAATCATTTGACAAACTAATAGCTAACTTGGTGGGTTCATAGTCAATCCATTTGTTGTGTAAAGTTGTACATTTTTGTTTCTCAATTTTTGTTCCTAGAGCATATTGGTCTTCATTCCTGACTTCTTCATTGCATTTGTGTGTGACACTACCTCCTTTGTGTGTAACACTACCACATACATTAAAATTTACTTTAAAATTTTGATTCTGCAGTGATATTACATAGTCAAATACACATGAATTAGAATCAAGAATTCTCAACTAAGTAATGTATTACAATCTCAAGAAATTCATGTGCAATTTAAAATTTTTAAATCTCTCGTACATTGCACGAGTTCAAAAGCTAGTTAAGTGTTGAAAATGAAAAGTTTCAACACTTATAAAAAAAATGACAAAAATTGTAACGACTCACCTCCCCATCTAGCAACAATATTGTCCGCTTTGGGCCTAAACACAAAGAACTTCCCAGGGGGTCACCCATCCCTGGTACTGCTCTGGCAGCAGCACCCTTAACTGTGGAGTTCTTTTATGTTTATCTCCCTCACGGTTTTAAAATGCCTTAGGCCTTGTTGCATATAGAGGGGTGATTAATCCTTATAAACTAGTCTAGGAACTTCACCCTAGGCGATGTGGGACAAACCCCCACACCCGACCTCACCTCATCCATCTTTGTCATCTTGCCTCAAGAGTATTGACTCTTGGTCGTCATAGTCCACCCTACTTAAGGGCCACATGTCCTCGCGAGTGTGGGACTCGCCCCACACTTCCGGCTGGATTTCTGCTCTGATACCACTAAATGTCATGCCCCGGAATTGTACATACGATTCTAGGACACGTGGTATGCCACCAAGGCTCCTACTATACTCCTAAAGATCCATTATTAACCATAAAATCAGAGTTATATATAGAAAGTCTTTCTCATTTAAAACACTTTTAAAATATTTCATTTTGAAACAGGGTAATCTAGTCGACTGATTGGGGACCTGGTCGACTGGAAATGCAAACTACTGAGAGCACATTCCTGAAAAAACCCTGGTCCAGTCGACTAATTGATCCAGTCGACTGAGATTTTAGAGGCCTGGTCGATTGAACCTTGAGTTCGGTCGACTGAAATCCTCAACTCCAGACATTGGTGTTCCGAAAACACGACCTAGTCGACTGGATTACCCTGTTTCAAAATGAAATGTCTTAAAAGTGTTTTAAATGAGAAAAACTTTCTATAACTCTGATTTTATGGTTAATAATGGATCTTTAGGAGTATAGTGGGAGCCTTGGTGGCGTGCCACGTGTCCTAGAATCATATGTACGGTTCCGAGGTGTGACATTTAGTGGTATGGGCAGAAAGTTGTCTACTATTATGGTATGGATATTGAAATATTCAGGAAAGACAGATTTAAGATTTAAAATGATTGAGAATTGGAATTTATTCTGAAAATGAACGGTGGTATGATGGATACTATTGCAATCTAACTGATGATCTTGAATGAAGTAAATGATTAGGTGTTTAACCTATCAGAGGGCAAGGACAGGATATCAAAACTCACAAGGTTGTTAGTATTTTGATGATAGAACAAGTTGATTGAGTTGATATAATAATGTTGTTAATTGTTGGAGTTGTTACATTATATGTGGAAAGATAAAGAAATGATGTGGGGAGTTGATTTCTGTTATGTTAAATAGAGAAGTATTTGAGTTATATTGGAGTAATCGAATCAAAATGGGTAATCTAAATCTTGAAAAGGTGTGTTATGAATGGGTATGTTTAAGTTTACGTGTGATTAGAAGCAAATGCTTATTGTGATAAAGGTTGACAGTTAAATCAGATATCAGAATGGCATCTTACTAGGCATAGAGTGTTTAGAAATTATACAACAGTATAAAGAGCAATGGTTTATCAATTCAACTGTTATTAGAGCTGACTAATGTGTGTAATGTGTTCTTTATGTCGATATTACGACGTCAGTGGTAGAAATTCAGTTATATGATGACATCCAAATTGTGGGAAAATTCAAAAAGATTTGAATTATATCATGCATTCAATTGAATTCTTGAGCTAAGAAGATCAAGCATTGACGAACACAGTTGTTCTTTTTGTTAAGGTGTTGAGGAGGCTGTGTGTTTAGAAGTGTACGACATATATGAGAATTATCTATCTCTATTTGGTTCTTTACCGTACAACGAGTTTGTGGACAAACTCCTTTTTAAGTAGGGGAGAGATGTAACACCCGCTCCCTCGGGTTATATCGATTGGCATTTAGCATGCATTCTTAATATTATATTAACGATGTGGTTATATGTGATACGTGAGTTTTAACTCACTAAGTTGATTAGAGGAGTCCAATTGGGAACCCAGATATTGGTCAATGTGACAGTCCCAATTTGGGACAGTTATGAGAGGTCCCCGTGTGATGGGACAGATACGTGGTGTAATTCTTATGTGCTTAAATGTTTATTAAGGCATATGTGAATATTTTAATATGTTATTTTATAGCATGTTAATTGTTAGAGATCACTTCTGTGGTCCATTAGGGATACTTTTGTGAGGGCGAATTGGACATGTTGCATAATTAGTAGGTTAATTAGAAACTTCATAATACAATATGGAACCATTTATGAGACCCTTACGTGACATAGATAAACACCTATTTAAGTTTGGGAAAGTTTTAATAAGTTTCATTAATTAACAGGGGTATAAACGCAAAAGTAGTAAAACTGAGGGGAGGTCATAATAGAATTGGGAAATTTGAAACACATGCTGTGAGACATGTGTCTCATGACTCATGAAAGTCATCTTCTTCTTCCTAAGGTAGAAGCAAAACAATTTACAGAGACAAGAATTTGACGGAAATTACGACGAACTCACGCCGACGTTCGCAACGACAAACGACGTGCTGTTTGACGTTCAATTTAAAAACAGGCTACATATTCGGACTCCAAGAGGTGAGTCAATTCGATAGTACCATCCTTATTAAATTCAGAGATAGTTTTTCTACTGCCCAGTTCGGGAGTTTAGATTATAACCTGTAATTTTTGTATAGGAATTGTACCTGGATATTAATTTCTAGGCTTTTAATTTGGCTACTAGGAGCGAAATCCTTGAGGTGAATGTCAATAATTATAGAATCTGGATAATTGTTTGAGATGATCTTTGTGATGATAAGCATGTCTATTTGTATAATTTAGCCTGATTAGTTATTATTGGGCAAACTTATGTGGTTAATATGACCCATTTGTATGGCAATAGCATGATGTGATGAATTTATATGAGCATGTTGAGTTGTGTATTTGGATCAAAGCGAAACTTGTACTTGCCATCGAAGTTATGAGACCAGGTGCCAAATTGGCCATGAGGTTGCACTCCTAACAGAAAGAGGTGTGGATCTCGGTTAGTCGTGCAGACTAATGGAGTAGTTGCGGGCTAACATGAAAGGGTGGCCGGTACTTGCATTCCCGGAGACCATAGTGATGTGTAGAAAGATGAGATTGAGCATGTCTATTATTCATGTTTATAATTGTTGGCATACACCAAAATATAGCTGATATAGTGTAGTGGTTATTGAATAGCCATTGTAGGTGATAAAGGCAAGTCAACAAAGGAATGAGGAAATGGGAATCGGCAAGGAAACGCGGGAATTGGGAATGGTTTTTAGTTAATGTTTTACTCCTTATGTTTTAAACTCAATCTTGTAATATAGTCAGAAGTGGTTTTGTATTGAGAATGGTTATGTTCATAACTTAGCTCTTCCAGTTATGTTAAGTTAGTAGGAGAATTCCAAGGCTATGTTGGTGCTTTGGTGGTTCGGGTACATTCGGATATTGTAGATCTTGTACTAGTTGGATAACTCTTGAATGTGTAATATAGTGGGTTCTTGTTTGTACATGTTGGGTTTGGGTTGTTTTTACCAGGTGTTGTGCATTTAATTTGAGTTTTGGTTTTAAGCAGGGGTTGCTACAGAATTGGATTCTACTACTGTAAACCAATCGATCGGATGCCTAGTCCAGTCGACTGGGTCGTGTTTTCGGAACACCAATGTCTGGAGTTGAGGATTTCACTCGACCGGACTCAAGGTTCAGTCGACCGGGCCTCTAAAATCTCAGTCGACTGGATCAATCAGTCGACCAAACCAGGGGAATCTCAGGAATGTGCTTTCAGTAGTTTGCATTTCCAGTCGACCGGATCTCCGATCAGTCGACAGGATTACACTGTTTCAAAATAAAATGTTTTAAAAGTGTTTTAAATGATAAAGACTTTCTATAAATCTGATTTTATGGTTAATAATGTGTCCCACGTGTCCTAGAATCGTATGTACAGTTCCGGGGCGTGACAAAAATAGGCTGAAAAACATAAAGTAAAAAATTTAGAAATAAATCACTCAATGAAGGTGAAGGTATAAAAAAAAAAGAGGGATAATTACATTAAGTAAAAAATTCAGAAAGAAATCACTCAATGATGGCCTGAAGATATAAAAAAAAAAAAAAAGGGTATCACATGGTATGTCTGGCTTATTTGTTTGGGATCCACATGTAAGGAGTACGGGTCCCACCCAAATAAGTTATTCCTATTGACTACAGGGTACCACCCATTCATGATGACCTGAATGTATAAAAAATAAAAAATAAAAAGGGATAACCAGTCATTTTTGAGTGTCAAAATTAAAAGTCAGTCTACTACTTTTTCAAAATTGAAAAAATGTCCACTTTTTTGTAAAATAAAAAAGTCATCAAATTTTACTTGATGTTTTGGAGCAACTCTTTACATGGGTAGGAGTAACTCTTCGAAACGTTGTAAGCTATATACTCTTCTAAAGGCAGAGAGCAACTCGTTTAAGAGTCGGGTACAACTCTTCACAACGTTGAGAGCAAGTCTTCAAAATTTTAGTGCAAGTTCAGAACGTTGAAAAAAAAAAATCGACGAAAATATAAAATAACTATTAAAAAGTTGATATTTTTAAAAATTTTCTAGGACTTTTAACTTTTTCTTAATTATTGTTGATATTTTTAAATTTTTAAAAAGTACTAAATTGACTTTTAAATTTTGTACAAAAAAGTTAATTGAATCCTAATCATCCCTAAAAAAAATTTCGCCAGGTTGTTACGAAGATTGCAAAGGCTACAAAGGCATATCAGACTAATACTACGAAATTGGCGTGGCCACAGGGGATATGAGAAAGAGTTTAAACTCCCCCCCAATTTTTGAAAAAAAAATTATACACAGATCGACCAAAAAAAATTTATATGTGACATGTGTAATTAGGCCCTCCCAAATTCTGAAAAAATTAGCTTATGTGGAATATATTGGGACAATTATAATTAAAATCAGCTTAATGTTTATCCCATCACCTTTTTTTTTTTTTTTACTTCTCAATTCAATTCAACCCAAATTGTATTACCATCAGTCATGTTATACAAATTACAATAACCAATCAAGCCTTATTATTTGAGAGAGTGATATATAGAAAATCTTACCAAAAAAAGTGTAGGTCTAAAACAATTCGCATTGGGAGCGCTGCCCCCAGACTCCTGTATAAATCCATTAATTAATGTGTGCACATTTGTCCAATCTCAGCCCCCCTAGCTAACTAAAAATTCCGGCTCCACCCTTCTGTGAGTGTCTTTCTTTCTTATCCCAACTTCCAAGTTTTTAGGTTGAATATATCTATTGAAATCTAGTATCACGCAAGTTGATTGTGCTATTTTAATTTAGAGTTAAGTTCAATTAAGTTTTCTTAGCAAAAAAAAAAAAAAAGGTTCAATTAAGTTTTTTTTTTTTTTTTTTTTTTCCCTTATAGAAATGTTCTCCGTATATGAATATAAAGTGAATATTGAGTGGAAAAAAAAAATTGCTTTTAGGGATTTTAAACTCAAATTAGACTTTAAACTCTTGGCAGTTAGTTGCAAGGATTTCCGCATAAGTTTCTATTTTTTTTTCGAGTCCTTAAAAACATCTTTTTCACGAGTAATACCACAATGCCTTAACATATGATCTTTTCAATTCATAGCATTTGAGAGGTACCCCTATACCATTGCATGTAGTAGGGACGACTCCAAGAATCTAGACTAGGGGGAGCGAAAACATACGGGGGTTTGGAAGGCAGCGCCCCCGAAAGAAATTTTTTTGGCGTTTACGTGTACATTTTTGATAATGAGATAACTATATAAGGAGAGAAAAATACAAACTATTTAAATTAACAAGATATGGAGCAATTTGTAAACTAAATTCAGAATTTACATTTACAAATGCACCAAACTTTTTCAAAAATTTCATGCACATCAATTATTTTAAAAAAAATAAAAAATCTAAGGGCAGGGCTAGCTTAATAATTTAGAAAAGAATTTAAGGGGGGGCGAGAACATGTATTTACGAATAATACTAGTATAATTAAGTATTTTTTTTTTCAAATACGTCCCCCCTAGATCCATCCTTGGCATGTAGTTCCTCTCTCATAAACATGATTCTTTTTTCATTCTCAATGCCTCCATAATTTTCATAATCAATATTGATCTCGTTTGCCACATAAATTTTTTTTTTTTTTTTTTTTTTTTTTCTGATTTCAAAATAAGTTAATTTACAAAAAATTTCGACCACTTAAATTTTTTTTAACCGTAACTCTCCTAAGACATCTCTACATATTCTCATGACTTCTTAAAGATTTTCGGCTACAAATTTTAAAATTATCAACGTGACAACATCCTTATCAAGTTGTTGAGTGAAGAATTGTCAGTAACAACCTTAGGCACCAAAACGTGTGTACATATATTATCACTAGAAATCTATTGTGAAAGTAAAACTCAGTACTGTCATTAAGTTTTAAAGATTTTCGGATATACAAACCTTATCAAGTTGTTGAGTAGTGAAGAATTGTCACTAACAACCTTACACTGCTACACACCCATACGCGTGTATATATATAATTATATATGCATGCATGTATATATATTCTCACAAACCATCAACGTGTCTCCAGAAATCTATTGTACGTGAGAGTAAAACTCAGTATATCTAACATTGCTCAGTACTTTGAAGGAGAAAACCATATATAGTCAGGACTACATTCAGTAATTAATTAATGGAGAAAATTATACCACCAGGATTTCACTTTGTTCCTACCGACGTAGAGTTAATCCTTCATTACCTCAATCAGAAGATACCGGGCGAAGCTCTGCCCTGTGGTTCTCATGTGATCGAGCGCGACGTATATGCCTCCGAGCCATGGAATGTATTCTGCAATATTCAAGGAGACCCATGGGAGATTGTGAACACCTATGACAAATCAGATAAGAAAACTGCTGAACATGTAATCTATGTTATAGCCACGTTGAAGACGCTTAGCAAGAATCGGGTTTCTAGAACCGCGGGCTGTGGGACATGGAAAGGCCAAACAACGGGCAAAAAAATTGAAAATCAAAATAACGAGGTTATAGGTTTTAAGAAGATGTTGGTTTTTGAAACAAAGAAGAAAGATACAGAGATTGATGAGAACAATACGCATTGGATCATGCACGAATATTCACGTAGTGAGATTGTGCGTGGTGGTGATCATGTGCTTTGTAAAATAAAAAGAGTTGAGTTGAAGAAGTCGAATAATAAGAGAAGATTTGAGGAGATTAGTGGGGATCATAGAGGTGGGTTTAGCGATCCATGTGTTGATAATTTAGGTGAAGCCCAGAAAGTCATGAAATCACAAGAAGAAGAAAATCAGAATCATAAGAGTTTTGTTGCTATAGATGCCACTATACATGTTCCGGACATACCACCATTACCGGACGACTTAGATCAGAATCATAAGAGTTTTAATGCACACATGAATGTTTCAGACATGTCTGAACTTGATCATACATGTTGTGGAAATTTAGGGGAAGCCCAAAACATCATGAGATCACAAGAAGAAAACCCCAATGAAAAGAGTTTTGATGCTTTAGATGCCGGCACTGCTTTGCCAATGACACAAGTTCCGGACATACCACCACCATTAGCAGACTTATTTGATTGGGACGAATACATTAGTGCTTTAAACCGTTCATTGTATGACATTGATGATTTTTGAATAGGGAATTGGGTTGATCCAAGTACATATATAGTGGTTGATGATCAGCAACTACCAGCAGCCAATGAGAGTCAGCCCTCACCGTCCGATCAACCAAAAGCACATAAACAATTGGATATTGCAGAGCTCCATTAATGGTCCTTAATTTGTTCTGATTTTTCAATTCAAGCTTTGTGTTTTTAGCTTTTTCATCAACAAGGAACACGAAAAGGAGTAATTTGTGTTGTTTACTAAATGATCCGTTGACTGGAGATTCTTGATTATATGAATACAATTCTTTATCAAAATCTGATGTGCTTTTTTTAACTTGGTAGGGACTTAATGCCACATTCTTGATGATTGTGATACAGCAGATTATTTATCTATTGTTATTATTATTAATTTTTTTTTTTTCTGATGGAAGTATCTATTGTTAATTGTGTTATGCTTGTTCATGTTATCCTTAATTTCCTTTCTTCTTCTTCTTCTTCTTCTTCTTCTTCTTCTTTTGTAAAGCACTCCAACTATGGCAGAGAGAGAGAGAGAGAGAGAGAGAGAGAGAGAGAGAGAGCTGCTCTCTTCAATAACCCCCGTCGGAGTAGCCTATGCATATTTTCTAAAACTACTGTCACAACTAACAAGTATCCGGCAATAGAGATGCTTAAATGTATAGCAATGGAGACTATAAAAGTAAGTAGTGGAAATGAATGATTTTTAGAGGAAATAAAGTGATTTTGCCAACGAAATTTCACGTATATTGGTCATTCTTTCTAAATTAATTATGCAGCAGTGGATGCCAAACTTTCTGGGAAAATTCACGTGTGAATGCTTTCACTGCCTCACTACATTACTCTGACTGGCCAATGACTGTTTGGAGCTCAATTGGTTGCTGATCATATTCTCAGGATTCAGGCTGCAGTCGAAGACTGTTTGGCTGCTGCTGAAGTTCTCCGGGGGCAAGTACTATGGAGGACTTCATGGATGTCGCTGATTTTTTTTTTCTTTCCTTTTCATGATGCTTAAGATTTACGGATTTCGTTCAAGTACTGTTTCATCGCTGTCCACTTCTTTCAGCTGATTGCATGACTCTTGTGGTCGAGTGTTATTGGCAGCTACTCGGAAGCTGCTGCAAATTGATTCAGATTTAACGTTTTGCTGTGTATGAAATATCATATGTGCTTGATTAGGCCTTCATATCATATGCTTTTGTTTGGAGAGCTTTTCTCATGTGTATTCGTTTTGGATTAGCTTTTGGGGAGCGTATTTGACAGCCAATATGGATTTTGTAATATATATTTTACTTAAATAAAAATGTTGTTAAAAAAAAAAATGAAATAAAGAAAGGGAAATGACTAGCTCACAAAATATGTTCAAATTGTTTAAATCCAAGTAAAATAATTCCATGGAAATAAAGAAAGGGAAATGACTAGCTGACAGAATATGTTCACTAAGAACACCTAAATAGCAAGACTGCAATTTGGCACAAACAACAAATCAGTCCAGGAAAATCTGAGGCGATACAAAAAACTCTCTCTCTCTCTCTCTCTCTCTCTCTCTCTCTCTCTCTCTGAGGACACACTGATATAATGCTCGGCTCATTCCAGGTTCACGTCTTACAGATAAAAAAGATCTATATCAAATTTTCCAAATAGAGCTGAATTTTTGAGAAGAAACGGTCAATGTCAATAATTTTCTGGAAAACATTTTAAGCATTTACTTGTTACATATTTTAATGAGATTTATAAGGATTAATAATCAGTAGGTTGAACTCAGCCCAAAAAAAAAAAAACATAGTCTTGACCCATTGGGGAACTAGTTACACTTTTTCAGTACATTTATATGGCTGAATTTAACCCGTAATTGTGAATTTGAAAAATGATCTTTTCTTTTTACTCACTTAACATGAACCAAACATAGTCTCAATAGCCAAACAAAAAAGTTTATAAATCCGCAAACCAAACAGAGCTTAACAAAAACTATTAACTGCAGAACTCTAGGAAAGATGAAGGGAAATGGCTTAAACAATTTCTCACAGTTTACCTTCTTAAACAAACAAAAACAAAAGGGTTCGCTTCAATCCTTCATTTTTCTTTTCCTCGCTAAATCAATTAACCAAATAGAGTAAACCAATTATTAAACTTTTCTATATACCAAATGACTACAATACATAGAAGAATCCAAAAAGGGAAAAAAGTGGGTAAAAAGAATACAATTATCACAATTTGTATAAAGAAAAAACTGAATAAAATAATGGATGGTTTTTTAACTTCTAATGGTAGTATCAAATTTTCACTTCCCTCTTCAGAGCCGTTAACCGAGCTACAAAATCATCATAATCTGGCAACTTTTGATGCACTTGGCCTTTCGGGTTCACCATAACCGGTTCAAAATGAAGAGGCTCGAAGATGTCCTTTCGTTGCCTCATTTCGAGCCATTAATACACTACTGCTCGCAGTTTTTTGTGCAGTAGTGTATTAAAAGCTTATCCAGATGCTTTTCTTCTTCTTCTTCTTCCAATTGACAAGAATGTCTTCACTTGAGAATTTTAGGCCATGTTTGGCATCTTCTTGTTTCAGCCATCTCCTCCTAACTGATCTTGGTTTCCGCTTATCTTCCCCATTCGATTTTGTGGGTCCTGTCTCTTCTTCTTTGCCGACAGCAATCTTGTCATCACCATCTTCGTCGGAAGCATTTCTCACTGAATTTGAGTTCTTCTCTTGGCCGTTTTGGTCAATATGAGGATTTTCAAGCCTTACATGACAGAGATGATCTTGGTTCTCTCTTTCTTAGACATTGTTTTCTGTCTGGATGCGCATTTCATCAGAATCCTTAAGACTGCAGGAAAGGAAATGTACATTTTCAAGTATTTTGCAACAAATATGTATGTTTTTGGGAAGATGTTATTGAAATGTACATTAACTTGTAGCTATGAGAAAATGACAACCAAATAAACTGCAGGGAAGGAAAAGAGGATCTGCCAAACATCTGGGAAACTTAAATTCCTAACCATAACTCATCTGTCAAGTTTTTTCCCCCCTATTTTGGGTCCAAGTACTCTTAAGGCCTTGTTTGGTTCATAGATTTAGTGAGGGAAAATTGAATAAAACACTAAAGAAAATAGCTTCTTTTGTTTGGTTAATAGAGAAGATATTGAGGAAAATAAGGAAGGAAAAACAATAGAGTTGAAAATAAATTAAGAATTTGAACCTTTTGATTAAATTCCCTTCTCTTTTCTTAAGTTCATATTAGATTTTGCAAGTTTTCAATGTTGAAAACAATTGGGAATAGTTTTCCTTTTCCTTCCCTAATTGTGCAAACCAAACGGAGCCTAAAGAAATCCCGCAATTTTCTTTCCAATTCCATCATACAAATACTAACACTAAAGAGATGAATTAGATTATCCAGCAACGCTTAGTTGTTAAATATTAGGTGGATTAAAGCCTTGGAATTCCATTCGAGATCAGCCTCTATTGCTATATCTTCCATTAATTGAAGCCTCATATCATATCCTTTGTAGGAGGCATTGGCTTAAACTTCTTGATTAACTAAACACAAGCAATTAGCCTATCAGTTGAAGAAAATGGTGCTTACATAAACTAAGGCCCGTTTCTCAACAGCTTTTACTTTTGTTTCCCGCTTGGCAACAGCTTATGGAGTCTATAAGTGATAGTGGAACTCGAAAACTCAAATAAAACTACTTGGCAAACTAGATTCAGTGATTCAATCAGAAAAAAATGTGTCAATTACAGAAATTTCAATTGGCCGATAGAAACAGAAGCTGTCTATTAAGTGGCTATTATTCATACTCAATAAAATTGAAATGCCTCTCATCGTATTTATTGTTCTCCAAAAGTAGTAATAAAAGTAAATGAAGCTGTTTCGAGAAAAGCTGAAAAATATTTAGCTCCCACAACAATACCCAAGGCTATATAGTTTTTTGAAAAATCTCTTAAAAAAAAAAAAACTCACATACTAAATTTTTAACATTTATGATACAAAAGTTTATTCCACAAATATGTGTAAATAGATAAAAAAAAAAAAAAATTCCTATGAGGCGCCCCCAAAGATCAAGTTCCGGCTCTGATCTCATTTATTGTTCTCAAAAAGTAGTAATAGAAGTAAATTAAGCTTTTACACAAAAAAAAAAACATTTAGCTCCCACATTAATACCTAAGGCTAAATAGCATTTTGAGAAATCTGTTTAGAAAAAAAAAAAAAGAATTAATAAAAATATCTCTTTAAAAACGAATAAAAAAATTTATAATCAAAGTGGGTTTCCTCAAGGTGTTGAATTTCCTGGGCAATTAAACAATTCTGTTTTGGAGTTCCAGTTGACTCATCATCCTCCTCCTCTCTATTTTAAATTGTTTCACCGTTCTCTTACCCTTCATAAAACACAATCAGCCAACCATAGGAAAGAAAGAAAATAAATAAATAAAAATTAATACTAAAAAATTATAAACAATAGAGCAATTTAACTTCTTGTAAGAATGATATGATCAATGAACTGCAACAGAGCACGAAAAGTTCGATTTACCTGAAAAGAAAAATGAAAAAGTAATGGGTAGAAAATTAAGAGCCGTCCTAAATCCCTGCAGGTAATGCGTTTTGGCCTGTGCAACCAAACATGCCCTAAGCCAACTGCGAAAAAAGTAGAAAGAAAAAATAGAACAATTGACTTTATCTTGACCTGAATAAAACACAATCATCAACTGGGAAAAAAGAATAATGAAATATTCATATGGGTAGAAAAACAATGGCCTTCATAAATTTGATGGTAATGCGTTTTGGCCTGTGTTACTGATTTGGCTCCATGTCTTAATTCTCATTCCTTCGTAATAGACCAGCCAATGGAGCCATATCAGTGAAACAGGCCAAAAGCATTTTGTTGATGAGCTCCGAGTCCCCTGGCTAAAAGTATATATAGACCCTCCTGACCAGTGATCAAGAAAACTACAGTATCTCGTTTTCTTGATGAAAAAGCATTTTGTTGTGGCTGCCCATGATGAGTGTTCTACTTGGGATTTAGATATTATTCAAAAGGTTGTTTCAAGAGATACATATAATCTAGATTAAGATAAATCAATGCTTATATGAATCTCGACATAAACACAAAAATTTCGGAACTAGTGTGCATCAATCGGACCCTAAAATATGATTGGCCATATTTTAATTTGCATCAAACGTAAGCTATCTTGCTTGGTCATATTTTAGTTTGCATCAAACGTAAGCTATCTTTGCTATATGCTTACTACTAAATAAGTATTGTTTCATCAAATGATTGGTCAATATTTTAGTTTGCATCAAACCTAAGCTATCTTGCTTGGTCATATTTTAGTGTGCATCCAACGTACACTATATGCTTAGTGCTCAATATATATATATATATATATACCATCCCAAGTGGACCAATAGCGGTGTGACACTAACACTACCACCTGTTTGGTGAAAACTATAACTGGACCAGGTTCAATCCAAGTCTTGCTCTGATCTAGTTCTTGAGAGGACCAAGATAATATTACTTTGACGAAGCACCAATTTTGAGATAGTATTAAGTTGAGTACGGACTTCTAAGCAAGACAGTTAGACATTGTTCAACCGGTTCATTTTTAACCACGAAATCAGTTCTTTGCTTTTCCAAACGGCCTCTAAGATTAGGATGGTGTCAGTTGAACCATTAATTTATCTAACAATGATGAGAGTAGTCCATTTAAAGAAATTTAGAGTGCATTAGCTTATAGATTTGGGTAAATCGGTTGTGTTCATATAGAGCGCAAATTGGTGAGTTTTCAATTGAAACACGAATTTTTTGTAAGAAATCTCTAAAAATGAGGTAAAAATCTGAAGTTTTTCCATGTTTAGCTAAGGCTCTTCGTGACTTTTTTATTCTGATTAGAATCCTTTCTCACTTATTTTATTTTATTTTTTAGTTTATTATATTTTTCTTATTTTCATTCATTTTTACCCTCTGAGAGTTAGTTATACCATGACATCATTAGTTTTCTTTAAACTTTAAAGAAATAAGTGTTCATATTTCCTTTTTTGGATGTCCCAAAATAAGTGTCCATTTTCCTAAATTGGTATACAACTTTTACTTACTTTTCAAAACTATCCTTATAATAAGACAAAGTAGCATTTATGTGTGGTCCTAAAACAGTCAAAAAGTCAAACACCCATTACATCCAAGGGTAATTTGAAAAGTGACTCTATAATGAACTAAAAATTTTAATATAATACAACTTTCTTAAACAATGTGTAAAATGGAAGTGGACACTTATTATGGGACGGAGGGAGTATGATTTTTGAATCGTGAAATCAAGATCTTTAAAACACGATACATATGTGATATGAAATAAAAAAATGAATTTTCTAGTTGGTGATTTAGCTATTTTATCTCTTTGCAAATAGATAAAATGTCAACTTTAAATAAATGGTCGTAACTTCCTCATTATTTAGCCTTTTTGGGAACTGTTTAATTATTATTATTATTTTTATTTTTATTTCTTGTATTTTTTCGAGATATACATATTGGATTTGAAAATTGTGCTAAAACTAGTAATTCGGAACCTCGTTTTAAGCTTTTATATGTCTAAACAGATAATATTATATGTTTGTAAACATCTAATATTGTTTTTGTGAATTAAATTAATGACAAAGACTTTACCCTTTTTTGGCTTTTTGGGTATTTTTTGTTTCATGAATATTTTGTTTTGGGATCTACGCCCATATGGCTATCAATTTTACGAAAGGATATATTTTTGTTAGATTTACGCAAAAAAAAAAAAAAAAAGGTTTTAGCATTTTAGTTGGAATTTTTATTTACAAAAGTTAGATTTAGCCCTTAACGCCATGGAATTAGGTGAAACAAGGTGCACCGGATTAGTTAGGTTTTTTTTTTTTGCTAAACAAAGAAAATCTATTAAAATGACTGTGAAACATCAACAAGAGTAGCCCAGAAAAAGCTAAACTCACAGACCACTTAGCAAGCTAGTGTGCCACAAACTTACAATCTCTAGGAATTTTATAAAATTTCCAATTTGTGTGAAGACTTCTGAGAATCCCAATATCATAGCAGAGAGAGGCAAGCTTCCAAGATTGAGTAACTTTGTAGATAGAAGAGATGGAAACGAAGAGAATCACTCTGAAGATTAACATATATAATCTCCAATATATAGGTGAGCTTTGGAAGCAGCTAGTCATAGAGCATGGCATTCAACAAATCAGGATCGCATGACTTTCTAATCTCACACCAAGCAGCTAGTCTTAGACCAATGCAGAGGCTAGCATTTTCAGAATCAGAAATACAGGCAAGGAAACGATTTTGAAGACCCTCAGGGAAAATAGGGTTAGAAGAAGTAAACAAATTTATGAAATAATTATCCGAGGATTGGACATTAATCTCACAATGATCAGTGTGGATCAAACTGACGCTATCTGATTGGTCATATTTTAGTTTGCATCAAACGTATGCTATATGCTTTACTAATCAATCGGAATTGTTTCATCGAATGATTGGTCAATATTTTAGTGACAATGCATATTTTTTTTTCTTCAAAAAATGGTAAATACATTTCAAAATAGAGGGTGTACAAAAAATATAAGGGCATACCCTAAGATACACAATAGGATCAAAGTCATAAAGACATGACGCAAAGCCACAACAAATGGACAAAAACAACCCAATACAGGAATGCAACTGACAAAAAATGATCAAAATTTCTAATTCCATAGGAATCTATCAATACTAACTTGATGTTTCCTTCCTCAAAAAAAAAAAAAAAAAAAAAAACTTGATGTTTCCATTTCACCCTAATTTGTGCATTAACTTGAGACACCAGGTTCTTCAGAATAATTTCTTGTGGGGTGCAAGTATTCTTGAAAGTTCTATTGTTCCCCTCTTTCCATAGTCCATAGACTGCCACTCCGAGGCACATCTTGGGTATATCACGTGTTTAATTGTCTTCCCTTTCAGTCTTTGAGCCATCCAATCCAACGTGTCATTCCAACTTTGACCTTGCCAATGCATATTACATCTGTTCATTAAGTCCTGCCAAACAAAAGAAGAGTAAGGGCAAGCAAAACAAGTGGTCGTGGGACTTCATACTCCTCTGACAAAGCATACAAGCTAAGGGGTCAGGGGTGAATCTATAAAATGGTGCTTACTTGTTAAATATCAGGTGGATTTAAGCCTTGGAATTCCATTCGAGATCAGCCTCTATTGCTATATCTTCCATTAATTAAATCCTCATATCATATCCTTTGTAGGAGGCATTGGCCTAAACTTCTTGATTAACTAAACAAGCAATTAGCCAATCAGTTGAAGAAAACGGTTCTTTCATAAACTAAGGGTGCGTTTGATAAAATTGAAAATTAAGTGCTGAATTTTAAGTACTGAAAATTTTAAGTGATTGAATTTGTAACACTGAAAACAGTACTTCAACTACTGAAATAGAATGCATTCAGTGATTATTTTCAGTAGAAAATTTTCACTTAAACTTTTCAGTGATTTTTTGGCTGCTTTTTCAATTAAGTGATATGTTATCAAACGTACTGAAAATGAATAAGTGCTGAATCTTTTCATTTTCAGCACTTAATTGGGTTATCAAACATACCCTAGGGCCCGTTTTTCAACAGCTTTAAATTTTATTTCCCTAAGTGATACTGGAACTTGAAAACTCGAATAAAACTACTTGGCAACCTAGATTCGGTGATTGAATCAGAAAAAAAAAAAAAGTGTCAATCGCAGAAATTTCAATCGGCCTACAGAAACAGAAGCTGTCTATTAAATGGCTATTATTCAATGCTCGATAAAATTGAAATTAAATATTACTAATTTTAAGTGTTAAAAATTAAGCTAAGGTGTAATAGTCAACAAGTAGATTATTTTAAATGGAAAAAAATATCGCATCCATTGAAATTTTGTTTTAGTAGAATTCTTCTACTAAAAATTTTCAATATCTTTTTGGCTATTTTTCAATGTTATGTGGTGAGTACTTGTCCATTTTTAAACATAATAACAACACTTAATAGAGTTGTCAAACATACACTATGTATTGTGGGTGTTGGTCTTTTGGCCTAGCATTGAAATTTTTAGGCTCTGTTTGGTTCATGGATTTTGTGATGGAAAATAAAAAGGGAAAGGAAAACTAATTCCTTTGTGTTTTACCATGTGCTTTGCTTATTCTTAAATCACATTATGAGTTAAAACTTTCTAAAATATAGTCGTAATATATAAATAACGGAAGGGAAAGGACATGCAACATTCAAAACGTTTGATTTATTTCTCAACTTATTGTGTTTTTTTTTTCTTCCTATTTTCATCATCTTTTTTTTTATTGACTAAACAAATTAAGGAAAATATTTTCTTCTATACTTTATTTTATTTTCTTTTCTCTTGTTTTCTCTCACTAAATCCAAGAACCAAACAAACCAAATTGCTTATTTTTATCCATCCAATAAAGTCCCAAATAACGTAGTGTCAGCTTTATAATTTAGGGATATTTACATTTCAGTCTACTTTTTGTATGAAATCTAAAAGTCAGTCTACTACTTTTTAAAATTAAAAAAACATCAATAATAATTAAAAATTAAAAAGTCTTCAACAAAATTAAAAAAAAAAAATTGAATAGTCATTTTGTGTTTTACGATATTTTATATTTTTAATTTTGTGAACTTGCACCAAAATATTGTAATGATTGCTCCAAATGTTGTGAAGAGTTGTACCTGACTTTGAACTGAGTTGCTTTCTATGTTTTGAAGAGTTGCTCCAAAACGTCATGTAAAATTTGATTAACTTTTTAATCTTACAAAAAAATTTGATTTTTTTTTTTTTTGACAAGTAATAGATTGACTTTTAAATTTTATACAAAAAAAGTGGATTGAAAGTTTATTATCCCTATACTTTACTTGAAGTTAACTAAAATTAGAATTTATAGAATATTCTAGGGTAAAAAGCATTTTGCCCCCTCAAACTATACACGTTTTTGCAATTTACACCCCGAACTTTAAAAAGTTGCAATATCCCCCTAATCTATCTTTAGGGTTGCAATGTCCCCCCTGAACTTCAAAAAGTTGAAATGTCCCCCTTGAACTATCGTCTGTGTTGCAATGTCCCACCTGAACTATCTTTAGTATTGCAATGTCAACCCTACCATCACATTCCGTCAAAAAATGCGATGAAATTTGCTCGTGTGGGACGCACATGCTAAATTTCAAAGGCCTTTATGACATTTTACTATCCCCATCTAAATTAACAATCATAAAAATGAGGGCAAATAACACTTTTGTCCATCAAACTATACATCTGTTTTCAATTGGGTTCATAAACTATTTTTTTTTTTCAATTGGGACCTTGAACTTCAAAAAATCATTCAATCAGACCCAAATTCTGACACTGTTAGCTTAAATTATTAGAAATTGTCACTTACGTTGCGCGTAATGCTTATCTGTCACATGTTAGGTTAAGACAAGCATGGGATATTGTGAATGGCTAAAAAATTATGCGATTTTGGGTATGATTGAATGCGAATTTGGATCTAGTCGAATGTGTTTTCGAATTTGATTAAACGCGATTTCGGATCTGATTGAATGCGATTTTTCGCACTATTCACAATCTTCTGTGTTTTTCTTAACCTAGCATGTGACAGGTAAGCATTACGCGCAACATACGTGACAATTTCTAATAATTTAAGCTAACAGTGTTAGAATTTGGGTCTGATTGAATGAATTTTTGAAGTTCAAGGACCCAATTGAAAAAAAAATTAGTTTATGGATCCAATTGAAAACAGGTATATAGTTTGATGGACTAAAATGTAATTTGTTCTAATTTTTATGATTTTTAATTTAGATGGGGATAGTAAAATGTCATAAATGCCTTTGAAATTTAGCATGTGCGTCCCACACGAGCAAATTCCATCACATTTCTTGACGGAATGTGATGGCAGGGTTGACATTGCAACACAAAAGATAGTTCAGGGGGAACATTGCAACACAGACGATAGTTCAGGGGGGACATTTCAACTTTTTGAAGTTCATGGGACATTGCAACCCTAAAGATAGTTCAGGGGGACATTGTAACTTTTTAAAGTTCTGGGGGTAAATTGTAAAAGCGGGGCACAATGCTTTTCACCCAATATTCTATGCAACATGTAGCACAAACGTCCGCTGTAGCACAAAACTGAATATGGATTTGTGATTTACGGGTTCGACTCCCGGCAGCGGAATTCCTTCTTCTTTTTTTTTTTTTTTTTTGTAGGCTTCCCTTCTCCACAAAAACTGGGCCTTGTGACTTTTTTTTTTTTGGTTGGGATTAGAAATATGACTTATCTTAGGGCCCATTTTGCATAAATTTTGCTCATGCGATTCAATCGTAAAAAAAAGCATGTTTATGCAAAGTTGTTAATGTAGTTTTAGCCAATTGTAAACTTTGTGATATTATAGGCGTTGGAATCATACAACTTAGTTTGACAAATAGTTGTATATTAGCTTTTGGAGTTCATAAGTTATTATTTTACCCTAAAAGCTATTGTGAAAAGAGTTCTATAACTTCAATTTTGAATGGTACCCTGTTAGAGTATCTCTAATTGTGGAGCTAAAAGAAGAGCCATTTCTTAAAATTATTTCTTTGGTTCCTCTAAGTTCAAACTTAGTGATTCAATGGTGGGGCGAGAACAACGGGCAAAATGGGTCAAACTAATGTTGCAGTTTTCAGTTTTTTTTTTTTTTTCTTTCATCTTTTGACAATGAAAATTTAAAATGTGGTTGGTAATCATTATCTCTTTTCTTTTTCTTTTCTAAAACAACAAAAAAAATCGGGCTAAAAAAATTTAAATAAAAGGAAGAAAGAGAAGAAGAAAGGAAGTGATTTTCAATTTTATTCTGAGAAAAGAAAACATAAACTAGGTGCTGTTTTCATAAGAATTTTAAACAACTAAAAACTGGAAACGCACCAAATGAAGGGACAAGGCTTAGGGTGTTTTTGATAACTCAATTGAGAATTGAAAATAAAAATTATCAACACGTATTTTTCTTCAATGCGTTTGATAACATATCATTTCACTGATAAAGTAGCCAAAAACCTACTACAAACTGAGAGTAAAAAAGTTCTACTGAAAAAAGCCATTGGATGTAGTTTATTCAGTATTTGAAATACTATTTTCGATACTAAAACTTCAATACCTATTTTTCAGTATTTAATTTCCAGTTTTATCAGGCTCTTAGTTGACAGTTACAAAGTTAAATTTGGGCCAAATGATGGGCTTAAAAACACCATGACAAGCCCAAAAAAAAAATTGAATACAGTAACGAAGGAAGTGTTTGGACATTGATAGTCCAACTAAGTTTGAAAATGAAAAGTTTTAACACTTGAAAAAAATAACAAAAATAGGCTGAAAACATTAAGTAAAAAATTCAGAAAGAAATAATGCAATGCAGTCAATTTCACAACTTGAAAGTTGGAAACATAATTTGCAAAATTGTAAATCATCAGTAAAGAAATTCAGTACTTAAGTAGTTAAGTTTTAAAAACATCAACAGGAATCTAAGTTAAACAACGAATAATATCTTTTGCCCATCTAATATATATATATATATATAAAGCAATGCGAAGTTCCACATTGCGGTTTTTAGCTTTTGTTTTTATTTTTTTGAAAATGAAAAACATGTTTAGAAATAGTTTTTGTTTTTCCTTTTCTTTCAGAATACAATAAAATTGGACAATAAAGAGATTTTTAGTTTTTGTTTTTGTAAAAAGAAAGCAATAACTAAATTCTGTTTTTAGATTATTATTTTTTTAGAAAAATTAAGAACACATCCGACTTTTTGCCAAGTTCAACTTAGGAGTATGGTAAATCTCACAGGGCCCACTGAATACCCTACTAACCCAGTGGACTAGATAAGGCGCAAAGCTTATGCTTTGGATAGGTGGCCAGCCCATGAGTGGGACACTAGACCTAGGAATTACTCTCAAAGATCTATTGTTAGACCACTCAAGGAGTTAATATTTTCAGAATTTTAGAAAACAAAAAACTAGAAATCCCTACCTTAAGTTACAAATTTTTTGGATATATAAACCAAACCAAGCCAAACCAAGTCTTCTGTCCTAATCATCTTCTGGATATATATATATATATATATATACGGTGAGGCTGTTAAGTGAACACAGTTGAGTGAACTTACATAGTGAACATGTTTTTTGGCCTAAAAGAACCCGCGGGCTGCCCTGTTGACCCGTGGGTTCTTTTAGGCTAAACAAGATGTTCAATAAATATAGCGAGAGGCTCTTAAGTGAACTGGATAAGTGAACTAACCTAATGAACTGGACTTTTAAGCCTAAAAAACCCGTGAGTCAACGGAGTGGGGCACGAGGCAGCCTATGGATTTTTTAAGCTTAAAAGCCCAGTTCACTAGGTTAGTTCACTTACCCAGGTCATTTAAGAGCCTTTCCCATATATATCTATATATATATACTAGGGTACAGGCACATGCGTTGCACATGCTAATCCCCTTTTTATTAGCTTTATTGGCTTTCACAATTTGGCTACTTTTATATTTTACCAATTTTAAATCTATATCTCAATTGTGTAATAATTTAATTAATTCATGACAAACAACAATGTCAGTATTTTGTATATTATTTGCATTATTTTATCTCTGTTCCTATCATTTTTATAATCATACTGAATTTAGAAGTCGATCTATACTTCTAAATTCAGTATGATTATACAAATTATAACTAAAAGATCAAAATATTAGCATATGTTGTGTTTAAACTAAAGCTAAGTTGTGGTTTGGGAACTAACTAATAAAAAACAACATCGTGATGTTAAAAATGCAGACAATGATTTCAAAATTCACGGTTTAGAATTTAGGGTATCAGAATAGGTATTCAATAGACTTACATGCAAAAATGAATTATTGGCCAAAAGATGACCATTCTGTAATTTTTCTATCAAAAATTGACATATATGTAAATATTATCTAAGTAGACATATTTGTTGACTTTTTTTTAAGCCAATTGTAATTATGGTTGATCAGCAAAAAAAAATTGTAATTATGGTTGCAAATGTTGATTGAACCTGAAATATTGAAGCCCAAGCTGATTCAATCGCCATTATTATATTAATTAAACTTTCAAAAGTTGACTTGAATGTAATTATTGTCTGAAATGATCGAATGACCCTCACACAAATCAATATATCCTTATGTAGCTATAAACATCTACGAATAATTATGGTATAGTAAAGAGATATTATGGTATTTAACTAACTATACAATTACCTGAAAGGACAAAACAAAAGAGAAATATCGAAATTGGAGAAATCAATTTGAGATTGTACGATTCCATAGGTGACTTAGCTTCTTTTTATTAGTAGATATAGATATGTATATGTATATATATACACTAGGCGAGCAAACATGCAAAGCATGTTCTATTTGCGTTTCCTGTTGCATAAAGGCAAAGAGGTTATTTGTCTGTGCTTATGTTTATGCAATTGTATCTATTCCCCTAGTATTAGCTTCGTTGATTTCTTTATGCAATTTTCAATCTTGTTATCTACTGTGTAATAATTTAATAAATTAATGAAAAGGCATTGATATGTCCAGAAATATTTAGCTAAAGCCAAACTGCCACGTCAGCAGTGAAGGTCCCAAACTATCCGGTATGGGCGCTTATGGCCTACCAATCCCGAGGTCATCGACTGTTACCGCTCGGGGTATTCACACAGCCCGGGCGTTTAGCACAGCAGCTCTCCACAAGGTGCAGTTTGACAACCAAGCCACTTAGTAGTTTCCTTATTTGGCCAGAAATCGATTAGGAAGGGTAAACAGTTTCCTAAACCACTTAGGAAACTCTCCTAAATTTGTGTAGAGTAATTGCAATCAGATTAGGCTTCCAAATCTGCATACTTACCATGTACAGGTGGACTCTTACATCTATAAAAGAGACCACATACCCTCTTTACAGGAGATCGCATTCTTAACCTAGAGAATAGCAATTTATACTCATTCATACACATACACCCGATAGTTTTTACTGGTAGTGCCGCTCCAACTGTTGGCTCACTAGGCCCGCCGGTGATCTATTAGTAAAGCGCTCCAACGCACCCATGGACGTAGGTTACCTCATTAACGGGGCTGAACCACATACAACTGACTGTGTCCCAATATCTCTCTCTAAATCTCTCTTACCAATTTTCGGCATCATCAGTTTGGCACCGTTTGTGGGAAACGATAGATTTCTCAAAAAAGAAATCTCTAACTGATCAGCATGCCACCGAAGAAGGGCAAGAAAACTGCCACTCAAACTGGTCAGGAGGATCGAACTAGCCAGGAGGATCGAGCCGGTCAGGACTCCCAGCCCGGTCGGCCGACCGCCTCTATAACCTCCAAGCAAGTCACTGCTGCACTCGCACAACTCCTAGAGGGCCAGCGACGAACCTAGTAGCAGATTGAAGCGCTGTTGGCCCAGCAGGATGAGCTTTCCCGAATCAAGGAGTAGCCCAGGAAAGGTGTTCCCAACCAAAAGACCCCACGGGTAGACAACATACCCGTACTACGCCTGCATCCCCGCTGGGTTGGAGACAGCGTGGGGATGACGAGTGTAGCCAGGCCACTAGGCAAACCCGAAGAAAAACTAGGGCTAATCTGCACCGGGTGGGAGACACCAGAGACATCATCAACAGTAGGCGTGCCGCCAGAAAGGAGGGGCCAGGACATATGGCCCAGGAATCGGCCGAGGACCCCCTGGCCAGGAGCTGGGGAGATCTCAGGCACAAGATCACCCGGAGCCGGGGCCGGGTCCTATCCCCAAGGTCAACACGCTTCAAAAAAGAGGCCTCGTCGTCTGATCCGACTTACCGCTCGGACATTGAAAGGATGCCCGAGCGGAAAGACGTGAATGCCCAAATCAAGGGCTTGCAGAAATAGATCGAGCAATTAAGCCGCAAACAACATCACGATCATACCGACACGGAGACCGAGTCACCATATACCGTTCGGGTCACCGAATTCTCCATCCCGCGGAAGTATAAGCCACCGTATCTTAGCTCTTATGACGGGATATGGAGCCTAGTGGATCACGTCCGTACCTACAAGGCCCAGATGGCGTTGGTCACCATTGTCGAAGAATTACTGTGCCTGGCTTTCCCCAGCACTCTCAAAGGGCTAGCCATGCAGTGGTTCCATGCCCTTAAACCCCGAACGGTTGATGACTTCAAGACGCTGAGCAAGCTTTTCATTAGCCAATTTATAGGGATACTCGACCAGTCGCAATCGGACACTCAACTATTGATCGTCAAGCAGCGCAAGGGCGAATCCCTAAGGGAGTACGTGGACCATTTCAATCAATAGAGACTCTAGATTCGTAACTTGAACGAAACTGCGGCCATCATGGCCTTCTACTCGGGAGTTCAACACACCAAAGTTGCTACGTCGTTCCACCGAGACTGATCGGTAACCCTGGTGGAACTCTCGGAGAGAGTCGGGAAATATATTGACACGGAAGAGTTTCTGAAGTCCAAACGCGCCAGCCTTACAGGAGATGAGTCCCCGAAAGCTAAGCGGAAGCATGAGGGCTCTGAGAAGGGTCTGGTAAAAAAACCCAGGCAAGACCAGGAGAGAGGAGATAGGGATCAGCCCCCGATCGCCTTCACGCCTATTTCTCGACCAATCCACGAAGTTATGGCTGCCACCGAGGCGCAGAGGTTGCTTCAACAACCAGCAAAACTCAAAGCCTCGCCCGAAAAGAGGAATCGGGATAAGTTTTGCTGCTTCTATAGAGACCACGGTCACGACACAGAGGATTGCTTCAAGTTGAAGATGGCCATAGAGAAACTGATCGAGCAGGGTCATCTTTTAGAGTATGTCACGACAGATGGATGGCCTCTGCAGGGAGCCCGAGCTCCTGGTCAACCACAACCTCTTGGCCAAGTCAATGTTATCTCCAGAGGAACATCGGGTGGCGGGGACTTACAGTCGGTAACAAAGAGGCATGCTCGGGCATCCCGGGCGGATGTCTGGCAAGTCCAAACCACCGGCTCCCCGCCAACTAACGTATTGACATTTACCTCCGACGATGTGCAGGGTATCCGCTGCCCCCATGACGACCCGTTAGTTGTGACGCTCTCCATAGTTAGTTACGTGGTCTAAAGGGTGTTGGTGGACATATGCAGCTTGATCGACATCATGTTCGTGTCAGCGTTCGATTAGCTCGGGATAGGTAGGAATCATCTCCGTCCAATAGCCATGCCCCTGGTGGGTTTCAGCGGATCCATCACCTAGCCGCTCGGTACCGTAGAGCTCCCTGTTCTTATGGGAACTTACCCTCAACAAACCTCCCTGCTAGAAAATTTTGTAATCATTGAGGCCCCGTCTGCCTACAATGTCATTCTCAGGAGGCCTACACTCAATAAAGCCAGGGCCGCCGTCTCTACTCACAGCTTGACAGTTGAGTTCCCGACCCCTCAGGGACCCGGGAGCCTGCGTGGAGATCAGACAATGGCTCGGAGTTGCTATGTCAGTTCTCTTCGCCGGGAAGTCATCAAAGAAACACTGAATGTCCAGGAGATGGACCTGAGGGATCAGAGTGATAGAGTGGGTCCGATTGAAGAACTGGAACAAGTGGTGTTGGACCCGCAACTGCCTGACCCAACGGTCAGTATCGGCACCCTGTTGGAGCCCGGCCTCAGGGAGAAGCTGATTCAATTCCTGCAATAGAGTCAGGATGTGTTTGCCTGGTGTCATAAAGATATGCCCAAGATTGACCTCCGGGTGATGTCTCACCGACTTAACGTCAACCCAGACTCCCGACCGGTGAAGCAGAAGAGACGGGGCATGGCCCCCGAAAGGCAAAAGGCAGTGTCTGAGGAGGTCGAAAAGCTCCTCAAAGCCAAGTCTATCCGAGAGGTCCACTATCACGACTGGTTATCAAACGTAGTACTGGTCAAGAAAAGCAATGGGAAGTGGAGAATGTGAGTGGACTTCACCGATCTGAACAAAGCCTGCCCCAAGGACTGCTATCCACTGCCCAGGATAGATCTCTTTATGGATTCCACAGCCAGCCATTCGCTCCTCTCATTTATGGACGCCTACTCCGGGTACAACTAGATTAGCATGTACCCCGGGGACGAAGAAAAAACCTCATTCATCACGGATCAGGGGACCTCCTGCTACAAAGTCATGCCCTTCGGCCTCAAAAACGCTGGGGCGACCTATCAATGCCTGGTCAATCACATGTTCAAAGACTTGATCGGGAAATCTATGGAGGTCTACATTGATGATCTGCTGGTCAAAATTTAGGACGAGTCTGACCATCTTGAGCATTTGACCGGGGCCTTCAACAATTTGAAGAAGTTTAGGATGAGGTTAAACCCGGCCAAGTGCACATTTGGCGTCTCGTCCAGAAAGTTTTTGGGGCACCTAGTCAGCAGACAGGGGATCGAAGCAAACCCCAAGAAGATCCAATCCGTCATCAATATGCAGTCACCCAGGTCAACCAAAGAAGTATAGAGTCTGGCCGGACGGGTTGCCGCGTTGAACAAGTTCGTGTCCCGAGCAATCGATCGGTGCTTACCATTCTTCAAGATCCTCCGCAAGGCATTTTAGTGGTCGGAAGAGTGTGAGGAGGCATTTCGGGAACTCAAGAAGTATTTGGTGTCACCCCCACTACTCTTAACGCCCATGCCAGGCGAGGAATTGTTCTTGTACTTGGCGGTATCGCCCTCGGCGGTCAACTCGGTACTCATTCGAGAAGAGCACGGGATACAATTCCCGGTCTACTATACAAGCCGAGCACTTCAAGGTGTAGAAAGTAGATACTCTAGCATTGAAAAGCTCACCTTCGCCCTCATCACTTTGGCTTGGAGGCTTTGCCCGTATTTTCAGGCCCATGTGATCGTGGTCCTTACGGATCAGCCCCTCCATAAGATCTTAAGTAGGCCTGAAATGTTTGGAAGGCTCGTCAAGTGGGCCTTAGAGTTAGAGGATTTCGAAGTGGTTTACAGATCCTGCACAGCGATCAAGGGACAGGTAGTAGCAAACTTCCTTGTTGAATTCACGTACCAGGAAGACTCGATTGAAGAGCTTGACCCACTGTTCCTACCGCCCAGGCTACAGTCAGACATCACAACTTGGGTTCTTTATATAGACGGGTCATCCAATAAATAGGGCAGTGGAGCAGGGATCATCCTAACCATGCCCGACAGGATCCAGCTCGAGTATGCGCTTAGGTTCAGATTCAAGGCCTCTAATAATGAGGCTGAGTATGAAGCCCTGTTGGTCAGATTACAAATGGCAACCTCAATGGGTGCACTGCAGATTCAAGGGTACAGTGACTCTCAGCTCTTGGTAAATCAAGTCAATAAGGAGTACGAGGCTCGGGAAGATAACATGATAGCTTATCTAGCCCTTGTCCGAGCAGTTTCAAAGAAACTTCAGGGGTTCTCCGTCACGCATATACCTAGGGAGGAGAACACTAGGGCAGACTGGTTAGCCCGCCTTGTTTCATCTTCTGAGTCAGACTTGTCCGGGATAAGGATAGAGTACCTACCCGGGCCAAGTGTGATCAACTCAGAATGATTATGATTATAAAAGATTACTTATCATAGAGGCTACGGTTAAAGTATTAGAGCCTAATTCATTCGCATCGCGACATATATTAGAAATTAAGTTTCGTCACTTCTCGGATTTTTGTAAAATTCGAGAGCTAAGTTTCGATTCGTGTTAAATCGATTTCATATTTGTAATCCTTGCAGAAAAAAGAAGAAAGCCATATATTATGAAGATTGGTTGCATTCGGATTTCAAAATGGGTCAAAAAGGACTCTTAAAACTGAAATCGGGGAACTAAATGAAGAAAATGAAGTCTCAGTACTGACGCGAGTGCGCGATCGTGCGAGCAAACTTCTCAACAGCGGCCCGCGCGAGCAACCCTTTCGCGCCAGCAGTCTGTGCTTGGCGACTTGTGTAATTTTTAATAATTTGGAATTTTTATAAAGAAATTAAAAAAAGTGGCATACCGCACAAGCGGCCCACGCGAGCGACGTGATCTTTTCTGGTTTTTGTCTATTTTATGTTAAAGGACTCTTCGGAAGAAGTTTTGAAGATTTTTAAAGTTCTGTTTGGGAGATATGTTAAAACAGAATCCTGTTCGTTATGTTTTGTTATAAAGGGATGGATATTAGACTTGATTATCCTCGTACGTACGTTATTCTTGTTTTCCAGTAATTTACATTTCTGTATAGAGTTGTATTGACATACATGTTAGTCAAGTTTATATGCATGGTGAGTGATGGTCAGTGTGACAAGAGTAAGTGGTTGAGATTGAGTGTTGGACACTTCCTAGTTCTTGTGTACTAAACTGTGATGTTTTGAGAATACAGTTTAGAGTATCTTTAAAATGCGACGGGGACAAATTTGGACACTCCCTGGCGCCCATGGTAGCGTTAATGTGTGTGATGCCGACTTGGACATTCCCTAGCACCCGTGGTAATGCTAAAGTGTGGCCTACGGACACTCCCTGGTATTTGTGATATGGCTAAAGTATGAGGCAATTGGACACTCCCTGGTATTCTGTACCAAAGTGTGAGGCAAACTGGACATCCCTGGTACCCCTGTACTAAAGCCTGGTCACCTTAGTATTTCAAGATACCGGAGCGAGAGAGTTGGATGATGTGTTGTCGAGAGAAAATAGTCGGCTAGATGAGAATGGTTGCATTGTTTCATGCATGGTCACATGTTCTATGGATTGAAGATTATGACATTATCTTTACTGTTTTATAATTTGAATTCATATTGCTAACCTGTTGGTTAATGAAACCTGTAAGAAAGTGATAATGGTAAGTGAGTATGTTTTACATTATGAGTACGTGTTTTTAATACTCACCAGCTTCATAAAGCTGACGACGTTGATGTGCCCTGGACATTCGGGTCTAGGTTTTTCAGGTTATAATCGGGCTGGATCGTACGGCTATGCGAGCTGAAAACAACTACTCGAGAAGGGAATTTATTAATATTGCTTTATGTTATGAAACTGATTTTGTAACAAGGATGACTGTAATAGATGTTATTATTTTGTTTCAAGGCGGGATGTGCCTTTAGTTAATCACGTGCTGTAATAATTAATAACTTGGAAAAATATTATAAGCCTCGATTGCTCTTACTCTGATTTAAATTATTATAATGTTCGACGTTTGGGACGGAATCGATCCTTCAAACTATCGCGACCTGCGGGTCCATAAAGGAAATTAAATGCTTTCCCTATTTATGCTACATCGGGGCATGACAAGATTTAGTGGTATCAGAGCCAGGTTATCTTAGAACAGTTTGGCCAGGTTAGGGTTTACCAGCATAGACCCGATTCCACATTCTGCTAGCTTAAGCTTTGCACACCTGATGATACGACAGGAGGACAAACCCGGAACCCAAACGCCTAAGATTATTTCTGTTAAGATTAGTTCTTACATAAGTTAGTGTCTTTTATCAAGTATGGATCCGGTTCAGCCACTTTTTGTACCAGACTTGTTTGGGGGACATTGGGTCACACACGGTGCGATAGTCCCGACTTCTGTAGTATTATATCACGCCTTGATTGAGCAGCGGGCGGCGACAGCAGTGGAGCTAGAGCTATGGCACCAGGTTCATGTGATAGGGTTGGTCGATTTGCCTCGTATTCGTTTGGACCTTCTATATTTCATAGAGGCTCAGGGTTTGGTATTGATAGAGATGGTTCGGTTAGTTAATAGTGACGCCTTTTACATCCCTTTAGAGGTTCTGATTGTGCATGCTCACCTTGCACAGCTAGATATGCCTCCACTGGTTGTTCCCGAGAAAGAGCCAGTAATTCCTATCGCCGAGGGCATTGATAGTGGAGTTGTTCCTTTGGCTCCTTTTGGTCTGGATGCTGATGATGATGATGAAAATAAGGAGGACGGTATGGGGTTAGATGATTTTGCTGCTGACCTCGAGGAGGAGCTGGCGCTTGCACTAGATCTACCCGAGGAGATGTTGGTTGAGGCGGATGCCCTGGGGCATGCTCTATCACTAGCCTCTTAGAGCGGTGATTTTGATATGGTAGGACCATTCCAGGTTCAGTGATTCCAACATGTTGACTCTTTGGACTTGTTGATGGCCACCTACGGAGATTATTGATGACCTGGATATAATCTTGTACATATTAATTACTTTAACTTGTGACCCTATCTCTTTTTGTAACTGTAATTACACGCATTTGAGTATAGGGCAATGAACCGATTTTTGGCATTAACTCTTGCATGGACGATGTACGTCCCAACCCATACGAATAGGGTAGGCATTGAACTGATCATACTTTTGTATCTGCTTGACGAGAAGTTATATATAGAAATACTCTTTTGATATAGTCATTGTTTAAACTGCTTTACATTACTGCTTCATTCGCGTTCCTCATTTCTTTTATTGCTTGATATGGATAGAATGGCTGGGAAACCGAGGAGGAAATGGAACCTGATTGAGGAGGCACCTTTGGCTTCCAACCCCATGGGAATGTTTGAGGCTTTTATCAGACGCCTAGAGAGAATTAGAAATCCAAATGAAAATTGGCATGATCGCCAAATCGGGGATAAACTGCTAGAGAGATTCCGTTCGTTGAGGCCCGAACAGTTTACAGGGACCATAGCACAGTGGCTGAGACAAATGGACTACATGTTCGAAGTTGTTTAGTGCAATCAGATGGAAAAGAAGAGGTTAGCTACATTTCAACTGACCGATGCCACCGTAGATTGGTGGGACTCGGTAATAGCCACCATTGGAAATGAGGCTGCTATGGGGATGACATGAACTGTGTTCAAAGGGAGATTTTTGGAAAAGTGCTTCCCATCTACTGAGAGACACAGAAGGGAGAAAGAATTCATGGATTTGACTTAGGGGATTAAATCAGTGTAAGAGTACACTACTCAGTTCGCAAGACTGTCTCGATTTGCTCCCTATATGGTTGATACAGAAGAAAAGAAGATACGCAAGTTCAATCAAGGGTTGACACTGCAGATTCGTCGCCTAACCCTCAGCCACATGCATAAGTCATTTGAAGGACTAGTTGGCTTGCCACTGATCTGGAAAAGGATGCCTGTGTGAACCGTAAGCAATTTGATTTTTGGCCACCTCAGAGGGGTAATTTTGGGAATAAGTCACCAATGTATCGTACCTAAGGGCAGAAGAGGAATTTTGATGGAAGCAAGAAACTTCAAGCTAATACCTATCCGACTCAGCTCCGAGTAGGAGAAGGGAGTAGTATTGGGAAATGCTTTAACTGTGCCAACCCTTGTCATTTGGCTCGAGACTGCAAGCCACCTAAGCGCGCCACCAATCAGAATATAGTCTGCTATAACTGTGGTGAACCTGCTCACATCAGCAAGTACTGCACTACTCCTAAACAAGTGACTTTTCGTCAATAAGGTCAGACTCGCTTAAATGCTATTATTCCCGATGTTGCGGAGTATGATGAAACTATTTATGAAGAGGGGGACTATGAAGACGCCCAACCCGATCAGCAAGCGGTGGAAAGTACATTAACTTTGTTAACTCCCATGTTAAAGTTTTATTTGATACGGGTGCTACACTTTCATTCATATCTGTTAAGACTATTCGAAGACTGGGTATTTTACTTCATCGTTTAGAGAAGGCTTTGAAGGCTACCGATTCGTGTCCAATATTGTATTTTAAACTTCATAATTTTACCCGTATTAGACCCAAATTAATACTCAAATCAGAGACTTAATGGATCAATTGTGCTTTTGATTATTTTTATTGTTACCCTCTGTTAACTAATAAAGGTCCCCTTTTGTAGGTTTTGTATGCTTGGGTATAGTGGAACCCACCCCTTTTGGCGCTCTTGAAGTAAAAGAAACAAGAAAGAAATTTTAGGAAGAGCGGATCAATCCGCCATTCTGAGGGGATCGATCCGCATGTTTGATGGGAAGTTATCAGCCAATCAGATGAAAGGCGGATCGATCTGCCATAATGAAGGGATCGATCCGCGATTTTACCATGGCATTCCGCGAGAGCCATCAGTAAATGGATCGATCCGGCTTTTATGAGCGGATCGATCCGCGTCTTCTCGTGAAGCCAGTAAATCCCCAGATGAAAGGCGGATCGATCCGCCCATTACGAAGGGATTGATCTGCGCCTCTGCTGAAGACTATCTTTTTATTACAACTTTGCCCTTTTGTGGGGTGACTATATATAGTTAGTGATATTGTTTTGATTAGGGTTAGCTTATTTTTCTAGTTGTTTTTACTTAGTATTCCTTAGGGGCTAAACTCTCTCTAAAAAATCCTCTCATCTCTCTCCCTCATTACTCCCCATCCACCAATACTTACTTCCATTTAGTGTTAGAGAGAAGAGAGGGTTAATGAATTGAATTTTTGGTAGTTTTTATTGAAGATTTCTTTGGATATCCTTTGGCAAATAATTTGGATTTTCTCTTGTTGGTATAACTTCTTTTCCTCTCTCTTTAATGTTGTTGTCATTATAATTATGAGTAGCTAGACCTTGAAGGTTAGGGATCATAAACCCACCATTGGACCCATGTGCATTTTATTGTTGAAATCACATACTTTGTAGTACATCTAGAGTTCATGGGTGTATGGTTGGATGTTTTGAGACTCCACTTCCAATGTCAAGCATTGAAAGTTGCTAAATCTCTAAACTCTAACCCTACACCCATGTTTTGAATTGGAACATCCACCTAGCATGTTGGTTGTCTACCACATGTTTGATGGTTTGTTACAATGAAATTTTTACTCTAGAATGTGCCACGAGTATGGACATCATGTGTTGTTTGGTCCAAGGTGGGGGAATGCTCCCCAACCTCGATTCTTCCATTTACAAAACCCCCAAACTTTACTTAAACTTAGCTTTGTTCAAAGTCACTTTCCATTTTCTAAATAGGTATTGTAATCTAATTTAACACCAATTGAATCAAACCCATAGTTGAAAAGACTCATTTCTATGTCTTAGTTTGTTACTCGTTCCTCGCATTATAATTGGTTATTAAGCGCCCACCGAGTATTGTTGCACTCCAATCCCTGTGGACTCGACACCCTACTTCCAACATACCACGTTTGTAAAAGGGTAATATACGAATTTGATTTTGACCCCATCAAAATGGCACCGTTGCCGGGAATTGAAATTGGCAACAACCTTAGGTCGTTTAGTTTCTAATTATAGTGCTGTTGCTTTTAACCTTCGTTGCTTTCTTGTTGATTGTCTTTTAAGGAGTAGCCTTTAAGTGAGAATCGACAATTTCTTACAATGTCAAATCCGAGCAACGCAGGTATGACTAATCCCTTTGCAGTTAATACTAATGCTAGTTCTAGCAGTAGTAGTAGTGGGTAGTTTTGGCGGCCTCCGACCACCTCATCACCGTCATTCACCCAAAATTCGCACAGTACCAGCCACCGAGAGCCGGTAGTTGACGCATTTTTAGATCATGCTACGTTTGCCACGGAAGGCAAAACTCCCATGGATCGATTCCGTCGGGAGCAATGGGGTCAACATAACCCCGCTCCTCTACCCATGTACCCGCCGCATCCTCCACCTCATTTTCAACATCATTATCCCCCTCCACCTCCGCAAATGGATCAAACCTTCGGGAGAACAATTGGGGATTACCTTCAACCCGAGACCGTGTCCTCCCCATCTTGCATAACATTCCCGTACAATGCGGGGGTGTTTCGATTTAAACCTGGAATGATCAATCTCTTACCCAATTTTCATGGGCGAGAGAACGAGGATCCCTATAAGCATATTAGGGTGTATGTGGATATATGTGGAACGTTTGAACAACAAAGATGCACCCCTGAGCTTATAAGGCTCAAATTGTTCACATTCTCACTCAAGGATATAGGGCTAAAGATTGGTTAGTAACCCTACCCCAAATTCCATAGGCTCATGGCCAGAATTCCAAAAGCAATTCTATAAGGAGTTTTTCCCCATGCACAAAATGCAAGCTTTGGTCAAACAAATTCAAAATTTCTCCCAAGGAGAACACGAGACCTTTGCTGAGTGTTGGTTGAGATTCAAGGATCTCCTTAGGAAATGCCCGCACCATGGTTTTGACAAATTCTGTCAAATTTCCATTTGTTATGGGGGGTTACAACCCAATACAAAACAATTAATCGAAACCATGTGCTCCAGGAGTTTCTTAACTCTCGAAGCCGAGCAAGCCGAAGCCCATTTGGAGTATGTTTATGAGACTTCGCGAGGGTGGGGTACATCCAACCCTCATGACCGCACCTTACCGGTCACCGTAGCCCCATTAAACCATAACCTTTACCCAGTGTCGAGTGAGGCCGAATCCATTTCTGAACTCACTAGAAAAGTGGAGGCTTTGGAATCTCAAAAGGTCACCATTGGCCCCACTCCTCTTCTGATCCTCGTACCGATCAATCCTTTGCATTGCTACTTGTGCTATGATCCAGAGCACTCAACCAATGAATGCCCCGTTCTTCCTATCCTCCAAACTCAAGCTTTGGAGCAAGCATGTGCACTTGGGATGAACATTAGGCCTAGATTCAATCCTTCCCAAAATGATGCCTACAATCCTCCCGGAAGGTGGAGTACTCCGGGGCACAATTACCACAACAATAAAGGGGCAACAGTAGCACCCAATGCCCCCCCACAACCATACTATCCTCATCAACCACCTCCATCATTGTATGCCCCTCCGAATTTTGGTCCACCCATTCCTCAATCTCAAGGGCCACATTTCACCCAAAATCAAGGGGCGCATCAACACTCAACCCCATATGTGCTCCCTCACAAGAAAAGCTTTGAAGATCATAACCATAGCTTGTCCCAAAGGATGAGCCAACTTGAGCAATCCATTCAAGCAATGCAATCATCGTATGCTCAATCCATGCAAGCTTTACAAGCTCAATTGGCTCAATTGCTTCAAAATCAACAAGTTGTTGATAAAGGAAAACTCCCCGCCCAACCTTTCCAAAATCCCAAAGGGCAATCTAATGGTGGAACCTCAAACTCTAATGGCCCCGTTGAGCACTTAAAAGGAATCACCACTCTTCGAAGTGGTAAGGTTGTGGACAACAATGTCTAAGAATCACCAATGAGCACCAATCTGAGTGAAGGGGAGGCCGAATGTAATAGTGGGGACACTTTGATCTCGAATAGGGTCGACTTGGATGGGGACTTCTCTAAAGCCCTCGATTCCATGAACCAAGAATTATTGAACCCCGCTCCACCATTTCCTCAAAGGTTAAAAAAGAAGGTTGAGAATGCCAAGAATAACGAGTTCTTGGAATTGTTTAATAAAGTTGAAATTAACATTCCCCTTTTAGAGGCAATTAAACAAGTTCTGGCTTATGCCAAATTCCTCAAGGATCTTTGCACCGTTAAAAGAAAGCTTAATGTAAAAAAGAGTGCCTACATGGCCGCACATGCGAGCTCCGTTATCCTTAAAGAGGTTCCACCCAAATACAAGGACCCCGGTTGTCCTACTATATCATGTGTGATTGGACAACACCACATAGATAGAGCACTCCTTGATCTGGGTGCTAGTATGAATCTTCTCCCATATTTGGTATATGTCCAATTAGGCTTAGGAGAGCTTAAGGAGACCCGTGTAACCTTACAAATGGCTGACAGATCCGTTAAGATGCCACAGGGCATTATAGAAGATGTTATAGTCCAAGTGGGTAATTTCTACTATCCGGTGGACTTTATCGTGCTTAACACGCAACCCGTTGTCAATGAGCAATCACAAATCCCAATTATCTTAGGGCGACCGTTCCTCGCTACTGTTAATGCCTTAATTAATTGTAGGAATGGTCTCATGTGCTTAACTTTTGGAAATATGACCGTGGATGTGAACATCTTCTCACTCTTTAAGCAACCTGGTCTTGACGAGGAAAATGGTGAGGATATTTATGAAATCTCTCTTGTTGACTCTTTGGTGCAGGATTTCTTTGATACTTCTGGTGCTACTAGTGCTAATGATTCTTGCAATAATCCTTCTCTTAATTTTGTATGCTCTATTGATGATAATATAGCAACTCTTAAACATGTTGAGAAATGCAAAGCTATTGATAACACCCTTATTGAGTGTGATCATGAGTATGGGAGGGAAACAGAGATGAGTGAGGAGGAAGTTGTGGTTGAGGGAGAATTGGAGGTCGAACAAACCTTAAGAGAGGCCATGTGGGCCTCTAATTTTGAAAGAATACCTCCAAGGGATACTTTTCCTCTTCCATCCAATGTAGTCACACCAATACTGGAGCTCAAAGCCTTGCCAAGTGAGCTTAAGTACGCCTTTTTGGGAGAGGACGAGAGTTTTCCAATTGTAGTATCTTCCCAGCTTAACCTCTATCAAGAAGGGAAATTGATGAAGGTGTTGAAGGAGCACAAAAGTGCTATCGGGTGGTGTGTAGCAGACTTGAGGGGCATTTCTCCAAAGATTTGCACCCACAAGATTTATCTAGAGGATGAAGCCAAGCCTTCACCTCAAATGCAAAGGAGGCTTAATCCTAACATGAAAGAGGTGGTGATGACCGAGGTCATCAAGTTGTTGGATGTGGGGATAATCTATCCTATTTCTGATAGTGAGTGGGTGAGCCCTACCCAAGTAGTCCTGACACGAGAATTTTCTTGTGCGCTCTTGTGCAGTACCCAAGTGTAGGTAGACGTGCAAGTAATATCTGGTAAGACCAGGTCGATCCCACAGGGAAGGTGTTGACCTATTGACTTAGACTAACCTCTAAAGAAAATAAAACAAAATGAATAAGTTTGAACGACGGCGCAGAACACGAAGTTCCACAAGCTAGGATTACTACTGACAATAATTAAAATTAATTAAATAATTTAGCTAGCTATTGAAAACAATATTCTAAATTAAGGTGTTTAACTTTTAAAAGAAAGTGTTGGGATTACACGAATCCGCAGTAACCTAGCCATCTACCATGCATTTGCCTTGAAGCACAACGGAGTAAATTACCTACAGTTTTCCGTATTCCTCTAAAAATAAAGAATCCATGGCCCTTTCATGACCGGGACCATATCATCACAGTTAAGTTAAATACGTGAAAGCGGTTTAATTCAATAGTTAAGACTCGCATCCCCAATGGTATTAGCATTGAAAATGGTTTGCAAAATGTATTGAAAGAAAATGCCTTCGGGCCTTAGTTTTAAAACTGTTTTGACAGACTGAGCATTTATTTGGGACAGAATGATAACAAGTCCTAAAACAAAAAGTCCTGGAATACTGCAGGGAACATCCTCAAGAATCAGAGAGTTCGATCGATCGACGCGCCTTCGATCGATCGAAGACCTTCATCCCTCAATCGATCGAACTAACTTCGATCGCTTGACTGTCTCTGGTTCGATCGATCGAACTTACTTCGATCGATCGAACACAGCGATTATCCTGCTGCATGGCAGAGGCTGGAGATCACTGTTTCATCGTGTTCTCCCAACCTGAGACTACTCAGACATCGTCTGGAGTGTCGAGGATTGATTTTTAACGTAAGAAAACTTTAATACCATGTTTGGTTGTGAGTTATTCATTAAAACTATGAAATCTATGGTTTTACCAGTGTTTAGCATGCAATATCACGAGATGATTGATTAAACTACTCCTAATACGTGCAGAGTATGAATGAACAGTATATAGATAACCTGGAATAGAAGATACTTGTATAAACTTCGAAGAATCCAATCCACAATATGAGAAATCAATGAAAAACCTACAAAAACCAAACAAACTCTCTATCTCTCCTTCTAAACTGTTAAAAATGTAAAAGTGGGCGTCCCAATGGACGTGAACAAAATGCATATATATAGAAAAACCTAAGGCACTAGGGTTAAAACCCGCATTCTGCTGCGCACGCAAATGTTTCTGGAAATACCCCGTTCGATCGATCGAACTGCTTTCGATCGATCGAACCCTTGATCTTCAAGCGCTTCTACTCTGTTCGAGCGATCGAACTCTCGATCGATCGAACCTTCTACGATCGATCGAACTTCACTTTTCAGCTTTGACTTCTTTTGTTTGCATTCCAGCATTCCATTTATTCTGATACTCATCTATTTAGTCCGCACAGCAGTGATCTGCATAAACAACAGCTAAAACAATACAACTTATCATAGATTAATCATACTGTATAAAAATTAGCCTTGCAATGCAAATTGCAGATAATACGGGAAGTTGTGATCAAAACTACTACAATTCTTCCTTTTAGCGCGGTTGTATTTTACAAATACCCCCGCTTTGCACAACCCCCAACTAGCTTATTGCTAGTCCCTAGCGATAAAGCGAAAATAAAAATAAACTAAACCAAACACTCCTAAACTAATACTACCTCAACTAAGAAACAAAGAAAAACTAAAAACAACCTAAACTAAGATAGAGAGAAAAAAAAAAAAAAAAAAAAAAAAAAATCCTAACTCACTTTCGCAGGAATCGCGATTGCATTTAGCGAATGCAACAAGCCGTTAAACCCCTAGGTTCCCCCTAGTGGACGAGTGTTGTCTCGTGAGGGTTTGCAGTGAATATACCCACAAAATTCCAATTTTTAGCTCAAAAAGAATTAGAATAACTTTGTAGAATTCCCCCTTCCATTAAACTGTTAATTCAACTCTACAAGAATATAATATCCTCTATCAACCCATGAAAAAGATCCACATACTCTCCTATATCACCAAGTACAATATACAAATGTATTACCATCATGCACCCGTGTGTGTGTGGAATTAACAACCATGCGTCCAACCCTTATTAAGAGTTATCTAGATTATTGTACTTTGGAAACTTGCAGTTTTAGCTCAATTCTCACATTGGTCACACTCAAAACGAACGTCTCTCAGAAACTTGCTTTACAATGATCGCACATAGTATGAAAGCTTTGAGAAGAATGATATTCTAAGTGCTAATGCTTTCATACTTGACTCTATGCAAAACGGACATTTAAGAGTGTAAAGTCTCATGAATGGAATACTACTTACTAGAGGAGCGAAATACCGTGGATAACTCAACTCACACTTTCATGTTCAAATCAATTGTTGAGAATCTTCAAGACTTTGAATTATGGCTTTTATTTAGTAGGTGGGGGTGTTGTAGAGAAGAGTGTGCTTTTTAGTATGTGATGGAATCTCCACTTCTCTTTTTATTCTTTATTCTTTTCTCCACCCAATCTCCCATTCATTTCTTTTTTTTTTTTTTTTTTCTTTTTTTTTTTTTTTATATATAACTCCTTCATTCATCATCATATATTTTTTTTTTTTAAATAAATAACCTGGAATATCCCACAACAACTTCCTTCCATTTCACATACTTTGATGACTCATTCACAATAAATTTATCAAACAGTTCGATGAGGTCAAGGTATAAATCAAGGATTTGGATTCTTGTGATTTTGATTGGAAATATTTATCTGAGGTGGGATCAGGGGTGAAACGATTCAATGAATGTAAGTAGGCTATGTTAGGTAAAGGAATGGGTAATACGATGGCTTGAATTATTTTCTCAACTTTCAATTTTTAGCACTTAAGTGTTCATTGAGTGTAATTGGTAAATCCTGAACGTTCTCCTCTAAAAAGCAGTCAAAATTTTTAACGAAAACTGAGACTTAACAACGAATTCACAAGTATACGCAAGAAAAAACCATTCGACAATGTATGAGAATCCCCTCAGAAATGATGATTGGCTCAAAAGCTCACAAAGGGTTATTAGCTTCCACTACTTGTTCTTTTCGTACAATATTCATTTTAACTCAATTTTCAGGTTTTCTACATGGCTGCTAATTAGTGTGCACAAGTATTGGGTACATACTAGCTTTACAGATGCAATTCATTTCAGTGATACAGAAAAACGCGTGGATTTAATCCATAAAAAGATAAGAATACTACAAATGTATCATTGTCTAATTAACAAGCAGGAGAAGTTATTCAGAGTTATTCTATCAATACTATTCAATAAAATTTTTTCAAATTTTAACAGACTGTGTGTTCATTAAATTTAAAACATATCTAAGTGCAAAACCTGATTATTACGGGTGTATACCTATCTATTGTCTCCTACCCCCAACTGAAAACAACAAAGTCCTCAGAAGTTGATTTTCAATAAATAAAAGAGATGGGTATCACCTGTATAGCGCAAATGATGATCGCAAGCAAAGCAACCTAGCATAAAAATTAGAACACAATCTCCAAAACAGACAGGATCAAAAGATAACAATAATACAATAAAACCATGATCCAATCAATCGAAACCACTGGAATATGAACAAAATAAAATAAAATACAAGCAGTGATAAATACTGTCCATACAATACCAACTAACCAAATAAAACACCCAAAAACCACCAGCATATACAACCAACCAAAAATAAATAAATGCCACCTCCCCGACTAAAACTAATCGACCCCAGATGGCGTATCATCGGCTATCGCAGAAGGGATGTCGATAGGAGCAGGCGGCAATACAGTAGTAGTAGGAGTAGTAGATGGCTCGGAAGTAGCGGTCGAAACCGGATCAGTAGCCTCAGCAGCTGGGGTAGCAGATGGTGGATCAGGAAGTGGTGGATCCGTAGGAGTAGCAACATGTGACGGATCAGCAGCAGGCGGAGCAGATGGGGTGGCCGTGGGATGGTGAGCAGAGTGAACAGCCTGATCAACCCCTATCTGAATCAAAATGGACTCCAGTAAAGTCTGGATCTGATCCATCCGGCCCTCGAGTCTAATCCTGGCCTCTCTCTCCTCCAATAATAACTCGCGAACTGTCGGGAGAGGCACAGAAGAAGAAGACTCTCCCTGGGCACGAGACTGCGACCGCTGTCGCAGCTCAAACTGCTGAACCGCAGTAACTGGATCATCCTCATCATCCGAATCAAGCTCCTCCACCTCGGTGGGTGTCCCTGAAGCTCCGGCCTCCGTGTCTGTACCGCCACGCCTCTTCTTCCTCCCCCGCACCCTCGCTGTCCCTTTCCCTTTGCGCTTCCTCTTCTGAGCGTCGGAGCGGCGAGCAGCCGCCTCGCTAAATCGGCGGGGAGAAGGGCGGATATCATCTCCAGGGAGCTCGAGGAACCCGGCATCGGCCATGACCCTCTGAATAGCCCAAGCACCCTTCAGGTGCTTCCTGGACGAGATATAACGGGTGGGGTGGACCATAAAATCGATGTATAGGCGTGGTATACAAACTGGCTGACCCGTCCCCACAGCATATAAGACTCGCGCATACCAAGCCGCGATCTTCTCTCGATAGGACGTCACTAGGAGGCAGTTACTGAGGACCAAATGAAGCATGTGGTAGTCATCGGTGAGAGAGTGGTCCTCGATCAAAGCATCGCCATCCCAAGACGGAACGGCGCCTCCAGTGAGCTCCCTGATAATAGCGGATGGTGGGGTCACGGGTGCGTCAGGCCGGTGGGGGCAAACATAATCAGGTACCTCTGGTACCCCCAACGCGGCGGAAACGGTCGCGGGACTGATGATGAATGAACGACTCCGGAAGAAGGCATGATAAGTGAATGGCACAAACGGGTCACTGATCATAGTCGCACACGCACCTCTGATCCAGGATAGGTTGACCCTCTTGGCCAACGACAGGAGATCGAACCAGTGCGGCATCGCGCGGATCCGTGTGAGGAACCACGGGCTCTCAATCCAGATGTGCTCAATAGGCCGCTCGACCATCACCATCCTCGTCTGAAAGTATCGCTCAAACCATAGCCTGTCCTCGGTATTCCGGAACCCGTGATCAGGTACCGGATCTGGTATAGTACGGTCGAGGGATTTAGACTTATGATAGCCCGTCACTGGATTCATTTTTGGCAGTCCTGAAAATAAGACCACACAAGATACAGATAAGAATAGGAAGAAAAAGAAACAAAACAAACACTGCTGGAGTTCGATCGATTGAACTGAGTTCGATCGATCGAACTGGAGTAGACTTCGATCGCTTGAACTTTTATTCGATCGATCGAACATCTCCCCTTCGATCGCTCGAAACCAGTTCGAGCGATCGAACACAGCGGTGTTCATCAATCGCAGAAACGAAAAGAAAACCTAAGTTACACTAATCAAAAGACAATCCTAAGACCAAGGGGACACCCCCTTGGGATTTTCTAACACGAACATAGATGAAAAGAAAAACAAAACTGAGTGGGGCCTACCTCGGTGAATAACCCGCAGTGGGGATGGACAGAAGATGAGATGAAGATGAGGATGATCAGAGGATTGATCAGGGGCTCCCTCTTGGATGCCAGAAACGAGAATTTGCCGAGTCGCCCTTTCCTCTGTCTTCGAGCGCTTGAGAGTGAGGGTGAGGGAAATGAAGAAATGTCCTGAAGACGCCTCGTTTAAATGCCTCGTTTGATCGATCGAACTATGTTCGATCGATCGAACATAAATCCTTCAATCGATTGAACATAAACTACAAGCGCTGGAACATTCAGGGTTCGATCGATCGAACTGAGTTCGATCGATCGAACACAAAAATTCCAGAATTCAATGGGATATAAACTACATCACCCCCAACTATCATAAACAAATATGGATATGCAGATAGACTGAAATAACAGGTGAAGAACAAGCATGTATGACAGAAATTCCTCCCCAGAATAGAAAATCGCAATTTATATATATAAACAAAAACTTTATTATTGCATCCAAATTGCACCATTATCATCCCCAACTGTGGTTAAAACCTTATTGAACTAGAAAACCAAAACTAAGACTAAAACTAAAACTGAAAACAAGTTGTCAAGGATTACATTCCAGTTGCTAAACAAGAATTGAAATTGAACAGAAACAACTGAAATGTAGCACTAGTCTTCGAGTATAAAAATTTCCTCTTCCACGATCTCTTCATAATCCGCCGAATCTTCAGATGTGAAGTCCAAACTTGATGATTCCCTTTCCCAGAACAATCGAAACGCAGCAAGGACATCATCAACCAAGTCTGGAGTCTCCAAGGAATGTCAAGCCCATGCAAGAGGTGATCCGGATGGAGACAAGGATAACGGAGTGTGATTGCGCAATGGACCCTCCTCTTGCGGCGGAGTGAGTGGGGGCCTTATGTATGGCCCAAGACCATGAATCAGTTGATGTGGAAGGAATACCGGGATGCCATTTAGGAACATAGTGACAATCCTGGACAAAAGACAACACACTGAAATTAAAACAACAGAACACAAGAAACACAAATTATCACAAAAAGAAGATCAAAGAAAAGAAACAAGAATTACAAAGAAATGTGACACGTTCCAACCTCACTATTGGCATTGGTTCCCAAAGTGCACTAGCTGGTAAGGGGCATTGGAGCCTGAATAGCAAGTAGCTCAGGTGCACGTAGCGGTATGGGACCAACTCAAGAACAAGGAAGTCATCCACAAAAACAAAGACGGCATTGTGGCATTCTGAGACGACATCCTGAAGGACATGATCCTCCCATGGCTCCCACATATCATCGTTTTCCCATTGGGCCATGAGGGCATCATCCACCATGCGTCCCATATACAGGTCTTCTTCCTCATCCAACTCCTCCTCATTAGGAAAGTCCATATTTTCATACGGATTTATGTCCAGGAGAGCAGGGTCGAATGGGATATAACCGATGGAAGCATTGATTTGAGTGTGAACTTCAGGATCATAAGGATGCAAGGGGCAGGGCGTGGGTTCACCCTCAGTCCAAGTGCCACAACAACACTCGGAATCAGTCCATGAACCAATTGAATGGACATCATCACCTCGCATATTCACCTGCAACAGAGTGGTTTAAGGAATAATGGATTAGAACTAAATCACAAACACGAAAGAACAAACAAAAACTAAACACAAAAGAAAGAAAGAAACTAAAATGCAGGGAAAGAAAAGAAATACAACAACAAGTTGAAATTCCACCTGAGATTTTTTAAGTGGTGGAATAGCTGGGCTCATCCAGCTGGATGTGCTCAACTTCAGAGTGGAAATTCTCCAAGAACGGCTTCAATCTTTGGCCATTGACTTTGAAACAATCGTCGTTCTTTGGATTGACAATCTCGACCGCCCTATGTGGAAAAACAGTTTTAACGATGAACGGGCCTGTCCACCGGGAACGGAGTTTACCTGGGAAAAGATGGAGGCAAGAATCATATAGCAACACTTTCTGCCCCGGCTCAAATGATTTACGAAAAATCGTACGATCGTGACGAGCCTTCAACTTTTCCTTATGCAACTTTGCAGAGTCATACGCATCTCGTCGTATTTCCTCTAGCTCTGCAAGTTGGAGCTTGCGTAGCTGACCTCCCTCTTGAATACCAAAGTTCAATGAGCGTGTCGCCCAATAAGCTTTATGTTCAATTTCAACAGGAAGGTGGCAAGCTTTCCCGTAAACTAGTCTATACGGGGACATACCAAGATTCGTCTTATAGGCAGTACGGTATGCCCATAACGCGTCAGTCAATTTGTATGCCCAGTCTTTTCGATTGGAACTAACCGTTTTCTCGAGAATATGCTTAATTTCTCGGTTAGCCAATTCTGCTTGCCCATTTGACTGCGGATGATAAGCAAGAGCGATTTTATGATGGACTCCGTATTTCTTGAGAAGTGACTCCAAAGGCTTATTGCAGAAATGCTTGCCTTGATCACTTAGTAAAGCTTTCGGAGTACCAAAACGAGACAGAATATGCTCTCTGAGAAATGACATGACTGTTCTGTGATCATTTCGTCTCGTTGGTATCGCTTCTACCCATTTCGATACATACTCCACAGCAAGGAGTATGTACTCACAGTTATTCGACTTGGGAAATGGGCCCATAAAATCTATGCCCCAACAATCAAATATCTCAATTGTGATGATAGGGGTTAGAGGCATAGAATTCCTTTTAGAAATGGTTCCAAGCTTTTGACAGCGTTGGCATGTCTTACAAAAGGAATAAGCATCTTTGAAGACTGTGGGCCAGTAAAAACCGCTTTGCAACACTTTTTGTGCGGTCTTCTGTGACGCAAAATGGCCACCGCATGCCTCAGAATGGCATGACGCTAAGATAACGGTTATATCCTCGTTGGGTACGCAACGCCTGATGACCTGATCAGCACAGTATTTGAAAAGGTATGGGTCATCAAAAAAAAAATGGCGTGCAAACGAGAGGAACCGTTTCCTATCTTGATTTGACCAATGAGTTGGTGTCTCACCCGTGACCAGGTAGTTTACCACATCAGCATACCAAGGCAGACTACTTACTGCCAGTAGCTGTTCATCTGGGAACTCATCTTTGATGGATTGGGATTCAGTGTTATCGGTAAAAGTCAACCGGGATAAATGATCCGCAACCACATTCTCTACTCCTTTCTTGTCCTTGATTGTTAAATCAAACTCTTGGAGTAAAAGTATCCAGCGGATAAGCCGTTGTTTAGCGTCTTTCTTTGACAAAAGATACTTGAGGGCCGAATGATCTGTAAAACAGACGATTGGCGACCCTATCAGGTAAGACCTAAACTTGTCCAGAGCGAATACTACGGCCAGCAGCTCCTTTTCAGTAGTAGTGTAATTCATTTGAGCTTCATTTAAGGTTCGGCTGGCATAGTATATCACATGCGACTTATTGTCCTTCCTCTGGCCTAGGACTGCGCCAATGGCGTAATCACTAGCATCGCACATTAATTCAAAAGGCAAACTCCAGTCGGGTGCCTGTATTATAGGTGCGGAGGTGAGGAGATCTTTTAGATCCTCAAAGGACTTTTGGCAACTCTCTGACCACTCGAAAGGTGCATCTTTGACAAGAAGTTGACAAAGGGGTCGAGAGATTGCACTGAAATTCTGGATAAATCGACGATAAAAACCTGCATGCCCCAAAAATGAACGAATGTCTCGCACTGTACGGGGGACAGGTAGATTTGAGATTATGTCGATCTTAGCCTTATCCACTTGGATTCCTTCATCGGATATTATGTGGCCTAAAACTATACCCTTGGTCACCATAAAGTGACACTTCTCCCAATTCAAGACTAGGTGTTTGTCCTCACACCTCATTAAAACCTGTTCGAGATTGCTGAGGCAATCCTCGAAGCTATGGCCGAAAACTGAAAAGTCATCCATGAAGACTTCAAGGATGTTTTCGACCATGTCACTAAAAATGCTTAACATGCACCGCTGAAAGGTAGCCGGTGCATTACATAAGCCAAATGGCATTCGTCGGTAGGCGAAAGTACCGAATGGACACGTGAACGTGGTTTTCTCCTGATCTTCAGGAGCAATCTCAATTTGATTATACCCACTGTATCCATCCAAGAAGCAGTAATACTTATGACCCGCCACTCGTTCTAGCATTTGATCCATGAATGGCAAAGGAAAATGATCCTTCCGGGTCACAGTATTTAGCTTCCTGTAGTCGATACACATTCTCCATCCAGTGGGGACTCGTGTCGGTACTAATTCACCCTCTTTGTTCGGAATGACCGTTATGCCAGCTTTCTTTGGAACTACTTGGGTAGGACTAACCCAAGGACTGTCAGATATTGGATATATCATCCCAACATCAAGCAGTTTAAGCACTTCCTTCTTAACCACTTCTTGCATGTTGGGATTCAGACGCCTTTGCATTTGCCTTGAGGGTTTAGCGTCTTCCTCCAGATATATCTTATGCGTGCATATGGATGGGCTTATGCCTTTGAGGTCAGCAATTGTCCATCCCATAGCATCTTTATGTTTTTTCAGCATATCCACTAGCTTACTTTCCTGTTCATGAGTTAAAGCCGATGAAATAATTACAGGATAAGTTTTTCCAGTTCCTAGGAATGCGTATTTTAGCTCTTTGGGGAGCTCCTTCAATTCTAACTCCGGGAACTGGAAACTAGAGGGCATTACCAACTTGGTTTTCGGAGGCAGTTGTTCATATGGCATTACCCACATGCAATCGGCTCTATCCTCCTCTATCGTATCCATCATAAGACACGTCTGATTCAAGTCAGCATCCAATGGGGTGGACTCTGCAGGCTGATAAATATCGCCAAATTGAGTCATCACAACTTCCAAAGGATCTTTATAGTCGACCAAGTCAACTTCATCTTCAATGATCGTGTCTATATAATGGACTTCCTCCTCATCATTGTATTCTTCAGGTCGGGGATTAGAAAAGATCTTGACATTCAATGTCATGTTCCCGAAAACGATTGTCATGATACCACTTCTAATCTTGATTGTGGCATCGATGGTGTTGAGGAACGGCCGTCCAAAGATAACCGGAATATGTGCACCAGGATTAGACACAGGTTCTGTGTCCAATATCACAAAATCTACCGGAAATACAAACGAGTCTATTTGGACCAGGACGTCCTCTAATACCCCTCTAGGGTACTTCACGGATCTGTCTGCCAACTGCAAAGCAACTCGAGTGGGTTTGAGTTCACCCAACCCTAGCTGTTTATAGACTGAATATGGCAGCAGATTAACGCTTGCTCCTAAATCAAGGAGTGCATTGTCTATCTTTTGATTCCCAATTCTGCATGAGACAGTAGGTGTACCGGGATCTTTGAGTTTTGGAGGCAACTCGTTTTGAATGATCGCGCTAGCTTGGCACGCGACATAAGCATGTTTCTTCACGCTTTGCCTCCTCTTGACCGTGCATAGATCTTTGAGATACTTTGCATAGGCCGGCACCTGCTTGATAGCATCTAGGAGTGGAAGGTTAATCTTAACTTGCTTAAACAATTCCAAAAACTCCTGATTCTTGTCTCATTCTTGGGTTTCTTCAACCGTTGAGGATAAGGTGCAGGAAAGGGGCATTTTGGTGGTTCCTCCTTAACAGATTCCTTTCCCGGCCTTCGCTCAACTTCTTCATCTACTCTAGGAGCTGCAATGTTTGCCTTTATTGGTTTGTCATTAGTAGACGGCTCCTCCTCTCGAGTAGATGGTAGCTCAACTTCTTCATCCAACACTTCCCCCTCCTTGTACACTTCGGGAGTGGACAGAGGTATGCCTTTTTCTATGACTTTCCCACTTCTCAGTGTGATCACAGCTTTAGCATGTTCTTGATTATTAGGACCATTGTTATGTCCCTTGGGGTTCTGAAGTGGTTGGGCAGGGAATGTTCCTCCTGAGCTCTCTTGCCGTGCATCTATCCTCTCTAACGTGGCAGACATTTTACTCATCATTTGGATGAGTTGTTGCGTTAGATTGGCATTAGCAAGTGGCTCATCCTCTTGTACCTTCTTGTGCGGGGGCACATAGGCATTGGTTTGTGGTGCATTGGAGGGTTGAGCTTGATTGTAATTATTAGTTCTGTTTTGATTGTAATGCTGGGGCTGCCTATTGTTTTGCCCTTGATACTGATTATTGTTGTAGGGCTGCTGTTGATATTGATTTTGGGCCCCAGCGTTATTTCTCCAATCAAAACCGGGGTGATTCCATCTATTATTGCTTTGAAAAGTATTATTGGAATTCCCCGCCCCTCGAAAACCTTGCATGGCATTCATTTCTACAGGGGCTTGCTCTTGAAAATATGGCACATTAGGACAATACTGAGTTGTATGTCCCAACATGTTGCATGTGCCACATGGTTCTTCAGGCATGACTTGCCTAGAACTCTCTCCTTTCATGCTTAACTCTTCCACCTTCTTTGCTAGCTCTGCATACTTAGTCATGAGGCGATCTTCATTGGTTAGCTGATATAAGCTTTTCTCTTCTACACAGGATATCTGTGATCGTGAGATATTGTCAGAATTTGACCATTCATGAGCGTATTCAGCTAACCATTCGAAATGGGCTTCGGCCTCTTCAGTATTTTTTCGCAGAAATGGTCCAGAGCTCATTGTTTCCACCAACTTCTTTGTTTCACCATTTAATCCCTGATAAAAGAAGCTGATCGTTCGCCATTTCTCAAACCCATGGTGTGGGCATGAGAGAAGCAAATCTTTGAAACGCTCCCACGTTTGTGTGAAGGTTTCATTGCTCTTTTGTTTATAGGAATTAATTTGACGCTGAAGATCTGTGGTCATGCGAGTAGGATAGAATTTCTTTAGAAATGCGGTGCTCATCGCATGCCAGGTGAAAATGGAATTAGGCTTTAGAGAGTGGAGCCACGCCTTCGCTTTATCTTTCAAAGTGAAGGGGAATAGCATTAAATGCGTCACCTCCCTAGGACAATTTTGCGAGAATGTTTTGCAAACATCCTCGAAATCGGTGACATGTAAATACGCCTTCTCGCTGTCCATCCCATGAAAAGTGGGAAGCAATTGAATCATCCCATTGCGAAACTGAAATTCGCCATTGTGTGGTGGGATTTGAATGCAAGAGGGCGTAGGTGCATGTTCTGGTTGCATAAGATCGCAAAGAGGACGGAGTGCCTCATCGATTGGCACCACAACATTGTCACCATTTTCACTCTGATGATCATCCATTAATGCAGTTGGAGTGATAATCGGGTTGATGGAACTATCAGAGTCAGAGCAGTAGAATGGATTTCCAAAGAATCCTTCGATAGAATTTTCGGACATGAACTAGGAGAGTCCCTAGGGTGAGAACTTACCCAAAAGAACCGAAAAGAAAAGAAAGGAAAAATAGAAAGAGATGAAGAGAGACTGAGGTAATCTAAAGAATTGATCGTCGCCTTCCCCGGCAACGGCGCCAAAAACTTGACACGAGAATTTTCTTGTGCGCTCTTGTGCCAAAAACTTGACACGAGAATTTTCTTGTGCGCTCTTGTGCAGTACCCAAGTGTAGGTAGACGTGCAAGTAATATCTGGTAAGACCAGGTCGATCCCACAGGGAAGGTGTTGACCTATTGACTTAGACTAACCTCTAAAGAAAATAAAACAAAATGAATAAGTTTGAACGACGGCGCAGAACACGAAGTTCCACAAGCTAGGATTACTACTGACAATAATTAAAATTAATTAAACAATTTAGCTAGCTATTGAAAACAATATTCTAAATTAAGGTGTTTAACTTTTAAAAGAAAGTGTTGGGATTACACGAATCCGCAGTAACCTAGCCATCTACCATGCATTTGCCTTGAAGCACAACGGAGTAAATTACCTACAGTTTTCCGTATTCCTCTAAAAATAAAGAATCCATGGCCCTTTCATGACCGGGACCATATCATCACAGTTAAGTTAAATACGTGAAAGCGGTTTAATTCAATAGTTAAGACTCGCATCCCCAATGGTATTAGCATTGAAAATGGTTTGCAAAATGTATTGAAAGAAAATGCCTTCGGGCCTTAGTTTTAAAACTGTTTTGACAGACTGAGCATTTATTTGGGACAGAATGATAACAAGTCCTAAAACAAAAAGTCCTGGAATACTGCAGGGAACATCCTCAAGAATCAGAGAGTTCGATCGATCGACGCGCCTTCGATCGATCGAAGACCTTCATCCCTCAATCGATCGAACTAACTTCGATCGCTTGACTGTCTCTGGTTCGATCGATCGAACTTACTTCGATCGATCGAACACAGCGATTATCCTGCTGCATGGCAGAGGCTGGAGATCACTGTTTCATCGTGTTCTCCCAACCTGAGACTACTCAGACATCGTCTGGAGTGTCGAGGATTGATTTTTAACGTAAGAAAACTTTAATACCATGTTTGGTTGTGAGTTATTCATTAAAACTATGAAATCTATGGTTTTACCAGTGTTTAGCATGCAATATCACGAGATGATTGATTAAACTACTCCTAATACGTGCAGAGTATGAATGAACAGTATATAGATAACCTGGAATAGAAGATACTTGTATAAACTTCGAAGAATCCAATCCACAATATGAGAAATCAATGAAAAACCTACAAAAACCAAACAAACTCTCTATCTCTCCTTCTAAACTGTTAAAAATGTAAAAGTGGGCGTCCCAATGGACGTGAACAAAACGCATATATATAGAAAAACCTAAGGCACTAGGGTTAAAACCCGCATTCTGCTGCGCACGCAAATGTTTCTGGAAATACCCCGTTCGATCGATCGAACTGCTTTCGATCGATCGAACCCTTGATCTTCAAGCGCTTCTACTCTGTTCGAGCGATCGAACTCTCGATCGATCGAACCTTCTACGATCGATCGAACTCACTTTTCAGCTTTGACTTCTTTTGTTTGCATTCCAGCATTCCATTTATTCTGATACTCATCTGTTTAGTCCGCACAGCAGTGATCTGCATAAACAACAGCTAAAACAATACAACTTATCATAGATTAATCATACTGTATAAAAATTAGCCTTGCAATGCAAATTGCAGATAATACGGGAAGTTGTGATCAAAACTACTACAATTCTTCCTTTTAGCGCGGTTGTATTTTACAAATACCCCCGCTTTGCACAACCCCCAACTAGCTTATTGCTAGTCCCTAGCGATAAAGCGAAAATAAAAATAAACTAAACCAAACACTCCTAAACTAATACTACCTCAACTAAGAAACAAAGAAAAACTAAAAACAACCTAAACTAAGATAGAGAGAAAAAAAAAAAAAAAAAAAAAAAAAAAAAAAAATATCCTAACTCACTTTCGCAGGAATCGCGATTGCATTTAGCGAATGCAACAAGCCGTTAAACCCCTAGGTTCCCCCTAGTGGACGAGTGTTGTCTCGTGAGGGTTTGCAGTGAATATACCCACAAAATTCCAATTTTTAGCTCAAAAAGAATTAGAATAACTTTGTAGAATTCCCCCTTCCATTAAACTGTTAATTCAACTCTACAAGAATATAATATCCTCTATCAACCCATGAAAAAGATCCACATACTCTCCTATATCACCAAGTACAATATACAAATGTATTACCATCATGCACCCGTGTGTGTGTGGAATTAACAACCATGCGTCCAACCCTTATTAAGAGTTATCTAGATTATTGTACTTTGGAAACTTGCAGTTTTAGCTCAATTCTCACATTGGTCACACTCAAAACGAACGTCTCTCAGAAACTTGCTTTACAATGATCGCACATAGTATGAAAGCTTTGAGAAGAATGATATTCTAAGTGCTAATGCTTTCATACTTGACTCTATGCAAAACGGACATTTAAGAGTGTAAAGTCTCATGAATGGAATACTACTTACTAGAGGAGCGAAATACCGTGGATAACTCAACTCACACTTTCATGTTCAAATCAATTGTTGAGAATCTTCAAGACTTTGAATTATGGCTTTTATTTAGTAGGTGGGGGTGTTGTAGAGAAGAGTGTGCTTTTTAGTATGTGATGGAATCTCCACTTCTCGCCAAAAACTTGACACGAGAATTTTCTTGTGCGCTCTTGTGCAGTACCCAAGTGTAGGTAGACGTGCAAGTAATATCTGGTAAGACCAGGTCGATCCCACAGGGAAGGTGTTGACCTATTGACTTAGACTAACCTCTAAAGAAAATAAAACAAAATGAATAAGTTTGAACGACGGCGCAGAACACGAAGTTCCACAAGCTAGGATTACTACTGACAATAATTAAAATTAATTAAACAATTTAGCTAGCTATTGAAAACAATATTCTAAATTAAGGTGTTTAACTTTTAAAAGAAAGTGTTGGGATTACACGAATCCGCAGTAACCTAGCCATCTACCATGCATTTGCCTTGAAGCACAACGGAGTAAATTACCTACAGTTTTCCGTATTCCTCTAAAAATAAAGAATCCATGGCCCTTTCATGACCGGGACCATATCATCACAGTTAAGTTAAATACGTGAAAGCGGTTTAATTCAATAGTTAAGACTCGCATCCCCAATGGTATTAGCATTGAAAATGGTTTGCAAAATGTATTGAAAGAAAATGCCTTCGGGCCTTAGTTTTAAAACTGTTTTGACAGACTGAGCATTTATTTGGGACAAAATGATAACAAGTCCTAAAACAAAAAGTCCTGGAATACTGCAGGGAACATCCTCAAGAATCAGAGAGTTCGATCGATCGACGCGCCTTCGATCAATCGAAGACCTTCATCCCTCAATCGATCGAACTAACTTCGATCGCTTGACTGTCTCTGGTTCGATCGATCGAACTTACTTCGATCGATCGAACACAGCGATTATCCTGCTGCATGGCAGAGGCTGGAGATCACTGTTTCATCGTGTTCTCCCAACCTGAGACTACTCAGACATCGTCTGGAGTGTCGAGGATTGATTTTTAACGTAAGAAAACTTTAATACCATGTTTGGTTGTGAGTTATTCATTAAAACTATGAAATCTATGGTTTTACCAGTGTTTAGCATGCAATATCACGAGATGATTGATTAAACTACTCCTAATACGTGCAGAGTATGAATGAACAGTATATAGATAACCTGGAATAGAAGATACTTGTATAAACTTCGAAGAATCCAATCCACAATATGAGAAATCAATGAAAAACCTACAAAAACCAAACAAACTCTCTATCTCTCCTTCTAAACTGTTAAAAATGTAAAAGTGGGCGTCCCAATGGACGTGAACAAAACGCATATATATAGAAAAACCTAAGGCACTAGGGTTAAAACCCGCATTCTGCTGCGCACGCAAATGTTTCTGGAAATACCCCGTTCGATCGATCGAACTGCTTTCGATCGATCGAACCCTTGATCTTCAAGCGCTTCTACTCTGTTCGAGCGATCGAACTCTCAATCGATCGAACCTTCTATGATCGATCGAACTTCACTTTTCAGCTTTGACTTCTTTTGTTTGCATTCCAGCATTCCATTTATTCTGATACTCATCTGTTTAGTCCGCACAGCAGTGATCTGCATAAACAACAGCTAAAACAATACAACTTATCATAGATTAATCATACTGTATAAAAATTAGCCTTGCAATGCAAATTGCAGATAATACGGGAAGTTGTGATCAAAACTACTACAATTCTTCCTTTTAGCGCGGTTGTATTTTACAAATACCCCCGCTTTGCAAGTCCCTAAAAAGTTGGGGATCACCGTCATCAAGAATGAGAGTGGTGAATTGATACCCACAAGAGCCACCACAGGGTGGCGTGTTTGTATTGATTATAGGAAGTTAAATTCGGTCACTAGAAAGGAACTTTTCCCTTTGCCCTTCCTTGATAAAGTCCTAGAAAGAGTAGCGGGCCATAAGCACTACTGCTTCCTAGATGGTTACTCAGGGTACAATCAAATAGAAATAGCCCCCGAGGACCAAGAGGAAACCACCTTCACTTGCCCCTTTGGCACATTTGCCTATCGGAGGATGCCGTTCGGACTTTGTAATGCACCTGCCACCTTTCAAAGGTGCATGCTTAGTATCTTCAGTGATATGGTGGAGAAGTTTTTGGAAGTCTTCATGGATGACTTCACAGTCTTTGGAGATTCTTTCGATGAATGCCTTGAGAATCTTGAAAAGGTTCTCAAGAGATGTATAGAAAAGAATCTCGTTCTTAACTAGGAGAAGTGCCACTTCATGGTGACAAAAGGGATTGTGCTAGGCCACATCGTGTCTAGCGAGGGAATGCAAGTTGACAAAGCCAAGATAGATGTCATTTCCAACCTTCCCCCTCCCAGGAATCTCAAAGACATTAGGTCATTTTTAGGCCACGCAGGCTTCTATCGTAGATTTATAAAGGACTTTAGCTCGATCTCTAGACCATTGTGTCTCCTCTTAGCTATAGACGTTCCTTTTGAGTGGTCCCAAGATTGCCAAGAGGCATTTGAGAAGCTCAAAGCATTGCTCACTTTCGCACCAATTATGCAACCGCCCGATTGGAACCTTCCATTCGAATTAATGTGCGATGCGAGTGACTACGCCATCGCAGCCATTTTGGGGCAAAGGAAAGACAAAAAGCCCCATATCATTTACTATACAAGCCGTACATTAGATAGTACACAGTCCAACTACTCCACGATGGAGAAAGAATTGCACGCCATAGTATTTTCTCTCGAGAAATTCCAGTCTTATGTTGTAGGATCACCGATCGTTTATTTCACCGACCATGCCGCCCTCAAGTACCTTCTTTCCAAGAAAGATGCTAAGGCTCGGCTAATTCGATGGATCCTTCTATTACAAGAATTTGATCTCTCCATTAAAGATAAGAAAGGGGTAGAAAACGTTGTTGCGGATCATTTGTCGCGTTTGACATTTGATCATGATTAGGTCAACCCCGTGCCTATTAGAGAGTGTTTCCCGGATGAGCAACTGCTAAATGCTTTAACTCTCCCGTGGTATGCCGATGTGGTGAATTTCCTTGTCACGGGCCAACTACCTCAAGATTGGTCAACTCAAGATAGGGAACGATTGACAACCATGGCGAGGTCATTCTTCATTGATGATCCCTATGTGTTTAAGTATTGCGCCGATCAAATTGTGAGGAGGTGCGTGCCTAATGATGAGATACCGAGAGTCTTGTCTTTTTACCATGATTAAGCATGTGGAGGCCACTTTTCTTCACAAAAGACGGCCTTTAAGGTGCTCCATAGAGGGTTGTATTGGCCCACAATTTTCAAGGATGCACATGCTTATTGCAAAGCTTGTGCCCGGTGCAAACTTCTTGGTAGAGTCACCCGGAGGAACATGATGCCTCTAAACCCCATTCTTGTTATAGAAGTTTTCGACTGTTGGGGTATTGACTTCATAGGACCTTTTCCTAAATCCAATAATTTTGAATATATCTTGGTGGCGGTTGATTACGTCTCCAAATGGGTTGAGGCCATACCATCAAGGACTAATGACCACAAGGTGGTTTTGAAATTCCTCAAAGAATATATTCTGTCTAGGTTTGGCACTTCAAAAGCCATAATCAGTGATCAAAGGGTGCACTTTTGCAATTCCCCTTTTGCTCGGTTGATGGAGCATTACGGCGCTACCCATAAGATCTCCACCACATATCACCAGCAAACCAATGGCCAAGTTGAATTGGTTAATCGTGAAATAAAGGGGATTTTAGAGAAGACGGTCGATCCGTCGAAAAATGATTGGTCTTCTAGGCTAACTGATGCGCTTTGGGCGTATAGGATGGCCTATAAGACAAACTTAGGAATGTCCCCCTACCAGCTAGTTTATGGGAAAGCATGTCATTTGCCTGTCGAGCTTGAGCACCGTGCCTATTGGGCCATAAAGAAGCTAAATTTTGATATAGACGAGGGTAGTAAGAAGAGAAAGCTTCAACTCGACGAGTTGGAGGAAATTCGAAGCGAGCTCTAAGAGAGTTCTAAAGTGTACAAGCACGTGTTAAGGCATTTCATGATAAATGGATTATTCGTAAGCAATTCATAGTTAGTAACAAGGTGTTGTTATACAATTCACGGCTCCACTTATTTCCGGGCAAGTTGTAATCCCGTTGGATTGGCCCTTACGTTGTGTATAGAGTGTATGACCATGGAGCCGTTGAGATTCAAGATCCTGTGGATGGGACAATTTCTAAGGTCAATGGGCAACGGCTCAAACCTTTTCTTGAAGGTTTTGACACCGAGTTGGTGCCAATTCCTCTAGACGACCCCAAGGTTGGGGTTGAGTAGGCTCTTGTGAGCTATACTCTCTTTTTTTGTATGCCCCACGTTACATTCTTGGCATAAATTTTGTTCGTATTCGTGTCCATTGCATCCACATTTTGTCCGCATCCAAATGGAATTTCAAAGTTTACACCTGAATAGAACAAGGGGCGGATCGATCTGGGAAATTGGGGGATCGATCCGCGGTTTATTGGGAAAGGTATTGCCAGAACTGAGAAAAGGCGGATCGATCCGGCAATTCGAAGGGATCGATCCGTGGAGTTAGAGGGGTTCACTGCTTTTAAACTTCGTAAATGGATCGATCTGGAAATTTTAAGCGGATCGATCCGCGAATTTTGGGGAGCATTCTGCGAGAAACCTCTATAAATGGATCGATCCGCCATTTAGAGGGGATCGATCCGCGAATTTGAAAGGGCACATTAACACCGTTTTAAAAGGCCGGATCGATCCGGCCTGACTTCGGATCGATCCGCGGGGATGCAGCATCGTTTTAAAAGGTTGTAACTTCTCATTTCTTCTAAATTTTTCAAGACTTCTCTCAAACTCTCTCAAACCTCTTTTGCCCAAATCTTCTCCAACTCAACCCCTTTGCTCATCCATTCACAAGATCTTCCCTACCATTCACCCAAGGTATGTGTTTATCAACTCTCATCGATTGGTCTTCACGTTTAAAGGGTGATTGCACCCTAGGTTGTGTTTTATCCCTCATTGCTCACTATTGTGAAAACTTCAACCTTTGGGCGCGATTTTTCACCCTTTTCTCTTTATTTTAAGTTGATTTCTCGTGCATTTTGGCCGTGTTTCATGATCACGCCACATTGTGGCTTGTTTGGGATAGTTCCATGTTTCACATCTTGTTAAACTTTAAGAGTATTCGATCTGCCCACAAGGTGTTCGGTAGAATGCCGCATTGAAATTCCACCGTGCATTCGTCCAACCCACACGTGCATTTTCCAAACCGTCGCGTGCATTGTTCATAATTACTCATTTTAGGTGCATGTTGTCATTCTCGTGTGCGTTTTCACTATTGATTTCATGGCCTGTAGCATGTGACGCTTACCGTACGCACTTTGCCCATGCCTCGTGCCTATCGTCCTTTAGGGCATTTCATTAATTGTCCCAAATTTTCACGCCCATGTGTCGATTATGCACATGCCTTTGGTATTCACATGCATTTGTACTTAAGCATTTCATTAGCGTAGGGTTTACCGTCTTATTTGTTGAGCTTGCTCTTTTCAGGCAATGGTGAATCAACTAAAGTATGACAAGACCGAGTGCTCCCCGACCCGTGGGTATGACCGTTTCTGCTCAAAGACTGAGAAACAGTGGTTCGTTAACTTCTTTAAGTCGAAGAAGTCCATCCTACCTAAGCGGCCCATAGCTATTTTTGATTTTCTGAACGACGTGGTCCAGATCTTTCAAAACTGCCGATGGCTCACCCAGTTGGAACATTTGGGCGAATACAATAAGACGTGGGTTTGGATCTTCTTCGCTAGCTTAGTCACCACAGGCGATCGACTTTTGAGTCGTATGTTCGGGGTGTCCGAATCCCGGTCTCCCCGGCTACATTAACCGTATTCATGGGGGTTCCTCACATGGAAGACCCTGAGCCTTACTTGGACGACTAGCAGCAGCGGCCTGAACTTGATCTTATCGCCACTCGATTCACAGGTCGACCGACCAAGTGGGTTGGGGACTAGATCGCCCCATCTTCATTCACCAGGTTCTATCAGTGCTGCAGCATATTGTCACTGCTGTCGTATGGCCTACTCGCCACAAGACAGTCAGGGGGGACCACGGTACCCTCCTGTTCGCAGTAACTGACCCTAACGCCCGTGTTGATCTCACGAGCCTTATCATCTCACTTATGATCGCTGCGTCAAATGACACAACCGTAACTGCTAGCCTCCCGTTCCCTACCCTTATCACCCGGCTTTGCACCTCGCATGGGTGCGAGGCCTTAGCATTTGATATTCTCAAAGCCGCACCTTCCCTAATTAATAAAACAACGCTTGCCCGTAGTGACGCGTAGGTTAGAGCCGTGGTCAAGAGAGCCCGAGTGGAAGAAGAACTGTTTGGAACTCAGGCCGAGATAGGGAAGGAGGTACCAGCATAAGGTATGGTCGAGTTGCACTGTCGATTCGAGACCCTTACTACCACGCAGCGGCAGCAGGGCATGGAGATTGCAGGGATACAGAGTGATGTTCGTGGCTTACGGGGAGAGGTAGATGCATTCGGTATGAGCTATCGGTGGGACATGAGCATGCTGATTCGCTTCCAGTCCAATTCGTTCCGGATGCAGTCCCCAGGTGCGGACGTCCCAGATTACTTCTGCGACCCGTATGGAGCTGCAAGCGGCCCTGGCTCTTTTGGTAGTGCTAGTGGCTCAGGTGCCTATGGTGGTGCTGGTGGCTCGGGTAGCTATGGAGGTGGAGATGGAGACGGAGATGATGAGGATTAGTTGGGTGTGTACTCGTTTTTCAGTTAGGGATAATATTTTGCTTATGCTAGGGTGTGGTTATGCTCATTTCGTTAGACGTGGAGTTGCACTTTTGTGCTTGGATGATTGTGTTATTTTCTATTCTTAGATTTTGTTAACTCGGTATGGATGTTTATGGAATTTTGTTGGCTTATGCTTCTTTCTTTAAGTTGTTTGCCATGTCACAATTCTTCCTCTTCTTTTCTTGCTCTGTCGTTGTGGATTCTAACCTTGCAGGCACAGTTTATTACCGCCCGCTCCCTTTGCTTGCCTCCGGTAATATTGTTCTTCCCCTTGTACTTTATTGTTTCATTGAGGACAATGTTCAGTCCTAGTTGGGGGGTGTGAGAGCTTGCTAGCTTCTCTCATCGCAGTTTGAGTTCCTTTTTTATCTAAAAAAAAATATTTTATTATCTGGTGTTTCCAATGACTTTAGCATAGTTGCCCCATTCTAATGCCGAGCAATGACATGTGTCTTGAGAATTTTCTCTTGATTTTAGTATGTGACACTTTGTAATCCTACTAGCTCCATAACTATCTTGATTATAGTAAATTGCACGAAGTTTAAATCTTGGATTATCAAACACGTTGCATGACTACTTGTGTTAGGATGGTGTTTTAATGCAATTGTTATCCGAAAATCGTTCGAAACATATGTGGAGACGGTACCTTTGTGAGCTTTAGATCCTTTTCTCCATTGTTGAGCGTTACACACTTTAATTTTCTCTTTCTGAAGAACATATAAAAGTCGTAGATAATCTCATCTTCTTGCTTTGATTGTTCATTTGAGGAAATCTTTTGTGAAATACAAAACTTTTGCTTACCTGTCATTGTAGTGGAGAACAAAGAATCACATTTTCAGAGGAAATGAGTTAGGGCCTTATCACCATTCATAACCTCACCCACACACACCCTTCCTTCACTTAACCAACAACTTCCATATCCACGGTTGAACTACATTTGTGGGATGTCTTTGCATGAGATCGTGTTTGTAAGGTTGTAAAAGAGATTGAACCATGTTGTTGTGAGGGTAAAAAAAAGGGAAAGAAAAAGAGCTTCTTAGTCAATTGTACTCCTCTTTTTGAGCTTCAAAGAAATATTTGTGAATAATTCATCTCTTGTGATCATCTGCATCCATGCATTCAATAAATCCCAAGTTTGTACTCAAATATCTCATTTCATTTACCCTTGTCGTTCACCTCATATCACTTGCCCACTTTACAACCCCCTCAAGGCCCAAGTTAATCCTCAAGTTGTGTGATTCGAAGTTTGAAACGGATGTGACAAGTAGTCAGAGTTATTCCACATCCTCTAGTGAATAGTATCTTTCATGGGATTAATTTTTACTCATTTTTCACGCCTACGTTCTTCATCATTGGCAAGTGCGTGGCTTTGATTTCCATTTCCATTACTCTGTTTGCCCGCATGCCCCGAGTGTATTACCCATTTCAAGTGATTCATTTTTAGAGTGTAATACCAGTGAGAATTAAGTTGAAGTGTGTTTTGAACGAAATCCAGATTATGAAAGCATTGTCATCTTCTTGATAGTTGTAGTTATGCGCTTCACACAATACACGCATCCAAGTTTGAGCTCAATGAAATTTATCTCATAATCTTGATAGTTTGATAACTTGTTGGATTTGCGTGTCGTGTACTAAAATCTTTTTTGAAAACTCTTGGGACTATGTGAAGTGTCGGCATTACAGTATGGGCAAATATCATGAGGAAGCAAAATGTTTGTGGGTATCATTCTAAGAACCCTCCGGAGACAACACTCCGCCTCTATGGGTAACCTAGAGGTTTAACGGCTTGTTGCATATTCTCAATGCAATCGTGTTCCCCACGAAAACGGTTTATCTTTCATTTTAAATAAATTGTTGTGCAAGGTTATTCTTAAATCTCTTGGTATTTAGCTTTGTTGCTAAGAGACTAGCAACATGCTAGTTGGGGGGTGTGATTCGTGTCCAATATTGTATTTTAAACTTCATAATTTTACCCGTATTGGACCCGAATTATTACTCAAATCATAGAATTAATGGATAAATTATGCTTTTAATTATTCGTATTGTTACCCTCTGTTAACTAATAAAGGTCCCCTTTTTGTAGGTTTTGTATGCTTGGGTATAGTGGAACCCACCCCTTTTGGCGCTCTTGAAGTAAAAAGAAACAAGAAAGAAATTTCAGGAAGAGCGGATCGATCCGCCATTCTGAGGGGATCGATCCGCATGTTTGATGGGAAGTTATCAGCCAATCAGATGAAAGTCGGATCGATCTGCCATAATGAAGGGATCGATCCGCGATTTTACCATGGCATTCTGCGAGAGCCATCAGTAAATGTATCGATCTGGCTTTTATGAGCGGATCGATCCGCGTCTTCTCGTGAAGCCAGTAAATCCCCAGATGAAAGGCGGATCGATTCGCCCATTACGAAGGGATCGATCCGCGCCTCTGCTGAAGACTATCTTTTTATTACAACTTTGCCCTTTTTGTGGGAAGACTATATATAGTTAGTGATATTGTTTTGATTAGGGCTAGCTTGTTTTTCTAGTTGTTTTTACTTAGTATTCCTTAGGGGCTAAACTCTCTCTCAAAAATCATCTCATCTCTCTCCCTCATTACTCCCCATCCACCAATACTTACTTCCATTTAGTGTTAGAGAGAAGAGAGGGTTAATGAATTGAATTTTTGGTAGTTTTTATTGAAGATTTCTTTGGATATCCTTTGGCATTTATGTGGATTTTATCTTGTTGGTATAACTTCTTTTCCTCTCTCTTTAATGTTGTTGTCATTATAATTATGAGTAGCTAGACCTTGAAGGTTGGGGATCATAAACCCACCATTGGACCCATGTGCATTTTATTGTTGAAATCACACACTTTGTAGCACATCTAGAGTTCATGGGTGTATGGTTGGGTGTTTTGAGACTCCACTTCCAATGTCAAGCATTGAAAGTTTCTAAATCTCTAAACTCTAACCCTACACCCATGTTTTGAATTGGAACATCCACCTAGCATGTTGGTTGTCTACCACATGTTTGATGGATTGTCACAATGAAATTTTTACTCTAGAATGTGCTACGAGTATTGACGTCATGTGTTGTTTGGTCCAAGGTGGGGGAATGCTCCCCAACCTCGATTTTTCCATTTGCAAAACCCCCAAACTTTACTTAAACTTAGCTTTGTTCAAAGTCACTTTCCATTTTCTAAATAGGCATTATAATCTAATTTAACACCAATTGAATCAAACCCATAGTCGAAAAGACTCATTTCTATGTCTTAGTTTGTTACTCATTCTTCGCATTATAATTGGTTATTAAGCGCCCACCGAGTATTGTTGCACTCCAATCCCTGTGACCTCGACACCCTACTTCCAACATACCACGTTTGTAAAAGGGTAATAGAAGAACTTGATTTTGACCCCATCAGCTACTTCACTATTAGGAGCCACAGTCAAGTTAGAACAAGTGTGCAAGGATTATCCTTTACGACTAGGAGACCATGAGATCCCTGCAAGGTTGATTGTCCTATCAATGAAGGAGTTTGACATAATCCTAGGAATGGATTGGCTCGCTCAGAATCAAGCAAAATTAGATTGTGCGAGGAAGAGAATTACATTCTCCGACAGTGGGAATCAATCTTTTGATTTTCAGTGTAACCCTTTGGGAGATATGTTTCTCACAAGATGCCTAGAGAACATCGAAGTCGTCAGTACAGAAATGACAGTGTCATCTATACTTGTAGTCAAGGACTTTGAAGAAGTATTTTAAGACATTTCTGGTTTACCACCTGAGAGAAGTGTAGAGTTCTGTATTGAACGTATACCAGGAACTGCACCGATCACTAAGGTTCCCTACAGAATGGCCCCCGCCGAACTATCGGAGTTGAAAGAACAAGTTCAAGAATTGGAGAATTTGGGTTTTGTACGTCCATGTACATTACCTTGGGGAGCACCAGCATTATTCGTGAAGAAGAAAGATGGGACACTTCGACTGTGTATAGAATACCGAGAATTGAACCGAGTGACTATCAACAATAAGTATCCCTTACCTTGGATCGATGATTTATTTGATCAACTACAGGGAGCTACAACATTCTCCAAGATGGATCTATGGTCACGATATCATCAATTGAGGGTACAGAAGGAAGACATACCTAAAATTGCTTTCAGAACCCGGTATGGTCACTATGAGTTTTTGGTGATGCCGTTTGGAATGAGGAATGCCCCGGTAGTGTTTATGGATATGATGAATAGAGTGTTCAAGCCTTATATGGATTATGTTTTCATTGTCTTCATAGATGATATTTTGATCTATTCTAGGTCAGAAGAAGAGCACGAGCGACATCTATAGATTACGATGCAGACACTCAAGGATCATCACTTGTATGCCAAATTCAGTAAGTGTGAGTTCTGGTTGCAAGAAGTGAAATTTTTGGAAAATAAGGTATCGTCTCAAGGAATTTCTGTGGATTTATCAAAGACAGATGTTCTATCAAACTGGGTTAGGCCAACCAACCCTACGGAGGTTAGGAGTTTCCTTGGACTCGCAAGTTATTACCGGATATTTGTCGAAGGATTCTTTAAGATAGCTGAACCGTTGACCGGATTGACCAAGAAAGCTCAAAAATTTAAGTGGACAGAGAAGCATGAGCGCGCCTTTCTAGAGTTGAAAGGGAGACTCACCACAACACCGGTACTAGCTACACCCAAGCCTGATGAAAAGTTCACTATTTTGGGTGATGCGTCATATCAAGGATTAGGGTGTGTGCTTATGCAAGATGGTAAAGTTATCACCTATGGATCTAGATAGCTGAAACTGAATGAGTTGAATTACCCCACTCATGATTTGGAATTGGCTGCAGTAGTATTCGCACTCAAGATTTGGAGACATTATCTCTACAGTGAGAAGTTTGATTTATTCTCCGATCACAAGAGTTTGAAATATTTGTTCACACAGAAAGAGTTGGACATGAGGCAACGCAGATGGATGGAGATAATTAAAGATTATGACTTCACATTAGAATACTACCCTGGTAAAGCTACCACCCTAGTAAAGCTAATATGGTCGCTGATGCTTTGAGTCAACAAACTTGTGGGACAATTGCCTCCTTGATGGTTAGAGAATGGTGAGCCTTGGAAACATTGGCTGAATTCGATGTACAGAGTGCCGAGGAAGGAGAAGGGTAACTATTCTGATGCCTTATCCTATCGCCTACTGTTATTGACCTCATTATCGAAGCGCAGAAAGAAGTTCCAGACATGGCTTGTTAAGATGACAGAAAAGGATCCGATAGAATGGAAAATAGGGATTAATGGAGGAGATGGATGCAGAGACAGATTATGTGTACCCAATTGTGAAAATTTGAGAAATGATATTCTAGAGGAAGTACATAAGTCAAGATTTACCGTTCACCCTGGAGGAACAAAGATGTACATGGACTTGAAAAAAAATTTCTGGTGGGAAGGTATGAAGAAGAACGTGGCCGAATTCGTATCCAAATGTTTGACGTGTCAACAAGTCAAAGCCGAACATCAGAGACCCTTGGGATTGTTGCAACCGCTACCTATTCCAGGATAGAAGTGGGAGCATATAACCATGGATTTTGTAATAGGATTGCCCCGGTCTCTGCAAAATTATGACGCCATTTGGGTAATTGTGGATCAATTAACTAAGTCGGCACACTTTATTGCCTATAGTATGACATACACGGTAGAAAAGATGAGCCGGATGTACATACAACAAGTTGTGAGGCTTCACGGTGCACCCGTGTCGATTGTGTCAGACCGGGATGCACGCTTTACTTTCGGGTTTTTGGAAAGTCTGCAAGAAGCTATGGGAACCTCGCTCAAGATGAGCACTACTTTTCACCCTCAGACAGACGGACAAACTGAGTATGTTAATCAGATCATAGAGGATATGCTTAGGGCTTGTGTTATCAATTTTGAAGAAACTTGGGAGACACACTTGCCTTAGTTAATTCGTGTATTACAATAGCAATCACACCCGTATTGGGATGGCTCCATTCGAAGCATTGTATGGACGACCATGTCGCTCCCCGTTGTGTTGGGCAGAGGTTGGAGACACAGAGTTGTTGGGTCCAGATTTGGTGAGAAAAACTAACGAGAAGATTTCTGTGGTCAAGGAAAGGATGAAAACCGCACAGAGCAAGTATAAGAGTTATGTCGATCGACGATGAAAGGACTTGGAATTCAGTGTTGGAGATCACGCACTTCTAAAGGTTTCACCGACCCGAGGAATGGTGCATTTTGGTCTCAAGAAAGGGAAGTTAGCCCCCGCGTTTCATAGGACCGTTCGAGATTTTGGATCGTGTTGGAAAAGTGGCTTATCGACTCGCACTACCACCAAAGATGTATGGGGTTCACAACGTGTTTTATGTTAGTATGCTGAGAAAGACATACGAAATCCCTCATACGTGGTTAGTTTTGAAGATATTGAGACGAGCCATAATGCTCGTATAAGGAGAGGCCCGTGAAAATTCTGGATCAGAGTGTCAAGAAGTTGAGGAATAAGGATATCCCATTGGTAAAGGTTCAATGGAATCACCATGACGAGAATGAAGCCTCGTGGGAAGTCGAAGCTGATATGAGGAAAAAGTACCCGAAGTTGTTTCATGACTAGTTAGTCTAGAATTCGGGGCGAAATCCTGTTTAAGGGAGGAAGGATGTAACAACCTGTAATTTCAATTAATTTCTAATTGCATTTCCATATTTACTCTAATTTGTATTACTTGCTTTATTCAATAGAAAGTCTTTAATTGGAGTCAAACGGTAATTTTTATAAATTCAAGAATACCAGTGTTATGTTTTCACAACTGTGATTTCATAAGGATAGACTTCTTGAGATGAATTTCAAATCTGTACTTTCATAACGGTGAAAATATTTACTTATGACTCAAACTGTATAAAAACAGAAGATTATTTCTTTTGTCAATATAATTTTTTTGCATTTTTGTGGTGATCACCGTGCCACAAAAATACCAGTTATGTTTGAAAACTGTCCACGCCGTGTTTGAACTTCCACAAATTTTGAAATCTCCGTAAAGCAAGACTTGACACTTGCTTTAATCTCATTAATACTTGCAATGATTGGCCAGGCTTGCTTGGGAATGCAAAATTGTTAAGCTTTAACTTTGTGCCATAAGCTATTTTCCCAAACACTTAAAGTGATTCCTAGACTAGTTGCTTATGCCTTGTTTGGCTATGCTTACCTTGTGTGTGTTAATGTTGGGCCTTAAGCTACATTTCCAAACATCTAACTTGACCCCCATGCACTTAATTAGCCCCTAAAATCTGATCATATATGTATATATGTATGTATAAATTCTGTATATTATGTTTATATGCATAATTCAATTAGTAGAGTGAGCTTGAATCTACTTGGAGCCCAAGTTCTATTGATTTCCCTATATAAACTCACAATACACTCTCACACAACACACATTCAGTTCATTTTAGACTGATATACAGAGAGAAAAAGAGAGAGAATTCAGAGAGATAGAAAATTTACAGAAATTTTAAAGAGAAAGAAAGCTCTTCTCCATAGCTTGAAGCTTGAATTAGGTTTGCTAATTCTTGATTATTTCTCAACAATTTCTTCAATCACCTATCTCAGTGAGTATTATTAACTCACTTAGAATGTAAATTCCTGTTTATTTACTGTTGTATTAGTTTAATTTTGAAATCACTATTCTTGATTTTGTCCATGGAAGTTCAAGCTTGAAAACATGATTTTACCAAACTCAACCAAAATTCATTTTTAGAGATGATTATGAAAGATTGCATATCATAGAGGCTAGGTTAAAGTATTAGAACCTAATTCATTCATATCGCAACGTATATTAGAAATTAAGTTTCGTCACTTCTAAAATTTTTGTAAAATCCAAGAGCTATGTTTCGATTCATGTTAAATCGATTTCATATTCATAATCCTTGTGGAAAAATGAAGAAAACCATATATTATAAGGATTAGCTGCATTCGGATTTCAAAATGGGTCAAAAAGGACCCTTAAAACTGAAACAGGGGAACAAAACGAAGAAGATGAAGTCTCAGTACTGACTCGCACACGCGAGCGACCCCTTGAGCGAGCCGCGCAAGTGACCTTTGTAATTTCTGACAATTTGGAATTTTTATAAAGAAATTAAAGAAAAGTGGCATACCGCGCAAGCGACCTGGCCTTTTCTGGTTTTGTCTGTTTTCTGTTAAAGAACTGTTTGGAAGAAGTTTGAAAGGTTTTTAAAGTTCTGTTTGGGAGATATGATAAAACAGAATCATGTTCTTTATGTTTTGTTATAAAGGGATGGATATTAGTCTGGATTATCCTCGTATGTATGTTGTTCTTGTTTTCCAGTGATTTACACCTCTGTATAGAGTTGTATTGACATACATGTGAGTCAAGTTTACATGCATGGTGAGTAATGGTCAGTGTGAAAAGAGTAAGTGGTTGAGATTGTGTGTTGGACACTCCCTGGTACTTGTGTACTAAAGCGTGATGTTTTGAGAATACGGTTTAGTGTATCTTTGAAATGCGACGGTGACAAATTTGGACACTCCCTGGCGTCCATGGTAGCGTTAAAGTGTGTGACACCGACTTGAACATTCTCTGGCACCCGAGGTAGTGCTAAAGTGTGGCCTACTGAACATTCCCTGGCATTTGTGGTATGACTAAAGTGTGAGGCAAACTGGACACTCCCTGGTACCCCGTAGCAAAGTGTGAGGCAAACTGGACACTCCCTGGTACCCATGTACTAAAGTGTGGTCACCTTAGTGTTTCAAGATACTGGAGCGAGAGAGTTGGATGATGTGTTGTCGAGAGAAAAGAGTTAGTTAGATGAGAATGGTTGCATTGTTCCTTGCATGGTCACATGTTCTATGGATTGAAGACTATGACATTATCTTTACTGTTTTATAATTTGAATTCATATTGCTAACCTGTTGGTTAATGAAACCTGTAAGAAAATGATAATGGTAAGTGAGTATGTTTTACATTATGAGTACGTGTTTTTAATACTCACCAACTTCATGAAGCTGACGGCGTTGATGCGCCCTGGACATTCGTGTCTAGGTTTTTCAGGTTATAATCAGGCTGGATCGTACGACTATGCGAACTGAAAACAACTACCTAAGGAGAAAATTTGTTATTATTGCTTTATTTTGTGAAACTGATTTTGTAATAAGGATGACTGTAATAGATGTTATTATTTTGTTTCAAGGCGGGTTATGCCTTTAGTTAATCACGTGCTGTAATAATTAGTAACTTGGAAAAATATTGTAAGCCTTGATTGTTCTTACTCTGATTTAAATTATTATAATGTTCGACGTTTGGGACAGAATCGATCCTTCAAACTGTCGCAACCTACGGGTCCATAAAGGAAATTAAATGCTTTCCTTATTTATGCTACGTCGGGGCGTGACAATAACAATCCCCCAACTAGGTAAAGAAGATAACTCTCCTTCCAAAGAAAATTATAAAGCATTAAATGTACAAGCTAAGCCAAGTCAAAGGAAAAGCAAAACTTGATGTAGTAACAATGATAGAATTTAAATATGAAATTTTGATTCAAGGCTAAAGTTCACAAACTCGCAATTGCAATATACCAAGTCCAACGGGGCTAAACCTCCAACGGGGTTATCAATAATGAGCGTAGAACCCAAACGATCTACCTCCAAATACAAAGTAATCATAAATACCAGTAGTAGAATATGTACTAGTATAAAACAAGAGGTATGTCCCTATAACAATGCGGAATCAAAGATGGAAGAATCCGATTATACACTATATTCCCCTGAAATGAAAGGGAGAGAAATAATGGAATCATAGATAAGATCCAATAAAATGTGGTAAACAACCCATGACAAGTGATCAGATAATCACAAGGGATCGAAAATAGAATCTGGTGAAAACAATAGACATCGTCTACCAATCCAAGCAATGGAGAAAAAAAACTCTCAAGTCATGAAATGAAAACAAATTATCTCATAACCTCAATAACACAATCGACAACTGATTGACAAAGGAATAAGGTTAACTCAAGTAAACATCTCTGGAAGATGGGGAGCAACACTGACTTTAAAAAAGTATGCTTATAAGAGCTCAACACGTTAACTAAATCGAAGAAGTCAACTAAATAGACTTGCAAAAAAAAAATCGGCGTAAGGAACAACATGGATATAAGCAAGTCCGAACAATAGGGCTCTCAAGTTATGAAATAAAATGAATCATTTCATAACCTCAATAACTCAACTGATTTCTTACTAGCCAAAGAGTAAGGTTAGCACAAAAGCAACATCCCATGAAATATAGGGAACAACACAAATTAGCAAAAGTATGTACGTTCGAGTTCAACGCAATAATAAGGTCGAAGAATCCAACTAAACAAACTTGTCGAATAAAATCGACTCAAGGAATGACATGGGATACACATTAATCTGAACAATGTAGGACTCTCAAGTTATGAAACAAGAATTAATTATTTCATAAATTCAACAATCTAGTTGGTACCTCATCTACTGGGGAGTAAGGCTACCATGGAGGTAAATCGGAAAAGAATAAAGAACAACACTTACTTGTGGAGAGCACGACACTCTCGAGTTCGATATGCTATATATATATATGAAAAAAAAATCAAAGTACTCAACTAAACAATAGTATGAAGTTGAAATCAATTTCAAGCATAACAAGTCCAAAGGAAGGACATCATGATGCCAAATGTGGCAATTGGGAACACCCAAATAAAATGTAAGGGTGAGGTGGATTATAATCAAGAAGACATAAGTTTTTCATCAAGAAAATTTGAAAGGATGTGATATGGGTACCCTTCCAAGAAGGCTAAAAACAATGGGGGCAAAAAGGCCTTTTCGAGAATCGAAGATTACAAGGATCAATCAATAGATCTAATTCAAGTAAGTATTACAAAGTGAGGAACTATACTTGCTCACAAGAAAGAAAACACGGAAACATATAGTGTTTTTCAAAATAAAGTCAAATGTTAACCAAACAATGTCAATAGTGAATTTCTAGTAGGGACAGATAATCAATTCAAGGAAATGGTCCTACTAACTCAACAATAACATACCCATCAAAACGGTCTAGGCATTTCAACATAGAATAGTGAAAGAAGGTTCACAAACTAATGAGACAATCATTTCTCAAGAAAAGTGACTATCATTTGAATCTACAAGAATTTACTAATTTAGGAAAAAAAATTTATTATTAAGCAAAGAAATTGATAGGCTCGAATAATCTATTACAAGATAAGAAGGTTGAATCATTATTCAATGGACTCGAATGATTTACACGAGAAGAACAAAGTTGAATCATTAATCAATGGACTCGAATGATTTCCACAAGAATAAGAAGGTTGAATCGTAAATCAACAAATCGTACGATAAAGATGCCCGTAGTTAACTCAAAGGAATTATATAATTCTTTTAACGAACAAGAGATTAAAGAAAACTCCAAGAATCGACAATACGATAATGAATAAAGGAGAAAACACCTCACAACATCAAATAAGTTACAAGTAGTCAATATGAATACATCGATTACAAGTAACTACCCAGCGCTATTAAAATTATGTCGTATATCACTTTAACTTTATTTAATCATCCAAGTAGCATCGCACAAGGAGCAAAGCAAATCTCATGTTACATTAATGTAAACATATAGAGCATATGCATGTAAGCATGGGAACACATAATCCCAGAGGCATGTAACATCAAGCATGCTCGACAAAGAACTTTCAATTTAAAGTAAGCAATGACATAACTCATCATGTATAACTATAAAGCAATCTAACGAACACATGTATACATAAGATTTGTTACAAGGTGTTTAGACATGTGGTCATTTAAGCATATAAGCATGTTAGCACATAATCGTGTAGGCAAGTAAACATGCTCACTTAATCAATATCTCAACTTTAAATGATAACTTCAAATTTAGTTGATCACTTATGATCACAATTTAAATAACAAGTAATAGCCATGCATAGGTCTAATAAACTCCCAAAGTTCCAAAGTATTCGAACCCGGTTAGCTCTGATACTAATCTGTAACACCCCAAAATCCACGACACGTGGACGGGTCAAAGAGTCCAAGAAAGAGGTTAAGAAGAAGAAGAAGAGATCCTAAGTGGACCAACCAAACAGTGCGGAAGCCACAAGAGAATCCTACGTGGATTCCAAAGAAAAGTAAAAAATTCAAGGATCGACCCATGAGGACCAAACGGGTCAAATAGGGTCAATCAACATTGCTTTGGTTTTTTAAGAAGTTTTAAAATGATAGAAAAAAGAAGTATCGAGAGTTGAAGAAAAGAAGAAGAGGTTTAATTGAAAGTTTTCATGAAATCAAGGTCTGAGAATTTACAACCAAACGGTCCCTTAAAAATCAAAAGTAATATTTTTCCCACAACATACAAGCCACTGGCTTAGTATAAACCAAATTAAAATTTTAAAATTTAAAGTTTTAGAAAAAAAAAATTACTATTCACGGACAGAGGATCTTTCGACCCGTACCCTTCGACCGGTCGAATGTCCTCTGTTCATTACTCCTACTAAATTTTCATGTTTTGGAAATTTTCTACGTATAGGACCTATATAGCTATACCATTAATATATCAAAACGACCCAAAGGAACAACGGAACATCTGAACCAATGTGGACATGATTTAAAAGGGTCTAAGTGAAAGGACAAACAAGTGTCCGAATCAACATGAATAGTCATTTAATGTTAACATGCGTCCATAGGCGACTAAAAGTCCCAATTACAAGTTTGATTACATTAAGTCTGGGATTCTAACATTGTTCTAAGTAAAGGGCTAAACATGAGCCCGAGTCAAGTATCAAATGAATTGAACTACATGATTCACATATATTACAATGTCTTTCTAGACAAAACTAGAAGCTTGAAATATTTTCAAAACTAATATTCTTCTTGAAAGAAATCTTCAAAGTATGATGACATGCGTCGAGTAATTCTTGGGCCTTGCCCTAACTTGATAATACCAGAAAAATGATTTGTCGTTTTTATGAGAACGACGGCTCGTAGAAAGTGTAATAACCTGCATTTCCATTTAATTTAAAAGTCATGCCCATATTTAATTTATGTGTATTTGCATTGGCATATTTAAATTCTATTAGCATGGTCTGCTTTTATTTTAATTCCAGTCACTTGTTTGGAATATTAATGTCTTATCTAATTCATATTTAAATTCTATTGGGGGTCAAACTGCAATTTTACAAAAGTTAGTAATACCTGTGTGGATTTCAAAATCTGTATTTCAAAACGGTGAAAGTAACCTCTACAGACTCAATCAGTATTTTTATGAAACCAGGAAATCAATTCCTCAGTTAAAATGAATTTCCCGTATTTTTGTGGTGACCACCGCGCCCCGAAAATACCAGTTTATGTTCAAAACTGTCCGCGCTGTGCTAAACTTCCCCAGATTTTGGAAGTGACCGATTTGGACATTTACTTTATTGCCATTTATGGCAAGTAATCATTGGATAAGGCATTGTTTGGGAATGATTAGCTTATATGTGCAAATGTTGTGCCATAAGCTAAGTTGCCAAACATCTTGCAATTGACCCCTACTCTAATTCACAGCAATCCTATACATCCATATACGTATCTATATCTGTGTAATTAGTTAATTAAGAGCTTAACTCAATTGTAGAGTGAAGATAACACAACTTGGTCCCCAAGTTCTTCACAATTGGCCCTTTATATGTACTCCATCATACACACACCTCTCACACTTTCACATTCTGAAAACCTGAGAGAAGGAGAGAGTGCAGTGAGTTATAGTTCAGAAATTATATAGAGAGAGGAAGCTTCAAGACTCCATAGCCAAAACTTGGAGTACTTTATTTTTTTTGTGCATATCTTTCTCAACATATTCTCATCTCTTCATCTTTGTCAATCAGTGAGTATTCTAAACTCACTACCAATGTAATTTCATGCTTAAGTACTGATTGTATGTGTATATTGAAAATCACCATTGATGAATTTTGGTATGAACTTCAAAGCTTGAAAACATGGATTTCCAAAACTTAACCAAAATTAGTTTTGTGAATGAAATATGATAGATTATAGTGTGTAGAGTATATGGTTGTAAAATTAGAGCTTAATTCGTTCATAGGAGAAAGTATATTAAGAATTAGTTTTTGACATGTTTTAGTTTTTCATAAAATTCAAGAGTTATGATTTGATTCTTGTAAAAATAACCTTGGAATCTTAATCCTTGTTGAAAAACAAAGAGATCCATTTATAATAGGACATATATACTAACAGAATGGAAATGGGTCAAAAAGACCCCTGTTTTGCCGAAACAGAGAAGTCTGGGGGAAGAAGACGAAGCCTCAGCTTCATCTCGCGCCACGATCGCGCGCGCGAGAATCGCGCGAGTGGCCCGCGCGAGCGACCCCTCGCGCGAGCGGCCCGCGCGCGCGAGGTAGGCTTCCCCAGGCAGACGTAAGAGTTTATATATATATATATTTGAAAATTGGCTGGTCGCGCAAGCGAGGGTCGCGCGAGAACCCCTTCGCGCGAGCGATCCGCGCGCGCGACCCTGCTTTCCTCAGGCAGACAGAAAAGGTTATTAATAAAGGAAAAATGGGCTTATCGCGCGAGCGACCCTTCGCGCGAGCGGCCCGCGCGCGCGAGGTAGTGCAGTTTCTGTTTTTGTCTGTTTTCTGTTAAGGGACTGTTTGGATGAAATTTATATACTGTTAAGGCTCTGTTTGGGAATTTAGTTGATCAGAACTCTATTTGGTTATGTTTAACTGATTTAAACATTGTAGTATAACTCATTAATTCCCGTACGCGTGTTGTTCCTTAATTCAGCATTATTGTTTAAATGCATATCATTCATGTGGGTCAGTAGTACATGCATATGGGTGTCAGTCTGTGTGGAAAAGAGTAATGGTAGTGTGGAAAGGGTATGAGTTTGTGTTTGTGGTCGTGGGTGTGGTTGAGTATGAGTTTGTGGTTGTGGTCGTGGTTGTGGTTGTGGTTGTGGTTGTGGTTGCGATTGTGGAAGAGGGTATCTTTGAAATGCGACGGTGGCAAATAAGGACACTCCCTGACGCCCATGGAAGCGTTAAAGTGTGTGAAGCCGAACTCGGACATTCCCTAGCACCCATGGTAGTGCTAAAGTGTGGCCTACGGACACTCCCTGATAACTCAAGTCTGGATACTGTGTGAGGGTTGCCCCGGTATTTGCATGGCGGTTAGGGTATTCAAAGTGTGAGGCATTGGACACTCCCTGGTACCCCGGACCAAAGTGTGAGGCACTGGACACCCCCTGGCGCCCCGTTGCTAAAGTGTGGCTATCTGAGTGTTTCAAAGATACCAGGAGTAGGATAGTGGGTTGTTGTGGCTGTCGAGAGAAAAGAGTCGGCGAGATGAGTGTGGTGCATTGTCTCATTTCACGAGTATTTGTATTTATGAATGAAAGACTTTTATTATATTCCTTGTTGTTTTATAAAATAAATTCTTTCAGTATTTTAATAATGGAAAAAGGTAAATGGGTATGCTTTACATTCAATGTCATGTTTTTAATACTCACCAGCTTCTTGAAGCTGACGACGTTGATGCGTCCTGGACATTCGTGTTCAGGCTTTTCAGGTTTTAACCAGGAGGAAACATATGACTACGCTAATTGAGGTGGCTACTGTTGGAATAAAGAAACTGTTTATTTTATGCATTAAGTTTATTTGTTTGAGTTTTAAACTGTTTTGTTTTAAGGATGACTGTAACAGACTTTAAGTTATTATTTTATTTTCAAGGCGGTTTGTGCCTTAGTTGACCCCGGTTTATAAGATGTAATAAGATAGAAAATTTTTGTAAGCCTTGATTGCTTTACTCTGATTATTATGTTTGTTTGTTTGACGTTTGGGACGGAATCGATCCTTCAAACTGTCGCGACCTACGGGTCCATAAAGGAAATTAAACGCTTTCCTTATTTATGCTACGTCGGGGCGCGACAGGATTTAGTGGTATCAGAGCCAGGTTATTATTTATCACAAGATAGTTTAGCCAGGTTAGGGTTTACCAGTATAGACCCGATTCCACATTCCATTAAGTGTTACACACCCGATGATACGACAGGGAGGATAGACTCAGAACCCAAACGCCTAAGATTATTCTGTTCTGACTTTAAGTAGTACCTTTTCAGGTATGGATCCAGCTCCCCCACTTTATGTACCAGACAGGTTCGGAGGACACTTCGTGTTACCTGGGGCAGTGATCCCAGCTTTTCTCGACTTATATCAGGCGGCCGTAGAGCAGTTAGCCGTGATGACGGTAGTATCTGAGGTTTGGCACCAGGTCCACGTGGTAGGCCTAGTTGACCTGACCCGTATCCGTTTTGAGCTTTGATATTTCGCAGAGGCTCAGCGTCTAGTTTTGGTCGAGGTTCTGCGGTTGGTCGATAGCGATGCTTTCTACCTTCCCCTCGAGATCCAGGTCGTGCATGCCCACCTGGCTCAGTTGGAGATGCCTCCGCCGGTGGTACCCATTGCTGAGGACGATGCAGAGGTTGTCCACGTGGTCCCAGTAGGTGGGGAGATCTTAGAGGACGGCATAGGTCTGGACGATCTTGCCGCTGAGCTCGAGGCTGAGCTAGCACTTGAGCTAGCCCTGCCTGAGGAGATGGTAGATGAGGCGGATGCTCCTGTACCTGCTTCATCGTCCACCTCTCACAGCTATGACGGGGTTGGACCGTTCGTTGTTCAGCGTTTTCGCCCTGTCGATTCGCTAGATCTCCTGATGGCCGCTTATGGAGATGATTGACGTTTTAGTTACGACTTGTACATATTAACTACTTTTAACTATTAGCTCTGTCTCTTTTTGCAACTGTAATTACATGCATTAGAGTGTAGGGCAATGACCCCATTTTTGTAACATTAACTCTTGCATGCGTCCTAACCCATGCAGATAGGGTAGGCATTGATCTGACCATACATGCTTTTTGTATCTACTTGGCAGAAGTTATATATATAAGATATACTCTTTTGAATGTTGTTGTCATTTAAATTACTTCATAACACTGTTGCATGCATGTTTCTCATTCTACTACCGCTATCATGCATAGAATGGCTGGAGGAGTCAGGAGAAACAGGAACCTGATCGAGGGAGCACCCGAAGCTGCAGATCCTACCGGGATGTTTGAAGCGTTTATCAGACGTCTAGAAAGAATCGGTAATACGAACGACAACCGAAGAGACCGCCAAACGGGAGATAAGTTGCTAGAAAGATTCCGTGCTCTAAGGCCCGAACAGTTCGCGGGTACCGCGGAACCCTGGAAAGCGGAACAGTGGTTGAGACAGATGGACCGGATGTTTGAAGCTGTCCAATGCAACGAGATAGACAAGAGAAGATTAGCTACATTTCAGTTGACCGATGCTGCCGCAGATTGGTGGGATTCGGTCATAGCTACTATCGGGAATGGAGCTGCAACGGGAATGACATGGACTGCGTTCAAGGGGAGATTTTTGGAGAAGTACTTCCCGGCTACGGAGAGGCACAGAAGAGAGAAGGAATTCATGGACCTGACGCAAGAAACCAAGTCGGTACAAGAGTACACCACACAGTTCGAAAGACTGTCTCGGTTTGCCCCACACCTGGTTGATACCGAGGAGAAGAAGATCCGCAAGTATAATCAAGGGCTGACACCGCAGATTCGCCGCTTGACTCTCCGCTACTTGGATAAATCATTTGAAGGACTTGTTGGTTTGGCTACCGATCTGGAAGAGGATGCTCGAGTGAGCCGAAAATAATTTGAATTCCGACCGCCTCAAAGGGGTAATTTTGGGAATAGACCACCAATGAACCGTACCCAAGGGCAGAAGAGGAATTTCGACGGAAGCAAGAAGACTCGGGCTATTACCTATCCGACTCAACCTCGAGTAGGAGAAGGAAGTAGTAGTGGAAAGTGTTTCAACTGTGGCAACCCTGGTCATTTGGCTCGTGATTGTAAGGCACCAAGGCGTGCTACTCAGCAAGGGATAGTCTGCTTCAACTGTGGTGAACCAGGTCACATCAGCAGGTTCTGTACTGCTCCTAAACAGGTGACTTATGGTCAACAGGGTCAGACTCGCTTGAATGCTGTTATCCCTGATGCCGCTGGATATGATGGAACTGCGTATGAAGAAGGAAATTATGGAGAAGCTCAACCTGATCAGCAAGCAGTAGAAGGTACATTAACTCTGTTTAACTCCCATGTTAAAGTGTTATTTGATACGGGTGCTGCTCTTTCGTTCATATCTGTTAATACAATTCGAAGATTGGGTATTTTACCTCATCGCTTAGAGAAAGCTTTGAAGGCTACTTCGTCATTAGGAGCTGTGGTCAGATTAGGACACGTGTGCAAGGATTGTCCCTTACGGTTAGGAGACCGTGAAATCCCTGCTAGGTTGATTGTCCTATCAATGAAGGAGTTTGACATAATCCTAGGAATGGATTGGCTCTCTCAGAATCAAGTGAAGTTGGATTGTGCGAGGAAGAGAATTACATTCCCCGACAATGAGAATCAACCCTTTGATTTTCAATGTAACCCTACGGGAGATATGTTCCTCACGAGATGCTTAGCCAACATCGAAGTCGTCATTACAAAGGTGACAGCGTCATCTATACCTGTAGTCAAGGACTTCGAAGAAGTGTTTGAAGATGTTGCTGGTCTACCGCCCGAGAGAAGTATAGAGTTCTGTATCGAGCTTATACCGGGTACCGTACCGATCACCAAGGTTCCCTACAGAATGGCCCCCACAGAACTGTTGGAATTGAAGGAACAAGTTCAAGAGCTCGAGAACCTAGGTTTTGTACGCCCAAGTACATCGCCTTGGGGAGCACCGGTGTTATTTGTAAAGAAGAAGGACGGGACACTCAGATTGTGTATCGACTACAGAGAACTGAACCGTGTGACTATCAAGAACAAGTATCCCTTGCCTCGGATTGATGATTTGTTTGATCAACTACAAGGAGCTACGACATTTTCCAAGATAGACCTAAGGTAGGGATATCATCAGTTGAGGGTACGAAAAGAAGACATACCTAAGACTGCTTTCAGAACCCGATATGGTCATTATGAATTTCTGGTGATGCCGTTTGGAATGATGAATGCCCCGGCAGTGTTTATGGATCTGATGAACAGAGTGTTCAAGCCGTATTTAGATCAGTTTGTCATCGTCTTTATCGATGATATTTTGATTTATTCTAAGTCGGGAGAAGAACACGAGCAACATCTACGGATTGCGATGCAGACGCTCAAGGACCATCAGTTGTATGCCAAGTTCAGTAAGTGTGAGTTCTGGTTGCAGGAAGTGAAATTTTTGGGACACAAGGTGTCATCTCAAGGAATTTCTATGGATTCGTCCAAGACCGATGCTGTATCAAACTGGGTTAGACCAAGCAACCCTACAGAAGTTCGGAGCTTTCTTGGACTCTCAGGCTATTACAGGAGATTCGTTGAGGGGTTCTCGAAGATAGCAGCACCTTTAACTGGGTTGACAAAGAAGAATTTGAAGTTTGAATGGACAGAGAAGCATGAGCGAGCCTTTCTAGAGTTGAAGGAGAGACTCACTACCGCACCGGTACTAGCAATACCCAAGCCTGATGAGAAGTTCACTATCTTTAGTGACGCATCATATCAAGGGTTAGGGTGTGTACTTATGCAAGATGGCAGGGTGATCGCCTATGGATCCAGACAGCTGAAGCCGAATGAGTTGAACTATCCCATTCATGATTTGGAATTGGCGGCAGTAGTTTTCGCACTCAAGATTTGGAGACACTATCTCTACGGTGAGAAGTTTGATTTGTTCTCTGATCACAAGAGCCTAAAGTACTTGTTCACACAGAAAGAGTTGAACATGAGGCAGCGCAGATGGATGGAGCTGATTAAAGATTATGACTTCACGTTAGAATACCACCCGGGTAAAGCTAATGTGGTTGCTGATGCCCTGAGTCGACAGACTCGTGAAACGATCGCCTCCTTAATGGTTAGAGAGTGGCGAGCTTTGGAGACCTTGGCGGAATTCGATGTACAGGGTGCTAAAGAAGGAGAAGGACAATTGCTCGGATGTCTTATCCTACAGCCTGTTCTTATCGACCGCATCATTGGAGCTCAGAAAGAAGATGAGAAGTTTCAGGCATGGTTCGTAAGAATGTCAGAAAAAGACTCGACGGAATGGAAAGTGGGAGTCGATGGAGGATATCGGTGCAGGAATAGATTATGTGTGCCAGGTAATGAAGAGTTAAGGAAGGATATCCTGGAAGAAGCACATAAGTCAAGATATACAGTTCACCTGGGAGGAACGAAGATGTACAAAGATCTAAAGAGAAATTTCTGGTGGGAAGGCATGAAGAAAGACGTGGCCGAATTTGTATCCAAGTGTTTGACATGTCAGCAAGTCAAGGCCGAACATCAGAGACCGTCAGGATTGTTGCAACCGCTACCTATTCCTGGTTGGAAGTGGGAACACATTACGATGGATTTTGTAGTAGGATTACCTCGATCGCAGCAAAATCATGACGCCATTTGGGTAATCGTGGATCGATTGACGAAGTCAGCTCATTTCATTGCTTATAGTATGACATACCCGGTAGAGAAGATGAGCCGGATGTACATACAACAAGTTGTGCGACTTCACGGTGCACCTGTGTCGATAGTGTCAGACCGTGACGCGCGTTTTACCTCTGGATTTTGGGAAAGTCTGCAAGAAGCTATGGGAACTTCGCTCAAGATGAGTACTGCTTTTCACCCTCAGACAGATGGGCAGACTGAGCGTGTTAATCAGATCATGGAAGATATGCTCAGGGCTTGTGTGATCGATTTCGAAGAATCTTGGGAGACACACTTGCCATTGGTTGAATTCGCCTATAACAACAGTTATCACACGAGTATCGGTATGGCTCCGTTCGAAGCATTGTACGGACGACCATGTCGTTCCCCATTGTGTTGGGCAGAGGTTGGGGACTCAGAATTGTTGGGACCAGATTTGGTAAGAGAAACCAATGAGAAGATTACTTTGGTCAAGGAGAGGATGAGAACCGCTCAGAGCCGGTATAAGAGTTATGCCGATCGACGACGCAAGGATTTGGAGTTTAGTGTTGGAGATCACGTACTCCTTAAGGTTTCACCAACCCGAGGAGTGGTACGTTTTGGTCTCAAGAGAGGAAAGTTAGCTCCGCGTTTTATCGGACCGTTCGAGATTTTGGAACGTGTCGGGAAAGTAGCTTATCGACTGGCACTACCACCGAAGATGTCTGGGGTTCACAATGTGTTTCACGTGAGTATGTTGAGGAAATACATACGAGACCCCTCACATGTGGTTAGTTATGACGACATTGAGACAAGTCATAACGTTTCTTACAAGGAAAGGCCCGTGAAGATTTTGGATCAGAGTATCAAGAAGTTGAGGAATAAAGATATCCCGTTGGTGAAGGTTCAGTGGAATCACCATGACGAGAACGAAGCCTCGTGGGAAGTTGAAGCTGATATGAGGAAGAAGTACCCAGAGTTGTTTCAGGACTAGTTAGTCTTGATTTCGGGGGCGAAATCCTGTTTAAGGGAGGAAGGGTGTAATAACCTGCATTTCCATTTAATTTAAAAGTCATGCCCATATTTAATTTATGTGTATTTGCATTGGCATATTTAAATTCTATTAGCATGGTCTGCTTTTATTTTAATTCCAGTCACTTGTTTGGAATATTAATGTCTTATCTAATTCATATTTAAATTCTATTGGGGGTCAAACTGCAATTTTACAAAAGTTAGTAATACCTGTGTGGATTTCAAAATCTGTATTTCAAAACGGTGAAAGTAACCTCTACAGACTCAATCAGTATTTTTATGAAACCAGGAAATCAATTCCTCAGTTAAAATGAATTTCCCGTATTTTTGTGGTGACCACCGCGCCCCGAAAATACCAGTTTATGTTCAAAACTGTCCGCGCTGTGCTAAACTTCCCCAGATTTTGGAAGTGACCGATTTGGACATTTACTTTATTGCCATTTATGGCAAGTAATCATTGGATAAGGCATTGTTTGGGAATGATTAGCTTATATGTGCAAATGTTGTGCCATAAGCTAAGTTGCCAAACATCTTGCAATTGACCCCTACTCTAATTCACAGCAATCCTATACATCCATATACGTATCTATATCTGTGTAATTAGTTAATTAAGAGCTTAACTCAATTGTAGAGTGAAGATAACACAACTTGGTCCCCAAGTTCTTCACAATTGGCCCTTTATATGTACTCCATCATACACACACCTCTCACACTTTCACATTCTGAAAACCTGAGAGAAGGAGAGAGTGCAGTGAGTTATAGTTCAGAAATTATATAGAGAGAGGAAGCTTCAAGACTCCATAGCCAAAGCTTGGAGTACTTTATTTTTTTTGTGCATATCTTTCTCAACATATTCTCATCTCTTCATCTTTGTCAATCAGTGAGTATTCTAAACTCACTACCAATGTAATTTCATGCTTAAGTACTGATTGTATGTGTATATTGAAAATCACCATTGATGAATTTTGGTATGAACTTCAAAGCTTGAAAACATGGATTTCCAAAACTTAACCAAAATTAGTTTTGTGAATGAAATATGATAGATTATAGTGTGTAGAGTATATGGTTGTAAAATTAGAGCTTAATTCGTTCATAGGAGAAAGTATATTAAGAATTAGTTTTTGACATGTTTTAGTTTTTCATAAAATTCAAAAGTTATGATTTGATTCTTGTAAAAATAACCTTGGAATCTTAATCCTTGTTGAAAAACAAAGAGATCCATATATAATAGGACATATATACTAACAGAATGGAAATGGGTCAAAAAGACCCCTGTTTTGCCGAAACAGAGAAGTCTGGGGGAAGAAGACGAAGCCTCAGCTTCATCTCGCGCCACGATCGCGCGCGCGAGAATCGCGCGAGTGGCCCGCGCGAGCGACCCCTCGCGCGAGCGGCCCGCGCGCGCGAGGTAGGCTTCCCCAGGCAGACGTAAGAGTTTATATATATATATATATATTTGAAAATTGGCTGGTCGCGCAAGCGAGGGTCGCGCGAGAACCCCTTCGCGCGAGCGATCCGCGCGCGCGACCCTGCTTTCCTCAGGCAGACAGAAAAGGTTATTAATAAAGGAAAAATGGGCTTATCGCGCGAGCGACCCTTCGCGCGAGCGGCCCGCGCGCGCGAGGTAGTGCAGTTTCTGTTTTTGTCTGTTTTCTGTTAAGGGACTGTTTGGATGAAATTTATATACTGTTAAGGCTCTGTTTGGGAATTTAGTTGATCAGAACTCTATTTGGTTATGTTTAACTGATTTAAACATTGTAGTATAACTCATTAATTCCCGTACGCGTGTTGTTCCTTAATTCAGCATTATTGTTTAAATGCATATCATTCATGTGGGTCAGTAGTACATGCATATGGGTGTCAGTCTGTGTGGAAAAGAGTAATGGTAGTGTGGAAAGGGTATGAGTTTGTGTTTGTGGTCGTGGGTGTGGTTGAGTATGAGTTTGTGGTTGTGGTCGTGGTTGTGGTTGTGGTTGTGGTTGTGGTTGCGATTGTGGAAGAGGGTATCTTTGAAATGCGACGGTGGCAAATAAGGACACTCCCTGACGCCCATGGAAGCGTTAAAGTGTGTGAAGCCGAACTCGGACATTCCCTAGCACCCATGGTAGTGCTAAAGTGTGGCCTACGGACACTCCCTGATAACTCAAGTCTGGATACTGTGTGAGGGGTTGCCCCGGTATTTGCATGGCGGTTAGGGTATTCAAAGTGTGAGGCATTGGACACTCCCTGGTACCCCGGACCAAAGTGTGAGGCACTGGACACCCCCTGGCGCCCCGTTGCTAAAGTGTGGCTATCTGAGTGTTTCAAAGATACTAGGAGTAGGATAGTGGGTTGTTGTGGCTGTCGAGAGAAAAGAGTCGGCGAGATGAGTGTGGTGCATTGTCTCATTTCACGAGTATCTGTATTTATGAATGAAAGACTTTTATTATATTCCTTGTTGTTTTATAAAATAAATTCTTTCAGTATTTTAATAATGGAAAAAGGTAAATGGGTATGCTTTACATTCAAAGTCATGTTTTTAATACTCACCAGCTTCTTGAAGCTGACAACGTTGATGCGTCCAGGACATTCGTGTTCAGGCTTTTCAGGTTTTAACCAGGAGGAAACATATGACTACGCTAATTGAGGTGGCTGCTGTTGGAATAAAGAAACTGTTTATTTTATGCATTAAGTTTATTTGTTTGAGTTTTAAACTGTTTTGTTTTAAGGATGACTGTAACAGACTTTAAGTTATTATTTTATTTTCAAGGCGGTTTGTGCCTTAGTTGACCCCGGTTTATAAGATGTAATAAGATAGAAAATTTTTGTAAGCCTTGATTGCTTTACTCTGATTATTATGTTTGTTTGTTTGACGTTTGGGACGGAATCGATCCTTCAAACTGTCGCGACCTACGGGTCCATAAAGGAAATTAAACGCTTTCCTTATTTATGCTACGTCGGGGCGTGACAGAAAGTATTACAAGTATATGTTGTAAATTTCATACAAACTATGAAATGAATGCTATGAATGCCACCTAGGCAAATGCGAGTGAAATAAGTCCAAGGGCCATGCATGATGGAACCACTTCCCTCATTACCGGACTGTGAGCAATCCCCCACTAGGAACATAGCATACCAACCATCCGAGAGCTAATCGGCTATTAGTTGGAGTTTAGCATGTTCTTAGGTACGTCCACCCAGTCTCACCACACAACCCACATCCATATTTTCACTTTTATCATTTATCCACTCTTTGGGATTTATCCCCGACGTGGGATTTCTCATAACATGCATGTCATTCTATGCAGTTGCCTACTTGGCCATAAATGCTTTGAATCCCTTGATTCATATGTCAATGCCCACACATGAATGAAATTAACATTTCTATGTCAATGTTGAATTTATGAGATAATCAATTCATAACAATTTAAAATAGTTTCTAAACTTTTAAAGAAACATCATTACTTGAGTTCTATGATTTCAAGAACAACACATATAACTTTACAACATACTTTTCACTTCAAGTGTGTAATCACATAGGCATGTAAACATTTAATTCTCTAATTCAACATCTGTATATCAAAACACATATTTTCAGCCCAAAGACTAAGCACATAAGCACATAGTCATATAATTATGCTTTCACCCCAAATTGATAAACATTTAATCAATTAATCAAATAGTCAACTAAGGGAATTTTAAACATTTAATCAAGCTCATCAACACGCACTTAAGCTAGGGAGAAAGGCAAGAGAGGATTCACCTTAGACCCATTCCAAACCCTAACTTTCAAAATCACAAAGAAATTCATAGTAGGTATGAACTTTACAAAATATAAAGGTAATAAATTCTACCTTGGTGTCCTTGAAAAAGAAGCACCCAAACAAGCCCCATGGAGAGAGAAGAGAAATCCCGAAATGGTCATAGATGCCAAAATAAATGGCACCCAAGTGTAGCCCTTGTCGAGGTGATCATTTTCGCTCTTAAGCGTTTGCTCCAAAAATGGCTTGAAGGTCCTCAAAATGAAGCTTTAAGGTTGAAGCTTTCACGGGGGTTTTGTCTTCCATTATTGAGAGAGAAAGAGAGATATAGAGAGAGAAGAAGAAAAAGAAAAAAGAGAGAGAGAGAGAGAGAGAGAGAGAGAGTAGCCGGATAGAGAGGGAGAGGAAGATAGAGAAAAGGGTAAGCTTCCTAAAGAAGCTTTGGTGTTAGTTGGGGTGTCCCACAAGTTACACACACATAAATATAAGCATATATACACACATGTGCCAAATTAAATGCAAATGTGATACTACAAAATCAAATGTTAGGCATTAAAATGTACAAGTTAAAATTGGGTCCACACATCGACCACCAATTTACCAAACCTTACTAAAATTTTCAAAACATCACAGAGTGACATAGAAAATCTTACCAAAAAAAGTGTAGGTCTAAAAAAATTCGCATCGGGAGCGCTGCCCCTAGACTCCCGTATAAATCCATTAATGTGTGCACATTTATCCAATCTCAGCCCCCTTAGCTTAACTAAAAATCCGGGCTCCACCCTTGTGTGAGTGTCTTTCTTTCTTATCCCAACTTCCAAGTTTTTAGGTTGAACATATCTACTGAAATTTAGTATCACGCAAGTTGATTGTGTTATTTTAATTTAGAGTTAAGTTCAATTAAGTTTTCTTAGCAAAAAAAAAAAGGGTTCAATTAAGTTTTTTTTTTTTTCCTTATAGAAATGTCCCCCGTATATGAATATAAAGTGACTATTGAGTGAAAGAAAAAGGGTTCAATTAAGTTTTTTTTTTTTTCCTTATAGAAATGTCCCCCGTATATGAATATAAAGTGACTATTGAGTGAAAGAAAAAAATTTGCTTTTAGGGATTTTTAAAATCAAATTGGACTTTAAACTCTTGACAGGTAATTGCAAGGATTTCCGCATAAGTTTCTATTTTTTCCCGAGTCCTTAAACGCATCTTTTTCATGAGTAATACCACAATGCCATTACATATGATCTTTTCAATTCATAGCATTTGAGAGGTACCTCTATACCATTGCATGTAGTATCACTCTCATAAACATTATTCTTTTTTCATTCTCAATGCCTCCATAATTTTCACAGTCAATATTGATCTCGTTTGCTACATTATTATTATTATTATTTTTTTCCCGATTTCAAAATGAGTGAATTTACACAAAATTTCGACAGCTTAAAATTTTTTAACCGTAACTCTCCTAAGCTAGACATCTCTACATATTCTGACTTTTTAAAGATTTTCGGGTACAAATTTTAAAATTATCAACATGACAACATCCTTATCAAGTTGTTGAGTGAAGAATTGTCAGTAACAACCTTACGCACCCAAACCTGTGAGTATCTTAAAGCTTATCCAGAAGCTTTTCTTCTTCTTTTTCCAATTGATCAAGAAGGTCTTCACTTGAGAATTTTAATTAGCTAGCCATGTATGGCATCTTCTTGGTTTCAGCTTATCATTTGCCTTTTGATTTTGTGGGTCCCGTCTATTCTTCTTCGACAGAATCACGAGGAACTTAATCCAAACTGGTTTCATTTTTCCTAATGTTTGGTTCGGTATAAGGAGGGGAAATTGATTTGTAGAGTGAGGGATAAGAAAATACTTTCTTTTGTTTAGTTAATACTGAGGAAAATAAGGAAGGAAAAAAAATAGAGTTGAAAATAAATTAAGAATTTGAACCTTTTGATCAGTAAATTCCATGCTCTTTTCTTAAGTTCCTATAATTTTTTTGCAAGCTTTCAATGTGGAAAACAATTGGGAACAATTTCCCTTTGCCTTCCCTTTCCCTTCCCTATTTGCGCAAAGCCGCAAACCAAACGGAGCCTAACTAAGATTACAATTTATAGAATATTTTATGCAACCTGGAGCACAAACATCCGCTGTAGCACAAGACTCACTACGGATATGAGATTTCCGGGTTCAATAGAAATATGACTTATCTTAAAGCCCTATTTGCATAAATTTTGCTCATACGATTCAATAGTTTTTATGCAAAGTAGTTCAATGTAGTTTTTACCAATTGCAAATGTTTGCAATAGAACGATTTTAGTTTTATTTTATTTTACGAGTTGGAATCATACAATCTAATTTGTTAAATAGTTGTATATTAGCTATTGGATTTCATAAGTTATTATTTTATCCTGAAAGCTATTAAAAAAATAAAAAAATAAAAAATCACTCAATGCAGTCAATTTCAGAACTTGAAACACAATTTGCAAAACTGTAGAATCAATAGCTTAAATTCATCAGTACTAGAAATTCAATACTTAGGTTTTAAAAATATCAAAAGGGACCTAAGTTAAACAACGGATAATATGTTTTGCCCATCTATCATGCATATATAAAAGACAAAGCAAAGTTCCACATTGAGGATTTTAGCTTAAGTTTTTATTTATTTTTTAAATGAAAAACATGTTTGGAAATAGTTTCCATTTTTCCTTTTCTTTCGGAATACAACGAAATTGGGTAATCAAGTGATTTTTAGTTTTTGTTTTTGTAAAAAGAAACAAAAACTAAGTTCTGTTTTTAGATTATTATTTTGTTAGAAACGTAAGGAACTTATCCGGCTTATTACCAAGTTCAACTTCTGGTTTAGGATTATGTTAAATATCACAGAGCTCACTGAATACCCTACTAACCCTGTGGACTAGATAAGGCGCAAGGCTTATGCCTTGGATAGGTGGCCACCCCATGAGTGGGACACCAGACCTCTAGGAACTACTCCCAAAGGTCTCCCGTTAGGCCACTGAAGGAGTTAATATTTTCAGAATTTTAGAAAACCAAAAGCTAGAAATGTTACCGAACGATCTCTACCTGAAGTAACAAATCTTCTGAATATATATATGTATATATACGGAGAGGCTCTCCACTGCACTAGGCTTTTAAACCTTTAAAAATCCATGGGACGCCCTGCTGACCCGCTCCTAGTATCGACGTTCCACTAACCCGCGGATTTTTTTAGGTTTAAAAGTCCAGTGCACTGGAGAACCTTTCCCTATATATATATACTAGTGAGGATAGTTTTATTCCTAGATATATTGTGTATTAATCTTGACATTAGAGGTCTTTGGAGAGATATAGTATCAAAGCACCCAAAAAAAAAAACGTTAAAACTTTTCATTTTTTAGCACCTAATTGGATTATCAAGGACACCATAAGTTCAGAATACTATGGTGCTATTTATTATAACTTGATGCCAATGAATAGTAACTTGTTATTGGTCAGTAACAATATGTTATTTGATTGTAACTATTTAAAATTTCAGTTTTGTAGTAACAACTGGTTATATATTATTAACAAATTTCCTTTGAGGTATAACTCATTGTGTAGGTATGATACAACCAAATTGCTTCAACCAAATTGATACAACCAAATATAAGTTTCAACTTGAGGGACTTTTTAACAAATTAATAAATATTTTGAACCCTAAACTCTTAAGAGTCACTTTGAGGGATTTTCCACTAATTTTCCCATATTTCAAATACCAAACTTCCCAACTCTCAAACAGGACAAAAAATTGTTACATAGTAAAGTTGTAAGCTTTATGATACAAAAATATTATACCCAAAATTTTGTATAAATAGGTGCAAAAGAATCGCCTCAGGGGCGCTGCTCCCAAATCCCCGAACCTTATGTGGTTGTCTACCTTGTAACTCGACCTCTCCTAGTGCAACTTTCTAGCTCTGCCCCTAATGTGTCACCTATATAATTAGAAAAAAGTCCTGAGTTGTTTTCTCCATCAAAATAAAAACAATTGAAAATTTAGGGCTTGTATGATAACGTTGTGGTTTTTGGTTTTCAGCTTTCGTTTTCAATTTTTGTATTGAATTAGAGGCGGACATCAATACAAAAAATGAAAAAAAAAATTGAAAACCAAAAACCACAACGATACCATGCGAGCCCTTGGGTTGTGCTAAAGATGATAATTATTATATATAATTTTCCTGTGTTAAATCATAGCGATTACTCATAAGGCCTTGTTTGGTTAATGATTTACTAAGGGATAAGAAAATGCTTTCTTTTGTTTAGTTAATACTGAGGAAAATCAGAATTGGGAACAGTTTTGAGTAATAAATTAAGAAAAAAATGGAATTGAAAATAAATTAAGAATTTGAACCTTTTGAGTAAATTCCCTGCTCTTTTCTTAAGTTCCTATAATTTTTTCGCAAGTTTTCAATTTGGAAAACAATTGGGAACAGTTTCTCTTTCCCTTCCCTAATTACGCAAACCAAATGTAGCCTAACTATGATTAAAATTTATAGAATATTTTATGCAACTTGTAGCACAAACATCCGCTGTAGCACAAGACTCACTACGGATATGTGATTTCCGGGTTCGACTCCCGGCAGCGGAGCATCTTTTTTTTTTCTTAAGGCTTCCCCTTATCCACAAAAACTGGACCTTGTGATTTTTTTTTTTTTTTTTTTTTTTTGGATCAGAAATATGACTTATCTTAAAGCCCTTTTTGCATAAATTTTGCTCATACGATTCAATAGTTTTTATGCAAAGTAGTTCAATGTAGTTTTTACCAATTGCAAACGTTTTCGATAGAACGATTTTATTTTTATTTTATTTAACGAGTTGGAATCATACAACTTAATTTGTCAAATAGTTGTATATTAGTTATTGGATTTCATAAGTTATTATTTTATCCTAAAAGTTATCATAAAAAAAATCACTCAATGCAGTCAATTTCAGAACTTGAAACACAATTTGCAAAACTGTAGAATCGATCGCTTAAATTCATCAGTACTAGAAGTACAGTACTTAGGTTTTAAAAATATCAAAAGAGACCTAAGTTAAACAATGGCTAATATATTTTTCCCATCTATCATACATATATAAAAGGCAAAGCAAAGTTCCACGTTGCGGATTTTAGCTTAAGTTTTTATTTTTTTTTTTAAATGAAAAACATGTTTGGAAATAGTTTCCATTTTTCCTTTTCTTTCGGATCGAATACAACGAAATTGGGTAATAAAGTGATTTTAAGTTTTTGTTTCTATAAAAAGAAACAAAAACTAAGTTCTGTTTTTAGATTAGTATTCTGTTAGAAACGTTAGGAACTTATCCGGCTTATTGCCAAGTTCAACTTCTGGTTTAGGATTATGTTAAATATCACAGAGCTCACTGAATACCCTACTAACCCCGTGGACTAGATAAGGCGCAAGGCTTATGCCTTGGGATAGGTGGCCACCCGAGTGGGACACTAGACCTCCAGGAACTACTCCCAAAGATCTCCTGTTCGGCCTTTGAAGGAGTTAATATTTTCAGAATTTTAGAAAACCAAAAGCTAGAAATGTTACCAAACGATCTCGACCTTAAGTAACAAATCTTCTGAATATATGCTTTTAAGCTTAAAAAACCCACGGGACGCCCTTCTGACCCGCGCCTAGTACCGACGTTCCACTAACCCGCGAGTTTTTTTAGGCTTAAAAGTCCAGTGCACTAGAGAACCTTTCCCTATATCTATATATATATATATATATATTTTGTATAAGAGTAAAGAGTAATGCTCTATGCTTCCCAAATTTCCATCTCAAAAGTACTTCCCAAATGATGTAGGTGGTGTTTGGCGTAACTTCTCGAACAGAAGTCCATTCCTATAATGGACTTTTTAAGATGGACTTTTCAAAATGGACTTTTTTTAAAAGAAATGTTTGTTTGGTGAATAAGTGTTTTTTAAATAAAAAGTGCATCTAGATGTACAATTACGTTTGGTGTCAACATCTAAAATATATCTATATACCAATATTAACCTCACCAAATAATAGGGATTCGAGTAGGCTATGAAATGCAGGTATGAGTTTGGATAAGATGGCATTAATTATAAAACAAGGGATAAAAGTGTAATTGTGTATAAAAAAACTCCTAACTTATAGGGAAGTGAAAAATCACAGTTTTGAGAAGTCAGGATTTTTGACTTCTCAAAATGGGCATTCTGGAGATGTACTTCTTGTTGAGAAGTCCATTCTCAAACCTCACTAAACGGATTTCACTTCTATAAATGGACTTCTTCTTCTAGAAGTCCATTCCCAAAGGTTTCCAAACACCCTCGTAGTAGTAGGGCAGGTAAACAACTTCCAATCAAATTTTAACTAGTCCTATTATACTAGGCTTGACTCCACTGCCACATTATTTAGGAAGCATTTTTGGAATAAAAATTTAGGAAGCATAACATTACTCCTGAGTAAATCCTCTGGAATTATGCAGGTCACGTGAATCTGGGCCTACTGGGAACAGTTTCCCTTTGCCTTCCCTTTCCCTTCCCTATTTGCGCAAAGCGCCAAACCAAACGGAGCCTAACTAAGATTACAATTTATAGAATATTTTATGCACAAAACTCACTACAGATATGTGATTTCCGGGTTCAACTCCCGGCAGCGGAAATTGTTTTTTGTTTTTAAGGCTTCCCCTTCTCCACAAAAACTGGACCTTGTGATATTTTTTTTTTTTTTTGGATCAGAAATATGACTTATCTTAAAGCCCTATTTGCATAAATTTTGCTCATACGATTCAATAGTTTTTATGCAAAGTAGTTCAATGTAGTTTTTACCAATTTTAAACGTTTGCGATAGAACGATTTTAGTTTTATTTTATTTTACGAGTTGGAATCATACAATTTAATTTGTTAAATAGTTGTATATTAGCTATTGGATTTCATAAGTTATTATTTTATCCTGAAAGCTATTAAAAAAAAATAATTCACTCAATGCAGTCAATTTCAGAACTTGAAACACAATTTGCAAAATTGTAGAATCAATAGCTTAAATTCATCAGTACTAGAAATTCAGTACTTAGGTTTTAAAAATATCAAAAGGGACCTAAGTTAAACGGATAGTATGTTTTGCCCATCTATCATACATTTATAAAAGGCAAAGCAAAGTTCCACGTTGCGGATTTTGGCTTAAGTTTTTTTTTTTTTTTAAAAGAAAAACATGTTTGGAAATAGTTTCCATTTTTCCTTTTCATTCGGAATATACAACGAAATTGGGTAATAAAGTGATTTTTAGTTTTTGTTTTTGTAAAAAGAAACAAAAACTAAGTTCGGTTTTTTGATTATTATTTTGTTAGAAACGTTAGGAACTTATCTGGCTTATTGCCAAGTTTAACTTCTGGTTTAAGATTATGTTAAATATCACAGGGTACTAACCCCGTGGACTAGATAAGGCGCAAGACTAATGCCTTAGATAGGTGGCCACCCCATGAGTGGGACACTAGACCTCTAGGAACTACTCCCAAAGGTCTCCCGTTAGGCCACTGAAGGAGTTAATATTTTCAGAATTTTAGAAAACCAAAAGCTAGAAATGTTACCAAACGATCTCTACCTTAAGTAACAAATCTTCTGAAAATATATAGATATATATATATATATACGGAGAGGCTCTCCACTGCACTGGGCTTTTAAGCTTAAAAAAATCCACGGGACGCCCTGTTGACTCGCGCCTAGTACGGACGTTCCACTAACCCGCGGACGCCCTGTTGACTCGCGCCTAGTACGGACGTTCCACTAACCCGCGGATTTTTTTAGGCTTAAAAGTTCAGTGCACTGGAGAACCTTTCCCTATATATATACATATATATATGTAATTTTTTATTTTTTTTTTGTATATGAGTAAAGAGTAATGCTCTATGCTTCCCAAATTTCTAACTCAAAAGTACTTCCCAAATGATGTGGTAGTAGGGCAGATAAACAACTTCCAATCAAAATTGGCCTAATTGCACTTTACCCCCTCGTACTATACACGTGTTTTCAATTGGGTACATGAACTTTTTTTTTTGCAATTTGGTACATGTACTTTCATCGCCTTTCCAATCAAATCCAATTAATGACGTTGTTAGTTTAAAACTAACGGAATTGCCAGAATTGTCCTTTTTTTGCAATTGGGTACATGAACTGTCATCCCTTTCCAATCAGATCCATTCGCTAACGACGTGAGATTTTATTGAATGGAATTGCCCACGTGTCCTGCCCCCCAAATTTTGACCATTTTTTATAAACCCATTTACTACTTTTCGACATCAAAAAGAGAGAAAACCCCCTCACTGGAACAGAAAATGGCTAATTTGGAACCTCATTTTTTGATTTTATATGTCAAAACAGATAATTTTATCTGTTGACAGACAAACAATATTGAGCTAAATAAAATAAGGCTGCAACGTATATTTTTTTGTGAAATTTTGAAGCCCATTGCGTTGATCTCGAACAAATACTTGAAATAAAAAAATCATCCCAAAAGGCCAAAAGATAAGAAAATTAGGATTGTTTAGCTCAATGTTATCTGTTTGCCAACAGATAAAATCATCTGTTTTGACACATAAAATGAAAAAAAGAGGTTCCGATTTAGCCATTTTTGGAGGAAGGACACTTGGACAATTCTGTCCAACAAAATATCACGCCGTTAGCTAATGGATCTGATTGGAAAGGGGATAAAAGTTAATGTACCTAATTGCAAAAAAAGGACAATTCTAGGCAATTCCGTTAGTTTTAAACTAACGGCGTCATCAATTGGATCTGATTGGAAATGGGATGAAAGTTCATGTATCCAATTGCAAAAAAAAAAAAAAGTTCATGTACCCAATTGAAAACACGTGTATAGTACGAGGGGGTAAAGTGCAATTAGGCCATCAAAATTTAACTAGTCATACTGTACTAGACTTGGCTCCACAATCACATTATTTGAAAAGCATTTTTAGGATAAAAATTTGGGGAGCATAACATTACTCATGAGTAAAACCTCTGGAATTATGCAGGTCACGTGAATCTGAGCCTACTGGGTGGGTTTAAAAAGATCAGGCCCGGACCTTTTTTGCAGTCTTGTAACTCTGTTAAAAAAAAAAAAAGAGAGAGAACAAAACCAAAAGAAAATTTCCGCTGCCGGGAGTCGAAACCGGATGTCACATTTCCGTGTATTGCAGATTGTGCTATGTGCTACAACGGATGTTTATTATCTTAATTGCGTAACAAATTATATAAAGTACAAACACATAATCTAATTTTGTAGCTCAAAGTTGTGGCTATTTTGGTTACTTTTTTAATTTGCATATAGTTATTAAGGGTGTGTTTCATCTAACCCATTTAGAGGTTGAAAAATGAAAAGTTTAATTTTCAATAGTTAATTTTTTTTATAGCAAATAGTGTTTCAACTACTGAAACATACTGCATGTAGTGAATTATTATTATTTTTTCAGAATGTTTTCAGTATATTTTTGGCTGCATTTTCAGTGAAAATATTATATTATCAAAGCAGCCAAAAAAAACGTGAAAACTTTTCATTTTTCAGCACCTAATTGGGTTATCAAGGACACCCTAAGTTCAGAATACTATGGTGCTATTATTATAACTTGATGCCAATGAATAGTAACTTGTTATTGGTCAGTAACAATATGTTATTTGATTGTAACTATTTAAAATGTCGTTGGTAGAAACAACTGGTTATATATTATTAATAAATTTCCACTGAGGTATAACTCATTGTGTAGGTGTGATAGAACCAAATTGCTTCAATTTATCCAATAAGGCCCCAAATAAAGTCGTATCACCTAGGGACTGTTTGTGATGAAAATATTCATCCAATGTAAAGGTGCCACGTAAGATCCGACGTGGTAGAAAAGTTGACCAAGTTGGAAACAATTCAGGAGCAGATATAACAGTTTGCGGGTTTATTCTATCAACTGCCAGGGGACACGTGTCAATCATTATGAGATAACGGAAATGACAGGTGTCAGCATGAGGATATAACAGGTGTAAGAGCAGTTTTCAGTTTGAAAAGAGGAGGGAACATTCAAACAATGTTGCTGAGAGGCCTCGATGTTTATAAATAGGAAAAGTTTGTGTTCGAAAAGGGATCCTTCGATCAACATCAACATACATCTCTTAATACATTTACTGTATTTTATCTAGATACTTAAATTTAGGAGTAGAACACCTTCGAAGTCATCTTCAAGGTTTGATTGTAGTCTGTTTAATTTAATAAAAGTAGTTTATTACTTTATTATTTTCTTTACTGTTTTATTTAGGAGTAGTTGTCTTAGAATAAGTTCGAAGTGCTTCAATTAAGTACATCTTTACAAAATTAAAGTCCTGTTCAAGGCATCGAACGTCACCACAATTTGCTTGGTGAGGCGCAGTTTGGATCACACACATTGGCAATTTGCTTTCCTGGCACGCTCGCACACATTTTAATTTTCCAACCAAACATTTTTGGCACGCCCGGTGGGACACTAGTGTCAAAGGATGGCAAACAGAAACCTTCGAAGCAATAGGCCTGTTGATAACGCCAATGTTGGTGTTAATATTGCTGAAACTGGTGGTTCTCCACACCAAGATCCTCAGAGCAGCGATACTGAGAATCATGCGACCAATGAAAACCCAGAAATAGGAGTTGAAAATTTAAATTCAATTCCAAATAATGGGAATGTTGGTTTAGAAAGTCAACATGATTTAGTGAATCAATTAACACCAATATTTGCTTTTAGGGATTTTTAAAATCAAATTGGACTTTAAACTCTTGACAGATAATTGCAAGGATTTTCGCATAAGTTTCTATTTTTTCCCGAGTCCTTAAACGCATCTTTTTCATGAGTAATACCACAATGCCATTACATATGATCTTTTCAATTCATAGCATTTGAGAGGTACCTCTATACCATTACATGTAGTATCACTCTCATAAACATTGTTCTTTTTTCATTCTCAATGCCTCCATAATTTTCACAGTCAATATTGATCTCATTTGTTATATTATTATTATTATTTTTTTTTTCCCGATTTCAAAATAAGTGAATTTACACAAAATTTCGACAGCTTAAAATTTTTTAACCGTAGCTCTCCTAAGCTAGACATCTCTACATATTCTGACTTTTTAAAGATTTTCGGCTACAAATTTTAAAATTATCAACATGACTACATCCTTATCAAGTTGTTGAATGAAGAATTGTCAGTAACAACCTTACGCAACCAAACCTGTGAGTATCTTAAAGCTTATCCAGAAGCTTTTCTTCTTCTTTTTCCAATTGATCAAGAAGGTCTTCACTTGAGAATTTTAATTAGCTAGCCATGTATGGCATCGCGAGGAACTTAATCCAAACTGGTTTCATTTTTCCTAATGCTTGGTTCGGTATAAGGAGGGGAAATTGATTTGTAGAGTGAGGGATAAGAAAATACTTTCTTTTGTTTGGTTAATACTGAGGAAAATAAGGAAGGAAAAAAATAGAGTTGAAAATAAATTAAGAATTTGAACCTTTTGAGTAAATTCCCTACTCGTTTCTTAAGTTCCTATAATTTTTTTGCAAGTTTTCAATGTGGAAAACAATTGGGAACAGTTTCCCTTTGCCTTCCCTTTCCCTTCCCTATTTGCGCAAAGCCGCAAACCAAACGGAGCCTAACTAAGATTACAATTTATAGAATATTTTATGCACAAAACTCACTACGGATATGTGATTTCCGGGTTCAACTCCCGGCAACGGAATTTTTTTTTTGTTTTTAAGGCTTCCCCTTCTCCACAAAAACTGGACCTTGTGATTTTTTTTTTTTTTTTTTTTTTTTTTTTTTGTCTGGGATCAGAAATATGACTTATCTTAAAGCCCTATTTGCATAAATTTTGCTCATACGATTCAATAGTTTTTATGCAAAGTAGTTCAATGTAGTTTTTACCAATTGCAAATGTTTGCGATAGAACGATTTTAGTTTTATTTTATTTTACGAGTTGGAATCATACAATTTAATTTGTTAAATAGTTGTATATTAGCTATTGGATCTCATAAGTTATTATTTTATCCTGAAAGCTATTTAAAAAAAAAATAATTCACTCAATGCAGTCAATTTCAGAACTTGAAACACAATTTGCAGAACTGTAGAATCAATAGCTTAAATTCATCAGTACTAGAAATTCAGTACTTAGGTTTTAAAAATATCAAAAGGGACCTAAGTTAAACGGATAGTATGTTTTGCCCATCTATCATACATTTATAAAAGGCAAAGCAAAGTTCCACGTTGCGGATTTTAGCTTAAGTTTTTTTTTTTTTTTAAAAGAAAAACATGTTTGGAAATAGTTTCCATTTTTCCTTTTCTTTCGGAATATACAACGAAATTGGGTAATAAAGTGATTTTTAGTTTTTGTTTTTGTAAAAAGAAACAAAAACTAAGTTCTGTTTTTAGATTATTATTTTGTTAGAAATGTAAGGAACTTATCCGGCTTATTGCCAAGTTCAACTTCTGGTTTAGGATTATGTTAAATATCACAGAGCTCACTGAATACCCTACTAACCCTGTGGACTAGATAAGGCCCAAGGCTTTTATGCCTTGGATAGGTGGCCACCCCACGAGTGGGACACCAGACCTCTAGGAACTACTCCCAAAGGTCTCCCGTTAGGCCACTTAAGGAGTTAATATTTTCAGAATTTTAGAAAACCAAAAGCTAGAAATGTTACCGAACGATCTCTACCTGAAGTAACAAATCTTCTGAATATATATATGTATATATACGGAGAGGCTCTCCACTGCACTAGGCTTTTAAACCTTTAAAAATCCATGGGACGCCCTGCTGACCCGCTCCTAGTATCGACGTTCCACTAACCCGCGGATTTTTTTAGGTTTAAAAGTCCAGTGCACTGGAGAACCTTTCCCTATATATATATACTAGTGAGGATGCACGTGCAAGGCACGTGCCCGTCGGATAGTTTTATTCCTAGATATATTGTGTATTAATCTTGACATTAGAGGTCTTTGGAGAGATATAATTACTCATTCCGTTCTAAAATAAGTGTCAACGTTTCATTTTTTTTGGATATTTTTAAAATAAATGTCACATTTCCTTTTTTTTTTTAATTATTTTTTTTTATTTTGATATTTCAAAATAAGGTCCACTTTTAAAAATCAACATAAGATGTTAAAACAGTTAAATAGGAAATTGTAAATGTAACTATTTAATCTAAAACTCTTCTTACGGAAGAAGTTGATAATTCTTGAGTAGTAAAGGTACCTAATAAAGCGCCACTAAAAATATATGACACAAGTAGGGTATTTCCTCTTAAAAAGGGCATGAATGTGTTTGTAGGCCTTAATTTATATTCAAATACAATCTATAAATACTGAATTTGAGGGAAGAAGTTGACCAAAATGTAAATATTAGTGACCAATTAATAATAGCTACTAAAATAGCCACTTAAATTGACAATTTAAATATACCAGAGCTTAAATTTGAGAGAAGAAGTTAACCAAAATGTGAAATTAGTGACCAATTCCTAAATAGTCACTAAAATAGCTACTTTTTAAAACTTGTTTAAAGTGAATAATAAATACCCCAAAATTTGCTGACCTAATGCAATTACACATATTACAATATACGAATCCTAACTTTGAGAGAAGAAGTTGAGCAAATTGTAAATATTAGTGACCAATTCCTAAATAATCACTAAAATAGCCACTTTTTTGACTTTTTATGAAGTGAATAATAAATATCCCAAAAATTATTGACCCAAATATAATTAGACACAAAATGTTGATTGAAACCTCATTTGAGAGAAGAAGTTGACCAAATTGTAAATATTAGTGACCAATTCCTAAATAGCCACCAAAATAGCCACTTTTGTTGACTTTTTTTGAAGTCAATAATAAATATCAAAAAATTGTTGACCCAAATGTAATTAGACACAAGATTGTTGATTAAAACCTCATTATTATATTAAATTAAATTGTAAAAGCTGACTTGAATGTAATTATTTGTCCAAAATGACAGATTTACCCTCACACAAAGCAATATATCCTTACGATGTATAAATAGATATATATGAGTAATTATGGTGTAATGAAGGGCAAAAGAGGAAGTTCATATTTTTTGACGTGCTTATTTCTTCGTTTTTATACGATAGTAGATATATAGATGTAAATATATATATATATATATATATATTTTTTTTTGTATATGAGTAAAGAGTAATGCTCTATGCTTCCCAAATTTCTATCTCAAAAGTACTTCACAAATGATGTGGTAGTAGGGCAGGTAAACAACTTCCAATCAAAATTTAACTAGTCATACTATACTAGAATTGTCTCCACTGACACATTATTTAAGAAGCATTTTTGAGATAAAAATTCGGGAGCATAACATTACTCATGAGTAAAACCTCTGGAATTATGCAGGTCACGTGAATCTGGGCCTACTGGGTGGGTTTAAAAAGATCAGGCCCACACCTTTTTTGCACAGTCCTGTAACTCTGTTAAAAAAAAAAAAGTAGAACAAAACCAAAATAAAATTTCCGTTGCCGGGAGTCGAACCCGGATGTTACAATTCCAAGTTATGCAGATTGTGCTATGTGCTACAACGGATGATTACTTTCTTCATTGCGTAACAATTATATAAAGTACAAACACATAATCTAATTTTGTAGCTCAAAGTCGTGGCTATTTTGGTTAATTTTTTGAGAAATGTTTGGCACACACACTTTTTGACACACTATGCTTTAAGCACATGTACTTTGTGCTGTTTGATTTTTTCACACTTTTCTGTGCACCACTTACATAGCACAAGGTACATGCATTTAAAGTTGTGTGTCAAAAAGTGTGTGTATGTAGCACTACTCTACTTTTTTAATTTGCATATAGTTATTAAGGGTGTGTTTCAAATAACCCATTTAGAGGTTGAAAAATGAAAAGTTTAATTTTCAATAGTTAATTTTTTTTATAGCAAACAATTTCAACTACTGAAACAGGCTGCATGTAGTGAATTATTATTATTTTTTCCTGAATGTTTTTAGTATATTTTTGGCTGCATTTTTAGTGAAATATTATAGTATCAAAGATCCCAAAAAAAAAAGCGTTAAAACTTTTCATTTTTTAGCACCTAATTGGATTATCAAGGACACCCTAAGTTCAGAATACTATGGTGCTATTTATTATAACTTGATGCCAATGAATAGTAACTTGTTATTGGTCAGTAACAATATGTTATTTGATTGTAAGCATTTAAAATGTCAGTTTTGTAGTAACAACTGGTTATATATTATTAACAAATTTCCTTTGAGGTATAACTCATTGTGTAGGTATGATACAACCAAATTGCTTCAATTTATCCAATAAGGCCCCAAATAAAGTCGTGTCACCCAGGGGCGGAGCTATGTTACGGCCAGGGGGGATACGACCCCTGCAAAATTTGTAAAGTCTTTGATTATGGATCTGTAATATAGGAGTATAAAATTTTGGAATTAATATATATGTATATACATATATATATATATATATATTGGCCCCTCCAAAATACCACTCCCTCCGTCCCATTTTTTTAGTCCACCTTTGGGAACTCAACTTATTAAAGGGACAAAAAGAATATACGCCTACTTTCCACAATTGCCCCTAATAACAATTTTATAAATTTTGTCTTGGTGTAGATTTCAAAGAATGATAGTTTTGGAAAGTCCGTAAAAATTGTATACCAATTTAGAACAGTGGACACAAATTTTGGAACATTCCAAAATGAAAAATATGACTCAAAAAATGGGACTGAGGGAGTCACTTTTAGAAAAGAGTAATGGCAAGCTTCCCAAATATGAATTCCAAATATGAATTCCAAATTTGGTTCCCAAATATTTTGTCAGTTGTATCAAATGCATCCAGTGGCATGTGGTACATTAATCATTGCAAAAGCATTTGGTACAATTGTTATGTCAGTTGGGATCCAACTTTGGAATTCAAATTTGAGAAGCATACAGTACTCTTTTGAAAAGTGGTTCAAGTCTATACACATTACAAAGCTCATTCTTGTAAAGCATAAGCCAAAGGATTACAGTACACAGTAAATATTTCAAGGGGCAGTTAGTGGAAAGGACTAATGCATAAGATTTTTGAATAGTAAGGATAACTTAAATCTGTCATTAAGGATAAGTCTTCCCCCTATTTCTTAGACTAAAATGACTTCATCTTTATCATCTAACTCTAGCCACCATTACCACCTCCCTTACCACCTCCGACCACTATCCCGACCATCTCTGGTGACCACTCCACCAACTCCGACGACTAAAAAAAACAAGTAAAATTTCACTTGTTATAGCCAAAGTCAAGTGAAATTTCACTTCATATAGGAAAAGATTCACTTATTTTTTCCTATATCAAATAAAATTTTACTTGTTTTTTTTAGTCGTCGGAGGTGGTTGGGTGGTCGACAGAGATGGTAGGGGTGGTGGTAATGGTGGTTAGAGTCAGAGAGAGAGAGAGAGAATGGTGGTTAGAGTCACAGAGAGAGAGAGAGAGAGAGAGAGAGAGAGAGAGAGAGAGAGAGAGAGAGAGAGAGAGAGAGAGAGAGATAGAATTTAGCTTAGGAATGTTTACCAAATATAAGTTTCAACTTGAGGGACTTTTTAACAAATTAAGAAATCTTTTGGACCCCAAACTCTTAAGAGTCACTTTGAGGGATTTTCCACTAATTTTCCCCTATTTCAAATACCAAACTTCCCAACTCTCAAACAGAACAAAAATTTGTTACATAGTAAAATTGTAAGCTTTATGATACAAAAATGTTATACCCAAAATTTTGTATAAATAAGTGCAAAAGAATCGCCTCAGGGGCGCTGCTCCCAAATCCCTGAACCTTATGTGGTTGTCTACCTTGTAACTCGACCTCTCCAAGTGTAACTTTCTAGCTCTGCCCCTAGTGTATCACCAATATAATTAGATAAAAGTCCTGAGTTGTTTTCTCCATCAAAATAAAAACAATTGAAAATTTAGGACATTAACACAAAAAATGAAAACAAAAATTGAAAATTTAGTCCTGAGTGGTTTTTGGTTTTTACCTTTCGTTTTCAATTTTTGTATTGAATTAGAGGCGGACATCAATACAAAAAATAAAAACAAAAATTGAAAACCAAAAACCACAACGATATCATGCGAGCCCTTAGGTTGTGCTAAAGATGATAATTATTATATATAATTTTCCTGTGTTAAATCATAGTGATTACTCATAAGGCCTTGTTTGGTTAATGATTTACTGAGGGATAAGAAAATGCTTTCTTTTGTTTGGTTAATACTGAAGAAAATCAGAATTGGGAATAGTTTTGAGTAATAAATGAAGAAAAAAATGGAATTGAAAATAAATTAAGAATTTGAACCTTTTAAGTAAATTCCCTGCTCTTTTCTTAAGTTCCTATAATTTTTTTTTGTTTGGTTTCTCTTTCCCTTTCCTTTCCCTTCCCTAATTACGCAAACCATACGGAGCCTAACTACGATTAGAATTTATAGAATATTTTATGCAACTTGTAGCACAAACATCCGCTGTAGCACAAGACTCACTACGGATACGTGATTTCCGGGTTCGACTCTCGGCAGCGGAACTTCTTCTTTTTTTTTTTTGTTTTTTTTTTTCTTAAGGCTTCCCCTTCTCCACAAAACTGGACCTTGTGATTTTTTTTTTGGGATAAGAAATATGACTTATCTTAAAGCCCTTTTTGCATAAATTTTGCTCATACGATTCAATAGTTTTTATGCAAAGTAGTTCAGTGTAGTTTTTACCAAATTGCAAACGTTTTTGATAGAACGAGTTTATTTTTATTTTATTTTACGAGTTGGAATCATACAACTTAATTTGTCAAATAGTTGTATATTAGTTATTGGATTTCATAAGTTATTATTTTTTCCTAAAAGTTATCGTAAAAAAAAAATCACTCAATGCAGTCAATTTCAGAACTTGAAACACAATTTGGAAAACTCTAGAATCAATAGCTTAAATTCATCAGTACTAGAAATACAGTACTTAGGTTTTAAAAATATCAAAAGGGACCTAAGTTAAACAACGGATAATATATTTTGCCCATCTATCATACATATATAAAAGGCAAAGCAAAGTTCCACGTTGCGGATTTTAGCTTAAGTTTTTATTTATTTTTTAAATGAAAAACATGTTTGGAAATAGTTTCCATTCTTCCTTTTCTTTCGGAATACAATGAAATTGGGTAATAAAGTGATTTTTAGTTTTTGTTTTTGTAAAAAGAAACAAAAGCTAAGTTTTGTTTTTAGATTATTATTCTGTTAGAAACGTTAGGAATTTATCCGGCTTCTTGCCAAGTTCAACTTCTAGTTTAGGATTATGTTAAATATCACAGAGCTCACTGAATACCCTACTAACCCCGTGGACTAGATAAGGCGCAAGGCTTATGCCTTGGATAGGTGGCCACCCGAGTGGGACACTAGACCTCCAGGAACTACTCCCAAAGATCTCTTGTTAGGCCACTGAAGGAGTTAATATTTTCAGAATTTTAGAAAACCAAAAGCTAGAAATGTTACCATGCGATCTCTACCTTAAGTAACAAATCTTCTGGATATATATATATATATATGGAGAGGCTCTCCACAGCACATGCTTTTAAGCCTAAAAAAACCCACGGGACGCCCTTCTGACCCGCGCCTAGTACCGACGTTCCACTAATCCGCGAATTTTTTTAGGCTTAAAAGTCCAGTGCAATAGAGAACCTTTCCTTATATCTATATATATATATATATTTTTTGTATATGAGTAAAGAGTAATGCTCTATGCTTTCCAAATTTTCATCTCAAAAGTACTTCCCAAATGATGTGGTAGTAGGGCAGGTAAACAACTTCCAATCAAATTTTAACTAGTCCTACTGTACTAGGCTTGGTTCCACTGCCACATTATTTAGGAAGCATCTTTGGGATAAAAATTTAGGAAGCATAGCATTACTCATGAGTAAATCCTCTGGAATTATGCAGGTCACGTGAATCTGGGCCTACTGGGTGGGTTTAAAAAGATCAGGCCCACACACCTTTTATGCACAGTCCTGTAACTCTGTAAAACAAAAAAAAAAAAAAATAGAACAAAAACAAAAGAAACTTTCCTTCCCAAATGATGTGGTATTAGGGCAGGTAAACAACTTTCAATCAAATTTTAACTAGTCCTACTGTACTAGGCTTGGTTCCACTGCCACATTTTTTTAGGAAGCATTTTTGGGATAAAAATTTAGGAAGCATAACATTACTCATGAGTAAATCCTCTAGAATTATGCAGGTCACGTGAATCTGGGCCTACTGGGTGGGTTTAAAAAGATCAGGCCCACACACCTTTTATGCACAGTCCTGTAACTCTGTAAAACAAAAAAAAAAAAATAGAACAAAAACAAAAGAAACTTTCCGCTGCCGGTAGTCGAACCCGGATGACACAATTCCAAGTTATGCAGCTTGTGCTACAGCGAATGATTTTAGATTTCGTTGCGTAACAAATTATGTAAAGTATAAACACATAATCTAATTTTGTTGTGCCTATTTTGGTTACTTTTTTAATTTGCATATAGTTATTAAGGGTGTGTTTGATATAACCCATTTAAAGGTTGAAAAATGAAAAGTTTAATTTTTGATAGTTAATTTCTATAGTAAACTGTGTTTCAACTACTGAAATAGACTGCATTTAGTGATTTTTTTTCCTGAAAGTTTTCAGTAGATTTTTTGCTGCATTTTCAGTGAAATATTATATTATCAAGGCACCCAAAAAACAACACGTTAAAACTTTTAATTTTTCAGCACCTAATTGGGTTATCAAAGACACCTAAATTTTGAATACCATTGTTCTACTTATTATAACTTGATGCCAATAAATAGTAACTTGTTATTGGACAGTAATAATATGTTATTTGATTGTAACTATTTAAAATGTCATTTGTAGTAACAACTGGTTACATATTATTAAAAAATTTCGTTTGAGGTATAACTCTTTGTGTAGATATGATACAACTAAATTGCTTCAATTTATCCGATAAGGCCCCAAATAAGGTCGTGTCACCCTGGGGCGGAGCTATGTTACGGTCAGGGGCGCTACGACCCCTGCTAGTTTTGTAAAGTCTTCGATTATGCATCTGTAATATAGGAGTATAAAATTTTGGAATTAATATATGTATTGGCCCCTCCAAAATACTATAGTAGCTTTTAGAAAAGAGTAATGGTAAGCTTCCCTAATATGAATTTCAAATTTGGTTCCCAAATATTTTGTCAGTTGTATCAAATGAATTCAGTGGCATGTGGTACCATCAATCATTGCCAAAGCATTTGGTACAATTGTTATGCCAATTGGGAACCAACTTTGGAATTCAAATTTGAGAAGCATACAGTACTCTTTTGAAAAGTGGTTCAAGTCTATATACAATACAAAGCTCATTCTTGTAAAGCATAAGCCAAAGGATTACAATACACTGTAAATATTTCAAGGGGCGGTTAGTAGAAATGACTAATGCATAAGATTTTTTAATAGTAAGGACAACTTAAATCTATCATTAAGGATAACTCCTCCCCCTCTTTCTTAGACTAAAATGTCTTCATCTTTATCATATAATTCTAGCCACCATTACCACCACCCCTACCACCTCCGTCTACTAGGGGTTGGCAAACAGTTCGGTTAACCGAACAAACCGAACCAACCGAATTTTCAATTTCAGTTCGGTTATTTTAGTTAATAATTTCAGTTCGGTTAAAAACCGAACCGAATTAAAAAATTTCAGTTCGGTTATCAGTTGCCTATAGGCAAACCGAACCGAACTGAAAAATCGAAATTTTATTTTTATTTTATATATTATTAACATACTTATACATAACTATAGATAATAAAATATAAGTATTTTTACAATTCAAAACAAAGAAAAGTATGCTTTCTTTGTAATATGAAAGAGAAAGGAATAAAAACATAAAAAAGTTGTGAAAAATGAAAAAAAAAATTAAAATAAAAATTGGGCTTTTTACATTTCGGTTAACCGAATAACCAAACCGAACCGAATTTGCAATTCAGTTAACCGAACTGAACCAACCGAATTAAATTTCAGTCAGTTAACAGTTGGCAATCTTCCAAACCGAACCGAACTGAACCGAATAGTGCCGAACCGAACCGAATAGTGCCAAACCGAACCAAACCGACCGAATGCCCACCCCTACCGACCACCACCCCAGCATCTCCGGCGACCACCCCACCAACTCCGACGACTAAAAAAAACAAGTGAAATTTCACTTGGTATAGGAAAAAATTAGTGAAATTTCACTTGACTTTTCCTAATACAAGTGAAATTTCACTTGTTTTTTTAGTCGCCGAAGGTGGTGGGGTGGTCGCCAGAGATTGTGGGGGTGGTGGTAATGGTGGAGAGAGAGAGAGAGAGAGAGAGAGAGAGAGAGAGAGAGAGAGAGAAAATATTTAGCCTAGGGATGTTTACCAAATATAAGTTTCAACTAGAGAGACTTTTTAACAAACTAAGATATCTTTGGGACCCTAAACTCTTAAGAGTCATGTCGCGCCCGCCCCGAAGGCAGGGGCGGTCCCCTCGTGGGTCGCGACCGTTTTAAAGGAAATGAAATAAAATAGGGTAAAAGGCTCAAAGCAGCGAACCAAGGCGCGAAAGAAAATGTATGACAGTATGTACAAGTGGGAATAGGGTCAGTAAAAGTTTTCAGAGTCACCACCTAACGTTATCGGGAGTTAGGATCCCGGCAAAAATGATTAGAGTAATCATCTTTGACTTTTGAGAAAACAGTTTGAGAAGAGTGGGGCTCTTTTAAAAGTGTGACTCTAGATAGTCATACGAAACCAGAGTTCTCAAAGTGGGTTCGGGGACTCGATTATGTCGAGGGAAGGTATTAGGCACCCTCGAACATCAGTGACACACGGTTGCCATTTTAGTGGTTTTTATAGTAACAGGGCGTAAGTAAGGGGTAGTAGAATACATATATAAGAAATTAAAATGCGAGCATCCGTGACACGCAGTTGCCGATTTACGTATCTCGACACGAGATAGTTTTGAAAGTATGTATTAGTTTGAAAGTATGTATACGTATCTCGACTCAAGATAGTTTGAAAGTGCATACGTACGTATCTCGACATGAGATAGTTTGAAAGTATAGTTATGGCCGCACCCAAGCATACGTATCTCGACAACAGAATCAGGCCGTACGTAGTTCTGTGCAGTGTATATGTATGGATGTTTGGTCGATCTAGACCGTGAGTGTATAAAATAATATTTTGAGTAAAGTTGGTGTAGCTAGGAACTTAACCTGTACGGTGTAGTCCTAGACTTTAACCTTGAGAAAGTAGTGAGTTATGAGAGAGTGTTTTAAGTAAAAGTCGGAGTAGATCAACCGTGCGATAAGTTTTTTGTATTTTTTGTTTTTATGATTTTTTTGTCTTTTTGTTTTATGTGCCGGAAGTAAGGGTCGGTGCCCATGAAGAGTTTGAAGACATACCTGTCTTACCTATGATGTTTGCAGATTCCAAGCAAAGGTGGCATTGGAGTTTTATTTTTTAGAAAGCCCATTTTTTGTATTTTTCTTTTCGTCTTCTTTTTTTGTATTTTTGATTTTTTATACCGGAAGAAAGGGACGGTGCCCAGTGATTTGAAAAAGTAACCGGAAGTAAGGGTCGGCACCCAAGTGGTTGAGAAAAAGTGCCGGAAGTAAGGGTCAGTGCCCAGTGATTTGAAAAAGTATGCTAGAAGTACGGGTCGGTGCCCAAGTAATGAAAAAGTACCGGAAGTACGGGTCGGTGCCCAAGTAATGAAAAAGTACCGAAAGTACGGTTCATTGCCCAGTGGTTTAGAAAAGTTCTACCGGAAGTACGGGTCGGTGCCCAGTGATCTTGGAAAATTATGCCGGAAGTACGGGTCGGTGCCCAGTGGTTTTGAAAAAGGTTTTACCGGAAGTATGGGTCGGTGCCCAAGTGATTTGAAAAAAAGTAACCAGAAGTAAGGGTCGGCGCCCAAGTGGTGAAAAAGTGGTATCATCATCATCATTTTTTTTTGTGTTTCCAGATTTATCAATGAATATCTATAACAGGAGATAAAGTACAGCCGGGTGGGTCATTAGATCTCCTTCCGGATGGCGTAGGATGTAAAGTCCAATCGGGTGGAGTTCGAAGGTCTCCTTCTGACTGGCACAAGATATAACAGTTTGATAAAGTTCAGCCGAGTGGGTCGTTAGATCTCCTTCCGGCTGAAGCAGGATATAAAGTCCAATCGGGTGGAGTTCGAGGCCTCCTTTCGACTAGCGCATGATATAGCAGTTTGATAAAGTTCAGCCGGGTCGGTCATTAGATCTCCATCCGGCTGACGCATGATATAAAGTCCAATCGGGTGGAGTTCGAGGGTCTCCTTCCGATTGGCAAAAAGAAGGCGGAATATCCGACCAGTGGATTTATAGGGAAACCACACCACTAAAAGAAGATAAAAAGAGAAGGAAAAAAGCGGAATATCCGACCAGTGGATTTATTGGGAGCCCAGACCACTAAAGCACATAAGTAAATAAAAGAAAAAGACAGAATATCCGACGAGTGGATTTATAAGGAGCCCAGACCACTAAAACATATAAGTAAATAAAAGAAAAGAAAAAAAAGGCGGAATACCCGACCAGTGGATTTATAGGGAGCCCCAGACCACTAAGTGTAAGAGTTTGAGGGAGTTACCTGTGCAGAAGGGGCTATTGAAGCCGAGTTGGTGTTTTGTTAAGAAAGAATGAAAGAATTCGGAGGTTTGAAAGGATCGTCACCGAGAAACGTCGCAGAAATAAGCCAAGAAGGCTCGAAGTCATATTTCGACAAGCAATTGACTTGAACGGATGTCATGGTCGGGTCCGGAAGGGCCGAAAGAGTCAGATAAGCCATAAGTCGGTCAAAAATGGGTCCAAACTGAGTTGAGCGGGACCCACAGGGGTTAGATTTGGCTAGGATAGCCTAAAATGGACATATAAAATGCCAAATAGTCCTTAAGAATTAGATTTGGCCAATTCTAAGGTCACCGTGCGTCCAGAATGACCAAATTAGCTAGGAACAAGTGTCCGTTCGTTGAAATCTGGACCCGGAGTGAAGAAAATTGGGAAAAACCAAAAGTGGGGCCTAAGTGCCACGTCAGCAAGCCACGTGTCAATCAAAGACACATGGCGCCTTCTGATTGGCTGGTCAAAGTTGACAGAGCGCTTATTGGGCCGCTGACTAGGTGTGTTGCCTGGGCAGTCAAAGACACGTGGCAGCCTCTAAGTGGCTGGTCAATGTGATGATGTGGCAGTCATTGCCACATGTCAATCCCTGATTGGTTGGCCAACCTAGCGTGCCAATGACGTGGCCGTCTATTACACGTGTCAGATGCTAATTAGGTGGTCAATGTTGACTCAGTAATGACATGGCAAACACGTGGCATCTGACTGGACTGTTGACTCAGCAGTCGTTGCCACGTGGCAGCTTGTGATTGGAGGGTCAACCGGTGAGTCAACGCTGGCTGTTGGCTGCGCATGGGGAGGTGAAACGGAGGGCTGGTGGCGCGTGCAGTGCGTGAGGCCTCACTGGTAACATTTGGAGGTCAGGCCGCCGGGATATGGATCGTCTTGTCCAGACGATTGGGATGGTGGTGGTGGTTTTCGGCGTTCTTTGCCGGAAAGGCTGCCAGAGGTGATTTTGTGCAGCGATGGCACGTTTCTGAAGGCGCGTGGGGTGTTTGTGGTTGTGATCATGGAGTTTGGCCAACTGGGATGGTTTCGTCTTGATGAGAGGGACCCAGTGGTGTGTGAGGTGAGAGACAGAGAGGTGGTTAAGGGCGTGTTTGGTTGCCTTTTCAGATTCTGGGCTAAGCTTAAGGCTCTGTTTGGTTCAGACATGATTTCTGGGTTTTTTTGGGTGTTTTTAAAGGTTGTGGTTATGAAGGGGGTTAGGTAATAGAGTGGTGTTTGTGGATATTGAGTGGTGGTTGGCAGTAGTGGCGCGTGGGTGGTGTTTGGTTGTAGTTGAGGTGATGTTTGTTGATCAAACAAACCAAACAAAGCCTTTGGGGGAAAACAATCCAGCCAAATAGAGCCTTGGGAGATGAGAGGAGGGTTGATGTGCGGCTGCTTCCCCCCTCTTAGCAAAACGTTGCTTTTATAGGCAAAACCTACATGGGCTCCGATCCCATGTTGGTGAGACGCCGGTTGATCAGTGCGACTCAAATCTTGATCGTCCAATCGTCCAGGAACTTCGATTGTTATTAATTTTTGAACTGGCCGTCCGATCTTTCTGATTCAAGAAGTTATGGACTCTTAATGTCATCCTCATTATATCCGTACGGTTGGATCAGGAATTCTTGAGCCCGGATAATGACAATATGTCGTTGTCGATGCTGATCGGGCCGTTAAAACTTTAATCGAATACCGTTTCTTCTCCAATTTTCTGATTGGGCTAATTCAAGTCGCAGAATCTCTGTTTTCTTCCATATTTCTAGTCAATCATGTCCAGTTGGACCTTTGGTGCTTCTGGATTGATGATCATTTCCCTTTTCCTTGAGTTTGGGGTGTTGAAACTTCGATCGGAACCCGATTCTCCGTCGATTTATCAAAAATTGATGATTTGAAATCCTATGGGCTGGAATTGATTCCTGCTTTGCCCTAATATAATCAAATACAACCTTTGGTTGTCCCGGACTTGATTCCAGTCTTGAATTTTGTGCCAAACTTCGATTCTGGTTGAAAACGTCGTCGATTATCGTAATCGAACGATCCTGAATTCTGGAACTCCGATGGATGAGCTGTCATCTTTGTATTGACTTTGATTTGACCTCTAGAGTCCCTCTTTGGATTCTGGAGCTCTTTTCTCGATTTGAGTGCCTGGTGGACCCCCCTACGACAGTTACTTCTGTTTTTGGCAGGTCAAAATGGGGTGTCTACAGCTGCCCCTCTTTGTCATGTTTTGAGAAGCAAATCATGACAAAGAAAAAGACGACCCATTTTGACCCTTTTCTTTTAAGTGATGAGAATAAGTAAAAAGACGTGCCAAAGTAGGCAAGTGAGTATGGGATGCCATCGTAGGCAAGTGAGTGTGAGATGCCATCGTAGGTAAGTGAATTTGAGATGCCATTGTAGGCAAGTGAGTATAAGATGCCATCATAGGCGAGTGAATGTGAAATTCCATCGTTGGCAAGTGTGAGAGGTGCCAATGTAGGCAAGTGAATGTGAAATGCCATCGTCGGCAAGTGAGAATGAGGTGCCACAATTGGATGTGAAATGCCATCGTAGGCAAGTGAGTATGAGGTGCCAATGTTGGCAAGTGAATGTGAAATGCCATCGTAGGCAAGTGAGTATGAGGTGCCAATGTAGGCAAGTGAATATAAGGTGCCAATTTAGGCAAGTGAATGTGAAATGCCATCGTAGGCAAGTGAGTTTGAGATGCCAACGTAGGCAAGTGGGGATAGTGGGAACCACAAGAGTAGGCAAATAGCTCCGCTGGGGATTGAGAGCGTTACCAGAAAGGGTGACCGACTCTGTTGGGAATTCATGTCAGAATCGAGTAGAAGAGGGATGGTGTAGTTGAGAAGTTCATAACCGCGTAATCTCAAACATTAACCGAGAATGTAGTAAAGTAAGGGTATGGTCGAGCTCGCATGAGCTGCCTACGTATCTCCTATCTGGAGAATCAGACCGTGCGTAGTTCGTGCTACGATAGAATAAGAGTGATGAAAAGTGTGAGACAAGAGAGCAAAATGCCACGTCGGGGCGTGATTGCTGTGTATGAGATAGCAAAATGCCACGTGGGGCGTGATCGCTGTGAAATAAGATAGAGTAGAATGTCGCATCGGGGCATGATTGCTGTGAAGTTATAGAGTGGTAAAATGCGATTCGCGTGATTGCCTTGAATATAAGAGACGAGAATAGCAAATTCCGATACGGGTAATTTCCGTAGAGATAAGGCCCAACAGAATGCGATACGCATGACTGCTAGGAGTATGAGAGAGCAAAATGCCACGTGAGGCGTGATTGCTGTGAGATTTGTGAGAAAAATGCCACGTAGGGCGTGATTACTGTGAGAAAAGAGGTTCGAGAGCAACAGAATGTGATACGCGTGACTGTCGGGGAATACGGGAAAGTAAAATGCCACATGGGGCGTGATTGCTTTGGGCCAAGAAAAGCAAAATGCCCCGCGGGGCGTGATTTCTTGCAAAATAAGAGATGAATCAGCAAAATGCGATACGCGTGATTGCCGTGAAGGTGAGAGATGAGTGTAGCAAAAATCTGAGACGGGTGTTCGCTGTGGAGATAAGATTAACAGAATGCGATACACGTGACTGTTGAAGATATGAGAGAACAAAATGCCAAGTAAGGCATGATTGCTATAAAGAGTTTGAGATAAGAGAAGCAAAATGCCACATGGGACGTGATTGCTGTGAAGGTTCGAGAGAAAAATGCCACGTGGGCCGTGATTGCTGTGAAGAGTGATGAAATGAGCGAAATGTAGTATGCGTGATCGCCGTGGAACGGTGAGGACAGCAAAATGCGATGCGCGTGATTGCTATAGAGTGCGGGAGGGTAAGAGAAATACCTGATGCTTGATGCCGATGTAAGTTGGATACCGTTTAAGGGACTTATACCTGATGGTAGGTGATATGAACAGGATGCCACTTGACGGACTCACTCCTGTTATTATAGACGATGACGTGAATAGGATGCCCCTTGATGGACTCACTCCTGATTCTGATGACGAGTGAACAGGATGCCGCGTGAGGGTTTTATACCTGATGGTAGGTGATGTGAACAGAATGGCACTTGACGGACTCACTCCTGATATTGAATAATACACGATGTCGTGAATAGGATGCCCCTTGACGGACTTACTCCTGATTCCGATGATAGATAGTGTGAATAGGATGCCACTTGACGGACTCACTCCCAGTTCTAGTGATAGAAAGTGTGCATAGGATGCCACTTGACGGACTCACTCCTGATTCCAGTGATAGATGGTGTGTATAGGATGCCATTTGACGGTCTAATTCCAGATTCTGGTGACATATAATATGAATAGGATGCCTCTTGACGGGCTTACTCCTAATTGCAGTGATTGATAGTGTGAATAGGATGCCACTTGACAGATTCACTCCCAATTCTGGTGATAGATAGTATAAATAGGATACGACTTGATGGACTTACTCCTGTTCCGATGATAGATAGTGTGAATAGGATGCCACTTTGACGAACTCACTCCTAAGCTTGAAGATGTGATTGGGAAGCCTCTTGAAGGACTCATTCCCAGTAATCAGAATGTGAACGGGATGTCTCTTGATGGACTCATTCCCGGTAGTGAGATTGTGAATGGGATGCCTCTTGACAGATTCATTCCCGGTTCTGTTGATGAATTCTAATGCCAAATAGTGGACAGGATGCCACTGGAGGGTCTTATACCTGATGTTGGAAGTGAATAGTGGACAGGACGCCGTTGGGGGTCTTATACCTGATGCTTAAGATGCACATAAGTAAGAACAGGCTGTCGCTGGGGGTCTCACACTCGATTCTGGAAGTAAACAGTGAACAGACTACCGCTTGGGGCCTTATACCCGACGCTTGTGATGGAATAGGATGTCGTTTGAAGAACTTATTCCTGATTCTGATGATGAATTTTGATAATGAGTGAACAGTATACCGCTTGACGGGCTCATACCTGGTAGTGAGATTGTGAACTGGATGCCTCTTGACGGATTCATTCCTGATATCGAGAGTGTGAACAGGACGCTACTTGACGGTTTCCTCCTGGTGGTGAGATACGTGAACAGGAAGCCTCTCGACGGACTCACACCTAATTCTGAATTCCTGATTTTGATTATGGATTCTGATGATGAGTGAACAGGATGCTGCTTGAGGGTCTCATACCTGATTCCTAATTTGAGCGTGACGGTTAGACTTGAGCGAGGGATAGATTTCTTGACAATCTACCGAGGAAAAGATTGGTTTGATATGTGGATCCGAGAAGATGGATTAGTGTAAAGTTGGCGAGTCTAAGCATGGGTTGATATCGTGAGCTCAGTTAGTGGCGAGCTTTTTGGCTATTTACGAGTAGTGTCGGAACTAGTTGCCCCTGCTATAGAAAGTATGCGTTGTCTGCTATGCTGAAAGATATTAATGGATTTTGAAAGTCATGTCATGCTAAGTATACGTATTTACAAGAGTATGATGCATGAATCTATCATCTGTGAAAGAATGCTCATGAGTTAGTGGATATTGTCTGTCTTATCGCCTGTTAAGCACTAGAAGACAAAGTATTTGACTGTGTGGGCTCAGTGACTCAGTGATCGTCCTTCAGAAGGACCCAATTTTTTTAGTATTGAATTTCTCTCGGGCTCTCCTTCTATCTGAAATCATTTTTACCATTGGCGCCCTCATGGGTTTTCACCGAATCCAGTTATGTGATCATTATGCTTCAGCGTATCTTTTGTTTTGAAAGTATGTGGCACCCCCGTCGTTTGGAATGATGCAAGTATGTGATTTAGTGAACCCAACAAGGCCTGTGTCAATCAAAGTGGACTTTTCTGGGTTGTAACGTAGGCTAGGGTCATGGGTTGATAAATGAAAGGATCGCATGAAGGCTCAAAGTATATTTTGAAAAGTTGGTTGAGATTCCTGAGATCACCTTATGCCCTGCTTTTTTTCCTTCTTTTGATTTTGCTCTTTTTCTTTTTGTTCTTGTTTTTGTATTCATCCCAATCTAGTGTGGGGGTACGTTATTGCCGGGTAAAGTATGTATTGGGGAGAATTGCCCCATTTTGAAGTATGTATCCGAGTCGGATCGTATCTTTTGTGGATTTGCTCCAGCTTTGCATTGAGTTCTCTTTTTGTTTGCTTTCTCTTTCTTTTTCCTTTTGGCATTGCCCCAGTTTAGGGGGTGATCCTCAGGGGTTTAAGTTCAAAAAGAAATCATTGTATGGCTCAAGTGGGCGAGTGAGGGAAAGTAGTGTATAGATAGCTGAAATGATTGCCTCTAATCATTTTGACACAAGTCGAGTCGGGTGCAGAGATCACATATATGCATCATTGAAGTTAGAGATCCTGAGAATGCGTATTTACTTTCCTGATCAGGATTGAGGGGCCTCATATAGGCCAGCAGTGATCGTGATGACCTTTTACTGAATTGTGATGGACAGGGGCTGCCCATTCGTTGTATGTCATGATCCTGAGAATGGACCAAGGTGTTCTTGTCCTTGAATGCCTATTGGCTGCCTGCCCCGTCCTTGTGTACTCGAATGACATCAAGCGGTTGTGAATATGCATTGAGTGCGCCTTTGTCATCTGATTCTTGTTTAGATGTGAGCATTGTCAAAGGGTGAAATAGCCAGTTCGTGAACCTGAGTTTGTTATTGGCATGATTTTGTGCTGGTTGCACTTTCGAGTAAACCCGAACATAGCTTGCTATATTTTGAAAGTCTAGTACGATGTCTAAGTTGTACTCAACAAGTAACGAGATAGTAATATCCAGTAAACCATGAGATTTAAAGAATGAGAGCAAGATGACAGTTATTGAGTGATGCACAGAATTTTTATTTTTCATTTGAAAGTATGTGCTTTATGCAAAGCAGACAAAGCATAAATTCAATAGTATGGAAAAATTGCCCGTATGTGGTATATGATGAGAAGTAATGTTTCAAGACAGTGAGTTGAGCATTGGTCCTTCACGAGAATCGTTTTGGGCATGGCCAGAGCTTGTGGATGTATATGGGTAGAAGTAGGCCCATTGGTTCAGCTGCTTGAGGGTTCGAACAATCACGAATGTGCTGGTACTGCTCGGATTTGATCTCCCCGGATTTTATCATCTGCCCTGCTCAGGCTAAATGTTTGGATTTTGAAGTTGGATTCAGAAGTCAGAGCTATTTGGACTGGTTGTCCATTCGGACTTTCTCGATTCATGGAGAAGTCGGTGATGCCGGGAGTGGGCTGAGCGTGAAAAAGCTTCCCATGTTGACCTCCATCAAAAAATGTACCTGTAGTAGAGGTCAGAAGAAGTAGAAGTAGACGTAAAGTTAGTAAGTCGCTTCAAAGAAAAGAAATGAGGATTCTTCTCCCAGTGACTTGTTAGAGATGGGAGAGTACTGCCCCAGTATGATGTGTTCCCAAGGTATGAGATGAATTTGGATAGCCTTTCGGCATTAATCATAAGTCTTTAAAAAGTGGTTTTGTCCTTGGGGAGTTTTATTTTTGCTTTGAAAGATGAGAATGAGTTTGGAAAAAGTCTAGCAGCCATTCGGCGCTGTTTATGAGTTTTTTTAAAAAAGTGTATCCGTCCTTGTTAAAATGTAAGGAAAGGATAAGTGAGAATGGGTAGCCCTTCGGCGCCGTTATGAAGTTTTTGAAAAAGTGTATCCATCCTTGTTAAAATGTAAGGGTAGGACGAGTAAGAATGTGCAGCCTTTCGGCGCCATTTTGAGTTTGAAAATTTTTTCGACCCCTAGTTTGTACAAAAAGTGCAGGGGGAAGACGGGGAAGGATCCGGTAGCTTGTCAGCTCCATTTATTGTTTTAGAAAAGTTTTTCCGTCCCCAGTTCATATAAGGGGAGGATAGAAAAGAATTTGACAGCCTATCAGCGCCGTTTTGTATTTTGAAAAGTTTTGAATGCACACGTGCAAAGTGTGACTATGTGGAGAGGTTGACGTCTAATGTAGACTTATTTAGGTCCGGTTCCCGAACCTTCAAACCTCCGGTGCCGTAGCACCTTCTCAGGTTGGTGGTTTCGAGAGGAGGAACTTTCGGTGCTGGTACCGACGGTACTACCGCAACTACCATGCCACTTACTGATCCTCCTATCTAATCTTAAAGGGTTTTAGTTTTAGAACCGGGTTATGTCCTGCTTGATGCAAGTGTGTAGTGTGTATAGCAGTAAAGTACGACATTGACCTGGTAGTTTTAGTATGGCATTGGCCTTGCAGTTTCTTTTATGAGTCGCAGGTACCTATGCAAACAAGTTTGTAACCTACAAAAGAATTATAGAAGTATAGAGTCATTAGTAAAAGAAATGCCCCTTTAGAATGAAAACCACCAAAGTGACGACCTGAGTTCTCTTAGGTCAATCCCCAGTAGAGTCGCCAGTTGTCGCACCCGCCCCGAAGGCGGGGGGCGGTCCCCTCGTGGGTCGCGACTATTTTAAAGGAAATGAAATAAAATAGGGTAAAAGGCTCAAAGTAGCAAACCAAGGCACAAAAGGAAATGTATGACAGTACGTACAAGTGGGAATAGGGCCAGTAAAAGTTTTCAGAGTCGCCACCTAACGTTATCGGGAGTTAGGATCCCTACAAAGACGATTAGAGTAATCATTTTTGACTTTTGATAAAACAGTTTGAGAAGAGTGGGGCCCTTTTAAAAGTGTGACTCTTGATAGTCATGCGAAACCAGAGTTCTCAAAGTGGGTTCGGGGACTCGATTATGTCGAGGGAAGGTATTAGGCACCCTCAAACATCCGTGACACACTATTGCCGTTTTAGTGGTTTTCATAGTAACGGGGCGTAAGTAAGGGTAGTAGACTGCATATATAAGAAATTAAAATGTGATTATCCATGACACGCGGTTGCCGATTTACGTATCTCGACACGAGATAGTTTTGAAAGTATGTATTAGTTTGAAAGTATGTATACGTATCTCGACTCGAGATAGTTTGAAAGTACGTTCATATCTCGACATGAGATAGTTTGAAAGTATAGTTATGGCCGCACCCAAGTATGGGTTGCATACGTATCTCAACAACAGAATCAGGCCGTACATAGTTCTCTGCAGTGTATATGTATGGATGTTTGGTCGATCTAGACCGTGAGTGTATAAAATAATATTTTGAGTAAAGTTGGTGTAGCTAGGAACTTAACTTGTACGGTGTAGTCCTAGACTTTAACCTTGAGAAAGTAGTGAGTTATGAGAGAGTGTTTTAAGTAAAAGTCGGAGTAGATCAACCGTGCGATGAGTTTTTTTGTATTTTTTGTTTTTATGATTTTTTTGTCTTTTTGTTTTATGTGCCGGAAGTAAGGGTAGGTGCCCATGAAGAGTGTGAAGACATACCTGTCTTACCTATGCTATTTGCAGATTCCAAGCAAAGGTGGCATTGGAGTTTTATTTTTGAGAAAGCCCATTTTTCGTATTTTTCTTTTCGTCTTCTTTTTTTGTATTTTTGATTTTTATACCGGAAGAAAGAGACGGTGCCCAATGATTTGAAAAAGTAACCGGATGTAAGGGTCGGCGCCCAAGTGGTTGAGAAAAACTGCTGGAAGTAAGGGTCGGTGCCCAGTGATTTGAAAAAGTATGCCAGAAGTACGGGTCGGTGCCCAAGTAATGAAAAAGTACCGGAAGTACGGGTCGGTGCCCAGTGGTTTAGAAAAGTTCTACCGGTAGTACGGGTCGGTGTCCAGTGATCATGGAAAAGTATGCCGGAAGTACGGGTCGGTGCCCAGTGGTTTTGAAAACGGTTTTACCGGAAGTATGGGTCGGTGCCCAAGTGATTTAAAAAAAAGTAACCGGAAGTAAGGGTCGGCGCCCAAGTGGTGAAAAAGTGGTATCATCATCATTTTTTTTTGTGTTTCCTGATTTATCAATGAATATCTATAATAGGAGATAAAGTGCAGCCAAGTGGGTCATTAGATCTCCTTCCGGCTGGTGTATGATGTAAAGTCCAATCGGGTGGAGTTCGAAGGTCTCCTTCCGACTGGCGCAGGATATAGCAGTTTGATCATGTTCAGCCGGGTGGGTCGTTAGATCTCCTTTCGGCTGACGCAGGATATAAAGTCCAATCGGGTGGAGTTCAAGGCCTCCTTTCGACTAGCGCAAGATATAGCAGTTTGATAATGTTCAACCGGGTAGGTCATTAGATCTCCATCCGGCTGACGCAGGATATAAAGTCCAATCGGGTGGAGTTCGAGGGTCTCCTTCTGATTGGCAAAAAAAAGGCGGAATATCTGACCAGTGGATTTATAGGGAAACCACACCACTAAAAGAAGATAAAAAGAGAAGGAAAAAGGCGGAATATCCGACCAGTGGATTTATGGGAGCCCAGACCACTAAAGCATATAAGTAAAATAAAAGAAAAAGGCATAATATCCGACGAGTGGATTTATAGGGACCCCAGACCACTAAAGCATATAAGTAAATAAAAGAAAAGAAAAGAAAAAAAGGCGGAATACCCGACCAGTGGATTTATAGGGAGCCCCAGACCACTAAGTGTAAGAGTGTGAGGGAGTTACCTGTGCAGAAGAGGCTATTGAAGTCGAGTCGGTGTTTTGTTGAGAAAGAATGAAAGAATTCAGAGGTTTGAAAGGATCGTCACAGAGAAACGTCACAGAAATAGGCCGAGAAGGCTCGAAGTCATATTTTGACACGCAATCGACTTGAACGAACGTCATAGTCGGGTCCGGAAGGGCTGGAAGAGTCAGATAAGCCATAAGTTGGTCAAAAATGGCCTGGACTGAGTTAAGCGAGACCCATGGGGTTTGATTTGGCCAGGATAGCCTGAAATGGACATATAAAATGCCAAATAGTCCTTAAGATTTAGATTTGGTCAATTCTGAGGTCACCAGTGCATCTAGAATGACCAAATTAGCTAGGAACAAGTGTCCGTTCGTTGAAATCTGGACCCGGAGTGGAGAAAATTAGGAAAAACCAAAAGTGGGGTCCAAGTGCCACGTCAGCAGGCCACGTGTCAGTCAAAGACACATGGCGCCTTCTGATTGGCTGGTCAAAGCTGACAGGGCGCTTATTAGGCCACTGACTGGGTGTGCTGCCTGGGTAGTCAAAGACACGTGGCAGCCTCTAAGTGGCTGGTCAATGTGATGACGTGGTAGTCATTGCCACGTGTCAATCCCTTATTGGTTGGCCAACCTAGCGTGCCAATGACGTGGTAGTACACGTGGTAGTCTGTGGCACGTGTTAGATGCTATTGGGTGGTCAATACTGACTCAGCAATGACGTGGTAAACACGTGGCATCTGATTGGACTGTTGACTCAGCAGTCGTTGCCATGTGGCAGCTTTTGATTAGAGGGTCAACCGGTGAGTCAGCGCTGACTCAACGCTGACTGTTGGCTGCGCGTGGGGAGGCAAAACGAAGGGTTGGTGGCGCGTGCAACGCGTGAGGCCTCTCTGGTAACATTTGGAGGTCAGGTCGCCGGGATATGGATCGTCTTATCCAGACGATTGGGCTGGTGGTGGTGGTTACCGACGTTCTTTGCCGGAAAGGCCGCCGGAGGTGATTTTGTGCAGCGGCGGCGCGTACGGTCTTCCGAAGGCACGTGGGGTGTCTGTGGTTGTGATCATGGAGTTTGGCCAACTGGGTTGGTTTCATCTTGATGAGAGGGACCCAGTGGTGTGTGCGGTGAGAGACAGAGAGGTGGTTAAGGGCGTGTTTGGTTGCCTTTTCAGATTTTGGGCTAAGGTTAAGGCTCTGTTTGGTTCAAACTTGATTTCTGGGTTTTTTTAGGGTATTTTTAAAGGCTGTGGTTATGCAGGCGGTTGGGTAATAGAGTGGTGTTTGTGGGTATTGAGTAGTGGTTGGCAGTAGTGACGCTTGGGTGGTGTTTGGTTGTAGTTGAGGTGATGTTTGTTGATCAAACAAACCAAACAAAGCCTTTGGGGGAAAACAATCCAGCCAAACAGAGCCTTGGGAGATGAGAGGAGGGTTGATGTGCGGCTGCTTCCCCCCCTCTTAGCAAAACGTTGCTTTTATAGGCAAAAACCTACATGGGCTCCGATCCCATGTTGGTGAGACGCCGGTTGATCGGTGCGACTCAGATCTTGATCGTCCGATCATCCAGGAACTTCGATTGTTATAAATTTTTGAATCGACCGTCCGATCTTTCTGATTCAAGAAGTTATGGACTCGTAATGTCGTCCTCTTTATATCCGTACGGTTGGATCAGGAATTCTTGTGCCCGGATAATGACATATATGTCGTTGTCGATGCTGATCAGGCCGTTAAAACTTAAATCGAATACCGTTTCTTCTCCAATTGTCTCATTGGGCTGATTTAAGTCGCAGAATCTCTGTTTTCTTTCGTATTTCTAGTCAATCATGTCCAGTCAGACCTTTGGTGCTTCTGGATTGATGATCATTTCCCTTTTCCTTGAGTTTGGGGCGTCGAAACTTCGATCGGAGCCCGATTCTCCGTCGGTTATCAAAATTTGATGATTTGAAATCCTATGGGCTTGAATTGATTCTTGCTTTGCCCTGATGTAATCAAATACAACCTTCGGTCGTTCTGGACTTGATTCTAGTCTTGAATTTTGTGCCGAACTTCGATTCTGGTTGAAAACATCGTCGATTATCGTAATCGGACGATCCCGAATTCTGGAACTCCGGTGGATGAGCTGTCATCTCTGTATTGACTTTGATTTGACCTCTAGAGTCCCTTTTTTGGATTCTGGAGCTCTTTTCTCGATTTGTATGCCTGGTGGACCCCCTGCAACAATTATTTCTATTTTTGGCAGGTAAAAATGGGGTGTCTACAAGTCACTTTGAGGGATTTTCCACTAAATTTTCCATATTACAAATACCAAACTTCCCAACTCTCAAACAGGACAAAAATCGTTACATAGTAAAATTGTAAGCTTTATGATGCAAAAACATTATACCCAAAATTCTGTGTAAATAAGTGCAAAAGAATCGCCTCAGGGACACTGCTCCCAAATCCATTAACCCTATCTGGTAGTCTACCTTGTAACTCGACCTCTCCAAGATCAACTTTTTGACTCCGCCCCTAGTGTGTCACCTATATAATTAGACAAAAGTCCTGAGTTGTTTTCTCCATCAAAATAAAAAACAATTGAAAATTTAGGTTGTGCTAAAGTTGATAATTGTTATACATAATTTTCCTATGTTAAATCATAGCTATTAATCATAGTATAATGCTATGCTTTCCAATTTTTTTTTCCAAAACAAAATTTGGGAAGCATATCATTACTCTTAATCATATTCTCTCATGGGCCTTAAGATTGAATAAATAAACTAATTCTTAATTTGGGATACATACGGTGACTGAAAAATAGAAGAGGAGGTTATTTTCATTACCTACTTTTATTTATTTTTAATTTGTAATAAATATACCATATGCGCAATAGGAAGTACACAAACTTCATAACGTATTAAAAGCTCATTTCATGAAAATTTGAATGTTCATTTGTAAGCTATTTTTATTTTTAGTTATTTATATAGGTATTTCTACTATGATGTAGGGATTTTTTTTCTTCATAAATTACTTTTCGAGAAAGAATCAGACACAAGAAATCAAGTTTTGGGAGGACTAAAGTCCTATCCTCGTGGCAAAAGCCAATAATCCACACCTTAGTAGTGAGTGTTCAAATCCCTCTCTCCCATCTATCAAAAAAGAAATCAAGTTTTGGACCATTTGTGATTTCACTACCAAGTGGTTTTGTTATATCAGACTTACACAAAAAATTACTATCCAATTGAATTTGGTTAATGTAGTCATTGTTACTATCAAACAAGGTACTACTGAATTAATAAGATATATGTTTAAAATCTTTCTATATCTTTGTCCTTTTTCTCTACTTCCATATCTCTTTTTTAAACCATATCAAATCTCATCAATATCTAATCTATATAAATATATATACTTATATCCCCAAATATACACACATACATTATATAAACTAAAATAATATAACTATATATTCTATAAAATAACAATACCACTAACAAATTTACGTATATAAAATTTGCTTAGCAAAAAAATATTACATGAAATTTGGAAGTATTTTTATTTTTTTATTTTCCTTATTTTTAATACCTACATATAATGTATCCCATGTATAAATAGATGTTTAATGTAGATGCAAAACATATACATATATATATATATATATTATAAATATATATGTGCAGTTTGTATAAAGAAATTCCGATAATGATGTTGATAATTTTATGATCTATACTTTGTTTCTATCTATTTGACTTCTACCTTACAGATGCAAAATATATATTATATTATATATACATATATATATAATATACGGAACTATATACATATATGTATAGTTTGTATAAAGAAACGTGAGAAGCTTGGTAAATGAAATATTTGATATATATTTGCTTCCTTAACTCCCATATCTCACGAATATCTCTCTCTTTTCTATTATCTCTCTCTTTCCTTATCTACAATCTCTCTCTTGCCTTATCTCTCACCCCCTCACTCTTACGGCTCTCTCTTTCACTCTTCTCATGTTTCTTATTTATTATTTCTCACCATCTCCCTCTCTTCTCACCTCCACCTCTTCCGCTGTAATTGGTTTTCCAGGTTTTTTTCTGTCTCTATATTACTTTTTCCAGTTAGATGCATATTTGGTTTGTCATGTTATTCAAAGAACACTTTTTTTTTCTTTGAAAACCTTTTTCAGAAGAGAGAATTGTTTCAAGATTTGGCTTCATTATTGTGGAACTCTTTTCGGCACTCTTACATGTATTTACTACTTGGTTTTTGGTTTTTTTTTTTTTTTGTAACCCTCTCAGTTGTCATATCTATTTACTATGTTTGTTTTTAATCTTTATGGACTACTGATTAGCAATGAAGTTAGAATATGCAAAATACTGCTGTTTGTGGGAACTGTTTGACCATTTTTGTATGATTGAATTGAGTTTTGATTTGTTTCTAATTAAGATGCCATATTTTCTCATAGCTCTTTCACGTTTCTTTGATGTATATGTATATATATATCAATCTCGTCTCACCGCCACCATTCCGTTGCATTGTTTCAAGTTTCTGTCTCTGTATTATTTTTTTCCCTCCTTAGTAGCCTAGGATTTGTCATGCTAATAATCTTGATAAAGAACTTATCCATTTAATATTTGCTATGCATGTATTATGTCGTCATATTGCTTAGTTGGTTTTAGTATCAATATGTGACACATCGGTGGTGTTGACAATGATAGCAATTTCTTCACGTAGAAGCCAACATTGTCACCGGGTAAGTCCTCATGAGTGTATATTGATTTGTATGTAAGATGTTTACTAATCTATGGCACGTGAGGGCTTAAAATCATTTGACAAACTAATAGCTAACTTGGTGGGTTCATAGTCAATCCATTTGTTGTGTAAAGTTGTACATTTTCGTTTCTCAATTTTTGTTCCTAGAGCATATTGGTCTTCATTCCTGACTTCTTCATTGCATTTGTGTGTGACACTACCTCCTTTGTGTGTAACACTACCACATACATTAAAATTTACTTTAAAATTTTGATTCTGCAGTGAAATTACATAGTCAAATACACATGAATTAGAATCAAGAATTCTCAACTAAGTAATGTATTACAATCTCAAGAAATTCATGTGCAATTTAAAATTTTTAAATCTCTCGTACATTGCACGAGTTCAAAAGCTAGTTAAGTGTTGAAAATGAAAAGTTTCAACACTTATAAAAAAAATGACAAAAATTGTAACGACTCACCTCCCCATCTAGCAACAATATTGTCCGCTTTGGGCCTAAACACAAAGAACTTCCCAGGGGGTCACCCATCCCTGGTACTGCTCTGGCAACAGCACCCTTAACTGTGGAGTTCTTTTATGTTTATCTCCCTCACGGTTTTAAAATGCCTTAGGCCTTGTTGCATATAGAGGGGTGATTAATCCTTATAAACTAGTCTAGGAACTTCACCCTAGGCGATGTGGGACAAACCCCCACACCCGACCTCACCTCATCCATCTTTGTCATCTTGCCTCAAGAGTATTGACTCTTGGTCGTCATAGTCCACCCTACTTAAGGGCCACATGTCCTCGCGAGTGTGGGACTCGCCCCACACTTCCGGCTGGATTTCTGCTCTGATACCACTAAATGTCATGCCCCGGAATTGTACATACGATTCTAGGACACGTGGTATGCCACCAAGGCTCCTACTATACTCCTAAAGATCCATTATTAACCATAAAATCAGAGTTATATATAGAAAGTCTTTCTCATTTAAAACACTTTTAAAATATTTCATTTTGAAACAGGGTAATCTAGTCGACTGATTGGGGACCTGGTCGACTGGAAATGCAAACTACTGAGAGCACATTCCTGAAAAAACCCTGGTCCAGTCGACTAATTGATCCAGTCGACTGAGATTTTAGAGGCCTGGTCGATTGAACCTTGAGTTCGGTCGACTGAAATCCTCAACTCCAGACATTGGTGTTCCGAAAACACGACCTAGTCGACTGGATTACCCTGTTTCAAAATGAAATGTCTTAAAAGTGTTTTAAATGAGAAAAACTTTCTATAACTCTGATTTTATGGTTAATAATGGATCTTTAGGAGTATAGTGGGAGCCTTGGTGGCGTGCCACGTGTCCTAGAATCATATGTACGGTTCCGAGGTGTGACATTTAGTGGTATGGGCAGAAAGTTGTCTACTATTATGGTATGGATATTGAAATATTCAGGAAAGACAGATTTAAGATTTAAAATGATTGAGAATTGGAATTTATTCTGAAAATGAACGGTGGTATGATGGATACTATTGCAATCTAACTGATGATCTTGAATGAAGTAAATGATTAGGTGTTTAACCTATCAGAGGGCAAGGACAGGATATCAAAACTCACAAGGTTGTTAGTATTTTGATGATAGAACAAGTTGATTGAGTTGATATAATAATGTTGTTAATTGTTGGAGTTGTTACATTATATGTGGAAAGATAAAGAAATGATGTGGGGAGTTGATTTCTGTTATGTTAAATAGAGAAGTATTTGAGTTATATTGGAGTAATCGAATCAAAATGGGTAATCTAAATCTTGAAAAGGTGTGTTATGAATGGGTATGTTTAAGTTTACGTGTGATTAGAAGCAAATGCTTATTGTGATAAAGGTTGACAGTTAAATCAGATATCAGAATGGCATCTTACTAGGCATAGAGTGTTTAGAAATTATACAACAGTATAAAGAGCAATGGTTTATCAATTCAACTGTTATTAGAGCTGACTAATGTGTGTAATGTGTTCTTTATGTCGATATTACGACGTCAGTGGTAGAAATTCAGTTATATGATGACATCCAAATTGTGGGAAAATTCAAAAAGATTTGAATTATATCATGCATTCAATTGAATTCTTGAGCTAAGAAGATCAAGCATTGACGAACACAGTTGTTCTTTTTGTTAAGGTGTTGAGGAGGCTGTGTGTTTAGAAGTGTACGACATATATGAGAATTATCTATCTCTATTTGGTTCTTTACCGTACAACGAGTTTGTGGACAAACTCCTTTTTAAGTAGGGGAGAGATGTAACACCCGCTCCCTCGGGTTATATCGATTGGCATTTAGCATGCATTCTTAATATTATATTAACGATGTGGTTATATGTGATACGTGAGTTTTAACTCACTAAGTTGATTAGAGGAGTCCAATTGGGAACCCAGATATTGGTCAATGTGACAGTCCCAATTTGGGACAGTTATGAGAGGTCCCCGTGTGATGGGACAGATACGTGGTGTAATTCTTATGTGCTTAAATGTTTATTAAGGCATATGTGAATATTTTAATATGTTATTTTATAGCATGTTAATTGTTAGAGATCACTTCTGTGGTCCATTAGGGATACTTTTGTGAGGGCGAATTGGACATGTTGCATAATTAGTAGGTTAATTAGAAACTTCATAATACAATATGGAACCATTTATGAGACCCTTACGTGACATAGATAAACACCTATTTAAGTTTGGGAAAGTTTTAATAAGTTTCATTAATTAACAGGGGTATAAACGCAAAAGTAGTAAAACTGAGGGGAGGTCATAATAGAATTGGGAAATTTGAAACACATGCTGTGAGACATGTGTCTCATGACTCATGAAAGTCATCTTCTTCTTCCTAAGGTAGAAGCAAAACAATTTACAGAGACAAGAATTTGACGGAAATTACGACGAACTCACGCCGACGTTCGCAACGACAAACGACGTGCCGTTTGACGTTCAATTTAAAAACAGGCTACATATTCGGACTCCAAGAGGTGAGTCAATTCGATAGTACCATCCTTATTAAATTCAGAGATAGTTTTTCTACTGCCCAGTTCGGGAGTTTAGATTATAACCTGTAATTTTTGTATAGGAATTGTACCTGGATATTAATTTCTAGGCTTTTAATTTGGCTACTAGGAGCGAAATCCTTGAGGTGAATGTCAATAATTATAGAATCTGGATAATTGTTTGAGATGATCTTTGTGATGATAAGCATGTCTATTTGTATAATTTAGCCTGATTAGTTATTATTGGGCAAACTTATGTGGTTAATATGACCCATTTGTATGGCAATAGCATGATGTGATGAATTTATATGAGCATGTTGAGTTGTGTATTTGGATCAAAGCGAAACTTGTACTTGCCATCGAAGTTATGAGACCAGGTGCCAAATTGGCCATGAGGTTGCACTCCTAACAGAAAGAGGTGTGGATCTCGGTTAGTCGTGCAGACTAATGGAGTAGTTGCGGGCTAACATGAAAGGGTGGCCGGTACTTGCATTCCCGGAGACCATAGTGATGTGTAGAAAGATGAGATTGAGCATGTCTATTATTCATGTTTATAATTGTTGGCATACACCAACATATAGCTGATATAGTGTAGTGGTTATTGAATAGCCATTGTAGGTGATAAAGGCAAGTCAACAAAGGAATGAGGAAATGGGAATCGGCAAGGAAACGCGGGAATTGGGAATGGTTTTTAGTTAATGTTTTACTCCTTATGTTTTAAACTCAATCTTGTAATATAGTCAGAAGTGGTTTTGTATTGAGAATGGTTATGTTCATAACTTAGCTCTTCCAGTTATGTTAAGTTAGTAGGAGAATTCCAAGGCTATGTTGGTGCTTTGGTGGTTCGGGTACATTCGGATATTGTAGATCTTGTACTAGTTGGATAACTCTTGAATGTGTAATATAGTGGGTTCTTGTTTGTACATGTTGGGTTTGGGTTGTTTTTACCAGGTGTTGTGCATTTAATTTGAGTTTTGGTTTTAAGCAGGGGTTGCTACAGAATTGGATTCTACTACTGTAAACCAATCGATCGGATGCCTAGTCCAGTCGACTGGGTCGTGTTTTCGGAACACCAATGTCTGGAGTTGAGGATTTCACTCGACCGGACTCAAGGTTCAGTCGACCGGGCCTCTAAAATCTCAGTCGACTGGATCAATCAGTCGACCGAACCAGGGGAATCTCAGGAATGTGCTTTCAGTAGTTTGCATTTCCAGTCGACCGGATCTCCGATCAGTCGACAGGATTACACTGTTTCAAAATAAAATGTTTTAAAAGTGTTTTAAATGATAAAGACTTTCTATAAATCTGATTTTATGGTTAATAATGTGTCCCACGTGTCCTAGAATCGTATGTACAGTTCCGGGGCGTGACAAAAATAGGCTGAAAAACATAAAGTAAAAAATTTAGAAATAAATCACTCAATGAAGGTGAAGGTATAAAAAAAAAAAGAGGGATAATTACATTAAGTAAAAAATTCAGAAAGAAATCACTCAATGATGGCCTGAAGATATAAAAAAAAAAAAGGGTATCACATGGTATGTCTGGCTTATTTGTTTGGGATCCACATGTAAGGAGTACGGGTCCCACCCAAATAAGTTATTCCTATTGACTACAGGGTACCACCCATTCATGATGACCTGAATGTATAAAAAATAAAAAATAAAAAGGGATAACCAGTCATTTTTGAGTGTCAAAATTAAAAGTCAGTCTACTACTTTTTCAAAATTGAAAAAATGTCCACTTTTTTGTAAAATAAAAAAGTCATCAAATTTTACTTGATGTTTTGGAGCAACTCTTTACATGGGTAGGAGTAACTCTTCGAAACGTTGTAAGCTATATACTCTTCTAAAGGCAGAGAGCAACTCGTTTAAGAGTCGGGTACAACTCTTCACAACGTTGAGAGCAAGTCTTCAAAATTTTAGTGCAAGTTCAGAACGTTGAAAAAAAAAAATCGACGAAAATATAAAATAACTATTAAAAAGTTGATATTTTTAAAAATTTTCTAGGACTTTTAACTTTTTCTTAATTATTGTTGATATTTTTAAATTTTTAAAAAGTACTAAATTGACTTTTAAATTTTGTACAAAAAAGTTAATTGAATCCTAATCATCCCTAAAAAAAATTTCGCCAGGTTGTTACGAAGATTGCAAAGGCTACAAAGGCATATCAGACTAATACTACGAAATTGGCGTGGCCACGGGATATGAGAAAGAGTTTAAACTCCCCCCCAATTTTTGAAAAAAAAATTATACACAGATCGACCAAAAAAAATTTATATGTGACATGTGTAATTAGGCCCTCCCAAATTCTGAAAAAATTAGCTTATGTGGAATATATTGGGACAATTATAATTAAAATCAGCTTAATGTTTATCCCATCACCTTTTTTTTTTTTTTTTTTTTACTTCTCAATTCAATTCAACCCAAATTGTATTACCATCAGTCATGTTATACAAATTACAATAACCAATCAAGCCTTATTATTTGAGAGAGTGATATATAGAAAATCTTACCAAAAAAAGTGTAGGTCTAAAACAATTCGCATTGGGAGCGCTGCCCCCAGACTCCTGTATAAATCCATTAATTAATGTGTGCACATTTGTCCAATCTCAGCCCCCCTAGCTAACTAAAAATTCCGGCTCCACCCTTCTGTGAGTGTCTTTCTTTCTTATCCCAACTTCCAAGTTTTTAGGTTGAATATATCTATTGAAATCTAGTATCACGCAAGTTGATTGTGCTATTTTAATTTAGAGTTAAGTTCAATTAAGTTTTCTTAGCAAAAAAAAAAAAAAAGGTTCAATTAAGTTTTTTTTTTTTTTTTTTTTCCCTTATAGAAATGTTCTCCGTATATGAATATAAAGTGAATATTGAGTGGAAAAAAAAAATTGCTTTTAGGGATTTTAAACTCAAATTAGACTTTAAACTCTTGGCAGTTAGTTGCAAGGATTTCCGCATAAGTTTCTATTTTTTTTTCGAGTCCTTAAAAACATCTTTTTCACGAGTAATACCACAATGCCTTAACATATGATCTTTTCAATTCATAGCATTTGAGAGGTACCCCTATACCATTGCATGTAGTAGGGACGACTCCAAGAATCTAGACTAGGGGGAGCGAAAACATACGGGGGTTTGGAAGGCAGCGCCCCCGAAAGAAATTTTTTTGGCGTTTACGTATACATTTTTGATAATGAGATAACTATATAAGGAGAGAAAAATACAAACTATTTAAATTAACAAGATATGGAGCAATTTGTAAACTAAATTCAGAATTTACATTTACAAATGCACCAAACTTTTTCAAAAATTTCATGCACATCAATTATTTTAAAAAAAATAAAAAATCTAAGGGCAGGGCGAGCTTAATAATTTAGAAAAGAATTTAAGGGGGGGCGAGAACATGTATTTACGAATAATACTAGTATAATTAAGTATTTTTTTTTTCAAATACGTCCCCCCTAGATCCATCCTTGGCATGTAGTTCCTCTCTCATAAACATGATTCTTTTTTCATTCTCAATGCCTCCATAATTTTCATAATCAATATTGATCTCGTTTGCCACATAAATTTTTTTTTTTTTTTTTTTTTTTTTCTGATTTCAAAATAAGTTAATTTACAAAAAATTTCGACCACTTAAATTTTTTTAACCGTAACTCTCCTAAGACATCTCTACATATTCTCATGACTTCTTAAAGATTTTCGGCTACAAATTTTAAAATTATCAACGTGACAACATCCTTATCAAGTTGTTGAGTGAAGAATTGTCAGTAACAACCTTAGGCACCAAAACGTGTGTACATATATTATCACTAGAAATCTATTGTGAAAGTAAAACTCAGTACTGTCATTAAGTTTTAAAGATTTTCGGATATACAAACCTTATCAAGTTGTTGAGTAGTGAAGAATTGTCACTAACAACCTTACACTGCTACACACCCATACGCGTGTATATATATAATTATATATGCATGCATGTATATATATTCTCACAAACCATCAACGTGTCTCCAGAAATCTATTGTACGTGAGAGTAAAACTCAGTATATCTAACATTGCTCAGTACTTTGAAGGAGAAAACCATATATAGTCAGGACTACATTCAGTAATTAATTAATGGAGAAAATTATACCACCAGGATTTCACTTTGTTCCTACCGACGTAGAGTTAATCCTTCATTACCTCAATCAGAAGATACCGGGCGAAGCTCTGCCCTGTGGTTCTCATGTGATCGAGCGCGACGTATATGCCTCCGAGCCATGGAATGTATTCTGCAATATTCAAGGAGACCCATGGGAGATTGTGAACACCTATGACAAATCAGATAAGAAAACTGCTGAACATGTAATCTATGTTATAGCCACGTTGAAGACGCTTAGCAAGAATCGGGTTTCTAGAACCGCGGGCTGTGGGACATGGAAAGGCCAAACAACGGGCAAAAAAATTGAAAATCAAAATAACGAGGTTATAGGTTTTAAGAAGATGTTGGTTTTCGAAACAAAGAAGAAAGATATAGAGATTGATGAGAACAATACGCATTGGATCATGCACGAATATTCACGTAGTGAGATTGTGCGTGGTGGTGATCATGTGCTTTGTAAAATAAAAAGAGTTGAGTTGAAGAAGTCGAATAATAAGAGAAGATTTGAGGAGATTAGTGGGGATCATAGAGCTGGGTTTAGCGATCCATGTGTTGATAATTTAGGCGAAGCCCAGAAAGTCGTGAAATCACAAGAAGAAGAAAATCAGAATCATAAGAGTTTTGATGCTATAGATGCGACTATACATGTTCCGGACATACCACCATTACTGGACGACTTAGATCAGAATCATAAGAGTTTTAATGCATACAATAATGTTTCAGACATGTCTGCACTTGATCATACATGTTGTGGAAATTTAGGGGAAGCCCAAAACATCATGAGATCACAAGAAGATAACCCCAATGAAAAGAGTTTTGATGCTTTAGATGCCGGCATTGCTTTGCCAATGACACAAGTTCCGGACATACCACCACCATTAGCAGACTTATTTGATTGGGACGAATACATTAGTGCTTTAAACCGTTCATTGTATGACATTGATGATTTTTGAATAGGGAATTGGGTTGATCCAAGTACATATATAGTGGTTGATGATCAGCAACTACCAGCAGCCAATGAGAGTCAGCCCTCACCGTCCGATCAACCCAAAAGCACATAAACAATTGGATATTGCAGAGCTCCATTAATGGTCCTTAATTTGTTCTAATTTTTCAATTCAAGCTTTGTGTTTTTAGCTTTTTCATCAACAAGGAACACGAAAAGGAGTAATTTGTGTTGTTTACTAAATGATCCGTTGACCGGAGATTATTGATTATATTAATACAATTCTTTATCAAAATCTGATGTGCTTTTTTTAACTTGTTAGGGACTTAATGCCACATTCTTGATGAGTGATACAACAGATTATTTATCTATTGTTATTATTATTATTATTATTATTATTATGTTTTCTGATGGAAGTATCTATTGTTAATTGTGTTATGCTTGTTCATGTTATCCTTAATTTCCTTTCTTCTTCTTCTTCTTCTTCTTCTTCTTCTTCTTTTGTAAAGCACTCCAACTATGGCAGAGAGAGAGAGAGAGAGAGAGAGAGAGAGAGAGTAAGCTGCTCTCTTCAATAACCCCCGTCGAAGTAGCCTATGCATATTTTCTAAAACGACTGTCGCTGATTTTTTTTCTTGTCATGATGCTTAAGGTTTACGGATTTCGTTCAAGTACGGTTACATCGCTGTCCACTTCTTTTTCTGTTGATTGCATGACTCTTGTGGTCGAGTGTTATTGGCAGCTACTCGGAAGCTGCTGCAAATTGATTCAGATTTAATATTTTTGTTGTGTATCAATTATCATATGTGCTTGATCAGCCGATGGTTAAGGTTTGTTTGGAGAGCTTTTCTCATGTGTATTCGTTTTGGATTAGCTAGCTTTTGGGGAGAGTTATTGACAGCCAATATGGTTTTTGTAATATCTAGAGTCCATCCAAATTCAAGTGACAACCAAATGTGCTACACAACTAAATTGTACATAAATTTACCCAAAAGAAAGCAATGGATACACTTTTAACCACAAACGACTACTCATAAAGCATACTCATCTGGCAATGAAAAGTTGTAAAAATGTTGTCCCAAAAAAAAAAGGAAATAAAGGAAGGGAAATGACTTGCTCACAAAATATGTTCAAATTGTTTAATTGAATTTCTCACCTTATTCTCTTTTCTTTCCTATTTTGCTCATTATTTTCCTTACTAACCAAACAAATTAAGGAAATGGTTTTCCTCTATGTTTTACTTTCTTTTACCTCACTAAGGCTGTGCTTGGATCATGGATTTCGTGAGGGAAAAGAAAAGTGAAGGGAAAAGGAAAGAAAAGCGGAAGGAAATGGAGAGATACAAAATCCTTTGGTTGTGTGGGAAAGCAAAAGGAAATCTTTTCTTTTCCCCCTAAGAATCCACAGTAACCAAACAAGGGATACTGAATCCCTCACCGAATCTTTTCTTTTCCCTCACAAAATCCATGATCCAAACACAGCCTAAAGGTCTAATTCCATGGAAAAAATTTCTTTTCAGCCCATTTTCTACCTTGCAATAAACACACCTTAGTGATTTATTTTTCTTTTAATTTGGAGGCGCTGTGATGATCATGTAGTTTAAATATACTATTACTAACCAAAAAGACAGAGACTTAACACTAAGAGCACCTAAATAGCAAGACTGCAATTTGGCACAAACAACAAATCAGTCGAGGAAAATCTGAATTTTTGAGTGGAATAGTCAATGTCAAATCATTTTCTGGAAAACATTTTAAACATTTAATTGTTACATTTTTTAAAGAGATTTATAAGGATTAATAATCAGTAGGTTGAACTCAGCCAAAAAAAAAAAACATAGTCTTGCCCCATTGGGGAACTAGTTACACTTTTTCAGTACATTTATATGGCTGCAATGTATATAAGAATCCCACAAGAAAACAAGTGGATAGAAGAATGCATTGAACACATTTGTTTATAAATCCGCAAACCAAACATAGTCTCAGTAGCCAAACAAAAAAGTTTATAAATCCGCAAACCAAACAGAGCTTAACAAAAACTATTAACTGCAGAACTCTAGCAAAGAAGAAGGGAAATGGCATAAACAATTTCTCACAGTTTACCTTAACCAAACAAAAACAAAAGGGTCGCTTCAATCCTTCCTTTTTCTTGTTTCTTTTCCTCACTAAATCAATTAACCAAATAGAGGAAACCAATTATTAAACTTTTCTATATACCAAATGTATACAATACATAGACGAATCCAAAAAGGGGAAAAAGTGGGAAAAAAGAATACAATTATCACAATTTGTGTAAAGAAAAGCTGAATAAAATAATGGATGGTTTTTAACTTCTAATGGTAGTATCAAACTTTCACTTCCCTCTTCAGAGCCGTTAACCGAGCTACAAAATCATCATAACTTTCAGGTTCACCATAGCCGGTTCAAATGAAGAGGCTCGAAGATGTCCTTTCGTTGCCTCATTTCGAGCCATTGGTTCCGAAGGAAGAGATCTAGCTCTGGCTAAGTTGGTATCAGTAACAACTTCTTGTGATGGAGTCTGTTTAAGAGTCAACTCGTTCTTGACTTGCTCACAAGGCAAGTTTTTTGTGCAGTAGTGTGTTAAAAGCTTATCCAGAAGCTTTTCTTCTTCTTCTTCTTCTTCTTCTTCTTCTTCCAATTGATCAAGAATGTCTTCACTTGAGAATTATTAGGCCATGTTTGGCATCTTCTTGTTTCAGCCATCTCCTCCTAACTGATCTTGGTTTCCGCTTATATTTTCCACTTATCTTCTTCACCGACAGCAATCTTGTCATCACCATCTACATCGGAAGCATTTCGTACTGAATTTGAGTTCTTGTCTTGGCCGTTTTGGTCAATATGAGGATGTCCAAGCCTTACATGACAGAGATGATCTTGGTTCTCTCTTTCTTGGACATTGTTTTCTATCTGGCTGCGCATTTCATCGGAATCCTTAAGACTGGTCCTGCAGAAGATTGCATTTTACAACAAATATGTAAGTTTTTGGGAAGATGTTATTGAAATGTACATTAAGTTGTAGCTATGAGAAATTGACAACTCAATAAACTCATCTGTCAAGTTTTTTTCCCCCCTATTTTGGGTCCAAGTACTCTTAAGGCATTGTTTGGTTCATAGATTTAGTGAGGGAAATTGAATAAAACACTAAAGAAAATACCTTCTTTTGTTTGGTTAATAGAGAAGATAATGAGGAAAATAAGGAAGGAAAAACAATAGAGTTGAAAATAAATTAGGAATTTGAACCTTTTGATTAAATTCCCTTCTCTTTTCTTAAGTTCATATTATATTTTGCAAGTTTTCAATGTTGAAAACAATTGGGAATAGTTTCCTTTTTCCTTCCCTAATTGTGCAAACCAAACGGAGCCTAAGGAGATTATCCAGCCAAGCTTACTGGTTAAATATCAGGTGGATTAAAGCCTTGGAATTCCATTCGAGATCAGCCTATCAATTGGCCTAAACTTCTTGATTAACTAAACACAAGCAATTAGCCTATCAGTTGAAGAAAATGGTGCTTACATAAACTAAGGCCCGTTTCTCAATAGCTTTTACTTTTATTCCCGTTTGGCAACAGCTTATGGAGTCTATAAGTCATACTGGAACTTAAAAGTTCAAATAAAACTACTTGGCAAACTAGATTCGGTGATTCAATTAGAAAAAAAAAATGTGTCAATCGCAGAAATTTCAATTGGCCGACAGAAACACAAGCTGTCTATTAAGTGGTTATTATTCAATGCTCGATAAAACTGAAATTCAATATTACTAATTTTAAGTGTTAAAATTATGCTAAGGTGTAATAGTCAACAAGTAGATTATTTTCAATGGAAAAAAATATCGCATCCATTGAAATTTTGTTTTAGTAGAATTCTTCTACTTAAAATTTTCAACATCTTTTTGCCCATTTTTCAATGTTACGTACGTGGTGAGTCCTTATACATTTTTAAACATATTAACAATACTTAATGGAGTTATCTAACATATACTATGTATTGTGGGTGTTGGTTTTTTAGCTCAGCATTCAAATTTTTAGGCTCTGTTTGGTTCATGGATTTTGTGATAGCAAAGAAAAGGGAAAGGAAAACTAATTCCTTTGGGTCTTACTTGTGCTTTGCTTATTCTTAAATCACATTATAAATTAAAACTTTCTAAAATATAATTGTAATGTATAAATAACGGAAGGGAATGCAACATTCAAAACGTTTGATTTATTTCTCAACTTATTGTATTTTTTTTCTTCCTATTTTCCTCATTTTTTTTATTGACTAAACAAAGGAAAATATTTTCCTCTATATTTGATTTTATTTTATTTTTCTCTTATTTTCTCTCACTAAATCCAAGAACCAAACAAACCAAATTGCCTATTTGTATCCACCCAATAAAGTCCCAAATAACATAGTGTCAGCTTTATAATTTAGGGATATTTACATTTTAGTCTACTTTTTGTATGAAACTTTAAAGCCAGTCCACTACTTTTTAAAATTAAAAAACATCAATAACAATTTTAAAAAATTAAAAAGTCTTCAATAAAATTAAAAAAATTAAAATTTTGAGTAGTTATTTTGTGTTTTTACTATATTTTATGTTTTTAATGTTGTGAACTTGCAACAAAACATTGTGATGATTACTCCAAATATTGTGAAGAGTTGCACCTGACTTTGAACTGATTTGCGTTCTGTGTTCTACAGAGTTGCTCCAAAACGTCATGTAAAATTTGATTGACTTTTTAATCTTACAAAAAATTGATATTTTTTATTTTTGAAAAGTAATATATTGACTTTTAAATTTTATACAAAAAAGTGGATTGAAAGTTAATTATCCCTATGAATTTACTTGAAGTTAACTAAAATTAGAGTTTATATAATATTTTATGCAACATGTAGCACAAACGTCCGCTGTAGCACAAAACTCAATATGGAAATGTGATCTCCGGGTTCGACTCCCGGCAGCGGAATTCCTTCTTTTGTTTTGTTTTTTTTTTTGTTTGTAGGCTTCCCTTCTCCACAAAAACTGGCCCTTGTGACTTAAATTCATGTATTTTTTTTTTGGTTGGGATCAGAAATATGACTTATCTTAGGGCCATTTTTGCATAAATTTTGCTCATGCCATTCAATAGTAAAAAAAAGCATATTTATGCAAAGTTGTTAATGTAGTTTTTAGCCAAAACTTTTGCGATATTATAGGCGTTGGAATCATGCAACTTTTTTTTTGATAAGTTGGAATCATACAACTTAATTTGGCAAATACTTGTACATTAGCTTTTAGAGTTCATAAGTTATTATTTTACCCTAAAAGCTATTGTAAAATGAGTTCTACAACTTCAATTTTGAATGGTACCCTGTTAGAATATCTCTAATTGTGGAGCTAAAAGAAGAGCCATTTCTTAAAATTAATTTTTTTGGTTCCTCTAAGTTCAAACTTAGTGATTCAATGGTGGGACGAGAACAATGGCCAAAATGGTCAAACTAGGTATGTGTTGTTGATGGAGAGGAAAAATGAGGGGTAGCCATTAAACTAATATTGCGGTTTTCAGTTATTTTTTTTCTTTCAATTTTTGACAATGAAAATTTAAAATGTGGTTGGTAATCATTTTCTTTTTTCTTGTTCTTTTTGAAAACAACAACGAAATTGGGCTGAAAAAAAAATAAATAAAAGGAAGAAAGAGAAGAAGAAAGGAAGTGATTTTCAATTTTATTCTGAGAAAAGAAAACAAAAACTAGGTGCTGTTTTCATCAGAATTTTAAACAACTAAAAACTAGAAACGTACTAAACGAAGGCTTAGGGTGTTTTTGATAACCCAACTAAGTATTGAAAATAAAAATTATCAATACGTATTTTTCTTCAATGCGTTTGATAACATATCACTCCACTGAGAAAGTAGCCAAAAACCTACTATAGACTTTGAGTAAAAAAGTTCTACTGAAAAAAGCCATTGAATATAGTGTATTTTAGTATTTGAAATATTATTTTCAATACTAAAACATCAGTACCTATTTTTCAGTATTTAATTTCAAAATTTATCAGGCTCTTAGTTGACAGTTACAAAGTTAAGTTATGATGTCCACATAATCTAGGCCTAATGGTGGACTTAAAAACACCAGGACAAGCCTGAAAAAACTAAAAAAAAAAAACAAAACAAAAAAAAAAAAAAAAAAAATGAAATGAAAGTGAATTTCCGTTGGCGGAGTCGTACCCAGAATTCACAGCTCCTCTACAGTCTACAGAGTACTTTTTTTTTAATTACATAAACTCTTACTCAATCTAATTTTGTTGGTGAAAGTTGTGAAACTCTTTTAGTTACTCTTTTTAATTTGAATATAATTACGAAGGAAGTGTATGGACGTTGATACTCCAATTAAGTTTTGAAAATGAAAAGTTTCAACAGTTGAAAAAAATAACAATAATAGGCTGAAAACATTAAGTAAAAAATTCAAAAAGAAATAATGCAATGCAGTCAATTTCAGAACTTGAAAGTTGAAACATAATTTGCAAAATTGTAAATCATTAGTAATAGAAATTCAGTACTTAATTAGTTAAGTCTTAAAAATATCAACGGTGAAGCTGTTAAGTAAACAGAGTTGAGTGAACTTACACAGTGAACATGTTTTTTGGCCTAAAAGAACCCACGAGCTTCCCTGCTGGCCCGTGGGTTCTTTTAGGCTAAACAACATGTTCAATATATATATATATATATAGGGAAAATCTCTTAAGTGAACTAACATAATGAACTGGGCTTTTAAGCCTAAAAAACTCGCGAGTCAGCAGGGCAGCGGGACGGGGCACGGGGCAGCCTGCGGATTTTTTAGGCTTAAAAGCCTAGTTCACTGGATTAGTTGACTTATCCAGTTCATTTAAGAGTCTCTCTCATATATGTATATATATATATACATATACTAACGTGCAGGCACGTGCGTTGCATATGTCAATCCCCTTTCTATTAACTTTGTTGGCTTTTACGATTTGGCTACTTTTAAATTTTACCAATTTTAAATCTCCATTTCAATTGTGCAATAATTTAATAAATTCATGAAAAACAACAATGTCAGTATTTTGTATATTATTTGTATTATTTTATCTTTGTTCCTATCATTTTGTAATATCATACTGAATTTAGAAGTCATTACTTTGAAGCTATCGATTGACTTCTAAAATTCAGTATGATTATACAAATTATAACTTAAAGATCAAAATATTAGCACATGTTGTGTGTATGAATTCAATTTATAGGTATTTGTGTGTGTAATATTAACATATGCAATTGTATGAAATCAAATTTTGAAAAATTAAAACACCATACAAAATTATGGTTGGAACTTAGTTTAAACTGAAGCTAAGTTGTGGTCTAGGAACTTACCAATAGAAAACAACATCGTGATGTTAAAAATGCATACAATGATTTCTAAATTCAGGGTTTAGAGTTTAGGGTATCAGAATAGATATTCAATAGACTTACATGCAAAAATGAATTATTGGCCAAAAGATGACCATTATGTAATTTTTCTAACAAAAACATACATGTAAATATTATGTATGTAGACGTATTTGTTGACTTTATTTGAAGCCAATTGTAACTATGGTTGCAAAAGTTGACTGAACTTGAAATATTGAAGCCCAAGCTAATTCAATCATCATTATTATATTAATTAAAATTTCAAAAGTTGACTTGAATGTAATTATTGTCTGAAATGATCGAATGACCCTCAGACAAATTAATGTATTCTTATGTAGCTGTAAACATCTACGAGTAATTATGGTATTTGACTAACTATACAATTACCTTAAAGGACAAAACAAATAGAGAAATACCGAAATTGGAGAAATCAATTTGAGATTGCAGGATTCCATAGGTGACTTAGCTTATTTTTATATAGTAGATAAAGATATGTATATGTATATATATACACTAGGTGAGCAAATATGTAAAGCACGTTCCGTTTACGTTTCCCGTTTGCGTTTCCCGTTGCATAAAGGCAAAGAGGTTGTTTGCATGTGCTTATGTTTATGCGATTGTGCCTATTCCCCTCGTATTAGCTTCGTTGATTTCTTTATGCAATTTTCAATCTTGTTATCCACTGTGTAATAATTTAATAAATTAATGAAAAGACATGATTTTCTCTCGAATTATCTTACAATGTGGCTACTTATCTATTATTGGTGTTTTTTCCCCTTTGGATTGTGTCATGGTATTCAAGTGTTGCAACTAATAACACATGGTTAGAAATAAAATCTGAGTAAGCCATGCTTCCCAAATATGATTCCAAAAATTGTCTGTGCGGTCCCATTTTATGTGTCTACCTTTGCGTTTTCAACCATTTTTTTTTCGTTCCAAGAAAGTGCTAGTGATTGCATTTACAAACATCTAAGTAATAATATTTTTATGAGTTGCTTCCATCTCCATGTATTCAAAGTTCCTTAATGGACAGTAGTTTTGAAATGGTAAATGAAACATACAATAGACCGGAGGAGTAATTATCTGTAGTTGTTTCCTTCTCTATCATTAGAAAACATAAAATGGGATGAGGAAGTAATTATTTATAAGTTGTTTCCTTCATCCAAATTTCCAACACATATTAAGTAATAATATTAGGCATGTGTGTCTGTGTAATTAGGCCATACTTTTAGAGAGGTGAATCGTAAGTGTAATCTACCCAACAAAAATTTAGTAAGATTCACTTTTGAGAGAAAACAATACTAGTTGGGAATGGTGGTATTAACTAAATCTTTTAATTCCACGAATAAACTTTTCAAGAAAGTTCTGTAATTAAGAAAGGGTAAACTTCAATAGTTGCTTAATTACCTCTTAAGACCAATTTTCTTAGCGGGATGACTTTATATAAGTGAGGTGTCCATTTCTAAAAATAAAAAGCACGTAACAGAAACAAGAAACGTATTTGCCGCACTCGATATGTGTCGAATGTGTATTGAGCAAGTGCCGATATCCGATACATATAGTATGGAGCCATTTTTGAGGTGTAGTTCTTCCTAGAGTGTAGCAATTTCAAACCAAGTTATAACATTCTTGTCACACCCTAACCCGCCACGGGCGGATTAGGACACGTGTAACAATGCCACCGAAGCACAAGAATGTCAGTATTTCTATATTATTTGTATTAATTTATCTCTATTCCTATAATTTGTATAATCATACTGAATTTAGAAGTCATAATTTTGAAGCCATAGATTGACTTCTAAATTCAGTATGATTATACAAATTATAACTAAAAGATCAAAATATTAGCATATGTTGTTTGTATGAATTCAATTTATAGGTATTTGTGTGAGTAATATTAACATATGCAATTGTATGAAATCAAAATTTGAAAAATTAAAACACCATACAAAATTGTGGTTTGAACTTAGTTTAATCTAAAGCTAAGTTGTGGTCTGGGAACTTACCAGTAGAAAACAACATCGTGATGTTAAAAATGCATAGAATGATTTCTAAATTCATGGTTTAGAGTTTAGGGTATCAGAATAGGTATTCAATAGACTAACATGCAAAAATGAATTATTGGCCAAAAGATGACCATTCTGTAACTTTTCTTACAAAAATTGACATATATATAGATACAAAGATTCTCTAAAGAGGGCCACCTCTCTTTATTAAGGAGAGGACCTCTGTTTTGGCCGTTGGATTGTGTTTAAAAACTGTGAAATGACAAAACTGCCATTAATGAAAACACGATCCGACGGCCAAAACAGAGGTCCTCTCTTTAATAAACAGAGGGCGCCCTCTTTATAGCCTGACTGATATAAATATTATGTAAGCTGACGCTTTTGTTGACTTTTTTTTTAAAGCCAATTGTAATTATAGTTGCAAAAGTTGATTGATCCTGAAATTTTGAAGCCCAAGCTGATTCAATCGTTATTATTATATTAATTGAAATTTCAAAAGTTGATTTTGAATGTAATTATTGTTTGAAATGACAAAATGACCCTCACACAAATCAATATATTCTTATGTAGTTGTACACATCTATGAGTAATTATGGTATAGTAAAGAGATGATATGGTATTTGACTAACTATGCAATTACCTTAAAGGATAAAACAAATAGAGATATACCGAAATTGGATAAATCAATTTGAGATTGAACGATTCCATAGGTGACTTAGCTTCTTTTTATATAGTAGATATAGATATATACACATATATATATACTAGGCGAGCAAACATGCAAAACACGTTCCGTTTGTGTTTCATGTTGCATATAGGCAAAGAGGTTGTTTGTCTATGCTTATGTTTATGCGATTATGCCTACTCCTCTCGTATTTGCTTTGTTGATTTCTGTCTATAATTTTCAATCTTCTTATCCACTATGTAATAATTTAATAAAATTAATGAAAATACATTGTCTTCTCTCGAATTAGCTTACAATGTGGCTACTTATCTATTATTGGTATTTTTTTCCCCCTTTGGGTTGTGTTATGTCATCCAAGTCTATTATTGGTATTTTTTCCCCCTTGGGGTTGTGTTATGGCATCCAAGTGTTGCAACTAATAACACAGGGTCAGAAATGAAAAGCCATGCTTCTCAAATATGATTCCAAAAATAGTCTGTGTGGTCCCATTTTGTGTGTCTACCTTGGTGTTTTCAACCATTTTTTTTTTGTTTCAAGAAAGCGCTAGTGATTGCATTTAGAAACTTCTAAGAAATAAAATTTTTATGAGTTGTTTCCATCTCCATGTATTCAAAGTTCCTTAATGGATAGTAGTTTTGAAATGGTAAATGAAACATGCAACAGATCGGAGGAGTAACTATCTGTAGTTGTTTCCTTCTCCATCATTCGAAAACATAAAATGGGATGAGGAAGTAATTATTTATATGTTGTTTCCTTCATCCAAATTTCTAACACATATTAAGTAATAATATTAGGCATGTGTGCCTATGTAATTAGGCCATACCTTTAAGGAGGTGAATCATAAGTGTAATTTTCCCAACAAAAAATTAGTAAGATTCACTTTTGAGAGAAAACAATACTCGGGAATGGTATTAACCAAATCTTTAATTCCACGAATTAATTTTTGGGAAAGTTCGGTAATTAAGAAAGGGTGAACTTCAACAGTTGCTTAATTAGCTCTTAAGACCAATTTTCTTATCAGGATAACTTTATATAGGTGAGGTGTCCGTTTCTAAAAAATGCGTAACAGAAACAAGAAACGTATTTTCCGCACTCGATACATGTCGAATGTGTATCGAGCAAGTGTCGATGTCTGATACATGTCGTATGGGGCCCTTTTGAGGTTTAGTGCTTCCTAGGTTGTAGTATGTAACACCCGTACCAAGAAAAGGGTTAATTATTTTGTTAATATGCATTAAATAATATAATTAGTGTATAAGATAGATTAAGGGGAGGCTCTGGACTTGCCCGTGAAAAAGTGTTCAGTGAAGGACACAGTTGAAAAAGTCCCCAGTGGGATGGGACACGTATGAAAGTGGGCCTAGTGAAAGGCCCAGCTTATAACATGTTCATTTAAATGACTAGATGCATTTGTATGATTAATCAGAGATATGTTTGTTAACTTTCATATTGCATTGATTAATATGTTATTTATCAAAATGCTAGTCTCTTATGTTTTAATTGTCATAATTTTGAGACTCATTCTAATCGGAGACACGTGGTTTACCGAAAACATGTAAGATTTACTCCGGAGTAAGAATTAAACAAGAATCGTTAGGGAATTTTGCATTTCATAGCTTATTTGGGATAAAATCTATAAGAGGTGGGTTTTCTAACTATTATTTGATTATGCTTAAATGTGTTAAATGCTTCAATATTATCTAGAGTTGATAAATTCATGTTTAGAAGCTATGTAGTTACTATATTGTGAATAACATATGAATATGTGAATTATCATGCTTATGTGTTATGTGTTTATGTGGTGATCAAAGAACGCTGGGGAAATGATTCATTGTTGGGAGTAATAAGGGAGGTGAAGGAGAAGAATCTGTTGAAAACGGAAGTCCAGTGAATAAAAATGACCACGAGCCCAAGGGAAGGTTTTCGGGTCTAAATGAATCATTGAACAGGTGGTTCGGCGATCACGAATATGAGTTTTGTGCTTATTTATAGCATTGCACGTTAAGCATTCAATCATGTTTAGATTGCTCACTAAGCGTAATGCTTAAGAAAACAGTTTTCCTTTTCTGTTGTGGAAAATAACAACCACTGTAGGCTCGGTGCAATACAGGGAAATGAAGTGAAGTGCTTGGGGAATAGGGGAGATAGGGAACTTGTTTAAATGTTTCTTGAACTTGTAAGTTAATATGACTTATGGTTTGGAATCCTTGTACTCATGTATTATAGTTGGGGAGTTGTAGTTTCACTTGAGAATCTTATGTATTTCTTCATATTATTTCTATATGTTTGTGTAAGTTGTTGAATTTGAGATTTCCAGCAAGTTCGAAAGTGTGCCGCGAACACTTTATGCATGTTTTGGTTCTAAAACAATTGTTCGCATGGTTTACGTGTTATATTCCGACAAGTTTCAATGAAATGCTAGTTTTCACAAGAGTTGAATTTCAAGAACTTGTTTTGCTTCAAATGAGTTAGAATTTATGGTTTGCTATGATCCAATTGTGGTTGTAATGGAGATTTACATGTTTATTTATTGTTTGGAAGAACTTAGAAATGTGTTTGAAGTGTTTTCCTAAAGTTTTATGAAGTGTGGATGGGTTTTGGTTTGAAAAATAGGGTTTTTAGGAATAAAAATCCATTATACAGAATCCGGATCGATCCAGCCTTTAACGTGGATCGATTTGGCACATTTTGGGAACTTTCTGGAGGTTTTTATTATACCAGATCGATCCGCCTTTTTGCCTCGGATCGATCTGTGCCTAAATTTCCCGCACGTCGACTTTTACAAAAACTTGCATAACTCTTTCTAAAAAAAATTCGAATTCGCATGCCATTTTTTGCGTTGGAAGCGGGACTCAAAGAGCTATCTTTTGATATAAAATTTAATCATATTTTAATTATGACCATTTTGCCCTTGGGGCTGTTTTGTCACAACAAAGTTCTTTTATGTTGTTTAACTCATGCTTTTCTTAATAATTCACATGTCTCCTTGCTAACTAGTGTAATTGGGCGCTTATGGTATTGTTGCAAATGTCCTAATCCGGCTGAGGCCGGTTGGGGTGTGACATAGCAATTTCAAACCAAGTTATAACATTTTAGTTCTAAAATGCTGCCAAAATGCTATAAGTAATGAAAGAAGTTCCCTATTGGTCATAGCAATGTAGGTGAACTGTTAACAACCAAAATTGTCCATTCATTATCTTTAAGAAAAATGTTGGGCTTCTACGAGAGCTCTATGAGTCTGTTCCCTTATTCCAACTTTCAGAGTTACAAATTCTCGTGCATTCAAGAGTTTTCTTGACTGAATGTCGGTCCTATAATGAGGGAGTTACCGCTTGGTCCCTACGTTAGCACTAGTCCCGATCTACAAGGATTTGTCCTAATTTCTTGTTATCGTCAACTTAAATAAATCTAGCAAGACTGAAAGCAGGGTTAAGACAGTGTTTTTAGATTGTTAATGCCAGTCCTTAAGTCGGAGATTACGGGTTTTCGATTGTCGTAAGTGATGACAGAACACTGATGGCGTTAGAGCACCACAAGTACCTTCTCACCTCAGAGCCTCTGATTCGGTTATGTTCCACGGCTTAGCTAGTTCGCTCTTAATTGATAAATAAGAATTTTTTAGATCTTTTTCCTAATATTATGATTTTGTGTTTTTTTTTCATTACTATATAATCTTATATGAGGGAGTTACCACTTGGTCCCTACGTTAGCACTGGTCCCGAGCTACAAGGATTTGTCCTAATTTCTTGTTATCGCCAACTTCAATAAATCTGGCAAGACTGAAAGCAGGGTTAAGACAGTGTTTTTAGATTGTTAATGTCAGTCCTTAAGTCAGAGATTACGGGTTTTCGATTGTCGTAAGTGATGACAGAACACTGATGGCGTTAGAGCACCACAAGTACCTTCTCACCTTAGAACCTCTGATTCGGTTATATTCCACGGCTTAGCTAGTTCTCTCTTAATTGTTAAATAAGAATTTTTTAGCTCTTTTTCCTAATATTATGATTTTGTGTTTTTTTTCATTACTATATAATCTTATGATGAGTATAGATATGTGAGTTGGGAGAGGGACAAGATGGTATTTAGCTAACTCATTTAGGTGATTTGTTGACCCAAATATAATTAGACATAATATTATTGACTGAATCCTCATTATTATATTAAATAAAATTTCAAAAGTTGTCCTGAATGTAATTATATAAGGGTGTTCGCTGTCGGTTTTTTTTTTTGTTTTCTTAGTGATTTTAAAACAAACCATTCGGTTTCGGTAGGTCGATTTAGGGCAGTTTTGGTCAGTTTTCGATCGGTTTTAGTTTGTGCACTACTTTGAAAAACCGACCAATCGGTGTTTGGTAAATTTGATTTTGGTCAAATTTCTATTTTTTGGTTTTCTTGAATACCCTTAGTAATTATTCGTATGAAATGATAGAATTAGCCTCACACAAATCAATATATCTCTATGATGGTTGTATAGATGCATGAGTAATTATGGTATAGTTAAAGGGTACACTTGTAGTTACAAGTTTGCTTGAAGATACTTGGTCGGCTGAAATGACAGAATTGCCCCTCACGTTCTTATAATGAGTATAGATATATGAGTTGGGGTAGGGACAATATGGTATTTAACTAATTCTTTAAGGTAATTTGTTGACCCAAATGTAATTAGACATAATATTATTGAGTGAATCCTCATTATTATATTAAATTAAATTTTAAAAAGTTGATCTAAATTTAATTATTCATCATAAATGACAGAATTAACCTCACACAAATCAATATATCTTTATGATGGTTGTACAAATGTACGAGTAATTATCGTAAAGTAAAATGGTACACTTGTAATTATAAGTTTGCTTGAAGATATTTGGTCGGCTGAAATGACAAAATTGCCCTTACACATATCAATTTATTCTTATGAGTAACTTGAAATCCTCTGATATGCAGGTCACGTGAGCCTACTGGGTGGGTTTAAAACCACTAGGCCCACGCACCTTTTTTGGACAGGCCTGTTAAACAAAAAAATAGGACAAAAACAAAAGAAAATTTCCGCTGCCGGGAGTCGAAGCCTGAAGTCTCAATACCATGTTATGATATGTGCTACAGCGGACGATTATTGTATTTATTGCGTAACAAATTATATAAATTATAAACACATAATCTAGTTTTGTAGGTGAAAGTTGTGGCTATTTTGGTTACTTTTTTAATTTGCATATACTTGTTAAGGGTGTGTTTTGATAATCCATTTAAGGGTTGAAAAATGAAAAGTGTCAGTGAGTTTGATAATATACAACTTTACCGAAAAAACGCCAAAAATCGACTAAAAATTTTAAAGGGGCACTCAGTCATAGCATCCTAAAATTAATACAAGGCTACATAAAACCCAAGACTCATATATTTAACTCAATAACCCCTTCTCCAACCAAAATGACCTAATTTGCTAAGAAATTGAAAATGTCACCTCCTCCTACACAGCAAAAGTGACGACTACGATGATGATAGTGGTGGTGAGGATGGTAGTGGTGGTGGTGGTGGTGCGATGGTGGTGTTGTGATTTTGGTGGTGCTTCGATGGTGGTGGTGCGATGGTGGTGCTGTGATGGTGGTACTGATGCTCCGATTGTAGATGAAGGTGACGATGGTGGTGGTGGTGTGATGGTGGTAGTGGTGGTGCTTCAATGGTGGTAGTGGTGGTGCTGTGATGGTGGTGGTGATGACGATGGTAATGGAGGTGAGGATGGGGTGATGTTGACGGCGACGGCGATGACAACGACGATGACAACGGCAATGACAACGATGATACAAATGGTGATGGTGGCGCGGTGCGGTAGTGGTGGTGGTGGTGGTAGTAGTGGTGGTAGTGTGGTGCTAGTGGTGTTGGTGCTCTGATGGTGGTGGTGGTGCTGCAAAATTCTGTTGTAGAAAACAGATAATATTATCTATTTACAAAAACAGATAATATTGTGGTGCTGGTGTGGTGGTGGTGGTGGTTGTAAAAAATTATCTGTTTTTGAAAACAGATAATATTGTCAAAACAGATAATATTATCTGTTTTGTGGTGCTGCTGGTAGTGGTTATGGTGGTGCTGTGATGGCTGTGGTTATGAACTGTGCTGTTAAGGGGGAGGAGGTGGTGGTGGTGGTGGTGGTGGTAGTGGTGGTGCAGTGGTGGTGGTGGTGGTGGTGGTGCAGTGGTGTAGATTGTGAAAAATTCTCAGTTTTTGCAAACAGATAATATTATCTGTTTGCAAAAACTGATAATATTGTGGTGCTCTAGTGGTAGTCATGGTGGTGCTGTAATGGATGTGGTTATGAACTGTGCTGTTAAGGGGGATGTGGTAGTGGTGGTAGTGCAGTGGTTGTGATGGTGGTGCAGTGATGGAGGTTGTGAAAAATTCTCAGTTTTTGAAAACAGATAATATTATCTGTTTGCAAAAACTGATAATATTGTGGTGCTCTAGTGGTGGTCATGGTGGTGTTGTGATGGATGTGTTATGAACTGTGTTGTTAAGGGGGAGGTGGTGGTGGTGGTGGTGGTGGTGTGGTGAAGGTTCTCCGATGGTGGAGGTTGTGGTGAAAAATTCTCAGTTTTTGAAAACAGATAATATTATCTGTTTACAAAAACAGATAATATTGTGGTGCTCTGGTGGTGGTCATGGTAGTGCTGTGATGGTGGTGGTCATGAACTGTGCTGTTAAGGGGTAGGTGGTGGTGGTGGTGGTGGTGGTGGTGGTGATGCAGTGACAATGGTGGTGGTGATGGCAGTGACAATGGTGGTGATGGTGATGGTGACGACGATAGTAGTGGTGTTGTTATGATGGTGCTGGTGCTGGTGCTAGTGCTACGATGGTAGACGTGGTGGCGATGGTGGTGGTGCTGCACTGGTGGACACGGTGGGGTGGTGATGCTATGATCGTGGCGATGGTGGTGGTGCTGCAATGGTGGCCATTGTGGTGAGGGTGGTAGTGCTTCGATGGTGGTGATGGTGGTGCTGCGATGGTGGTGATAATGGTGCTGTGATGGCAGTGGTGGTGGCGCGGTGGCGATGGAATGGCGTGGTGGCGGCGACAGTGGCGATCGTGCTGGTGATGAAGATGACGATTGTGGTAGTGATGGGGGTAGACTTGTCATAAAAACAAAAAAAAAATTTAAAAAGAAGGGGTTTAGCTTTAAAACAAATCAGCACTTTGGGTTTATATTAAAAAATAACTTTTGTTGGGTTTTACAAACTATACACAAATTTTAAGGGGTTTATCACAAAATTTCCCAATTTTAAATAAAAAAAGTTCTCCTGAAAAAAAAAAAAAAAAAAAAAAAAAAAAATTTGAATACAATCTGTTTCAATAGTTGACACAGTGGGGTTACAGAACTAGAGATTCAGTAGCTTAAAATTTTCTGTACTTGATTTTCTATAGCAAACAGTGATTTAGCTATTGAAAACAGACTGCATTCAGTGATTTTTTTTATCTAGTCTTTTTTTCTTAAAGTCTTCAGTAGGTTTTTTGCTATATTTTTTTTGCTGCTTTTTCATTTTTCAGCACCTAATTGAGTTATCAAAGATACCGTAAGTTGAGAATACTATGGTGTTATTTATTATAACTTGATGCCAATAAATAGTAACTTGTTATTGGACAGTAACAATATGTTATTTGATTGTAACTATTTAAGATGTCGTTTATAGTAACAACTGGTTATATATTATTAATAAATTTCCTTTGAAGTATAACTCTTTGCGTAGGTATGATATAACCAAATTACTTCAATTTATCCAATAAGGCCTCAAATAAAGATGTCACCGATGAGCGGAGCTACGTTACGGCCCGGGGGGCCACGACCCCTGCAAATTTGGTAAAGTCTTCGATTATACATTTGTAATATATAAAATTTTAGAATTAATCTATGTATTTGCCCCCTCCAAAATACTAACTTTTAGAAAAGAGTAACGGTAAGCTTCCCAAATTTGGTTCCCAAATATTTAGTCAGTTATATCAAATGCATTCAGTGGCATGTGGTACCATCAATTATTGAAAAAATATTTGGTACAATTGTTATGTCAGTTGGGAGCCAATTTTAGAATTCAAATTTGGGAAGCATACAGCACTCTTTTGAAAAGTGATTCAAGCCTATATAAAATACAAAGCTTATTGTGGTAAAGGATAAGCCAAATGATTACAATACGCAAATATTTCAAATACCAAACTTCTTAACTCACAAACATGACAAAAATCGTTACATAGTAAAATTGTAAGCTTTATGATACAAAAATATCATACCCAAAATTCGGTATAAATAAGTGCAAAAGAATCACCTCAGGGCCCCAAATCCCTGAACCCTATATGGTAGTCTACCTGTAACTCGACCTCTCCAAGAGCAGCTTTCTGGCTCTCCCCCTGGTGTGTCACCTATATATATTAGACAAAGGTCCTGAGTTATTTTCTCCATCAAAATAAATACAATTGAAAATTTAGGTTGTGCTAAAGTTGATAATTATTATCCTGACCCCCAATGGGTTAGAGTTATCCTACTCTCCATGGGATGAAAACTTAGTTCAGGACTATTTTATCATGTCCAATGGCGCTACAAATGCCAGATAGGATAAAAGTTATCTGCCTCTTATCTTGACCACCAAAAAGGTTTAGGGATTATGCTGTGGTAATTAAATTAGGGAACTTCTCTCCGTTCGGGAAAACAAAAACTTTAAGGAATTTTATTATGTTGTAGGTGATTTTGCATGGAGAGGGAGAGAGAGAGAGAGAGAGAGAGAACTTTTGGATAAATAAGCGGGGTGGTTTATATAGTTGTTTTGTTAGTTACAATTTTGAGTTAATTACATTTTACTCCTTGTAGTAAAATTCACAGTTTAAATTTACAACCAAACACTCCCATTTGCCTTGTCTCAATTTTTCACTTGTGAAGAAAAAGAAGCAGAAATTCAAATTAACATGGCCTCTGTATGGGTTTTGTACATCTACTCAATCGGTGTAGACACTTTGGCTTGCGTTAAAATATACAATAAAGATAAATAAATGAATTTTGAGAATAAACCTTTGTAATTTTACATAAGTCAAATGCTTCTTAATTTAGAACGAACAACACCTAAGATTGATTAGTATTGATCAAAGGTATAATGGGTTTTGTACATCTACTCGATCGGTGTAGACACTTTGGCTTGAGTTAAAATATACAATAAAGATAAATAAATGAATACTAAGAAAAAACCTTTGTGATTTTACATAAGTCAAATGTGTCTTAATTTAGAACGAACAACACCTAAGATTGATTAGTATTGATCAAAGATAAGAATACTCTATATCAATTCATCCATTTTTCATACAATTCTTAGAAATACTGATCATACCACAACTTTGATAAGTGTAAGGTGGATGAGAGAGGTCTGGTGCCCAATTTCCTTTTAAAATGTCATATTTTGGTGCAACAGGATTGTAAATAAAACAAGCTAAAAGCATTATAAAAATAAAAATAAAAAAGTAAGTAGTTTGTTTAGTGTATCTAGTGTTAAGCTCTTTATCAAAAAAAAAAAAAGGTATCCAGCATTAAATTAGAAATGTATAGATGGATGTCAGCAAGAGTGGATCTAGTAAGGACTCAGTGGGGACTGCCCCCACTAGAATTTTAAAATTTTTATGTACACCTCAATGTTCCTATAGAAGTAACATTATGATGTAGAATGTTCAGAACTCCCTAGACTTAAAGGGAATCATCAAATTCTCTAGAGTCTTTTAGAGACTTGTACAAAATATAATAAGTAGGGTTACATTCTAGATAGATTACTTTATGCAAAACTTCTAAAATATTGCCATGAGTTACAATTCCATTGGATGATCACAACTTATATAAATCATGGCCATTGATTGTGCAAGCTCTTATTTATAAATAGGGTGGCCTTCGTCAAAATCATTCAATAACTATAAAATTTCTCGAGAAAAAAAATATACTTCGAAGAATTATGTAGATTATTGGTCGAGTAGTAAAAAGGTGCATACTTATGTACTTTCTCTATTTCTTCATATCTCTTTTATCGTCAAATATGAAAAGTCTACTTAAGTCTAGTAAACATGTAAAAAAAAGCCCCTGGGCCAAATTCTTAGATCCGCCCCTGAGCACATCTGTTTTAGTTTGAACCCCTCGATTCAAACTGAAATGCTCGTCACTCTTCACAATGGTACCTCACTCTTCCATTATGTAATTGTTTTATTATTTTTGTCATTATTATAATTGCTGTTGAAGAGTACTTATTATCTTTCCGTAATTTGTGGATCATGAACGTAGGATAATATTTAGGAAAATTATTCAACGTTAAAAGAATACATCATTATCTTCCAATAAATTGTGGATAATGAAGATTGGACATTATTTAGTAAAGAATTCATTTTTTTTATTTCTGGCTGATTTTATTGCCGTATCCTATACCTCTTTATTTCCTATAAATCTAACCCTCTAATTTGAATATTATACCAAAATTTGGTTTTTTGAAGTTTTATTTTTCCTTCCTTTTTCTTTTAAATAGAATGAAAGCAAAGTCCTATGCTATAGGCAGAATGCACCAACCAATTATCACTATCCAATCATAACTCCTGGTACTTCGTCGTTCTGCAATAGAATTTATCATCAACAGGATGAAGGACATGAATCCCTTATAAGTATATTGGAGTATAAGAATACAGAGCTTGCCGTAGGTATTCATAGGCGGCTTCTTGGCTACAAGCATGCCAATATCCTCAATTCGTATGACCTAAATTTCATGGACAACGGTCATTCTAAGTTGATCATTGATAGGCTTCATACTTCCTCCGATAAATGGATTTCTCACCTTGGAGTAGTGATGTGGAGATTGGATGCACATAATCGTGAGATCTTGGCTGCAGAGGAGGACTTTGTAATTTTCAGGTTTGAAAATTCTTTAAAACCAACTAATTTTTTTTTTTAATTCAAATTTTTGTATAGTTTCTAATTTTTTATTTAATTGCAGGGGTATTATCAGTGGACTTTTGGAATTCTTCTCCAAGGATGGTTACCATGGTAACCTACAAAATGGGGTTCTAGTGAATTTGGACAATTTTGAAGTGGTGCTTATTTGATCCACTGCCTCATCCATGTATGTTTGAAGTGATTTGTGGAACATCGTAGCTAGAAATAAATTTTCATATGCCTAGTTGTATTGAAAGCATTGAGCAAATATGTGTACCATAGGCTATACCATGATTTGTGTAATGCAACGAAAGCATATACCTTGTAGAAGTTGATTACATTTGAAACTTTTATTTAAGTGCCTAGAATATACTTTTTAAGGAAATGGAAAAAAAAATTGGTGGAATTTGGTTCTAGAATTTTATGTTGGAATATTCTTACTCGGTTTCTTTTCTTGGAATGACTATATTGGTTTAGTATTAAAAAGTGTCTTTTTTTGTGTAGTTTTTTAATTTACAGCTTCAATTGTACATTACCATGGTTTCAATTGCTCTTTAATGATAATCTTGTTGGGAATATTGCATATTGGAGTCAAGGGAGAAGGAAAGATTCAAAGGTCTTCGAGGAATTAGTTAGAAAAGTAATCCGTTATCACAAAATCACATCCAAACTAAATCTACTTGTTGCCACAAAATTTATTTTTTGAGTTACGCAAGGAGATTTCCAAAGCTCCAAACCATGATGCAAGTTTTTTTGGATAATCTGACTTTCCTAATCGTCCAGAACCCATCATTTTATAGTCCAAAGGGTAGATTGGATTTCATAACAAAAACAATTAAAATGTATGAATCCACTGCTTTTGAAATCAAGAAGGTGAGAATTCTCCAAGGTAAACCAGTCAGAATGGCAAACTGGAAAAAGAGGATAATTAGGGAAGAGAATAGGTTTTCCATCTTTCATAATATCCTGACCTACCAATTTAAAGGGCCCCGTCTGTAGCGGGGGAGTATTATGCACACTATGGGATTTACTTGTTCTACAAGAACACCTTCAGCCACTATCATTCATTGGAATGTATAATTCTCCAATTTTTGCACACACGCGTTCTAAATAGTAGAAATTTTTCCATTTTTGCACACATTGACATTCATGTGTCCTAAAACTGATTAGCGTTTGTTTTGGTAGGTTTCTGGGGCTGTGATCATTCGAAGGTAGAGAGTGACATGCTAGAGTTAATTTGGACTATATCCATAAAGTTTCTACAAACTGGGAATGCTCACTCTACAGCTTGGCTGGTCTTATCTAAAGTAGGACTTCTAAGAGATAAATACCCCCCAAGGGTCAAATATCCATGGATTAGATACCAACCCCACAGGCTCCAGCTACCTCAACATTCGAGTAGAATTGGCCTAGGATACCTCAACTTGAACAAGGATACTACAAACAAGAAATTAAAACTATCATATGAACTTTAAAGATCTAAACAAATAATAATGAAGAATGTGAAGAACCAACAAGAAAACTAACCTAGAACTTGAATAAAAGATCAAAACAGTAAAATAAGCAAAAAAAAAAAATGAAAGAAGAAGAACTTACCCCAAGAACTTCAATCAGAATGCTCCTCCGACAGAGCTCCACTGGCACTGAGGACTCTAAGACTCGAATTCTAACTCTAAAACTTAAATTATTCCTAAGGACTTCGAGGAACGCGCACAAACTCTCTCAACTTCCTGACTTTGGAGAGTTCCATTCAGCTATCGGTCTTCTGCTCTCCTTCCTGGACGTCACGGATGATATGAAGGCTCAGCTTAGGGAACTCCAAGTAAGATTTCCAGAATACCGGACTCGCCATCGGGCTGCAACGAAGCTAGTGTCAGAAGTTGAAGAAAAATCCAAGTTATGCAAAGTCCAGGTCAATAATTTGACATCTTGCAAAGAGCAATTTGAGTCTTCAAGAATGATGAAAGAACAACTTCTTCACGAAAAGTCAAGGCTTGAGGCTGAACTATCCAAGATCCAGGCTGCGTTGCAGATTGTTAATGCATGCCTTGCTCGTTTAGAAAAAAAGCCATCCTTGAAGTTGGTCAAGAAGCCAAGGAACATCTTGTGGCCTTGACTGAGACTGCAGGTGCCTCTAGCAGGTGGGAGACCGAGAAGTTGAATGCGAAAAAGGAGCTAGAATACCTGGATCAGCCTGGGAGGAGCTAAGACTATAGTTTGCCAAGAAATAAATTGGCATTGATGACGATGTATCTTTTTATTTTTATTTTTTTTATCGGCCATCCAAAACATGGCCATGTTGTATATTTGTGACAACAATTAATGAAAGACCGCCTTTGTATTATTTCAATCTTTAGTCTTGCTATTTCCCATAAGGATGGTACATACTGCATTAAATATTTTCCATTTATCAGTGTTGCATGTGTTTCATTGTGTTTGTCCATTAACCGATAAGCTCCTCCTTTAAGACTAGAAGTAACTTGAAATGGTCCCTCCCATTTAGCAGACCATTTCCCATATCGACCATCTTTTTCACCCAAGGGTAATACAACCTTGTACACTAGGTCCCCTTCACCAAAATATTTGGGCTTGACCCTCTTGTTATAGGCCTGAGGTACTCTATTCTTTTGTGCTTTAATATAGTCCAGAGCTTTAAGTCGGACATCATCAAGCTCTTCCAACTCGACCAGCATCTTTTCTGTATATTTAGTAGATTCAAGCCCAAGCTGGAAAGCTCGTCCTGTTGTCCAGATTATGACTTCGATAGGTAACATGACATCTTGCCCAGAGGTTAACATAAATGGAGTTATGTTAGTTGTAGACCTTTTCGATGTGCGATAGGCCCATAGTGCTTCAGACAACAGGTCATGCCATACCCTAGGGTTATCTTCCACCATCTTCTCTACTGTCCCTTTATTTATTTTATTTGAAGGCTTGGCCTGTCCATTACCTTGAGCAAAATATGGGGTAGAATTAAGGATTTTAATACCTTGACTTTCAGCAAAAGCTTTGACTTCATCCAAGACCAATCCTTAATCAGCCATGATCGTTTATGGGAGTCTAAATCGATGAATGATATGCTCGTTAATTAACTTGATCACGTAAGCCTGATTAACTGACTTAGCAGGCACCGCTTCCACCCACTTAGTGAAATAATCAGTAGCCATTATATATAATGAAGCAATGTTGGCCTGATGATGGAAGAAAATTTTTGCCAATCAGATCCACAGCCCAACCCCAAAATAGCCAGGGTTTTACAATAGGTTGCATTTCAATGGTTGATACTCATTGTATTGGCCCATGTTTTTGACAGGCTTGGCATCCCTTAGCATAATCGATACAATCTTTTAACATACTTGGCCAATAGTAATTGTACCTTCTAAGATGCCATTTCATTTTTGTGCCCGCTTAATGAGCCCTGTATACGCTTTCATGTACTTTGGCCATAACTCTCATGGCCTCGAGCTTATCAAGACACCTAAGTAAGACTTCGTCTTTTAGGATTTTCTTAAATAATTCTCCATCTAGCAACACATGCTTGACTGAAGACAACTTTATTTTTCTCTCGGCTTGTCTTCTAGGACAAATGAGATACCTGATTATCGAGGTCCTCCAGTCTTGGTCTTCCATGATTATCGAGAATGCTTCCGTTGCCATTTATCGTTGTTTCACCGATGGCAACACCATTTTTTTTAACCTTTATAAGTTTTTTCGTTATCGGACACATCTAACTTCATTCTTGAGGCAATTTGGGCCAAATTTTCAGCCTCTGAGTTGTAGGCTTGAGGAACGTGTTGAACTCGGACATCGTCAAACTCACGTAAGAGTTCAAGAGCAATTGAATTAAAGAGTAATAGCTCCTAACTCTTGCACCTAAACTCACCACTAAGTTGACTTATGTCGAGGTTTGAACTAGCGATGACATGAACATCTAAATTGTTCATTTTAGCCATAATCTCTAGACCGATAATTAAAACTTCATATTCATCTTGATTACCGGAACATTCAAATTCTAGCTTGAAGGAGAAGACCATCTTTCTCTTCTTTGGAGCTACTATTATTATTCCAACTCTAGCTCCATCGGCGTTTCTTGACCTATCAAAAATTAATGTCCAAGGGGTTAGAGAAACGGCCAATAATAGTGTAGCATCGATTGCTTCTAATATTTCTAGACCGATATCCATACATGAATGATTGGCCAGGAAATCGGCAAGGGCTTGTCCTTTTACCGATTTCTGTGGAACAAATTGAAATATGAACTCCATCATTGATAGAGTCCATTTACCGATATGTCCACGGATTGTCAGTCTTGATAACATGTGCTTGATCACATCAGTTTGGAAAATCAAATATACTAACACATGAAGCATATATATTCTTAATTTTTATGAAGCAAAGTACGAAGCTAAGCATAAATTTTTTTATCGACGTATATCTACGCTCGATAGCAGTTAAAACTCTACTTAAGTAATACAAATCTTGCACCTTTCCCCACTCATTATCCCATGCTAGAATACATGTGATGGATGCTTTTCATGGAGGCATGATTACTAGGGGGGGGTTGTAGACACCCTATTTTGGTTCATCTGTTCGACAAAAGGGAGGACCCTGCCTCAAGAACAACTCAATGGCTGGAATCGGGAAATATCGGTTATGAAGTAGAACTCCGTGAAGCACCGTGGTCTCCTAGTTAAGTTAGAATAACTTCTAGGAAGACTTAGGTACGTTAGAAATACAATCTAGAAATAAAACACAAATTAGGATAGCCTTTTCACATGAAATAACGAAAAATTGCCTTTTGCCGAGCAAAAATCTAGACCTCGGGGTGGGATCTTGAGAACTCCCTTTACAAAATATTCCTTAAATAGTCTAAAATAGTGCCCCAAGCCTTTGTGTTATCCAAAGACCACTTAGGAGATTTTTCAGCCTTTTTACTCCTCACAGGTTTGCTCATTCTTGGAGTCTGCCTCACCTTTTTGACCATAACTCAAAATCCACAAACATTTTTTGAATAAAACCTAAAACATTGTAAAATAGACTTCCATACCTTTCCAACAGTGTATCACAAGCCCAAAAAGGACAACCGAAGTGAGAGAACGAAGTCTAGAGAGATAGGAGAGAATACATAACTTCTGGGCTGTGTGCCATGGTGGCACTCTCGGAGTGCCACCCCACAGATTTGAGTGCCACTATGGCTCTCAGATGTTCTTGATTTGACCCCAATCCACATTAAAATGCTCAAAAATGTAAAAATTTATGTTTTTTTCCATCCTACATCGCTTAGCTATGAACTTTTCAACCCAAAACTCAAACTATAAAAGGGGTCCTCCCCTTCCCATCAAACACACCAGAAAAATCCTAAGGACTAAAGATCCCAAGGAAACCCCTCTAGAGGATTCCAAAGCACTCTTAGAAAGTCCCTTGGAATAGTTAAACTTTTAGAGTTAGGAATCGAGTCCTGGAGTCCACGGTGCCAGCGAAGCTCTGCTAGAGGAGTATTCTGAGGGGAGTTCTTGGGGTAAGTTCTTCTTCTTTCTTTCTTTTTATTTTCCTGCTTTATTTTCCTATTTTGATCTTTTTATTCAGAGTTTTAGTTTGAAGTTCTTGTTTGTTCTTCATTTTCTTTATTTTTATTAGTTTTGATCTTTAAATTTATAGGATAGTTTTAATTCCTTGTTTGTAGTATCCTTGTTAAAGTTGAGTTACCCTAGGCAAAGCTACCCGGAGCTTGTGGGGTTGGTATCCAATCCATGGATATCCGATCCTTGGGGGTAATGAAACCTTAATTTGGATCTACAAGTCTAGATTTAGGGCACTCATATAGTTATAATATTGTAATTGGGATAGTTGGCTATCCATGTTTTAGTCATATCCATGTTTTAATTCATTTTCTTGCATAATTAGTTTAATTCACTTAGTTTAATCCATGAATTAGATTATTCATAATAGTTTAATTCATTAATTAACTCATTCTTGTTCATATCCATGCACACTATCCTCACATAGAAAAGTAGGTTATCTATACTAGGGACACCATCTTAATTAGGATACACATGCATACTACTATACATAGTAGTCATGTTTGGACATGCATATACATTGTCCATGCTTAAGATAGTAGGGTATTCACTTAGATTATCCTATATATTGCATTGTTGTCGTCCTAACCATGGTTAATTAGGATAATTGGGAATGCTATGCTATCACGGGTATGTCTTCTACATTCCCTCTTATTTACTGCTTTCCTAGGATCACATAGAAGCATGAAAAGGTGGAAAAAAATACAGATTTAAATTCCTTGCATAATTACATGTGCTTAGATATCATGTTTTCTAGGGTTTTGAGTATGATTTTCATGTTTAATTTGATTTTATTTCCTTCCGCATGCATAGGGGAGTGTAGTAATATGTTTTGTCCTTGAATTACTGGTTTAACATATGCTTTGCATGATACTTGCATGGATTCTTGTATGATTTTCTTTCTTTAATTGTTTAAAACTTGAATTAGAATTGCATTAGTACAATTAAAATGGTCTTCATAATGTCTAGTCAACACCTTGAAAGCTGAGTAGAGGCCCATCTTATGATGGCGCTAGAGGGGGTGTTTTAGCACGATCTAGCTCCTTCTTCTCTCGTACCTTAACCCCAAACCGAGTTCTTTGGTAACGATGGAGCGGTGATCTCTATCCATTGGACTTGATATATTTAGTTTTCTTGGTTTCCTTTATCAAACCAAGCGGCGACTCTATTAGTGAGGATCTCTCTGGATTTAGCCTTATGGGATATATATGGATTACTTACTCATGTAGCCTCAGATATGGATCATAGGCATCGATTGTTGTCTCGGGTAGGATAAAAAGTCCCGTGGGATCCAAAAATGAGTAATCCAAATCAGTCGGATCGATTAAAAGGCTAATGAAGGGTGGTGAACCTTACTCCTAGCTATTAACATGAGATTTGTAATGGTATCAATCAAGTGGCTTAATCTTTCTAGGCCCTAAGCTTCGTTCGGGTACCCATAATTGGCGACTCTACTGGGGACCAGACTAAAAGGGTTATAAACTCCAAAACTTTCAAGGTTCTTTGACTCTATAATATGAGGTGCATTGGTTTTAAGAAGCTTGGGCGGACCAAAGCCGAGGCCTGCAGCCTGTCAGATTACCCCGGCAGAGGACTTCCCTAGCCTTGCAAGTATCTAACGGTATAAAAAGTATGTCCACATGCCACACCAAACCCTGTAATGGGGGGTATATAGGACATCTCACTAGGGGACCCTTTTTGACTCTATCCACCTTGATGCATATAGTAGACATAGATCTCAATCCTTTAGGGCTTGACCTATTATGACAATATGCGCACACACGCTTTACTTACTCTTTTGGGATTATGTGACATGATAAGGAAGCCTATACAACACGTGATACATAAACTTGCCAGTTAGAATTCTGTCTATGTGAAATGCTCGCCACATGAAATGAGGATGGTGTGCTTGGGTGTTTTACTGGGAATATGTGTCATGAGTCCGTAGGATGACGAGTCATAACCTTGTTTGCGTCCTATTCACTAGACCTAGCCCTGATTAGGCCTAAGTTGTCATGACCTTATCACAAATGAATTTCAATGACCTAATTATGATGGTCCAGGGATAAGAAGGGATTCTCATTGATGCGATTAGGAATTAAATGGCTATATGATGATTTGGAATAAGATTGTTCATCTGTATTCACATTTCATGCATGTCATCATAAAACAAAGTCAAAATCCCCTAAAAAAATTTGTTTTTTATTGAAACACGAGTCCCTTTTCAAAATTTCTTCCCCCAAGAAAATCACTTTGAATAAATTTTTGTTTTAGAAATATAATTCTTGTTTTAGAAACCAAGAAAAAGGGGAGGAACTCATAGTTTGATTGAAAAATGTTTCAAAAGAATCAGAGAAAGAAGAACTCCTAATTTTGAAAGAGAAAAGGATTCAAGAAGAAAATAAAAGGACGGATGAAATTGAACAGGGACTTCTGAACATAAGCAAAAGAGGCACAATAATACTAGGTTTAAAGCATAATTCTAAAATTTGAAATTGTAGAGAGATAGGCGAACCATCGCTCTGCGAAATAAGAAGGCCACACCTTCTTAGGTCTATTCCCCCCGTCATTTTGAAATCAAGACTAGTCCAATGGCTCAGAAGTATCTTGAAAGAAAGTTCAATGCACTTCAAAGTATAGTAGAACACCAAGGTCACATGCTCTCCCAAATCACCAAGAAATTAGATGAATTGGCAGGCTCTGTCAGCCATCCATTCTATAAGCTACAAAAGATAGAAAGGTTGGGGAGCATAATGGAGGCAAGTCATGGGCCAGTAATTACATCCTAGGGTTAGAAGGATCTCTTAGCATTTCCAAGGATGCGCTCAGAAACGGGAGGGTCAGGGCGAAAGAAGATGTGCCTCGAATGAAGTCTATAGAAGGTAACCACTCCACCAATCGTACCGAACCTGATTTTAAAATCATTCACCAAAACCCTGGTTGTAACTGCAACCAACATCATCCCAAAATAATAACTATAGGACTTTTACCAAGCTTGGCATAACCTTATCCACCGCCCTTGAAGAACTTGTTATCAAAGGCCACCTTAAGCGCTTAGATCCAAGGCCACCGTCAAATCCAATCCCATAAAGATATAAGCCCACCAGATACTGTGCCTTTTACCAAAAACCTGGTCATTCCACTAATCGTTACACCCAACTTCGTCATGAAATCCAAGACCTTATTGACAACAGAGTCATTGCACCCCCATCCATTCAACCTAATATCACCCGAAACCTGCTACTAAATCACCATGCAGTGCCACCAACCTAGAATATCAACCTAATTAGCCTCAACCCACCCAACTATGACCCATCCATATACATCATGCCTATAAGTGAACCTGAGCTTGTGGTTATCCTTCCCAAAGGTGATGAATTTTGTAGTATGAGCTATGGAGGAGAACTAGACTTCTTGGAAGATGATGGGTATTTTGAAAATAATGATAAGGTAGACCTTTTCTTCTTGGAAGAACTAGACCTTAGGTTGCATGACATCTAGTGGTAGCATGGACAGTCTACTGATGACTCGATATGGCATAAACCTGGAAAAGAGCCCGAGGTCACCGACTATGATAAAGACTGGATGGAGAATGTGGATCACGTATCCATGAACTTGTTGTTTGGGGGACCTAGACCTAAGGATGGTAGTAAAGGTGCTAATGAGGTGATGATGTTGGGAACTAATCTTGAGCGTGGATGCTAGTGGACTACTTAACAAAGAAGAGTTTCCAAATAAAGTGTCCATGATACACCTTTGGAGTCAAAGGGTTAGGTTGAGTCTTGTCTAGTTTTGAGAATTTAAATAAATTATGCTTGGCCAAAAGTCTAGTATTCGAGTTTGAAAAAGAAAAAAGTCTAGTGATGTATTAGTTTCTTCTTCTAATCAATAAAAAGAATTTTCACCTTTATTAATTCTGCTATGCCAAACTATGAGTGTGTGGATTGCATGTATCACCCAAGAAATCATAGAACAGATTCCATATATGAACTCGAGTATTGAGAAAGATCCTAAAATTATGTTTGGATTGGTTCTTTGCTAAACTCCAAATCAAAGCCAAAAGTTGTCGCCTTATTCAAAGAACCGAAAGAAGATTTTGACTAAGCTCGAAAAGATATACTTAGAACGAATCCCAAGTTTCTCCCAGACCCATTCGTCTTATATCCGATACCTGTGTCCAATCCTATCTTTCGTTAAATAAGACTGAAATTAGTTCCTAGACTAAGGAGTGAGATTTATTCAAAGCTATGGTGATCATGTGGTATAATTCCTTGGCCTAAGGAAAAAAAATATAGAAAACAAAAAGAAGAAAAAGAAAAGAAAAAATTGTCCATGCAGGAAAACTTCTCAAACCTCGAAACCTATCAATATGATGAGGAAGAAATAAGCGTGTCAATACTCGTGGACTCGGAGAAGGGTAGAATGTTCCCCAAATAGGGAGGATAAGAGAGAGAGAGAGAGAAAAAGAAAGTAAGTGAGAAGAAGAAAAAAAAGGAGCAAAGGAGAAAACAAAAAGATAGAAAGTAAAAAGAGACAAGAAACAAAGAAAAGAAGCGAAAAGAGTTAGGAATCCCCAAGTGAATATTGACCATTATGAAAAACTCAATGCTTAAACGCACCTTAATCTTTGGAGATGAATATGATGAGATGACACAGATGTCAATAAGTAGAGAGGTACAAAGAAGTGGCTCGCATGGATGAACAAAAAAAAGAAGAAGAAAATAAAGCTCTCTAGATTGAAAACCTGAAATGGCACCTAGGAAAAAGTTAAAGCAAAACAAAAAAGAAAAGAAATTAGTGGAGGTGTTATGCCATAATCGAACTTGTGCTTACTAAGACAAACTTAATCGCGAAATGCTTTGAGTACCAGTTTTGACCTTAACATTGAATTTAAATCGATTCAGCTTAAATCTTATTCTATTAAATCTTTCTTGAATCTGAATATGATTGAGATTGAAATTCACCAGCTTGACCAAACTTAAAACGTCATTTTTCATAAGATCAAAGTCTCATGCCATAATTGAACTATGTTTGACCTGATTCCTATTAAGGGATGCGTAGGAAATTTTTCCAAAGGTTCGGTCTCACCCGTGTTTAAGGCTCACTTCTTTGATCCCACTTTGGTCTTGCCTTTGTCCAAACCCACTTCTTACTCTTGCTATTGTCCTAACCTCTCTCCCTTGTTTGGAACTACATTTGACCTGATTTCCACTAAGGGATACGAAGGCAACCTCTCAAAAGATTCAGTCTTAGGCATTGATCTAAGACCATTTTCCCTTTGCACTAGGGGCAAGGTCCCCCTTGAAATCTTATGTGCTTGCTTTGCCCTTATGCTAGAGGCAAGACCCATTATGGACTTCAAAGTCAATTATGTCACGGATAAATCCCTGAACAATGAGTATCCTTTGATTTCAAACTAGCCTGTGCACTTTGCTTTCCCTACAAGGGGTAGCCCTAATCCGGAAACTCATGTTGATCGTATACAAGGGGCAAGCCCTTCACTCCATGGGTTTAGTTTGATTACCAGATAAATTTGTCACACAAGGGGCAAGGCCCTCTACCACCCATTCCATCCGATCGAGTCCAACCCTTTGTTATATATAAGGGGCAATCCCTCTTCTTCCCTTTTTGTTCGGCCAATCCTAACAAGGGGCAAGCCATGCCCAAGTCCCTTGCCATAAATGAGGGGCAATGTTATTTTATTGTGACGTCTTCATGTGAGTTTAGACGGAGTCCATTTTTTTTTCTCTCTGATTAGAAACTAATGTTTGAGGTCGTAATGCAGAGAGAGTGCTGAATTGATTAAGAACATGACTAGGGAAAATTTTTAATCCTTGAATTTATGCATGAAGTCTCATCTCAAAGAATTGGGTGAATAAAAAGAATAATCTGGATCATGTCCAAAGTAAATCACTCATATAAGGCATTGCGTCAAAAGAAAATAGGAAAAGATGTCTGATTTGAGTGTTTTTAGTGTCTTTGGTTGAGTTTTAAATGCAAGTTTGAGTCATAGAGTCATAGACTTTGTGGGTGTATCGTGAGCAATAGAATGAGAATATTTGAGGTATAAGGTATAAAGAAAGGAGTCCATGAGCATACGTGTAATCTTCTGAAATGAGCCGTGTTAACAGCGTTATTGCATCATCAAGCATGAATGGCTAAACTAGGGGAAATGTTCACGTCTTTCGGATTTCATAAATTTAATCCCCATAATTTCAAGGATATCTATGACAATGGTTGTGCAATGCAAGTGTGGTTCGCCTTTAATGGCTCCACAATGTTTCCCCTTTAAGAGTAGTTCGCCTTTACTCGCTCTACGTGGTTTTATGATTGAACCTGTGTCTCTCGTATAGCATAATGACTTTATTGCATATTCTAGTTTCATGCACCATACTCGTTGTTTGCCCTAAATGGCTTGACGATGTGCTTCTTGAAAAGTAGTTGGCCGTTATAGGCTCTACATGTTGTTGATAGTTAAGTGGTATCCCTCATATTTTCAAGAGCATATTTATTTGAATATTTTTTTAGACGTGCACCGTATTCATTGTTTGCCATAAATGGCTCTATGATTGTGTATCTTTGAGAGTAGTTTCCCTTCTAGGCTCTACACAATATTGATTATTGATCGGGCAACCCCCGCATTTGTATATGGATTCTTTTGAGAATCTTCTTGAGATTTAACATCACATTGATCTTTGCATTCCCCAAGAAGAGTAGCTCGCCTCTATTGGCTCTACATTGCGTTGCGTTGCGTTGCATTGATGATTTTCATGTTGATTTTTTATGAACTCTTGATTTGATGATGTTTAGAGTAGATTTTGAGTGAGGAATGAATGATTTTCAAATGCTTTAATGAGAATTTGATTTTGAAAAATCAATGTGAGGATGATAGAACCAAGATTTAAAGGTTGAGAATGGAGAAAAAATGGAGAAAATGAGCAATTTTGGAGAGAAAACAAGCAAATTTCAAAATGATAAGAAAGGGAGAAGTAAAATGCCTAAAATAGAGGCTGAGTACCATAGTAGTACTCTCCCAATCCTGCATGGCACTTTCCAAGTTACACTATGACACTCAGCCTAGTTTTTCTAGATTTTTAAATTTATGCCCCTCTGATGCCCTGTTTGGTCCCCGGACCTAACTGTTGCTCGATTTTGATCCTTCTGATGCATTTTTGATCAATTTTTCACAATGTTGAGTGCTTGGAGACACTCATAGAATATTATTTGCAATCATATGAACCCCTAGCAGAGCATTTAGTCTCATTGGCATTGGCATATATATATAGGCATTACATAACTCCTACATTGTTGCATTCTTCTATTCAAATAAGTTTTGAATCATACATAGTGCTCATGTTTAGCCTTGATGGCTCTAGAAGTACCCTTTCCTAGCAGAGTGATGTCAAATTTATTCTCCAAGCAAAGTGATGTCGAATTTGTTTTCCAACAGAGCATTTAACCTCATTTGCATTGCATTACGAGAACCTCCGATAGTGTTGCACCTGTCGTTTTTAATAAGATTTTAATCTTGCATGATTCTTATAGGTCGTCTTGAATGTATTCTATGAGTACCCTTTCCCCAGCGGAGTTATGTCATATGGCACTGCACTCATGTTGTGCCTTAGATGGCTCCATGAATTTATTCCCAAATGAGTTGCCCTCTTTACCAGCTCAAAGAGCTAAGTACGGAGATGTCATAAAGCCCTCAAGATGAGGCACCCTGTAGTCACTATTGCAAATGCTCATGATGTTATCCTAAAAGGCTCATCACTGCGTATTTTAGGTCTAGTTCACCTTAAATGGCTCTAGAGACCTCTTTCTCTCCACCTAGCTCGAAGAGCTACGCACGGAGATGTCGTAAAGCCATCAATACAAGGCTGTCTAGTTCGCCTTAAGAAGAATGTTATAATTAGGATAGTAGGCTATCCATGTTTTATTCATAGCCATGTCTTAATTTACTACTAGTTTAATTCACTTAGTTTAATAAGTGAATCAGATTATTCATAATAGTTTAATTCATTAATTAACTCATTCTTGTTCATATCCATGCACATGTATACACTTGCACACCATCCTCACATAGAATAGTAGGTTATCCATACTAGGGATAACATCTTAATTAGGATACACACGCATACTACTACACATAGTTGTCATGTTTGGACATGCATATACACTATCCATGCTTAAGATAGTAGGGTATTCACTAGATTATCCTATATATTGCATTGTTATTGTCCTAACCATGGTTGATTAGGATAATTGGGAATGCTATGCTATCCTGGGTAAGTCTTCTACATTCCCTCTTATTTCCTGCTTTCCTTGGATCACATAGAATCATGCATAGGTGGATAAAATACAAATTTAAATTCCTTACATAATTACATGTGCTTATATATCATGGTTTTCTAGGGTTTGAGTGTGATTTGCACGTTTACTTTGATTTTATTTCTTTTCGCATGCATAGGGGAGCATAGTAATACATTTAGTCCCCGAATTACTGCTTTAGCATATGCATTGCATGATACATGTACAGTTTCTTGTATGATTTTCTTTCTTTACTTGTTTACAACTTGAATTAGGATTGCATTAGTATAATTGAAATGGTCTTCATAATGTCTAGTCAAACACCTTAAAAGTTGAGTAGCGGCCTATCTTACGATGGGACGAGAAGGGGTATTTTACCACGATTTGTTGAGAGTTGTTTATTTTATTATTATTGTTGTTGCTTATTTTTATGTTTTAAGGTTTAGTAGGGTTCTCTATGTAATTACTTTTTTATGAGACATTGAATATATAAAAGAAAGGGAGACATGTTGTCTTCCTAAGTTTTGCCCTAATTTCTTTCTACATGGTATCAAAGCAATTTCTAACAAATGATGATTCTTGCGTTCTACCACCCCATTTTTTTGCGGGGTCAGTGCAAGAAGTTTGATGAATTATTCCTGAGAACCAAAAAATTCACCAAGACCAGAACCAACGTACTCACCACCATTATCAGAACACAAAATTTTTATGACTGCTTTAAACTGAGTACGAATCATTTGATGGAAAGCTTTGAAAATAGAAAACACTTCCCTACATGTAAATCCACGTGACATGAGGAAATCAACTATGAACGTAACAAACCATCTATGACCTTTTAATGACACCACACGAGATAGACCCCAAACATCATAATGAACTAAAGCAAAAGGAACTGAACTTGTAATGGAACTTGGAAGAAAAGAGGCTTAATGATGCTTTCCAAGTTCACAAGAATCACATAAAAAATCTGACACCTTTTCATTTAATACAACTTAGGGAAATAAATGCTAAAGCAAAGAGAAAGGAGGGTGTCCCAACCGTTGTGCCAAAGTCATGTGTCTTCGGTTTTATTATTAGAAATAATGGTATGGTGTGCTAACTTTTCTCCTGAATCCAAGGTATAGAGACCATTCTCCACTTTACCACTGCCAATTGTCCTCTTCGTGATGAGATCCTGAAAGACACAGTGATCAGGGAAAAAAGTGACACTACAATTTAAGTCATGAGTAATGCGACTGATAGATAAAAGGTTTGTGGAGAAACTGGGAACATGTAAAACTAAGGACAATGATAATGAAAGAGTATCATGAATTAAACCTTTTCCTGAGACTAATGAAAAAGTTTCATCAGCAATACGAACTTTGTCCTAGCCTGAATAGGGTGGATAAGTAGAAAAAATATCTGAAGACCTAGACATATTCAGAAGCTCCTAAATCAATAATGCAAGGTAAGGAAGAGTGAGATAGGAAAGCTCTCGTTGAGGTGGCTAAGTCACCTGAATGGGCAAACGAAGAGGAGGCAATTGTAGATATAGACAGAGCTCTAAAGGCCATCAGGTTCAGAGTAGCATCCTCAAACTTTGTGATGGAATTAGAAGCTAAGTGATCACCCTGGGCTGGAAGGGTTGTATCTACCATTGATGAAATAAGTGATGGCTTCCCGGAAGAAGCAGAAATAACAGAATGACGACTATTCTCATTCTGCACAACAGACCTAGGTGCTTTGATTCTCCCATTCGTGAAGCCCATCTTCCCTTTACTTCTCAACAAAATGGACACCCTCTTCGACCATGCAAGGTAGTTCTGACCATTAGAGAAAAAGGTTATGATTTTTAGGTTAGGGTTTTTTGGTGGAGCAACAAAGGGGCTCTCAACCTTAGGCATATGTAACCTTACTATGGATTGACTAGTAGTATTATCCATAATTCCAGAACGTAAATAAGAAACCCTCAATAATCACAAATGAATGGAAAAGATAGGGACTCACCAACGAGATCAAGGCACATACAATCTCAAATTATAGCGCCATTCGGGTACAAATAGTTTAGTATTAAACTGAGTACTGGTCCATACAGGGACCCAAAAGAGAAAAAAGAAAAAAAAAATTAAAAATTTAGACTTCAATCAAAACGGCAAACTGGTACAAAAGTTGGGTAGGGGCTGTCAGCTAAGCCAGTGTGGCTGCTGGGATAAGCCGAAGCCCTTGGAGGCTGCGCTGAGTGACTAGGTGCCCTGGGGGGGCTATGCCGAAGGGTTGGAGGCCCTAGTGGGCTGCGGCGAAGGTTTGGAAACCCTGGTGGGCTACGGCGAGATGGGTGGTGGTTGTTAGTGGGCTACGGCTGGTGGTTGTAGGTGGTGGCAAAAAAAAAACCCTCTTAGGGTAGCTCTGGGAAGTTGGACCCTCGTGCTCTTAAGTGCGTGTTTGTAGGATACTCTCCTACTCAAAAGGGGTATAAGTGCTATAATCCTCCGTCTCGAAAATGGTTTGTATCTATGGATATCACCTTCTTTGAGTCTCAATCTTACTTCCAAGATTCACAGCCATCTCTTCAGGGGGAGTAAAGGTGTGAAGAAGAAATACATGTGTTCACTTTGCCTATGATTGTTGAGGGTAAAAGGGATACTATCACAAAAAGGTGAGTCAGAGGGAGCTATAGGGTGTGAGAAGGAGTCAAAGAGAGAAAAAAAAGGTGAAGAAAAAGGGTGTGAGGAGAAGGAGTAGAGGTAGAAAAAACTGCTCCAAAGGAGAAAGAGTTGTTGGTTTATTCCAAGAGAACATGGAGTAAAAGAAAGACTAGAGACAATGTTTCTCCTTTTCCTGCTAAAGAGGCGATTTCTCCTACTCTTTCCACTATCATTACCTCCAACTGATGAAGATCCAGGCATTGATATACCATCTCTCACTGAGTCTGATGATCTAGATGTACCCAATGCTGTTCGTAAAGGTGTTAGGTCTTGTACTCAACATCCTATATCTAACTTTGTGTCCTACTCTCATTTGTCTCCCTCCTATAGAGCCTTTGTTTCAAAGATTCTTTTGTTTGTGTACCTAACCATTTTCAGGATGCTTTCACTGATCCCAAGTGGAAACTTGCCATGATTGAAGAGATGAAAGCTCTTCATAAGAATGGCATTTGGGAATTGACAGAGCTACCTAAGGGAAAACGAACTGTGGGGTGCAAATGGGTGTATACAGTGAAACACAGGTCAGATGGTTTTGTTGAGAGGTATAAAGCCCGTCTTGTTACAAAGGGCTTCACTCAAACATATGGGTGGATTATGAGAAGACATTTGCTCCCGTTGCTTAGATGAACTCAGTCAGGATACTTCTCCCACTTGTAGCCAATCTTGATTAGCCTCTTCACCAGTTTGATGTGAAGAATGCCTTCTTACATGGTGATCTTGAAGAATAAGTATATATGGATGTGCCTCCTGGTTTTGAGGACTCAAAGATAGTGGGAAAAGTGTGCAGGCTCAGGAAGTCGTTATATGGTCTCAAACAATCCCCAAGGGCTTGGTTTGAGAGGTTCACTCAGGCTATGCATAGATATGGCTTCAAACAAAGTAAGAAGATCACACACTATTCATTAAGCATTCCCCATAGGGTAAGACCACTGCTCTCATCGTATATGTTGATAATATTGTGCTCATAGGGGATGACTTGGAAGAAGTGCAACAGTTGAAGAAGTACCTGGACAAAGAATTCAAAATAAAAGATCTAGGAGTACTGAAATATTTTTTGGGAATTGAAGTGGCTAGATCCAAGCATGGGATCTTCATTTCTGAAAGAAAATATGTTCTTGATTTGTTGAAGGAAACTGGAATTCTTGGAAGCAAAGCATGTGACACTCCGATAGAACTGAACCAGAAGCTTAGTGATGATAGTAGTGGAGTATTGGTAGACAAAGGGAGATATCAGAGGTTAGTGGGTAAAATTATTTATCTGGCTCATACTTGTCCTGACATTGCTTTTGCTGTCAGTGTGGTCAGCCAGTTCATGCATAATCCACGTGAATCTCATCTTGATGCTATCTTTCGAATTCTTCGGTACTTAAAGTCAGCTCCTGGGAAGGGCTTATTTTTTGGCAGACATGGCCACCTTAGAGTGCAAGTGTACACTGATGCTGATTGTACATGTTCAGTTACTGATAGGAGGTCTACTTCAAGGTATTGTACCTTTGTGGGAGGTAATCTTGTTACTTGGCGGAGTACGAAGTAGAATGTGGTAGTGAGATCTAGTGTCGAGGATAAATTCAGGGCTATGGCCCAAGGTGTGTTTGAACTTTTTGGGTTTAGATTATTGTTGAGAGATCTGAGACTCAATTAGACAGACATGATGCGGTTATACTGTGATAATAAAGTTGCCATTAATATAGCTCATAATCCAGTTCAGAACGACCGAACCAAGCATGTGGAGATAGATAGACACTTCATTAATGAAAACCTCAATAATGGTACAATATGTACTCCTTTGGTGAAGACAGGTGACCAATTGGCAGATATTCTCACCAAGGGAGTTGGGAGTAGACAGTTTCACTTCGCTCTTAACAAGCTGGGTATGAGGAATATCTTCGCACCAGCTTGAGGGGGAGTGTTGAGAGTTGTTTATTTTATTATTATTATTATTGTTTATTTTTATGTTTTAAGGTTTAGTGGAGTTCTCTATGAAATTACTTTTTTATAAGACATTGAATATAAAAAATAAAAAAAATAAAAAATAAAAAAGGAGACATGTTATCTTCCTAAGTTTTACCCTATTTTCTTTCTACACGATCTAGCTCCTTCCTCTCTCGTACCTTAAACCCCAAACTGAGTTCTTTGGTGACAAAGGGGTGGTGCTCTCTATCCATTGGACTTGATAGATTTAGTTTTCTTGATTTCCTATATCAAACCAAGTGGCGACTCTACTTGTGAGGATCTCTCCGAATTTAGCCTTATGGGATATATATGGATTACTCACTCGTTTAGCCTCAGATATGGATCATGGGAATCGATTGTTGCCTCGGGTGGGATAAAAAGCCCCATGGGATCCACAAACGAGTAATCCAAATCATTCGAATCAGATAAAAGGCTAATGAAGGATGGTGAACCTCACTCTTAGTTGTTGGCATGAGATTTGTAATAGGATCAATCAGGCGGGCTTAATCTTTCTAGGTGCTAAGCTTGGTTTGGGTACCCATAGGGGTTGACAAGTACTACTTGATGGCTTTAAAGGCTTCATGATGTTGAGCCTCCCATCTGAATTCTACCTTGGCTTTACTCTTGAGCAATGGAGACCAAATGTGTGTCCGTCCAGCGCAAGCAAAAATAAACCTCCTTAACAAGTTGATTTGCCCGAGGAGCCTCTGATGTTCATTCTTATTGCTTGGAAGTTCAGCTGACTGGATGGATCAGACTTTATTCTTGTCGACCTCAATGCCCCTTTGATGCACCAAGAGTCCTAAGGAATTTCTTGTTGATCCCACAAAAGCACACTTTAGGAGATTCATGTACAACCCATGACCTCTCATCCTTTCGAATGACTTTCATAAATGAGCCAGGTGTTTTTCTTATGTAGCCAAGTTCATTACCACATCATCTATGTAATCCTCTATGATTTTCCCAATCATGCATGAAAAATTGCATTCATGGCTCGCTAATAAGTGGATCTTGCATTCTTGAGCCCGAATGGCATCACCACCCATTCAAAAGTTCAATGGATCTTGGGCATTGAAATACGGTCTTAGTAACATCATACTCAACTACATTTATCTTGTTATAGCCCGAGTGCCTGTCCATAAAAGACTAAATTTTATGTTTGCCTACAGCATCAATAAGCTGGTCGGCCATGGGCATTGGGTATTCATCTTTTAGGGTCGCCATATAATTTAGATTTCTGAAATCTATACAGTTCCTCAACTTGCCATTTTTCTTTACTACAGGTACAATATTGGAGATCCAATCAATGTACATGGTTGTTATTATAAAGCATGCCTTAAAAAATCGATCGATTTCTTCCTTAACTTTTAGAACAATTTCTGGGGACATTCTTCTAGGTAGCTATTTAAATGGCCTGAATCCCTCTTGATTGGTAGCCGATGCTCTACAAGATCCCTTTTTAGCCTATGCATTTCATGGTAATCCCAGGTAAAACAGTCCTTAAATTCTCTAAAAACAGAAATCAGCAAATGCTTGGAAATCGAGCTCTAGTATCTTGGTCACATAGGTAGGCTTATGTTCCCCACTTGCCCCTAAATTAACCTCATTGAGCGAATCTTGTACATCAGCTTTCAGATCATATAGCTCTGTTGGAGCGGATACCAATTCATCAATCTTGATGCAATCTTCTAGGATTTTCTGTTGAATTTTGCATTCAACATTGGATTTACTGGCTGATGACTGCATTTAAGCTCTTTTATTAGATAGAAAAGCTTGCATTTTGGCTACACTGACCTTTACGGCCAGTGTCTTCCTATGCTTCACGGATGATGGGTGCTTGTCTATTAGGAATCTCAAGCTTCTCATCATCATCGATCGGCGTAATCAGGACTAATGGTCGATCAAGTTGCTTGTAGATTTGAATCGGCTAATTCTTCTGTTCTTTTATCATAGTGGCTAATTTAGGCCTACCAGTCTCGTCTCTTTTAATGAATTCTACTGGGCCGATATGATCTTCAAATAACACAGCCTCTGAGCAAAGTACTTTTACAACAAAGGGCTTGTTATCAGCCCAGACCACCTCTACACATCACCATTCCAGAAGATCAGGAATTGATGTAAGGTTGATGGAATACACCAGCTAGTATAGATCCAATTTTGGCCAAGTAATGCATTGTATGATGCTCCAACGTCCACCACAAAGAAGGTCGTCATAGTTGTCTTTCTACCTACAATCAGCTCCATAGGAAGGATCGCTTTTGTCTTCGCTAGATTTCCCGTAAACCCGCACATGCTCAACTCTGTAGGGATCATCTCATACTTATCCCGATGCATTTTTAGTAGCATATCAATGACAATATTTTCACCACTGCTCCGTTATCGATCAAGATCCTAGAGTATGGTAATCCATTGATAGCCGTGTTGATATATAACGGCCTCAAGTGTTGTGACATTCCCTCGGTAGGCTTCTTAAAGATGACCTTTGTTCCTGCCTCTCCTTCAGACTTCAGTCTAATCATCAAAATTCTTGGTCTTTCAGACTTCACTTCATCTATGGTGAATGTAGGTATTGATTGATTAGCATGGTCCTCAAATACATCATCGGCCATTGATTTTTCTAGTTAGGCCCTTGCCCCAAAGGACATTGGTAATGTATAAACCATGCTTACCGAGAAATCCCTTGGAATGCTTTCAAATTGGATGTATTTATCCAATGGCCCTTCATAATCAGAATCCAAATTAGCCATATTTGTGTCCGATTCTTTTTCTTCAGAAATCGATGGCATTTTCAACTTCTTGAACTCAAAACTTACATTTTCCATCTTGACCTTCTCTTTTCCTTTACAACTTACTATCACCCTTGGGACGATATCCTCACTTTTTTGATTACTTCGATCTACTCATTTTGTCTCAAGTCGATACTTGGCCTCCCAATCCTGAGTGGACTGCCTTAACCTCTGTAGTCTTTTCTTCTGTGTCTTAATAAAATATGCTTGCTCTGGAATTCGGGATGCTCCAACTTCCTCCATCGGTTTGATTCTACCTGAGTGAGAACAACCATCCTTGGAGACCGATAATAATGTGGATACTCCTCTCTCTCCATATCTTGAATGTCTTGTCTCGGTACCCACTGAAATTGTTCATGTCTTGGAAGCTCGATAACTTGTATGACTCTCGATTAGGATAGCTGAGGCAACTACGTATCAACCTTCTTGGGCTTTGAGGCTAATACACATTTATTATCTTTCTTCGATTAAGATCGAGTTGGCATCTTAGTCTTTCACTTGGGGCATAAGCCTCGTTCAATCAACTTGATCATCCATTGTAGAGTTGGATTTATGCTTGTATCTGTCTCGGCCTTTTTTTTGGTAACTTCTGAGGCCATTTTTTCATTCAAAGTTTGTCCATCCTCTTTTTAGCCGATTTTAGCAGCTACCACATCCATCTTTTTCCTTGGCTTATAGAGGACTTCAAAGTTGTGTACGACCATGTTTGTCCCCACCACTGCATAAAACAGATTACTGTCTACCCCCATGACTTCCTTCTCCTTTTTTATAAACTTCAAGTTCCATTTATCGACCATATCCTATAAAAATTTTAGAATATGAGATAGTTGTTAGTATGTGACCCCAGGAGTTATGCCACTTGAAATACTGCTTTCCTTTTAGCTCATTAGCCGAATGCAACTTGACATTTTGTGGAAATCGAATTTGTCTATCAATCAACATAAAATCAAAATTTTGATCATACATTACAATATTAAAATAATATTGCTTGCAGGTCTCAAAAGGTTGCTTTTTGACCAACGATAGTTGTGCCTTAATTGGTTTTGACAATGGCTGGCACAAGTATGACTGTTTTGATACAATCTCGGTCGCATTAACCTTGGTGTTAATTTTACTCTCAATTGTATGTATTTTGTAATTGGGATCCCTATAGTAGGTTCCTTAGAGGAAGTTTTTCCTTTCTGTTCCTCTTCCAGCATACATTTATATCAGGTTTCTCTAATTACCAGCTTGAATAAATCGCAAAAACCTATGCCTTCGAACTTCTTCCGGAGCTCAAAGGTAAGCCCTCCCAATGCCATGTTGATGAACTCTTCCTCACGTAGCATGAGTTTGCAATGGTATTTAGCCTATTTAAATCTAGCGATATATGTTTTGGCTGATTCGCTTGGAATTTAATGCAACCTTGTCAAGTCGGCCATAGAGACTTCGGGCTCAGTTGGTAGAATTGAGTATGGAAGGCTTCCTCCAATTAGTTCCAAGTGTGGAAAGAGTTTAAGGAAGGTTAATGTACCAACTAAAAGCCACTCCAATCAGAGAATTAGGGAACATCTTCATAAGCATATCCCCTTGGTGACTTATTTCCCCGCTCTGGACCAGAAAGCAACTGATATGCTCCACGGTCGATTGATCACTCTCACTGGAAAATGTAGTAAAATTAGGAACTCTGTATCCTCTCGGTAGAGAAGTTCTCTCAATTGTTTCGCTATGCAGCCTCTTGTATACGGGCCTCTATGTCCTATGAAGTAAACCACCGAAGTCTTAATGTATGACTTCGTCAATCTGATCTCAATCAACCCTCACAGTTTGGGCAGGGACGTGACCCCTTAGACCAATTTCATGTCTTGGTGTAGGTCTTTTGTACCATGTAGGTTCATCATCGATTTCTTTAAGATTTCCAAACAAAGGGTTAACCTTCCCCCACTGCTGTTTCAACCCTTGCCCATTTTGGCCAAGAGTTGGTTCCTTGAGGGTGATACCTACCCGGGCTGGAGCCTGTGGTGGATTCATGGTTTCTCTTAATACCTTTTTACCATTCCTCTTCAGAGGGATAACATACTTCTCAGTTTGTGAATGGGAAGGCACATTGTGGCTTGCCCCCAACCCAACCTGAGATAGCAAGGTTGGTAGTGATGCGGGCTGTGAAAGGCCACCAGCTTGGTGTTCCTTCCACCAGCTTGGTAGTACATCTCAATCATTTGGACAAAGGTCTGATCTTGCCTAATGGGCATCTGAATGAAACGTTGATTAAAGTGTTCTATATGCTACTTCCCATGTTAGACAAGTTAGCTTAGCTTGGTACCGAATTGTTCGAAGAGTCTACATCGCCAGTAGACACATGCGAGCCTACCTCTTGAGAAGGGCCCTTGGATTTTGTTCTTTTTTGAGCCATTTCACACTGTCCCACCGGGCATGCCAAAAATTATTCACTAATAAAATCTGTGGTATGTGCTTGGGCATGCCAGTGTCCGCTTTGACTCAAAAAGGTGCTATGTAACTCAATCTAACTTCTAACTCTAATGATTATTAACAAGATAATTAATAATAAAGTAATTTAAAGGGTAATAGAAACTCACAATCACTCAAGAACATACGCCATAATGGTTAAGGAAATATAAAACAAGATCTATGTTAACAAAAGCAAAATATTGTACACTCGACTCTATTTATAGACAATATTAGTAACTGCCTTCAATAGTGGGGGCGTGGCTTCTCATTGCTAGGCATGATTGTTAACCATCCTGTGGATACTCGCAGTTTTACCCACGCTTTTCATTTAAAATCTCTTTCAAATTCAAAATTCAAATTCGAGTCACCACTTAATTTTTAACGGAAAACTAAGAAACCTATTTAAAAGCAAATTGATCTTTTGGAAACCAGAAATTTCTAGGTCCGGGGATTATAGAATAAGAGGGGAGGGAGCCTAGCAGACTAAAACACCCCCTCTCATCCTATCTCGTGATAGGCCTCTACTCAACATCATTTTTAATTATTAATCTAAGTATACCCTCAACTAATACATATGTATAAATATACAATGCAAAAGCATGTCTAAAAGGGTGTAAGATTGCTAACGATAAAATAGCATTCAAAACCACATAATTCAAGTAGCAAGCTATATGATGTGCAAATAGGGAACTAGGGAACTTACCCAGGGGACTAGTCGCGAATACTAAATGTGCAATGCATATAAATAAAAAATAAAACCTAAGAAATGGTCTCTAATTCATATATACAAATAAAGCAAGACTTAGTTCTAAGGTGTCACACATGGAGTCAAAAATCAATTAAAATCAAAGAACTAGAGAGAGGTTGAGAAATCGTACCTCATTAGCGCTATAAAACAAAGGGATAGTCCACGTGCTTTGAACAAGATATACTTTAGAATCCTAAGTAACATGCTTAAATTTCTAGCTTAAATCCACTAAGCATAGAAAGAGTTGATATAATTATGAATTCCTTCTAATTAGTTGGAGATACAACACCTCTATAGATATGCAAGTCTCAACTAAGAGCCAATGTAATGTCTATGTAGAGATGATATAATCCCAACATGATCATAAGGAACCCATAGTTATGTTCAACTAAGGTCAACCTAATCCAAGAATTAGTAATAACCATAAGTATCAACATGCATGAATGAATGTGTGAACATGAGCAAGAATGAGCCATGAGATATTCATTGGTTTGGATCATTTAGCCTCTAGATTTAAGTCCAATTAATCATTATTAAAACATGGTATAAGCCCCAAGGCTTTAGGAGACCATTTAGGCTAGAGTTAACAAGGTTTCTTAAAACTGTGACAGAATTACAGGAATTACAGAGAGTAAACCTGAATCTAGAAAATAAAAACATTATACTTCCAAAGGTTGGATCTTAATGGTTTTTGAGTATGTCATGCCTCTGTGAGTCTAGTTTCTAACCCAAAAAGGAAATTAAAGATCAAAGAGTTCAATCTCTGGGAATTGGGTAAAAACTAGGCATCACTCAGAAATTTACTACTCTCTGTCCAAAGGATTTGTATGATTTTCTAGAAATAGTACATAAATCCGAATGACCCTAATCATTTTAGAGGATCTTATTCACACATTAAACTTCATAGAAAAATTTATTTAAAGCAAAGAAAGCTTGATTAAGGTTCTGGTCTTCTTAATTTAAAATGGACTTACTGTTCTAAAATTTTGGACAGAGAGTGACTAGTTCACAAATCATAAGATCAAACCATCCTAAGTATGAAATTCCATCAAAACAAAAAATCGAGTGACACATATATGAGTTATGAACAATCTCCAATTGGTCTCATTCAATTCCCATGGACCATGATTTAATTAAAAATCTTTGATCACAGTGGGTTCATGAATTCACTGCACCAATATTGGCTTAGTATTCATGGTCTTAATTAAACCTAAGCTATTCCCAACTCCCCTCCCAAATACATACTTCTTGAGGCATCTAGATTCATCTTATTTAATTCTCCTCCCAAATTAATGATCCTTGGAGACTAAATAAGACCAAGTCCACATAAATCTTCATAGGAATATGGAAAGGATTCCATGAGATTTCAAATTAGAGGACCCAAATCATATGTTTGAGATTGGATCTAATAACTTATGTGGGGATATGACCATAATCAACCTTAGTTCTCATATGGATCATAAGATCATAGAGAGAATAAAGGATCATCCTCAAGGGAATCCAATGAGATATTGAGGATCTCATAGACCCCAAGAGAAAATATAAACAAAAAGAAACAAAATCAAAATGGGAATCCCAAACTTGATTTTTCTTAAACCCAAACTTGTTTTACAAACTTATTTTGTCTTAAACCCAAGGTTATATTTAGATCTAAATCAATGAAGAGCATAAAAGAGGAAATTAAATCACAAATTCTAGTGGTGTGTGATGAAATGAGGTAAGAAGAGAGGTTTTGAAAATGTGTAAAAATCCTAGATCTATGAATTTGTGATTGAATTCTAGCCTAATTCTATGTAGGATTAGAAGGTTACCTCTAATAACCTCGGGATTCTTCTCAATTCTTGAAGAAGATCTTCCAAATTCTTCAATTCCTTCTTCAAATTCTTCAAAGTTCTTCAAAGTTCTTGATTCTTCCAAAATCCTCGTAGTTTCTCTCAATTCTCTTTCTATATTTCAATATATTTTACTTGCCCAAGAAGAAGATGGGCGAAAGATCCCTCTAATGGAGGTGAAGACCTACTTATATAGACCATTCTCAAAGGGGCAAATAGGTAAATTTGGGTGAAAAACCCATGTGCAAGAATATTCCATACGTATTTGAGAAAAACAGTCTGTTACAGCGAGCGGCACTCACTGAGTTGTCTGCAACACTCAGCGAGTGCCGTTCCAGCACTCACTGAATGCCGGCACAGCACGCAGTGAGTGTCGCCAGCATCTCCGCATGCCGCAGCTAACAGAAATCCCACCTTTTTATTATTTTTCAAATGTATACTTATATATTATATATGAACTACTTTTATATCTTTTCTTGGTTTTCTTTTCTTTTATTCTTCTTCAAAAATTCTTTTATTCTTTTCCTTTCAAAACTCTCTTTTTTATTTTTTCTTTTCAAATCACTATATATGTATTGAAATTAATTTCTAGACTGTCTTTCTTCATGCGTACTTCACATCTGGACTTCTCGAACACCCGGTTTTCTCTCTTTTCTCCTTTGAAAACTTTATTGGGGCTTGAATAATCCTTCGAAGAACTTGAATTACTTAGAAAATCTTCAAATTTTACCGAGCATTGTCATCATCAGTCTTAAAGGTAACCATCCCCTGAATTCGACGGTCAGTCAAAATTGGGGTGTCTACACATCCACTATGCATCGTATGATTTCCATGTCTTTACCACATTGCACTTTAGTTGCAATAACCACTCCTTAATTCATGCTTTTGAAGCACCTACGTTATCATTCTTAATTGTGCCCAACTTTCCAAGGTATGTTATATCACTTTGCCCTTCTTCTGAACATTGCCCTTTTTGTCAGATGATGTGTTGCTTTTATTTCTTGACGTTCTGCTAACTGTTGCATTTTGGTCTTGAACCTATGGGACCTACATAATGATCACCAGTCTCCTGGACTGATGTCAGCTATATTTGTTTCTATTTCTTGATCTCGGTCTAACTGACTATGATATGACTAAGATATTCCTTTACTGTAAACCAGTGTTTTACGTAGTCCTCGGTCTCAAGGCCGATGCACATGTTGTTCATGATGTCTTGTCCTTTCGCCTGCAAAAAGATATCAGTCTTAACTTTGTACTCGGGCATCTTTCTTTTCTTTCCTTGGCTGCTTTAGCCAACTATTTCTGTGGAGACCTCCTCTGACCACGTGACCTCCATGTGACGTGAAAACAAGCCCAAATTAGGTATAAACACTAACTCCACTTAGATCAATGGCTACGATGGAAGATTGTATGGATGGCTCTGATTACATCTTCCACATTTGGCGGGTCATGATAAATGTCATCCCCATGAAATCATCATTGTCCTCAAGGATGGTATTGCAAGGAAAAAACTTAAACACTACCATGAAAAAGAAAAGAAAAACATCATAATTTTTATTGTCTATCTTTTTCATGTCTAATGCACTCTCAACCAAATTAATGAACAAAGTAATTGGTAATGCAAATAGACAATTCTTTGGTCTTATGTAACCCACAAATAATACTCTTTTAGCCTTCATCTCTAACTTAAAGTTTTGCAATTGCAAACATTTAATCTTCTACTATTCCACTTTATTTACCTCTTGGATAATATTCCAGTCCCAAGGAGTTTTTGGCTTCTGACATAGCTACTCATTCTTTATTACATTGTCCTCCAATGGATGCTTTCACTAATCTTCATTAACTTTTTTCCAAAAAAGAGAGGCTTTTGGAAATAAGTGGCCAAACTTATTTCCTAACTCATTTATATGAGTGATAACAGAAGCGTTTAGACTCTATTTTCCCAACTTTACAAAATCTTGGGCCCCTTCCATACCAACCTCTGCTAAAGTTTCCTTGAAGGATATAATATTTTTTCTGAAATAAAAAGTTTTCCACGTACTACACCAAACCCTGTAATGGGGGGTATATAGGACACTCACTAGGTGACCCTCGTTGACTCTATATATCAAATTCCTTCATTGATAGGACCACCAATCTCACCAACAGTTCACGGTCTCTGATTCGTATCCAATATTGCATTCTTAACTTCATGATTTTACCCTTATTGGACACAAAATTATCACTTATATTGGGAGATTTAATGGATAAATTGTACTTTTGTTGTTCTTGTTGTTGTGCACTTTTTGTTAATAAAATCTCTTTCTTGTAGGTTTTGGCGACTTGTTCAAAGTGGGAACTAACCTTGTTGGTTCTTATTTTTTAAGAAGAGGAGGAAATCCATCCCAGCAAAGGCGGATCAATCCGGCCTTCTGAGCATATCGATCCGCGTGTTTTAAAAGATGTCACCATCAAAATCGAAAAGAGCGGATCGATCCGGCCCTTAGAGCGGATCGATCCGCTATTTTGAGGGACATTTTGCGATAAGGATCCGTAAATGGATCGATCCGGCCTTTAGAAGGGATCGATCCGCGGCTTCCCGAGCAGATTCCAATAGCCCAGATGAAAGGCGGATCAATCCGCCTGTTATGAAGGGATCGATCCGCGACTTCAGTTTTTCCTTTTTTTTATTTACAAGTTTGTCATTCTTATGTTTTTGTATAAATAGGAAGAGATGGTTTTATTTTAAAAAATCTTGTATTGTTTTCTCCCAACATTCTTCTTCTTCTCTCATTTTTGGGAACCCACTTGGGTTCCCTTCTATTTCTTCTTCATTTGTATAAACTTGAAGCTTGGATTGAAGTTTTAATGGCTTGGTATATTTTCTATCTCTTCTCTTTTGATGATATTTGATCGGTAGAGAACAAATCATATTTATATGCCTTAACGTGCGTTTGTTAGTACCTTTTTATCCTGTTTTTGTATATTTTTACTTCGTTTTCTATTTTCTGACAGGTTTTGGAAGAAATCAAGTATATCAGGTTAAACAGGGTGAAAAAGCAAGCAAAAAGAAGCTAAAAAAATCAACATCGCGCGAGCGACTTGCTCGCGCGAAAATCCCAGAATCGCTCGCACGAGATCCCAATCATCGCGCTCGCGCGGCCCGCTCGCGCGACATATGTAAAAAATGGAACTTGCGTATTTCACTCTACTGATGATTCCTACGCGAACAAAACTGCCTAATTACATCTGGAAAGCTAAATACAGCAGTTTTAGTACGTTTGGGGTTAGGAAAGCTTCCAAAAACTTGTTGTAAATCTATATATACCCTATTTTACTTCAATTTAGGGGTTGGGTCATTAATAGACACATCCTATATACAACCATATATACATACTTTCAGCCATTGAAGGGAGGGAAGCAAGGAGAAAAAGAAGAAGACCAAGGATTTCCATGGCCTCCTCCATCAACTACTTGCCATCCGCCACTTCCATGGACAACTAGACTCTAGATCTAGGGTTTCAATGAAACCCTAGCCAAGTAATAGGGTTTATTTATGTTTTAATTTTAGTTTTATTATGTATGGATGACAGTTACATGTTTCGAGGATTTTTATAAATAAATTGTATTTTTATGGATTAATTCATTACTTTCAAAGTTTATTCTTGTCTTAGATCTATTTTGATAGTGATGTGCTCAATGATCTATGCTCGCTGTGCTTGTTTAGATTATTTACATGTGATGGTGCTTTATTGAATTGTGCTATCAAGTATCCGAATAGTCCATGCCTAGATTAGACGGATTATGTCACAACCCTAGTTTAGTGTGGGATAATTCGTGCTAACCGAAGATGGATTATGTTGGTACTTGAACCATAGTTATTTTCTTGATGGAGGAATTGGGCTTGTAGCTACAATTCCCCATTATCATCCAACTTAATAAGCTAAAGTAATTCATAAATACTCCTATTATAAAGCTAGTGGTGGATTTGCAATCCTAGGTTCCTTTAAACTTATTATAAAAACAAATATTTCATTGCTTTCATAATTTAGATTTACTCTTATTGTTTCTTAGTTTAATTAAAATTCAAATCAAAATCTCGTTTTCATAATTAATTAGATTTAGGTTTTAAAATTAAAACGCGGTAGTTAATCAATCTATGTGGGTTCGACCTTTACTTCCACACTGCAAATCTTTAGAAAAGTAAAGTACACTTTTTATATCTTGATATTGACAACATCAATATTGCTATGATTTCTATTATTAGTTAGATTTACTTAGGTTGTGGATCATGAACTCTTGGATTTAGTGTTGTAGCATTTCTAGGGTTCATTTGTGTAGGATTCAAAACTAAGGGCTTCATCTTATTTGTATTGCATTTTTGATTGTCAAAACTTAGACTTTGAATCCTACCCCATGTATTTCATATGGAATATTATGTAACCTTGTGTTTTGCACTCCATGTGTTTGATAAATGTTGTGTGTGGGATTTAAAACTTGGGGTCTTTATCTTTGATGTCAAGCATCTTTGATTGTTCAAACTCTTCGTAGGTGATTTGTCCACCAAGTAGATTAGTTAGTGTAGGGTAGACAAATCATTCAGATTAGAAGCCATAGAGGCTTCATCTTGTATGTCATGCATCCTAGATAGTCAAACGTTAGCTTCAAATCCGTTTCTATGGAAATCTCAAAGCTTCCTTCATCTTCACATAGATGCACTCCGTGTGTTTGATAATATGCCACAATGAAATGTTACCTTAGAATGTTCTTGAAACACTCGTCCATATCATCTTGTTGTGACCCAAGATGGGGGGAATGATCCCAACCTATTACTTTTTAGATTAGTATTTATTTATCCTTTTCTCCTCCAAAAACCAAACAAAAAGCCGCAAGACGCAAAGTCATTTTTATTCCTTTTTATCATCTTATCTTACTCCTTTCTTTTGAGCATTATAATTAGTTACTAAACTTCCCAAACGTTGTTCTTGTATCAATCCCTGTGGACTCGACACCCTACTTCCAACATACTACGTTTTTAATAGGGTTAAATAAGAACTTGATTTTGACAACATCAGTCTCCTAACCATAGAGGACAATTGATCGGCGATGAATAGTTCCCGTTTATGGTCCTAGAGTTACGGTTTGTTAGACCATTTCATTTAGTTATTAGTTTTTTTATTAATGAGCAGTCTGTATTTTGTAGGTTTTAGAGCTTTAACTTGAAAATGTACTAAAATTTAATGATTAGTGGCTTTGGAAGACATTATGGGTTCAAAAGATGATTCCGATGAAAGCTGGAGACAACAGAAGCCTTGGTAAATTGCATTTTTGACAAGGAATACTTTGAATTTGAGAAATTTCTCCAAAGATATAAAATGTAGATCTTCAAGTTATGGGTGCGTGGTAGCAAATGGTGAGTCAATACGAGATCCGAGTCAAAAGTTATCGTAATTCTATGATCGGTGCGCAAAGTTGAGAAAATCTGAGAAAAGTTGGAAAAATGGCATCTCGCTGGAGCAAGCCGCTCGTGCGACCTGTTGAAAAAGCCAATAATGCATACTTTAAGGTATTGAAGAGCCATGTGCGATCCGAATTGGCTGAATACATCCAGAAACGTAAAAACAAGCAGTTTTAGTGCGATTAGGCTAAGGAAAGCTTCTTAATCCTTCCAAAATCTACGTAAATCCTATTCTAAATCAATTTTGGGATTACACAACATTATACACATCCTTCCATAACTAAAACTTCAGCTATTGAAGAGGGAGAAGCAATGAGAAGAAGAAGAAGAAGAAGAAGACCAAGGATTTCCCTGGCCTCCTCCATCAATATCTTGCCAATCTTCAATTCTATGGCCGCTTAGACCTAGATCTAGGGTTTCAATGAAACCCTAGCCAAGTAATAGGGTGTTATTTATGTCTTTCTTTTAGATTTTATTATTTATGGATGATTATTAAATGTTTAGAGGATTTTAATTAATAAAATCGTATTCATTTTTTTTTTGCTGAGAATAAAATCGTATTCATTGATTAAATCGTTACTTTCAAAATCTATTCTTGTCTTAGATCTATTTTGGATGTGATGTGCTCAATAGTCTATATTTGATGTGCTTGTTTAGATTATTTACATGTAATAATGCTTATTTGAATTGTGATATCAAGTAGTCGAATAGTTCATGCCCAGGGATGACGGAATGTGCCGCAACCCTAGCTTAGTGTAAGACACTCTATGCCAACCGAAGATGAATTATGTTGATGCTTGAATCGTAGTTATCTTCTTGACGAAGGAATTGGGAGTAGCTACAATTCCCCATTATCATCCAATGTAATAAGCTAATTGAATGCATAGATATCCTTATTATGAAGCTAGTGGTGGATTTCCAATCCTAGGTTCAATACACATATTTGTCAAAACAACTTTTAATCGCTTTCATAGTTTAGATTTATTTCCTTAATTTCTTAGTTTAATTAAAATCAAAATCAAAATTCTGTTTTCTAAATTAACTAGGTTTAGGTTTTAACATTAAAGTGTTTTAGTATTTTAATCTCTGTGGGTTCGACCTCTACTTCCACACTACAAATCTTTTAAAATAGAGTATACTTTTATATCTTGATTTTGACAAGATAATCTTTACATACATGTACCAATTTGACTGTGGTCCCTAGTGGTGAAATAGCACTCAAAGCTTCATTAAACGTTGCGGTATTATACCCAATTTCTGAACGATTCTAACAGATATGAATGAGTGTGTGGCACCCGTGTGAAATTAAACTTTAACATAAGAATTAAACAAGGTTAGAGTACCTTCCACTATTCATTGCTTAGACAATTGCTCCTCATAAGTACCTTCTTCATACACTGTGTCCTCATAACCAGCAGTCTCGGGGATAACAGCATTCAGGCGGGCTGGTCCTTACTGACCATACTTACCTTTTCTGGGGGCCCTGCAGTCCTTACATTTGTGACCCGATATGCAGCAATTATAGCACACAACTCGCGGATGATCAGAATGCCTAGGTCTTTTTTTTTCGAACTCGGTGGCCGGGGACACCACAATTGAAGTAGTCATCATTGTTGTTCCTCCTATTGCTCGAGGCAGATTCTGCTATACTACCTATGTCTGCTTAGGTTTCTTCCCTCCATGCCAGGTTCTTTTTTGTCCTTGAGGGTACACAAGTTTCTATCTAGGATAACTTTCCTGTAAAGGTCGATTTCCAAATGGTTTCGGATTCTGACAACCATCATTTTCCAATCCAGTAGCCAATCTCACCAAAGCCTCAAATGACTGGTTCAAGTGCCCCATAGTCAAATGTCAGAGAGTTGAGTTGAGATCCTGGTGATATTTCTTGATTTTCTTCTTGGGTGTGTCCACCATATGTGGAGCAAAGTAGGACAACCGTTCAAACCGAGTAGTGTACTCGCGGACTGTCAGATTTCCTTGTGCCAATTCCTTGAACTCTTTCTCTCTCTTGTCCTTATTTTCTTCAAGAAAATACGTCTCGAGAAATCTTTCCTTGAACACCACCTAGGGCATTCCCCTTGTGACTTCTTCCCCAATAGTTGCCTTTTTGACATCCCACCAATCTGTCGCTACATATGACAACTGAAAGATACCCAAACACCTCTTTTCTAATTTTGTACACTCTATAGCCACAAAGATACGCTCTATCTGGCGTAACCATTGCTCTGCTTGCCAGGGTTCGTCGGTACCAGCAAAATATTCTGATCGCAGTACGCGAAATTCTTTGAGAAGCTTATCCCCAGTCTGGTGGGCTTGCCTCTCATTTCTGTTATGATTCCTATTCCAATTATTGTTCCCTGTGTTCTGATCACTGACCCTCTCTAACCGCTCACAAAAGCCTCAAACATCCCAGTTGGATCTGTTACCGAGGGTGCAACTTCAATAGCAGTGGGACAAGGCCTGAGATTTCTAGCAACCATATGATTGGGAAAAAGGTATCTACTCATTAAACAACAGAATTCGGTCAATCTCTAGATGTGGAAGAAAAGTCTCAACAATTGATTCGTGCCTTGACGTAGCATAAATCATGAAAGTGTTTCATTTCCTTTATGGCTCGTAGGTTGTGACAAGTGTAAGTAACCAATTGTCCCTACAAGAAATAACTTAATAGCATTTCTAAATGTCGAGGATATCATTAAACATAAAGCTCCAAATTCAAAACCATATTAAACAATTACATCAGTCATTGTCATAGGCACAACCTGCCTTATTCAATTATCTAATGAAGTGTTTATTACATCTCCAAAATTCAAAAACATAAGAAATATAAAATAGCCCTCCTGGAAAGTCACCTACCTCTAACTAGCATAGTCGAAATACTCTAGTTGCTCCTGACCTTGAAAATATGGACATAGAGTCCAGGGCGCATCAACGCCGTCAGCTTATGCAAGCTGGTGAGTAAAATAAACATGTACTCGCAATGTATGTATAAGCATATATAACGTTACAGTTTCAACTTTAAAATAATAATTCAAGGTGCCAACTTCAACTTTTATAATCACGGTAAGACAATATGCAAATGAATATGTGACCGTGCATGAACAATGTAATATCTCATCTTACTGACTCTTTTCTCTCGATAAAACACAAGGTCACATCGTTCAAACTTCCTCATTTCTAGTACCTTGAAATATTCGGGCAGTCACACTATAGTACAACGGGTATCAGGGAATGTCCAGTCAGCCTTGATCTATGGCATCACACTATAATACCACCACAACATACTAGAGATAATCTTGATCAGTATCCAAAACTCGGGTGTCAGGGTGTGTCCGTGGAGGCGTCACACACTATAGCACTACCATGGGTGCCAGGAAGTGTCCAATATACCACCGTCATATTAAAAAGGCACCCTAGAACCACATCATCATGACATCTACTACCTTGATCCATGACATAACCATGCATGTTGACTCAACCTCGACCCTACCATGCATGTCAATGTCATGAATCACAACATCATTTTAATTACAAATCCGAACATCCGTATGAACATAACTCTCAGTCTTAATCGTCCTTACCAATCCAGTTCTTAAAAGTAAGTCGTTAAAATAGTATATCTTTCAAACAGTTCCTTAAAAACTTTTAAAACCTTTTCCAAACATTCCCTTACTGAAAAAGAAGCAAATTGCCCAAAACACCCCGTCACGCAAGAGGGTTGCACGAGCGATTAGGCTCTTTTCATGAAATCTATTAAAAACTCAATTTTTCCCAAATTCGTACAGGTCGAGGAAGCGGGCCGCGCGAGATGAAGTAGAGTCGTCTTCTTCAACCTTTTTCCCCTGTCTTGAATTTTTGGACTGATTTTGACCCATTTCTGCATTCTAATTTAAACATGTTATGTAATATATGGATTTCTTCATTTTTTCGCATAGATTACAAATATGTAATCAAATTAAACTGATACTAATTCTCTCTCTCAATTTTTGCGATTAAAGTAAAGGTGTCAAAACTTTAAATTCATAATGCATCGCGATATGGATGAATTACATCATAGTATTCGAACTACAGTCTAATGGGGCTAAGATCTTTCATTTCTAATTCACGAAACTAATTTTGGTTAAGTTTCAGAAAACTCCAATTTCAAGCTTCAATGGTATATGTATATATATACATACACACACACATACATATATACAAAAATGTACATATATACACGTTGGGAGTGAGTTTGAATTACTCACAGAGGTTCTAGGACTGAGAATTCGATGCCGAGAATTTTGCCATGAATTCCGTCATTTGAAATTCCTACTCCTCTTTTGATATAAGAGTATATATCTATGTATATATATCTATGTAAATATATATATATATATATGTATATACTCTGTTGTTGTGTATGTTTGAGAGAAATCAAGAGAGAGTTGAGAGAGTTGAGAGGGATAGTGAGTTCGTGAGAGAATTTAAGAGACTGAGTGATATATATATATATATATACTGTTAGTAGATTTGGGCTCCAAGCAATTCATAGGAGATCATCTCGTGTGGTTGAGCTCATGTGTTCCCTCACCCATGTTGCGATATACTCGTAGCTTAAAATGAAAACTGGTATTTTACGGTTGTAATAAAAATACAGAAAAATAGTATTAGTGTAGGAAATAAATTCTGGGTTATATAAAAAATATACAATACTTTTCAAATCCGTAGCAGGTATTTTCCATATTTATAAAAATTACGGTTTGACCCCAAACAAAAATTAAAAATACATATTGCACCAAAAAGTCATTTTTATAGTCACGAAAATAAAATAGATTTTGGAAATCATATCAGAGGGTCTCATTGATAGAAATGAAATATAATATTTATTAATGAAAAAGAAATTACAGGGTATTACAGATCACCAGGAACATTTTGTCTCTCTCAGAGCATAAGCATTGGGAAAGGAATATAAAAGAGGTGTGGGGTATTTTCCACAACTCTATTAATTGTATTGAAGAGCTCAAAGAGGAAGAGTTGCATGTAATGGAAAGTCAGTTTTGAGTTGGTGAAGACATCGGCATTTAGGGATGCCACGTTTGATTCTTAAAATAGTAGCCACTTACTTTTAAGGAAATTAAGAAATTAAGAAACCATTTTTAAAAAAAAACTACTGTTCTTCGAAAACTAGAAATTCCTAGGTTCGGTATTATGGAATGAGAGGGGAAAGAGCCCGTTGGGATTAAAGCACCCCCTCTCATCCTATCTCATGACATGCCTCTACTCACCATCCTTATAATCAAATCATCAATCTAAATGTGCCTTCAAATAATACGTACATATATATACACACATTTCAAAAGCATGTTGAAAGGGTATAAGATTGCTAATAGAAAAAGGCATCCAAAATCCAAGTAGAATCAAATAGCAAACGAATGATATGCAATAGAGAACGAGGGAACTTACCTGTGATCTAGATGCAAATAGGAAACATGCAATGCATGCATTCAACAAAAAACCTAAAAAAAAAAATGTCTCTAATACACAGACACATAAGGTATTCACCTAATTTACAAGGTGTCGCACATGATAAATGAGCGACTCACCTCGGGTACGCTACAAAACAAGGGTTAGTCCAACACCGATGCTTGAAATTGTATTCTGTACATACCCAGTATAGTAAAAATTACAGAGGAGATTAAAACAAAATTTTCCATAATTTTTTTTTTCTACAAAATTAGCCAAAGAGGAAGAAGATATTAATTTGTCTCACTTATGAAACTGACTGAACGAGAAATACATATCACAGAGCAGTGTATATATATGTATATATCTAACCGTGTGAATGTTATCTCCTATCATATAGCCGGCACCATTAGCTAGTTGGAGAAAAAGGTGGATTAAACCACTTAGAAGAGAAATTTTAGTCCTAGGTTGAAAGACCTAGTCAAATCACCATGTGATATTATATCCCTCTATAAATAAAATAAGGGGCAATTAGGAATTAACCCAAATTAAGAAAAGCATAGTGGCTTAGGTATAACTAGAAAAAATATTTGGGAGTAGGTCCACTCCTCGGTGTTTTTACAAATCTACCCCAATATTGGTCAACTCTAAGAGAGTTTTACCCTCTACACCTCCGGTGACCTCGCCTGACCTCCGACGGCTACAACCATCACCTCTTCTGACCTCTGACGACCTTACCTGAGCTCCGGCGACCTCGCCTGAGATCTGACGACCACCTACCTCCACCAACAACCACCACCACCAACAATCACCACCACAACCTCACCTTACTTCCGATCACCACCATGACCTCATCTGATCAACCTCCTTCTCAACCAAACTACCAGATCAACATACAATGATCAGAAAACATGTTTTGGAAAATTTATTTCTCATACCACCGAAAAAAAAATTTAAAAAAAAGTTGTGAAATTTATCAACAAAAAGTTGTGAAATTTCACAGAGTTCGTGAAATTTCACGAAATCACCACAGCTACACCAAATCTCTGTTGATCGCCACCATGACCTCACCTAATCGATCTCTTCACAACCAAACCACCACATCAATATGAAATGATCACAAAACAAGTTTCTGAAATTTAATTTCTCGTACCAGTACCGAAAAAGTTGTGAAATTTCACAAAGATTATGAAATTTCACATAAAAAGTGTTCTAGCAAACATTGCAAAAACATTTTACAAATTTTAGCATTCATATCGATCTGCAACTTGTTTTTTTTTGCATAAAATCTATATTTTTACAACCTACTCAATGAGAGCTATCAAACAAGTATCATTGTTGATATCAAACTCTGGAAAAAAAATTTGAGAAAGTTCACTGACGTTTTTTTTTATAAATATCACCAAAAAAAAAAACCAGTTATGTGCCAGATCTGTGGTGGACCCGACCACCATGTTGGTGGCGTCGTCTTCATCCACACCGGTGAAGTGGCTGTGAATGTTCAGAGACTGAGTGCGTTCGTACAATGATGGTTTTTGTTTATCCTGTATTTGGAACTAGATCTCACAATGGCTCGAAGATGGTGGTGGTTGGCTCACGATAGCTCGGTGATGGCGGTGTTTGGCTCACAAGGGCAGTGGTGTGCGACGGTGATGGTGCGCAATGGTGGTGATGAGCTATGGTGCCGTTAGTGATGAGGACAAAATCGTTGTTGATCGATGATGAAGATGAGACGCCGACGATAGTGGTTGTGGTGATGACGGTGGTCCCCGGTGATGGCAGTGGTCTCGGTTGGTGGTGGTAGGTGGTGTTGCTGAGAGAGAGAGAGAGAGAGAGAGAGGGAGAAATGAAAATGACAAATACAAATAAGAATAAATATGTCCCAAAAATATGTAGTCAACTGGTCAAAGGACTTATTCCAATTAACTTATTGAATAACGTCCTTATATTACCAAAAAGATTTCCTTTGTGTCTTTAAACCAAATAATTCTCCTAATTGGGGATTTAATACCAAATTTCGGATAAAACAATTAAGTGATTTTCTTTACAAATAAAATATATCACAACCACACTCACTTGTAATTTTGATAAAACATTACAACAATAACCAAATGCTTTGAAAGTTACACAACATTAAACTACATTGAGAGTTTCTATTTTTCATTGAAAGTGGTTATACTCCAAAGCCACTCTTAATCCTGGCAAAATTATCATGCCTCGGAAACAAAAAAATATATATATAAAAAAAAATGTACATACTAAAAATATCTTATGGATGCACTAAAAAATTTCACATTCCCATAGATAGTCGCGGTTTGTTCAAATGGATCTATCAAAAACCACTTCTTCTTTATTCTCATGGGAAAAAAATCATAAATTTGATCACATGCATACTTAGATGCAAAAAAGAACTCCAGGATTGGGGATACAACTTTAAAAAATCTTGTTTTCCATTAGAACCACCACTACCCCTGTGTGTTTTCCTGTTTGCATATGATGTATGAGTATATGTAACTCCAATCAATCTCTCTGATGAAGTCAACTTCTAATGCTTGAGTCGTCCACAAATTAACTACATCTTATCTAACCAATCTAGTCTAGCAAATTTTCTGACCACTCTATAAGAAAATTCTTGACGTTTGGGATTAAATTGTTAACATAAACCTTTTGCCCCTATCACAGCAAAAGATGAAAATCAAAACTGGTTTGTGAGCAGAAGAAAATTCTTGAAGTTTGAGGTTAAATTTGTTAACATCACCCTTTCACCCCTGTCAAAGCAAAAGATGTAAATCATCTATGTATCAGTATATAAGGAGGTGAAAAATCAAATCAATACAAAATACTTGTCAAAAAAATCTGGATTTTTTTTTTACAAAAATGAAGTCTTTGATTTTTACATTTTCAATTTTAAGAAACACAAACCCATCAAACAGTAACAAAAATAGAAAAAGTAAGGAAAAGATTGCAGCGAAGAAAAACCCAAAAGTTGCTAAGGACTACAATCTACTAGTTCGAAATATACCAATATGTGTGTTTACAAATTTATATACCCATATGCATAGAGCCCTCCTAATGAGGACTCCCTCACTTTGTTAAAGTGAGGACTTCAGTTTACAGCTATTAGATCCAGTTTTCATTAAGGGTACTGAAGTAATTTTACATACTAAAAATTGGATTCAACGGCTATAAAAGAAGTCATCACTTTGTTAAAATGAGGACTCCCTCATAAGAAGGATTCTGCCCATATGCATATATCTGCATTTAAACATGTGCAGGTAAGTGCTACTATCAGTAAGAACTAAGAACACAAAGTAACAATCAACACAAAGGATAATAGAATCACAAAGATTACAAAATTAATCACAACATAACAATAAAAAAAGTTCATGCCAAATTATAGCAGTGACAAGAAAAATTTGAGAGAAACAAAGATCTTTCTATTTTTTCAGTAGCAAACTTTTTATCAGTTTCTCAAAACGGTCATAAAATAAAAAATAAAAAAAAAATTTGAATTTCTAGAACAAAACTGGATTTAGTTTTTTTAAACTGCATACACAGTTTTCTTTTAGTTTTTTTTTTTCATAAACTATTTTCTATTTGTTTTTCTAAACTTTAGGTATATTTTTTTTTTAATACCTAACTGTTTGGAAAACAAAACCTTTTTTCTTTAAGTTTTTAGAACAAAAATAGTAAAATACTAATGGATGAGATAACCAACTCTCCTTGTTTGGAATGTAATCAACAGAAAGGCAAGCAAAACCAAGTCCAATGGTAAAAAAATCGAACAAACTCGTTTATTATCTTGCTCCAAGTTAACAATCCCAGATTGAAAAATATTGGGGAACCGAGCTACAGAGCATGAAAGATCAAAGTGGTGGAATACATAGGAAAACAAAGTCTTTCACTTTCTGTAAATCCATTAAGCAAGATAGGGTCACTCAAAATCCAATAGGGCCTACTTATATATACACATATCACAACAAATTTCCAAATTTTCCTTGAAATCTAAAATTCTCGGTAATATGAACAATTCAGCACCTCATTGAATAACAAACTGAACCAATATATGAATCAATATACACACAAATGCAAACAAACATACATACAAATGCAAAAAAAAAAAAATCATACATTTATATCAAGGTTCGGATAATCAAGAAATCAATTAGAGATTAGATTACCTGGGTTAGAGAGTTACTTGAGGATGAGTAAAATGGGATGAAGGTAGTTTGGAAGTTGGAAGGGACATAGATTTAGGGTTTATAATGTTGTTTACACCCTAATATAAAAAAAAAAACATACATTTTTTTTATTATTATTATGACTGGTTATTTAGTTTTGCAAGTGGGAGATTAAACACACACTAGTGGTATTAGTGGGAGTAGTGGGGAAGCTACCAACTTAGTGGAGAAGTTGAATTAGTGGGGAAGTTACATTCAACATCTATACATACACAATGACAACCATCATGAAGATGGGCTCACACAATGCCAAACAGCCCCCTGCGACTGCAGTCCGAACATTGCTCACTTTTGTTTCCTTCTCTTTCTTGCTTTGTGATTCCTTCATCTACTTTCCTTTGCCTTCCAACCATATGTACTAGTGCCTTGTGCGTTTTCTTTCATTTTCTTTTCTTTCTGTGGTGATGTATTTGCCATTTGCAATATTTAATGTTGGTACTACTGTTTGATCTATATATAAATGTTTCAAAAGCTTTGGTGTTGATTACCTGCTTGATTAAATTTATTGTCAGTTCTTTTCATGTGCTTTACCCGTTTTATCACTCAACCAAATTACTCACATCAGAGTAATAGAACCTCAAGGGAAGGATCATCCCTTCTTCCCAACAATTGCTTGATCCCTCTCAAACAACAATTAGGGATCATTTTGGTTACACATTTGGGTCTTCGTACAAAGCCCCTAGCACGCCCGGTCACATAATTAATTTTTAGCCAAAACAATTTGGCATGCCCGATGGGACTACCGAGTGATGATGGAAAATCTCTTATCAAATGATTCGTGTGACCAGGGCCTGTCCTGAGATTCCTAAAATTTCCCGGGGCCTCAAGCAAACTCTAAAACAGGGCCCCTCTAAGCCTCTATACATAAAGTTTCATAAGCACGTAAACTTTATAAGTGCAAAATAATTTCATTAAAATGAGAGGATAAGCACATAATTAAAGTGTTCCAATCAAGCTTACATCAACGTAAATGTGACCGCCTTGCATTTTGAGCTGCAAAAGTATCAATTAAAGGGTTCCAATCAAGCGTCTCCAACAAATTTTTTTCAATTGATATCATAGCCAATCCATTCAATCTCTCTTGTGACATTGTCGACCGTAGATATGATTTGATCAACTTCAACTTTGAGAAGCTTCTCTCAGCAGATGCGACAGCCACTGGTATAGTCAATAATACTCTATAGGCAATCCAAGCATTTGGAAAACAATAATCTAGCCTCTTTATAAAATTTAATACTTCAATTGCCTTTGTTGTTCCTCTTGGTAAAGCTTCTCTTAAGATTTTGAGTTCTGAAAATAATTCTATCCCATTAATATCAGAAACCATGTCATGGTTTAGGAGATCTTCAAGGTTAATACATGAACGCTTCAAACTATCATTATTTGCAGACTTCAACCTCTCCAAATTAAATAAGAATCCAAAAGAATCATCATATTGTTGAAATTGTTCAAATCTACTCTTGAGTGAAGAAAGGGCTTGATCAACTATGTAAATGAAGTAATTGACTCTAAATGATTCTTCGGCTGATTGTGTCATCTCTTCACTACCACTCTCATCAAATTGTTTCTTTCTACGAATGACACGCCGTTCACGAAAAATAGGTTCAACTTCCATTGTAATTGCAATCTCTTTAGCCTCAATCATAGCTTCTTCAAATCCATTTTCTCTATATCTTTCAAAAAAACAAATCAGTCCTCTTAATAGATCTATAGCAACATCAATTTGCATGTCCTCTGTTTGCATGATTTTGCTTATTTTGTTAACAGCATTCAATATTTCAAACCAAATAACCATGCCAAGTAAGAACTCAAAATTCTCAATATCATATGTTGCTAAGCTCTCAGCATCACTCTTTGTCTTGGGATCTTCACTGGTAGTTGCTAACTGAATCAAAGCTTCTCTTATATCTGGAGCTTGAAATCTTATTGCTTTAACACTTTCAACTTGACCTTCCCAACGAGTTTGTGATGGTGGCTTAAGTGTTAAACCTTTAACATTATCCGTGATAACTTTCCACCACTTTGTAGATGATGAAAACAATGAATACATGCGTTGTACCACTCCAAAAAAAGATGAAGCTTTAGAACAAGATTTTACCATATCACAAAGTACAAGATTAAGACTATGACAACCACAAGGCGTGTAAAATGCTCTAGGATTTATCTCTAATAATCTTTTTTGTACACCTTTGTTTTTCCCTTTCATATTAGAACCGTTATCATACCCTTGTCCTCTTACATCACCAATATTAAGTTCAAGAGTTTTCAAAACATTTACAAGTTCACCAAATAGTCCTTGTCCCGACGTATCATCCACCTTTAAAAATCCTAAAAAGAACTCCTCTACACTTAATGGACTTGTTGAAATATTCACACATCTTAATATAAGTGACATTTGTTCTTCATGGCTTGCATCCGGAGTACAATCAAGAAGAGCTGAAAAGTATTTCGCTTCTTTAACCCTTTTAATGATTACACATTTGATCTCATCCGATATCTGAAGAATAAATTCATTTTGAATTTAACTAAGATAATGATAGCAAACTTCTTTCTCTTGAACTCGACGAGCATGCTCTTTCATTATTGGATCAAATTCGGCTATCATTTCAATTATGCTTAAAAAGTTTCCATTATTTTCTTCATAAAGCTTCTCATTTACCCCATGGAAAGCCAAACTATTTTTAGCAAGTGTTTTCACAACAACAACTATTCTCAATAATACTTGTCTCCAATGTTCTCTATCTTTGTTGATTTGTTCTTCAACACTTTTATCGATTGTTGCATTTTGACGTAATCTATCTTCCAATTCAATCCAATTCCTCATGTTAGTAATGTGTTCACTACTAGTTTCATGACTTTTAAGCCCGCCACTAAGATTTTTCCAATCTCTGGCTCCTTCATTTGCCAATTGAGTTTTGTTTGCATCATTTTTGAACAACTTACAACAAAAACAAAAGACCCGGTCCAAAATACTTGAATAGATAAGCCATTTTCTATCATGCTTTTCACCGTTTGGTAAATGGCGATTGTAAAATGTAGAAGAGAAATGCCTCCTACCCGAATCCCTAGGAAAATCAAGCTTATCATCTCTTTTAGGACCTCTTTCAACTAATAAATCTCTAAACCTTTGATCAATCTTTTTCCAATTTCCTGGATCGTATATGTTCAAAGGAACTCTTTCAACATCTTCAAGTTCATTCACACTTTCTTCATTTAACAAATCTTCAGGTTCAATGAAATTTTGTTCATTTACAACATCTTCATGTTCATTTACAGTTTCTTCAGGTGCATTCACATTTTCATGTTCATTTACAATGTCTTCAGGTGCATTCACATTTTCATGTTCATTTACAATTTCTTCAGGTGCATTGACATTTTCATGTTCATTTACAATTTCTTCAGGTGCATTCACATTTTCTCCACTTTGTGTATTCATTTTAAAAAACTTATGAATAGCCCCTTTTTGAGATTCAATCAATTCTTCTTCCCTCTTTTTTCTCTTCCTTTTTTCATTCCCAGATTCATATCTTTTCATACCTTGATAAACAAAGACATAAAAAAATTGCTCACAACAATTGCTCGCAGTCATAGTCATAGGAAAAAATGGAAAAAATGCTCACACAGGAAAAACAATTAAATGCTCAGAGGCAAGAAGCAAAAATCTCAAAACATGGTATTAAATTGCTCACTGGCCAAAAAGCCTTATATTATACGGTTACCTGCTGCTTGGTGATGCAGATTAAAGATGATGCTCAGATGCTTCACCGGACTGATCAAATATTCAACACTTCAATGAGTTCAATCAATACTCTTGAGTTCTGAAAATTTCATTAAAAGAAGATTTTAGGAAGAAATTAGAAGAAAAGATAAGGAAAAAAAAAAAGTTAGGGTTCAATACAATATTACAGTGAAATTTCAATGGTGTATATTGTACTTAAGCCGAGAACTAAAAACAAAGGTAAGAGCCTGTTTGGTTGTACAAATAATGTAATTTTTTTAATTGGTTAATTTTAAATTAGCCTATTCTTTTTTTGTACATTATCTAATGACTTGATTCAAATTCATGTTATGTTTGGGTGGTCAAAATACGAAGAAAAAAAAAATGAAGTACAAAAATCGAAGCCACCTGGAATCGCAAAGCAAAAGAAAAAGATAATGGCAATCGCCGCAATCCATCGAACACCTTATGTGCAATACATATATCTTTATAATTTATCCAGAGGGGCCGGACTGATTTTGAAGTGATATATGATCTTTAAATATTAAATATACACAGTAATTCCATAGGCAGCTATTATCAATTCCAATTTTCAATTATTGAACTTCAAATCAGTAATCCATAAGCAATTACACACACAGACATATATGTATATATATTTGGATTTTGTATACTAAGATGAAATATGTTGATTTTTTTAATTGTTTCTTTTTGACAACCAAACACCTCTAGATAAGTTAATACATAATGATTTGATTTTAAATGATCTAATTCGCATTTTTTGGGACAACCAAACAGACCCTAAGACAATGACATGGAGATAAAATCCAGTAATTACTAAATCATCACAACTACGCATATGATGTTCATATGTTGTCAAGTAATACCTAATATGACATGTATCAAAGATTCAAAGTGAATCTAAATTATTTAAATAAAATCCAATAATTACTAAATCATCACAACTAAGCATATGATGTTCAGTTGTTGTCAAGTAATATGGTAATGCCTATTACCTAAATTAATATGACATACATATATATCTCTCAAAGTGAATCTAAATTATTTCAACAAAATTAGGATAACTTACAACTTACAAGTTCTCGTTGCCTTCGACTTTTCTTTGGAGTTTGGATGTAAAAGGTTGCTGCCAGAGGCCCAGAAGCTGCCTAAAATCTGGAAGTTAGGAAGAAATTCAAGAAATTAGAAGAAAACTTAGAAAGTTAGAATAGATAAGGGGGAAAAAAAATTAGGGTTCAATATTGTTCTAAAATTTGAAGAAAAAGAAGAAGTTAGGAAGAAAATCAAGAAATTAGAAGAAAACTTAGAAAAGATTAGGAAAAAAAAAGTTAGGGTTCAAAATTCAAATGTTCAATACAGTATTACAGTGAATACACAAATACAATACTCACCTTCACCACACTATAACCAAGAGGGAGGGCCTGCCACCGGAGGGACTGACTAGGGAGATCGATCCGGAGATGAGACTTCTGAGATGACCGAGAGAGTTGGAGAGACGATGGGAGAGGGAAAGTGTAATAACCTGCATTTTCATTTAATTTCTTGTAATTGCATTTGACATATTTAAATTCAATTTGAATTTCCATAATTAATCTGTATTGTTAATCTCATTTTATTTACAATTCTTATATGTTAAATCTGATTTCTTGTTCTATTTCATAATTAAAATACTCTTGGGGTCAAATTGAAATTTTTACAAAGTTAGTACTACCTGTGTGGATTTCAAAATCTGTAATTCAAAATGGTGGAAATATTTCCTTTTGACTCAATCAGTATTTTTATGAAACCAGGAAATCACTTCTTACACTAAAATGAAATTCCTGTATTTTTGTGGTGACCACCGCGCCCCGAAAATACCAGTTTATGTTCAAAAACTGTCCACGCTGTGTTGAACTTCCACAGATTTTGGAAGTGACTGATTGGACAATTGCTTTATTTCTAATTATGGAAACTCATCATTGGATAAGGCCTTGTTTGGTTAATGTATTTTTGTGTGTGTTAACTAGTGCTAGAAGTTTCTATTCCCAAACAACCTTAGTTGCCCCCTACTACACCTACTTGCCTCTTCAAAATCTGATGGTGTAAATATATACGTATGTATATCACACACACACACACAAATCTGTGATATTTGTGGCTCATTAGTTAATTGAGAAACAAAAATCATTTGTTGAGTGATCAACAATGATCTTGGTCCCCCAAGTTTTGTACTCTCTACATATATACATCACATTCACACTCACCCATTCTGCATTAACACACAGAGAGAAAAGAGAGAGAGCTTGAGAGTTTGATTTCTGAAATTTTAGAGAGAGAGAAAGAACTTCACCTCCATAGCTTGCAAACTTCATTGGAATTTTCTTGATTGGTCTTATCTTTCTCAACAAACACACATCTCCTTATCACAGTGAGTATTACTAACTCACTCAAAATGTAATCCATTCCTTATTTACTGATTTGGGTAGTTAATTTGAAGAATCACCATTGATGTTTGTACGTTGAAGTTCATAGCTTGAAAAATGGAGATTTTCCAAACTCAATCAAAACAAGTTTTTAGAGATGATTTAGGAAGATTGTGGTCCCTAGAAGGTGCTGTTAAAGTTTTAGAGCCCAATTCATCCATATGAGAAAATATATAAGAAAATTATTTTTGACATGTTTTAGTTTTTCATAAAATTCAAGAGCTATGGTTTGATTTGGGTTAAATTGATAATGGATTCTTAATCCTTGTTGAAAAACAAAGAAAATCATATACTACATGTCCTATATACTCACAGAATGGAAAATGGGTCAATTCAGTCCCTGTTTTCTGAAACAGAGCAGTTTCTGCGGAGAAGATGAAGTCACTGCTTCATCTCGCGCAACGATCGCGCGCGCGAGAATCGCGCGAGCGGCCCGCGCGCGCGAGGCATGCTTCCCCAGGTAGACATAAGAGTTTATATATATATAATGAAATTTAGGCAGGTCGCACGAGCGAGGGTCGCGCGAGAAACCCTTCGCGCGACCGATCCGCGCGCGCGACCTTGGCTTTCTCAGGCAGACAGAAAAGTTTATATTATAAAAGGAAAATTGGGCTTATCGCGCGAGCGACCCCTCGCGCGAGCGACCCGCGCGCGCGACCTTGGCTTTCTCAAGCAAACAGAAAGTTTATATTATAAAAGGAAAATTGGGCTTATCGCGCGAGCGACCCGCGCGCGCGAATTCTCTCAGTTTCTGTTTTTGTCTATTTTCTGTTAAGGGACTGTTTGGTTCAACTTTTAAGTACTGTTAAGGTTCTGTTTGGGAAATTTTGTAAATCAGAACTCTTTTGGTTATGTTAGAATGATTAAAACATTGTATTATGACTTATCAATCCCCGTACGCGCGTTGTTCCTTTAATTCAGCATTTTTGCTTTCGTTTAAGTGCATATCATTCATATGGGGTCAGTGGTACATGCATGTGGGTGTCAGTCAGTGTGGAAAAGAGTAATGGTCAGTGTGGAAAGAGTACGAGGTTGTGGTTGAGACTGTGGTTATGGTTGTGGTTGTGGTTGAGATTGTGGTTGTGGTTGAGATTGTGGTGAGGGTATCTTTGAAATGCGACGGTGGCAAATATGGACACTCCCTGACGCCCATGGAAGCGTTAAAGTGTGTGACGCCGAAGTCGGACATTCCCTGGCACCCATGGTAGTGCTAAAGTGTGGCCTACGGACACTCCCTGATACTCGAGTCTGGATACTGCGTGAGGGGTTGCCCCGGTATTTGCATGGCGGTTAGGGTATTCAAAGTGTGAGGCATTGGACACTCCCTGGTACCCCGGACCAAAGTGTGAGGCAAACTGGACACTCCCTGGCGCCCCGTTGCTAAAGTGTGGCTATCTTAGTGTTTCAAAGATACCAGGAGTAAGATAGTGGGTTGCTGTGGCTGTCGAGAGAAAAGAGTCGGCAAGATGAGTGTGGTGCATTGTCTCATTACACGAGTATCTATTTTATGAATGAACGACTTTTAATATATTCCTTGTGGTGTTATAAAATGAATTCCTTCTGCGGTTTAACTATTGATTTTACAAACTGATAATGGAAAAAGGTAAATGGGTATGATTTACATTCAAGTTATGTTTTTAATACTCACCAGCTTCTTGTAGCTGACGACGTCGATGCGTCCTGGACATTCGTGTTCAGATTTTTCAGGTTTTAACTAGGAGGAATCATACGACTATGCTAATTGAGAATGGCTGCTTTCGGAATGAGGAAACTGTTTACTTATTTTATGTTTTAAGTTTTAAACTGTTTGTGTTATAAGAATGACTGTAATAGACTTTAAGCTATTGTTTTGTTTCAAGGCGGTCTGTGCCTTTAGATGACCCGTGCTGTAATACTTATTAAGTTAAAATAATTTGTAAGCTTTGATTGCTCTTCTCTGATTATTATGTTTTGTTGTTCGACGTTTGGGACGGAATCGATCCTTCAAACTGTCGCGACCTACGGGTCCATAAAGGAAATTAAACGCTTTCCTTATTTATGCTACGTCGGGGCGTGACAGAAAGAGTCAGAGAGTGAGAGACGATGGGAGAGAGAGAGAGGAGTAAGAGACGTATGTTTATGTTAGTATGTAACTAATATGTATCATGTATGAGACTTTGTCTCTTGTTCTCTTAAGTACAAGTAAAAAAAAAATTGAGGCCCAAGGGCCGGCCTTGCGTGTGACTTTTTCAACGGTATTCTTCACAAGTTCAAAGAATTAATATGTGTTCAGAAATAATATGCTCTCCAACTTGACGAGTCACAGGCAAGCATAGAAGCAGTTGTGAAAACAACTTTTCAAGAGACCGTGAAAAAATTTAAAGGGCCAAAAGTGGTTAATGATGTCTCCGCAAATCAAGAGATCGGTCTCCTTGACCATCTTGGTTCTACGTCGTCTAACCCACTCGGAGGGCAAGGCGGCAAAGAAAAGATTAGTAATGATAAGCCAATAATTTCTATTTCGGCTAATGCTCCTCCCGCTAGTGTTGGTGACGACGAGAATGCAGTTGGGGGGCAAGTTTCACATAGGCCGAGTAATTTTATTTCGGCCACTAAGTTTATTAATTTTGAACAACCCCCTTTGAGAAAGGTTACTATTGATGAGTTCAAGTTTTTTGACATAATTTTAATTGCCAGAAATCATTTATCAAAGAAGCTAATAAATAATTTGGCCTTTACGAAGCTAAATCCTCAGTTGATTTGTGGAGCCCATCAAAGATGGGTTTTGGTTATTTGTATCTTTTTAAAACAATATTATTATGACCAAAAAAAAAGTTATTATTGACCGAAGTTAATACTAATTTTGGTCTTGTAAAAATCGGACTGCAAAGGACCGATTTGTAAGTCGGATTGGGATCAATTCAAAGTCCAGGCCCAATTGATCTAAGACCTCACAATCACATATTTTGCATAGATTCCAATACCATGACTGATGTGGCATATAGCTTCTCATTTGGTGAATCTCACTACAAGACCGAGCCCAACTGTTTGAGAGCACGACTTTCTTATAGGTCTATTTTTGACTTATCAATCGGGCTAATTGGCCGATGTGAGGTGAAAGGGACTCTTGACTAGTGAAAAAGACTGGCCCATGGCCCACCATTCCTATTTTGGTTTTGAAAAGGATAGTTTAAGGGCCATGGGACCCACTGTTATAAAAGCTTTATTCTACATCAGGTTAAGACCCATGTAGAGGAAATCGGATAATGTATTTATCTAATAGACCACTAAGTCTGATTTTGAAGATTCAAAAATTGAACTGCTACACTTTTTGGGAAATTACGGCCTATGACTTGAGGCCCAATGCAATGATACTACAAGTGGGCTCATCGGCCTGCAGACTCTGCACAAGGCCGATAATACCAATCTGACTTTATGAAGTATTGGTGATAGTCTACATTTTAGTCAAAATCGGGCTCTGAGGCCAATAATGACTACAAAAATTGGTCAATTGTATACATGGTTCTTCAAAAATTACATTTTATTTCATTTTCAAAGAATCAGGGGACATTCTTTACCCCCGAATATAAAAATATATATATTTATTATTATGACCGGTTATTTAATTTTGCAAGTGGGAGGTTAATCACACACTAGTGGGAGTAGTGGGGATGCTACCAGCTTAGTGGAAAAGTTGCATTAGTGGGAAGTTACATCCAACATCTATATATACACAATGACAACCATCATGAAGATTGGCTCACACAACGCCAAACAGCCCCCTGCGACTACAGTCCAAACACTGCTCACTTTTATTTTCTTCTCTTTCTTGCTTTGTAATTCCTTCATGTACTTTCCTTTGCCTTCCAGCCGTGTATACTAGTGCCTTGTGTGTTTTCTTTCATTTTCTTTTCTTTTAGTGGTGATGTCTTTGCCATTTGCAATATTTAATGTTGGTACTACTATTTAATCTATATATTAATGTTTCAAAAGCTTTGGTGTTGATTACCCGCTTGATTAAATTTATTGTCAGTTCTTTTCATGTGCTTTACCCGTTTCATCACTCAACCAAATTACTCACATCAGAGTAATAGAACCTCAAGGGAAGGATCATCCCTACTTCCTAACAATTGCTCGATCCCTCTCAAACAACAATTAGGGATAATTTTTGGTTACACGTTTGGGTCTTCGTACAAAGCCCCTGGCACGCCCGGTCACATAATTAATTTTTAGCCAAAACAAATGCCTATTATGGAGAGATGAGTAGGAGGGTAAGAGGCATCTATTTTGAGGATAGGAGGCAAACAGATTAAGGAGATGAGGCGTTAGGGAGATGCAATTAAGGAGTTGGGAAAGGGGAAGAGACGTCGCAGAATGGGAGCCTTAAGGCTGGGAACGTTTTGAAGATACCACGTATGATTTATAATTGAAGGTAGAGGTGGCCACATAGGATCCACTTTTTAGCACCGAAATCCTATTTCTACGTGGCAGGCTGTGAGAAAGAGTTTGGCCTTGAGTTTTATAGATAGACTCGCATGATGCACGGGAACGTGAAATACTACTAAGTGTGACAAAGAGAGACAAAGAAAGTGTTGAGTTTGGAAAATAAATTAAAGAGTTGATGGGTTTGGTCAAAAAGTATTTTGGGGTTGATGAGTTTGTTAAAATTTCCTACCTTCTGTAGTGTCAAATCCAATAGCCTCATGGTAGAAAATACTACATATTTAGAGCATGTTAAAGCCTTTGGGATGCTCTGTTTTTGTAACAATCAATTATATATCTTCTTCCCAACATGCGGTTAAGAGTAGTTGCCAATATAACTCCACATTGAGCTAATCGTCGGGAATAGAAACTAAAAATCTAAAAAAAATCTTTAAATGAAAAAAGGGAAAATTGGTGAAAAGGTCATTAAAAGGAGTTTTATTTGGATTAAGGACAACATAAAATACACAATGGGGATAAGTCCTCCTAATATCCATAGATCAAAATATCCTCATCTTCAACCTCTAACCCTAACCAAACCCTAGTCACCATTACCACTACTCCACACCACCTCCGACCACCACCCCTACCACCATACTTGCCATCTCCAGTGACACCACCCTTGCCACCTCTGGCCACCACCCTTGCCATCTCCAACAACCACCATCTCGCCATCTCCGTCGACCACCACCTTGTCACCTCTTGACCACCACAATGCTTGACTCTCTTAGTTCTCTCTCTCTCTCTCTCTCTCTCTCTCTCTCTATATATATATATATATATAGGTATATATACATATATACATATATATTCATAGCATGTATCGATATATCATATATTCATACACCATTGTCTTTTCAAAGCAACACAACAAGACTATGCTTTCAATTTCACCAATTGTTACTCGATGCAATAGGCATGTTTTTCTACTGTCAATAATAGTAAGTTCATTTCAGATTGTGATGTCCACTCCTCTTTTGATTCGGAGCAGATTTGTGGTATGGAAGAAGAACATGCTACTAAGTGAAATCAGAAATCCTAAGTAAAATTTGACTTAGGATTTCAGACATTATAAGCGAAAAATTGAGCTTGGACTTTTGTCCTTGTGGGGTTTATTGTTACTGGGTTGTTCATTAAATCAACAAGGACCAACCTTAGGGATCTTAGACCAAGCCTCCCATAAAATAAAATAAAATAAAATAAAATAAAAAAGCATTAAGCTTATCCTTGGAGTTTCATCCTTAGTTTTCGTTTTTGTTTTCCTTTCACTTTTGTTTCCTTCTCTAAATCTACAAACCATATTTTTTTTCATAATCCTTTCTTGTATTTCTTATTTCCCCCACCAGTCTTTGTTAACTAAATAAAGAGAAGTTTCTCGTTGTGTTATCTTTTATATATTTTTCCTACCTAAATCCATGAACCAGATAGAGCCTAAAATTGATCAAATCAACACTAATGGAAACTTTCTCACTAACTTGCACAAAACCAATGAAAAGAACAGAATTAACTAAATGCCATAATCTAAACAACATTTTAAGATTTGAGATCAGTGACTTTGTTTTAGGGGGAAAATAACTATTTGTGTGTGTGTGTGTGTGTGTGTGTGTGTGTGTGTGTGTGAGAGAGAGAGAGAGAGAGAGAGAGAGAGAGAGAGAGAGAGGACATCCTATGACCGATGTGTTTTCATTAGCTTAGGAAAACGGTATTGTTTCATATTACATTTCTGAATAGAGAAACTGGTATAACTCCAAATATAAGAAGAAATGTTAAATTTTGTGATTTTATTAGCTTAGAAGCAAGTTGTGTTTCATGTTTTATTATGGGGAAGTGAAATATAGAAACTGGTATTCCCCGACTTCAATTTATAGAGAACTTAGTATTGTTTCCAAACCCACCTTAGTCTATCAAAATTATAAAGCACACGAGTGCGTTCTTGCTTGTAGCTCATAGTCTACATGATCAATGCCTATCGTTCATAGTACTTTGGACAAGAAAAGTAGCAGTAAAACAAATAAATTCAATGTGTACATCTGGAGACATTTAAAGAATAATTAGCACAAGCAAATACCATTGGAAAATGATGAATTCTATAGTACAATTACAGAAGTGGAAAATAATCCCTATTCCCAACATTCTCCACACACACACACACGCACACACACACCAAAAGTCACCTCTAAAAGGTTTGCGAGATTTGGGATTGATTATGTGAGACTGCCTTCACAAACTTGCTCGCAAGAATCTATCTATTATCTATCTATTTCTATTATGTTCTTGGAGGGAGACAAACCTATTCCTCCCTTATCTATATAGAAATTTAGTGATAAGTCCCTACCTACCCTGGCGATGCATCAATAGGGAGTACTCCCCCTTTCTTAATGAAGCAATATATCACCACCCTCCAAACGTGTGTAGTAATAGGCCCCTAATATCATTTAAACGGTTTTTTTTGTTTTTTTGACAAATCTACCCTTTTAAACACCAAACCTTCTATATATGTGTACACATATATATACACATATGTATATAAACGTATATATGTATTTAAATGCATGCAAAACTGATATATATCCATATTTTGTAATAATTCCCATTAAGCATGCAAAATAAATTAGGTAGCTAGATAATGATATGCAATATTTTTCCATGATTCAAGGAATGGAAGCTTTTAGTGCCACGACATCCATAGTTGCAGGCTCATCATTAAAGAACAACCACTCAGAGAGCGTCAGTATAATACCCCTACTGCATCTCAAGTCGCAGCTGTTATAATTGGCGGTGATGAAGTTGGAAATATAAATGGAAGGGACATCATTGTTGAAAGCTTTGGTGGACGACTTACAAATGTCCAAGAGATCGCAGGTTACTATGACCCATTGCAATACCCCCTATTATTTCCTTATGGAACGTATGGCTGGGATTTAAATACACGTGATGAGCATGGAAGAAAGGTGACATGTCGGGACTTTTACGCATACATGTCACAGGTAAAGGATCCTTACAATCATAAATTTTGTTCAAAACAAAATTTTTTAACTTTACCTTATAAAATCATTTAACTATTCATTTCATTTAACTATTCATTTCTAGATTCGACATGATCAACCTTCAGCTCTTCTTAGACTCGGACGCCTTTCGCAACAGTATTATGTTGATAATTATGTCAAAATTGAATCACAAAGGCTTCGGTGGATACGCTCTAATCAACGCACGATTCGCTCTGAAATGTATCAAGGGCTACAAGACTCCTTTGATGCCGGCGAATTAAATGCAGGTAGTAAATGCCACGATTTGTAAACTATTTTAATATATCCACTGCCTTCAAACTTAATTAACTAAATCCATATACAACTTCAAAATAGGAAACATTGGGCGAAGGACTATACTACCATCGTCATTTGTTGGGAGTCCCCGTGACATGTACCAACGATATCAAGATGCTATGGCACTGGTTCTAAAGTTTGGAAAACCAGATCTCTTTATCACTATGACATGTAATCCAAACTGGGAGGAAATTACAAATGAGTTGCTACCAGGCCAATCGGCACAGGATCGTCCTGATTTGGTAATAAGAATATTTCGTGCCAAGATAGAAGAATTAAAGACTGATCTTTTTGTAAAAGGGGTGTTGGGAAGAGTTGTCGCACATGTCCATGTATTCGAATATCAAAAACGAGGACTACCACATGTACATATGCTCCTCATCTTGGATGAAAATGACAAGATAAATAGCCCCGACGATTATGATCATGTAGTTAGTGCTGAATTACCAAATAAGGAGGAAAACCCTGCTTTGTATATTACAGTTACCAAACATATGATACATGGTCCATGTGGGGCACACAACCCTAATTCTCCGTGTATGAAACATGGAAAATGCAGCAAAAAATATCCCAAACCATTCTCTCCTACGACCATACAGGGTAATGATTCATATCCAGTTTATAGAAGACGGGATGGTCAACCGATGCCTCTTGACCACAATCGAAACATAATGGTCGATAATAGTTGGGTGGTTCCCTATAATCCATGGTTCATATTAAAGTACGATTGTCACATCAATGTCGAGATCTGTAGTAGCATCAAAAGCGTGAAGTACTTATACAAATATGTTCATAAGGGTCCAGACCGAGTGTCTCTTGAAGTTCGTCCAGGACCTAACTATGATGAGATTCAACATTTCGTCGATGCAAGATGGGTTTGTGCAACAGAGGCACTTTGGAAGATTTTTAAATTCCCTCTGAGCCAAATTTATCCATCTGTAGAACGCTTACAAATTCATTTACCCAATAGGCAAAATGTTCGATTTCACAGTGATCAAAATTTGAGAGATATTTTGTCAGATGAGATGCTCTCAAAGACAATGTTAACTGAGTTTTTTACCTTGAATGCTGTCGACCCACATGCAAGGCGTTACCTATATCGAGAGATTCCCGAGCATTATAGATGGATTGGTGGAGATCAAAAAATATGGAGAAGGAGGAGAAATCGAATAAGGGTTATCGGTCGAATATATACAGTGTCACCATCCGAAGGCGACAAATTTTTCCTTCGTATCCTTCTCAACCATGTCCGGGGTCCAACGTGCGCAGAAGATTTGCTAACATTTAATGGGGTGCTCAACACCACGTTTAAGCAAGCAGCTGAAAGTCGTGGTTTGTTAGAAAATGATAATAGCGTTCGTCAGTGCTTACTTGAGGCATCTTCCATTAGAATGCCAAGTGCTTTACGAAGATTATTTGTTACAATTCTGGTGTATTGTGAACCTACAGGAGTACGAAGTTTATGGGATGAATTCTCTCCTTTTATGGTTGAAGACTATCCTTCTTCAACCTCATCGAATATGGTGGTTGTCCAAAATAGATTGTTAAGAGATTTAAATGGATTGTTAGTACAACATAATAAAACGATAATCGATTACGAGTTACCTACAATCTCTGAGGGATATGAAACAATGCCAGAAATTCCTACCTGTATTGAAGATGAGCTTTCCATCACTATTGTTCAAGAGGATCTAGATGCAATTGATATGTTGAATGAAGATCAAATGCTCGCATTCAATTCAATCATTAGTGTTTTTCAAGAACACAAATCAGGTATATTCTTCGTGGATGGTCCCGGGGGCACTGGCAAAACATATTTATACCGCGCGTTGCTCGCAAGGTTGAGAAAAGTCATATAGCAATAGCAACAGCAACATCAGGAATAGCTGCGACCATATTACCGGGTGGACGAACAGCTCATTCGCGATTTAAGATCCCTATTAATCCTGATGCATCATCTACATGTTCCATTAGTAAACAATCTACATTGGCTACTTTAATCAGATCTGCATCTATTATTATTTGGGATGAAGCAACAATGGCACATCGTTATGCCTTCGAGGCTTTAGACCGGAGTTTTAGAGATATCATGGATATTGATCAACCATATGGTGGGAAGATTATGATTTTTGGCGGAGACTTTAGGCAAGTACTTCCTGTTGTTCCCAAAGGTACACGTTCTGAATTAATTGAGTCCTCAATCACTAGAGCATCATTTTGGAATAGCGTTCGCGTTTTGCGACTAAGGCAAAACATGAGATCAAGAGATGACACACAATTTTCAGAATTCTTGCTCCGTGTTGGGGATGGGGTCGAACCTGCAATAGGTGATGACATGATAAAGTTACCATCCTCTATGGTCATACCATGGGAAGGAGATCAATCTATCAATCATTTGATATGCAAAATCTTCTCTAATTTGGATTGCAATGCTTTCAATCCCAAATACATGGTTGAGCGTGCTATACTAACTCCTCGAAATGAAGAAGTCGATAAGTTAAATGAAAACATAATACGAATGTTCCCTGGAGAAGAAGAGACGTTATATTATTACGACTCCGTAACGGATGATCCAAGAAATTTGTACCAACAAGAGTTTTTGAACTCAATATCACCAGGTGGACTACCTCCACATAAATTGACATTGAAACGTGGTGCCCCTATCATGCTTTTGAGGAACATTGACCCAAAAATAGGTCTGTGTAATGGCACGAGATTGTTATGTCGTGGAAAATTTGATCACATGCTAGATGCTGAAATCTTAACTGGTCAATTTGCTGGAACAAGAGTTTTTTTGCCTAGAATCCCTTTAAAGACACCTGATAGTGTAAAGTTGCCCTTTGAGATGACAAGGCGACAATTTCCAGTAAAACTGAGTTTTGCTTTAACTATAAACAAATCTCAAGGACAGACAATCCCGCATGTGGGTATATACCTTCCGGATCACGTATTCAGCCACGGACAGTTATATGTGGCCTTATCACGCGGGATTTCGCAAGAGTCAACTAAGGTATTAATTAAAAAGGGAACTGTCATTGGTGATAATGGTGATTTCACAAGAAACGTGGTGTACAAAGAAGTTCTGCTGCTATAAAAACAAAGTCATCTTTGTTAGGTATGCATTACACATTTGCAAATTTATATCTTTTTATGCCTAGAAAAAAAAAAACAAACAAAAACAACAACAAAAACACTAAGAATTGAATGAACTACCAGGGATGGAGCGTCATGTGCTTTAGGAATTATTTGAAGATCATAAACCATTGCCTCTTTACATATCGTATGAAAAAAAGGTAAACTCGATCCTCCCTAAAAAATGTTTCTATCATGTTGATCTCCATATGTTTGCATTTGATATCCTTACTGTTAATACTAATGATGTGTGCAGGTTGTACAACTTTCTATTAGTAGCCCTGGTTGGATGTGCGTAGTGAAAGCAGATAATAGACAACTTAGTAAACTGATCAACAGAGTGTGGCATCAAATGATGGAAGAACAGTAAGTTTATTACATTAATTCTTTCATACGTAACCTGACTATACATGTGTGCTCTTTATTTGTGTCAACTGGTTATTAATTTGGAAACATTTGAAAAGGTATGCTGGAAACACAGGTGGAGTTGCTTTCCTTGACGAGGTTAGTTTCTCATTTGTTTGTACAAGTATCACAATCTGTTTTGCGCATACAACTAAACAGCATTACCTGATACGCATACCATAATTCAGTTCTACAAGCGGCGGTGTATGCAACATCTACAAAATCATATATTTATGTGCGACTATATTACGAGGTTTGCTTTTATCCTTATCTGTTATTTTGCCATGGCAACAGAAATACCATACACTCCCATAATGTGTTCACTAATTTTTCAGGCACATGGTTCATGTTGCTGGAAAACAATTGGATAAAGTTGCTTCAACTATCACTGATGCATGATTGATGGGTTCAATGGTTGTCGATATTAATTTGGTCTACTTATTTTGAAGACATTTGTGTAAATATGTGTTGTTTGTGTGTTTCTTTTTGTTTTTGTATAGATATTTTTATTTCTTTTTACCTCTACACAAACTGATGTTTATTACATAGATTTGTAAACATGTAATTACTTCAATGCGTTACACACGCAGCGCGTGTGCCCTGTCCGCTAGTACAATGAAATGGAAAAATACTCGCTTTTTTTTTAAACCATCAAATCTATAAAATAAGAATAAAAATAAAAATAAATGTTTGTCGTGCATTGCACGGGTTTAGAAGCTAGTTATATAGATACATATATATATATATATGTATATACGTATGTGTGTCTCTGTGTGTTTGTTTACTTGTAACATTGGGGACTGAAAATTTGGGGCTTTTTGGAGAGAGAGAGAGAGAGAGAGCACTCTATTGGAATCAAGGGGAGATGCCAGGATGCCGAAGGAGTACTCACTCTATGTATATATACACACACACGTACATGTAATTGAATCTCTGCTTATTTACTTGTACCTCCGGTGATTGAAAAATTAGGGCATTTTTTGTTGTAGGTGCAAGTAATGTAAGGAGTTGGACGCAAGGATAGTCCCTCATCGTCGAAGCCATTGAAAGCAGAGATACTTCTGAGTAGACATGGAAAAAGGTTCAGCAATTATGAACCCTAGAAATAACAATAGTAACTCAGGCTTAGATGTGCCTTCAAGGATAGAGAAATTGTTGCTTATGATGATATTCTGTAACTTTAAAGTCTGCATTCGTGGTGAATTGTTGCGATGTGGGTGTTAATTATAAGTCCTAGGAGCATAGCCGATAAGTTGGGACCTTGGTAGGGATAAGTATTAGAGAGCTGTTTGTGGATTTGATTTCTAGAGTTTGTGATGTTTAATGTGTCCCAAGTTATTTTCTTTGTGTGTTTCTCATAATTGGGTATGTGAATTTAGTTGGCATGTCATTAAAAATAATCATCTCTCATTGTCAGTATGATTGTACTCCTATGCACCTTTATCCAAATGTAAGATATTTGAGAATGGTAAATTCGAATTATTCCCAATGTGAGTATTGATTTATATATATATATATATATTGTAATTTTATATCAACAATGGTACTTGTTTGATAGATCTTATCGAGTAAGTTCTGAAAATATAAATTTTACAACAAAATGATTTCTAGATTAAAAGTTATGATTTTTTAAAGTTTCAAATGTGTTTTGACAAAGTTAGTTGAAAATTGCAGAATATAGTTTTTGGAAAAAGCATAAACGCGCGTGAAAACATGCGTGAAGGAAAGGGGGGCATTTTTGTCCCCAAATTTTGTGAGAGACTTATCTCAATAATGTTTTAGCCCTTGGACCTTTGACTAAAAAGTACTGTCGTATGGACTAGTCACTGATTCTCCCTATTTTTTTTTTCTTCCTATTTTCCTCATCTTTTTTCTTTATTGACCAAATAAAGAAAAATATTATCCTCTATATTTTATTTTATTTTATTTTCTCTTAATTTCTCTCACTAAATCCAAGAACTAAACAAACCAAATTACTTAGTTGTATCCAATAAGGTCCCAAATAACATAGTGTCAACTTTATAATTTAGGGATATTTACATTTCAGTTAACTTTTTGTATGAAATTTAAAAGTCAGTCTACTACTTTTTTAAATTAAAAATATATATATAAATAATAATTACAAAAAATTAAAAAGTCATCAACAAAATTAATAAATATCAAATTTTGAATAGTTATTTTGTGTTTTAGTCTATTTTACATTTTGAATATTGTGAACTTACACCAAAATATTGTGATAAATGCTCCAAACATTGTGAAGAGGTACACCTGACTTTAAACTGAGTTGCTTTCTGTGTTCTGAAGAGTTACTCCAAAACGTGAAGTAAAATTGGATGACTTTTTAATCTTACAAAAAAAAGTTGATATTTTTTAACTTTTGAAAAAGTAATAAATTGACTTTTAAATTTTATACAAAAAGTGGACTGAAAGTTAATTATCCCTATAATTTACTTGAACCTAACTAAGAACAGAATATATGGAATATTTTATGCAACATGTATCACTAACATCCGCTGTAGCACAAAGCTCACTACGGATATGTGATTTCCGGGTTCGACTCCTGGCAGCGGAATTCCTTTTATTTTATTTTATAAGGCTTCCCCTTCTCCACAAAAACTGGGTCTTGTGATTTCAACTTCATTTTTTATTTTTATTTTTTTATTTTTTTATTTTTTTGGATCAGAAATATGACTTATCTTAAAGCCCTGTTTGCATAAATTTTACTCATATGATTCAATAGTTTTTATGCAAAGTTGTTAAATGTAGTTTTTACCAATTGCAAACCTTTGCGATAGAACAATTTTTTTTAAATTTTTTTGTGTTGAAACCATACAACTTAATTTGCTAAATAGTTATATATTAGCTTTTGGAGTTCATAAGTTATTATTTAATCCTGAAAGTAATTGTAAAAAAAAAAAAAAATCGCTCAATGCAATTAATTTCATAACTTGAAACACAATTTGCAAAACTACAGAATCAATAGCTTAAAATCATCAGTACTTAGGTTTTAAAAATATCAAAAGGGACCTAAGTTAAACAACGGATAATATGTTTTGCACATCTATTATACAAATATAAAAGGCAAAGCAAAGTTCCACGTTACGGTTTTTAGCTTATGTTTTTATTTTATTTTTAAATGAAAAATATGTTTGGAATTCGTTTCCATTTTCCCTATTCTTTCGGAATACAACGAAATTGGGTAATGAAGTGATTTTTAGTTTTTGTTTTTGTAAAAAGAAAACAAAAACTAAGTTCTGTTTTTAGAATATTATTTTGTTAGAAAAGTTAGGAACTCATCCAGTTTATTGTCAATTTCAACTTCTGGTTTTGGATTATGTTAAGAGTAATCCTATAGACACAACACATTGCACATAACAAGGCTTTAAATGTCTGTAGTCTATGTTGTGTAAATCGTGCATAGAAAAGTATGAAAAATTCAAACAGCACAGGGTACAAGGCATTTAAAGCCCTGTTATGCTTTGTGTTGTGCAATGTGTTGTGTCTGTAACATTACTCTTATGTTAAATATCACAGGGGCCACTGAATAGCCTACTAACCCCGTGGACTAGATAAGGCGCAAGGCTTATGCCTTGGATAGGTGGCCACCCCATGAGTGGGACACTAGACCTCTAGGAACTACTCCCAAAGATCTCATGTTAGTCCATGAAGGAGTTAATATTTTCAAAATTTTAGAGAACCAAAAGCTAGAAATGTTAACAAACGATCTCTACCTTAAGTAACAAATCTTCTGTATATATATATACGGAGAGGCTCTCTAGTGCACTGGGCTTTTAAGTCCAAAAAAATCCACGGGACGTCCCGCTGACCCGCGCCTGCACCAACGTCCCATTAACCCGCGGGTTTTTTTAGGTTTAAAAGTCCAGTGCACTGGAGAACCTTTTCCTATATATATATATATATATATATAATTTGTATACGAGTAAAGAGTAATGCAATGCTTCCCAAATATCTATCCTAAAAGTACTTTTGAAATGATGTGGCAGTAGGGCAAATAAACAACTTCCAATCAAAATTTAATTGGTCCTACTGTACTAGCAAAAAATTAACATTGGACATTTGCAAGAAAAATTTGAACATTAACAAAACTGGATTAGACATTAAGATAACTTGGCTCCACTTCCATATCATTTGAGAAGCATTTTAGAAATAAAAATTTGGGAAGCATAACATTACTGATGAGTAAATCCTCTGGAATTATGCAGGTCACGTGAATCTGGGCCTACTGGGTGGGTTTAAAAAAACCAGGCCCACACACCATTTCTGCACAGTCGGACAGTCCTGTAACTCCTGTTAAACAAGAAAAAATAGAACAAAAACAAAAGAAATTTTCCGCTGCCAGGAGTCGAACCCGGAAGTCACAATTTCATGGTACGCAGCTTGTTCTATGTAATACAACTAGGGGCGTCATTTGGAATGGAAATTCCGATTCCGACCGATTCCGATCCGAAAAATTCCAATTTTGGCAACTAGATATGCATTCCGAATTCCGAATTTCCGAATTCCGAAAATTCTGAAAAAAATCGGATCGGAATCAGAATTGTTTTTAGAATTCCGAAAATTCCAAAAAATTTCCGAAAATATTCCGAAATTGTATTTTCCGAAACTTTTCCGAAAATATTCCGAAATATTATGAAAATTTTCCAAATATATTCTGAAATTGTATTTTCCGAAAATATTCTGAAATATTCCAAAAAAATGTGTACATCCCACATCGAAAAAACACACAAAAAAAATGGGATGTAATGTGCTTCTATAAAAGGCCTACAAGTCTCAAGTGAAATCCCATTAAGCTTGAATTCCGAATATTCCAAATATTTTGAAAATTTTCGAAAATATTCCGAATCTGATGAAATTCCGAAAATTCCAAAATTTCAGAATCGGAAATAATTTTGGAATTTTCAAATTTTCGGAACGGAATTAGAATGCATTTTTGGCTTCTGAAAATTTTGGAATTTTTTCCGAAAGGGGTGTTTCCGATCCGTTCCGTTCGAAACACACCCCTAGCTACAACGGATGATTATTGTATTCGTTGCATAACAAATTATGTAAAGTATAAACGCACAATCTAATTTCGCTAATTGGTTACTTTTTTAATTTGCATATAGTTATTAAGGGTGTGTTTGATAACCCATTTAAAGGTTGAAAAATGAAAAGTTTAATTTTCAATAGTTAATTTTCTATAGCAAACAGTGTTTCAACTACTAAAACAGACTGCATTTAGTCAAAAAAAAAATTTCTAAAAGGTTTTAGTAGATTTTTTGCTGTATTTTTAGTGAATTATTATATTATCAAAGCACCTAAAAAAACGTTAAAACTTTTCATTGTTCAACACCTAATTGAGTTATCAAAGACACCCTAAGTTCATAATACGATAGTGCTATTTATTATAACTTGATGCCAATGAATAGTAACTTGTTATTGGACAGTAACAAAATGTTCTTTGATTGTAACTATTTAAGATTACGTTTGTAGTAACAACTGGTTATATATTATTAATAAATTTCCTTTGAGGTATAACTCTATGTAGGTATGATACAACCAAATTGCTTTAATTTATCCAATTATAAGGCCCCAAATAAAGTTGTGTCACCCAAGGGCAGAGCTATGTTACGGCTAAGGGGGCTCCGACCCCTGCAAATTTTGTAAAGTCTTCAATTATGCATCTGTAATATATAAAATTTTAGAATTAATATATGTATTGGCCCCTCCAAAATACTGCTAACATTTAGAAACGAGCAATGGTAAACTTCCCAAATATGAACTTCAAATTTGGTTCTTAAATATTTTGTCAGTTGTATTTGTATCAAATGCATCCAGTGGCAAGTGGTACCATCAATCATTGCCAAAGCATTTGATACAATTATTATGGAATTCAAATTTGGGAAGCATACAATACTCTTTTGAAAAATGGTTCAAGTCTATATACAATACGAAGCTCATTCTTGTAAAGCATAAGCCAAAGGATTACGATACACTGTAAATATTTCAAATACCAAACTTTCCAACTCTCAAACAGGACAAAAATCGTTACATTGTAAAATTGTATGCTTTATAATACAAAAATATTATACCCAAAATTCTGTATAAATAAGTGCAAAAAAATTGCATCTGGGGCGCTGCTCCCAAATCCCTTAACCCTATCTGGTAGTCTACCTTGTAACTCGACCTCTCCAAGTGCAACTTTCTGGCTCCGGCCTAGTGTGTCACTTATATAATTAGACAAAAGTCTTGAGTCATTTTCTCCATAAAAAAAATTGAAAATTTAGGTTGTGCTAAAGTTGATAATTATTATATATAATTTTCCTATGTTAAATCATAGCGATTAATCATAGTATAATGCTATGCTTCTCAATTTTTTTTCTCAAAAAGTAATTTTCAACACATATGGCAGTAGGTCCATCTTTATTAATGGTAGAACCACTTCAACACATCAACTAATCAAAATTAACTGGGCCTACTGCCACATATGTTGAAAACACTTTTGGGACAAAAATTTGAGAAACATATCATTACTCTTAATCATATTCTCTCATGGGCCTTAAGATTGAATAAATAAACTAATTCTTAATTTGGGATACATACGGTGAATGAAAAATAGAAGAGGAGGTTATTTTCATTACCTAGTTTTATTTATTTTTAATTTGTAATAAATATATCATATGTGCAATAGGAAGTACACAAATTTCATAACGTATTAAAAGCTCATTTCATGAAAATTTGAATGTTCATTCGCTAGCTATTTTTATTTTTAGCTATTTATACCATAGGTATTCCTACTATGATGCAGGGATTTTTTTTTTCTTCATAAATTACTTTTCGAGAAAAAAATCAGACACAAGAAATCAAGTTTTGGAAAATTGGGAGGACTAAAGTCCTATTGATTCGTGTTCAATATTGCATTTTTAACTTCATGATTTTACCCTTATTGGACACGAATTGTCACTCACACGGGGAGATTTAATGGATAAATTGCACTTTTGTTATTCTTGTTGTTGTTCACTTTTTCATAATAATAATCTCTTTCTTGTAGGTTTTGTAGGCTTGGGTGAAGTGGAACCCAACCTCTGTGGCAATCTGGGTATAGAAAAGGTGCAAGTAATCAAGCTCAGAAGAGGCGGATCGATCCGGCTCAAAGAGGGGATCGATCCGCGTGTTTAAAAGGAAGTCACTGGCAAATCCTGAAGACCCGGATCGATCCGCGGTTGTGAAGGGATCGATCCGCGTTCTGGCGCCGAGATTCTGCTTCCCCAAATGATAAATGGATCGATCCGGCTGTTTGCCTCGGATCGATCCGCGGCCACAGAAGATCTCTTCTTGTTTGTTTTACAACTTTGCCATTGTTTGTATAGGGTATAAATAGTTAGAGATTAGTTTTTGTTAGGGTTAGCTTTTATTTTTACTTAGTTTTTAGGTTGTAAGCTCTTCCTCTCTAATTCCCCCTCATCACTCTCCCCCATTACTCCTCATCTACCCACATTTACTTCCATCTAGTGTTAGAGAGAGAAGAATGAGAGAATGTATTACACATTTGGAAGCTTTTAATTGAAGAATCTCTTGGATTTCCTATGGCATTTATGGTGATGTTTTCTAGTTGGTATAATCTCTCTTTCCATTTCTTAAATTTTGTTATCATTTTAATTATGAGTAGCTAAATCATGTAGGTTGGGGATCATAAACCCACCATTGGACCCATGTGTTTTGATTGTAGGTCTCTCACACTTGATAGCATATCTAGAGTTCATGGGTGTACGGTTTGAAGTTTTGAGACCCCACTTCCAATGTCAAGCATAGGAAGTTGTTAAATCTCTAAACTCTAACCCTATACCCATGCATTGCATTGGAACATCTATCTAGCATGTTGGTTGACTACCACATGTTTGATAGTTTGTCACAATGGAATTTTCTACCTTAGAATGTGTCACAAGTATGAGAGCCATAAGTTGTTTGGTCCAAGGTGGGGGAATGCTCCCCAACCTCAATTTCTCCTCCTCCAAGACCCTCCATTGTTAATTAAACTTAGATTTATCTTAAATCTACCTTTGTTTTTTTTTTGAATAGTCATTGTAGTATAATTATGTACAAACCAAACCAAACTCAAAGTCGAAAAGACTCACTTTTATTTCTTAGTTTGTTAATTGCTCCTTGTACGGTAATTGGTTATTAAGCGTTCAACAAGCATTGTTACAATCCAATCCCTGTGGATTCGACACCCTACTTCCAACATACTACGTTTTTAATAGGGTTAAATAAGAACTTGATTTTGACGTAATCACCTATCCTCGCGGCAAAAGTCAATCATTCACACCTAAGTTGGGAGTAATCAAATCCCCCTCTTCCATCTATCAAAAAAGAAATCATGTTTTGGACAATTTGTGATTTCACTACCAAGTGGTTTTGTTATATCAGACTTACACAAAAAATTACTATCCAATTGAATTTGGTTAATGTAATCATTGTTTCTATCAAACAGGGTACTACTGAATTATTTAAGATATATGTGCATAATATTTCTCTCTTTTTCCCTTTTTCTCTACTTCCTTATCTCTTTTAAAAACATATCAAATCTCATCAATATCGAATTTAATCTAATATATATAAATATATATACTTATATCCCCAAATATACACACATACATTATATAAACTAAAATAATATAACTATATATTCTATAAAATAACAATACCACTAACAAATTTATGTACATAAAATTTGCTTAGCAAAAAAATATTACATGAAATTTGAAAACATTTTTATTTTTTTTATTTTCCTTAATTTTAATACCTACAAATAATGTATCCCCATGTATAAATAGATGTTTAATGTAGATGCAATATATATATATATATTATCAATATATATGTGCAGTATGTATAAAGAAATTCCGATAATGATGTTGATAATTTTATGATCTATCCTTTGTTTCTATCTATTTGACTTCTCCCTTATAGATGCAAAATACATATTATAGTATACACACACACATACATATATATATATATATATATAAAATATACGGGACTATATACATATATGTATAGTTTGTATAAAGAAACGTGAGAAGCTTGGTAAATGGAATATTTGATATATATTTGTTTCCTTAACTCCCATATCTCACGCATATTATCTCTGTCTTTCCTTATCTACAATCTCTCTCTTACCTTATCTCTCACCCCCCTCACTCTTACGGCTCTCTCTTTCACTTTTTTCGTGTCTCTTATTTATTATTTCTCACTCTCTCCCTCTCTTGTCACCTTCACATCTTCCGCTGTAATTGGTTTTTCAGGTTTTTTTTTTCTGTCTCTATGTTATTTTTTCCGATTAGATGCATATTTGGTTTGTCATGCTATTCAAAGAACACTTTTTTTCTTTAAAAAAACTTTTTCAGAAGAGAGAATTGTTTCAAGATTTGGCTTCATTGTTGTGGAACTCTTTTCGGCACTCTTACAAGTATTTACTACCCTTTTTTTTTTTTGTAACCCTCTCAGTTGTGACATCTATTTACTATGTTGTTTTTCCATTCCAGTCCATTCCAGTGTATTGTTTTTAATCTTTCTGGACTACTGATTAGCAGTGAAGTTAGACTATGCAAAATATTACTATTTGTGGGAACTGTTTAACCATTTTTGTTTGATTGAAATGAGTTTTGATTTGCTTCTAATTAAGATGCCGTATTTTTTCACAGCTCTTTTACATTCTTTTATGTATGTATATATATATGTAGAGTTAGGCTCCAGTGCACATTGGGTATGCACACTGGGTGAACGCACTGGGCTTTTAAGCCTAAAAAATCCGCGAAGCGCCCCACTGACCCACGCCCCATCCCGCCGCCCCGCTGAACTGCGGATTTTTTAGGCTTAGAAGCCCAGTGCGTTCACCCAGTGCGCACTAGAGCCTAACTCACTCTCTCTCTCTCTCTCTCTCTCTCTCTCTCTCTCTCTATATATATATATATATATGTGTGTGTAGAGTCTGGCTCCAGTGCGTACTGGGTGAGCGCACTGGACTTTTAAGCCTAAAAAAACCGCGGGTTGCCCTGTTGACCTGCGCCTCATTCTGCTGCCCTGCTGACCCGCGATTTTTTTAGACTTAAAAGTCCAATGCGCTTACCCAATGCGCACTGGAGCATGACTGTATATGTATATATATATATATATATATCAATCTCGTCTCACCACCACTATTCTGCTGCGTTGTTTCAAGTTTATGTCTCTATATTTTTTTTTTTTGCCCCCCTTAGAAGCCTAAGATTTGTCATGCTAATAATTCGATAAAGAACATATCCATTTAATATTGATATGCATGTATTATGTCGCTAGATTGCTTAGTTGGTTTTTGCATCAATATGTGACACATCAGTGGTGTTGACAGTGATAGCAATTTCTTCACGTAGAAGCCAACATTGTCACCGAGTAAGTCCTCATGCGTGTATATTATTTGTATGTAAGATATTTACTAATCTATGGCACTTGAGGGCTGAAAATCTTTTGACAAACAAATAGCTAACTTGGTGGGTTCATAGTCAATCCATTTGTTGTATAAAGTTGTACATTTTTGTTTCTCGGTTTTTGTTCCTAGAGCATATTGGTCTTCATTCCTGACTTCTTCATTGCATTTGTGTGTGACACTACCTCCTTTGTGTGTGACACTACCACATACATTAAAATTTACTTTAAAATTTGATTCTGCAGTGATGTTACATAGTCAAATATACATGAATTAGAATCAAGAATTCTCGACTAAGTAATGTATCACAATCTTAAGAAATTCGTGTTCAATTTAAAAATTTTAAATCTCTCGTACATTGCACGAGTTCAAAAGCTAGTTAAGTGTTGAAAATGAAAGTTTCAATACTTAGAAAAAAAATGACAAAAATAGGCTGAAAAACATTAAGTAAAAAAATTCAAAAAGAAATCACTCAATGATGGTGAAGGTATAAAAAAAAAAGGGGGGGGGGGGGGGGGGGGGGAGATAATTACATTAAGTAAAAAATTCAAAAAGAAATCACTCAATGATGACATGAAGGTATAATAATAAAACAAATAAATAAATAAATAAAGGGTATCACGTGGTATGTCTGGCTTATTTGCTTGGGATCCATATGTAAAGAGTGCGGGTCCCATCCAAATAAGGTAATCCTATTGACTACAGGGTACCACGCATTCGTGATGGCCTGAATGTATATAAAAAAAAGGATAATTACATATCAGTCATTTTTAAGTGTCAAAATTAAAAGTCAGTTTACTACTTTTTCAAAATTGAAAAAATGTCAACTTTTTAAAGTCATCAAATTTTACATGACGTTTTGGAACAACTCTTTATATGGGTAGGAATAACTCTTCGAAACGTTGGAAGCTACTCTTCTAAAGGCAGAGATCAACCCATTTAAAAGTCGGGTACAACTCTTCACAACGTTGAGAGCAAATCTTCAAAATTTTACTGCAAGTTCAGAACGTTGAAAATAAAAAATCGCCTAAAATATAAAATAACTATTAAAAAGTTGATTTTTTTAAATTTTTTATGACTTATAATTTTTTTTGAATTATTAAGGGGGAATTACTGAAAAGAACAATTATGGACACTTGTTAAGTTTAAAGACAATTTAAAAGTGCACTTAACAAAAAGGACAAAAAGTTGACAGTTGGTGCTCGCACGATATATGTAATAACCTGCATTTTCATTTATTTGCATTGTCATATTTAATATACATTGTCTGCTTTTATTTTAATTACCATTCTCATGTATTAAAATCTTGTGACTTGCCTTATTTCATATTTGAAATTCTTATTGGGGTCAAACTACGATTTTATAAAATTTAGCAACACCTGTGTTAGATTTCAAAAATGTATTTCAAAACGGTGGAAATGCTTGCTTTTAACTCAATCAGTATTTTTATAAAACCGAAAAGTCATTTCCTACATTAAAATGAATTTTCTGTATTTGACGAATACCGCGCCACAAAAATACCAGTTTATGAGCAAAACTGTCCACACTGTGTTAAACTTCCACAGATTGTGAAAGTGATGTAAAGCTAGATGTGACATACACTTTACTTTCCATTTATGGCAACTAATGATTGCTGATTGCCTTGTGCCTTGTTTGGAGACATACAACTAGTATATGTGATGTTGTACCATAAGTTCCATTTCCCAAACACCTAAAATTTGACCCCTATACACCTACTTGACCCTTGGTGAATTGTTGAGCTAATACATCAGTGTAGCTATGCGTATGTATATTTCAGAATGTATTAACCTTGTTAATCTGCAATTTGCTTTGAGATTAGTGTGTTTAATTTGTGGGTTAAGCCTTGGTGAAAGAACTTGGGCACCAAGTTCTTGTAACTGTATTTAAACACACACACAGCTCATAATTTTCACACTACTCATTCTGCATTAAAACACAGAGAGAAAAGAGAGAGTTTGAGAGTTTATAGTTGCTAAATTTCTAGAGAGAGAAAGAGCTTGATCACCATAGCTTGAAGCTCTATTGGGTTTGCTTAATCTTACTTTCTTTCTCAACAACTCTCCATCTCTAATAGCAGTGAGTATTTTAAACTCACTCCAAATGTAATATCATGCTTAGTTACTGATGGTATATGTGTATTGATAAATCACCATTGCTAATTCCTCCATGAGAGCTTGAATTTGAAAAACTTGAGATTTCCTAAACCTAACCAAAATTCGTTTTGAAAGATGATTTTGAAAGATTATAGTATATATAGACTATGGTTAAAGTATTTAAGCTTAATTCATCCATATGTGAAAGTATATAAGAAATTAAGTTTTGTTAACTTTTAGTTTTTCATAAAATTTTAAAGTTATAGATTGATTCATGTTAAATTGGTTGTGGATTCTTAATCCCTTGTTGAAAAATAAAGAGATCCATACATAACATGAGATATATATATATATATATATACTAACAGTATATATATACTGTGGATATCGCATTTTTCTTACCCACAGCTATTCTTTTAAAATTCTTTTAAATTTCAAATTCAAAACAAATGAGTCGCCACTTAATTTTTAAAAGAAAAATTAAGAAATCATTTTAAAGCAACTAATCGTTTGCGAAACCGAAGATTAACTAGGTCCGGGGATTATGGAATGAGAAGGGAAGGAGCCCATCGGACTAAAATACCCCTTCTCATCCTATCTCGCGATAGGCCTCTACTTAACATCCTTTTAATTGAATTACTAATCTAAGCATGCCCTCAACTAATACATAGATATACGTATACATTACACAAACATGTCAAAATGGTGTAAAATTACCAATTTACAAAATATCATTCAAAAGCCACGTAATTCAAGTAGCAAGCAATATGATATGCAATAAAGAACAAGAGAACTTACCCGGGATCCGGCCGCGAATATTAAACGTGCAATGCATGCGATTAAATAAAACCTAGGAAAAGAGTCTCTAATCCACATAGATACATGTAAGGCAAAATCTTAATTCTAATGTGTCGCGCATAAAGGTCAAGAAAACCAATAAAATCAAGAAATTAAAATAAATTAAGAGGAGTTCAAGAAATCATATCTTAACAGCGCTGCAAAACAAAGGGTTAGTCCACATGCTATACAAGATACGAGGTTAGAGATAACAATCCTGAATTTCTAGTTTAAATCTATCAAATGTAATTAAATCCAAAGCAACTAAGTCCTAATTATAAGTGTCAAGCCATATGGATGAATATGTATATGAACAAGAATAAATTATGAAATACTCAATGATTTAGATCACTTAAACTTTGAGTTCAAGCTTAACTTATCATTATTGGGACATGGTTTGAACTTTAACTCATGAAAATATCATCTAAGCCACTACTCATAAGATTGATTAAAACTTGCAGAATTCTAAAAATTGCTGAGAGCAGATCATAACTTTAAAGAAATAAAAAGGCATGGTTCCTGTGCCTTGATCTTGATGAATTTTGGATACAAGATGCCTCTGTGTGTCTAGTTTTAACCCAAAAAAGAAATCAAAGTTTCAACGGCTGGATCTCCGGGAATTGGACAAAAACCAGACATCACTCAGCATTCTGTAACCTTCTGTCCAGAGTTCTTGCACGATTTTCTAAAAATAGCAAAAAGATCATAAATGCTTTGTTCTTTTTAGGGTGACTTCCTAACACATTAATCTACTTAGAAAAAATTATTTTGGGTCACAAATACTTTATTAAGGTTCTGATTTACTTATTTCAAAAGAGTGTTAATGTGCTGAGACTCTGGGCAGATTGTAGTGACTTCACAAAACTCATGACCAAACCACTTTAAACATGAAATCTCCTTAAAACAAAAATTACAGTGGTAGAACTTTGAGTTAGTAACATTTTCCCATTGGTTTCACTTGATTCCAACGGTTAGATTTCGAACCAAAAATCTTTTATTAAAACCGGTTTATGAATCCACTGTTTCATTGTCAAGTTCAACTTTTATTTGTTAACCCCAACTATTAAACCATGAAGTTGGACTTAAACTAAACCATTTCCTCCTACCATTTGATGGTCATTGGAGGCTAAAGACCTTTATATTTGTAGATTTCAAATAAAGTATGAATAGACTTCATGAAATCTCAAGATAATGAATCTAAACCATGGAGATGGGCTTAGACTCAAACTACTTTCTCCTACCATTTGATGGTCATTGGAGATGAAGACCTGACTAATACTCATGAGCCTTCAAGAATATCAAGAGAGAAGTACAAACAAACATAGCTAATACTCATAGGTTTTCAAGGAATATGAAAGGGGATTCCATGAAACCTTAAGTTAAAGAATCCTAAACCATGGTAGGGGTTTAGACTCATTTACTTGCTCTTATATAAAGGATGATCAATATTGACTCTCATGGGGGAGCACAAGCTCACATGGAATCAAGGGATCCAACTCATGAGATCCAAGTGAAGTATGGAAGACTTCCAAGAATCCCAAAGAGAGAAGTATAAACAAAGAGGAAGAAAAGAAAGAACTAAAAGAAAAGACAATTAAAGTTTGCAAGTTCCTTAATAATACTTCTAAAAAAAGGGTTAATCAAAAGACCAAGTAGTGTTAAGAAGTTCAAAAGAATGAAGAAAAACAACTTATGGTTAGAGGATCACCTCCAAACTATCCTCAAAACTTATCTCTTTTTGAAGATCTTCCAAGCTCTTCTCTCTAGTTTTCCAAAACTCTCTCTTTTCTCTCTCAAAATGTGTTAGTGTAGTGGTAGCTACCTCTTGTATATCCTCCCAAGGAAGATCCTCCCTCTTTTATAGACAAAATTACCAAGTATTCTCAGTGAATTCAGAGTAAAAGACAGGTGTAAATGTCTCATTTGGTGGTACAATACGTACTTCCTGAAAATAGACAGACTGCTGCAGAAGGCGGCAGTCAAAAATCCTTTGCGGCAGTCAGTGGATGCCGCTGCGGCACTCCGTGAAAGCCGCGACGACATTCCGTGATTGCCGCGCGGCTCTCAATAAGTGTCACGCGGCTCTCAATAAGTGCCGCGCCAAATTATTGATTGCCGCATTTTTGTTAACCTTCTTTATCAGTTTTTTTATTTTTATCCACATACATATACGTATTGTACCACAAAATACGGACTGTTAAAGCAAACGGCAGTCAGAAATTGTTGGCGGCACTCAGTAAATGCCGGTCCGACATTCTGTGACTGTCGTTCGGCACTCACTGAGTGCCGCAAACAACTGTCGTGTGCCGGTTTCTGTTGAACTTCCCCTTTTTAGGTCTTTTCTTTTCTCATTTTTCTTAAAAAAAAACTTATTTTCGAAGATCTTTTCCAAAAGTGATGTTTTATACCTGAATTCTCCTAAACACCTGGTATTTCATTCTGTGAAAATTTTACCGCGTGTGGGGGACTTTCTGAAGAGCTTGGAACACTTCGAATCTTTCGGTCCTTGTCATCATCGGATATGGAGGTGACACTCTCCTTAATTCGACGTTTGGTCAAAATTGGGGTGTCTAAAGATACCCGAGTCTGGATACTGCGTGAGGGTTCCTCTGGTATTTGTATGGCGGATTAGGTATTAAAGTGTGAGGCATTGGACACTCCCTGGTACCCCTGACCAAAGTGTGAGGCAAACTGGACATTCCCTGGCACCCCTGTGCTAAAGTGTGGCTATCAGAGTATTTTAAAGATACTGGTGGGTGATAGTGGGATGTTGGGTTTTGTCGAGAGAAAAGATTCAGTAAGATGAGATGGTGCATTGTTCTCATACACGGTCACATATACGAATTATATCTTTTAAATAAGATTGTGCTTATTTCCTAAAATGAACTCCTTGCTTTCATATAAACTTGTTGAATTAAATAGGAATTGGAAAATGGTAAATAAGTATGTGTTACATTCAAAGTTATGTTTTTAATACTCACCAGCTTCTTGAAGCTGACGGCGTTGATGCGCCATGGACATTCGTGTTCAGGCTTTTTAGGTTATGACTATGCTGGGCCCCATGATTATGCAAACTGAGATATGCTGCTTTGGAAGATAGAACTGTTATCAAAACCCTATGTTTTAAGTTACAAACTATTTTGTTATAAGGATGACTGTAATAAACGATAGATGTTGTTTTGTCTTAAGGCGGCTTGTGCCTTAGTTGACCCCGTATTGTAATATGTAATAAGTTAGAAAAATATTTGTAAGTCTTGATTGCTTTACTCTGATCTTGGTTTTATGTTGTTCGACGTTTGGGACGGAATCGATCCTTCAAACTGTCGCGACCTACGGGTCCATAAAGGAAATTAAACACTTTCCATATTAATGCTACGTCAGGGCGTGACAGGATTTAGTGGTATCAGAGCCAGGTTATTATTTATCTCAAGATAGTTTAGCCAGGTTAGGGTTTACCAGTTTAGACCCGATTCCACGATCTGTTAGCTTGAGCTTCACAGACCCGATGTTAAGACAGGGAGGATAGATTCAGTTACCAAAATGCCTAAGATTATCTCTTTTCTGATTTAAGTTAGTACCTTTTTATCAGGTATGGACCCAGCTCAGCCGCTCTATGTACCAGATGGGTTTGGAGGACATTTGGTGACTCCCAATTTATATCACACCGCCATTGAGCAGCTGGCCATGACGACTATAGTATCAGATCTGTGGCACCAAGTTCACGTGGTAGGGATAGTTGATTTGGCGCGTATTCACCTTGAGATACGTTATTTCGCGGAGGCTCAGCGTTTAGTGCTAGTTGAGATTCTGAGGCTAGTTGATAGTGATGCTTTCTATTTCCCCTTTGAGATCCAGGTTGTGCATTCCCATCTCGCACAACTAGAGATGCCTCCACCAGTGATTCCCCTTGCCGAGGATGATGATGATGAGGCTGTTCATTTGGTTCCAGTGGGTAGGGAAGACGTAGAGGATGGCATAGGTCTAGATGACCTCGCCGCTGAGCTCGATGAGGAGCTAGCACTTGAGCTAGTTCTTCCTGAGGAGGTGCCAGTTGAGGCAGATGCCCCAGCGCCTGCTTCCTCGTCAACCTCTCAGAGCTCTGATTTGATTTGGTGGGCCCGTTCCTTGTTCAGCGATTTCGCCCCGTCGACTCGCTAGATCTCCTGATAGCTGCTTATGGAGACGATTGACATTCTAGATATGATTTTGTACATATTAACTACTTTTGACTATTAGCTCTACCTCTTTTTGCAAACTGTAATTATATGCATTAGAGTATAGGGCAATAACCCCATTTTTGGCATTAACTCTTGCATGGACAATATGTGTCCTAACCCATATAGATAGGGTAGGCATTGACCTGATCATACACGCTTTTTGTACTTATATATATGAATACTCTTTTGATGTTGTTGTCATTTAAAACTGCTTTATACTTCTATTGCATGCACTTTTCTCATTATCACTATCATGCATAGAATGGCTGGGAGACCGAGAAGAGACAGGAATTTGATCGAGGGAGCACCTGAGGCTGCCGATCCTACGGGGTTGTTCGAAGCATTTGTCAGACATTTGGAAAGAATCAGTAATACGAATGATAACCGACGAGGCCATCAGATTGGAGATAAGCTGCTGGAGAGATTCCGTGCACTATGGCCCGAGCAGTTTGTGGGTACTGCAGAACCATGGAAAGCGAAACAGTGGTTAAGACAAATGGACCGCATGTTCGAGGATGTCCAGTGCAATGAGATGGACAAGAGAAGGTTAGCTACTTTCCAATTGACTGATGCCGCCGCAGATTGGTGGGATTCAGTCACAGCTACCATCGGGAATGAAGCTGTTCCGGGAATGACATGGACTGCATTTAAGGGGAGGTTTCTGGAGAAGTATTTCCCGGCTACAGAAAGGCACAGAAGGGAGAAAGAATTCATGGATTTGACTCAGGGGACTAAGTCGGTATAAGAGTACACTACGCAGTTCGAGAGGCTGTCTCGGCTTGCCCCTCACATGGTTGATACCGAAAAAAGAGGATCCGGAAGTATAACCAAGGGCTGATACCGCAGATTCTTCGCCTGACTCTCGGCCACCTTGATAAGTCTTTCGAAGGACTAGTCGGCCTGGCCACTGATTTGGAAGAAGATGCTCGAGTGAATCAGAAGCAACTCGAATTCCGACCGCCCCAAAGGGGTAACTTTGGAAATCGACCACCAATGAATCGTACCCAAGGACAGAAGAGGAATTTTGACGGAGGCAAGAAGACCCAAGCTATCACCTATCCGACTCAACCTCGAGTTGGTGAAGGAAGTAGCGCTGGGAAATGTTTCAACTGTGGCAACCCCGGTCATCTGGCTCGAGATTGCAAGGCACCAAGGCGTGCTGCTCAGCAAGGCATAGTCTGCTACAACTGTGGCAAACCAGGTCACATCAGCAAGTTCTGTACTGCCCCTAAGCAGGTGACGTATGGTCAATAGAATCAGACTCGCTTGAATGCTGTCATTCCAGATGTTGCTGGATATGACGGAACTATTTATGAAGACGAAGATTATGGAGAATCTCAACCTGATCAGCAAGCAGTGGAAGGTACTTTGACTTTGTTTAACTCCCAAGTTAAAGTTTTATTTGATATGGGTGCTGCTCTTTCGTTCATATCTGTTAATACAATTCGGAGATTGGGTATCTTACCTCATCGTTTAGAGAAAGCTTTGAGGGCTACCTCGCCATTAGGAGCCGCAGTCAAGTTAGGACATGTGTGCAAGGATTGTCCCTTACGGTTAGGAGACCGTGAAATCCCGGCAAGTTTGATTGTCCTATCAATGAAGGAGTTCGACATAATCCTAGGAATGGATTGGCTCTCTCAGAATCAAGTGAAGTTGGATTGTGCGAGGAAGAGAATTACATTCCCCGACAATGAGAATCAACCCTTGGATTTTCAATGTAACCCTTTGGGAGATATGTTCCTTACAAGATGCTTAGCAAACATCGAAGTCGTCAGTACAGAAGCAACAGTGTTGTCTATACCTGTAGTCAAGAACTTCGAAGAAGTATTTCAAGACGTTTCTGGTTTGCCACCCGAGAGAAGTATAGAGTTCTGTATTGAGCTTATACCGGGTACCGTACCGATCACCAAGGTCCCCTACCGAATGGCCCCCACCGAACTGTAGGAATTGAAGGAACATGTTCAAGAGCTCGAGAACCTAGGTTTTGTACGTCCGAGTACATCGCCTTGGGGAGCACCGGTGTTATTTGTGAAGAAGAAGGACGGAACACTCAGGTTGTGTATCGACTACCAAGAACTGAACCGTGTGACTATCAAGAACAAGTATCCCTTACCTTAGATTGACAATTTGTTTGATCAACTACAAGGAGCTACAACATTTTCCAAGATAGACCTAAGGTTGGGATATCATCAGTTGAGGGTACGGAAGGAAGACATACCTAAGACTCATATAATTGGTTTTTCAGGTTTTTTTTTCTGTCTCTATGTTATTTTTTCCGATTAGATGCATAATTGGTTTGTCATGCTATTCAAAGAACACTTTTTTTCTTTAAAAAAACTTTTTCAGAAGAGAGAATTGTTTCAAGATTTGGCTTCATTGTTGTGGAGCTCTTTTCAGCACTCTTACAAGTATTTACTACCTTTTTTTTTTTTTTTTGTAACCCTCTCAGTTGTGACATCTATTTACTATGTTGTTTTTCCATTCCAGTCCATTCGAGTGTATTGTTTTTAATCTTTCTGGAACTCTTTTCGGCTGAACATCAGTGTTTTTAAGCGCGCGCACCATAGAAGATCTCATGCACAACCCCGGTCACCCCACGCGCCCAACCGCGCCCACATCTTCCTTCAGAGACCGCTCGCAACATGCGAGCAGTGTACCGTATCATTTTCAATTTCGAAAAATGTTTTTAAACTTTAAACATCCATAACTTTTGACCTACAACTCTATTTTTCACAAATTTTATACCGTTGGAATCGTGTCGACGAGAGCTATAAACTAGTACCATTGTTGATATGCTTTGAGAAAAAAATATTTTCATATTTTTACATACATGAATAATAAGTGAAATTTCACTCAATTCTAGAGCTTTTAAAATGTAACGACCCACCTCCCCATCTAGCAACAATATTGTCCGCTTTGGGCCTAAACATAAAGAACTTCCCAGGGGGTCACCCATCCCTAGTACTGCTCTGACAGCAGCACGCTTAACTGTGAAGTTCTTTCATGTTTAGCTCCTTCACGGTTTTAAAAGGCCTTGTTGCATATAGAGGGGCGATTAATCCTTATAAACTAGTCCAGGAACTTCACCCCACACCCGACCTCACCTCATCCATCTTGGTCATCCTGCCTCAGGAGTATTGGCTCTTGGTCATCACAATCCACCCTCCTTAAGGGCCACACGTCCTCGTGTGGGACCTGCCCCCACACTTCCGGCTGGGTTTCCGCTCTGATACCATTTATAACGACCCACCTCCCCATCTTGGCCATCCTGCCTCAGGAGTATTGGCTCTTGGTCATCACATAAAAGCTCTCCTAAAAAAACCATAAGTTTAATTTTTGCAAAGCTCATAAACTAGTTACCAAATGAATTAACATGAAATTGTGCTTTAAAAAATGAGAAGCACCAAAATGGGGGCCAAACTAAGCCTTAATTTCATGTACGAGTTAAGTGAAATTTCACTAAATATTCATGAAGGCATGGTGATTTGTTTTTTTTATTTTATTGTTATTTTTAAACAATGCATATTTTGTTAAAATAAGAAAATTTCATAATCAATTATAAAACACAATTTTTCAACCAAAACAAATGCAGGAATTCTTGTTAAAATTCTTTTTTTTTTTAATTTTTTTTTTCCTCAAAACATATAAATTTGGCATACATTAATATTAAGTGAAAATTCACTGAACCCGTACATGCCTTCTTCCTGAAAAACTTAAAGTTAAACTTAACATTCGTGTACTCGTTCAGTGAGATTTCACTTAGTATGTCAAGTGAAATTTCACTAACTATTCCAAAAGTCGCTCCCAAATTCTGAAAAAAAAAAAAAAAAAAAAAAAATAGGTTATGTGGAATATATTGGGACAATTATAATTAAAATCAGCTTAATATTTGTCCCATCACCTTTTTTTTTTTTACTTTTCAATTCAATTCAACCCAAATTGTATTACCATCAGTCATGTTATACTAATTACAATAACCGATCAAGTCTTATTATTTGAAAGAGTGATATACAGAAAATCTTACCAAAAAAGTGTAGGTCTAAAAAAATTTGCATCGGGAGCACTGCCCCAGACTCCCGTATAAATCCATTAATGTGTGCACATTTGTCCAATCTCAGCCCCCCTAGCTAACTAAAAATTCTGGCTCCACCCTTGTGTGAGTGTCTTTCTTTCTTATCCCAACTTCCAAGTTTTTAGGTTGAATATATCTATTGAAATCTAGTATCACGCAAATTGATTGTGCTATTTTAATTTAGAGTTAAGTTCAATTAAGTTTTCTTAGCAAAAAAAAAAAAAAAAAAAAGAAAAATTTGTTCAATTAAGTTTTTTTTTTCCCCTTATAGAAATGTCCTCCTTATATGAATATAAAGTGAATATTGAGTGGGAAAAAAAAATTTCTTTTAGGGATTTTTAAAATCAAATCTTGACAATTAGTTGCAAGGATTTCCCCATAAGTTTCTTTTTTTTTTTCCAAGTCCTTAAAAGCATCTTTTTCACAACTAATACCACAATGCCATTACATATGATCTTTTCAATTCATAGCATTTGAGAGATACCTCTATACCATTGCATGTAGTACCACTCTCATGAACATTATTCTTTTTTTATTCTCAATGCCTCCATAATTTTCATAGTCATTATTGATCTCGTTTGCCACATAATTTTTTTTCTGATTTAAAAATAAGTTGATTTACAATAAATTTCGACAACTTAAATTTTTTTAACCGCTAAGACATCTCTACATATTCTGACTCTTTACAAATTTTAAAATTATCAACATGACAACATCCTTATCAAGTTGTTGAGTGAAGAATTGTCAGTAACAACCTTACGCAACCAAACCTCTGTGTATATACATATACATATATATATATGCATGCACGTATATATATTATCACAACCATCAACTGATTCAACTTGTCCCCAGAAATCTATCGTGAGAGTAAAACTCAGTGTATCAGTACTTTGAAGGAGAAAAGCATAGTGATCAGGATCGGAGGACATTCATTAATTAATGGAGAAGAGCATACCACCAGGATATCACTTTGTTCCTACCGACGTAGAGTTAATCCTTCATTACCTCAATCAGAAGAAACCGGGCGAAGCTCTGCCGTGTGGTTCTCATGTGATCGAGCGCGATGTATATGCCTCCGAGCCATGGAATGTATTCTGCAATATTCAAGGAGACCGATGGGAGATTGTGAATACCTATGATAAATCAGATAAGAAAACTGCTGAACATGTAATCTATGTTATAACCACGTTGAAGATGCTTAGCAAGAATCGCGTTTCTAGAACCGCGGGCTGTGGGACTTGGAAAGGCCAAACGACGGGCAATAAAATTAAAAATCAAAATAACGAGGTTATAGGTTTTAAGAAGATGTTGGTTTTCGAAACAAAGAAGAAAGATACGGAGATTGGTGAGAACAATACTCATTGGATCATGCACGAGTATTCACGTAGTGAGATTGTGCGTGGTGGTGATTATGTGCTTTGTAAAATAAAAAGAGTTGAATTGAAGAAGTCGAATAATAAGAGAAGATTTGAGGAGATTAGTGGGGATCATGGAGGATTTAGTGATCCATGTGTTGGTAATTTAGGCGAAGCCCAGAAAGTCGTGACATCACAAGAAGAAGAAAATCAGAATCATGAGAGTTTTGATGCTATAGATGCCACTATACATGTTCCGGACAAACCACCATTACCAGACAACTTAGATCTGGATGATACTAATTTTGCTTTGAATGAAGATTTTAATGCATACATGAATGTTTCAGACATGGCCGCACAAGATCATACATGTGGAAATTTAGTGGAAGCCAAGAACATCATGAGATCACTAGAAGAAAACCCCAATCAAAAGAGTTTTGATGCTTTAGATGCCGGCACTGCTTTGCCAATGACACAAGTTCCGGGCATACCACCACCATTAGCAGACTTATTTGATTTGGACAGATACATTAGTGCTTTAAACGGTTCATTGTATGACATTGATGATTTTGGAATCGGGGAATGGGTTGATCCAAGTACATATCTACTGGTTGATGATCAGCAACTACCAGAAGTCAATGAGAGCCAGCCGTCACCGTCCGATCAACCCAAAAGTACATAAACATTTGGATATTGCACAGCTCTATTGGTTCCTAATTGGTTCTGATTTTGTAATTTCAATTCAAGCTTTGTGTTTTTAGCTTTTTAATCAACAAGGAACATGAAAAGGAGTTATATAATCTGTGTTGTTTTATTAAATGATCCGTTGTTTAACATCACGTTGACTTGAGATTCTTGATTATATTAATACAATTCTTTATCAAAATCTGATGTGCTTTTTGTAACATGTTTGGGACTTAATGCCATGTTCTTGATGATTGTGATACAGCAGATTATGTACATATTGTTATTTTATTTATTTTCTTCTTTTTTTTTTCTGATGGAACTATCTATTGTTAATTGTGTTCTGCTTGTTCATGTTATCCTTAATTTCCTTTCTATTTTGTAGTTTTACATATAACATCATATGAGAAAAATTATGTTTATGCAGCCAAAAAAAAAAAAAAAAAAACAATTTCTTCTTCTTCTTCTTCTTCTTCTTCTTCTTCTTCTTCTTTTGTTAAGCACTCCAACTGCGGCAGAGAGAGAGAGAGAGATCTCTTCAATAACTCCTTTTGGAAGCAGCTTATGCATATTTTCTGAAATTACTGTCACAACTAAATAGTATCCTGCAATAGAGTGCTTAAACTTGTAGCAATGGTGACTATAAAAGTAATAAGTGGGAATGAATGATTTTTGGAGGAAATAAAATGATTTGCCAACGAAATTTCACAGTCGCTTACAAGGAGACTTGGCCTCCATGGATGCCATACCTTCTGGGAAAAGGAAATTGCATTATCACTAACAAAAACTGTTATAACACATAATGGTAACTCAGTATTCTATACATTCTAGCATTATATAGGCCAGAGATCAATCCCAAATCAAACTTCATAACAAAAGAGAGTCAATTAAAAACCTGTTTGGTGTGCAAACTTAGAGATGGAATCGAAAACCTGCTTGAAAATTATACTTGTAATATACGAAATAAAGGAGGGATATTAAATGGCTCAAGTGGTGATATTAAATGGCACCTTAAAATTCAATGTTGATGGATCCTCACTTGGGAATCCGGGGGCCTGAAGGTATCGGAGGGGTTCTAAGAGACTCAAGTGATCATATTCTCGTATGTTTGCAAAGAATATCGGCATCGTGGACTCAAGTATTGCTGAATTACTAGCGCCATTCTGGAGGCTCATTGAAAGTGATTCGAAAACTGCTGTGTTGTGGTGTAAGTTCAGCTCTGGGTTGCATAGTGTTTTGGTGCATGCTCTCATTTTGCTTGGGATTGGGGTGTCTGTTGTGCTTTCCTTCATGAGGGGGGGTTGTGTGTCCTCGGCTATGTGCGTGCGTCAAGTGTGTTAACATTTATTTATTTGAATTTTTGTAATCGATCAGGCCATTGATCTTGGGTGTTGTATGTTCTATCACTGATGGTTCACGTGTGAATGCTGTCACTGCCTCACTACGACTTAGGCTCTGTCCAGAGTACCTCAGCTCTTGATTATTCTACATTACTCTGACTGGCCAATGACCGTTTGGAACTCTTGGTTGCCGATCATATTCTCAGGATTCAGGCTGCAGTCGAAGATTTTTTGGCTGCTGCTCATATTCTCAGGATTCAGGCTGCAGTCAAAGATTTGTTGGCTGCTGCTGAAGTTCTCCGGCGGCAACTCTTGAGGACTTCATGGATGTCACTGATTGTTTTTCTTGTCAATGCTTAAGATTTACGGATTTCATTGAAGTATGGTTTCATCGCTGTCCACTTTTTTTTGCTGGTTATTGTTCTCCAATGTCAAGAGGATTTTTATTTGGGACGAAGGAAGCTTGTTTTCTTTTAATGGTTGTGTGATTTCAATATGCAGCCGATGGTTGTGGATTTCATGACTCCTGTGGTCGAGGTTATTGGCAGCTACTGCAAATTGATTCAGATTTAACGTTTTGGCTGTGTATCAATTATCATATGTGCTTGATCAGGCCTTCATATTTCTCATGTGTATTCGTTTTGGAGTTGCTTTTGGGGAGAGTCATTGACAGCCAATATGGAAAGCACTTTTAGCATTTACTTGTTACATTTTTTAAAGAGATTTATAAGGATTAAGTAATAGGTTGACCTCAGCAACAAAAAATAAATAAATAAATAAATAAATAAAAACAAACACAGTGTTGGCCGCTTGGGAAACTAGTACCTTTTTCAGTACATTTATATACCTGCAAGATATATAAGAATCCCACAAGAAAACATGTGGAGGGAAGAATACATTGAACAAATTTGTGTAAAGAATATATGTATAAAGTGATGTGTTTTCTTTTTTTTTTACTCACTAAACATCTTTTTTTTCTTCAGAAAACTGGTTAATTAATCAAAAAAATTGTTCAAAGTACAAGGGGCATACCCCAAGATAAAACATTGAGCTCAAAGACATGCTAAGAAACACAGACTCAAAAATGGATAACAAGAAACCACCCTAGAAATCTTGCAACAATGGCCAAAGCAATGCAAAGCCCATCACATAGTCTCAGTAGCCAAACAATAAAACCGGAAAAGTTTATAAATCTGCAAAACCAAACATAGCTTGACAAAAACTATGAACTGCAGAACTCCAGGAAAGAAGAAGGGAAATGGCGTAAAAAATTTCTCACAGTTTTCCTTCTTAACCAAACAAAAACAAAAGGGTTCACTTCAATCCTTCCTTTTTATTAAATCAATCAACCAAATAGAGGAAACCAATTACTTCTCTTTTCTATATACCATAAGTATACAATGCATATAAGAATCCCACATGGGAAAAATGTAGGAAAAGGAATACAAATAAACACATTTGTGTAAAAGAATAAAATGAACAAAATAATGGGTATTTTTTGAGCTTCTAATGATAGTATCAATTTTTCGCTTCCCTCTTCAGAGTCGTTAACCGGGCTACAAAATCGTCGTAATCTAGCAGCTTTTGATGCATTTGGCCTTTCAGGTTCACCATATCTGGTTCATATGAGGAGGCTCGAACATGTCCGTTTGTTGCCTCATTTCGAACCATTTGTTCCGAAGGAAGAGAGGGAACTCTGGCTATGTTTGTATCAGTAACATCTTCGTGTAATGGAGTCTGTTTAAGAGTCACTTCATTCTTGACTTTCTCACTAGGCAAGTTTTTAGTGCTGTAGTGTATTAAAAGCCTATCCATAAGCTTTTCTTCTTTTTCTTCTTCCAATTGATCAAGAATGTCTTCTTGTTTCCGCCATCTCGTCCTAACCGATCTTGATTTCATCTTATCTTTGCCTTTCAATTTTTTGGGTCCCATCTCTTCTTCTTTGCCAGAATCGCGAGGGACTTGATCCAAACTGGTTTTATTTTTCCTAATGCCTGGTTTGGTATAAGGAGGGGATATTAATTTGTAGTGCGGGGCAATCTTGTCATCGAACTCTTCCTCGGAATCATTTTTCTCTGAATTTGAGTTCCTCATTTGGCCATTTTGGACAATGTGAATATCCTTAGTGGGAGGATTTTCTTGGACATTATTTTCTGTATGGTTGCGCCTTACGTGTATTTTGTATCTATCATCATCGGAATCCTTGGAGTGGTCCTGCAAAAGATTGAATTTTGCACAAATTATGTAAGATGTTTTTATTTAAAATGTACATTGACCTGTAGCTATGGAAAGAAAGAAAATCAATAAAATGCAGGAAAGGAAAAGAGGATCTGTCAAACATCCTGGGAAACTGCATTCCTGAACCATAATTCATAATCAGTCAAGTTTTTGTTTTTTTGTTTTTTTGTTTTTTTTCCTTTTCTTTTACACCAAAGTGCACTCTAATATTTAGTTTTGTACAAATTTGGGGAGAGCTGCTAAATACCCACCCATTTTCTCTCCACACCCTTGTTATGCATAAAGAGGAGTACATGTTTCATCTCCTATTGCACATGTGAATGTAGAGAGAAATTTGATAGGTATAGTGACTCCCAAATTTGGGTCCAAGTACTCTTTATGGCTTTGTTTTGTTTATGGACTAATGAGGGAAAAGAAATTAAAACTCTAAAAGAAAATACTTTCTCTTGTTTGGTTAATGAAGAAAACAGTGAGGAAAGTACGAAGGGAATGAAAATGAAGTTAAAAGTAAATTAAGAATTTAAGACTTTGTAAGTAACTTCCCTTCTCTCTTCTTGAGTTCCTATTATATGTGAAAGTTTTTAATGTTGACAATGCTAGGGAATAGATTTCCTTTGCCTTCCCTTTTCCTTATCTAAATCCGCAAACCAAACGGAGCCTATAGAAATCATACAATTTTCTTTTCCACTTCCTCCATTTGAGGACATGAATAAGATTATCCAGCAAAGCTTACTTGTTCAATCGCGGGTGGATTATACAGTTTCTGCTCCAAAGCCTTGGAATTCCATACGATGCCGGCCTCTGCTGCTATATCTTGCATTAATTGAATCTTCGTATCCTTAGGAGGAGGCATTGGCTTTAACTTCTTGATTAACTAAACAAAAACAATTAGCATATTAGTTGGAGAAAATGGTGCTGCATAACTAATTTGGCAACAACTTTTGGTTCCGTGATTTAGCTCCTGTTTGGCAATAGCTTTTGGAGCCTTAAGAGATTGTGGAACTCTAAAACAAAAAGGAAGCCATTTGTAAACCAGATTTTGTGATTTAATCATCAAAAATATGAGTCAATCGCAGACATTTCGAAAGGTCGCCCTATAACAGTTTTTTTTTTTATTGAATCGCAGAAGCATAAGTTTGTTCCAAACGAACCCTCAATCACATAAAAATGCAATTGAGCAGAAGTTGTATGTCTATTGACTCATGGATTTCGGCGATTGAATGCAAAGTTTCTCAAACGGTTTTGTTATAGCTATTGAAGTTCGTTAATCACTAACGAACTCCAAAAGTTGTACGTTCTTCTTAGAGCATAACAATGATACACACACCTCATGACTTGTATAATCTTCCAGTGAATTCCCGTATCTATCAGTAAATAATCTTCTAAGTTGGCGCAATTCTGGCAAATCAGCAAACCTTGCCGCTGCATAAATCAGAGATGATACAGCTTCCCTGCATTCCTCGGGGCATTCCCTACATTAAACAACATTAAGTTAAAGTTTGTAAATTCGGATATTATATATAAAAGCAAGTAACAAATTCTATCATGAAAAGGCTCCGTTTGGTATGCTAATTTGGAGAAGGAAATGGAAAAGGAATCCCTATTGAAAACTACTTGTAATGGTTATTCCATGCTTCAACAAAAGGAAAATTTTCAGATTTTGATTTTGTATTGAACCCTATTTCGCTTTCGTTGCTATTTTCTCCATTCTTTTGTTTTAAAATGAATAATTAAAAAAAAAAAAAAATCATACTACAAAGAGAGCCTAATTAAGTCTCGTATAATCATATATCAGCACCATTACAATTTGAAACGGTAAATCATTGCAACCAAGAAAGTCATGTTCTAATAGTTGGTTTTAATGCCCTTTCTCTTCTCTCATCATATCCAATTTCCTAAGATTCAACATAAGTCAACCAAAATTTCTACATTGAACTATGTACATAAAAGTTTCTATAGAATTAATTAATTAAAGCATTTTATCTTATCTGGATAAGCATTGGACATGACTTATACACATACATAATAGATATATGTTTATATATAAGCAAGCTTTGTAGAGACTGTTAGAGAAGTTCTCTATACATGTAAAGTGTAATTAAATTGTTACATACCTTTGTTTACTCATCAATAAAATGTGATCTGAGACACACCCACAAAAGTGCTCAATTAATTCATAACAACTCAATCGATTCAACTCAACCAGAAGGGCTTCAGCCTGCTTCACCAACAAGAAATTAGTAACTATAGAACAATTAAATCATGTTAGCATTGTGTTGGGAGTTGGTACCAAACACAATATTTAAGTTTTTTTTCTACTAAAAGTTGGTTTAAACTTTTTCAATTGATGAACTATTTCATAGAATATAGAACAGCAAGAAAGCAACCTAGCTAGTAGCTACAAAAAGTCCCACAACATATACAAGAAAATAAAAAATGCCTGCTTTTCTAGCCTAGTTTTTGAACTTTAAGGCTCTGTTTTGGTTCATGGATTAGTGACAGAAAAGAAAAGAAAATTCAAAGGAAAAAGTTTTCCTTCATTAGGTTACTATGTCTCTGTTTGGTTTGCAGATTTATTGAAGAACAAAATCGAAAAGGGAAAGAAAAACAAAAAGGAAATTTGTTTCTCATGTGAATTCTTCCCTGCTTAAACAAAATTAAAAATAAAAATTTTAAAATTATAAATGGAACTTAAAAAAAATAAAATAAAATAAGGATGAGGATATTCACTATCAAACTTCAGTACTTTAAAAATAAAATTCTCACTACATTTTAAAAAGGAGGAAATTTTGCTCTCAAACAAAGGAAAATATTTTTCTCATTGTCTTCCTTTCTTCGGTACATTCTGTAATCAATTTAAGGGGATTTTTTTTTTTTTTTTTTTTTTTTTGATAGCCTAGGGAGTGCAAATTCATGAAACATGACATAAAATGCTAATTAAAAAGTTTTCAACTAAGCTTTTTAAACTCTACAAAATCCAAATGAAAAAAAAAACACACAAAAAACAAAAAAAAAAAAAACAAAAAACAAAAAACAAAAACAAAATATTACTGAAAGAAAATGCAAATATATGTCACTAGGATATAATATGTTAATATATATAGCACACCCTTACCCTGCCATATGCATTGATATCAAGACCAGCTTTAAGAATTTCTGCAACATCATTCTTCAGATACTTCTGCATTGCAGTTTTCTTCTTTTTTATAAATTCGATTCGAATCTTCGTTAGCTTAATGGCTTCTTTGCTACATCAAATGAACCAAAAAAAACACAAATTAGATCAAAACTAAATTATATAGGCCCTTTGGTATCCTTGCAGTTTTTAGTTTTCTAAAATTTGAAAACTGAAACATGTTTTGATTTCTATTAAAAAAAAAAAAAACTAAAACAACTACAAATACATAGGCCTATAAAATGCTGCAGCTTTCGGTTAACACCTCTCGTTTTTTCTTTTCTTTTTTTTTTTTTTTTGTAGTTTTTAGATTTAAAAAGAAAAAAGAAAAAAACTGAAAATTGAAAACATCAACATTAGCGAAGAACTGAATAATTAAAAGAAGAAGAAGGAAGAAGAAGAGAACAGAGGTGATTCGAGTTTGTTTACTTACTAACCATTTTGAATAGAATTTGCTTTTCAATAATCCGCAAAACATTTTGATATATATATTTATGAGATCCACAAATCACAACTAATATTTCAAGATTGAACAAATGATCAATCAATGTGAAATAAACGATATTTCTCTGAATGCAAATCACGTTATGTCGAAATTCAGCTTAAGAAGAAGAGGAACAAAGATTTTTAGAGAGAGAGAGAGAGAGAGAAACTTTTTTTTCTTTGGTTGCTAAAATTAGAGATATATATATATATATATATATATATATATAGAAGAATCTGTAAATAGAGAATGCAGGGGTTTCTTCTTGGCCACGCTGGAACACTGATCTCTCTGTCTCTCTCTCTCTCTTTCTTTTTCTTAAAATAATAAAGTTTGTATACGAGGTTGTTAATTACTACTAATTACCACAAAGGATTGACATTGAATAAGAACACAGTTAGCGAGAATTAAGGGCAGTTTAGGCACTGAAAAAGAAAAGCTTATCTAATACGAATACGAATACGTATTAGGCGGGTCCATGTGATCATATGAGAGACTCATAAGATCATAAACCGCGTGCGGAAGACAAGCCGTCCAAGGATCCAGCTTATGATTTATGACTGTCTTTCTCACTTATCTCAAGTGTTTTTCTGTTTTTCTGTTTTTTTTTTTTTTTTTTTATTTATACTTATCTAGATTATAACTGGACACACACTCTTAAGTTCTTAACCCAATTTAATCCATCCTTAAAACTCTACAATGACTCATAATAAAGTCCAACAACAATAATGTCAGGCACACACCTTCAACCACACCTCAAACCACATCATTGCTTTAAATGTATGTACCATGTACTGTGTAAGTAGTGCACAGAAAATGGTGAAAAATTCAAACAACACCGGGTACATGCATTTAAAGCATGGAATGTGGTTTGGGGTGTGGTTGAAAATGCGTGCCTACCCATGTGGTTAGACCCGTTTTCACTTTACCCCTTTGTGCTTTAAAAGTGTACGCTTAACTCTACGTTGTTTCGAACTAAAGTGAAATTGCTAAGAGTTCTCTTAAAACTGATAAAAATTTTAAAAAAAAAATCCCAAGATATTAACACTTAGGGAAATATTTGGTACACACACTTTTTGACACACTATGCTTTATACACATGTACTTTGTGTTGTTTGAATTTTTCACATTTTTCTGTGCACTACTTACATAGTATAAGGTACATGCATTTAAAACTGTGTGTCAAAAAGTGTGTCAAAAAGTATTAATATAGCACTACTCTAGAAAAACTAACGGATGTTCATCAATACGTGTGAAAATGTCAAAACCACCCTTCGCTAGATTAAAGGATTTAAAGTAACATAAATGAACTGGAGAAGAAGATTAAATGCCCTAACCTATGTATACACACATACATATATACTACTATATTTACATCATGCTAACTTTTCAAATCAGTTCCAATTTTATTGAGAAATGCTACACACACATTTCAAATCACACCCCCAACCACACCCCTTGCTTTAAATGCATGTACCTTGTGCTGTTTGAATTTTCACACTTTTCTGTGCACCACTTACACAACACAGGGTACATATATTTAAAGCAAGGGTGTGGTTGGGGGTGTGGTTTAGAATGTGTGTGTAGCATTTCTCAATTTTATTTGGGTAATTCTTGGGACACAAATTTCACACCACCTCCTAAAAGATATGTCTATCTCTCTCCTGTGTCACTGGGGGGTCCAGTGATATCACAAGAGAGAGATAGACGCATCTTTTAAGAAAGTTGTGTGAAAGTTATATGAAAATTGTGTCTTAAGAATTACTCATTTTTTTACCATCACCATTATAAGAGGCAGAAATATTTGAAAATATAACTCAAGAATGCTTTCAAACTATGATGGGGCATAGAACAATACCCGAAAATTCATATGTTGTGTATTTAGTATCCTTACATAAATGAGGTGGTAGGGACATTTTTGTCCAAAAAGTATGCCTATGGAAAATGCTAACTTACGACATATGGAGGAAGGAGAGTGTCTAAGTTCAGTTAGTTTTAGTAATGGCAAAACTATAATCACAATTTTCGTCAACTCTGTTAGGCGACGTGTTTCGACAAGGGAGGTAGGTGATATTATTGAAATCTGAGGAGTGACGAGTGTGCCAAGATCAAACCTCAAGGGAGGTAAGTGATATTTACCCTAAAATCTAAGTACTACACTTGTTTTTTGTTTTTATAATTATTATTATTAAAATTAATTAGGTGTTTTTTTTTTAAGTTTGTGAGGCAATTTTTTTTTTTTCCTTTTTTGACGAGGCATTTTTTACGGTTAAGGTTCTCAAATTTGAGAGATCCTAAATTTAGCAGTGGTACTAAATCCTTAGGTCGTGCATAGATTGGTATAGCTCAAGTGGTAAAGAGTTTGACATATATAAGTCCCCTCTAATGCATAGGTTCGGAGTTCGAACCTCACCCTCCTCTCACATATCAAAAAAAAAAAAAAAAAAAAAGCCTTAGGTCATTGTTGATATTTTTCCCCACTTCTTAATTTTTTCTTTATTATCATATTTTTCCTTTTAATGGTATGAATGAATTCTTCTCTCTATTTTTGAGCTAAGTTGATTAGGTTTTGCAATGACCAAACTTTGATTTATTATGGCTCAATTTCCAACGTTCTCTCCTTTCTTAATATGCCATGCATGTGGCATTTTTTTTTTTTTTTTTTTACACAGAGAAATTGTTGGAACATTTACGTTCTTTTTTTTTTTTTTTGCCATGTAATTGCTAGAGTGAGTAATTTTAAATTGTTTTTGCTAAATTCCTGTATTCTGCTAACTTTAATTTTTTGATTTTTTTCAATATGTGTAGCATTTTATTTTCATAGCTCAAGTCCAGTTTTCAAAAAAAATTGGTCATGATACTCTTAGAGATATGATCCATTCACTTATTTGGTGCTGGTGGTCTCAGACCCTTAGTTTATGATAAGTGACTTTGATTAACAGTTAAGGTGGTGTTGGGTGGTATATCTATTTAAATTTTTGAATTTTTTTTTTTTTTGTTAAATTTGTTTGGTCTATGAAAATGATTAAGTCAGTTGGTTTACTATATAACAATTGGTTCAAGAGAAATGCTAGGCACACAACACATTCCACTACACATTTTACAATAGGAAAGTGTGAAAAATTCAAACAACAGAGGGTACAACACATTAAAACCGTATTATGGAATGTATTATGTGCCTAATATTTTTGCTGGTTCAAATAGTTGACTAGATTTTCTATACTATTACAGAGGAATGACTTTTGGGTAAAAATCTGCCAAATTGCTTAACAACACAAAAACAATTTTGTTTTTTCTTTAATTTCGTGGGATCAATTGACTCAATTGACCCCACTTAATTAATTACGTGTACCTTGCTTCTAAAGTTTATCATTTAGTAGAGTGTAAAAGAGAAAGACTTCTCCTCTCTTTTACAAAAGTTAACCAAAGTTCCCAAACATGACAAAACTAAATTTCCTTTTTCTTTCTTCAATCTATGATCTATCCATCCAGTTTTCCATCTTTGATTCCCAAATGAGGCATTTGTGAGTGTTTCATGTGATATGTGTTATTACTGACCACTACCACAATTATTAGGCTCTGTTTGGTTAATTGATTTTGTGAGAGAAAAGAAAAAAAGAAAGGAAAATAAGAAGAAAATTATTTAATATATTGTATTTTCCTTCATGCTTAAATAATGTTAAAAATTATTTTTTAAAAATTAGAATTGTAATATATTGATAAAGGAACAAAACGATTCACGACAATTAAAATATTTAATTTATTTTTCAGCTTATGTTATCTTCTTTTCTATGTTTTCATCGTTTTTTTTTATTAACTAGACAAAGGAAAATAATTTCCTTTCTTTTCCCTCGCTAAGCCTTAATGTTTTGGAAACCAATGTTAAAGAGACTTTGGTTTTCTTTTCTTTTTATAGTAATGCTATGCTTCTCAAATCAAAATTCTAAATTCACATCTCAAATGATATAGCTGTGAGAATACTGTAGGGTCACTTTAACAGCTTCCAATCAAAATCAATAGGCCACTACCACATCGTTTGGAATGTGAATTTAAGATTTGGATTTGGAAAGCAAAACATTACTCTTTCTTTTATCTTCTGTTTGCTATACTTCTCTCAATCCAAACAGCACCTAAACAAAGACTAGGGTACGATACGAATATGGAGACAAAGTTTTGGCGGGAACAAAAAGCACTCCCACTGTAGTTCCAGATTGCTTTCGGCAAAACAAAGCGAGTCAACCGGTCATTGTGACTCAAGTGACAAGTCTACAAATAGAAAAACAGCTGTAAATAAGGAGTGATATATATTGGCAAATGGTATTAGCCACCATTAAAGCTGTCATTTGTCAACAATAGGTTATGTGTGGGACTTTCTTTTTCTTCACATAAGGTGGTGCCGGTGGTGCTATAGGCTGCTAGCTGTGCAAAAACTTTATTGTTAGAGTGAGACACAAGAACACCTCCATGATTTTTTTTCTGGGTACTGTTTGGAAAGTTCTAAACCCGTTCTGTGATTCACATGTGAATTGATTCAACAAATTTAAACGTAATTGTAATGACTCTCTTTTGTGTGTGTGTGAAACTACTAACTCTAAAATCACTCCTAAAATTAATTTTTTGTCAAATTAATATATTGGAGCTCGTCACTACGGATATAAATAGGAGGGAGACTGAATAATAAATGTCTCTTAAATTTGCATTTTTTTTTATTTATATAAACCAGACAATACTATTAAGAACAAGTCAAAGGATGATCAGCCAATACAGAAGAAATGATTTGAGGAAGAACTCCCTCCGGCCAAACATGACAGTCCTTAACAACTTTAGCAAACTTGGCTAACCTATGGACAAAACAATTGCCATCACGAAGAACATATGCAAGATCTCAAAACAATCCAAGGCACTTAATAGCCGCTTGGTGGCATTAACAATATGACCGTAAGGGGCAAAGCAATCACCATCCGATTTAAGTGCACTAATGAGAGATAAGTTGTCCGACTCCATAATGAAAATTCATAAAACCAGCTTCATAAGCAATAGAAACAGCCATCGACATTGCGAGACACTCAATTGGCATCGCACCCAAATTTCCCCGTTGCAATTCGGAAAAGCATAGTAAAACTAGCCCCAAGTGGTTTCGCAATAACCCACCCAGGCCAATCTCACCAGAATCCGAGAAAGTAGCTCCATCAATATGATGTTTGATTGCTCCCTCACCGGGTGGGCGCTATTTCACTTCAACTTGCAGTGAGCTTGAATGCCACTACGATCCTCCTGAGCCAACTCCACAATCTCAACCAACAAAAGAATTAATAACATCCACCGAGGCCGTATATTCCCTTCGAAGACCTTCCTTCACAAATTTATTACGATCATTCCTAATAGTATAGGCGGTAATGAGAAAGCGTTGATTTATCCCCTTATCCCTCTTCAACAAAATAATGGCGAGCCAATCCGCAAACTTAAATCCCATACCAGCCTAAAAAAACTCACCCGAGAAAGCACCCACCCATATACCTTTAGCTCTACGGCATTCCACAGAAGCGTGTGTAACATTCTCACTGTCAAAGCCACATCGAATACATGTCCCTCGATGCACATTTTTGCGTTGCATAAGAGCAGCTCGACAAGGAAGGAACTCGCGAACCTAATGCCAAGCAAAATGAAAAACTTTTTGTAGAACTCCCACCTCCAAAATCCCAACCCATGGAAAAGCACTACCCAATGAAGATGTGGACGCGTGGAGTCGAGCCTGAACACTCCACAAATGCTGCACACGATAAGCTGATCGAACAATGAACACTCCTTTATCCGTCCAATGCCAAATTAAGGTGTCCTCACAATTGGCCTGGGCTAACGGAATACTTAAAATCGATTCCACATCATCCGGTCAAAATAAGTTGCCCAAAACCCCTTCATTCCACTTGCTAGAGTTGTGATCGATAAGATCCGCAACAACCAAATCTTTTATCTCCGGAGATAAAGGGGTATATGGATAGAAGGAAGCAGGCCTCATCAACCATGGGTCCCAACCAATCCGCACAGTAGCTCTGTTACCAATACACCATCGAGCCCCTAAGCAAACCACATCAAGAGACTCCCAAATGCTATGACACATAAACGATGGGTACCTACCCAATTTTGCATCCAACAAATGCTCATGCAGAAAATATCTTGCTTTTGTAGACTCTAGAGATGAGGGACGCTAGATTATGAAAAAGACGCCATGCATGTTTAGCCAACAAAGCACGATTAAACTTCTCAAAGTCGCGGAACCCTATTCCCCCCTCTTACTTCGGTTTCACAATTCCCTCCCCTTAACCCAGTGAGTTTTGCACTTGTCCCCCATTGGATCCCACCAAAAACTAGCAATAATCCGTTCAACATCCATAAAATGACACCGGAAGCTTAAAACACGACATTGCATAAGCAGGGATAGATTGAGCGATCGATTTAATAAGGACCTCCCGACATCCCCAAGAAAGAACTCTCTCCTTCCAGCACTTAATTTTACTATTCACTCGGTCCCATGGTGGAAAAAATCTATCGTTTCCTTCATTCCACAAGCGAAGAAAGACCCAAATATTTCTCATGTTGTACCAGATCATTAACCCCCAAGAGGCCTTTGATATCCCGAATATCATCCTCCTTCGCATTTGGGCTAAAAAAGACACTCGACTTGTTAACATTAATTTTCTGACCCGAATTAATTTGATAATCATGCAGGATGGCTACCAGAGCTTTACATTCTGATTTGGTAGCCTTGAAAAATATAAGACTATTTGCAAAGAATAAATGGGACACCATGGGACCAGAACGGCCAACAATAACACCCTTCAAAATGTTCAAGCGAGTTGCTTCGGATAAGGTAACTGTAGACACCCCATTTTGACCTGCCAAAAAAAGAAATAACTGTCGTAGGGGGCCCACCAGGCACTCTAATCGAGGAAAGAGCTCCAGAATCCAAACAGGGATCCCAGAGGTCAAATCAAAGTCAATACAAAGCCCACAGCTCATCGATCAGGAGTTCCAGAATCCGGGATCGTCCGTTTACGATAATCGATAACGTTATCAACCAGAATCGAAGTTCGGCACGAAATTCAAGACCGAAATTGAGTCCAGGATAATCGAAGGTTGAATTTGATTACGTCAGGACTAAACGGGCATCCATGCAGGGCCACAGAACTTTAAATCATCAAATTCTAATAACCGACAAAGAACCGGGCTCCGATCAAAGTTTTGGCACGCCGAAATCAAAGGAAAAGGACATAATTGTAAATTCGAAAACACCAAAGGTCCGACTGGACATGATTGACTAGAAATACCGAAGAAAACAGAGATTCTGCGACTTGAATCAGCCCAATCAGACAATTGGAGAAGAAACGGTATTCGATTGAAGTGTAACGGCCCGATCAGCATTGACAACGGCATACACGTCATTATCCGGGCTCAAGAATTCCTGATCCAACCGTACGGATATAAAGAGGACGACATTACGAGTCCATAACTTCTTGAATCATAAGGATCGGACGGCCGGTTCAAAAAATATATAACAATCAAAGTTCTTGGAGGATCGAACGATCAAGATCAAGATTGCACCGATCAACCGGTGTCTCACCTACATGGGATCGGAGCCCATGTAGGTTTTCCCTATAAAAGGAAAGCTTTCATTCTGAGAGAAGGGGGGACGCAGCCGCACATCAATCCTCCCAGCTCCCAAGGCTTTGTTTGGCTGGATTTTTTTCCCAAAGGCTTTGTTTGGTTTGTTTGATCAACAAATATCTCCACAATTACAACCAAACACCACCCAAGCGCCACTATTGTCATCCACCGCTCAAAACCCACCATCAACAGGCCATTACCCAACCACCCTCCAAAAAACAGCTTCCAAAAATACTCTGATAGCCCAGAAAAGCTGTTTAACCAAACAGAGCCTTTGCCACTGCCCAGTTTCTAAAAAAACTAACCAAACAGGCCCTTACTAAGATCTCTGAACCTCACCTCCCCATCCAGTGGGTCCTACTGGCCAAAACAGAGCCAACGCCGCTAGAACCACCACCAAACCACCTCCACAGAAGCCTCACGCGCCGCACAAACGCCACACGCGCCGCACAAATGCCACACGCGCCGCCGCTGCACAGATTTTGCTCCGGCAGACATTCTGGCAACAACCGTCGGACATCACCATCACTGCACCACTCGTCTGCTACAGACGATCAAAACCCCGGCGGCTTGACCTCCAAAGGCCACCGGAAACGTCGCACGCACTACACGCGCCACCACCCCTCCGTTTCGCCTCCCCACGCGCAGCCAACAGTCAGCGCTGACTCACCGTTTGACCCTCCAATCAAAAGCTACCACGTGGCAACGACTGCTGAGTCAGCAGTCCAATTAACTGACACGTGTTTTGCCACGTCATTGCTGAGTCAGCATTGACCACCAATCAGCATCTGACACGTGTCACATACTGCCATGTTTGCTGACACGTGTACTGCTACGTGCCTGCCACGCCAGCGCCATGTCAGAGCTGATTGACCAATCACAGACTGCCACGTGGCATTAACTGCCACATCACTCCTACGCCAGCAACCACCAACCAATTAGAGGTTAACACGTGGCGTGGGCTGCTACATCAGCACGTTGACTGGCCAGTCAGAGGCTGCCATGCGTCACTCCGATGCCCAGTCAACACGCCCAAATCAGCGCCCCGTCATCTTTGACCAACCAATCAGAAGGTGCCACGTGTCTTTGACTGACACGTGGCTTGTTGACGTGGTACTTGGGCCCCACTTTTGGTTTTTCCCAATTTTCTCCACTCCGGGTCCAGATTTCAACGAACGGACACTTGTTCCTAGCTAATTTGGCCATTCCAGACGCTCCGGTGACCTCAGAATTGGCCGAATCTAAATCTTAAGGGTTGTTTGGCATTTTATATGTCCATTTTAGGCTATCCTGGCCGGTTCTAACCCCCGCGGGTCCCGCTCAACTCAGCCCGGATCCATTTTTGCCCGACTTATGGCTTTTCTGACTCTTTCGGCCCTTCCGAACCCGACTATGACGTCCGTTCAAATCGATTGCGTGTCGAAATATGACTTTGGGCCTTCTCGGCTTATTTCTGTGACGTTTCTCGGTGACGATCCTTTCAAATCTCCAAATTCTTTCATTCTTTCTCAACAACACACCGACTCGGCTTCAATAACCCCTTCTGCACAGGTAACTCCCTTAAACTCTTACACATAGTGGTCTGGGGCTCCCTATAAATCCACTGGTCGGATATTCCGCCTTTTTCTTTTCTTTTATTTACTTATATGTTTTAGTGGTCTGGGGCTCCCTATAAATCCACTGGTCGGATATTCCGCCTTTTTCTTTTCTTTTATTTTATATGCTTTAGTGGTGTGGTCTCCCTATAAATCCACTTGTCGGATATTCCGCCTTCTCTTGCCAGTCGGAAGGAGGCCTCGAACTCTACCCGATTGGACTTTATATCCTGCGTCAGCCGGAAGGAGATCTAATGCCCACCCGGCTGAACTTTATCAAACTGTTATAACTTGCGCCAGTCGGAAGGAGGCCTCGAACTCTACACGATTGGACTTTATATCCTGCGTCAGCCGGAAGGAGATCTAATGACTCATCCGGCTGAACTTTATCAAACTGTTATATCCTGCGCCAGTCAGAAGTAGACCTTCGAACTCCACCCGATTGGACTTTACATCCTGCGCCAGCCGGAAGGAGATCTAATGACCCATCCGGCTGCACTTTATCTCTTGTTATATATTTTTGTTGATAAAATCAGGAAACACAAAAAATGATACTTCTCTCCATTTGCATAGGGCACCGACCCGTACTTCCGGTAAAACTTTCACATCGCCTTTTTTACATCATCGGGCACCGACCCATACTTCTGGTACACTCTTTTTTCACTGGGCACCGACCCGTACTTTCGGTACTTTTTTATTGCTTAGGCACCTACCCATACTTCCGGTAAAACCTTTTTCAAATCACTGGGCACCGACCCATACTTCCGGTAAAACCTTTTTCAAAACTACAGGGCACCAACCCATACTTCCGGTAAAACCTTTTTCAAAACTACTGGGCACCGACCCATACTTCCGGTACACATTTCCCAAACTTCATGGGCACCGACCCGTACTTCCGGTACTTTGCTTGGAATCTGCAAACAGTACAGGTAAGACATGTATATCTTCACACTCTTAATGGGCATCGACCCTTACTTCCGGTACATAAAACAAAAAGACAAAAAAATCAAAAAAAACAAAAAAAATACAAAAAAAACCTCATCGCACGATCGATCTTCCCTGACTTTTACTCAAAAACACTTTCTCACAACTCACTACTTTCTCAAAGGTTAAAGTCTAGGACTACACCGCACATGTTAAAGTTCCTAGCTACACCGACTTTACTCAAAATACTATTTTACACACTCACGGTCTATATCGACCAAAAAAACTCACACACATACACAGCACAGAACTACGTACGGCATGATTCTCAAGTCGAGATACGTATGCAACCCACACTTGGGTGCGACCATAACTATACTTTCAAACTATCTCATGTCGAGATACGTACGTACGTACTTTCAAACTATCTCGACTGAGCCGAGATACGTAAACATACTTTCAAACTAATACATACTTTCAAAACTATCTCGTGTCGAGATACGTAAATCGGCAACCGCGTGTCACGGATGCTCGCGTTTTAATTTCTTATATATGTATTCTACTACCCCTTACTTATGCCCCGTTACTATGAAAACCACTAAAACGGCAACCGTGTGTCACGGATGTTCGAGGGTGCCTAATACCTTCCCTCGACATAATCGAGTCCCCGAACCCACTTTGAGAACTCTGGTTTCGCATGACTATCAAGAGCCACACTTTTAAAAGGGCCCCACTCTTCTCAAACTGTTTTCTCAAAAGTCAAAGATGATTACTCTAATCGTCTTTGCAGGGATCCTAACTCCCGATAAACGTTAGGTGGCGACTCTGAAAATTTTTACTGGCCCTACTCCCGCTTGTACATACTTTCACACATTTCCTTTCCCGCGTTGGTTCGTTGCTTTGAGCCTTTTACCCTATTTTACTTCATTTCCTTTTAAAACGGTCGCAATCCCACGAGGGGACCGCCCCCCGCCTTCGGGGCGGGCGCGACAATAACCGATAAGCCTCAGCGCATAATATAAATAGATAGGGTAATAGGGGGTCCCCTTGGCGAATTCCCCGGGTCGGATGAATTGTATTAGTGGGCTACCCATTTAAAAGAACAGAGTAGGATACCATTTCCACACATTGCATGACAAGATTTACCCACTTCAATGCAAAACCCAAACGCATGAACATGATACGCAAAAAATGCCACTCCATTCTATCATAAGCCTTGCTCATATCCAACTTAAAAGCTATAAATTTGCCCTTCCCCTTCGTTCGAGACTTAAGTGTTTCCAAAATTTCAAATGCCAGCAACACAATATCTGTGATTAACCGACCCGAGACAAAGGCACTTTAAGATTCAGAAACAACATGCGAGAGAACAATTTTCAACCTATTAGCCAACACTTTGGAAATAATTTTGTATAGTACATTGCACAGGCTAATCGACCGAAAATCCTACACTTTAGTAGGGGACTTGACCTTCGAAATAAGAATAATATGAGCATGGTTCAAGCTTGAGGATAAAGATTCAGAGTGAAAAATCCTGAATCGTACAAACAACATTAGATCCTACAATAGCTCAATATTTTTTAAAGAACAGAGAAGACATACCATCTAGACATGGTGCTTTATTTGGGTGCATTTGAAAAATCGCAATCTTCACTTCTTCAGGTGTAATATCACGAGTAAGAATACGATTCATGGCATCAGTGACTCTAGAAGTAATTGGGTTTATATAATCTATGACCGCGCTGTCCCCTTGTGTGTTGAAAATATCAGAAAAATAATCCAGCACAATATTCCGCAAATCCTCTTTTTTATCCTATCGAACTCTATGAATGTCTTCTAACCAAACAATCTTATTCCGTCGTAGCCACTGGGATGTCTTCCTATGGAAATACGCTATAATTCTATCACCGTGTTTGAGCTAACACTCCCGCGAACGCTGCCGCCACATAATTTTCGCTCTTTAAAAGCTGATTAATTTCCAATTTGTACAAACGGATGGATGTGACACTCGGACTATATTCATTATAGTGGAATCATTTGAATATTCATTGAAAATTGTTTCAACTGATCTCGCTATACAATGGAACCAAGTTTTTTTTTTTTGTTGTTGTTGGGATATTAGGTCATAGACACCTAAAAATTAAGTGTATTAGCCAAAATCCCACACGATTTGGCCATTTTTTAAAACCTCTCGCTACTTTTTTTTTCAGCAAAAAGCCCCATCTGATGGATAAAAATAGATAATATTATTTGTTCGTAAACATAAAATATTCACGAAAACGATCACGATTTTCTCATTTTTTTGGCCTTTTGGGATGTTTTTTTTTTTTTTTTTTGGTATTTCATGTATTACTTTGAGATCCACGCATTTGACTTGAAAATTTTACAAATAAAAAATAAGTTACAACCCGATTTTGAGATTGTATCTGTCTAACAGATAATATTATCTGTTTGTAGACAGATAATATTATCTGTCAACTTTAAACCACTATAACTTTCTCAATTCTTGGGCTTTTTGGGTAATTTTATTTTTATTTTTATTTTATATACTTTTTCAAGATCTATGCATCTATGGTGCCAATTTACGAAAGTAATATGTTTTTATTATATTTATTCGAAAAATGCAGTGTTCCATATTTATTTAATATTTAGTTTTTTTTCCCAATATTTCATGATCAATATTGATTTCGATTGATGGATCTCATTTTGCTAATTCCAAAACATCAAATTTTCTGTAAACGGACTTGTAGAACAAAGGTTATAGCAATTTGAAATTGTTTAGGCATAAAAAAAGACCTAATGAGTTAAATAAAAGTAGCACAAGCGTTAGCTTTGAAGAGTTTTATTGAATGGGACTTGACTGATTTATTATTATTATTATTTTTTTTTTTGTGTGTATTCAAAAACATGGAACCATAGTATCATAGTGGTGGAATTATTAGTAACTTGCAAAGCAACTCTTAGCTAGGTTTAAGTCCTCAAAATATTATTCTGTCAAGTAGTGGTCTTCATTTCATTATAAAGACATTAATAAAGCAAAGGATGTCGAAATTTCGTCAAAAAGAAAGGTCCCTCACTTTTTACTAGATTCTAAGAAATGCTATTCTAATACCATTTATATACAGATTGTTCATATATTTTTTTGCTTGTAGAACATTTTTCGGGTACGCTAAATGCATTCGCTTTATGGCACTTTTTACTTTTATTAGTTTTCCAAGGAATTAATGCATGTGCTTCTCCATGGCGATTCTTAACAACTAAGTTAAGGAAAGCACCTTTGTACAGTTAGCACAGTACGTGCTGTATAAATTGTGCCTCTCACATTTTGTATAGTATTTGCACAATATTTAAAATAAGTAAAGCATTTCTGTGCAATTAGTACAGTGTTGTGTAAACTGTGTCTCTCACAGTTTGTACAGTGTTTGCACAGTTTTCAAAATAACAGAAACAGTTTTGGGAAAAATACTGTGCACACAATTTGCACAGCACTGTGCTAATTGAACAGAAGTGTTTTCCCCAAGTTAACATATCAAAGAGACTAAGGGCTTGTTTGATAATCTAATTAGATGTTGAAAATGAAAATATTCAGAACTTATTTGTTTTCAACGCGTTTGATAATAAACCACTTAATTAAAAAAGCAGCCAAAAGTCCACTGAAAATTTTAAGTAAAAAAATTCTACTGAAAATAATCATTAAATGCAATCTATTTCAGTACTTAAAACACTGTTTTCAATATTACAAATTCAATCGCTTAAAATTTTCAGTACTTAAAATTCACTACTTAATTCAGTACTAAATATTTAGTTTTATCAAATGCACCCTTATAACTTTTTTCTGAAAAAAAAAAAAAAAAAAAAAAAGAAAGGGAGAGACTTGGATAACTTTGTGTCCATTCCTTAAACCTAATAATTAATTATGGGGAAATTTGTACTTACACCTCCTTAATTATGACCCTTTTTCAAATATCATTCTAAACTAAAATATTGAACAAGTTGACCCCTCGATTATTACATTTGTTTCAATAAGATCCCTTCAGGAAGGATGTCGTCAAAAAATCCAACACTTTAAATGTGACCATCATATGATATAGAAGTGTTAACAACATGATATTTTTGCTCCTTTTGAGACATCATTGAAAGTTTTAGAACAAAATTGCCTAATATTAGTGTGCAACAAAGGACAATATATGACAATTATATGTGTAACAAAAGATAATTTAATCCTAAAATCTCTAATGGCTTAAAGGAGGCATTCAAAATATCATGTTGTTAATATTTTGGTATCATATGTTGGTTACATGATACAAAAATATTAGTTTTCTGGAGACATATTAACATAAGGGGTGTTAGTTAAAAAAATGCAATAATTGAGGTGGTTAATTTGTTGAGTTTTATTTAGTTTAGGGGTATTCCAAAGAGAGTAATGGTTGATGTGGTGTTGGTGTAACTTAAATTAAATTATGCCCATAAACGTGCAAGTTCAGTGAGGTATCAGACATGTACATTACTCATTTAGCAGGAAAGACCACCAAACTTCCAAAGAAACTATTTGACTAACCAAATTATGTGATTTAATTGGGAAAAAGATGCAATTTAATTAATTGCAAAATTTACAATGGGAAATGTTTGGTACACACACTTTTTGACACATTTTTTGACACACTATGCTTTAAACACATGTACTCTATGCTGTTTGAATTTTTCACACTTTTCTGTGCACCACTTACATAGCACAAGGTACATGTATTTAAAACTGTGTGTCAAAAATGTGTCAAAAAGTGTGTGTATGTAGCACTACTCATTTACAATTGATCAAAAGCTATTTTGGATAGCTTTTGGCTAAAAGCAAGTTTTTTTGGATTGAGTTAATAAAGCTGTGCCTAATTGGCATAGCACATGTGTTTAAAATTAATTATTGAAATAATTATGGTACCATTCCATGATTCCAAGACATCTCCAGCCCTTAATTTTGCTAAAAAGTTCTAAACTACTTTTTCTAACCCTTGATACAAACCTATATCAAATTGAATTTACTGAAATCTAAACTTAATTGAAACAACAATATTCATATAGGAGAACTTAAGGGCTCGTTTGGTAACGTTGTCGTTTTCTGTTTTCTATTTTTGTTTTCGTTTTTTAAAAAACGAAAATTGAAAACACGTTTGGTAACGTTTTTGTTTTTTGTTTTTAAAAAACGTTTTCAAATTTTGGGTAAAAAATGAAAACAGCGAAAAGTCGTTTTGAGTTTCCTGTTTTTGTTTTTAAAAAAAAAAATAAAATCAACAATATTACCAAATAAGTTTTTGTTTTTTTTTCAAAAAAAAAAACCAAAACTTGTTTTCGTTTTTAAAAAACTGAAAACTCAAAACAGGAAACGTTACCATGCGAGCCCTAAGTTTTGATGTGCTTTTGGCCAAGTGTTGGGGATGTTTTTTCTAGTATTTTTAACCGGTTGATTTGATTTGGTATAGATTTGATGAAGGGTTGGGATGCTCTTTATGGATATTTGTAACTTACTGAGTTCTAGAAAATAATCTTTTTGAGTAAAACTATCATAGAGTCTCATATATCAAATGAAGCATTTATTAAAATTAATACTCGAATTAGAGTTAAAGGTTGAAAATGGCCTAATATTATTTTCTTGAGAGTACTTGTATTTCAGTTTGGATAATCAGCCAACAGAGCCAATTACATGTGTTTGAAAAAAAAAAAAAAAAAAGATGATCAAAAAATTCAGAATCGTCCTTAAAAGAAAAGTTGGGGGTTGTAAATTAAGGTAGGTTTTTTTTTTTACCTGGGTGATATTCCAACTAATGAATAACAAGGGGACAAGCAATTAAATCTCTCTCCCCACTCGGGAGAGAGAAATCATACCAATTGAACTAGGCCCTCTTGATAACTAAGGTTGATTATTCAAAAATAAATAAAGGGCAATGCTATTCGTACTCCATTGATTACTAAATGCACTTCATGGACTACATTGAGTGCATGGTACGATAGGTTATTAAAATGGTACCATGGAGTACATTAGTTCATTTTTTGGAGTGCTAATAGTAATCCCCTAAATAAATGAGTTCAACTTGTGAGAGCTTCTTAATTCTTAAAATTGTACCAATTGGAATTCCTTCCATAAAACCATAGGTATTTCCTTTGATGTAGTGATAGGTAAATTACTGTTTCACCCCTTGAAAAAGTAAGGCACACGAAGGAATGCCAAAAGGAGTTTGAGTGACGGCTTCAGCAGATGGCTATAATCGGTTGGAGTGTTTGATCAAATATACTAGATGGACCCAAAAAAAAACCAAGAATACCTCCTTATAAGAAAGATTAATTTTATGATTTTCAAGTTTGGCCATCTAATTTTTGGTGGGCTTGTCTAAAATTACAGTATTAAATTTCTCGTGGCACTAATTGCCATATTATTGTTCTCTCTCTGTCTCTCTCTCAAACTAGTAATAACCCGTGTCTGTGGGCACGAAGTCAAAAAAAAAAAATGCAAGACTTTAAAAATTCAAATTTTTTGTGTAAAATTGTACCGGTCATTCAAACTCACATGTTATTTATGTGAAGACAAAGATTTCATGGGCACATCAATAACTACCAGTTCATTGATTATTATTTTGAAATTAAACTGAGATGTGGTTGAATTTTTTAGACTTAATAGCCCGTGCCCATGGGCACAATTTGGAATAAACAGCTCCAATTTTCTCTAGTTTAGTCTTATGGTGTACTATAAACAAATTTTTGGAGGGATTTACATGAGAGGGGATATGGAGAGAGGGATATACGCCAATATTTAATCAATCCCAAGACTAATTAATTTAGGATATAGACATGTATTTATTCAAATTCAAATTAATTTAAGGAATTCCTTTTCCTGAGTAAAATATATGAGAGAGAATGTGGGTGGTTACTCAATTGGGGGAGAGAGGGACATGGAGAGATGGAACTAATATGTGTGTGTGTGTGAGAGAGAGAGAGAGAGAGAGAGAGAGATAAGTTACTCAAATTAGTGAGTTGAGTGAGAGAAAATAATTGTGTATGTGCGGTTTTATAAATAGTCTTTATTGTAATTCTAGATTTTTTTAAATGAAGTTTGAAAAGTTCACAATCAAAATATTTGTACCTTCTGGGAAGATAAATGGCACTAATTTATAGGATACAATGCAATATTTAATGGGATTAACCATTTTTGGTGAACAAATAATCCGACAGACTGAAATATCTAAACTTGTCTCAATGGTCAAGATTAAAAGCTATTAATGTGTGTGCATTGTAATGGACAAAAAAAAAAGGTACTGAAATAGACAACATTTACGGATTTTTTTTTTCAATAGAAAACTTTCTGACTCAATGTTTTAAGTAGATTTTTGGACGCTTTTTAATGAAATAGTGCATTATCAAACGCACTACAATATGTTTTACTCCAATCACAATAAAACTCCAGTAGCTCTCAATGTTGTATTAACTAATAATCTCACAAATAAAGGCAAAATTAAAATAAAATGGGCTTGCTTATTGAAAACAATTTAAGAATTTAACAATAAAACTCCAATAACTCTAAAGTTTTTGTTTAACTTTTCATTTTCTAATTCTTTTAGCCAAAAATTTTAGAAATACCCACAACTTGAAATTCCTTCATTGTAATAAGACAAATTGAAGAGTGGTTTTGATGCCTTGGAGGTTAATTTATAAGTTAGCTTGTGATTTTGTTTGTCTAGATACAATCTGCCATATTCCTCGGCTACTTATAACACTGTCATATTGACAACTACTCAAATAAATATTATTGAAATAAACCGACACCAAAAACAATACAGAGAAAAGCAAGAGGTGAGACTCAAAAAGGTTGGGATGGAAAATGTGTATTAGTTTCTCAAGGAAAAAACATACATCAATTTAATTAAGAAACTCCAAGATGGCTTTAGTGGAAATAAATATTGTAATAGTAGTTTTGATACGAAATAATCAATATGTAAAAGACAATTCAGTTAATAAATTGGCTCGTATTTAAATCCTCTTTTTTGTATACTGAAATATAAAGTGATTTTGACCAAGATCAATCATATTAACTCACATCTGCAAGATAATCTATATAAAAAGTGACGATCATTTGAATAAAGCATAGAATTCAAAAAAAAATTCCATTTTTCCGAGAAAAAAAAATCACCACTCTCTTCATTCGCAACTTGACCAAAAATTCAGTGGAAAAAAAAAAAAGAAAAAAATAGATAAAAGGGGAAGAAAAATTATCATTAGGGAAGAAAACCAATCTGCTACTAACCAAAATGTCTCAACTTCCACTCTAATTCAATTCTAGGATAGAGAAAAAAATCCACGTCAATAATACTTTTCTATATCTCAATTCTACAACTCCACACATACACACACGTGGAGAGCATACAAACAAATAATATCAAAAGCAAAAAACTCATATCACTTCACAGCCCAACAAACCTAAGAGCAATCACTGAATCACCGACTGACCTTCCTTAATCATGTCCAAATTAGAAAAGAGAGCCTTCTTTGTACCTTGGCTAAGTCCACACATTGGTAGATTCTGTCAGCTTTAAAATTCATTTCAATTGTACAAACATTATTTAAAATAATTTCTTACTTACTATCTTAATACCAAATATTCATCCAATAATTAAAAGATGGTTTTTCACATGAGAAGGTGCTTATAGTATCATTGCCCATTTTTAATAGATAATTAGGAGATTGATTTTAGGGAGAGAAAATTAGGAAATAGGTTGCAGACTCAAAATGGGGAAGGAAGATATAAGGAATTGATTAGGGGAGTGAAATAAACATATATTTAGAGTGATAGTAATTAGGATAAGAGCAAATTTAGAGTAATAATTCGTGGGAGTTAGGAGATAGATATCACAAAAATAGTAGAAGGGAAAGTTTTTGTGTAAGTAATAAATGGAAAGGAAAATTGAGGGCAAATTTTGGAAAGGAAAAATACGAAATTGAGGGCAAAATTTTGGAAAGGCAAATTTTGGGGGCAAAATTGAGGACTTTAAATTTGAAAGGGAAAAAATACAGTTGGAAAACCTTGAACATACGAAATCAATGAAATTGGGAATGCTCACTTAATGATATTGGGATTTTAGTGAGAATTATTCGAAGATATATTTTAGGGCATAAATTGGGGGGAAGGGGGGGAAAATACAAAATCACATATTGTTTACACCCTAAATTAGGGTTTCCCAAGGCACGTGACGGTCATGTGGACTCAGGACGTCATCACTGGACCATGTAGTCAGATGAATAGGGATAAGGCCGATGACGTAGGGAAAACCGATATCTGATCTAGCTACTGGTAGGGATGATACGTTCCATATGAGGATATCGGTATCCAGGCTGAGAATACGATGGACATCGGTATCAAGACCGAGGATAATATGATAAAAGTAGTACCCTAGTTTTAACAAGTATGACTAGCGGAAGAGTAACCTCAACTGCAGCCCTAACTTCGGTGATATATGACCGATGCCCAACTTATTTATGACCATTGAGCCCTAATATCGGCAATAACAAAATGGCTCATAACAGATACCGGTCTCAATAAACAATGCCGATATCAGAAAAGATTAGGGACATCTCGGTATTAACAGACAAGGCCGATGATCTGTGCTACAGATTCCACAGTAGCAGGTCCATAGGGTGATGAAAGCAGCCCATAGAATCAGTAATGGATAAAGACAAACATCGGTGTAAAGAGACCTAGGGATGCAAGTAGGCTTTTTACTGTAAAGAGGACCGATTTTTATCACCAGCAAAGATTAAGCTATTTAGGGAAAGATGTAATCGGTCGTGAATCTACTCAGATAGCTGGAAGTTAAAGCAGAAATAAAAAATGAGAACGTGGTCTTCAGAGTATGCTGAGCTGGAATGGAAAGCAGTTGCTTGAGAAGGGAACGTGGCAGAAGTGGGATTATCACACAAATCATGGAAGTGGATCATGGGATATAGTGGGAGCATAAACTGATACATGCCTAGAAATCAGGGGCCAAGTACCCCACTACCCCATGATCCCCACTAACATGAGCGGTTGTGCAAACAAGTCTATAAATAGGGCATGTGGTGCAACATTGGAAAGGGGCTAACACACACGCCACTTCTGCTCTCAGCAGATTTTTAGTGTCTCTTCATAACAATTCTTTCTTGTTCTTGAGTGATTTTGAGTGATCTGTGAGTTCTTGTTCTTGAGCGCTCGTTGTTTATTCTTTTACTTTGAATATTTGTAATCGCCACTTTTCGATCAATGGAGAAGATATTGTCTATGGAGGTATTCTGAATCGTTGTATTTAGTTTCCCTTTTTACGGTTTCCATTTATAATTTCTTACTTGCATTAGAGTAGAGAAAGCCCACGTTGTTGTTTTTTTTTTTTTGTTAAATAACAATCGCCTGATTAGAAGTCAGATTAGGTAATCACACCACTTTGAGTCCATACGGACTCTGGCACGCCCAACGCACACCACACCAGAAATTTATTGCAAACAATTTTTGGCACGCCCGGTGGGACCTCGTGTCAAATGGTCTCAAAAGGAACACGATCTAAGGGGATTTCCCAAGAAGCAGGCTCACGTGAACCTCTCTTGGACCCTATCATAGAGCCCGTCATTGAACCTGTCATAGATCCGGTCATTAGCTCGGTAGCAAGTCAGGCCGACTTGTCTAACATGAGTAATCACTTAATGGGGATATTCAACCAACGATTGGCTGAGATGTCCATTAAGACAGACCAAACCTTTACCCAAGTGGGTAAAATGCTCCGAGAAATGAGAAAGTGGAAGGACCACCAAGTGGATGATCCTACACAGCTCTCTATCCCACCAACTTTCCTTTCTCGGGTTGGGTTGGGGGCAAGCCACAATGCTCCTTCTTCTTCCCAGACTGAAAAGTATGTTACACCGCCAAGAAGGGATGGCAAAGAGATTTTAGGAGAAACTGGAAACCCACCTCAAGTAGTGGCCCGACCAAGCGTCACCATTAGGGAACCAGGAATCGGTCTAAACGGGCAGGATTCAGACCGACTTTGGGGGAGAGTCAACCCGTTGTTCGGAGACAACATAGTCACCGAAGATGAACAAATATGGAATGATAGAATCGGACCAGAATATGAGGCCGGCATGAGAAGGGCTATTCCAGCCCAAACGGTAAGAGTTGACCGAGAGCAGATCGCTGAAGTCATTAATCAAGACTTTGGCGGCCTTCTCCGAAGGACTCAGCGGCCCATGTATAGGAGGCCGCATAGTGATGCGATTGAGAGGTTGCCTCTTCCACTAGGATACAAAGTGCCCAATTTCACAATGTTCTCCGGTGAAGGAGATCAATCAACAGTGGAACATATCGGTCGTTTCTTGCTGCAAAGCGGAAAAGTGAGTCACCAAGGGGATATGTTACTAAAGCTGTTCCCCAACTCCTTGACCGGGGTGGCTTTTAGTTGGTATATAAACTTACCTCCCAATTCATTCCATACTTGGAATCAAATGGAGGAAGCATTCCACGCCCAGTTTTATCGGACAGAACCCGAAGTCTCTATGGCTGATTTGACGAGGTTGTATCAGCTACCAAGTGAATCAGCTGAAGTATACATTGCCAGGTTCAAGCGAGCTAAGCATCGCTGCAAGCTCGTATTACCCGAAGAAGAATTCGTTAATATAGCCCTTGGGGGACTCTCCTTCGAACTTCGGAAAAAGTTTGAGGGCATGGGTTTCTGTGATCTCTTCGAGCTGGCAACTAGAGCAGCCCGATATGAGTGCATGCTAGAAGAAGAACAGGAAAGAAAAAACTCATCTAAGGGAACCTATTACAGGGATCCCAACTTTGACATTCATGCTACTGAATACGAAATCAATACCGAAGTGAACGTGGCCGAAATCGTTTCAAAACGGCCATATATATGCCAGCTGTTGCCTAAACCGACCGACGCGCAGTTGTCCTCGGTCAAAAAACAACCTTTTGAGGCCGGTAAACAGTATTCATTTAATTTTGTAATGGCCGATCAGATTTTTGACTTTATGATGGCCGATAGACAAATTCGGCTTCCACACGATGTTAAGTTGCCTTCGGCCAACGAGATGAAAGGAAAGGAGTACTGCAAATGGCACAACTCTTGGCGCCATACCACTAACAACTGCTTGGTATTCCGAAATGTTTTGCAGGATATGATTGACAAAGGAAACCTGAAGTTTGTCGAGAAGGAAAAAGAAGTGATGGGAGTCGATGGCAACCCGTTTCCAGAGATAGTGGGGGCAAACGTGGTGACACCTGATTTCACCCTCCTACGGAGACCGAGGGAAAAGATTGACCTCAGAGGAGTCGACATTGCCGAATCAAGCACGAGACCGAAGGAAGGAAAATCAGGAACGAGACTGGCTTCTAGTGTGGTGGCAGGCAAGGTTACTCCCGAGGCAAATAATGGCCCAACGTTACAATGGATGGTTGATCTAATCAATCAAGGGTTGTGTCCAAGGTGCAAGGTCGAGGTAACTAAAAAACCTGAACAAAGGAAGGAAAAGGCGGATCGGTCATCAAGCCCGAGAAGGCCGATCCAAAGCTGTAATAACCTGCATTTCCATTTAATTTAAAAGTCATGCCCATATTTAATTTATGTGTATTTGCATTGGCATATTTAAATTCTATTAGCATGGTCTGCTTTTATTTTAATTCCAGTCACTTGTTTGGAATATTAATGTCTTATCTAATTCACATTTAAATTCTATTGGGGGCCAAACTGCAATTTTTCAAAAGTTAGTAATACCTGTGGGGATTTCAGAATCTGTATTTCAAAACGGTGAAAGTAACTTCTTTTGACTCAATCAGTATTTTTATAAAACCAGTAAATCAATTCTTTAGTTAAAATGAATTTCCCGTATTTTTGTGGTGACCACCGCGCCCCGAAAATACCAGTTTGTGTCCAAAACTGTCCGCGCTGTGCTAAATTTCTCCAGATATTGGAAGTGACCGATTTGGACACTTGCTTTATTTCCATTTATGGCTACTAATGATTGCCTTGCACTTGTTTGGGAATGTCTAGCTTGTGTGTGTTATTTTTGTGCCAAAAGCTAGATTCCCAAACAACTCTAGCTTGAACCCCTATATGCCTACTTGACCCTTGGTAGAGCTTTGGAGTATATCAGTGTATATACGTATGTAATTGTGTGTGTATTTTCTGCAGCTTTGTTTAATTTGAGAACTAAAACCAATTGTTGAGTAATCAACAAGAGGCTTGGTCCCCAAGTTCTTCCATTTAGCTCTTTATATGTACTCCCTCATACACACACCTCTCACACTTTCACATTCTGAAAACCTGAGAGAAAGGAGAGAGTGCAGTGAGTTATAGTTCAGAATTATTTAGAGAGAGGAAGCTTCAAGACTCCATAGCCAAAGCTTGGAGTTGATTTCTCTATTTGCCTATTCTTTCTCAACATATTCTCATCTCTTCTCTTTGATATCAGTGAGTATTCTAAACTCACTACCAATGTAATTTCATGCTTAAGTACTGATTATATATGTATATTGAGAATCACCATTGATGAATTTTGGTATGAACTTCAAAGCTTGAAAACATGGATTTCCAAAACTTAACCAAAATTAGTTTTGTGAATGAAATATGATAGATTGTAGTGTGTAGAGTATATGGTTGTAAAATTAGAGCTTAATTCGTTCATAGGAGAAAGTATATTAAGAATTAGTTTTTGACATGTTTTAGTTTTTCATAAAATTCAAGAGATATGATTTGATTCTTGTAAAATTAACCTTGGAATCTTAATCCTCATTTAAAAACAAAGAAAATCATATAAGATAAGGCTTGGTTGATCACAGAATTGAAATGGGTCAAAAAGACCCCTGTTTTACTGAAACAGGGAAGTCTGGGGGAAGAAGACGAAGCCGAAGCTTCATCTCGCGCCACGATCGCGCGCGCGAGAATCGCGCGAGCGGCCCGCGCGAGCGACCCTTCGCGCGAGCGGCCCGCGCGCGCGAGGTAGCCTTCCCCAGGCAGACGTAAGAATTCATATATATATAATCGAAAATTGGTTGGTCGCGCGAGCGAGGGTCGCGCGAGAACCCCTTCGCGCGAGCGATCCGCGCGCGCGACCTTGCTTTCCTCAGGCAGTCAGAAAAGGTTATTAATAAAATGAAAAATGGGCTTATCGCGCGAGCGGCCCGCGCGAGCGACCCTTAGCGCGAGCGGCCCGCGCGCGCGAGGAAGTGCAGTTTCTGTTTTTGTCTGTTTTTCTGTTAAGGGACTGTTTGGATGAAATTTATATACTGTTAAGGCTCTGTTTGGGAATTTAGTTGATCAGAACTCTAATTGGTTATGTTAAAGTGATCTAAACATTGTAGTATGACTCATTAATTCCCGTACGCGTGTTGTTCCTTAATTCAGCTTTATTGTTTAAGTGCATATCATTCATGTGGGTCAGTAGTACATGCATATGGGTGTCAGTCTGTGTGGAAAAGAGTAATGGTAGTGTGGAAAGGATATGAGATTGTGTTTGTGGTCGTGGTTGTGGTTGAGTATGAGTTTGTGGTTGTGATTGTGGTTGTGGTCGTGGTTGTGGTTGTGGATGTGGTTGAGTTTGTGGAAGAGGGTATCTTTGAAATGCGACGGTGGCAAATAAGGACACTCCCTGACGCCCATGGAAGCGTTAAAGTGTGTGAAGCCGAACTCGGACATTCCCTGGCACCCATGGTAGTGCTAAAGTGTGGCCTACGGACACTCCCTGATAACTCAAGTCTGGATACTGTGTGAGGGGTCGCCCCGGTATTTGCATGGCGGTTAGGGTATTCAAAGTGTGAGGCATTGGACACTCCCTGGTACCCCGGACCAAAGTGTGAGGCAAACTGGACACTCCCTGGCGCCCCGTTGCTAAAGTGTGGCTATCTGAGTGTTTCAAAGATACCAGGAGTAGGATAGTGGGTTGTTGTGGATGTCGAGAGAAAAGAGTCGGCGAGATGAGTGTGGTGCATTGTCTCATTTCACGAGTATCTGTATTTATGAATGAAAAACTTTTATTATATTCCTTGTTGTTTTATAAAGTGAATTCTTTCTGTAATTTAATAATGGAAAAAGGTAAATGGGTATGATTTACATTCAAAGTCATTTTTTTAATACTCACCAGCTTCTTGAAGCTGACGACGTTGATGCGTCCTGGACATTCGTGTTCAGGCTTTTCAGGTTACAATCAGGAGGAATCATACGACTATGCTAATTGAGAATGGCTGCATCTGGAATAAAGAAACTGTTTATTTTATGCATTAAGTTTATTTGTTGGAGTTTTAAACTGTTTTGTTTTAAGGATAACTGTAACAGACTCTAAGTTATTATTTTATTTTCAAGGCGGTTTGTGCCTTAGTTGACCCCGGTTTATAAGATGTAATAAGATAGAAAATTTTTGTAAGCCTTGATTGCTTTACTCTGATTATTATGTTTTGTTGTTTGACGTTTGGGACGGAATCGATCCTTCAAACTGTCGCGACCTACGGGTCCATAAAGGAAATTAAACGCTTTCCTTATTTATGCTACGTCGGGGCGTGACAAAAGCCGCCTCACTTATCCAAATCAGGAGTACCACAGGAGGCCCGACTTTTGGAAGCACGAACAATATCTGAAGGAATCAAGGCAGGCGGCTAGGGATGTGAGACGGAAGATCTACCGACGTCAAGACCGATCTCCACGGATGGTTGTACCACCGCGAACTGAAGTAAACCGATGGACAAAAGTGGAGCACCCCAAATTCCCAGACCGTGCATATTTCAGTAAGACCCAGAAAAGAAGAATGCAGTGGTTGCGGCAAGAAGCTCGAGATTGAGAAGCCAAATACCGATTGGAAAAGAGGCGCGCGGATTAACAGAAGGACATAGTACCGAGGTCGGTCTCAAACAATAAAGGAAAGGAAAAGATGGAGGCTGAAGACCGAGATGTAAAGCCTTTGAAGCTAGACACATCAATTCCGGAAACAAACGAGTCGGACCTAGAAATGTCCGATATTGGATTAGACTACGAAGAATCATCGGAGAAGTTTATCCAGTTCGGAAGCATTCCAAAAGACTTTTCGGTGAATATGGTATATACTTTGCCGATGTCGTTCGGAGCGAAGCCGGACCAGGAAAGGAAAATGGAAGATCTGCATAAAGATGAGGTTCCATCAACGCCCGTGGTTATCAACCAAGTAGTGAAAACGGAGAAGTCAAGGGTCTCGGTCATAAGGCCGAAGACTGAGGATGAAGGAAAGAAGCCTGCGAAGGTGGTCTTTGAGAAGCCAGCAGAAGGAATGTCACAACATCTGAAGCCGTTGTACATTAATGCGGCCAATGATGGAGTGACGTATTCAAGGGTGCTAATCGATAACGGAGCAGCGGTAAACATCTTGCCATCGATTATGTTGTTGAAGTTACAACGAGATGAGAAGGAGTTAATCCCAACTGAACTCACAGTTTGTGGGTTCACGGGGACGCCAGCAAAGACCAAAGGAATCCTTCCGGTAGAGCTCACAGTAGGAAAGAAAACCACCATGACAGCCTTCTTCGTGGTAGACTCAGGGGCTTCATACAATGCCTTGCTGGGGAGGGATTGGATTCACACTAGTTGGTGTATCCCATCGACCTTGCACCAATTCTTGATTTTCTGGAATGGTGATGAGGTGGAAGTAGTTTGGGCTGATCACAAGCCTTTTGTAGCCAGAGTCCATTGTTCGGAAGCCGTCTTATACGAGGACGATATCGGCCCGGTGAAATTCATCGGAACAGACAAGAATGGAAGGCCAAGATCGGCCACCATGGTGAAGAATCAGAAGAATCAATTAATTCAGGTGTACAAGCAACTCGAACGGCCATCAATAGTAATTACGCCGATCGACGATGATAAAGAACTTGACATACCCGATGGACCAGAGCCCATTATCAGCGAAGTGTAGAAAAGCAGAGGCCGTGCAGGCCAGTGTAGCCAGAGTTCAAGCTTTTCTGGCTGATAAACAAGCACAAATATCATCGACAGATATTGCCGATATCTTATAAAACCAAGAGATTTTGGAAGATTGCATCAACCTCGATGAATTGGCATCGGCCCCGGCAAAACTCGACGATTTGAAGGCCGAGGTACAAGATCCTCTCCTTGAGGTTAATCTGGGGGCAAGTGGGGATTACCAGTCCACTTTCGCAAACCAATTACTAGAGCCCGATTTCCAAGCATCACTGATTTCATTGCTAAAAGAATTCAAAGATTATTTTGCTTGGGATTACCATCAGATGCCGGGCCTGGCAAGAGGACTTGTGGAACATCGGTTACCGATTAAAGAGGGATGTAGGTCGTTCAAACAATTACCCATGAGAATGTCCCCTGAGGTGATTCTAAAAGTCAAAGAGGAAATCGAGCGGCTTCTGAAGGCTGGTTTTATAAGGACAACAAGGTACGTTGACTGGATTTCCAATATCGTACCTGTAGTCAAGAAAAATGGCAAAATAAGGGTTTGTATAGATTTTAGAAATCTAAACATGGCAACGCCGAAGGATGAATACCCAATGCCGATAGCCGATCAACTTATTGACGCCGCGGCCAAACATAAGATTTTATCCTTTATGGATGGGCACTCGGGCTATAATCAGATATATATAGCTGAAGAGGATGTCCCAAAAACTGCTTTCAGATGTCCAGGAGCGATTGGGATATTTGAATGGGTAGTTATGCCATTTGGATTGAAGAACGCTGGAGCAACGTATCAGCGGGCTATGAATGCAATCTTCCATGATATGATTGGGAAAATCATGGAAGTATACATAGATGATGTTGTGGTAAAATCGGCCACGCAGGCAAAGCATTTGGCCGATTTAAGGCGGTCCTTTGAAAGAATGAGGATCCATGGGTTGAAGATGAATCCGTTAAAGTGTGCCTTTGGAGTATCGCAGGAAACTTCCTCGGGTTTCTAGTACACCAAAGGGGGATCGAGATCGATAAAAATAAAGTTCGATCTATTCAATCAGCAGAGGCGCCTCAGAACAAAAAGGAGCTACAAAGGCTTCTCGGGCAGATCAATTTCTTGCGGAGATTCATCTCGAACTATGCGGGTCGGACACACGTTTGGTCCCCGTTACTCAAACTTAAGGCCGAAGAAGAATTCAGGTAGGAGGCTCAACATCAGCAAGCCTTCGAGGCCATCAAGCGATATTTATCGGAACCACCGGTTATCATGCCTCCGAGAAAGAAAAGGCCGTTAAAGCTGTATTTATCGGCCTCAGAAGAATCAATAGCTTTTATGCTGGCACAGGATAATGAATGGGGAAAGGAACAAGCAGTGTATTATTTAAGTAGAGTTCTTACTCATGTCGAGCGTAGATATACGCCAATAGAGAAATTATGTTTAGCATTGTACTTTGCTTCACAAAAATTAAGAGTATATATGCTCCCTGTGTTAGTTTACTTGATCTGTCAAACTGATGTCATTAAATACATGCTGTCAAGATCGATAATGCGTGGACGTGTAGGAAAGTGGACTCTGGCAATGATGGAGTTCACATTTCAATACGTTCCACAGAGATCGGTAAAGGGCCAAGCCCTTGTCGATTTCTTGGCCGATCATCCTTGTCTGGATGTCGGCCCGGAATTAAATAAAGCTATTGATTCTACTCTGTTATCTACAATCTCGTTGACCCCATGGACGTTGATATTTGACGGATCCAAAAACGCTGACGGAGCTGGGGCGGGGATAATTGTGATATCTCCCAGAAAGAGAAAAACCGTTTTTTCATTCAAATTAGAATTTGAATGTTCTAGTAACCAAGCTGAGTATGAAGCATTAATCATCGGCCTGGAGATCATGGCCGAGTTAGATATATCGGCAATTCATATTATTGGCGATTCAAACCTCGTTTTAAATTAGCTCAAGGGTGAATATCGGTGCAAGAGTTGGGAATTGCTGCCTTACAACTCAATCGCTCTCCAATTGTTGCGTGAATTTGACGATATCAGGGTACAGCACGTTGCTCGAGCTTATAATTCAGAGGCCAATAATTTGGCACAAGTCGCATCAGGAACCAAATTGGATGTCACCGATAGTGAAAAATTGATTAGAGTGCAGAGGAGAATATTACCATCGGTAAGACAACGAGAGATGGCAACAGAAGCATTCTCGGTAGTTATGGACGACCAGGACTGGAGAGTCCCAATAATCAGGTGCCTTTTGTATCCAAGTGGAGAGGCCCAAAGGAAAACAAAGTTGTCCTCGGTCAATTACGTCCTACTTGATGGAGAATTGTTTAAGAAAAGCTTCAAAGACGATGTCTTACTGAGATGCTTAGACAAACTTGAGGTCATGAAAGTAATGGCAGAAATACACGAAGGAATCTGTGGTGCACACCAGGCTGGTACGAAAATGAAATGGCTTCTGAGGTGATATAATTACTATTGGCCAAGCATGCTAAAAGATTGCATTGACTATGCCAAAGGATGCCAGGCATGCCAAAAACACGGGCCAATTCAGCGAGTACCAGCCACCGAGATGCAGGTAATTGTCAGACCATGGCCATTTCGGGGTTGGGCCATGGACTTAATTGGAAAGATATATCCACCGTCATCGGGCCAATACTGTTTCATTGTGGTGGCTACCGATTACTTTACCAAATGGGTAGAGGCAGTACCAGCAAAATCGGTGAACCAAGCATATGTGATCAAATTCATTAACGAACACATAATTCACCGATTCGGACTTCCCAAAACGATTACAGCAGATCAAGGGTCGGTCTTCACTGGGGATGAAGTTAAGGCATTCGCTGAAAGCCGGGGAATCAAAATCCTTAATTCGACTCCGTATTTTGCTCAAGGAAATGGACAGGCCGAATCGTCAAATAAAACAATCAAAGGGATAATTGAGAAGACGGTGGAAGACAACCCTAGGGTATGGCATAATCTATTATCAGAGGCGTTATGGGCATATCGGACTTCTAAAAGAGCGTCCACAAACATCACTCCATTCATGCTTATGTACGATCATAACGCAATGCTGCCAATGGAAGTAACCGTCCGGTCAACAAGACGAGCATTTCAACTCGGCCTTAATTCAACTGATTACACTGAGGCAATGATAGCCGAGTTGGAAGAACTTGATGATGTTCGTCTTAAAGCATTGGATTGTATCAAGGCACAGAAGAATAGGGTTACTCGGGCGTACAACAAGAGGGTTAAACATAAGTCATTTGGCGAAGGAGACCTAGTGTGGAAAGCTGTGTTACCGCTGGGTGAAAAAGATGCCCGATATGGAAAATGGTCAGCTAAATGGGAAGGACCATTCCAGGTGATATCGGTCATTACGGGGGGTGCATATCGGTTAATGGACTTAGATGGCGAGATGCATGCGAGACCGATAAATGGAAAATACTTGAAGCAATATGTACCATCCCTTTGGGAGTCAGTAAGAATGGATGAATGAAAGAATAGATGGAAATTTTTATTTTCATTAATGATCAAAAAAGTATACATAGCACTAGACGCTCATACTTAAAACGGCCATATTATAAAAATAAATAAATAAAAAATTTTACATTATTTCTTAGCAAATCTCAATCTAAGCTCTTCCCAAGCCCGGTCCAGGTATTCCAACTCCTTTTCCGCGGTAGCTTTGTCGGCCTCCCACCTGCTTGCAGCCGATGCAGTTCCGGTCAAAGCATCTACATGTTCCTGCGCGGTGCGCCCAACATCGAGAATGGCTTTCTCAGAAAGTGCAAGGCCTGCATTAGTATTGGTCAACTCGGCCTGGAGCTTTGCCATCTCGGTCTCGATTCTAGCTTTCTCCTGAACAAGGGCTCCTTCATGGCCCTGGACGCATCAAACTGCTGCTTACAAGCACCCAGACGCTCGACCCGGGCTTTACGTTCCCTGGACTTCTCCTCGATTCCAGAGATAAGCTTGGTGGCAGACCGATGACGGTTTAAATAGTCTGGCAGCCTTACTTGCAGATCCCGGAGATCGGCCTTCATTTCTTCAGATATGTCAAGCCAGGAAAGCAAGAGGCCCATGGCCGAGTGAAATTCATCAAAGTCTGGGAATTGGGAGAGTTTTCGTTGGACCGTAGTCCGAAACCACTCCTCAGCCCGTTGGTACTCAGCAGCGGAAGGACCAGCGGTAGCCTGAGCAACGATAGGTTCGGCTTGTAGGAGTTGTTCAGGATTGAGCAAAGCAAAGAAGGCTTCAACTGAGGAGACCGAGCTGAAGTCCGGGATGGGAAGAGAGCTGGAAACCTGCGGAAGAAAATACATTAAACAGTGTACAATGGAGGAAAACGACTCTTAACAACAGAGGCAATAAATTACCTGGACCGAGGGGGAGTTGGTCGAGGAAGTCGCCGGTTGGGGTAATGGTACAGCGGGTGCCTGCACTTGTACCGGTGGCGAGGCCGATGTCTCGGTATGAGAAATATCGGTGGAAGGAGGCTGATCAGGGATAGATTGCTCACGCACGACCTCAGTATCCTGAGGAGTCTCAGGATCGCTGAGATCTATGGGATCATTGCGACCCAATCCAGAGGGTCTCTCATCCTCAGTAGTCCCCATAGTATCACCAGCACCAGTGCTGTCAGTTGCGAGTGATAATATCTCGGTCCCACCACGAAGGATGGCCTGCCTAGCCTCGTCCAGCCCTCTCAACCGTTGGAGCACGGCCATCAGCTGATCGTAGGTTATCTGAGGGGCTGTCTCCACAGGTACAGCTGGGGAGGATGTTGGAGTTGGAGGTTTCAAAGGAGATTTTGGAGGTGGAGGCATCTTTGCCCGAGAAGTTGGAGGCTTCATCGTCGCCTGGCCAGTCTTCTTGGCAGCAGCACCACCAGCCCCCTAATATCAAAACAAGTATAGGTCAGCCTCAAAATTTTACATTTTCAAAGGCAAAACAAATACTGGAAATTTGATACCTTGGTCGATTTAACGGTGGCCGTGGCAACTTTATGACGTTGACGAGTTGAGAGAGGGATATCCTCATCCGACTCGATATCGGTCGCCCCAGAAGGGTTCTCTCTAGGAAGAGCATCTGGACAAGAATAGAGATAAAATAAGTTAGAGAAAGGGAAGGCTTATTGAAACAAATGAAAAGAATACCTAAAACTGGTGCTCCAGTGTCTACAACCCTTATGGCCGATGAATGATCAACCGTGCCGAGATCATGCCATCCGGTATAAGTAACTCTCTCCCATGGTTCCGTCATTGACGATGCTTGCTTATCCACCATCGGAATGGCAATTACAAAATCGGCCTCGGGCAAGGGAGGTGAACGACATTCAAAGGGCTTGAGGAACTGCTCAAAGGACATGACGGATGAGTAGTCAACCGTCTGGAGGTATTTTTGGTATGCCCTTACTGTTTTCTCCTTGTGTTCTTGCTCAAGTGCCCTCAAATGCCACTTCATATCAGACCGCATGATCTCGGGATATCTCGGGTCAAATTTGAATTTAAAGAACTTTTCGAAAGCAAGAACGGCTTGGTATGGAGTTTTACCTTTGGAGGCAGTAGCTTTCCTCTTATGACCTGCAACCTGAACCATAGAGGGGTTAGATGAACGAGGTGGTTTCTCGGCAACAGGTGGAGAAATACGTACAAGTATAGAAAAAACGGGCTCAGAACGTAAGCCCGATAAAACTTTGGACCACCAAGTTTCAAACTCGGTGGATGTTGAAGGAAGCTCTTCAAATGGGAAAAACTCTAATCCTGCTCTCGCCGATCTACTGAAGGAACGGCACTTCTCGACCTTGGCCAGATCAGAAAAAAGAGACCGTCCTGCCATTGAACGGTTGAAAGTTCGGAATGGAGGAATGGGGATTAGTTGTCTTAGCCCGAATTGGCGGGCTAGAGCGGGTGCATTATAGTACTCCACCCCACATTTATTGTTATGTTAGGGTAAGACAGGACTGTACAAGAGATCTCGGCCAACTAAAAAGCTGGCCCAGATTTCTTCATGAATTTCTTTCTCGGCCTCAGGAGCTTGACCCGGACCATAAAGAAGCCATCTCGGGCACCGAAGACGAGGGTGGAAGGGGAAAAATTGTTGGGGCGATCGGTTCCCCATGAGTTCGTAAAAGAAAGAGAAGAGATGATCAAAAGAAAGGCCCTTCGGGCCAAATCCAGCAAAGTGGAAGGCGAATGCGGAAGATTCCTCGGGAAGAGTAGTAGGGTCAAAGGTATCAACTAAACATTTTTCGGGGAAGTATGATTGCAGCCAACATTGGAGGAGCCAAAGGGCTCCTCCCGAGTTTTTAAAATCAGAAAAAATGAACTCAAGAATACCACGGTACAAGTGGGAGAGAATGAGAGGAGCGAGTGCAAGTTTTGTGCCCAAGGCAAGAGCAAGGGCGATGTGGGTGTATTCTTTGGTGATGCCATATGAGGTCGAGCAAAAGATGAACCGGTTCAGCCAATAGATCAAGAAGGCAATATGTTCTCGATCAGAGACCTCCCCTTGTCCCATACTGGCCGAAATGAAAGGACCAAAGCCAATAATAACACGAGAACCCTTGCCCGATGTGGTCCTAGGGTATTCAAACTCAAGTACAGATGAAAGGTTTGGAGTAATTTCCTCACCATGGGCAGGAAGACCGGTGAGGAAACAAACGTCTTGGATTGTTGGGCTCATAAGGCCGCAACGGAAAAAGAAAGCGTTGGCCGAGGTCGACCAGAAGAAAAGAGAAGAAAAGAAGAGAGGCTTATCAAGGTAAAATCTCTCTCGGCTAAGCATAATGGCATCATAGATGTCAAGAGCCTTCCATAGGTCCTTTTTCACCTCCGCCACTCGGTCTACCCAGGAGACCCAGTCAGGGGAAGGAATAGGCCAATTTCGCAAGGGATTAGAAGGAGCATACTGGGAGCCCCAATCAAAGGAGGGGGATTGATAGAGTAGTTCTTTGTCTTCCATAACCAGAGGGAAGTAGGGATCTAAAGGCGATGGGGGAAAAGATTCAAATGAAGGACCAAGGCCTATTGAAGAATTTGGAGGAAAAGGAGTCAATACCTGAGGGTTGATTAACCCAGGGATGGTCTCAAGGGCTTGCTTAACGGCGGTGGCATTGGTTTTCGCCGCCGGCGCAGATTCAGTAGCAGCAGGAGAAGACGAGGTTGCACCGGCGATGGGGGAAGCACCAATTGCAGAGGAAGAGGCCATGGAGATTTGAGAAGAGAGAAATTTTCTGAGAAAATAATAAGGCAAGAAAGTAAGCATGGAAAATAACAAGGGTGAGTGATTTATATAGAGTCGAAGAAGGGGGTCATTATGATTTGGGAACGAGTTCCCAAGAGGTATGCCTCGATTCTGGAAACGAGGCAGGAAGGACTATTGGGAGGATGCCACGTGGAGCCGTACGCCGCCAGTTTCCAGTTGGTAATTAAATTTGAATTTCAAAACGTCTCATCAAACTGATGGATCCACGTTTGACAAGACATTTTGGGGGCATTGTTTACACCCTAAATTAGGGTTTCCCAAGGCACGTGACGGTCATGTGGACTCAGGACGTCATCACTGGACCATGTAGTCAGATGAATAGGGATAAGGCCGATGACGTAGGGAAAACCGATATCTGATCTAGCTACTGGTAGGGATGATACGTTCCATATGAGGATATCGGTATCCAGGCTGAGAATACGATGGACATCGGTATCAAGACCGAGGATAATATGATAAAAGTAGTACCCTAGTTTTAACAAGTATGACTAGCGGAAGAGTAACCTCAACTGCAGCCCTAACTTCGGTGATATATGACCGATGCCCAACTTATTTATGACCATTGAGCCCTAATATCGGCAATAACAAAATGGCTCATAATAGATACCGGTCTCAATAAACAATGCCGATATCAGAAAAGATTAGGGACATCTCGGTATTAACAGACAAGGCCGATGATCTGTGCTACAGATTCCACAGTAGCAGGTCCATAGGGTGATGAAAGCAGCCCATAGAATCAGTAATGGATAAAGACAAACATCGGTGTAAAGAGACCTAGGGATGCAAGTAGGCTTTCTACTGTAAAGAGGACCGATTTTTATCACCAGCAAAGATTAAGCTATTTAGGGAAAGATGTAATCGGTCGTGAATCTACTCAGATACCTGGAAGTTAAAGCAGGAATAAAAAATGAGAACGTGGTCTTCAGAGTATGCTGAGCTAGAATGGAAAGCAGTTGCTTGAGAAGGGAACGTGGCAGAAGTGGGATTATCACACAAATCATGGAAGTGGATCATGGGACATAGTGGGAGCATAAACTGATACATGCCTAGAAATCAGGGGCCAAGTACCCCACTACCCCATGATCCCCACTAACATGAGCGGTTGTGCAAACAAGTCTATAAATAGGGCATGTGGTGCAACATTGGAAAGGGGCTAACACACACGCCACTTCTGCTCTCAGCAGATTTTTAGTGTCTCCTCATAACAATTCTTTCTTGTTCTTGAGTGATTTTGAGTGATCTGTGAGTTCTTGTTCTTGAGCGCTCGTTGTTTATTCTTTTACTTTGAATATTTGTAATCACCACTTTTCGATCAATGGAGAAGATATTGTCTATGGAGGTATTCTGAATCGTTGTATTTAGTTTCCCTTTTTACGGTTTCCATTTGTAATTTCTTACTTGCATCAGAGTAGAGAAAGCCCACGTTGTTGTTTTTTTTGTTAAATAACAATCGCCTGATTAGAAGTCAGATTAGGTAATCACACCACTTTGAGTCCATACGGACTCTGGCACGCCCAACGCACACCACATCAGAAATTTATTGCAAACACATATATCAATGAAGGTGTGATTAGAGAAAAGAGAGGGACAGGGAAAAGATAGATTTCATGGCATTAAGTTGGGGAAATATTAAATGGGTGCCAAATCAGGAGCAAAATTTTGAAAAGAAAAAAAAAACACTTGGAAACCTTGAATATAAGAAATAGATGAAATTAGCCTGGGTATGCTTAATGGTAATGGTGCTTTGGAAACTTTGAATATGGTCACTAAACTAAAATGACAATAGAAAAATGGTTCAAATGAAAAGAAACTGACAATAAAACAATAAAGAAATAGACAACGAAAATTTAAAATTTAAAAAAAAAAAAAAAAAACTGGGTCAAAAGTTCAAAACAGTTAAGAATCTGACATTGAGGAGAAAAGAAAATAAAGCAAGCAAGAACAAAAAAAATTACAAAGAAAAGAATGCACATTATATATAGTATGTAATAGCCTAGTAAAAAAAAACATTCTCACGAAAACACTCGGGTGACAGAAAATAAGCAAAGATACATAGTATGTGAAAAAAAAAAAAAAAAGAAGAGAAAATCAAGCAAAGATAGACATTCAAAAACTCAACGATACCTACACCATCAAAATTTTGATCGGTTACCAACTTACCTCCATAATCGTGCTTTAGATCACTTTATCATGTCTTTTCGAAGAATATTTGAACATGAACACCTAAGACGCCACACGCGCTTTAATTTGAGATTTTCGAGAGAGAGAAAAGGAAGCAAATAAATCTCCAAAAAAAATCCAAAAAATAAGCCAATAAATTATAACTAACAGTAACAGATGAGTAGAAAATGAAATCATAGACTAAAGGCTCAATTGCTGTGCAGGGGCAGATCTAGAAAATCAATACAAAGAGTCAGCACGTGAAATAGTCAACACGTGAAATAGTGTCTACTTGCGAACATGGCTTTGAGTCTCCCAAGTGTATGTATTGTTGTACATTTTGTTTTTGAGGCAATGTATTGAATAAAAAAATTTCCATTGGAAAAGAAAGAGAGACACATAATATAAAGTTGAATAAAAAAAATTTAATTTTAACTTCCATGAAACAGAAAGAACAGGGCATGAAAAATGAATCAAAAAATTTCCATGAGAAAATTTTAATTTTAACTTCCATGAAACAGAAAGAAGAGGGCATGAAAAATGAATCAAAAAATTTCCATGAGAGCATGAAAATATTCTGAAATTTTTTTTCACAATAAAATGGACTGAAAGATTCAATAGATCCAACTACTACGGTTGTCGATCTGGGAATGATTGAACTGATATGCGTCAGACCATTCGTAGCTCTCCATTCAGGCGACCCCATTATCCCGACATGGCAGTGTCACAACAGAGGGAGAAATCGGTGAGGAGAAGGAGACCTAGGATAGAGGAAGTTGACAAGACCCAGTGATAGATTCATTTCTAGAAAAGAAGGGACCAGGGTGAGAGAAAGAAACTTGTCGCAGATTCAAAAGGTAGTGAAGAGGGAACAATAATACGAGATATACACACTTTTCTACACACTTTTTGACACACCATGCTTTAAATGCATGTACCTTGTGTTGTTTGAATTTTTCATACTTTTCTGTGTACTACTCACACAATACAGAGTACATGTATTTAAAACTGTGTGTCAAAAAGTGTGTAGAAATGTGTGTGAATATAGTAGTGCTTAAGAGGGAATTACGCTTGTAGATGGAAGGGATAGAGAGAGACACGTGTGGGCATTGGGTAGGGTTAATTACCATTTAGGGAGATTTACTAAAAAGGACATTACTATACCATTTATTAAGTTAAAGTACAAATTATGGAGTGATTTACTAAAAAGGACAAAAAGTTGATAGCTAGTGCTCGCACGGTATAAGTGCGTGCACCATAGAAGATCCCATGCACAATCCCTCAACAAACGTCATCCCCACGCGCCACACGCGCGGGGCTTCTGTTCCAGACTGCTCGCACTGTGCGAGCAGTGTAACGTATCATTTCTAATTTTGAAAAATATTTTTAAACTTTAAACATCCATAACTTTTGACCTACAACACCATTTTTTGCAAATTTTATACCGTTGGAATCGTGTCGACGAGAGCTACAAAACTAGTACAATTGTTGATATGTTTTGAGAAAAAAAAATTTCATGTTTTTACATACATGAATAATAAGTGAAATTTCACTTGATATACCTAAAATATTAAGTGAAATTTCACTGAATACATGAAAATATTAAATGAAATGTCACTCAGTTTGTGTTCATGGCAATTAGCTTAGGGTATTATGAAACCTTCCTGTAATAAAAAGTGAATTTTCACTTAATATTCATGTATTAATAAGTGAACTTTCACTTAATAAGTGAAAATTCACTTCAGAAAAACATCATGAAACTAAAAAGCAACCTTGAACTTTTGAAGCTTAATTTTTGCAAAGCTCATAAAACTAGTTACCAAATGAATTAATATGAAACTGTGCTTTAAAAAATGAGAAGCAACAAAATGGGGGCCAAACTAAGCCTTAATGAGGTAGCAATGGCTTTATTGCTATTCGTCTTTTTTTAATTTTTTTTTTCTCAAAACATATAAATTTGGCATACATAAATATTAAGTGAAAATTCACTGAACTCGTACATGCCTTCTTCCTGAAAAACTTGAAGTTAAACTTAACATTCATGTACTCGTTCAGTGAGATTTCACTTAGTATGTCAAGTGAAAATTCACTAACTATCCCAAAAGTCGCTAGAAGTAACTCTCTAGAGTTTAAGGTCTAATTTGATACTTACTTTGTTAAAATTAAAAAATCCCTCAAATGTCAATTGAAGTAAAATTTCACTTAATATTTATGTACAAGTTCAGTGAAATTTCACTTAATATTCATGTATACCAAGTGAAATTTCACTCTTTTTTTTCTCTCTTTCATATTAAACAATGCATATTTCATTAAAAAAAAAATCAATTTTACAAATAAATTATAAAACATAGTTTTTCAACCCAAACAAATGCAAAATTCTTGTAAAATTTCACTAAAACAAAGTAACCATTCGGTTTTTTTTTTCTCACAACATATCAACTTGGCATACGTGAATATTACGTGAAAATTCAATAACTCATATACGAATATTATGTGAACATTCTATTAGGTTCGTCTGGAACATGGCATGCAAAAATAAGAGTTTTTTTTTTCTTTTGCTCAGAAGGTATCAACAATGGTACAGTTTTGTAGCTCTCGTCGACACGGCTCCAACGGTATAAAATTTGTAAAAAATAGAGTTGTAGATCAAAAGTTATGGAGATTTAAAGTTTAAAAATATATTTTCGAAATGAATATCATATGGCACAGCCACTCACACGGTGTGAGTGGCTGAAACCAAGCAAGAGCGCGTTAGAGGCGACAGGAGTTGGGGGTTCTGCATGAGATCTTCAATAGTGCGTGCATTTATACCGTGTGAGTACTGGTTTGGATTCTTTTTTGTCATTTTTACAAAATGGTCAAAATAATTAGAGTTTAAAACTTTTAAGAGTTATTTCTAAAAATTTGTCAATAATTTTCTATACCTTTTGAGAGAGAGAGAGAGAGAGAGAAAGAGAGAATTTGGGGTGATTAATGAAAGCGAGAGAAAGGATCTGTAGGCATTTAAATCGAAATAAAAAATTAAAAATATAGAAAAGTGACACGTGCAATAGCTAAGATCTTGTTATCATATATAGATATTAGATAGGCCTGTAATGTTGTAACCTTCCTAGGCCTAAAAAGACTTGGGTTCATCCATATGAAGGTTTAAATCTTACTCGAAATAGGCTCAGGAGGTCCAGCCCATTATTAGCATATATAGCTAAGCCCAACCAGTAAATTTTCAAACTTTACATCATGTAAAGGCCCAAAACGCCCCCATCAAAGTATCAACATATATAGAGCATGACCCAACCAAGAAATTACAAACTTAATTCTATCCCAAGACTTTGGTGTCTTGTTATTTGATATTTGGCATCTCCAGAGGTACTTTCTGTTAATTTACTTTTAATTGTGTTCGTCTTAATTTTAATGGAGCAGCCCATGTTGTGGCTCGATTTGCTCTAAATACAGAGAGTCCAACCTTGTGGGTCAGTTGTTTTCAAGGTGGTCGGAGGTTGTTTCCCTTGTCGATTTTAGGCCAGTTGGCAATATGTGGTTTTTTTTTTTTTTTAAATAAACGGCACGTTTCACAAAGTTTTTATAATTGGAGCAAATATTAGGTATCACAGGAATGTCATGTGGAATTTTATATCATCTCGCATGAAAATTTTTTTTTGTTGAGTTGGACTATAGAAATAGAGGATGGCCAGGTTTATTAATATATACTCTTTATTAGTTTGTGATACCATATAGAATTATGCAACTGTGATATTCAATATTTACACCTAAAATTGGCCTGCGATAACCAAAAAAATAATAATAGGAATTTGTGGGCAAAAGATACCCTTGGGCTTACGCTGTACTCAGGCCCACTCCGTAGCCCATTATTTTTGCAAGCCCAACCCTAAAACGACTACCCATCGCTTCCATTCTCTTCTCCTCATATAAATGCAGTCTTTGCCGCCGCACTCGTCTTCTTCGCCAACTAGAGCTCCGATCGCTACAAATCTATGGTAACGTCTCCACTCTCTCTCTCTCTCTCTCTCTCTCTCTCTCTCTCTCTCTATACATATATATATATATATCTGTATAAGTATGTATGAACGCGTGTAATTGAGGTGATGCGTGATTTGAACAGGGGAAGGGAACGGGGAGCTTCGGTAAGAGGAGGAACAAGAGTCACACACTCTGCGTGAGGTGTGGCCGTCGCAGCTTTCACCTTCAGAAGAGCCGATGTGCTGCTTGTGGTTACCCAGCTAGCCGCATCAGGAAATGTAATCTCTCTCTCTCTCTCTCTCTCTCTCTCTATATATATATATATATATATATACTAGTGAAGTGATATTGAGCGGATGTGATTTGAATTGTGTATATAATGTTTTGCAGATAACTGGAGTGTGAAGGCGATTCGAAGGAAGACTACTGGAACTGGTCGTATGAGGTACCTCCGCAATGTGCCTCGCAGATTCAAGAGCAATTTCAGAGAAGGTAATGATAGCCAATATTAACTGTTCCAGTAGAATTTTAATCCAAGTGCTATAAAATAGACTTTTTGATCTTAGGTCCAACCCCAATATTTATTTATTTTAGTACAAAGTTCTCTCAACTTTCAAATTTTACACAGATCTTTCCAAAATTTTCACTTAGCTACTTACGTTATATGAAAATTTTAATTTTCACATAATTAGTTATGTGATAACATTTGATTTGATTTGATTTGATTTGTTTCACAAATAAGGGATATTTTACCAAAATTAAAAGCATTTTGTCCTTTAAACACAAATAATCCTATATGAGGGGTTTTTTATTTTCTGGACAAAGTTTCTATATAAATACAGAGTAATGCTATTCTTCCCAAAGTTTGTATCGTAAATGATTCCCAAACACATGGCAATGGGTCCACTTGATTTTGATTGGTGGATGTTCCCATCATTATTGAAGGTGTTAGCCATTTGGGATACAAAATTTAGGAAGCATGGCATTACTAATAAATATTTATGGGTCTTTATATCTAGAAATGTACACATATATGAATTTATCTGATTTTTCTGTTTTATGAATCTAATCAATCAATTGCCATTTCAATGTTGGATCAGGCACTGAAGCAGCTCCAAGGAAGAAGGGAGCGGCAGCTTCTGCTTAAGGTTCATTTTATAGTTTCAATTCAATGATTTTCAAGTGTCAGAACAAGTTTATTTTGGTGACATCATTTGATGGGTACATATACCCATTTGATCTGAAGTGTTTAACTTTAATATGTAGTTGAATTTATTTTTGGATACACATGATATTGGTATGAATGTATGATATAGAGTTTATTTGTTGTTTTTCTCTGATTGTCCATGACATCTATTTCATTAATCTGGGTTGTGCTTAAGATTTAAGCCATGGATTGGTTTGCTTACTGTCATCTTGCGAATGCCACCGAAGATAATACTAATACTAGTAAAACTGAACAACCCATGTTTTTTTTGGGGTGCAGAAATTAAAATCACATGATTTTAGGATGCTTAGATTTATGGCTTATCATTTTTATTATCTGAGCCAAGAGACTGATACTTTATATGGTTTTCATTGGGAAGGTTCTCTTAATTCTGTGTTATTGATTTTTTTGTACTGGTCTGTGGTTTTGGAATCACTTGGTTAGTTTGCTTCTAACAGAGAGTTAATAGAACAAACTTATATGGAATGAAGCTTGATGCTGGAATAGTAGATGTTAAAGGGATGGAAATTACAAGTTCTATCTGTATATTTCAGTATAGCTAAGCCAATCATATGGTATCCGTGTATTTTCCTTTTCTCTTATGAATGTACGTATTTGATCTTTAAGCACTTCTCTTTGTTCTGGTAGTTTTTGGGATGAAGATTTGTGAAGATCTTGTTGGACATGTCCAAAAACCATGTCTCCAAACCTTCTTTTTACATGGATGGATGTAGAGGGCTTCCCTTGGCGGCCCAGAGATGGATGTAGAGGCAACCAATCAAATAATTGCTGTATTGTTTTTAACCTTTGGTTGGTTGTAGTTTATTTACTAAATCCTAGATTTGATTATTGAGGGAGCAATTTGTTGTGCATATTAGGCCAACGGCTGATGTAGTGGTAAAAGCTTGCACTGGTAATGTGAGAAATTGAGTTTGATTGCAAGGACGGGCACTATTCAAGTGAAAACTAGATTTGAACCTAGCCTACCTCTACCAGTACCGTTAATTAACTAGAATTGAGGCTGTGTAGTGCCATTTAGATTTGTCATGTTATGTATTGCTTCTTTAAATGTACATCAATGTGGAATGGCTGATGTGGTTGTATCAACTTCTCAAAATATTAAGATTCGAGACATGTATGTAGCCTATGAAAGTTTGGTGACTGGTCATTTGGCACAAAGTTTGCCGCATGGCTTTTAGGCTCTATTTGGTTCATGGATTTCGTGAAGGAAAAGAGAGGAAAGGAAAATAAGATGGAAAACTAGTCTTGGGTAAAAGGAACTAGTTTTCCATCTTGTTTTCCTTTCCCCCTCTCTTTTCCCTCGTTAAATCCATGAACCAAACAAAGCCTTGGAGAATTGCTGGTTCATTTTGTCTGTAAATTGCATGAGAGAATTAGTGTAATGGGTGATTGTCAACGCTCTTTCGAATGTTAATGTTAGGTTAATTACTGTCTTTTGTCCTCGTGATTAGTTCATGTTATTTATAAGGTGAAGGGTGTGATTGATTGCATTGGAGGTGATTTTTATTTCGTTGGGAATGCATACAAGGCTGGTAATGGAAACATTAGAGGCATGTTTTGGAATGATTAAGAATATCTATTTCAGTTCAAAATCTTGCTTTCTATCCGATTTTTGTGAGAATTAGACAAGTGTTGGCCTTCGAAATATGAACAGTACTTGCAAAAAAAACCACTGCATACATTTTGGTAATACTATTTAGTTTAGAAGCAATCCAGTTGCAATCTGATGAAGCCAATGTTTTTTGCTTATTTTTCTCAATTGGCTTGAGCAACCTTAAAACACTTCGGAATGCAAAGAAAGTATAAAGTGATTGTCAGTGCTCAATTTGTCTCTCTTGAAGTTGGTTCTTTTATCAAACTAACGTAACATTTGGTTCTCCTGAAATAATATGTCAAGTGAGACTAGAACAGAATTAAATCGAATTTTAAACATATCCAAATTGAGAAATAAATTGTGATGCACGACTACAAATATGGAACACTTTCACAGCTGGATCAATTTATAGCATCAACAGCATATGATGACAATAAAGCTACAACAATGCTACACACACTGAAGAGCACACTAAAATGCACAATTTTACTTTAAAAGGTTGGACTTTGTGCTAAAAAGTCTGCACACACAAAAGTGGATGTTTTGTGTGTGCAGGTTTTTCAGCACAAGGTTCAACCTTTTTAAGCAAAATTGTGCATTTTAGTGTGCTTTTCAGGATGTGTAGCATAACTCATAAAGCTATGTTTGTCAAATTTTAATCCCAAAAAGTTAGGTTCACATGATGTAACAATGAAACCATGTAACATAACGTGTAAAATAATAATAATAATATTATTAATAATAAGAATAAAATCGAATAATGCTGCATAGTTCACAAATTTTCATTCCAAATTTGGTTCACAACACGTTACAGTAGAACACATTCAATTACAGCGGAACCACATAATTTTCATTGGTAGTTTTCCGAGGTCCAATTGCCACATTCTTCTAAAAATTGAGATGGACCTACTACTTTGGGAATCACTTTTGGTATAGAAATTTAAAAACCACAGCTTACGACAAAATCGACCAGCCTCAATCATCTTTTCTAATTTAATTCTCCCATCTTTTTGCCAACCCTGCTCTATCTTACTCGTAATCAAGAGGGCAGACAAGAAAGAGCCTACAGCTAGTCAGCCAGTCAAGTAACAAAGTGAATTTTTTCTGAAAAAAAAAAAAAAGTTGCACCTGAAAGGAAATTGAATTTTAATCCAAGTGTTTAACAAAACCTCCAATTACCAGAAAAAATATACAAAAAGAAAATGTATTTACGCGACAACCTTTAGCTTTACATCTAATTCCCTCACAATCTGATACCAAAACTTAATTACAAATCTCAACCCAACTCTGATCAGGTAAAGCTTGGCTCCACCAATTGGAATCCAAGTAAATGCAGCAACAGCGTATAGAAACATATTGCTCGACAGACTATATGTACTAACTCAATGTATGTATACTTACAAAAAGAATGGAGAAAAACTGAAGCATTAAAGCCAATCACCATGAATCACGAACAATCTTGTCGAAATTTAGAATCTCATTACTCAGGTTTGAATTCTCCAAACCTGTCTTTTTCTTCATTCAACTGCCTGAAGACATAATCCATCTCTGGAATAGCAGACAGGAGTAGAAGCTCAAGAAGGTCAAAAGCAAGTTGTTTCAAACAAACAGATGACTGCACAAAGACAGAGTCAAGGCAATGTAATACAAGATTCAGGCCAGGTATGAAGGACCAAGAGTAAATAATTTATATGAGCTAAGTCAAATTAACGAAGGGTAGTAAATCAGAGAGTGAAAATTGCTAGATTTAGGAATCAAGTGGAGCTCAGCCCCAAAAAAAAAAAAAACAAGAAAGAGCGAGAGAAATAAGTGGATGATATGTATATCCCAAACTCACCATGCAAATGCTTCTGTAAATATAGGAGTGCATTCCCACCCATTCAAGAAAGACAAAGGGAATCAAGTGGATGATATGTATATCCCGACCTCACCATGCAAATAGCTTCTGTAATTATGGGGGTGGGGGTTTGGTATGACATTTGGAATGCATTCCCACCCATTCTAGTTACACTCATTTCAACTTATTCTAAGGATGTATACTAATATTGTTTGCTTTAGCTTTTGCTTTTGCATACGAGGACGGAGGAAACTAGTTTTGCAAAAATGAGCACACATGCTCTCTAACTTCTATACCAATTAACTCTTAGTCAATTATGTTTCTATCTCCACGTCTACTCCTCTTTTGTTTTTGTTTTTTCTCTATTTTTAAAGTTCATCAGTATTGATACATGTTATACGGGAAAAAGTTACTTCCATACCAAACAGACCATAAGTTTTTGTAACTACTAACAAGAAAACAGGTTTAAGAATATATGCCCTAACCAAGTGCTGTAGTACTCATGACCCTAGCAGGGTAAACATTTGCTAGGAGTAATTATTATGTTTAGGGGTGTACACGAGCTCAACAAGGGCTAGCGACTTGGCTCGATACAACTAGCAGGGTAAACATTTGCTAGGAGTAATTATTATGTTTAGGAGTGTACACGAGCTGAACAAGGGCTAGCGACTCGGCTCGATACAACTCAGCTCAGCTCGGCTTGTATAATAAACGAGCCAAGCTCGAGATTCAATACTAGGCTCGTATAATAATCGAGTCAAGCTTGGGGCACACACGGACTCAGCTCGATAAGGCTCGTCCAAAAGCTCATTAATAAGCTTGATAAGGGCTTGTTTAATTATATATATACGTATAATTAAAAATATATATATATATAATCATGCTCTAAAGAGGGCTCCCTCTCTTTATTAAAGAGAGGGCTTCTGCTTTGGCCGTCAGATATAGTTTTTAAACACGATTCAACGGTCAAAACAGAGGCCCTCTCTTTAATAAAGAGAGGGCGCCCTCTCTGGAGAATTTTCGTATATATATATACGGTCAAGCTCTTAAGTGAACAAGATCTAGTTAACATACCCAATGAACATTGTTTTTTGCCAAAAAGAATCCACAAGCAGCCCCGCTGATCCGTGGGATTTTTTAAAGGCAAAAAACAATATTCACTGGGTACGTTCACTCGACCCTGTACACTTAAGAGCCTGATCGTATATATACATATGTATGTATAATGCATGTATATCTAAACATCAAGGGTGTACACGGTTCGTTTCGGTGTGATTTTTGGCAAAACCGATCGGGTTCGGTTCGGTTCAATTCAGAGTGTGTAAAATTTCAGTTCGATTTCGGTTTTACACTGCACAAATTAAATGAAAACCGTCCGAACGATCGGTTCAGTTCGGTGTGTCGGTTTGGTTCGGTTTTTGAACACCCCTACAGTACACATTCATTTATTAAAAAGTAAAATATACACATACACATATTATATACACATACATTTGGTTATTAAAATTGAAAATATGAAAGTAGTATATTGTTTCATCAATATCAAAGTAGTATTCATCATAAAAATATATACATAAAAGTTGGTGCTAAACTGCTAGCACGTGATCAACAAAGGGCCAAGTTGTGAAGCTTGCTCTTTCTTATCAGTCCGACATCAAAAACGAATTAAGGGAGAGTAAGAATGCAAGTCTATAATAGGTGGACAATGTCGTTGGCTACTTGTTCAAATAAGCTAAGCCTCTATTTTTTGTCCGCTTTTCTTGCTAATCGAGCTCGAGCTAATAATCGAGCCAAGCTTATTCGAGTTTGATTTCGAGCTTGAGCTCGATTTGATAAGTTTTATCGAGCAAGCTCGAGCTCTGGTTTCTTCTCGAGACGACTCGTTTTAAGTTTTTCACAAGCTCGAGCCGAGCTTGGGCATGGTTCTAACAAGTCGAGTCTTGCCTTAAAAGCTTGGCTTGTGTACACCCCTAATTATGTTGCATTTTTGCACAGGTGTAGTTGTAGAAAGTAATTTCACATTAGAGACAGATACAGAGGGAGAAAAACGTGACACACAACGAAAACATAAGAAACTTCATAAACCAGAAGATCAACAAGATTGCAGTGCCAAATAGGAAATTTTATTAGTAGTAAATAACTCTTAGTGATGACATGACGAGACAATTGGGAACCAATTTAAAAGTTATTGCATGGTCGATGAAAATGATAGTCACCTGAAGAAAGTAATAGAGATCCTTAGCACATTGTTCATACTCCTTGCGACCAACAAGTCCTACTATAGCAGCTGGTGCATTGTCTGCATCGTAAAAGCCCAGAGTTCATGTATCCAAACTTGGCCAAAGGGGAATTGAAACACAATAAATTTCTTTAGCGAAAATAATGAACAAATTTCTAAGAATCCGTTTCTAGCTTTTAAATAACCACTTCTTGGACTGAGATTTTTTAAAAAGCTAATCAGAATTTTTTAACAGCTGTGAAAATGCTAATCCAAACAGCCACCTTTAAAACAATCGCCTATAAGATATAGTTGGTCCCGAAACAGGCTCTAAATATTACCAATCATTACTTCGTATACAAATTTTGCACGACGTTCAGCTTCTTTTTGCTGCTCGTCCAGTTTCTGGATATCCTCAGTATTAGGAGAAGACATTGGTGATGAAGGTCGACCATGAGGTGAACTTTGGGATGGGTTTCCCGAGGGGGCTGGCCTTTGTCGCTTGGGATGCTTCGTTATGAAAATTCCATCAGGCCAGAGTATCTGTAAGAATCACACGGGGATCAGACCGGGCATATCTGGAAAGCATCGAAAATTTCTGTTTAAAAGATTTTCAGAAACCAAGTTAAAAATTTTCACTCTCCCTCTTGGGCTCCATTTAGTTTAGAGGATGAAAAAAAAAGTGGCTCAGAAAAAAAAAATTCCCTAATGTTTTATTCCATGCTTAAATAGCATTCGAAATTAAAATTTTTGCAATACAATAAGAACTCAAGTAAAGAGGAAGGTAAATGACTCTCAACATTAGAATTTTCTATTTACTTCCAGCTTTTTTCCTCAGAGTTTTCCTTGTGACCCAAGTGTTTTCCTTGGGCTTTGTTTCGTTCTTCGATTTAGTGAGGGAAAATAAAAGAAAAGAAAACATAAAGGAAAACCTTTTCCTTTGTTTGGTTAATAAGGAAAACGACAAGAAAAATAGGAAAGAAAAGAGAATATGTTGAGAAATAAACAGAACATTTTGAATGTTGCGAGTCATTTGCCTGCCTTTATTCATATATTATAGTTACATTCTAAAAAAAATTAATCATTCACGTTATTTAAGCATGAAGGAATACACAAGGGAAAACACGAGAGAACTAGTTTTCGTTCTTGTTTTCCTTTCCTTTTTCTTTTCCCTTGCGAAATCCATGAACCAAACAGAGCCTTAATGTTTTCTCTTTTTCCTTGCGGGCCTTACTAAATTCATGAACCAAAGAGAGCCTTTAAGGAATGCAAGTGATTAACATGCCACATGAACACTAAATAATGAATCCAAACCTATACATAACAATAAGCTATTCAACAAATTCACCAACAAGAAGCCTCGTAAATGCTACTTGCGTACTGAATATTTAGCTAAATTAGCAACCACCTTTCATTATAGACCTTATTCAAGATTATACTTCCCCGTGAACAATGTATCATTTTAAAGTTCTCTAAAAAAATATATCAACCAAGAGACCAAGAGTGACAAAGGAATTGAAAATCCATAAAGGTGGAAGGGGAAAATGGATCAGGATGACCATTATTTCGACTACCCATTATCAGCAGTAGAACTTTCAAACCGATCGTCAGGCTGATCATTTATCAAGATATTTGCTTTAAATATTGAGTGGACAGCCAACAGAATAACAGAAGTACAGATAGCAAAATCAGAGTTAAGAGCAGATAAAAATTTAGAATATTTAACCTATCAAAGAGTTTTCCATCTAAATAGTAAGCAATAGAAAGATGACAGATCTGTGCATCATATTAAAATTTTTGAAATGTGTCTGGAATTAATAGATATACTGAAGGTAAACAAAATTACCTGCTCAACTCGCCTGATACCGGATGCGACTACAGATCCCCTACGCAGAAGCTGGATTTTCTCTATTAGCCAATCATCAAAGGCATCACCCATTCCCAGCTGTAAAACCTGCTTCGCCACCCAAAAAGCCTTCCGCCTACAATGCAATCAAATTTAAATTCCACAAAAATTAGGTGACTCGGTGAGATCTGGATTTTAAAATCTCGCGCTGATATTATTTGCCACAATTTAATGATGTTGTGGGCAAATGCATTTTGCACCCTTGAACTATATACAAATTTGCAGTTTGGTCAGTTCAATTCTTTATCTTTCAGGATAATTGCAATGTCAACCTTCCGTCAGCTTTCATCTAAAAAGCGACAGAAGCTTGTCACTTGATGGCAATGGTGCAACATCCACCTTCCACACGTGAGTTTATGCCAATTTTCAATAGAAAAAATAATAGAAGGTTGACATTGTAGTTGACCTAAAATTTAAAGGAAAAAATTGCTGCAAATGAATGATGAAGGGCATAACTGCAAATTGATGTATAGGTTAAGGGTACAAAATGCATTTTACCCTAGCAATTATCCATAATGAATACCTTATCCATCCACCATCTTGAAGCTGGAAAATGACATCAACCAAATCAAATATGGGAACACTTAAATTTGGCGTTTGATCAGTCAAGAAGGTTGGATCAGGCTAATCATCAAATGAGCATAAACAGTCAAGAAGGATGGATCAGGCTAATCATCAAATGCTCATAAACAGTCAAGAAGCTACATACTATCAATTAGAAGAAAATTTATCTAAAAAACTGGTTACATAAGTAGATACATATTATTTACATATGAAACATGTAACAGAAACTGAATAACAATAAAGAAATTTAAACAGGAAATACAAGTAGTAAGTGATTACCTCGGTAGGTAGCGTTGGATCAGTAGCATCGTAAATAAGCGAATCCGATGATGCTTTTAAACCATCATCTTCTCCAACCTTTTTAGTCTTCAGGGAATTTCTGACTGAAGATATATTCGTTTGCACATAATTTTCAGAATCATGACCTGAATCCCCAAGTTGCTTTCCAGGCTCTTTTGCAGGCTTTTTAGGTGGAGGATGAAATACAGGTTTTGTATCCAATCCTGATCCATTTGCCACGACATCATTACCCTTTGTTTGTAATGGGGACTCCTTACTTTTAGCACGTGAATTTCCTTTCTCGGAGGATAATGCATCTAGTACGGGCCTAGCAGTATTATGAACCTCCGTATTTCTTTCCCGTGGCGAGTTGTCTAGAAAATTTCAGAGCAACACGAATCAATAAAAGAAACCCCAAATAGAAGGCAACAAAAAGAAGGGTACTAAATTAGGCAAAAATAAAGCAGTGAGAAGAAACACAATTCACCTGACAACGTTTCAATGATAGATATAGAGTTTGAGAATACATATGTCTGCATTATCCAAAAAGCGCTGTAAGAGAATTTCCTTCAAGTAACCATAAAACATTGCAAGAATAATATCAAACCTGAGAATCAACGCTAAGAAAATCCCAAACTTCAATTGATCGTGAAATAGTTGGGAGCTGCAAAAGCTTCTGAAGAAGTGAAACATGTGGACAAGTCAATGGAAGCTTGATAAGGCAAGAAACTATAAAAACATCTCTCAACGGACAAGTACTTCATAGATTTACTACTAGTATAAGTGGACTAATTCTAACAAATAAACAACACTGGAACTGGATGTCTCGTAATCTTGGACGGACTGTCATATTTTGAGCTGAACACAACATTACTGGAAGCACAAGTATCTAATTAACCATATAAAATTAAAAATGCTGGTTTTAAGTAAGCATGGAGAAGTACATACATTAAGGACCACTAGCAATTAGAACAACCACAGCAGAGCCATTACAATAAAGAAAAACCAAGTCAGGCAAAATCAAGACAAATGAATTCTAACAAAACATTGGGTTGCAAGCTACATATCATAAATTTGTAAGATCTAGATATAGAAGTTAATCCGCTGTCAACATTGATAGATTCACACTTGATCAATTAATATGAGTTTTGAGATGTAACCACATATTATTTAAACTGAGTAATGTATCTACTTAATACATCCTCGTCAAATTAATCCATTAAATTGGTGTAGCAGTAAAATGAAAACTTCATGTCTAACAATCTCTCAAAATGAGGGCGAGGTACATCCAGTTCTTGCTATCCAAACCGTGTAACATGAAAACAACGGAACTTCAAATATATCTATTACCTTCAAGTATTTGTCAAGCAAGTTACACCGTTCCTGAATGACAGGCAAATCTAGACCTGTTGACAGGAAATGCTTCGGTGGCAGATGAAGATTATACTCTGGAAACTCCTTAAGACGCCGATGAATCTCTTCAAAATGCCGAAATCTACAAGCAGCGAGTAATGGAATTCAGAGAGAAGCAAAGTCATTTAAGTTAGTGTACTCTATAGCCAGTATAGCACAGGAAACAACAGATATAGTAGGATATAGTAGGCCGTGGAAAAGAGGACAAATATCACATAAGATAGGAATAAAGGATGAAGCCGGAAAGTTTATGAAAATATCTTCAGCACCTTCTTTTGATGGACCAACTGTTATTGTTTACATCCGTAACAGATATGGAATAAACAGTAAATGTTTCAGAGCCACTCTTCACAATATTAGCACCCAATACCTGCAACAGGAAATGAGCTTTGCGTCCTTTAAAAGAAAAATATCAAGCTGAAAAATAGAAGAAATAAGCATTTACTAAGCATGGTTGTTAGAATTGGTCGATTCACGAGTCAATTCCTACAAGTCGATTAGAGTTTTATAAAACCTGATACGTGTAACATTGCATAGTTTTAAACTTTGAACTTTTAAGTGGAAAACTTTTAACATTTTGAGCCTGTAGTGCATGAAACTTTAGTGAAATTTTTGTTCATTTTAAGCGCTATACATGTGTTTTTACATATATAGAATACATAGATATATAACATTAATTATCTTCCAAAAAAAAATTATGATTCACAGTTAGACTCAGTATTTTGAGAACAACGATATCAAGTACTTCAAACCCTAACTTGAAAAACGAATGAATAGTCTGAGAACGGTGCTAAGTACCTCACATCTTAACTTGAAAAAAGAATCTTCTAGCAAAGAGTTTTTCGAGGCATTAACATCCAAACTATGACTTTCCGGTATAGAGATTGAGGGTGCAGATGAAGATGCGGTTGCTCCACTGCGAATTCGACCCAACATTTCTGTCTCAGAATCCTCACTGGAATCCTCGAGTTTTGAATTTTGTTTAGAAGAATGCAGTATATCCTGCCCATCTCCTGATAAGAAGCTTGTTCTGTCAACTTCTTGCCAGACGTGCAACTTTTGATTGTTTAATCTAGACCTTTTCCTCCTATAAACTGTTACGGGTAACCTTTGAGTCTGAGGACGCACTTTATTAGTCTTTCTTGTCTTGTGCCCTTCAGCACTTTCTAGTGGATGATGAATATGAGATAAAGAAACATTTCTATTGCTTTTTCCATCCCAAACTTTAGTTCCAGGAGAATCCAGACCAGTAATACCGCTGGGTTCTTCATCATCAGTAGTGTAAGAGCTCGTGCTCTCCGATTCAACATCCTCAAACTCATCATGGTTTACATATGAAGGCCCAGATTGAGAATGTACAGAAGAGCTATCAGGGTTAATCTTGGTTGCACCGTTCTTCTCTTTATGCCCAGATAATGCCTTTGAACTGTTCACTGACGTAGATGTTCTCGCTGAAGAGCTTTGTGAGACTGGACCATTAAACTGATCTGCTCCTTTCTTTCTGTAGTCTCTACCTTTTGTCCACATATTTTCTAAATGCTCCGCAGCAAGCGCTTCAGTCTTTTTACGAGAAATCGAATCTAACTTATCACCCCATTCTCCTCCAGAGGGATGCTTTTGAATATTCCCACTATTACCAGTCTGGGAATCTGAAAGCAAAGAATTCCAGGAACGGGTGGATCTGGTGTCAATAGAAAGTAATGGATCTTTTGAAAGAATGGTTCCATTCACACTGTCTGCAGCAATTTTGGATTGATCCTTTTTTAGCTGCACAAGTTCAACACCTTTAACAGAAGGATCTATGAACCGTGAAAAGTGATCAGTTGATATCTTTAAGGACCCGTTTGGTGAGGACTGAGATGCCACTTGCACTGTAGTAGCTCTTCTATTAGCCTTGTTCTTTGAAGAACTAACTAAAGATTCAATTCTTTCATTAACAAACCTGACACCAAATTTGAGGAAAATAAAAGTGAGTAACAGGGCATGGTAACAAGCAAAAGCAAAATACAAAGAATTATAACCTTGGGCTAGCTAAGTTTAACACCGGTCGTATTACTGTACAAGCAAGAAGTTCCCTGACAATATAGTGGAACAAGGAGCACTTCAGATCCTCAGGCCTGAATGTGAAAGAGATTAGACCATCCATCAGATGCTGTAAAACCTGTGAAAATGATTAAATAAAGCGTCATAACCATGATGAAAGCAGAAATGATACCTTTCAACCTTCTGATACAGATCTGCAGAAGTATTGACTTAACAGTATTTAGAGCCCCTTTGGGTTAGCTTACAAAATAATCCCCATTTAGAATTGGAGATTCTTTTAAGACACCGCAACGGCGCAACTTGGAGCTTTTCAAAAAATCAGTATTTAGCTTTAAAAAAGAATCAAGTTTTTTTATTTTTGCCAAAAGCAGAAAAAAGCTGCTAGGCCAAAAGATCAGAACCTTTTTAATCAATTACTAATAAGTGAATAAGTGATTCTTAGACATGAAGAAATGAAGCAAACAACCTTGTGTTCCGCATCAGCCGAAAACAAAGCAGGGTGCAATTTGTTCTCGGCAGCCAGCACATATTTTAGTTCCTTATCCCAACGCTCAGTACTTTGCAACCCCAGCTGTTGCTTCTCAATCTTTGTCTGACTTATGCGGAAAAGCTCCAAATGTGTGCAAATAAGAGTAATTATATCCCTGTATCAGCCAGCCAATTTAATTTCCTACCACATGTTTTTGAATTAGGAGTAAAAGAACACAAGAATAATACAGGAAATCTTAAAATTCAAACCTTGTCATAAAGTCTATGAGATTTATATTCCTCATTCGAGATGCAAGTTCTCCAAGAACTCCATTAATAATCTGCACCAGCTCCTCTGGACCTTGCCCATCGGGTGTTATGCGTGAGTACCAGAGATCTGTCACCCACTCAGAAACTAAATGTCTGGTGAACTGATCTATGGCATCCTCAACAATGGGCGAGTTCACTTTCCTTCTCCAGGCAGACTTCAAAACAATGGCTTTAGAACTTTGAAGAGGTTTTGTTTGGGATGAGATATTTGCGGAGGCTGGTTTCTGGTTGAGTGCTGCAGCTTTCCTCCGCATGTCAAAATCCAAAGATAAATAGCGAAGGACAATTATTAGGAAGGCAGCAGCAGGCAAATTTACCAAAACCGAGGAGCTTGTCACTGAAGGAAGAATACGATAGTGAGTTGATGAATGACAAGATAACCCAGAAAATTATAAATACTACCAGTTGAAAAACAAAAAAGACCACGTCTAAGGCCTTTTCAGCCAGAAATAGCAACTAATACAGTCACCAAAATACAAGGCAACTAGCTAAAACACAACCCGGCCTTAACTCATTGACACCACACCTAAAAAGATTAAAAATTGGGTATGATCATTTAGGCATTCAGAAGAGAATATTTTTCTAGACTAAAATATTGCTGCAAAAGAGAACCTGTATACAGCAAATTTGAAAATAAAATAAAAATAAAAAAATTCGTTAGCAAACGTTTGGTTCTTTACCACAAAAGTTAGGAACGCGAAAGAAATGTAGAACGTGATTCAAAGTTCCAAACCAGTTCCCTCCGAGCATCCTACTGTTTATGTTGTGTGGGGACCTTTTTTTTTTTTTATGGGCATGTGGGAACCAGTTGGTTTGAACATGCAAGTAGCAAATCTGTATCTAAACGTCTACTAAAGTAAAATATTGGATTCTGCCAATTATTTTGTTTCTACTTTTGGAAGATGGAGTTGAGTGTAGCATTTTACTTTGATTTCAAAACTATTGGTAAAAGTATTTCCTGACTAGGATGAGATGCCACTTAAAACTAACTTGATCTAAATAAGCCTACCCATAACCACATTGTATTCCGAACTGCATATCATTGTATTGAATTGGAGCATCCAACGGTCCAACCCAAAACCAATTGGCAATGGGTGGAGTAACCCCATGATCTTATATATTGAATAGCAAGGCTTAAAATTCCCGATGTGGATTATAATCTCAACATGGCCCCGTATGTATGGCATGACTGAGAGCCAAACACATGGATTACTAAGTAACGTGGAGCACACACGGCCAAACTAGCCTGACAATAATCTGCTCTAATACCATATTGAATTGAAGCATTCAACCCAAAACCAATTGGCAATGGGAGGAGTAGCCCCATTGTCTTATAAATTGAGTAGCAGGGCTTTAAATTAAATTCCTGATGTGGGATTGTAATCTCGACACATTGTGATTCACTCAACCTTGCCAAGCCATCAATGCATGAAAAATGTGACCATAGAAGTGATACTGCCATTCCATGTGAGAATAAACACACACACGCGCGCGCGCACACACACACACACACACATGCACACACACACGTGTGTGTGGTAGATACTACTTCCAAATGTCTTCAAATCGGTCATACAACCCATCTCCCTATTTCTAAAGAATAAAGTAGCATTAGGGATAGTGACCCCCCTTGCATGAATCAAAGCCAAAATCATATGCCACATGCAATTAACAATCACCACAATGAAAATTCATAATTTTAATCAAACAAAATTCATACAAACAAGCTCGTGAGTACAGAACAATTTAAAGAGAAAATTCAGCACCAAAACTGAGTGAACAAAAAATCAAACACTTACAAGACATGAGATACGAGAGCCCAACCACGCATATAATCAGAATAACAATCCGCTTCTTCGCTTCCTCGATTAGGTCTCGAACGGTGCTCATTTCGGACCTCAGATCAAATACAACAGCACAACAATCATAAAAATAATATAGTACCAAAAAAAAAAAAAAATCCAAAATTCGCAAGTCTCAATCCAAGAAGTTCATCTCCAAAATTCTCAGCTCAATTCGATAGAAAATAGAAATCAATCAGATCTTCTCGAAACGGCACATTAATTCTGTACATTCTGATCTTCATAACACAACTTGATCAATGAATATGAACGAAATTAGGGCAAAATTGATGAAATCGATGAGAAAATGAAAGATTGAATCGATTAATTGTAAATCAGAAATGGCGTGGAATGTAATCAACAACACGAAGCCCAAAGACCGTTAGGTTATTCGCTGAGAGTGTACGTACGTGTCTCCCCCGTTGCTTTCTCTCTCTAACTTTCTCACTCTAAGACTGAGTGTGTGAACAATTTTCAACTGCCTGGTTTTAATGCTCTTAAATTTGGGAGAATAATGAGTATGAATATATATGAATCTAATCCCATTAATGCTTCCAAAAAGAATGAGGCTAAGAAGAACACATGATATTTTTAATTTGAACATTTAATTTTAAGTAAAAAAATAATTAGTTAATTTTTACCATTTATTTAGTTTCATGGGCAATTAGGAATTAATTCAAATTAAAGAAAGTATAATGGTTTAGCAATATTTGAGATTAAGTCCACTCCTTAGAATTGGACAAATCTACATCTAATATTGGTCTACACCAAGAGTTTTACCATATGCAAGTCCAGCGACCTCGTCTCACCTCCGGCGACTACCACAGTCACTTCACCTGAGCTCCGGCGACCACCATCATGACCTCACCTGAGCTCCGGCGATATTGCCTTAGCTCGTCTGATTTCCGGCAAGCACCACCACCACCACAACAACACACACCAGACCCCGAGCGACCACCACCATAACGCATGCACTAGACCTCTGCCCTTCACCACCAACGCAACACCAGACCTCTATCAACCTCACCTGACCTTCGCCGAGCACCATACCACCACATCAACATTAAATGATCAAAAAACAAGTTTCTGAAAATTAATTTCTCATACCACCAAAAAAAGTTGTAAATTTTTTTATAAAAAAAAAAGTTGTAAAATTTACCAACAAAAAGTTGTGAAATTTCACAGAGTTCGTGAAAATTCACGAAACCACCATCGCCATACCAAACCTCTGCCGATCACCACCATGACCTCACATGATCGATTTCTTCACAACCAAACCACCACATCAACATGAAATGATCACAAAACAAGTTTCTGAAATTTAATTTCTCATACCAGTACAGAAAAAGTCATGAAATTTTCAACAACAAAAAAGTTGTGAAATTTCACAAAGTTTGTGAAATTTCACCAAAAAAAAAAAAGTGTTCTAACAAATATTGCAAAAACTTTATACAAATTTGAGCATTTATATCGATTTGCAACTTGTTTGTTTTTTTTTTTTTGCATGAAATCTATATTTTTGCAACCTACTCAACGAGATCTATCAAACAAGTACCATTGTTGATATCAAAATTTGGAAAAAAAAATGTTGAGAAAGTTCACTGCATTTTTTTTTTATATAAATTTCACAAAAAAAAAAAAAAAACCACACCACGTTGGAGTGGACAACCATGGCGATGGCATCATCTTCGTCCACACCGGTGAAGTGGCTGTGAACATTCAGAGACTGAGTGTGTCCGTACAAGTAGTTTTGGATTTAGTTGTATTTGGAAATAGATCTTGCGATGGCTCGGAGATGGTGGTGGTTGGCTCGCGATGGCTCGGTGATGGTGGTAGTTGGCTCGCGATGGCAGTGGTATGCGACGTCGGTGGTGCGCACTGGTGGTGGTGAGCGATGGCGTCGCTAGTGATGAGGACAACATTGCCGTTGATCGGCGATGGAGATGAGACGCCGACAATAGTAGTGGTGTGACAACGGTGGTCCCTGGCGACGGCGGTGACCTCGATTGGTGGTGGTCGGTGGTATTGCTGAGAGTGAAAGAGAGAGAGAGAGATCGAAGAGAGAGAGAGAGAGAGAGAGAGAGAGAGAGAGAGAGAGATGAAGAGAGATACATAAAAGTGACAAATACAAATAAGGGTAAACATATCCCAAAAAAATGTGGTCAACTGGTAAAATGACCTATTCCAATTAACTTATTGAATAATGTCCTTATTTCTAAAACAGTTTCCTTTATTTCCTATAACCAAATAATTCTTCTAATGTGGGATTTAATACCAAATTTCTATTATTTTAATTCATTTATTATACTTAAAGGGCAAGTCTACCCAAGCAGGCTATACTCCAATTGACATAGTCTCTCTCTTCCTAGTGCCCCCCCCCCCCCCCCCAAAGTCATTCTTCAGGCAGAATGAGTGGCTCTTGTTGGACTTTGTTGTGAGCTAGTATGGGGTTGGATTGGGGCTGGGGTGTGTGTGTGTGTGTGTCCAGTCCGGATCTAGGTAAGTATCCAAAAAAAAAGTTTAACCTCATTAAGCCAAAACCATTTTGTATGACCAACTCAGAGTGTTCTTTCTCTCTCTACTTCTATATAAGCTCGACTCATGAGGTTATGGCTTCCTTTCCTCTTTGTATACATGTGTTTGGGAAACTTTTAGGTTAACAAATTTGAGTAGCATAGGTTTACTCTTGTTTATAATAAACCCTAAAATAAACTGGGACCACCTTTTAAAAAAATTAAAAATAAGTGATCAAGCACCAAACTAAATGGATCAGCAAACTTAGTTTTTTTTTTTTTTGAATAGCTAATGAATTTTTTATCACAAGAAACCATTACGTATCAAACCGGAAAAATTATCGGATCACAGGTTAGCGGTTCAACCATCAAGTGAACCGAAATCCAACTGTGACGTCATAATTACGTTAATCTATAAATATTAATAGCAAGATAAAATTATAAGTATTAAAAAAAATCTAACTTCTATTTTCACACTTTATGTCATATATGTAGTATATATATATATAATGAGTCTGGTTCACTGTGCACTGTGTAAGTGCACTGGATAAGAGCACTGGATTTTTAAGTTTAAAAAACAGCAGGCCGCCCCACTGACCGCGCCCTATCCTGCCGCACCGCTGACCCGCAGTTTTTTTAGAGTTAAAAGCCCAATTCACTCACCCAGTGCGTATTGAAGCCAGATGCTAGATATAATTAAAAAAAAACTTAGCTTTTACTTTCACAGTTTCAAAATATTGCTTTATAACAATTAATCAAAGATTTTAGTGAGTTGAACGGTCAACTTGATATGACATGCTATAGCTAATAAAAAAAAACAACAAAGATATGACATATAGTACTATATATCAAGAGATGAGCTGGCTTTGGAAAGTAAAAAGCCATTAAGTAGTTGGGAGAAAGCTTTGGTACGGGTGGTTTTGGGCGTATATATCCCAAACCACTTTGCCATTTGTCAAGTTTAGAGTGGAGGAAAAAGGAAAAGCGGGGGGATGAAGTGATGGTTGTCTGACGCGCAATAAATGGAGTGATAGCTGTCTGACGCGCAATAAATGCGAGGGAAACCTGCTATGGCCGGTTCTGAAGTAATGCTTATTCCTTGATCAGGAACGATTGTTCCATCCCATGAAATGTTGTTTCATTTTACATGTTTGTTCTGTGGTGTGAAACAATTGTTCCATGTTCAAATAGTTGTTCTCCATGGATTGATTTATGTGCCAATCATGCAAGAGATTTGCATTTATGTATTAAATCTTGTACAATATCAGAAAATTTTATTTTTGATGTATAAGTATGAGTGATTTATTATGGGTATGTGATTGCATAAATTATTTTAAATCACAACCATATTAATTCCCCAACACAACTTTGTTCTAAAGACCATAAAGAGTAGTTCAAAAAATATGTTAAGCTTGTTCCATCAATAAAGAAACTTGTTCCCTCTACAAAATTAATGTTGGAAGCTTTCAGCTGGTATACCTACTTGATGTGGTACTTAATAATTACAGGATTAAAGGTAGGTAGTTGCTTTAATTACATTAAATCTGTAACAACATGTAATTTTACTAAAATTCTAATTGCATTTTCGTATTTATTTTAAATTGTTTTGCTTGTCTTAAATTTTATTGGCAATTCTTATTTGGGGTCAAACTGTAATTTTATTTAATTTGAATAATTCCTGTATTAAGTTTTCACAACTAAAACTCATAAGTTTAGAAGTACTTGTGTTGGATTGCAAATCTGTACTTTCAAAACGGTGGAAATATTTTCTTTAAAGTCAAATAGTATTTTTATAAAACCAGAAAATTATTTCTCACGTTAAAATGAATTTTCTGTATTTTTATAGTGATCACCGCGCTGCAAAAATATCAGTTTATGTTCGAAAACTGTTCGCGCCGCGTGGGACTTCCACAGTTTGGGAATCTCCACCAATCAAGATTTGACACTTGCTTTATCTTCATCTAATTCATCTAATGATTGATTAGGCTTTGTTTGGGAATGCATTTTTAGAATATTTATATTAGTGCCATAAATTATTTTCCCAAACACTTAATGAGATTCCTAGACAATTTGCATACCCCTTGTTTAGCTATGCTTAATTAGTGTGTGTGTGTGTGTGTGTATGTGTGTGTGTGTAAATGTTATGCCATAAGTTATTTTGCCAAACACCTAACTTGACCCTTAGAACTATCCTAGCAACTCCTACAACTAAATTAAAGTATATATGTAATACGTAATCAGTGTATATAATTCATATACGTATATGTATAATTATGTAATTAGAAAATTAGAAATCAAGTAGTTTGTTGAGTAAAGCTCAAAGAACTTGGGCTCCAAGTTGTATTTTTATTTATATACACACACTTAGTCTTACATTCTTCATTCCTTACAAACTGAAAATATAGAGATTAAAGAGAGTTTCAGAGTGAGATATAGAAGTATTTACAGAATTGGTAGAGAGAGGGAGCTCAAGTATACCATAACCATAGCTTGAATTGGGTTTATTAATTTGAAGTTCTTTTTCAACAAATTACTCTCAAGCTTCAATCAGTGAGTATTATTAACTCACTATGAATGTAATCCATGTTTAGTTACTGCTCATCCATGTGTGATTTTGATTTCACCATTGTTAATATATCTATGGAAGCTCAAGCTTGAAAATCTTAATTTTTCAAACTTAACCAAAATCTATTTTAATAGATAAAAATGAAATATTACAGTCCCTAGAGGTTATATTTAAAGTATTAGAGCTTAATTCATTCGTATATGAAAGTATATTATAATTGAAGTTTTGTCACCTCTCGGTTGTACGTTAAATCCGAGAGCTACGATTGAAATTAGTTAAAACCGATTGCGTATTCATGATCCTTACGGAAAAACGAAGAGAACCATATATTACAAGTCATGTTTGCATCCGGATTTGAAAATGGGTCAAAAATAGGCTTTAAATTCGTAACAGGGGAGAAACTGCTGATTTCAATCGATTAGCATGTTTACCAATCGATTGGCATCATTACCAATCGATTGGCATGTTTCAGCATAGACGGCTTTTAGTAAAACGGCCATAACTTCCTCTAGAAAACTTGAAAACGTGCATCGTTTGAAGCATTGGAAACTAGACTCAAAGACCTTTCTTTTTATATATAATTCATGCACAAAAATTATAACTCATTTTTTAGGGCATTGCTTCAAAGTAGACCCATTTGTGTTCTAGTAGCGATAAAAGCATATTAAAGTATTCTTTGATAATTCACTGGTTGTTTCATATAAGATCTGATTTCTTCTCATATATCCATGGTTATCATTCCCAGTACTTTATATTTCTGTATTAAGTCACATGTCATTCATGTGGAGTCAGTTGTACATGCATGATATGTGAGTGGTTTGTGTAAAAAGAGTATGTGGTTAAGATTGTGTTGTGGACACTCCCTTGTAATTGTGTACCAAAGTGTGAGGTTTGAGATTGCGGTGAGAGTATCTTTGAAGTGCGACGGTGACAAAACTGGACACTCCCTTGGCGCCCATGGAAGCGCTATAGTGTGTGATGCCGAACTTGGACATTCCCTGGTACCCATAGTAGTGCTAAAGTGTGGCCAACAGACACTTCCTAGTACCCGAGTCTGGATACTGCGTGAGGTTTCTCTGGTATTTACGAGGTGGATTAGGTATTAAAGTGTGAGACATTAGACACTTCCTGGTACCCCGTACTAAAGTGTGAGGCAAACTGGACTCTCCCTGGTACCCCGTTACTAAAATGTTGTCATCTTAGTGTTTCAAAGATACTAGTGTGAGAGAGTGGGTTATGTGTTTGTCGAGAGAAAAGAGTCGGCAAGATGAGTTGGTGCATTATTTTCATACACGGTCACATGTAATATGAAATAAAGTTTTACTAATGTTATTTTTATTAGTTCATCATGCGGACTCACTTCTATGATATTAATCTGATGAATAATAGAAAATGGAAAATCGTAAATGAGTATGTTTTACATTCAAGCATATGTTTTTAATACTCACCAACTTCTCGAAGCTGACGACGTTGATGTGTTAGGACATTCGTGTCTAGGCTTTTCAGGTTATAATCAAGAGGGACCTTATGACTATGCTAATTGAAAAAGGCTGCTTATGAAGAGAAACTATTTATCATTATCTTACGTTTTAAGTTATGAACTGGAATTGTAATAAGGATGACTGTAATAGATGATAGTTATTATTTTGTTTCAAGGCAGTCTATGCCTTTAGGTGATCCCGTGCTGTAATATTTATTAAGTTAGGAAAGATTTGTAAGCCTTGATTGCTCTACTCTGATTTATGGTTTTATGTTGTTCGACGTTTAGAACGGAATCGATCCTTCAAACTGTCACGACCTACGGGTCCATAAAGGAAATTAAACGCTTTCCATATTTATGCTATGTTGGGGCGCGACAAAATCTCAGTCATATTAATCCCCAACTCTAATTCAACTTTAGTTAAGAGAAACTTGTTCCCTCCACAAGGCACAAAGTTAAGAGATTTACATTTATGTATAAAATCTTTTACAATATCAGCAAATTTGACTTTTGATGTATAAGTACAATTGATTTATTTTGGGTAGGTAGTTCCTTTAATTATATTAAATCTCAGTCATATCTAATCCCCAACACAACTTTGTTCTTAAGACCATTAATAGTTGTTCCAAAGGCATGTTATATTTGTTCTACCAATAGATAAACTTGTTCCCTCCACAAAATTAATGTTGAAAGCTTTCAGTTGGTATACCTACTTGGTACTTAATAATGAGATTTAAGGTAGGTATAATTACATAAAATCCGAGTCATATTAATCCCCAACACTAATTCAACTTTGCTTGATTGAGTAGCACAAGATCTCAACACACTCAATTACACAAGATATCTCCACTGAAGAACACAAACAAAAGTTGAACTTCTACTTATAGGTATTTTCCTAAACAACATTAGTTTTATATTTTTATTCAAATAAGCAGCTAACTTTCCTCTTATTCATCTTGTTTTAGTTAGTTTTTGTTTGATTTATTGATTTGGTTGATATTATAGTTTGTTTATGATGATGGAACCACATTTGATTTGCATAGAACAACATTTGATTTGTATGGAATAACATTTTATTTTCATGGAACAACATTTGATGCAAATAGAATAACATTTTCTGATCATAGAACAACATTTGATTTTCATGAAACAACATTTGATGCAAAATGGAACAATATTTTTTGATCATGGAATAACATTTGATTTGCATGGAACAATATTTGATTAAAATGGAACAACTTTTATGATCATGGAACAACATTTGATTTTCATAGAACAACATTTGATGCAAATAAAAACAACATGATCCATGGAACAACAATTGATTTGCATGGAACAACATTTCATGATCCATGGAATAACATTTTATGAAAATGGAACAACATTTTATGATGATAGAACAACATTTGATTTTCATGGAACAACATTTGATTTTCATGGAACAACATTTAATGCAAATGGAACAATATTTTTTGATCATGGAACAATATTTGACTTTTATGGAACAACATTTGATGAAAATAGCACAATATTTGATGAAAATAGAACAACATTTGATGATGCAAGGAAAGCATTTATGATGATGGAACAACATTTGATTTTCATGGAACAACATTTGATGCAAATAGAACAATATTTTCTGATCATAAAATTGTATTTGATTTTTATGGAACAATATTTGATGCAAATAGAACAACAGTTGATGATCCATGGAATAACATTTGATTTGTATGGAACAACATTTTATGATGATGGAACAACATTTGATTTTCATGAAACAATATTTCCTGATCATGGAACAACATTTGATAAAAATAGAACAACATTTTATGATAATGGAACATTATTTGATTTTCATGGAACAACATTTGATGTAAATAGAACAAAATTTTCTGATCATAGAATAACATTTGATGAAAATTGAACAATATTTTATGATCATGGAACAACATTTGATGCAAATAGAACAATATTTTATGATCATGTAACAACATTTGATGCAAATGGAACAACATTTGATGATCAAGGAACAACATTTGATTAAAATGGAACAACATTTTATGATCCATGGAACAACATAACTTCTTCCTGATTCCCTACATATAATGGAATCCTATTCATTGTACGGTCCATCCTATTCATATTACTGAGTCTGACAACATGACTACTCAATACACTTTGACTTGACAATTCCTTCACAGACCGATAAGGCTCATCTTCCTGATTCCTTACAGATAATGAGACCAATTGGAATGCGTCCACATAATTTAGTTTTACCTCTATAATATTTGTTTTGATCAAATTACATAGTTAACTTGGTTTGATCATGATTTTTTGTGACTTAATCACTCTCTGTCCAAAATTCCAGAATAGTAAGTCAACTTTAAATTATTTGGATCATAGCCTTAACCAAGTTTTCAAAATCTGAAATAATTTTTTCTTTGAAGGTTAATGAGTTAATGAGGTCCTCTAAAATGTTTGAAAGGTTTGAGATTAAATTGCTAGTTTAAATAAATCATACAAAGTCTTTGGACAGCGAGTCGATAAATCCTGAGTGATGTCTACTCATGGTCCAATTCCCAGAGATTGGACCACTTGATCTTTGATTTTCTTTTTGGGTTAGAAACTAGACTTACAGAGGTACATCATATCCAAAAATCACTAAGATCAAGCCATGAGAACTATGTTTTTTTTTCTATTTTTAAAAGTTAAGTTTACTCTTTGTAAATTCTGGATTTCTATGACAGAATTGATAAATTTAACCAAAGGTGATCCAAGTGGTTTTCCAATACGTTAAAGCTAAAACCATGCTTTGAATAAGATTAATTGGCCTTAAATTCGAGGCTAAAGGATCCAAACTAATGAATTACTCATGTCTTATCAACTCCCATGCATTCATGATCATGCTTTATAGTAATGCTTGTATTTTAGGATGTTAGGCTATAGATCGTAGAAATAGATTATGATTAGTTGAATTTAGTCATGGATTCTTTTCAACTACGTTGAGATCATATCATTTATATATGGATATTACATTGTCTCCTCGTTGAGACTTGTATATCTATAGGTATGTTGTGACTTCAACAAATTGGAAAGAATTCATAATTTTTGTCAACTTTCCTCATTTTTGCTAGATTTGAGATTAAAATTCGAGTATAATATTGTGTTCAAAGCACGTGGACTAACTCTTGTTTTGTAGCGCTATTTAGGTATGATTTCTCAACTTTTTTTCTTGTTTATTTCATTTATTGATTTTATCAATTTTCGACTCCATGCGCGACACCTTAGATTTGCTTTATGTGTATGTATGAATTAGAGACCTTTTATTAGGTTTTCTATTTTTCGCATGCATTGCCTGTTTTCCATTTCGCAGCGGGATCCTAGGTAAAGTTTCCTCGTTCTCTATTATATATTGACGACGTCCTACTGACGCGTTTTCTTATCAACACCCAAGTGTAGGTGATCATACAAGTAATAAAGTTCTGGTAAGACTAGGTCGAACCTACAGGAACGGAAAAAAAATTTGTAAAGATAGGAAATAACTATTTTGTCCCTAAAAAGAAAACAAAAGATGATGAATTTTTGGGGTTTTTTCTAAAGTACTAGTTTTATATTTTTGCAATAAAAGTTAATTAAAAATTTTTTTAACAGTTTACGGTAAAGATTTTAACAGCACAAAATAAATTAACTAAGATACTAGTAAGAAAAGGAAAAAAAGAAAAGAAATAAAAGCTAGATTTATATGAAATGAACTTTTTGGATTTTATTAAAGCGAAAGATAGAAATAATACTGATGATGCCAAAAATTGGTAAGAGGGATTAAGAAGAGAGATATGGTGACACAATTAATTGCGTGTGGTTCGGCCCCGTTAATAAGGTGACCTACGTTCACGGGTGCGTCAGTGCGCTTTACTAGCAGATCACCGGCGAGCCGGTGAGCCAACAATTGGGGCGGCACTACCAGCAATACCGGCCGGGTGTATGCGTATCAAATGAGTGTATATGCTATTCTTTAAGTTAAGAATGTGATCCCCTCTAATGGGGGTGAGTGGCCCCTTTTATAGGTGCAAGAGACCACCCGCATTAGGTAATTGATTAGATAAGAAAGCCTAATCTAATTACAAGTTGATGAGTACAAATCATGGGAGGTTTCCTAAATGTCTTAGGAAACTATTTACACATTTCCATTAGTCTTCTGACTGATTTAGAAAACTGCTGAGCAGCTTAGCTGTCAAACCGCACCTTGTGGAGAGCTGCTGCACCGCATGCCCGGGCTGTGCGAGCATACCGAGCGGTTGCCCTCGAAAGGCCTCGGGATTGGTGGGCTACAAGCTCCCTGTCTGGATAATTCGGATCCTTTGCCGCTGACGTGGAGGCTGGACTGTAGCAGAATAATTCTGGGCGTACCAGCTGCCCCCCATTTTTGAAGTTAATGTGATGTCCCATCAGATGAAGTTTGAAAATTAAGACTGCTTCAGAGGAACCGTCTGGTAAGAGGCCGGGACTCAACCCGGGGTGAGACCGATCGTTGTGGTCAGCCAGGGTATGGACCGAGCGGTGGGCCTGTGGGCCCGAGTCCTACCTGTGCCACATGTCAGCTTGTGACTGGCCTAGTCAGGATTAAACGATACCAGTATGGATGTAACCGGAGTGTTTACATGGTAACCAAACCATCTCGTCATGCATTTAATGCAAGCGCCTTTTGAGACGACGTTTTGCGTGCCTGAGGTGACAACTGTCAACCACATTGGGCAGGAAAGCGCACGATCCGTTGGATCTGTTTTGATCTGAACCGTCCGTAGTTCCTATATAAAGGAACACTTGTTCATTTCTTAACTCTTTGCTGCAAGGACATACATTCTCGAGCGGTTCTGAGAGCAAACATTTCCCGGTCAAGATTTTCGAGCCCTATCTTGCGTTGATTTCTGTAAGTCCCTTTCCTTTCCGAGTTTCAATTTGTCACTCTTTTCCTTCTTTTTCCCCTTCTCTTTTCTTTCCACGGTGAGGCTGGAGGGAGCGAACCCGATAGGCTTTGAGCTGGAGTGGGATTTTTTCCTCCTTAGGTTCTGTTTTTTTTAAGTCTGGTGGAACCTTAGGACAGTTGAACCTAGCGGGTGCCCCCGGAGTAGTCTTGAGAGAGTGCCATCTAGTGCTAAGTACCATTCACTCTTTGCCTTTTAGGTTAGTGACCTTACCCCCTCTGTATATTAGGCTCGAGATTCCTGACCCATACCTTGGTCATCACCTTCTTTCCGACCCTGCTATCGAAACCCCAAGAAGGTGTCACTTTGGTTTTAACTCGTTCTCCCGGTTAGAGGATGAGCGGTCCGGGTCAGAGGAGTCGGGCACAAGTCTGAGTCTGCCGTCCGCATCCCCCTCTGATCACCAAAGCGAAGGCAGAATCCCGATCCGTCTCTCCGATGATGAATCGGACCAGGAAGCCCCCGTTGCTTCTATTTCCCGGGGTTCAGGCGACGAAACACCAGGGGAACCCGACCCTGAGGTGGCCTTCTTTAGTGAATTCATCCCATCCACCCTGTGTACCAAAGATCTTGGGGGCATTAGGGACAGGTACGGCCTTCCCGACCGCTACTCCTTGGCCGTGAACGTCGGGGGGGCCCAAATATACCAGCGGGGTTTCACCACCCTCTATGAGGACATCCTCATGGCTGGGTTCCGCATCCCCCTCCATCTAGTCACTCGGGATGTCCTGATCTACATGGGGATTGCCCCGGGCCAATTGGCCCCGAACGGTTGGAGATTCCTCACGGGGTCCATCTCTCTATGGCCCCAAGTTTTTGGGTACGAACTCTCTGTCCAAGAGTTCCTCTAGACACACTAACTGTTCCCCGTACATGGAGAGACCAGATTCTTTTCTCTAGGGGCTCGCCAGGGGAAGAAGATCTTAGTCAACTGCCCGAGCAACAACAAAGGGTGGAAGAACAAGTTCTTCCAAGTGTCCACCCTCGGACTCTACGAACCGGCCCCCAGGATCCAGATGAGGACTTCCTGGGTGGGAGAGTTGAGGGGTAAGCCCGTCCGGTATCTCCTTTTGCTTTCTTCTTTGTTTTGCTTCAGTTTTTGGGACTAACCATTTTGTACTTGGCTTTGCAGCGGGATCAACTAGCCCGCCGAGCGTTCCCGACGAGTGCCAGGCCCGGATCAAGAGTTTGGCAGACCGGCCGATAAACATCTGGAACATATTAACTCGGATCAGTGACTTCCGAGCTACTGACGACCCGGCTCTGCCCACCGAAGCTCCGATATTCCCCCCAAATCCTTCCTAGTAAGTGCTCGGACTCGGCCTTCTTCCGTGGTACTCCTTCCCCGTCTTTTACATCGATTGTTAACTGTTTAATTTTCTTCTTTTGTAGAGATGGCTCCAAAGAGAAATATGGAGCAATTGAGGGAGAGGCAGGCCGCTGCCATTACTGTTGCTGCTGCTCGAATGGCAGTGGCACAAGGAAAAAGGCATGCTGTCGAGGCCCCGGGTGGTGAGCACCCTCTGAGGCAGATTCGGCACGGAATAGCAAACTGTCCGGAGCCCATGGGGACTTCAACGCCCCACATGACGGTGGTTGCAGAGAACGCCCCCCGGGCAGGGCCGCCGGCTGTGGCACCGATGGCTGCCTCGGCCGAGATCAGGGAGCGGGTGAGACCCGATCTGCTCCCCAGTTAAGTGGAGGCATGTGAGAACATATCTCCCGAGGTCTTCCAAAGCTGGCTGTACAGCCTCTCTCACATGGTGAGTTCTCCTGCCTCTGTTTCTTTTTCTTTTTTTTTTTTTAATTACTTTACCAACTGTAACAGGTTACTGACCGGTCAGTTTTAACTTTTCGTAGGTCGGATGCATGGCCGCCGGGGCTGAGTCCTTCCTCCCATCCTTGGCCAGGAGGGCCACTGCTGTTGAAGCCGCTTTGTCTGAGGAGCGGGCGATCTTAGAGGCCAGGGGTACCGCTCTGGCCGTGGAAAAGGACAAGGTGAAGGGTTTGGCCTTGAGCCTTAGCATTGTTCAAGCCGAGCTGGCTACCACCCAGGCCGACCTAGAGACTGCTCGGGCCAACGCAGCGGCGACGGAGGCACAAAAGAAGGAGCTGGAGGAGGCGGCAGTGGCTGGGGCCCAGGAGGAAGCTTTTGATGATGGCTTCTTCCAGGGCTACGAAGACTTGAAGCGCAGGCTATCTTGGGATCACCCCGAGTGGGACATCTCATCCTATGAAGGGATTGATCCAGACTTCTGGGATGTAGGTCCTGTTACAGGCGAGGGCCCCACTGCTATTGTCGGACTTGCTGAGGAGGTTGCCCTGAGCGGGGGATCCGTCCCGGGAGTAGTAGCTGACCCGGTGGGAGAGGCTAGGGAGACCGAAGACGTGGTCGAGGTGGAAGACTAAGGTCCCTGACCTGTTTTATTTTGTATTGTAGTTTTTTTTTTCTTTTTTTTTTGGGGAGGCTACTACAACTGCCCCCCAGGCCCTGTACAAATAGTTTTTAATTAATGAAAAGGTCCTTGAGACCGTCTTTTCCATTAACTGTTTACCGTTTTTGTACTTACATACCTGTTTGGGATTGCCAGTGTCCGCCTAGTTTTGACCGACCTAAATCCCTACCTTAGCAAATGGTTTAGGACTGTAACTGGTAGAACAGCTGGTCTTACCGACCTATTTTAAAGATGACTGCCCGGTGTATCATAAGAACTTGTCCTGTTTACCGTCTGGGATGTTTTATCTCTGATCACTGTAAGTACTTAGGAATGTTAGGATTCCAATTGCTTTTAATGACCGGTGTGATTTCCTGTTTTGGCCCGGCTCAGTCCCTGCCCCCAAACATTTTGCTAAGGCGGGTGTGCGGGAGTGTCTGGCCGTAAGAAACCGACCTGAAACATGGGTGGTTGCAGGGTCATTTGAGGCTTGCCATTATCAGCCACCTAAGGGGTTTGCCCCCGTCACTGGTTGGGCCTAAACAAAGCTGTTGCCTCGGGCTTGGGCCCGAGGTCTTTGTGCCTTGGTTTTGAGCCAAGGTCTTTTGCCTCGGGGTTAGGCCCGAGGTCTTTTAGGCCTTGGTTTTGAGCCAAGGTCTTTTGCCTCGGGGTTAGGCCCGAGGTCTTTCAATATTGACAGGACACTGATAGAAGTAATTTTGCAAAGTAAAGTCTTTTATTTTATAATAAATGCTCAAATGGAGCTACAAAAATTTCCTAATTAGTGCTAAATTGTCCTCGTCTCTGGGTTACTGATAATACTTGCAGAGGTGTTGCACATTCCAAGAGTGAGACAGATCACGTCCATCCAGGCTCCGAAGCCAGTAAGTTCCCGGTTGGTTGACTTGGGTAACTGTATATGGACCCTTCTAGTTTGGCCCAACTTCCCATGGCTCGGGATTCGGGTAGACTGGTTCACTGCCTTAAGGACGAGGTCTCCTACTTGAAAACTGCGATGCTTCACCTTGCTGTTGTAATATCGTGAGACCCGCTGCTTATAGGCTGCCACATTTAAATAAGCTCAATCTATTTTTTCCTCTACCAACTCCAGCTCTGTTCTGAGTGCATCTTCGTTGTCTGGCACGCTGTAATTTGCCACCTGGTAAGTAGGCAACCCGAGCTCTGTAGGGACCACCGCCTCGAACCCGTAGGTTATGGAAAACGGCGTCTCACCTGTTGTCGCTCGGGACGTAGTTCGGTAGGCCCACAGGAGGGCTGGCAGTTCTTCAGCCCACAGTCCTTTGGCGCTTTCAAGTCTCGTTTTGATCGACTGTCAGATCATCCGGTTTGTCACCTCGACTTGACCATTGGCTTGAGGGTGCTCGGGGGAGGAGTAGTGATTAAGTATCCCGTAGCCCGAGCAGAACTGCCTAAACAATGGGGTGTCGAATTGTCTGTCGTTGTTACTAACCAGAACCCGGGGAATGCCGAACCTACAGAGGATATTCTTTTCCATGATGCTTTCCATTTTTCGCTCGGTTATTGTTGCCCAAGGCTCGACCTCCGCCCACTTGGTAAAGTAGTCCACGGCGATGACTGCGAACTTGACATGTCCTTTTCTCGTAGGTAGGGGTCCGATAATGTCGATACCCCACTGGGCAAAGGGCCAGGGGCTTTGGATTGGTGTCTGAAGCTCTCCCGGACGGTTGATCATGGGAGAGTATCTCTGACATTTGTCGCATCTTTTGACATACTCTTGAGAATCCTGGGCCATTGTTGGCCAATAATATCCTTACAGTAAGGCATTTCTAGAGAGTGCCCGGCCTCCGATGTGATTCCCGCACACTCTTTAATGGATTTCGTACAACACTGATTGGACCTGTGCGGGATGGACGCAACGGAGATACGGTATAGAGAATCCCCTTCTGTAGAGGATGTTGTCTATAAGATGATATCGGGCCGCCCGGTACCTGACCCGGCGGGCCTCCTCTTTCTTGTTTGGTAACACGCCCATTGTCAGGAATGCTACAATCGAGTCCATCCAGCTGGGTCCCAAGGTGTCTAATTCCACCTCCATGCATTCTGAGTTGATCACACTTGGCTCGAGCAGGTATTCTACCCTTATCCTGGGCAAGTCTGACTCAGAAGACGAAGCGAGGCGGGCTAACTGGTCGGCCCTGGTGTTTTCCTCTCTGGGTATCTGTATGATACAGAAACCCTGAAGCTTCTTCGAAACTGCTCGGACAAGGGCTAGATAGGCTACCATGTTGTCTCCCCAGGCTTCATACTCTTGGTTGATTTGAATGACCATGAGTTGAGAGTCGCAGTAACTTTGGACCTGTTGCGTACCCATGGAAGTGTCCAACTGCAATCCGACCAATAGGGCTTCATACTCAGCTTCGTTGTTGGAGACACGGAACCCAAACCTTAGGGCATACTCGAGCTAGATGCCGTCGGGCGTAGTCAAGATTATTCCTGCCCCACTGCCTTGCTGGTTTGAGGAACCGTCCACATATAGCACCCAGGTGGGGATGTTAGCCTGTAACCTCGGCGGTAGGACCGGTGGGTCGAGCTCTTCAACTAGGTCTTTCGGATGTGTGAACTTAACCAGAAAGTCTGCTACTGCTTGCGCTTTGATTGTCGTCCGGGGGCGGTAGGCTACTTCAAATTCCTCTAACTCCACGACCCACTTGACGAGCCTTCTGGATGTGTCAGGCCTGCTTAGGATCCTGTGGAGAGGTTGGTCAGTAAGGACCATAATAACATGGGCCTAAAAGTATGGACGGAGTCTCTGGGCAGAGGTGATGAGAGCGAATACGAGTTTTTTGATGCAGGAGTATTTGCTCTCCACGCCCTGGAGCGCTCGGCTGGTATAGTACACTGGGAACTGTATCCCGTGCTCTTCCCTGCCAGGTATAGGAACAATTCCTTCCCCGGTATGGGTGTTGAGAGTAGAGGGGGAGATGCCATGTACTTCTTGAGTGCCTGGAACGCCTCCTCAGACTCCTCAGACCACTAAAACGCCTTAAGAAGGATCTTAAAAAATGATTGGCACCGGTCGGTAGCTCTGGAGATAAATCTGTTCAGTGCGGTAACCCATCCGGCCAGACTCTGTACCTCTTTGGTAGACCTGCGCGATTGCATGTTGATGACGACCTAGATTTTCTCGGGGTTTGCTTCAATTCCCCGCCTGCTGACCAGGTGCCCTAAGAACTTTCCGGATGAGATGCCAAATGTGTACTTGGTCGGGTTCAACCTCATCCTGAACTTTCTCAAAATACTAAAGGCCACAGCCAAATGTTCCAGATGGTCAGACTCATCCCGGCTTTTGACCAGCAGATCGTCAACATAAACCTCCATTGATTTCCCGATCAGGTCTTTGAACATGTGATTGACCAGGGGTTGATAAGTTGCCCTGGTGTTTTTGAGGCCAAAAGGCATGACTTTGTAGTAGTAGGCCCCCTGGTCCGTGATGAACGAGGTCTTTTCTTCGTCCCCGGGGTACATGCTGATCTGATTATACCCGGAGTAGACGTCCATAAACGAGAGGAGCGAATAGACGACCATGGAATCCATAAAGAGGTCTATCCTGGGCAGTGGATAGCAGTCCTTGGGGCAGGCTTTGTTCAGGTCGGTGAAGTCCATGCACATCCTCCACTTCCCGTTGCTTTTCTTGACAAGTACTACGTTGGCTAGCCAACCGGAGTAGTGGACCTCTCGTATGGAGTGGGCTTTAAGGAGCTTCTCGACCTCCTCGCACACTGCTTTCTGTCTCTCGGAGGCCATGCCCCGTCTCTTCTGCTTCACAGGTCGAGAGTTTGGGTCGACGTTGAGCCGATGAGACATTACCTGGAGATCAATTCCGGGCATATCTTCATGGCACCAGGCGAACACATCCTAAATCTGTTGCAGGAATTGAATCAGCTCTCCCTAAGCCGGGGCTTCAACAGAGTGCCAATGCTTACCGTTCGGTTTGGGAGTTGTGGGTTCAACGCCACTTGTTCCAATTCTTCAATCGGGCCCACTCTATCATTCTGGTCCCTCGGGTCCATCTCCTGGACATTCAATGTCTCTGTGATGACCTCCCGGTGAAGGGAACTGACATAGCAACTCTGGGCGGGTTGCCTGATCTCCATGCACGCTCCCGGGTCCCTGAGGGGTCAGGAACTTAACTGTCAGGCTATGGGTAGAGACGACGACCCTGGCTCTATTGAGTGTGGGCCTCCCAAGTATGACATTGTAGGCAGATGAAGCCTCCATTATTACAAAGTTTGACAGCAGGGAGATCTGCTGAGGGTAAGTTCCCATAAGCACGGGGAGCTCCATGGCACCGAGCGGCTGGGTGCTGGATCCGTTAAAACCCACCAGGGGAGTAGCAATCGGGCGGAGCCGATCCCTGGACATCCCGAGTTGATCGAATGCTGACACGAACATAATATCGGTCGAGCTGCCTGTGTCCACCAATACCCTATTGACCACGTAATTGGCTATGGAGAGCGTCACAACCAACGTGTCATCATGGGGACAGTGGACGCCTTACAAATCATCGGAGATGAACGTCGGTATGTCAGTTGACGGGGAGCCGGTGGATTGGACCTGCCAGACATCCGCCCGGGATGCCCGAGCATGCCTCTTCCTTGCCGACTGTGAGTCCCCGCCGCCCGACGTTCCTCCAGAGATCACGTTTATTTGACCAAGAGGCTAAATTTGACCGGGAGCTCAGGCTCCTTGCGTAGGCCATCCATCTGTGGCCACGTACTCTACTAGATGACCCTGCTCGATCAGTTTTTCTATGGCTATCTTCAACTTGAAGCAATCCTCTGTGTCATGGCCGTGGTCTCTATGGAAGCAGCAGAACTTATCCCGATTCCTCTTTCCGGGCGAGGCTTTGAGTTTCGCCGGTTGTTGAAGTAACCTCTGCGCCTCGGCGGCGGCCATGACTTCGTGTATTGGTCGGGATAGAGACGTGAAAGCGATTTAGGGCTGATCCTGGCCTCCGCTCTGTTGGTCCTGCCTTTGCTTTTATACTGAGCCCTTTTCAGAGCCCTCACGCCTCCGCTTGGCTTTCGGGGACTCATCTCCCGCGAAGCCAATGCGCTTGGATTTTAGGAATTCTTCTGTGTCTATATACTTTTCGACCCTCTTCGAGAGCTCCACCAGGGTTGCCGGTCGGTCTCGGTGGAACGATGTGGCGACCTTGGTGTGTTGAAATACCGAGCAGAAGTTCATGATGGCTGCTGTTTCGTTCAAATTACAGATCTAAAGCATCTACTGATTGAAGCGATCCACATACTCCCGTAGGGATTCACCGTTGCACTGCTTGACGGTCAATAGCTGAGTGTCCGGCTGCGACCGGTCAAGCATCCCTACGAACTAGCTAATGAACAGCTTGCTCAGCGCCTTGAAGTCATCAACTGTTCGGGGCTTGAGGGCGTGGAACCACTGCACGGCTGGCCCCTTGAGAGTGCTGGGGAAGGCCAGGCACATCAATTCTTCGACAGTGGTAACCAACACCATCTGGGCCTTGTAGGTGCAGATGTGATCCACTGGGCTCCCTGTCCCGTCATAAGAACTGAGATAGTGTGGCATGAACTTCCATGGGATGGGGAATCCAGTGACCCGAGCGATATAGGGCGACTCGGTCTCCGTGTTGGTATGGTCAGGACGCTACTTGCTGCTCAATTGCTCGATCCATTTTTGTAAACCCTGGATTTGAGCATTCACATCTTCCTGCTCGGTCTTCCTATCAATGTTCGAGCGGTAAGTCAGATCAGACGACGAGGCTTCCTCTTCAAAGTGTGTTGACCTCGGGGATAGAACCCGACTCTGGTTCCGGGTAATCGTATGCCTAAGATCTCCCCGGCTCCGGGCCGAAGGTTCTTTGGTTGATTCCCGGGGCTTTGGCCTTGATCCCTCCCCCTGGTGGCGCGGCGCCCGCTGATGATGTCTTTAGCATCTTCCACCTGATGAGGATTAGTACGAGCTCGCCGCCTAGGGCACCTGGGCACTCTGCTACGGTCACCATCCCGGGCGTGTTCCCAATCCGACGGGGATACCGGCGTGGAGTGGGTATAGTTTCGGACTCTTCCGGGCTCCCGGTAGGGGGCACTCTTCCTGGTCTGATTCTCTGAATGAGGGCGCTTTTCCTGCAAGGCCAACAACTCTTCGATTTGTTGCTGGGTTTGTCGTTTGCCTTCTAGGAGTTGTGCGAGCACTGCTGTCATCTGCTCGGAGGTCATGGAGGCGGCCTGCTGCTCGAGCTGCAAGTTCTCCTGTCCGACCGGAGCAGTGTTTTTCTTACCCGTATTTGGCGGCATATTGATCAGTCAAGAACTTTGTTGATAAGGAACTTATCGTTTCCCACAGACGGCGCCAAACTGATGATGCCAAATATTGGTAAGAGGGATTAAGAAGAGAGATATGGTGACACAATCAATTGCGTGTGGTTCGGACCCGTTAATAAGGTGACCTACGTCCACGGGTGCGTCAATGCGCTTTACTAGCAGATCACCGGCGAGTCTGGTGAGCCAACAATTGGGGTGGCACTACCAGTAATACTGGCCGAGTGTATGCGTATCAAATGAGTGTATATGCTATTCTTTAAGTAAAGAATGCGATCCCCTCTAATGGGGGTGAGTGGCCCCTTTTATAGGTGCAAAAGACCACCCGCATTAGGCAACTGATTAGATAAGGAAGCCTAATCTAATTACAAGTTGATGAGTACAAATCATGGGAGGTTTCCTAAATGGCTTAGGAAACTATTTACACCTTTCCATTAGTCTTCTAACTGATTTAGGAGACTGCTGAGCTGCTTGGCTGTCAAACCGCACCTTATGGAGAGTTGCTGCGCCACATGCCCGGGCTGTGCGAGCATACCGAGCGGCTGCCCTCAAAATGCCTCAGTATCGGTGGGCTACAAGCTCCCTGTCCGGATAATCCGGGTCCTTTGCCACTGACGTGGAGGCTGGACTGCAGCAGAATATTTCTGGGCGTACCAAATACAAATATTTAATCTAAGTTATCTAAAAATAGGAAATATTAATTAATTTGGCAAAAAAATGATTTAAAGGAATTGGAAATATGCAAATCAACACTAGATCACACAACTTCTATGCTTTTGAAAAGGATTTTGACATTTTAGACTGTCGAGTAATTATTTATTTGAAAATAAACTTGACACGCCCAAAATTGGCCCTATTCTATGGCCGAACGGTTCAACTCAGCAGCCGGTCCTTGTCCCGGTCAAATCATGCACAGTTCCTCGGATAAAGCATTAGCCCGAGCGATTTGGTCTACCCGAGGCCGCCCGAGCGGTTCATCCACGACTCGACCAACAGGTCGGGAAGACCGTGCAAGCACGGTCCATACAGGCGCAGTCAAGCCAGGCCACAAGGCACTCTCCAGAATATTCCAGACTGTTTCCTAATCAAGTTAGAAGACTAATGGAAAGAGCACTTTGTTTCGTAATCCAATTAGGAAACCCCCATAATTAATGTCAATCAATCCTAATTAGATTATATTTCCTTATCCATGTAGTAGGGGGTCTCTTGTATCTATAAAAGAGACCCCTCACCCCCATAGAAAGGGATCAACTTTTTAGTCTATACAACACCTCTACAGCAGTCATCAACATACTTGGTCGACCTATGGTAGCTCCAGACTATTGTTGGTTCACCATAGGTCCCCTACATTTTACAGTATAGTGAACGTGCTCAGACACACACGTGGATGTAGGTTTCTTCATTAACAGGGACGAACCACGTACAAAAAACCAGTCTCTCACACTCTCTCTCTTCTTAAATTGCTTTAATTACCTTAACCAAATTTTGGCATCATCAGCTTGGCGCCGTCTGTGGGAAACGACAGATTTCTCAAAGAACAAATCTCTCAGCTAACAGTCATGCCTCCAAAGAAGGGTAAGAAGACTGCGCAGCGGGCTGGTCGAGCTATCCCGCCGGCCCTGGCATTCCTGACACCGGAGCAAATCACCGCAACCATCACGGAGCTCCTAAAGATAGAGCGTCAAACCCAGCAGCAGATTGAAGCCCTACTGGCCCAACAAAACAACCCTCTAGTGGTCGGGAATCCGCTCGAGAACGTTGCGTATGGTTAGGAACCGATCTTGACTAGACAATATGCCCGAGTGAACCCGTCTTGTGTTGAGGGTGACACAAACATCAGCAGTAGGCGTGCTGCCCGAGAGGAGAGGTAGGAGCATATGGCCCGGGAATCAGTCCAGGGTCACTCGATCAAGAACCGTGGTGGCCTTGGGCACACGATCATCCAGAGGCATAGCCAAGCCCGATCTCAGAGAACAGCACACAGCCATGAAGAAGAAGCCTATTCCACTAACCTGACCAACCCCCCGGATATCGGTCAGGAAGGAGTGGTGGCCCATATCAAGGACTTGCAGAAACAGATTGACGGAGTGGCCAAAAAGCTGGGTCAAAACCCTACTCAAAATCATGCTAATACCGAGACAGAGTCACCGTGCTCTAGCCAGATTACGAGGTTCGCCATCCCGCGCAAATTTAAACAGCCTCGTCTAGATTCTTATAACGGCTCAGGAAACCTGGTCGACCATGTCCGAACCTACAAGGCTCAGATGGCCTTGGCCACCAAAGCCGACGAACTGAATTGCATGGCTTTTCCCAGCACTTTGAAAGGCCCAGTCGTACAATGGTTCTACTCCTTGAAGCCCCGATCGGTACGCAGTTTCAAGCAACTTAGTAAGCAGTTCATCTACCAGTTCATCGGTATGCATGAACAGCCAAAGCCTGATATGCAACTACTGACACTCAGTCAAAGGGATAATGAGACCTTGAAGGAATTCACCGACAGGATTAATCAAGAGAAGCTCAAAATCTATGATCTTGATGAAACCATTTCTATTATAGCCTTCTGCTCAGGAGTTCAACAAACCAAGTGCGCCACGTCATTTCACAGAAACTGATCGGTAACCTTGGTTGAACTCGCAGAGATGGTTGGAAAATACATTGACACTGAAGAGTTTCTAAAGACCAAAGACCCCGGGCAAGAAAGTTACGAGCCTTCCGGAAGTAAGAGGAAGCGAGAACAACCCAGGAAGAACAATGTGGAGAAGCCTAGTAGTTCAAGCAGTTCCTCCAACTCACAGCGGTATAAGTCCAGCAGCCCTGACCCAACCTCTAGTTCATAGCAGTCTGAGTCCGGCAGCCCTGACCCGACCTCCAGTTTACAGCGGTCTGAGTCCGACAGCCCCGACCCGACCTCCAATTTGTAGTAGTTAGGATCCAGTGATCCCGACCTTGCCTCTAGCTCAGAATAATTAGGAGCCTGGTGATCCTCACCCGACCTCCTGTATTCATCAGTCTAGATAAGTCTGACTACAGTGGTACTTGCCCGATCATCGCGTGAAGCTCAACAAACTATCAGAGAGCTCTTGCAAAGACCTCGGGGCCACACCCGAGGCACAAAAGACCTCGGGATGACACCCGAGGCACAAAAGACCTCGGGGTCACATCTGAGGCACCGACTTCGCTTGGTCCATAACCTACGATGGGGGCAATTCCTCCTAGGAGGCTGATGATGGAAATCTTCAAAAGACCCTACAACCACCCACATTCTAGGTCGGTTACCTACAGTCCTAGTCTCTACAGACCCCCGTCTTAGCGAACACTTGGGGGGCAGGAGGGCACAATGAACTAAACAGGCAATCACACCAGGTATTTACAAGCCTTAGGGTTAACTAAGTCAAACTCTTAGACAACCCGAGTGCCTACAGTACTCAGAGGCAATAACTCCACTTAGGTCCAAACCGATGATAGAGGAACTCTTCTTAGGTTGGCCCACGATAGAGGAGCAAAAAAGACCTTAAAGCAACACGCTTTAGGTCGGCTCCACCAACATGGTCAAACTCTTCTCCCAACAGTCTTGACGAAGGCTGGCTGGGCAGAAGATAACCATCCTGGGAAGTTAACATAAAAGGACCCTAAAGCAATACACTTTAGGTCAGCTTTTCCAACATGGTCAAATTCTTTTGCTCACAACCTTGACGAAGGTTTATGGGTAGAAGATAACCATCCTGGGAGCTACCTCAAGCAAAATACTCCGAATTCAGCTAAGTCTAAACTCTCGGCCAATTCCCGAGCACTTTAAAATTTTGAGCTAGGCTAAATCTCAACTCTTAAGCAGCTCCTGAGAATTCACAAGACTCAGAAGCTCCGAGGCAGCTTCCCCGAGCACTCAAACAGTTGCAAGCGGCACCGAACATATTTCCAAATTTGCCCTGATATGGCATCTGGCCAACCTTGGAAATGGGGGGTAATTAACACGCCCAAAATTGGCCCTATCTTATGGTCGAGCGGTTTAACTCAGCAGTCGGTCCTTTTCCCGGTCAAATCATGCACAGTTCCTCGGATAAGCATCAACCTGAGCGGTTTGGTCTACCCAAGGCCTCCTGAGCAGTTCATCCACGACCCGACCAATAGGTCAGGAAGACAACACAAGCACGGTCTATACAAGCACAGTCAATCTAGGCCAGGAGGCACGCTCCAGAATATTCCAGACTGTTTCCTAAATGAGTTAGAAGACTAATGGAAAGAGCACTTTATTTCCTAATCCAATTAGAAAACCCCCATAATTAATGCCAATCAATCCTAATTGGATTATATTTCTTTATCCATGTAGTTGTGGGTCTCTTGCATCTATAAAAGAGACCCCTCACCCCCATAGAAAGGGATCGACTTTTCAGTCTATACAACACTTCTATTGCAGTCATCAACATGCCCTGCTGACCTACGGTAGCTCCAGACTATTGTTGGTTCACCACAGGTCTCCGAATTTTTACAGTATAGTGAACGTGCTCAGACACACATGTGGGCGTAGGTTCCTTCATTAACAGGGCCGAACCACATACAAAAACCAGTCTCTCACTCTTTCTCTCTCTCTCTCTCCTTAAATTGCTTTAATTACCTTAACCCAAATTTGGCATCATCAAAACTTATACCAGTTGAAGTCATATCAAGTGTGTTAGGTTTGATATGAAACGATGTCGTTTAGTTTAAAGAAAAATAAAGAGGTAATTGGGTAGTAGCCAGATTTGAACCGTGACTCATCGCGGACGTAGGTTATTCGGCGCCCAATCCCTACCACTCTGCTATTACACAATTGCATGTCCATTAATGGATAGAAAAATATTTGTACACATACTTGAAATATAAACTTTATTAAATAAATTTTTTGTGTATGCTAGGTGCTTTTTATAACAAAGGCATAGTTTGACAATTCACATAACTAAATTCTTATTTCAAATATGTAATCTTAAAAGTCTAATATAGCAATAGTCTAAAAATATATTAAATAGTCATAAACTATATATTTTTTTGGCCATAAATAGAAAACAACCCATCTAGATAAATATGCCCATTTAGGATTAGTGCACTGAAGTTGTGGTTTCAAAGTTTTTATTGAATATCCCTAATTAAAGTTTTAGCCTACATTTTGGAATTGAAATTGTCTCCTAAATAAAATTTAAAGAAAGATTAAATAGATGTACACAATTATTGTCCAATTTAACATCAAGGTAAGTGTAGACACCCCAATTTTGACCAAACGTCGAGTTAAGGGTAGTGATACCTCCAAGATCCGATGATGACAATGTCCGGCTAATCTAGGACTTCCAAAGATGATTCAAGCTCTTCGAAATACTCTCCAACCTAAACAAAAAGCAAAAAAAAATGATGATGAAAGGAAAAAGGAAAAAGAGGCAGAACAGCACTTGAGCCAATTTGCGGCAGTCACAGGCTGCCACTGCGGCAGTCTCTGGACTGCCGGACGGTATTCTGTGAATGCCGCGAATTTCAGCAATTACCGCGAAAAAAATGAATTTTTACAAAAAAAAATGGCAGTCCCTGGAGTTGTCGGCGACATTCATTGAGTGCCGCATCGGCATTCAGTGAATGCCGCAACGGCAATCACTGAGTGCAGTTCCGGCATTCAGTGAGTGTCGCTTCCATCTCCATTGAGTGCCGCATTTTTGTAACAGACAGCTGTAATATAGCACGTTTTGTACTATCAAAAGGACGCCTGAATTAGGGTTTCTACTCTGAAATGACTGAAATACCCCTCTAAAATTGTTTATAAATAGAGGATGAATATCCTCTTGCAAAGGGTTGGATTTTCTTTGAATCTGTAGGTTATATTAGTATTCTATTTATCTTAACTTTAAAAAAGCTTTCTCAAACACAATTAGAAGTAGGTTTTGAGAAGGTTTAAGGGGGTATTTGAGTAGAATTAGAGTGGAAGAGTTTGATTAGTCTTTGGAAGTTCTCCAAAAATCACCAAGCTGAGGATACTTTGGAGGTAAAACTCTAGAATAATTAGTCTTTGTTCAAGTTTAATTATAGCATGCATAGAGTTCTTTAATTTCTCCTTTCACTTGTTGTGTTCATCCCTTGGGTTCATTAGGCTTTCAATGCCTTGAATCTTTTGGTTTGAAATCCCTTAATCTCTTTGTAGTCTTATGATTCATGGGAGGATTAAGATTGGTACTAGAATATCTAGCTAATGGACCCAAACCTATCTTCATGGTTTGAGGTTTGTAATGACTAAGTTTTATGAAGTTCTTCTATACTTCTTTGAAATTTACAAATATGAATATCTTTAGTCTCCAATGACCATCTTTAGACAAACCCAACTCCATGGCCTATTTGTCTAAGTTGATGAGAATAAGATGAACTAACCCGATGTGCAGTGAGTTCACAATCTGTTTTTGATCGTATATTTTTAGTTGAACATCGAACCGTTGGAACTGAATGAAACCAACGAGAAAGTGTTTATAACTCAAAGTTCTACCACTGTAATTTTTGTTTTAAGGTAGTTTCATGTTTTGAGTGGTTTGATAAAGGGTTTTGTGGAACAACTACAATCTGTCTAGTGTTTCAGAACAGTAACACTCTTTTGAAATAAGAAAATCAGAACCTTAATGAAGCACTCTTGACCCAAAATAAATTTTTCTAAGTAGTTTAATGTATTAGGAAGCTACCCTAAAAAGACAAAAGTCTTTCTGATTTGTTTACTATTTTTAGAAAATCATACAAAAACTCTGGACGGGGAGTTATAAGTCTCTGAGTGATGTCTAGTATTTGTCCAATCCCCAAAGATCTAACCGTTGAAACTTCGATTTTCTTTTTGAGTCAAAAACTAGACACACAGAGGCATCTTTTGTCCAAAATTCATCAAGATCAAACCATGGGAACCATTCTTTTTATTTCTTTGAAATTTTGATCTACGCTCAGCAAGTTTTAGAATTCTGTAACAACTTTGATCAATCTTATAAATAATGGTTTAGATAATATTTTCATGAGTTAAGGTTCAAACCCTGTTTCAATAATGATTAGTTAAGCTTGAATTCAAGGTCTAAGTGACCTAAATCGATGAGTAATTCATAACTTGTTCTGGTACATATTCACCCATGTGGCTTGACACTCGTAATTAGGGCTTGTTTGCTTTAGGTTTAATCACATTTGATAGATCTAAGCTAGAAGCCTAGGATTACCATAAATTTTATATCTTGTACATTATGTGGACTAACCCTTGTTTTGTAGCGTCGATGAGGTATGACTTTTCGACTCTCCCTTAGCTTAACTTTTCTTTGATTTTATTGATTTTTCGACCTCATGTGCGACACTGTAGAATTAAGATTTGCCTTATGTGTATATATGTGTATTAGAGACCCTCTTCTTAGGTTTTATTTATTTGCATGCATTGCACGTCTAATATTCGCAGTCGGATCCCGGGGTAAGTTCCCTTGTTCTTTATTGCATATCATATTGCTTGCTACTTGAATTATATGGTTTTTGAATGATATTTTATCACCTGCAATCTTACATCCTTTAGACATGCTTTTGTAATGTATATTTATACATATGTATTAATTGAGGACATGCTTAAATTATTAATTCGATTAAAAGGATGTTGAGTAGAGGCCTATCGCGAGATAGGATGAGAAGGGGTGTTTTAGTCCGATGGGTTCCTTCCTTCCTCATTCCATAATCCCCGGACCTAGTTTAATCTTTGGTTTCGCAAAAAGATTAGTTGCTTTAAAATAGTTTCTTAATTTTTCCTTTTAAAAAAAATTAAGTGGTGACTTATTGTTTTGTGTTATAAATTGAAAAAGATTTTAAAAGAAAAGCTATGGGTAAAAGAAGAAAAAATTATGATATCCACAGTAAGGGTGAAACTAATATTAATATACTTTTTCTTCACTTAACATGAATTGGGATTGAATTTGTGGAATCTGCAAAAAAACAAAGTTTAGTACAACTAAGCTAATAAAACATAAATAAATTAAAATACTGAACCAAAAATAAAATACTAAACCTTTGACTTTGAATTCTTATAGATAGGGTGTGCTTGGGGCTTTAATAGGTGATTATAACAACTACGTAGCAAAGAAATATGGCATTTACTTGCAAATTTTGTCTTCTAGTGAATGAAATTTTTGTTATAAAACCTGGAAATTTGGGGTTTCAAACTATTTTAGGGGTCATCTACAAGTTCCAACTATACTAAACACATTAAATCAAAATTTTAATAGAAATATTTTACTACTACAAATTAGCAAAGGTCCTACATGAAAAACATATATTTAAGAACCAATTTGAGAAATACAGTACACAAAGTTTTGTTTACATATTTTTGAACATGAAATCATCAATTACATAAAAGCAAATTTTTACAACTTCTAAAACTAGAAAAAGCAAAGAAAAGCTTAAGTTTCCTACTCCTAGGGACACTATGAAGTGCTCACATGGTAACCTCCCTAAACTTTTCTCTCTATGTGGTTGTATGTGTGAGGCTCTGTGTTGTGAGGCTTCTCTCGTTGGTTACTCTTTTTGTCTTGATGGATGCTTCAATTTATAGATGAGAGCCCTCTGGATTGATGCTCGTAGGAGACGAAGAATTCGTCACTGAGATAGTTAGTGTACAGGGACGAAAGGGAAGCTTTGTTCATTTATTCAATCTTCGCACAATATCTCCTTCTGACACCAGTTGAATTATGCTGCAGAGAGAGAGAGAGAGAGAGAGAAAGAGATTCCTAAATGTTTACGTATATATGTAAACATGTCATTTTCAAGGCAATAGTGCCTTTCACAATAGTTTTCATGTCTCTTTTGATTTCTGAGATCTGTAGTTGGTTCTTTGTTTCTTTTCTTTGATTGATTTACTGATATTTTACTATTGAGGTTTTGACTAACACGACACATGGGAGATAATTTAGTGTGGTTTGTACTTCTTTCCTTCCCTTTATTGCATTATTTCACTTCATTTTCATCTAAACATATGAAAAATGTAAAAGCACATAATTACACACATTTGAGTGACATCATCGTCAAATAATATTAATTCCAAAATGTATGTAAAACTAGGAATTTTGGGATTTAAATGAGCACTGTATCTATTATATTGGCACATAAATATACAATATTCATTGTTTGTCACATATCATTTTGCTTGCTATTTGAACTATGTGGTTTTGTATGCCGTTTTATCGTTAGCAGTCTTACACCCTTTCAACATGATTTTGAAATGTATATCTAAATCTATGTATTAATTGAGGGCATACTTAGATTTTTAATTCGATTAAAATGATATTGAGTAGAGGCCTATCGCGAGATAGGATGAGAGGGGGTGTTTTAGTCCGCCAAGCTCCTTCCCCTCTCATTCCATATTCCTTGGACCTGGTTAATCTCTAGTTTCCAAAAGAACAATTCCTTTTTAAGAATGGTTTCTTAATTTCTTTTCTTAAAATTAAGTGGCGACTCGTATTTGTTTTGAAAAAGTTAAAAAGTGGGCCCAAATGCGCCAGTATCCACACTATGGAACCCCAAGCTTTTTCTCTCTTCTTCTCTTGCTTCTTCCTCTGTCTCTCCCTTTTTCTTTCTGCTTCTTCTTCTTTTCATTCTCCTCCTGCTTATTCCTTTTTCTTCTCTCTATCGTGGCAATGTGTATGTGAATGTTTGTATATGGGTGTGTGTATATAGATATATGTGTGTATGTGTATATATATATATGAGATATATATATATGTCAATCTCTCTTTCAAGAAGTTGTCCAACCAATGGCATGAAATGGATTGATATACATATATATATAGAAAAATGAGGTGCCATGCATCAACACATGAAGCAAACTTGAAAATCAAGTTCTACAGATGGCAATCGATTGGTATCAGTGACAATCGATTGGGATGGGGACACATAATGAATTCAGGTCAGCAGGATGATAATCGATTGGGAAAGGGTGGCAATCGATTGGGAAAGGGTGGCAATCAATTGAGATGCAAAAAATGATAATCGATTGGGATGCAAAGGCAATCGATTGGGACATACAATTGTTCAACAGAAGGGTAAGGATCATACAAATGAACAGGGAACAGTCTCAAGTCTTATCCATTAATATATATTCATAAATGCATGGTATTACATCATCCACCACTTGTTAAAATATTTCGTCCTCAAAATCTGAAGTAAGTATGGTTAAAACAAGAATGGAAACTTCTCTCGTATCTCCGACTCTAGTTTTCACAAAGCTTTTCTTTCATCATAATGTTTCCACTAGATCTTCACTAGCGAAATCTTCACTGTTTGTATGGTAACTGTTGTTGTAGGCGAGTTCAATCAACGGTAGGTGCGTCTCTCAAGAACTCTCGAAATTGATGATGCAAGCACATAGCATATCCTCTATTACTTGGTTGACTCGTTCAGTCTGGCCGTCAGTCTGCAGATGAAAGGTTGAACTCAAGTTCAGTGTGGTTCCCATAGCTGTCTGGAGACTCTTCCAAAACTTTGCGGTAAATCGCCAATCTCGACTGAAGAATGTTGGGAGAGATATAGGCACAAGGTTGTGGACCAAGTATTACTCTTTCAAAATCCAAAGCATGCATAGTAGCCATCGCTACTAAAATTCCCAAACATCGAGAAGCTTACCCTGGTATGAATTTGTATAAATCTCCCCTTTAATCACTTAGTATGCTCATGTAATCATATAGATATGCTTTTTACAATTATTCATGAGCATAATTAACGGGCCTAATCTAACACATGAATTTTGCCTAAATCACAATCTCACCTTAGAGATTCAAAACATGGAAATTTGCTATAAACATAACTTAAGAATTCATACCTTATTCAATCGATCGAAACCATGCCGACATGAATTTATGATGTGGCCCCCATTTCAATCGATCAAATCGATCTCAATCAATCAAAACTGGCCGATCTGTTCTAGGAGTCCAATACTACGTCAGATATACAATTACAAGTGAAACCTACGAGTTTTCGAACATTTTTCAAGAAAACACAAAAATTACTAAGAACAACTGCAAAGCGGAGGTATTTGTAAAATACAACCGCGCTAAAAGGAAGAATTGCATTGGTTTTAATTACAACTTCCCGTTTTATCTGCAATTTGCATTACAAGGCTAGTTTTCATACAATGTGATTAATCTATGATAAAGTGTATTGTTTTAGCTATTGTTTGTGCAGATCACTGCTGTGTGGACTAGAGAGAACATCAGGACAACTGGAACGCTGTAGTGCAGACAAAAGAATTCAAAGCTGAAGTCTGAAGTTCGAGCGATCGACGACAGTTTGATCGATCGAAGGTTCGATCGCTTAAAGAAAGTTGAAGCGCTTGAGTTCCAAATGTTCAATCGATCGAGAAATGTTCGATCGATCAAACATGGTATTTTCAGAAACTTTCGCGTACGCAGCAGTTGCGGAATTTTAACCCTAGCTTTAGTTTTTCTATATATATGTGTATTGTATACGTCCCAGGGGACGTCCACCTTTGTTTTTCATCAGTTTTTAGAGAGAGATAGAGAGTTTACATTGTTTTGTAGGTTTTTATCCAAGGTTTTACATCGTGAGTTCGGATTCTTATAGTTTAATACAAGATCGTTCGTTCCAGGTTATTTATTTATTGTTTATTTACATTCTGTACTTAGTTAGTCGTAGTTTAATCTTCAATCTCGTAGTATTGCATGCTAGATAAGTTAAAATCACTAGTTTTCATAGTTTTCATGAAAAACTCACATCCAAACAAAGCCTTAATGTTTTCATATGTTAAATACCAACCAGTGACACTCCAGACGATGTCTGAGTAGTCCTGAAGTTGGGAAAACACGATGAAATAGTGATCTTTAGCCTCTGCCATGCAGCAGAATAAATCCTGTGTTCGATCGATCGGAGGTAGTTCGATCGATCGAACCAGAGATAGTCAAGCGATCGAAGAACATTTCGATCGATTGAGGGATGAAGGTTTTCGATCGATCGAACGATCGTCGATCGATCGAACTCTCTGATTCTTGAGGATGTTCCCTATAGTATTCCAGGACCTTTTGTTTTTTAGATTTGTTATCATACTGTCCCTAAATGCTCAGTTTGTCAAAACAGTTTTCAAAATCAAGGCCCTAAGGCATTTTCTTTCAATACATTTTGCAAACCACTTTCAATGCTAACACCATTGTAGATGCAAGTCTTAACTATTGAATTAAACCGCTTTCACATGTTTCAAGTTAACTGTGATGATATAGTCCCGGTCATGAAAGGGCTATGGATTCTTTATTTTCAGAGAAATATGGAGAACTGTGGGTAATATACTCCTTAGTGCTTCAAAGTAACTACATGGTAGATGGTTAGATTACTGTGGATTCGTGTAATCCCAACACTTTCTTCTTAAAGTTAAATCCAATTTTAGAATATTGCTTTAATTAGCTAATTAGTTCTTTAGTTAATCTGAATTATTTTTGTTAGTAGTTTTAGTTTGTGGAACTTTGTGTTCTGCACCATTTTTAAATATTATTGAATTTTTTTTTCTTTCTTTTGAGTTTAGTCTAAGTTAATAGATCAACACCTTCCCTGTGGGATTGACCTGGTCTTACCAGTTACTACTTGCACGTCTACCTACACTTGGGTATTGCACAAGAGCACACAAGATTATTCTCGTGTCATGTTTTTGGCGCCGTTGCCGGGGACGGTGATGATCAATTCCTTAGATTACCTCAATCTTTCCTGATCTATTTCTGTTTTCCTTTTTCTTTGAGTTCTATAGGTTTTCAATCTTCTTAGGTTCCCTCATTTATGTCCGATAGTTCCATCCACGGAATTTTCGGAAATCCTCTATATTCATCTAATTCTTCCAGTTCTAGTAAACCTGTCACCACTCCAACTGAATCAATGGATGACGATCAGAGTGAACATGGTGAAAATGTTGTGGTACCAGTTGATGATTCACTACGGCCATTGTGCGATCTCATGCAACCAGAACACGCACCTACTCCTTCTTGCATTCTCATTCCCCTACATGCTGGCGAATTTAAATTTCGCATTGGGATGATTCAACTCCTCCCAACATTTCATGGGATGGAAAGCGAGAAGGCATATCTACACATTAAGGATTTCGAGAATGTTTGTAAAACATTCTCCCAAACTTGTCCTGTAGACGTGACATGCTTAATGTTATTTCCCTTCACCTTGAAGGACAAAGCGAAGGCGTGGTTACTCACCCTAAAACCGAATTCAATCTTCACATGGCATGCGATGAACACCGCATTTTTGAAGAAATTCTTTCCACCTTGCATGACCACAGAGCTAAAACGCCAAATAAGTTCATACAAGCAGAGGAGCAATGAAACCTTCACCCAAACTTGGGAGCGTTTCAAAGATTTGCTTCTCTCATGTCCCCACCATGGATATGAGAAATGGCGTACCATCAGTCACTTTTATGAAGGACTAAATGGTGAAACGAAGAAGTTGGTCGAAACTATGAGCTCTGGACCATTCCTTCGAAAGAACACCGAAGAGGCTGAAGCTCATTTCGAGTGGTTAGCTGAACATGCTCTTGAATGGTCTAACTCTGAAGATACACCTCGAACTCAAATATCGAGTGTGGAAAATAAAAGTTTGTACCAATTGAAAAGTGAAGATCATCTGATGAACAAATACGAAGAACTGGCAAAGAAGGTAGAAGAACTAGGGATGCGAGGAGAGAGCTCTAGGCAGGTTATGCCTGAGGAACCATGCGGCACATGCAACATGTTGGGACATACGACTCAATATTGTCCCAATGTGCCGTATTTTCAAGAGCAGGCCCCTATGGAGATGAACGCCATGCACGGTTTCCGAGGGGCGGGGAATTCTAACAATAACTATCAAAGTAACAATAGATGGAATCACCCCGATTTTGATTGGAGAAATAATGCTGGGACTCAAAATCAATATCAACAGCAGCCCTACAACAACAATCAATATCAAGGGCAAAACAATAGGCCGTCCCAGCAATACAATCAAAACAGAACCAATAACTACAACCAAGCTCAACACTCCAATGCACCACAGACCAATACCTATGTGCCACCACACAAGAAGGTACAAGAAGAAGAGCCACTTGCTAATGCCGATCTAACACAGCAACTCATACAGATGATGAGTAGAATGTCTGCCACGTTAGAAAGGATAGATGCACGGCAAGAGGGTTCAGGAGGAACATTCCCTGCCCAACCACTTCTGAACCCCAAGGGACATAACAATGGTCCTAACAATCAAGAGCATGCTAAAGCCGTGACTATGCTGAGAAGCGAAAAATCATAGAGAAAAGCATGCCTCTGTCTACACCCGAAGTGTACAAAGAGGAGGAAGTGGTGGATAATGAGCTTGAGCAACCATCTACTCAAGAGGAGGAGCCGTCTACTAATGACGAGGCAATAAAGGCAAACATTGAAGCTCCTAGAGTAGAGGAAGAAGTTGAGCAAAGGCCTGGAAAGGAGTCTGTTGAGGATGAACCACCAAAATGCCCTTTTCCTGCACCTTATCCTCAACGGTTGAAGAAACCCAAGAATGAGACGAAGAATCAGGAGTTTCTGGAATTGTTTAAACAAGTCAAAATTAACCTTCCACTCCTAGATGCTATCAAGCAAGTGCCGGCCTATGCTATAGTATCTCAAAGATCTATGCACGGTCAAGAGGAGGCAAAGTGTGAAGAAACATGCTTATGTCGCGTGCCAAGCAAGTGCGATCATTCAAAATGAGTTGCCTCCAAAACTCAAAGACCCCGGTATACCTACTGTCTCATGTAGAATTGGGAATCAAAGGATAGATAACGCACTCCTCGATCTAGGAGCAAGCGTGAACCTGCTGCCATATTCAGTCTATAAACAGCTGGGGTTGGGTGAACTCAAACCCACCCGAGTCGCTTTGCAATTGGCAGACAGATCTGTGAAGTACCCTAGAGGGGTGTTAGAGGACGTCCTTGTCCAAATAGACACTTTTGTCTTTCCGGTTGATTTTGTGATATTGGACACAGAACCTGTGTCTAATCCTGGTGCACACATCCCGGTTATCTTTGGACGTCCATTCCTTAACACTATTGATGCCACGATCAAGATTAGAGGTGGTATCATGACTATCGTATTCGGGAACATGACATTGAATGTAAATTTTTTTTCTAATCCCCGACCTGAAGAATACGATGATGAGGAAGAAATTCATTACATTGACACAGTCATTGAAGATGAAGTTGACTTGGTCGACTACAAAGATCCTTTGGAAGTTGTGATGACTCAATTTGGCGATATCTATCAGCCTGCAGAGTCAACTCCATTGGATGCTGACATGAACCAGATGTGTCTTATGATGGATACGATAGAGGAGGATAGAGCAGAATGCATGTGGGTAATGCCATATGAATAATTGCCTCCTAAAACTAAGTTGGCAATGCCTTCTAGTTTTCAGTTTCCGGAGTTAGAGTTAAAGGAGCTACCCAAAGAGCTAAAATATGCATTCCTAGGGACTGGAAAAACTTATCCTGTGATCATTTCATCTGCTTTAACTCATGAACAGGAAGGTAAGTTAGTACAAATGTTGACCAAGCATAAGGATGCTATGGGATGGACGATTGCTGACCTCAAAGGCATAAGCCCATCCATATGCACTCATAAGATATATCTGGAGGAAGACGCTAGACCTTCAAGACAAATGCAAAGGCGTCTGAATCCCAACATGCAAGAAGTAGTTAAAAAGGAAGTGCTCAAACTACTTGATGTTGGGATGATTTATCCGATATCTGATAGTCCTTGGGTCAGTCCAACCCAAGTGGTTCCAAAGAAAGCAGGCATAACGGTCATCCCAAACAAAGATGGTGAATTGGTACCAACACGTGTCCCCACTGGATGGAGGATGTGTATTGACTACAAAAAGTTGAATACTGTGACCCGAAAAGACCATTTTTCTTTGCCATTTATGGATCAAATGCTAGAACGTGTGGCATGTCACAAGTATTACTGCTTTTTGGATGGCTATAGTGGATATAACCAAATTGAAATTGCTCCTGAAGATCAAGAGAAAACCACATTCACTTGTCCATTTGGTACATTTGCCTACCGTCGAATGCCATTTGGCTTATGTAATGCACCGGCTACCTTTCAGCGGTGTATGCTAAGCATATTCAGTGACATGGTCGAACACATCCTTGAAGTCTTCATGGATGATTTTTCAGTGTTTGGCCATAGCTTTGAAGATTGCATCAACAATCTCGAGCATGTATTAATGCGATGTGAGGATAAACACCTAGTTTTGAATTGGGAAAAGTGTCACTTTATGGTGACAAAGGGAATAGTCCTCGGCCATATAATCTCCGATGAAGGAATCCAAGTGGATAAGGCCAAAATTGACATAATCTCAAATCTACCTGTCCCCCGTACAGTGAGAGACATCCGGTCGTTCTTGGGGCATGCGGGATTTTATCGTCGGTTTATCCAGAACTTCAGTGCAATCTCTCGACCACTTTGTCAACTTCTTGTCAAAGATGCACCATTCGAGTGGTCAGAAAGCTGCCAAAAGTCCTTCGAGGATCTAAAAGAGCTCCTTACCTCCGCACCTATAATACAGGCACCCGACTGGAGTTTGCCTTTTGAATTAATGTGCGATGCTAGTGATTACGCCATTGGTGCGGTCCTAGGCCAGAGAAAGGACAGTAAGCCATATGTGATATACTATGCCAGCCGAACTTTGAATGAAGCTCAAATGAATTATACACCTATTGAAAAGGAGCTGCTGGCTGTAGTATTCTCCTTGGATAAGTTTAGGTCTTATCTGATAGGGTCACCAATCGTCTGTTTTACAGATCACTCGGCCTTCAAGTATCTGCTGTCTATGAAAGACGCTAAACAACGGCTAATTCGCTGGATACTCTTACTCCAAGAGTTTGATCTAACAATCAAAGATAAGAAAGGAGTAGAGAATGTGGTTGCGGACCATTTGTCACGATTGACTTTTGTCGATAATTCTGAATCCCAATCCATTAAGGATGAGTTCCCAGACGAACAAGTACTGGCAGTAAGTGGTCTGCCTTGGTATGCTGATACCTTGAACTACCTTGTCATGGGAGAAACCCCGAATCATTGGTCAAACCAAGACAGAAAATGGTTCCTCTCTTTCGTGCGTCATTTCTTTTTTGATGACCCATATCTTTTCAAGTACTGTGCTGATCAGGTTATCAGGCGCTGCGTCCCCAATGAGGATATAACCGTAATTTTAGCATCATGCCATTCTGAGGCATGCGGTGGCCACTTCGCTTCACAAAAGACCGTACAAAAAGTTCTACAAAGCGGTTTTTACTGGCCCACAATTTTCAAAGATGCGTATTCCTTTTGCAAGACATGCCAACGCTGTCAAAAGCTTGGAACTATTTCTAAAAGGAATTCTATGCCTTTAACCCCTATCATCACAATTGAGATATTCGATTGTTGGGGTATAGATTTTATGGGCCCATTTCCCAAGTCCAATAACTGTGAATACATACTTCTTTCTGTAGAGTATGTGTCAAAATGGGTTGAAGCGATACCAACAAGACGCAATGACCACAGAACGGTCATGTCCTTTCTAAGAGAGCATATTTTGTCTCGTTTTGGAACTCCGAAAGCTTTACTAAGTGACCAAGGCAAGCATTTCTGCAATAGTCCTTTGGAGTCACTTCTCAAGAAATACGGAGTCCACCATAAAATCGCTCTTGCCTATCATCCACAGTCAAATGGGCAAGCGGAATTGGCTAATCGAGAAATCAAGCATATTCTCAAAAAAACGGTTAGCTCCAACCGAAAGGACTGGGCATACAAGCTGACCGATGCTTTATGGGCATACCGTACTGCCTACAAGACGAATCTAGGTATGTCCCCATATAGATTGGTTTACGGGAAAGCTTGCCACCTCCCTGTTGAAATTGAGCATAAAGATTACTGGGCAACACGCTCATTGAACTTTGATATCCAAGAGGGAGGTCAGTTACGCAAGCTCCAACTTGCAGAGCTAGAGGAAATACGACGAGATGCGTATGACTCTGCAAGGTTGCATAAGGAAAGGTTGAAGGCTCGCCACGATCGTACGATCTTTCGTAAATCATTTGAGCCGGGGCAGAAAGTGTTGCTGTATGACTCTCGCCTCCACCTTTTCCCAGGGAAGCTTCGTTCCCGTTGGATAGGCCCGTTCATTGTAAAAACTGTCTTTTCACATGGGGCTGTTGAGCTCGTCAATCCAAAGAACGATGATAGTTTCAAGGTCAATGGCCAGAGGTTGAAACCGTTCTTGGAGAACTTCCAAACTGAAGTTGAGCACATCCAGCTGGATGAGCCTAACTATTCTCCCACTTAAAATCCAAAGTGGAGTTCCTTATTGTTGTTGTATTCCTTATTTTTTCCTGCATTTTAGTTTCTCTCATTTGTTTTTTTTTTTTTTTTAATTCTTTGTTCGTTCTTTTATGTTTGTGATCTCGTTCTAATCCGCTATACCTTGAACCACTCAATTGCAGGTGCATAGATGCGAGGTGATGATGTTCATTCTATCGGTTCATGGGCTGATTCAGAATGTCGTTGTGGCACCTGGACTGAGGGTGAACTTACACCCTGCCCCTTGCTTCATCAAGACCCTGAAGTTCACACTCTCATTGATGCTGCCCAAGGGTACCTTCCATACCCACCGGCCCTCCTTGACATCAATCCATATAAAAATATAAAATTTCATGATGACTATGATGTGGATGAGGAAGAAGACCTATACATGGGGAGAATGGTGGATGATGCACTCATGGCACAATGGGAAAATGATGATATGTGGGAGCCATGGGAAGATCATGACCTCCAGGATGTCGTCCCGGAACGTCACAATGCAGTTTTTGTTTTTGTTGACGACTTCCTTGTTCCCGAGTTGGTCCCATACCGCTATGTGTACCTGAGCTTTCTGCTATTCAGACTCTAATGCCCCTTACCAGCTAGTGCATTTCGGGAATCTATGCCAATAGTGAGGTTGGAACTTAGTCATTTTTTCCTTTTATTTTGTCCTGTTCTTTGTGTTTCTTTTCGTGTTTAATCCTTGTTTCTTGTGTTCCGTTATCTTAATCTCGGTTTGTTTGTCCTTTGTCTTTTCCTTGTTCAGGATTGTCACTATGTTTCTCAATGGTATTCCGGTGTTCCTTCCACATCAGCTGTTCCATGGGGCTTGCATGCAGTCTCCTGGCACCCCACCGCAAGAGGCAGAACAACTGTAGATTTTCACACCATTATCTATGTCACCACCGCAGTCTCCTCTCATGTGCACACCACGTTCCCTAGCGACTCCAGACATGCTGAATGACACTCTTGCCGCTTTCAGATTATTTTGGGAACGGGAATTGTGAAGTTTGGAGTCCAATCTCGAAGATCTGGAAGTGTTCGAAGCAATGGAAGAAGAAGAAGTTTTCGTGTTGGAAGTTTAGTGATTCACTTCAGTTTTGTTTTGTCATTTTCATCCTTTCTCAATTGAAGTGTAATTCTGGGCAAATGATTTTTAGTTTGGTTTTTATTTTAGTTAATCTTTGTAATAAGGTATACGGATCACGTGGAGAGCTATAACTTTGCAAACTGAATGCATTCTCAAGATTATATTTACTAAGTCTTTGCAATTTTATCTTACAATGATATCCATTCTGGCATGCATGTTTGTAATTGAACTGCTTTCAAGTATCTCTGCATGTCCAGATTTGTTTCTGATAGTTGGGGGTGTTTTGGTTCATTTTTCCAAAGAATTCTGAAATTTTTTGTGTTCGATCGATCGAACCTATTTCGATCGATCAAAAGCCCTGCATGTTCAAGCGCTTGAACGCGTTATTCAATCGATTGAGAGATTTATTTTCGATCGCTCGAACGTTGTTCGATCAATCGAACACTGTTTTAAACAAGGCGTCTTCAGCACACCTCTTCATTTCTCTCACTCTCACACACTCAAGCGCTCAAGCACAGAAAGGGGGCGACTCGGCGATTCTCATGGCATTACATATCAATTAGACGCCCATATCACCTCTACAATCATCCTCATCATCATCTTCACCTCTCACTGCGTGTTTTTACACCGAGGTAGGCTCCACGTGTTTTTTGTCGTTCATTTTGGTAGAAAAATCCCAAGGGGGTGTCCCCTTGGTCTTAGGATGTCCATTTTGTAGTTCTTTTTCTTTCATTTTTCGTTTTCCCATTCGGTTTTGCGAGCGCAGCACATCGCTGTGTTCGATCGATCGAACTGTTTTCGATCGATCGAAGCTGACATGTTCGAGCGATCGAACTATGCTCAAGCAATCGAATCCTACTTCAGTTCAATCGATCGAACAAAGTTAGATCGATCGAACTAGAGCAGTAACAGTTTTTTTTTTCTTCCCTGTTCTAATCTGTGTCGTGTTGTGTTCTATTTTCAGGGCTGCCACGATGAATCCAGTAACTGGCTACCACAAGTCCAAGCCCCTCAGCCTCACTATACCTATTCCGGTACCCGCACATGGGTTCCGGAATGATGAGGATCGGGGATGGTACGAGCGTCATTTCCGGGCGCGGAAGGTGATGATTGAGCGTCCTGTCGAGTCTATTTGGTCGGAGTACCCTTGGTTCCTGACACGGATTCGCTCCATGCCCCACTGGTTCGATTTACTCTCGCTTGCCAAGAGAGTAATCTGTCATGGATACGAGGTGCGTGCGCGACGATGATACGCGACCCGGACGCACCATTCATATATAATGTTTTCTTTCGGGGTCGGGCGTTCGTCATCAGTCCCGCTACAGTCTCAGCCGCCTTGGGGGTACCAGCGGTACCAGATTATATTTGCCCCCATCGGCCTGACGCACCCGAGACCCCACCATTTGCCATTATCCGCGAGCTCACCGGAGGTGCCGTTCCTTCTTGGAATGGCGAGGCTTTGATTGAGGACCACTTCCTTACCGACGACTACCACATACTCCACCTGGCCCTCAGCAATTGCCTCCTGGTGACCTCTTATTGAGAGAAGATCGCAGCTTGGTATGCACGAGTATTATTTGTAGTGGGGACAGGACAGCCGGTCTGCTTATGACGGCTTTATATCGATTTCATGGTCCATCCCACCCACTACATCGCCTCCAAGAAGCACCTGAAAGGTGCTTGGGCGATTCACAGAGTTATGGCTCAGGCCGGCTTTCCTGAGCTTGCTGGAGGTGACCTTCGCTCTTCCCCCAGCCGATTCAGCGAGGCAGCGGCTCGCCGCTCAGACGCCCAGAAGAGGAAACGAAAGGGGAAAGGGAAAGCAAAGGTGGGGGCGAAGAAGAAGAGGCGTGGTGGGACAGACACAGAGGCTGGCGCTTCAGGGACGCCCACAGAGGCCGAGGAGCTTGATACAGCCGATGAGGAGGAGGATCCGGTTGCTGCTGTTCAGCAGTTCGAGTTGCGACAGTGGTCGCAGACTCAGGCCCAGGGAGAGTCTTCTTCCTCTGTGCCTCTCCCGACAGTTTATGAGCTGCTATTGGAGGAGAGAGAGGCCAGGATTAGACTTGAGGGCCGGATGGATCAGCTGCAGACCTTGCTTGAGTCTATATTGATTCAGATTGGGGTCGATCAGACCGTTCACTGTGCTTACCATCCTACGCCTACCACGTCTGCACCGTCTGTTGCTGCCGATCTATCATTTTCTGCTGCTCCTACTCCTACAGGTCTATCCACTTCTTCTGTTGCTGCCGATCCATCACTTTCTGCTCCACTTACTGCTGATCTACCATCCCAGTCTGCTACTGTTACACCTGCTACTGCACCACCGCCATCTGCACCCATTGACATTCCTTCGGACGTGGCTGACGATGATCCGTCGGGAGCTGCGTAGCATTTTCTGGGAAGGGGGTGGTGTTATTGCACTTTTGATTATATGTTTATTTTTGTTGTACCATTTTTGGTGGGTGTATATGGTTGGACATGTAGGACAGTTCTTTATTTTGTTTAGTTTGGTTATGTATGAACATTACTTATCACTGCTTTTTTTTTATTCCTTTACCATTCCAGTGGTTTGTAATGTTTGGATCATAGTTTTTATTGCTTTATCTTTATCTATTGATCCTTGTTGTTTTGGAGATTGTGTTCTATATTTCTATGCCAGGTTGCTTTGCTTGTTATCATCGCTTTTCTCTATACAGGTGATACCCATCTATTTTCATTATTGAAAATCAACTTCTGGGGACTTTGTTGTTTTCAGTTGGGGGTAGGGGATACTAATAGATAGGTATACACCCCGTAGTGATCATATTTTTGCACTTGGATATGTCTTAAATTTAATTAGAATGCGATCTGGTAAAATTTTGAAAATTTTTAATATTGACCCTATTGATAGAATAACTCTGAATAATTTTTCCTGCTTGTTAATTAGGCGATGACACATTTGTAGTATTCTCATTTTTTCATGGATTAAGTTCACGCGTTTTCTGTTATCACTAAGATGGATTGCATTTGTGAAGCTATTATGTACCTAATACTTTTATGCACTAATTGGCAGCTATGTAGAAAACCTGAAAATTGAGTTAATATGACTGTTGTGCCAAAAGAACAAGTAATGGAAGCTAATAACCCTTAGTGAGCTATTGAGCCAATCGTCATTTCTGAGGGAATTCTCATACAATATCGGATGATCTTTCTTGTTTATACTTAGTACATTCATTGTAAATGTCTCAGTTTTCTTTTAAAGGTTTGACTGCGTATTAGAGGAGAACGTTCAGGATTTACCAATTACACTCAATGAACACTTAAGTGCTAAAAATTGAAAGTTGAGAAAATGATTTAAGCCATCGTTTACCCATTCTTTAACCTGATATATCTTTCACCTACATTCATTGAAATGTTTCATCCCTGATCCCACACCAACTAAAAATTTCCTATGTGATTACAAGAAGCCAAGTCTGTAAACTATACCTTGACCTCAATGAGCCTTACTTTACATTTATTAAGAATGAGTGATCAAAGTATGTGAAATGGAAGGAAGGAGATGTACTTAAAAAAAAATGAAGAAGAAGATGAATGATGAATGAAGGAAAAGAAAAAAAGAGCATATGAAATGAATGGGAGACTGGGTTGAGAGATGAAAAGAATAAAAAGAGAAGTTGAAATTCCATCACATACTGAAGGGCACATTCTTCTCCACTACACCCTCACCTACTAACTAAAAGCCGAAATTCAAAGTCTTAAAGATTCTCAACAATTAGTTTGAACATGGAAGTGTGAATTGAGTTATCCACGGTATTTCGCTCCTCTAGTAAGTAGTGTTCTATTCATGAGACTATATACTCTTAAATGTCCGTTTTTCATAGAATCAAGTATGGAAGCATTAGCACCTAGAATATCATCCTTATCAAAGCTTTCGTACAGTCTGCGGTCATCGTAAAGCAAGTTTCTGAGAGACGTTCTTTTTTAGTATGACCAATGTGAGAGTTGAGCTGAAATTGCGAGTTTTTCAAGGTGCAATAGTCTAAATAACTCTTAATAAGGTTGGACGTATGGTTGTTAAACTCACACACACATGGGTGCATGATGGTGATACATATGTTATATTTTACTTGGTGATATAGGGGAGCATGTGGATTTCTTTCATGGGTTGATTAAGGATAGTATATCTTTGTAGAGTTAAAGTAACAGTTTAATGGAGGGGGAATTCTACAAGTTATTCTAAATCTTTTTGAGCTTAAAATTGGAGAATTTTGTGGGTATATTCACTACAAACCCTTACGAGACAACACTCGTCCACTAGGGGGAACCTAGGGGTTTAACGGCTTGTTGCATTAGCTAAATGCAACCGCGATTCCTGTGAAAGTGAGTTAGGAATTTTCTCTCTATCTTAGTTTAGGTTGTCTTTAGTTTTCTTTTATTTTTTCTTAGTAGTGGTAGTATTAGTTTAGTAGTTTTTATTTTCGCTTTATCGCTAGGGACTAGCAATAAGCTAGTTAGGGGTTGTGCAAAGCAGGGGTATTTGTAAAATACAACCGCGCTAAAAGGAAGAATTGCATTGGTTTTAATTACAACTTCCCGTTTTATCTGCAATTTGCATTACAAGGCTAGTTTTCATACAATGTGATTAATCTATGATAAAGTGTATTGTTTTAGCTATTGTTTGTACAGATCACTGCTGTATGGACTAGAGAAAACGTCAGGACAACTGGAACGCTGTAGTGCAGACAAAAGAATTCAAAGCTGAAGTCTGAAGTTCGAGCGTTCGACGACAGTTCGATCGATCAAAGGTTCGATCGCTTAAAGAAAGTTGAAGCGCTTGAGTTCCAAATGTTCAATCGATCGAGAAATGTTCGATCGATCGAACATGGTATTTTCAGAAACTTTCGCGTACACAGCAGTTGCGGAATTTTAACCCTAGCTTTAGTTTTTCTATATATATGTGTATTGTATATGTCCCAGGGGACGTCCACCTTTGTTTTTCATCAGTTTTTAGAGAGAGAGATAGAGAGTTTACATTGTTTTGTAGGTTTTTATCCAAGGTTTACATCGTGAGTTCGGATTCTTATAGTTTAATACGAGATCGTTCGTTCCAGGTTATTTATTTATTGTTTATTTACATTATGTACTTAGTTAGTCGTAGTTTAATCTTCAATCTCGTAGTATTGCATGCTAGATAAGTTAAAATCACTAGTTTTCATAGTTTTCATGAAAAACTCACATCCAAACAAAGCCTTAATGTTTTCATATGTTAAATACCAACCAGTGACACTCCAGACGATGTCTGAGTAGTCCTGAAGTTGGGAAAACACGATGAAACAGTGATCTTTAGCCTCTGCCATGCAGCAGAATAAATCCTGTGTTCAATCGATCGGAGGTAGTTCGATCGATCGAACCAGAGATAGTCAAGCGATCGAAGAACATTTCGATCGATTGAGGGATGAAGGCTTTCGATCGATCGAACGATCGTCGATCGATCGAACTCTCTGATTCTTGAGGATGTTCCCTACAGTATTCCAGGACCTTTTGTTTTTTAGATTTGTTATCATACTGTCCCTAAATGCTCAGTTTGTCAAAACAGTTTTCAAAATCAAGGCCCTAAGGCATTTTCTTTCAATACATGTTGCAAACCACTTTCAATGCTAACACCATTGTAGGTGCAAGTCTTAACTATTGAATTAAACCGCTTTCACATGTTTCAAGTTAACTGTGATGATATAGTCCCGGTCATGAAAGGGCTATGGATTCTTTATTTTTAGAGAAATATGGAGAACTGTGGGTAATATACTCCTTAGTGCTTCAAAGTAACTGCATGGTAGATGGTTAGATTACTGTGGATTCGTGTAATCCCAACACTTTCTTCTTAAAGTTAAATCCAATTTTAGAATATTGCTTTAATTAGCTAATTAGTTCTTTAGTTAATCTGAATTATTTTTGTTAGTAGTTTTAGTTTGTGGAACTTTGTGTTCTGCACCATTTTTAAATATTATTGAATTTTTTTTTCTTTATTTTGAGTTTAGTCTAAGTTAATAGATCAACACCTTCCCTGTGGGATTGACCTGGTCTTACCAGTTACTACTTGCACGTCTACCTACACTTGGGTATTGCACAAGAGCACACAAGATTATTCTCGTGTCAACAACAATTACAGATCATGGAACAACATTTGACGATCATGGAACAACAATCACAGATCATGGAACAATATTTGATTTTCATGAAACAATAATTACAGATCATGGAACAACATTTGATTTTCACGGAACAAAATTTGATTTTCATAGAACAAAATTTGATGCTCATGGAACAACATTTGATTTCATGAAACTACAGATTTTCATGGAACAAATATTACATATCATGAAACAACATTTGATGGACATTGGAACAACAATTGATTTTTATGGAACAACATTTGATAATCATGGAACAACATTTAATTTTCATGAATTAACTATCACGACTCATCCCATCACGAGCAGAAATAGGACATGTGGCACTCCACCAAGGCTTATTCAATTCAATTAACTATCATTGCAGCAGAATGAACATAAGTAGAAACATTTGAAAGTCAGATCCTTTGAAAACAATATGTCACGAGTCGGTAAAATCTATATACATTTGAGAAGTTAATTATATTTCAAAACACATATATATTAGTTAATATGGACCCTAAAGGTACCCTAAGAACCAATTAGAACTTTTAAATTTTTTTTCAAAAAGGTAGCTAAGAGTAAATGTCATGTCCCAGAACAACAAAAATAGGAAAAAAATAAAATTTTCTTTTTGGGACATAGGGAATGACTAGTGAAAGTCACTGAATTGTCCACACCATGCAGTTTTACGAAAAGGTTTTCCAAACAAGACCTAATAAGTATCAAAACGTAGGTCTTACCTCGAGGAGTCTGAAAATATAAACGAGGAAAATTTCTGACGGACGTGAAATGTGTGTAGTTTGCTTAGTTGTTATGCACATATCTTCCCTTTCATGTTTCTCAGAGACCGTCACATTTTGCTTCTTCTTTATCGGCGTCTCTTTTTCACTCCCTCTCTCTCTCTCTCTCTCTCTCTCTCTCTCTCTCTCTCTTTCTCCCCCCCCCCCCCCCCCCCCTTTTGCTGTGTTTGTTATGAAGGGGACAATTTCTAATTATTGAACAACAATTACTAATCTTGGAACAACAATTTCTGAGATAAAACAATAATTACAAATCATGGAACAATAATTTTTAATAATGGAACAACAATTTGTGTTCATGGAACAACAATTACTGATCATGGAACAACAATTCATGATTATTGAACAACTATTTCTAATCATTGTCACAACAATTTCTAATCATTGGAACAACGGTTACTGATAATGGAACAACAGTCTGTAATCCTAGAATAACCGTTCATGATAATGGAACAGAAATCTCTAATAATGGAACAACAATTACAGGCCATAGAACAACAATCTGCGTAAGTTTTCGACAAGTCCTTTTTATTTACCTTTTTCTAAAATCACATAGAAGCATGTATAGGTGGATAAAATCGGATTTCTGATAATAGAATAATAGTTATTTATCATAGAATAATAATTTCTAATCTTTAACAACTATTTAAGTTCATGGAACAATAGTTATTGATCATGGATCAACAATTCATGATTATGGAATAATAATTTATGATCATGGAGCAAGAATTTCTGATAATAGAACAACAATTTTTAATCATAGAACAACAATTACTGATTATGGAACAATATTTCTAATATCAGAACAACAGTTACAGATCGTGGAGCAAGAAATTTTGATAATGGAACAACAATTTCTAATCATAGAACAACCGTTACTAATCATGGAACTGTTATTTGTGATAATGGAACAATAATTTCAAACAGAAGAACAATTACTGATCATGGAACAACATGTACAATTTGTGTTCATGGAACAATAATTATTGAACATGGAACAACAATTCATGATCATAGAACAACAATTTCTAATCCTGGAACAATTCATACTATACACATTAATTAAAGTATTCCATATTATAATATCTCTAATCCATCTTCTTTAATTCGTTCTACTGAAACAGAGACCCCCAATAAGGTCTTGTTTGGGTGTAAGAAATGAAACACTCACAACTAGATCATTTCTCAGTGAAATAATGCAAGTCCTATATGAAAGTTGATCTTCTCAACGAACCCTATCCATATAAAAATTTCTTTGGAATCCCAAGTTTTATTAAATAACACAAATTTTGGATAAAATCGCGAAGTGGGTCTATGAAAAAATTACAAATTCGTGATGATTGGCTAAGAACTTTGAAAAGCTGTTCTTAGGGGGTTATAAGGGAGGTAATACAGTCCTTTTGACATAAGTTTCATGAGTTTTGGTGGTGGTTGAAAAATCAAGCTTCAATGGAAGCTTTAATGGCAGACGGTCATGGCTAAGCTTAAGGCTCTATTTTATTTAGCTAAATTGTTTGTGTGTACACAAATAAATTACAGAAAGAATAAAAATAGAAGGAGCTCAATTGACTCTCTATCTCTCTCACTCTATGTTCTTGCTTGTGTGTGTATAGACAAAGGGGTAAGGATGATGTTATGTAGCAGTAGAGACATTATGGGATGAGCCAGTGATGAGAAGACTAGCACCTAAAATGTCTAATGCATGATTGGGTCATGGATGAAATGAGAAATGGGAGGGAAGAGAAAGAATGAAGTTGCGAGGGAGAGAGAGAGAGAGAGAGAGAGAGAGAAAAAGTGTAACACCCGTACCCGGAGAGAGAGAGAGAGAGAGAGAGAGAGAGAGAGAGAAAGTGTAACACCCGTACCCGGAGAATGGGTTAATTATTGTGTTACTATGCATTAATTAGTATAATTAGTGTATAAGCGGATTAAGGGGAGGCTTGGACTCGCCCATGTAAAAAGTGTTCAGAGAGGGACACTAGTTGGAAAAGTCCCCAGTGAGGTGGGACAGGTATTGAAATGGAACCCAGTGAAGGGTAAAATGGTAATTTTCATTTTAAATGATTAAATGCATTTTATGTGTTTATATGAATATGTGTTTACATGCTTTCATATTACATGTTGATATATGTGTAGTATTGGTGTTATAAGGGTATAAATGAAATGAATTTAAAATTTATAGGTGCGATAGCAATTTCACAAAATATGTAGAACCCACGTTGGGACCCATACGGAACTTAGACAAACACTCATTAGATAATTGGGTAGTTAATGGAATGTTTGGGGGATTTCATAATAAGAACTTAAGAAAATCCGGGGAGGTAAACGAGAAATGAGGAAATTTGTGTGTTTGACAACACAACATGCAATGCATGTATGTGTCAAGAGAGTTAACCTCTCATTTCTGCAGAAAATTAAAAGAAAAGAAAAGAGAAATCACCGAGAGAGAAGACGGACCGTCGCCGACGTCGAAATCTTGCAGTTCCGTTGCCGCCGTTCGTCGGATTTACGATCCGAGACCACTTTCGGACTCGTGGAGGTGAGACGAACATTTCCATACCCTTAATTTATGTTGAATTTGCTGGATTTTGGTAGTTCATACTTAACGGTGAGACGTCGTCTACCGAATTCTTGTAGAATTCTGGTAGTTCTTGGTGAAATTCAGTACACCTCTAGCTTGAATTTGGGTAAAATCTGTGAATAAGGTGAGTTTTCTAGCCTAAAAAATGATTGGGGTTTAAGGTGTTCAATGTTTGTATATATATTGTGTTTTTGAAGTTATGTTTAGAGGCTATGAGAGTTGTTAACTTATGAGTTACATGTCAATTATATGAAAAATTGTTATGCTTATGTGCTTATATGCCTATATGCTTATGTGGTAATCAATGAGCACCGGGGAAATGGTTCATTATTCGGAGTAATAAGGATGGTGAAGAGGAAGAATCCGATAAATACGGAAGTCCAAGGAATAGAAGTGGCCACGGGACCAAGGGAGGTCTTCGGGTCTGAATGAACCATATAACCGGTGACTCGGCGACTACGGTTGTGTTTTTATGTGTTAATTATAGCATTGCACGTGTTAAACATTCAGTCATGTTAGAATGCTCACTAAGCAAATTGCTTAAGAAAACCGTTTTCCTATTTCTGTTGTGGTACATAACAACCACCGCAGGTTCGGAGCAATACCCGGAGAGAAAGTGACGTGCTCGGGGAAAAGGGGAGAAGGGTTTTGGAACTTGTAGATACGTTTTAAACTTATATTACGGTGTAACTAGTGGCTTGAGGTCCTCGACTTGAGGCTTGAAATCTTGACTTGTGGATGGAAGAGATGGGAGAGATGGGGGAGATTTGAGCCTCATACTTGTGAATTTCTTTTGAACTTGTAAAATGATGTAAATTTATGGTTTCTTTTATGTTAATGTTCATACTTGGGTTGTTGGAAATGAATTTGGATCATAACTATGTATTTGGAAGTGAAAAGTAGAACCTATGTATAATCTCTTTTGTTTTGCTCAAATGGTGCAAGTTAGTAATTAAGACCATCTCGGCATGTTCGGATGTGTTGCAAGCGTCGTGGACAAGTTTGGTTGTGTAAATGGTGTTGGTTTTAGTTTGAGTTGATTCCCAATGAATCCCAAGTACTTTGGATGAGAATTGAGTTTCAAAGTTGAAAAGTTTGTTTTGGATCAAAGGAAATGAGTTTATGATTGATTTGATCAAATTGTGAATGTGTTTGTGTGATCCAAGCTTGACTTAAGTTTAAAAGTGTTTAGAAATGTGTTGGAATTGATTTCCCAAAGTTTCATAATATTTTCATGTGGTTTGGTTGTGTTTTGGAAGTTAAAACTTGTTTTGACAGCAAAAAAAATTTAGCAGCAGAATTGTGAAGAGATCGATCCACGATTTATGAAGATATCGATCCGCCCTTTTAAGGGAACATTCTGTGAGAGACTCATATAAATGGATCGATCCGCGATTTATGAAGGGATCGATCCGCCTTGTAATTTTCACAGCATGTCCGCTTTTACGGAAACATACATAACTTTTTCTAGAGAATCCGGATTCGCGCACCGTTTGTTGCGTTGGAACCGGAACTCGTAAATATAACTTTTGGTTTAAAAATTTACATACTTTGTTAATGACCATTTTTCCCTTGGAGGCTGTTTTGGCACAATAGAATTCTTTAAAGTGATTTTATTCACTTTTTCTTCTAGTTAGTGTATATTTTGGGTGCGGTTACTCTTGTTACACGTGTCCTAATCCACCGGGGGTGGGTTGGGGTGTGACAGAAAGAATGACTGACCCGCTACCGGGAGGAAATAGAGAGAGAAAGAGAAAAGAGAGTGGTTTTGCTTTTTAAAAGCTTTGACACATGGACGACCTAGGTGAAGCCAAATTTCATCCAATGGCTGAGATTACTTTGGGTGTATATACACCCAAAACCACCAAACGGGCCAAAGTGTTCTCCAAGTAGTTGTAGATGAGTTGTCATCAAGAATGTAAAGGTCTGTTCCACGTTTACTTCAACAGTAAAAAAAAATAAAAAGGAAGAGAGGGGAAGAGAGAGGAATATAAATATAATAATGCTAGGCACACAACACCAACTACATCACAAAGCACAACACATGTTCATATATCTTGTGTTGTGTGAATTTTTCACAAAGAGCCCACACTTTTTTGGGAAGCACAATATGCATACATTTAAAGCATGGTTTGTGGTTTGTGTTGTGGTTGGTGTTGTGTGCTTAGCATTATTGATATAAATATATTCCACTTCTTAGCAAAAAAAAAAAAAAAGAGGATGATAAATGCAACTTGGAAATAGAGATGCAAGAGCAGCAAGAAGATGATGTATGGCAAGGTGACTACCATTGACGACGGCGGACGGCGTCTAAAAAGGTGTGCTCTGGTATTTTCTAGTAAGTGTACGTTTGAAATGGTTGTTAGCATCCATGGCCGTAGGTGAGGCTGTGCCCACTTTTTGACTATGATAAAAAGGATTGGAAAATTGGTAAGTGTTCAAAATGGTAGTTAGCATCCATGGCCGCAGGTGAGGCTAGGCCCACTTTTTGACTATGATAAAAAGGATTGGAAAGCTTTAACCCTAAGCTAAAATCCATTACATAGAAGGGTCAAGCTTGCAAAGCACAATGATCATGGTGTTTAATGTAGTTTTTTCTAAAATTTTCACAACCGACTAGGTTACAAAAATCATGATCAGCTCACCGGTTCAACCAAGCAGGCGACCGATTTTGAGCGTTTCTATGCCAAATAACAATTAACAGATCAAATCGAACCGGAAGGCCGACTGATAGACGATCCAACCGCTCCGATTTTTAAAATCTTGCATACATACAAGAGACCAAGAGCAAACATCTCACAAATCCAAACAACCCCCCCCCCCCCCCCCCCCCCTAAGAACCACAACACCTCGACCCCCAAGCAACTTAATAGCCCAAGTTTTTGAGTGCTCATGTATTGACTCCAATAAATTCTTGAATTTCACTTGAAAAAGAAAAAAAAATTATTTGTATCAATCGGTATATCAGTGCATGGGATGAAATAGAAAAAAACAAAAGATCGGAAGTCATGGAGGAATAAGAAAGAGAGATTGAGACTACCAGATTTCACTTTAATAACATGCACAACCCTTGCTCAGAAAGCAACACAAGCAAAACCTAAACTTCTTAAGTTTATAATTTGTGAGGTTCCCTTAAATTAAACAGTAAATTTTTTTTAAGCTAAAGTGGGTGCTTAAATTAAAAAAACTAACATGCCTTGATTACCAGCAGTCTTCCCAAATTGTATTCCAAACTAGTCGATAATTCGTGCACGCACAAACCGAATTCGAAAATAACTTATTATTAATGATGTGAAGACTAATTTTTTTTTTATTATTTTTTTTAAAAAAAAAATTCATTTTGGTTTAGCAGTCTCATGTGATTGACTATATTAGTTGCAACTGTTACACGAGTGACATGGTAAATATCTTCACATAAGCACAACTTCTCAACCTATTAGAGGTGTTGTAAAGAGTGATGTGGTACACCCGTTGTATTCAACATTTACTACATGTTGGGGAAGGAGGAAAGGGGCAGGGTTCGAACTCTAATAATGAGCGTGGCATAAACACTCTTTTCCAACTGATATTTGAGAATGGGAACAGTTGGAATTAAAAAAAAAAGGAAAAAGGAAAACAAATAAGAAAATTTAACTAAATGCCACGTGACAAAATATGAAAGAGTTTTTGGCTTTGCCTTTCATATATAGTATGGATGTGGTTCTCAATCACATATTGCAACTGTCATGACCCATCCCGCTACGGATGGAAATAGGACATGTGGCATGCCACTAAGCCTCATCCAATCCATTTAAAAGATTATAGTAGAGAAAAAGAAACTTAAAACAACATTGAGTATTCAAAACATTTGGAGACAATACCCTTCGAGTTGTAAAATTGGTATAAAATTGAAAACGTAATTATATTTCAAAACGAATGAATTTAGGTTGAAAGGGGTTCCAAAGGTACCCTAAGAACCAATCAAAATATTTAAAAAATTTCCAGAAGAGGTAGAAAAAGATTTCATGCAGGAGGTATTTTGACCGTTTGACCCCCTTCGACAGGTTGAATGACTCTTTAACAGAATTCCTTCTAGCAGCAGAATTTTGCCAAGGACCCATTCAACCTGACACTTCACTACAACCATACTTGGTTCCAATCCTTCCAAACCATCTCAAAACTATAAGTACATACATTAAGCTTGCTAACTTTGAAAAGGCTAAGATACCTAAACAAGCTAAGGCTTGTTTGGCTCAAAACATGAAAGTACTTATAACATCCATTCCAAACACGAATTTGACGATTTAAGATTCCAGAACATAAATCCTTGAGTTCGGACATGTTACAACTTAACCAAAAGGAGTTTTGTTACATATTACAACGTTACTACTCCATCCCAAGATTCCAAGTTAAGAACATAGTCCTAGCTATTCGAAAAACTCATTAATACAACATTGACATGAAAACAAAACATATACAAAAGACGATCCCCGGCATTCCCACGGCCTCACTCTTCACGCTTCTTCTTTCCTTTCTTCATACCTGCAATGGAGTAAATCTCCATTGCTCAACTATATATTGAGTGTACAATTCTAAACAAATGCTTATATGAAAATTCATGCTTTAAACATCAAAACACATCAAAATAGTCTCCGGGGTGAGAGATACGCATTCATCCGGTAATGAAACAATGGAATCGATGTTGTAGAGGGCCTTCTCCCAAACCATACACTGTGCCCTGGCAGGGCCTTCTCCCAAACCATGCACTGTAACTACAAATCCTCAAACATCGAGCAACTTACCCCCGGAATGAAATTGTATCAAACTCCCCTTTGACCCACATAGACATAGCATGCTCATATAATCACATATACGTGCTTTTCATATATTTTTGCTTGCATAATTAACGGGCCTAATTAATACATGAATTTTACTCAGATTCAAAATATCAAGTCAGATATTTAAATACATGAAATTCCTTATAATTCATAAGTTTAGAATTCATACCTTAAGCTATCGTCCTATAACTTTGAGGAAAGTACTAGTAGCCCGATTAAACGCCAGATCTCTTATTAGAAGTGATTCCTACAAGTATTCATATGCCTTTTCCAAATTTTTAGAATTAGCTTTTTCATGAAACTTAGCCAAATGAGGCGTAACAACTATCAAAATGTAGCTCTTACCTCGAGGAGTTCAAATGTGAAATTTGGAAGAAAATAAATGGACGGAAGGGTTATCGATTTGTGTCTTGAAGCTCTAAGCAACCAAAATCTCCAATTCTCCCAACTTTAGATTTGATATTTATGAGAAATATCTCACCCCTTTCTATATATAGTCGCGAGTCTCAAAAATTACACTTTCCTCCCTACGAGTTCTCAAAACTTCTAATTATTCCCCGAAATGTCTTACACATCTAATTTATTGCTTCACGAGTGAAAACTATAAATTATAAAAGTTTTCGTCTCAGTTTCGTTTGTCGTTGTAATTATGTTTCGAAAACTATTTTCGTGGAATTTCTAGATAACCTATTTTTTATGCAACGTTTCGTATTGGTTATCTCTAACTCGTTCAAAATGATCTCTAACAAGATCAAACTATCAGAAAAGGACACAACATAGGTATATTCACTATTCACATATACCAGATAATTCATATAATATTTAATCCACATAAATGCCATTTAATCATGTCAAGTTCCTCATGAATTATTGGGTTACTGTGTCGTAACTTGACACCTCTGTTGACCCACGGTCAACCTCAGTCACAATTATAAATCAACATTAATAATTTCATTTAAAACATTTATGCATTAAAAATAAAAAGATTTTTCAGAACGTGTGTGACAGCAGTGGACCTACTTGATTTTTAGTGGAGGACGTTGAAGTGGTCTCACCATAATTATAGCTTAAAAAATAAAGTATATGGTGTGGGTTACAGATCTAAAAGCTTATAGCTTTTGGACAATGGCGTGGTTCAATTGGTAAAAGGGCTCAATCACAATTGATATTCGAACCCTGCCCCTCCCTTTCCCCCTTTCTTGGGTCGTAGCACCTGTGTCCTTGCATAAAAAGTTAAAACCACTATACCGAAATGATAAATGAATAAATAATAATAAATATATAAAACTTAATAGTTTTTCTCAACTTATATAAGACCCAAAAGCCAATTTATTTGTTTTATTAAAAAAACTAATTAACTTATTTGAAGTTAGGTTGGATATGCTTCCTTTTGCCATGTTTTGAATTTTTTATTTGACAACTTTATTCTCCATTTTTCTTTCTATTTACGACAATTAAAACATTAATTGTAGACTTGTAAATTAATCTCGTAATCAAGTGGAGTGGATTAAAGGACCTTTAATCTTTAGAGTATCATACCCGCTTCTACTCTAAAATATATACCTGGGTCAAACCCTTACCATTAGGAACAGAGTGGGGCATATTACCAACTAGGTGTAGAATTTGAGTAATGCTGTGCTTCCCAAATTTGTATTCCAAATGTGATTCTTAATATAGGAGATCTATGATACAACGAAGCAATTTTGATCGCATCATACAATCGTTACCACACTGTCAATGGGAGGTAACAAGGTGCCAACAGGTAGTAACCATAAAACCACCTTAGTAAAACAACTTTTTGTATGTTACTCCACATTGGGACCCTTGTTACCACCTATTAGCACCTTAGTTACCATCCATTAGCACTTTGAGATAACGATTATACCTACGTCCAACACCACAAGGATATATTGTAGCATTTTTCTCTCAATATATATGGTAGTGGGCCCAATTCATTTTGATTAGGGGATGTTGAAGTGTTGAATGTGGTCCCACGACCACATGTGTCGGAAACCATTTGAGCTATGGTGTAAAAATTTGAAAAGGGTTAATTGTTGGATTTTGTTTTAGAAAGTCTAATTTGCAGCGAAAAAAATACTTCGAAAGCTTTTTGGTATTACAAGAACTACTTCTTATTAAATCTAGCTATGCATAGTCAAGAGGACATACCTATTGAATCCGAGAATCAAAAGCTTGAATTGATGCAGAGATATCCCGAAGCTTCCTCTAGAAAATCTTCACTCTTATGTCTTCTTAAATACTTCCCATAAGGATAGGGCTTGTGGGAACCCTTCTAGAGTAAGTAGGAAGGAGTGGGAAAGCTTATAAATTGAACTAGGGCTTTTTTCTTTGCAAAAAACAATCAATCTATAATTTTGCCCACAAGTCCTCTATTTACAAGCTTCTCAAACTGACCTAGTGGCAATCGATTGCTTCCACCAATCGATTACTCAAAATGCCATCGATTACTCCCACCAATCGATTGGTCAACCTCCTACATGCCCTCCTAGTATTCTATTAGAGCTAAGAATGGGACCTCCTAGGTTCTTAATTATTGGCTTAGACCAATTATTAACTCCTCTCCGATTAAACTCTTTAATTAGTAAGTTAACTAACTGATCAGTTAACATTAATACTACTAAATAACGAAAACTGCACTTAAACGCATAAGAATATATCTGAAGCAATAACTAGACTTGTAAGGTAATACTAATGTCCCGCTACCTTCATCATTCCTAATCAAATTCAGGTAGTCGGATAACCAGTACTGTCAACCTGAATTATGAATACATCTTTTATTCATTGAGTCTCATTTCAGCGCTCATGATTACCAAATATGTCAATAACTATTTATCAACAAGACTGCAGTTCTCAGTAACTAACTTGGTGACATTCTCAAGAAAATGCTTACTCTTCAATAGATGGTAGATTCTGTCTTGATAATTTATGTCCACAACATCATGAGATATGATTACCCAAGAAACACATGTGTTGATCTTAAAGACCTCACTGATTGGTAAGTCCAAGCAACCATACACATGACTTGTGTTCATTATTGTCTCAAGATTGAGAACACGTGTCGTATATAAGTTATGAGTTCCTATTAACTATGGACAGTGATTAAGTGTTAATAGGAAAACTCATGGTCCGTCAATGTATCATATGCATTAGCATATTAACTAAGAGTCACACACTCTAATGAATGAGATACATCACTCCATCCTATGGTAGTTAATCATGCTATAGTGTAAACTTGATAAGGCATCCAATCTCATCATCCAAACATCGAGGAATAGTAATTTGTATCTCCCATGCATACATCTCATACATACATATGAATTTCCTACAATGATGTTTAAGGATTGCATACAAACAAACATTCATCTCATAAAACATACGTAATGAAATGTAAACTGGTGAAAAAGAAGATATAGGAAACAAGACTTGGATGTTGTTTTTGCCTAGAGAACATCACATTGGTGAAAATGTTAGAAAGTAACTTAAGAGAAAAATGAGGAAAGTGACTCTCGAATTTCGATATTTTTAATTAGGAGAAGGTGAAAACCAAATGATGAATTTTAAATTTTGCGAGTCACTCCTCTTCCTTTATTAAAGTTACTATTATAGTATATGTTTAAAAATTTTAATTTCTAATATTGCTTAAACATAAAATATAGGGATTTTTTTCTTTCCTTTTCTTAATCTTCTTGATTTGCGGATTTAAATAAAGAGAAGAAAATGAAACTGAAAATAAGAAGGAAAAATATTTCTCTTGTCATCTGTCGAGGAAAAAGACAAAAGAAAGGCTATGCCTTAAAACATTACTAAAGCATAAATACCAAAGATTCCCATCCATTACAATATTATGAATTCGTTCTATGATTCTAAGTTAAACATAGCTAAAAGTCATAAAGATTCTTATTACAATAAGTCTATTACGAAACGACGAGATCAACATATTGAGTCGTCTTCTAAGTGAACTCCCAACCCACGTGCTCACTTCTGCAATTCCTCGTCGGCATTAATACTTGCAATGGTTATTTGAATAATCACACATATTTTGATTTGTTTAAGCTAACGCTTAGTGAATAAAACAACAAATGCACCTGAAAGATAAACATACTCGCATTTACATCTCTACATTTCATACTAGTCTCCGGAGTCTCACGTGTACGTTCCATACTCCTAATCCGCGACTCATCGCCAATAAGTCCACACGAAAATGTAAGATCCACGATTCTTTTCTTCAATCGTTCAACCTTAATGCCTATATCGGCTCCACAAGATGGCTTGGTACCACGTGCTCCTTTGACCCAAATAACAACTCAACATGCTCAATTTACATATCACCATGCTCTCGGAAATCCAAACATTTCACTATGCTATTGCGCCTACTTATCAATAAAATCGCCCAGTATGAACTACACAATATATACATCTCTAAACTAACGCATGCTATTCATACAAAACATGAATATATGTCAAGAAATCATTCCAAAAACATAGTTGAATCACTCACCTCCAAATAAAGCTCTTAAAATTCAATCCAAAGAAAACCAAGGTACAAAGAACGTGCAGAAGTCCATCTAGTACAATTCCTATGATCAAAATTCTAATTATAAACTTTTATGAAAAATTCTAGAAAATAACTTTTCGGAAAACTTAGCCAAACAAGAACTAATAGGTATCAAAACGATGGCCTTACCTCAAGAGTTCAAATACGAAATTCGGTAAAAAAACCAGCAGACGAATGGTCGTCGTTTGGTATCGAGAAGCTCTAAGCAATCAAATCCCCCTCTTGGCCTCTTTCTTGAAACTTAGGTTAAACTTTTATAAAATTATGAAAGCCATCTCTATCTATATATAGGCAATACTTACGAAAATTGTGTTTACCTCCCCATGAGTTTTCAAAACTCATAATCAGTCTCTGAAACTTTCTACACTGTTAATTCATAGCTTTACAAGTGAGACCTCAAAATTATAAAAGTTTCCGACTAAGTTCCGTTTAGTTGCTAAAACGCAAGTTTCTATATGCCTTTTACAAAATTCCTAATTAGTCTACCAAATTAATAGCGTGTTAATTCGCCCTCACAAGGATACTAAAGCTAACAACAGAAATATATTCTAAACCAAAAACTAATACAGATAGTGAAATACACAGGTAAACATTTATTTTCAGATAAACATTTAAGGTATTCCACAATGAACGTCTCATACTCGGAGAGACTTCACAACCACGAAACACTCATTCAACACCGCCTCAGAGGGTTCTTTAACACAGATACTCAAATCGACTCCTGATTCAAAAATCACTCACACAGGTGTCATAAGACACAACACATCACATTGTGATGCATGACAATGAAATGAAATAAAATAACACAATTATAGGTGTTGTAATACTCTCCCCCTTAAAAGAAGTTTGTCCTCAAACTTGTACCTCACATATCGAAAAGGTGCAGATACCGAGTACGCATCTCATCTTCGATTTCCCATGTCATCTCTTCTGTCGTTTGGCTACGCCATAACACTTTTATCTTCGATATCACCTTGTTTCATAAGACTTTATCCTTTTGATCCAAAATCTCTACAGGATATGCAACATACGTCAAATCACTCTAAATCTCATTTGGCGTCGGAATCATCGCTTGATCTCTATCGTCTGTCAAATGTTTCCGTAATAATGACACATTGAATACGTTATGAACTTGAGCATACTCACTCAGTAAGTTCAATCGATACGCTACGAGTCCAACTCTCCCAATGATCTCAAAAGGTCCTACGTACCTCGGGTTGAGTTTCCCTTATCTCCCAAACCTAGTAATTCCCTTTGAAGGTGACACCTTCAAATACACTAAATCGCCCACATCAAATTCCAACGGTCGCCTACGCTTGTCGGTATAACTCTTATACCTACTCTGAGTTGTCAGTACCTATTGTCAAATCACCTTTATCTTGTCCATTGTCTCTTATACAATTTTTGAACCTTCGATCATTCTTTCTCCGACTTTCGTCCAACTAATCGGCGAATGACATACACGACCATACAACGCTTCATAAGGAGCCATGCCAGTACTCGATTGAAAGCTGTTGTTATATGCAAATTCAATCAACGGAAAATGATCTTCCCAATTGCCCTGAAAATCAAGTACGCATAAACGAAGCATGTCTTCCAAAATCTGGATTATTCTTTCCGATTGACGATCGGTCTCAGTATGAAAAGTGGTACTGAAATGCAATTTGGTACCCATTGCTTCTTACAAGGCCTTCCAAAACTTCGATGTAAAACTACTATCTCTATCCAAAATAATAGAAACTGGTATACCATGTAGTCTCACAATCTCGCGAATATGTAACTCAGCTAAAGTCATCGGCTTAGTTGTTTGAAGTGGTAGGAAGTGCGACGATTTCGTCAAACGACCAATAATCACCCAAATGATAGTATTCGATTTCTTCGATCTTGAAAATCCACTAACGGAATCCATTGTAATGTGCTCCCACTTCTATTCGGCTATCGGTAACGGTTGTAACAATTCCGAAGGTACTTGGTGTTTGGCCTTCACCTGTTGACAACTCGTACATCATGAAATATAGCATGATATTTTTCTCTTCATTCCCGGTCACCAATAAACATGTCTCAAGTCTCTATACATCTTGGTGCTTCCCGGATGAATGGTATACTTAGTATTGTGTGCATCTTCTAGGATGTTCGGTTTCAATTCTTTCTTGTTAGGTACACAAATTCTACCCCTCAATCTCAAAACATTATTCTCAAAATAAATCCCGGTTGTTTTCCTATCGGAATCTCATCACAAATCTTCTTCAAAGTCACATCTTGAAGTTGTTTCTCCGTGATCTCGTGAATCAAGAGTGGTTGTGCCACAATCGTCGACATCAAGCCACTCAATTCTCGGAATCACTTCAAGTTCCAAATTCTCTATATCTCGAATCAATTCTTTTTGAGTAGTCAAACATGCTGTCATATTAGTTGGTGCCTTACAACTAAGAGCATTGGTGACTTCATTCTCATTGCCCGGATGATACTGAATTGACAAATCATAATCCTTCATCAACTCTAGCCATCTCCTCTGCCTCATGTTCAAATCTCATTGCGTGAACAAGTACTTCAAACTTTTATGATCCGTATATATCTCACATTTCTCCCCATATAGGTAATGACACCAAATCTTCAATACAAAAATCACAACGGCCAATTCTAGATCATGAGTCGGATAATTCTTCTCGTACGGTCTAAGTTATCTCGATGCATAGACAATTACCTTTTTACCTTGCATAAGAACGCAACCTAACCTTCTATACGAAGCATCACTGTAAATAATAAACCCCTCAGTCCCCGTTGGAACGGCTAAGATTGGTGCTTTACTAGTCGACTCTTCAATTCTTGGAAACTTTCCTTACATTCTGGACTCCAAACAAAAGCAACATCTTTCCTCATCAACTTTGTCATCGGCATTGCAATCCGAGAAAAGTCTTTTACAAACCTCTGATAGTAACCAGCTAATCCTAGGAAACTTCGAATCTCTATCACATTTGTCAGTCTAAATCAATATGTAACTGCCTCTATCTTTTGAGGATCCACTGAAATTCCTCTCGCCGATACTATATGTCTAAGAAAAGCAATCTCTGTTAACCAAAACTCACACTTCTTTAATTTCCCAAACAATCTCTTCTCGCGTAATTGTTGTAAGGCTAATTGCAAATGATGTTCGTGATCTTCAACACTCTTGGAATAGATTAGGATGTCATCTATAAATGCAATAACAAACTCATCTAAGTACTCCTTGAAACACGATTCTTCAATTCCATGAAAGCGGCTGGCGTGTTAATCATTCCAAACGGCATAACAAAAAATTCAAAGTGACCATATCTAGTTCTAAAAGATGTCTTCTCAACGTCTTCCTCCTTGTCTTTCAACTAGTGGTGACTGGATCTCAAGTCAATCTTCGAGAATACCTGAGCTCCTTGCAACTGATCAAATAAGTCATCTATTTGCGGTAACGGATACTTGTTCTTGACGGTCAACTTATTCAACTCTCGATATTCGATGCAGATACGCATTGTCCCTTCTTTTTTCTTCACAAATAAGACTGGAGCTTCCCAAGGTGAAACACTTGGTCTTCTCAAGTAGCTCTTGTAACTGAACCTTCAGTCCCTTCAATTCTACTGGTGCCATTCGGTACGGTGCTTTGGATACTGGTTGTGACCCTGGTACTACTTCTACTGTGAACTCAATCTCTCTTTCAATCAATACGTCGGGTAATTCATCAGGAAAAACATCTAAAAATTCTCAAACTACTGGAATATCTTCTACTAGTGGTCCAAGAACTCGTGTGTCAATAATTGAACATACGAAACCTGAACAACCTCTCCTCAACATCTTTCTTGCTTGAATCGTCGATATCAAGTACGGCGGTACGGTCACACCCTTATCCTGAAAAGTAAACCCTTCTTGTCTTCACGGATAGAAACTAACCCGTTTATGTTCACAATCAATCTTAGCTTGATTGACCGACAACCAATCTATGCCCAAGATAACATCAAAGTAATTTACAATCAATAGAATCAAATTAATGCTCAAAACCTTATCACTTCTCTGGATCTCACATAACTTGAATACCGAAGAAGATACTAACGGTTCACTACTAGGCAATGATACACACAAATCATATCCTAGCGGTTCAGACTTAACAGTTAAATGCTTAACAATGTCACGTGATACAAATGCATACGTGGAGCTAGAATCCATGAATATACATGCAGGATGTGAACAAATAGGAAGAATAACTGATACGATGGTATCATCTGTATTTCCCGGCCTGAGCTGGAAGTATCGTCCTTGTTGTTACTCGACTCCTTTTCCTTTATCCGCTCGTTGTCCTGCCTTTGATCCACTGTGCATACTCGATGCCCTGGTACTCATTTTCGGTTGTCTCTTACTCGGGAAATTCTTCACTATATGTTCCGGTTGTCCACACTCAAAATATTTCCCCCTCATCTCTAGATAATAGCTCTTGGTGTTCGAGGTTGTGTTTAGTATGGTCACATTTGTATTCAAAGGACAATTCCTCGATATGTGCCCTAGTTGCTTGCAAAGATAGTAGGTGCTCAATTGATAGCAAGTCCCTCTGTGTTGCAGGTTACATGTTGGGCACAATGGTCTTGAGTCTCTCGTGAGCGTACTCCCTCCTTGGTTACCCATATACGATCCCGAACCTTGCGTAAATGGCTTCTTTGCATTCCCTTGACTCTTACCCCTATTATCATTTGCTCTCGTCCCTTATTGTCTTTGTCGATATCGATCGACACGCTTCTCAGCTATGTAGGCGGCTTCCTCAACTAAAGAAACAGTCGGGTGTTGCAACATGTCCACACGGCTATGGATATTTTCCCTAATCCCTTTCTCAAACTTACGAGCCTTATCCCCATCAGTCAGAACGGTAGTTTTCCCAAAGCGCAATAAGGCATTGTAATGGGAGACATACTCACTTATAGTCATGTCTCACTAGATCAAACTTGCAAACTCTTGGCATTTCTGGTTATAAGTAGATTACGGAAAGAAACGTGTGCTCGACTTTCCTTGTTTAAGCACGTTGTTCCACCAATCCAATGCTTCGTCCATCAATGTATCGAATGTGCCCAAAATTTTCTCTTCGTCGGTACATATCATAGTACGGAAGTGTCTTTCCATATCCATCATCCAATGATCGGCCAAGTCTATGTCAACTTGCCTATGGTACAAAGTCGGTTTTCGCTTATGGAATTATTCCACAATTGTGTGTTAAGGTTGTGACATTGGTGGTGCATTGATATAACGAATTTCGACCAGTGGAGCCTGAATATTCATTTGATCTCGTTCACTTACAGCTTGCGCAAAATTCCCCACCATGTTCACTATCTGATCCATCCGTGAATGCGGTGACAACTCTCTTATCGTGTCAGTCATAACGTTTCAAGTTTCTGCCCTGATAAGTAAATGCATAAAGACTATGCATGGCATGCCACAATATATTTATGTGCACAGATCAATACCATAATTAACAAATGCAACCATGCAGCATTTCTACAATGATAACAATATTATCGTCATAGTCATACCTTACATGCGACGTCACTCAACATATATCGTCACTCGTTCCCAAGGCTCTAAACCTATTGCTCTAATACCACTAAATGTCACAGCTCGATCCCACAATAGCAGAACTGAAGCCTGTGGCATGCCACCGAGGCTAAACCAATTCATTAACGTTTCCAAAATTAGTTTTGAGAACACACGCAGCGGAAAGAAAACAAAACATTTTGAAAAGCAGCAGTCCAATCGACTGGGTCGGGGCTCCAATTGACTAACTTGGAGTTGTAGAGGATAAGAAATTTCCAACAGTCACCTTCAGTCGACTGACTCCTCGATCTAGTCGACTGATGCCTCAAATGGTCAGTCGACTGGGATCATCTGGTCAACTGAGCTCATCCAAGCAGAATGTCCAATTTTTGTGTAGAAACCAGTCGACTGTTTCCTGAGGATCAGTCGACTAAAGTCTTGAAAACTGAAGAGAGATTTAGTTTAAAACAGGGGTCCAGTCGACTGTGCCTTCGGTCCAGTCGACTGTTTTATAGCAGCAGCCCATTTCTGCAGCATTTTCAAGTTTAAAAGTTTTCTGAATTCAACCAAGATTTAAATACGCACTCAAAACTCATATAAAATGACTTCCACTAGATTAAAACATTACTAAAGCGTAAATACCAAAGATTCCCATCCATTACAATATTATGAATTCATTCTATGATTCTAAGTTAAACATAGCTAAAAGTCATAAAGATTCTTATTACAACAAGTCTATTACGAAACGACGAGATCAACATATTGAGTCTGTCACGCCCCGACGTAGCATAAATATGGAAAGCGTTTAATTTCCTTTATGGACCCGTAGGTCGCGACAGTTTGAAGGATCGATTCCGTCCCAAACGTCGAACAACAATAACATTAAAATCAGAGCAGAGCAATCAAGGCTTATAAAATTTTTCTAACTTAATAAATATTACAGCACCGGGTCGTCTAAAGGTACAGACCGCCTCGAAACAAAATAATAACTTAATGTCTATTACAATCATCCTTAAAAACATATAAGCTTAAAGCATATAATAATTAAACAGTTTTCTCATCCGAGAGCAGCTGTTCTCAATTAGCATAGTCATAATGTTCCTCCTGGTTATAACCTGAAAAGCCTGGACACGAATGTCCAGGACGCATCAACGTCGTCAGCTTCAAGAAGCTGGTGAGCATTAAAAACATAACTTCGAATGTAAAACAAACTCATTCACAAATTTTCTCTTTTTAAGTTTTGTAAAATCAATGGTTTGACCACAAAAAGAATTCATTTTATAAAACAACGAGGGGTATCTTAAAAGTCGTTCATTCATAAAAGCATATGTTCGTGTATGAGACAATGCACCACACTCATCTTGCCGACTCTTTTCTCTCTACAAACACAACAACCCACTATCTCACTCGAGTATCTTTAAAACACTAAGATAGCCACACTTTAGCAACGGGGCGCCAGGGAGTGTCCAGTTTGCCTCACACTTTGGTCCGGGGTACCAGGGAGTGTCCATTGCCTTACACTTTGAATACCTAATCCTCCATGCAAATACCAGAGCAACCTCACGCAGTATCCAGACTCGGGTATCAGGGAGTGTCCGTAGGCCACACTTTAGCACTACCATGGGTGCCAGGGAGTGTCCAAGTTCGGCGTCACACACTTTAATGCTACCATGGGCGTCAGGGAGTGTCCTTATTTGCCACCGTCGCATTTCAAAGATACTCTCGCCGTCACCTCAACCACAACCACAACCACAACCACAATCTCAATCTCAATCTCGATCTCGATCTCATACTTTTTCCACACTGACCATTGCTCTTTTCCACACTGACTAACACCCACATGCATGTACCACTGACCCCACATGAATGATATGAACTTAAATATAAAGCAAAATACTGAATTAAAGGCACAACGTACGTACAGAGTTTTATAAGTCTTAATACATCGTTCTACTCGTTCAAACACAACCAGTTAAGATTCTGTTTTAATAAATTTCCCAAACAGGGCCTTAACAATCCTTAAAAGTTGAACCAAATAGTCCTTTAACACAAAACAAGCAAAACCAGAATCTGCCAGAAATCGCGCACGCGGGCCGCTCGCGCGATGGGTCGCTCGCACGATCTGCCCATTTTTCAATTTATAATATAAACTCTTCTGTCTGCCTGGGGAAACAAGGATCGCGCGCGAGGGTTGCTCGCGCGAGGGATCGCTCGCGCGGGCCGCTCGCGTGATCGCGCGCGCGAGTTTTTGCAGTAGCTTCGTCTTCTTCCCCAGAATTCCTCTGTTTCAGTTTTAAGGGTCCATTTTGACCTATTTTGCAATTCTGAATTAAATATGGCAAGTAATATATGGATCTCTCCGGTTTTTGACGAGGATTAATAATCTACGATCAATTTAACATAGTTCAATCTATAGCTCTAGAATTTTATGAAAGATTAAAAGATGATAAAACTTAATTTCTAATATACTTTCTCATATGAACAAATTAGGCCTCAATACTTTGGGTATAGCATATATGATATGTAATCTATCATATTTCATTCTAAAAACGAATTTTGGTTGAGTTTGGAAAAATTGTGATTTTCAAGCTATGAAATTTTCAACGTACAACATCAATAGTGGTTCATAAATTAACTACACAATTCAGTAAATAAGGAATGGATTACAATCTGAGTGAGTTAGTAATACTCACTGTGATATAGATTGAAGAAGTTGTTGAGAGAGAAATACAAGAACAAGAATTAAGAATTTCCAATTTCAAGCTTTGGCTATGGAGGATTGAGCTCTTCTCTCTCTATGAATTCTGTATTACTCTCTGTGTTCTCTCTTTTCTCTCAGTGTGATTGTGAAAATGTGCAGATGTGTGTGTTTGAGAGAGTATGTGAGTGTATATATATATAAACTTACAATCTTGGAGCCCAAGTTCATTGAGCTTCACTCAACAAACTAAAATCTTTTCTTAATTTCCTAATTTACAATACTAATATTAGTTATACACAACTATGCATACGTACATGAGTATATCATCAGCTTATAGGGGCCATGTAGATGCATTGGGGTCAAATTCAAGTTGTTTGGGAAATGGAGCTTGTGGCCTAAAGTTAACACACTCACACAAAGCATTGCCAAACAAGGACTAAGTCAATGATCACTTGACATAAATGGAAAGTAAAGTATATGTCACATCTTGCTTTACGTCTAATCCAAAAAACTGTGCAAGCTAAACGCGACGCGGATTGTTTTGAACGTAAACTGGTATTTTCGTGGCGCGGTGTTCATCACAAAAATACAGAAAATTCATTTTTTTGAAAGAAACAATTTTCCGGTTTTATAAAAATACAGTTTGAGTTAAAAGAATTTATTTTCACCGTTTTGGAAATACATATTTGAAATCCAACACAGGTATTGCCAAATTTTATAAAAATCGCATTTTGACCCCAAAAGTAATTTCAATTATGAGATCAGTCAAGAAATAAATTTTACACATAAGAATTGAAATTAAAATAAAAGCAGACAATGTATATTTAATTTTAAATATGACAAGACAAATGAATGAAAATGCAGGTTATTACAGAGTCATCTTCTAAGTGAACTCCCAACCCACGTGCTCACATCTGTAATTCATCACCAGCATTAATACCTGCAATGGTTATTTGAATAACCGCACATATTTTGATTTGTTTAAGCTAACACTTGGTGAATAAAATAGCAAATGCACCTGAAAGATAAACATGCTCGCATTCACATCTCTACATTTCATACTAGTCTTTGGAGTCTAACGTGTATGTTCCATACTCCTAATCCACAAATCCTCACTAATAAGTCCACGCGAAAAGGTAAGACCCACGATTATTTTCTTTAATCATGTGACCTTAATGGCTATATTGGCTCCACAAGATGGATTGGTACCACGTGCTCTTTTGACCCAAATAGCAACTAAATATGCTCAATTTACATATCACTATACTCTCATAAATCAAAGTGCTATTGGGTCAACTTATCAATATAATCGCCCAATATGAACTACTTAATATATATATCTAAACTAACACATGTTATTCATACAAAACATGAATACATGTCAAGAAATCATTCCAAAAACATAGTTGAATCACTCACCTCCGAATAACGCTCTTAAAATTCAATTTAAAGAAAACCCAAGCACAAAGAACGTGCAGAAGTCTGTCTAGTATAATTACTATCAATCAAAATTCCAATTATCAACTTTTATGAAAAATTCTAGAAAATAGCTTTTCGAAAAACTTAGCCAAACAAGGCCTAATAGGTATCAAAACGACGTCCTTACCTCAAGAGTTCAAATGTAAAATTTGGTGAAAAACCAGAGGACGAATGGTCGTCGTTTGGCGTCGAGAAGCCCTGAGCAATCAAATTCCCCTTTTGGCCTCTTTCTTGAAATTTAGGTTAAACTTTTATAAAATTATGAAAGTCATCTCTATCTATATATAGGCAACACTTCCAGAAAATGTGTTTACTTCCCCACGAGTTTTTGAAACTCCTAATCAGTCTCTGAAACTTTCTACACAGCTAATTCATAGATTTACAAGTGAGATCTCAAAATTATAAAAGTTTTCGACTAAGTTGCATTTGGTTGCTAAAATGCAAGTTTCTACATGCCTTTTACGAAATTGCTAATTAGCCTACCAAATTAATAGCATGTTAACTCGCCCTCACAAGGATACTAAAACTAACAACAGAAATATATTCTAAACCATAAAATAATACAGATAGTGAAATACACAGGTAAATATTTATTTTTAGATAAACATTTAAGGTATTACACAAAGAACGTCTCATACTCGGAGAGACTTCACAACCACAAAACACTCATTCAACACCGCCTTAGTGGGTTCTCTAACACAGATACCCAAATTGACTCGTGAGTCAAAACTCACTCACACAGGTGTCATAAGACACAACACATCACATTATCATGCATGACAATGAAATAACACAATTATGGGTGTTATAGCTCTTAAGTTGGCAACAGGGATTCCGACGACGTTTTGTTATCGTTCCTTCGTCGTCCACCGTCGGATTTGCGATCGAGGCCACCATTGACTCGTGGAGGTAAGGGGATCATATGCACATCTTTTATTTTCAATTTCGGTAACATTTTTCTAGCCACTATTCTTGGTTGATAACTTTCAATGTGTCAAAACTATGTAAGATGATAACCGATTAGGAATTGAGTTGAGAATTAACTAGATCAATTGGGGATTTCTACACTTAATTAGCTAATAATCTAAAGATGTGAGTGTTTTAATCCCAAAATTGGGTGTTTATATATGTTGATTGATAAATGTTATCATAGAATGCTTAATTCATGCTTATGTAGCTATATTGTGATGAATTTGGAGAAAAACATGTCAATAATGTAAAAATTGTCATGTTATATGCCTACTTACTTAATTGCTTATGTGGGTCGAAGGGAAGTCAAGTAGGGGTCACCATTTTATATTTCCCGTAGTGAAAGAATCAGAAACCCTCAAGAGTGGGGTATGGTGACGACCATAATGATATGACGGTGATGCCTTTGGGATCACCGAAGGGAGAGATACACTTTAAGCGAGCAAAAAGTAAGAAAGATCCAGGGTGTGACGGACTCAGAGGTGGTGGCAAGAGTTACATGACTTTTTGGAGACAAATTAGTTGTTGATTATGATAATTGTTATATTTACAAGTTAAATGCTCTAATAGCATGATTAGTTCTCTCACTAAGTGAAAGCTTAAACGAATATGTTTTCTGTGTGGTTATTTGTAACACCCGTACCCAGAAAATAAGATTACTGTGATATTAATGTGTATTAATTAAAGATAATTAATGCATGAGATGATTTAAGGTGGGGTTATGAACCCACAGGTAAAAAAGTGTTCAAATGCGAACATAGATAAAAGTTTTGTAAAAGGCAGAACTGGTATAAATGTGGGGCTCAATGAGGGTCTAATTAAAACATATGCATTTTGATGTTATTATATGGTTATATAATTACTTGTTTTAAAGTTTAAGGATATTATTATGTCTTATGATAGGTAAAGAGACCAATTTGGGTACCCATGCGAGGGCGTATTTGAATAAAATTCATAATTGGTAGGTTTAATAGCAACCTTATAATTTATGTGGGATCACGTTTGGAAACATGCGGGAAATAGATTAAATCCTTTTAGAAAAGGTGGGTAGTTAATGTAATTAACATGGGGGTTTCATAATAAACAATTAGAAATTGCTGGGGGTGTAAATGAAAAGTTATAAAAAAAAGAGATATACATCTCTTGCATGAGTATGATGACTCATTTCACCAAAACATAACAGTTGGGTATTGAGGAGAAAGAGATAACGGAGAGCTCTCAAGTCGGTGATGAAAATCTACGCGACGTTTCTCGCCGTTTCTTCGTCGTCCGGCGACGGATTCACGATCTGAGACCACTTTTGGACTCGTGGAGGTAAGAGGATTAGATGCACATCTTTTATTTTTAGTTTCGGTAATGCTTTTTCAGCGACTGTTCTTGATAGACGATGTTCTTGGTACCCAACTTATGTAGGACTATCACCGGTTAAGAATTGAGCTAAAACTTGGAAGGAATTGGGGCTGCTAGGCTTAATTTGCTAACAATTTGAGGAGGTGAATGTCCTAATCTCACAATTGGATGTTTAGTTATGTTCATGTAATAATTGTTGATAATAGTTGCTTAATTCTTGCTTAAATACATATATGTTGTTGAATTTGGGTAAAAAGGCATGTCTATGATGTGAATTTATTGTGCTTATATGCTAAGTGCCTAGATGCTTAAGTGGATCAAAGGAAAGTCAAGTAGTGGTCACCATTTCTAGGTCCTATATATAAGGGATAGGAAGTCCTCAATGATTAGGATATGGTGACGACCACAATGAAATGCCAGTGACGCCTTCGCAAGAGAGTACTGCGTGTTGCGCTATATGCTCCAAAAGTGAGAAAGATCCGGGGTGAGAAGGACCCGAGGGTGGTGGCTGGAATGACTTGACTTTCTGGAGATCAATTTGTTGTTGTTTATAATGAGTGTTGCATTTGCATATTAAACATTCCAATAGCATGATTAGTTCCCTCACTAAGAGAAAGCTTAAACGAAAATATATTTTTTGTTGTGGTTATTGAATAACCATCGCAGGTACAGCACGGGAAGAGGAGAGGAAATGATCCGCATGACGGGTTGGGCGTGGGTTTATGTGAGGTGTTAATATGTTCATATGTATGGATGTCTTGAAGTTAAGTTGTAGCTTTGTGCCTTAAAAGTGTAAACAACTTGTATTTTGGAAATGTAGGGAGCAACTTGTGTTTTGGGAATCCTTGTAATATGTCAAGTTCACATATAGTATGATTGTGCCCAATGTCATAACTTGTATTTGTGAGTCAAGAGTCATGTGTAAAGTTGGGAAGGAACTTGGGCATGTTAAGGTAAATTTTTTTTTTTTGTGTTGTAAACCTTAACTTGATTCCTTATGTTAGATACTCATGTATATGTTGGGAGAAATGAGATTTTTGATGCTAAATCATGATCCATGAGGAGATTTGTGTGTGTTTGATTGTTACCTCACACTTAGATATGTTGAGCAAATGTTTTTAAGCACTTGAAAATGGTTTTGGAATGATCTTTAATGCTTCCATAAAGTTTGGGGATGTTTGGAAGAAGTTTGGACTTGAAAAATGATGTTTTTTAGCAGTAGGGAGTTGTTCTGCAGAAGCCGAATCGATTTGGCCTTTCCACGGATCGATCCACCCTTTCTCGGGGACATTCTGCCTCAAAATCAATGAAATGGATCGATCCGCCCTTTTCGCGGATCGATCCGCCCCTATAAATTTTGATTGTCCACTTTTACGGAAACAAGCATAACTCTTTCTAGAAAGATCGGATTCGCGCGCCCTTTTTTGAGTTGCAATCGGGAATCAAAGACCTATCTTTTGGTATAAAATTTGTTATACCTTATAAATGACCATTTTTCCCTTGGGTCTAATTTGTGCCAAGAAAGCTCTTTTATGGAGTCTAAAACATGTTTTTCTTCATGATTAGTGTATGGTTTGGTGTGTGGGCTTTGTTACATGTGTCCTAATCCGCTTGGGGTGGGTTGGGGTGTGACATTATTGAATAACCACCGCAAGTACAGGACGGGAGGAGGAGAGAAAATGACCAGCACTATGGGTTGGGCTTGGGAGTTGTGGATAAGAAAATCATGAGCAGCAACCACCACACTACCCTCGACTCAAACTTCTATGTATTAGGGTGATGTGCGGAAAACACTCCGTTGCCGCTAGATATGCTAATTTAGGTCTATCACATGATCGAATTTCGCCAATCCTCTATTGTCAAAGTAACTAGATGCAACCTCAATCTCATATGCTTCCTCTCCCTATCTCCATTGGGCTCCAAAATGTAGCATCAAGTTCCATTTACTCCATTGTGCTACAAATGCAGAGGTTATACACACACAGGAGAGTTAATTTCTCATCATCTCATGCTCACCTGGATTTTCTTATATATTTATATGATTCATGAGATCCACATTTCATCAGGGAGAAAAATTATTTTAATGTACCACTAGGTATAGTGATCAACATCTCATTGCGCTCTCTCTCTCTCTCTCTCTCTCTCTCTCTCTCTCTCTCTCTCTCTCTCTCCAATGTCTATATCACCAAGTTTAGTTTTGGGTGAAAATTTTCCTTTGTTCAATGAATAATCAAAGTGCTAAGATTTACTATAGTACTATGGAGAATGGGTTGAGAACTTCTCTATCTAGATTTTCTAGAGAGAGAGTAGAGATGACTGCTTCCCTCCCACCCAGGGGTGGCCATCGGCCCGCCTGGCCAGCCCAACCCGGCCCTAATTTTACAGGGCTTGGGCAAAGAGGTTAGCCCGTAGGGATGGACCTGGCTAATTTTTTAGGCCCTATTGATTTTTCGGGTTGGGCTTGGGCATGACTAATGAGTCCCTCTTAGGCCAAGCCCAGCCCGCCTATATATATTATACACATATATACTAATACACATATACATATTAAAATCCATACTACATAGATTTCTTTAGAAGCAACAAATAAACCTAATCTGACCCTTGTGTGGAGAGAGGTTCTGAAGCATCTTTATGGAAGCCAAGTGCAAATCCTTCTGAGGAACCTCAATAAACTGAACCAAATTGTTAGTAGCACCAGAACTTTTAATGGTAGTAACAACAAAACCATTTATCTTCTCTCTCTCTCTCTCTCTCTCTCTCTCTCTCTGAATAGTTATACTTATATATATGTGTGTATATATGTACACATTTCTGTGTATATATTGACGGTATTGGTTAATATAAATTTGTGTATATATATACATTCAAGATCTTGAATGAATTTGATTGAGATTGGTTAGAAACCCAATTCGTTGGCTGATAGAAGGAAAAAAAAATTGTATTGCTGGGCTGGGCTCGGGCTTTGGGATCTTATGCAGGGCTGGGCTTGGGCAACTATTATTAGGCCCATCACGGGCTAGGCTGGGCTGTGCTTGGGCATAGATGACTGCCCTTAATTTGTAGTGTGAGCCCAGCCTGGCCCATGACCACCCCTACCCCTCTTTATGTTTCGGCGTCTAGCCCCTTCTGCCCTTCTCTCCCTCTCTCTCTCTCTCTCTCTCTCTCTCTCACACACACACACACACACACACATACACCCTTCATCCATGTTTTGTCCCAGTCCAAATAAGGGCCTGTTTGGATCCTCCGCTTCTTCTGTGAACCTTTTTCCCTTCCTTTATGAAGGTTGTTTTCCTTATCTCGCATCACTTCTCCTTGGGTTTAAGATGGTAGTTATTACCCAGACCAGTCTTGCAATAGTATATTGGCTTTTTGGTCTTCACTGGATTATGATTGGTGGCTTTAGAGCTCTCTTCTATAGCTGTACTACTTTCCCTGTTGCAACTTTTGCTACCATGGAAGCTTTTTCAAGCAACTTCGGTTGCCTCCTTTGGTGAAGCTGCTTCACTTGTTTGGTCTTGGCTTTGTGTCGTCTTCTTTCTTTATATTGTCTTTACCATTTACAAGTTTGAAGTTGTCCTAGGTTTCGGATCTTGCTACGTGACAGCCTTTGTGGTGCAGTGGTGGATTCCTCGTACAGCTGGCAGAGTGTTTTCAATGGTCGCTTATGCTACCTTATCTATTGAACCTTTGGTTGTTTTGTTTTAACTTGTTCTTTTCTTTATTTTTGTTGTTTATTTGGTTTTCTGTGTAAGGTTTGATATTCATTAATGAAATTTTAGTTATTGACCCAAAAAAATAAATAAATGAAAAGGTAATATGGTCATTTCACTTAAATTGTTAACTTTGTCAACAGTCTAACTTTTGTCTAAACCAAAAGGAGGGTTATCTATCACTAGGGGTGAAATTCGGTCGGTTTTGGTCGGCTTTGGCAACAATACTCTACCGAATCGACTATGTCGAAATCCTTAGATCAGGAACCGATTTCGACCGTGGTAGTGGGGAGTCGGTGCGACACTGACTATATAAACAGCAGTCGGTGTCGGTCGGTTCCGGTTTTCCGACAAGCATTTGAAATTTCTTTTTTTCAGAGGATACAAGAGGAAATTAATCAATCAATTGTAGACAGAGAAGGGGATGTGCAGAGATTTTGAGAGATACAAGCAGAGATTTTGAGACTCAAAAACAAAAATCAATCAATTGTAAAACAGAGGGAATCACTAAACTCAAACTATCAACAGAACTGACACAAATCTCAACATAGAACATAGATTTTCAGAGGAAAAGTGTAGGGGTTACCTTGTGTTCTTCAGTGGTGTTTGTCTAGAGAGAAGCAAGTTCTTCCATGGTGTTCGTCTATGGTGTTCGTCCAGAGAGAGAAGCAAGTTCGTCCATGGTGTTCGTCCAAAGGCTTCGTCCAGAGAGAGATAGCTTCGTCCATGGTGAGAGCTTGTGTGTCAGTGTGTATATAATAGAGAGAGAGAGAGAGAGAGAGAGGTGCAGACGTTGATTGAGGGTGAAAGATAGGCTTAGAGAGATAAAGAGAGAGTGTAGAGAGAGAAGGGGATGTGCAAAAATGAGGGGGGGTTTGGGTGGCTAGGGTTAGAGAGTATAATATTCTATATATATTGTATATAATATATCTATATATAAGATACCATTAAATTGATCGGTTTTCAGTCGGTTCTCGAAATTTTAATGCAAGAATCGCCTACCGAACCAAAATGATCAAAATTGGGAATTTTGAAACTGCAGACCGACTGCCATGTTTAAACACCGACCTAAACCGCCTAAATCAGTCGGTCGGGCCAATTTTTTGAAAAATCGTTACACCCCTATCTGTCACATTTTGAACCACAGGGAGGTGATGTGAAAATAGCCCTAATCGCAGGAGGGTAAGCTGTATTTAACCCTAAATTTAAAAATCTATTTTCTAATTTGCTTCCTTCTCTTTTTCTCTATAATAACATCTTGAAAATTTTAATTTTCATGATATTTAACATGGTGTAAAATATAAGAAAAAACTCAAGGGTCTTTATCCTAACATTACCTCCATTACAAAGGCATTAAGCCAATTTTCCTTCAACTTCCAATTAAAAATTGTCGAAATTAGGGATTTCACACTAGTTTAATACATTTTTACTACTCAGATCCAACAAAATCTAATTCTACCTCCAATTGGATAGTTCTAGATGTTGGAAAAATAGGAAGGATACGGCTATGAATCTGATTGAGGCGTGCGATAGTTTGCACTGTCCTTAAGAACAATTTCGCCCCTCGGAGTCAATGACTCGATGCACAAGGTCTCAGCGCTATGCTCTCCAGGATTCAGCAATCAGTGTCTTCCAAACGTGCACTCGAATTGGAAGACTATTTGAGTGCTTAGAATGGCTCCAGAAATAATAAGGAATTTTTCCAAAATGTAGTTTTTGAAGATTACAGAAAAGATAGAGGAATTTTCTATCTGTAAAATGGAAGAGAGAATGCTATTTATATTAGACAAACTGCCCAATGGTCATTTTATTAAAAACAAATTTAATAGCCTCCAATGGCCATATTTTTAATACAGGAGTTAATAGCCTCCAACGGCCATATTTTTAATACAGGAGTTAATAGATTTAATAGCCTCCAACGGCCATATTTTTAATATTGGAGTTAATAGATTTAATAGTCTCCAACGGCCATATTATTAATACAAGATACTAGTCACATCAATGTAAATGACTTTGTTTGCATTTTTGAAATAAAAAAACCCAATGCCCAAATAAGAGGAAACCCAAAACTCCAACAATCCCCCCCTATTTAAAAAATTTAAACAACACATAAAAGGATGGAGCAAGAGAATTCAATGCATCAAAATTGGTGTCTTTAGGGCTATGAACCAGTCCCTAGGAATATAAGAAGTGACTTACAAGGATTTGGTGAAATAAAATTTCTATGAACCAGAATCCCTTAACGTAAACCAGTCGTCTTATACCCACATTGATTCCTCATAATCTGAGCAACTCTAATCGATGTGGCACTTCTAGGCCTTGCGCTAGTCCTGAATTTTCATAAGTGCTCTAGAAAACTTGCCTACGTTTTCATAGAAAGCGGCCCACTTTCACACTTATATAGGTGAATCCATCAAGTATGCATTGCAATTAAACATACCATCCATTCAGTATGGACTATGGAATTCATTAAGAGTTTAACTCAACCTTTCTCATTGCAATTGCACTATACACCATGGGAAATGGACAACAAGATAATCAAATTATAGTGCATCTCAAATCAACCAATGACTTGTTATTACCCATATGAACCTATTTCTTGGGTTCTCCAATTACATAGGTTGGGTTACCATCATTGTTGATTTTTGTTATAGGCATAAGCCCCATTCCCCTCGATGTTTTAGACACTAGTTTTTTCCCTAGTGGTATTGTTAAATGGTCAGCCAAAAACACTTATGACCTTATTAAATTAAGAGATATAATTTTATCTCAAACAGCTGTCTCACAATATTATATCTTAGGTGTATGCGCCTACTCATGTCATTATAGGACTTAATTATAACCCGGCCTAAATCAGCCTGGCTATCACAATGTAAAGAAACCAATGGAACTGGTTTATTCCAAATAGGAATATCTGCTAAGAAGCTTTTAAGCCACTTATCCTCAATACCAAATTTTTCAAGAGCTACAAACTCCTATTCCATTGTTAACTTAGCTGTGCAAGTTTGCTTGGACGACTTTCAAGATGCTGCACCTCCACTAAGTGTAAAAATAAATTCACTCATTGAATTTGTCTTATCTGAATCCGAAATCCGATTTGCATTACTGATTTTTGAAAATACATACTTTCCTCCCCCAAAAAATTTGGCTAAAATTTGTCCTTGAAAAAACCAAAATTTAAATTCTTTTAAATTTTGAAGTATGCAATACATTTTAAAAAATAAGTTCTTCATTATCTCTGGATATACTACATTTTCAAAAATAATTTCTTCACGGGGTTGATATTTAACTCTAAGTCTCTAGTACCAAAATATTAGTACTAAGAGAGCCATCAAGTAAAAGTGTAAAACACTTCATTTTCTCTTGACGAGTATTTCTTGTAACAATTATATTGTTACACATATGCCTACAAGTACTCAAATTAATTAACCATCCTCCAAAATTTGTCATGAACTTTACTTCCATAAACGTAACCACAAATGGTTCTTCGGACACATTAGCCTGGGAATAGATTAATACTTTCGTCAATTCTTGACCAGAGAGCTTGATTTATTTTTTCATAAAACAAATTGATTTGAAATCATTTTATTTGAAGGAGATTTTATATATCGTCTAAAGCAATTCTGTCTATGTGTATCTACATAGAACTCTTATTGCACAAGCAATTAGAGGTCTAGTTCTATGTACCAAACCTTGAACTACCAATAATACAATCACATATCTTTTGATAAATCATATCATGCTCAAATGTGATTTAATCTAACACTTGACTCAAAATGTGTCCAAAAAGGTTTGCAAAGAAAATTATTAACTCAAAACCTTTTCCAATATAATGATATTGACCATTAGAAGCCAATAATAGCTATTGTAATTTAAAATCCACAAAATTACACTAGCTTCATCCAAATCTTTCATCAAAATAAAGTGACAAACATTTATAGAATTAATATTCTTATGTAAACATATCATAACGCATGCTCTATCATTGGGTAAATGATAAAAACATTTGTCACTTTCCTTTTCAAACTCTTTGGAAAATAGTTTAATCAAAATTTTCAAATCACTGGTTGGGTGCCAGTTTTAAAACATATAACAAGTAAACAACTATTCACACTTTTTTTTATTCGGATCCATAAAACCCTACCGGTTTATCCAAATAATTTTCCACCTCTAATTCTCCATTTAAAATTGCAGTTTTAACACCCATTTGATAAATATTATAAACTCATGAATATTATCAACAACTAATAAATTCAAATGGAAGTAAAACAGGGGAATAAGTATCCAAGAATCAACAGTAGCTTCACATAAGACTCTAGTATGAAAGTTCCTTAGGATTAAAAATCCAAACATAAGCCAAATATCCCAATATCCAAAATTAATCAAACTTAGAATTTATTATTATTATTATTAGTTTATTTTTATTTTTATTTTTGGTTTAAAATACTCAAAAAGAGTAATTTTGTTTTAGAGAGTGGCACTCTATTAAAAACAAAAATCATATCATTAGTAAAGCTTATCCCCAAATATTTGAACCATCTCAATTGGATTTCAAAATGAAAAAGATACGCGAATCAAAGTTATCAGGTCAGAATTTTGCAAAGAGGACCACACCCTTTAATCTCTCACGCCTATCTCAATATACATATCACATTCCAAACACAACAGCTAAGTGTTGGTCCACACCCCATCTAATATATATAATAGATATATTATCTATAAATTATAATCCAACATTGAATTGAGGGAGAAGAGAATCCCAAAGACTCCCTTTTTCATAGCTTAAATTAAAGACACTGTTCAGCATAAAATATAAACTACATTTTCTCCTTAGAGATTTCGGTTCAACACATATAAGAGAGAGAGAGAGAGAGAGAGAGAGAGAGAGAGAGAGAGAGAGAATAAATTGACCATTCTTATTTTATTTATTATTAATTTTTTGTTTTGTTTTTTTTTGTTTTTTTGTTTTAAGGACTTCTTTGTAACCACTAATTCAAAAGCCATAACTCACTACATATATACCAGCTTTGATTAGCAGATTGAAACGGATCACTACAATGGGTATATTTTACGCATTTATCTTGATGACAACATGTGACGGCTGTAAATTGAATACAAATGAATATTTCATCAACTCACAATCATTAAGTTACTCTTATACGGCTGCTCACAAACAGCACTGAATCCCCTCACAGTCAACAAGTTCTTCCACATAGAGTGAATCTACCTCATAAAAATCACCATTAAGGGATTCAAAATAGACAGCTATGAGCTATCTTCTTTTGAAGAGATAAAAGTTGAATTCATATGAACTATTATGTAGCTATATGTGTATTTACAAATCTTGTTGGTTCAAAACATTTTATCTGACATTACCATATGTAATCAAAAACAAAGACATGTAACTGTGAAGTTAAAATAGTTTTTAATGATATAAATAAATCTGTTGACTCTTTTAAACCTGGAAATATAAGTCCTTAGTAACTTTGTGAGATATGGAAGTCCAACTTCTTTTTTTTCCATAAATTATCATATCCATTGGGCAATAAAAATGTTATAACCATTGAATAATAATGGACAAACTCTTAAACCAATATTCATTGGACAATAAAATAGTCCAAGAGTTAATAACGTTTGTGAAACCATACACAATTTGTATAGACAACAATTGTTCTCTTGTAATGAAAGGTTCTGCATTTAATCACAAAACAGTAATTCACCTATACATACATTATTCTATAGAAAAGGTTTAATAATAAATATATTCAGAGTTGAAATTGTTATTTTCCTATAGATTATTCTCAATGTGATAATATCTTCTTCACCTTGTAATGCAGGTTAGATCTGATTGAGAATCTATGAAGATTGATGTTATGTACAACTACTGTACAAGTCTTTAAAATGCAAGTTTTCTTTGGATGGGGACCACCAGAACATGCCACTGCTCACAAACCAACCATTGTATGGGGTGGCTTAGTGGTCATGATCCTATTAGAAATTTAAATAGATAGAAATAATATTACCGGATTATTGAGTCGTTTCGCGTTGATCATAGCAGCATTGGACTTTGTTCTTAAGATTGTTGGAAAAATAGGAAGGATACGACTATGAATCTGATTGAGGGGTGCGATAGTTTGCACTGTCCTTAAGAACAATTCCGCCCCTCGGAGTCAATGACTCGATGCACAAGGTCTCAGCGCTATGCTCTCCAGGATTCAGCAATCAGTGTCTTCCAAACGTGCACTCGAATTGGAAGACTATTTGAGTGCTCAGAATGGCTCCAGAAATAATAAGGAATTTTCCCAAAATATAGTTTTTGAAGATTACAGAAAAGAGAGGAATTTTCTATCTGTAAAATGGAAGAGAGAAGGCTATTTATATTAGACAAACTGCCCAACGATCATTTTATTAAAAACAAATTTAATAGCCTCCAACGGCCATATTTTTAATACAGGAGTTAATAGCCTCCAACGGCCATATTTTTAATACATGAGTTAATAGATTTAATAGCCTCCAACGGCCATATTTTTAATATTGGAGTTAATAGATTTAATAGTCTCCAACGGCCATATTATTAATACAAGATACTAGTCACATCAATGTAAATGACTTTGTTTGCATTTTTGAAATAAAAAACCCAATGCCCAAATAAGAGGAAACCCAAAATTCCAACACTAGATTCAGCAGATCAAGCCTCACTCTTGCAAAGGTTTAGATAGAATAAGACAGAGAGCATGAAACAATGGAAATTTATCAAATTTATATTTAAACCACACATGATATTATAATCAGTTGTAGATAAATACATAAATGAGATATACATAATACTTATCACACAACTCTTGAAAGAGAGGATTGAAGCAAATCTTTTCACAGCTTCCTTTAACATCCTACCTCAGATTTTCAAAGATATCTCAAATTTGAGTTCTTCTTTTGAATGGAGAGACTAGGAAATTAAATTGGAGCTTTTTGAGTCCATCGCGAGGACTTCGAATCAATCGTACGTGCAAGAATTCTTCAAAAACTTGATGGGTTTTGTGCTCGTGGATTCGAAAACCAAAGGGCAAGAAATTTGCTTCCGATGCTTCGTAGATACCAATTTCCCTACCACGTTTCCCCGTGTCCGAATCTCAAAATGTAATGTCAATGGAACCTCAAAGCCATTGTTGGAGATTGTTAAATTTGATCCGGCTCCATAAAGGGGAACCTTGGTTCCTTCCAAGTCCACGGACACAATTCGGTGACTCTTTCGCGGATGATAATATTTCTTCAACTGCAATCGTAAAATTCAACCAATTTGATCTTTAAATCTCAACTTACAATATGTGAAAAGAAGAAAAGGGGAACTAGAATGGACACCAAATCTAATGATCCATCACAATACCCACAATTTGAGTGCATCATTTTCCATACAAAAGACAGCTTGAGTTCAGAAGAGCACAAACAAATGTGACATTTTAAGTTGAATCTTAACTAGTAAATCCAGGATTTATATGTCCATCACCTTTACACTCCATTTGGTCTGTGGATTTAGAGCAGGAAAAGGAAAGGTAAGGAATAAGAGTAGGAAAATTATTTCTGCACTGTTTTTCATAGCATTTAACACTACAGTACTAGAAATAAAATTCTGAAATAGAGTAGGAACTCTTTTCTTGAGGAAGTGAAGTGATTCACAAATTTAGAAAATCTTACTCGCTATATCCTATTCTAAGAGTACTTTATTCCATTTTAAGATGTCCCAAGTTAAGAATCTATTTAAAAAGTTGACATAATTTAACTACACCTTTTCAATCTTCCTTTTATTATTTAAAACTCGCTTTTCATTTGATGTCACACTGAAATTTTAACCTTAGAAGAAGGGCAATAATGAAAAGTTAAAACATTTTCACAACAATAAAGAGCTTCCTTAAACAGTTGGAATTCCACAAATGGGTCCCTTAATTTGGGACGGAGGGAGTAATATACTTTTTCACAAAATCTTCTTTTTCTTCCTATTTTCCTCATATCAACCAGCAAAACAAGTGTTCTTCTCGGTGCTTTGTTTTCCTTCCCTCATCAAGCCATTAACCAAACAGAGACTTAACTGACCAATTTGAATATGAAAAATCGTTCATGATCTAATTACCATAATTATGCATACAAGTACTGACTCATATATGCAGATAGGGTTAGAAATATCACCTGACCGGTTGCCACAACAATCTGCGAATAGACGAGATTGACAGGAGTGGAGCTAACATGAATGCCAAAAAATGTAGCTGGGTTGTATATGTTCATTCTCAGTGAGCCATTCACTGTCACCATCCTTGTTGGGACCCCTGTGAAGTCCAAACCCTCTCCGATGTATAAGTTATTTACTGCCAAGCTCTGCAAAGATCATTAACAACATTAATCTGACTGGGAAAATGATCTCCCTCTGTGTGTGTGTGTCTGTGAGTTATGCATACGTTTATATTCATATAAGAAATACGTAAAGTCACTCTAAAGTTTCATTGTTTCTTGAATGGTATTGACTATTGAGTAAAATGTAGTATTGAAAAATTATCGCAAAGAATATGAGGTGTATCACCCCTGGTGAATTAAGTCGAATAGTTTTTTTTTTTTTTGAACGGCAAAATTAAGTCGAATAGTCAACTGTAAAAAGAGAAAATCAGCGAATGTAGTTAGATAAAAAGTAGCTTATTCTCTATATGTGGCACGCTTTTCAAAGGATCAAAACCTACCATCATCATATTTGCTCTTTAAACAAATTATGACTTCTTATTGAAGGTTTTTTAACTTCAAGATTCATTTACTACAAAAATATGATTGTTCTGATCCTTAAATCTGTTGCTTCCCTCATTGCATGCACAAACTCACCTCAACTAATCCTTACCTCAACATCTTTGGATTCAACTACATGATCTTCTACAATACGTTATGTATGCAGGCACGGGCTCCACCGAAATGAATGGTCCAGATCTTTATGTACACATTTTATTTGCACGTAGCATTACCCTTCTTGTTGAGTAATAATTGGTGCACATAAAATGTGCATATAAAGTGCACCAATCATTACTCAACAAGAAGGGTAATGCTATGTGCACATAAAGATCTGGACCATTAATTTCGGTGGGTCCTATGTATGCAGGCCCGGACTCCACCGAAATGAATAGCCCAGATCTTTATATGCACATTATATCATTACGCTTTCTTGTTTTTCCACACATAATCCATCTTAGCCTACCGTATACAAACTTTGAATCATATTAGAGAGAACAATTTACAAACCAAATCAAATAAACTCTGATTCCTTTTAACACACATGTTCATCTTCATATCATTATAAACACATTTCCAGTTATGATAATATAGTGCCAATATTTATCTCATACATTATAAAATGCAAAGAATGAAATAAAGATATTACTAATTAATAAAAGGGGGGGAAAATGGTATACCTTCACAGTAATTTCTGCTTTATAAGGCCTTCCTGCACCCCAAATAATCAAACAAAACACACTAAAAAGAACAACAAAACCAAGCAAAGCAATCAAAGCTTGGAATCTCCTTGACAACCCTTTATTCTCATCAATATCATCATACTTTCCCTCTTCAACAATCACATTACACTCGGGCCAACCCTTATCGTTCCTTTTCCGACCCATTTTCCGGCCCGAATGAGACCTAAAAATACCAGAAAACCGACTAGAGGAGGAATTTCTAGAGTGACGGCCAAATGAATGGTGTGAAGGGGACTCCATTGGGGAAGTGAAATTAGGGGTACCCTGCAATGAGGAGGACTTGTCCCCACCATCATGAGACTCCCTTGAAGGGCTTTGTACATAGTACACTGGCCTTTTTGGAGACCTAGATGGTGATGATGGGGCTAAACTTGTAATATCAGACTCAGACTTTATGTGGTTCATGTTTCAACAACCTCCCAAGAATTGATCTAAAAAAAAAAAAAAAATACCCAGAAAAAAAATTCACAAGAAAAGTGATATTTCAATTCATATGGCAATTTTTGACACCCACAAGTTGAAGAATACAATATGATAGAATTATAGATTGTGGAGAGAAGAAAACTAGTAAAAGTTTTGGAGACCTAGATGGTGATCATGGGGCTAAATTTGAAATATCAGATTTAGAGTCTGTGTGAATAATTTTTCAAGAAACAATGAAGAATACCCAGAAAAGTTCAAAAGGGAAGTGGAATTTTCAATACATTTGGCAATTTATAATTTATAAGGAAAATTTTGATAAAGAGAAGCTGAAGAACACAAAAATTGCAGAAAACAAGTGAAAATTCGGATTGAAGTGATTAATTACAAGAAATGATTCAATAATGCAGGAATTTGCAGAAGAATTGAAACTAAGTAGACATAAAAAAATAAAATAAAATAAAAAAAGGAACTAAAATCAAAATGCTAAATAACACTAGAATTTAAAGAATGTGAAAATTTTCAGACCAACAATGGTGGACAGCACACTAAACAGCTCAGCTTCCCTCTCTCTCTCTCTCGCTCTCTCTCTTCTCTCTCTGTCTCTTTCTCTAATGAAGCTCAGTTTTTATAGCAAGAGTGAGGGGTTTGGTAGTTATGAACGAGCAATGAGCAGAGCTTCTGAGAGAGAGAGAGAGAGAGAGAGAGAGAGAGACAACAGTTATTAGCCGCGGCTGGAGGCCTGACACCGAACCTCATTCCGAGCCAACGCAGACCATAGGTTGGGGAAATAAGTGTCGGCAGCTAATAATTATCAGCTACGGATTGGATATGTTTATTAATGGTTTTTTGGGGGGATTTTTTACATGCGACCTAATCAAGATTCGGAGTGTCCAATAGTGCCAATGGTTTTATATAGTATATCTGTAATTTGTTAATATATATATATATATATATATATTTTAAGCATAATGTCCAGTATAATAAATTAGGTAGTTCTATAAAAAAAAAATTTACAATTTCTTTAGTAAATGACAAGACATCTCGTTTAACATGGTCAAATAATAATCCTCGTGATCAATGCTATATGGTGATCTATTCATATATATATATATATATATATTTTGTCCAAAAAAAAAAAAAACTATTCATATATTTGTGTATGTACCCCAAAAAAAAAAAAGTACGTGTACATATATGTCTAGTTTTAGGGGGAAGAAAGTGGCTAGATCTTCTTTTATCTATTTCAGGCAAGTGTTTGGTGCAGTGGTAGCTAAGATAAGGAAATATGTGAACAACATAAAACAAAATGAGTAAAAGAAAAAGAGTTGGTGGACCGTGGTTTTTAGTAAAAGCTCGGTCTTTAACTTTTAATAATTGCTTCGCCCAAAAATATATAATAATAATTGGAAGTGAGTGGCACGACTCACTTAACCATGGTACACTGGGCCCATGCATCAATGGGCTACAAATTAATTAGACAAAATTCTCTAATATAAAGTTGTCATGAACAAAACTGAGCCTTAGTTTTGCTATTGCTTCATCCCTCATAAGTGGGCCTGGCCTTAACAAGGATGAATTTATACTTCTCTGGGGACGAAATGACTTCTAGATATCAAATGCGTACGATTAGGAATTTAGGGGTAAGGGTGCAATCAGTTTGGTCGGTTTTGCGTGGTTTTCAATTGATTGGTTGATTTTGGTTCGGTTCAATTTTTTTTATATTTATGGCAAAATTTTTAGTTCGGTTTCAGTTTGACACTGTAAACATTTTGTGAGAATTGACCGAACTGATCGATTCAGTTCGATTTTTCGGTTTGGTCTTTCGCCCCTAATTAGAGGTATGCACGGTTTGGTTTGGTTGATAGTTTTTTTTAAAAAAAATTTCATGTGTAAAAAATTGACTGAATAAGGTCAGTTCGATTATTTTTGTCAATTTTCATCGGTTCGGTTTGGTTTTAAGCTATGTGTAATTAAAAAAAAAAAAAACCGTGGTGGTCGGTTTGGTCCAGATCGAAAGGTGTAGTCAATGGACAACAGGAGAATATTTTTATACTACCCCTTGTTAGTCCCGAGGGACGGAGGAGGCTAGGTTAGCTGAAAGATGGTTATCAGTTCAAGAACGTAAGGTCACCCTATTTTTTTAGGATAAGAATGGATAGAGAAAATACCTTGAGCCAATGTTCTAGTACTAGGCACTAACACGCTGAAGTAACTCCATGCCAAGTACTCAGGGAAAAGCTCGAACAACCTTCAACAAAATGGATTTTTTTCACACCCCTAGTACGGATGAACATTAACCGGTCAGTCCGCACGACCCGCTCGGTCTAACTCAATGCATAGAGTGCATTTCACTCACCCACCACTACCATGATATTATGTGCCGTAATCACTTTCTATTTTACCCCTACTTTAACAATACAATTACAGAATATGAGATGAGTGAGATATATGTCAGCATTGTGGTGGTAGGTGAGCAAAAATACACTCAAGAGTACGGGCATCTAAAGTCGACGACAATTTTTATGATAAAATCAAGCGATTTGATCGTATCATATAACTAAAATCGGGTACAATGTTGTGTATCTTAGTTATAATTTTTTATTATTTTAGGTACAATTTTTGGACCTAAGCAAAACAACTATGAAAACCACCTTGGTACAGTGTTTTGTGACCGACTTTAATAGTTTTATAGTTTTTTGCTTAGGTCCACGCCGGTACTGGCCCAAAGAAACTAATGCAGTTGCTTTTGACCCCCATCCTATAGGCCACTAACCAAATAATGTATTTTTAATATATATATATATATATATATCAATACCCTCGTACATAATAGGCTTAACATTTGACGTGCTAGCTTTACTGTTCATACTTTTTGAAGTTGAATTACCATTTTGCCCTTCCGTACTCCAACTCTATCACTTCTGCTTCAGGCTACTATTGTCAATTAGCGCACATAGGAACTTGCGAAAACACGTGTATTATGAGAGAAGAAGCCGCGTGGAATTTCTCTACTTTCGTCCTTTCTCTCTCTCTCTCTCTCTCTCTCTCTCTCTCTCCTCTAAACTCTCCCTCTCCTCACTCTCTCTCTGTTCCCCAACATCACAGAACACCACCACCACCACCCACGTTGTTGGTGTTCTTGCCCTCATCAACATCTCTCATCTCAGTGACCACCACCATGGTACCCGACCACACTACCACCAAATCCTATCGCAGACCAAACCCACCATCACCATCATCATCATTTATCCTTCTCTAAATCCATAAATCCCGTCGCACACCAAATCGGTCGCCACCATCACTGTTAGCCCCAAAGTGCTATTCCACTAGATTAAATGGATAATTTTGATGATTAACAAACTACTTAGTTGTATTTTCTAATGATCTTAGGTTGATTAACTCGCAGGAAACATCTTACATCAATATATGTTCACTTGATCGTATATCTTCTCATTACATAAAGTCTTGGTGATTTGTGCTCAATAGTTTCAAGCCAAACGGAGCTTTACAAGTTGAAGAATCCTGTCTTAATCATTCTCTAGGACTCTATGTAAGCAAATTATTTATGTGAACATCTTACTTAAGGGCTCAAATTTGATTGGAAAAAGGTTTTACATAGTTAACCTAACATATCTTTAAAAATCTGCAAAGAGCAGTCGACTGTGAAGTCGTTTCAGTCGACTGATCATCCAGTCGACTGGACAGTCGACCTGTGTACACAGAGATGCTAACTGTGTGCAATCCAGTCGACTGCCCTCCCGACGCAGTCGACTGAACCTTGTACTTTTTCTAAAGACAGTCGACTGCCCTGTGAAGTCAGTCGACTGAATGTCTGCGATAAACACAGTAACGGCTAGTTAACTGCACTTAATGAAGCATTTATTTCTCCTAACTACTTCCAACGGTTGGAAATCCTAAGGAAGCTATAAATGCAGATATTTGAACTTCATTTAATACACTTTTTGAAAAATCCAAATATAAACTTCATCACATTTATTCCTTGAGCCCTAGTTTTGGTGAGATCATAAATTCTATTGCTCTAGTCTTCATTTGTATATCTTAAGAGCAATTTATTGTGAAGCTTAATCTTGTATTCATCCACTCTATTGAGAGAGCCTTCATTCTTGTATCAATCTTATTTCTAAAAGTAGTGTGTATCAAGGGTTGGTGTAACCCTAGTTCAAGTGAAAAGGATTTTCTTCCTTGAAGAGATTGTAAGGGTTTAATCTTCACTCGAAGGAGATTGTGATAGTGAAATCCTTAAGAGGTGTTCTTGAGGGGTGGAAGTAGGGCGCGGCGTGCGGTTTCCCGAACCACCTAAAAATCGGTTTGCATAGTATCTTTTCTCTCTATCTTTCTTTTTCCATTGTGATTTTTCTTATTGGGCAAGTTAATTTGAACAATTATCAAATTAGTTTTTAAAACCTTATTCACCCCCCCCCCCCCCTAAGGTTTCCTTTTAGGGCCAACAATCACCATCATCATAATCTCTTGCAGATCCTACATATTTCATTCATAGATCTCTTTCTGTACTCTCTCTCTCCCAAAATTTCTGTGCATATTCTCTGACTCAAACCCTAAATCTCTCCCTCCACCAGCGCCCGCTGCTTGGATTTTGGATTTTAATTTTTTGATTAGTCGCGCCTCCACCGCAGACCACCCACACCAAACCAGGCCACCACCATCGCTCGCCGCCTTGCAACCGCCGCTACCAATAATTAACCTCATCTCTAGCTCCACCATCACTCACATCCCTGCCCTGCAACCGACAGTCGCGCCTCCCCAGCAATCCCTATCCTTCGTCAGTCATTTAGGGCACTTACTCAGCCTGTGTAGTTTTAACTTTAAGAAAAGGTCCAGTCCCATTTAAGGCTTTGTTAATTTCAAAGTCCAATAAATCTACTTCTACTATATCTACTAATCTACTAACATATATAAACGAGCGAATGTCTGGGTTTGTGTGTCAATTCTGAAATCAATTTTTTCAATTTCGGTATTTCTCTGTTTGTTCTGTCCTTTACGGTAATTGCATAGTCGGTCAAATACCATAATATCCCTTTAGTATATCATAATTACTAGTACATGTGTACAGCTTCATAAGGATATATTGATTTGTTAGAGGCTAATTCTATCTTTCAGACAATAATTACATTCAAGTCAACTAATAATTACATTCGTGTCAACTTTTGAAATTTTGTTTAATATAATAACGAGGATTCAATCAATTTTGGCTTAAATATTTCAAGTTCAGTCAACTTATTAAAGCAAAATTACAAATGACTTCATTTAAAAGTCAACAAAAATGGTTGCTGACATCATATTTATAAATAGGTCAATTTTTGTAAGAAAAATTACAGAATAGTCATCTTTTAGCACAATATTTACATATAGGTGGTTATTTTATCATATTTACATATAGGTCATTTTTTAGGCACAATTACAGAATGATCATCTTCTGGCATAATATTTACATATAGGTCAATTTTGGTAAAAAAAAAATATTACAGAGTGGTCATCTTTATGAATTTGTAAATATTAATAAATATGTATATGCTAAAGTAATACAGTGCCTTGGCAGAATTGATTACATATTATTAATTTCTCAAATGTTTTAACTTACAATGGAAATCACTTAATTTCCATTGAAATACTTTCGGTGGACGAAATTTGGGAACTATAATATCATTCTAATTTAATTTAATTTTCCAATTGGCACGTTCCTTGCACGTGCCACATTCCACCTAGTCTACTAACATATATAAAAGAGCGAATGTCTGGGTTTGTGTGCCAATTCTGAAATCAATTTCTCTAATTTTGGTATTTCTCTGTTTGTTCTGTCATTTACGGTAATTGTATAATTTGTCAAATACCATAATATCCCTTTAGTATATCATAATTACTCGTACATGTGTATAACTTCATAAGGATATATTGATTTGTTAGAGGCTTATTCTGTCTTTCAGACAATAATTACATTTAAGTTAACTAATAATTACATTCGTGTCAACTTTTGAATTTTTTTTAATACAATAATGAGGATTCAATCAATTTTGGCTTAAATATTTCAAGTTCAATCAAAATTTTCAACACAAAATTACAAATGACTTCATTTAAAAGTCAACAAAAACGTTTGCTGACATAATATTTACATATAGGTCAATTTTTGTAAGAAAAATTTCAAAATAGTCATCTTTTAGCACAATATTTGCATATAGTGGTTGTTTGATCATATTTACATATAGGTCAATTTATTAGGCACAATTATAGAATGATCATCTTCTGGCACAATATTTACATATAGATAATTTTTGTTAAAAAAAAATTACATAGTGGTCATCTTTATTAATTTGTAAATATTAAATAAATCTGTATATGCTAAAGTAATACAGTGCCTTGGTAGAATTGATTACATATTTATTAATTTCTCAAATGTTTTAACTTACAATGGAAATCACTTAATTTCTATTGAAATGCTTTCGGTGAACCAAATTTGGGAACTATAATATTATTCTGATTTATTTTCATTTTCCAATTGGCATGTCCCACATTCCACCTAGTATATATATATATATATCTCTTCTCAACTAAAAGAACCTAAGTTTCCTATGGATCCGTGCCCAATTCTCAAATTGATTTCTCCAATTTCGGTATTTTTCTATTTGTTAGGTGTTTTACGGTAATTGCACAGTTACTCAAATACTATAATATCCCTTTAGTATACTATAATTACTCGTACATGTGTACAACTATACAAGGATATATTAATTTGGGTGAGGCTAATTCTGTCATTTATACAATAATTACATTCAAGTTGACTAATAATTGCATTCAATATATATATATCTACTTCTACTATATATAAAAGACCCTATGTTGCCTATGGATGTGTGCAATTTTGCAATTAATTCGGCCAATTTCGGAGTTTATCTATTTGCTTTGTCCTCTTTGGTAAATTTAATCTGAACCGACAACAGTCCAGCCGTATATTTACAAACAACAGTTTTACAAAATGTTGTCCAGATGCAAAGGCCCAACAAAGAGAATGAGACATCATTGGCCTGGTGGCTAATACATATAGGCTGACAACTAAAAATTGAAGCTGGGTCAAGAATCTAAACCACTGGGCCTTATGATCCATAATCGTCACTATCACCTAATCTGGGCCTATCATGGGCCTATTTAGCATCTTTGGCGTTTCAAGACAACCGAACGCTACGCCTGGAGGTTATCAATCTGCTTTGCCATGCTTATGGTTTTTTTGTCATTTCATTTCCTCCCTCACGTGGACCTGATTGATTTGCCTTAATTTATATTCTTGCAAGAACTTTGCCCTTAAACTGTAATTCCACCAAAAATACCATATGTTAGCAAAACCAAATTACTATTAAATCGGCCTCAAGCCCATGACACAAAATTGCTTCGTCATGGTTGATCATTTTGTGTTAGATTATACGGTGGGCCCAATACCAGAAGAAGATTTTGGAATTCCTCACTTTCCATTTTTGACTTTGGCTTTGTAGACATTTTCATTTGATGGATGACAATTAATTCTTGAGTAATGTTATGTTTTTCAAATTTTATATCCTAAAAATGGATTCTAACACAAAATTCATCACCAATACCAGCACAAATAACAACATTTTGACATGCGTTGCATTCATGTCTTACTAAGTAATTTTGTTAGTGCTTAACGAAAAAAGAAAGAAGAAGTAATTGTGTTGTAATAAGGATAAAATGGGAAGGTTGCTACCACAATTGTTGGGCATTAAATTGGGGGATATAAATTTGAAACCAAATTTGTTCCAAAATTGCTGTAACGTTCGTATCACAACACTTACAAATTTTACAACCTTAGCATCACGCATTAGTAGCCCACTTGAACTAAATAGTTTTTCATATGAGGGACTAATTAATCTTACAGGGATATGGTATTATTAGTTCCCTTAATAGTGAAGGGTTTAAGTAAAACTCTACAATCCCCTGAGAAAACTTACGCTTTTGTAGTATTTCAATACTGTATATGCAAAAGTGGTAATGGTGACAGAATTGATTATATAAATATTTATTAAATTGTCATATATTTTGAATAGTTGTATGCAACATATATATCACAAACTTTTCCTTGCTATAGTTTCCAAATTTAAAATCTCATAGTGAGTTGTCAAACTTAATTGTTATTAAACCCACTAAAATATGGCAACCCGAATGTTGAACTATGCTTAGGGCCTAGGAAAGATAAATTAACATCATCCCACACAAATTATGAAGGAAAACCAATTTCACAGCTAGCTTTTTTACTCGAAGAATACATCGAATTGGATTACTCATATCAATGCTATGGTTCCCAAATTTGAATACCAAAAATTTTGGTAGCAGCTTAAGAGTTTCTATACATACTGTGCACAGCACTAAAAGAACAATTATATTAAAATTACCCTAATGCTATATATAGTTCCCAAATTTGAAATATCATATTGAGTTCTCAAATTTGATTGTTATCATGGGCACAAAAAATAAAATAAAATAAAATAAGGGGTCAAAATTAAGTTTGGTTAATTTTTTTTAAAAACTCTATACTTTTCACTTTTGTATTAAAATCATGAACAAAATTATCTATTACCACTTGAAAATACAACAAATACTACCAAGAATGAAAAAAAAAACCCCTTTGAAAATTAAATTTGCAAAACCATACCAAATTAACTTTTACTCAAATCTCATACAAAATCATCAACAAAATTATCTACTACCACTTGAAAATGCAACAAAAACTACCAAAAATGAAAAAAAAAAAAAACGACATAAAATACTACCAACAATGAAAAAAGAAATTAAAAGCGCGAAAATAAAATTTGCAAAACCATAGCAAATTGACTTTTACTCAAATCTCATCCCACATCATCAACAAAATTATCAATTAACACTTCAAAATGCATCAAATACTACCAAGAATGAAAAAGGAATAAAAAGCGTCAAATTTAAGTTTGGTACGAAACACTCTAAAATGCTAAAAAAATTTGTATTAAAATCATCAACATTATCTATTACCACTTCAAAATACACCCCAAATTTATCTTTGTTACAACTTACAATACTTAATTTGCTATGTAAACAATGACTACATGTGCGAAGCACATGTTGCCCTCCTAGTCAACACTATACTATAAAAGAGCCTTAGGTAGTTTTCAATTTCAATTTTGTCCTAATTTGGAATTCTTTAAATTGTTTGCTCCTTATGTGTAATTTTGTCTTTACTAATACATTGAGATGCTATGCCTTGTTTGTCAAACCGAATTTTGCCTTTATTTGTGTTTGTATTTTTTTTTAATCTACACTATACTATAAAAGAGGCTTAGGGGTGGCTTCAATTTCAATTTTGTCCAATTTTGGCATTTTTTGATTTGTTTGAAATGACGGTTTTACCCTTACTTTTATCTTTTGTTCCATTTTTCTTTAATGTCCTTTGTGAGGGTAGGTTGGTCATTTCACCCACAAAACAACCCTTATTATTATTAGGTCAACTTTTAAAATTAAATTATTTTAGAAATGATGATTCAATCAACTTTTCAACCAATAATTACAAACATTCACAATTTGATTCAACTTTTAAAATTATTTAATCTACAATCAATCAACTTTTCAAGCAATAATTGCAAATATTTACAATTTGGTTTAAAACACCCAAAAGTCAACAAGTTGTAGGTTGTGCCTTATTTGGCACAACCGCTTTTTGACTTTGTGGTTTGTATGGTTTTTCGTTCTTCCCAAACAAGTCACTAACTTGTTTGGTTTTGTTTGATTTTGTTTTTATTTATTTGGGTTTTCCCAAATAAACAACTAACACAAACAAGGCACAACACAACCCGAAATGTGCTATGCCTCGTTTCGTTTTGTTTTGTTTTGTTTTGTTTTTCTTTTTTTGGTTTTCTCAAACAAAACACTAACTTTTGTTTGTATTTTTTTGTACTATTTCTTTGAATTACCAAAGAAGCTATAGATAACTTCTATAAATTAATGCTTGTTTGGTAAGGCTTGTTTGAGCCTTAAGGCAACTTTTTAAGAAATCTTTAAATTACCAAACAAGCTTTCAATCACTTTTCTAAAACAAGTCTTAGATTACTTTTGAAATTTAATGCTTCTTTGGCAAGGCTTGTTTGAGCTTTAAGACAACTTTTAAGGAATCCTATAATTACCAAATAAGCCTTAAGTTACTTTTGTAAATTATCTTTTCGTATATGTGTGCGTGTGTGTATATATATGTATGCACAGTCAGGCTATAAAGAGGGCGCCCTTTCTTTATTAAAGAGAAGACCTCTGTTTTGGGCGTCGGATCGTGTTTTCATTAATGACAGTTTTGTCATTTCACGGTTTTTAAACACAATCCAATGGCCAAAATAGAGGTCCTCTCTTTAATAAAGAAATGTGGCCCTCTTTAGAGAATCTTTGTATGTATGCATATTATAATTTGTTATTATTTATGTGTTTAAAGTGTGTACAATTAGAAATCGAATTACCAAATAATCCTATTGTAAAATAGAATTATCAAATTACCATTTTGCCATTTGTAATTACTCTTGTGTGTATATATATACATACATTATATTATTATATTACTAAAATTACCATTTTGCCTTTTGCAAAGTACCATTTTTTCAAAGTTTAAAGTGTGTATAATTATAAATTGAATAAACAATTTACTCATTTGTTAAATTGAATTACCAAAGTACCCTTTTATTTTTTTGTAAATTACCATTTTGTATATATGTGTATATGTATTTATACATATTATAATTTATTACTATTATTATTTATGTTTTTTTAAGTGTGTACAATTATAAATTGAATTATCAAATTGCCCTTTTTTTCTTTTGTAAACTACCCTTGTATGTGTGTGTATATATATATATATGCATATATTGTTATATTATATTATATATATTGAATATATTATATACCAAAATTGAATAAAATTGTGTACAATTATAAATTGCATAGCCAAATTACTCTTATGCCTTTTGCAAATTACCCTTTGTTTCTATGCCTTAAAGAAAAGATCTTAAAGTTTAAATTGTTTACAATTATAAATTCCCGTTTTTTAAATTGAATTACCAAAAATCCTTTTATTATATTACGATATATATTTAATAATCTAATTGCCCTGATACCTTTTACAAATTACCATTTTGTTAAATCAAATTATCAAATTACCCTTTTGTATATACGAGTGTGTGTGTGTGTGTGTGTGCATATATATATATATATATATATTATCTATACGTTAAAGAAAAGAGTCTAAAAGTTTAAAGTATGTACAATCACAAATTGAATAATCAATTACCCTTAAGCCTTTTGCATATTACTCTTTTGTTAATCGAATTACCATATTACCCTTTTGCCTTTTTTATATTACCCTTTTTGTATATATGTATGTAGATATATACATATACATACATATACATATATTTTTATATATATATTTATTATCTATACGTTAAAGAAAAGAGCCTTAAATTATAGGTTAACATCAATTAATATTGTTGGTGTTAAACCATATTTTTCTAACACCATCTTAAGAATTAATAAAACTTATTTCTCTTTCTTGTCCATATTAAAAAAAAAATGTATATTATATTTTTTCTACAAAATTCAACGCCCGTGCATTGCACGGGCCGTCTTCCTAGTATATCTAAAAGACTGTATCTTGCCTATGCAATCGTGCAAATGCCAATTGATTTGGCCAATTAAGCCCTTTGCCTATTTGTTTGGTACTGAAATGTAATTCATACATGATATAGCCGTATACGCCAAATTCTCATTCTTTCCCCTACTACTACTGACTGATTAGATAAGTAGAAAGACCAATTTTATTTCAGCCCAATCTTAGTACTCCTTGCCCAAAGAAAGCTCAAGCCCCAACAATGACAACTACTTCTAATATTAGTAGGAGCCCATCCCAAACACAAAAGTCCACTAATTCAACCCATTGTAGCCATATAAGAACAATTTTTTTTCCCTTTTTTTTTTGGGCAAAGTATAAGATAACACCTCTAAATTCATAATTTCTACTGAAAATCACATGATTGTACTATTATATTGCTCATACTTGATAGGACGTCTTCTGCTTTTTAAAAAAAAAAATCATTTTTTTTTATCTTAGGTACAAAAATGTATTACCAAAAAAGTTGTAAATCATAGCATTACATTTTGGTTAAATTTTAAAATCTACACTATACTATAAAAGAGGCTTAGGGGTGGCTTCAATTTCAATTTTGTCCAATTTTGGCATTTTTTGATTTGTTTGAAATGACGGTTTTACCCTTACTTTTATCTTTTGTTCCATTTTTCTTTAATGTCCTTTGTGAGGGTAGGTTGGTCATTTCACCCACAAAACAACCCTTATTATTATTAGGTCAACTTTTAAAATTAAATTATTTTAGAAATGATGATTCAATCAACTTTTCAACCAATAATTACAAACATTCACAATTTGATTCAACTTTTAAAATTATTTAATCTACAATCAATCAACTTTTCAAGCAATAATTGCAAATATTTACAATTTGGTTTAAAACACCCAAAAGTCAACAAGTTGTAGGTTGTGCCTTATTTGGCACAACCGCTTTTTGACTTTGTGGTTTGTATGGTTTTTCGTTCTTCCCAAACAAGTCACTAACTTGTTTGGTTTTGTTTGATTTTGTTTTTATTTATTTGGGTTTTCCCAAATAAACAACTAACACAAACAAGGCACAACACAACCCGAAATGTGCTATGCCTCGTTTCGTTTTGTTTTGTTTTGTTTTGTTTTTCTTTTTTTGGTTTTCTCAAACAAAACACTAACTTTTGTTTGTATTTTTTTGTACTATTTCTTTGAATTACCAAAGAAGCTATAGATAACTTCTATAAATTAATGCTTGTTTGGTAAGGCTTGTTTGAGCCTTAAGGCAACTTTTTAAGAAATCTTTAAATTACCAAACAAGCTTTCAATCACTTTTCTAAAACAAGTCTTAGATTACTTTTGAAATTTAATGCTTCTTTGGCAAGGCTTGTTTGAGCTTTAAGACAACTTTTAAGGAATCCTATAATTACCAAATAAGCCTTAAGTTACTTTTGTAAATTATCTTTTCGTATATGTGTGCGTGTGTGTATATATATGTATGCACAGTCAGGCTATAAAGAGGGCGCCCTTTCTTTATTAAAGAGAAGACCTCTGTTTTGGGCGTCGGATCGTGTTTTCATTAATGACAGTTTTGTCATTTCACGGTTTTTAAACACAATCCAATGGCCAAAATAGAGGTCCTCTCTTTAATAAAGAAATGTGGCCCTCTTTAGAGAATCTTTGTATGTATGCATATTATAATTTGTTATTATTTATGTGTTTAAAGTGTGTACAATTAGAAATCGAATTACCAAATAATCCTATTGTAAAATAGAATTATCAAATTACCATTTTGCCATTTGTAATTACTCTTGTGTGTATATATATACATACATTATATTATTATATTACTAAAATTACCATTTTGCCTTTTGCAAAGTACCATTTTTTCAAAGTTTAAAGTGTGTATAATTATAAATTGAATAAACAATTTACTCATTTGTTAAATTGAATTACCAAAGTACCCTTTTATTTTTTTGTAAATTACCATTTTGTATATATGTGTATATGTATTTATACATATTATAATTTATTACTATTATTATTTATGTTTTTTTAAGTGTGTACAATTATAAATTGAATTATCAAATTGCCCTTTTTTTCTTTTGTAAACTACCCTTGTATGTGTGTGTATATATATATATATGCATATATTGTTATATTATATTATATATATTGAATATATTATATACCAAAATTGAATAAAATTGTGTACAATTATAAATTGCATAGCCAAATTACTCTTATGCCTTATGCAAATTACCCTTTGTTTCTATGCCTTAAAGAAAAGATCTTAAAGTTTAAATTGTTTACAATTATAAATTCCCGTTTTTTAAATTGAATTACCAAAAATCCTTTTATTATATTACGATATATATTTAATAATCTAATTACCCTGATACCTTTTACAAATTACCATTTTGTTAAATCAAATTATCAAATTACCCTTTTGTATATACGAGTGTGTGTGTGTGTGTGTGTGCATATATATATATATATATATATATATTATCTATACGTTAAAGAAAAGAGTCTAAAAGTTTAAAGTATGTACAATCACAAATTGAATAATCAATTACCCTTAAGCCTTTTGCATATTACTCTTTTGTTAATCGAATTACCATATTACCCTTTTGCCTTTTTTATATTACCTTTTTTGTATATATGTATGTAGATATATACATATACATACATATACATATATTTTTATATATATATTTATTATCTATACGTTAAAGAAAAGAGCCTTAAATTATAGGTTAACATCAATTAATATTGTTGGTGTTAAACCATATTTTTCTAACACCATCTTAAGAATTAATAAAACTTATTTCTCTTTCTTGTCCATATTAAAAAAAAATGTATATTATATTTTTTCTACAAAATTCAACGCCCGTGCATTGCACGGGCCGTCTTCCTAGTCTTCTAAAGAAAGTCTCGTTGTAATAATGTAACAATTCCCAGATTTATATCCACCACGCATAGCATTAGGGCCACAACAGTCTAAAATAAAATTTTAGGTAATCTCATTACCAAATGTTATCATGTGTAGGGAACTAAATTCTAAATATGCATCATAGAATTACTCATAATATTATAAGTCATGCTCTGCTTGTCAAATTTGAAATCCAAATTTCATTCCTAAATATGTAAGTGGCAGAACTATCAATGCATATGATAACCAAGTTTGGAAGCATATCATTATTCTAATCCACTGAAATTTTCAACTGCCACGTGACGTATATGATACCTCTATATACTATCATAATAACCTATATAAAAGTATGAATTATCTCGGTACGCGTACAATTTCAAATCAATTAAGCATAATTTTTTTATTTTCGAAACTGTTTATAGTTGATGGTATATGTAGATTAACATAGTTGATATCATCATACACATGTAAGGTACGTAGTAACAGTTTTAAAATTATGAAAAGTGAATTATATCATACAAATATTACATGTAAGGCAATAAAATTTCTAAAATTATGCAAATTTTTGCTTTGATGATTGAGATTGCTTTTACAAATGTGGTCATACAGCAAAATTGATTGTAAATATATTAATGTTTGTACCATATTTAATTGTAATAAGAACCAATTAATTTTTATTGAAAATTGCTTTAGGTAGTACAACTACCAAATCTAGAGTAACTCTAATGGGGGATCCAAATAAGTCTCCAAAGCCAAAAGATGCCAAACTATCTCAAAAACAGCACTCTAATGGAGGATCCAAAAGGGGATTCATTTTGGAAACTCATGGTTTGGGGATCCAAACTTATAGCATTTGGATAGAAAAAGTGAGGGGATCCAAAAATTCTATTTACATCTTAGCCCTTGATTTTATCATTAAAATAATAGTTTGAGTGAATCAATAGTTCAAGTGTATTAAAACATATAAAATATAAAAATGGACACTCATTTTGGATACTATGGTTGGAGTATCTTTGAAAAAAAAAACTCATTTATATAGGTCACCAAAAATACCGTTCAAGGATCCAAAAGAGTATTTTAGATACTCTAAATGTATACTACCATTGGAGTTGCTCTTAGGATTCAAATGTGAAAACCCTAAATTTAGTAACTATTGCACTGTCGTTCTAAATAAACTTTCTATTAAAATGACATAAATGCTATAGTTCCCAAATTTAAAAGCTCATTATGTTCTCAAACTTGATTATTGAACACATGGGCACACGTGCAAAGCACGTGTTCTCCTCCTAGTACTAGTAAAATCTAAAATCCCAATCTGTATAAGTCATCTAAAAAAATTTATAGAAATTTGGTATCAAATACCAAATTAGGAAAATTATTTGGTTATAAGACACAAGGGAAAAATATTTAGGGACAAGGATATGTTTGGTGGAAGTTGTTGGGGTTATCTCAACTACTTCTAGTTTTGACCAATATGCCCCTTTTCATTCATTTCCAGGTACACACAGAGAGAGAGAGAGAGAGAGAGAGAGAGAGAGAGAGAGAGAGAGAGAGAGAGAGAGAGAGAGGGAGGGAGGGAGAATACGATCAGAGACGATCGTCATCGCCATCGCCATCGGCGATGATCGCCGTCCAGGACCACCATCGTTATCGATCGCTACCATCACCATCGTTGTTGTCGCCATCACCACTACCACTATTGCCATCGCGTCTCCACCACAACCATCGTTGTGGATCGCCACCACTACCGTCGCCATTGGCGTCTCCACCACAACCATCATCGTGGATCGCCACCACTACCATCGCCATTGACATCTCCACCACCACCATCACCGATGATCGTCATCGTCGTCACCATCGCGACCACCACCGCGAGATCTGAGATCTAGATCTAGATTCGACCTCCCCGATGCCTCCTCCTCCTCCTCCTCCTCCTCCTCCTTCTTCTTCTTCTTCTTCTTCTTCTTCTGTACTTCTCTCTCTCTTAGGTTTTTTTTTTCAAGACCAGCCTTGAGAAAATTTAACATAAAAAAGTTTTATAAATTTCTCAAAAATAGTTTGAGATATTTATCAACTTTTTTGGACAGAGGTAACGGAGATGCTGTGGTGTTGCCCCCAATCTGGATGTTTGTTGCTTGGTTGTGAAGAGATTAATCAGGTGAGGTCATGGTTCTTCTTCTTCTACACTCCTCTATCTCTCTCTCTCTCTCTCTCTCTCTCTCAGTTTTCTTTTCAAGACCAAACTTGAGAAATTTAGCACAAAAAAGTTTGATAAATTTCTCAAAAAAAGGTTCGAGAAATGTCTCAAATTTTTTTTGAGAAATTTATCAAACTTTTGTGAAGTAGGTGATGGAGATGCAGTGGTATTGCCCCCAATCTGGATTTCGTAGCTTGGTTGTGAAGAAATTAATCAAGTGAGGTCGTGGTGGAGGTCATCGGAGGCCAGATGCGTTTGTGGTGATGATTGCAGGAGGTCAGGAGGGGTTGGGGTTGGGGTTGTGGTCATTAGAGAGATCAAACAAAGTATTGTTTGTGGTCGCCGGAGGTTAGGCGAGGTCTTGATGGTGGTCGCCGGAGGTCTGACGAGGTCGTCGGAGTTCATGGTAGTGTCGCGCCTATTGTGTAGCAATTTTAGCCAATGGTAAGGGTAGTTTAGTCAATTGAAGGGAGAAAGGACTTGAAACTAAACTTTTTGCTTGTTGGACGTAATACTAAAACATTACCCTAAAATTGATTTATCATAAAATGCACCAAAATATTAAAACAAATGTAATTACATAAAGATACAAATCTAACAATACAAAACCTAATAAACAAACATAAAAACAGAGGATGCTAGTGCTCACTTTGAATTGTTTTTTATTTTACAAAATAAATAAATTCCCAACTTCAAAGTTCGTTTAGGACCTTCAAAGTATCAAGGCCACCATAATTAGGTCTCAAAACATTCTACTCAAGGTTACAAAACATTGTACCGATTTTGGTGTAATGACACAACCAAGTCCCTTGATCATATCATAGAATTCTCCAAAGCCGATATTTGGCATAACAATGAGACTTGGTTCGACCCCTTTTCTTCAAAAATATAGATTATAATATGAGGCTTAATAACAAAATATACCCTTAGGCCCCGTTTGGTTTGCATGGAATGGACCTAGGAAAGGAATTTTTTTTCCATAGAACTAGATTTTTGTGTTTGGTAAACTTATTGAGTTTGGGAACTAAAGTTGGAATTAATTCCAACTAGGAATGGATTCCTTAAAAAAAGGAAATCAATTCATTATTTAGAGGTGGTAGTGTGTTTCCTTTCCAACGAAATCTAGTTAAAAAAAACTAAAATTTAAATATCTTCTACCATATCTTTTTGACATTATCTGTGCACATCAATCTTATCAACATTTTTTTAAACTTTTTCTTCACTCTATCTACATTCAATTTAATTAGTTTTTTTTTTTTTTTAGTTTATCATCTCTTCAAGCATTAATAATTAAAATAAACCAAACATTTGAACATTAATCCATCTTGTTTCAAGTATTTGATTCTTAACTTACCCAAACAAAATAACGGAAAGTTATGCAGTTTCCTTTCTAGGGAATCTGATTAATTGGAATCAATTTCCCGTTTACTTTCCTTTCCAAGTAAAACCAAACGGAGCCTTGAAGTTTGGCCCCTGTCTCATTTTAGTCTCTATTGTTTTAGTTGCATCAATTTGGTCCATGTAGTTTCAAATTAGAAGCAATGTGGTCTAGAGGTTCCATTCTGTGAAAAAATAATAATAATGAAAGTCGTCCATTTTAGAGATCTAAGCAACACTGTGGTTTGAATTCGTGGCATTCCATTTTTGCTCTTGAAAAATGTGGATTCTCTCTATTTTCTCACACAGTGGCATGCCTGGACCACATTACTTCTAATTGAAAACTTGATGGATCAAATTAATGCAAATGAAACTATCGGAACTAAAATAAGACACAGAACAAATTTCAAAGATATATTTTCCATTTAAGCCAATAATATCATGTATCTTACTCTATATAATAAGAGTCGATAGCCAGGTCAAGGCTATCTCTGCTTCACCTCTCTGCTTCACCTACCAGCTCAAAGGCTCTCTCTGCTTCACCTCTCTGCCTCACCTAGTAGCTCAGCAACTTGTTGAATAGGGGTGCAACTCGGGCGAAATCCAAAGGGTTTTCACTCTGTCCAGGTCTGAGCCCGAATTCAAGCAGTCTGCCCAAGCCCGACATAAACCCAAAATTGTCAACTCAAGCCTAGTTTGTGATTTAGTAGTAAAACCCGAGCCCGAGCCCGAGCCCGAATCCGAATTGAGCCCAAATTGTAATTTTTTAAATTTTTTTTGCAAACCAATTTTTAATATGCAAACAACAATATATAGAGTATCAAATCTATTTCGGGTAAGTGTTTGGTGCAGTGGGTAGCTCTAGATAAGGAAAGATGTGAACAGCAAGAGTAAAAGAAAAAGAGTTGGTGGACCGTGGTTTTTAGTAAACGCTGGGTCTTTAACTTTTAATGGAAAAATTGCATTGCCCAAATTTTTTTTTTTTTTTTAATGTTAATAATAAGAGTAATACTTGCGAGACATCCAAAGACAACTTTTGGGACACAATCCAAGAGACGTGTCTATCTCACCTGTGACACGGCTCAATTATTCATGGTACACTAGGCCCATTCATCAATGGGCTACAAAATTAATTAGACAAAATTTTCTAATACGACGCTGTCATGAACCAAACTGAGTCTTAGTTTTGCTATTGCTTCATCCCTCAAAAGTGGGCCTGGGCTTTAAAGGGATGAATTTATGTTTCTAAGTGGGCCTGGGCTTATTAGGGACAAATTTATGTTTCTTTGGGAACGAAATGACTTGTATATCAAATACGAAAGAGTATGATTAGGGGTGTACACGGTTCACTTTGGTCGATAATTTTTTATTTTATTTTTTTTTTTTGTGTAAAAAATTGACTGAATAAAGTCCGTTTGATCTGTTTTGTCAATTTTCATCGGTTCGGTTTAGTTTTTAGTTATGTGTAATTTTTTAAAAAACATACCGTAGTGGTTGGTTTGGTCCAAATCAGAAGAAAGCATAGTCGATGGACAACAGGTGAATATTCTTGTACTACCCCTTGTTGGTCCTAAGGGACGTAGGAGGCTAAGTTAGCTGAAAGATGGTTATCAGTTCAAGAATGTAAGGTGACCCTACTTTTTTAGGGTAGAATGGGTAGATAAAATGCCTTGAGCCAACGTTCGAGTAGCAGGTGCTACGACACTGAAGTAACCCATGTCATACTCCCAGAAAAAAGCTAGAACGACCTTTAACAAAATTTACTCTTTTTTACACCCCTAGTACAGAATGGACATTAACTGGTCTGTCCGCATGACCTATTCGGTCTAATTCAAACAAATTTATGAATTATTGTATAGAGTGCATTTTGCTCACTCACCACTACCATGCTATCATGTACCGTATTAACTTTCTGTTTTACCCCTACTTTAACAACACTATTACAGAATAGAAGATGAATGAGAAACATGTCAGCATAGTGGTGGTAGGTGAGCAAAAATGCACTCAAGGGTACAGAGATCTAAAGTGACAAATTTTTTTATGATAAATCAAGTGGTTTGATCATATCGTACAACTAAACTCAAGTACAATATTGTGTATCTTAGTTACAATATTTTCTTATCCTAGGTATAATTTTGAGACCTAAGAAACAACTGTAAAAACCACCTTAGTACAATGTTTTGTGACAGACTTTAGTAATTTTTATAGTTCTTTGCTTCGATCCAGACCGGTACTGGTCCAAAGAAACTAATGCATTTGCTTTAGACCCCAATCTCATAGGCCCCCAACCAAATAAAGTATTTTTTTATAAAATATATATATATATAGATATATATATATATATACATAATCAGACTCTAGGGAGGGCGTCCTCTCTTTATTAAATAGAGGGCGTCCTCTCTTTTTTAAATAGAGGGCTTCTGTTTTGATCATCGGATTGTATTTAAAAACTGTGAAATGACAACACTGCCCTTAATGAAAACACGATCTGACGATCAAAACAGAGGCCCTCTTTTTAATAAAGAGAGGGTGCCCTCTTTAGAGCATTTTCGTATATATATATATATATATATATTAATGAAAACACGATCCGACAGCCAAAACATAGGTCCTCTCTTTAAAGAGAGGGCGCCCTCTTTGGAGCTTGACTGATATATATATATATGTATATATATATCGGTCAGCGAAAACAGAGGTACTCTCTTTATTAAAGGCTGGCGATAAAGGCACCTTCAATTTTTTATTAGGGCACCTAAATTTAAGTTAAAAAATAATAAGTTTTTTTACTTTTTACTTTAATTAGTAAGGGCACCTCACTTATTTTACTATATATTATTGGCATAACTATATTTTACACCCTCTTAGTTTGCCCTTTATGTCAATTTGGTCTCTGTAGTTTAGAAAGTGTCATTAATTCTAGTCCCTGTAGTTTCATAAGTGTGTCATTTTAGTCCCTCAAACACTTTTTGTGCCAAGTTTTTTACTTTCAGTGACAAAATTATTCATCACTAAATGACTTATTGAACTTATTTGACACATTTAAGATACTACAGGGACTAAAGTGACACTTTCTAAATTACAAGGACCAAACTACAGGGACAAGCATAACATGCATAATTAGGTATTATATATTTTCATAAATATTATAAAGTTAAGAGATATTCAAAGAATAATAATAATAATAAATTTGGCACTTGTAGCAGTGTTACTTGCAATCATAGAGTTTTATAACAGCTGAATTGACTAATCATCCTTCTTTCAGTGCAAGACGCTTTGCAGTTTCTATGGCTTCGTCACTTGATATCTGGATATTATAAACCATTAGATTATACAAAAAGAAAAACGATGTGGCTGCTAAATTGCGACACGTATAAATCTGGAATAAATACGACTCATACCAAACACACACACAGACACGCAAACGTAATTTTACCATAAAGTGTAAAAAATTGATGATGCAAAGAAACAACCTCGAAACCTGATATGAGCAACCTTATATTATTATATAAATTATGCTCAGGAGAATCATGTAACACCTATCGAGTAGAGAGAAGAATCACAATTAGTAAAAACAAAAACACTTACAAGAGAAGAAGTCAAATCGAAGAAGACGCTGAATACAGATTGAGAGTTAATAGAGAAAGAAATCAAAAGTAGCTAAGGATTTGGAAATAAACAAGGAGAGAGACACAAAGAGATGACATATAGTAAAATAAGTGAGCTGCCCTTACTAATTAAAGTAAAAGGTAAAAAACTGAATTTTTAACTTAAATTTAAGAGCCCTAATTAAAAAATGAAGATGGTTTTATCACCAACTTTATTAAAGATAGGGAGCCCTCTTTACAGAATGACTGTCTATCTAGTATTATTATTATGGAAAATTTTGTGATAAACCCTTAAAATTAGTGTATAGTTTGTAAAACCCAATAAAAGTTATTTTTTAATATAAACCCAAAGTGCTTATTTGTGATAAAACTAAACCCCTTCTTTTTAATTTGTTTTTTGTTTTTATGACAAATCTACCCCCACCACTATCACAATCGTCATCTTCATCACCAGCACGATCGCCACCGTCGCCGCCACCGCGCCACCACCACTGCCATCAGAGCACCATTATCACCACCATCGCAGCACCACCATCGCCACCATCGAAGCACTACCACCCTCGCCACAGTATCCACCATTGCAGCACCACCACCATCGCCACCATCATAGCACCACCACCCCACCGTGTCCACCAGTGCAGCACCACCACCATCGCCACCATGTCTACCATCGCAGCACTAGCACTAGCACCAGCACCATCATAATAGCACCACTACCATCGTCATCACCATCACCATCGCCATCACCACCACCACCATTGTCACTGCCATCACCACCACCATTGTCATTGCACCACCACCACCACCACCACCACCTCCCCCTTAACAGCACAGTTCATGACCACCATCATCACAGCACTACCATGACCACCACCAGAGCACCACAATATTATCTATTTTTACAAACAGATAATATTGTCTGTTTTCTAAAACTAAGAATTTTTCACCACAACCTCCACCATCGGAGCACCTCCACCACTGCACCACCACCACCACCACCACCACCAACACCTCCTCCCCCTTAACAGCACAGTTCATAACCACAACCATCACAGCACCACCATGATCATCACTAGAGAACCACAATATTATCAATTTTTGCAAACAGATAATATTATCTGTTTTCAAACAGATAATATTATCTGTTTTCAACAACTGAGAATTTTTCACCACAACCTCCACCACTGCACCACCACCACCACTTCCTCCCCCTTAACAACACAATTCATAACCACAGCCATCACAGCACCACCATGACCACCACCAGAGCACCACAATATTCTCAGTTTTTGCAAACAGATAATATTATATGTTTTCAAAAACTGCGAATTTTTCACCACAACCTCCACCATCGGAGCACCACCACCACCACCACCTCCCCCTTAACAACACAGTTCATAACCACCATCATTACAGCACTACCATGACCACCACCAGAGCACCACAATATTATCTGTTCTCAAAAACTGAGAATTTTTCACCACAACCTCCACCATCGGAGCACCACCACCACTGCACCACCACCACCACCACCACCACCACCACCTCCCCCTTAAGTCTTAAGAGCATAGTTCATAGCCACCATCATCACAGCACTACCATGACCACTACCAGAGCACCACAATATTATCTGTTTTTGCAAATAGATAATATTAGCTGTTTTCAAAAACTGAGAATTTTTCACCACAACCTCCACTATCGGAGCACCACCACCACTGAACCACCACCACCACCGCCACCACCACCACCTCCCCCTTAACAGCACAATTCATAACCACATCCATCACAGCACCACCATGACCACCACTAGAGCACCACAATATTATCAATTTTTGCAAACAGATAATATTATCTGTTTGCAAACAGATAATATTATCTGTTTTAAAAAACAGAGAATTTTTCACCACAACCTCCACCACTGCACCACCACCACCACCACCACCACCACCACTGTACCACCACCACCACCGCCACCTCCTCCCCCTTAACAGCACAGTTCATAACCATAGCCATCACAGCTCCACCATGACCACCTCCAGAGCACCACAATATTATCAGTTTTTGCAAACAGATAATATTATCTGTTTTCAAAAACTGAGAATTTTTCACCACAACCTCCACCATCGGAGCACCACCACCAATGCACCACCACCACTCCCACCTCCCACCACCACCTCCCCTTTAACAGCACAGTTCATAACCACATCCATCACAGCACCACCATGACCACCACTAGAGTACTATAATATTATCAGTTTTTGCAAACATATAATATTATCTGTTTGCAAATAGGTAATAGTATCTGTTTTCAAAAATTGAGAATTTTTTACCACAACCTCCACCACTGCACCACCACCATCACCACCACCACCACCACCTCCTTCTCCTCCTCCCCCTTAACAACACAGTTCATAATCACAACCATCACAGCACCACCATGACCACCAGAGCACCACAATATTCTCAGTTTTTGCAAACAGATAATATTATCTGTTTTCAAAAACTGAGAATTTTTCACCACAACCTCCACCATTGGAGCACCACCACTACTGCACCACCACCACCACCACCACCACTGCAATCACCATTGTTGTCATCGTTGTCGTTGTCATTGCGAGACCGTTGTCGTTGACATCACACCATCGTCACCTCCATTACCTTCGTCATCACCACTACCATCACAACACCACCACTACCATCGCAGTACTACCACTACTACCATCGCAGCACCACCACCACCATCGTCACCTCCATCTACAATCGCAGCACCTCCACCACCATGTCACCCTTAACACTATCCCAACAACATTACTGCCATCGTCATCTCCATCACCATTGCTACCTCCATCTATAATCACAACACCTCCACCACTACGTGACCTCCATCTTGATTTTGATTTTCTGTCTCGTGTAAGAGGAGAGGTCATTTTTGGTTTCTTAGTAAATTAGGTCATTTTGGTCTTTTTGGTTGGGGAAGGGGTTATTGAGTTAGATATTTGAGCATTGGGTTTTTTGTAGTATTGTATTGATTTTAGGGTGCTATGGCTGAGCGCCCCTATTATTATTACTATACTATAAAGATACATCACCTCATTTAAGCTGTTTCGAATTTTTGGAATACCCCAAATTGTCCCTTCATTTTAGGGTTTGTTTACCGCTCTATCCTTGCCCAACTGAGCGATAACTTTCTCCTCTCCCTCTGGCTTCCTCTTCTTCTTTGTCATTTCTTCTTCTCTTCATCCCTCTCTTCACTCTCTGCCTGCGTTGTCCTCTCCCCACGTATGACTCTTTCTCTGTGTACCACATTGATTTGAAGAAAACCATCTCTGCGACGTGTGCCTCTACACAGACAATCAACGACTTCAGTTGTTCCGCTCTCAAATCGGAAAACACAAGGTACCCATCTCTTTCCTAAATAATGATTCATTATTTCAAACAATTTTGCTCCTTTTCCCACTATTTTAAGTGAATTGGAAAGAAATAAAAAAAAAACCCTTCAAATTATAGAAAGGAAAAGGGTCACATTTAGCATATATTTGTATCATGATTCATTATTTCAAACAGTTTGCTTCTTTTCCCATTGTTTCAGCGAATTGAAAAAAAAAACAGAAAGGAAAAGGATGGAGATTTAAATAATCATATACTTGTTTTTCGATCCATATGGATACCTTTTTAATCACCTTCCTCCTGCGCTTATGGATTGAAATCCACATAATTGATTCATGGGAAGCTTTAACTTTGCTTCAAGGTGTAATTGATGAAATGATTGTGCCCAGTTAACAAACTATTCGATGATTGCTTCTTCTCGCACTGTTTTAGTCAATTGAAATAAATTTACTCTTTCAAATATAGAAAGAAGAAGGATGGAGATTTAAACACAGGTTTTGGACCTTTTGGAAATTTGTTTGGTCCTTATTTCTTGAACTTTATATATTATTATTATTTTACTGCATGGAGTAAGTTAAGTACAAGCCTCTGTTTCACATTTTACAAAACCTTAGAACTATACTCATTTAACTGGGAATTACTGGTTCTGATTACTAGGATTAAGGAAATGCTGTCAACTTTTTAGGAAATTTTGTAGGTTGAAGATATGAATTTATTACCTCAAAACTTCAAGCACTCCCCTGGTTCAAGCTTTGAAGAGAAAAGTAGAAATGTATGGGTAATATTATATAGAAAGCTAGGCTTTGGATAGATATCGGAGCAAAATGCTTGAGGAAGAAACACCCACCTGCTCTTGCTTTTTGCATGGGGTGACATACGCACACACACATTGGCAACTAACCAGAGTGATGGCCATATTCCTTAAACCTCTTTTGTACCCCTTTTCTTTTTGTGTTTTATTTCTGTAGATGGTAGTTGAAGCGTTGCGATTAATCTTATGTTTGACTATCCAGGATTTTGAGTTTGGGGCAGCAGGTGTGTAATCCCCTTCAGAAAGAAAATCATGTTCTGTACCCGCTTTTCGATCTGTAAGTTGTGCTGAGAAAGGACCCAAAGTCTTTTCAAAAAATAAGTCACAACATCTTCAATACGTTCCGTTTCACTTACATTCTTATCTATAGCTTTTCGTATTTAGCCAAGTGGTTTATGGTCAGGTTGGATCATTTCCCATGATTACGCCTCAGAGACTTGGTTAAAGGCAGCAAGGAGGACTTGCGACATATAGCAAATGTGATTCTTCTCAACATGGTATGTTCATCACTTCCATCTTCGTAAGTGGCTTCATTTATGGTGTTCCTACTAGCACTGTTGGTCTGTTATTGATGTGATAGTCTAATCCTCTAAGAATGATGTTTATTGTAATTTTTTTCTAATTCCTTTCACAGAATATGATTTCCCATGCAACTTAGTAGGATTATGTCCAAAAGCATAGACAACTCGGGACATATAAGTGCAACAACTATGCTACATTATTGATTTATGCTACTCTACTCATTTTCAAATAGGGGAATGCTAACTTACAACACAACACCCTTTTAACGACGAAAGAACTCTTTTAGCGACAAAATTTTTCACCTTTAGTGACAAATTTTTCGTCCACCTTTAGCGACAAAATATTTTAAAAAGATTTGTCGCTAAAAATAGTTTTGTTGGTCGCTAAAAACTGGTGTACAATGCTATCCTACAATCTTCATTTTGTAGGATAGCAGCCCCCTTTCAAATAATTCTCGATTTCTGTATTGTGTACATATAAGGCTGACTTGAAAGACCAACATTCTCTTCCTTAAATACTGTGTTCATATTCCTATTTTACTTACTTCAATAACAACTCCTCAAATAAGTCTAGAATGAGTAATAACAGATTCTGAACACTTGTAAATATACAGCTATTCATGGGGCACAGGCACCGAGGTGCGTGCTGAGCACGCAGCCCCCACAACTAGTATGTATATATATAGGGAGAGAGAAAGATAGAGATCCTGTGTAGTTTTAAGAAAAGGCCCAGTCCCATTTAGGCTTGGTTAATTTCAAAGTCCAATCTATATCTATATACTACTACTAAAAACAAAGGATATTAGCGGAGGCTTCTATTGTAAAGACACATGGCATTCTTTTTTATTACTCCTATTAACTAAGCCTTTATCTCTCTTGACATGAGATATTGATACTTAAAACCTTTACAAGCCTGACCCTCGCCTCGACCCTCTGTATGTTACTAACGTTTGGCGTTACTGTCTCTTCTTCTCTACCTATTCACAATCATCTACTCCAAATCCATATTGTCTCTTCCTCAATTCAACTCTCATTTTCTTCTTCCTTACCAGTATAGTACCAACATCACACCGGCCGATATGAGCACAACGGTTGCACCACCGCAGCGTCCGCTCGTCTCATAGGGTGATCCGTCTATGGTATCCCTCTCTCTAGATCAATCTCTCTATCTTATACCTCTCTCTAGATCAGTCTTGCTCTTTCTCTGGGAAAAGAATGAGTTTACCGGAGCGTGCGTAATGGGGAGCGACTAACTAGAGGAATATTTTTATGAAGTATGTCTATAAAAGAAAATAACTGATGTGGTGAATTTTTGTTTTTAGGTGATGGGGTTCTATATTATAAACAGATGTACTAGCTGATCCATTTAATTTTACTATGGGTGTGTGTATGTGTACAGACTTTGCTTGTTGTTAATTGAACATTTTACCCTAGGAAAAAATCATTTGGGAAAGTTCATATGATGATTCTATGAATACATGTTACTACCACACTAGGAAGCACCGACACTTCAAAGGAGGTGCCGTATTTGTGTCCGACACACCTCCGACATCGACACGGCCCCGACACGTGTCGGACACGGCAAATACGTGTCGAGATTTTTTAAATATATATTTTTTATTTTCGACACTGCAGCGACTCGTCTCTGACACACCATCGACACGGCAGCAACACGTCTCCGACACACCATCGACACGGCTCCGACACTTATTCCAACACGTTATGGGTTTTTTAAAAGAGGAATCTTAAATGTTGGAGGCAAAAGTGTTATTGTGTAAAATAAGGCTGTAAAAGAGGGGTTTATGTTAAAAAGTTAAGACAAGTAATGGCAAATAGAAGGATTACTAGAAATATGGGGGATTGAAAATTAAAAAAGAAAGCAATAAAGTTGATCTTATATGCATCTTGTTGCTTTACCTTATATGCATGTTTTTTTTTTTTTTTACGAATGTTATGATATTATAGTTGCTTTGTTACTAGTGCTTAAATGGTAAAGTTGTTAATTGGTATTATTGTTATGATATTTTCATGTTGAATTGTTATTTAGAGGTGATTTATTTAACATCTTAGTTTTTAGTTATTTTAAGAACATTGTTATTTTTATGTTGTATCGTTACATATAAAAAAATATAGTATAATTACTAGTTACGTGTCGCCGCTGTGTCGTGTCGGCCTTTTTTTAGGATTTGTCGTGTCGCCGTATCGTGTCGTGTCGTGTCCGTGTTGGTGCTTCTTAGCTACCACACACCCTCTCTCAATTTTGAACAACCAATCGAAATTGGTGATATGATAATGGTGGTGTTGGTGATAAAAAGGTCAATTTTCAAGTCTGCTCATATTCCCAATTTGATGTTGCAGATTTGAGGTCGTGATGAGTGCCTTGGGCTTCGCAATTTGTTTTCTAAGCCAAGGCCATCTGGATGAACATGACTAACATGATTAAATATCAATTTTTCATACCTTTCATATTCTTTATTTCCCATGGTGGCAAGTAGATGAACAGAGTTATAGGGACTTACGTAATGGCTTACTTCAATTGTTTAAATACACCTATCTTATTTAAGTGTATTTGACTTGCAGTTGGTACCATCACCAAAGCTGCCTCCAAGGAGCATTGCCTTCAGCCATCTCCTAAGGTAATTCCTCTCAAGTATTTCGATCTTGAATCAAAGACTGTCAATTCTTGCGAGATATGCTACACTCTCGCCGTAACCCCCATAGGTAGAACCCCAAGCTATGGAATACTATGATTATAATTCTGATGATGAGATTTCCAAAGTGTACTACAAGTAGGTCCGGGCTACCAATGTACATGATCTCTCTCTCTTTCTCTCTCCCTCTCTGTGTATATAATATATATTTTATAATATACTTAATGTTACAATTTCATCCATGTGCTAAGCTATATGCATTGGTTAGTCATTGTGTGCACCTTCAACGATTTCGATGTTGAAATTTATCCAATGTATTTTCAATTTGGGTTCATTTAACCACTTAATGGATTATCTATCTATCTATCTATCTAAAATATTAAAATTAGAGTGTTCTTTGTAGGCTCACCATGTGGAAGGGGGAATTAAACCACTGCTCGTGTCGTGCGAATGCATTTAATCATGGCCAGTCCTCTCTGAATTTAAATCACCTCTCTCTCTCTCTCATACTCAGACTTTTACCCTTATCTCTCTCTCTCTCTCTCTCTCTCTTTTCTTGAGGTAAGACCTTCATTTTGATACTTGTTAGGCCACATTTGGCAATAATTTTCAAAAACCTAACTTTGGAACTTTGGGAAAAACCATGTAAAACTCGTAGGTTTCACTTGTAATCGAATATTCAGCATAGTTTGGGCTCCTTGAACTTCTCTCGAAATTATAGGAACGCAGGTTAAGGTATGAATTCATAACCTATGTTATATAGGAAATTTCTACGTTCTAAATATCAAGTATAATATTGTTGATCCAGGTAAAATTTCATGTGTTAGATTAGGCCCGTTACTTATACTCGCGAATTATTGTGAAAGCATGTCTATGTGATTATGTGAGCATGCCATGTGTTATGTGGGTCAAAGCAGAGACTATTCAATTTTAGGCCGGGGGTAAGCTTCTCGATATTTGAGAATTAAGTAGCAATGACTATTGTGCATGGTTTGGGAACCGGCCCAACTAGGGCACTTGATGCGTGGTAAAGAGAAGGCCTTCCATGACATTGGATTCGCTGTGTATCTCTATCCCTAGAGAGTAGTTGATGTGTTTTGATGATATTAAAGCATGAATTGCCATATATGTAATTGTTAGAATTGTACACTCAGCATATAGCTGAGCAGTGAAGATTTACTCCATTGCAAGTGAGAAGAAAAAGGGAAAGAAGAAATGCGAGGAGTGAGGCCGTGGGAGTACTCAAGTTAAAGCTCTTACATATACAGTTTTGTAGTTCATCCTTATGTTGTAAATCAATCGTAAGGAAACTAGGGTTGTAATCTTAGAACAATCGTAGTATGCGAAGTGTTGTAATATGAGTTTTTTTAGAAGTTAGAACCATGTTCTTAACTTGGAAACCTCAGAACGGATACGTAATTATGTAATTTGTAGCAAATCTTTGTTGGTTATGTCTGAAACGTATTCGGACTCGTGAATTCATGTTTTGAATGCTTAACTCATCAAATTCGTATTTAGAAATGTTTTACAATGTCTTACATGAGTTGTAGAAGTGTCGATTCGAATTGGTTGAGTGAGACTTAGGCAAAATCCATCAAGCATAGAAGGATTCTGCCCAGGCGCCATTTGACCAATCGAAGGGGACAGTTTGACCGGTCGAAATAACCCTTGCCCACTTATTATTAGTTACCTCTTTCAGAAAAATTTTAAAAGTCCTAATTGGTTCTTAGGGTACCTTTGGGTTCCCTATTAACTAATATATTCTTGTTTTGAAATATAATTAACTTTTTAAATTTATGCTGATTTTACCAATTCATGGCGTATTGTTTTCAAAGGAACTGACCTTCTAATGTTTCTACTTATGTATTCCGCTGCTATGTTCTTTAAATTGAATTGGATAAGCCTCGGTGGTGTGCCACATTTCCTATTTTTGTTCGTAGCGAGATGGGTCGTGACACCTTTACCTCCTTTGTGCGTTGTACCCTCTATGTGACTGCATAATAAAACTATCTTGTGTGTTTGATCTTTTACGTCATTTGTGTGTTGTACCCTCTATGTGACTGCATATTTCTTGTAGCGTAGATAGCATTGGCACCACTTCCCCAATAGGGAAGTGATGTGTCCGAATCTCCTTGGGGGATTGTTCTTGCCCCTATTGTGTACATCAATCGGAATGAGTGGCCTTTGTTGGGCTTTGTTGTGGCCATTGAAGAGCTTGGAGTTGGGTTGGACTGGAGTGTATGTATGCGTATGCGTGTGTGGGGTGTGTTCGTATCGAGTCCGAATTCAGGTAAGAATAAAAAAAAAAAAAAAAAAAAAGGAGTATCAAACTAGAATTTGCAATTATGAGAATGCTCATCTCTATATTGACAGAGAGATCCTGTGAAATTTGTACAGGATTACATTTCCTTACCTTGTGTTTTCAATTTGGTCTGATGTCAGTCTTTTCGGTTTTAGGAACTTCAAATGAGATTCATAGATGCACCCACAAGATTGATAATCTTGAGTTTACAAGTATTTGATGTATGTCCTTTTCAGATATTTAGTATTGATTGGTTGCTGAGAAATTTTATGTCCAGTCGGGTTATTCTGGTAAATTTTTTTTTGGTATGGTTTTGGTAGAATTGATCTGTTATCTGTTCCCCTCTTCAAATTGGTATATTCTTGAATTTTACTTCTCTTTTCTGGAAGAAATGGTAAAAACATTTTCTCCCAAGAAAGTGCAGGGATAAGCTGGGAAAGAACAAAGTATTAGTTTTTCATCAAAATAATAGATCATGGATTTAATTAAATTGTTAAATATTGCACAGTTGATGTATAATAGAAATTCTTTTCAGGTATAGTGAAAAAAAATGTGATTTCTAATTGTGGCTTGATTATATCACCACATAGCAGTTTAGTGCATTGGAAGTTACAGTGGAATGAAGTCATTTAATTATGTTCCATATACTTCCTGAATGAGTAATGCTAATTCTTCTCATATTTTGCATCTGAACTGTTTCACAAATACACGTGGTAGTGCGTGGGACCACCTTGAATGTAATTTTGCTCACTCATTGCTCATCCACCAATAGTATTAAGGCACATGTCCCATTTATATCCTATTTAGTAATTGTATTGATAGATTAGGCATAAAATGATGATGAATGAACAAATGTCATAAAATTGTTGGTAATGGTATGTGAGCAGTGGGTGAACAAAAATGCACTCAGCCACTTGCATATATGATGGGAAACATAACATTATGAGTAATGCTAAATTCAAATCCCAAATCTCCATCACAAAATAATGTGGTACCAATCGAAATCTAGTGGATCCACTTATCACTATTGAGTCACTTGAACACACTCCATTCAAAATCCAAGTGGAATGAAGATTTAGATTTAGGAAGCATATCATTACTCTTGCATTATTACTACTTCATTTTATCATATACCAACCAAAAAAAAAAAAAAAAAACACAAAATCTAACCGAAACTCTCCCTAGTATAACAAAATGTGTATGTGTGTATCATAATACATCTGGGAAGTTGAAAATCTTTGTTGGTAGAGTAATGTGTGGCAATACTCATCCACACCCAAAAAACATCCATACCCTAGAGATGGATCAATGATGTTTTTTGGGTGTGGATAGGTGTGATCCTAGCATTGTTGTTAGTATGTGCGAAAGATTTTGCATAAAGTGTAGGGTTAAATGCACTTACACTCCTTGTGGTTTGGTCAATTTGCACTTACCCTTCTGTGGTTTAAATTTTGGCATTAATGTTCGCTGTGGTTTGGACTAAAGTGCAACCGTTAAAATTTGCTAACAAAGCAAGCTGAAATGATCAAATTACCCCAAAGTCTTCATAACAATGTTAAGAACAAAATTTGTTTACGGTGAAACAGATTGTTTTGAATTGTTTGAGAAAAAATCTTTGACATTTTTTTAGGATTTCTTGGTATGGGTCATGTGCTTGACCCAAAGAAAATAATTTTTGATTGAATTTCTTTTTAATATGACTTTCATGGGCAAAAGAGTCATTTTACCCTTCAAATTAGAGCTCTCAAGTGTAAAACCGTTAATTTGGACAGACAAATTCACGGTTGCACTTTAGTCCTAATTACAAGGGTATTAGTGCCAAAATTTAAAGCATAGAGGGTAAGTGCAAATCGATCAAACCACAAGGGGTGTAAATGTATTTAACCCTAATGTGTATGTATGATTCATAATGATATAGTAACAATATAAAATAGATGTACACATATTCTTTAAAAGGGTTGAATAAACATACATCCCCTGTAATTTGGTTGAATTGCATTTACCCCCTTGTGATTTAAATTTTGGCACTAATACTCCTTGTGGTTAGGACTAAAGTGCAATTGTTAAAAATTACTAACGGAGTAAGCTAAAATGGCCGAGTCACCCCCAAGTCTTCATAACAGTAGTAATAACAAAATTTGTTTACTTTCATTCGTTTAGGGAGAAACATATGGTTTTCAATTTGGTGCGAAAGAATCTCAGACATTTTTTTAGGATTTCTTAATATAGGTCATGTGCTTCACACAAAGAAAATGATGTATGACTTATTTTTCTTCTAATATGACTTTCAAGGGTGAAAGAGTAATTTTATCCCTCAAAGTACAAGGCAAAGTACAAATTATAATTACTTACTCATCACTTTTAATTTTAAAGTAATCAATTGTTTACCAATCTAATCTCAAAGTTCCACGATGGCATAATAAAAAGCCCAACAAACGCCAAATAACATACTGAGGAATAAAGAGGCAAACACTCTCCTTTAAGAAGAGTTGAACCCTAGCACTTCTACTTGGAGAAGGCAATATCACACCACTAAGCCAAAGGGCTCGTGATATAGTAGTAAATATCATAAAAAAAACCAACTCCTAATGAGTATAATTATTGATGTTAGTATGACAACTAAGGGCTTGCATGGTAATGTTGTGGTCTTTGGTTTTTAGTTTCTGTTTTGGTCACAGTCAACTCTTAATACAAAAAATGGAAACAAAACCGAAAACCAACCGGGTAATACTTGGGACACAACATTCATACAACTTTCATACAACCTCCCCAAAAGATGTGTCTATCTCTTTCCTGTGTCACTGTGGGGTCCAGTGACATCACAGGAGAGAGATAGACACATCTTTTGGGGAGGTTGTATGAAAGTTGTATGAAGGTTGTGTCCCAAACATTACTCCAAACAAAAAGCACAACGTTATGATTGCATGGTAACGTTGTGGTTTTTGATTTTCAGTTTTTGTTTTTATTTTTTATATTAAATTAAAAGCAGACATCAATACAAAAACAAAAATAAAAACTAAAAATAAAAAATTACAACGTTACCATACAAGCCTTAAATTACTCTGGTTTGTAATCACATACCAATATGTTCTCATGAATCCAATTATTTGGTTGGTTGAGATCATATCATGTGAATGTATTTCCTGAATGACTCTACGCCATTCCTCTTTATTTGTTTGTTTTCTTAGAAAAATTTGTTCACGGGTTAAGTTAGTTAGCACTTAGCAGTATGTTAGGCAAAATCACATGATAGACATCTATGTCTAATGGAATAGGAAGTCATTTGCACAAAATTGTTCTCACATTAACTCAATAATAACATGTACATCTATGTCTACTAATGGAATTGGAAGTCATTTACACAAAATTGTACTCACATTAACTCAATAATAACATGTACAAGCAATATACACGCAGACGGATCACAGGTACTTTTATAAGTTTACATCCCCAAGATGAAAAACAATAGCCACGAACTCTAAATTGATTTAACCGATCCAATGGCAATTAGTCAATCAGAACAAATCGATCTCTTTATTTTTTTTAACGTTATGTCTGGAAACGGCATTAATTAAAGGGCTAATTCCATTTTATTTCCTGTGGTTTGGTTTGATAGCACTTTACTCCTTATAATTTAAAAGCAAATATTTAATCCTCTGTGCTTTCGTGTAAAGTATCACTGTTACATAATGTGACGGAGAGTATTAAGTTGACACTTTAATCTTACTTTACCCCGAAAACACATGAGTTAAAGTGTCATCGGGCCAAACTATAGGGGGTAAAGTGTCATCCGACCAAACCACAGGTCGTAAAGTGTCATCGGGCCACACTCTCTGTTAGATTCTATAGCGATGACACTTTATCTGAAATTACAAAGAATTAAGTAATCACTTTTAAACCACAAAAAATTAAATGTCATTGAACCGGAGTAAAGTGTATTTAACCCTTAAAAAAACAATACAGCTATGTATTTTGTGTGGGGGGGACTTGGGTCTATGAATATTTCTTAGGATCTGATTAGGACTAGTAATTCATGATTCGAGATCAGGCCAAACCGAGCTGGAGCCCGCACACAAATGACAAAAATGTTATTTGTTGGCAACTTGGCATTGGTTGAAAAACTATTCCATGTAACCGTGTAAAGGTCCACTGTGATATATTTATTATTATGACACTCCTATAGAATACTCAAATTATAGTGAAACTGTAAAAGTCACATAAATGTAATTGTCACATGAGATAGTTTCTTCGAATTAGCTTAAGCGGAAACTCCATTTTTTTTTCTCTCTCCTTCTATTTCAAAGAGTGACAATTTTGCTCACCCTAAATTTGCTTACTCAATTCTCTCATTGGCTAATGTAGTGGAATCTATAATTTTTTTATCATTAATTTATTTTTATTTAATTCTAAATCTCATTGTACTAACCAATAGAATTGTTGAGTGAATAATTTTAGAGTGAACAAAAAACCTAAACAGTTAGTAGAGAATCTTAATTAAGGGATAATGATTTGGACAAAAAACGAGTACTAGTCATGTTTAGTGACAAGTTTCTTCTGTCCTCGCTGTATATTAACTCTCTTCTAATGTATCAATCACGTATGTCACAATCCGCAAAACAAAATAGGAAGACTAAAAATTTTGCCAACTGTATCAATGAAACAACGTTGACATCAGGATTTTATTGTTTTCTAAGTTAGGGTGGTTAGGGGATATTTTTGACCTGGATTATACTGAACACGTTAGCCCTGTTTGATAAAACTTAAAAAAAAGTAATAATATTTAGTGTTGAGAATTTTAAGTGCTTAAATTTATAGTACTAAGACTAATGTTTTACTAATGGGAGAAATTTTCTCACTTAAAGTTTTTAGTGAGTTTTTGGCTATTTTTTTTTTTCAGTCAAGTAGTGTGCCCTTACGCGCATTATCGAATGGACTGAAAATTTTTCAACACTTAATTGGGTTATCTAACACACCCTCTGTTTCACGGATGAATTTTTTTGAGTGGTATTTAGGTAAGTGGTACTCTAATTATGTAGTCCTAGTTTTATGTTATATGTAGGTATGATTATCATTGTATTATGTAATCTTCGTCTTCTGCCTTTGAATATAGTGAAATCTCAACAACATCGTGGATGCATTCCTGTTCTAATTGAAGCACGTAAGCAATTCTGATTGTCTTGTGTGATTCTTTTCATTTCTTTTTTGGGTATCTCATAAGTATTGGAATAGAATAAATCTCTAACAAAGGGGCGAAAATCTCTTACAATTCTGCTGTTTTATTGTCTTTTATTGCTACAAATTTCCATAGCACATTCATTCTATGTTTCTAGCTACTTGATAATGAGTAATATTTGGGGCACTAACTAATTTCACTAACACTAACACTCACACTCACACTCACACTCTATCTCTCTCCTAGTGACACTCTACACTCTCTCTCTCTCTCTCCTAGTAGCACTCACTGTCAGTATCACTAGAAGAGAGATAGAGTGTGAGTGCGAGTGTTAGTGAGATTTGTTAGTGCTAGTGCCCCTAACATTGTTGCTTGATAATACAGCATATAGTTTTGATCTTGAATTTCGATCACTTACTCTAGTATCATTAGGATAAATTTTGTTAGGATATATCTCATATTGTGACAACCAATGACGCAAATACATGTAATTTTGGTCACATGTAGTCGAGTCTTCTAAAAGACTTGGGAGAACAATTCATGATTGTATTGCTTTGGCACTTCTAAATATGAGAATAGTCCAAAATGTGAGGGATTTGAATTTTGCTTGGGGCTTAATCTTCTAGGGACTTCTAAGTCGGTCCAAATTTGGGCAGTGTGGCAGGTGCGTGGTTTTATATATGTGGTGTATTCATGGGAAGAAAGGCACCATTCTAGGTATAAGATTGGTGAGAGTGAGTGCCGAGAGAGAGGGTGTCCCCTATGGGGGCACAGTGACATTAATCATTGGAGTTTCTGTGAGGGTTGTTTATAGTGTTAAGGATGTGAGGTAAAGAGGGTATTTCTTTATCTCTGTGATTTCTATATGTTATTGTGATTTCTATATGTTCTTGTGGGTATTGAGCATGAGTGTACAAGGGTATTGGGTTGGGTTATGTGAGTTAATCTAAGAGTATCTTGTACCAATTTTGTATTCTCAATAAATGAAAGAATGGGTCTCTCGGGTATGGACGTAGGCAGTATTTGGCCAAATCACATACAAATCTGTGTGTATTTTCTTTGGTGTGTGTCTATTAAATACTGTGTGTGTTTCTTTTGCGTGAATGTTTGGAGTATCTTCCCAAACTTTGGTTTAAGATATTCCGCTGGTAGCTTCTGCTGTGTGGGGAATGGTAGTTTTCCCAACAAATTTGTCATTTATGAGACTGTGGCTTAATCTATGTCACGTCCCAGAATAGCAAAAATAGGACAATAAAATTCCTTTTTGGGTCCATAAGTCGTGACCGGTGAATGTCATATGATTGTCCACCACACATGAATCTAAACAACTGCGACATATAAAACAGTAACCGAAATACTGAACTAGTTAGATAATCAAAGCAAAACCAAATCTTATTACAGACAAACTACCGTACTAGTTAGATAATCAAAGCAAAACCAAATCTTATTACACACAAACTACCGTACTAGAATTGAAATCCCAAGTCTTATGCACACTTGGTGATTACAAAGTATAACGTTATTCAAAACATAAAGCGAAAGTTAACTATATTCTACCCGTATTCTTCAAATGGCATAGATGTCGTCATCCGCATAATGGCTTCCCTCTCCGTGCCCTTCCACAGCATGGTCATACTCCATGTTGCCTTCCTACGGATAGCAACCCTCGTCAATAAGTTCTCCCCCTACATTGTTATACATCTGGAAAGCTAGACATGAGAATATCCAAGGCACAACACCGTCAGCTTATAAAAGTTGAGTAAGAGTAAAACTAACAAAGTATCAGTAATTATGAAGTATTATACAACAACAGCGTCAACGAAAAGTCACCTCGTTATTCGTATTCATGAATGCACCAACTTACTATATGCAATAGCCAACACGTCTGAATAATGTCATGGACTATGGGTCCATTGTACTAACATAACTCTTCTCATGTACGTCTAACCATAGTTTTCTTGAACTTAACTCACAACCAACGTCACCCAAAGATCCTGATTCAATTCTAGTAACCACAGTAATAGTAAGCTTGGCATGGAGCCACAATTATCCCAATAGCAAGCCTGGCATGGAGCCTCAACTTTACAATCAATCATTAGCATGGCATGGAGCCCCAACTCTTCCATAACTGATCACAACCCCCCATGAATACACAACACATGACATCTCACGACCTCTATGATCGCTTTTATGTGCATACCATTATGAAATAGACAGGCCACTACCACACTACTATGCATGTCAACTTTCCAAGTTTGATAACCTTATCCGAATGCATCACTTGTTCAATAGCATTAGGTATCATTATTCAATCGCATACTTTAATAATATACTGGAGTCTTTATCTTATTACAATGATACAATAATATGAAGCTATAGTATAACATGCAACAGTGTAGCAACCATATAATATAACTAACTAGAATCGTCAACATTCTGTAAGGCATAATCAATTGGAAGGCATTGACAATCGATTGGACAAAAACTAGGTACAATCGATTGGATAAAATACCAATCAATTGGTCAACCACAAGGTACAATCGATACAATCGATTGGGAAAGTCACCATTCGATTGGTCTACCAAAAAGTACAATCAATTGGGAAAGAGTCCAATTGATTGGATAGGCGTCTTCTTCACAGAAATGTGCAGTGACGAACAAAAATCATACAACACGTTCGGTGTCCCTCTTTTCCATACCAAAATGTATAAAAAATCCTAATTAAGCTACTGAGTTAGTTTAGAACTCTCACAAACGCGAGGAAGGCTAGTAGTGTGTTGGAGAATCTTGAGTTCAAGCTTTAATGGTGATTTTCTCTATCCTTTTCTTTCCTCCTTCTTTTCTTCTGTTCCTTCTTCTTTTTCTTCTGCTCTTGAGTGTGTGTGTGTGCATGTGTGTATGTATTTGTATATGTATGTATATATATGCATATATGTGTATATATCTCACTCCCTATCTCTGTTTCTCTTTCTCTCTCTCTCTCTCTCTCTCTCTCCCTCTCTCTGATTTTTCTTCCAAACAAATCCTAGCATGAAAATTAGACATATTTATTGGCAAGAGTCGTGAATGGCCAAGAAGGAGCTGTCCTCTTTGTAACAAAACTTGGTGACCAAGTTCAGCTAGTCCCAATCGATTGGTCACAGTGGCAATCGATTGGACTATGGCGGCTAAGGGCAACGATTGGGGTAAGGTACTAATCGATTGGACTAATTAAAATCCTAAGCAACCTATTGGTATATGAAGGCAATCGATTGGAAATCCTATTTCACCAAAGTCAAGAGTAGTATCACAAAATCTCATTTCATATATTTACATAACAAATACAGCGAAAATTGCGGGTATTACAATCTATTTGTGGTAGTCATGTATACATTTCATGAACATAATTGTTATCAATCGTGAATTGTTTTGTAAATCTGTTTAGTAAAATCATGAATTGTATTGAATCGTGAATTACTATGGATTCAATTTTTTTTCCTTCAAAAAACATGTAGTAATATGAACATCAACATCATTTATCATAAGTTTCATGCAGTATCAAGGCCAAAAATGTGGACAATTTTTCACTTAAAAGGGAGAAGTTCAAAGCTCAGAGTTGTAAATATGGGAATCATGAATTGCACTAGTTGTATGAATTATAAAAAGAATCAAGTCGTATGAATTGACTCGAATAGCCATTGATTTTATTGTTATATTTCTCATGTCTAATTTTTTTCTTGATTTTCTTTATGTGTAATGCTATAGTTTATACTCCACGATTTAGTAACATTTAAGTTATACTACTATAACTGAATGTGGTAGGACTCTCGTACGTAAACAATATGTCAGCAAGACTAATAGGGTGTTTAGCACAAGTCTTCCAATTAAATCACAACAACAACAACAACAACAACAACAACAACAACAATAATAAATATGTTTTAACCAATAGTGTAACATCCCATATTTTCCGATATTATTTATTTATTTCTTCCACATGATTGACATGATTTATTATGTTTTGTAATATCATGACCATATGAATAAATAGACAGTTGCAAAAAATATTTCTTTTGTGACTAGATATAGGTGTGACCATAATTATTATGCATTGACATATTTAATTTTTGGTAGTATTCATATGCCTGTAAGTATGTTAAACGGTGTGCTTAACATAGAAATTAAGGGCCTGGGTCGTGGGTACCTATTGGCTAGTGTTTTAAGCATATTGAAGTGCATTCTGAGCCCATATGAAGCATTTTTGTGAGGCTCGAAGCCAAAAAATGGGATTCTTGTGTAGTCGGGTGTTATTGGTTTTATAAACCTAGTTAGAAGAGTAGAAAATTCATATATCGCTGTGGATACCAGGCTTCCACCGCTTCGTTATGTTTTCGAAACTTGTTTGATTTAAGAATTAAAGAAAAAGAAAAGGGTCTGTTGAAAACAGATACAGAGTCGCCACTTGGTCTTTAAGGAACCAAGAAACCTAATTTTGACCCACCCAAATGGATAAAGGGCACCGGCCCTTCATAACCAAAGAACTTGGTTCGGGGTTTTGGTACGAGAGAGGAAGGAGCCTTTGTCACGACTAAAACACCCTCAACTCGCCCCATCTCTCGACGGGCCTCAATCAGCATCCAAATAATCATCTTATACTATGTATGGTTCGACAATTAATACTATGATAATATATTACATCACATAAGAAACTTGAAATTGGAAGATCAAAAGATAAGATATCATTCATAAGATCTAACCCAAGTATCACACAATGCAAAGTGAAAGATCACACAAAACAAACCTAGGAAAAATCGTCTACTCATGTATCAAGTAATTAAGTTTTCCTAACTTAAAGGGGACATGAATTGTTATTGAAACAAATAAACAAAGAAATCAAAATATGCTTAACAAGCTAGTATGATGCATGTTAATCTTTGAGAAAAGAAGACCTCTCAATCCCCTGGACGGATGAGAAATGATGATTAGATCGAGGGAAAGCATGAACGTATGATCAAGTTCATTCCTTATAATCTTCTTAGATTAGGAGCCATGAAGGCCCCAAATCTTGCATAGATGCAATGTATGTATCTTAGAATGTGCCAAGGTTGTGGTGTGCTTTGTGTACATGGATTTCTAGAATGACTTAGAAGTCTATAATGTGTATGAATGAATGAATGAAATCAACATGGGATGTGTAAAAATGTAGTATGAAGTACTTCCTAAGATATGAGCTAATTTAGAATACATATAAGCATCAAATCAAAGAATAAAAGTTAAAATGTGCTTGCTGTGAATAGTGGACAGAACAGTAGCATGATCTTTGGAAAATTGAAAAGAGGGGTTAGGAACGTTTTCAATGCATGATTTTTTATGGAGATGTTCCTTATTGTGTCTAGAACACTACCCAAAAAGCCAAACGTTAATAACTATCACAGATTGAGAGAAATCATATGAACAACAGAGGTCACTCAGAAACAGAGTCCGTACTGTCGACTGAAATGTTGAAAAATCTTAGAAAATGAAAACGAATGATCTAGGGGCCCATTTTATACAGAAAGTTCCCTAAGACATTGAAGCTTAAGGGAAAAATAAGTTGGGACCACCCCTTTTCGAAAATATTTCTGAAAAAGAAGTTGGAAGTTAGTCAAGCTGCTATGACAGCAGAGGCAGAATGTTTGGAAGGAATGTTTGGGTCCAAATGGACCATTTTCAAGTACTTCCAAGTCAAACCAAAAATCATGAGTGTTCTCCAATGAGTTAGGAAGACTTTCCAAGTGGCCTTGCATCTATATGTTGAGTATTGAGTTCTAGAGAAATCTTTGAACTTAGCTCACTCACTGTTTTAACTCACTGTTTTGAAGATTTTGGGAAAAATGAGGTTTTCTTTCTTGAAATCAAAATGAGAGGGATTGAGGGGGGTTTTGAAATAGAGGTTTTGAAAGTGCATTTTTTATACTCAATAAAGATTATAACCACTTAAAATGCCAACATTCAACTCATCATCAAGAACCTCCAAGATTGTTGGAGAAACTTATTTTTATTTGAGCATAACTTCAATACACTTCAAGGATACCTTGGAGGTATTGAAGTTATGATCATCATCTATCAAACATGTTTTTGAGGTCAAGAGCTACTATCCATAAGGATTCACTCACCCCAAACTTCATGTCATCACTTAGATGATGATGAACTAGTACGTAAATAAAGAAAAATAAAAAAGAAATGAGATAAGAAGAGATAAACAATAAATAAACAAGCAAGTAGATGATGATCAATAGATGATATTCATGAAGCATGAGACTTGTAGATTGGTGTTTCACTCATATGTAATGACACTAGACATGGAAGAAGCTTCCACTCTCTTGAATGCTCACTAAAATGGTGGTTGGGAGTATTGAATGTTGAAATAAATGGGAGTAATGAAGTAAAAACAAAGTTTAGAACTCACTTTTGTTTTGAAAATCAAAGAAGAAAGCTTCTTTTCTCTTTACTCTAACCTTATCTCTACAACTCTCTCTCCCAAACTTTTCTCAAACTTGTATTTTTACCCCCCCCAAAATGAAGAGTAATGGGGTGTTTATATAGGCCAACTTGGGGTGGTTTTGGGATTTAGAAAGTATTCGCATTGGCTCCAAATATCTGAAATCATAAAACTATGTCGTTTTGGCTTTTAATTAATCAAAATGGGACCACAAACAAATTACAAAAATACACTGTTCTGGAGGGGAGTGCCGCGGCGGCACTGGGCCATTGCCGCGGCGGCACTGCTCCTCCCTCGTCCAGATAATGCTGTTTATGCCCCCTGAGGTTCCGGTATTCGCGAAAAGGCCCTATTTCGTCCGAAATTCACAGAAAATGCGTACGAACTCCAAATTGAGGTTGTGATGTACTGTTGGAAAGGTAATGGAGTCTACTTTACATAAAAAATAGTTCGGAGATAGGTCACTTTGAAAAGTTTTACGGTATTCGCGATAAAAGCCGATTTGATCGCCTTTTCCGGCTTTGGAAATTCATAATAAATTCGTTTTAAAACCAAAAATTATGTGCGATATACCGTTGGAAAGCTATTGACCTCTAGTATCCATGAAAAATATTTGAAAATTGTTTCAGTGTCCCGATTCCAAAGTCAACTCTTGGTCAAACTGGTCAAACCTGGGATTCCCGGGAAGTTCTGGAAACCTCCGGGAGTTCCCGGGAGCTGATGTTTTCGCTCGATTTTCTTTTGGCACTTGTTTTAACACTTTTTTCATGATTTAAAATGATTTTGATGAATTCGGACAATTTTGGTCAAACTTGGTCAAACCTGGTCAAACCTTGGTCAAACTTAGTCAAACCTTGGTCAAACCGGTCAACGGGGACTTTCCGGGAGCTTCCGGGACTTCCGGGGGTCTCTAGGAGCTGATGATTTCACCGATTTCTCATTTTATCGCTTTTTCTTATGAGATAGCATGTTTTTAGAACTTCGAGACCAAATCTGGGAGTTTCTGGGCTTTCAGGGGCATTTTGGTCATTCTGGGCATTCTGAGAGATAGAGCCGACTTCCAGGAGTCCTTTTGAGCCTTTTACGATCATTGTGAACCACCAAGCTATGGGTCTCCTAAATCTGATAGCCAACAAAATGGGATGTCTATAGTTTGCCCCTCTTTGGCAGGAACTTGCGAGGCAACGCATGTCGCAAGCGAGTGCCAAAGCTCTGAAGAGACAGTACGTTTTGGAGGCTATAGATTTAGGATAATAAAGCGTTGCAAAAGATGCAATGATGCTTAGGTTAGTGCTGGTCGTGCTCTGCGTGAGTTGCCTATGTATCCCAAGGGGAATCAGACTAGGACGTAGTTCGGGGCACAAAGAAATAAATCACATATGCTCAATAAGACATGCGAATGCCATGCTATAAGAGTGATATGCAATGGATGTGATGTGAATTGTGTCATGAGTCCTACCATGTCTAGTGTTATGACCCTAGTATGAGCAAGTGTTGTGGGGTGTGTACCACCCTGAGTGGGCCGGTGTTGTGCTAGCGTTTGCGACCGTGAGGTGGTGGATGACTCGGATAAGGACATCAAGATTTAGAAGACTCTGGGTTTAGGGGTAAACTTCTGGAATTTGGGAAGTGTTGTTTTTACAAGCGAATGGGATCGGATGTGGGGTCTTTGAGGATGACAACTAAGGACAACCCATAGGCGAGGGAGTTCATGATAACCGACAGTTTTATAATAACCAAAGTGAGGAGGCTCATGATAAGTGGGGTAGCTCACGATGATTGGCAGGTGAGATAACCGGAGTGAAGAAGCACACGATAAGTGAGGAAACTCATAATGACTGACAGGTGAGAAAGCTCATGATAATTAGTGGACACGGATTGTGAATAGACAATGCTCGCCACGGGAATCAGGGTGATTTGACTACGGGTGATGTATTGGCCGATCCTTATGATGACAAGTCCGGAGAATCGGTTCGGACTTCTGCTATCTTCTGTTTGGGATGGTAGGGGATTCTCTGAGAATCTCTTTTCAATTCTTGACCTACAACCAGGATCCATCTCTGAATCTCTCGTGGTTGGTCAGATTTCGCAATGCTCAATCCAAGAGGGCCGGTCAGGGCCTCCGGGAGCTGGTATCTATCGGTTTCTGTCCTCGGGGGATGATGTACGGTTCTCAGAGAATCTCTTTTTGCGCTCAATCCAAGAGGGCCGGTCAGGGCCTCCGGGAGCTAGGGCCTATCGGTTTCTGTCCTCGGGGGATGATGCGGGGTTCTCGGGGAATCTCTTTCAGTGCTCAATCCAAGAGGGCCGGTCAGGGCCTCCGGGAGCTGGTATCTTTCTGCTTCTGTCCTCGGGGGATGATGCGGGGTTCTCGGGGAATCTCTTTCGGTGCTCAATCCAAGAGGGCCGGTCAGGGCCTCCGGGAGCTGGTATCTTTTGGTTTCTGATGTAGGGTTCTCGGAGAATCTCTTTCAGTGCTCAATCCAAGAGGGCCGGTCAGGGCCTCCGAGAGTTGAAGGATAATGTACTCTGCTAGGAAGAAGGAAATACGTCCTTTAAATGGGAGTCAAGGTATCATTTTATTTGTGATGAGAGATACGGAGATGGCCTGTGGCACTTAAGGTTTTGATATTGAAAGAGGAGAATGATGGACTTATGTTGCTTTAGGATGAAAGAAGGTCATCAACGGCCACTCATGGACTTATGTTGCATGAAGAAAGATGAAAGATCAACAGCCACTCATGGACTTATGTTGCTAGGAGAAAGAAAGATCATTAACAGCCACTCATGGACTTATGTTGCATGAAGAAAGACGAAAGATCAACAGCCACTCATGGACTTATGTTGCTAGGAGAAAGAAAGATCATCAACAACCACTCATGGACTTATGTTGCATGAAGAAAGATGACAGTCAACAGCCACTCATGGACTTATGTTGCTAGAAGAAAGGAAGATCATCAACAGCCACTCATGGACTTATGTTGCTAGGAGAAAAGAAGATCATTAACAGCCACTCATGGACTTATGTTGCTAGGAGAAGGATGACAGTCAACAGCCACTCATGGACTGATGTTGCTAGGAGAAAGGAAGATCATCAACAGCCACTCATGGACTTATGTTGCATGAACGAAGAAAGATGATGGATCAACATCCACTCATGGACTTATGTTGCACAGATGAAAGAAGATCATCAACAGCCACTCATGGACTTATGTTGCATGAAGAAAGGTGAATGATCAACAGCCACTCATGGACTTATGTTGCTAGGAGAAATGAAGATCATCAATAGCCACTCATGGACTTATGTTGCATGAACAAAGAAAGATGATGGTCAACTTTCGACGGTTTGGAAAGGGATGAAATTTTTCCCAAGTTTTGACGCTTCTCATGTTGACTCCTTGACTGGTGCAGTAATAATGTTTGGTACTCCTGCTTGCATTGTCATTGGAATGCTCTATATAACTTGATTTGAAAAATTCATTATTCGTCACTGTTGACTTACACATTTGAGACTACAACAGACTCAAAAACTTGACAGACATTGACGCACAAGGACGACACATTTGACACCAAAATGAAACAAGCTCGTCTTGTCAAAACTTGATGTGCTTTTGTCATAAACAATGTACCATTTCTCTTTTGGTGTTCACCCCTCATCTTAACATGGTAGCACTTTGCTGATAAATCTGATTTTTGAAAATTCCTCCCTAGTGATCTAGTTAATTTTCTACTTCTCCTAGGAAGTGCTTTGAATTAGTGCCTTAGCTTTTAGAGTAAAAGATGCTCTATTTCAAAATTTTCAAAACAACTTGGTAACTTAAAAACTCGCCCTCGGTACGAAGGGATTGTGTTAGGCAAACGGAGTTTGCCCCTAGTTTGAGGTGTACAAGGTGGGATTCATAAGCAATCGAGGTGGGTGACCGAAGTTCGCCCCTAGTTTGGATGATGGTTTATTGGAGGTTTTGGGCAAACGAGGTAGGAGACCGAAGTTTGCCCCTTGTATGAAGGGTAGATAGTAAAATTCAGGCAAATGAGGCGAGTAGCCGAAGTTTGCCCCTAGTATGGAAGGTGATTTTCTGGCTTGAGGCAAGGACCGTGACTTTAATCTCTCAAATGCTCATAACTTTTGCCTAGGCACCAGTGAGGTGACCTAGCAAGCTCTTTTCTCTCTTTTGTTATTGCTCACCTTGGATTTAGCTCTAATTTTTGCCTAGGCGTCCTTTCGGATTTTTGACCTAGCGAGCCATCCTTCTTTTCTTTTTGAAAGTCTGCCTACGTACCCCCGAGCGGGGATCAGGTCCAACATAGTTCGGGCCAAAGTCTTGAAAGAAGGGGGGGTTGATTATGATGGTGTCGACCGAACCGATGCGGTTGCCTATGTATCCTCGAGTGGGAATCAGGTCGAGCGTAGTTCAAGGCAAGGCTTGAAGGTAATTGGTTTGATTATGATGGTATTGACCGAACCGATGTGGTTGCCTACGTATCCCCGAGTGGGAATCAGGTCAAGCATAGTTCAAGGCAAGGCTTGAAATAAGGGGTTTGAGGTATGAGGGTTTTTCAAACCAATCGTCAAAGAAGTTCAAACTTGAGCCACTTGTGGTAGTCTTAGAATAAAATGATTCAGTTTCAATCTCCCTTTCCTTTCTTTTTCTTTTTCTTTTTGTTTTGTTTTGAGGATTGATCCTTTTCACTTTCGCCTAGCTAGTCAATTTTGCTTTTTAATGTAGTCGATTCTTGTGAGATCTTCCAATCGCCATCTTAGAATTCCGAAATGTGCATGTCAGCTCTCGGAATTTATTTGTGGCTGTTCCGTGCCTTTGGAAGTGTGATCTAGGCACATACGATTCTCTCATTTGTTTTATCAAAAATTTCTTTCATTTTCTCCATCATTTTGACTGGGTAAGGTCAGATCTTGGAAATCAATACCTTTTCAGCTCTAACTTTTGCCTAGGTGCCCTTTCGGGTTTTCAACCTAGCGAGCCTTTCTTTTCTTTTTTTTTCTTTTTTTTTTTTTTTTTTGAAAGTGGAGATGAAACTCATTGAAATGTTTGGCTACCATCAAGGACCAAGTCTGCGCAGGTTCGCATGGCTATCAATTGGGTTGGGCCCAAGGCTTTGAAATGGTAGAAATGGTGGAAAGGGTGTTGGGCAAGCCCCAAATCAGTTCCAAGCATGTCTTTTCAAGATTGAGGCAAGAGAATCTTTAAATTCTTAAAGTAAGGTTATTCAATTCTCGGCTCTTCATTGGTGTCAGCGCAAAATTGACTTTGACCTTTCAGGATTTTTTTGTTTGAGTAAAATTTTTTTTTTTTTTAGCACAGTAATATCTATGGTAATTTGAAAAGTGACACTTCAGTTCAGCGATTCATGCATCTATGACTAGGCACATTAGATTAGGCAAAATGAGACTTCATTCTATCACTAGAGAAGGTTACAGACTCATAACAACTTGATGACAGACGGACTCGACCACAAGACTAAACTTGAAATAGACAAAACACACAACAGACTCGACTGGACTTGACCCGGTCTCAAATGGAATGTCACAGTGACTCGCTTATTCTTTTTTTTTTTATTTTTAAAAGAGCATCCTCATTTGTTTTGATAGCAAAAGTCCCAAACACCATCGCTTCACTGGCACAGGTTCAACATTCATGGTCCTCAGCGAAGGGGGTCATTGAAATGGATAGGTCATGGGTTGGTCCAGACTGAGGTAGTGAATTGGATTGGGGTACGGCGCATCATCTAAGAGATCCTGAATTGAGTGACGGAGCCTCTTACAGTTGTCGGTCTCCTGGCCTTGGTCTTGGTGGTAATCACAATACTTGGATTCATTGTACCCAGGAGGTGGGTGATTAGGAGGCTTACTAGGCTCCAAAGGTACAAGGTGGCCCTTTTGAACAAGGTGATTGAGAGCGGAGGATAAGCTCATGTCAAGTGGTGTGAAGACTCTTTGGTTTACTTTCTTGTGTCTCTTACTGTAATCATTTTGGCTTGATGATGGGCTTAAGGCATTGACATCTAGGCTCTCTTGATCTTCACCAAAGGTATGGGGTCTCTTCTCCTTTTACAGTGACCCAGCTCCATTGATCTTGCCTTCACAGATAGCATCCTCGATTCTAGTCCCAACCTCAAACAACTCTTCAAATGTTGAGATGGACTGGTAGAATAGTTTTTCATGGTATACTGGTTGCAGGTTCTTGACCAGCATACGTACTTGCTCTTTCTCAATAGGCCTGTGGATCATTTGGGCTACTTTATTCCTCCATCTGCTCAAGAATGCAGCGAAGGACTCATTGAAATTCTGCCTGGTAGTTTCCAGATCTCGGATGGTGACATCAAGCTCTTGGTTGTAGGAGTAGTGATCAATGAAAGTTCTAGCAACATCTTCCCAAACTCGGGTCTTGGAAGTTTCAAGGGTTAGGAACCAGGATAGTGCGGCTTTCTGGAGGGTTTGAGGGAACAACATAGCTATGTGTTCATGGGTGTAGCCCATTGACTAGAAAATGCTCATACAAAACTTCACGTGGCTCTTTGGATTTCTAGTTCTGTCAAAATGGTCGATTTCAGGCATCTTGAAGTTCTCGGGTAGCCTCACTTTGTTGGGCTCAAACAATCCTTCCAGATCTAACATGTAATCATCGAGTCCCTTACTCTTCCTTAGTATGTTCTCAAGCTTGTCAACCTTGTCCATTTTCTCTTGGAGCTTTTTCTCATATACAGGCGGTGGGACTCCTTGAAACCATTCTTCTTCCCCATTGTTCTCGGGAGGTGGTCCAAATCCAGGCGGTGGTGGTGGCATGAACCCTTGTGGTGGTGGGAACCTAGGTGGGTACTGTGGTTGCTGTTGTCGGAACTCTTCCATAAATTTCAGAACTTGAGTCAGCCGATCTGACTGTTGATTGATTAATTCAGTGACCTTGGCTTCCAAAGTTTCCTGATTCATGTTGAATTTTCTCGGCGGACTGATTCCAACCAAATGACTGTTCGAACTTCTGACCCAGGATGGGGATCTCAGTGGCTGATTTTGGGGATCTATAATGACCTATATATTCGAGAGGAGCGTATCAGATTCTGATAGTGATGACTAAAGAGACAATGACAGTGAGGTTAAGGAAGATGGACTGACTTATGTACAGACTGACTGAGATAGTGTGCGCAGACTGATGAGAATGGTGCATGCACATGAGACAAGCATGCGGATGCAAGCCCTAATCTATATGATGCCCCTACTTCTAACAGATAGCAGTTAAACAAATAAGGTCCTAGCCATACAGAGTGTGATAACCTTACTTTCCAGTGTGATCACCAAGGGATAACAGGGATTTCAGGGATACTTCAGAAATTTTGGACAGAGTTTCTGAGAGAAATAGGGATTTGGAAGATTCGGAGAAATTTTCAGAAGTTATGGAAGTTTCTAGGAGAAATAAGAATTTCTGGTTGATTTGGACTGAGCTTCCAGGAGAAATTGGGAAATCAGAATTTCTGGGAGAAATTGGTACATCTAGGCATTTTTGGGAAGTTTGGATGGAGTTGTTGGAATTTTTGGAAAATCTTGGAGATTTGGATAGAGCTTATGGGAAAACATAAAAATTTGGGTAAGTTGGACAGAGTTTTTGGGAGAAACAAGTATACCGGAGTTTCTGGGAGAAATTGAGATTTCTGGGTATTCTGGGGGAAGCAAGAATATCTGGGGGGACATAAGTATATCGGAGTTTCTGGAAGAAATTGAGATTTCTGGGTAATCTGGGGAGAAATAGGGATTTCTAGGAAATCTGGGTGATTTGGACAGAGTTTCTAGGAGAAACAGGGATATACGACAGGAATAGGTGATGATGGTGATCATACTGTCTAGCGAGTTTTCATACTCCTATGTCTTAGGACCAACAAACAAGGTTTGCGGTGTATATCTTTGTGAGCATGGAGCAGACATCCTTGTCATGGTGCCTAGGCATGTCAACTCAATGTGATCACATGTGAGTAATTGCCTTGGGAATCATAAGAAAGAGGTTCTGTTCTATGCCACATAAGCGTCTACACCGCTCAGGTAATCCCATCAGCGCATACAGCAGTTATATCACATTGTCCTATCTGAAAAGATAAATGAACAGTCCTACGAAAGGTTCTACAGGAATCTATATGCAAAGGCTGGGTTTAGTCAAAAAGGGTCTGTTGACGAGAGTTCCAATATACCGTCAGAGAGACAATACGGAAGTGTTTACTCTTTTTGATATACCTTGGAAGGTACAGTATCAACGGTGACTTGTGCCCTGACACAGCAAGACCTGAACAATGTCAGCGCCGCGTTTCAGACACAGTCGGAGGGGAAAAATGCAAGAGTGCAATGCGGTGAACCAAACACAGTAAAAAGATGATTTTAAGGACGCTTCTTATGAGTCAAACCTCTGTATTATTTTGTTTTAAAATAAAAATCCCCAGTGGAGTCGCCAGACTGTGGACACCGGGCTTCCACCACTTCGATTTGTTTTCGAAACTTGTTTGATTTAAGAATCAAAAAAAGAGAAAAGGGTCTGTTGAAAACAGATACAGAGTCGCCACTTGGTCTTTAAGGAACCAAGAAACCTAATTTTAACTCACCCAAATGGATAAAGGGCACTGGCCCTTCATAACCAAAGAACTTGGTTCGGGGTTTTGGTACGAGAGAGGAAGGAGCCTTTGTCACGACTAAAACACCCTCAACTCGCCCCGTCTCTCGACGGGCCTCAATCAGCATCCAAATAATCATCTTATACTATGTATGGTTCGACAATTAATACTATGATAATATATTACATCACATAAGAAACTTGAAATTGGAAGATCAAAAGATAAGATATCATTCATAAGATCTAAGCCAAGTATCACACAATGCAAAGTGAAAGATCACACAAAACAAATCTAGGAAAAATCGTCTACTCATGTATCAAGTAATTAAGTTTTCCTAACTTAAAGGGGACATGAATTGTTATTGAAACAAATAAACAAAGAAATCAAAATATGCTTAACAAGCTAGTATGATGCATGTTAATCTTTGAGAAAAGAAGACCTCTCAATCCCCGGGACGGATGAGAAATGATGATTAGATCGAGGGAAAGCATGAACGTATGATCAAGTTTATTCCTTATAATCATCTTAGATTAGGAGCCATGAAGGCCCCAAATTTTGCATAGATGCAATGTATGTATCTTAGAATGTGCAAAGGTTGTGGTGTGCTTTGTGTACATGGATTTCTAGAATGACTTAGAAGTCTATAATGTGTATGAATGAATGAATGAAATCAACATGGGATGTGTAAAAATGTAGTATGAAGTACTTCCTAAGATATGAGCTAATTTAGAATACATATAAGCATCAAATCAAAGAATAAAAGTTAAAATGTGCTTGCTGTGAATAGTGGACAGAACAGTAGCATGATCTTGGGAAAATTGAAAAGAGGGGTTAGGAACGTTTTCAATGCATGATTTTTTATGGAGATATTCCTTATTGTGTCTAGAACACTACCCAAAAAGCCAAACTTTAATAACTATCACATATTGAGAGAAATCATATGAACAACAGAGGTCACTCAGAAACAGAGTCCTTACTGTCGACTGAAATGTTGAAAAATCTTAGAAAATGAAAACGAATGATCTAGGGGCCCATTTTATACAGAAAGTTCCCTAAGACATTGAAGCTTAAGGGAAAAATAAGTTGGGACCACCCCTTTTCGAAAATATTTCTGAAAAAGAAGTTGGAAGTTAGTCAAGCTGCTATGACAGCAGAGGCAGAATGTTTGGAAGGAATGTTTGGGTCCAAATGGACCATTTTCAAGTACTTCCAAGTCAAACCAAAAATCATGGGTGTTCTCCAATGAGTTAGGAAGACTTTCCAAGTGGCCTTGCATCTATATGTTGAGTATTGAGTTCTAGAGAAATCTTTGAACTTAGCTCACTCACTGTTTTAACTCACTGTTTTGAAGATTTTGGGAAAAATGAGGTTTTCTTTCTTGAAATCAAAATGAGAGGGATTGAGGGGGGTTTTGAAATAGAGGTTTTGAAAGTGCATTTTTTATACTCAATAAAGATTATAACCACTTAAAATGCCAACATTCAACTCATCATCAAGAACCTCCAAGATTGTTGGAGAAACTTATTTTTATTTGAGCATAACTTCAATACACTTCAAGGATACCTTGGAGGTATTGAAGTTATGATCATCATCTATCAAACATGTTTTTGAGGTCAAGAGCTACTATCCATAAGGATTCACTCACCCCAAACTTCATGTCATCACTTAGATGATGATGAACTAGTAAGTAAATAAAGAAAAATCAAAAAGAAATGAGATAAGAAGAGATAAACAATAAATAAACAAGTAAGTAGATGATGATCAATAGATGATATTCATGAAGCATGAGACTTGTAGATTGGTGTTTCACTCATATGTAATGACACTAGACATGGAAGAAGCTTCCACTCTCTTGAATGCTCACTAAAATGGTGGTTGGGAGTATTGAATGTTGAAATAAATGGGAGTAATGAAGTAAAAACAAAGTTTATAACTCACTTTTGTTTTGAAAATCAAAGAAGAACTTCTTTTCTCTCTACTCTAACCTTATCTCTACAACTTTCTCCCCCAAACTTTTCTCAAACTTGTATTTTTACCCCCCCAAAATGAAGAGTAATGGGGTGTTTATATAGGCCAACTTGGGGTGGTTTTGGGATTTAGAAAGTATTCCCATTGGCTCCAAATATCTGAAATCATAAAACTATGTCGTTTTGGCTTTTAATTAATCAAAATGGGACCACAAAACAAATTACAAAAATACACTGTTCTGGAGGGGAGTGCCGCGGCGGCACTGGGCCAGTGCCGCGGCGGCACTGCTCCTCCCTCGTCCAGATAATGCTGTTTATGCCCCCTGAGGTTCCGGTATTCGCGAAAAGGCCCTATTTCGTCCGAAATTCACAGAAAATGCGTACGAACTCCAAATTGAGGTTGTGATATACTGTTGGAAAGGTAATGGAGTCTACTTTACATAAAAAATAGTTCGGGGATAGGTCACTTTGAAAAGTTTTACGGTATTCGCGATAAAAGCCGATTTGATCGCCTTTTCCGGCTTTGGAAATTCATAATAAATTCGTTTTAAAACCAAAAATTATGTGCGATATACCGTTGGAAAGCTATTGACCTCTAGTATCCATGAAAAATATTTGAAAATTGTTTCGGTGTCCCGATTCCAAAGTCAACTCTTGGTCAAACTGGTCAAACCTGGGATTCCCGGGAAGTTCTGGAAACCTCCGGGAGTTCCCGGGAGCTGATGTTTTCGCTCGATTTTCTTTTGGCACTTGTTTTAACACTTTTTTCATGATTTAAAATGATTCTGGTGAATTCGAAAAATTTTGGTCAAACTTGGTCAAACTTGGTCAAACCTGGTCAAACCTTGGTCAAACCTAATCAAACCTTGGTCAAACCGGTCAAAGGGGACTTTCCGGGAGCTTCCGGGACTTCCGGGGGTCTCTGGGAGCTGATGATTTCACCGATTTCTCATTTTATTGCTTTTTCTTATGACATAGCATGTTTTCAGAACTTCGGGACCAAATCTGGGAGTTTCTGGGCTTTCAGGGGCATTTTGGTCATTCTGAGCATTCTGAGAGATAGAGCCGACTTCCAGGAGTCCTTTTGAGCTTTTTACGATCATTGTGAACCACCAAGCTATGGGTCTCCTAAATCTGATAGCCGACAAAATGGGGTGTCTACAATCGCTAACCCTACCCACCCACACAAATAGAAGAGAGAGAGAGAGAGAGAGAGAGAGAGAAGAGAGAAGAAGAAAGAGGAAGAAGAGAGAGAGAGAGAGAGAGAGAGAGAGAGAGAGAGAGAGAGCAACCGAGATGGAGAGAAGAATTTTCCCTGTTTGTTGGTGAGTTCGTCGGTTCGTTGGTGTAGAACCTTCAATCGATGAGTTAATTATTTGTTTCATTTTGTGTTCATTACAATTTCTTGTCGATTAGAATAGGTTGTGTAAATCGGAAGAGAATTATGAAATCATGTTGGAGTATGCATATATAGGTATATGTATACATGTGTATATTCGTTGTTATTGGATTTAAACTTTGAGATTTATTTTGTTGATTTTCGAATTTATTTATATGAGCTCGGATCTGTGTGAGAGAAAAATTCTAATAATTCGTAAGTTGATTATTTTGAGATCTGCCCCCGTGTCCCACGTAAAATGCGATTTTGCACAACTTTTGTTCTTTGTGTGTTTCCTGATTCTGCACCGTTTGGGCAGAAATAATAATTTCAGTAGGAATTTTTATTATATAAAAAATTGGTGCATTATGCTTCTTAGTGAATTTTATATTAGTTATTATGCTTTTACTTGAGTTTAATTATAGATATGTGAAACACCAAGTAAAGTTGGGCTTCATGAATTTGTGGTTGTGTGATCATCTGTGTGAAGTTTATTACCGAATTTAATATAATAAAAAGTCCTTAGAGTTCACCACTACTCATGATTTTAGGCGGCTACTTCGTGAATGACTCGTCCTTGTGTGATTAGATAGTGATTGTGTGGACGACCCGTCTCTTCATTATTTTAAGCCTTATGCCTATTTTGTTGGTCTATTTCATGTGTATCTAGACATTATTTTATTGGCGTAAAAAATGTAAAGACTAGCCTTTCAGTGTATACTCAAACCCCAATGATACCCCATGGGAGTTGGGATCGGAATGGTAGTTAGTTTTACATTTAGGAGGCACACGAGATATATGTGTAGGCTATACCAAATGTAGGGTGGCCAAGGTGGAAAACCTAAGGTGAAAGTCTAAATGTCGTGCATGAGTTTGAATGTGATAATTATAGATTGTGTGCCTTAAGTTTTGAATTATGTTTGGAGAATTTTGATGCGAGAATTTTATAAATTTATACTGTTATTGAATGGTACTACGATTGACTCTTGGATTGTTATGGACTTTAATTCAAAAAGTAGTGATGGGTATGATTAGAACTGTGATAACCATATTTTTTTGCAGGATGGTGAGCCCACTAACTTTTTTGCAGGGATGGCTCACCATAGATATTTGATGGATTGGTATTCAGGTAGTATTATTTGGGTTTGGAACCACTGCCACCACTCTATCCTGAAATGTGTGTGGAACTACTGTTCTAACCCGACAAGGATTCTGTGTGATGGCGTTGCTTATTTCCTGTGTGAAGATAATGTATGATGTGATGTGGTTATATTTTCTTAATGAGTATTTTTGGGAGTCTACGGGACACTGATATTGTCGAAATCAAGTTCTTTGTTAACCCTATTACAAACATAGTACAATGAAAGTAGGGTGTCGATTCCACAGGAATTGGAATGCAACAATGCTTGATGGCGCTTAATAACCAATTACAATGCGAGGAGTAATTAACAAACTAAGAAATAAAATTAAGTCTTTTTGAGTATGGGCGAGTTTTCAATTAGCACTAATTAGACTACAATGCCTAATTTCAAAGTAAGAAATAAGCTTTGGTTAAAGACAAGATTAGGTAGAGGTTGGGGTTTTTCAAATGAAGAAATCGAGGTTGGGGAGCATTCCCCCACCTTGGACCAATCAACAAGTGGATTCCATGGTTGTAGCACATTCTAGAGTAGAAAAGTCCATTGAGACAAACTATCAAATAGATGGTGGGCAACCAATATGCTAAATAGAGGTTTCTATGGAATATATGAGGTTAGGTTTGAAATCCAAGGATTGAACAACTTATAATACTTGACGTTGTAAGTGAAGTCCTAGAAAATCAAACCTTGCACACATAAACCCTAGAAATGCTACAAACATGGAAATCCTACATTAAAGCACACATGGCTCCAATGGTGGATTTATGATCCCCAACCTACATTATCTAGCTACTCATAACCATAGATACATTAGCATTAAAGAGGGGGAAAGAGAAATTATACCCACTTAAGTATACCATCATAAATGCAAGAAACTCCAGGAAACAACTCCAATTAAAGCTTCCAAGTATACAATACATTAACAATCTTCTCTCTCTCAAACTAAAATGTAAGTGAATGTGAGTAGATGGGAGAGTAAATGAAGAGGGATTAGAAGACCTAAGGGAGAGAGATAGACGTTTACAACTCAAAAAGTAAGGTAAAATAATAGCTCACCCTAACAAAAACTAATCTCTAACTATTTATACCCTCAATACATAATGGAAAACTTGTAAATAAAAAATGGCAACAACTTCAGAAGCTGCAGATCGATCCCAGGCAAAAGGCCGGATCAATCTGCTAATTCAACAAGGAAGCAGAATCTTTAGCAAAATGTGTGGATCGATCCGCGGCGTAACGCCGAATGGATCTGCCACTTCTATAAAAAGTAGAATCTCTAGCAAAATGCACAGATCGATCCCAAACAAAAAGGCGGATCGATCCTAACATTCACGTCACTAGCAGAATGCTTGTCCAAATGCCTGAATCGATCCGCGTGTAAAAGCTAGATCGATCCGACTTTACAAGAGAATGTCTCTAGGTCCTTGGGTAGAAGCGGATCGATCTGCCTTTTTAACCCATATCGATCTTGCCCTAGAGATGTTTAATTAGAGCCTTTCTTTTGGTTGAGCTTTATCCAACTTCTACCATTGTTCCGAAACATCTACAAGAAAGTGATTTTTATTAGTAGAAAGACGATAACAATAAGGATTATCAAAAGTACAATTTATCCATTAAATCTCCTGGATTAGGTGATAAGCTATGTCCAAGAGGAGCAAATCATGAGGGCACGAATGCAAAATTGAACACTAATCACACCCCCAACTAGCAAGTTGATAGTCTCTTAACAACATGGCAGAAGACCAACAGAATTAAGAACTACCTTGCACAAGGTTTTTATTTAAAATAAAAGATAAATCATTTTTGTGGGGGAACACGATTGCATTGAGCAGATGCAACAAGCCATTAAACCTCTAGGTTACCCACAGAGACGGAGTTTTGTCTTTGGAGGGTTCTCAGAATGATACCAATAAACATAGACTTTCCAAAAGATAGCTTCCCACTATTTAGTGCCAACACTCAACAAAGTTGCAAGATTTTCAAAAGATTTTAGCAAATGTAACATGAATTCCCTAGAGTCTACAAACTATTAAGAATATAAGGCAACTTCATTCATTTTAACTCTCGGGTTTGCGTGGTGTTGGCTGCATGACTACAAGTTTTAGGACGGTGCAATGTATTCATAATCTGAATTTCGATCGACATCGCGCTTTAACACAATTCTCACTGGTATTACACTCAAAAATGAAGTTCTCGAGATAGGTAATATGCTCAAGACATGCGGGTAAAGAGTAATGGAAATGGAATGCAAAGCCGTGCACATGTCCTATATGAAAAATGTTAATCTGTATGAAATGGGTAAAACTAATCTCATGAAAGATACCATGCATTGGAGGTCGTGAAATAAAATCTAATTGCTTCTCAAATTCATCTCAAACTTCGAATCGCATTTTCTGAGGATCAACTAAGACTAGGAAAGGTCAAAAAGAGGGTAAGGAGTGATGAGATGTCGAAAATGGGAAAGGGAAGTGTTTTGGGAACAATCTTGAACTTAAGTGGTAGCACACGGACTAACAATACTAGGGATGAGTCAGAAACAATTGATTTTCAAAAAGGCACACGAGAGAAGTGCTTTTCTCATGGCTCTTATTTCTTTTTATTTCCTTTCCCCCCCTTTTTTTTACAATACTTTATGCAAATAACCTCCCAAGAATGTACTTTAAACATAAGAGGTGGGGAAGGTATGGGGTAATGTGAAAAGGATAGTATGAAGGTGGTGTATGCGAAAGAGGTAAGAGAAAATGGTAAGAGATGTGACCTAAAATCATTTCCTCGGTGTATTGCGATTCATTGTTCGCCCCTATGATGACAAGTAAGCCAAAGTTTTGAAATTCACCTGACAGTCCTCTAATGCATGATCAAAACAAGAAGATGAGATTAACTATGACTTTAAAATCCTTTTCAACAAGAGATAAGTAGTGTATATTACGCTCAAAAATGGAGGACGACTCAAAATATCACAAGGTTCAAGTCTCCGCAAGTGTTTCAAATGATATCCAGATTATAATTACATTAAACATCTTCCTGTCACAAGTAACTAAGCAATGCGCACTATAAGTCCAAAATATGAAATTCATAAGGTTTACTATAATCGAGATAGTTCTAGGACTCATGGGATTCGAGGCGTGTCACCTGCTAAAATGATTTAGCATGCATTAGCATAATTAATTGGTGTTTATTAACACATGTTTAAGTGAGTTTTAACTCACTAATTGATTGTGGGTGTCCAATTTGGGAACCCAATGTTGGCCAATGAGGCAGTCTCATATTGGGACATGAGTTGAGAAAGTTCCATTGTGATGGGACGAGATTGTGGAATTACTCTTATGTGCTTAAATGTTTATTAAGGCATATGTGAAATATTTATACATTTTTTAAATACATTGTTGATTGTTGGAGACCATTTATGTGGTCATTTGGGATACCTTTGTGAGAACGAAATGAACACATTACATAACTTGTAGGCTAATTTGTAACTTCAAAAAATTATGTGGGACCACTTATGGGACCTACGCGAGATATAGACAAATACCCACTTAAGTTAGGAGGATTAAATAGTTAGTTATAAAACTAGTTAGGGGTGTAAATGAAAATAACCAAAAGTTGGGTGAGTTTCATAATAGAAATGTTAAGTTACATTTATGAGCTGTAGAGACAAGGAGATATTCATATCTTCTTCTTCTCCAAATTGGGTCGGTTAGAGAGGAAAAGAGATGAGGGTTCACCGGAGCTTCTTGACGACGATTAACACGCCGTTTGACACTCAATTTCGATTTTGATATTGGATTTGGACTTATAGAGGTGAGTTCTACGTTTTGGTATTGATTTTATTGAGTATAATTTCATATTTCTCGCGACCCAATTCAGAGCGGTAATCCGTAGTTTGTCGAATTCATGTAGGATTTTAACCTGGAGTAGATTCGGGCTTCAATTTCACAACTAGGAACGAATTGTAAAGAGGTGAGTGGTTTTAATCTTGTTTTTGGGATGAGATTCATGTTTATGTTCTTAGGGTGTTAATATCATGCCTACTTAGCTTAATTACTCATGTTTAGCTATGATTTTGTGAAAAGCATGGTGAAATGTTTATGTGAGCATGTTTAGATGTCTATTTGGGGTCAAAGGAACGCTTGTATGAATTTTCCATGAGATTGTTTCGTGGTGACGACTACCTGTTGCTGACAACGGCATTAGACTGCACGTGTGAGGCATGGGTCATTGGCTTATGCCATGGACTATCGGGGGAGTCGCGAACTTGCGGGTAGTGGTGGATGAAATACTTGCCTATCCAGAGATCATTTTATTTGTTGAGTTGAATATAAACATTGAATTATCATACATGTGCTTGATTAATATCTCTCACTAAGCATATAGCTTATATATTGTAGTGGTTATTGAATAACCATTGTAGGTGAGCACGGCGGCAAGAATCCAGGAAGATGAACTTGGGGGATCGTGGAGTTGAGGAAGTTTATGAATATTATAGTTTCATGTTTATAGTAGTTATGTGCAAGACTTATAATTTTGGGGTAATCCGAGTATGTATAGGTTAAGTTGGGAATGTGTTATACTTAGTTGGTTATGTTGGTTTCTTGCTTTGTTGTTCCAAGACTTATGTAAATGTTGTAACCAGAGTTTAGTATCTTGTGGAAACCTTTCAAACTCTTGTTTTATGGTTTGGATATGCTAGTTGTAAATTTGGATCAAGACTCTTGTGTTTTGGTTGAACTTGTGAGAATTAGGAAGTATTTGGGAGAGATGACATTACGCAACTTGTTTGATGTTTCTAATCATGTCAGTGTCTCATCAGAATGATTTAAAATGGTTTTAGAATGATTTTGAAATGTTTTTAGAAGTCTCTATGAGATTTGGTTTGGATTTGGGATGATTGAAACTTGCAAATTAGAGTTTGTTTTAGCAGCAAGTTTTTAGCAGAGTTTTGTTTTATCAGCAAGTTTTTTGCAGCAGCAAAATGTGTTATGCAGAAAGTTAGATTGATCTAACTCTGGGTAGAGAGTTGGATTGATCTAACTCTGGGTAGAGCTATCTCTGTAGAGAGTTGGATTGATTTAACTCTGGGCAGAACTTGTTTATGCAGAAGTTAGATTGAGCACAAATATCTGCGCTTGAGCGAACTTTTGGCAGAATGCTTGAGCACTTTGGGCAATCAAATTCGTTTTAAGTGAGCATAACTTGGTCTACGAAGTTTGTATTCACGAGCCATTTTCAACGTTGAGTTCCTTATTTGAAAAGCTATCTTTTGAGATAAAGTTCGACAAAAATTTCAAATGACCATTTTACCCTTGGGCTTGTTTTGTCTAGATTAAAGGTTTATTTGTGCGTGGTTTCCTACTTTTGCATTCCTAAGTTGATCTTTGAAGGTCTTGGTGGCGTGCCATGTGTCCTAGGTTCACATGTATGGATCCGAGGCGTGACATTTAGTGGTATCAGAGCAATAGGCTTAGAAAATTTGGGACAAGAGACGACGACTTGAGAGTAACGTGTAGATATTGAGCATGTAGATGCATTACATGTATGCATATGGTTATTGATGCTATGTTATGATTAATTGATCATGTAAAACATATGGCATATGGCATAACATGCATAGTATTTATGCGTATTCGACTAGTAGGCAAGAATTTGGGGGAAAAAAATGGACCAAATCCAAGAATTTGATGCAAGAATGTATCGGTTGGTGGACTTGGTAACTAATTTTGTGGGTGCCGTTGGTGATCGAGTGCCACCAGTAGATGTAAGGGATGCAAATCCAAATCCTGAACCAAGGGTGGACCGAATTACTATCGAGCAATTTTATAAAAGAAAACCGACTACGTTTGATGGGGGTCTAGATTCGATGATAGCTATTCATTGAATATCAGATATGCAGTGAATATTTCGTGCTATAGAATGTACCGAGGAGCAATAGATTACATTTTCCACTGACACTTTGAAGGAAGGAGCTCAAAATTGGTGGGTAAATTTGCTTGAACAAAGTAGGCTGACCACTTGGGATAAGTTCGTAGAAGAGTTTTATAAACGATATTTTCCTAAAGCACAGAAGCATCGAGAATTCATGAATCTCCAATAGGGAGACATGATGGTGAATGAATATATCTCCAAGTATAGTGAATTGCTTCAATTTGCGAAGGATACGGTGATAACTGAGGAAGACAAAGCTCAAAATTTTCAAGCAGGGTTGAGGGATAACATCCAATGTAGGGTGGATACTCATGAATTTGGACCTGTGGCTCAAGTCTAGAACGCAGCTCTCATAGCTGAACGGGATATTAACAAATACAAGCAGGGTCAATAAGGGAAGTGACAAGGTGAAGATAAAGGGAAGGGGCAAGGCTTCTTCGAGAAACCATTTTTACGAGGGCTTGGGTTAGGTTTAGGTAGTCAAGGTGGAAGTTCATTTTCTGAGGGGGCTCGACTATTGTGTTCTACGTGCAACCGATGACATGGGGGAGTTTGTTATTTACTCAGCATGTGCAACATTTGTAAGCAAGTGGGGGCACATATCCAAGAATTGTCTGCAAGCCAGAACACGACCGCCTAGCTCTATGAGCTCAATTCCAGATATGAGGGGTAAATGCTTTCATTGTGGGCAGCCAGGACACTTTTCTAAGGATTGTCCAAAGAAGCGACAACAAGGGGCAAGTTTTATGGCGTCCAGCGGGGCAAGATTGGGACCGACCATGGATAAAGGGAAAGGCATGGAGCGAAAGCAAGGGAAGTCTTTTCAACTTGCACTGGGAAATATATCAGCTATAGACTCTGTGTTATCAGGTATACTTCATATCTGTTCACAAACAACATGAATTTTAATAGATTCAGGGTCAACACATTTGTTCGCATGAATTTGTCAAACATTTGAATAACATGTCAGAACCCTTAGGGTATGATTTATTTGTATCATTGCCATTAAGTAAACCGTTAGTGACCTCTTCAGTGTTCAAAGCATGTGAAATCAGAGTAGGTGATAGAGTATTGACTGTTGACTTAATATCGTTAACCATAAACTATTTTGATGTAATCTTGGGCATGGACTGGTCGTCTACAAATCAGGCTGCAATTAATTGTGAACAAAAAAGGGTTAATTTCCAGTTACAGGGACAAAAAGAGTTTACCTTCCAAGGGGTTGGGGTAACAGTGCCACCGTATATGATATCGGCAATTCAGGCTGGGAAGTTGTTGAAAAAGGGTTGTCAAGGATTTCTATGTACTGTAATTGATACACGTGTCATCGGGGCTCAAGTTGAGGATATTTTGATAGAACGAGAGTTTCTGGATGTATTTCCTGAGGATCTACTAGAAATGTTGATCGTGCAGGAAATTGAATTTACGATTGAGGTAGCACCTGGATCGCAACCGGTATCAAAGACACCATACAGAATGGCACCCGTAGAACTGAAAGAGTTAAAGAACCAGGTACAAGAGTTGTTCGACAAAGGATTTATTCAACCTAGTGTTTCTCCGTAGGGAACACCGATTTTATTTGTCAAGAAGAAAGACGGAACCATGGGAATGTGTATAGATTATTGGGAGTTGAATAAGTTGACTATTAAAAACAAGTTTCCATTGCCTAGGATTGATGATTTGTTCGATCTGCTTCAAGGAGCTTAAGTTTTCTCAAAGTTTGACTTGAGATCGGGCTACCATCAGTTGAAAGTTAAGGAAAAAGATGAGGAGAAGACAACATTCAGGACTTGATACGAACATTATGAGTTTATGGTCATGCCATTCAGAGTTACTAATGCGCCCCAGCTTTTATGGATTTGATGAATCGGATATTCACGGAATACTTGGATGAATTTATAATTGTCTTTATAGACGATATTTTGGTCTACTCTAAAAGTGTTGAGGATCATGAGAAGCATTTACGACTGGTATTGTAACGACTTCGGTAAAAGAAGTTATTTGGTAAATTGAAGAAATGTGAGTTTTGGCTAACGAGATAACATTTTTGGGACATGTAATTTCTAAAGAAGGTGTTTCAGTGGACTAGCAGAAAATTGAAGCTGTAGCCAATTGGAATCCACCGAAGAATGTGTCAAAAGTTTGAAGTTTCATAGGTTTGGCTGGGTATTACTGAAGATTCATAGAATATTTCTCAAGAATCGCGATGCCTATGGCTCAGCTAATGAGAAAAGATGTTCCTTTTGTTTAGGGTTCTGAATGTGAAGAAAGCTTCAAGGAATTGAAGACTAGACTTATGACAGCACCAATATTGACGATTCTGTAGGGGACTAAAGGGTTTGTTGTATTCAGCGGTGCTTCACATCAGGTTTAGGATGTGTCCAAATGCAGAACGGTAAGGTGATTGCATATGCTTTATGACAATTAAGACCACGCAAAATCTAGTACCCAACACATGACCTAGAATTAGCGACAGTAATCTTTGCCTTAAAGATTTAGAGGCATTATCTATACGGGGAATGGTGCAAAATTTACACGGATCACAAGAGCCTAAAGTACATATTCACTCATAGGAATTTGAATATGAGACAGAGACGGTGGTTGGAGTTGATGAAAGATTATGATTTATCGGTTCAACATCATCCAGGAAAAGCCAACGTGGTGGCCGATGCATTGAGCCGAAAGTCAACCAGTAACTTAGCTTATGTTGTGACTTATCAAGAGAAACTGATTCGTGAAATGGAACTATTAGACCTTGAGGTAATTCCAAGAATAGAGGGAGCTTTGATGGCGGCTATTAGAGCGTAACCGACACTTGTAGATGAAATTAGAATGAAACAACTTCAAGATCCAAATTTGAGGAAGATTTTTGATGGAATAACCGAGGGTACGCTACCGGATTTCACTTATGTCGATGTGGTATTGAAATACAAAACTCGAATTTATGTACCCAATGTTAATAGAATTAAAGATACAATTCTGGAGGAGGCATACAATACCAAATATTCTATCCATCCGGGGAGTACCAAAATGTATACGAGAGAATTTTTAGTGGTTTGGAATGAAGCGGGAAATAGCTAAACACGTGGCAAAGTGTATGGTGTGTCAACGGGTAAAAGTGGAACATTAAAGATCAACGGGATTATTCCAACCATTGCCAGTACCGGAATGGAAATAGGAGAACATCACGATGGATTTTGTAGCAGGTTTACCAAAATCCCGAAGATCAAATGATAGTATTGGGTAATTGTTGACCGATTAACCAAGTCTGCGCATTTCCTATCGATTAAAACTAATGATCCAATAAAGTTGGCAGAGTTGTATGTTCAGGAGATTGTAAGGCTTCATCGAATTCCAGTGTATATTATCTTGGATATAGATAGTAGATTTACATCAAGATTTTGGAAGGGTCTACAAGAGGCTATGGGCACAAAGTTGAATTTTAGCACAGCTTTCCATCCACAAACTGACGGACAATCAGAGCGGGTACTTCAGATATTAAAAGACATGCTTAGACTATGTGTTCTTGATTTTAAAGGTGATTGGGAACAACACTTGTCATATAGAATTTACTTATAATAATTGTTTTCAATCCAGCATTGGGATGACACCCTTTAATGTTTTATATGGGCAAAGATGTCGTTCACTGATCTGTTGGACTGAGGTAGGAGAATAGAAATTGTTGGGACCTAAGATAGTTTAGCAGACCACCGAGAAAGTTAAGTTGATATAGCAACGGTTACAAACAGCTCAAAGTCATTACAGGAGCTACGCGAATTTGAAAAGGAGACTAATAGAGTTTGAAGTTGGTGATTATGTGTTTCTAAAGGTGTCATAGACTAAGGGAATTGTGAGGTTTAGAAAATGTGAGAAACTGAATCCGAGGTACGTTGGACCGTTTGAGGTCATTGGTAGAGTTGGACCAGTAGCATACCGGTTAGAGCTATCGCAAGAAATGGAGAATGTGCATAATGCATTCCCACGTATCAATGTTGCGACGTTGTGTGTCAGATTTATGTCACATCATTACGCGAGAACCATTGGAGATTAGGGAAGACCTGACTTACATAGAACATCCAGTAAGAATTCCCAATGCAAAAGTTCAAGTTCTGAGAACCAAGACTATTGCATTGGTTATGGTTTTGTGGCGGAATCACTTTATTGAATAGGCTACGTGGGAACGGGAAGATGAGATGCGTGAGAAGTACCCATTCTTATTCGAAACTTGAGGTACTTTAAGTTTGGGGACAAACTTCTTTTAAGGAGGGGAGAGATGTAACACCCGCTCCCGCGATTACTCGTTTATTACGATTTAGCATGCATTAGCATAATTAATTGGTGTTTATTAACACATGTTTAAGTGAGTTTTAACTCATTAGTTGATTGTGGGTGTCCCGTTTGGGAACCCAATGTTGGCCAATGAGGAAGTCCCAAATTGGGACATGAGTTGAAAAAGTTCTAGTGTGATGGGATGAGATTGTGGAATTACTCTTATATGCTTAAATGTTTATTAAGGGATATATGAAATATTTATATGTAGTTTAAATACATTGTTGATTGTTGGAGACCATTTATGTGGTCATTTGGGATACCTTTGTGAGAACGAAATGAACACGTTACATAACTTGTAGGCTAATCAGTAACTTCATTAAATTCTGTGGGACCACTTATGGGACCCACGCGAGACATAGACAAATACCCACTTAAGTTTGGAGGATTAAATAGTTAGTTATAAGACTAGTTAGGGGTGTAAATGAAAATAACCAGAAGTTGGGTGTGTTTCATAATACAAATGTTAAGTTACATATATGAGCTATAGAGACAAGGAGATATTCATATCTTCTTCTTCTCCAAATTGGGTCAGTTAGAGAGGAAAAGAGACGAGGGTTCGCCGGAGCTTCTCGACGACGATTGACATGCCGTTCGACACTCAATTTCGATTCTGAGACCTGATTTGGACTCGTAGAGGCGAGTTCTTCATTGTGGTACTGATTTTATTGAGTATAATCGTCGTATTTCTTATAACCCAATTCGGAGCGGTAATTCGTAGTTGGTCAAATTCATGTAGGATTTTAATCCAGAGTAGATTTGGGCTTCAATTTTACAACTAGGAACGAATTGCAAAGAGGTGAGTGGTTTCAATCTTGTCTTTGGGATGAAATTCATGTTTATGTCCTTTGGGTGTTACTAACATGCCTACTTAGCTTAATTACTCATGTTTAACTATGATTTTATGAAGCATGGTAAAATGTTTATGTGAGCATGTTTAGTTGTCATTTGGGTCAAAGGAAAGCTTGTATGAATCCGCCATGAGATTGTTTCGTGGTGACAATCACATGTTGCTGACAACGGCATTAGACCACACGTGTGAGGTATGGGTCATTGGCTTGTGCCATGGACTATCGGGGGAGTCGTGGACTTGCGGGTAGTGGTAGATGAAATACTTGCTTATCCGGAGATCATTTTATTTATTGAGTTGAATATAAACATTGAAATGTCATCCGTGTGCTTGATTGATATCTCTCACTAAGCAAATAGCTTGTATATTGTAGTGGTTATTGAATAACCATTGTAGGTGAGCACAGCGGCGAGAATCCGGGGAGATGAACTTAGGGGATCGTGGAGTTGAGGAAGTTTACGAATATTGTAGTTTCATGTTTATAGTAGTTATGTGCAAGACTTATAATTTTAGGGTAATCTGAATATGTACGGGTTAAGTTAGGAATGTGTTATACTTAGTTGGTTATGTTGGTCCTTGTTTTGTTGCTCCAAGACTAATGTAAATGTTGTGACCGAAGTTTAGTATCTTATGGAAACCTTTGAAACTCTTGTTTTATGGTTTGGATATGCTAGTTGTAAATTTGGATCAAGACTATTGTGTTTTGGTTGAACTTGTGAGAATTGGGAAGTATTTAGGAGAGATGACATTACGCAACTTGTTTGATGTTTCTAATCATGTCGGTGTCTCATCAAGAATGATTTAAAATGGTTTTAGAATGATTTTGAAATGTTTTTAGAAGTCTCCATGAGATTTGGTTTGGATTTGGGATGATTGAAACTTGCAAATTAGAGTTTGTTTTAGCAGCAAGTTTTTAGCAGTGTTTTGTTTTATCAGCAAGTTTTTTGCAGCAGCAAAATGTGTTAAGCAGAAAGTTAGATTGATCTAACTCTGGGCAGAGAGTTGGATTGATCTAACTCTGGGTAGAGTTATCTCTGCAGAGAGTTGGATTGATTTAACTCTGGGCAGAACTTGTTTATGCAGAAGTTGGATTGAGCACAAATATCTGTGCTTGAGCGAACTTTTGGCAGAATGCTTGAGCACTTTGGGCAATCAAATTCATGTTTTATATGAGCATAACTTGGTCTAGGGAGTTTGTATTCACGCGCCTTTTTCAACGTTGAGTTCCTTATTTGAAAAGCTATCTTTTGAGATGAAGTTCGACAAAAATTTCAAATGACCATTTTACCCTTGGCTTGTTTTGTCTAGATTAAAGGTTTATTTGTGCGTGGTTTCCTACTTTTGCATTCCTAAGTTGATCTTTGAAGGTCTTGGTGGCGTGTCATGTGTCCTAGGTTCACATGTATGGATCCGAGGCGTGACATTTAGTGGTATCAGAGCAATAGGCTTAGAAAATTTGGGACGAGAGACGACGACTTGAGAGTAACGTGTAGATATTGAGCATGTAGATGCATTACATGTATGCATATGGTTATTGATGCTATGTTATGATTAATTGATCATGTAAAACATATGGCATATGGCATAACATGCATAGTATTTATGCGTATTCGACTAGTAGGCAAGAATTTGGGGAAAAATGGACCAAATCCAAGAACTTGATGCAAGAATCTATCGGTTGGTGGGCTTGGTAACTAATTTTGTGGGTGCCGTTGGTGATCGAGTGCCACCAGTAGATGTAAGGGATGCAAATCCAAATCCTGAACCAAGGGTGGACCGAATTACTATCGAGCAATTTTATAAAAGAAAACCGACTACGTTTGATGGGGGTCTAGATCCAATGATAGCTATTCATTGAGTATCAGATATGTAGTGAATATTTCGTGCTATAGAATGTACCGAGGAGCAAAAGATTACATTTTCCACTGACACTTTGAAGGAAGGAGCTCAAAATTGGTGGGTAAATTTGCTTGAACAAAGTAGGCTGACCACTTGGGATAAGTTCGTAGAAGAGTTTTATAAACGATATTTTCCTAAAGCACAGAAGCGTCGAGAATTCATGAATCTCCAATAGGGAGACATGATGGTGAATGAATATATCTCCAAGTATAGTGAATTGCTTCAATTTGCGAAGGATACGGTGATAACTGAGGAAGACAAAGCTCAAAATTTTCAAGCAGGGTTGAGGGATAACATCCAATGTGGGGTGGATACTCATGAATTTGGACCTGTGGCTCAAGTCTAGAACGCAGCTCTCATAGCTGAACGGGATATTAACAAATACAAGCAGGGTCAATAAGGGAAGTGACAAGGTGAAGATAAAGGGAAGGGGCAAGGCTTCTTCGAGAAACCATTTTTACGAGGGCTTGGGTTAGGTTTAGGTAGTCAAGGTGGAAGTTCATTTTCTGAGGGGGCTCGACTGTTGTGTCGTACGTGCAACCGATGACATGGGGGAGTTTGTTATTTACTCAGCATGTGCAACATTTGTAAGCAAGTGGGGGCACATATCCAAGAATTGTCTGCAAGCCAGAACACGACCGTCTAGCTCTATGAGCTCAATTCCAGATATGAGGGGTAAATGCTTTCATTGTGGGCAGCCAGGACACTTTTCTAAGGATTGTCCAAAGAAGCGACAACAAGGGGCAAGTTTTATGGCGTCCAGTGGGCGAAGATTGGGACCGACCATGGATAAAGGGAAAGGCATGGAGCGAAAGCAATGGAAGTCTTTTCAACTTGCACCGGGAAATATATCAGCTATAGACTCTGTGTTATCAGGTATACTTCATATCTGTTCACAAACAGCATGAATTTTAATAGATTCAGGGTCAACACATTTGTTCGCATGAATTTGTCAAACATTTGAATAACATGTCAGAACCCTTAGGGTATGATTTATTTGTATCATTGCCATTAAGTAAACCGTTAGTGACCTCTTCAGTGTTCAAAGCATGTGAAATCAGAGTAGGTGATAGAGTATTGACTGTTGACTTAATATCGTTAACCGTAAACTATTTTGATGTAATCTTGGGCATGGACTGGTTGTCTACAAATCAGGCTGCAATTAATTGTAAACAAAAAAGGGTTAATTTCCAGTTACAGGGACAAAAAGAGTTTACCTTCCAAGGGGTTGGGGTAACAGTGCCACCGTATATGATATCGGCAATTCAGGCTGGGAAGTTGTTGAAAAAGGGTTGTCAAGGATTTCTATATACTGTAATTGATACACGTGTCATCGGGGCTCGAGTTGAGGATATTTTGATAGAACGAGAGTTTCTGGATGTATTTCCTGAGGATCTACTAGAAATGTTGATCATGCAGGATATTAAATTTACGATTGAGGTAGCACCTGGATCGCAACCGGTATCAAAGACACCATACAGAATGGCACCCGTAGAACTGAAAGAGTTAAAGAACCAGGTACAAGAGTTGTTCAACAAAGGATTTATTCAACCTAGTGTTTCTCCGTAGGGAGCACCGATTTTATTTGTCAAGAAGAAAGACGGAACCATGGGAATGTGTATAGATTATTGGGAGCTGAATAAGTTGACTATTAAAAACAAGTTTCCATTGCCTAGGATTGATGATTTGTTCGATCTGCTTCAAGGAGCTCAAGTTTTCTCAAAGATCGACTTGAGATCGAGCTACCATCAGTTGAAAGTTAAGGAAAAAGATGCGGAGAAGACAACATTCAGGACTTGATACGAACATTATGAGTTTATGGTCATGCCATTCGGAGTTACCAATGCGCCCCAGCTTTTATGGATTTGATGAATCGGGTATTCACGGAATACTTGGATGAATTTATAATTGTCTTTATAGACGATATTTTGGTCTACTCTAAAAGTGTTGAGGATCATGAGAAGCATTTACGACTGGTATTGTAACGACTTCGGTAAAAGAAGTTATTTGGTAAATTGAAGAAATGTGAGTTTTGGCTAACTAAGATAACATTTTTGGGACATGTAATTTCTAAAGAAGGTGTTTCAGTGGACCAGCAGAAAATTGAAGCTGTAGCCAATTGGAATCCACCGAAGAATGTGTCAAAAGTTCAAAGTTTCATAGGTTTGGCTGGGTATTACTGAAGATTCATAGAATATTTCTCAAGAATCGCGATGCCTATGACTCAGCTAATGAGAAAAGATGTTCCTTTTGTTTGGGGTTCTGAATGTGAAGAAAGCTACAAGGAATTGAAGACTAGACTTATGACAACACCAATATTGACGATTCTATAGGGGACTAAAGGGTTTGTTGTATTCAGGGATGCTTCACATCAGGTTTAGGATGTGTCCAAATGCAGAACGGTAAGGTGGTTGCATATGATTTATGACAATTAGGACCACACGAAATCAAGTATCCAACACATGACCTGGAATTAGCGACAGTAATCTTTGCCTTAAAGATTTAGAGGCATTATCTATACGGGGAATGGTGCAAAATTTACACGGATCACAAGAGCCTAAAGTACATATTCACTCATAAGAATTTGAATATGAGACAGAGACGGTGGTTGGAGTTGATGAAAGATTATGATTTATCGGTTCAACATCATCCAGGAAAAGCCAACGTGGTGGCCGATGCATTGAGCCGAAAGTCAACCAGTAACTTAGCTTATGTTGTGACTTCTCAAGAGAAACTGATTCGTGAAATGGAACTATTAGACCTTGAGGTAATTCCAAGAATAGAGGGAGCTTTGATGGCGGCTATTAGAGCACAACCGACACTTGTAGATGAAATTAGAATGAAACAACTTCAAGATCCAAATTTGAGGAAGATTTTTGATGGAATAACCGAGGGTAAGCAACCGGATTTCACTTATGTCGATATGATATTGAAATACAAAACTCGAATTTATGTACCCAATGTTAATAGAATTAAAGATACAATTCTGGAGGAGGCACACAATACCAAATATTCTATCCATCCGGGGAGTACTAAAATGTATCGTGACCTACGAGAGAATTATTAGTGGTTTGGAATGAAGCGGGAAATAGTCGAACACGTGGCAAAGTGTATGGTGTGTCAACAGGTAAAAGCGAAACATTAAAGATCAGCGGGATTATTGCAACCATTGCCAGTACCGGAATGGAAATAGGAGAACATCACGATGGATTTTGTAGCAGGTTTACCAAAATCCCGAAGATCAAATGATAGTATTGGGTAATTGTTGACCGATTAACCAAGTCTGCGCATTTCCTACCGATTAAAACTAATGATCCAATAAAGTTGGCAGAGTTGTATGTTCAGGAGATTGTAAGGCTTCTTCGAATTCTAGTGTATATTATCTTGGATATAGATAGTAGATTTACATCAAGATTTTGGAAGGGTCTACAAGAGGCTATGGGCACAAAGTTGAATTTTAGCACAGCTTTCCATCCGCAAACTGACGGACAATCAGAGCGGGTACTTCAGGTATTAAAAGACATGCTTAGACTATGTGTTCTTGATTTTAAAGGTGATTGGGAACAACACTTGTCATATAGAATTTACTTATAATAATAGTTTTCAATCCAGCATTGGGATGACACCTTTTGAAGTTTTATATGGGCATAGATGTCATTCGCTAATCTGTTGGACTGAGGTAGGAGAATAGAAATTGTTGGGACCTGAGATAGTTTAGCAGACTACCGAGAAAGTTAAGTTGATATAGCAACGGTTACAAACAGCTCAAAGTCATTACAGGAGCTACGCGAATTTGAAAAGGAGACTAATAGAGTTTGAAGTTGGTGATTATGTATTTCTAAAGGTGTCATCGACTAAGGGAATTGTGAGGTTTAGAAAATGTGAGAAACTGAATCCGAGGTACGTTGGACCGTTTGTCATTGGTAGAGTTGGACCAGTAGAATACCGGTTAGAGCTACCGCAAGAAATGGAGAATGTGCATAATGCATTCCCACGTATCAATGTTGCGACGTTGTGTGTCAGATTTATGTCACATCATTACGCTAGAACCATTGGAGATTAGGGAAGACCTGACTTACATAGAACATCCAGTAAAAATTCTCGATGCAAAAGTTCAAGTTCTGAGAACCAAGACTTTTGCATTGGTTATGGTTTTGTGGCGGAATCACTCTGTTGAATAGGCTATGTGGGAACGGGAAGATGAGATGCGTGAGAAGTACCCATTCTTATTCGAAACTTGAGGTACTTTAAGTTTGGGGACAAACTTCTTTTAAGGAGGGGAGAGATGTAACACCCGCTCCCGCGATTACTCGTTTATTACGATTTAGCATGCATTAGCATAATTAATTGGTGTTTATTAACACATGTTTAAGTGAGTTTTAACTCACTAGTTGATTGTGGGTGTCCCGTTTGGGAACCCAATGTTGTCCAATGAGGAAGTCCCAAATTGGGACATGAGTTGAAAAAGTTCCAGTGTGATGGGATGAGATTGTGGAATTACTCTTATATGCTTAAATGTTTATTAAGGGATATATGAAATATTTATATGTTGTTTAAATACATTGTTGATTGTTGGAGACCATTTATGTGGTCATTTGGGATACCTTTGTGAGAACGAAATGAACACGTTACATAACTTGTAGGCTAATCAGTAACTTCATTAAATTCTGTGGGACCACTTATGGGACCCACGCGAGACATAGACAAATACCCACTTAAGTTTGGAGGATTAAATAGTTAGTTATAAGACTAGTTAGGGGTGTAAATGAAAATAACCAGAAGTTGGGTGTGTTTCATAATACAAATGTTAAGTTACATATATGAGCTATAGAGACAAGGAGATATTCATATCTTATTCTTTTCCAAATTGGGTCAGTTAGAGAGGAAAAGAGACGAGGGTTCCCCAGAGCTTCTCGACGACGATTGACATGCCGTTCGACACTCAATTTCGATTCTGAGACCTGATTTGGACTCGTAGAGGCGAGTTCTTCATTTGGTACTGATTTTATTGAGTATAATCGTCGTATTTCTTATAACCCAATTCGGAGCGGTAATCCGTAGTTGGTCGAATTCATGTAGGATTTTCATCCAGAGTAGATTTAGGCTTCAAATTTACAACTAGGAACGAATTGCAAAGAGGTGAGTGGTTTCAATCTTGTCTTTGGGATGAAATTCATGTTTATGTCCTTTGGGTGTTACTAACATGCCTACTTAGCTTAATTACTCATGTTTAACTATGATTTTATGAAGCATGGTAAAATGTTTATGTGAGCATGTTTAGTTGTCATTTGGGTCAAAGGAAAGCTTGTATGAATCCGCCATGAGATTGTTTCGTGGTGACAATCACATGTTGCCGGCAACGGCATTAGACAGCACGTGTGAGGCGTGGGTCATTGGCTTGTGCCATGGACTATCGGGGGAGTCGTGGACTTGCGGGTAGTGGTGGATGAAATACTTGCTTATCCGGAGATCATTTTATTTATTGAGTTGAATATAAACATTGAAATGTCATCCGTGTGCTTGATTGATATCTCTCATTAAGCATATAGCTTGTATATTGTAGTGGTTATTGAATAACCATTGTAGGTGAGCACAGCGGCGAGAATCCGGGGACATGAACTTGGGGGATCGTGGAGTTGAGGAAGTTTACGAATATTATAGTTTCATGTTTATAGTAGTTATGTGCAAGACTTATAATTTTAGGGTAATCCGAGTATGTACGGGTTAAGTTAGGAATGTGTTATACTTAGTTGGTTATGTTGGTCCTTGTTTTGTTGCTCCAAGACTAATGTAAATGTTGTGACCGGAGTTTAGTATCTTGTGGAAACCTTTCAAACTCTTGTTTTATGGTTTAGATATGCTAGTTGTAAATTTGGATCAAGACTCTTGTGTTTTGGTTGAACTTGTGAGAATTGGGAAGTATTTGGGAGAAATGACATTATGCAACTTGTTTGATGTTTCTAATCATGTCGGTGTCTCATCAGAATGATTTAAAATGGTTTTAGAATGATTTTGAAATGTTTTTATAAGTCTCCATGAGATTTGGTTTGGATTTGGGATGATTGAAACTTGCAAATCAGAGTTTGTTTTAGCAGCAAGTTTTTAGCAGAGTTTTGTTTTAGCAGCAAGTTTTTAGCAACACCAAAATGTGTTATGCAGAAAGTTAGATTGATCTAACTCTGAGTTGGATTGATCTAACTCTGGGCTGAGTTATCTTTGCAGAGAGTTGGATTAATCTAACTCTGGGTAAAGCTATCTCTGCAGAGAGTTGGATTGATCTAACTCTGGGCAGAACTTGTTTATGCAGAAGTTGGATTAAGCACAAATATCTATGCTTGAGCGAATTTTGGCAAAATGCTTGAGCACTTTGGGCAATCAAATTCATGTTTTAAATGAGCAGAACTTGGTCTAGGGAGTTTGTAATCACGCTCTTTTTTCAACGTTGAGTTCCTTATTTGAAAATCTATCTTTTGAGATGAAATCCGACAAAAATTTCAAATGACTATTTTGCCCTTGGGCTTATTTCGTCTAGATGAAAGGTTTATTTGTGCGTGTTTCCTACTTTTGTATTCCTAAGTTGATGTTTGAAGGCCTTAGTGGTGTGCCACGTGTCCTAGGTTCACATGTGTGGATTCGGGGCGTGACATAGCATCTTTAATTCGAGTTCCAACTTCAAACAACTCCTCAAATGTGGAGATAGATTAATAAAATAACTTCTCATGGTAGAGTAGTTGTGGATTCTGGATTTGCATTCTTACTTGTTCCATCTCAATTGGTCGGTGGTCATTTTGGCCACTTTATTCCTCCACCTGCTCAGGAAATCAGTGAAGGATTCATTGTTATTCTGCCGGGTAGTTTACAAATCCCTGATCGTGACATCCAGCTCTTGATTGTAAGAATAGTGATTGACAAACACCTGAACGATGTCTTCCCATGCTCGAGTTTTGGAGGCTTCCAAGGTAAGAAACCATGATAGTGCAGACTTTGCGAGAATTTGTGGGAACAACATTAAAATGTGCCCATGAGTGCAGCCTATTGACTGGAAGATGCTTATGCAAAACTTCACATAGCTTTTCGGATTCCCGGTTCCATCAAAATGGTCAATGGCGGGCATCTTGAAGTTTTCTGGCAGTTTCAGCTTAACAGGCTCAAAAAGCCCTTCCAGGTCCAGCATGTAATACCCCCTTGATTTTCCTCAATACACTTTTTAGCTTGTCAACTTTGTCCATTTTCTCCTGGAGCTTTTTCTCATATGCAGGCGATGGGACCCCTTGAAACCAATCTATTTCCCTATTATTCTCATGTACAGCGACGGGAGGTGGTACAAACCCCGGCAGTGGTGGTACCATGAATCCCAGTGGTTGTGGGAACCTAGGTGGGTACTGTCGCTGCTGCTGTTTCAATTCTTCCATAAACTTTAAAACTTGGGCCAGGCTGTCGGACTGCTGGGTTAAGGTTGCTCCCAACTCGGTAACCTTGTTTTCCAACTTTTACTGGTTCATGCTGTAATAACTTGTAGGGCTGGTTCTGATCAAACGATTATCTGAATTTCTAACCCAAGACGAGGATCCCAACTGCTGACTTTGGAAATCTATACTGACCTACAGATTTTGCGAGGACTGTATCAGATTTTGACAGTGACAACTTTAGACAGACAACGACAGTGATGTTAACAAACGTGGATTGACTTGTATATAGACTGACTGAAACAGTGCATGCAGACTGATAGGAAAGGTGTATGCATATGAGACAAGCATGCAGATACAAACCCTAATCTATATGATGCTCCTACTTCTAGCAGATAGCAGTTAAGCAAATAAGATCCTAGCCACGCAGGGTGTGCTAACTTTACTTTCCAGTATGATCACCAAGGGATAACAATGATTTCCAGGATATTTTGAGAAGTTTGGATAGAGTTTTTCTGGGAAAAACTGGGTATTTCTAGGATATTCGGATGGAGTTTCTGGGAGAAACTGGTTTTGGGAATTTTTAGGAAAAATTGGGTATTTCTGGGATATCCGAATGGAGTTTATGGGAGAAACTGGTTTTGGGAATTTTTGGGAAATTTAGACAGGGTTTCTGGGAGAAATTGGTATACTTGGAAATTTTGAAGTGTTTTGGGAATTTCTAGGATATCTGGGCAAAGTTTCTGGGAGAAATTGGTATATCTGGGAATTTTTGGAAAATTTAGACAGTTTATGGGAGAAATTGGAATATCCGCATGAGTTGGGCAGAGTTTCTAGGAGAAACATGTGTATATGACAGGAGCATGTGATGATGGTGATCATACTGTCTAGCAAGTTTTCATACTCCCATGTCTTAGGATCAACAAATAACGTTTACGGTGTATATCTTTGTGAGCATGGAGTAGACATCCTTGTCATGGTGCCTAGGCAGGTCAACTTAATGTGATCACATGTGAGTGATTGTCTTGGAAATTATAAGAAAGAGGCTCTGCCTCATGCCACATAAGCGTTTACACCGCGCAGGTAATCCCGTCAGGGCATACAGCTGTTATATCACGTTGTCCTATCTGAAAAGATAAATGAACAGTCCTATGAAAGGTTCTACAGGAATCTATATGCAAAGGCTGGGTTAAGTCCAAAAGTGTCCATTGATGAGAGTTCCAATATACCGTCAGAGAGACAGTACGAAGGTTTTTACTCTTTTTGATATACCTTGGAAGGTACAGTATCAACGGTGACTTGTGCCCTGGCACAGCAAGACCTGAACAATGTCAGCGCCGCATTTTAGACACAGTCGGAGGGGAAATACAGGAGTGCAATGCGGTGAACCAGACACAGTAAAAATATGATTTTAAGGATGCTTCTTATGAGTCAAACCTCTGTATTATTTTATTTTAAAATAAAAAAAATCCCCAGCAGAGTTGCCAGATTGTGAACACGCAGAATCGATTTTCCTTTTGTTTTGGAATTGATTTGAAAAAGGTTTGTTCAAAATAGATACAGAGTCGCCACTTAGTCTTTAAGGAACCATGAAACCTAATTTGACTCATCCAAATGGATAAAGGGCACCGGCCCTTCATAACCTAAGAACTTGGCTCGGGGTTTTGGTACGAGAGAGGAAGAAGCCTATGCCACGACTTAAACACCCTCAACTCGCCCCGTCTTTCGACGGGCCTCAATTAGCATCCAAATAATCATCTTATACTATGTTTGATTCGACAATTAATACTATGATAGTATATTACATCTCATAAGAATCTTGAAATGGAAGATCAAAAGATAAGATATCATTTTTAAGATCTAAGTCATATATCACACAATGCAAAAGTGAAAAGATTACATAAACAAAACTATGAAAAATAGTCTAATCGCACATCAAGTAATCAAGTTTTCCTAGTCTAAAAGGAACATAAATTGTTCTTGAAATAAATAATCAAAGAAAATAAAATATGCTTAGCAAGCTAGTATGATGCATGTTAATCTTTGAGAAATGAAGATCTCTCAATTCCAGGGACGAATGAGAAAGGATGATTAGATCAAAAGGGGAAGTATGAACGTATGATCAAGTTCAATCTTTATAATCCTCTTAGATTAGGTGTCACTAAAACTCCAAATTTTGCATGGATGCAATGTATGATCCTAGAATGTGCAAAGGTTGTAGGGTGTTTGTGTTCATGGATTTACTAAAGTGATTTAGAAATCTAAATATATGCATGAGTTAATGAAAAAAATTATTATAGGATGTATACAAATGTAGTATGAAGTACTTCCTAAGATGTGAGCTAATTTGGAGTGCATGTAAGCATCAAATCAAAGGATGGAAGTAAAAGCATGCTTGCTATGAATAGTGGACAGAACAGAGAGTTGATTTTGTAAAAAATGGAAAAGTGGGATTAGGAATGTTTTTAGTTCATGATTTTTTATAGAGATCATCCTTATTGTGTCTAGAGCACATTTCAAAAAGCCAAAATTCAATAATTATTACAAATTGAGAGAAATCATATAAACAATAGAGGTTACTCAGAAACAGAATTTGTACTGTTGACTGAAATGTTGAAAAATCTTAGAAAATGAAAAAAAAAAACGATCTAGAGGCTTATATTATACAGAAAGTTTCCTACAACACTTAAGTTCAAGGAAAAAATGAGTTGGGACAACTTCCTTTGGAAAAGTTTTCTGAAAAACAAGTTGAAATTCAACCTAGTTACTGTGACAGTAAAAGCAGAATGTTTGAAAGAAATGTTTGGACCAAAATGGAACCCTTTATGTGTCTTCAAGTCAAACCAAAAATCATGGGTGTTCTATAATAAGTTAGGAAGACTTTCCAAGTGGTCTTGTAATCACCCATTGAATGTTGAACTCAAAACATTATTTTGAAGTTGAATAACTCACTGTTTTGAAGATTTTTGAGAAAACAATGTGTATTTCTTGGAATCCAACTATTGGGTTTTTAGAGGGGTTTTGAAATAGGGGGTTTTGAAAGCATATTTTTAACATCAAATGGGGATTATGACCTCTTGGAATACCAACATCAAACTCAAGTCAAGAACATCCAAGATTGTTGGGGAGATTTATTTTCATTTGAATGTGACTTCAAGAATACATAGGCATGCATTGAAGTTATAGTCATCATCTATCAAACATGTTTTTGAGGTCAAGAGCTACTATCCATAAGGATTCACTCACCTCAAACACCATGTCATCATCTAGATGATGATGAACTAGTAAGTAAATAAAGAAAATAAAAAAGAAATGAGATTAAGAAGAGATGATCACAGCATGTAAATAAGCAAGCAAACCAATCAATATATGATATTCAATGAGATTTTGGACTTGTAGCTTGGTGTTTCACTCATATATGGTGACTTTGGACATGGAAGTAGCTTCCTATCTCATAAATACTTACTAAAATGATGGTTGGGTGTATTGAATGTGAAATGAAGAGGAGTAATGAAGTAAAAACAAGGTTGAGAACTCACTTTCTTGTTGAAAATCAAAAGGAGGAAGCTCACTTTCACTATCATAACCTTATCTCTACAACTTTCTCTCCACAACTTTATCTAAACTTGTGTTTGCACCCCCCTAAATGAGAAGTTAAAGGAGGTTTATATAGGTCAATTTGGGGTGAGTTTGGGATTTAAAGAGTGCTCCCATTGGTCCCAAACATCTGTGAACAAGAAACTACGTCGTTTTGGTTTTTAATTAATCAAATTGGACCCCCAAAATAAATTATAAAAAAGGACTATTGTGGGGGAGAGTACCGCAGTGGAACTGTGCCTATATTGCAACGGTAGTGGGTCAGTGCCGCAGCGATACTGCTCCTCCAACGTTCAGATAATGCTATTTAGGCCCCCCGGAGGTCCGGTATTCGCGGAAAGGACCTATTTCGTCTGAAATTTACAGAAAATGCATACAAACTCCAATTGAGTTTGTGATATACTGTTGGAAAGGTAATGGAGTCTAATTTTCATAAAAAAAAAATAGTTTAGAGTCAGGTTACTTTGAAAAGTTTTGCGGTATTCGCGATGAAAGCCGATGTGATCGTCTTTTTCACCTTCGAAAATTAATAATAAATTCATTTTGAATCCAAAAATTATGTGCGATATACCGTTGGAAATCTATTGATCTCTAGTATCCATGAAAAATGTTTGAAAATGACATGACACTCCGGTTTCAAAGTCAACTTTTAGGTCAAATCAGTCAAACATGAGATCTCCAAGAAATTCTGAGAACCTCTGGGAGCTCCTAGGAGCTGACATTTTCATCCGATTTTCTTTTAAAAATCGTTTTAGTACTTTTCACATGATCTAGAATGATCTCAGAACTTTCGGCAAGTTTGGGTATTTTGGTCAAACCCTGGTCAAATCTAGGTCAAACCGGTCAACAAAGACTTTTCGAGAACTTCCGAGACTTCCGGGGGTCTCTGGGAGCTGACGATTTCATCTAATTTTGCTTCAAAACTCATTTTTAATATTTTTTTATGACGTAGCATGTTTCCAGAACTTTAGGTCCAAATTTGGGGGTTTTGGGGCTTTGAGGGTATTTTAGTCATTCTGAGCATTTTGAGAGATAGAACAAACTTCTAGGAGTCCTTATAGAGTCTTTTTCGATCATCGTGAACCACCAAGCTATGGGTCTCCTAAATCTGATAGCCGATGAAATGGGGTGTCTACAATGTCCTGGGCGCATCAATGCCGTCAGCATCATGAAGCTGGTGAGTATTAAAAACATGTACTTGTAATGTAAAACATACCCCTTTACCATTTTCGTTTCACAGGTTCATTATTCCACATGTTAGAAATATAGTAATAAATTCAAGATCGTAAAACAATAAAGACAATGACATAATCTCCAAACAGTAGGATATATGACTGTGCATGGTACAATGCAACCTCTTTATCTGACTCTTTTCTCTCGACCACACACCATCCTAACTCTCTCACTCCAGTATCTTGAAATACTAAGGTGACCACACTCTAGTACAGGGGTACCAGGGAGTATCCAGTTTGCCTTAGACTTTAGTACGGGGTACTAGGGAGTGTCCAAGTGCCTCACACTTTAGCCATACCATGTATGCCAGGGAATGTCCAATAGGCCACACTTTAGCACTATCACGGGTGCCAAGGAATGTTTGAGTCGACGTCACACACTTTAGCGTTACCATGGGCGCCAGGGAGTGTCCAATTTTGTCACCATCACCTTTCAAAGATACTCTAAACCGCGTTCTTGTAACCTCACACTTTAGTATACAAATACCGGGGAGTGTCCAATCACAATCTCGCCCACATACTATTTTCACACTGTCCATTACTCACTATGCATGTAAATTTGACTCGAAATGTATGTCATGTAACTCTATACAAAAGTATGAATCACAGGGAAAACAATGACAATGCATGTGCCAGAATAATTAAGTCTTTAATCATTCATATATAACAAAACATTACTAACAGGCTTTTGGTTTAACATAATACCCAAACAATACATTAAAAAAACAGTAAAACATTATCCAAACAGTCCTTAACAGAAAATAGTCAAAAACCAGAAAAGGCTAGGTCGCTCGCGCGACAGGTCTTTTGCGCGGGCCGCTCGCGCGATATGCTCTTTGTTTATTTTTATTTTCTTTTAAAAATTTTCCAACTATCAGAAATTATACAGGTTGTGCGAGCGGGCCGCTCGCGTGATGGGTGCACGCGCGAGTTGTTGCAGAAACTTCATCTTCTTCGTTTTTCTCCCCCGTTTCAGTTATATAATATATGATTCTCTTTGTTTTTCCACAAAGATTACTAATATACAATCGGATTAACATGAGTCGAAACGTAACTCTCGGATTTTACGAAAATCCGAGAGGTGATGAAACTTCATTTTTAAAATACGTCGCGATACGAATGAATTAAGCTCTAATACTTTAACCGTAGTCTCTATGTACTATAATCTTTCATAATCATCTCTAAAAACCAATTTTGATTAAGTTTGGAAAATTCATGTTTTAAGCTTTGAACTCCATAGCTATGGTAATTCATGATTCAAGACATACAATCAGTAAATGAAATACATATTACATTTCAAGTGAGTTAGAAATACTCACTGTGATTGTGATTGAAATAATTGTTGAGAAAGAAAACAAGAATTAATAATCCAAACTTCAAGCTTTAACTATGGTGGTTAAGCTCTTCCTCTCTCTAGAAAAATTCTGTAAATCTCCTCTCAACTCTCTCTTTTGCTCTCTGTATTTGGTTTGTAAAAACAAATGTGCAGCTTGTGAATGAGAGTGTGAGTTATGTAGAACATTGAACTTGAGAACTTGGGGGCCAAGTTCTTTCCTCTACACTCAACAAATGAGTTTTCATTGATCAATTTTTGAATATATACATAGTTATACATAGCATATATATGTATACGTATGAGTATATACACTGATTATAGGGGTGATCAATTTAGATGTTTGGGAAATTAGCTTAAGGCCCAACATTAGCACACACAAATTAGGCATAGCCAAACATGGCATTATGAAGTTGCCTAGAAATCACTTAAGTGTTTGGGAAAACAAATTATGGCACTAAACTAGCACATACACATATAGCATTCCCAAACAAGCCTATCTAATCATAACTTGCATTAATGAGATTGTAGCAAGTGTCAAATCTGATTAGTGGTGATTCCCAAACTGTGGGAGATCAATGCGGCACGGACAGTTTTTGTACATCAACTAGTATTTTTGTAGTGCGGTGACCACCACAAAAATACAGAAAAATTATATTATCATAGGAAATAATTTTCCTCTTTAATAAAAAAATACAGTTTGAGTCCAAAGCAACTATTTTCACCGCTTTGAAAATACAGATTTGAAAATTCATTTATGGTATTTTATCCTCATGAAATTTAGTTATGAAATCATAACACGGGTATTCTTAAATTGTGGTTAGAAACCATAACAGGTATAGCTCAATTAATGAAACTTACCGTTTGACCCCACCATAACAGGTATAGCTCAATTAATGAAACTTACCGTTTGACCCCAATTAAAGATTTACTAGTAAAATAAAAGTAAGTAATACAAATTAAAATAAGTATGGAAAAGCTATTATAAATTAATAAAAAATACAGGTTGTTACATCCTTCCCCCCTTAAACAGGATTTCGCCCCCGAAATCTAGACTAACTAAATAGTCATGAAACAACTCCGGGTACTTCTTCCTTATATCAGCTTCCACTTCCCACGAGGCTTCATTCTCGTCATGATGAGTCCACTGAACCTTTACTTACCAGATATCCTTATTCTTCAACTTCTTGATACTCTGATCCAAAATTTTTATGGGCATTATGACTCGTCTCAATATCATCGGAACTTACCACATGTTAGGGGTCTCGTATGTATTTTCTCAGCATACTAACGTGAAATACATTCTGAACCCCAACATCTTTGGTGGCAGTGCAAGTCGATAAGCCATCTTCCTAAATCAAACCAAAATTTTGAACGATCCGATGAAACACGAGGCTAATTTCCCTATCTTGAGACCAAAATGCACCATTCCTTGAGTCGGTGAAACTTTAAGAAGTACGTGATCTCCGACACTGAATTCCAAATCTTTTCGTCGTCGATTAACATAACTTTTGTACATGCTCTGTGCGGTTCTCATCCTCTCCTTGACCAGAGAAATCTTTTCGTTGGTTTCTCTAACCAAATTCGATCCCAATAATTCTGTATCTCCAACCTCTGCCCAATATAATGGAGAACGACATGGTCGTTTGTACAGTGCTTCAAATAGAGCCCTCTTGATACTTGTGTGGTAGCTATTATTATAGACAAATTCTACCAAAGGCAAGTGTGTCTCCTAAGATTCCTCAAAATAGATAACACAAGCCATAAGCATATCCTCCATGATTTAATTAAAACGCTCAGTTTGCCCATCTGTTTGAGGGTGAAAAGTAGTACTCAATTTAAGCGAGGTTCCCATAGCTTCTTGCAGACTTTCCCAAAATCCAAAAGTAAAACGCGCATCGCAATTTGACACGATTGACACAAGTGCACTGTGAAGTCGCACAACTTGTTGTATGTACATTCGGCTCATCTTTTCAATCGGATATGCCATACTATAAGCAATGAAGTGAGCAGACTTAGTCAATCGATCCACAATTACCCAAATGGCATCATGATTCTGCTGAGACTGGGGTAATCCTACTACAAAATCCATGGTGATGTGCTCTTACTTTCAACCTGGGACAAGTAAGGGTCGCAACAATCCAAAGGGTCTTTGATGTTCGGCTTTGACTTGTTGACATGTCAAACATTTGGATACAAATTTGGCCACGTCCTTCTTCATGCCTTCCCACAAAAAAAATTTCTTCAAATCTTTGTACATATTTATTACTGTAAATCTTGACTTATGTGCTTCTCCCATAATGTCCTTTCCTAGATTTCTACATTCTAGTACACACAATCTGTCTCTGCATCTATATCCTCCATCACTTCCCACTTTCCATTCTGTCGGATCCTTCTCTGACATCTTAACAAACCATGTTTGATGCTTCTCATCTTCTTTTTGTGCTTCGATGATGTGGTCAATAAGAGTAGGCTGTAGGATACGACATCCAAAAAAAATTGCCCTACTCCTTCTTCGGTACTCTGCACATCGAACTCAGCCAATATCTCTACCCGACGAGGATTGGTCCGAGCTCGCCGTCTGGTATGCCTGGGCACTCTGCTGCGATCACCATCCCTGATGCGTTCCCAATCCAATGGGGACACCAGCGCAGATTGGGTATGGTTCTGGACTCTTGCGGGCTCCCGGTCGGGGATCCTTTTCTCGGGCTAGTTCTCAGATTGAGGACGCTTTTCCTATAGGGCCAATAGCGCTTCAATTTGCTGTTGGGTTTGCTGTTGGCCTTCCAGAAGTTGCGCAAGCGATGCTGTTACTTGCTCAGAGGTCATAGAGACAGCCTACTACTCGGGTTGTAAGTTCTCCTGACCGGCCTGAGCGGTATTCTTCTTACTCGTCTTTGGCGGCATGTTAATCAGTCAAGAAATTTATTGGTGAAAATTTGTCATTTCCTATAGACGGTGCCAAACTGATGATACCGAAAATTGGTAAGAGAGATTTAAAAAGAGACACAAGAGATTGTATGTGGTTCGGCCCCGTTAATAAGTGACCTACGTCCACGGTTACGTCAGTGCACTTTTACTAGCAAATCACCGGTGGCGTTTGGTGAGCCAACAGAGTGGGGAGCACTACCAAGCCCCAATCGGCTGTATGCGTATAAGTGTTTATTTTATGCTATTCTGTAGGTCTAGAATGCAATTGGTTGATTCCCTCCCCCCTTTAATGGGGCTGATTGGCCTCTTTTATAAGTGCAAGAGACCACCCGTACAAGACAACTTATTAGATTAGGAAGCCTAATCTAGCTACAAATTGATTAGCATGATTCAAGGAAAGTTTCCTAAGTTGTTTAGGAAACTGTTAACTATTTCCATTAGCCTTCTGACTGAATAAGGAAACCGCTCAGAGGCCAGCTGGCCAAGCCGATCATGTGTGAAGCACATCTATATCGTACGCCCGGGCTGTGGGCTCGTACCGGGTGGTTCTACTATAACGGCCCGGGATCACTAGAATAGGGGTGCCTTCTCCGGATTGCTCGGGGTCACTACGCTAACGTGGTGATTTGACTTTGACTGGATATTTTTGGATATATCAACCCCCAAAATCTAGACTAACTAACTAGTCATGAAACAACTCTGGGTACTTCTTCCTCATATCAACTTCCACTTCCCACGAGGCTTCATTCTTGTCATGATGAGTCCATTGAACCTTTACTTACCAGATATTCTTACTCTTCAACTTCTTGATACTCTGGTCCAAAATTTTCACAAGCCTCTCCTTATAGGAAACGTTATGACTCGTCTCAATATCATCGAAACTTACCATATGTTAGGGGTCTTGTATGCATTTTCTCAACATACTAACGTGAAATACATTTTGAACCCCAACATCTTTGGTGGTAGTACAAGTCGATAAGCCACCTTCCCAACTCAATCCAAAATTTTGAACGGTCCGATAAAATGCAGGGCTAATTTCCCTCTCTTGATACCAGTTCAAATTTGATACAAATTTATATTTTTTGGGAATTAGTTGGAATTTGTTCCTATTTATTAATAGGATTTTGGTTTACACGACCTCTTGCGGCAAATGCTTGTCAAAAAGCATTTGTAACTAGTCGTGTAGGGGATTTTGGATCATTATTAGGAATTTTAGGTTTTTATTGGATAACAGGTAGTTTCAAATTTCGGGATTGATTCGAAATAGTCACTAATGATTTATGAAAATGAGGTCAATTTATTATTTATTACTGTATGTGCCATTCTATTATTTGCCGGTGCAGTTGCTAAATCTGCACAATTCCTCCTTTATGTATGGTTACCTGATGCCATGGAAGGGCCTACTCCTATTTCGGCTCTTATACATGCTGCTACTATGGTAGCGACAGGAATTTTTCTTGTAGCTCGTCTTCTTCCACCACTCCTCGAGTTGGTGAAACTTTAAGAAGTACGTGATCTCCGACACTGAATTCCAAATCTTTTCGTCGTCGATTAGCATAACTTTTGTATGTGCTCTGTGCGGTTCTCATCCTCTCCTTTACCAGAGAAATCTTTTTGTTGGTTTCTCTAACCAAATCCTATCCCAACAATTCTGTATCTCTGACCTCTGCACAACATAATGGAGAATGACATGGTCGTTCGTACAATGCTTGGAACAGAGCCCTCCCGATACTCGTGTGGTAGCTATTATTATAGACAAATTCAACCAAAGGCAAGTGTGTCTCCCAAGATTCCTCAAAACCGATAACACAAGTCCTAAGCATATCCTCCATGATTTGATTAACAATCTCAGTTTGTCCATCTGTTTGAGGGTGAAAAACAGTACTCAATTTAAGCGAGGTTCCCATAGCTTCTTGCAGACTTTCCCAAAATCCAGAAGTAAAACGCGCATCGCGGTTTGACATGATTGACACAGGTGTACCGTGAAGTCACACAACTTGTTATATGTACATCCGACTAATCTTTTCAACTGGATATGCCATACTATAAGCAATGAAGTGAGCAGACTTAGTCAAACGATCCGCAATTACCTAAATGGCATCATGATTCTATTAAGACTAGAGCAATCCTACTATAAAATCCATGGTGATGTGCTCTTACTTCCAAGACTGGGTAGAATAGTTCAACTCATTTGTTTTTAGCTACCTAGATCCATAAGCGATAACTCTACCCTCTAGCATAAGTATACACCCCAATCCTAGAGATGACGCATCACTAAAGATAGTGAACTTCTCATTAGGCTAGGGTATCTAGTACTGGTCTTTCAACTCTAGAAAGGGACGCTCATGCTTCTCTATCCATTCAAATTTTTGAGCTTTTGTATTCAGTCCAGTCAATGCTCATGCTTCTTTCTCTACAAACCTTCGGTAATAACCTACGAGTCCAAGGAAACTGCTAACCTCCATCGGGTTGGTCGGCCTAACCGACTTTGACACCGCATCTGTCTTGGACGAATCCACAAAAATTCCTTGGAATGATACCTTGTGTCCCAAAAATTTCACTTCTTATAACCAGAACTCACACTTACTAAATTTGATATACAAGCGGTGATCCTTGAGCATCTGCATTGTAATCCGTAGGTGTTGCTCGTGCTCTTTTTTTAACTTAGATTAGATCAGAATATCATCTATGAAGATGATGACAAACTGACCTAAATAAGACTTGAACACTCTGTTCATCATATCCATAAACACTACCGAGGCATTCGTCATTCCAAACGACATCACCAAAAACTCATAGTGGCCATATCTGGTTCTGAAAGCTGTTTTAGGTATATCTTTCTTTCGTACCCTCAACTGATGATATCCCGACTATAGATCTATCTTGGATCTAGCTTCCTATAGTTAATTAAACAAATCATCGATCTAAGGTAAGGGATACTTATTCTTGATAGTCACTCGATTCAACTCTCGGTAGTCGATACACAGCCAAAGCATTCCGTCCTCTTGATAGTCACTCGGTTCAACTCTCGGTAGTCGATACACAGCCAAAGCATTCCGTCCTTCTTTCCCATGAATAACACTGGTACTACCCAAGGCGATGTACTTAGACGTACAAAACCCAAGTTCTCAAGCTCTTGAACTTGTTCTTTAATTTCGATAGTTCGGCGGGGGCCATTCTGTAGGGAGCCTTAGTGATCTGTGCAGTGCCTGGTATACGTTTGATGCAAAACTCTATACTTCTCTTAGGCGGTAAACCAGAAATGTCTTGAAATACTTCCTCGAAGTCCTTGACTATAGGTATAGACAACACTATCATCTCTGTATTGACGACGTTGATGTTAGCTAAGCATCTTGTGAGGAACATATCTTCCAAAGGTTTACATTGGAAATAAAAGGGTTGATTCCCATTATCAGAGAATGTAATTCTCTTCTTTCTATAATCCAACTTCGTTTGATTCTGAGCGAGCCAATCCATCCCCAAGATTAAGTCAAACTCCTTCATTGATGTAATAGTCAACCTTGCTGGAATCTCACAGTCTCTTAGTCGTAGGGGACAATCCTTACACATATGCCCTAACTTGACTGTGGCTCCTAATGGTGAGGTAGCCTTCAAAGCTTTCTCTAAACGGTGAGGTAAAATACCCAATCTCTAAATTGTCTTAACAAATATGAATGAAAGTGCAGCACCCGTATCAAATAATACTTTAATATGGGAGTTAAATAAAATAAATATACCTTACACCGCTTGCTGATCGGGCTGTTCTTCTTCATAGCTCCCTTTTTCATAAACATTTTCATCATATCCAGCAGTATTAGGAATAATAGCATTTAATCGAATCTGACCCTGATGACCATAAATCACTCATTTAAGAGCAGTGCAGTACTTGTTGATGTGACCGAGTTCACCCAGTTATAACAGACTGTATTCTAATGAGTGATGTGCTCAAGTGCCTTACAGTCTCGAGCCAAATGATCGAGGGTGCCATAGTTAAAGCATTGTGTTATCCTCTTGGGTAAAGCACATCTTTTGGCAAAATGCCCAGGCATCTAGTAGTTAAAATAAACCTGAGGTTTGGTTTTCCATTTCTTCTTCTCCATTTTTGATGCACACTTTTCCTTACGGAGGTGACTCAGACTATCGTATTCCATCCATTGAGTTTTATTACAATCATACCAAATGTGACCAGGTAGGTTGCAATTAGCATATAGACTGCTTGGTCTGCTTATTCCCTTGTTCTCAACTGGAGTCACCACTCTTGGAACTTCATTTTGCCTTGTTGTAGTTCAGATGATTTCACAAAGAAACTCTCGTATAGATGAACTCCTAACTGACCTATGGTGACTCTATTACCCATCTCCTAAAAGCTTAGAATAAGTGACCCGGCCAAGCTTGTGGCATCGACTTCTGAGGATAACATCTGGGATTATCCACTTGATTGGTTATCGGTTGCCTGAGGCGACTTGGTCATCTATGCTCCTATACACAGGTCCAGCCTAACGAGTTAATATCGCTATATAATAAACTCGTACTATAATATAAGTATGTTATAAAATCCAAGTATGGTCCGATTTGTCACCTCGACTTGGCCATTGGCTTGAGGGTGCTCGAGAGAATAGTAGTGATTGGATATTCTATAGCCCGCGTAGAACTATCTAAATGCCAGGGTGTCAAACTGTCTACCATTATCACTGACTAGAACCCGGGGAATACCGAATCTGCTTATGGTGTTTTTCTCCATGAAACTTTCCATTTTCTTCTCGGTAATTATTGCCAAGGGCTCGGCTTCCGCTCACTTGGTGAAGTAGTCGACTGTGATTATCGCAAACTTGACCTGTCCCTTTTCGATCAGTAGTGTGCCAACAATGTCGATGCCCCATTGAGCGAATGGTCAGGGACCAAGAATTGGCGTCTGGAGTTCACCCGGGCGGTTAATCATGGGTGAGTACCTCTGGCACTTGTCACATCGCCAAACATACTCACGAGAATCCCGGGCCATGGTCGGACAGTAATAACCCTGCAACAGGGCTTTCTGAGAGAGTGTGCAGCTTCCAACATGATTCCCACATATGCCCTCATGGATCTCATGTAGTATGCCCTAAACTTGCATGGGGTGGACGCATCGTAGGTACGGCAAGGTGAATCCTCTCTTGTACAGGATGCCATCGACGAGGTGGTACCTGGTCGCTTGGTATTTCAACCGGTGCGCTTCTTCTCTTTCCCCTGGTAAAGTACCCCCTATGAGGAATGCCATAATGGGATCCATCCAGCTGGGCTCGAGAGCTACTTGTGCAACTTCCACACCCTGTGAGCTAGTGATACTAGGCTTGGGTAGGTATTCAATCCTTATCCCCGATAAATCTGACTTGGCGGATGAAGCGAGGCGGGCTAACCAATCAACCCTTGTGTTTTCTTCCCTTGGAATATGTGTTACAGAAAGGCCCTTCAATTTTTTTGATACCATTTAGACAAGGTTTAGATAGGCCATCATGTTGTCCTCTCAGGCTTCATATTCTTGATTGACTTAGTTTACCACAAGCTGGGAGTCGTTGTACTCTTGGACCTGTTGTGTCCCCATTGAAGTAGCCAACTGGAGCCCGACCAGCAAAGCTTCATACTTGGCCTCATTATTAGAGGCTTGGAACCCGAACCTTAATACGTATTCTAGCTAGATCCCGTCGGGCGTTGTCAAGATGATTCCTGCCCCACTACCTTGCTGATTGGAAGACCTATCGACGTAGAGGACCTAGGTAAGGATGTTAGGAGTTAACCCAGGCGGTATTTCATGTGGAGTAGGTTCTTCAACTGGGTCCTCAGGATATGTGAACTCCACAAGAAAGTCAGCCACGGCCTGTCCTTTGATTACCGTCCGGGGCTTGTAAACTACCTCAAATTCCTCTAACTCCATTGTCCACTTGATGAGCCTCCTGGATGTCTCAGGTCTACTTAGTATTTGGCGGAGAGGTTGATCTGTGAGGATCACAATGACGTGGGTCTAGAAGTACAGGCGAAGTCTCTAAGCAGAGGTAACGAGGGTTAAAGCTAGCTTCTCGATATGGGAGTACAAACTTTTTGCGCCTTGAAGTGCCTGGCTAGTATAGTAGACCGGGAATTGTGCCCCGTGTTCCTCGCGGACTAGTGCCGAGCTCACTGCCGATGGCAATACTGCCATGTACAAAAATAACTCCTTGCTTGGCAATAGCGTTGAGAGTAGAGGGGGAGGGGGATGACAGGTATTTCTTCAGTTCCTGGAACGCCTCCTTGCACTCTTCTGTCTATTGGAAGGCCTTGCGGAGAATTTTAAAAAAAGGCAAACACCGGTCGGTTGCTTTAGAAATGAATCTATTGAGTGCGGCAACCCGACCGGCCAGAATCTGAACTTCCTTGGTGGTCCGAGGTGACTTCATGTTGATGATAGCCTGGATTTTCTTGGGGTTGGCCTCAATTCCACGCCTGCTGACCAGGTGTCCCAAGAACTTTCCGGTTGAGACCCCAAACGTGCACTTAGCTGGGTTCAACCTCATCTGGTACTTTTATAAGATAATGAAAGCCCTAGCCAAATGCTCCAGATGGTCTGACTTGTCTTGACTTTTAACCAGTAGGTCATCAACATAGACCTCCATTAATTTGCTTATTAACTCGTTAAACATGAGATTCATAAGGTGGTTGTAGGTTGCCCCGACATTTTTGAGGCTAAAGGGCATTACCTTGTAGCAATACGTCCCTTGATCTGTGATGAATGAAGTTTTCTCTTCATCCCCGGGGTACATACGAATCTGATTATTTCCCGAGTAGGCGTCCATGAAAGAGAGGAGTGAGTGGCCGGCCGTGGCATCCACAAGGAGGTCTATCCTAGGTAGCGAATAGCAATCCTTGGGACAGGCCTTATTCAGGTCTGTAAAATCCACGCACATCCTCTATTTCCTATTGCTTTTCTTCACCAATACCATATTAGCCAACTAGCCGGGGTAGTGAACCTCCTAGATGGATTTGGCTTTCAGGAGCTTGTCAATCTCTTCTGATACTGCTTCTTGTCTTTCAGGGGCCATACCCCTTCTCTTTTGCTTGACCGGTCGGGCATCAGGGTTGACATTAAGACGATGGGACATGATCTGAGGGTCAATCTCGGGCATATCCTCATGGAAGTAGGCAAAGGTGACCTGGTTGCTCTGCAGGAACTGGATTAGCTTCTGCTCAAGGCCCGGCTCTAGGGTGGTGCTGATGCTGATAGATTGGTCAGGGAGTTACAAGTCTAAGATTACTTGCTCCATCTCTTCCATCGGTCTCACTCCATCCTTTGCGTCCCTGGGATCCATCTACTGGACGTTCATCGTTTCGAGACAGCTTTTTGATGCAGGGAGCTGATGTAACAACTCTGAGCGGTTGCTTGATCTCCTCAGAGGCTCCCAGGACCCTGGGGGGTCGGGAACTTCACAACCACGCCATACGTTGACACGACCGCCCTTGCCTTGTTCAGAGTTGGCCTCCCTAGGATGGCATTGTATGCTGACGGAGCCTCTACAACCACAAAGTTCATCATTACCGAAGCCTATTACGGATAGGTTCCCATCAGGACAAGCAGCTAGATGATTCCGAGCAGCTTAGTACTCGAGTCATTGAACCCGACCAAAGGAGAGGTTACTGGTCGGAGTCTGTCTCGTGATATTCCAAGCTGGTCGAACACCGAGGCAAAGAGGATGTCAGAGGAACTGCCAGTGTCCACCAACACTTTCTTGACCATATAGTTGGCTATGGAAAGCGTTACTCCCAGCGGGTCATCATGGGGACAATGTAGGTCTTGCACATCATTAGAGGAGAATGTCAGAACATCGGTCAGGGGAGAGCGGTCGGATTGGACATGGTAGATATCCGCCCAGGATGCCCGGGCATGCCTTTTCCTGGCCGACTGTGAATCCCCACTTCCTGAGATTCCCCTGGATATAACATTGATCTACCCGAACGACTGTGGTTGCTCGGGAGGTCTGTTGTCTAGTCAGGGTCATCTGTCCCCCGCAACAAACTCAGCGAGGTTGCCCTGTTTTATCAGCCTCTGAATGGCCATCTTCAACTTGAAGCAGTCCTCTATGTTGTGGCCGTGACCCTTGTGAAACTGGCAATAATTGTCTCAGTTCCTTTTTCTGGGAGGGCTCTTCAGCTTTGCCTGCTCTTGGAGGAGCCACCGAGTCTCGATGGCGGCTATAACCTCATGAATAGGCCGAGAAAGGGGTGTGAAGTTGATCGGGGGCTGATCCCGACCACTTTTAGGTTGATCTTGTTTTATCTTCTTTTTTGATCCCTTCTCTGAGGCAACGCGCTTCCATTTTGATCTCGAGGACTCGTCTTCTACCAAACTAGCACGCTTGGCCTTAAGGAATTTCTCAGTGTTGATGTACTTCCCGACCCTCTTCGAGAGCTCCACCAGGGTTACCGGTCGGTCGTTGTGAAGTTGTGAAACAACGTGGCAACCTTGGTGTGTTGAACTCCCAAACAGAAGGCCATAATTGGGCTATTTCATTCAGATTACGGATCTGGAGCCTCTGTTGGTTGGAATGATCCACATACTCCTTTAGGGATTCCCCTTTTCGCTGCTTGACGGTCAGTAGCTGGGTGTCCGGTTGTGACTGGTTGAGCATCCTAACAAACTGGCTGATGAATAGCTTGTTTAACGTCTTGAAGTTATCAACTATTTGAGGTTTTAGAGCATAGAACCATTGCGCGGCTGGCCCTTTAAGAGTGCTAGGAAAGGCCAAGCACAATAACTCATCGACCGTGGTAACCAGCACCATTTGAGCTTTGTATGTGCGGACATGATCAATTGGCCTCCCTGAACCGTCATAAGAGATGAGATGTGGTGGCTTGAATTTCTGTGGGATGGGGAATCCCGTTATTTGGACAGTGTAGGGCGACTCGGTCTTTGTGTTGGTGAGATCCTGGCCAGACTTGCGATTCAACCTTTCGATTTGCTATTGCAAGTCCTCAATCTGGGCCTTTACATCTCGCCCGGTTTTCCTCTCCATATCCAAGATGTTGGTTCGGTCTGATGATGAGGCCTCCTCCTCGAAGTGCATCATCCTTGGGGTAATCGTGTGCCTAAGATCTCTCCGACTCCTGACCGGAGGGTCTTTGGCCGATTCCCGGGCCTTTTGTCCTGATTCTTCCCCTCTGGCTGCGCATCATTTGTTGATGATATCTCTAGCATCTTCCACCCGGCGCGGATGGTCCGAGCTTGCCATTTGGTATGCCTGGGTGTTCTACTACGATCACCATCCCTGATGCGTTCTCAATCCTACGGGGACACCAGCGCAGAGTGGGTATGGTTCTGGACTCGTGCGGGCTCTGAGTTGGGGATACTTTTCTCGGACTGGTTCTCAGATTGAGGACGCTTTTCCTGTAGGGACAACAACACTTTGATTTGCTGCTGGGTTTGTCGCTGGCCTTCTAGAAGTTGCGCGAGTGCCTCTATTACTTGCTTGGAGGTCATGAAGATAGCCTGCTGCTCAGGTTGCAAGTTCTCCTGACCTGCCTGAGCGGTATTCTTCTTACTCGTCTTTGGCGGCATGTTGATCAGTCAAGAAATTTGTTGGTGAAAATTTGTCATTTCCCATAGACAGCACCAAACTGATGATGCCAAAAATTGGTAAAAGATATTTAAAGAGAGACACAGGAGATTGTATGTGGTTCGGCCCCGTTAATGAGGTGACCTACGTCCACGGTTGCATCCTAGAATGCAATTGGTTGATTCCCTCCCCCCTTTAATGGGGGTGAGTGGCCTCTTTTATAAGTGCAAGAGACCACCCGTACAAGGCAACTTATTAGATTAGGAAGCCTAATCTAGCTACAAATTGTTAGCATGATTCAAGGAAAGTTTCCTAAGTGGTTTAGGAAACTATTAACTATTTCCATTAACCTTCTGACTGAATAAGGAAACTGTTCAGAGGCCAGCTGGCCAAGCCGATCATGTGTGAAGTACAGCTGTATCGTACGCCCGGGCTGTGGGCTCATACCGGGCGGTTCTACCATAATGCCCCGAGATCACTAGAATAGGGGCGCCTCTTTTGGATTGCTCAGGGTCACTACGCTGACATGGTGATTTGACTTTGACTGGATATTTTTGGATATGTCAACCCCCAAAATCTGGACTAACTAACTAGTCATGAAACAACTCCGGGTACTTCTTCCTCATATCAGCTTCCACTTTCCACGAGACTTCATTCTCATCATGATGAGTCCACTAAACCTTTACTTTCCCGATATCCTTATTCTTCAACTTCTTAATACTCTGATCCAAAATTTTCACAGGCGTCTCCTTATAGGAAATGTTATGACTCGTGTTAATATCATTGAAACATACCATATGTTAGGGGTCTTGTATGTATTTTCTCAGTATACTAACGTGAAATACATTCTGAACCCCAACATCTTTGGTGGCAGTGCAAGTCGATAAGCCACCTTCCCAACTTTATCCAAAATTTCGAACGGTCCGATGAAATGCGGGGCTAATTTCCCTCTCTTGAAACCAGTTCAAATTTGATACAAATTTATATTTTTTGGGAATTAGTTGGAATGTATTCCTATTTATTAATGGGATTTTGGTTTACACGACCTCTTGCGGCAAGTGCTTGTCAAAAAGCATGTGTAACTAGTCGTGTAGGGGATTTTGGATCATTATTAGGAATTTTAGGTTTTTATTGGATAATAGGTAGTTTCGAATTTCGGGATTGATTTGAAATAGTCACTAATGATTTATAAAAATGAGGTCAATTTATTATTTATTACTGTATGTACCATTCTATTATTTGCCGGTGCAGTTGCTAAATCTGCACAATTCCTCCTTTATGTATGGTTACCTGATGCCATGGAAGGGCCTACTCCTATTTCGGCTCTTATACATGCTGCTACTATGGTAGCGACAGGAATTTTTCGTGTACCTCGTCTTCTTCCACCACTCCTCGAGTTGGTGAAACTTTAAGAAGTATGTGATCTCCGACACTGAATTCCAAATCTTTTCGTCGTCGATTAGCATAACTTTTGTATGTGCTCTGTGCGGTTCTTATCCTCTCCTTTACCAGAGAAATCTTTTTGTTGGTTTCTCTAACCAAATCCTGTCCAAACAATTTTGTATCTTCGACCTCTGCCCAACATAATGGAGAATGACATGGTCGTTCGTACAACGTTTCGAACGGAGCCCTCCTGATACTCGTGTGGTAGCTATTATTATAGACAAATTCAACCAAAGGCAATTGTGTCTCCCAAGATTCCTCAAAACCGATAACACAAGCCCTAAGCATATCCTCCATGATTTGATTAACACGCTCAGTTTGCCCATCTGTTTGAGGGTGAAAAGCAGTACTCAATTTAAGCGAGGTTCCCATAGCTTCTTGCAGACTTTCCCAAAATCTAGAAGTAAAACGCGCATCGCGGTTTGACACAGGTGCACCGTGAAGTTGCATAACTTGTTGTATGTACATTCGACTCATCTTTTCAACCGGATATGCCATACTATAAGCAATGAAGTGAGCAGACTTAGTCAATCGATCCACAATTACCCAAATGGCATCATGATTCTGTTGAGACTGGGGCAATTCCACTACAAAATCCATGGTGATGTGCTCTTACTTCCAACCTGGGACAGGTAAGGGTTGCAACAATTCCAATGGTCTTTGATGTTCGGCTTTGACTTGTTGACATGTCAAACATTTGGATACGAATTCGGCCACGTCCTTCTATATACCTTCCCACCAAAAATTTCTCTTCAAATCTTTGTACATTTTTGGTCCTACTGGGTGAACTGTAAATCTTGACTTATATGCTTCTCCCAGAATGTCCTTTCTTAGATTTCCATAATCTGGTACACACAATCTGTCTCTGCATCTGTATCCTCCATCACTTCCCTCTTTCCATTCCGTCGGATCCTTCTCTGACATCTTAATAAACCATGTTTGATGCTTCTCATCTTCTTTATGTGCTTTGATGATGTGCTCAATATGAGTAGGCTGTAGGATAAGGCATCCAAAAAAAAATTACCCTACTCCTTCCTCGGCACTCTGCACATCGAACTCAGCCAGTGTCTCTAATGCTTGCCACTCTTTAACTATTAAGGAGGCAATCGTTTCATGAGTTTGCCAACTCAAAGCATCGGCGACCACATTAGCTTTACCAGGGTGGTATTCTAATGTGAAGTCGTAATCTTTAATCAACTCCATCCATCTGTGTTGTCTTATGTTTAACTCTTTCTGCATGAACAAATATTTAAGACTCGTGTGATCAGAGAACAAATCAAACTTCTTACCATAGAGATAGTGTCTCCAAATCTTGAGTGCAAATACCACTACAGCCAATTCCCGAATCGTGGGCAGGACAATTCAACTCATTCATTTTTAGCTACCTAGATCAATAGGCGATAACTCTAATCTCTTTCATAAGTACACACCCCAATCCCAGAGATGACGTGTCACTAAAGATAGTGAACTTCTGATTAGGCTTGGGTATAGCTAGTACTGGTGCTGTGGTGAGTCGCTCTTTCAACTCTAGAAAGGGACGCTCATGCTTCTATGTCCATTAGAATTTTTGAGCTTTTATAGTCAGTCCGATCAATGCTCATGTTTCTCTCTCTACGAACCTTCGGTAATAACTCGCGAGTCCAAGGAAACTGCTAACCTCGTTAGGGTTGGTTGGCCTAACCCACTTTAACACCGCATCTGTCTTGGATGAATCCATACAAATTCCTTAGGATGATACCTTGTGTCCCAAAAATTTCACTTCTTATAACCAGAACTCACACTTACTGAATTTGACATATAAGCGGTGATCCTTGAGCGTCTGCATTATAATTCGTAGGTGTTGCTTGTGCTTTTTTTCTAACTTAGAATAGATCAAAATATCATCTATGAAGATGATGACAAACTGATCTACATAAGACTTGAACACTCTATTCATCAGATCCATAAACACTGTCGGGGCATTCGTCAATCCAAACGACATCACCAAAAACTCATAGTGGCCATATCTGGTTCTGAAAGCTGTTTTAGGTATATCTTCCTTTTGTAGCCTCAACTGATGATATCCCGACTGTAGATTTATCTTGGAGAATGTTGTAGCTCCCTATAGTTGATCAAACAAATCGTCGATCTGAGGTAAGGGATACTTATTCTTAATGGTCACACGGTTCAACTCTCGGTAGTTGATACGCAGTCGAAGCGTTTCGTCCTTCTTTCTCATGAATAACACTAGTGCTCCCCAAGGCAATGTACTTAGACGTACAAAACCCAGGTTCTCAAGCTCTTAAACTTGTTCTTTTAATTCTGACAGTTCGGCGGGGGCCATTTTGTAGGGAATCTTAGTGATCGGTGCAATGCCTGGTATAAGTTTGATGCAAAACTCTATACTTCTCTCAGGCGGTAAACCAGAAATGTCTTGAAATACTTCCTCGAAGTCCTTGACTATAGGTATAGGTGACATTGTCATCTCTGTATTAACGACTTCGATGTTTGCTAAGCATCTTGTGAGGAACATATCTCCCAAAGGTTTACACTGGAAATCAAAGGGTTGATTCCCATTGTCAGAGAATGTAATTCTCTTCCTCGTATAATCCAACTTTGCTTGATTCTGAGCAAGCCAATCCATCCCCAGGATTATGTCAAACTCCTTCATCGATATAACAATCAACCTTGCTGGGATCTCACGGTCTCCTAGTCGTAGGGGACAATCCTTACACACATGTCCTAACTTGATTGTAGCTCCTAATGGTGAGGTAGCCTTCAAAGCTTTCTCTAAATGGTGAGATAAAATACCCAATCTCTGAATTGTCTTAACAAATATGAATAAAAGTGCAGTACCCGTATCAAATAATACTTTAACATAGGAGTTAAACACTGTAAATATATCTTCCACCGCTTGCTGATCGGGCTATTCTTCTTTATAGTTCCCTTCTTCATAAATAGTTTTATCATATCCAGTAGTATCATGAATAATAGCATTCAAGCGAGTCTGACCCTGCTGATCATAAGTCACTCGTTTAGGAGTAGTGCAGTACTTGCTGATGTGACCGGGTTCACCACAGTTTTAACAGACTGTATTCTATTGATCGATGTGCTCAGGTGCCTTGCAGTCTCGAGCCAAATGGCCGAGGGTGCCATAGTTAAAGCATTGTGTTATCCTCTTGGGTAAAGCACATCTTTTGGCAAAATGCCCAAGCATCTAGTAGTTAAAACAGACCTGAGGTTTGGTTTTCCATTTCTTCTTCTCCATTTTTGATGCACACTTATCCTTAGGAGCTGACTAGACTATCGTGTTCCATCCATTGAGTTTCATTGCAATCATACCAAATGTGACCTGGTAGGTTGCAATTAGCATATAGACTACTTGGTCTACTTATTCCCTTATTCTCAACTGGAGTCACCATCTCTTAGAACTTCCTTTTGCCTTGCTATAGTTCAGATGATTTCGCAACGAAACTCTCATATAGATGATCTCCTAACTGACCTATGGTGACTCTATTACCCATCTCCTAAAAGCTTAGAATAAGTGAACTGACAAAGCCTGTGGCATCGACTTCTGGGGATAACAGTTGGGATTGTCCGCTTGATTGGTTCTCGGTTACCTAAGGCGACTTGGTCATCTATGCTCTTATACACAAGTCCAACCTAACGAAGTTAATATCACTATATAATAAACTCGTACTATAACATAAGTATATAGTAAAATCCACGTATACATAATACACCAAACACGTAATTGAACTAGGGTTGTCTAATAGCAAAGAGATCGTATTCTTATTCTCCTTCCAAACTCTGGGCCGTAGACTAGGCTGACTATTCCGAGATTTGACTCAGGAAGTTTGTCAGTGCCTAAGCTATTCATAAGGGCTTTGGCTTACCTCAACTTCTTAGGAACTCGGCTACTGTCTGCCTATATGGAATTCATATGTCATAACCAACTTGGTTAATTTCTAAATGGATATGTCCGAGGATATTTGGCAACTGCAACATTCTTGTTGATGTGACAAAATATGTACAATCGTCTCTATGATGAAACCAACCTGGATTTCGAGTTCTGAACTAAGGACAATTGGTGCTAACTAACTAAAAACTGGAACCTGGTTATTCGGTAAATCTAAATTTGGTAAATCAAACTCGACTTAACTTGATTGTATAACTTAGTAAAAGCCTAAAGTTAATCTATGTCACTAATCTGTGGCGTGAATAACCGAGCCTGGTTAAACTAGATAACCTGGTTCTGATACCACTAAATCCTGTCACGCCCCGACGTAGCATAAATATGGAAAGCATTTAATTTCCTTTATGGACCTGTAGGTCGCAACAGTTTGAAGGATCGATTCTGTCCCAAACGCCAAACAATATAATACTCTAAATTAGAGTATGAGCAATCAAGGCTTATAATATTTTTCCAAATTAATAATTATTACACCACGTGATCATCTAAAGACACAATTCGTCTAGAAACAAAATAATAATAATATCTATTACTGTCATACTTATTACAAGTTCATTTTATAACGTAAGACCATAATAACAAGTCTCTTCTTCTCCAATAGCCGTATTCAATTTGCGTAGTCATACTGCCCTGTCTGGTTATAACCTAAAAACTTAGACACGAATGTCCAGGGCACATCAACGCCACCAGCTTCATGAAGGTGGTGAGTATTAAAAACATGTACTTGTAATGTAAAACATACCCCTTTACCATTTTCGTTTCACAGGTTCATTATTCCATATGTTAGAAATATAGTAATAAATTCAAGATCGTAAACCAATAAAGACAATGACATAATCTCCAATCAGCAGGACATGGGACCGTGCATGGGACAATGCAACCTCTTTATCTGACTCTTTTCCCTCGACCATACACCATCCCAACTCTCTCACTCCAGTATCTTGAAATACTAAGGTGACCACACTTTAGTACAGGGGTACCAGGGAGTGTCCAGTTTGCCTCATACTTTAGTACGGGGTACCAAGGAGTGTCCAATTGCCTCACACTTTAACCATACCACGTATGCCAGGGAGTGTCCAGTAGGCCACACTTTAGCACTATCACTGTGCCAGGGAATGTCTGAGTCGGCGTCACACACTTTAGCACTATCATAGGCGCCAGGGAGTGCCCAATTTTGTTATCGTTGCATTTCAAAGATACTCATAACCTCACACTTTAGTATACAAATACCAGGTAGTGTCCAATCACAATTTCACCCATATACTCTTTTCACACTATCCATTACTCACTATGCATGTAATCTTGACTCCACATATATGTCATGTAACTCTATATAAAAGTATGAATTACAGGGAAAACAATAACATTGCACGTGCGAGAATAATTAAGTCTTTAATCATTCATATATAACAAAACATTACTAACAGGCTTCTGCTTTAACATAATACCCAAACAGTACATTAAGAAAAATATTAAAACTTTTTCCAAAAAGTTCCTTAACAGAAAACAGATAAAACCCAGAAAAGGCTAGGTCGCTCACGCGGATCGCTCACCCGGCAGGTCTTTCGCACGGGCAGCTCGCACGATATGCTTATTTTTTGATTTTCTTTTGAAAATTTTCCAACTATCAGAAATTACACAGGATGCACGCGCGAGTTATTGTAGAAACTTCATCTTCTTCATTTTTCTCCCCTATTTCGGTTTTGGAGTCTATTTTTGACCCAGTTCAATTCTGAAAGCAAACATGACATATAGTGATTCTCTTCATTTTTCCACAAGGATTACTAATATATGATCGGATTAACATGAATTGAAACATAGCTCTCGAATTTAAATCTGAGAGGTGACGAAACTTCATTTTTAATATATGTCACAATACGAATGAATTAAGCTCTAATACTTAAACCGTAGTCTCTATGTACTGTAATCTTTCATAATCATCTCTAAAAACCAATTTTGATTAAGTTTGGAAAATTCATGTTTTAAGCTTTGAACTCCATAGCTATGGTAATTCATGATTCAAGACATATATAATCAATAAATGAAATACATATTACATTTCAAGTGAGTTGGAAATACTCACTGTGATTGTAATTGAAGCAATTGTTGAGAACGAAAACAAGAATTAATAATCCAAACTTCAAGTTTTAGCTATGGTGGTTAAGCTCTTCCCCTCTCTAAAAAAATTCTGTAATCCCCTCTCAACTATCTCTTTTGCTCTTTGTATTTGGTTTGTAAAAACAAATGTGCAGCTTGTGAATGAGAGTGTGAGTTATATAGAACATTAAACTTGAGAACTTGGGGGCCAAGTTCTTTCCTCCACACTCAACAAATGAGTTTTCATTTATCAAATTTTGAATATATACATAGTTATACACATCATATATATGTATACGTATGGGTGTATACACAGATTATATGGGTCAATTTAGAAGTTTGTGAAATTAGCTTAAGGCCCAACATTAACACATACAAATTAGGCATAGCCAAACAAGGTATTATGAAGTTGCCTAGAAATCACTTAAGTATTTGGGAAATCAACTTATGACACTAAACTAGCACACATACATATAGCATTCCCAAACAAGCCTATCTAATCATTAGTTACATGAATGAGATTATAGCAAGTGTCAAAACTAATTGGTGGAGATTCCCAAACTGTGGGAGATCAACGCGGCGCGGACAGTTTTCGTACATCAACTGGTATTTTTGTAGCACGGTGACCACCACAAAAATATAGAAAAATAATATTATCGTAGGAAATAATTTTCCTATTTAATAAAAAAATACAGTTTGAGTCCAAAGCAACAATTTTCACCGCTTTGAAAATACAGATTTGAAAATTCATTTTTGGTATTCTATCCTCATGAAATTCAGTTGTGAAATCATAACACAGGTATTCTTAAATTGTGGTTAGAAAACATAACAGGTATAGCTTAATTAATGAAAATTACCGTTTGACCCAAATTAAATAATTGCTAGTAAAATGAAAGTAAGTTATATAAATTAAAATAAATATGGAAAAGCTATTGAAATTAATTGAAAATACAGGTTACACGATTCTTCAAGCCAAAAGATGACAAGAAATCCGACGAGCTAACACAGCAAAGAGAATTGGTAAGGGAGATGGAACGTTTGGAGTTAGATGTGATTCCAGAGACAAATGGTGGTTTGATGATGGTAATCTTAGCTCACCCCGACATTATTGATGAGATTAAGACCAAACAATTCAATGACTACTACTTGTGCAAAATGAAAGACAAGATACCTTTGGGAAAGTGACCTGGTTTTACTTTGAAACAAGGAATATTGATGCTTGGGAATCGACTGTGTGTACCAAACTTGAAGGACCTGAAAGAACGAATCCTAGAGGAAGCACACAATACTAAATATTCAGTTCATCCGAGAAGTAACAAGATGTACCGAAACTTGCGAGAGAATTTTTGGTGAGAGGTATGAAACAAGAAGTTGCTAAGTTTGTATCAGAGTATTTGGCGTGTCAACAAGTCAAGGCAGAGAGATAAGTACCAGCGGGACTACTACAATTGTTACCAGTGTCAAAGTAGAAATAAGATGAGATCACGATGGATTTTGTATCCGGATTTCCACGATCGCCTAACAAGAATGACAAGATTTGGGTGATAGTTGATAGATTGACAAAGTCAGCTCATTTCTTACCAATCAAGATGACTAAGCCGTCTAAGTTAACAGAATTGTATGTGAAAGAGATTGTGAGACTACACGAAATTCCAGCTATGATCATATCAGATCGTGATAGTAGTTTTACGTCGAGGTTTTGGGGAAGTTAGCAAAAGACTATAGGTACAAAGTTGAGTTTTAGTACTAGATAGATAGAAAGACAGAGCGAATGATTCAGACATTGAAAGACATGATTCGATTGTGTGTTCTAGATTTTGGGAGTGATTGGGAGAAATACTTACCGTTAATCGAATTTTCTTACAACAACGGGTTTTAGTCAAGTATTGAAATGGCTTATGAAGCTTTGTATGGGCGTAACTATCGTTCACCGGTTTGTTGGACCGAAGTTGGGGAAAGAAGCTTGATAGGATCTGAGATAATATAGTTGACTACTGAGAAGGTGAAGTTAATCCAGGAACGACTTAAGGTGGCTCAGAGTCGTTATTAGAGTTATATCGACTCTAAGCAATGACCGATGACATTCGAAGTAAGAGACTTTATATACTGAGAGTATCGCCTACCAAAGGCATCGTACGATTTGGGAAATGAGGAAAACTAAATCCCAGATTTGTAGGACCCTTTGAGATTCTGGAAAGCGTAGAACCAATGGCCTACAATTTAGCGTTATCATCTGAGTTAGCGTTTGTGCACAATGTATTTCACATGTCGATGTTGAGACGATGTATGACGGTTACGAGTAAAATCATAGTACCTGAACCATTACAAATTCAAGAAGATTTGACTTTTATAGAGCATCCTATGGAGATTTTGGATCGGAAAGAGCAAGTATTAAGAACAAAGACGATCTCAATGGTGAAAGTATTATGGCGAAGCCACACTGTTAAGGAAGCTACATGGGATAACGAGAAGGAGATGAGGAATTAGCATCCCTATCTTTTCGACCGTTGAGGTATAAGTTTGGGACAAACTTCCTTTTAGGAGGGGAGAGTTGTCACACTCGTTCTGGGAAAATTATTGTTTAAATTGCATAAATGAAAATTTGTGAATTATCAATATTATTTGATACTTGTGAATGGGGTTGACTGGAGGTCAACGGTGGGGTGTTAATCAAAGACACGATAATAGAAAAATCGTGTGGCATCAACATGAATAAATGACATTTATATGGCTTAAATGTTATTTGATGTTTCTGGCATTTTGTGAATAGTAATTATACCTATTTTGTATAATTTCTGGTAGTTTTGATCTAGTTTTAGATCATTTTGAATACTGTGGTAAGAACGTGAGTGATACGTTGCATAAAACGTAGGTTATCTAGAGATTCCACGAAATTTTGTTTTCGGGCGTAATTATGAACCCAAATGGAATTTGAACGAAAACTTTTATAACTTATTGTTTTCACTCGTGAGGTAGTAATTTAGGCGTGTACGATGTTTTTGGAAGATAATTAGAAGTCTTAAGAACTCGCAGGGAGGTAAACATAATTCCCAAGAGTTGTGCCAGTATATAGATGTGGATGAGATATTTTTAAAATATCTCACCAACCAAGAGAGAGAAAAAGGAGATTTTTGGGCTTCAAGCTTAACGACGCCAAACGACGAACTTCTGTTCATCAGTTTTCAGTCCAATTTCATATTCAGATTGCTCGAGGTAAGAGCTACGTTTTGATACCTCTTAGGCCATGTTTGGAAGACTTTTACGAAAATTCTAATTATAAGAATTTGGGAAAAACATGTTAATACTTGTAGGAATCATTTGAGATCGGAGATCCGACGATTAATCGGGCTACTAGTACTTCTCCTGAATTTATAGGACCGTAGCTCGAGGTATGAATTTCGAACATGTGTTATATAGGCAATTTTGGATGCTTTGGGTATTGTGTATGAAATTGTGATCCCGACAAAATTCATGTGTTAAATTAGGCCCATTAATTTTAGCGAGACGTATTGAAAAGTATGGTGACATGGTTATGTGAGCATGCTAAATGATTATGTGGGTCAAAGGTGAGTTTGGCATAATTTTATGTTGGAGCACGCCTCTCGATGTTTGAGAGTTATAGTAGTGACGACTACTTACTTGGTTTGGGAACTGGCCCAGCCAGAGCAGTTGGATGCAGTGGTTGAGTGATTTTGGCTAGCCATTAGCATCGTAGTTTAAGATTTAAGACTTGTCGATATACTAGATGAATATGTATCTCTCTCCCTAGAGGCTAAATTATGTGACTTAGATGTTTGAAGCATGAATTGCCTTTTATGCATTTATTTAGAATTGTACATTCAGCATGTAGTTGAGCAGTGGAGACATCCTCCATTATAGGTGATAACAGGACGAACTAGAAGAAGCGTGAGGGGTGAGGCTGTGGAAGTACCGGGGAGCATCTCTTGTATATATTTTTGGTTTTCTTTTTCGAAGTTGTAATAAGAGATGTAATGAACTAGAATTTCGTCATGTTTTAACTTGGAACCTTGAAATGGATTAGTAGTTGGTAAAACTGTAGTAGAACTTCTATGAATATGTTTCGGATCGTAGAATTGTAATCGCGAAGATGTGGCATTGGAGTTTGGATTAATCATAGATTAAAATCTACAGAATGCCTATAACTGAGGTAAACTAGTCGACTGGTTTATGAAAATAGTCGACTGAAGGCCTATTTTGATCTAGCTAGTGCCATGGAATATTGAAAAATAGTCGACTGGGTCCCCGACACAGTCGACTAGATTATTGATAGATTTGTTGTTTTGGCTCTGTGAAATAAACAGTTGGCTGGGTGGGGGACCATAGTCGACTGGATTTTGGTTTTAAAATGGTTATTCTGTTTTTATCGACTGGGTCCCCGACACAGTTGACCAGATGACTTCTGAGATTCTCAAGGTCTCTACATCTTGCATTTCCAGTCGACCGAACCTATGATCAGTCGACTGGATTGCTGGTTTTACAAATAGTGTGTTCTTAAGAGTTTTTAAATACGCCAAACTTTTTATGATGATGATTTTCATGGATTTCACTCATGGTTTCTACTGCTATTTACTTTAATGGAAATGGATAAGCCTGAGTGGCGTGCCACATGTCATTTTTTCGCCCGTAGCGGGATGGATCGTGACAATGTATTTTGTTAAAAAGAGATCATGTGGCTTCTGGAAGCAAATTAAATTTAATTTTTCTTAAAATGGCTTCCGCTGAACTCTGTAAAGAGGGTTTTATGTAATGAAATAATATATTTTTTTATAAATTAAAATGATATAATAGTTATAATGAAATTGTATTTCTTTTATAATGAAATATATGGAAATACAGGTTGAATAATAAAGAGGGTTTTTTTTTTTTTCCTTTCTTTAAAAACAAAAACCCATTCATTTAATGGGTATTAAATTTTGATTTCAATAAATTATGTGACTTATGTGAGGATGTCACCCTCGGAACTTTTGGCAATTGAATATTACTTCGAATTTATACTCTAAATCAAGTATTTGATTGGCTAAAAATCGAGTTGTGACAAATAAGTGTCCAACATAGTTTTTACCCAATTTTTAATTTCTATGATTTTCCCATTTTCAAACAGTTTTATTTGAGCTTTTGAAGTTTTATAATTACTTTAAAAAAAAAATAAAAATTTCTTTTTTCTGTTGCTCAGATTTTATCTTTACAATAATACTACTATATTGGTCTAGTCTATATTTCTGGTGAGGTCTATTCAGCTACAGAAAGCAAATTTGGATTGCAATTATCACAAAAGTCCATGTCCATAGAAACACTGAGATTAATTTTGACCTCAGCCAGCTTTATCCACAGCAATCGTTATCCAGTTCATCATGAAATTGAAAGGTTTACAAAAAAAAAAAGTCCTTAAACTGTGAAATACAGACAAAATAGGTGTACTATGTGCCATCAATTAATTTAAATACTTACCAAATGGTTACTTTACATTTGGGAAGAGATGACTGATGACTCACCACATTCAGTGTATTGAATCTAGAGAAATGCTACACACGTTTCAAATCATACCCCAAATCACACCCCTTGCTTTAAATGCATATACTTTGTGCTGTTTGAATTTTTCACATTTTTCTGTGCACCACTTACACAGTACAGGGTACATGCATTTAAAACAAGGGTGTGATTTGGGGTGTGATTTAAAATGTGTGTGTAGCATTTCTCTTGAATCTATTGATAGATATGAGCCAGCTGCCTATAAATTTGGAGCTTTCTCATTACACATACTAGTGGAGTACTAATTAGGAAAGAGCTAAAAAAAAAAAAGTGAGAGAGAGAGAGATTCTTTCGAGGTAGAGAGATTCTTTCTAGGTATATATATTTATTGAAGATATAAAAGAGCTGAAATAGAGCACATCTCATTTTGGTTGTCTTCCTTTTAGTATATTCTTGAGAGAGAGAGAGAGAGAGATGTTGGAAGGGAAAGCTCTGATAGAGGACACAGACATGCCGGTGAAGATGCAGTGCCAAGCCATGGCTTCTGCTTCTCAAGCTCTCGATGTCTATGAAGTTTTTGATTGCAGATCTATTGCAGCACACATAAAAAAGGTAACAATACTTCATTCATACATATTATATATATATACATACATGCGAATATTTTTCATGGAGGGCGCTTTCTCTCTAATAAAGATATAACCTCTCTTTAGTAAGGACATGATTTATGTTTTGACCGTCGGATCGTATTTAAAAATTAAATCTGACGGTCAAAACAGAGGGGCAGAGGTCTCTCTTTATTAAAAAACAATGGAACTCGTACCCAATAGAAGCAAGTCACACGAACAATAGAATCCACCACAATAAATTTAACAATAATGCTAGACCCACACAACATTTCACATAAAATTTCACACAAAATAATCTTGGTCCTTTTCAACTGGCCCCATATGGAGAACATATGGGTCTCACACAGGATCCACCAAAATCAAGGGACAGGATTGCTTTGTGTGAAATTTTGTGGGTGTAGCATTACTCAAAATTTAAGTGGCCCTACAAAATTTAAATGGCCCTACAATCCTGTGTGGCATTATCTCATTGGGTGCAGGATATCACATAGGCGCTAGCTTGAAGGTACACAAAAAATTTTCTTAAGCAGACCTTAAAAAACGTACCTAAAATCCGATTTGTATAAAAAGTGATAGTTTATCACAAAAAAGTGAGAAATTTCTCACATTTTGGAATTTTTCACTTCTGAAATTTTTTATTTTTTGTGAGGAATTCTCATTTTTTAATCACTTTTTACAGATTCCCTTTTTTAGAATTTGTTGCAAGGTCCGCTTACATATATATCCTCGCGGTTAGTGTGCTTTTCAGATTTGTATAATATATATATATATATATATATTTTTCACTTACTTATCCAGACTGGACACACCCACCTCAACGCACACACACAACCTTGCCCAAACCCAACCCCAAGTCCCATATTGGCCCATTGCAAAGTCCAGTAAGGGCCACTCATTCCAATTGAGGATCACACGAGGACGATCACATGGGGGTAAGTAGTGGAAACCCCACTAGGAGATTCGAATCCCCAACTTCCCACTGGAAGAAGGGGGCGGTACCACTTGAGCTAAAGCACTCGTGGTCAGATTTGTATAATTTTGAACACTATGTGATTTAAACTAATGTGCTAACCGTAAGTTAAACGGCATAGAAGTTTCCATAGTTGTTTTTTCTCCGATTAATTAATGAGTAATGTTATGCTGCCTAAATTTTTATTTTAAAAGTGCTGCTTTAATGATGTGGTTGGGTCATTTCTAATATAATAGGACCAGTTGAATTTCGATTGAAATTTTTTACCTCTTCCACTGCCACATCATTAATTGGGAAGCACTTTTAAAATTAAAATTTAAAATCATAGCATTACTCTGAATTAATATACACGATTCGTGCATTTTTTTTTCCCTTAATGTAGGTGTGTTAGTCCAACAACTACACAGGAGAGGCTGAAAAACACCTGTTTTATTCTTGGGTTAATTACATATATTTTTAGATAAATCCCTTATGCAAGTTGTGTCCGATTTTAATATTTTTGTTAATGGTTGAACATTTAGTCTAAACTGTAGAGAATATACACGTTTAAAACTAAGGAAAAAATAAAATAAAAAAACACAACGCACTAACTACAGGGGGTATTCATAATTAATCCTATATATATATATTTATATAGATGCTTATGTAAATGTATGTGTGTATTTCAATTTTGCCTGAAATTAAGTATTTGTTAATTATAATTGCAGGAGTTTGATAAGAGATTTGGGAGTGGATGGCAATGTGTGGTGGGCTCAAATTTTGGGTGCTTCTTTACACATACTAAAGGAACTTTTATCTATTTCACATTAGAGTCTCTAAACTTCCTCATCTTTAAAGGGGCTTCCTCTCCGTGATGTGTTTGGTTGCCATGAAAATCCGAGAAAAGGGGGAAGAGAAAGTAGAAGAAAATTTTTAATTCCTCCCCCAATGGATTAATCGTGTTTCAAAGGGTTGCGTGTAAAAATGAAATAAGAAAGGGCACTGTTTGACAACAACTTTTGGAGCTATTATTGATTATTGATGTCCAAAAAAAAAACTAGTTGAATGATCAACTTTTGCTTCTCAATCGCAATAAATAAGTAAAATAAAATGTGCGTCAATCACTTTGGATAAACTTTGTTTTAATTGATGAATCACATGAGCAAAAGTTACTCTCAATGCCACTTTATTTATAAATTCCCAGATTGTTTACACTCTAAATATAAAAATATACTTTTATATTTATGACCGATTGTGTGTTATGCAAGTGGGAAGTTAATTGACCAAATTAGTGGGGAATTTACTAACTTCGTGGGTGGTGACTAACTATTAGTGGAAAAGTTGCAATAGTGGGGAGTTATCATGGGGCATGAATGAGAAAGTTATTTTCAGCACCTATTTATACACAATACCATACAACATTCAATCTGCTCACACACGACCAACCAGCCCCCCGTCGCTTGAAACAGTCCCAACACTGCGTTGTGTTTTTCTCTTTTTCTTGCCTTGTATTCCAACCGTGTGCTAATGTTTTATTTATTTATTTATTTATTATTTTTTATATATATATTTTATTACTTTGTGATCTCCTTTTCTAGATTTGTATTTTGGTTTCATTTGCACTTTGAGTTTCAGCATCTTACTGCTGTCCATAGGTGCGATCTTTTGTAATCTGCTTTTCGTATATGGCAACTTCCATTTTATTGTCTAATTTTAATTCGTGCTATTGCTATCATCACCCTCCAATCTATCATCACCCTCCAATCGAATTGCTCGCATAAAAGTGGTTGAACCTTAAGAGAAGGGTTATCCCTACTTCCCAATATCGCCTAATCCATCTCAAACAACACATAGGGATCGTTTTGGTTACATGTTTGGGTATTCGTACAAAGCCCCTGATAGGTCCGGTCACGCCACCAAATTAAATTTTAGCCAAAACAATTTGGCACGCCCGGTGAGACCGCCAAGTGATGTTTCGTGAAGCACGGTTATACTTCTACGACGATCAAATTCATCTGCAAGAAGAGGCAATTGACAAACTTCTAGACGATATTTATCGTCTTGACTATGAGAAATGCGACATTTGCAATGACTTATTGCAATGTATGTGTTTGCAACCTTGGAATAAAGAGGAACTTAATCGGCATTTTGATTATGAGAATCGCCGATTTAGCGATAAAATCGGTTATCTTGAAAGTGAGATTGACCGTCTTGAAGTCGAAAGAGAGTTCTTTTACAAAGTATGGCATATTGTTAAAACGTCATGTGAATTTCCAGATCCACCACACGGGGGGCAAGGTGATTTCATGTCTATAGATGATTTTTTAAGCAACAAATGGATAGAAGAACCAAGTAGTAAATCGGATTCACCGCTCGAGAAAGACAACCAAACGGTGATTAATTGTTGATTCATGTGAGCGCCTTGAAAAAGCATTCAATGAAACAACCCGCATTCCAAAAAGAGAATGCTCTCCACCTCGAAAAGACACGGACAACCATGATAATGGCCATGAAAACAATTTTTCAAGACGCCGCGAAAAAATTTAAATGGCCAAAAGTGGCTGATGATACCTCTACAAATCAAGAGATTGGTCACTTTGACCATCTCGGTTTAAAGCATTTTAAATTGGTTGGGGGGCAAGACGGCAAAATTTCAATTAGTAGTAATAAGCCGATAATTTCTATTTTGGCTAATGCTCCTCCCGCTAGTGCTAGTGACGACGAGAAGGCGGTTGGGGGGCAAGTTTCACATAGGCCGAGAAATTTTATTTCGACCAATGAATTTATTAATTTTGAACAACCTCCTTTGAGGAAGGTTACTATTATGGAGTTGTTCAATTTTTTTGGTATTATTGCCAAAAATGACATACACAAGAGGCTAATTAATTATTTGGCTTGTGTAAATTTAAATTCTCAATGGCTTTGCGGATCCCACCAAAAAACAGTTTTGGCTATTTTGCTCTTTCGGTGGCAATATTATTATGAAAAGAAATTTTTTTTTTGATTGACTGAACTTGAATTCTGATTCAATTAATTAATAGAATATCGGACATCTTGACCGATTAGAGTATTGACCTAAAGTGGGCCCGATGTGCAAATGAGTTAAAGTCCACGACTTTGGTTAAGAGATGGAGCCTTAGCGCTCATTCAGTCATGTGCAAATTTGCAATACCAAAGCTTGTAGTGGGTCCAACCATCATGACTTGCAAACACGGATGACCAGAAAAGACAAAACAAATTGGTCAAATTTTTGATCAATTGCAAACAAGTGGACATCGGACAAATATCAATCGAACACTTAGACCGATGTGGATTCAATTTACATGCAATGAATTGTGGCCATCATGGCCAACTGATGGCTCATTTTTGGGGGCCCAAGGCCTAACTGATTGGTTTGTTTACTTCACTTTGTCCGAGTGCTTTGGTTTAGAGTTTACATGTTGTGGGCCCCAGAATGAGCAACAATATCAGGAGGTGGCTCATTTCTCACCCATGGTTAAAAAAAATGGTGTCCACTGTCCAGAGTATTGTGTATGTACTGATCAAAGTTCGGACACATGCACTTTCTGTCCGATGACAACATACTAAGTGGTAATGGGCATGAGCAAGTGGGCACAAAATAAAATCGGTATTTCATGTTATGGCCGATGAGAAGCTGATATTTCCGATGAGCTATTTGCACAGATATTGGTTATCATTACCGGCTATAGACTGTTTCTTGGCCTCAATTGCTTGTGCTAAAACAAGTGGTATGCACAGTAGCCCGTTAAATGATTCAACAGTCTACACCTAGACCGATAGCCAAAATCTTATCAGCCTATGATAAAATAAAATCGGTCTTCAACTTTTGAAAAATTGTGGTCTATTACTTGACGTCGATGGAGTATAAGACCGAAAATTTAAAATTCACAATGCTACTAGTTGGTACATCGGTCTGCTCAAGGCCGATCTCACCTGTCTGTCTTAGTGAAGTTTTGGTGTTGGCCCACAACCCAATGGTACACATGTGGCAAAAGAAATCGGTCAATGAGGCTGATAATTATCGGCCTATGCACTGGAGATAAAAATCGATCTAGTTGTATTCATGGTTCTTCTAAAATTACATTTTATTTCATTTTCAAAGAATTAAGAGGGCAATGTTTACACCCTAAATATAAAAATATATTTTTATATTTATGACCGGTTGTGTGTTATGCAAGTGAGAAGTTTAATTGACCACACTAGTGGAGAAGTTACCAACTTAATGGGCGGTGACTATCTAGTAGTGGAGAAATTGCAATAGTGGGGAGTTATCATGGGACATGGATACAATATTCAATCTGCTTACACACGACCAACCAGCCCCCCACGGCTTGAAACAACCCCAACACTGCCTTGTGTTTTCCTCTCTTTCTTGCCTTGTAATCCAACCGTGTGCTAATGTTTTTTTATTTTTATTTTATTTTATTTTTTTTTATTACTTTGTGATCTCCTTTTCCACATTTGTATTTTGGTTTCATTTGCACTTTGAGTTTCAGCATCTTACTACTGTCCATAAATGCTATATTTTGTAATATGCTTTTCGTATATGGCAACTTCCATTTTATTGTCTAATTTAAATTCGTGCTATTGCTATCATCACTCTCAAATCGAATTGCTCGCATCAGAGTGGTCGAACCTTAAGGGAATTAGGGTCATCCGTACTTCCCAACATCGATTGATCCATCTCAAACAACACATAGAAATCGTTTTGATTACACGTTTGAGTCTTCGTACAAAGGCCCTGACACGCTCAATCACGTCACCAAATTAAATTTTAGCCAAAACACAGATATAGATTATGTGTACATATCACATGGACTAGTACTAGTGTAACAGGGGAAAGAAGAATGAAAAATAAAGAGCCTTGGTTACCAATATATGATGGAGAACCAAAACATCTTATCTGCGGCTGGTAGTTGGATGTTTCATCAGTTTCCAGTGCTTTTCAATCAGTAGGGTACTCAGGAATTTTATTCACTGAGGTGAAATTGACGATTAAGAAATATTATATTATATTACATTTTTTTCTAATATTAAAGTATAACAAAATAAAAAATATGACATATAAATATCTAATATTTTCAGCATAACAAAACGTCAAAATGACATGATAATTTATTTACAATATTCATTTTCGATGCTTTATATTTGAAAACGTTGAATGTCATCTTCATTGTCAATGGCACGGAAAAGTCTTTTTCAACAAATTCACCAAACAATCATTCATGAACTCATCTCCCAATCGATTGAAGTCTTGATTATTTCACTGCGAAAAATACTCTTTAAACGGTTGAAGTTGTAACATGTATGAGCAGTGTCAGCTTCACGAACAAATATGCTAATGGATATACACTTGAACCAATTTTTTTAGCAAGCTCAATTTTATTATAATTATTTTTTTTAAAATTCAAAGTGTTGGCCAGTTGGAAAGTAAACCATGTAAATGAAAGTAACTTTTGTTAAAAGTTTTACAATTTTATAAAGAGTAACGCTTAAAAAAAAAAAATCAAGTATTGGCTAGCTGGAAATTAAACCGTGTAATTGAGAGTAATTTTTATTATTATTGTTAAAAGTTTTACAATTTTATAAAGAGTAACGTTATGCTTTTTAAATTTTGGATGCTAAATGATTTCCAAACATACGTGACTGTCGCGTAAGCACTCAATATATAAATTTTTGGTGAGAACTCCCTCGAAATGAGGTGGTACCAGTAAAAATTCAATTTTTTTTGGCATTGTTAGCTAAGGTCTGATGCTACCTTTTTTTTTTTTGGGTACCAATTAGACTACTTCCTTACTTCGTTTTTTTCTTCTTATTTTTAATCATTTTTACCTTTCAGAGTTAGTTATGTCATGTCATCATTAATTTTCTTTAAACTTAAAAATCTATAACTTCCAATTTTCAAACTCGTTTTTTCATCAAATTTATATATTTGAAATCGTGAAATCAAGATTTTAAAACAAGATCTATATGTGATATGAAATTCTGAAGGAAAAAAATTTTAGTTCATTGTTCACCGATTTTATTCGTTATCTGTTTCAGAAAAGACAAATTTAGATGAAAGACAAATATAGATGGTCATAATTTTATCAAAGACAAATATAGATGGTCATAATTTTATCATTTTTTGGCCTTTTTTGGGTAATTGTATTTTTTTTTCTTCATGTATTTCGTCAAGACCTAAACATTGGACTTGTCAATTTTGCAAAATAAGTAAATTTAACCCTCAAACAGCAAAGCAAATAACATACTATTTGTAACATACTATTTGTTTCAAACTGTTTCAAACATGCAATATTATTTGTTTGAAAAGTGTCAGACAGTCGTAACTTTATCCTCTTTTTTTTTTTTTTTTTTTTTGCCTTGTCTGAGTGAGTTCTTTATTGGTTTCATGTAATTTTTTTCTTCGAAATCTACGTATTGAAATTGAAAATTGTGCAAATACAAGTAGCTTGGAGCATCATTTGGAGCTTTTATCTATATAACGGCTAATATTATTTGTTTGTAAACAGATAATACTATTTGTAAGCATATAAAATAATCCGTTTGAATTAAACGGTCATCACTTTCTTATTATTTGGCATTTTTGGGTAATTTTTTTTTATCTCATGTATTTTTTTTGAGGTCTATGTATCTATAGATGTCAATTTTATATCCAAAAAAAAATATTTGATGTTTTTACGTTTTAGTTGAATTTTTTTTTTGTTTTTTCTTTCAAGAATTTCATTGTCAATATTGATACAACAATGATAGGGATACACACCAAACGACACACCAAATGACACACTGTGCTTTAAATACATGTACCCTGTGCTGTTTGAATTTTTTACACTTTTCTGTGCATCACTTACAAAGCACAGGGTACATCCATGTAAAGCTGGTGTGTCGTTTAGTGTGTATCCCTATCATTTTTGATATTGATAACGTTGGTAGATCTCGTTTTTTCTAATTCCAAAATATTAAAGTTTATAGAAAAGACTCGTACAACAAAAGTTATGACAATTTGAAGTTTTCTTCTAGGCATAAAAGTAGGGGTTTTGTTTTTTTAGTGGTTTTAAAATTGACTTTTCGATTTCGGTAGGTAGATTTTGGCGGTTTTAGTCAGTTTTCGGCTGATTTAGGCTTGTATATTCGTGTAAAAAATTGACCAATTAGTATTTGATCGGTTTGATTTCGGTCAATTTTTGATTTTCTGTTTTTCTTGAATAACCATACACGTACGGATATTTTATACCAAAACAAGTGCAAATGAATTAATGATTGAAGAAAACATGTGTAGATTTTTACTAAGATTTGTTTTGATATGTGGGCTTTTGACTTATTCCCCTTAAAGAATATCTAACTTAAAAAAAAAAAAACCACGATTTCTTGATAGTTGAAAATGGCATTTGGGAGTGTTAATTGCAAATTCTAAATCACGAGCTCTAGCCTCTAAGTTCCACCGTTGAATAAGGGAGAGGTACTAAATGGATTTTGGATCCTCGGCGGCAAGTGTGGGTTGTTATTGTGGACAGTACCCATGTAGCTACTTGCAGTACAACATTTTATTTTTGGTATTTTTTCAAAATGCAAAAAAAAACAAAAAAAAATTATATGTACATAAATTTAATTATATATATGTGGTCCTGCAAGTGGTCAAATGGGTATTACCACAATAGCAGCCCACAAGTGCGGCCCCGTAGAGGTGTCAATCGGGTCGAGCCGAGCTTTGTCAAGCGAGTTTTTGGGCAGGGCCAAGCCAGGCTTCACCTAACATCGAGGCGGGCTTCGGATGGTGGGGGTGGGGTGTCTTGTGACACCCGCTCCCGCGGTTTATATTTATTATTGCTTTAGCATGCATAATCATGAGTTAATGTTAATTAATGTGTTATGTGACACTTATAGAAAGTAGGAATTAACCCACTAAGTTGATTATGGGTGTCCAGTTGGGAACCCAGTTGTTGCTAGTATGGCAATCCCAAGTTGGGATGTGTGTTGATGGGTCCCAGTTGAGATGGGACAATAATATGTGGAACACCCTATGTGCCTAAATGTTTATTAAGGCTTAAATGATTTATTATTTGATTGTTAATAATATCATGTTATTAGGTAGTGACCACTTCTGGGGTCAATTAGGGGTACATTTGTGAGCACGAATTGAACACGTTATATTAGTAGGCTAATTAGCAACTTCATATAATTATATGGGACCACTTATGAGACCCATGCGAGACATAGACAAATACCCATTTAGGTTTGGGATAGTTTTAATATAGTTTTATAATTAGTGGGGGTGTAATCGCAAAAGTGGCAAACTAGTGGGGGTTTCATAATAAAAATGAAATATTATATATGATTGACACCCTAGAGATGATTCATCATCTCTACACACAACATATGTTAGGTTCAGAGAAGTGACGAGAAGATTGTGACGAGTTGACGGTGACTTTCCGACGCCGATTGACGCGCCGAACAACGTCGGCTTTTAAAACAGGCTACATATTCGGACTCCTGGGGGTGAGTCTAACCTATTGGTATTAATTTTATTGAATTTTGTGATAGTTTTTCCGCGACCCATTTTAGGGTTTTAGCTCATAAGTTGTAATTTTTGTATAGGATTTGTACCTGGTCCATAGTAGGGCTCTAATTTCACAATTAGGAGCGAAACACAAGAGGTGAGTGATTTTAATTTTGATCATTGGATGATTTTCATGTTGGGTTCAATTGTGATGCCAAAGCATGCCTAATTAGCGTAATTTAATTTATTTAGATTATTATTGGGCAAAATTCACGTGGTTAAATTAGGCCCAATTTGATTGTGATTGCACGGTGTAATGATTAAATGAGCATGTTGAGTTGCCTATTTGGGTCAATGGAAATTACTAGTTCTATACCACCATGAGGTAATCTTTGTGGTGACGACCACGGCCGCCAGAGGCCTATGGGGACCGCACGTGTGAGGGCGTGGGTCATGACTAGTCACGTGGGCTTGGGGAGTGGAGCCGCGGGCTAGCCGGTAGTGGTGGGAGTGAACTAGTAATTGCCAGAGACTATAGTTATTTGTAATATGTTGAATTGAGCATGTTTATTATCTATACTCATGATTAGCATTACTCACTAAGCATATAGCTTATATATTGTAATGGTTATTGAATAACCATCGTAGGTGATCGTGGCGAGGAATCGGGGAAGTGAGCTGGGAAGTGGTTTGGCTGGCTTATGGGTTTTGAGGGAGTTGCAATATTGTTAATAGCTACTTGCCCTTTTAGTCCTAAACTTGCAATATAGTTGTAATTAGTTATAATCTGGTTTGTACGAGTCATACTTTGGTTGGTTTAAGCTTATGTAATATTTCTAGTTAAGCTGTATATTTTAGTTGGATTGTAACTTAACTCCTGTAATATATGGTTGGACTGTGTTAGTTGGGATTCTGTTTTATTGTGGAGTTTCTATGACTAATGCTATTAGATTGGGACGTTTGAACTCGGAGATTTATTTATTGGGTTGGTTGTAAATTGTTATATTTAGTATTTCTCTTAAAGTATTTAAAAAACTCTTGCTTGGACTTTGGGAGCTCATGACTATGATTTGGTAGTATTATTTGAGAAGTTACTATTTGTTAAAACAGGGTTATTTTGGCTAATTGCAAAGACAGGATTTTTTTTTTTTTTTATTATTATATTATTTATTATTGTTGAGCTTCTTTGGTTTAAGTTTACTTTAAATTTATTTTTGGAACTTTAATAACTTGTGTAAGGCCTTGGTGGCGTGCCACGTGTCCTAGGATCATCTGGGTGGTTCCGGGGCGTGACATTTAGTGGTATCAGAGCATTAGGTTTAGAGCCTTGGGTACGAGAGAAGACGATTGAGAGTACGCGTAGATGACGAGCATGTAAATGCATTTCATGAATGCATATGAATAATTGTTGCTATGTTGTTATATAACACATTGGCATAGCATGCAATATATTTATGTCAAATGATTGATAGGTAAAGAATGGATCATAATCGGGAACGTTCACCTCATTCGAGGATGGACCATCTAGAGGAAGTGGTAAGCAATTTCGTAAGGGCAGTAAGTGATCGAATGGGTGGTGATAGACCTGCAAACCCACAACCACGGGCTGAACGGGGAGTCATTGAGCAATTTTATAAAAGAAAACCGAGTCAATTTGATGGAGGCCCAGACCCATCACAAGCTGATCATTGGGTAATGGATATGGAACGTATCTTTCGGGCGGTGGAGTGTACAGATGGGGAGAAGATAATGTGTGCTACTGATACTTTGAAAGGTGAAGCCCAGAACTGGTGGGTAAATGTGATTGAGCAAGGGGCACCAGAGACCTGGAACAGATTTGTGAAAGTTTTCTATAAGCAGTACTTTCCAGCATCCGTTAAGACTCAGATGGGCCGAGAGTTTGCTAATCTGCAACAAGGGGACATGACAGTAAATGAGTATGCAGCAAAATATAATAGCCTACTTCGGTTTGCACATCGAACAGTACCAAGGGAAGTGGATAGGGCACGGAAATTTGAAGAAGGCTTACGGGATAATATTAGAAGCCGAGTGGATACACATCAACTTCGAAAAGTTGCCGATGTACAAGATGTTGCTTTGATAGCAGAAAGGGATATTGACAAGTACAAACAGAGCCAACAGAATAAGCGGCCAGCTGAGGGAAAGGGTAAAGGACAGGGTTTCTTTAAGAAGCCGTTCTCGCGAGGTTCTAGTTCTAGCTCAGCACTTCAAAGGGGAAGTTCTTTTTCTGGGGAAAGTCGTCCACTATGTCCAACGTGTAATCGCCAGCATTGGGGAGTATGCCACCTGACACTAGTGTGCAATATCTGTAAGCAGAAGGGACATATAGCAAGAAATTGCTCACAAGCTCGAACCCAGAGTACGGGGAGTATCAATCCAGACATGAGAGGAAAATGTTTCGAATGTGGACAGCCTGGACATCAAGCAAAATATTGCCCAACAAGACAACAACAAGCGACAAGTTATGTACCTTCAACTGCGGCAAAACCAGGGACAAGTGTGGATAAAGGGAAAGGCCCTGAACAAAGACAAGGAAGGTATTTTCGACTAACACCGGGGGATGCCGCAGCTACTGATTCCGTGGTATCAGGTATATTACTCATTTGCTCACACCCAGCGTATGTTTTAATAAATTCAGGTTCAACACATTCTTTTGTTGCACATGAATTTGTTAGACATTTAGACAGCATGTCAGAACCTTTGGGGTATGATTTGTCAATATCTTTGCCCTTAAGTAAATCTATGGTGACCTCATCAATATTTAAAGCATGTGAAATCAGGGTAAATGATAGAGTTTTGGCAGTGAATTTAATTCCGTTGGCCGTTAATTATTTTGACGTAATTTTGGGTATGGACTGGTTATCCGCAAACCAAGCTACTATCGATTGTGAACAGAAAAGAGTTACTTTTCGACCAATGCGACAAGGGGAGTTTAGTTTTCAGGGAACTGGTGTTGTAGCACAACCATATTTGGTTTCAGCAATACGGGCAGGCAAGTTGTTGAAACAAGGTTTTCGGGGGTTCTTATGTTCAATAATTGACACACGGGTCACAGGGACTAGAGTAGATGATATTTCAGTTGTACGAGAGTTCCCAGATGTCTTTCTTGAAGATCTACCTGATGTACTAGTTGAGCGAGAAATTGAATTTACTATTGAAGTAGCCTCGGGGTCCCAGCCAGTATCGAAAACACCGTACAGAATGGCACCGGTGGAGTTGAAAGAACTGAAGATTCAGTTGCAAGATCTTCTAGATAAAGGATTTATTCGACCTAGTGTATCGCCGTGGGGTGCACCAGTCTTGTTTGTCAAGAAGAAAGACGGGACGATGAGAATGTGTATCGATTATCGAGAACTCAACAAGTTAACTATCAAGAATAAATATCCATTGCCTAGGATCGACGACTTGTTTGATCAACTTCAAGGAGCCCAAGTCTTTTCTAAGATCGATCTGTGATCGGGTTACCATCAATTAAAAGTCAAGGAAGAGGACGTGGAGAAGACAGCATTCAGGACTCGTTATGGTCATTATGAATTCCTTGTTATGCCTTTTGGAGTTACAAATGCACCGGCAGCATTTATGGATTTGATGAATCGAGTGTTCAAAGATTATTTGGATGAGTTTGTAATTGTCTTCATAGATGATATCTTAATATATTCCAAAAGTGTAGAAGATCACGAGAGGCATCTACGGTTGGTTCTACAGCGACTTCGTGAAAAGAAGCTATTCGAAAAGTTGAAGAAATGTGAATTTTGGTTGACTGAGATAGCATTTTTGGGGCACGTGATTTCAAAGGAGGGTGTATCAGTAGATCCACAGAAAATTGAAGCTGTAGCCAATTGGAAGTCGCCAACAAGTGTGCCAGAGGTACGAAGCTTCTTGGGATTAGCTGGATATTACCGAAGGTTCGTGGGAAATTTTTCAAGAATTGCGATGCCAATGACACAACTTATGCGAAAAGATGTTCCTTTTGTTTGGAGTCCAGAGTGTGAAGAAAGTTTTGTTGAATTGAAGACTCGTTTAATGACAGCACCTATATTGACCATTCCTTCGGGTACTGAGGGGTTTGTGATATACAGTGATGCTTCCTATCGAGGTTTAGGGTGTGTTTTGATGCAAAACAATAAAGTGATTGCATATGCTTCACGACAATTAAGGCCACATGAGGTGAATTACCCAACACATGATCTTGAGTTAGCGGCAGTGATCTTTGCCTTGAAGATTTGGAGGCACTATCTTTACGGGGAAAAGTGTGAAATTTACACAGATCATAAGAGTCTAAAATATTTGTTTACACAGCGGGATTTGAATATGAGGCAGAGGAGATGGTTAGAGCTAATGAAGGATTATGACCTGACAATCCAGTATCATCCAGGAAAAGCTAATGTGGTGGCCGATGCATTGAGTCGAAAATCTACAATCAATTTGGCTTATACTTTGACTTCACAAGAAAAGTTAATTTGGGAAATGGAGCAGCTAAAGTTGGAGGTAATTCCAGAAACCAGAGGTGCTTTAATGTCAGCTATTATTGCACAGCCGTCCCTTATTGATGAAATTCGAGCCAAACAACTTCAAGATCCAATATTGAAGAAGATTCATGATGAGATACCTGAAGGTAAGCAACCAGAATTTACTTTTGAGAATGGTATATTAAAGTTCAAGAATCGGGTTTGTATACCCAATGTGAATGGTATCAAGGAAGTAATTTTGGAAGAGGCACACAATACGAGGTACTCAATCCACCCGGGTAGTACTAAGATGTATCGTGATTTGCGAGAGATCTATTGGTGGTCAGGGATGAAACGTGAAGTGGCAGAACATGTGGCAAAGTGTGTGGCTTGTCAGAGGGTGAAGGTAGAACATCAAAAACCAGCGGAAAAATTGGAACCACTACCTATACCAGAGTGGAAATGGGAAAATATTACAATGGACTTCGTGGGAGGCTTACCGAGATCTAGAAGGTCAAATGACAGTGTATGGGTAATCGTTGATCGATTGACTAAGTCTGCACATTTTCTACCAATCAAGACCAATGATCCAAAGAAGTTAGCCGAATTGTATGTTCAAGAAATTGTGAGACTTCATGGAGTTCCAGTATCTATTGTCTCAGATCGAGATAGTGCATTTACATCAAGATTCTGGCAAGGAATGCAGAGAGCGATGGGTACAAGATTGAGTTTCAGTACAGCTTTTCATCCTCAAACTGATGGCCAATCAGAACGTGTAATTCAAATACTAGAAGATATGCTTCGACTTTGTGTTTTGGATTTCAAAGGTGATTGGGAAGAGCACTTGCCATTGGCTGAATTTGCTTATAATAATAGTTATCAATCAAGTATTGGGATGGCGCCTTTTGAGGCTTTATATGGGCGTAAGTGTCGTTCTCCACTTTGTTGGACCGAGGTTGGTGAGAGGAGATTGATAGGGCCTGAAATTGTTCAGCAGACCACAGAGAAGGTAAAGGTAATACAACAACGACTTCAAACAGCCCAAAGTAGGTATAAAAGCTATGCGGACTTGAAAAGAAGACCGATGGAGTTTGAAGTTGGGGATTTTGTATTCTTGAAAGTATCACCTTCAAAGGGTATTACAAGGTTTGGAAAACGTGGGAAGTTGAATCCAAGGTATGTTGGGCCATTTGAGATCATTGGCAGAGTTGGACCAGTAGCTTATCGGTTAGAATTACCACCCGAATTAGCTAATGTGCATGATGTTTTTCACATATCAATGTTAAGGAAATGTGTATCAGATCCAAAGAAAGTGATTATTCCAGAGCCGTTGGAAGTCAGGGAAGACTTGACTTATGTTGAGCAGCCAGTCAAGATTCTTGACAGAAAAGAACAAGTTCTGAGGACAAAGACGATTCCTTTGGTTATGGTGCTATGGCGGAATCATTCCACTGAGGAAGCCACGTGGGAAAGAGAAGATGAAATGAAGGAGAAGTATTCGTTCTTGTTCGAAACATGAGGTACTACGAGTTTGGGGACAAACTCCTTTTTAAGGAGGGGAGAGATGTGACACCCGCTCCCGCGGTTTATATTTATTATTGCTTTAGCATGCATAATCATGAGTTAATGTTAATTAATGTGTTATGTGACACTTATTGAAAGTAGGAATTAACCCACTAAGTTGATTATGGGTGTCCAGTTGGGAACCCAGTTGTTGCTAGTATGGCAATCCCAAGTTGGGATGTGTGTTGATGGGTCCCAGTTGAGATGGGACAATAATATGTGGAACACCCTATGTGCCTAAATGTTTATTAAGGCTTAAATGATTTATTATTTGATTGTTAATAATATCATGTTATTAGGTAGTGACCACTTCTGGGGTCAATTAGGGGTACATTTGTGAGCACGAATTGAACATGTTATATAATTAGTAGGCTAATTAGCAACTTCATATAATTATATGGGACCACTTATGGGACCCATGCGAGACATAGACAAATACCCATTTAGGTTTGGGATAGTTTTAATATAGTTTTATAATTAGTGGGGGTGTAATCGCAAAAGTGGCAAACTAGTGGGGGTTTCATAATAAAAATGAAATATTATATATGATTGACACCCTAGAGATGATTCATCATCTCTACACACAACATATGTTAGGTTCAGAGAAGTGACGAGAAGATTGTGACGAGTTGACGGTGACTTTCCGACGCCGATTGACGCGCCGAACAACGTCGGCTTTTAAAACAGGCTACATATTCGGACTCCTGGGGGTGAGTCTAACCTATTGGTATTAATTTTATTGAATTTTGTGATAGTTTTTCCGCGACCCATTTTAGGGTTTTAGCTCATAAGTTGTAATTTTTGTATAGGATTTGTACCTGGTCCATAGTAGGGCTCTAATTTCACAATTAGGAGCGAAACACAAGAGGTGAGTGATGTTAATTTTGATAATTGGATGATTTTCATGTTGGGTTCAATTGTGATGCCAAAGCATGCCTAATTAGCGTAATGTAATTTATTTAGATTATTATTGGGCAAAATTCACGTGGTTAAATTAGGCCCAATTTGATTGTGATTGCACGGTGTAATGATTAAATGAGCATGTTGAGTTGCCTATTTGGGTCAATGGAAATTACTAGTTCTATACCACCATGAGGTAATCTTTGTGGTGACGACCACGGCCGCCAGAGGCCTATGGGGACCGCACGTGTGAGGGCGTGGGTCATGACTAGTCACGTGGGCTTGGGGAGTGGAGCCGCGGGCTAGCCGGTAGTGGTGGGAGTGAACTAGTAATTGCCAGAGACTATAGTTATTTGTAATATGTTGAATTGAGCATGTTTATTATCTATACTCATGATTAGCATTACTCACTAAGCATATAGCTTATATATTGTAATGGTTATTGAATAACCATCGTAGGTGATCGTGGCGAGGAATCGGGGAAGTGAGCTGGGAAGTGGTTTGGCTGGCTTATGGGTTTTGAGGGAGTTGCAATATTGTTAATAGCTACTTGCCCTTTTAGTCCTAAACTTGCAATATAGTTGTAATTAGTTATAATCTGGTTTGTACGAGTCATACTTTGGTTGGTTTAAGCTTATGTAATATTTCTAGTTAAGCTGTATATTTTAGTTGGATTGTAACTTAACTCCTGTAATATATGGTTGGACTGTGTTAGTTGGGATTCTGTTTTATTGTGGAGTTTCTATGACTAATGCTATTAGATTGGGACGTTTGAACTCGGAGATTTATTTATTGGGTTGGTTGTAAATTGTTATATTTAGTATTTCTGTTAAAGTATTTAAAAAACTCTTGCTTGGACTTTGGGAGCTCATGACTATGATTTGGTAGTATTATTTGAGAAGTTACTATTTGTTAAAACAGGGTTATTTTCGCTAATTGCAAAGACAGGATTTTTTTTTTTTTTTATTATTATATTATTTATTATTGTTGAGCTTCTTTGGTTTAAGTTTACTTTAAATTTATTTTTGGAACTTTAATAACTTGTGTAAGGCCTTGGTGGCGTGCCACGTGTCCTAGGATCATCTGGGTGGTTCCGGGGCGTGATATGTCTGCCCTGGATGGCTGGACTAGTGGTGTCAAAGGGGCCGGGCCGGGCTCGGTCAAAGCAGGCTTAATCTGGTTAGAGGGCCGGGCCTCACCTAAAATCGGGTCGGGTCGGGCCGGGCCGGGCTTGGAAAGGGAGGGGGGATGTCCACCCCGGACCGGTGGCCCGGGCTCACTAGGGCCGGGCTAGTGGACGGGCTCGTGAACGGGTTCGTGGACGGGTGCACAGACGGGCCGGGTCGGGCCGGGTCGAAGTTTTGGGGGGGAAAAGTTTTAACTTTTAAAGTTTAATGTTTGGGAATTGGGGGGAGTTTTTACCTTTACTCTTTTTTTTTTATTTATATGTTTAGTTTATGCATTAATGATTAGTGATTACTAAAAAAAAATTTGTTTAACAAAAAAAAAAAGTAAATAATGTTTATTATTCAAAAAAAATTAATGAGATTACTATTATTTGATATTTAAAAATTATAGTCTAATAAAAAATAAAGATTACTTATCATAAATTGTACAATAAAAAGTAAAGATTTATTCATTAATGATTAGTGATTAGTAAAAAAAGTAAAGAATATTTATTACTCCATATCAAATTAAAGAGATTACTAGTATTTGATATTTAAAAATTGTAGTCTAATAAAAAATAAAGATTATTATCATTAATTTCAATAATTTGTATAATAAAAAGTAAAGATTTATTCACTAATGATTAGTGATTACTAAAAGTCTAAAAAAAGTTCATTAAAAAAAATAGTAAAGAATTTTTATTATTCAATAAAAATTAAAGAGATTACTAGTATTTGATATTTAAAATTATAGTCTAATAAAAAATAAAGATTACTTATCATTAATTTGTATAATAAAAAGTAAAGATTACATTTTACAGAATTGGATTTTTTTTTTAAAAGCCGTTCACAGTTTATACTCATGCGGGCCAGGAGTATTACAATTGATTTGTTTGGAACTAAATGATCTTCAACTCTCATATTCATTCTTCAATTCTTCATTCTTCAATTTTCTTCCGTAACTTCCAAATTTGCGAAGTCTTCAAGAATAAGATCTTGGCGGTTTTGAGTTCGATATTGTGCACGGTTCCAATCCTTCAAGCACATCAAGCAGTCAAGCATATCAGGAGATAATCTGCTCCTCCTTTCCTCTAGCACCCTTCCACCTACACTAAAAGCAGACTCCGATGCAACTGTGGAAGCCGGAGGAGTTAGTAGATCACGAGCCATGATGGAAAGAACAGGGAAAGCTCTTACATGTTCTTTCCACCATGTCAAAAGATTTAAATCGACCATTTCCTCGTTGGTTAATCGGCTTTCCCACTCGGTTTCTCGATACTTATTTAATTCACCAAGAATGTTAGAGCTACTTACAAATGATTGACTAACACCCTTTTGTTTCTTTCGACTGAGAAACTGGCTCGCCCAAGAACCACCTGACGCTCCCGAACTTAACTCAATATTAGAAGTAGAAGAAGAAATAACACTTTCTTTATTTGTATATTTTTCATAGTAAATACGAAATAAAGATTCCAAAGTATTTTCCATTTCAAAAGTAGTTATTTCTAGACCAGGCTCACCATCCGGTCCTTGCATTAATTCAGATATTTGTTTAACCATTTCACAAACACCGTCAAAATTGATTCTAGGATCCAAGATTGCAGATAAGTAAAATACAGGTGGAATGTTAGACCAATATTTTTTAAACTTTTTTTCCATTTTCTCACAAATATCAATAAAAATGTCATTTTTTTGTTTATAATTATGAAATGTATGACCCATATTATATAATTCCATAAGAACTAAACAAGAAGTAGAATAGTAAACACCGGAAAGTTTATTTGTAGCATTGTAAAATACTTCTAAAAATCCATGAAAGTCAAATGCCATATCCCAATCGTTTGAAGTCAAGTTTAGTGATGGATAATTAACATTAACAAATTGAGTAATAATATTACTATACTTTTTACAAGAATCTATCATAAGATAAGTAGATTTCTAACGAGTTTTAATATCAGTTTGCAATTTCTTTGGATTAAGACGATTTTGATTACAAACACCATAAAATGCTTGTAGACGGCTAGGCGTTGAACAACAAAAGACCACTGCCTCTCTAATTTTAAGTATGTGATCATTAATTTTTGTTAATCCATCTTGGATAATCAAATTAATGATATGACATACACAACGACCATGAAATAATTTTCCATTCAACATTGGGCGCATAAGATCTTTAAACATATTAATAGCATTTGTATTAGCACTAGCATTGTCAAAAGTAATGCTTATAATTTTTTTCATAATATCATACTCATTAAAAACATTGATTATATAGTTATATATATTTTCACTAGTATGAGGATAGTCTAATGCACGAAAAGCAATGATATTTTTTATTCATATTCCAATTTTCATCTACAAAATGCGCCGTTATACATATATATCCCGTTTTATTACAACCAGTCCACAAATCAAAAGTGCATGCAATTATACAATTAAAAGTAGAAAAATCCTCAATTAATTTTTTTTTGGTTTGTTGAAAAATAGATTGCATATCACTTCTAAGAGTATTTCTAGTAATAGGTTGGTAGGCGGGTTGTAAAAAAGTTTGAATAAAACGTGTAAAGCACTCTTCTTCAATTAAAGTAAAAGGCATATCGGATGCACAAACAAATTTTGCCAAGCCTTCCCTCATTTTTTTTATTATAAAGAAAAGTTCCAACACTTGTGCCAGTAGAAGCAGAAATTTGGGATTGTACTAGGCCGCCCGCTTGAACGGTACCTGCTTCCCATGCACCTTTATGTTTGTTTATGATGTGCCTTTTAAGTGTATTATTTCCTCCACGTTTGTAAGAAAATTTGAGTCCGCATATTTTGCAAATAGCTCCATTTTTTCGTCATTTAATTTAAAAAATAACCAAACAGGTGATTTTAATTTTCTTTCAGTGGTGGGACTGGGATCATTAGGATTTGAAGGAGATGGTTCAGATGGATTAGACCCCATAATTTCAACGTCGTCGTCATCCTCCAATTCCAAATCATTAATCTCATTTCTTTCCCCATAATCTAAATTTTCAAAGTCATAAGTTGGGCCTTCCCTAGTTTTTGAAGATCTTGAGTGAGATGCCATTTTTTTTTTAAATAAAAAAAAGAGGGGAAAGAAATATAAAAGATTAAAAATAGTAACAATTAAATAAGCAACTAATAAAGTAAGAAGTGAAACAATAAATAAATTTACCTCAACTTATAGTAGTAGAAGAATAAGTGAACAACTATAAATTATAATAAGACTTGAGACTTGAGAGCTTGTAAGTTCAACTGTTCAAGTTGTAGAAGACTAGAAGTGCCTTTACAAATTAGAGCTTTGATAATTGAATCACCAACTTGTAGAGTAGAAGTGCTTGTAGAGTCGTAGACTTGTAGTTTATGAAGTAGTATAGAGAAAGTAGAGAATAGAGAGAGAAAATTGATTTTTGTATGAGAAAATATATTGTGGGAGGTTTGGTATATATAGAAAATGGGCTAAGGGGCATTTTGGGAAGTCAAAAAGTACATTTACATTTTTACCCCCAAAACTAGCTGTTTTATAGCCGTTAGAGGGGTAAAAAGTGAAAAAATATTTGAAAAAGGGCCAAACTAACCGTTATGAGGTCGGGCGGGCCTACCGGGCCGGGCCACAACGGCTAGCTTATCCGGGCTAGCGGGTCGGGTTAGCGGGCCGGGCTAGCGGGTTAGCGGGCCGAACCGGGTTTCGGGCAAAGGAGCGGGCCGGGCCGTGTACGGGACTAAGGGTGTCCACCCCGGACCGGACAAAAGTGCTCGGACCGGGCCTATACCGGGCCGGGCTTTTAGCCCGAAAAAATCTGGCCAGGCTGGACCAACCCGACCCGATTGACACCACTGGGCTGGACCGGTGGCCCGGGCCTACTAGGGTCGAGCTTAGGGCCGGGCTGGACTTCAAGCTAGGGACCGGGTTTGAGCTTTTTAGTCATTTTCAAAGTAAAAAATAACCAAAAACACTAGTAGAATTGGGTTAGCGGGCCGGGCCGGGCCGGGCTTCGGCCTAGGGAACAAGCCGAGCCGTGGACGGGAGTGGTGGTGTCCGCCCCGAACCGGACATGGTGGCTCGGGCCTACTCGTCCGGACCTATAATCGGGCTGGGCTAGGCTTTTTGCCCAAAATAATCAGGTTCGCCTGGCCCGTTTGACACCTCTATGCGGCTGAGGATCCAGATTCCCTCAAATGATTGCTCACTGTTTGGCCAGTGATTTGCATTGGACTGAAATTTTGGACGAAACACAGCACCCATTTTGAGAGAGCATTTTTGTTCACCCAAAATTTGCTCAACCAAACATTTTATTCGGTGGGCATGTGAGCCCACCACTTTTCGTGGGCAAAATGGAGAAACAAAATATAAAAAATGATGAATCCCACATGTTCTCCAATATACCGATGGATGATCAAAAATACTCTTCCATTTCAACTAACTTCTGGTCAGAAAATAAAATTGGGACTAAAATGGATGCTAATTCTACTAGTGTTGAGAAAGTTCCAACAATCTAGAATACTGAATTGTTTCTAGTAAATACACTTTCACCTGTGTGATTTCTCCGATTATTACTTATTTCCCTTTGTTTTAAATTTTGACACTAATACATACCTCTGTAGTTTGGACTAAAGTATAATCGTCAGTTTTTTCCATCCAGCTAACATTATTTTTTCTCACTTGGGAGCCCTAATTTGAAGGGTGAAATGTCTCTTTTACCTCCAGTAAGTCACATTAAAAGAAAAATAAGTCAAACCATTTTCTTTGGTTCAGCACACGACCTATATCAAGAAAATCCTAAAAAATATCAAAGGTTCTTCCTTATCCAATTCGAAACCATAGGCTCCTCCCTAAATGAAATGAAATAAACATCTTATATTCTAAACACTGTTATGAAGATTTGGGGGTAAATTGGTCATTTCAGTTTGCTTCGTTAGTAATTTAACTATTACTGTGATGACCTTAAAAAAAATAAAATAAAAATAAATTGTTATTTACAATAAGTCTGTGTACAACTATTTATTTTAGTTGTAAGATACATTCAATTTTTAGGTTCAAATTATAGTGATGTGTTAGTAGGCATAAATTTTGATACTAAGGTACCATTTGAAAATTATAATGTGTGATTCGATATTAACTTTTCTTTTGGTGTACCACTTACTATTAACAATTTCTATCATTTGGCTTAGTGGGCAACTTGATAATAACTAATATTAAAAAAGTAACCAGCTGTCAATATTTAGGGCTCGTTTGGTAACGTTGTCGTTTTCTGTTTTCTGTTTTTGTTTTCGTTTTTTAAAAAACGAAAATTGAAAACACGTTTGGTAACGTTTTTGTTTTTTGTTTTTAAAAAACGTTTTCAAATTTTGGGTAAAAAATAAAAACAGCAAAAAGTCGTTTTGAGTTTCCTGTTTTTGTTTTAAAAAAAAAAAAAAAAAAAATCAACATTGTTACCAAACAAGTTTTTGTTTTTTTTTTCAAAAAAAAAAACCAAAACTGGTTTTCGTTTTTAAAAAACTGAAAACTCAAAACAGGAAACGTTACCATGCGAGCCCTTAGTAAGTGTGTATTATAAGGAACCTAGTTTTGTGCATGTATATAATTGGACAATTGTAACAAATATTGATTTTATTTTTTTTATGTATACAAATTACATGCGTGTGTATGGATAAGTTTAACCAAGTGCACGTATGAGTGAAGATAAGATAGAGAGGGAGTAGAAAGTCTTATAGTCTAAGTGGATAAATCTGGAAAAAAAGAAGGAATAAGTTGGATAAATATGACTTCAACTTAGAGGCCAAGTTAATTTAAAAGAAAAAGAAAAAGAAAAAGATAAGAACAAAGGAATTACCAAGTCTGTGTAAGTACGTATATATATATACTAGTGAGGCTTGCACGTGCTCGTCGAATAGTTGTATTTCTAGATATATTGTGTATTAATTTTGACATTAGAGGTCTTTGGAGAGGTATAATTACTCATTCCGTTCTAAAATAAGTGCCAACATTTCATTTTTTTGGATATTTTTAAAATAAGTATTACGTTTCCTTTTTTTTTTTTTTTTTTTTGATATTTCGAAATAAGGTCCACTTTTAAAACTCAACATATATAAGATGTTAAAACAGTTAAATAGGAAATTGTAAATGTAACTATTTAATCTAAAACTCTTCTTACGGAAGAAGTTGATAATTCTGACTATCTTATAAATGAGTAGTAAAGGTACCTAATAAAGCGCCACTAAAAATATATGACACAAGTAGGGTATTTCCTCTAAAAAAAAGGGCATGAATGCGTTTGTAGGCCTTAATTGATATTCAAATACAATCTATAAATCCTGAATTTGAGGAAAGAAGTTGACTAAAATGTAAATATTAGTGACCAATTAATAATAGCTACTAAAATAGCCACTTAAATTGACAATTTAAATATACCAGAGCTTAAATTTCAGAGAAGAAGTTGACCAAAATGTGAAATTAGTGACCAATTCCTAAATAGTCACGAAAATAGCCACTTTTTAAAACTTGTTTAAAGTGAATAATAAATATCCCAAAACTTGCTGACCTAATGCAATTACACATATTACAATATATGAATCCTAACTTTGAGAGAAGAAGTTGAGCAAATTGTAAATATTAGTGACCAATTCTTAAATAACCACTAAAATAGCCATTTTTTTTTACTTTTTATGAAGTGAATAATAAATATCCCAAAAATTATTGACCCAAATGTAATTAGACACAAATTGTTGATTGAAACCTCATTTGAGAGAAGAAGTTGACCAAATTGTAAATATTAGTGACCAATTCCTAAATAGCCACCAAAATAGCCATTTTTGTTGACTTTTTTTGAAGTCAATAATAAATATCCAAAAAATTGTTGACCCAAATGTAATTAGACACAAGATTGTTGATTAAAACCTCATTATTATATTAAATAAAATTGTAAAAGCTGACTTGAATGTAATTATTTGTCCAAAATGACAGATTTACCCTCACACAAAGCAATATATCCTTACGATGTATAGATAGATATATGAGTAATTATGGTATAGTGAAGGGCAAAAGAGGAAGTTTATATTTTTTTGACGTGCTTGTTTCTTTGTTTTTATACGATAGTAGATATAATACATAGGTAGAGAGGGGAGTGGAAGTCTTGGTGGGTGAAAGAGAGAGACATGAGGGAGAAAAATAAGAAGAAAATTTGAGGAAAAAATAAGAAGAATGTTATAAAACTAATAATAAAAGCAGGCACACAAATAAACATTCACACAAACGGACACATAAATTTCAGGTGGTTCAATAATTTGTCTATGTCCACTGCGGAGGGGAAGTTATATTATTTCCTGAGTAATTGGTACAATACAAATACTTGATTTATCAGTGTAATTCAGAACACTAATATTTCTCCTCTCTTTCTTTTATTTGACTCTCAGCTCACTGTGATATTTTTCTCTTCTTTCTGCTACATGTGTTTCTACGTATCTTTCCTTCATTGAGATGAGTCTCTATATATAGTGTTCATCAGAAAAAGCATTCAATGCCTCATAAAGTAATGACAAAACCTACACATAGGCTTTTGACAATAGGAGCCATTCTACTTTGACTGGATGGCCATTCATTAAATTCATTAACACTCCCCCTTGGATGTCCATCTAAAAGAGAATACGCTTGCTAATCGATTGCTCCTCCTCATGTCAGCATGAGTATGATTTCTTCAAGAGAATTCTTTTAGTCTGCGAATCCCAGCTATACACTAGCTTCTTGAATGTTGAAGTTAGTAATGCTTTGGTGAATAAATCTGCAAGATTGTTAATGGAGCGTATCTGCTGAACATTGATGTTACCTTTCTCTTGAAGCTCATGTGTATAGAAGAATTTTGGTGAGATGTGCTTGGTTCTATCACCTTTAATGAACCCCCTCTGATTTGTGCTACACATGCAACATTATCTTCATAATGCGTTGTTGGTGTATCATTGTCACGCCCCGGAACGGCAAAAATAGAGAAAAATAAATTTCCTTTTTGGGTCCAAAGGTGGCGACTGGTGAAGTCACATGATTGTCCACACCACACAGTACTAAGCAACAGAAAAGAATAAAGATCACATGAATATATTCTAGGTTCTGGTTAAAACACAACATAGAGTCAAAAGAAAGTTACTAGCTATTACGATCAGAGTCTCGAATCAAATATAATAAATTACAACGTTAAGGCAACATATGTCCGATTACAAAAAAGGTCTAAAGACAATAAGGATAATTAAACTACTATCTAGTCTAGTCTTCAATTGGCGTAGAGGTAGCCCTCGGCGTAGTATTCCTCTTCTGTCTGACCTCCATCAGGATAATCCTTTGTAGGGACATCATCATCGGCATAGTAGTCCCCGCCTGCAGGTCCTTCACCTGTATAGTCATAACTATGGTGCGCTGGAACGCAGAAATGTCCAGCGGCAAAAACGCCGTCAGCTTAATGAAAGCTGAGTGAATTAGATACTAACAGGGTATCAACTATTGAAGTTATTACAAGTTATAAATGATAACCATTAAATTTCAGTGAGGGTAACTTCTTTAATCAAACCGATTATCCGATTACTAATGCCTTACTAAATTAAGACCAACAACACACTATGATAGGAGAACAGACTCGACGGTAGTTCACTTCTATAGATACACCATTGTTTTGTCCACCACTTTTAAGAACATATGCACAGTCCACTGCATGTCATGGACACCACGTTAGTCCATCCCTAACTTTTAAGAACATATGCCCAGTTCACCGCACTACAGGGATATAATGCTTTAAGCAACAGTACATCATTCTAGCCATGACTTACGTCTACCAATGATCACGGTCCACTGTATGTCAAAGACACCTTCCCACCGCATGTCAAAGACACCTTCGTCTGTCTACCACTTATAAGAATACGTGATTAGATCATCTGGTTATCTTAGGGCTACTGGTCCGGTTGACCACATGTCATAGACACCTTCGTTTGTCTACCGCTTTTAAGAACATATGATCGACCAAGGCCCGCCTATGCGAGATTCCCAAATCTTAACAATCCTACTTAAGTTCAACTATAACATCGATACATGACAATCCCATGTGGCCTGACTACATTGAATGAACGAACAATAACTCCAAATGATTCACAATGATATGTTACCTAATGTTATAAACATTATCTGTAATCTTATCATTACTACGATCCTACATCGTATTAACTCTTTATCACGTCTGTATTAAAACAATATTATATGCTGGGAGTTTAGAACAGTAAATAATCAACTGAACTTTTATAATATAAACTAAATAAGGAAAATAGTATTCTGCAACTGCCAATCGATTGGGACAGAGGTCCAATTGATTGATATAAAATAGTAACAATCGATTGGATCACAATCCATGCCAATCGATTGTATAAATTGGCAATCGATTGGGAAAAGTCCCAATCGGTTGGGACTTCGTCTTCTTCACAGTGAAGACAGTCCAGCATATATTAATACGGGTAAACATGATTTATGCATCTCTTCTTCATTTAAAAATGCTTTAACATCAATAGGGTGTTACCAAGTGAGTTTAGAACTCACCTTAAGAGTTTAGGGAGTGTTTGGGTGGTGTATTTGAAGCTTGGGCTTCAATGGTGGTCCTCTATCTCTCTCCTCTTCTTCCCTATCTTCTTCTCCCTTCTTTTTTCTCTTCTTTCTTCTTTCTCTTCTTCTGGTCTCCTTCTCTTTCTCTTCTTCTCAGTTAGTCTCTGTGTGTGTATATATATGGGTGTATATGTGTATATATATGAGTGTATATCTATACACACACACAAAATTTTCTCTCTCTCTCTAAAACTAGTTTCTAGAACCCTAAAAACACACAAAATGATCACAAATATATAGGGGTTTGGGTTCACGTGGCCTCTCCCCAGCCAAGGCAAAAGAATCTGTCCAGTTGCAGCCAATCGATTGACATGAATGACAACCGATTGGGGTTAGGTATTAAATGCTCTAATCGATTGGTATAAGTGGCAATCGTTTGGTATCCAAGATAAGGTAATCGATTGGGAAACTTGCTAATCGATTGGGATGCAGATTATACCAAAGTTAAAGCTAAACTCATATAATTATTTAAAGGAAGAATACAAGATCTTATTCATATAATACATTGCAAAATACAGGGTATTACATCATCCACTACTCATTAAAGATTTCATCCCCGAAATCCGAAATAAGCAGGGTTAAAACAAAAATAGAAACTTCTCCCGCATCTCTGACTCCAGTTCCTATGAAGCTTTTCCTTCGTCGTGGTGCTTCCACTGAATCTTCACTAGTGGAATCTCTTTGTTTCTGAGCTTTTTTACTCCTCAGTCTAGAATGTGCACTGGTCCTTCGTTGTATGTCACATTCTCGTTCACCTTCATATCTTCAAAACTAATCTCATGCGCTAGGTTGTGGGCACACTTTCTCAACATGCTGATGTCAAAAATGTTGTGCACTCCCGACATCTTCTGTGGCAATGCAAGTCTATAGGCTACTTTTCTAACATGTTCTAGGATCTTGAATGGTCCGGTGAATCGCGACGACAACTTGTCTTTCTTCTGTCTGAATCTGACGATATCTCGAATTGGCGAAACTTTGAGTAGTACATGATCTCTAATTGCGAACTGTAGATCTTTCCATCGCTTGTCAGCATAGCTCTTGTGTTTGGATTGCGCTGTCTTCATCTTCTCTCGTGCAACTTGGATCTTCTCACTGGTTTCTTGAATCATCTCAGGCCCAAGTAGCTGAGTATCTCCGACTTCAGCCCAACATAACGGCGATTGGCAAGGTTTTCCATATAAACTTTGAATGGTGCAATCCCTATGCTTGTGTGATACTTGTTGTAGGCGAACTCGATCAAAGGTAGATGCGTCTCTCATGAACTTTCAAATTCAATGACACAGGTTCGCAGCGTATCCTCCATCACTTGATTGACTCGTTCTTTCTGACCTTCTGTCTGTGGATGAAAGGCTAAACTCAAGTTTAATGAAGTTCCCATTGCTGTTTGAAGGCTCTTCAGAATTCTACGGTGAAGCGCGAATCTCGATCTGAAACTATTGAGACAGGTACACCATGCAGTTGGACAACTTGCTGTAAATACATCCGGCTCAATCTTTTGATTGGGTACGTCATGCTGTATGCGATGAAATGAGCTGACTTGGTGAGTCGATCCATTATTACCCAAATAATGTCGTGGTTTTGTTGAGATCTTGGCAAACCAACAACAAAATCCATGGTGATGTGTTCCCATTTCCATTGGGGAATTGGTAATGGTTGTAGCATTCCACGTGGTTTATGATGTTTTGCCTTCACTTGCTTGCAAACAAGACATTACGATAAGTACTCGACCACTTCTCGCTTCATTCCTTCCCACCAAAAATTTCTCTTCACGTCCTTAAACATCTTATTTCCTCCGGGGTGGATAGTCATCCTTGACTTGTGCGCCTCATCCAAAATATCCTTTCTTAGACTACTGTTATTTGACACACTAAGTCTACCTTTGCATCTCAATGCTCCGTCCGTACTAATACTCCATATTTTTGGTTCCTTTGCGGTCATCTTAGCAAACCACAGCTTCAAATCCTCGTTTAACTGTTGAGCTTCCAAGATATGGTTGATGAGAGTCGGTTGCACGACAAGACATCCAAAGTGTTGTCCTTTTCCTAATTCCACTGATTGAAGGTCGAATCTGACTAACGTCTCCAATGCTAGCCATTCCCTAATTAAAATCGAAGCAATCAAAAGGCAGGGCCTTTGGCTCAATGCGTCAGCTACAACATTTGCTTTACCCGGATGGTATTGTAAAGAGAAATCATAGTCCTTGAGTAGTTCCATCCATCTTCACTATCGCATGTTCAACTCCTTCTGAGAGAACAGGTACCGTAAACTCTTGTAATCCGAGAACATATCAAACTTCTCTCCATGCAATTAGTGTCTCCAAATCTTCAGGACAAACACGATTGTAGCTAATTCTAAGTCATGCGTCGGATAATTCTTCTCATATGGTTTCAATTGTCTTGATCTATATGCAATCACATTTCCATCTTGTATTAGCATATAACCAAGTCCTTGGTGCGATGCATCACTGTAGATTATGAATCGTTCACTACTCCTGGGTATCGCAAGTATAGGCACTGAGGTTAATCTCTCTTTTAATTCCCAAAATGTATCCTCATGCTTGTCAGTCCATTTATACTTTGACTTTTTCCTTGTCAAACTTGTCAACGGTCCTGTGATCTTGGAGAATCCTTCCACGAATCTTTGGTAATATCCAGCCAATCCAAGAAGACTCCTAACTTTGGTCGCGTTGGTCGGTCTATTCCAGCTTAAGACTACATCGATCTTTGATGAGCCTACAAAAATTCCATCCTTTGATATTACATGTCCCAAGAATTTGACTTCCTAAAGCCAGAATTCACAATTGCTGAATTTCGCATATAGACTATTGTCTTTGGGAGTTTGTGGAGCAATCTGTAGATACTTCTTATGCTCTTCTTCCGTCCTCAAGTAAATCAGAATGTCGTCGATGAATACTATAATGAATTGATCCAGATATGGTTTGAATACTCTATTAATTAGGTCAATAAATACTGCCAGGGCATTGGTCAATCCAAAAGACATCACTAGAAACTTGTAGTATCCATACCTCGTCCTGAACGAAGTCTTTGGTATATCTTCCGATCAAACTAGCAACTAATAATAACCTGAATGCAAATCAATCTTTGAGAATATCCTTGATCCTTGTAATTGATCGAATAAGTCATCTATCCAAGGAAGTGGATATCTATTTTTGATCGTGACTTTATTCAGCTCCCTGTAGTCGATACAAATTCGTAGCTCTCCGTCCTTCTTCTTCACAAATAGAACTTATACTCCCTAAGGTGACATACTCGGGCGAACAAAACCTAAGTTTTCACATTCCTGAACCCTTCTTCTTCAATTCTAGCATTTTCGTTGGCACCATTTAGTATGGGGTCTTGGAAATCGACAATGTTCCGGGTGCTAGCTCAATCTAGAAGTCTATCTCTCTCTTCGGCAGAAGTCTTGAGATATCTTGAAATATATCTTCAAAATCTTGAATAACGGGGATCTGGTTGATAGTAAGCTCTGTGCTTGAACTCTGGATCGTGGCTAAGCAGCACGTAAGAAACATGTCGCTCAATGGTTGGCACTAAAATCTGATCTGTGGACAACCAGGTGTCGAAAAGACAATGGTCCGACTAACACAATCCAGATTAGCACCATACTTAGTAAGCCAATCCATTCCTAGGATCATGTCGAACTCAGACATTGATAAGACTATCAAGTCTGTTGGGAGATTTCTATCCTCTAGTGTCAAGGGATAATCCTTGCATACCTTATCTAACTTAACAGTCACTCCCAAAGGCAAAACGATATTAAGGGTCGGTTCAAGTGCTAGGGGTACCAAACCCAAGTCACGCACAATCTTAATAGCTAAGAAAGAACAGGCAGCACTGGTATCAAACAAAGCTTTGACTGTGAAATAAAATGAGTGTACCTTCCAAGTTCTGCTGTTCCTTAGCATTGTATCCTGCATTGTCAAGGATGATGGCATTCACCCTAATCTGTCCTTACTATCCTTGCTGTCCTTGAGCAAGTGCTCTATAGTAACCCCCACGAGGTGCTCGGTAATCCTTGCTCATGTAACTAGGCTTGTTACAATTACGGCATACAAGGTCACGGCAATTGGTCTTGGGGGCTATGCAATAACTTGCAATATGCCCGGGCACTCAACAAGTGAACATCCATCAGTGTTCTGTCACTGGACGGCAGGCTATGCCCGAGGTGGTCCTCGCTGTTGTTTTTGCTATCGAGGAAAGTTTGCTTGGGGCTTCCTTGTCCTGTCCCAAGTGCGCTTGGTCCTTGGTAGTTATTAGTCTGGGGTTTCCATCCCTGATTGTTCCTCGATGATTGCGTGGGAAAGTTCCTCGATTGAAAGGTCCTGGGCGGAGGTCGATTTGCTTATGGTCCTTGTACAAGGTAAGTATCCTTTTTCCAAACTTGAAGCAAGGCGGACTATCCCTTCAAACTACTGGCCCAGATGGCCTATCATCATGTGTCGGAGGTGTGGGATGAGTTCTTAATGGAATCGCTTGACCTTCTTGGCAGGGGTATCTATCATGTGTGGAGTAAAATAGGAAAGTCGCTCAAATTGTGTGGTATACTCCCTGACCGTCCAGTTCCCTTGAGTTAGACTTAGGAAATTTCTCTCTTGTTAGTCTCTTTCGTCCTCGGGGAAATATTTCTAGAGAAATCGAGTCTTGAATGCTTTCAAAGGCATTCTCCTTACAGCATCGATCCCAAATGTGGCTCTCTCGGCCTCCTACTAGTCTGCGGCAGAGTAAGTCAGTTGAAATGTGGCTAGACATCTCTTGTCAAGCTCACTGCACTCCAGGTCTTTAAAGATTAGCTCCAACTCTCTTATCCATTATTCTACTTTCCACGATTATGTCATGCCGTCGAACTTGTTGGGTCACAGGCCACGAAATTGTTCCAATAGCTTATCGCCTATCTACCTCGAAGGAGCAACATGGTTGTTGTCGTTGTTAGCTCGATGGGTGGCATTGTTGTAGGTATCGCCAATGTGTTCCATCTGTTGCATGAACGCTTCAAAGACTCCGGTTAGGTCCATACCCTTAGGAATGGATGCTCCCAGTCATGCTTGATATCTCGTGTTCCCAGCCATAGTATTCCATGTAAGGTGTACCTATGAAAGATCTAATGATTAGTTGAAATCTTCTCGGGGAAGTAACCAGAATAAAACAACGAGAAGCATAGCAACTCTATATAAAAAATAACATAAATAATGAGATGACAACAGAATTAGTCAAAAGAAACGATCTACCACATATATATATCCAAAAGATGTACAGCGGAGTACACTATAGATCGCTTGTGTACCGCGTAGTACATGATCTTATACAAGACCTAACAAAGATATAAACAAGACCACCACTGGTGGCTACCTATACAAAAGGCTATGGCTAATAGCTGTCTATGTAAGCGTCAAAAGTAAGCAGACAACATGTCCTGAAGTCAAAAGCAAAAGGTAAGTCCTAAAGGTACTGGACTCAAAAGTTGTCCACGTCAGATCCATAGATAGAGGCATCATCCTCTGGGGCAAACTCAGACAAAACATCATCCTCATCCATGTCATCATCATCCATCATGTCCTCCTCCTCCATCAAAACATTCTCAACTAGCTCGGGTCCATCATGCTCCACAATAGCTCCTAAATGTCCCTCATCAGCCATATCAGCCTGGGCTGCATCAAATGCAGCTGTAACTACCTCAGCCTTTGCTACAACATGTGCCAACTCTGCTGCTCCTATCTCAAATCCATAGGGATGTGCAGCCATCTCTATAGCCCACTCTACTGCCAACTATGATATCACGCCACCTGGTAAGACTGGTACCACAGCGTCATCACCTGCATCATCCTTTGCTATAGCCTCCTCCTTTATCGGGTAACCCTCTGCTACTACAATATCCATGCCAATGGGCACATCCATACCAATTGGGTCCTCGGGGTCCTACTCCAGATCATACTACGACTCTTCGTCGTCAGTGTCCTCGTCCTCCTCATCCTCCATCTCCTCGTCGTCATCCTCTGGCTCATCGTCATCACTGCCCCCATCCTCGTTCGGATCCTCATCCTCTGGGTCCTCATCTGCTAGGGGTACATCAACCATGTCCTCCTGTGGTGGCAGTGTTGGTGTCTGTGGTAGTGGCTCTGTCAGGGGAGGTGGAGGCACTGCTCTAACCTTTGCAAGTAGAACTTGATATGAAAAGGGTCTCACAGCATCTGTAGGGAATCCTCCTCGATACGCCTGAAGGTTTTCCTACGGTAGATCATCTTTTGATGTATCACCTCAGGTCTTGGGTCCCAAATCTCTGCTACTAAATATGTATATCTCGCATTGTCTCTGTGATGGTTCTCTGCCTAAACTTCCAAGCATAGTACTGTGGACCTACTGGCTCGATACTGCCCTCATACAGATAGTGTCCTCCAAACTCGTCTGGAACAAAGCATGGTGGTGCCATGCTACCTGAAAAGGGACTATCTTAAGTCATAACTAATCATAATACTCATCTATTGAATCTCAAGGTTCTAGGACCAGATAGTGTGGGCAATCTGTGAGCGAAAAGGTATAAACCTGGCTCTGATACCAAAAATCCAGTCACGCCTCGAAACGACAAAAATAGAGAAAAATAAATTTCCTTTTTGGGTCCAAAGGCGGTGATTGGTGAAGTCACATGATTGTCCACACCACGTAGAACTAAGCAACAGAACGAATAAAGATCACATGAATATATTCTAGGTTCTGGTTAAAACATTACTTAGAGTCAAAAGAAAGTTACTAGCTATTACAATCAAAGTCTCGAATCAAATATATTAAATTACAACATTAAGGCAACATATGCCTGATTAAAAATGGTCTAAAGACAATAAGGATAATTAAACTACTATCTAGTCTAGTCTTCAATTGGCATAGAGGTAGCCCTCGGTGCAGTAGTCCTCTTCTGTTTGACCTCCGTCAGGATAATCCTCTGTAGGGACATCATCATCGGTATAGTAGTCTCCGCCTACAGGTCCTTCACCTGTATAGTCATAACCAGGGGGCGTTGGAATATAGAAATGTATAGTGGCATAAACATCGTCAACTTAATGAAAGCTGAGTGAATTAGATACTAACAGGGTATCAACTATTGAAGTTATTACAAGTTATAAATGATAACCATTAAATTTCAATAAGGGTAACTCCTTTAATCAAACCGATTATCCGATTACTAATGCCTTACTAAATTAAGACCGACAACAAATTATGATAGGAGAACAGACTCGGCAGTAGCTCACTTTTATAGATACACCATTGCTTCACCACCACTTTTAAGAACATATGCACAGTCCACCGCATATCATAGACACCATGTTAGTCCATTCCCATCTTTTAAGAACATATACCCAGTTCACCGCACTACAGGGATATAACGCTTTAAGCAATAGTACATTATTCTATGCCACGACTTAGCGACGTCTACCAGTGATCACAGTCCACCGCATGTCATAGACACCTTCGTCTGTCTACCGCTTTTAAGAACATATGATTAGATCTTCTGGCTATCTTAGGGCTACTGGTCTAGTTCACCGCATGTCATAGACACCTTCGTCTGTTTACCGCTTTTAAGAACACATGATCGACCATGGCCCATCCACGCAAGATTCCCAAATCTTAACAAACTTACTTAAGTTCAACTCTAACATCGATACATGACAATCCCATGTGGCGTGACTACATTGAATGAAATGAATGATAACTCCAAATGATTCATAACGATAAGTTACCTAATGTTATAAACATTATCCGTAATCTTATCGTTACTATAATCCTACATCATATTAACTCTTTATCACATCTGTATTACAACAGTATTACATGCTAGGAGTTTAGAACAATAAATAAACAACTGAACATTTATAATATAAATTAAACAAGGAAAATAGTATTCTGCAATTGCCAATCGATTAGGAGAGAGGTCCAATCGATTGGTCTAAAAATAGTAACAATCGATTGGGAAAAAGTCCAATCGATTGTATCAATCCATGCCAATCGATTATATAAAATGGCAATCGATTGGGCTGCCAAGGATGGTAATCGATTGGGAAAAGTCCCAATCGATTGGGACTTCGTCTTCTTCACAGTGAAGACAATCCAGCATATATAAATACGGGAAAACATTATTTATGCATCTCTTCTTCATTTAAACATGCTTTAACATCAATAGGGTATTACCAAGTGAGTTTAGAACTCACCTTAAGAGTCTAGGGTGTGTTTGGGTGGTGTATTTGAAGCTTGGGCTGCTATGGTGGTCCTCTATCTCTCTCCTCTTCTTCCCTGTCTTCTTCTCCCTTCTTTCTTCTCTTCTTTCTTCTTTCTCTTCTTCTGGTCTCCTTCTCTTTCTCTACTTCTCAGTCTGTGTGTGTGTGTGTGTATATATATGGGTGTATATATTTATACATACATATATTTATGATGTATATATAAACACACACAAAACACCCTCTCTCTCTCTCTCTAAAAACCAGTTTCTGGAACCCCAAACACGCAGAAATGATCACATATATATAGGGGGTTTGGGTTCATGTGGCCTCTCCCTAACCAATGCAAGAGAATCTATCCAGTTGCTGGCAATTGATTGGGGTTAGGTATTAAATGCTCCAATCAATTGGTATAAGTGGCAATCGATTGGTATCCAAGATAAGGCAATCGATTGGAAAACTTGCCAATCGATTGGGATGCAGATTATACCAAAGATAAAGCTAAACTCATACAAGTATTTAAAGGAATACAAGGTCTTATTCATATAATATATTACAAAATACAGGGTATTACAATCATTGATTAAAGATAAGTTACACGACTCTCGAATATACTATATCATGGATCTCAACCAAATACATTCACGACTGGCTTCATGAAGTGCAAGAATCTCATAATAATTTAAAGACATTGCAGTCAACGTCTGCTTCACAGATCGCCATGATGTAGCAGTATCACTACAAGTAAACACGTAGCCTGTTTGAGATCTAGCTTTGTGTGGATCAGAAAGATAACCAGCATTAGCATATCTGATCTCGTCAAAATCAAGATAAGAAGTATGCTTTACTTTCTTAAGATCTGTAGTATAGAATTAAAGGTCGAACCCACACAGATTGTATATTTTTATCCTTTAATTTATAAAACCTAAATCTAATTAGCTATTGAAAAATAGAATTTCGGTTTGATTGTAGATTATATTATTACTATGAATTAAATTATAAAGTAAACTATGAAATTATGGAAGTAAATTCTAAAATTGAATCTAAGTAAACTAGTATGCAAGATTTAAGATTGTTTTAAGTATGGGTAAATGAGATCTAGGATTGCAAATCCACCACTAACTATACATCGGGGGTCTAGACTTTCTATTTTAAGTCCTATGTTTGGATAGTCACGATCTATCGTAGCTACAAGCCCAATAGTATCAACAAGAGGATATCGTTAGTTTAATCTAAGCATAATTCATCTAAGGTTCACATGAATTATCTACCTATAACTAGGGTGTAGCATAACTCATCTTTCCTAAGCATGAATTATAAAAGATGTAAACATCATAATCACATAAGCACTATTGTATGTAAATACTCCTATCAATTACAGAAATCAAGGATTATTGAGTTCAACAAGCATAAGGAAAAATCTAAGACAAGAATAGATCCAAAATACTCTTGATTATTAACATTAAAAACTGATTATATAAATAATCCACCAACATACAATTACTATCCAATACATAAAATCCTAAAATAAGAAAGCATAGAATTCCCCCTTTACATAGCTAGGGTTTCAATGAAACCCTAGAATAGGAGTTTAGTTGCACATGGTTGATGAAAGCATGAAGATTGAGTTGATGGATGTCATTAGAGACCTTCAAGCTAGATCTTCTCCTTCTTCTTGCCTTCAAGGTGATGTATGAATGAATGTGTGTCCTCTTAATTGATTTAGAATGAGATATATATAGTTATAGAGAGATTAGGAAGGTTTTTGTAACCCTAATCCGACTGAAACATCTATAATTTACTTTCTGAACATCATAAAGCAATTTCGTCCACACAGGGGTCTTCAGCACTTTAAAATACGCGTTTTATGTTTTTCCGTACAGATCGCGCGAGCGTGTAAATGGGAGGTCGCACGAGTGGGCCGTACATGCAACTGGGCTTTTTCTGCTTCTTTCTTTCTACTTTTTCACCCCATTTAATCAGAAACTCATGCTTTCTCCTAAAACCTGACAGAAATAAGAAAATAAAGTAAAATTATGCAAAAAAAAGATAAAAACGGCAAACAAATGTGAATTAAGGCATATAATTAGGATTTGTTCTCTCTCGATCACACCCCCAAACCTATATTTTGCTAGTCCTCGAGCAAAAAGAAAAGAAAAATACAATTACTAATAATAAAATTCCTAATCCATTTCGTATGGATAACGATTGCACGTAGCTTATGCAACAAGCCTTTTAAACCCCTAGGTGTCCCTAGTCGGACGAGTGAAGTCTCGTGAGGGTTCTCGTTAACAAGTCACCCACAACCATTTTTATTAACTTGTACAAGAACAATTTTATTCAAAATTTTAATATTTCAACATCAACATCTTTCCTTGATAAACTAAATTCAATAAAACTTCAAATTATCAAGAGTAAAATAATTGTATGTCTACCCAAATCATGAAAGTAATCCAAAAACATATATCAATAAAATCAATAGAATATATCGAAGACTCGCATGCGTGTGAATAGTAATCACGTGGATACACGGCGACTATGAACTTAGAATATAAATCAGATAACTATCTAGTGATGCTTCAACTACAAATATCACGCTGTTAATTACACTCTCAATTAAAATCACTCAGAAACTAGTGTAATCACTCGGATATATGCGAAGGAGATAATTATGTACAAAGCAAATAAATCTCGCATGTGACTCGGAATAATGTATGACGCGATAGAAAAATAGTCTCATGGATAGATATCGATCATCAAGTAAATATTAGTAGTATCATGCTTATATTCCCTTTTCCTATCGGTTGCATATTCAAATCATGTTTCCCTAGAATCAACAAGGACTTTACAAGGGTTGTAATGTTGGTCGAGGGTTATAGCTAAGAAAAGAAAGGTAAAGGGATTCAAAGAGTCCTCGAATAGATAGGAACAACCTTAATGTATAAAACAAGGGCTTTACTACAACGACTATTTATTATGTTTTCTTTTTTTTTTTCAAAGGATTCATCTCTTTCTTCTTTTTTTTTTCAATCCTTTTTCAACATCTATTTTAATAAACCATCATTTTTTTTAATACATTTCCTACTCAATACTTCACTTTACATGAGTCATTATTAGCCCAATTTCTTTATGAAGACTATTTGTCAACTACTCTTGGACATGAGTTAGGTAATATTTTATAGTGGCGAACTCCATATCGGAGTGGGTAAGATAATAGGTGAACAACGAAAAGGCTCAATAAAAGGCTCAAAGAGGTGAACAAAGGATATAACAATATTTTTTTATTGGGTAGGTTAAAGGCCAGAAGAGTTTATTAAAACAGATGACCTAATATCATTTTCTAAAGTCACATGATTCTTCAATATTACGATATCCAAAGGAATAGATTTCTTGTATATAATTTTTTTTTTAAATATGGTAATTATAATACTCACTCGACTTTTAACCAAAATAAATAAATATTGAGACTAATCAACGAAATAATGCACTACGTAAATGAGATTTGATAAAAGTAAATTTAAAATCCTCAAAAAGGATGAAAGGCTCTAAAGCTTACTGGGTTTAATCTCCACACTATTACTATTTAGAAATCCAAATATTATAATTCAATATCAATATGTATCCACATGACTACGTGCCGTGCAAAAAAAAAATGCAAGTATAAGATATAAAGCAATGATTTGAATGATATATAGTTTTCAAGACGTACATTCATAGCTTCGGTAGACATCAGATTATATACTCTCTTAATCTCAAATTTCAATGAAATCTAATTAAAACAAGAAAAGTAATGCTACATTTGAAAATATTAAGAGAAACATATAAAAGAAAAGTAGAACGTACTTTATTTATTTCTACAATTACTAGAATAAAATCTTTGTTCGTTTGTTTTTTTTTTGATTTTAATTTTCTCTTCTTTTTTTTACTTATTTTTACAACGAACGAAAAGAATAACAAATAAACGAAAAGAAAAACAATATCAAACAATTCGTAAAAAATACTATGAAAAACGACTACAAAATAAAAGACTACAACTAAAATAAATGAAAAATATCCATAATACTCTCCCCCAAACCAAATCACTGCATGTCCCTATAAAGGTGGGAACATAACAATGACATGGATGTAATCCTCGTAGAAGATGACCAGGACGTCCGTGCCACGAAAAACGTCTGAAGGCGGTGGCACACCAGCTCGGAAGTACCAATCAACTAGCTCCCACTCCGGATGCTCCGCAGGGTCGAATGGCGGTCCCATCTCAGCATAATCGTCCTCAGCAATAATCTCCGAAACCACAGCTACCTCAGCCTCCTCAATGATACCCGGACCCAAATCAACCTCATCATCCGCAAGACCGGAATAAGGCATAAAAATCGAGGCTATATCTTCAGGTGACCTGGCAGGATGACCCGAACGTTGTTGAACAATGTCCGACACATAATCAGGGATGTCCCTATAGGGATTGGTAACCTCAAGTGTAGGTACATCTCTCGATATAAGGTCAGACAATGAAATGGCAGCTAGACCCGAAAGAGCTCCCTCATCAACCTCGGGCATATCGTCATCGGTCGAGGAATCGGCCGAATCGGAGGACGAAGACGACTCAGAAGAAGTAGGTGGAACGACATAAGGGCCATCAATGATAGTAGGGTCATCGCCGAAAAGGTCATCCTCAATCAAAGAATCAGAATAGTCATGAATGAGAATGTGAGGATGACGACGGGACCAGCTGGACCGTGTAGTTTGGCTACCCTAGGATGTGGTAAAGTGTCAGAAGTGGATGAACTAGAATAAAAAAAATAACTTGACACACTCGACGACCTATCTGGTGAAGTAGGAGGAGAAATAGGATGGTCCATAGCAAAAGGATGCTAATGAGATATGAGGATCAAGGTACACTATATGGATAAGTGGAAGCTATAATCCTAAAACCAAAAATAAGTCACAAATAAAAATTTAATTGTTACCGTTATTAGAATGGGAAATAAAATAACGTTATTGGGTGTGAGAAAGTGTATCAGAAATGATTTAAATTTAACTTATGCACATAATGTTTAAATTTTAAGTCCAATTGAGAATTTCAGCATTAATTCCCCCAAACCTGAACCTACGAGATCCATGGTGTAGTGCAATGGAATTGGAAATGCTCTGTGTTAATAATAAGTACGACAGTTGCATAAGTGAAAAATTTAAAGCATCTGAAGGCTAATTAGGAATGTCAACAGATAATCAATAAATAGAAACAAAAGCAGTGTGACGAATAAAAATTTCAGAACTATAAACAAACCACAAAAGAAAAGAAAAAGTGCAAAACTAAATTAATTACAGACCCAAATAATTGGTCGAAGCTGGGTACATCATATCCTAATAATAAACAAAAGACGTAACTGAAGCATAAAAGCAGAGAATTAATAATAATACAGGCCAAATGTTCGAAAATGTCTAAATCCCATCCAACAAAATACAAGAAAAACAAAAACAAACGTCTGTATATCACCCAACCCACATCAATCTAATCATCCCCAGCCTCCACCAACACAATCTCCAGCCCTGTACTCCCCAGTCCTGTAGTATCAGCTCCATCGCCATCTCCGTCACTCTTGTCTCTTCCATCATCTCCATCGTCTCTAGTTTGCTCCTCCTCACCCGGTACCTCACCCTACTCTCCAGCCACCTGCTGCGTCGGTCTTGGAAAAGCGGACTGGTAAGCAGCCTCCCCCTGGGTTAGAATGTCACCAACTGATCCGGATGGGCCAGCTAGAAATATAAACGCATATAAGACTGGAGCCGAAGGGTCTCTCCGTGGAACGCACACACGTCCCCATAAGTCCAAGCGTAAGGGGTATCCTCCAGTGGAGGTGGACGTTGCGCCGCTTGCTCTTGGTGTGCCTGGGCCTGCTCTCGGGCCCTCCTAACCTCTAAGTCAAGACGATCTAGGCTCAACTTCCAATCGGCGGAAGCGAACTCCAGGATACGTCCATCTATTAGCTCGTCATGTGGAATAGGAAAGGCCTTGGCCCAGAGAATGGCCGTAATGGTGCAAGGGTAGGGTAGAAGGAGCTTAGAGTCGACAGAATGATAATGGCCTGGACGGCGAGACGCAACGAGACCTGGATGAAACCAGTCTCTGCAGTAGACTGCGTGGAGGGCATGGTGTATCTCCTTGGTCCGCTCTTGCTCATGACCAAGGGGGTACAGGTTTCTCTTAAAGACATGGTCGACAAACCACATCTGGCGAGGCATATGAGATCGGTGTATAGACTGCCTCGAACCAGATCGGTCGCCACATATATCTTGGATAATATGGATAAAGGAGTGGGCTTTGTTTAGGACATTGAGTTTAGGCACTTCATAGGAATGGGAGGGGGTTTGGAGGGCGTTGGCGATATTGTCAAGGTTAAGGGTGATGTCACGGCCATCTATGGTTGTGGACAGATAGGCATGTTGGCTAAGATATTGTTTATGGTAATGAAGGTTTTGGTAAAATAGACGGACGAGGCGTAGGTAACTAATAAGGTCGGGGTTTCTGAAATAGAGCTGTGGGGCCAATTTTTGAGCAGTGAGGTTGTTGTTGCCCCACTTAGTGTCTTTATCTGACATGAAGTAGTCAGAATCGATAGCGGCCTCGTAGTTGAGGCCGCGGTTGCCGTATTTGGGGCCGAGTTCATTTGGGTTTGGGTCGTCATGTGGAGGGAGAGGTGGGGTTTGTTTTCTTTCCCCTTTGACTTCTTGGGGCAGTTGGGAGGATGAGGCGGATTTTGCTAATCTTTTAGTCATTGTTTAAAAAGGTGTGAAAGAAGTTTTTAAAAAAATTTGAAAATGCGGGCTTTAAAAATAGGATATGCCCAGAAAATAGGAAAGTGAAAGGGGTAGGAAAATGGGTCACCGGCAAAGAAAACACATCCCGGCAAGGGACACAATCAAGAAATATTCAACAGTTGAAATGAAATTGGGGTTCACGGGGGAACACCCAGCAACTGTGAGAAGGGACTGCCCCCTTCCCACTCACTATCCCGACAAGGGCACACACATTACGGCAAGTCACGGGGTACTTGCCACGTGTTTAATGAGCAATGTTAATAAATCAATAAATAATGACGCATATGCCGAAGCAATAATTTAATATACTTATAAGGTAGGCAAGAGTTTGTGTTAAGGCAATGTTATTCCCAAATTCAGAAGGTTAAGAACAAGTATTCTAATTTGGAAAATCGAAATTCATTTTAACGTATTAAGATTTTACAAAGGCTAGAAGCAATTGTGGTTTGTTAGCAATTGCGGAATGGCGTGTTTACCTATATTTGAATAACCCTTAGATTTCACTTTGTACTCACACTTAATCAACCGGATCTTAATCACATGGGTTGAAGTTAATAACTATGCATTACTCAATCAAGATTGACAACAAGGTTTAGGTCCAAATTGCGAGTTAAGTATTGGAATTAACTCTGTGGTTGTATAAATAAGTCTATGTTTATTTTCAACGGCTAAGGTTAGGTTTCAAAATCTAAAGTTCGTAATGTGTATGTGTGTGTACACTATGTTTATATGTAGGCAATCAATGTAAGTCCGTCTATGAGCTTCTACATAAAAATTTGAGCAACCATCATTATTCACAATTTAAACCCCAAAATAAATTAGCCCCCAAATTAATCTGGAATTTGGAACACATGTGTACATTGAACAGTGTATGTGCATGTGGATGGCCAGAGTGTTTGAGTTAGTCCATGTGATCTCAATCAATTACCTCTACCCAAACCCTAAAACAAATTTGAACTACCACATGTATTATGAAATCAGTGTGTGTAGTGGGCAGTCATAATCACACGCTGAAATATTAATTGAATCAAAGAAAACATTCCCATTTCAGGGCTTGTGTGTGAGTAGAGTTTTAATTTACGTCAATGTGTGGAGTCATATATATACGGATCCATAAATCTATGTGTGCAAATGTGGATATGTGTATGGGTATACCCATACCCGTGCAACCAAAAGTAGACATACGAAAAATCTCAAATCAAAAATAGTGTGTGTAACAGTCTATGTTTCCAGGTTCAGATTCATGAGTATATCAATACATATATGACCCTAATTTAGATGTTGTTGGCTCCCAATTCAAGCCCCAAACAGTGTGTTAAGGGTTTGTAATTTGTAAATTCCTTGTGTGTATGTCTAGGAGTAAGTCAAAATGACTTTGATTACAATAGCAGATGAAGATTAAATTCATAATGTATAGGTAAAATTATTATAGCCCTTATTGTAGTTAATTAACCCTAACTAGGGTTATTATGGGTTCAAATAAAGGTTAGGGTCTAGGGTTTGGAGCATGTGTGTAGACAAATCCCCAAATCATGACCCTAGCCTCTAAGCAGTGTAATATCAAAATTTGTGATATGTTGTGTGAACGGGGTATGTTGCATTTAGGATTCCAGAAACCCCAATTTGAACCCAAATCTAATTCAGTGTTGGTCAAGTCAAGAGTTAGGGTTTGTGAGTGACTATACGAATGTGGAGTGTAAATCTTCAAGTAATAACATCACACCCTAGAATTGTGTATATTGTAAACATATAAATATATATATACACACACACACATATATATATATATATAAACAGGTGTGTACAGAACCCCTTCCCCCCAAATTGCAAACCCTATAGAACTATGAGTATACATAGATCTGTGAGTGTGTGTATATATGAATATACAAATATAGTTATATGTATATATCTATAAAAGGACAATGTCGTACTAGAAAAGACCCTATAAACCCGCGAACTAGGTGGTGGAACCTTAAAGGCAAGATACTAGCAATATTCTAAGAGAGAATGTATACAGAAGTACCTTGGAATTTGGAAGATGGAAGCAGTACTATGTGGGATAGAATGGTAGGGTGCATCATGAGAATATCGAAGGAGGTCCTCGGAGAGTCGAAGGGAAGAGGGTTAGCTTCTAAAGATACTTGGCGGTGGAATGAAGAGGTACAAGCTGTAGTAAAAACCAAAAAGGATTGCTTTAAGAAGTGGCAAAATGATAGAGGTGAGGAACACTTCAAAAGCTATAAATGTGCAAATAAGGAGGTTAAAAGGATAGTTAGAGTTGCTAAAATGGAAGCCTATGATGCCTTCTACACCAAACTAGACACTAGAGAGGGAGAAAAATGTATTTATAAGCCTGCTAAGTTGAGAGAAAGGAAAACAAGAGACATTAATCAGGTTAAGTGTATAAAAAGCGATGACTCTAGGGTATTAGTGAACGACGAAGAGATTAAGGAAAGGTGGAAGAGCTATTTTGAGAAGTTGCTGAATGAAAAACATATGGATAACACAATGGAAGAAGAAACTGGAAGTTACGATGAAACTAGAGAATACAGATTCTATCAAAGAATAAGGAAGTTTGAGGTGGAATTTGCTTTGAAGAAGATAAACCCAATAAGGCCTTAGGACCAGATGGGATCCCCATTGAGGTTTGGAAATGCTTGGGAGATGTGGGGGCATCTTGGCTTACAAAAGGTTTTAATAGGATTTTAATGACTAGAAAAATGCCTGATGAGTGGAGGAAGAGCATCTTAGTGCCTATATATAAGAGTAAAGGAGATGTACAATAATGCAACAACTATAGAGGTATTAAGTTGATGAGCCATACTATGAAGCTATGGGAGAGAGTGATGGAGCATCGCTTAAGAGGCGCAACATCAGTGTCATAAAATTAGTTTGGATTTATGCCTGGGAGATCAACTATGGAAGCAATTTATTTACTTAGAAGACTAATGGAAAAGTATAGAGAGAAGAAAAAAGATCTACATATGGTTTTTATTGATTTAGAGAAAGCTTATGATAGAGTGCCTAGAGATTTAATTTGGTGGGTGCTAGAGAAGAAAGGAGTGACCAAGGGTTATATTGACGTGGTGAAGGATATGTATGATGAAGCGGTTACTACAATTAGATCACCAGTCGGAGAAATAAGCGAATTCCCAATTACCGTAGGCCTACACCAGGGGTCGGCCTTGAGCCCTTATTTGTTCGCCCTAATTATGGATGAATTGACTAGACACACTCAAGATGAGGTCCCATGGTGTATGTTGTTCGCAAATGATATTGTCTTGGTTGATGAGACTAAAAGGGGACTCAACACTAAACTAGAAGCTTGGAGAGAAGCACTGGAGACTAAGGGGCTAAAGATAAGTAGGACGAAAACAGAATACATGGAATGTACTTTTAGCAATAGTGAAATTAGAGACAACGAAGCAGTGAAGATCGAAGATCAGGAGATCCTAAAGAGGGAACACTTTTGCTATCTAAGTTCAATGATCAGTAGAGATGGAGAGATTGGTGATGACGTGACCCATAGAATTAAAGTGGGCTGGCTTAAGTGGAGGAGTGCTTCTGGAGTATTATGTGATCGGAGAATACCAGCAAAATTGAAAGGAAAATTTTATAGGACAGCTATTAGGCCAGCTATGCTCTACGGGACAAAGTGTTGGGCAACTAAGAAACAACACATTAGCAAAGTGAGTGTAGCGGAGATGAGGATGCTAAGATGGATTTGTGGTAAGACTAGGAAAGATAGAATTAGAAATGAGTACATCCGAGAGACTATAGGAGTGACACATATTGAGGATAAGTTGAGGGAGAATAGACTTAGATGGTTCGTCCATGTGCAACGAAGACCTGTAGATGCACCTGTGTGAAAGAGTGATAAGATCGTAGTGCCTGGAATGGTTAGAGGGAGAGGCAGACCTAGACTGACTTGGGAATATGTAGTGCAACAAGATATGAATATATTTAATTTAAATGAGCATATAGCTCTTGATCGTGCAGAATGGAGAAAAAGGATTCATACAGCCGACCCCAATTGATTGGAACACAAGGCTTGGTTTGGTTTGGTTTATCTATATATATGTATATATATATGTATAAGAGGTTATGTGTACCTGTGGTTCAAGATTAGGGGGGGGGGATTTTTGTGACCGCGATTTGTTTGTTCTTAACGGCAGCGGCGGTATTTCACCGACTTCTGTGTTGTGGTAGCGACGGCGTCTCGCGACGGTGGTGGTCCGGTGACATTGTGTGGTGATGTGTGGTGGTTGATGGTGGTAGAGAAGAGAGAGAGAGAATCGCAAGAGAGAAGAGAGAAAACGAAGAGAGAGAAAGAGTGTGTTTCTGAATAGGATTAGGGCTCTGCCCTATTTATATAGAAACAGGAACCTCGCGTGAGCGGACCGCGCGAGCGAGCCTCGCTTGCACAGATCCCTCCGCGAGGAGAAGCAGAAGCTTGGTTTTGAAAGCACAAAAAATTTCTCCAAGTCAACAACTCACGCGAACAGGTTACTCGCGCGAGGGTCTCGCTCGAGCGATCCAAGGTGCGAGTTTTTGCAGAGACTTGTTCTAAAAAAATTTCGAAAAATTTTCTACGGCCCAAGATCGCGCACGAGAAGCTGTTTTTCTCATTTTTCTCTTCTGTTTTCTTGTAAAAGGGTTGTAGTAGTTAACAAGTTCATCTTTTGGGTATTCAAAAGCTTAGACATTGGCCGAAAAACTCCTAAAAGTGAACAAAAGTAAAGAAAATTCAAACAAAAGCTTGGGTTACCTCCCAAGAAGCGCTAAGTTTTATGCCGCTAGCTCGACCGATGCTCGTGCTCAGTCAAAATAGATTGGATCTACCAAATCTATTGACTCTATCTCTCTTTCTTCTGTCTCATCAGACCGGTACGACTTAAGCCATTGGTCGTTTACCTTAAAAGGGTTTCCACCATTTGTATCTTATATTTCTATCGCTCCATGTGGGAACACTTGCGTTATTATAAATGGACCGTCCCAATGGGAATGTAGTTTTCCCGGGAATAACCTTAATTTCGTGTTAAATAACCATACACGTTGCCCAACTTCGAAATTTTTTCTTATGATCATCTTATCATGGAAAGCTTTAGATCGTTCTTTATAGATTTTGGCATTCTCATATGCCTCTTTTCTTAATTCTTCAAGTTCTTGTAATTGAAGTTTCTGATGACACCCTGCCACTGTTATATCTTGGTTAAGTATTTTTACGGCCCAGTAAAATTTATGCTCAAGTTCCACCGGTAGGTGGCACGCTTTTCTAAAGACTAGTCGGTAAGGGGACATTCCTATTAGAGTTTTATATGTTGTTCGATATGCCTAGAGTGCATTGGTTAGTCGTTGTGACCAATCCTTGTAATCTGGATGAACCGTTTTTTCCAGTATACTTTTCAATTCCCGATTTGAGACTTCTACTTGGCCTTAGGTTTGCGGATGGTACACGGTTCCTACTTTATGAGTGACGGAGTATTTTCGGACGAGCGCCTCAAAGTGACGATTACAAAAATGTTTTCCCCCGTCACTTATAATCGCTCGTGGCATGCTGAAACGACAAAATATGTTATCTTTTATAAATTGAACCACGACTTTGTGGTCATTTGTTTTTGTCGCAACTTCCTCCACCCACTTAGAAACATAGTCGACCGCGACTAAAATGTATTCATACCCAAAGGACGACGAAAACGAACCCATAAAGTCGATGCCCCACACGTCAAATATTTCAATAATTAGGATTGGGGTCAAGGGCATCGCATTGTGACGTGCCATGTTACCTGTTTATTGGCAACGTACGCAGTTTTGGCAGAATTCATGTGCATCTTTAAATAGAGTTGGCCAATATAAACCACTTTGGAGTACTTTGAGGGCCGTACGACGGCCTCCAAAGTGACCTCCGCATTCTAGAGAGTGACAGAAGTTTAAGATAGAATTGAACTCGCTCCCCGGAACACAACGTCGTATAATTTGATCAAAATACTGTTTAAATAGCAAAGGGTTGTCCCAGTAATAGTGTTTGATTTGAGAAAAGAAACGATCTGTATGTAGACTTGACCAAGGATGAGGGATATATCCCGTGGCTAAGAAATTTACGATGTCACTGAACCACGGACGATTTAAGGCAGATAAGGTAAATAATTGTTTGTTCGGAAACGAATCTTGGAGAGGTGTAATATCGTTAGATTCAACAAGAATTCGTGACAGGTGGTCAGCTACAACATTTTCAGACCCCTTTTTATCTCGTATTTCGTAATTAAACTCCTGAAGGGGTAAAATCCATCGAATTAATCGAGGTTTCGTTTCTTTCTTATTCAACAAATGACGTAATGCGACGTGATCGGTATAGACTATAACTTTTGACCCCAATAGATATGAACGAAATTTGTCCAGGGCAAACGCAACCGCATACAATTCCTTTTCTGTAGTCGTATAATTCAATTACACGTCATTTAAGGTTTTACTCGCATAGTATATCATATGAGGCACTTTTATTTACTTTTTGGCCTAGAACGGCTCCAACAACGTAATCGGAAGCATCACACATTAGTTCAAATGGTAATGACCAATCGGGGGATTGGATTACTGGAGTCATGGACAGTAAAGCTCTCAATGTTTCAAAAGCCTTTAAACATTCATTATCAAAGACAGAGGGAACCTCCTTGGCAAGCAGATTGCACAAGGGTCGTGAAATTTTACTAAAGTCTTTGATAAATCGTCGGTAGAAACCGACATGCCCTAGAAATGAACAGATTTGACAAATTGACGATGGCGGTAGAAGTTTGTCAATTAACTCAATTTTTGCTTTATCGACCACTATACCACGCTTGGATACAACGTGACCCAAGACTATTCCCTCCTGAACCATAAAATGGCTCCTCTCCCAACTCAAAACCAAATTAGCTTCCTCGCAACGGGCGAGGACGTTCGTAAGATTTTGAAGCCATTCATCAAAGGTAGGTCCAAAGACCGAGAAATCATCCATGAATACCTCTAGGAATTTCTCTACCATGTCTGAGAAAATGGTCATCATACATCGCTGAAAGGTGGCCGGTGCATTGCACAAACCAAACGGCATACGACGATAAGCAAAAGTACCATAGGGACATGTGAACGTTGTCTTTTCTTGGTCATCGGGGTAGACAGGCACCTAGTTGTAACCAGAGTATCCATCTAGGAAATAATAGTAACTCTGACCAGACAGGCATTCTATGATTTGATCAATGAATGGGAGAGGGAAATGATCTTTACGAGTCATCGTATTAAGTTTTCTATAATCAATGCATAACCGCCAACCAGTAGTTTAGCGGGTGGGTATGAGGACTCCTTTTTTATTTGGTACAACCATAATACTTGATTTCTTTGGGACAACCTGTGTGGGCTGGCCCAATTACTATCAGAGATAGGATAGACAATACCTGCATCTAAGAGTTTTATAACTTCTTTCCTAACCACCTCATTCATGTTAGGATTGAGACGTTGTTGCATTTCTCTAGATGGTTTGGCATTTTCCTCTAAATTTATTCTATGCATGCAAACTGACGGATCAATTCCTTTTAGATCGGCGATCGTCCACCCTATTGCTTTCTTATGATTACCTAGGACATGTACCAATTGTAATTCCAGAATTATAGTTAAATTTGACGCAATTATAACTAGAAGTGTAGTATTCGGTCCCAGAAAAGCGTATTTTAGAGAGTCGGATAGCGGTTTAAGTTCAAGTGTCGAGGGATACTCGATGGACGGTAATGCCGGTTTATGCGCGAGAGGTGGCAAAGCCTCTATTGTAGGTGTCCATGGAAGTACATTAGTCGTATTTACTGATTCCAATAATTTATTAACATTTTCAATATTCGTGTCAATGTTGGAATCATTAAAATTGAAATGAGATAGACATGCTTCCAAGGCTTCTTTAGTCAACATGAAAGGCGCTGCCTCTTCGACTAATTCGTCAATTAAGTCTATAGCATAATAGTCTGCCTCCTCGTCATCTTTATATGGTTGATTAGACGCATTGAATACATTCAAATGGACAGTCATATTACCAAAAGTTATATCTATTATCCCAGTCCTATAATTAATAATAGAGTTTGCCGTGGCTAGGAACGGTCGTCCTAGGATTACTGGGACGTGTTTGCTAGCGTCTAGGACTGGTTCTGTGTCTAGGACGATGAAATCAACTAGGTAATAGCATCTATCAACTTTTACCAACAAGTCTTCTACTACCCCACATGGAACTCTAATTGACCTATCGGCTAATTGTAAAGTAGCCACTGTTGGTTTTAATTCTCCCAGGCCCAAATGTTCATATACCGAATAAGGTAATAGATTCATACTCGCTCCAAGATTAAGAAGAACCCGGTGTATATATTTGTCACCGATGTGACACGCGATAGTTGGAGTACCCGGATCCTTGTATTTTAGAGTGTTGTGTTGAAACATAGAGCTAACCTTTTCTGTTAGAAAGACTTTCTTAGATAAATGGTTTCTAGATTTCCTCTTTTGGGTGCATAAGTCTTTTAATAATTTAGCATATGGAGGTATTTGCTTAATAGCGTCAAGTAATGGAATGTTAATCTTTACCTCTTTAAACGTCTCTAAAATATCCTCTGGACGTGTTCCCTTCTTCGAAAAGTGAGATGGGCCGTCTGCGCTTGGAGGAAACGGCATTCTAGGCACATAATTTGATGGATTTATCGCCTTAGACGTATTAGGTACCGAAGGAACATGGTCCTTCATGACTTTCTTCGCATTCTCATCATATTCCTTACAAATTTCTTTACCCTTATCTTTACCCTTATCTTTTTGAGGTTCATGAGAGGGTATGATTTCCTTAGGACGTTCAGTCGCTCTTGTCGACATCGCATTTACTTGGTCACTTGCCGTATTTACCTCATATTTCCCTTTAGGGTTTTGGACCGGTTGACTTGGTAACTTTACCTCATTATGACGATTTAATGTATTACCAAATTGTCCCATTTGGGATTCGATTTAACAAGTTGAGACTGTGATTGCGACTAGGCCTTTAAAATTTTTAACGATGCTAACACACTCTCTTCGAAAGTTTTATCCCTATAAGGATTAGCATGGAAGGGAGGTTGTTGGTATTGACTTTGTTGAGGCCTGTGTGCATTTGGAAATTTCGTAGTCGCAGGTTTCGAATACAGACCTTCACTATTAGATTTCCATGAGAGGTTCGGGTGAGGTCCCCATGTCGAGTCTGGTTTATAGCCCGCGGAGATATAAGTGGGTCTTTGGAACTGTTGAACAGCATTAATATGTTGTTCTACAAATTCTGGAAACTATGACGCGGACGGACATGCCAATGTTGAATGAGACATATCCGAGCATAACTGACAAATTTCGGTAGGAGGAGGTGGGCCTCGTATGTGGCCATCATCATAAGTTGGTCCATTTTCCTATTTAATTCTTGGATTTCAAATGAATGATTTGAATCAACTTTAGCCTCTCTTTTTAGTTGTGATGGAAGGTGTCCCTCGGGGCATACAGACACAGCTTGGTGCATAGAATTTTCGCTTAACATTTAGAATATCTTCCAAGCTTCATCGGCACTCTTGTGGAGGAACGTCCCTACACAAATAGCATCGACAGTGTCACGTACAGTAGGAATTAGTCCCTCGGAAAAGACTTGCACAAGTTACCATTTAGGTATCTGATGATGAGGGCAAGAACGTAAGAGTTCCTTAAATTGTTCCCACATATCATAAAAAGTTTCTCCATCTTGCATCGTGAAATTAGTTATAGATTTTCTAATCTGATTTGTTCTAGTGATGGGGAAAAATTTCTGTAGGAAAGCAGTATGCAACTCGTCCCATGTTCTTATTGAGTTTGGCTCCAAGGATTGGAGCCAATACTTCGCTTTGTCTTTAAGTAAAAATGGGAACATACACAATTTCAACTTATCATCTGTTAAGTTTTGAATTTTTAAAGTGGCACAGATACCCTGAAATTAACCTAAATGGCTGTAAGGATCTTCCTTAACACGACCGTGAAACGACGGAAGAAGTGCAATAGTCGACGATTTGATTTCAAAGTGGGCTGCAGTCACTTCCGGTAATTCTATACACGACGGTGGCGTGTAGGCAGTAGGAGTAAAGTAATCCTTTAAGGGTGGTGGTGGAGGTATGTTGAGGTTATCTCCATTATTATTCTGATTGTTTTCATTATTCCTGTTATGTCCAAAATCAGCCATTGGAATAGGTTCGATCTTTATCGTTTTAGTTTTCCTTAAGCGATTAATAGTACTTCGAATTTCTGACTCAAACAAAGATGACGGTTCGGGTATAGATTCTTCGTCTAGCATCAACCGAGCTCTAGAAGCTTGTGTTGACGACCTAAGGACTCTAAGGGCATTCAAGTTCAAGATTAAGTGGATTTAATTTAGGTTTACTTGAACGGGTGCCAAACATAAACTAAAGAACTGATTCAAAAATTAAGAAAATAAAAGACGCTAATACTCAAGTATGCACGCACACAGGACTAATATGATACATGAAATTATCCTTATGCAGTGATTCGCGTCAAAACCCAACGCCCCGGGTTTCCTAGCTAATGTAGTGATCACTTAACACCTACCTAATGCAAGTAATGTGTCTCGGCGTCCTGACTTACAGTGAGTTGTTGCAAAATTTAAAGCGAAGCGGTTTACTTGGTATTTTTAAATTGTTTGTAAATTTTTTTTTCAGGTCCGTGTAAGCTCCGTTGACGTGCACAGCTGCTCCACTCAAACATGCTAAATTTTGATGACTAGTAAACTGCAAAAACACGGATAATTTTAGCGACACAAAAATTAGACTAGAAATAAAGAAAATAAAATCTACGCTAATATTTACTAACTAATTAACTTAGGATTCTAAAAATTAAAGGCAAAAATATTTCAATCCCCGGCAACAGCGCCAAAAATTGATCTCGTCAAAATCAAGATAAAAAGTATGCTTTACTTTCTTAAGATTTGTAGTGTGGAAGTAAAGGTCGAACCCACAAAGATTGTATATTTTTATCCTTTAATTTATAAAACCTAAATCTAATTAGCTATTGAAAAATGGAATTTCGGTTTGATTGTAGATTAAATTATTACTATGAATTAAATTATAAAGTAAACTATGAAATTATGGAAATAAATTCTAAAATTGAATCTAAGTAAACTAGTATGCAAGATTTAAGATTGTTTTAAGTATGGGTAGATGAGATCTAGGATTGCAAATCCACCACTAACTATGCATCGGAGGTCTAGACTTTCTATTTTAAGTTCTATGTTTGGATAGTCACGATCTATCGTAGTTACAAGCCCAATAGTATCAACAAGAGGATATTGCTAGTTTAATCTAAGCATAATTCATCTAAGGTTCACATGAATTATCTACCTATAACTAGGGTGTAGCATAACTAATCTTTCCTAAGCATGAATTATAAAAGATGTAAACATCACAATCACATAAGCACTATTGTATGTAAATACTCCTATCAATTACAGAAATCAAGGATTATTGAGTTCAACAAGCATAAGGAAAAATCTAAGACAAGAATACTCCTATCAATCATAAGCGGGTTGCGCGAGCGTGTAAATGGGAGGTCGCACGAGCGAGCCGCGCGAACGATATGCTGGTTCCTCGCGCGAGTGGGCCGCACGCGCGACTGGACTTTTCTGCTTCTTTCTTCCTGATTTTTCACCCCATTTAATCGGAAACTCATGCTTTCTCCTAAAACCTGACAAAAATAAGAAAATAAAGTAAAATTTTACAAAAACAAGATAAAAACGGCGAACAAATGTGAATTAAGGCGTATAATTAGGATTTATTCTCTCCCGATCAATATCCAACTAATGGTGATTTGGATTCTTTTGGATAAAATATTCCCAAATCAATTGTACCACGAAGATAGCGAAAAAAGTGCTTGATACCATTCCAATGTCTTCGAGTTGGAGTTGAGCTAAATCTTGCGAGCAAATTGACAGCAAATGCAATATCTGGTCGTGTACAATTTGCTAGATACATGAGAGCACCAATTGCACTCAGATATGGTACTTCGGGACCAAGTAACTCTTCTTCATCATTATAAGGATGATAAGGATCCTTTTTTACATCAAGTGATCGAACTATCATTGGAGTACTCAATGGATGAGCATTATCCATATAGAAACGTTTCAAAATTTTCTCTGTATATGTGGATTAATATAAAAGGATCCCTTTAGGGAATGCTCGAGTTGCAATCCAAGGTAAAATTTTGTTTTTCCGAGATCTTTCATTTCAAATTCCCTTTTTAAATAATCAGCGATTCTTGTGAGCTCTTAGGGAGTTCCAACAAGATTTAGATCATCTACATATACCGCAATAATTGTAAAGCTGAATTTTGATCTCTTAATGAAAACGCATGGACATATAGGATTATTTATATATCCTTCTTTCAATAAGTATTCGCTCAATCGATTGTACCACATGAGTCCGGATTGCTTCAATCCATATAAAGATCTTTACAATTTAATAGAGTACATATTTCGTGGTTTGAGGTATATGCTTCAGGCATTTTAAATCCTTCAGGGATCCTTATATGGATGCCACTATCTAGTGATCCATATAAATGTGTTGTAACCACGTCCATTAAGCGCATATCAAGTCCTTCAGAGACTGATAGGATAATCAAAAATTGAAATGTAATAGCATCCATAATAGGAGAATATGTTTCATCATAAGTGATGCCAGGTCTGTACGAGAACCCTTGTGCCACAAGTCTGGCCTTCTGCCTCACAATCTCATTATATTCATTATGTTTTCGCACAAATACCCATTTGTTCCCAACGGGATTTACATCTTCAGGTGTAGGGACTACAGGCCCAAATACTTCCCATTTTTTTAGCGAGTTTAACTCAGTTTGGATAGCCTCTTTCCACTTTAGACATTCCTTTCTACAACGACATTCTTCCACACTATGTGGTTTAGGATCTTAATCACTTCGGATGATTTCAAGTGCCACTGTAAAGGCAAATACATGATCCATGACAATACTATTATGATCCCATAAATTTTCGGTGGATATCTAATTTATCTAGATTTTTTTATTATCTAATACTTGTGCCTCTTCGGGGGCTACTTGTTCCTCTTCAGGGAAAATGTGCTCACCAATGATCAAGTATTTCAATCATGTTCTTTGATGTTTCTCTAGGAATTTCTACCTCATTCATATGCCCTTTTAGTTTCCTCTTCCGAGGAACTTTGTCTTTTGCACCACTGGGTCTACCACACTTTATGCATGTTGTAGATTTACCTACCACTGCACTACCAGATTGTCCTGCGGGGACCTCAATTCTTGCTAGAGTGTTTACAGTTGGTACATATGATTTTATAACTTTCTTTGTATCAGTGAATGCATCAGGCAATTGATTTGCAATTTATTGAAAATGAATGATCCTTTGCACTTCAAGTTCACATTGATTAGTACGGGGATCAAGATGAGACAGAGCCGACGTTTGCAAAAAAATTTCATGTTGAGCTTTAGGCTCCAACTTTGCTCCCCCTAATGATGGGAATAGTGTTTCATCAAAATGGCAATTTGCAAGTCTTGCCTTGAAGAGATCATCCGTTAGGGATTTAAGATTTCTTATTATAGATGGAGAATCAAAACCAACATTAATCCCAAGGCGTCGCTGAGGACCCATTTTTATACATTGTGGAGGTGCAATAAGAACTTGCACAGCACAACCAAATACTCTTAAATGGGAAACATTGGGCGGCTGCCCAAACAAGTTGTAAAGGAGAGTATTTATGATAAGCATTTGGTCTAGTTCAAACTAATGATGCAGCATGTAATATAGCATGACCCCAAGCAGAAACAGGTAGTTTCGTTTTCAAAAGTAAAGGTCTAGCAATCAATTTGAGACGTTTGATAAACGATTCAGGTAACCCATTTTGTGTATGTACATGAGCAACAGGATGTTCAACGAGAATACCAATAGACATTCAATAGTCATCAAAAACCTTAGATGTGAATTCATCGGCATTGTCAAGGCGTATAGCCTTTATAGGGTAGTCAGAAAATTGCGCTCGTAATCGAATGATTTGGGCAAGAAGCCTAGTAAATGCAGCGTAACATGTGACCGTCTAGTAAAAGCATCAAGGAAGATCATGAAGTAAGAAAATGGTCCAGATGCTTACTGGATAGATCCACCTATATCTCCTTGGATGCGCTCCAAGAAGGTTGGGGATACAAAGTTTACTTTAGTACGAGATGGTCTTACAATCAATTTTCCTTGTGAACAACCGGTACAAGGATTATCACTAAGCAAAAGAATTTTCTGATTTTCAAAGGATGTCCATGTGAGGTTTCAATGATCCTAAGCATCATAATAGGTCCAGGGTGACCAAGACGGTCATGCCAAATACCAAAAACTTTTGGGTTAAAAAACTTTTGGTTTATCACAACATATGATTCAATAGTATTAATCGTTGTCTAGTACAACTCGGAGGGATGAGCATGAAGTTTTTCCAAAATATGCTTTTTGTTTGGAACAACTTTAGTGATACAAAGGTAATCAATATTACCCTTATTAACAGTTTCAACGTGGTATCCATTTCAGCGGATATCTTTAAAACTGTGCAAATTTTGGGATTTGCTGTAGTATAAAGCATTTTCTAAATGAATTGTTATTCCTTTTGATAAAATAATGCTCACTTTTCCAGATCCTTCAATGAGACTAGATGTACCGGATATTGTGTTCACACTGGCTTCTGCTAATTTTAAGTTCAAGAAAAATCTTGGGTCTCAAAGAATGGTATGTGTAGTTGCACTATCAACCAGACATATATCTCCATCTTTCATTATGCAATCTATCAAGTAATAGAATTCATATATTAGTACTAACAAAAGGTATGTTCATTATTTAAGGAAAATACATGCATCGTGCTACAAGCCAAACTTTAATACATCAAGAAAAGTACATGCATAGTACTATAAGCCAAATATTAATACATAGCACAAATGGTCTAAACACATTCATTGTTTAAGGGACCAAGGTAAGGATCCGAGTCAACCAGGAAATTAGCCACATCAAGATGAGTGATATCCAATGGGTCATCGTGGTCAACAAAATTTGTCTCTATCATATTTTCTTTTCCTTTTCCTTTTATTGAGGCTTGATAGAGATCTACTGGATGTTTTGGCATACTATAAGTACGCGGCCAGTGCCCTTGCATGCCACATATGTAGCAGCCATCTTCATTTTTCTTGACAGCCCTTTGTACACCTTTGCCATTTCTATTCCACTTTGGGTGGTAAGGTGCATTGTTCTTATATGTATGATAACCTTCACGGTACAAATGTTTATTTTTTCCTTGATCATGACCATGACCACGACCACGACCATGACCACGACTACGACCACGACTATGATTTTTTCCATGGCCATATCCATGTTTCCCCTCTCGTCCAGCTCTTTGGTTATTGTGTGGAACTACATCCTTTTCAGCGAATGTGGTTCCATGTGCTTCGGGCAATGGAGCAGAGCCAGTTGGACAACGATGATGATTTGTCATCAACAATTCACTATTTTGTTCTGCCACGAGAAGACATGATATTAACGAGGAGTACTTCATGAATCTTCACTCCCGATATTGCTCCTACAAAAGCACACTCGATGGATGAAAAGTGGATAGTGTCTTTTATATTATCTCTGAATTAGTGACAGTTTGTCCACACAATTCCAATTGAGAACTAATTTGAAAAAAGCTGAATTATACTCTCCAACTATTTTATGATCGTAGAATCACAGTTGGATCCAGCCATATCGAGCTTTTGGTAAAGTAATTAATTTTATATGTTGAAAACGTTCCTTCAAATTGGTCTAGAGGACAAGAGGGTTTTTTACTACAAGTTATTAATCTTTTAATCCTTCATGGATATGGTGCTGAGTAAACTCTAGTGCACTAGCTTGGTCTCGCTCTGATTCATCATTTCCATCTACAACAGTATTCCAAAGAACCTTTGCTTTTAGTCGTATTTTAGCCTTATGAGCCCATGATAGATAGTTGTTTACCGAGATGTCCAGAGGCACAATTTTAAATTTGTCTAGATTCGACATATTCAAACACTATACAGATAAAAGAAAATAATGTTTAGAATAAAGTAAAAGGAAGGCATGTAGATATACAGATTAATGTCAAATAAAAGATGTAATTATGCAAAATAAAATTCCTTCTTCCAGAGGACAATTATTTTTATTCTCCATAATCTCTTCAAGAGATTTCCTCTCTGGGAAGGTCATGAGTTATCTCTGTGGGAGACTATCCACCACATGTATATATACTTACTATATGTATCGATGATTACTCAATCGCGTGATAACAGAGTGGTGGGGACTGAGGACCTTTAACTCTAAGGTCTCCAGTTCGAACCTGGCTATCCACGATTGTTTTTTTTTTCTTTTTCTTTAACTCTTCAGTTTTTCCATTCAATAATGGTTAGACAATCGTGTGGTAGCAGAGTGGCAATGAACTGAGTGCCGATAACCCACGTCCGTGGACTCGAATTCGAACCTGGCTTCTGCGCGGTTGTCACTTTTTTTTCTTTTTTCATTTACTCTTCAAGAGTTAGGTCTGACACATCAATGATTTATTTACTACTTCTTCAAGAAGTTCATTTATTGTCTCTTCGGGAGACTAACTCTTCAGGAGTACTCACAGACACATGCAAAAAATTAAATATATATATATATCTCTCTTTGGGAGACTAGCTCATTAAGAGTATGATGATTACTTATGCAAAAGATTTATCTATTACCGCTTCAAGAGGTTTTAGTAATTCGCTCTTCAGGAGTATTTACAAATATGCCTCTTCAAAAGGATTTTCTATAATCACTTCTTCGGGAAGTTTGCAATAAATTCCTCTTCGGGAAGAGTAAACTTTATAACCACTTCAGGGGTGTATATATATACATATATATAGAAATAAAAGTGAAACATAGATATATTGTGCCCTTTTGATGTGAGCCAACCCAGTTGGTATAGGTTCGTGCTAATAATGTATTATAAAACTAACAATAAAAGCAGGCACACAAATAAACATTCATAAAAAGGGGCACATAAATTTCAGGTGGTTCGGCAACTTGCCTACGTTCACTGCCGAGGGGTATTGTATTATTACCTGAGTAATTGGTATACTACAAGCACTTTATTTATCAGTGTATTTCAGAACACTAATGTTTCTCCTCTCTTTTTTTTATCTGACTCTCATCTCACTATGATATTTTTCTCTTCTTTCTACTGCATGTGTTTCTGCGTATCTTTCCTTCATTGAGATGAGTCTCAATATATAGAGTGTTCATCAAACAAAGCATTCAATACTTCATAAAGTAATGACAAAACCTACACATAGGCTTTTGACAATAGGAGCCATTCTAATTTGACTTAAATGGCCATTCATTAAATTTATAACAAAGAAAAGATACTGGCTAGAGAATAAAGGTGAGAAATTGTTTGGACTTGGGTTTTTTTACATATCGTGTTTACATGCATGTGTGTATGGATGCTGTTGTGGTGGAAGAAATTGCACTAAAAGTGCTTTGTGGTATTTTCCATATACATATGGAAATATTTATACATACATATAAATTATTGTTAATTATTATGTAATAGTTTTAATTGCAAGAATTAGTCATATGTTGGCTAATTGCATTACTTAACGATGTAAGCATTCATTGATTAATAAGATTACTAATGACATTGTTTAAGGTTAAGGCCTTATGATGGTTGAAGGATTGAGTTAGTTATGTTGAGATGGGTGAGATTGAGATAGTCCTACAGTTAGTGCACTAATATACTATTCCATTTCGAGCTAGGCTGGTGGATGGTATACATCTTTCGAGCTGGGCTTGGGTGCTGTGGCCATGTGATTGTACATATTTCAAGCTGGGTTGGTGTACGTAATCGTTTTGGTAACCTACCATGGATTTTGATGAGAACTTGTGCCAAAGAATGATTAATGCATGAATTACTTCATATGCACGCATTGGACTGTGTTAAATTTATATGTCTGTGCATAAGGGTGGACATGAACCGAGTCGAGCTTGCTTGCGAGCTTTTTCTCGAGCTCGCGAGCTCAAATGAGCCGAGCTTTCAAGTGATAGCGAGCTTTCTCACGAGCTTTTTAACGAGTTTTTTTTAGCGCCCTTTAAAACTATATAGTTTAATGATAAATAAGTCATTTATCGAGCATATTTACTAGGTTTGTCATATTTTCTCTAAAATTATATAATTTCATAATAAATATATATAAGTCACTATACAAACTCTTTATCAAACCTATTTACGAGCTTTTTCATGAGCTTGCTCGCAAGCCTTAATCGATCATGTTCACGAGCTCAAATGAATGAGCCGAGTCTAGCTTTTATCGAGCCGAACTTCGAGCCCTTGTTGAGCGGCTCTGCTCGTGTCCACCCCTATTTGTGCATGAAATAAATGTGTGGTATGTGATTTGTGTTACAAATAACAACTGAGTACAAATATGAGATATTTCATAAATTATACATTCACATACACTAATTAATTGGGACTACTAGTAGTGATATAATAAAGTATTATATCATAGATTTAAGATTAAAAATCTATTTTTATATAAAATAGTAATTGTGTTTTACTCATTGAGCTCCTGGCTCACCACTTTTTTATTAATATTTTTCAGGTGTGTGACAGTCGTAGTTGAGCCGAGTAGCATAGTTGGGCCTTATGTCAACTAACCATGATTAAGAATTGGGAATAGGTGTATTTGTATTTAATAGTAAGACAAAAGTAACAGTTGTAATTCTTTTCATTTTATTATAAATAAAATTAATTAAGTTTTTATTATTACTATTTTTTTTAGTTAGACTGTCATGTCTTATCCGCGTGTCCAAGTTGAACCACAACTTTGAGTGTTGACCGGCGGGTTGACCCTCGCGTCTTGGGTTTGTGAGGAATTTGGGGTGCCACAGTTACATTTTGGTCTAAACCACAAGGGGTATTAGTGTCAAAATTTAAAGCACACGGGTTAAGTGAAAATCAGTGAAACCACATGGAGTGTAACTGTTTAAGTGTATTTAACCCTTGTTTCTATTATTGAATTCCATAGTGATTGTCAAACAACTCTTCATGTGACCCCTATTCATCAAACTTCTAACTCACTCTACCATGCAGCCCCAGAGAGGACTCCAGAGTATCATCAAATCAGTTACACATGAATGACGTTATTTCTAAGTACGCCATTAATTTCTAGGAACGCTATCATTCAAATTAGGGTTCTTTAATATTTTAGTCCTTTAGCTACATCCAAACTAGAAATAGGCCCAACTAATCAACCAGTTTAGAAATTAGTCCTCCTATATTTTCACGGACCAAAATACCCTCAATACTCATATTTGCGTGCTTACAATGGTCTATCAGTTAGAGTATAGATTTTAAACTTATGCTAAGTGTACTCAAATTACTCCCCATCAAATCACAAAAAATCAGGGATTCAAAATTTAAATCTTATACAAACTCTACAAGAATCATGGTGTTTCCATAAAATACATATCAACCTACTATTTCTTCATTTTTTTCTCACCCAAATCAACCCACTCTGTAACATCTTCTCGTCTGAATCAGAGAATGGGTTGAAGGAAAGAAATGGTGGAAGAGTTATAAACGTATCTATTAGGGTTCCAATCAAATGAGAAACTATGACTCTGAGTATACATCCTGAAAATAACTAAAAATGATTGATTGTTGTTGCATATTACTTGATTTCATCATTATCGGCATCCATTTCATGTTACAGGGAAGACATTGATGTATTTTAGGGAAAACTTAGGGTTTTCAAATCTCTCACTTTTCGATTTCGTCACATAGGCAGAAATCATCACACCAGACAAATTTATACACCATATATAGTATATATTATCAATTTGATTAATATTTATGTATTTCATTGCTAACTTTGATTATCAATTTCATGTTACATAATATACGTTGATGGCTTAAAGTGAACACTTAGGGATTTCGCTGCCGAGTTTGTTGTTGAATATTAGAAATTTGGATGTTTCTAAAAAATACATATATATATACATATCCAGTACATTATAGTGAGATATTTCATCTTCATCACACATATCAAACACACAAGACAATTGCTTCTTGCTTATAGATTCCTAACCTTTAAGGATTTATCTCTATGTTGTATAACTTGTATAATTCAGTTACATACAAATTGCTCACTTGAGATTGTATATGTACATTGAGAAGTTATACTACAAAAGTATTTTTATGTAATTCCAACTTTGAAGAAGTAAATATAGTAAAATACTCACTCGGTTACTTGAAAATGATGAACTTACCCACTCCATAATATGAGATATACATACTGCACTAATGATATGGTTATTTTTGTCCAGTACGATCAAGTGAAAGTAAGAGACAATCACGATTAAGCGAAAGGAAGAAATGTGAAATGGCAGCACGTGGGAAAAAATTCCGTTGTAGCTTCATAGCTTTCGGAAAGGTGATGGACGAGACAAATCGAAGAGCCGATCATATCAACGAGCTATAAAGGACACCATTCTGGAATCTATTTGAAGCATTCATAAAAAATCGGGTGCCGTATCGTAGAAAGTTTGATAAAGTTACAAAAAAGATGATTCCACTTTGCACTGACAAATATCGATCTTTTTCTGTAAGAGGTGATGACATCAAACTTGAAACAACAGACGTTTTGTTGATATTTGGAATCGTGAACAGCTCCAAGGCTATTGATATTACCTACCCCTAGAAGGTCGTGTCAGATTTTGTGACAAGATATTTTGGTAATGACGGAGAAGTAAAAATATCAAGAATCAAGATAGCAATCACAGAAACAATATCCGACATGTCTCGTGCTTCTGTTGAGGACACAGTGGTTATTGTGCCTTCTACTATGTTCAACAGTATTGTTCCCAATAGGAGGTGACAAAGTAAAAGGGGGTTTGGTACACTACACTAGAGACATAGAGATTATGCGTGAATACAATTGGTGTAAAGCAATACTGGATGAATTGTTCACTTCCATTGGAAAATCTCGCAAAGACGCATCAAAGGTTACAGGCTACATGATGCTCTTACAAGTATTCTACACAAACATACTTATAACAATGTTAAATTTCATTTACAAAAATTATCACTTTTCATAGAATTCTTGACAATATTGTTTAAAATTACAACTGTGGCTATTTGAACACCTGACCATAATGAATGATGATGATGATGCTTTGAAAAAAAAGCACTCTAAGACAAACTACGGTGATATACCACGTTTCATAAAATGGAACTTGGTGAAGCTGCAAAGAGTATTAAGGAACAGAGATCTGGAATACCTAGCAGAGAACAAGGTAATAACCTTAAAAAATGTTCAATGTCAATTTCCTTACATCAACTAATTACTCACTAATAGTTTAATCAGATACAAATTCAACAAAAGTAAAAATTTAGCACTTATAAAATTCTCACTTAGCATTGATTCTTGATTACAGAGAGCAGAAAATAAGTGAACATAATTGAATACTTTGTATATTATTATGTTAATAGAATGTATATGGTAGAGACAAAAATTTCTAAGCACTAATGCTAAAATGTTACTAGTAAATTACTCACCGACAAAATTCAGCAAGACCTTATTGATAAAAATATAGTCATTGACAACTTTATGTTTAGGAAACATACAAAGGTCATTAATTCTTGGTTACATTCACAATTTCTCCATACAAATCAAAAATAATATCAAAGTAATAGAATTACTTACTTTTTGTGTTAGCAGGTTAATGGGATGAATATTGTAGAAACATTGTCTGAAACATTCATCTACGAGCCTTATAAAATGAGGATTGAGGATTCTAAATTGACTATTCTACCTTTCAATGCATGCGAAGATGGTGTGGGAAAAATAACCACCATCAATGACCAATACAATGAAGACAGTGCAGCGGATGTAAATGTCACGGACAATATAGCACCTGACAGTGAAGTTATAGTCTCTGCAACCCACAACCAAGAAAATGGTGAATTCATCACTAATGTAACAAATGGCGTGGAAATCAATGAATCACTTGTTAGGAAACTGCGTTCCCAGAATTCGTTGACAGTGCGTATAAGTTGGTACTGCAAAAAAATTACGTGAAAACTACAATAACCCTACAAGGGCGGAAACTAGGGTTACCTTGAACTGCAAAAACAGATTGATGTAGTAGACGAATCAACAACACGGGCTCGATAACAGCTCACGATCTTCTACCATATTCCTTTGCTACCTGAATATCGAACTGAGTGTGGGCTCTTTCGAAATCCTTTATGTTTTCTGCTCTTCCCTCTTTACGTTCTATTTTCTAATCCCAGTTATAACACTCTCTTTGATTGCTATGACGATTCAATCCCAATTACATTGATTCGACAAAGATGTGTTCGTAAGGAGGACTAAACGATCTCCGATTTACTTGAATTTTTTACAACAGCTCCGTCTCGACGTCAGGAACATCGTGTAAAAAATTCAGCAACTTTCGATTAGTATCGACCAGTCCGAAGTTCTTTAAGTGAGCGTTGTCCGACGCTAGCGATCTTCACTCCTATGTCTCTCGAATGCTCACAGAGACTAGGGTTTGGTGGAAACCCTTCTAGAAGAAAGCCAGGAGGTCAAGGGAAGCTTAGAATATGAAATCATGCAACCTGAGAGAAGAGCCAAGGTAGCATATATATAGGCTACGATAGGGATCATAAGAAGTCAATAAGGAATAGGCTTCCTTATGGAATTAGGAAACCCTAATTCGAACTGAATCAGATTCCTATTTTCATAAATTATAATTCATACCAATAAAGAATTATAATTGCACTCCTACCCTTATCTCAAAAATATATTTCGAGCTCCATGTTATTAAATGCTTATTATCTCCCCATGTTAAGATTACAAGTATCCATTAATTAAATATAATTACTGACAATAATATTTAATTAATCTCTTAAAATTCCTTAAGATCCTATGCTTAACTTATCTGATATGTCGGATACAAAATCCACCTGCAGGGTTTGACATAATCAAAACTTATAAGCTTTCTCAAGGGGATATCATCACTCCTAAAATTGAGACATGGATTCCATCATTAATTAATATCCACCACACAAATAATTTTGCCACCCAATCCAATGAGATATTGACCCATTTAAGGATCTCACCCTTTTGGGGATCAAAGTGTAAATATCAAATGTACGTGTCTATAAACTAACTTAGGATTTATAGAGCATAAGCACTCATAATAGCCATGAGGTATTAATTATCTTATAAGTCAGTATAAAGATAATTACCCCAAGTCGGTCCTGTTTAATACACAAAGTGTACCAGCATAGTGAGTTGAAACTGTACCATTTCCCGCAGACAAGACAAACCTACTACAACACCATGCTGAAGTCCTACCGATGGTGTGTCCAATTCCATCTAAGACTGTAAACAAAAATCTTACATTCTACAATAGCTGGTGGTCTGATCTTCCGTGTGTAAGCCGAACTCTACACACCAAACCACATACTATGTAGAATGAGAGATACACATGCATAATATTAAATAAATAATATAATACAAACATTGCCCTCACAGATTCTCATAAAAATGGAATAACTGATTTTATTAAAAATAATAAATTAACTACATAAAGCATGGCTTTTAGTATACATCCCTAACGATCTCCCACTTAGACTCAAAGCCATGAAGTGACACACCTCACTCCAACTAATGGCTCTACCTCCTAGGGTAAACATATATCCTAGACTTTCTGGAATCCCTATCTGACATGAAATCAGAATCTGTGTACCCAATGGGTACAAGACTGCCTGCTTGGTAAACTAACATATAGTCTCGAGTCCTTTTCAGGTACTTGAGAATATTTTTCACCGCAGTCCAATGTTCTTGCCCTAGATTAGACTGATATCTACTAACCATGCCAACAGCAAAGCAGATGTCAGGTCTAGTACATAGCATAGCATACATTAGGCTTCCTACTGTCGAGGCATAAGGAACTGCCTTCATCTTCTCTATCTCATCAGGTGTCTTAGGACACTGATCCTTAGAGTAATTCCGTATCTGAAAGGAAGGAATCCCTTCTTGGAATCTTGCATGCTAAACCTTGCAAGAATATTGTCAATATAAGTGCCTTGTGACAAGCCCAACATCCTATTCTTGCGATCTCTCATAAGCTTGATCCCTAGGATGTGACCGGCTTCTCCCAAGTCCTTCATATCGAATTGACTGGACAACCATACCCTTACAGAAGATAATACCCCCACATCATTTCCGATTAGCAAGATATCATCGACATATAGTACTAAGAACACCACCACTCTTCCATCATGTTTCTTGTACACACAAGATTCATCCGCACATTGATCAAAACCAAAAGACTTGATTGCTTGATCAAAGCGGATATTCCAAGACCTAGATGCCTGCTTAAGTCCATAAATGGACTTCTTAAGCTTGCACAACATGTGTTCTTGGCCCTTTGCAATGAACCCGTCTGGTTACATCATATAGATGCACTCGTCAAGATTCCCATTTAGAAATGTTGTCTTGACATCCATTTGCCAAATTTCATAATCGAAATGTGCAGTAATGGATAAGAGAATCCGGATAGACTTTAGCATGGCCACCGGCCAAAAGGTTTCCTCATAATCGATTCCCTCCTTTTGAGTGAACCCTTTCGCAACAAGCCTTGCTTTAAAGGTTTCCACCTTACCGTCTACTCCTCTCTTCTTCTTATAGATCCACTTACATCCAATGGGTTTTATTTAATTGGGTGGTTCTACAAGATCCCAGACATGATTGGAGTACATTGACTCCATTTCAGACTTCATAGCCTTTTGCCAAAGATCTACATCTTTATCTTGGAGTGCTTCATTGTAGTTACAGGGGTTGGTACCTTGTTCATCAAGGACCCGATCATAAGACTCTCCCAAGAACATATACCAGTCAGGTTGAATAATAACCCTCCCACTACGACGAGGCACAACCCATTTCTGTGTATCACTGATATTTCATTGTGAAGATTCTGAACTTAATACACCATTATCTACACGTTGTACTGGTTCAGGAACCTGCGTGTTAATGGTTGGTTCGGGATCTACACAAGTTTCGATAATCCTCCCACTACGACGTGGTAATGGAATATCGATAACTCTTTCTTGTGGTGTTTCTTCTCGTACCGTTGGTATCGAAGAAGTATGTCTCGGTGTCTGTCCTCTCATTTCCTCTAGAACAATACGACTTCTGGGCTTGTGGTCCATAACATAGTCCTCTTCTAAGAATGTGGCATTGGTGCTAACAATAACCTTCTGATCCTTAGGACTATGAAACAGACCACCTTTAGTTCCTTTTGGATACCCAACAAAGAAACATACTTCTGTTCTCGATTCCAACTTTTCTGCGTTCCCTTTCAGCACATGTACTGGACTACCCCAAAACTGAATATGCCGCAGACTAGGCTTTCGCCCAGTCCACAATTCTGTAGGAGTAGTAGGTACTGACTTAGATGGCACCAAGTTTAGAATGTATGTAGCTGTCTCTAATGCATGTCCCCAAAAGGAAATTGGTAAATCCGAATAACTCATCATAGATCTTACCATGTCCATAAGAGTCCTGTTCCTTCTTTCTGCTACACCGTTATGCTGAGGCATACGGGGTACAGACAATTGGTATGTAATCCCTTGCTCCAATAAGTATTCCCTAAACTCTCCCAAGAGGTACTCTCCACTACGATCAGATCGTAGTGTCTTGATACATTTACTTAGACGTTTCTCCGTTTCAGCCTTGAAGTCTTTGAATTTCTCAAAGCATTCAGACTTATGCCGCATCAAGTAAATGTACCCATACCTTGAGTAATCATCGATGAAAGTGACAAAGTACTCAAATCCCCCTCTTGCTTGGACAGTCATAGGACCACACAAATCAGAGTGAACCAGTTCCAACGGCTCTATAGCCCTTAGCCAAGAATGGCCTCTTGGTCATTTTACCTTCCAAGCAGGACTCACAAACTGGAAGTGCCTCCACTTCCAATGAGCCTAATGGCCCATTTTGAACCAGTCTTTGAATCCTTTTCAAATTAATATGACCAAGGCGTAAGTGCCAAAGATGCGTTTGGTTCATCCTCGAAGGTTCTTTTCTCTTAAATGGCAAACTATTTGTGTTATTCAATTCATTAAGTTGCAGTATAGGAGAGACAGGATTTATAATATAAAGATCATCCATCAATAGACCAGAACAAATAAAATGTTTATTTTCTTTAATAACTACAATTTTATTAAAATGAACTGAATATCCATTCTTTACTAAACTAAAAACTGAAACTAAATTCCTTCTTATAGAAGGTACAAAAAGGTAATTTCTTAATATTAAAATCCTATCTCTATCAAAACTGAGATGTAGATCTCCTACTGCAACTGCTGCTACTCTCGTAGTATTTCCCATATATAGATAAACCTCTCCATCACTGAGCTGCCTGGTTCCCTGGAACCCCCTGCAAAGAATTACATACATGATCAGTGACTCCCGTATCTACACACCAGGTACCGGTAGATCGGACCACTAAACACGATTCAACAACTAGTAAATGAGATTTACCTTGATTGTTCTGTCTGACGAGATAAACCGGACATTGCTTCTTCTAGTGTCCTGGCTGCTTACAAACAAAACATTTGCCTTTAGACTTTCCCGGTTGTCCTCTTGGCCTTTGGATTGGCAGAAGACTCGCGGCCTTCTTTTGAACCTTTTTCATTTTCTTCTTGCCTTTCGGCTTTGAAGCAGAACCTTTCTCAAACACAAGAGCACTCCCTGACTTTCTGTTGAGACCCTTAGCTGCTTGGAGTTCTTTAAGCAGCTCCACCAAGGTATATTTAAATTTATTCATGTTTTAATTGAAGCGGAATTTCTTAAAAGACTCTGGCAGTGACTGGAGTACGATATCAACCTGGGTTTCCCCGTCGATTTCAGCTCCAAGGATCTCTAGTTCATTAAGAAGAGATATCATCTTAAGAACATGTTCCCTTACAGGCGTCCCCTCAGTCATGGTTGTATTCATCAAGTCTTTCATAGCAACCTGCCTAGCAGCACGACTTTGATCCCCGAACATCTCTTGGAGGCTCTCCATCATGTCATAGGCGCTGGCCATTAACTGATGCTGATGTTGCAGCACATTTGACATGGATGCCAAAATGTAACACCGCGCCATCTCATCAGCCTTGACCCATTTCTTGTGAGCCTGGGTTTCCTCAGCGGTTGCCCCCTCACTAGGTTGCTCAGGACATTCTTGAGTAAGCACAAACTTGTACTCTTTAGCAGTTAACACAATATCCAAATTCCTTTTCCAGTCTATATAGTTTGGTCCAGTAAGTTTGTTTTCTTTAAGTATAACAGCAAGTGGATTGAAGGAACCCATTTAAAAGCCTGAGAATCACATAATATAAATAATTACATTTGGGCAAAAAAAATTACTATGGATTTGAGTTGAAAATATTGGTTCCCTCTACCATATTTGAAAATAATCCGCCAGCAACCTGATACACCGTGATAGTATGACTCGATGGGAAGCCATATACTATCCATCATTTGTTCAGATAGGCAATTGCCTTTTAATTTTACTATCCAAGCAATGTACCTTGCCTAGTAAAATTAAACTGTTGACTTGCTTGGTCCTATAAATAACAACAGTGACTCAGATGGAAAGAATATTATTATTTATAGCTAAGTGTATACCATCACTTAATTCTAGGTCAAGAGTTCCGTGAGGAACACCTCTGATGGAGAGGTGACCCACACCAACAATCACCCAAAACATTCTTTTAAAGAAGTTTGTACTGATGATTCCATGATCAACCACATCCGATGGGGAAGATGACACTAGAGCCATCACACAAAATTAATCATATCATCTACAAACCAGTGATGGAGACCATGGGATTTATACATGATAAATTCCCTCTCCCACTTAGAATTTTTTTTAAAAATTTGAGGGTTATAATTTTTTAGTAAAACTTTTAATTTAATTAATAAAAAATAATGGAATACTTGACAAAGATTAATTCATCCTTACTTGTGAAACCCACATGTGTAGATAATAAAATTATTCTATTCTCATGATTTTAGAAAATAAATACTTATGTTTTCAAATTATGAAATTAGTTTTTTGTCTAAATACACATGTAGTTGTCCATCATTTTAAATTAATATAAATTAAACATGCAGCTAGACATCTGAAATAGGTCTAGGAACAATTATCCATGTTGTCCTATTCATTAAACATGAAACAATAATAATCATTCAATCACACATAAATAAGGAAACCACAATAAAATAGGAATCCCACTATTATGGTCAAGCTGCAACTCTTGTGAAGAAATCTTCATTGAACCCGATTAGCTCTATGTCGCCACTACACACGGGGTTGAGCTGCCTTCCAGAACAGTTTTTTGAAACTGCCTTCTAATACTGCTTCTAGATCGCTTTCGAAAATTGCTTGTAAAACTGCTCTCACGAACCATCTTCACGGATTTACTTGAGATATATTACATAAACCCTATGCCTCCGTGAAGGAGTTCACATGCTATATTTTTGCAGTAAATTAACCACGCATCAATCAAGCGTGGGATCCAATACATACAAATCCTATTCCTTTATAAAGGAGTTTACATGCTATATATTTGCAGTAAATTAACCACGCATCAATCAAGCGTGGGATCCAATACATATAAATCCTATGCCTCCATAAAGGAGTTTACATGCTATATTAAAACAGCAAAATTAACCACGGATAAAACCATCGTGGGATCCAATCACACAAAATCAGTGACCATAATAGTGGAATAAGAACACTGCAATACAAGGGTTAGCATAGTTCTACGTTCTATCCATCCATCAAAACACGCATAAGATCTGTTTCATTGGACAACATGGTTGCGTCCAACCCATACGCAGAATCAACGTTGCTCTGATACCACTATTAGGAAACTGCGTTCCCAGAATCCGTTGACAGTGCGTATAAGTTGGTACTGCAAAATAAATTACGTGAAAACTACAATAACCCTACAAGGGCGGAAACTAGGGTTACCTTGAACTGCAAAAACGGATTGATGTAGTAGTTGAATTGACAACACGGGCTCGATAAAAGCTCACGATCTTCTACCGTATTTCTTTGCTGCTAGAATATCGAACTGAGCGTGGGCTCTTTTGAAATCCTTTATGTTTTCTGCTCTTCCCTCTTTACGTTCTATTTTCTAATCCCAGTTATAACACTCTCTTTGATTGCTGTGACGATTCAATCCCTATCACATTGATCCGACAAATATGTGTTCGTCAGGAGGACTAAACGATCTCTGATTTACTTGAATTTTTTACCACAGCTCCGTCTCGACGTCAGGAACATCGTGTAAAACATTCAGCAACTTTCGATTAGTATCGACCAGTCCGAAGTTCTTTAAGTGAGCGTTGTCCGACGCTAGCGATCTTCACTCCTATGTCTCTTGAATGCTCACAGAGACTAGGGTTTGGTGGAAACCCTTCTAGAAGAAAGCCAGGAGGTCAAGGGAAGCTTAGAATGTGAAATCATGCAACCTGAGAGAAGAGCCAAGGTAGCATATATATAGGCTACGATAGGGATCATACGAAGTCAATAAGGAATAGGTTTCCTTATGGAATTAGGAAACCCTAATTCGAACTGAATCAGATTCCTATTTCCATAAATTATAATTCATACCACTAAAGAATTATAATTACACTCCTACCCTTATCTCAAAAATATATTTCGAGCTCCATGTTATTAAATGCTTATTATCTCCCCATGTTAAGATTACAAGTATCCATTAATTAAATATAATTACTGACAATCATATTTAATTAATCTCTTAAAATTCCTTAAAATCCTCTGCTTAACTTATCTGATATGTCGGATACAAAATCCACCTACAGGGTTTGATATAATCAAAACTTATAACCTTTCTCAAGGGGATATCATCACTCCCAAAATTGAGACATGGATTCCATCATTAATTAATATCCACCACACAATTAATATTGCCACCCAATCCAATGAGATATTGATCCATTTAAGGATCTCACCCTTTTGGGGATCAGAGTGTAAATATCAAATGTACGTGTCTATAAACTAACTTAGGATTTAGAGCATAAGCACTCATAATAGCCATGAGGTATTAATTATCTTATAAGTCAGTATAAAGATAATTACCCCAAGTCGGTCCTGTTTAATACACAAAGTGTACCAGCATAGTGAGTTGAAACTATACCGTTTCCCGCAGTCAAGACAAACCTACTACAACACCATTCTGTAGTCCTACTGATGGTGTGTCGAATCCCATCTAAGACTGTAAACCAAAATCTTACATTCTACAATATCTGGTGATTTGATCTTCCGTGTGTAAGCTGAACTCTACACACCAAACCACCTACTACGTAGAATGAGAGACACATATGCATAATATTAAATAAATAATATAATACAAACATTGCCCGCACAGATTCTCATAAAAATGGAATAACTGATTTTATTAAAAATAATAAATTAACTACATAAAGCATGGCTTTTAGTATACATCCCTAACATCACCCACTAAAGAAAATGAAGTACAAGATGTGTCATCCAATCTTGCAGCTCATGGCTCTACAACAATGTGTGATGTTAATAATTCAGATATGGTACATCTAGATGCAGGAATGACTGAAGGAAGCTTAAATGACATATCACTGAAACAAGATCATGGCCAACAATCAACACAGAGCATGCTGCAAGAAATGTGGATGCCTCGCCTATTCTGCAGTCCAGCAACGACAGGTAAGAGGGGAATTGAGCAATCAAAGACTGGGTTGCCAAACATCTAACATTTGAAGATATTGAACTCAGAACACCAATGCATACGAATGCTGGCAACCCTGTACTACTCACAAACTCCCCTCCCAGTGATGGAACAAGACGATCCTTCTTTGAATCAAATGAAGTTGATAACTCCGACCCACAGAGCGTGATGAAGAGTCTGGTGTGTGATAATGATTTCTATTCTATAGTTACTATCAGCTTGGAGAAGGAAGTGAAAAAGCTCAAGGATAGCCTAGAATTGAAAAAGGCAGAATATAATGAACTGTTTAACTATGTACAAGATGAAGCACCTAAAAACATTAAGCCACAATATGTTAACAACATATCAGTGGCATTGCGTATCAAGCTTCTCACTGATCAGCTACAAAGGGTGAAAAGGAGAGAAAAGGGATGTATCGAGGAATTGCAAATAAGACTGGAACAAAAGGATGAAAAAATTGAAAGATTGAGAACCGAGTTGAGCAAAGAGCAATCCACAATAAGGCATCTACAAGCAATTATTTCAAGTGCCAAGAAAAAGGTCAGACTTAACATTCCATAAGAAAATTAATCAATTTGCATATGACATAAAGCTAAACTAGGAATATACTCACATATATCTCTTCTCTTTTAAAATTAGATACAATACATATAATGCAATACTCTGACGTAAAATGTTTCACATAGGGGAATGGAACACGAAACGCATACAAGACTCCACGAAGGATTAAAGGACCCAGAACTCTTCGTTTAACCCCCACTTTGGTAAGGAATATCAGGAAAAGAAAAAAAAAAGATAAGCTGCAATCAAGCCAGCATTCATATGCCCAAATTGGAAAAAGGGAAAAAAATAGCACATTGACAATGAAGCAGCTGCAAACTAGAATAAGGGAAAGCGGAAAGAAATCATGACAGCGGGCCCGAGAGATGGAATATCCAATCGATGTCGATGAAATGAATTTTGACAAACTAAAGGATGAACGGTCTTGTTGCCAGTGTTGGAGAAATCCGACGTATACGATACACTTCCAGACACCGACAAAAACCTAATCCATAAGATGCTCAACGCATATGGAACACTGTAAGTTGATGTCAACATGTTTAATACTACAAATTCCAATTTACTCCCCTTATACAATTCACAATGTTGATACAACAGGACAACGGTCTACAATAATACAGATGGGAAGGATATAGTATCAGCTACTGAATTATGTTTAATAATCCTTATGAAGGAGATATCAGCAAATATAAGTGACAAAATTCAAAAATTCATGATACAAAAAACATAACATAATCAACGGAAACTCTAATGCATTTACTGACAACACATATGTCCTTCTGATAAGGTGATTGATTGTTTTGCTGATATATTGATGACACGGTAATCACGTGGGGAATTCGATGCAAGCTCAAACAACATTGATGGACGGTGCTTTGTTTTCCATAGTTTAAGCTTGGTACATTACATACACACAACATCTGACTTTCTTAGATTAAACCTGTTAACCAACATGCTTCTGACAATTGAACTATACACAGGTATGGCTGCGAAGTGGTGATACTGAATCGCTGGAACAACTTATGGATCCACATATTAGAGATGATAACGACGAATACAGGTACAAGATATTTCCACTGCTCTGTAAAGGTCACAAAATGGGAGCTGAACATTGGACACTAGCTATTTTTGACACACTACTCCAGACATGGAGATACTATAACTCTCTCAGGCTAAGAACTAGTGCCACCAAGGATCCGTACATACAGGGCCTTCTAGATATGGTAATAAACAACACACAACGACTACACACATATTAAAAGTCTTATCAAATTCCTCTGATTTGTAGAAAAACTACATATCAAAGTGGACACCTGACCCAGATATGCAGAGAATGGTTGATGTCATTGACTTACAATAGCAAGTCCTTAGATCATTTGACTATGGTGTTATAATCTGTGACCTAATTGCAAAATACCGCCAACATAATCAAAATAAGGTCAAGTATGACGCCATTGGTACACGTGTTACTTAACACACCTGGTAGATCTTGGACACCTGAAAGCTACAAGGAGTCTTTGGAGCTCAAATTATCGTACTCAAACAAGACCAACTAACACAATGAAAATGCCTATGTGAACATCTGACTGGAAGGGTTTAGTTAGTAGTGTTTAATGTTGTCAATATCAAGATATAAAAAGTATACTTTACTTTTCCAAAGATTTGCAGTGTGGAAGTAAAGGTCGAACCCACAGAGATTGAATACTACCGCGCTTTAATTTTAAAACCAAAATTTAATTAATTATAAAAATGGATTTTGATTTGAATTTAATTAAACTAGTAACAATAAAAATAAATCTAAACTATGAAAGCAATTAAAAGTGTTTTAAATAGTGTTTAAGGGAACCTAGGATTGCAAATCCACCACTAGCTTCATAATAGGAATATTTATGAATTACTTTAGCTTATTAAGTTGGATGATAATGGGGAATTGTAGCTACAAGCCCAATTCCTCTGACAAGAAGATATTCATGGTTCAAGCACCAACATAATCCATCTTCGGTTAGCACAAATTATCCCACACTAAACTAGGGTTGTGATCTAATCCGTCTAACCTAGGCATGGACTATTCGGATACTTGATAGCACAAATCAATAAAGCACCATCACATGTAAACAATCTAAACAAGCACAGCAAGCATAGATCGTTGAGCACATCACAGTCAAAATAGATCTAAGACAAGAATAAATTCTGAAAGTAATGATTTAATCAATAGAAGTACGATTTATTTATAAAAATCCTCTAAACATGTGACTGTCATCCATACATAATAAAACTAAAATAAAAACATAAATAAAACCCTATTACTTGGCTAGGGTTTCATTGAAACCCTAGATTTAGGTTTAGTTGGCCATAGAATTGATGAATAGCAAGAGGTTGATGGAGGAGGCCATGGAAATCCTTGGTCTTCTTCTTCTTCTCCTTGCTTTTCTCTCTTCAATGGCTGAAAATAATGTATATTATGGCTGTATATTGATGTGTATAATGATGTGTAATCACAAAATTGATTTAGAATAGGATTTATATAGAGTTTGGAAGGATTTAGGAAGCTTTCCTAAGTCAAATCGCACTAAAAAAGCTATATTTTGTAATCTGGACGTCATATGCACAAACCACCTTCGCTGGGCACTTTAATTTAATAAAATATGTGTTTTTGATTTTTTCAAAGGTCACTCGCGCGACCCGCTCGCGCGAGGTCCTTTTCGCTGCACTGCGCGACTTTCGTAGAATTACAATAACTTTTTGCTCGGAACTCGGATTGACTCGCCGTTTGAAGCCACGCGTCCGTAACTCAAAGATCTACATTTTATATCTCTGGAGAAATTTCTCAAATCCAAAGTATCCTTTGTCAAAAATGCAATTTTCCGAGACTTCTACTGCATTCAGCTTTCACCAGAACCACCGTTTGAGCCCAGAATGACTTCCAAAGCCACTAATCATTGGGTTTTTGTGCATTTTCATATTAAAGCTCCAAAACCTACAAAATATAGAATACTTATTAAAAATCACTTAATAACTACATGAAATGAGCTAATAAAGCGTATTTTTAGGACTATAAACGGCAACTATTCGTCGCCGATCAGTGTTACTAACAATTTATGAACTATGTTTTTGGAAATAGTGGCAGACATGTTTTGTGGTATTTTTGGTTTGTTTGTTTACATGTTATGAACATATGAAAGATGGTAGGACAAACTTTATGTTTATACTTTCTATGCAAACATATTTTCAATTTTTGCAAATTAAAACAAGTATTCTCATTTTGTTATGCGCAGTCGTTAATCATACTATATTAAGTGACATGTTTATCCATACCCTTATATGTCAAAAATAGAAACTCATTTTTCTATACTCACAAAATTGATCTCACTTTGATAATTCTTCTCACATTGTCCACTCTTTGGATTCAAAATTCCAATGATGTATTACTATGTGTATATTCAAACAAAATTGGTCGAAGTCTAGCTGCATTATATGCAACATAAAAGTGAGTAAATTGGGAAAATAAGTGAGATAATTAACGCACAACCAAATTTGCAAGCAATACACTATTCAAGAATCAAAATCTACGTCATTATTGAATAACATATCATGACCATATTTTAAAGAAAACATATTAAGTCACAAATGTATTCAAAATTTGCTGAACAAATGAATCTACTTCCACTTCGTTTAGCACACTATGAAGTTCAAAATCAATGTAATATGTTATACTGATTGACAAATCAAATACACTACAATTTTTAACACCTTTCCATACATTTTCTTAAAGACTAAATAGTACTCTCTATAGTCATCATTTTACACAACTACTAAAGCATAAAAATATCATATGAAATTATCATTCATCAACATACTAAAATTATCACTTTTTTCCCATCACTACAATCCAATACGCATAAATAATAAAAAATAATAATAACTACATTATTTCCATATGTCTGTAAATGACTCAAAATATCCCAGGAGCGTACAATATCAACTACTAATCACTTCCCTACATGACTTCCTGTTGTGACGTCCTTTCTTACCACACCTCCCACACCTGACAGCACGTAAAAACTCACCCCTCGAGGAATCCTTTTCTTCTTTGGGCTTCCGGGTTGCTTCTTCGTTATAGGTGGCATAATTCCAACAAAATTAGGATCAATCTCTGGCCTACCAAAGGTAACAATCGGGTGTATTGGTTCAAAAATAGATAATTCATAGTATCTTTTAAAGAAGTACGGCTCGATATAATCAAACAAATCTTTCTCAGTTTGCCCACTGCTGCAAATAAGAACAGATACTGCATGCTCACAAGGGAACCCATGATGTTTCCATTTACCACAAGAACATATAGGCTGACCAATATTGACAAGTATAGACGGCTCGCAATGAACCTCATACAAATGCTCACTCGCTGAACTAACCATGCAAGTCCACCAAGATCCAATGCATCTTGTAAACGCTCTTGCATCTCAGGGCATAGTGGACCATCACATTTTTGACACTGCAATCTCATCTTCGCCATATCTTTCATAATCTTAAGACGAATACTATTAATCATGCTAGTAATGGGCCTATGGCGGGCTTCATTGATCAATTTGTTCCATCATTCCACCAAGCTAGATGACATCTCCCCATATTATTGTCCCCTAAAGAAGGCATTACACCAATTCTCAACGGGTATGTTACTCAAAAAAATCACTCACACGTTGTCCACCTTCCTTCAACAACAAATTCAACTTTTGCCGGTAAGTATCAAAATCGAGTGCATATACGCACTCTGACATCATATAAACAATTCGATTACGAAAACCAGATTTAAGCCCTCGAAGCTTGTCCAACAAGTTGAACTTCAAGTGAAACAAACAAAAGCTATGGAAATCATTAGGAAATGCCTCCTTTATTCCATCAATAATACCAAGATGCCTATCAGATATAAATATAATCTTCCGAAAAGGATCCAATATATTCCTCAATTCTTTGAAAAACCAAGACCAATTTTCTTTGTCCTCGGATCTAACAACTACAAACGCAATATTGTACACTTCCACAAGACAATGTTGCAAAAAAAATGTTTTAACACAATACAAAAAACCACTACCATACGCGTAAACTACAATTTCTCACAAAACTAAATTAAATTTTGGGAAAAAAAGGGGAAAATATCACGATATTGCCAATTCAAAATTTCTCACAACTGCAAATCACATTCAAACAGATTAAAAGGTCAAAAAATTGTAGCAAATTTCACAGTCCACATAACAAACAATAAAAATTTTATTCAAAAAATTACTCACAAACTTCTGAAAAACATTAATATCAAAAATGGAAAAAAAAAAAAAAAAAACCTTCATCGATTACTATTATTACCATACGCCTAAACTACAATTTCTCGCAAACTCCATTAAAATTTCTCACACAATATTGTCATATGAAAATAATTTTTAACAAAAAATGAATTTTTTTTCCTTCAGAAAATTGCTCACAAACTTCTGATTTTCTGCCATTAAGGAATAAAGGGCATTCAAGAAGGGAAAAAAAAAAAAGAAGAAGAATAAAGTGAAAAATGATTTTCTGCCATTAAGATCAAGGGATCTTATGTGATTACTAGGTGTATCATACTGTTTGCAGTAATTTGCGCAGGCGTGCCAGAACCAAACGGGCTCGGTGTGTGTGTGTGTGTGCAAACTAATTTCCTATTATGCTTGAGTGAGTGATACTCAAGGCTTTATAGATCTGACTTCTAAACAGAACGATTGTGTATGATAAGTAGGAAAGTACCCTCATCAAAAATCCCTTGGCAATACTGAAGCACACAAGCCATATAGTACTGAGTTTACTGAGTAAATAATCACAAACGGTTTAATAAAATATGAAGATATTTTATTGAATGTTTGGAAAAATAAACAAATCCAAAGAACAAGATCAGAACAGGCTCTGATTATCCAGAAGGATGAAATAACAAAAAAGGGCAGACCTATTTGCTATGAGAAAAGTGAGAACTCAAAGGTGTAGATGCCTTGAATGCAGTGTATTGAGTGCTGTCGAAAGCTGAGACGCAGGGTCAGGTTTGAATGTTGTGTATGCTGTGTATCGAGATGATGCGGAGTCCTTTGCACGATTGTCCTGCCTCCATATTTATAGCGGCCTTTGGGAATTCTGATTAAGAAAGAACTCCCTTAACTTGCTCCTTAAGCAGTCCTGATTGATTGGCCAATTGATAGTGGCAGAATCCTTCCCAATCTCCAACTCTTGCCTTATCTTTATCTTGATTGAATCAATCCCAATATTTTAGGGATTGGCCTTCCAATTCTAATTGGACGTGATTAGATGTCTTTCTGAAATGGACTCTGTTTCCTTAACAATCCATATGACGTCGTTATGACAGCTGTAAGCAACACTGCCTTCCTTTGTTCGTCCATCGGGCTCATCAATTATCTCCTTAGTTAAATCGGGCTCATACAAGCCCGTCTGTTGTATTTTCTGTCTTCCATGCCCGATGATGATATTGTGAATGCTCGCCGTCGATCAGGCTCATACAACCGGCTCTTACCTTTTCTTCACACATGGTGTCTGATTGCCAAGTGTATCCTTCTCAACAATCATCGGGCTTCCATTCTGACACCGTGTTATATTTTACGGATGCCAGATCGCTCACCCTTTCTTAGCCTTAAAAACGAACACCATGTTCGTCGTAGCTCACTTACTCCGAGGGTGATGCCCGCTGATATACCAGCCTTGTCTTCCTAGACTGCGTGACATCATCTTCCTTAGCCCGATGGGCTTTGCAATCTATGGGCTGGCCATCTTTAATCCCAACTCATTGTATCACTCGGGCTCAAAGGGGGCTCAAAAACCTTTGACGGTTTTTGGGTGCAAACACATACATCTCAATTTAAGAGAAATTATCCAATGTGACGGCCACACTAGTAGGATTTTCACCGCAATTTGAGTATTATGTGGGTCAAGTGCTATTGTAATGAAAAAATTACATCAAATAATTTATCCTAATTTGATATCAAAATGTTGTAACGTTCGGTCCCAAAATTTTATAATCAGGTCCCAAAATGTTATAACTTTGAAAATTATTTTGCTTTAAAGTGATTTTCTAGTTACAACATTTAGGGCATGCTTACACCATTATATATAGAACCTAACTACAACATTTTGGAACAAAAACTACGAAGATGCGCTATTAAAAAGGCTACAAAGATGTATATATTATACATCCAAAACTACTGGGATGCACCATAGAATTTTCCTTACATAAAAGTAAAAGTATAAAGAAAAAATTCTTATTTCTCTTGATTAAGTTTTATGGGTCTACTGAAAACAATGCAACAGTTGAAACGTAAAGGAGGAGCTTGTGAAAGTTGCTAGTGAACAACTAGATATTTCATTTTTTTTTACCGAAAAAAAAAACTATTACATTGTTTTTGTAGGAGTAAATCCGATGGAGCTTCCCTATTTTTAGCTAATTTGGAACATTAATGCCTTCTCTACTTTCAAAAATTAAAATTAAACTGACCGACTCTTAAGGGCTCGCATGGTAACGTTGTCATTGACAGACACACAGAAGGGCAAGGTGGGACTCAAGACACCCACCCCCCCCCCCTTAAGTTTTGAAAAACTATACATTTACACTATAAAAAATAAAAAATTTATAATTAAGCCCTCCTTGAATATTATAAAAGCACCCCCCCCCCCCCCTTGATATTATGAAATTATCATACTAAGATCCCTCTCTCTTATGTTTTTGTACTAATTATAAAGTATGTATACAAAATATGCATAAATAGGTTCAAAATATGTATAAAGAGGTCTAAATTTATTTTCCCCCTGGCTTGATTTTCTAGATCCGCCCCTGAATGTTGTGGTTTTTTTCTTTCATTTTGTATTGATGCCTGCTTCTAATTCAATGCAAAAATGAAAACCAAAAATCACAACATTACCATGCCCTTAGAATTATTTAGCTAGGAGACTACATTAGGTTCGGGAGTTCAACGCATTGAAGCCGTTCTTATTTTTGAGCAACCTGTCTATGCGAGTCAAATGATACTAACAATTAGGGGTACAACTCGGGCGGGATCCAAAGGGTTTTGGCTCTGCCCAGGTCCAAGCCTGAATTCAAGCAATTTGCCTAAGCCCGAGCCCGAGTCCAACATAAACCCGAACTTTTCAACCCGAGCCCAGTTTGTGATTTAGTATTAAAGCCCGAGTCCAAGCCCGAATTGTAAAAAAAAAAATTGGTGCAAACCAATTTTTAGTATGTAAACACCAATATGTAGAGTATCAAATCTATTTTTTTTTTTGTTAGATTTAGGAAAAAACATTCATCTATAAATTTAGTGCTTGAATAATATCTAATAGTGTATTCTTATCACTAAAAAACACTAATCTAATGTAAAACATAATACATAAATATAATTCAGGCTTAGGCTCTGGTTCCACAGGTTAACATAATTCTGCTCAAGCCTGGCTCGAATTGAATTCGGACTTGTATTTTTCTGTCCAAGCCCACCCATGGAAAAATTATCGCGGGCCCAAGTCCGGCAATTTTCGGACTGGGCCATGGGCATAGGTTGACCCGCTCGAGTTGCACCCCTACTAACAATCATCCACAAGTTACCAAATATTTGATAAGACATGGGATATTGGGTAGACAATTAAGGTGTGCACTGAAAAAAATCTAACTCAGGATGTCTTGGTTTTTAGTTCCAATCAAGTTTTATGGATGCATGGGTTTATAGTTCCAAATTAACAAGTTTCTTTTCAACTGAACGACTCTGGCGGGGTATGGTTGCAGTTTGTACATTGCTAATCAAATTCTTGAATTTCCTAACCGAGCGTATCCCTTCTTCTTGTTTAGCCGACGACTCATATATATATATATATATATAATTTGATTACAGTCATTAGTGTGAATGAAAGAGTTTGGTTGTTAGTTTCATCTTCTCTATTTTCTTCAATATCTTTCTTGGTATCAGAGCGCATTGAGAGACCACTGTCTCATATCAATGGCTTCAAACTCATCCACTACTTCTGCAACCTCATCTTCGTCTCTTTCCTCTGCTTCATCTTCGTATTCACCCATTTATCTTCTATCGAATATATGTAATTTGATTACAGTCAGACTTGATTCAAGTAATTATGCGGCATGGAAGTTTCAGTTTTGTGCGATTCTCAGAGCTCATTTGCTGTTTAGATTCATTGATGGAACAACCATGTGTCCAGAAAAACTCTTAAGAAATGAGCAAGAAACAATTACATATCAAATTAGTTCTGAATATCATAATTGGATAGTGCATGATCAAGCGTTAATGACCTTGATCAATGCAGCATTGTCTACTAACTTTATCACACATTGTGGGCTACAATACATCAAAGAAGTCTTGGGATGCTCCGGAGAGGAGGTTCTCTTTGAACACTCGATCAAACATTCTACAACTAAAGACAAATTTATAGACCATATATACTCTTATCTCTTGAAATTGTTATAGGGAGCTGATCCTTATGTTTCTTATCATGGCTTAACTACTTTGTGTCCTTCATTGATGACTATTCTCGATTCACTTGGATTTATCCTCTTACACATAAATCTGAAACATTTGCCAAGTTCACTCATTTTAATGCTCTTGTTGAAAATGTGTTCAATTTAAAAATCAAAATTCTAAGAAAAGATGGTGGTTGTGAATATAAGAAAACAGAATTTCAGAATTTGCTTTCCTCTAGTGGGATTCACCATCAAAGGTCATGTCCTCACACCTCTCAGCAAAATGGAGTTGCTGAGAGTAAGCACAGACACATAGTCGAGACTGGTATCACTCTCTTATCTACTGCTTCCTTGGATCCTAAATTCTGGTTTCATGCATTTTCTACTGCTGCATATATCATCAATAGGATGCACAGTCCTAATACATTTAATCAATCACCTTTTCAAATCCTACACTCTTAACTTCCTAATTATAATTCCATGAAGGTGTTTCGATGTGCTTGTTATCCTTTACCAGACCTTATAACAAAAATAAACTTGAACTCAGGACTATTAGGTGTCTCTTTTTGGGGAATCCATCAGATTATAAAGGTTTTCTCTGTCTTTTTTTTTTTGCTCAAAAACTAAAATTCTATTAATGAAAATCAAACCATACAAAGGAAACCAAACAAACAACAAAATAAAAGAAAAGAACAAGCAAAGGCAAAACAACCAAGAGTACAATAGATAAGGAAGCATAAGCGACCACAGAAAACCTTATGTCAGCTGCAAAAGAAATCGACCACTGCGCCACAAGGACCGTCGAGTAGAAAGATCCAGAACCCATGACAACTTCAAACTTGTAGATGATAGAGACCACCAGATTTTCTCTGTCTTGATCTTTCTAACAATCATTTATACATATCCAGACATGTTGTGTATAATGAAATATCATTTCTTGGAGATGTTTTTGTGTACTTTCATCAAGCTAGCACCTATGTGGTGCCCCACACACAATGAGGCAGTGATTCGTCGTGAAAAGTGCATATTTCTAGTGTATTACGTAGTATTTTATGCATACTTTATCCCCAAAGTCCCTACATTTAGGTTCATTCTAATAACAATGTTCTTTTTATTGTGTTAATGCTAAACTATATGTTTTTGCATGGTTTTATAGGTATTAGGATGTAAATCAATGAAGTGGAGCTAAAGAAAGTGATTCTGGTGGATAGAACAACAGAAGCAGCTGAGAAAATGGCAATTTTGACAATGATGACTTCAGATTTGGAAGATTTTCCCAGAGACATGAAATGTAGATCTTTGAGTTACGGTCGCGTGGCCGCAAACGGGAGGTCAATCCGAGGTCCGAGTAAAAAGTTATGGCCATTCTCCCATCGGTGTGCAGAGCTGTCAAAATCAGAGGAGTTCAAGCGATTGAAGAGAGTTCAATCGATCGAACCTTCGATCGATCGAACTGAGCTCGATCGATCGAACCTTTTATTCACCCAAAAGTTGCGTAAACTCTGTGGGAACCCTATATATACGTCCTTTTGACGCCAGACGAAGGGAGGACGCTCCAGAACGCACAGAACAGCAGTTTAGGGTAGTTTTAGGGTTAGTTTAGGAGTAGATTAGGTTAGATTCATATTCTTCTTCATCTTTTTCATTAATATACTGAAGATTACTCAAGATTGATGTTGATTACAAGTTCTATTCAGGTTTATTCCAGGTTTTTATGTTCCTTTATCTCTATTTGATTGTTTATTAGTTTAGATGTTAATGATTGTTATGTTTTTCTATTCCTGCACTAGTTTAATCATGTTTCTGTAGTTTAGACGTTGGAAATATGTGATGAAATATTGATTCTTAGCCTCTGCCATGTATGATATAGAAACCTTGGGCTCGATCGATCGAAGGTATTTCGATCGATCGAACCAGAGATAGTCAAGCGATCGAAGATAGTTCGATCGATTGAAGGATGATGCTGTCCGATCGATCGAGAGCGCTTCGATCGATCGAACTTGCAGAATCTTGAGATGATTCTTTGAAGTATTCCATGACTTTCTGTTTTAGAAATCTGTCATCAAATTGTCCCAATAAGCTCAGTTTGTCACAACAGTTTTTAGAACTTAAAGCCTTAAGGCTATTTTCTTCAATGACTTTTGAAAACCACTTTGAATGCTAATACCATTTAGAGTGCAAGTAATAACCATTGTTTTAAACCGTCTTCCATGTATTTTACTCAAATGTGATGATGTAGTCCCGGTCATGAAAGGGCTATTGATTCTTTATCTTTAGAAAAATACGGAATACTGAAAAGGAATGAACTCCATAGAGCATTAATGAATATGCATGGTAGATGGTTAGGATTGATGTGGATTCTCGTATTTCCAGCACCTTTAGTTTATTTATTTCATCAGTTATGTTTCTATATGCTTAGTTTATTATTTACTTTACTTTAATTAATTAGGATTTGTAGAACCTCCACTTCTATATTCTTATTTTCTTTTTCTTTAGGTTTAACTTAGTAGATATTCTTCCTATTCCTTCCCTGTGGGATCGACCTGGACTTCCAGTACTATATTACTTGCACGATCACCTACACTTGGGTGTTGCACAAGAGCGCACAACTATTTAGTCGTGTCAAGTTTTTGGCGCCGTTGCCGGGGAAGGCAACTAGGTTAGGATTTTACTAAGTTTTTCCGTTTTTCTTCTTTTACTTAAAAAAAAAAAAAAGAAAAAAAAAAAAAAAAAAATCATTGGACTTTTTCTCTCACAAAAAAAAAAATTTCTTTTGTTTAAATATTTTGGGTAAACATGTCTTATCCATATTACCCTCCATACAACACAAATACCACGAATTGGTACACATTAGGTAATGAGAATTATACCCCGAGTTGGCAAGCACCCACATATGATACACATTATCAACCTGAGTGCTACCAATCACCACAATGGGAAAACCATCGTGTTAGTCCCCCATGTTATCCAACGTATCAAGAACCTCCACCTGGAGATTTCTATCAATCGCAATGGGGATATAACCAAAATGATTGTGTAGGATATAGTAGTAGTTCCCACGATTACCAAATGCACCAAGACTTTCCTTCTGGGGAGTCTTGCTCACAAACACAATGGGAAGGGGACTATTACCAACAACAATGGGGTGAAACTTCATATAGTTATAATGAGGAGAATAACCAAGTTGAGGATAATGGTATGTTAGAATTGCTGCTTAGTGAAATGAAAAGGCTAGAGAGTGCAATTGATAAATTAGGAGCTAGATATCAACAAGCATTTGATAGCCAACCTTTAGAAGACTATACCAGTCCTTCAATGCTACAACCTGAATTTCAAGACACTAACAATGGAATGGAATTAGAGGACAATGATGGGTTCATACCGAGTGAGGTTAACAACTCATTTGAGAAAGTGATAACCCAACAAGAACTCCAAAACCAAACCATTGAGCATGAAGTTGTAGAACTATCTTCTCCTCAACATACAACCCCAGACATTAACTCCTTCACTGCCTTGATAAAGTTGCACAATCTCTTTGTCCAGAGTACTTCAATAGATGACACATATAGTGAGGAGAGTTGCGAGGATGAGAATGAGGTTTTAAAAGATGACGAGAGTTTAGGTGATTGCACGCAATTAGGAAAGGAAGAGTCCCCTGTTGACTCTACCCCTACCTTTGATAGTGACCCTAGGGAGGATGTAATTGAAAAATCTAAATCCTGTTTAGATTCATGCGATATTCATGAACCCTCACCTCTTTCGACCGAAGAGGTGGTGTCACCAAGTTCCCCATCACCTATCCTTGCTATCAATCAAAGCTCTCGTCCTGAGCTTGAATGTTATGTGTACCCCATTCGTGAACAAACAGAATGTGTTGTGGAAGAGGATGGTAAGGATACTAGCACATGTTCTTCACAAAATTTTAACTTTCAAAATTCTTTGAGAGAAGACTTGGAAAATATGGGGCCCACTTTAGATGATCTGAAAATTCAACAAGAAGCTAGCAATCTTCTAGACTGCTTGACCTTCTTGAGTGATTATGACATTGAGGCCCAAATAGATAGCTTTATTCAAGTCCAGTCCAAAACCATGTGCATAGAACAGAAATTTAATTCCTATGATTATATCTCCACAATTTCTGTTCTAGGACAAGAGGAGGGTAGTGAAGCTTCATTGGAACATCACTTCAACCCTGCCCCTTTTATTGAACCATGGCCTCCCCCTGTTTTTAGTATTAAAATAGAGGCTGTTATAGGAAATACCAACACCAAAGATCGTTTCTTGCATATAATTCCTAAAAAGTGTGGTATTCCTTTTATAACTGTCCCCAATAACTTTGGAAGCCATTGGTTTTGCATCATCTCCTCTGACCTTGAGCCTGACATTAGTTGGGGGGAGTTGCATTTTTATGAGGATCCCAACATTCTTCTCACTGTTAAATTATTTTATTGGGAAGATCCTCAAAAATTTCGGTTGTTAATCTATGATAAAAATTTTGATTAACTGAATTTATTTACTGAGTGGTTGTAGTATATTCTCTATTTTTCCTTGTTGCTACTAATGATTTTGCAGGTAACTTGAAAAAAAAAAATTTGGATATTAATGCCTCGAGGTAACATCCTTCCTTCTCTCGCTTTACTTTACATGTCCATGTGCATAGTTTAGAACATTGGGGACAATGTTTAGTTTTAGTTGGGGGGAGTGAGTCATTGCATGCCTCGTTTATTTCTTTTTATGGTTTCGTGTCAATATACCTGCTTAGCAACATGACTCAGTAAATCAAAATTGCAAAAATTTTGAAATTTTTAATGGTTCTTGTATTTCTCTCATAGTTAATGTAGTTAGTTATGATGCATTAGTGTTATTTTCTGTATGTTATTAGTATGTGATATACTATGGTAGTTTCTTTACTATCTTAGTTATAGTATGTTCTATGTTTTTTTAATCTTCAAAATACTTTGAGCACGTTGTGACAACCTTGTACTTAGCTAAAATGGATTAGTAAGCATAGCTTAAGTGTCTTGAAAGACTGTAGTGGAGACTAATAACCCAAGTGAGCTTTTGTGCCATTCTTTGTTTTTGAGGGTTTTATAAAATTACTCTTACTTTTTGAAAAGCGTATTCATTCGTTGAAAGTCTCATTTTTCTTTTTGACTGATTACTAGAAGAGAACGTTCAGGATTTACCAAACTTTAGAACTCTTGAATTTACTGAAATGAATTATCCTATTAACTTAGAAGATGATTTAGGCCATCTTTTGACCATACATGGATAATACAGCCTTGGCCTACCTCTATGCTATTCCTTTACTTCACCTCTTGAGCTTATCATAATCACCTTGTCTACACAATCCTAAAGTCAATACCTAACTCCAAATTAGGAGTTCAAGCCTCAGTTCTTTATCTAGGAATGATTGGGATGTGTTATCTTAACAAGAAGTTTGGTTCTGTGAATAAGGGAAAGTTGGCAAAGAAAAAAAAATGAAAAAAAAAAAGAAAAGAAAAAGAAAAGAAAATAAAAGAAAAAAAAAAAGCATGAAAAGAAAAAAAAAATGCCAATGGTTGTGACAAAAGAAAAAAAGGAATGAAAAGAAGAGTGTGAAAAAAATAAATAAAAGAAAAGAAGAAGAAAGAGATTGGAGATGTGGGAAGTTTGAAAAGTAATAGTAGACATTCCAATCACATCCTTTGACCCAATTGAATATCACGAGCTTTTTTCTTCTTAATCTAACACCTCTTTTTCAAAGTCCTGATGATTTTAAGTAAATTGGATTTGAAGTTAAGGTATTGAGAGAGTTATCCACGGTATCTCGCTCTTCTAGTGAAAAGTATCATTTCATGAGACTTTGTGCACTAAAATGTCCGTTTTTCTACTTAGATATGAGAAGCATTAGATTCCATTTACAATTACTCTTTATAGCTTCCATATCATGAGTGATAATTATTACACCTAATTCGGAGTGATTTCATCTTAAGAGTGTAATCCCGGTGAGAGTTGAGTCAAAATGAACGTCTTGATAGTATCTTAGGTTATGCAAGCTTTGAAATTGAAGTTTTGTATTTTGGTTGTCCATTCACACACACACTTGAAGATTAATAGGTATGGAACATTCTAATGACTTTGATAGTAGATTAACTATAGTGTGTGTATTGCATTGCTATGGCTTACTAGAGAGTTTCATGAGATTGTTGAGCTTAACTATATTGCTAAATGAGAGGAAAAATTTCTTGACAACATTTAAATGAGAACCATTACTATAAACATGAATTTTGTGGGTAGATTCACTGCAAACCCTCACGAGACAACACTCGTCCACTAGGGGGAACCTAGAGGTTTAAAGGCTTGTTGCATATGCTAAATGCAATCGCGATCCTGCGAAAGTGAGTTAGGATTTTTACTTTATTTTATTTTATTTTCAATTTTTAGAGTTAAATAAACACTGTTGTAGTTCGCTTCATTGCTAGGGACTAGCAACGAGCTAGTTGGGGGGTGTGATTCGTCGTGAAAAGTGCATATTTCTAGTGTATTACGTAGTATTTTATGCATACTTTATCCCCAAAGTCCCTACATTTAGGTTCATTCTAATAACAATGTTCTTTTTATTGTGTTAATGCTAAACTATATGTTTTTGCATGGTTTTATAGGTATTAGGATGTAAATCAATGAAGTGGAGCTAAAGAAAGTGATTCTGGTGGATAGAACAACAGAAGCAGCTGAGAAAATGGCAATTTTGACAATGATGAATTCAGATTTGGAAGATTTTCCCAGAGACATGAAATGTAGATCTTTGAGTTACGGTCGCGTGGCCGCAAACGGGAGGTCAATCCGAGGTCCGAGTAAAAAGTTATGGCCATTCTCCCATCGGTGTGCAGAGCTGTCAAAATCAGAGGAGTTCAAGCGATTGAAGAGAGTTCAATCGATCGAACCTTCGATCGATCGAACTGAGCTCGATCGATCGAACCTTTTATTCACCCAAAAGTTGCGTAAACTCTGTGGGAACCCTATATATACGTCGTTTTGACGCCAGACGAAGGGAGGACGCTCCAGAACGCACAGAACAGCAGTTTAGGGTAGTTTTAGGGTTAGTTTAGGAGTAGATTAGGTTAAATTCATATTCTTCTTCATCTTTTTCATTAATATACTGAAGATTACTCAAGATTGATGTTGATTACAAGTTCTATTCAGGTTTATTCCAGGTTTTTATGTTCCTTTATCTCTATTTGATTGTTTATTAGTTTAGATGTTAATGATTGTTATGTTTTTCTATTCCTGCACTAGTTTAATCATGTTTCTGTAGTTTAGACGTTGGAAATATGTGATGAAATATTGATTCTTAGCCTCTGCCATGTATGATATAGAAACCTTGGGCTCGATCGATCGAAGGTATTTCGATCGATCGAACCAGAGATAGTCAAGCGATCGAATATAGTTCGATCGATTGAAGGATGATGCTGTCCGATCGATCGAGAGCGCTTCGATCGATCGAACTTGCAGAATCTTGAGATGATTCTTTGAAGTATTCCATGACTTTCTGTTTTAGAAATCTGTCATCAAATTGTCCCAATAAGCTCAGTTTGTCACAACAGTTTTTAGAACTTAAAGCCTTAAGGCTATTTTCTTCAATGACTTTTGAAAACCACTTTGAATGCTAATACCATTTAGAGTGCAAGTAATAACCATTGTTTTAAACCGTCTTCCATGTATTTTACTCAAATGTGATGATGTAGTCCCGGTCATGAAAGGGCTATTGATTCTTTATCTTTAGAAAAATACGGAATACTGAAAAGGAATGAACTCCATAGAGCATTAATGAATATGCATGGTAGATGGTTAGGATTGATGTGGATTCTCGTATTTCCAGCACCTTTAGTTTATTTATTTCATCAGTTATGTTTCTATATGCTTAGTTTATTATTTACTTTACTTTAATTAATTAGGATTTGTAGAACCTCCACTTCTATATTCTTATTTTCTTTTTCTTTAGGTTTAACTTAGTAGATATTCTTCCTATTCCTTCCCTGTGGGATCGACCTGGACTTCCAGTACTATATTACTTGCACGATCACCTACACTTGGGTGTTGCACAAGAGCGCACAACTATTTAGTCGTGTCAGGCAGCGCCACACAGGATTGTTAGGTCATTTAAATTTTTTGTGGTGGGTTCCATTGTTTGTGTGGCGTGCTTCTATTGGTTATGAGGTACCAAATGGCATGCCACGTGGTATCTTGGGGGTACCTGTGGATACTCGTAGTTTTACCCATGCTTATAAAAAAAATTTCAAATTTCAAAATTCAAATACGAGTCGCCACTTAATTTTTACAGGAAAACTAAGAAACCATTTTAAAAGCAAACCGATCTTTTGGAAACTAGAGATTTCTAGGTCCGGGGATTATGGAATGAGAGGGGAAAGAGCCCGACGGACTAAAACACCCCATCTCATCCTATCTCATGATAGGCCTCTACTCAATATCCTTTTTAATCGAATTATTAATCTAAGCATGCACTCAACTAATACATATATATATATATATGTACATTACAAAAGAATGTCGAAAGTGGTGTAAGATTGCTAATGATAAAACGGTGTACAAAACTACATAGTTCAAATAACAAGCAAAATGATATACAAATAGAGAACAAGGAAACTTACCCGGATCTAGCTGCGATATAGAAACGTGCAATGCATGCAAATAATATAAAACCTAAAAAAATGAGTCTCTAATTCATATATACTCATAAAGCAAACCCTAATCTAAGGTGTCACGCATGAAGTCAAATATCAATAAAAACAAGAAGTAAAATAAAATAGAGAGGTGTTGAGAAATCATATCCCAATAGCGCTACAAAACAAAGGGTTAGTCCACATGCTTTGAACAAGATATAATATTAAAATCTAAGCATTACACCAAACTTCTAGCTTAATTCTATCATGCATGGAAATAATTGATATAATTATGAGTTCCTTCTAACTAGTTGGAAATACAACATCTCTATAGATATACAAGTCTCAACTAGGAGTCAATGATGTCCATATAGAGATGGTATAATCCCAACATGGTCACAAGGAACTCACAACAAGGTTCAATTGAATGAAACTTATCCCAAAAATAAGTCCTAACTACAAGTATCAACATGCATGGATAAATGCATGGACATGAACAAGAGTAAGCTATGAATTATTCATTGATTTGGATCATTTATTCTATGGATTTAGGCTCAATTAGTCATAATCAAAACATGGTTTAAGCCTTAGGTTATAGAAAAGTCATTTGGATCATGATTAGTATGTTTCATTAAAGCTGTAACAGAGTTTCAGAATTTACAGAGAAGAAACCTGAGATTGAAAAATAGAAAACGCATAGATCCCATGCTTTGATCTTAATAATTTTTGGATATGATGTACCTCTGTGAGTCTAGTTTCTAACCCAAATAGAAAATTGAAAATCAAATGGTTCAATCTCTTGAAATTGGGCAAAACAAGACATCACTCAGAAATTTACAACTCTCGGTCCAGAGTTTTTGTATGATTTTTTTAAAAATAGTAAATAAATCCAAATTACTCCAATCTTTTTAGGGGATCTCTTTAACACATATAACTATATAGAAAAAATTATTTGAGGTCAAAAGTATTTGGTTAAGGCTCTGATCTACTTAAATCAAAACTACCTTACTATTATGAAATTTTGGACAGAGAGTAACTAGTTCATGAATCCTAAGACCAAACCATGCTAAGTATAAAATTTCACCAAAACAAAATTTGTTGTGATACATATATGAGTTATGAACACTCTCCAATTGATCTCATTCAATTCCAATGGACCATGATTTATTGAAAAATCCTTGATCACAGTTGGATAATGAACTCATCGCACCAATATTGCTATCCAAGTTACGAAAAATGACAATTCAATTCCTCTCCAAGTTAATGATCCTTGATGAATATAAACTTGTTTTATTCTATTATCCTCTCAAATTAATGATCCTTAGAGACTAGATATGACCAAATCCAAACAAACCTTCATGGAATATGGAAATAGGACTCGATGAGACTTCAAATTAAGGGGTCCAAATCATAAATCAAGAGTTGGATCCACTAATTATGGATGGATTTAACTATGATCCATTTTATTTCCCATATAAATCATTAGATTATTGAGAATTGAAGGATCAAGCTCATGGGAGTTGAATGAGATTTTGAAGATCTCACAAATCCCATGAGTAAAAATACAAACAAAGAAAAGGTGAAATCAAAATTTTGTTGATGATCCAAACTAAATTTTACTTTAGAATGTATTTGATCTTAAACCCAAGACTTATTTAGATCCAAATCAATGGGGACGAATGAAATATCAATCACAATTCTAGTGGTGTGTGATGAAATGAGGTAGGAAGAGACTTTTTGAAAATGTGTAAAAATCCTATAGATCTATGAATTGTGATTGAATTCTAATCGAAATCTAAGTGGAATTTAGAAGTTTACCTCTAATAACGTCAGGATTTTCTTGATTCTTGCTGAAGATCTTCTAATTCTTCGAAATTCTTTGGTTTTCTTCAAAATTCTCTCAATTCTCTCTATATTTTTCTAACATTTCTTTACTTGTCCAAAAAGCTCCCAGTAATGGAGATGAACATCTCCTTATATAGGCCATTTCCATGGGGTTGGATTGGTAAATTTGGGTTAAAAATCCATGTGCAATGATATTCCATACGTATTGAAAAAAAATAGTCTGTTACAACGGGTGGCACTCACTGAGTTGTCTGCGGCACTCCCTGAGTGTCAGCGTGGCGCTGAGTGCCGCTGGCTATGTCATGCTCCGTTTCTAACAGAATTCCACCCTTTTTATTTATTTTTCAAATATATACTCAATAGATTATATATACATATATTTTACATAGATATTTTTTAAAATTCCTTTCTTCCCCCCTTTTTTTATTTTCTTTTCAAATTATTTTTATTCCTTATATTGAAATTAATTTTCAAACTGTCTTTCTTATATTTTATATCCGAGTTTCCCTGAACACCCGGTCTCTCTCTTCTTTCTTCTTTTTTTTTGAAAACTTTTATTTGGACTGAAGAATCCTCCGAAGAACTTGAATCATTCAGAAAACCTTCGAAGTTTGTCGGACCTTGTCATCATTGGTCTAGAGGTAATCATCCCCTGAATTTGATTGTCTATCAAAATTGGGGTGTCTACAGTTTGCCCCTCTTCGGCAAAGCTTGTGAAGCAACGCATATCACAAGTGAATGTCGAAGCCTGTGTGAAGAAAAGCCTTTGACTGAACTGTTGAATTCAGATCAAACAAAGTGCGTTGCAAAAACAGTCGCATAGACGGTTGGTGCTGGTCGTGCTCAATAATGAGCTGCCTACGTATCCCAACGGGAATCAAACCATGACGTTGTTCGAGTAAGGTGAGCTGCCTACGTATCCCAATGGGAATCAGACCATGACGTAGTTCGGGCAAGTGACTACAGTCAGGCATAAACAATCACACTGATGAATGCACCTATCCTATCGTGATGCACATGCTCATGCAATGCTTCCAGGGGAATGAAATGAATTTCATGACCATACTAGCGTTATGCTTGCCCTACTGCATGCTTTTTCTATATGATGCATGCTGCACAAAGCAGTAACCAATAAAATTACCGAATGAGGTTGGTGCAAATCCGTTACGAAGATCGAGAATATAAAATCGTTATATTTCCAAAGCGAGGCCATCACAAATCTGTTGCGAGAGCCGAGAATGCAAATCCGTTACATTCACAAACTTTGGTCAATGTAAATCTGTTACGAAGATCGAGAATATAAATTCGTTATATTCCCAAAGCGAGGTCTTCACAAATCTGTTGCGAGGACCAAGAATGCAAACCCGTTACATTCCCAAATTTAGATCATTGTAAGTCTGTTGCGAGAATCGAGAATATATATCCGTTACATTCCCGTAATGAGGTCAATGCAAATCCTTTGTGAGGACCAAGAATGCAATCTGTTACATTCTCAAACTTTGATCAACGTAAATCTGTTACGAAGATTAAGAATATAAATCTGTTATATTCCCAAAGCGAGGTCGACACAAATTCGTGGCGAGAACCGAGAATGCAAATCCATTACATTCTCAAACTTTGATCAACGTAAATCCGTTACAAAGATCGAGAATATAAATCCTTTATATCCCCAAAGTGAGGTCATCACAAATCCATTGCAAGAGTCGAGAATGCAAATCCGTTACATTCTCAAACTTTGATCAATCGTAAATCCGTTACGAAGATCGAGAATATAAATTCTTTATATTTCTAAAGCAAGGTCAACACAAATCCGTTGTGAGGACCGAGAATGCAAATCCGTTACATTCTCAAATTAGGTCAAATTGGCTTAATTCAGTTCAAAACTCCTAAGATCCAGGAGTTGATCATATTCAGATTCAATTCAATCTTATATTCTTAAAATTGCGAGTCAATCAGACTCAACTTATTTCAAATTTTCAAAATCACGAGTCAGTTAGACTCAAATTATTTTAATTTTCAAAATCAAAATTCGAATCAGACTTAAATCGATTCATTTTCAAAATCAGGAGTCAATCAGACCCCACTTAATTTGAATGTCTTCAAAATCAGGAGTCAATATCAAACTCAAATCAATTCAATCTTCCAAAATCAGAGGTTAATCATACTCAAATCAATTCTTTTTCAAAATCAGGAATCAATTAAACCCCATCGAATTTGAATATTCTCAAAATCAGGAGTCAACATCAGACTCAAATCAAATCAATTCTTTTTCAAAATCAGGAATCAATTAGACCCCATCAAATTTGAATATTCTCAAAATCAGGAGTCAACATCAGACTCAAATCAATTTAATCTTCCAAAATCAGAGGTTAATCGTGCTCAAATCAAATCGTTTTCAAAATCAGGATTCAAATTTATCAAAATCATGAGTCAATTAGACTCAAATCAATTTAATTTTCAAAATCAGGAATCAATCAATCTCAACTTAATTCAATTCTTTCAAAATTAGGAGTCAATTAGACTCCATTAAACATTTCAAAAATCAGGTCAAGCGTAGTTTACCAAAGTAGGAGGATTTGAAGGAAAAGGTCTCAAGAAAATTATTTTTTGAGGAGATCGAGGTTGATTGACTGTTTAAATAATTCAACCCCATCTAGGTCCATAAGATAGGTAGCCCCTTAGGAGAGAAGTGTCTTAATGATGTATGGTCCGATCCAGTTGGGTTTGAATTTTCCTCTAAGGTCATAAACGGGCGCTTTAAGCTTTTTGAGGACTAGGTCACCCTTATCAAACTTCCTTGGGCGAACCTTTTTGTTGAAAGCACGAGCTATCCTTTTCTAATATTCCCAAGTGTGGTTTATTGCAGCCCAGCTGTTCTCATCAAGTAGCATTAACTCTTCATACCTTGCTCGCACCATTCAAGTTTGGTTACTTCACATTTTGCCAAAATCCTAAGAGGGGCTATTTCTATTTCAACTGGAATGACAGCTTCCATCCCATGGACTAACGAATACGGCGTAGCACCCGTTGAAGTTCTTACAGAAGTCTGGTACCCCCATAATGCAAATGGTAGTTTTTCGTGCCAATCCCTATATGTATCCGTCATTTTTCCCAGAATTGCCTTAACATTCTTATTCATTGCTTCTACTGCTCCATTTGTTTGAGGCCTATATGGGGAAGATTGGTGGTGGGTGATCCTATTCTTCTCTAAGAACAGGATGACTTCTCCTTGGAAATGACTACTATGATCAGAAATGAACTCACTTGGAACCCCATATTTGCAAATTATATTCTTCTCAATACAATTCACCACACCTTTGGCTTTCAAAGTTTTATATGATGTTGGTTCTACCCACTTAGTAAAATAATCTATTGCCACAATTATATAGCAGTCCCCGTTAGAAGCCTTTGGAACCACTTCACCAATAATGTCAATACCCCACACAAAGAAGGGCCAAGGGGTGGTCATGCTATAGAGTTGGGAAGGCGGGGTATTCATCAGTTTTGCATGGATTTGACACTTATGGCATTTTCTGACATACTCACAGCAATCCTTATCCAAGGTCATCCAATAATATCCTTGTCGAATTATCTTCTTTGCTAACATGTGCCCATTCATGTGGGGTCCACAAACTCCTTCATGTATTTCCTCCATCATCCTTCTAGCTTCTCTTCCATATAAACATTCCAAATTATACCCGGTATAAGACTTTTTCCACAACTTACCCGCGTAGATTACAAACTGGGCAGAGAACCTCCAAATTACCTTTTTATCCTTCTCTGAAGCTCCCACGGGGTATTCTCCCTTTTCAATGAAACTCCAAACATCCACATACCAGGGTTCTTCACCCTCCTGTCTTTCTTCAATGGTTGCGATCATCTCAAAAGAGGGTTAGGTTCTTTCTTCTATGGATAACGAGATCATAGTAACTCCTATAGGAATTTGGATCATTGAGGCTAGGGTTGCCAGGGAATCGGCTAATTGGTTTTCTTCACGAGGGAGGTAATAGAATGAAATCTTCTCAAATTGTACTTTCAAACTCTCTAGATATTCATGGTAGGGTCTCAACTTCTCATGCTTCACTCTCCAATCACCTCGCACTTGTGATCTTATCAAGTTAGAATCTCCAAAGATATCAATCCTCTTAAATTTTTAGGCTAGGGCTACTTCCTTCATATTTTGTTGTATTATTGGTCGAGTTATACTTAAGCTTGATGGCTAGCGGGGTGGGGGCTCTACTGGGTGATATAAGAATGATTTCTACTCCATATCCTATTTGATTGGCTACTCCGTCGAAATACATTCTCCATAAGTCTTCCATCACCTCCATTACCCCTTCATCTAGAAACTTAAACTCTCCTTTCTCCTCAAATTCTATAGCAAGGTCGGCTAGATATTTGGCGACGGCTATCCCTTTGAGTGATTTGGAAGTGACATATCTTATATCAAACTCGGCTAACATCGTGGTCCACCGGAAAATACTACTGGTTAGGGCGGACTTTTCGAACAAGTATTTGAATGGGTCCATTTGGAATATCAAGGTTACGGGAAAGGCTAGTATATAATGCCTAAGGCGATAGGTACACCACACCAAGGCCCAACAGGCTTTCTCTAATGGAGAATAATTCAACTCATATTCGGTCATCCTCTAGCTCAGATAATATATGGAATTCTCCACATGTCCCTCTTCTTCTTATTGGGCCAACATACACCCAATCGAATTTTTGGTTATGGATAGGTACAACAGTAAAGGTTTTTTGGGTTTTGGAGGTAGGTTTTGATTTTTTTTCAAAGGCTTTTTGGCATTGGCTATCCCATTCAAGCTTCTCCCATTTCCTCAATAATTTAAAAAATAGGTCACAGGTCATGGTGAGTTTTGATATGAAACGGCTAATGAATTGTATCCTACCCAAAAATCCCCTCAACTCTTTCTCACTCTTCGGTGGCTGCATTTCGACTATGACTTTTACCTTAGTTGGGTCCACCTCAATCCCCCTTTGTGTGATAAGAAATCCTAACAACTTCCTAGTGGTAACCCCAAAGGTGCACTTCTGCAAGTTCAACCTCATCCTGAATTTTTTCAACCTCTCGAAAAACTTCCTTAATGCTCCTAAATGACCTCCTCTCTCTTTGGATTTTACGATCATGTCATTTATATATACCTCTGCTTCCTTATGGATCATGTTATGTAATAACATAGTGGCAGCCCTTTGGTAAGTTGCACCTGCGTTTTGAAGTCCGAACGGCATTACCCTATAGTAATAAGTCCCTCTTGGTATGATGAAAGTAGTCTTCTTCCTATCCTCTGGTGCCATGATAATCTGATTATACCCCAAAAATCCATCCATAAAAGACAAAAGCTCATGTCCCGCATTATTATCAACTAATACGTCGATATGTAGTAAAGAGAAATCGTCCTTAGGGCTGGCTTTGTTTAAATCTCAAAAATCAACACAAACCCTAACACGACTGTCCTTTTTTGGAACCGGCACGATGTTGGCAACCCATTCCGGGTATTCGGTGACGATCAAGAATCCAGCTCTTAATTGCTTTTCAACTTCCTCTTTTACTTTAAGTGCCCACTCAGGCCTCATTCGCCTCAATTTTTGTTTTATGGGTTTTGAATTTGGGAAGAGAGGGATATGGTGCTGAACTATCTCTGGATCAATTCCTGGCATATCATCATAAGACCATGCAAAGAAATCTTTGAATTCGTTTAATAGATTGATTAATTCCTTGCTTTCCTCATTCTAAAGTGTGGAGCTAATAAAAATATTTGGATTATTTTCATTTCCCAATTAATCATCAAAGTGCTCTCTGTGATTTTACATGCAGATTCATTTACTTTTTCAATTAATTTTTGCAATTCATCTAGTATTTCATCACATTCATTACATGTATCACATTTAATATGAACAATCGAGTAAGCAGAACTAGTCATATGCTCATTGATATTCTTTGGAGTGATTACAACAGACATTGAAATATTAAGACGCCTCATATGGGCCATTACAGACTCCTAGGAGGGGGGATACCTATCACTAGACTCGAAAACCCACTCTTTATTGACCCCTTGTTTGAGCTCTATGGTGTCGCAGCCCAGATTTAAGCATTTTCTTGCTCTTCTTCCCTTGCTTCATTCTCTTCGATCTCTTCTTCAATCCGACCTTTCCCATCGTCTTCCTTCATGATCTTCTCAGGATTACCCTCTTCAGTCTCCCTGTTTCCTTCCACCAATAGATTCTTCATCGCTGAACCATCTAGTGTACAAATCCAATCTTTAACAGAGGTTGGCTTTGTATGCATCTATAAGTATAGGTCTTCATAATTGGTGAACTCATGTAGGAAGAAGATCTCGAAGCCCAGATTTAAGCATTTATCCTTTCAATCCATCCATGGCTCTACGAAGCCACAGAAGGGGAAATCTTCTCCTTCTTTGATGAAGTACCCATTGAGTGTTTTCGCATATGGAAACAATGACGAGTCAGCTGCTTTCTTCTTTTCTTTCAACTCTTGCGTTGATGGCTGATAGCCCAACCCATGAGTATGGGTCTGTGTCTTAATATCCAAAAATTCTAACAACCCTTGGTGCATTCTTCATAATCCCATACCGAAAAAGAATCCCATTCTCCTCATGATCCCTGCAATTAACGGACTTGCATATTTGTCGAAGTATAGTGGCAGAAACTCTTGTGGCTTTCCATTCTCTAACATGTTAATGAATTCAAACCCTCATAAACTCATTTCTTCCTTTTGTAACTGTACCTTCAAGATCAGGGCGCTCGATGCTGTTTCATTCACGCAAACCCAACTGTCCCCAAAGATATCACAAACTTTGTTTTCCCAAATGCATTTAACCTTTTGGTGGATTGTTGATGGAATTTCACCCAAGCTATCCAACCAAGGCCTACCCAATAGCAGATTAAAAGAGGATGGGATGTCGATAATCTGGAATTCAGCTTCTTTTTCCAAGGGCCCAACAACAAGATTAAGGAAAATGATACCCATAACTGGCCTTTGGGTGTTGTCTTATGCTCTCACTTTCTGCTCGGATGATATAAAAGTCGACTCATCTAAAACCATTCTTTTAGTTGTTCAGAGCAGACAAACATTCAAAGTAGATCCATTATCAATGAGGCAGGCAGGCAGAGAATTCCCGTAACATATAACAGTCACATGTAATGGCTTGTTATAAGAAGGTCCTCTGGGAGGCAAATCATCTGAGGTAAATGTGATAGCAAGAGACGGAGTTCTACTGATCATTCCTACGAGATCCTCTAGAGAGATGTTGATAGATACATCCGATTTGTTTAAAGCATCCAAGACAGCTTATCTATGGTATTTTGATTTAATCAGCAATCCCCAAATTATGATATTGGCTTGACTCTTCTTCATCTGCTTCAATACCATATCCTCCTCCTCTTCTTCATCTATTAGATGGTTTCTTCTAGTTCATGTGGCTTGAAATGTCTCCATGATTGAGTCAAATGGCTAACATCTTCCTTCATCCACAGGTCGTCTTGTACTTTGGTGACTCTTGGACTTTCTTCTTCATCCTTTTCACTCTCATACCACAAATCCTCCATTGTTCAGTTGATGCTTTGGCTATTATCCCCTTTATACCAAATAGAGTTATCAATTTCAAGTGCCCACCAATATAAAGTAGCAGTTTCCTCAATTACTATTCCCTTACTTTCATCTGACGGCCCACCTAGAGTGCAGATCAACTATATCTCTCAGCATTTAATAAGATTTCTTCGGGTGGCCCAGCTTTGTGATCAATTTAGATGGGTCGAAAGAATTTCCTTTACACTCTAAATAATAAATTTCGGGTGGTGGCATGGCATGGTGATTCGGCAATGGGTTCTTGGTGAAATTAGGTGGATTGGCAGGAGGTTCGGATATTACCTTTTTGTCTATCAAGTCCTGAATCTCGTGCCTCAATCTTGTGCATCGGTCAGTAGAATGCCCTTGTTCTAGGTGGAACTTGCAGTATAAGTCAGTCTTGAAGTTTGGAAGAAGTGGGTTCTGTCTTGGCCCTGGTTCCAACAAGCGAAGATGCCCTTTTGCCACCAACCTGTCGAGGGCTGTGGATAATGAAACTCCTAGGTCTGAAAATTTCCTTAACGGCTTGTCTCCCTCTCTTCTTGGATAGCTTCTTGTTATATCAAACTTCATTTCTGGTTCACTCAGTGCATTAACATTAGTATGAATGACTTCCCGAGTGTCCTCCTCCTGACCCATAACTTGGCCGCCTATATCTGTTCACTGGTTCCTCTCTCTTGATCACCCCCTCTTGTATCGTATCTTGTATCCTCGTCCCCACATCAAACACCTCAGCAAAAGTGTTGATTGACTGAAGCCTCATCCTTTCTTGATAGATGGGCTGAAGATTCTTCATTAGCATTTTGATTTGTTCCTTTTCTGATAGACTTTGTATCATTTTGGCTGCCTTGCTTCTCCAACGGCCTAAGTACTCAGCAAAAGACTCCTTGTTTCCCTATCTGGTAGTTTCTAGATCTCGAACAGTGACGTCCAGAGCCTGATTATACTCATATTGTACCACAAACGACTTGACGACTTCTTCCCAAACCCTAGTTTTGCTTGGTTCCAAAGTGAGGTACCATGCCAAAGCTGCCCCAGTTAATGTCTGCTGAAATAAGATGGCCATCATAGCGGTACTCAAATCACTTGGCTGAAAAGCCCCAATGCACATCCGAACTTGACTACGAGGGTTCCCTGTTCCATCAAATTTATCAAATATTGGCATCTTGAACCCAACAGGCAACGTTTCATGGACCCCATCATATAATCCCTCTAGTTCCAATAGGTAAGTGTCGACCCCATGGGCTTTACGGACCACACTTTCAAGTTTTTCTACCTTTTCAGTCATTATTTTCTCTTTCTCAGTTCTCTCCTTTTCTACCCTCTCTTTCTCCGCTCGTGGTACCTCAGCTCTTTGAACTTCTGGATCATCAAACCAATCTTCTTCCCTTACGACTGGAGGAGGATCAAAGACTTGCGGGTTAGCTGGCGGTGGCTGTCGTGCCATCGTCTCCATCATGGTCATCATTCTATTCATTTTCCCTTCCTGTTGCTCTACAATAGCCCTTAACTCTGCTATCTCTCTTGTATTTGCATCTTGTGCCATTTCTCTTCTTACTAACCTCATGGTGGAATCTCTTAACCAAACTGTGCTTGTAGTAGATTCTATCTTCACCTATAACCATATTTTATTATTATTATTATTATTATTATTATTATTATTATTATTATTATTATTATTAATTTTAATCAATTTTGATTATTTCAAAGAGAAAAATTTTACATTACATTTTCCTTTTTAATATGTTTACTTTCATATATTTTCATTATTATTATATATATATATATATATATTTATCATTTCTAGTTGATTTTATCAAATGCTTGGTAACATGTTCATGAATGATTCATATGTCACATGGATGTGCTGCATGTGTGTGTGTGCCTATTCTATATGCCAAAAGAAAAGAAAATATTAATCCTAACACATAAACATAAGATCTTTACATGTCTAGTGCGTTAATTTCTCTTTTCATTGTGATCCTTATCCCCTTTCAAAGATTAGGTATTTTTTTTAAAAAAATTTGGAAATCATTTGGGGAATATTTCTTGGATGATAAAATCATTCGAAATCAATTCTTTGAGATTGCTTTTGAGAATGAAAATGTTTTTTAATAAAGATGATCGGGTTAAAGTTTTGCGCTGAAATTCATTTGAAAAGTATTTCTCCCAAAAAACAATTTTCAAGATTTTTTTGGGTTCTTCCCTCAAAGATGAGAATGTGAAAACATAGCTCAACAAGGGTTGTCTTGGAATTTTAATCAAAAAGCGAACTCCAAAGATTTTTGAAAGAGCGATTGAATACTTTGGAATAAAGATGGCAAAAAATATGTTTGCTTTCAAAGACGTATTTAAAATTCTTTGGGTAGAAGGATCACATGATCGGATTATCACCGTACTTTTCATGAATTCGGATACATACAAGGTCAATGATGGTTAGCTAACGAGATACAAGAAATGTAACATTATAATAAAAAATGTGGCATATTCCCAAATGTCGTGGGACATGAGAAGGAATTGCTAAAATGTGATTAAAGGGTTACACATCTTTCATCAAGCAAGCATCGTCATCATCTCAAATAATCCCTTCCAGATGTACAAAACTCCCTAGCATATAATCCTAATTTAAGAATTGATTTCCTGATTTTGAAAGGTTCTGTGGAAGCTAGTATGCAAGGGTCGAGTTTTGGTCAAAATAAGGGACCCTTGACACACATCCGATAAGATGCTTCATATACCAACACATGGTACGGGATCAAGGATGATCACACAGTCCCACGATGGCTTGACCGATCGGGTTGCCCCGAGCCTCCAAGGTTATAGTTTCGTGCAATCGACTGGCAAAACATGCAAGTGCAATGCAACAGGCACACAAAATTAATTAATTCGATTCAAAGGATGATTTCAAGTCTAATCCTCCAGTAAACCCAAAATCTAAAATTTTGGTCTGCGAAACCAAAGATTCTAGGTTCGATCACCAACAGGATACTCCCAGTTGCACTCATGCTTTTTAAAACTTTTTCAAATTTCAAAATTCAAATACGAGTTGCCACTTAATTTTTAAAGGAAAATTAAGAAACCATTTTAAAAGCAAACCGATCTTTTGGAAACCAGAGATTTCTAAGTCTGGGGATTATGGAATGAGAGGGGAAGGAGCAAGGTGGACTAAAACACCCCCTCTCATCCTATCTTGTGATAGGCCTCTACTCAACATGCTATTTAATCGAATTATAAATCTAAGCATACCCTCAACTAATACATATATATATATACATTATAAAAGCATGTTGAATGGGGTGCAAGATTTCTAATAATAAAACGGCGTACAAAACCCCATAGTTCAAATAGCAAGCAAAATGATATGCAAATAGAGAACAAGGAAACTTACCCGGGATCTAGCTGTGATATAGAAATGTACAATGCATGCAAATAATATAAAACCTAAAAAATGAGTCTCTAATTCATATATATCTAAGGTGTCGCGCATGAAGTCAAAAATCAATAAAAATCAAGAAGTAAAATAAACTAGAGAGGCGTTGAGAAATCATACCTCAATAGCACTACAAAACAAAGGGTTAGTCCACATGCTTTGAACAAGATATAATATCAAAATCCAAGCATTATACCAAACTTCTAGCTTAATTCTATCAAGCATTGAAATAATTCACAATAATTATGAGTTCCTTCTAACTAGTTGGAAACACAACATCTCTATAGATATACAAGTCTCAACTAAGAGCCAATGTAATGTCCATATAGAGATGGTATAATCCCAACATGGTCACAAGGAACTCACAACTAGGTTCAATTAAATCTAGCTTATCCCAAAAATAAGTCCTAACTACAAGTATCAATATACATGGATGAATACATGGACATGAATAAGAGTAAGCTATGAATTATTCATTGATTTGGATCAGTTATTCTCTAGATTTAGGCTCAATTAGTCATAATCAAAACATGGTTTAAGTCTTAGGTTATCGAAAAGTCATTTGGATCATGATTAGTAAGTTTCATTAAAGTTGTAACAGAGTTTCAAAATTTACAGATAAGAAACCTAAGATTGAAAAATAGAAAACGCATAGATCCCATGGTTTGATCTTAATAACATTTGGATATGATGTGCCTATGTGAGTCTAATTTCTAACCCAAAAAGAAAATCGAAAATCAAATGGTTAAATCTTTAGAAATTGGGCAAAAACCAGACATCACTCAGAAATTTACAACTCTTTGTCCAGAGTTTTTGTATGCTTTTTTTAAAAATAGTAAATAAATCTGATGACTTCAATCTTTTTAGGGGATCTCTTTAACACATTTCACTATATAGAAAAAATTATTTGAGGTCAAAAGTATTTGGTTAAGGCTCTGATCTACTTAAATCAAAACTACCTTACTATTCTGAAATTTTGGACAGAGAGTAACTAGTTCATGAATCCTAAGACCAAACCATGTTAATTATAAAATTTCACCAAAACAAAATTGTAGTGATACATATATGAGTTATGAACACTCTCCTATTGGTCTCATTCAATTCCAATAGACCAGGATTTAGTTAAAAATCTTTGATCACAGTTGGTTAATGAACTCACTGCACCAATATTGATATCCAAGTTATGAGAAATGACAATTCAATTCCTCTCCCAAGTTAATGATCCTTGAGGAACATAAACTTGTTTTATTCTATTCTCCTCTCAAATTAATGATCCTTAGAGACTAGATAGGACCAAATCCAAACAAAACTTCATGGAATATGGAAAGAGGACTCCATGAGACTTCAAATTAGGGGGTCCAAATCATAAATCAAGAGTTGGATCCACTAATTATGGATGGATTTAACTATGATCCATTTTATTTCCCATATAAATCATTAGATTATTGAGAATTGAAGGATCAAACTCATAGGAGTTGAATGAGTTATTGAAGATCTCACAAATCCCATGAGTAAAAATGTAAACAAAGAAAAGGTGAAATCAAAATTTTGTTGATGATCCAAACTAAATTTTACTTTAGAATTTATTTGGACTTAAACCTAAGGCTTATTTAGATCCAAATCAATGGGGTCAAATGAAAATAAATCACAATTCCAGTGGTGTGTGATGAAATAAGGTAGGAAGAGACTTTTTGAAAATGTGTAAAAATCCTATAGATCTATGAATTGTGATTGAATTCTAATCGAAATCTAAGTGGAATTTAGAAGTTTACCTCTAATAACGTCAGGATTTTCTTGCTTCTTGCTGAAGATCTTCTAATTCTTCAAATTCTTTGGTTTTCTCTTCAAAATTCTCTCAATTCTGTCTATATTTTTCCAATATTTCTTTACTTATCCAAAAAGCTCCCAGTAATGGAGATGAACATCTCCTTATATAGGCCATTTCCATAGGGTTGAATTGGTAAATTCAGGGTGAAAACCCATGTGCAATGATATTCCATACATATTGAGAAAAAAAAATAGTTTGCTACAGTGGGCGGCACTCACTGAGTCGTCGACAGCACTCAGCTGAGTGCTAGCGCGGCACTCTGAGTGCCACCGGCTATGCCGCGTGCCGTTTCTAACAGAATTCCACCCTTTTTATTTATTTTTCAAATATACTCAATAGATTATATATACATATATTTTACATAGATATTTTTTTTAAAATTCCTTTCTTTCCCCCTTTTTTATTTTCTTTTCAAATTGTTTTTATTCCTTATATTGAAACTATTTTTCAAACTGTCTTTCTTATACGTATTTTATATCCGCGTTTCCCCGAACACCCAGTCTCTCTCTTCTTTCTTCATTTTTTTTTCGAAAACTTTTATTTGGACTGAAGAATCCTCCGAAGAACTTGAATCGTTTAGAAAACTTTCAAATTTTGTTGAACCTTTTCGTCATCGGTCTAGAGGTAATCATCCCCTAAATTCGACGGTCGGTCAAAATAGGGGTGTCTACAGTTTGCCCCTCTTTGGCAAAGCTTGTGAAGCAACGCGTATCATAAGTGAATGTCGAAGCCTGTGTGAAGACAAGCCTTTGACTGAACTGTTGAATTCAGGTAAAACAAAGTGCGTTGCAAAAATAGTCCCATAGACGGTTGGTGTTGGTCGTGCTCAATAATGAGCTGCCTACGTACCCCAATGGGAATCAGACCATGATGTAGTTCGGGCAAGGGACTACACTTAGGCACAAACAATCATATGGATGAATACACCTATCCTATCGTGATGCACATGCTCATGAAATGCTTCTAGGGGAATGAAATGAATCTGACTATGCTAGTGTTATGCTTGCCCTACTTCATGCTTTTTCTATATAATGTATGTTGCACAATGAGATGACCAAGAAAATTACTGAATGAGGTTGGCACAAATCTATTACGAAGATCAAGAATATAAGTCTGTTATATTCCCAAAGCAAGGTCATCACAAATCTATTTCAAGAACCAAGAATACAAATCCGTTACATTCTCAAACTTTGATCAATGTAAATCTGTTACAAAGATCGAGAATATAAATCCGTTATATTCCCAAAGCGAGTTCGTCACAAATCCGTTGCGAGGACTGAGAATGCAAATCCGTTACATTCCCAAATTAGATCATCGTAAATTAGTTGCGAGAATCAAGAATATAAATCCGTTACATTCCCGCAACGAGGTCAGCGCAAATCCTTTGCGAGGACCGCGAATGCAAATCCATTGCATTCTCAAACTTTGATCAACATATATCCGTTACGAAGATCGAGAATATAAATTAGTTATATTTCCAAAGCGAGGTCGACATAAATCCGTGGTGAGAACCGAGAATGCAAATCCGTTACATTGTCAAACTTTGATCAACGAAAATCCGTTACAAAGATCGAGAATATAAATCCGTTATATTCCCAAAGCGAGGTCATCACAAATCCGTTGCGAGAACTGAGAATACAAAACCGTTACATTCTCAAGCTTTGATCAATCATAAATCTGTTACGAAGATCGAGAATATAAATTTATTATATTCCTAAAGCGAGGTCAACACAAATCCGTTGCGAGGACCAAGAATGTAAATCCGTTACATTCTCAAATTAGGTCAAATTGGTTTAATTCAGTTCAAAACTCCTAAGATCCAGGAGTTGATCATTTCAGATTCAATTCAATCTTAAATTCTCAAAATTGGGAGTCAATTAGACTCAACTTATTTCAAATTTTCAAAATCACGAGTCAAATATACTCAAATTAGTTTAATTTTCAAAATCAGGAGTCAAATCAGACTCAAATCGATTCATTTTCAAAATCAGGAGTCAATCAGACCCCACTAGACCCCACTAAATTTGAATATCTTCAAAATTAGGAGTCAATATCAGACTCAAATCAGTTCAATCTTCCAAAATCAGAGGTTAATCATACTCAAATCAATTCTTTTTCAAAATCAGGAATCAATTAGACCCCATCTAATTTGAATATTCTCAAAATCAGGAGTCAATATCAAACTCAAATCAATTCAATCTTCCAAAATCAGAGGTTAATCATACTCAAATCAATTCTTTTTCAAAATGAGGATTCAAAATTTTCAAAATCATGACTCAATTAGACTCAAATCAATTTAATTTTCAAAATCAAGAATCAATCAATCTCCACTTAATTCAATTTTTTCAAAATCAAGAGTCAATTAGGCTCCATTAAACTTTTCAAAAATCAGAAGTCAATCAGACTCCAATCAATTCAACTTTTCAAAATCGGGGTCATTCGGACTCCATTCGATTCAAATTTTCAAAATCAAGAGTAAATTAGACTTAAATTCAATTTTAAATTTCAAAGTCACGAGTCAATCAAACTCCACTTAATTCAATTCTTTCAAAATCAGGTTTCAATCAGACTCCATTAAACTTTTCAAAAATCAGGAGTCAATCAGACTCCAATCAATTCAACTTTTCAAAACCGGGGTCATTTGGACATCCACTCGATTCAAATTTCAAAATCAGGAGTAAATTAGACTCAAATTCAATTTTAAATTTTCAAAGTCAGGAGTCAATCAGACTCAAATTTAAATTATTTTCGAAAATCCGGAGTCTAATTGGACTCAAATCTTATTCAATTTCTTAATCCAGGAGCGATTTTAGCTTATGAGAAGGGCTTTAAAACTTATTTTTCAAATCTTGGGGGTTCATTCAAAATGAGGGAAAACTTTTAGGGACATCTAAGCAAAATTCGGTGGTCCCCAATGCGAATATGAAAAATTTTGGGGGGAAGGTCAATGACGACGTCCTACTGACGCGTTTTCTTATCAAAACTCCAAGTGTAGGTGATCGTACAAGTAATAAATTTATGGTAAGACCAGGTCTAATCCACAGGGAACGAAAAATAAGTTTATAAATATAGGCAGTAACTATTTTGTCCCTAAGAAAGAAAATAAAAGATGATGAATTTTTGGTACTTTTCCTAAACTACTAGTTTTTATATTTTTGCAGTAAAATTTAATTAAAACCTTTTTTTAACAGTTTACGGTAACGATATTAACAGTACAAAATAAATTAACTAAGATACTAGTAAGAAAAGGAAGAAAAAGAAATAAAAGTTAGATTTACATGAAATGAACTTTTTAGATTTTATTATAGCGAAAGATGGAAATTTAAGTTGTCTAAAAACAAGAAATATTAATTAACTTGGAAGAAATGATTTAAATGGATTGGGAATATGCAACTCAACACTAGATCCCACAACTTCTATGCTTTTTAAAAGGATTGGCATTTTTAAATAGAGTGATTCTTTATTTGAAAATAAACTTATACTAGTCGCAGTCATATCAGTGTGTCAGGTTTGATATGAAATGACGTCATTTAGTTTAAAGAAAAATAAAGAGGCAATTGGGCAGTAGCTAGGCTCGAACCGTGACTCGCCGCGGACGTGGGTTATTTGACGTCAAGTCCCCACCACTCTGCCATTGCATAATTCCCTGTCCATTAATGGATAGAAATATATATATATATATATAGACACACATACTTGAAATATACACTACAACAAATCAGCTTTTCAGCGATTCACATTATTTTCCAAAGCACTTTGCGCGTCCCAAAAAGTGTTTATTTGCGACGTACATAAGTGTGTCAAAAAAATTTTAAGTTGACCAATCAGCGAAATTATTTCCCACGCATACCGCGCGTGGTAGATAGTGTTACTCTTATTCGCCACGCATATTGTGCGTGGAAAATAATAACACCCAGTAATTTCTCTTATTCGCAAAGCATGTGCGCGTGGCAAATGAAAAACCCAATAATTTCTCCTATTCGCCACGCATATCGCGCATGGCTAATAAAAACACCCAAAGTTTCCCCAAATATTAGAAACACGCAATAAGTTTTCTAAAAGACTAAATCTGATTTTTTATTTGGGCTTCTATCGATCTCAAATCTTTCTCGCCATTTTTTTTTTTTTGCAGGTTTCGATACAGCGAAGCGTGGTCTGTTGTAATTGCTTTCTACTCTATCTCTCTCGCTTTTTTTGTGTTTTAGAAGAAATCTCACTTTTTTTTAACACTCTCTAGGTCAGTGTGGACTGTGGGGTAAGAAGTTAAGAGGTAGACAATGTGAAGTAAGAAGTTGAGTGGTAATCTTTTTTTGTCTTTTGAATGTTTTTTTTAAACAATTTGATATTCTCTAAATGATTGTGTTTGTCATGCACACTAGATGTTTATCAAAATGTCAAGGTTTGGAGTGCTTTGGTTAGTTTATCATCTGTTGTTCGTTAATTAAAATGATTGTGAAATAGTTCATTTTTTGGGTAATTATCATCAGTTGTTGTCATGCACAATAGATCTTTGCATAACAATCCCTCAATGCTTAATTATCATTCTCTGAATTTTTGTCTATTAATGTCTTTCTCATTTTGTGTATACATTAATGAGAAAATACAAATATTGCAGGTTATAATGAGCATTAACTTTTTTTTTGGATAAAATAATGAGCATTAACTATGATGCTCAAATATGTTAGCAACAATATTCAAGATTGAAATGGTTTGTCTATTTGCAAGCCTAGTAATAACAAAAACTAATAGTAATAAAAAAATACTAATACTCAAGATTTGAAATGGTTGGTCTATTTGCAAGTCCAGTAATAACAAAATATATATGGGATGCCTTTTTTGGGGTTGGAAAGCAATACCATAGAAGTTTCTCTGTTCTAGCTTGATACTCTATTGGTTTCTATCAGAATTGCTCTTCCAATCGAAGGTCTGAAATGGGAATGTTCTAGTAGTTGAAGTTGGCAGAATCTAAATAACAAAGAAATCCATAATCAAACCAAAACTTAATGTTTGTATGTGTACTTCAACGATACACATTTTACCTATAATTCTAGAATGTACACAAATGTAAACACATATTTATGTATAAAAGCTTAAAATTGATACATACACCTCCAACATGTATTTTCTGTTGTGCGGGTTCTTTTTCGACTGTAGTCCAACTTAGGTTGGATTTAGTCTTATCTGCTCTCACATTGTCAACTACTTAGTTCTTCTTGGTGCAATCACATCGTGGGGTTTTCTCTAGGCCCTTCATTTCCCAACATGTTGGGGATTGTTATAAGGTCTCTATGGATATAAGGTGATATGTCTAAAATAATTCAGCCATGAAGTCGGTCTGCTAAGTCACTGAGATGTGCTAGTTACTCCAGTAAAGGCGCCAGTAACCAAGCAATCCCGAGGTGTTCGTCAGGACCGTGCGGTTCGTACCAACAGGCTGGGAATGAAAGACCATGACATCCCGTGGACCCGGCCTAATCAGTAGTTTCCTAAACCGGCTGCAAGACTGCGAGTAGGAATGTGGCAGTTTCCTAAACCGCTTAGGAAACTCTCCCCAAATCATGCAACTCAATTGTAATTAGATTAGGCTTCCTAATCCAATTAACTTACCATGTATGGCTAGACTCTTGCACCTATAGAAGAGCCCACCTAGCATGTCTACAGGGATCTGAATAACTCTCTAGCTAACAAGCATAGAATAGAGAATTCACCATTGTACGCATATACACGGACGGTATTACTGGTAGTGTCGCTCCTCTTTGTTGGCTCACCAGGCCCGCCAGTGATTTGCTAGTGAACGCGCACAGACGCAACCGTGGACGTAGGTCACCTTGTTAATGGGACCGAACCACATACAATTTGTTCTTGTCTTTTTCTCTCTCTAAATCCTTCTTACTAATTTTCGGCATCATCAGTTTGGCGCCGTCTATGGGAACCGACAGAGTTTATCACCGACAAATTCTTGACTGATCAACATGCCGCCTAAAAGGAGTAAGAAGCCCATTACCCAACCCGGTCAGGAGGATTCGCAGCCCGGGTGATCGGCTGCCTCCATGACCACAGAGCAGATAACGGCAGCGCTGGCGCAACTCTTGGAAGGCCAGCGGCGAACACATGAACAAATGGAGGCGCTTTTGGCCTGGGAGGAAAAGTGTCCTGCACCAAAAGATCAGCCTGAGAAAAGCGCTCCCGTTCAGGATACCGCTCGGGCACGAAGGCGAGCCCGTTCTGCCCCGATGTCCCCACCGGACTGGGAATGCCTCGGTGATGGTGAGCGCAGCCAGGCAACCAGCCGCTCACAGAGGCGAGCTCGGCCCAATCCTCGCCGGCTGGAGGACGCCAAAACTATTATCAACCGGCGGCGTGGACCAGAGGGGAGGAGCTAGGACGGAAGGCCCGGGAATCAGCCAAGGACCCTCCGACCCGGAGCCAGGAAGACCTTAGGTACACGATTACTCAGACCCGGAGCCGGGCTCTATCCCCAAGGTTGACGCGCTTTGAGGAAGAGGCCTCATCATCCGATCCTACCTACTGCTCGGATATAGAGAGGAGAATCGAGCGGGATGACGTAAAGGCCCAGTTCGAGGAATTGCAACAGCAGATTGAGAGGTTGAGCCACAAGTCCGGCCACGACCTCACCAACACGGAGACGGAGTCACCATACACAGCTCGAGTGATACAGTTCCCTATCCCGTGGAAGTTTAAACCCCCTCACCTTAGCTCCTATGACGACACAGGGAGTCCGGTGGACCACATCCGCACCTACAAGGCTCAGATGGCACTGGTCACCACAGTGGACGAGCTACTGTGCCTGGCCTTTCCCAGTACCCTCAAAGGGCCAGCAGCATAGTGGTTCTATGCGCTAAAGTCCCGAACGGTCGATGACTTCAAAGCCCTCAGCAAGCTGTTCATCAGCCAGTTTGACGGGATGCTTGACCGGTCGCAACCGGACACTCGGCTACTGATCGTCAAGCAGTACAAAGGGGAGTCCCTGAGGGAGTATGTGGACCGTTTCAACCAGCAAAGGCTCCAGATTTGCAATCTCAATGAAATGGCCGCAATTATGGCCTTCTGTTCGGGAGTTCAACACACCAAGGTCGACACGTCATTTCATCGAGATCGACCGGTAACCCTGGTGGAGCTCTCAGAGAGGGTCGAAAAGCACATAGACACTGAGGAGTTCCTGAAAGCGAAGCGTGCCGGCCAGGCGGGAGACGAATCCCCGAAGGCCAAGCGCAAGCGTGAAGGATTTGAGAAGGGCTCGGGAAAGAAGCCGAACTAAGATCAGAAGGATGTCCGGGGTCAGTCCCCGATTGCTTTCACACCCCTTTCCTGGCCCATACAAGAAGTCATGGCCACCGCTGAGGCACAAAGACTGCTCCAGCAGCCGGCAAAGCTTAAAGCCCCGCCAGGTAAGAGGAATCAGGACAAGTTCTGCCGCTTCCACAGAGACCACGGCTATGAAACGGAGGATTGCTTTAAGTTAAAGATAGCAATAGAGAAGCTGATCGAGCAGGGACACCTTGCAGAGTTTGTCATAGTAGATAGACGACCCCGACAGGACACCTAAGCTCCCGATCAGCCACCACCACTTGGCCAAATCCACATGATCTCTGGAGGAACATCAGGCGACGGGGACTCACAGTTGACATGGAAGAGGCATGCTCGGGCATCCCGGGTGGATGTCTGGCAGGTTCTATCCACCGGTTCCCCGCCCACTGATGTTTTAACGTTCATCTCCGACGACTTGCAGGGCGTCCACTGCCCCCATGATGACCTGCAAGTTGTGACGCTTTCTATAGCCAACTACATGGTCAAGAGGGTGCTGGTGGACACGGTCAGCTCATCCGACATCATGTTCACGTCGGCATTTGATCAGCTCAGGATGTCCAGGGATCGGCTCCGGCCGATTACTACCCCCTGGTTGGATTTAATGGTTCCAGTACACAACCGCTTGGAATAATCGAGCTTCCAGTTCTAATGGGGACCTACCCTTAGCAGGCTTCTGTGCTGACCAATTTTTTTATCGTAGAAGCCCCGTCAGCCTACAATGTCATTCTTAGGAGGCCGACCCTCAACAAGGTCAGGGCAGTCGTCTCCACCTACAACTTAACGGTGAAGTTCCTAACTCCTCAGGGACCCTGATGCTTGCATGGAGATCAGACTACCGCCCGAATTTGCTATGTTAGCTCGTTGCACCGGGGGGCAATCACCGAAATATTAAACGTCCAGGAGATGGACCCCCGGGACCAGAGTGACATGATAGGTCTGGTGGAAGAATTGGAAAGAGTGATGTTGAATCCCTAGTACCCAGACCGTACGGTCAGCATCGGTACCCTACTGGAGCCCGGCCTGAAGGAAAAATTGACTCAGTTCTTGAGGCAAAATCAAGACATTTTTACTTGGAGTCATGAGGATATGCCCGGGATTGACCCCCGGATAATGTGCCATCGACTCAATGTCAGCCCAGATTGCCGGTCTGTGAATCAGAAAAGGAGGGGCATAGCCCCCGAGAGACAGAAAGCAGTGAGTGAGGAGGTCGAGAAGCTCCTCAAAGCCCACTCCATACGAGAAGTCCACTACCCCAACTGGCTAGCCAATGTAGTGCTTGTCAAGAAAAGCTGTGGAAAGTAGAGGATGTGTGTGGACTTCACCGACCTCAACAAGGCCTGCCCCAAGGATTGCTATCCGCTGCCCAAGATAGACCTCCTTGTGGATTCTACGGTCGGTCACTCACTCCTCTCATTCATGGACGCCTACTCGGGGTACAACCAGATCAGAATGTACCCCGGGGACGAAGAAAAGACTGCTGACACGACTAAATAGTTGTGCGCTCTTGTGCAACACCCAAGTGTAGGTGATCGTGCAAGTAATATAGTACTGGAAGTCCAGGTCGATCCCACAGGGAAGGAATAGGAAGAATATCTACTAAGTTAAACCTAAAGAAAAAGAAAATAAGAATATAGAAGTGGAGGTTCTACAAATCCTAATTAATTAAAGTAAAGTAAATAATAAACTAAGCATATAGAAACATAACTGATGAAATAAATAAACTAAAGGTGCTGGAAATACGAGAATCCACATCAATCCTAACCATCTACCATGCATATTCATTAATGCTCTATGGAGTTCATTCCTTTTCAGTATTCCGTATTTTTCTAAAGATAAAGAATCAATAGCCCTTTCATGACCGGGACTACATCATCACATTTGAGTAAAATACATGGAAGACGGTTTAAAACAATGGTTATTACTTGCACTCTAAATGGTATTAGCATTCAAAGTGGTTTTCAAAAGTCATTGAAGAAAATAGCCTTAAGGCTTTAAGTTCTAAAAACTGTTGTGACAAACTGAGCTTATTGGGACAATTTGATGACAGATTTCTAAAACAGAAAGTCATGGAATACTTCAAAGAATCATCTCAAGATTCTGCAAGTTCGATCGATCGAAGCGCTCTCGATCGATCGGACAGCATCATCCTTCAATCGATCGAACTATCTTCGATCGCTTGACTATCTCTGGTTCGATCGATCGAAATACCTTCGATCGATCGAGCCCAAGGTTTCTATATCATACATGGCAGAGGCTAAGAATCAATATTTCATCACATATTTCCAACGTCTAAACTACAGAAACATGATTAAACTAGTGCAGGAATAGAAAAACATAACAATCATTAACATCTAAACTAATAAACAATCAAATAGAGATAAAGGAACATAAAAACCTGGAATAAACCTGAATAGAACTTGTAATCAACATCAATCTTGAGTAATCTTCAGTATATTAATGAAAAAGATGAAGAAGAATATGAATCTAACCTAATCTACTCCTAAACTAACCCTAAAACTACCCTAAACTGCTGTTCTGTGCGTTCTGGAGCGTCCTCCCTTCGTCTGGCGTCAAAACGACGTATATATAGGGTTCCCACAGAGTTTACGCAACTTTTGGGTGAATAAAAGGTTCGATCGATCTAGCTCAGTTCGATCGATCGAAGGTTCGATCGATTGAACTCTCTTCAATCGCTTGAACTCCTCTGATTTTGACAGCTCTGCACACCGATGGGAGAATGGCCATAACTTTTTACTCGGACCTCGGATTGACCTCCCGTTTGCGGCCACACGACCGTAACTCAAAGATCTACATTTCATGTCTCTGGGAAAATCTTCCAAATCTGAAGTCATCATTGTCAAAATTGCCATTTTCTCAGCTGCTTCTGTTGTTCTATCCACCAGAATCACTTTCTTTAGCTCCACTTCATTGATTTACATCCTAATACCTATAAAACCATGCAAAAACATATAGTTTAGCATTAACACAATAAAAAGAACATTGTTATTAGAATGAATCTAAATGTAGGGACTTTGGGGATAAAGTATGCATAAAATACTACGTAATACACTAGAAATATGCACTTTTCACGACGAATCACACCCCCCAACTAGCTCGTTGCTAGTCCCTAGCAATGAAGCGAACTACAACAGTGTTTATTTAACTCTAAAAATTGAAAATAAAATAAAATAAAGTAAAAATCCTAACTCACTTTCGCAGGAATCGCAATTGCATTTAGCATATGCAACAAGCCTTTAAACCTCTAGGTTCCCCCTAGTGGACGAGTGTTGTCTCGTGAGGGTTTGCAGTGAATCTACCCACAAAATTCATGTTTATGGTAATGGTTCTCATTTAAATGTTTTCAAGAAATATTTTCCTCTCATTTAGCAATATAGTTAAGCTCAACAACCTCATGAAACTCTCTAGTATGCCATAGCCATGCAACACACACATTACAGTTAATCTACTATCAAAGTCATTAGAATGTTCCATACCTATTAATCTTCAAGTGTGTGTGTGAATGGACAACCAAAATACAAAACTTTAATTTCAAGGCTTGCATAACCTAAGACACTATCAAGACGTTCATTTTGACTCAACTCTCACCGGGATTACACTCTTAAGATGAAATCACTCTGAATTAGGTGTAATAATTATCACTCATGATATGGAAGCTGTAAAGAGTAATTGTAAATGGAATCTAATGCTTCTCATATCTAAATAGAAAAACGGAAATTTTAGTGCATAAAGTCTCATGAAAGGATACTTTTCACTAGAAGAGCGAGATACCGTGGATAACTCTCTCATTACCTTAACTTCAAATCCAATTTACTTAAAATCATCAGGACTTTGAAAAAGAGGTATTAAGTGAAAGAAGAAAGAGGCTCGTGATATTCAATTGAGTCAAAGGATGTGATTGGAATGTCTACTATAACTTTTCAAACATCCCACATCTCCAATCTCTCTCTTCTTCTTTCTTTTATTTATTTTTTTCACACTCTTCTTTTCATTCCTTTTTTTCTTTTGTTTATTTTTTTCACACTCTTCTTTTCATTCCTTTTTTTCTTTTGTCACAACCATTGGCATTTTTTTTTTCTTTTCATGCTTTTTTTTTTTCTTTTATTTTCTTTTCTTTTTCTTTTCTTTTTTTTTTTCATTTTTTTTTCTTTGCCAACTTTCCCTTATTCACAGAACCAAACTTCTTGTTAAGATAACACATCCCAATCATTCCTAGATAAAGAACTGAGGCTTGAACTCCTAATTTGGAGTTAGGTATTGACTTTAGGATTGTGTAGACAAGGTGATTATGATAAGCTCAAGAGGTGAAGTAAAGGAATAGCATAGAGGTAGGCCAAGGCTGTATTATCCATGTATGGTCAAAAGATGGCCTAAATCATCTTCTAAGTTAATAGGATAATTCATTTCAGTAAATTCAAGAGTTCTAAAGTTTGGTAAATCCTGAACGTTCTCTTCTAGTAATCAGTCAAAAAGAAAAATGAGACTTTCAACGAATGAATACGCTTTTCAAAAAGTAAGAGTAATTTTATAAAACCCTCAAAAACAAAGAATGGCACAAAAGCTCACTTGGGTTATTAGTCTCCACTACAGTCTTTCAAGACACTTAAGCTATGCTTACTAATCCATTTTAGCTAAGTACAAGGTTGTCACAACGTGCTCAAAGTATTTTGAAGATTAAAAAAACATAGAACATACTATAACTAAGATAGTAAAGAAACTACCATAGTATATCACATACTAATAACATACAGAAAATAACACTAATGCATCATAACTAACTACATTAACTATGAGAGAAATACAAGAACCATTAAAAATTTCAAAATTTTTGCAATTTTGATTTACTGAGTCATGTTGCTAAGCAGGTATATTGACACGAAACCATAAAAAGAAATAAACGAGGCATGCAATGACTCACTCCCCCCAACTAAAACTAAACATTGTCCCCAATGTTCTAAACTATACACATGGACATGTAAAGTAAAGCGAGAGAAGGAAGGATGTTACCTCGAGGCATTAATATCCAAATTTTTTTTTTTTCAAGTTACCTGCAAAATCATTAGTAGCAACAAGGAAAAATAGAGAATATACTACAACCACTCAGTAAATAAATTCAGTTAATCAAAATTTTTATCATAGATTAACAACCGAAATTTTTGAGGATCTTCCCAATAAAATAATTTAACAGTGAGAAGAATGTTGGGATCCTCATAAAAATGCAACTCCCCCCAACTAATGTCAGGCTCAAGGTCAGAGGAGATGATGCAAAACCAATGGCTTCCAAAGTTATTGGGGACAGTTATAAAAGGAATACCACACTTTTTAGGAATTATATGCAAGAAACGATCTTTGGTGTTGGTATTTCCTATAACAGCCTCTATTTTAATACTAAAAACAGGGGGAGGCCATGGTTCAATAAAAGGGGCAGGGTTGAAGTGATGTTCCAATGAAGCTTCACTACCCTCCTCTTGTCCTAGAACAGAAATTGTGGAGATATAATCATAGGAATTAAATTTCTGTTCTATGCACATGGTTTTGGACTGGACTTGAATAAAGCTATCTATTTGGGCCTCAATGTCATAATCACTCAAGAAGGTCAAGCAGTCTAGAAGATTGCTAGCTTCTTGTTGAGTTTTCAGATCATCTAAAGTGGGCCCCATATTTTCCAAGTCTTCTCTCAAAGAATTTTGAAAGTTAAAATTTTGTGAAGAACATGTGCTAGTATCCTTACCATCCTCTTCCACAACACATTCTGTTTGTTCACGAATGGGGTACACATAACATTCAAGCTCAGGACGAGAGCTTTGATTGATAGCAAGGATAGGTGATGGGGAACTTGGTGACACCACCTCTTCGGTCGAAAGAGGTGAGGGTTCATGAATATCAGATGAATCTAAATCGAATTTAGAAATTTCAATAACGACCTCCCTAGGGTCACTATCAAAGGTAGGGGTAGAGTCAACATGGGACTCATCCTTTCCTAATTGCGTGCAATCACCTAAACTCTCATCATCTTTTAAGACCTCATTCTCATCCTCGCAACTCTCCTCACTATATGTGTCATCTATTGAAGTACTCTGGACAAAGAGATTGTGCAACTTTATCAAGGCAGTGAAGGAGTTAATGTCTGGGGTTGTATGTTGAGGAGAAGATAGTTCTACAACTTCATGCTCAATGGTTTGGTTTTGGAGTTCTTGTTGGGTTATCACTTTCTCAAATGAGTTGTTAACCTCACTCGGTATGAACCCATCATTGTCCTCTAATTCCATTCCATTGTTAGTGTCTTGAAATTCAGGTTGTAGCATTGAAGGACTGGTATAGTCTTCTAAAGGTTGGCTATCAAATGCTTGTTGATATCTAGCTCCTAATTTATCAATTGCACTCTCTAGCCTTTTCATTTCACTAAGCAGCAATTCTAACATACCAGTATCCTCAACTTGGTTATTCTCCTCATTATAACTATATGAAGTTTCACCCCATTGTTGTTGGTAATAGTCCCCTTCCCATTGTGTTTGTGTGCAAGACTCCCCAGAAGGAAAGTCTTGGTGCATTTGGTAATCATGGGAACTACTACTATATCCTACACTATCATTTTGGTTATATCCCCATTGCGATTGATAGAACTCTCCAGGTGGAGGTTCTTGATACGTTTGATAACATGGGGGACTAACACTATGGTTTTCCCATTGTGGTGATTGGTAGCACTCAGGTTGATAATGTGCATCATATGTGGGTGCTTGCCAACTCGGGGTATAGTTCTCATTACCTAATGTGTACCCATTCGTGGTATTTGTGTTGTATGGAGGGTAATATGGATAAGACATGTTTACCCAAAATATTTAAACAAAAGAAATTTTTTTTTTTTGTGAGAGAAAAAGTCCAATGATTTTTTTTTTTTTTTTCTTTTTTTTTTTTTTAAGTAAAAGAAGAAAAACGGAAAAACTTAGTAAAATCCTAACCTAGTTGCCTTCCCCGGCAACGGCGCCAAAAACTTGACACGACTAAATAGTTGTGCGCTCTTGTGCAACACCCAAGTGTAGGTGATCGTGCAAGTAATATAGTACTGGAAGTCCAGGTCGATCCCACAGGGAAGGAATAGGAAGAATATCTACTAAGTTAAACCTAAAGAAAAAGAAAATAAGAATATAGAAGTGGAGGTTCTACAAATCCTAATTAATTAAAGTAAAGTAAATAATAAACTAAGCATATAGAAACATAACTGATGAAATAAATAAACTAAAGGTGCTGGAAATACGAGAATCCACATCAATCCTAACCATCTACCATGCATATTCATTAATGCTCTATGGAGTTCATTCCTTTTCAGTATTCCGTATTTTTCTAAAGATAAAGAATCAATAGCCCTTTCATGACCGGGACTACATCATCACATTTGAGTAAAATACATGGAAGACGGTTTAAAACAATGGTTATTACTTGCACTCTAAATGGTATTAGCATTCAAAGTGGTTTTCAAAAGTCATTGAAGAAAATAGCCTTAAGGCTTTAAGTTCTAAAAACTGTTGTGACAAACTGAGCTTATTGGGACAATTTGATGACAGATTTCTAAAACAGAAAGTCATGGAATACTTCAAAGAATCATCTCAAGATTCTGCAAGTTCGATCGATCGAAGCGCTCTCGATCGATCGGACAGCATCATCCTTCAATCGATCGAACTATCTTCGATCGCTTGACTATCTCTGGTTCGATCGATCGAAATACCTTCGATCGATCGAGCCCAAGGTTTCTATATCATACATGGCAGAGGCTAAGAATCAATATTTCATCACATATTTCCAACGTCTAAACTACAGAAACATGATTAAACTAGTGCAGGAATAGAAAAACATAACAATCATTAACATCTAAACTAATAAACAATCAAATAGAGATAAAGGAACATAAAAACCTGGAATAAACCTGAATAGAACTTGTAATCAACATCAATCTTGAGTAATCTTCAGTATATTAATGAAAAAGATGAAGAAGAATATGAATCTAACCTAATCTACTCCTAAACTAACCCTAAAACTACCCTAAACTGCTGTTCTGTGCGTTCTGGAGCGTCCTCCCTTCGTCTGGCGTCAAAACGACGTATATATAGGGTTCCCACAGAGTTTACGCAACTTTTGGGTGAATAAAAGGTTCGATCGATCGAGCTCAGTTCGATCGATCGAAGGTTCGATCGATTGAACTCTCTTCAATCGCTTGAACTCCTCTGATTTTGACAGCTCTGCACACCGATGGGAGAATGGCCATAACGTTTTACTCGGACCTCGGATTGACCTCCCGTTTGCGGCCACGCGACCGTAACTCAAAGATCTACATTTCATGTCTCTGGGAAAATCTTCCAAATCTGAAGTCATCATTGTCAAAATTGCCATTTTCTCAGCTGCTTCTGTTGTTCTATCCACCAGAATCACTTTCTTTAGCTCCACTTCATTGATTTACATCCTAATACCTATAAAACCATGCAAAAACATATAGTTTAGCATTAACACAATAAAAAGAACATTGTTATTAGAATGAACCTAAATGTAGGGACTTTGGGGATAAAGTATGCATAAAATACTACGTAATACACTAGAAATATGCACTTTTCACGACGAATCAACTGCCTTTATCACTGACCAGGGGACGTATTGCTACAAGGTTATGCCATTCGGCCTCAAGAATGCCGGGGCCACCTACCAACGTCTGGTCAACTACATGTTCAAGGACCTGATTGGGAAGTCTATGGAAGTATATGTGGATGATCTGCTGGTCAAGAGCCGGGACGAGTCCGACCACCTTGAGCATCTGGCCGGGGCCTTCATCATTTTGAAAAAATTCAGGATGAGGTTGAACCCGACCAAATGCACCTTCGGCGTCTCGTCCGGGAAATTTCTGGGCCATCTAGTCAGCAGACGGGGGATTGAAGCAAACCCTGAAAAGATCAAAGCCATCATCAACATGCGGTCGCCTAAGTCGGCGAAAGAGGTTCAGAGCCTAGCCGGACGAGTGGCTGTACTGAACATATTTGTCTCTCGAGCTACCGACTGGTGCCTGCCATTCTTTAAAATCCTTCGCAAAGTTTCTTCAGTGGTCAGAAGAGTGCGAAGAGGCGTTCCAGGAACTCAAGAAGTACTTGGCGTCCCCTCCTCTACTCTCCACACCCGTGCCGAGGGAAGAATTATTTTTATACTTGGCAGTGTCACCATCAGTGGTTAGCTCGGCACTCATTCGGGAAGAGCACGGGATATAGTTCCCAGTGTACTATACCAACCGGGCGTTACAAGGCGCAGAGAGCAGATACTCTCGTATCAAAAAACTGGCATTCGCCCTCATCACCTCGGCCAGAAGGCTCTATCCGTACTTTCAGGCCCATGTCATTGTGGTCCTCACAGACTAACCTCTCCGCAGAATCCTCAGCCGGCCCGACACGTTCGGGAGGCTCGTCAAGTGGGCTTTGGAGTTGGAAGAATTTGAAGTGATCTACAGACCCCAGACGGCCATCAAGGGACAAGCCGTGGCAGACTTTTTGGTTGACTTTACGTATCCAGAAGACTCGGTTGAAGAGTCTGAGCCACCGGCCCTACCACCCGAGTTACACTCTGATATTCCTACCTGGGTACTGCACGTGGACGGCTCATCCAATCAGCAAGGTAGTGGGGCAGGAATCATCCTAACTACCCCCGAAGGTATCCAGCTCGAATACGCGCTAAGGCTTGGGTTCCGTGCCTCCAACAACGAGGCCGAATACGAAGCCCTATTGGTCGGATTGCAATTGGCCATTTCTATGAGTGCACAACAGGTTCAGGGATACAGTGATTCCCAGCTCGTGGTCAATCAGGTTAACCAAGAGTACGAAGCACGGGAAGATAACATGATAGCCTACTTGGCCCTTGTTCGAGCGGTTTCCAAGAAGCTCTGGGGATTTTCCATCACGCAGATACCCAGAGAGGAAAATACCAAGGCCGATCAATTGGCCCGCCTTGCCTCATCTTCTGAGTCAAACTTGAACGGGATAAGGATAGAATATCTACCCGAGCCAAGTATGATCAATTCAGAAGGCATGGAAGTAAATCTGGTCACTCTGGGACCCAGCTGGATGAACCCAATCGTCGCATTCTTGACAACAGGCACGCTACCAGACAAGAAAGAAGAGGCCTGCCGGGTTAAATACCGAGCAGCCCCGATATCATCTTGTTGACGGCATCCTCTACAAGAGGGGATTCACTATCCCGTACCTCCGCTGTGTCCACCCTGCGTAAGTCCAAGAGATATTGTTTGAAATCCACGAAGGAGTGTGCGGGAATCATATCGGAGGCCGGGCACTCTCCAGAAAGGCCCTATTGCAAGGTTACTACTGGCCAACCATGGCCCAGGATTCCTAAGAGTATGTCAGAAGGTATGACAAGTGTCAGAGATACTCTCTCATGATCAACCAATCGGGAGAGCTCCAGATACCAATCCATAGCCTTTGGACGTTCGCCTAGTGGGGAATCGACATTGTCGGTCCCTCGTCGATGGGAAAAGGACAGGTCAAGTTCGCCGTGATTGTTGTTGATTACTTCACCAAGTGGGCGGAGGTCGAGCCCTTGGCAACAATAACCGAACGGAAAATAGAAAGCTTGGTCGAAAGGAATATCCTCAGTAGGTTCGGCATCCCCCGGGTCCTGGTCAGCGATAACGGCAGACAATTTGACACCCCTATCTTCAGGCAGTTCTGTTCGGGCTACGGGATAATAAATCATTACTCCTCCCCCGAGTACCTTCAAGCCAACGGTCAGGCCGAGGTGACAAACCGGACAATCTTACAATCAATCAAAACAAGGCTTGAGGGCGCCAAAGGGCTGTGGGCTGAAGAACTACCAACCCTCCTGTGGGCCTACCGCACTACACCCCGGGCGGCAACAAGCGAGACGCCGTTCTCTTTAACCTACGGATTCGAGGCAGTGGTCCCCACAGAGCTTGAGCTTGGTAGAGAAATTTGTTTTTATAGCTCTAATTGAGCAACTGCTATAAATTTGTGTCTTTAAATAAAATTGAATAGTTTACTTTACAAATTCACTCGTCAGTACCCCGTGCAATGCAGAAAAGTCCTTGGGCCTAACCCCGAGGCAAAAAAGACCTCGGGCTCCTAACCCAGGCCCAAAAAGACCTCGGGCTCCGAACCCAGGCACAAAAGACCTCGGAGTCATCCCCGCGGCATCGGCTTCGCCTAGGTCCAGCCGACGACGGGGGCAAACCCCTAGGTAGCTGATGATGGCAAGCCTAAAAGGACCCTACAACCACTCATGTTTCAGGTCGGTTTCCTACGGTCACTCCTCACTACGCCCCCGCCTTCGCAGGACGCTCGGGGGGCAAGGGGATACCAGACCCAAATAGGAAATTACATAAAGCTTTGCTTAGGTCTAGCCGACGACGGGGGCAAACCCCTAGGTGGCCGACGATGGCAAGCTTCAAAGGACCCTGCAACCACCCATGTTCCAGGTCGGTTTCGTACGGCCACTCACTCCTGCACTCCTGCCTTAGCAAAATGCTTGGGGGCAGGGGAATATTAGGCGAAGACAGAAAATCACACCGGTCACTAAAAGAACTTGGAAGATATTCCCAAGTACTTACAGTGATCAGAGATAGATATACCGGACGGTAAAACAGGATACCCCTATAATACACCGGGACATCCCGGACGGTAAAGCAGGGTATTCCTATAATACACCGGGACATCACGGATGCTAAACATGACAAGTTCCTATGGCACACTGGGTAATTACTTTTAAAATAGGTCAAGAAGACTAGGTGTTCTACTGGTTATAGTCCTGAACCATTTGTTAAGGCAGGGGCTTAGGTTGGCTAAAAATCGGGTGGATATTAGCAATCGCAAATAGGCACAGTGCAGACAAAAGTGAGCAGAAATAGAAAGAAAGTTAACCTTGAGGGCCTTTTCATTAATGTTAAAAACTGTACAAAGCCTGGGGGGCAGTTGTACTAGCCTCCCCAAAAAAAAAAACACAAACAACAAACGCACCCATAGGTCATGGTTGTCCACAGCGACCACCTCTTCTTCCCCAGCGGCTTGCTCTTCCATAGAGGGGTCCCCGGTCGGTGCAGCTTCAGCGGCGACCTCAGAGTCAGCTTGGCCCTCCTTCCAGTAACTGGACTCTGCCCAAGAATAGCCAGACAGGCCCCAGTCAGAGTGGTCAGTAGCAGCCCGCTTAGCCAGATCAGCGTAGCCCATAAGGAACCCTGCCTCAAACTCCTCCTCGGCATCCTTGGCTTCAGCATCCCAAGCAGCAGTGAGCTCCGAAAGCGTGGCCGTCATGGCTGCCAGGTCCTTTTCGACAGTGATCCTGTCGGCTTCTGCGGCTGCAGCTTTCATCTCTGCAACCTTCTGAGCAGCCCGCTCGGTTGAGAGAGAGTCGCGGGTCTCTCCCAGTTAAAGGGTCGTTGCCTGGGATTTTTCCTCCTCCATAGGGAGAGCAAACTCCGTGGACACCCGAGCAGCCTTCTCCACAGACAGATCAGCCTCCGCAGTGGCCAACCTCTCGGCAACGCCAGGAAGAGTGGTTTCAGTCCCAGCCGTAATACAGCCAATCTTCAAGATCAAGATGACATCACTATATGCATGGAAGAAAAGCTAATGCTCATGTTATAAAATAACTCACCATGTGGTTGATGCTGTAGAGCCAACCAATTATGGCCTCGGGACTTAGCAGAGTGCATTTGTCGATTTGACTCTGCAATAGCCCGGGCCGGACCCTTCCGCGGACGTTGTCCGTCGTCTCGACTGTCGGCCTCGAGGAGGGGCCCGCACGAGCTGTCTCCTCCATGCTGGGGAAGGAGACCCCGGACGGCTTGGCGGTGAGGGGAAGAGGTAATGGCGCGGCGATGGTAACGCCGGGTGTTGAGGCCGTAGCAGCCTCCTTCTCCGCCCGAATTGAGATTCCTCGGGAGATCCTCTTGAGGGGCTGGCCCTCGGTGGGGTCTGGCTTATTCCTCTTCTGGCCGGCCCGAGCCATCAAGGCCGCCTCTTTTTCTTTCAAAGCCGTCGCGCTCTTGGGAGCCATTTCTGTAAAACTGAAGAAGAGCACATGAGAACTCAGCAGAGTACCAAATAAAAAAAATAACCGAAAGGTCAAGAGATGGAACTTACCAGGAATGATCGACGGGAATATGGGAGCTACGAAGTGATGCTGGGGCTCGTAAGAAATCTTCGGACTTCCCGACCGGGTCAGCACCTTATTGATGTCGGTCGGGTCCTCCACCAACGATAGGATCCTTGCTTGGAACTCATCGGAAAGACTGGGTGAGTCAACTGATCCCATTGTAAAGCAAAGATACAAACGGGTTAGTCATGGTAAAATAAAGAGACTAATCATGCAAGGAAAGTGATTGGGCTTACTCCTCAATTTCCCCGCCCAAGAAGTCCTCAACTGCACACCCGGTGCCTTTTCATATAGCCCCGGGGTGGATAATTGGAAGAATTTCTTCTTCCATCCCTTATTGTTGCTCGGGCGGTTGACTATTATCTTCCGCCCCTGTCTAGCCCCGAGCGAGAAGAAGCCAGACTCCCCGTGAACCTAGAACGGCCGGTGGGTCCAAAAGAACTTCGGTAGGGTGAGCTCATACCTAAGAACTTGAGGCCACAAGGAGATGGACCCCATCAAATACCGCCAACCGATCGGGGCGAGCTGCCCGGGGGAGATCCCGAGGTAGATGAATGCGTCTCGGGCAACAGGATGGAGCGGTAGGCGAAGGCCTGCCATGAAATCGTCTTCGTATAGGGTAACAAAGCCCGACTCGTGGAAGTGAGCCCCACGATCATGGACAGACAGAGAGAAGGGGCCGGGAATATCATATCTCTCCCTGATTTGACCCAAATCAGGACCGTGCAGGGTGCTGATGATTGACTCGCAGGCGAAGACGTCGCCGGGACTGTTCGGTACAGACCTTTCATCGCCTGACCCCCGAGACGTCGAGGCCACAGGAGAATCCCGGTGCGTTTCCTCGTGAGACGCCCGGGCAGGGATCCTTCCCTCACTATGCTGATCAAAGGGGACTAAAGAAGGAGGGTCTAGGCTTGTTCTCAAGGTCCCTGATCGTGACTGCTCGTCCTTTGATCGGGATGACGAGTTAAGTCTGAGTGGCACATGTCTAACTCTATGGTGGACCTAGGAGGCAGATGGTGACCTAAAAACGGGTCAAGGACTCCAAGTCTGAGATACAAAGGAGGAAGATCTAACAACCTGAAGGGTAGGTCATACAAGACTCTAGATGAAAGGTAACACTCTCTCAGGACTCTCCCGGAAACACCCGTTCGGTCCAACTATCCTAGAGTACCTCCGGATTGGAAGAAATAGCAGAACCTAAAAAAGAAAAAATCCCACGCCCATTCTAACCTAAGTGGGTTCGCTCCCTCCAGCTTCGTTCAGAAAAGAAGAAGAGAGTGAAGAACTGAAGACAGAAAGGAGAGACTTACAAGATTTAGTGCAGAAAAGGGGTCGGGAATCTTGCTCGGGATCTTGTTTTCTCTCAAACCGCTCGGTAAACTCGTTCTCACCAGGCAGCAGGAATTGAAGAAATGAGTAAGTGTTCCTTATATAGGAATAACGGGCGGTCCAGATCAATCAGATCCAACGGCTCAGGAGTTTTCCCACCAAGAACCGTCAGACAGTTGTCGCCTCGAGCATGTGAAGGGTCGCCTCAAAAGGCGCGCACATTAAATGCGTGACGTGACGGTCCGATCACCACGCAGCTGTTCGATTACATTCGAACCGACTCTGATGGATCCTGACTAGGCCAATTACTCCCAGACACGTGGCAGCACCAACGCCCGGGATCCTCCCTATACCGGTCAGTTATTCCACTGGGTGATCTGGAAGGTGGGCCCCATCCCGAGCAGCATTCCCGAAGGATGTCCTGGCAGTTTCCAAGGCGATACTAATTTTTGATCCTCACCCGATGAAGCATCCAGTCAGTTCCGAAAATTGGGGGCAGCTGATATGTCCAAAATAATCCAGCCATGAAGTCGGTCTGCCAAGTCACTGAGAGGTGCTGGTTACTCCAGTAAAGGCGCCAGTAGCCAAGCAATCCCGAGGTGTTCATCAGGACCGTGCGGTTCGTACCAACAGGCCGGGAATGAAAGACCGTGGCATCCCGTGGACCCGGCCTAACCAGTAGTTTCCTAAACCGACTGCAAGACTGTGAGAGGGAATGTGGCAGTTTCCTAAACCGCTTAGGAAACTTTCTCCAAATCATGCAACTCAATCGTAATTAGATTAGGCTTCCTAATCCAATTAACTTATCATGTATGGGTGGACTCTTGCACCTATAAAAGAGCCCACCTACCCTGTCTACAGGGATCCGAATAACTCTCTAGCTAACAAGCATAGAACAGACAATTCACCATTGTACGCGTATACCCCGGCCGGTATTACTGGTAGTGCCGCCCCTCTTTGTTGGCTCACCAGGCCCGCCGGTGATCTGCTAGTGAACGCGCATAGACGCAACCGTGGACGTAGGTCACCTTGTTAACGGGACCGAACCACATACAACTTGTTCTTGTTTTTTTCTCTCTCTAAATCCTTCTTACTAATTTTTGACATCATCATAAGGTATGGGTAAGCACAATTAAAATAATTTACCACACTTCTATTCTATAACATAAGGTCTCTAAATAATTCAAGTACCTTCTAGACTTTCACCCTTTTTATTGTTTAATGAATGTGGCTATTTATGACTCAACAGGGTTGAAAAGCAACCAAGTTTTGTTAGAATAAAGTGTTGATCATAATTTTACCTCGACCAACTCTTATCTAAGGGATAGAATTCAGTACTCCTTGAAGTGTAGATAATCTGAATAGATTATATATCTTTCTATACATATACATATATAATTTCGTACCTAATTTTTAAATTCAACTACACCACATGTTTTCCTAGTTTCAATTATGTACTCCCTCGATTCCATTTTATGTGACCCTCTTGGGGATTCCAATTATTTAAGGGGACAAAAAGAATCTACACCTACTTTCCACATGCACTTGCCCATAATTATTGCACTTTCTTTTTTTGTTTATTTTTGGTGTTGATTGCAAGGAAGAGTAGTTTGGGAAACTAAGAAAAATTTGCACTCCTCATAACAAATTCCTCTTATTGTCTAAGAAGCTATGAAGCACAGACACGGGTGCGGGGACGTGAGTGATATGACACACCATGTGACCCATTTTTAGAGTGTTCGTGCATCATAGCTAAGAAGTAATATGATGACAAGCACTCAGCCCATATTACATGTGGTATGTCATGTGATATGACACAAAATATGACATAGACCAAACAACCACAAAAGATTTAGCTTCAAGACACGTGAAGTCTATGCCCTTGGTGGTTCAGGCATTTGGCTTGCATGGCTGATGGTTTACCCTTGGGGACATACTTCATTAAAAACAATTTTGGTTGAAAGTTGATTCCATTTGTTTTCAGGTGCTTAATGTTTGTATCCGAAATTTTTAATGATGATTATTTTGTTTTTGGTTTTGTTTTGTTTTGCTTTTTTTTTTTTTTTTTTTCTGTTGCAGCTATATTATAACCCTATAACTGCGAAGATGCTTAGCAATCTAAAGGTATATTGTTGGTCAATGTTTGTTCATGACGTCTTAATGATTACATGATTTTTGGCTGTTGGATTTCTTAGTCCTCTCATTTGTACTGGTGCTTGTAGTATCATGATCTATATGTTGCATGCTAGAATATTAAGCCAAGATAAACTTCTATAGAAGTATCATGATCTAGAATTAGTCGAAGACTGCATTACCTTTTTGCTCCATCACTTTGACGTGTTACTAGAGAAACTATTGAATGTACCTTGCCAGGAAACTGAGAGCAATTCCTCTATATCAAATTGCAAGTATTAGCCTCCTCAGATATAGAGTACACTTACTGTGAAATAAAGAAGTGTTAAATGTAGGTTAAGCTATTAAAATCTTGTTTTTAGAAGTATTGTGAGTTCCTGATAATGTTTTCACAATCCATCAAATTTTAAGATTTGCTACTAGCTAATAGATTATTTTGGGACAAAAGCTCTTCTCACTTAGCTAATAGTATAATTTAGAAGTATCATGTGTTAAGTTACGCAGTACCCAGAAAGGCACGAGACCTGAGATTGAAAGTCATTTGGATAATGATTAGTAAGTTTCATTAAATCTGTAACAGAGTTTCAGAAATTACAAAGAAGAAACCTAAGATTGAAAAATATAAAACACATAGATCCCATGGTTTGATCGTAATATTTTTTGGATATGATATGCCTCTGTGAGTCTAGTTTCTAACCCAAAAATAAAATCAAAAATCAAATGGTTCAATCTCTGGGAATTGGGCAAAAACCAGACATCACTCAGAAATTTACAACTCTCTGTTCAGAGTTTTTGTATGATTTTTTTAAAAATAGTAAATAAATCCGAATGTCTCCAATATTTTTAGGGGATCTCTTTAAAACATTTAACTATATAGAAAAAAATTATTTGAGGTCAAAAGTATTTGGTTACGGCTCTGATCTACTTAAATCAAAACTACCTTACTACTCTGAAATTTTGGACAAAGAGTAACTAGTTCATGAATCCTTAGACCAAACCATGTTAAGTATAAAATTTCACCAAAACAAAAATTGTAGTGATACATATATGAGTTATGAACATGCTCCTATTGGTCTCATTCAATTCCAATAGACCAGGATTTAGTTAAAAATCTTTGATCACAATTGGTTAATGAACTCACTGCACAAATTTTGATATCCAAGTTATGAGAAATGACAATTCAATCCCTCTCCTAAGTTAATGATCCTTGAGGAACATAAACTTGTTTTATTCTATTCTCCTCTCAAATTAATGATCCTTAGAGACTAGATACAACCAAATCCAAACAAACCTTCATGGAACATAGAAAGAGGACTCCATGAGACTTCAAATTAGGGGATCCAAATCATAAATCAAGTGTTGGCTCCACTAATTAAGGATGGATTTAACTATGATCCATTTTATTTCCCATATAAATCATTAGATTATTGAGAATTAAAGGATCAAGCTCATAGGAGTTGAATGAGATACTGAAGATCTCACAAATCCCATGAGTAAAAATACAAACAAAGAAAAGGTGAAATCAAAATTTTGTTGATGATCCAAACTAAATTTTACTTTAGAATGTATTTGATCTTAAACCCAAGACTTATTTAGATCCAAATCAATGGGGACAAATGAAATTTCAATCACAATTCCAGTGGTGTGTGATGAAATGAGGTAGGAAGAGACTTTTTAAAAATGTGTAAAAATCCTATAGATCTATGAATTGTGATTGAATTCTAATCGAAATCTAAGTGGAATTTAGAAGTTTACCTCTAATAACCTCGGGATTTTCTTGATTCTTGTTGAAGATCTTCTAATTCAAATTCTTCAAAATTCTTTGGTTTTCTTCAAAATTCTCTCAATTCTCTCTATAATTTTCCAATATTTCTTCACTTGTCCAAAAAGCTTCCAGTAATGGAGATGAACATTGCCTTATATAGGCCATTTCCATGGGGTTGAATTGTTAAATTCGGGGTGAAAATTCATGTACAATGATATTCCATATGTATTGAAAAAAAGCAATCTGTTACAGCGAGCGACACTCACTGAGTTGTCTGAGGCACTCAGCGAGTGCCGCTCCAGCACTCACTGAATACCGGCGTGACACTCAATGAGTGCTGGCACGGCACTCAGCGAGTGCCGCCGGCTTTGCCGCTTGCCGTTTCTAATAGAATTCCACCCTTTTTATTTATTTTTTAAATATATACTCAATAGAATATATATACATATATTTTACATAGATATTTTTTTTAATTTCTTTCTTCCCCCCCTTTTTATTTTCTTTTCAAATTGTTTTTATTCCTTATATTGAAACTAATTTTCAAACTGTGTTTCTTATACGTATTTTTTTATCCGAGTTTCCCCGAACACCCGGTCTGTCTTCTTTCTTCTTCTTTTTTTTTTGAAAACTTTTGTTGGGATTAAAGAATCCTCTGAAGAACTTGAATCATTTAGAAAACCTTCGAATTTTGTCAGACATTGTCGACATTGGTCTAGAGGTAATCATCCCTTGAATTCGACGATCGGTCAAAATTGGGGTGCTACAGTACCCCAAAATTTCTCCATTTCTTGGCTCAATTTTAGGTAGCAGTCACATTTACTCCTTGCCTCATTGGTTGCATCCCTTATCCTCTATTTCACTCAGTTTATCTTTACCTTCCCATAGCACTCATCCTAGTCCTTCCTCATTACCTCCTTTGTTACCCCTGCCAATGCTTCCACTTAATTCTACCTTCCCATATTTCTTACCTTCGCAGTCCCAGATTCCCTCCTTATCCTCTGTTTCTTCTTCTATCTTAGATCTCAGCCTATTACCGTACCCCTTTCATCTTCTAATGTTCCTATCAACTCTCATCCTATGCAAACCAGATCCAAATCTGGTACTAAAAAGAAAGTTTTTCATACTCAATGTTCTCCTTCTGAACATTCATGTTATACCACTGCCTTCAAATACCCCGAGTGGAGAGATGCTATGGCTGAAGAATTCTCTTCTCTACACCGGCAAGGTACTTGGACTTTGGTTGCCTTACCTCCCAGCAAAAATTTTGTTGAATGTAAATGGGACTATAAGGTTAAACATAATTCTGATGGCACCATTTCTATATACAAAGCCAGACTTGTGGCTAAGGGGTTTCACCAAGAAGTAGGTCTTGATTATACCGAGACCTTTAGTCCCGTGGTTAAACACACGATAGTGAGATAGGTGCTCAAATTAGCTGCTCACTGTGGGTGGTCCTTAAGACAGCTTGATGTTAAGAATGTCTTTGTTACTTGGAAACCTTAATGAGGAGGTTTATATGACACAACTGTAAGAAAAATAGGTTTCAAAAACTTATTTAACGCGTAGTGGAAAAACTGAGTTAAAAAACTTTATTGGTATGTCTGGATCTACTACTTATTAACTCTATAGATGCGCAGGGAGAGAGATAGAACATAATACCATACGATCTTGAACCCAATTCTGACTTTTATCTTTTCCTCAAACGTTCAACAGCTTTCTCCAAGTGATCTTTACCCTCATGTTTCCTCGAACGCTTACTAGAAAGACTAGGGTTGGTGGGAACCCTAAAGAAGCGGATAGAGAAGGTCTAGGAAACCATAAAATAGTTTCTACAGAGCTGGAATGATAAAAACGACGTTGCGTTTTAATTCTACACGCAGCTCTCCTATTTATAGGTTTCCAAACCGACTAAAAGTTTCAATCGATCGAAGTTCGATCGATTGAGCCACTTTCAATCGATCAAACTTATTCAATCAATTGAAACTCTTTCAATTGATCGAACGGAACCAATTTCAATCGATTGAAACTCTTCAATTGATTGAACTTGCAATTGATTAAAACTCTTTCAATCTCTCTTATGCATTTCCTCCTAGGTTCTTTATTGTTGGCTCAGATATGTTGTTAATTCCCATGATCAAACTCTTTGATCAACAAATTAACCAACTCATTAGTTAACGCTTACTTCACTATAAAACGATAACTGCATTTCAATGCAAAAGAACATATCCGAAGTGATTACTAGACTTGTATGGTGTACTAATGTCCCTCTACCGTCAGCATTCGTAATTATATTCAGGTAGTCGGATAAATTGTTACTATCAACCTGAAGGATGATTATTTCTTGTATTCCTTGAGGCCCATTCACCTCTCATGATTACCAAACATGTTGATATCTACTTATCAACAAGACTGTCGTTCTCAGTAATCAACTTGGTGACATTCTCAAGGGAATGCTTATTCTTTATCAGAGGGTAGATTCTATCTTAACAATATATATTCACAACCCCATGAACATGATATATATACCCAAGGTACTCAGGTGTTGATCTTTAAGACCTCACCGATTGGTAAGTCAAAGCATCCATATCCACAGTCCGTGTCCATAATCATCTCAAGATTAAGAACACGTACCTTATACAAGTAATGAGTTCTTATCGACTGTTGACAGTCTTAAGTGTCAATAGGAAAGCTCATGGTCCGTCAATGCTCTATAAGCACTAGCATATTAACTAAGTGTCATACTCCAGTGATTGAGATTCATCACTTCATCCAATGGTAGTTAATCATGCTACAATATATACCTGATGAGATATCCAGTCTCATCATCCACTGTGACAAGTTCTACATATCAAAGAATAGTATTCGTATCTTACTTGTATGTATCTCATACACACACGAATTACTTACTAGGATACTTAAGGATAATAAACAATCATCTCATGATAGATACATAATAAAATATAAAATGATATCCATATATAAAATGCCAATGTCACATATATAAAGTAATGGTTTGAAGGTACAATCCCAACAAACTCCTACTTGCACTCATAACCCATTTGAAACACATCTAAGACTTAGACTATCAAGATGACAATCAAAGACCTTCTGTGGAAAGGCCTTTGTAAACGGATCCGTAAGATTGTCGGCGGTGGCAATCTTGGTGACAGTCACATCTTTACGCTGAACTACATCTCAAATGAGATGATACTTCCGCTCTATGTGCTTTCTCTTTCCGTGGTTCCTTGGCTCCTTGGACTGAGCCACTACTCCACTATTATCGTAGTATAGCATAATAGGTGACAATGATATTGGTACCATATCAAGCTCTATAAGGAACTTCTTGAGTCAAATAACTTCCTTTGTGGCTTCATAAGCAGCCACATACTCACTTTCTATAGTTGAGTTTGCAATGCATTTTTGCTTAATATTCCTCTAACTAACAATACCACCTCCCAAGGTAAAGAGATGTTCGGATGTCGACTTTCTCGAATCTTTATCTGACATAAAATCCGAGTCAGTGTATCCTACTGGAATTAATTCATCATCGCCATACATAAGAATGTAATCTTTAGTCCTTCTTAAGTACTTTAGAATGTGCTTAACGGTTGTCTAATGCTCTAGATATGGTTTCGATTGATACTTACTAACCTTGCCAATGGCAAAGCAGATATCAGTCTAGTGCATAACATCGCATACATGAGACTTTCCACTGCTGAAGCATAGGGAACTCCTGTCATACGATTCCTCTCCTCCTGTGTCTTAGGACATTGGTCCTTGGAGAACACTAAACCATGCCTGAAAGGTAATAAACCTTTCTTTGAATTATCCATTGAAAACCTATTTAGCACCTTATCGATATAACCAGCTTGAGATAATCCCATTATCTTTCGCTTACGATCTCGAAAGAGCTTTATCCCAAGGATATAACTCGCCTCTCCTAGATCTTTCATATCAAAAGTACTAGCTAGCTAAGCCTTAATTGACGACAATGCCCCTACATCATTCCCAATGAGTAGAATGTCATCAACATAAAGCACACCACCTTACCTTCACATTTCTTATATACATAAGGTTCATCCAGATTCTGTATGAAACTAAATGCCTTGACCGCTTGGTCAAATCAAATGTTCCAACTCCTCGATGCCTGCTTAAGCCTATATATGAACCAAGTATTTAAAGTATCCATTATAAAACTTACATATATGGTTAGTCGTACCAGAATTAATGCACCAAGTGTTTGAAGTATTTGTTATAAAACTTACTTCAATCACATATGATTCGATCATACCTTGAGCTCTTGTAGCTAAGAATCCGGACAGTTCCTCTTCTAGTGGCGTTTCTCACTGCATTGGAAACACTTTCCTTTTCCTTGACCACCCGCCTTTCCCTTACCTTTGCCCTTTTCCTTAGATTTTGCAATCTTTAAGACTGGTCCAACACTTGGACCACTAGTGCATGCCTTCTTCTTTCTTTTCTTACCTTACGGTGCAGATCAGGAAGAAGAAGTGCCCTTTCTAATGTTCAAAATGTTGCCCCCAGGCTTGATCACCCCTTCTACTGCCTGTAGAGAGCTCATCAGTTCGCTCATTAAAAAATTCATTTGATTCATGTTGTAACTAAGTTTGAATTGAGCGAACGATGGTGACAGCGAGTTGAGGATCATATCAACTTGGGTTTGTGTGTCAATGTTGGCACCCAGAGTCTCTAGTTCATTTAAATGACCATTCATTTTTAAAACGTGCTCTCTAACTAGAGTTCCTTCCAACATTTTTGCACTCATGATCTTCTGTATGGCGATTTGTCTAGTAGGTCGGCCATGCTCCCCAAACATTTCTTTGAGGGAAGTCATGATGGCACTCGCAGAATCGTTCGATTAGAATTGATGTTGCAACACATTAGCCATTGAAGCCAATATGTAGCAACGAGCCATCTCGTTCGACTTCTTCTACTTATCGAACTCGCATCTGGCATTTGCCAAAGCATTTGCTGCGGGTTTTGGAGGACAAGGGGTAGTGAGGACGTATATGTGTTCCTCCATAATTAAAATGATGTCTAGATTACGTTTCCATTCAGTTTAGTTATTTCCAATTAGCTTGTTTTCAGTGAGTATAGTGGCAAATGGACTAAATGCAGATCCAGACATGATGATTACTGAAAATTAAAAGACATAATAAATATGGATATCAGAATTTGACAGCATATAAAATAAAAGAATCCTCAAAACTCTTATTTAATGACAAAATCGCCAAAATATTGAAACGAAAGAGTACAGTCTCCGTGTGGTGGTCAATACTCGATCTTTCGATTAATCATGACTCGTCCACTATGCAACTCTTGCAAAACAAGTTATGACTCCCGAACCCTTTTGATCTCTAAGTTTTTTAATAATGCCCCGTGTGGGATCCCTTATCTATAGCTTAGCTAGTGTGTACCATTAACTAGGATCCAATGACAATCGTCTTAAGTAGCGCCCCTGTGTGGTGGTCACCCTCTAACATTTCTCATTGATCCTATCCGTAGGATGTTCACATCTAGTAACCAATGAGTATTATACCCTCTGTATGGAATGATCACACATGGCTGAGTGGCACAGAATCCTCTACTCATCTTACAATAAACCATTAATGGAAGATCGTGGGTGTTATAAATAAGACCCTCTCCCACTAGACTTAATAATTAATATAGATTTTGCTTTTGGAAAAAATTGTTTCTTCACATTGCCCATAAACATCTAATGTTTATTAATGTGTTGAAACGGTTTTTGATTTTGATTTTAGAAAACTTGTTTTACGTGCATACAAGCAGCAACAATATATAAAATGTCAATCACAACTAAGCACATAAAAAAAACTAAATTTGAAATAAAAGCATTCAACAATGCCTCTATCTCCCATGGCTCTATCTTCATAGACCCATCTTCTTGGCTTGATCATCTCCGGCTCCATCTTCATGGACTTTGATTTTGTTGCTTCGTCTTCATGGATAATATAATCTATTACAAAGTCATATGCTTCTTTCGAAGCTTACAATTCGTCTAGAAATAGAAAACAACAACAAATATAAAGAAAGCTAGGGAAACCAATGCGACTTTCCTTTTCGTAGGAATAAAGTCACAGCGCCCTTTACGCATGCCTTAAAACCAAACCAAAAATAATATACACCATACTCAAACATTAAATACAAATATTTTAAGTTGTGGTACCATGGGAGATAGCGGACTAATCCTTGCTACAAAAGGTTAGTTGTACACACAACCATACATGTATACAACAAATATATATCTATTGGAATCCCTAACTGATTCACAAAGTACATAACCTATTTATGTAGTTGATTCGTGTTCAATATTGCATTCTTGACTTCATGATTTTACTCTTATTGGACGCAAATTATCACCTACACCGGGAGATTTAATGGATAAATTGTGCTTTTGTCAATCTTGTTTATTATTCAATTATTGCTAATAAAAATCTCTTTCTTGTAGGATTTGGGAACTTGTTCGAAGTCGGAACCAATCCTTTTGGTTCTTATCTCATGAAAAGGGGAAGGAATCCATCCCAGCAAAGGCGGATTGATCAAACCTTACAACGCGGATTGATTTGCGTCCTTGAGGAAGCCACTACGCAAATTATTAAAATGGGATCGATCCGGCATTAAAGGGCCGATCGATCCGCGATCCTAAATGAAGGTTCTGCTGGCATATAAGAATAGCGGATCGATCCTCCCGTTACACTGGGATTAATCCGCCCCTGCTGTTGACTACCCCTCTTTTATTTACAAGTTTGCTATTTAAGTGTATGGATATAAATAGAAAGAGGTGGTTTTTGTTTAGGGATTTTGCCTTTTATTTTCATCTATCATTTCTCTCTCAATTTGGGAAGCCCTTTTGGGTTCTCTTCCATTTTGCTTTCCATTGTTGTAAACTTGAAGCTTGGATTGAAATTTTAATGGCTAGGTACATCTTCTATCTCTTTTCCTTTGATGATATTGCTATATATGTTTTCCATTATTAGTTAGATTTACTTAGGTTGTGGATCATGAACTCTTGGATTTAATGTTGTAACATTTCTATGGTTAATTTGTGTAGGATTCAAAACTAGGGGCTTCATCTTATTTGTCTTGCATCTTTGATTGTCAAAACTTAGACTTTAAATCCTACCGTATGTATTTCGTATGGAATATTATGTAACCTTGTGTTTTGCACTCCATGTGTTTGATAATTGTTGTGTGTGGGATTTAAAACTTGGAGTCTTCATCTTTGATGTCAAGCATCTTTGATTGTTCAAACTCTTTTAAATACTACCTTTTGAAGGATTCATAGGTGATTTGTCCACCAAATAGATTATTTGGTGTAGGGTGGACAAATCATTTAGATTAGAAGCCATGAAGGCTTCATCTTGTATGTCATGCATTCTTGATAGTCTAGCGTTAGCTTCAAATCCGTTTCTATGGAAATCTCAAAACTCTTTTCATCTAACACATAGATGCACTTCTTGTGTTTGATAATATGCCACAATGAGATGTTACCTTAGACTGTGCTTGAAACATTAGTCCATTTCATCGTGTTGTGACCCAAGATGGGGGGAATCACTACAACAAAAAACCCTTATTATGACTATAAAAAAAAAGTCATAAATATATTTATGACTTTTTTTTTAAGATTTTAAAATAAGTCATAACATTACAGTCATTAATAAGTTCGAGTTTGTTAAAAAAAAAGTCATAAATAATTATTATTTTTACAACAGTTCTAAAAAAAAGTCATAAAAAATGAATGCTTTCAAATTATTTATGACTATTTTTTAATTGATACAGTCATAAATAATCTTTATAAAAGTCATAAATAATCTTTTAAAAAAGTCATAAATAATCTTCAAAAAAAGTCGTAAATAACTTTTTAAAAAGTCATAAATAATCTTCAAAAAGTCATAAATAATATCTTTAAAAAGTCATAAAAAATCACACTATTTATGACTTTACTAGAATTGCTATTCATTTATGATTGTTTTTAAGAAACAGTCATATATAATGTAAAACACATTTTTTTATAAAAAAACAAAAAATGGTTTGTTGATAATCCAATAATCAAGAATTACAATATTCAGATACATCAAAACCTGTTACACAATTCAGAATATATATGCACAAATCAGCTCAAGAACTATATTCAATTATCATCATCCTTCCAATCAAAATTTTTCATTCATCAATCTAATAATTAATCATGTACAAGAAAAATGTAATAGTAACCACTAAGTATGTATTAACCAACAAACCAATAATGTATATGTAACATTGTTGTTCAAAAACAAAAAAAAAAAAAAAAAAAAAAAAAAAAAAAAAAACAAGAATGTCAATTTAAACTCTTCAATCACCGCTAGTACATCAACTTAATTCCAATCTTTGTTCCATATAGTCTAACTATGTAAACTGAAACTAAAACAAAAATCAATGTATTAGATTCTATGTAACAAGTATACAACAAATATTAGACAAGAAATAAATTACTGCAATCACAAGTCGTGGTAAACTAACTTATCTTGGAATGAACATCCATATCAAAGAAGTTCTCAATATGCTCATCACTTGTAATAATCGGAATCACCAGCAATACCATGGTGAGTAAAATTGTGTCTCACTAGCATCTCTATCCTACGGTAGATGAAATTGTCAAAAGAAGTGTAAGGTGAAAAGAAGATGTCCCACAACAATCAGATATAGAATATAAGGCAGGAGACATAGCTAGTACAACCTTTAGATTTATAAATTAAAACAAGATAGCATCTCTATAATCCCCAACATATAAACAGAAAAATGTCCACAATTTTGCTATGCTCTATTCAGCAAAGTTTTTTATGCGCATCAACATGCGAAAGTGTTAAAAGTAATACAGCATATTAAGTTGCTAGAATTAAAATTCAGTAGGGTTCTTACTACATTCGCGCGAATTGTCTAGTCTCTAGCACCTGCACTGTCTATTTTTGTATCATCGTTTGTTGCTAATCATTATGCGAAGAGGTCCCACCCCAACTTTACCTAAGAAGTTGAGTCACCCTTCTTTTCCTTTTTTTTCTCACTAGAATGCATGTGAATTTGTGATGCATGATTTGATAGCCATGATTGTCAAATAAACTAATGAGGACAATAGAGTAAATATGAGAAATTAAGTCATTGCAGCACATACAGTGGCTTTGCAGGATCCCGTGAAAAAAAATGCCGTGAAAAAGTGCGGTTCATATCCTTCCATGACTTTGTATAGCGGCACAAAATGGAGACAACCCCTCCAGAGATGCTGCCAACTCTATGTATTCATGTAATGCACGTCAATAATTAGTAAAGTACACTTTAAGATGGCTAGTACTAAGAAAAGCATAAAAATACTTCTTCCACCTGCCAAATAATAAAACAAATAAAATTAATGTAGGAGATGCGGCTCAACAAATAGTAATGCAACTCACCTAAAATTTTCCTAAGGATCAACATCACTACAAGAACCCAACTAAAATTTTGAACTCTAACTGCAATTATGAACTGTATAAGAATAGAATCCACAGTAAATGAATCAAAGTAAAACAAGAAGAAGAGAAAAATTACCGACACTGTTACAAAGAATATTATGATAATACCTTTATCTCGATAGTTTTGGATGGATCCTCCATTACCTCTCTCATGAAAAGCAACATATAGAATCCACATTCATAATTTCATTTTGGTCCCTATGAATAAATATATAGAAATATTAGACAAGCAATAAATTACTACAATCACAAGTCGTGGCAAAACTAACTTTATCTTAGAATGAATGTTGACCTAGGATTTCTAAAAATTTCGACAAACATTTCAAGCTATGAACATGCCCATCAACAATTGAATAACCGAACATACATTATATCACTACATTATCGGATGATGGGATTGTAGAAATCCGATTCGTTGACAGGTCTAAGCGGAAATGACTTTAACGGGATTATTTTTTCTTCTGTAAATCATTCACAGCATTTTAAGCTATTTTTATTATCCTAAAATTGCTCATAAAACAATTTATAGACAAAGGGTATCTACTACCAAACACACAATTTTAGAACCGGTCCATTTATGAACCAAAGAACCGGTTCTTTGCCATTCCAAACAACTCCTAAATCTAGTTCCATCATAAACATAGTTAAACACAAGAAGGGAAAACCTAAGCATACTCCAAGCTGATAATTTAATATTTCATATTCTTTAATGTTCACAAAAAAGTTTTTATTCATTGGCTGTCGAAATTCAAAAAGTTGACCAAACAGGTAAAGTAGCTTGAATGAGCCAAATTTACCTAGCATCTTCCACATTGTCAACAACCTAAACAAAGGGTCACTACCCAGTGATGGTTCAACTTATGCAAGGTGTGGAAGGGGTGGGCTGAAGATAGACACAACTTTTACCACAATTCTTTCTTTCTAATTTTTTTTTGGCCCAAAGTGGCTGCTCTAAAAAAAATCAGAAATTAGAGACCAAGTAGTATCCAAAAATTAAAATTTAAAAGCACTTTAAAAGGCCAAATTTGGAGAAATACCAGCACTTTAGCTTGTGGTGTTTGTTGCACCTCCTCTGCTTCAGCCACTTCTTTCACTTATTTCTTAGCCTCCTTCCTCATTTTCTTAAGCTTTGCCCGCTTTTCTGTTTTCACCAGCCTCACCACACTTTTGTCCGCAGTATCATTTTTATTGTCACCACTGGCTTCTTCTTCATATGGCGTATTTTCTAGCTTCTTAGATGTGGTTGGTAGTTGGTACTGTTAAACTGTATATTTTTCTTAATTAAAATTTACAATGTTCTATATCCAAACATGTAAATCCAAATCAATGTTTGAAAATGTGTTGAAACAAAATTTTAAGTCCCAGCATGGAATAGCTTGACAATATCAACTTCTTCATTGGACCAATTCAAGCTAGGAGTTATTTCATGAGGAAAAAAAGGAAAAGTTGAAAAAAAAATAATAATAAAGAAATTGAGTAACAATGCATGGGCAAGGCTACAAATTAAGTTTGTATTGTAGCATATAGCATGGCCAGTCATCATTGGCATATGCTTACAACTTACAAAATCTGCAACTTAAACAAACATACAAGAAAGGTATACACCTCATTCCTTTGATCCTCTCTCCTATTTTCTTTTTGTTGTAGAGTATTCTTCCAAAATAAAGAACTGGCCAAAGTTCTTAAACTTTTCAAAGAACGGAGTCCTTGACTCCATTTCATCCATTGTAACAATTTTGGGGAGTTTCCAACTTCATTAAAATATGTCTTTTCAAGACCAGTGGGAGTTTTCAACTCCATTAAAATGGGTCTTCTCAAGACCAATTAAATGCTTTGAAGTTCCACCTTATATTTGCAACCAATATATTGTATGTATATAAGTATAACACAACATATGCACATATACATACACCATGTGTACATGTATTTTAATGGTATTCAAGATTTGGACACCATATAACATGTATGTATATGTTTTGATTTTCAAAACTTGAAAGAGAATTTTAAGTCTCTGTACAAAGACACTTCCAATCTGGAGGCATTCTTTTTAACTTAAAAAAATCAAGATGGTGGTGGCAGGTTCTTAGACAAGTCATAATTCACATAATTCATTAAGTCTTGCTTGGAAAGACAAACAAAAGGAAGCAAACTCAGTCTCTCGCAGTCTCTCTCACCTACCTTTGGTATCAAATCTTTATTACAAAAAATCAAATGTTAAGGGTCACATATCCTTAATGAAATTATAAATTACTTCCACGATCCTTAGAACTACGAATTGGCTTGATCTCATCAATGGTGCGTAGGCAGCCTAAATGATCAATCTAAGAGCAGCCACAAAATCAAACTAACCAAATTCTTTTATTATTATCACAGTTGGAATCAAAGGGTATTCCTTTGAAACAAAGGATTGTAATTAAGGGATACGTCACATTTTGAATGGGTCTAACCTTCACTAATAAAATCTCATATGATTTTATTATACGAGTGAAATGTGTTTGGTAGAATGTAACATTTTTATGCAAGAGGTTTCTACATTGTGAACAAAAAGAACCAAAGTATCAAACCCACTCTATGCTTAAAACACTGTTGAATAGGCAAGAGTAAAAAATAAGAAGAACAAGAAGAGTGAATTGTAAAATACCCGTCCTGAAGTAAAGTTTTTCATCTAAGGTCTTCACAGGAAGAGCATCCACAGGATTAACTTTGAGCACTTTTCCCTCCCTTTCTTTCTCAAGTGACTTCTTTCTCAACCGCCTCTCGTATAATGACTCCAAAGCATCTTCTTTTACATCGGCAATACGAGTAACATGCCTTTCAAGATAATAACAAATTGCCAATAGCACAGAATAAAAACACTACCAGATGAAGAAAATTTAGCTTCACAGATTAAAAACTATGAAATAAAAATTTTAAATTGAATCAAAAGATTCAAAATCAAAAGTTCATGAAACAAACAAGGACGAACAAAAAACACAAGAGCATATTAATGTCCAAATGACTCCTTTTGCCTTGTGGAATAGGTAGTTAAATTTCAATACAAATTTTAACATAACAAGAATTTCTACGTACGTATCAAGATCAGGTTGCAACAATCATTATCCAAAATTTACAAATGTGGAAGTACCATTGTCACGCCCCGACGTAGCATAATACAGGAAAGCATTTAATTTCCTTTATGGACTCATAGGTCGTGACAAGTGAGTATGACCAATTGTCCCTGCAACAAATAACTTAACAACATTTCTAAAAGGAAGGATACTAATAAACATAAGCTCCGAAATTTAAAACTTGCTAAACTATTACATAAGTCAAAGTCTTAGGCACAAAAAGCCCTTATTTCAAAGCTATTCTCCAGTCTATTACAACTACAGAAATGAAAGACATAGGAAAATAATAAGCAGCCTCCTGGAAAGTTTCCTGCCTCTAACTAGCATAGTCGAAGTACCCTGGCTGCTCCTGCCCCTGAAAATCTGGACATACAGTCCAGGACGCATCAACGCCGTCAGCTTATGAAAGCTGGTGAGTAAATAAACAAGTGCTCGCAATGTATATGTAAGCAAATAAACAACGGTACCATTTAACTTTAACAGTAATATATTCAAGGTTCCAATTCCAACATAATTCACGGGGGAATATAGTAAGAAATAAATACGCAATTGTACATAAATTGTGTAATATCTTATCTTGCAAATTCTTTTCTTTAGAACAATCCAATTAAATCAACACATCATTTCAGCTACCAGGAGTAATAAGTATTCAGTCATCCAATTCACACGCTACATTATCGCCTCCAATACCAGGAATACTATCCGATCGGTATTGAAGTCACACACCACACTACTGCCTCAGATACCAGGAATACTATCCGATCGATATCTAGACTGATCACAACCAACCATCGCTCCGGATATCAGGAATACTATCCGATCAATATCCGAAACGCGCGCCTTAGATACCAGGAATACTATCCGATCGATATCTAAGTCGTAAACAACACTGTCGCCTCCAATACCAGGAATACTATCCGATCGATATTGAGGTCGCACACCAAACCGCCACCCTTTACTCTTTTTACACTTTATTCCACACATGCATGTTGACACAACCTCGACCCTAATATGTATGTCAATGTTCCATAAATAACACCATTAATAAATCGCAAAGCCGGATAATCGTACGAGCATAAATTTCGGCCTAAGTTGTTCTTGTTCGTACAATTCTTAAAACATAGACTTTTAAAATAATACATTTGCCAAACAGTTCCTTAAAAACTTTTAAAACATTTTCCAAACAGTCCCTAATAAGAAAACACAGAAACTGCTCAAACTGCCAGGTCGCGCGAGCGGGTCGCGCGAGCGGAGGTGAGGTGATGTCGCGCGCGCGGGTCGCGCGAGCGAAGGGGAAGGCCGGATCGCGCGAGCGGAGGGGCTGGACAGGTCGCGCGAGCGGATCGCGCGCGCGAAGGGGGGGTTGGTTCGCGCGAGCGAGCCTCGCGCGAGCGGGTCGCGCGCGCGAGTTCTTGCAGAATGTCATCTTCTTCGTTTTCTCCCCTGTTTTCAATTCCTGGACTGAAATTTACCCATTTTCAGATTCTGTCTCAAACATGTCGTGCAATATATGGATCTCTTCCGTTTTTCGCGTAGATTAAGAATACGCGATCAATTTTAACTAATACGGATTATATCTCTAAATATTCGCGATTAAAGTGAGGGTGTCAAAACTTTAAATCAACCGTACGTCGCGATACGGATGAATTACTGTGTAGGATTTGAACCGTGGCCTATTGGGACAAAGATCTTCCATAATCAATTCACGGAATTGAATTTGGTTGAGTTTGACAAAACTCCAATTTCAAGCTTCAATGGTGTTTATACATATATATGCATATATACAACTATATACACTGAAATTTACATATATATACATTGAGAGTGAGTTCAATTTACTCACAGAGGTTAATTACACAGAGAATTTGAGACCGAGAATTTATGCCGTCGATTTCGTCGTTAAGAATTTCTCCTCCGTTCTTCCTCTTGATCTTGAGATATATATATAGCTATATATCTATGTATGTGTATATACTGAATATATATGTATATATAAACTGTATGTGTGTGTGTTGTGTGATCTAGAGAGTATTGAGGGAGATATGAGAGACACTGAGTGAGTGATTGAGAGAGAGAGAAACACCAACGTATATACTGATATATGATTGGGCTCCAAGCTATGGGCGGATTTTGCCCGGTGTGGTTGAGCTCACGTGCTCCCACACCCCAAACGCAGTATAAGGCGCAGACTTAATATAAAACTGGTATTTTTGGTTGAAAGAAGATACAGGAAAAATAATATCAGCGTAGGAATAAAATTCCCGGTTTATACAAAGATATAGATGTTGATTTTGAAATCACAGAAAATATTTCTATATTTATAGAAATTACAGTTTGACCCCAGATAATTATTTATAAATAGAAATTAAATCAACTACTTATGAAAATAAAATGCAATATTTATTTATTAATGAAAATAAAAATACAGGGTGTTACACTCTACCCACCTTAACAGAGATTTCGCCCCGAAATCTGAGCTAACTAATCCTGAAACAACTCGAGGTATCTAGTCCTCATGTCTGACTCTAACTCCCACGACGCTTCTCCCTCGTCATGATGCCTCCACTGAACTTTAACCAAAGGAACGTCTCTTCTTCTCAACCTCTTGATACTCTGGTCAAGAATCCTCACAGGTCTATCCTTGTAAACAACATTCTGACTTGTCTCAATATCATCAAAATTAACCACATGTGAAGGATCCCGTATGCATTTTCTTAACATACTGACATGGAATACATTATGAACACCAGACATCTTTGGTGGCAACGCGAGCCGATAAGCCACTTTCCCAACACGCTCCAAAACCTCGAACGGTCCGATGAAACGAGGTGCCAGCTTTCCTCTTTTCTGACCAAAACGTACCACTCCCCGAACAGGTGAAACCTTAAGGAGTACATGATCTCCGACACTGAACTCCAAATCCTTTCGTCGCCGATCCGCATAACTCTTGTGTCTACTCTGTGCAGTTGTCATCCTTTCCTTGACCAGTGAAATCTTCTCATTGGTCTCTCTCACCAAATCTGGTCCCAAAAGTTCCGTGTCTCCCACTTCAGCCCAACACAACGGAGATCGACAAGGTCGTCCGTACAAAGCTTCGAATGGCGCCATTCCAATACTTGAGTGATAACTGTTGTTATACGCAAATTCGACCAACGGCAAGTGCGTCTCCCAAGACTCTTCAAAGTCAATTGCACAAGCTCTGAGCATATCTTCCATAATCTGATTAACACGCTCGGTCTGTCCATCGGTCTGAGGATGGAAAGCAGTACTCATCTTGAGCGAAGTTCCCATAGCCTTCTGCAAACTTTCCCAAAATCCCGAGGTAAAACGTGCATCGCGGTCTGATACAATCGACACAGGCGCACCGTGCAGTCGCACCACTTGCTGTAGGTACATTCGACTCATCCTTTCTACTGGGTAAGTCATATTGTACGCGATAAAGTGTGCAGACTTCGTCAAACGATCCACAATTACCCAAATCGCGTCATGATTCTGTTGTGACCGGGGTAATCCAACCACAAAATCCATAGTTATGTGTTCCCACTTCCATCCTGGAACAGGTAAGGGCTGCAACAATCCCGAGGGTCTCTGATGTTCGGCCTTCACTTGTTGACAAGTCAAACATTTAGACACAAACTCGGCTACTTCTCGCTTCATCCCTTCCCACCAGAAGTTTCTCTTCAAATCCTTATACATCTTTGTTCCTCCTGGGTGTACTGTCAGTCTTGATTTATGTGCTTCTTCGAGAATATCTTTTCTCAAATCTCCGAAATCTGGCACACACAATCTGTCTCGACATCGGTATCCTCCATCGGCCCCAACCTTCCATTCTGTCGGGTCCTTCTCTAACATCTTGGCGAACCATGCTTGAAATTTCTCGTCTTCCCCCTGGGCTTCGATGATTCGACTCACAAGTGTTGGTTGTACTACGAGGCATCCAAAGTGTTGCCCGGCACTTCCTTCAGAAATCTGCATATCAAATTCTGCGATTGTCTCTAAAGATTTCCATTCCCTCAACATCAATGAAGCAATCATTCCTCGAGGCTTCCGACTTAGGGCGTCAGCGACTACATTAGCCTTACCGGGGTGGTACTCTAATGTAAAGTCGTAATCCTTAATCAGCTCCATCCACCTACGTTGCCTCATGTTCAACTCCTTCTGAGTAACCAAATACTTAAGGCTCTTGTGGTCCGAGAACAAATCAAACTTCTCCCCGTAGAGGTAATGTCTCCAGATCTTGAGCGCAAACACTACTGCTGCCAGTTCCAAATCATGAGTTGAGTAATTCAATTCATTCGGCTTCAACTGTCGCGAACCATAGGCGATAACCTTTCCGTCTTGCATAAGGACACAACCCAATCCTTGATACGAGGCGTCACTGAAAATAGTGAACTTCTCACCATCCCTTGGTATCGCAAGCACTGGCGCTGTTGTCAATCTCTCTTTCAATTCCAGAAAAGCGCGTTCATGCTTATCAGTCCATTCAAACTTCAAATCTTTCTTAGTCAAACCAGTTAACGGGGCTGCTATCTTTGAGAAACCTTCTACAAATCTCCGATAGTAACCAGCTAGTCCCAGAAAACTTCTAACTTCTGTAGCATTGGTCGGCCGAGTCCAATTCGCCACTGCATCGGTCTTTGATGAGTCAATCGCGATTCCTTGTTGAGAGATCACATGCCCGAGAAACTTAACTTCCTGAAGCCAGAATTCACACTTGCTGAATTTAGCATACAGGCGGTGGTCCTTGAGAGTCTGCAACGCGATCCTCAGGTGTTGTTCATGCTCTTCCTCTGACTTGGAATAGATCAAAATATCATCAATAAAGACAATAACGAATTGATCCAAATAGGGCTTGAATACTCTGTTCATCAAGTCCATAAACACAGCCGGAGCATTCGTCATCCCAAACGGCATCACTAAGAACTCATAGTGTCCGTATCTCGTCCTGAAAGCAGTCTTAGGTATGTCTTCCTTCCGCACTCTCAACTGGTGATACCCTGACCGTAGATCAGTCTTAGAAAAGGTCATGGCTCCTTGCAACTGATCAAACAGATCGTCTATCCGAGGTAAGGGATACTTATTCTTGATAGTAACCTTATTCAGTTCTCGGTAGTCAATACACAACCGCATCGTCCCATCCTTCTTCTTCACAAACAATACTGGTGCTCCCCAGGGTGAAGTACTTGGACGAACAAAACCCAATTTCTCAAGTTCTTGAACTTGTTCCTTCAGCTCCAACAACTCTGTAGGGGCCATCCTGTAGGGAACCTTGGTTATAGGTCGAGTACCTGGCACCAATTCCACACAGAATTCTATGTCCCTTTCCGGCGGTAATCCTGAAATATCTCGGAATACTTCCTCGAACTCTTTGATTACCGGTATAGATGATACTGTCACCTCTGCACTGACAACCTCAATGTTTGCTAGGCATCTAGTGAGGAACATATCACCCGAAGGGTTACATTGGAAATCGAAGAGTTGACTCCCCTTGTCCGCAAATGTGATCCTCTTCCTTGCACAATCCAACTTCGCATGATTCTTCTCGAGCCAATCCATTCCCAGGATTATATCGAACTCCTTCATCGACAGAACCACCAATCTCGCCAAAAGTTCATGGTCTTCAATCCATAGAGGACAATCCTTACACACTTGTAATAACTTGACGGTGGTCCCTAAGGGTGAGACAGCACTCAAAGCTTCCTCTAAACGTTGCGGTACTATACCCAACTTCTGAACGATCTTAACAGATATAAAAGAATGTGTAGCACCCGTGTCGAATAAAACTTTAACATGAGAGTTAAACAAGGTTAGAGTACCTTCCACTGCTCGTTGCTCAGGCAGTCCCTCCTCATAAGCACTTCATTCATACCCTGATTCTTCATAACCAGCAGCCTCGGGAATAACAGCATTCAGGCGGGCCTGTCCTTGCTGTCCATAGTTACCTTTCCTAGGAGCCTTGCAGTCCGGACTTATGTGACCGGGCATGCCACAGTTATAACACAAGACTCCTGGACGATCCGCACGCCTAGGTACTCTGCAATCTTTAGCTCGGTGACCAGGAACTCCACAATTGAAGCAGTTATTATTTTTGGCCCCTTCTATTGCTAGAGGCTGATACTGCTGAACTGCTTGTGTCTGTTGAGGTTTCTTTCCTCCATCCCAGGTCCTTTTCTGTCCTTGAGGGTACCCAGGTTTCTGGCCGGGATAACCCTTCTGCGAAGGTCGATTTCCAAACGGCTTCGAATTCTGACACCCATCATTCTCTAACCCCGAAGCCAATCTCACCAGAGCTTCAAATGACTGGCCCAGATGTCCCATAGTCAGATGTCGGAGAGACAAGTTGAGGCCCCGGTGATACTTCTTGATTTTCCTCTGGGGTGTGTCCACCATATGTGGAGCAAAGCGAGACAGACGCTCAAATCGAGTAGTGTACTCTCGGACAGTCAGATTTCCTTGTGTCAACTCCATAAACTCTTTCTCTCTCTTGTCCTTCTCTTCTTCAGGAAAATACTTTTCGAGAAATCATTCCTTAAACACCACCCACGGCATTCTCCTTGCAGCTTCTTCCCCTATGGTTGCCTTTTCTGCATCCCACCAATCAGCCGCTGCATAAGACAGCTGAAAGATAGCCAGACGCTTCTTCTCCAGATCAGTGCACTCTATGGTCTCAAAGATACGCTCCATCTGGCGTAGCCACTGTTCCGCTTGCCAAGGTTCATCAGTCCCAGCGAAATACTCAGGTCGCAGGGCGCGAAACTCCTTGAGAAGCTTGTCTCCCGTCTGGTGGGCTTGCCTTCCATTCCCGTTGTAATTCCCATTCTGATTATTGTTCCTCGCATTCTGATCACTAACCCTCTCTAATCTTCTTACAAAAGCCTCGAACATTCCGGTTGGATCTATTACCGAGGGTGCATCTTCAATAGCGGGACGATTCCTGAGATTTCTTCCAGCCATCGGATCGAGAGAACGGTACCTATCCATCAATCAACGGAATACGGTCAAACTCTCGGAAAGAAAGAAAATTCTAAACGATAGACAGCGACTAAACACGGAATGAAGTCGAACTATCTTATCTCAATTCTATCTTAACGGGAGATCCTAGGTGTTCTGGACAATTGGTCGAGCCATAACCTGGCTCTGATACCAAAAAGCCTGTCACGCCCCGACGTAGCATAATACAGGAAAGCATTTAATTTCCTTTATGGACTCGTAGGTCGTGACAAGTGAGTATGACCAATTGTCCCTGCAACAAATAACTTAACAACATTTCTAAAAGGAAGGATACTAATAAACATAAGCTCCGAAATTTAAAACTTGCTAAACTATTACATAAGTCAAAGTCTTAGGCACAAAACGCCCTTATTTCAAAGCTATTCTCCAGTCTATTACAACTACAGAAATGAAAGACATAGGAAAATAATAAGCAGCCTCCTGGAAAGTTTCCTGCCTCTAACTAGCATAGTCGAAGTACCCTGGCTGCTCCTGCCCCTGAAAATCTGGACATACAGTCCAGGACGCATCAACGCCGTCAGCTTATGAAAGCTGGTGAGTAAAATAAACAAGTGCTCGCAATGTATATGTAAGCAAATAAACAACGGTACCATTTAACTTTAACAGTAATATATTCAAGGTTCCAATTCCAACATAATTCACGGGGGAATATAGTAAGAAATAAATATGCAATTGTACATAAATTGTGTAATATCTTATCTTGCCAATTCTTTTCTTTAGAACAATCCAATTAAATCAACACATCATTTCAGCTACCAGGAGTAATAAGTATTCAGTCATCCAATTCACACGCTACATTATTGCCTCCAATACCAGGAATACTATCCGATCGGTATTGAAGTCACACACCACACTACTGCCTCAGATACCAGGAATACTATCCGATCGATATCTAGACCGATCACAACCAACCATCGCTCCGGATATCAGGAATACTATCCGATCAATATCCGAAACGCGCGCCTTAGATACCAGGAATACTATCCGATCTATATCTAAGTCGTAAACAACACTGTCGCCTCCAATACCAGGAATACTATCCGATCGATATTGAGGTCGCACACCAAACCGCCACCCTTTACTCTTTTTACACTTTATTCCACACATGCATGTTGACACAACCTCGACCCTAATATGTATGTCAATGTTCCATAAATAACACCATTAATAAATCGCAAAGCCGGATAATCGTACGAGCATAAATTTTGGCCTAAGTTGTTCTTGTTCGTACAATTCTTAAAACATAGACTTTTAAAATAATACATTTGCCAAACAGTTCCTTAAAAACTTTTAAAACATTTTCCAAACAGTCCCTAATAAGAAAACACAGAAACTGCTCAAACTACCAGGTCGCGCGAGCGGGTCGCGCGAGCGGAGGTGAGGTGATGTCGCGCGCGCGGGTCGCGCGAGCGAAGGGGAAGGCCGGATCGCGCGAGCGGGTCGCGCGAGCGGAGGGGCTGGACAGGTCGCGCGAGCGGATCGCGCGCGCGAAGGGGGGGTTGGTTCGCGCGAGCGGACCGCGCGAGCGAGCCTCGCGCGAGTTCTTGCAGAATGTCATCTTCTTCGTTTTCTCCCCTGTTTTCAATTCCTGGACTGAAATTTACCCATTTTCAGATTCTGTCTCAAACATGTCGTGCAATATATGGATCTCTTCCATTTTTCGCGTAGATTAAGAATACGCGATCAATTTTAACTAATACGGATTATATCTCTAAATATTCGCGATTAAAGTGAGGGTGTCAAAACTTTAAATCAACCGTACGTCGCGATACGGATGAATTACTGTGTAGGATTTGAACCGTGGCCTATTGGGACAAAGATCTTCCATAATCAATTCACGGAATTGAATTTGGTTGAGTTTGACAAAACTCCAATTTCAAGCTTCAATGGTGTTTATACATATATATGCATATATACAACTATATACACTGAAATTTACATATATATACATTGAGAGTGAGTTCAATTTACTCACAGAGGTTAATTACACAGAGAATTTGAGACCGAGAATTTATGCCGTCGATTTCGTCGTTAACAATTTCTCCTCCGTTCTTCCTCTTGATCTTGAGATATATATATAGCGCTATATCTATGTATGTGTATATACTGAATATATATGTATATATAAACTGTATGTGTGTGTGTTGTGTGATCTAGAGAGTATTGAGGGAGATATGAGAGACACTGAGTGAGTGATTGAGAGAGAGAGAGACACCAACGTATATACTGATATATGATTGGGCTCCAAGCTATGGGCGGATTTCGCCCGGTGTGGTTGAGCTCACGTGCTCCCACACCCCAAACGCGGTATAAGGCGCAGACTTAATATAAAACTGGTATTTTTGGTTGAAAGAAGATACAGGAAAAATAATATCAGCGTAGGAATAAAATTCCCGGTTTATACAAAGATATAGATGTTGATTTTGAAATCACAGAAAATATTTCTATATTTATAGAAATTACAGTTTGACCCCAGATAATTATTTATAAATAGAAATTAAATCAACTACTTATGAAAATAAAATGCAATATTTATTTATTAATGAAAATAAAAATACAGGGTGTTACAACCATAGTTGACGTTATATTTCGGTACACATGGTTTCAAATATGAGTACTGCTATGCTATGTTTCCCAAATCATGTGGCAGTGGGGCTAGGTAATCAACTTCCAATCCAAAATTCAAGTGGTCCCACTGTATTAGACCTGGCCTCACTGCTAGGTCATTTGGGAAGCACTTTTGGGATAAAAATTTTGGAAGCATAACATTACTTTTCAAATATTAGTTGGAAATGATCTCATGCTAGCTAAATGGAAATATCTAAAATCAACTCCTTTTGACTGTCACAACCATAAAGCTTAGATACTTATTTCAATGTACAAATTAATGGGTTAATAGCTGAAACTACTGGGCAATTCTGCATTTTTTATACAGTCAAGTGATTTTAGTCCAACTTTGAGTGTAAAACTAATGGTAATGAGGTGACTTTTTGACACCAATGAAGAAACTTTAACTTAACAAATGAAGAGCTATATACAGAATGCGATAAATTTGGGGATTATAAAAACGAGACTAAGACTTGTTATAGTTGAGAATTAGAATAAGAAGGGAAAATAAAAAACAAGTAGTAGCATATATATATATAGGTATGAATCAAAAGAAAAGTAAGTTAGAAAAATGACATACTTGGTAATAGATTTGTGTCCAAAGCGGAAACGAAGTCAGCATAGTCTCGATTGTGGGTGACAAACTGCAAGTCTTCGTCGGATTCCTCAATTTCGTCCTCAAAAACATCGATCTGGTGGGAGCTCAGGTGGTAGTATTATCTTTTGCATCTTCTTCCCCATTGTTAGAGTATAAAGTTCTCTCTATATTGAATCAACCCTTAATAAGAGTTTCTGCAACACCGAATTGGAATTGAAAATTAAGGAGAGAGAGAGAGTGTGTGTGTACCTAAAAGGAGGAGGTGGAGGAGCAACATCGGCGGCGGAGAGAGAGGGTTTGGGGATGAAAGGGGACGGGAAGAGAGGGATTGGGGATGAGAGTTTTGAGGCCTAATTCTTTTTAGGTCGTGATTTTATTTTTGGGCCAAAACTTATTTATGTCATTTTCTAAAAATAAGTGTCATAAAAGTTCAAGTTAAAGAAAAAAGTCATAAAAGTACTTATGTTTGATTTTATAATTCAAAGAAAATGAGTCATAAAAACAAAAAAAAATTATGACTGATAAAAAATAATGTCATAAATTAAACATCACATACCAATGTTATGACTATATTTGTAAAAAGAGTCATATATGTTAGGAAAAAAGTATTTTTTATGACTTTTTATTTTAAGAAGTCATTAGCCAAAAATTTTTAAAAAAAGTCATAAAAAAGGTTTTTTCTTGTAGTGAATAATCCCAACCTATTGCTTTTTAGATTAGTTTTCCCTTTTATCCTCTAAAAATCTCAAAAGATGCAAAGTCATTTTATTCCTTTTTATCATCTTTTCTTATTTCTTTCTTTTAAGCATTATAATTAGTTTCTAAACTTTCCAAACATTGTTCTTGTATCAATCCCTGTGGACATGACACCCTACTTTCAACATACTACATTTTTAATAGGGTTAATAAAAATACTTAATTTTGACACAAGCAGTAGTGATTAGTACTTAAAACATCATCTTTGGTCTTTGTCACAGTTCAATCGATTGAATAAGAAAGTTCACAGAATGGTTTAAATATTCTAGAATGATGTAAAAGGTTAAAATAAATAATTTTACAAAGTTTTAAACTGTAAAACCTTTCAGGACAGAGAAGACCAAATCAATCGATTGAACTAAGTTCAATCGATTGAACCCAGTCCTCTTCAATCGATTGAAAAAGTTCGATCAATTGAAACACTTTCAATCGATCAAAATAACTTCAATCGATCGATCGAATCCCGTATGTATCCAATACAATCACAAATCTGTTTTCTGCTGCAAAACTGTTGCAGAAATAGATCTGTGACGATGCAGTTTCAAAATTAGTACTAAGACACATGTAAATCAAACTAGTGTTCCAAAAACGCACCTATAGATCTAAATAAGCGAGGCACTGATACTAATTATAAGAAAAATAGGTTTCGAAAACTTATTTAACGCGTAGCAGAAAAAAAAAGTTAAAAAACTTTACTAGTATGTCCAGATCTACTACTTATTAACTCTATAGATGCATAGGTAGAGAGATAGAACATAATACCTTACGGTCTTGAACCCAATTCTGACTATGATCTCTTCCTCGAATGTGCAGTAGCTTTCTCCATGCCTCGAACGTTTGTCGGAAAGGCTAGGGTTGGTGAGAACCCTAAAGGAAGGGATAGAGAAGGTCTAGGAAACTCTAAAATAGTTTCTTCAGAGCTAGAATGATAAAAACAACATTACATTTTAATTATGTACACAGCTCTCCTATTTATAGTTTTCCAAACCGACTTTAGGTTTCAATCGATCAAATAAGTTTGATCGATTGAACTTTCAATCAATCGAACGGAATCAATTTCAATCGATTGAAACTCTTTAATCGATTGAACTTGCAATTGATTGAAACTTTGCCAATCTCTTGGTTCAACCCCTTATGCCTTTTCAAGCATTCTTGCAGAGCTAAGAGTAGGACCTCCTAGGTTCTTTATTGTTGGCTCAGACCAGTTGTTAATTCCCATGATCAAACTCTTTGATAAGCAAATTATCCAACTGATCAGTTAACATTTACTCCACTATAAAATAATAATTTCACTCCAACGCAAAAGAACATATCCGAAACGATTACTAGACTTGTATGTTGTACTAATGTCCCTCTACCGTCAGCATTTGTAATCATATTCAGGTAGTCAGATAAACTGTTACTGTCAAACTAAATGACGATCACTTCTTGTATTCCTTGAGTCCCATTCACCTCTTATGATTATCAAACATGTTGATAACTACTTATTAACAAGACTGCAATTCTCAGTAATCAACTTGGTGACATTCTCAAGGGAGTGCTTACTCTTTATCAAAGGGTTGATTCTATCTTGACAATATATGTTCACAACCCTATGAACATGTCATACCCAAGATACACAGGTGTTGATCTTTAAGACATCACTGATTGGTAAGTTAAAGCAGCCATATCCATAGTCTGTGTTTATAATCGTCCCAAGATTAAGAACCGAACCTTATACAAGTTATGAGTTCCTATCAACTATTGATAGTCATAAGTGTCAATAGGAAAGCTCATGGTCCGTTAATGCACTATAAGCACTAGCATATTAACTAAGAGTCATACTCCAGTGATTGAGATTCATCACTCCATTCAATGGTAGTTAATCATGCTACAGTGTATACCTGATGAGATATCCAGTTTCATTATCCACTGTGACAAGTTCTAAGTATCAAAGAATAGTAATTCGTATCTCACTTGTATGTATCTCATACACATACGAATTACTTACTATGATATTTAAGATAATAAAGAATCATCTCATGATAGATACATAATAAAATGTAAATCGATATCCATATATAAAATGCCAATGTCGCATACATAAAGTAATGGTTTAAGGGCACAATCCCAACAACATCCTCCAGGCTATGTAGATCCTTTACGTCCTTAGTTTGTATGGCGATTACATAAGGTCATTTATGGTATCAAATAGACTCCAAGATTCTGGTTCTCCACCTTTACCAATCATCTTCTTCAATGTCAATTTGAACAGTCTGAGGTTGAATCTTCATTGTTTAGCAGAAGGTTTGGTGTTGTTGTTACATATTTGCTACTATATGTAGATGATATTATCATTGCTAGAAGTGATCAGCCCTATGTGCCTACTTTAGTTCAAAATCTCAACCCAGTCTTCGAAATGAAAGATCTGGGTCCCCTGAACGATTTTTTGGGTCTTCAAATTTCCAGCTCTTCCTCTGGCTTGTACATTACTCAGCCCAAATATCTTAATGATTTGCTTCTCTAATGTAATATGCATGAGTCTAAACCATGTAAAACTCCATGTCCTAGCTCAACCAGGTTAAGCAAAACTAATGGCCATCTCTTGTTTGATCCTATACTATACAGAAGTGTTGTAGGAGGCCTTCAATATCTAACTTTTAGCAAGCCTGACATCTCCTTTTTCGTAAATCATGTTGCTCAGTATATGCATTCCCCTACTGACATCCATTTTGTTGTTGTCAAACGTATACTTAGGTATGTAAGGCTACCTGATTTGTGTCCAATATTACTTTCTTAACTTCATGATTTTAGACTTATTGGACACAAATTATCACTTATATTGGGAGATTTAATGGATAAATTGTACTTTTGTTATTCTTGTTGTTGTTCACTTATAGCTCATAAAAATCTCTTTCTTGTAGTGTTTGGGAACTTGTTCAAAGTGAGAACCAACTCCGTTTGGTTCTTATATCATAAAAAGGGAAAGGAAAGAACTTCAGCAAAGACGGATCGATTCGACCCAATGAGTGAATCGATCCGTGTGTTTTAGAGGAGCCTGATATCAGTTTTAAAAGACGCGGATCGATCTGGCCTTTTGAGCAGATCGATCCGCGATTCCGAAGGAGCATTCTGCCAGAAAAATTCCAAGATGGATCGATCCGTCCCAATTAAGGGATCGATCCGGGGCTTTTCGAAGAGATATCAACTACCCAGATGAAAGGCGGATCTATCTGGCCCAAAGAAGGGATCGATCCGTGGCTGCTGTGTTTTGTCCCTTTTTAATTACAAGTTTGCCATTAAGTGGGTTTTGTATAAATAGATAGAGATAGGGTTTTTGTAGAGGATGATCTCTTATGTTTTTCTCCCAACATAATTCTTCTTCTTCTTCTCTCATTTTCGGGAATCCACTCAGGTTCCCTTCCATTTCTTCTTCATTTGTATAAACTTGAGCTTGGATTGAAGTTTTAATGGCTAGGTATATTTTCTATCTCTTCTCGTTTGATGATATTGCTATGCTTTCTATTATTAGTTAGATTTACTTAGGTTGTGGATCATGAGCTCTTGGATTTAATGTTATAGCATTTCTAGGGTTCATTTGTGTAGGATTCAAAACTAAGGGCTTCATCTTATTTGTATTGCATTTTTGATTGTCAAAACTTAGACTTTGAATCCTACCCTATGTATTTCATATGGAATATTATGTAATCTAGTGTTTTGCACTCCATGTGTTTGATAAATGTTGTGTGTGGGATTTAAAACTTGAGGTCTTCATCTTTGATGTCAAGCATCTTTGATTGTTCAAACTCTTGGGTTTTAAATACTATCTTTTGAAGGCTGCATAGGTGATTTGTCCACCAAGTAGATTAATTAGTGTAGGGTGGACAAATCATTTGGATTAGAAGCCATAGAGGCTTCATCTTGTATGTCATGCATCCTTGATAGTCAAACGTTAGCTTCACACCGGTTTCTATGGAAATCTCAAAGCTTCCTTCATCTTCACATAGATGCACTCCTTGTGTTTGATAATATGCCACAAGGAAATGTTACCTTAGAATGTGCTTGAAACACTAGTCTATTTCATCTTGTTGTGACTCAAGATGGGGGGAATGATCCCAACCTATTGCTTTTTTTTAGATTAGTATTTATTTATCATTTTTTCCTCCAAAAAGCAAAAAAAAAAAAATCGCAAGACGCAAAGTCATTTTTATTCCTTTTCATCATCTTTTCTTATTTCTTTCTTTTGAGCATTTTAACTAGTTACTAAACTTCCCAAACGTTGTTCTTGTATCAATCCCTGTGGACTCGACACCCTACTTTCAACATACTACATTTTTAATAGGGTTAAATAAGAACTTGATTTTGACAACATCAGTACCTCCTCTATGGGTGTCCACTATAAAAGGAACAATTTAGCCTTATCAGCATTTATAAATGCTGACTATGCTGGTGACCCCAATGATCGGAGTTCTACCACTGGGTTTCTTATTTTTTCTTAGCTCTGATCCCATTAGCTGAGGTGCCAAAAAGCATCACACAGTTGCTTGGTCCTCCACAGAGGCCAAGTATAAAGCACTTGCCATTACAGGTGCTGAAGTGTCTTGGATCCGTATGTTATTATGTGATCTTCAGGTCCCGTTACTTCAGATTCCCACTTTATTTTGTGACAACATATCTACCTTAGCTCTAGCTTCTAACCCAGTGTTTCATGCGAGGGAAAAAACATATAGAGATCCATTATCATTTTGTTCGTGAAAAAGTTCTTTCTAAAGATCTTGTAGTTCATTATGCTTCTTCAGAAGACCAGTTAGTAGATTTCTTTACCAAAGGCTTGACTTCTGCTCGTTTTATTAAGTTTTGAGACAAACTGATGTGCCTTAATCCCCACCTCAGTTTGAGGGGAAGTATAAGTGATTCTCCAATTCTCAGCTCAACTCACGCTAGTACCAGAGACTAGTGACGGTTGTCATCAACTCATATAACTGACTAGTGTGTAGAAGTTTTTAATGTGTATGTGTGTGTATATATATATTGTTTGGGTATCCGTTTAAATCAATTAGTGTGAATGTAAGTGTGGTTTTTAGTTTCATCTTCTCTACTTTCTTCAATATCTTTCTATTCGCAAGTTTATAACTTGCGGACTTCTGTTTTCAGCCATTGAATCGTATGAAATGACAAAAATACCCTGAATGAAACACATGATCCAATAGTTGTGAAAGAGGTCTGCAATTTATAATTTGCGGACTGGTTTGCAGGAGAAGTGTCATATATATACTAGTGTCTAAGGAGACATATATATATATATCTTTGCTCTCGCATGCCGAGTATCTTATTAGATCCTTTACCGCTAGACAAATTTTTGTATCAACATCTATAATGTGACACATGTAAATTGGTTGTCGTGTTTGTGCAGACATGCCCCGACTGGTATGTGATACGCCAAATATAGGACTTGCCAAAATAACATATGTTGTTATGAAAGTAATTGAATGTCCACTGCAAGCATGCATTACAAATAGTAGATGACATGCAAAATGTCAAAAAGGCTACAAATCCTATAGCATGCTTTGTCATGCACATTTATTGATGATGTTGGGGTTAAGCTCTATAAATTGTTGAGTTTGACAAATAGAACATACACATTGAAAATACGTAGAGGAAAGTTAGAGATCCAGAGAAGAGAAAGAGAGAAAGTGAGGAAAATATTAGTGTGTTGTAATACGCTGATAGTTCAAGTGCCTGAGATATACCATTCCCTCAGGTAATAATACAACTCCCTCCGCAGTGGACGTAGGCAAATTGCCGAACCACCTGAAATATCTATGTCCCTTTGTTTGTGTGCTTGATTTATTATTAGTTTTATTACTAGTTTTATAACACGTTTTCAGCACGAGCCTATACCAACTGAGTTGATCATATCAAAGGGTAAGGATATTAATTTTGATATTGACAATATATGTACACTATGTTTATTTTATATTTCTACGTACATATGTATGAACACTTGAAGAGGTTATAATCCTTCCAAGAAGATTTTATTGCAAACTTCTGAAGAAGTTATTATGGATAGTCCTCTAAAAGAAGCCATAAGAAAAAAAAAAATGAACTGCTTGCAAAAGTTGGTTTTATACTCTTAAAGAGTTAGTCTCCTGGGGAGATAATAAATGGACTTCTTAAAGAGTTAGTCTCCTGGGGAGATAATAAATGGACTTCTTGAAAAGTTAGTCTCCTGGGGAGATAATAAATTGACATCTTAAAGAAGAAGTGAGAAAATTTATCACAGATAAATTAGAGACAACTCCTAAAGGAGTTAATGAAAAAAAAAAACAATCACGGGCAGCCAAATTCGAACCGGAGACCGTAGAAATTAAAGATTTTAAGGTCCTTAGTTCCCACCTCTCGGCTACCGCGTGATTGTCTGACCATTATTGAATGGAAATATATATATATATATACATATCTCTTAAAGAGATGGTGAATAAATCTGTGAAAAAGGTAATGAAAAAAAAAATTTACAAAACAATCGTGGATAGCCTGGTTCGGACCCGGGACCTCAAGGTCTAAAGTCCTCAGTCCCCACCACTCTGCTATCACACGATTGAGTAACTTTTATTAAAGTTTATATATGTATATGCGCACGCATATTATACCCAATTTCTATACAATCTAAGTTATATACTTATAGCTATAGATAGGTACAAGCTTCTCAAAGGTAAAATATATAACAAATTTGGATATCCATATATATAATAAATTTCACTCTTCTTATCTCTTATAGTAATGCTTAAATATTCGTTTATTTTATTTATCTAATCCTAAATGATAATTTATCTTTCTTATATCCTCAGAATTCTGAAATATGGAAAACCTCCAAGCTCTTAAATTTGTTGCCCTTGATATTTCTGGCAATAATTATTTATTTTGGGCCAAAGACATGAAGACTTATCTAATTTCTGAAAATCTTGGAAAAACAATCGATGAGGAAAATGATGCATCCCCACGGGAACAGGCTCAAGCCATGGTTATAATTCGACACCATTTACATGAAGAGCTGAAATATGAGTATCTCATAGTAGATGACCCTTCAGTGCTCTGGAAAATTTTGAGAGAAAGGTATGACCACCAAAAGGATGTAATTCTTCCAAAAACAAGATATGACTGGATAAACCTGAGGATTCAGGATTTCAAAACAGTTTCTGAATACAACTCCGCACTATTTAAAATTACTTCTGTCCTTGAATTGTGTGGAGAAAAGATTACTGATGAAGAAAAATTAGAAAAAACTTATTCTACATTCCACGCCTCGAATATGCTCCTACAGTAGCAATATCGAGAGCGCAGATTTAAAAAGTATTCAGAACTGATATCTTGTCTCCTTGTGGCTGAACAAAACAATGATTTGTTGATGAAAAATCATCAGTTACGTCCAACCGGTTCCAATCCATTGCCTGAAGCCAATGGAACTACATTCCCTGAAGTGAATGTAAATGTGCCTCATAGGAAGAAAGGTGGACGTGGAGGTAGATATAGAAACAGCCAAGGACGAGGTCGTGGAAGAAATTAAAAATGGAACCGTGGTGGTCATAACCATAAAAATGCAACACCGTACCACCAAAAGTGGAACAGGAACAAAAGGGGAAAAGGCATTCAAAGGCCTCCCAAGAGAGACGATGAACTCTGTTACCGATGTGGCAAGACAGGGCACTGGGCGCGTCGTTGTGATACGCCAAAGCATTTGGTTGATCTCTACCAAGCCTCCATAAAGGGAAAGGGTAAAGAGATAGAGACCCATTTTGCTGACTATGATGGTCCAGTGGATATAACCCATTTGGATATGGCAGATTTTTTCGCAGATTCTGATGGAAAAATTGATCACTCGATTGGTGATGGAAGTGTCCAAAAATGAATAATGTTATGTGTTTCTACTATAATTCTATGTTGTATTTTGTATGCTGGTATTATGTTGTATTGTGGAGTATGATCTTCTTGTGATGAATAAAATAATTTCTTAGTACTTATGAATCTTATTATTTGATAGATTTCAAAGATGAACAGTGAAGATATATGCCTAGTGGATAGTGCAACTACACACATAATTCTTCGTGACAAGAAATATTTCTTGAACTTAAAACTAGCTGCAGCAAATGTGAACACAATATCAGGCACAGCAAATCTTATTGAAGGATCTGGAAGGGCTAGTATTAGTTTGTCAAAGGGAACAATAATTCATTCCAATAATGCTTTGTACTCTAGCAAATCCAAAAGAAATTTGCTTAGTGTCAGAGATATTTGCTTAAATGGATACCATATTGAGACCATTACTGAGAATAGTATAGAATATCTTTGTATTACCTCTTTTGTCTCAAATAAGAAATAGGTCTTGAAGAAACTCCATGCTCAAGATTCTGGGTTATATCAAACGACGATTAGAGCAATTGAATCAAATGCTGTGGTAAACCAGAAAAAATCAGACCCAAAACTTTTTGGACTTTGGCATGACCGACTTGGTCACCCTGGAGCAATAATGATGCGAAGAATCATTGAGGGCTCACATGGACATCCTTTAAGGAATCAGAAGATTCTTCTGCTAAGTGACAATCCATGTACTGCTTGCTCACAAGGTAAATTAATTATCAGACCATCTCCTTCAAAGATCACTGTGAAATCTCCTACATTTCTAGAACGTGTTCAAGGAGATATATGTGGACCAATTCATCCACCATCTGGACCATTATATTACTTCATGGTTCTTATTGATGCATCTACTAGATGGTCACACGTGTGTCTACTCTCATCTCGCAACACTGCATTTGCGAGACTTCTGGCTCAGATAATTCGATTACGAGAACAATTTCCTGATTTTTCTATCAAAACTATACGTCTTGATAATGCTGGGGAGTTCACATCCAAGGCATTTGATGACTATTGCATGTCAATAAGAATTCATGTTGAACACCCGTTGCTCACGTGCATACACAGAATGGTTTAGCTGAGTCGTTTATCAAACGTCTCAAGTTGATTGCTAGACCCTTACTTTTGAGAACAAAACTACCTGCATCTGCTTGGGGTCATGCCATATTACATGTTGCATCATTAATTCGGATTAGACCAACTTCTTATCATGAATACTCCCCTTTACAACTTGTATTTGGACAACCACCTAATGTTTCCCATCTACGAGTTTTTGGTTGTGCTGTGCAAGTTCCTATTGCACCCCCACAACGCACAAAAATGGGTCCTCAGAGACACCTTGGAGTTTACGTTGGTTTTGATTCACCATCTATAATAAGATATCTTGAACCCCTAACTGGTGATCTTTTTACTGCATGGTTTGCAGACTGTCATTTTGATGAGACCGTATTCCCACCATTAGGGGGAGAAAAGCTGAAGCCTGAAGCTCAACATGAAATTTCTTGGAATACATTGGTAATGTCTCATCTTGATCCTCGTACCAATCAATGTGAACTTGAAGTTCAAAGGATCATTCATTTGCAAAAGGTTGCAAATCAATTACCTGATGCATTCACTGATGCAAAGAAAGTGATAAAATCGCATATACCGGCTGTAAACACTCCAGCAAGAATTGAAGTCCCAAGAGGACAATCTGGTAGTACAGCGGTAGATGAGTCTACGGCACGACTGAAACGTGGTAGACCTAGTGGTGCAAAGGATAAGGTTCCTCAGAAGAGGAAAATAAAAGGACATATTAACAAAGTGGAAACTCATACAGAGATCTCAAAGAGCGCTATAGAAATACTTGATAAATCCAACGTTGGTCAACAGAGTTCCCCTGGAGAGGAACAAGTAGCCCATAAAGAGGCACAAGTATTTGACAATAAAGAGATCTCAATAAACTATATGTCCACTGGAAATATGTGGGATCGTAATGACACGGTCATTGATCACATATTTGCCTTTACAGTAGCACTAGACATCACCCAAAGTGATGAGGATCCTGAACCACAAAATGTGGAAGAATATCGACATAGAATTGATTGGCCAAAGTGGGAAGAGGCCATACAAACTGAGTTAAACTCATTAGAAAAACGGGAAGTGTTTGGGCCTGCAGTCCCTATACCTGAAGATGTAAATCCCGTTGGGTACAAATGGGTATTTGTACGGAAACGTAATGAGCAAAATGAGATTGTGCGATACAAGGTCAGACTTGTAGCACAATGTTTCTCACAGAGACCTGGCATCGATTACGATGAAACATATTCCCCGGTAATGGATGCAATTACATTTCGATTTTTGATAAGCCTATCAATGCCTGAAGGACTTGATATGGCTTACTGGACGTGGTTACAGTATATTTGTATGGATCACTGGATAGTGATATACATATGAAGATCCCCGAAGGATTCAACATACCTGAAGCATGTAAGTCAAAACCATGAGATATGTACTCCATTAAATTGCAAAGATCTCTATACGGATTAAAGCAATCCGGACGCATGTGGTATAATCGCTTGAGCGAATATCTATTGAAAGAAGGATATACAAATAATGCTATATGTCCATGCGTCTTCATCAAGAGATCAAAATCAGGTTTTGCAATCATTGCAGTATATGTTGATGATCTTAATCTTGTTGGAACTCCCGAAGAGCTCACAAGAACAGCTGATTATCTGAAAAGGGAATTTGAGATGAAAGATCTCGGAAAGACAAAATTTTGTCTCGGATTACAACTCGAGCATTTCCCCGAAGGAATTCTCTTACATCAATTCTCATATACAGAGAAAGTTTTGAAACGTTTCTACATGGATAATACTCATCCATTGAGTACTCCTATGGTAGTCCGATCACTTGATGTAAAGAAGGATCCCTATCGTCTTCATGATGATAATGAAGAGCTACTTGGTCCTGAAGTACCATATCTAAGCGCTATTGGTGCTCTCATGTATTTGGCAAATTGTACACGGCCAGATATCGCTTTTTCTGTAAACCTGCTTGCAAGATTTAGCTCAACTCCAACTCGAAGACATTGGAATGGTATCAAGCACATTTTTCGCTATCTTCGTGGCACAATTGATTTGGGATTATTTTATTCAAAAGGATCCAAATCACCATTAGTTGGATATGCCGATGCTGGTTATCTCTCTGATCCACACAAGGCTCGATCTCAAACAGGCTATGTATTTACTTGTGGCAATACTGCCATCTCATGGCGATCTGTGAAGCAAACATTGACAGCCACTTCTTCAAATCATTCTGAAATCATTGCACTGCATGAGGTCAGTCGTGAATGTGTTTGGTTGAGATCCATGATCCAGCATATTCGAAAATCATGTGACTTATCGTCTATCAAAGATATCCCGACAACACTCTATGAAGATAATGCTGCATGTGTGGCACAAATCAGAGGGGGATTCATTAAAAGTGATAGAACTAAGCACATTTCACCAAAATTCTTCCATACACATGAGCTCCAAGAAGAAGGTGAAATCAATGTTCAGCAGATACGTTCCATTGACAATCTTGCAGATTTATTCACCAAGGCATTACCAACTTCAACATTCAAGAAGCTAGTGTATAACATTGGGATGCACCGACTCCAACAACTTTCATAAAGAAATTAAACTCATGCTAAAATGAGGGGGAGCAATCGATTCACAAAAAGCATTATTTTAAAGATGGACATCCAAGGGGGAGTGTTATGAAAGTAATTGAATGTTCACTTCAAGCATGCATTACAAATAGTAGATGACATGCAAAATGTCAAAAAGGCTACAAATCCTATAGCATGCTTTGTCATGCACATTTATTGATGATGTTGGGGTTAAGCTCTATAAATTGTTGAGTTTGACAAATAGAACATACACATTGAAAGTACGTAGAGGAAAGTTAGAGATCCAGAGAAGAGAAAGAGAGAAAGTGAGGAAAATATTAGTGTGTTGTAATACGCTGATAGTTCAATTGCCTGAGATACACCATTCCCTCAGGTAATAATACAACTCCCTCCGCAGTGGACGTAGGCAAATTGCCGAACCACCTGAAATATTTGTGTCCCTTTGTTTGTGTGCTTGATTTATTATTAGTTTTATTACTAATTTTATAACATATGTATTTCTTTTTTCCATATAAAAACATCACATACATGTCAGGACATGGGAGTAGACATGACATTGAGACTCCTTTGAGGACATTTTTTAAAAAAAAAAATTGAATTTTCTTAATACAATAAAACAGAAAATAATTTGAGTTATTTGTATATCTAGGAAAGGAGTGGCCATTTGGTGTGTCCCGGTGTCCTAATCCATGTTGCATAGATACTAATACTTGCTAGATTGGCATGTATCCAAATCTAATTACTAATTCTCCGTACCTATGAGGTTATTTGATTAGTTGTATCCGCATGTAGAAATTTTTTGTAGAATAATACTATACTTTCAAATTTTAAATTTTAAATTTAATTTTTAAAATGGCTTAGTAGTTGAACCAGATGTTGTGCATATGTCTTTGAATGTGGTATAACATGCAAAATATTTGAGAATCGAATTTTGGATTCAAATATGGGAATTATAGTATTACTCATATTTGTATAACCTTTGACTATTTGACAAAAAGTAATGTTATGTTTTCCAAATTTTGTATCCAAAATTCCAAATACATGCAACAGTAGGGTTACTTTAAATAAAGAAGAGATCATTTCAACATTATCCAATCAAAATCTAATAGGTCCACGCCCCCACTCACTTGGGACATGACTGGTCCAAGCGGGCTTTAATATTGAGCCCAAGCCCAAGCCCATCCATAAAATCTGATCAACCCTTTCAACATGGGTCAGCCCGGCCCAAACTTATACACTTGGTCCAATCAATCTTTTTTTTTTTTTTTCGCTGATGGCGTGGTCCAATGACTCCAATCAATCTGATTTGTCGTTCAATGCCCCCATCTTTTGTGTGGTGCGTTCTCGAGGACCCCTCTCTCTCTCTTGTTTCAGACAACCAGGTAAAACCCATTAAACAATTTTGTGTTCCTTTGCCCAATTCATCTTCAGATTAGCATTTTTTTTCAGGTACTCAATGGCTTCGATTGTTGCAAACGTTCCACCATCACTGCTCGTCAATGGAAGAAGACAACCCATTTTCACAAGTCTCCGTAAATTCACAGTCTCTGCCGTTTCAGGTAACCTTCATTGTGTTTCGATTAAACCCTTTAGCATCCTAACTCAGTGCTTATCACTCTGTTGTTTTTTGAGCAACTGTTTCAGATTATTGATTCTAATTCTTCATTGTGATATTCATTTTCTGATTAACTCTGTTGTACATGAATTTAAATTAGTTCCATCCATAAAGAAATCTATCATGTTGAATTAGTTCCATTGAGAAATGTAGTAAACTTCATCAAAGTTCTTCATATATGGTCATTCATAGAATCATAGGTTTCCTTAAAAGTATAATTGATGCTGCATGAATATATTCCCTACACAAATTCAACTTTTCAAAATGACCCAATTTAGAATGATGGGTTTTTACAATGAAATGCTTTAGAAACTATGAACTCTATAACTGTTTTAGATTATGCAGTTTAATACATTTTCTGATTAATTCGTTAATGGTGTGTTTGGACACTATGAATTGGAATTAGCCCCATCCATAACTGATAAAGCATTTTAATAAAGAAATCTGTCACTTTGAATTAGTTAATTCGGAAAGATAGTAAACTTCATCAAATTTCTTCATATGTGGTGATTCATTGGTTTTCTTAAAGTATAAATGATGCTTTAAGAATATCTTTTCTATCCAACCAGTGGCGGACCTAGGATTTTATGTTGGGGGGCCAAGTAAAATGGGTTTGGGTTCTTTAGTTTAAAAAAAGTAATATGCTGCCCCCGAGGCAAAATTTTTTGGCCTATTTATACATATTTTTGGTGAGAGAATGAGAGTCGAAAGAGTAGTTTTGATGAACTGGATAGTTGAGTATTATTCTTCCCATTCTCTATTATAGGGGACAGTTAATGTCACACCCTTGAGTAAATAGTCCTTTATATGGAACGATTAAGTTGATATTGACAATTAAACTTGTAATACTATTTGGCCTATCAAACGAACTATTGAATTCAAAATGATTGTTAGTCTAGATTTTTTCGTCCTTAGATTAGTCCTGCAAAACAAATTGTGGCATTGGGGCTTTTGATTTCAAATTGACTTTTTTAGATGGTTTATATTGTAAATGTTAAAAATTTGGGAGGGCCAATTTATAAATATTTTTCAAATGTGTAAACTAAATATATATCCCACAAATTTTCAAAAATTTTGGGTGGCCTCCACTTCGGTCCGCCCCTGTACCCAACTACAACTTTTCAAGCTGACCCAATTTAGAATGATGTGTTTTTACATTATAATGCTTTAAAAACTATAAATGGATCCATTGAAATCATCGGATGCTCAAAAGTCTACACAAAGTGACCTAGTTCAAATCAAAAGTTCTGCTGATGTTACTTTGTGGCATTTTATTGTATTTGATGAAGACTATGAAGATAACTTGGCGACATTGATGTTTATCCTAACTTTGGTGACAAGATCTTCCTGATCACTCTTTTTCACAATTAAAGCATTTAGGTGAGGCTGGAGCTCTTTCAATCATGCTTAAGGTTTCAGTTTTCCTTCTTGGATTCATTCTTGTTTCCATTGCAGAGAAACAGCGCCGTGCTGCTGTTGTTACAAAGGCTAGGAGTGAGAGTTCTGAATCTTCAGCCTCACTGGGTGTTGTTAAATCTGTAAAAAATGTTGTGAGTCCTCTCTCTCTCTCTCTATATATATATATATATATGTGTGTGTGTGTGTGTGTGTGTGTGTGTGTGTGCTCAGTATGACTAAAAACAGGGGGATATTGTTAAGTGTGTCGAGGTGCTTCCTTACGGTTCTGATATATCCAATTAGTACAAATGCACTGTCCTTGAGTCACTGGTTTTTCTTTTTATTCATACTCAGAACAATTTGCTCATTCTTTAATTAGGAAAGACAACTTTGTATTTTACCACACTCTGCTTAAATTTTACTTTGTTTGAACAGTGGGATAAATCTGAAGACCGGTTTGCTCTTATTGGGCTGGGATTTGCAGCTGTTGTTGCTATTTGGGCATCTTCAAATCTAATTACGGTAGTTTTTGCGATACTTTGTGCTCTCATCTATGTTGAAGAATCGAAAATAAGTGAAGCCCATGATTGATTTAAGTTTTGTTAAGACTGTCTGGCGCATGGATTTGGTGAGGGAAAAGGGAAAGCAAATATTAAGGAAAATAATTTTCTTTGTTTGGTTAATAAGGAAATTGTGAGGAAATAGGAAGGAAAAGAAAAGATAGTCGAAAATAAATAAAAAATGTTGAATTTGTGAGTCATTTCCTCTTTTTTTTTTCTTATGTTACAAATTATATTTTTAGTAAGTTTAAACTTTTTGGTGTTATTCAAGCACAGAGGAAAACACAAGAGAAAACATAAGGGAATAGTTTTCCTTCTTCTTTTTCCTTCCATTTCTCTTTTCCATCTCTAAAACCGCAAACCAAACAGAGCCTAAGTCTTTTTCCACTACTTTAGGTCTGCTTAGTGATTTCAACACTTCCAATATCCCTGGTTTATTACTTACTAGAATCAATACACTTGTGATGCACGGGAAAATGTTTCTAGATTTTATGTACGTATTTTTTGCTAGGTAAATTTTATGTACATAAATTTGTTAGTGGTATTATTATTTTCTATACAATGTAGTTATATTGTTTTAATTAATTAGTTTTATTTGGAGATATATGTATATATATTAAAACAAATTAAATAGTATATATTAAAACAATAGTATATATTAGTTTTATTTGTAGTGATGTGTATATCTTTGGAGATATATGTATATATATTAAAACAAATTAAATAGATTAGATATGGTTTAAAAGTATAATATAACTAATCTTGGACTGTTACAATTTTGGGATATATACTATAGCTGCTACATATATATATATATATATGTGTGTGTGTGTGTGTGTGTGCGTGTGCATGTGTGTGTGAGTGAGAGAGAGAGAGAGAGAGAGAGAGAGAGAGAGAGAGAAAGGAAAAAGATAGAGATTATACATATACATATCTGTATTAATTCTAGAAATAGAAAAAAATAGGAAAAAAAATAAGAAATATATATATAAAAAAAAAGTGAGAAAAATCACAGAGTCGCCAAGTGGCAGGCGTCTGATTCCACTGTTTAATATATATATATATATGATTCGGTCATATTGAAGACTTCTCATTGTAATGGATGGTCTTAAGTTCCAAAGTAGTGCAGTAGTAAACTTCCTGTTAAGATCTTTCATCTTTGATATCGCGGTGTTCATATTTTTTTGATATATTTGTTTTTGCTGCATTTTAGTATTCACATATGTTATTCTCTTCATATTAATAGGCCATCGACAAGCTTCCTCTTCTCCCGAGTGCACTTGAATTCGTCGGGATATTGTTTTCCACAGTAAGTATTGTGAATCAGTTGAAAAATAGAAATTTGGAATTATTACAGGAACTTTTTCAGCCAAAGCAAACAGAAATATCAATAATCAAAATTTGGTCCCTCTCATCTCACCCCCAAATATCTGTAAATTTCAGTTGATTACATTACATAAACTTTCCTTTTTAAGTACTAAATTGGGTTTCTCTCTGTTTCAGTGGTTCACATATCGGTATCTCCTATTCAAACCTGACAGGTAGGAAGTTCCATAGCCAAAAATTGTCTGTTTTCCGCCATTGTATTAAGGAAATTTTGCATGGTTCTTATGATGCAATGGCTATGTGAAGTTAACTCAGGGTATGGTTGGAGGTTAACAGAATAGCGAATTAGGCTGTTTAGGATGAGCCCATCCAAAGTTTGTGATCATGCTAAAGGCCTATTTGGGAAACTCTAAAATAGGCTGAGGTTCAGTCCAAGTCCAACTTTTATTTAGTTCTTGTAAGAAACAAGTTTGGTACGTCTATATTTCTTGCGTAGGAGTCCGTGCTTAGTCTACTAAATTTCTTACACTTGTTTCTCACAAAAACCATATAAAAGTTGGACTTGTACTAAACCAGATCTTATTTTGGGTATTCCCAAACAGCCCAAACAGAATAGACAGATTTATGGACTTAACATCTCCATGCCCGCAATAGCGGGAGCCTTGTACACTGAGGCTGTCCTTTTTTTTGTGTGTTATATACACCCATCGATGTGAATCAAAAGCTTACATGTACTGTCTGTTTCTTTGCTTAAACAGGGAAGAGCTGCTACAAACCATCAACAAATCAATATCAGATATCTTGGGCCAGTGATATATAGTTTTGAGTGTGTAAGAATTATGTTTTGGCTACATAAATACTATTTATCAATGAGAATGTAACCAGCATTTGCTCAAATGACTCTCGTTCTTCTACAATGGATAATTATAATAGTGGTAAATTGCACTTTTCACCCTTAAAGTTTGGATGGTTTGGCACTTTAGCCCCTAAAGTTTCAAATGTAGCATTTTGGTTTCAAATGTAGCGTTTTGGTCCCTAAAATCTGGAATGAGTTGCAATTCACACCTTCCACAATTAGCGTGATCTTCTTTTTATGGATCACCAATTCGAAAAGATTTTCTGGAGGATCCCCTATGGGCAAGGGTAAGAATCCAAAGATTTCTGGTCTTCTTCCCTAATTATCAGTTGTTTTCTATTTTTTGCACAAGATTTTGTAGATGTCTAACTCCGTTAACAATATCTAATTGATGATTTTCAAGATTTCAAGTAAGTTTGTTTAATATCTTTGTATGAGTAGTGGTATACACTCTTTTGACACACTTTTTAACACCCAATTTTAAATGCATGTACCATGTACTGTGTAAGTGGTGCACAGAAAAGTGTGAAAATTTCAAATAGCACATGGTACATGTGCTTAAAGCATAGTGTGTCAAAAAGTTTGTGCCAAATATTTTACCTTTTATTTATTTATTTATTTATTTATTTATTTATTATGTGTTGCGTCTTTCTGTTATTTTTTGTGACAACCTTGAATTGTTCAAATTATCAAATTATACTTCTCCAGTCAGTATGTATACTACTCATATAATTAATTAAGGAAAATGTTGATGCTAAAGCAGAAATTGTTAATGTTAAAGCAGAAAGTTTCGCTAAAAGTATTTTTTTTCTTTGACATTAACATTAGCCTTAATTAAATAGATAATCATGCTAAGAAATCAAGCTCTCATACCAGAATGGTGGAAGGTAGTAGTAAAATAAAAGGCTACTAAAAAAACGAGCAAATGCTAGAATAAGGATGAAAGTGCTATTATTATCTATAACTCTTTAAACTACTAGGGTTCTAATTTCTAATCTTATTTAGGGTATGAAAGTTTAAGGGTGAATTAAGACAAATGAAACTTCAGGGACTAAAATGAAATTGGGTCTAAACCAAAGGTGTGAGAAATGTATTTTACCCAATTTCTTTATAAGCACAAGAAAGTTTTGTAAAATATATAACATTGTCAAAGTCATTTTGTAGTTTTTAGTCGATCGCAATTTATGCAATTTAAATCACATTTTTTTTTTTGCAAATTGAAACACATCAGTTATTTTGCCAAACAATTTTATTTTAACTTTCGAATATTTATAGACTCTAAAGACTATAGCCAAAAAGGACCATTGTTATATATTTTTAAAAGAGAGTGAATTAATCAAATTTCATGGGCTGAATTCAACTTTGGTACGAGTCATTTGGTATCGGAATTGATGAGATATTGGCTCACCAAAGAGGAAAAAAAAAAAGAGTTTTAAGATCGATTAAGAAAATCAACCATTAGACAATGGAACTAGGATTAACATCCAAACTCGTGACGAGCTCATAGAGCTTGAAAATTCAGCAATAGATCACAATAATGATCATAGGCATAAACATGATAATGTTTACACTGATACTGAATCTGAAGCTTCATACACAGATTTAGACAAACTATTTAAAGACTTTGGTATCTCTAAAACAAACCCCCACAAAGTACAAAGTACTTGAAGAAATAATGAATCTCTTTTCACTAGAATTTGTGGGAGTAAAATTCTCCACTAGAAATAGAAATTATAAATGGCATCTGGATAATATATCTATATGCAACATGTGCGACTTTAACCAATAAAGCTGTTTTTTCAGAGATAGTGTCTACTACTGACCATAGCTACAAGAGTCTTGGAGAAACCTTTAAGAAAGGTTTTATTTTCACAAAGGGAAATGCTATTGTGAGAAGCTTCTCATATGAGAAGGCGGGTTTTAACCGTTGGATGAGCATCTAGCAATAGATGCTTCTCCAGATTCCTGGGAATCTTATGGCTAGATGCTCATCCAACGGTTTAAACCCGCCTTCTCACATGAGAAGCTTCTTACAATAGCATTGCCCTTCCACAAATACTGGCACATCATTTCAACAAAATCCTCCGGGTCATTGCTACGCAACACCATTTCAATCTTAGGTCCCAACTGACGGGTGGATTCAGAAATTTGGCCCAGAGGACTATCTTTTGTGTGTTACAAGACTTAAGTATGTTTTTCTTATTTAGCAATAAAAGAGATATGAAGAAGTTGAGAAAGCACATAAGTATGCACTTTTTACTACTCGATCAATAATCTGCATAATTCTACGAAGTGTAGTTTTTTTCTCGAGAAACTTTATAAATCTTGAATAATTTTGATGAAGGCTACCCTACTTATAATTAATAGTTAGTGATGATGCCAGAATTTGGTAAGAGTAAAGTAGAGCAATTTTATGAGAGAGAGAGACTATTTTTTATATGTGATTCGGTCCTGTTAATGAAAGTACCTACGTTCACGGGTGTGTTTGAGCACGTTCACTAGCAGATCACCGGCGGGCCTGGTGAGCCAACAAAGAGAGGCGGCACTACCAGTATTACCGGCCGGGTGTATGCGTGTAATGGTGAATTTTATAGAGGTGCTGTATAGACTGAGAAGTTGGCGGCCCCTTCAATGGGGGGTGAGAGGTCTCTTTTATAGATGTAAGAGACCTACTCATACATAAGGAAATATAATCATATTGATATAGATTGGCATTAACTATGGGGATTTCCTAATTGAATTAGGAAATAGTGTGCACTTTCCATTAGTCTTCTAACTTGAATAGGAAACTGTCCGTAATGCTCGGGATCACGCCTATGGGCCCGGATGAGCTGTTTCCGCGACGGGATGTGCATGTGCGGTTTTCCCGACTTGCTGGCCGGGTCGTGAATGAACTACTCGGGCTGATGCTTCTGAGGAGTTGTGCATGATTTGCCCGGTCATAAGATAGAGCCAATTTTGGGCGTATCAGCTGCCCCCTATTTTCAAGATTGGCCAGATGCTATATCGGGGCAAGTTTGGAAATCAATTTGATGTTACTTGCTGCTGTCTAAGTGCTTGTGGAAGCTGCCTCGGGGCTTCTGAGCCTGGTGAGTCCTCGGGAACTGGCTGAGAGTTGAGACCCAGCCTAGCTCGGGGCCTTTAAGTGCTCGAGAATTGACCGAGAGTTGAGACCCGGCCTAATTCGGAGTCTTTAAGTGCTCGGGAAGTGACCGAGAGTTGAGACTCGGCCTACTTCGGAGTCTTTTTTGATTGAGTTAGCTCCCAAGAAAGTTATCTTCTGCCCGTAAACCTTCGTCAAGGCTGTGGGTAGAAGGATTTTACTATGTTAGAAAAGCCGACCTAAAGCGTATTGCTCTAGGGTCCTTTTTATGTTAACTCCCCAGGATGGTTGTCTTCCGCCCGGCCAGCCTTCGTCAAGACTGTTGGGAGAAGAGATTGACCATGTTGGTGGAGCCGACCTAAATTACGTTGCTTTAGGGTCCTTTTGCTCCTCTATCGTCGGCAAACCTAAGAGATTTTAGTCACCTCTATCGTCGGTTTGGACCTAAGTAGAGTTAATGCCTCTGAGTATTGTAGGTACTCGGGTTGTCCAAGATTTTGACTTGGTTATCCGTGAGGCCTGTAGATACCCAGTGTGATTACCTGTTTAGTTCACTGCGCCATCTTGGCCCCCAAGCTCTCACTAAGATAAGGGTCTTACAGAGGCTATGACTGTAGGTAACCGACCTGGAACATGGTGGTTGTAGGGTCTTTTGAAGCTTGCCATCATCAGCCACCTAGGGGGTTTGCCCCCATCGTCGGTTGGACCTAAGCGAAGCCGGTGCCTTGGGCGTGACCCCGAGGTCTTTAGTGCCTGGGTTCGGAGCCCGAGGTCTTTTGAGTGGCTCAAAGTTAGGCCCGAGGTCTTTGGATGCCTCGGGGTTAGGCCCGAGGACTTTGTATGAGCTCTGACAATCGGTGGAGCCTCACGCGGTGATCAGGCAAGTACCACTGTAGTCGGGCTCATCTAGACCGATGGAGACAGGAAGTCGGATCAGGATCGTCGGGCTTCTGACTTCTCTGTGCTGGAGGCAAAGTCGGAACTGCTTGATCCTGACCGATGTGAACTGGAGATCGGGTCGGGGCCGCGAGACTCAAACCGCTGCGAACGGGAGGTCGGGTCGGGACTACTGGACCCTGCCTGTTGTGAGCTGAAGGAACTGTCAGAACTCCCGGGCTGATCTCGCTTTCGCTTACTTCTGGAAGACTCGTTGCTTTCTTGCCCGGTGTCTTTGGTCTTCTGAAACTCTTCAGTATCAATGTATTTCTCAACCCTCTCAGAGAGCTCAACCAAAGTTTTCTGTCGGTTTCTGTGGAACGACGCGGTGCACTTGGTGTGTTTAACTCCCGAGCAGAGGGCTATGATAGCGGCGGTTTCATCAAAATCGTAGATGCTGAGCTTCTCTTGATTGAACCGGCCGGTGAACTCCTTGAGGGTCTCATTATTCTTTTGTATAATCGTCAGTAGATGTATGTCAGGCTTTGGCCGTTCGTATATACCGATTAACTGATTGATGAACTGCTTGCTGAGTTACGTGAAACTGCGGACCGATCGGGGCTCCAACGATTAGAACCATTGGGCGGCCTGGCCTTTTAAAGTGCTGGGGAAGGCAAGACAGTATAGTTCATCGGAGTTGGTGGCTAGGGCCATCTGAGTCTTGTAGGTCCGGACGTGGTCGACCGGGCTTCCCGAGCCGTTATAGGGATCTAGGTGAGGCTGCTTAAATTTGCGCGGGATGGAGAACCTCGTGATCTGGCTGGAAAACGGCGACTCTGTCTCGGTATTGGCTTGATTCTGAGCGCATTTTTGACCAAGCTTCTTGGTCACTCCGTCGATCTGCTTCTGCAAGTCTTTGATTCGGGCTTCCACTCCTTCCCGACTGGTACCCGAGGGGTTGGTCGGGTCGAAGGAAGAGGCTTCTTCATGGCGGGGTGATGTCCTCTGGGATCGGGCTCGGCTATGACTCCGGGTAACCGTGTCCCCAAGGACGAGTCGACTCTTGACCGAGTGACCCTGGACTGATTCCCGGGGCATATGCTCTCGCCTTTCCTCTCGGGAAGCACGCCCACTGTTGATGTCTCTGGCATCCTCAACACGAGACGGGTTGGCTCGGGCACGTTGTCTGGTCCAGATTGGTTCCCAACCGTACGCAACGTTCCCGGGTCGTTTCCCGACCCCTGGAGGACGGCTTTGCTGGGCCAGCAGGGCTTCGATCTGACGTTGGCCCTCCAAGAGTTGTGTGAGGGTCGCGGTGATCTGCTCAGATGTCATGGCTGCCTCAGTCGGTGCCGGGGCCGAAGGAACATCCCGGTCGGACTGCTGATCAGTCTTCTTACCCTTCTTCGGTGGCATGACGATCAGTCAAGAGATTTGTTGATGAGAAGACTTGTCGTTTTCCACAGACGGCGCCAAATTGATGATGCCAGAATTTGGTAAGAGTAAAGTAGAGCAATTTTAGGAGAGAAAGAGAGACTATTTTTTGTATGTGGTTCGACCCTGTTAATGAAGGTACCTACGTCCACGGGTGTGTCTGAGCACGTTCACTAGCAGATCACAGGCGGGCCTGGTGAGCCAACAAAGAGAGGCGGCACTACCAGCAATACCAGCCGGGTGTATGCGTGTAATGGTGAATTTTATAGAGATGTTATGTCGACTGAGAAGTTGGCGGCCCCTTCAATGGGGGGTGAGAGGTCTCTTTTATAGATGTAAGAGACCTACTCATACATAGATAAGGAAATATAATCCTATTGATATAGATTGGCATTAATTATGGGGATTTCCTAATTGGATTAGGAAATAGTGTGCACTTTCCATTAGTTTTCTAGCTTGAATAGGAAACTGCCCGTAATGCTCGGGATCACACCTGTGGACCCGGATGAGCTATTTTCGTGGCGGGATGTGCATGTGCGGTTTTCCCGACCTGCTGGCCGGGTCGTGAATGAACCGCTCGGGCTGATGCTTCTGAGGAGTTGTGCATGATTTGCCCGGTCATAAGATAGAGCCAATTTTGGGCGTATCAGTTAGTATGGTCAATGGCTAGGATTTATATAATGGGTGATCTTCCAATGGAATAGAAACTCATGATAATATTTTAGAAGTTTTGGACATCCTAATAAAGTAATATTTCTAGAAGAGCACCTTACTTATAATATTTTGTACAAGTCTCTAAAAGACTCTATAGAATTCAATGATTCTCTTTAAGTCTAGGGAGTTCCGAGCATTCTGTACAAGTCCATGTAAAATCACCTACAGTACAGTAAAAGTTCCTTTTTTTTTTCGAGACAGAGAGAAGTTCCCTAATTTAATTACCATAATACAACTCTTAAACCTTTTGGATGGTCAGGTTAAGAGACATAACTTTTATCCTAACCAGTGTTCGGTAGCGCCATTGGACAGGGATAAAATAATCCTCAACTAGATTTTTATCTCATAGAGAGTGCAATAACTCTAACCCATGAGAGGATGGTATTAGTTGGGATTAGAAGTTTGAGATAACTTATTGGGACAAAAAATCTTTATTTTTTTTCATGATCTCTGTTTTTCTTTTTTTTTTCTAGATCCCTTTTTTTTTTTTTTTTTCCTTTCCAGATCCCCTTTTTTTTTTTTTTTTTTTCATTTTTAGATATGCTTTCTTTTTTTTTTTTTTTTTTTTTTTAAATCCTTCCGATTTACTTTTTTTTTTTTTATCCATTTTCAAATCTCTCTTCTTCATTTTTTTTTTTTTTTTGGAGGGGGGGGGGGGGGGGGGATTTGCAATTTTTTTAGTATTAAAAAGTAATAATTTAGTTATTATCCGGAACTTAAATCCGAACACGTTCCAAACACAAAACAACAGAACAACTTATCAGACAAAACTACTTTCCTATACGATCCTGCCTTATCCACCGATTTTATCCGGTCTGTCAAACAAGACCTATTAGAATTAGGGATGGCAACGGGGCGGGTATGGGATGGGGCCCCCCTACCCCGCCCCCGTCCCACTTCACTGAACCCTCCCCCCGCCCCCGTCCCGTTTCATTGAACCCTCCTCCCGCCCCCGCCCCGCACTTGGAGTACCCGACCCCGCCCCGCCCCGCCCCGCCCCGCCCCGATTAAGAGTTTTTTTTTTTTTTTTTTTTTTTTTTTGTAAACAAATTGAAAAAAGTTGTTTTTTTTAATGCATTCTTTTTCCCATACACAATCACACACAGTACACGAACAGATGTGTGTGTGTGTGTGAGAGAGAGAGAGAGAGAACTGTTTGAATTAATAATTGATGTTTGAGGGTCTGTCACGAACTATTCCATAAAACTATGAATTGGACGAACCACTAAGCTTACCAAACATCGGGGCGGGTTCGAGTTTTTTTACCCTACCCCCGACTCCCGACTCGGGTTTTTAAAATCTCCTCCATACTCGCCCCTAACTCTATTAAGCCACCCCCCCCCCCCCCCCAACCTATTAGGGGCGGGAAACTCGTCCCATTGCCATCCCTAAATAGAATAGGGGGCTTAATTAAATTTTTTTGAGCTTGCCCCCTAGGTTGGGGGGGGGGGGGGGGGGTGTGTGTGTGTGTGTGTTTTGGTAGAATGTATTGAATAATTCAGGGTTAAGGGTCAATTACAAAACACACCCTTGAAGTTTGGCCATTGTCGCATTTTAGTCTTTGTAGTTTCTGTCAATTTGGTTCTTGGAGTTTCTAAATAGAAGCAATGTGATCTAAATATCCAATTTTGTCAGAAAATTTGACAGAATTCACCCACTGCTAAGCACAATTACGGTGATAAAGCGGAGATTGGTGGTGTTCCATTTTTGCCTCTAAAAAGTGTGACTGTGCATAGCAAGTGAGTAAATTCCATCAACTTTTCTCACAAAATTGGACATTTCAACCACATTGCTTCTATTTAGAAACTTCAGGGACTAAATTGACACAATTAAAACAACAAGGACTAAAATGAAACAGGGACAAAAACTACAAGGGTCTGTTTTATATTTAAGCCAATAATTAATGAAACGACTCGTGTACAATACCTTAGGTACCGTTTGTCCTGTTTTCTTAATATGAACGGTAAACACAGTATAAAATTATAATTTTGAATAAATAAGTTTTTACTGTCCATGGGAGAGAAACTGGACAAACAGTACCTAAGGTACTATAATGAAGTCTTGTCCAATAATTATATACATACCTTTCGGTTAACCTATTCGCCTCTCTTTACAAGGGAAACAGTCGGAGTTCTCTTGATCTTTAGCTGGGCAGCCAAGTCTGGATATTTTCCATCATAAATTCTCAGAAATGGAGCTTCAGGGTGCTGGTCAGCCAATTTACTTGAAAAAAGGTCCAGCACCTGCAATAAAAAAAATCTGCTTACATTGATTCTTTCTCCTAAAATTTTCAATCTCTTTCAAAACAATTTCTCAAGCATTAACTTTATTAAATGACTTGGCTCAATTACGTTTTACACCCTTGTAATTTGCTGTTTGTGTCAATTTGGTCCTTCAATTTTCAATTTCAACATTTTAGTCCTTTCGATTTTTTAATTTGTGTCAATCTTCAATTTGTGAACTTCTGTCAAAAGAACAAACGGAAGTGGGGGGCGAATCTGGAATTTCATCCAATTACTGGCTCATAAGTCCTTTTGACTCCCATCCCCGATGTTAAATCCTCCACCTTCACTTCGTCTCTAACTTTCTGCCTCTAAAATTCTCACACTCTCTCTCTCATTGTATCTTCGGATCTTGCTGCCTCTAAAACTCTCACTTTATTATACTAGTACTAGGTACAAATGGCACGTGCGAAAGATTGTGATAAATTATATTAATAATGTTATAGCTCTAAAATTAGGTTCGCAAATGTTCCGATAGTTGCACTATTTAAAATAACTTGGATAAAAATACAAGGGTCCCCATTGTAATTAACAGATAGTACAACTGTCAAAGTATTTTGAAATTAAATTTTAGATTCAAATTTGAGAGTCAATGATATTCACTCAAATTAATGCATCAGATAAAAGACAATATGACACAGCCAAAGTGATAACAAAAGTTTAAAGAGTAATGATTGGTGCATATAAAATCTGCACATAAAGTGTGCACACAAAGATCTGAGCTATTCATTTCGGTAGGTCCCATATATGCAGGCACGGGCTCTACCGAAATGAATGACCTAAATCTTTATGTACACACTTTATGTGCACATAGCATACTCAGGGTTTGATCGATATGCAATCTTTATTTGTAATTATTTATACCGTATTTATTTATAATATGATGTTTATATTGCACAAGCGGTGTCATTTTTAGCTAGCAACTCACACAAACAATTTAGTCAAAGTTAAAACCCCACACACACACACATATATATAATATATATTTGGATAATCGGGGGTGTCCGGACTAGTTTGTGCGCACCTCTACTAATCTCCCGAGGCTCTGGAGTCGCCCAGTGAATTCAGCAGTGGCCATGCTCCCCATGACTCGAACACTAAATATTTTGGGTAGTACACCTAAAAACCTAACTTACCGCTCGGCCACAAGAGATGTGATTGTTAAAACTTTATTTATAACTTCACTTATAAATCGTTATAATTGAGTTAGTATGAAGTACAGTCGTACAGATAAGCAATTCAGAAGGTGGACCCAAAAAATAAAATAAAATAAATTCAAAATGGAGGGTTAAACAGTTAAAATCCAACTAAAAAGGAGAAGTAAACGTTTGGCAATTCCCTTATTTGTCCGTGCGTCACAGGGGGTTTAAGCTAGTCTTTGATTAAAGAAAAACTAACATCAATATGTAACTATTATGACAAAAACTAATGGTATGTTTGGGAGTCTTCGAATTTGATGGGAATCATTCATGACTTGTAAATAAAATTTGGTATGAAAATTCAACATCAAGATTGAGATGATTTAAAAAATAGAACCTTGATGCATTTATCCATATGTGGTCATTTCTAGATTCCCTTAAACTAGTATGATTTATGAGTTTAAACACAACTTCTTAACATAGTTTCCATTTTCCTTAGGATTTGTTTGGTTCTTGAATTTTGGGAGGGAAATGAAAGGAAAACATAGAAGAAAATAGGAAAGAAAAGAGAATAACTTGACAAATGAATTACAAATATTGAATTTGTGAGTCATTTAATTTCACTTCCTTTCTTCATATATCATAATAGTCTTTTCGAAAATTTTAATTTTTTATATTATTTAAGCATGAAATAATCATAAGGAAAAATACTAGGGAACCAATTTTCCTTTACTTTTTCTTCTCTCTCTCAAAATCCATAAACCAAATATAACACCGTTCAAGATGGTGAATTTCTAACTCGAAATGCTTTGTAATCATGAATGGTTCTATACAAGTGACAATCTATTACTATCAAATAGCACTTTAGAGAAATTATAAACCAATATCAATTTTCAATATGTACACTACCATTTTTCCTGGTATAGTTAAATATATGTCATGTAATACAAAGTAAAAAATTGACGGCTGGAGTTTAATAGTGGCAAACTCCTATAAGTTGAGAATGTACAGATAGATGCATGGCTGAGATCAAAATTGATGAGAGTAGCATATCCTACGAATTACTTGTTAGTAGTGTGCCTTAAAAGTTAATTAGATTGGAAAAATGTTTTAAGAATATTACCTTGTAATAATAATTTCTTATTATTAAAGGGCAAGTTTATTACTCCCTCCGTACCATATTAATAGTTTCTTTTGGGAATTTCAACTTATTAAGGAGACAAGCTTGATTTTGGTAAAATTTTCAACTTATCAATATTACCCTTTTTGAAATTCAAAATTATAGTATCACATCAAAAAAAAAAAAAAGAGGGAAGAGTTGGATATAATAAAGGGCAAATTTAGAAAGTGTGTATTAAAGTACTTTGACTTTTCAAAGAGGACTCTTAAAATCGGACATCAAAAAATGGCATCAAAGACTCTTAATATGGGACAGTGGAAGTATTTATTATTATTGTTGTTTAACATTTAGATGATAGGTTCATAAGATTAAAGTTGAGAAAGTATGTACTTAAAGAGTTAAGAAACAAGCCATATACTTCTCGGTTGCTTTATTCTAAAATTGTTCTTAGTCGTAGGATTATTAAACTGGGCATTTAATAATCCGGTTAGACCAACACGTGCCATGTTTATTTTATTTGATAAAATATGACTAGTCTTAAGTCATCTGCGTGGGAACACTAGAACAGATATTGGGGTGCTTGTTATAGAGCAAGTTTACTGTACATGATCAATTATTAGGAACATCCAAATGGGGTTTTAGTTATCTATCAATGGATTGTTCTTAGTTACAGTGGTTTAAATAATCTTTAAACTTGAGACACCATTGTTGTCTTGTATATGAGTTGTTGTACTTTAACGTGCACAGTATTATATTTTAATCAAAGGCATATTCATGTACTGTTGGGTATAATAAGTCATACATGGAGATATGTTAATGTACAACGTGCAAGGAATATCACTCTCAAGTAAGAGATAGAATATCCTATATGATCTTCTATGATATATCTCAAGTTACTTTCCCTGACAAGGGCAGGGTGAGAATTAGAAAGAGTTTTCTAATTTCACTAAATAGAGAAATATCAATTAATTTGAGAACATATAATTAAATCATGGTTTGATCAATATATCCATTACCCAAAAGATTTATTTGGGACATGGTGACAGAAGGATTGAATTATACGGTAAGTGTTAACGAAAAACGTTCACTATTTTTCAGATTGTCTGGCGTATGTCATGATATATTGTTAGGTGTCACTCATGACTAGTGGAAGTTCAGAAATAATAAATATTAATATTAAGTATTTCTACAAGGGAGAATTAGAAGATGTTCTAATTTAAATTAATTAGTAAGGGTTCTAATTGTTATATTACTTTAAAGAATTAGTACCTACTACCAGATTAGTATGAACCTATGGGGTCACACACAAAAGGGCAATGTATAATTGGAAGAAGTTGCAAAGGTCTACTTGATATTAAGTTTGCTACTATGGAAGTAGTATAATAATACTATTAGTTTATATTTGATTTAAGAAAGTCTTCCAATCAAATATAGTTTTCTAATTAGATTTGGAAAGGGTCTTATAGCATTATTATATACATGAGGCGGGAGAAACTAAATAAGCGGCTAGTACACCTAAGTTTCTCTCAAATACTCCAAACCCATATAATCCGTACGGTTACATTGTGACCTCATCGTTGTCTTCTTCAATTTGTTGAAGAAAGTCAAAGTTTTTTCAAATTCGTGATTTGTTCGTGTGGATACATTTAGAGATTGGACGCTTGGATGATTTGGTAAATTGTTTGTGGGACGAATGAGATTCAATATTTTGTAAAGCATGCTTCAAGTGTAACTATTTGATTAACCCCCTATGGATGTTGTATGTATTTTGTATACATCATAACCTTGATCATGTGTTAAGGAAACCATTAAATGTTTGTTTCCGCTGCGTGAGCCTTTAAGGGTTCCACATGATTTTCTTGCTGTGGTATCAGAGCCTTAGGGTGCGTTTGATAAAACTGAAAATCAAGTGCTGAAAATTAAGTGCTGAATTTTAAGTGGTTGAATTTGTAATACTGAAAACAGTGCTTCAACTACTAAAATAGAAAGCATTCAGTGATTATTTTCACTAAAAAAACTTCACTTAAAGTTTTCAGTGGTTTTTTGGCTATTTTTTCAATTAAGTGATATGTTATCAAACGCACTGAAAAAGAATAATTGATGAATCTTTTCATTTTCAACACTTAATTGGGTTATCAAACATACCCTTAGTCTATGATTAATACAAAAACACCAAGTTATTTTATAGCATAGATTTATTATGAATAAATTTAGGATTAGATATTTTCATATTTTGTACTCCCTCTGTCCCTTTTTTAGAGTCCTATGTTCCATTTAGGATGTCCCAAAATTAGTGTCCACTTTCCTAAATTGGTATACAATTTTTACTTACTTTCCAATACTACCCTTCCTTGAAATCTACACCAAGAGAAAATAAAAAAAGTTATTGTAATGATAAGGAGCTATTGTGGAAAGTAGGTGTAGATTCTTTTTGTCCCCTTAATAAGTTGAGTTCCCAAAGATGGACTCAAAAAAGGGACAGAGGGAGTATGAGATACAAATTTTTTTGAATGTGTTGGTTGATACGTGTATATATATACACGATATATATACCCATTTTCAATTCGTACGGTGGGTCAGTCGGTCACTATCAGTGACTGAGTTTGATTAAAATATAGTTTAATTTTTTTTAATCAAATTGAAATCCTAATGTGATTAGTATTTATTCCCAAAATAAATATATACACGATCTAGAACCAGTAGAATCCTAGATTGTGGAATTAAGAAGCTCAGGAACAAGGAGATCTCGCTCATGAAGATGCAGTAGAAGCATCATGATGAAGAAGAAGTTTCATGGGAACTAGAGTCAGAGATGTGCGAGAAGTTTCCATTTTTGTTTTAACTCTACTATTTTCGATTTCGAGCACGAAATCTTTTAATAAGTGGTGGATGATGTAATACCCTATAACTTTAGTATATATAAATGCAATGAGATTCTATGTACTTGTCTTTACTTTCTTGGAATTTTCATCTTCAATCGATCAAAGATGTCTCAAGCAGTCAAGAATTTTGTTATTCAATCGATCGAACCCTGTTCAAGCGATCGAAACCCTACCGACCTGAATTTATGATGTAGTCCCTACTTCAATCGATCGAATCAGTCTCAATTGATCAAACTTGGCCGACTTGAGCTCAAGCGATCGAAGAAGCTTCAATCGATTAAACATAGCAGAATATCTTATCTTCAGTTCACGCAAACATTGTCACTTGCCCCTTCCCTTTCCCTATATATACTTGTATTTTCGTGTGTGTACACTACAAGGAAAAAGGCTTTTTATATCACTTAAAAAGTGACATAAATAGGTATTTATGTCACTTTTTTTTCCAGTAAAAAATGACATAAATGGAGGCGACATAAATGTTTTAAAAGTGACATAAATGTTTCATAAAACCAACACATTGTTAATAAAAAGTGACATAAATATCATTTTATTTTTGTCAATTTTAACCTAAAGTGACATAAAAGTAGAAAAGTGACATAAATACCAAACAAAATTATTACATCAAAGTCTTAAAAGTGACATAAAAACTTTAAAAGTGACATAAATACTTTACAAAAGTGATAAATACTTGATAAAAGTGACATAAATGTGTAATTAGTTATGTCAATTTTTTTTTAAAACGACATAAATGTTTTAAATAATACTGATTCAATACCACTCTGTAAAAATAATATATACCACCATATACATACAATACCACCCTGTACAAAATTAAATCCATTTCAACTCCTGAATTTCATCAATTCATCTCAATATCAACCAATTAATTGGAATGAACAAAACAAATATACAATCGATCCGAGTCAAGTGTTAAACTAATAATATATTACATATTCATCAAAAAGTATTAACAAAACTATGAAAGCAACAAAAAAAAAAATAGCCCAACAAAAAAAGTGGTTCGCTTGTTAGAATTTTCCATCAAAATGTGAAACTTTGTACCTACAAAAAAGAAAAGGTTTTCATTAACTAGTTGTATATATAAAAGAATAAAAGAATAAAACTATGTTTGGGGGTTTTGAGATACCAAAATGTGTTCGGGGACTCGGAATAATGAAAGAGTCATTTTTCGCATTATTTGTTAACCATGATTCCGTTATGCATTTCGTTTGTTCCCACAAGTTTCTTTAGGCATATTTGAGGTGTGAGTAATTCCAATGGTACTATAATTCTATTCTTATCCCTTCATTCCCTTTTGGTCTATCTACATTCCAAAAAATTCATACGCTCCATGGATGGGCAAAAGAGCAGCAGAAATCCATTTTCATTGTACCTATAATTGTACTAAATACTAATCTAATTGCATTCTCCAAACCAAGCCCTTTTGTGAATGGAGCCCTTCCAGTTGCAATAAGAGCAGCATCTACCTGAAGCCAAATGAAATAGTTACAACTTATTTCACGTTGTGCCAGAAAGACTTGAGATGATTCTCGCAATTCAGATATAGATTGTTCAAGTTGCGCTAGAATGCCCAAGATGACTCAAACAATTGAGTATAGTTATAAACTGACAGCGATGAGTTAAATTCTTCCCACGTCAGACAAACTAGAACTTATTGAGACATGTAGTTGCTTATATTGGGCAAGTCTGACTAAATAGCTACATTTTTCTCAGTTGATTGTACTATAAAATAATCCAAATGTTTAAAGCTCAAATTTGATGATTAGCATCTACAAGTAGATCAGGCATGTACAACTTCTACTTAATGGTACTAAACCAAATGCAAATTTAATCAGATAGAGATGTATAGCAATTCATATGACAAGAAATAGCCCTATAAAAAAATGAAAACATAACCTATGTTCATTTGAATAATCATACAAGGAAAAGTATTAGTGCAGTAAGGAATCAGTTAAAAAGGAAAAACACAAAAACAAGCAGTGCTGGTCAGCTTTAAGGTTCTACTTCTTATACTTCAATCAGCCAAGAGCATCAAATGAGTAATATGGATGATGTCTACAATTATAAATGGCAAGATCCAACTCCAAGGACACTTAGAAATAATTGCACTAGATGGAACTGGTAATGTGACTTGACTTTTACTGTTACACCAAAAAGTTGGTTTCCACGTGTATGATTATCTGATCTGCTTTTACCAATTGCAGAACATGACTTCACCACAAATAAATTAAAATAATAGACTTGTGGAATCATTATTTAGGAGAAATTAAAATTTTCTTAGAATTGCTTCTTACCTCCAAAGTGCCCTTTGGTTCTTTTGTCTTTGCATCAATAAGCTCAATTATTACAGGTTTACCATCCTTCGCTGGAGTAATCTGTTCAGTATATTTTAAAAAGAGAAAACAAAAACATTGAAGATTTTTTTCGGTTATAACCATGCAAATTAACAGTACAACATAATCGTGAACCATAGATACCTTGCTCGCGAATACTCCAGTGTGATAATCAATTTTTCGAGGAGTTATAAGAACCCGCTGAGCTAATTTTCCAATCTCCGGGTCAAAGCCAGGCATGAGCTGATCTAATGCTTCAACAAATGTATCCTGTAGCAAAATGTTGTCGTCAGCTCGGTAAATTGGTTAGGCTATAGAAGGCAGATATAGCGGCAACTAAACTTTAAAAAAGAACTGAGACTTGGGGCCAAGGACTTCCAGTGGGAAAATAAAACAACTTTAAACACAACAATCATCTGTTTCTCATACTTTACCCTAGTTTCTGTTTCTCAAAACCAGAATGTAGACATCACTGACATATTAAAGAGTAAGAAATGTGCAATGCAGAGTCATAAGAAGACTTGTTCTATGAATGTACTAGGTACTGCTATGAACAACTAGTAAATTACTACCTTTACATATATATATATATATATAAAACTTAAAGGTACGTGAAGTATCTCAGAAAGGATATATTGTGCCTACCTCACTTCCAAGTGCCATATAAACATCACTGAATTCAAGACCAATGTAACCACTTCCTACGATAGCTATCCACTCGGGAACAAATTCAAGTTTTAGAGCGTGATCACTCGTTATAACAGTCTTACCTGCAGGAAACTATGCAGCAGTGTTAGGAGATCCTAATAGTATATATCCAAGCAAAAAAGGAAATGCTGCGAACTGACACTTCAAAAATAAACAAAATAAGTAGGAAGGAAGAAAAAAGAGTTTTAGGAAGTTCAAATGCAGATCAAATTTCCCTTCATGATTATGTTGTCAATTTGTTGTGATTCTAATTATTTCTTCACAGTGAAGCTAAATGTTCCATTAGAAGTGTCTTACCCTGTCGAGATACAGCTTGAACTATGAGAACAAAATGCACACAGTAGTACCTAAGTCACTGCATTAATGTCTAACTCCAGCTCTGAAAGCCATATGGCTTATATCTGATCATTCCTGGGAATACTGATTTATAAAGCACTCAACATTTTCAATCTGTCTCATTTTATCATCTCACCTCTACTAAAATAATGGTATTAGAATTAGCTAATACCAGTTGTCCTAATCCAGTTGATGCATTTGTATACCGATATTACTGAGAGTCCTAGTTCATGAAACTCTGCCTGATAATTTCGAGAGCGTGACAAAAAGCATATTATATCTGAAGAACTTCCAAGTTATTTTTTCCCAATCTAAATCATACCGCATTTACTAGAAGCAATTTCTTCACAGATAACTTTTCAAAATAATGTTCCCCACAATAATTTCGGATAAAATGGGCTATATTTGGGACAAAAAAAGGGTTAAAATGAGAAATGGTGAACATTAAGGACCTGGAAAGGATCAGTATCTGGGCTTTAACAGCATGGAGACGTGAATTGGTGTATGTGGAAGCTGATTTAAGCATTTGCAGTTTCCAGAGAAGTGTTTCTCCAGGTACAACACGAGCATGGACCTGTAACCTTGACCATCAATTCTTCCAGAAGTTGCAACATGGAGTAATAAGAAAATTCAAAGCTAAGCATAGCATTCAGAAATATCATTAAACACAAAATAGTAAAAGACACCTCCACATGAAAGCATTTAAAAGTCTTCCTAGAACTTTGTGTCATATCAAATTACAACGTGATCAAAAAAATAAATAAATAAATAAGTAAAAAGCCCAAACCTGTCATTAAACTCAGCAAATAAGGCACACTCAGATGGAACTGCGGTGGAATTAATTTCAGCAAAGGTAATATAGGTTGCAGCTGTGACTTGCTGAAACATGTAGCTGCCAAGGAAACAAATAAAAACCAATTGTTAACCGTTGAATGTCTAAGCTCCCATCAAAGTGATGATTTGCGAGAACAGAACTTCTCACCTGGGTTTGATGCAATTATTATAAGGTCAATATCTGGGTTACGGGCAGCAACAACTAGTGCTAGGCATCCTCCAAGAAACTCCCCAACAAGATACATGGGCCTCTTTGGTGACCGATTGTTCTCAAACTTAACTGTCCTTTCTGCCAAATTAACCAACTCTGAAGCATAACCAATTGGAAAATTAGACTTAGCATCTCAAGTTACTTCAGAGGGAGAATAATTTTTATTTGTTTTGTGGCACATGTAACAATTTGGATATACTTTGGATAAATAGAGATTCGAGAATCAAAAGAAGGATAAAGATGAAGATAGAAACATGACAGAGTAAGAGTTTTTTGTTATAGAAGTTAAGCAGCATGGGATCCCATCAACCCCCCAACTCATGTCTTTATATGCAAAACCCCATCTCCAACTTAAAATCGGAAGACTTCCATATTTGAAAATGTAAAAAATCTATCAAAATGTGTTGAGTCACCAGTTGCTACAAAAACTTAAATTGTTAGAGAATGATCCCAACAATATATATCAAGCTTCAACACCACCCCTCTCATGCGACCCTGGATTTGTTGGGATTATATCACATGTGGGACAATCCCATTAATTTAGGGATTGCAATTTGACTAGATTCCTAATGTGAATTGGTTTCCTTGATAGAGTTGTATTACTTAGTCTGGTTATAAAAGGCCAAAACAATAAACCAAATCAAACAAACTTAGGAGATTAGCAGAGAAGATTACTCAAACAAAGCATATTATTTGAAGTTTTGATCTTACCAAACTCTTATTCTTAATTTTGGTAAACTATAAGACAAAATATAATCAGACGTATGTTTTGTTCTACTCCTATTTTAAATCAAAACAGTGAGAGCTAAACAGAAAACAGTTTTTTCTGGTAGTGAGAGTGAGGTTTTAGAAGCAGAATTGCATCTGTTAATAGTTGATATTGCAGTAGCCACATGAGAGCTAAACATAACATTTTGTTCCGAAAGCATTAGCGTCTCTCTCTCTCTCTCTGAAGACCGATCTTCGTTTACCTAAAGGTCAGCCCACATGGCACAACAATAAAAAATTAAAACATGATGGTCCCTTGCGAGGTAACTATTGTTGGTATATTTGCACCTCTATCTTAGAGCTTATTTCTGTTTTGATGACGAAATTAATAACTTATTGTTAATTAGATTGCATCCCAACATGTCCTTTTTCGGCTAGAAAATCAATTGTTTAGGAGTTGTAATAACAAAAATATGTGGACTCCCATCACATATATGATATTTATGTGAGCGTGTGTGTGAGCATTCATGAATGCATGAGAGTTTGAAGTCTCCACTTCCACGTAAAAGAGAAAAGAATAACAAAAGAGAAGTTATCTTCTTAAAGACAAACGAGCTATAAGCATTACAAGCACACACAAAAAATTCATAGTATTTTCCATCTGTATATTCAACGCACTGATTAAACTTAAATGTTTCAGATATTTAAACATAAAAGATTCAAAATAATGATGTTACCTATTAAATCAACTGTAGTCCCATCGTCAACAGTGACCTTAGAAACAGAAGCCCCTAAGTCCAGAAGTAAATGTACACTTGCAACATGCCCATTTAGCGCAGCCATATGAAGGGCAGTGATGCCTCCATCGGCAGTTCTATTTATTACCTCAAAGAGTGCACTGATACAGGCAAATGAGAAAAGAGATGAACCATTCAGTGTTCTAAAAACCAGGGGAAAAAACCCAAAAAATAAAATAAAATTACAAGCAGTCTTTGACAAGAAATTACCCTTGATCAAATTCTGAGATAGATTCTTCTTTTTTCGATCTTTTTCTTAGGATATTCCAACTATTGGTATTGCTAGGGATGTAATCTACAAGGATGAGTCGAATGCATCTAGAATGTCCATTCAAAGAAACAAAGTGAAGACCAGTACCCCCGTTGAGACAATCTACCCTGTGTATCTGAGATCCAATTTATACCAATATTGGTGATAAATCGCATACGCAACGTAGATGAACCTATCAATACAAATGAATTTGCTTGAGCATAAAATTCATACATTAGCTCTGAAAAGCACCAAAGTTTGAACAACTTCCCAGTGACCATGTTGACAAGCTTGCATCAAAGCAGTCTGTTCATAAATAAAAACAGATTTCTTGTGAAAAAAAATGTACTCATTCGGAATTCAAATTGTAAGAGAAGCTGAAATGACAATCAGTATTGATCTATTTGGTTGTCCCCTTGAATTGAATTGTCCAATTTCTTTTACATAGCATTTGATGTATAAATCTATCATCTAAAAGACTATTAAGAGATTCTTTGAAAACGAGACAAAAAGAATGGATTCAAACAGGTAAAAGTACTACAAAAGGAGCTCTTTTTTAGGGAGAAAAGGGAGGAGGAAAAGGGCAAAAGAAATTCTCAAGTATCTTGCTTCTATTACCTTTATTGCTTTACATGTCAGAGCAACAAATATTTTAATATTGAAATCAATCTTATAATTTTCTCATGAAAGAAAGTCACAGCTTGTGTTTCATTCCATCAATGCCCAACTTATCTTTTGCAAATTAATGGTGCTAAATTGTTTGAACATGAGTACTCCAATTATCTTAAGACTATAAACACTTAGCCCATTCAAAACTATTTGGCATGTGCTATTTTTCACTGCAAAAGCACCATTTCAGTTGGTTTGTCTTCTTTATATTTTAATTTTGTGTCAACATCTTCAAGCTTCATCATTAACAAATGATTCAAGTAAGACACCTATAACTCCATCCATGGTTGATTCAAAACTATTCAAGGGCACAAAATGGTCTATAAAAAACATCTAATCAAAATAGGGCGCAAAAAAAAATGAAAAAAAGAAAGTACAATTAAAGAAACACAAGTCACTTTATTATCTTGAATGCCAATCTGATACACACAGAAAACCTTCTCTATGGATTTTTTGTCTCCTCATAAACACGTGTAAAGTGTATCGCAAGAACAAACAGAAAGTATGGCTAGGAAAAACTATGAAGAAACCAATCTCGTCAAAAGTTATGCAATAACTGATTAATTTGAAAATGACTTTGTACCTCCCAAGTCCAAAATAAAGAGTCAAATTTACAGCAACACAAAACAATATAACAAATCAGATTCATCTTAATAGCGTTCAAATGGACATTGAAACCCTAGAAATTCTTTTAGAATTGAATTCGAAGGACGATCAGAGAAATAAAATTACCTGAGTTCCCCACTGGCTTTTAATACAAGCATCACCGGAGATCTTACCTTCACGTCCGTACATCAACAGCTTGAGGCCGTCAATCTCGAGCTCAACGTAGACGTAGATCTTGATGGAGAGGTGGGAGCCATACCCACAGTCGGATCACTTTAAAGGGCCACCATCCTTGAATTGCACGGTGTCTCGGGATACGTGGGGTTCATAGTTATAGCGGTTGTTGAATGTTTGGTCAAAGAGTCTGGTAATGAAGAAGGTGGTGACGATCAGCGCTAGGGGTGCCGATTTGGTGGGTTCGAGTGCTGAGAGGGTGGTTGTGTTGTGGTCCGAATGGTCTGCTTTTGTTGTTTAAGCTGAATAGAGAAGGTTTAAACCTACCTTCTCTCTGTCAGTGGGAGACTGAGAGGAGAGGAGATGAGAGGAGGTGGCCGGGAGGAAGATGAGAGGAGATGAGAGGGAGTATTTGAGAAAAGAGAGGGACTAAAAAAGGGTCTACCCAGTTTCCCGCGCGCAAATTTTTTTCGTTTTTTATGTCACCTTTTAAAAAAAAAAAAAAATTTAGGGTATTGTAAAGTAAGGAATGTTTTTTATGTCGCTTTTTAAAAACCGACATAAATAAAAATACGGTGGTAATTTTATAAATAATACAAATTATTTTTATGTCAGTTTTTATAAAAAGTGACATAAAAACCTTATTATTTATGTCACTTTTTAAAAAAAGTGACATAAAAACATTATATAAAAGTGACATAAATAATAATGTTTTTATGTCACTTTTTTTAAAAAGTGACATAAAAATCACATATCAGAAATATTTATGTCACTCATATTTTGAGTGACATAAAAATTATTTTAAAAGTGACATAAAAAGCCTTTTTTTATTGTAGTGGTATGGTATGTATGTTTGGTTGCCAGTTTTTGAGAGTTGAGAAGAGAGAGAGAGAGAGAGAGAGAGAGAGATTGTTATATATACATACACACACATCCATATATATATATATACATATATATACGCACACTCTATATATACTGTCCGAGGAAGAGAGAGAGAGAGAGAGAGAGAGAGAGAGAGAAAGAGAAAGATAGACGAAGAAGAAGAAGAAGAGGTTCAGAGAGGCAGAGAGAGAGAGAGAAGAGGAGGCCATTGAAGGAGCTTCGAAGATCGCGCTTTGCCAAACACGCCCTTAACAACATTAGGTGAGCTTGAAACTCACTCGGTAGCTTAGTTATTATGTCTTACATATTTTGGATGTTTTAAAATGACCCAAACACACTCTAACATATACTGTACGTTCACTGCCAGAATCTGAAGAAGACGACTTTCGAGCGATTGAACTGGGTTCAATTGATCGAACACACAGTGTCTCAATCGATCGAATGGACTTCAATCGATCGAACTTTACTTTCTTTAATCGATCGAAGGGATTTCAATTGGTCGAACTTAACAGAACATGGTTGCTTCCTCTCAGTTTATAATTCATAATGCGCAGTAATTTAATTGATGTTCCTTACTGCTATTATGCGATACTAGGGATTAAGGGATAATGGGGAAACGATAAGGAGAGTATATGGTAAGTAACGTATTCGGGTCCGGAATGATAGTGAAGGTTGTGTCGAGCTGATAATTCACTCATGTTAAATCCGATAAGCGGGTAACTAGGATTTGACAAGGATTGTGAGAGATGGATGTACAGTACTCGTAAGCATTCTTAAAAGCGGTGAATAGTCAGAGTTCTTAAAAGTAGTGAACCAGAGTAAATGGTACGTTCATAGACTAGCCGTTATATTGGAACAAGGTATGGTGTTCGCAAGAGTTCTTAAAAGCGGTGAACAAGAGCACTAGTATGTCGTGATGATATAATCAGTTCAGGGTACTAAGTCAAGGTCAGTACCACCAGTCTTAGAGTTTGAGACGTTAAGAATCGAGTAATGTGTTCGGAATAAAAGAGATAAAGATATTACTAATAACTACTTCATACCTATGAGACAGTGATAGTTGATTCTCACTCAGCTTTCAGTAAGCTGCGGGCCTACATTGCCTAGACATTCCCCGTCCAGCCTACCTTGTCCATGCCATTGCAGTACCGAGCTGGATGACAGTGGCTGCTACCCGGAGGAGGGCTATGTCAAGAATGAACCTACTGAGATTGGAGAGGCTGGGGAAGAATATTATACGGACGAATATGTTTACACGAGTTGAAGAAGAAGACAGAGTCTAGTCAATATTTTTGTTAACTTTGTTATGAACAGGTACTTGGGCATATGTTGCTTTCAGATCTGTTATATTTCTTGTAGCACACTCTGATGTGATTGTAATAGCTAGAACTTTTGTAATATATTCAATTTGATATTATTACTGTTATTGTTGCTTTAAGGTGACTAGTACTGTGTGGCGTGGACAATTAGTGACATTCACCCATTATTCCCTATAGACCCATAAAAGAAATTTATTTTTCTCTATTTTTTCTATTCCGGGCATGACAAGAATTGAGTATAAATTTAGATGTGAGTGTAGTAACATTTTTGAAATGCTATATCAACCGGTTCTATCTACCGATACATGTGGCAACTGACAAAACGAGTGGCAAGCATACGTCTCATGTTTTTTAGGATAGATCCACCAATAGATTCTTTTGTGCATAATTTCCGTTTTCTCACCAAGTGCAGTTTTATTCACCTCAAAATTGCTTATCTTTTGCTCACCCTCCTTTTCTATTGGCTAATGCAATGGCGTCCAGTACTTTATACTATTAATTAATTCTCAATTAATTATGGTTCCCACTGTATTAAAGTACACCATTAATTAATTCTCAATTAATCATGGTTCACACTGTATTAGTCAATAAGAGAAGACGGTGAGCAAATGTGAGCAATTTTAGATTGAGAGAAAAGTATTCTTTCTCACCCCCATGTATGGAAAGTTTTGGAAAGTGGAAACTATAATTGATTTCCCTTAATTCAAAGTAAATTTTGCTTTTATTAAATGTTCACACTCGACTCTTTTTATCTAATTTTTTTAGGGTGATGCTATTTCCACTCCATCATTGAACTAAGGCACTCCATGGTACCACTCATAGAGCATGTGGTACCATGTATGTCATGCATTGCATACATGGTACCACATGCTCTAAGAATGGTACCATGGAGTGGCTTAGTTCAACGATGGAGTGGCAATAACAATTCCCTTTTTTTAAATTTTAATTTAATTTATAGAGTGTGAAGTGTCAACTTTTGAATCATAATGAGATAACATTGATAATTAGTCTAATATATATATATATATATATATATATATATATATATATATCATAGGGAGATAAGTTGTTTTTATCAGATAAGTGTACAAGCCCACCCTGGAGTAGGAGTCCTCCTAGGCCCCTAAATTTTGTCCATTTTTTTTTCCCCTTTTATGAAGGGCTCCAGAAAATATTGAGGAAGCCTAATATATAAATAAATAAATCATATGTAATAGAATATGTTGGGAAATAGCTTTTAATCAAAATTCAATTGGTCCAATCATGAATTAGACCTGATCTTACTACCACATCATTTGAAAATACTTTTGAAATAGAAATTCGGAACCATAGGATTACTCATAAGACAATACACTAAATTACGCCAAACAGTCAAGGAAACCACTTAATTTTTTGGAAGTGAAGTGCCTTTAAAAAATTGCCACACCTTGAGAGCTAGTTACCTATTTTGGGATCAATAATGCTAGGTCTACACACTTTCGCACACATTATGCTAAATGAATTTTTTTACACTTTTCTGTGTACCACTTACACAGCACATAGTACATGCATTTAAGGCTGGGTGTGCAAAAGTGTGTGCAAAAATATGTATATGCCTAGTAGTGCTCTTTTGGGACATCAGTTACATTATATTGACACCCAAATTTGATTGTATGAACCAAAACCACTAGGATGTATCAATGTGGAAGTTCTCGGGTCACAAAAACCAAACTTTCAAATCTCATAAAGGGGCAAAAAAACCTCACATGGTAAAATTATATTATTTCTGGCACATCATACCAAAAAAATGAAAAAATACACCAAAAAAAAAAAATCATTTGGGGCGCTGCCCCGACACTATTTTGACACCCAAATTTGGATGTATGATACAACCAAAACCATTAGAATGTATCAATCATAGAAGTTACCCCGTCACAAACACCAAACTTCTCAATTCTCAAAACGGGGCAAATAACCCCACATGATAAAAGTCCATTCTTTCTAGCCCATCATATCCAAAACTATAAATAAATACACCCAAAAAAAAAATCTTTTCAAGGGTGCTGCCCGCCTGGCCCTGAACCCTTGTATGTACAGTTAACTTGGCCCCCCAAAGTGCAAAGTCCAGGCTCCACCACAGCTCACAAGGACAAAAAAAGGGGGGGGGGAATGAACTAGAACATTTTTTTGGATATTCCCAAACAATCCCTTATTTAGGGGGAGAAATTCACCAAAAAAATAAAAGGTACGTCGACAGCAGGATTCGAACCTGCGCAGGCAAAGCCCAACAGATTTCGAGTCTGTCTCCTTAACCACTCGGACATATCGACCTACTACTTGACTGAGTAACGACTTTTAAGTTTTAAACTTTACTACCACGGTTACAATTTGGTGCAATTTGACGGTTTTTTTTACTCAAGTGAAGAGCATGTTTGGGTATGTATAAAAAATATATATATATATTCACTTCAATTTATTTGTAAGTTGCTACCTGATTTTTACTAGAATTAAGATTATATTGATTTGACAAATAATCAGTACAAGATACGCTTAGACTTCACACGAACTCCTGTGTGTGGGAGTTTTTAAGTTTAATTTTAGATACGAGGAATCGTTCCATGATTAGGGTAAACCCAAATACTGTCAACCGCTCACAAGCCACCAGTATCAGTTAAGTCAAAGTGTGCCCAGGAGAGCAGTCAAACCAAGACGCCCGAGTTTACGGCTTGTTCCAAGTTCCAACCTCGCCCTCGTCCTATGCAAAACACTAGAATTTATAAAACTACGTCACTTATAAATCATAGAATCGATTATGTGCCTTCTCAAACACCCCTTAAAAGTTCCACATCTGATTCCTTTTTTTGCCTTTGTTTGGTTAAGGATGAGCTAAGGTAGTTTGCATTGCACCTCCGACTGGTAAATCTCACTCTCTCCAAAGTGTTTTTAGACTACACTCAACTATATGTGAGGGGATACCCAACCTAAGTAGTACACCCAGTAATTTTTCCAATAGAACATGTGCTAATTTTGATAGACATGTTATGTATCAGTAGCAAAGGAAAACCAAATGGAGCACCTGTTATTGACCCTGGTTGGATTTGGATTTGGTTTATGTGTTAAAGCATAAGCAAAAGCAAAAGCTCTATTCATAAGGGTACTACACAAATTAGAAGAATTTTTCAAACTCAAATTTGCTACGTACATCACATTTGAACAGAAGCACCTCTAGACATGTGTTAGCCAAATGTGCCTTTGGAATTCTAAAGGACTTTTTCAAAATTTGTCCAATCAATGCTAATGCATGCATTCACGAGTTCTAAAGTACTTCTTCAAAATTTGTCCAATCATGCTAATGCATGCGTTTTAAGTCTCCAAAAGCACGTTTGGCGCAAACATACTTCTTGAAAGTGATTCCAAATAAGGACTAGTTTTTGGATGTTGTACTACAAGCACATCTGTTGAAATATTGACAATTACTTTTGGAATTTAGTCTTTTGATATGCAATTATGAGGCACATTAAACACCTATGAAGAATGGAACATGAATAATGTTCTAACACTGAACCAGATTGTCCAACTGCTCATCATCGTCATACATATAAGATGTTGGAATTGAAAGCCACTTATCACAAAATTTTTAAAACATTCACTCTAAATTAATTAGAAGCTTAATTTGCAGCAGCAAACAGTAAAATCCGTTGACAGCCAAATAGCTAATTTCTCGGGAAAAAAAAAAAAAAAAAAGAAGAAAGAGATTACTCTAGTAAATACAAAATCGATGTGAAAAAAAATGGTATTCTGTTTATTTCGTGGATTTAGAGAAGGAAATGAGAAGGGAAAGAGAAACGAGAAGAAAATTTATTTTCCCTTCTGTTTCTTTTATTCTAGAATTTAAAATTTAATAAGAACTTACGAAAACCAGAGGGAAAGTGATTCACAAAATTCAAAGTTTATAATTTACCTTTCACCCTATTTTCTTTGCCTTCCTCTTTTCCTCACAAAGAATAGCTTTTTCCACGGTGTTCTATTTTCTTTTCCCCCAATGAATCCATTAACCAAACAAAGCCTTATCAAATGCAAACACTAAAAACAGCCATGAGGAAAGGACTGTGCCTACTATGAACACAACCTCAAGATCTCATTGAGTTAAAAAAAAAAAAAAAACATTGTTCATTTTACATCAATTTCTAACAGCTTTAATATTCTTGTTGACATATTTGAACATATACCATCTGCGTATATCCGTTAAAAGCCGAGCCTATTGAAAAAACCAAACCTGCCATCTTTGAGTATGTGACTTTGAGCCCGAGCCGGATCGTATCGTGTTTGATGAGTTAATGAAGTACCAGCCACAGGTGGAAGCTCCCAATAAATGTCAAGAACCGATTCCACGACCCGGCTGTTTTGAGAATGTTCTTTGTAAGTGATTGGTTTGTTACTGTGGTTAAAGTTGTCTCGCATTTGGACTTTCACGCCCCACCAGGCTTTCGCCAGGACCACATAGTTCTTCTGTGTCCACAGCCTTTTCCGTAATTTCTTCCTTCGTGATCTAATCCTAGCTTCATCGCTGTCTTTGAAACAACTACGACCACCTCCTGAAGAAAACAATTCAAGCTTAATTCATGAATCCTGTTAATAGTGTGTATTACTGTATATGTGTTGTCCCACATCGCTTAGTTAGTGATTTTGTCTAGGTGTTGGAAGCCTATATATAGGCTCTTGTAATCTTCTTTTTAATTCATTCAATATATTGTGATTCCACACATTTACATGGTATCAAAGCAATCGTTCTTGGGTTTGCTCATCTTGCCGATCCTTAGTTAGGATTCGAGAGTTCATTATCATTGCCGGATTTCCGTAAGAATTCGAGAGCTTCTTTCTCACTCAACCGCAGCCCCTACAGTCAAAACCCTAACCCTAAAACTCAAACAAACAGCCGCCGCACCATCCCTTCAGCCCACCCTCCGGCAACCCTCGCCTGACTCCGGCGACCCTCCGGCGACTCTCTAGCAGCTCCGGCGACCCTCCGGCAACCCTCCAGCAGCTCCGGCGACCCTCCGGCAGCCTTTTGGCTTCTTTTTTTCAAGGTTTTTGGGCTCCGATCTGCTTCTGTGTTACGTTTTTTGGCTTCGTTGCACTTCCATTTTGTTTCTTTCAATCTCCATGGAGTCCAAAGCTCTTCCTCAACTCACCACTAGGAATTTGAATGGATCTAATTTCCTCCAATGGTCCCGGGCTGTCAATATTGCTCTCACTGGCTTGGGGTTTGATGATCACCTTACCGAGTCTTCTCCCACCACCGATGACAAGGCCATCAAGACATGGAAACAAAGGGATGCCCAAATCGTTGCCCTCCTTTGGAGCTGTATGGAACCACATATTGCGGATATGTGTGGTCACTTGGGCACCTATAAGGATATTTGGGATTATGTACATCTTTTATTCTCCAGCGATCTCACTCGGATGTATGATCTCTCCTCTCAGTATTTTCAATTGCAGCAAAGTGATCTCTCAGTTACTGAGTATTTTGCCTCCTTCAAACGGTTCGTTGAAGAATTGAACAGTTTTATGCCCATTACTACTGATGCAAAAAAACAGCACGAACAGCGGGAGCAAATGGCCGTAATGAAGTTTCTTGCTGGTTTAAAACCTGATTTTGAGCCTGTTCGATCCCAGATTCTAGGGGGTGCCTCTCTGCCTTTTCTTGCTGAGACTTACCAGCGTGCTCTCCGGAGTACGTCTCTTGATCAGGGTTCTACTTCCTCTGTTACTGATCATTCTGCCTTAGTTACTCAGGCTCCGCCCTCCACTACTGGTCGGGGTGATGGTAATCCCCGTCGTGGTCGTGGTGGTTACCGTGGTGGTAATCGTGGTGGATATGGGGGCCGTGGTCGTAGTGGTCATCCTCATTGCACCAATTGCGATAAGGATGGTTATTATAAGGAGACATGTTGGGATCTTATTGGTCGCCCTGCTCGATTTGCACATGCTGTTGTCTCTAGCGATGCTTCGCCATCTTCTCATGCTCCTGCTGCGGGTGATCCGCTTTCCATCTCTGGTGAAGAGTACTCTCAATTCCTTCAGTTCCAGGCCTCTCAGCATGCCTCTGCTCCTAGTACCTCGCTTGCTCAAAAAGGTACCTCTACCGCTTGTCTTACTTCCCGTACTCGTCCTTGGGTAATTGACTCTGCTGCCACCGATCATCTCACAGGTATATCCACCCTTTTTTCGTCTCTTGAACCGTCCTCATCTTTACCTCCCGTTACTTTGGCAGATGGCTCTTCTATGCCCGTTGAAGGCATAGGGACTGTCCAATTATCCCCGTCTTTATCCTTATCATCTGTTCTTTTTATTTCTCGTTCACCCTTTAATTTGATATCTGTTGCGAAGTTGACTAAAGATCTTAATGCTTGTGTTTCCTTTTTCCCTGATTCTGTTCTTATTCAGGATTTGACGACTCGGAGGACGATTGGCGTCGGGCATGAATCAGAAGGTCTTTACTACTTTGATGAATTGCCTTCTTCTTCTATTCCAACAGCGTGTCCTGCCACTGTGTCTCCTCACCAGATCCACTGCCGTCTTGGTCATCCTTCCTTAGCCAATCTGAAGCTTTTAGTACCTAGTTTAAGTAATTTATCTACTTTAGAGTGTGAGTCCTGTCAATTGGGGAAGCATCACCGTGTCCAATTTGCTCCCCGAGTTAATAAACGTGTGACTAGTCCATTTCAATTAGTGCATTCTGATGTTTGGGGTCCACACCGTATTACCTCTGTTAAGGGATATCGGTATTTTGTTAGTTTTGTTGATGATTTTTCCCGAACTACGTGGCTTTATTTAATCAAAAATCGTTCTGAGTTATTTTCTATTTTTTCTACATTCTGTAATGAAATAAAGACTCAGTTTAATGTTCCTATTAAAATTCTCCGTAGTGACAATGCACAAGAATATTTTTCCCATCCTTTCACCACATATATGGCACAATATGGCATGCTTCATCAATCCTCGTGTGTTCATACCCCTCAGCAAAATGGGATTGCTGAAAGAAAAAACCGTCACTTATTAGAAGTCACCCGTACATTGTTGTTTGAGATGAGGGTCCCCAAGAATTTCTGGGGCGATGCAGTTCTTACTGCTTGCCATTTAATTAATCGTATGCCGTCTTCCATCCTTAATGGGGGCACACCCCATGCCACTTTGTTTCCTACTACCCCTCCTTTCCCTGTTGCTCCACGTGTGTTCGGGTGTGTCTGTTTTGTGCATCAACTTACTCCAGGTACCGATAAATTGGATCCCCGTGCTATCAAGTGTGTTTTCTTGGGGTACTCCAGAACAAAGAAGGGTTATCGTTGTTATAGTCCTTCCTTGCGCCGCTTCTTTGTTTCTGCTGATGTTACCTTCTTTGAATCTACTCCATATTACTCTGAGTCTCACTCTATTACTGATCCTGACTTTATGGTTCCCCTTCCCCTTCCCCTCACCCTACCTCCCAAAGCTGGGCTGGACCGTCCAGACCTCCAGACATACACCCGCCGTCATCAGCATGTTGAGACTATTTTGGATTCAGCTACAGCGCCTGTGGCCTCCGTGTCTTCAGATCCGCCTCCGTCAGACTCAGACCTTCCGATTGCTCTCCGGAAGGGTAAGCGTACTTGTACTTCTCATCCTATTTCAAATTTTGTCTCTTATGATCATTTGTCTCCTACTTTCTCTTCGTTTGTTGCGTCTTTGTCTAGTTTCTCTATTCCTAAGTCTACAGCAGAGGCACTTTCCCATTCCGGTTGGAAACAAGCTATGGAGGATGAGATGCTTGCCTTGACAGAAACTGGTACTTGGGAATTGGTACCTCTTCCTTCTGGGAAATCTGTGGTTGGGTGTCGTTGGATTTTTACTGTTAAAATGCATCCTGATGGTACTCTTGATCGATTGAAAGCACGTCTTGTTGCCAAGGGCTATACTCAGGTTTATGGTCTTGATTATTCTGAGACGTTCTCTCTGGTTGCCAAGATTGCTTCCGTTCGTCTCTTTATCTCTCTTGCTTCTACTTATCACTGGCCGTTACATCAGTTAGATGTCAAAAATGCATTTCTCAATGGCACTCTTTTGGAGGAGGTTTATATGGAGCAACCACCTGAGTCTAGTATGGTTTGTCGGTTGAAGAAGTCCCTATATGGTCTGAAACAGTCCCCTCGTGCTTGGTTTGGAAGATTTAGTGAAGTCGTTGCACAATTTGGTCTCCAGCGGTGTGGTGTTGATCATTCTGTCTTTTATAAGCACTCTTCGGTAGGTAAAATCCTACTTGTTGTTTATGTTGATGATATTGTTATAACTGGAGATGATTCCAAGGGAATTCAGGAGTTGAAGCACTTCTTGCAAAAGCAGTTCCAAACTAAAGACTTGGGACAACTTAGATACTTTCTGGGCATTGAAGTGGCTAGATCTAGTGAAGGGATTTGTCTCTCTCAAAGAAAGTATGTTCTTGATCTCCTCTCTGAAACAGGCATGTTAGGATCCAAGCCCTTGGATTCTCCTATGGATCCTAATATTAAGTTGTTACCAGATCAGGGAGAGCTCATTGATGACCCAGGACATACAGACGTCTATTAGGGAAGCTAAATTATCTAACAGTAACTAGACCTGATATTGCATTCGCTGTGAGTGTGATTAGCCAATTTATGGATTGTCCTCGAACAACCCATTGGGATGCAGTGATGCACATTTTGAGATATCTTAAAGGTGCTCCAGGACGTGGTTTGTTATACAAAGACCATGGTCACATACGAGTTGAAGGTTACACTGATGCAGATTGGGCAGGTTCTCCTAGTGATAGGAGATCCACTACTGGCTATTGTGTTATCGTTGGGGGCAACCTTGTTTCATGGAAAAGCAAGAAACAAACTGTGGTAGCTCGGTCTAGCGCAGAATCGGAGTACAGAGCAATGGCCCACACTACTTGTGAGCTAGTATGGATGAAGCATTTATTTGAGAAACTTGGGTTTACTCAAACTACTCCAATGAGTTTATTTTGTGATAATCAAGCTGCAGTTCATATTGCTTCTAATCCCGTTTTTCATGAAAGGACAAAGCACATTGAAGTCGATTGTCACTTTGTTCGAGAGAAGCTTTTGGAAAATGTTATTCATACAGTGCATGTGAAGTCTGCCGATCAGTTAGCCGATTTATTTACTAAAGCATTAGGAGGGATTCGAGTGAAATATATTTGTAACAAGCTTGGTGCATATGACATGTACGCTCCAGCTTGAGGGGGAGTGTTAATAGTGTGTATTACTGTATATGTGTTGTCCCACATCGCTTAGTTAGTGATTTTGTCTAGGTGTTGGAAGCCTATATATAGGCTCTTGTAATCTTCTTTTTAATTCATTCAATATATTGTGATTCCACACATTTACAAATCCCATGAAAACGGTAACAGCTAGTATTTTACATGAACTTTTCAAAAATACAAACACAAAGAAGTGTTGTCAAGAACAACTCAAAAGTGTTTAAATTTGTCTCCAAAGACCACCAGACTCAAGTCTTTCTTTGGTTCATGAATTCAGCGAGGGAAAACAAGGCTTTGTTTGGTTCATAGATTTCATGAGGGAAAAGAGAGGGGAAAAGAGAGGGGAAAAGAAAACAAGATGAAAAACTAGCTCCTTTTACCTCTCTTATCTCTCGTGTAATCCATGAACCAAACAAAGCCTAAGGAAAACGTCTTCTTTGTTCGGGAAAATAAGAAGGAAAAAAGAACAAACTATAGTCAGAAATAACATGAAACAAATACCTAGAGAGTAAATCAATGTCAAAAACTCGTTCTGACGGCTAATTAAAGAAGAATATGAAAATCGGATTTGTATCGTTTCAAGAGCAAAACACAAAGACTAGAGAAGTCCAAGTCACAAATTGCTCTGGCTTCGTTCGTACATATGCGATTTCTCGTCTTTAACAAACTACCGACAGTGACCAGTCAAGGCTTGCGATGCTTTAGTAAGGTCCCTGGTTCAATTAGCTTCCCATCACAAAATTTGTGTTGACAATTTCATAATTAATGTTCTGTAGAATATAATTAGTGTAGGTAAAGTGTACAATTGTACATGCACCTTAATTAAACTTAACAAAGAAGCCCAAAACACATGCTGGCTTGTCCTCTCACACAGTTTGATCACATGGATCAACTCCAGCTTTACAAACTCATGATGAGTGAGTTGATAACAAATGTAGGATCATGTTCAGGGTCAAAAAAATTTGGCAGTTAAAGAAAATTACCTCACCAAATGAGTGTGGTTATAAAATGGAAAAGTAAAGATAGGAGAGAGCATCAAAAACTAAAATAAACGAATAAAGAATAATTACTGGCAGCATCTTAAGGCAACAATATGAGAACATTAGCACCACTGAATTTTCTACTGTAACAGTAATTTTTTATTTGGTAAGTTCGATTGAAAATATTACTGTGTACATAAGTTGTACTTGGGAAAGTTAGATATGTTGTTTATTTGTCTTCTAAACATGCAACCTATAACCATAGACTGACTTCTTAGCAGGATGGTATTAACTAAAGTGTAATTTGTCCTATTTAATTTGTTTCTTTTCGTTATATGATAGTCTAGGAAGCACGAGTGCGGTGCCTTTATAATTAGTACACACCCAGTGCGGGTGCGGTTGCCTTTCCGAAGAGTCCGTGCTTCCTAGATGATAGTACTAGGCAACCTATGCATTTCAAATCGTGCAAGGCATGTGATGTGCTTCACTTATTTCCTCAATAATAAAAGGTAAAAGAAAAGAGTACACACCTCTTATGTAAAATTGATCACATATTTGCCAGAGAGAATAATGGTCTCCAGTTCCTGTATCATACTAGTTGTCTTCAAATACAAGATGCCTGAAGCCAGCCTTCAGAGCCTCTGCTTCAGCATACCAATGAAAATGTGGAGAGAAAAATGGAATTCCTGTTATATTTTTCATTAAGACCGAACTGTACATTCATAATTATGGAAATCATGTGTTTGATAACCCAATTAAGTGATGAAATATGAAAATTTTCAGCTCTTTTTTTTTTTTCAGTGCATTTAATAACGTACCACTTAATTAAAAAAGAAGCCAAAAAATCACTGAAAAGTTTAAGTAAAAAATTTCTATTGAAATCATTGAATGCAGTCTTGAAAATCGGTTTTCAGTACTATAAATTCAATCGCTTAAAATTTTCAGTACTTAATTTTCAGTACTTAATTTTCAGTTTTATCAAAAGAACTGCAATAGTTGCGTTAAGGCCTTGTTCTGAATCACTTCTCAATGCAATGTTTGGGCCCAAACGTACTTGTGGGTTCCAAAACACATATATTAGACTATTTGGATCAATTATTTAGACCCCAAAACTGTTGGGGAAAAAATGCAGAAATTCCCAATATTAGGAGTAACACATCCTAACCCTTGTCTAGTGTAAATTAAATAGGCACAAATAATATCCAAGCCATAATGGATAAATTCTTTTCACCACAAGCAATATAATAATAATGGCACCAAGCAAGAAATAAAAGACACCAAAATTTATATGGAAAACCCTCCAATGGAGAGGGAAAAAACCACAGGGCAACTCCGAATAATTCCACTATGTAAAAAGAAGAAATACAAATGTTCTCTCAAGTTCTTACCCCAAAATTTGAGGTATCCAATAGTGAGAGTGAGTATAAAGGGTTACCTCTAAGGGATTACAAACCCAAAGGAAGTCACCAAGATGGAATGCAAAAGCAAAAGCTACGTCAAAAATCCTCCAGATTTTGGTACACCAAAAACACCTTGAAAAACACCCAATGTACCTCTCTCCTTGAAGCCGCCGCCGCTGCTCACACACGAGAGTCTCTCTCTCTCAGTTCTTCACTGGAATGCGCAGAACTCTAAACCCTTACAATTGCCTTCTCTGTTTTTTGTGCGTAAGAGTCATCAAACCAAGGCTTCTGCCTTATGATATCAATTAGCCCAGGCCATGTGCTTTTCACAAAAATCATAGCTAAACATGAGTAATTTAAGTTAAATATGCATGTTATTAACACCTAAAAAACACAACCATGAATCTCATCCAAAAATAAGATTGAAACCACTCACCTCTTGCAATTCATTCCTAGTTGTGAAATTGAAGCCCAAATCTACTTCGGGTTAAAATCCTACATGAATTCGACTAACTACGGATTACCGCTCCGAATTGGGTCTCTAGATATATGACGATTATACTCAATAAAATCAGTACCAAAATGTAGAACTCACCTCTACGAGTTCGAAACCAATCTCGGAATTGAAATTGGGTGTCGAACTGCCCGTCAATCGACGTCGTAACCGTCGGCATGAATTTCAGTCGAAACTCTCGTTTTTTCCTCTCCTGTAAATCCTTATTGCATTGCCTTAGGAGGAAGAAGACTCATTGTGAGTCATAGGACACATGTCCTCACACATGTAAATCAAAGGTTTTAGTTTCTAAGTTTACCTCCCCACATTTTATTAGTTTTGCTATTATACCCCTGCTAGTTATAGAACTCTTTAAAATTATCTCAAACTTAAATAGGTGTTTGTCTATGTCTCGTGCGGGAGTGGTACTGTAACAACCTGCATTTCATTGAAATTGACATTTCCATAATTATTTGTTATTGCCTTTGACACATTTAAATTTAATCTAAATTCGCATGTTATATTCAAATTTGCACTCCTAGTGTTAATTGCAGTTATCATTATTTGAATTTTAGTACTTGTTTTTTTTCATATTGAAACTCTTGTTGGGGCCAAAATGTAATTTTTATAAAGTTGGTGATACCTGTGTGGATTTCAAAATCTGTATTTCCAAATGGTAGAATTATGTCTCTTAAACTCAAACAGTATTTTTATGAAACCGAAAAATCACTACTAACATCAAAATGAATTTTCTGTATTTTTGTGGTGGACGCTGCGTCACGAAAATACCAGTTTATGTTTAAAACTGTCTACGCCGCGTTGAACTTTCACAGATTTTGAATTGACGTAAAGCATGAAATGACAATTGCTTTATATCTATTTATTGTTACTAATCATTGAGTAAGACCTTGTTTGGATGTTGCATGTGGGAAGGTGCATTCTTAGTACCATGAGTTGTTTTTCCCAAACATGATAAGTGCTTCTTAGCTAGTGGTTTATGTCTTGTTTGTCAACATTTTAAAAGTGTGAGATAACTTGTGCCTACAATCTGAATTCCCAAACACCCCTTGACCCCTATACACCTATGAGTGACCCTTAGAACTCCTGTTGAGTTGCTTTTGCTCCAGCATTTACATACGTATGTATATTTCAGCATGGTTAAACCCTCTTAATCTGCAGTTTGTTTAGAAAATTAGAGTAAATTAGATTCTTAAACCCTTGGTAATAGAACTTGGAGCCCAAGTTCTCCACTTGAGCTTCTATTTATACACCACACACACACTTGGTTCTGCACATTTGCAAAGTTCAGAAAATTGAGAGAGTTGAGAGAGATACACAGAGAGTTCTACAAATTTTCTAGAGAAGAGGAAGCACATCACCATAGCCAAAGCTTTTATTTGGTTGCTAAATTCTTATATCTTTCTCAACAACTTCTTCAATCTATATCACAGTGAGTATTACCAACTCACTTTGGATGTAATACATGCTTATTTACTGTTAGTATAGCTTATTTGATAATACACCATTGTTGATTGTACGTATGAACTTCAAAGCTAGAAATCAAGATTTTTCAATCTCAACCAAAATCCATTTTCTTAGATATTAATGAAAGATTATGGCATATATAGTCCATGTTTAAAATATTGAGGCCTAATTTATTCATATGAAAAAGTATATTAAGAATTAAGTTTTGACAACTTTTAATTTTTCATAAAATTTGTGAGCTACGGTTTGAATTATGTTAAATTGATCGTAGATTATTAATCCTCGTCAAAAATCGGAGAGATCCATATATTACTTGCCATATTTAATTCGGAATTGCAAAATGGGTCAAAATGGACCCTTAAAACTGAAACAGAGGAATTCTGGGGAAGAAGACGAAGCCTCAGCATCAGCTCGCGCGAGGATCGCGCGCGCGGCCCGCGCGCGCGAGCGGCCCGCGCGCGCGAGCCCTGTGTTTTCTAGCCGTTGGAAAGTTTTAATAAGAAAAATGAAAATTAGGCATATCGCGCGAGCGGACCGCGCGAGCGACCCATCGCGCGTGCGATTTCTGGCAGTTTCAAATTGTGCTTGTTTTGTGTTAAGGAATTGTTTGGGTGGTATTTTATGAACTGTTAAAGCTCTGTTTGGGAAAATTATTAAATCAGAATCTTAATTGGTTACGTTTGAGCGATTAAAGCAATGTATTACGACTTATCAATTCCCGTACGTACGTTGTTCTTTTAATTCAGCGGATCTCTTTCTATTTAAGTTTCATATCATACATGAGTAGTCAGTTGCACATGCATGTGGGTGTTAGTCAGTGTGGAAAAGAGTAATGGTCAGTGTGGTATAGAGTATGAGATTGAGATTGTGTGGTGGACACTCCCTGGTTGTTGTGTACAAAAGTGTGACGCGTTGAGATTGCGGTGAGAGTGTCTTTGAAATGCGACGGTGGCAAAACTGGACACTCCCTGACGCACATGGTAGCGTTAAAGTGTGTGACGCCGAACTTGGACACTCCCTGGCACCCATGGTAGTGCTAAAGAGTATGAGATTGAGATTGTGTGGTGGACACTCCCTGGTTGTTGTGTACAAAAGTGTGACGCGTTGAGATTGCGGTGAGAGTGTCTTTGAAATGCGACGGTGGCAAAACTGGACACTCCCTGACGCACATGGTAGCGTTAAAGTGTGTGACGCCGAACTTGGACACTCCCTGGCACCCATGGTAGTGCTAAAGTGTGGCCTACGGACACTCCCTGATACCCGAGTCTGGATACTGCGTGAGGGTTCCTCCGGTATTTGCATAGCGGTTTAGGTATTCAAAGTGTGAGGCATTGGACACTCCCTGGTACCCCGGACCAAAGTGTGAGGCAAACTGGACATTCCCTGGCACCCCGTTGCTAAAGTGTGGCTACCTTAGTGTTTCAAAGATACTGAAGTGAGATAGTGGGTTTGTTGTGTCTGTCGAGAGAAAAGAGTCAGCAAGATGAGTATGGTGCATTGTCTCATACACGATCATATGCTTTATAAATGAAAGACTTTTGAATAACGTTGATTCATAAATTGAATTCCTTCTATGTTTCAACTGTTGATTTTATAAAACTGAAAAATGGAAAAAGGTAAATGGGTATGTTTTACATTCAAAGTCATGTTTTTAATACTCACCAGCTTCTCGAAGCTGACGATGTTGATGCGTCCTGGACATTCGTGTTCAGGCTTTTCAGGTTACAACTATGCTGAGCCTTATGACTATGCTATTTGAGAACGGCTACTTCTGGAAGAGAATCTGTTATTGTCATTGCATATTTTAAGTTATATGTTTAAGTTTTTAACTGTATGTTTATAAGGATGACTGTAATAGACATTAAGTTATTATTTTGTTTCAAGGCGGTCTGTGCCTTTAGACGACCCGGTGCTGTAATATTTATTAAGTTAGAAAAATTTTATAAGCCTTGATTGCTCTGCTCTGATTATTGTTTTGTTGTTCGACGTTTGGGACGGAATCGATCCTTCAAACTGTCGCGACCTACGGGTCCATAAAGGAAATTAAACGCTTTCCTTATTTATGCTACGTCGGGGCGTGACAGGTACCACATAATTTTATGAAGTTTCTAATTAGCCTACTAATTAAGTAGCGTGTTCAATTCGTCCTTACCAAGGTATTCCAAATGACCACATAATTGGTCTCTAGCAATTAAACTATATATTCTAAACAACATATAAAGATTTCACATATGTCTTAATAACCATTTAAGCACATAAGGTGATTCCACAACTTTGTCCCATAGCAATGGAACCTTCTCAACTCATGTCCCAATTTGGGACTACCACATTGGCCAACATTGGGTTCCCAAACTGGACACCCACAATTAACTAGTGAGTTAAAACTCACTTAAACATGTGTTAATAAACACTAATTATGTATGTTAATGCGTGCTAAATCACGTTTAACGATTAATCGCGGGAGTGGGTGTTACACCATGAGGGTACATAGGTTTCTGTCCGGGGATAGCCTCTCTGCGGGGGTTGATTTTCAAATGGTTTCGAATTCTGACATCCATCATTCTCCAATCCCGTAGCCAATCTCACATTAGCTTTAAATGACTGGTTCAGGTGCCCCATAATTAGATGTCGGGGAGACAAGTTGAGACCCTGGTGATATTTCTTGATTGTTTTCGTCGGTGTATCCACCATATGTGGAGCAAAGCAGGACAATCGTTCAAACCAATTAGTGTACTCACGGACCGTCAGATTTCCTTATACTAATTCCATGAACTCTTTCTCTCTCTTGTCCTTTTCTTCTTCAAGGAAATACTTCTCGAGAAATATTTCCTTGATCACCACCCAGGGCATGCCCCTTGCAGCTTCTTCCCCAATACTTGCCTTTTCGGCATCCCACCAATCTGTCGTAGCATATGACAACTAAAAAATAGCCAGACGCTTCCTTTCTAGATCAGTGCACTCTATGGTCTCAAAGATACATTCCATTTGGCGTAGCCACTGCTTCGCTTGCCAGGGTTCATCGATCCCAGCAAAATATTATGGCCGCAATGCGCGAAATTCTTTGAGAAGCTTGTCCCCAGTCTGGTGGGCTTGCCTCTCATTTTCGTTATGATTCCCATTCCGGTTATTGTCCCATGTCTTCTCATCGCTAACCCTCTCCAACCGTCTTACAAAAGCCTCAAACATCCCGATTAGATCTGCTACCAGGGGTGCAGCTTCAATAGTAGACGGGCGAGGCCTAAGATTCCTTCTATCAGCCATATGATCGAGAGAAAGGTACCTATTCATCGATCAACAAAATTTTGGTCAATCTCCAGATAAGGAAGTTCTCAACAATAGAAAGCAACAGAAACACGGAATGAAGTCAAACTATCTTATCTTAACACTATCTTAACGGAAGATCCTATGTGTTCAGGACAATTGGTCGAGCCATAACTTGGCCCTGATACCAAAAAGCCTGTCACACCCCGACGTAGCATAAATCAGGAAAGCATTTAATTTTCTTTCTGGACTCATAGGTCGTGACAACTGAGAGTGACTAATTGTCCCTGCAACAAATAACATAAACATCATTTCTAAAGAAAATGACACTAATAAACATAAGCTCCCAAATTAAAACTTACTAAACTATTACATCAGTCAATATCTTAGGCACAAACTGTCTTATTCAAAAGTCTAATAACTAGTTTATTACAACTCCAAAATAAAAGACATAAGAAATATATGAAACAGCCCTCTTGGAAAGTCTCCTGCCTCTAACTAGCATAGTCGAAATACTCTGGTTGCTCCTGACCTAGAAAATTTGGACATAGAGCCCAGGACCCGTCGACGCTATTAGCTTATGCAAGCTGGTAAGCAAAATAAACATGTGCTCGCTCTGATACCAATAAATGCCACGACCCATCCCGCTACGGGTGGAAATAGGATACATGGCACGCCACCAAGGCTCATCCAAAATAATAAAAGATTATAGCAGCGGAAAAAGAAACTCAAAACAACATTGAGTACTCAAAACATTTGAAAACAATACCCTCTGAGTTGTAAAATTCGCATAAAATAAAAAATGTAATTAGTTTTTGAAATGAATGAATTTATGTTGAAAAGGGTCCCAAAGGTACCCTAAGAACCAATCAAAACATTTAAATAATTTCCAAAAGGGGTAAAAAAAGATTTCATGCAGTGGTCATTTCGACTGGTCGAACAGTCCCCTTCGACCGGTCGAGTGAAACTCAGGCATAAGTCCTTCAAGGCAGATGGTACTTCGACCGGTCGAACTGACCCCTTCGACCGGTCGAATGACCCCCTGACAGACTCTTGCCTAGAAGTCATCCAACCTTCACTCCCTAGCAACTCTTGAAAACATACTTATATAAATCCAACTTCACAAGTTATATAAAGATTTTAAGAACCTCATAGTCATACCAATCCATGAAAAGAAATGATAACGGAACAAGCTAAGGCTTGTTTGACTTGATTCACAAAACATCAAAAACACTCATCCAAAACATGAATTTGATAAGTGAAACTTCCAAAACATGGATCCATAAGTTCACATTCATTCTAAACTAACTATAAGAAGTTAGGTAACATATTACAACACTTCTAAATCCATTCTAAAGTTCCAAGTTAAACAACGTAGTCCTAACTACTCAAAATTCTCATTATTACAACGTTGACATTGAAAACAAAAAAATAGATATAAGAGGATGATCCCCGTCGTTCCTACGGCCTCATTCCTCACGCTTCTTCTTTCCTTTCTTTTTGTCACTTGCAACGGAGTAATCTTCACTGCTCAGCTATATGCTGAGTGTACTATTCAAAAATATGCATATATGGCAATTCATGCTTTAAACATCTAAATCACATAATTTAGTCTCTAGAGAGAGAGACACGCACTCATCTAGTATATCGGCAAGCCCAAAGTCTATCAATCGCGATGCCAATGGCAAGCCCAAAGTCTATCAACCATTGCACCCAACTGCTCTGGCAGGGCCGATTCCCAAACCAAGTATGTAGTTGTCGCTACTAAACTCTTAAACATCGAGAGGCGTACCCCGGCATGAACTTGTATCAAACTCCTCTTTGATCCACATAGCCATTTAGCATGCTCACATAACCATATCAACATGTTTTTCATACGTACTCGCAATAAATTAACGGGCCTAAATTAATACACGAGTTTTGCCCGGATCACAATTTCATACATAATATCTAAAACATCAAAAATTCCTTGTATTTCATAAGTCAAGAATTCATACCTTGAGCTACGGTCCTACAATTTCAGGAGAAGTACAAGTAGCCTAATAGAACGTCGAATCTCTAATTAAAAGCGATTCCTACAAGTATTTACACATTTTTCCTAAGTTCCTAGAATTAGAATTTTTGTAAAACTTAACCAAACAAGACATAAGTGGTATCAAAATGAAGCCCTTACCTCAAGGAGTTTGCATATGTAATTTGGAGAAAAACAGACGAACAACAAATGTCGATTTGAGTCTTGAAGCTCTAAGCAACCAAATCTCCTCTCTTGATTTCAATTTACGTTTTGAGATAAATGAAAATATCTCATGAGTTTCGATATATAGGCACGACTCTCAGGAATTACGTTTATCTCCCCATGAGTTCTCAAAACTTCTAATTATTCCTCAAAACGTCTTATACGTTTAATTCATTGCTTCACGAGTGAAACTATTATGTATGAAAGTTTTTCGTCTAAGTTCCGTTTATCGTCGTAATTACATTCCGAAAACTAATTTTGTGGAATTTCTAGATAACCTACCTTTTATGCAACGTATCACATTGTCTAATTCGTTCTAATTGATCTTTATTAAGATCAAAACTAACAGAAATTACACTACACAGGTAAATTTACTATTCACAATTTACCTGATAAGTCAAATAACATTTAAATCATATAAATGTCATTTAATCGCATGAATGCCTCAATGATTAACGAATCACCGTGTCCTTACTTGACACCTTACGTTGATCATAGTCAACCACTTTCATAATTATCAAAAACATTGATAATTCTCAAAATTCCAAATACGCATTTAAAAGAATGTATCTTTCTGAGACGAGTGTGACAAATCTAAAAAAAAATAGTATTGCTATGGTTGCAATACATTACATAGAATTTGTTTTTCAATAATTGGAAGGGATTGAATACAATTGCACCAACATATTACACATGACATTGGAGCAGTTATAAAACTATCTAATAAATTTGAAAACACATTACAGGATATAAGTGGTGCACCATTCCACGTCAGTACCTACCCTAAGTAGCTGCTCTGTAGGCTTGAGAAATTAGTTGGTGAGACCGTCGCACCACACATCATCGTGGAGGTGGTGTGGCTAGGTTTGCAACTTGGGCGGGCTAACCCGAGCTCGGCCCGAGCCCAACCTATAATTTACTTGGGCTTGGGAAACTTTATTTATTATTATTATTTATTTTTTATGTATCTTGGGCGTGATTTAGGGCTAGAAAGTTCAAGTCCAAATTGAATTTAAGTTGGGCTTGAGCAGAGAGGTTATAAATAACCCGAATAACCCAAGTCTGAGCCTAAACTTATACGTATATATGTGTTTATATGTTAATATATTATAGTTGTATTATATTGTATCAATGTATTCTCTTGGACCGTAGGATCATACAATTTTTAGTGGTATAAATATTCTATTAAATTCTAATTGGAAAACTATATTTATAGGTGAAGTTTTTTTTCCTCAAATTTGAACAGAAAAGAACTACTTTTGATACTCTATAGAATTTGTTTCTTTATTGCAATTCAGGGGTCAAATGGTTGGCATCGGGTTTGAGTATTAAAACCAGGCTCGAGCTTGTGTGATTGTCATACAACGTCATACACTGACCACATTTATCCATATGTTTTTTTAAAGAGTAATGCTATTCTTCGCAAATCCAAATCCCAAATCTATATCCCAAATGATATGACATGTGGGCCCGACTAAATTTTGATTAGAGTATGTTGAAGTGACCCCACTGTGATCCACTGCCATATCATTTGAGATGTGGATTTAAGATTTAGATTTGGGAAGCATAGCATTACTCTTTTTTAAACTGCAAATTGATTTTATAATTACCCAACATGATAAGGTATGAATTACAAGTGATTTTGAGTTAGTGCAAAAAAAAAAAAAAACTAAATTGTATAAATGAATATGATTAGTACATCACACCAAATCAAAATGATGACATAGTGGGCTGATCAATCCGAATAAATTTCTCTGTTTTTAGAGATCACGTAACCCATGTGGAGTCACACCACCTCAATATGATCTGGTGGCTAACACGAAGTTATTCAATAAGACCGTCACACCACTTCATCACACTGATATGTTGTGACATCACATTCACAATGACCATGTGCTCTCTAAGAATAGGCGGCATATGACAAGTAATTGAGACATAACTACCTAAATATAGGGGTGACAACCACTTGTCATTAAAATTAGAGCGTTACACATTAGGCCTGTCAATGAACTCGATGTGGACCTGGATTCGATCTAGATCTGCTCTATTTATGTAGATATGAATTACATATTAGGATCCACAAATTTGGATCCGATCTGGATCTATTAAGAAGTTTCATTAGCTATTCGGATATGGATTTAGACTTTAAAATCCGACAAAGACCCGATCTGATTACTCTTACAAATAAATTGAAAGACATATATAATATAAACTATATTATACATATTTTATTTCAGTGTGTGCCCTATACAGTTCCGTGATCTGACCGCAAGCATGAAGTTTGTTGATTGGGCCGAGATTATGTTTACACGGGCTAAGCTGGATCGTGCTCAGAGATGGATGGTGGCGGCTTGGTTGATTTAGCATAGGCGGAATCGATGGGTTGAGGGTACTAGACTGGGTGCTGATGATGTGGCTTCGTCCATTCATAACTTTGTGATAGATTATAATGATGCTAGACGTATGGAATCGAGTGTGGGTAACACCACTCCTCGGGTCCGTAAATGGGTGGCACCGCATGTGGGCTTCTTGAAGCTTAACGTAGATGGGGCGACGTTTGAGGACTTGTGTTCTATCGGTTTGGGCGCGGCTCTTCGAGATGGTAATGGAACGGTTCCGGAGGCTTTTTTTCCGATTTTATGCATGGTAGACTTGATCCTCATGTTGCTGAATGCATTACGATGGTGAACGCTTTGAAGGTGATTAAGAGCTTGGGCTATTCTAGACTGGTGGTGGAAATAGACGCTCTCTCAGTCGTTCAAGCTATTAATCATGGGGGTTTTGAGAGCACTGCTTTTGGACACTTGATTTAGGAGCTCAGTTCTTTTGTTGATAGTTTGGCCATCTCTTGTTTTAATCATACATACCGGGAAGGGAACTCAGACGCTCATGCGCTAACTAAGCTAGGTCGTAGTTACAAATCTTGTAAGGTTTGGGTGGTAAAATACCCTCTTGAATGTCACCATTTCGTGGCCTCTGATATTGTAGCTATTTCAAGTTCGTAATAAAATTTGTGTTTCCTCTCAAAATAATAATAATAATAATAATTTCAGTTGTACATCGTCTTGATTTATGGCAGGAAATTTTTACATAATAAAATGCTTTGATGAGATAAATACTTATTAGTATTTTTAATATGCATTAAAGAAAAAAGTAAAAATAATATCTTTTGTGGTAATATTAGAATATATATATATATATATATATAAGCATTTGAGTTATCGTTTTAGATTAGATAATCGAATCCAAATATCCAGATCCTAATAAATCCAACTATAGATCAATTTAAGACAGATTCAAATGATAAATGGGCCGAATTTTGAAAATAGAATTTCTTAACGAATTGGATCTGGATCATGTGGGATCCGGTCCTTTTATAGGCCTATTACACATAAGAATACATTTTTGCTCGCCCTAAAATTGCTCACTCTCCTCTCTCATTAGTTAATACAGTAGGTCTAATATTAAATGAGAATTAATTAACAGTGTGTAATATTGGACTCCATTAGCAAAACTGCACTCTACACGTAAAACCATCTTACTGGAGTGTCAAAACCTTGTATCCTTGAATAATTTCTCACGATTAAATTACTAAGGTAGTTTTTCTGTCGAAGTAGCCAATAATGTTCTGGCAATAATGGATTTCTTAGATTTCCACTGATTGATTGATTGATCTCATCACTCAATCCTCAGTTTACGCCAACGAAGGAGACACACGAATGAGGAAATGGCTGTGATACATCCCAACAAAAATGGGTGGTATGGGCCGCACCATACATCTGTTGGGTTTGTGCCCTCAAACCATTACTTTATATATAAGACATTGACATTTTAATATATTGATATCAGCTTTACATTTAGTTATGTATGTTTCTTTCATGAGATGATTGTTATCCTTAAGTATCATAGTAAGTAATTCGTGTATGTATGAGATACATACAAGTGAGATACGAATTACTATTCTTTGTTACTTAGAATGTGTCACAGTGGATGATGAGACTGGATATCTCATCAGGTTTACACTATAGCATGATTAACTACCATTGGATGGAGTGATTAATCTCAATCACTAGAGTTTAACTCTTAGTTAACATGTTAGTGCTTATAGTGCATTGACGGACCTGAGCTTTCCTATTGACACTCAAGACTGTCAATCAGTCGATAGGAACTCATAACTTGTATAAGGTACGTGTTCTCAATCTTGAGACGATTATGAACACAGACTGTGGATATGGCTGCTTTGACTTACCAATCAGTGAGGTCTATAGAAGATCAACACCTGGGTTGTTAGGAAATTGCGTTCCCAGAATCCGTTGACAGTGTGTATAAGTTAGTACTGCAAAAATTTCATGAAATCTATAATAACCCTACAAGGGCGGAACTAGGGTTACCTTGAACTGCAAAAACGGATTGCTGTAGTAGACGAATCGAGAACACGGGCTCGATGATAGCTCACGATCTTCTACCGTATTCCTTTGCTGCCAGAATATCGAACTGAGTGTGGGCTCTTTCAAAATCCTTTCTGTTCTCTGCTCTCCCTCTTTTTCACTCTCTTTTCTATTCCGAGTTATAATTCTCTATATAGAAAAACGCTAGCTGATGAGAGAGCCAAAGCAGCATATATATAGGCTACGATAGGGACCATAAGAAGTCAATAAGGAATAGGCTTCCTTATGCAATTAGGAAACCCTAATTCGAACTGAATCGGATTCCTATTTCCATAAATTATAATTCATACCACTAAAGAATTATAATTGCACTCTTACCCTTATCTCAAAAATATATTTCGAGCTCCATGTTATTAAATTCTTATTATCTCCCCATGTTAAGATTACAAATATCCATTAATTAAATATAATTACTGACAATCATATTTAATTAATTTCTTAAAATTCCTTGAGATCCTCTGCTTAACTTATCTGATATGTCGGATACAAAATCCACCTGCAGGGTTTGACATAATCAAAACTTATAAGCTTTCTCAAGGGGATATCATCAATCCCAAAATTGAGACATGGATTCCATCATTAATTAATATCCACCACACAATTAATATTGCCACCCAATCCAATGAGATATTGACCCATTTAAGGATCTCACCCTTTTAGGGATCAAAGTGTAAATATCAAATGTACGTGTCTACAAATTAACTTAGGATTTAGAGCATAAGCACTCATAATAGCCATGAGGTATTAATTATCTTATAAGTCAATATAAAGATAATTACCCCAAGTCAGTCTCGTTTAATACACAAAGTGTACCAGCATAGTGAGTTAAAACTGTACCATTTTCCGTAGTCAAGACAAACCTACTACAACACCATGCTGCAGTCCTACCGATGGTGTGTCCAATCCCATCTAAGACTGTAAACCAAAATCTTACATTCTATAATATCTGATGGCCTGATCTTCCGTATGTAAGCCGAACTCTACACACCAAACCACCTACTATATAGAATGAGAGACACTCATGCATAATATTAAATAAATAATATAATACAAACATTGCCCACACAGATTCTCATAAAAAAATGGATTAACTGATTTTATTAAATGAATAACAAATCAACTACATAAAGCATGACTTTTAGTATATATCCCTAACATGGGTATCTTGGGTATGTCATATTCATAGGGTTGTGAACATATATTGTCGAGACAGAATCTACCCTCTATATCAGAGTAAGCATTCCCTTAAGAATGTCACCAAGTCGATTACTGAGTACTGCAGTCTTGTTAATAAGAGTTATCAACATGTTTGGTAATCATGAGAGGTGAATGGGACTCAAGGAATACAAGAAGTAATCATGATTCAGGTTGACAGTAACAGTTATCCGACTACCTGAATATGATTACGAATGCTGAAGGTAGAGGGACATTAGTACAACATACAAGTCTAGTTATCGCTTCGGATATGTTCTTTTACGTTGGAGTTCAGTTATCGTTTTATAGTGGAGTAAACGTTAACTGACCAGTTAGTTAGTTTGCTGATCAAAGAGTTTGGTCACGGTAATTAATAAACTGGTCTGAGCCAACAATAAAGAGCCTAGGAGGTCCCACTCTTAGCTCCGTCAGGATACTTGGAAAGACACATGAGGAAGTTGTCAAGACAAGTTCGATCGATTGAAGTATGTTCGATCGATTGAAGTCTTGGCAGTCTCGATCGATCGAGAATGGTTCGATCGATCGAAGGTTCGATCGATCGAAGATCTTCGATCACTCGAAGTCTAGGTCGGTTCTGGAAATCTATAAATAGGGCAGCTGCGTTGTGGAAAAGGAGTTCGTCGTTTTAGAATGTCAGAAGCTGCAGAAACTATTTTTAAAGCCCCAAACCTTCTTTTTCCTCTCTATTAGAGATTCCACCATCTCTAGTCTCTCCGGCAAGCATCCGCAGGAGACATAAGGGTGAAGACAACCTAGTGGAGGCTGCTGCATCACCAAGGAAGAAAAAGAAAATCAGAATTGGGTTCAAGACACTAAGGTATAACTTTTGTCCCCTCTTGTGCGCATCTATGGAATTAACGAGTAGTAGATCCTGGGCTACCATTAAGTTTTTATAACTTGACTTTTCTGCTCCGCGTTTAAACTTTTAACTTAAACGGTATTTCCATCAATTGGTATCAGAGCCACGCTCGTTTGGATCTATGATGCGTTTTTGGAACACTATTTTGATTAGCATGGTGATTTTAGAACTGTTTTCGAAACTGCATCGTCACAGATCTGTTTCTGCAGTGTCATCATAGCAGTGTACAAATCTGTGATTGCATAGGATGCAAGGCGGGTTCGATCGATCGAACATGTTTCGATTGATCGAACATGTTTCGATTGATCGAACATTCTTTGTACTCAAGCGATCGAACATGTTTCGATCGATCGAAACCTTTTGGTGTTCGATCGATCGAATAGAGTTAGATCGATCGAGACAGATTCTTTGTCAGGTTCTCTGTTTCACATTTTAAAGTGTTTTTGAAATTAAATACTTTAATTTGAAAATATTCTGTAAAATTTTCAAATCATTATGTGAAACAGACTGTTCAAGCGATTGAACAGTGTTCAATCGATCGAAGGTTCGATCGATCGAACTGTGACAGAGAAGTAAGATGCTGTTTTAAGTTCTAATTCAGTATGTAAAGAGTTTATATACTGTGTGAATCAATTAAGTGTTCCAATAGTTACATATTTTTGTTATGTATGTATGGATGCGTGTACGACTAACCCTTTTGCAGCTAGATTAGTCGCTATCTCCCATGGCACCAAGTCATTTGAATATTTTGTATTTAAATTATTTGAGATTGGTGCATGTTGTAATTTAAGTTTGGTTTGGTTTTAAGGCATATGTAAAGGGCGTTGCGACTTCAATCCTATGAAAAGGAAAGTTGCACCGGTTTCCCTAGCCTTTTATTATATTTTGTTGTTGCTATTTCTATTTCTAGATAAATTGTAAGCTTCGAAAGAAGCATAGGACAAATGTAATAGAATTAGAAAATCCATGAAGATGGAGCAAGGAGCCGTTGTCCATGAAGATGGAGCTGGAGGCGATCAAACCAAAAGGAGGTTCTATGGAGATAGAGCCATGGGAGATAGAGGCATTGTTTGGATGTCTTTATTTTCAATTTTAGTTTTTTGTTTTATGTGCTTGGTTTGTGATTGGCATTTAATTATATTGTTACTACTTGCATGCACGTAAAACAAGTTTTCTAAAATAAAATTCAAAAACCATTTCAACGCATTAGTAAACATTGGATGTTTATGGGTAATGTGTGGAAACTTTTTTAAAAGCAAAATTCTTAATTTTTAAATCTAGTGGGAGAGGGTCTTATTAATAAACACCCACGATCTTCCATTAACGGTTCACTGTAAGATGAGTGGTGCATTCTGTGTCACCTCGTCAGGGGTGATCATTCTATACGGAAGGTGCATTACTCATTGGTTACTAGATGTGAACTTCCTTTGATAGGATCAATCAGACGTGTTAGAGGATGACCACAACACGGAGGCGCTACTTGAGACGGTTGTGATTGGATCCTAGTTAATGGTACACACTAGCTAAACTATGGATAAGGGATCCCACACAGGGCATTATTCAGAAACTTAGAGATCAAATAGGTTCGGGAGTCATAACTTGTTTTGCAAGAGTTGCATAGCGGACAAGTCATGATTAATCGAAAGATCAAACATTGACCACCACACGGAGGCTTTATTCTTTCATTTCGATATTCCGGCGACTTTATTTTAAAATAAGAGTTTTAAGGATTCTTTTATTTCAAACTATCAAATCTGATATTCATATTTATTTTGTCTTTTGATTTTTACAGTAAATCATAATGTCTGGATCTACATTTAGTCCACTTGCCACCATACTCACTCAAAACAAGTTAACTGGAAATAACTACACTGAATGAAAACGTAACCTTGACATCGTGTTAACTGCAGAGGATCACATATATGTCCTCACCACCCCAAGCCCAGAAGAACCCGCGGCAAATGCTTCGGCAGCTGCCAGACGCGAGTTCGACAAATGGAAGAAGTCGAATGGAATGGCTCGTTGCTATATTCTTGCCTCAATGGATGGTGTGTTGCAATACCAATTCCAATCGAATGATTCTGCCAGTGACATTATCACATCCCTGAAAAAGATGTTCGGGGAGCATGGCAGGCCTGCTAGACAGGTAGCCATACAAAAGATAATGAGTGCAAAGATATCGGAAGGGACTCGAGTCAAGGAACATGTTTTAAAAATGATTGATTATTTAAACAAGCTAGAGACCCTAGGTGCCAACATCGATGCACAGACCCAAGTTGATATGATCCTCAATTCGCTGTCGCCTTCATTCGCTCAATTTAAACTTAAACTATAATATGAATCAAATGAATTTTTCAATGAGCGAATTGATGAGTTCTCTTTTGGCAGCGGAAGGGGTGATCAAACCAGGGGTCAACGTCTTGAACGTTGAGAAAAGCGCTTCCTCTTCCCGATCTACACCTAAAGGAAAGAAGGGAAAGAAGAAGGCTGGCACTGGTGGTCCAAGTGTTGGACCGGTCCCTAAGATTGCAAAATCTAAGGGAAAAGGTAAGGGCAAAGGGAAGGTGGGTGGCCAAGGCAAAGGAAAGTGTTTCCAATGCGGTGAGAAGGGCCACTGGAAGAGGAACTGTCCAGAATTCTTAGCTACAAGAGTTCAAGGTATGATTGAATCACATGTGATTGAAGTAAGTTTTATTACGGATACTTCAAACACTTGGTGCATTGATTCTGGTGTGACTAACCATATCTGTAATTCATTGCAGGGGTTCAGATCAACCAGGAGGTGCAGTGATGGGGAAATCATACTTACTCTAGGTTCTAGTGCAACCGTTTCTACGGTTGCTCTAGGAGTCGTAGTTTTAGAATTTCTAGACAATAAGGTTTTGATTTTATCATATGTACTTTACGTCCCTTCAATGAGACGTAATTTAATTTCAGTTTCTAATTTATTGAATAATGGTTATTCTTTTCATTTTGGAACTGAAGTTGTTATTAAAAGAAATAGTTCTTTTATATGTTCTGGTGTTAAATCAAATGGTTTGTATGTGATCACTCCCAAAATTTCTAAAGATTCTTGCTTAGAACTTAATGACTCAATGGTAACTATACCATCTAAAAGAAAAGAACCTTCCACTAATCCAACAAGGCTTTGGCATATGAGGCTTGGCCATATCAATCTAAATAGGATTGGCAGACTAGTCAAAGAATGGGTCTTAGGCGATTTGGTTCTCGAACCAATGGAAGTCTGTGAGTCTTGTTTAGAGGGTAAGATGACCAAAAGGCCCTTTTCTACAAAGGGCAATAGAACCAATGCATTGTTGGAATTAGTTCATACTGATGTGTGTGGACCAATAAATATTAGAGCAAGGGGTGGTTCTGAGTATTTCATAACATTTACTGATGACCACTCTAGGTATGGATATGTGTACCTAATGCAGCGCAAGTCTGAAGCCTTTGAAAAGTTCAAAGAGTTTAGGGCTGAAGTGGAGAAGCAATTGGGCTCACATATCAAGGCCATTCGATCTGATCGAGGTGGCGAGTACCTTTCTAATGAGTTTATTGATCACCTCGTACAGAATGGGATTCTGTCACAGTTGACTGCACCTGGCACGCCTCAGCAGAATGGTGCAGCGAAGATAAGGAACCGGACTCTTTTAGACATGACTAGGTCAATGATGAGTTATTCAGAGTTGCCATTATTCCTTTGGGGTTATGCTTTGGAAACCGCTGCTTACATACTAAATCTAGTACCAAGCAAATCTATTCCTAGGACACCACGGGAGATGTGGATTGGGCGCAAGCCTTCTTTGCAACACCTCCGGATATGGGGGTGTCCGGCACATGTGCTGAAAGGAAAGATGAGCAAGTTGGATTTTAGATCAGAAGTATGTTATTTTGTAGGATATCCAAAGGGTACTTATGGATGGTATTTTTATGATCCAAGAGAACAAAAAGTATTTGTTAGTACAAATGCTGTTTTCTTAGAGGATGATTATATCATGAACCATAAACCTAAGGGAAGGATAGATCTGAGAGAAATAGAAGGAGAGCCCTCAGTCCAACCCGCAGTTAATAACGATATAAATCAAGAAAATACCACTTCTTCACCCATTTCCGCACCGGTACCTCGTCGTAGTGGGAGGATTATCAGCCAGCCTGATAGATACATGTTCTTAGGAGAAGTTTTTGAAGCTGTCTCCATAGAATCTGAATCTGATCCTGCCACATATGAAGAGGCAATGGCTGATGTTGATTCAGATCATTGGGTTAAAGCTAAGAAGGCTGAATTAGAATCTATGGATTCTAATCAGGTCTGGGATCTTGTAGAACTTTCAGCCAATATTAAACCCATTGGTTGTAAGTGGGTCTACAAGAGGAAAAGAGCATCTGATGGAAAGGTTGAGACCTATAAGGCTAGGCTTGTAGCGAAAGGTTATATACTCAGAGGGAGGGCATTGACTATGAGGAAACCTTCTCGCCGGTGGCCATGCTCAAGTCCATCAGGATACTCCTATCCATTACTGCATGCCTAGATTATAAGATCTGGCAGATGGACGTCAAGACTGCATTCTTGAATGGCAATCTTGAGGAGGACATCTATATGCAACAACCAGAAGGGTTCATAGCTGGTCGGAAAGGTAACTTGGTATGCAAGTTGCAAAAGTCCATTTATGGGCTTAAGCAGGCATCTAAAAGTTAGAACATCCGATTTGACCAAGCGGTCAAGTTGTTTGGTTTTATACAAAATCTGGATGAACCTTGTATATACAAGAAGTGTGAAGGAAAAGTGGTGGCTTTTCTTGTGCTTTACGTTGACGACATTCTACTCATTGGAAATGATGTAGCGGCATTGTCAACGGTCAAGGTTTGGCTAGCTAGTACTTTCGATATGAAGGATCTAGGAGAGGCGAGCTATATTCTAGGGATAAAGCTCTTTCGGGATCGTAAGCGAAAGATAATGGGATTATCTCAAGCTGGTTATATCGATAAAGTGTTAACTAAGTTTTCAATGGATAATTTGAAGAAAGGTTTGTTACCTTTCAGGCATGGTTTAGCGTTCTCTAAGGACCAGTGTCCTAAGACACAGGAGGAGAGGAATCGCATGGCAGGAATTCCATATGCTTCAGCAGTTGGAAGTCTCATGTATGCGATGTTATGCACTAGACCAGATATCTGTTTTGCCGTTGGCATGGTTAGCAGATATCAATCGAATCCAGGTCCAGAGCACTGGACAGCCGTTAAGCACATTCTTAAGTACTTGAGAAGGACTAAAGATTACATGCTTATGTATGGCGGTAGTGAGTTAATTCCAGTAGGATATACTGACTCGGACTTTATGTCAGATAAAGATTCGAGAAAGTCAACATCCGGACATCTCTTTACCTTGGGAGGTGGTGTTGTTAGTTGGAGGAGCATTAAGCAGAAATGCATTGCAGACTCAACTACAGAAGCTGAGTATGTGGCTGCTTGTGAAGCCGCAAAGGAAGTTGTTTGGCTCAAGAAGTTCCTTTTGGAGCTCGAGGTGGTACCAGCGTCATTGTCACCTATTACGCTTTACTGTGATAATAGTGGGGTAGTGACTCAGTCCAAGGAGCCAAGGAACCACGGGAAGGGAAAGCACGTAGATCGGAAATATCATCTTATCCGAGATATTGTTCAACGTGGAGATGTGACTGTCACCAAGATTGCCACCGCTGACAATCTTGCTGATCCGTTTACAAAGGCCTTGCCACGGAAGGTCTTTGATCGTCATCTAGATAGTCTAGGTCTTAGATGTAGTTCTGAATGATTATAAGTGCAAGTGGGAGTTTGTTGGGTTTGTGCCCTCAAACCATTACTTTATATATGAGACATTGACATTTTAATATATGGATATCAGCTTTACATTAAGTTATGTATGTTTCTTTCATGAGATGATTGTTATCCTTAAGTATCATAGTAAGTAATTCGTGTATGTATGAGATACATACAAGTGAGATACAAATTATTATTCTTTGTTACTTAGAATGTGTCACAGTGGATGATGAGACTGGATATCTCATCAGGTTTACACTGTAGCGTGATTAACTACCATTGGATGGAGTGATTAATCTCAATCACTAGAGTTTAACTCTTAGTTAACATGTTAGTGCTTATAGTGCATTGACGGACCTGAGCTTTCCAATTGACACTCAAGACTGTCAATCAGTCGATAGGAACTCATAACTTGTATAAGGTACGTGTTCTCAATCTTGAGACGATTATGAACACAGACTGTGGATATGGCTACTTTGACTTACCAATCAGTGAAGTCTATAGAAGATCAACACCTGGGTATCTTGGGTATGTCATATTCATAGGGTTGTGAACATATATTGTCAAGACAGAATCTACCCTCTGTATCAGAGTAAGCATTCCCTTAAGAATGTCACCAAGTCGATTACTGAGTACTGCAGTCTTGTTGATAAGAGTTATCAACGTGTTTGGTAATCATGAGAGGTGAATGGGACTCAAGGAATACAAGAAGTAATCATGATTCAGGTTGACAGTAACAGTTATCCAACTACCTGAATATGATTATGAATGCTGAAGGTAGAGGGACATTAGTACAACATACAAGTCTAGTTGTCGCTTCGGATATGTTCTTTTGCGTTGGAGTTCAGTTATCATTTTATAGTGGAGTAAACGTTAACTGACCAGTTAGTTAGTTTGCTGATCAAAGAGTTTGGTCACGGTAATTAACAAACTGGTCTGAGCCAATAATAAAGAGCCTAGGAGGTCCCACTCTTAGCTCTGTCAGGATACTTGGAAAGACACATAAGGAAGTTGTCAAGACAAGTTTGATCGATTGAAGTATGTTCGATCGATTGAAGTCTTGGTAGTCTCGATCGATCGAGAATGGTTCGATCGATCGAAGGTTCGATCGATCGAAGATCTTCGATCGCTCGAAGTCTAGGTCGGTTCTGGAAATCTATAAATAGGGCAGCTGCGTTCTGGAAAAGGAGTTCGTCGTTTTAGAATGTCAGAAGCTGCAGAAACTATTTTTAAAGCCCCAAACCTTCTTTTTCCTCTCTATTAGAGATTCCACCATCTCTAGTCTCTCCGGCAAGCATCTGCAGGAGACATAAGGGTGAAGACAACCTAGTGGAGGCTGCTGCATCACCAAAGAAGAAAAAGAAAATCAGAATTGGGTTCAAGACACTAAGGTATAACTGATTATGTTAAAATCAAGTTCTTATTTAACCCTATTAAAAATGTAGCATTCGGAAGTAGGGTGTCGAGTCCACAGGGATTGATACAAGAACAACGTTTGGGAGGTTTAGTAACTAAGTATAATGCTCAAAAGAAATAAATAAGAAAAGATGATGAAAGAGAATAAAATGACATTGCGTCTTGCGGCTTTTTGTTTGGTTTTTGGAGGATAAAAGGTAAATAAATACTAATCTAAAAAGCAATAGGTTGGGATCATTCCCCCCATCTTGGGTCACAACAAGATGAAATGGACTAAAGTTTCAAACACAATCTAAGGTAACATCTCATTGTGGCATATTATCAAACACTTGGAATGCACCTATGTGTTAGATGAAATGAGCTTTAAGATTTCCATAGAAACGGATTTGAAGCTAACGTTTGACTATCAAGGATGCATGACATACAAGATGAAGCCTCTATGGCTTCTAATCCGAATGATTTGTCCCCCCTACACTAACTAATCTACTTAGTGGACAAACCACCTATGAAGCATTCAAAAGGTAGTATTTAAAACCCAACAGTTTTAACAATCAAAGATGCTTGACATCTATGATGAAGACTCCAAGTTTTAAATCCCACACACAACATTTATCAAACACATGGGGTGCAAAACACAAGGTTACATAATATTCCATATGAAATACATAGGGTAGGATTCAAAGTCTAAGTTTTAACAATCATAGTTGCAATACAAATAAGATGATCCCTTAGTTTTGAATCCTACACAAATGAACCCTAGAAATGCTACAACATTAAATCCAAGAGTTCATGATCCACAACCTAAGTAAACCTAACTAATCAATGGAAAACATAGCAATATCATCAAAGGAAAAGAGATAGAAAATATACCTAGCCATTAACACTTCAATCCAAGCTTCAAGTTTATACAAATGAAGAAGAAATAGAAGGGAACCCAAGTGGGTTCCTAAAAATGAGAGAAGAAGAAGAAGAATGTTGGGAGAAAATAATGCAAGATATATGATATAAGATCCCCCTAAAAATCTTTATCTCTATCTATTTATACAAAACCCACACAATGGCAAACTTGTAAATAAAATAGAGCAGTCTTCAGCAGCCGCGGATCCATCCAAGGCAAAAAGCCGGATCGATCCCATTCTTTAATTTGCCGTTAGAATCTTCAGCGAAACATGAGGATCGATCCGCGTTGAAAATCCGGATCGATCCGCATTCGGATTTCTGGGCAGAGAGTTCTATAAAACGCGCGGATCGATCCAAGTGAAAGGGGCGGATCGATCCGCTCGGGTAGCTTTTGACTTCTTTCATTATTCCTCACAAACAAGGCCTCCAACAATGCCTCAATTACCTATAAGAAAAAGGGGTATTTTTAGTAAAGAGAGAACATCAAGAAGAACAACAAACGCACAAATTCACCCATTAAATCTCCCGGTTTAAGTGATAATTCGTGTCCAATACAATAAAGAACATGTAGTCAAGAATGCAATATTGGGAACGAATCAATAACTCTTGTCCCCTCTTGTGCGCATCTATGGAATTAACGAGTAGTAGATCCTGGGCTACCATTAAGTTTTTATAACTTGACTTTTCCGCTGCGCATTTAAACTTTTAACTTAAACCGGTATTTCCATCAACATCCCATCCAAGGATTGGGATTAATCCATAAAGCTAATCTAATGGCTAGGATTGATCCATAAAGGTAAAAGTTGACTCTGTACAGCTAAGAAGAAGGACAGTTGGCGCATTAAATGCGCTATTTACTGGTGCAGCCGGTCATGTTCACCCCTTGTGTTGTAAATGTTGTTCCTGTGTAATAAAACTTGTTTTTGTATTAATAAGACTTGTTTCTGTATAAGGAAAAGCTGTTTCTGAGGACAATTTTTGGACATAATTGTACCTAGGATGTGGTACCATACCAGTGTTCCATTATAGAATTTAAGTGACACACTTGCACACACTTGTACCTAATGTAACCAATGTGGTACCATACCAATATTCCTTTGTAGAATTTAAGGTTGTTATTAAATAACAACACACTAACCACACAAATTCTAGGATAACACACCAACCACTATAATCCTAGGATTATTTTGAAAAACTTCACTCTTCCAAACCAATTTAACTGTAGCCATTTCTTGGAGAAAGAAGATTTATTTTTGGAGCCCAAGAGAGTGGTTTGTTGAAAACAAAAAATAGATGTGAATGTTGAAGGTTTTTTTGGGAGCACAAAAGAGAGGACAATAATTTGTTGTTTAAAAAAAAGAGGTGAAGATTTTTTTTGGAGCACAAGAGAGAAGACAATAGGTTGTTGTAAAAAACAAAAAAAGAGGTAAACATTTGTATGTTCTTATTTTGTATTTATTTATTTTTATTGTAAGATTTGTAGAAATACGAGTGTTTCTTACTTTATTTGTGACAAAAATAAATATTAGTAAATTAATAATAAATAAGAGTTGTCTTACTTAATTTGTGAAAAAATTTAATATTAGTGAATAAGAGTGTTCTTTATTAGTATATCTTAATTAAGAAACAATAATGGAACAGTATTTGTTTAATGTATCTACAAACATTTTTAGGAATAAGAGTGTTCTTACTATATTATTACCAAAAAAAAGTGAAGAAGATTAGTGAATTAATAATACGAAAACAGCAAGGGAACAAGAAAGAAACAAAATTTCTTCATCAGGGAACAAGTAGGGTACATAATTTATTAATCAAGAAATAGTTACGGTACAAAATTTCTTAATCATGAAACAAGAAGGGTACAAAATTTCTTGATTATGAAACAATAAAGGAACAAAATTCCTTAATCAAGAAACAACAAGTGTACAAAATTTCTTAATTATGAAACAATAAGGGTACAGAATTTCTTAATCCAGGTTTAACAAAGTTACAGAATTTCTTACTCTTGAAACAACAAAGGTGCAAAATTTCTTAATCATGAAACTTCAAGGGTACAGAATTTCTTAATCAAGAAGTAACAAGGGTACATAATTTTTTAATCAAGAAACAACAAAAGTGCAGAATTTCTTAATCATGAAACAACAAAGGTGCAGAATTTCTTAATCATGAAACAACAAGGGTACAAAATTTCTTAACCAAGAAACAACAAAGGTGCAGAATTTGTTAATAATGAAACAAGGGTACATAATTTCTTAATCATGGAATTCATAACATCATTCAGAAAGTATGTCGAAACCAGATAGATCGCCATAGTATTCATAGCAACAGAAAGACTATCCATCATCTCTGATTAGACACTCAGGAAGAAAACGTTGAAAATCCCCATCAACATCATCTTCACTATAATCCAGTAGATTGGGATATACATCAGCGTAACATGGATCATCTTCAATATCTTGTATGGCAAAGACTGGTGGGTCGTAGTACTTTTTTGCATCTTCGATTGCATGAAAATGATGCAATCATCGTTTCATCTGTCAAATCTCTTGCTTCAACAAACGTATGACTCTATCATCATCCCTATTCGGATTTTCCATCAAATCAGCAGCGCGAGAAATTGGTACTGGCAACCCATGCCAACGACAATATACTTCGCATTCACACCTTATGCTAAACAATTTTGTCCATCGTAGATCATCTCCAATAAGGACTGCATTGTTTGGTAGTTGAGTGTAAGCGTCACCAATGATTATGTGGCCAACATTGGAGAAAGAGAAATTATAAGGTATTGTGGTGTTGACAAAAGGACGTCTTTTGCCATACCAAGTTTGCCCTTTAGGATCTGTGTAAGAGCAATATATATGCCATACATCGGTAATTGAAGGAGCATTACTAGCCCTTCTTCCCCTTCCTCCACTTCTCCCTCCACCTCTACCTCTTCTCATCCTAGGGAGATTTGAGTACGCAGTATAGAGTATGAATTGTGTTGTTGCTTGCAACTCCTATTGCTTTTTATAGAATATGATTTGTGCTGTTGCTTGAAACTAAAAAATGACTACACCTACTATCACTAAGGATTTCATAGAAGGGACAGTATTATGAATAAGATATGCTGGACAGTTCCAGTGAGTTGTCCCATCCTTTAAAAAATCTCTTAGTTGTTATTTCACGGACAGTTCTAGTGAGTTGTTAACATCTCTCAATCACTTAGACAGTTAAAAGGTTTAGTCAGATCACTGAAAAAGTTGTCATTTTACGAAACGCTACAGTTGGATCTAGACTGTTCCAGTGAGTTGTCCTATCACTTAAAAAATCTCACTTTTATAGTTTTGTAACAATAAGTGACAATAATATTGTGGAACAATATTAGAACAACAATTACTTATTGTTAATTAAGAAACAATTAGGGTACATAATTTCTTAATCCAGGTTTAATAAAGGTACAAAATTTCTTACTCTGAAAACAATAAGGGTGCAGAATTTCTTAATCAAGAAACAACAAGGGTACAGAATTTCTTAATCAAGAAACAATAAAGTTACAGAATTGCTTACTCTGGAAACAACAAAGGTACAGAATTTCTTAATCAAGAAACCACAAAGGTGCAGAATTTCTTAATCATGAAACAATAAGGGTACACAATTTATCAATCATGAAACAACAATAGCACAGTATTTCTTAATCTTGAAACAATAAGGGTACAGACAATAATTTGTTATACGCATACTTTACATTTATTAATTATTGTTTGTTCTGTAACAGGGTAACTTTCAATGGATGGAATGCGGAGATCTAAGGGAAAGTCAGTATGTATAGAGGTCGATGAAGAAACATGTTTCAAAAATGATTTAGATGATGAAAGCGAATTGGAATACACATATAATATTCATACCGGATGTCACGCCCCGACGTAGCATAAATAAGGAAAGCGTTTAATTTCCTTTATGGACCCGTAGGTCGCGACAGTTTGAAGGATCGATTCCGTCCCAAACGTCGAACAACAAAACATAATAATCAGAGTAGAGCAATCAAAGCTTACAAATTATTCTAACTTAATGAGTATTACAGCACGGGTCATCTAAAGGCACAGACCGCCTTGAAATAAAACAATAGCTTAATGTCTGTTACAGTCATCCTTATAACACAAACAGTTTAAAACTTAAAAAACATATAATAAATAAACAGTTTCCTCATTCCGAAAGCAGCCATTCTCAATTAGCATAGTCGTACGATTCCTCCTGGTTATAACCTGAAAAGCCTGGACACGAATGTCCAGGACGCATCAACGTCGTCAGCTTCAAGAAGCTGGTGAGTATTAAAAACATAACTTTGAATGTAAAACATACCCATTTACCTTTTTCCATTTTTCAATATGTAAAATCAATCATTAAACCGCAGAAAGAATTCATTTCATAAAAACAACAAGGAATATTTTAAAAGTCGATAATTCATGAAACATATAATTGTGTATGAGACAATGCACCACACTCATCTTGCCGACTCTTTTCTCTCAACAGACACAACAACCCACTATCTTACTCCTGGTATCTTTGAAACACTCAGATAGCCACACTTTAGCAACGGGGCGCCAGAGAGTGTCCAGTTTGCCTCACACTTTGGTCCGGGGTACCAGGGAGTGTCCATTGCCTCACACTTTGAATACCTAAACCGCCATGAAAATACCGGAGCAACCTCACGCAGTATCCAGACTCGGGTATCAGGGAGTGTCCGTAGGCCACACTTTAGCACTACCATGGGTGCCAGGGAATGTCCAAGTTCGGCATCACACACTTTAACGCTTCCATGGGCGTCAGGGAGTGTCCATATTTGCCACCGTCGCATTTCAAAGATACCCTCACCGCAATCTCAACCACAACCACAACCACAATCACAAACACAATCTCAATCGCAATCTCGTACTCTTTCCACACTGACCATTACTCTTTTCCACACTGACTACCACACCCCATGCATGTACAACTGACTCCACATGTATGTCATGAAACCTTAATAAATATAAAATACTGGGAATGATAACCATGGATATACGAGAAGAAATCAAATCTTATGTGAAACAACCAGTGAATTCATCAAAGAATGCTTTAATCTACTTTTATCGCTATTAGAACACAAGTGAGTCTACTTTGAAGCAATGCCCTCAAAAATGAGTTATAATTTTTGTACATGAATTACATACCAAAAGAAAGGTCTTTGAGTCTAGTTTCCAACGCTTCAAACCGTGCGCGTTTTCGAGTTTCCTAGAGGAAGTTATGGCCGTTTTACTAAAAGTCGTCAGTACTGAAAAATGCCAATCGATTGGTAAAAGTGCCAATCGATTGGTATATATGGCAATCGATTGGATGACTTGACAATCGATTGGACATGTTTCCAATCGATTGGAACTCATGCCAATCGATTGGTAATGATGCCAATCGATTGGTAACAGCAGTTTCTCCCCTGTTACGAATTTAAAGTCTCTTTTTGACCCATTTTCAAATCTGAATGCAAACATGACTTGTAATATATGGATTTCTTCATTTTTCCGCAAGGATTATGAATACGCGATCGGTTTTAACTAATTTCAATTGTAGCTCTCGGATTTCACGTAAAACCGAGAGGTGACAAAACTTTAAATCAACGGTACGTCGCGATACGGATGAATTAGGCCGTAGTATTCGAACCACAGCTTAATGGGACTAAGATCTTTCATTCCCAATTCACAGAATTGATTTTGGTTAAGTTTGAAATATTACCATTTTTGAGCTTCAAGCTTTCATACGAAAATTAACAATGGTGTTCTTCAAATTAGACTAAACTAACAGTAAATAAATATGAGATTACATTCCAAGTGAGTTTAGAATACTCACAGATTGAAGATAGAAGTAATAGATTGAGAGAGATAATCAAAATAGGGTGACCCAGTTCAAGCTTTCAAGCTATGGAGGTTGGGCTCTTCTCTCTCTCTCTAAAATTCTGCAAGAACTCTTAGACTCACTCTAGTTTTCTGTGTATTTCAGTTTGTGAGAGTATAGATTTTGTGTGACCAAAAATGTGTATATATATAATTTAATCTAGCAATACTTGGAGCCCAAGCTCCTTCAAACATACTCTACAAATTCAATAGCAAAAGTAATTACATAATGACACTAATATACATATACGGGCTATACATACAACAATTAGCTTCTCCAGATTTTAAAGGGTCATGTAGGCTAATAGGGGTCAAGATTAGGAGTGTTTGGGAATGAGAGCTTATGGCATAAATTAATACACAACATAGGAGCACAACCAAACAAGGCCTATACAATCATTAGCAACATTAAATAGTTATAAAGCAATTGTCCAATCAGTCACTTCCAAAATATGTGGGAGTTCAACACAGCGTGAACAGTTTTGAACATAAACTGGTATTTTCGTGACACGGTGTTCATCATAAAAATATAGAAAATTCATTTTACTGTAGGAAACGGTTTTCTGGTTTTATAAAAATACAGTTAGAATTAAAAGAAAACATTATCACCGTTTTGAAATACAGATTTGAAATTCAATACAGGTGTTGCTAAATTTCATATAATCGCAGTTTGACCCCAAAAGTAATTTCAATTATGAGATCAGTCAAGAAATAAATTTCACACATAAGAATTGAAATTAAAATAAGAGCAGAAAATGAAATTTGATTTTAAATATGACAATGCAATGTACAGATTAATTAAATGAAAAATGCAGGCTATTACACCGAATTTGACAGTAATGATCCACAAGCTGAACAAAGTAATGTCGTCCAACAAACCTTCGACAGTGCTTTGGACCAAGCACTGAATGAATTGACCATAGATGAAGTGATACGCATGACATTCAAATCCGTGGTTGAGGCTGAAAAATTTTACAATAGTTATGTAATACCCTGTATTTTGGTATATTAATAAGACCTGGTATTTCATTTCTATACTCGTATAAACTTTCTCTTCCTTTCGATAAATTTTGGTTCCCAATCGATTGACATATGCCCAATCGATTGACACTTTTCGGATACCAATCGATTGACATATTCCCAATCGATTGCCATTTTACCGACTAAAATTGATTACGTGTCAACATCCCAATCGATTGCCATTCATCCCAATCGATTGCCATTGTTTCCAATCGATTGACTACAAATATCTGTCTCCAATCGATTGACATAAGTACCAATCGATTGGCATAACCTGAGACAAGTTTTCTTCTTTCCCTTAGCTTTGGACTTGTGGCACTCCCATATCTCTATACATATGTCTCATTTATTGGCCTTGGGGTTTTTTTCAGACCATTGAGAGAGAGAGAGACATACCTCTTGAGAGATATACATATATCTATCTATATATCTATATCTACACACACACACACACTGCCTTGGCAGCTGGAAGAAGACGAAGGGGAGGACAAGAAGAAGAAAGGAAGAAGAAGGAGAGACAGAGAGAGAGCTGGGCAGAAAGAGAAGAGCAAGAAGGAGAGAAAGAAGCTTTTTGGAAGTTTTAAAGCCCACACCCATCCAAACGCACCCTAGGTGAGTTCTAACTCACTTGGTCCCTCTATATGAAGTTTATATAAGTTATTATGAAGTTTAGATGGGTTAAATGCTTGTAGTGTACGTTTATATAAGCTGTTTTTACAATCTGTTGGTGAGGACAAAGTGCCAATCGATTGACATAAATTTTAATCGATTTCCATCAGTCTGGATCCAATCGATTGGATAGAGATCCAATCGATTGACATCCCAATCGATTAAAAAGGTTAGCAATCGATTGCCACTATTTAAGACCCAATCGATTGCCTGTTTTCTCAATTGATTGATATGATTTTATACCAATCGATTGGACTTAGTCCCAATCGATTGGAATGATCAGAACATGATTTTCTTTGCCTATTTATTTTGTAAGAGGTTTTGTTGTTCGATTTCCAATACGGACTTCCATTTTACGATTTGGGGGTTATCAGGGATAATGTGACAACACAGATAAGTATGATTAATAACATATGTATAAATCTGACAACGTTAGATACTATGGAATTCTTGTATGAGTTCGATGTTCGTTTTCTTTTATTCAGAGTAGTCAGGCCACATTGGGAATTGTCATGTGTCGATGTTAGAATGGAACGTAAGTAGGTTTGATAAGTTCTGGGAATAGTACGGGGATGGACGTTCGGTCATGATATGCTCTTAAAAGCGGTGAACTGTGCATATGCTCTTAAAAGCGGTGAGCTGGACCAAATAAGTCCTAAGATAGACTGGATGATCTATGATATACTCTTAAAAGTGGTGAGCTGTGAATATGCTCTTAAAAGCGGTGAGCTGGGATCACTAGTAGATGACGTTAAGTCGTGGCAATAGAATGATATGCCTTATTGGAAACGTTGTGTCCCTAATAAGCGGTGAGCTGTGCATATGCTCTTAAAAGCTAGGGGACGGACTGACGTGGAGTCCATGACATGCGGTGAACTGTGCATATGCTCTTAAAAGTGGTGGACGAAATGGAGGTGTATCCCTAGAGTTAAACGATTGAGTCAGTTCATGAAATCAGAGTTTGTTAAATGTCATGATTTGAGTAACAAGACGATAAGGGTCGGTTTACAAGGATAGATAAAGGAACAAGATAATGTTATCTTTATAATAAGATGTTAACCCGCGTTTCATAAGATTGTGTTTACTTCAGATAACTGGTACCTCGTTAGTTTATGCTCACTCAGCTCTCAGTAAGCTGACGGCCTTTTATTGCCTGGATTTTCCCCGTCCAGAATATCCTGCCCCTTATTCTGCAGGTAATGACCAGTACACTGATGACTATTATCCAGAGGAAGGCCCCACCGATGATGGTTGCGCCAGGGAGGATTATCCTTATGGCAGTTGAAGACTGAAGATGTTATAGTTAGATTATATTTTCGGTTGTTCTGTTGAACCTTTAGTTAATGGGTACTTGGGCATTTGTTGTCTCCAGACCTGTTGTGATCCTGTGGACCACACTCTGATATTTTTGTAATAGTTAGCACTGTGTGTTATTCTCAGTTGTTTACTGTTGCTTTTCTTTTGGACTAGTACTGCGTGGTGTGGATTATTAGTGACTTTCACCTGTCATTCCTTATGGACCCATAAAGGAAATTTATTTTTCTCTATTTATGCTGCTCCGAGGCGTGACAGGGTTTTTGGTATCAGAGCCAAAGTTCGGTACTCTAGGTTGTGATACTTTTGTTCACTAAGTATTTCCACACCATCTGGTCCTAGTATGATAGAATTTCTTTGAGATGAGATATGAGTATAAGATAAGTTCGTCTTCCTGACGATAGATAGTTTCCTTTGCAGGATAGCATGGATCCGGAGTTTCACCAGTTTGTGACTGATGCTTATGGAGGACATATTATCCATGGAGATACCGTGGAGCCAGCTGACCCAGAGTTTTATCGTGAGCGTGTGTGCCAGATAGCTAGTCGACATTTAGAGGAAGATATGTGGAGAGCGCTTTATGTGACCAGGAGTACTCACCCGACACAGATGCGCATGGATGCTTACCATACTACGAGGGTCGGTAGAGACATTTGCCAGGAGATGTTACGACTAGTTTTGAGTAAGCCAGAGATGGATGAGATTGAGTTGAGAGCCATTGTAGCCGGTCCACCAGAGCCTATAACTGTACCAGCAGCAGCAGCCCCACCATCACCAGTGCCCGACGTACCCATCCCAGAGCCAGAGCCAGAGCCTATTGAGGATGAGGAGGATCTAGAGCCTGAGGATGAGCATCCCGATGAGGACATGGATGGAGATGGAGAGGAGGAGCCAATAGATGATGAGGACCCAGTAGAGGATGAGCATGCAGACGATGCAAATGATGATGAACCTGAGGATGACCCCGAGGAGCCAGAGTTTGAGCCAGAGGATCCAGTACCAGACCCAGAGGCTATTGAGGCAGACGTAGTAGTAGATGAGGAGGTACCCGATGAGGAGATAGTTGTGCCAGAGGTACCCATTGTGCTTCAGATATCAGTTGGACCCATTATGCATATGGCAGCCATGTCCGATATGGAAGTAGAATGGATAGCTCAAATGGTAGCACAGCCAGCAGATTTTGTTATGGGAGAGGTGGCTATAGCAGGAGCTCTTGACATAGCTGACGGTTTTGCTACAGTAGCTGTTGATGTCGCTAACCAGGCGATAGCAGACGTGATGGAGGACGATGATGCAGAGATGATAGAGGATTGGGATATAGGGGTAGCAGTCGGGGATCTTGTCGCACCAGTTGAGGATGATCCACTCGAGGAGATGGATATAGACCCAGAGGATGAGGCACCACCAGCAGGATCAGATGCTGACGACTTTTGAGTCAGGATCTGCAGGGTATAGATTTGGTTAGTTTATATTAGGACATGTTGTCCACCAGATTTTTGGGAGCTTGAGAGATAGCTATTGACCATAGCTTTGTATAGTATTAGCTGACTTTAGTTGTTGTAACTCTTGTCCCATATGGTACACAGTTTGACTAGTGTGTACTATACGGTACATCTTTTGATATATATATATATATATATATACGAGCAGCACTTTTGTTATTGTTTGGTTGTTGCGTTGTGCTGTGTTATTTAGTAGAATTGTTAGTTTTGCTGTTTCTTGTTCTATCTTGAGTTCGTTTCTACGAGAAGACTTTCAGCTGATCAATATGTCTCTTGTAGGCGATACTCGTTATCATCATGGTAGGACCCTTGAGAAATCACTAAGCACGTAATGGAGCACCTATTCTGGAAGGGATGGATCCGACGGGAATTTTCGAAGCATTTATGCAGAGGATGGAGCATGTGGGGGATACATATAATCACTCCACCCACCAGAGACCTCTTGCACCCCCGCCACTAGGATAGACTGGAGATAAGCTGTTAGCAAATTTTCGTGGGTTACGTCCCGAAAAGTTCGATGGACTAACAGAACCATGGAAAGCAGAACAATGGATAAGAGAAATGGAGTTAATATTTAAAGCATTGGAATGCAACGAACAAGAGAAACGTCGCCTTGCTATGTTTCAGCTCACTTATGCCGCCGCAGATTGGTGGGAAGCTGAGCGAGCCACAATTGGGATCGATGCCGCTAGAGCTATGTCGTGGGAGACATTCAAAGGCAGATTTTTGGAAAAGTATTTTCTAGAAGATGAGAGAGATCAACAGGAAAGGAACTTTCTTAATTTGATCCAAGGAGGATGGAATGTACGGGAATACACAACACAGTTTGAGCGTTTATCCAGATTTGCTCAGCATATGATAGACACTCCGCAGAAGAAGGTGAAGAGATTTCACAAAGGACTGAACCCCCACCTCAGACATATGATGGTTGGTCATCTGAACCAGTCGTATGAGGAAATTGTTAGATTTGCTACAGGATTAGAAAAGGATGCTAATCCAGTACAGCAATCACAGACAAATCGACCTCAGTCGTCACGAGGGTTTCAACAGAGAAATTTCCCTAATCGACCACCGAGAAATACCCAAGGATGGAGACCTCAGGAAAACTTTCAAGGAAACAAGAGAATCTGGGAAGGAGCCAGGAAACCTCAGCAAGGTTATAATCGACCCCAGCAAAATCAACAACGGGAACTACAGCCGCAGGCATTACTAACAGCCCCACCAAGCAATAGTGGAGGATGTTTTAACTGTGGAAAGCCAGGACATATTTCAAGGAACTGCACTGTCTACAGATCAAATCGCAGGCCAGATATCGTCTGTCGCAACTGCAACAAACCAGGACACTTGAGCAAGGATTGTCGTGCACCACGAGGAGGATACTACGGGGCACCAGTTCAAGGAATTCAAGGACCTCCAGATCAGGCAAGGATGAATGCTATTATCCCAGAAGAAGCAGGCTTTAATGCTGATGAGCAGCAACATTTGGAAGGTACACTTGTACTCTTTCATAGTCCAGTTAAAGCTTTATTTGACACTGGAGCCGCACGTTCTTTTATTGCTGTTAAGATTGTGCGTCAGTTGGGTTTAGAACCCCAGACACTTGAGTCAACACTGAATGTTGTGTCACCGTTGGGAGTGACAGTTAAGTTGAGTAAAGTGTGTAGAGATTGCCCATTGACTTTGGGAGATAGGAATCTTCCAGCAGACTTGGTAGTTCTGTCAATGTCAGAATTCGATGTTATCCTAGGGATGGATTGGTTAACTAAATATGGTGCCAATTTGGACTGCCCTACTAGGACGATTGTATTTCCAATACAAGGAAAGCTGACGATCAGATTTCAGTGTCAACCGACAAGCGACCTGTTTCTTACGAGTGGTTTGGCTACGATCATTAGTACGAGTACGGAGCTTACGATGGATCAAATTCCTATTGCACGAGACTTTCTAGATGTATTTTAGGATATTAAAGGACTTCCACCGAAAAGAGAAATAGACTTTTGCGTGGAATTAGTACCTGGTACATTGCCTATTTCTAAGACTCCATATAGGATGGCACCAACCGAGATGTTGGAACTGAAGAAGCAAGTTCAAGAGCTTGAAGATCTAGGATTTGTTCGTCTAAGTACGTCACCTTGGGGAGCACCAGTTATATTTGTAAAGAAGAAGGAAGGAACACTTCGACTCTGTATAGACTACAGGGAGTTGAACAAGGTTACGATTAAGAATAGATATCCATTACCTCGGATAGATGATCTATTCGACCAGTTACAAGGATCTAGGATCTTTTCCAAGATCGATCTACGTTCAGGATACCACCAATTGTTAGTTCGACCAGAGGATGTATCGAAGACTGCATTCAGGACAAGATACGGGCATTACGAGTTTCTAGTTATGCCTTTTGGATTGGCGAATGCGCCAGCAGTATTTATGGACTTGATGAATAGAGTATTGAGACTATATCTGGATAAATTCATTCTTGTGTTCATTGATGATATACTGATCTACTCAAAGACAAAAGAGAATCATAAGGAGCATTTACAAGTTGCCCTGCAGACACTTCGAGATAACAAGTTGTATGCAAAGTTCAGCAAGTGTGAGTTTTGGCTACAGGAAGTCAAATTCTTGGGACATGTTATATCTAAGGAAGGTATTTCGGTAGACTCATCTAAGATTGATGCAGTCTTAAGCTGGAATAGACCGACAAATGCGACCGAAGTCAGAAGTTTCCTCGGTTGAGCAGGATATTACAGAAGATTCGTCGAAGGATTTTCCAAGATAGCAGGACCCTTGACAAACTTAACCAGGAAAGAGACGAAGTATGAATGGACAGACAAGCATGAGGGTGCATTTCAGGAGTTAAAAGAAAGATTGACTTCTGCACCAGTACTCGCATTACCTAAGAGTGGAGAAAAGTATGTGATCTACAGTGATGCATCGTACCAAGGACTCGGGTGTGTGCTTATGCAAGATGGAAATGTTATCGCATATGGATCAAGACAATTGAAGGTACATGAGAAAAATTATCCTACGCATGATCTGGAATTAGCAGCAATAGTGTTTGCATTGAAAATTTGGAGACACTATCTCTATGGAGAAAAGTTTGACTTGTTTTCCGATCATAAGAGCTTGAAGTATTTGTTCTCTCAAAAGGAGTTAAATATGCGACAACGAAGGTGGATGGAATTACTCAAAGACTATGACTTTTCCTTGCAATACCATCCAGGTAAACCAAATGTCGTAGCCGATGCTTTGAGCCGTAAACCTCGGCTAGTGATCGCTGCATTTCTAATTAGAGAATGGAGAGCATTAGAAGAAATTGCTGAATTTGATCTTCAGCCAGTGGAGCCAATGAAAGGACAACATTTTGGATGTCTTATGGTACAACCGACTTTGATCAGTCGTATCATAGAGGCTCAACAGACAGCAAAGGATTTGAAGTTATGGTTCATCAAGATGTCAGCCAAGGAACCAGAAGTCTGGAGTATTAGTACAGACGGAGCTTTACGATGTAAAGATAGACTCTGTGTACCTAATAAAGAAAGTCTCCAAAAAGACATATTGGATGAAGCTCATAAGTCACGGATGACGATTCATCCCGAAAGTACGAAGATGTACAAGGACTTGAAGAGAAATTTTTGGTGGGAAGGAATGAAGCGAGAAGTGGCGGAGTATGTAGCTCAGTGTCTTACTTGTAAACAAATAAAGGCAGAACATCAGAAACCACCTGGACTTCTACAGCCGTTACCTATTCCTCAATGGAAATGGGAACACATAACCATGGATTTCGTGGTAGGATTGCCAAAGTCACAGCAGAATCACGATTCTATATGGGTAATCGTGGATCGACTTACTAAGACGGCACATTTTATTGCCTATAGCATGACGTATTCAGTAGAACGTTTGAGCCGAATGTATCTACAACACGTTGTACGATTACATGGAGTGCCTGTATCTATTGTGTCAGACCGAGATTCGCGTTTTACTGCAGAATTTTGGAAGAGTCTCCAGACAGCGATGGGAACGACATTGAACTTGAGTTCAGCTTTTCATCCGCAGACCGATGGACAGACTGAAAGAATTAATCAAGTGATGGAAGATATGTTACGCGCTTGTGTCATTGATTTTGAGAGTTCTTGGGAGATACACTTACCTCTAATTGAGTTCGCCTATAATAATAGTAATCATTCAAGCATAGATATGGCGCCATTCGAAGCTTTGTACGGAAGACCTTGCCGATCGCCGCTATGTTGGACCGAAGTCGGAGATAGTCAACTTCTTGGGCCAGAGATGGTACGAGAAACCAGTGAGAAGATTCAAGTCGTACGTGAGAAGATGAAGACAGCCCAAACCAGATACAAGAGTTATGCTGACAAGCGACGCAAAGACTTGGAGTTTACCTTTCGAGATCACGTATTACTCAAGGTTTTACCTGTTCGAGGAATCGTCAGATTTGGTCAGAAAAGGGGCAAATTATCGCCACGTTTCATCGGACCATTTGAGATTCTGGAGCGTGTTGGGAAGGTCGCTTATTGCCTTGCATTGCCGCCAAAGATGTCAGGAGTGCACAATGTTTTCCACATCAGTATGCTGAGGAAGTGTGTTCTCAACCCAGCGCATGAGATCAGCTTTGAAGACATTGAAGTCCACAATAACGTTACATTCAATGAAGGACCTGTTCGTATTCTGGATCGAGGGATCAAGAAACTCAGGAACAAAGAGATTCCATTAGTCAAAATTCAGTAGAAGCATCACGATGAAGGAGAAGCTTCGTGGGAACTAGAGTCAGAGATGCGCGAGAAGTTTTCGTTTTTATTTTAGACCTTGTTGCTTTTGATTTCGAGGACGAAATCTTTTGTTGAGTGGTGAATGATGTAATACCCTGTATTTTGGTATATTAATAAGACCTGATATTTCATTTCTATACTCGTATAAATTTTCTCTTCCTTTTGATAAATTTTGGTTCCCAATCGATTGACATATGCCCAATCGATTGACACTTTTCGGATACCAATCGATTGACATATTCCCAATCGATTGCCATTTTACCGACTAAAATTGATTACGTGTCAACATCCCAATCGATTGCCATTCATCCCAATCGATTGCCATTGTTTCCAATCGATTGACTACAAATATCTGTCTCCAATCGATTGACATAAGTACCAATCGATTGGCATAACCTGAGACAAGTTTTCTTCTTTCCCTTAGCTTTGGACGTGTGGCACTCCCATATCTCTATATATATGTCTCATTTATTGGCCTTGGGGTTTTTTTCAGACCATTGAGAGAGAAAGACATACCTCTTGAGAGATATACATATATCTATCTATATATCTATATCTACACACACACACACACTGCCTTGGCAGCTGGAAGAAGACGAAGGGGAGGACAAGAAGAAGAAAGGAAGAAGAAGGAGAGACAGAGAGAGAGCTGGGCAGAAAGAGAAGAGCAAGAAGGAGAGAAAGAAGCTTTTTGGAAGTTTTAAAGCCCACACCCATCCAAACGCACCCTAGGTGAGTTCTAACTCACTTGGTCCCTCTATATGAAGTTTATATAAGTTATTATGAAGTTTAGATGGGTTAAATGCTTGTAGTGTACGTTTATATAAGCTGTTTTTACAATCTGCTGGTGAGGACGAAGTGCCAATCGATTGACATAAATTTCAATCGATTGCCATCAGTCTGGATCCAATCGATTGGATAGAGATCCAATCGATTGACATCCCAATCGATTAAAAAGGTTAGCAATCGATTGCCACTATTTAAGACCCAATCGATTGCCTGTTTTCTCAATCGATTGATATGATTTTATACCAATCGATTGGACTTAGTCCCAATCGATTGGAATGATCAGAACATGATTTTCTTTGCCTATTTATTTTGTAAGAGGTTTTGTTGTTCGATTTCCAATACGGACTTCCATTTTACGATTTGGGGGTTATCAGGGATAATGTGACAACACAGATAAGTATGATTAATAACATATGTATAAATCTGACAACGTTAGATACTATGGAATTCTTGTATGAGTTCGATGTCCGTTTTCTTTTATTCAGAGTAGTCAGGCCACATTGGGAATTGTCATGTGTCGATGTTAGAATGGAACGTAAGTAGGTTTGATAAGTTCTGGGAATAGTACGGGGATGGACGTTCGGTCATGATATGCTCTTAAAAGCGGTGAGCTGTGCATATGCTCTTAAAAGCGGTGAGCTGGACCAAATAAGTCCTAAGATAGACTGGATGATCTATGATATGCTCTTAAAAGCGGTGAGCTGTGAATATGCTCTTAAAAGCGGTGAACTGGGATCACTAGTAGATGACGTTAAGTCGTGGCAATAGAATAATATGCCTTATTGGAAACGTTGTGTCCCTAATAAGCGGTGAGCTATGCATATGCTCTTAAAAGCTGGGGGACGGACTGACGTGGAGTCCATGACATGCGGTGAGCTGTGCATATGCTCTTAAAAGTGGTGGACGAAATGGAGGTGTATCCCTAGAGTTAAACGATTGAGTCAGTTCATGAAATCAGAGTTTGTTAACTGTCGTGATTTGAGTAACAAGACGATAAGGGTCGGTTTACAAGGATAGATAAAGGAACAAGATAATGTTATCTTTATAATAAGATGTTAACCCGCATTTCATAAGATTGTGTTTACTTCAGATAACTGGTCCCTCGTTAGTTTATGCTCACTCAGCTCTCAGTAAGCTGACGGCCTTTTATTGCCTGGATTTTCCCCGTCCAGAATATCCTGCCCCTTATTCTGCAGGTAATGACCAGTACACTGATGACTATTATCCAGAGGAAGGCCCCACCGATGATGGTTACGCCAGGGAGGATTATCCTTATGCCAGTTGAAGACTGAAGATGTTATAGTTAGATTATATTTTCGGTTGTTCTGTTGAACCTTTAGTTAACGGGTACTTGGGCATTTGTTGTCTCCAGACCTGTTGTGATCCTGTGGACCACACTCTAATATTTTTGTAATAGTTAGCACTGTGTGTTATTCTCAGTTGTTTACTGTTGCTTTTCTTTTGGACTAGTACTGCGTGGTGTGGATTATTAGTGACTTTCACCTGTCATTCCTTATGGACCCATAAAGGAAATTTATTTTTCTCTATTTATGCTGCTCCGGGGCGTGACAAGTTACGTGAAGGTGGTGGATTCAATGAAATACGGAAGGGACAAATTAGTGTTATCGAGACGTTGGGTGTGTTCTAAAGAAGGGGAAAGGTCCAAAAAATATTTAGATTGTGAAGACAGATCGAGGGAGCCCAAACCCCTAACTAGAGTTGGATGCGGTGCACTCCTCCGTATCAAATTGCATAGAGCTTCTCAGTAGCATTATGTTGTGACAAAATTTGTTAAAGACCACAACCATCCGCTATGTACTCCTCAATGTATGCCTTTCCTCCGGTCGCACAGGGAAGTCCAGACAAAAGACAAAGCTCAAATTAGTTCAATGCGCAGTGTCGGTATCAGACCTAGTAAGATAATGGACTACATGGCACATCAAGCGGGTTCGTACGAGAAGGTTGGGTTCATTCAGAAGGACTTGTACAACTATATTGAAGCTGAACGTACATCAGAACTTGTAGATGGTGATGCCAAGGGAGCACTAGCGTATTTGTGTTCTAAAGGTGAGAGCGATCCAGATTTTTATTACAAGTTCGAGGTGGATGAGTCACATCGATTGTCTAGGTTGTTTTGGACAGATGCAAGATCCCATATCGACTACGACATATTTGGCGATGTCCTATCATTTGATACAACTTACCGAACAAATGCCTATAGGAAACCAATTGTCATACTTGCAGGCGCCAATAATCATTTCCAAACTACAATTTTTGGTTGCGCATTATTGGTTGATAAAACCATAGACACTTACATTTGGGTGTTGGAGACCTTACTTGAAGCAATGAAGGGTAAGGCTCTGACTTCTGTACTAACTGATGGAGATAAGGCGATGCGGCAGGCAGCAGTAAACAAAATTTAAAGAATGGTGTCCAAACCAGATAGATCGCCATAGTATTCATAACAACAGAAAGGCTGTCCATCATCTCTGATTAGACACCCAGGAAGAAAACGTTGAAAATCCCCATCAACATCATCTTCACTATAAGCCAGTAGATTGTGATATACATCAGCGTAACATGGATCATCTTCAATATCTTGTATGACAAAGAATGGTGGGTCGTAATACTTTTTTGCATCTTCGATTGTGTGAAAATGAAGCAATCATCGTTTCATCTGTCGAATCTCTGGCTTCAACAAATATATGACTCCATCGTTATCCCTATTCGGATTTTGCATCAAATTAGCAGCGCGAGAAATTGGTACTGGCAACCCGTGCCAACGACAATATACTTCGCATTCACACCTTATACTAAACAATTTTGTCCATCGTAGATCATCTCTAATAAGAACTGCATTGTTTGGTAGTCGAGTGTGATTGGTGGCCAACATTGGAGAAAGAGAGATTATAAGGTATTGGGGTGTTGACAAAAGGACGTCTTTTGCCATACCAAGTTTGCCCTTTAGGATCTGTGTAAGAGAAATATATATGTCATACATCGATAATTGAAGGAGCATTACTAGCCCTTCTTACCCTTCCCCCACTTCTCCCTCCACCTCTACCTCTTCTCATCCTAGGGAGATTTGAGTACACAGTATAGAGTATGAATTGTGCTGTAGTTTGCAACCCCTATTGCTTTTTATAGAGTATGAATTGTGCGGTTGCTTGCAACTTCTATTGCTTGACTATTTTGATTAAAATGAAATGGATTATCAAACTCGATTAGAATCAACCATCTACTAACGTTCCGACCCCGATCACGTTACTCACAAAGCTATAGGAATCGATTGGAGTCATATCCAATCGATTAGAATCTGATGGTAATTGATTGGGAAAAGACCTTGGAGCATTTAATATACCCTTGAAGCATTTAACAAGTTAAACCCCAACCAATTTTAGTTAGAAAACTCACCTTAACAGAATTTTACCCAAATAAGCTAGAAAAGCTGAATTCCTTAACAATTCTTGTTCAATTCTCACTCTGGAGTAAATCCTACATGAATTCGGTAACTCTTGTACACCAAAGGTGCATGAGAGAACCAAATTGCATGAGAGAGCCAAATTGTTGATGTGTAAACACAGTGTTGAGTCCCATCACTGAAAACGTTGAAAATCCCCATCAACATCATCTTCACTATAATCCGGTAGATTGAGATATGCATCAGCGTAATATGGATTATCTTCAATATCTTGTATGGCAAAGAATGTTGGGTCTATGTAGTATTTATCCATATTTTTTTGGTAGGATTTCTATGTCAAAACAATTGCATATTTGCATAGAATTAGTAGTGCAATTCGCACATTTACATAGACCATTGCAAAAAACTTCAAAAATAAAGGGGTGAATATGTAAATTATTTTAATTTGCAGGGGCCAAGATGTATATTATCCAAAAAATTAGAGGCAAAATTAGAATTCTTGAAATTTTTTGGGTGAGTTGGATTAGAATTAGTGGTGCAATATATACATTTACATAGACCATTACATAGAAATAAAAATTTGAAGGGTGAATACATAAATTAATTTCATTTACATGGGCCAAAATGTATAACATCCAAAAATTTAGAGGCAAAATTAGAATTCTTGAAATTTTGGGTGGGGGGGGGGGGGGGGGGGGGTGTGCCAAAATGTATAACATCCAAAAATTTAGAGGCAAAATTAGAATTCTTGAAAAAATTTTTTTTGGGGGGGGGGGGGGGGGGGGGGGGAGGTGTGGGCAGGGCCCCCCTTGACCTCCATGTGGCTCCGCATCTGCACGTGAGAACGTTTTTTTTTTTTTTTGTGTGTGTGTGTGTGTGTGTGTGGCTGAGATACATGTGGGAATGAAATGGGCATTACTTAAATTTTGATAAAGAATATTGCACATTTATGTTTAAGTGGAAATAATCATTCCAAAAGAAATGTCCATTCAGCCTGTATCTAGTCACACCAAATACCGTAATGGAATGAACCGAGAAATGACTAATCCATTCCGAAGTTCATTCATGTCTGGCAAACGTACCTTTAATACTTTTAGGATCATACACATTATTACATAACAATTGTACCACATTTTGTGACAATTATTAATGGTACTACATATCATTGCATGTAGTACAATTGACAAAGTATTGGGGAATCTTAGGGCATATGTTAAGGTTCCAAAAATAGAATAAATAAGGGAGACAAACACAGAACCCCACACCGGACACTGAAACCCACACTGTACCCCTTGATTATTTCCATTTTTAAAACCTTAACATATGCCCATTGTGCTCTTAGGGCATATGTTAAGGTTTTAAAAATGGAAATAAACAAGGGAGACAAATATTGAACCCCACGCCGGACATTAAAACCCACACTGTATCCTTTGTTTATTTCAACTTTTAGAGCCTTAATATCTGCCCTAAGGGCACCATATTAACAAAACCTATAAAATAATACAATAAATATTGTACAATTAATTAAGTCTATAAAAAAAAATTACTACAACTAAAAAGTAAAAAGAGAATGAAAGATGAGAACTTTTTAGCAAAAAAGAGCGGTTATGTAAGGTTTTTTGCATTGGTAACCGGCCATGCAAGTTGGAGAAGTGAATTTCCCAAAAACAACTTCAATTTTTAATGAGTGTTTGTCTTCCATCTAAGCCTCTCGTACAACCCATCTTGTGGTAAAAATATGTCCGCATGTGCAGACGAAACTACTAGGACCTATCACAGCCGGACCCACGAATGATAGCTTCTTCGAGGTCTGTCTTCAGGTACGCTCTCATTCTAAATTCTTCAATCTTCAAAACCCTAACAGCACCTCAAATTACAGTCTTCTAATCATTTTGGTGACTTTGAGCTTCAATTATCAACTCTGATTATCATAGTTTTATACATACATATATATATATATATGTGTGTGTGTGTGTGTGTGGGAATGATTTAATTTTGCGTTTAATTTCTTCGCAGACTCAACCTTGCTTGGAAATTTTCAAAAACACATGATATATCGAAGCCTGTACGAAACTTACAGGTTTAGCTATCTTTCAGTTTGTGTACTAGTATCTGAAGATATCTATATATAAATGGGTAATGTTATGCTGCCCAAATTTTGAATTTCAATTTGGTTTCGAAATGATTTAACACTTGTACTATATGCTGTGGTTAAGGGCAGAGCCCCCCATTTTTTGAGTTTTTTTTTTTTTGGTAAATTTATACAATATATATAAAGTTATAACTAGCCCCTACTAAATTCTGTCAAAACAATTTTATTTATGATATATGGTCTCAATTGTGGTTCAGCCCACTTTAAATATTTGTCCCATCAAATTATATTATCACTTTTTAATTTCAACTCAAATTATATTACCATCAGTCGAGCTTTATAAATTAATTTAGGTGATCAACTTTTATTATATAAAAAAAAAAAAAGTGATATACAAAAGTTCGAACTCACATGTATGAACAACAGACCCAATAAACAATTGAGTAATGCATGTCTAGTGGTGGAGCCAGACAAAAACAATTGGGGGGGCCAAGATTGAATGAGGGCACATGTAGTGGTGGACATATATAGAGGCGAATTTTTTGAGTCTAGTTATATATGTCTTTTAGTAAATTTTTTTGTATATCATCGTTTTTAGATAATAAGGGATGATTGTTTGTTATAATTTATAAAGCTTGATTAAGCTATTGGGTTGGACTAGTAGTAGTAATAACATTTATTTTGCACCCAAACCACTAGCATGTATAATACATCCTAAACCTGTTGTGAATTTTTAAACCCCTAACCAAACAAATTGAGTAATGCTATGCTTTTCCAAATTTGCATCCCAAATGTGATTTTCAACACAAGTGGTACTGGTCCACTTGATTTTCATTTTAGGATGTTGAAGTCGTCACACCATTATTAAAGTTGATCCCACTGCCACATGTGCTGGAACCATTTGGGATGCCTTACATAATATTGAAGTAAATTGTAGAAGTCATAACTTGGTGGGGGGGGGGGGTGGTATTGCAATTTGTAAATCATCTAGAAACTTGAGAACTACACATATACATAGAAAAATTTCCCAAACTTTGGGGTGGCCAAAGCCCCCTAAGGCCTGTTAATAGCTTCGCCCATGTACATGTCTATTCAATCTGAGCCCTCCCTAACTAAAAACCCTGGCTACAACTAACAAAGCATCTGGGAGCCAAGTTTGAGATTCTGATTTAGGAAGCAATGCATTATTCTAACTGTATTTGGTTTTGGTTTACAGAGGAATGCCAACAGTAAAACTTGCTAAATCACAGTGGGTATTCAGAAAATTGCTTCAAAGACATCTTTTCAAGAAGTATATAAACAAGTTTTACTTCTTTCACCATGTCAGAAATGAAAGTTCTTAATGTTGTATGATGCCACTGTGACCCTCGGCTTCCAAGAGAAATTGTTTTGAAGGACTAATTTTTTCCTAAAGTAAACCAAACATAGGACAAATATACCACTTTCGATGCCTTAGTGAAGCTTATTTGGTCTGCCAATATGTTAAGTCTTGTTTTGCTTGACTCTTGTCACAGCAAAGCTGTTTTCATCATGTTCTGAACTACTATAAACCATTGCGTTGGACAAAAGATACACGAAGTGTGATGGATAGGGGAAAGCGACAAATAGTTACTCCCACATGGAGACCGATCCGCAGTCAATCGAGTTCCAATGACGGTTAGTTTTTATTTCCAACTTAAGTTTTTATCTACATGCCAGGTGATACTAATTTATGCTGCTTTGGTCTATAACCTGTCAGTTGTGCTGACAGAGCTTGCCAGATTATGTCTAGTATGCTTCGTTGTTTGTTTCACCTCTGAACTTCAATATTCTCATTCACGTGACGTAAGCCAACAGAAATCGAAAATTAACCTTGAATTGTTTTCTCTCCTTTTGTGGGCCCCTTAAAACTATGATTACTTTTTATCCTTCCTACCATAGTATGACAAGTTCCCATGTCTGATTACCCTGAAGAGCATCCATTTCCATTTTCATAGCAGCCACCCACTTAGGATTCTGGAGGGCCTCATGAACAGTACGAGGAATGGAGATCGAATCCACTTTACTAAGAAAGGACTGAAAAGAAGGAGACAAGCCTTGCTAGGAAATATACTGGGAAATAGGATGGTTAGAACTTTTAGATAAAAGAAAGCGAGCAGGAGGGCGACGAACTCGAGTAGGATAACGGGGAGAAACAATTTCAGTAGTAACATCAGAAGATAAAGGAAGAGGGATACATGAATCCGAAGAAGACGTTGGCAGGGAATCAGAGGAGCGTGGGCGACGGGAGTAAACCTGTAATGGATCACTGGTGACAACAGGGGCAGGGAATCACCGGTGGAGTCTAGAATAGGAACAGGACGGGGTAGAATAGACTCATCGGATACAACTGGCTCCACTGGTGCCTGCCCTGCAGAAGAAGAAAAACCTGGAAAAAAAGGAACAGTTTCCAGAAAAGTAACATTCAGAGAATGTTATAAATGACGGGTAACAGGATCAAAACATCGATACCCCTTTGACATAGACGAGTATCCCAAGAAAACACAACAAATAGCTTATTATCAAGTTTTGTGCGAGTAGGACTCCTATTTTGAACGAAATAAGTACACCCAAACACACGTGGTAAAATGGTAAAGAGAGTGACATCAGGCTTAAGACAATGAAGGGGTGCCTTCCTAGCAAGAACATGACTGGGAGTACGATTAATAAGATAGGTTGCAGTGAGTACTGCCATGTGCCAAAAATATTTTGGGACATTCATACCACACAAGAGGCATCGCACCACAGACATGAAGTGGCGGTTTACGTTCCGCTACACCATTTTGTTCAAGGGTGTAGGGATAGGTAAGTTGTTGAAGAATCCCATCTTTATTAAGAGCCGCCCTAAAGTCATCAGTGATATACTCGCGACCATTATCTGACCGTATATTACGTACAACAGTATGAAATTGAGTTTTAATCATTTGCAAAAAATTTCGAAAGTGTGTAAAGACATCAGATTTTCTTTTCATAAGATAAACTCAAGTACAACGAGTATAATCATCAATAAAAGTGACATAGTAACGGTGCTGGGATAAGGCCGTGACAGGGGAAGGGCCCCAAACATCTGAGTGAATGAGCTCAAAGGCACTGGGTGCCCTATGCATGCGTGGAATATAAGAAGTGCGAGTATGTTTAGACAGTTCACAAACCACACAATTAAAATGAAAATCCTTGCAAGCTTTATTAAAAGAAGGAAACAACCAACACAAGTATTGAAAGTTTGCATGTCCTAGACGAGCATGCCACAAATCTAAAGTTTTAACGCTAAAAACATAGTTATTAGAATTCGGTAGGATGGAATTATTAGAAGCAGGTAAACTAGTAGCTTGCAGACTGGAGATAGACATCCCGGAAAATGAAGGAGCATCAAAGTAGTAAAGGCCGTCACGCTCATGCCCCCTGCCAAAAATCTTCTTCGAAGTCAGGTTATGCAAATAGCAACAATCGAGTGAGAACACAACATAACAATTATGAGATTTGGCGAGACGATTAACCGAAAGAAGATTATAGGCAAAATTAGGAACATAGTAGACAGACGAAAGAGTAATATCTGGGGACAAATAAGCGTCACCCTGACTATGAACAGGAACATAAGACCCATCAGCAATACAAACCGACTGATTAATAGAGGTAAACGGAGAAGAAAAAACAGAAGACTCACCAGTCATATGGTTATTGGCACCAGAATTCAGAATCCAAGTGGGGTGAGTGGACTTACCATGAAGAGTAGTAGGATTACCAGTGGCAACAGCAGCGGTGGGTCCATACGAAGAAGAGGGGGTCCCCAGGCCCAAGTGAGACTGCAACTGGGCAATCTATGACTGAAGCTGTCCAAAATTCGGTGAAGGCGGAGTGACTTCAACCACAACACCTGTACGGGGAGCACCTCTCCCACGACCACTAGGGGGTCTACTTCTAGCAAATTGCTGTCTCATCTCTGGGTGGAGGTCAAAACAGCGATCGATAGTATGACCAGGCTTACGACAATGCTGGAAAAAGAAACGTGAACCCGTAGGACAAGGGCCTGAAGGTGCAGCAAAGGCCATCTAATCTGGAATAGGAGCAGGTGAAGACGGCCCGGTAACAGGAGAAATAGAGGTAATGCGACGCCGTCGTTCATCACCCTCCACAGTTGCAAAAGCCTCAAATAAAGAGGGTAGAGGGACAATATTAAGGATCTGGGTGCGAAGAGCCTCAAACTCGGGTTTTAGGCTCATTAAGAACCGGTAGGTATGACGGCGATCCAGACATGTGGTCTCAACTTGAGACGATCTCAACAGCACCGTCATTAGGGAAGTCACTAATAGGCTCATACTGAGAGAGCTCCTCCTAGCGGGTCTGCAGGTACCCAAAATAATTTGCAACAGAGAGGCGCAAGGTAGACTGGGAAGCATGTGAAATATCCTGATAAAGCTCGAAAACACGAGAATCACTATAAGCATACGCATACATTTTATTCAGGGCTGTCCAGAGATAAAAAACATTGCGATGGTACATGAACATATTATAAACACGCTCTTCCATAGAATTAAACATCCATCCTAAAATGATACAATTATCGGTATACCATTCTTCATACTTAGGATCAGATTCGCCTGGTGATTTTTCCTTGCCAAGTAACCACCTTATCTTACGCATGCCTTCGAGAAAGAGACGTAGTGAATTAGACCAGGCATGAAAAATTTTTCCAGTTAACAATACACTAGTAACACGTTGAGCCAGTGTAGTGTGGGAGATAATAGCAGGATCCTTATCTTTACCAGTAGTAGTTATGGTAATACAAAACCGAATGAAGCACAATCCACAAAAATTGAGAGAGAACCAAAAAACTGCAGCAATAATCAAGGCTGGAAACTCGGCAAACAAACAGTCACAGCCGAATACTCGGCTAAGAAATAATGGGTAGTTGGACACTCGGCAAGCCCAAACAAGAAGACGAAGAGCACGAAGGTGGCTCTTAATACATCACAAGCTGCCCAACAGGGGCAAAAAGTGCAGCCAAGGGCTGCAGAGACAGAGTCGAAGGCTCTGTGGTGTGCCGCAAGGCCTGGAGATCTCTAGTGACTTGCGGCTAGGGGAGAGGGCTGCGGCTAGGTGGAGAAGGGCTGCTGGTGGTGGCGCAGGGAGGTGGAGAGGGCTGCGGCAAGGGCAGGGGAAGGAGGAGAGGGCTGCGGCTAGGGCAGGGCTAGGGTTGGTGAAGGCTCTGATACCAAAAAGAATTGGGAAAATGTTCAGTATATTATTTTCATCCCAAAGTTTATATAGATTACAAGAGAGCAAAAAAAAAAGAAAGAGAATAAGATAAAAAAAAAAGACAATAAAAACTATCATAACTATGGTCAACATGACCCATAAATATAAGAATAAAATCCGTAATTAATTCCTAATTCCAACAATGCCGTTTATGATCCTGTTTTTATCAGTTTATCTGAAGTTTTGGCCTTGAATATCATTAACTATTTTCAGAACCACAAATTCTTGTAGAATGCCAAAACCGTTGTTTATTATTATGGTTTTACGTCCCTTACAAGGTTGCCCATGTGTTTCTTTATGCTGTGTTTGGTTGTGGGTTTAGAGAAGGAAAAGAAAAGGGAAAGGAAAACCATTAGGAAAGCTAATTCAATTGTGGTTTCCCATTTGTTTTCCTTCATGCTTAAATAACATTTTAAGTATTCAAAGTTTCCTAGATATTTTTGTAACTAAACGAAAAAGAGAGGAATGACTCACAAAATTTAAAGGTTTACTTTATTCCTCAATCCTCACCATATACCCAAATAAAGGAAAGTGCTTTCCTTGGTATTTTCCTTTCATTTCCCTCACTACCATGAGCCGGACGGAACCTCGATGTAAATATGCAGAAGGTCTGGCGAAGGATGTCAAGTTAGATGCTGGAAGTCATGTTCGAGAAATGCATTGCAGTGTTTCTGCTTGTACTTCAAATGTTCAACGTGCCCATGAGGAAGTTAGAGTTATAGACAAATCAGCTGAGTCAACTTTACGTACCAAAGCGTTGCAGGATAATGTTGAAGGCAGAGTTCCAGAAGTAGAATCAATGCAGTCTTCTGGGAGGCATTCAATATCACTGGACGTAAGATTTTAATTATTTAGTGCCCGTTTGGGATTGCTGTGCGAGTAAGAGATTTTTTCCTTTAATAGATTTCCAAAAAAGCAGCAAATTGTAGGCTTCTGATTTAAAGGTTTTTTTTTTTCCTTTCATTCAACTTTAAAGTCGATTGGATATTTAGAAAAAAAAAAAAAAAAAACTGTGAAAAGTGTGCCAAACTCACTAAAATCTCTCAGTAATCCGAAGTGATTGTTGGTCCCAAATAAGCTAATCCAAACGTGCTCAAAATCTTGTGAATACGTGTAATGCTGTGGATATTTTTGGTATTCTTGCTAGCTCTCTTTTACTATTCACACTGAGCATTTTAGAATGTTTGGACTTTTTTTTTTGAAATCCAAGTTAAGTGGCAGTTCCTTAGATTCTTTGTTGTTTGTCATCTATTTTTTAAGTTTTTTATGATTTTCTGTATGGTTATGCTTCTGCTTCTCCTTGTCCCCCTCTTCCTGCTCTCTTGCCGAATGCGAGCTTGCGTGTGCTCACTTTTTGCATCTACTATGCAGCTAGGGGCTTCCTTAATGCATTTCATTAAGGGAAAAGAGTATGTTGTTCAGCATTTGATCTTCTCTTTTTTATCAATCTTATACGTGACTGTGTTCATGTTTGTGACTTTTTTTCTCTTTTGAATTTTTTTACTCACAGCGGATCTACACAGAAAAAGATTGAGGAGGAATTGGGAGTTAAAATCATATTTCCATCATCAAAGGAGGAGGATTCTATAAGTAAGTTTCTTGTTCTTTCAGACTATCACTATTTATTGTGACCGTAGTGAACTAGTGACGGTTGTTAAATTTCCATCATTATTTTGAAGCTTCGACTTATTATAGCTGTCTATGATTGTACCTTAATTGACCGGACGGAGACATATTTATGGTCTCATATTCCAAATAATGCATTGTTAACTTTTTTATTTATTCTGCTTCAGATACATTAATTCCAATAATTAGATGAAGTTGATGGAGCATCAAAATCACCGATTTGGCAGAAAAGATTAGGGTCACGCACTAAAATCCTCATTTTCTAAAATTAAAATTTCAAAATAAAGAGTAGGCAAGCATAAACTCTGGTTTCTTTCTTCTGCCAGATTGAGCAACGGGAATCACCAGTTTCAGCAAGTCTCCTCAATGTTGCTTATATTTCTTTCTTAGCATTTATACTACGCCATGGATCAAGTAAATCTTCATTATAGTTCTCAAATTCAAGCCCCCACCACCCCCACAACAAGAAAAAAAAAACACAAAAAACTTTATAGCTGTCATAACTTTAGTTTCGTACTTGTTCCTTTTTCACCTGTGTCTATGGGGTGGATTCTGAACTGTATCCTTGTTGTATGTGAAATATGTGATGTATATATTATGTGTCCATATTGTATTTGTGTCAATTGAAATTTGTGATGGATTGGCACCGTCAGCTATATCTTCATGACGTCCTGTATTTAAGTTATTCTTAAATGGATGTTTGCAGTCATCGAAGGCATATCCCCTGAAAGTTTGCAGAGAGCTTCAGAAAAAGTACAAATGATAGTTGATGAGGTCAGTTACAATTGATGTATTTAAAAAGCTTCCCTATGGCTAAAAATCTGATTTTAAGATATTTGTTTCATCTCCAGAGTTCTATTATTTCAACTTATTTGTCAATGGCTTGTATGCCATGCACGTGAATAATTGAAACTGCGACGAAGTTGCATTCACCAATGCAACCTTATAAAACAGGGATGAAGTTGCATTGGCCATTGCCTTAAGTATCTATGTTACATGCACTCGGCCTACGAGTATTTGTGGGTGTATGTCCGATGTTCAGACTTCTCATATTCATGAATCTAAGGACATAGTGTCCATGCCATACATCTATAGTTTTCTTTTATTTATATAAAGTAAAATATGGTTGTGTAAAATAAGGGTGAGCATTCCTTCCATTTTGAAGGAACTTTGTGATTGAGACTTTACTATATATGCTATATGCTATTATACAAATAGCTATTTCTTGGTGTGTGTCCAACTAGAAGTGTAGGACACTATATATGCCTAGTGTGTCGAGTTTCTGTCTATTAAGAAGTGGCCATGTAATGCAGTTATGTATTGTGGCCGTGTGGGAGAAAGTGTCTTATGAAATGTGTTTTGGCTTTATATTTGTATGAATTGTGCTCAAAATGTGTTCTTGTTGTTCCTTGCATTGCAGCCTTCTGAATTGCTTCTTTTCACTTGGTGCCTTTTCTTTATTTCTTATGCACACCCAATTACTATAGCCCGATTACCATTTAGAAGATACCATAAAAAAAATCCTATATATGTTTTCGTATAGGAATTTTACCCCACATACGACAAAAGCATGATTTAAATTTACATATTCGTTCTGGCAGGTAGTTAATAGCAGACAGCTTGACTACTCTCACTTCGTGTCCCTGCCCTTAGCTATACACTCTGAACTGGTTGATAAGCTTGTCAAGTTTCAAAATTGTATTATGGGGATATCTGATCTATACCAAGTACCAAAGTCTTCTGCCTTATCAGGTATATCGAGAATTAAATTATTTGATTTGTTTGACAGAGTTGTTCTTTTAGGCTATGTTTGGTTTGCAAATTTAGAAGAGAAAAAGGAAAGGGAAAAGGAAAAGGAAGATTATTTTCAACGTGTTTTTCGTAGTGCATTCCTCCATGCTTAAATAATATTAGAAACAAATTTTTTTCAAAGTGCACTAGGAACTCAAGAAAAGAGGAAGGTAAGTGACTCATAAAATGTGGAGGCTGGGTTGAATATATTTTTCTCATTGCATTTCTTTTCCTTCCTGTTTTCTCTTTATTTTTCTTATTGACCTAACGAATTGCAATTTCTTGAAGCCTTGTGTTAGCTATCTCTCTCTCTCTTGGTTGCGCGCTCGAGCTCTGTCTTTCTTTAGTCCTTCCTATCTTGCTTTCTTTTTTTTATTTCTTTATGTGGTTCTTTTCCCCGGTCTTTGGGAGGAGGAATGGGAAGTTTGGCTGTCCCAGGTTTCTTCCCGCTTTTTTTTGGATCGTGTAATATATATATTTTTAACTGATGTGCTTTTCATATGGCAGACTTGGGAATTGAGAAATCCATATTCATTAACCCAAAAACGTTTCACTTAACTGTACTCATGCTGAAATTGTGGAACAAGGACCGAGTTGGTGCAGCTGCTGAGGTTTTGAGGGTAAAGTTCTACAAATCAGATAACTATTGACAGACTGAAATTGTACATGATGATTAAAAAGTTCCATGTTATCACAGAGTGTCTCCTCAAAAGTGATGGATGCCTTGGACAACCGTCCGATCTCTATCAGACTTAAAGGGCTGGTGAGATTCTTCCCTAAATTCATGTTTTGTTGTAGAATTTATTTTTTGCTTTTAAGGCTATAACACCGAGGAAAATACCTTTATTACTTGGTTACTAAGGAAAACAATGAGAAAAATAATAAAGAAAAGGAGAATAGTGTGAAAAATAAATTAAAATTTGTGAATTTTGTTAGTCACCTTCATTCTTCTTTTAGTGGATCCCTATTATATTTTGGAAAATATTAATTTCCAATGTTAGTTAAGTATGGAAACCATAGTAGGGAAATAGGTATCTATCTAGTTTTCTTGCACTTTCCCTTTCCTTATCTAAATCTGCAAACCAAACATAGTCTAAGGAACCTTGTAATCTTGCTATTATATTTTTGCTTCCATTTTCACCATTGGCATCGCTCCTATTCAGGTTCAGGGTGAATGAGTTGGTGCTTGGTGGTTACTTTATTCAATTTATTGGTTGAAATTATATATTAATGACTCTCTCAATTACAATTGAGAATGGCTCCGTGACATTAGTGATTATGGAGCTAGAGTGTTAGATAATAGCTAAAAAATAACCAATAGTGTGATATGGATATGTACTTTTTTTTTTTTTTTTTTTTTTTTAAGTTCGTAAAATTGTTGCTCTTATTGTTCTTGCTGTACTTGCTACATTCTTCTGATATATATATATATATATATTTGACAATATCGGAATGGAAACTGCTAGCCGCACTCCATAGATTACCAAATGCACTCCATGGAGTGCATGATAATGATAATACCACATGCTTTTGGAGTGGTACCATGGAGTACATTTAGTAATTTTTGGAGTGCGAATAATATTTCCCTATCCGAATTTGTCTTTATATATTCTTTTCAAAAACCCACTATTTTCTTGAAACTTCACAATCACTTGTTGAATATAAAGTTGTCCACAGCATTGACACCCCCTTAGCATGAATATTAACTTTGTTCTTGTTTTAGTCTTTGCTTCCTCATTACAGAACACTTGAATTAGGTCTATTGAGGATTTGAGTGCAATCTCATACACTGTTAGCATTTTGTATCTTTGATATCGATAAAAGCACTATGGTACTTCTATAGATTTGTGTAACATTCATAGACTTGAAGATCCCAGTGGAAAATAGCATTTAAAAGTCTTGGCAGCATCTAAAGGTTAAATTGGTAGGATATGCAGAGTTGGCTTCCCTTTTTAAGTATCCTAGGCTGAATTTATTTTTTCCCCTGTGCGCGCGCGTGTGTGTGTGTGTGTGTGTGTGTGAGAGAGAGAGAGAGAGAGAGAGAGAGAGAGAGAGAGAGAGAGAGATTGTGTTACATTCATAGACTTGAAGATCCCAGTGGAAAATAGCATTTAAAGTCTTGGCAGCGTCTCTTTCCATCTTGAAATGTTAAATTGGTAAGATGTGCAGTGTTGGGTTCCCTTTTTAAGTATTCCTAGGCTGAATTTTTAATTTTTTTCCCCTGTGCGCGCGCGCGCGCGTGTGTGTGTGTGTGTGTGTGTGAGAGAGAGAGAGAGAGAGAGAGAGAGAGAGAGAGTGCTTTTGAAGGCAGCGGGAGTGCTTCTTTGATTCATGAAAATATGGTATTAAGACCAAACTTGTTTCCAGAGAGAGAGAGAGAGAGAGAGAGAGAGAGTGGGGATATTAGTGTGGGTGTGTCTTTGTTGATTCTTGAAAATATGGTACTACGACCAAACTCTTTTCCACTTGCAGGAATGTATGAAAGGTTCTCCGGCCAGGGCACTTGTTCTCTATGCTCCTGTAGAAGAAATTGGTAGAGAGGACCGACTTTTGCGTGCCTGTCGTATCCATATGTTCTCAGCGTGTCTGTTATTTACTTTATGATGTAGTTTTTAAGTAATAATACTTAGAAACTAATCATAAATGTTGGCTCTCTGTATTATTCCTATGAATCCTTGTCATTCTTTAACTTTCTTAGAAGTCATTATTGATGCATTTGTTGAAGCTGGCCTTGTCCTTGAAAGAGACGCTCAACATCATTTGAAGGTATGGTACATATCCTTTATGTAGTTTATATTTACCCTCACTAGTCTTCAAGTATTACCTTTTCTTTTAATTTTTGTTTTGTCCTTTTTAGGGCCTATTTTTTCCCATTTCAAATATACACTCGTTATGCACTCTTAACACTGTGATGTTCATGTTTTGTTAATGTAACATGTCTGTCATTACTGCTAGCTATACTGTTAAAGTGAGTTTGGCATCAACTTTCTTCCACATTTAGCTCCGTCCACCATCTCTTGTTATCTTATGTTGTGGTGATACTTGGTTTATGGAGAACTTGTTGAGGAACAAGCTCTGCTTTTATGGTGTGCTAGGTTGTGGCAGTCATGCATGGTTTCTTTTTCTTTTTTTTTTCTTCTTGAAATTGCTCATTTAAGTTAGCGACTTTGCAGCACTGGTATTACTCGAGGGTCCTGGAAAAGCTTGAAATTCTTAAGGTCGTTTTGGGACTGCAGAAAACAGGATTAAGTTCAGTCCCACAAACAACTTGTTATAGTAGTAGTTTTAGATCGTGTATGCCCGCGCAATAAAAGGGCGACTACGGACAATGAATTGACTTCGGTCTTTAGCCTATATGGCTCCTAGCCTTCCTCTTTCCTTCTTTTCTAGCCTACCTCTAAAGTAGAACTGGTTCTGAGCCTTCCCAATTAGCCCCTTATGTCTGAACTTCGATCCTTTTATGCATTAAAGGGTGATTCCCGAGCTATATGTTGAATGACAACACTGTTATAACTTCATTACTGTATTGATCTTATCATTGTTCACCAAGGATGTAACCTCTGTCTGCTCATGGGAATCTCTAGAAACTAATAAACTGTATGCATGTTTCTATCTTTCTTACCGCCCATCTGGTTGTATTTTCACTTGGGTGTCTGATATAATGATGGCACGTTTTAATTGTTTAACTGAATTGCAGTTGCATGCCACCGTGATGAATGCAAGGCACAGAAAGAGGTGCTATACTTTCTCACTATTCTTTTGCTTGCTTATTTATTGATGCTTCATTAATTTCAGTGTTTCGGTTTTCCTATCAGTGGTGTTTGAGTTTCTTTTCTCACCACTATGGTTTCACAAATTTGGTTCCCAACATGTGGTGGTGGATAGAAATTTTGAGGTATTGAGGGTACCATGTAGGACTGACATGTGGCAGTCCTACATGGTACCCTACAGCCAGTAAGAGTGGATCTTGTTGATGGGACTTTTCCTGCACGTAGGTGGGTCCTCTCTCATCTGTTGCAGGGTACAATGGGGGCTACCACGTGGTACCTAAAAATTTCCTCGGCCGAGGAAAAAATTTCAGATGATCCCACTGCCACATCATTTGGGACCCGCATTTGAGAGAATTTTTTTTCGAATCATAGAATTACACTCACCTGTGTGTCTAACAATTGAAACTTAAATTAATCAGCAAAGAGAGGACCAGAAAGGAGAATTCATTCGACGCACGAGCCATTTTCGAGAAATATGGATCTGAGGAATGGGGGGAGTATCTTGTTCGTGAAGTTCATCTTTCGCAAAGGTTTGCATATGACGAAAATGGGTATTACCGTTGTATCACTTCACTTCCTTTCCCAAAAAGCATGCAAGTCGATTGAATATATTACATTTTAACGGGAAAATACGTGCAAATACTTGGTTTGGATTGTTGTTTTCTAATTTTAATTTCTTATGTTCTTTAGCTAGTTTTGTACTGTATGGAGGCTACCGAATTTCACTTTTGGGTTGAAGCACTTTTGGACTTGCTTGTGTTAAACGTCCAAACAAGTTAATGTGTATTGCATGTGTTTCGTGTCCAGAAAAGCACATTTGGAGGGAAACGTGCATTTCACAAGTGATTCAAACTGGTCCTAAGTTTGATTGTCTTGAACTTTTAGACTTTATAAGTTCGCATGGTTATATGCCTAGCTATATGGGTTTGTCTGGTGTTTTGCAATCTTTCACAAGTTCAACGTCTTCTCATCTTTGTATTCGTGGACAACAGTAACATGGTTACCATTCTCATTTTCTATTAACATCGTGTTGGTTCGGACAAAGAATCTGTTTTTTGAGTGATTTTAGATTAGGTATGAACTAATAGAAGTTCATTTAGCAAATAATTGAATGTATAGAACCATTCTGAGGGTCTGTTTGGGAATGTTGAAAACATGATCGGGGGCATTAGTATGCCAACACGAACACCTCCGCAACTTAAAAGTAGGTAGACAAACACAAAACTTTTTAGAATTGATCTTTCTCTGAAATACAAAACCGATTTGTGTTACCCAAACAACCTCTTGAGATGTCCCAAATAGCCCTTACGCCTCTGTATATGTTCAGTTTCCCATACATGTTTGCTCTCAAGTTGCCTTATATTTGGAGATTCCAAAATTTCCATTACATGTCATCATGTAAAGCTTGTTGGTGTTCAAAGAAAAAATGTCTGAATTTTCTGTACTAAAGGAGGGGAGGGTGAGGAGAGAGAATATCCATGTCAGGGCTGTGAAGGCAGCTCTTTTTCATATTTCCATTCATGCCCTTTCCATTCAGGCAATTGTTGGATGACAACCTGCATCAGACAAGGAAAGGAAGTTAAAATTCTCATATGAAAAGTGTTCTTTAATGATTCCAATAGAATTTAGGAGAGATGAAAACTGTAAGTTAAGATCCAATGATTTGCTACTTTGAGCAAGTTTGGCATATTTTGACAATACTAAGGGTCTGTTTGGGAATGCTTGGAACAAGAGCAGGTACAGTCTTGTTCTCATTTCTGGCTCTTATGAAAACTATCTTGGCGGTTTGACAAAGAACCTGCTCTAAGGGTGATTTTAGATCGGCACATACTCTCCCGTGATAAAAAGATATTTACCAAACAGTTGAATATGTAGTATCGGTTCATTTATGAACCACAAAATTGTTACTAGACATTCCCAAACAGCTCCGAAGGGACCGTTAGGGAATCCAAAAATCTGGTTAAATAGTTCTTAAGTGAATAGCTTCAATAAATTCAAGTCCTTGGCAGATGAAGTCTCTCTCTTTATCTTTACATAACTAATCTTGTATGCATCTTCTCAAATGAAAAATCAACAAGAACATATTGTGAAGGGGGGCTACAAACCAGGCCATCAGAATCTGGTTTACCAACCACTGTCTGACAAGCAAGTCTCCAATTTTTTGGATTCTGCAATTGCCCATTAAAGCGAATATTAGTCTTTGTGATGAAATTGAAAGGATAGGCTTTGGTTAGCGGATTTAGCGAAGGAAAGAAAACCAAGAAGAAAAAGTAGTTCTTAGTGTCTTCCCTAGTATTTTCCTTCATACTTAATAGCATACAAAAAATAATTAAAAAAATTCCAAAACATAAATAACTCAAGAAAAAAGAAACAAAATACAAAATTTTAATTTATTTGTCGGCAATTTTTTTGCCCGATTTTCTCATGGTTTTTCTTATTAACTACGAAGAAAAGTAATTTATTAGTATTTTCTTTTCCTTTGCTAACTAAATCCATGAAACAAACAGAAATAATCAAGAATTGTATATCAAGCATGTTTTACCCGTTGGAGTTTTTCCTTCTCTATGTCGGTACGAAGGCTTAGCAGCTCTTTCCCTTGAATAACCTAACAAAGTATCCAAAAAAATATCAGAGAAAAAGTCTAAAAGAAAAAAAAAATTCGATGTATTTGTGATTATTTTTCAATTTTTATTTTTTATTTTATTTTTTTTTCTAGTTACAAGGACTATGAGAACATAAAATTTGTTACTAAAAAAAAAATTCTAATATTGGTCACCTCAACAATGCATGTCCCACATGTTCCTCCTCCAGCACAGTTCAGTAATGGTCTGGCCTGAAATTGATTAAAGACACCAAACTATGGTTCAGCAATTTATGAAGTCAAACAAAAAAAAGTTCATTTGGGTATATTGTCCACTTCAACATCTTCATTGATTTCACACTTCGCTTTTAAAACAATTAAGGCCCCATTTGGCAACCACATTTGAATTCTTTTGGCCGGTCCAAAAGCAGTTTGTGAACCATTTCACGAATCACAGTTTTATGCAATTGGCACCACCGTTAACCCTATCAACGATCTGTGCGAGTAGAAAAAAGAAAAAAACACGAAATTACATATAGAACACCAGATTTATCATTTACATGGTTCCCCCAAAATTAGAACCACCTATGGACCTACAAAGAGTTCCATTATCACCCAAATCCTTGCCAAACTGGGCCTAACCTATTTCCTAAAAATTGGGCTTAAATACAAAATATACCCTTGAAGTTTGGTGCATGTTTGGTTTTAGTCACTGTAGTTTCAATTGTGGCAATTTGGTCCCCTGAAGTTTTTCAATGGAAGTATTTTGGTCCAAATGTCCCATTCTGTTAGAAAATTTGACGGAATTCATCAACTGTTTTGCACAATTACGTTGATAAGCAGGTGGAGAGATTAGTTGTGTTCCATTTTTGCCCTTAAAAAGTGTGACAGTGCTTAATATGTGAGTAAATTCAATCAAATTTTCTCACAAAATTGGACATTTAGAACACAATTGAAACTACATGGGCTAAAACAAAACAGGCACCAAACTTCAAGGATATATTTTGTAGTTAATCCTAAAAATTGGAAGTCATAATTTTGGACTATGTGAACACAAACTAATTAGGCTTACCAATAGAACAAGAGTACTTACATATGGTCCATATAACTCTATATTAGAATCCAACATTATATCTCTAAGTTTCTGTCCGCCACAAGCCTTGCGAAAATGCACATCTGGTGTTCCATCTGGAAGTAATACAGACTATTAACAAAAAAAAAAAAAAACACAAACCTATTAGCAAAAAAATCATTTCTCAAGAAATTAAACGCGCAATTAACAATAAATGCAAAATTAAAGTTTTTAATTTAACTTTTATTTTTTTTATACTCACACTAACAAATGCGAATTTGACCGAAGTCGGTTCATCTGATGTCGTAGTTTCTGATTCGCGCTCTGGGATCATTCCAACGGCTCGGATTTTCCATTTGGAGAAGCTTAGAGGTTTAAATGTTTTAAGGGTTGTTTGGTTTTTTTGGCTAAATTTAGCTGAGAATGCTAGAGAAGATAAACCATAGGAGTTCAGTTGAAGAACTCCCATTTTTTGTATTTCAAAGAGAAAAGTATGATATATTATATAGTTGGTCTTATAGTGGATTGGGATACTCATTGTATATATATGTTTGTGGCAAAGTGTGTGGTTCTCATTTATCTTATCTAGTTTGATATGGGGATGTTCAGTCATTCAGTGGTTATTTGTGTGGGACAAAACAAAGCCAGAAGCCACATTCAAGGGGAAAAACATAGTGTGAGGAATAATTTTCTAATAATACTACCGTTTATAAATTTGAATTCCAAAAATTTGTTGTGTAAATGCTTTAACATTTGTACCACATGTTATTGTGTACCACATAACATTGTATGTGGTACCACTCTCATTGCATTTGTGATGTCTCAAATTCAGGATAATAGGATTACTCATAATTTTCACTGCTTGATTTTTATTTATTTTTTATTTTTTATATCAAAGATAACATTTCACTACTTGATTGACTATTACTCAATTGGGTTTTCATGACACCCCCCGCCCCAAATAAATTATTTTATTTTATTTTTTTGGGTTTTCATGATGGATGGAAAGAAAGGAAATTCCTAGGAAAGGAGAAAGGAAATGAGGAAATTTGGCTTATTTAATAAAAGTAAAATTTGCTGATTTTATAATGTCCTCTGTTCCCATGTTTATTCGTTATTAAGGAGATCTGAGTGCTCTTTTAAGGCCACAAATATCACTTTTATTTATTGTTTAGGTGTGTTAACCAATAACCACGGAATGTTTTTTCTTTGAGTAATACTTGGGTACAATTAAAGCCACAACCTTTTTTGCACAATCTCTATTTTGTGTCTATCTCTCTCTTAGTGGGCACTGTGGGGTCACTGGTACTGTGGGACCCATCAAGAGCTGGTACTGTGGGATCCATCAAGAGAGAGATAAACACAAAATAGAGGTTGTGCAAAAAAGGTTGTGGCTTTGGTTGGGCCCCAAGTATTACCCTTTTTCTTTTCTTCTTTTCCTTCTATCAATTGTAAGAACATCAACGAATTCACCAACTGAGATTCATAGGTAAAGGTTGAAATCAAAAAATAAATTTTGTTTAAATGCTCATCATATTTTCTCTCTACGCCCACATGCTCTGTATTGAAGAGCATCACTCATTCACTTGTATTACATATGAGTGTAAAATTTTTTCAAAAATATATTTGCCAAAAAAAGTTGGAAAGTGTAAACTTCATGGACCGACAACTCTTGTGGTTTAGTTTGATTACTATTTCTAACTTAAAAACGAAATCAAGTGTGATGTTATTTTTAAAAGCGGAGTCTGGATTTTTAATTAGGGGTTGGGGTTGAGGGGAATGAGAGCATTTGTGGTCACATAGGCCTCGACTATGTGGCATGTGTCTCATTCTAGTAATTATGTTGATTGTACATGAGAATGAGAAATTTTGTTTATCAAGTAAGAAATTCTCACTAAATAAAACTACAAATTTCTTACCTTTAAAACTCGAAAATGAACCTCAACAGATGCAAATACAAAGACGAAGAACACAACTATGATTATTTTAAGAAGAAAGGCATGCAAAACAAAACTATAATACTTATATTCAACGTAGCATTCAAACATGAATAGTACCAACCAATATGAATGTTGAGTAAAGAAGGAAATGCCTTGATTTTAGAGATAATTATTCCATTATCCATGATCTAGCTCCATTAATTGTTTATCATAACTGCTTTATAAATGCTGAATGTGTATATATATATATATATATGTATATACACACACGTATATATTAAACTGAGGGTATTTTTATCCATAAATTAGTCAATGATTTGAGAAAAATGACTAATTCCTAATTTACAAATGTAATTAGGGATTAATTTCTTCACAGAGTCTCTCATTTGGACTAATTTATATTAAATTGAGTGGGGAGGAAAAATCATATATTTCTATTTTTGAAAAAGAAAATTAAAATTTTATATTTTAGTATTTCATTAAACAAAGTTGAACCAATTGAAAATGAAAATGCCATTTTCTGAACTTTTGTCGTGGTCAAAAGATCATATTTGGTCATGCAATTTGACGGTGGAGATGAGTTTGGTGTCTCAATACAGCAGTAGGTCCATTTACTATTTTATAATATGGTTTCTTTGTTACCGTTACTCAATTATAAAAGAACATCTTTGAGTGCCTCATAAAAGTGGAAATATTTAAAAAAAAAAAAAAACATATAATAATAATAAACAGTTTTTGGGCATTGGATCCACATTTGTCAGAGGAAAACACATTACTATATGCACTCACGGACTGTTTGGTTCATAGATTCTTAGGGTGCATTTTGATTCCACACTAATACGGAGTATTACTAATAATTTTAAAATTTATCCTTATTTGGTTCATAGATTATTCATGGGTCAATTATAGAAACACCCGCTGTGATTAGGCCTTTTATCAAATACCCTCCTGTACTTTAAATTTTATCACTAATACCCCTGTGATTTGGACTAAAATGAAACAGTCACTTTTTCCATTAAAGTTAACGAAAAATTGATAAAAGTACAAAATTACCCTTATTACATGCTAATAATAACACCCTTATATGCTTAAATGTTTATTTAGACATAAGTGGTACATTAGTATATTATTTTGATATTACATTTATTGTTAAAGATCATTATGTGGTCACTTAGGGGTACCTTTGTGAGAGCGAATTTGACACACATACACAAAAAATTTTGGGGATAATTTTTTTTTTTTAGATCTTAGTACATCACTACACTGGATTTCACTGTGTGTGTGGTCAAGAGTAGATTAAAAAAAAAAACCTAACATATCACCAAGATTGTGTGTGTCCAAGAGTAGATAAAAAAAATTAAAAATATATCGCCAAGACTGTGTGTGTGTGTGTGTGTGTGTCCAAGGGTAGATCAAAAATTAAATAAATTTACTCTCATGAATGTACCTCAAAGTGACTATAAAATGGTCTCTAACAACAAATATAATATCAAAATAATGTAATAGTATACCCCATATATGCCTAAATAAATATTTAAGCATATAAGAGTGTTCTTATTAGCATGTAATAGAGGTAATTTCGTATTTTTACCCATTTTCCGTTAACTTTAACAGTAAAAGTGACTATTTCACTTTAGTCCAGACCACAAGGGGTATTAGTGATAAAATTTAAAGTATATGGGGGTAACTGATAAAAGGCCTAACCACAGGGGGTGTTTCTGTAATTAACCCATTATTCATTGAATTGTGGGTTCCATTGGATTTAGAATCCACTCAAAGATAGAAAATATGGTGGATTCTAAATTCTAGTTTGGAGGTAGATTCTCAAATATTATTGGGATTTTGGTTTTCTAATTTCATACTACCTAAATTAGCCCTTATATTTGTGGAATGTATAAATTAACATTATTCCTATTATGGGTAGCCTTCAAGGGTAGTTTATGTATTTAATATCATTCATATTTCATTTTCCTTAATCCAACCAAACACTGGATTTTAAATCCACCTAGGATTCTGCTCGTTAACCAAACACTTTGCAATGATTCAAATTCCTAGTAAATTAATTACTAGTATTATAATTCCTGGTAATTAGAATCCACCAACTAGGGCCGGCCTTGAGATGCCAAAATTTGGCCGACGCCTCAAGCGATTCTCAAAGGGGCTTAAAAAATGAGAGCTCTATACTAAGTTTTATAGAAATTAGGAAGAAATTAGAAGAAAATAGGCCTAAATATGATAAGTTTTATAAAAATTAGGAAGAAATTAGAAACCTAATATGATAAGTTTTATAGAAATTAGAAAAAAATAAGCCTAAAAATGAGACCTAAAAATGAGATTCCATGCGACGACTTCGCCTGTCACGCCCCGACGTAGCATAATTCAGGAAAGTATTTAATTTCCTTTATGGACTCGTAGGTCGTGACAAGTGAGTATGACCAATTGTCCCTGCAACAAATAACTTAACAACATTTCTAGAGCAAAGGATACTAACAAAAACATAAGCTCCGAAATAAAAACTTACTAAACTATTACAGCAGTCATAGTCTTAGGCACAAAACGCCTTATTCAAAAGTCTAAACTAGTTTATTACAAAACCCAAATTAAAAGACATAGGAAATATAAAACAGCCTCCTGGAAAGTCTCCTGACTCTAAGTAGCATAGTCAAAATACCCTGGCTGCTCCTGACCCTGAAAATCTGGACGTACAGTCCAGGACGCATCAACGCCGTCAGCTTATGAAAGCTGGTGAGCAAAATAAACAAGTGCTCGCAATGTATATATAAGCATATAAACAACGGTGCAATTTAACTTTTAAAGGCAATAAATTCAAGGTTCCAATTCCAACATAAGCCACGGGGGAAAATAAAGAAAGCAATAAATAAGCGACCATGCATGAGCAATGTAATATCTCATCTTTCTGACTCTTTTCTCTCAACAAAACTCAACACAACCAAACCATTATCTCAGATACCAGGAATACTATCCGATCGATATCCAAAACAGCACACCAAACTATCGCTTCAGATACCAGGAATAATATCCGATCGATATCTAAGCCACACTCAATACCATCATTTCGGATACCAAGAATACTATCCGATCAATATCCGAAACAAGCGCCCTAGATACCAGGAATAATATCCGATCGATATCTAAGCCGTACACAATATTACCACCATCGCTTCGGATATCAGGAATACTATCCGATCAATATCCGAAACGCGCGCCTTAGATACCAGGAATACTATCCGATCGATATCTAAGTTGTACACAACATTACCACCATCGCTTCGGATATCAGGAATACTATCCGATCAATATCCGAAACGCGCGCCTTAGATACCAGGAATACTATCCGATCGATATCTAAGTCGTACACGACACTGTCGCCTCCAATACCAGGAATAATATCCGATCGATATTGAGGTCGCACACCAGACCGCTACTCTTTACTCTTTTCACGCTTTCTCACACACATGCATGTTGACCCAACCTCAACCCTAATATGTATGTCAATGTTTCATAAATAACACCATTAGTAAATCACAAAGCCGGATAATCGTACGAGCATAAATTTTGGCCTTAGTTGTTCTGTTTCGTACAATTCTTTAAACATAGACCTTTAAAACAATATATTTGCCAAACAGTTCTTTAAAAACTTTTAAAACATTTTCCAAACAGTCCCTAATAAGAAAACATAGAAACTGCTCAAACTGCCTAGTCGCGCGAGCGGGTCGCGCGAGCGAGGTAGAGGTGATGTCGCGCGCGCGGGTCGCGCGAGCGAAGGGGAAGGCCAGATCGCGCGAGCGGGGGAGCTGGACAGGTCGCGCGAGCGGATCGCGCGCGCGAAAGGGGGAAATGGTCCGCGCGAGCGAGCCTCGCGCGAGCGGGTCGCGCGCGCGAGTTCTTGCAGAATGTCGTCTTCTTCGTTTTCTCCCCTGTTTCTGGTTTTCAAGCAGATTTTACCCATTTTCAGAATCTGTTCGTACTAGGACATGTGATATATGGTTCTCTTTAGTTTTCCGCGTAGATTAAGAATACGCGATCAATTTTAACTAATACGGGTTATATCGATTAATTTCTGCGATTAAAGTTAGAGTGACAAAACTTAAAATCAACAGTACATCGCGATACAGGTAAATAACTGCGTAGGATTCGAACCACAGCTTATCGGGATCAATATCTTTCATTCCCAATTTACAGAATCGATTTTGGTTACGATTTCTAAAACTTCAATTTTCAAGCTCTCATGGTGTATTGATATTTATATACATATATACACATATATACACTGAAATATACACATATAGACATTGAGAGTGAGTTTAAATTACTCACTGAGACGATTATACAGAAAATTAAAGGCCGAGAACTTCCGCCGTAATAATCCGTCGTCGAGAATTTCCCCCGCTCTTGATTTTGGTAGCCCAATATATATATATGACTATGTATGTGTGGTGTATTATGAGAGTTCTTGAGAGGAAGAGAGAAATGGAGGGAGATTTGAGAGAGACACAGTGAGTGAGAGAGAGACACTGTTATATACGTACACATATATATAGATAAAAATGTGTAGGCTCCAAGTAACTCCCAACAATCGCACGGTGTGGTTGAGCTCACATGCTCCCACACCCAGGACGCGATATAAACGCAGATTAAAACATAAACTGATATTTTACGGTTAAAATAAAAATACAGAAAATTATATTAATGTAGGAATTAAATTCCTGGTTTAAACAAAAATATAGATATCGATTTTAAAACCATATAAATATTTTCTATATTTTCAAATATTACGGTTTGGCCCCAGATAAATATTTATAAATAGAAATTAAATCAACTACTCATGAAAATAAAATGTAATATTTATTTTATTAATGATAATAAAATACAGGGCGTTACACCCTACCCACCTTAACAGAGATTTCGCCCCGAAATCTGAGCTAACTAATCCTGAAACAACTCGGGGTATCTAGTCCTCATGTCTGACTCTAACTCCCACGACGCCTCTCCTTCGTCATGATGCCTCCACTGAACCTTAACCAAAGGAACGTCTCTTCTTCTCAGCCTCTTGATACTCTGGTCAAGAATCCTCACAGGTCTATCCTTGTAGACAATATTCTGACTTGTCTCAATATCATCAAAATTAACCACATGTGAAGGATCCCGTATGTATTTCCTTAACATACTGACATGGAATACATTATGAACACCGGACATCTTTGGTGGCAACGCGAGCCGACAAGCCACTTTCCCAACAAGCTCCAAAATCTCGAACGGTCCGATGAAACGAGGTGCCAACTTCCCTCTCTTCTGACCAAAACGCACTACTCCCCGAACAGGTGAAACCTTTAGGAGTACGTGATCACCGATACTGAACTCCAAGTCCTTTCGTCGTCGATCCGCATAACTCTTGTGTCTACTCTGTGCAGTTTTCATTCTTTCCTTGACCAGTGAAATCTTCTCATTGGTCTCTCTCACCAAATCTGGTCCCAAAAGTTCTGTGTCTCCCACTTCAGCCCAACACAACGGAGATCGACAAGGTCGTCCGTACAAAGCTTCGAACGGCGCCATTCTAATACTTGAGTGATAACTGTTGTTATACGCAAATTCAACCAAAGGTAAGTGCGTCTCCCAAGACTCTTCAAAGTCAATTGCACAAGCTCTGAGCATATCTTCCATAATCTGATTAACACGCTCGGTCTGTCCATCGGTCTGAGGATGGAATGCAGTACTCATCTTGAGCGAAGTTCCCATAGCCTTCTGCAAACTTTCCCAAAATCCCGAGGTAAAACGTGCATCACGATCTGATACAATCAACACAGGCGCACCGTGCAGTCGCACCACTTGTTGTAGGTACATTCGACTCATCCTTTCTACTGGGTAAGTCATATTGTACGCGATAAAGTGTGCAGACTTCGTCAAACGATCCACAATTACCCAAATCGCGTCATGATTCTGTTGTGACCGGGGTAATCCAACCACAAAATCCATAGTTATATGCTCCCACTTCCATCCTGGAACAGGTAAGGGTTGCAACAATCCTGAGGGTCTCTGATGTTCGGCCTTCACTTGTTGACAAGTCAAACATTTAGACACAAACTCTGCTACTTCTCGCTTCATCCCTTCCCACCAGAAGTTTCTCTTCAAATCCTTATACATCTTTGTTCCTCCTGGGTGTACTGTCAGTCTCGATTTATGTGCTTCTTCGAGAATATCTTTTCTCAAATCTCCTGAATCTGGCACACACAATCTGTCTCGACATCGGTATCCTTCATCGGCCCCAACCTTCCATTCTGTCGGGTCCTTCTCTAACATCTTTGCGAACCATACTTGAAACTTTTCATCTCCCTTCTGGGCTTCGATAATTCGACTCACAAGTGTTGGTTGTACTACGAGGCATCCAAAGTGATGTCCGTCACTTCCTTCAGAAATCTGCATATCAAATTCTGCGATTGTCTCTAAAGCTTTCCATTCCCTCAACATCAATGAAGCAATCATTCCTCGAGGCTTCCGGCTTAGGGCGTCAGCGACTACGTTAGCCTTACCAGGGTGGTACTCTAATGTGAAGTCGTAGTCCTTAATCAGCTCCATCCACCTACGTTGCCTCATGTTCAACTCCTTCTGAGTAAACAAATACTTAAGGCTCTTGTGGTCCGAGAATAAATCAAACTTCTCCCCATAGAGGTAGTGTCTCCAGGTCTTAAGCGCGAACACTACTGCTGCCAGCTCTAAATCATGAGTTGGGTAGTTCAATTCATTCGGATTCAACTGTCGTGAACCATAGGCGATAACCTTTCCGTCTTGCATAAGGACACATCCCAATCCTTGATACGAGGCGTCACTAAAAATAGTGAACTTCTCACCATCCCTTGGTATCGCAAGCACTGGCGCTGTTGTCAATCTTTCTTTCAATTCCAGAAAAGCGCGTTCATGCTTATCAGTCCATTCAAACTTCAAATCTTTCTTAGTCAAACCAGTTAACGGGGCTGCTATCTTTGAGAAACCTTCTACAAATCTCCGATAGTAACCAGCTAGTCCCAGAAAACTTCTGACTTCTGTAGCATTGGTCGGCCGAGTCCAATTTGCCACTGCATCGGTCTTTGAAGAGTCAACCGCGATTCCTTGTTGAGAGATCACATGCCCGAGAAACTTAACTTCCTGAAGCCAAAATTCACACTTGCTGAATTTAGCATACAGGCGGTGATCCTTGAGAGTCTGCAACGCGATCCTCAGGTGTTGTTCATGCTCTTCCTCTGACTTGGAATAGATCAAAATATCATCAATAAAGACAATAACGAACTGATCTAAGTATGGCTTGAATACTCTGTTCATCAAGTCCATAAACACAGCCGGAGCATTCGTCATCCCAAACGGCATAACTAAGAACTCATAGTGTCCGTATCTCGTCCTGAAAGCAGTCTTAGGTATGTCTTCCTTCCGCACCCTCAACTGGTGATACCCTGACCGTAGATCAATCTTAGAAAAGGTCGTGGTTCCTTGCAACTGATCAAACAGATCGTCTATCCGGGGTAAAGGATACTTATTCTTGATAGTAACCTTATTCAGTTCTCGGTAGTCAATACACAGCCGCATCGACCCATCCTTCTTCTTCACAAACAACACTGGTGCTCCCCAGGGTGAAGTACTTGGACGAACAAAACCCAATTTATCAAGTTCTTGAACTTGTTCCTTCAGCTCCAGCAACTCTGTAGGGGCCATCCTGTAGGGAACCTTGGTTATAGGTCGAGTACCTGGCACCAATTCCACACAGAATTCTATGTCCCTTTCCGGCGGTAATCCTGAAATATCTCGGAATACTTCCTCGAACTCTTTGATTACCGGTATTGATGATACTGTCACCTCTGCACTGACAACCTCAATGTTTGCTAGGCATCTAGTGAGGAACATATCACCCGAAGGGTTACATTGGAAATCGAAGAGTTGATTCCCCTTGTCCGCAAATGTGATCTTCTTCTTTGCACAATCCAACTTCGCATGATTCTTCTCGAGCCAATCCATTCCCAGGATTATATCGAACTCCTTCATCGACAGAACCACCAATCTTGCCAAAAGTTCGCGGTCTCCTAACCGAAGAGGACAATCCTTACACACATGTAATAACTTGACTGTGGTCCCTAAGGGTGAGACAGCACTCAAAGCTTCCTCTAAACGATGCGGTACGATACCCAACTTCTGAACGATCTTAACAGATATAAAAGAATGTGTAGCACCCATGTCAAATAAAACTTTAACATGAGAGTTAAACAAAGTTAGAGTACCTTCCACTGCTCGTTGCTCAGGCAATCCCTCCTCATAAGCACCTCCTCCATACCCTGTTTCTTCATAACCAGCAGCCTCGGGAATAACAGCATTCAGGCGGGCCTGTCCTTGCTGACCATAGTTGCCTTTCCTAGGAGCCTTGCATTCCGGACTTATGTGACCTGGCATGCCACAATTATAGCACACAATTCCCGGACGATCAGCACGCCTAGTCTGTCTGCAATCCTTAGCTCGGTGACCGGGATTACCACAATTGAAGCAGTTGTTGTTTTTGGCCCCTTCTATTGCTAGAGGCTGATACTGCTGAACTGCTTGTGCCTGCTGTGGTTTCTTTCCTCCATCCCAGGTCCTTTTCTGTCCTTGAGGGTACCCAGGTTTCTGGCCGGGATAACCCTTCTGCGGAGGTCGATTTCCAAACGGCTTCGAATTCTGACACCCATCATTCTCTAACCCCGTAGCCAATCTCACCAGAGCTTCAAATGACTGGCCCAGATGCCCCATAGTCAAATGTCGGAGAGACAGGTTGAGACCTTGGTGATACTTCTTGATTTTCCTCTGGGGTGTGTCCACCATATGTGGAGCAAAGCGAGACAGACGCTCAAATCGGGTAGTGTACTCTCGGACAGTCAGATTCCCTTGAGTCAACTCTATAAACTCTTTCTCTCTCTTGTCCTTCTCTTCTTCAGGAAAATACTTCTCGAGAAATCTTTCCTTGAACACCACCCATGGCATTCTCCTTGCAGCTTCTTCCCCTATGGTCGCCTTTTCTGCATCCCACCAATCAGCCGCTGCATAAGACAGCTGAAAGATAGCCAGACGTTTCTTCTCCAGATCAGTGCACTCTATGGTCTCAAAGATACGCTCCATCTGACGTAGCCACTGTTCCGCTTGCCAGGGTTCATCAGTCCCCGCAAAATACTCAGGTCACAAAGCGCGAAACTCCTTGAGAAGCTTGTCTCCAGTCTGGTGGGCTTGCCTTCCATTCCTGTTGTAATTCCCATTCTGATTATTGTTCCTTGCGTTCTGATCACTAACCCTCTCCAACCTCCTTACAAAAGCTTCGAACATCCCGGTTGGATCTATTACCGAGGGTGCATCTTCAATAGCGGGACGATTCCTGAGATTTCTTCCAGCCATCTGATCGAGAGAACGGTACCTATCCATCAATCAATAGAATTCGGTCAACCCCTCGAGAAGAAAGAAAACTCTAAACGATAGAAAGCGACTAGACACGGAATAAAGTCGAACTATCTTATCTCAATTCTATCTTAACGGGAGATCCTAAGTGTTTTGGACAATCGGTCGAGCCATAACCTGGCTCTGATACCAAAAAGCCTGTCACGCCCCGACATAGCATAATTCAGGAAAGCATTTAATTTCCGTTATGGACTCGTAGGTCGTGACAAGTGAGTATGACCAATTGTCCCTGCAACAAATAACTTAACAACATTTCTAGAGCAAAGGATACTAACAAAAACATAAGCTCCGAAATAAAAACTTACTAAACTATTACAGCAGTCATAGTCTTAGGCACAAAACGCCTTATTCAAAAGTCTAAACTAGTTTATTACAAAACCCAAATTAAAAGACATAGGAAATATAAAGCAGCCTCCTGGAAAGTCTCCTGACTCTAAGTAGCATAGTCAAAATACCCTGGCTGCTCCTGACCCTGAAAATCTGGACGTACAGTCCAGGACGCATCAACGCCGTCAGCTTATGAAAGCTGGTGAGCAAAAAAAACAAGTGCTCGCAATGTATATATAAGCATATAAACAACGGTGCAATTTAACTTTTAAAAGCAATAAATTCAAGGTTCCAATTCCAACATAAGCCACGGGGGAAAATAAAGAAAGCAATAAATAAGCGACCATGCATGAGCAATGTAATATCTCATCTTTCTGACTCTTTTCTCTCAACAAAACTCAACACAACCAAACCATTATCTCAGATACCAGGAATACTATCCGATCGATATCCAAAACAGCACACCAAACTATCGCTTCAGATACCAGGAATAATATCCGATCGATATCTAAGCCACACTCAATACCATCATTTCGGATACCAGGAATACTATCCGATCAATATCCGAAACAAGCGCCCTAGATACCAGGAATAATATCCGATCGATATCTAAGCCGTACACAACATTACCACCATCGCTTCGGATATCAGGAATACTATCCGATCAATATCCGAAACGCGCGCCTTAGATACCAGGAATACTATCCGATCGATATCTAAGTCGTACACAACATTACCACCATCGCTTCGGATATCAGGAATACTATCCGATCAATATCCGAAACGCGCGCCTTAGATACCAGGAATACTATCCGATCGATATCTAAGTCGTACACGACACTGTTGCCTCCAATACCAGGAATAATATCCGATCGATATTGAGGTCGCACACCAGACCGCTACTCTTTACTCTTTTCACGCTTTCTCACACACATGCATGTTGACCCAACCTCAACCCTAATATGTATGTCAATGTTTCATAAATAACACCATTAGTAAATCACAAAGCCGGATAATCGTACGAGCATAAATTTTGGCCTTAGTTGTTCTGTTTCGTACAATTCTTTAAACATAGACCTTTAAAACAATATATTTGCCAAACAGTTCTTTAAAAACTTTTAAAACATTTTCCAAACAGTCCCTAATAAGAAAACATAGAAACTGCTCAAACTGCCTAGTCGCGCGAGCGGGTCGCGCGAGCGAGGTAGAGGTGATGTCGCGCGCGCGGGTCGCGCGAGCGAAGGGGAAGGCCAGATCGCGCGAGCGGGGGAGCTGGACAGGTCGCGCGAGCGGATCGCGCGCGCGAAAGGGGGAAATGGTCCGCGCGAGCGAGCCTCGCGCGAGCGGGTCGCGCGCACGAGTTCTTGCAGAATGTCGTCTTCTTCGTTTTCTCCCCTGTTTCTGGTTTTCAAGCAGATTTTACCCATTTTCAGAATCTGTTCGTACTAGGACATGTGATATATGGTTCTCTTTAGTTTTCCGCGTAGATTAAGAATACGCGATCAATTTTAACTAATACGGGTTATATCGATTAATTTCTGCGATTAAAGTTAGAGTGACAAAACTTAAAATCAACAGTACATCGCGATACGGGTAAATTACTGCGTAGGATTCGAACCACAGCTTATCGGGATCAATATCTTTCATTCCCAATTTACAGAATCGATTTTGGTTACGATTTCTAAAACTTCAATTTTCAAGCTCTCATGGTGTATTGATATTTATATACATATATACACATATATACACTGAAATATACACATATAGACATTGAGAGTGAGTTTAAATTACTCACTGAGACGATTATACAGAAAATTAAAGGCCGAGAACTTCCGCCGTAATAATCCGTCGTCGAGAATTTCCCCCGCTCTTGATTTTGGTAGCCCAATATATATATATGACTATGTATGTGTGGTGTATTGTGAGAGTTCTTGAGAGGAAGAGAGAAATGGAGGGAGATTTGAGAGAGACACAGTGAGTGAGAGAGAGACACTGTTATATACGTACACATATATATAGATAAAAATGTGTAGGCTCCAAGTAACTCCCAACAATCGCACGGTGTGGTTGAGCTCACATGCTCCCACACCCAGGACGCGATATAAACGCAGATTAAAACATAAACTGGTATTTTACGGTTAAAATAAAAATACAGAAAATTATATTAATGTAGGAATTTAATTCCTGGTTTAAACAAAAATATAGATATCGATTTTAAAACCATAGAAATATTTTCTATATTTTCAAATATTACGGTTTGGCCCCAGATAAATATTTATAAATAGAAATTAAATCAACTACTCATGAAAATAAAATGCAATATTTATTTTATTAATGATAATAAAATACAGGGCGTTACATCGCCGCTTTACCTCAAGGCCAACCCTGCCACCAACCTAAAATAACCCGTGAATGAAACGGGCGGTCAACAAAATTATAAAATACTAGAGATCAATGTTATGATTCTCAAATACTGTTGTTGTCATACGACGGCCACACCAAATATCATTTGAGATCCAATCTATACTGTAACCACCAAATAAAATATTTTGGTGTATTTCTTAAAATGACCACTTTCACCGTAGCACTGCCATCACCACCAGTGGCGTAGTTATAAAAATTTTCTTTTTTCAGTGGTATCATCGAATAATTTTAACACTCCACAAAAAAAAACAAAAAAAAAAAAACAAAAAAACAAAAAAACAAAAAGTTTCCACGTGCATAAAATTGGCTTCAACAAAATTAACAAAAAATGTTTTCTAAATCTTAAAATTGTGAGTAAATTAAAGAAAAGAAACTTTGATTACTTTAGGGTAATTTTTGGGACACAATTTTCATACAACTTTCGCACAATCTCCAAAAAGATGTGTCTATCTCTCTCCCGTGTCACTGTGGGATCCTGTGACATCACAGGAGAGAGATAGACACATCTTTAAGGAGATTGTGTGAAAGTTGTATGAAAATTGTGTCCCAAAAATTACTCATTACTTTAACATCAATACTTAAAATGAAAACATTTCAATGACTAAAGGACACCTTTCACAATTATCTTCCACGATTTTTGATATATAGACTTTTAGATTGGGCTTTGACAACCATTATTGTCAAAGCAACAGTGATAGTTACAGAGTAAATTGACTATTGTCAAAGCAATAATAGCTGTTGTCAAAGCAATATCACTTATTGAAAATAGTAATTGCTTTGGCAACAGTGATACCCTTTTGATTATGACGTCAAATACATATTTTTCAATGTAACTAAACAATCATTCACCCATTGTTTATCAATTTAGTTGAACGTGTGAATGGATTATTACCTATTATGGAATGTCTGAATCTGGTCAAATTACAAATTTGACACATCTGTCATATTTTTTTTCCTTTTTTTTTTTTTTCAGTAGGGTCAAAGGGGAAAAAAATTGTCAAACCAAAAAACTATGTATATAAATTTATAATTCAACAAATTGAATTGAACCCACTCTCACATAATGTAGCGCTAAGGATCCTTGGCAGCGCGCTATTCAGGAAGATCCCTGCAGCGCCACGTGGTACTATCAGGATCACAAAATAAATTTTTTTTTATAATTTTTAAAAATACAAAAAAAACTCATCGTGTGACCTGTCAGCGCCACGTACGCTCTGTTCGAACAACTCGCGGCCGCGGATCCGAACTCTAATGTAGCTATGCCCCTGGTCATCACCAAAGCTCAATCTTGATAATACCGAATCATAGTACAAAGTTGAGTAGCCCTTCATGTGACATGTTGTTGTCACTTAGACTATGTTTGGTTCATATATTTAATAAGGAAAAGGAAAAGAAAACATGAGGAAATCTCTTTCTTGTTTGGTTCATATAATTAATCGAGAAGATGAACTACTCATATTAATAATAGGCTGATTTAAAGTTTTAACCAAAATAAAAGTAGTAGGGATACAAATATCTCCATTACAGACAAAAGCTTCTGGAATTTTATATTTAATATCCAGCTTAGTACCATTTGCTGCAGTAAGATTCTGTTCAGTTTTTTCGAAATATCTAAAAGGAACCAGTCCTTCTTTGATACAATTCATATCTGCACCAGAATCCAGAAGAGCAATATTGGTCATATTAAAATCATCTCCTATGACAATAGAAACCTTGACATACCATTTTTTATATATCAATTTTTCTACAGAAAATATGCCTGTTTCTTCATGAGTTCCTTCTGGGAAATCTTCTTTTATTCCCTTACCTTTGTCTTGAGAATTATTTTGAAATTCAGAAACTATATGTTCCTCTTCTACATATTCTTCTGATTCAAGATTTTCAATTCTAATTTTTAATTCTCTGACAGATGATTTTAAATCACTAATATCTTCTTGAAGATCTTTAATCGTAGGAAGATTATTCCTAGGCCTTTGTGTCTTAGCTGTTACTCTTGACACAACATCTTTGAAATTATAAACTTCAATATTCTGTTTTTTAATTTTATTCTGATCTTGAGAAGAACTGACTTCTTCTTTTTTAAAAGAATTTATATATTGAAGTATGGCTTCTTTTTTATCATCAAGATTAGTAATTTTATCAATGACTTTTAAAAACAAACTTTCTTGTTCTGAGATAGTATTGATGCTTAACCCATTCATTGTTAATATGGATTCATAGAAATCTATTTTTTCTTTACAATTGTCAGAACATCCTTTATCATGTTCTTCTTCTTCTTCTTCATAGATTTCATTAATATTTTCTTCTTCAATATCTTCTTCAGAACCATAAAGTTTTTCCATAGCTTCTTCTTCTTCTTTACTTAGAAGCATTATTGATATTAATTGATTTTTAAAATCTTCATCAATTTCTAAATCATTTATTTTTTGCTTAACTTTGCACTGGCTTTTGAAATGGCCAGGCTTTCCACATTTAAAACAAACTGGAATTTTCTTCTTCCCTGTTGGTTTTCCTTTAGGCCTTCCTGGTGGTTTACCACGGGGTTTTCCACTTTGCCTAACAATTCTTTTGCCAGGATTAGGGTTCCTTTTAGGCTTTTTAAAAGCCTTCTTGATATTTTTCTCTGGTAACCCTATATCATATCCTAATTGCTTGCAAAAATCTCCCAGTTCTTTTCCTCTAGAACCTTTTTCCTTTTTCATTTGTCTTTTTAATTTTATATCATTACAAAGAGCTAATCCTTCAGTATTAATTTCACTGATTAGTTCTCCGTAAGTATACAAATTATAAGGAAGAGAATTGCAATTATTATTTTTTAACCTTATCCTGATTCTTTCAGCAAAAAGACTAGGAAGTCCTGCAATAAACCTTTCTTTCCAAAAGTCTTGACTTGCATCATTCCTAATAAATAATCTGGATAGGAAAACATCTTTATATAATTTAAAATGTGAAAGGGTAGGACATTTAAGATTCATTAATAAATCTCGTCCTCTTTCCATAATTTGAGAAACATCTCCTAAGAAGTGAAAAGTAATAGCAGTGATGAGTGAAACGATAGAATCATATAAGGGATTTCCATCTAATCCTAGAACTGGAATTCCTTCACTATTACACTTAACTGCATCTTTAATTTCATTTCTTTGGGATTCTGTTAAGAATTGATTCCACCAACCATTAAGTTGTCCAGTGAATCCAGATACTAGAAGATTTAAAACTGTGCTTTCTGGATTATCATCAATTAATCTGGCACGTATAGCATTGGCTGCCATAATCATATGTTGTAAGACTTTTAAAATCTGATAGTCTGATAACCCATCAATATTCCATTCATAAATGGAATTTCCATTATATTGCATTGGATTAATAACATTTCTCTCTTCAAATTGGAGATCAATAGGAGTAGGCCTAGGATAATAATTCTGGGTTGGTCTAACCGTAGAATTAATAAACTGGTCTTCTAAGGCATTTATATCTATGTCTTCTTCCTCTATTTCTTCATAATCTGAAGTATCATTTTGAGAGATGGTATTAACCATTGGATCATCCTTTTCATTCTTAGTTCCTGACCCTGAAGGTTGTTTTTCCTTTTTAGAGGAAATAATAGGAACTTCAACAATATTTTTCCATTTGTCTTTTAAGACATCTAGGAATTCAGGATTTATTGTATTTCTCACCAAAGGCTTTTGCCAATTCTTTTTAATACTTTGGCCATACTTTGGTAGAACAGGGGTTGCATTAATGGGTTCAATTGTGCAGTTTTCTATCGTCTTTCTTATTTTACTAACGTCTTCTTCAATTCTATTTCCCTGTCTTCCTAGAGATTGAAGATGGATGTTAGCATAGTTTAACTGCTCAGTGATAGAAATAGTATCTGTTTTCTTAACAGGTTGGTCAGCACCAGGAGCACTTGGGTCAAAGGCTACTTTAACTGGTCCAGCTACCATTCTTTCATTACTATTTCTTATTCTTGCCCAAAATCTATCATTAGGCGGATGGATACCTTTATATACCCCATCTGGAAGTAAACCCCATTCAAATTTATTGGAAATCACATTGGTAACATTTATATTTTTTGATAAATGCCATCTTAACCAATTAAAATATGGAATATGTCTTTTAACAATTCTAAGATGAGTTAAAAACATTTCTTTAAACTCTTTCTGTTGTTCTTCAGAGAATTCTTTTAAAAGTACTCTATACTTTTTGTTTTCTGGTTTTAAATAATCTTTATTTAAAAAATCTCTGTCTATTTCAAATTCTTCTGAAATGACATTGACTTGAAAACCTCCTGTGTTATCATTTTGATAAAACACCTTAGGAATTTGAGAATCACTTTTTTGAACACCTTGAACTTTAAGCTCAGGAGTATGAGAAATTTCATTATTTTCCATGATCTCTTTCCCCGGCCTTCTTCTAAGACTATTCGTTCTTCTAATTAATCGAGAAGATGAAAACATGAGGAAATCTCTTTCTTGTCTTTAGTGGTACCCTTGGATTTGTTTTTTTATTTCTTCCATTTTTTAATTTCTTCCGTCTATAAAATAAATATGACAAAGAATTTAGGTAATCTTCAATTTGTTTTGTTGGAAAGAACTTTCTGTACTTCATGGAAAATTGAAGAGACTGTCATAATTATTAGGGAAATATATTCATTCTTAAAATTAAGAGAGATGATTCTAAATTTTGGAAAAAAATTTAATTTTTGTTGAGAGACGGAACAAGAGAGAAAGAAGAAGAGAATAAAAAATAATGAATTTTTTTTTTGTAATGAGGGAGGTCCGTGTAATTAGGTCATATGTCAAGGGAGGTTAGTATAATTATTCCTATTATCTATTAGAATAAGTAAGGATATTTTGGTATTCGATAAACAAAAATCACTTACATCATCAATTTCCGTTAGGAGGTAAGCAGTTAACTAACAGATGGGAGGTGAGTGTAACTCAACATAAACCTCAATAAACCTCAAGGGAGGTCCGTGTAATTTTTCACAATACGAGAAAGACTCGTATAATTAAGGCAAACTTCAAGGGAGGTTTGTGTAATTAACTCTTCTTTAATTTATACTATGGGTGTGTTTGATAACCTAATTAATTGCTAAAAATGAAAAGTTTCAGCACTTATTTATTTTCAGTGTTTGATAGTATATCACTTAATTGAAGAAGCAGCGAAAAAATAACTGAAAACTTTAAGTGAAAATTTTCTACTGTAAATAATCACTGGACGCATTCTATTTAAGTACTTGATAAATTGTTTTCAGTATTGAAAATTCAGTCACTTAAAATTTTCAGTACTTCAAATTCAACACTTAAATTTCAATACTAAATTTTTAATTTTATCAAACAGGCCTCTCTCTCTCTCTCTATATATATATATATATTTTAATAGCTCTATACAGATGAGCCTTTCAAGGAACTACCACTAAACACGTTATTCAAGCCAAAAACATTATTCTCGCACATGTAAAAGGTGTGGCCTGAAAAAATCATAGAAATATATCACTGCCATCACTATAATCCACGCAATTAATCAGAAAAAGCCAAATGGTCAGTGAGTTGGTGTTACCGCTTAAGGAGTCATTCTCGCACATGTTAAACATTTGGTACTAAACTATCTCTGTCTAGATACAATAATATTAGGGGCACAAACAAATCTCACAAACACTTACACTCATAGTCCGGACCCTACAGTGCCACCCAGGAGCACTGGCGGACCTGCATACAAGTGAGTGGTGGCACAGGCCCCCCCTGAACTTTCGGAAATTATAGAATTATATATAATATTTTACAAATTTTACAAATAGGCCCTTCTAAAATTTTAATAGGGAGATTTGGTCAAAAATCTTAAATAATGAACTTTTTTGGTAAACACTCCACCCCGTTTTTAATTTAGTTGAAAACTCATCTAGTCATTTGTGGACAGAACTACCCCTCCCAGTATGTTAGACACGTGCAGACTGTGCAGTTGCTATTTAACATTTCTAATGTGCAGTCACTCACACCAAACATCCCAAATAGTTTTGCAAACTTCAAAAATTCATAACTTTCAATCCAAAAATTATTTTTTTGCAAAATTTATATTTTCAGAATCTATTCAACGAGATCTATCAAACAAGTACCATTGTCGCTATAAAATTCTGGAGTAAAAAAAAAACTTGTGTGAAATTTCACACATAAGGTTGTGTGAAATTTTACACAACTAGCTATGTGAAATTTGTGAAAAGAAAAAAAGTTATGTGAAATTTCACACAATTATCTATGCGAAATTTGTGAAAAGAAAAAAGTTATGTGAAATTTCACAAAACTATCTATGTGAAATTTGTGAAAAGAAAAAAGTCAAATGAAAAAACTTCATATAACTAGCTATGTGAAATTTCACACAACTAGCTATGTGAAATTTATGAAAAGAAAAAGTAATGTGAAATTACACATAATTTGTCAACAGAAAAACTCTTCCAACATACTGCTATAGTTATGTGAAATTTCACATAACAAACTAAACACAAAAACCTTGCAAAAACAATGCCCGAAACAAACTCACTTTGGTTAAAATAGGCATAATTTTTCTTTTTTAAAAGCTTACCCTTTACAAAACAAGAGCTAAATATGTGAAATTCACATTTTAAAAAAAGAAGTTTCTGAAAGTTTAAATATTACATAACTAGTTATGTAAAATTTGATTGAAGGTATATGAAATTCTTACATAACCAATGATTAAGAGGAATAGTTCTTAGAATAACAAAACAAATCCCTAGAAAAGCAACAAATGAAACCAAGTTAGAGGGAGTTTGAATCAGGCTTCACATCATATGCCCAATTCTGAAGAGCTTTGCAAAACATCCAAAGTCAAAGTTTTAATCAAGCCTTCCCAATCAAATGATAACTTCTATTGTAAAAAAAAATGCCTCATCTATCTCTCTCTCCAGCATTTAAGCAAACATCAAGGGTGCATGTTAGCCTTACCATGTGAACAACCCAATCACAATGGAATAGATCCCAAATTCAGATCTAGAAATGAAGGTTCTTATACGATGGCTTGACTACAAACCAAGCCCTAGACAAAGTACAAAGCGCTGAAGTGTGTTGTTTGAGCTTCGGATTCATGGGAGATGTTGGCCGGAGAAGATGACTTCGTTGATGTTGGACACGCACCGTTGGTTATGGCGATTTGTTGCCGGAGCTTCAGATTCAAGGGATATATTGGCCTGAGAAGACGATTCGCTGACGTCAGGCACACACCATTGGTCAGAGATGGTGGTGGTCACCGTCGTCAGTGATGCCCGTCAGTGGTCGCCTGTCTCGCTCGCTCTCTCTCTCTCTCTCTCTCTCTATGTGTGTGTGTGTGTGTATATGTGTGTGGAATGAAGTTAAGTCAGTAGAAAGGTCAGTAGAAATACCCAAAGGGTATTTTGGTCTTGATTTAATTCAATTAAATTGGTCAAGAGAGTTGATTTGGCAAAGTTTAACTTGTGATGGAGTGTAGACCAAAATAAAAAACGGGAATGGCTTTAAACTCATTAACTCCAAATTAAGGTATTTTTGACTAAAATTCTAATTTTAATACAGGCCCCTTCTGAACTTTTAAAAATTCTAAATTTACATGCAATTTTTTTTATAGGTTTTAGACACAAGCCCCTCTGAACTTTTGAAAATTCTAGATTTACATGTAATATATTACAAGTTTTAGAAATAGACCCCCTAAAATTACATGATTTACCCCCAAACTAGGGGTGTTAAACCAAATTTATACATAATTGTGTATAAGTAGACCTAAAAAAATTCGTCTCGGGGGCGCTGCCCCCGAACCCCCATATAATTTAGGCCCCCCCCCCCCCCCCCCCCCGACAAAAAATCCTGGGTCCGCCCTTGCCCAGGAGAGAGATGGTCTAACAGTCCGGACCCTACAGTGTCACCCCAGGAGAGAGATAGACTATGGGTATGTGTTTGTGAGATTTATTTGTGTCCCAAATATTACCCATCTAGATATCAACTAGACAAACTTAAGGACTGTTTGGCAACAAGTTTTTAGAGTCTATAAGTGACTATAAAACTTTAAAAGTTAGAGTTGAATTATTTGACAAATTAGCATGGACCAAAGTCTAATTTCTTTTGGTCCAAGTCTGTGTGATTCAATCACAGTTAAGTACAAGCCAATCACAAAAGTTTTTGATCGACCCAAAGAAATGTAACTAAAGAAATTTAAGAGTAATGTTACACCCACACTTATTTTACAGTTAAAAATTTTTAGATGTGAAGTGAGTGTGAGTATAGTACTAGTCAAAATGTAAGCCCTTAGGAACACTTGGCCATGACCGGTTTGAGTAGGACTATGGTCCACTCAGCCAGTCTAGTTCTTAAGGCCTGTTTGATAATAACTTTTGAAACTTATAAGTGATTATAAGTCTTTGAGAGCTAAACTAAAACTATTTGGTAAATTAGTTTATGCAATTTTATTGCAAATGAGTGTGAGTCAAGTGCAGTATATTGAAACTAACCTAAAGCAAACTTGAGTAGTTTTTTACCATAAGCAAATTTTTTTTTGGTTATTGAATTGCATATGCAAAAGCAATAATTGTCGCCAATGGACCCTTAGGGACTGTTTGTCAACAACTTCTACTTGTTTGTTCCCATCACAAACTTCTGCAATTGGCTAAATGCTGCCCAATTTATCTTCCGACCAATCGTAAATTTCTTCAAGTGACTCACATTTTTCTACGATCGAATTGTAGAAGTTGGTTTGCCTTAGAGCTCCGTTTGCCAAACAGACCCTAAATCTCTTGAGGCTACCGTGCGCCGTGGGTGTCCAGTCTTTTGCGATTCCTCGTAACGACACGGGACACCGCAGGTAAATGGTGAGGTGGGTTCCCAAAACTGTCCACACTCGGAGAAAGCTTTTGCCCTCTTCATTCATTCAAACCCCTCTCTCTCTCTCTCTCTACGCTTGACATCTGAATCCTCTCCGTTCTCACAGATTACTCCCTGCAAGCGTGAATTGAAAGAGTTGAGTTTGAATACTCTACACGTCCAACAGATGATCCAAGGAAGTCAATTAAGCTAATTCACGTCTTATATATTCGAATCAACAAATTCGTGATTAGGGTCTCAGTTCATAGCGGGTTCATCGATCGGCAAACCTAATTTGCTATTTCAGATCGATCAGTGACCCTCGAATCTATTTTGTTGATCTAGTTTTGGTGAATTCAGTGAGATATTTGGTTTTAAGGTTTGAATTGGTTTTTTAAGTGGATTCGAGCAGTTTGTGATTAGGGTTTCAGTTTCTTAGCGGGGTTCATCCTTTGGTGAAGCTAATTTGCTTTCCTAATCGATCAGTGACCCTCGAAACTTTGTTGATCTAATTTTGTGAATTCAGCGAGATATTGGGTTGTAGGGTTTGGATTTGACTTTTTTTGAACTACCGAAAGGAATGGATTCGAGCAGGAGAGCGGTGGAATCGTATTGGAGATCGCGAATGATCGATGCGGCAACGTCCGATGAAGATAAGGTCGCGCCTGTGTATAAATTGGAGGAGGTTTGTGAGCTGCTTAGATCTTCGCATGTCAGTATTGTCAAAGAGGTCTCTGAATTTGTATTGAAACGGCTTGAACACAAAAGCCCTATTGTCAAACAGAAGGTATTGTACATCTTCATATATGAACTAGAAATCTTCTCAATTAATATCATGAAGCTTAGTTTAAAAAAAAAATGATCTGAGTAACTGAATTTGTTGATAATTGTGTCAAGATAAAAAGGGACCTTGATACACTACTTTTAAGTCACCAATTGCTCCTAAAGCTTCAACATCCTCTCTCAGTTGTGACCCTGTCTCGCACGTGGAGAGCCAATAAACCAAACTTTATCATAGTGGAGACTAATAACGAACTGCAATAGTGCACATCAAAATGGGGACTGAGAGTTGAGCCCAGGACCTCATATAAACAAGGCTTTTGATACCATGTTAAGGCGCCAATTGCTCTCCCAAAGCTTAAGCTTTTATATATTGGCTCAACGGTATATATCAAGCGTTAACAACTACCTGTAAATTATGTGTTGTGATCTTATTAGCTGAGAACTTTGTTCTGTGTTTGCATGGTGGAAAGTAGAAATCTATTTCTTGTCCATGCTTAAAACTTGTTCTTGGTCATATTCATTAATTGCTGCCTTTTATTGTTGGGTTGTATTTTCATGTGACGTCCCGGAGGACAATACTTATTATGCCCGAGTATGAAGTGTTTTGATGTATTCCATTAGAAGATATTAGGGTTTGTGAGGCTCCATGGGTGGAATTTTTTGAATTGTTTTTGGAGCTTTCATTCATTTTGTTTCTATATCAATGATGTATGCAGGGAAATTTTGTTGGTGTTAGTTTTTCATGGATATGTTTTATTGTCTTAGTAAAATTCACGTGTTTGACAATAAGAATTATGGAAAATTCAATGATACATTCCAGTGGGTCTGGATGTATCATACATACCCAACATTTGCCACATACTTACATGCCAATATTTGTAACAAGGTGCCATTTGTTATTGACTTTTTAAAAATGGTGGTTTTCTCTTACTTAAATTTTTGGCACCTCATTACAAACAGTGGCATATAAGTGTGTGCCAAAGTTCGTTACTTTTTGGTTTTGTGTTTTCACCACTAGGATGTATCACAGAACTGAACAAAATCAATTTGAAAGACTGATGATACTCAAATGCTACATGCTGGTAGGCTTTGAGGCTGATCAAGTACGCAGTGGGAAAATCTGGTGCGGAGTTCAGGAGGGAAATGCAAAGAAATTCAGTGGCTGTGCGTCAGTTGCTTCACTTCAAGGGCCAACCGGATCCTTTGAAGGGAGATGCACTAAATAAGGCTGTGCGGGACACAGCCCAAGAAGCTCTATCTGCAATGTTTTCTGTTGAGGACAATAATAAGCCACAACCTGAAAAAGATCTTAATAAGCGTATACAAGGGTTTGGGAATACGAACTATGAAATGCCATCCGAAGATACAAAATCTTTTCTTAGTGAGGTAGTTGGTATCGGAAGTGCTACAATAAAGCAGGGTTTGAGTAGTTTAACACAAGCCCAATCGTCGAGGAAGAACGAAACTAGCAGTTACAAGAGTCCAAACCTTCGAAGATCTTTAACTACAGAAATTGATTATCCAGAGAGATATGACAGAGTTGAACATCAAAATGAAACTCTAGGCACTTCCCAATTTTCAAAGAATGCAACTTCTGGACCTTGGGGACAGGATTTGAAGGTAACCCATTTGGAAACAACTAATGGAAACTCTACTTCAGGTTATGCTGAGAGTAAGACTCGCGAGGAGAGATTATTGGAGACCGTTGTAACTTCTGGTGGTGTCCGTCTGCAACCAACCCGGGATGCTCTTCAGGTTTTCCTTGTGGAGGCCTCCAAGTTAGACACATTGGCTTTAAGCCATGCCCTCGAATCGAAGCTCCAATCGCCTTTGTGGCAGGCATGTTCTTTGAGTCCATGCACTAGCATAAGTAACACCCCACCAAACACACACACACACACATCCAAACCAGTCTCATATCTGCAGACTGTTTTCCTAACTGAACTGGATTGCATAACTGTCTTTTCACTTTTTTTTGGTGCACTATTCCTTTTCCAGGTCCGCATGAAAGCTGTCTGTGTCCTTGAGGCAATTTTGAGGAAAAAAGATGACGAACATTTTGCTATCATGGCATCTTATTTTAGTGAAATGAAGTATGTTGTGATTAGATGTTCCGAGTCTCCCCAAGCTTCATTGAGGGAAAAAGCGAATAAGGTAAGTCTTGCTTTTATTTGTGTTTGTTTTAGATTGCTTCTATCTTACATGTATATATATATACTATATATATATATATATCTAGAGAGAGAGAGAGAGAGAGAGAGAGAGAGAGAGAGATACATACATACATACATACATACATACATACGCACAGACCTACATATATTTCGACGAAATAATCATGTCATCTTTGATGGGAAGGTCTTAAGCCTTCTGGATGGAGACCAGATTGGCAGCGGAGCAAGTCAACCAGAGAGACTAGTAAAGGTTGATGCTGTTGTTGAAATGCCTAACTTGATAGACACTGGTGATCCCATCGATCTCTATGGAACAGAAGAGTTGACGAAAGTGCTGAGAGATCAAAGCATTGAAAATCCAGCGGCATCAACTACCGACTTGATGAATGATTTCCTCGGAGATGGTTTAGGTTCCAGTGTGAGCACTGCTAGTGAACAGAAAAATGATGATGACCCATTTGCAGATGTATCATTTCACGATGGCAAGGATAAAGAACCTGCAGCCGATATCTTTTCAGGAATGACTGTTGATAAACTGGGGGCTTCTGAAGTCCATACAACGATAAATGAAAATGGACCTGAACTTTTTGATATTTTCGGGTCCAATGTTGAACTTCCTCAGGAGCAAGGAAATTCTAGAAAAGATGTTAGTGATTTAGTGGCTGGTTTGTCGATCAATGAAAATGCCTCAATGGTGAATGGGTCGCTCTCTGAAACTATTTTCTCGAATTCCACGATGAATCCGAGCTATCTTATTCCTAATGATGTTTCGAATGGCATACTAGGTTCTCAAGCAGCCAGGATGAACGCAAATTTTGTATATCCTATGGGTCCGGCATATAATTTATCCCCTGGCATTATGTTCAATCCAGCTTTTCCTTCACAGCCATTAAATTATGGTGCAATGGGAAGTTTATTTGCCCAGCAGCAGTTCCTAGCTACGATGTCGAACTTCCAACAATTTGGGAACCTGCAAACTCAAAATGCTGCGGGAACTAAAGCAGAGGGATATTCTTCCGCACTTCCTGATATTTTCAATCCTAACATTCCGACACAAACTCCAAGTTCGGTGATGAACAATTCCAAGAAAGAGGATAGCAAAGCATTTGATTTTATCTCGGTAAGTTTGACTTTCTTATTTTATGAAATCCTGTTGATATTAGTTTGATATTACAAATATTGGGTATAAATTATTAGGTACTTGGTGTTGAACTCCTAGATAATTTCTTTGGTAATAGTTCTCGGGTTTGAAGCCATTGGAGCGCAATCAGTTACGTTTTCTGTTTTAAGATTTTGGGTTGTGGGTCATCCAAGTAGTTAGACAATAAGCAGATTTATTTGTGGGCTTCTTGTCATTTATTTTTAGTATGGTTGTATGTTGTTGCAATAGAGTCCTCTATACAGTGTACACCATTGTTTGTTACCATCTTGAGTCTCTGGTGGTTGATGTTGGAAAGCTAAGGCGTGCTAGAGCAATGGATGGCTAGGATGGGCTGGAATAACTGCCTATGTGGGATGAATGTACTCCCACGGGATTGATGGTTGCGATTGACCTTGACAACCGTACTCACAGTTAGAAAATGGGAATTGTGTTGGGAAGTCTAATTGATCCAGAAATAGCTTTTTGTTTATTATTTTTGCTAAGCTTTATTCATTTGAATTTCATATTTTATTCTGCAAAAATTCTACTAGTGTGATGAATGGTCTAGTGTCTTTGTAATGTAAATACATATGTGGACTTTGTACAAGTGATACCAAACGATGACTCTCTCTCTCTCTCTCTCTCTCTCTCTCTCTCTCTCTCTCTCTCTCCTGGTGTAGGAGCATTTTGAAAATTTTTGTAGGCAGAGGCCCCCCATGGTTACGTCAAACCATTTTCCAAAGACTGACTAAAGAACAAAAAAGAAGTTTTAAGTCTTGATATATATGGTTTTTCCTTGTCCTCTGTTATAACCAAGAGAAATGAGAATGAGAAGTAGAATATCTATGGATTCCATTCTTACAATCGTTTGGCATCACATCCAGATCTCATGATTGTCAATATTATCTTTTTTCAATTTCTATCGGCTGTGCAGGATCATCTCGCAGCAGCTCGGGATCCAAGGAGGGTGCTCTGAATAGTAGAGCTCATGGTTGACTAGAAATGAGCTTATTACTTCAACAACAATGTATTTATGATCAAAACAGGTTTTTTCTTCTGCCGAGACAGATTATATATTTCTTTCGCAATAATGTTCCATTTGAAGTTCTTGAAGTCATTTTCATTGGAATTCGTTTTGTACTTGGTAGTATTGGTGGACGAGATACAGATGAGGTCAGGCGATGATTGAGTGATAGTGGTTGTGCAATTAAGTTTTGAATTTTGTAATCAGGGACCGATTGCATTTTGTATGTATTGAATTTGTAGAGCCTTTTTATTTTATTAGTATTATTTTTATTTTTCCTTTCTACCTTGCATTAGCATGGTTTACTTGTGCTTTGCGATGCATGAATTACACTAAAAGGCATTGGATTGCGACACAAATTTTTTTTCTTCCTTTTCTTTGAACCATATGGGTAAGATATATCTGTAAAAATGCCTTCTAAAAATTCCTGGCCTTTGATGAAGCAGATATGCAGACAAAAGAACCTTGTATTTCTCATCCCAATGATGGAAATTGGCAATAAAGAGTTCTTATCAGCATTGTTATTAGTAGCTGTGAAAAATCATGAGCCTAAAACAAGAGAGATTTAAGCCCCTGTGCCACATTTAGCATGTGGCCCATAGAAAATATGGATGTAAAGAAATGCAATTTTAATTTCAGGCTAATTCCGTGAATACCAGACTTTGTATCCAAAATTTGGATCAAAATTATTGCAGTGGGACCACTTGAATTTCATAGAAGTTGATTTTAGGTGGGCTCACTACCACATCAATTTTAGTGTACAAATTTGAGACTAATAGCATTGTACCGAATTTTATCGTGCTTCCTGTGTCTTTAACGGTGTTTGGCAACATCTTTTTGAGTTCTTAAGTGATAGTGAAACTCCAAAAGCTAAAATGAAACTATTTGGTAAAGTAGATTCTGCTATTTAATTGCAAATAATAATTAAAATAAAAAAGGTGAGTTGATCACAGAAATTTACGATTGGTCAAAAGGTACCTTGGAGTAACTATATATTGTTCAAAAGTAATATATTTTACGATTGAATCACAAAAGCAGAAGTTGTGCCAAACACCCTGCAGTAGTAGATGTGTAATGAGTGAGTAAATATTAGTTGTAACGGGTGTACCATATCACTATCTATCACACCACTAATAGAAAAATTATTTTTACTTATGTGGACTGAGATTCACACCACTAATAGAAAAATTATTTTTACTTATGTGGACTGAGATTCTCTTAGAAATAAAGGAGGGAAGGGGGGGGGGGACACATGGATAGAAAAAGGAATGTGATTGATTTGGGATAACATATCACCCTTACAACCGTTGCATCCAAGATTTCTTCCAGGTCAAAAGTCGGGTACTAAAAAATAGAATCATGGCCTCTTGTACTTTCTATTAAATATCAGCATTATTGTTCAAAATGCAACTTGCAAATGCTCTGTATTCATTTAGTCTTACAAAAATTATCATCATTCTTAGAAGTATGCATGTATCAAATGAAAATCCCAAAAATTGGAAGCCAAAAAAATCTCTTTCAACTTCACACAGCTAATGTTTAGTTTCAAAATCTAGCAATGAAGTCCTTCAGTTGTCTATCCTCCCATTTTTATTTTCTTCAGAAGCGTCAAGGTCGCGTTCCTTCCCAAAGCCAAGTTCGGACATATCTTGCTTTGCCATTAAATTCCTACAAAAACCCCAAAGAAAAGACAATTCGAATAATATCAAACCCATTTTCCTTTAGATAAAAAAGACTTGGGACCATAAAAATGCCAGAGAGTTTATGTAAATAGGAAAAAGATTACTCAATATGACAATATAATGATGGATCATCTATTAAAATCACTTACTCCCGGGTTCACATAAAGACAGATTCATCAGTGCATTCCATATTCTCTTTCTTAGTCACTGAATGGTGTCCACAACGATTTATTTATTTATTTTTTTATAGCGTGTCCTCAACGATTTTAGCAGGTTTAATATCGTATATATGATTGGTGGTTCCACAAACAGCAGATTGTTATCTCCATCCAATTCTCAATCGAAAGACTGTGTGCGAGACTTCTAAATCGAACTATTCGGCAAGATTTTTCATTCCAATGATGTAATTCTCTTAAAGAGAATCCAAATCATAAAACGAAGCAAGTTTTTTAGTTGAAACACTCATAATAGTAGTTTCTCAATGTGCTTTTAGCAAGAAGCTAGAAACAACCTTCCCTAAGTAGATGTAAAATTCACACGCATATTGGAAGTTGCTCCAATGGCACCCAAAACGATTTGCGCATTAGTACGTACGAAAAAGTTGAAAACAAATAATGTGTCACTTTGATCTATATATGTGCATATATAGATATCCCAACAAGACCAAGAAAGTGATTAGAAAATTTCTGCTGCTCTGATGAACTTCGGGAGAATGTGACATTGGCAAGCCTTTTATAGTAACTCGCTATGACTATAAGGATGGTGGAGATATGCTTTAGGCGGTTGCTTAAAAGCTGCATCACAGAAGATTTATGCTTAAAAATCAAAACATGTTAAATCGGAGAAAGAAACAAGAACCTGGTAGAATCAAAATCTGATTATTGTCACCATCATTGTTCATGTTCTTCTCTGAGGTATTCACTTAGGCACAAATTCAATCTTATGATTAGATAATTATAACTTGACTAAGGACAACTAGTATACGTGAATGATAATGGGAGAGGAATCCTGATTTTCTGAACATTATAGTAAGTTAATCCCACAAATTACTATTACTAATTCAAGTATATTTCAACCTTTGACAAAAACACCACTTTAAGGCATAATTGATAATCACATTCAGCACTTCAGAAGATGGTTTTATAGAATGTTGTAAACTTGTTAACTCCACACGACTTGATCAATGAACTCTTACTAAAAAAAAAAAAAAAAAAAAAAAAAAAAAAGCCCAAAACGCGAAGAAAATATATTGATGAAAACCCAAAAAAAAAAAAAAAAATACTGACTTTTCCATACGACATTCCAGGTACTTTTTTGAGAAATTTCTGCACTTTTCAGATTTGTGGCCAGAAGTCTTGAGACAGCTGATATATTCTTTCCTCTCCTGGTACAAAGCCAAAGAGAACATAAGCTATCATAAGAAATTTCTACAAAGAACAGATTGATAATATCCAAAAAATTCAATCAAAGTTGTACACCTCTCAAATACGAGAAAATATTCATTGAACGGTTATTTTGCTAACGTGGTATAACAATCAAATTTGAGCCCTTTATTTATCTATCTACACGGCCTATTTTTAGGGAAAATCTCATCCACATAAGCAAAAATCTGAAATATGTTTATATCAACTTAAAGAAATAACAAAAATCAGTTCCTATTTCCTAAGTTTGTAATGAAATATCTGAACACTACCATACCAGGTCACACAAATGCATGTGATCTAAAGGAAACACTCCTTTTTCAGGTGGTACAGGTCTCACTCCCCTGTTCCCACCAAATGCTCCACCTGCCCAAATTGAAAAGAAAAGAAAAACACGACTCATTCAAATGCCGCTGTGTGTGTACATCTTTTTTATAAGGGGTGTGTGTGTGTGTGTAAGAGTATAACAACAAATGCTATATGGAATCGAGGAGGAGCCAGGGGCAGATCTGTGGAGGGGGATAGCATTAACTTATAATCTCTACACGATAAAATGTAGAAACAGACTCCAAAAAAAAAAAAATTTGTTTCAGGGTCCGTCCCTATTAACTCAGTCATCAGTCATCCCCAGGGCAAACTTGGTAGTTCCGCCCCTGCAAGCCCCCCAACTTCGAGTTCTGCATCTAACCCACAGAAAAAAAATCCATCCATTGAAACATAGGGGCAAAACCTATCTAGTACATGTGAAATTGCAGGTCAACCCAGAAGCCTAATGCAGATTCATTTGTTGAATCAGAAATAAAATGGCAGTTCAATTGAACTAGACTTTAACCTATGAACTTGAATTTCTCTCCTCTATAAATCAGAAAAAAATCAGATAGAAAATGCTAGCTTGGATTAACACTTCAATCATATGTATATTGATTATGAATAATTCTAGGTTTGGGTATTCAATATCAACTAAATTGGTGGTAGAACCAAAAAGGAGACGAATTCAAAACAATCCAGTTTGAACCTTCAATTGTACAATAGCACAATTCTTTGCTATAAGCATTATAGTTCGATATATGAAGACAAATTAATACAAGTGTATTAGATTTTCTTCGGAATATACACAGCTTAAAACACTCCTATCAACCTATTTATACTTCTAACAACATAAGCAGCATTCGGAATACAAATTCCAACATAATGTATAATTGAATTCTTGAGATTATACTGTGAAAACCATGGTTCTTATTGCTATCAATATCATCATCATAATCAAACATGAAATTGCAACTATGTAAGCGAAATAACTCTACAGGTAGAATGGATTCGGAGAGAGAGAGAGAGAGAGAGAGAGAGAGAGAGAGAGAGGGACTTACCTGCACTCATGCAGTGGGATCAGAGATAGGTTCAAAATTGACCATAGGCGTCAAGGACGGAACCAACCGACCGAAACCGATTGGTTCAGTCGGTTTCATCAAAATAGTGATGTGGAAAACCTAAATGAACACGAAAAAAAGCCTTAAAATTGATGAATTGACCGAATCGAAGGCATTTAGTCAATTTTGAAACCTACTAATAATTGATCGAACCGAACTAATATTTGAAGACTGGACCCAGATTTGTTGGGTTGGGTCATTTGGGTCTCTCAGTTGGTGGGTTGGTTATGAGTCTATCAGTTATGAAACCGATCATAGGCGGCTCGGTTCGATTTGGCCTAAACCCGACAAAACCTGGCCCATGTGCAGCCCACTCAGGGTCGTGGTTGATAAAAGACTGTAAAAGATAATAGTACCTTGAGTCTCGCTGTTTTTGTCTCGGTTTACCTTCTGATACAGCCAATTATCTTCTCCTTGGTCAATTTTCTAATCCTTTGTGGATTTAGAGTCTCAGAATAATGCTCAGTATATGATTAATCACCCACCGCTTCACTGTAGCAAAAAGTCACTGTTCATTTTTACTATTCACCTTTTCTTCCATGGCTTCCTCTTCTATCTCCAGAAGTTCTTCCTCTTCTTCCAGACGATCAACTTCCAAGCTAGAATACCTTTATGAATTTGACTACCTTCCCGACGATCATAAGATTCCTCTCACTGATCTTCCTTTTTTAAATCCATATTCCACCTTCACTAAACCATCTACCACATTAACCACCACTGTTAAAAAGATCTTTTCCACTCCTCGTCCTTCCTCTCTAAAGGAATATATCCAGGCTTCCAAATTTGATCAATGTTTTATTCCAGCCACGGAATCTGAACAAATGATCAGCCTTGACATTCCTGCTACCTTAGTCCCACTCTGGAAGCAACATGGCTATACTCATCTTCATTTTGGAGCAATTCGTCTTGCTCTAAATTTTCATGGAAAGAAAGGCCTTCCAGTTGTATCTAGAATTGCTTTGCTAGATACTAGATTTCTTAAATATGAACATGCCTGTATTGCAACAGTCCAAACAACACTGAATTCAGGCACGGTGATTCTGACATTCTTCCCAAACTTCAATATGCCATTACATGATCCTTACCTTCTCTCAGCATTAAAGGTACAACTTCAAATCGGTGGGGCCTCTTCTGTCAGTGATACTTATGCGGCCACTTTGCATTATCAGATGGCATACAGACTGCAAAATTATGCTTTTGACATCAGTCAACCCTCAACTTGTGATGAGGGCCTATTTGTCAGTATTGATTCTGCCACTCAAGCATCTTGTGTTCATATCCCCAGGCAAATATCTCGTGATGAGTTAACTAAGTTATTGCCAACTTCTTGGGTCACTTCTTATGAGCTGCACAAGCGTCCATCTCATCCCATACAGCTTACAGATCCCACTTTCATCACACAACAAGCTGGCACTGTTGAAATCTCCTTTGCCAAATCAGAACCAAATGGACCAGACATCTTCCCTACACCGATAAATATGATCCAGCCAGTGGACTTATCCAACCTGGGTACAGGGATGATTCCAATTCATTCCTTTGATGCATCTGGACACCTAGTTTTCTATTTCCAACACCCGATCACAAAACATAAGTTTTTTGACCATTGTGACTGTGATGACTGTTATTTTGAGGCACTTTATGATGACGACCCCCCTCAAATGGATGATGCTATCCCTTTTTATATTAATAAACAGAGAGACTACTACAATACTCTTAATTCAACTTCCAAACCTCTGCCCTCAAATGGATGATGCTATCCCTTTATATAGAAGGAAGAATCTCCAAAGAGTAAAAGCAGATCTAGTACACTGCTTCAACACGAGAAAGTAAGAGAACAGACAGAGCACACTGTTACACACTGTTACAATACTATTCCATACTGTTACAATCACGAGAAAGTAAGAGAACAGACAGGGCACACTATTACACACTGTTACACACTGTTACAATACTATTCTACACTGCTGCAACACGAGAAAGTAAAAGAACAGACAGGGTGCACTATTATTATGCACTGTGGAATCCTTAATCAGTGTCACTTTCTGATGAATTTGGGTTCCATGTTCCTGTAAGGTCCCATGTTCCTGTGCGTCTGGTGGGATAAAGGAGTAGGTGGACTCTATACATAGGATGGTCTAGATGTAGGGGTGGGCACACTTCGGGCCACCCGAACTTTCAAACTAGTTCAGCTCGGTTTGAACCCAAACCAAAATAAGTTCGGTTTGAAACCGAACCAAATTTACAACTACAGTTCGGTTTTCGGTAGGATTTTTCAACCCGAACCCGAACCGAATTTTAGAAATTTTGAAAACATATAAAAAGCAAATTTTCCAAAATTAGGGCTAATAGACTAAGACTCCCAAACGGCGCACAGACTGAGACTGTCTTCTCATTCTCTCATCTCTGATTCTCTCTCATAACTTCATAATCAAGACTCATCACTCTCTCACTCCAGAACTCCTCAAGGACTCACCTCAACTTCCATCATCGGCCATGAATATCATCATCATCTTCATCCCTCCAGTCCGGCGGCGGCTTATCATTGGATCGCGACTCCCTCCTCCTCCAATCCGGCGGCGGCTTTAGCTTAGTCTCAAATCACAGAGGTAGTAACTAGTAAGGACTCCTTCCTTTGTACCTCTGTTAAAACTTAAGTCATGAAAGTTGAATCTTGATTCTTGATTTCCAAATTTGAGTTGTATTTGTCTATTTGAGTTGTTCTTCAATATTAGTTTATAGATCTAGGGACCAGGGTTGTAACTTTAATTTTTTTTTTATAGATCTAGTCTAGGGTACCACCGTACCAGTTCTTGACTTCTTGAAAGACAAATTTTCTCTTTAGATTTTAGTGAGCAATAACTAATAATCTGCTTAGTGTTGATGCTGTCAAAAATTTTCAGTGGGGTTGGCTTCTCTGTTTCAGGATGTCGGTTTGATGTTAAAAAAAAAAAAACTAATAACAAAATGCATATTGATTTGTTTCTATATACATATTTCATATTTGGAGTTTGAACAGTCCTAAAATCCTTTTTTTCTCCTTCGATCTACATGTAATGGAACTGATAATTCTATATACATATTTCATATTTGGAGGCTGAAACTTCAGTTGAGTTTCAACCCGAAATTTCGAACCGAACTCGAACTAAATTTCGAAACCGAACCGTATTTTCGAAGTTTATTTCAGTTCGAATTTCGGTAGCGAAAATCCCAACCCGAACCGAACAACCTGAACCAAAATTTTCGGTTCGAAACCGAACCGACTGTTTGCCCACCCCTATCTAGATGTGAAGTATCCCAACCGTACTGATCATGGAAATCTGCAAGGATGCTACGAAATAATTGACAATAATCTAAGGGATATAATCCAATGTTGTGCCATGTACAAGTATCTTTTTGTAACAGCTCTTGTGGGACACTTGTAGGCTCAATCTGATTTACTAGACAGAGTTGGGTTTGCAACCAATGGAATGTGAATTCATTTTCAAAAGCAAGAGGATCTTGGACTCCTGTAAGAATTCCAGTGGTGGGGATTCTGTGGATGGTGGTTTCTCCTTGTGGTGAGGTTTCCAAATGTTCTCTGAAGGAAAAAAGGATGATGCAGTGTTTCCACGAGTTTTGGCGTAGGAGGTTTTGCCAATATGAAAAATCACCAAATAGCAGGAACCATTTTGCAAGACGAAATGACATTTGTGTGACTTCTGGGTAGAGCATTTGGGACTGGGCAAAGTATCTTAACAAAAGACATTTGTTGAATACAATGCCAATGGTGTAGAGGTTGGCCGAATACCATAGAAGTAAATAGGCCTCAAGGGGGAAGCTGTGCTGAAAGGTGTGATTGAAATGTAGTAAGGTTAGGAAAGGGTAAGCAGGGTGAAAGGGGAGTGAGAGCAAAGGTCCAGCATCAAGGCCATATCTGGAGACATAAAGTTTGAGAAAAGAGTGGAGGCTTTCGGTACTGCGGGAGATGAGGGTGGTTTCTAAGAGAGAATGCTGGATATGGATAGGCATAGCAAGGATAGATGATTCCAATTTCTCTTGTTCTGGGGGATGTGGAGCAGAGGATTCGCCATGTTCAAAAACCCCAATGAAAGGAATGGAAGTAGGATTTATTGGATTTATTTCCTTATTGAGCCTTGAGAGGAAGTCCGAGAGGACGTTGTTTTTCCCTTTTATGTGGACTGCTTCGAAACTCCACTAAGAGAACCAGTTTGCCCATCTGAGTAACTGAGTGGGGGAAAGGGCTTTTTGGTTGAACTTGAGCATGTGAGGGAAACTTATAAGATCAGTTTCGATAAGGAAATGATGGCCAATAAGGTGGAATCTGAATTTGTCAATTGCTTTCATGATGGCTCGAATTTCTTTGTAGGTGGAATGTTAATGCAATTCTACTGTAGTGAAAGCTCCACTTTTTTAACCACAAATGCTCCTAGTTCCATCTGGTTCTTGTTGTAGTAACACGACTCCCCAATAAAGATCAGAAGTATCAGTTTGCAAGATACGCTTTCCGTTGGAAGGAATTTTTAAAGGGGGAAGAGTATGAGCCGCTTGTTTGAGTGCCTTTACTGCCTGAGTGGAATGGGTTGACCAAGAGGGGGCATTTCTTTTTAGCAGTAAGGAAAGTGTTTGCCTATGTTGGGCAAGGTGTGGGATAAATTCTGCCATGTAGTTGACAATGCCAAGAAATTGTTGGATTTGCTTAAGTGACAGATTAGAATCTGGAAATTGCTCAAGTTGGCTGGCTATGTGGGGCTGCAGAGTATACTTTCCTTTGGAAATATTCAAGCCCAAAAATTCGACTGAGGATACTCCAATCACCATCTTTTTCTGAGATAACATAATGCCATGTTGCTTTACCAAAGAATGGAATTTTTGCAGAAGTAAAGCATGGGAATCTGGGTTTGATGAGAAGATGAGCATATCATCAATGTAGACAAGGGAAGAAGAGAGAATTGGTTCAAAAATTCGAATCATGGCTTTTTTGGAAAAGGGAAGGAGCTGTTTTCAAACCAAAGGGCATGACAGTCCAATGAAAGTGATGGTCTGGGAGACAAAACCATGTTTTGGGTCTTTCTTCTGGGTGGATTCCAAGTTGCCAAAAACCAGCTTTGAGATCAAATTTTGAAAATATCTGAGCTTGGGTTAACTGGGAAAGAAGGTTGTGGCGCCGTGGAAGTGGAAACTTGTCATCATGAAGAAAATGGTTGAGAGGTTGGTAATTTATGACAAGGCGAAGTTTTCCACGAACTTGTTCTGCTCTTTTGTTAACATAAAATGCTTCACATGCCCACTGGGAGGTGGTGTTCTCTATTAGGCCTTCTTTCTGTAATTGAGCAACTTCGGCTAGAGCAAGCTGGTAATGATCAGGGTTCATTCCTTGATGGCTGGCTTTAGTTGGATTGATGTCCTCATTCTTTTTGAAGGGAAGAGATATGAAGAAATCAGGGTTGGTCCACAAAGGGCGAGAGCATTTAGTAAGAAATTCAGAATGTGTTTCTACACAGGAATGTGTAATGATTTCTTGTTGGATTGGAAGAAAGGCTTCAAGGGTGAAAAGGTTTGGCTGGGATGTCCATGGCAGGAAAAAATTATTGTATCTGAGCCCTTTTGGCACCCATGTTACTCTTGTGAGAGACTGAAGTATATCAAAACCAATGATGAGATCTTTGCCAGGGAGATCTGAACCATAAACACAATGCTTAATGGAGTATCCTGGAAATAGCTAGATGATGATAGGTTTACTGATGAGAGAGATCACGAAATTTTCGCCATTAGCAGCCTTGAATGGTTTAAAACAAGTGTGCCAGTGGGATCGGGGAAGGATGGAGGGATTTATGATAGAGGCAGCTGCTCCAGTATCAAAAAAGGCAATGACGGAGATTGGTTTATCATACTTTGTAGGAATAAGTGTGACCTTAGCAAGAGGCTGAATAAGGGTGATGGGGTCTGGGGAGATGTAATGGATGTCATGATGGTTATCCATATCAAAGAGGAATGGATCCTCGTCTGGGTTCAGCTCATCATACTCAGAAGGACAAATTGGCAGTGCAAGCGCTAGGATTGTGTCATCACATGGCTCGTCATCCATGGAGAATATGGATTCAATATCCGCATCCCTCTCGTTTGGTGCTATTTGTGCAAGCGCTTGGATCATGTTGGATTTTGGATGTCTTTGGGGACACTGTTTTGCATAGTGTCCTGTTTTTCTGCAGATAAAGCATCTATCTGATTTTCTTTGCCCTTGATAAGACTTTTTCCGGAAATACCTCTATTTTTTCTTGGTTTGTTCAGGGGGAAGGCCAGAAGTATACTGCTGGAAATGTTTGGACTTTTTAGTGGAGACTGGGCAGCTGCAGTTTTTGTCTTTGCATTTGATAAAAAGATCTGGTCGAGCACAAGAATTTCCAAGCATTTTTCCTTGTTCATGAAATGTCTTGAAGAATTTTTGTTGATTACAGAGTTTATCAAGAGCAAGCAGAACATGTTGGTACATTTCCCCAAGAGATGCTTGAGCAATTTGTTTGCCTTTTGTTTGTAGAAGGCGAGAGGTTTCTGTACCAAGGGGATCAGGCAGAGAGGTGAGAAAGGCTTGTTTTAGATTGACATCATCAATTCCACCAAGAAAGTAGAACAATTTAGTCATCTTTTCATAATGTTTTTCCAAATCTTGTCTCTTGAAGGAACAACATTTCATCCGGAGGTAATCTTCACGGGCCTGATCTTGTGAATGTCAGGAATTCCAAGGAATTCAGTGTGGATTATATTCAAAAAATCATCAATAGAGGGCATCTGCACCAGTTGAAGTTGTCTGTATTCTCCAAGACTAATGTACCATTGCCGTAAACGACCATGGAATCGTGATAGGCATTTGGTAATAACCGTGCGAGTTGTGGAACCCGATTGCAAAAGTTCAGCAGTACACCATGCATGGAGTTCATAAATTTGGTCAAGCCATTTGGATGGGGGAATGATGTCAAATGAAAAACCTCGGCTTGAGGAATTGGAAAATGAAGAATCTATTGACTGTTGCGGATGAGGAATTGTTGGCTCAGGACCAACTGGAGGATCCTCATCAATGACTTCTTCAACCTTTGGGGATCCAGGATTCACCATATGAACTTCTGTTTGAATTTCTTGCTAGAGATTTGAAATATAATGATGAAGCATGTCTTGTTCTGTGGCAGACAAGGACCATGTGTCTTCATTAGTAGGAGAGTCAAAAGGGGTATCTGAGTCTATGGTGTTGAGAAACGGTGACATGGGAATAGGAGGATCTTCAATAATCATGGTGGTGGTTGGTGGTAAAGTAGAGGAAGAGGAGGGTAAGTGGGAGCTGGGTTGTATTGCTTGGTCGGTTGTTGCTGGTGGTTTTCTTTTTGGGCGAGCTGGCTTTGGATCTCGAGGTAGGAAAGCAGCTGTATTAAACATCCCACTTGTAGTGGTAGACTCAGGAGAATATGGCAATGGTTGTTGGTGGTGCAGAATAGGGGGAGAATATGGGTATCCAGGTATAGAGAGTTGAGGGTCAAAAGAATAAGGGTAGTGGTCCCTGTATGATGAATGAGGCTGGTTCTGGGCCTGCAAAGAGTGTAACTGGTTTTTCAAATGCTTTATTTCTGCTTCTTTTAAAGCAAAGGCCGAAGAGTAAGTACAGGTCGACTGGGCCATATGCAAAAGCTCATGATGTAGGCTTTTTATCTTTTGTTGAAGATCACTTGTTAAGCATTCGAGTGATGTCATTTTTTGATCCAGAGTAGCCTGAGTTTGGACAATTTGTTGAAGACAACGATTTTGTGCCAGGGCGTTGGCAGATTTCCAATTGAGAGTTGCTTCAGCAGCAGAGATTGGTTTCTTTGTTCCATCTGGATTAATGACTGTAGAGGTAGGGATTTTGTGTTCATGCTTGACTTGATCCTCTGGGGTAGTGAACTGAAGAGGAGGGAAATCTGCGTCAAAGGTTGCGGATGAGGATGAGAACATGTAGCAAGGAATAGGAGAAGAAGAATCTGGGGGTATGTTGGGAGGTGGAAGAGGAGGAGGTTTACATGGGGAAAAGGTTTTGATTTTGGGTTGGGTAGGTTTGCGAGGCTTGTCTGAGTAAAGCACATAATAATCAAATTTTCCAGAAGGTTCTCCAAGTAGTCCTACGGTAGGATCACCAGTTTCATATCTTGCTTGAAGATTCTGTTGAGAGGACTTCTTTTTTGATTTCTGAGGGGGGTCGTCATCATAAAGTGCCTCAAAATAACAGTCATCACAGTCACAATGGTCAAAAAACTTATGTTTTGTGAAGAAAGTAGAACAATTTAGTCATCTTTTCATAATGTTTTTCCAAATCTTGTCTCTTGAAGGAACAACATTTCATCCGGAGGTAATCTTCACGGGCCTGATCTTTGTGAATGTCAGGAATTCAGTGTGGATTATATTAAAAAAATCATCAATAGAGGGCATCTGCACCAGTTGAAGTTGTCTCAACCCATCTTAGGAATGTTATGGTCCAACTGCAAAATGGGCTGATGGAACATTTTGGGCTATTTTTTAAGTTGGGCTGCAACTCGGCCAGGATGACCCATACTCGGTCCAACTGTGTAATGTGTCGACCCAAGTCCGATCTCTTGCCCGACCAATCAATTGGGAACCACTATTAAGTGGTTTTAGGCTTTGTTTGAAATCGCTTGGCAAAGGTACATTTTTATATGCTTCTGAAAAGAAAAATGCATCAATTGTATTGTGCGGATAAATTCTATTAAGCACGATAGAGTTTCTAAAGCACGTCATGGCTTATGGAAGTCTAGAAATGTTTTAATCTAAACGTCATACAGGAAGCATATTTGGAATTTTAATGAATTTATCTTAGTTCTATGATACCCTTATGATTAATAAGACTTCTACTTCTACTACTATTTCTTATTCTGTAGAAAGACATAATTTGAAGTGAAAGCATGCCAACCCTTAATATTAGAATAATGTTATGGAGTATGTAATCCAAAAATACTTTCCAACAATGTAGTATGGAATGCTTAAAAGTTAAAACAACTTTCAATGGAATCAGGTCATCCCAATTTATTAAATGTGGTTTCACTGTCAAATGTGTTCGAAAGCAAATTTAAAATACAAATTTAGGGCTATGTCAGCACATTTAATTATTCAGTTTTATCGCCACTATCATATATGCCTTTTTGTTTGGAGACGAGAATAAATCCCTCCACCTGTCTTTCGCTACCCGAATTCAGCATTTTTTTGGACTGAATTATCAACAACTTTTCATTGATGTGACAAAGCCCAAACACTAAGGCAAGTGCATCGACATCACACGACACATACCAAAGGAGTCGAGTGGACGGTAAGATTTAAACTCGTACCCAAATTTAGAATACAGTTCGTCTAATAATTTAAAATTTGTCCTTCCAACCCATTTACATCAACCGGAGAATTTTGAACCCTTCGCCACACTTGAGAAGGTTAGCTTTGACCAAATTAGACAAGTTGGTTCATATATGTCTTATATTTTGTGCAGCAAATTTTGAAATTTTAGTCTTTGCCAAAGGAATACAACCCCAACGGACACAAGATGAGATATGGAGATTGGAACGTGGATCAGCAGAGAGCAGAAGAAGAAGAATATTGGTGGGCCCTGTTGTTGGTTCAAAAGAACGTGGGACCCACTTATTACCCGTTTATGTATACGGGTCCCACTTCCACTTCCACTTCCACTTCTTCCGCTCTCCCCGTCATTGTTAGTCTGTTGTATACTCATCGCGACTTAAAATTTGTTGCTCATTGTTTGGTTAAGAGTCACTATGAAGGAGCGCAGTGCCCTTTCTCCCTCCTCTCTCTCTCTCTCTACAAATTCCTCATAATTCTCTCTCCTCTTCACATTCTCCTTCATCTCTCTCTCTCTCTCTCTCTCTCTCTCTATATATATATATATATATCTGTATCTCTTGATTCTCTCTGCAACGGGTATTTCTTCTTTGTCTTTTTGCTGCACTAACTTTCTTTACCATTTTGCTTGAAACCCACTTATAGTAGTACCTCTTTGGCCCCATCAAAATCTCTCTCTCTCTAGAATCCTAACTGCAATTACTGATTCACCACCACAAGCAATGGCTGAGCCACAAAATTCAGAAACCGAATCAACTCAGTCCCTGTCAAACTCGGCCATCCCAGTAGAGAGCAGACCCAAAAGAGCCAGAGAGAGTAACAAATGCCCAATTTACAGAGGTGTTCGAATGCGAAGTTGGGGCAAGTGGGTCTCTGAAATTCGCGAGCCTCGCAAGAAATCGCGAATCTGGCTCGGAACTTACTCCGATCCAGAAATGGCAGCCAGAGCTCACGACTCGGCGGCTCTGAGTCTCCGAGGTGACTCGGCCACTCTCAATTTCCCGAAACTCGCCGAGTCGCTTCCCCGCCCAGCCTCTCTCTCTCCAGCCGACGTCAGAGCTGCGGCGGCTAAAGCGGCGGCAATGGAGAAATTCAGTTCGTTAACTTCGCCGGAGGAGGAGGTGGTGTCGATGACGGCGACTCCCGATGAACTGAGCGAGATAATTGAGTTACCGAGCCTGGAAGGGTGTTTTGACTCGTCCGAGTCATGGAGCGAGTTTGTGATGGTTGACTCGGTGGATGAGTGGCTGTTTCCGCCGTGGTTGGTACATGATAACTCTTTTGATCAAACGGTGGTGGAGGATTGCAATATTCCAAGCAGCTTTGACACTTTAAAATGGGATTCTTGTTGCTAATTTTGTGTGCTTTTAGGACCGTTTGGGGACAATTTTTGCTTTTGCCATTCAGTTGCAAAAAATTATTTTTAATTGGATAACAAATTGGTGAGTTTGACTCACATTATATTGCAACTGAATAGCAAAACCTAGTTTCCCGAACTGTTTTATTTTAATTTTTGGAGTTTTATAATTACTTATAAGCTCCAAAAATTGTTGTCAAACCAGGGCTGACTTGCCTTACCACAAACATCATACTTACACTAGTCTATGTATACATTTTTATATCCACATGTTTTCTTTTTTCTTTAATTCATATTATTTATATAGTGTGGCAATACGGTTGTTTGATAATTATATACATGTTATAGAATGATCATTTCAGTCTCACTATCCTTTGTTGAATGTTTTTATAGGGCTTGTTTGAAAATATTTAAAATAGGGTCTAGTTCAACTCAAGTCTAACTTTTTATCTGATTTTTGAGAGAACCATTGGCAGGTTAGTTTGACATAGAATTAGTTCTAAGAAATTTATTATTAAACTGAGCACAAATTAACTCCTATACAAGAAACATATACACGCACCATGGTTTTGAAAACCGGACCGGCCGGTTCGACCGTCGACCGGTCAGTTTTTCGGTCCGGTTTGACTCGGTAACCGTCAGTGGCACCAAAACCGCCCAGAACCGGTGAGAACCGTTCGAAAACCGCTCAAAACCGTTCAAAACCGTTCAAAAACCGTTTTTTGACCAAAACCGCTGAAAACCGTTTTTTGCCTACAAAAGGTTTTTTTTAATTTTTTTTAAATTTTTTAATTTTTTTATATTTATTTCCCCTACATTTATACTTATGATAGGATAGTGTAAAAATAAAATTTGAGTTTTTGCATATTTTTGTATATTTTTTTGTTTATATTTACTTATTAAAACTTATGTATAAATATAAATAATTAATATTACATAATTATGACATCACGGGTTGATTACGGTTCACCCGACGGTTGAACCTCTAACCCGTGACCCGGTCAATTTTCCGGTTCGACGAACGGTCCGGTTTTCAAAACATTGACACGCACCAAACTTGATTTTCACAAAAATTAAATTAAAGTTGCACTTTGACTGACCCTATTCCTATTTTTGACTTTCCCAAATACACCCATAGAAACAAATATAACATTTGTTTAAAAAAAAAGTTTGTTTGGAGGGTGATTTGAAATTAAAGTACGACCTTTTGTGATTGTCCTGTTGACAGAGAAACAGACAATCAACCACGATTCTAACACCATTTGTATGCCTATCTTTCTCCGTATAAAATATTTTATACCCGGTCTTTTCTACCTACTTCGTTTTCTCTCCAACCCACTTTGTTTCTTGTATTCCTTCTAATCATAGTGTCTACTAGTTCTATGGCTTTACATGTAAAGGTTCTGTTTGTAATAAAATTTCTGTGGTGAGTGTGTTGGGCGTGCCAGAGTCCACGTGGACTCGAAAGAGCTTGTGATATTCTAATCTTACTTCTAAATCAAACGATGGTTGTTAATATCGATTAATGGGTCTTAGCTCTACTCTGATGCAAGTAAGCAAATTACAAACGAGCACGAAAAAGAAACAAACAAGAGCATAAACTTAAAATACCTCCATGAACATCATCTTCTTCATTGATCAAATTCTAAAAACTGTTTACAATTATTCCACAAGAGAATGGAAATACTCGCAATCACTCAAGGACAATGGTAGAAATGGTTGAGGAAAATAAAACAAAAATCTGCCATAGCAGAATTGGCGTGTGTGCTATTCCCCTTTAAATGTTGCACACCCTGCCCTATTTATAGACTTTTGAGTGAATAACCGTTCATGTTAGTGGGGTTAGTGGGTGGTGGCCCCTAATTTCTAGGTATGAACAAGTTACTGCACCCATAATGTCCCATGATTAACTTCCATGATCTGCTTCGTTATCCCACTTCTGCCATGTTACCCTTTATATAACCGTCTTTCTTCCAACTTAGCGCACTCTATACTGTCCAAAAGTCCTTGTGAATATACCCTGGTTGACCGATTACATTCTTCTCCGAGCTACTTGGCGCTCGTTGGCTGACATATCTTGGTCTTATTCCTCGTGAGAAAAATCCAACATTCATCGTCATTGGTGATCGATTTGACTATCTCAACCATCTCATGAATTCTTTGTTGATCATTCTTCAAGCTCGATCCTACGTCCTTCACTTACATGCTCTATTGATCGTCATCCTTTGGTCTTGCAACTATAGAACCATTGCGGGTTGTCATCGGCCTTAGTTGTTGAGACCGAGGTGTCTTTTAACCGATATCATGGCTACCACTGCTCCTACTTTGCAACCCTGGCCTTTACTTACTGAGGCTGAGGTTTCTCTTAGATAGCCCAGTGTCATCCCATTCTCGATCTCAACACTGATATATATGTAGTGGATGTATCATCCTTCCTGATAGGTGACATCAATATCAGTCTCCTAGTGTTTGGACCTTATTCCCTGTTCATCCTCCTGCCTGCTCCTGTGATGACGTCACCAGGCCACGTGACTGTCATGTGTTATGGGAAATCCCAAATTAGGGTGTAAACACCAAATAGACCACTTTCTAACGGACATGTTTTGAGCTTTCTAACGGATATATCCATTACTAATTCCTAACGGATATATCCGTTAGAAATGATGAAAATCCGTTAGTAATGATCCTTTATATAGATTTATATTTTTTCTAACGGTTTGAAAAACAATACTAACGGATATATTCATTAGAATTTTTTTTCACCAAAATTTAAAAAAGAAAAAGGAAAAAAGAAAGAATGGACAGATTAATATGCTTCACTACACAAAAAGGAAAAAAGAAAAAAAGCAGAGAGATCGAGAGAAGAGGAAAGGGAGAGAGAGAGAGAGAGAAAGAGAGAGAGAGAGAGAGAGAGAGAGAAGAGAGAGAAAATAGATCTGGTCGTCCTCGGCGGCCCCTCGCCGTCGTCGTGCTGATCCGTCGCCACTCCACCGTTCGCCCTCTCATTTTCCCTCTCCTTCTCCCTCTCCCTCTCCCTCTCCCTCTCAGCCAGTTGGTTAGCTCTCTCTCTCTCTCTCTCTCTCTCTCTCTTGAGTGTACACACACACACACACATACACACACACACCAGATCTGGACATACACAGACACACACACACACACACACACACACACAGATACACACATGCACACAGACACACACACACAGCCACCGCCGCTAAACTATTTTCAGATCTGGTACTTTTTGGCAATTTGTGTTTCGTTTTGCATGACCTTTGTCCCCCTATTTGCAGAGTTTTCTCTTGGGAAGCCAAATCTTGTTCAGTTTAGTTCATTTATGTTGTTCTTTTTTTTTTTTTTGTATTGTTCAAGGTTTTTAGAGTTTCAGAAATAGAGTTTCTTGATTATAGATTTTGCAAATCAAGTCTTAACAGCCACTACTGGCCATCTCTTCTCATCACCTCACCCTTTCACTCTCTATCAACTACTATACGACTCATACGCAGTCCACAAACAACTTTGGAAACTATTTTTGCTATAGCTTTTACTCAACTACTGGAGCACAATGAGTGAGTGTCAAATAGAGATTGAAACCCCCAATTTCTCTAGGGATTGTGTGTCGTATAGGATTGTTTGCCCTAAACCAATGGCTTGAAAGATTATGTACCATTGGGTTTGGCAAATCAAGGAAGAGCCAAGAAAATTAAACACAGAATCTTTTAATTTCCTTCTACTTTTCTTTCTTGATATGAATGTTGAGAATTCAATTTGAACACCAATATTTCATTACTGGATTAAAATAATACATATAGTCTATGCATTGAACACCAATATTAATGTATTCTCCTTTGTTCACATAATTGTATGGTTGTGATTGCAACTTTGCTTTGATATGGCTATTTTCCATTTATTTATTTGTTTGCGCGGATTGTGTCTTGGGAGTGTTTGTTGAAATGACCAAGTCAGAGGTTGCTTTGTCTAAAAACTAGAGATTGGTTATTAAAACTAAGTAGGATGATCAAAGTTGCAATGGGTCATATATATATGTATTTTTCTTGGACTCTGACAAAATTCACATGGGGATAAAATGTATGTGTGATGAAAAGTTTGATTTGAGTACAACAAAAGTAATTGTAGAGACGGAGTATCTAGTTTACTATTGTAGTTTGATTGAGGGTTTTTTTAGGTTGTGATGAGCAAAGAGCAATGTTTTGGAGACTCTTCCTCCAAAAAGAATTCGAAGCCAATTCCTAGCACAATATTTAGCCCCTTTATGGTATTGCTTGTTTTTTTTTTCTCTATGTGCTACTGGGCATTTATTTTGTCACTTACTTGATTCCTGCCATTGTATACAATAGCTTCAAAGGCCAGATATGAACTTTCAGAACTTTGGTAGTTAACCAAGCAGTGCATGATTTTGGGTGTTACCAAACAGAGCTTACACTCTCAGTTCACTTCTGTTATAATTCAAATGTAACATAATCATTTAAAGTTTTAATTCTCAGGAGTCTTAGGGCTTTCTACTGGGTAATTTTCTTAAGGTGATTTTCTTATTTTTCAATTCCCATTTCGGAGATTAGGGATAATGGATATGATAAATGAGCCGAATTTCCATTGATTTGTCTTGTACAGGTAAAAAGAAGCAGCAATTAGCGCAGATGAGGATCAACTCAAGGTAAATTTTCTAATTTTTCAATAAACTTTAAAGGTACTCTCTCTCTCTCTCTACGTAGTTGTGTATTCATATATGCATATCTTCATTATCGAATTGGTAGAACTAAATCGCAAATGCTGTCATAGACTTGGGATTTGAATCCCATTAATGCTTTTCTAGGTTTATGAGATATGATCGGAAAAGAAATGTGATTGAAGTTTTGATCTCTATCGAGTATTAATTGGATCTTTGGCCTTTGGGAACCAGAATTCCAAATCAGTTGTGCTTAATGCAAGATTTTTTTTATATGGATTTGAAAGTGCTTAAAGTGGATGAGTAATTATATACATTTGATTGTGTACACATCTTAGGTTAGTTACTGATTAGTATGAAACATTTTTTTTCTTAATGTAATTGCATAATATAGGTTTTTTTTTTTACAATCAATGTTGATTTTTTTTTTCATCGAGCCTTTGTTGAAATTTAAAAGTGCTTTTCTTAGTTGAAGAGAAACGTATATATTTTATTTTGTGTGTTTTAACAAGCTTGTGAGGATGATAAGTTATTTGTGTACCCGGCAGAGATGTTATTGTGACTTGGATCAAGAAGAAAATAGGGCCTGGTGTAAGAAACATCACCACGCCTGATGATGCGGAGCGTGTAAACAAATTTCTTGAGTTTCTTACATATCTAAAAGGACAAGGGGATATTTCCAACTTTTTGGTTTATAGAATTTTTGGCTTTAATAAATTTTTGGCATAATTACAAAATATGTCCTTAGAGTTACTCCCTTTGGTTTTTACCTATTTGCTGAAACCACAATAAAAGAGTCCCAAACTCTGTTTTTAAACCCTTTATTTATAGCTCTCCTCTCTCCCTCTTCTTCCATCATCGTCTTCCTCTATTCCTTTCCGATTCACAAAATCTTCGAATCCACAATTGTGGTGGTGGTGGTTTAGAAGCTATGGCGACAATGGTGAGCTCAGCGAGTGGCCTCTTGGCGATGTTGAATGAGACCCACCCTTCGATAAAATCACAGTTTTTTTTTATTCCAAATCGGTAATTAATCTGTTTAGAATCTCATATCTTCCACTTGTTTTGCTCAAGTGTGTCCGAGGAAACCATCCCAAACTACCGAAACTACTTAGAAATTAGCCCTAAATTACATACACTACTCAAAAAAAATTTGAGGGCTTTATAGAAATTGATTGACTCAGATGGTTGTGCATTACAGCTGAATCACAATACATACATCTAGCACAACCAAACTACTCAGAAATTTGCCCTAAATTAGCAGAGAACGCATACACTTGAAGCACACACATGACACACAAATAGACACACATAATTATAGACACTTGACACACACGCACCAGCAGACACACAATATCTCGCCCATTGTGCATGTGTGTATGTGTGTGTGTGTGTGTGTGTGTGTGAGAGAGAGAGAGAGAGAGAGAGAGAGAGAGAGAGAGAGAGAGAGAGAGAGAGAGAGAGAGAGAGAGAGAGGAAATTAAGTCCCGTTTGTTGTAGAATAATGTGCGCCACAAAAAGTCCCGTTTGTTGTAGTGTCTGAACATGTAGTACCTGCTCATGTGTGTTAATGTTCTCTCATAGAAATTACAATCAATATTTCCATTTTCAGAAGTTGAGTCTCAAGTTTTCTGTCATCTTGTCTTGTTGACCCATACGTTGGGGCTACTATATCTAACAACATATCTCACTTGGATATATTGTATCACATGTCTTCCACATTTCCAAGCTTTGTTGCTAATGTGTGTGAACTCAGTGCACAGCTGAATTTGTTGCCACTAACATGGTTTCTATGTTCAAAACCTTGTTAAAAGTTATATTCAAGTATTTCTTCCCTTTGTTAATCAAACTCAGAAACCCTTGCAAGGTATCCATGTTATAAAGTTTCTTAAGTTGGAGTTCTTTTGAATGTAACTGCAGATTGATATTTTGATTAGCCATATGATTTGCTCTTTTTCTTTCTTCGTGGTTGTGGGAACTTCAATTATGCTTCTTGTTCTACACAATCAGAACAAACTATACCGAAAAGCCTTTAAATGAGACAAATAATTTAGATAGGATTAGGAATTGTCCTTTGTGATTAGTTTGCTTCTTTTAGTTTCAATAATTTGTTTTTTTCCCTCTTATCAATTACTACTCAGTTTTTAAGTTTTGTTTAAATTTTGGTTGGCAATTGAATTGTTTCGGCATAAGTTCAATGTGTAAAGCTATTAGACTCAGATTGATAAGTTCAACATCTAAAGTATTTACATTCCAATCGGTTCTTAAATTACAAATTAATGGACATGGTGTTTTTCTTGTTCTTTTTGCAGATATATGGGTACTATTGTTGGTACTTGGTACAAGTGACTTGGATCCCCTGGTGGCATGGTTCCAAGTGGCAAGACACTAGTTGGTAGCTCATCGAGGTCTTTTATGATAAATTGGTGTAAATGTGAATTTTTATTGCTGCACATAAGACTTCAGAATTTGTTATATGTTACCATCTATTACTTGTAATCATGCAAGGAATGACCGTGTACACAATTGGTTAGTTTAGGTTTGGATGTATGAAATATTTCGGATTCTACTTGTTTTTACTATTATGGATAATTTTTATTGTGTTTGGTGTAGATTATTATGCTTGTTAATTAGGTGCAAAACAGAAAAGCGTAGCATTCATATGAATAAATTCTTTTTTTTTTATAGTGTATTAATATTTCTAACGGATATATCCGTTAGTAAATCTGTTGGTCTTTTTTTTTTTTTTTTCTGCAAATGACTAACGGATATATCCGTTAGTAATTCTTGAAAAACCGTTAGTATTCAACATAAATCTTTTTAAATTAGTTGAAAAAACCATTAGTAAGTAGCTTTCTAACGGATATATCCGTTAGAAATACTTTGGTTTACTAACGCTAAAATACTAATGGATATATCCGTTAGTAACATTTATTCTAACGGATATATCCGTTAGTAATGAGGCCATATGGTGTAAGTCTAACTTTTTATCTGATTTGTGGGAGGACCATTGGCAGGTTAGTTTGACATAGAATCAGTTCTAAGAAATTTATTATTAAACTGAGCACAAATTAACTCCTATACAAGAAACATATACACGCACCAAACTTGATTTTCACAAAAATTAAATTAAAGTTGCACTTGGACTGACCCTATTCCTATTTTTGACTTTCCCAAATACACCCATAGAAACAAATATAACATTTGTTTAAAAAAAAGTTTGTTTGGAGGGTGATTTGAAATTAAAGTACGACCTTTTGTGATTGTCCTGTTGACAGAGAAACAGACAATCAACCACGATTCTAACACCATTTGTATGCCTATCTTTCTCCATATAAAATATTTTATACCCGATCTTTTCTACCTACTTCGTTTTCTCTCCAACCCACTTTGTTTCTTGTATTCCTTCTAATCATAGTGTCTACTAGTTTTATGACTTTACCTGTAAAGGTTTTGTTTGTGATAAAATTTCTGTGGTGAGTGTGTTGGGCGTGCCAGAGTCCACGTGGACTCGAAAGAGCTTGTGATATTCTAATCTGACTTCTAATTCAAACGATGGTTGTTAATTTCGATTAATGGGTCTTAGCTCTACTCTGATGCAAGTAAGCAAATTACAAACGAGTATGAAAAAGAAACAAACAAGAGCATAAACTTAAAATACCTCCATGAACATCATCTTCTTCATTGATCGAATTCTAAAAACTGTTTACAATTATTCCACAAGAGATTGGAAATACTCGCAATCACTCAAGGACAATGGTAGAAATGGTTGAGGAAAATAAAACAAAAATTTGCCAGAGCAGAATTGGCGTGTGTGCTATTCCCCTTTAAAAGGTGCACACCCTGCCCTATTTATAGACTTTTGAGTGAATAACCGTTCATGTTAGTGGGGTTAGTGGGTGGTGGCCCTTAATTTCTAGGTATGAACAAGTTACTGCACCCACACTGTCCCATGATTAACTTCCATGATCTGCTTCGTTATCCCACTTCTGCCATGTTACCCTTTATATAACTGCCTTTCTTCCAACTTAGCGCACTCTATACTGTCCAAAAGTCCTTGTGAATATACCCTGGTTGACCGATTACATTCTTCTCCGAGCTATATGGCGCTCGTTGGCTGACAGATCTTGGTCTTATTCCTCGTGAGAAAAATCCAACATTCATCATCATTGGTGACCGATTTGACTATCTCAGCCATCTCATGAATTCTTTGTTGATCATTCTTCAAGCCTGATCCTACGTCCTTCACTTACCTGCTCTATTGATCATCATCCTTTGGTCTTGCAACTATAGAACCATTACGGGTTGTCATCGGCCTTACTTGTTGAGATCGAGGTGTCTTTTAACCGATATCATGGTTACCACTGCTCCTACTTTGCAACCCTGGCCTTACTTACTGAGGCTGAGGTTTCTCTTAGATAGCCCAGTGTCATCCCATTCTCGATCTCAACACTGATATATATGTAGTGGATGTATTATCCTTCCTGATAGGTGGCATCAATATCAGTCTCCTAGAGTTTGGATCTTATTCCCTGTTCATCTTCCTGCCTGCTCCTGTGACGACGTCACCAGGCCACGTGACTGTCATGTGTTATCGGAAATCCCAAATTAGGGTGTAAACAGGTTCCTATATTCCAAGTTGCTAATCTAATCCTATAGTTCCGCACCCAGGCATCGATGCTTGCACATTTTTTGAAACACCCGAAGGCAGGCCCATTGCGTCGCTTAAAGGGAATGTCTTAGCATTTACGCGGGTATTCATATTTGGATTCATATCATTAGGATCTGACGGTTTTTTTTACATGTTGGCTATCGAGCTACCTAACGTACTAACCCTCCTCTTTTATTCAGGCTTGTGACTGACAGGGTTGAAACAACACAGGCATAGTTAGTTGAAAATGAAAAAAAAAAAAAAGTAAAATGACAATTTGTGAGAATGAAGTTTTTTTTTTAACTTTTTTTTTTAATTATTTTTTTTTATTTTTGGTCGAGTGTCTCAGAAATAAACCACCTCTGTGTCATGAGTGGAGTTAGTCGTTAGTGTTAGTAACACACGCACACCAAAGGGGGGCCATATCCCACTTTAAAGAAATTGCCTCCCTTACTTCTCCCATAGGGACGTTCGAACCCACAAGCACCCCATTGAGAGGAGGGGCATGGCCAGCTCGGCTAAGCGACGAGAATGAATTTTTCCAAAACCTTAGTACGGCCAATATTGCCTCCTCTTGCCTATATCTGATCATTATATCGACATTAAGGGTTAAAATTTCTGCTCTGCTTCTATGAATCTAGCAAGTTCGAAGAATCTTATGGGAACCCCCACAAGAAGGGCCAAGTCCATATGTCATGACCACAAATGTATATATTGAAATTTCAAAGTTGGTCAACTTAGTCTTCCCTGAAATTGCCAATAACTTTCGAAAATCCATCAGAAGCATCTAGGAAGGCCATGAATATATCAACATTATATATATATATGGGGGCTGCTAACTTACAACATGATGGTTGTAGTTAGCAGCATACAACAACCTTTTTAGCGACGAAAAACAGGTTTTTAGCGACAAAATTTTTGTCACTAAAGGTTCCAACTTTTAGCAACGAAAATTTTTGTCACCAAAACCCTTTTTTTTGTCACTAAAAGTCTCCTATGCTGTAAGTTAGCAAATCCCTATATATATATATATATATATATATATATATAAGGCCAGGCTCTTAAGTGAACTGAGTAGAGTGAACTTACTCAGTGAAATAACTTTTTAGCCTAAAAGAATCCGCCCCGCTGACCCGCAGGTTTTTTTAAGCTAAAAAGTCAGTTCACTCTACCCAATTCACTTAAGAGCCTCTCCCTATATATATATATATATACGAAAATTCTCAGGAAAGGGCACCCTCTCTTTATTAAAGAGAGGGTCCCTGTTTTGGCCGTCAGATCATGTTTAAAAACTGTAAAATGACAAAACTGTCCTTAATGAAAATACGATCCGACAACCAAAACAGGGACCTTCTCTTTAATAAAGAGAGGGAGCTCCCTTTCCTGAGCCTGACTGTATATATGTGTATATATGTATGTGGTAGCATGGAACTAGTACTTCAATAACAAAGAAATGGATCAGAAATGGATCAGAAACTGTTTAAGGCCATTGTGACTAATGACGTACCCACTTATTCAAAATTGATTGTTTTTTTTTAAATGCTATTTGAAGTGTATGTACACGTGTGTCTATGTGACACATAAATGGACTAATAATTGTAAATTCTTATGTGACTTTTAGAAGTCCCATTAAATGTGGCCCACTAGTCTTCTATGTTAGTTGGACTCCACTAACTATTTAGCCAATAGAAGATTGTCCCAATTAATATATATATATATATATATATATGTATATATATAAAAGATATACGTTATTAATTGTTGAGAGAACCAATGATTGAATGGTTCATCTTTCAACAGTTATTAAATACGAGACTTTTCATATTCAGTAATTATGAAAGTCATTACTTATTCCAAGACCGTCTTTATGACAGTCATTAATAGGCCCTCTTCTCTCCTCTATAAAAGGTACACCCTACCCCTTGAAAGTTAATCTCAATCAATTACAGAAATAAGGGTGTACATAATTGAGAGACAAAGAGAAGAAGGTGAAGCCTAGAATAAAGTGCAATCTAAGGGGTTCCAATTCTGTCTCTACCAATTTCAATGGCGAATAACGGTATGTAAATTTATATTTGATTTCTTAAGATGTATTATATTCAAGATCTTGGCAATTAAAATTATTTCCGCATGATAGTTTTATCAATTAAAGTCTTACAGTTGATATCAGAGCCATGTTTTTGAATATACACATCTTAGAATAACAGTTTTGTGAATCGAATCATTCCCAATGCCATTTAAAATGTGTTAACAGTTTAGATATGTGTTGTGAATCCACATAATATAATATATACATATCTGTGTATATTTATCTCTGTGTACCATATATATGGTAGTATATATGTTTGTGAAACTTGTATAATAGGAGCAGCAATTTCACTTTTATGATCTCATGAGCATATGACCATTAGTTATGTCGAGATGCATCTGGCCATAGGAAAAAAGGTGCACATGATATTTGATGCATGTTATATTCCATTTGAGTAATACTTGGGACACAACCATTCACACAACTTTTTCTACACAACCTAATAAATGTGTCTATCTCTCTCCTGTGATGTCACTGGACCCCACAGTGACACAGGAGAGATAGACACATTTATTGGGTTGTGTAAAAAAAGTTGTGTAAATGGTTGTGTCCCAAGTATTACTCATTCCATTTTGACAGTTTCTTGAATATTCACCTTTATAGACTTATAGACTCCCAAATTCATGTACGTACGCATGTTGAAAAGTTATCATGTACTTTTTGGGATTATTTGGCACTAAATGGAATTTAACTATTAAGGATAAAGTTACATGTTTGGCTAATGTGAATAGAAATGAATTTGTGTTAGTTTCAATTGCCTTGACGGCGTATCAGTAACTTTTATAATTGTGATGTGATAAACATTACTGTAATAGTTTATATTATCTTAATCATGCCACTATGTTTTGGGTGACATTTTCTGATTAAATTTTATGGTTACATTATATAGTTAAAATAAATTTTTGTTTGTTTGTTTTAACTATGAAATTAGAGTTATTGCTATTTTTTGTCATTGAAAAGTTTTAATCACATAAAAGAAAATTAAATTTTAATATTATGGAAGTGATTAAGTAAATAAATAACAAAATTTTCAATTAAATAATAACTCTAATAAAAGTGATAGAGAATGTATAAGTTTACAGTTATTGCTCAAAGTAGTCATTGAACAGAAAATTCAATTACATAAAAGAAAAATTAGAAACTTATTATTATTTTCATTAAATTAGTAATTGAATTTGTAAATGATGACTTTAGCAAGTAAATAAATAACTCTAATAAAATGTTATAGAATATTATTGGTTAGTTTTATTTTCATATGGTTTATTAACTTAGTAGTTGTCAAAGTGACCTAGGTTGGTGAGCCTTGTGCATATAAAACTACATTAAAGATTAGTTAATAAGCGTGACATAAAATACAATAATATTCTCAATGGCAGTCATAGTTGGGAGATTGGGGCTAGCCCAAAGAAGAGTCACTTTTAACTAACTATGAACTGGATAGGGTAATGTAATTTGTGTTACTGAGCAGTTTAGAATTGGATACCCAAAGGTAACATGATTAACTATTAGGTGACATAAATTACATTAGACCTATATAAGTGATAATATTTTGCACCTATAGAGTGGACACTAGATATGCTATGGTTTCGCCCAAAGGAGAAACTGTAGTGATGTCAATAGTTCATCTGTTTAGAATTTATAATTCTATATTAAAGATAGACTCAAGGCCTTAACGTGAGCATTGTCCTATTTCAGTGACTATTCCCACTTCGTTGCACTCTCATGCATCTAGCATTCCAACTCTTAATGGGTCAAACTTTTCGGAATGGTATGAACAAGTCCAATTCACATTAGGTGTGTTAGATCTTGACATGGCACTGTTGGTTGACAAACCTGAGGAAGTTACTGCTGACAGTACTACAGTACAGGTTGACATTATGAAAGCCTGGGAGAGATCGAACAGACTTAGTCTTATGTTTATGAGGATGACCATAGCTAATAACATTAAGACTTCTCTTACTCAAACTAATAGCGCATTGGAACTTTTGACTGTTGTTAAAGAACGTTTTAAATCAGCAGATAAGTCACTAGCAGGCACACTTATGGCAGAATTAACTTCTATTAAATATGATGGTAATAGAGGGGTTCAGGAACGTATCCTCTATATGACTGACAAAGCTGCAAAATTAGGAGCACTAGGAATGCAAGTGGATGAATCCTTCTTAGTATAGTTTATTCTCAACTCACTCCCTTCTTAGTTCGGCCCATTCAAAATTCACTATAATACTCATAAAGACAAATGGAATTTGAATTAGCTGACTAGTATGTGTATTCAAGAGGAAGTGAGATTAAGGTAAGAAGGACCCCACTTTGTGCTAGTTGTAACTCATGAAGCTAAAAAGAAAGGAAAGTTTGTGAAAGGAAAGAGAATTCCACCAAAGAAAGGTGATGGATCTGGGAAAAGTAGCCAGGGCCATGGAAAGTTTATTGTCATGTGTTATTTTTGTGGAAAGAAAGGACTGTGAAGAAGGACTGCACCAAGCGTAAGGCTTGGTTCGAAAAGAGAGTTACCAATCTTTCTTTTGTATGTTATGAATCAAATCTTGCTGAAGTTTCTTCTAATACTTGGTGGATTGACTCTGGGGCCTCAACTCACATAACAAATTCAATGCAGGGATTCCTTACAACTCGGAACCCGAAGGAAAGTGAACGATTCATCTATATGGAAAACCGTCTCAAAGCGGAAGTGGTATTTGTTGGAACCTACCGCCTACTTTTGGAGACGGGTCATTAGATGGATCTTATGGACACTTTTTATGTACCTTTGATTTCTAGGAATTTGGTTTCTCTATCCATATTAGATTTTGTTGGATATTATGTTTTATTTGGTTGTGCGAAACTTGCTTTAATGTATAACTCTATTATGGTTGGTTCTGGTATTTGATATGAAGGTCTTTATAAAATTTCCTTGAATCATGAGTTTGCACAATCTTTAATAGCCCTGCATTCGAATGTTGGTTCAAAATGAGGTCTAATTAATGAAAACTCTTCAATCTTGTGGCATAAAAGACTGGGGCATATCTCCAAGGATAGAATTGAGCAATTAGTGAAACCTGGGATTTTGGATCACCTAGACTTCACTGATTTTCAAGTGTGTATGGAATGCATTAAGGGAAAGCAAACCAAACACACTAAGAAAGGTGCCACAAGAAGTACTAAGCTTCTTGAGATAATTCATATAGATATTTGTGGACCACTTTCCATTCTATGTTTTGCTGGAGAGAAGTACTTTATCACCTTTATAGATGATTTTTCTCGCTATGGTTATGTATATCTAATACATGAAAAGTCTCAGGCTGTTGACATCCTTGAGGTGTTCATTACTGAGGTCGAGAGGCAGTTAGATAGAAAGGTTAAAATAGTGAGATCTGATCGAGACGGTGAGTTCTATGGTAGATATGATGAGACAGGTCAAAATCCTGGCCCATTTGCCAAATTTCTTGAAAAGTATGGCATTTGTGCTTAATACACAATGCCATGTATGCCACAGCAGAATGGAGTTGCTGAAAGGCGCAATCGTACTCTTTTGGATATGGTTAGGAGTATGATGAGTTTTTCAACTGTACCTGATTCATTGTGGGGTGAAGCATTAAAGACTGCAATGTATATCTTGAATAGGGTTCCTGGTAAGGCTGTACCAACAACTCCTTTTGAGTTGTGAACTGGTAGGAAGCCTCGTTTGAGACATTTACATATTTGGGTTGTCCAGCAGAAGCAAGGATCTTCAACCCACATGAGAAAAAGTTAGATTCAAGGACCATATCTGGATATTTCATTGGTTATCCAGATAAGTCCAAAGGGTACAAATTTTATTGTCCTAACCATAGTACGAGGATTGTGGAAACCGGTAATGCCAGATTCTTAGAGAATGGTAAAGTTAGTGGGAGTGATGAATCAAGAAAGGTTAATCTTAAGGAATTAAGAGTGGATATCCCACCACCCTTTCCTCCTCGAGAAATTGATGTTCCTTAAGCTATTCAACCAGTTGAGGGAAATGAACAACATAATGGAAATGATTCACCACTTCATAAGGATGTTGCCATTGAAAATAGTGTAGTGCCACCACAACCGGCAGTTCTGAGGAAATCTCAGAGGGAAAGAAAACATGCCATTTCAGATGATTATGTAGTGTATCTACAAGAATCTGATTTTGATATTGGGATTAATAAGGATTCGGTTTCATTTTCACAAGCCATGGAAAGTGATAATTCTAGTAAATGAATCGATGCTATGAATGAAGAGTTGAAATCAATGGACCAGAATGGTGTCTGGAATCTCGTTGAATTGCCTAATAATTGTAAGAAAGTCGGCTGTAAATGGGTCTTTAAGACCAAGCGCGGCGCTAAAGGCAATATCGAGAGGTATAAGGCCAGACTTGTGGCTAAAGGTTTAACTCAGAAAGAGGGCATTGATTATAGAGAGACATTCTCTCCGGTATCTAAGAAGGACTCGTTTAGAATTATCATGGCACTTGTAGCTCATTATGATCTAGAGTTACATCAGATGGATGTGAAAACTGCCTTTTTAAATGGAAATTTGGATGAGGATATCTACATGGAACAACCTGAAGGGTTCACAAAGAAAGGAAAAGAGCATTTGGCTTGCAAATTCAAGAAATCCATTTACAGTCTTACACAAGCTTCCAGGCAATGGTATATAAAGTTTAATGATACCATTACTGATTTTGGATTTAAGGAAAACACTGTTGATCAGTGTATTCATCTAAAGATCAGTGGGAGCAAGTTTATTTTTTTGGTCTTATATGTGGATGATATTTTGTTAGCCAGTAGTGATCTTGGTTTGTTACACGAAACCAAGGAGTAACTTTCTAAGTGCTTTAAGATGGTTGATATGGGTGAGGCATCCTATGTCATTGGCATAGAGATCGTTAGGGATCGATCTTGAGGATTGCTAGGACTGTCTTAGAAAGGTTATATCAATCGAGTCTTGGAAAGATTTAATATGCAGCTATGTTCAGTCAGTGATGCACCAATCATGAAAGGTGACAAGTTAAATGAAAGTCACTGCCCTAGGAATGACTTAGAAAAGGAACAAATGAAGAAAGCTCCATATACATCAGCTGTGGGGAGCTTAATGTATGCTCAGACTTGTACCGGACCGAATATTAGCTTTGCAGTTGGAATGTTAGGTAGATATCAAAGTAATCCAGGAATGGAACACTAGAAAGCAGCAAAGAAAGTTATGCGATATCTTCAAGGGACGAAGGATTATATGCTCACATATAGGAGATCAGATCAGTTAGAAGTGATCGGGTACTCAGACTCGGATTTTGGTGGTTGCTTAGATAGCAGAAAGTCCACATCAGGTTTTGTGTTTCTGCTAGCTGGTGGAGCAATCTCGTGGAAAAGTGTGAAGCAGTCCATTATTGCTTCATCCACGATGGAGGCCGAGTTTGTGGCATGTTTTGAGGCTACGAGTCATGCTTTATGGTTGCGGAATTTTATTTCAGGACTTGGTGTTGTTGACTCTATTGCCACCCCGCTGAAAATTTATTGTGACAATACTGCAATAGTTTTCTTCTCTAAGAATGGAAAGTATTCTAGTGGTTCCAAGCATATGGAACTTAAGAACTTGGTTGTTAGAGAAAGAGTCCACAAACAGCAAGTGTCAATTGAAAATTTGAGCACTACTCTTATGATTACTGATCCATTGACTAAGGGATTACCTCCAAAGACATATAAGGAACCTGTTGCAAGGATGGGTCTTTTGAGTAATCAATGATGTAAATGATGGATATTTCAGTTGTAGTGTAATTGACACTTATGCGCAATTAAAGTTTGTTTCTATTTATTTCCTGTTTTCAATTATGTGTGCACAATTTATGTTTTATTGTTTGATAAATAGGAAATGTCTTAACAAGACACATTACATGGGCATTACAAAATAATAGACTAAGGTTAGTACAGGTTATTAATGGGGTGGTGCATGGAAGGGAATACGACGCAAATGTTGTACAACCGCTATGACTCACATTAATAGTCTATGCTAATCTTAGTATGACAGTAACTAAAGGTTTGGGCGTATTGGCTAATTACGGAAATTTGTGATCATATTAAAGTTTTATATGTGGAATCCAACTAAGTCAAGTATCATAATCAGTCTAGTGGACCAAGTGGGAGAATGTAAATTCTTATGTGATTTTCAGAAGTCCCATTAAATGTGGCCCACTAGTCTTCTATGTTAGTTGGACTCCACTAACTATTTAGCCAATAGAAGATTGTCCCAATTAATATATATATATATATGTATGTATATATATAAAAGATATACGTTATTTATTATTGAGAGAACCAATGATTGAGTGGTTCATCTTTCAACAATTATTAAATACAAGACTTTTCATATTCAGTAATTATAAAAGTCATTCCGTATTCCAAGACCGTCTTTATGACAGTCATTAATAGGCTCTCTTCTCTCCTCTATAAAAGGTACACCCTACCCCTTGAAAGTTAATCTCAATCAATTACAGAAATAAGGGTGTACATAATTGAGAGATAGAGGGAAGAAGGTGAAGCCTATAATAAAGTGCAATCTAAGGGGTTCTAATTCTGTCTCTACCAATTTCAATGACGAATAACGGTATGTAAATTTATATTTGATTTCTTAAGATGTATTATATCCAAGATCTTGGCAATTAAAATTATTTCCGCATGATAGTTTTATCAATTAAAGTCTTACAGTAATATCATAGAACATGACGAGAAATAACTAAGAATCCTCTCTTAAATCTCAAAATCCACAAGTATTCTTTCTAGATGGTCTACTATAGTTAGAACAAATAATTAAGTTCAAGTAATTAATGTTTATCAGAAAAGAAAAAAAAAAGAGTCCAAGTAGTAAATTAGGTAGGGGTGACAATTTGGGTTCTCGTGTCGTAATCGTGTCATTAATCGGGTTGTGTGCTTTGGGTTTGATTTTTAGTTTCGAGTACTATTCATCTATAATACAACTATTTTAAATTAATCATGTCATGTCCTGTCGTGTTCGGGTTGTCTCAGTAAAATGGGCTGTCGTGTCAAAAATTGCCACCCCAAAAATTAGGTGAAACCGGTTTATATTTACATATATATATATATATATATATATTACATATTTTTGAGGCGAACTTTGGTGTAATAACCTGCATTTTCATTTAATTAATCTGTACATTGCATTGTCATATTTAAAATCAAATTTCATTTTCTGCTCTTATTTTAATTTCAATTCTTATGTGTGAAATTTATTTCTTGACTGATCTCGTAATTAAAATTCTTTTGGGGTCAAATTGTAATTTTTACAAAGTTAGTAATACCTGTGTGGATTTCAAAATCTGTATTTCAAAATGGTGGAAGTATTTCCTTTTGACTCAATCAGTATTTTTATGAAACCGGGAAATCACTTCTTACACTAAAATGAATTTTCTGTATTTTTGTGGTGGTCACCGCACCCCGAAAATACCAGTTTATGTTCAAAACTGTCCACGCTGTGTTGAACTTCTACAGATTTTGGAAGTGACTGATTTGACAATTGCTTTATTTCCAATTATGGAAACTCATCATTGGATAAGGCCTTGTTTGGGTGTTACATATGTGAGTGTGCATTGCTAGTGCCATAAGCCATATTCCCAAACACACTCGATTGACCCCTATTCAAGCCTATACTTGGCTCTTGGATAGCAGATGAGTTAATACTCATCTGTGTATATATCATACGTATGTATATATCAGTGTTTATAATAGCTTTTCATTAATTAAGAAACTAAATCAATTTGTTGAGTGAGAGAGGTGGTTCTTGGAGCCCAAGTTCCTCAAGTGATCCTCTATTTATATGCTCTCATACACTTCTTCATTCACATAGCTCACAGTTTGCACACATTCTGCACTATACAAACACAGAGAGTAGAGTGAGAGTTTGCTTACAGAATTTTTTTTTAGAAAGAGAAGCTTAATCCTCATAGCCAAAGCTTGGGTTTGAATTTCTTAGCTTGTGATTCTTTCTCAACACACACTTCATCTACATCTCTGTGAGTATTACTAACTCACTCTAAATGTAATTCTATGCTTAGTTACTGATTTTGTGTATGTACAGTTGAAACACCATTGCTAATTTCGTCCATGGAAGCTTGAACTTCAAGATCAAGATTTTTAAACCTTAATCTAAATCCGTTTTCAGAGTTGAATATCAAAGATTATAGTATGTGTTGGTTATGTTTAAAGTATTGAAGCCTAATTTATTCACATGAGAAAGTATATTAGAAATTAAGTTTTGACATGTTTTAGTTTTTCATAAAATTGGAGAGCTATAGTTTGAATCATGTTAAATTAATCATAGATTCTTAATCCTTGTTGAAAAACGAAGAGATCCATATATAATAAGGCTAGGTTTCAATCAATTTGCAAAATGGGTCTAAAAATCTGAAACAGGGGATAACCAGTGAAGAAGACGAAGACACTGCTGAAACTCGCGCGCGCGATCGCGATCGCGCGAGCGGACTGCGCGAGCGACCCCCCCCTCCCCGCGAGCGGCCCGCGCGTGCGGGCCCTGTGTTTTCTGGCCGTTGAAAAAGTTTAATATAAGAAAAGTAAAATTGGGCAGACCACGCGAGCGGACCGCGCGAGCGACCCCTCGCGCGAGCGGCCCGCGCGCGCGATCTGGCAGATTATGGTTTTTGTCTGTTTTGTATTTAGGGATAGTTTGGTTTAACTTTTAAGTACTGTTAAGGTTCTGTTTGGGAAAATTATTAAAACAGAATCCTAATTGATTATGTTTGAACGAGTAGAACGTGGTATTATGACTTTTCAATCCCCGTGCGCTCGTTGTTCCTTTAATTCAGCATTTTGCTTATGTTTAAGTTGATGCCATTCATGTGGGGTCAGTGGTACATGCATATGGGTGTTAGTCAGTGTGGAAAAGAGTAATGGTCAGTGTGGAAAGAGTATGAGTTTGAGATTGAGATTACGGTTGTGGTTGTGGTTGTGGTTGTGGTTGTGGTTGTGGATGAGATTGCGGCGAGGGTATCTTTGAAATGCGACGGTGGCAAATATGGACACTCCCTGACGCACATGGAAGCGTTAAAGTGTGTGACGCCGAACTTGGACACTCCCTGGCACCCATGGTAGTGCTAAAGTGTGGCCTACGGACACTCCCTGATACCCGAGTCTGGATACTGCGTGAGGTTGCTCCGGTATTTGCATGGCGGTTTAGGTATTCAAAGTGTGAGGCAATGGACACTCCCTGGTACCCCGGACCAAAGTGTGAGGCAAACTGGACACTCCCTGGTGCCCCGTTGCTAAAGTGTGGCTATCTTAGTGTTTCAAAGATACCAAGAGTAAGATAGTGGGTTGTTGTGTCTGTCGAGAGAAAAGAGTCAGCAAGATGAGTGTGGTGCATTGTCTTATACACGAGTATCTGCTTTTTATGAATGGACGATTTTTAATATATTCCTTGTGTTTATAAAAAGAATTCTTTCTGCGGTTTAACTATTGATTTATACAAAATTGAATAATGGGAAAAGGTAAATGGGTATGTTTTACATTCAAAGTTATGTTTTTAATACTCACCAGCTTCTTGAAGCTGACGACGTTGATGCGTCCTGGACATTCGTTCTCAGGCTTTTCAGGTTATAACCGGGAGGAATCATATGACTATGTTAATTGAGAACGGCTGCCCTCGGATGAGAAACTGTTTACTCATTTTATGCTTTAAGTTTACCTGTTTTAATTTATGGACCGTTTTGTAATAAGGATGACTGTAATAGACATTAAGTTATTATTTTGTTTCAAGGCGGTCTGTGCCTTTAGATGACCCGTGCTGTAATATTGTTTAAATTAGAAAAATTTTGTAAGCCTTGTTTGCTCTGCTCTGATTATTATATTTTGTTGTTCGACGTTTGGGACGGAATCGATCCTTCAAACTGTCGCGACCTACGGGTCCATAAAGGAAATTAAACGCTTTCCTTATTTATGCTACGTCGGGGCGTGACAGGATTTAGTGGTATCAGAGCCAGGTTATTATTTATCTCAAGATAGTTAAGCCAGGTTAGGGTTTACCAGTATAGACTTGATTCCACATTCCATTAAGTGTTACACACCCGTTGATACGATAGGGAGGATAGACTCAGCACCCAAACGCCTACGATTATTTCTGTCCTGACTTAAGTAGTACCTTTTCAGGTATGGATCCAGCTCAGCCCCTGTTTGTACCTGATGCTTTTGGAGGGCATTAGGTTACTGTGGGAGCGATAGTGCCGGCTTCGGCGACCCTTTATTTCACTGCTGTTGGGCAGCGTGCAGCTGCTACCGTCGAGTTGGACCTCTGGCATCAGATTCATATATTAGGACTGGTCGACCTGTCCCGTGCTCGCCTCGAGATTCTTTACTTTATAGAGATCCAGCGTTTAGTGCTCGTTGAGATGGTTCGCTTGGTTAACAGCGATGCCTTCTACTTACCTCTCGAGGTTCAGGTTGTGCAGGCCCACCTTGCACAGCTGGAGGTACCTCCACCAGTTGTCCCCGCTGTTGAGGATGACGGTGACGTTGACGTTGTGTTCGCTCCTATTTCCGAGGACGCCGAGGAGGATGGCTTAGGATGGGATGACTTTGCAGTCGACCTTGAGGAGGCACTTGCACTTGAGCCAGTCTTGCCTGAGGCAGATGCCCCTAGACCTGCTTCATTGATGACCTCTCATAGCTGTAATTTTGGGGCAGGCCCCTCTCATGTTCAGCGACTTCATCAGGCCGACTCGCTTGACCTGTTGATGGCTACTTACGACGATGACTGACTGTTTAGATGTTGCCTTGTATATATTAACTACTTTTGACTATTAGCTCTATCTCTTTTTGCAACTGTAATTACATGCATTAGAGTGTAGGGCAATGATCTCATTTTTGTAACATTAACTCTTGCATGCGTCATAACCCATACAGGTAGGGTAGGCATTGATCTGACCATACACGCTTTTTGTATCAACTTGATCGAGAAGTTATATATATAATATACTCTTTTGGATATTGTCGTCATTTGAATCGCTTCATAGCACTGTTGCATGCATGTTTCTCATTCTGCTATCACTACAATGCATAGAATGGCTGGAGGACTAAGGAGGAACAGAAATTTGATCGAAGGAGCACCTGAGGCTGCCGATCCCACGGGAATATTTGAAGCTTTCATTAGGCGTCTCGAAAGGGTTAGTAATCAGAATGAAAACCGACGAGACCACCAAACTGGAGACAAATTCCTGGAGAGATTCCGTGCACTAAGGCCGAGCAGTTTGCGGGTACCGCAGAACCCTGGAAGGCCGAGCAATGGTTAAGACAGATGGACCGTATGTTCGAGGCTGTCCAGTGCAACGAGATGGATAAGAGGAGGTTGGCTACGTTTCAATTGACCAATGCTGCCGCAGATTGGTGGGATTCGGTCATAGCTACTATCGGGAACGGAGCTGCAATGGGAATGACGTGGACTGCATTCAAGGGGAGATTTTTGGAGAAGTACTTCCCGGCTACGGAGAGACACAGAAGAGAGAAGGAATTCATGGACCTGACGTAAGGAACCAAATCGGTGCAAGAGTACACCACACAGTTCGAAAGACTGTCTCGATTTACCCCTCATCTGGTTGATACTGAGGAGAAGAAGATCCGGAAGTATAACCAAGGGCTGACACCGCAGATTCATCGCCTGACTCTCGGCCACTTAGATAAGTCTTTTGAAGGACTTGTTGGTTTGGCTACCGATCTGGAAGAGGATGCTCGAGTAAACCGAAAACAATTTGAATTCCGACCGCCTCAAAGGGGTAATTTTGGGAACAGACCACCGATGAACCGTACACAAGGGCAGAAGAGGAATTTCGACGGAAGCAAGAAGACCCAGGCTATTACCTATCCGACTCAACCCAGAGTAGGAGAAGGAAGTAGTAGTGGAAAGTGCTTCAATTGTGGCAACCCTGGACATCTGGCTCGTGATTGCAAGGCACCGAGGCGTGCTGCTCAACAAGGGATAGTCTGCTTCAACTGTGGTGAACCAGGTCACATTATCTGGTTCTGCACTACTCCTAAGCAGGTGACTTATGGTCAACAGGGTCAGACTCGCTTGAATGCTGTTATCCCTGATGCCGCTGGATATGATGGAACTGTGTACGAAGAAGGAGATTATGGAGAAGCTCAACCTGATCAGCAAATAGTGGAAGGTACATTAACTCTGTTTAACTTTCATGTTAAAGTGTTATTTGATACGGGTGCTGCTCTTTCGTTCATATCTGTTGATACAATTCGGAGATTGGGTATCTTACCTCATCGCTTAGAGAAAGCTTTGAAGGCTACTTCGCCACTAGGAGCTGCAGTCAGATTAGGACACGTGTGCAAGGATTGTCCCTTACAGATTGGAGACCGAGAAATCCCTGCGAAGTTGGTTGTCCTATCGATGAAAGAGTTCGACATAATCCTAGGAATGGATTGGCTCTCTCAGAATCAAGTGAAGTTGGATTGTGCGAGGAAGAGAATTACATTCCCCGACAATGAGAATCAACCCTTTGATTTTCAATGTAACCCTTCGGGAGATATGTTCCTCACGAGATGTTTAGCGAACATCAAAGTCGTCAGTACAGAAGCGACAGTGTTCTCTATACCTGTAGTCAAGGACTTCGAAGAAGTATTTGAAGACATTTCTGGTTTGCCGCCCGAGAGAAGTATAGAGTTCTGTATTGAGCTTATACCAGGTACTGTACCGATCACAAAGGTTCCCTACAGAATGGTCCCCACAGAATTATCAGAATTGAAGGAACAAGTTCAAGAGCTCGAGAACCTAGGTTTTGTACGTCCAAGTACATCGCCTTGGGGAGCACCAGTGTTATTTGTGAAGAAAAAGGACGGGACGCTCAGGCTGTGTATCGACTACAAAGAATTGAACCGCGTGACTATCAAGAACAAGTATCCCTTACCTCGGATTAACAATTTGTTTGATCAACTACAAGGACCTACGACATTTTCCAAGATAGACCTAAGGTCGGAATATCATCAGTTGAGGGTACGAAAGGAAGACATACCTAAGACTGCTTTCAGAACCTGATATGGTCATTATGAATTTCTGGTGATGCCGTTTGGAATGACGAATGCCCCGGCAGTGTTTATGGATCTGATGAACAGAGTGTTCAAGCCTTATTTGGATCAGTTTGTCATCGTCTTTATAGATGATATTTTGATCTATTCTAAGTCAGGAGAAGAACACGAGCAACATCTACGGATTGCGATGCAGACGCTTAAGGACCACCACTTGTATGCCAAGTTCAGTAAGTGTGAGTTCTGGTTACAAGAAGTAAAATTTTTGGGACACAAGGTGTCATCTCAAGGAATTTCAGTGGATTCGTCCAAGACGGATGCTGTGTCAAACTGGGTTAGGCCGAGCAACCCTACAGAAGTTCAGAGTTTTCTTGGACTCGCGGGCTATTACAGGAGATTTGTTAAGGGATTCTCTAAAATAGCTGCACCATTGACTGGGTTGACAAAGAAGAATTTGAAGTTCGAGTGGACAGAGAAGCATGAGCGGGCCTTTCTGGAGTTGAAAGAGAGACTCACTACCGCACCGGTACTAGCAATACCCAAGCCTGATGAGAAGTTCACTATCTTTAGTGACGCGTCATATCAAGGACTGGGGTGTGTACTTATGCAAGATGGCAGAGTTATAGCCTATGGATCCAGACAACTGAAGCCGAATGAGTTGAACTATCCCATTCATGATCTAGAGTTGGCGACAATGGTATTTGCACTCAAGATTTGGAGACACTATCTCTACGGTGAGAAGTTTGATTTGTTCTCCGATCACAAGAGTTTGAAATACTTGTTCACACAGAAAGAGTTGAACATGAGGCAGCGCAGATGGATGGAGTTGATCAAAGATTACGACTTCACATTGGAATACCACCCGGGTAAAGCCAATGTGGTTGCTGATGCCTTGAGTCGACAGACTCGTGAGACGATCGCCACCTTAATGGTTAGAGAATGGCGAGCATTGGAGACATTGGCGGAGTTCGATGTACAGAGTGCTGGAGAAGGAGAAGGACAATTGTTCGGATGTCTTATCCTACAGCCTGTTCTTATTGATCGCATTATTGGAGCTCAGAAAGAAGATGGGAAGTTTCAAGCCTGGTTCGCGAAGATGACAGAAAAAGACCCGACGGAATGGAAGGTGGGTATCAATGGAGGATATCGGTACAGAAATAGATTATGTGTGCCAGGAGATAGAGAGCTAAGGAAAGATATCCTGGAAGAAGCACATAAGTCAAGATATACAGTTCACCCGGGAGGGACGAAGATGTACAAAGATTTGAAGAGAAATTTTTAGTGGGAAGGTATGAAGAAAGACGTGGCCGAATTTGTATCCAAGTGTTTGACGTGTCAGCAAGTCAAATCCGAACATCAGAGACTGTCAGGATTGTTGCAACCGCTACCTATTCCTGGTTGGAAGTGGGAGCACATTACGATGGATTTTGTAGTAGGATTGCCCCGGTCGCAGCAGAATCATGACGCCATTTGGGTAATTGTGGATCGACTGACGAAATTCGCTCATTTTATCTCTTATAGTATGACTTACCCGGTAGAGAAGATGAGCCGGATGTACATACAACAAGTTGTGCGACTTCACGGTGCACCTGTGTCAATTGTGTCAGACCGTGATACGCGTTTTACTTCTGGATTTTGGGAAAGTCTGCAGGAAGCTATGGGGACTTCGCTCAAGATGAGTACTGCTTTTCACCCTCAGACAGATGGACAAACTGAGTGTGTTAATCAGATTATGGAGGATATGCTTAGGGCTTGTGTTATCGATTTTGAAGAATCTTGGGAGACACACTTGCCGTTGGTTGAATTTGCTTATAACAACAGCTATCACACGAGTATCGGGATGGCTCCGTTCGAAGCATTGTACGGACGACCATGTCGTTCTCCATTGTGTTGGGCAGAAGTTGGGGACACAGAGTTGTTGGGACCATATTTGGTTAGAGAAACCAACGAGAAGATTTCCATGGTCAAGGAAAGGATGAGAACCGCTCAAAGCCGGTATAAGAGTTATGCTGATCAACGCCGGAAGGATTTGGAATTTAGTGTTGGAGATCACGTACTTCTTAAGGTTTTACCGACCCGAGGAGTAGTACGCTTCGGTCTCAAGAGAGGGAAGTTAGCTCGGCGTTTCATCGGACCGTTCGAGATTTTGGAACGTGTCGGGAAAGTAGCTTATCGACTGGCGCTACCACCGAAGATGTCTGGGGTTCATAATGTATTTCATGTGAGTATGCTGAGAAAGTACATACGAGATCCCTCGCACGTGGTTAGTTATGATGATATTGAGACGAGTCATAACGTTTCTTACAAGGAGAGACCTGTGAAGATTTTGGATCAGAGTATCAAGAAGCTGAGGAATAAAGATATTCCGTTGGTGAAGGTCCAGTGGAATCACCATGACGAGAATGAAGCCTCGTGGGAAGTTGAAGCTGAAATGAGGAAGAAGTACCCGGAGTTGTTTCAGGACTAGTTAGTCTTGATTTCGGGGACGAAATCCTGTTTAAGGGAGGAAGGGTGTAATAACCTGCATTTTCATTTAATTAATCTGTACATTGCATTGTCATATTTAAAATCAAATTTCATTTTCTGCTCTTATTTTAATTTCAATTCTTATGTGTGAAATTTATTTCTTGACTGATCTCGTAATTAAAATTCTTTTAGGGTCAAATTGTAATTTTTACAAAGTTAGTAATACCTGTGTGGATTTCAAAATCTGTATTTCAAAATGGTGGAAGTATTTCCTTTTGACTCAATTAGTATTTTTATGAAACCGAGAAATCACTTCTTACACTAAAATGAATTTTCTGTATTTTTGTGGTGGTCACCGCACCCCGAAAATACCAGTTTATGTTCAAAACTGTCCACGCTGTGTTGAACTTCTACAGATTTTGGAAGTGACTGATTTGACAATTGCTTTATTTCCAATTATGGAAACTCATCATTGGATAAGGCCTTGTTTGGGTGTTACATATGTGAGTGTGCATTGCTAGTGCCATAAGCCATATTCCCAAACACACTCAATTGACCCCTATTCAAGCCTATACTTGGCTCTTGGATAGCAGATGAGTTAATACTCATCTGTGTATATATCATACGTATGTATATATCAGTGTTTATAATAGCTTTTCATTAATTATGAAACTAAATCAATTTGTTGAGTGAGAGAGGTGGTTCTTGGAGCCAAAGTTCCTCAAGTGATCCTCTATTTATATGCTCTCATACACTTCTTCATTCACACAGCTCACAGTTTGCACACATTCTGCACTATACAAACACAGAGAGTAGAGTGAGAGTTTGCTTACAGAAATTTTTTTTAGAAAGAGAAGCTTAATCCCCATAGCCAAAGCTTGGGTTTGAATTTCTTAGCTTGTGATTCTTTCTCAACACACACTTCATCTACATCTCTGTGAGTATTACTAAATCACTCTAAATGTAATTCTATGCTTAGTTACTGATTTTGTGTATGTACAGTTGAAACACCATTGCTAATTTCGTCCATGGAAGCTTGAACTTCAAGATCAAGATTTTCAAACCTTAATCTAAATCCGTTTTCAGAGTTGAATATCAAAGATTATAGTATGTGTTGGTTATGTTTAAAGTATTGAAGCCTAATTTATTCACATGAGAAAGTATATTAGAAATTAAGTTTTGATATGTTTTAGTTTTTCATAAAATTGGAGAGCTATAGTTTGAATCATGTTAAATTAATCATAGATTCTTAATCCTTGTTGAAAAACGAAGAGATCCATATATAATAAGACTAGGTTTCAATCAATTTGCAAAATGGGTCTAAAAATCTGAAATAGGGGATAACCAGTGAAGAAGACGAAGACACTGCTGAAACTCGCGCGAGCGAGGGTCGCGCGAGCGGATCGTGCAAGCGACCCCCCGCGCCAGTGTCCCGCGCGCGCGGGCCCTGTGTTTTCTGGCCGTTGAAAAAGTTTAATATAAGAAAAGTAAAATTGGGCAGACCGCGAGAGCGGACCGCGCGAGCGACCCCTCGCGCGAGCGGCCCGCGCGCGCGATCTGGCAAATTCTGGTTTTTGTCTGTTTTGTATTTAGGGACAGTTTGGTTTAACTTTTAAGTACTGTTAAGGTTCTGTTTGGGAAAATTATTAAAACAGAATCCTAATTGATTATGTTTGAACGAGTAGAACGTGGTATTATGACTTATCAATCCCCGTGCGCGCGTTGTTCCTTTAATTCAGCATTTTGCTTATGTTTAAGTTCATGCCATTCATGTGGGGTCAGTGGTACATGCATATGGGTGTTAGTCAGTGTGGAAAAGAGTAATGGTCAGTGTGGAAAGAGTATGAGTTTGAGATTGAGATTGCGGTTGTGGTTGTGGTTGTGGTTGTGGTTGTGGTTGTGGTTGAGATTGCGGCGAGGGTATCTTTGAAATGCGACGGTGGAAAATATGGACACTCCCTGACGCCCATGGAAGCGTTAAAGTGTGTGACGCCGAACTTGGACATTCCCTGGCACCCATGGTAGTGCTAAAGTGTGGCCTACGGACACTCCCTGATACCCGAGTCTGGATACTGCGTGAGGTTGCTCCGGTATTTGCATGGCGGTTTAGGTATTCAAAGTGTGAGGCAATGGACACTCCCTGGTACCCCGGACCAAAGTGTGAGGCAAACTGGACACTCCCTGGCGCCCCGTTGCTAAAGTGTGGCTATCTTAGTGTTTCAAAGATACCAGGAGTAAGATAGTGGGTTGTTGTGTCTGTCGAGAGAAAAGAGTCAGCAAGATGAGTGTGGTGCATTGTCTCATACACGAGTATCTGCTTTTTATGAATGGACGATTTTTAATATATTCCTTGTGTTTATAAAAAGAATTCTTTCTGCGGTTTAACTATTGATTTATACAAAATTGAATAATGGGAAAAGGTAAATGGGTATGTTTTACATTCAAAGTTATGTTTTTAATACTCACCAGCTTCTTGAAGCTGACGACGTTGATGCGTCCTGGACATTCGTGTTCAAGCTTTTCAGGTTATAACCGGGAGGAATCATATGACTATGCTAATTGATAACGGCTGCCCTCGGATGAGAAACCGTTTACTCATTTTATGCTTTAAGTTTACGTGTTTTAAGTTATGGACCGTTTTGTAATAAGGATGACTGTAATAGACATTAAGTTATTATTTTGTTTCAAGGCGGTCTGTGCCTTTAGATGACCCGTGCTGTAATATTGTTTAAGTTAGAAAAATTTTGTAAGCCTTGTTTGCTCTGCTCTGATTATTATGTTTTGTTGTTCGACGTTTGGGACGGAATCGATCCTTCAAACTGTCGCGACCTACGGGTCCATAAAGGAAATTAAACGCTTTCCTTATTTATGCTACGTCGGGGCGTGACATTTGGACTTGCTCATCATCAAATTGGAGTAAGCAAATGTTGACGAAGAATATTTCACTGGATAGATGGAATTCTTAGCCAAATTTTTACCTGGATAGTTTAGATTTTTTTGCCAAAGTAAAAAATGCCAAGAAAGAAGTCAAGCTCAATCTTCCCCGAAAATCCCAAGAACCTAGCATGCGGATTCTTTAGAAGAAGCTAGGAAGTGTATGATCAAATATGTACATGGGCATGTAGCAGCAAGCAGAATCACTTTAATATCAAGGAAATGGATCCCATGTTGTTCAAGTCCATTGTGAAGAATGACACCCATTTTTAACAGGTTACTTACAAGGAATACTTGAGCAAGGAGTTACTAGTATTGATCTGAACACTCCATTGCACCTGGCTTCAAGGTTTGGACATGTTGAATTGGTGAAGCAGATTGTTAATTTGTGTCCTCAAATGGTTGGGGCCGAAATTAGGAAGCTCGAGACTCCTATGCACGAGGCTTGTCGGAAAGGGAACGTCGAAGTGTTATCGAAGCTTCTGCTAGAGACCGAACCGTTGGCAAGTAGTAAGCGCAACCACAAAAACCATAGTGCTCTGTTCATTGCTTGCAGTAATGGGCATGTGGAGCTTGTCAATGTCCTCATACAGCAGACATGGATGGTGGATTTGGAAGAAGGAGATGATGCTACTTTTCTTCATGTGACTGCATCAAAAGGGCACACAGGTTAGATCCAAAACACAATTAAAACATGTTCTGTTGGAGAATAATAGAATTAGCCTTCAAAAGAATCCACCAATAAATAAATACCACCGTCAATTTCATCATAGAATAAAACCGATAATAAGGTGACCGAGATGAGGCGCAAAGCTCTCTTGGGACGATACGCGCCCTCTACGGGTGATACCCGATACAGTAGGAAATAGCTCGTCGTCACCGGGATACAACAGTCCGGCCACCCTTGCCCTAAGCCTATCAAATCTGCACAACTTGATAAGCGAGAAGCTTGCTCACTAGTGCCTTCTTTACCCGATGTATATAAAATGACAAGAGTATATGTTTTCATCGAAGTAGAATTGAATGGAGAGATATATGTCTTGGGAAAATGATCAGTATCCTATATATCCCAAAAACGTGAAATACCAGGTATATTTCTATATCACTGGGCAAATTAAAAGCCACAGATATTAAGTCTCTATGAAAGTCCTAACTTGTAACTGTTGATTTACTCTTTAAAAACCATTATATCCCATCATAACAAAATTGTACACCATAAAGTCCTTTAAACCTTTGGAATAAAGAAAATATTTGGTAAAACTCTATAACTTAACGGTCAAATAGTTGTGGTTGTATATATACATACATTCCTATATATATACGGTCAAATAGTTGTGGACAATAATGTATATGTACATGCATTCATATATATATATATATATATATTTCATAGCTACTTTAAGTCCCTGATAAACCACAATGAATACTCATAATAATTAAAAATAATTTTTATTTATATTAAAATAATTCAACATGTTCTTTGTATTATTTAAAAAAAAATTAGGGTTTTTGGAAAGTTTCGGAATTAATTGGTGTTTTTTGGAATATTCAGAATTCTAGTTGAAAATGAACATAAAACCTTTCATGTCATTAACCATGTAAATTACTGTATATACTTTATGGGAATAAAATATGTAATTATACATTTATTTTTAAAAATTCGAAAAAAAAAATCAGAATTAATAATTGGATCGCAAGTTATTTGGAATATCTCGGATTTTTTGGATCTGAAAATTTCAGAATGTCCAGCACCATTCCAATTTTTAAAAATTGACATTTTTTTTAGAAAATTAGTGAAAAGTCCCTCATTTTAGAATTTTTTATTTTAGTACAAACTCCATATGTTTTAAAAGTTATGTGAAATTTCACATAACTAGTTCATTTTTCAAGAAAGTTTTGTGAATATATAATATATGGAGTTTTCACTAAAACAGAACATGGGTTGGATATATCACTAAAAAAGTCTAGTTTTGAATTTTTCACTAAATCCACCTCCCCCCCCCCCCTTTTTTTTTTTTTTTTCGGAATCAAGATTTCATTCCAACTTGCATATATATATATATATATATACTAGTTGGAGCCCTGCGCGTTGTGCAGGAAATTTAATTGTGTTCGTTTCGTGTGGTTAAGCGGTTGTTAAAAGTGTATAATAAGATGTTAAAACAGTTAAATAGAAAAATTGTAAATGTAACTATTTAATCTAAAACTCTTCTTACGGAGGAAGTTGATAATTCTGACTATCTTATAAATAAGTAGTAAAGGTACCTAATAAAGCGCCACTAAAAATATATGACACAAGTAGGGTATTTCCTCTAAAAAAAAAAGGGCATGAATGTGTTTGTAGGTCTTAATTGATATTCGAATACAATCTATAAATCCTGAATTTGAGGGAAAAAGTTGACCAAAATATAAATACTAGTGACCAATTCATAATAGCTACTAAAATAGCCACTTATTTGACATTTTAAATATACCATAACTTAATTTTAGAGAAGAAGTTGACCAAAATGTGAAATTAGTGACCAATTTCTAAATAGCCACTAAAATAGCCACTTTTTAAAACTTTTTAAAAGTAAATAATAAATATCCCAAAACTTGCTGACCTAAATGCAATTACACATATTACAATATATGAATCCTAAATTTGAGAGAAGAAGTCGAGCAAATTGTAAATATTAGTGTCCAATTCCTAAATAACCACTAAAATAACCACTTTTTTTCGACTTTTTATGAAGTGAATAATAAATATCCCAAAAATTATTGACCCAAACGTAATTAGACACAATTGTTGATTGAAACCTCATTTGAGAGAAGAAGTTGACCAATTTGTAAATATTAGGGACCAATTCCTAAATAGCCACAACAATTGCCACTTTTGTTGACTTTTTTTGAAGTCAATAATAAATATCCCAAAATTTGTTGACCCAAATGTAATTAGACACAAGATTGTTGATTAAAACCTCATTATTATATTAAATAAAATTTCAAAATTTGACTTCCCAAAAATTGTTGACTCAAATGTAATTAGACACAAGATTGTTGATAAAAACCTCATTATTATATTAAATAAAATTTCAAAAGCTGACTTGGATGTAATTATTTGTCCAAAATGACAGATTTACCCTCACACAAATCAATATATCCTTACGATGTATAGATAGATATATGAGTAATTATGACGTAGTAAAGGGCAAAAGAGGAAGTTCATATTTTTTGACGTGCTTGCTTAATGAGGCTGTCTTCTTATTATATAGTAGTAGATACATACATGCATACAATTCTTTCATTTCTTGATACCGTTTCAACTTTCAAGAACTTCATTGAAGTACTGGTAATTTTAGCATTTAAATCCACCTAACTTTATGTACTTCAAACTCAAAACTTCGAGGTGCAGAAGTGGTAAGAAAGATATTAGAAGTGGGTCCCAACTTTACTCAAAAGACAGACAGGAATGGATCTTCCCCATTGCACCCTTCTTGTAGCAGGGGGCACTTTGAGATATCAACAATGCTTTTAAGGGTTGAACCAGACACGGCAGTTCAATTCAATGACAGTGGTTACACACCACTTCACTTGGCTGCAATAAATGGAAATGTTTCAATCCTTGAAGAATTCATGTCAATTGATCCGACTTCATTTCATTGTTGCACAAAAGGGGGAGAAACAGTGTTTCACCTTACTGTGAGATTCAACCAAGATAATGCTCTCAAATACCTGGCCAATGTTTTCAAGGACACCACTCTTTTTGATCAACCAGACCGCTATGGTAACACTATCTTACTCCTTGCAGTGGCTCTTGGACAATATAATGTAAGTCTCTCTTCCTCTCTTTCTCGTTATACTTTAAGGTAATTTGGGTTATACAAGAATCGGTTTTGTGGTTCAGAGCATAATCGATTATAATTGTTCGGTGTTTTGAAGCTATTATTTTTTTATTATACAAGATTCAATACACGACTTAAGAATGCCTCAAAAACTAGTTTTCCCAAAGTATAAAAAAAATAAAAATAAAAATAAAAATCTGAGACCGAGTATGAGCCTGATCATATTTTAAGCATTTCCATATAGCCCTGTTAAGTCACCAATTGTTCCAAAAGCGTAAGCTTGTAGTGAACGGATTCAAACAACATATACAATGCTTCAACACTCGACGTCGTCTCATATGTGGAGAACCAACAAACAAAACAAACCCAACCAAACTCTTGTTAGAAATTGGGATACTCCAAAACTTTTCTTATATTATATTCCAAAAAGACTTCTTACAATATATTTCATATGCCTAATTAGCCACTTTCTTCACACCCATTACACTACCCATATCAACCTTTTATACTTGCCAATAAACACGATATATATTAATTCACCTAGGAATAAGAGACAACTACCTATCACCACTCATAAAAAACTACTAACCACCACCTGCTACATATTAAAGATTATCCTAGAATATTTAGAAATTTCAAATTACATTTCTAACACCCCCTCTTAATTTGAAATTTTCTAATTCCCAAATTTATGTTGCTCTTCTATCTTGCACATGGAAACTTTTGCATTAAACCTTTTGAAAATTGCAACCATCTTTGCTATCTCCATGGATGTGTAGGGCTTCATTTTCACCTTCTTCCGAATGCTCCAAAGTTTCTTCTTCACATGAGCTTGTAGTTGATCTTCATGCTCCTTCAGCTTCACTTTAATTATCCTTCGTTTTTTAAACTTTGTATGGTACTTTTCTGCTAGCTCTCCCGGATCATAAAATTCTTCCATGTTCTCCCATTTTGTATCACCCACAAACTCTTTGCTGCAAATGTTATCGTGATATGGTTGAAATTCATATTGCAAAAACAACAATTGATGCCCCTTCTCAACTACTTTAATTTTTTCTGCTTTTTTACACTTTTCAACTACATCAATTTCTTTTTTCATAATTTTCTTTTCATTTTCATCACATGTCTCTTGTATTTCTACTTCTATTCTCTCATCTTTTTCTTTGCATATTTTTTCCTCAACTTCTATTGCTTCAAAAATTTCATCAATCTCATCTTTTTCCATCAAGCATTAATTTTCATCTCTAATAAAACTTTTATCATAATTTTCTTCAAAAAATTCATCTTCATCAAAATTTTGAATCCATTATTCCAAAGATAAATATTCCTTTTGGCTACTTGAACAAATAAATTCAAGTTTTCTCCATACCTCACAAGGAGACACTAAATCTTCAACTTGCTTCCAAATTTCTTGATGTACTGCTTTTTCCAAAATTCTCAATGCTTGTTTCTCTTTCTTTTCTTGAATAATTGTTGACTTGCAAATTTTTGGCTTTGCGAAGACATCCCACCATAAATCGCATGCTTGAAGATATGTGCATGTTTTTTCACTCCAAAACATATAGTTGGAGAACACCAATTTTTCTGAATGTATAATCAATTGGAAGAAATCCATTCTTTTCTTCTCTTCCTTGATCTCTCTCCAGCTACTGCAGTCTTCTTTATGACACTCAATTTTCAAAAATCTATGCCCAACTTTAATTGATCCAACCTTGCTCTGATACCATGTTAGAATTTGGGATACTCCAAAACATTTCTTATATTATATTCCAAAAAGACTTCTTACAATATACGGAGTATTTCATATACCTTAGCCACTTTCTTCACACCCATTACACTACCCATATCAACCTTTTATACTTGCCAATGAACATTCTAGATATATATATATTAATTCACCTAGGAATAAGAGACAACTACTAATCACCACTAATAAAACTACTAACCACCACCTACTACATATTAAAGATTATCATAGAATATTTAGAAATTTCAAATTACATTTCCAACAACTCTATCATAATGGAGACAAACCACATGTTCTACATCATAGATAATGGCATCCATGTTGGGACCAAGAAAATTGGATCATTCCTATTCTCATAATTGACAGTACAAGTTTTACTTGCTGTTAAACATAGAGAGGCTTTTTAATTGGTACTTATTTGACATCATTCCAGTTAGCAGGATACATCATCAATAAAACAAAAGTGGATGTGAATTATCAAAACAACAATGGACATACAACACTTGATGTCCTTAAGGACCTTGACCAAATTGGAAGTACTTGGGAGAATCAGCATCTTGAAGACATGCTTAAAAAGGGTGGTAGTTTAAGAAGTAAATCATTGAATCCCGAAACAAATCATCTTTGCGAGCTGCCTAAAGTTATGAACATGGCAGGTTTCTACAATGTCCAACTGGAACACGATGAACCTCTTGATCAGGACCTGGTTAATCAAGATGACTTAATGCATGTGTCAAATATGAAAGTTATTCAAGGCGATGAAGAAAAACATGAAATTGAAGATCAAAATTGGTCTGAAGATAATAACACTGAAATTTCTCAAGCAAATTTGGATCGTCATAAGCAACTGAGCAAAAGACACAGGAACAAATTTCTCGCAGTGTCTTTCATGGTCATCGTTTTTGTTGTAGCCACATGGGTAATCGTCCCACGCGGTCGGGGTGTGAGACCCGATCTTTTGTGTCCCCCATGATATGTGATGTGTGTATGTGTTAGTGGGTTACCATCTTAGTGGGTTGGAGAAGTTACTTCCTGAAGGAAAAATAATACTCAAATCAAATATGAGGGAATAGTTTTCCTTTTATTTTACTTAAAAATTACTCCAAGAACTATCCACATGATTTACATGAATCCATGACAAAGAACTTACCTCACAAGATTTCAAGTGCAAGTTCTCTTGAAGTTTCCAAAGCTTGTTCTTCTTTTTATCTCCAAACAAACTCACTAGATTTTACAAGTGCAAAATCCTCCCAAGTCTCAAATGCTTATGCTACTTTTTCTCCCACTAGCCATCAAGAGAAGAATACAGAAAATAAGTTTCAAGTGATTGATTTGCAACACTTGCTTGTACCTATTTATAGGACTTCATTAAGCCTTCTAGGATTCTTCACTAGGCTAGAGAGGAAGCATGGTACATTGGATCCATAAGGGATTCTCATTCATTGGTAAGTCAAGATGTACTTGGTAATTAGGAAATGTAAATTCACCTAACCAAACTAAGTTCCTTTGTATGTTCATTGTACACTATTCTCTAATAAGTACATACATGGAACTTATTCCATTGTAAATCCATTGAACATACATGATTCATAGTACATGGAATCTAATTCCATCATTTTTTCAAATTACAAATACATCCCTCTTGACTTGATAATTGCAATCATGTCCATAAGACAAATTGCAACTTTTTCCCAAAGAATAGAGAATTAATACGTGAGTATACCCTCTTAACAATTTTTCATATTAGTCCCTCCATCAACTAATATTCCATATAAACCTAGGATTGGACCACTGTCATAACTCAAAATTTTAATTAAGTGAAAAATCTTATTTAAATGCTTATGTGCGGGCCAGTTAATTATTTTGGGGCAGTATTTGAATTTATTCGAACTTGTGTCACTACATTTATTTATTTATTTATTTATTTTTCTTTGCTTATTTGGTCTTATTTTATTTTACTACAAGATTTTATTTTTTTATCTTGATGTTAAAGTGGGTACATATTTTAAATTGGGTGTGTAATAGTAGACCACACACACACACACAGGCATTACACACCTATACACATTAAATACAAACAAAAGACCAAAGACCAACTAGTGGGCCCCACCCCACTTAAAGTGGCCGGCCATCTCTCTCTCCCTCCTCACATTCATTTTTTTTCTCGTCTTTCTCTCTCTCTTCTTCTCCTTCTATATCTATAGTTTTGGGTTTACATACAAACCTCCATAGATCCTTCACTTTCAAGCTCCAATAGGCCATTAAAAAGCCATTTTCGTGAGTTTTAGCATTTCACATTTTAGTCTTAGTTTTTCAAGAGCTATCTAGTGGTACGAACGAAATTCATTTTGGTGGCCATTTACTTAGTTTTCCCAAAATACATAGAGCTCCCAAACTTCTCATTTTCATCCATGGAGTCCTATTGAAGAATTAGTGCATGCAGTGAGTTCTTATACTTCCAAGGACCTCTCTTTTCACATTCTTGGAGCCATTTGGAGTCCTTTGCTTCTTTCTCAAATTTTGGGTGATTTTCCATTTATTTTGGAAAACCTACATTGAGGTAGATTAATATTGTTTCATTTCCATATGTTGTGCTTGACTAAAATGCTTTGAGTTTATTTTATGCTAGGAGAGAACCTAGATACATGTACTAGGATTTTCCCCCAAAGTTGTAATGTTAGGGTTTTATGCCTAAATATAATTTACATGCTTTGGTTGTGCAAGTTGTGATGTTGATGTGTTATATGTGACTAAAATGAGGTGAAGAGAATAATTTAAGCACACACATGAGGTTTTCCCAAAGTTGTAAATTTAGAATTATATGCCTTGGTTGTATAAGTTGTAAAATTTTGGGGTGTTAAATGTAATTAAAATGATGTTAGGGGAATAATATGGACACATGCATTATTTTTCCTCAAAGTAGTAATTTGGAGATTGTATGCTAGATTGTGAATTTCATGTTTTGGTTGTACTAAAGTTGATTATGTGATGTTAGATGTGCTTAGGATGCTCCATTTATGTGTAAAAGCATGTTAGGACGTTAGTTTAGAAATCCTTGTTAGGAATGTTATATTATGAATTTTAATTCAACCCTTGATGTCTTTGATACATGTTCAACATGTAAGAATTATTGTGTTCACTAATTTGTTGGAGCATCTATAATGTCATTTTAAACATTTCATGCATTGAGGCCAAATCGGCAAGCATTCACGTATCACAAGATAAAGGTTTTATTTGAAAAAGAGAGAAAAACCCCATGTGTGGGAATTTGATTTAAGAAATCCGGACGTGGGTTGTGATGTGAGACAGGGAGAATGACCCTTAGAAACATTCAAACTCCAAACTATATTCGGGTAGCTCCCGAAAGTTGGTATGCTACACTCCATGCGTGGGTGGCTCATGGTCTGGTAACGAGAGAGATGTGCATTTGTCACGCATAGCCTTGCAGCTTTAAACATTTCATGGTAGCCATGGTGGCGATTCATTGCACCTCATTTCATTTTAGTCATGGATAGCATATAGATTTGTTACAGTGTTGTCTACGACAAACGACAAAACATTTTTCAGGTGGACTTGATAAGGGCAAAAAGGGCACATATGACCCGACGCGTAGACGTTGATGTATTTTGTTCTATTTTGAAGATTCATGCTTAGATATGTACCTGGATAGTTCCCACGTTAATTTAGCCTTTTGGCAAGAATGTAATAGTTTAGTGCACTAAAGAAAATTGTTGTATTATTCTTGTTCGAAACTTCTTGGGCATAGACCTCCATATTTTGTCATCGGGAAGCCGTGTTGTAATTTTGATGGACAAGTGTTAGTCCTCATTTTTTTTTACTTGTTCAACTTATTTATGGTATGTAATTATGTTTCCGAGACCGTAGTATTCCTTCTAAGGCTTTATGTTTGTGTGTTAAGTTGAATCCTTGCCGGATTTGGTTGTGTTTGGTTTGTCCTTGTCGTACTCATTGTTCTTTTATTTTGAATCCTTGCCGGATTCGGTTATGTTTATTTTGTCCTTGCCGGACTCTTCGCATTTCAATGGAATCCTTGCTGGATTTACACTTTTGCTTTCAAAAGAAATGTTTCAAAATCTCTCTCTCTCCCAATCTCTCTCCCTCCCATTCTTCCTCTCCTTATCTCTTTCACTTCTCGTTTTCAATAAATTTCGAGTATATGAAGTTCCGCTTGCTCTAGACATGTGTTGTATGTTGTTTAGGACTTGTCTAGTCATGTATTGATGTTTAAACTTGAGGATTTAGCATAGTTGGGAACATTCCGAAATGCTGTCAAAATGCTGTAAAAAATGCTGTCAAATAAAAACTGCTACTGTTTTTTTTTGTTTTCTGCCCAAACGGTGAAGATTTGGAAAAAATGCCATTTGACGAAAGTTGTGCAGAATTGAATTTTACATGGATGTAAAAATTTCAAAGATATAGTTACTTACGGATGTTTTACAATTCAGCAATTATCAAAAAAATGGTCCTTTATCATTTTTTTTTGTACTCCTTGAACTAGTGCTTGTTCGGACAGCCTTTTAATTAAAATTTCAAATGCATTTACCTTTGTTTGACTCGTTGACATGTAAGTCCATTTTGGCTTATGTGTTAGTAAGTCATCTTTGTAGGAATCCCCGTGGGATCCTAATGTCGCTTCCGCATTTGTGATTGAGTTTTATTTCTTTCATCTCTATCTTTCCTCTTTCCTCGCGCTTCGATTTTCGGGCCGTGACAGATTGGTATCAAAGCTAACCGGGTTTGAATACCTAGGGGCTATGGGTGTTTACTTCGGACTTGTTTCGTTTTTGTCCACGCTTAAGCTTGTTTATTGTTTTCCGTTTATTTCATTGAGGTTTTTCGTTAAGATGAAGCGATGCCTCGTGTGCATGCGTAGAGGTTGAACTCCTTCGAGACCTACATGGTTACATGTTCAAGGTATTTACATGTTTCACATTCGACGTAGTATCTACTTACATGTGAAATATTTACATACTCCATGGGATAGCATTAGTCCTCCTATGAGTTGCTTAATGTGGTTAATAGTCATTCAATTCCTCATTCAATGTTAATTGTTTTAACTATGCCATCGTTTACTTTACATAATGAGATGTTGCATCATTTTTTTTATTGAGTGAAAGTCTTCGGAACTTTTGTGCTTACATGCCCAGTTTACATGTTTCATATCTTACGTGTTATATGACTTCATGTAAAGCCTACGTGCACTATGTATTGTGTTGTGCATTTTCATTGGCTATGATATGAAGGGTACGTATTTCATGCAAGGCGAGTGTAATGCTAGCATGCCTAATGTTGAATACCTTCGAGGCTAGGTATGTATATGCTAAGTGCTTACCTGTCAAAGATTACATATTCCATACCCGATGTGCTAAGTGTTTATATAATTTTCAATTGTTCTAATATGTATTGATGCATGTTGAGTAATGCGATTCCTTATTGTTGTTGAGCATGCTTCTATGTGAATTTGATGTTTATGTTAATGTTTACACGTGATATGTGTACATATTCTACGTGCTATAAGCTTATCGATTCCAACATTTATATTTGTTCGGATACATACCAAGTGCATTTATGTTAGACGTGCCCTAACCGTGCATATTCTCAGTGCTATGTGTTCCCATGAGTCATGTTAGGCATTGACAAGTATGAATTATAATATAAGTTGCTTAAGGTTTCTAGTAATTCCTATAAATGTTGATTGCCTTTCCTATACTATCCTTGCCGTTTATGTTAAGTATCGAGTTGATTTACAAAGCAATATGGTATTATCGTTCACAAACGTAAATGGAATTAGGAAGGGAAACGTTATAGGTTATATGTGAACATGATTAATGTTGTGAACTATGTAACCCCATACTAAGTATGCGTATCCCCCAATTGAGGTGTGAATTTATGTTTAACCTATTTAGATACGTGCCTGGTTCACGTGGAACTGTGGCTTGAGTGCGTATTTATAATTTGGAGTACCTTGGTACTGTTTGAGGAGGATTTTCGAGTAGACGCTGCAACTTTTCAGTTAGATTTATGTGGGCTTTAGTGTTGACTACACCGACTTTGGAGAATATGTTATGGGACACCCTCAATCGATTGTTTCTTGAGCAGTATTTCCCGTTCGTAGTTCATCGAGCAAAGAGGATTGAATTTTTGAAACCTTCGTTAGGGAGCCGTGACAATTCCTGAGTATAAGGCTAGTCTCATTCCTGATATAACATTGGATAATAGAATGAAGGTAAGAACTTTTGAGAATGGACTTCGTCCAGGCCTACGCACCCACGCGGTTGGATTCGAGTTGAATGTACTTAGTAAAGTGGTTCAGAAAATATTAGTATTTGAGTATGTGAGTTTGAATAAAAGAGTTAGAGAACTTCGTGCACCAACTAAGAACAGTCAGTTGGACCAACCCCAGTTTGCACCTTTTCAGCAGACTTATAGGCCACCTTTGTTGCCACCACAGCCAACTGCTTCAACTTAGATTTTTGGTCAAGCGTCCCTAGGGGACAATAAGGACAGTTTAATCTTTTTGCCGTCGCATCTTCAGTAGGTAATATCGATGCTTCTGAGATCTGAGGTAAGTCATTCGTCTTTAGTCCCAGTGCCACTATGCCTGTAGATATTGGCGCATCGTATCTCTTCGGATACCACCTTGTACATCATCATTGAGTTGAGGAATGAGTCATTCGATTCCTACATTGTTAGTTGTTAATTGGTACTTCTGTTAGAGGCTTAGTTCCCTTGGACCGAGTGTGTCGTGACTGCGAACTGTGATAATTGACCAGCACACCGTCTTTGATTTGTGATTATGAGTACTTACTGAGCACTTGTGACTTGTTCGAGAGGAAGGTAGCATTTGTATTACCATCCGGGAATCTTAATTGTTTTGTGGATGACCGTATAGAGACTCAGATATATCCGCTTCACAGTTTGTGCAACGGTAAAAAAAAAAAAAATCGTATTGACTCTTTAAATAGCGTGTTTTGTTTTCCGATGAGAATGAACCAAATTTGATTGAGTTCTCTCCCGTTGTGGGTTAGTACACCGATGTGTTCCTTGAGGATTTGCATGGCTTGTTGCTTATCCGTGAGAATTGAGTTGTGACAGATTAATAACCAGTACTTCATCTATTTTGATGCCGCCGTATTATGGGACATCCGCAGGGTTGAAAGAATTAAAGACTCACTTGGAGAACTTACAGGTCAGCGATTTCATTCGTCTTAATCCGTCTCTCTGCAGAGTACCCATTTCCCTGTACCAAGAAGATAGATGGTTCACTTAAGTTGAGTATTGCTTATGACATCGGATCTTGTGACTATAAGAATCAGTAGACCCTCTTGACCAACTTCGTGGTTCAACGTGTTTAGTTTTAAAGATTGATTTGAAATAGAGTTGTCACCAGTTGTGCACTAGGGAACGTGAGATTCCTAAGACTACTTTCTGCCCGCATTACGGACATTGTGAATCCCTTGTTATACCATTCAGTTTTTACGAACGCACCTGCTGCTTTAGTAAACTTGATAAGCCGTGTGTTTAATCCTTGCTAGGGCAAGTTTATGATTGTGCACCGATGACCACATATGCCAAATCATCTAAGTGTGGATATTGATTGTCCAAGGTACAAGTTTCTTGAATATGTCGTTTCTGGTAATAGAGTATCCGCGGATCCTTCTAACATTGGGACCATTATAGATTTGCTTTGTATATGAGATTCATGGTTTCTTGGGACTAATAGGTTACTACCGTTGCTTTGTTGGAAACATTTCCCGTTTGGCAATTAACTTCGTTGACTAAAATAGAGGTAAATTTTGTTTGAGATGCTTTGGGTGAGAATATGTTATACCAAAGTTGCAAAACTTGTTTGACTTCAGCACCTGTTCTTGTGAGCATTGAGTGTGAATTGATTGAACTATACCGTATACTTCCTGAATGTGGATTGAGCCACCCATGGCTTAGGACTAGGAGACATCACATATGAGACATTTCTGACTCAGAGAGACCTTAATTTGGGACAACGTCGCTGGGTAATTATAACTGTGACTATACATGTAACTTTGGGTGACCTTGAGACATGAGCGGACTATGACTTGAATTGTATTGCCACCTGAGCTAGGCCAATGTCGTGGCCGAGAAGTATGACTATGACTTAGCTTCCTTACCTATGCAAGAGTGGAAAATGTTAAGACTCGCGTGTACCCTAGTGTATTTTCCAGTGCAAGAGTGGAGAATACTGAGACGTTGTGATGACTTTGAGAATTGTGGTTCAGAGACTTTTGAACAAATTTTCTCGTTTGACTTGAATGTGTAATCGAAAGTTTTGACTTGAAGCTGTTAGCAGTACAGGAACTCGATGATGAGACCATTGCCTTGACATTCCGTATGCTTAATGGAGACTAAGGACAGGGTTGGACTTTTGGTGACGTTAGAGGTTTGAGACCTCGAGACCGAGTATTCGTTCCCGTTACTTGCCGTGGAGATGTGTTGAAAGAGTTTCGTCATTCCCATTTTGCCGTACATCTGGGAGGCACAAAGATGTACCATGATTTGCGTCACCAGTATTAGTGGAAAGGGTTAAAGAGATCTATTATTGAATTTGTTTGGTTTGCCAGCAGGTAAAGACCGACACCAGAGAATCACAGGTTTGTTACAACCGTTTTCAATTGCCTGTTACAGCATTTCTAAGAACTTTGCGTAAGGATAACACTCTTTTGGATCCTTATAGATCGTTTGGACCATATCTACACATTCATTGCCGTTCAGAGTGACCGACATCGTAGTTTCTCTTAGTGTGATTCACGCCCGTACGATCGTGAGACGACGTAGTATATCAATGTCGATGCGTTTAACCGTGATTTTGGAAAACATGTTGAGAGTAGTGTCATGACACTTAGTAGTAATTAGGAAGAATAGTTTCTATTAGCCGAGTTGCATCCAACATTAGTTATCAGATGGCACCGCCTGAGGCATTGTATGACCATCCTTGTCGATCACCATTGTGTTGGGAAGAGATAAGTGAACCCGTTGTTCATGGCCCTGATATGATTCGAGAGACTTCCGAAAAGATTAGAGTAATCAGAGAGAAATTGGTTACAACTCTAAGTCGACATAAATCGTATGCCAATCGTCATCGTCAACCATCTGTGTTTGAGATTGCTGTCCTGGGTTACATTATTTGATCAAGTGGTAAGTTAGTGCCGCGTTTGTTGAATCGTTTGAAATCCTTGAGAAGATGGCACAGTTATGTATTTGTCAGGCTCTTCCGCCTCAATCATTGAGAGTGCGCAATGTGTTTCATGTGTAGATACTCAGAGAGATCCTGACCGTCTCATGTGTTTGATTGGACCGTAGTGTCTCTTGGTGAAGACGTATAGTATAAAGAGAAGAACAACCCGTTCATACAATTGAGAAGAAAGACTGTGTGTTGTCCATCATGTTGGTAAGGATTCTTTGGCATCAACATAGTATCGCCGAGGTAAGAGTGAAACGTGGAAAAGTTACCCTCACTAATTTCCCGAGTAGTGTAAGCTTCTAGTTGATCGCATTTCTTTTGCTTTGTTGGCTTAAGGTTTGAGCAAGCCGTTGCTCCCTTATTGTGCTGAGTTGTTCCGAATTCCGGGACGGAATTCTTTTAAGGGGGGTAGATTGTCATAACTCAAAATTTTAATTAAGTGAAAAATCTTATTTAAATGCTTATGTGCGGGCCAGTTAATTATTTTGGGGCAGTATTTGAATTTATTCGAACTTGTGTCACTACATTTATTTATTTATTTTTCTTTGCTTATTTGGTCTTATTTTATTTTACTACAAGATTTTATTTTTTTATCTTGATGTTAAAGTGGGTACATATTTTAAATTGGGTGTGTAATAGTAGACCACACACACACACATGCATTACACACCTATACACATTAAATACAAACAAAAGACCAAAGACCAACTAGTGGGCCCCACTCCACTTAAAGTGGCCGGCCATCTCTCTCTCCCTCCCTCCTCACATTCATTTTTTTTTCTCTTCTTTCTCTCTCTCTTCTTCTCCTTCTTCCTCTATATCTATAGTTTTGGGTTTACATACAAACCTCTATGGATCCTTCACTTTCAAGCTCCAATAGGCCATTAAAAAGCCATTTTCGTGTGTTTTAGCATTTCACATTTTAGTCTTAGTTTTTCAAGAGCTATCTAGTGGTACGAACGAAATTCATTTTGGTGGCCATTTACTTAGTTTTCCCAAATTACACAGAGCTCCCAAACTTCTCATTTTCATCCATGGAGTCCTATTGAAGAATTAGTGCATGCAGTGAGTTCTTGTACTTCCAAGGACCTCTCTTTTCACATTCTTGGATCCATTTAGAGTCCTTTGCTTCTTTCTCAAATTTTGGGTGATTTTCCATTTATTTTGGAAAACCTACATTGAGGTAGATTAATATTGTTTCATTTCCATATGTTGTGCTTGAATAAAATGCTTTGAGTTTATTTTATGCTAGGAGAGAACCTAGATACATGTACTAGGATTTTCCCCCAAAGTTGTAATGTTAGGGTTTTATGCCTAAATATAATTTACATGCTTTGGTTATGCAAGTTGTGATGTTGATGTGTTATATGTGACTAAAATGAGGTGAAGAGAATAATTTAAGCACATGCATGAGGTTTCCCCAAAGTTGTAAATTTAGAATTATATGCCTTGGTTGTATAAGTTGTAAAATTTTGGGGTGTTAAATGTAATTAAAATGATGTTAGGGGAATAATATGGACACATGCATTATTTTTCCTCAAAGTAGTAATTTGGAGATTGTATGCTAGATTGTGAATTTCATGTTTTGGTTGTACTAAAGTTGATTATGTGATGTTAGATGTGCTTAGGATGCTCCATTTATGTGTAAAAGCATGTTAGGACGTTAGTTTAGAAATCCTTGTTAGGAATATTATATTATGAATTTTAATTCAACCCTTGATGTCTTTGATACATGTTCAACATGTAAGAATTATTGTGTTCACTAATTTGTTGGAGCATCTATAATGTCATTTTAAACATTTCATGCATTGAGGCCAAATCGGCAAGCATTCACGTATCACGACATAAAGGTTTTATTTGAAAAAGAGAGAAAAACCCCATGTGTGGGAATTTGATTTAAGAAATCCGGACGTGGGTTGTGATGTGAGACAGGGAGATTGACCCTTAGAAACATTCAAACTCCAAACTATATTCGGGTAGCTCCCGAAAGTTGGTATGCTACACTCCATGCGTGGGTGGCTCATGGTCCGGTAACGAGAGAGATGTGCATTTGTCACGCGTAACCTTGCGGCTTTAAACATTTCATGGTAGCCATGGTGGCGATTCATTGCACCTCATTTCATTTTAGTCATGGATAGCATATAGATTTGTTACAATGTTGTCTACGATAAACGACAAAATATTTTTCAGGTGGACTTGATAAGGGCAAAAAGGGCACATATGACCCGACGCGTAGACGTTGATGCATTTTGTTCTATTTTGAAGATTCATGCTTAGATATGTACCTGGATAGTTCCCACGTTAATTTAGCCTTTTGGTAAGAATGTAATAGTTTAGTGCACTAAAGAAAATTGTTGTATTATTCTTGTTCGAAACTTCTTGGGCATAGACCTCCATATTTTGTCATCGGGAAGCCGTGTTGTAATTTTGATGGACAAGTGTTAGTCCTCATTTTTTTTTACTTGTTCAACTTATTTATGGTATGTAATTATGTTTCCGAGACCGTAGTATTCCTTCTAAGGCTTTATGTTTGTGTGTTAAGTTGAATCCTTGCCGGATTTGGTTGTGTTTGGTTTGTCCTTGTCGTACTCATTGTTCTTTTATTTTGAATCCTTGCCGGATTCAGTTATGTTTATTTTGTCCTTGCCGGACTCTTCGCATTTCAATGGAATCCTTGCCGATTTACACTTTTGCTTTCAAAAGAAATGTTTCAAAATATCTCTCTCCCAATCTCTCTCCCTCCCATTCTTCCTCTCCTTATCTCTTTCACTTCTCGTTTTCAATAAATTTCGAGTATATGAAGTTCCGCTTGCTCTAGACACGTGTTGTATGTTGTTTAGGACTTGTCTAGTCATGTATTGATGTTTAAACTTGAGGATTTAGCATAGTTGAGAACATTTCGAAATGCTGTCAAAATGCTGTCAAAAATGCTGTCAAATAAAAACTGCTACTGTTTTTTTTGTTTTCTGCCCAAACGGTGAAGATTAGGAAAAAATGCCATTTGACGAAAGTTGTGCAGAATTGAATTTTACATGGACTCCTACGCGGACAGAATGCAAAAATTTCAAAGATATAGTTACTTACGGGTGTTTTACAATTCAGCAATTATAAAAAAAATGGTCCTTAATTTGTCATTTTTTTTTTGTACTCCTTGAACTAGTGCTTGTTCGGACAGCCTTTTAATTAAAATTTCAAATGCTTTTACCTTTGTTTGACTCGTTGACATGTAAGTCCATTTTGGCTTATGTGTTAGTAAGTCATCTTTGTAGGAATCCCCGTGGGATCCTAATGTCGCTTCCGCATCTGTGATTGAGTTTTATTTCTTTCCTCTCTATCTTTCCTCTTTCCCCGCGCTTCGGTTTTCGGGGCGTGACAACCACCAAAGGTATTGTTACCCAATTAGTTTACATGTATGTCTCTTCACAAATATTGAATACATTATAACAATTTAGAAAACCATTTTTCTAAATTGCACCGGCCGGTTTAATTCAATATGCAAGAAACATAATCTTGAATATTCTCTTGAACACTAAGAGTGATGGATCCCTTATTGGACAACTACAAATCTTCATACATTATTAATGTAGCCCAACAAGTTCGTATATAGTCTCTAATTAGACATCACCGGTTGACAATATAAAATCTACACTAATAGATATATAAGACTTAGTAATATCCTCAGGGTCAATAAGGACTTTCTACAATTGCTAGAAGAACAACTCTTCTGATTACAATGACTGGTCCAAGAGTGTTCTTTAATGATCCTGTTCAGTATTTGTCATCTCATAAATACCCACAATGTCTACTAAGGTCCCTACCCTAATGGTTTAAGCACGCCATCCTATCACATATAGTAGCACCACAAGTGACAACCATCTGGAAGCATGTTGTCTTAGCATGCTTATTGGTTGCGAACATAATTTAGAATACAAGAAAATTAGAGAAGACATTTCTAATCAATGATCAATATCATTTTTCGAATAATGTAATCTTAGGACAAAATATACCAACTAAAATGGTATTATAATACAACACAAGAAATGCATGTAATAAATTATTATTATTATTATTATTGGCTTTGTAGGGCATACTTTTCTGAATAATGTAATCTTAGGACAAAATATACCAACTAAAATGGTATTATAATACAACCCAAGAAATGCATGTAATAAATTATTATTATTATTGGCTTTGTAGGGCATACAATTCTTTCAGTCTCCTACTTGCACTCAAAACCAATTGGATACAAGTCTCAAACCCATTTTATCAATATGTTTCTCAAAAAACTTTGGACTCAAAGGTTTTGTAAATGGATCTGCAGCATTGTCAGCGGAAGCAACCTTAGAAAGGTTAATATCTCCTCTTTGAACGATCTCTCTTATCAAGTGAAACTTTCTTTCGATGTGCTTCGTTCTTTGGTGAGCTCTAGGTGCCTTGGCTTGTGTAATTGCTCCATTGTTATCACAAAATAAACTTATAGGAGAATCGGTTGTTGCTATAACTCCTAAATCACTAATAAACTTTTTTTTTTTATCCAAACTGCTTCTTTTGCTGCTTTACAAGTTGCAATACATTCAGCCTCGGTTGTGGAATCGGCAGTGGTATCTTGTTTGCAACTTCTCCAACTAAACGCTCCATTATTTACCATAAAAACAAATCCAGATGTAGACTTACTATCATCGGGATCTGATTGGAAATCAGAATCGGTGTGTCCTTCAATCTTTAATAGACCACCACCAAAAACCAAACAATAATGTTTAGTTTTTCTAAGATATTTGAAGATGTGTTTTACATCTGTCCAATGTTCCTCTCCAGGATTGGAGTGGTATCTACTTACCATAGTCACTGCTTGACCAATATCTGGCCGAGTACATAACATAGCATACAACAAACTTCCTACTGCCGAAGCATGAGGACAATTTCACATTCTTTCAACATCTGTATCAGATTGAGGAGACATTTTCTTAGAAAGAACAGTTCTGTGCCTAAAAGTTATCAAACCCTTTTTGGAATCCTGCATGTTAAACTTGGTCAATATCTTGTCAATGTAAGTAGATTGGGATAATCCCAATAGTCTATTGCCTCTATCTCTATGGAGTTTTAGACCAAGGATATACGATGCCTCACCCAAATCTTTCATAGAGAATTGGTTAGACAACCATAGCTTTACTGTTGACAGCATGCCTACATCATTCCCAATGAGAAGGATATCATCAACATATAAAGCTAAAAATGTGACTGCATTACCTTGTGTTTTCTTGTAAACACAAAACTCATCAGGGCTTTGAGTGAAGCCAAAACTTTTGATGGCTTCATCAAAACGAGCATTCCAACTTCTAGAAGCTTGCTTTAAACCATAAATAGATCTCTTAAGTTTGCATACCATGTGTTCCTGCCCTCTAGATGATTTAGTTGGAACTCTATTTAACAGATAAATTGCAGTCTCCAATGCATAACCCCAAAAGGATAAAGGTAGATCTGTCACACTCTTCATGGATCGCATCATATCGAACAAAGTGCGATTTCTTCTTTCTGAAACACCATTGTGTTGTGGTGTTCCTGGAGGGGTGAGTTGAGACAAAATTCCGTTATTCCTTAAGTAGTCCTTAAACTCATCTGAGAGGTATTCTCCTCCTCTATCAGAGCAAGAGATTTAATACTTCTACCCTTTTGTTTTTCAACTTCATTTCGGAATTCCTTGAACTTGTCAAAAGATTTCGATTTGTGTTTCATTAGGTAGACATACCCATAGCAAGAAAAATCACTAGTGAAAGTTATTAAATAACATAAACCACCTCTTACGGTATGACATATAGGACCATATACATCTGTATGTATCAAATCTAAGGTAACTTCAGCTCTTACACCTTTTCCTTTAAAAGGTAGTTTGGTCATCTTTCCTTGCAGACAAAACTCACAAATTGGATAAGATTCCACTTTTAGGGAATCTAAAGGACCATCCTTAACCAATCTATTTATTCTATCAATATTGATATGACCTAATCGCATATGCCAAAGATAAGTAGGAATAGCAGATTCTCTTTTTCTCTTTATTGAATGAAATCTTTAGATGCATTACTTTCAACACATTCAACACTATTACAAGGAAGATCAAGAATATAAAGACCATTTTCTTTAAAACCAGAAGCAGTATATTTATTGTAAAGCTTAATTGTAGCTTTTACACCAAACAAAATAGAATATACATATTCAATTAATTTTGAAACAGAAATTAAATTTCTTCTAATCTGCGGCACATAAAGGCAATCTTTTAAAGACAAAACATTTCCTCCTTGTAAAGCAATGTTAAAAGTTCCTATAGAAATAGCTGCAACTCTTGCTTCTGTTCCCATAAGTAATATGACTTCCCCTTCATTTTGCCTTTTGCTTTCCTGAAACCCTTGTAATGTGTTACAAACATGAGAGGTTGCCCCGGAGTCAATACACCAAGACCCAATAGAATTAACCAACAAATTGGTTTCAATTATGAGTATAGTAGTCATACCTTCTGAAGGTTTATCTTTCTTAAGTGAAGCAAGGTATTGGAAACAATTCCTTTTCCAATGTCCTGTTTTCCACAGTAATGACAAGCATCCCCTGATTTATTAGTCTTCACTCTTTACCATTGCTAGCCTGACCCTTCTTTGGACCCTTTTTATTTCCAAATTTTATTTTCTTGTTCTTGAAATTTGATTTGGAAGACTTCTTCCTTCAGACATTAAGACAACTGGTTTATTTTTCTGGATCAATTTCTCAGCTCTTTGCAACATATTGCGAAGCTCCGGAAGTGTCACTACCATTTTATTCATATTGAAACTCAATATAAATTGATTGAACGATTCTGGTAAAGATGATAGAATTGCGTCCACTTTTGTCTCATTATCCATCTCAGACCCAAGAGACTCAAATTCATTTATGAATCCTATCATTTTCATGACATGATCATGAATTGGTGTACCATCAGACATCTTAGTGGACATTAGTCCTTTCATAGCTTTCTGTCTTGCAGAACGATTCTGCTATCCAAACATTTCTCTTAGGCTTTCCATGGTATCCTTAGTAGTAGCAGATTTTTCATGTTGTTTCTGAAGCATATTTTCAAGTGATGCTGAGATATAACATTTAGCTAAGGAATCATGCTCATGCCATTTGGTATAAGCATCATGGATATCTTGAGAGGCATCAAGTCCAGGCATTGCTGGTGGATCCTCGTTCAAAACGTAGATCAATTTTTCAGCAGTGAGCACAATAGTTAAGTTCCTTTTCCAATCACCATAATTAGAACCTTTAAGACGATTATCATCCAATATTTTCATTAACGGGCTATAGTTGGCATTCTACACAATAGGAAAAAAAAATACAAAACAACATAAGGAGAAAATAACATTATATTTATTACATGCAATTGACCAATGAGTTGGGACTTTTATTACAATGGTAATACCCACTAGTTTATCAAGTATAACGTTTCCCTTGTACGTTTAAACTTGAAAAATACATAGCCTTTATGTATTTTTAGTGAGTGACAAGAACTTTATTCAGTCAACTCAATAATTCCTTTCAGAATATACCAAGTACATCCTAAACCAGATACACCTTATCTATCCCTTAACATGTAAGAAATTCTTGTTTTAATTTTGGCCTCCATATAATTCATACCAGCCACCTAATTTAGGTTGACATGGATTATTGGTCAAATGTATGCCCATTGTTTAAATACATCATGTACTGTAGGTAGCATCCCCATTTTAGTTGATGCTCCAACTAGCCATGACATATCTATCATCACTATGAAGTAAATAATAATAGTAAATTAACAAACAAGTCTTATCATTTTAACTTCGACTAGTTTGAAAAATTACTCTCATTATATACTAACAATGGAAGGCCTTTAGAGAATATTTTCTTCAAATCAATCTCTATCTTTCACATTCGATGTAACATTTTAAAGGGAACACATGCATATATATATATATATATATATATATATCAACACATATATTTAAAAGATGGACATAATCAAATATCTAAAAGAACTCCGCTTAACTCTTTGGTTATCTTCTATTTGAAGAATTCTAAGTTCATTGTATGAAAAACATAACATGTCTTTTTGGCATTCCATGAAACATATATTTCTAAATATATAATATCATATATAAATTGCACATAAGACAAGTATATGATATCTCTTCCAATGAGAAGAAATAAACAATACTCTAACATATTTGTAAATACGAGTCCAACTCTTTCATCAACTAAGAAAATGAAAAAAAAAAATCTAGATTAATGTAAAAACATGTGGTAGGCTCTGATACCACTGAAGAAAAAATAATACTCAAATCAAGTATGAGGGAATAATTTTCCTTTTATTTTACTTAAAAATTACTCCAAGAACTATCCACATGATTTACATGAATCCATGACAAAGAACTTACCTCACAAGATTTCAAGTGCAAGTCCTCTTGAAGTTTCCAAAGCTTGTTCTTCTTTTTATCTCCAAACAAACTCACTAGATTTCACAAGTGCAAAATCCTCCCAAGTCTCAAATGCTTATGCTTCTTTTTCTCCCACTAGCCATCAAGAGAAGAATATAGAAAATAAGTTTCAAGTGATTGATTTGTTACACTTGCTTGTACCTATTTATAGGACTTCATTAAGCCCTCTACGATTCTTCACTAGGCTAGGGAGGAAGCATAGTGCATTGGATCCATTAGGGATTTTCATTCGTTGGTAAGTCAAGATGTAGTCTTTGTATGTTCATTGTACACTATTCTCTAATAAGTACATACATGGAACTTATTCCATTGTAAATCCATTGAACATACATGATTCATAGTACATGGAATGTAATTCCATCATTTTTTCAAATTACAAATACATCCCTCTTGACTTCATAATTGCAATCATGTCCATAAGACAAATTGCAACTTTTACCCAAAGAATAGAGAATTAATACATGAGTATACCCTCTTAATAATTTTTCATATTAGTCCCTCCATCAACTAATATTCCATGTAAACCTAGGATTGGACCACCAAAGGTATTGTTACCCAATTAGTTTACATGTATGTCTCTTCACAAATATTGAATACATTATAACAATTTAGAAAACCATTTTTCTAAATTGCACCGGCCGGTTTAATTCAATATGCAAGAAACATAATCTTGAATATTCTCTCTAATACTAAGAGTGATGGATCCCTTATTGGACAACTACAAATCTTCATACATTATTAATGTAGCCCAACAAGTCCGTATATAGTCTCTAATTAGACATCACCGGTTGACAATATTAAAGCTACACTAATAGATATATAAGACTTAGTAATATCCTCAGGTCAATAAGGACTTTCTGCAATTACTAGAAGAACAACTCTTCTAATTACAATGACTGGTCCAAGAGTGTTCTTTAATGATCCTATTCAGTATTTGTCATCTCACAAATACCCACAATGTCTAATAAGGGTCCCTACCCTAATGGTTTAAACACACCATCCTATCACATATAGTAGTACCACAAGTGACAACCATCTGCAAGCATGTTGTCCTAGCATGCTTATTGGTTGCGAACATAATTTAGATTACAAGAAAATTAGAGACGACATTTCTAATCAATGGTCAATATCATTTTCCGAATAATGTAATCTTAGGAAAAAATATACCAGCTAAAATGGTATTATAACACAACCCAATAAATGCATGTAATAAATTATTATTATTATTACTTCCAACTATCCCTACTTTGATGGGTAAGTGGGATGAGGAAGTTGTTGGGAGTTGGTCCTCTCTCTATTATAAATATACACAACCCTGTCATTTGTCTATCTAAGTTGAAAGCATAGAGAGAGAAACCAACTTCTTCTTCTTGTATTCTTTTGCTAAGAATTATCATGGAGCAAGGTATAATTTTATTATGTGAAAATCATGAATCATGAAAGCTCAGATTCTCTTGGAATCATGAGAACTTACATGTGGTATCAGAGCCTTGGTTCGGAGCTTTTATGATTTTTCATACTCATGGATTCTTCTCCCCTCTTTCAAAATTTTAATTTGTTCAATTTCTGATTCTCAGCGAATCAAATCTTGTTGAGTATTAAACTCAAATAATGGATTCTCAGCGAATCAAACATTTGTTGAGTTTTAAACTCAAATAATGGATTCTTTGCGAATCAATACTTTGTTGAGTTCTTAAACTCAAATAATGGATTCTCTACGAATCAAACATTTGTTGAGTTTAAACTCAAATTATGGACTGCGAATTGAAATACTTTGCTGATTTGTTAAACTCAATTTGAGAGTCTCGGTGACTCAAACAATTTTACTAAAGTTTTTCAAAACAAGTTTTTTCAAACTCACAGGTCTATACGTTTGATTTTGATTATGTATCAGTATATATACCCGCGTTTGCAAACTGTTCTTATTTGAAGTGTTTGAAAGAATTGGAACAAACCCAACTACTGAATTTGCAAGATACTCAATCATCAAGTATCCATGTGCCTTGAAACATTCAATGTGTATACATTTTTATTTTATTTTATTTCATTTCATTGCATAAATAAATAAAGGATAATGATGAAGTTTAATTTTACTTATCATGGTAAAGTACTGACATTGTCTTTGCATTGTCGGTTACAACTTACAAGCAAAGATGTATATATATACATGTATAAATGACCATCATATATATAACCGTATATAAGGTTAAAGCTAAACTTTTCTGTTTATGAAAGCACTAGAAATGGTAACAGATCATGGGTAGTAATGCTATAGTGCATTTCCTACATTCTAGTTTCATCATATGCTTTCCTCATGATAAGTGGCAACCAAATTTGTAAATGCATGCATCACTTATGTTTAATTGGCAAATTATTATATTTCCAATGTCAATAGTTTAAAAAATATATATATATATATATGTGTGTGTTTTTGAAATGATGTTATTGGGTAATAATAATTATTTTGACTTATAATTTAAAGATAGTTGATAACTACCAAAGTAGCTCAACTATAAAGAATTATATAAGGATAATCAAGTCAAATTATTGGATGATGTTATTACAATTATTATGATTCAATTCATTATAAATGTAAAAATGAATACACAAAGGGCTTGTTTGTTTGGCGGATAACTAAGAAGGATTGGACTATTTTAGTCCAATCCGGGCCAATACCATGTTTGTTTGGTCATTTGTAGTATAAGTTAACCCAAGGTATATTATTATGTGGTTAAAAATAATGGTGTGTAGGAGGTATTACACAATACCAGAGGGGGGGATGTATTAAAAACGCGGGGGTAAGGCTAATTAGTATTGTGATGCAAAATGACTAATCTACCCCTGCCATATAAAAAGAAACATACAACCCTTGTTCGTGTTTTTCTCACATTATTCAAACATAGAGAGAGGAGGAGGAGGAGGCGACACAGAGCGGCGAAGTGACCATGAAGGAACCAATGAAGAAGCAGCGAAGGAGATGACGAAGGGACGACGAAGGAGCCGAGCTTCTCATCTCCATCACCGAGCTTCGTCACCGTCGTGAATTTGAGGTTTGTTAACACTGGTTTTTTTTTTGTTAGGGCTTTGCAGATGGTATATCTAAGCATGCATGACTTCTTCTCCTTTAGATCTACAAGTTCTTAACTTAATATTGTTGAAAATGCACAAGCTATGCCTTAGATCTAAGTTTAGATAGCAGATTTAGGTTAGATTTTGGATTTTTCTGAGTTTTCGATTTTATTTTTGTTTTTCAATCTGAAACTCCCTCAAGCACATACATATCTAATCTGAAACTTCCTATTTAGTAGCTTGCTGTTTAGAGCAAACTTGATTTTAGTAATTGGGTATGTTATTGATTTTGAGCAAACTTGATCTTGTAATTGGGTCACTTCCCTAATTGATATTGCTATGTATCTTCTTCAAATTCCCCTTTTATTTTTCCCCCTCATGCCATAAACAAGGGCTGTGAATACCTAAAATAGAACATATATGCATATATATATATATATATATGAATACTTGAAACAGATTAAATAGTGTCCTACAAAGGGTGTTCAATTCTTGGTTAACACCAATGTAAAATCTCAGATGGGTAGTGTAGTTTGATTGGGTTTTAGATTTTAATTAGTGTAATTGGGTCACTTCCCTAATTTATTTCCTAAATTTGCTCAGCAATGAGAAGGGAGGTTTAGTGGATCCATAGATTTGTTGCTTGAATTTACACGTTAGCCCCTAAATAGAGCTGAAAATAGCCCCAAAGAGCCTCTGTTTTGCTGATCTTTTTATTCCCTAAATAGAGGTTAAAATAGCCCCAAACAGCCCATATTTTGTTTGAAATGTTTTACTAAAATTTTCAGCCCCTAAATGAAGCTAAAAGCAGACCCAATTAGCCGCAAACAACCCCTATATTTGTTGAAATGTTTCACTGTTTGCGTGTGCGTGTGTGTGTGTGTGTGTTTCTCAGTTTGGCATTTCTTTTGTGTCTTACTCAGTTATGGTGATATTTTTTAGGAAGAATAAAACAGTCCCTATGTAAACAAGCAGGATATGGTCAATTTTATTTGTTACAAGAGAGTGGGCTGCCTTGCAATGTTGCTTAATCGATCATGTTGGTTTATGTGGTTAATCAATCAATTTGATTTGAGTATTTTAGCAAGTGCTATGGATTACAACTTATGTAAACTGAGTATTTGACTATTTTTTTTCCATCAATGTTTTGGCCCTTTGGGAGTAGTTGTATAACAAGAATTTATTAGTTTAGTCTGGTTTGCCTTTGTGCTATTCATAAGTTAGATTTATGTTGTTTTTGATCATTTTACTGTGACGCTAATTAACTCATAGTAGCTTTTCTATTTTTTTTAAGGGAAAAAAAACTTGCTCATATGAGATTTTGGGAGCTTGATTTTCCAATGTTTTCTCGACTGGGATTCGGAAGTTTACATGATGCATGAGATATTTTGCTTAGATATACAAATTTTGATATATGATACATGAGTCAATATATATGCGTGTGTGTGTGTGTGTGTGTATATAAATCTTCACACCAATTCCTTGGTTGCAATTGTTGTACTAGAGTTTAATTATAGATGCTAGTGCAGATTTCAATCTCTGTAATTTCATCAAAGGTTCTATAATTATGATTTCTTCCCATTTTCAGTTTAATTTATGTTTTTAGATTAGATCCCCATTTTTCTTATGCAATTTAAGTTCAAAAACACAGAATATGTATTTCACATTTGTATGGTATATGTATTCATATGTTCTTGATCCTAAATCACCTCCCGTTTGTTGAAACAAACTTTGCCTAATTGAAATTTGCGTTTTTGAATCTGCCTGTGTTCCAACTAAACAGATTGTAGAAATTGGTTTATGAAGAATATTGTATTTCAACATAAATCCAACTCCAACATGAAGTACCTCGAATTTGGCAAACTTTGGATTAATTAGAGTCTGCAAATATTTCTTAAAAGTGCAAAGGTTAACTGGTTTAGTATTGATTCAACTATTCCCAACTCTTTTCCCATATTTGTAATAACTTTCATGTAATTCGCTGTTTTTAATACTCCAATTTAGTTTATTTCGTTGTTGTAGCTAAACAAGTCCTCCACTAGTTAAGTGCAAGATTATCTAATATTGTCTTAATTCTATTTGGCTCAGGTTCAAGCTCCATAGTTAGCTTTGAAGATGGCAATGGATCAAGGAAAAAGGTCAAACACATAATTGCTCTTTTGCTTATTCGATCAAAAAGAAAATGGAGATGAGGACTTGGACTTGTTAGGACATATTATTGACATTGTTATTATGTATATTGTAGTTAATGTTATGAAAAAAGAGTGAGACATATGTATTATGAAGTGTGGGACATATGTATTTTGTAGTTAATGTTCTGAAAAAAGTGTGGGACATATGTATTGTGAATGTGTTTTGGTATATTCATGGCAATTTGGTACTTTTTTTTTTAGCAAAAGGGGCATTTATGGAAAGATACAGATTAACCCAGGCTTATACCATAGTCATCCAAACACAGTATTGTACTAATTGCATTTTATCCCTAGTGTAATCCAGCACGAACCAAACACAGTATAAAAATAATACTTCACTGTTTTATCCTGTGGTTAGTTATCCCATGATAACTAACTGCACTTTTATACTATACCCCTTTATCCTATCCGGCAACCAAACGAGGCCAAAGTTATATTATTTTAAGGATTCAATGAATTGGAACAAAGCTGTATACCCAAAGGTAACAGTCTATTTAAGGGATACATTACTAGGTGAAGAAATTCACCATAATGGATGAAGATTATTTATTTTGTGATTTTGACCCAAAGGTGAAAGTCACAAGTAAATATCTTATTAATGTTAATTAATTGTTTGTGATTTTGACCCAAAGGTAAAAACCACGATTAAATATTTTATTCATGTTGATAATTCAAAGCCTTAATTAGTGAATTTATTCCATTGCAGTTTTTGCCCCCGTGTCGTTCCACTAACATGCTTCGTCTGTTCCGATACTTAATGGAACCAAATTTTCAGACTGGTGTGAACAAGTTCAGTTTCACATAGGTTTACTAGATCTTGATTTAGCTCTCTCCAAATTGAAAAACCCGCTACTATCACTGATTCAAGTAGTGCAGAAGAAAAGGCCTTATACAAAGCCTGGGAAAAATCGAACAGACTTAGCAGTATGTTTATGCGAACGATTGTTGCAAGCAACATTAAGTCAGCGCTTCCCCAAACTGACAATGCTAAGGAATTTATGAAAATTGTGGGAGAGCGCTTTTGTACCACTGATAAGTCTCTTGCGGGTACACTAATGGCTCAACTTACCACAATGAAATATGATGGGGTGCGAGGAATGCATGAGCATATCCTTGAAATGACCAATCTAGCTGCAAAACTAAAGACTTTGGGGATGACTGTGGATGAGTCCTTTCTTGTGCAATTCATTCTGAATTCCTTGCCTCCTCAATATGACCCATTCCAAATTCATTATAACACTATAAAGGATAAATGGAATGTTAATGAACTAGCCAATATGATTGTATAAGAAGAGGCAAGGCTTAAGCAGCAAGGACATAACTCTGTTCATCTCATAACTCATGAAGCTAAAAAGAAATGGAGGAAGTTTGGAAAGGGCAAGAGACAAGTACCACCTGAAGTAAAAGAGCCTGCTTAAGCTAATCAGGCTCATAAAGTGGGACGTGACAAAGATAGGTGCCTCTTTTGTAGAAAATTTGGGCATCGTCAGAAAGATTGTCAGAAACGCAAGGAATGGTTCGAAAAGAAAGGTAAGCTTTCAGCTTTCGTATGTTTCGAATCAAATCTTGCTGAAGTTCCATCTAATACTTGGTGGATTGACTCTGGTGTTACTGTTCATGTTTCAAATTCGATGTAGGGATTCCTTACAACCCAAACCATAGAGCCAAATAAGAGATTTTTATTCATGGGGAATCAGGTTAAAGCTTCTGTTGAGGTTGTGGGAACTTTTCGTTTGTTTTTAGATTCCGGTGTCTGTTTAGATTTGTTTCAGACACTTTGTGTACCTTCTATTTCCCGCAATTTAATTTCTTTATCTAAATTGGATGTTGATGGTTTTTCTTTTATGTTTGGAAATGGATGTTTCAATTTGTTCAAGAATGATTGTTTTATTGGTTTTGGCTAATTGTGTGACAGTTTATACAAATTGAATCTTGACTCTCACTTTGCTAAAGCCCTTATGACCGTGCATCCTAATGTTGGAACTAAACATAGCTTAATTAATGAAAACTCCTCCATCTTGTGGCACAAAAGGCTGGGTCATATATCTAGAGAAAGGTTAGGAAGATAGGTAAAGGATGAAATCCTTCCAAACCTTGATTTCACAGACTTTGGGGTGTGTGTGGATTGCATTAAAGGAAAGCAAACCAACCACACTTATAAGAAAGGTGCCACAAGAAGTGCAGAGCTTCTTGAGATTATCCATACCGATATTTGTGGACCTTTCACCACATCAGGTTTTTGTGGTGAAAAGAATTTTATCACGTTTATCGATGATTTTTCATGTTGTGGTTATGTCTACTTATTACATGAAAAATCTCAGTTGATAAATGCCCTTGAGGTGTTTATCACTTTGAAAGACAATTAGACAGAAAGGTAAAAGTCATCAGATCGGATAGAGGTGGTGAATATTATGGTAGATTTAATGAATCTGGACAATGTCCTAGTCCTTTTGCTAAATTCCTTGAAAGGCATGGTATTTGTGCGCAATACATAATGCCTGGAACACCACAGCAGAATAGTGTAGCTGAAAGGCGTAATCGTACACTATTGGGTGCGGTTAAGAGTATTTTAAGTAGCTCTACCTTACCCGAATCATTGTGGATGGAGGCACTTAAGACCGCCATGTACTAATTATTAAACCGGGTTCCTAGTAAGGTAGTCCCTAACACTCCTTTTGAGTTATGGACTGGTAGGAAACCTAGTTTAAGACACCTACATATTTGGGGTTGTCCGGTGAAAGCTAGAATTTATATCCACATGAAAAGAAATTGGATTTTCGAACGGCGAGTGGCTATTTTATTGGCTACCCAGAAAAATCCAATGGGTATAGGTTTTATTGTCTGAACCATACTACAAGAATTATAGAAACTGGAAATGCAAAATTCCTTACGAATGACGAGAACAGTGGGAGTGAGAAATCACGAAATGTGGTTATTGAAGAAGTTAGGATAAATATTCCTTTACCTATAACTTCTCAACAAATTGTTGTCCCTACATGTGTCATTCATCTCAATGCCAATGAACAACAATTGAATGCTGAATCGTCCCACAATGAAGTTGTTATCAATGATCAGCTAGTAGAAGAACCACAAGAAATAACATTAAGGAGATCTCATATGGAAAGAAGGTCAGCTATCTCGGATGATTATGTGGTTTATCTACATGAATTTGATTTTGACATAGGAACAAACGAAGAACCTGGTTTCATTTTTCCAAGCCATAGAAAGTGATGATTCTACTAAATGGATTGATGCCATGAATGATAAATTGAAATCAATGGACTAGAATAAAGTCTGGGATCTCGTTGAATTGCCTGAAGGTTACAAGAAAGTTTGGTGTAAATGGGTTTTTAAAACCAAAGTTGACTCTAAAGGCAATGTCGAACGACATAAAGGTAAACTTGTGGCCAAAGGTTTCACTCAGAAAGAAGGCATTGATTATAAAGAAACTTTCTCCCCTGTTTCCAAAAAAGACTCACTTAGAATCATTATGGCTTTGGTGGCTCACTATGATCTAGAGTTGCACCAAATGGATGTAATGACGACTTTTCTTAATGGGAATTTAGAAGAAGAAGTCTACATGGAACAACCAAAAGGCTTCTCATTAAAAGGAAAGGAATACATGGTTTGTATGCTTAAGAAATCGATATACAGACTTAAACAAGCTTCTCGACACTGGTATCTTAAGTTCAATAATATCATTGTTTCCTTCGATTTTCAAGAAAATAATGTTGACCGCTGCATATATCTGAAGGTTAAGAGAAACAAGTTTATATTTTTGATTCTGTATGTCGATGACATCTTACTTGCCACTAATGATCTTGGTTTGTTGCATGAAACTAAGAAATTTCTCTCTAAGAACTTTGAAATGAAAGATATGGGTGAGGCAACTTATGTGATCGGAATTGAAATCTTTCGAGATCGATCACGAGGATTGTTAGGGTTGTCTCAAAAAGCATATATTGGAAGGGTTCTAGAGAGATTTGGTATGGATAAATGTTCAGCTAGTGATGCATCAATTCAAAAGGGTGATAAATTTAGCGTTATGAAATGTCCACATAATGAGTGGGAGCGTAAGCAAATGGAAAGAATTCTTTACGCCTCAGTTGTGGGAAGCCTGATGCATGCGCAAACTTGCACTAGGCCAGACATTAGCTTTGCAGTTGGCATGTTAGGCAGATACCAATGTAATCTTGGAATGGATCACTGGAAGCTTGCAAAGAAAGTGATGAGATATTTGCTAGGAACTAAGAACTATATGCTGACATTCAGAAGGACTGATCATTTGGAAGTAGTTGGTTACTCCGACTCTGATTTTGCTGGATGTCCAAACGATAGAAAATCCACCTTGGGATACCTGTTTCTACTAGCTGGAGGAGCAATCACATGGAAAAGTGCAAGGAAAACTACTATTGCTGCATCCACTATGGAAGCTGAATTTGTGGCGTGCTTTGAAGCCACTGTTCATGGATTGTGGTTGCAGAATTTCATCTCAAGACTTGTAATTGTTGACTCTATTACCAAGCCGCTGAGAATTTATTATGATAACACCGCAGCTGTTTTGTTCTCTAAGAACGACAAGTATTCTACTGGCGCAAAGCATATAGAATTAAAATACTTTGTCATCAAAGAAGAGGTTCAGAAACAACGAGTGTCTATAGAGTATTTAAGTACAAAACTTATGATTGCAGATCCACTAACTAAGGGATTAGCACAAAAGACATTTAAGGAGCATGCTAGTCGTATGAGTGTAATCCATGATAGTTAATTCCATGAATGTAGTGGATTGTAAAGCATTAATGTTTTGCTCTTTAAACATTTGAGATCTCATTAAAGTTTTGTTTCTGTTAATTTCTGTTTTCTATTATGAATGTACATGAATGATTTGATAAATGAAAACAAAATTTGTCTTCATAAAGAAATTATTGACGGACCTTATGGATGTTCTCAAATTATGGTCATGTTAATTATGTTACTAGTGTAGTGGTATATGGAAGGGACTATGTCGGTTTATTGACATGCAACCGCCATAACTAGCAGTAGTGACTTATTTAACAATGACATTATGATCACCACTTAATGAAAATGATGGTTTCAATATGCGATCGCATGTATGCTAAATCCATAATTGAATCACAAACATATCATATGGGCTAAGTGGGAGATTGTAAGACCCGGTCTTTAATGTCCCACATGATATGTGATATGTGTATGTGTTAGTGGGTTACCATCGTAGTGGGTTGGAGAAGTTACTTCCAACTATCCCTACTATCCCTACTTTGATGGATTAGTGAGATGAGGAAGTTGTTGGGAGTTGGTCGTCTCTCTATTATAAATATACAAAATCCCATCATTTATGTATCTAAGTTGAAAGCATAGAGAAAGAAACCAACTTCTTCTTCTTGTATAGTTGTATTCTTTTGCTAAGCATTATCATGGAGCAAGTATAATTTTATTATGTGAAAATCATGAAAGCTCATATTCTCTTGGAATCATGAAAGCTTACACGGGGGACAAATTGGACATTTCAGGCTTTACTCTCAATCACTGCTGGGACCATAGGATCCGCTTTTCTTGGTCTGGCGGAATGTCAGTGAACCATTGGTTAGAGAAGAAGAATTGGAGGGACGAAGAAGCCAAGAAGAAGGATGGTCTGGAAATGAACAATAATGCTAACAGTGGATCGCCATCGATTAAATCTGGAAACTTCGATTCGAGCGAGCGCATCAGAAGATCACTATCATCTAATTTTGATTTGCTCTCTGCTTCATCTCGTGGATATCATCCGATTAGTAGTCCTAATTGTCTATGCCCGTGTTCTTGTTGGTAAATTGCACGTTAATTCTTGTTATACTCAGAATTTATAAATAAACACAATATTTGTTGGTCTTTCCTCAAGGCTTTTAAATAATTCCCAGCATATTCCCTCTGACTCTCGGAACTACTTTAAACAACCTTTGCATTTGGAAATAAAAAAGAAACTGATTAAAATTTTTAAAACACTCTCAAGAACCAATGTTTTCCATTCTATGTTGAACCAATTTGTAATTTTTTTATAAAAAAAAAATTACTAAAGAAATCTGAAATTAATATTAAAAAAAGGTAGTTGATAATATGTAAAGTTGATAAACATATGGTATCTCATCGGGGGTCGGCCCTATGTTGGGGTCACAGCTCTTAAAATTTTTGGAAATACCATGTGATATTTAGACTCCTAAACCCTTCAACATTTTGACAAACTTTTGATATGTATATACAATTATTAAACTACCATTCTCAATTTTTTGAAAACATCAATACATATAGTGGTGTTATAAATATAGAGGGACCCAATTTTTTTTTTTAACATATAGTGGTGTTATAAATATAGAGGGACAAATTACAACAAGCACTCAACCAGCATTATCGGAAAAAAAAAAGTGATAAACGAAAAATCTAACCCAACAAAATATATAAATTGACCCAAAAATATTTTCCTCGAGAGTGCTTCATTCGAACCCCTATAAGTCCACTGTTATATGCACATCCACTGAATCATTGCCCCCAACTGTAATTTTTTGGGTTCCTGTGTAAATATCATCCTTTTTTCTCTCTACCTGGATAAAATTCTTCTATTATCTTATTTAATATTTCAAAAGAATGGCAACAGGCAAGTATCCATAAAACACGCTATATTAAATACTTTATTATAATATCGATCACGTGCACAGTACGGAATAACGCTAGTATATAAGTAACGTTATGCTTTCCAAATTCTTCAATATGGTTCTCAACTCATGAGAATAGGATCACCTTCAATAATAGTAAACCACTTTAATATACTTAAATAAACAAAAAAATCAAGTGAATAGCTACGGCATGTGTTGAAGTTACATTTGGATGGCAAACTTGGGAGGCATAGCGTTTAATGTTGGTACATATACCATGATTTCTTTAAGCACGAGTTAGGACTCTAAACTTATGTTCTAGAGGTTGGAATAATTATCTGGACTCCGGATTAATTCTTGTGTGATCTTTAAATCTGCATATATAGATATGACCTTACGACTAGTCTAATCCATGTCCATTTTAGACTTTGAAATCTACACTTAATTTAAGTTTTGTTTGGTTATTGGATTTATTGGGTTTCAAAGGAAATATACAGGAAGATTTTTTTATTCGCTTGAATGTTAAGAAAAATAAGAAAGAAAAAAGTAAGTTGAGAAAATAAATAAAATTTTTTGAATATTTTTAGCCAGTTCCCTTCCTTTATTCATATTTGAGGCATGATTACATGTGGAAATTATGACTCATGCTGAAAATTGTAGATTTAAAAAGTAATTTTTAAGAGGGTAAATTTCAGAAACACCTCCTATATTATGACCTTTTTTTTTTTACTAATGCCCCTGAGCTATTTTACCCGACAAATCCACCTCTGTGGAGTATGTGTACATGACACAAAGGAGTCGTTTCCATGAATATTGCAAATTATTAACTTTATTATTACACAAGAGTGTTTTGAAACTTAAAGTCAGTTCCAAAGTAAATCGTCCTCACTAAAACCGACTCTGTAGGGTCGATTTTACTAAAAACGAGTATATACTTAAAATCGGTTTTACCAAAATTGAATTTATTGTTGAATTATTTTTAATTTCTCTGAAATTTATATGAAAAAAAGAATTGAAGAAAAAGAAAATCGGTTTTAGTAAAACCGAGTATAGTAGTAGTCGGTTTTACAAAAATGACTTTAGCCTTCACTCGGTTATACCAAAAACGACTTTAAAGTCGTCATTACTAAAATCGAGTTTTAATAAAGTCGTTATTACTAAATACAACTTTTATTGAAATCGTTTTTAGTAAAACCGACTTTGAGTAAAGTCGTTCTTACTAATAATGACTTTGAAATCAATTTAAACCCTTCCGGACTCGTTTTCTGATTTTCCTTCTCTCTCTCTCTCTCTCTCTCTGTCTGCCAACGTCTCATCCTCCATGTCTCTCCTCTCTTCCACTACCATCATACCACCATCTCCTCCGCCGACGCCACCCACCGAGGAGGTTGTCGACCCACAGAGCTCTCTTTTCGACGACGACGACGTTTCTCCTTTAGGTAAATTTATATAAAAGTATTTATATATGTATGTTATGTATAAATGTATTTACGTTACCCCCTTATTACTTTTTTTTTTGTTAATTAAACCCCCTTGTTAATTACTATTTTTTATTTGTTAATCCCCTTGTTAATATTTTTGGTTTGTTAATTAAACATCTCTTGTTAATTTATTTTGTTGTTAATTACATTACCCTTGTTAATTTTTGCTAATCCTCCTTGTTAATTTTTGTTAATAATCCCCTTGTTAATTATTTTTTTTCGTTAATTACATTACCCTTTTTACCTTTTTATTTTTGTTAATTGTTTTTTTTTTATAATTACATTATCCTTGTAAATATGAATTGGATATCTAATTTGAAAAAAATAAATATTTGTTTGAGTGATATGAAAAAAATTATACGAATTTGTTGAAAAAATTGTAAACATAAATAATTATCACATTTAGAATATAGATAGATTAGGTTGAAATGCCCATGAAACAAAAAAAAAAACAGTAAATAGATATGAATTGGATACCTAATTTGAAAAATATAAATATTTGTTGACAAAATTCTATGAAAACAATTATATCAATTCGTAGAAAAAATTCTAAATTTGAATAATTATCACATTTAAAATATTAGATATAGAAGATTAGATTTTGCTTCTTCACAATCAAATACAATTTTAGATAGTAGGGGATAGGGGAAAATTCAAATACAATTTTCGGGTCGGGTTGGGTTCGGGTTGGGATTTCCTATCCCAAAACCGAACTGAAGTATAAACTATGTTCGATTTCAAACTGTACTTATTTTAGTTCGGTTATTATCTGAACTGAAGTTTATAAAATTTTGGGTTCAGGTCGGTTTTTCGGGTTGGCCTAAAGTATGCCCACCACTAGTTGAAGTGCCCATGAAACCAAAAAAATAAACATCATAGTGGCGTTGTCGGCATGTTGGGCGATCTGTGGTGTGAAATGGTCCCGTATCGTAGTCAGTGGCAGTCTCAATCCAGAGATAGTGGCAGGGGTGGTGCGAAGCCGAGCAACTCCTGACAGAGCTCCTGCCACTACTCCTTGGAGCATGACTCATCAATATCAGTAACTGCACAGCCATCGACCGGTAGGCCCAATAGAATGCCAACATCCTACAGCGTGATCATAGTCTCGCTGACAGGTAGGTGAAACATATGTGTCTCATCACACTAGGGGTGAAATCGGTTCGGTTCAGTTCGGTCGGTTTTCACCTCATAAACCAAACTGAAACGATGCATCGGTTTTTCAAACAAGCAAAATCGAAACCGAACCGATCAATAATACACCGAACCAAACCGACCGAAGCTAACTCGGTTCGGTTTCGGTCTATTACGCAGATGATATCCTCTTCAAATTTTTTCTGCAGAAATCATGAAAGAATGAATTTTTATTTTCATTAGGAAGCAAAAGATTTGTAACATAAAAAAAACTAGAAGAAAGCTTAGTGGGATGAGAGAATCAAAGAAGTTTTGAAAATGCATAAGCAAAAGAGAAATGGAAATAGAGAAACGAAAATACCATCGATTTAAAAACAAATCAATCTAAGATTGGTTTGCAACTTGGATAAAAACAACCATCAATTTAAAACCCACAATAGAGAAACAAAAATTAAGACGAGAAGAATAGAGAGAGAGAGAGAGAGAGAGAGAGAGAGAGAGAGAGAGAGAGAGAGAGAGAGAGAGAGAGAGAGAAACAAAAATAAAGATGAGAAGAAGAGAGAGAGAGTGTGGAGATTGTGGACTAAATCTGGAGAATGAATAGACAGAGAGAGGGGTTTACCAAAAATAAAAAAATAGAGAGAAAATGAGGGGCTTTCAAAGTGAAGATAAGTAAAGATTAAAAATTAAATATATGGGTGAGAAGACTTCCATTAATGCCAGTGCATTCATTGACCACTCCCTGCTTTTATTGTCTCTCATGCATGCTCCAGTGTGAGTTTAATATTTACACACAATCCAAACCGTCAAAATAAAATGGTTAGTAAAAACTTTTGAATTAAAGTAGTTTGGGATCAAACTGATCAGTCATTGGGTAGAGTGAAATGAAAAGAAAACTTAGAGATTCGAGATAGAGGGGAGAGTGAAATATTGTTGGGAAAAGTTCCTATATAGAAATACATACATGTATTATACTATATCGGTTTGGTTCGGTTCGGTCAGTTTTGGTTTAAATATTAAGAGAACCGACACCGAACCGAAAACTAAAATATTGGGAAAAATAAAATCGAAACCGACCAAGGAACTGAACCAACCGACCGAAACCGATCAAAATTAGTCGGTTTGGTCGGTCAGTTCAGTTTTTTCGGTTATCCTTTCACCCCTACATCACACCACCTCTCTACTAGGGCGGTGATTAAACCCTAATCATATTGTTAAAGCCTAATCTGTATGCGCCATCGAACTTGATCTGTCTGATATAACCTAGTATGTGATGTTCTGGAACAACACCTCGGCGTAAAACAACCTTAGAGCGTCGAAAATGAAGCTTACCTAAGATCTCACCATTCCAGATGGCCAATGATCGGTTGTCACACCCGTTCCAGAAATTTATGATTTTGAAAATGCATCATTTGAGATTTTGAAATTATTAATGTTATTAATAATTTGAGTTGAGGTTGACTGTTAGTCAACGGTAATGTGTCAGTGAGGACACAGGAACATGGCAGTTCATATTACATGTACATGACTAAATGACATTTATATGATTTAAATGTTATTTGACTTTATTTGGTATTCCTGTGAATAGTAATTATACCTGTGCAGTATAATTCTGGTATTTGGATACTTTAGTATATCATTTGAGAACTGTGGTGAGAACGTGAGTGATACGTTAATTAAAAAGGTAGGTTATTTAGAGATTCTACCGAATATAATTTTCGGACGTTATTTTTGGACCCAAACGAAACCTAGTCGAAAACTTTTGAAATTTATAGTTTTCACTCGTAAAGTTATACAATGGACATGTGCGAAGTTTCGAGAGCTAAGTAGAAGTTTGAGGAACTCGTGGGGTGGTAAATGCAATTTCCAAAAAGTTTGCCTATATATAGTAGTGGATGAGATTCATTCTCATCCAAAACTTCCAAAATATCTAGAGAGGAGAGAGAAGGGAGATTGGAGCCAACGAGCTTTGCGACGTCGATCGACGACCGTTCGTCCGTCAGATTTTCTCCAGATTTCATATTTGAACTCGTGGAGGTAAGGGCTACGTTTTGATACTAATTAGGCCGTGTTTGGCCAATTTTTGTAAAAATCTTAATTCTAGACTTTTGGGGAAAACCCAGTACAACTTGTAGGAATCGTCTCAAATTTGAAATCTGACGTTTATTTAGCTCCCTAGACGATCCTTCAAAGTTTGAAGAGAATCGCACGAGGTGTGAATTCTAGATCTATGAAATATATGGATTTTCATGTTTTGAACATCAACTTTGATATTCTTGGATCCGGGCGAAATTTATATATTAATTAGGCCCGTTAATTATGCACGTGAAATTATGTGAAAAGCACGTATAACTTTTTATGTGAGCATGTTATGTGTCTACTTGGGTCAAAGGGGAGTTTGGTGCAAATTCATCCAGAGTAAGCTCCTCGAACCTTGAGGATTTGATTGAGATGGTAAATTGTGATTTTGGTGGTGTCTGGATTGGAGGTGGGCCCAACCAGGACACGGTACCTGGTATGGAGGAAGGCCCAACCAGTGTACGAGATGCGTGGGAGAGGTGGGCCTCCTACGACATCGATCAGATGAATGCGTACCACTCACCCTAGAGACTATTTCTATGTGTTTTAGATGCTTAAACCATGAACTGTCATATAAGCATACATGTAGAATTGTACGCTCAGCATATAGCTGAGCAGTGGAGATGTACTCCATTGCAGGTAAGAAGAAAGACAAGAAGAATCGTGAGGAGTGAGGCCGAGGAACGCCGGGGAACCACAATTGTATATGCTTTTGTTTTAATCCTAAAACTTGTGTAAGGATTGGGAATTGGTAATATGTTGTATTAGAACCATAGATTAGTTTCATAGTATTGTAATCTTATAATTGAACATCTGTGATTATGTTTCAAATGTTGAAAATCAATTGTGATTGTATTGGTGTTAGGTTTGGAGAAGCATGTGTTAGTATTTTTCATCACAGGGCTGCCCAGCAGGGGAGCAGTCGACTGGACTCTGGATCAGTCGACTGGATCTTGTGGGATTGAGACACTGAAAGTGAATAGTAATGGAAACAGTCGACTGGACCCTTTATCAGTCGACTGAACACTGTTGATTTTTGGCTACTGCTTCTATTAATAGCAAAACCAGTCGACTGTACCATAACTCAGTCGACTGGACCCCTTTTGAAAATGTTGTATTTTGGTTCTGCTTAACACAGTCGACTGGGGACCTTGATCAGTCGACTGAACTACTGTAGTGTTAGCCTTAAGGTATATTAAGGCATGTTTAATTATGTTTTGATGATGTCAAATATGCTATGATAATTACATGATTCATATTGATTCATTGCTTGTTATTATCATAGTCATTTTCATGCTCACATATAATCTCATGTATTAATTTTGTATCAATGTTTTAACATCTTTGTGTGCATGAGATTTAATTGATGTAGATCAAGATTACAAAGAGCTCAACAAGGATCATGCTTGAAGACTTGAAGATATTTCATCCTTGGTTGAAGTCTAGGACCATCATTGTAAGGCATCTTGATCTCACACTCTTAGGGGCTCAAACAAATGCTAAAAGTTAAAGTTTAATTTGGAAACAAATTTTAAATGGGTCATCTTTAAAGAAATTCTCCAACCAATTGGAAAATAATTAGATGTTGAGTTTTATATGGTTGGAAAGGTATTTGAATCTAGTTTCCAAAACATCAAACGGATCAAAAATCCGAGTTTTGTAGAGGGCGTTATGGCCTTTTTAGTGAAGATGTGTCAGGCTGTCAAACAGGGGGGTGCAGTCGACTGAAGGCCCGATGCAGTCGACCGAACTGAGAAGAATGCAAACAGAACCCTCTGTAAACACATCTCAGTCGACTGCTTCAAGGTCCAGTCGACTGCTTCATGTTCCAGTCGACTGAAGCGACCTGAAAAGGCATAACGACTAGTTTTTAAAGGGGCTTTTATTTACCAAACTTGCCACCAACGGCAATAATCTTTCTTGGCTTATAAATACATGTTTTTCCACACCATTTTAAGTTGATCAATCAATTGGAAAACATCTATTTCAATCACACAACTTGTTGATTCTAAATCATTCACAATTGAGCCCTAGTTGTGTGAGTTAATCAATTTGCTCAAATCTTTCATTTGTATTTCTTGAGAGAGAAAAATTGTAGTGAGCTTTACTTGTATTATCCACTCACTTAGGAGTTATAGTGTGAGCTATCATTGTATCACCTACTCTTAGAGAGAGTTCAATTTGTATCAAATCAATTGTAAAGGTTGAGGGTTAGTAACCCTTGTGTGCAAAGAAGTGGCGTTCTTCTTTGGGAGAGATCATAGGCTCTTGTAACGGTTTGGTGCACACCCGTAAGTGCTCCGGGAAACGGTTTGGTCTACACCCGCAAGTAGATCGGATTAAGGAATCCTCAAGAGGTGTTCTTGAGGGGTGGACGTAGGCCGTGGGGTGCGATTGCCGAACCACTTGAAAAATCGGTTTGCAAGTTTCTCTTCCCTTCTCTCTTTACTTAATTACTTGTGATTGTGTTTTAATTTGCAAATTTGTTTTAAAAGGTTAATTTCCGCTAAAACCTTATTCACCCCCCCCCCCTCTAAGGTTTCCACTTTTGGGCCAACAATTGGTATCAAAGCCTCGGCTCTTCTATTTTCAAAAGATTTTGAAAATTTTGAGTTAAAGATCTAATGGAAACCGACTCTTCTTGCATTTATTATTGTGAGGGTCAATCGACATTAAGACCACCATGTTTTAATGGCTCAAACTATGCCTATTGGAAAAATAGAATGAGAATCTATATGATTTCTCAAGATTTTGATTTATGGCAAATCGTGGTCAAAGGGCCTCATCTACCTACAAAAATTGAAAATGGTTCTTCTATTCCAAAGACGGTAGATGAATATAATAATGCCGATAAGAAACTCATAAAAATAAATGCTATGGCAATGAACATTTTATATTGTGGATTAGACCCTAATGAGTACAATAGAATTTCCTCTTGCGAGTCCGCAAAGGAAATTTGGGATAAACTTGAGGTTGCTCATGAAGGTACAAATCAAGTTAAGAAATCAAAAATAAATCTTCTTGTTCAAACTTATGAAATGTTTAAAATGTTGCCATATGAATCTATTGGAGATATGTTTTCTCGTTTTACCATTCTTATTAATAACTTGAAAAACCTTGGTAAAGTTTATACTAATGAAGAAATGATTGAGAAAGTGCTTAGGTCTTTACCAAAGGATTGGCAACTAAAGGTCACGGCGGTTCGTGAAGCAAAGGAGCTTTCAACACTCTCCTTGGAACAACTCATGGGTTCTCTCATAACTCATGAAATGGAATTGGCCGTCTTCGAAAGTGAAGACAAGACATTGGAAGAGAAAGAGGCCAAAAGGGGAGACATGGCTTTAAAATCCTCAAGCTCAAAGAAAAAGAAGAAAAATGTTGAGAGTGATGAGGATGAGGAAATGACAAAGATCACCCAAAAATTTACAAAGTTTCTAAAGAAAGAAAAATCGGGAAAGAAGTCACCTAAGGAGGAAAAACACAAAAAGAAGACAATCAAGGCCACCAATAGTAGTTCCGAGAGCGAATCATCGGACGTCGACTCAAATGGTGAAGAGATTGTCAATCTTTGCCTCATAACATTGGAAAGGGCCTTTCCTACTACCTCGGCAAATGGAGCATCCAAGAAATGCTTGGACAAAGGTTAAGTATTGATTTGGTAATGGTAGGTTAGTAGGTAATTTTGTTTTGATTTGTTTTCATTATCATACTTAAATTTTTTTTTTCATATCATACTTTTATTTGTTTCAAATCACTTTGTTTTTGTTTAAGATATGCATACTTGATTTTTTTTATGCATAATCTTGTTTCATCCACTTGTGGTTTGGATATGTCTTTACATAAATCATCATGCTCTTGACATTGGTTATTTGAAAAATGATGATATGTTTTTGTTTGATTAGACAAATTTTAAAAATGGTTAGACCAAATGATGTTTTGTGAATCATTCAATTTTTTGCTGCTGAACTGTCATTTTTATGAACTGCTGAACAAAGCAGTCGACTGGTACCCCGACACAGTCGACTGATTTAGCTGTGAGGCTTTGAATTTTTTAATTCTGCATTGTTAAGTCGACTGAGGCGTCGACTGTTTTTGCACAACTTAATCCCTGCCCACTTCCGTCGACTGTGGCGTCGACTGACCCGACTGAATAATTGTTTTTCATTGATTTTGAGTTCTCCAACTTTTTAATTGGTATCTTTTGGGGAGAATATGCTCTCTATTCATATCTTTTGGTATCCTTTATCATTGCACATGCTTAGGGGGAGCACTCTCATATATTCATTTTCTCACATATGGTTATATTTGTTTATTTTTGGTATCTTTTTGGCTTTTTGACTTATATGCCTATTGTGAGGGGGAGCTTTGTATTTTATCCCCAAATCTTTTTGATAATGTCAAAGGGGGAGAAATATGAGAAGTATTGGGGAGATGTATTTGGGTAGTTATCATTCATGTTCTTCAACATTTGATATCCATTATGAATGATAATATGAAAATGACCAAATGTGCTTATGTTTGCATATCCTTCATTGGTTGTTTGCCATCATCAAAAAGGGGGAGATTGTCAGCCTTAAGGTATATTAAGGCATGTTTAATTATGTTTTGATGATGTCAAATATGCTATGATAATTACATGATTCATATTGATTCATTCCTTGTTATTATCATAGTCATTTGCATGCTCACATATAATCTCATGTATTAATTTTGTATCAATGTTTTAACATCTTTGTGTGCATGAGATTTAATTGATGTAGATCAAGATTACAAAGAGCTCAACAAGGATCATGCTTGAAGACTTGAAGATATTTCAACCTTGGTTGATGTCTAGGACCATCATTGTAAGGCATCTTGATCTCACACTCTTAGGGACTCACACAAATGCTAAAAGTTAAAGTTTTGGAAACAAATTTTAAATGGGTCATCTTTAAAGCAATGCCCCAACCAATTGGAAAATAATTAGATGTTGAGTTTTATATGGTTGGAAAGGTATTTGAATCTAGTTTCCAAAACATCAAACGGATCAAAAATCCGAGTTTTGTAGAGGGAGTTATGGCCTTTTTAGTGAAGATGTGTCAGGCTGTCAAACAGGGAGGTGCAGTCGACTGCAGGCCCGATGCAGTCGACCGAACTGAGCAGAATGCAAACAGAACCCTCTGTAAACACATCTCAGTCGACTGCTTCAAGGTCCAGTCGACTTCTTCATGTTCCAGTCGACTGAAGCGACCTGAAAAGGCATAACGGCTAGTTTTTAAAGGGGCTTTTATTTACCAAACTTGCCACCAACGGCTATAATCTTTCTTGGCCTATAAATACATGTTTTCCCACACCATTTTAAGTTTATCAATCAATTGGAAAACATCTATTTCAATCACACAACTTGTTGATTCTAAATCATTCACAATTGAGCCCTAGTTGTGTGAGTTAATCAATTTGCTCAAATCTTTCATTTGTATTTCTTGAGAGAGCAAAATTGTAGTGAGCTTTACTTGTATTATCCACTCACTAAGGAGTTATAGTGTGAGCTATCATTGTATCATCTACTCTTAGAGAAAGTTCAATTTGTATCAAATCAATTGTAAAGGTTGAGGGTTAGTAACCCTTGTGTGCAAAGAAGAGGCGTTCTTCTTTGGGAGAGATCATAGGCTCTTGTAACGGTTTGGTGCACACCCGTAAGTGCTCCGGGAAACGGTTTGGTCTACACCCGCAAGTAGATCGGATTAAGGAATCCTCAAGAGGTGTTCTTGAGGGGTGGACGTAGGTCGCGGGGTGCGATTGCCGAACCACTTGAAAAATCGGTTTGCAAGTTTCTCTTCCCTTCTCTCTTTACTTAATTACTTGTGATTGTGTTTTAATTTGCAAATTTGTTTTAAAAGGTTAATTTCCGCTAAAACCTTATTCACCCCCCTCTAAGGTTTCCACTTTTGGGCCAACATGTAGATTCTAGCTACTGATCCAAATAGTAACCAGTGCAGTCGACTGGGTTCCCTGATCAGTCGACTGGACCTCTGTTAAGAATTTAGGGTTTTGGTTTTTGCTAGGCACAGTCCACTGGACTCTAGGCACAGTCGACTGAACCTCTGTTTTCAAAAAATTGTTTTCTTTTGAAATGATTCAATTGGCCAAAACTTTTTATAACTCTGTTTCCAATGGATTTTGCTGCTCAGAGGGTAATGTTCCCTAAAGTTTTAAATTACTTCGGGTTGTTTTAAAGATTCTTTCCGCTGCGTATAGTTATATGATGTTTAGATGAGCCTTGGTGGCGTGCCACGTGTCCTATTTCCACGTGTAGTGGGATGGGTCGTGACACCGGTGTACGTCCTGTGATGACAGTACTGATGGATCCTCAGGGCTAGGGTGGACATCCATGTTAAGCAGCGTGTTCAAACATTATGGTTAGTCAAAATAATGATGAGTAAATTTAATGAAGTAACAACATGATATTAAACAATGGTTCATTTAAATACGTTAACCTACATCATATTAAACACATTAAACTAAGTGGTGAACAAAGAGATAAACCATGACCCAGTGACTTGTCGCGTCAACTGTTGGGTTGTCAAAAGCAGTGACTTATCGCATCAACTGCTGGGCATCAGACCCAGTGACTTGTCGCATCATTTATTGGGTTGTCAGAAGCAGTGACTTGTCGCGTCAACTGCTGAGCATCAGACCCAATGAATTATCGCATCAACTGTTTGGTTGTCATGGCATGTGATATCCCAGGCATTCCATAATCTATATACACTACGGTTTTAAGATTCAATGTGAAATCACAGGCATTCCTTCTTCTCCTTCTTCTTCTTCACTGCATTGTGTTTTAGTATAAAAAACAAGTATACACCTACGTACCACCCACATTTTTTTTGAAACAAGGATACTGAGTATTGAACAGAATGGTGTTCTACTAGAAGCACTCATGGATTTTGCTACTCCAGAATGGAAACATGAAGATGGGAATTTTAAATATGTTGCTTTTGAAGCTTTGTAGACCATCTTTGCTAAGACAATCCCTGGGTGTGACTTCCAGCTGATGTCATTGCAACTCAGGTTTGGAGTTGGCAGAAGGAACATAAACTCCTTCAAGAGTTGTTAATGATGAGAGGTGTTCGTTTTACTGAAGAAAGCTGGCTAGAAGTTCCTGACTAGACTTGGTTTGAATGGTGTGCTAAGGTTAGAATCAACACCTCTCATCATGTCCATTGCAATTGTTATGATCATATGTATCTTATGAAAATTGTTGTCAAGAATAAGATGTGTAGAAAAGTTATGACAGTACTGCAAAATCGAGGCACCGTGTACATTACTGCTATCATAGATGTTATATCTTTCAACTACCACCGGTCACTGGCTCGACAAATAAAAGTGGTGTGGGCCAGTCAAATATTGCCAAATCATCTGGAAATGAAGTGAGGAACAACACAGAGGAAATTCTTTGGAGGTTGAAGCATTGAACGCACAATTGTTGTATACTAAGATTTTTGTCTTAGTTATCTAAGAAGTTTGTACTAGTTATCTAAGAAGTTTCATGTGCTTGGTCTAAAGAAGTTTGTATTAGTTATCTAAGAAGTTTGTACTAGTTATCTACGAAGTTTGTAATGGTTATAAAAGGAGTTTGTTTACTAAGAAGTTATAAAAGGAGTTTGAGCAGTTTTTATAGAGAGATTTGCAATAAAACAATAGTAAAACAACAAGCCCTAGTGACATGACATTAGTACGAACACACATGGAGTTCACAATAGTACACGAAAAAGATTTACTCAAAATCTGAATCATCATCAACCGAATTAGTTATCTAAGAATTTTGTACTAGTTATCTAACAAGTTTCATTTTCATTTTTATTTTCCATGAATTTATATAATTCACGGAAGGAGGAAATTTAGTGCATCAAAATTTGGATCCTTCAATATTGCTGCAAACAAACTGTTTGGTACAATCTTCCAAAACTCACTTGAAAAAGTTATATCCAGTGACTTTCCATGTTTGCACGCACATTCTTCATTGTTTGTGATCCAGCGTCGAAGTTGATCTCCCAACCTTGTCTTGATTAATATATATATATATATATATGTGGAGATAAACGAACTTTTTCACTATCGTATGTGTAATGATTTCGTTCCATTTTTCATTAATGAGCATTTGTAGAGATTTCATAACTAAATAAGTATGCACATGAGCTTAAAATACAAACATGTCAATATAAAAGGAATTATCCACATTTATTTATACACATATACACCACAATGACTATTTTCTTCCAACGTCTACATTTGCAACCGCTATATTTACAATGGTTACATTTGAAACGAAAGATAATAGTATAATTTGAAGTTAATTATTCCATGCATGATCAGTGCAGTTTAGATGACGCATCCACAGTGGGTTCCTACAGACCCATCTATCCTCAATTTACAGTCGACACACATATCACATGATATATGGGCCCATTCCAGGGTATGTAAATATATATACATATATATATATATATTATTTTGTACAAATATACTAAGTTCACAAATCCAACATAATTTATGCGATTGTAGGACTATGATGAGTCCGTTACAGTACGCAGGTCTGATTACAGGCTATAGGAGTGGGGTGTCACGCCCCGACGTAGCATAAATAAGGAAAGCGTTTAATTTCCTTTATGGACCCGTAGGTCGTGACAGTTTGAAGGATCAATTCCGTCCCAAACGTCAACAACAAAAACATAATAATCAGAGCAGAGCAATCAAGGCTTACAATGTTTTTCTAACTTAATAGTTATTACAACACGGGGTCTCTAGAGGCACAAACCGCCTTAAAACAAAATAATATCTATTGTCTATTATAGTCATCCTTATTACAAAACAATTCATAAATTAAAGCATAGGATATTGATAATAGTTCTATCTTCCAAAGCAGCCGTTCTCAGTTTTCATAATCATAATGTTCCACTTGATCAAAACCTGAAAAGCCTAAACACGAATGTCCAGGGCGCATCGACACCGTCATCTTCAAGAAGTTGGTGAGTATTAAAAACATATGCTCGAATGTAAAACATACTCGTTTACTATTTTCCACTTTTCAATTTCATTAATCAACGGTTTAACCATAAAAGTAGATTTAATTTATAAAATGGTGAGGATAATATTAAAATTTTCAATTTATAAAACATATGACCGTGTATGAGACCAATGCAACCATTCTCATCTTACAGACTCTTTTCTCTCGACAACACAATACTCAACTCTCTCACACCAGTATCTTTGAAACACTCCGATAGCCACACTTTAGCACAGGGGTGCCAGGGAATGTCCAGTTTGCCTCACACTTTAGCACGGGGTGCTAGGGAATGTCCAATGCCTCACACTTTAGTACCTAATCCGCCTCGCAAATACATCACACAGTATCCAGACTCGGGTACCAGGGAGTGTCCGTAGGCCACACTTTAGCACTACCATGGGTGCCAGGGAATGTCCAAGTTTGGCTTCACACACTTTAACGCTACCATAGGCGTCAGGGAGTGTCCAGTTTTTCCACCATCGCATTTCAAAGATACTCTCACCGCAATCTCAACACGTCACACTTTGGTACACAATCACCAGGAGTGTCCACAACACAATCTCAACCACATACTCTTTTCTACACTGACTACCACACACCATGCATGTACAACTGACTCCACATGTATGTCATGAAACTTTAGACAAAAGTAAAATGCTCAATTATAGGAACAACGTACGTGCGGGGATTATTATGTCTTAATACATCATTTCAATCGTCCAAACATAACCAAATAGGTTTCTGTTTTAGTAAATTTTCCAAACAGAGCTTTAAAAGTCCTTGAAACATCACGCAAACAGTTTCTTAACATAAAATAAGCAAAAACTAGAAACTGTCAGAAGTCGCGCGTGCGGGCCGCTCGCTTGAGGGGTCGCTCGCGTGGACTGCTCGCGCGACATGCCCGTTTTTCATTTTCTTTATAAAACTTTCCAAACTGCCAGAACACAGGGAGATCGCGTGCGCGGGTCGCTCGCGTGGTCCGCTTGCGCGATCTGCCTATTTTTTAATTTTGTTTATAAACTTTTCTCACTGTCAAAATACACAAACCTCGCGTGCGGGGGCCACTCGCGCGACCCTCGCTCGCGCGATCGTTCTCGCGAGGTTGTGCAGTAACTTTGTCTTCTTCGTTAGAACTGCCCTGTTTCAGAATTTCAGGGCCTATTGACCCATTTTGCAAATTGTAACTCTATATATCATACAATATATGAATCTCTTCGTTTTTCTACGAGGATTAAGAATCCACACCCAATTTAACATGATTCAACTCGTAGTTCCCGGATTTTACGAAAAACCAAATGATGTCAAAACTTAATTTCTAATATACTTTCTCCTATGAACAAATTAAGCTTTTAAACTTCAAACATAGCAACTATGATGTATAATCTTTCATAATTATCTTTAAAGATAGATTTTGATTGAGTTTGGAAAATCATGATTTTTCAAGCCATGGAACTTGAACGTAAATTCATAAATGGTGACCATAAATTAAGCTACACAAAACAGTAAATACCATATAAATTACACTCTAGGTGAGTTTAGAATACTCACAGATGACAAGAGGTTAAAGAATTGTTGAGAAAGAATAGAAATTAAGAAATCCAAACTCAAGCTTCAAGCTATGGTGATTGAAGTTCTCTTTCTAAAATCTGTAGAACTCTCTGAACTTGTAATGTGCAGTTTGTGAATGTGTGGTGTGTATAAATAAACACAACAAGTATTGAACTTGGAGGCCAAGTCTTGTGTTGGTTACTCAACAAATACAAGAGATTTTGAATTACCAATCTCCTAATATCAGCAACATATATACATAAACGTATATGAACAGATTGTAATGGCTTCAACAGTGAACCAAGAGTCAAGTAGACTCATAGGGGTCACCTAAAGGTGTTTGGGAAAAACATATTAAGGTTCAACAAAGCACACACAAAATAAGCATAGCCAAATAAGGAATAAGCTAGTTTAGGAATATCCTTATGTGTTTGGGTACAAGAACCTATGGCATATGAATGTAATACTCACAAAATGCATTCCCAAACTAAGCCCTATCAATCATTAGAAGTATTAATGGATGTAAAGCAATAGTCATGTCTTGCTTTACGTCCAATCCAAAATCTGTGGAAGCCCAGTGCGGCGCGGACAATTTTGAACATAAACTGGTATTTTCGAGTAGTGGTGGTCACCACAAAAATACAGAAATTTCATTTTAACGTAGGAAATGATTTTTCGGTTTCATAAAAACACAGTTTGAGTAAACAGAAAATATTTTCACCGTCTTGAAATGCAGTTTTGAAATCTAACACAGGTATTACTAAATTTTATAAAATTGCAGTTTGACCCCAATAAGAATTCAAATATGAGTTAAAACAAGTAACAAGGTTCTAAACATGAGAATTGCAAATTTAAGATAACATTAGGAACACTAAGTAAATATGAAATGCAAATTTGAAATTAAATGAAATGCAGGTTGTTACATCCTTTCTCCCTTAAACAGTATTTCATCCCCGAGATCAAGACTAACTAGTCCTGAAACAACTCCGGTTACTTCTTCCTTATGTCAGCTTCAACTTCCCATGAGGCTTCGTTCTCGTCATGGTGATTCTACTGAACCTTCACCAATGGAATATCCTTGTTTCTCAACTTCTTGATACTCTGATCTAGAATCTTCACAGGTTTCTCCTTGTAAGAGACATTATGACTCGTCTCAATATCGTCATAACTAACCATGTGCGAGGGATCTCGTATGTATTTTCTCAGCATACTCACATGAAATACATTGTGAACCCCAGACATCTTTGCTGGTAGTGCCAGTCGATAAGCCAATTTCTCGACACGTTCCAAAATCTCAAATGGTCCAATGAAATGCGGAGCTAACTTCCCTCTCTTGAGACCAAAACGTACCACTCCCCGGGTCGGTGAAACCATAAGGAGTACGTGATCTCCAACACTGAATTCTAAATCTTTCCGACGGCGATCAGCATAATTTTTATTCTAGCTCAGAGCGGTCCTCATCCTTTCCTTGACTAAAGAAATTTTCTCGTTGGTTTCTCTGACCAAACATGGTCCCAACAACTCCGTATCTCCCACCTCTGCCCAACACAATGGAGAGTGACATGGTCGTTCGTACAATGCTTCGAACGGAGCCATCTCGATACACGTGTGATAGTTGTTGTTATAGGCAAATTCGACCAAAGGCAAGTGTGTCTCCCAAGATTCTTTGGAATCGATAACACAAGCCCTAAGCATATCCTCCATGATCTGATTGACGCACTCAGTCTGCCTATCTGTCTGAGGGTGAAAGGCAGTACTCATCTTGAGCGAGGTTCCCATAGCTTCTTGCAGACTTTTCCAAAATCCAGAAGTAAAACGTGCGTCACGGTCTGACATAATCGACACAGGTGCACCGTGAAGTCGCACAACTTGTTGTATGTACATTCGGCTCATCTTTTCTACCGGGTATGTCATACTGTAAGCGATGAAATGTGCCGACTTAGTCAGTCAATCCACGATCACCCAAATGGCATCATGATTCTGTTGCGATCGAGGCAATCCTACTACAAAATCCATCGTGATGTGCTCCCACTTCCAACCAACAGTAGATAGCGGTTGCAACAATCCCGAGGGTCTCTGATGTTCGGCTTTGACTTGTTGACACGTCAAACACTTGGATACAAATTCGGCCACATCCTTCTTCATACCTTCCCACCAGAAATTTCTTTTCAAATCCTTGTACATTTTCGTTCCTCCTGGGTGAACTGTATATCTTGACTTATGTGCTTATGCCAGAATATCATTTCTCAAATCCCCACAGTTTGGTACACATAATCTGTCTCTACATCGATATCGTCCATCGATTCCCACCTTCCATTCTGTCGGATCTTTCTCTGATATCTTAGCAAACCATGCTTGAAACTTATCATCTTCTTTCTGAGCTCCAATAATGCAGTCGATAAGAACAGGCTGTAGGATAAGTCATCCGAAATGTTGTCCTTCTCCTTCTTCAGCATTCTGTACATTGAACTCCGCCAATGTCTCCAATGCTCGCCATTCTCTAACCATTAAGGAGGCGATTATCTCACGAGTCTGTCGACTCCGAGCATCAGCGACCACATTAGCTTTACCAGGGTGGTATTCTAACGTGAAGTCATAATCTTTGATCAGCTCCATCCATCTGCGTTGTCTCATGTTCAACTTTTTCTGTGTGAACAAATATTTCAGACTCTTGTGATAAGAGAATAAATCAAACTTCTCACCATAGAGATAGTGTCTCCAAATCTTGAGTGTGAATACTACTGCAGCCAATTCCAAATCACGAATGGGATAGTTGAACTCATTCGGCTTCAGCTGTCTAGATCCATAGGCGATAACTCTTCCATCTTGCATAAGTACACATCCTAGTCCTTGATAAGATGCGTCACTGAAGATAGTGAACTTTTCATCAAGCTTGGGTATTGCTAGTACCGGTGCGGTGGTGAGTCTCTCTTTTAATTCTTGAAAGACGCGCTTATGCTTCTCTGCCCATTTGAATTTCAAATTCTTCTTTGTCAGTCCAGTCAACGGTGCCGTTATCTTGGAGAATCCCTCAACAAATCTCCGATAATAGCCTGCGAGTCCAAGAAAACTCCGAACTTCTGTGGGGTTGCTCGGTTTGACCCAATTTGACACAGCATCGGTCTTGGACGAATTCACAAAAATTCCTTGAGATGACACCTTGTGTCCCAAAAATTTTACTTCTTGCAACCAGAACTCATACTTGCTGAACTTAGCATACAAGTGGTGGTCCTTGAGCCTCTGCATCGTAATCCGTAGATGTTGCTCGTGTTCTTCTACTGACTTAGAATAGATCAAAATATCATCAATGAAGACGATGACAAACTGATCTAAATAAGGCTTGAACACTCTATTCATCCGATCCATAAACACTGCCATTCTTCATTCCAAACGACATCACCAAAAATTCATAGTGACCATATCGGGTTCTGAATGCAGTCTTAGGTATGTCTTCCTTCCGTACTCTCAACTGATGATATTTCGACCTTAGGTCTATCTTAGAAAATGTCGTAGCTCCTTATAGTTGATCAAATAAGTCGTCGATCTGGGGTAAGGGATACTTATTCTTGATAGTCACTCGGTTCAATTCTCTGTAATCGATACACAACCGAAGTGTTCCGTCCTTCTTCTTCACGAATGATACCGGTGCTCCCCAAGGCGATGTACTAAGATGTACAAAACCTAGGTTCTCAAGCTCTTGTACTTGTTCCTTAAATTCCAACAGTTCAGTGGGGGCCATTCTGTAGGAAACCTTGGTGATCGGTACGGTACCTGGTATAAGCTCAATATAGAACTCTATACTTCTCTCGAGCGACAAACCAGAAACGTCCTGAAATACTTCTTCGAAGTCCTTGACTACACGTATGGACGATGCCGTCATCGCTGTACTGACGACTTCGATGTTTGCTAAGCATCTCGTGAGGAACATATCTTTCGAAGGGTTACATTAAAAATCAAAGGGTTTATTCTCATTGTCGGGGAATGTAATTCTGTTCCTCGCACAATTCAACTTTGCTTGATTCTGAGAGAGCCAATCCATCCCTAGGATTACGTTAAACTCTTTCATCGATAGGATAATCAGCCTTGCAGGGATTTTATGGTTTCCTAGCCGTAAGGGACAATCCTTGCACACGTGTCCTAACTTGACTATGGCTCCTAATGGTGAGGTAGCCCTCAAAGCTTTCTCTAAATGATGAGGTAAGATACCCAATCTCCGAATAGTGTTAACAGGTATGAATGAAAGGGAAACACCCGTATCAAATAATACTTTAACATAGGAGTTAAATAGAGTTAATGTACCTTCCACTGCTTGTTGATCAGGTTGAGCTTCTTCATAACCTCCTTCTTCGTACACAGTCCCATCATATCCAGCGACATCGGGAATGACAGCATTCACGCGAGTCTGACCTTGCTGACCATAAGTCACTTGCTTAGGGGTAGTACAGAACTTGCTGATGTGACCTGGTTCACCACAGTTGTAGCAAACTATGCCTTGCCGAGTAGTACGCCTTGGTGCCTTACAATCTCGAGCCAGATGACCGGGGTTGCCACAATTGAAACATCTCCCAACACTACTTCCTTCTCCCACTCGGGGTTGAGTCGGATAGGTGATAGCTTGGGTTCTCTTACTCCCATCAAAATTCCTCTTTTGCCCTTCGGTACAATACATTGGTGGCTTATTTTCAAAGTTACCCCTTTGAGGAGGTCAGAATTTGAATTGCTTACGGTTCACTCGAGCGTCCTCTTCCAGATCAGTGGCCAAGCCAACCAATCCCTCAAAAGACTTATCTAAGTGACTGAGAGTCAAGCGGCGAATCTGCGGTGTCAGCCCTTGGTTATACTTACGGATCCTCTTCTCCTCAGTATCAACCATATGAGGGGCGAACCGAGACAGTCTCTCAAACTGAGTGGTGTACTCTTGCACCGACTTGGTTCCTTGTGTTAGATCCATGAACTCCTTCTCTCTTCTGTGCCTCTCCGTAGCCGGGAAATACTTCTCCAAAAATCTCCCTTTGAACGCAGTCCATGTCATTCCCATTGCAGTTCCATTCCCGATAGTAGCTACGACCGAATCCCACCAATCTGCGGTGGCATTGGTTAATTGAAAGGTAGCTAACTTCCTCTTGTCCATCTCATTGCACTGGAGAGCCTCGAACATGCGGTCCATCTGTCTTAACCACTATTCTGCCTTCCAGGGCTCTGTGGTACCCGCAAACTGTTCTAGTTTGAGCGCACGGAATCTCTCTAGCAGCTTATCTCCAGTTTGGCAGTCTCGTCGGTTTTCATTCTGATTACTAATCCTTTCGAGACGTCTGACGAAAGCTTCAAACATTCATGTGGGATCAGCAGCCTCAGGTGCTACCTCAATCAAATTCTTGTTTTTCCTTGGTCTTCCAACCATTCTATGCATGATAATGATGACAGGGTGAGAAAATATGCATGAAGCAGAAATATAAAGCAGTTTAAGCAGCGACAATATCAAAAAGGGTGTTTCTATATATAACTTCTTGTCAAGTTGATACAAAAAACGTATATAATCAGATTTGTGCCTTCCCTATCTGTATGGGTTAGGACGTACATCGTCCATGCAAGAGTTAGAGTTACAAAAATGGGGTCAGTGCCCTATATTAGAATGCATGTAAATACAGTTTGCAAAAAGAGAATAGAGCTGCTAGTAAAAAATAGTCAATATGTACAAGGCGATATCTAAACGGTCGATCATCGCCGTAGGTAGCCATCAAAAGGTCAAGCGAGTCGGCCTGATGCAGTCGCTAAACATGAGAGGGGCCCACCCCAAAATTACAACTATGTGAGGTCAACAACGAAGCAGGTCCAGGGGCATCTGCCTCTGGCAAAGCTAGCTCAAGTGCTAGTGCCTCCTCAAGGTTAACTACGAAGTCATTCCAACCTATGCCATCCTCGTCATCAACACCCTTCCCACCTATAGGAGCCAAATGAACCACCTCAGCATCATCCTCATCAACGGGGACAACTGGTGGAGGCATACCCAGCTTTGCAAGGTGAGCCTACATAACCTGAACCTCAAGAGGTAATTAGAAGGCATCACTGTTAACCAAGCGAACCATCTCTACGAGTACTAAGCGCTGAATCTCAACAAAGTACAAGATCTCGAGGCGAGCACGGGATAAGTCAACCAGCCCTAACACGTGGATCTGGTGCCAGAGATCTAACTCGATGGTCGTTGCTGCCCGCTGCTTGATAGCGGTAAAATAAAGTATCGTCGAAGCTGATACTATCGCTCCCAAGGTAACTCAATGCCCTCCAAAAATATCAGGTACAAAAAGGGGCTGAGCTGGATCCATACCTGAAAAAGGTACTAACTTAAATTAGGACAGAGATAATCTTAGGCATTTGGGTCCTGAGTCTATCCTTCCTGTCGTATCATCGGGTGTGTAAAGCTTAAGCTAGCAGAATTGTGGAATCGGTTCTATACTGGTAAACCCTAACTTGGCTAAACTATTCTGAGATAACCTGGCTCTGATACCACTAAATCCTGTCACGCTCCGACGTAGCATAAATAAGGAAAGCGTTTAATTTCCTTTATGGACCCATAGGTCGTAACAGTTTGAAGGATTGATTCTGTCCCAAACGTCAACAACAAAAACTTAATAATCAGAGTAGAGCAATCAAGGCTTACAATGTTTTTCTAACTTAATAGTTATTACAACACGGGGTCTCTAGAGGCACAAACCGCCTTAAAACAAAACAATATCTATTGTCTATTACAGTCATCCTTATTACAAAATAATTCATAAATTAAAGCATAGGATATTGATAACAGTTCTATATTCCAAAGCAGCCATTCTCAGTTTGCATAATCATAATGTTCCGCTTGATCAAAACCTGAAAAGCCTGAACACGAATGTTCAGGGCGCATCGACGCCGTCAGCTTCAAGACGCTGGTAAGTATTAAAAACATATGCTCGAATGTAAAACATACTCATTTACTATTTTCCACTTTTCAATTTCATTAATCAACGATTTAACCATAGAATTAGATTTAATTTATAAAATGGTGAGGATAATATTAAAATTTTCAATTCATAAAACATATGACCGTGTATGAGACCAATGCAACCATTCTCATCTTACAGGCTCTTTTCTCTCGACAACACAATACCCAAATCTTTCACACCAGTATCTTTGAAATACTCCGATAGCCACAGTTTAGCATAGGGGTGCCAGGGAATGTCTAGTTTCCCTCACACTTTAGCACGGGGTGCCAGGGAATGTATAATGTCTCACACTTTAGTACCTAATCCGCCTCGCAAATACATCACACAATATCCAGACTCGGGTACCAGGGAGTGTCTATAGGCCACACTTTAGCACTACCATGGGTGCCAGGAAATGTCCAAGTTCGGCTTCACACACTTTAACGCTACTATGGGTGTCAGGGAGTGTCCAATTTTTCCACCGTCGCATTTCAAAGATACTCTCACCACAATCTCAACACATCACACTTTGGTACACAATCACCAGGGAGTGTCCACAACACAATCTCAACCACATACTCTATTCCACACTGACTACCACACACCATGCATGTACAATTGGCTCCACATGTATGTCATGAAACCTTAGACAAAAGTAAAATGCTGAATTATAGGAACAACATATGTGCGGGGATTGTTATGTGGTAATACATCATTTCAGTCGTCCAAACATAACTAAATAGGTTTCTGTTTTAGTAAATTTTCCAAATAGAGCTTTAAAAGTCCATGAAAAATCACCCAAACAGTTCCTTAACATAAAATAAGCAAAAACTAGAAACTGTCAGAAGTCGCTCGCGCGAGGGGTCGCTCGCGTGGTCCACTTACGCGACATGCCCATTCACTTTCTTTATAAAACTTTCCAAACTGCCAGAACACAGGGAGATCGCGTGGACGGGTCGCTCGTGTGGTACGCACGTGCAATCTGCCTATTTTTTAATTTTGTTTATAAACTTTTCTCACTGTCAAAATACACAAACCTCGCGCGCGCGGGCCACTCGCGCGATTGCGCGCGCGAGGTTGTGCAGTAACTTCGTCAGAACTGCCCTGTTTCAGAATTTCAGGGCCTATTTGACCCATTTTGCAAATTGTAACTATATATATATCATACAATATATGAATCTCTTCGTTTTTCGACGAGGATTAATAATCCACACCCAATTTAACATGATTCAACTCGTAGTTCCCAGATTTTACGAAAAACCAAATGATGTCAAAACTTATTTTCTTGTATACTTTCTCCTATGAACAAATTAAGCTTTTAAACTTCAAACTTAGCAACTATGATGTATAATCTTTCATAATTATCTTTAAAGATAGATTTTGATTGAGTTTGGAATATCATGATTTTTCAAGCCATGGAACTTGAACGTAAATTCATAAATGGTGACCACAAATTAAGCTACACAAAACATTAAATACCATATAAATTACATTCTAGGTGAGTTTAGAATACTCACAGATGAGAAGAGGTTAAAGAATTGTTGAGAAAGAATAGAAATTAAGAAATCCAAACTCAAGCTTCAAGCTATGGTGATTGAAGTTCTCTTTCTAAAATCTGTAGAACTCTCTGAACTTGTAATGTGCAGTTTGTGAATGTGTGGTGTGTATAAATGATACACCCAAAATTGGCTCTATCCTATGACTGAGTAGTTCAAATCTGCAGCCAGTCCATGTCACGGTTAAAGCATGCACAACTCCTCGGACAAGCATCTGCCCGAGCGGTCTAGTCTACCCGAAACTCATCATCCCGAGCGATTCATCCACGACTCGGCCAATAGGTCGGGAAAATTGCACGGGCACATCCCACCGCGGGAAAATCTCATCCGGTCCCATAGGCATGATCCCGAGCATTACGGGCAGTTTCCTACTCAAGTTAGAAGACTAATGGAAAGTGCAATCTATTTCCTAATCCAATTATTAAACCCCCACAATTAATGCCAATCTATATCAATTGGATTATATTTCTTTATCCATGTACGAGTAGGTCTCTTACATCTATTAAAGAGACCTCTCACCCCCCATTGAAGGGCCAACTTCCAGTCTATACAGCACCTCTATAGCATTCATCTACATGCCCGGCCGGCCTACGGTAGTTCTAGACTTGTTGGTTGACCACAGGCCCCCAGCTCTTTCATAGTATAGTAAACGTGCTCAGACACAGCCGTGGACGTAGGTACCTTCATTAACAGGGCCGAACCATATACAAAAAATAGTCTCTCACTCTCTCTCTCTCTCCTAAAATTGCTCTACTTTACTCTTACCAATTTTTGGCATCATCAGCTTGGCGCCGTCTATGGGAAACGACAAGTCTTCTCATCAACAAATCTCTTGACTGATCGTCATGCCACCGAAGAAGGATAGGAAGGCTGATCAGCAGTTCGATCGGGATGTTCCTCCCGCCTTGGCACCGACTGCGGCATCCATGACATCTGAGTAGATCACCGCGACCCTCACACAACTCTTGGAGGGCCAGCGTCAAATCCAACAATAGATCGAAGCCCTGCTAGCCCAGCAAAGCAGTCCTCCAGGGGCCGGGAAATGACCCAAGAACGTTGCTTATGGTCGGGAACCGATCTTGACCAGACAACGTACCTGAGCCAACCCGTCCTGTGTTGAGGATGCCAGAGACATCAACAGTGGGCGTGCTGCCTGAAAGGAAAGGCAGGAGTATACGGCCCAGGAATCAGTCCAGGGGCACTTGGTCAAGAGTCGAGTTGTCCCTAGGCACACGATGAACCGGAGTCATAGCCAAGCCTGATCCCAGAGGACAGTACCCCGCCATGAAGAAGAAGCCTCTTCCACCGACCCGACCAACCCCTCAGATACCGGTTGGGAAGGAGTGGAAGCCCGAATCAAGGACTTGCAGAAGCAGATTGACAGAGTGGCCAAAAAGTTTGGTCAAAACCGCGCTCAGAATCAAGCCAATATCGAGACAGTGTCACCGTTCTCCAACCAGATCACGAGGTTTGCCATTCTGCGCAAATTTAAGCAGCCTCGCCTAGATCCCTATAACGGCTCGGGAAGCTCGGTTGACCACGTCCGGACCTACAAGGCTCAAATGGTCCTAGCCACCAACTCCGATGAACTACACTACCTAGCCTTTCCCAACACTTTGAAAGGCCTGGCTATGCAATGGTTCTACTCTTTAGAGCCCCGATCGGTCCGCAATTTCAAGCAACTCAGCAAGCAGCTCATTAATCAGTTTGCCGGTATGCATGAACGGCCAAAACCTGACATATATCTATTGACGGTCATACAAAGGAACCCTCAAATAATTTACCGGCCGGTTTAATCAAGAGAAGCTCAGCATCTATGATCTTGATGAATCTGCCGCTATTATAGCCTTCTGCTCGGGAGTTCAACACACCAAGTGCGCCATGTCGTTCATAGAAACCGACCGGTAACCTTGGTTGAACTCGCAGAGAGGGTTGGAAAATACATTGACACTGAAGAATTTCTAAGGATCAAAGACCTCGGGCAAGAAAGCAATAAGTCTTCTAGAAGTAAGCGAAAGCGAGATCAGCCTGGGAGTTCTGACAGTTCCTCCAGTTCACAGCGGTCTGAGTCTGGCAATCTCGACCCGACCTCTAATTCACAACGGTCTGAGTCCGGCGGCCCCGATCCGAACTCTAGTTCACAGTGGTCTGAGTCCAGCAGCCCTGACCCGACCTTCAGTTCACAACGGTCAGGATCAAGCAGTCCCGACTTTGCCTCCAGCACAGAGAAACTAGGAGCCCGACGATCCTGATTCGACCCCCTGTCTCCATCGGTCTAGATGAGCCCGCCAATAGTGGTACTTTCCTGATCACCACGTGAGGCTCCACCGATTCTCAGAGAGCTCATACAAAGTCCTCGAGCCTAACCCCGTGTGGACACGCGGAATCCGTCGTCCACTCCCGATTTTCCTGTTTGTTTCTGGGGTTTCGGAATTGATTTTCCTTTGTTTTGAAATTGATTTGAAAGAAAACAAGAGGTTGATTTCGAAGAAAATAAGGTCTTTCGAAAACAGATACAGAGTCGCCACTTGGTCTTTAAGGAACCAAGAAACCTAATTTTGACTCACCCAAACGGATAAAGGGCACCGGCCCTTCATAACCAAAGAACTTGGCTCGGGGTTTTGGTACGAGAGAGGAAGGAGCCTTTGTCACAACTATAACACCCTCAACTCGCCCCGTCTCTCGACGGGTCTCAATTAGCATTCAAATAATCATCTTATACTATGTGTGGTTCGGCAATTACTATATGATAGTATATTACATTACATAAGAATCTTGAAATGGAAGATCAAAAGATAAGATATCATTCATAAGATCTTAGCCAAATATCATACAATGCAAAAGTGAAAGATCACACAAATAAACCTAGGAAAAATTGTCTAATCACATATCAATTAATCAAGTTTCCTAATCTAAAGGGGGCATGAATTGTTCTTGAAACAAATAAATCAAAGAAAACAAAGATGCTTAGCAAGCTAGAATGATGCATGTTATTCTTTGAGAAGAGAAGATCTCTCAATCCATGGGACGGATGAGAAAGGATGATTAGATCGAGGGGAAGCATGAATGTGTGATCATGATCATTCCTTATAATCTTCTTAGATTAGGAATCATAAAAGCCCCAAATCTTTGCATGAATGCAATGTATGTATCTATAATGTGTAAAGGTTGTAGTGTGCTTTGTGTTCATGGATTTCTATAATGACTTAGAAGTCTAATATATGTATGAATGAATGAATGGAATCATTATGAGAAATTTAAAAATGTAGTATGAACTACTTCCTAAGACATGAGCTAATTTGGAATGCATATAAGCATCAAATCAAAGGATGAAAGTTAAAATGTGCTTGCTATGAATAGTGGACAGAACAGTAACATGATATTTTGGAAATTGAAAAGAGGGGTTAGAAATATTTTCAATGCATGATTTTTTATGGAGATCTTCCTTATTGTGTCTAGAACACAACTCAAAAAGCCAATACTTAATAACTATCACAGATTAAGAGAAATCATATAAACAATAGAGGTCACTCAGAAACAGAGTCCGTACTGTCGACTGAAATGTTAGAAAATCTTAGAAAATGAACACAAATGATTTAGAGGCCCATTTTATACAGAACATTCCCTAAGACATTGAAGTTTAATGGAAAAATAAGTAAGGACCACCTCTTTTGGAAACGTTTTCTGAAAAAGAAGTTAGACGTTAGCTAAGCTACTATGACAGCAGAGGCAGAATGTCTGGAAGGAATGTTTGGGTCCAAATGGACCATTTTCAAGTACTTTCAAGTCAAACCAAAAATCATGGGTGTTCTCCAATGAGTTACGAAGACATTCCATGTGGCCTTGCATCCATATGTTGAGTATTGAGTTCTAGAAAAATCTTTGAACTCAGATTACTCACTGCTTTGACTCACTATTTTGAAAATTTAGGGAAAAACTAGAGTTTTCTTTCTTGAAATTAAAATGAGGGGGGTTTCAAAAGGGGTTTTGAAGTAGATATTTTGAAAGCATATTTTCAATACTCAATGAAGGTTACAACCACTTGAAATGCCAACCTTAAACTCATCATCAAGAACCTCCAAGATTGTTGGAGAGATTTATTTTATTTTGAACATAACTTCAAGAATACCTTGGAGGTATTGAAGTTATAATCATCATCTATCAAACATGTTTTTGAGGTCAAGAACTACTATCCATAAGGATTCACTCACCCAAAACTTCATGTCATCATTTAGATGATGATGGACTAGTAAGTAAATAAAGAAAATCAAAAAGAAATGAGATGAGGAGAGATGAACATTATATAAACAAGCAAGCAAATAGATAGCAATCAATAGATGGTATTCATGATGTATAGAACTTGTAGTTTGATGTTTCACTCATATGTAATGACATTGGACATGGAAGAAGCTTCCACTATCTTAAATGCTCACTAAAATGATGGTTGGATGTATTGAATGTTGAAGTAAATGGGAGTAATGAAGTAAAAACAAAGTTTAGAACTCACTATTGTTTTGAAAATCAAAGAAGGAAGCTTCTTTTCTCTCTATTCTAACCTTATCTCTACAACTTTCTCTCCCAAACTTTTTCTAAACTTTCATTTGACTCCCCCAAAATGAGAAGTCAAGGGGGGTTTATATAGGCCAACTTGGGGTGGTTTTGGGGTTTTAGAAGTATTCCTATTGGCCCCAAACATCTGAAATCATAAAACTACGTCGTTTTGGTTTTTAATTAATCAAAATGGAACCCCAAAATTATTTACAAAAACACACTGTTATGGAGGGGAGTGCCGCGACGGCACTGGACCAGTGCCGCGGTGGCAGTGGGCCAGTGCCGCGGCGGCACTGCTCCTCTTTCGTCCAGATAATGCTGTTTAGGCCCCCAGAAGTTTCGGTATTCGCGAAAAGGCCCTATTTCGTCCGAAATTCACAGAAAATGCATACGAACTCCAAATTGAGGTTGTGATATACCGTTGGAAAGGTAATGGAGTCTACTTTTCATAAAAAATAAATCGGGGATAGGTTACTTTGAAAAGTTTTGCGGTATTTGCGATAAAAGCCGATTTGATTGCCTTTTTCGCCTTCAGAAATTCATAATAAACTCATTTTAAATCCAAAAATTATGTGCGATATACCGTTGGAAAGCTATTGACCTCTAGTATCCATGAAAAATATTTGAAAATTGTTATGGTGCCCCGGTTCTAAAGTCAAATTCTGGTCAAACTGGTCAAACTTGGGATTCCCGGGAAGTTCTGGGAACCTCTGGGAGCTCCCCGGAGCTGACGTTTTCGCTCGATTTCCTTTTAAAACTCATTTTAATATTTTCCACATGATCCAGAATGATTCCGGTAAATTTGGACGATTTCGGTCAAACTTGGTCAAATCTTGGTCAAACCGATCAACATGGACTTTCTGGGAACTTCCGGGACTTCCGGGGGTCTCTGGGAGCTGACGATTTCATCCGATTTTACTTAAAAAAACTCATTTTATCACTTTTCTTACGACGTAGCATGTTTCCAGAACTTTTGGTCCTAATCTGGGAGCTTTTGGGCTTTCAGGGGCATTTTGGTCATTCTGAGCATTCTGAGAGATAGAACGGGCTTCCAGGAGTCCTTTTTACGATCATTGTGAACCAACAAGCTATGGGTCTCCTAAATCTGATAGCCGACAAAATGGGATGTCTACACCCCGAGGCATACAAAGTCCTCGGGCCTAACCCCGAGGCATCCAAAGTTCTTGGGCCTAACCCCGAGGCATAAAAAGACCTTGGGTTCTGAATCCAGGCACTCAAAAGACCTCGGGCTCCGAACCCAGGCACTAAAGACCTTGGGATCGCACCCGAGGCAAAAGACCTCAGGGTGACGCCTGAGGCACAAGCTTCACTTAGGTCCAACCGACGATGGGGACAATCCCCCTAGGTGGCTGATGATGGCAAGCTTCAAAAGACCCTGCAACCACCATGTTCCAGGTCGGTTAACTACAATCATAGCCTCTGTAAGACCATCGTCTTAGCGAAAGCTTGGGGGCAAGACGGCGCAATGAACTAAACAGGCAATCACACCGGGTATCTACAGGCCTCGCGGATAACCAAGTTAAAATCTTGGACAACCCGAGCACCTACAGTACTCAGAGGCATCAACTCCACTTAGGTCCAAACCGACGATAGAGGTGACTAAAATCTCTTAGGTTGGCCGACGATAGAGGAGCAAAAAGACCCTAAAGCAACGTGATTTAGGTCGGCTCCACCAACATGGTCAAGCTCTTCTCCTACCAGTCTTGACGATGGTTGGCTGGGCGGGAGACAACCATCCTGGGGAGTTAACATAAAAGGACCCTAAAGTAATACGCTTTAGGTCGGCTTTTCTAACATGGTAAAATTCTTCTACCCACAACCTTGATGAAGGTTCATGGGTAGAAGATAACCATCCTAGAGGCTAACTCAAGCAAAAAGACTCCGAAGTAGGCCGAGTCTCAACTCTCGGTCACTTTCCGAGCATTCAAAGACTCCGAATTAGGCCGGGTCTCAACTCTCGGTCAGTTCCCGAGCACCTAATGGTCCTAAGCTAGGCTGGGTCTCAACTCTCAGCCAGTTCCTGAGGAATCACCAGGTTCAAAAGCCCCAAGGCAGCTTCCCCAAGCACACAGACAGTGGCAAGTAACATCAAACTGATTTCCAAACTTGCCCCGATATAGCATCTGGCCAACCTTGGAAATGGGGGGCAGCTGATACACCCAAAATTGGCTCTATTCTATGACTGAGCAGTTCAAATCAGCAGCCAGTCCATATCACGGTTAAAGCATGCACAACTCCTCGGACAAGCATCTGCCCGAGCGGTCTAGTCTACCCGATACTCATCATCCCGAGCGGTTCATCCACGACCTGGCCAACAGGTCGAGAAAACCGCACGGGCACATCCCACCGCGGGAATATCTCATCCGGGCCCACAGGCATGATCCCAAACATTACGGGCAGTTTCTTACTCAAGCTAGAAGACTAATGGAAAGTGCAATCTATTTCCTAATCCAATTAGGAAACCCCCACAATTAATGCCAATCTATATCAATTGGATTATATTTCCTTATCCATGTACGAGTAGGTCTCTTACATCTATAAAAGAGACCTCTCACCCCCCATTGAAGGGGCCGACTTCCAATCTACACAGTACCTTTATAGCATTCATCTACATGCCCGACCAGCCTACAGTAGTTCCAGACTTGTTGGTTCACCACAGGCCCCCCGCTCTTTTACAGTATAGTGAACGTGCTTAGACACAGTCGTGGACGTAGGTACCTTCATTAACAGGGCCGAACCACATACAAAAAATAGTCTCTTACTCTCTCTCACCTAAAATTGCTCTACTTTACTCTTACCAATTTTTGGCATCATCAATAAATAAACACAACAAGTATTGAACTTGGAGGCCAAGTCTTGTGTTGGTTTCTCAACAAATACAAGAGATTTTGAATTACCAATCTCCCAACAGCATATATACATAAATGTATATGAACAGATTGTAATGGCTTCAACAGTGAACCAAGAGTCAAGTAGACTCATAGGGGTCACCTAAAGGTGTTTGGGAAAAGCATATTAAGGTTCAACAAAGCACACACAAAATAAACTTAGCCAAACAAGGAATAAGCTAGTTGTCTAGGAATATCCTTATGTGTTTGGGTACAAGAACCTATGGTATATGAATGTAATACTCATAAAATGCATTCCCAAACTAAGCCCTATCAATCATTAGAAGTATTAATGGATGTAAAGCAATAGTCATGTCTTGCTTTACGTCCAATCCAAAATCTGTGGAAGCCCAGCGCGGCGCGGATAGTTTTGAACATAAACTGGTATTTTTCGTGGCGCGGTGGTCACCACAAAAATACAGAAATTTCATTTTAACGTAGGAAATGATTTTCCGGTTTCATAAAAACACAGTTTGAGTTAACAGAAAATATTTTCACCGTCTTGAAATGCAGTTTTGAAATCTAACACAAGTATTACTAAATTTTATAAAATTGCAGTTTAACCCCAATAAGAATTCAAATATGAGTTAAAATAAGTAAGAAGGTTCTAAGCATGAGAATTGCAAATTTAAGATAACATTAGGAACACTAATTAAATATGAAATGCAAATTTAAAATTAAATGAAATGCAGGTTGTTACATGGGGCATCGATTCACGACTGATGTCTTATTTGATGCGAGCAGGATTCTATGGAGTTTTCTAGGTGGGCTGGATCCGATGCGACCATGCCCTCATCAGTGCATTACTTGAGAGGTGGCTTCAAGAGACCCACACCTTCCACCTACCGGTAGGTGAGGCGACGTGGACGGGCATCGTAGGATTGGACTGTGTTCCACAAGGAGTATATTGAGAGGTGGGCATCTTGGAGGACTTCTATTATCAGGGGTGATGTTGTAGACGTGCGCATGGAGTCCACCGATCCTTACATGCAATGGTATCACCAGATTATAGTTTTACAGGTCGCACACATAGAGCGAGTGCAGACCGATTTCCACGGAGGAAGATCTACTATTGAGCTACTAGTACGTATATAAATAAACTGAATTGTTTATATTTTATTATTTCTTTAGACCAACCACATGTTGCTTGTCTTAAATTTATATCCTTTCAGGTTTGTGCTGTTAGCACGGTGTATCAGAGTGCACGGACCAGCTTACAACGACATAGTACTTATAAGTGTGATCACCATAGTACTCTTCAGGGGATTGTGACATCATGTGCTGAGGTACTACAGTAGATACATTCATCGATGTCTCCTTCAGTCGGATAATCATTTGATGCCCCTAGCACTAGCGGGATGGCTCTAGTCCCCGACCATGTATTTGATGACCTTTCACATTTGCAGGGATCAAAACTTTCATAGCTTTTTGAGGATATTTTTATGGATGATATATATGATCTGTTTTATACGATATCACTCCCTCCATCTACCACCACCATTACCATACCATCGGTTACCCCACTAGCCACCCCCTCGTATATACCACCACCACCATACGACCCATGGCGCCACTAGTGACCCATCCCGCTTATACCACCACCATTACTACCATACAACCCGTGGCCCCATTAGCGACCCACCCAGTATCTACCACCACCACCAGACCACCGCTTACCCTCATAACACTGTCTACCCCTATAGCCACCCCCCGACAACTACAAACGGTACTGATATGGGTGAGGCATTGACCCAGGTTCATGTTGACGCACCTACCACCTTCGCCACCACCACCACCACCACCACCATCACCATCATACCATCGACCATGCCGACCGATATAGCACACAATGCAGCTATGGGAGAGGTGACATAGATTGATGTTGGTAGAGTAGTAGGTCATGGGAGAGGTCCCTCGCGAAGACGTCGTGGGAGGTATTTTCTTTTGCTACACTGGCAGCAGTAAAGGCGGGTCCCTTATAACCGTCTTAGGATGCTACAGATATTAGGATGGTGGCAATAGACGTGAGTCCTTCGATTCTGACCCACATTGATTTAGATACACAGCCGGCACCAAGTGTGGGTCAGGAGCTGGAGTCCCAGATTGTTGCAGATACACAGTCGGCACCCAATGTTCAATGGTGGTGGTGGTGAGAAGAGAGAGAAGAGTTAGAGAGAGGGTGGGGTGGTGATGGTGGTGGTGGCTATATATTAGATATGTATACTCATGTATATATATGAATAGAGAGAGAGAGAGAGAGAGAGAGAGAGAGAGAGAGGTTGTGGTGGGAGTGGTGAGGTGGTGGCTTGTAGTGGTGGTGGTTGTAGTGTGGTGTGGTGGCCAGCCATGGTGGTGGAGGTGGTGGTAAGGAAGAAGATGGAGGTAAATGTTATTTTTTTATTTACAAAAAATTAAAAGTTGATGTGTTTTTAAATTTTTAGTTTTAACTTGATTTTCTTTTCATTTTGAAAAAATAGTTGATTGTCCTGTAAAATGTCAAATAAAATTGACTGATTTTAATAATCCCAACATGTCGGGCATATTGTATTGCTTCTTTTAGGATTTGTTGTATCATGCCTGAGTCGTCATATCCATATCGGTGCTTCTTAGAATTTTATTATAGACCAATTTCCTAAAGTGAAAAAAATATTTAATGCATTCGTAAACCAAACAGAGGCTTAGTGCTTAGCAAATAATAATAATAATAAAAATAATAATAAGAGGCTTAGTGATCACTAAAATCTACTCCAGATCTCACGAGTACTTTGAAATTTCAATCAAGAACATGAGAGAACTGGGGAGCTAAGTTAGTACATAGAAGGAAAATGATGGCACATCAAATGCCCTAATCCGTCAACTTCTCTCTAGAAATAGAGAGAGAGAGAGAAGTAATGCCTTCTTTCCTTTCTCCAGCCACGCCTCTCCCCCTCTCTGCTTTTTCTGTGAAGCTTTTTCCCTTCTTTTCTGAAGTTTGTTTTCTCTATCTCGCATGGCATCTCCTTGGGTTCAAGATGTTAAATGTTGCCTAGACCAGTCTTACAATAGTATATTGGTTTTTTTGTCTTCATTGGGTTATGATTGGTGACTTTGGAGCTCTCTTCTACAGCTGTGCTGCTTTCCATGGTGTTGCTTTTGCTATCATGGAAGCTTTTCAAGCAACTTTGGTTGTCCCTTTTGGTGAAGCTTCCTTCACTTGTTTGAGTTTGGCTTTACGCTATCTTCTTTCTTTAGGTGGTCTCTACCATCTACAAGTTTGAAGTTGTCCTGGGTTCCAGATCTCTCTACGTGGCGGTACTTGTGGCATAGTGGTGGATTCCTTGTACAGCTGGCAGAGCATTTTCTGTATTTGGTCGCTTATGCTTCCTTATCTATTGCATCTTTAGTTGTTTTGCTTTTTGCTTGCTCTGTTTTTCTTAATTTCTGTTGTTTGTTTGGTTTTTTTTTTTGGGTATGGTTTGACTTTTTTAATGAAATTTTAGTTTTTGAGAAAAAATATATAAATAGTACATAGAAGGAAAGGTTACAAACTATGATGAAATTGAGTGATAAGAGACATCCAAATGGTGAAGTATATTTAAACTAACCGCATTGAATAGTGAATACATACCTCAAAAATAAAAATAAAAATAAAAATAAAATAAAAAAATAAAATAGAGAGAGCAAGAGTAGTTTCAAAGTGAAAAAGAAACTTGATGATTTAGCCTTGTTTTACATTCAAAAGAGACTACAGAAACAGAGAAGTAGCCAGAATTTATCTTTCTCTTTATTTTAGAAAGCAACATGAGTTAGAGGAAAATGATGCTGAGAGCAACACTGCAATGTCAACTGAAAAAGTCTACATACACAATAGTATATATAAATTAACGCAAAAACATGGATTTTGTTTACACATTTCAGTACCCAATAATGACCCCAGCAAAGACACCACCAAGTCCACATAGTCAAGCCAAGAATGGAAGTGTCTAGAGATAACCTGGTCAGGATATTGTATGAATAAACCCATATATCAACCAAACTCTTCGGTACACCGTACACCCCAAGTGGTTTGGGTGTACCTACAATATAATGGTTTTGGGCAGGAAATGATTGTTCCCGATAAGAAATATGGAAAATTGGTGAAAATATCATTAAGAGGAGTTTAATTGGGATGAAGGACAACTTAAAATACACATTGCGGATGAGTCCTCCCAATGTCCATAGACCAAAAAACGCTCATCTTCAACCTCAGACCCTAACCAAACCCTAGCCACCATTACCACTACTCCACACCACATCCGACCACCACCCATGCCTACTCCGGCCATCATCGACGACACCACCTCCGATCACCGCTGTTCACGATGAATAGTGTCGTTCACCCTTGCCATCTTCGACAACCAATGTTCACGACACCACCATCATTGCTACCTCCGGCGACCACTGGCAACACCACATCCAACTTTTATTGCTGAAATTACTTTTTTTGCTTTTATAGAGAGTTTTTCTTAAGTGAAATTTCACTTAAACCAATCTTAAGTGAAATTTGACTTAAGATTTATTTTAAGTGAAATTTGACTTAAGATTGATTTGTAAAATATGCAACTAACACGCTAATGCAATCAATATAGCCACAATAGAGACATCACTCATGAGATCACAATCAACAACAAAAAACCACTAAGGCATAACAACAAGCACCTTAGCTACATAAACCCAAAACTTTCACAAATCACCATCTTAAGTGAAATTTCACTCATCTTAATAGAAGTTACAAATGTTGATTTAAGTTTGTGATTTAACTAAAGATTACATTTACACTTAACAAAACAACTGAAACATCACTGAAAAATCTGAAAATTTTTAAAAATTCACTTCAAAAATCTTAAGAGAAATTTGACTTAAGATATGTAAATTCTGCAACTAACATACCTCATAGCTGGTAATGGTCACCTTGCATGGTGGTCACCGAAGTTCATTGCATTGGCCATGGCGGCAACATTCGAATCTTGATCTAGATCTCCACCGGTGAAGGAGATCTAGATCTAGATCTAGATCGACCCCGACAATGGTGACAATGGCGGTGTTTGGTTGCGAGGATGATGTCGGCGGCTAGCTGGTGGTAGTGGTCGTGGCAGCAGGATGCTCGGTGGCAGCGGTAGTGGATCGGTAATGGTGGTACAGAGAGAAATCGTGGATGGCAGTGGTTGCTTGGTAGAGGGAGGTGGCACTGGATTGGTAGTGGCGGTTCTGACAGCGATGGATTGATGGTAGCTGCGACAGTGGCAGTGGCAGTGGTGGAGGTTACTAGTGGTGGTGAGAGAGATCTTAGAGAGAGAGATATCATATATATATATATATAGAGAGAGAGAGAGACCAAAACTGATTATGAGGGGTTAGGGTGTTTTGGGAAGTGAGGGGTTGTTTGGTGAGCTGAAAATGTTGAAATGGACTTGAGGAGTGAATTGTTAGTGGTGTAGACTGGGGTGAAAAAATGGGCTTGGTCTTTTGTCCTTGTGGGATTTATTATTGTTAATGAGATATCCCTTAAACCAAGAAGGACCAAACTTAGGGACCAAACTTAGGGACCTTTACACCAAGCCTCCCTAAGAAATATTTGTTCCGCGATTAAAAACATTTGTTTTGGATAATTTTGATAGAAGTAAATGTCTCATATCATGGAACAAATGTTCCTTATCGGAAACAATAATTTCTTATCAAAGCCATTACTTGTTTCCATGTTTCTAATGGCCATTCTTGTATGGATTTCAATATTGGTCATGTTTTATGCTCTGTTTGGAATAGCAAGTTACTTTTTCTTTTAAAGTATGCATCAATATTGATAAAACTTTATATATATAGTGGGAAAAAAAAAAAGGTAAAGATGGGGACCGGAACATGATACACAGTGAGTTATTTCATGTGAGGAGTACGGAGTTATGTTAAATCTTGAAATAATATTTTCAACTTAAAAGAGTAACTAAATAAGATTCGCTTTTTACATGCAGTAAACTGAAATACATCTTTAAAATAAGTTGAAAATAATAAATAAATAAATAAATGACAATATGTGTGAATCAAGTTCGAAAATGATTTTTTTCCAAAAACTTAGTAGGGCCATTGCCTCTCCTCTTGCCTATTATCTGATCATTATATAGGCATTAAATTTCCGCTCTGCTTCTATGAATCTACCAAGTTCTTAGAATCTTATGGGAACTCCACAAGAAGGACCAAGTCGACATGTCATGAGACTATGAGTCATGACCACAAAAGCATTACTCTATTGCAAGTGGGCTATGAAACAGAAATTTTAAAGTCGGTCAGCTCAGTCTTCCCTGAAAATTGAAATTGCCAATAACTTTCGAAAATTCATCAGAAGCAGCTAGGAAGGCCATGAATATACCAACACTACATATATATATATATATATATATAAAAACAGAAATTTCAAAGTCAGTCAGCTCAGTCTTCCCTGAAATTGCCAATAACTTTCGAAAATTCATCAGAAGCAGCTAGGAAGGTCATGAATATATCATCATTATATATATATATATGTGTGTGTGTGTGTGTGGTAGCAAGAAGCTAGCACTTCAATAACAAAGAAATGGATCAGAAGCTGTTTAAGGCCATTTTGACTAATGACATACCCACTTTTATCAGTTTGCTTCAACAGAATCAAGAAATACTCGAGCAAAGAACTGGTATTGATCTGAACACTCCGTTGCACCTGGCTTCAAGGTTTGGACATGTTGAATTGGTGAAGCAGATTGTTAATTTGTGTCCTGGAATGGTCGGGGCCGAGAATAAGAAGCTCGAGACTCCTCTACACGAGGCTTGTCGGAGAGGGAACACCCAAGTGTTCAAGCTGCTGCTAGAGACCGATCCACTGGTAAGTATTAAGCGCAACCACAGAAACCATAGTGCTCTGTTCATTGCTTGCAGTAATGGGCATGTGGAGCTTGTCAAAATTCTTCTGCGGCAGCTATGGATTGTGGGTTTGGAAGAAGAAGAAGGAGATGGTGCTACTTTTCTTCATGTGGCAGCATCAAATGGGCACTTAGGTCAGTTCGAAAAAAACATGTTCTTTGTCAAATCAAAATGATGTCAACTGACTTGTTTGAAAATTATAAATTGGATGCAGTTCAGTCTCACTATTTCCAAAATAAAAATTCAGGTGTTCTGAAAAGTTTCGGAATTTTTTGGTCTTTTTCAGAATATTAGAATTCTAGTTGCAGATAACATAAAACATTTCATGTCATTAACTATGTACATTCTTGTATATACTTTATTGAAATATAATATGAACTCATACATTTATTATTAAAAATTCAAAAAATTATCGGAATAGTCGAATCGCAAGTTATTTGGAATATCTCGGAATTTCAGATCCAAAAGTTTCAAAATTTCCTGCACCATTCCGATTTTTTTTTAAGAAAAATGATTTTTCTTTTCGGACCGTTTTGGTCGGAATCAAGATTTCATTCCAACATGCATACATACATATATATATATATATATATAAATATACATACAATTTTTTCAGCTTTCAAGAACTTCATTGAAGTGCTGGTAATTTTAGCAGTAAACTAATCCACCTAACTCTATGCACTTAAACTCAAAATTTGGAGGTGCAGAAGTGGTAAGAAGGATATTAGATGTGGAACCCACCTTTGCTCAAAAGACAGACAGGAATGGATCTTCCCCATTGCACTCTTCTTGCAGCAGGGGGCACTTTGAGATATCAACAATGCTGTTAAGGGTTCAGCCAGACATGGCTGTTCAATTCAATGACAGTGGTTACACACCACTTCACTTGGCTGCAATAAATGGAAATGTTTCAATTCTTAAAGAGTTCATGTCTGTTGATCCGATTTCGTTTCATTGTTCTACGAAAGGGGGAGAAACAGTGCTTCACCTTACTGTGAGGTTCAACCAAGATGATGCTCTCAAATACCTGGCCAATGTTTTCAAGGACACCACTCTTTTTGATCAACCAGACCGTTATGGTAACAATATCTTACACCTCGCGGTGGCTCTTGAACGATATAATGTAAGTCTCACTTCCTCACTTTCTATACAAGAATTGATTCTAAATTGTTCTGTATTATTGTAGCTGATTTTTTGTTATAAAGGATTCCGCATGCGACTTAATAATGCCTCAAAAACTGGTTCCCCCCTCCCCCCGCCCCCCCCCCCCCCCCCCCCCCCCCAAAAAAAAAAAAAAAGTTATCTGATAGAAGTGGGACCGAGTCTGAACTAGTGAACTTGATCATGTTTTAAGCATTTCCATACAGCCCTATTAAGTCACCAATTGTTCCAAAACCTTATGCTTTTAGAGGACGGATCCTAATAATGTATATCGTGTTTCAACACCCTCCCTCACATGTGACGTCGTCTCGTATGTGGAGAGCCAACAAACAAAACAAGCCAACTCCATCATAATGCAGACTAAACAACAAAGTGAAAATATGCACACCATAATGGGGCAGAGAGTTGAACCCAAGAGCTCGCATTAATAAGGCTTTGATACCATGTTAAGTCTCCAATTGCTTCAAAAGTTGAAGCTGTTAGAGATTTGCCAACAATAAATATGAAGACAAACAGGCCCCACGACAGATTAATCACAGACTGAAGTAACACGAAAGATGAAAGGTTTTAAGCACGTGAAACCAAAAATTCTTGAACAGTTAACATAAACAATCTTGAAAATTTACAAAATTGGCAAAATTTGAGTTAAGCTAAAATTTGTATAGAAGTGTGACTAAACTTGACACGTTGACACGTAGTTATTAAGAAACATAACTTCCCCAAAAGAAACAGCATACCTCTCAGTCACAGCCCAACAGTGCATTCTACTCCTCTCATCGTTTTTCATCAGATATGGATTTCTGAATATAAGGTTGGTGACACGGTGGTCACGCTAAATATTCCTTTTCCACATGTTCTGCAACATAGATAATGGCAACCATGCTCAAATCTTCACCAATTCAAACAAGAGAGAGAAGGAAAGGGAGGGGGGGGGGAGGAACAAAACAATTGGATCATTCCTATTCTCACAATTGACAGTACAAGTTTTACAAGTTAAACATATAAAGGTTTTTTAATTGGTATTTATTTGTCTTCATTCCAGTTAGCAGTATACATCATCAGTAAAACAAGAGTGGATGTGAATTATCAAAACAACAATGGACATACAGCACTTGATGTCCTTAAGGACCTTGACCAAATTGGAAGCACTTTGGAGAATCAGCATCTTGAAGAGATGCTTAAAAAGGCTGGTGGTTTAAGAAGTAAATCATTGAATGCCGAAACGAATCATTGTCGTGAGCTGCCTGAAGTTAAGAACAGAGCAGATTTAGGCAATGACCGACTGGAACATGATGAACCTCTTGATCAGGACCTGGTTGATCAAGATGACTTAATGCCTGTATCAAATATGCAAGCTATTCAAGGGGATAATGACACTGAAATTTCTCAAGCCACTTTGGATCGTCACAAGCAACTGAGCAAAAGACACAGGAACAAATTGATCCAACTATACAATTGCAATGAAAAGCAACATAAAATGCATCAGGTGCTTTGCCCTTTTTTTTTTTTTTTTTTTTTTCTTTGAAGTTTTAAAAGCTTTAGTTATAAAAAATTATTTTGCCTTTATTTTATTTTCAATTGTGATTTTCAAACTCATGGGTTATTATTAGGGTAGTTAGTGCTTTGTCTAGTGAGGGATGTCTATATAAACAAACCTCACTAATTCACATCTTGGCATATACACTCTTGTCCTGCGATCTCTTCATATCTATATAGTTAGATTCTGTCATACTCTAGTAAGTTTGTTATTTTCTGGACAATTTTCGAATCGAGGACTTGTCTACCCCTTGTCCAACATAAGTGAACGACGAGAAGAACTACCTGTGCTGATAGTTGGATCCTATAGTCACATTTTTCATTTGTAGTTTTACATTGATTTGAAGAATAGATTCAAATCATTAAGCATGGAGCAAGTTAAAATTTTCTTCTTGTCTTTTAAATCTGTGTTGAAGGTATGATTTGTTTCTAAAACCAGGAATCACTACAAAACGCCCGGAACACGATTACGCTTGTGGCCATCCTGATTGCTACGGTCGCTTTCACCGCAGGAATAAGCCCTCCTGGTGGTGTCTACCAGGAAGGTCCATTGAGGGGCAAGTCCACTGTTGGACGAACAACCGCATTCAAGGTATTCGTTATAAGCAACAACCTCGCGTTGTTCACTTCTCTATCTATAGTGATTGTTCTTGTTAGTATCATTCCCTTCAAAAGAAAACCGTTAATGACTCTTTTGGGCACAATTCACAAAGTTATGGGACTCGCAGTGTCTTTCATGGCCACCGCTTTTATTGCAGCCTCATGGGTTATCGTGCCACACGGTCGGGGGACAGAATGGACATTTCAGGCTTTACTCTCAATCACTGCTGGGACTTTAGGATCCATTTTTGTTGGTTTGGGGGTAATGTCCGTAAAACATTGGTTAAGGAAGAAGAATTGGAGGGACCAAGATGCTAAAAAGAAGGAAGCTTTGAAAATCAACAACAATGCTAATATTGTCGTTGAAGTCAAAAAGAATTTATCACCATCGGCATCCAATACTGTCGTTGAAGTCCAAAAGCGTTTATCACAATCGACTAAATCTAGAAATGCTTTTGGAAAGAACTATTTTGGCGAGCCCTTAAGTAGATCAGCATCAATGACATCAACTAATTCTGATATTCTCTCTGCCACATCCAGTGGATTTCATCTGATACCATAAGTACTCTTACACACAAGTTAGCACTCAGAATTTCATGTTTCTAGGGAAAATTCTACTCGAATTAGAGATTCGCTATAATTATCTGGACTTGGGATTGATTCATCAGTGAACTTATATTAGTACTTCACTCCATCTCCGTTGTACACTTTGAATGCACTTATGTAAGTCTCTCATCCTATCTTTCTCATTATACTGTAAGGTAATTTGGGTTATACAAGAGTCGGTTTTGTGGTTCAGAGCAGAATTGATTCTAAATTGTTCTGTGTTTTTGTACCCGATTTTTAGTTATATAGGATTCAGCATGCGACTTAAGAATGGCTCAAAAACTGGTTTCCCCAAAGTATTAAAAAAAAAAAAAAAGGGTCTAATGGAAGTGGGACCGAGTCTGAGCCTGATAATGTTTTAAGCATTTCCATGCAGCCCTGTTAAGCAAAAGCTTAAGCTTTTAGAGAATGGATTCAAACAACGTATATCATCCTTCAACACCCTCCCCACATGTGACGTCGTCTCATATTTGGAGAACCAATCAACAAACAAAACAAATCAAACTCCATCATAATGGAGACAAACAACAAACTGAAAATATGCACGCCATAATGGGGCCGAGAGTTGAACCCAAGAGCTCGCATTAACAAGGCTTTGATACCATGTTAACTCACCAATTGCTTCAAAAGCTGAAGCTCTTAGAGATTGGGCCAACAATAAATATCAAGCTTCAACAGGCCCCCACGACAGATTAATAAGAGACTGAAGCATTACGGAAGGTGAAAGGTTTTAAGTACGTGAAAACCAAAATCTTGAACAAGATAATACAACAATCTCAAAAATTAATAAAATTGGCAAAATTTGAGATAAGCTAAAATTTGAACCAGATGCTTTCAGAATATTTCTAGAAAATTATGACTAAACTTGACACGCTGACACATAGGTATTTCACAAACATAACTTCCCTAAAACGGGTAAAAATATGTTTTTTGAGACGTAAACATGAAGTTTGAATGAGAAAGAGCGCACCTCTCAGTCACAGCCCAGCGGTGCATTCTACTCCTCTCGTCGTTTTTCATCAGATACAGATTTCTGAATATAAGTTAAGTGATGTATCGGTCACACTAAGTACGCCTTTTCCACATGTTCTGCATCATAGTTAATGGCATCCATGCTCAATTTTACACCAATTCGAACAAGAGAGAGAGAGAGAGAGAGAGAGAGAGAGAGAGAGAGAGAGAGAGAGAGAGAGAGAGAGAACCGGGCAGGGGGTTGGAGAGAGAGAGAGAGAGAGAGAGAACCGGGCGGGGGGTTGGAGGAGAACCAAAAAAATTGGATCATTCCTATTCTCATAATTAACAGTACAAGTTTTACAAGTTGCTAAACATAGAAAGGTTTTTTAATTGGTATTTATTTGACTTCATTCCAGTTTGCAGGGTACATCATCAGTTAAACAAAAGTGGATGTGTATTATCAAAACAACAATGGACATACATCACTTAATGTCCTTAAGGACCTTGACCAAATTGGAAGCACTTGGGAGAATCAGCAGGTGCTATGCTCTTTATTTCTTTCTTTTTTTTTTTTTTTTTTTGAAGTCTTAAAAGCTTTAGTTACAAAAAATTGTTTTGCCTTTATTTTCTTTTAAATTTGGGCAAATTACACTTTAGTCTATTAAACTATACCCTTGTTTTCAATTGGGTCCATAAATTTCTTTTTTTTGCAATTGGGTCCTTGAACTTCAAAAATTTATTCAATCAGACCCAAATTCTGAAACTGTTAGCTTAAATTATTAGAAATAGTCACGTATGTTGCGCGTAATGCTTACCAGTCACATGTTAGGTTAAGACAAACACGGGAGACTGTGAATGACTAAAAAATGATGTGATTTTGGGTATGAATGAATGCAATTTTGGATCTAGACGAATGTGTTTTTGAATTTGATTGAACGCGATTACAGATATGATTGAATGCGATTTATCGCACAATTCACAATCTTCCATGTTTGTCTTAACCTAACATGTGACATGTAAGCATTACGCGTAACGTGCGTGACAATTCCTAATAGTTTAAGCTAACAGTGTCACAATTTGGGTATAATTGAATGAATTTTTGAAGTTCAAGGACCCAATTGAAAAAAAAAAGTTTATGGATCCAATTGAAAATTTTTTGTAGTTTAATGGACTAAAGTATAATTTGTCCTTTCAATTTTGATTTTCAAACTTATCGGTTATTATTAGGATTGTTACTTCCTTGTCTAGTAAGGGATACGTATATAACCAACCCTCACTTAATATCTTGGCATATACACTCTTGTCCTCGTTCAATCTCTTTATATCTATATAGTTAGATTCTATAATATTCTACCAAGTTTGTTATTTTTTGGACAATTTTTGAATCGAGGGCTTGTTCACCCCATGTCCAATGTACGTGAATGACGAGAAGAACTACTTGTGTTGAATAGCTGATAGTTGGATCTTGGAGTCGCTTTTTCCGATTCCGGCAAGTGGTAACTTTGCTATTTTTTGGACAATTTTCAAAAAAGACTTGTCCAACCCATATCCAGAACAGTCTCCCGTGTTTGTCTTAACCTAACATGTGACAAGTAAGCATTATGCGCAACTTATATGACAATTTCTAATATAATTTAAGCTAACAGTATCAGAATTTTGATCTGATTGAATGAATTTTTGAATTTCATGGACCCAATTACAAAAAAAAAGTTTATGGACGCAATTAAAAACATGTGTATAATTTAATAGACTAAAGTATAATTTGGCCTTATTATTAGGGTAGTTAGTTCCTTGTCTAGTAAGGGATACGTATATAAACAACCCCCACTTAATATCATGGCATAATCACTCTTGTCCTCGTTCAATCTCTTCATATCTATATTAATGTTAGATTCTGTATTATTCTAACAAGTTTGTTATTTTTTGGACAATTTTTGAATCGAGGACTTGTCCACCCCATGTCCAACGTATGTGAATCACAAGAAGAACTACTTGTGTTGAATTGCTGATAGTTGGATCCTAGAGCCGCTTTTTCTGATTCTGGCAAGTGACAACTTTGCTATTTTTTGAACAATTTTTAAATCACTTGCTATTTTTTTGGATAATTTTCAAAAAAGACTTGTCCATCCCATATCCAGCATATGTGAACCACAGACTTGGATTTTTTTTTTTTTTTTTTTTCGGAAAAATGGTTAATTTACGAAAAAAGGGCTTTACCCTCGGATATTACAATAAGCTCAAAAAATCAGCTAAAGAAAAGAAAGAAGACAGAGTCAACCTCTAAACTAGCAAACAATGCCCACAGAGGCTAAACAAGGCCAAAGCAAGCCGGCACAACAGAAGCTGAACACAATCAGTTTCTATGCCGACCTTTTAGACGGCTCCCACTGAATTTTATCTTCGCCTCCCTTAGGATCTTGGAGCTGCTTTTTCTGATATTCCCCTTACTTAGGGAAGCAAAGCCACTTTACGACATCAATTTCCCTCACCTCACGGTACTACAAGCCAAACCGTTACAATCCATCTCTCTCTCTCTTTATATATTTATAGATATACATATTCATTTATCTAATGCTGGATGTTCTAGTTCTTAAAATATTTGTTCCAATTTTAGTTTTACGTTGATTTGAATAATAAATTCAATACATTAAGCATGGATCAAGTTAAAATTTTGGATAAAGAGCACTTTGCCCCCTCAAACTATACACGGTTTTGCAATTCATACTCCGAATTTTAAAAAGTTGTAATGTCCCCCACAACTAAATTTAAGGTTGCTATGTTCCCCTGAACTTCAAAAAGTTAAAATATGATGTAATTAACTCTCGTGGGACGCACACACTAAATTTCAAAGGCATTTATGACTTTTCACTATCCCTTCTAAATTAGCAATCATAAAAAAAAAACGAATGTGATGGCAGGTTTGACATTGCAACACGAAAGATAGTTCATGGGGACATTGCAACAGATGATAGTTCAGGGGGGATCTTTCAACTTTTTTAAGTTCAGGGGAGATATTGCGGTCCTAAAGATAGTTCAGGGGGGACATTGCAACTTTTTAAAATTCGGGGTATAAATTGCAAAAGCGTGTATAGTTTGAGATCCTAAAAATTTCTTCTTGTCTTTTAAATCTGTAATTAAGGTATGATTTGTTTCTAACTCCAGGAATCACTACAAAATGCCTGGAACACGATTACACTCGTGGCCATCCTGATTGCTACGGTCGCTTTCACCGCAAGAATAAGCCTTCCTGGCGGGTGTCTAACAGGATGGTCCATTGAAAGGCAAGTCCACTGTTGGACGAACAACAGCGTTCAAAGTCTTCGTAATAAGCAACAACCTTTGCATTGTTCCCTTCTCTATCTGTAGTGATTGTTCTTGTTAGTATCATCCCCTTCCCCTTCAAAAGAAAACCGTTAATGACTCTTTTGGGCGTAATTCACAAAGTCATGGAACTTACAGTGTCTTTCATGGTCATCGCTTTTGTTGCACCACATGACATGGGTAATCGCCCCACGCGGTCAGGGGACAAATTGGACATTTCAGGCTTTACTCTCAATCACTGCTGGGACCATAGGATCCACTTTTCTTGGTCTGAGGGTAATGTCAGTGAACCATTGGTTAGAGAAGAAGAATTGGAAGAACGAAGAAGCCAAGAAGAAGGATGGTCTGGAAACGAACAACAATGCTAAAACCATCTTGGAAGTTCAAAATGATGGTCTGGAAATGAACAACAATGGTAATACCATCTAATTGGAAGTCCAAAATAGTGGATCGCTATCGATTGGGAACTTTGATTCGAGCGAGCGCATTAGAAGATCACTATCAAATAATTCTAATTTGCTCTCTGCTTCATCTCGTGGATATCATCCGATTAGTAGACCTACTAATTGTCTATGCCTGTCTTCTTGTTGGTAAATTGCACGTTAATTCTTGTTATACTAAGAATTGATAAATAAATACAATATTTGTTCGTCTTTCCTCAAGGCTTTTAAATAATTCCGAGCGTATTCCCTTTGACTATCAGAACTACTTTACACAACCTTTGCATTTGGAAATAAAAAAGAAAAGTGATTAATGGAATATTTTTAAAACATTCTCTAGAACCAGTGTTTTCTATTCTATGTTGAACCACTTTGTAATTTTTTTTTATTTTAAAAATGACTAAAGAAATCCGAAATTAATATTAAAAAAAGTTATTTGATAATATGTAAAGTTGACAAACATATGGTATCTCATCTGGGGCCGGCCCTATGTTGGGGTCACAGCTCGTAAAATTTTTGGAAATACTTTATACATAAATGTGATATTTAGACTCCTAAACCCTTCAACATTTTGACAAACTTTTTATATGTATATACAATTATTAAACAACCATTCCCAATTTTTTGAAAACATCAATACATACATGTGATGTTATAAATATAGAGTGACCCATTTATTTATTTTTTTAACCATCTTGACAAATTACAACAAGCACTCAACCAGTATTATCGGAAAGAAGAAGAAGTGATAAACGGAAAATAAAACCCAACAAAATATATAAATAGATCCAAACAAATTTCCCTCTAGAGTGCTACCTTCGAACCCCTATAAATCCACCGTTATATGCACATCCACTGAATCATTGCCCCCAAAGTGTAAATTTTTGGGTTTCTGTATAAAGATCATCCTTTTTTTCTCTCTACCTTGACAAAATTCTTCTATTATCTTATTTAATATTTTAAAAGAATGTCAACAGGCATATATATCCTCCATAAAACATGCTATATTAAACACTTTCTTATACTATCGATTGCATGCAGAGCACGGACTAACACTAATATATAAGCAATGATATGCTTCCCAGATTCTTCAATATGGTTCTCAAGCACTCAACCTTCAATAATAGTAAAAGTACTTTAACATACTTAAATTAATAAAAAAAATCAAGTGAATAACAACGGCATGTGTTGAAGTTATATTTGGATGGAAAACTTGGGAGGCATAGTATTTTATGTTGGTACATATACCATGATTTCTGTAAGCACGAGTTAGGACTCTATACTTATGTTCTAGAGGTTGGAATAGTTATCTGGACTTTAGATAAATTGTTGTGTGATCTTTAAATTTCCACATAGAGATGTGATCTTACGACTAGTCTAATCCATCTCCATTTTAGACTTAATTTAAGTTTTGTTTGGTTATTGGATTTTGTTTGCACCTAAAAAAATACATATTTTAAAAGTCAAAATTGGTAGAGGCCGATTAGAATTTGTAATCGAACTTAGAGACCGATTGCAAAAATTAGTGGTCTAGTGATTGGCTCAAACTTGATCCGGGCCGGGTGTATTTTGAACTGTCATATTGAATCGGACTGATCAAAATGATAATCGGACTGACATGCACTATTGGCTACCTAAGATATATATATACACACATGCGTGTGTATTGACATGGTGGGATCCACTTTATAGAATTGTTTATTTTTTCAGTCACATGTACATATGGCAGTCCGATGGCTTTTAACCACTTAGCCCGATCTATGTGTAATTTTGGCCGACTGGGTTGACCATTTAATAAATATGGTTTTATTAACAAGTAAACAATTCAGTTGCCTTATTATTCAGTCAGCTAAAGCGTTGTTTGGAGTCTTGGACGGTGCTACTCTCAATCGGGCTAAGGTATGGTTGGCCTTTGCTTCATGTGGTTAATGTTGGGAAGTAGTAAGGTGGGCCACCCTCAATTCAACCATTGTGCTATTTTAGCTTATTCGGGCTGATGACCATGTCACCAATCGGGCTGGTATATATTCGGACTGCCATATCATTTTGGCACAATATCACTTCAGTTTTGGCAGTGCAACCTTGGGTCTCACCATCTTGTTGGGCCATCTTGACGGTCAATATTTTGGGAAGTATATCATTTCCTAATAACTCTTTAAGTGATAGATAATATTGCTATAATCTGATAAGGCAATACTATTTCAATATTTTAAAAGATATATCAGCTTGGAAAGTAATATTATCGCTTTATGAAAGTTATCTTTTACTTTGAGGGGAAGCAAAGAGTATCAAGACCGATAATGGACTAGATTCAAGATGCATACGTGTGTATATATATATATATATATATGGTTGAAGATATGGCAACTATTAGCAGTTTATGAAAATAAACTGGTAAATTTTACCAGATTAATATTCATCAGTTATTTCCTACCTTATCTAGAAGACCTCCATGGCCGCTATAAATACAGCAGGCTGGCCAACCATTCGACCACTCCGCGTCATTTCGACAAAAGCATCCCAATGCATTCTAAATGGCACTCTTAGCATCCTTTTTATTTTCCTAGGCTTTCAATTATTCTTTTGTAATTTCTCTTCCCTTTCAATTAAATAAAATCTATCTTTTATTTAATTTCATTATTTCTCTTCATCACTTGCTAGACTTGTGTGCTTCATCACTGTCTAGGGACCTAGAATAAGGGTACTTTCCTACTTATTCGCACAATCGCCTATTAGAAGTTAGATTCATGAAACCTTATGTATCACTCACATAAGTGCTTATAGGAAATTTTGTCTTTATTAGTTTGGGTCTACCTAACAAGGCTCTGGCACGCCCGAATAAATAATTACAGCAAACGGATTTATTGGGGAAAAAAGGAAATATAGAGGAAAATATTTTTATTCGCTTGAATGTTAAGAAAAATTAGAAAAAAAAATAAGTTGAGAAAATAAATAAACATTTTTTAATATTGTTGGTTATTTCCTTTCCTTTATTCATATTTGAGGCATAATTATGTGTGGAAATTATATGACACGTGCTGAAATTGTAAATCCAAAAAGTAATTTTTAAGAGGGTAAATTTCAGAAACACCCTTGTACTGTGACCCTTTTTTTTTTTTTTTTACTAATACTCATGTACTATTATACTATTTTACCCGACAAATCCCACCCTCTGGAGTATGTGTACATGACACAAAGGGCCCTTCCATCTACCGGCCGTCCAAAAAACAAACAAAAATTTGTATGTGCCAATCACATGACCTGATTTAGTGGCACAATGAACTTCTTTTCCCTCAGGCCAGTCCTCTCTGTCTCTCTTTCTCTCTGAAGTGATATAGTCTCTCTATCTCTCTCTCACACACATTCCACTGCACTACCCAAATCTCCACCATGACCACCACCAGCCACCACCGGTTACTACCACCAACCATCACACCACCATTGAAACCAATCACCACCACCACACCACTCAATTGCCACCACCACAACACCGAATCGCCCACATCAAACTAACACCACTGCCCCACCAACTTACCATCACCTAAACCCAATACAACCTAAATGCCTCCACCACACCACCAAACCACCCACACCAAATCACCACCACCGATTCCCTGATCTCTCTCTCTCTCTCTCTCTCTCTTTCTCTCTCTCCCTTCCCCTGTGTGTGTGTGTGTGTGTGCGCGTGTGTGTGTGTGTGTGTCGATTCTCTCTCTCAATCTATCAACCTTCATTTTACATCTCTCGATATCTCAAGCCACAAGGTCAAGAAATTTTGGGTTTGCGACGTTCGTGTTAGGAAATTGCGTTCCCAGAATCCGTTGACAGTGCGTATAAGTTGGTACTGCAAAAATTTTACGTGAAAACTATAATAACCCTACAAGGGCGGAACTAGGGTTACCTTGAACTGCAAAAATTGGATTGTTGTAGTAGACGAATCGAGAACACGGGCTCGATAACAGCTCACGATCTTCTACCGTATTCCTTTGCTGCCAGAATATCGAACTGAGTGTGGGCTCTTTCGAAATCCTTTTAGTTTTCTGCTCTTCCCTCTTTACGTTCTATTTTCTATTCCCAGTTATAACACTCTCTTTGATTGCTATGACGATTCAATCCTGATCACATTGATCCGACAAAGATGTGTTCGTCAGGAGGATCAAACGATCTCCGATTTACTTGAATTTTTAACAGCAGCTCCGTCTCGACGTCAGGAACGTTGTGTAAAAAATTCAGCAACTTTCGATCAGTATCGAGCAGTCCGAAGCTCTTTTAGTGAGCGTTGTCCGACGCTAGCGATCTACACTCCTATGTCTCTTGAATGCTCACAGAGACTAGGGTTTGGTGGAAACCCTTCTAGAAGAAAGCTAGGAGGTCAAGGGAAGCTTAGAATATGAAATCATGCAACCTGAGAGAAGAGCCAAGGCAGCATATATATAGGCTACGATAGGGACCATAAGAAGTCAATAAGGAATAGGCTTCCTAATGGAATTAGGAAACCCTAATTCGAACTGAATCAGATTCCTATTTCCATAAATTATAATTCATACCACTAAAGAATTATAATTGCACTCCTACCCTTATCTCAAAAATATATTTCGAGCTCCATGTTATTAAATGCTTATTATCTCCCCATGTTAAGATTACAGATATCCATTAATTAAATATAATTACTGACAATCATATTTAATTAATTTCTTAAAATTCCTTGAGATCCTCTGCTTAACTTATCTGATATGTCGGATACAAAATCCACCTGCAGGGTTTGACATAATCAAAACTTATAAGCTTTCTCAAGGGGATATCATCAATCCCAAAATTGAGACATGGATTCCATCATTAATTAATATCCACCACACAATTAATATTGCCACCCAATCCAATGAGATATTGACCCATTTAAGGATCTCACCCTTTTAGGGATCAAAGTGTAAATATCAAATGTACGTGTCTACAAATTAACTTAGGATTTAGAGTATAAGCACTCATAATAGCCATGAGGTATTAATTATCTTATAAGTCAGTATAAAGATAATTACCCCAAGTCGGTCCTGTTTAATACACAAAATGTACCAGCATGGTGAGTTGAAACTATACCGTTTCCCGCAGTCAAGACAAACCTACTACAACACCATGCTGCAGTCCTACCGATGGTGTGTCCAATCACATCTAAGACTGTAAACCAAAATCTTACATTCTATAATATCTGATGGCCTGATCTTCCGTGTGTAAGCCGAACTCTACACACCAAACCACCTACTATATAGAATGAGAGACACACATGCATAATATTAAATAAATAATATAATACAAACATTGCCCACACAGATTCTCATAAAAATGGAATAACTGATTTTATTAAAATAATAAATTAACTACATAAAGCATGGCTTTTAGTATATATCCCTAACAATCTCCCACTTAGACTCAAAGCCATGAAGTGACACACCTCACTCCAACTAATGGCTCTACCTCCTAGGATAAACACATATCCTGAGGTAGACTTTCTGGAATCCCTATCTGACATGAAATCAGAATATGTGTACCCAATGGGTACAAAACTGTCTGCTTGGTAAACTAACATATTGTCTCGAGTCCTTTTCAGGTACTTGAGAATATTTTTCACCACAGTCCAATATTCTTGCCCTGGATTAGACTGATATCTACTAACCATGCCAACAGCAAAGCAGATGTCAGGTCTAGTACATAACATAGCATACATTAAGCTTCCTACTGCCGAGTCATAAGGAACTGCCTTCATCTTCTCTATCTCATCAGGTGTCTTAGGACACTGATCCTTAGATAGAGTAATTCCATGTCTGAAGGGAAGGAATCCCTTCTTGGAATCTTGCATGCTAAACCTTGCAAGAATATTGTCAATATAAGTGCCTTGTGACAAGCCCAATATCCTATTCTTGTGATCTCGCATAAGCTTGATCCCTAGGATGTGACCGGCTTCTCCCAAGTCCTTCATATCGAATTGACTGGATAACCATACCCTTACAGAAGATAATACCCCCCACATCGTTTTCGATTAGCAAGATATCATCCACATAAAGTACTAAGAACACCACCACTCTTCCATCATGTTTCTTGTACACACAAGATTCATCCGCACATTGATCAAAACCAAAAGACTTGATTGCTTGATCAAAACGGATATTCCAAGACCTAGATGCCTGCTTAAGTCCATAAATGGACTTCTTAAGCTTGCACAACATGTGTTCTTGGCCCTTCGCAATGAACCCGTCTGGTTACATCATATAGATGCACTCGTCAAGATTTCCATTTAGAAATGCTGTCTTGACATCCATTTGCCAAATTTCATAATCGAAATGTGCAGCAATGGATAAGAGAATCCGGATAGACTTCAGCATTGCCACCGGCGAAAAAGTTTCCTCATAATCGATTCCTTCTTTTTGAGTGAACCCTTTCGCAACAAGCCTTGCTTTAAAGGTTTCCACCTTACCGTCTGCTCCTCTCTTCTTCTTATAGATCCACTTACATCCAATGGGTTTTATTTCATTAGGTGGTTCTACAAGATCCCAGACTTGATTGGAGTACATGGACTCCATTTCAGACTTCATAGCCTTTTGCCAAAGATCTGCATCTTTATCTTGGAGTGCTTCATTGTAGTTACAGGGGTCGGTACCTTGTTCGTCAGGGACCCGGTCATAAGACTCTCCCAAGAACATATACCGGTCAGGTTGAATAATAACCCTCCCACTACGACGAGGCACAACCCGTGTCTGTGTATCACTGATATTTTGTTGTGAAGATTCTGAACCTAATACACCATTATCTACACGTTGTACTGGTTCAGGAACCTGCGTGTTAATGGTTGGTTCAAGATCTACACGAGTTTCGATAATCCTCCCACTACGACGTGGTAATGGAATATCGATAACTCTTTCTTGTGGTGTTTCTTCTCGTACCGTTGGTATCGAAGAAGTATATGTCGGTGTCTTTCCTCTCATTTCCTCTAGAACAATACGGCTTCTGGGCTTGTGGTCCATAACATAGTCCTCTTCTAAGAATGTGGCATTGGTGCTAACAATAACCTTCTGATCCTTAGGACTATAAAACAGACCACCTTTAGTTCCTCTTGGATACCCAACAAAGAAACATACTTCTGTTCTTGATTCCAACTTTTCTGCGTTCCCTTTCAGCACATGTGCTGGACTACCCCAGATCCGAACATGCCGCAGACTAGGCTTTCGCCCAGTCCACAATTCCGTGGGAGTAGTAGGTACTGACTTAGATGGTACCAAGTTTAGAATGTATGCGGCTGTCTCTAATGCGTGTCCCTAAAAGGAAATTGGTAAATCCGAATAACTCATCATAGATCTTACCATGTCCATAAGAGTCCTGTTCCTGCTTTCTGCCACACCGTTCTGCTGAGGCATACGGGGTGCAGACAATTGGGATGTAATCCCTTGCTCCAATAAGTATTCCCTAAACTCTCCCAAGAGGTACTCTCCACCACGATCAGATCGTAGTGTCTTGATACATTTACCTAGACGCTTCTCTGTTTCAGCCTTGAAGTCTTTGAATTTCTCAAAGCATTCAGACTTACGCCGCATCAAATAAATGTACCCATACCTTGAGTAATCATCGATGAAAGTGACAAAGTACTCAAATCCCCCTCTTGCTTGGACAGTCATAGGACCACACAAATCAGAGTGAACCAGTTCCAACGGCTCTCTTGCTCTATAGCCCTTGGCCGAGAATGGCCTCTTGGTCATTTTACCTTCCAAGCAGGATTCACAAACTGGAAGTGCCTCCACTTCCAATGAGCCTAATGGCCCATTTTGAACCAGTCTTTGAATCCTTTTCAAATTAATATGACCAAGGCGTAAGTGCCAAAGATGCGTTTGGTTCATCCTCGAAGGTTCTTTTCTCTTAAATGGCAAACTATTTGTGTTATTCAATTCATTAAGTTGCAGTATAGGAGAGATAGGATTTATAATATAAAGATCATCTACCAATTGACCAGAACAAATAAAACGTTTATTTTCTTTAATAACTACTACTTTATTAAAATGAACTGAATATCCATTCTTTACTAAACTAGAAATTGAAACTAAATTCCTTCTAGAAGGTACATAAAAGCAATTTCTTAATATTAAAATTCTATCTCTACCAAAACTAAGATGTAGATCTCCTACTGCAACTGCTGCTACTCTCGTAGTATTTCCCATATATAGATAAATCTCTCCATCACTGAGCTGCCTGGTTCCCTGGAACCCCTGCAAAGAATTGCATACATGATCAGTGGCTCCCGTATCTACACACCAGGTACCGGTAGATCGGACCGCTAAACACGATTCAACAACTAGTAAATGAGATTTACCTTGATTGTTCTGTCTGGCGAGATAAACTGGACATTGCTTCTTCCAGTGTCCTGGCTGCTTGCAAACAAAACATTTGCCTTTAGGCTTTCCCGGTTGTCCTCGTGGCCTTTGGATTGGCGGAGGACCCGCGGCCTTCTTTTGAGCCTTTTTCATTTTCTTCTTGCCTTTCGGCTTTGAAGTAGAACCTTTCTCAAACACAAGAGCACTCCCTGACTTTCTGTTGAGACCCTCAGCTGCCTGAAGTTCTTTAAGCAGCTCCGCCAAGGTATATTTAAATTTATTCATGTTGTAATTGAGGCGGAATTGCTTAAAAGACTCTGGCAGTGACTGGAGTACGATATCGACCTGGGTTTCCCCGTCAATTTCAGCTCCAAGGATCTCTAGTTCATTAAGAAGAGATATCATCTTAAGAACATGATCCCTTACAGGCGTCCCCTCAGCCATGGTTGTGTTCATCAAGTCTTTCATAGCAACCTGCCTAGCAGCACGACTTTGATCCCCGAACATCTCTCGGAGGCTCTCCATCATGTCATAGGCACTGGTCATTGACTGATGCTGATGTTGCAGAACATTTGACATGGATGCCAAAATGTAACACCGCGCCATCTCATCAGCCTTGACCCATTTCTTGTGAGCCTGGGTTTCCTCAGCGGTTGCCCCCTCACCAGGTTGCTCAGGACATACTTGAGTAAGCACAAACTTGTACTCTTCAGCAGTTAACACAATATCCAAATTCCTTTTCCAGTCTATATAGTTTGGTCCAGTAAGTTTGTTTTCTTTAAGTATAACAGCAAGTGGATTGAAAGTACCCATTTAAAAGCCTGAGAATCACACAACATAAATAATTACGTTTGGGCAAAAATTACTATGGATTCGATTTGAAAATATTGGTTCCCTCTACCATATTTGAAAGGAATCCGCCAGCAACCTGATACACCGTGAATAGTATGACTCGATGGGAAGCCATATACTATCCATCATTTGTTCAGATAGACAATTGCCTTTTAATTTTACTATCCAGGCAATGTACTTTGCCTAATAAAATTAAACTGCTGACTTGCTTTGGTCCTATAAATAATAACAGTGACTCAGATGGAGAGGATATTATTATTTATAGCTAAGTGTATACCATCACTTAATTCTAGGTCAAGAGTTCTGTGAGGAACACCTCTGATGGAGAGGTGATCCACACCAACAATCACCCAAAACATTCTTTTAAAGAAGTTTGTACTGATGATTCCATGATCAACTATGTCCGATAGGGAGGATGACACTAGAGCCATCACACAAAATTAATCATATCATCTACAAACCAGTGATGGGGACCATGGGATTTATACTTGATAAATTCCCTCTCCCACTTAGAATTTTTTAAAAAAATTGAGGGTTATAATTTTTTTTAGAAAAACTTTTAATTTAATTAATAAAAAATAATGGAATACTTGACAAGGATTAATTCATCCTTACTTGTGAAACCCACATGTGTAGATAATAAAATCATTCTATTCTCATGATTTTAGAAAATAAGTACTTATGTTTTCAAATTATGGAATTAGTTTTATTTCTAAATACACATGTAGTTGTCCATCATTTTAAATTAATTAAATTAAACATGCAGCTAGACATCTGAAATAGGTCTAGGAACAATTATCCATGTTGTCCTATTCATTAAACATGAAACAATAATAATCATTCAATCACACATAAATAAGGAAACCACAATAAAATAGGAATCCCACTATTATGGTCAAGCTGCAACTCTTGTGAAGAAATCTTCATGGAACCCGATTAGCTCTATATCGCCACTACGCAACTGCCTTCCAGAACTGTTTTCTGAAACAGCCTTCAGAAATTGCCTCCAGATTGCTTTCTGAAACTGCTTGTAAACTGTCTTCACGAACTGTCTTCACGGATTTACTTGAGATATATTACACAAACCCTATGCCTCCGTAAAGGAGTTCACATGCTATATATTTGCAGTAAATTAACCACGCATCAATCAAGCGTGGGATCCAATACATACAAATCCTATGCCTCCATAAAGGAGTTCACATGCTATATCAAAACAACAATATTAACCACGAATAAACCCATCATGGGATCCAATCACACAAAATCAGTGACCATAATAGTGGAATAAGAACGCTGCAAAACAAGGGTTAGCACAGTTCTACGTTCTATCCATCCATCAAAACACGCATAAAATCTGTTTTATTGGACAACATGGTTGCATCCAACCCATACGCAGAATCAACGTTGCTCTGATACCACTGTTAGGAAATTGCGTTCCCAGAATCCGTTGACAGTGCGTATAAGTTGGTACTGCAAAAATTTTACGTGAAAACTATAATAACCCTACAAGGGCGGAACTAGGGTTACCTTGAACTGCAAAAATTGGATTGTTGTAGTAGACGAATCGAGAACACGGGCTCGATAACAGCTCACGATCTTCTACCGTATTCCTTTGCTGCCAGAATATCGAACTGAGTGTGGGCTCTTTCGAAATCCTTTTAGTTTTCTGCTCTTCCCTCTTTACGTTCTATTTTCTATTCCCAGTTATAACACTCTCTTTGATTGCTATGACGATTCAATCCTGATCACATTGATCCGACAAAGATGTGTTCGTCAGGAGGATCAAACGATCTCCGATTTACTTGAATTTTTAACAGCAGCTCCGTCTCGACGTCAGGAACGTTGTGTAAAAAATTCAGCAACTTTCGATCAGTATCGAGCAGTCCGAAGCTCTTTTAGTGAGCGTTGTCCGACGCTAGCGATCTACACTCCTATGTCTCTTGAATGCTCACAGAGACTAGGGTTTGGTGGAAACCCTTCTAGAAGAAAGCTAGGAGGTCAAGGGAAGCTTAGAATATGAAATCATGCAACCTGAGAGAAGAGCCAAGGCAGCATATATATAGGCTACGATAGGGACCATAAGAAGTCAATAAGGAATAGGCTTCCTAATGGAATTAGGAAACCCTAATTCGAACTGAATCAGATTCCTATTTCCATAAATTATAATTCATACCACTAAAGAATTATAATTGCACTCCTACCCTTATCTCAAAAATATATTTCGAGCTCCATGTTATTAAATGCTTATTATCTCCCCATGTTAAGATTACAGATATCCATTAATTAAATATAATTACTGACAATCATATTTAATTAATTTCTTAAAATTCCTTGAGATCCTCTGCTTAACTTATCTGATATGTCGGATACAAAATCCACCTGCAGGGTTTGACATAATCAAAACTTATAAGCTTTCTCAAGGGGATATCATCAATCCCAAAATTGAGACATGGATTCCATCATTAATTAATATCCACCACACAATTAATATTGCCACCCAATCCAATGAGATATTGACCCATTTAAGGATCTCACCCTTTTAGGGATCAAAGTGTAAATATCAAATGTACGTGTCTACAAATTAACTTAGGATTTAGAGTATAAGCACTCATAATAGCCATGAGGTATTAATTATCTTATAAGTCAGTATAAAGATAATTACCCCAAGTCGGTCCTGTTTAATACACAAAATGTACCAGCATGGTGAGTTGAAACTATACCGTTTCCCGCAGTCAAGACAAACCTACTACAACACCATGCTGCAGTCCTACCGATGGTGTGTCCAATCACATCTAAGACTGTAAACCAAAATCTTACATTCTATAATATCTGATGGCCTGATCTTCCGTGTGTAAGCCGAACTCTACACACCAAACCACCTACTATATAGAATGAGAGACACACATGCATAATATTAAATAAATAATATAATACAAACATTGCCCACACAGATTCTCATAAAAATGGAATAACTGATTTTATTAAAATAATAAATTAACTACATAAAGCATGGCTTTTAGTATATATCCCTAACAGTTCGAAGGTGAGGGTTTGAGAGTTTCAAGATTTTGGAAGTTAGGGTTTGAGAATTGGGGGGTTTCCAATTTCAGGGTTTGAGGTTCGAATTGATGGTTTGAGTGTTTGAATTTGAGTGTTTTAGAATTTGGGGGTTCCCAATTAAGGATTTAGGTTTTGAAATTCACAATTACTGCACCACCCAAATCACCACCACGACCACAACTAGCAACCACCACCGCCCCACCAAATCACCGACACCCATCTCGCACACTATTCTTCAAGCAAATTTGCGAGGTTCAGAGCTTTGTCGAGCTTTGAGTGCAAGTGGGTGTCTGGTCTGAGCCATGGTTGGAACAACTTTGGAAGGCTCTCGGGGTCCCTGTTGAGCTCATTGGTGGCTTGTAAATCGCCATGTCTCGGACACAATGGCAAATTCGAGAGGCTTGAAATGAAGTGTAATGAAGGAGAATATTGTTAAGAGAAGTTGGTTAAGATTTAAGAGAGAGATGAGGCGCATTTAAGTCATTTCACTCTGTTGTTTGCTGTTAACGGTGTCAGTGCTTTCAAGTCCTTCAGATAGATGAGGTGGCCACATTATTCACTATTAAACTTTAGGGTTATTAGAAAAAAATGAGTTGTAGTTCCTGGGGTGTTTCTGAAATTTACCCTCGAAGGTAAACATAATTATTATAGCATGTCTTGTTGTTACACTTATTCCCGTGCTTGCATGAATTGGTTAATTTGTACCTTTTAATTATGATTAAATGTATAAGAATATGCGTGGAATGCTACAATTAAGTGGGATGTTGTTTGCTTGAGAATATCATTGTCCCAAAGGCCAAAATTTTGCGAAAGATTAGAAAAAATGACAACTATGTTTTCCTGTGTCTCAAGAGATGATTCTGAGTTTAATTATTTTTGGACCTCGCAACGTTTAAATTATTATAATAACATTCTGTTAAATTAATTTTGCTACAAAATTATGATTGTGTGGTGTTATATCGAATATACCTTGTGCAATTTTTCCCTAGAGTATTTCTAATGGCAACAAAGAGCGCGATTAATCTGAACAAATGTGAAAAATTGGACTACAAAAGATATGATACATGGTGCCATAAGATCAATCCAATGTCTTCTAAATGAGCATGAACTGTTGGTAACCATTGAACATGTCATGGTTCAGCCCGAAGAGGGCAACACAGCTCAACACCGTTATGATCTTGAGGCCTATACTATTGGCGCAATAAAGATCAGTGTGTGCGCTATATGATATTCAACAAGCACAACAACATTGACAATACAAGTTGTATATGCTGCTAAACATAGAAAGGTTTTTTAATTGGTATTTATTTGATTTCATTCCAATTAGCAGGATACATCATCAGTCAAACAAAAGTGGATGTGAATTATCAAAACAACAATGGACATATTGTTGGGAAACTGCGTTCCCAGAATCCGTTGACAACGCGTATAAGTTGGTACTCCAAATATTACGTGAAAACTATAATAACCCTATAAGGGCGGAACTAGGGTTACCTTAAACTGCTAAAATGGATTGCTGTAGTAGACGAATCGAGGACACGGGCTCGATAACAGCTCACGATCTTCTACCGTATTCCATTGCTGCCAGAATATCGAACTGAGTGTGGGCTCCTTCAAAATCCTTTATGTTTCTGCTCTCTCTTTTACGTTCTCTTTTCTATTCCGAGTTATAATACTCTTGATGGAAAAACGCAAACTGAGGAGAGAGCCAAAACAGCATATATATAGGCTACGATAGGGACCATAAGAAGTCAATAAGGACTAGGCTTCCTTATGGAATTAGGAAATCCTAATTCGAACTGAATCAGATTCCTATTTCTATAAATTATAATTCATGCCACTAAAGAATTATAATTGCACTCCTACCCTTATCTCAAAAATATATTTCGAGCTCCATGTTATTAAATGCTTATTATCTCCCCATGTTAAGATTACAGATATCCATTAATTAAATATAATTACTGACAATCATATTTAATTAATCTCTTAAAATTCCTTAAGATCCTCCGCTTAACTTATTTGATATGTCGGATACAAAATCCACCTGCAGGGTTTGACATAATCAAAACTTATAAGCTTTCTCAAGGGGATATCATCAATCCCAAAATTGAGACATGGATTCCATCATTAATCAATATCCACCACACAATTAATATTGTCACCCAATCCAATGAGATATTGACCCATTTAAGGATCTCACCATTTTACGGATCAAAGTGTAAATATCAAATGTATGTGTCTATAAATTAACTTCGGATTTAGAGCATATGCACTTATAATAGTCATTAGGTATTAATTATCTTATAAGTCAGTATAAAGATAATTACCCCAAGTCGGTCCCGTTTAATACACAAAGTTTACGAGCATGGTGAGTTGAAACTATACCATTTCCCATAGTCAAGACAAGCCTACTACAACACCATGCTGCAGTCCTACCAATGGTGTATCCAATCCATCTAAGACTGTAAACAAAAATCTTACATTCTACAAGATCCGATGGTCTGATCTTTTGTGTGTAAGCCGAACTCTACAGTCCAAACCACCTACTATGTAGAATGAAAGACACACATGCATAATATTAAATAAACAATATAATACAAATATTGCCCACTCAGATTCTCATAAAAATGGATTAACTGATTTTATTAAATGAATAATAAATCAACTACATAAACATGGCTTTTAGTATATATCCCCAACAGTCTCCCACTTAGACTCAAAGCCATGATGCGACACACCTCACTCCTATCCCTTCTACATGACTATCAAAAGTCTTGGCCGGTAAGCTCTTTGTAAAAGGATCTGCCAGGTTATTTGCTGATGCTATCTTGGTCACTTCAACATCACCTCTTTGCACGATCTCTCATATTAGGTGATACTTACGCTCAATGTGTTTTCCCTTCTTATGTGCCCTAGGTTCCTTTAAGTTAGCAACCGCTCCGCTATTATCACAATAAAGGGTAATAGCCGATTGTACTACAGGTACTACTCTTAGATCCATAAGGAAGTTTTGGAGCCAAACGGCCTCCTTAGCAGCTTCCGGAGCAGCCACATACTCGGCTTCCATGGTGGAATCAGCAATACATGACTGCTTGATACTCCTCCAACTAATGGCTCCACCTCCTAGGGTAAACACATATCCTGAGGTAGACTTTCTGGAATCCCTTGTTGGGTTTGTGCCCTCAAACCATTACTATATGTATTAGACATTAGCATTTTTATATATGGATATCACCTTTACATTTCATTATGTATGTTTCTTTCATGAGATGATTGTTTAATCCATAAGTATCATAGTAAGTATTTCGTGTGTGTATGAGATACATACAATGAGATACGAATTACTATTCTTTGATACTTAAAGCTTGTCACAGTGGATGATGAGACTGGATATCTCATCAGGTATACACTGTAGCATCATTAACTGCCATTGGATGGAGTGATAAATCTCAATCACTAAAGTGTGACTCTTGGTTAGTATGCTAGTGCTTATAGTGCATTGACGGACCTGAGTTTCCTATTGACGCTCAATGCTGTCAACAGTCAATAGGAACTCATAACTTGTATAAGGTATGTGTTCTCAATCTTGAGACGATTATGAACACAGACTGTGGATATGATTGTTTTGACTTACCAATCAGTGAGGTCTATAGAAGATCAACACCTGGGTATCTTGGGTATGTCATGTTCATAGGGTTGTGAACATATATTGTCAAGATAGAATCTACCCTCTGATTCAAAGTAAGCATTCCCTTGAGAATGTCACCAAGTCGATTACTGAGTACTGCAGTCTTGTTGATAAGAGTTATCAACATGTTTGGTAATCATGAGAGGTGAATGGGACTCAAGGAATACAAGAAGTAATCATGATTCAGGTTGACAATAACAGTTATCCGACTACCTGAATATGATTACGAATGCTAAAGGTAGAGGGACATTAGTACAACATACAAGTCTAGTCATCGCTTCGGATATGTTCTTTTGCGTTGGAGTTCAGTTATCGTTTTATAGTGGAGTAAACGTTAACTGACCAGTTAGTTAGTTTGCTGATCAAAGAGTTTGGTCATGGTAATTAACAAACTGGTCTGAGCCAACAATAAAGAGCCTAGGAGGTCCCACTCTTAGCTCCTCTAGGATGCTTGGAAAGGCAAATGAGGATGATGTCAAGACAGGTTTGATCGATCGAAGTTGTCTCGTTCGATTGAAGTCTACAGGTTCGATCGATCGAAGATGGTTCGATCGATCTAATGTTCGATCGATCGAAGCCACTTCGATCGCTCGAGATCTAGGTCGGTTCTGGGAATCTATAAATAGGGCAGCTGCGTTCTGGAAAGGTTGTTCGTCGTTTTGAACGTCAGAAGCTGCATAAACTATTTTGGAGTCCCAAAACCTTCTCTATCCTCTCCATTAGGGTTCCCACCAACCCTAGCCCTTCCTGCGAGCATCCACAGGAGTCATAGGAGTGAAGACAATCTAGTGGAGGCTGCTGGAAATCAGAGATTTCAGAATTGGGTTCAAGATAGTAAGGTATAATCTTTGTCCCCTCTTGTACGCATCTATAGAGTTGACTAGTAGTAGATCCGGACATGCCAATAAACTTTTATAACTTGATTATTTCCGCTGCGCGTTTAAACTTTCATTTTAAACCGGTTTTTTCCATCAATTGGTATCAGAGCCACGCTCGTTTGGATCTATAGATGCGTTTTTGGAACACTATTTTGATTTGCATGTTAATTTTAGAACTGTTTTCAAAACTGCATCGTCACAGATCTGTTTCTGCAGTGTTATCGCAACAGAATACAAATTTGTGATTACATAGGATGCAAGGCGGGTTCGATCGATCGAACATATTTCGATCGATCGAACATTCTGTACTCAAGCGATCGACTAGTCTTCGATCGATAGAAACCTTCTGGTGTTCGATCGATCGAATGAAGTTAGATCGATCGAGACAGATACTTTGTCAGGTTCTCTATTTCACAGTTTTTAAGAGTTTTGAAATTAAAAACTTTAATTTTAAAATATTCTGTAAAATTTTCAAATTATTATGTGAAACTGAATGTTCAAGCGATTGAACAATTTTCAATCGATCGAAGGTTCGAGCGATCGAACGGGCTTCGATCGATCGAACTATGACAGAGAAGTTAGATGCTGTTTTTGAGTTCTAATTCAGTATGTAAAGAGTTTATATACTGTGTGAATCAATTAGGGGTTCCAATAGTTATATTTTTGTTATATATATGCGTGGATGTGTGTTCGACTAACCTTTTGCAGCAAAAGTTGGTCGCTATCTCCCATGGCACAAAGAGCATTTATTTTTGTATTCAAATGTTTTGAGATTGGTGTGCTGTTTTAAAAATTTTGGTTTGGGCATATGTAAAGGGCGCTGCGACTTCAATCCTACGAAAAGGAAAGTCGCACCGGTTTCCCTAGCCTTTTATTTCAATTCTTGCTATTTCCTTTTTCTAGATAAATTGTAAGCTTCAAAAGAAGCATAGGTCCAATGTAATAGAATTAGAAAATCCATGAAGATGGCGCAAGGAGCCGTTGTCCATGAAGATGGAGGTGGAGGCGACCAAACCAAGAGCAGGTTCTATGGAGATAGAGCCATGGGAGATAGAGGCATTGTTTGAATGCCTATATTTCATTTTAGTTTTTGTTTTATGTGCTTGGTTTATGATTGGCGTATAATACATTGTTGCATGCACGCAAAACAAGTTTTCTAAAATAAAATTCAAAAACCGTTTCCAACACATTAGTAAACATTAGATGTTTATGGGAAGTGTGTAGAAACAGATTTTCTCAAAAAGCAAAATCCTTTTTACTAAATCTAGTGGGAGAGGGTCTTATTAATTACACCCACGATCTTCCATCAACGGTTCACTGTAAGATGAGTGGTGCATTCTGTGTCACCTCGTCAGGGGTGATCATTCCATACGGAGGGTGCATTACTCATTGGTTACTAGATGTGAACTTCTTTTGATAGGATCAATCAGACGTGTTAGAGGGTGACCACCACACGGAGGCGCTACTTGAGACGGTTGTGATTGGATCCTAGTTGACGGTACACACTAGCTAAGCTAGGGATAAGGGATCCCACATGGGGCATTATTCAGAAACTTAGAGATCGAAAAGGTTCGGGAGTCATAACTTGTTTTGCAAGAGTTGCATAGCGGACAAGTCATGATTAATTGAAAGATTGAACATTGACCACCACACGGAGGCTTTATTCTTTCGTTTTGTTATTCCGGCAACTTTGTTTTAAAATAAGAGTTTTAAAAGGATTCTTTTATTTCAAACTGTCAAATTCTGATATCCATATTTATTTTGTTTGTTTGATTTTCAGTAATCATAATGTCTGGATCTGCATTTAGTCCACTTGCCACCATACTCACTCAAAACAAGTTAACTGGAAACAACTACACTGAATGGAAATGTAACCTTGACATCGTATTAACTACGGAGGATCACATATATGTCCTCACCACCCCAAGCCCTGAAGAACCCACGGCAAATGCTTCGGCAGCTGCCAGACGCGAGTTCGACAAATGGAAAAAGTCGAATGGAATGGCTCGTTGCTATATTCTGGCCTCAATGGCTGGTGTGTTGCAACACCAATTCCAATCGAATGATTCTGCCAGTGATATTATCACATCCCTGAAAAAGATGTTTGGGGAGCATGGCAGCCAGACAGGTGGCCATGCAAAAGATAATGAGTGCAAAAATGTCGGAAGGGACTCCAGTCAAGGAACATGTTTTAAAAATGATAGGTTATTTAAACGAGCTGGAGACCCTAGGTGCCAACATCGATGCACAGACCCAAGTTGATATGATCCTTAATTCGCTGTCGCCTTCATTCGCTCAATTTAAACTTAACTATAATATGAATCAAATGAATTTTTCAATGAGCGAATTGATGAGTTCTCTTTTGGCAGCGGAAGGGGTGATCAAACCTGGGGTCAACATTTTGAACGTTGAGAAAAACGCTTCCTCTTCCCGATCTGTGCCGAAAGGAAAGAAAGGGAAGAAGAAGCTAGCACTGGTGGTTCAAGTGTTGGACCAGTCCCTAAGATTGCAAAATCTAAAGGAAAAGGTAAGGGCAAAGGGAAGGTCGGTGGCCAAGGCAAAGGAAAGTGTTTCCAATGCGGTGAGAAGGGCCACTGGAAGAGGAACTGTCTAGAATTCTTAGCTACAAGAGTTCAAGGTATGATTGAATCACATGTGATTGAAGTAAGTTTTATAACGGATACTTCAAACACTTGGTGCATTGATTCTGGTGCGACTAACCATATCTGTAATTCATTGCAGGGGTTCAGATCAACCAGGAGGTGCAGTGATGGGGAAATCGTACTTACTCTAGGTTCTAGCGCAACCGTTTCTGCGGTTGCTATAGGAGTCGTAGTTTTAGAATTTCTAGACAATAAAATTTTGATTTTATCAGATGTACTTTACGTCCCTTCAATGAGACGTAATTTAATTTCAGTTTCTAATTTATCGAATAATGGTTATTCTTTTCATTTTGGAACTGAAGTTGTGATTAAAAGAAATAGTTCTTTTATATGTTCTGGTGTTAAATCAAATGGTTTGTATGTGATTACTCCCAATATTTTTAAAGATTCTTGCATGGAACTTAATAACTCAGTGGTTAATGTACCATCTAAAAGAAAGAAACCTTCCACTAATCCAACAAGGCTTTGGCATATGAGGCTTGGCCATATCAATTTAAATAGGATTGGCAGACTAGTCAAAGAAGGGATCTTAGGCGATTTGGTTCTAGAACCAATGGAAGTCTGTGAGTCTTGTTTAGAGGGTAAGATGACCAAAAGGCCCTTTCCTACAAAGGGAAATAGAACCGATGCATTGTTGGAATTAGTTCATACTGATGTGTGTGGACCAATAAATATTAGAGCAAGGGGTGGTTATGAGTATTTCATAACATTTACTGATGACCACTCCAGGTATGGATATGTGTACCTAATGGAGCACAAGTCTGAAGCTTTTGAAAAGTTCAAAGAGTTTAGGGCTGAAGTGGAGAAGCAATTGGGCACACATATCAAAGCCATTCGATCTGATCGAGGTGGCGAGTACCTCTCTAATGAGTTTATTGATCACCTCTTACAGAATGGGATTCTGTCACAGTTGACTGCACCTGGTACGCCTCAGCAGAATGGTGTAGCGGAGAGAAGGAATCGGACTCTTTTAGACATGACTAGGTCGATGATGAGTTATTTGGAGTTGCCATTATTCCTTTGGGGTTATGCTTTGGAAACCGCTGCGTACATACTGAATCTAGTACCAAGCAAATCTGTTCCCAGGACACCACGAGAGATGTGGATTGGGCGCAAGCCTTCTTTGCAACATCTCCGAATATGGGGGTGTCCGGCACATGTGCTGAAAGGAAAGATGAGCAAGTTGGATTCTAGATCGGAAGTATGTTACTTCGTAAGGTATCCAAAGAGTACTTATGGATGGTATTTTTATGATCCAAGAGAGCAGAAAGTGTTTGTTAGTACGAATGCTGTTTTCTTGGAGGATGACTATATCATGAACCATAAACCTAAGGGAAGGATAGATCTTAGAGAGATAGAAGGAGAGCCCTCAGTCCAACCCGTAGTTGATAACGATATAAATCAAGAAAATACCACTTCTTCACCCATTTCCGCACCGGTACCTCGTCGTAGTGGGAGGATTATCAGCCAGCCTGATAGATACATGTTCTTAGGAGAAGTTTTTGAAGCTGTCTCCATAGAATCTGAATCTGATCCTGCCACATACGAAGAGGCAATGGCTGATGTAGACTCGGCTCATTGGATTAAAGCTATGAAGGCTGAATTGGAATCTATGGATTCTAATCAGGTCTGGGATCTTGTAGAGCTTCCAGCCAATATTAAACCCATTGGCTGTAAGTGGGTCTACAAGAGGAAAAGAGGATCTGATGGAAAGGTCGAAACCTTTAAGGTTAGGCTTGTAGCGAAAGGTTATACTTAGAGGGAGGGCATTGACTATGAGGAAACCTTCTCACCGGTAGCCATGCTCAAGTCCATCAGAATACTCTTATCCATTGCTGCATGCCTAGATTTTGAGATCTGGCAGATGGACGTCAAGACTGCATTCTTGAATGGCAATCTTGAGGAGGACATCTATATGCAACAACCAGAAGGGTTCATAGCTGGTCGGAAAGGTAACTTGGTATGCAAGTTGCAAAAGTCCATTTATGGGCTTAAGCAGGCATCCAGAAGTTGGAACATCCGATTTGACCAAGCGATCAAATCATTTGGTTTCATACAGAATCTGGATGAACCTTGTGTATACAAGAAATGTGAAGGAAAATTGGTGGCTTTTCTTGTGCTCTACGTTGACGACATTCTACTCATTGGAAATGATGTAGCGGCGCTGTCAACGGTCAAGGTTTGGCTAGCTAGTACTTTTGATATGAAGGATCTAGGAGAGGCGAGCTATATTCTTGGAATAAAGCTCTTTCGGGATCGTAAGCGAAAGATAATGGGATTATCTCAAGCTGGTTATATTGATAAAGTGCTAACTAGGTTTTCAATGGATAATTCGAAGAAAGGTTTGTTGCCTTTCAGGCATGGTTTAGCGTTCTCCAAGGACCAGTGTCCAAAGACACAGGAGGAGAGGAATCGCATGACAGGAGTTCCCTATGCTTCGGCAGTGGGAAGTCTCATGTATGCGATGTTATGCACTAGACCAGATATCTGTTTTGCCATTGGCATGGTTAGCAGATATCAGTCGAATTCGGGTCCAGAGCACTAGACAGCCGTTAAGCACATTCTTAAGTACTTGAGAAGGACTAAAGATTACATGCTTATGTACGGTGGTAGTGAGTTAATTCCAGTAGGATACACTGACTCGGAATTTATGTCAGATAAAGATTCGAGAAAGTCGACGTCCGGTCATCTCTTTACCTTGGGAGGTTGTGCTGTCAGTTGGAGAAGCATTAAGCAGAAATGCATTGCAGACTCAACTACAGAAGCTGAGTATGTGGCTGCTTGTGAAGCCGCAAAGGAAGCTGTTTGGCTCAAGAAGTTCCTTATGGAGCTCGAGGTGGTACCAGCGTCGCTGTCACCTATTACGCTTTATTGTGATAATAGTGGGGCAGTGGCTCAGTCCAAGGAGCCAAGGAACCACGGAAAGGGAAAGCACGTAGAGCGGAAATATCATCTTATCCGAGATATTGTTCAACGTGGAGATGTGACTGTCACCAAGATTGCCACCTCTAACAATCTTGCTGATCCGTTTACAAAGGCCTTGCCACAGAAGGTCTTTGATCGTCATCTAGATAGTCTAGGTCTTAGATGTAATTCTGAATGGTTATGAGTGCAAGTGGGAGTTTGTTGGGTTTGTGCCCTCAAACCATTACTATATGTATTAGACATTAGCATTTTTATATATGGATATCACCTTTACATTTCATTATGTATGTTTCTTTCATGAGATGATTGTTTAATCCATAAGTATCATAGTAAGTATTTCGTGTGTGTATGAGATACATACAATGAGATACGAATTACTATTCTTTGATACTTAAAGCTTGTCACAGTGGATGATGAGACTGGATATCTCATCAGGTATACACTGTAGCATCATTAACTGCCATTGGATGGAGTGATAAATCTCAATCACTAGAGTGTGACTCTTGGTTAGTATGCTAGTGCTTATAGTGCATTGACGGACCTGAGTTTCCTATTGACGCTCAATGCTGTCAACAGTCAATAGGAACTCATAACCTGTATAAGGTATGTGTTCTCAATCTTGAGACGATTATGAACACAGACTGTGGATATGACTGTTTTGACTTACCAATCAGTGAGGTCTATAGAAGATCAACACCTGGGTATCTTGGGTATGTCATGTTCATAGGGTTGTGAACATATATTGTCAAGATAGAATCTACCCTCTGATTCAGAGTAAGCATTCCCTTGAGAATGTCACCAAGTCGATTACTGAGTACTGCAGTCTTGTTGATAAGAGTTATCAACATGTTTGGTAATCATGAGAGGTGAATGGGACTCAAGGAATACAAGAAGTAAACATGATTCAGGTTGACAGTAACAGTTATCCGACTACTTGAATATGATTACGAATGCTAAAGGTAGAGGGACATTAGTACAACATACAAGTCTAGTCATCGTTTCGGATATGTTCTTTTGCGTTGGAGTTTAGTTATCGTTTTATAGTGGAGTAAACGTTAACTGACCAGTTAGTTAGTTTGCTGATCAAAGAGTTCGGTCATGGTAATTAACAAACTGGTCTGAGCCAACAATAAAGAGCCTAGGAGGTCCCACTCTTAGCTCCGCTAGGATGCTTGGAAAGGCAAATGAGGATGATGTCAAGACAGGTTCGATCGATCGAAGTTGTCTCGATCGATTGAAGTCTACAGGTTCGATCGATCGAAGATGGTTCGATCGATCGAAGCCACTTCGATCGCTCGAGATCTAGGTCGGTTCTGGGAATCTATAAATAGGGCAGCTGCATTCTGGAAAGGTTGTTCGTCATTTTGAACGTCAGAAGCTGCAGAAACTATTTTGGAGTCCCAAAACCTTCTCTATCCTCTCCATTAGGGTTCCCACCAACCCTAGCCCTTCCTGCGAGCATCCACAGGAGTCATAGGAGTGAAGACAATCTAGTGGAGGCTGCTGGAAATCAGAGATTTCAGAATTGGGTTCAAGATAGTAAGGTATAATCTTTGTCCCCTCTTGTACGCATCTATAGAGTTGACTAGTAGTAGATCCGGACATGCCAATAAACTTTTATAACTTGATTATTTCCGCTGCGCGTTTAAACTTTCATTTTAAACCGGTTTTTTCCATCATCCCTATCTAACATAAAATCAGAATCTATGTACCCAATGGGTACAAGACTGTCTGCTTGGTAAACTAATATATTGTCTCGAGTCCTTTTCAGGTACTTGAGAATATTTTTCACTGCAGTCCAATGTTCTTGCCCTGGATTAGACTGATATCTACTAACCATGCCAATAGCAAAGCAGATGTCAGGTCTAGTACATAGTGACAAGCGGGGGTATTTGTAAAATACAACCGCGCTAAAAGAAGAAAATACACTAATTTAGTTTACAATTCCTTTATATATCTGCAATTTGGATTACAATGTCAGCTTTTACATAATATGATTAATCTATGATAAGTTGTATTGTTTTAGCTATAATTTGTGTAGATCACTGCCTGCTGTGTGAAGAAATGAATAAGCAAAATAAAAGGGATGCTTGATTCTAAGGAAAACAACTCAACCGTGGAAAGTGAGTCTCAAGCGATCGAAGCTCCCTCAAGCGATCGAGAGTTCGAGCGATCGAGTAGAGTTCAAGTGCTCGAAGATTCCCGAAGTTCAAGTGATCGAGTGACGTTCGATCGATCGAACATGGCTTTTATCAGAACTTACGCGCACACAGCAGAGAGGGAGTTTTCAACCCTAGTTTTAGGTTTTAGTATTTATATGCGTTTTAATTTCATCCCAGGGGATGCCCACTTTAGTTTTCAACAGTTTATAGAGAGTAGAGAGATTTCTTCCTAATTTTCTTGTAGGTTTTTGAAGGATTATCATTGGTTGGCTTGGATGATCATAAGTTTAAGTAAAGTTCTTCATTTTAGGTTACATATCATTGTTTTATTTACTATGTACTTGCAGTTTATTATAGTTTAATCTATTAGATCGTAGCGTTGCATGATAGTTAGTGTTAAACCATTAGTTTTTCAAAGATTTCATGCTAAACTCACAACCAAACAAGACTTTAATGAATATTTACATTAAAAACGAATCTATGACACTCCAGACTAATTGGTGCCCAAAAAAAAACCTTAGGTCTCCATGTATGTTGTAACTAGGTCCAAAAATATTGTGCCTTTGAGAACCACTTTTGGTTTGAAGTCCTTGTGAACATCTACAACAAAAAATAATTTTATTGTTACTGCTGCTGCATAAAGATCAATTGCACGTTGGTGTACCAAATCCAAGAATGTGGGTTTCACTTTTTGCAGCGAGTAAGAATTCTTTTTGTAGATTTCTTCAGCAATTTGGCACCTTTTCTTTTTTGCGAGAAATTTTGACTCTGAAAGTAAAAGCTCCCCCCCCCCCCCCCCCCCCCCCCCCCCCCCCCCCTTTTTTTTTTTTTTTTTTTTTTTCAGCTGCTTCCATTTTTGCACATCCTCTTCTAAAGAATTTGGAGTCCACCGATCCTTTAGTAAGCATCTCTTTTAACACCTAAAAAAAATGTATTTTGTATAGAATTGTAGCACTTTTTTTTCCCGCAGGGAATTCAGAGCAGCGCATTATCCGGCATCTTCGAAGAATAGCTTTGGACTTGTTACTCCAGAGCCTTACCTCATGGGAAAACACTCCATTGTGACTCTAGAGATCCTCGGGGAACAGCTTTGGACTTGCTACCCCAGAGCCATTAATCCTCATGGGCAAACACTCCGTTGTGACTCTAGAGATCTTCGGTGAACAGCTTTGGACTTGCTACCCCATGGGCAAACACTCCATTTTGACTCCGACCTTCGGGGAACAGCTTTGGACTTGCTACCCCAGAGCCATTAATACCTCATGGGCAAACACTCCATTGTGACTTCGGAGATCTTTAGGGAACAGCTTTGGACTTGCTACCCCAGAGCCATTAATCCTCTAGGGCAAACACTCCATTGTGATTTCAGAGATCTTTAGGGAACATCTTTGGACTTGCTACCCCAGAGCCATTAATCCTCATGGGCAAACACTCCATTGTGACTTTGAAGATCTATCTTACTTTACGGCGTGCAATCTTTTATATGTCGTCTTACTTGCTTATGCAAAATATCTTTGCTCATTCAATCTCCGCAACAGCTAATGTCTTTCCCTTTTTTTTTTTGTTTTTTTTGTTTTTAGATTGATCATGGTTTTTTTCAAGGATTTTAGCTCATCCCGAAAACATTTCATGTCCATAGTGGATAACAAGGATGATGAAGAGCAAAAAGGCAGTATATTTTCTGTTTTCACACCTTCAGCCGGCCCATGTTCACAGAAATGGCCAAAATTAGAGAGTTTACCCAAATTAACAGAATGGTCGATTGTAGATTCTTCCGAATTACCAGATCGTATTTTTCTACAATCGTCCTTTCACTCAGATATCTCGTGTGAAAAGTCATTCAAGACCTTGGGTCGTCGAATAATTTCAGGAGATGTACATTGGGGCTGTACGTTGAAGCTTGAAGGTGAATTCAGATTCATCAAACGGTATTGGGAATGGACTGAGTATATTCTTGGGAATTATTCAACAAAACTTCAGACAACCCATATATACAGCCCCATTTATGCCTCGTTGTATACGTATGACCGGAATCCTGATATTATGAGAGCATTCTGTGAAGCTTGGTGTCCAGCTACTAACACACTTCACACATCTGCAGGCGAGTTGTCTATATCTCTATAGGATTTGCACCTATTAGGCGGTCTTCCTGTAGTTGGTGAAATTTATGAGGAAATCATCCCGAGTGATTTGGAATTAACTGGGATAGACAAAAAGGCAAACACCAAATATGTTCCTAATAGCTGCCCATTCTTGTTCTCAGCTTACCATTTCTTGCAGAAAAGAAAGGGGAGGAATTCTCAAGTGTCAATCACTGAATGGGTTGAATTTTGGTTTAGAGGAGACGAAAAACACAAATTTAATAAACCCCGAACTCGCAAGTCTAAAAGTGTCACTCGTCCTAAGTCAACTCAGAATCCTACTGGAGATCTTAGGATTAGTAGTACTTTTCATGATAAGACATACTTAGCTGCATTTCTTTCTTGTTGGTTGTGCGTGTTCGTCCTCCCAACTAACAAAGGAAACATCATTCGTCCGGGAACTTTCAAAGTTGCAAGCTTCTTGGCCGGAGGTCGTACGTACAACCTTGTTGTGCCTGTGTTGGCTAGTATCTATGATGGGTTGAATAGATTATCTAAATCTTCAGATCCTGGGCGGTCACATTCGCATTTTCCCTTTCATTACGTGTACGGATGGCTAGCTTTTTATTTCGGTACACACTACTTAATTCCTCACAAGACGCAAGGGGCTGTGCAAGGACCCAAAATCTAGATACTCAGGTGCAGGAGGTGCCAAATATTTCGATGAACGTGAGGCTCGAGAACTTATCCACAATGGTAGCCAAGCAAAATGGTGCAAAATGATGCTGAACAACAGCAATGAGACATTTATTGATGATGGAAATTTGTGTCTTCCATAACAAAGCTATTTCCTTAGCCTTCGTTAGAGCTACTTGGTATTGCGTCAAGAAAGCTCTATCATCGTTGAACCTTATAGTCCTAATCGATTTAGCAGACAATTTGGGTTTTGTCAAGACATACCAGGTGACTTAAAAGATGATGTTCGTTCTGCTACCTGGAGGCAAGCTCTTCAATATTGGCGCATATGCCTCGTAAAGGGTACCTTTGCTAACGTACTTTTACCTGCGCATTGTGATGACCCAAATATCCACACTACTTAAACTTACCGAGAATGGTGGTCAACCAGGCATGGTGACTACTTAAGTAATGGGTTAGAGATTTTTATTGAGAGTACAAGGTCGTCTAAATCCAAGCGAAAAGAGCATAAATCCTAAGAAAGCTCTGATTCAGAAGAGTTGCTAGATTTGAAAGATGACGGTGATGAGAGTGATGGTGGCACTAGAGCTGCTAAAAACATAAGTAAGCCACCCGTTCCACGTACTTCATCAATTTGCCAGATTTCTGAAGGCACACCAAGCATGAAAAGATCTCACCCAGACCGTCATCTTAGCATTGTGCAGGGAGAGCAAGTAGGGGACTCTCAAAAGCATGATGAGGATCCTTACAAGCAGTCTGCTCCTAAAAAGAATAAATCTTCGGTGCTTCCAAGGACTGGCCTTCGCGATACTAACCTTAAAACCTTTTTTGATGGAGTTCCCAGCTCGTCGTATGCAATCATAGGGACACATGAACAGGTAATGTCCCTTAACTCTCTTTTTTTAACAACGTTTGTACTTGATTTCTTACCCCACACTTTTTTCCAATTAGGAGAATGCAAACTGGTTGTCGGGAAAGACAATGAAAAGGACAACGATGAAAAGACTTTGGAGGCTGATGCTTTCAGTTGTAGCAAAAACTCGGTAGTTGGGCCATTGCACGATGACTCAGGGACCAAGACTCTTGAGAGCACACCAGATATTACCTCCCAAGCTACGAAGGTAGATACATACCTTGGGGGTCGTACCATTGTATCACAACCTAATGCCATTCCTACACGTTCATATTCTACGTATCAACCTAGCAATATCGCTTCGTCTTTTGTCAAGACGGCGATTGAAGGGTTAGGAGCTGACTTGCTAAAATTACTTAAGGAGGCCTCACTTAATCGTGTCTCTAAGGTGCATGAAGTTGCTTCATCCGTATACAAGAGCATTAGTAATCTTAATGGTGACCCATACCCCTTAAAGACCATTGTAGATTCATATATGGGCAGTGTAAATGCGTACTTAGAATTTAAAAATCAACTCAATGGGTGTGTATCCGCGCATAACATAGCAATCAAAAGGGTTAAGGCAACAAAGGGCCTCGAATTTGTCAAGTCCAACCTCATGACATCAAAGCAGGATAAAAGTGATTTTGTTTCCACTTTAGCTGATGTCAAGAAGAAAAGAATCACTCTTGAGGCGACATTACGTTCTCTGTTGCAGGAAGTGTCGAATATGGAAGGAGACTTGAAGGCTAAGAATGTCGCAGTGAAAACCGCTAAACACCAGGTACAAGCAGCAGAAAAGGTTCTACATGATATAACTTTGATTCCTATGGTAACAACTGAAGATGCAGACATGCTACAGGATTTACGCAGACAGGTCGAGAGTCTTCAGTCATCACTTGATTCTTCATGTTGGATGGACAGATGTTTTTAGAGACTTTTTTGTTTCTTTTTTTTTTTTTAGTTAGTTAGCTTTAGCAGCTTAGTAACTTTATCTAGATGACATTATTATCGCTTACTTTCAATAAGAAATGACATCCCTTTTCCTTTCTAAAATGCTTTATTCACTTTGTCCATTTACAATTGGCCTTCTCATGAAGTAAGAATACTGCAATCCATGTTGTGATTATTAACGAGTCTCATCAAGTTAACCATGCATTCTATCAATAGTGATTTGCACACGCTCTTCAATAATGTTGACTGAACTTGAAATTTCAAGTTGCCTACGTACCCTAAGAAAGGGATCAAGTCATTACGTAGTTCAAAGCACTTATTTCTCAAAAGACAGATTTTTTTTTAATTAATTTTTTATTTACTTTTTTTTTTATGTGCCGTACATAGTTTATACTCATGCGAGCCAGGAGTGCGATGTGCTTTTATGGATAGTATCTTTTTAGGAACTTCCCATTGATTGGACCTACACGTAATCCATCTTCGTCAACAATCTTGTAGGCACCGCTGGTGTAGATGATCTTGTCAAAATCAAGATATAAAAGTATGCTTACTTATGCTTTACTTTCAAAAGATTTGCAGTGTGGAAGTAAAGGTTGAACCTACAGAGATTGAATACTACGCACTTTAATTTTTAAAACCTAAATTTAGTTAATTAAGAAAAATGGATTTTGGATTTAATTTGAATTAAACTAATAATAAAAGTATATCTAAATTATGAAAGCAATTAAATCCTTATTTTTATAATAAGTTTAAGGAACCTAGGATTGCAAATCCACCACTAGCATCATAATAAGGGTATTTACGAATTACTTTAGCTTATTAAGTTGGATGATAATGGAGAATTATAGCTACAAGCCCAATTCCTCCGTCAAGAAGATAACTATGGTTCAAGCACCAACATAATCCATCTTCAGTTAGCACGAATTATCCCACACTAAACTAGGGTTGTGTTCTAATCCGTCTAATCTAGGCGTGGACTATTCGGATGCTTGATAACACAATTCAATTTAAGCACCATTACATGTAAATAATCTAAACAAGCACAGCAAGCATAGATCATTGAGCACACTACCATCAAAATAGATCTAAGACAAGAATAGATTTTGAAAGCAATGATTTAATCAATAAAAGCACGATTTATTTATAAAAATCCTCGGAACATGTAACTGTCATCCATACATAATAAAACTAAAATAAAAACATAAAATACACCCTATTACTTGGCTAGGATTTCATTGAAACCCTAGATCTTGAGTTTAGTTGGCCATAGAATTGATGAACAGCAAGAGGTTGATGGAGGAGGCCATGGGAATCCTTGGTCTTCTTCTTCTTCTCCTTGCTTTTCTCCCTTCAATGGCTGAAGTTTTTGTTGTATATGAATGTATCTAATGTTGTGTAATGATGTGTATAACAATTGCCAACCCCTAAATTGAAGTAAAATAGGGTATTTATAGATTTATAACATGTTTTGGAAGCTTCCCTAATCCAATTCGTACTAAAACTGCTGTGTTTAGCTTTCCAGACGTAATTAGGCAGTTTCGTTCGCGTAGGAGTCTTCAGAATACTAAATTACACGTATTTGATTTTTACACAGGTCGCGCGAGCGCGATATTGGGAAGTCGCATGAGCAGGTCGCGCGAGAGATTTTTGGTATGCGAGCGAAGTGCCTTTTTCAGCTTCTTTCTTCCTGCTTTTTCTCCTTATTTAACATGGATTAGTATTTTCTTCCAAAACCTGCTCTAAAATAGAAAACGAAATAAAAATACATAAAAACAGTATAAAATATGCTAACAAATGTGAATTAAGGCATGTAATTAGGATCTGTTCTCTCCCGATCAGTAGACTTCACGCACGACATAAGGACCGTCCCACTTTGACGTAAACTTGTTGCCAGCGTGATGACTAAGTATAATGGGTCTTCTAACCGCTAATACTAAGTCTCCAACTTGAAAGGACCGATGTCGAACTCTCTTGTTAAAAGCTTTGGAGAGTCGTGCTTGATAGCATTCCATTCTTAGTTGCGCTTCGAGTCTCTTTTCATCCAACGCTTCTAGTTCTTCAAGACGTAAATGTGCATTTTCTTCATTTGTTAGGCCCTCTTGTAATGTAATCCTCAACGATGGGATCTGTTGCTCTAGTGGCAAAACGGCCTCAACACCGTAAACGAGTGCATATGGAGTGGCTTGTGTAGATGTTCTATGAGTTGTGCGATACGCCCATAATGCCTCGCCAATCCTCTCGTGCCAATCTTTCTTTGACTTGGCCACCACTTTCTTAAGCAAGTTGCATAGGGTTTTGTTGAACGCCTCTGCAAGACCATTGGCTGGAGCGTTGTACATGGAAGAGTTCCGTTGTTTGAAACTGAACTCCTCGCATAACTTATCCATGAGAGAATTGTAGAAGGGTTTGCCATTGTCGGTAATGATGTATCTAGGGACGCCATAACGGAGGATGATATTAGTCTTGATGAAATCAACAACAGTTTCCTTCTTCACTTCTCTGAGTGGGACATCTTCAGCCCACTTTGAGAAATAGTCAGTTGCTGCCAAAATGTACAAGTGACCTCTAGAAGACTTTGTTAGAGGTCCAACTACATCAAGTCCCCATGCTTCAAATGGCCAAGAAGATACAGTAGGGTGTAACGGTTCTGGAGGTTGATGGATAAAGTTTGCATAAAACTGACAAGCTTGACATCTTTTCGCATATTCCATGCAATCTTTCACCATGGTAGGCCAATAATAACCCATTCTTTTCACACGAAAGTGTAGTTTTGGTCCAGACTGATGGGCCCCACATATTCCAAAATGCGCTTCCTCCATAGCTTGAGTTGCTTCAACTTCTCCAAGGCAGCGCAGAAATAGTCCTTCAAAGGAACGTCGAAACAAGATATCTTTATAATATATGAACCGTGGAACTCGCCATTTTATCTCAGCCTTATGATGTAAGTCTTCTAGAAGTTTTCAATGCTCCAAGTAGTCGATGAGAGGTCTCCGCCAATCGTCTGCTTTAATGGCTAAAACTGAGATCAAGTTAACCTCCTCTAATGTGCAATCGAGTAAGTGGGGTAACACCCACCGGTGGCACACAGGAATGTCTACCTTTTCATCTTCCAATAATGCTAGCGTTGTAGCTAAGTTTGCTAAGGCATCTGCCAGTCGATTATCTTTTCTAGGAACATGTTCCAACATGACACTATCAAACTTTTCCAAAAGATGGGAAGCATATCGAAAGTATGGCACCAAGTCATCTTTTCTAACTTCGTAGTCTTTGAGAAGCTGGTTAACAACTAACTTTGAATCACCATAAATCTCTAAGTCAGGAATTTTCATTTCTACTGCCATTTCAAGACCAATGATTAAACCTTGATACTCAGCAACGTTGTTAGAGCACCTTTCATCGAGTGTAAAAGCGTATGTAAAAATTTGCCTTTGTGGTGAAACCAAGACTACGCCTGCCCCCACTCCATCAAACCGTGCTGCTCCATCGAAAAATATCATCCATGGGGGAAGTATATCAATGAATAGTACATCTTCATCAGGAAAATCTTCTGAGATTTCCCAATCAGCTGGGATTGGGTGCTCAGCCAAGAAGTCTGCTATAACTTGTCCTTTGACGGCCTTTCGAGGGACGTAAATAATTTCAAATCCATTGAATAAGATTGACCATCGTGCAAGTCGTCCTGAAAGAACTGGTTTGGACATGACGTACTTTATAGGATCGGCTCTTGCCACTAAGTGAACTGTGTGAGCTAAAAACTAATGTCTTAACTTCTGTGATGCAAAGACCAATGTTAGACATGTCTTTTCAATAGGCTCTGTCACACTCAAGTGACGACTCAAGTATTATAATGCTTTTTCCTTGTGCTCTTCATTCTCTTGCGCAAGGAGAGCCCCAAGTGATTCTTCCTGCACAGCAATATAAAGTACAAGCGGCTTTCCTACTATGGGAGCTCCTAACACTGGGGGGTTAAGCAAGTACCTCTTTATGTTATCTAAAGCATTCTGACAAGCTTGATCCCATATGAAAGGTACGTCCTTCTTCATAAGACGACTGAAAGGTTGGCATCATCCGGCTAAATTTGAGATGAAATTGTGAATAAAAGCGAGTTGACCTTGTAAGCTTCGTAATTCATGCAAATTCTTAGGTGGTGACATTTTTTGAATAGCATCAATTTTGGCTGGATCAACTTCAATGCCATGATGTCGAACAATGTAGCCCAAGAATTTTCCTGAAGTAACACCGAAAGCACACTTAAGGGGATTCATTTTAAGTTGATATTTTCTCAACCTATTGAACACCACATGTAGATCATGAAGATGGTCTTCCCTATTCTTGTTTTTGACTACCAAGTCATCAACGTAGCTCTCCACATTTTTATGGAGTACGTCATCAAAGATCTTTTGCATTGCACGTTGGTAAGTAGCCCCTTCATTCTTAAGACCAAATGGCATAACTTTGTAACAATAAATGCCTTTTGGGGTCCGAAAAGCAGTCAACTCTTCATCTGTAGGGGTCATCCATATTTGATTATAACCTGAGAAACCGTCCATGAAGGAAAAAGCTTCATGTCCTGTAGTTGCATCGACTGTCAGTTCAGCAATAGGAACAGGAAAGGCATCTTTAGGACAAGCATTGTTTAGGTCGCGAAAGTCGACACAAATGCGTATCTGTCTATTCTTCTTTTTCACCGGGACTATACTTGAGATCCAAGTGGGGTACTTTACTCATCGAATAAACCATGCTTCAATCAACTTATTGATTTCTTCTTCTATTTTTGGAACAAGCTCTAGTCTAAAGAAATGTTGAGCTTGTTTGACTGGCTGTGCTCCATGTTTGATTGCAAGGTTATGTACTGCAATTTTGGGGTCTAGACCTGGCATTTCTTTGTATGTCCAAGCAAACACATCCTTATATTCAAACAAAAATTCAAAGTATTTTTCCTCTTCTGAAGGCTCCAATAGCGTGCTGATTAAGATTGGTCTAGGTTCTTCTATTGTCCCTAAATTCAGCTTCTTGAGCTTGTCGACAGTAGGTTGCCCCCCGTCTTCGAGTGTTGAGGGTGCTTCATTAACATCATCTCGGATGGAGTCGTCATCGCATGCCTCTTCGAATGTAATACGAAAAGATGATATAGAAGCTACTTCTTCATTGTCAGCTTCTTGGTTCCCAAGGTCATCTTGGTTTGTCAACACGATAGTTCACCGTTTAGCTTTCAATACATCATCCACACTTACATCTAGCTTGGTAGTGCTTTTCATGCGAGAGGGAATCAAACTCTGAGTTTTAATATCTTCCTTTCTTTCAATTTTGATCCTTTCAGGAATGTCATTGTTACGTCTCCTTGTAGGCAAGCAATTTGTTTTGGTGATTCGAGAGGAGACCGAATTCCGTAATTGAGGGGTTTGATTTTTCTCCATTTGATTGGGAGTACCCAGCTTATTAAAAGTAAAAGTACAAGGCATGAGTCTCGCACGAGGGAATGAACAATTTTCATTAGGTATACGATCACCCAACCTCTCGAAGACAGAAGTACGTGAAGATGATGTTCCAATGCGGTCAAACACCGAAACACGAGAAGTATGTTGCAAATTTTTTCCGTCATCAATTTCTTCTACCGTAATGTACTGGACATTTGCTTTCTTGCTTTTCCTTCTGACTGGAATACGAATAGGTTCCTTAGGAGTAAATCCTAGACCAATTTTGGGTAGGATAATCATGTGTCCTTGTTGCCTCAGCTTATTTTGAGTTTCGGTGAGACCATGCACCTTCTCTCCTGTAGATTGGGGGTTAAGGACTCCAAGGGGTATAGGATTCAAGAAATCATATCCTGACTTTGCCATTAACTTATATGCTTTTGGATCAAACCCTTCAACTGTTCTTTTGTCAGGGAGTGGTCCATGTTCTGTCGCTATTCCAGATGGTTTAACAAACCCTTTTAAAGGAGTTTTCAATGAATCATCTCGTTCAACCTTGGTAAGCGGAATGGTTAAACTTTCTTTTATAAAGTGTATATCTTCTAGCTTTATTCCTATAAGAGATTTTCTTTCTGCTTTCTCATCTTTAGAGAATTCAATGAAAGGTGACTCTCCTTCTTTGCGGCAAGACAATGGAATATACTTGAAAATCGGTGATGAGGTCTTGACACTCACCGATGATTCCAGCTTTTGAGGCTAAACAACCTTTAAAAGATCATCACTCTCGTTTGTCGTAATGTCAGTGAGAGGAACTTCTACATGTTTATCTTTTTTTTGCTCGCCATTTCCTTTTAAAGAAGTTTTTATGGAAAGAGCCTCTGATGGTGCATCAGTATCAGTATCGATGTAAAACTTTGCATCAGCAAAGTAAGCTTCAGCCTCAGTGAATGGCTTCATATCTCCTATCACTGTCTTTACGTCACCTTTATTGAACTTCAAGCATTGATGAAGAGTCGACGAGATGATTCCGTTCCAATGGGTCCAAGGTCGGCCCAATAACAGGTTATATGATGTCTTTGCATCAATCACATGAAATAAAGTGTCTACCTTTAATTCTCCAACTGTGAGAGCGACACAAATCATTCCAATTGCTCGTTGGCCTCCTTGGTTAAATCCTTGTATGATAAGACAACTAGAAGATAGTTCGTCGATCGTTATACCAAGGCATTTTATGATGAATTTTGGCATGATATTTACCGCTGATCCTCCATCAATAAGAATGCGGTTAACCTTTTGTTCTCTTATGAAACCCGAAACAAAAAGTGGTCGATTATGAAGTTTTGACCCTAATTGCAGGTCCTCATCAGTGAAAGTAATTGCTGCACAGCAAGACCCAAAAGAGCTCGAACTAACACTATCATCGCAGAGTTTACTAATAACGGCAGCATATTTGTTTGGTTCTTGTAGCACTTGAACTAGCGCAGACCGCATCTGTTGTGGAAATTGTGAGGCCTTGTGAAGACTAAACCTTGCTGGTAAACCTTGAAGTGCCTTTGACACTTCAACTTGTTCATTTGCTTGCGTAATGTCGATACTAGAAGTTTGCATCTGCTCATTTTTGGAATCATCTTCAGTATCAGCTTCTTGAGCAGAAATTGCGTAAGTTGTCACAACAAGGTTATCATTGAAATAACCCTTAGGAAAATATTCCCATAAAGTAACCAAACTTGGCGGCTGCTGTAACACATCATCAACATGTATCTCACGTTTTACCCATTGCTTCTTATTATTCTTCTTGGGACGCCAAAAGGTATTTCTCTTTTGAAGCACTCTATTTGCATTAATAGTGGGTTGTAAGAGTACTCGTTGCTTTCGCGCCTTTTTCCTTGTAACAAGGGTCCATCCTTCATCGTCTTCTTTTGATGATTCTTTATGAAAGACAGGACAGTTCAGCTGGCATTCTGGTAACAGTTGAATTTGCACTGGCTCAAAAGATCCGAACTGGATTGACTTGACACCTGCCCCCGGTGCAGAGGATTACGATCGCTTTTGAGAAGATTGCATATGTACGTTATTTAGAGGCTGAGAAACGGCAGTGGCATGATTTGACGCTGCTACTTCTTCTGTGTCCAACAGGATTTTGCCTTCTTTAGCCAAATTCATGATAACCTTCTTGAGAATATAGCACTTTTCAATGGGATGACCGACAATGCTATGATATTTGCAATATTTTGGGTCATTCACATGTCCCATCTCATTAGGTCGTTTGCATTCTGGGAGTTGAATCACCTTTTTCTCGAGCAAGTACTCTAATATGCCTGGTACGTCAGCATCTGGAAAAGGGTACTCCTTTTCCTGCAACTCTTTGAGCATTGATCATTGCTTCTGACTTTCACGGGGTTGGTCTTGTTTCGTTATTGCTTCCATTTTATCCTTTGAGGGGATCTTTACGGGAACAGTATTCACTACCATAGATCCTTTTGCTGCGGTCTTGCCTGTCTTGTCACTCTTCTTCACTTCTTTCACATCCTTACGTTGTTCTACAACGGGAGGATTCTTGCCACCATGATTAGCAATGCTAATTTCCATATCATGCGCACGTGTCGCCATTTCTTCAAAGGTACGTGGTTTTATACCTTAGAGAATATAAAGAAGGCCCCAGTGCATACCTTGCATACACATCTCGACGGCAGATACTTCAGTGACTCGGTCTTTACAGTCTAGACTAAGTGACCGCCATCGATTGATAAAGTCCACCACGGGTTCATCTTTCCATTGGTTGGTACTAGTGAGCTCGATCATGCTGACCGTGCGACGAGTGATGTAAAAGCGATTAAGATACTCCCACTCCATTTGTTCCTAACTATCAATATATTGTGACTCCAAGTCGGTGTACCAATCAAAAGTATTACCTTTAAGGGTGTGGACAAACTGCTTGACGAGAAGATCCCCTTCAGTTCTAGCGTTGGGCATGTTTCAACAAAGTGGGTGACATGTTGCTTAGGGTTGCCCTTTCCATCGAACTGTTGGAACTTAGGAGGTTGGTACCCCACAGGCATCCTCATGTCGTCAATCCTTTTTGTGTAAGGCTTTGAATACATGAGATTACTTTGAGGAGCCCCGCCATATTGTGCTCTAATTGTATTTGTTATCATGTCATGGAGCTGTTGGACAGATAATGCACCAACGGATGTTGAGGTAGCAATTTTCTCTCCCTCTCGTTTAGTAGGCGGCACATGTTGGTCATCCGTTGTGGATGTAATTGGAGGTGTAAATCAAGGAGGGTGTTTCAGGCTTTGGCTTGACTCCCCTATGTTTTGACCTTCCAACTTGTTCATCAAAGAAGCTATTTGTAAGTCCTTTTCTTCAACAGTCTTCGTAAGTTGTTCAATTGCACGAGCCATTGTGGCTAGTTGCTCTTTGATTGAAGTTGTATTGGTCATCATGACCGGCATCTCCATTGTGTAGGAAGACGTATTAGAGTTTATGTGCTTTGGGGAAATAGACTTTTTCAGGCTACTTGGAGATGACCCTGAGGAAGAATCTGAGTCTGATTCAGCATCTGAGACCGAGCGAGATGAACATGCTGACAAGTTCTTCGCGGTATCATCCTTTGTAACAACTGGAAGTTTCTTGGGCTGCAACATGTCATCCATTTTTGTCCCAATAGGATCAGTGTTGACAACCGTGCGGGCCTTCACATGTGCTAATTTTACCGAAGGGACTTGACCACCAGCAGAGGTAGCAACTTTTGTTTTGCTACAAGTGAATGGCCCTGAAGAGACGCTATCGGTGCTCTTCACAGAGGAGTTGTTGTTGCTACTTGCAGTAACAACATTCTTGCCACTATTCTTGGTATCTTTGGGAAGTTGAACATTCTTAGATGTCATTGAATGTCGCTAGAGTAGGATTTTGAAACTTTGATGTAGGAGAAAGAGATGAAAGGCAGAGGGGTCCCATCGGGCATGCTAGAGATTTGTACCCAACAAATTTCAAGTATAAAAATAACGAGAAAATTGAGGAACAAATGTGATTTTATTAATTTCAGAAAATATGAGTACAATCTATGTATAATTCTTTTACAATGAAAAGAAAATTCCTTTGATTCGATCTCCTTGATTGTTCACGATTCAAGGGCTTCTGGAGCTTGTTCTTGAACCGTAGATTTGTCCTTCAAATCTTCACGCTGGATGAAGTGCTTGTAGGAAAGCTTGAACGAGGGTCGGGGCTTGATCTCGAACAAACGAACGATTAATCTTCCTTCAACTTCTTGAAGAACGGATTAAACAGACTTGACTTGAATCTGAAAAACAACAAACTGTATATTTGTTCTTCAGAAAGGCTTGGGTGATTTGAATGTAAGAGAGAGCTCTCAATTTTTGTGGAGAAATCTCAACTTATTGAAAGGCCAAAAGTCCCTTCCACATGGGTAGAGAGCTCTATTTATAGGCTTAGGGTGTGGAGTTTTAATTTGAGACTCAACACTTTCTAACCGTTGATTTAAAATTATCCCTCGAGATTCTGACACGTGTCACCCCTTTTAAATGCAATCATTTCTATGGTTCCATATGGTGTATATGACACATGTCAAAAATAAATTGGTCCACTTGTATTTTGTGGGGCCCGCATTTGAGATAATTTTGATTTCTTGACTTTGACTAATTGTAATAATTAAATTTAATTAATTATTAATTAATCAATCGGTAATTAAATAATTACCAAAATTTTAATGTCTACAGGGTTATCCTTACCATCGATGACCACTTATAAGCTTGGTATGCTTTACCCAGATCTTGATGGAAAGCTGCTATAGATCTTTATTTCAATGTGTGCCTCTTAAAATAGACTATTTGTTTATCTCTTTAGAGGTTTAAGTGTAATAGTTGATTTTGAAACTCTCTTTTGGTTAGTCAAGCCATTCAAGGTCAGTACTAAAGTTAGGGTTTTGTTGGTTTTATATTAAGTGGAAGAGAGATTATTTTTTGTTGTAACCTTGAAACCACATTAGTAATTAAATGGACACTCAAGCTACCCAATTTGGGCCAACTGTTAATCTACCTAATTTGTGGGTCTTGGGTAAGAATTGCAATTTCCAATCTTATTTATGAAGCTCCAATCTTGTCTTAGTATTCCTTCAAGTTTCTTTACTTAAGTCAACTGATTCAAATTTATATAAGTTCTTGAATCAATTTTCTAGCAATGTAGTTGTAGTGTAGATGACCCTCACTTGGTATTTCAGAGAATTGATTTGGGCATCTCAAAAAGGTCCCAGAAAACTCACAGTATCATTTTACTTGGTGCATAAAAGTTGTTTAGTACATCCTAAGGGGCAATTGTTTGGTGCATTGGTAAATTCTTGGGCTACCAAGAGTGAGAACAGAGTCCCTGGAAGCAGCCACATTGTGCATAGGTAAGACCAACATTATGTAATGACTTATTTAGTTATTTGGTTTGTAGATTTTGGAAGTCTTATTCAACTGATAACTTGAAGCCTGATTTAAATTTTGTTAAGGAAAAGTAGCTTATTGTGTTTTATTCCCTTTCTAATTAAAATTTAGGTATTAATTAATTTTTCTCATTTTTCATATGGTCAAAGCACATTTGAAGAAATTGCATTCATTTTTTTTTTGCAGTAGTGTTAAGTAAACTGATTAGATGCCATGGATTTTGGCTGTAATGCTTGGGAACATTTCTAGCATAGAGAGGCTTATTCAAGCTGGAGCAAATGGCTGATTCTTTTGCTTTAAGGTTTGCTAATTCAACCTATAGCTGCTAGGTGGAATTACAATTTACACTTCTGGAATGCTTCGATCTATGTATCCAATTGTAGTGATTACAATTGTAAATTTTATAATCATGATATCTTTGAGTTGCTTACTATTGTTCCATAACTTTGGGCCTTTTGATAGTGTGGGCTCAATAACTAGCAAGTAACTTAATCCCACGCTATTTTGCGCTTTGAAATTCTTGGTCATGGGTTTTCTTAATCTTTTCATGCTAGGAATTTTTTTTATAATTCTTTTTATACCTGGGTCTTTTGTACAACTCTGGTTCTTCTTTGTTATGAAAGCTTAGTATGCATTGCTTGAATGACTATGTAGTTACTCAATTACAATGTGGTAGTGATTGGCTTGTGTAACTCTAAAACTTTGATTACTTTTTGCAACAGGATTTGGTTAATTTTTGTTACTGAAACTGGTAGGTGATTTGATCCAGTGAGCTTCAATTTCTCTCAAGTGAACAACTTCATACATATTCAGCAAAAAAAACAAAAGTAACAGCTTGACTTCAAGAGAGAAGAGCTTGCAACACCACTTGACTTGGAGAAGACCTTGCATTTCAAGAGAGCTCTTGCTTACCAGGTTAATAATGAGTACTAATTAATCTTCCATAATCTGATCCTTTGTTTCAATTTTCATCCATTTACTTTCCAGTTTGTTGTAGACTAAGAAGTTACTTAGTTTTAATTGTGGTTCCCTACCTTGATTCAAATTGCAATGACAACAAAAAGATGTTCATTTATTACTCCCCCAGTCTCACTATGTATGCCTACTTTTCCTCTTTTTTTTAGCCGTCCCAAAACTAAAGAACACTTTGACTATTATATACATATTTTTTACTCACTTTCCAACAATGCCCTTCCTAAACTTAAATATGGTAAAAGGAAGTAAAATGAGCAAATTCTTGTGTCTTTTTTTTTCTTTTTGAATCTTGTATTAGTTCTTGGGCAAATATGGAGGAGTATTAGTTCTTGTGTCAAATTCTTGTGTCAAAAAGATGGCCATTTATCCTACCACGCTTGGCAGTTTTGGCCATCTTTCTGATATTGCATTTCTACTTTGTAGCATTTCCACATAAACAGCCCCCCAAATCAGCCAATACCACCTCCCAATCAGCCTCTAAACAGTCCCTACTCTGCTCCTGAACCAGCTCCAACCAGCCCCCTATGGAGCTTGCTTTGATATATTTGATAGACTAATCTATGTTTCTTAGCAAAATTGTAGAATTTTATTATTACTTTGCTAAGTCTAAGTAGAAACTTTTCTCATTTGTGTATGAGACCAGCAACTTGCAAAAATGTTGTCTAAGATTTTGAAGGTCTATTAGTTTTAGATTCTATTCACATTCTTTTAGTGGGATGACGACTTATGTTTGCACCTCTTTTTCCTTTCTTTTATGTATTGGAGTACAGAAGATAGTTATGAGCAAGTCTTGCAAAGAGATGATGTGAAGGAAATTATTGATACAGGTAAGTGTGAAAAGAAGATAAATTATCAATTTTTATAAAGCATTGTTCATTTGAGTTTAGTTAGGTACTGCTATTTATTCTTGAAATATTATGTTCATGTGCAAGAAATATATATGTTGTTATCGTGCATGCCGAATGTCCATGGGATTGTTTTGGCTGAGAATCATGGTAGTCGTTTAGGCAAATCTGACTTTGATAATTGCTCTATAGACTGGCAAACACAAAATTTGGCTGAGAATCATGTGCAAGAAATAACACAATTATCCATCGAAAAGAAACTTGAACACTGAGAGTTTTGGAATTTTCTGACTAGTATTTGTATTATTTAGTGTATGATGTCTTCTTGTATCAAAAAATTTCCATTTTAAATGCTTTTACGTATTCTGCAGTGTTCTGTGTTCATTTTTGTGTCATAGCCTTTGTCATTTTTATATTTATAAGAACTTTGTGCTCTCTTTTTTTTTACCATTCTAGATTGGGCTTGTCGAAGGCAGCACCTAGACTAATTAAAAGTAAGTCTAAAATATGCATACACTACTATTATTTTTAGTGCTTCTGATGCTGCCTCCCATTAGGAAAGATTCTTCCGAGCCATGTATGTCCTATTAAAAAGAGTGTTGCTTGAGGGCTGAAACTTATGCTTAATGTTTTGGAGGTTCTTATGCCCAAGATCACTTTTTAAAATGTTCAAAAAGGTTGATATAGGCTATATTTATCTGATTTCTTTTCTGGTGTTGGCCATACTGGCTATGTATTTGTAGAATCACTGGAGAATTGGAGATCAATAGAAAGATATGTAGTTCATTTCTTTCCTGTGGAATTGGAGCTTGTGCAGTGGTGGTTGCAACCGTTCTTGAGGGCCGTGCTAGGAGAGTAAGTTTTGGATGCCCCATGTCATTAATGTCAAGAAAGTTATTTTTTGGTTTATAAATAGGCTTGATAAAGGATTGTTTTATTATTAAACTACAAAGATTAAAAGGGCGCGCGAGAAAACTCGCGAACACTTGAAAGCTCGGCTCATTGAGCTCGTGAGAAAGGTCGGGAGCAGGCTCTGCTCGGCTCGGCTCGGCTCTGCTCGTATACACCCCTAGTTGCGACTATAGTTGTTAACAGTGGCTTTTAAGTTTTCACCCTAGTCTCCTACATATATTTTAATATGTACACGCTTTTGACTAAAAATAGAAAAGAAGCGAAATGGGATAATGGCATTCCTAAGGCTCTATTTGGAAATTCTAAAATCTAGACTAGCCTAGATGAGAAATCAATTAGCTAGTTAGTTTAATTGTAGGCTGACTTTGTGTGAACTATTTATTTGTTGAACCAAGTCCCTATAGTTCTTCCCATGGACCCATCTTTTGTCCATAAGCATTTTGTTGTGACCTTGCAACTCCCAGCATAAGGACAATATCGAAGATCATCTATATTTACTCATCAAAAAGTAGTGAAAAGCCACGAAACCTTACTCACACCTCAAATATGCCTAACAAAACTTGTGGTAACTAACAGAATACATAACGGAATCACGGTTCACAAATACTGCATGACTTTTTCATCACTTAGGCTTGAAAAACCTTAATTTTTGAGATTTTGAGTAGTGAAACTGTAAACCGCTTATCCGAACGCCATGAAACCTTACTCGCACCTCAAACATGCCTAAAGAAACTTGTGGGAACTAGTGGAATGCATAACGGAATCACGGTTAACAAATAATGCAAAAAAATGACTTTTTCATCACTTACACTTGAAAAAATCTTAGTTTTTGAGGTTTTGAGTAGTGAAACAAGAAAGCGTGCATCTGAATGCCAGAAAATATTACTCGCACCTCAAACATGCTTAAAGAAACTTGTGGGAGCTAACGGTATGCATAACGGAATCACGGTTCACAAATAATGCAAAAAAAATGACTTTTTCATCACTTAGGATTGAAAAACCTTAGTTTAGAGGTTTTGAGTAGTAAAACTGTAAACCGCTTATCCGAACGCTACGAAACCTTACTTGCACCTCTAACATGCCTAAAGAAACTTGTAGAAACTTACAGAATGCATAACGGAATCACGGTTAACAAATAATGCAAAAAAAAAGACCTTTTCATCACTTAGACTTGAAAAAAACTTAGTTTTTGAGGTTTTGAGTAGTGAAATGGTAAAGTGTGTATTCGAATGCTACAAAACCTTACTCGTACCTCAAAAATGCCTAAAGAAACTTGTGGGAACTAACGGAATGCATAACAGAATCACGGTTGATAAATAATGCAAAAAAAAACAACTTTTTTGTCACTTAGACTTGAAAAAAACTTAGTTTTTGAGATTTTGAATAGTGAAACGGTAAAGCGTGTTTCTGAATGCTACAAAACCTTACTCGCACCTCAAACATGCCTAAAAAAACTTATAGGACCTAACAGAATGCATAACGGAATCACGGTTCACAAAACAATGTGAAAAAAATGACTTTTTCATCACTTAGGCTTTAAAAACCTTAGTTTTGAGGTTTTGAGTAGTGAAACTGTAAACCGCTTATCCGAATGCCACAAAACCTTACTCCCACCTCAAATATGCCTAAAGAACTTGTGGGAACTATCGGAATGTATAACAGAATCACGGTTAACAAGTAATTCAAAAAAAAACTTTTTCATCACTTTGACTTGAAAAAAACTTAGTTTTTGAGGTTTGGAGTAGTGAAAAGGTAAAGCGTGCATCCGAATGCCATGAAACCTTACTCGCACATCAAACATGCCTAAAGAAACTTGTGAGAGTGCATGTGAAGCTTAATGTAGTTTATTTATATCTCGACTCATCTCTGGTTTATTTGTGTTATCAAGAGTGTGATCCATAGTTGAACTATTATTTTGAATAACAGCACATTCAAGAAGAAGGCTCCAAATGCTATACTGGAGATCAGAAAATTCACACAAAAAAACCATTGATCACAACAAAGGATGTGAGAGTGCATATGAAGCTTGACGAGTACATTTGGAGCAAGGGTATCTGTAGTGTCCCAAGGTGGGTAAGAGTTTGCATTGCTCATCAGAGGAATGATGATGAAGATGCGAAAGAAGCTCTACAAGAACTCAAGGGCCTAGGCACCAAAGTTGTTGAAGATGATGATTGATTGGTCAATTCCTTCCAGCACCATATGTGAAATTGGGAGGAATGATACATGAGTGTAGACACCCCATTTTGTCGGCTATCAGATTTAGGAGACCCATAGCTTGGTGGTTCACAATGATCGAAAAAGACTCAAAAGGACCCCTGGAAGTTAGTTCTATCTCTCAAAATGCTCAGAATGACCAAAATACCCCTGAAAGCCCAAAAAGCTCCCAGATTTGGACCAAAAGTTCTGGAAACATACTACGTCGTAAGAAAAATGATAAAATGAGTTTTTAAGAAAAATTGGATGAAATCGTCAGCTCCTAGAGACCCCCGGAAGTTCCCGGAAAGTCCCCGTTGACCGGTTTGACCAAGGTTTGACCAAGTTTGACCAAGTTTGATCAAAATCGTCTGAATTCTCCATAATCATTCTAGATCACGAGAAAAGTATTAAAATGAGTTCTAAAAGAAAATCGAGCGAAAACGTCAGCTCTTGGGAACTCCCGGAGGTTTCCAGAACTTCCCGGGAACCCCAGGTTTGACCAGTTTGACCAAAATTTGACTTTGGAACCGGAGCATCGTAAAATTTTTTAAACATTTTTCACGGATACTAGAGGTCAATAGCTTTCCAACGGTATATCGCACATAATTTCTGGATTTAAAACGAATTTATTATGAATTTCCAAAGGCAAAAAAGGCGATCAAATATGCTTTTATCACGAATAATGCAAAACTTTTCAAAGTGACCTATCCCTGAACTATTTTTTATGTAAAGTAGACTCCATTACCTTTCCAACGGTATATCACAACCTCAATTTGGAGTTCGTATGCATTTTCTGTGAATTTCGGACGAAATAGGGCCTTTTCGCGAATACCGGAACCTCTGGGGGCCTAAACAGCATTATCTGGACGAAGGAGGAGCAGTGCCGCCGCGGCACTGGCCCAGTGCCGCCCGGCACTCCCCTCCAGAACAGTATGTTTTTGTAAATAATTTTGGGGTCCCATTTTGATTAATTAAAAACCAAAACGACGTAGTTTCATGATTTCAGATGTTTGGGACCAATGGGAACACTTCTAAAACCCCAAAACCACCCCAAGTTGGCCTATATAAACCCCCCATTGTTCTTCATTTTGGGGGGGCCAAGTGCAAAGCTTGAAAAGTTATAGAGAAGAAGAGAGATAGAGATAGGTTTAGAAGAGAGAAAGGGAGCTTCTCCCATTGATTTTCCATAAGAAAGTGAGTTTTATTCTTGTTTTCTTCCATCATCCTTCTATATACTTCACATTCAAAGTCCACTCCAACCCTCATTCTTGAGCATTCATGAGATAGGAAGCTACTTCCATGTCCAAATGTCAAAATCTATGAGTGAAACACCAAGCTACAAGTCCAAAATCACATTGATTATCATCTATTGATTGCTATTTACTTGCTTGTTTATATATATGTTCATCCCTTCTTACCTCATTTCTTTTTATTTTTCTTTATTTACTTACTAGTTCATCATCATCTAAGTGATGACATGAAGTTTGGGGTGAGTGAATCCTTATGGATAGTAGCTCTTGACCTCAAAAACATGTTTGATAGATGATGATCATAACTTCAATACCTCCAAGGTATTCTTGAAGTTATACTCAAAATAAAATAAATCTCTCCAACAATCTTGGAGGTTCTTGATGATGAGTTTGATGTTGGAATTTTAAGTGGCTATAATCCTTATTGAGTATTGAAAATATGCTTTCAAAACATCTATCTCAAAACCCCTCTCAATCCCTCTCCTTTTGGTTTCAAGAAACAAAATCTTGTTTTCTCCAAAATCTTCAAAATAATGAGTCAAAACAGTGAGTGAGCTGAGTTCAAAGATTTCTCTTGAACTCAATACTCAACATATGGATGCAAGGCCACTTGGAAAGTCTTCCTAACTCATTGGAGAACACCCACGATTTTTGGTTTGACTTGGAAGTACTTGAAAATGGTCCATTTGGACCCAAACATTCCTTCAAGACATTCTGTCTTTGCTGTCACAGCAGCTAGGGCCACTTCCAACTTGTTTTACAGAAAACTTTTGCAAAAGGGGTGATCCTAACTTATTTTTCCCTTCAACTTCAATGTCTTAGGAAACTTTCTGTATAAAATGGGCCTCTAGATCATTAGTTTTCATTTTCTAAGATTTTTCAATATTTCAGTCGACAGTACGGACTCTGTTTCTGAGAGACCTTCATTGCTTATATGATTTCTCTCAATATGTGATAGATATCCAAGATTGGCCTTTTGGGTTGTGTTCTAGACACAATAAGGAACATCTCCATAAAACATCATGCATTGAAAACATTCCTAACCCCTATTTTCAAATTCCAAACGATCATGCTACTGTTCTGTCCACTATTCACAGCAAGCACATTTCAACTTTCATTCTTTGATTTGATGCTCATATGCATTCCAAATTAGTTTATATCTTAGGAAATAGTTCATACTACATTTGTACATATCCCATGTTAATTTCATTCATTCATTCCTACACATTTTAGACTTCTAAGTCACTCTAGGAATCCATGTATCCAAAACACACTACAACCTTTGCTCATTTTAGATACATACATTGCATTCATGCAAGATTTGGGGTTTTTGTAACTCTTAATCTAAGAAGATTATAAGGAATGATCACGATCACACGTTCATGCTTCCCCTTGATCTAATCATCCTTTCTTATCCGTCCCGGGGATTGAGAGATCTTCTTTTCTCAAAGATTAACATGCATCATACTAGCTTGCTACGCATATTTAGATTTCTTTGACTATTTGTTTCAAGAACAATCCATGTCCCCTTAGATTGAGGAAACTTAATTACTTGATACATGATTAGACGATTTTTCCTAGGTTTGTTTGTGTGATCTTTCACTTTACATTGCATGATATTTGGCTTAGATCTTATGAATGATATTTTATCTTTAGATCTTCCATTTTCAAGTTTCTTATGTAATGTAATATACTATCATAGTATTAATTGCCGAACCATACATAGTATAAGATGATTATTTGGATGCTAATTGAGGCCCGTCGAAAGACGGGGGCGAGTTGAGGGTGTTTTAGTCGCGACAAAGGCTCCTTCCTCTCTCGTACCAAAACCCCGAACCAAGTTCTTTGGTTATGAAGGGCCGGTGCCCTTATCCGCTTGGGTGAGTCAAATCAGGTTTCTTGGTTCCTTAAAGATCAAGTGGCGACTCTGTATCTGTTTTCAACAGACCTTTTCTTTTCCTTTTTAAAACAATCTCAAACAAGAGAAGTGTTCCACTTCCGCGTGTCCACAATGAGAGTTTTTGATTTCTAAGTTTTGAGTGTTATGAGATTGATTAGTGTTAATAAACTTCAAACATGGTTAGGTTGGTGTAGTGAGATTTTGTTGGTTATATATACATGTGAACAATTTTCTTGGTACGATTACTATGGAATAATTTTATTGTGTTCGGTATAGATTGAGCTTGTTATTTTTGTGTTTGCTATGAATTAATATGCTTGTTAATTTGGTGGAAGCATATAAATTAATTACAATTTTTCTTTGTAATTGAAATTTGTAACAGGAATATCCGTTACAAAATCCGTTACTAATTTTATGCATTTGGAAATTAGTAATGGATATAACCGTTACAATTCCGTTACAAACCGTTAGTATTTTTTTCAAAAATAAAAAAAGTTGGATAGCTATCCGTTACTAAACATATTCCTAATGGATATATCCGTTACTAAAATTGAATTAGTTATGGGTATATCCATTACAAATATTCGTTACTAATTAGTAATGGATATATCCATTACAAATATCCGTTACAAATTTGCAACGCCCTATTTGTAACGGGCATATCCATTACAAATATTTTTTGTAACGGATATTCCCGTTACAAATCGGGCCATATGGTGTAGTGCATATTCATTTATCCAATGTTGGATGTTTTAGTACTTAAATTATTTGTTACATTTGTAGTTTACGTTGATTTGAATAATAGATTCAATTCATTAAGCATGAGCAAGTTATAATTTTCTTGTTATCTTTTAAATCTATTTTTAAGGTATCATTTGTTTCAACACCAGGAATCACTACAAAATGCCCAGAACACGATTATACTCGTGGCCATCCTGATTGCTATGGTAGCTTTCACTACAGGAATAAGCCCTCCTGGTGATGTCTAACAAGACGGTCCATTGAAAGGCAAGTCCATCGTAGGATAAACAATCGAGTTCAAGGTCTTCATAATAAGTAACAACCTCGCGTTGCTCACTTTTTTATCTGTAGTGATTGTTATTGTTAGTGTTATCCCCTTTAAAACAAAATCATTAATGACTCTTTGGGGCGTAATTCGCAAAGTCATGGGACTTGCAGTGTCTTTTATAGCCACTGCTTATGTGGCAGGCACATGGTTATCGTGCCACACAGTAGGGGGACAAAATGGACATTTCAGGATTTACTCACAATCATTGTTGGGACTATAGGATCCATTTTTGTTGGTCTGGGGGTAATGTGGGTAAGACATTGGTTACGGAAGAAGAAGTGTAGGAAGCAAAAAGATAAAAAGAAGAAAGCTTTGAAAATGAACAACTTTGAAGAACGAAAGAGTTTATCACTATTGGCTAAATCTGGAAGTGAAAATTCTGGAAAGCACAACAATATATCAATATTAGTAAATTCTGATCTTGGCTCTTCCACATCCAGTGGATTTCATTTGATGCCATAAGTACTTTTAAGCACAAGTTAGCACTCAAAATTTTATTTTTCTAGGAAAAACTCTACTCAAATTAGAGATTGGTTATAATGATCCGGACTTGGGATTGATCCGCATGTGATCTTATAATTTATATATAGATCTCATATTAGCACTGTACTCCATCTCCATTATAGACTTTGAATGTACTTACTCTCAAGTTCCTACATATCATAAGTCCTCATCTTAATTTACAACTCATCTTCTCAAAACATTCCTCTTTCCTAGATCATGATTTCATCTAGGAAGAACCGACACTTCAAATGAAGTGCCACAGTTGTGTCGAATAGACTGATACACCTCCTTTGACACTGACACGTGTGTGATTTGCCTACAAAAAGTGTATGGACTTTTTTTTTTATCATTTCTGAAATCTGACATGTCACCAACACTATGAAACTTTCCTGACACGGTAGGGTTATTTGTTTCTATCCCTCAGAGAAGTCTTGAAGTATGGGGTGAAAGCCTTAATGTGTAAAATAAGGTTGCAAAAGAGGGTTTATGTCATGCCCTGGAGCAGCAAAAATAGGGAAAATTAATTCCTTTTTGGATCCAAAAGGTCGTGACTGGTTGCATCACTTGATTATCAAATTATATAAAGCTAACCAAGCATAAACTATATTTTAACGTAGACAACTTAAGATAACATAACTGAGGGTTTACTATCTATTACAACACTAGAAATCCAAAAGATAGTTTAGGGCACATTGTGCCAATTTCAAAGAATACAACAAAAGGATGAGTAAAGACTATGGTCTAGGCCTATAAATGGGTTAGATCTGGACCGGATCCACACAAATCAGATCCAGATCCATTAACAATTCTATTATCCAGATCCAGTCCATTTTTTGTCGAATCTGCCTTATTTAATCCATATCCAGATTTGATCGGATCTGGATATTCGGATCCGGTTGTTGGATCTAAATGGCAACTTAGCTTCTTATATGTATTTTAGTATTACCATAGAAACTATTGTTTTTATTATTTTCTCTATACATGCACAAAAATCAATCAACGTTTAACCCATCAGTATACTTGATTATGTAGAAAAATTTTATCCTTAAATCAAAATAATATACCACTAAAAGTAAATATGTATAATCTAGTATATACTATATACGTTGTTCAATTTTATATATAATATATACTAATCTTATCTAGTGTATTGTATGTATATTTTTTGTGCATAGTTTATTCCTATTTGGATCCAGATCTTATGTGGATCGAATACCAAAAATCATATCTGATCTGTCAACCTAATATTCTAAACGGATCTAGATATAGATATGGATCTAAATCTAAAAAAAACTTAGATCCATAAAAAAGTGCTAGATTCGAATCGGATCCCGACCAAGATCTGGTCCACTGATAGGCCTACTATGGCCTATCTATCTCACTCAGCTTGCATAGCCATAACCTTCTTCAAAGTAATCTCCCCCATCATAGCCTTCTTGGACTAAGTCATGATCTCCTACATTTACATTATCTGGAAAAGCTTAACATGGGATTATCCAGGGCAAAAATGCCATTAGCTTGTGAAAGCTAAGTGAGACATTATAACTTACAAATATACTAACACATGTAGTAAGGTAACAATTTAGTTATAAAACAGTAGTTAAGCAACTGATAAAGAAATCTGAAGTAACATATTTCTTGTCTTCGTTGTTATTAGCGCATCCGTAATCGTGCAATGACAACTAACTCGTACAACCAAGTATTCAAAGAAAATACACATGACTGACTCAACTCAACTCTTGGATTCCCTTACTCATTCCAACCTCTAATCAATTTCTGGCACGAAGCCCCGAAATGAAACAATTCATGAATCCTTCTTTGGCTTGATGTCGTTAGTTTAGAATAGTAACCAATACAAAGGCCGCTTGATTAGTATACCAGCATGTCCTTTAAGGACGCTGGGTCTATCTCATAGACCCACATGGTAGTGTAGCTTTTAAGAACTGACTAAATCAAGATATTCAAGGTTGGTGACCTATTCCTAATGAATATGCGTAGCTTAGTAAAAGCTGATGTAGACACCCCATTTTTTCGGTTAATAGATTTATGAGTCCAATAGCATGGTAGTCCTCGATGATTGAAAAGACGATGATTGAAAAGACGCGTAGAAAGACTCTTGAAAATTACCTCCATCTCTTGAAAAGCTCAAGAATCGGTAAAAATGACCAAAAATGCCTCTAAAAGCCCAAAACTCCCTGATTTGATCTGAAAGCTCCAGAAACATACTACTATGTAATTAAAGTAACAAAAAGTGTTTAAAGAAAAATCGGATGTAATCGTCAGCTCCCAGAAGTCTCGAAAGTTCCCGAAAAGTCCTCATTGACCGGTTTGACCAAGTTTGACCAGTTTGATCGAAATCATCTGAATTTGCCCAAAAGTTTCAAGATCACCCTAGATCATGTAAAAAGTACTAAAAAAGTTTTAAAAGAAAATCAGATGAAAACGTCAGCTCTTGGGAACTCCTAGAGGTTCCCAGAACTTCTTGGAGGTTCCTAGTTTGACCGATTTGACCTAAAAGTTGACTTGGAGACCAGAGCACCACATTATTTTTCAAACATTTTTCATGGATACTAGAGGTCAAAAATTTTCCAATGGTATATTGCACATAATTTCTGGATCTAAAACAGATTTATTATGAATTTTTGAAGGTAAAAAAGGCGATCAAATCAGTTTTTATCGCGAATACTGCAAGACTATTCAAAGTGATCTATCTCTGAACTATGTTTTTATGTAAATTAGACTCCATTACCTTACTAACAGTATATCACAAGCTTAGTTTGGAGTTCGTATGCATTTTCTGTGAATTTCGGATGAAATAGGGCCTTTTCGCGAATACCGGAACCTCTAGGGGCCTAATTGGAATATTTGGATAGTTTGAGGAGCAGTGCCACCACAGCACTAGCCCATTGCCATTGCGCTAGTCCCCCCAAAAATTCCATTTTTGTAATTTTGTTTTGGGGAGTTTTTCATAAATATTAGAAATCAAAACGACGTAGTTTTGGTTCCTAGCTTACTTAGGACCAATGGGAGACCATTTTGAACTTTCTAAAATCCTATTTACCACCTCTCCTTTGCCTATAAAAGCGACCCATTTACTTTCATTTAGGGAGGGACTTAGAAGTTTAAAGAGAGCTTAGGAAGAAACTCCAAAACAATATAGAGAGAGAAAGAGAAGAAGATAGTCTTCTTCTTCCATTTTTTTAATCAAAGTGTGTTTTACTTGAGTTTGCTATCGAAATTTCAATCATCTAAACATTTCTTTCACCATTTTCTTAAGTATTATAGAGGTAGTGAGTGAGCTCCATGTCTATATACACACATATATGAGAGGAATATCTTGCTAGAGTTCCATTTTTGTTCTTGAAAGCTATATCATCATCATCATTCTCCTTCTTAATCCCATTTCTATTTTACACTTTCTTTGATTACATTTTTGTTATCTCTTCTCAATCTCCATTTATATTTTACACTTTCTGGGTTGAGGAAGTTTGACTCAGGATGGTGCCTATATGTTCACATCTTGCACGCATACTTATTGACTCAGGATCTACGCATTCACTTGTATCGCACAATTTTGTTGAAGAATTATATGTTAAGTCAGCACCTTTAGGATATGAATTATCTATTGCCGTACCTCTTAGTAAGCTGATAGTGACATCTACAGTATACAAGGACTGTGAGATTTAACTACGCGAGAGGTTGATGACCGTAGACCTTATACCAATTGTTGTGAACCATTTTGACGTGATACTAGGAATGGATTGGTTATCTCGTAACCTAGCCACGTTAGATAATGAACAGAAAGAAGTTAATTTTCGATCACTAGTGCACGAGGACTTTTGTTTCCAAGGGAGTGGGGTTACACCGCCGCCGCATTTGATTTCAGCTATCCGAGCAGGTAAGTTGTTGAAAAAGGATGTCAAAGATTTCTATGTTCAGTAACGGATACTTCGATGAACGAATTAAAGATAGAAAATATTCCAATAGTACGAGAATATCCGAATGTGTTTCCATATGACTTGCCAGATGTTCTTATTGAGAGAGAGATTGAATTTACTATTAAAATAATGTCAGACACGAGACCTGTATCAAAAGCACCATGTAGAGTGGCACCTGTAGAATTGAAAGAACTGAAAATCCAACTACAAGAATTACTTGACAAAGTTTTCATTTGACCTAATATATCGCCGTGGGGAGCTCCATGTTATTTGTAAAGAAGAAAGATGGCTCAATAAGAATGTGTGTGGATTATCGAGAACTAAACAAGCTGATAATCAAGAACAAGTATCCATTACGAGAATTGATGACCTATTCGATCAACTTCATGGGGCACAAGTGTTTTCCAAGATCGATCTTAGATCAGGATACCATTAGTTGAAAGTAAAAGCAGAAGATACAGAGAATACAACTTTTAGGACGCGCTACAGACACTACGAGTTTCTAGTAATGCCATTTGGAGTTACAAATGCACCAGCCACATTCATGGATCTTATAAACCAAGTCTTCAAAGACTACTTAGATGACTTTGTAATTGTGCTCATAGATGATATTCTTATCTATTCACAGAGTGAGATGGAGCACGAGAATCATTTGAGATTGATACTTTAGAGATTATGGGAGAAGTAATTATTCGAGAAACTTAAGAAATGTGAATTTTGGTTACCTAGCATTACTTTTCTTGGTCATGTGATTGATAAGAATAGAGTTTCAGTTGATCCTCACAAGGTAGAAGCAATATCTAATTGGCAAAGACCAACATCTATATCTGAAATCTGAAGTTTTTTAGAACTAGCAGGATACTACTGTCGATTCATTAAAAATTTCTCATAGATTTCATTACCTATGACAAAGTTGATGAGGAAGGGAATTACTTTTGAGTGGAGTTCAGAATGTGATAGTTTCTAAGAGCTGAAGTCACGTTTGACAAGAGCACCTATCTTGACAATACCATCTGAAATTGAAGGATTTGTGATCTATAATGATGTGTCGCATCAGGGTTTGGGGTATGTGCTTATTCAAGGTGGCAAGGTGATTGCCTATGCTTCAAGACAGTTGAAGACATATGAGATAAATTATCCGACTCATGACCTCAAATTAGCCGCAGTAATTCATGCCTTGAAGATTTGGAGACATTACTTGTACGGGGAGAAATGTGAAATCTTCACTGACCATAAGAGCTTGAAGTACCTATTCACGCAGAGAGATTTGAAGCTGACGAGCTAAGACAACAAAGAAAATTGGTCAAGGAGATGGAGCGTTTGGAACTAGATGTGATTCTAGAGATGAATGGTGGTTTGATGATGGCAATTCTAATTTATCAAAACATTATTGATGAGATCAAGATGAAACAATTCAATAACCACTACTTGTGTAAAATTAGAGACAAGATACCTTTGGGATAACGATCGGGTTTTATATTAGCACAAGGAACTCTGAAGCTTGGGAATCGATTAGATGTACCTAATGTTAAAAACTTGAAGGAGAGAACCCTAGAGGAAGTACATAGTACTAGATATTCAGTTCATCCAGGAAGAATAAGATGTACTGAAACATACGCAAGAACTTTTGGTCGAGAGGTATGAAGCGGAAAGTTGCCAAGTTCGTATCTGAATGTTTGACATGTCAACAAGTACCTGCAGGGTTACTATAGCCATTACCAGTGCCAGAGTGGAAATAGGATGAGATCACAATGGATTTTTTTTCCAGGTTTCTGCGATCTTCCAATAAGAATGACAAGATTTGCAATATAGTTGATAGATTAACAAAGTCGATTCATTTCCTACCGATCAACACGGCTAAACCTTCGAGGTTAGCAGAATTATATGTGAAAGAGATTGTGAGACTACATGGAGTTCCAATAATGATTGTATTAGATCATGATAGTAGCTTTACATCGAGGTTTTGGGGAAGTCTGCAAAAGGCTATGGGTACTAAACTGAGTTTCAGTATTGCATTTCATCCTCAGACCGACAGACAATCAGAGGGTATGATTCAGACTTAGAAGATATGCTTCGATTGTGTGTACTAGACTTTGGAAGTGATTAGGAGAAACATCTTCTATTGATTGAATTTGCATATAACAACAGATTTCAGTCAAGCATCGGAATGGCACCGTATGAAGCGTTGTATTAGCGTAAGTGTCGATCATTGATTTTTTGGACCGAGGTTGGGAAAAAAAGGTTATTAGGACCTGAGATCATACAATTGACTACTGAGAAGGTGAAGTTTATTCAGGAGCGACTTAAGGTGGCTCAGAGTCGTTTAAAGAGCTATGCGGACTCTAAGCGATGACCAATCGTATTTGAAGTGTGAGATTTTGTGTACTTGAGAGTATCGTCTTCGAAAGGCATTGTACGATTCGGAAAGAGGGATAGCTTAGTCTAAGATTTATAGGACTTTTTGAGATCCTAGAGAGAGTAGGACCAGTGGCTTATTGATTAGATTTGTCATCAGACTTGGAGCATGTGTACAATGTTTTTGATGTATCAATGCTGAGATGATGTATGTCAGCCATTGTAAATCCAGGAAGATTTGAATTACATAGAGCATCTAGTAGAAATCTTGGACCAAAAGGAGCAAGTGTTGAGAACGAAGACAATTCCAATGGTGAAAGTGTTGTGGCATAGTCATACGGTTGAAGAGGCTACATGGGAAAGTGAGGAAGAGATGAACAATGAGTATCCATATCTATTCGATATAAGAAGAGGTATAAGTTTGGGGACAAACTTTCTTTTTGGAGGGGAGAGTTGTCACACCCGTTCTAGAATTTCATTATTTTTAACATGCATATTTGAGAATTTGAGATTATTAGTGTTTATTAATAATCTGAGGTGGAGTTGACTGTGAGTCAATGGTGAGGTGTTAGTGAAGACACCGGAACACGGACTTTATACGACATTGGCATGATTAAATGGCAGTTATATAATTTAAATGTTATTTGAAATATCTGGTATTTTGTGAATAGTAAATTTACGTGTGTAGGGTAAATTTCTGGTAGTTTTGACATTGATATATATCATTTTGAATACTGTGGTGGGAACGTGAGTGATGCATAAAAAGGTAAGTGGTATGGAGATTCTATAGAGATTAGTTTTGGATCCTTATTTTGGACCCAAATGGAACTTAGTCAAATACTTTTATAATTTTAGCTTTCACTCGTGAAATAATAAAGCAGACGTATAAGATGTTTCAGGAGATAATTAGAAGTTTTGAGAACTCATTGGGAGTTAAACGTAATTCCCGAGGGTTGTGCCTATAAATTAAATAGTTCAAGATATTTGTCATAAAATCTTCAAACCACAAATATCTTAAGAGAGGAGAAAGAAAGGAGAATTACGAGCTTTGAGACGACGATCGGCGACCTTTCGTCTGTCAGTTTTTCTCCAAATTCGAGATTTGAACTCCTCGAGGTAAGAGCTTCAATTTGATACCTCTTAGGCCTTGTTTAGCAAACTTTTTTGAAATTCTAATTTCTAAAAATTTCAGGAAAATCAAGTAAAACTTGTAGGAATCGCGTAAAAATGGAGATCCGACGTTTATTGACATCCTAGTACTTCCCTCAAAGTTTGAGAGAATTCGCACGAGGTATGGAGTTCTAACTTATGTTATATGGGAAATATATGTGTTTTGGTTTCGACGACAAAATTGTGATCCGAGCAAAATTCATGTATTAATTGTAGGCCCATTAATTATGCATGTGGTTATATGTGAAAAACATGTCCAACTTTTACGCGAGCATGTTGAGTTGTTTATATGGGTCAAAGAGGGGGATTTATACAATTTCATGCCAGAATAAGCTTTTCGATGTTTGAGAATTTAGTAGCGACGGCTACTGTGCATGGTTGATAGACTTAGACTTGGGATGGAACTTAGGGATGCAATGGTTGATAGACTTGGACTTGCCATTGGCATTGTGGTTTAAGACTTGGATTTACCACTACCGGATGAATGTGTATATTTCTTAGAGACTATTGATGTGAGATATGAAATTAAAGCATGTTTTTGTCATTTATGCATATGCTAGAATTTTTACACTCAGTATATAGCTGAGCAGTGGAGCTTTACTCCATTGCAGGTGATAAGAAGCGAGGAAAGAAAAAGTGTGAGAAGTGAGGTCGAGGAACGCTAAGGAATCACCAATTGTTGATACTTTTGTTTCATTCCAAACTTATAATAAGTTCCTTGAATTCATAACATGTTTAGTTTGGCATATTGGGAAAGATTTGTAGTATTGTAATTAGTTGTAAAACTTTAATTATGTTTGGAATCTGTAGATCATAATGGCGATTGCATTGGTTTTGGTTTGGGGAATCATAGGTTGAAAAACTGCACAATTTTGAAATCTGATAGGAAATAGTTGACTGGTTGTTGGTGCAGTCGACTGGACCACCTATTTTGAACTAAGCACTGCTTTTTTTTTTTGGTAATCAGTGGACTAGTCCCCGATGCAGTCGACTGGTTTTGTTGGATTGAAAATGTTAAGTTTCATTCTGCAATAGGAGCAATCAACTGGGTGAAGGATCATAGTCGACTGGATGGTATTTTAAAAGGGGGAATACTAGGTCAGTCGACCGGGAAATACCAGTCGATTGAAGTTTGGAGGCCACAGTCGACTGGACGACTTACTAAGATTTCAAACCATGTGCATCTTGCATCTCCAGTCGACCGAACCTCCAATCAGTCAACTGGATTGCTGTTTTCAATCAGGTTGTTTCTTCAAGTGTTTTCAAATTTGTTAAACTTATTATAACTCAAGATTTTCATGGTTTTTACTTATGTTTTCCACTGCTATTTACTTTAATGGAATTGGACGAGCCTTGATGGCATGCCACGTGTCGTATTTCCGAGCATAGCGGGATGGGCCGTGATAGTCATTCCCCCTTACATGTTTCATTCTTTTCATGGTTGTATCGGGTTCTTGGTGTAAATCTTGATGATAAAGTATTAAATCTCGAAATTGAGAAAAATTCTCATTTTTAAGTTGCTGTTAGTAATATTTTTTTCTGAATTTTTTCGTTGCGTATTTTAAGATTATGCCCACTGGTTCCATGTAAAACGGAATTATGCACACTTTTCGTTTAGAAAGTTTTTCCAAAATTCTACACCATTTGGGCTGAAATTGACAATTACAGTAGCAGTGCACAAATGTCTTATTGAATATTTTACGATATAGAGAGTGTAATTTCTTATTATGTGCTTCATGTATGCTAATATTGAATGTTTTGTTGAGGTAATTGTACTTGAAATAATTGGCTATATATTGTGAAAATTTTGATAAAAGGTAAACTAGATACGTTGAATAGTATACTAGTTATCTTGTAATTCGATCGAAAAATATTGTGGAATGATTGTTATGGGTAAATTGACAAAACCCTATATTGTGAGAAATTGAAACGTATCTAAAAGATAGAGATGTAATTGGACTATGATGAGACAGAACTATGTGATAAATGTGATTTTCACAAATATAGGAATAATACGAACAGTAAACGATAATGGCAACATAATTCCTTTAGTGTTGACCGCACCCCATTGTGTGATATGTTTTGGTAGCTCGACTTGTTGAGCGTACCTTTGCCAGTGGCTGTGTAATCAAGCTAGCCTAAGTCTTATGCCCGAATTATTTATTAGATGTTTTGGCATAGTGGCCAACCTTCCGTGTGTACATCTGGTTTGGTTGATACCCCACCCAAACTGGTATCGGAGTGGGCGTTGGTATTATGTTTGGGGACACATGGGATATGTGTAGGCCGTACCATGGAGGGTGGCCAAGGTGGTGAACCTAGGGAACACAAAGATAACTTTAAGGCTAATAAATAATAAACATGGATTATTTCATAAGACTGATAAGCGTGGAATAATGAACGTGATGTTTAAGTTATAATGTTGACGGTTTGTTAACAGAATTGTTTGCTTGGTTTGTGATCATTCGATTTGCAGGAAGGTAGGCCCACTAATGTGTTTGCAGGTTTTGTCCTACCGTATTTGAGAAAGGTAAGTGTTTGTCTAATTTAGTTCGGGTAGGAAATATATCGCTACCACCTAAAAGGAAAACTACCTCTTTGTCCCGTTAGGTGTGTGGAACTACTTTCCTATCTGATCTTTTGTATGTTGTTGTTGTGCTGATGTACGAGACTGTGACGATCCCTAAGACTATGTGTGACTTGTTATTTTGTTTAATTAACTCATACTAGTCGTGTGACTGACCCGAGGTTGTTTTGCATTGTGCATTTCTGTTTGAAATGTATTTGGATGACATGTGCAGGATAGTATAGTTTAAGTTCGTCATGGAGCAGCCAATCTGTTCGTGAAGTTGAAGATATCTGCTTTTCATTTTTAATGTATTATATGATATGATACTCTTTTATTGAGTAGGCATTGTGAGCCAAGATTGAGAACATCATGTACTAAGGTGTAGTTATATTTCAGCTATAGTATCGAACGTTAGGGACATTTGTAGCAGCTCTGACCTGAGATGGTGTAGTGTTGGAAATTGTCCTGTTTATTATTGTAACCCGATTATTTTAGGGAGACTTGGTGTAAGGCCCCTAAGGTTGGCCTAAGTTGGACTAAAGACCAAGTTATAATCAAAAACCCCTACAAGGACAAAAGTCCAAGTCCATTTTTTTTACTCCAGTACACACCACTAGCAATTCACTCCTTAAGTCCATTTCAAAATTTTCAAGTGACTAAATCACCCCCCACTTCATCTTCCCCCCCCCCCCCCCCCCCCCCCCCAAAAAAAAAAAAAAAAAAAAAAAAAAAACAACAGACTCTCTCTCACTCTCACAGATCTACTTTCTCTCTCTATAATATCTCTCTCTCTAAGATCTCTCTCTCCTCACGACAACCACCACCGATCCACTTTCTCCACCACCATCGAACCGCCGCTGCCACCACCACCACCACAGATCTGCTGCCCTCAACCGCTACAACCACCATTCACCACGAGTTGCTGTGACCACCAGCACCATCGAGCCACCACCACCACCTTCCGGCGCCACTACGAGCCACCACCACCGTGAGTAAGCACCGCCGTCGTCCGTCGACATCAACTTCCAATCTTGGATTTGGAGTCTCAATCTCCATCTTAAATGTCAAAACGAGCTCGTGGTCATCTTCTAGATCTCAGATCTAGAGTCTCTGATTTTGTCTTCATTTTTTTGTGCAGTTTTTTTGAAAATTTACAGTAAGTAAAATTTCTTTTACTATTTTTTTAATTGAATTTTTTTAGTTTTTAAGTGAAGATCCGAAGTGAAATTTCACTTACTTTGATTTGAACACATTTCATCACTTTCAATTAAATATAGGAGTTTATAAGTGTTTTTTGTGAGAAACAAAATAATATATCCTAAGTGAAATTTTGCTTTCAATGTCTGAAATCCTAAGTCAAATTTCACTTAGGATTTCTGATATCCTAAGTCAAATTTCACTTAGGACTTCTGATGTCGATTTCTGATGTCTTAAGTCAAATTTCCCTTGTATGTATCTCCTTGAGCTTGATCTGCTATGCCTTGGACAACCATGATTTAAACCTTTTTTTTTCATGAATTATTGCCTTTATCATAGAGTTTTGCCATAAGTTTATGCTTAAACACGTGAGAGTCAAGCATTGTGGTGGTCGCCGGAGATGGCGAGGGTGGAGGCCGGAGGTGGCAGGGGTGGTGGTCGGAGGTGGTGTGGAATAGTGGTGGTGGCTAGGGTTTGGTTAGGGTTAGAGGTTAAAGATGAGGGTATTTTGGTCTATGGACATTGGTAGGACTTAATCACACTGTGTATTTTAAGTTGTCCTTAATTCCAATAAAACTCCTCTTAATGACCTTTTCACCAATTTCCCCATAATTTTATTATGATTCAATGGAGGAAAATTTATTATTTCTATGTAAAGGGAAACGTTTGGTTTTCATTTTGTAATAAAAAATAATGGAAAAAGTTTAAGACGTGAACTTTTCTTGTAATATTTTTGGGAATGAGTTTGATATAATTGAGTTCTGTTTTTTTTTTTTTAAATTATGTGGTTTATGAAAGTAATTTAAATTCAATTTTTCTTAAAATGTTGTTTTAATATTGGGTTTGGGTTAGCAACCTTGGATTTTGGGGGGTTGAATATAGGTCAGGGTCGGTATGCACTTGATTGGATATTTGGCTTTCTAAAAATTGGGGTGTGACACATGTAGTTGGTTTGTACGCATGGGCGGACCCACATAATGCTCAGGGGTGGCACAGGCCCCCCTGAATTTTTTGAAATTACAAAAAATACATGTAATAATTTATAGATTTTGAAAATAGGCCCTCCTAATTTTCACACAGGCCCCCCTTGGACTTCTAAAAATTCTAGATTTACATGTACTATTTTACAAGTTTGAGACACAAGCCCCATGTAGTTTTGAAAATTGTAGACTTACATGTAATATTTTACAAGTTTTACACATAGCCCCCCTAAAATTACATGATTTACACCAAATTAGGGGTGCTAAACTAATTCTACATACAATTCTATCGTTTTACACATAATTACGTATAAGTAGATCCAAAAAAAAATTGCCTCGGTGGCAGACCCCCGTATAGTATAGCCCCCCCCCCCCCCCCCCCCCCTCCCCTAACCAAAAATCCTAAGTTCGCCCCTGTTTATTCGTGTGAGAGAAAGACTCACCTCATGAGCTAGCTTTTGAGATTTAGAGAGGCCCAAGGCCACCCAACAGTATTGAGTGGGCATTCGGTCCGGTTTGGGACAATTCGGTTCGGTTTTGTTCGGTTCGATTTGAGAACTAACAAACTGAAACTGAACTAAAATATATTTCGGTTAATTCAGTTCGGTGACTGAAATTAAATTTCAGTTCGGTTTTATTATTTCGGTTAACCGAAATAATGATTATTATTATTATTATTTTCATTTCACAAGCATTGTTTCTTGACCTCAATGAAACTACTGAGGGGATTCTGCAAACATGAACTACTGAAAACAGTGAAGAGATAAAACCAAAAATAAAAAATAAAATAATAATGGTAAATTTTACAAACACATACAAAACCCACTTTATAGAGAGAGAAATTGGAGAAGAACTCCTATCAACTATCAAGGACCTTAAGTGTGGTCTCATTTCAAGCACCCAAACAGAGACCCCAATCATCCTTTCTCTATCATCAGATTCAAAAAGGCAAAAAAAACTCTTTGAAGCTCCAATCTAATTAGGAAAAATACCACTTTGAAGCTCCGATCAAGAAAGAAATTAGGCCTTTTTTATGCACGAGAAAGATATTAGGACAAATACCTCTTTCAAGCTCCAATCTAAATCGCCAACATCCTACACCTCGTCATCATTGTCAACACCATCTTCGTCATCGTCGTCGTGCGTCGACGGATCTCTCTCTCTCTCTCTCTCTTCTTCTTCTTCTTCTTCTGATTCTGACGATCAAGGGTGGGAGCTTAGGAGCTTGGGACCTCCACTGTCGTGTGTGTGTGTGTGTATGTGTGTGTGTGTGAGACTATGCGGCAGATCTGAGAAAGAGAGGAGTGAATGAGGGTTTAGTTTAGGGTTTAAAATTTAATGATAAGTGTATACTGTGTATTATATATATACTAAAAAAACAATTCGGTTTTTCGGTTCGGTTCGGTTTGCAACATTGCTACCGAAAACTGAACTGAATAATAAATTTTAGTTCGGTTTCAACCCGAACTGAATTTTTAAACCGAAATAACTGAACTGAATTAAAAATTTTAGTTCGGTTCGGTTTAAATTTCGGATAACTGAACTATTTGTCCACCCCTACGGCCACCACCCACCCAATTCAAATAAAAAATAAAAAGTATACTTTTTTACTTTTTTAGAACTTCAACCAAGCCAAGACCCTTGTGGTCTAGTGGCATCACTCACCCTCTTCCAAGTGAGAGGTTGAGGGTTCTATTACCCTTAGGGGGAGTGGTTTGAGGGGTTTTTCCCCTCTTTGGCCCATATGTTCAAGTGTATCGTATGAGCTTACTTTCGTAGGTCTTAGTTCATAGGGTTTTACATGACTGCGTGTATTCTTGCATAAAGTCAAAAAAAAAAAAAACCAATGAAATAAATGATATGAAATGTATCAGCATTGCTGACTATATCCAAATATACAAAGACGAATATCCTAATATATTTGCAAAAGAAAATAAAAAAAAGGAATTAAAAAATAGGAAAACGGGCCATCTCTACGTTGGCATGGCCATATAAAGTATATTGCAAGTGTGCCAATTTCAAAGAAGGCAGCCGAGTCTACAGATTCATCAAAAGATATAGGAAGTGTATCCATGTTATAAAATGTTCCCATGGTTGGTCTATGCATGTGGGACATACTTACACTCCTCTTAATTCTAATATCTCGCTAGCCTCCTGGTCTAGTAACCCAAAGAAATGGCCTAACATTAAAAATAAAGCATTATTACATTCACACATTTTTTTTCATATTTTTTGACACACAGCATTAAATGCTTATACCTAGTGTTATGTAAGTGGTACACAGAAAATTGTGAAAAATTCAAACAACATAAGGTACATGAATTTAAAGCATAGTGTCAAAAAGTGTGTAAAAAAGTGTGTATACTTAACATTATTGTTAAAAATACTTGGGTAGTTGAGTACTTCCCTATCTGAGAATGTGGAACCTCACAAGAATTGTCATGGTCATCTTCAGATGTCATGGTCATAATATCATATTCCGCAAGTGGACTATGAAGCAGAATTTTTAAACAAGCCAGATCAGCCTTCCCTGAAAACACCAAAAACTTGGCAGATTCACCAGAAGAAGCAATATCAACACTATATATGTGTCTATGTGTATATATATATGCATACATATATTTAGTAGCAAGAATTAGCACTCTAATTAGTAGGTAGCACTGGGGACACACGGATACAATTTTTGGGACACAATCCAAGAGATCTGTATCCTAAAAGTTGTGTCTTTGAATGTGTCCCATTTTTTATTCTAATTAGTAACAAGGGAATGAATCGCAGGTTGTTCGACACCATTGTGGAGAATGACGTACCCACTTATAAAGGGGCGGATTTAAAAATTCCATGTGTGTGTGTATGTGAAAACCATGTAAATGATAGAATGTAATACAAAAATCATATTTTCATTAATAAGCTTCATAAAGACAAAGATGGAAACCAATCTGGACAAACCCAGATTCAAACCCATCTAAGACTTGCAACATATCATCAAAGCAAAAGGAAGAAAGGCCCTATGCTAAACAAAACAGCAAAAAGCACAAAGCCACAATTAGCCAAAGGAAGGAATTACTAGCATGACTTGCGCAATTCATAAAATTGCATTTACAATTGACCCCTATGAGTTTTCATCTTTTGGAAGTCTTCCATAATTGCATCATTTGCCACTCCTTCAAAAATCTCATTCTCTATGTATATAACCAAGCTATCACTCAACAACTCATCACCCATTCGATTTCGTAACCGATTCTTGATAATATTCATAGCTGAAAAGGCTCTCTCAACCGTAACAGTTGCAACCGGAAAGATCAATGCCAAAGTTTTGAGCAAGTAAACTAAAGGATACACTTTGTACCTTCCAGTTCTAGTACTAACGATCTAGCAAGAGCACCAAGTCCTTCAAGTCTTGAAAATTCACTATATGAGCGCATGTCAGCGATATAAGTATCAAGCTGACCAGCTAGAGCTGAAGCCGAAATGATGAAAAATCATTAGGATAAAATTCAGCAAAGTGCAATAATTTATCCTTATCAAAATTGTTAAACAAGTTACATGGACTCAAGCTTGCCATGCAATGAAGCAACACTGTATTCGCTACACTGAAGCGAGCATTCAGTTGTTGCAATTGCAAATCTAGTACTGCATAAAATACATCGAATTGATAATGATGTAAGTTCTTGATTTCCATTGTGTTACGCCTTCTTTGCCCCGGAACCACAAACATATCAACCATATCCACAACAACCAGAGGCGGATTTAGAAATTCCAGGTAGAGGGGGCTTGAGTTTACAAACATAAATTTAAATACACAAAACCATATAAATGATAGAATTTAACAAAAAATCATATTTTCATTAATAAGCTTCATAAAGAGAAAGATGGAAACCAATCTTGACAAACACAGATTCAAACCCATCTAAGACTAGCAACTTATCATCAAAGCAAAAGGAAGAAAGGTGTCACGCCCCGGAACGGCAAAAACAGAGAAAAAGAAATTTCCTTTTTGGATCCAAAGGCAGCGACTGGTGAAGTCACATGATTGTCCACACCACGCAGTACTAAGCAACAAAAAAGAATAAAGATAACAAGAATGTAATCTAGGTCCTGGATAAAGATGACTTAAAGTCAACAGAAAATACTAACTATTACAATCAGAGTCTCGAATCAAATAGGACATAACAATAATACAAATGTCAAGGCAACATATGCCTGATTACCAAAGGATCTGAAGACAATAAGGATAATTAACTACAATCTAGCCTCGTCTTCAATTGGTGTAGAGGTATTCCTCGGCGTAGTAGTCTTCTTCGGTCTGACCACCATCTAGGAAATCCTCCACAGGAGAGTCATCACCTCATAGTAGTCCTCGCCTACAGGTCCTTCACCAGTATAGTCATAACCAGGATGCGCTGAAACGTAGAAATGTCTAGTGGCATAAATGCCGTCAGCTTAATGAAAGCTGAGTGAATTAGATACTAACAGAGAATCAGCTATTGAAGTTATTACAATTTATAAATGATAGCCATTAAAATTTAGTGAGGGTAACTCCTTTAATCAAATCGATTATCCAATTACTAACGTCTTAGTAAATTAAGACCGACAACACATTCTGATCGGAGAATAGACTCGACAGTAGTTCACTTCTAAAGATACATCATTGCTCCATCCACCACTTCTAAGAACATATGAACAGTGCACCGCATGTCATGGATACCATGTCAGTCCATCCCCAGCTTTTAAGAACATATGCCCAGTTCACCGCACTACTGGGATATAACGCTTTAAGTAACAGTACATCATACTAATGCCATGACTTAGCGACCTTTACCAGTGATCACGGACCACCGCAAGTCATAGACACTTCTTTGTCTACCGCTTTTAAGAACATATGATTAGATCATCTGGCTATCTTAGGGCTACTGGTCCGGTTCACTACAAGTCATGGACACCTTCTTCTATCTACTGCTTTTAAGGACATATGATCGACCAAGGCCCACCCACGCAACATTCCTGAATCAACAAACCTACTTTAATTCAAATCTAACATCGATACATGACAATCCCAATGTGGCATGACTATTTTGAATGAAACGAATGATAACTCCAAAGGATTTACAACCATTACGTTATCTATTGTCATAACCACTACTCATAAATCAATATCGTCACTACGATCCTACATCGCATTATCTCATTATCACGTATATATTACAACAATATAGCATGCTGGGAATTTAGAATAGTAAATAAACAACTGACTATTTATAATATAAACTAAACAAGAATATCAACATTCTGCAACTGCCAATTGATTGGAACAGAGGTCCAATCGATTGGGAAAAAAGGTCCAATCGATTGGATCACAATCTATGCCAATCGATTGGGATATCTATAATGGCATTAGATTTGGATATCTACAATGTCAATCGATTGGGAAAAGTTCCAATCAATTGGGACTTCGTCTTCTTCACAGTGAAGAGAGTCCAACAACAAAAATACAGGAAAACATCATTTAAACTCCATATCTTCATCTAAACAGGTCCTAACATCAATATATTTATACACAGTGAGTTTAGAACTCACCTTAGGTATTAAGGGGGTGTTTGGGTATATGAGATTGAAGCTTGGGCTTCAATGGAGGTTCCCCCTCTCTCTCATCTTCTTCATTTCCTTCTCCTCCTTTGTTCTTCTTTTCTCTTTTCTTCTTTCTTCTCTTGGTCTCCCTCTCGTACTCTCCTCTTCTCTTTTGCCTTCTCCTCCTCTGTTCTTCTTTTCTCTTTTCTTCTTTTTTATTTCTTCTTCTAGTCTCCTTCTCTTTCTCTCCTATTCTCAATCCATCTCTCTGTGTGTGTAAGTGTATGGATGTATATGTGTATATATATATGGGTGTATATATACATATATAAACACATACAAGACACTCCCTTTCTCACTCCCTATTTTTTTTTAAACAGAAAATGCCCAAAAAGGGGCTCATATATATAAGAAGATATGTGTTCACGTGGACAAACCCCAGCCAATGCAAAAGAATCTGTCCAGCTGATGTCAGTAGATTGGCATGAATGGCAATCGATTGGTGTTAGGTATTAAATTGTCACACCCGTTTTAAAATTTCCATAGTTTATCATGCATATTTAATTTTGTAAATTATCAATGTTATTTGATAATTGGATTGAGGTTGACTGTGAGTCAACGGTAGGGTGCTGGTAAGGACACGGGAATTCGGTAATTGAGATTGCATTGGCATGAGTAAATGACACTTATGTGATTTAAATGTTATTTGACTTTCTGGTATTTTGATGAATAGTAAATTTACCTGTGTAGAGTAAATTCTGGTAATTTCAATATTGTCATATATCATTTTGAACACTACGGTGAGAATGTGAGTGTCACGTTATATAATAGGTAGGTAGTGTAGAGATTCCACAGAATTGCGTCTTCGGACAAATTTTGGATCCAAATGAAACTTGGTCGGAAACTTTTGTAGATTTTAGTTTTCACTAGTAAAGGCACAAAATGGACGCGTGCATTTCAGGAGTTAATTAGAAGTTTGAGAAACTCGCAGGGAGGTAATTATAATTTTGGAAAAGTTTGCCTATAAATAGATAAGGGTGAGTTTGCATTAGGTGCAAAGCTCATATAATATCTTGGGAGATGACAGAGAAAAGGAGATTTGATCCTATGGGTTTCGCGACGACGATCGACGACCTTTCGTCCGTCTGATTTTTACCAAAATTCATATTGGAACTCCCCAAGGTAAGGGCTACATTTTGATAGTCTTTAGGCCGCGTTTGGCTAAGTTTTTATAAATTTTTAAATCTAAGAATTTGGAAAAGACACGTGCAAACTGGTAGATTTTGCGTAGGATCGGAGATTCGGCGTTTGCTCGGGCTCCTAGTCATTTCTTCCAAGTTATACGACGATAGCTTGAGGTATGAAATCCTAACTTATGTTACATGGGTGAAAGACATATTTTAAATTTCGACGACGAAATTGTGATCCGGGCAAAATCCATGAGTTAATCATAGGCCCGTTAATTATGTACGCGCTTAAATATGAAAAGCATGTCTAAATTTACGCGAGAACGTTGAGTTGTCTAAGTGGGTCAAAGGGGTAACGGAGTAAGCTTCTCGATGTTTGAGAATTTTAATAGCGACGGCTACTGTGCATGGTTTAAGGCTTGGACTTGTCAGGGCACTTGGGATATAATGGTTGTAGGCTTGGACTAGCCATTGACATTGCGGTTTAAGGCTTGGACTTGTTGCTACCGGATGAAGGCATATTTTTCTCCCTAGAGACTATTTATGTGATTATGAGATTAAAGCATGATTTGTCATATATGCATATGTTAGAATTTGTACACTCAGCATATAGCTGAGCAGTGGAGATTTACTCCATTTGCAGGTGTAAAGAAGAAAGGAAAGAAGAAGCGTGAGGAGTGAGACCGAGGGAGCGACGGGGATCCCTCTTTGTCTATGTTTTTGTTTTAAATTCCAAATATTGTGAAATTGTAATTTTGAGAAGTTAGAATGGTTAACTTCTAGTTAAGAGATTTTAAATGACTTAGAATGTTGTAAAGTGATATGTCCAAAATAATCTAGCCAAGAAGACAGTGCCATGTCACCCAGAGGCGCCGATTATTCCGGTAAGGGCGCACCCCGTGGGCCGAAGCGTTCCCGGGGTGTTCATGCATATCGCGCGGTCATATCGACAGGCCGGGCATAAAGGTCGCAGTGTCCCACAATCCTGACTCATCTAGCAGTTTCCTAAATCAACTACAAGTCTGTGAAAGGAGATATGGTAGTTTCCTAAACCACTTAGAAAACTCTCCTAAGATCATGCAAATCTATTGTGATTAGATTGGGTTTCCTAATCCTATTAACTTACTATGTAAGGGTGGACTCTTGCATCTATAAAACAGCCCACCTACCCTATTTACAGGAATCCGAATTCCAGTTCGACAACTATTCTCTAAGCTTACAATCATTTAACAGAGAATTCACCATCAATACGCATACACCCGGCCGGTATTACTGGTAGTGCCGCCCACCTTTGTTGGCTCACCAGGCCCGCCGGTGATCTGCTAGTGAGAAGCGCACAGACATAACCGTGGACGTAGGTCACCTTGTTAACAGGACCGAACCACATACAAATTGTTCTCATATCTTTCTCCCTCAAAACCTTACTTACCAGTTTTAGGCATCATCAATTTGGCGCCGTTTGTGGGAACCGACATAGTCTTCTCATCAACAAATATCTTTAACTGATCAACATGCCGCCAAGGACGGGTAAGAAAGCTGCTAATCCAACCGATCAGGAGAACCCGCAGCCTGAACAGCAGGCTGCCTCCATGACGACCGAGCAAATAACGGCAGCGCTGGCCCAACTCTTGGAGGGCCAGCGCCAAACGCAGGAACAAATAGAGGCGCTTATGGCCCAACATGAAAAGCGTCCCGCTTCAGAGAATCAGCCTGAGAAGAGCGCTCCTATTCAAAGACCCGCTAGGGCACGAAGGGAAGCCCGTTCCGCCCCGGTGTCCCCACCGTACCGGGAATGCCCCGTGGATGGAGAGCGTAGCCAGGCCACCAAGCGCTCACAAAGACGACCTCGGCCCAATCCTCGCCAAGTGGAAGACGCCAGAACTATCATCGATCGGCAGCGCGCAGCCAGAGGGGAGGAGTCCGGACGGAGAGCTCGGGAATCGACCGAAGACCCTCCGGCCCTGAGCCGGGAGGATCTTAGGCACAGACTTTCCCGGACCCAGAACCGAGCCCTATCCCCGAAGTCGACGCGCTTTGAGGAAAAGGCCTCATCGTCCGACCCAACCTACCGCTCAGACACAGGTAGAAGGACCGGGCAGGATGACTTAAAGGCCCAGGTCGAGGAGTTGCAGCAGCAAATCGAGAGGTTAAATCGCAAGTCCGGTCACGACCTCACCAACACGGAGACTGAATCACCCTATACCGCTCGGGTGACATGGTTTCCTATCCCACGGAAGTTCAAACCCCCTCACCTTAGCTCCTACGACGGCACAGGGAGTCTGTTGGACAACATCCGCACTTATAAGGCTCAGATGGTGCTGGTCACTACAGTGGACGAACTGCTGTGCCTGGCCTTCCCCAGTACCCTCAAGGGGCCAGTCGCACAGTGGTTTCACGATTTAAAGCCCCGGACTGTCGACAACTTCAAAGCCCTCGGCAAGCTCTTTATTAGCCAGTTTGTCGGGATGCTTGACCGGTTGTAATCGGACACTCAGCTGCTGACCGTCAAGCAGCGCAAAGGGGAGTCCCTGAGGGAATATGTGGACCATTTCAGCCTATAAAGGCTCCAGATCCGCAACCTTAATGAAACGGCCGCGATCATGGCCTTCTGTTCGGGAGTTCAACACACCAAGGTTGCCACGTCGTTCCATCGTGACCGACCGGCAACCCTAGTGTAGCTCTCGGAGAGGGTCGAAAAATACATAGATACCAACAAATTCCTAAAGGCGAAGCGCGCTGGCCAGGTGGGAGATGAATCCCCAAAGGCCAAGCGCAAGCGTGAAGGATTCGAGAAGGGCTCGGGAAAGAAGCCGAAGCAAGATCAAAAAGAAGCCCGGGGTCAGCCCCTAACTGCTTTCACCCCCCTTTCCCGACCTATACATGAAGTTATGGCCGCCACAGAGGCGCAGAGTCTACTTTCGTAGCCAGCTAAACTCAGAGCCCCGCCCGGTAAGAGGAACCGGGACAAGTTTTGCCGCTACCACAGGGATCTTGGCCATGAAACGGAGGATTGCTTCAAATTGAAAATAGCAATAGAGAAGCTGATCGAACAGGGTCACCTCGCGGAGTTTGTCACGGCGGATAGACGACCTCGGCAGGACACCCGAGCTCCCGATCCGCCACCACCACCACTTGGGCACATCCACGTGATCTCTGGAAGAACATCGGGCGGAGGTGATTCACAGTCGGCACGGAAGAGGCATGCCCGGGCGTCCCAAGCGGATGTCTGGCAGGTCCAATCCACCGGCTCCTCCCCAATAGATGTTCTAACATTCACGTCCGACGACTTGTAGGGCATCCACTGCCCCCATGATGACCCGCTAGTAGTGACGCTTTTTATAGCCAACTATATGGTCTAGAGGGTGCTAGTGGACACATGCAGCTCGTCCAACATTATGTTCACGACGGCAATCGATCAACTCGGGATCTCCAGGGATCGGCTCCGGCCGGTCGCTACTCCCCTGGTTGGATTTAACGGCTCCAGCACCCAACCGCTCGGTACAATCGAGCTCCCAGTTCTCATGGGGACCCACCCTTAGCAGGCCTCTGTGCTTACCAATTTTGTGATCGTAGAAGCCTCGTTGGCCTACAGCGTCATCCTTGGCAGGCCGACCCTCAACAAGGCCAGAGCGGTCGTCTCTACCTATAGCTTAACAGTGAAGTTCCCAACTCCCGAGGGACCTAGATGCTTGCGAGGAGATCAGACTAGCGCTCGGAGTTGTTATGTCAGCTCATTACGCTGGGGGGCAATCATAGAAACATTAAACGTCCAAGAGATAGACCTCCGGGACCAGAGCGACATGATAGGTCCGATGAAAGAACTGGAACAAGTGATGCTGGATCCCGAGTACCCAGACCGCACGGTCAGCATAGGTACCCTACTGGAGCCTGGCTTGAAGGAAAAACTGACTTAGTTCCTAAGGCAAAATCAAGACGTTTTTGCTTGGAGTCATGAGGATATGCTCGGAATTGACCCCCGGGTAATGTCCCATCATCTTAATGTCAGCCCGGATTGCCGCCCAGTCAAGCAAAAGAGAAGGGGCATGGCCCCCGAGAGACAGAAGGTAGTGAGTGAGGAGGTCGAGAAGCTCCTAAAGGCGAAGTCCATCCGAGAGGTCCACTATCCTGACTGGCTAGCTAACGTTGTTCTTGTCAAGAAAAGCAACGGGAAGTGGAGAATGTGCGTGGACTTCACCGACCTCAACAAGGCCTGCCCCAAGGACTGCTATCCACTACCCAGGATAGACCTCCTTGTGCATTCCACCGCAGGTCACTCACTCCTCTCATTCATGGACGCTTACTCGGGGTACAACCAGATCAGTACGTACCATGGGGACGAAGAGAAGACTGCGTTCATCACTGACCAAGGTGCGTACTGCTATAAGGTCATGCCATTCGGCCTCAAGAATGCCGGGGCTACCTACCAGTGCTTGGTCAACTACATGTTCAAAGACCTCATTGGAAAGTCTATGGAGGTGTATGTAGACGATCTCCTGGTCAAGAGCCGGACGAGCCCGACCACCTCGAGCATCTGGCAGGGGCCTTCAGCATTTTGAGAAAATTCAAGATGAGGTTGAACCCGGCCAAATGCACCTTTGGTGTCTCGTCCGGGAAATTTCTTGGCCATCTAGTCAGCAGACGGGGAATTTAGGCAAACCCCAAGAAGATCAAAGCTATCATCAACATGCGGTCGCCCAAATCAACGAAGGAAGTTCAAAGCCTAGCCGGACGAGTGGTCGCACTGAACAGATTTATCCATCGAGCTACCAACCGGTGCCTGCTATTCTTCAAAATCCTCCGCAAAGCGTTCCAGTGGTCAGAAGAGTGTGAAGAGGCATTCTAGGAACTCAAGAAGTATCTGGCATCCCGTCCTCTACTCTCAACACCCGTGCCCGGGGAAGAACTATTTCTGTACTTGGCAGTGTCACCATCGGCGGTTAGCTCGGCACTTATTCGGGAAGAGCACGGGATACAGTTCCCAGTGTACTACACCAGCCGGACGTTATAAGGCGCGGAAAGTAGATACTTCCGTATCGAGAAACTGGCATTCACCCTTATCACCTCGGCCCGAAGGCTCCGCCCATACTTTCAGGCCCATGCCATTATAGTCCTCACAGATCAACCTCTCCGTAGAATCCTCAGTCGCCCAGACACCTCCGAGAGGCTCGTCAAGTGGGCATTAGAGTTGGAAGAGTTTGAAGTAATCTACCGACCCCGGACAGCCATCAAGGGACAAGCCGTAGCAGACTTTTTAGTCGAGTTTACGTATCCTGCGGAACCGGTCGAAGAGTCTGAGCCCCTGGCCTTATTGCCCGGGTTATACCCTGACATCCTAACCTGGGTACTACATTTGGACAGTTCCTCCAATCAGCAAGGCAGTGGAGCAGGAATCATCCTGACTACCCCCGACGGTATCCAGCTCGAATATGCGTTAAGGTTTGGGTTCCGTGCCTCCAACAATGAGGCCGAGTACGAAGCCTTTTTGGCCGGGTTACAGTTGGCCATCTCTATGAGTGCGCAACAGGTTCAGGGCTATAGCGACTCCCAGATCGTGGTCAACCAGGTTAACCAAGAATACGAAGCACGGGAAGACAGCATGGTAGCCTACTTGGCCCTTGTACGAGCGGTCTCCAAAAATCTTCGAGGATTCTCCATCACTCAGATACCCAGAGAAGAAAATACTAGAGCCGACCGGTTGGCTCGCCTCGCTTCGTCTTCTGAGTCAGACTTGCCCAGGATACGGATACAATACCTGCCCGAGCCAAGTATGATCAACTTAGAGGGCATGGAGGTAGACCCGGTCACTCTGGGACCCAGTTGGATGGACCAGCTCGTAACATTCTTGACAACAGGAGGGCTACCAGACAACAAAGAAGAAGCCTGCCGAGTTAAATATTGAGCAGCACGGTACCATCTTCTCGACGGCATCCTCTACAAGAGGGGATTCACTATCTCATACCTCTGTTGTGTTCACTCTGCGCAAGTCCAAGCAATACTGTTCGAGATTCACAAGGGAGTGTGCGGGAACCACATCGGAGGTCGGGCCCTCTCCAAAGAGGCCCTATTACAAGGTTATTACTGGCCCACCATGGCCTGAGATTTGCAAGAGTATGTTCGAAGGTGCGACAAGTGCCAAAGATACTCTCCCATGATCAACTGACCGGGAGAACTCTAGACACCAATCCACAGCCCCTGGCCATTCGCTCAGTGGGGAATTGACATTGTTGGTCCCTTACCAATGGGAAAAGGACAGGTCAAATTCGCTGTGATAGCTGTTGATTACTTCACCAAATGGGCAGAGGTCAAGCCCTTGGCGACGATAACCGAACGAAAAATGGAAAGCTTTGTGGAAAGGAATATTCTCAGTCGGTTCAGCATTCCCCGGGTCCTGGTCAGCGACAACGGTAGACAATTTGACACCCCTATCTTCAGGCAATTCTGCTCGGGCTACGAGATACTGAATCACTACTCCTCCCCCGAGCACCCACAAGCCAACAGTCAAGCCGAGGTAACCAACCGGACAATCTTGCAATCAATCAAAATAAGGCTTGAGGGCGCCAAAGGGATGTGGGCTAAAGAGCTATAAACCCTCATGTGGGCCTACCACACTACACCCCAAGCGGCAACAGGCAAAATGCCGTTCTCCTTAACTTACGGATTTGAGGCTATGGTCCCCACAGAGCTCGGGTTGCCAACATACCGGGTGGCCAACTTTAGTGCACCGGATAACGAAGAAGCTCTCCGGTCTGAACTGGACTTGGTGGAAGAAAAGAGAGACTGGGCCTACCTAAAGGTGGCTGCTTATAAGCAACAGGTTTCTCGATACTACAATAGCAAGGTGAAGCAGCGCAGTTTTCAAGTTGGAGACCTCGTCCTTAAAGCAGTGAACCAGTCTACCCCAGTCCCGAGCCATGGGAAATTGGGGCCAAACTGGGAAGGCCCATATAAAGTAACCCGAGTCAACCGACCGGGAACCTACTGGCTACAGAGCATGGACGAGCATGATCTCTCCCATCCTTGGAATGTGCAACACCTCCGCAAGTACTATCAGTAGCATCTGACCACGTGGATTTAGTGCTATAGAGAAATTTCTTTTTTGTAGCTCTGATTGAGCAACCATCATAAATTTTTATTTTTAAATAAAATGGAATTTTTATTTTACTTTGAAAATTTACTCCTGTCAGTACGCCGTGCAATGCTAAAAAGACCTTGGGCCTAACCCTAAGGCACAAAAGACCTCAAGCTCCGAACCCAGCACTAAAAAGACCTCGGGCTTCGAACCCAGGCACTAAAAAGACCTCGGGTCCCGAACCCAGGCACAAAAGGACCCTGCAACCACCCATGTTCTAGGTCGGTTTCCTATGGTCACTCCTCAGCACGCCCCCGCCTTCACAGGACGCTCGAGGGTAAGAGGATACTACACCTAAACAGGAAATTACTTAAGGCTTCGCCTAGGTCTAGCCAACGACGGGGCCAAACCCCTAGGTGGCCGACGATGGCAAGCTTCGAATGACCCTGCAAGCACCCATGTTCCAGGTCAGTTCCCTACGGCCATTCACTCCTGTACTCCCGCGTTAGCAAAATGCTTGGGGGGCAGGGAAACATTAGGCCAAAACAGGGGATCATACCGATCACTACAAGAACTTGGAAGATATTCCTAAGTACTTACAGTGATCAGAGATATATCCCGGACGGTAAAACAGGATACACCTATGATACACCGGGACATCCTGGACGGTAATACAGGGTATTCCTATAATACATCGGGCGATCCTGGATGCTAAACAGGGCTAGTTCCTACAGCACTCTAGGCAACTACCTTTTAAACAGGTCAGTAAGATTAGGTGTTCTGTTGGTTACGATCCTAAAACATTTGCTAAGACAGGTGTTAGGTCGGCCAAAAACCGAACAGATACTAGCAATTACAGACAGGCACAGTGCAGAGAAAGAAGACAGCTAATGGAAGGAAAATATGACCTCAAGGTCCTTTTCATTAATTAACAAGAAACTGTACAAAGCCTGGGGGCAGTTGTAGTAGCCTCCCCAAAAAACAAAAAAAAAAAGAAAAAAAAAACTACAACAAATAAAAAGGAAAAACTAGTCTACAACCACCACTTCCTCCTCCTCTGCGACCTGCTCATCAACAGAGGGTCCCCCGGCCAGTGCAGCTTCAGCAGTAACCTCAGCTTCAGAGGCGACCTCGACTTCAGCGGCGGCCTCGGAGTCAGCGTGAACCTCCTTCCAGTACCCGAACAGATCCCAGTCTGGGTGGTCAGCAACAGCCCGCTTCGCCAGGTCCGCATAGCCCGTAAGGAACCCAGCCTCGAATTCCTCCTCGGCCTCCTTGGCTTCCGCTTCCCGAGAAGCAGTAAGCTCTGAAAGCGTGGCCGTCAGGTCCTTCTCGGCAAAGGTCTTTGCGGACTCCGAGGCTACAACCTTGGCCTCAGTAACCCTCTCGGTGAAAATCCTTTCGGCCTCCACGGCAACCGCCTTGGCCTCTGCAGCCTTCCGTGCAGTCCGCTTGGTTGATAAGGAATCACGGACCTCACCCAGCTCCAGGGCTGTCGCCCGAGATCTTTCTTCCTCTACGGTGAGGGAAAACTCTGCAGATTCCCGAGCATCCCTCTCCACAGAGAGGTCGGCCTCTGCAACGGCCAACCTCTCAGCAACGCCAGAAAGAGTGGCCTCGGCCCCAGCCGTAATATAGCCAATCTGCAAGAACAAGGAAACATCAGTATGTGCATGCATAGAAGGTTAATATTCGCATTGCAAAAAGAAACCCACCAAGTGGCTGATGCTGTATAGCCAACCGATAATGGCCTCGGGGCTCATCAGGGTGCACTTGTCAACCTCACTCTGTAGCAAACCGGGCCGCACCCTTCCACGGACATCATCCATCGTCTCGATCTCAGGCAACGAAGAGGGGCCCGCACGAGCTTCCTCCATGGTTTGGAAAGAGGCCCCGGACGGTCTGGCCACTGGGGGGAGTGCCGAAGGCGCAGCAAAGGTTACGCCATGAGGTAGTGGTGGTGGTGCAGCAACTGTAACTGCGGGCGTAGAAGCGGCAGCAGCTTCCTCCCTGGCCCTGATGGAGATCCCTCGGGAGATCCTCTTCAGGGGCTGGCCCTCAGCGGGGGCTGGTTTCTTCCTCTTATGGCCAGCCCGGGCCATCAGAGCCGCTTCTTTCTCCTTCAATGTCGCCGCGTTCTTGGGAGCCATTTCTGCAAAACCAAAAGCATGTCAAAATTCGGCAAGGTATCACATAAGAAGAAACCCGGACGGTCAAGAGATAGTACTTACCGGGAATGATCGCCGGGAGAGCAGGAGCTTTGAGGAGTTGGGACTTGTAGGAAATCTTCGGGCTCCCCGACCGAGTCAGCACCCTATTGATATCAGTTGGATCCGCCACCAAGGACATGACCCTCGCTTGAAGCTCATCGGGAAGACTTGGCGGATCAATTGCTCCTACTACAAGGCAAACACACAAGTGGGTTAGTCAAGGCAAGACAGAGAGACTAAGCAAGAAATGAAAAGTGCTCGGGCTTACTCCTCAGCTTCCCCACCCAGGAGGTCCTCAGTTGGATACGCGGCGCCTTCTCGCACAGCCCCAGGGTGGACACTTGGAAGAATTTCTTCTTCCACCCTTTGTTGTTACTGGGACAGTTCACGATTATCTTCTACCCCTGCCTAGTCAAAATGGAGAAGAAGCCGGCCTCCCCATGAACTGGGAAAGGCCGGTGGGTCTTGAAGAATTTCTGCAAGGTGAGCTCGTACCCGAGGACTTGGGGCCACAAAGAGATGCACCCCATCAGGTAACGCCAGCCATTCGGGGTAAGTTGCCTGGGAGAGACCCGAGGAAGATGAGCCCATCCCGGGTAATTGGGTAAAGAGGCAAGCGGAGGCCCGCCGTGATGGCATCCTCGTACAAAGTAACAAAGCCCAACTCATGGAAGTGGGCTCCGCCATCGTGCACGGAAAGAGAAAAGGGGGCAGGAAGCTCATACTAATCCCTGATCCGGTCCAAGTTAGGGTCGCGCAGACTACTGATGATGGACTCACACGCGAAGACGGTCCCGAGACTGTTCGACATAAGCCCCTCGTCGCCTGACCCCCGAGACGTCAAGGCCACGGGAGAATCCCGGCCTATTTCCTCGTGAAACGCCTGAGCAGGGATTATTCCCTCACTATGGTACTCAGAGGGGGCTAAAGAGGGAGGACCTAAAGGATTGACGACCTAAGAATGGGTCAAGAACTCCTAACCTGATGTACGGGGGAGGTAAATCTAACAACCTAAAGGGTAGATCAAACAAGATTTGGGAAGAAATGCAACACTCTCTCAAGACTCTCTCGAGAGTTCCTGCTCGTTCAATCTACTCTAGTGTACCCCCAGACTGGAAGAAGTGATAAAACTGAAAAAACAAGAAGTCCCAGGTTCGCTCTAACCTAAGTGGGTTCACTCCCCCCCAGCTTCGTTCAAGAAAAGAAGAAGATAATGAAGAACTGGGGACAGAAAGGAGGGACTTACAAGATTAGGCGCAGAAAAGGACTCGGAAACCTTGCTCGGGAATCTTGGTTGCTCTCAAACCGCTCAGTAAAATCTCTCAGATGGTAGCAGCAACTGGAGGGAGGAACCAAGTGTTCCTTATTTAGGAACTATGGACGGCCAAGATCAAGACAGATCCAACAGTCCCACCAATACTGTCGCTTTGGGCACGTGAGGCGTCGCCTCAAAAGGCGCGCACATTAAATGCGTGACAGGACGGTTCAGTTAGCACGTAACCAATTTGGTTACGACCATGCTGTCATCGTTGAATCCTGACCAAGCCAGTAACCAGTCGGCACATGGCAGCGGTAGTCCTCAGGCCCACGATGTTACCTCCCGGGTTATATCCCGAGCAAACAAAACCGGTCCCACCTTAGGTCCACGGTGTTACTGACCGGGCGGGTCCTTCATATGCAGTGCTAATTTTTAAATCTGATCATACCTCGGATATCCTCTCCAGAATGGTCCCACACGAGTATGCCATGGGGCTACTCGGCCACTTGCCTCGCAAGCCCTCAAGTAGTTGCCTACCTCGGTTAGCCCTCAAGTGTTCAAGTCGGCTAGCAACAGGTCGGGTATGAGCAATCACAAACAATACAATTGATGCATAAAGGTGGCCTCAGGGGACCTTTTCATTAATTAAAGTGTTTTGTACATTGAGGGGGCAGTTTTAGTAGTTTCCCCGGCAAACAAAAAAAAAAACAAAAGAGAACAAAGTGGGTCTTTAGGTCCCCTTGCCCTTCAGAGCCTTGATTTCCTCTTCAATGACGGCCATCTTGGCTACCAGTTCACTGACAGTGAGCTCTAGAGCATGAAAGTCCACCTCCCGCATGACAGAGTCTGTCTAATAGTACTCTGCTTTTCCACCGCCTACAGACGACCTTCCAGATTACCAAGAGAGAGGCCTGTCCAGGAGCTAGGCATATGAAGGCCGGCGTGTGTTTTCGGACAATTCCTTTTTGGTAGGGGTTGGGATTCCTCCTCAACCACCTTCTCCTTACTCTTCCTGGTCAGGCCTAGTGGCGGACCTGCATCCCCAGACGAGGATGAATCGGAGCTGGTGGATAGAGCGATTGGCCCTTCAGGTGGGACGGCCCCTCTCACGGCAGGCAGGACGGAAGCCATGGACCGAGTATAGCGCCGCGACTCGAAAGCAGCCACAATGGGAGCTGCAATGGGGACTTTACCGCGAACCTCACCAACAGGTCCCCCGATCAAATCGGAAAACCTGAGGCCGGCCTCGACCGCTCGGTTGATCGCCTCCATATCAGACGCAGAGGAAGCGATGTCACGAAAAGCGAAAAAGGACATCTTGCACAGTTCGGGAACAAAAGCTGCAGGAGGGTACATAGAGGGGTCCACCAACCAATTGCCAGAGACAACCCAAGGGTATTGACGCCAGTTCTTGTTTGGGAAGTCCAGACCCCGGATGAGATGCTTTCCTTCTGCTCCGGCGCATAGGTAAGGACCCCCGCGGTCGATGCTCAAGAGATAACACATGGCGACGTCCACAGAGCGGAGAAGTATCTCGAGCCGCTCGATCAGTGCTGGTATGCCCTAAAGAAGCTGATTCGAGGTGAAAAGTGCATGTTTATAGTGTATTACACGGTCTTTTATGCATACTTTTATCCCCAAGTCCCTATATTTAGATGCATATCAATGATTAAGTGTTTTCTATGATGTTGAGACTCAAACATGTGTTTTTACACTATTTTACAGGTCATAGAAAGCAAACATTGCATAGAAAGTGATTCTAGTGAAGAGAACAACAGAAGTAGCTGAGAAAATGCCAATTTTGATAATGAAGAGTTCAGATTTGGAAGATTTTTCCAGAGATATAAAATGTAGATCATTGAGTTACGGTCGCGTGGCCGCAAACGGGAGGTCAATCCGAGGTCCGAGTAAAAAGTTATGGCCATTCTCCCATCGGTGCGCAGTGCTGTCAAAATCAGAGAGTTCAAGCGATTGAAGAAGAGTTCAATCGATCGATCGAACTTTATTTTCATCCAAAAGTTGCGTGAACTCTGCGGAAACCCTATATATAAGCCGTTTTGACGCCAGACGAAGGGAGGACGCTCCAGAACGCGAAAAACAGCAGTTTAGGGTAGTTTTAGGGTTAGATTAGGAGTAGGTTAGGTTAGATTCATGTTATTTTTCATCTTTTCCATTGATTCATTGAAGATTATTGAAGATTCAACTTTATTTCAAGTTATTTACAAGTTTATTTCAGATTATTTACAGGTTTTTCTTCTCCTTTCTCTTTATTTGATTGTTTATTAGTTTAGATGCTTTGATTACTTTAGTTTTCTATTCCTGCATTAGTTTTATTATGTTTCTGTAGTTTAGACATTGGGAATATGTGATAAATCATTGATTCCAAGCCTCTGCCATGTATGATATAGAAACCTTGGGCTCGATCGATCGAAGGTATTTCGATCGATCGAACCAGGGCCATAGTCAAGCGATCTAAGGAATTTCGATCGATTGAAGGATGATGTTGTCCGATCGATCGAGAGCGCTTCGATCGATCGAACTTGCAAAATCTTGAGATGATTCTTTTAAGTATTCCATGACTTTCTGTTTTTGAAATATGTTATCAAATTGTCCCTATAAGCTCAGTTTGTCACAACAGTTTTTAGAACTTACAGCCTTAAGGCCTTTTCTTCAATGACTTTTGAAAACCACTTTGAATGATAACACCATTTAGAGTGCAAGTAATAACCATTGTTTTAAACCGTCTTCCAAGTATTTTAACTCATTTGTGATGATGTAGTCCCGGCCATGAAAGGGCTACTGATTCTTTATCTTTAGAAAAATACGGAATACTGAAAAGTGATGTACTCCATAGAGCGTTAATGAATATGCATGGTAGATGGTTAGGATTAATGTGGATTCACGTATTTCCAATACCTTTAGTTTATTTATTTACTTAGTTATGTTTCTTTATGCTCTAGTTTATTATTTAGTTTAATTTAATTAATTCGGATTTAGTCACTACTACAATTAAACTTTTCTTTTTCTTTAGGTTTTAACTTAGTATACATTCTTCCTTTTCCTTCCCTGTGGGATCGACCTGGACTTATCCAGTATTACTTGCACGATCACCTACACTTGGGTGTTGCACAAGAGAGCACAACTATTTAGTCGTGTCAAGTTTTTGGCGTCGTTGCCGGGGAAGGCAACTAGGTTAGAATTTTACTAAGTTTTTCCATTTTTCTTCTTTTACTTAAAAAAAAAATCATTGGACTTTTTCTCTCACAAGAAAAAAAAAAATTTTCTTTTGTTTAAATATTTTGGGTAAACATGTCTTATCCATATTACCCTCCATATAACACAAATACCACGAATGGGTACACATTAGGTAATGAGAACTATACCCCGAGTTGGCAAGCACCCACATATGATGCACATTATCAACCTGAGTGCTACCAGTCACCACAATGGGAAAACCATCGTGTTAGTCCCCAATGTTATCAAACGTATCAAGAACCTCCACCTGGAGAGTTCTATCAATCGCAATGGGGATATAACCAAAATGATAGTGTAGGATATAGTAGTAGTTCCCACGATTACCAAATGCACCAAGACTTTCCTTCTGGGGAGTCTTGCACACAAACACAATGGGAAGGGGACTATTACCAACAATAATAGGGTGAAACTTCATATAGTTATAATGAGGAGAATAACCAAGTTGAGGATAATGGTATGTTAGAATTGCTGCTTAGTGAAATGAAAAGGGTAGAGAGTGCAATTGATAAATTAGGAGCTAGATATCAACAAGCATTTGATAGCCAACCTTTAGAAGACTATACCAGTCCTTCAACGCTACAACCTGAATTTCAAGACACTAACAATGGAATGGAATTAGAGGACAATGATGGGTTCATACCGAGTGAGGTTAACAACTCATTTGAGAAAGTGATAACCCAACAAGAACTCCAAAACCAAACCATTGAGCATGAAGTTGTAGAACCATCTTCTCCTCAACATACAACCCCAGACATCAACTCCTTCACTGTCTGGATAAAACTGCACAATCTCTTTGTCCAGAGCACCTCAGTAGATGACATATATAGTGAGGAGAGTTACAAGGATGAGAATGAGGTTTTAAAAGATGACGAGAGTTTAGGTGATTCCACGCAATTAGGAAAGGAAGAGTCCCCTGTTGACTCTACCCCTACCTTTGAAAGTGACCCTAGAGAGGACATAATTGAAAAATCTAAATCTGATTTAGATTCTTGTGATATTCATGAACCCTCACCTCTTTCGACCGAAGAGGTGGTGTCACCAAGTTGCCCATCACCTATCCTTGTTATCAATCAAAGCTCTCGTCCTGAGCTTGAATGTTATGTGTACCCCATTCGTGAACAAACAGAATGTGTTGTGGAAGAGGATGGTAAGGATACTAGCACATGTTCTTCACAAAATTTTAACTTTCAAAATTCTTTGAGAGAAGACTTGGAAAAAATTGGGCCCACTTTAGATGATCTTAAAATTCAACAAGAAGCTAGCAATCTTCTAGACTGCTTGACCTTCTTGAGTGATTATGACATTGAGGCCCAAATAGATAGCTTTATCCAAGTCCAGTCCAAAATCATGTGCATAGAACAGAAATTCAATTCCTATGATTATATCTCCATAGATTATGTTCTAGGACAAGCGGAGGGTGGTGAAGCTTCATTAGAACATCACTTTGACCCTGCCCCTTTTATTGAACCATGGCCTCCCCCTGTTTTTAGTATTAAAATAGAGGCTGTTATAGGAAATATCAACACTAAAGATCGTTTCTTGCATATAATTCCTAAAAAGTGTGGTATTCCTTTTATAACTGTCCCAAAAAAATTTGGAAGCCATAGGTTTTGCATCATCTCCTCTGACCTTGAGCCTGACATTAGTTGGGGGGAGTTGCATTTTTATGAGGATCCCAACATTCTTCTCACTGTTAAATTATTTTATTGGGAAGATCCTCAAAAATTTCGGTTGTTAATCTACGATCCATTTTTATGAGTAGTTGTATCTATGTTTCCTTGTTGCTACTAATGATCTTGCAGGTAGCTTGAAAAAAATGGATATTAACGCTTCGAGGTAAAATCCTTCCTTCCCTCGCTTTACTTTACATGTCCATGTGCTTAGTTTAGAACATTGAGGACAATGTCTAGTTTTTGTTGGGGGGGAGTGAGTCATTGCATGCCTCATATCTTTTTGTTGTACTTTAGTGTCATATACCTACTTAGCAACATGTAACTCAGTAAATTAAAATCTGCAAAAAATTTTAATTTTTTTTTTTTTAAGATAATAAAATGGTTCTTGTATTTCTCTCATAGTTAATGTAGTTAGTTATGATGCATTAGTGTTATTTTCTGTATGTTAATAGTATGCGATATACTATGGTAGTTTCTTTACTATCTTAGTTATAGTATGTTCTATGCTTTTTAATCTTCAAATACTTTGAGCACGTTGTGACAACCTTGTACTTAGCTAAAATGGATTAGTAAGCATAGTTTAAGTGTCTTGAAAGACTGTAGTGGAGACTAATAACCCAAGTGAGCTTTTGTGCCATTCTTTGTTTTTGAGGGTTTTATAAAATTACTCTTACTTTTTGAAAAGCGTATTCATTCGTTGAAAGTCTCATTTTCTTCTTCATTTTGACTGATCACTAGAAGAGAACGTTCAGGATTTACTAAATCTAGAGCTCTTGAATTTACTGAAATGAATAATCCTAATGAACTTAGAAGATGATTCAGGCCATCTTTTGACCATACATGCATAATACAGCTTTGGCCTACCTCCATGATATTCCTTTATTTCACCCTTTGAGCCTTACCATATTTGCCTTGTCTTCACAATCCTAAAATCTATAACTAACTCCAAATTAGGAGTTCAAGCCTCAGTTCTTTACCTAGGAGTGATTGGGATGCATTATCTTGACAAGAAGTTTGGTTCTGTGAATAAGGGAAAGTTGGCAAAGGAAAAAAAAATGTTGAAAAAATAAAGAAAAAAAGAAAAGAAAAAAAGCATGAAAAGAAAAAGAAAAAAAATAAAAAAAAAAGAGTGTGGAAAAAAGAAAAGAAAAAAAAAAGAGAAGAAGAAGAAGAAGAAGAGAGAGATTGGAGATGTGTGGAAGTTTGAAAAGTTGTAGTAGACATTCCAATCACATCCTTTGTCCCAATTGAATATCATGAACCTCTCTCCTCTTAACCAAACACCTTTTTTTTCAAAAGTCCTAATGATTTTAAGTAATTGGATTTGAAGTTAAGGTAATGAGAGAGTTCTCCACGGTATCTCGCTCTACTAGTGAAAAGTATCCTTTCATGAGACTTTATGCACTAAAATGTTCGTTTTTCAATTTAGATATGAGAAGTATTAGATTCCATTTACATTTACTCTTTATAGCTTCTATATCATGAGTGATAATTATTACACCTAATTCGGAGTGATTTCATCTTGAGAGTGTAATCCCGGTGAGAGTTGAGTCAAAATGAACGTCTTGATAGCATCTTAGGTTATGCAAGCTTTGAAATTAATGTTTTGTATTTTGGTTGTCCATTCACACACACACACTTGAAGATTAATAGGTATGGAATATTCTAATGACTTTGATAGTAGATTAACTGTAATGTGTGTGTTGCATTGCTATGGCATATTAGAGAGTTTCATGAGATTGTTAAGCTTAACTACATTGCTAAATGAGGAGAAAATATTTCTTGAAAACATTTAAATGAGAACCATTACCATAAACATGAATTTTGTGGGTAAATTCACTGCAAAACCCTCACGAGACAACACTCGTCCACTAGGGGGAACCTAGAGGTTTAAAGGCTTGTTGCATATGCTAAATGCAATCGCGATTCCTGCGAAAGTGATTTTGGATTTTTACTTTCTTTTGTTTTCAATTTTTACAGTTAAATAAACATTGTTGTAGTTCGCTTCATTGCTAGGGACTAGCAACGAGCTAGTTGGGGGGGTGTGATTCGAGGTGAAAAGTGCATGTTTATAGTGTATTACACGGTCTTTTATGCATACTTTTATCCCCAAGTCCCTATATTTAGATACATATCAATGATTAAGTGTTTTCTATGATGTTGAGACTCAAACATGTGTTTTTACACTATTTTACAGGTCATGGAAAGCAAACATTGCATAGAAAGTGATTCTGGTGAAGAGAACAACAGAAGTAGCTGAGAAAATGCCAATTTTTACAATGAAGAGTTCAGATTTAGAAGATTTTTCCAGAGAGATAAAATGTAGATCTTTGAGTTACGGTCGCGTGGCCGTAAATAGGAGGTCAATCCGAGGTCCGAGTAAAAAGTTATGGCCATTCTCCCATCGGTGCGCAGTGCTGTCAAAATCAGAGAGTTCAAGCGATTGAAGAAGAGTTCAATCGATCGAACCTTCGATCGATCGATCGAATCGAACTTTATTTTCATCCAAAAGTTGCATGAACTCTGCGGAAACCCTATATATAAGCCGTTTTGACGCCAAACGAAGGGAGGACGCTCCAGAACGCGAAAAACAGCAGTTTAGGGTAGTTTTAGGGTTAGATTAGGAGTAGGTTAGGTTAGATTCATGTTATTTTTCATCTTTTCCATTGATTCATTGAAGATTATTGAAGATTCAACTTTATTTCAAGTTATTTACAAGTTTATTTCAGATTATTTACAGGTTTTTCTTCTCCTTTCTCTTTATTTGATTGTTTATTAGTTTAGATGCTTTGATTACTTTAGTTTTCTATTCCTGCATTAGTTTTATTATGTTTCTGTAGTTTAGACGTTGGGAATATGTGATAAATCATTGATTCCAAGCCTCTGCCATGTATGATATAGAAACCTTGGGCTCGATCGATCGAAGGTATTTCGATCGATCGAACCAGGGCCATAGTCAAGCGATCTAAGGAATTTCGATCGATTGAAGGATGATGCTGTCCGATCGATCGAGAGCGCTTCGATCGATCGAACTTGCAAAATCTTGAGATGATTCTTTTAAGTATTCCATGACTTTCTGTTTTTGAAATATGTTATCAAATTGTCCCTATAAGCTCAGTTTGTCACAACAGTTTTTAGAACTTAAAGCCTTAAGGCCTTTTCTTCAATGACTTTTGAAAACCACTTTGAATGATAACACCATTTAGAGTGCAAGTAATAACCATTGTTTTAAACCGTCTTCCAAGTATTTTAACTCATTTGTGATGATGTAGTCCCGGCCATGAAAGGGCTACTGATTCTTTATCTTTAGAAAAATACGGAATACTGAAAAGGGATGTACTCCATAGAGCGTTAATGAATATTCATGGTAGATTGTTAGGATTAATGTGGATTCACGTATTTCCAATACCTTTAGTTTATTTATTTACTTAGTTATGTTTCTTTATGCTTTAATTTATTATTTAGTTTAATTTAATTAATTCGGATTTAGTCACTACTACAATTAAACTTTTCTTTTTCTTTAGGTTTTAACTTAGTATACATTCTTCCTTTTCCTTCCCTATGGGATCGACCTGGACTTATCCAGTATTACTTGCACGATCACCTACACTTGGGTGTTGCACAAGAGCGCACAACTATTTAGTCGTGTCAGAAGCCAGACGAGATTTGGACGGCACTTGGCCAACGGGAAGTGCAATCCCTGTAAGAGATCATAGAAGGAGGCGGAGAGAGGAAAGCGCAGCCCCACTATTAGCAACAGATAACTGCTAATAATGACCGAGGGTAAAGCCACCTCCTCTCCTTCAACATAGGGACGGATCCCGACGTCGTCAGGGATCTCGCAATCCCTCCTGAAGGCGGTAAGTTCTTCATTGGAACTCAGGTCGATGTGAGAGGCCATTGGGGAGAAGCTTAGGTTACAAAAAGAAGAGGAAAGGAGCTTGGGAATACTTTGCTCTCAAAGACTGCTCGGTATATTCAATCTTCAAACAGTAGGAATATATGGAATGAACAGGTACTCCTTATATCGAGGTAGCGGACGGTCCAGATCAAACAGATCCAACGGCTCAGATGCTTTCCTGCCAAAAGTTGTCGACAGCTGTCATCTCGGGCACATGAAGGGTCGCCTAAACAGACGCGCGCATTAAATGCGTGACGTGACAGTCGGGTTATTACGCGACTGTTTGGTTACATCCAAACTGACTCCACTAAACCCTGACCAGGCCAATTATTCCCTGACACGTGGAAATACCCACACCCGAGCTCCTACCTTTACCGATCGTTTATTCCACCGGGTGACCTAGAGTGTGGGCCCTCATCCCGAGTAGCATTCTCGAATCACGACCGGATAGTTCCTAGGACGCTACTGATTTTTGAATCCTCACCCAATGACGCATCCGGTCAGTTTTGAAAAATGGGGGGCAGCTGATATGTCCAAAATAATCTAGCCAAGAAGACAGTGCCATGTCACACAGAGGTGCCAGTTATTCCGGTAAGAACATACCCCGTGGGCCAAAGTATTCCCGAGGTGTTCATGCATACCGCACGATCATATCGACAGGTCGGGCATAAAGGTCGTAGTGTCCCGCGATCCTGACTCGTCCAGCAGTTTCCTAAATCAACTACAAGTCTGTGAAAGGAGATATGGCAGTTTCCTAAACCACTTAGGAAACTCTCCTACGATCATGAAAATCTATTGTGATTAGATTGGGTTTCCTAATCCTATCAACTTACCATGTAAGGGTGGACTCTTGCATCTATAAAAAAGCCCATCTACCCTGTTTATAGGGATCCAAATTCTAATTCGACAACTATTCTCTAAGCTTACAAGCATTTAATAGAGAACTCACCATCAATACGCATACACCCGGCTGGTATTACTGGTAGTGCCACCTACCTTTGTTGGCTCACCAGGCTCGCTGGTGATCTGCTAGTGAGAAGCGCACAGACACAACCGTGGACGTAGGTCACCTTGTTAACGGGACAGAGCCACATACAAATTGTTCTCATCTCTTTCTCCCTCAAAACCTTACTTACTAGTTTTAGGCATCATCATAAAGTGTCTTAAAACTACTTTTGGTTATGTTGGAACGTATCAGAACCCATGGATATGTGTTTTGAATACTTAACTAGTCAAACTCGAATTTTGGAGGAATGAAATAGTACTTATATATTTTTAACCAAACAAGCCTTAACTTGTTCCATTATTAATCTTTTTGCGTATTATCATGTCTTAATAATGCTCTTGAAAGTCTAGTATAGATGGTGAAGTTTAAAAGGGTGAACATGTTTGGAGTGGTGTTTTATGTGATGGTTATTTTATGCCTTAGCAAAATTCCGTAGCTTTGGACAGGATTCTTCTAAAGGGTCATTCGACCGGTCGAGTGGGGTCGTTCGACCGGTCGAAACACCCCCTGCAAGAAATCTTTTTGTATACCTTCTAAAAATATTTTAAATGTTTTGATTAGTTCTTAGGGTACCTTTAGGACCCCTTTTAACATTTATTCATCTATTTCAAAATTTAGTTACGTTTTCAATTTTATACCGATTTTATAACTCAGAGGGTGATGTTTTCAAAATTTTTGAATACTCTAGGTTTTTTAAAGTTCCTTTCTATTGTGTATAGTTATTTATGGACTGGATAAGCCTTGGTGGCATGCCACGTGTCCTATTTCCGCACGTAAACGAGATGGGTCATGACATTTATTGGTATCAGAACTAGAGGTAACAAAACTTTGGGAACGTTCAACAACAAGTGGAGTGTTAAGTGAATTGTCACATATTCTAGATTGCATCCATACATGGTAGAGATGTTTGATGCATCTGTATGTTGTTGCGCATACATGTTATACATATTATTGTGCATGCATAATGTTTATGCATCGAGATTTCAGGAGCAATCATGGATAACCGAGAATTATCACCGCATACCCGACGTATGAATGAAATGGCAGAAATGATGGGGAATATGGGTGACATGATCTGGAATAGAGAAGAACGGTTACCTCCAATACCTCCATTTGAACCAACATCGATAGCAGTATGGCATGCACCTAAAAATAGGGGTATGAGATCCGTATCTGAACAGTTTACGAGGGAGAAACCGACAGAGTTCCATGAGACATCGGACACGACGCTCACAGAACACTTGATTATGGATATGGAAAGAACATTTCAATCTATTCCAATGACTGATAGGGAGAAGATTGAGAATGCCAGTGATATACTCAGAGGTAAGGCTCAGAATTGGTGGGTAAATGTTCTAGATCAGGGAGTAGTGATAACTTGGGAGGGATTTAAAGTAGAGTTTAATCGTCGATTCTTTTCAAGGGCTGCTCTCAATGCAAAGAAGAGAGAATTTGATAATCTTCGACAAGGGGATATGACGGTGACAGAATACACCTCAAGGTACAATGCTTTGCTGAGATTTGGAAAGGGGTCTGTGTTGACTGAGGAGGATAGAGCAAGGAAATTTGAAGGAGGTTTAAGGAAATATTCGTTTGCAAGTAGAGACCTATAAACATTCGACGGTAGCAGTAGTGCAACAAACGGCACTTGTGGCCAAGAGTGGAATGGAAAGATCGAGGTACAATCACCACGGCAAACGGGGTAATGAAGGTGGTGATAGGAACCAAGGCGTATCTTTCAAGAGGCCATTTCCAAGAGGCACTAGTTCTAGTTTCAGCGAGTTTAGGAGGACACCAAGTAACATACCATTATTTTCACTTTGCAATCGACCACACTCAGGTCGATGTTTCATGACCAAACCCCAGAACAGAAACCAAGGAGGGGGTAGTGCTAACACCCAACATGGGGGGGCAAGTGTTATGACTGTGAAGTTTATGGACATCAAGCCAAGGATTGCCCAAGAAAGCATTCTCAGCAAGGAGCTAGTTCTATTGCTTCTAGTGGTTCGAAGCCCAGACAGTCCAACGATGGGGGACCGAGATGGAACAACGTTATGGAAGGTCGTTTCAGATGAACCCATTGGATGTGGCTACTTCAGAGACAGCAGTCTCAGGTATATTGCTTGTATGTTTGTACTTAACATGCATACTTGTTGACTCAGGATCTACACATTCATTCGTATCGCATAACTTTGTTGAACATTTGAATGTTAAGTTAGCACCTTTAGGATATGAATTTTCTGTTGTTGTACCTCTTAGTAAGCCGATTGTGATGTCTACGATATATAAAGACTATGAGATCAAGCTAGGTGAATAATTGATGACAGTAGATCTTATACCAATCGTTGTGAACCACTTTGACGGGATCTTAGGAATGGATTGGTTAGCCCTTAACCAAGCTACGATAGACTATGAATGGAAAGAGGTTAACTTTTTATCACCAGTGCATGGAAACTTTTGTTTCCAAGGGAATGGGGTTACACCGCCACCATAATTGATTTCTGCTATTCGAGTGGGTAAGTTATTGAGAAAAGGATGCCAGGGATTTTAGTGCTCAGTGACTAACACGATAGCAATTGAATCAAAAATAGAAAACATTCTGATAGTGCGAGAATATCCAGATGTATTTCTTGATGATTTGCCAGATGTTTTGATTGAGAAGAAAATTGAGTTCACCATTAAAGTAATACCAAACTCAAGACCCGTACCAAAGGCACCGTATAGAATGGCACCAGTAGGGTTGAAGGAGCTGAAAATCCAACTACAAGAATTACTTGACAAAGGTTTCATTCGACCTAGTGTATCACCATGGGGAGCTCCAGTGTTGTTTGTGAAGAAGAAAGATGGTTCAATGAGAATGTGTGTGGACTATCGAGAACTAAATAAGTTGACAATCAAGAACAAGTATCCATTACCGCGAATTGATGATCTATTTGACCAACTTCGTGGAGCATAAGTATTTTCCAAGATAGACTTGAGATCGGGTTATCACCAATAGAAAGTAAAGGCTGAGGATGTAGAGAAAACAGCTTTCAGGATGCGTTACGGACATTACGAGTTCTTAGTCATGCCATTTGGAGTTACGAATGCACCAGCTGTGTTCATGGATCATATGAACTGAGTCTTCAAAGACTACTTGGATGATTTTGTGATAGTATTCATCGACGACATTCTTATCTATTCACCGAGTGAGACAGAACACGAGAATCATTTGAGATTAATACTTCAGAGATTGCAGGAGAAGCAACTATTTGGAAAATTCAAGAAATTTGAATTCTGGCTACCTAGCATTACTTTTCTTGGGCATGTGATTGACAAGAATGGGGTTTCGATTGATCCTCATAAAGTAGAAGCTGTATCCGATTGGCAGAGGCCGACATTCGTATCCAAAATTCAAAGTTCCTTAGGGTTAGCTGGATACTATCGCCATTTCATCAAGGATTTCTTAAAGATTTTATTACCGATGACGAAGTTAATGAGAAAGGGTGTTACATTTGAATGGAGTAGAGAATGTAAAGATAGTTTCTGAGAGTTGAAGTCACAGTTGACGAGAGCACTAATATTGACAATACTATCCAGAATCGAGGGTTTTGTGATCTATAGTGATGCTTCACATCAGGGGTTGGGATACGTGCTTATGTAAAGTGGCAAGGTAATTACTTACGCTTTAAGACAATTGAAAACACACGAAGTTAACTATCCGACTCATGATCTCAAATTGGCCGCAGTAATCTATGCCTTGAAAATTTGGAGACATTATTTGTATGGGAAAAGGTATGAGATTTTCACAGACCACAAGAGTTTGAAGTATCTATTCACCCAATGGGATTTGAATATGAGACAGAGGAGATGGTTAGAGTTAATGAAGGATTACGATCTTTCAATAGAGTATCATCCGAGGAAAGCTAATGTAGTAGCCGATGCATTAAGCCAAGAGACGGCGAGGAACTTAGCCGACAAGCTAACACAACAAAAAGAATTAGTAAAGGAGATGGAACGTTTAAAATTAGATGTAATTCTAGACACTAGTGGTGGCTTAATGACGGCGACCATAGCACACCCAGATATCATTGATGAGATCAAGAGGAAACAGTTTCACGATGTTTACCTATGCAAAATGAGAGACGAGATGGCTTTGGGAAAGAGACCTGATTTTGTATTGGAACAATGAACGTTAAAACTTGGAAATCGATAATGTGTACCAAATGTGAAAGTCTTGAAGGAGAGGATTCTGGAGGAAGCACATAGTACTCGATATTCAGTGCATCCGGGAAGTAACAAAATGTATCGGAACTTGTAAGAAAACTTTTGGTGGAAGGGTATAAAGCGTGAAATTGCTAAGTATGTTTTTGAGTGTTCGACATGTCAGCAAGTGAAAGTAGAAAGACAAGTACCTACAGGGCTACTGCAACCATTGCCTGTGTCAGAGTAGAAATGGGATGAAATCACTATGGATTTTGTTTCTGGATTTCCACGATCGCTTAACAAGAATGACAAGATTTGGGTTATAGTTAACCGATTGATGAAGTCAGTTCATTTTCTACCAATCAAGACAACCAAACCGTCTAAGCTAGCAAAGTTGTTTGTGAAAGAGATTGTGAGATTATACGATGTTCCAATTGTGATCGTATCGGATTATGATAGTAGTTTTACATCAAGGTTTTGGGGAAGTCTACAGAAAGCTATGAGTACTAAGTTAAGTTTTAGTACTGCATTTCATCCTCTGACCGACGGGCAGTCAGAATGAATGATTTAGACACTTGAGGATATGTTAAGGCTTTGTGTCCTAGACCTTGGGAGTGACTGGGAGAAGCACTTGCCATTTATCGAATTCGTGTACAACAACAAATTTCAATCGAGTATTGGAATGGCACCTTATGAGGCTTTGTATGTGTGTAAGTGTCGATCGTCAGTTTGTTGGACCGAGGCTGGGAAAAGAAAGTTGGTAGGAATCGAGCTAATACAGTTGACCACTGAGAAGGTGAAGTTGATTCAGGAATGACTTAAGGTAGCTCAAAGTCGTTATAAGAGTTACGCAGACTCGAAGCGACGACCGATGGCGTTCGAAGTAGGTGACTTTGTATACTTGCAATAATCGCCTTTGAAAGGCATTATTCGATTCAGAAAGAGGGGAAATCTCAATCTGAGATTTGTAGGACCTTTTGAGATCCTAGAGAGGGTAGGTCCAGTGGCCTACCAATTGGCGTTGTCATCAGAGTTGGAACATGTGCACAATCTATTTTATGTGTCGATGTTGAGGCGATGTATGACATATACAGATAAGATCGTAGTTCCAGAACCATTACAGATTCAAGAAGACTTAACTTATATTGAACATTCAATAGAAATTTGGATCAGAAAGAATAAGTACTGAGAACGAAGACGATTCCAATGGTGAAAGTGTTATGGTGTAGTCACATGGTTGAAGAGGCTACATAGAAAAGTGAGAAAGAGATGAAGAATGAGTAACCGTACCTATTCGACGTATGAGGTAAAGTTTGGGGACAATCTTTCTTTTTGGAGGGGAGAGTTGTCATACTTATTCCAAGATTTCCATAGTTTATCATGCATATTTAGTTTTGTGAATTATCAATGTTATTTGATAATTGGATTGAGGTTGACTATGAGTCAACGGTAGGGTATCGGTAAGGACATAGTAATTAGGTAATCGAGATTGCATTGGCATTAGTAAATGACATTTATGTGATTTAAATGTTAGTTGACTTTCTGGTATTTTGATGAATAGTAAATTTACCTGTGTAGAGTAAATTCTGGTAATTTCGATATTGTTATATATCATTTTGAACAATGTGGTGAGAACGTGAGTGTCACGTTATATAATATGTAGGTAGTGTAGAGATTCCACGGAATTGCATCTTCGGACATAATTTTGGATCCAAACAAAACTTCGTCGGAAACTTTTATGGATTTTAGTTTTCACTCGAAAAGGCATAAAATGGACGAGTTCAATTTTTGGGAGTTAATTAGAAGTTTGAGAAACTCGCAGGGAGGTAAACATAATTTTGGGAAAGTTTGCCTATAAATAGATGAGGGTGAGTTTGCATTAGTTGCAAAACTCATATAATATCTTGGGAGAGGAGAGAGAAAAGGATATTTGATCCTATGGGCTTTGCGACGACGATCGACACCTTTTGTCCTTCTGATTTTCACCAAAATTCATATTGGAACTCCCCAAGGTAAGGGCTACGTTTTGATAGTCTTTAGGCCGCGTTTGGCTAAGTTTTTATAAATTTCTAAATCTAAGAATTTGGGGAAAACACGTGTAAACTTGTATATTTTGCGTTGGCTCGGATATTCGGTGTTTACTCGGGCTCCTAGTCATTTCCTCCAAGTTATACGACGATAGCTTGAGGTATGAAATCCTAACTTATGTTATATGGGTGAAATACATGTTTTAAATTTCGATGTCAAAATTGTGATCCGGGCAAAATCCATGCATTAATCATAGGCCCGTTAATTCTGCACGCGCACAAATATGAAAAGCATGTCTAAATTTACGCGAGAACATTGAGTTGTCTAAGTGGGTCAAAGGGGGGTCTTATACATATTCATGCCGGAGTAAAGCTTCTCGAAGTTTGAGAATTTTAGTAGCGACGGCTACTGTGCATGGTTTAAGGCTTGGACTTGCCGCTACCGGATGAAGGCGTATATTTCTCCCTAGAGACTATTTATGTGATTATGAGATTAAAGCATGATTTGTCATATATGCATATGTTAGAATTTGTATACTCAGCATATAGCTGAGCAGTGGAGATTTACTCCATTGCAGGTGAAAAGAAGAAAGGAAAGAATAAGCGTGGGGAGTGAGATCGCGGGAGCGACGGGGATCCTTCTTTGTCTATGTTTTTGTTTTAAATTCCAAATGTTGTAAAATTGTAATTTTGAGAAGTTAGAATGGTTAACTTCAACTTGAGAGATTTTAAATGACTTAGAATGTTGTAATGTGCCTTAAAACTACTTTTGGTTATGTTGGAACGTATCAGAACCCATGGATACGTGTTTTGAATACTTAACTCATCAAACTCGGATTTTGGAGGAATGAAATAGTACTTTTATGTTTTTAGCAAACAAGCCGTAGCTTGTTTCGTTATTAATCTTTTCGCGTATTATCATGTCTTAATAATGCTCTTGAATGAGTAGTATAGATGGTAAAGTTTAAAATGGTGAACATGTTTGGAGTGGTGTTTTATGTGATGGTTGTTTGATGCCTTAGCAAAATTCTGCAGCTTTAGGTAGGATTCTGCTAAAGGGTCATTCGACCGGTCGAATGGGGTCGTTCGACCGGTCGAAATACCCCCTGCAAGAAATCTGTTTCTATACCTTCTAGAAATATTTTAAATGTTTTGATTGGTTCTTAGGGTACCTTTGGGACCCATTTTAACATCTATTCATCCGTTTCGAAATATAGATACATTTTCAATTTTATACATATTTTACAACTCGGAGGGTAATGTTTCCAAAAGTTTTGAATACTCAAGGTTGTTTTAAAGTTCCTTTCCGCTGCGTATAGTTATTTATGGACTGGATTAGCCTTGGTGGCGTGCCATGTGTCCTATTTTCACACGTAAGCAGGATGGGTCGTGACATTTTGTAACGACCCACCTCCCCGTCTAGTAACAATATTGTCCGCTTTGGGCCTAAACACAAAGAACTTCTCAGGGGGTCACCCATCCCTGGTACTGCTCTGGCAGCTGCACACTTAACTGTGGAGTTCTTTTGTGTTTAGCTCCCTCACGATTTAAAAAGGCCTTGTTGCATATAGAGGGGTGATTAATCCTTGTAAACTAGTCCAAGAACTTCACCCCAGGCGATGTAGGACAAGCCCCCACACCTGACCTCACCTCATCCATCTTAGCCTTCTTGCCTCAGAAGTATTGGCTCTTGGTCCTCACATAAATGCTCCAATCAATTGGTATAAGTCGCAATCGATTGGTATCCAAGATAAGGTAATTGATTGGGAAACTTGCCAATCAATTGGTATGCAGATTATACCAAAGGTAAAGCTAAACTCATACAAGTATTAAAAGAAGCATACAAGGTCTTAATTACATAATTACATTACAAAAATACAGGGTATTACATCATCCACCACTTATTAAAGATTTCATCCTGAAATCCGAAGTAAGCAGGGTTCAAAACAAAAACAGAAACTTCTCTCGCATCTCTGACTCCAGCCCCCATGAAGCTTCTCCTACTTCGTGGTACTTCCACTGAATCTTCACTAGCGGAATCTCTTTGTTTCTGAGCTTTTTCACTCCTCGGTCTAGATTACGCGCCGATCCTTCATTGTATGTCACATTCTCGTTCACCTCGATATCTTTAAAATTGATCTCATGCGCTGGGTTGTGGGCACACTCCCTTTACATGCTAATGTGGAAAACATTATGCACTCCTGACATCTTCGGTGGCAATGCGAGTCTGTAGGCTACTTTTCTAACATGTTCTAGAATGTCAAATGGTCCAATGAATCACGGCGACAACTTGCCTCTCTTCTGTCTAACTTTGATGATACCTCGAACTTGCGAAACTTTGAGTAGTACATGATCTCCAACTACAAACTCTAGATCTTTGCTTCGCTTGTCAGTATAGCCCTTGTGTCTGGATTGCGCTGTTTCATCTTCTCTCGTACGATTTAGATCTTCTCGCTGGTTTCTCGAATCATCTCAGGCACAAGTAGTCGAGTATCTCTGACTTCAGCCCAACATAGCGACAATCGGCAAGGTATTCCATATAAAGCTTCGAACGGTGCCATCCCTATGCTTGTGTGGTAGCCATTGTTGTAGGCAAACTCGATCAAAGGCAGGTGCGTCTCCCATGAACTCTTGAATTCAATGACGCAGGCTCATAGCATATCCTCCATCACTTGATTGACTTGTTCTATCTAACCGTCTATCTGTGGATGAAAGGTTGAACTCAAGTTCAATGAAATTCCCATTGCTGTCTGAAGGCTCTTCCAAAATTTAGCGGTGATGCGTAAATCTTAATCTAAAACTTTGAGACTGGTACACCGTGCAGTCTCACACTTGTTGTATATACATCCGGCTCAATCTTTTGACTGGGTACGTCATGCTGAATGCGATAAAGTGCACCGACTTGGTGAGTCGATCTACTACTGCCCAAATAGCATCGTAGTTTTGCTGTAACTTTGGCGAACCAACCACAAAATCCATGGTGATGTGTTCCCATTTCCATTGGGGAATCGGTAACAACTGTAGAAGTCCAGGTGGTTTCTGATGTTCTGCCTTCACTTGTTTACAAACAAGACATTGCGATACGTACTCGGCCAGTTCTCGCTTTATCCATTCCCACCAGAAGTTTCTCTTCAATTCCTTATACATCTTGTTTCCTCCGAGGTGGATATTCATCCTTGACTTGTGCGCCTTGTCCAAAATGTCCTTTCTAAGACTACCATCATTTGGCATACAAAGTCTACCTTTGCATCTCAATTCTTCGTCCGTACTGATATTCAATTTTATTGGTTCCTTTACGGACATCTTAGCAAACCATAGCTTCAAATCTTTGTTTGATTGTTGAGCTTCTAAGATACAGCTGATGAGAGTAGGTTGCATGACTAGACTTCCAAAGTGTTGTCCTCCTCCTGATTCCACTAGTTGGAGGTAAAATCCGACTAACGTCTCCAATGCTAGCCATTCTCTGATCAAAATCAAAGCAATCAAAAGACGAGGCCTTCGGCTCAATGCATCAGCTACAACATTGTCTTTACCAAGATGGTATTGCAAAGAGAAATAATAGTCCTTAAGTAGTTCCATTCATCTTCGTTGTCGCATGTTCAACTCCTTCTGAGAGAACAGGTACCTTAAACTCTTGTGATCCGAGAACAAGTTGAACTTTTCTCCATACAAGTAGTGTCTCCAAATCTTTAGGGCAAATACGATTGCAGCTAGTTCCAAGTCATGCGTTGGATAATTTTTCTCATGCGGCTTTAATTATCTTGATCCGTATGCAATAACATAACCATCTTACATTAGCACACAACCAAGTCCTTGGTGCAATACGTCACTATAGATTATGAATCGTTCACCACTCTTAAGTATCGCAAGTACACGTGCTGAGGTTATTCTTTCTTTCAATTCCCGAAATGCATCCTCATGCTTGTCGGTCCATTCATACTTCATCTATTTCCTTGTCAGACTTGTTCAACAGTCCTGCGATCTTGGAGAATCCTTCCACAAATCTCAAATAATATCCAGCCAGTCCAAGAAAACTCCTAAGTTCGGTCGCGTTGGTTGGTCTATTCCAGCTCAAGACTGTATAGATCGTAGATGAGTCTACAGAAATTCCATCCTATGATATCATATGTCCCAATAATTTGAATTCCTGAAGCCAGAATTCACACTTACTGAATTTCGCATACAGACTATTGTCTCTGAGAGTCTGTAGAGCATTCTGTAGATGCTTCTTGTGCTTTTCTTCTATCTTCGAGTAAATCAGAATGTTGTCGATGAATACTATAATGAATTGATCCATATATGGTCTGAATACTCTATAATTAGGTCCATGAATATCGTTGTGGCATTGGTCAATCCAAAAGACATCACTAGAAACTCGTAGTGCCCATACCCTATCCTGAAGGCAGTCTTCAGTATTTCCTCTGATCGAACTAGCAACTGATGATAGCCTGAACGCAAATTAATCTTCGAGAATATCCTTGATCCTTGTAACTGATTGAACAGGTCGTCTATCCGAGGAAGTGGATATCTGTTCTTGATAGTGACCTTGTTCAACGCCTCCTTATAGACGATACAGAGTCGTAGCTCTCCGTCCTTCTTCTTCATGAATCGCACAGGTGCTCCCCAAGGAGACGTACTCAATCAAACGAAGCCTAAATCTTCAAGTTCCTAAACTTGCTTCTTTAATTCTAGCATTTTCGATGGCGCCATCTGGTACAGGGTCTTGGAAATCGGCAACGTTTTGAGTGCTAGCTTAATGCAAAAGTCTATCTCTCTCTTCGGCGGAAGTCCTGAGATATTCTGAAATACATCTTCAAAGTCTTGGATAACGGGGATCTAGTTGATAGTAAGCTCTGTGCTTGAAGTCTCAATCGCAACTAAGCAGCTCCTAATAAACATATTGCTCAATAGTTGGCACTATAATCTGATCTGCGGACAACCTGGTGTCGAAAAGACAATGGTCTGACTAATCTAGGTTGGCACCACACTTAGTAAGCCAATCCATTCCTAGGATCACGTCGAACTCAGACATTGACAAAACTATCAAGTCTGTCGGGAGATTTCTATCTTCTAGGGTTAAGGGACAATCCTTGCATACCTTACCTAGCTTACAATCACTCCCAAGGGCGAAACAACATTAAGGGTCGGCTCGAGTGCTAGGGGTACCAAACCCAAATCGTACATAATCGTAATAGCTATGAAGGAACGGGCAACACCGGTACCAAATAAAGCCCTAACTTGACTGCGAAATAAAATGAGTGTACCTTCCAAGTTTTGCTGTTTCTCAGCATTGTATCCTGCATTGTCAGGGATGATGGCATTCACCCTAACCTATCCTTGCTATCATTGTTGTCCCTGAGCAGGCGCTCTATAGTAGCCTCCATGAGGTGCTCGACAATCCTTCTTCATGTGACCAAGCTTGTTACAGTTGTGGCAGAAGATCATTGCGGCGGTTGGTCATGGTAGCTGTGCAATTCCTTCCAATGTGTCCGGCCACTCTACAGTTGAAACATCCATCAGTGTTCTGTAGTTGGACGGTGGACGCTGAGGTTGTCCTCGCTGTTGATTCTGCTATCGAGGAAAGTTATCTTGGGGCTTCCTTGTCCCGTCCCATACGCGCTTGTTTCCCTGATAGTTATTAGTCTGGGGTTTCCATCACTAATTGTTCGTTGATGATTGTACGGGAAAGTTCCTCAATTGGAAGGTCCTGGGTGGAGGTCGACTCGCTTGTTGTCCTTGCACAGGATAAGCATCCTTTTCCAAACTTGAAGTAAGATGGACAATCCCTTCAAATGACTGGCCCAGATAGCCTATCATCATGTGTCGGAGGTGTGGGTTGAGTCCTTGGTGGATTCGCTTGACCTTCTTGGCGGGGGTATCTATCATGTGCAGAGCAAAATGGGAAAGTCGCTCGAATTGTGTGGTATACTCCCTGACCGTCCAGTTCCCTTGAGTTAGACTCAGGAAATTTCTCTCTTGTTGGTACCTTTCATCCCCGGGGAAATACTTCTCGAGAAATCTAGACTTGAATGCTTCCCAAGGCATTTCCCTCTTGTGGCTCTCTCAGCCTCCCACCAGTCTGCAATAGAATAAGTCAGTTAAAATGCGACTATACGTCTCTTGTCAAGCTCACTACATTCTAGGGCTTCAAAGATTTGCTCCAACTCTCGTATCCATTGTTCGGCTTTCCACTATTTTGCCATGCCGTTGAACTTCTTGGGTCGTAGGCCACGAAACCGTTCCAATAGCTTATCACTTGTCTGTCTTTGAGGAGCAACGTAGTTATTGCCGTTGTTAGTTCGATGGGTGGCAATGCTGTAGGTGTCGCCAACGTGTTCCATCCGTTGCATGAATGCTTCAAAGACTCCGGTTGGGTCTATACCCTCAGGGATGGGTGCTCCTAGCCGCGCTTGGTATCTCGTGTTCCCATCCATAGTGTTCCGTGTGAGGTGTACCTATGAAAGATCTAATGATTAGCTGACAATCTTCTCGGGGAAACAACCACATATAAACAATGAGAAGCATAGCACGAATCTAAATCACAACATAACACAGATAATAAGATGACAACGAGGATGATCAAAAGAAACGATCTGCCATATATATATATATCCAAAAGATGTACAATGGAGTACACAACAGAACATCTGTGTACCACGTAGTACATGATCCTATAAAAGATCTAATCAAAAGAAATATAAACAAGACCACCACTGGTGGCTACATATACAAAAAGGCTATGGTCAATAGTTGTCTATGTAAGCGTCAAAAGTAAGTGGACAACATGTCCTGAAGTCAAAAAGAAAAAGTCTAAGTCTTAAGGTACTGGACTCAAAAGTTGTCCACGTCAGATCTATAGATAGAGGCCTCATCCTCTAGGGCAACCTCATACAATGCATCATCCTCATCCATGTCATCATCATCCATCATGTCCTCATCCTCCATCAAATCCTCCTCGGGTAGCTCAAGTCCATCATGCTCCAAAACAACTCCCAAGTCTCTCACATCGATGGCCATGTCAGCCTGGGCTGTATCGAATGCAGCTACAAGTGCCTCAACCTCAGCCATAGCATGTGCCAACTCTACTGCTCCTACCTCAAATCCATGGGGATGTGCAGCCCACTCTGCTACCAGCTGTGCTATTACACCGCCTGGTAAGACTGGTACCATAACGTCATCACTCGCATCATCATCTACTATAGCCTCCTCCTCTATCTATAACCCTCTGCTACTACAATATCTATGCCAACCGGCACATCTATACCAGCTGGGTCCTCTTTCGGATCATATTTCGGCTGCTCGTCGTTGGTATCCTCGTCCTCCTCATCCTCCATATGCTCATCGTCATCCCCTAGCTCATCGTCGTCGTTGCCCTCATCCTCATCCTCATCCTCATCCTCATCCTCACCCTCTAGGTCCTCATCTACTGGGGATGCATCAACCATGTCCTCCTCTGGTGGGGTGGAAGTGTCTGGGATGGTGGCTCTCTCGGGGGGGTGGAGGCACTGTTCTAACCTCTGTAAGTACAACTTGATATAAAGATTGGTCTCGCAACATCTGTAGGGAATCCTCCTCGATGCGTCTGAAGGTTTGCTTATGGTAGATCATCTCTTGACGTATCACCTCTGGGTCCTGGGTCCCAAATCTCTATTCCTCAATCCGCATATCTCGCTGTCTCTGTGATGGCTCGCTGCCGAACCTTCTAGCCTTCCAGGCATAGTACTGTGGATCTGCTGGCTCAATACTGTCCTCATACACATAGTGTCCTCCAAACTCATCAGGAATGAAGCGAGGTGGTGCCATGATAGCTGAAAAGAGACTACCTTAAGTCAGAACTAATCTTAATACTCATCTATAAAATCTCAAGGTTCTAGGACCAAATGGTGTTGGATAATCTGTAAGTGAAAAGGGTATAAACCTAGGCACTAATACCAAAAATCCTGTCATGCCCCGGAACGGCAAAAATAGAGAAAAATAAATTTCCTCTTTGGGTCTAAAGGCAGCGACTGGTGAAGTCACATGATTGCCCACACCACGTAGTACTAAGCACCAGAAAGGAATAAAGATAACAAGAATGTACTCTGGGTTCTGGATAAAGATAACTTAAAGTCAACAGAAAATTACTAACTATTATAATCAGTGTCTCAAATCAAATAGGATATAACAATAATACAAAGGTCAAGGCAACATATGCGTGATTACAAAAGGATCTGAAGACAATAAGGATAATTAACTAAAATCTAGCCTAGTCTTCAATTGGCGTAGAGGTAGTCCTCGGCGTAGTAGTCTTCTTCGATCTGACCTCTGTCTGGGAAATCTTCCACAGGAGCGTCATCACCAACATAGTAGTCCTCATTTGCAGGTCCTTCACCTGTATAGTCAGAACCAGGATGCGCTGGAACGTAGAAATGTCCAGCGGCATAAATGTCATCAGCGTAATGAAAGTTGGGTGAATTAGATACTAACAAAGTATCAACTATTGAAGTTATTAAAAGTTATAAACGATCGCCATTAAAATTCAGTGAGGGTAACTCCTTTAATCAAAACAATTATTCGATTACTAACGTCTTACTAAATTAAGACCGACAACACATTCTGATTAGAGAACAGACTCGACAATAGTTCACTTCTAAAGATACACCATTGCTCTATCCACCGCTTTTAAGAACATATACATAGTCCACCGCATGTCATGGATACCATGTCAGTCCATCCCCATCTTTCAAGAATATATGCCCAGTTTACCACACTACAGGGATATAACGCTTTAAGCAGTAGTACATCATTCTAATGTCACGACTTAGGGACATCTACCAGTGATCATGGTCCACTGCAAGTCATAGACACCTTTGTCTATCTACTACTTTTAAGAACATATGATTAGATTATCTAGCTATCTTAGGGCTACTGGTCCAATTAACTGCAAGTCATAGAAACCTTCGTCAGTCTACCTCGTTTAAGAACATATGATCGACCAAGGCTCGCCCACGCAAGATTCCTGAATCTTAACTATCCTACTTAAATTCAACTCTAAAATCGATAAATGATAATCCCAATGTGGTCTGACTATATTGAATGAAACGAACGATAACTCCAAAGGATTCACAACCATTATGTTATCTAACGTCACAACCAATATTCGTAAATCAATATCGTCACAACGATCCTATGTCGTGTTATCTCGTTATCATGTATTTATTACAACAATATAGCATGTTGGGAATCTAGAACAATAAATAAACAACTGAACAATTATAATATAAACTAAACAAGAATATCAACATTCTGCAACTGCCAATCGATTGGGACAAAGGTCCAATCGATTGGTATAAAAATAGTAACAATCGATTAGAAAACAAAGTCCAATCGATTGCTAACTTTGGCAATCGATTGGGATTCTACAATGGCAATCGATTGGGAAAAGTTCCAATCGATTGGGACTTCGTCTTATTCATAGTGAAGACAGTCCAGCAACAAAAATACAGGAAAACATCATTTAAACTCCATTTCTTCATCTAAACAGGTCCTAACCTCAATATATTGATACACAGTGAGTTTAGAACTCACCTTAGGTGTTAAGGGGGTGTTTGGGTATGTGAGATTGAAGCTTGGGCTTCAATGGAGGTTCCTTCTATCTCCTCTTCTTCCCTGCCTTCTCCTCCTCTCTTCTTCTTTTCTCTTTTCTTCTTTTTATCTTTCTTCTCTTGGTCTCCGTCTCTTTCTCTCCTCTTCTTAATCCATCTATGTGTGTGTAAGTGTATGGATGTATATGTGTATATATATATGGGTGTATATATATAAACACACACACAAGACACTCCCTCTCTCACTCAATATTTTTCTAAAATAGAAAATGCCCAAAAAGGGGCTCATATATATAGGGAGATATGTGTACACGTGGACAAACCCTAGCCAATGCAAAAGAATCTGTCCAGCTGCTGCCAATCGATTGGCATGAATGGAAATCGATTGGTATTAGGTATTAAATGCTCCAATCGATTGGTATAAGTGGCAATCGATGGGTATCCAAGATAAGGCAATCGATTGGGAAACTTGCCAATCGATTGGTATGCAGATTTTACCAAAGGATACATGTATTAAAAGAAGCAGACAAGGTCTTATTTATATAATTACATTACAAAAATACAGGGTATTACAAAAGGCCCTATGCTAAACAAAACAACAAAAAGCAGAAAGCCACAATTAGCCAAAGGAAGGAATTACTAGCATGTCTTGCGCAATTCATAAAGTTACATTTACAATTGACCCCTATTAGTTTTCATCTTTTGGAAGTTTTCCATAATTGCATCATTTGGTACCCCCTCGAAAAACTTATTCTCTATGTATATAACCAAGCTATCACTCAACCACTCATCACCCATTCGATTTCGTAACCGATTCTTGATAATATTCATAGCTGAAAAGGCTCTCTGAACCATAGCAGTTGCAACCGGTAAGATCAATGCCAAAGTTATGAGCAAGTAAACTAAAGGATATACTTTGTGCCTTCCAGTCTCCACCAACGATCTAGCAAGAGCACCAAGTCCTTCAAGTCTTGAAAATCACTATGTGAGCACATGTCAGCGATATAAGTATCAAGCTGACCAGCTAGGAGCTGACACCGAAATGATGAAAATCATTAGGATAAAATTCAGCAAAGCACAATAATGTATCCTTATCAAAATTGTTGAACAAGTTACATGGACTCAAGCTTGCCATGGAACGAAGCAACTCTGTATTCGCTACACTGAAGCGAGCATTCAGTTCTTGCAATTGCAAATCTAGTACTGCATAAAATACATCAACTTGATTATGATGTAGGTTCTTGATTTCCTTTGTGTTACGCCTTCTCTGCCCTAAAACCACAAATATATTATCCATATCCACAACAACAATATCACATTTCTCACAAAATGAGAAAACATCATTAAGTAAAGTAGTCCATCCAGTATCCCTCATGTCTTGAAGCCTTGTTTTGGATATTAAAACCAAATTCATGGCATTTACTATGTCTTGATCTTTTCTTTGTAGTGCCTGTGATAGCTCATGTGTTATTGCTAATAGACTCCTCATTAGGAGAAGGAAGAACACAAAGTCAAATGATTCCATGGTACCTAACAAAGATTGTGCTTCAACCCGTTGGTCTGAATGGGAAGAATCTCTTCTAATTATTTCAAGCACATCAATCACAGCTTCAAACATAGTAGACAAGCTCACCAAAGTATGATAATGGGAACCCCAACGTGTATCACCAGCACGTCTGAGACTTGTTTCTTGATTTAAGCCTTGTCTACTAGAAAGATCTCCCACTTCAAGTGCCTCATCTATTTATGCCGCTTGTTTCACCCTAAGCATGTCTCGATGTTTACATGAAACTCCAACAACATTCAACACTCTTAAAATAGTTTGAAAAAGAAAGGCAACACCATCGTGATCCTTTGATACAACTACTAGAGCTAGCTGTAATTGATGAGCAAAGCAATGAACATAAAAGGTGCTTGATTTTTGATTCAATGTAAGTGCTTTAAGGCCATTATATTCCCCCCTGCATATTACTAGCTCCATCATAACCTTGCCCCCGTAATCTAAAAGTACTCAGTCCATATATACAAAGAAAATTGTCAAGTGCATTCTTCAATGTGAGAGCACAAGTATCAGTAACATGCTCAACACCCAAGAACCGTTCAATCACATAACCCCTATCGTCAACATAACATATCACAATTGCCATTTGTTCCTTTACTGATATGTCACGTGATTCATCAATTAAAATAGAGAAAAATGCATCACCAAGATCACAAATAATCACGTTGATATCTCTCTGGATACTAGGAGCTATCAATTGATTATTTTGAGGATCATTTTCTAAAACAACACCTTTGATATCTGGACAATTTCTAGAAAGCATCCTCAACACTTTAAAGAATTTCCCAGGTTTCTTGAATCTTCAGTTTTAGTATGCCCACAAAATGCAAGTTCTTGCTCCGTCGAATACACTCAGCCGAAGCATTCAATCGAATTCTACACTGAGATCGAGCTTGGTCTGATTGCTTATTAAAAGTAGACTCAATATGCTGCTTCTGATTCATCAAGTCAGTACATTTGCCTTATGCAATATTATGAGCACTTAAGGGGTCTTTTCCAATGTGCTCTGCCAATTTGTCGAACTTCTTCCAATTAGTAAAACCCACGCTACTAAAAGCACCAAGACCTAAATGACTTTGTTTGAAAAGATAACATGGTAGACAAAATACAGCATCCTTAGATACACTATACTCCAACCAACTAGAAAATTTACCAAACCAAACCGAATTAAAATGCCGATTTTGTTTTCTAGTTTTAGTAATTAGAGGAAACTCATGATCATATGGCTGTCTTGGACCCCTTTGTAGGTAATGTCTCCTAATTTTGTCTCGCTTTGTAGGATGATAACTTATAATGGGGCTTCTTAACCCAGGATCCGAAGGAAGATTCTCCAAGTTGATCTCCATGCGACTTTGCTTTGGAGAAGAGAAGGTCCATCGTCCTTTCTTGGAGGTGATCCTCTTTTAACGAATCTATCCATAAGTGTTTGACTATTTAAAAAACAAAAAATAATTAAATATCCATGAAATCTCCTATTTCTTTAAATTCCATAAAATGATTTCTACTTTAAAAAATCAATCCCTAATTTCAACAATCATAAGTTTAGTTCCTCATGTAAATCAAATAATCAATTCCTAATTTCATCTATCTTAATTCCAACAATCAGCCCCGAACTACCTAATCTTAATAAAAATAAAAAATAACATCCATTAATTTCAATCGATTCCCAACTCAATAATCAAATAAAAAAAATAATCCTCTAATTTTCAACATCAACAATAAGCCAATAAGCAACTTAACATTCAACTAGTCAAAAAATGCCACAATTTGACACTTCAAACTTCAACATTAACAACAAGTCGTCAACGATTCAACATTCAACAATTCCATCAATCAACAACTGAGAATTAAGAGGAAATGAGGAGTAGCCCAAAAAAAAAAATACCAACCTCATTTTGAATGCCCAGAGACACTTTTAGCACCAAGATTATGATGAAATTCTGTTTCTCAGATCCTGTTTCTCATGTGGTATAAGAATCAAATTTGAATCCTTTATTTATCCACCTGCATCCCGTATTTTCGAAGAAAATCGCATCCACATAAGCACAAATTCCGAATCTGTGAGTATGTTATATTGCTGATGTGGTATCCCCGTTGCATTGAATATTTACTCAAGGTTTAGACATGTTGAATTAGTGAAGCGAATAGCTCATTTGCATCCTGAAATGGCTGGGTGATGTAGCACAACATTTAACAATAAATCCTATATATTTTAGTGATTAATTTTAATTTTGATGCAATTTTCGTTTTTTAGATTAGGAAGGTTTTATTTTCTTATCCTTTGCTAGATTTAGGCTTCTAATGGTTGAACAAAGGTCATAATAGGTTACCATATAGGTTTGCGGCATTTTTTGGATGTTCTTAATGAGTTTTGAAGCTTTATATGGCATTTAATTAGGAGTTAATTAGGAAAACGAAAATTGTGATTTCCCTTCCTAATATGTTGAGTTTCTATCTTTTATATTTCTATTATATAAGGGATTGTAAGCCTTTTGACAAGGAGAGCTTTTGGTGATTGAATAAAATTCTTAGAGAGAATCAAAAAATAATAATAATAATCCAAGTTGGAAACAAAATCCATGTTGCATCGCACTCCCCTTGATGGACAAAATTTGTCCTGGAATTTATGAAATTATCTGGAACTTGAACTCTTCGCTGCTTCCAAATAAATTAATATTTGGAATATTTTTGTTGCCTCAATTGCTCCTCAAATTTACTCTCGGCCTTTCGTATTGTGTAGAATTTATTTTCTGAAAATTTTATCTGATAGACCAAATTGATTAAATAAGGGTTGAGAAAATTATTAAAATTCTCAACTCCAAGATCACAAACTTGCACAACGTTAGAGATGTTGCACTTCACTTGAAAATCGTGATTGAGTTGAAGGCTCACCTCAAGCTCTTTATCACTCAGAAGACCCTTGAGCTTGGACAAATCACAATATTTTTCGATCTTTTCAGATTCTTCTTTCTGATCTATTTCTGTAGGAGAAATATCATCATCTTCAAGTGAAGGACATAAATATTCACTATCAAATACGACTCGAATTACTATCCCTTGGTGAGGAATCAAGTCGTTATTTTGTCGTTGAACCTTTAGCGAAACAATCTACTCCAATAAAGCTTCGTTTTGTTAAACAAATCGGTCTTCCATCCACTCCTCCAAATGAATCAGTGACAACGTGCCTCTCATAGTTCATTTATAATACTACGTACTAAACTTGCTCGATCCCTTAAAAAAAGAGAAATAAAGAAACTAAATAATAGGAAATCTAATTGCAATTAACTAGGAAATAAAATATAATCATAATTAAATAGGAAAATAACTAAATTTAACCAAATTACAAAAATTCAAATTAATTGGGAACAAAATCCATGCTGCATCATTGTGTTTGCACCTAAAAAATACATTTTTTAAGTCAAAATTGGTGGAGGCCGATTGGATCTTTTTGATCGGACTTGGAGCCCGATTGCAAGAAGTAGGGACCAAGTGATTGGTTCAAAGCTGGTCGGACTGACCACAATCGGGCTGCCAGTCAAGTTCATTCGGACTGATGCATGTGACCATCGGGCAGGATATGGTGGGCCACCCCTTTTATCGGGCTTTACTTAAGGTTGATGTTTAATTCGGACTGGCCAAATGTACAATCGGGCTGCCATCAGTGACCGGGCTGGCCACCATTTATGCAATAATACATTCTTGGTTTGGAAGTCAAAGTGGTGGGCCACGTATCATCATAACATGTAAGTTGGTGGGCCACTTTCATTATGTCACCAAGTCACATACAAATTAGCCACGTCAATGGTTTAAGTAATCAATTCAAGCTTTGTGCACTTTTGGCTTCATGTATAATTTGTTACTCCAAATATCATCGGACTCATATATATATATATATATATCAATCGGGCTTAAGTTATTTAGCTTTATTTGGTAACATGCGAAAGTAGTAAGGTGGGTCCCTCAAGTGACCACCTCATTCAGCCAAATGCACATAGTGCCGGTCACATGCTTAATTCTGCTAGTATATTCAGTCAGGCCGATGAGAAGATATGTGATATAGTTGGGTCACCTTTGAGAAGAGTATCAGTCCCTACAAACTCTCCAAAGCGATAAATTTTATATTGTGATAAGGGAGAATATTATCTCTTATGGAAAGATAATATTAATATTATCACTTATGGAAATCATATTATATGGAGAGATAATATCAGCTAATTACTGTGTATATCTTTTACTTGGAGGGGAAGGTAGCCGAATAAAGTCACAATACGGACCAGATTCAGGACCAAGGAAATGGTGAAATAGTACTGGTACACTCCCTGTATAGCCCGATGATACTGTTTGGGGTTGCCATTAATTAAGCCGTGCATATTACTCTCTGCAGCAATTTGAGTGCCACCATGAGTTGGCCCATGACCATTCAATTCTAAAGGACACGTGGATGGCAATACAAATCTCTTCAACAAATGGGTGGGCCCCATTATTTGGCATTGCTTTTTAGTTGACCATCAGTATTCCATTTGGTTACCAACATTTTCAAGACGTTATCGGTATTAGGAAATACAATATTATCAGATTATGGAAATAAATTGGTATTGTTTATCAGATTATTATTCATATCAGATTTCCTACCTTATCTAGAAGACCTCCATGGCCGCTATAAATAACAGGCAGGCCAAGCCATCAAAGCACTCCGCGTCATCTCGACAAAACGCATCCAAAAAACATTCTAAAGCATCCTTTAGCATTCTTAGGATTAGTTTTTATTTTCTTAGCTTTGCAATTACTTCTTGTAATTTCTTTTCTTTAATTAAATAAAAGTCTATTTTATTTAATTCATCTTTCATCACTTGTATGGCTTGTGTGCTTCAATACTGCCATAGGATCTTAGGCCAAGGGTACTTTCCTACTTGGCCATCACAATCGTTTTGATAGAAGTCAGATTTTCAAACCTTGTGTATCACTCACACAAGTGACTTAGGAAATTTTGTTTTATTAGTTTGGGCCTACCTAACAAGGCTCTGGCACGCCCTAATAAATATTATAGCAAACACATTGAGACTAAGAATATGTGACACTTGCACCCGCGGTAAATTATTTAATCATATATATTTAGCATACATTCTGAACTAATTAATAATGTTTGGAGCATATGTGTGATGTGAGTCTTAACCCACTAAGAGCATCTCCAATGATGCTTAGATGTTTGTGTTAGTTAACAGTCCATTTGGACAAAAAAACTGCAAGTTATTACATGCTAAAAGTGATGATTTTTCTGCTTCTCCAATGAAGGAATATAAACCAAGCTGTTAGGTGACATCTGATAAAACTAAAATGGGTAGAGTAACTTTTCATCATGGCATACAGCAGGCATAACATCATTTAATGCCACCGTGGCTCGCTAAGAGAATGGCCACAGTTAACAAAAAGCTTAACCTCTGACATTGCCACGTCGGACTTTAACGTGTCCATTGGAGTGCCTTTGCAACCATTAAGCTTAACTTCTGACACTAACTTTGACTATTTTGCAACATTGCAGTTGCTCTAAGTCCAAGAAGAAGTGGCCAATAATATATCAACACTATATATATATATACACACATATATATAAACAGAAACTTCAAAGTCAGCCAGCTCAGTCTTTCCTGAAATTGCCAATAACTTTCGAAAATTCATCAGAAACAGCTAGGAAGGCCATGAATATATCAACATTATATATACACAGACACACACAAATATATATATATATATATATATGTGGTAGCAAGAAGCTAGCACTTCAATAACAAAGAAATGGATCAGAAGCTGTTTAAGGCCATTTTGACTCATGACATGCCCACTTTTATCAGTTTGCTTCAACAGAATAAAGAAATACTTGAGCAAAGAACTGATATTGATCTGAACACTCCGTTGCACCTGGCTTCAAGGTTTGGACATGTTGAATTGGTGAAGCAGATTGTTAATTTGTGTCCTGGAATGGTCGGGGCCGAGAATAGGAAGCTCGAGACTCCTATGCACGAGGCTTGTCAGAAAGGGAACGTCGACGTGTTGAAGCTTCTGCTAGAGACCGAACCGTTGGCAAGCAGTAAGCGCAACCACAAAAACCAGAGTGCTCTGTTCATTGCTTGCAGTAATGGGCATGTGGAGCTTGTCAATGTTCTTCTGCAGCAGCCATGGATGGTGGGTTTGGAAGAAGAAGTAGGAGATGGTGCTACTTTTCTTCATGTGGCTGCATCAAATGGTCACTTAGGTCAGTTACAAAAAAAAAATTAAACACATGTTCTTTGTCAAATTAACATTATGTCAACCGGCTTGTTTGAAAATCATAAAATATGACGAGGTTCAGTCTCACTATTTTTAAAAAAAATAAAAAAATATCAGGATTTTTGGAAAGTTTTGGAATTTTTTGGTCTTTTTCAGAATATTCAGAATTCTAATTGAATATAACATAAAACCTTTGGATAAAATTTCACACACAAATTTTTATTTATAGCCCACACAATTGTATCTATCTCTCTTCTGTGTCACTGTGGGGTCTACTGACATCACAGGATGACACAGGAGAGAGAGATAGACAGAGTCTATGAATTGTGAACAAAGCGTTGCGTGGGTTGTGAACAAAAAGTTACCTAAAAATTATGTGTGAAGTATTACTCAAAGTCTTTCGTGTCATTAACTATGTACGTAAATCCCTATCTATACTTTATGGAAATAAAATACGTAACTATGCAATTATTATTAAAATTTTGAAAAAACATTGGAATAGCCGGATGGCAAGTTATTTGGAATTTCTCGAATTTTTTGGATCCGAAAATTTCTGGACTTTCCAGAATTTCCTGCACCATTCCGATATTTTAAAAAATGATTTTTTTTTTCCGGCCCGGTTTTGGTCGGAACCAAGTTTTCATTCCAACTTGCATATATATATATATATATATACACGGCCAGGTTCGATTTAAAGTGAACAGGGTAGAGTGAGCATACCACTGAACAATTTTTTTTTGCCTGAAAAAATCCACGGACTGCCACGTTGACCGCGCGCGGCCCACAGATTTGCGGGTTTTTTCAGGCAAAAAAAAAATTTGTTCACTGGTATGTTCACTCTACCTTGTTCACTCTAACGTCTGACCGTATATATATATATAATTACTTTCTATATCCTTTGCTTAAAGCTTTTACTAATTACTTTAATTCTCTATCCTTATCGCTATTTTTATAGCCAAACGAGATGTTTCCACGAAAACAATTTTTGTATGAATAGTTATACTCAAAATTAGAAGATTCTTTGGAAGCAACCATGCATTAGTGCTTTGGTAATGATTTTCTTTCAAAGAACATTTAGATTATTTAAATATTGGTTGATTATTAATTGGACTTCTTTGAAAAACATATAATTATAGTTTGGTGTATATTGATGAACCATAATCCAAGCACAAATTTATTTGAAATTCGTGGGGAAGTTCAAAATAATGACTCCTACAGTAGTTAAAATATTGATTTTTTTGTTAAAAACAACAAAAATCCTTTCATTTCATAAGTTTTGAAAATAAAATATATATATATAGACATATCTTTAAGGGTAAAATGCATTTTGCCCTCTCAAACTATACACGCTTTTGCAATTTACACCCCGAACTTTAAAAAGTTGCAATGTACCCCCTGAACTATCTTCAGGGTTGCAATGTCCCCCCTAAACTTCAAAAAGTTGAAATGTCCCCCCTGAACTATCATCTGTGTTGCAATGTCCCCCCTGAACTATCTTTCGTGTTGCAATGTCAACCTTGCCATCACATTCCGTCAAGAAATGTGATGGAATTTGCTCATGTGGGACGCACATGCCAAATTTCAAGGACATTTAAGACATTTCACATATTGCTTCTAAATTAATAATCATAAAAATCATAAAACTCAGTTAATTTCACTGGACTGCCATTTTCTTTAATCTGTTAATTTGTTGTGTAACAAGAAAAAGTTGAAGTTTTTACAATTTTTTGGGCAGATTACACTTTAGTCCATCAAACTATACACCTGTTTCAATTGGGTCCATAAACTATTTTTTTTTTCAATTGGGTCCTGAAACTTCAAAAAATCATTCAATCAAACCCAAATTCTGACACTGTTAGCTTAAATTATTAGAAATTGTCACTTACGTTGCGCGTAATGCTTATCCGTCACATGTTAGGTTTAGACAAGTACGGGAGATTGTGAATGGCTAAAAAATTATGTGATTTTGGGTATGATTGAATGCGATTTTGAAACTAGTCGAATGTGTTTTCGAATTTGATTAAACTCGATTTCGGATCTGACTGAATGCGATTTTTCGCACTATTCACAATCTTCGGTGTTTTTCTTAATCAAGCATGTGACAGGTAAGCATTACGCACAACATACGTGACAATTTCTAATAATTTAAGCTAACAATGTCAGAATTTGGGTCTGATTGAATGAATTTTTGAAGTTCAAGGACCCAATTGAAAAAAAAAAAGTTTATGGATCCAATTGAAAACATGTATATAGTTTGATGGACTAAAGTTTAATTTGCCCTAATTTTTATGTTTGCTAATTTAGATGGGGATAGTAAAATGTCATAAATGCCTTTCAAATTTAGCATGTACGTCCCACACGAGCAAATTCTATCACATTTCTTGACGGAATGTGATGGCAGGGTTGACATTGCAACATGAAAGATAATTCAGGGGGGACATTGCAACGTAGACGATAGTTCAAGGGGGACATTTCAACTTTTTGAAGTTCAGGGGGGACATTGCAACCCTAAAGATAGTTCATGGGGGAAATTGCAACTTTTTAAAGTTCGGGGTATAAATTGCAAAAACGTGTATAGTTTGAGGGGGCAAAATGCTTTTTACCCTATCTTTAATATATGTCAGAATTTTCAGATCAGAAGCTATTCGGAATATTTTAGAAATTAAAATTTTTAAAATTTCCAACACCATTTCAATTCTAATCCAATTTTCTTTTCTTTTCTCTATTTTTTTTTCTCTAGAGTTTTGAATTTTGCAATTCGAAACTAATTTTACAATTTCATGTCTAATCATAGTTTTTCGAATTGGTTTCAGAATTTCATTCCAACTTGTACCTGTATGATCACATAATTAGAAAGAAACGGAACATGGTCAAATTGTGAGAAATTTTTTTTAAAAAAATAAAAAATAAATTAAAGCATACATTTACAAAGGTATTTGATAATCTAAACAATTTAGTATTAAACATCTAAAGGAATTCTTCTAAATTTAATTATTCTCAAAAAGATATTAAAAATTGTCTATGCGTCAAGTGTTTAGCCAAATTAATCCTTCTAGTTATTAAAATCTACTGTCTTGTGCATCAACAACATGCAAAGCACGTGATGTGATGGAAGACTAGTATATCTATAATATATATAAATGTACCAATGTGCATAAGTGTTTTACACTTTTATCAATCGGTGCACTTTTACTTAATTATTTTCCTTCGAATTTAGAGTTTTAAAAGTTTAGTGTACCACTTTTTTATTTGTAGTGTGTCTTTTTTTTTAAACCTTTTTTTGTATATATATTATATACGTATGCATATTTGTATGTTATGTGTATGTTTATATGCCTCATAGATCAACTTTCTTTTTATTGGACTCTAGAATAAACTAAATCCATTGGTTTTTTTTTTTTTTTTTTTCTTTTTCTTGGACTTTTTTTTTTATAACCTCTTTTTGTATATATTATATGCATATGTATATTTGTTTGTTATGTGTATATTTATGTGCTGAGATAGATCAACAAATATTACAAATCTAGATCGTAGTGGTTATTTTGGTAAATTCATTTGTGGGATGGTTTTAGTATTTTAGATATAAAGCAACTGATAATTACCGATGCTCATAAATGGTTTACACTTTTATCAATCGGTGCACTTTCACTTAAGTAATTTTCTTAGAGTTTTAACAATTTTAGTATACCATTTTTTTTTTTGGTCCGTCCATGATAATCCTAACTTTTTTATTTTTTTGCTTTGGATATATCATGTTATATACAATCCCTACAACTTTACAACTCCTTAATATTAATGGTATTCGACATTAATCCTATTGTGTATTACAACTCCTTCCAAACAACTCAAGTTCCCATCGGAATTTATAAATAAAAAATAAAATAAAAAAAGAAAAGAAAAAAGTCAATCACACTTTAGTTCAAATATGACTCTTTTTTAAATACGCCCCTAAACTATAAAACTTGACAAACTAACTCCCCTTAACATTGCATTTTTCTCTAAAACCCCTTCCATTAGAATTCTGTCCCAAAAAAGAACGCTTTTTTTTTCTTTTTTTTTTAAATTTAAATTTTATTTTTTTACTATCATGTGAGCACCATATGATACAAACTATTAACAACATGATATCTATTTGTCCCTCCTTGGAGCAATTGAAAAATTTACGACAAAAATATCCTTTGTTGCATAATAATTGCCCTTTGTTGTACACCAAATTTTAGACAATTTTGTTCTTAAAATTTCAACGACTCAAAGAAGAGACAAAAATGTTATGTTGTTAACACTTTTATATTGGTAACATGATATAAAAGTAATCAATTTTTAAACTACAACCTAATAGAAGGGCTGCTAGTGAAAAGTAAAAATAGTTGATAGGGTCAATTTGTTGAGTTTTATAGTTGAGGGCAATTGAAAATGGTCATAGTTGAAGGGGTGTTAGTGTAATAACCCCTCTTTTCTTTTCTTTTTTTGGACTCCACGGTGGGTTACGTGAATGATGGATTAGTAACATATATATTGATAATGCCAAAAATTGGTAACAGTAAAGTAAAGCAATTTAGGAGAGAGAGGGAGAGAGAGTGAGAGACTATTTTTTGTATGTGGTTCGGCCCTGTTAATGAAGGTACCTACGTCCACGGGTGTGTCTGAGCACGTTCACTAGCAGATCACCGGCGGGCCTGGTGAGCCAACAAAGAGGGGCGGCACTACCAGTAATACCGGCCGGGAGTATGCATATAATGGTGAATTTTGTAGAGGTGCTGTGTAGACTACAGATTATTGGCCCCTTCAATGGGGGGTGAGAGGTCTCTTTTATAGATGTAAGAGACCTACTCATACATAGATAAGGAAGTATAATCCCATTAGGATGTGATTGACACCAATCAAGTAGGTTTCCTAATTGTATTAGGATGTGATTGACACCAATCAAGTAGGTTTCCTAATTGTATTAGGATTGATTGACATTAATTGTGGGGGTTTCCTAATTGGATTAGGAAACAGTTGCACTTTCCATTAGTCTTCCAAACTGAGTAGGAAACTGCCCATAATTTTGGGTGTATCAGCTGCCCCCCATTTTCAAGATTGGCCAGATGCTATATCGGGGCAAGTTTGGAAATCAGTTTGATGTTACTTGCCGCTGTCTGAGTGCCTGTGGAAGCTGCCTCGGGGCTTCTGAGCCTGGTGAGTCCTCGGGAACTGGCTGAGAGTTGAGTCCTTGCCTAGCTCAGAGTCTTTGAATGCTCGGGAAGTGACCGAGAGTTGAGACTCGGCCTACTTCGGAGTCTTTTTTGCTTGAGTTAGCTCCCAGGATGGTTATCTTCTGCCCGTAAACCTTCGTCAAGGCTGTGGGTAGAAGGATTTTACCATGTTGGAAAAGCCGACCTAAAGCGTATTGCTCTAGGGTCCTTTTTTCATGTTAACTCCCCAGGATGGTTGTCTTCCGCCCGGCCAGCCTTCGTCAAGACTGTTGGGAGAAGAGCTTGACCATGTTGGTGGAGCCGACCTAAATCACGGTGCTTTAGGGTCCTTTTGCTCCTCTATCGTCGGCCAACCTAAGAGATTTTAGTCACCTCTATCGTCGGTCTGGACCTAAGTGGAGTTAAAGTCTCTGAGTACTGTAGGTGCTCGGGTTGTCCAAGATTTTGACTTGGTTATCCGCGAGGCCTGTAGATACCCGGTGTGATTACCTGTTTAGTTCACTACGCCATCTTGCCCCCCAAGCTTTTGCTAAGACGAGGGTCTTAAAGAGGCTATGATCTGTAGGTAACCGACCTGGAACATGGTGGTTGCAGGGTCTTTTGAAGCTTGCCATCATCAGCCACCTAGGGGGTTTGCCCCCATCGTCGGCTGGACCTAAGCGAAGCCGGTGCCTCGGGCGTGACCCCGAGGTCTTTGGTGCCTGGGTTCGGAGCCCGAGGTCTTTTGAGTGCCTGAGTTCGGAGCTCGAGGTCTTTTGAGTTGCCTCGGGGTTAGGCCCGAGGTCTTTGCATGCCTCGGGGTTAGGCCCGAGGTCTTTGCATGCCTCGGGGTTAGGCCCGAGGACTTCGTAGATGCCTCGGGGTCATGCCCGAGGACTTTGTATGAACTCTGACAATCGGTGAAGCCTTACGCGGTGATCAGGCAAGTACCACTGTAGTCGGGCTCATCTAGAATGATGGAGACAGGGGGTCGGATCAGGATCATCGGGCTCTTGATTTTTATGTGCTGGAGGCAAAGCCGGAACTGCTTGATCCTGATCGATGTGAACTGGAGGTCAGGTCGGGACTGTCGAACCATGCCTGTTGTGAGCTGGAGGTCCGGTCGGGGCTGTCTGACCCGAACTGCTGTGAACCGGTGGTCGGGTCGGAATTGCCGGACTCAGACCGCTGTGAACTGGAAGAACTGTCAGAACTCCCGGGCTGATCTCGCTTTCGCTTACTTCTGGAAGACTCGTTGCTTTCTCGCTCGGTGTATTTGGTCTTCAGAAACTCTTCAGTGTCAATATATTTTCCAACCCTCTCAGAGAGCTCAACCAAAGTTTCCGGTCGATTTTTGTGGAACGACGCGGCGCACTTGGTGTGTTGAACTCCCGAGCAGAAGGCTAGGATGGCAATTGTCTCGTTCAGATTGCGGATTTGAAGCTTCTGTTGGTTGAACCGGTTGGTGAACTCCTTGAGGGACTCATTGTTCCGTTGTCTGACTGTCAGTAGCTGCATGTCTGGCTTTGGCCGCTCATGCATACCGGCGAACTGGTTGATAAACTGCTTGCTGAGTTGTTTGAAACTGCAGACCGATCGGGGCTCCAAGGAGTAGAACCACTGCATGGCCGGGCCTTTCAAAGTGCTGGGGAAGGCTAGGCAGTGTAGCTCATCGGAGTTGGTTGCTAGGGCCATCTGGACCTTGTAGGTCTGGACGTGGTCGACCGGGCTTCCCGAGCCGTTGTATGAATCTAGCCGAGGCTGCTTGAATTTGCGCGGGATGGAGAACCTCGTGATCTGGCTGGAGAATGGTGACTCTGTCTCGGTATTGGCTTGATTCGGAACACAGTTTTGATCAAGCTTTTTGGCCACTCCATCGATCTGCTTCTGTAAGTCCTTGATTCGGGCTTCCACTCCTTCCCGACCGGTATCTGAGGAACTGGTCGGGTTGGTGGAAGAGGCTTCTTCTTCATGGCGGGGTGCTGTCCTCTGGGATCGGGCTCGGCTATGACTTCGGGTAACCGTTCGCCTAGGGACAACTCGGCTCTTGACCGAGTGACCCCGGACTGATTCCCGGGCCATATGCTCCTGCCTTTCCTTTCGGGCACCACGCCCGCTGTTGATGTCTCTGGCATCCTCAACACGGGACGGGTTGGCTCGGGCACGTTGTCTGGTCAAGATTTGTTCTCGACCGTACGCAACGTTCCCGGGTCGCTTCCCGGCCGTTGGAGGATTGCTTTGCTGGGCTAGCAGTGCTTCGATCTGTTGCTGGATTTGACGCTGGCCCTCCAAGAGTTGTGTGAGGGTTGCGGTGATTTACTCAGATGTCAGGTTGGACTGATGCGCAGCCTTCTTTCCCTTCTTTGGTGGCATATTGATCAGTCAAGAATTTGTTGATAAGAAGAATTGTCGTTTCCCACAGACGGCGCCAAACTGATGATGCCAAAAATTGGTAACAGTAAAGTAAAGCAATTTAGGAGAGAGAGGGAGAGAGAGTGAGAGACTATTTTTTGTATGTGGTTCGGCCCTGTTAATGAAGGTACCTACGTCCACGGGTGTGTCTGAGCACGTTCACTAGCAGATCACCGGCGGGCCTGGTGAGCCAACAAAGAGGGGCGGCACTACCAGTAATACCGGCCGGGAGTATGCGTATAATGGTGAATTTTGTAGAGGTGCTGTGTAGACTACAGATTATTGGCCCCTTCAATGGGGGGTGAGAGGTCTCTTTTATAGATGTAAGAGACCTACTCATACATAGATAAGGAAGTATAATCCCATTAGGATGTGATTGACACCAATCAAGTAGGTTTCCTAATTGTATTAGGATGTGATTGACACCAATCAAGTAGGTTTCCTAATTGTATTAGGATTGATTGACATTAATTGTGGGGGTTTCCTAATTGGATTAGGAAACAGTTGCACTTTCCATTAGTCTTCCAAACTGAGTAGGAAACTGCCCATAATTTTGGGTGTATCATATATATCTCTTAAAGAGTTATAATAAATGTTTATGAAGAATTTTAGGACTCTTAACTAAATTCCTATTACTAATTTCTTAGTAGTATATGATTCATTTTACACTCGCGAAGTTTAAAAATTTTACCTTCCAATTATAAATCTTGCATTTAGCCTCCAATTAATACAAATATTTGAGAGCTAATCCATCTAAAAGCTCACATTTAATCAATAACTAATTAATAGAAGAATTTTAGTATTGTGAGACCCTAATTAACTAGAAAATAAATAAATATATAAATAAAATAATTTTAAACATTATTTTTTTTAATCCCTAGACCCACTGTTGTCAGAGGGAACCTAACAAACCACACCTAAAGAAATTTACCTAAGTATGTTCCTTGAGTAATTGTGTAACAATTTTTGCTTCTTTGATTAAAGTGGACCAGAATGGATTAATTGAGTATTGGATCACTGGATGAAACAAAGTCCAATCTAAATTAAGATAAATAAGGAAATCAAGTATTAGGAATAAATAAAGGAATTATGTATTAGAAATTAATCGTGTAGAAGAATAATATGAATTCACAAGCCTCTCAGTCCCAGGTTTACTTTTGGCCCTATTTGTTAAGATATTATTTTAGTTCTCTCTCTCTCTCTCTCCTCTCTCTTTTTTTTTTTTTTGGACTAGAAGACTAATGATAGTATTAAAGAACCTATTGGTATTATCTAATTTCTATTATACGTCTCTACTTCCCAAGTTCTCCATAACTTTGGACATTTTTTTTTACACTTTAATTAAGATTCACAAAACAGTCTACTCTTCGTGTTCTCTTAATAATGTGCTATGATGAACTAAACACGATTGATCTTTACCCAAGTGTGCACTTTCAAGCTTTGCATTGAAGATAATTATTATTCCTTACTCTTCTATTCATTCATTCAACTTACTTATAAATTTCATTCTCATTACTATTAATGTAATAGTTTCAATAACTTAATGGTCAAAATGAAAACAAAAAAACTATTAGTTATAGTAACATCAGTCCCCTTCTCATGACGGGACTTCTATTTACAGTTATTGGATTCAGTTTTCATTAAGGGTACTGAAGTAATTTCACAGACATAAAACTATACCCATCAATTCCTGATATCAATTCTTAGTATTACATAACTCTTTTTAAAGAATCTTGATTTGTTTTATTCTTCTTCTTCTTTTCTTTTTTCTTTTTTGGAGCTCTATGATGAGTTACTTACGATTTTGTTTATTCTATACCAACAATAATATAGGTAACTTCTATCGAACCTATTCTAGGTAAGATATGCATTGAAAAAATTTTAGGATTCAATTTCAACCACTTTAATATTTGGTAACCCATTTAACATAGAGTGCATTTTTCTCACTCTTGCTTATCCACCACTACCATGCTGACATGTGTCCTATTCCATTCCCATTTTACCCATGCGTTTAGCAACACAATTATTGATTGTAAAACTTAATTGAGTATTTTTCTTTATGAAAAGTTCTATTGTTATCTTTATTAGCAATAATTCGTAGAATTGTTATCATTGTTTAAGTTCCACAAGAAAGATAGGAAGTTAGCTAGACAAATTTAGCTTATGATTATAACCAATTAGGTGGTAAAATAAAATTTTACGCACATTTTTTGTACAATAAATTTGATAATGTACCACTTAATTGAAACAGTCACCACACTTAATTCTGCCATATGGCATACCATATCCTTTTGTAAGCATCTCTTTGTGACTCTAGCATTACTCTAATTGAAAATGCAGCAAAAAATCCATTGAATATCTTAATTGAAAAAATTCGACTAAAAATAATCACTAATTGCAGTCTATTTCAATACTTGAAATACTCATGTGTTATGTACAGCAAATTCAACTGCTTAAAATTTCCAGTACTAAAATTCAACACTTAATTTTCAATTTTATCAAATTAAAGGACACCCTTAGGCCCTTTTTAGCTCATGAACAAAGGAAAATATTTTCCTTAGTGTTTTCGTTTCTTTCCTATCCTTCAATATGTGCACCAAATAGAGCCTAAAAGTCTCTTTCGATATAGATGATCAATACATTTTCATAATTTTAGGACTTTAAATTAAATTAAAACTATCATCCTATTGGTTTTTTCTATTTTGGTCTTAGTGGATTCCATTTTTTTCCCTTCTTCTGTCATGTTTCAATGTCTTTTCTCTTTCTTTAGGTGAACTCCATGGATAAGCAATTACTTTCTAATATCAATTCCCGTTATAAAATTTTTTCTTATGTGATTCTTTCAATTATATTGGCAATTTGGCAATAGAGACTTTATGAAAAATTTTGGTTGAAGATTTTAAGAATTTTCAAGCCACACAGCACAAAAAGTTTGACCATCTTGAACGTCGAGGGCTCCCTCCCTAAATCCTTTTTGTAGGAATCAACTTTTAATGTATATAAAAAAATATTTAAGAAAGCTAGATCATGATTGATTTGTAACTTATTCTAATTAGAACATATGAAATAATTTTATAGTTTAATAAATTACTATACAAACACGGTAAATTAATGAAATAATAACATATGTGGTCATACAATAAATAAATATATAGTCATTATTAAGTAATGAGCAAAGAAAATAGTAAATTCAAAATATTAAAGATGTAAGAAAAAATTCGAGCTAGGACATGTGGTAACAATTAAATAGCAACATAAAAAAATTATTATTGAACAAATAAACAAATGGTCTAAGAAGAATAATTCAACAGTTTTTATTATTTTTACCCTATGAATTGATTGTTGTATGTAGGGGTGACAATTTTCGACACGACACGGCAACCCGACACGACCCGACACGAAAATAAACGGGTTTGGGTGACCCGTATAAGGGCACGGGTCATAAACGAGTCGACCCGTTTGACACGATTAATAAACGGGTTGAAGCGGGTCAACCCATCTAACCCGTTTGACCCGATTAAGTATTTAAGTGCAATTGGGGTATTTTTTTTTTAGTTTTAAAAATAATTTTTAATAATCTGGAAGTCTAAAATAAAAGTAATATAAAAAAATTAAAATTTTTTTTTTAAAAATTATTTTTTTGTTTTAGAGAAAAAAATATTTAAAATATATGTAAACTAAAATTGTTTTTTTTTTTTGCCAAAAAAAAAAGAGAGTAGTTACCAACTTACCAAACAAGCAAATTTATATATAATAATTAATAACTAATGTAATAAAAAAATAGTAATTAATAACTAATAAGGGACGAAGGAAGCTGGAGCCTGGAAGCATTCATGCATCAAGCATTGCATAAAAAATAAAAATAAAAAATAATTAAAAAATAAAAAAGAAAGAAAAAAAAGGGAGGAAGCACACTAGGATTGCTGGATTGGGAGGGAGACAAATTAGTCAATTAGATAAATAGAACTGTTAATCTTGATTCTTGTTGGATGGCAAGTGAAGAAATATTTTTTTACTGTTAGTAAAAACAATATTTCTTCTTATTCAGTTTGTGTGGATGTGCTTGGGTGTTAAGTTTATAATTGTTAGATATTGTTATATTTGTAGTATTTTGGTATTTAAGATGTACGTGTTAATAATTGATACATTTGAAGGAAGACTTGTTTGTGTTCTTAGTAGAGCCGTAAGCTTATTTCGAATAGTCGAACCGAGCTAACCGATTGGGTTTCTTAAATTACTTATAACTAAAAAATTGATCTGATTGCCAAAATTGGCAAAATAGATTGAACCGACCACTTCGGTTGGTTTTCAAAACATGAACAAAAAAAAATCGAAAATAAAAAAAGAAAAATTCGATTCGATCCGATCCGAATCGAACCGATGACACCCTACACGGGTTAGACGGGTTAAACGGGTGACCCGTATATGACCCGGCACGATTATAACCCGACACGATTATGACACGTTAAGAATGACACGATTATAACCCGACACGACAATGACCCGACACGATAATGACCCGACACGATTATGACCCGACACGACCCGATTGCCACCCCTAGTTGTATGTGCTTTGTGTATCTTTTTTATTGTGGAAGTTGCATGAATTCTTCTTCTTCTTCTTCTTCTTCTTCTTCTTCTTTTTATTTTATTTTTATTTTTTTTTATACCTAATTTAAGTGGTTTTTTTTTTAATCTTTTTTTTTCTTTTTTTCTTTTTTTATTTTGGCTTACTATTCCTAATTAGTTTTTAGATAGACACCGTTCACGTGCAACGCACGTGCGTTTAAACTAGTATATATATACGTGTATATATATACACTCAATTCTTTCAATTTGTGATATTGTTTCAACTTCAAAAACTTCATTGAAGTACTGGAAATTTTAGCAGTTAAATCCACCTTACTCTATGTACTTAAACTCAAAATTTCGAGGTGCAGAAGTGGTAAGAAAGATATTAGAAGTCGGTCCCACCTTTGCTCAAAAGACAGACAGGTATGGATCTTCCCCATTGCACTCTTCTTGTAGCAGGGGGCACTTTGAGATATCAACAATGCTTTTAAGGGTTGAACCAGACATGGCTGTTCAATTCAATGACCGTGGTTATACACCACTTCACTTGGCTGCAATAAATGGAAATGTTTCAATCCTTGAAGAGTTCATGTTAGTTGATCCGACTTCATTTCATTGTTGCACAAAAGGGGGAGAAACAGTGTTTCACCTTACTGTGAGATTCAACCAAGATAATGCTCTCAAATATCTGGCCAATGTTTTCAAGGACACCACTCTTTTTGATCAACCAGACCGTTATGGCAACACTTTCTTACACCTCGCGGTGGCTCTTGGACGATATTATGTAAGTCTCTGTTCCTATCTTTCTTGTTATACTGTAAGGCAATTTGGGTTATACAAGAAGCAGTTTTGTGGTTCAGCAAGAATCACCAATAATTCCAAAAGCGTAAGCTTGGAGTGAACGGATTCAAATAACATATACAATGCTTCAACACTTGACGTCGTGTCATGCGTGGAGAACCAACGAACAAAACAAACCAAACCAAACTCAATCATAATGGAGATAAACCACATGTTCTACATCACAGATAATGGCATCTATGCTGGGACCAAGAAAATTGGATCATTCCTATTCTAAAAATTGACAGTACAAGTTTTACTTGCTGTTAAACATAGAAAGGTTTTTTAATTGGTACTTCTTTGACGTCATTCCAGTTAGCAGGATACATCATCAATAAAACAAAAGTGGATGTGAATTATCAAAACAACAATGGACATACAGCACTTGATGTCCTTAAGGACCTTGACCAAATTGGAAGCACTTGGGAGAATCAGCATCTTGAAGACATGCTTAAAAAGGGTGGTGGTTTAAGAAGTCAATCATTGAATGCCAAAACAAATCATCTTTGTGAGCTGCATAAAGTTATGAACATAGAAGATTTCTACAATGTCCAACCACAACACGATGAACCTCTTGTTCAGGACTTGGTTAATCAAGATGACTTAATGCATGTGACAAATATGAAAGTTATTCAAGGCGAGGAAGAAAAACATGAAAATGAAGATCAGAATCAGTCTGAAGATAATAATACTGAAATTTCTCAAGCAAACTTGGATCGTCACAAGCAACTGAGCAAAAGACACAGGAACAAGTTGATCCAACTATACAATCACAATGAAAAGCAACATAATATGCATCAGGTGCTATGCTCTTCTTAGTTACAAAAATTTGTTTGCCTTTATTTTCTTTTCAATTTTGATTTTCATGAAACTTATTGGCTATTATCAAGGTAGTTAGGGATACCTATATAAACAACCCTCACTTCACATCTTGGCATATACACTCTAGTCCTCATGCAATCTTTTTATATCTATACTGTTAGATTCTATTAGAAAGTTTGTTATTTTTTGGAAAATTTTAAAACCGAAGACTTGTCCACCCCACGTCCAACGTATGTGAATGATGAGAAGAACTACTTGTGCTAAATTGCTGATAGTTGGATCCTAGAGCTGTTTTTTCTGATTCTGGCAAGTGGCAACTTTGCTATTTTTTGGACAATTTTCAAAAAAGACTTGTCCACCCCATATCCAGCATATATATATATATATGTATATGTGAACCACGACTTGGATCTTGAAGCAGCATTTTCTAATATTACCTTAACGTAAACAATTTCCCTCGCCTCATGGTACTACAGGCCAGACTGTTCCAATCCATCTCTCTCTCTCGCTCTCTCTCTCTCTCTCTATACGAATTTATAGATAAACATATTCATTTATCTAATGTTGGATGTTCTAGTTCTTAAAAAATTTGTTACAATTTTAGTTTTACGTTGATTTGAAGAATAGATTCAATTCATTAAGCATGGTCAAGTTAAAATTTTGGATAAAAAGCATTTTGCCCCCTAAAACTATACACACTTTTGCAATTCATACTCCGAGCTTTAAAATGTTGCAATGTCCCCTATAACTATTTTTAGGGTTGCAATGTCCACCAGAACTTCAAAAAGTTGAAATGTGATGGAATTTGCTCTTATGGGACTCACACACTAAATTTCAAAGGCATTTATGACATTTCACTATCCTCTTCTAAATTAACAATCATAAAAATCATAAAGAAAACCAAATGTGATGGCAGGCTTGACATTGCAACACGAAAGATAGTTCAGGGGGATCATTGCAACATAAACGATAGTTCAGGTGGGACATTTCAACTTTTTGAAGTTTAGGGAGATATTGCAATCCTAAAGATAGTTCAGAGGGAACATTGCAACTTTTTAAAGTTCGGGGTGTGAATTGCAAAAGCGTGTATAATTTGAGAGGGCAAAATGCTTTTTACCCTAAAAATTTCTTGTTGTTTCTTAAATCTGTAATTAAGGTGTGCATGATTTGTTTCAATCCCAGGAATCACTACAAAATGCCCGGAACACGATTACACTCGTGGCCATCCTGATTGCTACGGTCGCTTTCACCGCAGGAATAAGCCCTCCTGGCGGTGTCTACCAAGACGGTCCATTGAAAGGAAAGTCCACTGTTGGACGAACAACCGCGTTCAAGGTCTTCATAATAAGCAACAACCTCGCGTTGTTCACTTCTCTATCTATAGTGATTGTTCTTGTTAGTATCATCCCCTTCAAAAGAAAACCGTTAATGACTCTTTTGGGCATAATTCACAACGTCATGGGACTTGCAGTGTCTTTCATGTCCATCGCTTTTGTTGCAGCCACATGGGTAATCGTCCCACGCGGTCGGGGGACAAATTGGACATTGCAGGCTTTACTCTCAATCACTGCTGGGACCATAGGATCCATTTTTCTTGGTCTGGGGGTAATGTCAGTGAACCATTGGTTAGAGAAGAAGAATTGGAGGGACGAAGAAGCCAAGAAGAAGGATGGTCTGGAAATGAACAAAAATGGTAAAACCATCTTGGAAGTCCAAAATGATGGTCTAGAAATGAACAACAATGCTAATACCATCTTGGAAGTCCAAAATAGAGGATCGCTATCGATTAAATCTGGAAATTTTGATTCTAGTGAGCGCTACAGAAGACCACTATCAACTAATTCTGATTTGATCTTGGAAGTCCAAAATAAAGGATCGCTATCAATTAAATCTGGAAATTTCGATTCTAGCAAGCACATCAGAAGATCACTATCAACTAATTCTGATTTGCTCTCTGCTTCATCTCGTGGATATCATCCGATTAGTAGTCCTACTAATTGTCTATGCCCGTGTTCTTGTTGGTAAATTGCACGTTCATTCTTGTTGTACTCAGAATTTATAAATAAACTAGTAGAGCAGCACATGCTATGCACGTGCCTGTCAAATGTTCGAGTTTTTCTCTTAAAAATAAAGCACCGCCTAATATTAGAGAATTTATTCAAATTATATTTATATTGGCATGTGTGTGCAATAAGACCAAAATGATTATTATGATACAAATTATAACTAAAAGAGCAAAATATAAGCATATAACTATATATGTGTGTGCGCGTGTTTGTAATGAAAATATTAAATTAACCATTTAAAAAAAAAACAGTTGTGCCAAAAGATGACCATTCTATAAATTTTCTTACAAAAATTGAGCTATATGTAAATATCATGTAAGTAGCCATTTTTGTTGACTATTTTTTATGCCAATTGTAACTATGGTTGCAAAAGTTTATTTTTTTTCTTACAAAAATGAACCTGTAGGTAAATTTTATGTAAGTAGCCATTTTTATTGACTCTCTTTGAAGCTAATTGTAATTATGGCTGCAAAAATTGATTTTTTTTACAAAAATTGGCTTATATGTAAATATTATGTAAGTAGTCATTTTTTAAACACAGGGGTAATTTCGGCAATCCATATTATTTGACACCTACTTGCTTGGTAGAGAGTTGTTCTTATAAAAAATGACATATATCTAAATGTTATGTAAGTAGCTATTTTTGCTGACTTTTTTTTAAGCCAATTGTAATTATGATTACAAAAGTTGATTTTTATCTTCAAAAAATTGGACCTATATGTAAATAATATGTAAGGTTGCAAAAGTTGATTTTTGTCTTACAAAAATTGGACCTATATGTAGATATTATGTAAGTAGCCCTTTTTGTTGGTTTTCGTCTTACAAAAATTGGACCTATATGTAAATATTATGTAAGTAGTCATTTTTGTTGACTTTTTAAAACCAATTATAATTATGGTTACAAAGGGCAATTTGGGAATTTAGAAATCTAAGTAGCCATTTTGTTGAGCCTTTTTGAAGTCAATTATAATTATGGTTACAAAGGCTTACAAAAATTGACCTATATATAAATGTTATGTAAGTACCCTTTTCTAAACGCATGGGCAACTTCGACAATCCATATTATTTGACACATGCTTGCTTGGTAAAGAGTTGTTCTTATAAAAAATAAATGACCTAATATCTAAATATTATGTATGTAGTCATTTTTGTTAACTTTCTTTAAGCCAATTGTAATTATGTAAGTAGACATTTTTGTTAGCTCTTTTTTAAGCTAATTATAATTATGGTTACAAAAGGCAGTTTGGGAATTTAGAAATGTAAGTAGCCATTTTTATTAACTATTTTTGAAGTTAATTTTAATTATGATGGCAAAGGGCAGTTTGGGAATTTCAAAAAATTCGTGTCCGTAGGGCACATGAAAATAGGGTTCTATTAATATGTGCCCTTAGGCCACATGTTAAAGAGTTAAAAATAGCTAGAAATATAAATAACTGAGTGACTTTTAGCCACAAAAAAAAAAAGGAAAAAAAGAAATAAATGAGTGAAACTCGTACCTACCTTTTTATCAATGTTGGTTCTTCATGTGTTTAGGAGTACTATTTTAAGCTTCTTAACATCCTTAACATGTGCCCTAAGAACATATGTTAACATTTCTTATGAAAATAAGGAGAAAAAGGAGAAAACAAAAAATAAAGAAAACAAAAGAAAACTCATGTAGTCATGCTCATGTGTTGTACGAGATATTGTTGGAAACAAAATGGTGGGCCATACTTAAAAAGTAGGCGGCAGATTTTTAACGTCACGGCAAGTTTCCACCTCCGTAAATGAAGAATGCATTTCTATCTCATTAATGGCCCCACCATCTATTCTTGCTCTGCTGGTTAGTGAGTCTTAGGGCTTACCCTCTCTCTAAGTCTTATATGTACGTGTGCGTTTATATAATATATATCAGAGGGCAATTTGGGTTATACGAAAAATTCGCGCAGCTTCAAAATTTGTGCAGCAGCTTTAAGCAAGTAATTGCTCTGTTTTTATATGATATTAGATACAACATTTGTTGGTCTTTCCTTGAGACTTTTTTAAATAATTCCAAGCATATTCCCTTTGACTCTCGGACTACTTTACCCAACCTCTGCATTTTGGAAATAAAAAAGATAACTGATTAATGGAATATTTTTAAACCACTCTCAAAAACCAGTGTTTTCTATTCTATGTCGAATCAATTTGTAAATTTAAAAAAAAAAAAAAAAAAACAAATGACTAAAGAAATCCGAAATTAATTTTTTTTTAAAAAAAAGGTGGTTGATAACATGTAAAGTTGAAAAACATATGGTATCTTGTCGGGGAGAAAATATTGGGTATCATAGGGACATTATGTGAGATTTTATCCTCTCTCACATGATTTTAAATTTGCTGAGGTGCAAAGTTTTTTTGTTGAGTTGGACCATAGAAATAGGGGGCCAAGTGTATTAATGCATGCTCCTAATTGATTTGTGATACCATTTAAGATTATGCAACAGTGACATTCAATATTTACACCTCATCGGGGGCCGGACCTATGTTGGGGTCGGAGCTCGTAAAATATTTGGAATAGAATTTTAGTAAAACTTACCTTATATTGGAACATATGGTTTAAAAACCCAAATCGTTTTTAATTTTGGTTAAAACTCCTTAAATGATAAAATCAAATGAATCAACTCCTTTGACCAACTCCTTATTAATGCAGATTGTTAGAGAGAGAGAGAGAGAGAGAGAGAGAGAGCGACAAAAAAAGGAGAAAGGGGAGGGAGGTGGAGGCGATGAACGGTGAGGCAGCCGCCTGCCAGTTGACGGACGACGACAGATGGTGGTGAGGTGCGATGGTGGTGAAGAGGTGGCAACTAGTTGATGATGAAGGTTCGATGGTGGTGACGAGGCGGCATCTGATGAGGCTTCGATTAATTCCATTTTATTGTGATATGCACAATAATAGATCTGATATGATCTCTATCATGGTCCAATTGATACTTAGCAGCAACAAGTTGTCTTCATTCGTCATTCTTATCTATAGAGAGTAACTCCACAATCACAATCTTTAACAGTCAATGTCATTAGGCCTTCATTTCTTACACTAGTTACTCCATTTTGAGTTGGTTGATTAGGGCAGATGATAGTTGGCTAAGCATTTATGGCTATTTCTCACTCTCATACATAAACTCTATAAGTAATGAATTGTGGGCATTTAGATCCCTTTGTCTCAATTTTATTCATGAAATTTCTTACGAAGTTGTGTGAATTTTTGAAATTGGAATTTTTTGATGAAAAAAAGTTTGTGTGAAATTTCTTAGAAAGTTATGTAGAAAAAGTAATGTGAAATTTCACGTTGAAAAAGTTGTGTGAAATTTTACATAACTATTAGGAAAACGAAAGTGGGTTAATTTAGGCTTTGGTTGGGAGGATTTTTTGGGCTTTGCTGGTTGTGTGAAATTTTACACTGAAAAAATTTGTGCAAGATAAAAAGTTGTGTGAAATTTCACACTGAAAAAAGTTGTGTGAATTTCACATAATAAATTCTGGACAAACAATTAGATTATCACTCTCTCTCTCTCTCTCTCTCTCTTACACTCTCTCTCTTTTTGGAATGAAATTTCACATTAATAAAGTTGTGTGAAATTTTCACATAATTAATTCTAGAGAAACGCTAAGACTATCATCCCTCGTTCTCTCTCTCCCTCTCACATTCTCTCTTTTTCTGGAAAGAAATGAAATTTCACCCAGAAAAAGTAATGTGAAATTTCACATAACTTTTTTCAGTGTGAAATTTCACATAATTTTTTATTTTTTTTATTTTTTATTTTTTTTTCCAGAATTTCATAGCGATAATGGTACTTGTTTGATAGATCTCATCGAGCACGTACCGAAAATATTAAATTTACATAAAAATGATTTCGAGATCAAAAGTTATGGATTTTTAAAGTTTTGAATTTTTTTTTTTTTTTTTTTTTGAAAAGTTTGTTAGGAAAGTCACGTTGTAACAGCTTGCTCAAAATGAAAGAGCGGTCATGAGTTTCACGAGTTGGGCAAATGTGCCCCAAAAAAATTATAAGGAGTTTTCACTAAATTGATTTGTTGATTGGATCTAACACCAAAAAAGTTCCTAAACAAGGAGTTTCGACTAAATCTCCCAAAAGATGTTGAAGTCAAGTATTGGAGTTTATGGAGTGGTTGACAATGATTATTAAATTCTTGGTGGGTGACAATTTTGCATTTCAATGTGCTGCAAATGATGGTCCAGATTAGGAGTTTTTCCCTCATCTTGCATCAATGGTCGTATGTTAACATGTCACTTGATATAGTTTGTTTATGTGATTTCTTTTAACTATTTTTATGTGCAAAGTTATGTGAAATTTCACGTAATTTTTTTTGGTGCAATTTTGCTCACCCTAAAATGCTCACCTAACTCTTCCATTGGCTAATGCAGTAGGACCTATGACTTTGTGCCTTTAATTATTCCTTGTTTATGTTGGGATGACTTGTAACACACAATGCAAACATACACAGAAACAAGAAACAGAGAAACCACGACACAAGATATACCCTGTGATTCGGCCAAATTGCCTACGTCCACAGCCTCTCACAGCAGTTCACTATATTCAAAGATCAGAAAAGATTACAAGTTTTCTCTCTCAAAACACAGCACTCAACAACTGTGGCTGCACAAAGAAGGGATAATATATCCCACTAGGGTTACACTAAAAATTACTAAAATACCCTTGGGCTGAAATAAACCCAACTCGGGGGGCCCGACCCCCAAACCCCTGGTATAAAAGTGGATCAGACTTCACAAACCCAACAATCTCCTACTTGAAGACTGATCTGAGTGAGAAAGAAACCGTTTCACCTCCATCAAAACAAATAGTGCTGGTGTGAGAAATCATTGTCTTCTAGTCTTGAAGACAAATAGAAGTTGAACATGTCTTCAGCTTCTCCACACTGACAACCTTGGTAAACACATCCGCAAGATCATCTTTTGTATGAATTTTCTCCAAAGTGAACTGTCCATCCTCCAAAAGTGAAAGAATAAGATGGTACTTGATGTCGATGTGCTTGGTTCTCGAGTGAAAAGCTGAATTCTTTGCAAGATGAATTGCACTTTGGCTATCACTGAACAACTAAGAACCCCCGTCTTGTTCCTTACCAATTTCTTTCATGAAATTCCTTAACCATACCATTTCTTTGCAAGCCTCAGTGGCTGCCACATACTCTGCCTCTGTCATGGAGATCGTTACAATTTTCTGTAGCCTAGAGACCCAACTGACTGTTGCACTGGCCAAAGTAAACACATACCATGTAGTGCTCTTTCTGCTGTCAATATCCCCTGCTAAATCTGAATCCACATAGCCCTGAATACGAATGTTTGAACCATCATAACATAATGCCACATCTTTAGTGCCTCTAAGGTACCTTAGAATCCACTTAACACCTTCCCAATGATCCTTGCCTGGATCTGCCATAATTCTGATCACTACTCCCACTGCATGAGCAATGCCTGGCCTTGTACAGACCATATCATACACCAAGCTGCCTACTGCTGATGCGTAAGGTACTCTAGCCATGTACTTACGATCTTCATCTGTGACTACTGCTTGATCTTTGGAAAGTCTGGAGTGACTTGCCAAAGGAGTGCTAACTGGTTTAGCATTTTCCATGTTAAACCTTTTCAGAACCTTGCCCACATATTATGCATATGATAGTTCCAACTTCCTGTTTACCCTGTCCTTGCTGATTCTCATCCCAAGAATTTTTTTGCATTTCCCAAATCCTTCATAGCAAATTCCTTGGACAACCGTGCCTTGAGATTTGAAATCTCTTCTATGCTTGATCCTGCAACAAGCATATCATCTACATACAAAAGCAGTATGAGATAAGATGTAGTAAGTTTCTTAAAATGCAGCAATGGTTTGAATGACATCTACTAAAAGCAGCTTTTGCCATAAAAGTGTCAAACTTTCTATACCACTGCCTTGGGGCCTGTTTCAACCAATATAGACTTTTCTTAAGCTTACATACCAAATTCTCTTTCCCTTTCACCACATTGCCTTGTGGTTGATGTATATAAATGTCCTCCTCCAAATCACCATGGGGGAAGGCGGTTTTGACATCCAATTATTCCAATTGCAAGTTCTCAGCTGCTACAATACTTAGCACAGATCTGAAAGTAGAAATTTTAACAACAGCAAAAAAAAAAAATTATGTTTAGTCAATACCTGGTTTCTATTGAAACCCTTTTACTATCAACCTTGCCTTGTACCGATTGCTTCCATCAGATTCTTCCTTTATTCTATAAACCCATTTGTTGTGCAAAGCTGACTTCCCCTTTGGCAGCTGGACAAGATCCCACGTCTGGTTTGATGAAAGAGAATACATCTCATCATCCATGGCATGCTCCCACTTCTCCCTTGTCTCAACCTGTAAAGCTTCCACAAAACATTCTGGTTCACCACAATCAGTTAATAACAAAAATTTCATTGAAGGTGAATAGCGCATTACTGGCTTACTAACTCTAGTAGACTTCCTCGGAGGGGGGTTTGTGGTTCCTCCTGCGGTGTAGGTTGTATGTTCACATCTTGGGTCTTCAAAACAATCTTATCTGAAATCTCCTCAAACTCTACAAAATCTGAATTTTCAGTAGTCTCCTTTTGATGATCAAGTCTATCTTTATACAAAACAGACTCACTGAACACTACATCCATACTCCTCTCTGTTTTCTGTTTTTCAATGTCCCACAGTCTATACCCATAACTATCAGTGTCATAGCCAATGAAGTAACACTTCCTAGACTTAGGATCATGCTTACCCCTATTCTCAGGTTCAACGTGTACATAAGCAGTGCAACCAAAAATACAAAGATGAGAGAGATTTACCTCTTTTCCAGCCTAAGACTCTTCTGGCAAACCACAATTCAAAGCAACTGAAGGTCCCCGTTGATCAAATACATAGCAGTGTTTACTGCATCGGCCCAGAATTGCTTAGGTAGCCCAACATTTATTCTCATGCTCCTTGCACGCTCTAGGATCGTCCTATTCATGCGCTCAGCCACTCCATTCTGCCTTGGCTTCCTCGGGATTGTTTTCAGTCTTCTAATCCCATTTGCAGCACAATATGACTCAATGTCATTATCGCAATACTCACCACCGTTATCGGACTTGAGACACTTTAGCTTTAACCCTGTCTCATTTTCAACCAAAGCTTTCCAATTCGTGAAAGTACCAAACATATCAGATTTACGCTTAATTGAAATACACCAACAATTTTCTAGTAGCACCATCTATGAAAGTGACAAAATAGCGAGAGCCACCAGAGAAGGTACCTTAGATGGTCCCCATACATCAGTATGGACCAATTCCAGTCGTTCTAATTTTGGAGTCCTTGCCACCTTGGTAAAACTGACTTTCTTCTATTTTCCCAAAATGCAATCTTCACAAAAGTCCAGATCAAGATACTTCAACCCAGGTAGTTTCCCTCCCTTCATCATCACCTTCATTCCTTTCTCACTCATGTGACCAAGTCTTCTATGCCATGTACTGGTATCAATTCCAGACGACGCCACTGTTATGCCAATGTAGGTACCCGAGGAGACATATAGGGTGTCTTCTTTCTTACCACGAGCCAAAACCATGGCCCCTTTGCTCATCTTCCAAGAATCTGCCATGAATGACGTTACCACTCCAGTTCCTAACAACTGCCCAACCGAAATCAAGTTCCTTGTCAAATTAGGCACATGTCTGACATCCTTCAAATTTAACACTATCCCATTGGTTTGAGTAATCTGTACATCACCCTTCCCAACAATATTGCAGGCCTCGTCATCACCTAAATAAACTTTTTCAAAATTTCCCTACGCATAATTCTAAAGGACATCCATGCGTGGGGTGGCATGAAATGAAGCTCCCGAGTCTACAATCCATGACTCACTGCGAGAGTCTGCTACACAAATCAAGGCATCACTATCCTCATCTTCAACAATGTTTGCAGTGTTCCTACCCCCTTGATTATTTCCATTCTGCTGCTTTCTCGAATTTTTGCAATCTCTCTTGTAATGCCCTTTTTAACCACAATCCAGCATTCAGCTGATTTCTAATCACGTCCGCGAGATTTTGATCTCCGTTTTTGCGATTTTGATCTCCCACGAGAACCATTGTTCCAGTTTTTATTGTTGCCCATGTTCAATTTTCTGCCTCTTTCTTCTACATTCAATGCTGAACCAGAAGTTGAGTCTTCCCTTAAAGATCTCCTACGAGCTTCTTCTCCCAAAACAAATCCAGCCACATCTTCAAATTTTAGCACCGAGGACCCGGATGAATTGCTTATTGCCACAACCAGTCCATTCCAACTGTCCGGCAAACTTGACAGAAGTAACAAGGCTTGTACCTCATCATCAAACACAATTTTCACAGACTCTAATTGGATTGTTATGGTATTGAACTCGTTCAAATGTACGGCAATGATAGCATCATCTGCCATCTTTAGATTGAACAACTTCTTCATCAAATAAACTTTATTGGATGCAGAGGACTTTCGTGCATCTTTTCTAGGGCTGCGAGCAACCCTGCTGTCATATTCTCCTTTGCGATGTTCGAAGCAACCGATGATGACAAACTCAATCGTACGATTCCTAGGGCCTTACGATCTAGAATAGCCCAATCTTCGTCTTTCATATTTGATGGTTTTGTGCCTTTGATGGATAGGTATAGATCCTTCTGGTATAGCACATCTTCAATCTGCATCTTCTAGAAAGCAAAGTTTGAACCATTGAACTTCTCAATCTTAACCTTCCCTTCCTCTGTCATTGTAAGTCACTGGTCTACAACATCGCTCTGATACCAATTGCTGCGAATATGACCTGTAACACACAATGCAAACACACACAGAAACAAGAAACAGAGAAACCACGACACAAGATATACCCTGTGGTTCGGCCAAATTGCCTACGTCCACAGCCTCTCACACCAGTTCACTATATTCAAAAATCATAAAAGATTACAAGTTTTCTCTCTCAAAACATAGCACTCAACAACTGCGGCTGCACAAAGAAGGGATGATATATCCCACTAGGGTTACACTAAAATTACTAAAATACCCTTAGGCCGAAATAAACCCAACTCGGGGGGCCCGCCCCCGAACCCCTGGTATCAGAGTAGATCAGACTTCACAAACCCAACAGTTTAATCCTGGATCCCACTGCATTAACCAATGAAAGAGTTGGGTGAGCAATGGGTGAGTAATTTTGGGGTGAGCAAAAATGGATTCAATTTTGGGGTGAGCAAAGTACATTTTATGTGCACATAGCATTACCCTTTCATTTAATGGTACTTGTTATGTGAAAATTTTAAATTTCACAAAACTAAGGGTGTAAACGGTTCAGTGTGGTTTTTGGCAAAATCGGTCAGTTCAGTTCGATTCGAAGTGTGTAAAATTTCGGTTCGGTTTTGGTTTTATACTACACAAACTAAATGAATTCTGATCGAACCGATCGATTCAGTTCGATGTGTCGGTTTGGTTTGGTTTGGTTTTCTTTCACCCCTACACAGAACCCTCATATGTGAATTTTACATGATTTTTGGGCATTGCTCGTTATGTGAAATTTCACACTAATTAAAAAGTTGTGTAAAACAAAAAGTTGTGTAAAATTTTACCTAATTAATTATGGAGAAACATTGTGATAACCTCTCACTCTCTCTCCTCTCTTTATGAATGAAATTTCATTACGAGGTAAAACAAAAGTGAGTTAGTTTAGGCTTTGATTAAGAGGGATTTTTGTACTTTGCTCGTTGTGTGAAATTTCACACAGAAAAATATAAAACAAATAGTTATGTGAAATTTCACACAATGAAATTTTCACGTAATTAATTTTGTGAAAAATTAAGGTTTCTCAAATAAAGTTGTGTGAAACTTGTTTGGGAGTCTGTGATTTTTGAAAGATATGTGAAATTCACCTAATAGTTATGTTAAAAAAGTTATGTGAAATTTCACGTTGGAAAAAATTGTGTGAAATTTCACCTAATTAGTTATGTTAAAAAAGTTATGTGAAATTTTCACATTGGAAAAAATTGTGTGAAATTTTACAAAACTATTATGGAAAATCAAAAGTGGGTTTATTTAGGCTTTGTTTGAGGGGAATTTTCGTGCTTTGCTCGTGTGAAATTTCACACTGAAAAAAGTTGTCAAATTTTCGCCTAATAAATGATGGAAAAATATTGGGATTATCACACACACACACACACACACACACTCTCTCTCTCTCTCTCTCTCTCTCTCTCTCTCTCTGTGGAATAAATTTTCACACCGTAAAAAGTTGTGTGAAATTTCACATGCTACTGGAGAAAGAGTGAGATTACCACTCTATCCCTCTCTCTCTGGAATGAAATTTCACACTAAAAAAGTTGTGTGAAATTTCACATAATTTTACAGCAACAATGACACTTGTTTGATAGATCTCGCCGAATGGATTCTTAAAATATTAATTTTACAAATATATATATATATATATATATAATTATGGATTGAAAGTTATGGATTTTTAAAGTTTGATTTTTTTATTTTTATTTTTTGAAAATTTAGTTAGGAGAGTCCAAACTCTTAGTGGGCTGGATATGAACAATGGACGTGAGTTTCACGATGGGTAATTTGTCCGATACAAATATGTATGCTTGTGAAATTTCACATAAAAGATCTGTGAAATTACACAATATTAGAAAATTTCCTCCTTATTTTCCTTTTGTTTTTGTTGTTTCTTGATGTCTACAGAAGTTCATTGGGGGTGGAATCCCTTACCACTAGACACTAGTCCATCCATTGGTCTCGCTATGTGAAATTTGAACTAATTTTATATAACTAATTATGTGAAATTTGGAGATGGACGCTTGTATACATAATTCAAAGTTTGAAATTTCACATACCTTTTTCTTTTTACAAATTTGACATTGATAAAAGTTGTGTGAAATTTCACATTTTTTTTATGTGAATTTTCACATAACTTTTTGGTCTAGAATTTCATAGCGTCAATGGTACTTATTTGATAGATTACACTTTACACCCTTGCAATTTGGATATGATGTCATTTTGGTCTCTACAGTTTCAATTTTGTCAATTTGATCCTTACAGTTTCAGTTTAGGTTCAATGTAATCCATTTATAAAAAAATTTTACATTTTTTTTATTTCTACAGAAATAGGTCATCTAGACTGATGCACAGGTGAGGCATCATCAGGGCCAAAATGATAAATTTACTTAGATAAATTACACTTTACTCACCTTTATTGAACCAAAATCTGTTAAAAATTATAAGAAAAATTTGATGAATAAACTACATTAAATCTAAACTGAAATTGTAAGAATAATTGACAAAATTGAAACTGAAAAGACAAAAATGAAATCACTTCCAAACTACAAGGGTGTGAACTACTATTATTTAGTGTAAAATTTGTGACATTTAAAGGGTGGCAAAATTTTTACATTTACAATAATGCATACATTGTATCAAGCGGCTAACATTCATGTGGCATCAAGTGGCTAACATTTGAATGCAGAAGGCACTTGAGCACCTATTCAACCACCGACGGATATAAATATGTCCAAAAAAATTACATTGGAGCTTTCCGTAAACTAAATTACGGGTTGGTCTTATAACTTAGAAAGTATATAATTTAGGCTCTAAGACTAATTAACACTATTTGGAAATACTTTCACATAAATGTGATATTTAGACTCCTGAACCCTTCAGCTGCTCTGCATTTAGACAAACTTTTGATATGTATATACAATTATTAAACAACCATTCCAAATTTTTGAAAACATCAATACATATCTGTGATGTTATAAATAGAGTGACCCATTTTTTTTTTTGACCATCTTGACAAATTACAATAAGCACTCGCATCCAGTATTATCGAAGAAAAAAAATGTGATAAACGGAAAATCTAACCCAACAAAATATATAAATAGACTCAAAAAAAATTTCCCTCGAGAGTGCTAACCTTGAACCCCTATAAGTGCACCGTTATATGCACATCCACTGAACATTGCCCCCAACTGTAAATTTTTGGGTTCCTGTGTAAAGATCATCCTTTTTTCTCTCTACCTGGACAAAATTCTTCTATCATTTTGTTTAATATTTCAAAAGAATGGCAACAGGCAAGTATACACTCCACAAAACACGCTATATTAAATACTTTCTTATAATAATGATTGCGTGCAAAGCACGGACTAACCCTAGTATATAATTAGTAACATTATGTTTCTTAAATTCTTCAATATGATTCTCAACACGTGAGAATAAAACCATCTTCAATAATATTAAAACCCCTTTAACATACTTAAATAAAAAAATCAAGTGAATAGCTACGACATGTGTTGAAGTTACATTTGGATGGCAAACTTGGGAGGCATAGCATTTTATGTTGGTACATATACGTACCATGATTTCTTTAAGCACGAGTTAGGACTCTAAACTTATGTTCTAGAGGCTGGAATAATTATCTGGACTCCGGATTAATTCTTGTGTGATCTTTAAATTTGCATATATTGATGTGATCTTACGACTAGTCTAATCCATGTCCATTTTAGACTTTGAAATCCACACTTAATTTAAGTTTTGTTTGGTTATTGGATTTATTGGGGGGAAAAGGAAATATAGAGGAAAATATTTTTTGGGCAAATTACACTTTAGTCCATTAAACTATAACCTGTTTTCAATTGGCTTGATAAACTTTTTTTTTTTTTGCAATTGGGTCCTTGAACTTCAAAAATTCATTCAATCAGACCCAAATTTTGACAATGTTAGCTTAAACTATTAAAAATTGTCACGTACGTTGCGTGTAATGCTTACCTGTCACATGTTAGGTTAAAATAAACACGAGAGATTGTGAATAGTGCAAAAAATTGCATTCAGTCAAATCTGAATTCGTGTTCAATCAAATTAACACATTCGACTAGATCTAAAATTGCATTCAATCATACCCAAAATCACATCATTTTTAGCCATTCACAGTTTCCCGTGTTTGTCTTAACCTAACATGTGCCAGGTAAGCATTACGCGCTACATACGTGACAATTTCTAATTATTTAAGCTAAGAGTGTCATAATTTGAGTCTGATTGAATGAATTTTTGAAGTTCAAGGACCCAATTGTAAAAAAAAAAGTTTATGGACCTAATTGAAAATAGGTGTATAGTTTAATGGGCTAAAGTGTAATTTGGCCATATTTTTATTCTCTTAAATATTAAGAAAAATAAGAAAGAAAAAAGTAAGTTGAGAAAATAAATAAACATTTTTTAATATTGTTAGTCAAGTCCCTTCCTTTGTTCATATTTAATGCATAATTACGTGTAGAAATTATATGACACATGTTGAAAATTGTAAATCCAAAAAGCAATTTTTAGGAGGGTAAATTTCATAAACACCCCCTGTACTAGGACCCTTTTTTTACTAATACCCCTGAACTATTTTACCCCTTACAAATCCACCCCTCTGGAGTATGTGTACATGACACAAAGGGCCCTTCCATCTATTGGCTGTCCAAAAAACAAACAAAAATTGGTATGTGCTAATCACATGACCTAATTTAGTGGCACAATGGACTATTTTTCCTTTAGGCCAGTCCTCTCTCTCTCTCTCTCTCTCTCTCTCTCTCTCTCTCTCTCTCTCTCTCTCCCTCTCTGTCTGTCTAATGTGATATAGTCTCTCTATCTCTCTCTCTCACACATTCCACTACACTACCCAAATCTCCACCATGACCACCACCAGCCATCACCGGCTACCACCACCAACCATCACACCACCATACCACTCAATTGCCACCACCACAACACTGAACTTCCCACAAAGTAAGTTGAAAAAAATAATAAACATTTTTTATTATTGATAGTCATTTCCCATCCTTTATTCATATTTGAGGCATAATAACGTGTAGAAATTATATGACACATACTGAAAATTGTAAATCCAAAAAGTAATTTTAAGAGGGAAAATTTCATAAACACCCCTTGTACTATGATCCTTTTTTACGAGTACCCCTGAACTATTTTACCTGACAAATCCACCCCTCTGGAGTATGTGTACATGACACAAAGGGCCCTTCAATCAACTGGTCGTCCAAAAAACAAACAAAAATTGGTATGTACCAATCACATAACCTAATTTAGTGGCACAATGGACTATTTTTCCCTTAGGCCAGTCCTCTCTCTCTCTTTCTCTCTGAAGTGAATAGTAATATAGTCTCTATCTCTCTCTCACACATTCCATTGCACTACCCAAATCTCCACCATGACCACCACCAGCCATCACCGACTACCACCACCAACCATCACACCGCCATTGAAACCAATCACACTACCATACCACCCAATTGCCACCACCACAACACCGAACCACCCACATCAAATCACCACCACTGCGCCACCAACTTACCATCACCTAAACCCAATACAACCCAAATGCCTCCACCACACCACCGAACCATCCACACCACCAATTCCCCCTCTCTCTCTCTCTCTCTCTCTCTCTCTCTCTCTCTCTATCTCTCTCTCTCTGTGTGTATTTGTTCGCTTTGAGAGGATGACCTTTTGCACATTTTCGTTAATCCATGAACAGGATCTATATAGACTGAAAAGCTTTACTAATAAGGGGGGGGGGGGGGGGGATGGGTGCCAAATAGAATAATCAGGGCGGGGCTCTCAATTCCTGCGCACCCCTAAACTACAAGCTTTGTTTGAAGCCGATAGCAGAGCATTTGAACATTTTCTTAACTATTGAAACTTTCTTTTTTCACTTTGTTTTAAGGAAGGCCTTGCCTTCTAAGGATCTTTCTTCACGAACTGCCTTCCCGAAAAGAGGAGCCCCGTTTGGCTTTTACGGAGCTTGGCCTGCTTTCGCATTAACTCACCATTTTGTGATTTGGTTCGTAGCAGCCCAAGTTGGGAAAGAAAAAGCTGCTTGACTCGCCGCCATAAGAAGGTGACCAGAGGAGTCTTTTTGCGCAGGTGTCACTGAACAAGCTCATGCCATCTCGTGATCGACCCAGGCCAATATGCGGATTGCTGGAACTCTCTTTCTTTTTTCTTAAAAGAAGAAGTCAAGCAATATTCTGTGAAATTTGAATAGCTTCCATTCATGACTTCTAGAGTGAAAAGTGTTTTTAATTGAATGGTTTTTTGCTATGTTCGCATTTTAATTCTAAGCCACTATTGTTTGATATGTTATCATTTTGATAGTGTGTATGTGTGTGTGTGTGTGTGTCGAGCCTCTCTCTCAATCTCTCAACCTTCATTTTACATCTCTCGATATCTCAAGCCACAAGCTCAAGAAATTTCGGGTTTGTGAGGTTCGAAGGTGAGGGTTTGAGATTTTCAAGATTTTGAAAGTTAGGGTTTGATATTTGGGGGTTTCCAATTTCAAGGTTTGAGGTTCGAATTGATGGTTTGAGTGTTCGAATTTGAGGGTTTTAGAATTTAGTGGCTCCCAATTGAGGATTTAGGTTTTGAAATTCACAATTGCTGCACCACCCAAATCATCAACATGACCACAACTAGCAACCACCATCGCCCCACCAAATCACCATCACCCATCTCGCTGTTCTTGGGAGCATAATGTGAACCATGAGTTGGATTGTGGGAGCCGGTTTTCTGATATTACCTTCACATGCGAAAGCAAAGCCACTTTAGGACAGTGATTTCCCTCACCTCACAATACTAAAGGCCAGTCCATTCCAATCCATCTCTCTTTATATATATATTTCCCTCTCTACGTATTTATATATATACATATTCATTTATCTAATGTTGGATGTTCTAGTGCTTAAATTATTTGATTTGAAGAATAGATTCAATTCATTAAGCATGAGCAAGATAAAATTTTCTTGTTGTCTTTTAAATCTTTTTTTAAGGTATGATTTGTTTCAACACCGGGAATCACTACAAAATGCCCGAAACATGATTACACTTGTGGCCATCCTGATTGCTACGGTCGCTTTCATAAATAAGCCCTCCTGGTGGTGTCTACCAGGACGGTCCATTGAAAGGTAGGTCCACCATAGGACGAACAACTGCATTCAAGGTCTTCACAATAAGTAACAACCTTGTGTTGCTCACTTCTCTATCTATAGTGATTGTTATTGTTAGTATTATCCCCTTTAAAAGAAAACCCTTATTGACTCTTTTGGGCATAATTCACAAAGCCATGGGACTCGTAGTGTCTTTCATAGTCACCACTTATGTGGCAGGCACATGGGTTATCGTGCCACATAGTCGGGGGATAAAATGGACAATTCAGGCTTTACTCTCAATCACTGTTGGGACTATAGGATCCGTTTTTGTTGGTCTGGGGGTCATGCGGGTAAGACATTGGTTAAGGAAGAAGAAGTGGAGGGAACAAGAAGATAAAAAGAAGAAAGGTTTGAAAATGAACAACAATGCTAGTACAATTGTTGAAGAACAAAAGATTTTATCACTATCGGCTAAATCTGGAGGCAAAAACTCTAGAAAGTACAGCAATATATCAATATCAGTAAATTCTAATCTTGGCTCTTCCATATCCAGTGGATTTCATCTGATACCATAAATACTTTTAAGCACAAGTTAGCACTCAAAATTTAATGTTTCTAGGAAAAATTCAACTCGAATTAGAGATTGGCTATAATGATCTGGACGAAGGACTGATCCGTATGTGATCTTAAAATTTATATATAGATCTCATATTAGCATTGTACTCCATCTCCATTATAGAGTTTGAATGTACTTACTCTCAAGTTCCTACATATCTTAAGTCCTCATCTTAATTTATAACTCATCTTCTCGAAACATTCCTCTTTCCTAGATCATGATTTCATCTAGGAAGCACCGACACTTCAAATGAAGTGCCATAGTTGTGTCTAATAAACTAATACACCTCCTCCGACACTGACACATGTGTGACCTGCCTCCAAAAAGTGTCAGGACTTTTTCTATCATTTCTGAAATCTGACATGTCACCTACAAGGTGAAACTTTCGCGACAGGGTAGGGTTATTTTTTTCTATCCCTCAGAGGAGTCTTGAAGTATGGAGTGGAAGCTTTAATATGTAAAATAAGGTTGCAAAAGAGGGGTTTATTTCACGGCTCGAAGTAGCAAAAATAGGGAAAATTAATTCCTTTTTGGGTCCAAATGGTCGTGACTGGTTGCATCACCTGATTGTCAAATTATATAAAGCTAACCAAGCATAAACTATATTTTAAGGTAGCCAACTTAAGATAACATAACTGAGGGTTTACTATGTATTACAACGTTAGAAATCCAAAAGATAGTTTAGGGCACATTGTGCTGATTACAGACATAGTCTCAAAGGTAACACAAGTTTGAATACAACAAAAGGATAAGTGAGGAATATGGCCTAATCTATCTCTCTCAGCTTGTATAGCTATAGCCTTCTTCAATGTAATCTCCCCCATCATAGCCTTCTTGGACTAAGTCATGATCTCATACATTTACATTACTAGAAAGGCTGGACATAGGATTGTCCAGGGCAAAAACATCGTTAGCTTGTGAAAGTTAAGTGAGACATAATAACTTACAGATATACTAACATATGTAGTAAGATATCAATTTAGTTATAAAGAGTAGTTAAGCAATTGATAAAGAAAGCTGAAGTAACACATTTCTTATCTTCGTTGTTATTAGCGCATCCGTAATCGTGCAATGACAACTAACTCATACAACCAGGTATTCAAAGAGAATACACATGACTGACTCAACTCGACTCTTGGATTCCCTTACTCATTCCAACCTCTAATCAATTTCTGGCACGAAGCCTCGAAATGAAATAATTCATGAATCCTTTTCTGGCTTGATGTCGTTGGTTTAGAATATTAAGCCAATACAAAGGCCGCTTGATTAGTATACCAGCATGTCCTTTAAGGTTGCTGGGTCTATCTCATAGACTCACATGGTAGCATAGCTTTCAAGAACTGACTAAATTAAGATTTTCAAGCTCGGTGACCTGTTCCTAATAAATATGCGTAGCTTAGTAAAAGCTGATGCAGACACCCCATTTTGTCAGCTAAAAGATTTAGGAGTCCACTACCATGGTAGTCCTCGATGATTGATAAGACACGCAGAAAGACTCTTGAAATCACCTCCATCTCTCGAGAAGCTCAAGAATCGATAAAAATGACCAGAAATGCCTCTAAAAGCCCAAAACTCCCAGATTTGATCCGAAAGCTCCAAAAACATACTATGTCATAATAACAGTAACAAAAAGTGTTTTAAAGCAAAATCCGATATAATCGTCAGCTCCCAAAAGTCTCAGAAGTTCCCGAAAAGTCCCGATTGATCAGTTTGACCAAGTTTGACCATGTTTGACCAAAATCATCCAAATTCCCCCAAAAGTTTTGATATTATCCTGGATCATGTGAAAAGTACTAAAACAAGTTTTAAAAGAAAATCAAACAAAATTGTCAGCTCTTGGGAGCTCCCAGAGGTTCCCAAAACTTCTTGGAGGTTCCCAGTTTGACTGATTTAACCTAAAAGTTGACTTGGAGACCAGAGCACTACATCACTTTTCAAACTTTTTTCATGGATACTAGAGGTCGATAGCTTTCCAACGGTATATCACACATAATTTATGGATCTAAAACGGATTTATTATGAATTTCGGAAGGTGAAAAGGGCGATCAAATTGGGTTTTATCGCGAATACCGCAAAACTTTTTTCAAAGTGATCTATCTCTAAACTATTTTTTTATGTAAAGTAGGCTCCATTACCTTTCCAACGGTATATGACAAGCTCAGTTTGGAATTCGTACGCATTTTCTGTGAATTTTGGACGAAATAGGGCCTTTTCACAAATATCGAAACCTTTGGGGGCCTAAATGGAATTTTGAGATCATCTGACGAGCAGTGCCACCGCGGCACTGGCCCACTGCCGCCGCAGCACTCTCCCCCAGAAATTCCATTTTTGTAATTTTGTTTTGGGGAGTTTTTCATAAAGATTAGAAATCAAAACGACGTAGTTTTGGTTCCCAACTTATTTTGGACCAATGGGAGACCATTTTGAACTTCCTAAAATCCCATTTACCACCCCTCCTTTGCCTATAAAAGAGACCATTTACTTCCATTTAGGGGAGGACTTAGAAGTTCAGGGAGAGCTTAGGAAGAAACTTTAGAGAAATGTAGAGAGAGAAAGAGAAGAAGATAGTCTTCTTCTTCCATTTTTTTAATCGAAGTAAGTTTTACTTGAGTTTACTATCAAAATTTCAATCATCTAAAAATTTCTTTCACCATTTTCTTGAGCATTAGAGAGGTAGTAAGTAAGCTCCATGTCTATATACACACATATATGAGAGTAATACCTTGCTAAAGTTCCATTCTTGTTCTAGAAAGCTATTGTTATCATCATCATCATTCTCCTTCTTAATCCCATGTCTATTTTCTTTTTTATTTACATTATTGTCATCTATTCTCAATCCCCATTTCTATTTTACACTTTGTTTGATTACATTTTTGTTATCTCTTCTTAACCCCATTTCTTGATTTCTTTTGTTCTTTGATGATTCAAGGTTGGATGAGGTTCTAAGTGGTCACATGGTCATCAAGTATTTAAGTTCATGCTTTGAACATCTATTTCAAAACCCCCAATCAAGAACTCAAATTCTATTTCAAAACCCAAATCCATTTTCTTCAAGAATGATCCAAAATAGTGAGCTGTTCAGGTTCAAAGATTTGTTTTGAATTAAATACTTGAGTTATAATGATGAAACCACTTGGATAATCTCCCTAATACATCATCGTTTGTCTCTAATTTTTCCCATTAATTATAGAGATATAAAAGTACCACTTTCGGATTTTTAAATTTCATGTAAATAATTATCTTTTCTCTAGATTGTAGTCTGACTTCTTGCATTTGTTTTCAGATGTTTTCACCACATAACATGGCATTGTCTATTTTTTTTATTTTAACTTCAATGTGTTGTAAAACTTTACGTATCTTTTGACCATCATAAGAGTTGATTTGCTATTTATAAAAAATCATACAAAATCAGTCAACAATGCAACCTTTGTTTCTGAGTCATGTGTACATTCTGATTTGTTTCTTTTAATCTGTAATAGCTATTAGAGTTTTGTCTTTTTCTGGGTTTTCTAGACACACTAGGGAGATTCTCTGAATTTTTCCAAATTTTGCTAGGCATGTTTGACCACCCTTTATGATTTTGAAAAGTGATGCATACAATCTTGACACTATTCACGGTAGACCACTTTTTGGCTTTCACACTTTGGTGCAACACTCCCTTGTATCTAGATGAACCTACATCCCATGAACATATTCTTTACCACTCTTGGCATATTATATCATACCATGTATCATCCATCCTCTCATGTATCATACTTCCATAGATTCTTGAGTTTGGTCTCCAAATAAAACCATGTTTTGCAAATGCTTTAAGGAATTCTTGAAATGAATTAGGAATTGATATTCCAAGTGGTTAGAATCTTCATCCAAGAGCTGAAAATATAATTTCAAAGCATCCATTTCAAAAACCCCTCTTAAACCCCTCATTTTAATTTCAAAGAATAAATGTTTATTTTCTCAAAAACCCCCCAAAAGAGTGAGTTCTTCTGCTTGAAAATATTATTCTGAGTTCAATACTTAATGGATGATCATCCTATCACTTGGAAAGTCTTTCTAACTCAATATAGAGTACCCACAATTTTTGGTTTTATTTGAAAACACATGAAAGGCTTCCTTTTTGACCCAAACATTCCTTCCAAACACTCTGTTTTTCTATCACAGCAGCTTTGATTGACTTTCAACTTGTTTTACAGAAAACTTTTCCACTAAGAGTGGTCCAAACTCATTTTTCCATTAAACTTCAGTGAGTTAGGGAACTTTCTGTGTATTATGAGCTGTCAAATGCTTTCTTTTTCATTTTCAAAGATTTTTCTACATTTCAGTCGACAGTACAGATTAAGTTTCTGAGTAACCTCTCTTGTTTATATGATTCTTCCAATCTATAACTTCAATCTTGATTTGGATTTTTCTTATATGTTCTAGACACAGTAGGGATGATTTCTAAAATTTCATGAATTGTGAATGCATCTAACCTCACTTGTTCATTTTTACAGGATAGTCCAAACATTCTGTCCATTATTCACAGCATACTAGTGTTGATTTCTACTTCTTGATTAGATGTTCATATACATTCTAAATTAGTTGATATCTTAGGAAATTATTCATACCACCTTTGTACATACCATACAATAACATTCTTCATTCATTCATGCATATTCTAGACCTCCAAATCACTTTAGAAAATCCATGAATTCATACACAGTACTACTTTGCACATTCTAGGATCATACATTACATCCATGCAAGATTTGGAGTTTTAGTGACTCCTAATCTCAGAAGATTATAAGGAATGAAGATGATCACACGTTCATGCTTCCCCTCAATCACATCTTCCTTTCTCATCTATCCCGGGGATTAAGATGTCTGATTTTTTCAAAGATTGACATGCATCACACTAGTTTGCTAAGCATACTTTGTTTTCTTTGATCATTTGTTTCAAAAACAATCCATGTCCCCTGTAGATTAGGAAAACTTGATTACTTTATATGTGATTAGACGATTTTTCCTAGGTTTGTTTGTATCATCTTTCACTTTTGCATTGTGTGATACTTGACTTAGATCTTATGAATGATCTCTTATCTTTTGATAAGATTCTTATGAAATGTAATATACTTATCAAAATATTAACTGTCGAACCAAACATAGTATAAAATGATTATTTGGATGCTAATTGAGGCCCATCGAGAGACGAGCAATTGAGGTTGCTTTAGTTGTGACAAAGGCTCCTACCTCTCTTTTACCAAAAACCCCGAACCAAGTTCTTTGGTTATGAAAGGCCGGTGCCCTTTATCCGTTTGGGTGAGTCAAAATTGTGTTTCTTGGTTCCCTAAAGATCAAGTGGCAAGTTTGTATATATTTTCACAGACTTTTTTTTTTCAAATATTTCCAAGGAAAATCAATTTCAAAACTCGAAAAGGGGTAGACCCCGGAGGCCGCGTGTCCACAGTTGAGTAAATAGTACACCAACATGTCCTTTAAAGCCGCTGGGATCATCTCATGAACCCAAATGGTAGTGTAGCTTTCAAGATCCGACTATATCACAAATATTCATCTACAACATCCATTCTCAAACATGACATCAGTGAATTAGCCTTAACGGCCATCATCAACACCTCACGAAAACAGACATGGTTGACCTGACCTCCGTGGTACGGCTAACCTAACTCGACACTTGACAACTTACATAGACCCAAACCCTTACGTTTTGACAAAAGTGATTATAAGATTATAAATCCGTTCTCGCAAAGTTTTTCTTTTCGTTTATACACATGCACGTTAAACAATCTCAAATAATCGTTGTGGACCCCAAAAAAGTCTTAATATAGGCACTAGGATATGTATTCTATGTATTACACTATTCCAGAACTTGGAAATATTCAAAATATAATTCTGGAAGCTTGAACAATCTTGAAATTGCTTAAAACAAATTCTACTAAAACTGTTTTGCAGGATCGATCTTACGCAGGATCGATCTTAGGGTCTATTTTCCAAAATTTTATTTTGAACAAGTTATAAATTGATTTGATTTAAGGTCTAAATATGAAAAGTTCTTCTTTTAGTATCACCTTTACAAAAATTCCATTTTCAAGTCTCCAAGTGTCCGTTTACGAATAATGAGGCAAAGTACAACACAAGAAGCTCTAGGTACCATTCCATTACAGCATCGTAATTAACAAATTGAAGTTCCTAATAAAATTTATGGACATAAGGAAGAAAGTAATCACACTTAGCAGCTCAAGATAGCAATCAAAACAAAGTTAAAAGAATTTGAATGATTGATCGTTGAAGAAAACATTTAAGAGCTTGTAATTTTTGAAGGTTTGCCTCATACATGTATATCTTGTAGCAGTGGAATAGAACCACCATTAACCCGCATGAGAGTACACACCTTGAAAAGGCACCTAAATATCTAGAAAAATTGTACTCATATGAAGGGACACCGATCCTGATGTTGAACACGAAACCGAATACCGCAACAAAGTAGCCAAAATATGGTGCACACGATCATGAAAATACACCTCTAATTGGTCTATATCTCAATCGATAAAACTTTGATGGTGTCCTCCAAGGCATCGTTTATCTTAGCATATGCTTGCAAGTGTGGTGAACTAACCTGCGATGGCCAAGGAGGCGGCGACAAAGTTGGCAGTGGCTGAGGAAGCAGCAATTGAGGAAAAAGATTAAGTTCACTGATATCATTGTTAGTATGACATCATCGTTTGTTTCAATTTTTGTTTTTCTTTTTTCGATAAAACCAACCAAACATAGAGCTCTCTCCCTTCTCTTCAATTACTTATACTATCCTTACCAAAAAGGGGAGATAATCAAATAAAAAATCCAACAAATGTATGTGGATACCGACATTTGGGCCCACTTTTGTTTTTTTTAAAAACATTTTTTCAAATTTCAAAGGGTCGCCACTAATTTTTTTTAGGAAAATTAAGAAACCATTTTTAAAGGTAAACTGATCTTTTACGAAACCAAAGATAATCTGGGTCCGGGGATTATGGAATGAAAGGGGAAGGAGCCCGACGGACTAAAATACCCCCTTTCATCATATCTCGTGATAGGCCTCTACTCATCATCCTATTTAATCGAATTAATAATCTAAGCATGCCCTCAACTAATGCATAGATATAAGTATACATATCACAAGCATGTCAAAAAGGGTGGAAAATTACTAACGATAAAATATCATTCATAAGCCACATAATTCAAGTAGCAAGCAAAATGATGTGCAAGTAGGGAATTAGAGAACTTACTTGGGATCCAACCGCGAAATGGGAAACGTGCAATACATACAAAGAATATAAATCCTAGGAAAAATGTCTCTAATCACAAATACACATAAGGCAAGACTTAAGCTAAGGTGTCACGCATGGAGTTGAAAATCAATAAAATCAAAAAATGAAATAAACTAGAGAAGAGGTGAGAAGTCATACCTCCAAAGCACTGGAAAACAAGGGTTAGTCCACATGCTTCACATAATAATATGACATCAAATAATCAATCCTAAATCTCTAGCTTAGATCTATCAAGCATGGAAAGAATTGACAAAACTATGAATTCCTTTTGATTAGTTGGAGTCATAACACTTTTATAGATATATAAGCCTCAACTAAGAGCCAATGTGATGTCCATATAGGGGTGCTATAATCCTGACATGATCATAAAGAATCCATGGTTATGTTCAATTAGGTTCAACTAAGCACAATTTTATCCAAGAATTAGCACTAATCATAAGCATTAACATACATGAATGAATAAATGATTATGAACAAGAATGAGATATGAATTTATTCACTAATTTGGATCACTTAGCCTCTGGATTTAAGCTAAATTATCATTATTCAAAACATGATTTGGGTCCCAAGACATTAGGAAACCAATTAAGTTAAAATCAATAAGTATAGACAAAAACAGTGACTGTTTTTCCTAAATTACAGAGAGGAGACCAGATTTTAAAAGGTGGAGAAACCATACTTCCAACGGTTGGATCTTAATGATTTTCGGATATGATATGACTCTGTGAGTCTAGTTTCTAACCCAAAACGAAAATCAAGGTTTGAACGGTTAGATCTCTGGGAATATGGAAAACACTAGACATCACTCAGGAATCTGCAACTCTCTGTCCAGAGATCTTGTACGATTTTCTAAAAATAGCAAAAAAAAATGCGAAACACTTAGATCTTTTAGGGTATCTTCCTAACACATTGAAATATTTATAAAAAATTATTTTGGGTCAAGAAAGATCATTTAAGGTTCTAATTTATTAATTTTAAAACGGACTTACTGTTCTGAAATTTTGAACAGAGAGTTGCTTGTTTTGAAATCATAAGACCAAACCATCTTAGACATGGAATTTCATCAAAACAAAAATCACAGAGGTACTTAAATGGGTCATGAACATCCTCCAATTGGTCTCATCCAATTTCAATGAACCATGATTCTATAGAAAATCTTTGATCACAGTTGGTTTATGGATTCACGGCACCTTTGTTGGATTAATGTTCGTAGTTCGAATCAAACTTGATCCATGATTCTAGAGAGAACTAGGATCAAGTATGATTATGATCATTAGAGTAAATAATGAAACATGACGAGATTCATAGATTTAGCCTTAATGGATTTCCATCATGGATCTCATAGCAAGAGAATCCTAAGGTCTTACTCAATCTTATGAACTCTTGAATATTCAAGTTCCCTAAATTTCAACAAACAAACTATGAAAACTTACATCTAAATCCTCTCTCAAACATATGATCCTTGAGGAAATTAGAACTATGATATACTATTCTCCTCTCAAATTAATGGTCCTTGGAGACTCAATGAGACCCATATCTACTCAAATCTCGATAGAATACAATATGGATTCCATAAGATTCCTTGTAGGGAGATCCAAGTCAAGAGCTAAGACTTGAACTCAATCAACTATGTGTAGATATGACCATGACCAATCTTAATCCTCATATAAATCATAGGATCATAAGGGACTAGAGGATCAAACTCAAAGAGATCTAATGAGATATTGAAGATCTCATAGATTCTATGAGAAGAATATAAACAAAAGAAATAAAATTCTATGTGGTGTGTGATAAAATGAGGTAAGAAGAGAGGTTTTGAAAATGTGTAAAGTTCCTAGAACTATGAACTTGTGATTGAATTTGCCTAATTCTACCAAGGATTGAGAGGTTACCTCTATGACCTCAAGGATTTCTTCAATTTCTTGGGAAGCTCTTCCAAAATCCTCAAGTTCATTTTCCAATTCTTCAAGAAAACTCCTCCTTCTTCTCTTAATTCTCTCTCTATTATCTATCTCTCTTGTATCTCTCCAAGATTTTAGTGAAAAGTTCAAAAGTAAGAGTCAAAGTCCCAATAATGGAGATGAAGGTCTGTTTATATAGACCAACATGACAAGGTCAAATGGGTAAATTCGGGTGAAAACCCATATGCAAAGTTTTCTTTTAGAACATGTGAGAAAAGCAGTCTGTTATAGTTCACGGCACTCGATGGCTGCCTGCGGTTCCCACTGAGTGCCGACGCGGCACTCAGTGAGTGCCGCCAGCTTTCCCGCGTGCCGCGGCTAACAGAATTTTGCCCTCTTTTTAATTTTCAACATATATATTAACATAAACTTAATTTATCTATAAAGTATATACTAATGTACTTATATTTGCAATGTACTTTATTAAAATGTACCCATATGCATGGTATACATTCCCATATAATCCTTTTATTTTTTTTTTCTTTTCTTCTTTTTTCTTTTCTTTTCAAGACTTTTTTTCAAAATTCTTTTTCACTTTCTCCTTATATATATAGTTTTTTAGAACTCTTTCGTTTCTTCTCTCTCTCTTCTTTTTATTTTATATATCTTATTATCATTACTATAAATATATATATATTTATATATTTTTGAAGGTATTCTCTGACTGATTTCCTCACATGTTCTTCAACGTTCATGCTTTCTTTCAAATACCCAATTTCTCCTTCTTTTATCATTATTATTTTTTTTATTTTAAAATTTTACTTGAAGAATCTTTGAAGAATTTGAATTTTCTGGAAGATCTCCGAATTTTACCGGTCATCGTCATCATCGGTCTTAAGAGGTAACCAATCCCTGGATTTGACGTTTGGTCAAAATCGGGGTGTCTACAGTTTGCCCCTCTTCGGCAGAGCTTGCAAAGCAACGCATATCACAAGTGAATGTCGAAGCCTATGTGAAAGACAAGCCTTTGACCAAGCGGTCGAATCCAGGTAAAAACAAAAAGTGCGTTGCAAAAGTCGGGTGCGCGGAGCCAAAAGCTGGTCGTGCTCAATGGTGAGCTGCCTACGTATCCCATCGGGAATCAGACCAGGACGTAGTTCGGGTGAGGGACCATGCACAGTCACAAATAGCCATGCGGATGAATGCATCTATCATATCGTGATGCACATGCTCAAGCAATCTCGTGCTCTATGCTCTCAAGTTAGAGTCATACTACTCTCTCTAGTGACAAGAATGCATTTTACGCCTTTAAATTTTATATCCCGACGTCATCCTGTTTCAGGGAAAGTCATGATTAATACATATGCATTTTCTTTGCTTTATACTGTGAAAATGATTAAATTGAGATGCACTTTGCGACTTATACTTCGGTATTGTGGAATGATTGTTATGGGTAAATTGATAAAACCCTATATTGTGAGAAATTAAAACGTATCTAAAAGATAGAGATGTAATTGGACTATGATGAGATGGAACTATGTGATAAATGTGATTTTCACAAATATAGGAATAATACGAACAGTAAACGATGATGGCAACATAATTCCTTTAGTGTTTACCGCACCCCATTGTGTGATATGTTTTGGTAGCTCGACTTGTTGAGCGTACCTTTGCCAGTGGCTGTGTAATCAAGCTAGCCTAAGTCTTATGCCCGAATTATTTATTAGATGTTTTGGCATAGTGGCCAACCTTCTGTGTGTACATCTGGTTTGGTTGATACCCCACCCACACTGGTATCGGAGTGGGCGTTGGTATTATGTTTGGGAACACATGGGATATGTGTAGGCCGTACCATGGAGGGTGGCCAAGGTGGTGAACCTAGGGAACACAAAGATAAATTTAAGGCTAATAAATAATAAACATGGATTATTTCATAAGATTGATAAGCGTGGAATAATGAACGTGATGTTTAAGTTATAATGTTGACGGTTTGTTAACAGAATTGTTTGCTTGGTTTGTGATCATTCGATTTGCAGGATGGTAGGCCCACTAATGTGTTTACAGGTTTTGGCCTACCGTATTTGAGAAAGGTAAGTGTTTGTCTAATTTAGTTCGGGTAGGAAATATATCGCTACCACCTAAAAGGAAAACTACCTCTTTGTCCCGTTAGGTGTATGGAACTACTTTCCTGTCTGATCTTTTGTATGTTGTTGTTGTGTTGATGTACGAGACTGTGACAATCCCTAAGACTTTGTGTGACTTGTTATTTTGTTTAATTAACTCATACTAGTCGTGTCATTGACCCGAGTTTGTTTTGCATTCAGGTGCATTTCTGTTTGAAACGTATTTGGATGACATGTGCAGGATAATATAGTTTAAGTTCGTCATGGAGCAGCCAATGTGTTCGTGAAGTTGAAGATATCTGCTTTTCATTTTTAATGTATTATATGATATGATACTCTTTTATTGAGTAGGCATTGTGAGCCAAGATTGAGAACATCATGTAGGTGTAGTTATATTTCAACTGTAGTATCGGACGTTAGGGACATTGTAGCAGCTCTGACCTGAGATGGTGTAGTGTTGGGAATTGTCCTGTTTATTATTGTAACCAGATAATTTTATTATGATTCAATGGAGGAAATTTATTATTTCTATGTAAAGGGAAACGTTTGGTTTTCATTTTGTAATAAATGATAATGGAGAAAGTTTAAGACGTGAACTTTTCTTGTAATATTTTTGGGAATGAGTTTGATATAACTGAGTTCTGTTATTTTTTTAAATTATGTGGTTTATGAAAGTAATTTAAATTCAATTTTTCGTAAAATGTTCTTTTAATATTGGGTTTGGGTTAACAACCTTGGATTTTGGGGGGTTGAATATAGGTCAGGGCCGGTATGCACTTGATTGGATATTTGGCTTTCTAAAAATCGGGGTGTGACACATGTAGTTGGTTTGTATGCATGGGCGGACCCACATAATGCTCAGGGGTGGCACAGGCCCCCCCTGAATTTTTGAAAATTACAAAAAACTACATGTAATAATTTATAGATTTTGAAAATAGGCCCTCCTAAATTTCACACAGGCCCCCCTTGGACTTCTAAAAATTCTAGATTTATATGTACTATTTTACAAGTTTGGGACACAAGCCCCACGTAGTTTTGAAAATTGTAGACTTACATGTAATATTTTACAAGTTTTACACATAGCCCCCCTAAAATTACATGATTTACACCAAATTAGAGGTGCTAAACTAATTCTACATACAATTCTATCGTTTTACACATAATTACGTATAAGTAGATCTAAAAAAATTTGCCCCCCCCCCCCCCTAACCAAAAATCCTGAGTTCGCCCTTGTTTATTCGTGTGAGAAAAAGACTCACCTCATGAGCTAGCTTTTGAGATTGAGAGAGGCCCAAGGCCACCCAACAGTACTGAGTGGGCATTCGGTCGGTTCGGTTTTGTTCGGTTCGGTTTGAGAACTAACAAACTGAAACTGAACTGAAATATATTTCGGTTAATTCAGTTCGGTGACTGAAATTAAATTTCAGTTCGGTTTTATTATTTCGGTTAACCGAAATAATAATAATTATTATTATTATTTTCATTTCACAAGCATTGTTTCTTGACCTCAATGAAACTACTGAGGGGATTCTGCAAACATGAACTACTGAAAACAGTGAAGAGATAAAACCAAAAATAAAAAATAAAATAATAATGGTAAATTTTACAAACACATACAAAACCCACTTTATAGAGAGAGAAATTGGAGAAGAACTCCTATCAACTATCAAGGACCTTAAGTGTGGTCTCATTTCAAGCACCCAAATAGAGACCCCAATCATCCTCTTTCTATCATCAGATTCAAAAAGGCAAAAAAAACTCTTTGAAGCTCCAATCTAATTACGAAAAATACCACTTTGAAGCTCCGATCAAAAAAGAAATTAGGCCTTTTTTTATGCACGAGAAAGAAATTAGGACAAATACCTCTTTCAAGCTCCAATCTAAATCGCCAACCTCCTACACCTCGTCATCATTGTCAACACCATCTTCGTCATCATCGTCGTGCGCCGACGGATCTCTCTCTCTCTCTCTTCTCCTTCTTCTTCTTCTTCTTCTTCTGACGATCAAGGGTGGGAGCTTAGGAGCTTGGGACGTCCACTGTCGTGTGTGTGTGTGTGTGTGTGTATGTGTGTGTGTGTGTGTGTGAGACTATGCGGCGGATCTGAGAAAGAGAGGAGTGAATAAGGGTTTAGTTTGGGGTTTTAAATTTTTAATGATAAGTGTATACTGTGTATTATATATATACTAAAAAACAATTCGGTTTTTCGGTTCGGTTCGGTTTGCAACATTGCTACCGAAAACCGAACTGAATAATAAATTTTAGTTCCGTTTCAACCCGAACTGAATTTTTAAACCGAAATAATTGAACTAAATTAAAAATTTCAGTTCGGTTCGGTTTGAATTTCGGATAACTGAACAATTTGTCCACCCCTACGGCCACCACCCACCCACCCAATTCAAATAAAAAATAAAAAATAAAAAGTATACTTTTTTACTTTTTTAGAACTTCAACCAAGCCAAGACCCTTGTGGTCTAGTGGCATCACTCACCCTCTTTCAAGTGGAAGGTTGAGGGTTCCATTCCCCTTAGGGGGAGTGGTTTGAGGGATTTTTCCCCTCTTTGGCCCATATGCTCAAGTGCATCGTATGAGCTTACTTTCGTAGGTCTTAGTTCATAGGGTTTTGCATGACTGCGTGTTTTCTTGCATAAAGTAAAAAAAAAAAAAACCAATGAAATAAATGATATGAAATGTATCAGCATTGCTGACTATATCCAAATATACAAAGACGAATATCCTAATATATTTGCAAAAGAAAATAAAAAAAGGAATTAAAAAAATAGGAAAACGGGCCATCTCTACGTTGGCATGGCCATATAAAGTTTGTTGCAAGTGTGCCAATTTCAAAGAAGGCAGCCGAGTCTACAGATTCATCAAAAGATATAGGAAGTGTATCAATGTTATAACAATATTATAGTATAAAATGTTCCCATGGTTGGTCTATGCATATGGGACATACTTACACTCCTCTTAATTCTAATATCTCGCTAGCCTCCTGGTCTAGTAACCCAAAGAAATGGCCTAACATTCAAAATAGAGCATTATTACATTTATACACTTTTTTTCACATTTTTTGACACACAGTATTATTAAATGTATGTACCTAGTGTTATGTAAGTGGTATACAGAAAATTGTGAAAAATTCAAACAATATAAGGTACATGAATTTAAAACATAATGAATCAAAAAGTGTGTAAAAAAGTGTATATACTTAACAATATTGTTAAAAATACTTGGGTAGTTGAGGCCTTCCCTATCTGAGAATGTGGAACCTCGCAAGAATGGTCATCTCCAGATGTCATGGTCGTAATATCATATTCCGCAAGTGGACTATGAAGCAGAATTTTTAAACAAGCCAGATCAGCCTTCCCTGAAAACGCCAAAAACTTGGCAGATTCACCAGAAGAAGCAATATCAACACTATATATGTGTCTATGTGTATATATATATATGTGCATACATATATTTAGTAGCAAGAATTACCACTCTAATTAGTAGGTAGCACTTGGGACACACGGATACAATTTTTGGGACACAATCTAAGAAATCTGTATCCTAAAAGTTGTGTCTTTGAATGTGTCCCAATTTTTATTCTAATTAGTAACAAGGGAATGAATCGCAGGTTGTTCGACGCCATTGTGGAGAATGACGTACCCACTTATAAAGGGGCGGATTTAAATATTCTATGTGTGTGTGTATGTGAAAACCATGTAAATGATAGAATGTAATACAAAAATCATATTTTCATTAATATGCTTCATAAAGACAAAGATGGAAACCAATCTGGACAAACCCAGATTCAAACCCATCTAAGACTTGCAACATATCATCAAAGCAAAAGGAAGAAAGGCCCTATGCTAAACAAAACAGCAAAAAGCACAAAGCCACAATTAGCAAAGGAAGGAATTACTAGCATGTCTTGCGCAATTCATAAAATTGCATTTACAATTGACTCCTTCGAGTTTTCATCTTTTGGAAGTCTTCCATAATTGCATCATTTGCCACTCCTTAAAAAAATCTCATTCTCTATGTATATAACCAAGCTATCACTCAACAACTCATCACCCATTCAATTTCATAACCGATTCTTGATAATATTCATAGCTGAAAAGGCTCTCTCCACCGTAACAGTTGCAACCGGAAAGATCAATGCCTAAGTTTTGAGCAAGTAAACTAAAGGCTAAAAAACACTTTGGTATCCTGTACTTATAGCGAAATTTCACTTTGGGCCCTACATTTTTAATTGCAACACTTTGGGCCCTCAATTTACCAACTTGTTTCAATCAAGGACAATCGTTAACGGCATTAAAAAGCATAACAGAATGGACTATATGGAGGACCCAAAGTGAAACTTCGCTAAAAGTACAGGGCCCAAAGTGAAACTTCGCTATAAATATAGGGCCCCAAGTGAAACTCTGCTATAAGTACATGGCCTAAATTGAAACTCCATGAAGTCCATTCTGTTAGTCTTTTTTAACGCCGTTAAGGATTGTCCTTGATTGAAAACAATTTGTAAATTGAGGGTCCAAAGTGTTGCAATTAAAAATGTAGGGCTCAAAGTGAAATTTCGCTATAAGTACAGGGTACCAAAGTGTTTTTTAGCCTAAACTAAAGGATACACTTTGTGCCTTCCAGTTCCAGTACTAACGATCTAGCAAGAGCACCAAGTCCTTCAAGTCTTGAAAATTCACTATGTGAGCGCATGTCAGCGATATAAGTATCAAGCTGACTAGCTAGAGCTGAAGCCGAAATGATGAAAAATCATTAGGATAAAATTCAGCAAAGTGCAATAATTTATCCTTATCAAAATTGTTAAACAAGTTACATGGACTCAAGCTTGCCATGCAATGAAGCAACACTGTATTCGCTACACTGAAGCGAGCATTCAGTTGTTGCAATTGCAAATCTAGTACTGCATAATATACATCGAATTGATAATGATGTAAGTTCTTGATTTCCATTGTGTTACGCCTTCTCTGCCCCGGAACCACAAACATATCAACCATATCCACAACAACCAGGGGCGGATTTAGAAATTCCAGGTGGAGGGGGCTTGAGTTTACAAACATAAATTTAAATACACGAAACCATATAAATGATAGAATTTAACACAAAATCATATTTTCATTAATAAGCTTCATAAAGAGAAAGATGGAAACCAATCTGGACAAACCCAGATTCAAACCCATCTAAGACCAGCAACTTATCATCAAAGCAAAAGGAAGAAAGGTGTCACGCCCCGGAACGGCAAAAACAGAGAAAAAGTAATTTCCTTTTTGGATCCAAAGGCAGCGACTGGTGAAGTCACATCATTGTCCACACCACGCAGTACTAAGCAACAAAAAGGAATAAAGATAACAAGAATGTAATCTAGGTCCTGGATAAAGATGACTTAAAGTCAACAGAAAATACTAACTATTACAATCAGAGTCTCGAATCAAATAGGACATAACAATAATACAAATGTCAAGGCAACATCTGCCTGATTACAAAAGGATCTGAAGACAATAAGGATAATTAACTACAATCTAGCCTAGTCTTCAATTGGCGTAGAGGTATTCCTAGGCGTAGTAGTCTTCTTCGGTCTGACCACCATCTGGGAAATCCTCCACAGGAGCGTCATCACCTCATAGTAGTCCTCGCCTGCAGGTCCTTCACCAGTATAGTCATAACCAGGATGCGCTAAAACGTAGAAATGTCCAGCGGCATAAATGCCGTCAACTTAATGAAAGCTGAGTGAATTAGATACTAACAGAGAATCAGCTATTGAAGTTATTACAATTTATAAATGATAGCCATTAAAATTTAGTGAGGGTAATTCCTTTAATCAAATCAATTATCCAATTACTAACGTCTTAGTAAATTAAGACCGACAACATATTCTGATCGGAGAATAGACTCGACAGTAGTTCACTTCTAAAGATACAACATTGCTCCATTCACCACTTTTAAGAACATATGCACAGTGCACCGCATGTCATGGATACCATGTCAGTCCATCCCTAGCTTTTAAGAACATATGCCCAGTTCACCGCACTACAAGAATATAACACTTTAAGTAACAGTACATCATACTAATGCCATGACTTAGTGACCTTTACCAGTGATCACGGTCCACTGCAAGTCATAGACACTTCTTTGTCTACCGCTTTTAAGAACATATGATTAGATCATCAGGCTATCTTAGGGCTACTGGTCCGGTTCACTGCAAGTCATGGACACCTTCTTCTATCTACCGCTTTTAAGAACATATGATCGACCATGACCCACCCACGCAACATTCCTTAATCAACAAACCTACTTCAATTCAACTCTAACATCGATACATGACAATCCCAATGTGGCCAGACTATTTTGAATGAAACGAATGATAACTCCAAAGGATTTACAACCATTACGTTATCTATCGTCATAACCACTATTCATAAATCAATATCGTCACTACGATCCTACGTCGCATTATCTCGTTATCATGTATATATTACAACAATATAGCATGCTGGGAATTTAGAATAGTAATAGTAAATAAACAACTGAATATTTATAACATAAACTAAACAAGAATATCAACATTCTGCAACTGCCAATCGATTGGAATAGAGGTCCAATCGATTGGTATAAAAATAGTAACAATCGATTGGGAAAAAAGGTCCAATCGATTGGATCACAATCTATGCCAATCGATTGGGATATCTATAATGGCATTCGATTGGGATATCTACAATGGCAATCGATTGGGAAAAGTTCCAATCAATTGGGACTTCGTCTTCTTCACAGTGAAGAGAGTCCAGCAACAAAAATACGGGAAAACATCATTTAAACTCCATATCTTCATCTAAACAGGTCCTAACATCAATATATTTATATACAGTGAGTTTAGAACTCACCTTAGGTATTAAGGGGGTGTTTGGGTATATGAGATTGAAGCTTGGGCTTCAATGGAGATTCCCTCTCTCTCTCTCTCATCTTCTTCATTTCCTTCTCCTCCTTTGTTCTTCTTTTCTCTTTTCTTCTTTCTTCTCTTTGTCTCCCCCTCTTACTCTCCTCTTCTCTTTTGCCTTCTCCTCCTCTGTTCTTCTTTTCTCTTTTCTTCTTTTTTATTTCTTCTTCTGGTCTCCTTCTCTTTCTCTCCTATTCTTAATCCATCTCTGTGTGTGTGTAAGTGTATGGATGTATATGTGTACATATATATGGGTGTATATATACATATATAAACACATACAAGACACTCCCTTTCTCACTCTCTATTTTTTTGAAACAGAAAATGCCCAAAAAGGGGCTCATATATATAAGAAGATATGTGTTCACGTGGACAAACCCCAGCCAATGCAAAAGAATCTTTCCAGCTGCTGTCAGTAGATTGGCATGAATGGCAATCGATTGGTGTTAGGTATTAAATTGTCACACCCGTTTCAAAATTTCCATAGTTTATCATGCATATTTAATTTTGTAAATTATCAATGTTATTTGATAATTGGATTGAGGTTGACTGTGAGTCAACGGTAGGGTGTCGGTAAGGACACGGGAATTCGGTAATTGAGATTGCATTAGCATGAGTAAATGACATTTATGTGATTTAAATGTTATTTGACTTTATGGTATTTTGATGAATAGTAAATTTACCTGTGTAGAGTAAATTCTGGTAATTTCAATATTGTTATATATCATATTGAACACTGCGGTGAGAATGTGAGTGTCATGTTATATAATAGGTAGGTAGTGTAGAGATTCCACAGAATTGCGTCTTCGGACAAATTTTGGATCCAAATGAAACTTGGTCGGAAACTTTTGTAGATTTTAGTTTTCACTAGTATATAAGTAACGTTATGGTTCCCAAATTCTTCAATATGGTTATCAACTCGTGAGAATATGATCACCTTCAATAATAGTAAAACCGCTTTAACATACTTAACTAAAAAAAAATAAAGTGAATAGCTACGGCATGTGTTGAAGTTACATTTGGATGGCAAACTTGGGAGGCATAGCATTTTGTGTTGGTACATATACCATGATTTCTTCATGTGTTGAAGTTACATTTGGATGGTGGATTTGGAAGAAGAAGAAGGAGATGGTGCTACTTTTCTTCATGCGGCTGCATCAAATGGGCACTTAGGTCAGTTCGAAAAAACAAAATAAAAAACATGTTCTTTGTCAAATAAAAATGATGTCAACCGACTTGTTTGAAAATCGTAAAATAGGATGACGTACAATCTTACTATTTCAAAAAAAAAAAACAAAAAAACTCAGATTTTTTGAAAAGTTTCGGAAATTTTTGGTCTTTTTCAAAATATTCACAATTCTAGTTGAAGATAACATAAACCTTTTCTGTCATACTATGGGCCCGTTTGATAAAACTGAAAATTAAGTACTGAAAATTAAGTGTTGAATTTTAAGTAATGAAAAATTTAAGTGATTGAATTTGCAATACTGAAAACAGTGTTTCAACTACTTAAATAAACTGTATTCAGTGATTATTTTCAGTAGAAAATTTTCACTTAAAGTTTTAGTGATTTTTTCGCTCCTTTTTCAATTAAGTGATACATTATCAAACACACTGGAAAGAAATAAGTGCTGAAACTTTTCATTTCAGCACTTAATTGAGTTATCAAACACACCCTGTGTAAATTCCTATATATACTCTATGGAAATAAAATATATAATTTTACATTTATTATTAAAAATTTGAAAAAAAATCGGAATGGTCTGATGGCAAGTTATTTGGAAGAATTTTTTGCACCATTCCGATTTTAAACAATAAATTTTTTTTTTTAGAAAACTAGTGAAAAATCCTCATTTTGTTATAAAACTAGTAATAACTGGCGCACAAATAAACAATTACACAAAGGGACACAAATATTTCAGGTGGTTCGGCAATTTGCCTACGTCCACTGCGGAGGGAGTTGATATATTATTGAGGGATTTGTAGAAGTACAACCCAAACACACTCAGTGTAGAAACTCTCAATATTACACTTCTCTATTTCTCTCTTGTTTCTCTGTTTTTGTATATCTTGAACTGAACTAGCTAAGCTATTTATAGAAGAAGCAGTGTTGACACAAATCCGGAAGGAATGGTAAAGCAGTGGTTGTGCGGGTAAAAAGGAAGATGATCAACTTCCTCAGCCAATCTTCTCACTCCTCATTAATGTGAACTTGTCACATTGATGTGACTTGACATCCATTCTCACTATTCCTTTCATAACACTCCCCCTTGGATGTTAATTGTAAAAATTCTTGTATTAATCACTCCCCCTCATCTTAGCATGAGTATGATTTCTTCATGAAAGCTCTTTGAGTCGACGCATTCCAATGCCGTGCACTAACTTCTTGAATGTTGTAGTTGGTAATGCCTTCGTGAATAAATCTGCTAGGTTGTCACTGGAGCGTATTTGATGAATATTGATTTCACCACTCTTTTGGAGCTCATGTGCATAGAAGAATTTTGGTGAGATGTGCTTGGTTCTGTCTCCTTTAATGAACCCTCCTTTGATTTGTGCAACACATGCAGCATTATCTTCGAATAACGTTGTTGGGCTGTCTTTAATTGAAGATAAGGCACAAGATTCTCGAATATGCTGGATCATCGATCTCAACCAAATACATTCACGGCTGGCTTCATGTAGTGCAATGATTTCAGAATGATTTGAAGAGGTGGCAATTAATGTCTGCTTCACAGATCGCCATGAGGTTGCTGTATTACCACAAGTAAACACATAGCCTGATTGTGATCGAGCTTTATGTGGATTAGAGAGATAACCAGCATCTGCATACCCGACTAATGGTGATTTGGATCCTTTGGGATAAAATAATCCCAAATCAATTGTACCGCGAAGATAGTGAAAGATGTGCTTGATACCACTCCAATGTCTTCGAGTTGGAGCTGAGCTAAATCTTGCTAGCAAATTGACAGCAAAAGCAATATCTGGTCGTGTACAATTTGCAAGATACATTAGAACACCAATAGCGATCAGATATGGTACTTCAGGACCAAGTAGCTCCTCATCATCATCATGAGGCCGATAGGGATCCTTCTTTTCATCAAGTTATCGGACTACCATTGGAGTACTCAATGGATGAGCTTTATCCATATAGAAACGTTTCAAGATCTTCTCAGTATAGGTTAACTGATGTAAGAAAATTCCTTCGGGGAAATGCTCGAGTTGTAATCCAAGACAAAATTTTGTTTTTCCGAGATCTTTCATCTCAAATTCCTTTTTCAAATAATCTGCGGTTTTTGTGAGCTCTTCGGGAGGTCCAACAAGATTTAGATCATCAACATATACCGCAATAATTGCAAAGCCAGATTCTGATCTCTTAATGAACACGCATGGACATATAGAATTATTTATGTATCCTTCTTTCAACAAATATTCACTCAATCGATTATACCACATGCGTCCTGATTGCTTTAATCCGTACAGAGATCTTTGCAATTTAATAGAGTACATATTTCGTGGTTTTGGCTTACATGCTTCGAGCATGCTGAATCCTTCTGGGATCCTCATATGTATATCATTATCTAATGATCCATACAAATATGCTATAACGACGTCCATTAAGCGCATATCAAGTCCTTCGGAGACTGATAGACTAATTAAGAATCGAAATGTAATTGCATCCATAACAGGAGAATATGTTTCATCATAATCGATGCCAGGTCTTTGCGAGAAACCTTGTGCTACAAGTCTGGCCTTGTATCGTACAATCTCATTCTCCTCATTACATTTCCGTACAAATACCCATTTATACCCAACAGGATTTACATTTTCAGGTGTAGGGACTACAGGCCCAAATACTTCCCATTTTTCTAGTGAGTTTAACTCAGCTTGGATTGCCTCTTTCCACTTTGGCCAATCCTTTCTACATTGACATTCTTCCACACTATGTGGTTCAGTATCTTCATTACTTTCGGTGATTTCAAGTGCCACTGTAAAAGCAAATACATGATCAATGACAATATCACTACGGTCCTACACATTTCCAATGGACATATAATTTATCGAGATTTCTGTATTGTCAAATACTTGTGCCTCTTCAGGGGCTACTTGTTCCTCTTCAAGGGAACCATTCTCACCAACGTTGAATTTATCAAGTATTTTGATCATGTTCTTTGAGGGCTTTGCGGGAGTTTCCACCTTATTAAGATGCTCTTTTTGTTTCCTCTTTCTGGGAACTTTGTCTTTTGCACCACTGGGTCTACCACGCTTCAAGCGTGCCGTAGACTCACCTACAACCGCACTACCAGATTGTCCTGCGGGGACTTCAATTCTTGCTGGAGTGTTTACAGCTGGTACATATGATTTTACCACTTTCTTGGTATCAGTGAATGCATCTGGCAGTTGATTTGCAACCTTTTGCAAATGAATGATCCTTTGAACTTCAAGTTCACATTGATTAGTACGGGGATCAAGATAAGACAGTGTCGAAGTATTCTAAGAAATTTCATGCTGAGCTTCGGGCTTCAGTTTTTCTCTCCCTAATGGTGGGAATATTTTCTCATCAAAATGGCAATCTGCAAGCCTTGTCGTAAAAAGATCTCCTGTCAAGGGTTCGAGATATCTTATAATAGATGGAGAATCAAAACCAACATAAATTCCAAGGCGTCGCTGAGGACCCATTTTTGTACGTTGTGGAGGTGCAATAGGAACTTGCACAACACAACCAAATACTCTTAAATGAGAAACATTTGGTGGTTGCCCAAACGCAAGTTGTAAAGGGGAGTATTCATGATAAGTAGTTGGTCTAATACGAATCAATGATGCAGCATGTAAGATAGCATGACCCCAAGCAGAAACAGGTAGTTTTGTTCTCAAAAGAAAAGGTCTAGCTATCAACTTGAGACGTTTGATAAATGACTCAGCTAACCCATTTTGTGTATGCACATGAGCAACAGGATGTTCAACACTGATGCCAATTGACATGCAATAGTCATCAAATGCCTTAGATGTGAATTCACCAGCATTATCAAGACGTATAGCCTTGATGGGGCAGTCAGGAAATTGTGCCCGTAATCGAATTATCTGGGCAAGAAGTCTGGCAAATGCAGCATTACGAGATGAGAGTAAACAAACATGCGACCATCTAGTTGAAGCATCTAGCAAGACCATAAAGTAGAAAAATGGTCCAGACGGTGGATGAATAGGTCCACAAATATCCCCTTGGATACGTTCCAAAAATACTGGGGATTCAAATTTCACTTTTGTAGGAGATGGTCTCACAATCAATTTTCCTTGTGAACAAGCAGTACAAGGATTGTCACGAGGTAAAAGGATTTTCTGATTTCTTAAAGGATGTCCATTTGAGGTTTCAATGATCCTACGCATCATAATAGCTCCAAGGTGACCAAGACGATCATGCCAAAGTCCAAACACTTTTGGGTCAGAAAACTTTTGGTTCATCACAACATGTGATTCAATAGCACTTATCGTTGTCTGATACAATCCAGAGGAGTGTGCATGAAGTTTTTCCAAAATATGCTTTTTGTTTGAAACGACTTTAGTGATGCAAAGGTACTCAATATTACCCTCGTTAATGGTTTCAACGTGGAATCCATTTCGGCGGATATCCTTGAAACTGAGCAAATTTCTTCGGGATTTGCTAGAGTATAGAGCATTTTCTAAATAAATCGTTGTTCCTTTTGATAAAATAATGCTTGCTTTTCCAGAGCCTTCAATGAGACTTGTAGTACCAGATACTGTGTTCACATTAGCTTCTGCTAATTTCAAGTCCAAGAAATATCTCTGGTCTTGAAGAATGATGTGTGGTTGCACTATCAACCAGACATATATCTCCACCTTTCATCGTACAATCTATCAAGTAATAATTATTATAACCAACAGAAACTATTTATACATTATTAAGAAAATAAAGATACAAGCGTAGTACAATAAGGCAATCTAATACATAGCATAGTTGTTCAGCCCAGATTCGTTGTTGTTTAAGCAATCAATATTAGCATTAGGGTCGACCAAGAAATCAGCAACATCCAAGTGGGTTATATCCAATGGGTCATTATGGTCTGCAAAATGTGTCTCTATCTCTTTTTCTTTTTCCTTTGAGTGACGCTTGGTAGAGATCTACTAACTGTTTTGGTATATGACATTTACGCGACCAATGCCCTTGCATGCCACATCTGTAGCAACCATCTTCGTCTTTCTTGACAGCTCTTTGTACACCTTTGCCTTTTGCATTTTTGTTCCACTTCGGGTGGTAAGGTGTGTTGTTCTTGTGTGGATGATAACCCTCACGATGCCAATGGTTATTCTTTCCTTGGTTACGGCCACGATTCTGACCATGACCATGATTACGACTATGATTATTTCCACGACCACGACCATATCCATGATTTCCCCCACATCCATGCCTATGTTTATTGTGTGGAGTTGTATTCACTTCAGGGAATACGGTTCCATTTGCTTCGGGCAATGGTGTCGAGCCAGTGGGGCGCATATTATGATTTTTCATCAATAATTCATTATTTTGTTCCGCAACAAGAAGACATGAAATTAATGCGGAGTACTTTGTGAATCCTTGCGCTCGATATTGCTGCTGTAGGAGCACACTCGAGGCATGAAATGTTGACAATGTTTTTTCTATCATTTGAAGATCAATGATAGTTTCCCCACACAACATCAGTTGAGAACTAATTTGAAATAAAGCAGAGTTATAGTCTCTAACTGATTTGTAGTCCTGGAATCGCAGGTGGATCCAGTCATGTTTAGCTTTTGGCAAAATGATCAATCTTATGTGTTCAAATCTTTCTTTTAAATTAGTCCAAAGGATAAAAGGATCCTTGACCGTAAGATACTCATTTTGTAAACCTTCATGGATATGGTGGTGAAGGAAAATCATTGCCGTGGATTGATCTTCCTCTAACTTATCTTGATCTTGTACTAATCCATTATTTTCTTCTACAACAATTTTCCAAAGTTTCTTTGACTTTAGTCGGATTTCAGCCTGGTGAGCCCACAACAGATAATTGTTCCCAGAAATGTCCAAAGCCACAATATCAAGCTTGGCAAGATTTGACATATTGTAGAACACTATATATAAAAATAATAATATTTAGAATCTAGTAAATGCATATGCATGTAAATAAACATGTTAATGTCAAGTAAATAATGTAATACTACAATATAAGAATTTCCTCTTCGGGAGGATAATTAGTTTGATTCTCCATAATCTCTTCAAGAGATTACCTCTTCGAGAGGGCTATTATTATCTCTGCAGGAGATTGTCCACCACCATTTACTCAGATTTATTCACCATCTCTTCTAGAGACATGTGTATATATATTTTCACTCTATAAAAGTTGAACAATCGCACGGTAGCCGAGTGGTGGGGACTTAGGACCTTTAACCCTTAATCCTCACGGTCTCTGGTTCGAATCTGGCTACCCGCGATTGTTTTTGTTTTTGTTTTATTTTTTTTTTGTTACATTAACTACTTCAGGAGTTGTTTCTAATTTATTTGTGAAAAATTTATTTACTACTTTTTCAAGAAGCTCATTTATAATCTCTTCAGGAGACTAACTCTTCAAGAGTATATGCATCTACAAGTAAATATAGATATATCTATATCTCTTCAGGAGTATAATAAGTACTTCTGCAGAAGTTTTATCTATTACCTCTTCAAGAGGTTTAGTTATTAACTCTTCGGGAGCATTTAAAATATTGCCTCTTCAAGAGGACTGTCTAATTACTTCTTCAGGAAGTTTGTAATAAATTCCTTTGATCAAGAGGAGTTTAAATTATAACCACTTTAGGGGTGTATATATGTATACATATATATTATATATGAAGATAGTTAAGTATAAGTATAATCAATAAAAATGATTTTCTTACCCTTTGATATGATCAACCCAGTTGGTACAGGCTCGTGCTGATAACATGTTATAAAACTAGTAATAACTGGCGCACAAATAAACAATTACACCAAGGGACACAAATATTTCAGGTGGTTCGGTAATTTGCCTACGTCCACTGCAGAGGGAGTTGATATATTATTGAGGGATTTGTAGAAGTACAACCCAAACACACTCAGTGTAGAAACTCTCAATATTACACTTCTCTATTTCTCTCTTGTTTCTCTGTTTTTGTATATCTTGAACTGAACTAGCTAAGCTATTTATAGAAGAAGCAGTGTTGACACAAATCCGGAAGGAATGGTAAAGCAGTGGTTGTGCGGGTAAAAAGGAAGATGATCAACTTCCTCAGCCAATCTTCTCACTCCTCATTAATATGAACTTGTCACATGGATGTGACTTGACATCCATTCTCACTATTCCTTTCATAACACATTTCAGATTTTTATTTTTTATTTTTATTTTTATTTAATGAAAACTCCAACCCGTTTTAGTGAAAACTTTTATGTGAAATTTCACATGACTGGTTCATTTTTCAAGAAAGTTATATGAAATTTTACATAACTTTTATAACACATGGAGTTTTCACTAAAATAAAACATGGATTGGATGTATCACTAAAAATGTTTAGTTTTTTTTTTTTTTTTTTTACCTTTTCACCAAGTCTCCCTTTTTTCGGAATCAAGATTTCATTCCAACTTGCATATATATATATGAGTTATGATTGGTGCACATAAAGTGTGCATATAAAAACCTGGGTCATTAATTTTGGTGGGTCCCATGTATGCAGGCATAGGCTTCACCGAAATGAATGGCCCAGATCTTTATGTGCACACTTTATGTGCACATAGCATTACCCTATATGTACATACAATTCTTTCATTTCGTGATACCGTTTCAACTTTCAAGAACTTCATTGAAGTACTGGTAATTTTAGCAATTAAATCCACCTAACTTTATGCACTTAAACTCAAAACTTCGAGGTGCAGAAGTGGTGAGAAAGATATTAGAAGTGGGTCCCAACTTTGCTCAAAAGATAGACAGGAATGGATCTTCCCCATTGCACTCTTCTTGAAGCATATCAACAATGCTTTTAAGGGTTGAACCAGATATGGCTGTTCAATTCAATGACAGTGGTTACATACCACTTCACTTGGCTGCAATAAATGGAAATGTTTCAATCTTTGAAGAGTTCATGTCAGTTGATCTGACTTCATTTCATTGTTGCACAAAACGGGGAGAAATAGTGTTTCACCTTACTGTGAAATTCAACCAAGAAAATGCTCTCAAATACCTGGCCAACGTTTTCAAGGACACCATTCTTTTTTATCAACCATACCGTTATGGTAACACTATCTTACACCTCGCGGTGGCTCTTGGATGATATTATGTAAGTCTCTCTTCCTATCTTTCTTGTTATACTGTAAGGTAATTTGGGTTATACAAGAATCAGTTTTGTGGTTCAAAGCATAATCGATTCTAAATTGTTCTGTGTTTTAGTACTCGATTTTTTGTTATATAGGATTCCGTACAAGACTTAGGAATGCCTCAAAATCTAGTTTCCCAAATAAAAAAGACTAATAGAAGTGGGACCGAGTTTGAACATGATCATGTTTTAAGCACTTCCATACAGCCCTGGTAAGTCACCAATTATTTCAAAAGCTTAAGCTTTTAGAGAACGGATCCAAACAATGTATATCATGCTTTAACATCCTCCCCCACATGTGATGTTGTCTCCTATGTGGATAACCAACAAACAAAACAAACCAAACTCTATCATAATGGAGACAAGCAACAAAGTGAAAATATGCACACCACACAATGGGGGGCAGAGAGTTGAACCCAAGAGCTCGCATTAATAAGGCTTTGATACAATGTTAAGTCACCAATTGCTTCAAAAGCTGAAGTTGTTAGAGATTGGGCCAGTCGTCCAACAATAATTATCTAGCTTCAACAGGCCCCACAACAGATTAATCACAGACTCAAGAGCATGGAAGGTGAAAGGTTTTAAGCACTTGAAAACCAAAAATTCTTGAACAATCCAATATAAACACTACACCAAAAACGCTAAACTAGCACTGTATTAAACAGTACCTAACCGAATATGGCACGCTTTTTTTTTCAGTGCCAAATATTGGGGATCTGATTTTTATGGCACTATTTAAAATAGTGCCAGATTTTGATCAAAGGTACCAGATTTTAGAGATTTGGCACCCTTTGGCACTGTTGAAAACAATGCCTGAATTGTGCCAGTGGCAAAATAGCTAGTCAACATGTGGCAATGTTCGTGCTCGCCAGGTGTCACTTTTCGAGTGCATTAATTTGACACGCTTTTAGCACTGCCATTTTGTTTTACAAATAAAAAAACATTTATTTTAACTGGCACGGTTTTTAACCATTCTAGCTTTTTTTCAATGAAAAAAATAATACTTTGGTAGCTCACAGAACCAACAAAAATATCAATAGCACATGTATAACAAAATGTGTCCAGATTATTATTTTAGGTGCTATGATTAAAGCCCCTATAATCACACCTACAAGTAGCAATCAATATGTAACAAAGTCTTCAACGTGTGGTAAGTTCAACCCCAAAAAAATTGTACGGCAAGTGAAAAAAAAGGTAAATAAAAATTTTATCTTCCAATTCATAAATCACACCATTAAAGCAATATATATACCTCACATAATCATCTAAATTATACATCACCTATTAAATGTGCAAGTCCAGAAGAGAAAGAAACACAAACTACAAATAGCAGATCAAGCAAAAGAAAATAAAAAAACATTACAATGAGATCAAAGGAAAAGCACGAACTCGAAACCATGGCTAGCGATAACAATAACCTGAAAAATTCCAAAACAAATAGTCAGACTATGATATGAATGCACCAACTTAATGAGCCATTATGAAGTGAAGAAGATGAAAATAATCACACATTGATCAAAGTATTCAAACCATGCAATTAGTAGTCAAAATTGCTGATAGTAATAGAGATTCAAACACCACCCAATCAGGACCAACGACAATAAGCATTCAATCCCAAAATGTGGAAATAAATTTCTGGTATCAATGACCTACGACCACAGGGTCCAAAATGCATAGACGATTGCCCAACTCATGTTCTAAAAAAGGCACAAAACTTCATGCATTTAAGGTGAAAATGGAATTTTTAGAGAGAGATCATACCTCATCCCCTTTCTTGAATTAGAGTTCCATTCATTTCTCAAACTAATTATATATTGTTCATGTACCTTCAAACACAAAAACAAAAGCATCAGTTTAACTTCACAACTTTCTATTAAACCGGAAATCAATGGAGCCAAAGCGAATACGTAGTTAAGTGGTTCAACGACATAAGGTGTCATTATGGAGTTACCAAGTTGAGAAAAGCTTACGAAATTGTGAAACTTAAGAATGTTATCTAGGTTCTTGAGTACCCTATTGCGAAGAAAATGTAGTTCTAATGCTGATATGCATAGAGAAGAAACATAAAACACTAAGATAGTAATTTGCCCTTTCCAAATTTTGGGTTCACTTAATGTTAGTGAGAGCCGACCCCAATTGATTGGTTATAATGTTAGTGAGAGGGGGGAAAAAGAAAAGAAGGAAAAAACATAAACAGAATAAAATGCAAAAGAATACAAATAAAAAGACAAAAGAACAGCAAATAGTTGTTTGAACTTTGAAGCTCCAAAAAATGCATGTTTCATAGACAAAAAATTATAAATAGAAACAAGTATGAGAAAAAATTACATAGCCCATACAAACACAGTTGCAAGTGTTGACTAAGTATTATGAATTTATCTCCCAACTTGTTCTCCTTTCTTTCCTAAGGAAGTTACAAACACACACTTGGTGACTTGGTGTACAAACTAGAGCCAAAATGTAGAGCTGAGTCATGGCCAGACCTACATACATTCTGGCTCAGCTGGACTCTGGACCGACTGTCACGCCCCGAAAACGGAACACGTGAACGGAAAGGAGAAGAGATAAAACAATGCTAAACATACACACAACGCGGAAGCGACCATGAGAAACCAAGTTTTAAAGAACTCAAACACTTATTAAAACTTGAAAGCTACAACGGAAAATATCTTGAAAATTTAATGATTGAGGATGAATTATAAGGAGTTTTGAAAGAAAACACACTCACAACAATTTAATAACAAAGGTGGGCAATAGGGATCCAAGTCCAAGGTCAAACCACATGAAAATATAAAAATTAAAATTTTAGTTTCGGAAAACACTATTCATCGCCCGAAAAGTTCCCCAAAAAGTACCCCATTTTTTTTTGACACAATGTCTTAGGATCATATAGGGACACTTGGGTTTTAATTAGTATTTCTATTGAGGTCCGAAAAAGGGTGCTGTAGGCAAAACGGATCTCCCGGGCAGCCTTGAAATTTACTATTCATCCCAAAAATACACAAGCAGTTTTTACTATTCATCCACCTTTAAAACCTTTGTTTTGCTTGGTTTTATTTTGAAACTTCGTCGGAACGTTTTGAAACATTAACAAGGTGTTTTTAACAAGAAAAATATCGACGGCATGTCGACGTAAAAATGCCTACCTGTCCAAATTAAATGAATCCAACAAGGATTACAAACATAAGAACCAAATCCGACAAGGATTGGAAACACAAAGTGAGATCCGGCTAGGATCAACAAAGTATAAATAACTAGCAAAGCATGAGTTAAGCAAGAGATACAACGATCTCGGAAACATACTTACAAAATACGTTTAAGTTTGACAAGTATGAAAACAAGGGCTAACACATGCCCATCAAATTACAATAAGGGCTTCCCGATGACAAAATATAGAAATTCAAGTTCAAGAAGTTTTGTAACGGCATAATACAACAAATCCATAAGCATTAAACTATTACAAACTCCTACAAAGGCAAATAAACATGGGAAGCCACTGATTTCAAAAAATCAAGACATAGCCTTCAAAACAAAACAACGTCTAAACGTCGGATCACATATGGCCCTTCCCTTTATCAAGGTCACCTGAAAAAAAAGGTTTTATAGATTCATTAAGCACGACGGCTCAGTAGGAAACATTGAGACGAATCAATATGCTATCCATGACTAAGTATGAGATGAGGTGCAATGAATCGCCACCAAGGCAAAAATGAAATGACAAGCCTTACGGGCTATGCATGATAGTTGCACTCCTCTCATTACCGGACTATGAGCCACCCATGCATAGAGTGTAGCATACCAACTTCCGGGAGCTACCCGAATATAGTTTGGAGTTTGAATGTTTCTAAGGGTCATTCTCCCTGTCTCACATCACAACCCACGTCCGGATTTCTTCAATAAAATTCCCTCACATGGGGTTTTTCTCTTTTGCAAAACAAAGCTTTTATGTCGTGCTAAGTGAAATGCTCGCCGATTAGGCCACAATGCACGTGATGATAAAATGTCAATAGGAATGATCAAGCATGATAGAACAAACCTCACATGTTGAACATGTTATTAAAGTCATCAAGGAGTTAATTCAAAATTCATAGTTTAACCATTCTAACGAGGATTTTTGAACTAACGTCCTAACATACTTTTACACATATAAGGGAGCATCCTAATCACATCTATCATCACAAATTCACAATTAGCACAACTTAGGCATGTAAGTCAAGATTAGGCAATTAACCCTAAAATTACAAATTTGGGGAAAACCTAATACATGTGTCTAGATTATCCTCCTAACATCTTAATGACACAAATCACCTTAGCCATAAAAACCATATTGAAAGAATCAATGACATCTACCTCAAGGAGATCCCTCCAAAATAAATGGAGGAGCACCCAAAAATGTAGAGAAAACCAAAGAACTCCAAAAATGAAATCTTGTGGTGGAGAAATGTAGTCCAAGATGATCCAACAATATTTCCCAAAGCAAGAATCTCCCAAAAGTTCTTTAAGGTTGAAGATCAAGAGCTTGAACTCTAAGCAATTTTGGGTAAATCTTGGAGATGAGCTTGAAAATGAATTTGGAGAACACCACTAGGAAGCTCTTGCAATTTTAAGACTCATTTGTGAAATAGCAAAATCTTCAAAAATCCTTCTTTGGTGGCCTAAGGAAGCTTTGAAGAAGGAGAAATAAGGAAAACAAAAATGGTGGGTTTATCCTAGAGAGAAGGAGAAAATGAAAAGTGAAGAGGGAGAGGGAGTGGTGGCCGGCCATATGGGGAGGTGTGGGGCCCACTCCTTTTTCTTGGGTTTTGGTTTTGCCCTTTGAATGTATTGGAGGGGTATAAAGCATGTGTGTGTGTGGTCTAGTTTTACACACCCAAATTAAAACATGTACCCCTTTAAGCACTAATGTTAACAAAAAAAAAAAAATACAGTAACACATGTTAAAATAAATTTAAATACTGTACAATTAAACACGAGCACACACATAAGCACTTAAAAGACAATTTTACCCTTATTAAAATCTTGGGTTATGACAATCTACCCCCCTTAAAAGAATTCCGTCCCGGAATTCGGAACAACTAAGCGCAAAAAGGGAGCAACGACTTGCTCAACATCGTCTAAGAAATACTATCAAATAAAAGAAACTTACTCTACTCGGGGAAAAGGTGAGGATAACTCTTCCTAGCTTCACCCTCGTCCTCCCACGTCGACTCGCCAACGTTATGATGGTTCCACTAAATCCTTACCAATGGAATAACCCTGCCTCGCAACACACGATCTTTCCTCTCAATGATACGGATAGGTTGCTCTTCATACGACGTGTCTTCCCCAAGAGGCAACTCGGTCCAATCTAAAACATGTGATGGATCGGGGTAATGCTGATGGCGCGGATCTGAGTTACATCTACGAAGCATCGAAACGTGGAATACATTGTGCACACTCGATAACTGTGGTGGAAGAGCCAATCGATAAGCAACGGTGCCAACCCTCTCAAGGATCTCAAACGGCCCAATAAATCGCGGCGCTAACTTACCACTCTGACCAAATCGCTGCAAACCACGACGGGGTGAAACTCTCAGAAACACATGATCACCAATCTCAAACTCAAGTGGGCGACGATGGCGGTCGGCATACGATTTCTGACGACTCTGAGCTATACTCAACTTCTCACGAATTACTTTAATCTTCTCTGAAGTCTCTCTAACCATATCGGGACCATGAAGAATAGTCTCGCCTACTTCACCCCAACATAACGGAGATCGACACGGACGGCCATACAATGCCTCAAATGGTGCCATCTGAATGCTAGCCTGATAACTATTATTATAAGCAAACTCGGCCAAAGGCAAATGATCTTCCCAATTACCACCAAGTTCCATAACACTAGCCCTCAACATATCCTCTAATATCTGAATAGTACGCTCGGACTGCCCATCTGTCTGAGGATGAAATGCTGTGCTAAGTAGAAGCTGTGTACCCAAGGCTCTCTGCAGACTCTGCCAAAAGTGAGATACAAACTTCGAATCACGATCTGATACAATCGAAACTGGAATACCATGAAGTCTCACAATCTCCCGAATGTAGATCACACTAAGAGTATCTGCAGTGTCGGTTACCTTAATCGGCAAGAAATGTGCGGATTTAGTCAAACGATCCACAATAACCCAAATAGCATTATGCTTACGTAAGGTCCTAGGAAGTGCTGTAACGAAATCCATAGTAATATGCTCCCACTTCCACTCGGGAATAGGAAGAGGTTGTAACAAACCTGCGGGTCTCTGGTGCTCGGCTTTTACTTGTTGACAAACTAGGCAACTAGCAACAAACTCGACAACTGCTCTCTTTAAACCCTTCCACCAGTATTGGCGACGCAAATCATGATACATCTTTGTACCCCCCGGGTGAACGGCAAAACGGGAATGGTGAAACTCTTTCAAAACATCTTCCCTACAAGCAACGGGAACAAACACTCGATCTCGGAATCTCAAACCTCTAGTGTCATCAAAGGTCCAACCTTTTTCACCATCTCCACTAAGCATACGAGAAGTCAAAGCAACGGTCTCATCATCGAATTTCTGAGCCTCTAGAATTCGGGTCAAAAGTGCCGGTTGCAAATTCAAAGCAAACAAGGTAGCTCGGTCGGGAGTCTCGGAACAACAAACCTCAAAGTCATCTAAATGCCTCAACATCTTCCACTCTTGTACCGGTAAATACGCCAAGGTCCCACGAGGCTTCCTACTAAGTGCATCGGCCACAACATTGGCCTTGCCCGGGTGGTATTGCAAATCAAAGTCATAGTCCTCTAAGTATTCCATCCAACGGCGCTGTCTCAAATTAAGGTCCCGCTGTGTGAATATGTATTTCAAACTCTTATGATCGGAAAAGACCTCAAATCTCTCACCGTACAAATAATGTCTCCAACTCTTCAATGCAAATACAACAGCGGCAAGCTCTAAGTCATGAGTAGGATAGTTCTTCTCATGCGGTTTCAATTGCCTAGAGCCATAGGCTATAACCTTACCCTCTTGCATCAACACACAACCCAATCCCTCAAGTGAAGCATCACAATAGATGGTATAGCTCAATCCACGCTCGGGGATAACAAGGATAGGTGCCGAAGTCAAACGAGCCTTCAATTGTTGGAAAACATTTTCACAAGTATCATCCCAAACAAATTTCACCCCTTTCCTAGTAAGCTTAGTCATAGGCATAGCTAGACGAGAAAAATCTTCAACAAAGCGGCGGTAGTAACCCGCTAACCCCAAGAAACTACGGACTTCAAATACATTTTTTGGTGGTTGCCAATCCATAACGGTCTCAATCTTAGATGGATCTACGAATACCCCATCACTAGAAACAACATGCCCAAGAAATTTTACTTCGGATAACCAAAACTCACACTTAGATAGTTTGGCATACAACCGGTGCCCTCTCAGAACCTCTAATATAATGCGGAGATGTTCCTCGTGCTTCTCCCTAGAAGGCGAGTAAATCAAGATGTCATCTATGAATACAATCACAAACTTGTCCAAAAATGGACTAAACACTCGGTTCATCAAATCCATAAAGGCGGCGGGAGCATTTGTCAAACCGAAAGGCATAACAAGGAACTCAAAGTGTCCATACCGGGAACGGAAAGCGGTCTTAGGAATATCACACTCCCTAACACGCAACTGATGGTAACCCGACCTCAAGTCAATCTTAGAGAAACAAGATGAACCACGGAGTTGATCAAACAAATCCTCGATTCTCGGAAGTGGGTATTTATTCTTTATAGTAACATGATTTAGCTTGCGGTAGTCAATACACAGTCTAAGTGAACCATCCTTCTTCTTTGCAAAGAGAACGGGTGCTCCCCAAGGAGATGTACTAGGACGGATGAATCCCCTAAATTGTAAGTCCTCTAACTGTGTTTTTAACTCCTTCAACTCGGCGGGTGCCATTCTATATGGCGGGATTGAGATCGGTGAAGTGCCGGGTACTAAGTCTATCGAGAACTCAATCTCACGAATAGGTGGTAGCCCAGGTAAGTCCTCGGGAAAGACATCGGTATATTCACAAACAACCGGAGGAAACTCAATCAAGACTGGTTCATTCTCGTCAGAAAATAAACTAGCCAAATAATCAACATGATTCTTCCCCCTACACAAACTGTGAAGTGAACGCATCGGAAACTCCAAACGGTCACCCTCAAAACGACCTAGGTCTCCGGATGGTAGAACAAAAGTAACCCTCCTCTTAAAACAATCTATATAAGCTCGGTAGGTACTCAACCAATCCATACCCAAAATTACATCGAAACTAGACATGTCGAAAACAATTAAATCAATAACAATATTTCGATCCGCTATAACAAGTTCGCACCCACGACATACCCGATCCAAGGGAACTAAACCTCCAACGGGAGTATCAACTAAAATCGTAGAAGTCAAACGGCTCATCTCTAAGTCCAAAGATGATGCATATGACAATGATATGAATGAACATGATGCGCCAGTATCAATAAGCACAGAAGCTCTAGAACTGAATACTAGTAGGGTACCTCGGATAACTGAGATATCGGGGGCAACTACAGAAGATGATGCGGCAACAGGATGGGACATAGTAGGAAGTGGCCTCGGGGCTTGCTGCCCTCCTCCGCGATGTCCTATATAATGAAGCTGGCCTCTAGGGACATTAGGCCTAGAGCTCTGAACCGAAGAGGCTGGTGGTGGTGACACAAAAGGTGGCCTATAAGCCTGCTGATATGGCCCAGAGAAAGGTGTGTGAACCTGTGGTGCAACTGTCTGTGGCGCTGTCTGAGCAAATGGGCAATTCCTCTTTATATGATTCGGGTCGCCACAACTATAACAATTTCTAGGACCCACGACACCCCCTCCACGGGAAGAACCAGGACGGCGAGAACCACGAGACTGAGACTGCTGTGGCTGAGATGAGAACTGAGAAACCGGCGGGGCCTGAATAGGTACCGGTGAGGAATAGGAAGACTGCTGAGGGACATACTCTTGTCTTGGCTTCTTGAATTGGCTCCCACTCGATGAGCCCAACTGACTACCCTTAGACGGACCCCGGAGTTCTTTGTCTTTCTTCGAACTTAGAAACTCTTCCTCAAATACAAGTGCCTTCTTAACCACTTTGCTATACGAGTCTAGCTCAAACCCAATGACTTTCGTGCGAAGGCCCTGACGAAGTCCGCTCTCAAAGGTCCTAGCTTTAATTTTATCATCAGCGGTGATATCGGGTGCAAAACGGGCTAAGTCCCCAAAACACGCCTCATAATCAGTAACCGACATCTCACCCTGACGAAGATTCAAAAATTCGGTTCTCTTGGTCTGACGAGCAACGGGTGAAAAATACTTGTCAAGGAAAATTTGAGTAAAAGATTCCCAAGTCATACCCTCCAAGGTCTGTGTAGTAAGTACAAGTTCCCACCAAACTTGGGCCCGACCCGCCAATTGAAAGGTAGCGGCATCAATGCGAAGGTGATCCTCAACAATACCCAGGTGCTCGAAGATCCTAACAATTCTTTTCAACCAAAGCTCTGCCTGAACTGGATTCGTTTCTCCCGAGAAAACTGGAGGATTCTTCCTACCAAATTCTCTCATGGCCGATTGTGCCCTTGGCTCTGCCTGAACACCAGGCGCAGGCGCCACTACGGTAGGAGCTACCGGTGGAGGTGGAGGTGGAATGTCATTCCTTGCTGTTTGGACAGCTTGGGTGAAATCCCTCATCACGGCCATCATCTCAGCAAAGAACTGAGCCCCACCAGGAACTCCCGGAATAGATACAGGTGTAGGATTAGGAGCGGGAGCAGAAGAGGATGAGGAAGACTGGGCTCCTCGACCTGCGGCTCCACCTCGACCCCTAGCACGACCCCTAGCACGGACAGGAGGTCGGCCTCTAGCACGGCCTCTAACACGCGGCGGCATAGCTAGGCAAAAGAAATAATTACCAATGAATTAGATGAAGCATTAAAGTAGGCGTCTAATTCAAACACTCATTAAGCAATTCATATGACGACTAATGAAACACGTAGCACTTGAACATGTAAATGTCTACCATGCAAGTACTTGAAAACATTTAACACATATGCATGCTCATATGGCAATCTAGTACTTAATGCAAACTTTTAACTGAAACAATGGAAACATAAATAAAAACTTAGACATGTAAGGAAAATTAGCATGTAGGTCCAAATTAAACTCCCAGAGTCCCTAGGTATTCAAACCCGGTTAGCTCTGATAACAAGTTGTCACGCCCCGAAAACGGAACACGTGAACGGAAAGGAGAAGAGATAAAACAATGCTAAACATACACACAACGCGGAAGCGACCATGAGAAACCAAGTTTTAAAGAACTCAAACACTTATTAAAACTTGAAAGCTACAACGGAAAATATCTTGAAAATTTAATGATTGAGGATGAATTATAAGGAGTTTTGAAAGAAAACACACTCACAACAATTTAATAACAAAGGTGGGCAATAGGGATCCAAGTCCAAGGTCAAACCACATGAAAATATAAAAATTAAAATTTTAGTTTCGGAAAACACTATTCATCGCCCGAAAAGTTCCCCAAAAAGTACCCCGTTTTTTTTTGACACAATGTCTTAGGATCATATAGGGACACTTGGGTTTTAATTAGCATTTCTATTGAGGTCCGATAAAGGGTGCTGTAGGCAAAACGGATCTCCCGGGCAGCCTTGAAATTTACTATTCATCCCAAAAATACACAAGCAGTTTTTACTATTCATCCACCTTTAAAACCTTTGTTTTGCTTGGTTTTATTTTGAAACTTCGTCGGAACGTTTTGAAACATTAACAAGGTGTTTTTAACAAGAAAAATATCGACGGCATGTCGACGTAAAAATGCCTACCTGTCCAAATTAAATGAATCCAACAAGGATTACAAACATAAGAACCAAATCCGACAAGGATTGGAAACACAAAGTGAGATCCGGCTAGGATCAACAAAGTATAAATAACTAGCAAAGCATGAGTTAAGCAAGAGATACAACGATCTCGGAAACATACTTACAAAATACGTTTAAGTTTGACAAGTATGAAAACAAGGGCTAACACATGCCCATCAAATTACAATAAGGGCTTCCCGATGACAAAATATAGAAATTCAAGTTCAAGAAGTTTTGTAACGGCATAATACAACAAATCCATAAGCATTAAACTATTACAAACTCCTACAAAGGCAAATAAACATGGGAAGCCACTGATTTCAAAAAATCAAGACATAGCCTTCAAAACAAAACAACGTCTAAACGTCGGATCACATATGGCCCTTCCCTTTATCAAGGTCACCTGAAAAAAAAGGTTTTATAGATTCATTAAGCACGACGGCTCAGTAGGAAACATTGAGACGAATCAATATGCTATCCATGACTAAGTATGAGATGAGGTGCAATGAATCGCCACCAAGGCAAAAATGAAATGACAAGCCTTACGGGCTATGCATGATAGTTGCACTCCTCTCATTACCGGACTATGAGCCACCCATGCATAGAGTGTAGCATACCAACTTCCGGGAGCTACCCGAATATAGTTTGGAGTTTGAATGTTTCTAAGGGTCATTCTCCCTGTCTCACATCACAACCCACGTCCGGATTTCTTCAATAAAATTCCCTCACATGGGGTTTTTCTCTTTTGCAAAACAAAGCTTTTATGTCGTGCTAAGTGAAATGCTCGCCGATTAGGCCACAATGCACGTGATGATAAAATGTCAATAGGAATGATCAAGCATGATAGAACAAACCTCACATGTTGAACATGTTATTAAAGTCATCAAGGAGTTAATTCAAAATTCATAGTTTAACCATTCTAACGAGGATTTTTGAACTAACGTCCTAACATACTTTTACACATATAAGGGAGCATCCTAATCACATCTATCATCACAAATTCACAATTAGCACAACTTAGGCATGTAAGTCAAGATTAGGCAATTAACCCTAAAATTACAAATTTGGGGGAAACCTAATACATGTGTCTAGATTATCCTCCTAACATCTTAATGACACAAATCACCTTAGCCATAAAAACCATATTGAAAGAATCAATGACATCTACCTCAAGGAGATCCCTCCAAAATAAATGGAGGAGCACCCAAAAATGTAGAGAAAACCAAAGAACTCCAAAAATGAAATCTTGTGGTGGAGAAATGTAGTCCAAGATGATCCAACAATATTTCCCAAAGCAAGAATCTCCCAAAAGTTCTTTAAGGTTGAAGATCAAGAGCTTGAACTCTAAGCAATTTTGGGTAAATCTTGGAGATGAGCTTGAAAATGAATTTGGAGAACACCACTAGGAAGCTCTTGCAATTTTAAGACTCATTTGTGAAATAGCAAAATCTTCAAAAATCCTTCTTTGGTGGCCTAAGGAAGCTTTGAAGAAGGAGAAATAAGGAAAACAAAAATGGTGGGTTTATCCTAGAGAGAAGGAGAAAATGAAAAGTGAAGAGGGAGAGGGAGTGGTGGCCGGCCATATGGGGAGGTGTGGGGCCCACTCCTTTTTCTTGGGTTTTGGTTTTGCCCTTTGAATGTATTGGAGGGGTATAAAGCATGTGTGTGTGTGGTCTAGTTTTACACACCCAAATTAAAACATGTACCCCTTTAAGCACTAATGTTAACAAAAAAAAAAAATACAGTAACACATGTTAAAATAAATTTAAATACTGTACAATTAAACACGAGCACACACATAAGCACTTAAAAGACAATTTTACCCTTATTAAAATCTTGGGTTATGACACCGACCTTCCATACATATAGATACGATTTAACTTTTATCAACCTTGTCATTGTTTAAGTACATGAGGCAATTATCTAATGATTACTACTCACAAACTATTAACATGCATCATCATTATTGTAAATGATCTTACCAAAACCAACTCTTTTTTAGAATGACCCACACTTCAATAGTAACGTATGTGCACAGATGGCAGCTGATCCTGACTTAATTAGAGCATGATTCAAACAAGAGATTTTTGACACATTAAAATCAAGCATTGGCAATGCACCCAATGACAAAGCTCTCAAGCATTGAGAAATGTCATTCTGATACTGTAAGATAAAAAAATACTGAGACTATCTTCCAGCAAATTTTCTGAAGAGGGTCAACTGGAAGAACTCAGGACTCCCACCATGAGAACTTCAGTACTCTACAACTATACTACTACAAAGGCGACTCAAAATTATCCTAGAAATATGGTTTTGGTGATTGTCACTACATTATATTGACTGCTGCAAATCAGATTATTTGTTGCTTGCCTGCTCAAGATAGAGTTAAGCTAGGTGCCCTGTCCAACTTGATAACTCAAGTAAGAGAGATGCCCTTTCCTTAAGGTTTCTCAAATAAAATAAGTGAACATGATTAAATATTTTTTGAGAGCCACGATCCACGATTATTAGGTCACATTACCAAAACGGAAATCTTAATCATCGATAAGCTATTAATGATAGATGCATTACCAAAGGGTTGCACAAGTTGCTTAGATATGGCAGCCACAGGAACCCGTCAAAACCAGCAAATCAGCACAAAATATGTAAAAAGCTGTTGGCAACCACATGAATAAATTTTTGAAGAATCTCAGTGAGTGAAATTATGGAAACACGTAATATTAAAATGTTCTACAGACTTCCTTTAATATCTTAAGAACTTTCAGGTATGAATTGTACGCTAAGTGTATCTCCTTGTTGTGTAATTCCTGGTGCAAGTTATGTAAAACTACTAGCTGCCAACCATACTAGGAAATGAAGATCAAATCACAACATCCCCAGAAAACCAGTAGAAAATGCAAACTATCACAGGAAACTAAAAGAAAAACATGGAATCACATTTATGGCTAAGAGAAAAGGGCAATTTACTTAAAGACGGAGTATGGATCCTTTAAAATTTTAAGCATAATCATATATCTGTGCCTCTCTCTCTCTCTGTCTCGTAGATATATTTTCAACTAAATAAATATCTGTGCTGGATAGTTACCTGAAACCAAAAGTTCAGATACATGAAGAGATGAGCAACTAAATAACTGCAACAAACATTAAGAGATAAGCATTGCAAAAACATAGAAATTAGGAAGAGGAGATGTAGATATAAGCAGGAACCTAGGATTGTAAAGAGATGCATTGGGAAAAGATAAGTGTTGGAATTAAGGGATTTAATTCCGGATTTTAGTCTATTATTTATGGTCATGTTGACCACATTTAAGTTATTTTTATTTCTTTCCTTTTCCTTATTTATTTCCTTCCTTTATTATTCCAATGTAACATTATATAAACTCTGGGATGTATAGTAATAACATTATCACTTTCCCATATCTCTTTTTGGTATCAGAGCCATATACAACCCTAAAACTATCACCCAACACCTTCACCGACTGCCAGCCACCACCCACCACCCTCGCCGAGCCCCACCTGCACCCCAGCCCACTCGCCGACCACCGCAGGCCACTCGCCTACCCATCTGACCTTACCCAATCCCAGCCGAGGCCCTCCCTCTCTGCGCCGCAAGTCCTAGGGGTGTTGCTCTCTAGCTGCGCAACTTTGTAGCTCCTCGGGAGCCTCTTCAGCCCTTTTTAGGGTTTGTGTGTGATGTATTAGAGCAGTTCGTGTGCTCTTCACTGTCTGTCGGGTAACCGAGTTTTCGGTTGCCCTCGTTAGCCGAGTTTCCAGCTGTGACTGTCATTGTTGCTGATTTTTGGTGCTTTTTCCGGCAAGTCTTCATCCAAATTTTTGGTCACTCTTCATAGCATCATGACTGATGATATCAATAAAACCGTTGATCCAATCAACCCAACATCTCATCCAACCGTGCACCGGGTCACTAGTGTTTTGCTAAATGGAAAAAAATTTCACGCATGGTCTAATTCTCTTCGTCTCTACCTTGGCGGTAAACGGAAAATCGGGTGGTTGCTTGGGAAGGAGGTTAAACCCGCTGAATCGGATGCAAAGTTCGAGGAATGGTTTACAGATAACTGTATTATTCTGGGCTAGACGTTTAATTCGATGGATGAACGGATCTATAATATGTTTATGTATCATAATACGGTGCATGGACTTTGGACTGCTTTGAAGAAGATGTATGATCATGCGCATTCTGACTCCCGCATTTTCGAGCTCTACCAGGATATCTCTCATGCTTTCCAAGCTACTTTGGGTCTGTCTGTTTCTGACTTTTTTGGATACCTCCAGACTCGGTGGGAGGAGTTAGCTCAGTATGAACCCATCACCGATTTTCCCAATGATGGAGATATTGAAGTTAAGCGGCTTGACCGTCGTCGTACGTACCAGTTCTTGATGGGTCTAAAGCCTGAGTTCGAGGCTCTCCGGACTCAAATTATGAATACTGTCCCTATGCCTTCTTTATTTAAGGCCTTTGCTACTGTTGATGGTGATGAGAGACGTCGTCGCCTACTATCTGCTCCTGACTCTAGGCCCTCTCCTTCACCTATCCCTGACCAGATGGCCTTTTCGGTTTTGTCTGGTACTCGTCCTGGAGGTAATCGCCCTTACTGCCAGCATTGCCGTACACCGGGTCACTCCATAGATCGTTGTTTTACCCTTCATCCAGAGTTGAAAGGGCAGTTCACTCGGACTCGACCTGCTGGTCGTGGTAATGGTCGTGGCCGGGGTGCTCCTCGTACAGGAGCGGTTGCAGCGGTTGGAGCGGTTGGTGAGATACTTCCTCCTCCACCCGATTATAGTCAGCTTCAGTTTCAGATTGCTCAACTTCAGTCACATGTAGGTTTAGGAGCTCCTCCTCCTCAATCACCCACTAGCCCCACAGCCGCCATTGCTGCAGTTACTCCTACTGCTCTTCATGGTAAGTCAGGGCACCCTACTTGGATTCTTGATTCTGGGGAAAATAATCATATGACTGGTGAGCTTTCGGTTTTTACTTCTCCTGTTACCTCTATTAAACAATCTGTACGTATCGCTAATGGATCTTTCATTCCCATCTGTAGTCAGGGTGATGCCAGTTTGTCTTCCGACATCATCCTTTCCTCTATATATTATGTTCCCAATTTTGCTTTTAACTTGCTTTCCGTTAATCGCCTTGTCAAAGATCATAACTCCTCTGTTGTGTTCTTACCTCATTTTTGTTACTTGCAGGACCTGACTACGAAGAAGATTTTTGGCAGGAGGTTTGAGCGGGACAACCTCTACTACTTCAGTGATCCTTCAGTGTCAAGGACGTTCTCTAGTCTTCAAGCTTCTGTGTTACCTGCTCTTAATAATCATGTTTTGCCCGACTCAAATAAATATGTTTTTTCCCTTCAAACGTTAGATTTGTGGCATGCTCGTCTAGGCCATGTTAACTTTCAGTATTTTTGTTGGTTATTCCCTCAGTTAAATAAAGCTTGTAAGGATTTTCAGTTTAAATGTGTGGTTTGTGAATTGTCTAAACATACTCGCACCTCTTATGTTCCTCGTATGCATCGGGCACCTAGTGCCTTTGATCTTATTCACTCTAATGTGTGGGGTCCTTCCCCCGTCACATCCATGTCACAGCACCGATATTATGTTACATTTATTGATGACTATACACGTTGTACTTGGGTTTATCTTATGAAGAAAAAATTTGAAGTTTTCTCTCATTTTCGAAATTTTCTTCAAATGATTAAAACTCAATTTCATACTGTTGTTTACAATATTCGGTCTGATAATGGTAGGGAATATATTACTGACGAGTTTCGGGCTGAACTTAATAAAGGGGGTATTCTTCAACAACTCACTTGTCCTTATACCCCCGAACAAAATGGGGTAGCCGAATGTAAGAATCGCCATCTTATGGCTATGGTTAGGTGTCTCCTACGAGGGACGGATGTTCCCAAGTATTTTTGGCATTTTGCTGTCCATACTGCTACTTACCTGATTAATCGTACTCCTAGTCGTATCCTACAAGGCCAGGCCCTACTTTATGTCATCAAGCCTGGTAGTACACTTTTCTCTGTTGTCCCTCGAATTTTTGGGTGCACATGTTTTGGCCAAAATCGCAGCCCTACACGCACTAAACTTGATGATAAGGCTGTTCGGTGTATTTTTCTGGGATATTCTTCTATGTCCAAAGGTTACCATTGCTATGATCCTATCAGACGTCACCTGTATCACTCTTTAGATGTCACTTTTTTGGAAATGGTTCCTTTTTTTACAGGTGCTTCTTCCTCTCTGGACACTTCAATAGAGAATGTTGAAGATGATATCTCAGTCCTTCCTCGCCCTATGCATATTCTTGATATACCTAGCGACTCTTTGCCCCCGGTCATTTCAACTGACCCATTACAGGTGTACTCTCGTCGTCCTCGCGCTCCGAACCCCATGCCATCATCTTCTCCAGAATCAGGTATCTCATCTCCTCCTTTAGTCTCTGTTGTTGCTCCTCCTTGTTACCCTACCCATACTCGTCGTCCTCCTTCCCGTTATATTCTCTCTAGTAGTACTGACCATCCAATTTCTAAGTATGTCTCTTATCAGGGTCTTTCAAAACAATTCAGCTCTTTTGTCAGTGCAGTTGATTCTGTCTCCATTCCTCGCTCTGTTCATGAAGCTCTCCAGAATCCAAAGTGGGTGGCTGCTATGAAAACAGAAATGAATGCTCTTTAGGATAATCAGACTTGGGAACTTGTCTCTCCCAAATGGTGAACGTACAGCTGGTTGTAAGTGGGTCTTCAGTGTTAAGTATTTGGCATACGGCACCATTGACCGTTATAAGGCCCGTCTTGCGGCTAAGGGCTTCACCTAGGTTCCCGGTAAGGATTTTGGGGCCACTTTATGCTCCGGTTGCTAAACTAACTACAGTCCGGCTTCTTATTTCTCTTGCTGCTTCCTATTCTTGGCCTCTTCATCAGCTTGATGTCAAGAATGCGTTTCTTAATGGTGATTTGTCTGAAGTTATCTATATGGACCCCCCTCCTGGTTTTCGGGCTCAGGGGGAGTATTCGGGGAAAGTTTGTCGCCTCCGAAAATCTCTCTATGGATTGAAGCAGTCTCCGCGTGCATGGTTCAGCCGGTTTAGTGATATGGTGCTTACTATGGGTTTTATTCGCTGCCATTCTGACCACACTTGCTTTATTCATCGTAATTCCAAAGGGCAATGTATCATTATCTCTGTTTATGTTGATGATATTATTATTACAGGAGATGATGCGTCTGGTATTGTACAAGTGAAGCGTTCTCTTGGACTATCGTTCGACATTAAGGATTTGGGCCCTCTGAGATACTTTCTTGGCATTAAGGTGGCCCGGTCCCGCCAAGGTATCTCGCTATCCCAAAGGAAGTATGCCCTTAATCTCCTCCAAGATACGGGAATGCTTGGATGTAGACCTGCTTCTTCTCCTATGGATCCAAATCATAAGTTAACTGCTGAATCGGGAGAGCCCTTACCAGATCCCTCTGTATATCAGCGTCTTGTGGGTCGCCTCATCTATTTGACGAACACAAGACCTGATCTGACTTTTGCTGTTAGTGTTGTGAGTCAATTCATGCACTCACCTCGTACTTCACATCTTGATGCTGTTTATCATATTCTCCGATATCTCAAGACTTATCCTGGTCTTGGCCTTTTCTTTAAGACAGGAGCTCAATCAGGTCTCTCCGATTTTACTGATGCGGATTATGCAGGCTCAAAAGGTGATAGACGCTCTACTTCTGGTTTTTGTACTTTTCGAGGTCGTCATCTTATCTCCTGGAAAAGTAAAAAGCAAGCAGTTGTCTCACGATCTTCTGCTGAAGCCGAGTACCGTGCAATGGCTCAGGGTTCATGTGAACTCATATGGCTTCGTTCTCTTCTTGGTGAATAAGGCTTCCCAGTGGTGGAAGCATCTACGTTATTTTGCGATAACAAGTCAGCAATTATGTTATCATCTGACTCAATTCTTCATGAAAGAACTAAACATATAGAGGTTGACATCCATTTCATTCGGGAAAAAGTTCGGTCAGGAGTCATAACACCGAGCTTTGTTCCCTCATCAGATCAGACCGCTGATATGTTCACTAAATCCGTTGGTCCAGCACTTCTACAGTCATCTCTTGGCAAGCTTGGTCTCCTCAACATCTTCACCACAGCTTGAGGGGGAGTGTTGGAATTAAGGGATTTATTTTCGGATTTTAGTCTATTATTTATGGTCATGTTGACCACATTTTAGTTATTTTTATTTCTTTCCTTTTCCTTATTTATTTCCTTCCTTTATTATTCCAATGTAACATTATATAAACTCTGGGATGTATAGTAATAACATTATCACTTTCCCATATCTCTTTTATGGAGATCACTTTGGTACACCAAAGTGGTATTGGTGTAGGTACATCAAACTACTTTGCCAAGTGTCAATAATTGATTGGAGGAGAAAGTAAAAGTTGGTAGTCATTAAATGCTATTTGACATGCATTAATAGTAAATGAACTTATGATAGCAGGTTGCATGTATATATTACATGTTTGTTCCTTTATCAATAAAGGTTGTTCCTAAGATTATGTATATTTGTTCCTTTTTAAAAGATTTTTCTACCTACCTAGTACTTAGTTGAAGAATTTAAGGTTGCATTAATACTTCCACTAATATTTGAGATATATCTCAACCACCAAATCCCCAACACTTTCACCCTCTTAGATTCACTCACCCTCTTAGTTTCACTTTCACAACATGTTGAAGTTTTTTTTTTTTAGAAGACAACCTAAGTTAAAGTTCTACTACAAGGTATGTTCCTAATTTTCACATTACTTATAACTATATAATGTGGTGTTATAGTTTGTAGATTTGTGAAAAGTTTAATTATTCTGGAACAAAAATATTGAAATGAAAGGAACAAAAGTCATACTATTTGAAAACAAACCTTTCTTGACTTAGAAACAATACATATATTTCATGAAGGCTCAAAAACGTAGATTTTATGTTAGATAAAATTTCTAAGATATCATATTATGCCTAAAAAAGAAAACAAACGTGTCTTGAAAAAGATTTTTATGATTAAGGAACCATGAATGATGATTAAAGAACAATAAGTTACATAATGGAACCGTGTATAGAAATCTAGGAACCATTTTTTTACGATAATAGAACCATGTCTTAACGATAATGGAACCATGTTTAACTTAGAGGAACACAACTTAGAAATCAAAGGAACCGAGAGAAGAAATCTAGGAACCATTTTTTTACGGATAATGGAACCATGTCTTAATGATAATGGAACCATGTTTAATTTAGAAGAACAAAACTTAATAATCAAAAGGAACCGAGAAAAAAAATCTAGGAACCATTTTGCACGATAATGGAACCATGTCTTAACGAGAATGGAACCATGTTCAATTTAGAGGAACACGACTTAGAAATCAAAGGAACTGAGACAAGAAATCTAGGAACCATATTTGACGATAATGGAACCATGCATTAACGGTAATGGAACCATGTTTAATTTATAGGAACTAAACTTAGAAATCAAAGGAACCGAGAGAAGAAATTCAAGAACCATAATTGACGATAATGGAACCATGTCTTAACGATAATAGAACCATGTTTAATTTAGATGAACAAAACTTAGCAATCTAAGGAACCGAGACAAGAAATCTAGGAACCATTTTTTACGATAATGGAACCATGTCTTAACGATAATGGAACCATGTTGAATTTAGAGGAACAAAACTTAGAAATCAAAGGAACCAAGACAAGAAATCTAGGAACCATTTTTTACGATAATGGAACCATGTATTAACAATAATGGAACCATGTTTAACTTAGAGGAACACAACTTAGAAATCAAAGGAACCGAGAGAAGGAATCTAGGAACCATTTTTTACGATAATGGAACCATGTCTTAATGATAATGGAACTATGTCTTAATGATAATGGAACCATGTTTAATTTAGAGGAACAAAACTTAATAATCAAAGGAACTGCGAGAAGAAATCTAGGAACCATTTTTTATGATAATGGAACCATGTCTTAACGATAATGGAACCATGTTTAATTTAGAGGAACAACACTTAGAAAAGAAATGAACCGAGACAAGAAAGATAGGAACCATTTTTTACGATAATGGAACCATATTTTAATGATAATGGAACCATGTTTAATTTAGAGGAACAAAACTTAGAAATCAAAGGAACCGGTAGAAGAAATCTAGGAACTATTTTCTACGATAATGGAACCATGTTTCAATGATATGAACCATGTTGAATTTAGAGGAACAAAACTTAGAATTCAAAGGAACCGAGAGAAGAAATCTAGGAACCATTTTTTACGATAATGGAACCATGTCTTAACGATAATGGAACCATGTTTAATTTAGAGGAACAAAACTTAATAATCAAAGGAACCGAGAGAAGAAATCTAGGAACCATTTTTTACGATAATGGAACCATGTCTTAACGATAATGGAACCATATTTAATTTAGAGGAAAAAAACTTAGAAATGAAAGGAACCGAGACAAGAAATCTAGGAACCATTTTTTTACGATAATGAAACCATGTTTTAACGATAACGGAACCATGTTGAATTTAGAGGAACAAAACTTAGAAATCAAAGGAACCGAGAGAAGAAATCTAGGAACCATTTTTTTACGATAATGGAACCATATCTTAACGATAATGGAACCATGTTGAATTTAGAGGAACAAAACTTAGAAATCAAAAGAACCGAGAGAAGAAATCTAAGAACCATTTTTTATGATAATGGAACCATGTCTTAAAGATAATGGAACCATGTTTAATTTAGAGGAACAAAACTTAATAATCAAAGGAACCGAGAGAAGAAATCTAGGAACCATTTTTTACAATATTGGAACCATGTCTTAACGATAATGGAACCATGTTTAATTTAGAGGAACAAAACTTAGAAATGAAAGGAACCGAGACAAGAAATCTAGGAACCATTTGTTACGATAATGGAACCATGTTTTAACGATAATGGAACCATGTTGAATACAGAGGAACAAAACTTAGAAATCAAAGGAACCGAAAGAAGAAATCTAGGAACCATTTTTTTTACGATAATGGAACCATGTCTTAACGATAATGGAACCATTTTTAATTTAGAGGAACAAAACTTAATAATCAAATGAACCGAGAGAAGAAATCTAGGAACCATTTTTTTACGATAATAGAACCATGTCTTAACGATAATGGAACCATGTTGAATTTAGAGGAATAAAACCTAGAAATCAAAGGAACCGAGAGAAGAAATCTAGGAATAAAACCTAGGGATTTTTATGTTCAGTAACTGAATTGGCCGTCGTCATCTATGCATTAAAGATTTTGAGACACTACTTGTACGGGGAGAAATGTGAGATTTTCACGGACCACAAGAGCTTGAAGTACCTATTCACCTAACGGGATTTGAATATGCGGCAGAGAAGATGGTTAGAGTTGATGAAAGATTGTGACCATTCAATAGAGTATCATCCGGGAAAGACTAACGTAGTAGCCAATGCGTTAAGCCGGAAGAGTGTATGATTCAAACGTTAGAGGATATGCTTTGGTTGTGTGTTCTAGACTTCAGAAGTGATTAGGAGAAACATCTACCGTTAATCGAATTTGCTTACAACAACGGGTTTCAGTCAAGTATCGGAATCGCACCGTATGAAGCTTTATATGGACGTAAGTGTTGATCATCGAGTTGTTGGACCAAGGTTGGGGAAAGAAAGTTACTAGGGCCTGAGTTGATACAGGTGACTATTGAAAAAGTAAAGCTAATTCAGGAGCGACTTAAGGTAGCTCAAAGTCGTTATAAGAGTTATGCGGACTCTAAGCGACGACCGATGACCTTTGAGGTAGGGGACTTTGTGTATTTGAGAGTATCACCTTCGAATGGCATTGTAGATTCGGAAAGAGGGGAAAGCTCAACCCAAGATTTGTAGGACCTTTTGAGATCCTAGAAAGGGTAGGACTAGTGGCTTATCGCCTAGCATTGTCACCGGAGTTGGCGTTTGTGCACAATGTTTACCATGTGTTGATGTTGAGACGATGTATAACAAAGACTAGTAATGTACCTGAACCATTGCAGATCCAAGATGACTTATCTTATATAGAACATCCAGTAAAGATCCTAGATCGGAAGGAACAAGTATTGAGAACCAAGACCATTCCGATGGTAAAAATGTTATGGCGTAGTCACACAGTTGACGAGGCTACATAGGAAAATGAGGAAGAAATGAGGAGTGAGTATCCGCATCTTTTCGACCAATGAGGTACAAGTTTGGGGACAAACTTCCTTTTTGGAGGGGAGAGTTGTCACGTCCGTTCCAAAATTTTTATAGTTTTAACATATATATTCGGATTTTGTGCATTATCAATGTTATTTGATAATGGTGGATGACGTTGACTGTGAGTCAACTGTGAGGTGTCAAGTAAGGACAAGGGAACTTGAAAGTTCATTTAGAATTGGCATGATTAAATGGTATTTATGTGAATTGAATGTTATTTGGCAATATCTGGTATTTTGATGAATAGTAAATATACCTGTGTAGAGTGATTTTTGATAGTTTTGATATTGTTCTATATCATTTTGAGAACTGTGGTGAGAACGTGAGTGACACATTATATAAAAGAGTAGGTTGTGTAGAGATTCCACAGAATTTAGTTTTCGAACGTATATTTTGGACCCAAACATGACTAAGTCGAAAACTTTTGTAATTTTTAGTTTTCACTCGTAAAGGCATAAAATGGACGTGTGCGACGTTTCAAGAGTTAATTAGAAGTTTGAGAAACTTGCAGGGAGGTAAACGTAAATTCTAGAAAGTTTGCCTATAAGTAGATAAGGTTGAAATTTCATTTTTTCAAAACTTTACAAAATATCATTGGAAGAGAGAGAAAAGGGGGATTTAGTAGCTTCGAGCTTCACGACCCCGATCGACGACCGTTCGTCCGTCAGATTTCGACCAGATTTGATATTTGAACTCGTGGAGGTAAGATCTACGTTTTGATACTACTTAGGCCACGTTTGGCAACTTTTTTCAAAAATCTAATTTTTAAAAATTTGGGAAAAGCCCAGTAAAACTTATAGGAATCGCGTATAACTTGAGATCCGACGTTTATTCGGGCCTCTAGTCGATCCTTCAAAGTTTGAAGGAGATCGCACGAGGTTTGAATTCTAGATCTATGAAATATATGAGTTTTTTGTGTTTTAAATATCGGTTTTGATATTTTGGATCTGGGCGAAATTCATATACTAATGAGGCCCGTTAATTATGCACGTGAAATTACATGAAAAGCATGTACAACTGTCTATGTGAGCATGCTATGTGTCTACTTGGGTCAAAAGGGGTTTGGTGTAAATCCATCCGGAGGTAAGCTCCTCGAACCTTGATGATTTGATGATGTTTGATTGTGGTTGTGTCTGGTATGGAGGAAGGCCCAACCAGTGTATGTGATGCGTGGAAGAGGTGTGCCTTCCACGGCATCGATCGGATGAATGCATACCACTCACCCTAGAGACTATTTTTATGTGTTTTGGATGTTTTTAGCATGGACTGTCATATATATACATATACATATATATATATATACATTTAGAATTGTACATTCAGCATATATCTGAGCAGTGGAACTGTACTCCATTGCAGGTGAGAAGAAGAAAGGCAAAAAAAAGCGTGAAAAGTGAGGCCGTTGAGGAACGCTGGGGAATCACCTTGTTTATATTTTTGTTCTTGTTTTCCCTAAACTTGAAATAGGATTGGAAGTTGTAATTGTTGTAATTGAATTCTTAGGGAGGATCTATAGTATTGTAATCTTGTATTCGAACACCTGTAGTGATGGTTTAATTTGTTAAAATTCAGTTGGGTATGTGTTTGTTTTAATTGGGAAATCCATGGATTGATAAAACTGATTGGGTTGCCTTCAGTAGGGGATCAGTCGACTGGTTTATGTTTCAGTCGACTGGACCTGTGTTATTTGAAACACTGCGAGTGAACAGTAGGAATCCAGTCGACTGGGTCCCCAACACAATCGACTGGACACCTGTTGGAAACGTTGATTTGGGTTCTGCTAGAGACACAGTCGACTGGGTGGAGTCAGTCGACTGAGAACTTGAGGTCCCAGTCGACTGTAGTTGACTTGACTCCAAACGCAGTCAACTGGATGGCCTGTTGTTCCTTTAAAAAAACTCACTGCTTGGGTCTTCAGTCGACTGGGTCTCTACTTCAGTCGATTGGACCTCTGTTTTTCAAAATGGATTCTTTTGGACATGTTTCAATTGGACAAAACTTTTGCCAAGTGTCCTATTTTCGCGCGTAGCTGTATGGGTCTGTAGACACCCCATTTTGTCGGCTATCAGATTTAGGAGACCCATAGCTTGGTGGTTCACAATGATCGAAAATGACTCAAAAGGACTCTTGGAAGTTAGCTCTATATCTCAGAATGCTCAGAATGACCAAAATGCCCCTGAAAGCCCAGAAACTCCCAGATTTGGCCCCAAAGTTCTGAAAACATGCTACGTCATAAGAAAAGTGATAAATTGAGCTTTTAAGCAAAATCAGATGAAATCGTCAGCTCCCAAAGACCCCCCCGGAAGTCCCGGAAGTTCCCGGGAAGTCCCCGTTGACCGGTTTGACCAAGGTTTGACCAGGTTTGACTAAGTTTGACCAAAATCGTCCGAATTCACCAAAATTATTTTAAATCATGAGAAAAGTGTTAAAATGAGTTCCAAAAGAAAATCGAGCGAAAACATCAGCTCCTGGGAACTCCCGGAGGTTTCCAGAACTTCCCGGGAATCCCAGGTTTGACCAGTTTGACCAAAATTTGACTTTGGAACCGGGGCGCCGAAACAATTTTCAAATATTTTTCATGGATACTAGAGGTCAATAGCTTTCCAACGGTATATCGCACATAATTTCTGGATTTAAAACAAATTTATTATGAATTTCCAAAGGCGAAAAAGGCGATCAAATCGGCTTTTATCGCGAATACCGCAAAACTTTTCAAAGTGACCTATCCCCGAACTATTTTTTATGTAAAGTAGACTCCATTACCTTTCCAACGGTATATCACAACCGCAATTTGGAGTTCGTACGCAATTTCTGTGAATTTCGGACGAAATAGGGCCTTTTCGCGAATACCGGAACTTCAGGGGGCCTAAACAGCATTATCTGGACGAAGGAGGAGCACTGCCGTCGCGGCACTGGCCCAGTGCCGCCGCGGCACTCCTCTCCAGAACAGTGTATTTTTGTAATTAGTTTTGTTGTCCCATTTTGATTAATTAAAAGCCAAAACGACATAGTTTTATGATTTCAGATGTTTGGAGCCAATGGGAATACTTTCTAAATCCCAAAACCACCCCAAGTTGGCCTATATAAACACCCCCATTACTCTTCTTTTTGGGGGAGTGAAATGAAAGTTTAGGAAAAGTTTGGGAGAGAAAGTTGTAGAGATAAGGTTAGAATAGAGAGAAAGAAGCTTCCTTCTTTGATTTTTCAAAACAAAAGTGAGTTCTAAACTTTGTTTTTACTTCATTACTCCCATTTACTTCAACATTCAATACTCCCAACCACAATTTTAGTGAGCATTTAAGAGAGTGGAAGCTTCTTCCATGTCTAGTGTCATTACATATGAGTGAAACACCAATCTACAAGTCTCATGCTTCATGAATATCATCTATTGATCATCATCTACTTGCTTGTTTATTTATTGTTCATCTCTTCTTATCTCATTTCTTTTTTATTTTCTTTATTTACTTACTAGTTCATCATCATCTAAGTGATGACATGAAGTTTGGGGTGAGTGAATCCTTATGGATAGTAGCTCTTGACCTCAAAAACATGTTTGATAGATGATGATCATAACCTCAATACTTCCAAGGTATTCTTGAAATGTATTGAAGTTATGTTCAAAAATAAAAATAAATCTCTCCAACAATCTTGGAGGTTCTTGATGATGAGTTTGATGTTGGCATTTTAAGTGGCTATAATCCTTATTGAGTATTAAAAATACGTTTTCAAAACATCTATTTCAAAACCCCTCTCAATCCTTCTCATTTTGGTTTCAAGAAACAAAATCTTGTTTTCCCCAAAATCTTCAAAATAATGAGTCAAAACAGTGAGTGAGTTGAGTTCAAAGATTTCCCTAAGACTCAATACTCAACACATGGATGCAAGGCCACTTGGAAAGTCTTCCCAACTCATTGGAGAACACCCATGATTTTTGGTTTGACTTGGAAGTACTTGGAAATGGTCCATTTGGATCCCAACATTCCTTCCAGACATTCTGTTTTTGCTGTCACAGCATCTAGGTCCACTTCCAACCTCTTTTTCAGAAACCTTTTCCAAAAGGGGTGGTCCTAACTTATTTTTCCCTTAAACTTCAATGTCTTAGGAAACTTTCTGTATAAAATGGGCCTCTAGATCATTAGTTTTCATTTTCTAAGATGTTTCAACATTTCAGTCGACGGTACGGACTCTGTTTCTGAGTGACCTTCATTGTTTATATGATTTCTCTCAATCTGTGATAGCTATTCAATATTGGCCTTTTGGGTTATGTTCTAGACACAATAAGGAACATCGCCATAAAAAATCATGCATTGAAAATATTCCTACCCCCTCTTTTCAAATTCCAAAAGAACATGCTACTGTTCTGTCCACTATTCACAGCAAGCACATTTCAACTTTCATTCTTTGATTTGATGCTCATATGCATTCCAAATAAGTTCATATCTTAGGAAGTAGTTCATACTACATTTGTACATATCCCATGTTGATTTCATTCATCCATTCATACACATTTTAGACTTCTAAGTCATTCTAGGAATCCATGAACACAAAGCACACTACAACCTTGGCACATTTTAGATACATGCATTGCATTCATGCAAGATTTGGGGTTTTTTTTTGTAACTCTTAATATAAGAAGATTATAAGGAATGATCATGATCACACGTTCATGCGTCCCCTCGATCTAATCGTCCTTTCTCATCCGTCCCGGGGATTGAGAAAATCTTCTTTTTCTCAAAATTAACATGCATCATTATAGCTTGTTAAGCATACTCTAATTCTTTGATTATTTGTTTCAAGAACCATTCATGTCCCCTTTAGATTAGGGAAGCTTTATTACTTGATATGTGATTAGACGATTTTCCCTAAGTTTGTCTTGTGTGATCTCTCACTTTGCATTGTGTGATACTTGGCTTAGATCTTACGAATGATATCTTATCTTTTGATCTTCCATTTCAAATTTTCTTATGTGATGTAATATACTATCATAGTATTATTTGTCGAACCATACATAGTATAAGATGATTATTTGGATGCTAATTGAGGCCCGTCGAAAGACGGGGCGAGTTGAGGGTGTTTTAGTCGCGACAAAGGCTCCTTCCTCTTTCGTACCAAAACCCCAAACCAAGTTCTTTGGTGATGAAGGGCCGGTGCCCTTATCCGCTTGGGTGAGTCAAAATTAGGTTTCTTGGTTCCTTAAAGACCAAGTGGCGACTCTGTATCTGTTTTCAACAGACCTTTTCCTTTCTTTTTCCAAAACAATCTCAAACTGAAAGAGGTGGAATTCCACGTGTCCACAGGGTCGTGACAACTTATAACATTGAGCTTCTTTCTACATTTATACACATGCGTCAGTTTCAAGATCAAAACACAAAATTGTTTATAAACATAAATGGAGTTATTCAAAATGTAAATGGAGTTAATCCAAAACATACCCCAGTTTTTTTTTTATAGGTCTTTGAGAAGACGCAAACCAAGTGCTGCAAAAAAGATAACATGCATTAATAACATTAGTTCCTCGAAGTTATAGTTGCTACAAGTACAAGTGAGTCCTGATAACCACACAAGACCATTCGTTTTTCCAACTTCACCGGAAAACAACCAAGCACATACATATTGTTACATGGGAGGCTTGGCTTAAGGTCCTTAAAGTTGGGCATATTTGGATTAAAAAAGACAGCCCATTAACAACAAACTTACCAAGGACAAAAGCCCAAGCCCATTTTTAACCTATATCCACAATATTTAAACATCACTTTTCAAATCCATTTTACTCTTTCCACCAGACCATCTTTCAAGCAGTCTTTGGAGAAAGCCATGCGCGTGAGGCGCGCTTGGGGAGGCGCGGATCGTGCGCATGTGTCCGTGTGGCGCCAAGGGTAGATGCGGTTTTTTTTTAATTTATTTCTTTTGTATTTTTTTGGCAGGACTTGTTTCCAATGTATATTTTAAATTGTCTTTAATCCCAATAAAGCACCTTTCAATAACTTTTTTCACCAATTTTCCCTTGTTATATACAGTACTATCAAAATGACAAGTCTTATTATTTACGGTTTAATGCCCTTTGTATGTAGCAATCTATTGGATCTTTTTTTTTTTTTTTTACTTTGTTTTCTTCTGGAACTTTGGTGCTCAAATTTGCTAGGGAGAGAATATAATTGTTCAAAAACTTTTTGAGCTACTAGAAGGGAGAGATTACAAATTTAGTGCCTAATATGATCTCAAGTTTCAAGTGGATGAAGGAAAAAATAAAAACAAACAATCAAACAAACAAATTGGATTTCTTTTATTTTTGCTTCATAAAAAGAAAAAGAAAATTTGCGGCAAAAAGAGCCAAGTCTATAAAGAAAATTTTTCTTTGCTTAGCAAGAAAAAATAAAAACAAGTATAACGAAAGTGAATGATAATTTTGTTGTGGAATAAATACTAAATTGATTGTCATTATGTTGATAAACATGTTGTGCCGTTTTAACTAAGGGATTGATATATGACTCAATATTGGGCAAACAATATACAAGTGTGTACCACTACTTGGGCTGGGGTTTGCTCACAGTTGGTGCAAAAACGAGAGGGAAAGAGAGGAGAATGGGAATAGACAGGAAGAGAGAGAAGAGTGATGGTGTGTCTCACTTTAACTTGTAACCGGCTAGAGAGGTGAGGGGGTGGATTTTGGGCCAAACCAGAATGGTTTTTCATTTAAGGGTGAGGTGTTTGGTTGGATGGTTGAGATCACTCCAAACCATCATCCAAAGGTCTTGGTTCATTTTGGTGTACCTACACCAATACCACTTTGGTGTACCAAAGTGATCTTGGAGATCACTTTGGTACACCAAAGTGGTATTGGTGTAGGTACACCAAACTACTTTGCCAAGTGTCAATGGTTGATTGGAGGAGAAAGTAAAAGTTGGTGGCCATTAAATGCTATTTGACATGCATTAGTGGTAGATGAACTTGAAATAGCCGGATGCATGTACATATTACAAGTTTGTTCCTTTATCAATAAAGGTTGTTCCTAAGATCGTGTATGTTTGTTCCTTTTAAAAAGATTTTTCTACCTACCTAGTACTTAGTTGAAGAATTTAAGGTTGCATTAATACTTCAACTAATATTTGGGATATATCTCAACCACCAAATCCCCAACACTTTCACCCTCTTAGTTTCACTCACCCTCTCAATTTCACTTTCTCACAACATGTTGAAGTTTTTTTTTGGAGAAGACAACCTACGTTAAAGATCTACTACAAGGTATTTTCCTAATTTTCACATTACTTATTACAATAAAATGTGGTGTTATAGTTTGTAGATTTGTGAAAAGTTTTGTTATTCTTGAACAAAAATATTGAAATGAAAGGAACAAAAATCATACTGTTTGAAAACAAAACTTTCTCGAGACGTAAATTTCATGAAGACTTAATAATGTAGATTTTATGTAAGATTAAATTTCTAAGATATTATATCATGCCTAAAAAAGAAAACAAATGTGTAAAGAAAGAGATTTTTAGGATCAAGGAACCATGAATGATGATTAAAGAAATCTAGGAACCATATTTTACAATAATGAAACCATGTATTAATGATAATAGAACCATGTTTAATTTAGAGGAACAAAGCTTAGAAATCAAAGGAACGGAGACAAGAAATCTATGAACCATATTTTACGATAATAGAACCATGTATTAACGATAATGGAACTATATTTAATTTAGAGGAACTAAACTTAGAAATCAAAGGAACCGGGATAAGAAATCTAGGAACTATATTTATGATAATGGAACCATGTTTAATTTAGAGGAACAAAACTTAGCAATCAAAGGAACCGAGAGAAGAAATCTATGAACCATTTTTTCCGATAATGAAACCATGCATTAATGATAATGGAACCATGCTTAACTTAGAGGAACAAAAATTAGCAATCAAAGAAACCGAGAGAAGAAATCTAGGAACCATGTTTTACGATAATGGAACCATGTTTAATTTTGAGCAAAAAAACTTAAAAATCAAAGGAACCGAGAGAAGAAATCTAGGAACCACATTTACGATAATAGAACCATGTTTAATTTAGAGGAACAAAACATAGAAATCAAAGAAACCGAGAAAAGAAATTTAGGAACCATGTTTTACGATAATGGAACCATGCCTTAACGATAATGGAACCATGTTTAATTTGGAGCAAAAAAATTTAGAAATCAAAGGAACCGAGAAAAGAAATGTTGGAACCATATTCTACGATAATGGAACCATGTCTTAACGATAATGGAACCATGTTTAATTTAGAGGAACAAAACTTAACAATCAAAGGAACCGAGAGAAAAAATCTTGGAACCATTTTTTACGATAAAGGAACCATGTTTTAACGTTAATGGAACCATGTTTAATTTAGAGCAACAAAACTTAGAAATAAAAGGAACAGAGACAAGAAATTTAGGAACCATGTTTTTACGATAATGGAACCATGTCTTAATGATAATGGAACCATGTTTAATTTAGAGGAACAAAACTTAGAATCATAGGAACCAAGAGAAGATATTTAGGAACCATTTATTACGATAACGGAACCAGGTTTTAACGATAATGGAACCATGTTTAATTTAGAGGCAAAAAACTTAGAAATTAAAGGAACCGAGAGAAGATATCTAGGAACCATTGTTTATGATAAAGGAACCGTGTCTTAACGATAATGGAACCATGTTTAATTTAGAGCAAAAAAACTTAGAAATCAAAGGAACCGAGAGAAGAAATCTGGGAACCATTTTTTACGATAATGGAACCATGTCTTACCGATACTGGAACCATGTTAGATTTAGAGGAACAAAACTTAACAATCAAAGGAACCAAGAGAAGAAATCTAAGAACCATTTGTTACGATACTGGAACCACGTCTTAACGATAATGGAACCATGTTTATTTTAGAGCAAAAAAACTTAGAAATCAAAGGAGTCGAGAGAAGAAATCTTGGAACCATGTTTTATGATAATGGAACCATGACTTAACGATAAAGGAACCATGTTTAAATTGGAGCAAAAAAACTTAGAAATCAAAGGAACCGAGAAAAGAAATCTTGGAACCATATTATACGATAATGGAACCATGTCTTAACGATAATGGAACCATGTTTAATTTAGAGGAACAAAACTTAACAATCAAAGGAACCGAGAGAAGAAATCTTGGAACCATTTTTTACGATACTAGAACCATGTCTTAATGATAATGGAACCATGTTTAAATTAGAGCAAAAAAACTTAAAAATCAAAGGAACCGAGAGTAGAAATCTTGGAACCATTTTTTACGATAATGGAACCATGTCTTAACGATAATGGAACCATGTTTAATTTAGAGCAAAAAAACTTAGAAATCTAAGGAACCGAGAGAAGAAATCCTGGAACCATTTTTTACGATAAAGGAACCATGTCTTAACGATAATGGAACCATGTTTAATTTAGAGTAAAAAAACTTAGAATCAAAGGAACCAAGAGAAGATATCTAGGAACCATTTATTACGATAACGGAACCATGTTTTAACGATAATGGAACCATGTTTAATTTAGAGGCAAAAAACTTAGAAATAAAAGGAACCGAGAGAAGATATCTAGGAACCATTTTTTACGATAAAGGAACCATTTTTTAACGATAATGGAACCATGTTTAATTTAGAGCAAAAAAACTTAGAAATCAAAGGAACCGAGAGAAGAAATCTTGGAACCATTTTTTACGATAATGGAACCATGTCTTAACGATAATGGAACCATGTTAGATTTAGAGGAACAAAACTTAACAATCGAAGGAACCAAGAGAAGAAATCTAAGAACCATTTGTTACGATACTGAACCATGTCTTAACGATAATGGAACCATGTTTATTTTAGAGCAAAAAAACTTAGAAATCAAAGGAACCGAGAGAAGAAATCTTGGAACCATGTTTTACGATAATGGAACCATGACTTAACGATAATGGAACCATGTTTAATTTTGAACAAAAAACATAGAAATCAAAGGAACCGAGAGAAGATATCTAGGAACCATTTTTTACGATAAAGGAACCATGTCTTAACGATAATGGAACCATGTTTAATTTAGAGCAAAAAACCTTAGAAAACAATGGAACCATTTGTTACGATAATGGAACCATGTCTTAACGATAATGGAACCATGTTTAATTTAGAGGAACAAAACTTAGAAATCAACGGAACCGTGAGAAGAATTCTTGGAACCATTTTTTACGATACTGGAACCATGTCTTAACGATAATGGAACCATGTTTAATTTAGAGGAACAAAACTTAGAAATCAAAGGAACCGAGAGAAGAAATCTTGGAACCATTTTTTACGATACTGGAACCATGTCTTAATGATAATGGAACCATGTTTAAATTAGAGCAAAAAAACTTAGAAATCAAAGGAACCGAGAGAAGAAATCTTGGAACCATTTTTTTACGATAATGGAACCATGTCTTAACGATAATGGAACCATGTTTAATTTAGAGCAAAAAAACTTAGAAATCAAAGGAACCGAGAGAAGAAATCCTGGAACCATTTTTTACGATAAAGGAACCATGTCTTAACGATAATGGAACCATGTTTAATTTAGAGCAAAAAAACTTAGAATCAAAGGAACCAAGAGAAGATATCTAGGAACCATTTATTACGATAACGGAACCATGTTTTAACGATAATGGAACCATGTTTAATTTAGAGGCAAAAAACTTAGAAACAAAGGAACCGAGAGAAGATATCTAGGAACCATTTTTTACGATAAAGGAACCCTGTCTTAACGATAATGGAACCATATTTAATTTAGAGCAAAGAAAAACACTAATGAGACATTTGGGTTCGAATACTCCTTTGGTGTAGCTAAGACAAACACTAATGAGACATCTGGGTTCGAATACTCCTTTGGTGTACCAACGATAAACACTGATGACACATGTCCAGAAGTTGGTGGGAGCACGTTCAACCCACCTTTGTTTGATTTTAACATGGATAAAGCCATGTCAGAGTTGAATGAAGATGATGTGTTGGCCTTAAAATTCAAATCAGAGGCTGAAGCAGACATTTGGTACAATTTATATGCAAAGACAATGGGCTTCAGTATTAGAAAAGACAATTTGGTCCTAAAAAATGATGGCACTGTTAGATCGAGAAAATGGCGCTGTTCTAGAGCGGGTTTAAGAAAGCAAGAGCATTTACAGAGGCAAGATAGGCAGTGGGAACCACGGGCAATTTCTAGAGTTAAATGTCTTGCCACGCTTCGTGTCAAATTGTCAAAGGACGGGTCAGTGTACGTTGTTGCAGATTTTGTTAAAGAGCATTCCCATTCGCTAGCACCGCTGCCTTGCGTGCCTTTTCTGCGGTCACATCGAAAAGTTACATCTCCTGATAAAGCACAAGTGACTTCTATGCATAGCGTTGGAATCAAACCAAGCAAGATTATGGATTATATGGTACACCAATCCGGAGGGTATGACAATGTTGGGTTCACCCAAAAGGACCTATACAATATTACTGATGCCTGGCTTCGTGCCTGGGCAGCACATGCATCCCAGCGCTAATAATGTAAACCTCACCCTAAACTCATGCCCACCATCAACCATAACCCGAAGATCTTCTTTCAATCGGATTACACTCAATTGACCATCTACAAAACCATACTGATCAAACAAATCAGTGATATCCTCAGCTGGCCCTGCCCAACTCTTCAGTGTTCCTTTTGACCTAATGCCCAACATATTATGTACATCGACTGCTGTAATGACCAATTTTCTCCCATGGATATTCAAGCAACACTTGGATGGATCAAAATTGTGCACGAGCCACCCACATAGTTCGCGGTCCAAGTGGTTACACTGCAATCTTAACAAACCCCCAAATCCGAGATCTTTGACTGCTTACACCTGTTGCTCGTTAAGATTGCAGATTATCTCCATAATTGCCGGCAAGGATGTGCGGGTGATTATCGTATATTGTGAGCTTGTCTATTTTATTAAAAAAAAAAGTCTATTCGTTAGTAACAATAAATCGCCTCTTGTTTGTCTACACAAATAAAAAGTGGGATACCTTCAGTTTTTTTCTAGGCTTTTTTTGTTGTTCATCTACGGGAAGATGCCTCTTCGCCTCTTGGTTTGCCTCTTTTGCCTCATTGGCCCTCTGGAAGTAAGGCCTCTTTTCATCAAGGGTCAATGCCTCCCATGCTTCTGCAATTTCCCGCTTAATCTGTACATAGATAATTAGTGTGTGAATGAATGTCGTTGAATTAAAGTTCGACTACAACATCCTATTTTATTATCTCACCGCCTTCGTTATCTTGCAAGGCTCATTTTGCTTCCTTAACTCATTAGCTCTTTCGGCGCTACAAAATAGAACAAAACATATAAGAATGCTTTCATGATTGTATTACAGTAAAAACATATCTCAATTTTGACTTACTAATACAAAAGCCAAACTTTTTCGCACAAAAGTTTGGGACTACCAACTTTATCTCCTTTCTTCTCTACACTCTTCACAGGGGTGATCTTCTTCTTACCCTTAACCTTACTTATAACATTGAGCTTCTTCCTACATTTATACACATGTGTCATTTTCAAGATCAAAACACTAAAATGTTTATTAACATAAATGCAGGAACTCAAAATGTAAATGGAGTTAATCCAAAACATACCCCATTTTTTTATATAGGTCTTTGCGAGGACTCAAACCAAGTACTGCAAAAAAGAATAACATGCATTAACAATATTACTTCCTCGAAGTTATAGTTACTACAAGTACAAGTGAGTCCACTTGATTTTGATTGAATGGTGTTGAAGTAGTCTCATCGTCAATTCAATGAACAAGAGAAAGAGGAAAACAATTGATAAATCGTTTCAATTGATAAAGAGGGCTTCAATTCAATATACAAGAGAAAGAGGGAAACAATTGATAAAGAGGGCTTCAATTCAATGAACAAGAGAAAGAGGTCACAAACATTAGGGCTTCAATTCCTTGACCAATAAAAGTAAAGGCAAAAACCATCAAAGTCCAAATGCAATAAAGTCCGAAAGTTATGTGGTCCATGAAGGTATGTAATTTGAGTCATAGCAAAGTGATGAGAGTTTGTAGTACCATTGGAAGCTAGCTAATTAAACCAAAACAAGAAAAAAGAAAAATTTAAGAGTGCCAAATAACTTATTCTCACTCACCAAGGATGGATGAGAATAAGCTATACAAGTTCTTTTTTCATTCAAAGGTGGTCCTTTTAAAGAGAAAGATTGTAATATTATTTTTGTCTTTTCTTTGTTGTCTACTATAAATTAGCATTTGGAGATTGATCAATAGAGGCACAACACAATCACTCTGTTCTCTCTGTAAGAAGTGAAGGAAAAAAAAAAACAACTAATTTCGTTTGTTTGGCCAGCAGCATTCTTGTTCCACTTGTGTCAAAATGAATAAGCACCCACGAAATATATACACATATCGATATATGTATCACTGTCAAAATAGCATCCACATTGCTACTGGAAGGCTAATCTGCATCCAAAGCTTCTAGTAACATATTTCATACCCAATTATACCTTTCCTATTTCTTATGTATTTGGAATGGGTTATTGAGCATGAAACCTAAGGCACTGATAAGATAAATGAAATTAAGTTTGAATCTGGATGTCCATATATCTGACTCAAAATGTAGTCCGATATATATGTTTTGGGCACAAAAAAAAAAAAGAAAAAAAAAGACTACAACCAAGAATTATCACCACAGCAAAATACAAATCCCAAATGCCATTGTTGATTCATTTGAATGCAATGAAAACAAATGCCATGTGAAAATTACAATTCTAATTCAATTTCAAAGACATCAATTTCAGGGACATCCAAACGTGCCTTAAACACAACAATAAGGTGAGTCGATTTCTAACACTGCAGATTATTGTGCCAACATATCCTAAACAACAAAATTGCTTAAAGTTCATTAAGCCCAATGTATGTTGTAATGATAATTCAATCTATTATTTCCATCAGAAAACCCTTAAAAAAAATAGAAATTAACAACTAAAAAGTCAATTTATTTTCTGGGTTTTACATATTCCCATCAAAAACTCATTTTGATCAATGCAAAAGAACTATACTAGTAATTCATTCAACACCCAGACCCCTCTCTGGCCTTTCCAATTTCAATGAACAAATGGGTAATCAAAAACATGAATGGCATTCACAAATTAAAGTAAGCAACATATATAACATTAAAACAAGAGTTGGGTCAGATGAACATGCTAGAGGAAACCCCTCTCACATGAGTCTCCAGACACATTTTTTGGCAAATGGGTATCCCCAAATTTTGGAGAAATGAAAAAATAAAGGTGGTGAGATAGTAGTAGGAGTGAGAGAAAAGAAATACTCGAAGAAGTTGAGAGAAAGAAATTTCAATGAGAGTTGGTTAGGGTTTTAGGTGTTCAATTTGGGTATTCAAAATTTCAAAGGAACATTTTCAAATTAGGAGGGTTTATGGTGAATATGCAAATGTAGTTGATGGGAGATCATCTTACCTCTAGATATGTCGGTCGGAAGTTGTCAGAGTCGCCGAAATCGCTGATGTTGGGTCCCTAACCGAGTCGCTGAAGTTGTGGCCCGATGTTGTGCCGACCTTGTGATGTCGGCCTTGTGCTGTCTTCACCGAAGAGAGAATGCTAGGGCATGATTACTTATGTAAAAGCAAGGAGAGGGGAGAGAGAAGGTAAGGACTTCGTTGATTTGAAATGGAGAGGGAAGAGAGAAGGTAAGGGGGTGTGGGTAACCGGCTAGAGAGGTGAGGGGCTGGGTTTTGGGCAAAAACCAAAATGGTTTTTCATTTTAAAGTATAGTGTTTGGTTGGATGGTTGAGATCACTACAAGACATCATCTAAGGGTCCTGGTTCATTTTGGTGTACATACACCAATACCACTTTGGTGTACGAAAGTGATCTCCCCTATAAATAATTCCATGGTCCTTGACCATATATCACACGCGTGGTAGTCCTGGTGTCATGTGGACAATTGTAGACTTTTTATCTCGTAAATTAAAGCTAGACAACTTTACCAAAGATATCCTTTTACTCATCTCCATACATATGGCAAAGTAGATGTAGTCTAAACCCTAATCCCTCAAGGGATTGTTGGCATTAAGGTTAAAAACCAAGGGGTATTTTGGAAACCTGAAATTTATAGATAAAATACCAAATAAATTCTTGCAAATCCGACCACTTTTGGTCAGATTTGTAAACCCTCATAAAACAAAATTTTGGTAGAATTAGAAATAAAATCACCTTTAGTTTTATGTTAAACTAAACACAAGAATTGCCACAAACAAAAATTGCAAACCAGTTCTTTTCTTATTTGTAGAAAACCAAACGTACTGAGCTGTCTTCTTTGAGATTTATGTTGGATTATTTTAATAAAAAATGATAAATATCTAATAGTATGTACTAATAGCAGAGAGTTGTAACATAATTTAATAAGAGAAGGACACGTGTCAATGTCATTTAAGTGCCCTAAGTTTTAGGCGTTTTGCCTCTATCAAGTGAACCGTCTCTCTCTCTCTCTCTCTCTCTCTCTCTCTCTCTCTCTCTCTCTCTCTCTCTCTCTCTCTCTCTCTCAATTTTAATGTCATTAGAAACAAAATTTAATACTCCTACAACAGAGAGAAGTAGGGACTGTTCAAGTTCTTAAACAAACTTATTTAGATTGACTATCAGAGCTTGCATGATGAATCAGTATTCCATCAGAACTTGATGAGGCAACTTGGTGAAAGATAGTAATCACAGGCGTCCTCATCATTCTCTTTGTTTCTGGTAGTTGTTCTGTCTGTAAAACCCTCACTACAAAGTTGCGAATTGACTCGAGGATGCCAAGAGATTTGCCGGACACCTCGCAAACAATTGGCCGACGGTAATGGCACAGAGGCACCCACGGCCCGAATATTCAAGAACTCTCATAATCACACAGGCACATACATACACACATAAGCAACTTCCTCTCACTGAAGTCAAGTTAAGCAAACTTCCTGATTCATTTTAGATTTTTTTTATCTTAAATTTTATTTTTATTTGGGTTTTCATTGGATAAATATATATATATATATATATCACAGTCTGAATATTCAAGAACTCTCTTAATCACACAAGCAGATACGTACACACAAAATCAACGTCCTTAATTCTTATAGCTGAAGTCAAGGTAAGCAAACTTCCTGATTCATTTTAGAAATATGTATATTTATATATTTTTTTATTTTATCTTAATTTGTTAATATATATCCAATGAAAACCCATATTATATCTTATTAAGAGTGAAGGCTGAGCATGTATGGATAAACTTTTCCTCTCAAGAAGTATAGGTTGAGCAGGTTTGGCCTTGGAAGTCTGAATGACGATCATCATTTATAAGCAGCTACAACATTTTCTTCAGTGAAAAAAAAAAAGAATTCTTTTACTCATGATGATGATCATCATTTAAATTATAATATAGCCAAAATTTCTAAAAATCTTCGGACACTACGATTTAGGTTTGGGTGCTATGCCTTTGGATTTGTAACATTGTTTCCAAATTTCACCCCTCTTTTGGGCATTGGTGCTTTCTAAATCAAAATACCAATTATGGTGCGTTTTGCATTCACATGTTCAACTCCATCAGTCAATGTGTCCTGCATTTTGCGTTGCTTGAAGATTTCACAAAGCTTTGCATTTCAACTTCATGTAAATTATGCTTTAAATGATTGAAAGCATATGGTGATATAATTGACCAACTCCTACAAGAGTCTAACTTGGCCCTACAGGCCCATACTCTTATTCATACCTTATTTCGTTTGCGATAGGCCTTCGGATTAGTGATGGATTTAGAAATTTGTAGATGGAGGGGCCAAAATAGAATAGGTGTGTATATGACAGTAGACTTATACGGGGGTTCGGAGGCAGCGCGCCTGAGGTGAAATTTTTTTTAGGTCTATTTATTCATATTTTTGAATATTTTTTTTGTTTATCACTTTTTTGACAATAATGATTGATCACACGCTGACAAATGGTAAAACAATTTACGTTAGATTTATAAAATTACATATACATGTTGACGTTTTCAAAAATTTTGGAATGGTTTTATAAAATTACATGTACATATCAAAAGTTTTTTCAAAATTTTGTAGGAGCCAAGCGTAAAATTTTTTATTATTACATAGAGGTACAAAATATTTTAAAAAATTACATGTAGATATAAAAAAATTCTAAAATTATGCAGTGGCTATGGCCAGGGGCCATGGCCCCAAGGTAGATCTGCCATTCCTTCAGAATGTTTAGTCATATGCTCATCGAAGGTCAAATGTTTAGTGCTTAAGGGGTCATTTAAAATAGGGTAAATTGCATTTTGCACCCTCAAACTATACCCTGTTTTGCACTTTGGTCCTTAAACTATTATTTTTTGCATTTTAGTCCCTCAACTATCATTTTGTGGCAGTTTGCCCCCTCCGTCACTTTCAGCGTCACTTTTGGTGTCACTAAAAAGTGACTTTTTTCGTCACTAAAAGTGACGGAGGGGGCAAACTGCCACAAAATGATAGTTGAGGGACCAAAATGCGAAAAATAATAGTTTAGGGACCAAAGTGCAAAACATGGTATAGTTTGAGGGTGCAAAATGCAATTTACCCTTTAAAATATTATTTATGTGGCTCTTTAGTTGCCAAACGTTAAGTAGCTGTACGCATATATGGTATTTCTTGAATTGGGTATCTGGTAGTCAATTTTCTCAAGTTTCATGATATTTCCAGCAACTATTGTTGTACTAGAATACACATTTATGTTTAGTGCTTAAGGGGTCATTTAAAATATTATTTTTGTGGCTCTTTAGTTGCCAAACGTTAAGTAGCTGTAGGCATATATGGTATTTCTTGAATAGGGTATCTGGTAGTCAATTTTCTCAAGTTTCATGAGATTTCCAGCAACTATTCTTGTACTAGAATGCACATTCTGCTTTATATTTTATTGAGTATATTGGGTAAAGAAGGTACTAGTGGACGAGTTTCTTGCCTTGCCCAGTTGTGCAGGCTTGATGGACATACGGCAAGGTTGGTCGGGCTGTTGTATCTCGGAGACGATGTGCTATTTCCTACTGCACTGGGTAATACTTGTAGAGGACGAGTATTGTCTCAAAAAAGCATTTTGCGCCTCATCCTAGTCATCCTATATATCAATTGGTTCTATTCAATGGTGAAATTTACGGTGATTCTATTATGGTGGATTCTTTGAAGGCCATGTTTATATTATTCTCCAACAATTTGAGACGATATACATACATAGATACTACTCATATGACCAAGGTATGTTATTTAAATTTATTTTTTAAGGTGTAGTAGTGTATAAAGAAATAGTGGAGGCTACTTGTTTATGGCAAGAAAATTATAATACATGAAAATGAATATCCCTGCTTGATATTATTTTTAGAGTTTGAACTTCAGCCATTTGCCTTTAAAAATTGATTTCTGAGGCTATGGACTATTTGGATTCCCAAAAAAAGATTACTGGCGAAATCATAACCTTCAAGAGCTCAAAATATCGGACCAAAAAAAAAATGTCTAATATTTTGAGTTAATTTGACGTCAAGTCATTGAGTAGGTTATTTTGGAAAAGCACATGTTTTTACACTTTAAGTTTTATGTCAGAGTTAATACACACTGTGCTTAGATACAATACATGATATATACACAACTAATTTTTTGTGCACTTGTTGATTATAGACTAGCAAGTCAAATTGTAACCTCGGAGTGCCTAAAAGGATCCAAATCGAGAAATTGATTAAAGTCATGTTGTACGCATACTTAACAGTATTTATTTCTTATATGTAATTGGTTTTATCAATCCATATTACAATCTCTATGATACATCACTTTTGTTAGATATATGTTGATGGTGATTTTCTCACGTTTTTATGTACAGATACTTGATATTTTGTTGTAGGAAAAAAAATCATGTTACAAACATATGTTTGAAAGATCTTAAATTAACTAGTTGAGATAAACTAGTTGAGATTGTGACTAGATGTGATTTTCAGAGCTTTGGAGCCAAAAATATATAAATACATATATGTATATAAATAAAAGGGAAAAAAGAAATGGTAAATGTCTTCTTACTTGAAAAAATCTCCAATACTCAAAAAGAATTTTGATTTGATTTGATTTGATAGACGTACTTGAATTGCTAGAACTTCAAAATATTTTTGAGGCACTTTAATTGTTTGGTTAAAGTAAAGATCTTGAGAGAGATCATGACATTTTCGAAAAGGGCTCCTCTACAAGCTTTTGAGCAATGGTGGTCTTAAAAGTAATTTCCATTTTTTACGAAAATTTCAGCAACGATTTTTGGAGTCTAGCGTTCAAAAATATATGAGCACTCGAAAATTTTTGAAGGAGACATCAAATATTTTTTTGATATGTGGTCCAAATTCTGACTCGCGTTTTATTGCATAAAATATTAAATAGGACAACTTACTATGTGGGTCCTAAATAGCGAGTTATGGATTTTTTTTATTTTTTTTTTTCAAATAGTGGGGACTTTAAAAAAAATGTTGAATTGTTTTGGTATCATTTTGCCTTTGAAAAAATTAGTTGGAAGTAGATATCTAGTGCAAGAAGTTGGTGATTCGTTTTTACAAAAATAAATATAATTTTATATCTTAAAATGCTTGCAAAGTACTATGATAAGAGTGATGTCATTAGTTTGACAATGTGTGTGCCTTGGATATTATCCAAGATGATCAAAAAGTGTGATTGCCTTGAATTTTTTTCAAGATAAATATTTTGTGAATGCCTTGAACATTCTCTAAGATTAATACTTGGGTTAGCCTTGGTTTTAATCCAAGCTGATTAAATTTGATAGCTTTGGATATTTTTCAAAATAACATAATACCTTGAATTTGATTCAAGATGATATGAGAAGTGCATAATGTGAAATTCATGATTTTTTGGAGTTAACCAAGATGATTTTTGTAATACCTTGGGATTTCAAAGATGATTACCTATTATTTGAATACCATTACTTGTGTAATGAGATAGTTAAAAAAAAAAGTATGAATTACGGTTTGCTTAACCAAAGGTTTTCCACTATACTAGAAAAGTATAGTGATGAGATTTGGAACACCCTATGGTGATTGGTTGTATACCTTTGGCTATACGTGATTATATTGGGAGGTGGAGCTATTTGTTGAAAGCCAATGAAGAAGTGGGTTAGTTCATGATTTTCTGTATGAATATTGAATATTGGAGAAAATCAATACCGGACCACTTGTTTTGATCAATTGTGGTTGTACTTCAATGTTGGGAGAGTAGAAATAAGTACTACAATGGAAAAACCAAGTTTATGGAGATATTATTTATAAAAAAAATTCAAGCTAAAGTAAAAGTTTGGATTGCATCGAGGGGGATAGGCCTAAAGCCCAAAAAATAATAAATCGCCTATGAGGATACCCTATCTAGGGATCAGAGATCTTGAGAATAAGGTTTAAAGGGAAGAACAAATCATAGAGTGGCTTGATGGACATGCACTAAAATGAGTGTGAACTCACCATGGCTATCCCAATGGTACAAGTGCATGGATCTCATGTATGAGGTTGAGTTGTTTGCCACTCTTAATGAGTTCTATAGCCATTATTGGTAGGATGTTAGAGTCATGAGAGAATCCTTGATAGACTCGCCTATTTGAGGAAGTGGGGCCGCTTCCTATGAGAATTTAGCTAATTCTCTAGAGCCCTCAAAAAGCCAAGATATAGCACATGGCCGTTAAAGTGCTAACTTAGAAGCTTGGAATAGAGTATTGAAAAATTATGTGTGTGATGCAACGTCTTGTTTTCCCAATGTAGTCATAATTCAAGATATTGTCACTATTGACTCTGGAGCAAGGTTTGTTGAACACTAAGTGGGAGTTCAAGCCATTGACACTCTTATTATGCATAATTTTTTTTATCTTTATCCAATATGGAACTTTTTTATTTTTATTAAACTAAGTGGGGGAATGTTGAAATATTTTAATAAAAAATGATAAATTATTTTTAATTGCTTTATATGTAGTTTAAATGTTACCATCAGTTCAATAGTCATTCTAAGTTGGCTATTCAAAGCATTGGAAACTTATATATACAGTTACGTTTCTTACTAAATCCAACGGTTATACTCGGTTAATGGTGGATTGTTTCAACAGTCATATGCTCATCAAAGGATCAAATGTTTAGTGCTTAAGGGGTCGTTTTAAATAATATTTATGTGGCTCTTGTTTGAAACTTTAATCTATAAAATTGTAGAACCCTAGAGTAGTAAAACCACAGTCCTATGATCATATCATGTTGGATTATCAAGGATATAATATAGTAGAATAAATACTTGTATCCATGGAAGCAATTAGCAAACCTTAGAAGAACGATGATGATCAGTTATGTCTTCCTCAGTCAAATCTCCTTAAATCTGTAATGGGTTCCTTCTCTAGATGGGATGGAGGAGGAAGTAGTATAATGATTTGACATATTGGGGACCATAACTTATATGTCTTTATATACTGATATGTTTGGGTTCCCATTATTCCTAACAGGATCAGTATTTGGTATCCACTCATTAAACACATACCCAGTAGAAGTCCAATTGGCTTCCTACAATTAGACCACATAATATTAGCTCCTTTAATTAATAGCCCTTATAATATAATTGATAATAATATGTTGCCCACTCTTATTAGGAAATATAATTTCCTAACAATCTCCCACTTGGGCTACATATGATTCCTGAAACAATTATATTACATGTTCCTTAGACGCGCACCTATGCTATTTATCTTTGGACTTCACTTTAGTTTCAATCTGATCCATTTCCTATATTAATATTGGATCAAGGCGGCTTTCGTCAAACACAATCGTAACTAGACCTTCAATGGTCACCATACCAACACATTCAATGACATAGATCAAGTATGGATGAGTAGCATGGAAATTACATGCAATGTGATCTCAAACATGCCTATTTCCAACTGGTCCTACTTTAGTCTATTGAAATCAATCCGAAATAATACAAAACCGCATAATTAGATTCAGAGATAAACCATAAACCATCAACTTTATTCTGCAGAAAATAAAATCTCACAAATGTCAATAATAGAACATCCAAAGTTAACTCCCATTAAAACAAAGTATCGTCAGACAACCTAACACCCATATGAGCAGTGTGCTCGTGAAAGACCTTAGGAGGTAATCCCTTGGTCAGCGGATCCGCAATTATGGAGTTTGTCCCTATATGTTCTATAGAAATTTGACCACTCTGAACTCTCTCCTTAACAACTAGAAACTTGATGTCAATATGCTTCGACTTCGTAGAGCTTCTACTGTTGTTGGAATACAGCACCGCAGATTTATTGTCACAGTATATCTTTAATGGCCTTTCAATGCCATCCACTACACGCAGCCCAGTGACAAAATTTTGCAACCATATCCCATGATTTAATGCCTCATAACAGGCTATGAACTCCGCAGCCATGGTCGAAGAAGCTATGAGTGTCTGCTTAGCACTCTTCCAAGATATAGCTCCTCTAGCCAGCATGTAAACATAGCCTAACGTGGATCGCTTACTATCTTGGCATCCAGCAAAATCGGAATCAGAATACCCAATGATCTCCAAAAAGTCTGATCTCCGATACGTGAGCATGTAGTCCTTTGTTCTCTGTAAATATCGCATAACCCGTTTGACTGCTTTCCAATGATCCATTCCTGGGTTACTCAAATATTAGCCCAATACTCCCACTATGAACGCAATATCTGGACGCATACATACTTGAGCATACATTAGACTTCCTACTGCTGATGCATAAGGAATCTTTTCCATCTCCTTAGTTTCAAGGTCATTCTTGGGGCATTGTCCGAGACAGAACTTGTCTCCTTTAGCTACGGGCGTATCTCCTGATGAACAACCTTTCATGCCAAACCTTCTTAAAACTTTTTCGATATAGCTCTTTTGTGATAACCCAAGGATACCTTGAGAGCGATCTCGTAGTATCTGTATTCCTAATACAAAAGAGGCGTCCCCAAGATCTTTCATCTCAAAATTCTTAGTGAGAAAGCTCTTGGTTTCATGCAATAAGCCTATATCGCTGCAGGCTAGTAGAATATCATTGACATATAAAATCAGAAAGATATACTTACTCCCACTGAACTTGTGATATACACAGTCATCAACCACATTCACCTCAAAACCATGCGAGGTGATTACTTGATGGAACTTGTGATACCATTGACGGGAAACCTGCTTGAGACCATTGATGGAACTTTGTTTGACTTGGTGAAAGTTGATTGATCATCTTCCACTATCCCTACGTCAAACTCATGTTCTTGGAAGAATACAATATAATCATCTGAAATTGCATTTCTCCTTTCCCTAGTGGATCTTTTTAATGGCATCTCCTCTTGAGGTTGTTGAGTTTGCACTTCAGGTATGATTTGTTCATTTTGCACACGGAGCTCTTGTACATTGTCTCGAATATCTGGATTTGCATCTTAAACAATTTCAGGAATAGGAACCTGAACATTGTCAATAGCAACATGACGAGGAATAAATTCCTCTTCAAAGTCAATGTCTCTAACCTTATCTCCCCCCACAAACTCAACTTCCTCAAGAAATCTTGCATTTCCTGTTTCAAAAAATGTCCTAGCAGTGGGATCATAAAAACTTAAAGGCCTCGAGAGCGTTCCGCGTATCCAACAAAGTAGCAACTGACTGTTCTAGAGTCCAATTTCTTTTCATGTGGCCTATAAGGCCGTACCTCAGCTGGACAACCCCTAATGTGTAAATGCCTAAAGCTAGGCTTCTTTCTAGTCCATAATTCATAAGGGGTTTTGGTTACTACTTTACTTGGAACCCTGTTGAGTACATATGCTGCAGTCTTTAGAGCTTCTCTCCAGAGTGATTTTGGTAAAGAAGAATGACTAATCATACTTCTTACCATGTCCTTGAGCGTTCTGCTTCGTCTCTCAGCTACACCATTCATGCTAGGTTTGCATGGCATTGTGTATTGAGGGACGATACTGCATTCCTCTAGGAATGTAGCAAAGGGTCCTGGACGTTGTTCACCTGATCCGTCATATCTACCGTAGTATTCACCACCACGGTCAGATTTGACAGCCTTAATTTTCTTGCCAAGTTGAAGTTCAACTTCGGCTTTAAATGACTTGAAAACATCCAGGGATTGTGACTTCTCATGTATTAAATATAGGTACCCATATTTTGAGTAGTCGTCTATGAACGTAATGAAATATTGTTCTCCATTCCAAGAGGCTGTAGGGAATGGACCACATATATCAGTGTGAATTAGTTCTAAGACGTCTGTACACCTGTTGGCACCTAATTTCCTTGTGTTTGTCTGTTTTCCCTTAATACACTCAATGCAGACTTGAAAATCTGCCAAATCTAAGGGGTCAAGAATCCCCTCACGCACAAGTCTCTCAATTCTCTGTTTAGAGATATGACCTAATCGATTGTGCCATAAGGTGGCAGAATTCTCACTTAAGTTTTGCTTTGTACCACGTGAATTAGTATGCAGAATTTCATTACAGGAAGCAACAGTGTCAAGCATATACAGATTATCAATCAAAGAATCGGTACCAATAAGTTTTGAATCTTGAAATAGACTAACTTTATTATTTCTAAAAGAACAAGCATAACCAGATTTGTCCAAATTAGAAATAGAAATTAAATTCCGTCTAAAAGACGGTGCAACAAAAGTCTCAATCAAATCCAAATAAACACCAGTCTTTAATAATAATCTAAAATTTCCTATTGCTTCTACTGTAACTTTCTTGATATCGCTCACGAAGATGAATCTTTCAGCATCAGTTGGCAGCCGGCTCCACAGGCAACCCTGCATAGACATACTTATGTGAGTAGTAGCACCAGAATCTACCCACCAGGTTTCTTTAGGTACAGAAGCTAAATTAACTTCAGAACAAACCAAAGCGAGAAGCTTACCCTTCTTTACACGCCAAGTGGCGTATTTGGAACAGTCTCTCTTCATGTGACCTCTCTTCTTGCAGAAGTAGCAAAGGAATTCCTCATTTTGCTTCTTTAGTTTCTTCTGCTGAGGTGTCACATCTGCAGCATCCTTAGCTCTCTTCCTTTTACTATTCTGAGAGGTTGATGCTAAGTGAGCACTTTCAGTCTTGTCTAGCTGAATTCTTTCCTCTTCTTGCACACAGTGAGATATGAGCTCATTAAGAGTCCATTTATCCTTTTGGGTATTGTAACTCACTTTAAATTGACTGAATTGTGCAGGAAGAGATATGAGAACCAAGTGCACGAGCATGTCCTCAGACAACTCTAACTTTAGTGCCTTGAGTTTCCCACTGAGATGAGACATTTCCATAATATACTCCCTTATGTTCCCCTTTCCTTTATACCTCATGGAAATCAGAGTAGCCAAAACGGTACTCGTTTCTGACTTTTCCTTTTTAGCAAAATATAGTTGTAATTCAGAGAAGAACTTCTTAGCATTTGTGCTCTCAATGATCGAGCCCCGAAACGCTTCCGGAATGGAACGTTTCATAATCATCAAACTCATGCGATTCGAGCGATCCCACTTCTCAATTTTACCCTCATTCGGGTTTTCTGTAGTCGAGTGGGTCGTTCGTTCCTTAGCGCAAGGTCCAAACCCATACATCCGAGAACGATTTCCACGTTCTCTTTCCAAAGCTTAAAGTTTCCCCCATTCAGCATTGGGATAGCACTAATTTGAGCAGAAACATTTGTAGCTGTAGCAGAAACTGAATAGAGAACAAAATAAAATAAAATAACATGCTAACAATTAATAACTTGTCATTATATAAACATATTATGAATACTTTATATATATGCATGCATGACACATTAAATAATTTACTTAATGGTGGGCCCATCACAGGATACCTAGAACAACATTGACATTTAGTCTTTGGACAGAAATATCAACTGTAAGTGGTACTCCCCGTGTAGCGATCAAATACTGACAATAAGTTCTGTCAGACAGTAGCCTTCCTTTGGGCCGACTTACTCCCCACATGGATAAGTAACTTGATAATTGTCACATATTTACCACCACATGTACACCTATCATTCGGCCAATCAAGAATCTTCCTTTGGGCCGATTGTTAATCGCATAAATAACAGAGGTTGGTAAGAAAAGCATCACTAGAGAGGTTGCACTAAAAATTAAGCGGCTCACTTCCTAGTACCGAAAAGGTAATCCTCTTGTTGATACAATCCAACTTAGTACGATACTTAGTGAGCCAATCAAATCCTAAGATGTTGTCAAATTCCTACATTGACAAAACGATTAGATCTACGAGAAGGATACTATCCTCAAGGGTTAAGGCACAGTCCTTGCACACTTTCCTTAATCATACGGTTATTCCCAAAGGTGATACCGCATTCAGGGCTACATCAAGTGCCTGGGGTACTAATCCCAAAAGTTTAACAATTCTGATAGTAATAAACGAATTCAAAGCACCAGTATCAAACAAAACCTTAACTCGAGTGTTGAATAATGTAAGAGTACCTTCCATGTTTTGCTGTTCAGCCTCATCATATCCGCATCCTCTGGGATGATAACATTCACATGAGCCGGTCCCACTTGGCCTTGAGCATCTGGTCCATTGTATGCCCTATAGGGTGCTTTACAGTTCTTGCTCATGTGGTCGCGCTTACCACAGTTATAGCAGACAACTTCTGAATGATTATAGTTCCTTGCAGCTCAGCAGTCCTTCGCTAAATGACCAGGTTTTTTGCAGTTGCAACATCCATAGGTAGTGCCTCCAATGGCAGCAAGTAGTCCTTACGGGGGAGGTGCCTGGTTTACAGCATAGCGGTGATGGAGAACACGGGTTGTGGCTTTCTTTTTCCAGTCCAGTTGTGCTTGTTTCCTTGGAACTACATTTGAGGTCTCGGTCCTTGGTTGTCCCTGGGTGGTAGTTGATTCCTAAAGCGTCCTTGTTCTCCACCGTTGATATCCTTAAGACCGATTGCCATTCCTACCATAACTTTGAAAGTTTGACCTTGATGATTCAGCGTCATCTGTTGTAGCGGTAGAGAGAGGCCTTGATGATACTATCGGTTCTTCTTCTCTGGAGTGTCTGATCATATGAAGGGCAAATCAGGACAACCATTCAAACTATATCGTATACTCCCTTACCGTCTTATTTCCTTGTCTCAACTCAATGAATTCTCTCTCCTTCCTGTTCATCTCTGTCTGAGGAAAGTAGTTCTCCAAAAATAGCTCTTTAAATGCGATCCAGGACATTCTCCCAATTGCTTCCTCTCCTATAGTCGCCTTCTCTGATTCCCACCAATCAGCCACCGCATAAGTCAACTGGAATGTCACCAATTGACGTTTCTCTATCTCATTGCACCCTAGGGTGTCGAAGATTGCTTCCATCTCCCGGATCCATGATTCTGCTTGCCATGGCTAAGTATTTTCATCAAAGTTCTCTGGACGAAAATGACGGAAATGGTCTATGATTGTTTTCGTTGTTCACGTTAGGATTATTGATCCGTTCCATCCTACGCATGAAGGCTTCGAATAATCCGGTCGGATCAACAGCCTGGGCTACTGGGGGTGCAGCCTCAATTGGTTCAGGACAGTTCTGAGTGTATCTTCTTGCCATCGATGCAGCATGGTCAGGTACTTAGACAGACATCTATGGTTGGCTGTCAATCAAAAAATAGTTACAGAAAGTAATTCACAAGATAAACATATTAGTTACAACTATTATCACATTAACAGTAAATCATCTCTATGTGAACAACTTCAAAAGAGAGTCAAGCCCTGTCTCAAGGAATCGTAAGGTTCAAAACTTAAGAAATGTTGGACAATTGGTGAACGCGACTACTAAAGTTGGTTCTGATACCAAAAATCCTATCACGCCCTGCAATAGCAAAAATGGGGAAAATAAAATTCCTTTTTGGACCCGTAGGCCATGACAGTTAAAAGCCACCAGATTGTCCATAAACAAAGTCTAATCGTCAGAGAAATGAATCCAGCAACGCATAGGAATATCTAAGTTCAACATATTATAAATGGAATTTAATACTAAACTATTACAAACCTTTTGTATCTGTGGAAACATAAATACAGTATTACGGCACACGTGCCGATTACAACCTTTAACTATTACAGCAGTCTCTAAAACACAAACATAGACTAACTACGGCGAAACTCTAGGTCTTCAGATCGCGTAGTAGTCATCTCCAGCATAGCCTCCACCATAGTAGGCTTCCTCCTCGTAGCCTCTCGCCATGTATTCTTCACATGCGTTCTCATAACCCTGGCCAGCTAGATGTAGAATATCCAGCGGCATAAAACATCATCAGCTACGAAAGCTGGCTGAATGCAAATACTAATAGAGTATCTATAGATATGCAGTATACATTAACAACATCATTAAAAAAAATCCTTTCGTCATTCACATTCATGTATACACCAACCCAATATAAAAACTAACATCGTCCCAACCAATCCCAAACATAATATGGACTCTTGGGCCCACATTTTGCATGTAGCTTTCTATTTTACATTCCTCAACTCATACTTTCAGCAACTCATTCTAACCTAACACATAGCCCAATACATCACGATTCATCAAACTCGAAATGCAGTCCCAACTTCTAATCAACACATCATTCTGGCCATCACGCCCCGATTCATTCGGTCAACACGCCCTCTACATTTCTCTTCCACGATTGTATCTCTCCTAGTCCGGGTCATGGACTAAAGTGATATATCCATTAGCCTCTAACGGACTTCCCATCTCTGTTGTAGACTTAAAGCAATATTCTTTTATCCTCTATCGGACTGGGCTCATGATGTATCCCTCTTAGTCTCGGTAATTGACTAAAGTGACATATTCCACTAGCCTCTATCGGACAAAGATAATAGCTTCGGCATAACCCTCAATCTCAGTCTTGGACTAACATGACCATACCCTTAGCCTCTGTCGGATCTCTCTTGTCTGGGCCATGGACTAAGGCCACATTCAGTTAGCCTCTATTAGACCAGGGTGCTAGCCACGTTACCATTCTCACAATATGTATCCCTTAGTCTCTATCGGATCTCATGTCTCGGTCTTGGACTAAGGCAATACCACAAGTATATCCCCTAGTCTCGGTAATGGATTAAAGTGATATTCCTTTAATCTCTATTGGACTAAGGTGACATAGGTAAACCACAACCCCACATCTGTACACAACGAAGCCTGACACGCCGTCGCAGCTTTCCCAAACATATAACCGAAATCCCACACGTCTGATTATCTCAACTCATTTCGATCCCACTCCCAACATTGTACAATCTTCGCGATCGCATTCATGCATACCAATATAAATAGTATCGACCTCCGTGGTCGATAGACCCACTACTATGCATGTCGGCTTTTCAACCCGATTAACAACATCACCTTTATCGTTATTCAACCAATTTTGCTTCATACAATTCATTAGTGATTCATGATTTCAATGTGTGTAATATTCAATATCGCACTATCAATCAACGTATAACGTATATCAATGTAACAGCTTAACATCTATAAATAACTAAAATATTCAGTAATCAAAAGTGCACAATCGATTGGGTTAAGAGTGCAATCGATTAGGATAATTGGGTTGGAAATCGATTGGGAAAAAGTGCAATCGATTGGGATTAAATGGCAATCGAGTGGATAAAAGGGAAATCGATTGGTATACCAGACTTGTCAATTGATTGGAAAAACTGGGAATCGATTAGGATCATATGTCAATCGATTGGATAAAAGTTCAATCGATTGGGAAGGTCATCTTCTTCCCAGAAACTGTAAAACATAAACTAAATTATACCAACATGTTTAAGCTTCATTCGTTCTAGTTGAAACACATATAAAGAACATATTTAAGCTACCAAGTAAGTATAGACACTCACCTCTGGTGTGTGTATGTGTGTGTGGGTTATGGAGCTTCAGAGCTCAAGCTCTCTCTCTTCTTTATCTTCTTTCTCTTTGCCTCTTCTTCTCTTCTTCCTTTTCTGTTCTTCTTCTTTCTTCTTTCTTTTCCTTATCTCTGTTCCCAGCAGTGTGCGTGTAGATATATATTTATATATATGAGTGTAAGTATGTATACATGTGTGTGTGTGTAAATGAGTGTATATATATGTATATCACTCTCTCTCTCTCTCTCTCTCTCTCTCTCTCTCTCTCTCTCTCTCTCTCAGAATCTGCCAAACAAACCCATATACACGAAATGGACTCATATATATAGAAAAATGAGGTGCCACACGTCAAAACACGAAGCAACTTGGAAAATAAGTTCTGCAGATGGCAATCGATTGGGACTAGGGGCAATCGATTGTCATCTGATTTTATGAGGGCAGTCGATTGGATAGGAGGGAAATTGATTGGGATGTGGCTACGTCATGAATTCAGGTCGGCAGAGTTCCAATCGATTGGAAAAGTGGTAATTGATTGGTATACAAAAGTTGGCAATCGATTGGCATAAAGGCCAATCGATTGGGACCCAAAATTTCAACAAAGACAAGGACTGTCAAAGGGTCTTATTTATATAACCAGAAATACAAAAGTACAATGAAAATATAGGGTGTTACATCTACCAAAAAGAGAATAACTCAATAAGCAAAATATGTAAAAATGCCTTAAGAAAGGGAGTCATTTTACTGCTTGCTTGAAACTTACAACTTGAAAAGAGAAAACTAAGTACAACGATATTGCACATCATCTAAAGAACAAAAAATAGAATAAAGCTAAGAAAGTTGTGGATTATGTTTAAATGCTTTTTTGAATGCTGGATTTGAATTTGTGATGTGGAGTCCTTTGAACGTATAGATGTTTGGTTGGAAAATTTATAAGTGTGTACGAGCGTGCCAGGCAAGCAAATTGCCAATGTGTGTGATCCAAACTACGCCTCACCAGGGAGATTGTGGTGATGTTCGATGCCTTAAACAGGACTTTAATTGTGTAAAGATAAACTTAATTGAAGTACTTCGAACTTATTCTAAAACAACTACCTCTAAGAAAAATAATAAGAAAAGAAAAACAATAGAATGAAAACTACTTGTATTAAATTAAAATCACTACAATCTAACCTTGAAGATGACTTCGAAGGTGTTCTACTCCTAAATCTAAGTATTTAGATAACAATACAGTAAGTGTATTGAAAAGTATATGTTGATGTTGATCGAAGGATGTCTTTCGAATACATAACCCTTCTATTTATAGACATCGAGAGCCTTTAATAACTCTGTTTGAATACTCCCTCTCAATTTCAAACTGATAACTGCTCTGACACCTGTTATATTCTGGAAATGACACTTGTTCTGCAATTACTTCTTGATGAGCAACACGTGTCTCTAAGCGGTTAAACATTTGGGCAACGTGAATCAGCAGTAACTGCTCACAACTGTTTCAGGGTCCACCTCTTCTGCCACATAAACTCTTACGTGTCATTCCTATATTGGTTGAATATTTTCATCACAAGCAATAACCCCCGCGCCATTTTCCTTTTGATTCAAAAAAGAAAATGGTGATCATGGCCGGATTGTGCTAGGTAGTTAACATCTTACACCATCTTCGAATGTCTTTAAATTGTACGTGTACTTCTTCAATTATCTTCATATAAACCATCATTCCTGCTTGATTTAATCCTCCATTTTACCTTGCTCTCTGGACTCTGCTTTATTGATCATGTCTTCCTCTCAGTCTTCCCTCGACACCAATGATTACTTTCCTCTAGATCTTCCTGAAGAAGTGATGCTATCTACCAGACGCCCTGAAATTTCTTCTCGAACCAACTGGGATCTTCCTGAAATTCCTCCTGAATCCTTCACCTACTCGAAATGGGGAAAATGGCATGAAATGTTAACCAAATCCAGCGCTTCTTCAATAGGGCAAAATTCTTCTTCGAGCTCTTCCAAATCGATCTACAACAACCAGACATTCTCTCCTGCTTGGGAACAACCTGTTTCCCATGGTGAAGGGATAGGATATTATAAAGGCATGAAGCTCGAAACCACAGTTATCATGCCTTCAGTTATTCATCCAAACTTTAACTATCCTAAAATTGAAGAGATTATTCGTAGCAGAATAATAAAACCATACTATCCATTTTCGAATCATCTCTCTCGAGAGCAAAATCTGTTGAATGCCTGGTTGATTTCCTCTACCAGTCCTCCTGGTGAGAGGCTTCGAAGAGGTAAAATCTTAACTCCTCAAGGCAGACCCCCCATTCACACATATGTGAGAGCATCTCATGAAAGTTTTTCAAATGAACATTATTCTTTAGCTTTCCTCTCAAACTTTTCGAGAAAGATTATGAAGAAAGGGTACTTCTCTTCGACCATTCTGTACTAGGCTTTCCAAACACTAAAATTCAAGTAGTGGATCCTACCGAAGATATTAATGACCTTTTTCTGAAATTAGACCAATTATGCAAGCATGGTCCTACTTTCGAACATATTCCACCCATTCTCTCACCTTCTCCCTGCTTGATTATGCAAGCCCAAAGACTCTTAGTTGCCTTTTCACATCTTCATTTCTCCATTTTACAAAATTCAAAGGCTCGAATAAATTTTGAATGGAGTTGCCACATCTTGTGCCATGAATGGAATATCTCAACCCTTGTTCGAACCCAAATGGATTTCACCCTTCGAACCCTGGCTTCTCATTTAAGGTGGCATTCTCATCACCAAGAAAGTGTTCATCATTTGAACTATCTAATGGATCTTTATAAGAATCTTAAGGAAGTACCCAATGCACTTCTTGATGAAGTTTCATAGTTCAAGGAGAAATACATTTATGGTTGTGGAAGTTCTGATGAAGAAAGAAGTGTTTCTAACTACTCGAAACCTGATCTCGAAGGTCGAATTGCATGTCTTAAAGAAGAAGCCAAGCATGAATGTGGCAGTGTTAACTTCCATATGTTCTGGAAATGTGCCAAACTGAATAGGCATTTTCTCATCTTTGGTATTTTCCTTTTCGAGTTTCATTTTAGCATTTCCCAAGACCTGGGATTCTACCATTGTCATTACTTCTATCCCATCATCAATACTCATTGCCTTTTCCAATTCTAATACTTTGGCTTTAACAATACTTTCTTCAGGCATAGTATCAGACTCAACCCTTGTATTTCGATCAAACCTGGGATTAGGCCTCGAAATATCACTGAAATCCCTTTTGATTTCATCTCCTAATTCTTGACTTTGAGGTTGCATTTTAGAAAATTCTTTCCACATTGTGAACTTCCTCTGCAATCTCCTTTGTTGAGTCCTATTTATCATAGGGACCATATGCTGGTTCTTTTCCTTGGGATGTTGCAGTACATGCCATGTGTTTTTCTCAACATGAGGAGGTTTGATCATCCTATTCTTGTTTTGAAAATTCTGTTGTTCCATCATATTTTTGACTCTATCATCTTGCAGGACAAACCAGTTTGGTACTCCTGATACCAATGCAAGTTCACATACTTGAGATGTCTTACCAATCTTTGGTGCTTTATTCGATGCTTCAACATCTATCTCAGCATGTACCACATGTGCTGGTACCAATTTTGATGGTACAAATTGACTTTGTCTCTTTTTCTGCATCCCATAATGTTTCTTTGGTGCGTGAGAGAAACCTGGCCTCACATATTGCAAGTTTCTTGATGGTCGGACATAATTACTAGCATGAAAGTTTGTTGAAAAATTGGCTTTAAAAGGGGCCATTGACCTTGGACCATACCTTGCTGTCATAGGACCAGTGTATGTTGAGGCCGGCTTGATAAATTGGTCCTCTAAACTGTCCTCTTCCAACATTCATGATTGGTTGAAAAGGAAGTTCACTGGAAATGTTTGCTTTCTTTTGCTCGAACAGAGTCTGTTTGTTTTTCTTGCCTATTTTGACCCCAACCCTTTCATCATAGATTTCAGCATACCTTTTGCCACAACCAATGCACAGATTTTTTGCATATTCTTGGTTGAAAACTGAAAACTCAGGATTTTTCTTTGTTATCTCTTCGACCCTTTTCATTTGGTCTTTTGACTTTGCAATTTCTCTATCTTTGATCAAAGTTTCGAGGGAAATGTCTTGGACATTAATGGACACTTCTTGCACTGCTGGGAATGGATCTTCATCAACCCCCATCTGTTTCTCAGGGAACTTTAATTTCCCTTTCTTGATCAAATCTTGAATCATGTCTCGAAAAACAGTACAATTATTAGTTGAATGAGTCCAAGAATTATGCCATTTGCAGTATTTCTTACCTTTTAATTCATCATTAGAAGGTAATTTTGTCCCATCAGATAATTTGATAATTTTCCCTTCTAATAAATGATCAAATATCTCATCTAATTTATAAACATCAAATGAGTATTTTTTAAATGATCCTTTAGATTTATATACTTCAGCAGAAACATATTTCTTTACAAGACTCTTACATGTGAAAGGTTCTTTCCTTATTATTTCTGCAGCATCAATCTCATAATTAGGATCTTTATAATATGTTTTTATTGAAGAAGCATTTCTTTCACTTTCTTCTTCCAACAAAGCTTCATATCTAGAGACTCGAGCAGTTAATTCAACAAGATCTCTAAATTCTAAAGCATCGAATTTCTTTCTAAGTCTAAATTCGAGACCATTTTGAGCCAACTTAACAAATTCAGGTTCAGGCAAAATGATTTACACTTTGTTCTGGCCCTTTTGAACCTATTTATGAATTGAGTGGCCTTCTCATCAGGCTTTTGACATAGTCTAGCCAAGTCAGCCATTGATACTTCTGGTTCTGTTTGGAAGAATTGAGTATGGAAAGATTCTTCCATCTGTGCCCAATTATAAATCGAATTAGGGGCTAAATTAGTAAACCAAGTAAATGCAGTATCCGTTAATGAACTAGGAAACAAACGAAGTCTAAGATATTCATTATTTCCTGCATCAGCACACTGACTGATAAATTTTGCTATATGTTCAACCGTGGATTGACTTCCATCCCCAGCAAACATAGCAAAGGTGGGAAATTTAAATCCCCTAGGGAATTCGATCCTATCAACCCAATCAGGATAAGGTTTCCTGTAAACTGGAGTTTGTACCCCCCGAGCCATAGGTCCACAAACTTCATGAATTAAATTAATCATATCAATTCTATCAACCATATTGAATGGTTGTTGATAACCTGGATGACCCAAAGGAGGGTTCAATGGTGGTATTAGAGGTGGTTGAGGATTATTGTCCATTCTCCTATGATTTTCATTCCTTCGACCCACTCCTATTCCAATAGGGTCCGGTTCGAATGTAGGATTATTGTTTATTCTCCTATTTTGGCCTGCAGTGTTTTCTTTAGGCCTTGGTTCTTCGAAATTTACTGACCTATAAACATGATCTTGACTATTCACATGGTTCCCTTGCATCCCTTCGAATACTGGAAGATTATTATTAGGGACAGACATATAGAAACTCTCTTATGAATTTGGCCTAAGAGGAGGCCCCATTTACATGATTCATAAGATTTGGCTTAAATAAGCCATGAACATGACTTTTTTCACTCTGTCGAATCATAGAAGGATTTCCACTTGGCACCATTACTGGTGATAATTGTGGTAAACTGTTGTTAAAAGAAGTGATCAAACATTAACGTTCTGAATCATATTTCCTAAATGATCAAATATTGGTGTCAATTGACTCACCAAATCATGTTGATTTTCTAAACCAACATTCCCATGATTTGGAATTGAATTTAAATTTTCAATTCCTATTCCTGGGTTGTCATTGGTTGCATGATTGCCAGTATTGCTGCTCTGAGGGTCTTGGTGTGAAGAACCACCAGTTTCAGCAATATTAACACCAACATTGGCATTATCAACAGACTTATTACTTCGAAGGTTTCTGTTTGTCATCTTTTGGCACTTGAGTCCTACCGGGCGTGCCAAAAATGTTTGGTTGGAAAATTTATAAGTGTGTACGAGCGTGCCAGGCAAGCAAATTGCCAATGTGTGTGATCCAAACTACGCCTCACCAGGGAGATTGTGGTGATGTTCGATGCCTTAAACAGGACTTTAATTGTGTAAAGATAAACTTAATTGAAGTACTTCGAACTTATTCTAAAACAACTACCTCTAAGAAAAATAATAAGAAAAGAAAAACAATAGAATGAAAACTACTTGTATTAAATTAAAATCACTACAATCTAACCTTGAAGATGACTTCGAAGGTGTTCTACTCCTAAATCTAAGTATTTAGATAACAATACAGTAAGTGTATTGAAAAGTATATGTTGATGTTGATCAAATGATGTCTTTCGAATACATAACCCTTCTATTTATAGACATCGAGAGCCTTTAATAACTCTGTTTGAATACTCCTTCTCAATTTCAAACTGATAACTGCTCTGACACCTGTTATATTCTGGAAATGACACTTGTTCTGCAATTACTTCTTGATGAGCAACACGTGTCTCTAAGCGGTTAAACATTTGGGCAACGTGAATCAGCAGTAACTGCTCACAACAGTTTCAGGGTCCACCTCTTCTGCCACAAACTCTTACGTGTCATTCCTATATTGGTTGAATATTTTCATCACAAACAATAGCCTACCCCTGTATATATAGCCTTTAGGGCTATCAGATAAGGCAAGATAATACCAATCAGTGATAGGGATGATTCTCAATCAAATATAAGGTTTACCAAACCTTCCCTTATCCCTTATCGTTAGCCTATCTGATTGACAGACTTTGGGATAACGACAGCCAAATCCCTAAGATATAGGAGGCCGATCACGAATATTCAGGGACATGATAGACATGCTTTAGGAAACTAAATCTTCCACGGTATTGAGCTATCCATGTAACAGTCCTTGCTACGGTCAAACTGCTTTTATCGCTTCAGCCTATTGAGCAAGTTGAGGTTGGCTTGGTTGGACGAATACACTTGTTCTTCATCGATCTAGCCCCTTATTGATTTGACATACTTGATTAGCCCAAATTGGGCTATGTACCCTATAGTGATATGCCAGACCGAAGAAGAAATCTCTACCCCATGCCTTAGCATATTTTCCATGTTGAATATCAGGCCAGGCCTACCACCTACCCTTCGGTCCAACTACGATCATCCTAACACTTCTGTCACATCCAAAACTAATTGTCTACGCTGAACAGCTATCAGCCCCAAGCCCATGTCTTCGGCCGCTCGCCTAATGCCTCGTCTTTCTACCACTTATGATGGTTTTGGGTGCAAACAATGCCCCCAAAACGTCGCATCAGAGAATAGAGCTGACGTGTGGTGTGACATTTTGAATTTTAAAATTTTTAAATGTGCCACATGTCACTACCAGGATTAGTGCGCACTGATCAAGGCCTAAAAAGTGCACCCTCTCCGTATAAAAATGCGAGCCAACCGTTGGCTTTCCCCACAAGCTCAAATATTTAATCTCTCTAACTTCATCCTCTCCAACACACTCTCTCTAGGTGACTCACACAACCTCCATAGCCACTATTTTCCAAGCCCTACAACCTTCATTTCCTTATAGCAATGGCACCCAAGAAGATTTCAAGCACCAAACCCAGTGCCATTTCTACTTCGAGGACAAACTCTAAGGCATCCAAAGCCTATAAACCAACCAAATTTGGTGAAGTGAACTTCACCAAAGAAGTCAGGCCCTTAATGTTAACACACTCTTCTTCGATCTCTACCTCTCCATTTATTGACATACAGCCATCGAACTCTCCCCAGCTTCCACAGGTCTTGGACCTGCTTTTTATGACTCTTACCCTTCTGAATTTGACTCTGTTAGTGTACTTAAGAGATACTTATTTTCTTTTAAGGGTATTTTGGTATTTTTTTCCATTGTAGCTACATATATATAAATGCAGATATTAGTTGGACAATAATTTAATGTTGCCCTAGTTTTTAGTCTCTCCCTACTTGTTTATCTTCCCTTACTTTTCTTTCAAACCCTAATCTCTAACTTGGTATCAGAGCCGAAGGATCTGATCAGGAAAAATACTGATAGACTAGTAGAGTGTTGACATTATCCGGCTACTGACGTCACCTTCTTGGAAGTCGTCGTCATTATGATGTCATTTTTTCAGCTATGTAATTATATGCCCATACTCGCCTTTTCATGCTGATGCTCATGGTGATTTTAAAATAATAAAAGAAATCGAAGCCATTTGACCGTACTTTCTATTTTTGGATATTTTCTGGAATTTCAGCTAGATTTTTTCGATCTATTTCTCAGGGAGCATTCGTCGTTCTTTGTTGCTTCAACTTGTTACAGAGAGGTGCGCAATGGTCTAATAGCTCGTCTCTTCCATGAATCGTGGCCAGTTGGATGCCTTTTTTGATTGAAATAATGAAGGAGATGTGTTCGGCTATTGTTCTCTGCGACTACGTCACTGCTTCTCTTCAATTTCTGCTCCTTTTTTAGCTTGTTTGGTGATATTGCCTGCTCTCATACACCCTTTATAAAATACGTGACTTCCTTTGATGGTTGGTACTATTTTTTATTTTTTTCACTTCTTGGGTCTTTTTTTGTCTTGGAATTTGTAAACCTTTATCTCGTGGTTGGTTGCGATGACCGAAGGGAACCCTCCCACACCCATGGCCACCGATGATATGTCTAAGTGCATTACTTCCCAAAAGTTGAGTGGTTTAAATTATTTGGCTTGGGCACATGCCGTGAAATTTTTTTTGCGTGGGGAAACAGAAATTGAAGTATAACAGATAACCCTTCTGCAAAAACAGACTCAAAGTATGATGAATGGTTGTGTGAGGATTCTGTGGTTATGGTGGTTTAAAGTTGACAGATAACATTAATATTATCTGTCTATCAATTGATAATATCATCTATTCTGACAGATAAAATCAAAAAATGATGTTCCAAATTACTTTCTTTTGTACAATTTTCAATTCTATTGTGTAGATCTCGAATAAATACATGAAATAAAAAAAAATCATTCAAAAAGGCTAAAAAAAAATGAGTGAGTTATGGTGGTTTATAGTTGACAAATAATATTACCTTAGCCATTTTTCAGTTTCAGCGAGAGGCTTTTTACCAAATTCAAAAATAGCGAGGAGCTTTATAAAAAAAATGGCCAAATCGTATAAGATTTTGGCTGTAACACTTAATTGTAATGGGTCTATAACCAAATATCCCTTATTATTATACAACCTCAGTCCCAAATTATAGGTGTCAGTCAGAAGTGTTAGGAGGTTGGTTTGTGAATTTTCATTTTTTTTTTCATCTTATGGTATAATCCCTGTGTGGCGATGTCTATGTAAATTCAGATGTTGTACAGATTCATTTTTGTGAATGTATGAATGTGTCGTAGGACAATTCTATGCACACAACTTGTGCACAACTTTTTGTGTACAACTCTAAAAAGTGTGTCTCTCTCTCTCCTATGTCACTGAGGTGTCTACTGACATCACAAGATGACACAAGAGAAAGATAGATACACTCTTTTGGATTGTGCACAAGTTGTGCACGTTTTATCCTATATGGAATGATGTAAACAAGCCAAGCTTTTCAATATGACGTAAATAATACATATCCCTGTATTTGTACTTCGGATGGTAGGCATTACCTTTGCTAACACATATCTTCCTGCATTGCATATGATAATTTCCCCCTCCCTACTAAGCTCCCCCCTTTTTCTTCTTCTTCTTCTTCTTTATTTTTTGTTTTTTTTTTTTTAGACTTACCTGGATAGACGTCGTAGACACCCCATTTTGCCCCCACCAAAAAGAAAATGGACTGATTGTCGCAGGGGGGCCCACCAGGCATGCAAATCAAGGAAAAGATCTCCGGGGTCCAATCAAGAACCCCAAAGGTCAAATCAACATTCGGAACTATGCCAACGCAGACGTAGTGCATTTCGGACCTCCCGAAAGTCATTAATCAGTGCCGATTCGAGCTGGAAGACAACATATCAGAGTTTGGGATGAGCGGACGTCAAATTAAAGTCATGCCAGAGTCCACAGTTCATCGACCGGAAGTTACGGAGTCTGGGATCGTCCAACTCTGATTATCAACGATGTTTTCAACCAGAATAGAAAGTTTTGCACAAAGTTTAAGACCGAAATCAAGTCCGGGATGACTGAAAGTGGAATTTGATTGTATCAAGGCAAAACAGGCATTAATACGTGTCCAAAGCACTTTGAATCATCAAATTCTAATAATCGGCAGAGAGTCGGACTTTGATCGAAGTTTCGGTGCACCATAATCAAGTAAAAAGGACACAATCATAAATCCTAGAGCTCCACAGGTCTGACTGGACACGACTGACTAGAAATATGAAGAAAAATAGAGATTCTGCGACTTGAATCAGTCCAATCAAATAGCTGGAGAATAAATGACGATCGACGAAGTTTTAACAGCCCGATTGGCATAGACAAGGGCAATACAGTCATTTCTTTGATTCGAATTCACGATCTAAGCGTACGGATTCAAAAAGGACTTCAATACGAGTTCGGATCTTTTCAAATCGTGCGAATCGGGAGATATCAAGAACTGAAGTTTTGGACAATCGAGCGACCACAATCAAAGGGGTACACCACAAGATTTACACCTCACCCATATGGGAGCAAAACCCATGTAGGGTTTTGCTATTTAAGAAAAGATTGGTCTCCTTCTTCACAGCAAAAAAAAAAACTAGGCGCCTCCCTCTCCCCTTGTTAGGCTCTTTAATAAAAGGCCTCTTAAGGCTTGTTTGGTGGAACTCACCACCACCACTACCACTAACCATCACCACAACCATCATCACCACCTCCACCATTACCCTAAACATCCAACCTCTTCACCTCCTCTCACTACCAAGGCTCTGTTTGGGCTAAACCTAAACCCCCTCATCCCTCTAAACCTTGTTTGATTAACACCAAACAACGCCAAACACCACCATTGTCCTCCACCATCACAGACCCATAACCACCACACCATTACCCAACACCCCTCACAAGCACGGCCTCTAAAGACCCTCAGAAAGCCCAAAAAAGTAGACCAAAGCCAAATAGGCCCTGACCCCTTGCCCAAAAACTAAAATGTAGCTAATTAGAGCCTATGTAGACTCCATTTACTCTCACCGTTAGTACCACTGCCTTCCCGTTAGTCATACAATGTCAACGTCATTGGCCACACCTCCAAAGCAGCCACAAATTGCCCCCACGCGCCGCCGCTCACTTTTCCTCCCTCCATCACCGTTTTGCCCATAATCGTCCAATGACACCACCTCTAACCTGATCGTCTGCCCTAGACGAAGCTGACGCTGTCGGCCCGACCTCCAATGCCACTGGAAAACACCGCAGTGAGTCTCATGCGCCACTGGCGGTTTGTGCTGTGCCCACGCACAGGTAAGCCCAATCAGCACTGAGTCAACATTAACTGGCCAACCAAAAGCCGCCACGTGGTGCTGCCAAAGACTGACTGGCCAACCAGCGCCCGCCACGTGGCAGCGACCAGTCCAGTCAGTACTGAGTTAAGCAGTTGACTGACCAATCAAGGAGCGCCAAGTGGAACTTGAACAGCACAATCGGCATTGACTCAGCAGTTGACTGTCTAATCGCAGCTTTACACTGTCATGTGTACATTGACTAACCAATCACAACATGACATGTGGTGGTTGTGTAACACTCGCTCCCGCAGGTAATGCTAAGTACATTTTAGCACGCATGCATGTTATTTAATGGTGTTTATTAACACATGCATAAGTGGGTTTTGACTCAATAATTGATTTTTGGGTGTCCAAGTAGGAACCCAGTATTGGCAAGAGGGGCAGACCCAAATTGGGATACGTGTAGAGATGTTCCATTTGAGATGTGACAGGATTGAGTATCACTCTTATATGGCTTAAATGTTTATTGAAACGTTATATGGCATTATATGGTGGATTATTTAATTGTTTTAATATTCTAGTGTTAGTTATGAATGCTTATGTGGTCAGTTTTGAGTATTCTGGTGAGAGCGAATTGGACACGCTGTATAATTAGTAAGTTAATTAATAACTTCATAATATTATATAGGACCACTAATAGGACACATGTGAGACAGACAGATACCTATTTAGAAATTTGTGTTAAAATTATAATTTCGTACATCTAGTAGTGGGACCCATACATGTGAGTCACCGCACCTTACCACTTGACATGTGGCAAGGCATGTTGCCAACATAACATTACACACATGTAAGTTATCCGAGAGATGAAGACTTTGTCATCATCAATACATATATCATTCGGCCAAACCAGAGGAACGGTGGGGACGGGGATTCGTCGCCACTTTTTACGCAGATTGACGCGCCGTCCGATGTTGGTTTTGTGAGGGTTAAATTTTGTAAATTCTGCTATTGCTTATATTAATATTCATTGACATACAAAAAGTAGATTTTGAACCTACACCGTGTATATATGAGTAGTACTATGGTTATCAAATTTACATCTCAAATTTGATTCCCCACACGTAATAGTGGAGACACCTAAACCAACTTTAATGAAAAATTGTTTGTTATAGGTGACAAATTATTTGTACACAAAATATACATTTTTAGCCATCTTTAATAATAATAAAACCGAATAAGAACATTAATTTATTTTTATCTTGTTTGTTCGGACCATTGAGATCGATTGCAAAGATTAATGGCCAAGTGATTGGTTTGAAGTGGGTTGGGCCGAATGAGAATCATGTAACAGTATTATTTGGACACGTGGTCACATGAAATAAATTACCAGTCCCATTTTGGTCTGACATGTGAGACCAATGGCATCTCTTGGGCTAAGTCCAATGGCATGTGGTTACATCTATTTTGACTTTACTCGCATGTGGTTCAAAAGTGCACCATTAACCTTGGTGGTTGTGACTAAAATAAAATGGTTAAATTTTCGGTCAAAACTAACAAATTATCTACATTTTGCCCCTATTGATTAACAAATAATCCTCTTTGTGGTTGTGATTTGTGATTTTCTTTCCTTTTTCTTTTTATCTCTAAACTGTAAAAAGGGGATAATAACATTTCACTCGACTTTTTTGGACACAAAAAAGCAGGATAATAACGTTTCGTATGACTTTTTTTGCAAAATTTAGGGCTCGCATGGTAACGTTCTTTGGAATTCAAACTATTTAGAGAGTTTCAAGCCGTGGCGACGGGAGTCTCTCGTACTGGCTTTACCCTTTAATTCTTTTAATCCATCCTCTTAAAGAAAAATACTCTTTTTGGAATTCTAACTATTTAAGAAGATTTTTGTTTTTTTTTTTCATTTGATCCAGTGGTCTCGTGTAAGTACATAAGTTCTGAATGGTGGAGATGGAGGGAATAGGGTTCGAACCCCGATAATGAGATGGCATGAAGCACCTTTTACCAACTAGGTTAAGTTGCAGCTTATTTAAGAAGCTTATTTTAATTTGCTGAAATTTGGATGAAAAGAAGAGAGATGATGATACCCAACAATTGGATTGAATTGGCATAACGTTTTATCCTTTTGGGGATATTGTGGGCCTTGTGGCTTTGGTGATGCTTGCCCTATTTTGTGTTGCTTCTGTTTGTTTGAACACACACAGAGAGAGAGAGACCATGAAAAACTTCAGCCATGGACCCAGAATAAAAGAAGCCGCCCATGACCAAAAAAAATATTTTGATTTTGTTTGCACACCATCATCATCATCATCATAACTTCCTTAACCCTATTTCTGTTTACAATTTTTTTTCAATCATCCTACATCATCTAAATGAAAGTATGAAGATTTGGGGTGAATCTTTGTGGATAGTAGTCCATTCAACTAATGTAATGATAGGTGATGATGCAATCTTTTCCCATCCAACTCTCATAATATTTTTCAGTTAATACTCTTATCTGATCTCTTACAAATGGGTAATGCTATGTGCACATAAAATGTGCACATGAAGATCTAGGTCATTCATTTTTGTGGGATCCATCCCTGCACACATGTTCTTAGCTTTTCATGTGGTAATCTGTTGTTGCCGAGTCCCTTTTATGTTAAGTAGAGCTACATTGGGTGCATATGTATAACATATATAGATCACATTAGATATGCATTGTACTCATCCAAAACAAAAAAACAAAACTTCAATTATATTCCTTTATTGTGAAAATGTCTTTTATCACATTACATTTTGTGTCTTTGTGACTTTCTTTACCTACCCATCTCCATGCTTCCTCCAACAGAAGTGGATAGAAGGCAATAAACAAGAAAAAATACTACAGCCTGCCTAAATGATTAAAAAAGTATAAACAAAATGTACCCACAAATGGATTTAGAAGGGCACCACACCAAATATGTACTCCTCGGGAGGCCTCTCAGTCTAGCTCGAATGCGAAGTTGACACGAGCGTCTTATCCACTTGGCTTGTAATTTCCGAAGCTTTGCCTCGTACATGTATATCTTGTAGCAGTGAAATAGAACCATCATTAACCCGTACGAGAGTACAAACCCTAAAAAAGGCACCCAAATATCTAGAAAATTTGCACACATGCGAAGGGACACCGATCCTGATGTTGAACACAAAACCGAATACCGCAACAAGGAGCCAAAGGTGGCGCACATGGTCATGAAAATATACCTCCAACTAGTCTATATCCCAATCGATAAAAACTTGATGGTGTCCGCCAAGGTGTTGTTTGTCTTAGTATATGCTTCCAAGTGTGGTGAACTAACAGACGCCGACTAAGGAGGCGACGGCAAAGTTAGCGCTGGCTGAAGAAGCGGTAGTTGAGGAAAAAAGAGACAGTTAAGAAAATACAACAAATGAAAAGGTTGGTGACACTTGAGCACCATCATTAGTCATCCCACTGGTCAAGTTTATGAAAGACCTGTTACTATTATAGCTAGAGGCACCTCTAAAGCTTTCAGTACTGTGTGCGTCCGACAACATATCCTCACTCTCCTCAGAACCACTATGTCACAACCTTGGTAATTTCCAAGTCCTCTGTACGGCACTTAGACATTCACTTTCCTTGCTACTAATGCTAAGTCAGCCTATATAAAACCCAAGTATTCATTAGTGAGCAAGAGAAAGCAAGAGAGTTTAAGAGAATGTAGATTGTATTGCTCTAGAAAAAAGATTCAACTTTTGGTGGATGCCTTGGCCAAATGAGGCATCCTCTATTTATAGGCACCCCTTTACAAGAGAATGGCAAAGATCTTGCCAAGTATCAGCAATCTAACCGTTGTGAAGTTTCTATAACATATTCTACAAGCTTCCCAAGAATATTGTAGATACAATTCTAGAAGTCTCTACATAAATATCTAGACAGTTACATTCTCTACATTATTCTACAATATTCAACAATTCTCTAGGAAGTTCTATATCATTCCATAAGCCTCCAAGAATCCTCTTCTTCATCAGGGTGTGACATTCTTCCCCACCTAAGCTGGCGACACCCTCGTCGCATCCTCCTCATGGAACCTTCGAATTTGATCTTGGAACTGCCACAAAGCATCTGCCGGCTCCCAGCTAGCATCACTTTTCGGTAGTCCTCTCCATTTGACTAAGTACTTTGTGTAAGGAAAAACTCTACACCTTCGAACAACTCGGTCTGCCATCATGTACTCCACCTCCTTGTCATAGGATGTCACAACCGCTGTAGTGGCCCGTGATAATTCTCCTCGGCTAGGATCATCCAAGTCTACATGGTAGGGCTTCACGTAGCTCACATGGAAGACCTGGTGGATCTTAAGCGTTGGAGGAAGTTGTACTTGATAAGATACCTTTTCCACCTTCTTTGTAATGGGGAATGGGCCCTTGTACTTCCTCACAAGTCCTTTGTGAACCTTCCTTAGAGACTTGAACTTGTTAGAATTATTTATTTACGTTTTTATTTAGTTATAAGTTTAAGGACCCAGTTGTAGTATTTAATTCCTTCTGCTCTTTGATTAATACAAAAGGGTACTAACTAGTTGTTAGCCCTAAGCTTTACCAAGTATTGTATTTTAACATGGTATCAGAGCCTTTCTCCAACCACCACCACAAATCACCACCGAACCACCACCACAACCTAGCCCTAACCCTACGCCACCGCTCACCCTGCACCGCCTCTTTTCAGCCTGCGCAGGCTATGTCGCTGCCATCAGGAGTCTCCTAGCTTCTGCCGACAGCCCATACCCCTTCCCTGCCTGTGTTGAACCTTACCCTCCTCTTTCCCTGCCTGCGCCAACCCCCTCTCCTCTTTTCCAGCCTGTGCCAACTCCTTACACCCCAGCCTACATCATACATGACACTATAGTGCCTCACTGAAACCTACCCAACTAATTTAGACCTTCCAGATCTTATCTCCCATCTATTAGTCCATTGTTTTGATTAAAGTTCCAGCTTAGCACCTTTTTTTGGTCCCTTCATGGACCTTTGAATTGACTTAGTTGGTCTATGAGTACCCTACTTCCCTCGTCTTCCTTCACTTGTTGTGGGTTTTCCATTTGTTATCTAGAGCAATGACCGACCTTGACAAATCGGTGGCTGCAAGTTCCACCATAGTCCAGATTGTGGTTACCCCATTGGATCCCATTTTAAAAATTACTACTGTCCCTATCACGCCCTGAATTTTGCTAAACCTGGAGCGCGAGGGTCAACCGGTCAATATTCAAAATTGTGGTCCAACTTGGACGCACAGATAAGACGTGACAGTCTAATTTTTTTCATAAAACATATAATAATAAAACTCCATTAATTTCATTTATAATAAAAGAAAGGGGATTACAACTGTTACTTTTCCCCACCATTAAATACAAGTACACCTATGCCCCACTCTTAATCATGGTTAGTTGATAAAAGGTCCAACTGTGCTACCCGGCTCAACTGCTGCTTCCCTCTCACCTAAAAATATTAATAAAAAATAATAATGAGACAGGAGCTCAGTGAGTAAAACACATTTTATATCAAAATAGATTTTTGATCTCAAATCTTTGATATAATACTTTATTATATCATTATCAGTAGTTCCAATTAATTATTGTATGTAAATATATAATTTCTCAAATATCTTATATTTGCACCCAGTTGCTATCCGCAACACAAATTACATATCATGCATTTATTTCATGCACATAAGTCCAATGCGTGCATATGAAGTAATTTATGCACTAATCTTTCTTTGATATTGGTTCTTATCAAATTCACATTAGGTTACCAACACAGTTGTATACACCAGCCTAACTCGAAATGTATACAATCACATGGTCACAGCACCCCAGCCCAGCTCGAAAGGTGTATACTACCCACCAGCCCAGCTCGAAATGGAATAGTATATTAGTGCACTAACTGTTTCTCAATCCTGGCCATCTCAACATAGACTACCTCAGTCCTCCAACTATCATAAGGCCACGACCTTAACCAATATCACCATTAATATTATGATTAATGCATGCTTGCATATGGTATCATAATGCAATTAAAAGAGTAATATTAAATATTTAATTCTAAAGTATATATAGTACTGAATAATCAAAGTTGACTTTTGGACCATTTTTAACTAGAACAAATATTTGTAAAGATCTAACATATTGGACATATTTAATAGATAAACGTAATAGAAGCGATTTACTCACCATGTGAATATTTGCCCAAACCTCAACTATTTACACACAGGCAAGTGAGGCGACACAGAGAAAATACATACTAGTGTTTTCCCTCCGCGCATATGCACACACACTTGACACTCTATACTACTATCCCTCTTTTCTTTTCCTCTTTATCTTTTTTTTCCCCAGCCTTTGTTTTTACACCCCATATCAATATATACCCGGTTATATATATAGGCTTATATATACTCACGGTCAAGGCACTCAAGACTTATCAAGTCTTGCTTGGTCACCAAGATCCTCCATATTATCCTACTAATTTGATTTTCTTTTTTTTTTTTTTTACACTACTTGGACCCCAAGGCCTTCTAGAACTCTTTATCTCTTTCTCATCTGCTTTCACATTCACAGTTCACACGTGTACCACTTGTTCTTTATGCAATGATATACATTTATTTATCTATACTATGATTATTTGGATATTCATTTACAATTATTTATAATTATGTACCTATATACAATTACAAATAGGAGTTTTTACTATAATTACTTGACATTTGGTTAGTTTTTAAAGTGAAGTTGTCAATACTAGGTGACTCCTTAGAAAAAATACCATCAATCTCACTTTACTACTTTTACAAATTAATAATACCCTAAAAGAAGTTACTACCGCATGGTAATTATAAATTTTTAAGTGTAGATATTACCAAAATTTACAAAATAATGACCCTTTATTACAATTTGGAATATTTATTTATTTTATTATTATTGTTTTTATCAGGTTGTCACAGTCCCTTTCAATGGTCAGAATTAATTGAAGTGGTCACAGGCAGTAAAACTTTATTTGAAGGCACGCGGAAAGATGGGACATCATGATGGGCGTATCATGGCCCCTTCCACTACTAATCTGGTATATGACAAGTGGGAGATTGAGAACTCTATTATCATGCCTTAGCTCATCAATTCCATGGTCCCAAAGATTGGTGAGAGCTTTTATTGGATGAAGACAGCTAGAGCTATTTGGGACACCGTTGCTTCTACTTTTTCTCGAAGGGAAAATTATGCATAGGAGTTTGAGCTGCTCCGCTCCATTGACCGTCCTGAGCATGATGATTTGACTGTTACCCAATACTACACCTCACTTGCTACTAGTTGGGATCGTCTTGACCACCTGCACTCTTTTCAGCCAGCCTGTACTACTGATGTAGAGGAGTACCAGAAATTTCTGGAAAGGCAACGGGTCTTTAAGTTTCTTTAGGGGGCATCATTCCGACTATGATGTTGTTCGTAGTCGAATTCTTGGGATGGATGTTCTCCCTACCCTTTAGGAGGCCTTTACTTATGTTCAGAACGAAAGTGTCATCGTTCTGTTATGCTTCTACCTATTGCTACCGAGCATTTTGCTCTTATTTCTGTTACAGGATCCAGCCGACCACTCTGTCCGATCGACCTGTTGTGATTTGTGATTATTGTAATCAGGCCCACCACACTCGGGCTAATTGTTGGAGCCATCATGGACGCCCCTGGTGGTCGAGGAGGTTATGGAGGCGGTAGTGGGGGTGGTCGTGGAGGTCGTTCAGGTGGACGAGAAGGGGGTGATGAAGATTCAGCAACTTCTTGCTTCATTCCTTCCCACCAGAGCCTTCATGAACGCCCCTGGTGATGAAGATTCAGCTAATTCCTCTAATACACCCTCTCTTGAACCTGATGATTTAAATGTTCCCATTGTTATCCGTAAGGGTGTTAGGTCTTGTTCCCAACATCCTACATCAAATTTTGTGTCTTATTCTAGTCTTTCTCCTTCCTATAAAGCCTTCCTTTCAAAAATTTCCTCTGTTAGTGTTCCTAACTATGTACACGAAGCTCTTGTTGATTCCATGTGGAAACATGTCATGATCGAGGAGATAAAAGCTCTTTTCGAAAGACTGGTAGTTGAGAGTTGACCATGTTACCTAAAGGAAAAGGATTATGGGGTGTGCGCAAGTGGGTATACACAGTAAAGCATCGGGCTGATGGTTCTATTGAGATGTATAAAGCTCGATTGGTGGTAAAAAGGTTCACTCAGACCTATGGGGTGGACTATGAGGAGACCTTTGCTCCAATCGCGAAGAAAACTCGATTAGAATTCTTCTTTCCTTAGCAGATAACCAAGATTAGACACTTCACCAGTTTGATGTAAAGAATGCCTTCTTGCATGGTGATTTAGAAAAGGAGATTTACATAGATATTCCTCTAGGGTTTGAGGACTCCAAGACGGATGGGAAGGTTTGTAGGCTTAAAAAATCATTGTATGGCCTCAAACAGTCCCCGATAGCCTGGTTTGAAAGATTCACACAAGCCATGTTTTGGTTTGGGTTCAAACAGAGTCGTGCAGATCACACATTATTCATCAAACACTCATCGCAGGGTAAGACAACTACTTTTATTGTCTATGTTGATGATATTGTGCTAACAGAAGATGACTTAGAGAAAATGGAAAGGTTTAAGAAATAGTTAGCCGCTGAGTTTGAGATTAAGGACTGGGGGGCCTTGAAGTTCTTTCTTGGGATTGAACTTGATCGGTCTAAACACGGGATTTTTATTTCCCAAAGGAAATATGTCATTGACTTGTTGAAGGAAACAGGGAGGCTTGGCAGCAAAGCTTGTGATACTCTTATGGAGCAGAATATCAAAAACTTGGTGATGACAGTAGTGGGGAATTAGTGAGCAGGGGAAGTTATCAGAGACTCATTGATAAGCTTACTTGTCTCATACTCGTCCAGATATTGCCTTTTCAGTTAGTGTGGTTAGTCAGTTTATGCATATTCACTGCGAGAGTCACATCAATAGTTTGTTTTTCAGATTCTTCGATATTTAAAGTCTACTCCTGGAAAAGGCTTGCACTTTGGGAGACATAATCACCTAAGGGTGGAGGCGTGCATGGATGCAGATTGGGCCGGTTCTATTACAAATAGGAGGTCTACTTTAGGGTACTGCACTTTCGTAGATGGTAATCTTGTTATCTGGAGAAGTCAAAAGCAGAATGTAGTGGCCAGGTCTAGTGCAGAAGCTGAGTTCAGGGCTATGGCCCAAGGTATTTGTGAGCTACTATGGATCAAGTCGTTGCTGAAGGACTAGAAGGTTGAACTGATAGATTCTATGAAGCTATATTATGACAACAAAACAGCCATCAGTATAGCTCGATCATAATCATGTCCAACATGATAGAATAAAGCACGTAGAGATTGATCGACACTTCATCAAAGAAAATATTGGTAGTGGTACTATTTGTATTTCCTTTGTGAAGGCATGCGATCAAGTTGCTAATATTCTTACTAAAGCCGTTGGAAGTCGACTGTTTCATACTATCCTAGACAAGCTGAGCATGAGAGATATTTTTGTACCAGCTTGAGGGGGGTGTTAGAATTATTTACTTGTTATGTTTTTATTTAGTTATAAGTCTAAGGATCCAGTTGCAATATATATTTAATTCCTTCTTCTTCTTCTTGTTTTTTTTTTTTTTTTTTGAGTTTAATTCCTTCTTCTCTTTGATTAATATAAAAGGGTACTAACTAATTGTTAGCCCTAAGCTTTTCCTAATATTGTATTTTAGCAGAATTGTTGAGGTTGTAGCTTACAAGTACCAAGTTTTCCACTTGATACTCCATTGGTCGTCTCTTCTTGTTTGCCCACTTCTTCATCTTCCTTGCGGCCTTCTCAAGGTAAGAGCGCACCACATTGGTTTGCACATGCCATCCCTTAGCAAGCGTGTAGGCCGTGGGGCTTCTCCCGGTGTACCCTGTCACAACCCTGTGGGGCATGAGTGGTTTTTGACCCGTAGCAATCTTAAACGGGCTACAGTTATACGAGGATTGAGCCACATCAAACAACTTGGCCCAATCTCGCTGGTTGGCGCTAACAAAGTGTCGTAGTGTTTGGTTGGAAAATTTATGTATGTGCGAGCGTGCCAGGCAAGCAAGTTGCCAATGTATGTAATATCCAAACTGCGCCTCACCAAGCAAATTGTGGTGACGTTCGATGCCTTAAACAGGACTTTAATTGTGTAAAGATGTATTTAACTGAAGCACTTCGAACTTATTCTAAGACAACTACTCTTAAGAAAAATAGTAAAGATAAACAATAAAGTAAAAAACTACTTTTATTAAATTAAAGTAACAATAGAATGAAAACTACTTGTATTAAATTAAAATCACTACAATCTAACCTTGAAGATGACTTCGAAGGTGCTCTACTCCTAAACTTAAGTATTTAGATAACAATACAGTAAGTGTATTGACAGATATATGTTGATGTTGATCGAAGGATCTTTTTTGAATGCACAATCCTTCTATTTATAGATGTAAAGGCTTCTCAGCAACTTCATTTAAATGTTCCCTCCTCTTTTCAAACCGATAACTGCTCTCACATGTGGCATAGTCTCGAGTTGACAACTGTTCTTCAGTTATTTCATGATGGTTAACACGTGTCCTCTAGCAGTTAAATATTGGAACAAAATAAATCAGCAACTGCTCATAACGGTTCCAGTATTCATTAGTGTCCACCAATTATTCTGCCACATAAGATCTTACATGTCATTTCTGCATTGGCTGGATATTTTTATCACAAACATTACCCCCCGCGCCATTTTCCTTTTGATTCAAAAAAGATAATGGTGATCATGGCTAGATCATGCTAGGTAGTTAGCATCTTACGCAATCTTCGAATGTTTTTAAATTGCATGTTCGCTTCTTCAATTATCTTCACATAAACCATCATTTCTGCTTGATCCTTGAACTCTTCAATCTACCTCGTTTCTTCAAATCTATTCCATCGATCATGTCTTCTTCTCAATATTCTTTTAATACCAGTAACTACTTTCCTCTAGATCTTCCTGAAGAAGTGATACTATCAACCAAATGCCCAGAAATTTCTTCTCGAACCAATTGGGACCTCCCTGAAACTCCTCCTGAACCCTTCACATACTCGAAATGGGAAAAATGGTATGAGATGTTAAACAGGCCAAATGCTTCTTCATCAGGGCAAGATTCATCTTCAAGTTCTTCTAAATCAATTTACAACAATCAAACATTTCCTCCTTCTTGGGAGCAACCTGTTTCTCATGGTGAAGGGATTGGATATTATAAAGGTATGAGACTCGAAATACCTACTACAGCACCTTCAGTCATTCATCCAAACTTTGACTATCCTGAAACTGAAGGGGTTATTTGAAGCAGGATACTAAAACCATACTACCCATTTTCGAATCGTCTTTCCAAAGAACAAAATTTATTAAATGCCTGGTTAATCTCCTCAACCAGTCCTCCTGGTAAGAGACTTCAAAGAGATAATATCTTAACTCCTCAAGGTAGACCCCCCATTCACACATATGTAAGAGCATCTCATGAAAATTTCTCTAATGAGCATTACTCTTCAGCTTTCCTCTCTAAATGCAAACTTTTCGAGAAAGACTATGAAGAGAAAGTACTTCTCTTCGACTATTCTGTACTAGGCTTTCCAGATACTAAAATTCAAGTGGTGGATCCTACTAAAGATATTAGTGACCCTTTTCTGAAATTAGACCAATTATGCAAGCATCGTCCTACTTTCAAACACTCCACCCATTCTGTCACCTTCTCCCTGCTTAATCATCCAAGCCCAAAGGCTTCTAGTTGCCTTTTCACATCTTCCTTTCTCCATTTTACAAAATCGGAAGGCTCGAATTAATTTTGAATGGAGCTGTCACATCTTATGCCATGAATGGAATATCTCAACCCTTGTTCGAACCCAAATGGATTTCACCCTTCGAACTTTAGCTTCTCATACAAGGTGGCATTCCCATCACCAAGAAAGTGTTCATCATTTGAATTACCTGATGGATCTTTATGAGAGTCTTAAAGAAGTACCAATGCACTACTCGATGAAGTCTTGGATTTCAAAGAAAAATATATCTACCGTTGTGGAAGTTCTGATGAAGAAAGCAATGTTTCTCATTACTTGAAACCTGATCTCAAAGGTCGAATTGCATATCTCAAAGAAGAAGCCAAATCTGTTGGCATATCTCTTCGAGGCAAAACTTCATTAGCCAAGGAACTTCGAGGTCTCCGCAAAGCCTTATCCAAAATCAATTCGCGGCTAAATCAGTATGAAGATCAACTTAAGAAGGCTTATCTTATTCTTCGAAGCGAAGACAAATTGGCTTTACAAGCCAGAAATTTATGCCTCGAAATAGAATTAGAAGTAGACTATTTTGCCTATTATTGGGCTATGTTCCACAATTTAGTGACCATGGATTTCCACATTTTTATCAACTATGTCTTTGAATTGTAACTATACTTTTCTTTTCATATGATGAATTATGAAATATTTATATTTCTGTTGATCAAACCAAACTAGTTCATTCTGAACCAATTATGTCTTTTCCTTTGATACAACGGTCCAAAAATAAGTAACCGAATCTAACGGCTACTTTTCAATAAAAGCACCTTTTTCCCAAACGTCACCAGAAGTTATAAATAGATAAGCAAAAAGGAAAAAACAAACCTTCTGACTTCTTCAAATTCATTTTTCCTTCTACTTATCCATTTCACACTTTGTTCTCTTACCACTTTCTTTGCGATCCAATCACTCTGTTTCTAAAAAAAATGACAAAATCTGGTGACAACACTCAACTTCAGAAAATTTGTGATGATTTTGAAAAGATCATTACAGATGAATAAGACCGCTATTCAAAAGGGCAAGAAACTTCACTGATTCACGAGATTCTTGTTCCCATCACTTTTCCCAACCAGGAATCTTCGATTGTCGTAGGTCCTTGCTTGAGCACTCCCAGCCTGAAACTCCATGTCTATTACCCTAGATTAGGAGAGCAACGCTTATCTTATCAACAAGAGATTCCAATCCCCAAATTTGATTGGAAGTTTCGACACTGGCCTAAACCTGGGAAGGATTGGCCTGAATGGGTAGATAGGATCTTAGAGAACAGAAGAGAAATTCTGATCACTATAGGGATTTATCATGCTGTTAATCTTTCTAAATTTCCCATCGAATCCAGCCCTAACCTAATAGCTGGATCTCTCTGTTTTTGGAACCCTATTTTTAACCATTTTTAATTTCGATTTTGTCCAATAGGTCCAACTATCCTGGATATTTGTCACTTACTAGGGTTTTTATCTCATGGGGAAGATGCTCATCCTTATATGGCTGAATCTGATAGCCCTTCAATCCATACTAACTCCAAATCATTAGGATACACCAACTTCCTAACTACCCACAGAAAAACATCAGGAGCAGTGACTGATAAAGAATATTATTGTTTCCTTTTATATTGGCTTTCAAAGCATCTATTTTACACTTCTTCTCAGAGGGTTGTCCTCGAATTCTCTAATGTTGCCAGAGCCCTGGCTGCTGGTTGAAGGTTAGCTTTAGCTCCTTTCGTTCTAGGATCTCTCTACAGATCCTTTTCTGATTTGTGTCTCGACCCCTTCCTTCTTACTCAAGATGGTCCTTTCTGGATTTTACAGTTATGGTTATATGCTTATTTTCCAGATATTCACAACTTAGGACCTCTATCCAATACTGTGGCTTATGGGACCTTCTTTGCTTTATTGCCCAATGTTGAAAAGACTTTCAAAGAATCCCTCTCTTTCTTTTTCAATCTTCCTGCAATGAGGCCAAACAAATTATTCCAGCCATTCACCATCCTCTATAATGCTGAAGATAAAACTCCTCTCTCCCCCCATTGGCTTTGTCAGATATTGGACAGATCAGCAAGTGCACTCGAATTGAAAGCTGCATGGGGAAGTTTCCTAATTAGTAGGGATTTGTTCTTTGGGAACACCATTAGCATCAAGTCCCAAGGTGAACTCTACCTTCCTAATCAATTTTCGAGGCAATTTGGACTTACTCAGTCAATTCCTTTCCCAATCAGAAGTCAAGCCAATATACTTATGGCTTACAAAACTCACTCGAAAGTACCAGAATCAGTGATAACTGCTGCCTTGGCTGTTTATCAAAATAAAGGTAGCAATTTGGAATTTACCTCCATACCTGTTTATACAACTTGTACTCCTACATTCTCGAATTGGTGGGAAAATCTGATGTCAATAGAGATGGACAAGTGCCCACTTTTGAGATATATCGATTCGAAGCCACCAGGTAATCAAAATCGTAATTTAACCCATTTTCCTCTTATATGATAAAAAATAAACCTGATATGAATTTGTTTGAATTTTTTGACACAGGAGTAGCAATTGGAGAAGGCTCTTCACCAACAACCAGGGCTTCAAAGGCCAAAACAAATGCTCCAATCCATTCAAAGGCCTTAAAAACTTCAACTCCTGCTCCACCATCCTCAAAACCAAAGAGAAAATTGGTCCTTCCATCAGAAAGCTCTCCTCCCATATCAGAGCATGTTGAATCTGAAGGAGAAGAAGAAATTAGTCCTGTCCCTGCCTTAAAGAAAAAAGCCAAGAAAATAATTGAACCAACTAGTGGTTCAAAACTCAACAAAGAAGTTGCTATCCCAGCAATTCCTCTTTCAAAGGTGGAACCTGAACCTGAATTATCTCGAACCATTTCAGAATCATCACCTCAACATTCTGATCTTCCAGAGATTCAGAAATCTCCTCCCTCTAGTGCTCAACCTCCATTAATTGAATACCAACCAATAGTAAGTTATTTAAACTTTTCTGGTATATTTTTATACACACAAACATATTTTAATCAAAATGTTCATCCTATGCTGTCCAGATTGAACCTACTCCCGAAACTGAGGCTGGTCCTTCAAAGATCAGCTCCAATCCTGATCCTATAACTGCTTCAGCATCAACTTCGACTGACCCAGAACCTATTCCCGGTGTTTCGAGTTCTGGGGAATTCCACATATCCCTTCCTCCCAACCTAACTCCTGAAGAAACAAAACACTTCAAGGATGGTCTGCAATCCATTTTGAAAATGGGAGACACTACTGTGACCAATGTCCAGGAATTTTTCCAACAGATGATAGGTCAAAGCAAGCCAAAGGTACCCTCTATAGATCCAATTGTTGCACTTGCCACATTGAGACTATTCAGTAAAGTCTCTTTTGAAATATTCGAGAACAAAGAAGTGCAATGGGCTATGAAAATCTTATGCCAATTCATGCTGGATAGCTCAGCCATAACTGTTCCTGACAAGGAAACCATTTCTGTATTAATGTCTACCTTTGATTTTGACTGCTTTTTATTAGAAAAAGTCATCGAAGAGAGAAAGAAACTAGAGGTTGACACGGAATATACAATAGAAAAAGACTCTCGAGATGGACCAATTGTTAGCAGACTTTGGTGAGAATAACACTGCAATTGAAAAGCTTTCCAGCAAAGTTGATAAGCTTAAAAAGAAGCTCAAAATTGCAGAGACTGAACTGGCCAAATTGAAGGTAAAGCAAGGGAATGCTGAGACAAAATTGCTGGCTTTGAAGACAGAAATTGAATCGAAGCCTTTGAAGAACCAAGAATCAATTTCAAGGCAAAAATTCATTCTTAACCAGTCAAAATTGTATACTAGATCTTGGGACAATTTTAGATTGAAGGCCCAATTTATATGTAAACTGGTATGAAAGTTTATACCAATAGGACTCTGCAATATTCCAATATATGGTTTTTGTATCTTAATTTCAAATGGAGAATACATGTTCTTATTTTGTGAATGCCACATTCCCTATTCTAAATTTCTTGCTTCCCAAATACTGGGATAATACTGCTTAAGAAACCTACCATTAATTTTCCTAACATGTACAAATCCATTCAAATTTTTTAAATGGTAAAATCCACCTTTGATAACCTTGTGAATTTGAAATGGACCTTCCCATTTAGGGGACCATTTTCCATATTTTGGATCTTTAGATCCAATAAGCAATATTGTTTTCCAGACCAAGTCTCCCTCATCAAAGGTTCTTGACTGTACCTTTTTATTATATCCCTTTGATGCCACACTTTTCTGTATCAAAATATTATTGAGAGCTCTGATCCTTTCTTCATCAATATCTTCCAATTCAATAGCCATGGATGTTTGATAATCATCCAAAGATAACTGATTCTGCTTCATAACTCGAAGAGAATTAATCTTTATTTCAATAGGTAGAACTGCCTCATGTCCAAAAGTTAAAGCATAAGGAGATACACATGTACTTGTTCGCTTCAAAGTTCTGTATGCCCATAAAACTTCTGGTAAAATCTCATGCCATATCCTTGGATTATTCTTTATGACTTTAGCCATATTTTCTTTTATGATCTTATTGGTGGCTTCAGCCTGTCCATTCGATTTAGCATAATATGGGGTTGATTTTGACATTGTAATTCCCAACTTATTTGCAAATGCAACTACACCCCCTTCGAATACAGAAGCATTGTCAGATACAATAGTTTGTGGGATACCAAATCTGTAAATTATGTTTTCTAGGAATTTTAATACCATTGCCTGAGTCACAGTCTGCATAGGTTCTGCTTCTACCCATTTAGTAAAATAATTCGTGGCTAAAATAATGAATCCATGACCCTTCGAAGAAGGAGGACTGATTTTTTCTATTACATATATGGCCCAACCTCTAAAGGGCCAAGGTTTTATCACATATTGAAGGTCAACAGTGGGCAAATGCTTCAAGGGACCATGCTTTTGACATTCTTGACACCGTTTGGCAAGCTCAATACAATCTTTTAGGATAGTTGGCCAATAAATGTTATGTCTTCGAAGTAACCATCTCATTTTAACCCCAGATTGATGGGCTCCACATAATCCTTCATGAATTTGAGCTATAGCTTCTATTCCTTCGAGGTTGTTCAAACATTCTAGTAATAACCCATCACTCCCTCTTTTGAATAATTTTCCACTATATAAGATGTAATTGATAGATTTCAACCTTATACCTCGATCAGGCTTTTCATTACATCCCGAAAGATAATCTATGATTGGCTTTCTCTAATCATCATGAACTTCTATATTTGAGATATTAGCCAAAGGTAATCTATCCACCAATATTGGTAGTAATTTCCTATAAGTAACTTGCTTTATTTCAATATCTTCAATATTTGTTCTGAATCCAGACGCCTTTTGAGCTACATCATTGACTTCTTCATTAAAACTTCTAGGAACATGCAGAAGGTTCACATTATCGAATTTGGATAATAAATCCATTGTAGTATCATAATATATCTTTAATGTACTGCTCATACATTTATATATCCCATTCATATGATTTATAACCAATTGGGAATCTCCAAATATGTCTACAAATGTAGCCTCAAGATTCAACAAGGTCTCAAGACCCTTTATTAAGGCTTCATACTCAACCTGATTGTTAGTACATTGGTTCGAATTCAATTTGTAACCATATTTGGTTTTGATCTTCTCAGGTGATTCAATGACAAAACCAATACCTGCAGCAAATTCAGTTATTGAACCGTCAAACCATAATCTCCATGGACTAATAGTTATTTGTCCAATCTCATAATTTTCCTCTGTTTCGAGGTCATTTGGATGATCAGCCAAAAAATCTGCTAAGGCTTGGCCTTTTACTGCCTTTTGTGGTACATAAAACAGACAAAATTCTGATAAACTTAAAATCCATTTACCAATTCGATTTCTCAAAATAGGTCGAGTCAACATATATTTGATCAAATCGAATTTAGCAATGACATAGACTTCAGTAGAAAGAAGATAATATCTTAATTTCATTACAGCAAAATACAAAGATAGACATAGTTTTTCCATAAAGGAATATTTGCATTCGACAGGATTTAAAAACCTACGAAGGTAATAAACAGCCTGTTCTTTCTTATGATCATTATCTTGGGCTAATAAAACTCCAATTGATGCTTCTGCTACTGAAATATATAACTTCATAGGCCTATCTTTTCTTGGAGGCATTAATACTGGTGGCTTCACCAAATAATCCTTCAAGGCTTGAAATATAATCTGATGTTTGTCTTCCCACTTTAATTCTTCATGATCCTTCAATTTCAACAAAGGAGAAAAAATTAATGTTTTTCAAGCAGTATTGGAGATAAACCTTCGAATGAAGTTAACTTGACCAAGGAATCTTTGCAATTCCTTTTTCGTCGAAGGAGGTTTACTTCGAATAATTGCTTGTGCCTTATTCTTATCCACTTGAATTCCTTTTTCATGTACCAAATATCCTAAAAAATTTCCGGTACTTACTCCAAAAGCACATTTTAATGGATTTAGCTTAAGTTTAAAAAATCTCATTCTCTCGAATGTTGATTTCATGTGTGTGAGATGATCATTGAATGTTTTTGATTTAACAATTATATCATCTATATAATATTCTAGAATTGTTCCAATCATGTCATGGAAAATAGCATTCATGGCTCTGTGATAAGTAGCCCCTGCATTTTTCAAACCAAAAGGCATTTGTACCCATTCGAAGGTACCTATACTACCTGGACACCTGAATGCAGTCTTATGAATGTCTTCTTCAGCAATACATATTTGATTAAATCCTGAGTGACCATTCATTATAGACATTATAGCATTTCGAGTAGATCTATCAATTAATAAGTCAACTATTGGCATAGGATATTCATCTTTAGGTGTGGCTAAATTAAGATTTCTGTAATCAATACAAACTCTTAATTTACTATTTTTCTTCATAACTGGAACAACATTCGAAAGCCATTCAACATACCTGGCTGTTCTAATGAATCCTGCCTTGAGCAATCTTTCAATCTCTTCTTTGATCTTCATAGTGACTTCTGGAGTCATCCTTCGAGGTTGTTGCTTTACTGGTTTATAGCCAGCTTTAATAGGCAACCTATGCTCTACCAAACTTCTTTCAAGTCCTGGCAATTCATCATAATCCCAAGCAAAACAATCTCAAAATTCTTTTAATAATTCGACCAATTTATACTGGTCACACTTCCCAAGTTTAGAACTTAAGTAAGTAACTCTCTTTTGTTGATCTGATCCTAAATTGACTTCTAATAGAAGATCTTGTGACACTTCTTGTATTAAATTTTCTGGCAATATAGACAATTCTTCCTTGCCAATATTCTTTAATTCTTGTGAATCTTCCTCAAAGACATAATCTGACCAGTTTATGGTCGAATCTTTCTCAATTTTTAACTCTAAATCTGCCATCATTAGCTTTTGTAAGACCAGTCGAATGGTCTCTTCTACATCTCCTATTTCTATAGGTGTATAAACCATTAAACCATTTTATCATCACCTAATGGTTCCAAAGAACCAAATGGCATTTCAGCCAAAATGTCCCAATTTTCTTCTAGACATTCATCTTCTGATTCTTTAAGGTCAATTGGCTTGACATTATCTTGATACAATTGAGCTTCGACACAATTGGAACTGGTATGAAAAGGCTGAACATCAGCCTTCACTGTTTCGACTTCACAGCTTTCCTTCACAAGCAACAATTTCTGATGCATTGAAGAAGGAACACATTTATTAGCATGAATCCAATCTCTTCCCAATAAGGCATGATAACTAGGATTAGCATCTACCACAAAGAAAGCAGTTTTAGACTTGTTTGATCCTACTATGGTTTCAATGGGTATTACTCCTTTTGTGTTTTTCTTATCACCAGTAAATCCTGATATCATAATGTGAGTCTATATCAACTTTGTATTTTGTTTATTAATTTTTTTCAAAGTACTCTGAGGAATAATGTTGACAGCTGCACCATTATCAACCAATACCTTGTTTAAAAGAACTCCATTCAAACAAGCCTTTATATATAATGGATTAAGATGCTTAGTCATTTCTGTTGATGGTTCCTCGAATGAATAAACAAAATTACAATCACTAAAAACAAACTTAGGAAGATTTACCTCAGAGAAATCCTCAGTACATGCTTCCATTTCCATTTCTTCATTTATTTGTTGATCTTCTGTTGCTTCGAAGATTTTTGGTAACGTGAATGTGGCAGTGTTTACTTCCATATGTTCTGGAAATGTGCCAAACTGAATAAGCATATTTTCACTCTTGGTGGTTTCATTTTTGACATTTCCCAAGACTTGAGATTCAACCACTGTCATTGCTTCATCCCCATCATCAATACTCATTGTTTTTTTCAATTCTAATACTTTGGTTTTAATAATGCTTTCCTCAGACATAGTATCAGAATTAACCTTTGTATTTCGATCAAACCTAGGATTAGGCCTCGAAATGTCACTAAAATTCCTTTTATCATCATTTCTTGATTCTTGACTCTGACCCTGCATTTTTGAAAATTCTTTCCACATAGTGAACTTCCTCTGTAATCTCCTCTGCTGAGTCCTATTCATGATAGGGACCATATTCTGGTTTTTTCCCTTGGGATGTTGCAGCACATGCCATGTATTCTTTTCAACATGAGGAGGTTTAATCATCCTATTTTTGTTTTGAGGGCCTTTTTGTTCCATCATATTTTTAACTCTATCATCCTGCAAAACAAACCAATTTGGTACTCCTGATACCAATGTAGATTCACATGATTGTGATATCTCACCAACTTCCGGTGATTCCTTCAAAGTACTCATGTCTAACTCAGCCTGCACCACATGTGCTGGTACCAATTTTGATGGAATGAATTGGGTTTGCCTTTCTCTCTGCATATCATAATATTTTTTTGGTACATGAGAGAATCCTGGCCTTATATATTGCATGTTCCTTGATGGTCGAACATAGTTACCAACATGGAAATTCTTTGACAAATTGGTTCTAAAAGGAACCATTGATTTTGAGGCATACTTTGCTGTTTTATGACCAGTATAGGTTGAGGCCTGATAAATTGGTCCTCTAAATTGTCCTCTTTCAACATTCATGATTGGCTGAAAAGGAGGTCCATATGAAGTACTCACCTTCTTATGTTCGAACAAAGGCTGTTTATTTTTCCTACCTGTCTTGACCCCAACCCTTTCATCATAAATTTCAGTATATCTTTTTCCACAACCAATGCATAAATTCTTTGCATATTCATGGTTGAAGACTGATAACTCAGGGCTTTTCCCTGTCAATTCCTCGAGTCTTTTCATCTGATCCTCTGACTTTGCATTCTCTTTCTTTGACTAGAGTTTCGAAGGAAATGTCATGAACATTGATTGACACCTCTTGTACTGCTGGGAATGGATCTTCATCAACCCCCATTTGTTTTTCAGGGAATTTCAATTTCCCTTTCTTGATCAGATCTTGAATTCTATCTCAAAAAACAGTACAATTATTAGTTGAATGGGTCCAAGAATTATGCCACTTGCAGTATTTCTTACCTTTAATTCATCATTAGAAGGTAATTTTGTCCCATCAGACAATTTGATGATTTTTCCTTCTAATAGATGATCAAATATCTCATCTAATTTATAAACATCGAATGAATATATTTTTTAAATGATCCTTTGGATTTGTAAACCTCAGCAGAAACATTTTTCTTCACAAGACCCTTACAAGTGAAAGGTTCTTTTCCTATTATTTCTGCAGCATCTATCTCATAATTAGGATCTTTATAATATGTTTTTATTGAAGAAGCATTCCTTTCATTTTCTTCTTCCAATAAAGCTTCATATCTAGAGACTCGAGCAGTTAATTCAACAAGATCTCTAAATTCTAAAACATCAAATTTCTTTCTAAGTCTAAATTCGAGGCCATTTTAGGCCAACTTAACAAATTCAGGTTCAGGCAAAATGATTTTACATTTTATTCTAGCCCTTTTGAACCTATTTATGAATTGAGTAGCCTTTTCATCAGGTTTTTGACATAATCTGGCCAAATCAGCCATTAGCACTTCTGGTTCTGTCTGGAAAAACTGAGTGTGAAAGGATTCTTCCATCTGTGCCCAATTATTGATCGAATTATGGGCTAAATTAGTAAACCAAGTAAATACAGTATTTGTTAATGAACTAGGAAACAAACGAAGCTTAAGATATTCATTATTTCCTGCATCAGCACACTGACTAATGAATTTTGCTACATGTTCAACTGTGGATTGACTTCCATCTCCAGCAAACATAGCAAAAGTGGGGAATTTAAATCCCCTAGGGAATTCGATCCTATCAACCCAATCAGGATAAGGTTTCTTATAAACTGGAGTTTGTACCCCCCCCCCCCCCCCCGAGCCATGGGACCACAAACTTCATGGATTAAGTTAATCATGTCATTTCTATCAACCATATTAAATGGTTGTTGATGACCTGGTTGACCCAAAGGATGGTTCATTGGTAGTATTGGAGGTGGTTGAAGATTATTATTATCCATCCTCCTATGATTTTCATTCCTTCGACCCACTCCTATTCTAGTAGGGTCTGGTTCGAATATAGGATTATTGGTTATTCTCCTATTCTGGCCTGTTATGTTTTCTCTAGGCCTTGGTTCTTCGAAATTTACTGATCTATAAACATGATCTTGACCATTCACATGGTTCCCTTGCATCCCTTCAAATACTGGAGGAGTATTATTAGGGATAGACATGTTGAAACTTTCTTGTGAATTAGGCCTAATAGGAGGCCCATTTGCATAGGTCATAGGATTTGATTGCATCAGACCATGAGAATGACCCCTTTCATTCTGTCGAATCACAGAAGGATTTCCACTTGACACCATTACTGGCGTAAATTATGGTATACTATTGTTAAGGGAAGTGATCAGAACATTAACATTCTGGATCATATTTCCCAAATGATCAAATATTGGTGTCAATTGATTCACCAAATCATGTTGACTTTCTGAACCAACATTCCCATTATTTGGAATTGAATTTAAATTTTCAACCCCTATTTCTGGGTTATCATTGGTAACATGATTTCCAGTATTGCTGCTTTGGGGATCTTGGTGTGGAGAACCACCAATTTCAGCAATATTAATACCAATATTGGAGTTATCAACAGACCTATTGCTTTGAAGGTTTCTGTTTGTCATCTTTTGACACTAAGTGTCCCACCGGGCGTGCCAAAAATGTTTGGTTGGAAAATTTATGTATGTGCGAGTGTGCCAGGCAAACAAGTTGCCAATGTGTGTAATATCCACACTGCGCCTCACCAAGCAAATTGTGGTGACGTTCGATGCCTTAAACAGGACTTTAATTGTGTAAAGATGTATTTAACTGAAGCACTTCAAACTTATTCTAAGACAACTACTCCTAAGAAAAACAGTAAAGATAAACAATAAAGTAAAAAAACTACTTTTATTAAATTGAAGTAACTACAATCTAACCTTGAAGATGACTCCGAAGGTGCTCTACTCCTAAATTTAAGTGTTTAGATAACAATACAGTAAGTGTATTGAGAGATATATGTTGATGTTGATTGAAGGATCTTTTTTGAATGCACAATCCTTCTATTTATAGATGTAAAGGCTTCTCAGCAACTTCATTTGAATGTTCCCTCCTCTTTTCAAATCAATAACTGCTCTCACACGTGGCATAGTCTCGAGTTGACAATTGTTCTATAGTTATTTCATGATGGTTAACACGTGTCCTCTAGCAGTTAAATATTGGAACAAAATAAATCAGCAACAACTGCTCATAACGGTTCCAGTATTCATTAGTGTCCACCAATTATTCTGCCACATAAGATCTTACATGTCATTTCTGCATTGGCTGGATATTTTTATCACAAGCACATAGATACAACTCCAACAAGACATTCACCCACTTAGTTTGACCATAAGTTTTGAGGGTGGAAGCTTGTGGAGAAGTGTAAGTCTGACCCCAACATCTTGAAGTGCTCGGTCCAAAACCTTCCAATGAAGCAGAGATCTCGATCACTGATGATAGTTTATGGACTTCACTACATGCTTCATGAATAACCGGGCCGCCTCATCCGTCGTGCAATCCGTAGGGGCCGCTATAAAGGTGACCTGTTTAGAAAATCTGTCCACCACCATACTAGATCCACACTCTTCTGACTTAGGCAAGGCTGAGATGAAGTCCATGGTTACACTTACCCTTGGTCTCTCCGCTATAGGCAATGGTTCCAATAGTCCTTCGACTGCTCATTGCACCACCTTGTCTTGTTGGCGCACAAGACAAGTCCTCGCATAGGACTCGACATCATCACGCATTTGAGGCCAATAGTAAGCCGATTCCAACAAGGCCTAGTGCGTCTTTGCCCCGGGTGGCCCGCCCACTTTGTGTCATGGCATTCGTTGATTAGGTTCCTCCGTTGGTTTCCCCACTTTGGAAGATAGATTCACTTCCCCTTAGTGTAAAGTAGGCCATCCTCCACCTAGAACCGTTTGTTCTTGTTAAAGAGTAAAAAAATCACAAAATGAAATACTATGTGGTAAATGTAATTGTTCCTTACAAAGTAAAAAAAAATGAAGAAAAAAAAAGTGGCGCACAGAGTGGTTACTACCACCACTCATCCACTTAGTGGGGCCAAAGGAAAACTACCCACTTTCTCACATTCGCATCATTGCATGGGGCTTATCTATATAATAAGGGAGGGTGGTGTGGGGCCCTCCCATTTTAGAGACTTTCAATCTTAGCCTTTGAGATAGAGCTACATATTTTCGACCGTCAGATTATCCACCAAAAACGGTATACACACTGCAGCGAGAGAGCTAGGATGACTAACTTAGGTGACTAACATTCCACGTGGCAACCACGCATACATGCACGTCCTAACATAGCAGGCTAACTTTGGTGACTAAAATGCACGTGGCAACATTTTCAAAAAATAACCACCCACGTATCTCACCACTTTAATTCCTAACCCACTATTTACTCCACCTCTCTCTCTCTCTCTCTCTCTCTCTCTCTCTCTCCCAAACTTAATCACCCTGCCTCAATCTTTTAACTGTGGAATTCATTCGAGAATGGCATCACGCTGGAATTCTTTGGATCTTTCTTCAAATTAGTCACCCTACCTCAATCATTGTTAGTAGTTAGGTACACTCCCCTCTCTCTCTATATATATATATATATAGATATAGATATATGTGTGTGTGTGTGTGTTTATGTGTGTGGGTGCGTGCATGTGTGCGTCTGTGTGTATGGTGTGTGCATGTGTGTGGGTGTTTCTGTGTGTGTGGGTGTGTGTTCTTGTGTCTGTGTGTGTGTGTGTGTGGGTGTTTCTGTGTGGGTGTGTTTTAGTGGGTGTGATTTCAATTATTTATTATTTTTTTAAAAAAAAACAGTCTCCCACTATCTTCTCCACCACACAAATTTTTTTTATCACAATTTTTTGGGTTCAATGTTTTTAAATGCACCAACAATTTCAATAGTTGTTGTGCTAATCTAAAAGAGTTCTTATCACGTGTAGCATTCGTGTACATACAATTTAGCTTATTCTTGCAGGTTAAGCATAATGTCTTCATCTCAGCCTTTTAACTCTGGGGTTGGCAAGTAATAGCTTAAGATCAGTTTTGTGCACTACATTTATTTATGTAGTGGAGGTGCACTTTCTTTCTTTCTTTCTTTCTTTTTTCCATTTTTTTTTTCACTTTGTTTGGAGTAACAGTTTTATCTTAAAACATGTTCAAAAAGTTTAGCCACCAAAAGTGAATTCAAGCCATCATTCAAAAGAGTGTTACCTACATACCTATGTACATGGCATGTCAAATACACCCACTTAGGTATATTTCTTTTTCATTTGTTTAGCAATGCTTACGAGGAAGTGAACAATCTTATTTGGGTTATACATTTCTCTTTCTATTTGACTCTTTAAAATTGAAGTCTATTTGTGTTAGGTTAAAATTCCTTATTAATTTGTGAGTCCATTTTCTGTTTTGCAGATTGAGATTTAAGAGGATAAAGATAATTCACGGAGGCCAAGCAGTACTCTGAACGAACATGTTAGTTGTCGAAGACCGCTGAATTTTGGGTAATTAATGACCATGCATGTTTATGCTATCATACAAATGATTTTTTTTATTTTATTTTATATTTTTTATCACAATTAATCAGCATCATACAATTGAAATTTGCAATTTAAGCCAAGGGTCTACGGGAATGAAACAATTCGTCTTCTGTTCTTCCAATTTTATATCTATCTAATATCCTTGCTCAATTTTCTAGATCTTTTTCATGTATATTATCTTTTGTCCAAACTCAAACAGCCCTTAGCATTTATTATCAATCTTTTTCGTTTTTTGTTAAGAAAGTTCATGAGTTCAATTTATTGGGTTTTGAATCTTTTGATTAGGGTCTGGTACATATTATGTGTGTGTTACTCCTATTAAACCTCCTCTTACTCTAGAACTTTGCCCACTTCACCCCATTGGTCATTGTATGATGTGATCTTCAATCCATGCAAGTATAGCATAGCTTCGTATTTTTTATTTATTATTTTATTTATTTATTATTATTATTTTTATTTTCTTAGTTATGTGCTTATGTCATAGCCTTATTGTGACTCATATTTTTCTTCCACATAAACCTACTTTTAATTTGTAGATTATGTTTATGTTATTTTTCATTAAGGATATGTAAATGTATCTATATATATATATATATATGTAAATGTATCACCTGGTTTAGTTAAGAGGTTTATAGAGATCAAATGGGGAAGGAATTATCCAACTGGGCAGTATTTTTTTAATACTATCATCAAAATTATATACAACTGAACTAACAGAAATTTGACTTATGTTAGTAAGATATCAATGAAATCTTCTGTGTTCTTCTGTGTGCATGTGTGTGTCCAGGTGTGCATCTCTCTTTGTGTGTGCATGCATGTGTGTGCAACAGTGCATGTGTGCGTGTGTTTCTGCATGTGTAAGAGTGAGCCGTGTATGTACAAAGACGTGTATGGTGTTTGTGCAAGTATGTGTGTCTTTGTGCACACATGTCACATATGTGCATCATTGCGTGTGCGGTGTTTGTGCAAACAAATATGTGTTAATTTGTGTATGTTTCTGTGTGTGTGATTGTGCAGAGAGGGGAGTTGTTGACGAGACATTGGAATACGTCAAGAAAACAGGTGGGTGAGTGTTAATTTGTGCACGTTTCAACATTGCATGTGTTAATTATGATAATACTGATATGATGGTTTCAACTGTTTTAGAGATTGGGTCAATTTTTTTCCAATTTTTTGTCTCTCATTATCGGCTTTATTATCATTTTTGTTTTGTTTAACAGTAATACAAAACTTATTTCCCCTTCTTCTTTTTTTCTTTTTTTTTCACTTTTTTGTTTCAAAGCGGGCCTAACCATGGGGTAAAAAAATAAATAATCAATTTTTTTTGTTTGACTCTTTCAAGAAATGTAGTCTCACTTGCACTTTTTTTAAGTTGAAGTTTAGCAAGTAGGTTTCTCTTTTAATTTTTGTTCAACTTTTTCCGCATTTCAGTGTGGATTTCAAAGTGTGCCTAGCATTACTCTTTGGTTTGTTACTTTTCTACTTTTTCTTCATTTTTTCCGCTTTTCATATTGTTGACCCATCATCTCTATTTTGTATGGATCCGATTGAATAATTGATGTAATTATGTAATTTGTGATTATTTTTTAACTTCACACTCACATTTTGTCACGACAACCGTTGACCCGTGCTATGTACGGGATTATTAGTTTGTTTTTTTTTTAAATCAAAATTTAATCAAGAAAATAATTAATTAGCCTCCAGAATAATTAAGAATTAGGCACACGGTCCTACCCTAATGCCAAAAGTCCACGATCCCCACCCAAATGGTAAGTGTTCAAATTTCCCACCATTGTTATGTGTCACGCCTCGGAGTAGCCAAAAGTAGGGAAATTTTAAATTTTCTTTCTGGACCCATAGCCATAGGGAATGACAAGTTACATTAACTGATTGTCCTTTCTACGTTCTACACATGGTTAAAGAGTAAGCGGAAGCATGAAAACATCTATTGGTATTCTTCATTTTTTTTTCCGTTTTTCGTATTCTTGACCCATCATCTCTATTTTGTATGGATCCGATTGAATAAAGAGGAATAAACCCCACAGACCTTGCGTGAGTGTGTCAAGTTGAGTAATAAAAAATATATGTATATCATATGTTGCTCACACAATACAAAAACTTTAATTTTTAGGATGAGGTGATAATGAAAAAATGTAACAGTTGAGTAGGTCAGTTCGCCGAATTTTTTTAGTTTAAAAGGGTATTTGAAAAAGTTTCATAGTTGAGAGGGTGTTACTGTAATTTATTCAAAATTTTAAAAGTAGATTGATGAACAAAATGATGAACTTGGCTTCATGAATGTCATTCAAAACAAATTATCAAAACAGATTCGTAAAACATTCAATGTATACATAAATAACTAATGAGAGTCAATAAGTCCATCAAATACAGAAATATGTTGGTTAAAGGAACTGAGCATTGCCCACGGTCCTACCCTAATGTTATTTTTGCAGTCCTTTTAAACAATTTACACTCACATTTTGTCACAACTAGCGTTGACCCGTGCTATGCACGGAATTATTACTTTGTTTTTTTTTTAATCAAAATTTAATCAAAAAAATAATTAATTAGCCTCCAGAATAATTAAACTGCTAATAGTACAATTCCCCTCTTTGACTGGATAATCAGTCGTTGGATACACTTAAACAGTTAATAGTACAATTCCCCTCTTTGACATATAAATATAATCCTACAAGTTCGCAATAGTGGGACTAAGGACTATTATTTTTGGGTTGTTCTTAAATGACATGGTATATAAGTGCAGTTTGTTTTTTTTTTTTTTTTGCTTAAATTATTACAAAAGAAAAAAAAAAAAAAAAAAAGCATCGCATTTTTTTCTTCTTTCTTATTTTTTTTTTCTAGAGATGGATCAACATTAAAAATTGCTCTGTTTGCTATCACTTCCATATAATTCAATGATTATGTGATTTATAAAATCGAGAATAAAATTTTCATGCTAATTTAAAATACATTTTATTGTAATTCCAGATTTTTTTTTACTATGGCTGAGATGACAATATATGGTCAAGTAAGATTTATGGCTTTGTTATACATATGAAATTATTCTATTCATGTGTTTGTACTAATACTTTCAAACTTTTAAAAGATGGATAAAGACCTGGAGAAAGCAATGAGTATATACAATTTTTATTCTTTGCTTTTATGTCAACATGAATTGAAACTTAACATATTTTCTACAATAGGCACAAATGTTAAGGGAGAACAATGTTGGTCTCATAATTCATGACGAGCGCGAATTAAACAGAGGGATACTTCATGAGGTAAGTGTCTCAACTATTGGTCTATGATTTAATATTTTCCGGTCCTGTCAATAATACATGTGTATTTGATAATTTACTTTTCTACCATTGTTTTAAGGGTTATGCTGAACGCAACCGTAAAAGGAAGGAGCAAGCAATAGAGAGTGACAGACTAATTGCCGATATAAGAAAGAAAAAGGGCAAAGAAAATGTAAGTTCTTTACATTATGATTATGGTAAGATTACTTTTCTTTTTGTGTTTTGTGAATTTAGGGCACCTATGGTAGATAGGAATGAGTCGGGTTCATTCCATTTCTTTGTTTTATGTGACTACATTTAATGGAATGACCTTTTGTTTTGAAATGACTATTTCTACTTAAGCCGGAATGAGTTTTCCTTACCAAAACCTAAAGAATGCCTATTACGTACATTCATTGCCAAAATAGTTATTCATGCTTCCAAAAGCCACAAAAAGGCTCCCCACGCAACAAACGCAGAAGAACCAACTAAATCAGTTTGGTGAAAAATAAGCTCAACAATTTAAAAAAAATATATTTATTGAGAAGAAGATTTCTGAGAATTTTTCTAGCCAAACCCAAAAACCACCATAAGTAGAAGCCGTGCGTGCAAGATGATGAAGCTCAACATTAAATAATTCAAAACATTAGTAATGGATTGAGTATGTATGTGCTTCAAAGTTACTTTTTAAATTCAAGTTTTCTTTTGAACAAAAACGTTAACTTTGCTCTCTTTTTTTCCCGGTTTTTAAAACTCCCAAGTTGCCAAGGAAACAAGTTTAAACTGAATACTCCTTCAAATGCTCAATCCGGCTGTTGCAAGAAGTAATTAGAAGGGGAAGTCTCTACAAATAAACATTAATCATACTTAAAATTAATATTCATCAAATCTTGGACTAAAAATATTTAACTAAATTTAGTTAATAATATATTTAATATTCAAAATGATTTTTCAAATAGATTAAATTAAATGTTTAAAATATTAAAACGTTTAAAAGTTTATACTATGGAGCAAAAACATGTAAATAAAATCACACATTTCAAAATATTGCATAAATATAGTCAATATTAAATTTTTGGACTTTCCACATACGTTAAAACACTTCACTAAAGGAAATATTTTAACTGCACATATTTTGTACACATATCAAATATTTAGCAAGATAGAGGAATGGAATGACTATTGCTATTCTATTAGATTCTTTCGTCCATCTCATTCCTGCTATTATACCAAACGTGCCTTTAGTATTAGTAGTTAGGTTTAACATCCTTGCTCGCATGTTTCACTCATACATTTTAGGCACCCGATAGTGTTTTATCTAAAGTCGTGTCATCCCAACGAGTATGACGATAAATGGAAAAGACTGCACAAAAGAGACAACCCCAAAAATTGTGCAAGTTACCCATTAGGGAACATCGTCGTGCAGCTTTAGATCGTGAATTAAGTGTACAAAAGTCCATCACGCAGCCATATAATAGTCCTATACCCCAAACACCTAACTATGGAGGTTGTTTTATTGGTGAACCAACTCCAATAATGGTGGACAATGTAACTACATCTAATTGTTTGGTCTTGCAATCTATGCCAATTCCACGGAATCTGTCCATTGAACTTCCATTTGTCTCGACATTGGTGGAATCTCCTTCCAATATGATGGTCTTACAATCTACGCCTACGCCAAGAAGCAATGGAAATGAAGCTTTGTGTACAGACACTGACGATATCATCCCGGCACAAACGGAATCGCCTTCGCATAACACGTCTTCTGCTTCCCAGATTAATAGGTGAACAAGCTTTATTGTTTGTACACTTTAACTCTCAATTTGTTCTATAATATATTTATAGAAAATCCTTATAATTGTAGGCCAACTTCTACAAGTCAACGCTTGGAACATAATAGTGATGATGAATCAAGGATGAATCAGATAATCGTCATGCCAACATAGATTTACATCGCCACTCTTTGGGCAATATGGATGTAGAATGTCCTCATTGTTCAGCCCTACACTGGATGGATGAGAAATTATCACATTCATCTATAACAAACCCCCGCTTTGGAACTTGTTGTTTGCAAGGAAAAGTTAGACTCCCTTTGCTTGAGCCTCCTCCTCCAGTGATTCAAGCTTTGTATGATGGGGAGGACGTTCGGTCAAAATCATTTCGACGATACACTCAAGAGTATAATGCATGTAATGCATTTACAAGTCTTGGGGCTAAATTTGGTACAAGAGTTCTCACCGGTAGGGGTCCAATATCTTTTTCCATTCATGGGGAATTACGTCATAGAACAGGAGCTCTGATCCCTCAATCCGATCAAGTAGCAAGTTATGCTCAATTGTATATTTATGACCCTAATACTGCTTTACAAGAGCGCCATCGTAGAAATTCACAATTAACAAGGGATGTTCTAAAATCCATTTTGGAAACTTTACATCAGTATAATCCATTCCCAGCGAAATACCACCAGGCTTACGAACTCCTATACCAATCAGAATTAGAAGGAAAAGTTCTTCCTGCATATCTTCATTATAGTAAGTCGAATGATCAACGAAGTTACAGCCTACCACCAGCAGATGAAATTGCGGTTATACTACCTGGGGATGGAACTGAAATTAGTGCGATGAGGGACATCATTTTATATCTGAGAGACAATAATGGGTTGATGCAGATTAATGAGTGTCACCTAGCTTATTTGCCATTGCACTATGTTTTGTTATTCCCTTGAGGTGAGCTTGGATGGGAACCTAATATAAGACAGTGGGATGTATTGCACAACCTCCCATCCAACATTCGCCTTACTCAGATGCAGTACTATTGTTATCGTTTGTTTCAGCAACCCACAGAATACTCAACAATCCTAAGAGCAGGAAGATTATTCCAAGAGTTTTTGGTTGATGCTTGGGCAGCAACTGAGCAAAATCGATTGACTTACTGTCGGTTGAACCAGGGAAAACTTCATTCTGAACTTTACAAAGATTTAACTGATGTTATTATTGAACGCGATGGATTGAATCCTGATCAAATTGGCCGACGAATGATTTTACCGTCCTCATTCCTTGGAAGTCCAAGGCATATGTTCGAGATTTTCCAAGATTCAATGGCTATCACACGGCACAATCATCACCCAGATATTTTTCTTACCATGACAGCAAATCCAAACTGGCCTGAGATAGTTTTAGCTTTGTGGCCGCATTAAAAACCCACCGATCGTCAGGATTTAATTGCCCGTGTTTTTGAGTTAAAAAGAAGATGTTTAATGAAAGAGATAGATAAAAATGGAGTTTTCGGTAAAAAGATTGCGCACATCTACACAATTGAATACCAAAAACGTGGCCTTCCACACATGCACGCTCTTTTATTCCTTAATGGACCCGACAAGATTCGGACATGTGATCAGGTTGACAGGTTAGTTTCTGCAGAACTCCCAAACCCGGAAGAGGATCCTGCACTTTTCGATGCTGTCAAAAGATGTATGATACATGGACCATGCGGTGCTCGAAATAAAGAAGCTCCATGTATGGATAATGGAAAATGCACCAAACGATATCCTAAAGCCTTTGCAGAAACAACCACAATGGACCAGCAAGGATATCCTATCTATCGTCGTCGCAATAGTGGTCAGTCGTACCCAATGGGTCGATACAATGTTGATAATAGGGATGTGGTACCCCATAATGCCCATCTTTCTAGAATGTTTAATTGTCATAATAATGTTGAAGTGTGTGCGGGGATGAGATGTGTCAAGTATATTCACAAGTACATCTATAAGGGACATGATCATGCAACTATGGTTCTCGGAGGAATCGATGAGATCCAACAATATCTCGATGCTAGGTATATTGGTCCAGTAGAAGCAGCTTGGCGATTGTTTGGTTTTGGTATGCATGAAGAATTTCCAGCAGTAATTCGATTGGCACTTCATTTACCCGGAATGCATCAAGTTGTTTTTTATCCGACTGAGTCAGTGGATAATATCACAGCTAGAGCTGAGCTGCAGGATTCGACCCTGACTGGTTTTTTTAAGTATTGTGAATCCAATGAGTGGGCACGTGCGTATACGTATCAAGAATCTCCATCAGTTGCTGTCTAGCACAAGACAAAGTGTATTTGGACACGGAGAAAACAAGGGTATGCTATTAGGAGAATGTATTTTGCTAGCCCAAATTCAGGAGAGAATTTTTATTTGCGTTTGTTGTTGACAAATGTTAGAGGGCCACGATCATATGAACATTTGCGCACAGTCAACACTGTAACTCACCCTACATTCAAATCAGTATGTGTTGCATTAGGACTGCTAGAAGATGATGATGAGTGGATACAATGTCTTCAGAAGGCTACAGTAATGAACACCGGGCACCAATTGAGGAGATTATTTTGTGTAATTCTTACAGAGTGCTCCCCGTTGAATCCGTATGAGTTGTGGAAGTGATTCTCTGCAGATATATGCGATGATCTTCATCATAAGATTCGTACATTGCATGGAATTCCAAACCCAACCATGGTCGAGATAGAATATTACGGCCTCTACCTTCTAAATCAAATGCTTCAACAATCAGGGAAGAGTTTGGCCAACTTTTTTCCCATGCCGTAACCAAGTGGAGATTGGAGCAACGTAAATAGTAACAGGTTACTGTGTGAGCACAGATAGTTTCATCTTGATGCTCAATATGAAGATGTACAAAGTCAAATTGATAACCTTAATGCTGGACAGCGTGCTGCATTCAGTGCGATCACTTCTGCAGTTCTAGAAAATAAAGGTACTACATTTTTTTTGAGCGGGGGTGCTAGAACAGGGAAGACGTTCACTTATAATACAGTTGCCCTGAATATTCGTAGGCTTGGGCATATTGTTATAACAGTTGCATCCTCGGGTGTTGCATCGTTACTGTTAGTGGGAGGCAGAACTGCACACTCAACATTCTCCATTCCATTAACTATGCATGAGAATTCTGTTTGTGGGTTTAGCAAGCAGTCTGTGCAAGCTAAATTGTTCAGGGCCACTAGGTTGATAATATGGGATGAAGTTCCAATGCAGCACAGAAACTGTGTCGAGGCAGTTGATCGCACACTCCGCGATGTTTGTGATATTGACAAGTCATTTGGGGGTATAACTGTTGTTCTTGGTGGAGATTTTTGTCAGATTTTGCCAGTCATACCCAAAGGAGTGCGTGAACAAATAGTGGCTGCTTCGTTGAGACGCTCAATGTTATGGAACAACATTCAAATTTTAAGTCTGGACTCCAATATGCGTTTAAATAATTTGGACCCACGAAATGCCATGTTTGGGGAGTTTCTTACGGAGGTAATAGTTCTTTAAGTAATCCTACGTAGGTAGTTTTCATTACAATAATGATTTTTTACACCAATTACTCTATTTATATATATATTTTATTCGTATTCAGATAGGGAGCAAAGCACAAGAAGTTATAAAACTTCCTTCCGCAATACATAAGTGTCGAGATGTTGATGAGCTACTATGCACAATTTATCCACGATTGGGTGTAGAAGGGACGGCGACGCCTACTTATCTCACCGAGCGGACAATTTTGTCAGCACGAAATGAAGACATGAACACTATTAATAAGGCCGCATTAGATAAATTTCCAGGAGAAACATTCACTTATTTGGCTGCGGACAAGATGTCTGACGATGATGGAGATGATCGTTCCATCACTAATAGGTATCCTAATGAATACCTTAATTCATTGGACCCTACCGGCTTGCCCCCATTTAAGTTACAGTTAAAAACAGGTTGCCCTATTATGTTGCTAAGAAACATTGCGCCGGCGGATGGACTATGCAACGGCACACGATTGATGGTTGTCAGATTCACTTCGCGCGTAATTGAAGCACAAATTTTAACCGGTGATAAAGCTGGAAACTTAGTATTCATTCCCAGGATATCCTTGGCACCATCATCCACAGAACTGCCATTCAATATGACAAGACGTCAATTTCCAGTAAGGTTGGCATATGCAATGACGATTAATAAAGCTCAGGGTCAATCGGTACAGCATGTTGGAATTGATCTGCGCAATCCTGTATTCAGCCACGGACAATTATGTGTTGCTTTGTCCAGATGTACGTCTTTTGATCGTATATGCGTTATTCTTCATGATTGTTCTGCCGATTCCACGACAAATATCGTTTACCCTGAAGTCCTGATTTAATGGTTGAAATATATATGTTTTATTCATAACTTTGTTATATGACAATTGATTGTAATGACAAGTAAATATGTCAACTGTACAGTTATTTGGTATATCTTTATCCTATTATAGATTTTTTCATTATTATATGTTGAATGGTGATTAATATGTTAACTACGTGATGTGATATGGTATTTGAATTAAATTTACTTTCATATTAGTTATTCAAGGCCATGGTGCTTGAATTCACTAAACGCCGGTAAAAGAGCTTTGAGTGTTTCACCTCTATTGGATATGGTTTATAGATTTTGATACTTAACAAATAAGGAATTTAAAAAAACAAACAATGTCCTTGAACAAATTTGCAAATAATACTATAGAGAAATAAATTTTAAGTACCATTCAACATGTCAAATATTTTTTTTAATTATTTTTTACTTAATTTGTAAGCAGTAAATTTATAGTAGTCATATCCATTTGTTTATGCAGGTGACTATGAGGCCCCCTATACTTAAATGCACATCTATACGTACAAGAAGAAGAAATCAAATTAATGATTTAGATGATATAATATTTAGAGATGACTATCCCGTATGGAAGTGGGGTGTACATAGAATTGAAGAATATAGTTTTATTGAGAGAAAACATACACTTGATGATGAAAGATTTATAATGGGGGGAATAATTAGGACTCTCCCATCGTATTGGAGACCTACTATAGCAGATATATTAAGCATTAACAAACCATATACTGCAGAGAAACTAATAGATTTCTTAGAAGAAGCCGAGCGTGATATACACCCATTGTGGATAAAACTTGAGACTGAACCTATGAGTTTATATTTAGATTCCACAGTGACAGAGCATATTAGTGAAAAATATAAGATATACCGAGAACTTAGGAGAAAAGGTTTTCGTCCAAACATTGCTATCTTAATGTATGCTATAGTCGAAACACTTCCAAATTCATGGCCTAAAAGCTCAATCCGCACCTCTCTACAAAAAGATGTAAATGAATTAAGAGATTTAAAATCAATATTAGAGAGAATGGAAAATGAGTTAAGAATTGAAAACGAGTTGATTTGTATAAGAGCATTAGAACAAGTGGAGCAGGAACTGATGGGGAATTGCCAACGAAGATAAATGATATGTGCTTTTGACAGGTAAATGTTGCTTTGTATGCCTTATTTGTATTTCATTAAATTTGATATTTTATCTGCACTTACTATTGTTATTGACCCTAGACTAAAATTTTGTAGAAATGGTTTAGAGATGTTGCTTGGGACTTTGAATTTGCATCAAATGATTTTGAGATAATAAAAGCCCGTAATTTGAAAAGATGGGGAATCAACAAGGTAATCCATAATGATGTAGCATGTGTATCTAACTTATGTTTTTCAACGCGCACTATATTGTTGTCCATGTCAATGAACTAATATAATTTATTTTTTTTTACTTTTCAGATTGTTGTGCATTCACCGGGCTGGACTAAGTATATCGAGATTGACACTTATACGTTTTATAAATTGATGAAGAAAACTCATAGGAAAATTTAACGAATGATTTAATTAAAGGTTGAAGTACTCATTTTTGCATATGTTGATATAGTTGTAATGAATGAATTTAATATTAGAGTATTCATTTTGGTATAAGCTTGCATATATGGGATTTAATCTCTTTTTTTTCTTTGCGCCCGTGCCCACGGGCACGGGTAATTACTAAGTCCTATTATAAATAGGAGACACAAGAACCAAAATCTGGGGAGAGGAGTAAACAGCCAAGAGTTAAAAAAAAAAAAAAAAAAAAATTTCAGAGTCTTCTTCCAAAAATGAAGAACTGGCGGAAGGTCTTAAACTTTTCAAAGTCTTCTTCCAAAAATGAAGAACTGGCGGAAGGTCTTAAACTTTTCAAATCATGGAGTCCTTGACTCCATTTCATCCACTGTAACAATTTTCGGGAGTTTCCAACTCCATTAAAATAGGTATTTTCAAGACTTTAAAATGGGTCTTCTCAAGACCAATTAAAAGCTTTGACGTTCCACCTTATATTTGCAACCAAATATATTGTATGTATGTATATATCTACATGTATAACATTACATATGCGTATATACATACACCATGTGTACATGTATTTTAATGGTATTCAAGATTTGGACACCACGTAACATGTATGTACATATTTTGATTTTCAAAACTTTGAAAGAGAATTTTAAGTCTCTGTACAAAGACACTTCCAATCTAGGAGGTATTCTTTTTAGCTAAAAAAATTCAAGATTTGGAGACCACATAACATGTTTGTCTTGTTTGGAAAGACGTACAAACAAAAAAGAAGCAAACCCATTCTCTCACAGTCCACGGCCAAAGATTGGACCCAATTGTGTACCCACTTCACAAAGCTATTTACAGTCATTGTTTGGTCAAATTTGAGATACAAAGAAAATATGGGTTTGAAAACCCCATACACTTGAAAGTTGCGTTACGCTTACTCAATTTGGATTCCATGAGTCCATTATGTGAAGGAATTCTAAATTCCATCTAAAAGCAAAATTAGACTCCATGGGTTCACCATTTTAAAGGAATTCTAAATTCTACTTACCCAATTTGAATTCCATGAATCCACTATGTTAAGGAATTTTAAATTTCATCTAAAAGAAAAATTGGACTCCATGAGTCTACCATTATTGAGGAATTCTAAATTCCACTTAACCCAGTTTGGATTCCATGAATCCACCATTTTTAAGGAATTCTAAATTCCACTTAACCCAATTTGGATTCCATGAGTCTACCATTTTTAAGGAATTCTAAATTCCACTTACCCAATTTGGATTCCATGAGTTCACCATTTTTAAGGAATTATAAATTCCACTTACCCAATTTGAATTCCTTAAATCCACCATTTTAATGAATTCTAAATTCCATCTAAAACTAAAATTGGATTCCATGAATCCACTATTTTAAGGAATCCTTGATTCCATTTAAATCCAACAAGTTGGTACTACAACTTGGTCCATGATGTATTAATATTAATAAAAACTGGTAATTCATTTTTATTAAAATTTGGGACTTCAAAGTCCTCCATCAAAGGTCTTTCAAAGACCACATTTCATTTGGAGAAAGTTTTGGACTTCAAGTTTTCCATCAAAGGTCTTCCAAAGACCTCCAAAAAAAAATTAGATGGCATCTAACCAAAATACGAATGTGGGATAATCTAGACCAAAATTAATTGTATTCCTCAATTTGTATTTCAAATGAAACGAGTCCTTGACTCGTAAATTTAATTTCTTCTTGAACTACATTAACTTGATTCCATTTTCAATAGATACGTAGGCAACCTAGACTTTAAACTAGGCGCAGTCACAAATCCCTCAAAGTCACAAAATTTTCAAATTCAATTCAATGGGTCATATGCCCATGGTCAAATAAAATGAGCCTTGTACTCATCAATCCAATATGAGCCTTGTACTCATCAATTCAATGGGTTATATGCCCATGAACAAATTAAATGAGCCTTCTACTCATCAAATTCAATGGGCATATACCCACGGTCAAATCAAATAAGTTCTTACTGAACTACGTTTGACTTAATTCCATGTCCAATAGATATGTAGGCAACCTAGACTTTAAACTAGGTGCAGTCACAAATACCCCAAATTCATTAATTCCTCAAGCTCACTGGAACTACGAATTTGCTTGATCCCATTAATGGGTACGTATGCAGCCTGAATAAAATTAAATTAACAAAATTTATCCCACAATCACAGTTGGAATCGAAGGATATTCCTTTGAAGTAAAGGATTGTAATTAAGAGATACATTATATCTTGAATGGGTCTAACCTACACTAATAAAAACTCATGTGGTTTTAATTATACGGGTGGAAATTGTATTTGGTAGAATTTAACATTTTTATTCAACAGGTCTTCCCGTCATTGGCAAGTGCACTTAGGTTCAAGGGGATCATGCAACAATCCCTTCTTAATGAGATCCATGAGTTCTCCTTGGGGTTTGCTAGACATAGATGTCAATTCCGCTATGCGAATCAATGCATCGGACACTAGGTTCACCTTCCCCGGTTTGTACTCCAACACATAATCAAACTCCGCCAGGAAGTCTTTCCACCTAGCTTGCTTAGGACTTAGCTTCTTCTGTGACTGGAAGTAGCTAGTGGCAACATTGTCCGTCATCACCAAGAACTTGGAACCCAACAAGTAGTGTCTCCAAGTGCGCAAGCAATAGATGACTGCCGTCATTTCCTCTTCTTGCATTGTGTATCTCCACTTGGTGTCGTTTAGCTTAAAACTTCCATAGGCAATAGAATGTCCATATTGCATCACCACACCTCCAATGCCATAGTCGGAGGCATTCGTGTGCACCTCGTAAGGCTTGGTGTGCTTTGGTAACCAAAAAATTGGCTCATTTGCCACCGCCTTCTTTAAGCCTTCAAAGGCATCTAGGCACATCTTAGACCAATCTCATGCCTTAGACTTCTTCAAGAAATCCGTGAGTGGAGCTGCCCGTGTCAAATACCTATTTATGAATCACCTATAGTAGTTCACCAAGCCAAGGAAAGACCTTAACTCGGTAACTTTGGTTGTCGCCTCCCATTCTTGGATAGCATTCACCTTGCCTTCATCCATCACAAACATCCCATCTTTGATCTTGTGCCCCAAGAACATCACCTCGTTCATGGCAAATGAGCACTTTTTCTACTTGACACAGAGCTCATTTTCCTTTAGTACTCTGAACATCGTCCGTACATGCTCTACATGGTCCTCTGATGAGAGCTGATATTTGTAAAATATCGGCTCGATAATGAGTAAAATTGGTTGAATTTAGCCCCATATCTCTGGTTTTACCTGTAATTGTGTCTTAACCTTTCTTTTTACACAATGATGAGGTTTTCGTGGTATGTTGTTGTGTTTACTCCTATAAATACAGGTTCTGAAGTTGGAATGAATAACAAGGTTAAAAGAGATAGCTCTAGAAACAAAGAGAACAAGTCAAAATTGAAACCCAAGTACCAATCAATTGCCATAATAGCAATTGATTGCCATTCTGAGATCCAAACCAATTGATTGCCAGTTTAACCAATCGATTGGTATTATTACCAATCGATTGGAATCAGTTACCAATCGATTGGTAAAATCTGGAAGTCAAATCTCCTTAATGGAGCAGATTCTCAGCAATCAGGGTTAATGACGACGACCAGTCGTTACACTGTGAACTTGGACGCCTTAAGCTCGTGATATTACTGTATAAATAGAGGGGAGTGAGAGGGGTCAAGGGTTGGCTCATTGTGTTTTGTTTTATAGGATTTTCTCTATAAGTTTTTGATAGAACAACTTCAAGCTTAAGTATTTGATTCTTATCGTTTTCTTTATCCATTCAGGTGCTATTTCAGTTTCTTTTACTATTTGTTTCTTGTTCAGTTGAAGCTTGATTTCAATTTTGAGTTTGAATCTCTATTGTAATTTTCAGATTTTTTATCAAAACCATGTTTAGATTTGATTTCACTCCTATGTTTCAATCTAGTTTCGTTTTTATCATTCTAATCATGCTAGAGTAGAACCTTGGTTGGGAATAATGTGAAGACACATTGTTTCCCAGCCACTGCTATGAATCTGTGAAAGAATCAATGGCAATCGATTGGTCACAAAACCCAATTGATTGCCATCGATTCCAAGCCAATCGATTGGGAGTCATTTCATGCCAATCGATTGCCATTAATACCAATCGATTGGTATGCCTTCCTTTTAGTATTCCATTAACTTCTATTTCAAAAACTAATTCCAAATTGATCTTTTAAGTTCAAATAACAATCTGATTTTGAAATAAAAGCTCTTTTCGCTAATTAGTTCAATGAACATACATAACGAACATGTCGAATATCCTATATTCGATTTGTTTATCATTGTTCATAGTTTTAATTAGCATTATTTCAATCCTTCATAAATAAGTGAGGTAGTTGAACCACTAATTATGTGTAATTCACATACTTAGTGTCTAGGTTGTTTAACTTAATCATTTTCGAAACATGGAGTACTAGAAGGATAAAAACTCGGTTGTACATTTATGTTAAGTCATGGTAGTGGTTGGTGCAATGCAGACTCACATGTTCCCAACACCTTTTTCATATATAATTTAACAATCATATTACCCATTTTTGTTTAATCAGGTTGTTGCTTTACTTTAATTCATTAAATCCTAAATCTCGAATTCAGTAGGATTTCTAGAACCTCCACTTTAAAGGAAATCATCTTTTATTTTCTTTGGGATTCAATCTGGGTTTTCTATCCCCATCTTCCGTCCCTTGGGATACGACCTGGTCTTACCGGTTATAGCTCGACGCGACCGTCTACACTTGGACGTACTCTTAGGAGATCACACATTTTCAGTCGTGTCAAGTTTTTGGTGCTGTTGCTGGGGACGGTAACATAAGGCCAGAATCTTTAGATTGATCCGATCTTTCCTTATCCCATTTCTATTTTTCTCTTTCTTTTTTGTTCTTCAGAACACAAGCCGTGTTGTTTGTGTCCTTCTATGTCCTTTGACTCTACTGAAGCCTCCATTATAGATTTATTTAAAGATTCCATCAATAGTGCTGATAATCCCATTTTCACTCCGTCTACGTCTAACTCAATGTCTGACACGGAGAGTCGACAAGGAGAGAATAGGCATAACCTCATCGATGACGGTCAACGCCCCTTACGAGAACTCTTGGCTCCTGATCGAACAGCCACACCTTCTTATATTCGTATCCCCGCACACACGGGTACATTCCATTTTCATAATGGAATGATTCAGCTAATACCCATATTTCACGGGATGGAGAAAGAGAAGGCGAACTTACATATTCGAGACTTCGAAGACGTTTGTGGCACTTTCACAGATCAGACCTGCCCGAGTGATATAATCCGACTAAAGCTTTTTCCCTTCACCTTGAAGGATAAAGCGAAGTCATGGTTATTATCACTCAAGCCAAACTCTATTTCGAGTTGGCCAGCAATTCATGAAGCCTTTCTCAAAAAGCTCTTCTCCAATCGGTTAACAACCGACATTCTGAGACAAATCAAGATGTATAATCAAAAAGAGGAAGAAACATTTGCTGAGGCATGGGAGCGATTCAAGGACTTGCTATTGCTCTGCCCACATCATGGTTTTGTGAAGTGGCGAACAATAAGTTTCTTTTATGATGGCCTTAGTACGAAATCAAAGAAACTCGTAGAAACTACGAGTGACGGTGAGTTTATGAGCAAGAATGCAGATCAAGCCGAAGCTCATTTTGAATGGTTGGCAGAGCATGCACCGGAATGGGAGACTCATGTGACGAGAACTCAAACAAGTTCGAGTTCAAGTCGAAAGAGTATATATCAGTTGAAAGCAGAAGATGGCTTAATGGAGAAATACGAGCAACTAGCTCGTAAGTTGGAGGCATTAGAGGCAAAGAAGGATCCGGTGATACAATTTGCTTCTGAAGAATCATGTTCTAGTTGTCTTCAAATGGGGCATACCTCTCAACACTACCAAGTATATCCTATTTATCACGAACAGAGCCCTGTAGAGGTACATGCTGTAAATGCCCTAAATCGTTTCAACCCCAATAGCAGATGGAGCCATCCTGGTTTCGATCACAAGAATAGCGCTGCCATAGCAAACCCATCTCAGTAGTGGCAGCCGAATCAAGGAAATCAGTACCGACCTCAAAACCAAGGGTACCAACAGAACTATCGACCCCCTCCTACTTATCAACAAAATCAAGGGTACCACCAAAATCAATATCAGCAAAATCATCCACCTCAAACCAACTATAATCAGGGGAGCAACAACCAATCTTCATCCAACACTTATGTGCCACCTCATAAGAAGGCACAAGAGGATCCCAATACACTTATGATGCAGCAAATGATGCAGCTAATGAGTAAACTCAACACAAGTGTAGAGAGGTTGGCTGCTCAACAAGGGGACAGAGAGAGAATTATGGTCCCAGCACAACCAGAGCCAAATCTTAAAGGCCAACACTCAGGTACAGGACCCTCGGGGTCGGGACCACATGAAGAGACCAAGGCTGTAACTATGTTGAGGAGTGGAAAAGTCATTGAAAAATTTTCTCCTCCCCCACACCCTATGATTGATGAAGAAGATGAAGTTGAGAATGAGGAGGAATTGGTGGTAGAAGAGAAGCGGGCGAAACAGTTGAGTCCGAAATAACAGTTCCCGAGGATGCTGAGATTAAGAGAAGGCCTGGAAAAGAGCCTCTCCTTGAAGAGGTACCCAAATGCACTTTTCCGGCACCGTATCCTCAGAAGTTAAAGAAACCTCAATAAGAAACCAAAAGTCAGGAGTTCTTGGAGTTATTCAAGCAAGTAAAAATCAACCTCCCACTGCTTGACGCGATCAAACAAATACCTTCCTACGCCAAGTTCTTGAAGGATTTGTGCACTGTTAAGAGGGAGAAAAGTGTTAAGAAGAGCGCTTATCTGGCTTGCCAAGCAAGTGCAATTCTCAAACACAATTTGCCTCCTAACTACAAGGATCCAGGTACACCTACGGTTTCTTGCATAATCGGTCAAAAGAAAGTGAACAATGCTCTGCTCGACTTAGGATCGAGTGTAAACCTCTTACCTTACACTGTTTACCAATAGCTAGGGTTGGGGAGCTTAAACCCACTCGAATTACTCTCCAACTTGCAGATCGATCAATTAAATATCCACGAGGAGTTCTGGAGGATGTCTTAGTCCAGATTGACACCTTTGTCTTTCCTATTGACTTTGTTGTTTTAGACGCCGAACCTGTATATAATGCCAAATCGCAGATTCTGGTGATCTTTGGACATCCTTTCCTTGCGACGATCGATGCAACAATCAAGGTAAGGAGTGGAGTGATGACCATAGTTTTTGAGAACATGACATTGAATATCAAGATCTTTTCAAACCCCAAAATTGAAGATTTTGATGATGATGAAGAGGAAGTGAATTGGATAGAGTCGGTAATTCAAGATTATTTTGATTCGACTGCTCACTCTAATCCTGTGGAGTCCATTATGACTAACTCTTGTTACGAATTGGAAAAATACACTCCACAGGATGAGGAGATGAATCAATTGTGTGCAATATTAGAGGTTGTAGAAGAGGAAGTTGCAAGGGCAATGTGGACGGCCCAATATGAACAATTGCCGCCAAAGACCAAGTTGGTTGTGCTGTCGAACCTGTAATTTCCAGAGTTAGATTTGAAGGAGCTCCCAAAGGAATTAAAATATGTGTTTCTGGAAGGTAAACTGATAAAGTTGCTCAAGCAACACAGGAGTGCGTTAGGATGGACCGTCGCTGATTTGAGAGGAATAAGTCCATCCATATGCACCCACAGGATTTACTTAGAGGAAGACGCCAAACCATTTCGTCAAATGCAAAGGCGTCTAAACCCAAACATGCAAGAGGTAGTAAAGAAGGAAGTTCTAAAATTGCTGGATGTTGGGGTAATTTATCCGATCTCGAATAGTCCTTGGGTAAGTCCGACTCAAGTAGTGCTGAAGAAAGCTGGCATTACAGTGGTAAAGAATAAAGAAGGAGAATTGGTGCCGACATGTGTGACTACAAGTTGGTGCATGTATATTGATTACAGAAGATTGAATGTGGTGACTCAAAAGGACCACTTTCCACTACCTTTCATGGATCAAATGCTCGAGAGAGTGGCGAGTCACCAATTTTACTGCTTCTTGGACGGTTATAGTGGTTATAACCAAATTGAAATTAATCCTGTTGATCAAGAAAAAACCACTTTTACCTGTCTGTTTGGAACATTTGCATATCGCCGGATACCATTTGGCTTATGCAATGCACCTGCTACATTTCAGAGGTGCATGCTGAGTATTTTTAGCGATATGGTTGAAAAGATTATGGAGGTATTCATGGATGATTTCTCCGTGTTTGGAAATAGCTTTGATGATTGCCTTGAGAACCTCCAAAAAGTTCTGAAAAGATGTGAGGATAAAAACTTGGTCCTCAATTAGGAAAAATGTCACTTTATGTTGACAAAAGGAATTGTTATGGGGCATATTGTTTCTGCTGATGGAATACAAGTAGATAAGGTGAATATTGATATAATCTCTAATCTTCCTGCCCTACCACTGTGAAAGATATACGATCATTTTTAGGTCACGCCAGTTTTTACCGGAGGTTTATTAAGGATTTCAGTGTTGTATCAAGGCTGTTGTGTCAACTTCTTGCAAAGGACATGCCATTTGAATGGAACAGCGAGTGCCGGGAATCCTTTTATAAACTCAAACATCATCTCACTATAGCTCTGATAATGCAATCTCCAGATTGGAGCCTTCCATTTGCGTTGATGTATGATGCTAGTGATATTGCAATCAGGGCGGTATTGGGACAGAGGAGAGACAAGAAGCCTACTGCGATCTACTATGCTAGCAGAACTCTCGATGGAGCTCAAAGAAATTACTCCACTACCGAAAAGGAGTTGTTAGCAATTTTATTCGCATTGGAAAAATTCAGACAATATCTCATTGGCTCGCAGATCATTTACTTCACTGATCATGCCGCATTGAAGTATCTTTTATCAAAGAAAGATACAAAGCAGCGATTAATACGCTGGATTCTGCTACTCCAAGAGTTTGATTTGGTTATCAAGGATAAAAAGGGAGTAGAAAACGTTGTGGCTGATCACCTTTCCCGGTTGACATTCAAGGACAATTTCTCACAATCAACTCCGATCCGTGAATCTTTTCCAGATGAACAATTGTTTTTGCAACTGCTTTGCCCTGGTATGCAGATATTGTTAACTATTTGGCAACAGGGGAGAACCCGCCCCATTGGTCCACCCCTGACAGAAAAAGGTTTCTATCTATCGCTCGTTGGTTCTATTTCGATGATCCGTACTTGTTTAAGTACTATGCGGACCAAGTTATAAGGCGATGTGTGCCAGAAGAGGATATTTCTCATATCCTTTCCTATTGTCATTCTGAAGCGTGTGGCGGTCATTTTTCTGCTCAAAAGATTGCCCAAAAGGTGTTTAGCAGTGGATTTTACTGGCCGACAGTTTTCAAAGATTCTTATGCTCTTTGCCGAGCATGTGCTAGATGCCAGATGCTAGGAAGCCTTTCAAGGAGAAATGAAATGCTAATGACCCCGATCATTACTATCGAAATTTTCGACTGCTGGGGCATTGATTTCATGGGACCCTTCCCGCCATCCTCTCACTATGAATACATTCTTTTGGCAGTTGAATATGTGTCCAAATGGGTTGAGGCCATTCCGACAAGGAAAAATGATCACAAAACTGTGATCTCTTTCTTAAAACAGAACATTCGTTCAAGATTTGGAACACCGAAGGCCATGATTAGCGATCGTGGGACCCATTTCTTCAATAAGCCTTTTGAGGCACTTATGAAGAAATATGGGGTTAACCACAAGATTGCTTTATCATACCACCTGCAATCGAATGGTCAGGCAGAGCTAGCCAATAGGAAAATTAAACACATCTTGGAAAAGACCGTTAACATCAACAGGAAGGATTGGTCGTCAAGTCTAATTGATGCTTTGTGGGCATACAGAACGGCGTATAAAACAAACCTTGGAATGTATCCCTATAGGCTGATTTATGGAAAGGCCTGCCATTTGCCTATAGAATTGGAGCATAAGGCATACTGAGCCACATGACTGCTGAATTTTGATATCCATGAGAGTGGCACACTGCGGAAGCTCCAGTTGAATGAGTTGGAAGAAATTAGGAATGATGCGTATGATCATGCCCGAACGTATAAATCAAAATTGAAAGCAAAGCATGATCGATCAATCCTGAGAAAAAAGCTTGAACCGAGACAGAAAGTATTACTTTACGATTCAAAGCTCATTTTTTTCCTGGGAAGTTGAGGTCGAGGTGGATAGGACCATTTATTGTCAAAGAGGTGTTTCCTCATGGGGCAGTGGAAATTGTAAACCCCAAGAATGGAATTACATTCAAGGTTAATGGGCAACACCTTAAACCATTTTTGAAAAGGTTTGAACCAGAGTCAGAGACCATCCAACTGGATGATCCTGATTGTTCTTCTTGAAAATATCTTGGGAACTTTATGTTGTATAATAGTTTTCTTTTTGTTGGTGTGCTTCTTTGTTTCTGTTCTTCCTTCGTTTCTTATTCTGTCTATTTGTTGGTTATAGGATGAATCCATTGTAGTTCTTGCCACTTACCATGGGGTCCGTTCTCCAGGAACCCTAGAACAGGTAGAACAGGAAAGGCCATCTTTCACTCCGCTATCCGGCTCATGCCCAGATTCTCCTAATGAAGCAATCGCTGATATGAATACCTGGGATTTATTGTGCGCAGTGCGGGAGATTCTGGAAGATCTTTAGTTGAACTCGGATGGAGAAGTGGTGGAGTATTTTGTGGATTATGCTGAGGGGGAAGACTTTTCTTCAACAGAACCTGAGCTTAATTGAGTGGTCTAATTCCTATAACCGCTGAATAAGGCAGAACTTTGTTTTGGTTTCCTTTTTGTCTGTTTGTTTGCTTTCCAATCTAGATCATGTAATTATGGATACTGAGAGTCCATTTATGAGCAATAAGATTGATGCTTTCTGAATTTATTCTTCCCAATCTTTGTATTTGGTGGGTGTTCTTGCTTTTTGGATGTTGATATTCATAAATGAATGCATCAAATAGCATCTGGATATAGTTGGAGTAATTTTGTGAACCATTTCTGTGGCCCTATTACTTTTGTTAACCAATCGATTGGCATTTATTACCAATCGATTGGATCTTCATCCCAATTGATTGCCAACAATGGCAATCGATTGCCATTCTTTCCAGACGTAAAGTCTGTTTAGCTCCCTCTCTCTCATTTTAGTTCAAAATCTAACCGAGAGAGAGAGAGAGAGGCGATTTTACGAGAGAGTGGGAGACCTCTCCATTGCTTGCCATTTTTCCATCTTCATACCATCCCCACCATCTTCATCATTGCCACCACAAACATCATCATCATCACAACAAACACCACCACCGCCGCGGTGTGTACATGAGAAAAAGGGGGGGTTGGTGCTTTGCAATTTCACCACCACCATCATTTTCTTCATCACATCCCATTTCTTCATCATTCATCTTCACCATCATCAATTTTGTTTTCTAAAAGGGTTGGATTGATCCCTGTTTTGAAGCCGCAATTTCATTGAGGTAATTCCCCAAACCCACTTCCATTTTCATGTCCTAAATCTTGAACACAATTTCAGAGGAAGCCCCTCATGGTCTTAAGACCACTAACAATTGTTGGGGGGATATGAGACCTTGTTGTGGGCAGCCCCCCTTAATCGCTGATGGCAATCGATTGCCATTAGGGCCAAATTGATTGGCATTGCATGGCAATCGATTGCCAATTTTTGCCAATCGATTGGCATACCCAAAGAAGCAGAATGTTATTTTCTCTCTTCTAAGCTCTTTGTTTCTTTTCTTTTTCAGTTCTTATGGCTCCAAAGCCTAAAGACAGTGCTCCCCATCCCGAAAAGTCCACTTCTATCATTATTCCCGATCCACCACTCGCTCATGGGTTCAGGAACGACAAAGAAAACATATGGTTCACGAAGTATTTTAGAACCCGAGAAGTTATGGTCGAGCGACAGCTAGAGAATCTCTGGAGCGATGACAAATTACCATGTTACCTCACCCAACTGCGCACTTACTCGAGCTGGCTTCCAGTTATCACGACTCAGAGAAAAGTTTTTGCTCCGTGGATACGATCGGCGTGTGCAAGCATGGTTAAAGCACCAGACAGACCTTATACCTACTTTTCATGTGTTCAGGGCTGTCAGATTGAGTTCAGCCCAGCCTCTGTGGCCAGAGCTTTAGGCATTGCTGAGGTTACAAATCATATGTACCCTATCCATGCAGACCGACCCTTTCGCTTATATGATGTGATCGCTACTGAAATTTCTGGGGGAAAAGTGAAGAAATGGACAGGGGCGAAAGCTTTTGATGATCATAGTCTGACTATGGATTACCACCTCCTCCACCTGGCGCTCTGTAGTTGTATTCTTCCTACAACGTATAAATCGGAGCTGGACGGGTGGTATACACAGGTTCTTTATGCTATAGGGACTGGTCTCACTGTTTGTCTGGCTCGTCTATTCATTGAGTTTTTTATTGAGCCTACTTGGCATACCAATAAGACCCAGCACCTAAAGGGTGCTTGGGTGATTCATAGAGTGTGTGAGGAGGCTGGGTTGTGGGTACCTACAGGAGAAGCACTGCAAAAATTGAAGGTTGGTGTTTTTGGTGAGTCTGCTGCTAGACGATCAGCAGCTCAATTCAAAAAATTATCAAAGGGTAAGAAGAAGATGGGAGAGGGAAGTAGTAAGAGTGAGAGGAAGAAGCGTAAGAGAGGAGATGAGTCATCGGAGGAGGACGACGACCCAGGGAGGCCAGAGGCGGAGGGTCAGGATACAGTGGTGATTAAGGAGGAGGAGGAGGACATAGGGACGCCGACTGCAGCCGAGGATCAGTACGAGTTAAAGAGGCGTGAGCCACCTGCAGCTTTCACAGCTACTCCTGCGACTCTCTAGACCATTTATGATCTACTTATTGAGGAGAGAGAGGCGAGAGTGCAGCTTCATGGGATGGTTAGGGAGCTCACCGCACAACAGGAGTTAATGGCTGCTCAGATGGCCTCTGATCGTGATCTTATTCATTCGAGAGTTGATCAGTTTAGCGGTCAGATTGAGCAGATTTTGTTGTTATTGGGGATAGAGCAGTCTCTACGATCTGCATCCATGCCGCCTCCACCGAAAGCTCCATCTACTTCTCCAGCGTCTACTTCAGCACCACTAGAGGTCCTTTTATCAGAGACACCACCTCCGCCACCACCTCCAGCTGCTGCTCCTACGCCAGCTGAGAGTGACCCGGCAGCTGTCATACAGACTGAGACAGCTGCTGAGGGTGGGAGTGAGGTTTCCAATCCCATTCACAGCGATGCCCCTACGACCTCTGGTGATCCTTCTTTTATTGAGCCTTAGGACCGGGTGTGAGAGCGATAGAGAGTTACTGTTATTCTTTATCTTGTTTTTGTTCTTTTGTGTTTCTATTTTTGGATTTGTGGATATTCTGGTTGTTTGGATATTTTGGTTTGTTGGATAGTTTGGTTTCAGTTATATCTGTACATAGACTTTATAAAACTTTTGGATATTATGATACAGATAGTATTTGTGCTCATGGATTGTGTTTTTAATTGCTCATACTATCTGTTGTTATCCATTATTCTTGATCTTGGTTGTTTTTGGAGATTATTGTATTTAAACAGGTGAATTCTCATGTGAATACTGAAAAGCGTGAATCAGGTGATATCTTCTTTTCGTTACTTGAAATACCTCCATTGAGGACAATGTCGATTTCAGTTGGGGGTAGGGAGTAGGTATCCACTTGTTTATTTTTGAATTAAAAATGCACACCTGTTAAATATTTTAATTTCCATTTTCTTTTTAGTTAGTTTTGTTTGCTTTCTTTCGTTTAGGTTTTGAAAAATATATATATATTTTGTTAAGCTTCTAACTTTCAAAATCTTGTTTCTCCTAGCTAATGTCATTGTGCAATGACGCATTCATATTCTTTCTTTTCGTGTTATGGATTTCGATTACATGTTACTTGGTCACTAATTTGGTTTTACATCCATAGCATGAATATATCCTGAAAACATTTGCACGAGTTGACAATTGCGATAGAATCTTTAAATTAGAGTGAAATATGATTGTCGTGTGATTGGATTAAGAGTGGAAACTTTAAACCCTAGTGAGTTTCGAGCCATTCTTTTATTCTGAGGGTTAATCACAAAAATTCGTGCCAAATTTTGAAATGCGCTAATTTCTCGTTGAAAGTCTCATTCTTGTTCAATTGGCTAGTTGCGTCAGGAGAACGTTCAAGATCTACCAATCTAAAACTCAGGAAGTACTCAAGCTAAGTTAAAAGTGTCTAGAAGATGATTTAGGCCATCGATAACTCACCTCATCACCCGAGAAAGTCTAATTCCCACTTACCTATCACAAATCAATGCTTCTACCTGCAACCATAATATTATAGTTCGAGCATGTGATGGTTCTGTGTGAATGGCTTAAGGAAGAAAAATAAATAAATAAATAAATAATAAAATAAAAGAAGAATAGAGAATCGGTGGAAATGAACAAATAAAATAAATTGGAAATTGGATAAATAAAAAGTGTGAAGGGGAATATGATATGACCTTGTCACATGCTTGAACTCATTGTCACATCTTACCTTCTTAAACCTCTCTACTTATTTCTGTCACAAGTCCTAAGGATTCTAGATGTTTTTAATAAAATTTCGAGTATGGAATGAGTTTTCTACGGTAAATCGCTCTTGTAGTAAATGGTATTCCGTTCATGAGACTTCTACACCTCACAATAAGCGTTTTTCAGTGTCTAGTATGAAAGCATGTTGCTTGCCTCTACATTTACTCATTTGAGCTTCATACTACGAGTGCACAACTTGTACGCCAGTTTTAGAGTGATTCTATTTTGAGCATAGACCGTGTGAGAATTGAGTTGAAACTATGAAATCTTGAACATATTCAATCTAAATAATTCTGAGATGAAGATTTCGATTGTAGTTGTTGACACCACACACACACACACAAGGATATATAAAGGCTATGGATGTAGTTTGACTTGAATAGTTACTTTGTAACATGTTGTTTATTTCCATGGTATGATAAAGAAATTTATGTCCTTGTTAAGCATGATTTTTTGCATAAAGGAGAGATTGAAATTCTTTGATGAGTTTGGCAAGCTTGAAACTTGAATTTTGTGGGTATATTCTCTGAAAACCCTCACGAGACACAACTCATCCACTAGGGTAAACCAAGGGGTTCAAAGGCTTGTTGCAAACACTAATTGCAACCGCGATTCTAGTGAAAGTGAGTTAGGATTTTGTTTTTGTTTTAGTTCAAATAAAACTGTAACATTGGTTGTTATTCATCTTAGCTTGTTTTAATTCCGCTTCTTTGCTAGAGGCTAGCAATGAGCTAGTTGGGGTCGTGATGAGAGCTGATATTTGTAAAATATCGGCTCGATAATGAGTAAAATTGGTTGAATTTAGCCCCATATCTCTGGTTTACCTGCAATTGTGTCTTAACCTTTCTTTTCACACAATGATGTGGTTTTCGTGGTATGTTGTTGTGTTTACTCCTATAAATGCAGGTTCTGAAGTTGGAATGAATAACAAGGTTAAAAGAGATAGCTCAAGAAACAAAGAGAACAAGTCAAAATTGAAACCCAAGGACCAATCGATTGCCATAATAGCAGTCGATTGCCATTCTAAGATCCAAACCAATCGATTGCCAGTTTAACCAATCGATTGGTATTATTACCAATCGATTGGAATCAGTTACCAATCGATTGGTAAAATCTGGAAGTCAAATCTCCTTAATGGAGCAAATTCTCAGCAATCAGGGTTAATGACAACGACCAGCCGTTACACTGTGAACCTGTACGCCTTAAGCTGGTGATATCACTGTATAAATAGAGGGGAGTGAGAGGGGTCAAGGGTTGGCTCATTGTGCTTTGTTTTGTAGGATTTTCTCTATAAGTTTTTGATAGAACAACTTCAAGCTTGAGTATTTGATTCTTATCGTTTTCTTTATCCATTCAGGTGCTATTTCAGTTTCTTTTACTATTTGTTTCTTGTTCGGTTGAAGCTTGATTTCAATTTTGAGTTTGAATCTCTATTGTAATTTTCAGATTTTTGATCAAAACCATATTAAGATTTGATTTCACTCCTTTGTTTCAATCTAGTTTCGTTTTTATCATTCCAATCATGCTAGAGTAGAACCTTGGTTTGGAATAATGTAAAGACACATTGTTTCCCAGCCACTGCTATGAATCTGTGAAAGAATCAATGGCAATCGATTGGTCACAGAACCCAATCGATTGCCATCGATTCCAAGCCAATCGATTGGTACTTATACCAATCAATTGGGAGTCATTTCATGCCAATCAATTGCCATTAATACCAATCAATTGGTATGCCTATGGATTGGGCAAAATCCTTTTAGTATTCCATTAACTTCTATTTCAAAAACTAATTCCAAATTGATCTGTTAAGTTCAAATTGCAATCTGTTTTTGAAATAAAAGCTCTTTTCTCTAATTTGTTCAATGAACATCCATGACGAACATGTCGAATATCCTATATTCGATTTGTTTATCATTGTTCATAGTTTTAATTAGCACTATTTCAGTCCTTCATAAATAAGTGAGGTAGTTGAACCACTAATTATGTGTAATTCACATACTTAGTGTCTAGGTTGCTTAACTTAATCATTTTCGAAACATGGAATACTAGAAGGATAAAACCCCGGTTATACATTCATGTTAAGTCATGGTAGTGGTTGGTGCAACGCAGACTCACATGTTCCCAACACCTTTTTCATATATAATTTAACAATCACATTACCCATTTCTGTTTAATCAGGTTGTTGCTTTACTTTAATTCATTAAATCCTAAATCTCGAATTCAATAGGATTTCTAGAACCTCCACTTTAAAGGAAATCATCTTTTATTTTCTTTAGGATTCAATCTAGGTTTTCTATCCCCATCTTCCGTCCCTTGGGATACGACCCGGTCTTACCGGTTATAGCTCGACGCGACCGTCTACGCTTGGACGTACTCTTAGGAGATCACACATTTTCAGTCATGTCATCCTCCAAGGTGTCACTATAGATCACGATGTCATCCAAGTAGACTACCACGAACCAGTCCAAGTAGGGATGAAAGATCTTGTTCATCAACGTGCAAAACATGGATGGGGCATTGGTGAGACCAAAGGGTATCACAAGGAACTCATAAGAGCCATAGCGAGTCATACAAGTAGTCTTTGGCTCATCCCCAGCTGCTATCCTTACTTGGTAGTATTCGAACCTCGAATCCAACTTAATGAAATGGCGAGCTCTACCAAGTTGATCAAAAAGTTCAGCAATGACAGGAATAGGATACTTGTTTTTTATTATCACCGTGTTAAGAGCTCAATAGTCGATCCAAAGGCAAAGAGAACCATCCTTCTTCATGTGGAATAGCACCGGTGTGCTATAAGGAGCTTTAGATGGTTGAATATAGCCAGCATCCAACAAGTCTTTCAATTGCCTCCTTAGCTCTTCGAACTTCGGTGGTGCCATCCTATAAGGGGCTTTGGCGGGTGGCGTAGTGCCAGGCTCCAGCTTGATCTTGTGGTCCACCTCCCTCCTAGGTGGTAGCTTCTTCGGCAACTTGGGCAGTATGACATCCTTGAACTTCTCGAGCCCCTCGACAATCTCCCTTGTCAAGGCCTCTGTAGGAAAGTCATTCTTCTCGCTTATACAGTCATGGCTATAATGTAGGTTACGTCACCTTTCTTACATCTTGTATTCACTTGCGTTGCAGGTTTAGTCACACTTACTTTTACAATTATTTTTAAAGTATAGGGTTTCAAATTTGAGCCTATACTAATTGCTTCAAAAGCTGAAGCTGTTATAGAATGGACCAAAAAATATACATCAAGCTTCAATAGGTCTCGCGATAGATTAATCACAGATTGAAGAAGCACACAGGTTGAAAGGTTGTAAGCACGTGAAAACGGAAAAAATTTTGAACAAGATAATAACAAACACTATCAAAAATGATTTAACATAGTATCAGAGCCTTATTTATGCGAGCTCATGACTTAACATCTACCCATATTGAGGTTATTTTCAATTTGTTGTTTGTCTCCATTATGACATAGTTTAGCTTGTTTTGCTTGTTGGGTCTTCACGTACGAGATGACGTCTCGTGTGGGGGAGAGTGTTGAAGCTTGATATACATTGTTGGATCCGTTCTGTAGTAGCTTAATTTTTTTGAGCCATTGGTGCCTTAAGAAAACCTATTTGGGAATGCTTGTTCAGACTCTGTACAACTTTTATGTTTTTTATTAGTATTTTTTAGAAAACTAGTATTATATTGTATTGGTTTCATAACGAACCAATTCTTGAGGCATTCTTAAGTCAGAGTACAAACTCTTATATACAATAAAAGAAACCTTTAAACCAAAAAAAAAAATGACCTTTCGGTATAATAATGAGAAAGAGAGACTTACATCATATCGTCCTTGAGCGATCGCAAGGTGTAAGATAGTGTTACCATAGCTATTCGGTTGATCAAAAAGAGTGGTGCCCTTGAAAACATTGGCCAAGTATTCGAAAGAATGTTGTTGGTTGAATCTCACAGTAAGGTGAAATACTGTTTCTCCTTCTTTTGTGAAACGATGAAATGACATTGGATCAACAAACATGAACTCTTCAAGAATTGAAACAATTCCATTTATTGTAGCCAAGTGAAGTGGGGTGTAACCATTGTAATTGAATTGAACAGCCATGGCTGGTTTAAGCCTTAAAAGCATTGCTGATATCTCCTCTGCACCTCCAAATTTTGAGTTTTAGTACATAGAGAAAGTTGGATTGACCTACTAAAATTACTATAGTACTTCAATGAAGTTGTTGAAATGATAAGGGTTAAGATCATAAATATCAAGAAATGAAAGGATTGTACGGGGTCAAGTTGGAACGGAAATTTCGATTCCGACCAAAATTAATCCGCAAATTCACTTTTGGAAGCATAAAATTAGTTTCGAGTTTTGAACTCCCAAAAGTTGAAAATTTAAAAATAAAATAAAATAATAATAATAATAAATTTAATAAATAAATTCGGATTTGAATTGGAATGGTGCAGAGAATACCGAAAATTTGCATTTTTCAATCTAAAAATCCGACATATTCCAAACAACATGCGATCCGAAATATTTCAAACTTTTAATAAAATAAATATTATCTATATATAACTGCATTTTTTTATTTCCATAAAAATAAAGCTATTAATGTACATAGTTTATGATATAAAAGGTTTTACTTTTGCGTTATTTACAACTAAAATTCTGAATATTCCGAAAATACCAAAAATGTATGATTCTGAAGCTTTCCCCAAAAAGAAAAAACGAAACTTCTAAAAAAATTTACAAGTGAGACTGAACCTCATCCTATTTTATAATTTTCATACAAGCCAACTAGTCGACTGGCATCATATTGGTTTGACAAAGAACATATTTTAATTGTGTTTTCGAACTAACCTGTGTGCCCTTTTGATGCAGCCACATGAAGAAAAATCGCATCATCTCCTTCTTTCTTCTTCTCTTCTTCTAAACCTAGGATCCATTGCTGCTGCAGGAGGACATTGACAAGCTCCAAATGCCCATTACTGCAAGCAATGCACAGAGAACTCTGGTTTTCGTGGTTACGCTTGATTGTTGCCAGTGGATCGGTCTCTAGCAGCAGCTGCAACACTTGGGTGTTCCCTCTCCGACAAGCCTCGTGCAGAGGAGTCTCGAGCTTCTTATTCTGAGCCCCAACCATTTTAGGACACAAATTAACAATTTGCTTCACCAATTCAACATGTCTAAACCTTGATGCCAGGTGCAATGGAGTGTTCAGATGAATATTAGTTCTTTGCTCAAGTATGTCTTCATTTTCTTCAAGTAAAGTGGTAAAAGTGGGTTTGTCATTGTTCACTATGGCATTGAACAGACTGTGATCCATTTCCTTGTTATTGAAGTGAGAGTTCTTGCTACCACACACGCACATGTACATGGTTTTGATATTAATTCATGCCCTTCCTAGCTTCTTACAGTTGAATTTCTGCAAAGTTATGGTCATGACATGTGGACATTGCCCTTCTCAGATTTGACAGACCTCAACTTCCCAAAGTATTTTAACTTTTAGGCCATTTTGGCATTTTCTTAGGTTAATAGATCAGTAGGCTTGGAATGTTACAAATGATATTAGAGCAGACCGTTGTCTTTACAGTGTAGTACACCATCTGCGGTTACCCTCAAGGAGTTATTTGGCACACTAACATGGTGGATTATAGGGAGCGTCCCATAAGAAGAGTGGAGGTATGTCCCACATTGGCCAACCATTGGAAGATTTTGGGTCATACAGGAATGTGAGCAGGCCTGGTTCTGAGCACATGCGACACATGCTTGGACTTGGAGTCCACCATACAAAAGAGTCCTCAAATTGCTCTTCAAGCCTATATATGTACATATGTTGTCTATGTGCATTTGATTCTTGATACATACTACATTAACTAAATCTTTGATTTCTCAAAAATTCTAATAAATAACTCACAAATATTATATAAATATACTTGCAAATATATGTAAATAGGCCCAAAAAAATTTACTTCGGGGCGCTGCCCCCAAACTCTCATTGTATAAAGGGTTCCAGTCTACTAATCTCGCATGGGATCCCTAATATCTCAAGACCAGCCCTGAATGTGAGATTGTGATGTAATTAAAGAGAATGGCGCATATTTAGGTGGGAGGTATTATGATATCTCACATAGTCACATGACTTAGAAAAGTATAGTGTTTGAATCTTCAATTTCTTAGAATCTTATTCGAAGACACAACAGCCATCTATGAAATTTCTACTTCATTGGCCCACTTTCAGTCCACTATAATGGCCATGTCAATGTAGATATATGCCCTGTTCCATATATTTTCATTTGCTTTATTGGGATAGGCAAATGTTGATGAAGAAAATTTAGCTTGATAGTTAAATTTTTTAGCCAACATTAAAATTGGCCGGATAACTAGTATTTCTAGCCAAATTTAAAAAATATAGATGGGTTTACCGCAATTTGAACTTTTGGGGTACCAGGTGGTTAGGTCACGGCAGGTCTCAAGGTCGAACCATGGGGCCACTGACCTAGTGAAGAAGAAAAAATTTATGTATCACGGGGATGATGTGGTATTCCAACGCAATTAAATTCTTTTATTTAAACATCTGACCCCTATTTCTAGTGGAATCTCTTCTCACATAAGTCCAAACTCTATCTATATTAGCCTACAATCTCTCTTTTATTAGAGATGTTCGTGGTATCACCGTGATCCTAATATTTATTCCATTTTGGGGCAGCGCTGTGGGTGTTATAGGACCACAAGTTTTTTTTTTCAAAAAAGGCAAAAAATAATAATAACAATAATAATAATAATAAATTTATGGTCCTGCAACACTGATCACACGGGTGCTACCCACAAAGTGCTGCTGAGGATCCTTACCCAATATAATGACGCAAGTAATTAGATAACATTGTGTTCAAATTTTAAATGGATTAAAAAGTTCATGTCATATTATTAAAATGGGAGTATTAGAAGAATTTTACAATAAAGTTAATTTATAAGATTAGTTTAGGGTAGTACTATTTGCACTCCTTAATTGAACTCCCACAGTCCACAATATTATAAATAGGTCCCCCACTATTAATAAATATTATGCTTAATTAATTTTAGACCCCCACTTTATACACATGGTAGAGTTAACTATAATTAGATCCCCTACTGTATAAAAATAATAAGAGCTACCCTTTAACTATAACGCATTATAATTGATAAGTGCCTAAGTGGATCTATATTAACCAATGGTTATTCAGATAGTTATGAAAATAAAATAATAATAAAAATGCATCCCTAAGGACCCAATGACAGAAGGGTGAAAAAATTCCAAAATCTAAAAGATTTACATGTAGATTAATGATAACCAATGGCACTTTTGATACATAATTAAGCATAATATTTGATGATGTCAAAATTTGATTAAGATAAATTAGAGCAATTTAAAGAGAGAGAGAGAGAGAGAGAGAGAGAGAGAGAGAGGTTTTTTGTATGTGGTTAATTCGGCCCTGTTAACGAAGAAACCTACGTCCACTTGTGTGTCTGAGCACTTCCACTATGTGAAATAAAACTGCTGCAGGGACCTTGGTGATCCAACAATGGTGACTGAAACTACCAAGGGTCGGCCATGCAGGGTGGCGTTTGAGATTTCTCGGGAGAGAGGCTAGATAGTGTAATGTATTTCTCTTGATGAGATTTTTATTGGGCCCCCTCTACGGGGGGGTGAGTGATCTCTTTTATAGATGCAAGAGACCTACTCGTATAAGAATAAGGAAATACAATCCAATTACGATTGATTGGCATTAATTGTGGGGGTTTCCTAATTGGATTAGGAAACAATTTACTCTTTCCATTAGTCTTCTAGTTTGAATAGGAAACTGTCTGGAATATACTGGGGCGTGTCTCGCGGGCTTGGCTAGACTGCGCTTGTACGGACTGAGCTTGCGTAGTCTTCCCGACCTGTTGGTCTGGTCGTGGATGAACCGCTCGGGAGGCCTCGGGTAGACCAAACAGTTCGGGCTAATGCTCATCCCAGGAACTGTGTATGATTTGTCTAGGACAGGGACCGACTGCTGAGTTGGACCGCTCGGTCATAAGATAGGGTCAATTTTGGGCGTATCAGCTGCCCCCCATTTCCAAGGTTGGCCGGATGCCATATCGGGGCAAGTTTGGAAATCTGCTTGATGCCACTTGCCATTGTATGAGTGCTCGGGGAAGCTGTCTTGGAGCTTCTGAGTCTCGTGAGTGCTCGGGAATTGGCTAAGATTTAAGACTTAGCCTAGCTCGGAGTCTTTAAGTGCTCGAAAATTGGCCAAGAGTTGAGACTCGGCCTAATTCGGAGTCTTTTTCTTGAGTTAACTCCCAGGATGGTTACCTTCTACCCGTAAACTTTCGTCAAGGTTGTAGGCAAAAGAATTTGACTATGTTGGAAAAGCCGATCTAAAACGTATTGCTTTAGGGTCCTTTTATGTTAACTCCCCAGGATGGTTATCTTCCGCCCAGCCAGCCTTCGTCAAGACTATTGGGAGAAGAGCTTGACCATGTTGGCAGAGCCGACCTAAAACGTGTTGCTTTAGGGTCCTTGTTTGCTCCTCTATCGTGTCCAACTTAAGAGGAGTTCCCCTATCGTCGGTTTGGACCTAAGCGGAGTTGGTGCCTCTGAGTATTGTAGGCTCCCGGTTTGTTTAAGAGTTTTACTTAGTTAACCTCAAGGCCTGTAAATACTCGGTGTGACTTCCTGTAGTCATTATCCTCTCTTGCCCCCCGAGCTCTATTGAGGCGAGTGCTGCGGGAACAATTACTGTAGGTAACCGACTTGGAACGTTGGTAGTTGCAGGGTCTTTTGAAGCTTGCTATCATCAACTACGTAGGGGCATTTGCCCCCATCGTAGGTTATGAGCCTAAGCGAAGTCGATGCCTCTGGCGTGATCCCGAGGTCTTTTGTGCCTCGAGTGTAATCTCGAGGTCTTTTTCCAACTGTGTAACATTGGTCTCATCTTGTTTGTTGGAGACAGGAGGCCGGGTCGGGGTGATTGGGCTCCTGGTTACTCTGAGCTAGAGGCAAGGTCAGGATTACTGGACCCTGACTGCTGCAAACTGGAAGTCGAGTCGGGGCTGCCAGACTCAGACCGCTATGAACTGGAGATCGAGTCGGGGCTGCCGGACTCAGACCGCTGTGAACTGGAGGTAGATTCAGGACTGCCGAACTCAGACCATTGTGAACTGGAGGTCGAGTCAGGCTGCCGGACCCGGACCGTTGTGAACTGAAGGAACTACCAGAATTATCAGGCTTCTTTGCGTTGTCCCTCCCGGGCTAATCTCGCTTCCGCTTACTTCTTGAAGGCTCGTCGCTTACTTGCTCGAGGTTTTTGGTCTTTAGGAATTCTTCAGTGTCAATGTACTTTCCGACCCTCTCTGCGAGTTCAACCAAGGTTTTCGGCCGATTTCTATGAAACGACATGGCGCACTAAGTGTGTTGAACTCCCGAGCAGAAGGCTGTAATGGCGACTGTCTCGTCCAGGTTATGAACTTGAAACTTCTGTCGGTTGAACTGGTCGGTGTAATCCTTCAACAACTCTTCCCTTTACTGTCTAACAGTGAGTAGCTGGATGTCAGTTACGGTCGGTCAAGCATGCCTATGAACTGGCTAATAAACTGTTTGCTGAGCTCCTTGAAGTCTTTGACCGATCGGGGCTTCAGGGAGTGAAACTATTGAGCAGCCGGGCCTTTCAAAGTGCTGGGGAAGGCCAGGCAATGTAGTTCGCCGGTGTTGGTGGCCAGGGCCATCTGAGCCTTGTAGGTCTGGACGTGGTCGACCGGGCTTCCCGAGCCGTTATAAGAATCTAGGCGAGGTTGTTTAAATTTGCACGGGAAGGCGAACCTCGTGATCTGGCTGGAGAACGGTGACTCTGTCTTGGTATTGGCGTTATTCTGAGTAGGGTTTTGGCCTAGCTTTTTGGTCACTCCATCAATCTGTTTCTACAAACCCTTGATACGAGCCACCGCACCTTCCTGGCAGTGTGTTGTCCCCTAGGATCGGGCTCGACTATGACTCCGGTTGATCGTGTGCCTAAGATCACCTCGGCTCTTGACCGAGTGACCCTGGACCAATTCCCGGGCCATATGCTCCTGCTTCTCCTCTCGGGCAGCACGCCTTCCGTTGATGTCTCTGGCGTCCTCAACGCGGAACGGGTTGGCTTGGGCACGTTGTCTGGTCAAGATCGGTTCCCGACCGTACGCAACATTCCCGGGCTGTTTCCCGGCCACTGAAGGATTACTTTATTGGGCCAGCAGGGACGCGTTGGCTTGGGTTTGATGCTGGATCTTCAAGAGCTGTGCGAGGGTCACGGTGATCTGCTCAGGTGTCAGGACGGCTACAGCCGGCGCCTGGGCCGGCGGAACATCCCGATTAACCTGCTGTGCAGTCTTCTTACCCTTCTTCGGAGGCATGACTATCAGCCAAGAGACTTGTAGATGAAAAACTTGTCGTTCCCACAGACGGTGCCAAGTTGATGATGCCAAAATTTGGTTAAGATAAACTAGAGCAGTTTAAGGAGAGAGAGAGTGAGAGACGGGTTTTTTGTATGTGGTTCGGCCCAGTTAACGAAGGAATCTACGTCCACGTGTGTGTCTGGGCACTTCGACTATGTGAAATAAAACTGCTGCAGGGACCTTGGTGATCCAACAATGGTGACTGAAACTACCAAGGGTCGGCCGTGCAGGGTGGCGTTTAAGACTTCTCGGGAGAGAGGCTAGACAGTGTAATGTATTTCTCTTGATGAGATTTTTATTGGGCCCCCTCTAATGGGGGTGAGTGGTCTCTTTTATAGATGCAAGAGACCTACTCGTACAAGGATAAGGAAATACAATCCAATTAGGATTGATTGGCATTAATTGTGGGGGTTTCCTAATTGGATTAGGAAACAATTTACTCTTTCCATTAGTCTTTTAGTTTGAATAAGAAACTATCTAGAATATTCTGGGGCGTGTCTCGCGGGCCTGGCTGGACTGCGCCTGTACGAACTGAGCCTGCGTAGTCTTCCCGACCTGTTGGTCTGGTCGTGGATGAACCGCTCGGGAGGCCTCGGGTAGACCAAATCGCTCGGGCTAATGCTCATCCCAGGAATTGTGTATGATTTGTCTAGGACAGGGACCGACTGCTGAGTTGGACCACTCGGTCATAGGATAGGGCAAATTTTGGGCGTATCTATATTTATTCATAGTGGGGGACCTATTTCTAGTAACATAGAGTGCGGGAGTTCAATTAAGGAGTACGAATAGCACTACCCTAAGTTTATTATCCTCACATAATTGAGGTGGCATAGACATTTGTGTCCCAAAAAATGTGTTTATGAGATTGTTCGTCAACAATCACAACCCTTCGAATGGAAACTGTTCGTCAACAGTCATAACCATTCGTCAACAGTCATAACCATTCGAATAAGGGTCTGTTTGTCATGACCAAACTTATACATAATAATCAAAAACATTAATAAGATTCAATTTATCATTCAAATATTCCAACAGTCTTTGCCTCTTTGCTAGGTGCATCTTACTTTTTCTTGGGTGTGGTTGGGTATTTCTACGTATCTCTCTCCCTATTGCTCTTTCTCTCTCTATCCAGGGTCGAATTCTCTCTCTCATTTCTTCTCCTTCTCTACCTGTCTCAAATCCTTAGGATGAAGATATGAATCTGATGATGATATTAAAAAAACCTTATATTATATGATGATCATAATATGATTTTTGAGGGAATCATATGATTGAAGTGGAAGTACGGATCATCATCGGCAGTGCTTACGTGGCGCTAGTAGCACCATACAAATTTTATCCCTTTTCTTAAAAAATAAAAATAAAAATAAAAATTGTGTGGGGCTGCTGGGGTGCTGCTAGGGCAGCATTGCTGCCGAGGATCGAAGTCAGAAAGTATTACCTCTAAAAATCTCCAATTGCAAGTGTAACTATGTCGTCAAAATGGTTGACGCAAGCATAAGACAAAGACCTAAATCAAAGGAGGTTCAAAACTCTCAAGTATGAGCATGCTTGTATTGCAACAATTCAGACAACATTAAACTCAGGAACCTCAATCGCAGGAATTCCTGACAGATAAGCTTTAGGGCATAGGAAAAAAAAAAAACCCAGAAACAAAGCTTACCGGTGAGGAGGTGTTGGTGCTGAATGTTTTTGTTGGCTATTGTCTAAGCAGTGAGGGGAAAGCCACTGTTTATGAAGAGGTGAGAAGACGATGAAGCAGGGGGAGAGGAGGCTGCGACGTCGAGAAGAGGGAGGAAGACGCAGAAAGCATAAGGATTTTGAAGGAGCTAAGGAAGTGCTTTGGTCCCAGCTTTAGAATATATCTATAGATTGTCAATTTTAAGTTCTAGAGAACAATTATGGCACTAACGGAAAAATTAATTCATAACTATAGAATAAAAAAGTACATTTATTATTATAAGAGAATGCCAAATAATCTCTCTTGACACTAGAACAAATTTGCTTTTTATCTGCGCGCATTATTTACCACGCGCCATGACTATAAATGTAATTTAGAGATAGAACGTATATAGGAATTCTATATTTAACAGAGATAAACATTAAAGGAATAAGAACTAGGAAGAGATGGTGGACAGAACAAAAAAACTGATCACCAAGAAGTTAACAACAAAAACAAAATTATATAAATCTTTAGGTGTCCATATTCAATACAATTATTTAGGGAGAGACGAGTATTTGTGAACAATTGAATTCCAAATAAGCTACTCATCAATTCATGCATTAATCCATAATCATAAGGTACATAGCTAAACTCTTCTTCTTCTTCTTTTTGTTATTCATCAATTCAAGGGGTTTATTTTTATATTATCTATTTCATACGCTCTGGAAATAGCTCATCTGCAAGCAGAAAGGCTCTGTGCATCTTACCATTTTTAGACTCCGCAACAGCAGGAGCCTCGTGTATTGAGCTATCCTATTTTATATGCTCTTGCCGTAAGCATTTTAAGTTAAGAGTAATGCTATTCTTCCCAAGTTTCAAGAAAATATACATTTTTTTCACAATTGTCCGTAATCATTACAACTTTTTGAATTTTGTCTTCATTTAAATCCGAGATAGATGATGGACAATAGAAAGAAGAAAAAATAAATCTATACCTCTATATAAAAGAGGCTATCTTTGTTTCCAATTTCAAATTTGTCCTAGTTTGTCAATTTTTTTATTTGTTTGAAATGACAGTTTTATCCTAACTTTTCTTTTTTGTTCCATTCTCCTTTAATGATTACTTTGAGTTTTTGTCATTTTGTGAGGATAGGTTGGTCATTTCACCCACAAAACAACCCTTATTACTATTAGGTCAACTTTTAAAATTTAATTATAATGATGATTCAATCAACTTTTCAAACAATAATTACCAATATTTGTAATTTAGTTCAACTTTTAAAATTAAATTAATCTTTACTTTTCTTTTTTTGTTCCATTCTCCTTTAATGATTACTTTAATTTTTTGTCATTTTGTGAGGGTAGGTTGGTCATTTCACCCACCAAAAAACCCTTATTACTACTAGGTCAACTTTTAAATTTTAATTATTCTAAAAATGATGATTCAATCAACTTTTCAAACAATAATTACAAATATTTACAATTCGGTTCAACTTTTAAAATAAAATTAATCTAGAAATGATGATTCAATGAACTTTTCAAGCAATAATTACAAATATTTACAATTTGGTTCAAAAAATCCAAAAGTCAACAATTGTAGGTTTTGCCTTATTTGGCACAACCGCTTTTCAGCTTTGCGGTTTGTATGTTTTTCCGTTCTTCCTAAACAAGTCACTAACTTGATTGGTTTTGTTTTGTTTTGTTTGATGTTGTCACGACCCATCATGCTACGTGCGGAAATAGGACACGTGGCACGCCACCAAGGCTTAACCAATTCCATTAAGGTAAATAGAAGCGGAAAACATAAGTAAAAACCATGAAATTCAGAGTAATAAAAGTTTCGCGTATTTAAAAACATTTAAGGAAAACATCCTGTTTGAAAACAACAACCCAGTCGACTGATCAGGGTCCGATCGACTAAAAATGCATGATACAGAGAACCCAATAATTCAGCAGCTCGTCCAGTCGACTGTGGCCTCAAAAGTTCAGTCGACTGTGGCCTCAAAACTTCAGTCGACTAATACTCTTCGGTCGACTGACTCAGAAATATTTATTTTAAAATACAATCCAGTTGATGTGGTCTCCCACCCTGTCGATTGTTTCTATCACAGAATGAAACAACATTTCAACCCAAAATTTCAGTCGACTGTGTCGGGGACCCAATTGACTGTTTTTCAACATTCTGGGGCAATAACTAGATCAAAACAGCTTCCAGTCGACTGTTTCCCAGAACCAGTCGACTATTTCACCTCAATTACAAGCATACTGCAGATTTTCAAACCATGCTCAGTCGAACCTCATTTCCAACACATACACAACTATAATCCAACGACTTAAATCGTAATTACAGAAGTTTTACTACAGATTACAATACTTATAAATCTTTTCCCATATTCCAATTACAACATATTACAAATCACTAAAGTTCTTATAACATCCTTGGAAAGGAAAACAAAAACATTAGCAAGTGTGATCCCGTCGTCCCATCGGCTTCACTCGTCACGTTTCTTCTTTCCTCTCTTCTTATCACCTGCAATGGAGTAAAGCTCCACTGCTCAAACTTCGAGGAGCTTACCCCCGGACCAAACTCTCCTTTGACCCAAGTATACACATAGCATGCTCACATAAACAGTTATACATGCTTTCATCGCATATTCGTGTGCATAAATAACGGGTCTAATTAATACATGAATTTCGCCCGGATCCAAAATATCAAACCCGATATTTAAAATATGTAAATTCCATATAATTCATAGATCTAGAATTCATACCTCGTGCAATCACCCTATAACTTTGAAGGATCGACTAGAGGCCCGATTAAACGACGTCGGATCTCAGATTATACTTGATTCCTATAAGTTATACCTGATTTTTACCAAAATTCCTAGAATTAGATTTTCGGAAAACTAAGCCAACAAGGCCTAAGAGGTATCAAAATAAAGCCCTTGCATTGAGTAGTTCAATCTAGAATTTGGAGAAAAACTGACGAACGAAAGGTCGTCGATGGGCGTCGTAAAGCTCGTGGAAACAAATCTCATTCTCTCTCTCTCTATTTGTTTTTGGAAAATTTTTATGCCAAATATCTCATGTTTTCTATTTATAGGCAACACTTCTGGAAATTGCATTTACCTCCCCACGAGTTCTCAAAACTTCTAATTATCTCCCGAAACGTCTTAAAAGTCTAATCCATTACTTCACCAGTGAAAACTAAAAATTATAAAAGTTTTCGTCAAGGTTCCGTTTGGGTACAAAATCACGTTCTGAAACCTATTTCTGTGGAATCTCTATAAAACCTACCTTTTATGCACGTATCACTTACGTTCTTACCACAGTATCCAAAACGATCTAAAACAAGGTCAAAACTATCAGAAATTATACAAAACATGTGTAATTACTATTCACAGAATATCAGATAACTCAAATAACATTTAATCACATAAATGTCACTTAAATCATATTAATGCCTCATGATTACCAATCCTCGTGTCCTCACTGACACTTCACCGTTGACCCATGTCAACTCATCTCAATTTATTAACCAACATTAATAATTCCAAAATTCAAATATGTAACTAAAATGATATGATTTCCCCCAAGATGGGTGTGATAGGTGTTTTGTTTGGTTTGGTTTTTATTTTTTTTATTTTTTTGGAGTTTTTCCAAACAAACCACTAACACAAACAGGGCACAACACAACCCGAATTGAGCTATGCCTTATTTTGTTTTGTTTTGTTTTATTTTGTTTTGTTTGGTATTGTTTTTCTTTTTTTGGGTTTTCCTAAACAAAGAACTAACATTTGTTTTCTATACCTTATATAAATCGCTATCTATACCCTATATAAAAGAGGCTAAATGTGATTTCCAATTTCAATTTTGTCCTTATTACTAAATGTGATTTCCAATTTCAATTTTGTCCTTATTTGTCATTTTTTAAATTGTTCATTTCTACCATTTCCCCTTTGAAATCCTATATAATTCCATACATCTCCACACTCTTTTTTAGTCATTTATTCACAAACGATTTTGATTTTTTTTTCTTGAAATAGTGAGGTGTGCCTATAAATTTAATTTACATACACGCTTAGACATTTAATTTTATTACACACACATGCCTAAAAAAACGAAATTTTTTGTAAATTGTGGGTAATATCCAAATATAAAATGAAATTTATAGGCATTGTATGTGATCAAAATATTTTGGGACAACCAACTATGGGTTTTTTTGTTAATAAGGCATGTATGTGTAATAAAAGTAAATATCTAAGCATGTGTGTAAGTTAAATTTGTAGGCCCGCCTCACTTTTTCAACAAAATAATAATAATAATAATAATAATAATAATCATAATAATAATAATAATAATAATAATAATAATAATAATAATAATATTAATAATAATAATTTTATAAAAATAAAAAAACCAAAATCGGTTGTGAAACTGGTTGTGCCATGTTTGGCAAACTGATTTTGGCCTTTGTTTTTTGCTTTTATGTTTTTTTGTTTCCCAAACAAGCACCACCAAATTTGGAATAAAATTAATTTTATATTTTTATATTATACACACACTCATAACAAATATATATAATACATACAATACATATATAAGCAATACTTTGCAATGTTAAAAGACAAATTGTAATTTATAATTACTAATACATCTATGATGTTATGGTGCACAAAATACACATTTCCATTTTCTTTTAACTTTACCTTTCTTGGCATTAGAGCTATAAATATAAATGGAATTTCATATTTTATTAAATACACATACCTATAAATTAAATTCACACACACATGGTTGAAATTTACTTTTTTACGCGCTTAAAATAAACATGAGAAAATTAATATTGGAGATTGTGGATAATATCAAAATAGAATATTCAATTTATAGGCATGTGTGTGTAATACATATAACCATTCCCTTGATTTTAGCAAAATAAATCATATTTGTACAAAGTTTATATATAGTTAAACAAAAAAGAAAAAAGATGATAGGGTTTTTTAATATATCATGTGTTATTTTGTTAAAAAAAAATTAATACTTTAAACAAAAAAATGAACAAAAGAAAAGGAAAAAAAATATGATTTAAAAAGAAAAGAAAAGAAAAAAAAAAGATGACAAGTTCTTCCAATATATCATGTGTTATGATGTTAAAAATAAGTTATTACTAAGAAAAAAAATAGGGAGAGAATGGCTAAAAGTAACAAAAGTAAAAACACCATGAAAAGATCCGGAAAAATAAAAAAATAAAATAAAATAAAAAAGGAAGAAAAAAAAAAAGAATATATATTTTGCTTCCATCTCGGATTATTGAAGCTTTTACGTTTACAATTTTATTTTAGCAGTAGTGTATATTCAGTACATTTAGGATTTAATATTGTTTGATGATGCCAAAATTTGGTTAGAGATAAATAGAGCAGATTAGGGAGAGAGAGAGATAGTGAGAGACTGGTTTTTTATATGTGGTTCGGCCCTGTTAATGAAGGAACCTACGTCCACGTGTGTGTTTGAGCATGTTCACTATACTGTAAAAAAGTCGGTGTCCTGTGGTGAAGCAACGATAGTTTGGAGCTACCGTAGATCGGCCGAGAGTGACGATGACTGCTATAGAGGTGCTATACAGACTGAAAAGTTGATCCCTTTCTATGGGGGAGAGTGGCCTCTTTTATAGATGCAAGAGACCTACTCCTACAAGGATAAGGAAATACAATCTGATTTAGGATTGATTGGCATCAATAAAGGGGGTTTCCTAATTGGATTAGGAAACAATTTGTACTTTCCATTAGTCTTCTAATTGAGATAGGAGATTGTCTAGGACATTCTGGATCACGCCTGGAGCCTGAGTGAGCTGTCCCTGCGACGAGTTGTGCCTGCGCGGTCTTTCCCACCTGTCGGTCAGGCTTCGTGCATATACCGTTCAGGATGTCTCGGGTAGTCCAGACCGCTCGGGATGATGCTAAGTAGCATGACCTAGTCGGGATAGGGGCCGGTCATTGAATAGAACCGCTCGATCATAGAGTAGAGCCAATTTTGGGCGTATCATTGTTTAATATAATTTTTTTTATAGAAACATATAGTTTAGCACCCCCTTAGTGCTGTTAATCTATATTTAGTTCTATTAAATGAGGTAGTTATGAAATTAATCACATAATTGGTATACACATCAGGATTTAGTCTTTTTCACTCTTCTCAATTTTTTTTATTACCATCATAACCCTTATCTATTTTAAATAGAAAGTAATCTGTATTTGTGTTATATTTAGACACTAGGTATTGCCCGTGCCCGGGGGCACTACACAAATAAAAAGAGTTTCCATGTCTAAAATGAGCAATTAAAAATGTTTTTAACTCTAAAACAGTATAACGTTTACAAAAACTCTTGTAAACAAATCGATAGTCTATTAGCATAACATTGATTTTCAACATTAGACTCAATTATTTCAATATTAGACCTTGTTAACATGCAATTTATAACTTGTGCCTAAAGGCACATCGAAACAATACCAACCATGTATGCATTCAGTCAAAATCTATCTCTACATGCCTTCGGTACTAAAAACTTTGCATGTATTTGACACAAAATGATTGCTCAAATGCCAAATACAACTCTAATCCTCACTTTTCAATAGAATCAACTCAATTTTCATAAACTATAATCCAAAACACTTCCAAAGATACTCAAATCAAATTGATTGATTAACCACATAGAACAACAGAGATTAAGTAACCAAAGATTTATAAGCAGCATTGCAAGGCAATCACTTTCTCTATAGCGAACAAAATTGATCATATCCAACTTGTATACATATACTTAGCAAAACATTGATTTTTAGAACAATGTGAGCAATTCCCATTTATCTCCCACTTCATACATTGCCCTATCTTCCACAATACCGGCTTCTTAGACATTTGATTAGCAACCAAACTTGAATCAACGACCTCTTAGATTCAAATTGATAAGACCCAGTAGTTGAAATGCGTATAAAAAGTCTTTGTACTAAGGCATGAGCTCTGCTAGTTATAAATTGATTGGTATATGCATAGTCAGATAATCATCTTAAGTAGTAGGCATAGGATGAATTGAACCTGTTTTGGCTCCAAAAAAGGCAACTCCCAAAAACTCCAAAAAAAAAAAAAAAATACAAAGAAATGAAAAAAGTAAGAAGATAAAAAAAAAATCCCAATTTGATTCAAATCATATAAAATTCTTACTACTTCAAGAAAAACCTTTTGGTTTAGGCTAATAGTTTCAATATGCCTATACCTCCCTGACCTCTTCGTCTATGATTCATCTTTTTGCATCTTTATCAATCCTGCATTGAATTTATCATTCCACCTCAACAATTAACCAACATATTTAATAAAATGAAAAAAATAAAAATAAAAATCATTTACAGGCATATCATGAATGTTACATTTTTTTGGGTTTATTTTCTTACATGTCAAAGAGACTCTGAGGGAATAATCAACACCCGTGCCTAAAGGCACTACTGAACAATTCTAACCATGCATATGTCTAGTTAATAACTAACTCTACTTGTATTTAAAAACTCAATAGAGAAATTCAAAAGCAGCAAAATCCCAATAAAGAGTAAATGATCGATTCACTAAAGTCTAAAATATAGCAACTAAAAATTCAATAGAAATAAAACATTAAGCGAGGCTCACAACCAGTAAAAACTGGTTTTTAACTCCAACTTTAATCAAACTATAGAAAAAAAAATTAAAAATAATAGTTATGTCTTCACTCACAATTTGATCTAGGTCTCTCTTCTTCAGTTTCAAGTGGATATAGGTAATAGCAAATCCCTATCCTAGAAAGCTTGAGCAGAGTCTTCTCCTCAAAACCCAAATGGAGATGAATTGGGTAACCAAGGAATTCAACCTATCAAAATAGTTTTAAAAAGGAAATTAGTCAAATATACATAACAAAATTTCAATTAAACAGGGATCACAAACCAGATAAGAGTAAACATAAGTGTGGCTTAGAGTAAACATAAGTGTGGCTTAGAGTAAACAAAATTTCAATTTCAGGAACTGACTGTTCATGTGGGATTATTTGCAACCACCAATGGTTATACCCTTCATAACATCGTGTGTCTTAGAATAAACATAAGTGTGGCTTATTCAAGTCTAACACGGCATTGGCTTTGATTACATGGAAACATGGGGTGAATTACAACATAAATAGAGATTTTAAACTCAAAGTTGCACAATATTCAAACTACAATACTGAGCAATGGCATCAGTATTGTAGAGATCCAAACAATAAAGATCATGAATCTGCAATCATACTATCATGACCAAATAACAAATATCAAATGTTTCTTCTTCTTCTTTTTTTTTTTTTTTTTTGTGGTGAAATTATGAATACAAATAACACATGGAAAAGTAAGATGAAGAAAATACTTGGGAAGTTTTTGTGTGTGACATTCTGTAGTGTAAAATTTTAGAGAGAGGGGAAGATTGTAAAACGGAGAGATTGAAGTGTATTTATAAGAATAGATAGATAGATAGATAGATAGATAGATAGAGAGAGAGAGAGAGAGAGAGAGAGAGAGAGAGAGAGAGAGAGAGATGAAAATGCATTTTTTGTTGACTGGAATCATAGCATTTAAGGGGAAAATTGCAAAAAATAACAAAAAGGAAAGTAAAAGGGTGGGTAAAAAAATGAAATTTGCCTACTTTAGTTTAGAAAATATCCCTAAAATTGGGGGCACAATTTCGGAAAGGAAGAAAATGCAAAATCAGAATTTAATGAAACACTCATGCACAAATGGGGAAAACATCCAATGGGGAGAGAGAGAGAGAGGGAGAGAGAGAGAGATTGATTACATGTCATTAAGTAGGGGAATAACGTATACGGAGGCAAAATTGGGGGCAAAATTGGGGGCAAAATTTTGAAAAGAAAAAAATAGTTGGAAAGCTTTAAAAATACGACATCATTGAAATCAGTCTTGTGTTGCTCACTTAATGGAAAATTGGGAAAATATCAAGAGATAGAAACGGAATTTGGCCGAAAGGGAAAGTAATAAATTGGGGACTTTTATTCAGAGAATATCCCTAAAACTTGGGTGCTAAATTATGGAAAGGAAAAATAGATCTGCAAACAGAGTGAGATTAGAGAACGTCCTTGCTAAGGAATTAGTTGAAAAGAAAAAGAAAAGAAAAGAAAATCAAGCAAGCAAGAAAACCAAAAAAAAAAGATTAAAAAAGAAAAAGAAAAAAAGGAATGAACATCATTGTAGAGTGTGTAGCGGAAGCAAACAATTACCAAACTCAATTTTCTCTAAATGTAGCTAAATTTCTAGAAAAAAAAAAAATTTTGAGCGCAAAATCAAGCAAAAATCAATTTTCTCTAAATGTAACTAAAGGTTTTGAATTTCTGCCTACTGAAAAATCAAGCAAAATACATAGAGTCTGTTTGAAGAAAGAAAATCAAGTAAGCAGACAGATTCAAAAATCAGCAAACTTACCACCAATGACTGCAAAATTAAACATCAAAAAAAGAAGAAGCTACAAACCGTTCAAGATCCAAAGCCCTAGAAAGTCAAAGCTGAGAGGGTAAAGGAGAAGGGCAAGAGTATTGGCAGCGGCGGAGATTCATGGCCGTAGCCATGGTCGTTGTCGTCGGTGGCTATGGTTGTGGTCGTCGATGGCCGTGGTCATGGTCGTCGGTGGCCATGGTTGTCCAGTAGCTGGCGGCCATGATCGGTGGCCATATTGATGGTCGTCAAACCTAACCCCAATCGATGATGATGATAAAATGGAAAAGATGATGATGATCGGCAAAGGAAGAGAGAGAGAGAGAGAGAGAGAGAGAGAGAGAGAGAGAGAGAGAGAAGAGGCAGTGGGGGCGTGAATATGGCAAACCTTCAGATTTATGAATTTAACCCCCAAGCCTGCCTAATAGACATCCTAGTCACATTCTTGTCCTAGTCAGCTTGTCCTAGTAGGACAAAGTTGTAATTTATAATATAGATTATCTTTCAAACGTAGAAGTGCAGGAGTCATGCATTCATGGATGCCTAAATTATCACTAGTTGATTGGGGGAGCCTTGAACGTGATATTAAATAGAATCACATGTGGATATTGCATAATCCTAATTCAAATTTTTTTATTTTTAGATTTTCATCTTTGTTCTTATCACCCTATCAACGATTGGTGATTCACAATCTGACGTTAAACTTTTCGACTGCAGCGATTGTGTGAGCATTAAACGTGACATTAAACAGAATCATATGTGATATATCTTGATCCTAATTCAAGTGTTTTTGAATTTTGGAAGTCATCTATTAATCATTTTATGTGCATTGAAGTCACGTGTGATAAATTTATCATAGTCATGTTTGTTTATGAAGGATTATGGAGACTTTTGTAAAAACGTGGACGAGGCCTTTTTCAGTGGGGTGTGTATGAGATAAGTTAATCATTTAGTTAAGGTGCTTGATTGATATGGTATCGCAGGCCCTTTTCAGTGGGGTGTGTATGGGATAAATTAATTATTTAGTTGTAGAGTAGTCATGTGTGATAAATTTATCACTGTCATGTTTGTTTATGAAGGATTATGGAGTCGTTTGTAAGTCAAGGTGGTTGTGACAAACTTCTCACTGATACATCACTGTGTGTTTAAGTGTACGTTTGTTACATTCACATACACTTGAGAACAATATGTAAACAGTAGTGTAGTAAAAATGTCTGAAATAAGGTCAGACTCAAATGCTTAGATGCCAAAAATTTTCATATGAAATTATATGCATAAATTATTCATTAGTCCCAAAATACATCTATTTCGAGTAGTTGACCACCACATATATGATCCAAAATGCATCCATCTAAAGTAATTCAGCATTTTCAAAATATTATTATATATGTACACTAGTGGTCTAATGTGATCTGGTCGTAGTTTCAAATCATTCAAGGCCTTCCCGAAAGCTAAAAGACTGCATCTAAATTTTTTTTCATCTGGAAGCTTTCTCTTCTGGTTGCTTCTCCCTTTGTTTGAATGGACTACAGTGTATAAAGACCATGTGTTAGAAATGGATAAATTTCATAATCTTAAAAGCATGGAGAAATTTCATACTCCCAAATACTGTGTGAAACTTCATACTCCCAAATAAGGTGAGAAATTTCAAACTCCCAAATTCAGGGAGGATTTTAATATCCAAAATTCAGTGAGAATTTCATACTCCCAAATATAATGAGAAATTTCACAATCCCAATACAGTGAGAAATTTCACACTCCTAGATACATACTGTAAGAAATTTCATACTCTTAAGTACTGTGAGAAATTCCATACTCCCAAAATCATAGATGAATGTAATACCCAAATTTCAGTGAGAAATTTCACACTCCCAATATAGTGAGAATTTTCACACTTCTAAATACATTGAGAAGTGTCATACTACTAAATACAGTGACAAATTTCACACTTCCAAATACAGTGAGAAATTTCACACTGACAAACACACTGAGAAATTTCATACACTCATATTCATGGAGGAATTTAACACCCAAAAGTCAGTGAGAAATTTCACACTCTCAATATAGAAATAAATTTCACACTTATAAATACATTGAGAAGTGTCACTCCCAAATACAGTGAGAAATCTCCACCCGAAAGACGATCACATGGTTTGTATATAACGTGAAGAAATTTACCACCTTCTTTAACAAACGATGGTCTGTCTAGATGATTTTTACAGACCATCACTACTGTTTTTTGAAGTAAAGCCTAATATTGACAATTTGCAAAATCAAAATCGAAACGGAACAAAATCGAAAAACGTCGCAGATGGAAAACCGTATACTGACGTATATACATTTTGAGACATATTTCTCAAGTTTTTAGTCATTATTAACACTTTTGATACATTTTCTCACCTTTTTTTCCCCATGGATGATCTGGAATCATAGAACCGTCGGTTTGTCAATGGCCACTTCAAAATATTCCAAAAATTCCCATGAATCTCTAATAATCACTGATGTTTATGAGATATGCAGAGCTTATGGAGTGAGATTTTTGGTGAGAAAATTATAGTGGTATGACAAGAATTTCAAACGGCGTTGCTTCGTTTAGGATACAATTTTGGTGATAAATATGGATGTATTTTGATCTCCTTGATTATCGCGCAGATTTGAGGGGTTTTAAATGCAGATCATGATCACATTTGAAATTTGATATTAGCGCGCGAAACAAGTATATGAGAATATTTCAGTCTATTTAAGATGTGAGAGACTATTTACTAGGTTGTGTTTTGATAGGGTCCTATTTCTAATAAGGGTTACTATAATGGACTATTAATTAAGTATCCCTTTTCTTTTTATGATTTATTGGATAAATACATCTAATTTATTTTTTGATTTTGACGGACCCGTGCATTCCACGGGCGTCTACCCTAATTAATAAATAAATCTTTAGGTGTAGATTCGGTACAACTATTTAGGGACAGAAGGGTAATTGTGAAAAATTGAATTTTAAATAAGTACTCATCAATTCAATTGTATCATTTCAGAATACAATATTTCCTCTACCACACCTTATAAGTAAAAACTCAAAAGTAAAAATAAAAATGCATAACAAAGTCGAGGACTAAAAAAGGATCCTTTTTCAATCCTTACACTATCATAAGGTTCAATTTACATGCGGGTAATATTTGGAACACTAACAAATCTCACTAACACTTGCACCCACACTACCTATCTCCTAGTGGCACTGTGGTCACTAACACTTACACCCCATGCTCTATAAATCTCCTAGTGGCACACCCACACTCTATCTATCTCCTAGTGGCACTGTAATCACAGTGCCACTAGGAGATAGATAGAGTGTGGGTGTAAGTGTTAGTGAAATTTATTTGTGGCCCTCGCATTGTTTTTTACATGCTGATTTGAAAGCCTTGAAATCTCTTTTGACTATACTGTGCACATGTCACGTTCAAAGGAATTGAAAAAATATGGAAAAGGGCAATCTCTACATTGGCATGGCCAGAATAGTAGACTGCAATTGTGCCAATGCAGAGATTTCATAAGTAGGCAGCTCAGTCTTCTCATAAGATTCAAGAGCTTGGCACATTCATAGAAGCAGCAGAAATTTAACCCTTAATGCCTACATAATGATCAGATATAGCATTCCTGAACTAACAATGTCTCAATGATGATCAAAAAGAAATTAAATACACAGAAAAAGTCCCGATAACATAACTCTATGGTTCACACTTCAATGTCACAAGAGCAGTAAGTGGAGCAATTAGGACATAAAATCAATTGTCACGGAAACCAAGAGTCCTGCACTTAGTTAAAACCGGCCACATCGACACCGCCAATTAAATCTGCTGCGGAGCGTGCGCAAAATGGGAGAAGAGTCATCACATCGACGACTAAATGCTGACCTTTATTGCAGTGATCAGAGTCCCCACTTATGAACTCATTTGGTCCAGGCTTGTCAAGATTTGAGTACCATATGGCCATTGTTGAAGGTAGACAATGAACTGCCTGTGTTGCAGTGATAGCAACTCCATTTTTCTACCATAAGAATTGAATCATTGTTCTTGTACTCAAAACCTGTCCAAATGTGTAAAATGAAACATTTCGAATAATAAACAAGTGATTAACCGTTTGTGACACATCTAGGATGGTCAAATATGACCTACTTGCATTCACACGGCTAGACAAAATTCATTAGGAAAATCTTGTGTCATAAAACTTTCGTGATTAGTACTGCTGTCCATGTAGAATACATGATGGACTAATAATCACAAACCAGAATAATACATGAAGAACTTTACTGAAGACTTTGCCTACTTAAAGAAACTACCATTGTTTACGTAATTTCTCTAAACAGTCCTGATAACTATCACTTGAATTTGAATAGACTCATTCATACTTTATATTGCATTTTGAAGTAAAACCCATTATCGTGAATAAATTCATCTAGATAAAATGAGACCATCGTATATTCTCTTATGCGGTCATTTCTATGTTTTATGGGACTAAGAAAATTCATAATTCTAAGCATCACTTTGAACCGAGCACAATTTTCTTAAATGAGACTATTGAAAATCATAGTGTAATGATAGTCAGAATATTATAGGAAACAAAACCATACACTGTCCAAATAAATGTCTCCTGTATAAAGGCTAGGGGTGGCAAATGAAACCTGAACCCCGTGAACCCGCCCAAACCCATCCAAAGATTTGCAGTTTCGGGTTACAAAAATATCTCTGTGGTTTGAATTTCGGTGGCAGTAAATGAACCCGTGAACTTTGCAGGTAGTAGCGGGTTGCAGTGGGTTGAAAATGGGTGCGTATTTTAACATCCTAAGCAACTAGGGTTCACGCCTCTGCAAACAAACATTCACTTCCTCTCGCCTCTCTACAGGTCCTCTCTCCTTCCCCTCTCTTTCTCTCTTAATTACATCCATTCTAATTTCCAGTGATTTTGTTAAGAAAAATGTGTGCCGGTCATGACACCAGTCTATGACATTGGGATCTTGAGCCCTGATGGCCAATATAAGCAGTCATACATTTATATATATGTATATATATAATTATATATAGAATTCTTGATTGCTTTGTACACTTGCCACTGCCAAGCTAGGGCAACTTTGCTTTGTACCCAACCCCTTCTTATTGCACCAGCTGTGAGTCCACTGCCATGAATGTCTACTACCAAGCTATGGTAATGAATGTCTGTGATTGTGATTTCAAATAAACTGGAGGGATCACCACTGTCAATCCAAGTACTTGATTACATATTGGGAAATTGGTCCTTACAGTTGTATTAATTTTGTAATCTCCTGGTTTATCTATTTTTCTAGGATATGGAAGGCGAGCAAACTGCAAACTAAAGCATGGACAATTAGGGGTGAAAACAGTTCGGTTCGGTGTATTTTGTCGGTTTGGTTCGGTAGAAAATTCTAAAAACAGGCCGAATCAAACCGATTGGTTCGGTCGGTCCGGTCGATTTGGTTACACCCCTATGGACAATACAAATTGCATTATTAAATTTTATTATAAGATTTTTGCTTCCCCTTTTTTCTGAAATAAATAAATAAACTCTTAATCTTTTCCTAGGTGATAAGATATATTGAGAGAGAAATCCCACCCCCCCCCAAAAAAAAAAAGAGTAAAACTTAAAAATTAAAAACAGGTTTATGGGTGAAACCCGACCCGCTATGAAACCGCCCGATTCTTGCCCGAATTCAGCAGGTCAAATATCCATTGAACCCATTTATAACCCAACCTGTGATCAACCCGCCCATTTGCCAGGCCTAATAAAGGCACAAGTCACCGGCAACCACAAAAATAAATAGATTAATTAATAATATCAAACAGTCAAAATAGCATGTATATCAAAAATGGGATTACACACACCTTGCTCATGTGCTGCTGCGAATAGCTGTTTCCTTCTGGTTCATCATCATCTCTTGGAACTGCGAACGCTTCGCAGCCCTGATATCAATTATGCTTGACGGAACTGGTTCAAGGGACCCATGGAGCTCAACTAGATTAAATAATTCTTGTTTGGTTAAACTTTTCTTTTGAACAAGCTCATCAACCACAGCATCCATTAGCTTTCTGTTTCGTTGCAAGATCTATACTTGAGAAATAGAAGCTATATAAATAATAGTCTCCACATCAGTATTAAGTATCAATCCTTCGGCAAGATACAAATTTTCAAGTACCTCTTTCGCACGCTCATAACACCTGTTTAGGATCCGCAGTGCCTCCAAGTCAATGTCCTGGCCACAAAGAGTTGCACGACACAATTTCGAAGGTTTATCTATAGAGGTAAATGCTAACAAACTACAAATCTAAAAGAGGGCTTATTTTATGGACAACAAAGTCTCTGCCACCTCATTAAAATGAGGGTACTAGAGTAATTTTGACTAAGAAGCTAACGTAAATGTACTCTAGAGCCACCATTGCAAAACTCACTAATGTCCGTCATTTTAATAAGGTGGCAAGAACTTTCTTGTCCTCCTCTCTCTCTCTCTCTCTCTCTCTCTCTCTCTCTCTCTCTCTCTCTCTCTCTCTCTCTCTCTCTCTCACGCACGCACGCGTGCGCGCATTATAAGTGTTGCTTCTTGCTATCCTTTCTACCAGTTACAATAACATCTTATCTGCAAATACCCAGAAATGTAGGACCCTATTAACAAGTTTGAAGAACTTCCAAGAGCAAAAACAGAAGTAAAGCAGCTGGAAGGATAAGAGCAAATTCGTACATTAATTCGGTCTGCGACCCAAAAGTTTGATAATCCATAGTGCTTCTCTGAAAGACCACCAAGCACAAGAGTGCGTGCAGCTGACCTAGCATTGTCTGCCGTCTCCGCCGACATCGTACTCAGCTGCAATACTTCAGCGCATTATCAACATAGACACATGAACTCATAACGCAGCATAATACAACAATCACAAACAACCAAAACAAATATGAACCCCCATGGTATGAATAATACTCAACATCGAGAAGCAAGTCCTTTATATATTAACTACTGGATTTGAATCCTGGTGTCTGTTTCTATGTGCCTCAAATTACCACTGGGCTACACAAGTGCACTTTAAGGCTCTGTTTGGTTTGTGGATTTAGAGAAGAAAAAAGATAAGAAATACTATTTCATCAGGACTTCCCATGTGTTTTCCTCTATTCTTAAATAAAATTAGTGTTGAGAGTAGACATACTTATCTAACAGCTTAAGCTTCTAGAGTAGATGGTTGTCGACATGGTATCAGAGCAGGCAAAGATCCCGAGATCAATTCTTGATGTCACCCTGATTTCTAAAATTTTCCACCTTGGGCCTTATCAAAGAAAGTCTGGCCACACGTGAGGGGGCGTGATGAGAGTATAAATACATAAGTTACACCCACTCTAACAGCTTAAGCTTTTAGAGTAGATGGTTGTCGACGTTTAGAACTAAAAATATGCAACCTATAATACGAAATCAATAAAAGAGGAAGATAAGTGACTCAAAGAATTCCAAACTTTTTATTTTCAACCACATTTTCTGTTTACTTCCTAATTTTCTCATTGTTTTCCTTCCAACCAAACATGGAATAGTGTTTTCCCCCGGTCTTTTCAATCTTTTCCTCACCATATCCATGAACAATGCAGAGCCTAAGATTACGGGAATGTACCAAGAGAGTGCTTATTCATTTCAGTGAAGTGTTATTCAAGACTGATGGTCAACAGAATTAATCAATATTTATCATCATGAAATTATTTCCAGATCAATGTAAGCACTAAGCAGAAATATTGGTTTCCTTGCGCTATTTTCTTTGATGTGGACAGCCTTTTCATAAAGCTTTATGCAAAAACTAACTAGTAGTAATTTAGTGATTCTATAATCCACATATTGTAGGTCAGAGTACTGTGCGCATTTTTCCACTCAAATAATTGAAATCTGATTAGACTATTCCTAAGAGTTCTTCATACAGAGACATAGGATCATATTGTTCTCATAAATAGTATGAGGCTCATATTCCATGATCCATAGGGAAAGTGTAGAATTTTTAACATTGGTTGTAAGAATTTATTATCTTTGTTGTCATCTTAAGAATTAAAAAAAGAAGAGCCAAGAGAACATTGGGCTCTACTTTATGCACCACAACCCCCAAGAGCATTCTGAGACACTCATTTTAATGTGTATATGCAAACTAAAAGACAAGATTTTCATTACCTGGCCCTCACCATGCCAAATCTCATCGGCAGCACGTGGTGCTAGTTGAACGGTGATATGGTCCAAGAGAGATTGTCGACTGAATAACATAAGAAGGGAAAGTCACACACACACAAACAGAGAGAGAGAGAGAGAGAGAGAGAGAGAGAGAGAGAGAGAGAGAGCAGGTGAACTGTGTTGGGAAAAACATAGCCCCATTGTTTGGAAGCACGTTCTCCTCAAGACTCCGCATTATGATGCATATTAATACTCTGTACTATTGCAACTACATTAGCGCTGTCTGGTTGCCCTTATAACCACAACCTCATAGTAATTTCTCAAACAAAAGAACAGAAAATAAGGAGGGATCTGAAAAATTATCATACCTAAGCATTCCTTCCTTGAATTTAATGTGATCCATCTTCATCCGGACATAACCCAGCTCCCTGCCAGCTCTTGGAGCAATAGTGACCTACTCAAAACAATTAAAAATATATATATATACAAACCATACACCATCAAAATTGTAAGCATAATTATCAAAGACATTTTATGCGAACAGCTTCTAAGTTTGCAGGAATTCTCAGATCAAACATTTCAATTTATTCAATTTTAAAGAGTAATCCACCCATTAATAACAAAAATGACAAGACATGAAGTAAAGCGTTTTCTTGAGGGCACTTCAACTCAACTCAGTGAACTGATGATTTTAAAGACATTTGGGGCGATTTTTTTCCCTATTATTTGATGATTAGAAAAAGTCATTTGGGGCTCATATCTTCGGGTTCAACAAAAAATGCCACAAAAATGAATCTTTAAGGCTTAAGAAGGTCTAGAGAAACTGCTAAGGTAAGGTGTACATTATGCATCAGTAATACCTTGAGGTTCGGTACATCAAAGATTTGATATGTGAATGTAGATTAAGGTCTAGAGATACCTCTAAGGTAAGGTGTACATGATGCAACAGAAATGCCTTAAGGTTTGGTACATCAAAGATTCTATATATAGAAGAAGAAGACAGAGACCAAAAGCTTAAGGTTGGCCTAAAACAATTCTTTTTTTATTACTCATCCAACTAGGGCTGTCTTCTAGCTTTTCAAATCACAGGCCATCTACCAAAGTGATTTTGTTATCCCCTCAAATTTGTCCGTTAGTCTTCCCTTTAATCTTTACGAAACTTTATACAAGCCATATCTTTTGTTATCGTTGCTGTTACTGGCTTTTGTCGACATTGATTTTAAGTTCAATCTGTAAATAAGCAAACAAGGATGATAACTTCATGGAAAACTAATTAGTAAATAAATGTATGATAACTATAGTGCTTCGCACTATCTCACACTTATGCTTGCAGAACTGTCAACAACCATAGAGTTGAGTAAAGCAACCATAGAAATTAGTGTCATGTATTGAGTGAGCCAATCCTTAAATAACACAAGGAGGGAGGTCGCATATGAAACGAGATGACACAGGCACACAAGTATGAGACACGGATAAATAATCACACCAAAACATAGAGTTGAGTCAGAGATTATACAAACTCTATATTCCTAAGGTCAGGAAAGTTAACAGCTACTACAGCCATTGCCGCTTCATTAATAGCTACTTGCTTCCACATCTCAGGGCTCCTCTCCTTCCTATCAAGCATTCCTCTTTCTTCTATTTGTGCAGCTTGTACCAAATCATCAGTTGTAATCTGGAAAAGTGCAATAATATATTCAGTACTATACTACTATCCAGGTGAAGAATCCACAAAAACAAGAATTGGAAGTTGCAACCGCTAGTCTGCAAGTGATGGTGTAAGTTAAAGAAAATGTGTAACCGGACAAAGGCTTGGGAAAATGTGCCACAAAGTGTCACCGATGGGTCTAAGAATGAGAATTTTACACTAAAGGTAATTCAGGTTGTCAAAAAAATGTGTTAATTTCAGTGTGTATGTAACATTACTATGTATTCCTTCAAAAACAAACGAGGCGGGACTTGATACCCACTTTCTACCTAGGACTTCCCCAGAACCCATTATAGGAGTATCAGTGTATCATGCATGTAGCATGTGTTGTAACTTGTATGTGAGACAGCAGAATCAATGTTAGTGCTCTCACATCAAAGTCAAAACTATAGAGCGTGTGGAAAATATAGGAAACTTAATATACAATGTTTGAAATTAAGGATTCATGCAAGGAATTTCCCCAGAACCCATTATAGGAGTATCAGTGGGACTGGGAGTATCATGCATGTAGCATGTGTTGTAACTTGTATGTGAGACAGCAGAATCAATGTTAGTGCTCTCACATTAAAGTCAAAACTATAGAGCGCGTGGAAAATATAGGAAACTTAATATACAATGTTTGAAATTAAGGATTCATGCAAGAATTTCCATATTTAGTATAGTGCTTAACATAAAACCTTAAAGGTTTCTTGTAATACAATAAATAAAGCTCCCATCTTATTTCTTTTATAACCATCGGGATCATGCCAATTTCAGCATGGTGATCTCTGGCACCCAACTACTTGCTGATATAAATCTGATTATCTTACTCAAGTACTAACATGTCAAATCCAAGGCACCTAAATGTGAGGCTTCCTAAACTCTCTACACGCATGCTCAAAACATATGAAAATTTCAATCATCATCAAAGAATGACATCCAACTGTGGTTTATTACCAGTAGCAGGTCAAGATTCATCTTTTCTTACTAATTACTGCATTATTTTTTAAGCGCAGTCAAGTTCCCCACTCTTGCAACTGACTCTTTGTAATAAATACCGCTCCAAGGTTTTCCGTTATCCCATTGACAGAAGGGCAAACTAAAAAAAAAAAAACTGACCAATGAATTAGAGAGAGTTCAATTTTACAAGAACTACAAAAATGATGAAAGCAACACCTCAGTTCTTCCATCGCGCATCATGTTAATAGCAGCAACCTCAATTATGTTGGCAAGCTCAGCACCAACCATTCCATCAGTCATACTGGCAACAGCCATGTAGTCCAGATCCTCAGCCATAGGCTTCTTACGAGCATGGACCTGTCACCAGAAAAGAGATGAAAACCAAATAAGAAGTAGGAATTCTGGTAGGAGTAATTTCCTAGTGTTTTCCTCCATATTTTAATACATTACAAAGCTAAAGTTTTCAAAGTGTAATATGAACTCAATCAAAAAGGAAGAGCAGTGATTCACAAAAATGAAAATTTTTAATTTTATTTTCATCCTATTTTCTTTTCGCTCTTATATTCCTCCATGTTTTCCTTATAAACCAAACAAGGAGAAGTGTTTTATTTTTTTTATCCCTCACCAAGTCCATGAACCAAACAATGCCTAAATAATTATCTGTGTTTGGTCCTCGCAATTAGATACTAGCATTTGTTAACGCTGAAAACATGAAGTCAAGTGTTGTTTATCAAAAGTCCTACCAAACTCCCCATAAATAGTGAGTAGTAAATTATGTTGATTGGTCATTGTTATAACCTTTCTCCCCACCACGTGAGAGTTACTTTTACCCAATTAGAAGACCAAGAATTAGCCCAAAATTCCTAGTTTGCACGTGTATTTCCCTAGTTAGTACATATTATCAGACATATGTATACCCTTATACATCATACTATCATTTAATCTAGTTTTCCCCCTAGAAATGTTGCCACCTCCATCCTTGGTAGGAGAGACTTTAAGAACCTAGAAGATGGAATATAGGTAGGAGAGACTAGTGGAAATCATGCTATGACACTGGACAAGTATGAAGCATTGAGGAAACACACCTTTAGAATTTCAATGCGGCCTATTACGCCAGGTTTAGGAATATATATTTTCCGGTCAAACCGTCCAGGTCTCACAAGTGCTGGATCTAGGATATCGGGTCTATTTGTGGAAGCAATGGTGATCACATTCCCTCGTCCTTCAAACCCGTCCAAGCAAACTAGGAGCTGGAGTACATGACAACATTAAGCATAATACCATCACTGCATTAGCCAGAAGTAAAAATAATGGATCAAATTCAAGGTAATGCAATCTGCTCTAACCTGATTAAGAGTGGCATCCCGTTCTTGTCCACCAGACCCCTTAATTAAACCACGTTCCCTTCCAACAGCATCCAACTCATCAATGAAGACAACCGATGGAGCCTGTCCACAATGACACAACCACGACCATATGCATGGTTGTCAAATCGCAAGTCAGTTTGCCAAAATTATGAATTGCGACTAGTATCAAATAGAGAACCATAAGATTCACCTTTTTAAAAAGCATAAAATAGTATATGTATGACCCATAAAACACATGTACATTGTTTTAAATCAATATTTTAAGAAAATAAAAGAGTAAACTATAACCTAACACAAGTTTCATGCAATATCAAGGCTCGATATATTGAATATTTCAACCTAAGACTTCAAAGTTCACAATTATAATCGTGAATGGTATCAAGTTGTGTAAAACTAAATCGACTCATGAATCAACAGATACGATAAGAAGCTAGAAACGCAAGTTGATGACAACAAAACAGAGAAAAAATGGATATGATCCTCGACAATGATAATAAGACATAATCCCCAACAAATCCATAGTAATCATAGAAAGAAAAGTAAGTGATGCAGAAAAGCTACAGTAAATGCTTACATTTTCCCTTGCTTCTTGGTAAAGTGCTCGTACACGAGAAGCACCCACCCCGACATATATTTCCACAAACTGGGAGGCAGAGATGGAGAAAAAGTTCACACCAGCCTCACCAGCAACAGCTTTTGCTAATAATGTCTTCCCCACCCCAGGGGGGCCACAAAGAAGTATGCCACCTGATAAAGCAATATGTGACAAATAATTCACACCCAATGCATTGTAGGGTATACTGCTACAATAGAGAATAAAAAATAAAAAGAAAAAAGAAAGTGAATCAATAGAAATTTTATGTAAGTACACCAGGAGATTAAACTGAGTCTCATTCCAGCATCCATTACAAATAGAATGATTATTCTTTATATCTCATAAGAAAGCTAAGTGTGCTATTAACGTCAAAAGTTGCCTCAAGCAGATTTCCCATAGAAAATAAATGCAGGTCAGAGCATAAGAATTAAATTTCATTTCAAAGAACTACACTATTTATCAAATTTGAAAGTTCACATGATCTAACCTGGTATCCGCACCCCTCTCCGACGGTACATTTCCCCATGGGTGAAGAACTTCACAATCTCCTCAAGCTCAAGCCTTATTTTCCCGAGACCTGCAACATCCGAAAACTTCACATCCACACCTCTTTCCAAATACTGAGGGAGTCTTCTATTCTGTGCCCGACGAACACGAGCACCAGATTTCATAAACTGCATAGCCATCTTCATATATGGATTTTTCTCTCCTTCACCTTGCTCATCCTCATCTTCTTCTACCTCGATTCCTTCCATTTCCTTCTCTAGCTCCCTCATCTTCTTCCTCTCATCCGCCTCTGCTTTCTCAATCTTTAACCTATCATCGTAATCCTTCTTTTGCCTCTTATAGCTTAAAACAACCGTACGATAGAAAATGAAGAAGAACACAAACCCAAGTGCAGTAGCAACATTTGAATCACTCGCCAAATTTTCCCACACATTGGCCATATGTTGATAATTCCTACGAGCTTGACGTAAAGACTCTTCATACTTTATCTTCTTTACCTCACTCTTTCTTTTCCTCTCTTCCATTTTCTTCTGCATTTTAATTGCTTTCTCCATCATCTCTCTTTCTTCCTTCATCCTCGAAATATCCTCATTTCTCCTCCTTTTCAACTCTTCTCTCACCCTCTTCACCTCCAACGCCTTCTTCGACTGTGGCTTCGATTTAAGCAACGAAAACATCCAAATAGGAATTTTGGATAAGAACCCTAAATAAGGGGATGGAATTTCAGGCTTCTTAACTGGTGGAGTATAAGCATTTACACATACAGAATCAATACCCAACTCATCCCATGATTCCCAAAACTTCCTATCACTATCTACCGATGGTAATACAATCCTCATAACCCTAGAATCCTCAAGAACTGCTAAAACCACCTCTGGCCTTTGCTTTAAACCTATGCCTGAGGGTTTAATTATGTGTTTAAGCTTTCCTTCTCGTTTCAAATCCAATAATTCCGTGTACGGAATCCGACTGGTCACAACGGGAAGTCCTTGCGACCATGATTTCAGTTCCTTGGGTGTTAATGCTTCAACCCTTTTCGCAGAACGCTTCTTTTCAGAAACTTTTGCCGCTATAGAAGGTTGTGGAAGAGAAGCTGAGATTACAGTAAGAGTTACAGACAGTTTGAGTAAATTCAATTGATTTTTCCTAGATTTTGATTCTTCGTCGGCTTTTGAGCTCCCAACATGGCAAGTGATTGGTTGGCGAAGCACAAGTGATTGTCTAATTCTACGAGTTTTGGGATGTTTAAGAGAAGTGAAAGAGGGCAGTAGTGAAGAACTCAAAATGCAATGACAGGCCATGAAATTCCTAAGAAAAATTCAAGAGAAGTTTGGGAATTGAGAAAGTTTACATTTTTAGGCGTAGGTATCGAAGTGAGTCGAACTTGATCGAACTGCCATTGTTTGAGAGGTACGTATATACGAAAATTTCAGAATTAGGGCTTCAAAACAGCCCTAATTCCTTGTCCCTGCACAATAGAGAAGATAGGGAAGAGATATGTATATAGGACTGTATTGGTATCTCTATACATACATTGCGTGTTTGAATATATATATATACTTTTATATATATATATATATATAGAGAGAGAGAGAGAGAGAGAGAGAGAGAGAGAGAGAGTAGACGTGAAAGTGTAGCTTCAAGGAATGGATATGGGGGACGGAGCGATCTAAGAAACGATTTGCAGAACTCGGGTAACTCAAGTGATAGCGAGAGATTGTACGACGTCGTTTTACGAAGAGCGATTTGCAGAACTCGGGTTACTCAAGTGATAGCGAGAGATTGTACGACGTCGTTTTACGAAGAGGTGAGAAGACTAAACCGCATTGCGGATTTGCAGTTCATAGACTTGACATATTTGCCTGAAAGGCTGGGTTGGGCTTGGGCCTAACTTTGGGGCCATGAAAGGCAGAGAAAGTAATGCTTGCGATGTGGGACACATAAAACATCTCCGTAAAGTTGTTTACAACATTTTCACGACGTCGTACAATCTCTCACTTTGATGTTTTATGAAGATTAGCGAGCAGAAAGTGGCATTACCCTAAATTTTGTTTTAGAGAATCCCTGCCCCTTTCCCTTATCTTTATATGCTCGCTTGTCTTGTTGTCCTTGTTTGAACTTTTCAATATCTCTCTCCATTATTAGGGCTACATCTTGAACATTGGCCACGTTCGGTTATTGGAGAGTATCAACACGGCTGCGAATATTATCTCTCAATCCCTCCTCAAACTTTCGGGCTTTGTCAACTTCACTTGGAACGAATCAGTGTGCAAAGCAGAGCAAATCATTGTATTTTGTAGCATATTCGTTAACAGACATATCATCTTATTGTAGATTAGCAAATTCCTGTGCCATTTGTGTTTTGCGCAGACGCTGGGAAATACTGCTTATTGAACTCTTTCTCAAACCTTTTCCACGTCTCTGGCAGTCCTTGGGCAAGTTGATTGGTCCACCAATTTTGAGCTCCCCCCTTAAGGGTATCGGCGGCACACATAATCTTTTCATCATCGGTGCAATCCACGGCTCGGAAAATGCGATTCATATCCATTAACTAACGATCGGCTAATGACGTATCCGGACCTCCCTCGAATTGAATTGGCTTACACTTATAGAACTGTTCAATAATTCCCCGCTCTTGTCTTGGTTGAGGGTTCGCTGGTCTTTCACCTTGCACGAATACCCGTTCACTTACCGATCTCACAAAATTACTCACTGTGTCTTCTAAATGGTCCATCCTCAAGTGAGGTGAACGTTCTCAGTTTGGGTCTACTATTTCTTACCCGCCAATCAACTCACATAAATACTATGCATGCTACACCAATATAACATGCAACTATTATATCTTATACCCTTATGTATTTATGTAATGCATCTAATTACTCATCATAATCAAGTTCACTCAAGTCGTCGTCTCTCATACCCAAAGTTCTAAGCCTATTGCTTTTGATACCACTAAATGTCACGCCCCGGAACTGGGCATAAGATTCCAGTACACTTGGTACGCCACCTAGGTACGTCCCATGTCATTAAAGTTCCATAATAATTTTTAATAAAAGTTTTGACTCAAGAACTCAATACATTTCTAACATTTTCAAAGAGATTTTATAAATACATTTCCAAACACACCCTAACAAAGTTCTTTTTCGAAAGAAACACTCTTACGGTTCAAAGGGGTCCCAAAGGTACCCTCATGCTTAATTAGAAGTAAAACAAAACACCCGAAGTAGTAAAACTAAAAGAGGTGCAGGGGATATTTCGACCGGTTGAGCTGCCCCCTTCAACTAGTCGAATGACCCTAGGCAGAATCCTTCCTTACTGCATAATTTTGCCTAGAGATACTCAACTACCTCGAATTTTCAACACTTATAAACACTTTTAAATATCAAGTTAACATCCAAAACATGTATAAAAAAAACACTAATAAATCAATCTCTTGGGCTCCAAGAATTCATAACCACCAATAAAACAAATTTAGCAATTAAATGTAAAATCCATTTCGAGTCGAACTTTTGAAGTAAAACTCCAAGTTCGTCGCCCAAACCAAACCAACTAAGATTGGAAGAGTCACACATACCCAAACTAAACTAACAAAACACAAGCCATATATTACATGATCCAAAATCCAAGCTAGGAAACCAACTACACAACTAGGACAAACAAAACTTGAATCCAAACTACTAATATACAAAATATGAACTAAGGATTAAGCTAGTACCATAAGTTCCCAACTTAAAACCAATTACAACTATATTACCAGTTTAAGTCCCAAAATACAAAGTTAACGACATTAACTATAACCGTTCCCAAGTCCCACGTATCCTCGCAGACTTTCATTTTAATTTCTTCGATGCCCCACCTTTATCACCTACAATAGTTATTCAACCACCACTATACTATATCAGCTATATGCTGGTGAATGACAACAATTATAAACATGAATAACAAGCATGCCCAATCTCATCTTTTACACATAACTATGGTCTCTAGGAACACAAGTACCGGCCACCCTTTCATGTTAGTCCGTGACTACTCCATTAGTCTGCATGACTAACCGAGACCCACGCCTCTCTCATTCAGACGTGCTACCTCATAGACAAACGACACCTAGTCACATTCTCGATGACAAGTACAAGTTCCTCTTCGACCCACATTAACAACTCAAAATGCTCAAATAGTCATTTCATCGTGCAAGTTCACAAATTATATGTGAGCTAGCAAGAATTATTCTAAACATGTAAGTTCTAAGCTAAATCATTATGCTTAGCATCACATAGATAACTTCAAACATCTAATTATTCATTTTCCATAATCATTGTCACTAACCTCAAGGATTTCGCTCCTACTTGTAGAATTAAGAGTCTGGTAAGTTCCACGTATAAATCATATACAAAAATACCCAAGTTACAAGCTAAACCCTCGAATTGGGTCACGGAAAAACTGACTCAGAATTCAATAAGATTAGCACAATCGCGTTAGACTCGCCTCCAAGAGTCCAAAATGTAGCATGTTTTGAGAATGGACGTCAAACGGCACGTCGTTTGTCGTCGCGAGCGTCGTCGAGTTTTCCGCCGATATAACTCTCGCATCTCCCTTCTGTAAATATCTTGTCTAAGGAATGAAGAAGAAGACTCATACTTGGTGAGTCATGAGACACTTGTCTTTCATCAAGTAAGTCTAACTTTGTGATTCTATTATGACCTCCCCAAAGTTTTACTAGTTTTACAATTATACCCCTATTAGTTATTAAAGTTAGTAAAACTATCCCAAACGTAAATGGGTTTTTGTTTATGTCACGTATGAGTCTCATAAATGGTCCCACATAATATTATGAAGTTGCTAATTAACCTACTAATTATGCAACATGTCCAATTCGTTCTCACAAAGGTATCCCTAACGCACCATAGAAGTGGTCTCTAGCGATTAACATATTAATAAAGCATCATAATAAAATAATCACATATGCCTTAATAAACATTTAAGCACGTAAGAATTATTTCCCATATTTGTCCCATCACACCGGGACCTCTCATAACTATCCCAAACTGGGACTGCCACTTGGCCAATCTCTTGGTTCCAAACTAGACACCCCTAAATCATCTTAGTGAGTTAAACTCACTTAACACATATAATCACATCATTATTATAATGTTAATGTGCGTGCTAAATACAATTAAATATAACTCGTAGGAGCGGGTATTACATCCCTATTGGTTAATGAACCAAATGATTGTAGTGAAAATAAACTTAGGGGTCCATCTTACCACCAAGTATGGACGAGAATCATGAACCAACTTTTGTTAATGGATTCGAGTTTTTCAACATTAATACATAAAGTATTGAAATCTATGAATTATTCAAACCATCCATAGCTTTAGTTGGTCAATACCGATTTTGGCTTTGTGGGACTCATTAAAAATGGGTTATGACCATGTGGATCATTTTATGGCAACATTATGATGAAGAAGAGAAACAATCTATTGGCTAAATTTGATTACTAATTCGGTCAATGAATTAGTTGGACTGAATGGCCGAACATAAATATCTCAGTATATAAATGGAGAAAATTTGGGCGCGATAGTAGAAATTGGCCCTTTCTGTAATGGTCAAGACATGGTTCTTGATTGTGCTTTGATCATGATTGTTTCGAAGTGAAAGGGTATTACCACGCAAAATGGCCAGAGCCAGTTAATAAAATAGGTTTTGTCATACCCCAACCTGCCCTGGCAGGCTAGGACACGTGTAACAAGGAATTACCAAATAAAATGCCTCTTAGTAACAGTAAAACAAGAATTGAACCTAATAAAATGACTTTCTTGGATTAAAACAGCCCAAGGGTAAAATTTTCGTTAAGAAAATGTTCCCAAATTTTATATCAAAAGATAGCCTTGCGAGTCTCGATTCCAATGCAAAAAAAGGGCACATGAATCCGAATTTTCTAGAAAGAGTTATGACTGTTTTCGTAAAAGTCGTCATGTTGAAAATATACTTGCGAATTCCTTGTTTTCTAGCTACTAACTAAATAATAAAATAAGAATAAAGTTTTAAAATCGTCGAATGATACTTGGGCAGAGTTTGTCACTCCCCAAATCGCACATACGATTCTAGGACACGTGGCACGCCACCAAGGCACGTCCCCATGTCATTAGAGCTCCATAAAACACTTTAACAAAAGTTTTGACTCATGAACTCAAGAATCTTTAAACATTTTTTAGAGGTTTTTATAAACACATTTCCAAACACACCCTAACAAATCTCTTTTCCAAAAGTAACACTTTTGTAGTTCATAGGGGTCCCATATGTACCCTCATTCTAAATTAGAAGTAAAACAAAACACCCAAAGTGGTCAAACCAAAAGTCATGCAGAGGGTATTTCGACTGGTCGTGCTGCCCCATTCGACCGGTCGAATGACTCCTGGACAGAATCCTTCATTGCTGCAAAATTTTGCCTAGAGATCAAACTACCACATCGAATCTTAACACTACTAAACACTTTAAAATATCAAGTTGACTTCTAAAATATGCAAAACCATCATTGCATTATAAATCCAAGCTCCTTGGGTTCATTACCAACATTAAAACAAGTTTAAGAAAGATTAAATTGAAATCCAACTCATTTCAAACTCATTGAGTATAACTCCCGATTTCGTTGCACCAAACCAAACCAAACAAGGCAACCACTTGCCGCAACGCTCCCAAACTGACTAACTGAACCAAAAACCATACATTACATGTACTAAACTTGTTAACTTGCTATTACAAAATATAAAGCTCCCAAGATATAAGTCTACCCACATTACTAGAATGTTACAAGGTTTTGAAGTTAAACAACAAACTTAACTTATCAAAACATAAGTTACACACAAACTAATTACATAACTCCCAAGATGCAAGTTAGGGAACCCATATTACAAGTCTTAACCAAAAGTACGAAGTTAACCACATTAACCATAACCATTCCCCAGTTCTCGCGTTCCTTGCCAATTTCCATTTTCACTTCCTTGAAGCTCCATCTTTATCGCCTACAATGGTTATTTAATAACCACTACAATATTTCAGCTATATGCTAGTGAATGCCAACAATTATAAACTTGAATAATAAGCATGCTCAATCATATCTTTTTTACACATCATTATAGTCTCCGGGAACGAAAGTACCGGCCACCCTTCCACGTTAGCCTGCGACTACTCTATTAGTACGCATGACTAACTAAGACCCACACCTCTTTCCGTCAGACGTGCGACCTCATGGCCATTAAGGCACCTTGTCACATTTCTGATGACAAGTACAAGTTCCCCTTTGACCCAATTAGACAACTCAATATGCCTACATAATCATTACACCGTGCAATTCACAAATTATATGGGTCTTATTAACCACATGGGTTTGCCCACTAATAACTAAACATGTTAATTTCTTTAAATAATCATGCTAATCATCACAAAGATATTTTCAAACAAGGAATTATCCAACTTCCACAATTATTGCCACTCACCTCAAGGATTCTACTCCTAAACGCAGAATTAAGAGCCTAGTGATTCCCAAGTACAGTCTTATACCAAAAATTATAGATTATGAGCTAAACCCCCAAATAGCGCGTAGAAAAATTGTCTCAAATTAAATGTAATAAGATTTGTACCACTGTGTTAGACTCACCCCTAGGAGTCCGAAAATGTAGTCCATTTAGAAAGTCGATATCAAATGGTATACCGTTAGCCTTCGTGAACGTCACCGTTAACGTCGTCAAATTTTCGTCGAAATTTTCTTCAATCTCTTCTGTCAATGTGTATTACAATGAGGATGGTGACTAAGGTCATGACTCATTAGCCACATGTCAACCTACATGTGATTCCAAGTTTGGCTTCTATGGTTACCTCCCCGAGTTTTATTAGTTTTACACATATACCCCTGTTATAACTGAAACTTATTAAAATTATCTCAAACTTAAATGAGTGTTTGTCTATGTCACGTATGGGTCCCATAGGTGGTCCTACATAATTTGTGAAGTTGCTAATTAACCTACTAATTATGAAACGTGTCCAATTCGTCCTCACAAAGGTATTCCTAACAGACCATAAAAATGGTCTCTAACGATTAACATGCTATAAATTCAACATATTAAAATACTCACATATGCCTCAATAAACAGTTAAGCACATAAGGATTAGTTTCCATATCTGTCCCATCACACGGGGACCCATCATAACTGTCCCAAACTGGGACTGCCACTTAGCCTATCTCTGGGTTCCAATCTGGACACCCCTAATCACCTTAGTGAGTTAAAACCCACTTAACACAAGTAATCATATCATTAATGAAATGTTAATATGCGTGCTAAATGCAATTAAATTCTGCCCACAGAAACGGGTGTTACATAGTTTCCCCTATTACAACACCATTCCCCATGTTAAACAAGAATTGAAATACCAAAACATCACCAAAACACTTGGAAATGCTTTCAAAACTTCAATCCACAATTCATATTACAGGGATTTAATTTAAAACCAAAACATAAACTTATCTTCAAAAATCTAAACACTAGGAATATAACTACTCATCTAAACTCATTTACATATGAACATATTAAACATAAACCATTAATCTCGAGATATCCCAAAATCCCCACAGTTCAATGCTTCTCACTGTGATGTTCATCTGAACCTGCATGGTCATTAGCCCCAAAATCGAATAAGTTTTCGCTCAGTGAGTACGTGGTACTAATCATGCATTTGGAGTATTTAATGAATCATAACACCAATTATGCAATCACAACAATAAATGGTCGCAGGCGTGTCAAGTAATCAATCACTATCGTTCTGGGCCCCTGAGTCCAGGCCATTCTCACTTTTTTCCGTCGCATATAGCAAAATCGCACTCATTCATTTGTGACCGTAGTCAATTTGTTGTGGTCGTCACCACTATCCCCTTTTCTCGGAGGATTTCATCATCTCCCTATCCCTTATATATGGGCTAACTAATGGTGATTATCACTTGAGACCCTTTGACCCAAATAAGCATATAAGCAACTCAACATGTCAACATGGCAATTTCATCATTTTGGACATATTAAACAATAAATATTCACATGCTTTTCTACTTAATCACAATTAAGCATTTTAATAGCAAATAAATAACATTAAATATCCAATTTTGGGATTAGGACACTCACCTCAACGATTTAAATAGCAAATTAATAGCCTAAAAGTTGATCCCTAGCAAGACCAGGTCAAATAATATTCCAAATGTGTTCCTACACATAGTTGGTAAACTAAATGTTACCAATTCATTTGGGTCATGAAAAATCTATCGTTTAAACTAAAAATAAATTATACCAAAAGGTTAGGCTTACCCTCACAAGTCCAAATATGGCTTCTGTTTTAGGAGTGAGTATCGTACAGTGAAGAAACGTCGCGAAGTCGAACGAAACCGTCGTCACTTTGTTCCCTTCTCTCAGCTAAACTCTCTGTTACTTTTTTTCTTTGTTTTGATGCCTACTAACTAACTGACTAACACATGCTCATATATTAGAGGATATGTTATAATTTTACCATATTTCTATTTACACCCCCATAAGTTTCTAAAGTCCTATTATGAAACCCCCCTAAACTTTATATTAACTACCAAATATCTAACTGAGTATGTGTCTATGTCACGCATGGGTCCCAAAAGTGGTCCCAAATATTTTATAAAGTTGCTAATTAGCCTACTAATTATAGACCATATTCCAATTCGCCCTCACATGGGTACCCAAATTGGCACCATAAAAGGTCATAACTAGCAATAAAATATTCAAAACAATTAAACAATTATTCATTTAATCACATAAATGCAACTAAATACAATTTATCTACTCTGGACCTCCCGTGGGTACCATTTCACATCTGTCCAACTGTGCCCTTATCAAAGCACATATCACATCAGGGTAACTAGAACTTACCTAAATATCACATGCAATTAATTATACTAATTAATGCATGAAAAATAAATATTACTTCCATTTTATGTGTACGGGTATTACAGGTTCGAAGCATAGGGGCCATTTAATAAAATAGGTTTGATGATGTTTAGAAAGGACTATCTTCGAATTTTAGTTAGTTATGCCAACTTCGATAATGTTTACTATGTATAATTCGACCCTTTGAGATATTCAGCCTTTCGAATACATTGAACTTTATTCGAATTTCTCCATATGTTTATCATTTCTCCATTGATATTTTGCCAATTATGTTCAAAGTTGGCTCTCAGCGTTGATATCAATATTTTATTTTGGCTTCGGTGTCCTTTATATGTAATAATTTATCTTCTTTCCCAACATTTTTATCTTCTAATATGGCTTTTGGCTGCATGAGAGGTAGATTTCAGCTCAAAAGTCAAAATATTTTGTTCCCTTTTTTGCCCATGAATTCAGAACTAGCATTTTACTGATTGGATATTTAGAACCAAATTGGTTTTGTTGGAGCTCTGATCTTACGGGAATTGTTAGTTTTTACTTTATTACTCAGTGTCCAGAAGAATTTGTGTTGTCCCTTTGAATTTTAATTTTATATGTTGAACTTTGATGGTCGGATTGGTGAAATTTGCCTTTCTTGTCACCCCAATTCTTATGCTCAATCTATGTACTTATGCATAAAGTCTGATTTGTTGATAGTTCATTTCAAAACAATTAAAACTAAATTTGGGACTGTTAGCTAAAATAAGCTTGTGTCTACTAGAAAAGACTATTGCATACCATGAGGTCCATGACTGGGCAAATGGATTTTTTATTCTAGAACTGGATGTGTCATTAAGCAGAGAAGGATAGCATTAGGGAGTTAGTTTTCCTTCTCTAAGGCTTTGTTTGGTGCATGGATTTTGTGAGTAAAAAGAGAGGGGAAAAGAAAACCCATCACTCCTATTTGTACCAATACCGCCATTGAACCAGTCACTACGGTATACAGCTACCTACGGGCACCGAGCTATGTGCATAGCAGCACGCAGCCTCGCCACTAGTATATAAATATATAGAGAGAGAGAGAGAGGCAAAGCCAGGATTTCAATTCAATGGGGGCACGCTTACATGGGGGCTCGGGGGCAGCGTCCCCGGCCAATTTTTTTTTGAATATGTAAAATGCTTTCAAGCCTTAAAAATTACATGATTGTTATATGTGATTCACGTGTAGTTGATTAAGTGTAAAAGTGAGATTTTTGAGTTTAAAAGGGGTAAATTTAGACAAATTCAAAGATCAAAGTAAAATTTGAGTAAAAATTAGACAAATTCAAAGACCAAAGTGAGATTTTTTAGTTTAAAAGGGTAAATTAAAAATTCAAGAAGGGCACAAATACATATAATCTCAAATATATAGGGTAAAAAGATAAATTCCAAAACTTCAATGGGGGAACGTGCCCCCACTAGCCCCCACATCCCTCTGTCAATGTATATATATATAGAGAGAGAGTACCCTACAGATGTGAAAGTAGGGGTACTGTACACAGCTGAGTTGCTCAACAAGGGCTCGCGGCTCGGCTCGACTTGTATAATAAACAAGCCAAGCTTGAGCACACATGGGCTCGGCTCGATAGGCTCGCGAACAGTTCGATTAAGGCTCGTATAGTAGGCTCATGAAAAATCTCTTTAATAGGTTTGATAAGAGCTTGTTTAGTTATATATATGATAATTATAAAATAATATATATATATGTGTGTGTGTATAATGTAAAGTATTTAAAATTGAAAGAATAGTGTATAGATATATGATAATTATAAAAAATAATATATGTCGCGCCCGTCCCGAAGATTGGGGATATTCCCTTCGAGGATCGCGACTGTTACGTTGATAGACGTGTGAAAGTATGGGGAAAGGTACGTGAAAGTGGGAGTAGGGCCGAGTAAGAGTTCAGAGTCACCATCTAACATTTATTCGGGAGTTAAGATCCTTGCAAAGATAATTGACACGATCATCTTTGACTTTTGAAAAGCGTTTTGGGAAAGTAAGGCCCTTTAAAAGTATGACTCGAATAGTCATGCAAAGCCAGAGTTCTTGAAGTGGGTTCGGGGACTTGATTGTGTCGAGGGAAAGTATTAGGCACCCTCGAGCATCCGTGATGCACGGTTGCCGATTTTAGTGGTTTTTATAATAGTGGGGCATAAGTAAGAAGTAGTAGAATATGTATACAATAAATTAAACTCGAGCGCCCGTAACACGTGGTCGCCGATGTATATATCTCGACTCAAGATTAGTAAAAGATATTTAGAATGTGAGAAAGTATAAGAAGTGCATGGTTATGACCGTACCCTAGTAAGGGCTGCATACGTATCTCGACTCGAGAATCAGGTCGTACGCAGTTCTGTGCTGTGTATATGTGTATGAGCATTTTGGTCGATCTAGATCGTTAGTGTGTAAAATAGTATTTTGAATAAAGTCAGTGTAGTTAGGAACTTTAACATGTATAGTGTAGTCCTAGACTTTAACCTTGAGAAAGTAGTGAGTTATGAGAAAGTGTTTTGAGTAAAAGTCGGAGTAGATCTGTCACGTCCCGAAAACCGAAGCGCGAGGAAAGAGAAAGAGATAGAGAGAAAAGAATTAAAATTCATACACAGGTGCGGAAGCGACATTGGGATCCCATGGAGATTTCTATTATGATGACTCGCTAACAAATAAGCCAAGAGGGGCTTACATGTCAACGAGTCAGACAGAGGTGAGGACCTTAGAGAATTTGGCTTAACGAGTCCAACCAAAATGAAAGCATTAAAAAATTTAATTAAAAGACTTTCCGGGCAAGCACTAGATCAAGGAGAGAAGGAAAAATTACAATGAATTTGATAAAAGGGTCATTTTTGACAGTTGCTGAATTTTAAAACACTTGTAAGTAACTATATCTTTGCAATTTTCACATTCTGTTCACATATGGCCATGTAAAATTCGATTCTGCACAACTTTTGTCTAATGACATTTTTTTCAATTCTACACCATTTGGGCGGAAAATTGAAATAACAGTAGCAGTTTTTATTTGACAGCAACTTTGACAGCTTTTTGACAGCATTTCGAAACATACCCAACTGTGCTAAATTCTCGAGTTTAAACATCAATATATGATTAAACAAGTCTTAAATGACATATAACATGAGCCTAGACCAAACAAAACTTCATGTACTCGAAATTTATTAAAAACGAGAAGTGAAAGAGATAAAGAGAGGAAAAAGGGGAGAGGGAGAGAGATATAGGGAGAGAGAAAGAGGGAATGTATTCTAAACACACACACACACACACACACGTGTATTTTCACATTCGGAAATATTTTAAAAATACATATATACATAATTCCAACATAAGTAAAAGAAAAGAATATTTGAGAAAGGGAAAGAGATCAAAGAATGTGATGAAAAGAAAGAGAATGAGAGAGATTTAGAACATTTAAATGTTTGAAACCTTGTTGGAATTAAAAGAGGGGTTTGATCCGGCAAGGACCCAACTATAAAATGAACTAAACTACAACAAATGAACTCTCATAAAAGCAACTACCCAAACCAATCCGTCAAGGATCCAAACAAAAGGGAAAAACAAACAATGGACATGTAAATCAAAAAGACAAGAACTTAAAGAGGTTCAACGACCTCGGAAAGTAAATACATTATCATAAAGTGAGTTCAACAATTGAAAGAAATAACTATGAGAGCAAGGGCTAACACTCGTCCATCAAAATACAACAAGGCTTCCCCAAAAGACTAAATTTCACCTGGAAAATATCCATATACACAACTAAGCATGAGTCTTCAAAATAGAACAAAAAGCCTCATAGTTCACGCGTCGGGTCACATAAGCCCTTTGCCCTTATCAAGCTCACCTGAAAAATGTTTTGTCGTTTTTATGAGAACGACGGCTCGTAGAAAACATTGTAACAAGCCTATATGTTATCCGTGACTAAAATGAAATGAGGTGCAATGCATCGCCACCACAGCTACAATGAAATGATTAGAGCCTCACGGCTATGCGTGATATATGCACATCTCTCTCGTTACCGGACTATGAGCCACCCACGCATGGGGTATAGCATACAAACTTTCGGGAGCTACCCGAATATAGTTTGGAGTTTGAATGTTTCTAAGGGTCATTCTCCCTGTCTCACATCACAACCCACGTTCGGATTTTCTTAAATCAAATTCCCTCACATGGGGTTTTTCTCTCCCTTTCAAACAAAACCTTTATGTCGTGATACATGAATGCTTGCCGATTAGGCTTCAATGCACGTGATGCTAACAATGACATTAAGGATGATTCACCATAATACATTAGGCAATAAACTATTAAACATGATATCAAGAGCTTCAAAGAATGTAATTAAATTTCATAATTTAACATTCCTAGCAAGGATTTCTAAAACTAACGCCCTAGCATGCGTTTACACATAAAAGAAGCATCCTAAGCACATCTAGCATCACATAATCAAGTATAGTACAACCAAAGCATGTAAATTCACAATTAGGCATATAACCCTAAATTTACAACTTTGGGGAAAACCTAATGCATATGTCTAAATCATTCTCATGACATCATTTTAATTACATTTAACACCCCAAAATCACAACTAGTACAACCAAAGCATATAATCCACATTAAGGCAAAATAATCCAACATTGCAACTTTGGGGGAAATCCTAATACATGTGTCTAAGTCATTCTCTTAGCATGTTAATGAACACAAATCACCTTAGACAAGCATAACATATGGAAAAGCAACAATGTAAATCTACCTCAACCCTTAGCTCCCAAATATCAATGGCAACTCAAGAGAGCTAAGCGAATCCAAAATAACTTCAATGCTTGTGCTAGAATCTTGAAGGATGCTTCAAGTATGCACCACTAATCAAGAACAACCCAAGGTTAGGATAGAAATCATGAAACTAGCAAACCCTAGGTTGTTACAGATTGGGAAACCTTACCCACATAAGAAATTCTCCATAGAAATGGTTAGGATATGAAAGAGAAACTATATATACTCCAAGGAAACTACACAAAGTGAAAGAAGTCCATGAATAACTCAAAATTTAGAAAACTAATGAAACCCTAGAATTTGGGGGTTTCTAGAAAACTTACCAATGGAAGGATGTCAAGCCCTAGGATTGTTAGGAGAGCTTGAAGATGAAGAGCTTGACCTTCCTTAGCAATCTTGAAGTTAGAGATGGAAGAGGGCTGAAGATCTTTGAAGGTTTTGGCCTTTTGAAGCTTGAAAGAGAAGAAGAGGATGAGATGAAGAGAATGAAACGTGAGTAATGAGGGGAGAGGGGGAGTTGGCCGAATATAGAGAGTGGGGTGGGGCCCACTCTCCAGTTTGTTCCAAAAAATGAAATGTTTGGTGTTCCCACGGACAGTCTGACCCAACAGCGTGAACCCCAAATTAAATAAACACACCCACACGAATAGAAATAAATTTTAAAGCACCTGAAAGGGTAAATAAATAATATAGTCATGCTCCATAAATTTAAATACAGTCGAATAAATTTAGAGCCCACAACAGAAAAGGTAAAATTACCCAATTGCCCTATAATAAAATTCTGAAACATGACAAGATCGACCGAGCGATGAGTTTTTTGTATTTTTGTTTTTATGGTTTTTTGTCTTTTTTGTTTTATGTGCCGGAAGTAAGGGTCGGTGCCCAAAGGTTGGAAAACGTGTACTGGAAGTATGGGTCGGTGCCCAGTGATTTGAGAAACTACTGGAAGTAAGGGTCGGTGCCCAATGGTTTAGAAAAGTTCTACCGGAAGTACGGGTCGGTGCCCAAGTAATGAAAAGTGTGCTGGAAGTAAGGGTCGGTGCCTAATGAAAGTGATTTGAAAGTAGTCGTGAAGTATTTGATAAGTTCATAGATTTGTTATATTTATTATAACAGTAAGTAAATAAAGCAGTAAAGGCGGATGGACTGACTAGTGGATTTATAGGGAGGCCACACCACTAAGAGTAAGAGTTGAGGATGTTACCTGTGTAGAGGCAACTATTGAAGTTCAGTCGATGTTTGTTGAGAAAGAATGAAAGAAATCCGAGAAAGATTGCAGAAATAATCCGAGAAGGCCCAAGTCATATTTCAACACAAAATCGACTTAAATGGACGTCATGGTTGGGTCCGAAAGGGCCGGAACAGTCAGAAAAGCTATAAGTCGGGCCAGAATGGGTCCGGGCTGAATTGAGCAGGACCCGCGATGGTTAAAACTGGTATTTTTTGGGTTTGTTTAAAGCTGTGGTTGAGCTGGGCTATTGATTTACAAAGATGAAGGTGGCCTTGGTTTAGTGTTTGAGGAAAAAACAATGGGGGTTTTTTGTTTTTTTGTTTTTTGGTTTTAGGGGGGGGGGGGGGGGGGGGTTCTAGGGATTTTCCAAACAAAGCCTAAGGGAGAGATTGAATTAGCAAATTTTTTTGGAAGGGGGAATTTTGACTTTCAAAAAAATTAATTAAATAATAATAATAATAAAGTAATAAAATATCCAGATATTGTGTGTGTGCGCCGCATTCTCAGGGATTTTCGAAAAGTTACGCGGTTAAAAACTGGACCGCTGGGTTCTCGCGACTAACATAGAATTTCGAAGTCGGAATTGGATTTTTAAAACGTTGTTTGACCCACATTTGGCACCAATTATGGCAGAACGCGCCAATCGAGGTGCACTTTCCGAAATCCGGTGTTGAAATGAGACGAAATTACATGGATCCCTTTATTTTAATGTGAAGAGTATTTTTCTTCAATCAAAAAGTGACTCCTATGTAATACCCTGTATTTTCAATAATTATTTATGCAGAGAGATTTCATATACTTTCCTTAACCCTCCTTGGAATCCAACCTTCGACCGATCAAACTGCTTTCGAGCGATCAAGCATTTTTAAAGTTTAAGCGATCGAACCTTTCTCGAGCGATCGAAACCCTACCGACATAAATTTATGACATGGTCCCCACTTCAATCGATCAAACTATTTTCAATCAATCTAACTTGACCGATCTGCTCTCGAGCGATCAAACATGCTTCGATCGATCGAACGTGTAATCGTCGAAATTCCCAAGTTTTATGCAAAAACAGCCACCTGCACCCCCACCCCCACCCTTTCTATATATACACTGGTTTCGTGTGTGTGTGAGTTTTTTTTCTGACCTTTGTGAGTTTGAGAGAGTATGTGGTTGTGTTTACATATATATATATATAAATACACACATACCTATATTATACACACACATCTATATCTATATATATTCTGTCAGAGAGAGAGAACTAGAAGGAAGAGAAGAAGAAGAGAAGGAGACAGAGATAAAGAGAAGGCATAGAGAGTTAGAGGAGTAGAGAGAGAGAGAGAGAGAGAGAGAGAGAGAAAGGAGTCACCATTAAAGCTTGGAAGTTCAAGCTTTGCCAAACGCACCCTAAGTGAGTTTTTACTCACTTGGTCTCTTTATTATAATGTTTTATAAGTTCTTGGTATGATTAGGCGTATTTTAACACGTCCTTACGACGTTTATATGTTGCTGTCTGAAATCTACTGGAGAAGACGACTCTCGAGCGATTGAACTTAGTTCAATCGATCGAAGGTTTAATCGATCGAAGAGACTTCGATCGCTCGAACATTATTTTCCCTCAACCGATCGAGACATGCAGAACATGGTTTAGTCCTTAAGTTTATTATATGAGGTTCGAATGTTCGATTCTCGATTCAGACTTCTATTATGCGATTTCGGGTTAATCAGGGAGAATGTGATAACACAGATAAGTATGATTAAGAATAATGGATTAACGTAATGATGTAAGATACTATGCGGTTCATGTATGAGTTCGGTATCTGTTCATTTCATTCAGAGTAGTCAGGCCACATGGGAATTGTCATGTGTCGATAGTAGTACTGAGCTTAAGTATGTTTGATAAGTTCTGGAAATGGTACGTAGGCGGACGCCTGGTCATGATATGCTTTCACATGCGGTAGATGGTTTATATCCTTAAAGAGCAGTGGGCAGGACCATGTAGTCCTAAAGTAGCCAGATGATCCATGTTATATCCTTAACGAGTGGTGGATCACTACAAGGAAAAACCCTTGTTATGACTTTTAAAAAAAGTCATAATATTATATTTATGACTTTTTTTTTTAAGTTTCTAATCAAGTTGTAATGTTGTGTGTCATAAATAAGTTCGAGTTTGTTAAAAAAAAAATCATAAATAAGTATTTTTTTTCGACAGTTTTAAAAAAGTAGTCATAACAAATGATTACTTTCAACTTATTTATAACTATTTATTAATTAATACAGTCATAAATAATGTTTAAAAAGGTCATACGTAATAATACTTTTAGGACATTTCTAAATAAGTAGTCATAACAAATCAACGCTTTCAACTTATTATGACTATTTTTTAATTGATACAGTCATAAATAATGTTTTAAAAAGTCATAAATATTACTTTTACGACAGTTCTAAAAAAATAGTCATAACAAAAAAATACTTTTAACTTATTTATGATTATTTTTAATTGATTCAGTCATAAATAATGTTTAAAATAGTCATAAAGGCCGATTTAAGTTAAATTAGTTTCATTTAATATTCATGTACATCTAATTTCAGTGAATTTTCACATAATATTCGTGTATGCCAACTGAAATTTCACTTAATATTTGTGTACAGAGTACCTTTCCCTAATCAAGAATCTTAATTGTCCTTAACTTTAAAAAATCTTATCATATTGTATTTTTCACCAATTTTCCCAAAAAACAATTTTACGTTTAATTGATTTTATGACTCAAAGAAAGAGAGTCATAAAAATTAAGAATATTTATGACTACCCAAAAATGTAGTCATGAATAAACACCACTTACCAATCTTATGACTATTATTAGAAAAAGAGTCATATATGTCAGGAAGAAGTATTTGTTATGACTATTTTTTTATAAAAAAGTCATTACGTCAAAATTAAAAAAAAGTCATAAAAAGGGCTTTTTCTTTTAGTGGATGATTTATATCCTTAACGAGCGGTGGATGGGGATCACTGGAATACAGCGATAAGTCGTGGCAATAGATTTGATATGCCGTTGTTCAAAGCGTTGTATCATTGACATGCGGTGGATGGTTTATATCCTTAACGAGCGGGGGATGGACTGACGTGGTGTCCATGAATGTGGTGGATGATTTATATCCTTAACGAGCAATGGACATAATGATGGTATGTCTATATATGTGAAATGATTGAGTCTGTTCTTTCTAGATGGAGTATGTTGATTATTGGTCTCAGGATAAAAAGACGATAAGGGTCATGACATTGGAATACAGAGAAGAGACTATGTAATATAACTATATCTTATGACTTCATAACTTGTTATATGTTATATCATTGTTACCCTGTGAGTTTCTATTCACTCAGCTCTCAATAAGCTGACGGCCGTTATTGCCTGGACATTCCCCGTCCTGATTACCCTGTCCCTTTTACTGCAGATATTTGAGCTTATGACGACGACTACTACCCTGACGGGGATTATGCAGAGGGTGGCCCCACTAATGTCGGTTACGCTGGAGAAGGAGGTTACACTGATGATTATCCTTACGCCAGCTGAAGACTGAAGATTTATATTAGTTTTATATTTTTGTTGAACTTGTTTAGGTTGACGGGTATTTGGACATATGTTGTCTCCAGACATGTTGTGATCCTGAGGACCACACTCTGATGTTTGTAATAGACTATTGTCATTATATTTCAGTTATTTATGTTACTGTTCCTGTTTATCTTGTGGACTAGTACTGTGTGGTGTGGATATTTAGTGACTTTCACTTGTCATTTCCTATTGACCCAAAAAGGAAATTTATTTTTTCTCTATTTTTTGCTGCTCCGGGGCATGACATCCTATGGCGTGATTGGCCCAAATCTGGATTACTTAGTCGCTAAGCAAAGAAAATATCTAGATATCTATACACACGTCGCACTTCTGAATTTTCTGGAAGGCAATGCGACGAAAACTTGAACTTCCGTGATCCCTCGGCAAATGCAAAATTTTAGTTCAAAAATGGAATTCTTGAAGTGCTATCTAACTCGTATTAAGCATCTATCTTGCCAAACATGTTAATTAAAACATATTTTTTTCGAAATCTGGCATCGGATTGAGATAAAATTTTAGGGAGTCCTCGGTAATGTCACGTACTTCCATCCTATCATGAAAAATGCTTATTCTAACACCCGAAAAGCTAAAAAAGTAATCCCGGTCCCTCTCTGGCAAAATATCAGATTCGTCCGAAGCAATGATTATTTCTTCTCCCTTGGTTCGATTATGACGATTCGAAGTCTAGGGACCTTGTATTTGTGAGCTCTTCACCCGTCGGAATTGATGTACACTATATGTCCACCTCTTTGTAGGTGGGCAAAAATCTGGTGTCTACTATAACACCCGCATTTGTGTTATTTCATTTCATTACATTGTCATGATAATGTGATGTGTTGTGTCTTAAGACACCTATCAGAATGAGTTTTGACTCACGAGTTGAATTGGGTGTTTGTGTTAGAGAACCCTTTCAGACTGTGTTGATGGGCATTTTATTGTTGTGACGTCTCTCTGAGTATGGGACGGTCATTTTGGAATACTTAAATGTTTATCTGAAAATAAATGTTTACCTGTGTATTTCAATATCTGTATTATTTCTGGTTTAGAATTTATTTCTGTTGTCAGAATTAGTATCCTGGTGAGGACGAATTAACATGCTATTAATTTGGTAGGCTAATTAGTAACTTCAGAAAAGTCATGTAGAAATTTGCATTTTAGCAACCAAACAGAACTTAGTCAGAATCTTATAACTTGGAGGTTTCACTCGTAAATCTATGAATTAGCTGTATAGAAAGTTTTAGAGACTAATTAGGAGTTTTGGAAACTCGTGGGGAGGTAAACGTAATTCTCGAGAGTTTTGCCTATATATAGATAGAGATGACTTGACATATTTTCCAAAGCTTCTAACCTAAGTTTCAAGAGGAGGCCAAAAGGGAGATTTAGGAGCTTAGAGCTTTGCGACGCCAAACAACGACCTTCTGTTCGTCTGATTTCTTCTAGATTTCATATTCGAACTCCCCGAGGTAAGAGCTTCATTTTGATACCTATTAGGCCATGTTTGGCTAAGTTTTCCGAAAAGTTATTTTCTAGAATTTTCCATAAAGTTTGATATTTGGACTTTTGATCCATAGGAATTGTACTAGAAGGTTTCCTGCACATTCTTTGTGCATGAGTTTCCTTTGGATTTAATTATAGGAGCATTATCCGGAGGGGAGTAATTCAACTATGTTATTGGAATGATTTCTTGACATGTATTCATGTTGGATATGAAAAGCATGTAATAGTTTAAAGATATATATTGTGTAGTTCATATTGGGCGATTATTGATAAGTAGGCCCAATTACACGGTGAAATGTTTTGTGTACCGAGAGCATGGTGATATGTATTTGAGCATGTTGAGTTGATTTTTTGGGTCAGAAGGAGCACGTGGTCACTAAGCCATTTTGTGGAGCCAGTATAGGCATTAAGGTCGCACAATTGAAGAGAAGAATCATGGTCTTACCCTTTCGCGTGGACTTATTGGCGAGGAGTCACAGATTTGGAGTATGGAATGTGCACGTGAGTCTCCGGAGACTAGTATGAAACGTAGAGATGTGAATGCTAGCATATTTGTCATTCATGTGCATATGTTGTTTTATTCACTAAGCGTTAGCTTAAACTAATCGAATATGTATGGTTATTCAAATAACCATTGCAGGAATTAATGCTGGCGAGGAATCGCAGAAGTGAGCACGTGGGTTGAGAGTTCACTTAGAAGGAAACCTAAATGTTGATCTTGTAGTTATTTGGTTATTTTAACTTATGTAAACTTGGAATCGTAGAACAAGTCCATAATGTTATAATAGATTGTAATCTCTTGTAATTATGTTTTAGTAATGTTTTAATCTAGTTGAGGTCACTTTGAATCAAGTTTGGAGTGCGTGTTTAATCCCCGAACGTTTTCAGAAAGCTTTTAAACTTGGAAATTCTACAGAATGAGTGATGCTGCCATAAACCAGTCGACTGGTTGAGAAAACAGTTGACTGGACCCTCTTTTTCAGCAACTCACAGCATCTTTTTATGGAGGATCAGTCGACTGGGTCCCCGACACAGTCGACTGGATCGTGTGTTCAATTCAGATATTTGTTGCCTAGGCTGGACTTCAGTCGACCGTACCGTACCGGTCGACTGAATATTTGAAGCCCCAGTTGACTGGACGTAGAAAACAGTCGACTGGATTATGTTCTAAATTCAAAGTTTCTGTTGGACCGGTATCAGTCGACAGGACCGCTGATGCAGTCGACTAGACTGCTGCTTTTCAAAATGTTTTGTTTTGTTCCGCTGTGTGTGTTCTTCAAACTAATTTTTGAGAATGTTAATGAATTGGTTTAGCCTCGGTGGCGTGCCACGGGCTCCGATTCTGCTATTGTAGGATCGGGCTGTGACATTTAGTGGTATCAGAGCCTACGTTTAGAGCCTTGGGAATGAGTGACGTTAAATGTTGAGTGACGTCGAGTGGAGTGTTTGAATGTGACGATAATATTGTTATCATTGTAGAAATGCTCGTATGTTAGCATCTGTTGATTGTGTTGGTGAACTGTGCACATTTATATATTGTGGTATGGCATGCATAGTTATTATGCATCGTACTCAACAGGGTGAATATTTGAAACATCATGACTGAGCCGGTAAGAGATTTGTCACCGCATTCACAAATGGACTAATTAGTGAACATGATGGGAAATTTCGTTCAAGCTGTAAGTGAACGAGAGCAGATGAATGTTCAGGCCCCACTGGTTGAAATTCGCAACTCAATGCATCACCGGTACCAAGACCTCAACGCACCATCACAGAATAATTCCACAAAAGGAAACCGACATAGACTTGGCCGACCATTGGATGATGGCTATAGAAAGACATTTCCGTCAGGTGATATGCACTGATGAGGAGAAAATTCTTTGTGCATCCAATACATTAATGGGAGAAGCATTAGATTGGTGGAACAACGTGCTTGAACAAGGGAAGCCGACTACGTGGGAAGCATTTAAAGATGAATTCAACAGATGGCTCTTTCCACAATCTGCTTATACTCAGAAATGCCAAGAGGTTGCAAGTTTGGTTCAGGGAGACATGACTGTGAGTGAGTATGTATCATGTTACAATGCTTTGTTGCGATTTGGGAAAACTACAATTCCAACTGATAAGGATAAAACTCGTAAGTTTGAACAAGGGCTTAGGGAGAATATCTGTGGCCATGTGGACATGTTGCAACACCTGACCATTTCTTTCGTAGAGGAAGCCGCCCGTATAGCTGAGAAAAGTATTAATCGATATCGACAAGGGCAACAAGGAAAGAGATCAAATAACAATAGGGGCAAGAGTCAAGGAAATGCGAAGAAACCGTTCACGCAAGGTTTGGGATCGAATGTGAGTAGTCAAGGAGGGAGTACGTTCATGGGAGACTCGAGACCGTTATGCCTGAAATGTAACCTATGACATCGAGGAACCTGCTATCAGTTGAGCACGTGTTACCTATGTAAGCAATTAGGGCATATCTCTAGAAATTGTCCTTTGAATGCAAATTTGACCACACTGAACACCACCTCGAATGCCAAGAGCTACAATCCAGAGATGAGGGGAAAATGTTTTGAGTGTGGCCAACCGGGACATATAGCGAAGAACTGTCCAAGTAAGAGACAATCGAGAATGAGTACCGGGGCATCGAGTATGCCGAGTGGATCAAAGGCAGGGCAACGAGTAGATAAAGGAAAAGGAGTCGAACAACAACAAGGACGATGCTTCCAGCTCAGGCTGGGGAATACGAATGATACCGTCGTATTAGATATTCTTCCTGTTTGTTCGTATCCTGTACGCATACTTATGGATTCTGGTTCAACGCATTCATTTGTATCACGTGACTTCGTTAAGTATTTAACTGTTAAGTCTGAACCATTAGGATATGATTTGTGTGTATCATTGCCTAGTAGTGAACCATTAGTAACTTCTTCAGTATTCATGTTGTGTGAGATCAAGATAGACGATAAGGTCTTGAGCATTGATTTGATTCCATTAGTAGTGAATTACTTTGATGTAATCTTGGGCATGGATTAGCTGTCGGTCAATCAAGCTAAGATTGATTTTGAACAGAAATGAGTTAGTTTCTATCCGTAAGGTCAAGAGGAGTTTACTTTCCAGGGTAAGGGTGTGACCGTACCGCCGTACTTGATATCGGCGATTCAAGCAAGAAGGATGTTAAAGAAAGGTTGTTCAGGTTTCTTATGTTCGATTATTGACACACGAGTTCTTGTACCACTAGTAGAAGACATTCCAGTAGTTTGAGAATTTCTAGACGTTTTCCCAGATAAGTTACCCGACATATTGATTGAAAGAGAGCTTGAGTTCACGATAGAGGTAGTACCAGGATCACAACCGGTATCCAAAGCACCTTACCGAATGGCACCAGTAGAATTGAAAGAATTGAAAGTTCAGTTAGAAGAACTGTTAGAGAAGGGTTTTATCGGACCGAGTGTTTCACCATGGGGAGCTCCAGTCTTGTTTGTAAAGAAGAAGGATGGGACAATGCATATGTGCATCGACTATTGAGAGCCGAATAAATTAACCGTCAAGAACAAGTATCCATTGCCGCAAATAGATGACTTGTTTGATCAGTTACAAGGGGCCCAAGTATTTTTTAAGATTGACTTGAGATCCGGGTACCACCAATTGAAGGTTAAAGAAGAAGATGTTGAGAAGACAACTTTCAGGACTAGATATAGTCACTTTGAATTTTTGGTTATGCCATTTGGAGTGACTAACGCACCAGCTACTTTCATGGACTTGATGAATCGTGTTTTCAATGACTATTTAGATGAGTTTGTTATAGTATCCATAGATGACATTCTAATCTATTTCAAGAGTGTTGAAGATCACGAACACCATTTGCGATTAGCCTTACAACGATTACGTGAGAAGAGATTGTTCAACAAATTGAAGAAGTGTGAATTTTGGTTGACGGAGATAGCTTTTCTTGGACATATAGTGTCAGTGAAGGGAATTTCAGTAGATCCTCAGAAGATAGAAGCAGTTACCAATTGGTTAAGACCTACGAATGTGATAGATATCCAAAGTTTCCTAAGATTAGCTGGTTACTATCGGAGGTTTGTAAAAGACTTTTCGCGTATTGCAATGCCGATGACACAGTTGATGAGGGAAAATGTTGTTTTTGTATGGAATCCAGAATGTGAAGAAAGTTTTTAAGAATTAAAAGGTCGACTAGAGAAGGCACCAATCTTAGCCATTCCGACAGGGACTGAAGGGTTTATTATTTACAGTGATGCTTCGTATAGAGGTTTAGGTTGCGTTCTTATGCAAGGTGACAAGGTCATTACCTATGCATCAAGACAACTTAGACCACACGAGAAGAACTATCTGACACATGATCTAGAATTGGCCGCCGTGATTTTTGCATTGAAGATTTGGCGTCATTACCTATACAGTGAGAAATGTAAAATATATACGGATCATAAGAGTTTGAAATACTTGTTCACACAACGAGATTTGAACATGAGGCAAAGGATATGGTTAGAGTTGATGAAGGACTATGACTTGTCAATTCAGTATCATCCTGGTAAGGCAATGTCATCGCCGATGCTCTTAGTTGTAAGGCACCAACCAATACCACATCAGATTTGACTTCTCAAAAAGAATTGATTCGAGATATGGAAAATTTGGAGCTTGAGGTGATTCTGAGGATTGAAAGTGGCTTGATGTCGATGATCGTGGCTCAACCACTCTTGATTAACGAGATCACGGAGAAACAACTTCAAGATGTGGCTTTGAAGAAGATTTGTGATGAGATTCCGATGGGCAAGCAATCGGGATTTACTTTTGAGAAAAATGTTTTGAGATTGAGGGGTAGAATTTGTGTACATGCTGAGAAGGAGTTAAAATGGAACATTCTAGAGAAGCACACAATATGAAGTATACCATTCATCCGGGGAGCACCAAGATGTATGGAGACTTGAGACATGTTTATTGGTGGCCGAGAATGAAAAGAGAAATAGCATGCTACGTTTCACATTGTACGAGTTGTCAACAAGTGAAGGCCAAACGTCAAGTACCTTCGGGATTGTTATAACCATTACCGATAGCCGAGTGGAAATGAGAACACATAACAATGGACTTTGTTAGTGGGTTTCTGAAGTTGAAGAAATCAAATGCTATCATTTGGGTGATTGTTGACCATTTGCCGAAGTCGTCGCACTTTCTACCACTTCGAACAACTAAGTCGATGACGTTAGCTAAGTTGTATATTCGCAAGATTGTGAGACTACATGGTATTCCAGTTTCTATTATTTCGGATAGAGATAGTAGTTTTACGTCAAAGTTTTGAAGAGCCTTGCAAGAAGCAATGGGTACCAAATTGCATTTCAGCACTTTTCAACCTCAAACCGATGGGCAATCGGAAAGAGTAATTCAGATTTTGGAAGACATGCTTCGTTTATGTGTACTTGATTTTTAGTGTGATTGGGAAGACCATTTGCCGTTGATTGAATTTGCGTACAACAATAGTTTTCAATCGAGTATTGGGATGGCTCCTTATGAAGCTTTGTATGGTCGTGTATGTCGTTCACCGATTAGTTGAACGGAAATCGGAGAAAGAATGATAGAAGGGCCAAAAATTGTACACGAAACAACAGACAAGATAAAGGTGATTCGACAATGGTTACTGACAGCTCAGAGTAGGTATAAGAGTTATGACGACAAGCGTAGATGACCATTAGAATTTGACGTAGGAGATTTGGTTTACTTGAAGGTGTCACCTTCAAAAGGGATCACTAGATTTGGAAGATACGGGAAACTTAATCTGAGGTACGTAGAACCTTTTGAGATCATTGGGAGAGTTGGACCCATACCGTATTGTTTAAACTTGTCGAGTGAGTATGCTCAAGTTCATAATGTATTCTATATGTCATTATTACGGAAACATTTGGCAGACAATAGAGATCAAGTGATGACTCCGACGCCAAATGAGATTCAGAGTGATTTGATGTATGTTGTATATCCTGTAGAGATCTTGGATCAGAAAGATCGAGCCTTGAGAAATAAAGTGATATCAAAAGTGAAAGTGTTTTGGCGTAGCCAAACGACGGAAGAGATGACATGGGAAATAGAAGATGAAATGCGTACTCAGTATCCGCACCTATTCGATACATGAGGTACAAGTTTGGGGACAAACTTCTTTTAAGGGGGAGAGAATTTGTAATACCCGCTATTTTTAAATATTTATTTCCCTAGATGATTAGTGTTTTTTTATGTTGTTATTATAATATTCAGTATTTATAGAACTCGTTTATAAATTTTCAGAATTTTTAGAAACAGAAATTTAGCAGATTTGTGAATATCTGGTATATTTGGACCAGTTATGATTTCCAACCAAACATGCCTTAAGGAAATAATTATCCTTCGAACCTTTAACTCTTGGTAATTGCAAGGTGAGGTCCCTCCTTGGTTCCTATATATATGGGACCATTCCATTACATTTATCCTTAGACATATAAGGTTGAGAAGTCATCCTAACGCACACACAAACACCAAGAACACCAAGAACGCACACACAAACACCAAGAACACCAAGAACACACACACAAACACCAAGAACACCAAGAACACACACACAAACACCAAGAACACACACACAAACACCAAGAACACCAAGAACGCACACACAAACACCAAGAACACCAAGAACGCACACACAAACACCAAGAACACCAAGAACACACACACAAACACCAAGAACACCAAGAACGCACACACAAACACCAAGAACACCAAGAACGCACACACAAATACCAAGAACACCAAGAACGCACACACAAACACCAAGAACACACACACAAACACCAAGAACACCAAGAACACACCTAGTACACCAAGAACACCAAGAACGCTATTTGAAGCCGGAATTTTATATTCGAAGATTCTTCGGGTTTTCTCGGCATTATTATTCTGCGAATTTAGGTGAGTCTCCAACTCACTCAGCTATTTATATTACACTTTGTTATGAACATATGATTATGATTATGTGATGTATATACGTATTATATTACGTATTTATATTTTTTTGTGCGTATAAATACGGTATTCTGATATAGTATAATACGGTATAAATATGGTATTCTGATATAGTATAATACAGTATAAATATGGTATTCTGATATAGTATAATACGGTATGAATACAGTATTATGATATAGTATAAATACGGTATTCTGGTTTTCAAATACGGTATAAATACGATAAACTGGTATTTTCAAAATACGACTGGAATCGAGATGGATTTTTAATGAGGATCAAAAACTCTTAACTTCCAACATGAATACTTATTTATTTAATCTCACGGAACTTTTATAAAATTCGGTTGTGGACGTACAAAACTGGAAAATGACCAAAATACCCTTGTGCCCTATTTTTACTAGAATCATACACGATGCCTAATATTTCATTCTAGTTTGGGTTTGAATGTTGTTATGTGTAATACCCTGTATTTTCCTTGTGTTGTTATATCCTTTTGATATATATGAGATAATGACGAGATTGAGAAGCCGACGTGCATATTAGTGGGTCTATCGACCGTAGAGGTCGATACTATTTATGGGTGCGCGTGAATGCGGTCACTAAGACCGTATGATGTTGAGTGTGGAATCCCAGGTGCTGGGATAGGTTCAGGACTTCGTGTCTGGTCGACGTATGATAGAGTTGGACTACGTGTCGGATATGGGAGGCTATAGTAGTAGGACTTCGTGTTGAGTATTATGTATTGGGGCAGGTGGCCGTAATGTTCTGAGTAATAATAGAGCTGTGTGCTGAGTAACAAAAGTGCTGTGTGCTGAGTAACAAAAGAGCTGTGTGCTGAGTAACAATAGTGCTGTGTGCTGAGTAACAAAAGAGCTGTGTGCTGAGTACCAAAAGTGCTGTGTGCTGAGTAACAAAAGAGTTGTGTGCTGAGTACCAAAAGTGCTGTGTGCTGAGTAACAAAAGTGCTGTGTGCTGAGTAACAAAAGAGCTGTGTGCTGAGCACCAAAAGTGATGTGTGCTGAGTAACAAAAGTGTTGTGTGCTGAGTAACAAAAGAGCTGTGTGCTGAGTAACAATAGTGCTGTGTGCTGAGTAACAAAAGAGCTGTGTGCTGAGTAACAAAAGAGCTGTGTGCTGAGTACCAAAAGTGCTGTGTGCTGAGTAACAAAAGAGCTGTGTGCTGAGTACCAAAAGTGCTGTGTGCTGAGTAACAAAAGTGCTGTGTGCTGAGTAACAAAAGAGCTGTGTGCTGAGTAACAAAAGTGCTGTGTGCTGAGTAACAAAAGTGCTGTGTGCTGAGTAACAAAAGAGCTGTGTGCTGAGTAACAATAGTGCTGTGTGCTGAGTAACAAAAGAGCTGTGTGCTGAGTAACAAAAGAGCTGTGTGCTGAGTACCAAAAGTGCTGTGTGCTGAGTAACAAAAGAGCTGTGTGCTGAGTAACAAAAGTGCTGTGTGCTGAGTAACAAAAGAGCTGTGTGCTGAGTAACAAAAGTGCTGTGTGCTGAGTAACAAAAGTGCTGTGTGCTGAGTAACAAAAGAGCTGTGTGCTGAGTAACAATAGTGTTGTGTGCTGAGTAACAAAAGAGCTGTGTGCTGAGTAACAAAAGTGCTGTGTGCTGAGTACCAAAAGTGCTGTGTGCTGAGTAACAATAGTGCTGTGTGCTGAGTAACAAAAGAGCTGTGTGCTGAGTACCAAAAGTGTTGTGTGCTGAGTAACAAAAGTGCTGTGTGCTGAGTAACAAAAGAGCTGTGTGCTGAGTAACAAAAGTGCTGTGTGCTGAGTAACAAAAGTGCTGTGTGCTGAGTAATAAAAGAGCTGTGTGCTGAGTAACAAAAGTGCTGTGTGCTGAGTAACAAAAGTGCTGTGTGCTGAGAAATAATAGTGCTGTGTGCTGAGAAATAATAGTGCTGTGTGCTGAGAAATGATAGTGCTGTGTGCTGAGATGTAATAGAGCTGTGTGCTGTGATATGAGCTGTGTACGGTAATAATTGCTACGTGTTGTATCATATAAGGGCTATGTGTCGTAGTAACCATGTCAGGGCGGGTTGGCCGAAACGTTGGGACTGCGTGTCAAGAGTAAACAGACCGTAGGTATGGGACTACGTGTCTGATTAATGTGGACCCAAGAGTCTATGTTACATGTGAGACTGCGTGTCAAGAGTGAACAGACCGTAGGTATGGGACTACGTGTCTGATTAATGTGGACCCAAGAGTCTATGTTATGTATTGGGAGATTTGGGATGACGTCCGTATTATATCTTGGATTGGTGCATACATGCATACAAACGATGAGATAATCCTTTTTATTGATGTTGTCATTATATGCTACATATCTGTAGATACTCTGTTAGTATTTGCATTTACTCGGCTTTCGTAGCTGACGGCGTTTTATGCCGCTGGATATTCAACGTCCAGCTGGCCAGGGTTATGAGTATGTAGGTGATGCATACATGGATAGGGGCTACGAGGATGGAGCCTACGATGACGGAGGCTACGCTGGAGATAACTACTACGCAAGCTGAAGACTTGGAGCTTGCTGTTGATAGTTTATGCCTATGTTTTAGAGACCGTTGTAATAGTTAAGTTTGTAATCGGCATATGTTGCCGTAATACTGTATTTGTACTTCTGCGATACTTATGGTTTGTAATAGTAAGTATTGAACTCTGATTTTATATATCAACCCTAGAACTTTCCAATGTGTGGTTTGAATCATTACTCTGATGGTTTGACTTTGCTTATGGACAATATGGTGACTTTCAACTGTCATGGCCTACGGGTCCAAAAAGGAATTTATTTTCTCTATTTTTGCTACTGCGGGGCGTGACAGGATTTTTGGTATCAGAGCCTAGGTTTAGTAGTTGCGTTCACCAATTGTCCAACATTTCTTGAGTTGAACCTAAGATTCCTTGAGATAAGGGTTGACTCTAAGTTTGTGTTTTGGAGATTGTCCCTATGGAATTCTCCGTGCTATTAATGTGATGCTAGTTATAGCTACTATTATGTTTAGTGCGGATTACTTTCTATGATTATTTTTGGGTTTAGTACCCCAGGCGCTTGATGTAGCCCTGATTGCGGTATCACCTTTGGGAGTATCAGTAAGATTAGGGAAGGTGTGCAAGGACTGTACTTTAACCGTTGAGGATAGAATTCTTCCTGCAGATCTAATCGTTTTGTCAATGAGGGAATTTGACATCATCTTAGGATTTGATTGGCTCACGAAGTATTGTGCCAAGTTGGACTGTGCCAATAGGATGATTTTCCTTTTCGGTACCAGGAATTCGGTCTTTTGATTTTCAGTGCAACCCCTCTAGGGATGCTTTTCTCACTAGCCGTCTAGCAGCTATCGAGAGCTCTAGTTCGGAACTCACTGTTGCACAGATTCCTGTAGTACGAGACTTTGAGGATGTGTTTCAGAATATTTTAGGACTACCACCTAAACGGGAGATTGACTTTTATATCGAGTTAGTGCCTGGTAATTTATCGCAATCGAAGGCTCCTTATCGGATGGCACCAACAGAAATGCAAGAACTGAAGAAGCAAGTTCAGGAGTTAGAAGATCTCAAGTTTGTTCGACCCAGCACGTCACCTTGGAGAGCGCTGGTGCTATTTGTTAAGAAGAAGGATGGAACTCAGCGACTTTGTATCGACTATAAGGAGCTCAACAAGGTCACGATTAAGAATAAGTACCCACTCCCTAGAATCGATGATCTGTTTGATCAGTTGCAAGGAGCGACGACTTTCTCGAAGATCGACCTACGATCTGGATATCACCAATTGTTGGTTCGACCTGAGGATATTTCAAAGACTGCTTTCAGGATGAGGTATGGGTATTATGAATTCTTGGTTATGTCTTTTGGATTAACCAACGCTCCAGCAGTATTCATGGACCTAATGAATAGAGTATTTAGGCCCTACTTGGATCAGTTCATTATCGTGTTCATAGACGATATTCTGATCTACTCCAAGACCGAGGAGGAACATGAGGGACATGTAAGGATCGCACTACAGACCCTCCGAGATAACCAACTGTATGCGAAGTTCAGTAAGTGCGAGTTTTGGCTGAAGGAAGTCAAGTTCCTAGGACATGTTGTCTCACGAGATGGAATAGCAGTAGACTCGTCAAAGACAGACGCAGTTCTGGATTGGAATATACCAACCACTGCAACGGAAGTTAGAAGTTTTCTTGGTCTAGTTGGATACTACCGGAGATTTGTGGAAGGATTCTCCAAGATCGCAGCTCCTCTTACCAAACTAACGAAGAAGGATTTGAAGTTTGCATGGGGTAACAAGCATGAGCGAGCATTCCAAGAATTGAAGGAGAGATTGACTACAGCGCCAGTGCTTGCGATACCTAAGAGCGGTGAGCAGTTCACCATTTATAGCGACGCATCACACCAAGGACTCGGATGTGTTCTGATGCAAGATGGAAAGGTTATTGCATACGGATCATGGCAGTTGAAGCCTCACGAGTTGAATTATCCAACGCATGACCTCGAACTAGCCGCTATTGATTTTGCTCTCAAGCTTTGGAGGCATTATCTCTACGGCGAGAAGTTTGATCTGTTTTCAGATCACAAGAGCCTGAGATACTTGTTCTCTCAAAAGGAGTTGAATATGAGGCAACGACGTTGGATGGAATTATTGAAAGACTATGATTTCACATTGCAGTATCACCCTGGGAAAGCAAACGTAATAGCCGATGCTTTAAGTCGGAAACCCAGGAGGATGATAGTAGCTTCTCTTATGATCAAAGAATGGCAAGCGTTGGGAACTTTGGCTGAATTCGGTATTCAAGCCTCAGATTCAAGTGAGGGACGACACTTTGGACGTTTGGTAGTACAACCGACACTCATCAGTCGTATCCTTGAAGCACAGAGGAAGAATGAAGGACTTCAAGAGTGGTTTGCGAGCAATGCAGTGAAGGAACCAGAGAATTGGAGTATTGGTTCGGATGGAGCACTCAGATGCAGAGGCAGACTTTGTGTGCCAGATGAAGAAAATCTTAGAAAAGACATAATGGACGAAGCGCACAAGTCGCGAATGACTATCCACCCAGGTGGTACAAAAATGTACAAAGATTTGAAGAGAAACTTCTAGTGGGAAGGAATGAAACGAGAAGTTGCGGAACACGTGTCTCAATGTCTCACGTGCAAGCAAGTGAAGGCGGAACATCAGAAGCCTCCAGGACTTCTACAACCATTACCAGTTCCCGGATGGAAGTGGGAACATATAACTATGGATTTCGTGGTAGGTTTGCCAAGGTCTCAGCAAAACCACGATGCTATTTGGGTAGTTGTGGATCGACTTACCAAATCGGCGGATTTCATAGCTTATAGTATGTCGTATCCAGTCGAACGTTTAAGTCGGATGTACATACAACAAGTTGTGCGACTACACGGTGTACCAGTCTCAATCGTATTAGACCGCGACTCACGATTTACGGCAGAATTCTGGAAAAGTCTACAGACAGCTTTGGGGACTTCATTAAGCTTGAGCATTGCCTTTCATCCACAGACTGATGGGCAGACTGAACGAGTTAACCAAGTGATGGAGGACATGCTTCGAGCGTGCGTTATTGATTTTGAGGGCTCATGGGAGACTCATCTATAGCTGATAGAATTTGCGTACAATAACAGTCACCACTCGAGCATAGGAATGGCACCCTTTGAGGCATTATACGGAAGACCGTGTGGATCGCCTTTGTGTTGGGCAGAGGTCGGAGACAATCAACTGCTTGGACCTGAACTAGTTCGGGAAACTAACGAGAAGATACAGATCGTGAAAGAAAGGATGCGAACGGCGCAGAGTAGACACAAGAGTTACGCAGATAAACGTCGCAGGAGTTTGAAATTCAGTGTTGGAGATCATGTGCTACTTAAGGTATCTCCGGTGCGAGGAATTGTCAGATTTGGGCAGAAGAGAGGAAAGCTAGCACCGCGTTTCATTGGACCATTTGAGATTCTTGAACGTGTAGGAAAAGTTGCCTACCGACTCGCGTTACCGCCTAAGATGTCGGGAGTACACAACGTGTTTCATGTTAGCATGTTAAGAAAGTGTGCTCACAATCCGAGTCATGAGATCAACTTTGAGGACATTGAGGTTAACGATAATGTGTCATTTCATGAAGGACCAGTGCGAATTCTGGATTGGGGAATTAAGAAGTTAAGAAGTAAGGAAATTCCGTTGGTGAAGATCCAGTGGAAGTTTCACGACGAAGGAGAAGCATCATGGGAGCTAGAGTCAGAGATGCGTGAGAAGTACCCGGAGTTGTTCAACGATGCTTAGTTCGGATTTCGGGGACGAAATCTTCAGTTAGTGGAGGATGATGTAATACCCGCTATTTTTAAATATTTATTTCCCTAGATGATTAGTGTTTTTTATGTTGTTATTATAATATTCAGTATTTATAGAACTCGTTTATAAATTTTCAGAATTTTTAGAAACAGAAATTTAGCAGATTTGTGAATATCTGGTATATTTGGACCAGTTATGATTTCCAACCAAACATGCCTTAAGGAAATAATTATCCTTCGAACCTTTAACTCTTGGTAATTGCAAGGTGAGGTCCCTCCTTGGTTCCTATATATATGGGACCATTCCATTACATTTATCCTTAGACATATAAGGTTGAGAAGTCATCCTAACGCACACACAAACACCAAGAACACCAAGAACGCACACACAAACACCAAGAACACCAAGAACACACACACAAACACCAAGAACACCAAGAACGCACACACAAACACCAAGAACACACACACAAACACCAAGAACACCAAGAACGCACACACAAACACCAAGAACACCAAGAACGCACACACAAACACCAAGAACACCAAGAACACACACACAAACACCAAGAACACCAAGAACGCACACACAAACACCAAGAACACCAAGAACGCACACACAAACACCAAGAACACCAAGAACACACACACAAACACCAAGAACACCAAGAACACACCTAGTACACCAAGAACACCAAGAATGCTATTTGAAGCCGGAATTTTATATTCGAAGATTCTTCGGGTTTTCTCGGCATTATTATTCTGCGAATTTAGGTGAGTCTCCAACTCACTCAGCTATTTATATTACACTTTGTTATGAACATATGATTATGATTATGTGATGTATATACGTATTATATTACGTATTTATATTTTTTTGTGCGTATAAATACGGTATTCTGATATAGTATAATACGGTATAAATATGGTATTCTGATATAGTATAATACAGTATAAATATGGTATTCTGATATAGTATAATACGGTATGAATACAGTATTATGATATAGTATAAATACGGTATTCTGGTTTTCAAATACGGTATAAATACGATAAACTGGTATTTTCAAAATACGACTGGAATCGAGATGGATTTTTAATGAGGATCAAAAACTCTTAACTTCCAACATGAATACTTATTTATTTAATCTCACGGAACTTTTATAAAATTCGGTTGTGGACGTACAAAACTGGAAAATGACCAAAATACCCTTGTGCCCTATTTTTACTAGAATCATACACGATGCCTAATATTTCATTCTAGTTTGGGTTTGAATGTTGTTATGTGTAATACCCTGTATTTTCCTTGTGTTGTTATATCCTTTTGATATATATGAGATAATGACGAGATTGAGAAGCCGACGTGCATATTAGTGGGTCTATCGACCGCAGAGGTCGATACTATTTATGGGTGCGCGTGAATGCGGTCACTAAGACCGTATGATGTTGAGTGTGGAATCCCAGGTGCTGGGATAGGTTCAGGACTTCGTGTCTGGTCGACGTATGATAGAGTTGGACTACGTGTCGGATATGGGAGGCTATAGTAGTAGGACTTCGTGTTGAGTATTATGTATTGGGGCAGGTGGCCGTAATGTTCTGAGTAACAATAGAGCTGTGTGCTGAGTAACAAAAGTGCTGTGTGCTGAGTAACAAAAGAGCTGTGTGCTGAGTAACAATAGTGCTGTGTGCTGAGTAACAAAAGAGCTGTGTGCTGAGTACCAAAAGTGCTGTGTGCTGAGTAACAAAAGAGCTGTGTGCTGAGTACCAAAAGTGCTGTGTGCTGAGTAACAAAAGTGCTGTGTGCTGAGTAACAAAAGAGCTGTGTGCTGAGTACCAAAAGTGCTGTGTGCTGAGTAACAAAAGTGCTGTGTGCTGAGTAACAAAAGAGCTGTGTGCTGAGTAACAATAGTGCTGTGTGCTGAGTAACAAAAGAGCTGTGTGCTGAGTAACAAAAGAGCTGTGTGCTGAGTACCAAAAGTGTTGTGTGCTGAGTAACAAAAGAGCTGTGTGCTGAGTACCAAAAGTGCTGTGTGCTGAGTAACAAAAGTGCTGTGTGCTGAGTAACAAAAGAGCTGTGTGCTGAGTAACAAAAGTGCTGTGTGCTGAGTAACAAAAGTGTTGTGTGCTGAGTAACAAAAGAGCTGTGTGCTGAGTAACAATAGTGCTGTGTGCTGAGTACCAAAAGAGCTGTGTGCTGAGTAACAAAAGAGCTGTGTGCTGAGTACCAAAAGTGCTGTGTGCTGAGTAACAAAAGAGCTGTGTGCTGAGTACCAAAAGTGCTGTGTGCTGAGTAACAAAAGTGCTGTGTGCTGAGTAACAAAAGAGCTGTGTGCTGAGTAACAAAAGTGCTGTGTGCTGAGTAACAAAAGTGCTGTGTGCTGAGTAACAAAAGAGCTGTGTGCTGAGTAACAATAGTGCTGTGTGCTGAGTAACAAAAGAGCTGTGTGCTGAGTAACAAAAGTGCTGTGTGCTGAGTACCAAAAGTGCTGTGTGCTGAGTAACAATAGTGCTGTGTGCTGAGTAACAAAAGAGCTGTGTGCTGAGTACCAAAAGTGTTGTGTGCTGAGTAACAAAAGTGCTGTGTGTTGAGTAACAAAAGAGCTGTGTGCTGAGTAACAAAAGTGCTGTGTGCTGAGTAACAAAAGTGCTGTGTGCTGAGAAATAATAGTGCTGTGTGCTGAGAAATAATAGTGCTGTGTGCTGAGAAATGATAGTGCTGTGTGCTGAGATGTAATAGAGCTGTGTGTTGTGATATGAGCTGTGTACGGTAATAATTGCTACGTGTTGTATCATATAAGGGCTATGTGTCGTAGTAACCATGTCAGGGCGGGTTGGCCGAAACGTTGGGACTGCGTGTCAAGAGTAAACAGACCGTAGGTATGGGACTACGTGTCTGATTAATGTGGACCCAAGAGTCTATGTTATATGTGAGACTGCGTGTCAAGAGTGAACATACCGTAGGTATGGGACTACGTGTCTGATTAATGTGGACCCAAGAGTCTATGTTATGTATTGGGAGATTTGGGATGACGTCCGTATTATATCTTGGATTGGTGCATACATGCATACGAACGATGAGATAATCCTTTTTATTGATGTTGTCATTATATGCTACATATCTGTAGATACTCTGTTAGTATTTACATTTACTCGGCTTTCGTAGCTGACGGCGTTTTATGCCGCTGGATATTCAACGTCCAGCTGGCCAGGGTTATGAGTATGTAGGTGATGCATACATGGATAGGGGCCACGAGGATGGAGCCTACGATGACGGAGGCTACGCTGGAGATAACTACTACGCAAGCTGAAGACTTGGAGCTTGCTGTTGATAGTTTATGCCTATGTTTTAGAGACCGTTGTAATAGTTAAGTTTGTAATCGGCATATGTTGCCGTAATACTGTATTTGTACTTCTGCGATACTTATGGTTTGTAATAGTTAGTATTGAACTCTGATTTTATATATCAACCCTAGAACTTTCCAATGTGTGGTTTGAATCATTACTCTGATGGTTTGACTTTGCTTATGGACAATATGGTGACTTTCAACTGTCATGGCCTACGGGTCCAAAAAGGAATTTATTTTCTCTATTTTTGCTACTGCGGGGCGTGACAGAATTATAACACCCGCATTTGTGTTATTTCATTTCATTACATTGTCATGCATGATAATATGATGTGATGTGTTGTGTCTTAAGACACCTGTCAGAATGAGTTTTGACTCACGAGTTGAATTGGGTGTTTGTGTTAGAGAACCCTTTCAGACTGTGTTGATGGGCATTTTGTTGTTGTGACATCTCTCCGAGTATGGGATGGTCATTTTGGAATACTTAAATGTTTATCTGAAAATAAATGTTTACCCGTGTATTTCAATATCTGTATTATTTCTGGTTTAGAATTTATTTCTGTTGTCAGATTTAGTATCCTGGTGAGGACGAATTAACACACTATTAATTTGGTAGGCTAATTAGCAACTTCAGAAAAGTCATGTAGAAATTTGCATTTTAGCAACCAAACAGAACTTAGTCAGAATCTTATAACTTGGAGGTTTCACTCATAAAGCTATGAATTAGCTGTATAGAAAGTTTCAGAGACTAATTAGGAGTTTTGGAAACTCGTGGGGAGGTAAACGTAATTCCCGAGAGTTTTGCCTATATATAGATAGAGATGACTTGAGATATTTTCCAAAGCTTCTAACCTAAGTTTCAAGAGGAGGCCAAAAGGGAGATTTAGGAGCTTAGAGCTTTGCGACGCCAAACAACGACCTTCTGTTCGTCTGATTTCTTCTAGATTTCATATTCGAACTCCCCGAGGTAAGAGCTTCATTTTGATACCTATTAGGCCATGTTTGGCTAAGTTTTCTGAAAAGTTATTTTCTAGAATTTTCCATAAAGTTTGATATTTGGACTTTTGATCCATAGGAATTGCACTAGAAGGTTTTCTGCACATTCTTTGTGCACGAGTTTCCTTTGGATTTAATTATAGGAGCATTATCCGGAGGTGAGTGATTTAACTATGTGATTGGAATGATTTCTTGACATGTATTCATGTTGGATATGAAAAACATGTAATAGTTTAAAGATATATATTGTGTAGTTCATATTAGGCGATTATTGATAAGTAGGCCCAATTACACGGTTAAATGTTTTGTGTACCGAGAACATGGTGATATGTATTTGAGCATGTTGAGTTTATTTTTTGGGTCAGAAGGAGCACGTGGTCACTAAACCATTTTGTGGAGCCGATATAGGCATTACGGTCACACGATTGAAGAGAAGAATCATGGTCTTACCCTTTCGCGTGGACTTATTGGCGAGGAGTCACAGATTTGGAGTATGGAATGTGCACGTGAGTCTCCGGTGACTAGTATGAAATGTAGAGATGTGAATGCAAGCATGTTTGTCATTCATGTGCATATGTTGTTTTATTCACTAAGCGTTAGCTTAAACTAATCGAATATGTATGGTTATTCAAATAATCATTGCAGGAATTAATGCTGGCGAGGAATCGTAGAAGTGAGCACGTGGGTTGAGAGTTCACTTAGAAGAGAACCTGAATGTTGATCTTGTAGTTTTGGGACAATGGGAATGTTGTAAGAGGGATTTGGTTGTTTTAACTTATGTTGACTTGGAATCGTAGAACAAGTCCATAATGTTATAAGAGATTGTAATCTCTTGTAATTATGTTTTAATAATGTTTTAATCTTGTTGGGGTCACTTTGAATCAAGTTTGGAGTGCGTGTTTAATCGCCGAACGTTTGCAGAAAGCTTTTAAACTTAGAAATTCTACATAATAAGTGATGCTGCCATAAACCAGTCTACTGGTTGAGAAAACAGTCGTCTGGACCCTCTTTTTCAGCAACTCACTGCATCTTTTTATGGAGGATCAGTCGATTGGGTCCCCGCCACATTCGACTGGATCGTGTGTTCAATTCAAATATTTGTTGCCTAGGCTGGACTTCAGTCGACCGGACCGTACCAGCCGACTGAATATTTGAAGCCCCAGTTGACTAGACATAGAAAATAGTCGACTGGATTATGTTCTAAATTCAAAGTTTCTGTTGCGTTGATGCAGTCGCTGGACTGCTGCTTTTCAAAATGTTTTGTTTTATTCCGCTGCGTGTGTTTTTCAAACTAATTTTTGGGAACGTTAATGAATTGGTTTAGCCTTGGTGGCGTGCCACGGGCTCTGATTATGCTATTATGGGACTGGGCTATGACATCTACAGCTGATCCAACATGCTTTTGAAACCATGTTGGTGGGTATTCAAATTGACGACAACTTGATTTGACATTTGATTTAACCTCCGGATATTCTAATTAGACTCTAGCTTTTTTTCCTCGTTTTATGTGCCCGGTGGGCTCCCACTGCGACAGTTATTTCTTTTTTTGGCCGGTCAAAATAGGGTGTCTATAGTTGCCCCTCTTTGTCATGTTTGCGAAGCAAATCGTGACAAAGAAATTAGACGATCCATTTGTCCCTTTTTCTTTTAAGTGATAAGAATAAATAAAAAAACATGCCAAAGTAAGCAAGTGAGTATGAGATGCCGTCGTAGGCAAGTGATTGTTGTGCTAAAGTAGGCAGTTGGGGATTGAGTGTAACAACCTGTATTTTCATTTTAATTATTTGTATTTGCATTGTCATAATTAAATTCATTTGCTATTGTCTGCATTTATTTAATTACAGTTCTCATGTTTGGAATCTTAATTTCTTGTTTTATTTCATACTAAAATTATTATTGGGGTCAAACTACAATTTCTGTAAATTTGGTAACGCTTGTGTTGGATTCCAAATCTGTATTTTAAACGGTGAAATAATTTCTCTTGACTCAAACTGTATTTTTATAAAACCAGAAAATAAGTTCTTACGCAAAAATGAATTTTCTATATTTTTGGGGTGACCACTGCGCCACAAAAATACCAACTTATGTTCGAAACTGTCTGCGCCATGTTAAAATTTCACAGATTTTGGAATCTAAATAAAGCAAGATTTGACACTTACTTTATTTCCAATTATGGAAAGTAATGATTTGCTTATGCCTTGTTTGGTTAATGTATTTATGGATGTGAAATTTGAGAGCCATAAGCTTGATTTCCCAAACATCTAGCACTTGACCCCTACAACTCTATATTGCCTTTTCAAAATCTGGAGAAGTTGATACGTATGTAATTTTTGTATAGCCTATGTATTTCTTGGTTTTAATTATTGGTTAACTAAAATCAATTGTTGAGTATTGAAGAATGATCTTGGGCACCAAGCAATTCCTTTGAAGTTTTCTATATCTACACCTCATACACTCCCATATCCTCTCACTCTAACATTCTACACACATACAAGCACAGAGAGAAAAAAAGAGATAGCTTGAGAGTTTAAATTTGCTAGAGAGAGAGAGGGCTCAATCCCCATAGCCAAAGCTTGGGTTTGAATTTCTATATTGCTTCTCTTTCTCAACAATTACTTCAACTCACAATCACAGTGAGTATTTTAAACTCACTCTTAAATATAATTCATGCTTAGTTACTACTTGGGTGTATGAAATTGTTAATCACCATTGTTGATCTTACGTTTGAAACTCCATAGCTTGAAATCAAGATTTTTCAAATTCAATCAAAATCCGTTTTCTAAGATAAATATAAAAGATTACATGTTGTAGATGCCATGTTTAAAGTTTTATAACTTAATTTGTTCATATGAAAAAGTATATTAGAAATTAAGTTTTGTCATCTTGTAATCTTTCATAAAATTCTAAAGTTATAGATTGATTCATGTAAAATTAGTCATAAATTCTTAATCCTTGTTGAAAAATAAAGAGATCCATATATAACATGATATATATGCTGATAGTTCTGAAAAAGGGTCCAAAGACCCCCTGATTTCTGAAACAGGAGAGTCTCAACAAAGAAGATGAGGCCACTGCAAGAACACGCGAGCGCGATCGTGCGAGCGACCTGCGCGCGTGAGCTGTGTATTTTCAGGCAGATAGAAAAGTTTTATAAAAGAAAAAGGAAAATTAGGCAGATCGCGCGAGCGGCCTGCGCAAGCGATCCGCGCGCGCGATCTTCCTATATTCTGGCAGTTGGAAAAGTTTTATAAAAGAAAACGGAAAATGGGCATATCGCGCGAGCGACCTCCGCGCGAGCGGCCCGCGCGCGCGACTTTGGGCAGTTTCTGGTTTTTGCTTGTTTTATGTTAAGGAACTGTTTGGGTGATGTTTCATGGACGTTTAAAGCCCTGTTTGGGAAATTTACTAAATCAGAATCCTATTTGGGTTTGTTTGGACGATTAAAACGTTGTACTACGACTTATCAATCCCCGTACGCACGTTGTTTCTATATTTCAGTGATTTACGTTATGTTTAAAGTTTCATGACATACATGTGGAGTCAGTTGTACATGCATGGTGAGTGTGAATGTTGGTCAGTATGGAAAAGAGTAATGGTCAATGTGGTATAGTGAGTGCGGTTGAGATTGTGTTGTGGACACTCCCTGGTAAGTGAGTACCAAAGTGTGTTGTGATTGGGATTACGGTGAGAGTGTCTTTGAAGTGCGATGGTGGCAAAACTGGACACTCCCTGACGACCATGGTAGCGTCAAAGTGAGTGAAGCCGAACTTGGACGTTCCCTAGCACCCATGGTAGTGCTAAAGTGTGGCCTACGGACACTCCCTGATACCCGAGTATGGATACTGCGTGAGGGTTCCTTCAGTATTTCCATGGCGGATTAGGTATTAAAGTGTGAGGCACTGGACACTCCCTGGTACCCCGGACCAAAGTGTGAGGCAAACTGGACATTCCCTGGCACCCCTCTGCTAAAGTGTGGCTATCGGAGTATTTCAAAGATACTGGTGTGTGATAGTGGATTGTTGGGTGTTGTCGAGAGAAAAGAGTCGGTAAGATGAGATGGTGCATTGTTTTCATACACGGTCACATATTTGTGAATTACATCTTTTAAATAAATATTGTGCTTGTTTCCTAAAATGAACTCCTTACTTTAATATAAACTTATTGGATTAAATGAGAATTAGAAAATGCTAAATGAGTATGTGTTACATTCGAAGTTATGTTTTTAATACTCACCAGCCTCTTGAAGCTGACGGCGTTGATGCGCCCTGGACATTCGTGTTCAGGCTTTTCAGGTTATGATGTTGCTGGGCCGTACGACTACGCAAACTGAGAATCTCTGCTGGAAAGAGAATTTACTTTTATATGTTTTAAGTTAAACTGATTTCTGTAATAAGGATGACTGTAATTAGAGGTTAAGTTAATATTTTGTTTTAAGGCGGCTTGTGCCTTAGTTGACCCCGTATTGTAATATGTAATAAGTTAGAAAATATTTGTAAGCCTTGATTGCTCTGCTCTGATTATTATATTTTTTTTTTGTTGTTCGACGTTTGGGACGGAATCGATCCTTCAAACTGTCGCGACCTACGGGTCCATAAAGGAAATTAAACGCTTTCCATATTTATGCTACGTCGGGGCATGACAGGATTTAGTGGTATCATAGCCAGGTTATCTAGTTTGACTAGGCTCGGTTATTCACGCCACAGATTAGTGACAGAGATTTTCTTTAAGTTTTTACTAAGCCATACGATCAAGATTAAGTCGTGTCTGATTTACCCAATTTAGATTTACCGAACAACCAGGTTCCAGATTTTAGTTGATTCACACCGATTGTTCATAGTTCAGAACTCGTGATCCAGGTTAGTTTCATTGTTGAGGCTATTGTACATGTTTTGTCACATCGACAATAATGTTAGCAGTAGCCAAATAGCCTCGGATGCATCTATTTAGAATTTAGCCAAGTTGGTTATGACATATGAATACCCTATGGGCAGATAGTAGCCGAGTTCCTAATAAGTTGAGGTAAGCCAAAACCCTCATAAATAGCTTAGACACTGACGAACTTCCTGAGTCAAATCTCGGAACAGTCAGCTTAGCCCATGGCCTAGAGCTTGGAAAGAGAATAAGAATACGACCTCCTTGCTATTAGACAGTCCTAGTACGAATACGTGTTTGGTGTAATATGTATACTTGGATTTTGTTATATGCTTATGCTGTAATACGAATATATTACATGGTGATATTAACCCGTTAGGCTGCGTGTAGGAGCATAGATGGCCGAGTCGTCTCAGGCAACCGAGAACCAACCAAGCGGACAATCCCAACTGTTATCCCCAGAAGTCGACCCCACCGGTTTGGTCGAGTCACTTATTCTGAGCTTTTGGGAGGTGGGTAATAGAATCACCATAGGTCAATTAGGAGATCATCTATACGAGAGTTTCCTTGCAAAATCATCTGAGCTACGGCAAGGCAAGAGGAAGTTCCAAGAAATGGTGACTCCCGTTGAGAACAAGGGTACAAGCAGGCCAAGCGGCCTCTGTGCTAATTGTAACCTACTAGGTCATAGTTGGTATGATTGCAATGAGACTCAATGGATGGAACACGGCAGTTTGAGTCACCTCCGTAAGGAGAAGAATGCACCAAAAGCGGAGAAGAAGAAATGGAAAACCAAACTTCGGGTCTATTTTAACTGCCAGATGCCCGAGCATTTTGCTAAAAGATGTGCTTTACCCAAGAAGGTGACACAATGCTTTAACTGCGGCACCCCCAACCATATGGCTCGAGACTGCAAGGCACCTAAGCGCGTCACTCATCAGAATATAGTCTGTTATAACTGTGGTGAACCGGGTCACATCAGCAAGTTCTGCACTGCTCCCAAGCAGGTGACTTATGATCAACATGGACAGACTCGCATGAATGGTGTTATTCCTGATACCACTAGATATAATGAGACTGGGTATGAAGAAGGAGGTTATGGAGAAGCGCAGCCCGATCAGTAAGTAGTGGAAGGTACTTCAACTCTGTTTAACTCCCATGTTAAAGTGTTATTTGATAAGGGTGCTGCACTTTCATTTATATATGTTAATACTATTTGGAGATTGGGTATTCTGCCTCACCGTTTAGAGAAAACTCTGAGGGCTACCTCACCATTAGGAGCTGCAGTCAGATTAGGACACGTGTGCAAGGATTGTCCTTTACGCCTAGGAGACCATGAAAATCCCGCAAGGCTGGTTGTCCTATCGATGAAGGAGTTCGACATAATCCTAGGCATGGATTGGCTCTCTTAAAATCAAGCGAAGTTGGATTGTGCGAGGAAGAGAATTACATTTCCCAACAATGTGAATCAACCCTTTGATTTTCAAAGTAACCCTTCGGGAGATATGGTCCTCACAAGATGCTTAGCCAACATCGAAGTCATCAGTATAGAATCGACAGTGTTGTCTATACCTGTAGTCAAGGACTTCGAAGAGGTATTTCAAGACATTTTTGGTTTACCGCCCGAGAGAGGTATAGAGTTCTGTATTGAGCTTATACCAGGTACTATTCCGATCACCAAGGTTCCCTACAGAATGGCCCCCACCAAACTGTTGGAATTGAAGGAACAAGTTCAAGAGCTCGAGAACCTAGGTTTTGTACGTCCAAGTACATCGCCTTGGGGAGCACCAGTGTTATTCGTGAAGAAGAAGGACGGAACACTTCAGTTGTGTATCAACTATAGAGAATTGAACCGCGTGACTATCAAGAATAAGTATCCCTTGCCTCGGATCGACGATTTGTTTAATCAACTACAAGGAGCTATGACATTTTCCAAAATAGACCTAAGGTTGGGATATCATCAGTTGAGGGTACGGAAGGAAGACATACCTAAGACTGCTTTCAGAATCCGATATGGTCACTATGAGTTTTTGGTAATACCGTTTGGAATGACGAATGCCCCGGCAGTGTTTATGGATCTGATGAACAGAGTGTTCAAGCCTTATTTAGATCAGTTTGTCATCGTCTTTATAGATGATATTTTGATCTATTCTAAGTCAGGAGAAGAACACGAGCAACACCTACGGATTACGATGCAGACACTCAAGGACCACCACTTGTATGCCAAGTTCAGTAAGTGTGAGTTCTGGTTGCAAGAAGTTAAATTTTTGGGACACAAGGTGACATCTCAAGGAATTTTAGTGGATTCATCCAAAACCGATGTTGTGTCAAACTGGGTTAGGCCGAGCAACCCTACAGAGGTTCGGAGTTTCCTTGGACTTGCAGGCTATTACAGAAGATTTGTTGAGGGATTCTCTAAAATAGCTGCACCAGTGACTGGGTTGACGAAGAAGAATTTGAAATTTGAATGGGCCGAGAAGCATGAGCGCGCCTTTCTAGAGTTGAAAGAGAGACTTACTACCGCGCCAGTACTAGCTATACCCAAGCCTAATGAGAAGTTCACTATCTTCAGTGACGCGTCATATCAAGGATTGGGGTGTGTACTTATGCAAGATGGCAGAGTTATCGCCTATGGATCTAGACAGCTGAAGCCGAATGAGTTAAACTATCCCATTCATGATTTGGAATTGGAGGCAGTAGTTTTTGCACTCAAGATTTGGAGACACTATCTCTACGGTGAGAAGTTTGATTTATTCTCTGATCACAAGAGTCTGAAATACTTGTTCACACAAAAAGGGTTAAACATGAGGCAATACAGATGGATGGAGCTGATCAAAGATTACGACTTCACATTAGAGTACCACCCTGGTAAAGCTAATGTGGTCGCTGATGCTTTAAGTCGGCAGACTCGGGAAAAGATCGCCTCGTTAATGATTAGAGAATGGCGAGCATTGGAGACGTTGGCGGAGTTCGATGTACAGAGTGCTGAGGAAGGAGAAGGACAACTTTTCGGATGTCTTATCCTAGCCTGTTCTTATCAACCGCATTATTGGAGCTCAGAAAGAAGATGAGAAGTTTCAAGCATGGTTTGCGAAGATGCCAGAGAAAGATCCGACCGAATGGAAGGTAGGAATTGATGGAGGATACCGATGCAGAGATAGATTATGTGTATCAGGTGATGGAGAGCTAAGAAAGGATATCCTGGAAGAAGCACATAAGTCAAGATATACAGTTCACCCAGGAGGAACGAAAATGTACAAGGATTTGAAGAGAAATTTCTGGTGGGAAGGTATGAAGAAGGATATGGCCGAATTTGTATCCAAGTATTTGACGTGTCAACAAGTCAAGGCCGAACATCAGAGACCGTCAGGATTGTTGCAACCGCTACCTATTCTTGGTTAGAAGTGGGAGCACATCACGATGGATTTTGTAGTAGGATTGCCCCGATCGCAACAGAATCATGACGCCATTTGGGTAATCGTGGATCGATTGACGAAGTCTACTCATTTCATTGCTTATAGTATGACATACCCGGTGGAAAAGATGAGCCAGATGTACATACAACAAGTTGTGCGGCTTCACGGTGCACCTGTGTCAATTGTGTCAGACCGTGACGCACGTTTTACTTCTTAATTTTGGGAAAGTCTGCAAGAAGCTATGGGAACCTCGCTCAAGATGAGTACTGCTTTTCACCCTTAGACAGATGAGCAAACTGAACGTGTAAATCAGATTATGGAGGATATGCTTAGGGATTGTGTTATCAAATTTGAAGAATCTTGGGAGACGCACTTGCCTTTGGTTGAATTTGCCTATAACAACAGCTACCACACGAGTATCGGTATGGCTCCGTTCGAAGCATTGTACGGACGACCGTGTCGTTCTCTCTTGTGTTGGGCAAAGGTTGGGGACACGGAACTGTTGGGACCGGATTTGGTTAGAGAAACCAACGAGAAGATTTCTTTGGTCAAGGAAAGGATGAGGACCGCTCAAAGCCGGTATAAGAGTTATGCTAATCGACGCCGGAAAGATTTGGAATTTAGTGTTGGAGATCACGTACTTCTTAAGGTTTCACCGACCCGAGGAGTAGTACGCTTCGGTCTCAAGAAAGGAAAGTTAGCTCCGCGGTTCATCGGATCGTTCGAGATTTTGGAACATGTCGGGAAAGTGCATATCGACTGGCGCTACCACCAAAGATGTCTAGGGTTCACAATGTATTCCATGTGAGTATGCTGAGAAAATACATATGCGACCCCTCGCATGTGGTTAGTTATGACGATATTGAGACAAGTCATAACGTTTCTTACAAGGAGAGGCCCGTGAAGATTTTAGATCAGAGTATCAAGAAGTTGAGGAACAAGGACATTCCGTTGGTGAAGGTTCAGTGGAATCACCATGACAAAAATGAAGCCTCGTGGGAAGTTGAAGCTGAGATGAGGAAGAAGTACCCGGAGTTGTTTCATGACTAGTTAGTCTTGATTTCGGGGACGAAATCCTGTTTAAGGGAGGAAGGATGTAACAACCTGTATTTTCATTTTAATTATTTGTATTTGCATTGTCATAATTAAATTCATTTGCTATTGTCTGCATTTATTTAATTACAGTTCTCATGTTTGGAATCTTAATTTCTTATTTTATTCATACTAAAATTATTATTGGGGTCAAACTACAATTTCTGTAAATTTGGTAACGCTTATTGATTACGTCAAAATCAAGTTCTTTTGTTAACCCTATAAAAACGTAGTATGGTGGAAATAGGGTGTCGAGTCCACAGGGATTGGAGTGCAACAATGCTTGGAGGATGCTTAAAAACCAATTATAATGCAAAGAGCAATTAACTAACTTACGGAAAGAAAACGAGTCTTTTCGACTATGAATTTGGTTCGATTGGTGTTAAATTAAACTACAATGAGCATTTAGAAAATGTAGAGAAACTTTAAACAATGCGGAGTTTAAGTAAAATTTCGGGGGTGTTTGTAAATGGAGAAATTGAGATTGGGGAGCATTCCCCCACCTTGGACCAAACAACCCGTGGCTTACACACTCGCAGCGCATTCCAGAGTAGGAAATCCCATTGAGTCATACCATCAAACATGTGGTAGTCAACCAACATGCTAGATGGATGTTCCAATGCAACACATGGGTGTAAGATTAGAGTTTGGGGATTCAAGCACTTCTAATGCTTGACATTAGAAGTGAAGTCTCACAAACTCCAACCCTACTCCCATGAACTCTAGGTGTGCTACAAAGTGTGGAAGTCTTACAATAAAACACTCATGGTCCAAAGGTGGGTTTATGATCCCCAATCTTCAGAGTTTAGCTACTCATAACCATAATAACAACCATGTTAAAGAGAGGGGAAAAGAAAGTATACCAATAAGAGCAAACCACCATAAAAACCATAGCAAATCCAATGAAATCTTTCATTAAAAGCTTCCAAAAAGTCAATACAACCACCCTCTTCTCTCTTTCTAACACTAAATGGAGGTAGATAGTGGGTAGATGATGAGTATTGAATAGAGAGATGAGGGGATTAGGGAGAGAGATGGTACCCTAAGAGAGACTTACTAAAAATAGTCTAAAGAAAACAACATAACCCTAAAAAAAGACATACACTAACTATATATAGTGTATACAAAGTGGCAAACATGTAATAAGCAAAGGAAGCCTTCAGCAGAGGCGCGGATCGATCCGCTCGAAACAGCCGGATCGATCCATTTAGACGCCTTTCTCGCAGAATGTCCCTACCAAACCGCGGATCGATCCGCTCATAAGGCCGGATCGATCCGCCTTTTCCGAGACTGATAGAGAACTCTTTTTAAACACGCGGATCGATCCCCTCGGAAGTCCGGATCGATCCGCCTCTACTGAAATCTTTTTCTTGCTTCAATAAACTCCAAGTGTGCCAAGAGAGTTGAGTTCCACTATATCCCAACATCCGAAACCTACAAAAAGAGACCTTAATCAGCTAAGAGAGAGTAACATCCAGAACAAAAGAAAGCAAAAAGAAAGCACAATTTCATCCTTTAAATCTCCGGGAAGAGTACTAATTTGTGTTCAATACGGATAAAATTATGAAGTTCAAGAAGCAATATTGGACACGAATCACACCCCCCAACTAGCATGTTGCTAGTCCCTTAGCAACAAAGCTGAAAACAAAGAGATTTAAGACTACCCTTTCACCATGATTTATTAAAATAAATGAAATACCGCTTTCGTGGGGATACGATTGCATTGAGCATATGCAACAAGCCGTTAAACCTCCGGGTTACCCGAAAAGGCGGAGTGTTGTCTCCGGAGGGTTCTCAGAATGATACCCACAACATTTTGTTTCCTCATGATAGACGCCCACAATCTAATGCTGACACTCAACGTAGTTCCAAGAGTTTTCAAAAGATTTTAGTAACTGACACTCAAATCCAACCAGTTATCAAACTATCAAAATCATGAGATAAATTCCATTAAGCTCGATCTTGGGTGTGCATGTGGTGTGACATGCAAAACTACAATTATCAAGAGAGCGGTAATGCTTTCATAATCCAGATTTCGATCAACACGCGCTTCAACTCAAATCTCACCGGTATTACACTCAAAAATGAATCATTCGAAATTGGTAAAACACTCGGGGCATGCGGGTAAAAGAGTAATGGAAATAGGAATCAAAACCACGCACATGCCAAGTGAAAAACGTAAGTGTGAAAAACGAGTAAAAGTAATCTCAGGGAAGATATCATTCATTAGAGGGTGTGGACACACTCGAACTACTCATCATAAGCGTTTCAAACTCTGTATCACACAATCCTAAGAATCAACTAGGACCTTAAGCGGGGTTTGTAACGTGGAAAGTGTTATACGGTGAAGGACTAGGGGAAAGAAAGTGAAGTGGAGTGTTTGGATACAAGCATGGGACTTATTGGAATGCATGGTCATAGACAGCTACAAGAGATGAATCATTCACAAGTATTTATTTGAAGCTCAAAGAGAGGAGTACAATTGATTTTTTTTTTTTTAATATATATCTCCCTCAACAACACGATTCAATCTCTTTTACAACTTTATAAACCAGATCCCATGCGACGATATCCCAAAATGTAATTCAGACGCTAAAATGGAAGGTGTAAGGTCAGGGGAATATGGGTAAATGTGGTGGCGGCTAGAGATGGACAAGCTAAGGCCCTAAGATCAATTCTTCGGATAGTGTGCTTCTTTGTTCTCCACAACAATGACAAGTAGTCACGAGTTTCATTCCACATAAGTGATTTCTCTAATGAATGATCAAACAAGGAGATGAGATTATCTACGACTTTTAAGTTTTTCAGGAATAGAGGGTTGATGTGTTGTAGCACTCAACAATGGAAGATACAAGGGATCGAAAGCTCACAAAGGTATCGTCTCCACATATGTCTCGAACGATTTCCGGATAACAATTACACTAACCCCCCATCCTAACAAAAGTAGTCATGCAATGTGTTTGATAATCCCGGATTTAAACTTCGTGAAATTCACTATAATTAAGATAGTTATGGAACTAGTAAGATTACAAAGTGTCCCATCCTAAAATTAGAAGAAACTTCTCAAGACACGCGTCATTGCTCGGCATTAGAATGGGGTAACTATGCTACAATCATTGGAACTTTTTTTTTTTTTTTTTTTTTTAGCACACGAGACAACAACCGCGAAGAGAGAAGCAAGCAAGCTCTCACACCCCCCAACTAGGACGGAACATAGTCCTCAATGAAACAAACAAGTACAAGGGGGAAAACAATATTACCGAAGGCAAGCAAAGGGAGCGACCGGTAATAAAATGTGCCTGCAAGGTTAGAATCCACAACGCAAGAGAAAGAAAAAGAAAAACATTGGCATGGCATAAAAGATAAGAAACTAAGCAAAAGCCAAACACAATATCCAAAAGCATCTAACATCCAAACTAAAGACATCCACACCCCACAGTACAACTCCAAAAGGGGTAAATAGCAAGTGCATCCAAGATAAATAAAAGCATCCACAAGAACACAAAAACTGAATACACCCTCCCCCAAACTACTCGTCACCATCTCCATCGCCACCATCAAAAGGGGCCGAACCACCCGTGCCACCATACGCACCAGACCCACTAGCACCGCCATAATAACCTGGACCTCCGGCATAAGGATCAGATCCTCCAGTGCCGCCAAACGAGCCCGGAAAGCCTGTGCCGCTATACGGGTCACGAAAATAATCAGGGACATCGGCGCCGGGGTACTGCATCTGGAACGAGTCGGTCTGGAAGCGTATCAGCATGCTCATGTCTCGCCGATAACTCATACCAAATGCATCGACCTCCCCTCGCAAACTACGCACATCAGTCCGAATCCCGGAAATCTCCATACCATGCTGCCTCTGCTCGGTGGACAGCGTCTCTAATCGACGGTACAAATCGAGCATACCCTGTGCAGGTGGCTCCTCTGCCGCCTCCGCCCGAGCACCAGATGGTCCCTCCTCTACTCTAGCTCTCTTGGACGCAGATCTAACCTGTGCGTCGCTACGAGCGATCGTCGTCCCATCGATTGGAGACGGCGCGGGCTTGAGGACATCAGTCGCTAGGGCATCGCACCCATGTGAGGTGCAAAGCCGGGTGACTAGGGTAGGAAATGGGAGACTGGCAGTGGCACCGGTGTCGTTGGACGCCGCTATCATGAGGAAAATGATGGTGCTCGCGAGGTCAACCCGGGCGGTGGGATCGATAATAGCGTACAGGAGGGTACCGTGATCCCCCCTGACAGTCTTGTGGCGAGTGGGCCACACCGCTGCGGTGACGATGATATTACAGCACCGGTAGAGCTTGGTGAATGTAGAAGGGGCAATCTGGTCCCCGATCCACTCAGTCGGTCGGCCTGTGAAACGGGTAGCGAAGGTATCGTAATGAGGCCGCTGCTCCAGATCCTCCAGGTACGGCTCGGGGTTCTCCTCATGAGGAACCCCCATGAAAACGGCCAAAGTAGCCGGGGAGACCGGGATACGGACACCCCGAACATATGCCTCAAAGGTGCGAGTGCCGGTGGTGACTATGCTGGCGAAGAAAATCCTAACCCAAGTCTCATTGTATCCTTCTGAATGCTCCAACTGGGGGAGCCAGCGACGTCTCCTAAAGATCTGGACGACGTCGTCCGGGAAATCGAAGATGGCGATGGGCCGCTCAGGGAGGATGGACTTTTTGGTTTTAAAGAAATTCACGAACCACTGCTTCTCAGTTTTGGACCGAAAGCGATCATAGCCGCGGGCCGGAGAACACTCGGTTTTGTCATACTTAAGTGGATTCACCATTGTGCCAGCAAATAACAAGAGCAAGTGTAACCAATAAGACGGTAAACTCGACGCTAATGAATTGCTCAAGACAAAAGACATGATAACCTTAAGAACACAGGCAGAATGCACCGGGGATGGACACGATCGCACATGCACGGTCGACATGCAGTGAAATGGTTGAGCGGCGCGTGCCACAAGTCTCGAAATTTACGGTGAAAACCGCCCACGAAAATGAAGTCATATGCCGAAAATGGGAAATTAAGAACAATGCACGTGACGGTTTGAAAAATGCACGGGTGGATTGGATGTATGCACGGAGGAATTCCAATGCGGCATTCTGTCGAACACCGTGTGGGCAGGATGAAAACTTTCAAAGTTTAACAAGATGTGATACATGGATCTATCCCAAACAAACCACAATGTGGCTTGAGCATGCAACACAACCAATATGCAAGAGGTAACAACCCAAAATACAGAGAACAGGGCGAGGAATTGAGCCCTAAGGTTGAAGTTTTCAATATAGTGAGCAATGAGTAACTAAACACAACCTAGGGTGTATTCATCCTATACATATGAAAATCAATCAATGAGCGATGATAAAAACATACCTTGGATGAATGGCAAGGGAGATCTTGAAAATGGAAAAGCACAGGGGGTGATTGGAGAAGTTATGGGCAAAATAGGCTTGAGAGAGTTTGAGAGAGTTTGAAAGAATTTGAAAGAAAATGAGAAGTTCTCAACTTATAAACCGTTGCTGCCTTCCCGCGGATCGATCCGAATTCAGGCCGGATCGATCCGGAATTTAAAACGGCATTATTGTACCCTTTTCACTTCGCGGATCGATCCGCTCAAAAACAGCCGGATCGATCCATTTAATATTGGCTCTTACAGTTTGTGACCTTAAAAACGCGGATCGATCCGCTGAAAAAGCCGGATCGATCCATTTAATCATTTTGCTAGCAGAATCTCCTCTTAAAAACGCGGATCGATCCGCTGAAAAAGTCGGATCGATCCATTTCCAAACATTTGTGGCAGTAACTTTTCTCAAATCTGCGAATCGATCCTCCAGAAAGGCCGGATCGATCCGCCTTGGCCCAGTTTGGTTAATATCTTCTCCAGAAACATGCGGATCGATCCCCAAAACACCCGGATCGATCCGCCCCTTTGCTTTTCCACTATTAAGCTTTGGAACTCAACTTTGCGATAGATTCTCAGAATGGATGCAATGGTTATCACTAAGAACAAAAATTATGCCAAGAATGGAGCATGGGGCATACAAAAAACAGGGAGTATAGCTCACTAGAGCCTACTCAACCCCTAACATTGGGGTCATCCAACGGAATTGACACCAACTCGGTGTCAAATCCCTCGAGAAAAGGTTTGAGCCGTTGCCCATTGACCTTAGAGATGGTCCCGTCTTTGGGATCTTGGATTTCCACAGCTCCATGAGGATAAACTTGATGCACCGTGTAAGGGCCAATCCAACGAGATTGCAACTTACCCGGAAAAATGTGGAGCCGTGAATCATATAAAAGCACCTTGTTACCAATAACGAATTGTTTTCGAACGATTCGTTTGTCATGAAACGCTTTGACGCGTGCCTTGTACACTTTAGAACTCTCATAGAGTTCACTTCGAAGTTCTTCCAACTCATCGAGTTGAAGCTTTCGTTTCTCCCTACTCTCGTCAACATCGAAATTGAGCTTCTTAATTGCCCAATAAGCTCGATGTTCAAGTTCGACCGGCAAATGGCAAGCCTTTCCATAGACTAACCGATAGGGGGACATTCCTAAATTTGTCTTATAGGCCGTCCTATACGCCCAAAGCGCATCGGTTAGCCTAGAGGACCAATCTTTTTTCGACGGGTCGACCGTCTTTTCAAGAATTCCTTTAATTTCCCTATTGGCCAATTCAGCTTGGCCGTTGGTCTGAGGATGGTAAGTGGTGGATACCTTGTGGGTTACGCCATAGTGCTCCATCAACCGAGCAAAAGGGGAATTACAAAAATGTACCCCTTGATCACTAATTATGGCTTTCGGAGTGCCAAACCGGGACAAAAGATGTTCTTTGAGAAATTTCAAAACCACTTTATGGTCATTGGTCCGAGACGGTATGGCCTCAACCCATTTGGAGACGTAATCGACCGCCACCAAGATGTATTCGAAATTATTGGATTTAGGGAAGGGTCCCATGAAATCAATTCCCCAACAATCGAAAACTTCTATGGTAAGAATGGGGTTTAGAGGCATGGAGTTCCTCTTGGTGATTTTTCCGAGGAGTTGGCACCGAGGACATGCCTTGCAATAGGCATGTGCGTCCTTGAATATTGTGGGCCAGTACAAACCACTGTGGAGCACTTTGAAAGCGGTCTTTTGTGAAGAGAAATGTCCTCCACAAGCTTGGTCGTGGCAAAATGACAACACGCTCGGTATTTCATCGTTCGGCACACATCGTCTGACTATTTGATCGGCGCAATATTTGAAGACATACGGGTCATCATAAAAGAACGATCGCGCCATCAACATAAGTCTCTCCCGGTCTTGAGTAGACCATTCTTGAGGCAATTGGCCCGTGACAAGGAAATTGACCACGTCCGCATACCACGAGAGAGTGGAGACTTTAAGCAATTGCTCATCCGGAAAACATTCTTGAATGGGTATGGGGTTTGTATGATTGTGATCAAATGTCAAACGTGACAAATGATCAGCGACAACGTTCTCCACCCCCTTTTTATCCTTGATGGAGAGGTCAAACTCTTGGAGAAGTAGGATCCAACGAATAAGGCGAGCTTTAGCATCCTTCTTGGAGAATAGATACTTCAGAGCTGCATGATCGGTGAAACAAGTGATCGGTGATCCTACCACATATGACCGGAACTTCTCGAGAGCAAACACTATTGCTAGCAACTCTTTCTCCGTCGTGGAGTAGTTGATTTGGGCATCACCTAAGGTCCGGCTAGCGTAGTAAATGACGTGGGGCTTCTTGTCTTTACGTTGCCCCAACACGGCCCCTACCGCATAGTCACTAGCGTCGCACATGAGCTCGAATGGAAGGTTCCAATCGGGGGCTTGCATGATGGGTGAGGTGGTAAGCGACTCCTTAAGCTTATCGAATGCCTCTTGGCACTCGGGGGACCATTCAAAAGCGACATCTTTCACAAGGAGTTGGCACATGGGCCGCGATATTGCGCTAAAATCCTTAATAAACCGCCGGTAGAAACCCGCGTGTCCTAAGAATGACCGAATGTCCTTAAGGGTTTTTGGGGGTGGGAGGTTGGAGATGACATCAATCTTAGCCTTGTCAACTTGCATCCCTTCGCTCGAGACAATGTGGCCTAGGACGATGCCGTGTGTCACCATGAAGTGACACTTTTCCCAGTTAAGTACAAGATTCTTTTCAATGCACCTTTTAAAACTTTCTCAAGGTTCTCGAGGCACTTGTCGAAAGAATCGCCAAAAACACTAAAATCGTCCATGAAGACTTCAAGGAACTTCTCCACCATGTCACTAAAAATGCTAAGCATGCACCGTTGAAAGGTCGCGGGTGCATTGCATAGCCCAAAAGGCATTCTCCTATAGGCAAACGTGCCATAGGGACATGTGAAGGTGGTCTTTTCTTGATCCTCGAGGGCTATCTCAATTTGATTGTATCCCGAATACCCGTCAAGGAAACAATAAAATTTATGGCCGGCCACCCTTTCAAGGACTTGATCTAGGAAGGGTAACGGAAAATGGTCCTTTCGTGTGACCGTATTCAACTTCCTATAGTCGATGCAAACTCTCCATCCCGTGGTCGTTCTCGTAGGTACTAGCTCGCCTTTCTCATTTTCCACGACCGTGATCCCCAACTTTTTGGGGACCAATTGGGTCGGGCTTACCCATTCGCTATCGGAAATGGGATATATGATCCCATTATCCAACAACTTGATGATTTCGGTCATCACCACCTCTTTCATTTTAGGATTGAGCCTCCTTTGCATTTGGCGAGAAGGCTTGGCTTCGTCCTCCAGATAAATCTTGTGGGTGCAAATCTTTGGAGAGATGCCCCGCAAGTCCGCTACACACCACCCTATAGCACTTTTGTGCTCTTTCAACACCGTCAGCAATTTCCCTTCTTGACAAGGGTCTAGTTGGGAAGAAATCACCAACGGAAAGCTCTCGTTTTCTCCCAAAAACACATACTTGAGCTCGTTTGGTAACACTTTGAGCTTGAGATTTGGCGTAACGACATTAGAAGGAAGGGGAAAACTATCCCTCAGGGGTAGTCTCTCGAAATTGGAGGTCCACTTGGCCTCCTCGGCGGTTCCCACAACACCTACCACTTCCTCACTCTCTTTGTCAAACTCATAAGAACATCCAACAATGGTAGTGTCACCAACTAAACATTTCTCAACATGGTCACTGCGAGTTATAATATCATTAAGCACATAAGTATGATCAAGAGGAGAAGTGATGCAAGAATCATTAATATCGGAATCGCTCGAAAAACTAAAAAAATCTTGCACTAACGAATCAATGAGAGAGATTTCATAAACGTCATCCACGTCCTCCTCATCGAGATCCGGTTGCTTAAAGAGGGAGAAGATATTCACATCCACGGTCATATTTCCAAATGTTAAGCGCATGAGACCATTCCGACAATTGATTAAGGCATTAACAGTAGCTAGGAACGGCCGCCCTAAAATGATTGGAATTTGCGATTGCTCATTAACCATAGGTTGCGTGTCAAGCACGATAAAGTCTACCGGATAGTAGAAGTTACCCACTTGAACAATAACATCCTCTATTATACCCCGTGGCATCTTGACCGAGCGGTCGGCCATCTGTAAAGTGACACGGGTCTCTTTAAGTTCGCCAAGGCCTAATTGGACGTACACCGAATAAGGGAGTAAATTGACACTCGCACCCAAATCAAGGAGTGCTCTGTCGATATGATGTTGACCAATCACACATGCTATCGTAGGACAACCTGGGTCCTTGTACTTTGGAGGCACTTCGTTAAGGATAACGGAGCTCGCATGTGCGGCCATATAAGCACTCTTCTTGACATTGAGTTTCCTTTTGACCGTGCAAAGGTCTTTAAGAAATTTTGCATAGGCCGGAACTTGTTTAATGGCCTCAAAAAGAGGGATATTGATTTCCACTTTGTTGAACAATTCCAGAAATTCATGATTTTTGTTATTTTCAGCTTTTTTCTTAAGCCTTTGGGGAAATGGGGGAGCGGGATTCAAAAACTCTTGGTCCATGAAATCGGGGGCCTTGGACAAGTCCCCCTCGAATGCTCCAACATTAGGGGGTAATGAGTCCCCCTCATCGAGTTCGGCCTCTCCGCTAACCGGGTCATAGCTAATATTTGGTTCTTGGGGAGGCTTTTGGACCTTGTTGTCCACAATTTTTCCACTTCGAAGAGTGGTGACTCCTTTTAGATGTTCGATATTTGAATTTGAGGCTCCATTAGTCCCTTGACCTTTCGGATTTTGAAATGGTTGCGCCGGAAGCTTTCCTTTGTCAACCACTTGTTGACTTTGGAGTAATTGAGCCAATTGAGCTTGCAACGCTTGCATGCTTTGAGCGTGCGATGATTGCATCGCTTGGATAGATTGCTCAAGTTGGCTCATTCTTTGGGACAAGCCACCATGATTAGGATCTTCGAAACTCTTCTTGTGAGGGGGCACATAAGGGGTTGAATGTTGATGTGCCCCTTGATTTTGAGTGAAATGTGGCCCTTGGGATTGAAGGTTTGGTGGACCACAGCTCGGAGGGGAATACGGTGGTGGATGCGGTTGATGAGGATTGTATGGTTGTGGGGGAGCATTTGGTACCACCGTTGCCCCTTTGTTGTTGTGGTAATTGTGCCCTGGAGCACTCCACCTTCCGGGAGGATTGTAGGCATCATTTTGGGAAGGATTGAATCTAGGCCTAATGTTCATCCCAAGTGCACATGTTTTCTCCAAAGCTTGTGCTTGGAGGATAGGAAGGACGGGGCATTCATTGGTTGAGTGTTCCGAATCGTAGCACAAGTAGCAATGCAAAGGATTGATCGGTGCTAGGATCGGGGGAGGATTGGTTCCAATGGTGCCCTTTTGAGATTCCAAAGCTTCTACTTTTCTAGTGAGTTCGGTAAGAGAACTCGCTTCATTGGACACTTGACAGAGGTTGTGATTCAACGGGGCTACAGTGACCGGTGGTGTGCGGTCATGAGGGTTAGATGTACCCCACCCTCGCGAAGTTTCATAGACATATTCTAAATGGGCTTCGGCTTGCTCGGCTTCTAGAGTTAAGAAACTCCCGGAGCACATGGTTTCGATCAATTGTTTTGTATTGGGTTGTAACCCCCCATAACAAATGGAAATTTGACGGAATTTGTCAAAACCATGGTGCGGGCATTTCCTAAGGAGATCCTTGAATCTCAACCAACACTCAGCAAAGGTCTCATGCTCTCCCTGAAAGAAATTTTGAATTTGTTTGACCAAAGCTTGTGTTTTGTGCATGGGGAAAAACTCCTTATAGAATTGCTTTTGTAGTTCCGGCCATGAGCCTATGGAATTTGGGGGTAGGGTCACCAACCAATCTTTTGCCCTATCCTTGAGGGAAAATGTGAACAATTTGAGCCTTATGAGCTCGGGTGTGCATCTTTGTTGTTCAAATGTCCCACATATGTCCTCATACTCCCGAATATGCTTGTAGGGGTCCTCGTTCTCTCGCCCATGAAAGTTGGGTAAGAGATTGATCATTCCTGGTTTAAATCGAAACACCCCTGCATTGTACGGGAATGTTATGCAAGATGGGGAAGACACGGTCTCGGGTTGAAGGTAATCCCCGATCGTTCTCCCAAAGGTTTGATCCATTTGAGGAGGTGGAGGGGCGTAAGGATGTTGATAAGGAGGTGGTTGATGCGGCGGGTACCTAGGTGGAGGAGCGGGATTATGTTGATCCCATTGCTCTCGATGGAATCGATCCATGGGAGTTTCGCCCTCGGTGGCAAACGTGGCATGATCCGAAAATGCATCAACTACCGGCTCTCGGTGGCTGGTACTGTGCGAATTTTGAGTGAATGATGGTGAGGATGTGGTAGGGGGCCGCCAAAACGACCCACTACTACTACTAGAAGAACTGACATTAGAATTCACTGCAAAGGGGTTAGTCATACCTGCGTTGCTCGGATTTGACATTGTGCAAAGCTGTTGATTTTTACCTAAAGGCTACTCCTTCAAAGACACTCAACACGAAAGCAACGAAGGTTAAAAGTAAAAGCACTATAATTAGATACTAAGCGACCTAAGGTTGTTACCAACGCCAATCCCCGGCAACGGCGCCATTTTGATTACGTCAAAATCAAGTTCTTTTGTTAACCCTATAAAAACGTAGTATGGTGGAAATAGGGTGTCGAGTCCACAGGGATTGGAGTGCAACAATGCTTGGAGGATGCTTAAAAACCAATTATAATGCAAAGAGCAATTAACTAACTTACGGAAAGAAAACGAGTCTTTTCGACTATAAATTTGGTTCGATTGGTGTTAAATTAAACTACAATGAGCATTTAGAAAATGTAGAGAAACTTTAAACAATGCGGAGTTTAAGTAAAATTTCGGGGGTGTTTGTAAATGGAGAAATTGAGATTGGGGAGCATTCCCCCACCTTGGACCAAACAACCCGTGGCTTACACACTCGCAGCGCATTCCAGAGTAGGAAATCCCATTGAGTCATACCATCAAACATGTGGTAGTCAACCAACATGCTAGATGGATGTTCCAATGCAACACATGGGTGTAAGATTAGAGTTTGGGGATTCAAGCACTTCTAATGCTTGACATTAGAAGTGAAGTCTCACAAACTCCAACCCTACTCCCATGAACTCTAGGTGTGCTACAAAGTGTGGAAGTCTTACAATAAAACACTCATGGGTCCAAAGGTGGGTTTATGATCCCCAATCTTCAGAGTTTAGCTACTCATAACCATAATAACAACCATGTTAAAGAGAGGGGAAAAGAAAGTATACCAATAAGAGCAAACCACCATAAAAACCATAGCAAATCCAATGAAATCTTTCATTAAAAGCTTCCAAAAAGTCAATACAACCACCCTCTTCTCTCTTTCTAACACTAAATGGAGGTAGATAGTGGGTAGATGATGAGTATTGAATAGAGAGATGAGGGGATTAGGGAGAGAGATGGTACCCTAAGAGAGACTTACTAAAAATAGTCTAAAGAAAACAACATAACCCTAAAAAAAGACATACACTAACTATATATAGTGTATACAAAGTGGCAAACATGTAATAAGCAAAGGAAGCCTTCAGCAGAGGCGCGGATCGATCCGCTCGAAACAGCCGGATCGATCCATTTAGACGCCTTTCTCGCAGAATGTCCCTACCAAACCGCGGATCGATCCGCTCATAAGGCCGGATCGATCCGCCTTTTCCGAGACTGATAGAGAACTCTTTTTAAACACGCGGATCGATCCCCTCGAAAGTCCGGATCGATCCGCCTCTACTGAAATCTTTTTCTTGCTTCAATAAACTCCAAGTGTGCCAAGAGAGTTGAGTTCCACTATATCCCAACATCCGAAACCTACAAAAAGAGACCTTAATCAGCTAAGAGAGAGTAACATCCAGAACAAAAGAAAGCGAAAAGAAAGCACAATTTCATCCTTTAAATCTCCGGGAAGAGTACTAATTTGTGTTCAATACGGATAAAATTATGAAGTTCAAGAAGCAATATTGGACACGAATCACTTATGTTGGATTCCAAATCTGTATTTCAAACAGTGAAAATAATTTCTCTTGACTCAAACTGTATTTTTATAAAACTAGAAAATCAGTTCTTACACAAAAATGAATTTTCTGTATTTTTGGAATGACCACTGCACCACGAAAAGACCAGCTTATGTTCGAAACTGTCTGCGCCATGTTAAAATTTCACAGATTTTGGAATGTAAATAAAGCAAGATTTGACACTTACTTTATTTCCAATTATGGAAAGTAATGATTTGCTTATACCTTGTTTGGTTAATGTATTTGTGGGTGTGAAATTTGAGAGCCATAAGCTTGATTTCCCAAACATCTAGCACTTGACCCCTACAACTCTATATTGCCCTTTCAAAATCTGGAGAAGTTGATATGTATGTAATTTTTGTATAGCCTGTGTATTTCTTGGTTTTAATTATCGGTTAACTAAAATCAATTGTTGAGTATTGAAGAATGATCTTGGGCACCAAGCAATTCCTTTGAAGTTTTCTATATCTACACCTCATACACTCCCATATCCTCTCACTCTCACATTCTACACACATACAAGCACAGAGAGAAAAGAAGAGAAAGCTTGAGAGTTTAAATTTGCTAGAGAGAGAGGGCTCAATCCCCATAGCCAAAGCTTGGGTTTGAATTTCTATATTGCTTCTCTTTCTCAACAATTACTTCAAATCACAATCACAATGAGTATTTTAAACTCACTTTTAAATGTAATTCATGCTTAGTTACTACTTGGGTGTGTGAAATTGTTAATCACCATTGTTGATCTTACGTTTGAAACTCCATAGCTTGAAATTAAGATTTTTCAAATTCAATCCAAATCCGTTTTCTAAGATAAATATGAAAGATTACATGTTGTAGATGCCATGTTTAAAGTTTTATAGCTTAATTTTTTTATATGAAAAAGTATATTAGAAATTAAGTTTTGTCATCTTGTAATCTTTCATAAAATTCTAAAGTTATAGATTGATTCATGTAAAATTAGTCATAAATTCTTAATCCTTGTTGAAAAACAAAGAGATCCATATATAACATGATATATATGCTGATAGTTCTGAAAATGGGTCCAAAGACCCCCTGATTTCTGAAACAGGGGAGTCTCAACGAAGAAGATGAAGCCACTGCAAGAACTCGCACGAGCAGCCTGCGCGAGTGACCCCTCGCGCGAGCGACCTGCACGCGTGAGCTGTGTATTTTCAGGCAGATAGAAAAGTTTTATAAAAGAAAAATGAAAATTAGGCAGATTGCACGAGCGATCCGCGTGCGCGATCTTCCTGTATTCTGGCAGTTGGAAAAGTTTTATAAAAGAAAACGGAAAATGGGCATATCGCGCGAGCGGCCCGCGCGCGCGACTTTGGGCAGTTTATGGTTTTTGCTTGTTTTATGTTAAGGAACTGTTTGGGTGATGTTTCATGGACCTTTAAAGCCCTGTTTGGAAAATTTACTAAATCAGAATCCTATTTGGGTTTGTTTGGACGATTAAAACGTTGTACTACGACTTATCAATCCCCGTACGCACGCTGTTTCTATATTTCAGTGATTTACGTTATGTTTAAAGTTTCATGACATACATGTGGAGTCAGTTGTACTTGCATGGTGAGTGTGGAAGTTGGTCAGTATGGAAAAGAGTAATGGTCAATGTGGTATAGTGAGTGCAGTTGAGATTGTGTTGTGGACACTCCCTGGTAAGTGAGTACCAAAGTGTGTTGTGATTGGGATTGCGGTGAGAGTGTCTTTGAAGTGCGACGGTGGCAAAACTGGACACTCCCTGACGACCATGGTAGCGTCAAAGTGTGTGAAGCCGAACTTGGACGTTCCCTAGCACCCATGGTAGTGCTAAAGTGTGGCCTACGGACACTCCCTGATACCCGAGTATGGATACTGCGTGAGGGTTCCTTCAGTATTTCCATGGCGGATTAGGTATTAAAGTGTGAGACACTGGACACTCCCTGGTACCCCGGACCAAAGTGTGAGGCAAACTGGACATTCCCTGGCACCCCTCTGCTAAAGTGTGGCTATCAGAGTATTTCAAAGATACTGGTGTGTGATAGTGGGTTGTTGGGTGTTGTCGAGAGAAAAGAGTCGGTAAGATGAGATGGTGCATTGTTTTCATACACGGTCACATATTTATGAATTACATCTTTTAAATAATATTGTGCTTGTTTCCTAAAATGAACTCCTTACTTTAATATAAACTTATTGGATTAAATGAGAATTGGAAAATGGTAAATGAGTATGTGTTATATTCGAAGTTATGTTTTTAATACTCACCAGCTTCTTGAAGCTGACGGCGTTGATGCGCCCTGGACATTCGTGTTCAGGCTTTTCAGGTTATGATGTTGCTGGGCCGTACGACTACACAAACTGAGAATCTTTGCTGGAAAGAGAATTTACTTTTATATGTTTTAAATTAAACTGATTTCTGTAATAAGGATGACTGTAATTAGAGGTTAAGTTATTGTTTTATTTTAAGGCGGCTTGTGCCTTAGTTGACCCCGTGTTGTAATATGTAATAAGTTAGAAAGTATTTGTAAGCCTTGATTGCTCTGCTCTGATTATTATGTTTTTTTTTTGTTGTTTGACATTTGGGACGGAATCGATCCTTCAAACTGTCACGACCTACGGGCCCATAAAGGAAATTAAACGCTTTCCATATTTATGCTACGTCGGGGCGTTACATTGGGAGTATTGCTAGAGTGGGCAAACAGCTCCGCTGGGGATTAAGAATACTACCAGAATGGGAGGACGATTTCATTGGGGATTCTGGGAGTGGATAGTAGATAGGACGCCGCTGGGGGTCTCATACCTGATCTTGATCCGAGCTTGAATTATTAGTCCTGAGCCTGGGATAGATTTCTTAACAATCTACCAAGGAGAAGACTGATCTGATATGTGGATTTGAGCAGATGGATCAGTGTGAAGTTGGCAAGTCTGAGCAAAGGTTGATAGCGTAGCTTGGTTAGTGGCGAGCTTTTTGGGTCATTTAAGAGTAATGTAGGAACCAGTTATCCCTACTATAGAAAGTATGCACTGTCTGTTATGCTGAAAGATGTGAATGGAATTAGAATGTCATGTCATGCTAAGTATACGTATTTACAAGAGTATGATGCATGAATCTATCATTTGTGAAAGAATGCTCATGAGTTAGTGGATATTGACCGTTTTGTTGCCTGTTGAGTACTAGAAGACAAAATGTTTGACTGTGTGGGCTCAGTGCCCCAGTGATCGACCTTCAGAAGGATCCAGTTTTTTCAGTATTTGATTTCTCTCGAGCTCTCACTCTCTCTGAAACCATTTTTACCTTCGGCGCCTTCACAGGTTTTCACCGAATCCGGTTAGGTGATCATTGCGCTTTAGTGTATCTTGTGATTTGAAAGTATATGGCATGCCCGTCGTTTAGAATGATGCAAGTATGTGATCTTGTCAACCCAACAAGGCTTGTATCAATCAAAGTGGACTTTATTGGGTTGTAATGAAGGCCAGGGTCCTGGGGTGAGAAATGAATGGATCTCATGAAGGCTCAAAGTTTATTTTGAAAAGTCGATTGAGACTCCTGAGATCACCTTATGCCCTGTGTCTTTCCTTCTTTATATTTTGCTCTTTTTCTATTTGTTTTTTTTATCCCAATCTAGTGTGGGGTACGTTATTGCTGAGTAAAGTATGTACTGGGGAGAATTGCCCAATTTTGAAGTATGTATCTGAGTCGGATCGTATCTTTTGTGGATTTGCTCCAATTTTGCATTGAGTTCTATTTTGTTTGTTTTCTCTTTCTTTTTCCTTTTGGCATTGCCCCAGTATAGGGGGTGATCCTCAAGGGTTTAAGTTTGTAAAGAAATTATCGCATGGCTCAAGTAGGCTGGCGAGGGAAAGTAGTGTATGGATAGCTGAATGATCGCCTCTAATCATTTTGACACAAGTCGAGTCGAGTTCAGAGATCACATGTATGCATCATTGAAGTTAGAGATCGTGGGAACGTGTATTTACTTTCCTGACCAGGTTTGAGGGTCCCCATGTGGGCCAATAATGATCGTGATGACCTTTTTGTTGAGTTGTAGGGGTAAAGACTGCCACAGTCGATGTATACCATGATCCTGAGAATGGACCAAGGAGTTCCTGTTCTTGAATGCCCGTCAGCTGTCTGCTCCGTTCTTGTGTACTCGAATGACATCAAGCAGTTGTGAATATGCATTGAGTACGCCTTTTGTCATCCAATTCTTGGTAAGACATGAGTATCGTCATAGGATGAAATGGTCGATTTATGGACTGAGTTTGTTCTCGGCATGATTTTGCATTGGTCGCACTTTCAAATAAACCCGAACATAGTTTGTTACATTTGAAAGTCTAGTACGATGTCTACGTCGTACTCAACAAGTAGCAAGACAGTCATATACAGCGAATCATGAGATTTAAAGAATGAGAGCAAGATGATAGTTATTGAATGATGCAAAGAATGAGTTTTGTTTTTGTTTTTTTCATTTGAAAGCATGTACTTATGCAAAGTAGACAAAGCATAAATTTAATAGTATGGAAAAACTGCCCCTGTGTGGCATGTGACAAGGAGTAATGTTTTAGGATAGTGGGTTGAGTATTCGGTCTCTTACGAGAGTCGTCTTGGACATGACCAAAGGCTTGTGGATGTCTATAGGTAGAAGTAGGCCTATTGATTCAATGGCTTGAGGGTTTGAACAATCGCGAATGCGTTGGTACTACTCGAATTTGATCTCCTCAGATTTTGTCATTCAACCCTGCTCAGGCTTGGCACTTGGACATGTTTGGATTCGAAATTCAGAGCTATTTGGGTTGGTTGTCCATTTGGACTTTCTCGATCCGTGGAGAAGTCGGTGATGCTAGGAGTAGGCTGAGCGTGTAGAAGCTTTCCATGTTGACTTCTGTCAGAAATGTACTTGTAGTGGAGTTCAGAAGAAGTAGAGGTAGGCATAAAGTTAGTAAGTTGCTTCAAAGAAAAGAAATGGGGATTCTTCTCCCAGTGACTCGTTAGAGATGGGAGAGTACTGTCCAATGTAATGTGTGTTCCCAAGGTATGAGATGAATCTGGATAGCCTTTTGGCATCACCAAATGTCTTTGAAAAGTGGATTTATCCTTGGGGAGTTTTATTTTTGCTTTGAAAGGTGAGAACGAGTTTGGTTTTATTTTTGCTTTGAAAGGTGAGAACGAGCTTGGAAAAAATCTGACAGCCTTCCGGCGCAGTTATGAAGTTTTGGAAAAGTGTATCCATCCTTGCTAAAATGTAAGGAGATGATAAGTAAGTATGGGCAGCCCTTAGGCGCTGTTATGAAGTTTTGAAAAAGTGCATCCACCCTTGTTAAAATGTAAGGGTAGGGCGAGTAAGAATGAGCATCCTTTCAGCGCTATTTTGAGTTTGAAAAGTTTTTCCGTCCCTTGGTTTGTAAAAAGTGCAAGGGGGAAGACAGAGAAGGATCCGGTAGTTCGTCGGCTCTGTTTATTATTTTTGAAAAGTTTTTCCATCCCCAGTTTTATAAGGGGAGGATAGAAAAGAATTGGGTGGCCTATCGGGATCGTATTATGTTTTTTGAAAAGTTTTTCCACCCTTGGTTTATATAAGGGGATGATAGAAAATAATTGGACAGCCTATCAGCGTCGTTTCGTATTTTGAAAAGTTTTGAACGCACACGTGCAAAATGTCACTATGTGGAGAGGTTGACATCTAATGTCTATTTAGGTCCGCATCCCGAACCTTCAAACCTCCGGTGCAGTAGCACCTTCGCAGGTTGGTGGTTTCGAGCGGAGGAACTTTCGGTGCTGGTACCGACGGTACTACTGCAACGGCCATGCCACTTACTGATCCTCCTATCTAATCTTAAAGGCTTTCAGTTTCAGAATTGGGTTATGTCATGCTTGATGCAGGTGTGTAGTGTGTATAGCGGTAAAGTACGGCATTGGCCTTGTAGTTTCAGTATGGCATTGGCCTTGCAGTTTTTTTTAGTAGCAGGTACCTGTGCAAACAAGTTTATAACCTAAAAAAGAATTATAGAAGTATAGAGTAGTTAGTAAAAGAAATGCCCATATAGAATATGAAAACCACCAAAGTGACGGCTTGAGTCCTCTTAAGTATATCCCCAACAGAGTCGCCAGCTGTCACGCCAGCCCCAAAGATGGGGGGGGCAGTCCCTTCGAGGATCACGACCTTTACGTTGATAGACGCGTGAAAGTAGGGAAAAGGTACGTGAAAGTGGGAGTAGGGCCGAGTAAGAGTTCAGAGTCACCATCTAACATTTATTCGAGAGTTAAGATCCCTGCAAAGACAATCGACACGATCATCTTTGACTTTTGAAAAGCATTTTGGAAAAGTAAGGCCCTTTAAAAGTGTGACTTGAATAGTCATGTGAAACCAGAGTTCTTGAAGTGGATTTGGGGACTCGATTATGTCAAGGGAAGGTGTTAGGCACCCTCGAGCATCTGTGACACACGGTTGCCGATTTTAGTGCTTTTCGTAGTAGTGGGGCATAAGTAAGAAGTATTAGAATATATATACAAGAAATTGAACTCGAGCGTCCGTGACACGTGGTCGTCGATATATATATATATCTCGACTCGAGATAAGTAAAAGATATTTAGAATGTGAGAAAGAATAAGTAGTGGATGATTATGGTCGCACCCTAGTAAGGGTTGCATACGTATCTCGACTTGAGAATCAGGCCGTATGTAGTTCTGTGTTGTGTATATGTGTATGAGCGTTTTGGTCGATCTAGACCGTTAGTGTGTAAAATAGTACTTTGAATAAAGTCAGTGTAGTTAGGAACTTTAACATGTTCTGTGTAGTCCTAGACTTTGACCTTGAGAAAGTAGTGAGTTATGAGAAAGTGTTTTAAGTAAAAGTCGGAGTAGATCGACCACGTGATGAGTTTTTGTATTTTTGTTTTTATGATTTTTTGTCCTTTTGTTTTATGTGCCAAAAGTACGGGTCGGTGCCCAAAGATTGGAAAACGTGTACCGAAAGTAAGGGTCGGTGCCCAGTGATTTGAGAAAGTACCGGAAGTAAGGGTCAGTGCCCAATGGTTTAGAAAAGTTCTACCGGAAGTACGGATCAGTGCCCAAGTAATGAAAAAGTGTGCCGGAAGTAAGGGTCGGTGCCCAGTGAAAGTGGTTTGAAAGTAGTTGTGAAGTAATTGATAAGTTCATAGATTTGTTACATATAATAAATATGTACAACAGTAAGTAAATAAAGCAGTAAAGGCGGATGGACTGACCAGTGAATTTATAGGGAGGCCACACCACTAAGAGTAAGAGTTGAGTATGCTACATGTGCAGAGGCGACAATTGAAGTTCAGTCGATGTTTGTTGAGAAAGAATGAAAGAAATTCGAGAAATGTTGCAGAAATAATCCGAAAAGGCCCAAGTAGTATTTCGACACAAAATTAACTTAAATGGACGTCATGGTTGGGTCCGGAACAGACAGAAAAGCTATAAGTCGGGCCAGAATGGGTCCGGGCTGAATTGAGCGGGACTTGCGGGGGGTTAAAATTGGTATTTCTTGGGTTTGTTTGAAGCTGTGGTTGAGCTGGGCAAATGGGTTTTTGATTTACAAAGATAAAGGTGGTCTTGGTTTAGTGTTTGAGGAAAAAACTAAGGGGTTTTTTTTTTAGGGGGGTTCTAGGGATTTTCTAAACAAAGCCTAAAGGAGTGAGTGAATTGGCCCCCTTTTTTTTTTTTTTTGGGGAGGGGGGGGGGAGGGGGTGTTCTAGGGATTTTCCAAACAAAGCCTAAGGGAGAGAGTGAATTAGCAAATTTTTTTGGAAGGGGGACCTTCTATTTATAGCGAAAATTTTGATTTTTGAAAAAATTAATTAAATAAAAAATAATAATAAAGTAATAAAATATCTAGGTATTGTGTGTGTGCACCGCGTTCTCCGAGTTTTTTCAGAAAGCTATATGGTTAAAAACTGGACCGCTGGGTTCTTATGACTAACATAGAATTTCGAAGTCGGAATTGGATTTTTAAAACGTTGTTTGGCCCACATTCGACACCAGTTATGGTAGAACGCGTCAATCGAGGTACACTTTTCGAAATTCGGTCTCGGAATGATACGAAATTATATCGATCCCTTTAATTTAATGTGAAGAGTATTTCCTCAAATCTGAAAGTGACTCATATGGAGCGATTGGCCCAAATCTGGATTACTTAGTAGCTAAGCAAATAAAATATCTAGATATCTGTACACGCGCCGCGCTTTCGAGTTTTCTGGAAGGCAGTGCGACGAAAACTTGGACTTCCGTGGTCCTCTCAACAAACGTGAAATTTTAGTGCAAAAATAGAATTCTTGAGATGATATCTGATTGGTATTAAGCATCTGTCTTAACAAACAAGTTAATTAAAATGTACTTTTTTCAGAATCTGGTATTGGATTGAGATGAAATTTTAGGGAGTCCTCAATAATGTCACGCACTTCCATTCTGTCATGAAAAATGCTTGTTCTAACACCCAAAAAGCTAAAAAAGTAATCCCGGTCCCTTTCTGACAAAATAGCAGATTCGTTCGAACTTTAAACAATGATTATTTCTTCGCCCTTGGTTCGATTTGACGATTTGAAGTCTAGGGACCTTGTATTTGTGAGCTCTTCATACCCGTCGGACTCGATGTACATTATCTGTCCGCCTCTTTGTAGGTGGACAAAAATCGGGTGTCTATAGCTGATCCGACATACTTTTGGAACCATGCTGGTGGGTATTCAAATTGACGACAACTTGATTTGACCTCCGGATATTCTGATTAGAACTCTAGCTTTTCCTTCCTCGATTTACATGCCCAGTGGGCTCCCACTGCAACAGTTATTTCTTTTTTTGACAGGTCAAAATGGGGTGTCTACAATATATGTATATAATGCAAAGTATTTAAAAATTATAATGTGCATAGTCCTAATTTCATATGCCAAGCAATTATTTTAGGTATATATAAATATATATATATATATATATGCCAACTGTTAAGTATTGAGTTTGGCCCGTGGGTTTTGATTGGCAACTTAAACTTGCTACTAGGGGTGTACACGAGTTGAGCCGCTCAACAAGGGCTCGTGGCTCGGCTCGATAACAGCTAGGCTCGCCTCGATAATAAACAAACCAAGCTCAAGTTTGAGCAGGATGCCAACTCTTAAAGCTTGGCTCGAGTTCCAAAAGCTCGGCTCGAGTACAGCCCTACATGTGCAGCTTCAAGAAATGGATATTGCGAACTCAAGCGAAGCAAGAGATTCTACAACGTCGTTTTACGAATAGATGAGCAAGACTACACCGCATTGCGGTTCATAGACTTGACATGTTTGCCTGAAAGGCTGGGTTGGGCTTGGGCCTCACTTTGGGGCCATGAAATGTAGAGAGCTATGTTTGGTACACATAAAACATCAACATAAAGTTGCTTTCAAAAATTTATTGTGTTTATCTCTTTCCTCAGCAGATCCCACAGTGTTAGTGAGTGGACTACACCAATGTTTTTATCTGTCCTAACTATCAAGCATTACTTTAGGCTAGATTATTTTATGCTTAGCACTTATTTGGAAACAATTTTTGAAGCCCATAATTGATTATAAAATCCAAGTTTAAAAAATGCTGTTTGATTATGCCAACTAAGATTTTGTGATTCAAGCACAAAAATGTGAAATTTTGCGCTTGTGTAACTTTTGACTAAAAGCAATCTTTTGCGATTGAATTGCATGAGCAACAACTTTTTCCAAACATGCCCTTACTTAAAATTGGTTGTATATGGTAAATGCTAACCTATCTATTATTAAAATGAGTAAACTATAGTAAATCTATAGGTCTATTTGTTTTATGGATTTATTAAGGCAGAGGAAAGAAAAGTACGTTGGAAAACACTTCCTTTTGTTTGGTTGCCAAAGAAAATAACATGTAAAATAAGAAGATATAGTGACACGTAAATTAAAAATTTTGAAATATATGACTCGCTTTCTCCCTTATTTCTCCAGTTGCAAAATTATTTTAAAAATTGCTGACTTTTAATGTTACTTAAGCAAGGAAAAAAATTAAAGGGGAGTTCTTTTTTTTCTCCCCTATTTTCCTTTCTATTTACTTTTCTTGTTTTCCTTTCTATTTTTTTTTTCCTCCCATGAATCCCCAAATCAAATATAACATAAGAGCAACTCCAATGGGGGATTCAAATGGGTATCCAAATCCAAAAGATGCTAAAATGGATCCCTTCATCTCAAAAAATTCACTCCAATAGGGGATTCAAAAGGGGATCCATTATGGAAACTCATGGCTTGGGTCTCCAAACTTATAGCCTTTGGAGAGAGAAAGTGAGGGGATCCATAAGTGAGGGGATCCATATTTGGTGGACAGATCCTAGCCATTGGTTTGTGAATAAAATAATATTTTTAGTATATCTATAGTTGAAATACATCAAAATATATTAAACAATAAAAAAGTTACTGGTTTTGGGTACTATGGTTAGAGTGCATGAGATTTTTTTAGTATGTAAAATACTATTCAAGTAACCAAATAGTATTTTGGATACCCAAATTTAATGACCAGCCTTGGAGTTGCTCTAAGTAAACTGTTTTTAGTACCCTTATTGTAAAAATTACAATAAGCCACTAGTGACTTTTTTGTGTCCATTTAAAATTGAAGACAACTCGTACACAAAAAATTATAATTAGAAGTAGCAAGTATACTAATAGTCAAATATAACCAAATCCCATGTAGTAGAGTGGTAGGGGGCCAAAATATGGGGGTGTTCTATCCCCTTGGTTTTGGGTTTGAAATTTTACATGAGTAAATACAAGGGACTTGCCCATGGCCTTTGGCCGTCTTAAGGGAGGTCAGGGGTTCGAAATCCCCCCAGGGGTGGGGTAAACTATTTGGAGAGATGGATCTCAATATGGATAATGTCTAGCTTGGTGTGGTTCAGATCCTATCACTAGCTTGTCTCACTGATTTACCTGGTGCGTGTGTTGTGGGATCGGTGCACATGCCAGGGGTTTTGCCCCTTGTTCTACTCCTATAAAAGGATAATAGGTACCGATCCCGAAGTAATAAATGACAGACTGGGGGATTTGTCCTTGTATTTGGGAAAGGAAAAAAAAAATTATCTTTGTGAACTTCAGAGCAACTGCAGTGGATAGTGAATGTAGGGCAATTTAGGGGAGTTAGTGTACAGACGCTTGCAATGATGTTTCTTAAATAACAACTTAGCCAAATATATAGTAGGAAAACTTAAATTTACACTTTTACTACCATACAGTCAAACGACAAATGCATTACCATTTTCCACTCAATTAACAGTGCTTTTGCCGTTTGTTTTTTTTATTATTACAAAAATAATCCCAACCGGGTAAGTCAATAAAACAAAAAAATTACTTATTAAACTTTGACTAACCAAGTTATCTGATTTTGTACAATGTTAGTAATTTTAAAAGAGTTATTAGGTTTGATATAAACTTTAGTGCGCAAAAAATACATTCATTAAACACCTAAATTTGTAAGATCGATTACTTATACGGAGTAAATAGCAAAACTGATTATTTGCTTCACAGACAGAGATTTAAAAAACAATAAAATAAATGTGACTATGTGAGCCCTAGGATCGAGGCGCATGCAAAAACACTCATCATGGTGTCTTGTATGACTTACTCAAATCTTCCTCCATGCCTTTTTTGATGAGGCTTATGATTTGCGCTTTGTCTCCGTCCAATGCTCCTCACTCCTTCCCGTAATTACATACTTGCCCTTCCACTTCTAATTCCCTTTTTGAGTAATGTTATAATTCTTAAATTTTTATCTCAAAAGTATTTTTTAAATGATGTAATATTGGGTTAGGTGGTAATACAGTAGGACAAATTGAATTTTAATTGAAAATTATTTTTTAAATTTTACTATCACATCTTTTAAAAAACACTTTTAAAATTGAAATTTGAAAATATAGCATTACCCTTTTCTTTTTTGCTTGAATACATCCACTCTAATTGCTACTTGTGCAAATCTCGTTACTTGTTGCATTTGCCTTCAATATTTTGCTTAGAAAGTTGGTTGGGCAACTAAAGAACTATTTTTGGGGTTAGGAGAAGAAATAGAGATAGCTCTTATTTGTGTAAGAGCATCCACAATGGGGAGTGAAACTTAAGGTAAATTTAGGTTAAATTGTTGTACAAGATAAGAATTGATTGCAGTGGGTGAATGCTGAGACGGTACACATTGAGCCGTATAGGAATGGGGCAATACAAATTGTGCCGTGTACAATTAAGGTGGCACATGTTGTGGTGTTTGCTTCATGCGGCACATGTTATGCCGTGTGCTTCATGGGTGTGGGCGGCACAACATGTGCCGTGTGCCTGTGGGCGGCACATGTTGTGCCGTTTGGGGTGCTCACAGCTCACCATTTGCCGTTACTCCTTACATTAGCTGAAACTTAGTGAAACTTAGTGGTACCACAAAGTTAAGTTTTGGTATGTTCGCAAATCCTATATATTAGCTGAAAGACCCCGTTGTTAATGGCTTTAGCTTAAGTTATACTAAGTTGTTATACCCAACAATCCCATTGTTGATGCTCTAAGTACTTATCAAGTACATAGGATTCTGTGCTTGACATAAAAATACCTAATGAAATTGATTTTGGTTTCTGGGCAGCACTCATGTGGCCACGTATAAGATCATTTTTTTTTCAAAAGTAAAAAATAAAAATAAAAAAAATTATGTAATTCTGCAAGTGGCCGCCACTTTAGGGCTACCACAATGGCTGCCAATAATCTAGACTCAAAGAAAATGAATCTATATCAAATCAACATAATACTAGTTTCATAAAAATCAATTTAACGTGATAACTGGTTTGAACCTAATCTATTTTGGGTATTCTTTAGCAGGGCCTAATAATTCACTTTTGTTCTCCTAATTTCACTATTTATTACCTCATTTGCAAACATGAAATGAAATAAAGAATTAGGTGTTGGTCGAATATTTAGTGAACAAACATGTAAACAACCAGTAAATTGAACACTCAAAACTTATTTTAAATTATAAAAACTTTATCAAAAAAAAAAAAAATTTATGCAATCACTTTCTTTTGAAATCTTGAATCATGTTTTGAATTTTAAAATTCTTTCCCGCTGATCATTTAGTTGATCTCAAAATATTTTAGCATGAATTTTAAGCTCTTAATGTATTTTAAGCACCACAAAAAGGCGAAGTTGAGAAAGATTAAACACTATTGATGAATTCAGAAATTAAAGATGTAAAATCAATAACATATTGAGAGCGAAATAAGATTTTTCCTTAGATACTTTTTGTTGATTAATAAAAAATAAACGTTAAAGAATAATAGAAAATATAATAAAAACAAAATTAAGATTTTGAATTTTTTGAATCAAATTTCTTAATCTTTTATTGAGTATCGATTGTACGTTAACATTTTAATATTATTTTGTGGATGAAGGAAAATTTTACAAAATTTTGAATGCCTTTTTCTTTCTTTCTTTTTTTCACCCAAATGAGCACAAACCAAACACATCTTAAATCCTAAAGTGGCAATAATCAAACTCTTGTGTTTTTTCGGAAATACACAAAACAATACTAGATTCTGGGAGTGATTTTGAATTGAGTATGAACTTTCACCCATACAAAGGTGATTTTAGCAAACCCTTGAAGTTGAAAAATCTGTTCACCAGTAAACAACATAATCGATTGTACGCTATCCCAAACAGCTTCTTTCTCTAGCCGAGAAGCTTTGGATATTGGAGTGCATTTTTGCTCACCCATTGTTCAACTACCACCACATTTTTGATATGTGTTCTATTTCATTTGCATTTTACTTTTATTTTATCAACACAATTATAGAATGAGTGAATGGGACACGCATCAGGTGGTGGTGGGTGAGCAAAGATTACACGTTGAATACTAATTTTTTTTTCCTGTTTAACAAGACAAACCCTTGACTGTCCTTTGCGACTTTGGGAACTTTTGCCCATATTTCAAATAGTAAATTTATTGTCATTTTATCAGAATAAAATATGGGGCAAGCCTTAAATACGTGCACTGACCCCATAGCACACACACTAATTAGGTCAGGGAGAGAAACTAGTAGTGAAATCCGAACTCCTCCAAACTAAAAACTTTTTGTCCACCCCTCTCAACTATCATACTTCGGTTGCTTGGAGGTTTTGAAGTTTGAACGGAACCTCCTTACGAAAGCCAAAGACTATGACCAATTCTAGCTGGTTTGCACTCTGAACCTTAATTCTTACTCCACAAATGGTAAGTTGGTCCGTTTTTGTAATGGAGGAGAGGTAAGTGTTACGGTGTTTTCTACCATTAGACTCTAGGGGAGTTAGTGTAATTAAGAAAACCAAAAAAAAAAAAAAAAATTATATGTAATTAGACCTCATCTGGAGACGGTCATAGTAGTTATCCCAAAGTATAATTATCCCAATAAAAAAAATTTGGTAAGTTTGCAAATTTTACCGGGGGAAAAGGGCATTTGCGTCATGCAAATTAAGTCTCTGTCCTGCACAGTAGTGTGAAAAAGGCCTTCCAGGCGAAAGTGACGAATCAATGGAAAGCACAGCAACAAAATACATGCGAAACCAAAACCCACAGCACAGCCAAAAAGCACTTTCCTCTCTCTCTCTCTCTCTCTCTCTAGAACTAGGGTTCTTCTTTCTTGCTTTTATGACATTTTCAACTCAAAATTCAATGCATTTTTATTTCGATTCTCACAATTATATGTAGCCAAATCTATTATAGCCTCAGAGAATCTCAATCGCTGAGATCTTCCCCCCTCCCCCTACTCTCTCTCTCTCTCTATATATATATATGTACGTATATTTCTCTCGCTCTGCATCAGTGGCCGGCTTTCAGAGTTCTGTTCGCATGTGAATCCCTCGAAAATGTTTCAGAGATTAGAAACGATTCGTGAAGAAGTAGCAGAGAAATCTTCAAAAGGATGAAGGATCAAATTGGTTCGATTGTAAGAATTTAGAACTCTGATCTTATGGTATATTCAATTTCAAATTTGTTTGAAGAGTAGTAGTATAGTACTGTTGTTCGTTCGTTGTTGAAACTATTCGAATCTCTACTCGTCCGCGTCAGAGAGAGAGAGAGAGAGAGAGAGAGAGAGAGAGAGAGAGAGAGAGAGAGAGAGAGAGAGAGAGAGAAAACAACAAGGTTCAAACCTAGAGATTCGTCTGCTGCTAAAAAGTAAATTGGTTTTGATGTTTTAGGAAACAGTTCAGAGTTTCACTCATTTTGGTAAAGTTTCGTAGCTGGTGTGATCTTATTTATTTATTTTTTTGTTTAAAAAGCTCTGATATTGAAAAAAAAACATATACTTTTGTTGTGTTTGGCGCCGATTCAAACTTCGATACTGAAGATTCAGAGACATTCTCCTTTTCATTTCCCTATTTGTTTAGACCTCTTTTGTCTGCTTTGGATGATAGAGATAGTGATTGCCTGATTGGATTGATTGGAATCTGTAGAATTTGAAATTGTTCTACTTTATTTTTTCAGATACCATTTTTGATAGTTTTTGTGAAAGTTTCGTAGCTGGTGATCTTGTTTTCGTTTAAAAAGCTCTGATATCGAAAAAAAAAACATATATTTTGTTGTGTTTGGTGCTAATTCAAATTCGATACTGAAGATTCAGAGACATTCTCTTCTTCATTTCCCTATTTGTTTAGACCTTTTTTTGTCTGCTTTGGATGATAGAGATAGTGATTGGATTGATTGGAGTCTGTAGAGTTTGAAATGGTTCTACTTTGATTTTTCAGATATCATTTCTGGGAATTTGTGGGTTTGAATAAACAGCAATGATGGTTATGTCCTGCAAGGATGGTAAGTTGGGGATGGACAATGGGAAATATGTCCGTTACTCACCTGAGCAGGTTGAAGCTCTTGAGAGGCTCTATCATGAATGCCCTAAACCAAGTTCGGTACGTCGTCAACAGATCATTAGGGAATGCCCAATTCTCTCTCACATCGAGCCCAAGCAAATCAAAGTTTGGTTTCAAAATCGACGGTACATTTCTGTCTCACATCGAAATTGTGTACTTGGGTTGAGTTACTAGAATCTGTTTTTGTTTGGCTGCTGGGAAGAAAATGGGAGAAAATGCTTAGGGCTCCCATGTAACATTTTCTGTTTTGAATTTTCAGTTTTTTAAAAACGAAAACCAGTTTTGGTTTTTTTTTTTTGAAAAAAAAACGAAAACTTGTTTGGTAACATTGTTGATTTTTTTTTTTTAAAAACAAAAACAGGAAACTCTAAACAACTTTTTGGTGTTTTCATTTTTTACCCAGAATTTGAAAACGTTTTTTAAAAACAAAAAACAAAAACGTTACCAAACGAGTTTTCAATTTTCATTTTCTAAAAAACGAAAACAAAAACAGAAAACAGAAAACGACAACGTTACCAAACGAGCCCTTATGCTTCTATTTTATTTTTGTGGGAATTTTAGTCTCAGTCCTCTAAAAAGACTTTTTTTGGTCTTAGGTCCAACCTGTGTTTTTAGTAAAAGTTGCCTCAACGAAAAACAAAAAATTTCACAAATTTTTGTGAAGGAGGGCTAAAAAGACAAATTTTCTTTCTGACCTCACTTTTGACTTCTCTAAAAATAAATTCTAATTATAAAGACTTGTAAAATTAAAATTCATAACTATAAAAACGTCTAGTTAAGCTACTATAAGTGAGTTTAGAAACTCACAAGTGTGTGTAGGTGTGTTTGAGAAGCTTGAAAGCTTGAGTTTCAATGGAGTTTCCTCTCTCTCTCTCTCTCTCTCTCTCTCTCTCTCTCTCTCTCTCTCTCTGTCTCTACTTCACATAATTAAATTTCACATAACTAATTATGTTAAATTTACTAATTATATGAAATTTTGTAACATAAGAATTTAATTTGATTAAATTTCACTAATCATGGATTTTTGACCAAACTTAAAAATGAGTTGTCCTTTAAAGTCAAATAATCCATTTTATTTATCTTTTTGTTCTACAAATTTTTATTGTTATATAGTGATAATTGATAAAAGATGTTTTATATTTGTGTTTTGTTGGATTAACAGATGCAGAGAGAAACAGAGGAAAGAAGCTTCGCGGCTCCACTCTGTGAATCGGAAGCTGACGGCCATGAACAAGCTTTTAATGGAAGAGAATGATAGGTTGCAGAAGCAAGTGTCCCGACTTGTGTATGAAAATGGCTACTTTCGCCAAAACCCTCAGAATGTGAGAATTTAAGTCTTCCATTATACTAAGAATAACTAAGGGCCTGTTTGGTTTGGTTGCACCTTTCGCTTTTAGGCATAAGGAGAAGTCCTAATCACAAGGGCACTGTGCATATCAAGAAAATTTCATTGAAACCCAAATCTAGTACACGGGGACTGTGCTTTAGCCAAAACATGCTCTTGGAGTGCTTCCTAACATTAATTAAAAGAGTAACATATGTGCATTTTCTGTCCCCCAAAACACCTTTTGGCCCAAAAGTACATTTCATTAGTGAATCAAAACTGGCCCTTCTTTGCATGTGATCGTTGGATTTTTTTATTTTGTTATGTGGGTATTCAAAATTTGAGATTTTGGAGGGTTGTTTTCATTGCAGCGGATGCTTGCAACCAAAGACACAAGTTGTGAGTCTGTAGTGACGAGTGGTCAACAACACCACTTGAAGCCTCAGCATCCGCCAAGGGATGCTAGTCCTGCTGGGTTAGTGGGGATATGGTTGTTGGGTCCTTTTCTTGTCATTATGCTTTGTGACCACCTTTTTGTGTGTGTTTGTGGGTGGCTTGTGGATTTTGATGCTTTTTGTACTTTTTCAGGCTTTTGTCCATTGCAGAAGAGACTTTAACAGAGTTTCTATCAAAGGCCACTGGAACTGCTGTTGAGTGGGTCCAAATGCCTGGAATGAAGGTATTTCTAGAACTCAGTAAAATATGATATCCACACAGACACTTGTGATAGTACACAGGTTACCATTATTTATTTGTACAGTGTTTAAAACTACTTTGAAAAGACCAAGAAAAGGCCAAATTTAATGCAGGAGCCTCCCTTTGTGTTGGATGTGCACTGGGTTAGATTTATGCTGCCTTACCCTGCTTGTTTCTTCTTACCCTGCTTGTTTCTTCTTACCCGTGTGCAGATAGACAGTTTTTGAGTTTTGGAATTGTGACACCCGCTTCACAATAGAGCAATCATAGTCTAAAACTAGATAAATTCAAAATTAAATTAAATTTTTTGCTTTATTTATTTATTGTCTAATTACTAATAGGGTTCCCTTAAACTATTGTGTTTTACCTTTGCTTTATTTATTTTAGGGTAAATTACACTCACCTCCCCTTAGGTATGGCCTAATTACATGGACCTCTCTCGTAGTTTGAAAAATTACATTAACGTCCCTTGTCAATAACAACAAACCAATGTTGTTAAATTCTAATGTGAAAGTACACATATACCCCTAAATTAAAAAAAAAAAAAAGATGCCCGTACCAATTCGAAAACAAAGTCATCAACCTGATGTTGGCGTCTTTCCCAAATTCATGTCGATTTTCTCTCTCATCCATGTCCCAACCCTTTGCCAATGTTAAAGAGAAGTGGGAGGGTTGTAGTAAGACAGAGAGAATGGCGAGTATGAGCAAACACAAAATGCTAGTCCACCAGGATCACATGTCCACGACAACTTTGAAGAGAGAGAGAGAGAGAGAGAGAGAGAGAGAGAGAGAGAGAGAGAGCTAGGTTGTACATGTAGAGTTGTAGAGATAGCAAACTATGACTTCAATTGCAGAAACAAAAAAATTATGTGGATTAGTAGAGGGAGTTGCTGGTCCACAAATACCAAGCAAGATTGCAAGTCCATTCAATTTCATGGGATAATTACAAAAATTGTTGTCCATGTGTTAATTTTTTAAACTAACCCAAATTGAAACCTTTTTCTTCAATCACTCTTGAGAGCAGTGACCCGCAAATCTATTGATATTGAGAGATGCAGTGCAGATCATTTTTGACAGTGGTGGGTGATTACGGTTGGGTTGGTTACATGTTTGATCTTAAATTAATGATGGCCGAGTCCAATCAATAAATCGAGGCATTTGTTTGAGACCGAGAGGAACCCCATTTTTCAAACTTTGCAGATTCGAAAAACTAAATCACACAAATTTGCTTCAATTTTGGCTGCAAATTTTTTTATGACAATTAACTCCGGTTGTGCCGACAGAATATATGGAAGCTAGTGTTATTTTGGGTGGTGGTCAGGCTGTTGATTGAGTGGTTTTCGTGGTGGATTGAGCACCAATGGTGATATATAGATATACACAACACATACAGAGAGAGAGAATAACAATTGATTTAGGATTTTTTTAATGGTCTTGACCAAGAAGGGTAAGTTGGTCATTTTGAAAAACTTAACCCAAACTTAACTTTTCTCTATGGTCAACAAACTGTTGACTAACGGGAGGGGAGGTGAGTGTAACCCAATTACAAACCTCAAGGGAGGTCTGTGTACTACTTTAAAACACGAGGGAGCTCCATGTAATTAAGCTATACCTCAGGGGAGGTCAGTGTAATTTTCCCTTTATTTTATATCTAATTACTAAAAGTGTTACCTTAAACTATTTTGTTTACATTTTCATGATCATTTCAATTGAATTCCTTCTTTTCGTTGATATGCATAGCCTGGTCCGGATTCCATTGGAATCGTTGCTATTTCTCATGGTTGCACTGGTGTGGCAGCACGAGCTTGCGGCCTAGTGGGTCTAGAGCCTACAAGGGTAGGTGCACTTGGTTTCTTCTCATATCGTCCTTTGTCTCCCTGCATTTTGAGCTTATAAAAGGGTTTATTGGGTATGTTTTGTAAAGGTTGCAGAAATCCTCAAGGATCGGCCCTCGTGGTTTCGCGATTGCCGAGCTGTGGATGTGTTGAATGTGCTGCCCACTGCCAATGGTGGAACCATCGAACTGTTGTACATGCAGGTAGTTATTCATTGTTGTTTACTTTTCATGTTCGGTGGATACCATCTTATTATAGCTTAATGACTTTCCAAGTTTTGTTAATATGTAGCTATACGCGCCAACAACTTTGGCGCCGGCTCGTGACTTCTGGTTGTTACGCTATACTTGTATCATGGAGGATGGCAGTTTAGTGGTATGTACTTCTTTCCTTTTTTTTTTTTTTACTTCACTAGCTCTTTATTAGGCTCGTGGTTTCATTACTTCCCTATTTGCTACTTCTTGTTGGGTTATGTGATGCTCAGATGTGTGAAAGATCACTTAATAATACTCAAAATGGTCCAAGCATGCCGTCGGTGCAGAGCTTTGTGAGGGCAGAAATGCTGCCCAGTGGGTACCTGATTAGACCTTGTGAAGGGGGTGGCTCAATCATCCACATTGTTGATCATATGGATTTGGAGGTAAAGGAGTCACTCAACCTTGTGCATTCATAGATAAAAATGGGGCTTGTTATCCTACTACATTAAGGTAGTAGTATAGCATTGTGCCCATTTTTAAATGGACATTAGATGTCCTTGCCACCGCATTAATTTGGGGGTATTAAAGTAGTTTACAAAAGACAAAATTAATCAAAAAGCTTTATATAATGAGATTACCCTATTACTCTTGTTGCATAATTAATTTAGCTAGCTCATTTTGTGAGGTGGCGAGGACTTTCAATGGCCATTTAAGAATGCCTACTACAACTCTCATGTAGCAGGAGAGCATTTCCTTGTGTATATACATATCCACATATACATATATATATATATATATTTCCCCTTATTATTTGAGAATTTGTGTAATTCCGTCTATTACCATTAACGTAAGCATGTTCATATCATTTACTAGCCCTGGAGTGTTCCTGAAGTGTTGCGTCCACTGTATGAATCATCAACAATGCTTGCTCAAAAGAAAACAATGGCAGTAAGCTTCTATTCTACTTTCAGCATGCATTGTTACCAGCAGTGAGAACAAGGACGTAAAGTTTGATTCCGTAATCATGATAATCTTGTTTTCATGCAGGCTCTTCGCCAACTGAGGCAGATAGCACAGGAGGTTTCTCAGCCTAACGTCACCAACTGGAGTAGACGACCTGCGGCCCTTCGAGCCCTTAGCCAGAGGTTAAGCAGGTTGGTACACTCAGATTTTTTTTTTATGATGTTTGTTATCTCATTCAGATTATTTTTGGGACTTTATTATAAATTTTATTTATACATGTTTTCACCAGGGGCTTTAGTGAAGCTCTTAATGGGTTCACCGATGAAGGGTGGTCAGTGATGGGTAATGATGGCGTGGATGATGTTACTATGCTTATAAACTCTTCTCCTGACAAACTTATGGGTTTGAATCTTTCCTTTGCAAATGGATTTCCTGTGGTCAGCAATGTGGTCTTGTGTGCGAAAGCATCAATGCTTTTACAGGTCAGCAAACTGGAAATGTTTTACTTGGTTGAAAAATCCATGAGAAGCAACTGAAAAAAACAACTATAGTATATGCTATTCGAGATCATCTTATTTTTTATAAACTATGTGCGTGATATCCCGAAATGACAATGCTGTCTGTCGTGAACAAAATCTGTTCTGGAATTTTATTCCCTTATTATTTTGAAAAGCTATGATGTCATTTAGGAGCTTGACCATAAGGTTATTAAAAATTCGTATGACCTTTTCATTAACCAAACCAGGGAAGAGCTTGATTGTTTAGCATTGTCCACAACGTAGTTAGTTGACCAATGAAGTTATGTGCCATGTGGACATGATTGCTTATGTTACTCAACCAAGGGAATAGTTGACTAGTATAGTAGGAAGATGAATGACCAAAGTAGGATCGGGAATATATTCTTTTCTTGGTTACTTATAAAAAAAATGTTATATATATATATATATATTCTTTTCTTGGTCCAATAGTTGGGCTACACAACAGAGGGATTTTTATGCACTACTTACCCATGATTGCTTGTGTTACTTGTGCTTGTGCATAATATTTGTGGAGCATTTCAAATTTCCTTTGTTGTGGAGGTGGTTTTTTGGGAGTGGTGCATAGTTTAGGGTAAATAGATTCTTCATGCACTACCCTTATGAACCTGTACAATGGACACAACAATAAAAGATTAATATTTTAAACTAGTTGTACAACATAACATGCGGTGTTCACTCCACCTTTCTAATTTGTCCATCTCTTGTCTGACCGTCTCGGTCGTATGTTCAAAGTGTGTCCTCTATGAAACCTAGGAAGCACCGACATTTCTAAGAAGGTAACGTGTCATGTGTCGTATCGTGTCCGACTCATGGACACGACACGTCATGGACACTTTTCCTGCAGTGCCCGCGTGCAATTTTTTAGGATTTTGTTGTGGCTATGTGCCAGTGTCGTGTTGTCTCCGTGTCGAAGTGCCCGTGTCCGTGCTTCAAAACAGTAAGGCACGCTTTTTCACGTGTATCCCATGTCGGTGCCCAAATTGAAGTGACTGTGCTACGTAGCTTATGATTTAACAATGATGGAAGTTGCTCAGCAAAAGAAGTAAATTTGACAAGGTTTTTGGATGTGTGGACAATTAATTAAGGCTAGCTTTTGGGTTTTAGCCTTTTCCTTTCTTCTCATTCGAGGTTAATCTTTTTATCTTATTTCTTTGGTTTCTGAACCTTGTTCATTTGTTCCTTCTCCCATCTTTCAGAATGTGCCTCCCGCCATACTTCTTAGGTTCTTACGAGAGCACAGGTCAGAATGGGCAGACAACAATATTGATTCCTACTCTGCGGCAGCTGTTAAAATTGGTCCCTGTGGCTTACCGGGGTCTCGAGTTGGACATTTCGGGGGTCAAGTTATACTTCCACTAGCTCACACCATTGAGCATGAGGAGGCAAGATATGTTCTTTTTTACTATATTACAAATACCTATTTAGAGCCCGTTTGGGATAGCTCTTTCGGGGCCAACAATTACTTTTAAGTGATTTTCTAAAAAAATTGTGACCCTTTTGGATTAGCTTTTTCATAGATTTTTGGAAAAAAATTTGATTCCTTTTTAATAAAACAGTTTTTATCTTTAATAATAATAAAAAAAAAGCTCCAAAATTATTAGCTTTCTGAATCTCTTATTCCAAAAAATGGTTATTTTAAAAGCTAACCCAAATGGGCTCTTATTTATTCTACGCTTTTCTATATTCTATTCAATTAGAAATATGTTGATCTTCTTGAAACTTTAACATGGGCTTTTTGTCTGCTTTTTTTTTTTTCCCTTCGTGTGCTTATTAGTTGCTAGAGGTTATTAAGTTGGATTGCGTTGGCCAATGTCCTGAGGACACAATCATGTCTAGAGACATGTTCCTACTGCAAGTAAGTTTTGTTTTTCTTGCATTCAATGTCTAAAATTTACCATGCGAGTAATGACTAATGAGGTCCTCACTGCCACAAAGCTTAGATTTTGGGACGTTGAATTTTGTGCTGGGGACATGCGTGCTCTTACTTTGCGTAACCATATTTTGGGATCTCTGTAGTCTGTTGTATATTCAATGCGATCACCAATCTTCTTGCACACCCATCTTCTATGACTTGAACTTTATACATTAGTGTATATGAATGCATTCATCCAAATGGTTATGAGAATGACCTCATGAGATTTTATATACTAAATGTGAGTTGATAATTTGTTCAAGACTGATCTGCAGAAATAATGTCTGTAGGCTGTGTTTGGTCTAAAATAAATCTAATGCGGCTCCCAAGTCACATGCTCTCTGGCAGTGGCGGGGCTACAGCTTAGGAAGTGGGCTTGAACCCACTGAGATTTTGGGGGAATAAAGTTTGTATTGTTGTATGTATTGAAACTTGTTTTCCTAAAATGACCCCACAAGTATAAGCAAAACAAAGAGAAGGGTGTCATTTTTGTCATTTGATTTGGTTAAAAATAGTAACTTATTTTAAGAATTATGTTATGTGCAAAAATATCCTTTGTTAGTTTCTATGATACATCCTAGTGGTTTAGGATGTATCATAGATTCATACATCTCAAAAAATGTTGTTACTTAGTTCCCAAAATGTGGTAAGTAGGTTCAGAAATGTTGTGAAAATCACTTTGGTTGTCAAAACTCAAAAGCAAAGTAGTTTACAACTTACAATATTTTTGGACCTGGATAAAACATTTTGGCACCAAAACCGCAAGGATGTATCAATGTTGGGGTTTTTTTTTTGGTACTAAGTTCTTGATATACACCACTGAAATTAATTCCTGGCTACGCCACTGCTCTCTGGTGTTTTTGAATGTATTTGTCAGAAACACAATTGTGGAAAGCAATATTAGTATATGACTGTCTCGCTATAGGTTTGCCTATCATAGAAATAATATCTCAGTGCTATGCTATGGAAATTCTTGTAATAAGAAGCTATGTACTTTGACTAGCATGATATTATTTTCCAGCGAGCTAACTCCAAACTCTTTTTTACGCATGCATAATCATTTAATGTTACATGAATAAACATTATCATAACCATGAGTCATGAGCTTTTGTGCCACCAAATTTTTTGCTTGAACCCCCTGTTTGTATGTTGATAGCTATGCAGCGGAATGGATGAAAATGCTATTGGCACCTGTGCCGAACTCATATTTGCTCCCATTGATGCCTCTTTTGCTGACGATGCACCTCTTCTGCCTTCCGGTTTTCGCATTATTCCTTTGGATTCTGGGAAGGTTAGTATTAGACCATACTTACTCTCCATTTATTCGATGTAAAATATTTTACGGCAAAAATTAATTCTACATGTAAAATGTTTTACATGAAAAAAATCATTTCCCTTATTTTCCGTTGTTTGGTACTTTGGTTGACACTTGAAAAAGATTTTACGAGTAACAAAAAATGCATGTATATAGGTTTGTTATACATGTCTGCACATACATATATATATATATATGCCTGTGCGTGTGTTCTCAAATGTGTGTTTAGATGCATATACAAATATAGAAACGTTCATACATGGTTGATTAATTGGACATTTCACTTTCAAATATTGTTTCAGAAAATGACTCGTGGAATTTTTTTTTTCTCCGGAAAATCATTTTCAGCCCATTAAGCTAAAGCTCCTTTCATTTTCCTGAATTTTCGTCAAACGTTGTACTGGCAACCAAACACCAGAAAATGCTGAAAACATTTGCCGTACAATGTTTTACGCTCCCCCTCCCCCCCTTTTCTTCTTTTCCTTCCCGTCTCACTTATCTTGTCATTTTGGACCTCATCCATCTGGTGAACTGCAACAATTATGCAGGAAGCCTCCAGTCCAACTTGCACACTCGATCTTGCTTCCGCTCTTGAGATCGGGCCAGCAGGAAGTAAAGCATCCGATGATTGCACTTTTAGTAGTGGTAGTACAAGGTCTGTGATGACGATAGCATTCGAGTTTGCATGTGAGAGCCACATGCAAGAAAATGTAGCATCAATGGCCCGGCAATATGTACGCAGCATTATATCATCAGTTCAGAGGGTGGCATTAGCTCTTTCACCATCTCATCTAAGTGCCCATGGTGGGCTTTGGCCACCATTAGGGACTCCTGAAGCACAAACGCTTGCTCGGTGGATCTGCCATAGTTACAGGTGATTTACTCAATTTTTTGATTCAAGATATATGTCTGTATGAGAATCTGTACTCTTGATCCGGTTGGTCCATTTGTTTTATATCATGGCCCTGCTGGAATTGTTGTTAGAGAGTTCTTCTCTGATCAGTCCATGTTCATTCTTCGTTATAGGGGCTATTTGGGTGTCGAGCTACTCAAATCTGGTGAAGGATGTCAATCCAGCCTTAAAACCTTATGGGATCACTCAGATGCTATAATGTGCTGCTCTCTAAAGGTCTCTCTCTCTCTCTCTCTCTCTCTCTCTCTCTCTCTCTCTCTCTCTCTCTCTCTGTAGAGTTGAGTTGAACTAGCTTTCTTTTTAGTTTTTGCAAAACGCTGGTATGTAATAGTAAAATTTTCGGATTGTTGAATTTTCAGAAGTCTGAAAACGCCGACAGATTTGTTTCAGCTATATAATAAGTCAATGATTAGGTTTTAAGATATTCTGGATGGCAAAATGTCAATATATACAAGATATTAATGAGCGTGTTAGTTTCAACTTGTAAACCATCCTTTTTTTATTCCTTTAAGGTAAACTTTGCTACTGGCCATTCTTTCATTTTCTGTTACCTAGAACTTGACATGGGAAATGTCACAAGTTGATGTGATCTTAGACTAATTCGAAGGGAAAGGGAGGGGTACTGATTTTTTTTTTCCAACACCTATATTTACACGTGTTTCGTTATACTGTGTGTGCAAAATGTTTATAAGCGTAACTATAAGTAATTTCCTTCAAAGACAGGGTTATTACCTAAATAATACCAATCACTTTATTCATATTTCTCTCTCTCTCTCTCTCTCTCTCACTCTGTGGCTCTCTCCTACTTGCACTCGCCTAGTGTGTGCCACCCTTCTAGTAATATGGAAGTTCTTTAACGTCTCTATATGCCGACTGTGGTAGCCCATTATTTGTCCTTTAATTCCATAATTTATGCAGGCATTGCCAGTTTTCACCTTTGCAAACCAGGCTGGTCTTGACATGCTTGAGACAACCTTGGTTGCACTTCAAGACATTGCTCTGGAAAAGATTTTTGATGATCATGGGAAGAAGAATCTCTGCTCTGAGTTTCCACAGATAATGCAACAGGTTAGCATTTTTCTTCTGAAGCAACCAATAAGAAAGGACAGTGAGATCAGATGGGTGGTAATATATATTTTTAAAAAATTTTGATTTGTGATTAACTACTGTTAAGTTTTTTATTTGAGGAAATTTGTCATTAGAAAATAGAAGTTACTGTTCCTGCAGCTGTAATGGCTGCATTTGCAACTCCACTCGCACCACATAATGTGGGACACCCGTTTGAGAGCTGAGACTGTCCCTTGGAAGGCTGTGAATTTTGCGATTAGTATAAAATACTGTGGTCGTTACTGCAATATTACAATAAGAATCATGTCAATGATGAATTGTAGAAGTTTATTGTTAAGATGATTAGGGCTTCGTGTTCATGATATGTTAAATTTGAAGATCCTGTTTGGTAACCACAATTGGCTAGGCTTCCAATTGTGGTTCCTAAAACATTTGGGAGCAATGCAATTGTAGGAAATCCACAATTTTCAAGAAGAAACCCTTGCTGCTTCTGGCAATCTCGAATTTCCAATCGCGGTCTCTCTCCCAAACGGAGCCAAACTCTCCTTTTTCCATGCTCTCCTCATTTCTCATTGCCAATGAAAGAGCACACTTTTCTAATTCTTGTTTTGTAATAATTGGATTTATCTGCCACAAGGGATGTCAGAAAACCTTTTCCTGGCTCTTTTAGCCAACTCCATCTAATAATCAAGGGTTGAATATATTTTACCTTTCCTGTGGTTACGTCCTTATTCTCTCTTATCGTTCAAAAGTTGAGACTTGACACTGTAGTTGTGTGTTAAGTGCAAAATGTAATGGTGTTAACTTTTGATTTGAAATGACGGAAAACCACGGGGTGGGGTGGGGTGGGGTGGGGTTAATTGTCAACTTTTGAACCATGTATAGGAGGGTAAAGTGAAATTATGTCACTACTACAGGGGGTTTAAGTATCAACTTTTGAACCATAGGGGGGGTGTAGATTGAAATGGGTCTAACTACAGGGGTAAAACGTATTTAACCCAAATATCAATGGTTGTCTAGCTTAAGCTCACATATATTATATAGAAGCACATATGATAGCATACAAGTTACTCACTGTGTGTGTGTGTGTGTGTGTGTGTAGGGTTTTGCTTGTCTTCCGAGTGGCATCTGTTTATCAAGCATGGGGAGGCCAGTTTCTTACGAGAGAGCAGTAGCTTGGAAAGTGTTGAATGAAGAAGACAGTGCTCATTGCATATGCTTCATGTTCATCAATTGGTCCTTTGTGTAACTTTCTGATGCAAGTTTAATAGACCAAGTTAAGAACCCCTTAAACCACCTTTTGTTTAATGTTTTTCCATGCTAAATTCGCTGTTGAACATTTGAAGACTCATCAGGATTTGTTAGATGTTGGTTGTGCTTTTGCTAATCTTATGCTTAGTTTTGAAGTTTTTGAAGTTTAGTGTTAGATTCTCATAAATTTTCTAACGATTTGTTAAAAGGGAGGGGGAAATATGATAGTAAAAGTAAAAAAAATAAGGGAGGTAAGTGAGATTTTTGAAAGGTGAGAGGAGGTATATATATTAAGGTCAAACCTCAGTGAAGGTAGGTGATATTTGAGTGCATTTTTGCTCATCCATTGGATGAGCATGTGGAACCCACTACTTTTCAAGGACAAAACGAGGATAAACAACGGATGAAAAGTGGTGGTCTCACATTCTTACCAAATGGGGTGTGCTTGGGTGAGTAAAAATAGAGTTATATTTGGGGCACTAACAATATCCACTAACATTTATTAACACACTCTATCTCTCTCCTAGTGGCATTATGGGATTCGCAGTGGACTCCGTAGTACCACTAGGAGAGAGATAGAGTGTGTTAGTAAGTGTTAGTGGATTTTGTTAGTGCCCCTAGCATTGCCCGTAAAAATATACTCATGATATTTACCCCTTTGAAAAAAGAAATGAAAACGTGTTTTGGTATCATTTTGTTTCTTTTCGGATCGGAAGTTGACAACAAAATTGGGCAAGAAAAAAAAAGTAGTTCACTTTTCATTTATTGAAGAAAATAAAATTTAGGTGTCGCTGGATAACCATTTTATTTTTTAGAAATTTGGTATTAAATATCAAATTAGGAGAACAATTTGGTTATAAGACATAAGGAAAAATAATTTGGGGATAAGTCCATGATTAGTGGACACTAATAAACATAAATCCTTATATATAATATTATAGTTTATGACCATTACACCCTTCACACATTTCCTCTTATTGGGTTTGCAGTTAGAGAGAGAGAGAGAGAGAGAGAGAGAGAGAGAGAGAGAATACCGATCAATCTTTGACCGGACCACCAACCCGAGAACGAGAAGGAGAAGGTGAAGCCCCATGCCCAACCTTCGAATTCCGATCTCCTATCGAGCGTTCAGTTGGTAGCGGAGGCCGCAAAATCCACTTTCAACGGTGAATCTGAAAACGTAGACACACCAAGGTCGCAGGCACCGGCACAGATCTCCTAGGCGCCGCCTCCAATTACGTAAATCTGGAGGAGAAGTGCTTCGGAAAGTATGTTGGCCAGGCCGAGAATTATCTCCACAACTACCAAACATCTCATTCCACCACCACAACCATCGGTTTCGGCGAATCAGCCACTCAGATGACCGAGACCAAGACCGAGACCACCAATATAACCACCGATTCTGGCAAATCAGTCACCGCCCCTGCTATCACCGAACCACCGGCGAAGACTGGTGGTGATGGTGGTTCGGAAAGTGGTTACGGAGACTGTCTGAAGATGGATGGAGGCTTTTTGCAAAAGCAGTAATGGAATCCCAACAATATTGAATCGGTGTAAAGGTTTTTTTTTTAACACATTTTGTTGAGAAATTTATCAAAAAAAAAGTCAGTAAAGTTACCCAACATTTTTTTCCAGATTTTGATATCAACTATGATACTTGTTTGATAGATCTCGTTGAGTAGGTTGTAAAAATATAGATTTTATGCAAAAAATAATTTGCAAATCTCGTGGTGGTGATCGACAGAGGTCTGGTGTGGCAGTGGTGGTTTCGTGAAATTTCACGAACTCTGTGAAATTTCACAACTTTTTGTTGATAAATTTCACAACTTTTTTTTTTAACATTTCACAACTTATTTCGGTGATATGATAAATTAACTTTCAGAAGTTTTGTTTATTATCATTTTTATGTTGCTGTGGTTGTTTGGTTGTGAAGAGATTGAGAGAGATTTGGTGTGGCGTTGGTGGTGAACGGTAGAGGTCCGATGCATGTGGTGGTGGTAGTGGTCGCTGGGGGTTTGATGTGGTGGTGGTGGTGCTCGTTGGAGGTCAGATGAGCTCAGGCGAGGACGCTGGAGCTCAGGCGATGTCATGGTAGTGGTCGCCGGAGCTCAGTAGTAGTCGCCGGAGGTGCATGAACTTTAAAAATGTTTGTGTAGAGAAATGTTGAGGGTAGTTTTGTCTTAAGACCAAGGAGTGGACCTAATTCTAAAAACTTTTCTTACTTATACTTAAACCACCATATTTTCTGTAATTTAGATTTATTACTAATTGACCCTTTATTTTTTTATTTACAATTTTTGTGTTGGAAGTTTTTGTGTTCATTTCAACCAAACAAAAATAGAAAATGTGGTAGATTTGCTTACTTTTTGAACAAAAAAAAAAAAAAACAAAAATGCATTTAGTAATGTCACACCCCAACTTGCCCCGGCGGGTTAGGACACGTGTAACAAAGCCAATAAGAACCAAACACTCATTTTTAACATTCCAAAAATTACATTATGACTAAAATATTAGGGATAAAAATATTATTTTATCAAATAAAATAACCAAAAGAAATAAAATAAAGTTTTAAAACCGTTGAATGGTACTTGGGCAGAGTTTCCCCTATTACAGTACCATTCACCCTGTTTTCAAAACATGAATATTTAACCCCTGCTACACTTATTTATTTAAATATTCTAAAACACATCAAAAACCTAAATAAAATATATAGATTTATTCTAACATAATAAAAGTTAAAATCATAACTTCTAATATGGTCTTATACATAAAACTGTAATCATTATACCACAACTCCCAAAAATCTCCAACTAGTAACTTAAAAATAATAATGAATAATACAAAACCCAGGCCTATAGTCTCGATCATTTCTCACTGTGATGTTCATCTGAACCTACGTGGTCATTAGCCACAAAAATCGAATTATCTTTCGCTCAGTGAGTACATAGTACTAATCATGCAATTGGTGTATTTAATGAATCATAACACCAATTATCCATTCACAACAATAAATGGTCGCAGGCGTGTCAAGTAAGCAATCACCATTGTACTGGACCCCTGATTTCGGGCCATTCTCACTTTGTCGTCGCTTTAAAAGCGATATCACACACTCTCATGTGACCGAAGTCAATTCATTGTAGTCGTCACCACCGTCCCCTTTTCTCTGAGGACTTCATCATCATACCCCTTTTCTCTGAGGAATGACGTCCTTTATATACGGGCTAAATAATGGTGATTATCACTTGAGACCCTTTGACCAAAATAAACACATAAGCAACTCAACATGCCAACATGGTAATTTTAGCATTTTTGGACATGTTAAATAATAGTTTATCACATGCTTTTCTACTTAATCACAATTAAGTAATTTAAGCATTTACTAACAAATATAAATAACATTAAATATCAATTTTTGGGATTAGGATACTCATCTCTAGGAATAATCAAATAAGCCTAGAACCCCGAATTTTTCCTAGATCCAGCTAAAATATGAACCTGTAGTTAATCCTACACATTTTTGATAAAACTAGATGTTACCAACCCATTTGAGTCACGAAAAATCTATCAATTAAACCCAAATTAAATTATACCATAAGATTAGACTTACCCCATGAATCCAAATAAGACTTTGTATCACGATTTAAGCAATGTACGGCGAACCTATGGCATAGGAAATGTGAAACCCTCCCTTTCTCTCTCTTCTCTCGCAGCTCACTGTGAACACTATTTTTTTTTTTATTCCTTCCTTGCCTTTTATTTTGGTTATGTTCCAAGTATTACTCTTTTGGTTAACTAACAAATAGTTATATATAATATATATAATGTCGCCGCCTACACCAACACACACATCACGTTTTGTCTTCTATATTTTTTTGGTTTACAAAATGATGATGAGTCAAGGGGAGAGGTGTAGGGGTGGTAATTTGGATTCTCGTGTCATAATTGTGTCATTAATGGGGTTATGTGTTTTGGGTAATTTTTAGTTTCGAGTGCTATTCATCTATAATACAAATTATTTTAAATTAATCGTGTCATGTCGTGTCGTGTTTGGGTTGTTCCAGTAAAACGAGTTGTCGTGTAAAAAATTATCACCCCTAGAGAGGTGTCAACCTCTTGACCTTTCAAGCCAACTTTCGCTTATTCGCACTCTTACCCCTATAACTTGTATTAGCTATCTAATTATTTAAGTGGTTCTATATCTATGTCACGTATGGACTCCAAATGTGGTCCCAAATGTTATATGAAGGCACTAATTAGCCCACCAATTACACCACATGTCTAATTACACCCTCACAAGGGTACTCAAAATGGTCTCATAAGTAATCATGAATAACAATAAAATATTAAAGCACTTAACATTTTATCAATTAAATAATCATATGACATCAACATATATTATAATGTACACATTTACATTCACATGTCTACCATTTAATCACAGAAATGCTACTAAATGCAATTTATCTAATCCGGACCTCCCGCGGGTCCCATTTCACATTTGTTGTCCAACAGTGCCCTTTATCAAGCACTTATCATATCGGAGTAACTGAAACTTACCAAAATCATCACATGTAATTATTTATACTAATTAATGCATGCAAAATAAATATTACTTCCATTTTCAAGGGTACGAGTATTACAGGTAAACTCTATTTTGTGGCCAAATAGACTTTTATCCAAAAAGCACATATATCGTAAAATGATTAAATCGTCCTTTGAGGCTTATTTTTAATAAGTTAATAGAAATATAGTTTTCAAATAACACAGAGTGATTACTTTAAAGTTACTCGATGTTGTGGATCCAATGGTATTGTCTGACCTGAAATTTTTATAAAATAACTATTTTGTCCTTGAATCTTTAAAAATGTCATAACTTTTTAAGATTAAACCAGAATTGAACGTTCTGAGCGCATATGAATTTGACGAACATTTTAAAACCTAAAAACTATATATATATATATATATATATCATAAAATGACCAAATTGCCCTTTGGGCTTACATTTAACAAGTTAATATAAATAAATTTTAAAATAGCAATGGCTCACTTGCCCCAAGGTTCTTTAATATTCTGAACTCAATGGTGCTATTTATTTGGCCTAAAAGTATTTTTAAAATGACTATTTTACCCTTAAAATTTTAAAAATATCATTACTTGTAAGATTAAATCAGAATTAAATATCATTACAGCCTATGAGCTCGTGTGAATATGTGCATATATATATATATATATATACTCACATACTAAAGTCTAAAGTCAATTGGTATTGAATAAATTCATCAAATGAATACAAATATATATATATACACACATATATTGCATCATTTAATAGTGGTCAAAGATTCAAACATAATAGGTTTGGATATTAATCCCAAGATTATAGCACAATAGAATCAATGGTATTGTATTCCACTGGTTTCCACAAATTAAGGAAAATCCATTTTTGATTTGCAAACAGTTAATTGCTTACAAGATCCTATAGAGCAAGAAATACAGGGGCATTTTTTTATTATTTGAACCATCAATTGTTTTTGACGGAATCTTGTGTGTATGTGTGTGTGTTTTTTTTTCCTAAGACTATAATTATTATTAATTGTGTGGTTTATGGTTTGGCATTGACATGCGGAATTTCACATTGTTATATTGCAAAATTTCTATGTATCACAAGAGAATTTCAAGTGTAGCTAGTAACTTGTCTAGAGTCTGGAAACATACGTGTGAAAAAATAAGCTGAGCAAATTCATATTCCAGACTTCTAACTAATTAGGTTCCAAATAGTTAATCTCACTCTCTAAAAGCATTACTCCACCAATCTCATCGGTCTCCACAACACCACATCAAGTTGCGTCAACAACAAGCGAAATCATGGCAACATTATTACCAAGTACCGTATCTATGAAAGGGGTGGAATGGGTGTTGGGTTTATATTCAAACACCAAAACTAATTTTGTGATTGATTTTGTGAAGCAACAAGTGAAGAGGTTCAAATTGATGAGAAAAGGGTAGACAAAAAAACATGGGCTGTTTTGATATCCTTTCTCCAGCAGATTTTGCAACACCAAATAGAGTTTATCTCTATGCCAAGCTTACTCTAGAAGGATCATCTACCAACCATACACTTGACACCCATCTATTACAAGATAACTAAAGACTAAAAATGACATAAGCTACTAAACTAATTACAAACATAACTAACATGGCATTAATATTTTAACACTCCCCCTTAATGCCTTGTTGTGACTGTTGTGACACCCAACATTTCTCTAAAGTATTCAAACTTATCTCTTGGAAGAGCTTTGGTGAAGATGTCCGCCACTTGATCTTCGGTATTGCAATACTTGATCTCAATCTCATCATCTTCCACGGCTTCTCGAATGAAGTGATGCTTAATGGCTATGTGCTTTGTTCGGCTATGGTAGACGGGATTCTTTGTCATTGCAATTGCGGATTTGTTGTCACAAAAAATTGGTGTAGCTTCTCCTTGCTTCTCACCAACATCTTCCAATATTCTTTTAAGCCAAATTGCTTGTGAGGTTGCCAATGATGCTGACACATACTCGGCCTCGGCGGTAAATTGTGCCACGATTTGTTGCTTCTTTGATGCCCAAGAAAACACGTCGAAACTAAGAGAGAAAGCATAACCTGAGGTGCTTCTCATATCATCACTACATCCGGCCCAATCACTATCACAAAATCCAATCAATTTTGTTTCAACATTTCTCTCATACACAATACCAAAGTCAAGAGTACCTTGAATGTATCTCAAGACTCTTTTTGTCGTCCCAAAGTGTGTTTGACTTGGCTTGTGCATAAACCGAGACAATAAACTAGTATCAAACATGATGTCCGGCCTCGTAGCCGTCAAGTACAATAAGCTTCCAACTAAGCTTCTATAAAGAGATGCATCAATCTCATTGCTTCCATCTTCTTTCAACAATTTTTCATTCACTACTAAAGGTGTAGCCACTGATTTGCAATTTCCCATTCTAAATCTTTCAAGAAGAGTTTTTGCATATTTCTTTTGGCAAATAAAAACACCATCATCCTTTTGGTAAATTTCAATGCCTAAGAAATAATGCAACAATCCCAAACCACTCATTTCATATTGTTTTATCATGTCTCTTTTAAAGTCTTCAATCATTTTTTCATCACTACCGGTAAACACCAAATCATCAACATAAAGAGAGACAATAAGGATATCGGTAGTACCTTGTGTTTTGATGTACAAGGTTGGCTCACTTTTGCTTATTAGAAAGCCACTTTTGTTGAAGGAAGCAACGATCTCACTATACCATGCACGCGGAGCTTGCTTTAGGCCATACAAGGCCTTCTTCAATTTGTACACCTTTTCTTCTTCTCCCTTTTCAACAAAGCCTTGAGGTTGCTCAACATACACTTCTTCATTTAAAATGTCATTTAAGAATGCCGATTTCACATCAAGTTGGTATAAAAACCAACCCTTTTGAGCTTCCAAGGCAATGAGAGATCTAATAGTGTCAAGACGAGCAACCGGTGCAAAAGTTTCATTAAAATCAACTCCGGGTTGTTGTGAATACCCTTTTGCCACAAGCCTTGCTTTGTTTCTTTGAATTGAACCATCGGAATTGAATTTAGTTTTGAATATCCACTTCACACCAATAACATCTTTGTCTTTCGGTTTCTTTACCAACTCCCAAGTTCTATTCTTTTCAATCACATGAATCTCTTCTTCCATGACATGTTTCCATCTTTAATTGCTTCTTCAAAGCTCTCCGGTTCAACAACACAAAAATTGCAACTAGCATAAACATCACTAAGACTTTTCATTCTTCTTGGAGTTGAACTTGGAGATGAGGATTTTGAGCTTGATGGAGAAGATTGAGGACTGGCAATGGGAGACATTTGTTGTGGAGCTTCAAGAGTACCTTCATTCTCAGATTTTTCGTTGAAAGTTGGGACTTGATCTTGAACTTTCTTCTCTTTCCAATCCCAAAAATCATTCTCATTAAAGAGCACATCTCTACTAATAATCACTTTGTTTTTCTTCAAACTAAAGAGTCTATAGCCCTTTGATTGGGAGCTATAACCCACAAAGATACACTTTTCACTAGTTTCATCAAGTTTGTGCCTTGTTTCTTTGGGAACATGAGCAAAACAAATGCAACCAAATATCTTCAAATGGTTCACAGATGGTTTTCTACCACTCCATGCTTCAAATGGAGTTTGGTTTTCCAAAGCCTTTGTTGGACATCTATTCATCAAATAAACCGCCGTGTATACCGCTTCACCCCAAAAGGACCTAGGCAATCCTTTGTCATAGAGCATTGATTTTGCCATTTCTTCATTGTTCTATTCTTTCTTTTTGCCACTCCATTTTGTTGTGGAGTGTGCCCAACGGTTAATTGCCTATCCAATCCAATATCTTCACAAAATTTATTGAATTCATTGGAGTTGTATTCTTCACCTCTATCACTCCTCAAAACTTTCATGAGATATCCAATTTGTCTATCAACGAGATTTTGAAACTTTTTGAAAAATGAGAAAACATTGGATTTTTGTCTCATAAAATATACCCATGTCATGCGAGTAAAATCATCAACAAAGATTAAGAAATATTTGTTACCGGCATGAGTTGGAGTTGTCATTGGTCCACAAACGTTGGTATGAACAAGCTCCAATGGTGCTTTAGCTCTCCATGCCTTCTCCTTGGGAAATGACTCTCGGTGATGCTTGCCAAGAGCACATCCTTCACAAACTTCTTTGACTTCTTGTATGTTTGGCAAACCATACACCATGTTCTTTTGTTGTAGATTCTTCAAGCTTTGAAAATTCAAGTGCCCAAGTCTTCTATGCCAAAGCCATGACTCATCAACAATTTCCATCTTCAAGGCAACATTTTTTTAATATGAAAAAGTGAGAGGAAAGCTTCTATTTTTCTCCATCTTGATATTTGCTATAACTTGACTTCTCCCCCCTTTGTCATAAATCTTGCAAGAATTGTCTTCAAAGTGAACCGAGTATCCATGGTCCACAAGTTGCCCAACACTTAGCAAATTTTGCTCCAAGTCCGGAACAAGCAACTTGATGTATTTTCTTCCCTTCTTTGTTTCAATCGCAATAGTGCCTTTGCCCTTTGCTTGGACCAATGCACCATTTCCCATCTTCACTTGGGAATTTGAGGAAGCATCCATATTAACAAAAATTCTCTTGTCACCGGTCATGTGATTACTACAACCACTATCAAGGAACCACACATCATTTTTGTGTTCCAATACCGATTGACAAGCATAGAACATATGTCCATCACCTTCTTTCTCTTCGGAAAAATTTGCTTGTTGATTGTTCTTGAATCGACAATCCTTTTGAACATGCCCAAATTTCTTACAATCATAACATTGTGGTTTACCCTTAAACCAACAATCTTTGTCAACATAACTATTTCGCTTACAAATTCCACACCTTGGTTGAGTGGAGTCTACATTTCCTCTTCTTCCAAAATTAGTTCTTCCTCTTCCTCTTGCATATCTACCTCTTCCTCTTGCTTATCTTCCACCTCTAGAAGACTCCCCTTTGGTTTGATCAAATTTTTGTGCTTCTTGAACATTGAGTTTAGATTGAAAGACACTTTCAATTGATTTTTCGGAACGCCTACTCATTCTTTCCTCAAATGCTTTAATTGCACCCATTAATTCATCAACACTTAGATTAGCAAGATCTTTAGTTTGCTCAACAACATTAACAATAGAATCATATTTTTCGGGCATACTAATTAAGATCTTCTCTATAATTCTTTTATCTTCAATTTCTTCACCATGAATTTTCATTTGATTCACTAACCCCACAACTCTAGAGAAATAATCATTCAACAATTCCATGTCTTTCATCTTCAAATTTTCAAAATCTCTTCTAAGAGTTTGAAGTTTAATTGCTCTTACCATCAAAACTCCTCTATACTCCTTTTGTAGAATATCCCAAGCCTCCTTAGCTTTTGTAGCTTGGATGACTCTTGGAAAATTGAATTGGACACTCCTTGTTGAATCATACTAAGGGCTTTTGCATCTTTCTTCCTATTCTCATTCCATTGTTGTTTTTGGGCATTTGTCAAAGTTGAGATGTCACTTGGTTCATCATACCCTTCTTCAACATACTCCCATAGATCATATGAAATGAAAATGGTTTTCATCTTTACAAACCAAAAATCATAATTATCACCTTCAAAAATAGGGAATGGGGGATTTTGATTACCACTAGTGTTGCTTGGAGTTGCCATCTTCTTCTTCTTCTTCTTTCTAGGGTTTATTTCCCTTCAATTGATTTACTCCCAGGTGTGATTGATCCACCTTGCTATGATAGCACTCTGTTGGGTTTATATTCAAACACCCAAACTAATTTTGTGATTGATTTTGTGAAGCAACAAGTGAAGAGGTTTAAGTTGATGAGAAAAGGGTAGACAAAAAAACAGGGGCTGCTTTGATATCCTTTCTCTAGCAGATTTTGCAACACCAAATAGAGTTTATTTCTATGCCAAGCTTACCCTAGAAGGATCATCTACCAACCATACACTTGGCACCCATCTATTACAAGATAACTAAAGACTAAAAAGGACATAAGCTACTAAACTAATTACAAACATAACTAACATGGCATTAATATTTTAACAATGGGGTCGTCAATCTGAAACTCAAGTTGTAGACGTGAATTCATACTTTCAACCAAAAAAGAAGAAAGATATAAAGAGAATTAAGTTATTACATTAAAATCCAGAATTATTGTAGGTAGTTTGCTCGTGCGAAAAAGTGTACTACTAATTCACTTGGAGATTTCTCCTATTTAGCCCTCTGTTTGTGATGATGCCAAAAATTGGTAAGAGTAAAGTAGAGCAGTTTAAGGAGAGAGAGAGAGAGAGAGAGAGAGAGAGAGAGAGAGAGAGAGAGAGAGAGAGAGAGACTGGTTTATTATATGTGGTTCGACCCTGTTAATGAAGGTACCTACGTCCACGGGTGTGTCTGAGCACGTTCACTATACTATAAAAGAGCTGGGGGCCTGTGGTGAACTTACAAGTCTTGAGCTACCGTAGGCCGGCCGGGCATGTAGATGAATACTATAGAGGTGTTATGTAGATTGAAAAGTCAGCCCCTTCAATGGGGGGTGAGAGGTCTCTTTTATAGATGTAAGAGACCTACTCGTACATGGATAAGGAAACATAATCCAATTGATATTAATTGACATTAATTGTAAGGGTTTCCTAATTGGATTAAAAAATAGTTTGCACTTTCCATTAGTCTTCTAGCTTGAGTAGGAAATTGCCTGGAATGCTAGGGATCATGCCTGTGGGCATGGATGAGCTGTTCCCGCGGTGGGATGTGCCCGTGCGGTTTTTCCAACCTTTTGGTTGGGTCGTGGATGAACTGTTCGGGATGATGAGTTTAGGGTAGACTAGACCGCTCGGGCTGATGCTTGTCCGAGGAGTTGTGCATGATTTGACCGGGACATGGACTGGCTATTGATTTGAACCGCTCGGTCACAGGATAGAGCCGATTTTGGGTGTATCAGCTGCCCCCCATTTCTAAGGTTGGCCAGATGCTATATCGGGGCAAGTTTGGAAATCAGTTTGATGTTACTTGCCACTGTCTGAGTGCTTGGGGAAGCTGTCTTCGAGGCTTCTGAGCCTGGTGAGTCTTCAGGAACTGGCTGAAAGTTGAGACCCAGCCTAGCTCGAGACCTTTAGGTGCTCGAAAACTGACCGGGAGTTGAGACCCGGCCTAATTCGGAGTCTTTGAATGCTCGGGAAGTGACCAAGAGTTGAGACTCGGCCTACTTCGAAGTCTTTTTGCTTGAGTTAGCCTCCAGGATGGTTATATTTTACCCGTGAACCTTCGTCAAGGTTGTGGTAGAAGGATTTTACCATGTTAGAAAAGCTGACCTAAAGCGTATTGCTTTAGGGTCCTTTATGTTAACTCCCCAGGATGATTGCCTTCCACCCAATCAGCCTTCGTCAAGACTGTTGGGAGAAGAGCTTGATCATGTTGGTGGAGCCGACCTAGAGCATATTGTTGTAGGGTCCTTTTTAATCCTCTATCGTGGGCCAACCTAAGAGATTTTAGTCACCTCTATCGTTGGTTTGGTCCTAAGTGGAGTTAATGCCTCTGAGTACTGTAGGTGCTCGGGTTGTCCAAGATTTTGACTTGGTTATCCGCGAGGCCTGTAAATACCCGGTGTTTAGTTCACTGCGCCATCTTTCCTCCAAGCTTTCGCTAAGACGAGGGTCTTACAGAGGATATGACTGTAGGTAACCGACCTGGAACATGGTGGTTGCAGGGTCTTTTGAAACTTGCCATCATCAGCCACCTAAGGGGTTTGCCCTCATCGTCGGTTGGACCTAAGAGAAGCTTGTGCCTCGGGGTTAGGCCCGAGGTCTTTGGATGCCCTGGGGTTAGGTCCGAGGTCTTTGTATGCCCTGGGGTTAGGCCCGAGGTCTTTATATGCCTCGGGGTTAGGCCCGAGGTCTTTGGATGAGCTCTCTGACAATCGGTGGAGCCTCATGTGGTGATCATGCAAGTACCACTATAGTCGGGCTCATCTAGAATGATGGAGACAGGGGGTCGGATCAAGATTGTTGGGCTCCTAATTTCTCTGGGCTGGAGGCAAAGTCGGAACTGCTTGATCCTAACCGATGTGAACTGGAGGTCGGGTCGGGACTGCCGAACCTTGCCTGCTGTGAGTTGGAGATTCGGTTGGGGCTGCCTGACCCGGACTGCTATGAACTGGTGATCTGGTCGGGATTGCCGGACTCAGACCGCTGTGAACTGGAAGAACTGTCAGAACTCCTGGGCTGATCTCGCTTTCGCTTACCTCTAGAAGGCTCGTTGCTTTTTTGCCCGGTGTATTTGGTCTTCAGAAACTCTTCAGTGTCAATGTATTTTCCAACCCTCTCAGAGAGCTCAACCAAAGTTTCCAGTCAATTTTTGTGAAACGACGCAGCGCACTTGGTGTGTTGAACTCTCGAGCAGAAGGCTATGATGACGATTGTCTCGTTCAAATTACGGATTTGAAGCTTCTGTTGGTTGAACCAGTCAGTGAACTCCTTCTTGAGGGATTCATTATTCCGTTGTCTGACCATCAGCAGCTGCATGTCTGGCTTTGGCCGTTCATGCATGCCGGCGAACTGCTTGATGAATTGCTTGCTGAGTTGTTTGAAACTGCAGACCGATCGGGGCTCCAAGGAGTAGAACCACTGCACGGCCGGGCCTTTCAAAGTGCTGGGGAAGGCTAGGCAGTGTAGTTCATCGGAGTTGGTGGCTAGGGTCATCTGAGCCTTATAGGTCCGGACGTGGTCGACCAGGCTTCCCGAGCCGTTATAGGAATTTGCGCGGGATGGAGAATCTTGTGATTTGGCTGAAAAATGGTGACTCTGTCTCGGTATTGGCTTGATTCGGAACACGGCTTTGACCAAGCTTTTTGGCCACTCCGTCAATCTGCTTCTGCAAGTCCTTGATTCGGGCTTCCACTCCTTCCCGACCGGTATCTGAGCGGTTGGTCGGATTGGTAGAAGAGGCTTCTTCTTCATGGTGGTGTGCTGTCCTCTGTGATCGAGCTTGGCTATGGCTCTGGGTAACCGTTCACCTAGGGACAACTCGGCTCTTGACCAAGTGACCCTGGACTGATTCCGGGTCATATGCTCCTGCCTTTCCTTTCGGGCAGCACACCCACTGTTGATGTCTCTGGCATCCTCAACACGGGACGGGTTGGCTCGGGTACGTTGTCTGGTCAAGATCGGTTCTCGACCGTATGCAACGTTCCCGGGTCATTTTCCGGTCACTGGAGGACTGCTTTGCTGGGCTAGCAGGGCTTCGATCTGTTGCTGGATTTGACGCTGGCCCTCCTGAAGTTGTGTGAGGGTCGCGGTGATCTGCTCGGATGTCATGACTGCCGCAACCGGTGTCGGGGCCGGCGGAACATCCCATTCGGACTGCTGATCAGCCTTCTTACCCTTCTTCGGTGGCATGACGATCAGTCAAGAGATTTGTTGATGAGAAGATTTGTCGCTTCCCACAGACGGCGCCAAGCTGATGATGCCAAAAATTGGTAAGAGTAAAGTAGAGCAGTTTAAGGAGGGATAGAGATAGAGACTGGTTTTTTATATGTGGTTCAGCCCTGTTAATGAAGGTACCTACATCCACGGGTGTGTCTGAGCACGTTCACTATACTATAAAAGAGCTGGGAGCCTGTGGTGAACCAACAAGTCTGGAGCTACCATAGGCCGGCCGAGCATGTAGATGAATGCTATAGAGGTGCTGTGTAGACTGAAAAGTCAGCCCCTTCAATGGGGGGTGAGAGGTCTCTTTTATAGATGCAAGAGACCTACTCGTACATGGATAAGGAAACATAATCCAATTGATATTAATTGACATTAATTGTAGGGGTTTCCTAATTGAATTAGGAAATAGTTTGCACTTTGCATTAGTCTTCTAGCTTGAGTAGGAAATTGCCTGGAACGCTCGGGATCATGCCTGTGGGCCAGGATGAGCTGTTCCCACGGTGGGATGTGCCCGTGCGATTTTTCCGACCTGTTGGCCGGGTCGTGGATGAACTATTCGGGATGATAAGTTTCAGGTAGACTAGACTGCTCGTGCTGATGCTTGTCCGAGGAGTTGTGCATGATTTGACCGGGACATGGACTGGCTACTGATTTGAACCGCTCGGTCATAGGATAGAGCCAATTTTGGGTGTATCAGTTTGTATACTTCCTCCACAATAGGTGATTGAATACTTAAAAAAATAATAAAAGAAAATGAAATTGAGGAAGAAATTAAAAAAGAACCAGTTGATAGTTCAAAAGAATAAATTTAACCACCCCAAGGGTCATATTTAAGGTAGAAGGAGTTATCATCCTTCACAACCTGAAATGGGGGTATTTAAGCTTTCTCAAGTACTTCCAGTGCTTTTTTAAAAGCATCGCTAGATTGATCATACAAGGACTGGTGCTTTGTCCTCAACTCTTCCTCGGACCACTTTTTTAGGGGTGGGCAAACAGTCGGTTCAGTTTCGGACCGAAAATTTCAGTTCGGGTTGGGAATTTTGGTACTGAAATCCGAACTGAAATAAACTTAAAAAATATAGTTCGGTTTCGAAATTAAACTTCGGGTTCGGTTCGAAACTTCGGGTTGAAACTCAACCAAAGTTTTGTTTGTGTGTGTGTGTGTGTGTGTGTGTGTGTGTGTGTGTGTGTGTGTGTGTGTTAAGGCCATTCAAATATTTCACTAGTTAGGTTGGTTTATCACATTCAATTTTGTAGGATAACGAACTAATTTCTATTCAAGAAGGTTTTCTAGCATTTACATTATGGTTATCCAATTAATGTCAAGCTCTTTTTGTAAATCTTGTTCATATTGTGTATTTTACCTTCTGATATATCAAACTTTCAAGTCAAGTATAAGAGAAAACAAAATAAAAAAAATTAGGAACAAGTCAATAAAAAGAATGGAGGGTATTAATGATCAAAAAATTCAAGGGAAAGAATCGAAATCATTACAAGAACCAAACTTTGTTATCAAACTATCATTGATAACATTTCAGTTGATCACTTGATCCTTGTACCCTAATTTATATTTTTTCAATTTTTTATACACAAACAAATACAGTGAAATACTGTTACTCTAGATCTATAAAAATATATATAATAATAATAACATTTGGTATTCAAGATCTAGAACATATTCAAGAACATTTGGAATTCAAAAAAAAAAAAAACATTTGGTACCTCTGTGATTATTTGTGAAGATTCAAGTCAAACTTCAAAAACTCAAAACCCTTGGGTCTCTGATCTGTGATAGAACATAAGTAAGATTCAAGAGAGATTAGAGCCAGAGGTTGAGACTTGAGAGAGACAAACCGATAATCTGTGTCAACATCATACCTCACTCAGTGCACTTACTGAGCCACAGCCGCAGGCAGGGGGATGGGTAGCCGGCGTGTCACTACCGGATTGGAGTCGCGATCTGGACCTTGGTTCTGGACTGGAGTTGAGTGCTTTAGAGTTGTACCTTCTGCCTTATGAGAGACCACAGTCCAGAGATGAGAGAATGAGAGATCACAGTCTTCGACTCTTCACAGATTTTCAGATGAGACCGAGAGAATCGAGAGATGAGAGATGAGAGATCAGAGATTCGAGAATGAGAGATCATAGATGAGACTAGATGAGAGATCATAGATGAGAGAGAGATCTCAGATCAGGATTCAGAGATGAGAGAGAGAAATGAATATGAGAGAGTTTGAGAGTGAGACTGAAATGTGAAAAGGAATGACCGAATGAATGAACATGAGGGGCCTTCAGCAAAAAAAAAAAAAGTATGAACATGAGGGGCAGCTGCTTTAGTTTAGCCCTAATCTTGGAAATTTGCTAATTATATGTTTTAAAAACTTCAAAAATTCGGTTTGGGTTCAGGTTGAAAAACTTTACTGAAAATTGAACTGAAGTTATAACTTCGTTTCAGTTACAAACCGAACTTAGTTTGGTTCGAGTTCAAACCGAACTGATATAGTTTGAAAGTTCGGTTGGCCCGAAGTGTGCCCACCCCTACACTTTTTGTCGGACTCATTTCTTTCTAAAAGAACGTAATATATCGAGGAGTATGCGGTAGATCTTTCCATCAATACTTAAATAATTAATCAAAGCAGTTCTTAGCCCATTCTTATATTTTGCTACCTGTCTGACCATTTTTGCCTACAAAAAGAACAAAATATCTTGTTAACTGTTAGCCAAAAAAATGTGTGTATGTGACAAGCATATGACCACCTCAAGCCTATAACCCGCAAGAGATATTTGTCTAAGGCAAAATGAAATATTTCTACCATACATACCACTCCAATCCTCTAGATATTCAATTTCGATCAGGTTATATTTATTTTTAGAAAAACAAATTTTGTTTGTCATCAATTTTTCTTACTTCGATTCCCATGCATTTAGTTACCAATTAACATATAAAACCATGTAAAAAGACAAGAGGCAAAAACACTTACAAGTTTTTGTTGCAAAATACAAATTTGTTCAACAGAGTCAAAGCTATCAACACAGTAATTTTTCTTATCCTTTGAATCTCATCGTTTGTTGCAATGCCATATTTAGCACCTTTGCTTCGGCATCCATAGAGGTATCAACCTTTATCAGAAAGGTCCTTCGATCCACTATTGTTTCTTCATCGTTTCTCATTGCCAGTGTTCTAAAAATTGGCTAAGGCGGCCGCCTAGACGTTAGGTAGAGCCTAACTACCACGATTTTGCCCTAGGCATTCGAAAAAATTGCCTAGGAGATTAGGCGGACGCTAGGCGTTAAGCGAGACCAAGGGTCACGGGATTAGAATTTTCTAACACTTTCTCATGTAGCGCTTAGACTCAAGCCCACTACTATAACATAAGTAAGCCCCACTAGCACTCAAAGTAAAGAAGAGAGGGAGAGTTGGAAGAAAGAGTATTGCATTGCTTTCAAATGCTTTACAACTCTTGGATGGTTTGACCAAATGAGATCACCTTTTTATAGGAAACTAAGAATACAATGGACGGTTTATATTATTTCGATCTAACAGTCATCATCAATCATCTTGAATACTCCTAGGAAATATCTAAATATTTACAAGCTCTATCATATTCTAGAATTCTCTATAGAAGTCTACAATGTACAAGATATAAAAGCATACAGGAAATCCTAGATTCTTCTAGAATGTACAAGTTCTCAAATGTACTAGAACCTCTTTCCATAGCCTTGGGGGTAGGTGAGCCCTTCTTATTTGAAAACTTTATTTATAGTAATTAAATATAAGACCCAAGGGTAATATGGTCATTTTGCAATATGTGTACTTTAGGTGTCAAAATATTCTTCAAATTAATACGAGCTCACAAGCCTCAACGACATTCAGTTTTGGTTTAGTCTTAACAATTTATGACATTTTAAAGTTTTAAGGGCAAAATAATTATTTTACAAATTTATTCAAACCGAGTGGACCCCGCCATTGGATCTAGAACATCGAAGAACCTTGGTATAGGTGATCTCGTGTTATTTGAAGACTTGATATATATCAACTTATTAAATGTAAGACCCAAGGAAATTTGATCATTTTACGATATATGTATTTTTTAGGTTTTAAAATGTTCTTCATATTAATATGAGCTCACAGGCTCTGATGACGTTCAATTTTGGTTTAATCTTAAAAAGTTATGACATTTAAAAAGTTTAAGAACCTCAGGGTAGGTAAGACCGTACGTTATTGAAGACTTTATTTATATTTAGTAAAAGTTCTAAGGATAATTTGGTCATTTTACTATATGTACTTATATATACATATACATATATTGTGTTCTTTTTTTTTTTTTTCCTTCTTGGTATGGGATATGTTTTGATTAGTGAACCGTGTTATCATTCTGTTTTAAAATCGATTTTGATTTTTTGGAAGCCACTTTTTTTTTTTTGCTTTCCAATTTGGTCCTTTTTTTAATATTATTTTTGAAAAAATAAAAATAAAATTGAGTTTACCAAACGCTTTTTTTTGTTGCCATTTAAAAAAAAATGAAAACAAAAACAAAAACAAAAAAAACCAAAATAAAATGGTTATTAAACATATCCTTAATTCTTCAATTTCAGAATTTAGAAAACTGGAAAGTTTTACCATTTTGGCGCCAACTATTAGTGTAGGCATGCTATTCTGCTAACTAGGGCAGTATACTAGTAGTTAGTAGTATGTGGGATATATGTGAATACAATTTACTGATTGCAAAACAATCAGTCAAAAAGGAGAAGGAAATTATGTGAGAAAAAAAAATAAATAAAAGGAAAAGAGAATATGATAAAAAAAATAAAATATTTATTGATCTCAGTGAGACCTTCCATTTCTCTTTTCTCGAGTCACAAATTCATCATATTTTCTTTTCCTTATTTCTTTCATACTGTATTCTTTATTAATTAAACAAGGAAAGATGTTTTTTTTAGTGTACTCTGTCTTCCCCTAGCCACCAACCAAATGGAGTGTTGTTTGGTTTACACATTTGGTGAAGGAATGGAGAGGATAGAAAAAGCTATTTCCTTATCATTTTCCTCTATGAATATATATTGTTAGAAATGAATTTTTTTTCAACAATAGTAGAAAATCAAGAAATTTTCTTTTTATTTATTTATTTTTTATTTTATAAAAAAATGGTAATAAACCAAGAAAAAAGGAATTAAATATTACGTAGGATTCAAAAAGTTTAATTAATTTATTACTTGTTTTTTGAATTTTTATTCCTTGTTGTTTTCTTGTAATTTTTCTTAACGACCAATAAATAAAAATGCTTTTTTTTTCTTTTCTTTTTTTCCCCTCGCACAACATGAACAAAACGAAGCCTAAAACTGGAAATTCATTTCTCACCAAGGGAAAAAGTATACTCTTTGGGGCCATACATTGGACCATGAAGAATGCAGAACAAGGACAAAAAACACACGCTTCTCTTATGAACTTTGTAGGCATGGAATGCTTTTACATGTTGTAAACAGCTTTTCAAAGTAAATGAAAAAAAGGAAAAGCCTTCAGTATATTTATTAATGCACTTTTTTTTTTTTTTTTTTTAAGTGTAATTGGTTCATGTGTGCATGGCATATCCGTGCAACATAGGTGAACTAATAGACTAATAGTATCTTAGAAAATGATTGCAAAAAAAAAAACCCATAAAAAAGTATTGAAGTGTTGAACAAGAAAATGAGCGTAAAGATCAAGAATTTGACGGATGCATTGCTGAAGTAAAGTGATTTTTAAGATTTTTGAAAGCACTTTTGCTCACACTAAAAATGGTTCACCAATGCTCACCCAAGCATCCCATCGACCAATGCAATGGGACCCAGGTTATGTTTCAACTTGGGTCTCACTGCATTGGTGATGGGATGCTTGAGTGAGCATTGGTGAACCATTTTTAGGGTGAACAAAAGTATTTTCAAGATTTTTAGGCACTTTTTTCTAATGTTTTAAAGAGTAATTGGTTTACCAAGAGGACCTAGCCTAATTGGTATGACCTCTCTCTCCTTAGTCGGAAGATTGATTACGGGATTCCTTTGCCTGCCCTTTGTTGTTCATTGTTGGGCTTGTTGCGGGCCATTGTGGGGCTTTGGAGTTGGGGTGGGGTGGGATGAGTTTGTGTGTGTTGTGTGTGTGTATGTCCTGCCATAATTCAAGTAACTAAAAAAAAAAGAGTAATTGATCTATGTATACAAGTGTGCCTATATGACACATAGATGAATCAATAACATATTAGAATATAATGAAGAGTACCTGTTGTCATAAAAAGAATTGAAGTAGAGTGCTTTCTTATAAGGTTATTAATATTATGTACTTTTTCCACTTTTTTTTAAATATACATGGTCGATGTATACAAGTGTATCTAGCTATGTGTTACATATGGCCCATAGGTGAATTAATAACGTCTTAGAACCAAAACTACCTAAAGAAAAATAATGAAATATTATCCATGAAAAAATTGAGCTAAAATATCAAAGATTTGGTGGAAACACTTGCCGAAGTGAAGTGCTTTCTTAGATTCTTAGGCTCTATGTTGAACTAAATTAAAACATGTAAACTATGGGCTCTTTTTTACACAGTCTAAATTTTGTAACGTGCCTAAAAAGCATCCCCAGAAATATATAAGAAAATACTTTTGTTCACCCAAAATTTGGTACACCAATGTTCACTCAAGCATCTTATTGGCCAATGCAGTAGGGCTCAGGATTAAACAATATTAAACACCATTTGTTTAATCTTGGGCCCCACTGCATTGGCCAATGGGATGCTTGAATGAGCATTAGTGTACCAAATTTTGGGTGAGCAAAAATGCTCTACACCTGCAAATAGTATTATATTATATTAATTTACCTTCGTAGGGAAGTTATAGACCAGCGAGGCAACAAGCAAACACTAAAGGCAGGCATGCATGGCTGCTCGTTACTTTATGGACTCAAAGAAATTAGGGGCACCTTCTCTCTCTCTCTCTCTCTCTCTCTCTCTCTCTCTCCACATATACATATCTATTAGAATCAATACCCGTGATGTATGGGAAAATATTTCTAAATTAATTTTATGTACTTATTTTTTTGCTAAGCAATTTTATATATGTACTTAAATTTATTAGTGGTATTGTTATTTTTTATACAATGTAATTATATTATTTTTGTTAATTAGTATAGTTTGTATCATACTATCATGTATGTGTGTATATTTGGAGATATATGTATATATATACTAAAATAAATTAGATAAATTAGATATTGATGAGATTAGATATAGTTTAAAAAGTATATCATAGTTAATGCTAAACTGCTACAATTTTGGGATATGTTATATAGCGCTGCTATATATATGTGTGTGAGAGAGATTGAGAGAGGGTGAGAGAATGTGTGTGTGAGAGATTGAGAAAGGGTGAGAGAAAAGGAAAAAGAGATTATACACACACATATATATATATATATCTATATTTGTATTAATTCTAGAGATAGGAAATTGGGAAAAAAAGAAAAGAAAAATATATAAAAAAGTGAGAGAAATCATAGAACCGCCACGTAACACGCATCTGATTTCACTTTAATATATATATATATATATATATGACGTAGAGAGAGACTTGCCCTGGTTCTCACTCTAGCCTCTACCGGAAAAGAGATACAATTTTATGTTGACCATGTTATTAGATCATCTCCAACATGTCAATCAAAGGGTATGCAAATCCAAAAAAATTAGTAATTACCAAATTTGATGATTCTACTCTTGAAACTCACAGTCCAACTCCAACATGTATTCAAATGAGTAGCGAAGAGTGCTGATACTTTTGCAAATTATTGCTAAGGAGAGAGAGTATAACAAAATTTTGGAGAAAATATTGTAGCCATTGGATTGTCATTAAATAAAAAAGAAAAAGCAAATATAATTGTAGTTTTACTGATATATATTTAAAATATTAAAATTGTTACTCATTTGACTACTATTATTAGAGTAATTTTCGGTGAAAATAACTTCTCCTATTTGAGTAATAAAAAACAATTTAAATAACCAAATTACAATTTTGATTACTCAAAAATGCTCTTAGCTTCCTATCTCTTACATTCAAGGCAGGGCATATGAGAAAACTTGAGAAGAGGTTAGAGGTTACATAACCAGCATTTAACCAAACTTTCCTAAATGTTTATTTATTGTATGAATCCTATTTTGTATGGAAATCTTATAGAAGTAACTATATTTGTGTTATATATATGATACTTCTAGAAGTACTAATACTGCATTCCTTTAGTTATGTAAATTTCTTTTAAATCTCAGTCAAACAAACTAAGAAAGTAGTAAAGTAGGACCTCATTGAAGTAGTATCTCTTATGATCAGTGGGGTATATATGGTTACAAATTTGGTTTCCATGACATGTAGAGTAGGACCATATCATTATAGTGGAGTTATATATTCTAAAGCTGGTTCTCAAATAATGTGACGGTAGGAACGTTTGAAACAATATTCAATCTAAAAAAATTCAAATGATTCTACCGCATTGAAAATAGTCCCATTGTCTCATTATTTGGAAATCACACTATCACATCATTGAAAACGATTTTTGGAATATAAATTTGAAACTTACAACAGGATCACCTGAAACTACTATAACCACATGTGTTAAGAATCAAACTTGAGATATAAATTTAGAATCATAACATTACTTGTTTAGTAAATTGAATATTGATGTTGTATGTGACGATCTCTAATAAGTTTCCATAGAGGTCCAAATAGGATAAGCGTCCATTTGGCACTTCTTTTCTGAATTGTGAAAAAAAAATATAAAAATAAATAAAAATAAACAAATAACTAGTTTTTGACGAAAAGTTATCTCATGTAGCTTTTAGTCAATCGCAAATTTATGTGATTGATTCACATTTTTTTTTTTGCAGCTAAATTACAGAATCTGGCTTGCCAAACAGATTCATTTTAACTTTAAAGTCCATAATCATTGGTGATATGTATGAAAATATCCATCTTGGGTCAATCTCCGTCACCTCAGATAGGCGTACCGAGTCACCTGGTGACTACGCCCAACGCGCGGCTGTCTCGAGCCGTATATCCAAGAAGTGCTCGGTATCGCCTGGTCCCAACCAACGGGTCGAGAACTCTGCACGGGTTCACCCCGTCGCAGGCGTGGTCCAGGCATTCTCCATGACGATCTCTGGATTGTTCTAGACAGTTTTCTATACAAGTTAGAAGACTAATGGAAAGTGCAAATTGTTTCTTAATCCAATTAGGAAACCCCCTTGATTGATGCCAATCAATCCTAAATCAGATTGTATTACTTAATCTGTCTAATTTTCTTGTACGAGTAGGTCTCTTGTATCTATAAAAGAGACCCCCACCCCCATATAAGGGGATCTATCGCAACTCTCATATACATGCATGCATTTCCGGCCGGTTTCTAGTAGCTCCTGTCCATTGTTGGTTCACCATAGACCCCCGACTACTCAACGTCATAGTGCCAGTGCTCAGACACACACGTGGACGCATTTTTCTTCGTTAACAGAGCCGAACCACATACAAATTTCTCTTGCCTTTTTTTTCTTGCTCTCTCACCTAATTCAGGCATCATCAACCGGTGAACTCCTAAAATCTCTTGCCAAACACATTTTTAGTTGACTAATAAAATCCAAAGGAACGAGAAATTTTTGTGTACCATCAAAGTAGCGTCTATGTGGTACCTTACATCCAATAAAATAGCATCATACATGATTGTTTGGTCATTAAAAATTTTTGTGATAGGTTCCATTATTCGTGTGTTGGATACAGATATCAAATGACAAGCCACATGGTTGCTTAGATACCCAAAAAGTTCTCCAAAGAAACAAGCATGTGTTCTTTCATTCGAACTCAACACAATTGACGTCACTAAAAATGAGCACAAGCTCAATTAATTACATCTCATCACCAATAATTGAGCCACTAAAACATAAACTAAAGTAACACGAAAGATCTATGCACCAGCATGACATTTTAGTTTATTCATATAGTACAACCTCATGTATATATCTTCTTACTCTAAGCCTTTATATACCTCGTATCCCCCATTCCCTATTTCCTCCAACCCAAAATCATTTCCTTCCCTTTCTCTCTCTAAAATCTAGATCCTAGCTCCCAACTTTCTCTCTCTAAACATAAAAAAAAATATCATCACATATATATAGAGATGGAGCCAAATGGTCCAAATCTACCAATTGTAGCAAGGAGAGTATGGAACATAGTGCGTGTAATGTACTACATGTTGAAGAAGAGCATATCAAAAGGAAAACTAATCGTTGATCTCAATATGATGATGAAACGTGGCAAGATCGCAGGTAAGGCCATACAAAACCTTATGCTACACCACCACCATCAGATCTGGGCCTCCACAACAACCACCTCCAGCAACCGTTGCTCAAACGTGTCCTCCACGGGACCACAAGAGTACGAGTTCAGTTGCAGTAACACCCCTAGATTCCCATTTAATTACAACAAGAAGCACAAACACCACCACCACGCGCACTTCTTGCCTTGCGTTCACGCGCCGCCCACCGACGACGACTTTGTGACAGTTCAAGCGGTTAAGAAGGCGTTGGAGAGGCTGAACAGCGAGGCGGCCTCGCCGGCTCTTCCGGGGTTTGGCCGGACGCCGGTGGTGAGGCAATTGAGGATAACCGACTCGCCGTTTCCGCTACGTGACATGGAAGAGGAGGATGGACACTTGGATGAAGCGGCTGAGGAGTTTATTGTGAAGTTTTATAATAATTTGAGGCAACAGAATAATTTTTTGGGCGTCTAGGGGGTTAAGTTGAAAAGTTCTTAAAGTATGGAGTATGTTTTTGGGTGATCATTGGCCTTATGGGTCATATTAATTGTGAAGAATGCAAAAAAATAATAATAATTGCATGAGTTGGGAAATAATGTTACGCAAAAGAGTTGTCAAGTTGTTAAAAGCGTATATGTACACTTTTGATTATCTAACTAAGTTTAGGAATTTTTGTATTGGAAAAAAAAAAAAAAGGTTAAAGGATGAATCAATACTTTGTTTCAATTATGAGAAATGCTAAGATTCTCAAATTTAGATAGCCTAAATGTTATAAGAGTGGTGGTCTGTGATACCATGATCGAAACCACAATATGTGATACAATTCAATTGTCAAAAAGTTTACAAGTTTTAAGATTCAAATTTGAGAACTATATAACATTACTTTTCAATTATTATGCATTAGCCTATAAAAATAATTCATGACACAATTTTATTTTTGAAAAATATATGGGAACCTGGCCTCCTTCTAGGTCGGTCCAAATGATTTGACCGTAGTAAGGTATACTCAGAACTATAGCATTACTGTTTCACTTATTAACAATTAACACAACACAAATTTTAGTATCCAAAACATTCATGGTGCAATATTTTTGTTTTATATGGGAACAGGCCTCCAAGGTCTGTCCAAATTAATGATCTGACGTGCTGGGTACGTAAACTTTCGTATAGTGGAGATAGGGCTAGTGGTGAACAAAAAAATTGATGGGCCAAACTGACCGATCGAGCCGAGCAATTCTATCGGTTTTCTTAAGATTTCTCATAGCTAAAAATTGAACCGAATCGAACCGAACCGACTGAACTGACCAATTTTTTCAAAACATGAAAAAATCGACAAAAGTTAAACGAACCGACCGATGTACATCCCTAACTAGATAGGGCAAAGTGTATAACAAAAGAGTTCGAACTCAAGATGCCTGACTTAATAGTTTGTCCCAAACATATGCACCGTTCAAAAATACCCTGCGGTACCAAAATCTTTTAGCAGAACCTAACTAGTCTCATATAGACAAAATGAAATTGTGGATTGAAAGTTTGTTCACATATAAGTTGTAGAAATTTTCTTGTCTTGATTAATTATGGTGGATTTTGGTCACTAACAGTATAATTCGTTTCAAGTTCTCATTGCTAAAAAATATCATTAAAATTTTAAAGATGTACATGTAACCACGATCTTGCTTTGAGAGGTGGCTGATTTGAGTGAAAGAGTCTAAATTAATGCTTGTAAATTTAAAGCAATATAATTAAGCTCGTCTACGTGAAAACGCTTCCTACGTACCCTACTGAGGGACAAGCCGCCATGTATTTCTTTGTTATGGTTACAGAAAATGGCTTCAAAGTGTTTGTACCAAAAAACCGTCATTTGGTGTTGGACCGAAGACATGGGCTTCGGGCTGGTAGTGGTTCGGTTTGATGAGCTTGGACGATTGGTCTTGGATGATGAGATCGAAGGGAGATTAGCAGGGCGGCGAGGAATCCGCTAGGGACGGCTTGACTAGATGTCTTGGAGTAAGAAATATCTTCGGTCTGGCGTGCATGTGTTCAGCCCGAAGGGTAAACAAAAAGAAATTAGAGTTTTTAAGGAAATTCGAAGGGTCTAGAATGGTGTAAACCAGGTCAGGTTAAGATCCATTAATTCTTCATTTTCTTTTTTAAAATTTGATTTTAAGAAAATTAGTATTACATTATTTTAATAAAAGAACTAGTTTTTGGACATTTTTTTAAACCAAACATGGACTCGTATACATGTTAAAATCAGTTGCACAAACATAGTACTATTTAAATTTTTATTTTTATATATATATATATATTTTTTTTTTTAATACAACTGATTCTTGAGTTACCAAACAAATTGGAACTTTGTTGTTTTACATCATCTACAATTGCATATTACCCATGCGATTCATCAAAATTATTAAGAGGACCATAATATCACTTTCCCAACAGCTGAATAATGTGACCTGACATGATTCCACTATGTTAAAGTTAAACACTCGTCCCCCAAACATGACCATCTTTTTTCTAATTTCTGCTTTTACTTTTCTCCTTTTTATTTTCAAATATAATTTAAAGCAACTCCATATCTTTTTAGGTAGGTGAGTTGGAATCCTTTTGTAGCACACCCACAATATACCATATAATCAGTATGGGTAGCGGGATTGCACTAAGATACCAAATGAGTATCGATATATATAGATACATTTGGTATATACACTCAACTAATTATGATATTTTTTTCAGTCTCAAATGCTTTTCAGTGCCTTTGGTGCATCATCAATTACTAGTTGCATCATTTAAAACTCTTAACTTTACTTTTACACCGATTTCAATTGAGGACAAATATTGAAGGCATTTAATTGTTATAATTGTTAACAATTTCTTTCAATTGAAACTGGCTTTAAAAATCGCCGCTTTAAGTTATGCAATTCATAATAGATGATCCAAAAGAGAATTTTGAGAAAAATAGAGGGTACGTATTGAAATAAATTTGATCATTACTTTAATGAGAAACCCCTCTAAGAAGTCACAAAAATAATAGCTAGGGTGGCACAAAAAATATAACATTTCTTGGGGGAGCAAGTGTAAAAATAGCACAATTTTTATGGGGGCAATCTTACAAATTAATATTGAAATTTTTTTTGTTAAAAAAATCATGTTCTATTTCAATTTTTTTAAATCTTAAAACCTTTGCAACTACTTGACATGATTCGTGAAGGAAAAACCTCAAAGTATTGTATTCAACATACCTCTACATATATATTGAATATGTAAAATAGATACACAGTAGACATAATCAGAATAAGTATTAATCACAACCTCACACACAAAATAAGTTGTGATGAGTCGATGATGTCACGCCCGTTCCGGAAAAATATATTCTTTTAAATGCATATTTGAGATTTTGATAATTATCAATGTTATTTGATAATTGTGAAAGTGGTTGATTGTGGTCAACGGAAGGTGTCAAGTGAGGACACGGAGGTTCGAGAATCATGAGACATTGACTCGATTTAAATGGAATTTATACGACTAACTGTTATTTGAATTATCTTGTATATGTGAGTAGTGCAATATACCCATGTCGTGTATTTTTCTGGTAGTTTGATCTTGTTAAAGATTATTTTGAACGAATTAGAGATAACCCATGTGATACGTTGCATAAAAGGTAGGTTATCTAGAAATTTCACGAAAATAGTTTCAGAACACAATTACGGCAACAAACGAAACTTAGACGAAAACTTTTATAATTTATAGGTTTCACTCGTAAAGTAATGAATTAGACGTGTAAGACGTTTCGAGGGATAATTAGAAGTTTTGAAAAACTCGTGGGGATGTAAACATAATTTTCGAGAATGATGTCTATATATAGCAAGCCAATATATTTTCATTTGTCAATTTTCTAAAAAGCTAAATCAAGAGAGGTGATTTTGCTTAGAGCTTCTAGGCGTAAATCGATAGACTCCTGCTCGTTTGTTTTTCACTAAATTTCATATTTTGATTCCCCGAGGTAAGGGCTACGTTTTAATAGTCATTAGGCTACGTTTGATCAAATTTTTATAAATTTTTAAATCTAAAAATTTGGAGAAAACGCGTGTAAACTTGTAGGTTTTGCGTAGGATCGAAAATCCATGTTTAATCGGGCTACTAGTACTTCCCTTAAAGTTATAGGATGATAGCTCGAGGTATGAATTCCGAACATATGTAATATAGATAATTTTGGATGTTTTGAACACTGTGTATGAAATTGTGATCCGGGCAAAATTCATGTGTTAAAGTAGGCCTGTTAATTTTAGTGAGTACGTATAGAAAAGCATGGTGACATGATTATGTGAGTATGCTAAATGAATATGTGGGTCAAAGGGGAGTTTGGTATAATTTCATGCCAGTGCACACCTCTCGATGTTTGAGAGTTTATAGTAGTGCCGACTACTTGTTTGGTGTGGGAAGTGGCCAACCAGAGCAGATGGATGCAATGATTGAGTGATTCTGGCTAACTATTGGCATCGCGGTTTAAGATTTAAGACTTGCCAATTTACCGGGTGAATGCGTATCTCTCTCCCCAGAGACTAAATTATGTGATTTGGATGTTTTAAGCATGAATTGCCATATATGCATTTGTTTAGAATTGTACACTCAGCATATAGCTGAGCAATGGAGATTTGCTCCATTCCAGATATGAAGAAAGAAAAGAAGAAGCGTGAAGAGTGAGGCTGTGGGAATGTCGGAGATCACCTTATGTTTATGTTATTGTTTCCATTCTTAGTTGTAATACCGAATTTTGGGTAGTTCAGACTGTGTTCTTAACTTAGAACTTCTGAATGGATTAGTACGGTTATAATATGTTTCAAAACTCCTTTTGGTTATGTTGCAATGAATCCGAACTTATAGATTCGCAATTTGAATGTTTAACTTATCAATTTCGGATTTCGATTGAATGTGGATAGAGTTTTGTGGATTGATCCAAACAAGCCTTAACTTGTTTCGATTTTCGTTCTTTTCAATATTAGATAAGGTATATGTATATCCTTATAACTTTGGTCAATGTTGAAAGGATTTGAATATGTTTGAAGTGTTGCAATAGGTGAAGGTTGGGTGATGCTTTAGCAAAATTCTACTGCTTTAGCAAAATTCTACTGCTAGAAGGAATTTTGCTAAAGGGTCATTCGACTGGTCGAAGGGGGTTGTTCGTTCGACTGGTCGAAGGGGGTTGTTCGTTCGACCGGTCGAAGGGGGTTGTTCGACTGGTCGAAATGACCCCTGCATGAAATCTCTTTATGCCTCTTCCGAGAAAATAATTTAAATGTTTTGATTGGTTCTTAGGGTACCTTTGGGATCCCTTTTAACATAAAATCATTCGTTTTGAAATATAATTACGTTTTCAATTTTATGCGAATTTTACAACTCGGAGGGTGTGGTTTCCAAATGTTTTGAATACTCGATGTCGTTTTTTAAATTCTTTTTCCGCTGCTATAATATTTTAAATGGATTGGATAAGCCTTGGTGGCGTATCACGTGTCCTATTTCCGCCCATAGTGGAATGGGTCGTGACATATGATAAGTGAAGCCCCGTCACCACTAGTCGACCCAGGGCGTTCGACCCGGCGAAGGATGAAGTAGAGCACTCGGGTGGTAGGCTCCTCCCTGGGCAAGGCCGTCCAAGCTCAACCCGGTTCAGCTTCGCGACAAACTCTCCTGCGACCAAGATGGGATAATTGCTGGGCCGACCCTGGAAAATTCATCGCTCTATCTGGTCCTATGGGGTAAGATCAAGATGACTTCAATTAGTTTCCTAAATGACTTAGGTTACCTAATTTGTAAAAAAGGAAACCCCTTGTGTTATGAAAGTGAGCTTCCTCTTTGTGAAAGGGATGGGCCATTTTTCTATATATAGAGGCATGAAAACCCTAATTCGATATACTGGCACATCTAGAGAACACAGTAGAAAAACACCTTGTTAGTTCCATTTTCATTGTTGAATCAATAAGGTCACCGTTAGGTTATTCATGTAGTGAAAGCACCAATATTATACACTTCACAAGTAGATGCAGATTGTTTCATTGACAGCGCCAAACCACACGCAAACCATCTCTTTATCTTCGTTTCTCTCTTCTCATATTATTAGCTTCAGCTTCATCCCGAAATATAGCACCAATCAGAGCACCGATTTTTTAGCACTATCGAGTTGCTCTTTGAATTTTTATTTTTATTTTTTATTTTTTTATTTTTTATTTTTGAGTCTCTATGGTTATGCAGATATTGTTGTTACTAGTACAATGATTAATAAGAGAAAACAATGTGCCCCCTCTGCTTGGATGATTATGAATTATTGTTTCCACGTTCAGAAAAACCATGAGCCTGGAAGTCTGCTCAATGTGTGGAAGTGGCAAAAAGTAGGCTTTAGTAAAAGTTTGATTTCTTTCATGCAAAGCTTTTCATAACTCACCCACTAACAAAATAAAGGTGATCTCTTCTTAAATTAATTAGGATAATTAATTTTCAATCTACTTTTATATAGAAATTAAAAGTCAGACTATTATTTTTTAAAAATTAAAAAATATTAACTTTTTTGATACAATTAAAAAGCCAACAAATTTTACATGACGTTTTGGAGTAACTCTTTATACCCTTTGGAGCAACTCTTCGAAACAATGAGAGCATCTCCTTTCAAAGTCCAACTCTTCACAACGTTGGGGACAAGTATTCACAATGTTCGGAGCAATCATCAGGACGTTTTGGTGAAAGTTCACAATACTAAAACATAAAGTAGATTAAAACACAAAATAGCTACATTCAAAAGTTGATTTTTTTTTTTTATAAAAAATTTGTTGATAACTTTTTAAAATTTGTATTTATTGTAGATATTTTTTTAATTTAAACAAATAGTGGACTAACTTCTAAATTTCATACAAAATGTTGCCTGAAATGTAAATATCCCAATTAATAATTATTGGAGGACTCCTCCTATTGTAAACATGTTTCACTGTCAAGCCTACTATGTGTTGTATTTATGTACGTCTAAGTATGTGTCTGCATGAACAGGAAAATGTTAAGCTGCAATCTATGAAAAGTATATATGTACGTTATTTTAGGGAGCTATTGTCTAAGAGTAAAACTTTACCCACAATTTTCACATAACTTTTTATTTATAATTTATAAAAGTGTCTCTATCTATCTCTTGTATCACTATACGGTCTATTAACATCATAGGATGACACAGGAGAGAGATAGACGCAATTTTATGAATTATGATAAAAAGTTGTGTAAAAATTGTGAGTAAAATAGTACTTATTGTCTAGCTAAGTATACGGGTCTAAAACACAAAATAACTGCATTCAAAAGTTGATGTTCTATGAAAAGTGTGTGACTAGGAAAATGTGGAGCTATTGTCTAAGTATAGTGGTCTAAAATCTACACTCAAATTAACTTGACTCGTTTATTTGACAAGCAGAGCTCAAGATGTATGTTTGAGTTTGGTTGTGTTTTTTAAACGAGCCTGAAATTCAACATTACACTCGATTCTTATATGTTTCTTCCGTTCCAAAATAAGTGTCCACATTTTATATTTTTTTGGATAAAATAAATATCCACTTTGAAAGTCAACTAAAATTTTTATATAAACTATATATAATACGAGAAAATATTCATTGCAACAGTTATTTTGCTGACGTGGTATAACAATCAAATTTGAACCCTTTATTTATCCATCTACACCCCCTATTTCTAAGGAAATTCTCATCCATATAAGCATTAATCCCAAATCTGTGAGTATGTTATTTTGCTGACGTGGTATCCCCATTACATTGAATATTTATTCCTATAATACACTCACAGACAAGCATCATTTCCTTGGAGAGTGGGAAAAGAGAAATGAATAAGAAAGTCAATATCACAGCAAGAGTAATATGGGAAAGTGAAAAAATGAAGGACAAAAGAAATGCATACACATTTATTAAACATTGTGCAAATTGGTAGTGGACACTTATTTTGGAGCGAAGAGAGTACTATAGAGTGTATCCAAGCTGAACCTTGATTCATATGAACGAGTCGTGCTCATATATATAATCTAGAACTACATAGTTTTATAATAGATATGGGTACCCTTGAGATTTGACTAGAGAACAATTACCTCCCTCACGTGTGAAGAACAACACTTCCCCTTGCTTTGGTAAATTTACAATCTAACTCTCAAAATTGATCAAGAAATCAGTTGAAATTAATTACAAAATGTCTAAAGAGCCCATCTGGTAGGCATTTATAAATTTAGAAATTTAGACGAAAGTCTCTAGAAGTAACTTTTAAGTGTTTAGCAATTTAATTCTTAATTTGTTAAAAAGTCCATCAAAGGTCAAGTAAAGTGAAATTTTACTTAAAATTCATGTATGCCAAGTAAAATTTTACTAGATATATTTGTATGGAGGACCTTTCCCTAATTTCGAATCTTAATCGTCCTTAACTCTAAAAAATCTTATTGTAATGTCCTTTTAACTAATAGTCCCTTAAAAATTTCACGACTGTCTCGATTCTTCAAAAGTTATTTTTCTGAAATCTCTTTACACATTTCACAGTTCCTGAAAATTTTCTGAAATTTTCACGATTTTTACGAATGTAAAATCAGCTTTCAAGATTTTGACAATTCCTTGAAATATATTCATGTTTTTTCCAAAATTGTGATTTTTTTTTTCCCTAAGCCTTATGGTATGGACAAATCTCAGAGGCCGTAGGTGATATTAACCCTAGAGTATATGTATAACTTACAAGATAATATGCAAAACATTAAAGAGTTTATTCAAAACTAGCTTTTTCACAAACCTATTTACGAGCCTTATTTAAATATGCTTACGAGCTCTATTAAGCCGAGTTAAGGTCTGCTTGATCTTGAATTGTTTATTAAATGAACTTAAAATCTAAGGTTGAGCGTGAGTTATTCATCAAACGAGCCGAATTGAGCTCTTATCGAACATCTTCACGAAGATTTGTAGAGCGGCTCGAGTTGTATTCATCCTACTCCGTAACTTCTAAGTATCTTGACAGAACCAATGACCCGAGTTTTGGGCCAAGGAATTGATTTAAGGTTTGGAAGATCAATGTGGTTACTCCCAAAGGACCGTGGATCAGATATTATATTCCATTCGAACCCCAATCCAGAACTGACCAAAGCCCACAATAAAAAGCCCATATATTGCAAAAAATGATAAAAATAAGTATGCGCCCACCGTGGGGCTCGAACCCACGACCACAAGGTTAAGAGCCTTGCGCTCTACCAACTGAGCTAGACGGGCATTTTTATAAAGTTTTGAAGAAACAATATTAGTAAAACTTCCCTCATTTTAGACTTTTTTTGGCATGTGTGCTCAGACCCTCATTTTAGACTTAATAACTTTAAATGACAACTCGATTTTATTTTTGTCAAAACTCCATTACTAGTGAAATTTATGCTTTAAAAGTTAAGTGAAATTTTCCATCATTATTTCAAGTTTTTTTTTATAACATGTGGATTTTTTACTAAAATAAAACACAAATTGAACGTAATACTAAAAAAAAATATATTCTATTTTAAAGAACTTTTGACTAAAATTCTCCAAAAAAATACAACTTAATCACTTGTTTATACATTTGGAGATTGTTTATAAACATTTCATTTGTTAAGTTGTCATTTGAATTTGAAATGCTACACATATCATGTAGGAATGTCACAAAAACAAGTTGAACCAGTTCGGTTGCTTTTCATCAAAATAGTATAGTAAAAAAAACTGAACTAATCGAAAAATACCCAAAAAAACGACGAAACCAACCGAACCGAAGACAGTTGGTTTTTGAAACCTACCAGTAACTGACCGAATCGAAGACACCCCTACTCTCAACTCAACTGATGAAATACAGCTTACCGGTGGCACCATTTCCATCCACTTTTAGACACACATATTAAGGTCCGTTTGGTTGCAGATTTTAGAGTGCATAAGTCATTATGAAGCTTTCAAATTTACAGTAAGACTGTTTGGCGTACCAGCTTCTGCACTTCAGTCGTAGAAAAATATGTACTAATTGCGAAAAAAAATAATTACAATTGGTCAAAAGCTACCTTTATACAATTTTTGGCCATATATATATATATATATATTTCTCCCGATAATCACAGAATCAAAATGTATTGTCAAATGGGCTATCACTAAGCATGGATTTAGCTCATTCACAATCATTAGCAAAAATGTCCTTCCAAACATTACACTAGATTAGCATGCCTAAACTATATTTCGTTCATCGAAAGAAAAATAAAACTAGTAAAAAATTAGAATTGCAACTCCAGTGGGCTGGACTTGATTTTTGGTTTATCCAAACTCAACCCAAGTTATAGTGTAGTCTGTCTGAGCCTGAGCCCAATGTCAATACTCCCGAGCTCGAATTGCAATAAAGAAACAACTTTTATAGAGTATTCAAACAAAGTTTTTTTGGTCCAAAGTTAAAAAAAATCACAAATCAATTTAATTTTTCAATAGAATCTAATGGAATATATTTAACACTTAAAAAATAGGATGACCCTACCGCTAAAAAGAATATATAGATAAAATTTAATACAACTAGAATATATAAACATAGAAATGTATATATACGTATAAGTTGGGCTCGGGTTCTTTGAGTTATTAACTCTTTGCCCAAGCCCAACTTAAACTTAATTTGGGCTTGAACTTTCTAGCCCATGTCTACCCAAAATGTATTAAAAATTTGACGAAATCAAGTAAATTACAGGTTGAGCGTGAACTAACCCGCCCAAATTATAGCCCTAATAAAATCGGAGGTGATTCATGCGTGTTTAGGCACAAAATAACTATTTAATTTTTTTTGTGTACATAGTAATGAGTTTCAAACTGTAAAGAGACATGAAAACGAGAGAGATCTACAAGTGAATGTTTATATCAACATAATCAAGCAACTAGGTTAGAACCCGCACAATGCGCGGGCAAGTACCTGTGTGTCATTAGGGATGGCAATGGGGCGGGTTTTTCGGGTTCCTCGCCCCCGCCCCCGCCCCGAAATTTGAGAAAAAAAAAAAAGGTCATGTGATATTTCGCACAACTATTTGCAGTGTGAAATTTCAATCCAGAAAGATAAAAGAATATTATAATGTGTTTCACACAACTATTTTCAGTGTGAAATTTCATTCCAAATTTAATGTGTGTAGCTTTGAGTCAAATTTTGAGAAAAAAAGTTACGTAAAATTTTACATTGAAAAAGTATGTGAAATTTCACAATTCAACAAGTACTACAAAATTCAGAGCAAAATAGTGTTGGTGAAATTTTACATTAGATTCTAACCTAACCCACAACTTTGTTCAGCCAACAAGTGACCACTCAAACAAAGCATAAGGGTTTCACTTGAATCATTCTTCACTCACCATGTCAGTCTCCCTAATGGTGTTCCCAAGGCATCAGAGTGTTCACTTAACCATAATTGAAAAACCATTTTCTTCTCTAAATCATTCCGCTGCCCACTTCCATCATCATTCTCAATATCTAAGATCTTTTTTTTTTCTTTCCTAGCAAAGACCTGTTTGAAATTGAAGGATGAAACTATGATTTTTTGGTTGAGGCGTGCAATGTATTGCACTGTCCTTAAGAACAATTCCGCTCCTCTAAGTCAGTGACTCGATGCACAAGGTCACAGCGCTATGTTCTCCAGGATTCAGCAACCAACTCTTCCAAACATGCACTTGAATTGGAAGAGTAGAGTGAGTGCTCAGAATTTGCTCCAGAAAATATAGAGAAGAACAGAAAAGAGGAATGGTTTTTGTTGTGTAAATTGGAAGAGTGTGATCAAGTATATATAGTAAAACAGATTGAGACCAACAGTCATATTATTTAATACAGAAAATAAATAATGACTCCAACAGTTATATATTGAATTAATACTCCAACAGTCATATATAATTTAGCATGTGCAGAACTTCAACAGTCATATAGTTTTTTGGCATGTGCAGAATACTCCAACAGTCCAAAAAAATTAATACCAATTGCAAAAATGTGACAGTACCACCCCTATGCGTGAGGGTACAATTTGAGGTGCATTCGTGCACGCGGAAGTCTTGAAATTCAAGCCAAATTGGTGTCCCAAATTTGGGGTTTGCACCCCCCCCTGCGCGCGCGTGAGAGAGCCTCTCTAGTATATAATCTTACAATGCTTAGAATGAGAAATCATATATAAGGAGTAAAAGGTTCATGTAAAATTTCAATGTGGGATAGTAGTCAAAACCATTCTTTTAACTTGGGTTTGGGTTTTTGAAATAAAGAGGCTCTTGGCCCATGGTTTGGTTTAACATGTAAAAGCCCAAGTAGATAAGCCACAAAGTTTATGAACCCAAACAGTTAATCCAACAATCCCCCCCTATTTCAAAAATTCAAACGACGAATAAAAGAAGTGGAGCAAGAAGAGAGATCAATGCATCAGAACTGGTGCCTTTAGGGCTATGAACCAGTCCCTAGGAATATAAGAAGTGATATTACAGGAATCTGGTGAAATAACATTTCTATGAACCATAATCCCTTTGTCGTAAATCAATCGTCTTACACCCACATTAATCTCTCAGAATCTAAGCAACTCTAATCGGTGTGGCGCCTCTAGGCCCTACGCCTGTCCTGGTTTTTCATAAGTGCTCTAGAAAACTTGCCTAAGTTTTCATAGAAAGCGGCCCACTTTCACACTTATATAGGTGAATTCATCAAGTATGTATTGCAATTAAACATACCATCCAAATAATATGGACTATGAATTTCATTAAGAGTTTAACTCAACCTTTACACATTGCAATTGCACTATACACCATAGGAATGGACAAAAGATAATTAAATTATAGTGCATCTCAAATCAACCAATGACTTGTCACTACCCATATGAACCTATTTCTTGGGTTCTCCAATTACATAGGTTGGGTTACCATCATTGTTGATTTTTGTTATAGGCATAAGCCCCATTCCCCTCGATGTTTCATACACTAGTTTTCTCCCTAGTGGTTTTGTTAAAGGGTCAGCCAAATTAACTTCTGACCTTACAAAATTAAGAGATATAACTCCATCATCAAGCAGCTGCCTCACAATATTGTCTTAGGCGTATATGCCTACTCTTGCCATTATAGGACTTATTCATAGCTCGACCAATGGCGGCCTGGCTATCACAGTGTAAAGATACCGATGGAATTAGCTTATTCCAAATAGGAACATCTGCTAAGAAGTTTCTTAACCACTCAGCCTCGGTACTAGCTTTCTCAAGAGCCACAAACTCCGATTCATCGTTGACTTAGCTGTGCAAGTTTGCTTGGACGACTTCCAAGAAACTGCACCTCCACAAAGTGTATAGATAAACCCACTAGTTGATTTTGTCTCTTCTGAATCTGAAATCCAATTAGCATCACTATATCCTTCTAAAACTGCAGGCAAACCAGAGTACATTAATCCATAATTATTTGTTCCTTTCAAATATTTAAGTATTCTGTTTAAGGCTGTCCAATGCTCTCTGTTTGGACTTTGGGTATAGCGACTCAACCTACTAACAGCATATGCAATATCAGGACGAGTACAATTCATCAAGTACATTAAACTACCAATGACTTGTGCATACTCGTTCTGAAAAATACTAGCTTCTTTATTCTTCTTTAATTTAGAATTAGCATCATATGGAGTAGAAACAGATTTACAATCAAAATGATCAAAATTCTTTAAAATTTTCTCCACATAATGCTCTTGTGAGAGCATAATCCCTCTATTGGATTTTCTGATTTTAATGCCAAGTATAAAATCTGCCTCACCCATATCTTTCATATCAAAGCTAGAAGAAAGAAACTTTTTGGTTTCAATCACAACATCTAAACAAGTACCCATAATAAGCATGTCAACAACATATAGGCAGATAATAACACCAACATAGCCATCAAATTTACTATAAACACATTTATCTGCCTCATTGATCAAAAAACCATTATATAATAAAACTTAATCAAATTTTTCATGCCACTGTTTTGGTGCTTGTTTAAGACCATACAAAGATTTCACAAATTTACAAACCTTATGTTCATTACCAGAAACAACATATCCTTCCGGTTAATCCATATAAATTTCTTCATTCAAATCACCATTTAGAAAAAGCTGTCTTAACATCCATTTGATGAATAACTAAGTTATGAATAGCAGCCAAAGCAATTAAAATTTGAAATAGAAGAAATTCGAGTCACAGGAGCAAAAGTATCAAAATAATCAATATCTTTCTTTTGAGAGTATCCTTTAACTACTAATCTAGCTTTATATTTATCAATGGACCCATCTGGTTTAAGCTTCCTTTTAAAAATCCATTTACATCCAATAGCTTTAGAACCAGGAGGTAGGTCCACTAACTCCCAAGTATGATTAGATAAAATAGACTCTAATTCATTGTTAATAGCTTCTTTCCAAAATGTTGAATCATGAGAAGTAATAGCTTGTGTGTAAGTAAGAGGATCATCTTCAACAAGAAAAGTATAAAAATCATCTCCTAGATTTGTTTCTTTTCTAGCCCTTTTACTCATTCTTAATTCAACTTCAACATTTTCATTATCAACAGACTCATCCAAAGAAGCAATTTCAGGTACATGAGCAATTTTATCTACATGAGTTTTTAAAGGGAAAACATGCTCAAAAAAGTCTGCATTCTTAGATTCAACTATTGTATTAGGATCCATAACATCACTTTTAACAACTAAGAATCTATAAGCAGCACTATTATAAGCATAACCAATAAACATACAATCAAAAGTTTTAGGACCAATTTTCCTCTTTTTAGGTTCAGGTAATAGAACCTTAGCTAAACAACCCCAAACTTTTAAATATTTTAAATCTGGTGCATAACCTTTCCATAACTCGTAAGGTGTTGTACCAGTTTTCTTATAAGGTACTCTATTTTGAATAAAGCATGCAGATAAAATTGCTTCTCCCCATAAATTAGGAGGAGCTCCAGAACTAATCAACAAAACATTCATCATTTCTTTTAAAGTTCTATTTTTCCTTTCGGCTACCCCATTAGAGGCAGGAGAGTAAGGAGGTGTAGTCTCATGAATAATACCATGTTTCTCATAAAAATCACTAAGAAGTCCATCTTCATATTCTCCTCCTCTATCGGACCTAAGCTTTTTTATCTTTTTATTCAACTAATTTTCAACTTCTGATTTATATTTAATAAACATATCACATGCTTCATCTCTAGATCGAAGTAAATATGAAATAGTATATCTAGAGTAGCCATCTATAAAAATAATATAATATTTTTTACCACCTCTAGTTATCGTATTTTTTAAGTTACCTAAATCAGAATGAATTAATCCTAACAATTCAGATTCTCTTTTCACAGATTTGCAAGACTTCTTTGTTGATTTGGATTCAACACATACTTCACATTTCATATTACTAGAATCTTTCATATTATGAATTAATCCTATTCTTTCATTTTTTTTTTAATATAAGACATATTCACATTTCCTAGTCTAGCATGCCACAAATCAATAGAGTCCACCATATAAGCAGAAGAAGATGCAATCTCATTAACAACATTAAGGACATTCAAAATAAACAGTCCTTGGTTACAGTACCCCTTACCAATAAACATGCCATTCTTAGTCATAATTATTTTATCGGACTAAAAAATAAGCTTAATTCCAACCTTACCAAGCAAAGCAACTGACACTAAATTAGCACGAATATTAGGAACATGCAACACATCACTAAGAGAGAGGGTTTTTCCTGAAGTGAGTTTAAGAAGAACATTCTCTTTACCAACCACCGGTGCAGCAGAAGAATCTCCCATAAAAACTTGATCTTCACCATTTTTAAGAGGAGTATATGAGTTGAAGGCACTTCTGTTTCCACAAATGTGTCGTGTTGCTCCAGAATCAATGACCCAATCCTTGGAAATGGCTGCCATAAGGACTTGTGAAACAACAGCAGCTATTATATCTCCATCGTTTGCTTCTATCGAATTTGCCTTAGGAGGAGGAAGAGGCCCCTTTCTGAATTTACATTGGGAGGCATAGTGACCTGGGTTTCCACAAACAAAACAATTTCCTTTCTTCTTGAAAGAAGGAGTAGGAGCTTGGAAGCTCCGATTAGTCTTATTTTTATTAAATTTAGAAAAATTATTTTTTCCTTTGAAATTTTGCTGGGAGCGAAATTGAGGTTTACTTGAACCACCCTCTATCAAATTAGCCTTGGATGCAATTTCCTTAGCAAGAATAGCCTTGTCCCTAAGCCTATTCTTTTCTTCAATACGAATGTGGACAATAACATCTTCAAGAGTCATGTGCTTCCTCTTGTGTTTAAGATTATTTTTATAATTTTTCCATGACTCCGGCAATCTCTCAATAAGAAATCCGACAATAAAAGTTTCGGGCAAAGTGATTTCTTCAATTTTGAGAACATTGACAAGAACATGAAAATCATGTATTTGGGATGAAACATCTTTTTCTTCATTCATTTGGAATTAGAAAAATTGCTTATGGCATACTTTTGATTTCCAGCATCTTCTACTATATATTTTTTATGTAACAAATCCCAAATTTCTTCCGCATTTTTATAGTTGCAATATATGTCAAACAATTCATTAGAGAGGGTTCTAAGAATTGTATGACGATATATTTTGTTACCTTTCTCCCAAATCGAAAAATTCTGCTCATACTCTTCGGACCCAAGGATCGGTTGCTTTTCTGTCAGAATATGCGCCAAGTTGTGCACGTCCAAATTGGAACGCACCTTTTGTTGCCAACGCTTGAAACATGTACCATCGAAGCGATCAATCTTGGAAACATCAGGCAGTGACTTCGCAGCAATCATAGCAACATCCATATTGTTCTTAAGATTATTTGAAATTGAAGGATGAAACTATGATTTTTTGGTTGAGGCGTGCAATGTATTGCACTGTCCTTAAGAACAATTCCGCCCCTCTAAATCAGTGACTCGATGCACAAGGTCACATCGCTATGTTCTCCAGGATTTAGCAACCAACTCTTCCAAACATGCACTTGAATTGGAAGAGTAGAGTGAGTGCTCAGAATTTGCTCTAGAAAATATAGAGAAGAACAGAAAAGAGGAATGGTTTTTGTTGTGTAAATCTGGAAGAGAACGTGACAGTACCACCCCTATGCGCGAGGGTACAATTTGAGGTGCATTCGTGTCCGCAGGAAGTGCACGCGCAAGTCTCGAAATTCAAGTCAAATTGGTGTCCCAAATTTGGGATTTGCACCCCCCCCCCCTGCGTGCGCGTGAGAGAGCCTCTCTAGTATATAATCTTACAATGCTTAGAATGAGAAATCATATATAAGGAGTAAAAGGTTCTTGTAAAATTTCAATGTGGGATAGTAGTCAAAACCATGCTTTTAACTTGGGTTTGGGTTTTTGAAATAAAGAGGCTCTTGGCCCATGGTTTGGTTTAACATGTAAAAGCCCAAGTAGATAAGCCACAAAGTTTATGAACCCAAACAATTAATCCAACAATCCCCCCCTATTTCAAAAATTCAAACGACGAATAAAAGAAGTGGAGCAAGAAGAGAGATCAATGCATCAGAACTGGTGCCTTTAGGGCTCTGAACTAGTCCCTAGGAATATAAGAAGTGATATTACAGGAATCTGGTGAAATAACATTTCTATGAACCATAATCCCTTTATCGTAAATCAATCGTCTTACACCCTCATTAATCTCTCAGAATCTGAGTAACTCTAATCGGTGTGACGCCTCTAGGCCCTGCGCCCGTCCCGGTTTTTCATACGTGCTCTATAAAACTTGCCTAAGTTTTCATAGAAAGCGGCCCACTTTCACACTTATATAGGTGAATTCATCAAGTATGTATTGCAATTAAACATACCATCCAAATAATATGGACTATGAATTTCATTAAGAGTTTAACTCAACCTTTACACATTGCAATTGCACTATACACCATAGGAATGGACAAAAGATAATTAAATTATAGTGCATCTCAAATCAACCAATGACTTGTCATTACCCATATGAACCTATTTCTTGGGTTCTCCAATTACATAGGTTGGGTTACCATCATTGTTGATTTTTGTTATAGGCATAAGCCCCATTCCCCTCGATGTTTCATACACTAGTTTTCTCCCTAGTGGTTTTGTTAAAGGGTCAGCCAAATTAACTTCTGACCTTACAAAATTAAGAGATATAACTCCATCATCAAGCAGCTGCCTCACAATATTGTCTTAGGCGTATATGCCTACTCTTGCCATTATAGGACTTATTCATAGCTCGACCAATGGCGGCCTGGCTATCACAGTGTAAAGATACCGATGGAATTGGCTTATTCCAAATAGGAACATCTGCTAAGAAGTTTCTTAACCACTCAGCCTCGGTACCAGCTTTCTCAAGAGCCACAAACTCCGATTCCATTGTTGACTTAGCTGTGTAAGTGTGTATGGACTACTTCCAAGAAACTGCACCTCCACTAAAGATAAACCCACTAGTTGATTTCGTCTCTTCTGAATCTGAAATCCAGTTAGCATCACTATATCCTTCTAAAACTGCAGGCAAACCAGAATACATTAATCCATAATTATTTGTTCCTTTAAAAAATTTAAGTATTCTGTTTAAGGATGTCCAATGCTCTCTGTTTGGACTTTGGGTATAGCGACTCAACCTACTAACAACATATGCAATATCAGGACGAGTACAATTCATCAAGAACATTAAACTACCAATGACTTGTGCATACTCGTTCTGAAAAATACTAGCTTCTTTATTCTTCTTTAATTTAGAATTAGCATCATATGGAGTAGAAACAGATTTATAATCAAAATGATCAAATTTCTTTAAAATTTTCTCCACATAATGCTCTTGTGAGAGCATAATCCCTTTATTGGATTTTCTGATTTTAATGCTAAGTATAAAATCTGCCTCACCCATATCTTTCATATCAAAGCTAGAAGAAAGAAACTTTTTGGTTTCAATCACAACATCTAAACAAGTACCCATAATAAGCATGTCATCAACATATGGGCAGATAATAACACAAACATAGCCATCAAATTTACTTTAAACACACTTATCTGCCTCATTGATCAAAAAACCATTAGATAATAAAACTTGATCAAAATTTTCATGCCACTATTTTTGTGCTTGTTTAAGACCATACAAAGATTTCACAAGTTTACAAACCTTATGTTCATTACCAGAAACAACATATCCTTCCGGTTGATCCATATAAATTTCTTCATTCAAATCACCATTTAGAAAAGCTGTCTTAACATCCATTTGATGAATAACTAAGTTATGAATAGCAGCCAAAGTAATTAAAATTCGAATAGAAGAAATTCGAGTCACAGGAGCAAAAGTATCAAAATAATCAATATCTTTCTTTTGAGAGTATCCTTTAGTTACTAATCCAGGCTATCCAGCTTTATATTTATCAATGGATCCATCTGGTTTAAGCTTCCTTTTAAAAATCCATTTACGTCCAATAGCTTTAGAACCAGGAGGTAGGTCCACTAACTCCCAAGTATGATTAGATAAAATAGACTCTAATTCATTGTTAATAGCTTCTTTCCAAAATGTTGAATCATGAGAAGTAATAGCTTGTGTGTAAGTAAGAGGATCATCTTCAACAAGAAAAGTATAAAAATCATCTCCTAGATTTGTTTCTTTTCTAGCCCTTTTACTCATTCTTAAATCAACTTCAACATTTTCATTATCAACAGACTCATCCAAAGAAGCAATTTCAGGTACATGAGCAATTTTATCTACATGAGTTTTTAAAGGGAAAACATGCTCAAAAAAGTCTGCATTCTTAGATTCAACTATTGTATTAGGATCCATAACATCACTTTTAACAACTAAGAATCTATAAGCAGCACTATTATAAGCATAACCAATAAACATACAATCAAAAGTTTTAGGACCAATTTTCCTCTTTTTAGGTTCAGGTAATAGAACCTTAGCTAAACAACCCCAAACTTTTAAATATTTTAAATCTGGTGCATAACCTTTCCATAACTCATAAGGTGTTGTACAAGTTTTCTTATAAGGTACTCTATTTTGAATAAAGCATGCAGATAAAATAGCTTCTCCCCATAAATTAGGAGGAGCTCCAGAACTAATCAACAAAGCATTCATCATTTCTTTTAAAGTTCTATTTTTCCTTTCGGCTACCCCATTAGAGGCAGGAGAGTAAGGAGGTGTAGTCTCATGAATAATACCATGTTTCTCATAAAAATCACTAAGAAGTCCATCTTCATATTCTCCTCCTCTATCGAACCTAATCCTTTTTATCTTTTTATTCAACTGATTTTCAACTTCTGATTTATATTTAATAAACATATCACATGCTTCATCTTTAGATCGAAGTAAATATAAAATAGTATATCTAGAGTAGTCATCTATAAAAATAATATAATATTTTTTACCACCTCAGTCATCGTATTTTTTAAGTTACCTAAATCAGAATGAATTAATCCTAACAGTTCAGATTCTCTTTCCACAGATTTGCAAGACTTCTTTGTTGATTTGGATTCAACACATACTTCACATTTCATATTTTTAGAATCTTTCATATTATGAATTAATCCTAATTCTTTCATTTTTTTAATATAAGACATATTCACATGTCCTAGTCTAGCATGCCACAAATCAATAGAGTCCACCATATAAGCAGAAGAAGATGCAATCTCATTAACAACATTAAGGACATTCAAAATAAACAGTCCTTGGTTACAGTACCCCTTACCAATAAACATGCCATTCTTAGTAATAACTATTTTATCAGACTCAAAAATAAGCTTAATTCCAACCTTACCAAGCAAAGCAACTGACACTAAATTAGCACGAATATTAGGAACATGAAACACATCACTAAGAGAGAGGGTTTTTCCTGAAGTGAGTTTAAGAAGAACTTTCTCTTTACCAACCACCGGTGCAGCAGAAGAATCTCCCATAAAAACTTGCTCTTCACCATTTTTAAGAGGAGTATATGAGTTAAAGGCATTTCTGTCTCCACAAATGTGTCGTGTTGCTCCAGAATCAATGACCCAATCCTTGGAAGTGGCTGCCATAAGGTCTTGTGAAACAACATCAGCTATGATATCTCCATCGTTTGCTTCTACCAAATTTGCCTTAGGAGGAGGAAGAGGCCCCTTTCTGAATTTGCATTGGGAGGCATAGTGACCTGGGTTTCCACAAACAAAACAATTTCCTTTCTTCTTGAAAGAAGGAGGAGTAGGAGCTTGGAAGCTCCGATTAGTCTTATTTTTATTAAATTTAGAAAAAAAAATTTTCCTTTGAAATTTTGTTGGGAGCGAAATTGAGGTTTACTTGAACCACCCTCTATCAAATTAGCCTTGGATGCAATTTCCTTAGCAAGAATAGCCTTGTCCCTAAGCCTATTCTTTTCTTCAATACGAATGTGGACAATAACATCTTCAAGAGTCGTGTGCTTCCTCTTGTGTTTAAGATTATTCTTATAATTTTTCTATGACTCCGGCAACCTCTCAATAAGAAATCCGGCAATAAAAGTTTCGGGCAAAGTGATTTCTTCAATTTTGAGATCATTGACAAGAAAGTGAAAATCATGTATTTGGGATGAAACATCTTTTTCTTCTTTCATTTGGAAATTAGAAAAATTGCCTATGGCATACTTTTGATTTCCTGCATCTTCTACTATATATTTTTTATGTTACAAATCCCAAATTTCTTTCGCATTTTTATAGTTGCAATATATGTCAAACAATTCATTAGAGAGGGTGCTAAGAATTGTACGATGACATATTTTGTTACCTTTCTCCCAAATCGGAAAATTCTGCTCATATTCTTCGGACCCAAGGATCGGTTGCTTTTCTGTCAGAATATGCGCCAAGTTGTGCACGTCCAAATTGGAACGCACCTTTTGTTGTCAACGCTTGAAACATGTACCATCGAAGCGATCAATCTTGGAAACATCAGGCAGTGACTTCGTAGCAATCATAGCAGCATCCATATTGTTCTTAAGATTGTTTGAAATTGAAGGATGAAACTATGATTTTTTGGTTGAGGCCTGCAATGTATTGCACTGTCCTTAAGAACAATTTCGCCCCTCTAAGTTAGTGAATCGATGCACAAGGTCACAGAGCTATGTTCTCCAGGATTCAGCTACCAACTCTTCCAAACATGCACTTGAATTGGAAGAGTAGAGTGAGTGCTCAGAATTTGCTCCAGAAAATATAGAGAAGAACAGAAATGCGGAATGGTTTTTGTTGTGTAAATCTGGAAGAGAACGTGACAATACCACCCCTATGCACGAGGGTACAATTCGAGGTGCATTCGTGTCCGCAGGACGTGCACGTGCAAGTCTCGAAATTCAAACCAAATTGGTGTCCCAAATTTGGGATTTGCACCTCCCCTTGCGCGCGCGTGAGAGAGCCTCTCTAGTATATAATCTTACAATGTTTAGAATGAGAAATCATATATAAGGAGTAAAAGGTTCTTGTAAAATTTCAATGTGGGCTAGTAGTCAAAACCATGCTTTTAACTTGGGTTTGGGTTTTTGAAATAAAGAGGCTCTTGGCCCATGGTTTGGTTTAACATGTAAAAGCCCAAGTAGATAAGCCACAAAGTTTATGAACCCAAACAATTAATCCAAAAAGACCTTCCGCCGCTGTCAGTCTCGCCACCACTGCAATTACCATCAGATCCCAGCAACCAATTCCTTATCTTAGCCAATTCTATGCCCTCTTTTTGAAAAGCTTAGGGCTTAGATCTGTCTCCGCCGTTGATCACTGCATCGGTCGGCCACTGTCTCCTCTCCTTCGCCGGCCACCGTCTTGACGGTTGTTGCTTTGTCAATTATCAACACACTTTTCTCTCTCTCTCTCTCTCTCTCTCTCTCTCTCTCTCTCAGTGTTTGAATCTTCATGAATGTGTCAGCAACGATTATTGCTGCGCCGACGAGGCGATGCCAGAGAGTTCAAACCCTCTGTTGCCATCGCTGTGTTTATTTTTTAGAGAGAGAGAAATAGGGCTGAAAATGCGCGAGGGTATTTTGGTCTTGATATTTGTGAGTCAAATAAGCCAAGGGAGTTGATGTAGTTTAGTTTCACCAAGGCTGGAGTTTTTCCCAAAATAAAAAAACGAGATTGGGTTTAGACTTAAAAAATTCAATTTAATGTATTTATCACCAAAATTCTATTTATTTATTGGTCATGAAGTTTCAATATGTCATAAAAAGGAAAAACAATACTTGTGGCTACAAATATAAAAATATTAGTAGTAACAATAAGACAACTCACTATTTTTTAGGCTTGATGAACTGAGTATAAAACTGATTTAAATGCCCACGAAGATATGACATGTTGGTTTGCGGTGGATAATCCAATTTGCCTTTGGGCGCTTCAACAATCTGATGATAATAATCTTCAAAGAATTTCCTTTCTCCACGAACCTTTTGGCAATTTTCTCGTAATTCTTAAAGGGTAAGGACCTTTTGATTCATCGAGTTAAATTAGCTTCTGATGCCACAAAATCCGGAATTGTAAAGTAATTAACTTTCTTTTGCAAATTAAGTGGCCAACGTTAATGTGGGGATACCCTATTGCTTAAAGATGATTCACCCTTTCCTTTGGTTATTAAATACCCCGGAATGAGTCGGATAAAATCAAAATGAGTTTTTGTGCAACTTGTGGCTTTTCTGCACACAAAAGAATTGGAATAACCTTTTGAACAAACCGATGTGTGCTTAATAGGGCCTAAGAATGGATTCTGACAATTGGATGATTCTGGTGTGGTAGGATTGAATCCAAAATGATTCCGAAAAGGGTGTAATCCCACTTAAACTAAAAAAGGGTGTTGGAGCAATTTGGTTGGATGAAAAATCTGGTGAAGAAGTTTTCCTTGACATGAATTAATGTTACTAACCTGCTCTGATATCACTGATGGAACTTGATAATGATGATTGGTGATATGTGTCGTGAGACTGTTAATCACACATGGACGTAAGGAACATAAAAGGCATAAAATCATAGAAGTAGCAGCAAAAACAAAATTGGGGAAGTAGCAGGGGCAAAAAAATCAAATCACAGTACAAATGTAATCAGAAAAGTAGCAGCAAAACAAATTCAGAGGAGCAGCAGTGGGAAAAACAGGGAAAAATAATAACAATAAGAACCAGAAGCAGCAATGCAAATGCACCCTCCAAAGGTGGAACCCAGTTTCCCAAAATCATTCACAATTCTAGGGTTGGCCATCCCAACCCGAGACCCGATCAACCCGACCCAACCCGACCGACTCGAAGGGATTTGAGTGGTTTTGGCGGATGGCCGAATGAGTCATGGTTTTCCCAAGCCACACCCGATTGCTTATGGTGCGGTTGTCGGTTTTTATAATCCAAACCCGACATCACCCGACCCGACTCGACCACCTATTGAAAATTTAGAAAACACAATATATGTGGTGGAACTATGGAAGTCATTTTCAATTTTGTTTTTTTGTATGTTGTATGAATCTGATGGTGGATTGTATAATTGTTTTTCATTTTTCTTTGCTTGTCAAGTATATGTAGGATTTTTATTTAATAGTAAGTTAAATTGAATGTCTTCCTAAAAAGTTTGCAAGAAGGTAAAATAGTGAATAACAGGGTCATGCTTTGCAGTCGAGTACAATAAACTCAACACTATCAGGATGTAAAATTGATGAAAATATGATATATTCTTTTTGTCGGGTTTCACCCGAAACCAACCCGAACCAACTCGAAACCGACGGATCGGTTTCATCCGACTAAATGGATGGATGACGGATTCTAAACTCATAACCTGATGGTGTTCGGATGGATGATCGGGTGGGGGTCAAACCCGACTCACCCGAACCATGGCCACCCCTACACAATTCAACTTTCAAGAACATGGGCTTTTCTAGAAACCAAAAGCACTTTGAAGAAAATGGCAATTACAATCTATTTCAGCATATAACTTAAATTTTCACTCAACTAATTACTTATTCAACAAATAAAGCATTAATCTCTCATTCTAAATGTGGAGCAGCACGCATATATATATATATATGTGTGCACGCGCGTGTGCGCATATTAATTGTGCATATGCATATATGTTTTACTTTTACATATTTTAAAGGGTTGCTTCATGGTCATGAGAGACATTGCCTTGATTTTTTACAGTTACCCATGAATAAGTTGGACTTTTATCTCTAGTGAAAGCAAGAACCAACCAAACGAAATAGGACACTCACCTTATATTTTCATTATGCAGATTTGTATGCAATAATCAAGATTCAGATAGGTTAATCTGTAAAACTAATCGGATTTGGCTCAAATTATGAAAATAAAAAAGAAGCCGAGGACAAAATTATTTGGCTGTAAAATTAGGCTGTTATAAAGCAGAGTCTGGGGAAGGAAAAAGGGGGAAACAAAATGTCATAATAGAAACCCAGTTCCAAAAAGCATTCGAAAACCCCCCCAATTTTTTCCAAGCACTTTAAAATAGTTTTTTCAAAACTGTTTTGGTCCCACTTCTGTGAGGGAACAACACGAAAGGTACTGAATGAAAAGCACCCAAGTGCTGTCCAGCTAAAAGGAGCAATATCTAATTCCAAGATTTCAACACATGCAATATGAGGCCACGAAATAAAACAATTAATCAAAGATGGAGATTTACCTCGACAGATCGACTAAGAATTTCTTGGTTGGGCACCGGTTTTCTTCAATTACGGTGGACTGAATATCTTCAAAGAAGCCTTCTTGATTCTATGTGGGAGCTGTTGGGCCAAAGGAATTTAGAGGTATACACATATATAGGGGTGGGATATACACTCATAAAGAGGGCATGGTTTATTGAATATGGGAGAGGGAGTAATGCTAGACATATACAGTTTTTTTACACACTTTTTGACACTCAGTTTTAAATGCATGTACCCTGTGTTATGTAAGTAGTGCGCAGAAAAACATAAAAAAAATTCAAAAAGCACAAAGTACGTGCATTTAAAACATAATGTGTAAAAAAATGTATATATCTAGCATTATTATGGGAGAGGAGGGGGCGCCGGGTAAATGAGGTGCCAAATTTTAGGGTTTTATTTGGGAGGAGTAGGACAGACAGAGTACAGAGACGTTTCATAAAACAAAGTAGATGTTCAATAACATTTCATATCAAGTAGTTTTAAATTCCCATGCATTAAAAGACTTGGAGGTAAATAAAATTTGAACCAACATGTCTGTTCCCAAATGGTAGCCGATTAACTATTTGAAAATTTTAACTATGACCGTAAATAGTGTACAAGCAAACATATGTGTATATCCACACACATATATACATATACATATATATATATATACACACACGCGCGTCAATGTTATTGTGTACACAGAAAATACAAGTGGGTGGGTTGAGACACTCTTTTTTTCTTGGCTAAATAGGTTTTTTTTTTTTTTTTTTGCTCAGAACTTGGCTAAATAGGCTGAGTCCCACTTGAACGTGATGCACTTGAGCAAGTTTATCCAAAACTGAAAATAATTAATGTGAATGGATACACTTGTATTGGTATGTAATAATGAATCACCATGGATACCGTACTATAAAAATAAATAAATAAAACGTGTGTGCAAAATATTGATGTATGACCAAAACGCAAAGTCAATTTTGATCAATTTTTGAACTGTTTCCTAATTATGATCAAATATTGAACCCGTTCCTTAATTTTGATCAAATTAGGCCTGATAGTGACGGCTGACCTGATATTAAATAGGGCAAGTTCATAGTGAGCAACCTCTCATATGAGTAACAAGTTTTAACCATTGAATGAATATCTGGCAATAAATGCATCTCCAGATCTTGAGAATCTTATGACCAGATGCTCATCGGTTAAAATCCGCCTTCTCATATGAGAAACTTCTCGCAATAGACTTACCCTATTAAATACTATATGTTGTTTCCTACATATGACTCAGTCTACACTTATTTGTAATAATAATCTATACAAAACCTTACTTGTTTTAATTATCAAAACAAGTATAACCAAGTAGTAAAATTGAATAACAAAGTAAGCTGTTATGTAATACGAACATAATTGAAACCATATTGTAGTTTATTGCGTATGCAATACATCTATTTTTTGTTGACTCGGAGACTTCGAACCTTCGTGTAAGAATTCATGCACATAGGCACAAGGATCGGGTTTATGTTCGTTACCTAGCGGAATAGCTCGATCAAATCGTGGGTTTATGTTCGTTATCTAGCGGAATAGTCCGATCGAATCATGAATGACGTTGTTACGAGCCCACACCTTTCGAATCCTGTACCCTAGCCTCCGTGTATGTCTTGCACTTCGCTACGGTCATGAGAACGACTACAGACTACTAGAGTAGTCCCCTTGGTTCACGCGCTAAATCCCAAACCTCTAATGTGACACTTTTTGGCTGTAGAATTGTACACCACTAATACGACTGGGTGTATAGAAGGAACCTTTACTAGTTGAATAAAATTCAAAATTTTGTGAATATGTACATACTGATTCGTTTCTGAACCGGGGAACTAAAACGCCATCTCACAATTATTTACACACTATAGTAAAACTAGCATGTATCCCGTACTATGCACGGGTATACGTCAATATTTTGTTGGTCTAAGAAGTCATAAAATATTTGTGTTAATTAATATTATTAAGAGTTTAGAAAAACAGAATTGTTAAAGTAGGACACAGCGATCCAACTTTTGGACAGTAAAAGCACTGCCACATGTCATCTTCATGTAACACTAAGCTTCAACCCTCCGCTTTTAGTTTAAGTATATAGATATAGATATAGATATAGATAGATATAGATAGAGATATTGATTTAAAGGGGTTGATTTGTTTCATTCAATCATAGATTTGTATTCTATTTTAAAAAATCGAAAATCTAATTCTACAAACCAAAATAGTGAAGATAATCATAAGCCAACGAACTTTTAAAGAAGAGTGGAATATTAAAGCAAGATAAAAAAAAATCACTTATCAGGTTAATCCAATGTCATTTGGCGCAAACGTTGATAAAGTTGAATATACCCAAATAGTTTATTTAGATTGTTGGAAAATTGGTCCTCAAACTCTTCAAAATCCATCGACGAACAATGCCGCAGAAAATGTACTCCAATAATATGCTTCAAAGCGTGTACGAAACACTTTCCAAAATGCAGTATTTTCCCCCACCATATTTAGAATGGTGTGCAAACAGGTATTCTGTAAATTTGTATTCAAGATACAAAGAGGCCAACTCTATCTGCAGTATGTACTAATAAAGATAGTCCAAAATATCCACCAAGAAATAAAGTCAGTTATAGATTTCTGTTTCTGCAAAAAACAAAATCTAGAGATATGTTATGTAAAGAAAAACAACAAAATTTCAACTCCTAATTTTCATAAGGAAATAAAGAGAGAGATCTTTTCCATACATCTAATGAGAAATGAACTATTCTATTGGTTGGTGTCCCTTCATACACATTCGTGTCTGTTAGCCTTGTGACTATTGGTCCAAAGGATACAACCCATGGATTTGAATTTAATTTTGAATCAAATCTGAATGGTTGTGACTAATTCAATACCAATGGCTGCGACCTATCATTTCTAATCCAAATCCCACCCACTCTTAATTCCTTGTGTTGAAAATTCTTCAACAAATTATCCTCAAAAACCTATCTTTTTGTATAGTTTAATGTTGGGAAACAATATTGATCCTGACAACTATAAATACCCAAATTTTGGTTCAGGCTAGTGCTCTTCGGTTCTCGGAATTGGAGGGAAAAAGAGTTACATGATCATGTACTGAAGATGTTTGACTTAGATGTTTTTGTTCAGAACACATTGATTAATATATATGCAGTTTGTGGAATGTAATTGATGCGAGGAAGCTGTTTGATGAAAGTCCTATTTTGGACGCAGTGGTTTGGTCCGAGGCTAGTCCTTCTTATCACACAACTGTTGCTCATGAGGTTGATAGGGAGGCAGATGATTACTCTTCTGATGTTGTTGATAATTTTTCCGATGAGTATCATGAGTTTGGTTTGGAGGATGGGTCCTTGTTATCCGGTTGCTCCATCTCGTCCAAACAAAAGAAGAAGGAAGCTAAAAAGAAATTCAGAGGAAGTCACCATAAGGGTCGTCGCCGAAGATATAATTTCTTTGTTGTTTTGTCTTGTTTTTATTGCTTATTTAATTTGGTCATTGCTTTTAGCCTCTTGGCTTTGTTTGCTAATTTTGTTTGTGTGAATGATTTTTTCTTTGGGGTATTGAGTGTGGGAGTACAATAGAGTTGTGTTATGTGATTTAATTTAACAAGTGTCTTATACCATTTTATTCTCAATAGTAAAAGGAAAATCTCTTTGGTGTGGATGTAGGCATGTTTTTACCGAACCACGTAGAATTCTCTTGTGTGCTTTTTTTTTTTCCTTGTTATTTTCTTTCCATTGCGAGCTCAATTTATGTTAGAAATTTTAATAAAAATAAAATAACCATTATTAGCTAATCTATTATATCTATCTATCTATCTATTATCTAAAAGTTGAAGCAAACCCTTCCTCTACAGCTTTCCACATTAACATCTCAAAAATCCTACGTGGCAGCTTCTGCCTTAAATCCTCACGTGAAAACCCTTTTTCTCTTCCTGCGCCTATTCTCTCTCTCTCTCTCTCTCTCTCTCTCTCTCTCTCTCTCACACACACACACACACACACACACACACACATAAACTGGAGTAAATTTTGAATACAACGGGATACCATGTCATCATGTATCCTCTCTCACATATTTTGAAAATGTGCTGACGTGAAGGGATAATCTCCATAAAAATAGGGGATTAAATATATAAATAAATAATTTTTATTCATTAATTATACCACGTCACTAAATACAGTTGTTGCATTAAATATTTAGCCCATAAACTAAAACAACCCTTTCTCCTTTCGGCAAAAAAAATATGAAATGACCCTCTCTCTCTGTCTCTCCTCTTTCCTAACTTTTGAGTTTTCTCTTCCTCACCATTACCAGTGTCATCAATGGAAGGTATGGTGATCCCTCTTAGGTATCCACCTCTCTAACACCTCCTCTCTTTATATTCCTTTTCACTTTATTTTGGTTTGGTTTTGGTTTTTGATTCAACATGGCCAATCCGACTTTTAGGTGCCTGAAAATGCTCAAAATCAACGATGATCAGTCTACATCTATAAGGTAAGTAACCTTCTGTGGTTGATTTCTTAATTCCTTCTGTTTTAGTTCTATTCAATTAGCATTTTTTTTTGCACTCACTTGGTAATTACAGAGGATCTCTCTCTCTCTCTCTCTCTCTCTCTCTCTCTCTCTCTCTATATATATATATATATATATATATTCTGGCCTTCCATTGATGGGATATTTACTCGGAGACTGGCCTTACGTGGACCCTCACAAATTCAGCAAACTTAGACACTCTAATCCTTCAAATCCATCTGTAAGCACTTCTTAAACTTAATGTTTTGCATTTTATGTCTTGGGGAGTTGGGTTGTTGTTTTGTGTTTGGATAGGGGTTATTTATTGCTAGGGTGTAGTCAAGATGTTTGTGGCAATGTCTGTTACATAATTGTAGGTTTTCGGCTATTGATTGTGTATGTTATTGCCAGGGTGTTAAAGGTGTATATGTTTATTTTCTAGCACGTTGGCTTTATATAAAAGAGTGCAATTTTGCTCAACCAAAATTGCTCAACCTCTACCTCCATTGGCTAATGTAGTGGGACGCAGTACTTTACACCATTAATTAATTCTCAATTAATATTGGTCCTCCACTACATTAGCCAAGAGGAGAGGAGGGTGAGCAAAAATGTAATCTATATAAAAGTTGTTCAAAAAGAAAATCATTGTGTAATTTTGATCATGAAAGCCTGATTCAGTTAAAAAAGGTCTTTCTGGAATTGAGTTGTGTTGATTGTTGAAGTGAGATGCATTTGTTACTTCTTTTCCAGCTCAGGGCTACAATTTAATTGGTATAGTGATATGCACTATTGAAGAAGAGCCTTGGCACAATGGTAAGTTGCCGCCGTGTGACCAAAAGGTCACGGGTTCGAGTCGTGGAAACAGCCTCTTGCAAAAAACCAGGGTAAGGCTGCGTACAATTGATCCAATGTGGTCCAGCCCTGCACTGCGGGAGTTTCGTGAACCGGGCTACCATTTTTAGTGATATGCACTATTGTTGCCTTAAATTGAAATTTATTAGGCTCACAGCGATAAAATTGTGCAAGTATTGTAGTTTCTGATTTGGGTTCTTCATGCAATTACAAATTTGAATGCATGTAGTTTTTGTAGTGAATGCTTACACTGCAAATCTATTACTGTATCCAAAGGTCAAGCCAAAATCTCCTTCCTTAATGTGCCATGTGGAATTTTTTAATTAATTTTTTTAATATATAACTTTTTCATTGCAGAATTTTTAACTGCTGGGTTTTTCCTTGGATCGTCATCTCACCTCAACAGTTCTCCTTCTCCTCGGTCATTGGATCAGCAACACTTTCTCCCTAATCCTTGAAGCCGCAGCATCCCCCATGGCCGTTAAGAATCTGTCTCCATCTCTCTTTTTTTGCCTCCTTCTAAATTTTATTGACTAGGAAATGTATCGTGTTAGTTCTTTGTTGTTCTTGCTTTACTCATTTAGTTTCCACAATTTTCATATTGGTGTGAATTATATGTAATTATAGGTGTCAGATTCTACTTGCATACACATATCTCTAATACATATATATATAGAGAGGCTCTAATGTGAACAGGGTCGAGTGAACTTTACACAGTGAACCTGGATCTTAAGCCTAAAAGAACCCGTAGGTCAGTGGGGCGCGCAAGTGAATATGGTTGAGTGAACTTACCCAGTGAACATGGATTTTAAGCCTAAAAGAACCCGAGGGTCAGCGGGTTCTTTTAGGCTTAAAATCAGGTTCACTCGGTAAGTTTACTTGACCCTGTTCACTTAAGAGCTTAGACCAGGCTCTAGAGTGAACAGGGTAGAGTGAACATACCTAGTGAACATTTTTTTTTTGCTTGAAAAAACCTGCTGGTCAGTGGGGCGCGCGCGGGTCAACAGGGCAGTCTGCGGGTTTTTCAGGCAAAAAAAAAAAGTTCACTAGTTATGTTCACTCTAGAGCTTGATCGTATATATATATATATATATGTAGAGGTGCTTTACAAATGCCCTTTGGATTGACTAGAGTGGGTAAGTTGGCCCCATTCTACCATCTTTGAAGTGCAAATTATAATCTAATTGAAGATAAATAAAGATCAATATATTTTATTTTTCTCTTTTGATGTTTTTAAGTTAACAAATTATTAACAAAATTTGTGCACCAATGGCTTAGGATTCCCAATTTGAGACGTGCCAGTTCCCAAGGTGCTCTCATAATGGACTTGGTCAGATGGGATGTACTAGTATTTAGTCATTTTTGGACTCCAAAAAAATTGAAATATGGATTTCCTATGAGAATTGTATTCGCACGGACTGTTTGTAACACTATGATTAATTATAGGTTATTGAAAGCATGAAAGTTTGACATTGAAAAACAGAGCATGTGTGGGCCAATATGATTGAATGGATGAAGAAGTTTGCCGATGACATTGTTATGGATGTAATTACATTTGATCATTTGCTTGAATTTACTGGATTGGCATTCCACATTTTTTTAAGATCTCTGTCTTGGTTTTTTGAAATAACATGTTGATGTAATTGATGTTTCTATCAAGTTTTTGACGTAAAAAAGTTGAATGAAATTTTGAAGTATTTTCCCATGGTATCATGGTGTGAATAAGGAGGGAAAACTCGCCACAATGAAAGATATATTTATATACTACGTCTGGGAGTTTGAGAAACTCTTTGCAATTAAGTTTCTAGCTTATACCATCGCTGCAAAGAGGTACGTGGATTCAAGTACAACTTTAGATGTTCAAGGCGTGGTATGTTTTTCCTCTTGGGTAATCGTCTCCCCTCTATTCGCCAATAATATCTTTGATTTTTCTTCCAATTTAGATCTCTTTATTTTGTACTCTCTCATTGGTGGCCAGGGTTTCAAGAACTTCTCCAAGAGTGCACGAGAACTTCTAATGAGGCTCCAGAAGGTCGATGGTGATGCTTAACAATTGCAGATCCGCCGCCGGTTTAGTCCTTTGAACCTGATTATTGTATAGTGCACAAACTTTTCTATGTTATTTTACTTCGGAATATCAACCCGAATTTGTGCCCTAATAGTTGTCAGACACCACACTGAATGTTTATTGCCAAACATCAATGTTGGTCCCGGTTTTAGATCCTAGAACCACCACCAATATTCATGTGTGCTACTATATTGTCCTTCTATATTTTGCAGGATTCAATTGTGTTGCCTTTAAGTATCTGTTTTATGCCCAGTTTGATATTTTGGGTGCCTCTTAAGTATTTGTTTTATGCCTAGTTTGATATCTTGGGTGGGAGTATGGTACTTGATCATGGCAGGTTTTTGGGGTTTGTAGGCATATTTTGGAGCGTAGGAATGTATTAGATGCTGGATAAGATGCCTTAGCTACAATTCAAAAGATTAGATCAATAAAGGAGGTCATGGGTTGAAGTTACATGTTAAACGGTTTGGTTTGAAAGAGTAAAAGAAAATTTGTTGAGGGACTGATAAAAATAGTTTGGTAAAACACTGTAACAAAAAAAGAAAAAAAGAAAAAAAGAAAGAGGCAATTCTGAAAAAGGAAACAGTTTTTAAAAAATGGTTTGTTTTGTGAACAACAAAATAGTAGAACAACATCAATATATAACTTTAGTTGATCCGCTTCTGTCTGTTGCATGTTTTTTTGGATTTTGCTTTTTTGTTTCTTTGAGTCCATATCGATAGAGCTTTCAACATCCTCAGTTACTCTCTTTGCATATTGTTAAAGCAATTTTTTTATATTTCTAATGTAATTTCATCAATTAATTTTTTGAAGCTTATTTGTTAAGTCAAGAAGTATTATATCAATTGGTATAAACTCTACATGTGCAGTCCGTGCATAGCACGGGTTATTGACTAGTTATGTATATGTAAAGATTGAAGCAAAATCTGCCTCTATAGCTTGCCACCTCAGCAAGCTATTCTGCTATAAAAAAATCCTACGTGGCACTCTATATCTCTCTATATCTCAACCTTTCTCTCTCTCCAAAAACCCATCCCTCCCGCCACCTCTTCAACTCCCTCTCTTTTCCTCCAATTCCACTTGCAGAAAAATTCCAATCTGGCAGTCATTGTGGGTTTTCTTTAACCAAGAAAATTCTCTCCTCCCTTTCGAGGACCCTTCATCTTCCAACGCCTCATCACACCTTCCTCCCCTTTTATGTAAACCTTTCCTCTACTAACCAGTTTCTTTATTTGAGTGATTTATGTAAAAAGAGAGTTGGGAAAAGGATATCTTTGTTATTTACATACCCCAGTTTATATAATGTTACAATGGATGAATAAAAAGGAAAGACAATAAAATAAAATAAAGAACAATAAATGAAAATAACTATGGTCAACATGACCCATTATTATGGGAATATTATGAGAATAAAAATCTCCTAAATATCTTTTAATTCCAACACTCCCCCTCAAGCTGGGGCGAATATATCGACTAGCCCGAGCTTGTGAAGAGACAACTGAAGAAGACCAGGACCAATAGACTTAGTGAACATATCTGCTGTTTGTTCACGTGAAGTAACAAACCTTGGTGAGATAACTCCTGACTTAACCTTTTCACGAATAAAGTGAATATCAACTTCAATGTGCTTTGTTCTCTCATGAAGGACTGAGTCGGATGACAACATGATAGCTGACTTATTATCACAAAACAAGGTAGACGAGTCCTTTACAGGAAACCCCAACTCATCAAGAATAGAACAAAGCCAAAGCAGCTCACATGTCCCCTGGGCCATGGCACGATACTCTGCTTCAGCAGAAGAACGGGAGACAACTGCCTGTTTTTTGCTTTTCCACGATATTAGGTGATCACCACGAAAAATACACAAACCTGAAGTGGAACGTCTATCGCTTTTCGAACCTGCATAATCTGCATCAGTAAAACAGGAAAGACCTGACTGTATTCCTGTCTTAAAGAACAGACCAAGACCCGGACAGGTCTTAAGATATCTGAGAATATGATACACAACATCCAAATGAGAGGTCCGAGTTGAGTGCATAAACTGACTCACAACACTAACAGCAAATGTCAAATCCGGTCTTGTGTTCGTCAAATAGATGAGACGACCCACAAGGCGATGATATACTGAGGGATCAGGTAATAACTCCCCCAACTCAGTAGATAGCTTCACGTTTGGATCCATAGGGGAAGAGGCTGGTCTACACCCAAGCATACCGGTATCCTGAAGGAGATCCAAAGCATACTTTTGCTGAGATAAAGAGATACCATGGCGTGAGCGCGCTACTTCAATACCAAGGAAATATCTTAGAGGACCCAAATCTTTAATATCAAATGACACCCCGAGATCATGCTTTACTTGAACAATACCTGAAGCATCGTCACCCGTAATAATAATATCATCGACATAAACTGAGATAATAATACACTTTCCTTGGGAGTTACGACGAAGAAAACAGGTGTGATCTGAGTGGCACCGGATAAAACCCATAGTAAGTACCACTTCACTGAAACGGCTAAACCAAGCACGAGGAGACTGCTTCAATCCATAGAGAGATTTTCGGAGGCCACAAACTTTCCCCGAATACTCCCCCTGAGCCCGAAAACCAGGAGGGGGATCCATATAGATGACTTCAGACAAATCACCATTAAGAAACGCGTTCTTGACATCAAGCTGATGAAGAGGCCAAGAATAGGAAGTAGCAAGAGAAACAAGAAGCCGGACTGTGGTCAGTTTAGCAACTGGAGCAAACGTAGCCCCGAAATCCTTACCTGGAACCTGTGTGAAACCCTTAGCCACAAGACGGGCCTTATATCGGTCAATGGTGCCATCTGTGAAATACTTAACACTGAAAACCCACTTACAGCCAACTGTACGTTCACCATCCGGGAGAGAGACAAGTTCCCAAGTCTGATTATCTTGAAGAGCACTCATTTCTGTTTTCATAGCAGCCACCCACTTTGGATTCTGAAGAGCTTCATGAACAGTGCGAGGAATGGAGACAGAATCAACTGCACTAATAAATGAGCCAAATGGTTTTGATAGACCCTGATAAGAGACATACTTAGAAATTGGATGGTTAGTACTACTCGAAAGAATATAACGTGAAGGAGGACGACGAATACGAGTAGGATAACGAGGAGGAGCAACATCAGAGTCTAAAGGAGGAGATGAGATACCTGATTCCGGAGAAGATGTTGGCATGGGGCCTGGAGCGCGAGGACGACGAGAGTACACCTGTAACGGGTCAGTTGTAAGGACTGGAGGCAAAGGGTCACTGGGTATGTCACTGGGTAATTCAAGAATAGGCACAGGACGAGGAAGGACTGAGACATCATCCACAACATGCTCTACTGGAGTTTCCAAAGAGGAAGAAGCACCTGGAAAAAAAGGAACCGTTTCCAAAAAAGTGACATCTAAAGAGTGATATAAGTGACGTGTGACAGGATCATAGCAACGATATCCTTTGGACATGGAGGAGTACCCTAGAAAAACACATCGAACAGCCTTATCATCAAATTTAGTACGTGTAGGGCTGCGATTTTGGACAAAACAAGTGCACCCAAATACCCGGGGGACAATGGGAAATAGTATACTATCAGGCTTAAGGACATGAAGTGGGGCCTGGCCTTGGAGAATACGGCTAGGAGTACGATTAATAAGGTAAGTAGCAGTAAGGACAGCAAAATGCCAAAAAAAACTTGGGAACATCCATACCACGTAAGAGACACCTAACCATAGCCATAAGATGACGATTTTTACGTTCGGCCACCCCATTTTGTTCGGGGGTGTAAGGACAAGTGAGTTGTTGAAGAATTCCCCCTTTATTAAGTTCGGCCCGAAATTCATTAGTAATATATTCTCTACCATTATCAGACCGAATATTACGCACAACAGTATGAAATTGAATTTTAATCATTTGGAGAAAATTTCTAAAATGAGAGAAAACTTCAGATTTTTTCTTCATAAGATAAACCCAAGTACAACGAGTATAGTCATCAATAAACGTGACATAATAACGGTGTTGAGATAGAGCAGTGACAGGTGAGGGTCCCCAAACATCTGAATGAATAAGATCAAAGGCACTGGGTGCTCTATGCATGCGGGGAATATAAGAAGTGCGAGTATGCTTTGACAATTCACAGACCACACATTTAAAATTAAAGTCTTTGCAGGCTTTATTCAACGGAGGAAATAACCAACATAAGTACTGAAAATTTACATGTCCTAAACGAGCATGCCACAAGTCCAATGTTTGAAGAGAAAAATCATATTTATTAGAATCGGGCAAGACAGAATTATTAGAAGTAGACAAAACAGAAGCTTGTAGGCTGGATGACAACCCTCCTGAAGACGGAGGATCACCAAAGTAATAGAGGCCATCACGCTCATACCCCCTGCCAAAAATCTTCTTCGAAGTCAGGTCCTGCAAGTAACACGACTTAGGTAAGAACACAACAGCACAATTATGATCCTTTGCTATGCGATGAACAGAGAGAAGATTATAGGCAAAATTAGGGACAAAATAGACATATGTAAGAGTGATGTCTGGGGATAATTTAGCATCACCCTGACTCTGGATAGGGATGGAAGATCCATCAGCAATACGGACAGATTGATGAATAGAAGTAAACGGAGATGTGAAAGTAGAAGCCTCACCAGTCATATGATTACTTGCCCCAGAATCTAGAATCCAAGTGGGATGTTCTGACTTACCATAGAAAGCGGTGGGTGTACCTGTAGCAAGGGTAGCTGTAGGACTAGAAGATGAGACTGACGTACCCAACCCCAAGCGTGACTGAAGTTGAGTAATCTGAGACTGAAGCTGATCATAATCAGGAGGAGAAGTCATGATGCTATGAAGAATACCCAGAAGATGATATGAAGAGATGTAGACTTGCCGGGATAATAACCAATATCGGAAACAACAGTGATCACAGCCGGACACTCGGCGAATCAATCAGAGAGAAGAAGATCAAACACAGCAGCAAAACGTAGTAGTAACAAACATAGCCGGAAACTCGGCGAAACGACGACGGGGGCAACCGGACACTCGGTCACCCAAACATAAGACAAAGAGAGCAAGATACAAGCTCTTAGTACATCACGAACAGGCCCTTACAAGGGCACAGTAGCAGCTGAAGGGCTGCAACACCAAGCCGAAGGCTTGGGAAGCTGCGCTGCACTGAGAGGAAGCCCTAGGGGCTGCGACGCAGGGGCTGAGGGTGGTGGTGTGGTTTGCCGAGAGGTGGGTGAGGATGTGGTGAGTTGTGGTGGTGATAGGAGGCTTGCGGCGCAAGCTGTGGTGGTGGTGGGTTGCGGCGCAGGTTTGGTGGTGGTGGTGGATTGTGTGTTTTGCTCTGATACCAAAAAGAGAGTTGGGAAAAGGATATCTTTGTTATTTACATACCCCAGTTTATATAATGTTACAATGGATGAATAAAAAGGAAAGACAATAAAATAAAATAAAGAACAATAAATGAAAATAACTATGGTCAACATGACCCATTATTATGAGAATATTATGAGAATAAAAATCTCCTAAATATCTTTTAATTCCAACAATGTATGTCGATTAATACCAGTTTCTTATGCAGGTTTTGTACGAGTGGATTCAACCTCAATCCATTAACTCTTTTCCTCTTGCTGTTTCTAGTCAAAGGTCGAGCCTAATCGTTCAGATACTTCGGTACTTTCTGCATTCCCTATATCTATTTTCAATCAATTCAGATGGGTTTGCTATGATCTCCATGTACAAAGAATTTATTTATTTATTTATTATTTTTATGGGTTGCTCTCCTTATCTTCTGATCTCATACTCTAATATATATAGATATATAGATATATACATGTATTTACATCTAAGTGATTGAGGGTTTCAAATCTATGATTTCTTGCACCACTTGTAATTGAAACTCCTTCCAGGTAATATTGGTTTCAAATCCATTGTTCCTCTCTTTCTTCCCCCCCCCCCTCCTCTTCTGCAATGCAGCTACTTCCACCAAATTGTTAGCACTGCAATTGGTCCTTCTTCCAGGTATTTCCCACTTCCATTTATGCTTCCAATATTGTTGAATTTTCTGTCCAGAAATTTTTGTGAATTTTGGTTGACATTTAGATACATAAATGACATTTGATTATATTCTACCACTGCTGCAATTTTTCATAGAAGAGAATTTTATAACATCCACCACACATTGGAAAGAAATAGAAAATTTGAACTAGCTACAGGAAAGCTCACTCCCATAATACACACATACATAAATATAAATGCATCAAGTATATAATTGTGTATGTATATGCTAAATTTAACAAGAATCATTAAATATTGTCGGATGGTCTGATCGAACCTTTGATGCAACTACTTCAACATTTATGAAAACAAAAGTAACATAATCTCAAACTACAAACAAAGCAAAACCTTTAACCATCCGAATCTCTTTAAGACCCTTTGAATAACGTTTATATTTACTCAAATGTATACCACATGTGTTACAATTGACAAAGAATTTGGCAACTAATTTGGAATAAAAAAAATCGAAAATCATAGCATTATTCTTATGTTAGAGGTCACTTTAGTAGAACTACTTTTCGATTCCAAAACTGCTGGACATGTTTTGTTTATTCTATCATGTCCATTATAAGTCTTTTTATACTTCTCACCTTTAGTCTACTCACTACTATCCTTAATCAACAAAATTCTTCCATGATTGGTACTACTCAGACTCCTTGCTTTTACGATTTTTTTTGTTCATTTTTACCTTCTTAATTACAGTATAAGTAGCTTCACTAAAATGCAGCTTATTTAAGGAATTTTTATTTTTTTTTTTTTTTTTTTATTTTTAACGATGAAAATGTTGTGTACTCATTTGGAAATGAAGGCTTTGAGTTATATACATATTGTGGGGCTGTAGTGTTTTCGTGTGAATTTTGGTGTTTCAACCGGTCCCTCATATGAACTCATATAATAACGTTTACCCACATATGAATGCATCTATTTGTTATTGGGACTGGTTTTGTTATACTGCTATAATTTATGGAATACATTGGTTTGATGGGTTTTGAAAGCTTAGTAATGATAATTTATAGATAGAAGCCTAGGCCAGTTTGGGCAATTGGATTGGTGAAGTTTTGTTGAAGTTATAATATATATCAACAACTACCCATGGTTATACACTTATACCCCTGTTAAGTTCAGAAGGACATCTTTTTTTTAATTTACATTTTTCTTTTCGATAATCATGATTTTCTGAAAATTTTGGTGGCTCATTTGGAAGCTAAGAGTTTGAGGTATATAGATATTGTGGGGTTGTAGCGTTTCTGCGCGATTTTTGGTGTTTCAACTGTTCCCTCATATGAACTCATGATAGATATAACAAAAAGTTAACCAAATAATGAGATGAGAGAATTTTTGTTGTTTATGTATTTGCTTTTTCCCTTCCTGGAAATAAGAGAACAAAAACCTTTTAAATGTTTTGATGGACATAGATGTACCTAATTTGAGTATTTGTATTTAAGAGTTGATGTGTATAAGCTAACATGTTATGTTCACAATTGCTACAACCAAGCTTTGGGACTAGGATCAACCAAACTCAACTTTAACCGTTTTATCTAGGTTAGCTTCATGAACTGATGTTTTATAGCTAGCCTTCATCTATTAGCTAATCTGTTATGGTCAGCGAGAAGTTTAGATTTTCGTGCCACCTATAAAAGGGCTACTTGCCAAACCCATTCAATTAAGTACTTTGGCACAACACCTTATAGTTGTTGCCAAATGACTAGAATATGACAAATGAAAAGAGGCATTAACTATACCCCTTTTTTTTAAATTTTTTTTAAGTCACTTCCAATGGGTGGGTATCCTCTGCTTCCTAAGAATTGGGAGCTACCTAAAGGCTTGCTTTGGTTTTTATAGATATGGGTAACTGTCTTTTTTTTTTTTTTTTTTTGTATACGGAATGTGATGGGATCTTTGGTGTGAGTTTCCTTTTCGGGTTGCTTTTTCTATGGTGTGGAGTGCTTCTCACTCCTTTTGGTGTGCGTTTCAGTTCGTGTTTGGGGTTTTTCATTTCGCGTGTGCTTAAATAATCCCCTGCTTATATTTGGGGTAGCAGGTGATTTTTGTGTTTGCAAATCATGTACGGAGGGTTGGTCCCTCTGATGTGGTTCCCTCTTGGTGTAGGGAGCTGTGCTTAAAGATACAAGCATATAGGTTCAATGAATCATTTACTATGGTGTTGGAAGAGGATGTTTTACGCGAAAACCTCGATGTATGTGGCTTCCAAGAATTCTACAATGCTGATTTGGTATTGATTGGGGCGGCGATATGGGTGTTGCTATTCGAGTCCTTTTTACAAGTTTATTGGAGAGAATCAGTGTGTTTCACTCGATTGGGCGTCTAATTTTGAATTCAGATTTTTTTATGCAAAATTGGATGACTGGGCAGCATGGTCTTATAATTGTCCAGTTCTGTTTTTGTATGTGTGAATGGGAGCGGGGGTGGGCTTTTGGTGTGAGTTTTCTTTCGGGTTGTTTTTTCTAAGGTTTGGAGTACTTCTCACTCCTTTTGGTGTTTTTCGCTTCACGTGTGTTCAAATAATCCCCTGCTTGTATTTTGGGGTAGCAGTTGGTCTTTGTTTTTTTTGCAAATCAGCTGGTCGTGTAACACTTTCCATTCACAGTTATTTAGAGATGCTGCTTAAAGAAGATGGGTGTCTACAGCTACTGAAGGCACGTGCAAGTTATCAGACTCATTGTTCGCGTGAGGTCGTGTGAGTCGAGATGGGGGGATGCTGATCTCTGTGCAATCCCCTACTGATTTTGATGCATTAGTAGTGAACTGTGGAACTTGGAGTTGCTGATGATGGATTATGGCTGTCAAATGGTTTTTCGGACTGCTATGGAATTAGTTCGATCAGTTTGAAAGCACTGTGGAGTTTTAAGGAAGATCAAAGTTGCTGGTTAGTTTGGGTTCACATAAGTACTGATCAAAAGGTGTAATCAAAAGACATTGGCTCAAGATGCACTTGCTCAGGATGTCATGAAACAAAGGGCTTTTCTTGGACTACTGGTACTATTACTGGGCTTCTCCCTTGGTCTTTCCTCTGCTGCAGTTCCTACTTCCAGAACTCTCATGATTGTTAAGGAAGACTTGTTGGCTCAAGATGCACTTGCTCAGGATGTCATGGACATGACTCCTAATGGGGAGCTGTTAGAGATGGCAGAAGGTTACATAGAGTGTAGGATGGACATAGAAAGTATTGACTATTTGGAATATTTAATGTTTAATTCTGTATAGATGCTGGAGCTGTGTATTGGGCTGCTTGTTTTATGGGGGTGTTTTCCAGTTCGTGTATCCTTGGGTTCTCCTGTTCTGGGGTTTGTTTTTGGGGGGTTTTCTTAAGGTCTTATTTGGATCCCTTGGTGGTTAATTATATTCTCTTTGGGCCTATTTGGCTATGTTATAAAATTTGCTGCCGTCCAAAAAAAAAAAGAAGCTGAATTTCAACATGTTAAAGTATGAATGCAAATAACTACTATCACAGTTGCCTTGTTGGTGACATTTTCAATATTTGTTTATTTCAGTTCATGGTGGACATTTGATCCTTTTTAGAGTTTCAAACTTTAGATTCTCGACCTCTGCTGATGTCAATTCTCCCGGCGAATGACTTATGGGTTTATAGTTTGGGTTGCCCAGCTGAATTCAAACAGCCATATGATGTTGCTTTTGTGCCTATGGGTTTGTGTGTTCATTTCTGATGTTATATATTATGCTGTTGCCTTTTGGTTTTATTTGTCAGATGTGGGTTTGGATTTGGTTTTGGTTTTGGTTATGTTTTTAGTCAAACTTATGCCTCTTTGACATTTCCTTCGTCTTATGTTTGGGACATTTATATGGTTTTTTGTAACTGCATTTTATTGCTGAATCTTTCTTCTTCCCCCCCTAACCGCCCCCCCCCCCCAAAAAAAAAAAAACCTAATAACAATCATTTGCTATGCTTTTTTCCTAATCCCTTTGGGTAAACACATTCTGAACTGATATTTTTTTTTATTTTTTTTTATAAATTTACCGTGCAATTACCTTTATGAACTTTGGTTGTCAGCCTCACAAGTGTTATGGTATTTACAAAATGACAAATTTTTTATACAGCTTGTGCATAGCACTAGTTGTCGACTAGTTAGTGTATGGTTATTATTGGAACATAAAAATAAAAACAGAATAGAATTACGAGATCAGTAGCCTCTTAGAAAAATCTTGGGCCGAGTCGCGACTCTCGCTCTCTTTAAGACGTTTCGCGGCTCTGCCCAAATGTGTGCAAGCAGTTCATACATGCCACGCCGTCCTCAGGATAAAACAGCCCAGAATCACCTCTGTCTCAGTTTTTTCTTCCACATCAAAAAACTGATAAACTAAACACCCTTTCTGATATGGTTGCTCGGTAACTAAAAAATGAAAATCTTTCCTTTTGGGAAATAGAAACTCTCTGTTTTTGATAGATATCTTCTTTTCTAAGTGTAGTTTTCTAACAACCATTGTAGAAAAATCTGTTAAAAACTAAAAGAACAGCAATACATGTATATATATGGGGTATCTTTCATTTTTTTATTTACGTAGCTATATGTACTATTTATATAGTTTATTGGTGAACCAATTTATATGTCCATTCAAGAAGGACATTAGCTCCTTTTAACCAGCCAAAAGAAACCGAAAGTGATGAACTATTATGAAAGACAGCTAGTAACCGAACGGAATTAAATATTCTATCAAAGACTTGAGTGATCCGTATTGCTGCTATAAAGCATTTGAACTGTTACATAAAATGGTGTTTAAAAACATTTACATCACACACTATTAAGTGTATATTTTATTAAGATATAAATTCAAAGAAAGCTTTTCCTCCTTTTTTCTAAATTACACAAACGGCTCCAACAATCCCCCATTTGTAATTGAAAAAAGATTTTATGTTCATCGAGCAACTGATCATAAGATTGTGCATAAGTAAAGGTGTTTTTCAACTTGAACCTTTACATAGTGATAGTGCTTCCGATTATACTAGAGTAACCGTAGTTTTGAACTCTATCTCAGACAACACCACACACACAACCCTACTAGGGTGAAGTTCAAAAGCCAGCACTTTTATGGCCATGTGCTTATATCCCAGTATAGCGAAAGCTCTAGAGAATTTGCCCAAATTCCATAGGAAGCGGCCCCACATCCACATTCGCATAGGTGAGTCTAACAAGGATACTCCTGTAGCTAGGTATCCCACTCAACATAGAGTTTAGATCTCATTAAGAGTTACAAATAACTCATCCGTGTATCGCTTCAGGATATCATGCTTCTTAAGGGATGGACTCGGAGAGTAAACCCCGTATATATATAATAGCATGATTCAACTCATATCACTTCGTGACTTGTTATTACCCTTTGAACCTATTTCTTGGGATCTCCAGTCTATAGGTTGGGTTACCATCACAAATGACTCAACTACCAATGGGCTCTAGTCTCATCCCTTTCTAGGCTTTATAAACCTTCTTTTGAGTTAGTTCTTTCGTCAAAGAATTAACTAGATTATCATCAGACTGTACATTATCCACTCTTACAACTCTAGTAGAGACAAGCTCTCTAATAGTGTTGTGCTCGCAACATATCTGTCGCCTCTTACTGTTATAACGGTTCTAAGCTTTTTGCAATAGCCGCGGTACTATCGCAGGGGATAAAACAGCTGGTATCGGTCCCTTCCCATAAAGGAGTATCTGTTAGCAGGCCTTTTAGCCAAGCTTCTTCCTCAGTAGCTATAGCTAATGGTATCATCTCCAATTCCATCGTGGACTTGGCCAAAATAGTCTATTTCATAGACTTTTATAAAACTATACCCCCAGTAATACCAAAAGGTGTATCTACTGTGGCCTTAGAGTCATCTGAAAGGGTATTCCAATCAGCATCGCTATATCCTTTAAGGATAGCGGAAAACCCAATTAATAAGAAGTTCATGGTCCTTTCAAGTAACACGAGACTTTGTCAACAATTCTCTCTAGAGCCTTTCATTATGAGATAGCAATTGGCATTACTGTAACCTTCAAGTACAGCGGGAAACTTTTATGGACAACACCTAAATTAATAGATTTCTTTAAAATGTCATAATGTTTCCAATTGTATTTCTAACTTCGAAATTGCATGCTTATTTCTACAAAACCAATTTGGTTAAAAACCAGCCTTGGAAAATCAAAAATTAAATTCTTTCAGATTTTGAAGTATGCAACACATTTTTTTTAAAAATAATTTATTCTTATCTCTGGGGTATACAATACATTTTTCAAAATTTAATTTCTTCCAGAGGTGAAATTCAATTTCACTTTGCCAGTTTCAAAACTTGGTATTGTGTAAAGCACCAAGTAAAACGTTTTCATTCTCCATTGGAGAGTATCTCTTGTAACAATTGTGATTGTTACACATATGCCTAGAGGCACTCATATCATAGTTAAGTGACAATGAAAATATTGGTTTCTACTACAATCTCTAAACTAGAACCAAAACATTAATGAAACAATTTCTATGCAAACACACCATAACACAAACTTCGTCATTGTGTTAATGACAAATAAGTACATTTGTCACTTTCAATAAATTAATTTGAAACCATTTGAAAAATTGTTTGATCTAATTTTTCATGTCACTAATCAGGTGCCGATTTGGAACCATATAAATAGTATATAAGAATACACACTTTCTTCTTATCTATAAACCCTCCGGTTTATCCAAATAAAATTTCATCTTCTAATTCTCCATTTAAAATAAAAGATTTTAACATCCATTTCATGAGTATGTAAATCATAAATAACAGCAATAACTAATAAAATATATTGGATGTAAAACAGGAGAATAGGTATCCCAAAAAAAGGTCAATATTTTTCTCTAAACAAATGGGATCTTCTTCTAAAGTAAATGTATAAAATTTACTTTTCAAAGTCGTTTGAGCGCATAGCTCTCTTACGCTTTCATGGTTCAGACACTATGTGATGATATCATGCATTCTGAGCTCAACATATATAAATGAGACAAAAAAAAAAAAAAAAAAAACAGGAGGTTGATGAGAACCCCCACTATTTCTCAATTTAAAAAGAATCCATGCTCATAAAAATTAGCTATCAATAGATTAAAAAGTCGCATATAATTCTTTATATCTAATAATGACAATCATTACTGTTACATGCGTGCCCTCAAAAGGCATGTTCTACGGCTTTACTAGCAAATTTCTTAGGATTGAAATCATATCATAAGTCAAATAACCCAACATTCAAAAATAATAAAATAATTGGATTTTCATTCAATTTTTTCAATACTCAACTGAGTAATTTTTGTTTAGAATGGAGTACTCTATTAAAACAAAATATACAACTACTTTATCCCCAAATATTTTAAACATCTCAATATGACCTCGAATGACTACAAATATTGCGAGTCAAAACTATTTAATCCAAAAATCAAAAAGATTACGTGAAACCAAACCAACCGCATAAGTTCCCACTAATACTTTTTCATTCCTTAGCACACAACCACCAATTGGTGTGGCCCCAATATATATTGTTCTATAAACAATATACCATACATACTGTACATAAAATGATATAATATTATAGACAGTTGGTATTTCGTCCTCAAATATTTCTATTGAGATAAAGTAGAATTCAAAAAACAAATGAGTTGCTTCAGAAATATATACAATTAATATATTAATAGCAATAACTTAAAAGTATTCTATCAGTATCAGGTACTCAAAACTTTCCTTATACTTGTGGAAAACACACATGTGATACACACAACATACCCTTACAAAATACTTAAGGTACACGCAACATCCAAAATACCCTAGTCATGTGATTTACACAAACACAGTGCAAACATATGCACACAAGAATCTCACTCAAGTCACGTGAATACACCAACACATGGCTAGGCGGCCCTAAAAGTATATTAAAAATGCATATAATTTTTATATTATCAAAATATATAAGAAGCAGATTTAATTTTCTGACAGTAGCTGCGATATATTGCAATAGCCAACAAAATAGACGGGAAAATTGAAAAGTCTCTAACCGTTCACTATAACAAATAAGTTGTTTTCTCTTACATACTATCATGTTCTTTACAAACATTGCTATACTCCAGTTGCACAATTTCAAAAAACAATCCAAACCCAAATTCATTGTTTGATAAGAAGTGCACTATTCTAGAAATAATTTTCATCAAATATTGCACTCCTTTTGTAATTATGAATCATCAAACAGTAATATTGAATTACAGCATTTGCATTTACATGGACCTCTAAAACATGGTTTGGAAGTGAGGACTAAAAGGATAATTCAGAAATTATGGCAGAAAATAAACGTCTTAAAATTATTGGAACATGAAAATAAAAACAGAATAGAATTACGAGATCAGTAGCCTCTTAGAAAAATCTTGGGCCGAGTCGCGGATCTCGCTCTCTTTAAGACGTTTCGCGGCTCTGCCCAAATGTGTGCAAGCAGTTCATACATGCCACGCCGTCCTCAGGATAAAACAGCCCAGAATCACCTCTGTCTCAGTTTTTTCTTGCACATCAAAAAACTGATAAACTAAACACCCTTTCTGATATGGTTGCTCGGCAACTAAAAAATGAAAATCTTTCCTTTTGGGAAATAGAAACTCTCTGTTTTTGATAGATATCTTCTTTTCTAAGTGTAGTTTTCTAACAACCATTGTAGAAAAATCTGTTAAAAACTAAAAGAACAGCAATATATGTATATATATGGGGTATCTCTCATTTTTTTATTTACGTAGCTATATGTACTATTTATATAGTTTATTGGTGAACCAATTTATATGTCCATTCAAGAAGGACATTAGCTCCTTTTAACCAGCCAAAAGAAACCGAAAGTGATGAACTATTATGAAAGACAGCTAGTAACCGAAGGGAATTAAATATTCTATCAAAGACTTAAGTGACCCGTATTGCTGCTATAAAGCATTTGAACTGTTACATAAAATGATGTTTAAAAACATTTACATCACACACTATTAAGTGTATATTTTATTAAGATATAAATTCAAAGAAAGCTTTTCCTCCTTTTTTTTCTAAATTACACACACGGCTCCAACAGTTATTGGCTCTTAACTCACACCTTTTATGAACTTGTGAAAAATTATAAAATACTATTATTAGTCTACTATATGCTTGTAAGTTAACAAAGATGGCACAATAACTTACCTAATGGGCTACTTGGTTTGGGTTATATATCTATATATATATATATACACACTCACTCGCACACAAGGCGCTATTTGGAGATTAGTTCCATGGAGAATATATAAGAAAATAAGGAGGCTCTTGAGATGTGAGTAATTTCATTTAGTATTTCACAACATTACAATATTTTATCTTACCCTATCGTATCTTCTATGGTTTTGGGCAACTCGTGTCTTCTATGGTTTTGGGCAACTCGATTCAAGACTCCGATCCCCGTCTTCTGAAGACGTGCCCTACGGATGGTATCAGCTATGAGCTTTATGGATTGTATCTTGGAGTCGTCAGTGACCAACAGTACCAGCACGTGGGGAGGCACTACGGCTTTAGGGCGGTGCCTCAGGCGTGCCTCTCATCAACTCACAGCTACATTTTCCTTAATCTATTTTATATTGATTTTCTATTAATTGTTTAATTTATACTCTATCGACTCATAATTAATATTATTTATATTTTACATCCTGAATGGAATGAATTACTTTGTAAAAACAAAAATATTTTCCAATAATTTATTCGGCTGCGTAAAATCTCAACAATCTTAACAATGGAGTGTCCATGCGCCAGAGTATAAAAGAAAGAAATTCAAAGCCAAGACTAGTCCACGACAAATAGAGTGTCCAAATGCCATAGTGTAAAAGAAAGAAATTCAAAACCAAGCTAGACTAGTCCACAAGTGACAAATAGAGAAAGAAATTCAAAGCCAAGACTAGTCCATAAGTGACAACGTACTCCACCGTTGATGGCATTTTCGCAGTTTTCTTACTGGGTCAAGGGCAAGTAAATAGCTTAACAACTATATTAACCCCATCTCATTCTCTCCCCATCTCCCATATTCAACTTCTATTTCCATTATCTTTAACAAAGAGCCAAACATAGCATCAAAGAATCCCAAAAAAAGTTAAAAGAGAGAAAAGAAGAAGAAAAAAAAAAATGTCTCTGATAACAGAAGAGATCAAATCCAAAGCAGAGGTGTACCATGGAAATGAGATCTGCCAAGAGAAATCAAAGTTCTTGCTCACAGAAATGGGTTTACCAAATGGTCTCTTGCCTTTGAAGGACATGGAAGAGTGTGGTTATGTGAAAGAGACAGGCTTTGTTTGGCTAAAACAAAAAAGAAAGACTGAGCACAAGTTTGAGAAGATTGGGAAGCTCACATCCTTTGCAACTGAGGTCACAGCTTATGTTGAGCCAAAGAAGATCAAGAAGCTGAGTGGTGTCAAGACTAAGGAGCTCTTGCTATGGGTCACACTCAGTGACAGTTATGTGGATGACCCGCCCACCGGAAAGATCACTTTCAAGACTCCGGCAATGGGTCTTTACAGGTCCTTTCCGGTGTCAGCTTTCGAGGTTGAAGATAAAGTGAAGAAGGAGGTGAAGGAAGTGAAAGAGATCATTGGAGTACTGAAATGTACTCGTCAAGTTGCTGAGGTTAAGGAGGTGTGATGAGTGTTACACCAAGCAACAAAGATGTCTTGCATGTAATCTTTTTAGAGAGACAGAGAGAAAGTGTGTTTGATTAGGGAAAGAAAAAAGTGGTCTCTTGTTATTAGACCTTATGATATTTACACAAATAAATTTAGTGTTTAAATTTACTACATTAAAGGTTTTACTTTATTCTGGGTAAGACTGTTGTAAGCTCATTTGCATATTCAAAGAGTTCATAACCCTTTTTTTTTTGATAAGCAACAGTTTTTATTAAATAAAGGGCACAAGGCCCAAACAGTACACCCAAAATCCAACACCCTACCAGTCAACACAAAAACCACACACACCAGTTGAAACAACCTAAATTGGAGTTCATAACCCTTGATCTGTCTTGATTTCATTGAGAGTATGAATTAAAAATTACATATGTTTTTTCACGACCTCGTCCGACTATATTGGTTGTAGAGCTCGCTCATTTGCATACGCAAATAACGACCGAGCTCATAATAGCATTGCCCTCTTTTTGTTTTGTTTCAACATGTTTCAGATAATATGCCAAGACAATATGACTTTGAAAAAGGAATAATTAGGCTTAGTTTGGCTAATGTGGCTTTTTAAAAGGAGCTTATGAAATTTATTACTATGTTCTTTGATAATTTTATACAAGTGACACACTACTATTCAAAAAGACATCATAAAATCAAAAAGCAACTTTGAGCTTTTAAAAATTTCATTCTAGAGCTTTTAAAAGCTCTATCCAAAAAAGCCTTAAGTTCAATTTTTGCAAAGTTCATAAATTAGTTGTCAAATGAATTAACATGAAATTGTTCTTTAAAAAAGGAGAAGCACCATGTGGGAGCCAAACTAAGCCTTAGAGTTTTTTTGTGTGTGTGTGTGTGTGTGGTGTACGTGAATTTGCACATCAATCTTAACACTGATATATATAGGAGTTCAAAATCTTAATTTGGAACTTCTTGGAAGCCGAGAAGACCTCTCTATTTCGCTTGTAATTAAGATATGGAAATTGATAGAGCCACACACTCTTTCATACACTTTTTTCATACATAGCTTTAAATGCATGTACCATGTGGGGTACAAAAAAGTATAAAAAATTCAAATAAAACAAGGTATATGCATTTAAAACTGTGTGAAAAAAAAAAGTATGAAAGAGTGGTTGTATCAGTGCTCTTAAGATATTCTCTCGATGTTCCATGTTCTATTCTTTCTTCTTTTGGCACATTAAACTCAATTTTGTTAGTCCTTTTCCCGTGAAAAGCTAAGGGGTGTTAAACAACATAAGATAAAACAGCTATGTCGTCGGAGGAATTATTCTTATAAAAAAAAAATTCAAATAAAAAACTTTAAAGTATAGCTAGCTAGAAAACTAGAAGTTCATCAATACTAGATGAACTAGGCTGGAAAAAACTTGAGTATAGTTAGGTTGGTGTTGTTCTTTTCACATGAACAGTAAAAATTAGTTGGATAAAACTGTAATTTTATACTACTTTTATTGTTCATGTGATGGGAACAACACCAACCACAATGAGGTAATTGTACTGAAGTTGTGTCCAACTGGGCTTTATATACTATAACTCTAGAGAATTCTCAAGAAATTTAGGTAGATGACCCAATTAATGGGTGATACTTAGGGGTGTATACGAGCCAAGCCGAGCTTATGTGTTCGTAAGCTTGCTCACTAGCATAAATGAACCGAGTTTTTAAGTGATCATAAGTTTTTTAACGAGTTTTTTTTATGCATACATACCCTTTAAAACTATATAATATAATAATAAATCAGTCTTAATTTTATCAAGTCTATTTACGAGGTTTGTCATATTTCCTTTAAAATTATATAATTTTATAATTTATATAATAAGTTAGGGATGTGAGTCCCTCCCATTTTAATCTAACTTTCAATCTCAGTTGTTAAGACAAAAGAGAATATTTTAAACCCTAGATTTTGAGCCCCACAGATCCCACAAACTCCCATCTCTCCCACGACCACACACAATACACGACCCTCCCACACAGCATCCAAAAGTAATTGATTTCCAAATTCATAAAAAAAAAAAAAAAAAAAAAAAAGAAGAAGAAGAAGAAGAAGAAGAAGAAGCAAGACAATCTTTACTCATCTCTCTCTCGGGCTGAAATTCTCTCTTTTCTCTCTCACTCTCTTACTCCTCTACACATGACACACCACCATCACTCTTCTCTCTCTCTTTCTCTCTCTCTCTCATCCCACTGCCGCCGCTGCCGACCACCCACCACCACCACCATCTTATCTCCCTCTTTTTGTCCACCAACAGCTACCCATCCGACCACTGATCCTGCCATCCCATCCGACCACCACCATCCTCTCTCTCTCTCTCTCTCTCTCTCTCTCTCTCTCTTAGCCCCACCACCATCATGCCGCTGCCACCACCACTCACACAACTGTCTCTCTCTTAGCACCACCACCACGCCATCCTCTCTCTCTCTCTCTTCTTCCCTCAAAATTCAACTTCTATTTTTATTTTGCGTCGTGTCCCCAGGGGTTGTTACTAATTCATATACAAAAGTCAGTTTACAATCTATTTATCAAGTTTATTAGCGAGTTTTTTTACGAGCTTCAAGTCAACATATTCACGAACTCTTTCGAGCTAAATCCAATCTAATCTTTATCGAACCGAGTCGCGAGCCTTTAGCTCAGCTCAAGCATCTTGCTTAATTTAACATAGATATTTAAGAAAATGTTTACGTGCAACCAACGAAGAAAACGACCTTTAACTACTCTTTACTTGTGCAAGTAATTAAATCACCTAACCAAAGCACGTGCGTTAAGCATTTTCTGGCAAATAGACTTGGGTAAAAATGTTATTCATATTTTGCCGGCAAATAGACTTGGGTGCGTGTGCATGTGTCCGTCTCTTGTTTTTATATATGGGTAATGCAAAAGAGACAAAAGGGTCATAAAAAAATACTCATAAAAGTATGTAAAATTTTATCATATATGACAGTAGAAAGTGTGGTGAATTTTACTGTTACATAGAATATCACATGCATTTGTGAGCATCACTTTAAAACCCTTTTGTGTCTTAAATATTGCCCTTTATATATATATATATATATATATATATGTGTGTGTGTATGACAGTCACTAAGTGTGTGTTGAAAGAAAGTGGGCCCAAAAAAGGTAAGAAAGTGGTTTTTGCAGTTTTCTATTTCTGTTTTCAAACGATAGAAATTTGTGGGTTTGGGTCACTCACATAATTTATAGATTGGGTCTAAGAGCAACTCCAACCACATTACTCATATTTAATTTTTAGCTATTTTGGGGAACTAAAGTGCATTTTTGAGCTCCAATGGATTCCCCAAATAGTTCTCCATTTTGGAGAACCCTTTTTTGGTTTTCCACATTTGAGGAGAGAGAGTGTGAATATGAGTAATTACTCATAAGTAAAATAATGAAAAATAATACATATCATATTCATTTAAGGCGAGAGGGTGTATTAAAATTTTCAACTTTTGTATAAAAATTAATATAATAATTCATATCTCCCTATAATGGAGAACATGATTGGAGTTGAGGGCTTAAAATTGATTAGCTAAAATAGCTTTTTAGCAATTTTGGCTAAAAATTAGAGAATATTTAGGAAATGTGGTTGGAGATGCTGGGTCTAAGAAATTCTATGTTAATTATAATTTGGAGTCTTTGTACATGTATATGTGTGTGTGTGTGTGTATATATATATATATATGAATATAACACACACAGAATCACAACTACTCCACTCAAAATAGAAAAGGAGCCGGCCCTCTCGGTCCTCTCTTTCACTCACGTGAGTTTCTCTCTCTAAGCCAAATTACACTAGGGCTTGGATTTAGCGCGTGGAAACAAAGGGAATATCTTTAGTAGGTAATCTCACGACTGGTTCGAAGCACAAGAGTGTACACGGAAGCACCAAAGTGTAGCAGTTCGTATGTAGTTGAACATGTCAGGCTCGTAACAACACCGAAAAGACAATCTGTCAGGTTTTTTTGTAAGGTATATCCACCTATACCCGACCTATATGCATGTGTGAATGCATATTTACATTGTTATCAGAGCCGTAAAGTTGTTGATTTGCCCGTTTATAGCCCAAAAATGAATTACCGTTAAAGCTTCTCGAAGTTTTTGCTTGTATACCCTAATCACTTTTTCGCCCCTAATTTTTTTGAAAATTTGTGAGATACATGTGTAATTTTAATATTTTAAAGTCAATTTAGTACCTGGCCCTTCCAAAATTTTAACATTTTAAAGTTAATTCAGTTCCATTGTGACTTAGAGGTCACGGGTTCGAATCTGGAAACATCTCTGCTTTGTAGGGGTAAGGCTGCATACATCTCAACATCCCCAGACCCCGTAATGACGGAAGCCTCTTGCACTGGGCTGCCTTTTTTTAAAGTTAATTTAGTAATGGGCCCTCCCAAATTTTTAACACATGCTATTCAAATGAAAGTTAGTTGAAAAAATTAAAGACCTAAGACCACGTTTGTGTTGCAGGACTAATCTAGAGACACAAGAAATCAGATTAATAGTCCATATTAATTCAATCGTCCATTGTTTGGGTATGTCAAAAAGTGCAGGATTAAGTAATAATATCATTTTAATATTCTCATATGAAGGACTATTGTAGTCAAATAGTAGTTGTGTTGAATAGATTTAGTCATTATTTATATATCTCACGAGTTTGGTAATGGGACATTACTCTACTCCTTCACTAGTACTTTGGGGGTATGGAATTAGTCCCTCATAATAGTAAAGGAGTAGAGTAATACCACATTACCTAATGAGACAAATACGACCTAAATTTATTCGACTCTTTGTCTCGCACGAAAAATATACATAAATAGATCAAAATTTTCACCTCAGGGGACTGCCCCAAAATCCCAACATAAAACTTATTTACTATCAAAGTCGAATCCAATAAATCTACCCCTAACACAAAATCCTGAATTTACCACTGGATGGGTCTATGTAAAAAGCTTGTTCGTTTTATATACTTTGGTCATGGTCCATGGATCTGTTCCTATAGCCTATGTGAGTCCCCCCTCCAAGTTTTACAAAAGGCTAACGTGTATTTTTGGAGAAAATAGTTGCTTTTAATTGGTGAAAGTACTTTTCCTTTGTTCAATACCTTTCTAACAAGTTATTACATGCGCAATTTGGGTCAAAATCGAATGCCGTCAAGTATTCGCCCATGAATCTGGTGTAATTATTATAAGATGAACAATTATCAAATTACAATATTAGTTGTAAAACAGTGCGGAGCCCATAAGATTGTTTGGCAACATAAACAATTTGGTTGTTTATTGTAAGTAGGAGTGGGAATTCGGGTTAGACGTGTCATAATCGGGTCATAAACGGGTTGCGTGGTTTTGAGTTGATTTTTAGTTTTGAGTACTATTCAATTAAAAAAAATATGAACTTTTTAAATTTAATCGTGTCGTGTCATAATTGGGTTGTCTCAGTAAAGCGGGTTATCGTGTCAAAAATTGTCACTCCTAATTGTAAGTGTAATGCTATGTTTTTAAAAATTTTTTTTTTCCAAAAAGTGTTTTTCAACAAATGTGGCACTGTGATCCTCTTTATTAATGGTAGGACCACTTCATCATCATCCAATCAAATTAAACCGTGCCTACTACCACATGTGTTGAGAAACACATTTGAAATTTTTGTAAAGAAGCATAGACTCTTATTGTATACATGGAACCAAACGAGGCTTGTTCTATGTGACATGCCATGTGCAGTTTTTGTGCATTCAATGTTGATATGGAAAGTGCATATTGAGTTTTGTGCAGTTTTTTTAATGGAAGAGCATTAAGGCCATGTTTGGCAGTTTTTTTACAAACAAAATCTCTATCCAGGATACTGTAATGGTAAAAGTCCCTACTCAATTCTTTTATATTCAAAAGTCCATTTTAAGATTTTCTGGACAATTTTAGCATTTGTAAAGTAAGGAAATGGGTAAATTCAAATTTCTTTTCGTAAAATAATACATTTTGTTAGATAATATACATAAAACTCTTTACACTTCTGTCTATATATGTTTAGATATCAATCTATATCTGTATAGTCTATCATCTCTCTCTCTCTCTCTCTCTCTCTCTCTCTTCTAACATATTGAAAAATATCAAAGTCATCACCATCTCCTTTACTGCCCCCCCCCCCCCCCCCCCCCCCCAATCGGGCACCACCGCCACCCCCAAGCCTCCCTCATCCACCACATCGCCTCCCTCCTCCAATCGGCACAACCACCATACCACATCGGTACCACTACCACCTACGCCTCCCTCCAATCGGCACCACCACCACCGCTTCCAAGCATTCAGAGTCCACATTGATCACTACCAATTTTTATCCGCATCATCATCAATCGGCGAACCGTCCCATTTTTTCTGACAACAAAACATCATAGACCACTACTCGAGTTTGAAGGTGAAACCCTCTAATCACTCCCTCCTCTTTGTAAAACACTCTCAATCATTCCCTCCTCTCTGCAAAACTCTCTCAATCGTTCCCTCCTCCCCTTCTCTCTCTCTCTCTCTCTCTCTCTCTCTCTCTCTCTCTCTCTCTTGCTCTCATCTCACAAATTGAAAACCTTTTATGGACTGTGTGGAATTTCTCAAAGAAACCCAATCAAGTACTTTGAGGAATTTCCCAAGGAAACATGGATGAAGATCGAGTACTTTGAGGAATTCCCCAAAGAAACCTGGAAACTGGATGAAGATCGAGTACTTTGAGGAATTTCCTTGAGAAACCTGGATGTAGATCAAGTACTTTTAGGGAATTTCCCAACAACCCGTATTCTGGATTACTTTGTGGATTTTCCTAAAGTATTCTAGATGTGACAATCAATTATTCTGAGGAATTTCCCAATTGCCAATTTCATGTTTTGAGTTTTAAATTTTGATGGTTGAAGGTTGTTTTTGAGGGCTTAATATTGAGGCTTTCCAGATTTGGTGATGGTGGCCATGGATGGTTCTTGCAGTCATGGTAGTTATGGCTATAGGCAATGTAAGTCCGTGGTAGTGGCAGTGTGAGGAGTGAGAGGGAGAGAGAGTTAGATACAAAGAGTTAGAGAGAGAATGAGTGAAATAGAGAGAGGATTTTTAGTAATGCTATGGGCACATAAAGATCTGGGTCATTCATTTTAGTAGAGTCTATACCTACATGTAGATACCCCATTTTCAGGGCGGGCGCGACACTACATATATGAAACCTACTGAAATTAATGACCAAAATAATTATGTGCACACTTTATGAACACATTTTATATGCATGAATCAATACTTTTGTTATTTTTCAAAAATCATTGAATTTTTTAAGCTGCGACCAAGAAGCCCCACATGGTTGCATATGGTCAATTTTTCGAGTGTTCAAAGCATCCTAGTGGACTCAGTCACTAGCCTAGAAGTTAGTCACCATGTGCACATGCTAAAGCCAAGCCAAGCCAAGCCAAGTCAAGCAACTAACAATGAAAGTGTGTGTTCAGTGGATGTGTTAACATCCAATCTCCTCCAGCAAAAAAAAAAAAAGTTAACATCCAATCTTTAAAGTCTTTTTCCTAATTAACAAATTCGAATCGTATTAGTCAGATAACTTTTTACATTATTTAACTAATGTTTATTACAAGTGTACATGTTAAATACACTTCCGTTTCAAATTTTTGGACACTAATTTTATTTTAAGTTGTCTCATAATATTAGTTTATGTTGAAAAGTTAATATAATAAATTTTGAATCTTTATTATTTTGCCATTTCTTTTTTCACACCATTAACTAATCTAAATATATTTATGAGGGACAAACTTAAAAAATTAGAGTACAAAAATTTGACAAAAGTGTAATTATTATATTTCTTTAAAAAAATTATATTTTTCAAAAATACCAAACAATTTTATTTGGTGGTGAGAGTAGCTCACTGCGGTTAACAACCAACCGATGACCCTTGGGTCCCACATGTAGCAAGTTCTCTAAGGACTGCATTTCAGTGTTGTTAAAATAGTGATGTTTGTGCTGTTCCTCTCACAAAATAAATAGTAAAACTGCTTCTACATAAGTAGTTTTTCAAAAACTGCTCAATTTTACTGCTCATTATGTGAGTGAACAAAACTACCAGTACTGTTTTAACAGCACTTAAGTGCTGCCCGTTCTCTAACATGTCCCTTGTAAAAAAAAAAAAAAAGCTTTAACTTAGACTTGGCTTGAAGCATCTGACATAAAAGTGATGTCAGCGATCGAATCCAATATGGTTGCACTTAGTACACTGTGTAGGATTCATTGACAATTTTTTTTGTAAATAATCTTATATTTGTGATATTTTAGAACAAACTGGTGTCTTTTGTACACACTATTAATTACTTAAAATATATAATTTTAATCGTTAATTTTTGGTATTAACATCTAGTGTTTAGAACACTATTAGGGAGCGGATGTAGTTGTTTTGTAAATTATTTCAATTGCTTTTATATTTTAGAGTACATAATTCTATGTTTTGTACACATTTTAAATTACTTAAAATAATTTTTTATTGGTTATTAATTTTTGGAATTAACACATAGTGTTTTGTACACTGTTGGAAAGCTGACTAAATTTTTAATAAATTCTCTCAATTTTTGGGATATATTCTTTTAGCACATATATATTGTGTTATGTACATGATATTAATTGCTTAAAATATAAACAAATATAGATGTTAATTCTTGAAATTAATATATAGTGTTTTGTACACTGTTTGGGGACATGAGATTTTTCAAAAAATTATCTCATATATTTGTGATATTTTAGAGCATGAAACTATGTTTTTGGGCATTATTTTAATTGCTTAAAATATCAAAAAAAAAAAAAAAGATCAATAATTTTGAAATTAATATTGGGTGTTTAGAACACCATATTGGACCACTAAAATCTTTTGATGTTTAAATCCTTTAAAGTTTTGTATTTTTCGGAATGAACATATAATAGTTAAATATGTTTCACTAGATCAATTTAATTTGTTGAATTGATTGATAATTGTTTTTTGGGCTTCAATAAAATTCTGTAAATTTTTGTTGATAATAAAAAAAATAACACTGAAATTATACTAACCACCTTTGAGATATGATTTAATTACACAGACTTCCCTTCTGTTTTCAAAATAACAATCACCCCCATAAAACAATAATTGGAAATGATATCTATTCTAGTTTTAAGTCATACCAAATACTCAGTACAAGAATTGCCACAAACAAGAATTACAAATGAAAAAATTCTGTGTTTGTGGCAAATGAAATGAATTTGATTTTTTGTTATGTTTTATTTCTGAATGTCTCGATACATAACTACAAAAATAACCCCCACCAACCAAGCCCTCCATAACTGATACAACCACCGAAATTTTATTTTTTATTTTTTTTCGGAAAGTAATATGAATATGGGAAAGTATGAGTTTTAAGGTGAAATTGATAGTGGAGGTTTAGTTTAGCTGGTCCCAAATCTAAGTTTTTTCTGGTTCCCTTCACTTCTATGCATATTTAGTTTGGCTGGTAGTCTCAAACTTACATCTATCTCAACTTTGTTAGCGCTATGCATCTCTCCCTATTTCCTGAGTTAAGGTTGTTGAAGTTTACGCCATTCCTCTGACATTTAAGCCCCAAACGAGGGCATCCTAGCTAGTTCAATTTCTCCCAATTGAAACACGTACCCAAGACTAGAAGGGAAGGCATGAGTGGTATAAAAAAAACTATTCTAATTTAATATTTTAATCCCACAACCACAAGCAGTTGAAGTTTATTTGATTTTTTTTAGCATATTCATACTATTTTCCAACAAAAAAAATGAAAAATAAAAATTTCGGTGGTTGTATCAGTTATGGAGGACCTGGCTGGTGGGGGCTGTTTTTGTAGTTATGTATCGAGACATTCAAAAATAAAACACAGCAAAAAAGTAAATTCATTTCGTTTGCCACAAACATGAAATTTTTTTCATTTTAAATTCTTGATTGTGGCAATTCTTGTGTTTGATTTGACAAAAACTAGAATTGATATCATTTCCAATTCTTGTTTTAGGGGGGCAATTATTATTATTGAAAACATAAGGGAGCTCCGTGTGATTAGATCATATCTCAAAGGTGGTTTGTATAATTTATCATTAAATATACAATAGTATGTAGAGAAATGTATTACAGTGCCCTTACTAAGTAAAGTAAATGGTTAAAATTTATCTTAGTTTAAGTGTCCAAATTAAAACCCCAAGTGCCCTTACCGGCACCCAAACATGAACTCTGCACTTGGGGCTTCATGAAATTATGCTCAAAAACCAAATGACCAAACAGTCACTAGCCTCATCAAATGACCCAACACCAATGCTAAAGACAATTAATTGGTTTTCTTTTCTTACAGTATAACACCCACATTTGTGTTATTGCTTTTGCATTTCATTGTCATGCATGATAATGTGATATGGCGTGTCTTATGACACATGTTTGGGTGAGTTTTGACTCACGAGTGGATTTGGGTGTCTGTATTAGAGAACCCTTTGAAACTGTTGTGATTGAAGATTTATTGTTTGTGAAGTCTCTCCGAGTATGAGACGGTTACTGTGGAACACTTAAATGTTTATCTGAAAATAAATGTTTACCTGTGTATTTCAATATCTGTATTATTTTCTAGCTTAGAATATATTTCTGTTGTTAGATTTAGTATCCTGGTGAGAACGAATGAACACGCTATTAATTTGGTAGGATAATTAGCAACTTCGGAAACGTCATGTAGAAATTCGCGTTTTAGTGACCAAACGAAACTTAGTCGAAAACTTTTATAATTTTGAGGTTTCACTCGTAAAGCTATGAATAAACTGTATAGAAAGTTTCAGAGACTGATTAGGAGTTTGAAAAACTCGTGGGGAGGTAAACGTAATTTCCAAAAGAGTTGCCTATATATAGGAAGTGATGACTTTAGGTTTTTCATAAGTTCTTGACCTAATTCCAAAAGGAGGCCAAAAGGGGGCTAGAGGGAGATTTAGTTGCTTAGAGCTTTGCGATGCCAAACGACGACCTTCCGTCAGTTTGTTTTCTCCCAGATTTCATATTCGAGCTCCTCGAGGTAAGAGCTTCGTTTTGATATATGTTAGGGCATGTTTGGCTAAGTTTTCCGAAAAGTTATTTTCTAGAATTTTTCATAAAAGTTGATAAATGGAATTTTGATCCATAGGAATTTTACTAGACGGACTTCTGCACGTTCTTTGTGCACGGGTTTTCTTCAGATTGAATTATAGGAGCGTTATTTGGAGGTGAGTGATTCAACTATGTTTTGGAATGATTTCTTGGCATGTATTCATGTTATGTTTGAATAGCATGTATTAATTCATAGAGATATCTTGTGTAGTTCATATTGGGCATTTATATTGATAAGTAGGCCCAATAGCATGGTGATATGTTTTGATTACCGCGAGTATGGTGATATGCATTTGAGCATGTTAAGTTGCTTATTTGGGTCAGAAGGAGCACGTGGTCACCGTGCCATTTTGTGGAGCCGATATAGGCATTAAGGTCGCACGATTGAAGAGAAGAATCGTGGGTCTTACCCTTTCGCGTGGACTTATTGGCGAGGAGTCACGGATTGGGAATATGGACGGGCACGTGAGTCTCCGGCGACTAGTATGAATTGTAGATATGTGGATGCGAACATGTTTATCATTCATGTGCATATGTTGATTTATTCACTAAGCTTTAGCTTAAACAAATCGAATATGTGTGGTTATTCAAATAACCATTGCAGGTATAAATGCTGGCGAGGAATTGCAGAAGTGAGTACGTGGGTTGGGAGTTCGCTTGGAAGGCAACTTGAATGATAATCTTGTAGTCTTGGGATCCTAGAAATGTTGTAATAAGAATTTGGTTGTTTGAACCCGTGTTTAACTTAGTATGATAAAACGAATCTAGAACGTTGTAATAGACTATAACATGTTGTAATTATGTTTGGTAATGTTTTAATACAGTTAAGATTACTTTGGAGTGCTTTTGGAAGTGTGTGTTTGATCCTTGGTGAAGTTAGAAAAAGCTTTTAAACTTGAATGCTGCAGATTGGGCTGCTGCCAGGGGAGCAGTCGACTGACCCATGCTTCAGTCGACTGGATCTTTGTATCTGTTAGCTACTGCTTCTTATTATAACAAAAGCAGTCGACTGGGCCCCGCCTCAGTCAACTGAACCCCGACTCAGTCGACTGGACCCCCAGTCTCAGTCGACTGGAATTGCCATTAAACCCTTTTGAAAACTCCCTGCTTCTTCCGTCGACTGAGCAGTCGACTGAACCTCTGGTTTCAAAAAATGTGTTTTGTTTTCCGCTGCGTGTGTTCTTCAAACTAAATTTTGGGAACGTTAATGAATTGGTTTAGCCTCGGTGGCGTGCCACGGGCTCCGGTTCCGCTATTGTAGGACCGGGCTGTGACATTTAGTGGTATCAGAGCATAAGTTTAGAGCCTTGGGAACGAGTGACGTTATATATATGCTGAGTGACGTCGAGTGGAGTGTGTACTTGTGAAGATAATTATTATCATTATAGAAATGCTTCATGTGTTAGCATTTGTTGATTGTGATGAACTGTGCACATATATCTATATTGTGGCATAGCATGCATGGTCATTATGCATTGAACTCAATAGGATAATATTTGAAACGTTATGGCTGATCCACCAAGAGAATTGTCACCGCATTCGCGGATGGACCAAATAGTAAATATGGTGGGAAATTTCATACAAGCGGTAAGTGAAAGAGAACAGATGAACGTTCAGCCTCCTTCAGTGGAAATTCGTTATGTCAATGCACCACCGGCACCGCGACCTCAACACACAATCGTGGAACAGTTTCATAAACGGAAACCGACCTTGTACTATGGACAAGTTGACATAGACTTGGCCGATCATTGGATGATGGACATGGAAAGACATTTCCGTCAGGTAATATGTACCGATGAGGAGAAAATTTTATGCGCATCCGATACGTTGATGGGCGAAGCGTTGGATTGGTGGAACAACGTGCTTGAACAAGGGAAGCCAACCACGTGGGAAGCATTTAAAGAAGAATTCAACAAACGTTTCTTTCCGCAATCTGCTTATACTCAGAAACGTCAAGAGTTTGCGAGTTTGGTTCAAGGAGATATGACCGTGGGTGAGTATGTTTCTCGTTTCAATGCCTTGTTACGATTTGGGAAAACTACCGTTCCGACCGATAGGGATAAAGCTCGTAAGTTTGAGGAAGGGCTTAGAGAGAATATCCGTGGCCGTGTGGACATGTTACAACACCCGACCGTTTCTCTAGTCGAGGAAGCCGCCCGTATAGCTGAGAAGAGTGTCGACCGATATCGACAAGGGCAACAAGGAAAGAGGCCCAATGACAATAGGGGTAAGAGTCAAGGGAATGCGAAGAAACCGTTTACGCAAGGTTCGGGATCGCATATGAGTAGCCAAGGAGGGAGTACGTTCATAGGGGACTCGAGACCGTTGTGTCCGACATGTAACCTGCGACACATAGGAACCTGCTACCAATTGATCACTTGCTATTTTTGTAAACAATTGGGGCATGTGTCTAGGAATTGTCCTTTGAACGCAAATTCGACTGCACCAAACACAACCTCGAACACCAAGAGCTACAACCCAGAGATAAGAGGGAAATGTTTTGAGTGTGGCCAACCGGGGCATATAGCGAAGAATTGCCCGAGTAAGAGACAACCGGGAATGAGTACCGGGGCATCGAGTGTGCCAAGCGGATCAAGAGTAGAACCTCGAGTGGACAAAGGGAAAGGAGTCGCGCAACAACAAGGACGATACTTCCAGCTCAGGCCGGGGAATACAGATGATACCGTCGTATCAGGTATTCTTCCTATTTGTTCGTATCCTGCACGTATACTTATGGATTCTGGTTCGACGCATTCATTTGTATCACGTGATTTTGTTAAGCATTTAACTGTTAAGTCAGAACCGCTAGGATATGATTTGTGTGTATCATTGCCTAGTAGTGAACCGTTAGTTACTTCGTCGATATTCAAGTCATGTGAGATCAAGATAGGTGATAAAGTCTTGAGCGTTGATTTGATTCCGTTGACGGTGAACTACTTTGATGTTATCTTGGGTATGGATTGGTTGTCGGTTAATCAAGCCAAAATCGATTGTGAACAGAAACGGGTTAGTTTCTACCCGTCAGGGCGAGAAGAGTTTACTTTTCAGGGTAAGGGAGTGATAGTACCGCCGTACTTGATATCGGCGATTCAAGCAAGTAAGATGTTGAAGAAGGGTTGTTCGGGTTTCTTATGTTCAATTATCGACACGAGAGTTCTTGGACCACTAATAGAAGACATTTCAGTAGTTCGAGAATTTCCAGATGTTTTTCCTGATGAGTTACCCTACGTATTGATTGAAAGAGAGCTTGAATTCACAATAAAAGTAGTACCAGGGTCACAACCGGTATCCAAAGCACCGTACCGAATGGCACCGATAGAGTTGAAAGAATTGAAAGTTCAGTTAGAAGAACTATTGGAGAAGGGTTTTATCCGACCTAGTGTTTCACCATGGGGAGCTCCAGTTTTGTTTGTGAAGAAGAAAGATGGAACAATGCGTATGTGCATCGACTACCGAGAGTTGAATAAGTTGACCGTCAAGAACAAGTATCCATTGCCACGAATAGATGACTTGTTTGATCAGTTACAAGGGGCTCAGGTATTCATAGATCGACTTGAGATCCGGTTACCATCAATTGAAGGTCAAAGAGGAAGATGTTGAGAAGATAGCTTTTAGGACTCGATATGGTCACTTTGAATTTTTGGTTATGCCATTTGGAGTGACTAATGCACCAGCTGCTTTCATGGATTTGATGAACCGTGTTTTCAAAGATTATTTAGATGAGTTCGTTATCGTGTTCATAGATGACATCCTAATCTACTCCAAAAGCGTTGAAGATCACGAGCATCATTTGCGATTAGCTTTACAACGATTGTGTGAAAAGAGATTATTCGGTAAATTGAAGAAGTGTGAGTTTTGGTTGACCGAGATAGCTTTCCTTGGACATATAGTGTCGGCAAAGGGGATTTCTGTAGACCCTCAGAAGATAGAAGCAGTTACTAACTGGGTGAGGCCAACGAATGTGACAGACATCAGAAGTTTCCTAGGATTAGCTGGGAATTATCGGAGATTTGTAAAAGACTTTTCGCGTACAACAATGCCGATGACACAGTTAATGAGGAAAGATATTGCTTTTGTTTGGAGCCCAGAATGTGAAGAAAGTTTTCAAGAGTTGAAGAGCCGACTAGTGAAAGCACCAATATTAGCCGTTCCGTCAGGGACTGAAGGATTTATTATTTATAGTGATGCATCATATAGAGGTTTAGGTTGCGTTCTTATGCAAGGTGATAAAGTCATTGCATATGCGTCGAGACAACTTAGACCGCACGAGAAGAATTATCCAACACATGATCTAGAATTGGCCGCCGTGATTTTTGCATTGAAGATTTGGCGTCATTATCTATACAGAGAGAAATGTGAGATCTATACGGATCACAAGAGTTTGAAGTACTTGTTTACACAACGAGATTTGAACATGAGGCAAAGGAGATGGTTAGAGTTGATGAAGGACTATGACTTGTCAATTCAGTATCATCCGGGCAAGGCGAATGTTATCGCCGATGCTCTTAGTCGCAAAGTACCAACCAACACTGCATCAGATTTGACTTCTCAGAAAGAATTGATAAGAGATATGGAGAACTTAGAAATTGAAGTGACTCCGAGGATTGAAAGTGGTATGATGTCGACGATGGTGGCACAACCACTCTTAATTCACGAGATCACGGAGAAACAACTTCAAGACGTGGCTTTGAAGAAGATTTGTGATGAGATTCCGATGGGCAAGCAACCGGGATTTACTTTTGAGAATGATGTTTTGAGATTGAGAGGTAGAATTTGTGTGCCCAATGAGAAAGAGTTGAAAAGGAACATTCTAGAGGAAGCACACAACACGAAGTATACCGTTCACCCGGGAAGGACCAAGATGTATAGAGACTTGAGACATGTTTATTGGTGGCCGGGAATGAAGAGAGAAATAGCACAATACGTTTCGCGTTGTACTAGTTGTCAACAAGTAAAGGCCGAACGCCAAGTACCCTCGGGATTATTACAACCATTACCGATAGCCGAGTGGAAATGGGAGCACATAACAATGGATTTTGTTAGTGGGTTTCCGAGATCTAAGAGATCAAATACTATTATTTGGGTGATTGTTGACCGTTTGACGAAGTCGTCGCACTTCCTACCCATCCGAACAACTAAGCCAATGACGTTAGCTAAGTTGTATATTCGCGAAATTGTGAGACTACATGGTATCCCAGTTTCTATCGTTTCGGATAGGGATAGTAGTTTTACATCGAAGTTTTGGAGAGCCTTGCAAGAAGCAATGGGTACCAAATTGCACTTTAGTACAACCTTTCATCCTCAGACCGATGGTCAATCAGAGAGAGTAATCCAGATTTTGGAAGACATGCTTAGGCTATGTGTACTTGATTTTCAGGGTGATTGGGAAGACCATTTGCCGTTGATTGAGTTTGCATATAACAACAGTTTTCAGTCGAGTATTGGAATGGCTCCTTATGAAGCTTTATATGGTCGTGTATGTCGTTCACCAATTAGTTGGACAGAGGTGGGAGAAAGAAAGATTGAAGGGCTGAAAATTGTACAAGAAACGACGGATAAGATAAAGGTAATTCGACAACGGTTACTGACAGCTCAGAGTAGGTACAAGAGTTATGCCGATAAGCGTAGACGACCGTTGGAATTCGATGTAGGAGACTTGGTGTATTTGAAGGTGTCATCTTCAAAGGGAATAACCAGATTTGGTAGATACGGGAAAATCAACCCGAGATATGTAGGACCTTTTGAAATCATTGGAAAGGTTGGACCCGTAGCTTATCGTTTGGACTTGCCGAGCGAGTATGCTCAAGTTCATAACGTGTTTCATGTATCGTTGTTACGCAAACAATTAGTGGAAGATAGAGATCAAGTGATGACTCTGATATCGAATGAGATTCAGAGTGATTTAACGTATGTCGCATATCCGGTAGAGATCTTAGACCGGAAGGATCCGGTCTTACGAAATAAAGTAATATCGAAAGTGAAAGTGTTATGGCGTAGCCAAACTACGGAAGAGATGACGTGGGAAATAGAAGATGAGATGCGTACTCAGTATCCACACCTTTTTGAGACATGAGGTACAAGTTTGGGGACAAACTTCTTTTAAGGGGGAGAGTATTATAACACCCACATTTGTGTTATTGCTTTTGCATTTCATTGTCATGCATGATAATGTGATATGGCGTGTCTTATGACACATGTTTGGATGAGTTTTGACTCACGAGTGGATTTGGGTGTCTGTATTAGAGAACCCTTTGAAACTGTTGTGATTGAGGATTTATTGTTTGTGAAGTCTCTCCGAGTATGAGACGGTCACTGTGGAACACTTTAAATGTTTATCTGAAAATAAATGTTTACCTGTGTATTTCAATATCTGTATTATTTTCTGGCTTAGAATATATTTCTGTTGTTAGATTTAGTATCCTGGTGAGAACGAATGAACACGCTATTAATTTGGTAGGCTAATTAGCAACTTCGGAAACGTCATGTAGAAATTCGCGTTTTAGCGACCAAACGAAACTTAGTCGAAAACTTTTATAATTTTGAGGTTTCACTCGTAAAGCTATGAATAAACTGTATAGAAAGTTTCAGAGACTGATTAGGAGTTTGAAAAACTCGTGGGGAGGTAAACGTAATTTCCAAAAGAGTTGCCTATATATAGGAAGTGATGACTTTAGGTTTTTCATAAGTTCTTGACCTAATTCCAAAAGGAGGCCAAAAGGGGGCTAGAGGGAGATTTAGTTGCTTAGAGCTTTGCGATGCCAAACGACGACCTTCCGTCAGTTTGTTTTCTCCCAGATTTCATATTCGAGCTCCTCGAGGTAAGAGCTTCGTTTTGATATATGTTAGGGCTTGTTTGGCTAAGTTTTCCGAAAAGTTATTTTCTAGAATTTTTCATAAAAGTTGATAAATGGAATTTTGATCCATAGGAATTTTACTAGACGGACTTCTGCACGTTCTTTGTGCACAGGTTTTCTTCAGATTGAATTATAGGAGCGTTATTTGGAGGTGAGTGATTCAACTATGTTTTGGAATGATTTCTTGGCATGTATTCATGTTATGTTTGAATAGCATGTATTAATTCATAGAGATATCTTGTGTAGTTCATATTGGGCATTTATATTGATAAGTAGGCCCAATAGCATGGTGATATGTTTTGATTACCGCGAGTATGGTGATATGTATTTGAGCATGTTAAGTTGCTTATTTGGGTCAGAAGGAGCACGTGGTCACCGTGCCATTTTGTGGAGCCGATATAGGCATTAAGGTCGCACGATTGAAGATAAGAATCGTGGGTCTTACCCTTTCGCGTGGACTTATTGGCGAGGAGTCACGGATTGGGAATATGGACGGGCACGTGAGTCTCCGGCGACTAGTATGAATTGTAGAGATGTGAATGCGGACATGTTTATCATTCATGTGCATATGTTGATTTATTCACTAAGCTTTAGCTTAAACAAATCGAATATGTGTGGTTATTCAAATAACTATTGCAGGTATAAATGCTGGCGAGGAATTGCAGAAGTGAGTACGTGGGTTGGGAGTTCGCTTGGAAGGCAACTTGAATGATAATCTTGTAGTTTTGGGATCCTAGAAATGTTGTAATAAGAATTTGGTTGTTTGAACCCATGTTTAACTTAGTATGATAGAACGAATCTAGAACGTTGTAATAGACTATAACATGTTGTAATTATGTTTGGTAATGCTTTAATACAGTTAAGATTACTTTGGAGTGCTTTTGGAAGTGTGTGTTTGATCCTTGGTTGAAGTTAGAAAGCTTTTAAACTTGAATGCTGCAGATTGGGCTGCTGCCAGGGGAGCAGTCGACTGACCCATGCTTTAGTCGACTGGATCCTTGTATCTGTTAGCTACTGCTTCTTATTATAGCAAAAGCAGTCGACTGGGCCGCGCCTCAGTCGACTGAACCCCGACTCAGTCGACTGGACCCCCAGTCTCAGTCGACTGGAATTGCCATTAAACCTTTTGAAAACTCCCTGCCTTCTTCCGTTGACTGAGCAGTCGACTGAACCTCTGGTTTCAAAAAATGTGTTTTGTTTTCCGCTGCGTGTGTTCTTCAAACTAAATTTTGGGAACGTTAATGAATTGTTTTAGCCTCGGTGGCGTGCCACGGGCTCCGGTTCCGCTATTGTGGGACCGGGCTGTGACATTTAGGTAGCTGCCGAAGAAAGAAGACGTCCCTTACTGACACTGATTGGTTTGATTAATAGATTGTTTCGCTTGATTCAGAATTGAGCATCGTGGAAGGCATAATAACTCAGACAGCTACCAGGCCCCTTTATTTCACCATGTCGAAGCTTCTTAAAGAGACTGATTCAAGGGGACGTTCAATCCAATGAGGAAGAAAAAATTGCAGTTCAAATGCACATGAAACTAATATATAAATTGATAGGGCTTGATGAATTCGTCGAAGAATAGAATAGCTGGCAACGAAAAAGATCACGAGCCTCTTTCTTTTTATGTTCTTAGAACCATTCTTTTCAATCCTACATGGCATATCCTCCCCCCTCCATCTTCCTTCTTTAAAAAGGCCTTGCTCCTCCCTTCCAGTAACTCGCCTTGGCTTCTGCACCTCTTTCTTAAGCTTGATGTTAGGCTAAGTTAGCCAGCCAAGGTCTCCACCTGATGTGGTGCCCGTTGGCATCCATTTTCTTGTTTTGAGCCTTACACCTCTCGGGCCGAACAAAGCCTTTTGCCTGAGGCATGCTAGCTTCACTCTTCACCTTTATTTTTACCGCGGGACCAAATTTTGTTCTCCATACCAATATCCTTGTTTACATATGAGTCACGAATGCTAGAGCTGGTAGAGATCCAAAAATAGCATAGATAGAAAGACCCATGGGCAACCTATGTGAGTCCGGGTCAATCGTGCTGCCTTCCTTGACATTGACAGGAACCCATCAACTAAAAGGCCTAAAATCTAGGAAGTACCAGTTTCACATATGCATAGGTTAGGACTTTGCATGTACGCCTATAGCGGATCTCGAAATAAGTAGTTAGCATATTGGTAGCCTCTTGCTCAATCGTAGTTGATTCGTGGGGGGTAGTGGAGGATTGGGGTTCGAGTCCTAAGCCCCCCTTGTGATAGATGCGTGGAATACCCAGCATCCTTTGATTTCTCTCATTAGATATATTTGCATATAAAAAAAATATGTTTTTGCTTTTGTGTAGAGACCTCTACTCGTCAACCGAATTGGGATCTTCTCATGCACATTGATCCTCTTCTCGTTCCTATAACTTACATTCTTTTTGGACCCAGATTTCATTCCCCAAATTTGATCCAGGAGATACAAGTGAAAAAGAAATGAGAAGTTGGAAATTTTTCTTGAGCGGTATTTTAACCATCTGGGGGTGAACACCCTTCCTAATGGTCGTTCATGGGCCCAGTTAGCCACCGAAACTCAAGCTCAAACTGGGCTCGGGAAAAACTATCCTAATATCTTCTCCAACCTATATAACTTAAGGTCCAAGGAGACCAAAAAGTTCTTGCTAGGTGCAAATAAGATAAGGTTAGATTTGGTAAATGTACGCGCTTGCCCCACGATAGAGGTCAAATCCTTACTCTTACCTTTTGCATTGGATTTTCATTTGTAGCACTTCCCTTGATCTAACTCCAATTTTGAGTGCCAATGAAACCCTATTTCAGGGTGCGAACGCTGCAGGGCCGTGGAAGATTGAGACAATTTTCGGGGATGCGGCACAGGTAGCCTTTGACCCATTAGTCAAGTTATAGCCAAAAATTACAACCACCAGCAAAGTCGCTATTATAGTGGGAGCACTTGTCTTAGCTATTGTCTTAACAAAGTCTGTAGTTCAAGCCTTTGATCAGTAGATCATTTAGAACTTCGGAAGATGGTCAAGGTAGCTTGTCTCCACTACACTAGATGTGCATGTAGTCGTAATAGCAGTCCTACGGGTAGCAAGTAGCATTGCCAATAGCGACCTGATAGGATCTTTGTTGAAAATTCAAGTTAACATTCAATCTCCCAAACAAGATTGCTGTGCTTAATGAATAATGGGAGAACCTCGTTCAGCAAGATAAAAAAACTAAAAGCATTCAGACAATTAGTAGAAAGGGGAGTCACTTTACCAACCTTCTGAATTCTCAATAAAGGCATTATCTAGAATGTTCGTGGAATGAATAAAAGAAGTAGAAAGAGGAAAAGAAGATCTCTTATCAGATCTCAGAAAGTGGACTTGGTAGGTTAAGTCAAGGTTGGTCGTAGATCTTGTAGGGTTGCTAAGAAATTATGGAAGGATTGTAGCTATCTTTTCTATTATAGTAGCAGCCCGAGAGGTAGAGTTTGGCTACTTTAGGATCCCAATATTTGGATCTAAAGTCCTTGAATCCAAACAGATGTGAACTTGTTTTTTAGCCAAAAATAAGGATAGATGTGAATCTTTCTGTGGTGTATGGATCTAATAGTGCATCTTCCAGGAATGAATTATGGAGGGAGCTCATCAGAATCAGTCAAGTTGTACAAGGCCCCTAGTTAGTGGGGGGTGATTTCACCATTGTGAAAGAGGTATATGAAAAAAATGGTGGGAGAGACCTCCTGATCTACGACCATCCTCAGCTTGAATCATTCTGTGATTGTTTACGATTCTGTCATCTATTTGACATGAGGGCTACAAGACACATTTGGTCTTGGAGCAAGAAAATAGTTAAGTCCAGGTGCATTATGGTATGACTGAGACTGAGTTGGAAAGGAGCAAGTGATTGGAGACTACATGACTTGTTTACTCTTCTTCCACTGAGTAAAGTGGGATGTCAGCAAGCATGATGAGAGGGCAGAGTTCCTTTGTGAAATGGCAGATAGATACTTGTCTACGAAATCGGGTCCGATAAACAAGGGGTAAATGGAGAGGTTTGACCTCAATGGAAAGATAAAAGGTCTTGCTACACTACTTCACGCTTACTTAGGGTTTAGCCCTTGATTGACAAAGTGAGCGGGGACTTTGCATTCTTCATAAGCGTCTGAGATGGATCAGGGCTAGCTAGGGTGACCTCTAAATCATTAATTGGAAGCTGTCAAGAGGTTCGACATATATGGGCAATAGACTATGTTGCTAGAAAACAAACTCTTTTTAGAACATAATTTGGTAAGATAGTATGGTGCACTGTTATGATAGAAAGTGGGATTGGACAGATGACCCCACAGTGGACATCCTAATACCCTAGAATTAGATTACGAAAGAGTGAAGTTAGCTTGGATGACAGATCATTTCAGTTAGCGAACACAAGTTCGAGAGTCACATGGGGTTTAGTTTGAGGATATGAAGCTGCCCTTTCTCTTGGGATTGGAAGTGAAGTTCAGTTTCGATGTCGACTCCCTTTACTCACACACTAAGAGACATTGAATTCGAGTGAAAAATAGTTAGCTCAGGAAGCTTAAACTAGAACTCTTCCTCCCACTAAGAGAAGATGACTCACTTCAAGAGCGAGGTTTTCAATCTAGGTATCCTTTCACTCTTCTTGCCCGAGCTTGGCTTTTAGACTTGACACCTTGATTTTCAGAGTGAATGGGGTTTCCTCGTTTTAGGGTTATAAATATATATTTTTCGTTGAATAGTATACAATTTATTGTCTAACTAAAGAGGTTAGGAAAGACCTCCATACCTACCAATCTGAGTACAGAAATGCTTGTGTAAGAAAATGGGTCGTTCTTGTATATGTAAACTAATTCATATATACCCAAGCCAAGTTTGGTTGCAAAAAAGTATGTCTGGCAGATGAAAAGCAAAGGAATTATCTTTTCTGTACCTCCAATCCAAATAAATCTGACTGTATCTCAGCCTAAGTCAAGAAAGCTTGACGTTGACTTTGTCTTTAAAAAAGAGAAGGTTGGCATTGCCTTTGGCTATGCCTTAAGGGTTGGACTAGAACTGATAAGGGCTAATTTTTGTAGAATACTAGCCCGATAAAGGGTAGAATTGGTCAATCTTAACCCCATATCTCTAGTTTTACCTGCGTTTGTGTTTTAATCTATCTCTTTATGTAATGATATATTTCCTTGGTATGTGTTGTGTTTGGTATTGTTTTATACAGGTTTCAGAAGCTGAATTGATAACAGGTTGAAAAAGGGATAATACGGAAACAAAGAGGACATTTCAACGATAAACTCTAAGTTCCAATCAATTTCCATCCTTTGGCAATCGATTGACAAATCTTTGAAATCAATCGATTGCCGTTCCTGAGCAATCGATTGTTATTAATACCAATCGATTGCCTTCAGAGCCAATCAATTGGCCTGGACTGGGCAGTCATACCTCTTTAATGGTGCAAGGTCTCAGCAGTCCCATAATGGATGACGACCAACTGTTACAGAATGAATTTGAACACTCCTTGCTCATACATATTGTAGTATATATAGGTGAGTATGAGAAGGGTGAGGGGTTGGCTCATTTTTGGTTGTTTTTGTAGGATAAACTAGAGTTTCTCCATTGTTTGTGAAGCTTTCGAGCTCTGTAATCAGGTTTCGTAATATAATTCAGGTTTCAATTACATGAAAACTATAATAACCCTACAAGGGCGGAACTAGGGTTACCTTAAACTGCTAAAACGGATTGCTGTAGTAGACGAATCGAGAACACGGGCTCAATAACAGCTCACGATCTTCGACGTATTCCTTTGCTACCAGAATATCGAACTGAGTGTGGGCTCCTTCGAAATCCTTTATGTTTTTGCTCTCTCTTTTTACGCTCTCTTTTCTATTCCGAGTTATAATACTCTTGATGGAAAAATGCAAACTGAGGAGAGAGCCAAAACAGCATATATATAGGCTACGATAGGGACCATAAGAAGTTAATAAGAAATAGGCTTCTTTATGGAATTAGGAAACCCTAATTCGAACTGAATCAGATTCCTACTTCCATAAATTATAATTCATAACACTAAAGAATTATAATTGCACTCCTACCCTTGTCTCAAAAATATATTTCAAGCTCGATCCATGTTATTAAATGCTTATTATCTCCCCATGTTAAGATTACAGATATCCATTAATTAAATATAATTACTGACAATCATATTTAATTAACCTCTTAAAATTCCTTGAGATCCTCTGCTTAACTTATCTGATATGTCGGATACAAAATCCACCTGCAGGATTTGACATAATCAAAACTTATAAGCTTTCTCAAGGGATATCATCAATCCCAAAATTAAGACATGGATTCCATTATTAATTAATATCCACCACACAATTAATATTGTCACCCAATCTAATGAGATATTGACCCATTTAAGGATCTCACCCTTTTAGGGATCAAAGTGTAAATATCAAATGTACGTGTCTATAAATTAACTTAGGATTTAGAGCATAAGCACTCATAATAGTCATGAGATATTAATTATCTTATAAGTTAATATAAAGATAATTACCCCAAGTCGGTCCCGTTTAATTCACAAAGTGTACCAGCATGGTGAGTTGAAACTATACCGTTTCCCGCAGTCAATACAAACCTACTACAACACCATGCTACAGTCCTACTGATGGTATGTCCAATCCATCTAAGACTGTAAATCAAAATCTTACATTCTACAAGATTCGATGGTCTGATCTTCCGTGTGTAAGTCGAACTCTACACACCAAATCATCTACTATGTAGAATGAAAGACACACATGCATAATATTAAATAAACAATATAATACAAATATTGCCCACACAGATTCTCATAAAAATGGATTAACTGATTTTATTAAATGAATAATAAATCAACTACATAAAGCATGGCTTTTAGTATATATCCCTAACAATCTCCGACTTAGACTCAAAGCCATGATGCGACACACCTCACTCCTATCCCTTCTACATGACTATCAAAAGTCTTGGCTGGTAAGCTCTTGGTGAAAGGATCTGCCGGGTTATTTGCTGATGCTATCTTGGTCACTTCAACATCACCTCTTTGCACGATCTCTCGTATCAGGTGATACTTACGCTCAATGTGTTTTCCCTTCTTATGTGCCCTAGGTTCCTTTGAGTTAGCAACTGCTCCGCTATCATCGTAATAAAGGGTAATAGCCGATTGTACCGCAGGTACTACTCTTAGATCCATAAGGAAGTTTTTGAGCCAAATGGCCTCCTTAGCAGCTTCCGAAGCAGCCACATACTCGGCTTCTATGGTGGAATCAGCAATACACAACTGCTTGATACTCCTCCAACTAATGGCTCCACCTCCTAGGGTAAACACATATATTGAGGTAGACTTTCTGGAATCCCTATCTGACATGAAATCAGAATCTGTGTACCCAATGAGTACAAGACTATCTGCTTGGTAAACTAACATATAGTCTCGAGTCCTTTTCAGGTACTTGAGAATATTTTTCACCGTAGTCCAATGTTCTTGCCCTGGATTAGACTGATATCTACTAACCATGCCAACAGCAAAGCAGTCAGGTCTAGTACCTAGCATAGCATATATTAGGCTTCCTATTGCCGAGGCATAAGGAACTGCCTTCATCTTCTCTATCTCATCAGGTGTTTTAGGACACTGATCCTTAGATAGAGTAATTTCATGTCTGAAGGGAAGGAATCCCTTCTTGGAATCTTGCATGCTAAAACTTGCAAGAATATTGTCAATATAAGTGCCTTGTGACAAGCCCAACATCCTATTCTTGCGATCTCGCATAAGCTTGATCCCTAGGATGTGATCGGCTTCTCCCAAGTCCTTCATATCGAATTGATTGGACAACCATACCCTTACAGACGATAATACCCCCACGTCATTTCCAATTAGTAAGATATCATCCACATATAGTACTAAGACCACCACCACGCTTCCATCATGTTTCTTGTACACACAAGATTCATCCGCACATTGATCAAAACCAAAAGACTTGATTGCTTGATCAAAGCGGATATTCCAAGACCTAGATGCCTACTTAAGTCCATTAATGGACTTCTTAAGCTTGCACAACATGTATTCTTGGCCCTTCGCAATGAACCTGTCTGGTTGCATCATATAGATGCACTCATCAAGATTTCCATTAAGAAATACTATCTTGACATCCATTTGCCAAATTTCATAATCGAAATGCGCAGCAATGGATAAGAGAATCCGGATAGACTTTAGCATGGCCACCGGCGAAAAGGTTTCCTCATAATCGATTCCCTCTTTTTGAGTGAACCCTTTCGCAACAAGCCTTACTTTAAAGGTTTCCACCTTACCATCTGCTCCTCTCTTCTTCTTATAGATCCACTTACATCCAATGAATTTTATTTCATTGGGTGGTTCTACAAGATCCCAGACTTGATTGGAGTACATGGACTCCATTTCAGACTTCATAGCCTTTTTGCCAAAGATCTGCATCTTTATCTTGGAGTGCTTCATTGTAGTTACAAGGATCGGTACCTTGTTCATCAGGGACCCAGTCATAAGACTCTCCTAAGAACATATACTGGTCAGGTTGAATAATAACCCTCCCACTACGACGAGGCACAACCCGTGTCTGTGTATCACTGATATTTCATTGTAAAGATTCTGAACCTAATACACCATTATCTGCACGCTGTACTGGTTCAGGAACCTACGTGTTAATGGTTGATTTGGGATGTACACGTGTTTCGATAATCCTCCCACTACGACGCGATAATGGAATATCGATAACTCTGTCTTGTGATCTTTCTTCTCGTACCAATGGTATCGAAGAAGTATGTGTCGGTGTCTCTCCTCTCATTTCCTCTAGAATAATATGGCTTCTGGGCTTGTGGTCCATAACATAGTCATCTTCTAAGAATGTGGCATTGGTGCTAACAATAACCTTATGATCCTTAGGACTATAAAATAGACCACCTTTAGTTCCTCTTGGATACCCAACAAAGAAACAAACTTCTGTTCTTGATTCCAACTTTTCTGCGTTCCCTTTCAGCACTTGTGCTGGATTACCCCACATTCGAACATGCCGCAGACTAGACTTTTGCCCAGTCCATAATTTCGTGGGAGTAGTAGGTACTGACTTAGATGGTACCAAGTTTAGAATGTATGCAGCTGTCTCTAATGCGTGTCCCCAAAAGGAAATTGGTAAATCTGAATAACTCATCATAGATCGTACCATGTCCATGGGAGTCCTGTTCCTTCTTTCTGCTACACCGTTCTGCTGAGGCATACGGGGTGCAGACAATTGGGATGTAATCCCTTGCTCCAATAAGTATTCCCTAAACTCTCCTGAGAGGTACTCTCCACCATGATCAGATCGTAGTGTCTTGATACATTTACCTAGATGTTTCTCCGTTTCAGGCTTGAAATCTTTGAATTTCTCAAAGCATCCAGACTTACGCCGCATCAAATAAATGTACCCATACCTTGAGTAACCATCGATGAAAGTGAAAAAGTACTCAAATCCCCCTCTTGCTTGGACAGTCATAGAACCACACAAATCAGAGTGAACCAGTTCCAACGGCTCTTTTGCTCTATAGCCCTTGGCCGAGAATGGCCTCTTGGTCATTTTACCTTCCAAGCAGGATTCACAGACTGGAAGTGCCTCCACTTCCAATGAGCTTAATGGCCCATTTTGAACCAGTCTTTGAATCCTTTTCAAATTAATAGGACCAAGGCGTAAGTGCCAAAGATGCGTTTAGTTCATCCTCGAAGGTTCTTTTCTCTTAAATGGCAAACTATTTTTGTTATTAAATTCATTAAGTTGCAGTATAGGAGAGACATGATTTGTAATATAAAGATCATCCACCAATTGACCAGAACAAATAAAACGTTTATTTTCTTTAATAACTACTACTTTATTAAAATGAACTAAATATCTATTCTTTACTAAACTAGAAACTGAAACTAAATTCCTTCTAATAGAAGGTACATAAAGGCAATTTCTTAATATTAAAATCCTATCTCTACCAAAACTAAGATGTAGATCTCCTACTGCAACTGCTGCTACTCTCGTAGCATTTCCTATATATTGATAAATCTCTCCTTCACTGAGCTGCCTGGTTCCTTGGAATCCCTGCAAAGAATTGCATACATGATCAGTGGCTCCCGTATCTACACACTAGGTACCGGTAGATCGGACCGCTAAATACGATTCAACAACTAGTAAATGAGATTTACCTTGATTGTTCTGTATGGAGAGATAAATTGGACATTGCTTCTTCCAGTGTCCTGGCTGCTTGCAAACAAAACATTTGCCTTTAGGCTTTCCCGGTTGTCCTCTTGGCCTTTGGATTGGCGGAGGACCCACGGCGTTCTTTTGAGCCTTTTTCATTTTCTTCTTGCCTTTCGGCTTTGAAGCAGAACCTTTCTCAAACACAAGAGCACTCCCTGACTTTCTGTTGAGACCCTCAGCTGCCTGGAGTTCTTTAAGCAGCTCCGCCAAGGTATATTTAAATTTATTCATGTTGTAATTGAGGCGGAATTGCTTAAAAGACTCTGGCAGTGACTGGAGTACGATATCGACCTGGGTTTCCCCGTCGATTTCAGCTCCAAGGATCTCTAGTTCATTAAGAAGAGATATCATCTTAAGAACATGATCCCTTACAGGCGTCCCCTCAGCCATGGTTGTGTTCATCAAGTCTTTCATAGCTACCTGCCTAGCAGCACGACTTTAATCCCCGAACATCTCTCGAAGGCTGTCCATCATGTCATAGGCACTGGTCATTGACTGATGCTGATGTTGCAGAACATTTGACATGGATGCCAAAATGTAACACCGCGCCATCTCATCAGCCTTGACCCATTTCTTGTGAGCCTGGGTTTCCTCAGCGGTTGCCCCCTCACCAGGTTGCTCAGGACATTCTTGAGTAAGCACAAACTTGTACTCTTCAGCAGTTAACACAATATCCAAATTCCTTTTCCAGACTATATAGTTTGGTCCAGTAAGTTTGTTTTCTTTAAGTATAACAGCGAGTGGATTGAAAGAACCCATTTAAAAGCCTGAGAATCACATAATATAAATAATTACGTTTGGGCAAAAAATTACTATGGATTCAAGTTGAAAATATTGGTTCCCTTTACCATATTTGAAAAGAATCCGCCAGCAACCTAATACACCGCAAATAGTATGACTCGATGGAAAGCCATATACTATCCATCATTTGTTCAGATAGGCAATTGCCTTTTAATTTTACTATCCAGGCGATGCACCTTGCCTAGTAAAATTAAACTACTGACTTGATTTGGTCCTATAAATAAGTGACTCAGATGGAGAGGATATTACTATTTATGGCTAAGTGTATACCATCACTTAATTCTAGGTCAAGAGTTCCGTGAGGAACACCTCTGATGGAGAGGTGACCCACACTGACAATCACCCAAAATATTCTTTTAAAGTAGTTTGTACCGATAATTCCATGATCAACTGCATTCGATGGGGAGGATGACACTAGAGCCATCACACAAAATTAATCATATCACCTACAAACTAGTGATGGAGACCATGAGATTTGTACTTGATAAATTCTCTCTCCCATTTAGAATTTTAAAAATTTAAGGGTTATAATTTTGTAGAAAACCTTTTAATTTAATTAATAAAAAATAATGGAATACTTGGCAAGGGTTAATTCATCCTTACTTGTCAAACCACATGTGTAGATAATAAAATTATTCTATTTTCATGATTTTAGAAAATAATCACTTATGTTTTCAAAATATGGAATTAGTTTTATTTCTAAATACACATGTAGTTGTCCATAATTTTGAAATTAATATAAATTAAACATGCAACTAGACATCTGAAATAGGTCTAGGAACAATTATCCATGTTGTCCCATTCATTAAACATGAAACAATAATAATAATTCAATCACACATGAATAAGGAAACCACAATAAAATAGGAATCCCACTATTATGATCAAGCTACAACACTTGTGAAGAAAACTTCATTGAACTCGATTAGCTCTATGTCGCCACTGCTTCCAGATTACTTTCTGAAACTGCTTGTAAACTATCTTCACAAACTGTCTTCATGGATTTACTTGAGATATTTTACATAAACCCTATGCCTCCATGAAGGAGTTCACATGCTATTTCTTTGCAGTAAATTAACCACACATCAATCAAGCGTGAGATCCAATACACACATATGCCTCCATTAAGGAGTTCACATGCTATATTAAAATAACAATATTAACCACGGATAAAACTATCGTGGGATCCAATCACACAAAATCAGTGACTATAAGAGTGGAATAAGAACGCTGCAAAACAAGGTTTAGTACAGTTCTACGTTCTATCCATCCATCAAAACAAGCATAAGATTTGTTTTACTAGACAACAGGGTTGCATCCAACTCATACGCAGAATCAACGTTGCTTTGATACCACTATTAGGAAATTGCGTTCCCAGAATCCATTGACAGCACATATTAGTTGGTACTGCAAAAAATTACGTGAAAACTATAATAACCCTACAAGGGCGGAACTAGGGTTACCTTAAACTGCTAAAACGGATTGCTGTAGTAGATGAATCGAGAACACGGGCTCGAAAATAGCTCACGATCTTCGACCATATTCCTTTGCTGCCAGAATATCGAACTGAGTGTGGGCTCCTTCAAAATCTTTTATATTTCTGCTTTCTCTTTTTACGCTCTCTTTTCTATTCCGAGTTATAATACTCTTGATGGAAAAATGCAAACTGAGGAGAGAGCCAAAACAGTATATATATATAGGCTACGATAGGGACCATAAGAAGTTAATAAGGAATAGGCTTCCTTATGGAATTAAGAAACCCTAATTCGAACTGAATCAGATTCCTACTTCCATAAATTATAATTCATACCACTAAAGAATTATAATTGCACTCCTACCCTTGTCTCAAAAATATATTTCAAGCTCGATCCATGTTATTAAATGCTTATTATCTCCCCATGTTAAGATTACAGATATCCATTAATTAAATATAATTACTGACAATCATATTTAATTAACCTCTTAAAATTCCTTGAGATCCTCTGCTTAACTTATCTGATATGTCGGATACAAAATCCACCTGCAGGATTTGACATAATCAAAACTTATAAGCTTTCTCAAGGGATATCATCAATCCCAAAATTAAGACATGGATTCCATTATTAATTAATATCCACCACACAATTAATATTGTCACCCAATCTAATGAGATATTGACCCATTTAAGGATCTCACCCTTTTAGGGATCAAAGTGTAAATATCAAATGTACGTGTCTATAAATTAACTTAGGATTTAGAGCATAAGCACTCATAATAGTCATGAGGTATTAATTATCTTATAAGTCAGTATAAAGATAATTACCCCAAGTCGGTCCCCTTTAATACACAAAGTGTACCAGCAAAGTAACTAAATTAAACTAGTAATTAACTAATTAACTAAAGCGATATTTAAAACGGTTTGTTTTTATGAAAGGGGAAGCGTTGGGATCACACGAATTCACAGAGACCTAACCATCTACCATGCAGTTTCATTAAAGCTCTATGGAGTACATCTTTCTACAGTATTCTGTATTTTCTAAAGATAAAGATTCAATAGTCCTTTCATGGCCGGGACTATTTCATCACAGTTGATTTCAAAATACATGAAAGCAGTTTAAAACAATAGTTAGGACTTGCACTCTGAATGGTGTTAGCATTCAAAGTGGTTTGCAAAAGTTATTGAAGAAAAATGCCTTAAGGCTTAAAGTTCAGAAACTGTTTTGACAAACTGAGCATTTGGGGACAGTTTGATAACAAATCTAAAAAACAAAGAGTCTAGGAATACTTCAAAGGACCATCTCAAGAATATGACTGCTCGATCGATCGACGCGCTCTCGATTGATCGAACATCATCATCTCTCAATCAATCGAAATGTCTTTGATCGCTTGACCATATCTCTGTTTCGATCGATCGAACTAACTTCGATCGATTGAATGTAGGTTTTATACTGCTGCATAGCAGAGGCTAGAGATCACTGTTTCATCATGATCTCCCAACTCTGGGACTACTCAGACATGGTGTGGAATGTCACAGATGTGTTTTTAATGTAAAAGTTCATTAAGGCTGCGTTTGGTTGTGATTTTAACATGCAAACTTATGACAACTATGGATAAAAACTAAACTAACAAGCAACATTGTGATCTAATCATATTAGAACTACTAAACTATTGATGGAATAATAGCAAAACGAATATAAAAACCTGGAATGAACAGAACTTATATCAATCTTTAGAATCTTCAAACCAACGTGATATCCAATGTATGAAAATCTACAAAACCAACAAAGCTCTCTCTCTCTCTATATATATATAAAACTGTGAAAACAAAGTTGGGCGTCCTTATGGATGTGTTAATAACTAGTATATAAAGATAAACTTAGGGCTAGGGTTATCAACACTTCTTTCTGCTGCGTACGCGTAAAATCTGATAAAAGGCATGTTTGATCGATCGAACGTCCTTCGATCGCTTAGACTTTGAATTACTCGAGCGCTTGAATTGAATTCGATCGATCGAACACTCAATTGCTTGAACCTCCTTCGATTGCTCGAACTCCACTTTTCTTCTTTGAATTATCTTGCTTATAATCAAGCTTTCCCCTTATCCTGTTATTCATTTATGCACACAGTAGAACAATAATCTGCACAAAACAACAGCTAAAACAACACAACTCATCATAGATTAGTCACATTGTATAAAAGCTGGCATTGTAACACAAACTGTTGATAAAACAGGGAGTTATAAACTAAATCAGTGTATTTCCTTCTTTTAGCGTGGTTATATTTTACAAATACCCCCGCTTGTCAGTACTAGAATGAGGAAGTTTGTATGATGTGATCTTGTATTTTTGTTGATAGAAAGGAGTCGATAAGATGGGATACTACATTGTTCATGCACGGTCACTTATTCATTTGCTTATTGTTTTCCCGTGGTGATAATAGTTAAAGTTGGCACCTTAATGTTTTAACAGGTTTAAACTGCAAGTCGTTTATATGCTTATACATACATTGAGAGTATCTATTTATTTTACTCACTAGCTTGCATAAGCTAATGGCGTTGATGCGCCCTAGACTTCATGTCCTGATTTTCTATTCAAGAACAACTAGAGTATTTCGACTATGCTAGTTAGAGACCGATTTTAATTTTAGAGATGTAATAAAATCTACATTAGATTTGGAATAAGGCGGTTTGTGCCTAAGACAATGACTGATGTAATAAATAAGTAAGTTTTAATTTGGAGCTTTGTGTTTATTAGTATCCTTTGCTTTAGAAATGCTGTTAAGTTATTTATTGCAAGGACAATTGGTTACTTTCACTTGCCATGACCTATGAGTCCATAAAGGAAATAAAACACTTTCCTGATTTATGCTACGTTGGGGCATGACATCAAGGCCCAAGCAATCCAATGATAGGAGACAGGGGACAAAGCAACGCGAGCGGAGATCATTTCAGATAATTCTTGGAGATGTGGCTGCTACTAATACAGTGGTCTTAGGTATGGTGCCTATATGTTCGCATCTAGCATGCATACTTGTTGATTAGGGATCTACACATTTATTTGTATCACATCGTTTTGTTGAACATTTGAATGCTAGATTGGTGCCTTTTCGGATATGAATTATCCATTATTGGACCTCTTAGCAAGTCGGTAGTGATGTCCACAATATACAAGAATTGTGAGATCAAATTACGTGAGAAGTTGATGATCGTGGACCTTACACCGATTATTATGAATCATTTCAATGTGATACTAGGAATGGACTGGCTATCTCTTAACCAAGCCATGATATATTGTGAATAGAAAGAAATTAATTTTTGATTACCGGTGCACGGAGACTTTTGTTTCCAAGGGAGTGGGGTTACACCACCACCATTTTTTATTTTAGCTATCCGAGCGGGTAATTTGTTAAGAAAGGGATGTCACGGATTTTTTTGTTCAGTAATTGATACTTCGGTGTTCGAATTGAAAATAGAAGACATTCCGATAGTACGAGAGTATCCGGATGTATTTCTGGATGACTTGCCTGATGTTCTTATTAAAAGAGAGATTGAGTTCACCATTGAGATAATGCCAGACTCAAGACCTGTATCGAAGGCATCGTATAGGATGGCACCCGTGGAATTGAAAGAACTGAAAAATCCAACTACAAGAGCTACTTGACAAAGGGTTTGTTCGGCCTAGCATATCACCATGGAGAGCTCCAGTATTATTTGTTAAGAAGAAAGATGGTTCAATGTGTATGTGTGTCGATTATCAAGAGTTTAGCAAGTTGACAATCAAAAATAAGTATTCATTGCCCAAAATTGACGACCTATTCGATCAACTTCGTAGAGCGCAAGTGTTTTTGAAAATAGATCTGAGATCGGGCTACCATCAGTTGAAAGTAAAGTTTGAAGACGTTGAGAAGACAACTTTTAGAATGCATTACGGACACTACGAATTCCTAGTTATGCCATTTGGATTTACCAATGCACCAGCCGTATTCATGAATCTTATGAACCGAGTCTTCAAGGACTACTTAGATGATTTTGTAATTATATTCATAGATGCTTTTCTGATCTATTTGTCGAACGAGGTAGAGCATGAGAAACATTTAAGACTTATACTTCAGAGATTGCGAGACAAGCAACTATTTGGGAAATTGAAGAAGTGCGAACTCTAGCTACCTAGCATTGCTTTTCTTGGTTATGTGATTGACAAGAATGGTGTTTCAGTTGATCCTCACAAGGTAGAAGCTATTTCTAATTGGCAAAGACTGACATCTGTATCCAAAATTTGAAGTTTCTTATGATTAGCTAGATTCGACCGCCGTTTCATAGAGAACTTCTCAAAGATTTCATTACCAATGACCAAGATGATGAGGAAGGGTGTTACTTTTGAGTGGAGTTCAAAATGTGAAGACAATTTTCAAGAGTTGAAGTCATGGTTGACAAGAGCACCGATCTTGATGATACCATCCGGAACCGAAGGATTTGTAATCTATAGTGTTGCTTTACATCAGGGTTTAGGGTGTGTACTTATGCAAATTGGTAAGGTGATTGCCTACGCGTCTAGACAGTTGAAAACACACGAGGTTAACTATCCAACTCACGACCTTAAATTGGCCATTGTAATCTATGCTTTGAAGATTTGGAGGCACTACTTGTACGGGGAAAAGTGTGAGATCTTCACGGATCTCAAGAGTTTGAAATACATACTCACACAACGAGATTTAAATATAAGCAAAAAAGATGGTTAGAGTTGATGAAGGACTATGATCTTTTCGATCGAGTATCATTCGGGGAAGGCTAATGTAGTAGCCGACACGTTAGCCGGAAGACAACAAGGAATTTAGCCGATGAGCTAATTCAACAAAAAGAATTGGTTAGAGAGATGGAGCATTTGGAGTTAGATATAATTCCAGAAACCAATGGTGGCTTAATGATGGCGATCATTGCTCACCCAAATATCATCGATGAGATCAGAGCAGAACAATTCAATGATTATTGCCTGTGCAAAATGAGAGACGAGATACCTTTGGGTAAGCGACCCAGTTTTGTTTTGGAAGAAGGAGTGTTGATGATTGGGAATTGATTTTGTGTACCAAATTTGAAAGACTTGAAAGAGAGGATCCTGGAGGAAGCACATAGTACTAAATACTCAGTTCATCCTGAAAGTAACAAGATGTATCGGAACTTGCGAGAGAACTTTTGGTGGAGGGGTATGAAGCGAGAAGTTGCTAATTTTGTTTCTAAGTGTTCGACATGTCAACAGGTAAAAGCAGAGAGACAAGTACCTGCGGGATTACTACAACCATTACCTGTGTCAGAGTGGAAATGGGATGAGATCATAATGGATTTTGCTTTTAGATTTCCACAATACTTAACTAGAACGACAAGATTTGGGTCATAGTGGATAAATTGACAAAGTCAGCTCATTTTCTGCCAATCAAGACAACTAAGCCTTCAATACCGCTTTTTATCCACAGACTGACGGGCAGTCAGAGCGAATGATTCAAACATTGGAAGACATGCTTAGGCTTTGTGTTCTAAACTATGGAAGTGATTGGGAGAAACACTTGTCGTTAATCAAATTTGCTTATAATAACGGATTTCAGTCAAGTATTGGGATGGCACCGTATGAAGCTTTATATGGCGTAAGTGTCATTCACCGATTTGTTAAACCGAGATTGGAGAAAGAAGGTTGATAGGACTAGAGATAATACACTTGACTACTAAGACGGTGAAGTTAATCCAGGAACGACTCAAGGTGGCTCATAGTCGTTATTAGAGTTATGCTGGCTCTAGAAGTAGGAGAATTTGTATAATTGAGACTATTGCCTTCAAAAGGCATTGTCCGATTTGGGAAATGAGGGGAAACTTAATTCGAGATTCGTAGGACCCTTTGAGATCCTATAGAGGGTAGGACTAGTGGCTTACCGACTAGTCTTGTCATCAGAGTTGGCATTTGTGGACAATGTGTTTCACGTGTCTACGCTGAGACGATATATGACGGATATGAGTAAGATCATCGTACCAATGCCATTACAGATCCAAGAAGATTTGACCTACATGGAGTATCCAATAGAGATCTTGGATCAAAAAGAGCAAGTATTGAGAACTAAGACAATTCTGATTGTGAAAGTATTGTGGTACCTAGGAGAATGAGGAAGAGATGAGGAATGAGTATTCATACCTTTTTGACTCATGAGGTATAAGTTTAGGGACAAACTTCCTTTTTGGAGGGGAGAGTTATCACACTTGTCCCTGAAAATCAAATGTTTTAAAATACATAACTAAACTTTTGAGGATTATTAATGTCGATTAATAATTGTGGAAGTGATTGACGTGAGCCAACGGGAAGTGTCAATGGAGGGCACGGTGGTCGGAAAATCATGAGGAAGTAACACGGTTTAAATGACATTCATATGATTAAATGTTATTTATTTTATCTAGTATTCATGAATAGTGAAATTACCCGTGTAGTATAATTTCTGATAGTTTTAATCTTGTATAAGATCATTTTGATAGTTTTAGCGATAACCAATAGGATGCGTTGCATAAAAGGTAAGTTATCTAGAGATTCCACAGAAAATAGTTTTCAGACGTAATTACGGCGACAAACGGAACTTAGACGAAAACTTGTATAAATTATAGTTTTTACTCGTGAAGTAATAAATTGGATATGTGCGAAGTTTTGAGGGATAATTAGAAGTTTGGAGAACTCGTGGGAAGGCAAATGTAATTTCCGAGAGTCGAGCCTATATATAGGAGACTCAAGATATTTTCATTTGCACATCTTTCCTAAAATTGAAATCAAAAGGCGGATTTGCCGCTTAGAGCTTGTCGACGCAAATCGACGAACTTTCGTCTATTTGTTTTTCACCAAATTTCATATTTGAATCCGTCGAGGTAAGAGCTACGTTTTGATAGTCATTAGGCCACGTTTGGCTAAGTTTTTATAAAATTATAATTCTAAAAATTTGGTAAAAATCATGTGTAACTTGTAGGTTTTGTGTATAATCAGAGATTCAACGTTAAAATAGTGTTCTAGTACTTCCCTCGAAGTTATAGGACGATAGCACGAGGTGTGAATTCTAGGCTTATGAATTATAAAGAATTTACATGTTTTACATATCCGATGTGATATTTTGGATCCTGGCGAAATTCATGTATTAATTAGGCTCGTTAATTATGCACATGAAAATGCCACGAAAGCACATATATATGATTATATGAGCATGCTATGTGTCTATGTAGGTTGAAGGGGGGTTTGGTGCGAATTCATCCGGGGGTAAGCTACTCGAAGTTGGAGGATTTTAGTAGCGACGGCAACTGTGAATGGTTTGGGAGAAGGCCCAGCCAGGGCACTGGATGAGTGGTAGGTAGAAATCCCTCCACTACATCAATTCCATTGTCATTACCGGATGAATGCGTACCACCTCCCTAGAGATTACTTTGATGTGTTTGATATGTTAAAGCATGAATTGTCATATAGGCATATGTTTAGAATTATACACTCAGCATATAGCTGAGCAGTAGAGCTTTACTCTATTACAAGTGATAACAATAAGGGCAAAAAGCAACGTGAGGAGTGGGGCCACGGGGACGACGGGGATCATTCTCTTGTTTATAGTTTTGTTTTCTATTCCATGAATATAATGCGTGTTTTGAGAAGTTAAGACTTTGAACTTCACTTTTGAATCTTGGAATGGTTTTGTAAGGTAGTATTATGTAAAGAGACTACTTGTAGTTATGTTCACACTTATCCGAACTCTTAAGGTCGTGTTTTGTACGCTTAACTTGTCAATTCCGAGTTTTGAATGAATGTAATAGTACTTTTGTAAATCAATCCAAACAAGCCTTAGCTTGTTCTATTATTTGTTTCTCTTCGTGGATTAGTATGTTCCAATGGTATTCTTGAAAGCTATTATAGCTTGTGAAGTTTAGAATAATGCAATCATGTTTGGAGGAATGAAGGAAGTGAATGTTGTTTGATACCTTAAGCAAAATTCTGCTACTTTGGGGAGAATTGTGCTAAAGGGTCATTCGACCCGTCGAAGGGGGTCGTTCTATCGGTCGAAATGACACCTGCATGAACACTTTTTCTACCCCTGGTGTGCCACGTGTCCTATTTTCACGCGTAGTGAGATGGGTCTTGACAATATTGCAGTTTTCGATTTTGAATTTTTTTTTTTAAATATTGAAAACAAAAAATAGTTAAATTTTTATAAAAACAAAAATTGAAAACTGAAAACCATCGTATATTTTGTTTTTGTTTTTGTTTTCTTGCCCAATTTCGTTGGTTTATAGGGAAGGAAAAACGAAAACGATTGCCATTGAGTTTTCGTTTAAGAAGAGAAACAAAAGAGAAAATGATTACTAAATAGGTTTGTATTTTTGCTTTTAGAAAAATAAAATAAACACAGAAAACTGAAAACTGCAATTTCACTAAAAAAATTACCATGAAAGACTTAAGTAATTAATACAGAGATGATTTGAATTTGCTTACTAACCATATTGAGTAAAATTTTCTTTTCAGTAATCCGCAAAACATTTTGATGTTTTTGAGATTCAGAAACCACAACTAAGATTTGGAGATTCATATGAAGGGTCAAATGCATTTTGGTATCTTGTACTTAGCGAAATTTTATTTTGGGCCCTACATTTTCAATTGTAATACTTTGAGCCATCAATTTACAAACTTGTTTCAATCAAGAACCATCGATAAAGACGTTAAAAAAGTATAACAAATTGGACCTCATTGAGTTTCAATTTGGACCCTGTACTGATAGTGGAGTTACACTTTGGGCACTGTACTTATAGTGAAGTTTTATTTTGGGTTCTCCATGTGATTCATCCTATTATACTTTTTAAGGTCGTTAACGATTGTCATTGATTGAAACAAGTTTGTAAATTGAGGGCTTAAAGTGTTGCAATCAAAAATATTGGGCCCAAAGTGAAACTTCGGTCTAAGCACAGGGTACCAAATTGTTTTTAAGCCTTAATATGAATAGAGAATATTTAAACCGGTGTTAAGGAAGCAGGAGAGGAAAGAAATATAAGTTGTTATGTACAGATAGAGAGTAACACATGGCAAACCTGTGTTGTACCCTGCAGTCAAGTCAATAGGATTGGCTTATTTACGTGAGATCCACATGTAGAGAATGTGATTCTGTGAATCCCACCCAAATGAGCTATTCTTATTGGTAAGAATAGCTCTTGGGGCACATAAGAATCTCACAAAAATAATATACATAAATCACAATGTCTCTATCTCTCTCCTGGTGGGATCCACTGATACTATGAGGTCTACAAAGTCTGTGGAGTATACAGAGTAAAGAGATAGACACATAAATTTATGTATCTTATTTTTTTGAGATTCTTATATGTCCCAAGAGTTATCCTATTAGTAATATGATGATACACTGGCATATGCCAAGATGTACAAAAACTTCTCGCGAGATTGCTATTACCAGAATGGGTAGTGGATTGGCATTGACTAAGAACATGCTTCGCGAAAATAAGGGTAGTTTAGGCACTGAATATTGAGAAATTATTCGGTGAGACCCCATCACATAGAGGTATGTGGGACACATGAAAAATAGTGTGGTCCAACTAAAAAATGGGTCACATAAATTCATATTACAATAATGATATACTCAAATCTATATCCACACCCACAGTTACATCTAATATATTTTGACCCTTAATTTTAGTAGATCCCATGTGAGATTCATGTGAATCCTACTAAAATTAAGGACAATCAAAGATCAAAATATACTGAATGTAATTGTGAGTGTTGGTGTATCATTGCTCTTTGTATTATTGAAAAATCACTTCACATCAACATAGTACATGGTGTGAGTCACACTAAATAATTATCCCATGAAAGATTTACAAAGGCTACAAGCCTAAAGGCTTATCTGTCTAATACTACGATATTGGCGGGTCCGCATCGAGGATCGGGCTTATGATCTACTCTCTCCGTACGATTTATTTTATGTGTCTTTTTTTGGAAATTTAAAAAAATTTACACTTATTTTTCACAATTGCCCATAATTACTGCACTTTTTTTTTGTTTTGTTTTGGTATTAATTGTAAGGAAAGGTAATTTGGGAAACTAAGTAAAATTTACATATTAATTTAGGAAAGTGGACAATAATTTTAGGACATCCCAAAAAAAAAAAGACACATAAAATGAGACAGAAGGAGCATGAAGTATATGCTTTGTGAGTGCAAGGGTGAATGTGCCGATGTCTTGGCTTGGTTGTAACCCCCAATTTTTGAAAAAAAAAATTTATAGAGAAAAAAAGTTATATATATGTAACATATGTAATTAGGTCTTCCCAAATTCCGAAAAAAATTAGCTTATGTGGAACATATTGGCACAATTATAATTAAAATCACCTTAATATTTGTTCTATCATTTCTCAAATCAATTCAATCCAAATTGTATTACCATCAGTCATGTTATACAAATTATAATAACCGAACAAACCTTATTATTTGAAAGAGTGATATGCAGAAAATCTTACAAAAAAAAAAGTGAATAAATCGGTCCAAAAAAATTTGCATCGGGATCACTACCCCTAGACTCCCGTATAAATCCATTAATGTATCCGTCCAATCTCAGCCCCCTAACTGAAAATTCTGGCTCCACCCTTATGTGAGTGCCTTTCTTTCTTATCCCAACTTTCAAGTTTTAAGGTGAATATATCTATTGAAATCTAGTAATATCACACAAGTTGATTGTACTATTTTAATTTACAGTTAAGTTCAATGAAGTTTTTTTTTCCCCTTATTGAAAGGTCCTCCGTATATGAATATAAAGTAAAATTTTAAATACTCAATGAAATATCACTGAAAGTGAAAAATCATTGAACCGTACTTGAATATTAAGTGAAAATAAAATTTATTTTTATGGATTTTTTGCTAAACTGAAAATCAAATTGGACTTTAAACTTTTGACACTTAATTGCAGGGATTTCTGCCTAAATTTTTTTAAAAAATATTTCCAGGGTTCTTAAAAGCACATTTTTTATGAGTAATACCATAATGCCATTACATATGGTCTTTTCAATTCATATATAGCATTGAGGGGTTCCATGATACCATTGCATGTTGTACCACTCTAAACATTATTATTTTTTCATTCTCAATGTCATTGGGTGTAGAAGGCACTTTAATTGCACTAAAGGGTAGGGGTAGTGACTCCTTTTCATATCTTTAAAACCTTCGAGAATATTCAACCAAGATATCAAAAGTGACCTAGTATCTCCAACGTCCTACTTTTTGGCATCTCAGTTCACTTTAACTAAAATGTGATCAGAGAACAAAATATATATATATACATACATATATATATATATACTAGTCTTAGAACACGTGCTTTGCACGTGGTTGGTGCGCAAGAGGTAGATATTAACAAATTGATGGTAAGCTTCATTTGTAATCACTGGGATTTGGCCTTTTCGATAAATTTTTACTTTTGTCTATAAAACAAATAATAATAACAAAAAAAAAACATAGAAGAATGGCGTCAAAAGTCTAATAATAAATTATTTAGATTATAAAATATCTATCAAGTGTTGAAGTGAAGTATTCAAATACTTCCTAACTATTTTCTAATTTATGTCTAAGTTTTTCGACAAAACCAAATTCTCACAACTTTGACTATGTTTCATTCTTGCTAATTACGTGGTCATATGCATGCAAGACTATAAGTTGGAACGGAAATTTCGAAACTTATTGGAAAGCTACGATTATGGAATTGTAAATTAGTTCCAAATTGCAGATCTCAAAATTTTGAAAAAATAAAAATGCTAGATTTGAATCCAAGTGGTGCTAGAAATTTTAAAAATTTTAATTTCCAAAATATTCTGAGTTACTTCCAATCAAAAATTCTGACAAAAAAATACATAATTTCATTTCAAAACTCATGACACGAAATGTTTCCTGTTGTTTTCAACTAAAATTCAACAATTTTTTATTTAAAAAGAATAAATTCCAGGAAAAAAAAAAAGGGAAAAAATTTCAATTTCTAAAACTTTTATAAAAAATCCAAAAAATTATAATCAGGACGGGATTTCGAATTCTGAAGTTTTGTAATCAGAATGAGTTTCTCTATTCTTAAAATTATGCATTTTTTTACTACATCCTTTCAGATATGATCCATCCGAAAATCAGCCCTATGTGTTAAAGTTTCTTTCATAAATTACATTGGAGGAATACCGATGTTTATTTCCTTCTTAGGTTCTAGAAGAAGAATAATTATATGGTTAATACTTTTTTATGAGAGGAAATTGTTTTACAGTTTTTTACTTAAAAAAAAAACTAAATTTTATCTTATTGACTTCCATTGTTTGGTCACATAAAATAGGATAAAATGCATTTTCAACCCTCAAACTATACCTTGTTTGGAACTTTGGTCCCTAAATAAATTTTTTTTCGCATTTTGGTCCCTTAACTAACATTTTGTGGCAGTTTGCCCCCTCCATCACTTTTAGCGTTTGTAAATTAAAAATTATCAAACCTCAAATGACTTTTAACATTTTAGAAAACTTATCTCAAGATCATGAGAAAATAAAAACCAAAATTATTCAATTTTTTCTTAGACCGTAAATGAGAAAAAAAAAAATATGAGCATGAAATATTTAATTCATAAGATATCAGGTAAATATATGCAAAGTGACATATGACTATTTGATGTTATCATGATACTGCAAAGGAGATTAATGTAGGTAGTTGGGAATGTCTTTGAGATAAGTATAGGGAGAATCTATAGGGAGAGAACTTTGGTGTATTTTATGTAATGAATCACTAACCCAATACCTTGATGGGCTCATCACTTCGGCCCGCTTAAACCCAAGTTATTAGAGTAGCCCACTTGGTGTATAAGTACAACACTAATTTTCTATAACTTTCTGATGTGGGATGAGATCTCACAGTCTCTCCCACTTGAATATGTGACGTCCTCGTCACATGGCCCAGTTGGATCTGGGCCTTCCCTCAGGCAGAGCGGTATCCCATACGCCCTTCTCTGGGGCACGACTCAAGTCCGCATACTTCCGACTAAAGTCTGCTCTTATATATACCATTCTTTAAAGACCATCCAAATGAACCACTAACTCAACAACTTGACGGGCTCACTACATCAGCCCTTAAAATGCTTTAAGTCCAAGTTGCTAGTAGTAGGCTGCTTGGTTCTATAAGTACCACACTAACTTTCTATAATTTTCCGATGTGGGACATGATCTCACATTCTACTTCTAAGCTCTCCACCTAAGTTGTTCATTATTAGATTTTTATTCTTAAAAAATTACAGAGTCCATTGGAAGAAAGTACTAATAAAATAAATATCTAAAATATAATGATTATTTTGAATAACCATTTCAACAAAAAATCTACTTTTAATTGTGTATTTTATTAATACTTTGAGTCCATATATCAATGATATTAGCTAATTGTAGGAGTCCATTTGTTGATGATATTAGTTAAACTTAATTAAGTGGTGAAATTGACCTACAAAGTCTCTCATCGAGACCAACTCACTTCTCTCTCCTTAACGTCTGGTACCATTGCCCCGCCACTCTGCCTGTCTTCTTGTGGCCGGGTCGGGTCATTCTTCACCCCTGTTACAAGGGAGACCTCTCTTCACTTACCGACCCCCCAGTTAGTTCCATTTCTGGGGCGAAGCTGAGCACTCGAGGCATAAAGGCCTGCGGTGATTATTAACATGCTTTTCCAGCCCATATCTTCCCACCTCTGGTCACATGAGCTTTCGAGAGCCCGGCCCAGATTTCATCGATGGGTCAAAAAAAAAAAAGTGCCATACCATATAAAATGTAATTAAAACTATTAAAAAAGATCACTTAAATGAACGTGCGCCTATTTATAAAAGTTTAAACACTTAAGAGTGCTGGTGCACTTGTATATATTAGTTTCACATAAAAATTAACTTTTTTGCTCATTTGACAATAAAGATATTCCTTATTTTTAAGTTCAAACCTTCATACAAGCGGTTTTTTTCGTGAAGTTTCTGTAGCGTTTGGTTGAATTGCATAATTATTAGGTATGACCTACAAATACATCATTTTTTAAGTCAGCAAGTTATAGCATAGTTAAAATTTGATATTATTATGAGAACCTATACATGTATTTATATCAACGGTTAATTAAAGATAGCTATCAAATATAGTGTAAAATATATATCTTGTAATTGGAATTACTTTTTGTTATCAAATTGTATCCAAGAAATTTTCATCAAGTTGTTCAATTAGCTTTTTTGTATATGCCACCACTATTATCAAAGTAAACTGGCTATTGCCAGGGCAACTTTATTTATTGAAGATCCATATCTATTCTAGCAATAGCCTCTATTGCTTTGGCAATAGTGGTAGCCTTTCGTATATTAGAACCATCATCAAAACTTGTGCCAAATTAACAATTTTAAAAAAAATAAGAATAAGAATAATTTGGACTCTTTTCTGTAAGTTAAATTGCTCCAAATTTAATCTAAATTCAACCATCTAAAAATAATTATTCAATAACTACTGAATTACTCTAAAAAGATTGTATGGTTGTATTTTTTATGTTAAAATTTAAATTACAAATGCCTATTCTCGCATCGGTGTCAGAAGAAAAACACATGCAATTGAAAGATTCATTTTCTATATATATATATATATATGTTGTCAACTCTTTACTCTAATTATTGGTGCTTTAAATAAACTATTACATATATCAATATATATCAATGAAGTTAATATAATTAAAAGTTTGGATATTCACGACAATTACTTTTTTACTAAAAAAAACACGACATTAATCCAAATCCTTAAAATAAATTAAGTAACTGTAACTGTCGATTCCCATGACCTTTTTCTTTAAGCTTAAAATTCCATGAAGGGAAATCAATAATAAACCTAAACAAATAACATTTTCAAAGTTATATGATGTTTACAAATCAAATTTTAGCATTACTTTTCCCTTCCCTTTAATGGGAAAGGACAGAAAAAAAAATATTCAAAGAATAAAAAGACAATGTTTTTTTAATACCATGTAGACAATGTTTAAACTAAATTGTGTATCCGTTGTTATCCTCGTAATCTTGATTCGTAGTCATGGATCATAGAAAAGTTGTGAATACATGACCATTTTTCTTTATTTAGTTCATTTGCTTTCTATGGAGTACCTATTTCTCTTTTCCTTTTCAAAAATACAGCAAGAGAGATCTTTTAGTTATGGTCAAATTAAGTTTCAAAGAATACAAATTTTAAGCAAAGAAAATACACGAATAATTATCGAGCTATGTAACTTGTAGTCATAAATTTTATTGTCAACATCCTAATTAATATACACTCCAAGAATGTGGAAAAGTTATCCCATGAGCCCGACACATAGTGTGACAGCCTATTATGAACCGTCGATCATTGTGGGAACCACCTCATAGGATAATTACTCAAAAGTATGAAGATGCAAGAGTGATAGTAGCCTCTCTCTTGTGGAAAGTTATGTTCATCCCTTCCAACACCTAATCGATGGAACCAGAAAAAGTTGATTTCGTTCTTAAATAAAGTAACATATGATAAACTACTACCGACTGAATTTCCTAGCGTGCATTTTTAAATATCACCAAGTAGACTCTGTAGGTTAAGAAAAATGATTAAAATGCACAAAAATTATAGAAAGTAGCAACTACTTAAAAAGAAAATTAATTTTTTATTCTTCTTCTCATTTTTTTAGGAAGTAAAAAATATGCAGAAGGATGCCACGTAAAAGAGAGAGAGAGAGAGAGAGAGAGAGAGAGAGAGAGAGAGAGAGAGAGAAGAAGAAGAAGAAGAAGAAGAAGAAGAAGAAGAAGAAGAAGAAGAAGACGACAAAATGATAGAGTAATAAAAATTAAATGCTATTGATACCAATGTTTATAAAATAATGGAATAAGTATTACATATATCAGACTATATCAATGAAGTCAACCTAAAACTTTGGATATCAAGTCAAAAACATGACATTAATCCAAATCAAAGGGAAGTCAATAATAAATCCAAACAAAGAACATTTTAAAAGAAATTTGATGTTTACAAATTGAATTCTAGCACTTAACTTTCCCTTCCCTTTAATGGCAAAAGACGAAAAAATAAAATAAAATTATTCTATCCTTTTTAATACCATATTCACAATGTTTTAAAGTAAATTACTCCAATAAGTATTGAGTTGTGTAACTTGTAGTCATAAATTTTATTGTCAACATCCTAATTAATGTATTGCAAGAATGTGGAAAGCTATGTTCATCCGTTCCAACTCCTAATTGATGAGACATAAAAGTTGATTTTGTTCTTAAATAGAGTAACACATGATAAACTATTATTCACTCAATTTCTTAGCATGCATTTTTAAATGTCACCAAATAGACTATGTAGGTAAAAAAAAAATGGTTAAAAAGTACAAAAATTATAAACAGATGCAAATACTTATAAAGAACAATTATTTTTTTATTCCTCTTCGGAATTTTTTTAGGAAGTAAAAAAATATGTACAAAAGGATACCACATAAAAGGGAAAAAGAAAGAGAGAAGAATACAAAATGATAGAGCAATAGAAATCAAATTCAATCGATATGAATGTTTACAAAATAATGGAATTTAAACTCGATCATTGCATACAGTACGATATTAGAATCTTTCAACTCAAAAACATTATTTTCGAGTTACCATAAATTGTTATAGTTCTGAATTTTATTTTTATTTATTTAGTTTGCGTCAATTTTTCCAAAACTCACGAATTCATATATGGAAAGTGTTTGTAGCTAAAATTTGTTTCATCAACGCAAGAAAAATATCTAAAAGTTAGCCAAATTGTAATCAAATCGAAACAAAATGAAGAGCTCTAAAATTGATAAAAGAAATCGATAATAACATATCTTAATCATTGATATCGTAAAGACCGATGAATGTTGAAAAAATTACAGAGAACAGTATAGGGAGAGAAAAAAAAAGATAAAAATTTAGTTTTGATGAGAGATGTGCAACAATATAATTGTAAAATAATTAGTCTATTTACAGTTCTATAACATAAAGAATTGATGATATAATAAGGGTAATGCTAGGGACACAAAAGGGCCACAAAGAGATGCTCAGAAAAGAATGTGTCATCCCATGGGTTGAGTTTAGTGTGGTGGGTCCTACTGTCACATTGTTAAGAATAATAAGCTCACCAATTGTAAAGTGTATCAATTACACTAGATATATGTTAGATTCTGTTATGATCAGTAACACTCTCTGAATAACTAATTCAGTTGTAACAAACTTGAAAAATACAGTCTAGTGCTCTTCTATAAGAGAGCACATGAGAGCTCTCTGTAAATAAATGAAAAAAGAATCAATACAGAAAATATTCAAGTTCTTCAATAAGTCTCTTGTTCAGTTTATGAATCTCTTCATGGTATCAGAGCTTGAGATCTTCCCTGTCTCGCTCATCATCTTCATCGCTCATTAGATCTTCATCTCTAATCAGATTTCTTCATCTATTTCTTCTTTTCTTCATCTATTTCATCATCTTGAAAATTTTTCCAGAATCAATGGTGAACCTGCTACAATCACTCAATCTACCTGGGAATTTAGTGTTCTTCGTATCAAATTTATCATCTCTTGTCAATGTCAGACTCGATCAGACAAACTATATGGTTTGGCAACTTCAAGTAAGGAATGCATTGAGAGCCAATCATTTACTGAAGTATGTTGATGGATCAAGCTCTCAGCCGCCTCGATTTTCAATAGATGAAGAAGGTAATCAAATTCCAAACTCTGAATTTCTTGAATGGACTGATATTGATAATCAACTTGTTAGTTGTATGAATGCCATAATCTCACCTGCGATTCTTCCACAAATTCTGGGAATTGATCATGCTTCTGAAATTTGGGATTATCTAGCTAAGAGATATATGTCCTCTTCTCGTTCACATGTTCACGAATTAAAACTTAAACTACTAAATGCTAGTAAAGATCAAAGCACCATGGATGAGTATCTTGATAAAATCAAGGATTGTGCTGATAAACTTTCAGCAGGTGGATCTCCAGTAAATGAAGATGATCTTGTTCTTTATACTGTTAATGGACTCTCACAAGAATATTCTTCCTTGAAAACCACTCTAAGGGCCACAACTCAGTCAATTTCCTTCTATGATTTACATGCTCTTCTTCGATCTGAAGAAATTCACCAAAATTGTGAAAAAGAGTTAATTGAAATAGGGCAAAAAGTATCTGCTCTAGCAGTAGTTGATAAGAACATGCAAAGCAAGTTATCTTCTTCATCTGGAAATTCTGGGCCTGTTAATGTTCCTCAAGTTTCATCAGAAAACTACCAGAATTTTCATAACTTTAATCAGAATTTTAGGGGTGGTGGTCGAAATAGAAATAACAGAGGAAGAGGAAATGGAAGAAATAATCAATTCAGAGTGTATTGTCAGATCTGTGGAAAGAGTAACCATGTTGCTGCTGAGTGTTTTCATAGGTATAATTCTTCTTTCCAAACTCCTTCTAACTTTCAGCATCAGTATAATTCTAATTCTCAGTCCAATCACAATGCATTCTCACAGTTTCATCCTCAGAACTCTCATCAAAGGCCTTTCAATCCTAATTTTCAAGGACATTCTCAAGCCTATCTAGTTCATACTCATCCACCATCTTCACTCAATTCCACTACATCTCTTCCAGATTCTTCTAATCCAATTTTATATCCTAATTCCTTGCCTCTCCTACCCACTCCTCCTATTCAACATTTTTCTCAGCCTTATGACTCATCCTCACTCAACCCTGCTTCTCCAGCACCACCAGAATGGTACTCTTATACCGACCCTCCAAATCCTCATGATTCCTCTAATTCTGGTTCTTCTGATCCCAATTCTCTTCATGCCTTTTTTACTCATACCTCCTCTCCTTCTCAAGCTCAGTGGTTTCTTGACACAGGAGCTACAAGTCATCTGACTAATGATCTTACTCATCTTCCACTGCCCAGTCCATATCATGGTGTCAATACAGTCTCTGTGGCAAATGGGAATTCAGTTCAGATAGCACATACAGGAGATGGGCTTCTGTCAACTCCTTCTAAATCACTTCTACTCTCCCAAATTCTTCATGCTCCTCAGCTAAATCATAATCTTCTTTCTGTATATCAACTTGCCAGGGATAACAATTGTAGACTCATTTTTGATTCTCAAGGTTTTGTAATCCAAGATAAAGTCACTAATCAAGTCCTTCTTCAAGGACCATGCCATCAAGGGCTCTACTCTCTGTCTCCTACTTCACTCAATAATGTGGCATCACCTTCTCCCACTGCCTTTACATCTATTCAGATCCCACCCACTTGGCATTATCGATTGGGCCATCCTTCTATCAAGATTATGAATCTTATCTCTCACAAATACCAAATTCCATGCTCAATTTCTTCTAACATTTCTTGTCATCCATGTCTAGCCTCCAAAAGTAAAAGGCTTCCTTTCTATCCATCACAAACTTCTGCCAAAAATCCCTTAGAAATTATTCACAGTGATGTGTGGGGCCCCACTTCCACTCTATCAGTTTCTGGTTATAGGTTTTATGTTGTGTTCATTGATGATTTCTCCAGATTCACTTGGCTATATCCTTTAAAACTTAAATCAGATGTTTTCTCTACCTTTGTTTCCTTTAGAAATCTGGTTGAAAATCAATTCACCACCAAGCTTAAGATTCTCAGAACTGACAATGGGGGTGAATATGTGAATAAGCCTATGACTTCCTTTCTTGCTCTTCATGGTATTCAACATCACACCACTTGTCCTCATACCCCTGAGCAAAATGGTGTCAGTGAAAGAAAGCACAGACATCTTCTTGAAACTACTCTCACCTTGCTCAATCATTCTTCTATGCCTCCTAAGTACTGGCCAGATGCCATACTTACAGCAACTTTTTTGATAAATAGGCTGCCATCTTCAGTCATTCAATTTAAGTCTCCTTATGAAAGCCTTTTTCATCTATCCCCTGACTACTCTTCATTTAGAGTATTTGGTTGTTGTTGCTACCCTTGGCTTTTGCCTTATAGAACTTCCAAACTTCAGCAAAAGTCCAAGTGTTGTGTTTTCATAGGCTATGCTGCTAATTCCAAAGGTTACAGGTGTCTTGACATTCAATCTGGTCAAGTTTTTACTTCCAGACATGTTCAATTTGTTGAGAATCAATTTCCTTTTTCTACATCATTCACTACTTCCATGTCTCCTTCCTCATCATCCTCAACTTCCCTCAGTCCTAGCACATCCAGATCTCCTTTTCTTCCTTCCTTTATTCCTCCTCCTACTACAGACATGTCTCTCTCAGACTCACCTTCTTCTACTTCATCCTCTGCTTCTATCTCTTGTCTTCCCTCAGTTCCTATATCTTCCACAGTGTCTATCTCTGTTCCAGACTCTATTCCTATTGTCCATCAGTCTTCTTCTTCACCACCAGGCTCCACTTCCTCTAATTCTCACTCTATGGTTACTAGACTAAAAGCTGGTATTTCCAAACCTAAAAAGCCATTTCTCCCCTCAGCACATGTGGTTACTGTTACTACAGATTCTGAATTTTTAACTACTGAACCTATTACCTTCCATCAAGCTAATTCCTCTTCAGTATGGAGGAGAGCAATGTCTGAAGAGTACAATGCTTTATTGGCACAGCATACTTGGTCTTTGGTTGATTTACCACCTGAAAAATCTCTTGTTGGTTGTAAGTGGATATACAAAATCAAGAAAAATGCAGATGGTTCCATAGCTAGATACAAAGCTAGACTAGTGGCAAAAGGATTTACTCAGACAGAAGGATTAGATTACTTTGAGACATTCAGTCCTGTGGTTAAGCAACCAACTATTAGGTTGGTGATCTCTTTGGCTCTTCATTTTGGATGGCAACTCAAACAATTGGATGTTTCTAATGCCTTCTTACATGGTATCTTAGAGGAAGAGGTATATATGTCACAACCACCTGGTTTCAATGATTCTACTCAACCTCAGAAGGTATGCAAACTCAATAAGGCCTTGTATGGTCTAAAGCAAGCCCCTAGAGCCTGGTTTGCTACTCTTTCCAGATTTTTGCTGCAACATGGCTTTGTCAATAGCCTAGCTGATTCATCCCTATTTGTTCAGCATAATTCCAATCAAGTAATCATCATTCTTGTCTATGTGGATGATATAATAATCACAGGCAGTAGTTCACAGTGCATTAGTCAGTTTGTCTCTGCAATGCAGTCCACATTTGCAATGAAGGATTTAGGGATTATTTTCTGGGAATTGAGGTTCAACATACCTCTTCAGGTCTTATGTTTTCTCAGCAGAAATATGCTACAGATATACTTGCTAAAGCCTCTATGACAGACTGCAAGCCTACTGCTTCCCCCACAGCAGTTAAACCATCTCTGTTATTGGATGAAGCTCCATATAATAATCCTCTTCTCTACAGAAGCTTGGTTGGATCTCTGCAGTACCTTACTATTACAAGGCCAGACATTTCTTATGCTGTTAATAAAGTCTGTCAGCATCTCCACAAGCCTCTCAACTGTCATTTTCAAGCTCTGAAACGAATTCTCAAGTATCTTAAAGGAACTCTACACCATGGCTTAATTTTTCAATCTGGTCCTATTACTTTGCATGGTTTTTCAGATGCTGACTGGGCAGATGATGGTCTGGACAGGAGATCTACTACTGGCTCTTGTATTTTCTTAGGTTCCAACCTACTCTCTTGGTCTGCTAAGAAACAACCCACTGTGGCCAGGTCAAGTACAGAAGCAGAATACAAGGCCTTGGCCAACACTGCAGCTGAAGTTTTATGGCTCAAGCAACTTCTGACTGATCTTCATATTGTGCTACCTAATCCTCCCATTCTCTGGTGTGATAACATCAGTGCCTTGGCCCTAGCAGCTAACCCAATCTTTCATGCCAGAACAAAACACATCGAAGTCGATTACCACTTTGTCAGGGAGAAAATTGCAGCCAAGTCTCTGAAAGTGTTACATGTGTCTTCTCAAGATCAGTTAGCTGACTTATTTACTAAGTCTCTTCTAATTCCAAGGTTTAAAGATTTGAAGTCTCGCTTAATGCCTCTTTCAGTCACTTCAAGATGATTCTGGCTCCCACCATCATCTTGAGGGGGGATGTTAAGAATAATAAGCTCACCAATTGTAAAGTGTATCAATTACACTAGATATATGTTAGATTCTGTTATGATCAGTAACACTCTCTGAATAACTAATTCAGTTGTAACAAACTTGAAAAAGACAGTCTAGTGCTCTTCTATAAGAGAGCACATGAGAGCTCTCTGTAAATAAATGAAAAAAGAATCAATACAGAAAATATTCAAGTTCTTCAATAAGTCTCTTGTTCAGTTTATGAATCTCTTCACACATGAGTGCCACATGGGATGTCACATCCTTTTGTGAGCATTTCTTTGTCACCCTTTTGTGTCTGAAATATTGTCTATATAATAATTACGTCTAATTGGAGTCTTATAAAATTATTAATTCATAATATAAAATTGATATTTGAGTTTTTAGCTTAGTTGGAGTTCCACAAAAAAAAAAAAGAAAAAAAGAAATAAATTCATAAATAAATGCTGACCAACAAAAAAATAAATAAAGAATGAAGAAGAAAAACATTTTGCAAGAATTATACACTCAACACGACTCAAAATAAGATGGGAAGAAACCAATGAAATAAGATTCCCTAAATTAAAATAAAATAATAATAAAAAAAGGGGGAACGTGATACAAGCCTTACAAGGAAACTTTATGAAAAAAATTACAAGTCAAAACTAAGTAGGAAATATGAGCCAAATTCACGAAAAAAATACTGGAAAAAATATTCTCATGGATGACCAAGTAGGCAAGGAGTTCATGTATTGATGACTTGTTGCTAAATTTATCTCAATCATATGTACAATACATGATATATCCAAAACTAAAATGTAAAAATAGTAGGACTCATAGGCGGACCAAAAAAAAAGTGGTATACCAAATTTATTAAAACTCTAGAGAAAACCACTTTAGTAAAAGTGTACCGATTGATAAAAGTGTAAAACACTTATGGGCATCGGTGCACTTATATATATTATAGATTATAGATATACAAAGATTCTCTAAAGAGGGTCACCTTTCTTTTCTTTATTAAAGAGAGAACCTCTGTTTTGGCCATTGGATTGTGTTTAAAAACCGTGAAATGACAAAACTGTCATTAATAAAAACACGATCCGACGGTCAAAACAGAGGTCCTCTCTTTAATAAAGAAAGGACATCCTCTTTATAGCGTGACTGTATGTATATATATAATAAACTAATATATTTGACATACTGGTTGGAGTTATGTCAAATTGCCACATAGGTCTTGAAATGAATTTAGCTTCTTCAAATTTGACATCTCGGGTGCTAGACTCCAATTCTATGGAGCTGTCTCTCCCCCTAGCTTTCCTGAAGATGTTCTATTCTCTAGAATGTATTAAGTAAATAATATTTTTGTTTAGGTTATAGTTCTTGATTTGGCGTTGATTCTCTTGTATGATCCTCCTTCCATTTCAGTAAAATCCTTATTGGTTAGCAGGGGAAAAGAAAAATAAAAAACCTCATGTAGCTCAATCGGAGCTTTAAGTAAAATAAAAAATAAAAAAACAAGAAAGGGAAAAGTAGCTCTCAATCTTTAATATATATTTTTTATTTTATTTATTTTTTCTAGATTCACGCATACAGTTTCGATTTAGGTTCAATGTAGTCCTTTTATGAAAATTGATCTAACAATTTTTTACAAAAATAGGTCATATGATGCACACATGAGATATCATTAGGGGCATAATGGTAAATTTACTAAGAGAAATTGCACTTTACATTAGGGGTGGGCATAGTTCGGGCCAACCCGAAAAACTGACCCGAACCCGAAATTTTAAATTCTTCGGTTCAGTTTAAAACCGAACTGAATTTATTACAGTTCGAAACCAAACTGAAGTTTACACTACAGTTCGGTTTTCGGTACGAAAATATCAACCCGACCCGAAAAACCGAACTTTTTAGAGTATAAAATGTTGACATTTTTATGATTTAGGTTTAGAGTCTTTATTTAGACCACACACACGCCGACGATGCCGTTGCTGCTCACCTCAGTGACCTCACCTCCTCAGTCCTCACTCCTCACCTTCGGCCTTCCAACCCTTCCCCACTCCCTCACCTCAAGTCCTCACCTTCGGCCTTCTTCCCCACTCCCTCAGTCCTAAGTCCTCACCGCACCTCGGACACTCTCCTCATCCACTGGACCACTGATCCACACGGGACCACACACAACCACTTCTCTCTCATCTTAGGCGACCGGCGGTCCGGCGACTCTTAGAGAGTCTCAGACTTTCAGTCTCTCTCTCTCAGACTCTTTCTCTCAAGTCTCAAGTCTCAGTCTCTCTCTTCGACCCGATCCGGGGCGGCGGCAATACACATACACTCTCAGACTCTCGGACTCTTAGTCTCTCTTACATCTATTGATCTATATAGGAAATTACTAATTTCTTAGTTTTTATCTAAATTTTTAGATCTCATGTCATGATTCTCATGTGACATCTTCTCTGTCTCTCTCTGATTATCTGATTCTTTGAATAATACTCTGATGATTTAGGGTTTCTTTGTGATTTACAAATTCGGATTTTGGGTTTCTTATTTAGGGTTTCTTTATGATTTACAATTTGGGATTTAGGGTTTGTTTGTGATTTACAATTTCAGATTTAGGGTTTCTTATTTAGGGTTTCTTTGTGATATACAATTTCGGATAGGCAGTTTCATGAGTAGCACAAATTAAACGCATGTGTGGCATGGAAATGCCTTCGAGGAAGTTCTAAAGGTTCATTACTACTTGTTCTATTGAAGCCCATAGAGTGATTTAATGGTTATAACAAAAATCTATGGTTATAGTAACTTATATCACTAGTTTTAGAATTTACAGGAGGTCCACAAATAAGAAAAAGATTGGAAAATGAGATGACTGATTATATGTCACCTTTTATCTTCCTTTTTTCTACCCCCTAAAACAAAACCTTCCCAAAAGAAGAGATTTTTTTTGGATACATTATGCTAACATTTCTCATATATTATTGATAACTATAGACAATACTATTCTTGTTTGTCGATTTGCATTGGACACCTTTGGCTTTTTTTTTTAATCAATTGTAGATGCCATTAGTCAACTTCTCAAAAATGGTTGAAATCACTCATGGTTTTAAATGACCTTGTTACAAATAGAAGGAAGATGATGTGGGACAAGTACATAGACTTGATATCTCATCTCATGTCATTTATCTTAGTCTTATGTCCTCGGAAATCTTGGCTCTTATTCATAACATGGTTCATCTACATCATAGTTGTAACTTGTAAACATTGAATAACTTAATAGTTAATAAGTTTTACATTGAAGTTGTTTGATAGTAATTTGAAGTAGACTATACTAAGTACTAAGAAAGTATTAAGTAAGTAGACTATAGTAAGTATTAAGAAATGACTGTAATAGCTTAATAGTTAATATGGTTTACATGTTAAAAACTTAAAATATTTATTGACTTGGATTGTTTAAAACAGCTCTATGTCGAATGGTTTGGAGTCATTTTACTAAGTACACTGATGAGAACGGTGATAAGAAAGCGAAATGTAACTATTGTGAAAAACCGTACGCGGCGGAACCAAAAACATGTGGGACTGGTTCAATGAAAAATCACTTGGTTGTTTGTAAGTCAAACCCATATAACCATGATTCTAGCCAAACAAAACTTGCTGGGTTTCAATCAGGCGGTAGTGACACAGGGTGTACAATGGGCACTTGGAGATTTGAGTGTGACGCTGCTAGGAAGGCTCTCGGTGAGATGTTAATTACTGATGAGCTCCCATTTAGTTTTGTTGAGCGTCCTGGGTTTCAACGATTTGTCTCAATTGCATTACCCCCTGACTTCCGTCTTCCATCACGAAGAACTATCAATAGAGATTGTTATGATCTATATTTACAAGAGAAGTCAAAATTGAAATTTTTGTTTAAGGAACCGAATAGGAGGGTTTGTCTTACCATAGACACCTGGTCATCTTTGCAAAGAATCAACTATATGGTTCTCACTGCACACTTTATTGATAATAATTGGACTTTGCAAAAAAAGATTTTGAATTTTTGTCCAATTAAAAGTCATAGAGGTGAGGATATTGGAATTGCAGTTGAAAAATGCATACTTGAATGGGGTATTGATAAAGTGTTGGTCATTACTGTTGATAATGCTAGTTCTAACGATGTGGCAATCGCATACTTGAAGAGGAGGTTTGACACTTGGGGTACAAATGTGTTAGGGGGCAAGCATCTTCATGTGAGGTGCGCAGCACACATTATAAACCTTGTAGTTGTTGATGGTATCAAAGAAGTAGGTGATTCTGTTGCTCGAGTTCGTGGGGCTGTGAGATTTGTTAGGCAATCACCGGCTAGATTAAGAAGATTCAAAGAGTGTGTTGAGTTTGAGAAGATTGAGAGTAAAAAATTGTTATGCCTTGATGTTCCGACTAGGTGGAACTCTACATATTTAATGTTAGACACTGTCGAGAAGTTTGAGAGAGCTTTTGAGAGGTATAGCTTGCAAGATTCAACTTATAACTCTGATCTAATGGCTAGCGAGGGCAAAGGGGTACCAAATGAAGAAGATTGGGCTAATGTAAGGCGTTTAGTTCGATTTTTGGAACACTTTTATCACCTAACATTGAGGATCTCTGGCTCTTTATATGTCACATCCAATTCATTCGTCAGTGAAATTAGTGATGTATTGACTTTGTTGAAAAAGATGCAATCTAGTGATGATATTGAAATGAGTTTTATGGCAACAAAGATGAGAGCTAAGTATGACAAGTATTGGGGAGATCCGGAAAAGATGAACTTATTGATTTTTATTGCTATGGTATTGGATCCCCGACACAAGTTTGGATTTGTGGAGTTTGCCATTAAAAAAATGTACGGTGAATTTGGGGGACACAACCTTTTTTTGTTGGTGAAAGATGCAATATATAATATGTTTAAAGAGTATGAACGACTAAACTCACCCCAAACCACTACATCTTCATCTTCTCGATCATCAACGAGACAATCTAATGTGACAATGGATGTGGAGCCTAATAATAGGAGGAAAGATTTATTGAAGAAAGAGTACAACCAATTTAAGCTTGAAAGTGGGAATGTGGATGCTAAGTCGGAATTAGATAGGTATCTTGGTGAGGCTACCGAGGAAGATGATGATAGGTTTGACATCTTGAAGTGGTGGAAGGTTAATTTGCCTCGTTTTCCTATCCTTGCACAGATGACCCGTGATGTATTGGCAGTTCCTATTAGTACAGTGGCATCCGAGTCTGCATTTAGTACCGGAGGGCGTGTTCTTGATGCATTTAGGAGCTCCTTGACTCCGGAGATAGTACAGGCCATTATATGTGCTCAGGATTGGTTGCGTCCCAAATCTCGCCAAGTTAGTGTTGAGGAGGATTTAGACAATCTTGACAAAGTCGAGGAAGGTAAGTAAATAAAATTTGTTGCCAATTTTTTACAACACTTTATATTTTTTATGTACTAATTAAATGTGTTGCTAATTTTTTTTTTATTTGTAGAGTTATTGAAAATTGCAAATGACTCAAGTGTTGTAGATCTTTAAATGTGGTGACTCGGGAGCGTTGTAGTCGCCTACAGCCTACTTGCCTGCTTGAAGTGGGGGAACTTCTACTTTCAGACTATATTTTTATTTACTTAGTTCATGGACAATGTGTTATGTATAAAATGTTTTTATTTAAAACTTTGTGTATGGTTTATTGTGGACTTGTAGTTGTGGTGATGAGTCTGATGACAGTTGACCTCATGGTCGTGTCACGACTCACGTGTGTTTGGTCTTTGGTTATATGGTATCATCGTATTATGCTATTATGTTGTTTGTGGTTGTCTTGTTGGTTATTTTAGTCTAGTTACAACTTACAGGTGATGGTTTTGTTGACCCCATAGGCCTCCCATACATGTTTTATTCATGTTTTATTAAATTATTATGCTTATGGTTACAGCATGTCTGCATACAAGTGATGTTTTGACAGGTTATCTGGTGACTCTGGTTGTGTTATATTTGTCAATAGATCATTGCAATTTTTTTGTCCAATTATAAATTTATAATTATTTTTTGTGGATTTTTAATCACTGTTCTAACTTCTATGCACATAAAATTGACAAAATAATTTTAATAAAATAAAATTGTATTTTATAGCTGGCAATGGGCATTCAAGGCTGAGAAATTTAGTATTGACACTTTTTGTAGTCACCAATTTGTGTCCTCGTTATATGCTTCTTTTCATACATTGATACATATCCTATCTTGGTAAGAATTTTTTTTCTTTTTGTGAGCATTGAGTAGCAACAAGTTTATTCATATATTAAGCCTTAAGGGGCACCATCCCAAAACAAACCCCACAGAGATGAGAGATCTCCCTTAGACTCAAGTCAGAAGTCACCAAAAAATAACATTTAAAAAATAAATAAAAATAAAAATAAAAGTTCGGCTCACATTTAACCCGAAATTTCGAACCGAACCCGAACTTTATTTCGGAAACCGAACCGAACTTTCGAAGTTTAAATCAGTTCGGTTTTCGGTACTATAGTTGCCAACCCGAACCCGATTAACCCGAACCGAAATTTACGGTTCGAACCCGAACTACCCGAATGCCCACCCCTACTTTACATACCTATAGTGAATCTAAATCTGTCAAAAATTATACGAAAATTTGATGAATGGACTACATTAAAAGCTAAAATGAAACTGTAAGGACTAAAATAACAAAATTTGAAATTACAAGAGCCAACGAAAAATCATACCCAAACTGTAAGGGTGCGAAATAATTTACCCATATACGAGTATCTATTTACAAATAAATAATGTTATCAGTTAATTTTACTATTTTTTGGCCTTCTTGGGAGTAATTGTTTATATATATATATATATATATGTGTGATTTTTTGAAATCTACATAGGTAAAGGTGTCAATTTTACAAAAATATATTTTTTATAAAAATTATATTTTTATTTTTATTTTTAGCTTAAATTTTAAGTTTTTTATGTCTCCATGAATTTCATATTCAATATTGATCTAGTTTGATAAATAATTTTTTTCTGATTTCAAAATAAGTTAATTTACAAAAACGTGTGGATTTAAAGTTATGACAACTTAAAAAAATATAAGCGTAAAAGGTACTTTTGACTAAAACAGTGCAAAGTTCCTTTGGGTGAAACTCTCCTCAGACATCTCTACTGACTCTACATATTCTGACTTTTTAAAGATTTTCGGGTACAAATTTTAAAGTTATCAATATCCTAATCAAGTTCTGATTAAAAACTTTAAAAAAATAATCCTAATCAAGTTCTGATTAAAAATTTAAAAAAAAAAATTCTAAAATCCTAATCAAGTTGTTGAGTGAAGAATTGTCAGTAACAACCTTAGGCACCAAAACGTGTGTATGTATATTATCACAAGAAATCTATTGTGAAAGTAAAACTCAGTACTGTCATTAAGTTTTAAAGATTTTCGGATATACAAACCTTATCAAGTTGTTGAGTAGTGAAGAATTGTCACTAACAACCTTACACTGCTACACACCCATACGCGTGTATATATATATATATATGCATGCATGTATATATATTATCACAAACCATCAACGTACGTGTCTCCAGAAATCTATTGTACGTGAGAGTAAAACTCAGTATATCTAACATTGCTCTGTACTTTAGCATATATAGTCAGGAGCACATTCAGTAATTAATTAATGGAGAAAAGCATACCACCAGGATTTCACTTTGTTCCTACCGACGTAGAGTTAATCCTTCATTACCTCAATCAGAAGAAACCGGGCGAAGCTCTGCCGTGTGGTTCTCATGTGATCGAGCGCGACGTATATGCCTCCGAGCCATGGAATGTATTCTGCAATATTCAAGGAGACCCATGGGAGATTGTGAATACATATGAGAAATCAGATAAGAAAACTGCTGAACATGTAATCTATGTTATAACCACGTTGAAGACGCTTAGCAAGAATCGGGTTTCTAGAACTGCGGGCTGTGGGACATGGAAAGGCCAAACGACGGGCAAAAAAATTGAAAATCAAAATAACGAGGTTATAGGTTTTAAGAAGATGTTGGTTTTCGAAACAAAGAAGAAAGATATAGAGATTGATGAGAACAATACGCATTGGATCATGCACGAATATTCACGTAGTGAGATTGTGCGTGGTGGTGATCATGTGCTTTGTAAAATAAAAAGAGTTGAATTGAAGAAGTCTAATAATAAGAGAAGATTTGAGGACATTAGTGATCCATATGTTGATAATTTAGGCGAAGCCCAGGAAGTCGTGAAATCACAAGAAGAAGAAAATCCATGTGTTGATATTCATAGAGCTGGGTTTAGCGATCCATGTGTTGAAGCCCAGGAAGTCGTGAAATCACAAGAAGAAGAAGAAAATCCGAATCATGAGAGTTTTGATGCCACTATACATGTTCCGGACATACCACCATTACCGGACGACTTAGATCTGGATGATATTGATTTTGTTTTGGATGAAGATTGTAATGCATACATGAATGTTTCAGACATGTCTGCACTTGATCATACATGTTGTGGAAATTTAGGGGAAGCCCAAAACATCATGAGATCACAAGAAGAAAACCCCAATGAAAAGAGTTTTGATGCTTTAGATGCCGGCACTGCTTTGCCAATGACACAAGTTCCGGACATATCACCACCATTAGCAGACTTATTTGATTGGGACGGATACATTAGTGCTTTAAACAGTTCATTGTACGACATTGATGATTTTTGAATAGGGAATTGGATTGATCCAAGTACATATCTAGTGGTTGATGATCAGCAACTACCAGCAGCCAATGTGAGTCAGTCCTCACCGTCCGATCAACCCAAAAGCACATAAACAATTGGATATTGCAGAGCTTTAATTGCCCTTAATTTGTTCTGATTTTTCAATTCAAGCTTTGTGTTTTTAGCTTTTTCATCACGGAACACGAAAGGGAGTAATCTGTGTTGTTTACTAAATGATCCGTTGACCAAAGATTCTTGATTATATTAATACAATTCTTTATCAAAATCTGATGTGCTTTTTTTAACTTGTTAGGGATTCAATGCCACATTCTTGATGATTGTGATACAGCAATTTATTTATCTATTGTTATTATTAGTATTATTTTTTTTTCTGATGGAAGTATTTATTGTTAATTGTGTTATGCTTGTTCATGTTATCCTTAATTTCCTTTCTATTTTGTAGTTTTATGTATAACATCATAGAGGAAATATGTTCCTATAGCAAATCTGGTTTATATATAACATATCATATGGGGAAAAAAATTCTTCTTCTTCTTCTTCTTCTTCTTCTTTTGTTAAGCACTCCAACTATGGCAGAGAGAGAGAGAGAGAGAGAGAGAGAGAGAGAGAGAGAGAGAGAGAGAGAGAGAGAGAGAGAGTAAGCTGCTCTCTTCAATAATCCCCATCGGAGTAGCCTATGCATATTTTCTAAAACTACTGTCACAACCAATAAGTATCCGCAATAGAGATGCTTAAATATTGTATAGCAGATATGTACTTGGAGTAGCCTATGAATGAATGATTTTTGGAGGAAATAAAGTGATTTTGCCAACGGAATTTCACGTACATTGGTCATTCTTTCTAAATTAATTATGCAGCCGTGGATGCCAAACTTTTTCTGGGAAAATGCATAAGAATATGGTTCACGTGTGAATGCTGTCACTGCCTCACTACGACTTATTCCATGGGCTCTGTCCCCAGCTCGTGATTATTCTACATTACTCTGACTGGCCAATGACCGTTTGGAACTCAATTGGTTGCTGATCATAGTCTTCACCCATTGAGGAACTAGTTACACTTTTTCAGTACATTTATATGGCTGCAATGTATATAAGAATCCCACAAGACAACAAGTGGATAGAAGAATGCATTGAACACATTTGTGTAAAGAATATATGAACAAAGTGATGTGTTTTCTTTTCTTTTTACTCACTTAACTTGAACCAAACATAGTCTCAGTAACCAAACAAAAAAGTTTATAAATCCGCAAACCAAACAGAGCTTAACAAAAACTATTAACTGCAGAACTCTAGGAAAGAAGAAGGGAAATGGCATAAACAATTTCTCACAGTTTACCTTAACCAAACAAAAACAAAAGGGTTCGCTTCAATCCTTCCTTTTTCTTTTCCTCACTAAATCAATTAACCAAATAGAGAAAACCAATTATTAAACTTTTTCTATATACCAAATGCATACAATACATAGAAGAATACGAAAAGGGGAAAAGTGGGAAAAAAGAATAAAGTTATCACAATTTGTGTAAAGAAAAACTGAATAAAATAATGGGTGGTTTTTAACTTCTAATGGTAGTATCAAACTTTCACTTCCCTCTTCAGAGCCGTTAACCGAGCTACAAAATCATCATAATCTATCAACTTTTGATGCACTTGGCCTTTCGGGTTCACCTATCCGGTTCAAATGAAGACGTTTGAAGATGTCCTTTCGTTGCCTCATTTCGAGCCATTGGGTCCGAAGGAAGAAATCTAGCTCTGGCTAAGTTCATATCAGTAACAACTTCTTGTGATGGAGTCTGTTTAGGCGTCAACTTGTTCTTGACTTGCTCACAAGGCAAGTTTTTTGTGCAGTAGTATATTATAAGATTATCCAGAAGCTTTTCTTCTTCTTCCAATTGATCAAGAATGTCTTACATTGAGAATTTTAGGCCATGTTTGGCATCTTCTTGTTTCAGCCATCTGCTCCTAACTGATCTTGGTTTCTGCTTATCTTCCCATTTGATTTTGTGGGTCCTGTCTCTTCTTCTTTGCCGACAGCAATCTTGTCATCACCATCTTCCTTGGAAGCATTTCTCACTGAATTTGAGTTCTTCTCTTGGCCCTTTTGGTCAATATGAGGATTTTCAAGCCTTACATGACAGAGATGATCTTGGTTCACTCTTTCTTGGACATTGTTTTCTGTCTGGCGGCCCATTTCATCGGAATCCTTAAGACTGGTCCTGCAGATGATTGCATTTTGCAACAAATATGTAAGTTTTTGGGAAGATGTTATTGAAATGTACATTAACTTGTAGTTATGAGAAAATGACAACCAAATAAACTGCAGGAAAGGAAAAGAGGATCTGCCAAACATCTGGGAAACTTAATTCCTAACCATAACTCATCTGTCAAATTTTTTTCCTCCCTATTTTGGGTCCAAGTACTCTTAAGGCCTTGTTTGGTTCATAGATTTAGTGAGGGAAAATTGAATAAAACACTAAAGAAAATACTTTCTTTTGTTTGGTTAATAGAGAAGATAATGAGGAAAATAAGGAAGGAAAAACAATAGAGTTGAAAATAAATTAAGAATTTGAACCTTTTGATTAAATTCCCTTCTTTTTTCTTAAAGTTCATATTATATTTTGCAAGTTTTGAATGTTGAAAACAATTGGGAATAGTTTCCCTTTTCCTTCCCTAAGTGTGCAAACCAAACGGAGCCTAAAGAAATCCCGCAATTTTCTTTCCAATTCCATCATACAAATACTGACACTAAGGAGATTATCCAGCCAAGCTTACTTGTTAAATATCAGGTGCATTATACAACTTCTGCTCCAAAGCCTTTGGAATTCCATTCGAGATCAGCCTCTATTGCTATATCTTCCATTAGTTGAAGCCTCATATCATATCCTTTGTACGAGGCATTGGCTTAAACTTCTTGATTAACTAGACACAAGCAATTAGCCTATCAGTTGAAGAAATTGGTGCTTACATAAACTAAGGCCCGTTTCTCAACAGCTTTTAATTTTATTTCCCGCTTGGCAACAGTTTATGGAGTCTATAAGTGATACTGGAACTCGAAAACTCAAATGAAACTACTTGGCAAACTAGATTCGGTGATTCAATCAGAAGTAAAAAAAAAAAAAATAAAGTGTCAATCGCAAAAATTTCAATTGGCCGACAGAAACACAAGCTGTCCATTAAGTGGCTATTATTCAATGCTCGATAAAATTAAAGTAAATATTACTAATTTTAAGTGTTAAAAATTAAGCTAAGGTGTTATAGACTTATAGTCAACAAGTAGATTATTTTCAATAGAAAAAAATATCGCATCCATTGAAATTTTGTTTTAGTAGAATTCTTCTACTTAAAATTTTCAATATCTTTTTGGCTATTTTTCAATGTTATGTGGTGAGTCCTTATACATTTTTAAACATAATAAAAAAAATTATGTATTGATTTCAACACTTAATAGGGTTGTCAAACATACACTATGTATTGTGGGTTTTGGTCTTTTAGCTCAGCATTGAAATTTTTAGGCTCTATTTGGTTCATGAATTTTGTGATGGAAAAGAAAAAGGGAAAGGAAAACTAATTCCTTTATGTTTTACCTTGTGCTTTGCTTATTCTTAAATCACATTATAAATTAAAACTTTCTAAAATATAGGTGTAATATATAAATAACGGTAGGGAAATGACATGCAACATTCAAAACGTTTGATTTATTTCTCAAATTATCGTTTTTTTTTTCCTCCTATTTTCATCATATCTTTTTTGTTGACTAAACAAAGGAAAATATTTTGCTCTATACTTTATTTTATTTTCTTTTCTCTTATTTTCTCTCACTAAATCCAAGAACCAAACAAACCATATTGCTTGTTTGTATCCATCCAATAAAGTCCCAAATAACATAGTGTCAGCTTTATAATTTAGGGATATTTACATGTCAGTCTACTTTTTGTATGAAATTTAAAAGTCAGTCTACTACTTTTTAAAATTTAAAAACATCAATAATAATTAAAAAAAAAATTAAAAAGTCTTCAAAAAAATTAAAAAAGTTAAAAATTTTGAATAGTTCTTTTGTGTTTAATTATATTTTATGTTTTTAATGTTGTGAACTTGCACCAAAAAATTGTAATGATTACTCCAAATGTTGTGAGGAGTTGCACCTGACTTTGAATTGAGTTGCTTTCCGTGTTCAGAAGAGTTGCTCCAAAACGTCATGTAAAATTTAATTGACTTTTTAATCTTACAAAAAAATTGGTTTTTTTTTTTTTTTTGGAAAAATAAAAGATTGACTTTTAAATTTTATACTAAAAAAGTGGACTGAGAGTTAATTATCCCTATAATTTACATGAAGTTAACTAAAATCAGAATTTATAGAATATTTATGCAACATGTAACACAAACGTCCGCTGTAGCACAAAACTCAATATGGATATGTGATTTCCGGGTTCGACTCCCGGCAGTGGAATTCCTTCTTTTATTTTTTGTAGGCTTCCCTTCTCCACAAAAACTAGGCCTTGTGACTTCAAATTCATGTTTTTTTTTTTTTGTTTTTTGGTTGGGTTCAGAAATATGACTTATCTTAGGGCCATTTTTGCATAACATTTCATGCGATTCAATAGTAAAAAAAAAGGATATTTATGCACAGTTGTTAATGTAGTTTTTAGCCAATTGCAAACTTTTGCGATATTAAACATTTTTTTTAGTGGTGGTGGGGCTTTGGAATCATACAAATTTTTTTTTTTTGATAAGTTGGAATCATACAACTTAATTTGGCAAATAGTTGTATATTAGCTTTTGGAGTTCATAAGTTATTATTTTACCCTAAAAGTTATTGTAAAAAGAGTTCTATAACTTCAATTTTGAATGGTACCCTGCTAGAGTATCTCTAATTGTGGAACTAAAAGAAGAGCCATTTCTTAAAATTATTTTTTTGGTTCCTCTAAGTTCAAACTTAGTGATTCAATGGTGGGACGAGAACAATATAATGGCCAAAATGGGTCAAACTAGGTATGTGGTGTTGATGGAGAGGAAAAATGAGGGGTAGCCATTAAACTAATATTGTGGTTCTCAGTTTTTTTTTTCTTTCATTTTTTGACAATGAAAATTTAAAACGTGGTTGGTAATCATTTTCTTTTTTCTTTTTTTCTTTTTTTTTTTTTCTTTTTGAAAACAACAATGAAATCGGGCTAAAAAATAAAAAATAAATAATTAAATAAAAGGAAGAAATAGAAGAAGAAAGAAAGTGATTTTCAATTTTATTCTGAGAAAAGAAAACAAAAACTAGGTGATGTTTTCATCAGAATTGTAAACAACTAAAAACTAGAAACATACCAAATAAAGGCTTAGGGTGTTTTTGATAACCCAAGTATTGAAAATAAAAATTATCAACAAGTATTTTTCTTCAATGTATTTGATAACATACCACTTCGCTGAGAAAGTTGCCAAAAACATACCACAGACTTTGAGTAAAAAAGCTTTACTGAAAAAGCCATTGAATGTAGTTTATTTCAGTATTTGAAATACTATTTTCAATACTAAAACTTCAATACCTATTTTTCAATATTTAATTTTTAGTTTTATCAGGCTCTTAGTTGGCAGTTACAAAGTTAAGTTATGATGTCCACATAATCTGGGCTTAAAAACACCAGGGCAAGCCTGAAAAAAAAAAAAAAAAAGTAAAAAAAATCAACAAAATAAAAGTGAATTTCCGTTGGCTGTGTCAAACCCGGAATTCACAGTTCCTATACAGTCTACAGAGGTTTTTTTTTTAATTATATAAACACTTAATCTAAATTTGTAGGTCAAAGTTGTGAAACTCTTTTAGTTACTCTTTTTAATTTGAATATAGTTACGAAGGGGAGTGTTTGGATATTGATAGTCCAATTAAGTTTTGAAAATGAAAAGGTTCAATACTTGAAAAAAAAAAATAACAAAAATAGGCTGAAAACATTAAGTAGTTAAGTTTTAAAAATATCAACATGGATCTAAGTTAAACAACGGATAATATGTTTTGCCCATCTATTATACATATATAAAAAGCAATGCGAATTAATTTTTTGCATTGCGGTTTTTAGCTTTTGTTTTTATTTTTTTTAAAATGAAAAACATGTTTGGAAATAGTTTGTGTTTTTCCCTTTTTCTTTCGGAATACAACGAAATTGGGCAATTAAGAGATTTTTAGTTTTTGTTTTTGTAAAAAAAAAGCAAAAACTAAGTTATGTTTTTAGAATATTATTTTTTTAGCAAAATTAAGAACCCATCCGACTTATTGCCAGGTTCAAATCAGGAGTATGATAAATCTCACAGGGGCCACTGAATACCCTACTAACTTAGTGGACTAGATAAAAAGCTTATGCCTTGAATAGGTGGCCATCCCATGAGTGGGACACTAGACCTAGGAAGTACTCCCAAAGATCTATTGTTAGACCACAGAAGGAGTTAATATTTTTAGAATTGTAGAAAACAAAAAACTAGAAATCCCTGCCTTAAGTTACAAATTTTCAGGATATATAAACTAAACTAAACTAAACCAAACCAAATCAAACCAAGTCTTGTGTCCCAATCATCTTCTGGACATATATATATATATATATATATATACGGTGAGGCTCTTAAGTGAACAGAGTTGAGTGAACTTATACAGTGAACATGTTTTTTGGCCTAAAAGAACCTGCGGGCTGCCCTGCTGACCCATGGGGTTCTTTTAGGCCTAAACACCATGTTTAATATATATATATATATATATAAGGAGAGGCTCTTAATTGAACTGGGTAAGTGAACTAACCTAATGAACAGGGCTTTTAAGCCTAAAAAACCCGTGAGTCAGCGGGGCGCGCGACGGGATAGGGTGTGGGGCAGCCTGCTGATTTTTAGGCTTAAAAGCCCAGCTCACTGGGTTAGTTCACATACCCAGTTCACTTAAGTGCCTCTTCCATATATATATAAATATATATATATATATATTCTAGGGTACAGGCACGTGTGTTGCACATGCCAATCCCCTTTCTATTAGCTTTGTTGGCTTTTACAATTTGGCTACTTTTACAGTTTACCAATTTTAAATCTCCATCTCAATTGTCTAATAATTTAATAAATTCATGAAAAACAACAATGTCATTTTTTTTGTAACACCCTGATACGCCCAAAAATATGGGCGGTTTCCTACTCAAGCTAGAAGACTAATGGAAAGTGCATCTATTTCCTAATCCAATTGGGAAACCCCCACAATTAATGTCAATCAATCCTAATACGATTAGGAAACTTACTTGATTGGTGTCAATCACACCCCAATAGGATTATATTTCCTTATCCATGTATGAGTAGGTCTCTTACATCTATAAAAGAGACCTCTCACCCCCCATTGAGGGGGCGGCCAACTCTTTAGTCTACACAGCACCTCTACAAAATTCACCATTACATGCATACACCCCGCCGGTATTACTGGTAGTGTCGCCCCTCTTTGTTGGCTCACCAGGCCCGCCGGTGATCTGCTAGTGAACGTGCTCAGACACACCCGTGGACGTAGGTACCTTCATTAACAGGGCCGAACCACATACAAAAAATAGTCTCTCACTCTCTCTCTCTCTCTCTCTCTCCTAAAATTGCTTTACTTTACTCTTACCAATTTTTGGCATCATCAGCTTGGCGCCGTCTGTGGGAAACGACAATTCTTCTCATCAACAAATTCTTGACTGATCAATATGCCACCAAAGAAGGGTAAGAAGGCTGCGCAGCAGTCCGACCGGGATGTTCCTTCGGCCCCGGCGTCGACTGCAGCAGTCCTGACATATGAGCAAATCATCGCAACCCTCACACAACTCTTGGAGGGCCAGAGTCAAATCCAGCAACAGATCGAAGCACTGCTAGCCCAGCAAAACAATCCTCCAGTGGCCGGGAAACGACCCGGGAACATTGCGTACGGTCGAGAACCGATCTTGACCAGACAACGGACCCGAGCCAACCCGTCCCATTTTGAGGATGCCAGAGACATCAACAGTGGGCGTGCCGCCCGAGAGGAAAGGCAGGAGCATATGGCCCGGGAATCAGTCCAGGGTCACTCGGTCAAGAGCCAAGTTGTCCCTAGGCGAACGGTTACCCGGAGTCATAGCCGAGCCCGATCCCAGAGGACAGCACCCTGCCATGAAGAAGCCTCTTCCACCAACCCGACCAGCTCCTCAGATACCGGTCGGGAAGGAGTGGAAGCCCGAATCAAGTACTTACAGAAGCAGATCGACAGAGTGGCCAAAAAGCTTGGTCAAAACCGTGTTCCGAATCAAGCCAATACCGAGACAGAGTCACCATTCTCCAGCCAGATCACGAGGTTCTCTATCCCGCGCGAATTTAAGCAGCCTCGGCTAGATTCATACAACGGCTCGAAAAGCCCGGTCGACCACGTCTGGACCTATAAGGCTCAGATGGCCCTAGCCATCAACTCCGATGAACTACACTGCCTAGCCTTCCCCAGCACTTTGAAAGGCCCGGCCATGCAGTGGCTCTACTCCTTGGAGCCCCGATCGGTCTGCAGTTTCAAACAACTCAGCAAGCAGTTCATCAACCAGTTCGCCGGTATGTATGAGCGGCCAAAGCCAGACATGCAGCTACTGACAGTCAGACAACGGAATAATGAGTCCCTCAAGGAGTTCACCGACCGGTTCAACCAACAGAAGCTTCAAATCTGCAATTTGAACAAGACAATCGCCATCATAGCCTTCTGCTCGGGAGTTCAACACACCAAGTGCGCCGCGTCGTTCCACAGAAACCGACCGGAAACTTTGGTTGAGCTCTCTGAGAGGGTTGGAAAATATATTGACACTAAAGAGTTTCTGAAGACCAAATACACCGGGCAAGAAAGCAACGAGTCTTCCAGAAGCAAGCGAAAGTCCCGACCCGACCTCCAGTTCACATCGGTCAGGATCAAGCAGTTCCGGCTTTGCCTTCAGCACATAAAAATTAGGAGCCCGACGATCCTGATCCGACCCCCTGTCTCCATCATTTTAGATGAGTCCGACTACAACGGTACTTGCCTGATCACTACGTGAGGCTCCACCGATTGTCAGAGAGCTCATCCAAAGACCTCGGGCCTAACCCCGAGGCATCTAAAAAGACCTCGGGCCTAACCCCGAGGCATCTAAAAAGACCTCGAGCTCCGAACTCAGGCACTAAAAGACCTCGGGCTCCGAACCCAGGCACCAAAGACCTCGGGGTCACGCCCGAGGCACCGGCTTCGCTTAGGTCCAGCCGACGATGGAGGCAAACCTCCTAGGTGGCTGATGATGGCAAGCTTCAAAAGACCCTACAACCACCATGTTCCAGGTCGGTTACCTACAGATCATAGCCTCTGTAAGACCCTCGTCTTAGCGAAAGCTTGGGGGGCAAGACGGCGTAGTGAACTAAACAGGTAATCACACCGGGTATTTACAGGCCTCGCGGATAACCAAGTCAAAATCTTGGACAACCCGAGCACCTACAGTACTCAGAGGCATTAACTCCGCTTAGGTCCAGACCGATGATAGAGGTGACTAAAATCTCTTAGGTTGGCCGACGATAGAGGAGCAAAAGGACCCTAAAGCAACGTGATTTAGGTCGGCTCCACCAACATGGTCAAGCTCTTCTCCCAACAGTCTTGACGGAGGCTAATTGGGCAGAAGACAACCATCCTAGGGAGCTAACATAAAAAGGACCCTAAAGCAATACGCTTTAGGTCGGCTTTTCCAACATGGTAAAATCTTTCTACCCACAGCCTTGACGAAGGTTTACGGGCAGAAGATAACCATCCTGGGAGCTAACTCAAGCAAAAAAGACTCCGAAGTAGGCCGAGTCTCAACTCTCGGTCACTTCCCGAGCACTCAAAGACTCCGAATTAGGCCGGGTCTCAACTCCCGGTCAGTTCCCGAGCACCTAAAAGTCCCGAGCTAGGCAGGATCTCAACTCTCAGCCAGTTCCCGAGGACTCACCAGGCTCAGAAGCCCCGAGGCAGCTTCCTCAAGCACTCAGACAGTGGCAAGTGGCATCAACTAATTTCCAAACTTGCCCCGATATAGCATCTGGCCAATCTTGGAAATGGGGGGCAGCTGATACGCCCAAAAATATGGGCGGTTTCCTACTCAAGCTAGAAGACTAATGGAAAGTGCATCTATTTCCTAATCCAATTGGGAAACCCCCACAATTAATGTCAATCAATCCTAATACGATTAGGAAACTTACTTGATTGGTGTCAATCACACCCCAATAGGATTATATTTCCTTATCCATGTATGAGTAGGTCTCTTACATCTATAAAAGAGACCTCTCACCCCCCATTGAGGGGGCGGCCAACTCTTTAGCCTACACAGCACCTCTACAAAATTCACCATTACATGCATACACCCGGCCGGTATTACTAGTAGTGTCGCCCCTCTTTGTTGGCTCACCAGGCCCGCCGGTGATCTGCTAGTGAACGTGCTCAGACACACCCGTGGACGTAGGTACCTTCATTAACAGGGCCGAACCACATACAAAAAATATTCTCTCACTCTCTCTCTCTCTCTCTCTCCTAAAATTGCTTTACTTTACTCTTACCAATTTTTGGCATCATCACACCCTATATTTTCAATAATTACTAAATGTAATTTCAAATGTATTTTCTACTATTAATGTACGTATCTTTAAATAAAATACCTGCTGCTAGGCTAGATTGTATTTTCAAGGCGGTGAAAATATTTACTTTCGATTCAACTGTATTTTTATGCAACCGAAAAATTATTTCCTACGTTAATAAAAAAAATTTCTGTATTTTTGTGGTAATCATCGCGCCGCGAAAATACCAGTTTATGAATGAAAATTGTTCGTGCTGTGATTAAGCTCCCAGAGATTTGGGATTCTCCGCCAATCAAATTTGACCTTTGCTTTAAGTTCATTTAAAACAACCAATGAAGGTGTTAGGCTTGTTTGGGAATGCTATTAGTCTATATGTTAATTATATTACATAAGTTATTTTTCCAAACACTCAATAGATTTCTAGACAACTTGCTTGTGCCTTGTTTGTCAATGCTTACATTGTGTGTGTTGTGTTAGTGTCATAAGCTAAATTTTCCAAACACCTTAATTATGTGACCCCTAGCTTAGCTATATGACCTCTATAATCTGTGTATATACCTTATATACCTATATATGTGCTGCATATTTTGTGTAATTAGAAATTTGAAGAACAAATTTGATTTGTTGAGTGAGAGAGAACCTACTTGGCCTCCAAGTAGTTCAAATTAGTTTTCTATATATACACTACACTCTCACACACACATTCAACACATTTACAAAGAGATTATAGAGAGAGAGAGAGAGAGAGAGAGAGAGAGATGCAGAGAAGAAATTTATAGAAATTATTATAGTGAGAGAGGCTTAACCTCCATAGCTAAAGCTTCAAGTGGTTTTCTTATTTCTTGATTCTTTCTCAACAAAAACTTCAAGCTTTAATCACAGTGAGTATTTTAAACTCACTTAGAATGTATTATATACTTCCTTTACTGTTTATGTGAGTAGGATTATAAAACACCATTGATGGTTTTGTCCTTGAAGCTTGAAACTTGAAAATCATGGTTTTTCCAAAGTTAACCAAATTTTATTTTTGATAGATAATAATGAAAGATTACAGTCCCTAGAAACTATATTTAAAGTTCTAGAGCTTAATTCATTCATGCCAGAAAGTATATTAGAAATGAAATTTCGTCACCTCTCGGTTTTACGTGAAATCCGAGAGCTACAATTCGAATTAGTTTGATCTGATTGCATATTTATGATCCTTGCGGAATAAAATAGAGACAATCGTATTTTATATGTCATGTTTAAGTTCGAAATTAAAAATGGGTCAAAATCAGCCTTTGAAATCAAAATAGTGGAAAAAACTTAAGAAAAAGATATCTTTGTACTTTCTCGCACGAGCGGGCGACCTGAGTTATTTTGATTAATCTGAAATTTTTAAAAGGGAATTGAAAAAGACGCTTATTGCGTGCGCGACCTGCGTGAGTGACCCGCTCGCGCGACCTGGCATTTTTACATTTTCTGTCCGTTTTCATATAATGTACTATTTGGATGAAGTTTTAAATGTTTTTAAGTTACTATTTAGAAGATATGCTATTTTAGAATCATGTTTTAAAAGATTAAGTTAAAAAGATAGATTAAAGAATTGATCTCTCGCGTGCTAACGTTAATGTTGATTTCCAGTCATTACGTATTCCCGCATAAGTTATGTGACATGCATATTAGAGTCGAGTTGACATGCATGATAGAGTCAAGGTTGAGTCGACATACATGATAATGTCAAGATTGAGTCGACATGTATAGTGTGATATAATGGATCAAGGCAATAGGGATTGTGATGATATGGAGTTAGGGTACCTTTGAAATACGACGATGACAAATTGGACACTCCCTGGCACTCGTGGTAGTGATATAGTGTATGACGCCGAATTGGACACTCCCTAGCTCCCGTTGTAGTACTATAGTGTATGACGCTGACTTGGCACTCCCTGGGGCCCGTGGTAGTGCTATAGTGTGTGGCGCCTAAGGACACTCCCTGGTACCCGAGTCTGGATACAGAGCTAGATTCTCTCTAGTATTTTCGAGACGGATTAGGTACTATAGTGTGAGGCAAACTGGACATTCATTGGTACCCATCACTACACCAAATTGGCCGAATTGTCACACTTATTTTCGAAAAATTTGTCACGGTTTTGGATAGTGACAAATTTTGTCACTATTTTAAATAGTGACAACATAGAAATGGTGACAAAACACAAAATTGTCACAGTTTTGGACAGTGACAAATTCTGAGGTAGTTTGTCAACACTAAATGGACCAAGTTGTTCGGGCAATTTGTCACGGTTTTTAACAGTGACAAATTTTAATATACACCAAATTGGTTGAATTGTAATGCACACTCATTTTGGAGTAATTGGTCACGGTTTTGGACATTAGCAAATTTTGAGGTAAATTTTCACTCTTTTAGACTATGAAAAATGTCCATCTCAGTCACATAATTGTCTCCTGGTAAAGAGTAATGATACACCCACAACTACATCCACACCCACAACCACATCCAGCACTTTCTGACCCTTGATTACCCCTAATTCTGGAGGGTCCCACATAGATTCCACATTGGATGCACTAGAATCAAGGGTCAGGATGTACTGGATGTGATTGTGGATGTGGGTGTGGGTGTGGGTATATCATTACTGCCTGGAAAATATGTTTTCGTTTCCCCCCATTAGAGTTTTCATTTCCCCCTCTCTTATGAAAATTCTAGCCCACCCAATAAATACAAAATTAGGGCTCACTTATTTTGTAAGCCTCTCACAATCTCTCACTGACACTCTCTCAACCATTCTCGTTCTCACTCTCTCTCCACCCAAACTAGCGCCCACCATCTCTCTCTCTCTCTCTCTCTCTCTCCAACCACCACCTCCAGCTCAAGTGAAGGTTTTTCTTTCTATTTCTAAGGTTAAGGTTTCTATTTATGTTCAACTCTTATTCTTCTTGATTATTTCATTGTTTTTCCAATGGTTTGAAATGTTGTGCTAGGGTTTGAAAAAGGTAGGGCTTGATATTCTCAAATATTCTCCTTTTTTTTGGCTTCTTTGTCTATTTTGTGATACCAAATGACGATATGGAAAGAAATACATGGAGACTGAGACTGATTAGAGACAAAGTATGAACTTTAACTTCATTTTTTATTTTGTTTTTATGTTTTTCCTTTTAAGTATATTTATTGATTCTAATAGAGTTTTATCTGATCCAGATGTAGATATCAAATCGTGATGCAATGCTCAAGCTACAGGTAAGCAAATCATTGGAACCAATTTTAGGTTTGATTTAGTTCTCTATATCCAAGGTTAAGTTTTTTTTTTTTTTTTTTATTATTATTATTATTATTATTATTATTATTATTATTATTATTATTATTATTAATTGTTGTCTTTTTTAAGCTTTGATTTTGAAGAATACCTTTGTAAGCATCCTTTGTTAAAGTGTTTAGGGCTCTAAGTATCCTTTCAAATGTGTGATTGTTGGCTCTTTTTTAACTCCTAGCTAGGCTTTCCAGAGGAACTACAATACCTCCTGTTAAGCCCTGCCCACACTATTCCTCCCCACTAAAAAGAGTGATTGAGAATCTCGAGAACCTTCTAGAGGATTTGATATGGATGTCACTTGCTTTAGAATCATCAGTTTCCTAATCGAATAGGATAGAAATTCCCGGTGCAGGCCAACTCGGGATAGAAAGAAAATTTTTTTCTTAAATTTTTAGGGCTTAAGTTTCTTGAACAAACTCTGTACATCTTAGTTTTTAACTATTTTTTTTCTCCTTATTCTCTATTTATTTTTGTTCCAGATTGTTGATACCGTGGTGATGCTTCCATCCAGGTACCATTTCTGCTTCATCAATCCCTTGGTTGGTCTTGAATTCCATCTTTCTATCATTGGTCCTTCATTTGATATATTTTTCAAATGTAAAGCAAATATATATATATATATATGTCACGCCCCGACATAGCATAAATAAGGAAAGCGTTTAATTTACTTTATGGACCCGTAGGTCGCGACAGTTTGAAGGATCGATTCCGTCCCAAACGTCGAACAACAATAAACAATAATCAGAGTAGAGCAAACAAAGCTTACAAAATTATTCTAACTTATTACATCTTATGATACAGGGTCAACTAAGGCACAGACCGCCTTGAAACAAAATAATAACTTAAGGTCTATTACAGTCTTCCTTATTACAAAATCAGTTCATAATTTCAAAACATATAAGCTTAAAACATGAAATGAAGATAACAGTCTTTCTTCCAAGTGGTCGTTCTCAGTTAGCATAGTCATATTGATGAGCATGTTAATAACCTGAAAAGCCTGAACACGAATGTCCAGGACGCATCAACGTCGTCAGCTTCAAGAAGCTGGTGAGTATTAAAAACATAACTTTAAATGTAAAACATACCCATTTACCTTTTTCCATTTTCAAATTTGTAAAATCAATAGCTTGACCATAGAGAGAATTCAATTTATAAACCAACGAAGAATATATATACAAATTCGTTCATTCATAAAGCACATGATCGTGTATGAGACAATGCACCACACTCATCTTGCCGACTCTTTTCTCTCGACAGACACAACAATCCACTATCTCACTCCAGTATCTTTGAATCACTAAGGTAGCCACACTTTAGCAACGGGGTGCCAGGGAATGTCCAGTTTGCCTCACACTTTGGTCCGGGGTACCAGGGAGTGTCCAATGCCTCACACTTTGAATACCTAATCCGCCATGCAAATACCAGAGGAACCCTCACGCAGTATCCAGACTCGGGTATCAAGGAGTGTCCGTAGGCCACACTTTAGCACTACCATGGGTGCCAGGGAATGTCCAAGTCGGCTTCACACACTTTGACGCTACCATGGTCGTCAGGGAGTGTCCAATTTTGCCACCGTCGCATTTCAAAGACACCCTCGCCGCAATCTCAATCACAACACACTTTGGTACTCACTTACCAAGGAGTGTCCACAACACAATCTCAACCGCACTCACTATGCCACACTGACCATTACTCTTTTCCATACTGACCAACACTCACCATGCATGTACAACTGACTCCACATGAATGATATGTGACTTAATACAGAAATATAAAGTACTGGGAACGATAACCATAGATATACGAGAATATATCAAATCTTATATGAAACAACCGGTGAATTCATCAAAGAATGCTTTAATATGCTTTTATCGCTATTAGAACACAAGTGGGTCTACTTTGAAGCAATGCCCTCAAAAATGAGTTATAATTTTTGTACATGAATTACATACCAAAAGAAAGGTCTTTGAGTGTAGTTTCCAACGCTTCAAACCGTGCGCGATTTCGAGTTTTCTAGAGGAAGTTATGGCCGTTTTACTAAAAGTTGTCAGTGCTGAAAAAGGTCAATCGATAGGAACATATGTCAATCGATTGGAACACATGTCAATCGATTGGAACTCATACCAATCGATTGGAACTCATACCAATCGTTGGCATCAGCAGTTTCTCCCCTGTTACGAATTTAAGGCTGATTTTTGACCCATTTCTGCATTCTGCTTCAACCAAGACATATAATATATGGATTTCTTCATTTTTCCGCAAGGATTACGAATATGTGATCGGTTTTGACTAATTTCAATCGTAGCTCTCGGATTTCACGTAAAACCAAAAGGTGACAAAACTTTAAATCAACGGTACGTCGCGATACGGATGAATTAGGCCGTAGTATTCGAACCATAGCTTAATGGGACTAAGATCTTTCATTCCCAATTCACAAAATTGATTTTGGTTAAGTTTGAAAAATTACCATTTTTGAGCTTCAAGCTTTCATACGAAAATTAATAATGGTGTTCTTCAAATTAGACTAAACTAACAGTAAATAAATATGAGATTACATTCCAAGTGAGTTTAGAATACTCACTGAGGGATTAGATTGAGAATTTAGATACCGAGAATTTCCGCCGTCAATTCTGTCGTGGTGAATTTTACTCCTCTGTTCCCTCTCTTGAACTATATATATATATATGTATGTGTTTGTGTGTATATCTTATATATACAGTTGGTGTGTATGTTTGATCTTGAGAGAATCAAGGGAGAGTTGAGAGAAAATTGAGAGAGATAGAGAGCTTTAGAGAGTGAATGAGAGAACTGTGAGAGATTTTGAGAGACAAATACACACATATATACAATCTGTCCAAATTGGGCTCCAAGCAACCAACGGGTATTATCTCGTGTGGTGAGCTTACGTGCTCCCACACCCAAATGCAGTAAAGACGCAGTTTTAAAACATAGCTGATATTTTACAGTTGATATAAAACATACAGAAAATTTCTATTATCGTAGGAAATTAATTTCGGTTTGGACACAAGTATAGATATAGTTTTCAAATCTATAGAAAGAATTTTCTATATTTATGGAAATTATGGTTTGGCCCCAAAAGAATTTTAAATATGAAATATCATAAAAAATCAGATTTCAAAATATGAGAATTGCAATTTATATCAACACCAAGAATACCAATTTAAATGTGAAATACAAATTAAAATTAAATGAAATGCAGGTTGTCACAATATATATATTGCATTTGGGAACCAATTTGGGAAACATAACATTATTCTTATAATAATTGAGTTTAAAGGCTGGATTCATCAAACTCTTATGATAAATAATTGATTTAATTGTGCTCGCTATTCAAACGGGAACAATAACTTTCTGTCATGGCCTTGAATTCCAAGTTTCCGAGCTTAAGGTGTTTTTTTATTTTCCCCTTCTTCCTGTTTGCCTCTCTTAAGATTTTGTTTCCACCAAATCAAGTAAATATACCACATAGGTGTATAGGTTTGCCTATTACTCGATTTTGCTTGTCAAAGATACGTGTAGACACCCCAATTTTGACCAAACGTCAAATTCAGGGATTGGTTACCTCTAAAAGCCAATGATGACGATGACCGGTGAAATTCGAAGTTTTTCCAGAGAATTCAAATTCTTCAAAGATTCTTTGGACCAAGTTTCAAAAATAAAAAATAAAGAGAAATTGGGTATTCGGGAGAAACTCGAACGTTAAAGAACGTATGAGAAAGTCAGTCTGGGGATTTATCCTAAAAAAGGAGGGAGAGAAAATGAAAAGAAGTTTTGAAAAGAAAAGAGAAAAGGATAGAAGAAAAGAAAAGGAAAAAAGAAAGAAATAAAATGATACATTAGAATACATACCATGCATATGGGTATATTCTAATGAAGTACATTACAAATATAAGTACATTAGTATATACTTTACTAAATAATTAAGTTTATGTTAATATATATTTTGAAAATTAAAAAGAAGCCAAGAATTCTGTTAGCCGCGGCACGCGACGAAGCCGGCGGCACTCACTGAGTGCCGCGCCGGCATTCACTGAGTGCCGCCCGGCAGTCAGTGAGTGCCACCCGGCACTCAACAAGTGCCGCCGGCAAGTCGTCGAGTGCCGCGCGCTGTAACAGACTGTTTTTCTCACATGTTCTAGAAAAAAACTTTGCACATGGGTTTTCACCCGTATTTACCCATTTAACCTTGTAATGTTGGTCTATATAAACAGACCTTCATCTCCATTATTGGGACTTTTCACTTAACCTTTGAATCAAAATTGAGATATACAAGAGATATATATACAATAGAGAGAATTGAGAGAGAAAAGGAGAGTTTTTTTGAAGAATTTGAAAAATAGGAGAAGAATTTGAAGATTTTTGGAAGAGCTTCACAAGAGATAGAAGAAATCTTTGAGGTCATAGAGGTAAGCTCTCAATCCTTGATAGAATTGGGCAAATTCAATCACAAGTTCATAGTTCTAGGATCTTTACACATTTTCAAAACCTCTCTTCCTACCTCATTTCATCACACACCACTTACAGCTTGTGATTGAATCTCATAATATTTCATTAATTTGGATCTAATTGATGCCTTGGGTTTAAGATAAGTTTGATTTTGAAGAACTTGTGTTCCAATTTCTCTTAGTAAACTTTGATTCTTCATTTCTATTTTCTTTTTGAGATTCATAAAACTTTATGTATTCCTTTGAGTCCTTTTTGAATTCAATTCCTTAGTTTCCTATAGTCTCATGATTCATATGGAGATTAAGAAAAACTATAGTCATGTCTACACATAGTTAGTGGGATTCAAATCTCAACTCATGATTTGAATCTCCTCACTAAGAATCTTACGGGATTCATGCTATATTCCATAGAGGTTTATGTAAATTTTGATCTCATTTAGTCTCCAAGGACCATTAATTTGAGAGGGGATTAGGATGTCATGACTCTATATTCCTCAAGGATCATATGTTTGAGAGAGGAATTAGATGTAGATTTTCATAGTTTATATTCAAAATTCATGAGATTAAGTAAGACCTTAGGATTCTCTTGCTATGAGATCTATGATGGAAATCCATTAAGGCTAAATCTATGAACCTCTTCATGTTTCATTATTTATTCCAATAATTATAGTCATACTTGATCCTAGTTCTCTCTAGAATCATGTATCAAGTTTGATTCGAAATATGAACATCAATTTAACAAAGGTACAGTGAATCCATAAACCAACTGTGATCAAAGATTTTTTATAAAATCATGGTTCATTGGAATTGGATGCGACAAATTGGAGGATGTTCATAACTCATTTAAGTACCTCTTTGATTTTTGTTTTAATGAAATTCCATGTTTAAGATGGTTTGGTCTTGTGATTTCAAAACAAGCAACTCTCTGTCCAAAATTTCAGAACAGTAAGTCCGTTTTAAAATTAATACATTAGAACCTTAATCGAACTTCCTTGGCCTCTAATAATTGTTTCTAAGTAGTTCAATGTGTTAGGAAGGTGTCCTAAAAAGATCTAAGTGTTTCTCATTTGTTTACTATTTTTAGAAAATCATACAAGATCTCTGGACAGAGAGTTGCAGATTCATGAGTGATGTCTAGTGTTTTCCATATTCCTAGAGATCTAACCGTTAAAACCTTGAATTTTTTTTTGGGTTAGAAACTAGACTCACAGAGGCATATCATACCCAAAATTCATTAAGATCCAACCGTTGGAAGTATGGTTTTTCTATCTTTGAAAGTCAGGTATGCTCTCTGTAATTTATGAGAAACAATCACTGTTTTTGTCTAGTCTCATTGATTTTACCTTAAATGGTTTCCTAATGTCTTGGGACCCAAATCATGTCTTGAATAATGATAATTTAGCTTAAATCCAGAGGCTAAGTGGTCAAAATTAGTGAATAAATTCATATCTCATTCTTGTTCATATTCATTCAATCATTCATGTATATTGACGCTTATGATTAGAGCTAGTTCTTGGATAAAATTGGACTTAGTTGAACATAATTGAACATAAACATGGATTATTTATGATCATGTTGGGATTATAGAACCCCTATATGGACATTACATTGGCTCCTAGTTGAGACTTGTATATCTATAGAGGTGATATGATCTCAACTAATTGGAAGGAATCCATAAATAGGTCAATTCTTTTCCTGCTTGATAAGCTATAAGCTTAGGTTCGATAATTTGATATCTTTTGATCAAGGCATATGTACTAACCTTTGTTTTGTAGCGCATTTGAGGTACAATTTCTCAACCCCTTCTCTAGTTTAATTTACTTATTTGAATTTAATTGATTTTTGACTCCATGTGCGACACTTTAGATTAGGTCTTGCCTTATGTGTATATGTGATTAGAGACATTTTTCCTAGGGTTTCTTTTCTTGCATGCATTACACGTTTCTATTTCACGGCGGGGCCCCGGGTAAGTTCTTTTGTTCCCTATTGCATATAATTTTGCTTGCTAATTGAATTACATGATTTTGAATGATATTTTATCGTTAGCAATCTTACTCCCTTTTAAACATGATTTTGTAATATATATGTATATATGTATTAGTTGAGGGCATTCTTAGATTAATAGTTCGATTAAAAAAGGATGTTGAGTAGAGGCCTATCACGAGATAGGATGAAAGGGGGTGTTTTAGTCTGTTGGGCTCCTTCCCCTTTCATTCCATAATCCCCGGACCCAGTTTATCTTTGGTTTCGCAAAAGATTGGTTTGCTTTAAAATGGTTTCTTAATTTTTCCCTTTAAAAATTAAGTGGCGACTCTTGAATTTGAATTTCAAAAATTGCTTTAAAATTAAAAGTGGGGACCAAATGCCGGTATCCACAATACGAGAAATAGATTCCTGAATTGAAGGTTTAATTGAAACAGAAGTCACTTCTATGTTGAAGGTCTAATTATAGTTCTTCATTTGAAGGTTTGATTTCATTGTTCGAATTGAAGCTGGATGCCTCATGGTAGGTTTATAGTGAATTCATTTATAGCCATTGATTTTTGTCATGTTTGTAATCTTTTGTCCATTGCATGGTTTTATGTGTGCACGTTTTACAATAATTAGAAACATTAGAAAATGCATTATTCCACAAATAATCAATAATTAACCGTGATGTCCTATAAACGAGGGGCAACTGAAAATTTATATCTCAAATTGGAAAATATTTGACAATTTATTAAATTCTGTTTTTATTTCTTAGGGACAACCTAACATTACCCATGTTAGTTATGACATCAACACAACAAACTGCAATTATAACCATCAAAACTTTGAGTTTTAAGTTTTAAGTTTAAGTTATTACAAGACTGTGTGCTCATACATTGTAATGGAATTATACTTTTACTTTTTACAAGTTTCAAATGGCCCTTAAATGAAATAAATATAGTCAACTAAATGTAAGTTTGCATAATTTAATTTCACCACAAATATCAATGAAGTTCTTGCATTAAAATAAATATGAAAATAGTTCAAAGCTGCTATATTAAATTAGAAATGAGTACATCCAACACACTATAGGAGTGGCACATATTGAGGATAAGTTGAGGGAGAATAAACTTAGATGGTTCGGCCATGTGCTACGAAGACCTATAGATGCACCTGTGCGAAAGAGTTATAAGATCTTAGTGCCTGGAATGGTTAGAGGGAGAGACAGATCTAGACTGACCTGAGACCTGGAGAAAAAGGATTCATACAGCTGACCCCAATTGACTGGGACACAATGCTTGGTTTGGTTTGATTTGGTTATAGTTCAAAACTACTAGCAAACTTTTTTTTATTATTATTATTATTTAAATAGCATCAACCGCGACTAGGAAAGGCTGTGGTAAGATGCAAAATGTTGCATTATTGAAGATTATATGAGACTTGGATATGTACCTGGTTTAGGCCATGGTTCAAAACCGAAGAATCATGGCTGTTGTGGAAATTCAGAGGCAATTCAGGATGCTAGAAATGGCCTAAAAATATTTTGATCTTCTTGTTACCATTGTCTTGGTGGTGGTTATTATCATCTTTGTAATCATGAATATTTGATTTGTCGCTTGATATAAAGAAGAAAGTGTTAGTTGTTATTTCCTTGCTGCCATACTGTGTGAATATTCTTATATAGAGAAACTTGTGGCTGGTGATGTATGATGCATTTGGTGTAAGATTACAGGCTGGACGCCAAGCAGAGGTTTTTTTTCATCATGTTCTGCAATCAGTTCATTCAAGGACACTCTCACTTTTGGTTGAATACACACCATAATGAATCATTTGGTATAGCCATTTGTAAATGTATGTTGGCTTTGTAACTATTTTTGAATTTAACTTAATTTGATTAAGTTTTGGGTAGAGTATTGATATTTTCTTTTTTCTCCTTGTAGGTTTTAAAGACATTGTAGCAGAGAAATCAAATGATAAGAGTTAGACGTTACTTCTAATATGTTGAATACCTTAGATAATGTTTGATACACTTATATTGCATTGGATAGTTGTTTTATCTATCTTTTGCAATGGTTGCAAAAATATTTGATTATTTGGATGTTTGTTGGAAACGCTGATGCATCTCTTGTATTATAACTATCATACATAAACCCGCCGGACATACCCACACACCTCCCCAAGCACCAGCCTCATTTTGCCCTCCCTAGGCACCCTCTCAATCAATCTCACTCACATCTATTCCAAACAGATTCTCAAATCTATTCATGTATACATGTGTATATGTGGCTGTGTGTATATATATATAGGGGTATATAGAGAGAGGGAAACCACTAGGAGAGTTAGGAAGCAAACTAACCCAAACATTTTCCCCACCTACACTCTTTGTCTCAAGCACACTCCACACACACACACAAGAAGGCCACCGGAGGAGCAGAGAAGGAGAGAGAAAGAGACGAGCTAGAGAGAGAGAGTCTTGCCGGAGAAAGAGAGAGAGAAACCCCGGACTGTGGTAAGACCCCTACATAGCCCCTCTACTTATTTTGTATGTTTTAAGCATCACACACACACACACACACACACACACACACACACGTGGACCCCAGACACGGGCCAAACACAGCCTTAGGTCCTGGTTAAGTCCAGACGCCATTAAAGCTTCTTTTGAAGCTTAAATTTTAAAACTTAACTACAACCCCCAAAAATGGTACCAAATAGACCCTATAGGTCCCAGATAGAAACCCCCCCCCCCCCCCCCTGAACCGCTTGGAGATTAAACCATGTTTGGTTAACCATGCATAGCATCATTCTTGAAAAACCGAAAAAGAATAATCCCTTTGTAGGACCCTAAAACGCATGAACTAACTAATAAGCTCCTAGTATGTAATAGAGGAGGAAATTCCAACCATTTTGGCGTTAATCTCACCCAACCCATTTACATAGAGAGATGACAGAGCTATGCCCCTTGGAAGTTTTTCAGTGAAAACGCGCCTCGCCCACAGTGGTTTGTCTCACCGGAGAAGATAAAGGAAATGGGTTATATTGTTTACTCATATTAATTCATTCGGGTCTGGTCATAGGTATTGGGTATGGGTTTATTTGTGTGTATAAATGGTAATGGGTTGGGTTCTATTAAGTATAAATGGGTCAGGTCGATCTTTTAAGTTGGTTCGACTTTAGTGTGTAAACGGGCGAACTGGGACGGATCAGGCTGACCCGTGGGTCCTTGTAAATCATTAATTAAGTTATTTTTATATTCATAGCTAATCTATTAATCCTGATTAAGGCCTTAATAATCTGATTAAGAATGATTAAGCTTTTATTTATTCTGTTAATTAAATATTAGTGTTTATATGTATTATTTATTGTCTATGGCATATTAATATATGGTGATAAATAATTCTAAATGATTTTTTAAATGATTCAAAAATAGTTTTAAATACTTAGATTAAATTTTAATATTCTGAAAAAGTATTTTAAATAATACTTTTATATTCTGAAATATTATTTTAAAATATATTCTCTTATTCTAATATCATTATATAGTAATGATTATCATTTACATATATATGCTCATTATTTACTTAGTCAAAATAAATTATAAGAGTTAGTTTTAAATAATAATAATTAGGTATTTAATACCTAACGACCAGTTTAAAAATAGGGAAATGATACCAACTTTACCTAAGACCTAATGCCTTTATTTTATAAATTTTATTTATAAAACCCGAACTGCAGTATTTTAATATTATTTAATTATTTATAAAAGGTCCATTTGGTTATGTTTATTTATTTAAATACCAAACGAACTCCGAAAATTATGAAAAAAAATACCACTAGCCTATTTTAAGGCCTAGCATTTAATAAAAATATTTATGAGGACCCAATGTCTTCCTAGTTCTTGAGTCGCGAGGTGGTGCCATACGGCGGCAAGCCTTATGCTGGTGCAAGCCATTTGTTAACACGTGGCCGCCTAGGGGGGGCTTGGCTAGTTGCCACTGCCACGTGGTGAAGTAGGCATCAGTACTTACAACCTACATGTGCAGTTTGATTACGATTAGCCAAATACATATATTGTACTCCTACACGTCAAATCCTGGCAACATAGGTATCCAACGACAATAAAAGAGTCCATGTAGCATAAGTATAGGTCCCAAAATCAGGAGAAATTAGGTGTTATGAGTTCTTTGGAGGTAATGGCTTGAGTTTCCTTCGGAAGGGCATCTGAAGGCCCAGAATCCTTCATAATTCTTCTCTTTTTAGTTATTTCTATTTTGGAGCTCTGCTTTAGGAGGCATTCTCACGACAGACAATTTGGATAGAAGTGGTAAATTTCTTATCAGCTTGGGAAGTGGTAAAAGATTGAATTGATAATCAAGTTAGAGTTTAAGATTAGCCGTGTTGTGCTTTATAGATTCTTCGACTTTTTATGTATACTAAACTACTACAGTATCAAAAGAATGGTAAAGGTTTGGTTGTCTCCATCTGCTCCTCCTAACACCATAGATTATTGGAGCTTTATCGGAAATATTATACATATGGTTTTGTGCATTTGAGAGGAATGACTTGAGAGACTTTGTTGGCAAAGAAGGAGAGATGACGAAGGATAGATATACAGACACTAGATTGTTGGTGTAGAGTTACAGCAGTTCTAATAGAATCTTCACTAATAGAATCTCTTTATTCCTCAACTTCTTAACTCCCCAATCCAGAATTCGTACTGGTCCTTCGAAGAATGACACATTATCATTCACCTCGATGTCTTCAAAGTTAATCTCATGACTCGGATTATGAGCACACTTCCTCAACATGTTGACGTGAAAGACGTTGTGTACTCCCAACATCTTAGGTGGCAGTGCAAGTCGGTAGGCTACTTTTCTTACACGTTCAAGGATCTCAAACGGTCCAATGAAATGCGGTGCTAGCTTTCCTCGTCCAAATCTGACAATTCCTCGCACCGGAGATACTTTAAGTAGCACATAATCCCCAACATTGAATTCCAAACTTCTGCGACGTTTATCAGCGTAACTTTTGTGTCTACTTTGCGCCATTTGCATCCTTTCTTTTACGATCTGGATCTTTTCATTAGTTTACCGAACTAACTTTGGTCCAAGTAGTTGTTTGACTCCAACCTCTGCCCAACGTAATGGTGATCGGCACGGCCTTCCATACAATGCCTCAAAGGGCGCCAGTCCTAAGCTCGAATGGTGACCGTTGTTGTACGTAAATTCTATCAGCGATAGATGAGTCTCCCATGAGCTCTCAAAAACAATAACAAACGCTCGAAGCATGTCCTCCATCACTTGGTTGACTCGTTCAGTCTGTCCATCAATCTGTGGATGAAAGGCAGTGCTCAAGCTTAAAGAAGTTCCCAAAGCTGACTGTAGACTCTTCCAAAACTCTACAGTGAATCTTGAATCACGATCGGATACGATAGAGATAGGTGATCTTTGTGGTAGTTGGCATGTCATTTGTGTTATGAAAAGTTGCGGGTGTGGGCTAGACCCTAATAATTCATAAAAAATAAACCGTAACTTAGAAAAATACGCGGTCAGCTCCCAGAGTCTTAGAATATTGTCTAGAACTATTCCCTTAAGTTTGGTGATCTTTTGACATAGTCAAAAGTGCAGCTTATCGTTAGGGTCCATACTGGTATAGAAAACCCAGCCTTTTATATGACGGACTCTGATTTGAGTCCAGTCAATGGCGTTAGATTCAGAATGATGTCTAGATCATCATGCTGAGGTTTAGGACCCCATTCGGTAAAATTACCATTTTGCCTCTATTACTAGTATACATGTTAGTAATCCTCCTATGTATCAATATGAATTATAGGGGCCGAAGCTACGCTTGTATTCGCGAACCCGCATCGAGGTGAGTCGTCCTAACCCACTTGGTATATTCTAGAATTATTCTTTGTACATTATGTGAATACCCAGTGCGTCCTGTGTGAACGTGGCTGATAAGTATTAGCTATGTGAATGTTAAGATTTCTATTTATGTAATGAACGCATGTTTAGTTAACTATACTCCATGCTTGTCACGCCCCGACGTAGCATAAATAAGGAAAGCGTTTAATTTCCTTTATGGACCCGTAGGTCGCGACAGTTTGAAGGATCGATTCCGTCCCAAACGTTAAACAACAATAAACAATAATAATCAGAGCAGAGCAAACAAGGCTTACAAAATTTTCTAACTTATTACATCTTATGAACCGAGGTCAACTAAGGCACAGACCGCCTTGAAACAAAACAATAACTTAGTATCTGATACAGTCATCCTTATAAAACAAAACAGTTTAAACTTAAAACTCATAGTAAATAAACAGTTTCTTCATTCCAAAAGCAGCCATTCTCAATTAGCATAGTCGTATGATTCCTCCTGGTTATAACCTGAAAAGCCTAGACACGAATGTCCAGGACGCATCAACGTCGTCAGCTTCAAGAAGCTGGTGAGTATTAAAAACATGACTTTGAATGTAAAACATACCAACTTACCTTTTCCCAATTCCCATTTAAATCTACAAGTTTATTATTGAAGTAAGGAGCTCATTTAGAAGAACATTCACAACATTATTAAAAGAGGGTAATTTAAACAGATGGGACCGTGTATGAGAACAATGCACCACACTCATCTTGTCGACGCTTTTCTCTCGACAGCCACAACAACCCACTATCCTACTCCTGGTCTCTTTGAAATACTACGATAGCCACACTTTAGCAACGGGGCGCCAGGGAGTGTCCAGTTTGCCTCACACTTTGGTCCGGGGTACCAGGGAGTGTCCAATGCCTCACACTTTGAATACCCTAACCGCCATGCAAATACCGGGGCAACCCCTCACACAGTATCCAGACTCGAGTTATCAGGGAGTGTCCGTAGGCCACACTTTAGCACTTCCAAGGGTGCCAGTGAGTGTCCGAGTTCGGCTTCACACACTTTAACGCTTCCATGGGCGTCAGGGAGTGTCCTTATTTGCCACCGTCGCATTTCAAAGATACCCTCTTCCACAATCGCAACCACAACCACAACCACAATCACAATCACAACCACGACCACAACCACAAACTCATACTCAACCACAACCACGACCACAAACACAAACTCATACTCTTTCCACACCACCATTACTCTTTTCCACACAGACTGACACCCATATGCATGTACCACTGACCCACATGAATGGTATGCACTTAAATGAAAACCAAAAATGCTGAATTAAAGGAACAACACGCGTACGGGGATCAATGAGTCATACTACAGTGTTTTAATCATTCAAACATAACAAAATAGAGTTCTGATTAACTAAATACCCCAAACAGAACTTCAACAGTATATAAAAGTTGAACCAAACAGTCCCTAAATGGAAAACAGACAAAAACCACAAACTGCCAGAACTCGCGCGCGCGGGCCGCTCGCGCGAAAGGTCGCTCGCGCGGGCCGCTCGCGCGATATGCTCACTTTTAATTTATAATTAAACTTTTCTGTCTGCCTGAGGAAGTCAAGGTCGCGCGCGCGGATCGCTCGCGCGAAGTGATTCTCGCGCAACCCTCGCTCGCGCGACCAGCCTAATTTTCCTTATATATATAAACTTTCCTCTCTGCCTGGGGAGGCATACCTCGCGCGCGCGGATCGCTCGCGCGAGGGGTCGCTCGCGCGGGCCGCTCGCGCGATATCTCGCGCGCGCGATCGCGGCGCGAGATGAAGCAGAGGCTTCATCTTCTCCGCAGGAACTGCTCTGGTTCAGTGAAACAGGGGTCTTTTTGACCCATTTCAATTTTGTAAGTATATGTGTCATGTTATATATGGATCTTTTCCTTTTTCAACAAGGATTAAGAATCTATGATTAGTTTAACATAAATCAATCTATAACTTTCCAATTTTATGAAAAACTAAAACATGTCAAAACTTAGTTTCTTATATACTTTCTTATATGAACAAATTAGACTTTAAAACTTCAAATATGGCATGTAGGATGTATAATCTACCATATTCATCTCCTAAAACGAATTTAGATTAAGGTTTGAAAATCTTGATTTCAAGCTATGAATTTCCATACGTAAATCAACCATGGTGTTTTTACAAAATTAAACAAACACACAGTAAATAGACATGTAATTACATTCTTAGTGAGTTAGTAATACTCACTGAGTTCAGAAATGGAGAGTTTGTTGAGAAAGAATAAGCAATTAAGAAATCCAAAATCAAAGCTTTGCAAGTTATGGTGATGTGCTATCCCTCTCTATAAAACTCTGATATAACTCTCTGTGTAACTCTCTCTACTCTCTGTGTTTAGTGTTTGTGAAGAGCAGAATGAAAATGTGTGTGTGAGTGATGAAGAGCTTAGTTATATAGAGCTTAAGAACTTGGGCTCCAAGTTGTGAGTTGTGATACTTACTCAACCAATTAACATTGATTAACCATTCTAATTCCTAAGCAATTGCAGATTAAGAGGTTAATCCAAACTGAATTATACTTACGTATATACACTGATGTATATAACTCCCCAATTTTCCAAGAGTCAAGTGTAGATGTATAGGGGTTCACTAGAGTTGTTTGGGAATCTAGCTTTTGGCACAAAAATAACATACACAAGCTAGACATTCCCAAACAAGTGCAAGGCAATCATTAGTTGCCATAAATGGAAATAAAGTAAGTGTCCAAATCGGTCACTTCCAATATCTGGGGAAATTTAGCACAGCGCGGACAGTTTTGGACATAAACTGGTATTTTCGGGGCGCGGTGGTCACCACAAAAATACAGGAATTTCATTTTAACGTAAGAATTGATTTTCTGGTTTTATAAAAATACTGATTGAGTCGATAGAAGTTACTTTCACCGTTTTGAAATACAGATTTGAAATCTAACACAGGTGTTGTTCAATTTTATAAAATTACAGTTTGACCACAAAAGAATTCATAGCTCACAATAAATCAAGGAATAAAATTTAGAACATGGGAAATGAAATTAAATGAAGCAGTCAATACCAAATGAAATTAAATATGACAATGCAATTACAAATTAAATATGAAAATGTATTTTAAAATTAAATGGAAATGCAGGTTATTACACCCTTCCTCCCTTAAACAGGATTTCGTCCCCGAAATCAAGACTGACTAGTCCTGAAATAACTCCGGGTACTTCTTCCTCATATCAGCTTCCACTTCCCACGAGGCTTCGTTCTCGTCATGGTGATTCCACTGAACTTTCACCAACGGAATGTCTTTATTCCTCAACTTCTTGATACTCTGATCCAAAATCTTCACAGGTCTCTCCTTGTAAGAAACGTTATGACTCGTCTCAATATCGTCATAACTAACCACATGTGAGGGGTCTCGTATATACTTCCTTAACATACTTACGTGAAACACGTTGTGAACCCCAGACATCTTCGGTGGTAGCGCCAATCGATAAGCTACTTTCCCGACACGTTCCAAAATCTCAAACGGTCCGATGAAACGCGGAGCTAACTTTCCTCTCTTGAGACCAAAACGTACCACTCCTCGGGTTGGTGAAACCTTAAGGAGTACGTGATCTCCAACACTAAACTCCAAATCCTTCCGGCGTCGATCAGCATAACTCTTATACCGGCTCTGGGCGGTTCTCATCCTCTCATTGACCAAAGTAATCTTTTCGTTGGTTTCTCTAACCAGGTCTGGTCCCAGCAATTCTGAGTCCCCAACCTCTGCCCAACATAATGGGGAACGACATGGTCGTCTGTACAATGCTTCGAACGGAGCCATACCGATACTCGCGTGATAACTGTTATTATAGGCAAATTCAACCAACGGCAAGTGTGTCTCCCAAGATTCTTCAAAATCGATCACACAAGCCCTGAGCATATCTTCCATTATCTGATTAACACGCTCAGTCTGACCATCTGTCTGAGGGTGAAAAGCAGTGCTCATCTTGAGCGAAGTTCCCATAGCTTCTTGCAGACTTTCCCAAAATCCAGAGGTAAAACGCGCGTCACGGTCTGACACAATCGACACAGGTGCACCGTGAAGTCGTACGACTTGTCGTATGTACATCCGGCTCATCTTCTCTACCGGGTATGTCATACTATAAGCAATGAAATGAGCTGACTTCGTCAATCGATCCACGATTACCCAAATAGCGTCATGATTCTGCTGCGATCGAGGTAATCCTACTACAAAATCCATTGTAATGTGCTCCCACTTCCAACCAGGAATAGGTAGCGGTTGCAACAATCCTGACGGTCTCTGATGTTCGGCCTTGACTTGCTGACATGTCAAACACTTGGCTACAAATTCGGCCACGTCTTTCTTCATACCTTGCCACCAGAAATTTCTCTTCAGATCTTTGTACATCTTCGTTCCTCCCGGGTGAACTGTATATCTCGACTTATGTGCTTCTTCCAGGATATCCTTCCTTAACTCTTCATTACCTGGCACACATAATCTATTCCTGCACCGATATCCTCCATCGACTCCCACTTTCCATTCTGTCGGGTCTTTTTCTGACATCTTCACGAACCATGCCTGAAACTTCTCATCTTCTTTCTGAGCTCCAATGATGCGGTCGATAAGAACAGGCTGCAGGATAAGACATCCGAACAATTGTCCTTCTCCTTCTTCAGCACTCTGTACATCGAATTCTGCCAACGTCTCCAAAGCTCGCCACTCTCTAACCATTAAGGAGGCGATCGTCTCACGAGTCTGTCGACTCAACGCATCGGCAACCACATTGGCTTTACCCGGGTGGTATTCTAATGTGAAGTCGTAGTCTTTGATCAGCTCCATCCATCTACGTTGCCTCATGTTCAACTCTTTCTGCGTGAACAAATACTTGAGGCTCTTGTGATCGGAGAACAAATCAAACTTCTCACCGTAGAGATAGTGTCTCCAAATCTTGAGTGCGAAAACCACTGCCGCCAACTCCAAATCATGAATGGGATAGTTCAACTCATTCGGCTTCAGCTGTCTGGATCCATAGGCAATAACTCTGCCATTTTGCATAAGTACACACCCTAACCCCTGATATGATGCGTCACTAAAAATAGTGAACTTTTCATCAGGCTTGGGTATTGCTAGTACTGGTGCGGTTGTGAGTCTCTCTTTCAACTCTAGAAAGGCTCGCTCGTGCTTCTCTGTCCACTCGAACTTCAAATTCTTCTTCGTCAACCCAGTCAAAGGTGCTGCTATCTTTGAGAATCCCTCAACGAATCTCCTGTAATAGCCTGCGAGTCCAAGAAAACTCCGAACTTTTGTAGGGTTGCTCGGTCTAACCCAATTTGATACGGCATCGGTCTTGGATGAATCCACAGAAATTCCTTGAGATGACACCTTGTGTCCCAAAAATTTCACTTCTTGCAACCAGAACTCACACTTACTGAACTTGGCATACAAGTGGTGGTCCTTGAGGGTCTGCATCGCAATCCGTAGATGTTGCTCGTGTTCTTCTCCTGACTTAGAATAGATCAAAATATCATCAATAAAGACGATGACAAACTGATCTAAATAAGGCTTGAACACTCTGTTCATCAAATCCATGAACACTGCCGGGGCATTCGTCATTCCAAACGGCATCACCAGAAATTCATAATGACCATATCGGGTTCTGAAAGCAGTCTTAGGTATGTCTTCTTTTCGTACCCTCAACTGATGATATCCCGACCTAAGGTCTATCTTGGAAAACGTCGTAGCTCCTTGTAGTTGATCAAACAAATCGTCAATCCGAGGCAAAGGATATTTGTTCTTGATAGTTACTCGGTTCAATTCTCTGTAGTCGATACACAATCTGAGTGTCCCGTCCTTCTTCTTCACGAATAACACTGGTGCTCCCCAAGGCGATGTACTTGGACGTACAAAACCTAGGTTCTCGAGCTCTTGAACTTGTTCCTTCAACTCCAATAGTTCTGTGGGGGCCATTCTGTAGGGAACCTTGGTGATCGGCACGGTACCCGGTATAAGCTCAATACAGAACTCTATACTTCTCTCGGGCGGCAAACCAGAAATGTCTTGAAATACTCCTTCGAAGTCCTTGACTACAGGTATAGATGACGCTGTCACCTCTGTACTGACGACTTCGATGTTGGCTAAACATCTCGTGAGGAACATATCTCCCGTAGGGTTACATTGAAAATCAAAGGGTTGATTCTCATTGTTGGGGAATGTAATTCTCTTCCTTGCACAATCCAACTTCACTTGATTCTGAGAGAGCCAATCCATTCCTAGGATTATGTCAAACTCCTTCATTGATAGGACAATCAACCTAGCAGGGATTTCACGGTCTCCTAACCGTAAGGGGCAATCCTTGCACACGTGTCCTAATCTGACTGCAGCTCCTAGTGGCGAAGTAGCCTTCAAAGCTTTCTCTAAGCGATGAGGTAAAATACCCAATCTTCGAATTGTATTAACAGATATGAACGAAAGAGCAGCACCCGTATCAAATAACACTTTAACATGGGAGTTAAACAGAGTTAATGTACCTTCTACTGCTTGCTGATCAGGTTGAGCTTCTCCATAATCTCCTTCTTCGTACACAGCTCCATCATATCCAGCGGCATCAGGGATAACAGCATTCAAGCGAGTCTGTCCCTGTTGACCATAAGTCATCTGCTTAGGAGCAGTACAGAACCTGCTGATGTGACCTGGTTCACCACAGTTGAAGCAGACTATCCCTTGCTGAGTAGCACGCCTTGGTGCCTTGCAATCACGAGCCACATGTCCAGGGTTGCCACAATTGAAGCACTTTCCACTACTACTTCCTTCTCCTACTCGGGGTTGAGTCGGATAGGTAATAGCATGGGCCTTCTTGCTTCCATCGAAATTCCTCTTTTGCCCTTGGGTTCGGTTCATTGGTGGTCTATTCCCAAAGTTACCCCTGTGAGGCGGTCGGAATTCAAATTGTTTTCGGCTCACTCGAGCATCCTCTTCCAAATCAGTAGCCAAACCAACAAGTCCTTCAAACGATTTATCCAAGTGGCCGAGAGTCAAGCGGCGGATCTGCGGTGTCAGCCCTTGATTATACTTGCGGATCTTCTTCTCCTCGGTATCGACCAGGTGTGGAGCAAATCGAGACAGCCTTTCAAACTGTGTGGTGTACTCCTGCACCGACTTGGTTCCTTGCGTCAGGTCCATGAATTCCTTCTCTCTTCTATGCCTCTCTGTGGCCGGGAAATATTTCTCCAAAAATCTCCCCTTAAACGCAGTCCACGTCATCCCCATCGCAGCCCCATTCCCGATAGTAGCTATAACCGAATCCCACCAATCTGCGGCAGCATCGGTCAGCTGAAACGTAGCCAACCTCCTTTTGTCCATTTCGTTGCATTGGACAGCCTCGAACATTCGGTCCATATGTCTTAACCATTGTTCGGCCTTCCAGGGTTCCGCGGTACCCGCAAACTGTTCGGGCCTTAGAGCACGGAATCTTTCTAGCAACTTGTCTCCCGTTTGACGGTCTCTTCGATTGTCGTTCGTATTACCGATCCTTTCTAACCGTCTGATAAACGCTTCAAACATCCCTGTAGGATCAGCAGCCTCGGGCGCTCCCTCGATCAGGTTCCTGTTCCTCCTGACTCCTCCAGCCATTCTATGCATGGTAGTGGTAGTAGAATGAGAAACATGCATGCAACAGTGCTATGAAGTAATTTAAATGACAACAGCATTCAAAAGAGTATATTTTATATATATAACTTCTGTCAAGTAGATACAAAAAGTACGTATGGTCAGATCAATGCCTACCCTATCTATATGGGTTAGGACGCATGCAAGAGTTAATGTTACAAAAATGGGGTCATTGCCCTACACTCTAATGCATGTAATTTCAGTTGCAAAAAGAGATAGAGCTAATAATTAAAAGCAGTAAATATGTACAAGTCATAACTAGAACGTCAATCGTCTCCATAAGCAGCTATCAGGAGATCTAGCGAATCGACAGGGCGAAATCGCTGAACAACGAACGGTCCAACCCCATCATAGCTGTGAGAGGTGGACGATGAAGCAGGTACAGGAGCATCTGCCTCATCTACCATCTCCTCAGGTAGGGCTAGCTCCAGTGCTAGCTCAGCCTCGAGCTCAGCGGCAAGATCGTCCAGACCTATGCCGTCCTCTAAGATCTCCCCACCTACTGGGACCACGTGGACAACCTCTGCATTGTCCTCAGCAATAGGTACCACCGGCGGAGGCATCTCCAACTGAGCCAGGTGGGCATGCACGATCTGGATCTCGAGGGGAAGGTAGAAAGCACCGCTATCGACCAACCGCAGAATCTCGACCAAAACTAGACGCTGAGCCTCTGCGAAATATCGAAGCTCAAAACGGATACGGGTCAGGTCGACTAGGCCTATCACGTGGACCTGGTGCCAAACCTCAGATACTACCGTCGCCACGGCTAACTGCTCTACGGCCGCCTGATATAGGTCAAGGAAAGCTGGGATCACTGCCCCAGGTAACACGAAGTGTCCTCCGAACCTGTCTGGTACATAAAGTGGGGGAGCTGGATCCATACCTGAAAAGGTACTACTTAAAGTCAGAACAGAATAATCTTAGGCGTTTGGGTTCTGAGTCTATCCTCCCTGTCGTATCATCGGGTGTGTAACACTTAATGGAATGTGGAATCGGGTCTATACTGGTAAACCCTAACCTGGCTAAACTATCTTGTGATAAATAATAACCTGGCTCTGATACCACTAAATCCTGTCACGCCCCGACGTAGCATAAATAAGGAAAGCGTTTAATTTCCTTTATGGACCCGTAGGTCGCGACAGTTTGAAGGATCGATTCCGTCCCAAACGTTAAACAACAATAAACAATAATAATCAGAGCAGAGCAAACAAGGCTTACAAAATTTTCTAACTTATTACATCTTATGAACCGAGGTCAACTAAGGCACAGACCGCCTTGAAACAAAACAATAACTTAGTATCTGATACAGTCATCCTTATAAAACAAAACAGTTTAAACTTAAAACTCATAGTAAATAAACAGTTTCTTCATTCCAAAAGCAGCCATTCTCAATTAGCATAGTCGTATGATTCCTCCTGGTTATAACCTGAAAAGCCTAGACACGAATGTCCAGGACGCATCAACGTCGTCAGCTTCAAGAAGCTGGTGAGTATTAAAAACATGACTTTGAATGTAAAACATACCAACTTACCTTTTCCCAATTCCCATTTAAATCTACAAGTTTATTATTGAAGTAAGGAGCTCATTTAGAAGAACATTCACAACATTATTAAAAGAGGGTAATTTAAACAGATGGGACCGTGTATGAGAACAATGCACCACACTCATCTTGCCGACGCTTTTCTCTCGACAGCCACAACAACCCACTATCCTACTCCTGGTCTCTTTGAAATACTACGATAGCCACACTTTAGCAACGGGGCGCCAGGGAGTGTCCAGTTTGCCTCACACTTTGGTCCGGGGTACCAGGGAGTGTCCAATGCCTCACACTTTGAATACCCTAACCGCCATGCAAATACCGGGGCAACCCCTCACACAGTATCCAGACTCGAGTTATCAGGGAGTGTCCGTAGGCCACACTTTAGCACTTCCAAGGGTGCCAGTGAGTGTCCGAGTTCGGCTTCACACACTTTAACGCTTCCATGGGCGTCAGGGAGTGTCCTTATTTGCCACCGTCGCATTTCAAAGATACCCTCTTCCACAATCGCAACCACAACCACAACCACAATCACAATCACAACCACGACCACAACCACAAACTCATACTCAACCACAACCACGACCACAAACACAAACTCATACTCTTTCCACACCACCATTACTCTTTTCCACACAGACTGACACCCATATGCATGTACCACTGACCCACATGAATGGTATGCACTTAAATGAAAACCAAAAATGCTGAATTAAAGGAACAACACGCGTACGGGGATCAATGAGTCATACTACAGTGTTTTAATCATTCAAACATAACAAAATAGAGTTCTGATTAACTAAATACCCCAAACAGAACTTCAACAGTATATAAAAGTTGAACCAAACAGTCCCTAAATGGAAAACAGACAAAAACCACAAACTGCCAGAACTCGCGCGCGCGGGCCGCTCGCGCGAAAGGTCGCTCGCGCGGGCCGCTCGCGCGATATGCTCACTTTTAATTTATAATTAAACTTTTCTGTCTGCCTGAGGAAGTCAAGGTCGCGCGCGCGGATCGCTCGCGCGAAGTGATTCTCGCGCAACCCTCGCTCGCGCGACCAGCCTAATTTTCCTTATATATATAAACTTTCCTCTCTGCCTGGGGAGGCATACCTCGCGCGCGCGGATCGCTCGCGCGAGGGGTCGCTCGCGCGGGCCGCTCGCGCGATATCTCGCGCGCGCGATCGCGGCGCGAGATGAAGCAGAGGCTTCATCTTCTCCGCAGGAACTGCTCTGGTTCAGTGAAACAGGGGTCTTTTTGACCCATTTCAATTTTGTAAGTATATGTGTCATGTTATATATGGATCTTTTCCTTTTTCAACAAGGATTAAGAATCTATGATTAGTTTAACATAAATCAATCTATAACTTTCCAATTTTATGAAAAACTAAAACATGTCAAAACTTAGTTTCTTATATACTTTCTTATATGAACAAATTAGACTTTAAAACTTCAAATATGGCATGTAGGATGTATAATCTACCATATTCATCTCCTAAAACGAATTTAGATTAAGGTTTGAAAATCTTGATTTCAAGCTATGAATTTCCATACGTAAATCAACCATGGTGTTTTTACAAAATTAAACAAACACACAGTAAATAGACATGTAATTACATTCTTAGTGAGTTAGTAATACTCACTGAGTTCAGAAATGGAGAGTTTGTTGAGAAAGAATAAGCAATTAAGAAATCCAAAATCAAAGCTTTGCAAGTTATGGTGATGTGCTATCCCTCTCTATAAAACTCTGATATAACTCTCTGTGTAACTCTCTCTACTCTCTGTGTTTAGTGTTTGTGAAGAGCAGAATGAAAATGTGTGTGTGAGTGATGAAGAGCTTAGTTATATAGAGCTTAAGAACTTGGGCTCCAAGTTGTGAGTTGTGATACTTACTCAACCAATTAACATTGATTAACCATTCTAATTCCTAAGCAATTGCAGATTAAGAGGTTAATCCAAACTGAATTATACTTACGTATATACACTGATGTATATAACTCCCCAATTTTCCAAGAGTCAAGTGTAGATGTATAGGGGTTCACTAGAGTTGTTTGGGAATCTAGCTTTTGGCACAAAAATAACATACACAAGCTAGACATTCCCAAACAAGTGCAAGGCAATCATTAGTTGCCATAAATGGAAATAAAGTAAGTGTCCAAATCGGTCACTTCCAATATCTGGGGAAATTTAGCACAGCGCGGACAGTTTTGGACATAAACTGGTATTTTCGGGGCGCGGTGGTCACCACAAAAATACAGGAATTTCATTTTAACGTAAGAATTGATTTTCTGGTTTTATAAAAATACTGATTGAGTCGATAGAAGTTACTTTCACCGTTTTGAAATACAGATTTGAAATCTAACACAGGTGTTGTTCAATTTTATAAAATTACAGTTTGACCACAAAAGAATTCATAGCTCACAATAAATCAAGGAATAAAATTTAGAACATGGGAAATGAAATTAAATGAAGCAGTCAATACCAAATGAAATTAAATATGACAATGCAATTACAAATTAAATATGAAAATGTATTTTAAAATTAAATGGAAATGCAGGTTATTACAATGCTTGGTTAATAATCGTTGTTATTCCTTCTTAGAATGTTTTACAATTATACAATCACATGAACATTCATATGAACGTAGTCGAATCATGATGTCAATATTGATGTCCGCATGGTTAGTCAAGGAGACTAACCCAACCATATTGTCATACATGTTGAGTGGATCACGGAAGTTCGGGTGGTACAGTCAAATCAATGGGAACAACGATATAATGCTATAGGGCCCTACTAGGTGACGATAGAAAAAGTACCCATTGAAATCACACAAATAATTTCCGTGTCAAGTTTTTGGCGCCGTTGCCGGGGACGGTAAATAGTAACTCTTAGATTACCTCATTCTATCTTCACCTTTTTCTACTTTTCCTTTTTTTTTTTATTTCTCTTTAAGTTTAAAACCTTTTAGGATTTCTTCCCTTTCATGTCCGATAATTATATTGAAGGAATTCACGAAAATCTATTCTACTCATATGATTCCTATAGTTCTATTAATCCTATAGCTACACCTACAGATTCAATGGCTGATAATCAAAGTGAAAATGGTACGAATGCGATCGTGCTTGACGAGTCGTTACGTCCTTTGTGCGATCTTATGCAACCCGACCACGCACCTACGCCTTCTTGTATTCTCATTCCACCCCATGCGGGTGAATTTCAATTTCGCAACGGAATGATTCAACTCCTTCCAACCTTCCACGGAATGGAGAGCGAAAAGGCGTATCTACATGTCAAAGATTTCGAGGATGTTTGCAAAACATTTTTATAGAATTGTCCTATAGATGTGACACGCCTAATGCTATTTCCCTTCACCTTAAAGGACAAAGCAAAAGCGTGGCTACTCACCCTCAAGCCAAATTTGATTTTCACATGGCATGCGATGAACACTGTGTTTTTAAAGAAATTCTTTCCACCTCGCATGACCACTGAACTTAAACGTCAAATTAATTCCTATAATCAAAAGAGCAATGAAACCTTCACTCAAACTTGGGAATGTTTCAAAGATTTGCTTCTCTCATGCCTACATCACGGGTATGAGAAGTGGTGAACCATCAATTTCTTTTATGAAGGACTTAATAGTGAAACGAAGAAACTAGTTGAAACCATAAGCTCAGGCCCATTTCTTCGCAAAAACACCGAAGAGGCAGAAGCCCATTTTGAGTGGTTAGCCGAATATGCTCATGAATGGTCAAGTTCTAAAGACATCTCATGCGCTCAGATATCAGGTGTAGAAGAGAAAAGTATATATCAGCTAACAAGCGAAGATCGCCTAATGACCAAATATGAAGAACTAGCAAAGAAAGTAGAGGAGTTAGGGATGAAATGATAGGGTTCTAGACAGGTTTTACCTGAAGAACCATGCGGCACATGCAATATGTTGGGACACACCACTCAATATTGTCCTAATGTGCCGTACTGTCACGCCCCGACGTAGCATAAATAAGGAAAGCGTTTAATTTCCTTTATGGACCCGTAGGTCGCGACAGTTTGAAGGATCGATTCCGTCCCAAACGTCAAACAACAATAAACAATAATAATCAGAGTAAAGCAATCAAGGCTTACAAAAAAAAAAAAAAAAAAAACTTTCTAACTTATTACATCTTATGAACCGAGGTCAACTAAGGCACAGACCGCCTTGAAAATAAAATAATAACTTAGAGTCTGATACAGTCATCCTTATAAAACGAAATAGTTTAAAACTCAAACAACTAAACTTAATGCATAAAATAAACAGTTTCTCATCCGAGGGCAGCCATTCTCAATTAGCATAGTCGTATGATTCCTCCTGATTGTAACCTGAAAAGCCTGAACACGAATGTCCAGGACGCATCAACGTCGTCAGCTTCAAGAAGCTGGTGAGTATTAAAAACATGACTTTGAATGTAAAACATACCAACTTACCTTTTCCCAATTCCCATTTAAATCCACCAGTTTATTATTGAAGTAAGGAGCTCATTTAGAAAACATTCACAACATTATTAAAAGAGGGTAATTTAAACAGATGGGACCGTGTATGAGAACAATGCACCACACTCATCTTGCCGACGCTTTTCTCTCGACAGCCACAACAACCCACTATCCTACTCCTGGTCTCTTTGAAATACTACGATAGCCACACTTTAGCAACGGGGCGCCAGGGAGTGTCCAGTTTGCCTCACACTTTGGTCCGGGGTACCAGGGAGTGTCCAATGCCTCACACTTTGAATACCCTAACCGCCATGCAAATACCGGGGCAACCCCTCACACAGTATCCAGACTCGAGTTATCAGGGAGTGTCCGTAGGCCACACTTTAGCACTTCCATGGGTGCCAGTGAGTGTCCGAGTTCGGCTTCACACACTTTAACGCTTCCATGGGCGTCAGGGAGTGTCCTTGTTTGCCACCGTCGCATTTCAAAGATACCCTCTTCCACAATCGCAACCACAACCACGACCACAAACTCATACTCAACCACAACCACGACCACAAACACAAACTCATACTCTTTCCACACTACCATTACTCTTTTCCACACAGACTGACACCCATATGCATGTACCACTGACCCACATGAATGGTATGCACTTAAATGAAAACCAAAAATGCTGAATTAAAGGAACAACACGTGTACGGGGATCAACGAGTCATACTACAGTGTTTTAATCATTTAAACATAACAAAATAGAGTTCTGATTAACTAAATATCCCAAACAGAACCTCCACAGTATATAAATTTCATCCAAACAGTCCCTTAACAGAAAAACCGACAAAAACAGAAACTGCAATACCTCGCGCGCGCGGGCCGCTCGCGCGAAAGGTCGCTCGCGCGGGCCGCTCGCGCGATAAGCCCATTTTCTTTTATTAATAAACTTTTCTGTCTGCCTGAGGAAAGCAAGGTCGCGCGCGCGGATCGCTCGCGCGAAGGAGTCCTCGCGCGACCCTCGCTCGCGCGACCAGCCAATTTTCAATTATATATATAAACTCTTACGTCTGCCTGGGGAAGCCTACCTCGCGCGCGCGGGCCGCTCGCGCGAAAGGTCGCTCGCGCGGGCCGCTCGCGCGATTCTTCGCGTGCGCGATCGCGGCGCGAGATGAAGCTGAGGCTTCGTCTTCTCCGCAGGAACTGCTCTGGTTCAGCAAACAGGGGTCCTTTTTGACCCATTTCAGTTTTGTAAGTATGTACATCATGTTATATATGGATCTTTTCCTTTTTAAACAAGGATTAAGAATCTATGATCAATTTAACATGATTCTAACTATAACTCTCCAATTTTATGATAAACTAAAACATGTCAAAATTTGATTTCTAATATACTATCTCATATGAATAAATTAGGCTCTATAACTTCAAACATAGTCAATACATACTATAATCTTCCATATTCATCTCTAAAAACGAATTTAGATTAAGGTTTGAAAATCTTGATTTTTATGCTATGAACTTCATACGTAAAAATCATCAATGGGGATTTACAACATTTAACAATTACACAGCAATTAATATGAAATTACATTCTTAGTGAGTTTAGAATACTCACTGATATCAAAGAGAAGTAGTGTTTGTTGAGAAAGGAAATCAAATGGAGAAATTCAAACCCAAGCTTTGGCTATGGGGATTAAGAGCTTTCTCTATAAATTCCTGTTGTAACTCTCTGTGTAACTCTCTCTACTCTCTGTGTTTGTGTTTGTGAAGAGCAGAATCAAAAGTGTGTGTGTGTGTGTGATGAAGAGCTTAGTTATAGAGCTTAAGAACTTGGGCTCCAAGTTGGGTGAACATTACTCTACAAATGAGTTTAGTTCTAATTAGCTAAAGACCACAAATATCACAGATATAGATACGTATAGGATTGCTGTGAATTTGAGTAGGGGTCAATTAGGTTCATAGGGGTTCAAGCTAGAGTTGTTTGGGAATCTAGCTTTTGGCACAAAAATAACACACATAAGCTAGACATTCCCAAACAAGTGCAAGGCAATCATTAGTTGCCATAAATGGAAATAAAGTAAGTGTCCAAATCGGTCACTTCCAATATCTGGGGAAATTTAGCACAGCGCGGACAGTTTTGGACACAAACTGGTATTTTCGGGGCGCGGTGGTCACCACAAAAATACAGGAAATTCATTTTAACTAAAGAATTGATTTACTGGTTTTATAAAAATACTGATTGAGTCAAAAGAAGTTACTTTCACCGTTTTGAAATACAGCTTCTGAAATCCTCACAGGTATTACTAACTTTTGTAAAATTGCAGTTTGGCCCCCAATAGAATTTTGAATATGAAACATAATAAGAAATAAATTCTACACACAAATTAAAAATAAAAGCAGACAATATCGCATGAAATAATTATAACAGTGCAATTACAATTTAAATATGAAAATGAAATGAAAATGCAGGTTATTACACGTACTTTCAAGAGCAAGCCCCCATGGAAATGAATGCCATGCAAGGGTATAGAGGGGCGGGGAATTCTTATAACAATAATAATAATAACAACCGATGGAGTCACCCCGGTTTTGATTGGAAAAATGACGCTGGGACACAAAATCAATTTCAACAATAGCCCCACAACAACAATAATCAATATCAAGGGCAATACACTAGACAGTCTCAGCCATTCAATCAAAATTGATCAAACAACTACAACCAAGCTCAACCCTCTAATAATCAACAGTCAAACGTGTACGTGCCACCACACAAAAAGGTGCAAGAAGAAGATCCACTCTCTAACGCGAATTCGACACAATAATTAACTCAAATGATGAGTATAATGTCTGCAACGTTAGAGAGAATGGATGCATGACAAGAGGGGTCGAGTGGAACATTTCCTTCCCGGCCACTTCAAAATCGTAAGGGATACAACAATGGTCCCAATAATCAAGAACATGCTAAAGACGTGACTACTCTGAGAGGCGGTAAGATTATAGGGCACAACATGCCTCTCTCTACCCCCGAAGAGTATGAGGAGGACAAAGTGGTTAATAAAAATGAACCTACTACGTAGGAAGCGAAGCCATCTACTAATCATGAACCATTAAATTCAAATGATGACGCTCCTAAAGAAGCAGAAGAAGTTGAGAGGAGGCCCTGAAAGGAACCTGTCAATGACACATTACCAAAATGTCCTTTCCCCGCGCCTTACCCTCAAAGGCTTAAGAAACCCAAAAACGAGGTAAAAAATCAGGAGTTCTTAGAATTGTTTAAACGAGTCAAAATAAACCTTCCACTCCTTGATGCTATTAAACAAGTACCAGCCTACGCTAAGTATCTCAAAGACTTATGTACGGTCAAAAGGAGGCAAAGTGTGAAGAAACAAGCTTATGTCGATTGCCAAGCAAGCGCAATCATTCAAAATGAGTTGCCTCCGAAACTCAAAGATCCCGGTACTCCCACTGTCTCATGTCAAATTGGGAATCAAAGAATAGATAACGCACTCCTCGATTTAGGAGCAAGCGTAAACCTGCTGCCATATTCAGTTTACAAATAACTAGGCTTAGGTGAACTCAAACCTACCCGAGTAACACTACAACTGGTAGATAGGTCAGTCAAATACCCTAGAGGAATACTGGAGGACGTCCTCATTCAAATAGACTAGTTTATCTTCCCGGTCGATTTTATGATTCTGGACACTGAACTTGTGTCTAATCCATGTGCACAAATCCCGGTGATATTTGGACGCACATTCCTCAACACAATTGATGCCACAATAAAAATAAGAAGTGGAATAATGACCATCGTATTCGAGAACATGACTTTAAATGTCAAAATCTTTTCAAATCCCCGACCTGAAGAATACGAGGATGAGGAAGAAGTTAACTACATCAAAACGGTCATTGAAGATGAGGCTGATCTGGTCGATTACAAAGATCCTTTGGAGGTAGTGGTGTCACAATTTGATGTTGTCTACCAACCTAAAAACTCTACCCCATTGGACGGAGACCTAAATTTAACTTGCCTCATGATGGACATGCTAGAGGAGGATAGAGATGAGTGTATGTAGGCAGGGGCAGATTTATGTGTAATGGTAGGGTGGCTCAAGCCCACCCCGACTTTTTGGAAAATTGTATAATTGTATTGAAAAAGAATTTTTTTTTTTACAGTTAAGCCCCCCTCGAAAAATATAAAAGTCCCCTTTAGCATTATAAATTTGTCATATTAGGTCTAAATATATACAAAATATGTATAAATAGGTCCAAAAACCCCCCTGACATTATAAATTTTGTCATATTAGGTCTAAAATATACACAAAATATGTCTAAATAGGTTAAAAATCCCCCTCTGACATTATAAATTTGTTATATTAAGTCTAAAATATATGCAAAATATGTATAACTAGGCCCAAAAAAAAAATTTGGGGGCGCTGCCCCCGAACCCCGGCAACAAGCCCCCCCCTAGAATGATTTTCTAAATCCGCCCTTGTATGTGGGTAACACCATATGAACCATTGCTTCCTAAGACAAAGTTAGTCATGCCCTCAAACTTTCAGTTCCCCGATTTGGAATTAAAAGAGCTTCCTAATGAGCTCAAATATGCTTTCCTAGGGACTGAAAAGACTTACCCTGTTATAATTTCATCTACTCTAAATTCTCAACAAGAGAGTAAATTAATCCAAGTGCTGAATCAACATAAGGGAGCATTGGGATGGACTATTGCCGACCTTAAAGGCATAATCCCGTCTGTCTGCACCCAAAAAATATATCTGGAGGAAGACGCTAAACCTTCGCGACAAATGCAAAGGCATCCGAATCCCAACATGCAAGAAGTAGTAAAAAATGAAGTTCTAAAACTACTGGATGTTGGGATCATATATCCTATTTATGACAGCCCTTGGGTCAGTCCAACCCAAGTGGTGCCCAAAAAGGCAGGCATAACGGTTATTCCTAACAAAGATGGCGAATTAGTACCAACACGCGTCCCCACTGGATGGCGGATGTGTATTGATTACCGAAAACTGAATACTTTGACCTAGAAAGACCACTTTCCATTACCATTTATAGATCAAATGCTAGAATGAGTGGCGGGTCATAAGTACTATTGCTTCTTGGACGGATATAGTGGATATAACCAAATTGAAATCGCCCCTAAAGATCAGGAGAAGACAACTTTCACGTGTCCGTTTGGTACTTTCGCATAATGTCGTATGCCCTTTGGCTTATGCAATGCACCTACTACCTTTCAGCGGTGCATGTTAAGTATTTTTAGCGATATGGTCGAACAGATACTTGAAGTTTTTATGGACAATTTTTCGGTGTTCGACCATAGTTTCGAAAATTGCTTAGACAATCTAGGACGTGTGTTAGCTAGATGTGAGGACAAACACCTGGTACTAAACTGGGAAAAGTGTCACTTCATGGTGACCAAGGGAATTGTCCTTGGCCACATTATTTCTGATAAAGGTATCCAAGTAGATAAAGCAAAAATCGATATAATCTCGAACCTACCTCCACACCAATAATACAGGCACCCGACTAGGGTTTTCCATTCGAACTAATGTGCGATGCTAGCGACTATGCCATTGGTACAGTTCTAGGACAGAGGAAGGATAATAAGCCCTATGTAATCTACTATGCCAGTCGAACACTTAACGAAGCTTAAATGAATTATACAACTACCGAAAAAGAGCTACTGGCAATAGTCTTCGTTTTGGATAAATTCAGGTTTTATCTAATAGGGTCCCCTATTGTCTGTTTTACAGACCACTCGGCCCTCAAATACATGTTATCCAAAAAGGATGCGAAACAAAGGCTTATCCATTAGATACTACTGCTCCAGGAATTCGATATCACAATCAAAGACAACAAGGGAGTAGAGAATGCGGTCACTGACCATTTGTCTCAGTTAACGTTTATTGACAATACTGAACCAATACCGATTAAGGATGAATTCCCAGATGAGCAACTGATGATTGTTTCCAGTTTGCCCTGGTACGCGGATATAGTAAACTATATAGTTACGGGAGAGACCCCAAGTCATTGGTCAAATCAAGACAAGAAATGGTTCCTCTCTTTTGCACGTCACTTCTTCTTCGATGACCCATACTTATTCAACTATTGTGCCAATCAGGTCATTCGACGTTGGGTTCCCAATGAGGATATAACCGTGATTTTAGCTTCATGCCACTCTGAAGCTTACGGTGACCACTTTGCTTCATAAAAGACCGCACAGAAAATCCTACATAGCGGTTTCTATTAGCCAACCATATTCAAGGATCCCCATAAATTTTGTAAATCGTGCCAACGCTGTCAAAAGCTAGGTGCAATCTCAAAATGAAACTCTATGCCCCTGACTCTCATAATCACAATCGAAATTTTTTATTGTTGGGGCATAGACTTCATGGACCTATTCCCGAAGTCAAATAACTGCGAGTATATACTCCTTGCTATAGAGTATATCTCGAAATGGGTAGAGGCAATCCCCACAAAGCGAAATGATCATCGAACAGTTATTTCTTTCTTATAAGAAAATATTCTTTTACGTTTTGGAACCCCAAAGGCATTAATTAGTGACCAAGGAAAGCACTTCTGCAATAGACCCTTGGAGTTTGGGTTTAACCATACTCCAAAGTATGGGTTTAACCATAAAATCGCCTTAGCCTACCACTCACAAACTAACGGGCAGGCAGAATTGGCTAAACAAGAAATGAAATATATCCTAAAAAAATGGTTAGTTCGAACAGAAAAGATTGGGCATATTAGCTGACTGATGCTCTATGGGCATACTGTACCGCGTATAAAACAAATATGGGAATGTCCCCGTACAAGCTAGTGTACGGAAAGGCATGTCACCTCCCTGTCAAAATCGAGCACAAAGCGTATTGGGCGACACGCTCATTGAACTTTGAAATTAAAGATGGAGGTCATCTCCAGAAACTCCAGTTAGCTGAATTGGAAGAAATACGTCGCGATGCGTACGATAACGCCAAATTACATAAGGAAAGGTTGAAGGCTCACCACGATAGAACAATCTTTCGTAAATCATTCGAGCCAGGATAAAAAGTCTTATTATACGACTCTCGCCTTCACCTATTTCCTGGGAAGCTCCGGTCCCGGTGGACAGGACCGTTTATTGTTAAATTTGTTTTCCCACACGGGGCCGTTGATCTCATAAATCCTAAGAACGATGAAAGTTTCAAGGTCAATGGCCAAAGATTAAAACCATTCTTAGAGAACTTCCAACTAGAAGCTGAGCACATCCAGTTGGATGAGCCCAGCTATTCCTCTACTTAAAACACTAAAGAGTGTTCTCACACTGTTGTTGTATTTGTTTCGTTTGCTGCACTTAGTTTGTTTTATTCATTTCTGTCTTTTTGAATGTGACGTTGCTTTAACCTGCTATTCCACAAATTCTCTCCCCTTCAGACTATAAGAATGAGAGATGATGATGTTCACTCAATTGGGTCATGGGCTGACTCGGAATACCAAAACCCTCCCTGGACTACTGAGGAGATTGCTTTCTGCCTTTAAGGGCCCAGGGCAGATGATGTAGTTGACCTGACCCAAGGATACATCCCTTACAATCCTGCTCTCCTCAACATTAATCCTTGGGTAAATTACACAAACCTCCCCTGAAGTTTGCCTTAATTACACGGACCTCCCCTCTTGTTTCAAAAATTATACAGACCTCCCTCGAGGTTTGTAATTAGGTAACAAAACGCTCCCTCCCCTAACGGGCCGTTAGTTTTTTTTACATTAGCCTCCCCTGAAAATTACAATTAGCCCCCCTATTATTATAAAATTGTCATACTAAGCCCCCTTTCTCTTATATTTTTGTTCTAATTATAAAATCCCTCCTCCCTCCTATGTTTTTGGGTTAATTGTTTTAGCATTAATTTATATCATCTACACAAAATACATATAAATAGGTCCAAATTTTTTTTTCCCCAAACAAACCTCTATCAAGCCCCCCATGTATTAATTTTCTAGATCCGCCCCTATGCTTCAAAAGTGGACACTTAACCCCCTGTGATTGTGGACTAAAATGAAATTGTTATGATTTCACTCAAAACTGACAAAAATTCTAAAATTGGTTAAAAATATAAACACTTAACCCATTTTGTGATGTTAATTTTGGGGTTAACGCTCTTTGAGTGAAATTATAACAGTTCTATTTTAGTCCACAATCACAGGGGGTTAAGTGTCCACTTTTGAAGCATAGGGACAGGGGCGGATCTAGAAAATTAATACAGGGGGGCTTGATAGAGGTTTGTTCGGGGGAAAAAAAATTTGGACAAATTTATATATGTTTTGTGTATATTTTGTGTAGATATAAATTAATGCTAAAAAAATTAACCCAAAAACATAGGAGGGATGAGGGATTTTATAATTAGCACAAAAATATAAGAGAAAGGAGGCTTTAGTATGACAATTTTATAATATTAGGGGGGCTAATTATAATTTTCAGGGGAGGCTAATGTAAAAAAAACTAACAGACCATTAGGGGAGGGGGAGTTTTGTTACCTAATTCAAACCTCGAGGGAGGTCTGTGTAATTTTTGAAACAAGAGGGGAGGTCCGTGTAATTAAGGCAAACCTCAGGGGAGGTTTGTGTAATTTACCCTTAATCCTTTTGAGCATATGGACCTCCCTGAAGAGGAAGAAGAACCAGAAGGGTATTTCATTGGGGAAGTGGATGATGCACTCTTAGAACAATGGGAGAACGATTCGATGTGGGAACGATAGGTTGAAGAAGATCTACAGGATGTGGTGCCCGAATGCCATAATGCTGTCTTCACATATGGGGATGACTTCATCGTCATCGAGTCAGTTCCATAATCTATGTGCACATGAGCTATCTATTATTCAGGGTTCAATGCCCGCTACCTGCTAGTGCACATGGTTCTATCACGCCAATAGTGAGGTTAACTCTTTGTCACGTGTCATTTTTCTTTCCGTCGTTCTTTGTTTATTCCTTTCTTTTAGTTCTTTCATTTGTTTTTTATTTACCTTCTTTCTTTTGTTTTGTTTTCCTTGTCCAGGATTATCACTATGTTCCACAACGGGCCGCCTTTGTTCCTTCCGTACCAACTATTTCATGGACCTGGACCTTACTTAGGGTCTCGTGGTACTCCACTGCAAGAGAGCAAACATCTGAGAAATTATTCTCCTCTATCAATGTCTCCATCCAGATCACCTCTTGCTCGCACTTTCAACTCTTTGGAGGTTTCAGACATTTTTGATGATATTCTGGATGCTTTCCAATCCTTTTAGAATCGTGAAGTATCAAGTTTGAACTCCACATTTGAGGATTTGGCAGAGTATGAAGCATTTGTGGAAGAAGAAATTTTCATGCTTGAAGCTTAGTTACTCACTTCAGTTGTGTCGTGTCGTTGATTCATATTTTTTCAATTGAAGTGTAATGTTGGATAGAGAATTGCCAATTTTGTTTTTAATTTTAGTTTTTTATGTAATAAGGTCTTAAGTGCCAATTTGGGGATTATGCTTTGCAAAATGGATGCTATTAAACAAAGTTATATTTATAAAATTTAAAATTTACAATTTTCTATTATGATGATGATCTTTTCTGGCTTGCTTGTCCTGTGTTTGCACTGTTTTAGTTATTCCTGGATGTCCAGATCAGTTTGTGCTAGTTAGGGGTGTATGGGTATTCTATTTAAGAATTTCTGAAAATTTTAGGTTTCGATCGATCAAACTACTTTCGATCGATCGACGTATTGGAATTCTCAAGCGATTTAACAAGACTCAATCGATTGAACTTTCGATCGATCGAACTTTCTCGATCGGTCGAGACTTGTATTTAAACGAGGCATCCCCAACACACTTCATCAGTTTTCTCTCTCACTCTCACACTCTCAAGCGATCAGAGACAGAGAAGAAGACTCAGGGCGATTTGTTCCCCCCCCCCCCCCCCCCCCATCATCACACACTTCATTTTAGGCGGCCTTCATCACCTCCGATCATCATCAGCATCACCCTCACTTCTTCTCTGAGCCATACCTGAGGTAAGGTTCCGCAAACTTCCCCCATCTCCCTTTTTCATTTCAAAAACATGAGGGGCCATTGGTCCTAAGACCAACTAATAGTTGTAGTGATCTTAGGATTCTTGTTGTTTTCTTCTGTTTGAGGTTCTTTTGGGTTTCTGCGCATCTCGGTGTGCTCGATCGATCGAGCTGGTTTCGAGCGATTGAAGCCAATAATTTTTCAATTGATCAAAAACTATTCGATCGATCGAACTGATGCAGAGGCAGTTTCTTCTTTTGGTCTTTTATTCTTGTTTTCATTAGTCTTTTCTTTTCATTTTCAATTTCAGGAACTTCAGGATGAATCATGGGCTACCACAAAGAGAAGCCTTTTGACCTTACGATCCCTGACCCGGTCCCATAGTACGGCTTCCGTAATACCCCAGACAGGCAGTGGTTCACGCAGTACTTCCACTCTCGGAAGGTCATGATCGAGCATCCTCTCGAGACATCCTGGCTCTCCACCCCCTAGTACATAGCCAGGATACGGGCTATGCCGCACTGGTACGATTTACTCTCCCAGTCGAAGAGGGTAAATTTTTTTTGGATCCGAGAGGCCTGTGCGACGATGATCCAAGACCCGGCCGTCCCATTCACGTATCGTTCTTTCTTCCGCGGCCGGGAGTTTATATTTAGTCCAGCCACTTTCGCAGCCGTTATTGGGGTACCTGAGGTACTGGGTTATGTATGTCCACATCGTCCAGATGCTCCTAAGACCTCGCCGACCACTGTCATTAGGGAGATCACTGGGGGTGCCGTTCTGTATTGGAACGACTCTTTGTTGATCGAGGACCATGATATCACGGATAATTATCACATGCTTCACCTCGCCCTCAGCAACTGCCTCTTGGTGACCTCTTACCAGGAAAAGATCGTCGCCTGGTATGCACATGTTTTATATGTTGTAGGGACGGGGCAGCCTGTCTGTTTGCCTTGGCTCTATATCGATTTTATGATTTACCCCACTCGCTACGTCACCGCCAAGAAGCACCTAAAAGGTACTTGGGCAATCTATCGGGTCGTTGCTCAGACAGGTCTTCCTCAGTTGCCCACTGATGAGGTGCGGACTTCTTCTAGCCGATTTGGACAGACGGCTTCCCGCAGCTCGGATGCTCAGAAAAGGAAGAGGAAAGGGAAAGGGAAGGACAAGGTTGGGGAAAAGAGGAAGAGAGGTGGGGGCACCGACACTGTGGTGCGGCTTCTGGGACGCCTTCCGAGGCTAAGGAGCCCGATTCGGACGACGAGAGAGATCCTATTGAGGAGGTTGAGAGGTTCGAGTTGAGACAGAGATCTCAGGCTCAGGCCCAGGGAGAGTCGTCTTCCATGTCTCTCCAGACTCTCCACTAGTTGTTTATTGAGGAGAGGGAGGCACGGATACGGCTTGAGGGCAAGATGGATCATATGACGACCTTACTAGAGGCAATCTTGATACCGATAGGGGTAGATCAGTCTATTCACACAGCTTCACATCCACCTACTGCCCCTTTTGTACCACCCACCACCGGTCTATCTTCTTCCGTTCTGCCACCATCTTCTGATCATGCTACTCCATCCACATCCATAGCTCCACCTACTATTTCTGATACTCCACTTCCACCGCCTTCGGTTGTTGCTGCTGATCCCTATGCCCCATCATCATCATCTGCACCACCTCCGATCGTGGCTGACCCATCATTTTCTACATCCGCTGCCCCGACTGTGAGTGACCTGGCGACGGCTACTACTGTTGCTGAGGGTGGAGATGAGGATGTTCCAGATGCACCGATCGTGATTTTATCCGATGTTGGTGATGATTAGATTATGTCCGTTGAAAGTGGGTGTTTTGTTGTATTTTGTTTATTACTGTTCTCTCTCTTCTCTCGTAGTTTTCTTTTGGGTATGTGGATATTTTGGATTGTATGGTTACGATTGGACATTTTGATCATTGCTCTGTTTTTTTTTTATCATCCTAGTGATCAGTTTTTATATTATGTATGGATCTCATGCTAATATCATTTCATATTTTCTTTCTATTGATCTTGGCTGCTTGGAGTTTGTATGCCTTCTTTACAGATTGCTATGCTTGCGGTTCTTGCTTTGTTTTATCAGTTGCCATCTCTCTATTTATTTTTGCAAATCAACTTCTGAGGACATCGCAATTTTCAGTTGGGGGTGGGATGTAGATAGATAATCACCTGCACATGTTTATACTTAGCAATCTGGATAACTTTATTGCACATATCATACAATCTCGATTAGAATTGGATTAAATTTACAAATTAAACAAATTGGAAAAAATTGAAGAAATGTGAAAATTTTTGAAATTTTTATTCTGAACTTTATTGGTAGAACAACTTTGAATATTCACTCCTATTTAGCCGTTATCAAGCAATGATACATTCATATTAATCTCATCCTTTTATGAATTAAGTTCACGCATTTTTTTCTAGTTTCACTGGGATGATTACATATGTTGACCATTCTTGTATCCAAAATCCATATGCACGTGTTAATAGCTATGTAGAAAACCTAAAATAGAGTTAATACGACTTTTGTGCTCTAAGGAATGAGTAGTGGAAATTAGTTACCCTTAGTGAGCTTTTGATTCAATCATTGATTCAAAGGGAATTATCACATATCGAATTATGTTTTTTTTTCTTGAATATGCGTATTAAATTCGTTGCACTAGTCTCAATTAATTCTTTCCTTTTGGCTGCTTATTAGAGGAGAACGTTCAGGATTTACCAACTAAACTCAATGAACACTGAAGTGCTAAAACTAAGAAATTAAGAAAATGATTTAAGCCATCGTTACCCATTTCCTACCACTATTCATATCCATTTACCCACACTGACTTAATATGGCCGATTCTATTATGAAATTCCTAATCCTTTACCTTGACCCCAATGGACCTTATTGCGTATCTAAAATAAATAACTGTCAAAGTATGAGATTAGAAGAAGAATAGTTGTGGGATGTTAAAAAAAAAAGAGAATATGAAAAGATGGAAGTGGTTGGAGATATGAAAAGAACGAAATAAGAATAAAATGAGATGATAAGCTCCATCACATGCTAAAGATGTGCAATTCTTTCTTCTCTCATCTCTATCCTACTATATTGAAATTGAAAAGTCAAAGTCTTAATGATCCTTAATAGATTAGTTTGAACATGAACGTGTAATTTGAGTTATCCATGGTATTTCGCTCCTCTGGTTAGTAGTATTCCATTCGCGAGACTATACACTCTAAATGTTCGTCCTTTATAGAGTTTGATATGAAAGCATTAGCATCCAGAAAAATCACTCCTATCAAAGCTTTCATACCATGTGTAATCATTATTAAGCAAGTTTCCGTAAGATGTTCATTTTTTAGTGTAAACCCATGTGAGAATTGAGTAGAAGCTATAAGTTCTAGAAGTACGATAGTCTAAATAACTCTAAATAAGGTTTGACGCATAGCTATTCACTTCACACACACACACATAGATAAATGATTGCGATATATATATATATATGTTATTTTTATCTTGGTGGCGTGTGGAGCATGTGGATTTCTTTCATGATTTGTTTGAGATTAGTATGTTATTTGTGGAGCTAAGTTGACAGTTGAATAGGAGGGAGTGTTTACAAGTTTTTCTGTATCATTTTGAGTTTAAAATTGAGAATTTTGTGGGTATATTCACTTCAAACCCTCACGAGACAACACTCGTCCACTAGGGAAACCTAGGGGTTTAACGGCTTGTTGCATTCTCTAAATGCAACCACGATTCCTGCGAAAGTGAGTTAGGCAGTATCTCTTTCTATTTAGATTAGTTTAGTTTATTTTGTCTAGTTTAGTCGTTGTAGTAGTAGTATAACTTGTTTTATTTTCCACTCAATCGCTAGGGACTAGCAATTTGCTAGTTGGGGGTTGTGACAAGCGGGGATATTTGTAAAATATAATCGCGCTAAAAGAAGAAAATGCATCAACTTTTTGTTTACAACTCCCTATTATATCTGCAGTTTGTATTACAACGCCAGTTTTTATACAATATGACTAATCTTTGATAAGTTGTGCTGTTTTAAACTGTCATTCGTGCATATTACTGTTTTGCTGGGTGCAGGAATCAATAACAAGATTAAAGGAAAGCTAGATTATAAGAAAGGCAATTCAAAGGTGAAAAGTGCAGTTCGAGCGATCGAAGACCACTCAAGCAATTGGGGTTTCGATCGATCTAATATTGTTCAAGCGCTCGAGAATTCAAGAAGTTCAATCGATCGAGTGATGTTCGATCGATCGAACATGGCTTTTGTCAGAACTTACGCGCACGCAACAGAGAGAGTTTTTAACCCTAGCTCTAGGTTTTAGTATAAATATTCGTTTTGTATACGTCCATAAGGATGCCCACTCTACTTTTCATCAGTTTATAGAGAGAGTTAGAGAGTTTATATTGTTTTTGTAGGTGTTCTCAAGGATTATTGCTATTTTGTTTTGGTTTCTCATCGAGTAATCACAGTTGTTCGTTCCAGGTTCTGTTACATTTATTTACATTCTGCTTTGTTATTCTCATAGTATAATCTATTAAGAACATTGACTTGCATGTTAGATAGTGTTACACTCATAGTTTTTATAGATTTCATGTTTAAATCTCAACCAAACACAACTTTAATGGACGTTTTTGTTAAAAACCATCTGAGACACTTCAGACCATGTCTAAGTAGTTCTAAGGTTGGAAGATCATGATGAAACAGTGATCTCCAGCCTCTGCCATGCATCAGTTTAGAACCTGTGTTCGATCGATCAAAGTTAGTTCGATTGATCGAACCCTGGACACTATCAAGCAATCGAAGTGTCACAGCCCGGTCCCATAATAGCGGAACCGGAGCCCGTGACACGCCACCGAGGCAAAACCAAATCATTAACGTTCCCAAAATTTTAGTTTGAAGAACACACGCAGCGGAATAACAAGTCATTTTGAAAACCAAACCGTCCAGTCGACTGATCCTGGTCCAGCAAAAAGTTGGGTTTTAAAACACCATCCAGTCGACTGCTTTCTACATCCAGTCGACCGGTGGGACTGGGGCTTCAAATTTTCAGTTGACTGGTAAAGTCCGGTCGACTGAAGTCTAGCCTGGCCAAAATATCAGTTTTGAAAACCATGATCCAGTCGACTGTGTCGGGGACCCAGTCGACTGATCCTTCATGAAACGAGGCAGAGAGTTGCTGGAAAGGAGGCTCCAGTCGACTGTTCAACAAATCAGTCGACTGATCCCCTGGCAGCAGCACATTTTGCAGTATTTTCAAGTTTAAAAGCTTTTGAAATCAAACGGGGATCAAACACACGCTTCCAAAAGTACTCCAAAAACAATCCTAACTGTATTAACATATTACCGACGCACAGTTACACCATGTTACTAACTATTATAACCTTTTAGATTCGTTCTACATGCCAAGTTAAACATAACTAAAACCATAAGAATTCTTACTACAACATTCCTATTGTCCCAAAACTACAAGATTAACATTCAAGTTGCCTCCCAAGTGAACTCCCAACCCTCGTGCTCACTTCTGCGATTCCTCGCCAGCATTTACACCTGCAATGGTTATTTGAATAACCACACATATTCGATTTATTTAAGCTAATGCTTAGTGAATAAATCAACATATGCACATGAATGACAAACATGTCCGCATTCACATCTCTAAATTTCATACTAGTCGCCGGAGACTCACGTGCCCGTCCATACTCCCAATCCGCAACTCCTCGCCAATAAGTCCACGCTAAAGGGTAAGACTCACGATTCTTCTCTTCAATCGTGTGACCTTAATGCCTATATCGGCTCCACAAAATGGCACGGTGACCACGTGCTCCTTCTGACCCACATAAGCAACTTAACATGCTCAAATACATATCACCATGCTCCCAAACCAAACCAAACCAAACCAAGCCTTGTGTCCCAATCAATTGGGGTCGGCTGTATGAATCCTTTTTCTCCATTCTGCACGATCAAGAGCTATATGCTCATTTAAATTATATAAATTCATATCTTGTTGCACAACATATTCCCAAGTCAGTCTAGGTCTACCTCTCCCTCTAACCATTCCAGGCACTACGATCTTATCACTCTTTCGCACAGGTGCATCTATAGGTCTTCGTTGCACATGGCCAAACCATCTAAGTCTATTCTCCCTCAACTTATCCTCAATATGTGTCACTCCTACAGTCTCTCGAATGTACTCATTTCTAATTCTATCTTTCCTAGTCTTACCACACATCCATCTTAGCATCCTCATCTCCGCTACACTCACTTTGCTAATGTGTTGTTTCTTAGTTGCCCAACACTCTGTCCCGTAGAGCATAGCTGGCCTAATAGCTGTCCTATAAAATTTTCCTTTCAATTTTGCTGGTATCCTCCGATCACATAATACTCCAGAAGCACTCCTCCACTTAAGCCAGCCCACTTTAATTCTATGGGTCACGTCATCACCAATCTCTCCGTCTTTACTGATCATTGAACCTAGATAGCGAAAGTGTTCCCTCTTTGGGATCTCATGATCTTCGATCTTCACCGCTTCGTTGTCTCTACTTCCACTGTTGCTACAAGTACATTCCATGTACTCTGTTTTCGTCCTACTTATCTTTAGTCCCTTAGTCTCCAGTGCTTTTCTCCAAGCTTCTAGTTTAGTATTGAGTCCCCTTTTAGTCTCATCAACCAAGACAATATCATCTGCGAACAACATACACCATGGGACCTCATCTTGAATGTGTCGAGTTAATTCATCCATAATTAGGGCGAATAAATAAGGGCTCAAGGCCGACCCCTGGTGCAGGCCTACGGTAATTGGGAATTCGCTTGTTTCTCCGGCTGGTGATCTAATTGTAGTAACCGCTTCATCATACATATCCTTCACCACGTCAATATAACCCTTGGTCACTCCCTTCTTCTCTAGCACCCACCAAATTAAATCTCTAGGCACTCTATCATAAGCTTTCTCTAAATCAATTAAAACCATATGTAGATCTTTTTTCTTCTCTCTATACTTTTCCATTAGTCTTCTAAGTAAATAAATTGCTTCCATAGTTGATCTCCCAAGCATAAATCCAAACTTATTTTCTGACACTAATGTTGCGCCTCTTAAGCGATGCTCCATCACTCTCTCCCATAGCTTCATAGTATGGCTCATCAACTTAATACCTCTATAGTTGTTGCATTGTTGTACATCTCCTTTACTCTTATATATAGGCACTAGGATGCTCTTTCTCCACTCATCAGGCATTTTTCTAGTCATTAAAATCCTATTAAAGGCTTTTGTAAGCCAAGATGTCCCCACATCTCCCAAACATATCACCATGCTCGCGGAAATCAAAATATTTCATCGTGCTATTGGGCCTACTTATCAATATAAATGCCCAATATGAACTACACAAGATATCTCTTAGGATTAATACATGCTATTCAAACATAACATGAATACATGTCAAGAAACCATTCCAAAACATAGTTGAATCACTCACCTCCGATTTACGCTCTTAAACTTCGATCCAAAGAAAACCCGTGTACAAAGAATGTGCAGAAGTCCGTCTAAGTAAAATTCCTATGGATCAAAATTCCATTTATCAACTTTTATGAAAAATTCTAGGAAACAACTTTTCGGAAAACTTGGCCAAACAAGCCCTAACATATATCAAAACGAAGCTCTTACCTCGAGGAGCTCAAATATGAAATATGGGAGAAAACAAACTGACGGAAGGTCGTCGTTTGGCGTCGCAAAGCTCTAAGCAACTAATTCTTCATTTGGCCTCCTTTTTTGGAATTTAGGTCAAGAACTTATGAAAATATCTCAACCATCTCTATCTATATATAGGCAAAACTCTCGGGAATTATGTTTACCTCCCCATGAGTTTTCAAAACTCCTAATCAGTCTCTGAAACTTTCTATACAGCTTATTCATAGCTTTACGAGTGAAAACTCAAAATTATGAAAGTTTTCGACTAAGTTTCGTTTGGTCGCTAAAACGCGAATTTCTACATGACGTTTCCGAAGTTGCTAATTAGCCTACCAAATTAATAGTGTGTTCATTCGTCCTCACCAGGATGCTAAATCTAACAACAGAATTATATTCTAAGCCAGAAAATAATACAGATATTGAATACACAGGTAAACATTTATTTCCAAATAAACACTTAAAATGTTCCTCAGTGACCATCTCATATTCGGAGAGACTTCACAACAACAAATCCTCAATTACCACAATTTCAAAGGGTTCTCTAATACAGACACCCAAATCAACTCGTGAGTCAAAACTCACTCAAGCATGTGTCATAAGACACGTCACCACACATTATCATGCATGACAACGTAATGCAAATGCAATAACACAAATGCGGGTGTTATACGAAGATATTTCGATCACTCGAAAGATGACGATTCTCGATCGATCGAAAGCGTGTGGCATAATCCGTCTAACCGAGGCATGGATTATTCGGATACTTGAACCATAGTTATTTTCTTGACGGAGGAATTGGGCTTGTAGCTACAATTCCCCATTATCATCCAACTTAATAAGCTAAAGTAATTCGTAAATACCCTTATTATGAAGCTAGTGGTGGATTTGCAATCCTAGGTTTCTTAAACTTATTATAAAAACAAATATTTAATTGCTTTCATAATTTAGATTTACTTTTATTGTTCTTAGTTTAATTAAAATCAAATCAAAATCTTTTTTTCTTAATTAATTAGATTTAGGTTTTACAATTAAAGCACTGTAGTATTTCAATCTCTGTGGGTTCGACCTTTACTTCCACACTGCAAATCTTTAGAAAAGTAAAGTATACTTTTATATCTTGATTTTGACGAGATCAATTTTTAGCGTCGTTTGCGGCCACGCGTCCGTAACTCGAAGATCTACATTTTATATCTCTGGAGAAATTTCTCAAATCCAAAGTATTCCTTTTCAAAAATGCAATTTTCCAAGGTTGCTACTGCATTCAGCTTTCACCGGAATCACCGTTTGAGCCCAAAATGACTTCCAAAGCCACTAATCATTGGATTTTTGTGCATTATCATATTAAAGCTCCAAAACCTACAAAATATAGAATACTTATTAAAAATCACTTAATAACTACATGAAATGGGCTAACAAAGCGTATCTTCAGGACTAGAAACGGCAACTATTCGTCGCCGATCAAGCGCGTCGATCGATCTAGCAATCAAATTCTTGAGAAGATCCCATATAGTATTCCTAGACTTTCTGCTTTAGAGATTTGTTATCAAACTGTCCCCAAATGCACAATTTGTCAAAACAATTTCTTAACTTAAGGCATTTTCTTTCAATACATTTTGCAAACCACCTTCAATGCTAACACCATTTTAGGTGCGAGACTTAACTATTGATTTCAACCGCTTTCATATGTTTCAAATTAACTGTGATGATATAGCCCCGGTTATGAAAGGGCTATTGATTCTTTATTTTTAGAGAAATACGGAATGCTATAGAGAGATGAACTCCTTTGAGCTTTAATGTAGGTGCATGGTAGATGGCTCGGTCATTGCGGATTCGTGTAATCCCAACGTTCCCCTTATATTACGTAAAAACCTTTTTTTTAAATATCGTCTTAGTTAATTAGTTAGTTTTTAGTTATTTTAATTGCTTTCCCGTAGTAGTTGATAATCGTGGAACTTCGTGTTTCACATCTTTCTTGAATATTTAATTTTCCTTTTTCTTTTAGAGTTTAATCTAAGTAATTAGTTTACAACCTTCCATGTGGGATCGATCTGGTCTTAACCAGATTACTACTTGCACGATCGTTTACACTTGAACGTAGCACAAGTGCACACAAATAATTTCCATGTCATCTAACATCCACACCGAACTGAAAATCTTAAAACCAAAAACTCTAGTTCTCCTACTCTATTTGAGGAACAATCTTTTAGTATTTCCCAATACAAGTACTCAATGATGTTATTCCTTAAGATCCAACGCTCTCTGTCTGGATTTGATTGATATCTGCTCGTAACTCTTTACAACATTACTAATATCATGTCTTGTACATAACATTGCACAAAGTTCCCACTGTGAAGGTATAGGGTATCCAGCTTATGCAATCTCTCTTTGGTGTCTTAGGACTCGTGTCCTACAGAGAGGTGAATTCCATACTTGAAGGTCAACAGCCTTTCCTTTTGGAATCCTACATGTTGAACCCTTTCAACAATTTGTCTATTTACACGGAATGGGATAAACCAAGCAACCTTTTAGATCTATCTTTGTAGATCTTTATATCCAGTATATTGGGTATTTCTCCCAAATCTGTCATGGATAGGATTTGTGAATTAGAGTTAGACCGATAATGATCATTCCTACATCATTCAAACCACAATTTTGTGTGGTGTGTTAATTTTTCAAAATTTGATTTCATACAATTGCATATGTTAAAATTATAAACACAAATACCTGTAAATTGAATTCATACACACAACATATGCTAATATTTTGATCTTTTAGTTATAATTTGTATAATCATACTGAATTTAGAAGTCAATCGATAGCTTCAAAATTATGACATCTAAATTCAGTATGATTATACAAATTATAGGAACAAAGATCAATTAATACAAATAATATACAAAATTGTCAAGCCCCGACGTTGCATAAATATGGAAAGCATTTAATTTCTTTCATGGACCCATAGGGCGCGATAGTTTGAAGGATCGATTCTGTCCCAAACGTCAGACAATATAAAAACTTAAATCAGAGTAAAAGCAATTAAGGCTTATAAAATTTTCCAACCACAGTTATTAATACATCATAGGAGTAGTCCGAATGCACATCCCCCCTTGCAAAAATACTAATATCTAGTACATCAGTTCTTATTACAGAGTTCAGTTTATAAATCAAAACATTAATAAATAGTTTCTCTTCACGTGTAATTATTCTCAATTCGCATAGTCGTATTGTCCCGCTTGATCATATCTTGAAAAATCTAGACATGAATGTCCAAGGAGCATCAACGCTGTCAGCTTCAAGAAGCTTGTGAGTATTAATTAAAACATACAAGCTTTCTTACTATTTATGTTACACTTGTTCATTATTCAGCATATTAGAAATACAGTAATGAATTCATAATTGTAAAACAAGACAAAGACAATATAATAATATCTAATCAATTAAATATGTGACCGTGCATGAAACAACGCAACCATCTCATCTCACTGACTCTTTTACCTCGACTACAGAACACATGATCACAACATCCAACTTTCTCATTCTAGTACCTTGAGAACACTAAGGTGACCACACTATAGTACATGGGTACCAGGGAGTGTCCAATTTGTCTCACACTATAGTACATGGGTACTAGGGAGTGTCCAGTTTGACTCACACTATTGTACATGCACTACACTAGAATGGCCAATTTGTCACAGTTTTGGATAATGACATAGGCCCTTTGTCACGGTTCTAAACTGTGACATTTTCGGGTGTAACAAAAAAAATTTGTCACTGTCCAGAAATGTGACAAATACTCTTTGTCACGGTTCATTTGTTACACTTTAAAAGTGACATATCACTTCCAATTGTCACGATTTTGTCACTATATTGAACAGTGACAATTTATTTATTTGTCACGGTCATAAACTGTGACAATTTGTGGTATTTGTCACATTGTATGTCACGGTCTAAAACTGTGACAATTTATGGAATTAGTCCCATTCTTTGTCACGATTTTGTGACAATTATTAATAGGAGTGACTAATATGTAAAAATAATTTCACGGTTTATAACAGTAACAAATCGGAATTCTTTTAAACCTTATTACTTTTGGTACCTAACACAATATAATCACAAATAACAAAAATTACATTCCAATACAACGACCTATTATAAATACAATTTGTAAGATCACTAGAAAACAAAATTGCTAAAACGATAAAAAGCACATCAACTAACCAATGCTAATTGATTAAATTAAACAAAAACATATTTATGTATGATAGTTATAATACAAGACATGCATCAACGTTTCTAATAAACATCCAAATAATCAAATATTTTTGCAACCAGTACAAAAGATAGTTAAGACAACTATCCAATGCAATATAAGTGTATCAAACATCATCTAAGGTATTCAACATATTAGAAGTAACGTCTAACTCTTATCATTTGACATCTCTGCTACAATGTCTTTAAAACCTACAAGGAGAAAAAAGAAAATATCAATACTCTACCCAAAACTTAATCAAATTAAGTTAAATTCAAAAAAAGTTACAAAGCCAATATACATTTACAAATGACTATACCAAATGATTCATTATGGTGTGTATTCAACCAAAAGTGAGAGTGTCCTTGAATGAACTGATTGCAGAACATGATAAAAAAAACCTCTGCTTGGCGTCCAACGTGTAATCTTACACCAAATGCATCATACATCACCAACCACAAGTTTCTCTATATAAGAATATTCACACAGTATGGCAGCATGGAAATAACAACTAACACTTTCTTCTTTATATCAAGCGACAAATCAAATATTCGTGATTACAAAGATGATAATAACCACCACCAAGACAATGGTAACAAGAAGATCACAATATTTTTAGGCCATTTCTAGCATCCTGAATTGCCTCTGAATTTCCACAACAGCCATGATTCTGGTTTTGAACCATAGCCTAAACCAGGTACATATCCAAGTCTCATATAATCTTCAATAATGCAACATTTTGCATCTTACTGCAGCCTTTCCTAGTCGCGGTTGATGCTATTTAAATAATAATACTAGTAAGTTAACTAGTAGTTTTGAAAACCAAACCAAACCAAGCCTTGTGTCCCAGTCAATTGGGGTTAGTTGTATGAATCATTTTTCTCCAGGTCTCGGGTTAGTCTAGGTCTGCCTCTCCCTCTAACCATTCCAGGCACTAAGATCTTATCACTCTTTCGCACAGGTGCATCTACAGGTATTCGTAGCACATGGCCGAACCATCTAAGTCTATTCTCCTGCCACTCCTATAGTCTCTTGGATGTACTCATTTCTAATTTAATATAGTAGTTTTGAACTATATTCATATTTATTTTAATGCAAGAACTTCATTGATATTTGTGGTGAAATTAAATTCTGCAAACTTACATTTGGTTGACTATATTTCTTTCATTTAAGGGCCATATGAAACTTGTAAAAAGTAAATTTAATTCCATTACAATGTATGAGCACATAGTCTTGTAATAACTTAAACTTAAAACTTAAAACTCAAAGTTTTGAGTTTATAATTGCAGTTTGTTGTATTGATGCCATAACTAACTTGGGTTATGTTGGGTTGTCCCTAAGAAATCAAAACAGAATTTACTAAAGTGTCAAATATTTTCCAATTTGAGATATAAATGTTCAGTTGCCCCTCCTTTAAAGGACATCACGGTTAATTATTGATTATTGTGGAATAATGCATTTTTTATTTTTCTAATTATTGTAAAACGTGCACACAAAAAACCATGCAATGGACAAAAGATTACAAATATGACAAAAATCAATGGCTATAAATGAATCAACTATAAACCTACCATGAGGCCTCTTGCTTCAATTCAAACAATGAAATCAAACCTTCAAATGACGAACTATAATCAGACCTTCAACATAGAAGTAACTTCTGTTTCAATTAAACCTTCAATTCAGGAATCTGTTTCTCGTATCTTTGACAAGCAAAACCGAGTAAAAGGTGAACCTATACACCCATGTGGTATATTTACTTGATTTGGTGGAAACAAAATCTCAAGAGAGGCAAACAGGAAGAAGGGGAAAAAAAAAAAAAAAAAACACCTTAAGCTCGGAAACTTAATTCAAGGCCATGACAGAAAATTATTGTTCCCATTTGAATAGTGAGCACAATTAAATCAATTACTTATCATAAGAGTTTGATGAATCCAGCCTTTAAACTCAGTTATTATAAGAATAATGTTATGCTTCCCAAATTGGTTCCCAAATGCTATATATATATATATATATTTGCTTTACATTTGAAAAAAAAAATCAAATGAAGGACCAATGATAGAAAGATGGAATTCAAGACAACCAATGGATTGATGAAGCGGAAATGGTACCTGGATGGAATCATCACCACAGTATCAACAATCTGGAAAGAGTAAATAGAGAATAAGGAGAGAAAAAATCATTAAAAACTAAGATGTACAGAGTTTTTTCAAGAAACTTAAGCCCTAAAAATTTAAGAAAAAGAGCCAACAATCACACATTTGAAAGGATACTTAGAGCCCTAAAAACTTTAACAAAGAATGCTTACAAAGGTATTCTTTCAAAATCAAAGCTTAAAAAAGACAACAATTAATAATAATAATAATAATAAAAACATTAACCTTGGATATAGAGAACTAAATCAATCCTAAAATTGGTTCCAATGATTTGCTTACCTGCAGCTTGAGCATTGAATCACGATTTGATATCTATATCTGGATCAGATAAAACTCTACTAGAATCAATTAATGTGCTTAAAAGAAAAAATAGAAAAACAAAATCAAAAATGAAGTTAAAGTTCATACTTTTTCTCTAATCAGTCTCAATCTCCATGTAATTCTTTGCATATCATCATCTGGTATCACAAAATAGACAAAGAAGCCAAAAACAAAATGAGAATATTTGGGAATATCAAGCCCTAGCTTTTCCAAACCCTAGCACAACATTTCAAACCATTGGAAAAACAATGAAATAATCAAGAAGAAGAAGAGTTGAACATAAATAGAAATCGTAACCTTAGAAATAGAAAGAAAAACCTTCTCTTGAGCTGGAGGTGGTGGTTATGGTGGTCAAAGAGAGAGAGAGAGAGAGAGAGAGAGAGAGAGGAGGTGGTGGACGCTAGTTTGGGTGGAGAGAGAGTGAGAACGAGAATGGTTGAGAGAGAGAGTCAGTGAGAGATTGTGAGAGGCTTATAAAATAAGAGAGCCCTAATTTTGTATTTATTGGGTGGGCTGGAATTTTCAAAAGAGAGGGGGAAATGAAAACTCTAATGGGGGGAAATGAAAACATATTTTCTAGGCAATAATGATATACCCACACCCACATCATCACATCCAGTACATCCTGACCCTTGATTCTAGTACGTCCCATGTGGAATCTATGTGGGACCCACCAGAATTAGGGGTAATCAAGGGTCAGAATGTGCTGAATGTAGTTGTGGGTGTGGATGTAGATGTGGGAGTATCATAACTCCTTGCCAGGCAACAATTATGTGACTGAGATGGACATTTGTCATAGTCTAAAAGAGTGAAAATTTACCTCAAAATTTGCTAATGTCCAAAACCGTGACCAATTACTCTAAAATGAGTGCGTATTACAATTCAACCAATTTGGTGTATATTAAAATTTGTCACTATTAAAAACCGTGACAAATTGCCCGAACAATTTGGTCCATTTGGTGTAGTTGAATTTGTCACTGTTCGGAACAGTGACAAACTACCTCAAAATTTGTCACTGTCCAAAACTGTGACAATTTTGTGTTTTTGTCACCATTTCTATGTTGTCACTGTCCAAAACTGTGGCAAATTGCCCGAAAATAAGTGTGACAATTCGGCCAATTCAGTCTAATGGGGTATATAAAGCTTAGGGTAGTACCATAGCTATTTAGGGTAATATTCCTATTTCCAAATATATATAGTTAGTCGTCGCTAGGAACTACATGCTACATAGTCTAAATTCCACACAGATTTTACAGGTAAGAGTCAGTTCGGGTTGTAACTTATAGTCTAAATTGTAAATAAATACGTCTATTTATACCAAACACAGGAAAATAAATGAACAAAAAAATACGGAAGCTTGTTTTATTCATGTTGAAATTTTATGGGTATTACATTTATATACACACATATATACTATATACATACAATCTGTGAGAGAGAGATAGGGAGGAGATAACAGAGAAGAAGAGAAAGATAGAAAGAGAAAGAGAGGAAGAAAGGAGACAGAGGTGAAGGAGAGAGAGGAGAGGAGTTTCCATTGGAGCTCAAAGGTCATCGAGCTCATACCACACACCCCTTACACTTTGGTGAGTTCTAAACTCACTCAGTAGCTTAGGTGAGTTTTAAACTCACTCAGTAGCTTAGGTGTATTATGTTACTAGTTTGGACATGAAAAAATGGACCCAAAGGTACTCCAACAATTCTGGGCGCCACTGCCCAGTTTCTGGAGAAGACGACTTTCAATCTATTGAACCTGTTTCAATCGATTGAACTCAACTATTCTGAATCGATTGAAGATTCTTCAATCGATCGAACTTACTGTTCCCTCAATCGATTGAATATGTTTTAATCGATTGAACCCAACTTTTTCCAATCGATTGATACTTACTGATTTAGGATATCTCTATTCATATATGTTGTGAAATGACTAGTTGTTTAATTTTTGGTTGGTACTTTCATTATACAATATCAGTTGGATGAACAATACTACGACGCGATAATGAGACATGATTACGAGTAAGGTGAGAATGGTCGTAACATGTTGTAACATAGTAGTCTGGGATCATTTTGGTATTCGTTTACTTTCATTCAAAGTAGCCAGGCCACAATGGGAATTGTCATGTGTCGATGTTAGTTTGGAACCGAGGTAAGTATGCCTCTGACTTGCTTACACGGGTGGGACTTACAAACAACAAGACTGGTACCACTCCTTTAGAGCCTAACTGTAGGCTCACTCCTATGGATGGTGTACCCTTGGATGATCTTACTCTATATCATCAGCTTGTTGGGAGTCTCGTTTATCTGACAGTTACTAGACCTGATATCTCTTATGTTGTCCATATTGTAGGCCATTTTCTATCTGTTCCTCGTTCTCCTCATTATGCAGCAGCTCTCCACATTCTCAGGTACATCAAAGGGACCTTATTTCATGGCCTCCACTTCTCTGCTCACTCCTCTCTTGAACAGCGTGCCTACTCAAATGTAGACTGGGCTGGAGATCTTACTGATCATCGTTCCACCACTGGGTATTGCTTATTCTTGGGTAACTCTCTCATCTCCAGACACAGTAAGAAGCAAACCGTTGCTGCCCGATCTAGTATAGAAGTTGAATATTTGTGCCCTTGCTCATACCACTCAAGAACTTCTCTGGCTATGCTGGTTACTTGAGCACATGGGAATCAATCATCCAACTGCTACAACTATCAGTTGTGACAACCGAAGTGCCATTCAAATTGCTCACAATGATGTCTTCCATGAACGTACAAAACACATTGAGATCAACTGTAATTTTGTTTGTCATCATCTTTCTTGTGGTACCATTCGACTTAACTCAGTCTCCTTTATCGATCAGACTGCTGATGTATTCACCAAAACTCATCTACCGGGACGTCTTCAGGATTTAGTTTCCAAACTCAAGTTGGTTTCTATTCTACCAACTTGAGTTTGAGGGGGGTTGATAGAATAATGTTAGAATATTTGTCTATATTCTTGTACCTATTGTATCTTACTATACTTACTGTCTAGATACATTGTACTATCAGTTGTACTACAAGCCTAGGTACTTTTCTTTCCCTTTTAGGATTTCTCTTGGCCTATATAAAGGCTACTCATTGTAAGGTTTCATCACATCATTCAATACACAATTCATAGTATTGTCTCACTCTCTCTCCCTCGCTTTTATTTATTCTGACACATACAATGCAGGGGATGGGCCTTACCATGAGGACGGCAATTACCAGGGAGAACGCTATGCCAGGGGTGGACCTGTGGAGATTGAAGATGTGAAGCAGGATTATTACGCTAGCAATTATGTATACGCCAGTTGAAGACTAGAATAGATATTAGTTCCTAGTCGATTATCGATTTTATTATTATATTTTTAGTAGTAAGATATGTGTTGCCTCCAGACTCGTTGATATTATGTTATAGACTCTGATGTAATAAGTTCTAGAACTCCTTATCATGTTTATATAAGATCCAGTTGTTATCTTTAGCATTTACTATTAGAACTGCATGGTGTGGGTAATTCAGTGATTTCACCAGTCAGTCCCTATGGACCCAAAAAAGATATTTATTTCTCTATTTTTGCTATTCCGGGACGTAACAAATTCCCTCCACTAACGTAAAGGGGATTTTGAAAATATTTCATTTATAACCAGCACACACAAGTCCTACAATTATAGTAAATCCGTAGTATTGCACAAGTTTATTTTCATCATTCATTACATACTGAGTTGATATAGTTACTTTCTCCTCTCATTATAATATCACAAGAGGTTAAGTGTCCACTTTTAAAAAATAGGGGAGTAAAGTGAAAATGAGCTTAACCACACAGAGGGTATATAAAATATAATTAACCCTATGAGCAGTTCTAGGGAGACTCCCATTTTGGGACTCCCTTAGCCCGAATTTGCCATAAATGGCAAGAAAGAATTTGCCATAAATGGCAAGAAAAACAGTTCTTTCTTGCCATTTATGGCAAATTCGGGCTAAGGGAGTCCCAAATGGGAGTCTCCCCAGTTTTTTCCTTAACCTTATATATAAATATAATAGGGCCACACACTCCGTGTGTGTGCCAGTTTGTTTAATTTTTAGGCAGTTTTTTTTTTTTTTTGGCCAACCGTTTTAGGTTTTTTCCCATTTGTTGAAGTATTTTTTTTAATTGATTGGACACTTTAATACCCTTTTAATATTTGTTTAAGAAGATAAAGTGTAATGGTTTAACTGTAATTATAGAGAACTTAAAAAATAATGTTTTGGTACCCCTTCCTTTCCCTTTATAATAGTATAGATTATTCATTCCTAATAGAGCTTAGCATTCAATCTAACCCGAATAAATGTGATTTCACTAATCTAGATTTGATACTAGTAATATAACAATGTAATTATTGTGTTTTTAACTTCGGTTACAAACTCATACCATATATAATGTAAACTTGACTTTCTGATTTGTGTTTGTAATGAGAAATAGAATCAACAAAATAAAGTGCAAGTTTTACCAACGAGTAATGTTTGCTTCCCAAATCTTAATCTTAAATTATTATCTTAAATGATGTGATAATACGTCATTAGATTTTGATTAAATAACTAATATTAAAGTTGGTCCAAGTGCCACATCATCTAGAACTAAAATTTGGCAACGTACTCTTTAGTCTTTACCGTAAAACCCACCAAATTTGGCAAATCAGGTGGTGGCTAGTGAAACGTTCATCACTCAATAGGTACAAGTTACTATGGAGATAACAAATTGATCTCAAGTCTGGTAAAAAATTTAATTTTCACATAAACGATTAAACATTTTCATCACTTATCATTACTATTATATATTCAAAGGTTCAATTTGTTTACTTAATATTATATGATGTAAATTTTCACTCATTCCATAAAATGAGTCCAATATGGCAATAACAATATTATGTGCAATGTTTAGTTTATTCCATATACACACTGGAAAAGAAAATAATTGATTCATCCATTATTATCTTGTTTGAGGCTGGTTAACAATTAACTAAAATGCAACAAAGTGAATGAATTGTTCAGCTGAATTTTACCAGCCCCTTCAAGGAAGACAATTAATGCCCATGCTAATGATAAAAATAAACATGTAATAAACTAAGTAATTATTTCTCTTTTCACTTGGATGTAATCAGAGTGAAATTATGGTTCTTCCATTGGAAAAAAAAAATGGGGAAAAAGAAAAGTGAATCTTCTTCCTATTGATGATATGACAAGGTCAAAATCTAGTGAATTAACATAAATTCTAGGAATTAGCATAAGATTTTCGAGGTAAACATGATTTTGGCAATATAGACTGAGTTGGTTCAGATTAGTGAGAGAAAAGGAAAGGGAAAGAAAAACAAAAAGAAAACCAGTTCTTTAATTGTGTTTTTCTTCATGCTTAACAATAAATTTATGAAATATAATTGTAAAATAAAAAAAAATAAAAAAAAGGAGGGAAATGACAATATTTAAAATATTTAATTTATTTATCAACTTATTCTATTTTCTTTCCTTTAAATGATGAAAAACATATAGGAAGATATTTTCTTGGGTAAATTACACAAACCTCCCCTGAGGTTTGCCTTAATTACACGGACCACCCCTCTAGTTGCAGAAATTACACGGACCTCCCTCGAGGTTTGTAATTAGGTAACAAAATGCCCCCTCCCCTAACGGTCCGTTAGTTTTTTTACATTAGCCTCCCCTGAAAATTACAATTAGCCCCTCTAATATTTTAAATTATCATACTAAGCCCCGTTTCTCTTATATTTTTGTGTTAATTATAAAATCCCTCCTCTCTCTTATGTTTTTTGGTTAATTTTTTTTAGCATTAATTTATATTATCTACACAAAATATACACAAAATACATATTAATAGGTCCAAATTTTTTTTTCCTCGAACAAACCTCTGTCAAGCCCCCCTGTATTAATTTTCTAGATCCGCCCCTGCCCCTATGCTTCAAAAGTGGACACTTAACCCCCTGTGATTGTGGACTAAAATAGAACTGTTATGATTTCACTCAAAGAGCGTTAATCCCAAAATTAACATCAAAAAGGGGTTAAGTGTTTATATTTTTAATCAATTTTAGAATTTTCGTCACTTTTGAAGCATAGGGGCAGGGGCGGATCTAGAAAATTAATACAGGGGGGCTTGACAGAGGTTTGTTCGGGGAATTTTTTTTTTTGGACCTATTTATATGTATTTTGTGTAGATGATATAAATTAATGCTAAAAAAATTAACCCAAAAACATATGATGGAGGAGGGATTTTATAATTAGCACAAAAATATAAGAGAAAGGAGGCTTAGTATGACAATTTTATAATATTAGGGGGGCTAATTGTAATTTTCAGGGGAGGCTAATGTAAAAAAAACTAACGGACCGTTAGAGGAGGGGGCATTTTGTTACCTAATTACAAACCTCGAGGGAGGTCCGTGTAATTTCTGCAACTAGGGGGTGGTCCGTGTAATTAAGGCAAACCTCAGGGGAGGTTTGTGTAATTTACCCTATTTTCTTTTATGTGGTTAATAAGGAAAACGACGAGTCAATTAATTTCCCTCCTCTATTCATATATTACAATTAAATTTTTAATATTATTTAAACATGAAAAAAAACACAAGGAAAAAAATTAGAGAACCAATTTTTCTTCTTGTTTTCCATGTCTGTTATTTATTTATTTTTTTCCCATCACAATATTTATGAACTAAAGCCTTAGTAGATGTAATCTTATTTCTTTAATCCAATTTTGATAACTTACACTTACTATTTGTACATATTTATCAAATATGAAAATTTAGTCAAGGTAAGCCAACAAAATTTACGAAGGTCCCGTCTTTATGCTATTCTAATACAATACTTCTAAAAGAGTGGATACCTAAGTCATAATAATTTAGATTCAACTCTTCTTTTATCCCATCTTTATAGTTGTAAAATTGTTAAGACTAAGGGTGCGTTTGATAAAACTGAAAATTAAGTATTGAAAATTAAGTGTTAAATTTAAATGCTGAAAATTTTAATTGATTTGTATGTGCAATACTAAAAGCAGTGTTCAAGAACTAAAATAGACTACATTCAGTGATTATTTTCAGTGAAAAATTTTTACTTAACGTATTCAGTGGATTTTTAGTTGCTTTTTCAATTAAATGGTACATTATCAAACGAACTGAAAAAAAAAATTAAGTGTTAAAAATTTTCATTTTCACTACTTAATTGGGTTATCAAACACGCCCTAAGTGTCAATAAATTTGTTAAGACTAATTTTATAAATTGAATCATTCCTCCTAAGTTCAACCATTTAATAGATAGTTTGTGTTTTTATTTCTTGTACAAAACAAAATAAGAAATAATATTCGAAAGCTTTCTGCTCATCGTCATTAATAACTTTATATCTTCAAATAAAAAAATCTAAAAAACAATTATTTTATGTCAATGTTGTTGGGAGCACCCCCACCCCCACCCCCTACCCCCACCCCCAAACTTAACTTCTTCATGCATTAGAGCATCCACAGCGGCTACAACAAACTTAAGGCTGATGTTTGGTAAGTTTAGTGTATAGATGAAATACACTCGCAATGGGTATTTGTTCAAACGACTATGTGAGTGCCGTGTGTGATATCAAACGGCACACAATGTGCCGTGTGTGATATCAAACGACGCCGTGTGGGAGTAGGCGGCACAATGTGTGCCGTGTAATATCACACGGCTTTATAAAAGTGACAACTTCACACGGCACACATTGTGCCGTGTGATATCACACGGCACACATTGTGCCGTCTGGATATCACACGGCACAATGTGTGCCGTTTGGAGTCTCATGCGGCACAATGTGTGCCGTTTTGCTCCTCACGGTTCTCATTGTGCCGTCTGCCCTGTACAATAGCTGAACTTAGCCATACATTAAACTTAAGTTTCCTTAAGTTTCACTATGGTACGCTGTTGTACCAATGACCCGTTGCAAGCGTTCCCTAGCCAAACCAAGCTTAAGTTTGTTGTACCAATGACCCACTGTGGATGCTCTTATCTATTTGGCTTGAGGAATATAGATCGGTTGGTAAAGCTCATAAAAAACTTATTTTTCCATCAATTTTTGAAATTGTACGTATTGCAAAGATTGTTGTTTTTTTAAAAAAAATTAAATGAATAAATTCTCTCAAAAAAAAAATACTTTTGGTAAAAATAAAGTCAAGCCACTGTCAATAGTCAACTCTAATTTACTATTGAGAGGAGAGATTAGCCAATTTACAAGATATGTAGAGATCAACGTTAGAAAATTTGACTTTAAAATATCGAAAAATCATATCATTTATTTTAGGTTAAATACACTTTATTCTTTTGGGGTTTAGCTTGCTTTCACATCACTCTCATCTCTTTCAATTCGTAACAACTAATCCCTCTTGTAGTCTCAGGGAAATTGAAATCGTCAATAAAAGTGTGAAATCTAGCAGAATCATTGAAAAGATAAGGGTTAAATATATTTTACCCCATGTGGTTAAGCTCATATATATTTTACCCCTTTGTAGTTTGGACTAAAGTGAAACTGTTAAGATTTCCCACAAAACTGCTGAAAATTCTAAAATTGGCCAAAACTCTTAACATTTAACCTCCTTTGTGTCTATACTTTACATTCTATGGGATGATGAGAGTAGCTGTAACCCCAAACCACAACATCGCTTCCATAATTTATTCTGCTTTCTATGGAATATGGAACCTTTTCTCGGGATTTATCGTTCCATGGACAGTAAGTTCGAGTTACACATATTTCATCGGACCATTTGAAGATATTGGAACACGCTGGGAAAGTAGTTTATCAACTCGCATTGCCACCAAAGATGTCTGGAGTACATAATACATTTCATATTAGTATGTTGAGAGAATACCAATTATTCTTAAGTCAGAATGAGTGGCCCTTGTTGGGCTTTGCTGTGGGCCAGTGTAGGGCTTTGGGGTTGAGTTGGGGCTAGGGTGTGCATGTGTGTGGGGTGTGTGCATCTAGACCGGTTAATTTTGGGGTTAATTCCCTATGTGGAGATAATTCTCTCAAAGAGTAATGTTTGGGCCTATGGGTGTCATTTGAAATGGAAATTCCGATTCCGACCTGAAAATTTTCGATTTTGGCACCAAAAATTAAATTTCGAATTCTGAAAAATCCGAAAAAAAAAAATCGGAACGGAATCGGAATTGTTTCAATAATTCCGAAATTTTTGAAAATATTCTAAAAATATGTTTTTCGAAAATGCTTCCTAAAAAATCCGAATATTTTTCAAAAATTTGGAAAACTGTGGACTTGTTTATCCCACATCGAATAAGAAGAAAAAGGAGAGAGTAGGAGACTCTCTATAAAAGCATGACTTACCCTTTCAATAATATTTGTATTCCGAAAATTCCAAAATGATGAAAATTTTCAATTCCAATTCCGAAAATTCCGAAAAAAATTCGAAAATTTTCGAAGAATTCGGATTCCGAAATTTCCGAAATTCCGAATCCGGAAAGGAAAACGAAATTCCAAAAAAAACGGAACGGAAATTGGAACACCTATTTAATTCCGAAATTTTTGGAATTTTTTTTTTTTTTTCCGAAATAGGGTATTCCGATCCGTTCCGGTCGAAACACAGTTACACACCCCTATTTGGGCCACACTCGTCTCTTCTCAATGGTACACCTCAAGGTGTGGATGCTTTATCGGTGTGGATAGGTATGGCCCTAGCATTGTTGTTCTCTCAAAATAGCCCCACAAGGGGATTAAGTGTTAAAAATTAATCTCACATACCTGGATTAAATGGCCCACATAAGAGAGTTTAGAGGTCAAAATCAACCCCACATATGCAGTTAACGCCAAAAGTACCCCCCTAAAGGGAATAAGTGTTAAAAATTAACCTCATATACCTGAATTAAATGGTAGTATTATCTCCACATAGGGAATTAATCCCAAAATTAACCACACAAAACGAGATTTTTTTTTTTTTATGGTAAATACAAAATGGGTTAAATGTTAATATATTTGGTCAATTTTAGAATTTTCATCAGTTATGTGAGAAATCTTAATAGTTTCACTTCAGGCCAAAATTACAGGGGAGGTAAAACGTATGTGAGCTTAACCACAGGGGGCAAAATATATTTAATCTTTGTCCTTTCAATGATTCCGTTAGATTTCACACTTTTATTGACGGTTTCAATTTGCTCGAGACTATAAGAAAAATAGTTGTTACGAATTAAAAGAATGAGGGGTGATGTGAAAACACGCTAAAGCTTGAGGGATAAAGTGTATTTAACCCAGTATTTTAAAAGGCTTGTTCATAAAAGAGAACTCTAAACTATAACGTTAGCCTACAACTTACGTTATGCCTACGCTTTCTTTTATTTAGCTTTTGCTGTCAAATTACTTTAATAATGATTAAATCCTATGTAAGATAGAGAGAATAAAATGAAGTCCTCATGGATTGACCTGATCGTTACCATTCATCTTTTGATGGTGTAAATCTAACGGCTAACAATCATAGATTCCCACCAGAATAGCATGCTCTAATATGCAGGTAATAATTATCAGTCGTTTCTGACAAATGATTCAGTAGGGCCGTCTGCCCTTTGACACTATGCGGATATGGAGTGACGCTCCAATAAAATGGATTTATGTGTCTTCTGATTCAAATACTGACAATTTATTGTAGGCACTTAGTAACATGTCATATCTACACTACTTTTCATATACCACTTGTTTTAACAGAGCATTTTTGCTCACTTAAAAATTGTCACATATTGCTCACCAGACTTTTACTGAGTGACATGTGTCTCATTCCAATAATTATGTTGATGATATAGGGGCAAAGTAGGAATAGAATGTGATATATGTCACCCAACTGAGGTCAGGTTAAGCAATGAGTGACCATTTTAGGGTGAACAAAAATGCTCTCTTGTTTTAAGGGTTTCACATTTTCCCATATTGAAAAAAATATCGGTATGAATCTCAAATTTGCATCCCAAATGTCTTGTTAGATGTACCACATGTAGTAATATATAGTCTTATCAATCACTGTCACAACATATGATACAATTATTAAAGCATTTTCAAATTTGGAAGCCTTAGCATTACTCTATGGAAAAGACATCGGTGCATTTCTTTAGATTTTTGGGTAAATTGAATTTTTTCTCCTTAAAGTTTGGATGATTTGACACTTTAGACCTTAAAGTTTTAAATGTGACATTTTGATCTTAGAACTTTAACAACTACATCAAATAAGTAGAAATTTCTTCATTAAAAGTAGAAATTTTGTTGCAAAACCAAATTGCGATTCATCTCAAAACTTTAGGGCCTAAAGTGACAAACCACCCAAACTTTAACAAAGAAAAGTGCAATTTATCCTAAATTTTTTATCATTTTTTTGACATGTGACACGTATTTGGCATCTACTTGGACCAATTATATAGAGAGCATTTTTGCTCACTCTAATTTGGTCACTCACTGCTCAGCCAAAGTTCCATTGATTGACATGTGTCCCATTTTATTTTCATGTCCTTGTAATATCAACATTATTATTAAAATTGCAAACATGTCACCCAAGTAAGACTTAGGTGAGCAATGAGTGATCAAAATGGTGTGTGTAAAAATGCTCTCAATTATATAATGTACCATATCATAGAAGTGTTGTCCACCCATATTAGATAGTGTGACGTTCTCACTTGATAATTTCTCCATCGCATACTAATAGTCCTCACTAATTTTGATCATCCTTATATTTCCATTTTAAAACTCTTAAGCCATGTTTGTTTCACGGGATTGGGGGTAAGATTGTGAGGGATTGGACTAATAGTCTATTTTAATTAAATAGTCCGGTGTTTGGTTGCGCTTAAAAGGAAGGGACTAATAATCCATTTTAACTAAACAGTCTCCCATATGGAGGACTATCTAATCCCAGGAGGGTGTGGTATAAATAGTCCCACGGGCCAGGACTAACAATCAAAATGGATTAATTGTCTAATCTTGAGCTTAACAGCCAAACGTGGCCTTCTAAACCTCTAAATTTAACCGTCCGTTCTCTCACCATCCACGGCTATCATTCACTCATTGGGATTAAAATCTAATTTTTGAATACACTAATATTTTTAGGTAAATATATAGGGTAAATTATATTTTGTACCTTTATAGTTTGGGTGTGATTTCATTTTGGTCTTTATAGTTTTAATTTATCAGTTTGACCTTTACAGTTTCAATTTAAGTTCAATATAGTCCATTCATGAAAAAATTCCTATAGTATTTGACAGAAAATAGGTAATGTGATGCACATGTGAGGTATCATTAGAGACATAATAGTAAATTTACTTAAAGAAAATTACACTTTACACACCTATATTGAACATAAATTTGTCAAAAATGTAATAAAGATTAATGAATCAACTATACTGAACATAAACTAAGGGTGTGTTTGATAAATCAATTAAGTGGTAAAATGAAAACTTTCAGCACTTATTTTTTTCCAGTGCGTTTAATAATATATCACTTAATTAAAAAAGCAGCCAACAAAATACTGAAAACTTTAAGTAAAAAATTTCTACTAAAAATAATCACTTAATGTAGCTTATTTCAGTACTTGAAAAACTTAAAATTTTCAGTATTTAAAATTCAGTAATTAATTTTCAGTTTTATCAAACGCACCCTAACACTGTAAGGACCAAAGTGACAAAATTGAAAATATAAGAACCAAAGTAAAATCACACCCAAACTACAGGGGTGTAAACTGTAATTTACTTATATATATACATATATGTATAGATATATGTGTGTGTATATATATCACAGAAATCTCCTCTTTGTTTCTGGGACTACTTAAAGACCATCTCTCTCACTTTCTGTATCTGGTTGGAATGTTTCTCTCTCTCTCTACAGATCCCTAAATCATTTTCAATCTTCGAAATTCTGAATTCTTTGTAACGATCGCTTAGCTTCTCTCTGGTTCTTCCTTGCTACTCTTTACATTCTGTGATCGTAACTTTTAGAAGAAAAAGTTTGAATTTTCATACATTGTTCATCATCATCGTCGTCGTCGTCGTCGAATTGATATTCTTCTTCTTCATCTGATTCTTCTAATACAGTTGTTATCATCGAATTACTTGTTCTTGTAATTTGTTGTTGTTGTTCTAGTTGTGGTTCGGTTAAAATCGATTGAGGTTTTGAGTTTAATCTGAATTTGCAGCGAAAGTGAAGAGGTTTTTTTTTTGTTTGAGGAAATTAGGTTTTTAGAGGGATGAGATTTGGAGCATGAACATGCCGCCACTGCGTGGTGGAGTGAGAAGGGGCCGGGCAGCAGCGAAGAAGCAGCAGGAGCCTAAACCTAATCCTGTTGAAGAAGGTGAGGCGATTGCGACGAGGACTCGGAGAAGGCGAGCGGCAGCGGCGGCGCCGAACAACGATCAGCCGATCGATGTGAACTGCGTTCCGGCGGCGGCGGCACCGGGACCGGCGGAGTTCAGGCAGGCGGAAGAACCAGTTCGTTTAGGTGGTGGTGGTGATATTGCTGGTGCGGTTCAGAGAGTGGAGGTAGGCGAGAAGTTAATGGATGATTGTGACAGTGGCGGCGCCAACAAGGCTCATGGTGGTGAAGACGAAGGAAGTACTCCGCTTCCTGATAGGGTAAGAATTCTTATACACATTTAAATATATGTATATATATATATATATGTGTGTATATGTATATGTATATTCACAGGAATACACATATATTGTTGTAGTAGATTGTTAAGGTGCTGATAGTTTGGATATGTCTAGAAAGAAACTTTATTTGCTCTTTTATGGGGTTCATTCTGTAGTTGAATGGTAAATGGGAGGAAGAAATGTGGGATCTCTGTGATTTTTATTGAACTAGGTAATACAGTCATTGGTGCTTGTATGTGTCGGTTGGGACGTGCTAATTAGTGCTTTAAAATATTGCATAGTTAGCTCTGGTTTTTGTCAGAGTAGTGGATCATTGTTAGAAGGAGTCACAGTTATTGGCACGAACTGAAATCTTTGTTCTTGGGAAGTTTGATCATGAATTTTGACCGTTAGTACGAATATTGCATGGCGTGTTTCTTACGTCACCCTTGTATTCTAATACATCTATAGAAAGAAAGTTTTAGTGAGATTATGAAATTTCCCACTTTTTCCATACGTTTCGATTATACGTGTATATTTATATGCATGTGCACCTATTTTTTTAGTTTGAAATTATCCTTAATTGCATTGGCGTGATCTACGGAGATGTCCTGCCTTTAGTGTACCATTATGGAGTAATACAGGTGCTTCTATCATTTTAGGGTTGAAATTATCCTTGAACGTTTTGTGTGATTTTAGGAGTTGCATGCCTTTAAAGTGTATAGTTATGGAGTACTACGTGGGATCATGAAACTTGGTGATAGATGTGGTCTTGTTTCATATTATTGTTAGATATTTGTTGTCGTGGTCATCCGTACACGCTAATCAACCTTTCCACTTGGTGGTATATATCTTTTGACGGTTGTTTAGACTTCAATATTTTACTTGCAAAAGAGAGAGCTAGTCGGTGGTTTATAACATCAACTACGGATCATATCGCTGTAGATCATTTCTGAAGTTTCTGTTACATTAGTGGCTGCCACCATGTTGGTTAGAATCTATCGTTTAGTCGATTTGAGTTTCATACAGTCCGAAATCATTTACGATTCAATAGGATTCAAAGATTCATAAGTTTGATTTTGAAGTTTTTGGTGAAACACTTTCAACATTTTGAGCCTGGATGTTACACGAAATGTTAGATTGTTATTTTCTTCATTTTAAGAATTGTATGTATTTTTCTATTTATACATCATATACATACATGGACATTAATTAAGATAATTATGCATTGTTTGGACATGCATTGGACGTTCGCACGACTCGGCTGTGTAGGGTTCAAACTGTTATTCGGAGACTTCTGTAGAAGACATACGTTTCGTTGTTTTCTATCCAAGGAAAGAGAGTCGTGTCCGAGTTTGCCTTCTACATGATCACTGCCCGAGATAATTATGTACCCTTCAGACATGCATTGGACGTTAGCATGAATTTGAAATAAAGATATTAGTGTTAATATCTAATCTTCTGTTCACCCTTAGTTACCTGGAAATGTCCCATCAATTTTTCAATTGGTGTTTTTTTTTAAAAAAAAAAACAGACTTTTTCATACCTTGAATGCCAACCTTATTTATTTGTATCCCAAAAGCTTCTTCTTTAGTTTCCCACTTTGTTTCTTTTTAAGAAAGGAGTAATAGCGGCCCACATCAAATTATGGAATTACTTCGTTTACTATTTTTTCATATTCCTCTCCAGCATAGTAAAAGTTCATACTCCATAGCCATCATGGATAACTTTTGCTTATTAATCGTACTTTCTCATTATTAATTTTTGGTGACCAGGAAACGACTAGCATGATTATACTTCCCCTTTCCATTTCATTTTTGTCATTGATATAAGCCTGCTCTTATCATACCATAATTTGTAGTTTGTGACGTACTATGCTCCTATTCTTTCATTGAATGTGATACCTAGTCCAGTTTATATACATTCTTCCATTTTATATCCTACCACTTACTATGTCAAGAAGTGCAATTTACATTGCTCGGAAGCTTAGACCTATGGTACAGTACACTTCTTAATAGGTTGAAGGACCTGTGCATGACACTTGACCCTCGGGCAAGGGTATAAGATATGTCTCCAACACTTATGGTTGGATACACACCAAGAAGCATGCTGGCTTGTTGTATAACAGTATATTAGAGTCTCTAATCCATGACTTTTGCTACAAAGTTCTTTCAAAATAACGAAATGCTCATGCTAAAGTCTTATTCATACCTAAAATTGTTTTCTCTTACAAATATAAGAAAATACAGTTTTATTGCCATTTTCCTGCTTCCTTTAGAATCTTAGATTCATAAATTTGGGAGGTTCGATGCTCATAGTTATTTAAGGCGCACTTAGGCGCAACTGCTTCCTGCGGCCTATGCGTAAGGCGCAGAAAAAAGCTCAAGCCTGTGCGAAGTGAGGCGTATTTCAAGTCAAGCCTTAGGCAATTATAAGACCTCAACAATTAACATATACATGTAAATTCCTAAAACATCGAAGTAATGGCATTTTGACCTATCTGTTCAATTAGCTAACTAGTTAGTTGCCTCCATGATGCTTCACAAAATTGTCAACCTTAGAATAACACAGTGAAGACCTAATCAGGTATGGAACTATCACAAAATTTTAAATTTAATTCTTATATAGATTATTTGTATAACTAGGCTTTTCCCTTTCTCTTTTCTTTTCCTTCTCTAAATTTGGGAGCCAACACGATTGTTAATGTTGGTCAAAAAGAAGAAAATTATTCTATTTTCAAACGTGAACCTTGTGTTTTGATAGTTTCATGCCTAATTAAGTTATTGATGCATAATTTTATTAAGGCGCGGGCTTTGCGCCGCGGGCTTTTTATAATAAGGCGCGCCTAGGCGGGGGCCTATTTGAAGGTGCCTCACCTAGGGCAAGGCGAGGCACAAAGGCTGAGCCCGCATGAGCCTGAGTCTCAGACGCACCTTAGGTGCTCCTTTAACAACAGAGCCGATGCTTAGACACTTACCCGTACCAGAGTCCATGTAACTGGACGATCCTTGTCTCCTTGTGATAGAATCGAGAATCTACTGGAATAGAGCCTTGATCTACCCTAATGCATGTTTGAGTTAGAGGATATTTTGAAGCACTTAAATATTTTGTGACGAAGAGAAAACTTATAGTAATGATATTCGGATTACTGCAAGAGTTTATGGGCAAATGTGTATGGTGACAGCTTTGTTTGTTTGTATGGAACCTTTGGACATGCATTGTTGAGGTCTCGATAGGGTAGATCCTTGGATAGGTGACCATAACTATCGTATAAATAGAGTTGCGAGAAACATACTTGTAGGAGTGTATCTGATTCAGTAGCTGTTATGTGTGACCTGGATCGGCTATATTGCATGCATGTGGCATGCCATGTTGGTGTTATTTCATGCTTAGTGGTTTCTTTTTACTGATGTTGGACTTCTCTTGTATTGATTGGTTAGTAACTTTTTGACTACACTTTCAAATATGTCTGGCTGTATTTTTTGTTGAGATAGGCTTGCTCCATGTTTACTTTTGCGTCCCACATATTGCATCACATGTTACAAGGTTTCTTTCAATAAGAATAGATTAAGGTTGAGACATAATTTCTCACCAACTCCTCCACCCCCCAAAAAAATGCCGAAACCAGAAAAAGAATAATAGAATGGGTAATACTTGGGGCACAACCAAAGTCACAACCTTTTTTGCACAACCTCTATTTTGTGTCTATCTCTCTCCTAGTGGGCACTGTGGGGTCACTGGCACTGTGGGACCCATCAAGAGAGAGATAGACACAAAATGAAGGTTGTGCAAAAAAGGTTGTGGCTTTGGTTGTGCCCCAAGTATTACTCTAATAGAATATAGTTCTGCGTCCCATATATGCTATTCATTTGAATTCCATTGTTTCTTCATTTTTGATAGGTGGATTTAGTTCCCTTTCTTAAGAGCTTAAAAAAGAAGTATTTCAATTAAAATGTCTTATTAGGCTAATCAGTGGTCTTATGGTTTTTCTTTTGGACTAATAAGAATTGACATAGACACTTTTGGCTGGAATAGAAATATTCGAAACACTTTGACTGAGCTGTCCTTTTTAGCTGTAAGCTTTCTTCATTTTGCGGTAATAGGTATTAAGGCTGTTAAGACAAATCTGGTTAATTTGGTTTCATGATCGCAGGTTCAAGTTGGTGGTTCACCATGGTACAGATTAGAAAGAAAGCTTGGAAAGGGTGGTTTTGGACAAGTGTACGTAGGTCGCCGTGTTTCTGGTGGTAATATCAATGATAGATCTAGCTCTGGAGCTGCAGAGGTATATGGCATATGTCTTAAATCTTTTCATATCTGAGTTTGGCCTCTTGGGTTAGCTTTAAACAATCACCTTTTGGAGTTTTTCTGAAAAGCTACAAATTGGAGCTCTTCGAAAGCGTTGTTTTTTAGCTTTAAAAAGGGATCAGTTATTAAATTTAGAAGTAGTGAAAAGGCAATCCATTCTTTTAAATATAAGTGATTGTTGGCCCCAAGAAAGCTATCCCAAACGTACTTTAACTAAGAACATAATATGGCTTGTGCATTTTAGGTGGCATTAAAATTTGAGCATCGAAGTAGCAAAGGATGTACATCTGGACCTCCATATGAGTGGCAAGTTTACAAGTGAGTGATTTTACTTTAGTCATTCTTACTTAACTTTGGCTTTTATAAAATGCATAATGTTTTACTGGTTCCCTGTTATGTGAATAGTACGCTAGGTGGCAGTCATGGCGTACCGCGAGTACACTACAAAGGTCTACAAGCTGACTATTATATCATGGTACGACATCATCTCTTTCTTTCCGGTTTGAATTTTATGCCGGTATGACATCTTCACTTTCTTGCCAGTTTGTATGTATAACAGAAGACTTTGATGTCACAGGTTATGGATATGCTGGGTCCAAGCCTGTGGGATGTTTGGAATAATAACTCTCACACGTGAGATTTTTGGGTTTTCTGTAATTTGCTATTTTTTAAAAAATGTATTTCCATTGCTTGACTAATGTTTTTTTCTCCCCCAAATTTCAGGATGTCTATTGAAATGGTAGCTTGCATTGCCATTGAAGCAATATCTATATTGGAGAAGATGCACTCTAGAGGGTGAGATCAATTTGTCAAAGATGATCTTCTCCTTTTTGTGTAGATTTATTTCTTTTCATATGAACTATTTGTATCACGCATGCTCATCTCAAGTATGTATCTATGCTGTGGACATTAGAGAGTTTGGTAAATTGTGAATTATTTGATTGTACTGAACTAATACTCTTAAAAAATATCACAGGTATGTGCATGGGGATGTAAAGCCTGAGAATTTTCTGCTTGGTCCTCCGGGGACTGCTGATGAGAAAAAACTGTTTTTAGTTGACCTTGGTTTAGGTATTTTGCTCACAATATTCTTAGACTTGATCTACTTCTCCAAATCAATGCCAAGAGTTTAATCGTATTTGTTATCTGTTTTGGCCATTAGCTACTAGATGGCGGGATGGATCTACTGGTCTTCATGTTGAATATGACCAGAGGCCCGATGTTTTCAGGTATAGTTTACTGATTTATCTTCATTTGCACAACGATGCCTGTTTAGTTTCTCGTACCATTGACTTCATCATATTTCTTTGTATACCATTGTTACCATTGTTGCCAAATTGTGAATCGGTTTGCCAAGTTCATGAATTCATGATTCATACAATTAACGGCCCGTGATTCATAATATCCACATTTTTTTTTTTGGTAAAAACAAGTGATAATATAGGCATATATTTGTATACTGATAAAAACACATTCAATGCTTGAAATGAACAAAATTAAAATTTAACAAGAGTTTCATGCAAAATCAAGGCTTAAAATGTTGAAAGTTTTTGATTCATGGAAACTTCAAAGTCAAACCAAAAAAATCCTGAATCATATCGGGGTTTATGAAACTCGAGTTGACTCGTGAATGGACCTATTCTAACAATCATAATTTTTTTCTCTTTGGCTGATTAATATTCTGGTCTGGCAGGGGAACAGTGCGCTATGCTAGCGTTCATGCTCATTTAGGCAGAACTAGTAGCAGGAGAGATGATCTGGAATCTCTTGCTTTCACACTCATTTTCCTTCTCCGTGGTCGTCTGCCTTGGCAAGGATACCAAGTGAGACTTTTCTCTGAATCATCGCTGACATAAAATAATTAACATGAGAAAAGATGTACTCCTTATTTTCCGGTGTTTGGTTGCCACTTAGAAATATTTTAAAGCCATCAAAACAATGCAACCTTCAGCACTTTGATGAGGACGAATATAGATTTTTAATATTACTGTGTAGTAATATTAGTACATAAATAATAGAGACGTATAAGTCAGAATATGTATATACATATATATATATATCAATATATGTACATATATATATATGTACGTGTGTGTGTGTAGGTTTCTACAGCTGTATGCACCCATATATATATGTGTGATTTTTTTGTGTATATTCGCAGAAATACGTGTATGTATATACATGTAGATATGGTTATATACATGTATGCTGTGATTGGGTATTTCACTTTTAAGCTAGGAAGCACGGGTGCGGCTGCCTTTAAATTATTACACACCCAGTGGGGGTGCGGCTATCTTTCCGAAGAGTCCGTGTTTCCTAGCTTTTAAGAGAGATCTCTAAAAATTCTCAGCAAATATATATATATATATATTGTTCCAGAAATGGTTTTCAATATTATTTTTTTTCCTTTTTCAGCAAGTCATTATCAGCGTTTTAAGCTACTTTCATTTTCCTTTGTATAACATTTTAGGAACAACCAATCACTGGAAATTCTAGAAAATATTTTCCAAAAAATATTTTACGTCGTCACAAACGGGGTGTTAGTTGTTGCATTGCTGTCTTGTGATAACTTGTTTGACATGATGTCACTTTTCATAGGGTGAGAACAAAGGGTTTCTTGTTTGCAAGAAGAAGATGGCGACATCTCCAGAGACCCTATGTTGCTTCTGTCCACAACCTTTCAGATTGTTCGTTGAGTATGTTGTGAACTTGAAGTTTGATGAGGAACCTAATTACGCTAAATATATCTCCCTCTTCGATGGGATAATTGGTCCTAATCCAGATGGCAGGCCAATAAACACTGACGGGGCACAAAAGGTATTCTTATTCTCTGCTCTTTAAAGGTTATAGGGTTTGTTTGGCGTGACACCTTTGGAATGCATTGTCACCAATTGCAACTACACTATCCTCTTCATTTTCAACTTGTTTTAAAGATGCTTTCTAATGCAATGTTTATTTTTTCAAGAAACCATGTCTTAATTCCTCTTATAAGTTGGAGATGGTATTTTGAATGTGAGTCCATGAATTGGAGTGCGACGAAACACCATTCTCTTCAACTTCTATAGTAAATAAATCTCACTGTACTATGTTTCTATCTTTGTAGCTACTACTCTTTTTTCTTTTTCTTATTTTACACTCTATACATCTCAGTATACATATATTGAGCAAGTGTTGCTAAAAAAGGTCACTTCCAAACCAAAAGGAGAATTATTTTCAAGTTATATTCTTATTTCTTACCAAATGGAACATTATCAAGCTATATTCTTGTTTCTTAACAATTTATGTCATATAATTCTTTGGTGTACCTAACTCATGTTTTATCCATATGAAGCTTATCTTTCAGGTTGGTCAGAAGAGAGGCCGGCTTATTTTGGAGGATGAAGACGATGAACAACCCAAGAAGAAGATTCGTATGGGGACACCCGCAACTCAATGGATTAGCGTTTACAACGCCCGAAGACCTATGAAGCAAAGGTAAATGTTTTTCCCCGAGCCTTGCGCCGTGCTCTATCCTGGTTGAGTGAAATACATTGAGTTCTCAAGGCAAGATTCTACTTCTATAAGGGAAGTGCCAAAATGGTCAGCCTTGGGCTCCGTTTGGTTCATAGATTTGGAGAAGGAAAAGAAATCAAGAAGAAAACCTATTCCTTAGTGTTTTCTTCCATGCTTAAATAACATTAGAATTTTTTTTCCCGAATTCAATAGGAACTCTAGAAAAGAGGAATGGAAGCGACACAAAATTCTAAAATTTTATTTTATGTCATCGGTTTTCTTTTACTTTCTATTTTCCTCCACCGTTTTCCTTATTTCGTAAACACAAAAGTTTTTTCCAAGGCCTTAGGCTTCTCCTCTGTCCCTTCTCTCACATCACTCTAGGTCCTTTGTGTTTATGTGGGCCCCTTTTAAGGATTTGAGGCCTCGTTTCCCCTTTTTGTGTGTGTGTGTGTGTGTGTGAGAGAGAGAGAGAGAGAGAGAGAGAGAGAGAGAGAGGGGGGGGGGGGGGGGGGGGGGGGGGTGTTGGTCAGATTGTTCTTTAGGCTTCTCTCCTCTCAGTTTTTCACATCACTGTAATAGGTTCTTTGTCTTTATGTGGAAGAGGTTTCCGTGGGCCCTTTTTGGTGATTGGAGGTTTCCTTTCCCATTTATATGTGTGTGTTTCAAACCCTTCTTGGCTTTTGTGGGTGGTACCTCTGTATTAATTTTGTATGAACTTTTCTTAGTCTTCTATTTTATATGAGAAGTAAGGTGGAGTGCAAAGATACTGTGGTAATGATGAGGATGTGTTGCTATGCTGATGCAGATACCACTATAATGTGGCAGATATGAGGCTTGCCCAACACATTGACAAAGGAACTGAAGATGGCTTATTTATTAGCAGCGTAGCTTGTAGTCAGAATCTGTGGGCCCTAATCATGGATGCAGGGACAGGTTTCACTGCACAAGTCTATGATCTATCACCCTATTTTCTTCACAAGGTGCATATTAGTATTACAATTGAAGCTGAAGCAATTGTTTGCCATTTCCTTTGTGGTTCATTCTTCAACAAAATATATTTATGCTCCGTTTGTTGCGACGTAAAGCATTTTCCGTTGTTTGGTTGTCCATAAAATGTTCTCCAAAGATTTTCAGGAAAACTAGAGTAGATTAAATTGCGGAAAATGTTTTGTGCAAAAGTTTCCATAAGCCATTTTCCTGAGAATACTTGCAAGTGAAATACTCAATTAATCAACACGGATGTACGTTAGTATATGTATACTTGCATGTGCGCACATAGTTGTGCATACATACGCATACTATTTCTACATGTACATGCATATATGCAAACCTACCTATGTTATTTACATACGCAGATATATTCTCGCTTGTGTGTTTTTGTATGTATTAACGTTAATACAAGTTAATATGGGAGATTATATTTATCCTATTTTAGTGCTTAAAATTGCACTTGCTTGTTACTTTTAACTATTTTTCAAACGTGTCAACCAAAAATCAGAAAATAAGTAGGAAATTCATGTAAAACATTCTCAAATTTAAACTATTTTCTGGCCTAAAACATTTTACGTCAGTCAACATCAAATACTATTTCTTGTACGTGACAAACCTAATGTTTTGTCTCGGGATTATTCTGAAGGAATGGATAATGGAGCATTGGGAAAAGAACTACTATATTAGTGCAGTAGCAGGAGCAAGTAATGGGAGTGCATTAGTGGTTATGTCGAAAGGTTAGTCTTAAGACGTTTGATTATAGGATTTTCCGCCTTGTATTATAGAAATTTTCCGTCAACTTGTTTCATTATACGAAAACAGGCACGCAGTATTTGCAGCAATCCTACAAAGTTAGCGAGTCATTTCCTTACAAGTGGATAAACAAAAAATGGAAGGAGGGTTTCTATGTTACCTCCATGGCCACGTCTGGGAATAAATGGGGAATTGTCATGTCACGGGGTGCCGGATTTTCAGATCAGGTTTGGATATTGCATTATTTGGTACAATATGTTCTCTCGTGCAAAGTTATATATCTCTGAGGCTGACTTGGGTAATAATTGCAGGTTGTTGAACTAGATTTTCTCTACCCGAGCGAAGGGATTCATAAGCGGTGGGATTTTGGTTATCGCATAACTGCTACTGCAGCAACTCCTGACCAAGCAGCTTTCGTCCTTAGTGTGCCGAGAAGAAAGCCGGCAGATGAAACTCAGGAGACTCTGCGTACTTCTGCCTTTCCTAGTACACATGTTAAGGTTCGAAATCTTGATACTTCGTGAATTTTACATATTCAGAGATATATTGGACTTTTCTAGGAAGTTTTGTTTTCTGTCGCTTTTCTCATCTCTGAATCCCCCCAATGTGGAGGGACAAGAAAATCGGCTCCCCTACTCTCTCCACGTCTCTACATTAAAGATTCTCTTCCATGATTCCATCCAACTTAACATTCCATACAAGAGAAGCAGAAAGAAAAAGGCATTCTCTCTCTTCTCTTATCTCTGCTTCTCTCAATCCAAAACAAAGCTTTAGGGAGGTCATGTGGTGGAGTTTAGATACTTTCTTGCATATTGATTGTTGATATTTTTTTTTTTTGCAGGAAAAGTGGGCGAAAAATCTTTACATTGCATCGGTCTGCTTTGGTAGGACAGTTGCATAAGCTGCAAAGTTTTGCGGTCAGTGACTTCTGAAGCTATAAACAAGTACTCCAATTGGCTTTCCTAATTGACCATCCAATTCGACGACTACATAACCTGGTTTCTCTAAAATGGCAATCCAGGCTGGAAATTTTTGTTTAGTGCAAACTTGAATTAATTATAGGCATAGTAAATAAGCATTTATGGCCTTTTTGTTGTCTCTTAGTTTTTCGAATATACTCTCATAATGGTGTCCATTTTGGGACTAGTTTTTTCATAGGACGATGGTCTCTTACTTTGTTCCTTGTTTGAAATTTGTATAGTCTCAAATAATAAGTACTCGGTTGAGGGCTCATGTTTGTGTCAAGTTCTTACTTGCCCTCTTTCACATTTTGACATGGCATCTCTCTCTCTCTCTCTCTCTCTCTCTCTCTCTCTCTCTCTCTCTCTCACGCACACACACACCCCAATTCTTGGATTATTTGATTTGCTGTTGTTTTCATGGAAGCTGAAGGTAAACACGTATGGACATGACATGAAAGTGAATTTTCCATTTTAGTTGCACTCTATTTTCCATTTGGAACAGCTCATATTCAAGGAATTAAATAAGTCAAACGGCATTCGCACAATGCATTCTGGTCATTTACAATTATATTATTAACTTCATTATCAATGTATTTACAAGATGTATTCTTATACAATTTTTGTTTTTAAAAAAAAGAAGTCTTACTTGTTTTTGATTTTAAGTTGGAGGAGGTGTTTCGTATATAAGTACATAGGTTGCGGATTGATAGAACTCTCTGCTCTTTCACTTTTATAACAAAGAACTCTCACTCTATAGTATTTCTACCCTCATGCCTATCCATCTTTCACATTTTCTCTCTCTCTCTCTCTCTATCTAAATTGCTTTAAAATTATTGATATAATGCGGAAAAAAAAAGTTACTACCGTACCAAATGGAACACTAGACAGTAGGCACCTTTAGGCTTTAATTGTGAAGGTAAAGTGTTCTCTCCCCTCTACCCCTTGTAAAATAATAAAAAATAAAAATAAGGGTGGACAGTTAGTGTTTGCCCTTTTAGAGTTTTGGCAGCTTAGTCGGTTTGATAATGTTGTAGTTTTTAATGTTCTTTTTATAATTTAAAAAAAATGGAAAGAAACTAAAAACGTATTTGGCAATCATTTTCCTTTTCATTCTGTCTTCTTTTAAAAAAAAAAAATTTAAAAAAACAAAACAAAAATGAAATGGGTCAAAAAACAAGGACAAAAATTAGTAGTTTTCAGTTTTCAATTTAATTGATATAAAAATAAATAAATAAATAAATTTCAGCTTTATTTTTTATAAAAGGGAAACAAAAAATAGCTTTCGTCTTCAAAATTCAAAAAACTGAACAACATGCTTTAGATATTTTTTTTTTTTGATACTTATCTGGACTTTGACAGGACAAACACACATCTGACACCACACACAACCCATCCCAACCCCAAAGCCCCCACAATGGCCTACAACAAAACCCAACAAAGGCCACTTATTTCAATTGACGAACAATAATGAGCCCCCCTCCCCACTAGAGAGAGAGAGAGGTCATACCCATTGGGCTAAGCCTGCTTGGTAACATACTTAGATTTTCACTTGGATTCGGTACGTAAGTTTTGAAGGCATATAGAAACCTTCTGCAGGGCATGGATGCTAGGTAGAGCATTTGTATCAGTCTTGATGATAGCATGCTCAAGTTCCATAGTAGTAGAAGAACTTGCAAAAAAAAAAAAGTATCACGTGAGCCCCACAATGATCGATGGGCCACAATAGGACGTCACACCATGTGACGGGTTCATGGGATAACATCTCCTATTTTGGGACCCAAATTTGGAAAAAAATATGAGAACCATAGCATCATTCTTGCCAAAAACAACAATCATATGAGAAAGTTCATTTCATGGATAGCCTCTGAAAGACGAATGTTTTGGAGCATGTTCAGTGCAATGCCTCACAACACCACAACAAAACATGGCTCGATTTGCATTTTCAGTTTTCTACCTCACTCACGTCATGATCCATTAAGCTGGTCTGCAACATAATCTTGTCAACTGCACCGATTCCTGGCGAGAGAGAGAGAGAGAGAGAGAGAGAGAGAGAGAGAGAGAGAGGAGAGAGAGAGAGAGAGAGAGAGAGAGAGATCACTCTTAGTAGAGAAGAACAAAGTTGTTTTATATGAGGAGACTAGGCACCTTTGAAGTGATGCAGGTTGGCCATTACCCACCCACCCACCCACCACCAACCCCCAGATGACCAAAAACAAAATAACGAATCAAACAGGATAATCGAAGTAACATAACCAGAAGAGAGAGAATAGCTCAAATGAATCTACAGATATATGTATACATATCTATTCGAAATCGAATACACACACACACACACATATATATATATATATATAGAGAGAGAGAGAGAGAGAGAGAGAGCAGCCACACGTTTCATGGACATACCACAGCATAATCATAGTCAAAGCGAACCACGAAGATACACTTGCAGCCCTTTGAATCATGAAATTTCCTCTGGACTTCCAGAATGTGTGCATCGGAATATAGCGCATGATCATCTTTTTCCTGAAAATCCAAAAAAAAACAGGCGAACTCTTAAACGGACATAACTTTTGGGGAAAATTCAAGCTAGCTAACTCTCCACTTGATCCGCTATTTGCAATCGCTTTTTGCTTACACACTGATTCTTCCGGAAATTTACAAAGTAATATCACACTTCCAATTGAAAAGGTTACCTACTACTCGTTTCTTACAACTTTTAGGCCCTGTGTGTTTCATGGATTTAGAGGGTAAAGAAAAGAAAAGAAAACAGAGATGAAAATGCTTTTCTTTATTTTGTTTCTTAATTTGGTTAATGACGAAATCAATGACAAAAATAGGAAGGAAAAGAAAATATGATGAAAAGTAAATTATCAATTTTGAATTTTTTCTAACCCTTTATTTATTCTTCGAATTCTGCAAGTCATGTCCTTTTCTCAAGTCACCATTATAATTTCAAATTTTTTAGCTTCTGTTGTCATTAAACATGGTGGAAAACCTAGGATGCACCGGTGCGGGGATGCAGGTACTGGGGATACGTCAATTTTTTAAAAATCGAGGGTGCGGGTGCAAGTACTTAACATAAATTATTGAAAATCTACTTTCAAATACTTTGAAATCTATACTGTCTTTATTTCTTTTATGCAATTAAGACGAATAACAAGAATAAATAGGCAATACTAGCATTTTGAAGTGTAATCCAACACCCAACATTCTTAAATTGACTCGAAATTTTTTAAAATTATGTTTCCCTTGTTTTTAAAAAAAAACAATAATCCAAAGAACCACCCTGCTACATCCGAGAAGAATCCAAGTTGGCACAGGCGGGGGTGCGTATGGAGTGTGGGTGCTTCGACCTTTTACAAAAGCACGTGCTTCCTTGAGGAATACACAAGGGGAATCGTTTTTCTTCTTGTTTGCCTTCCCTTTTCCTCCACACTCTCTAAACCCGTAAACCAAACAGAGCCCAAGTGAATTTTGTAAGAAAGAAGAAATGATCCCATACCCTGAAGCATAGCACAACATCCCCAACCTTGACCTTACGACACTCTGAAGCTTCTAAAGGAATAGAGCGCTCTCGAACTCCCCTTTTCACGTTCACCCACTCATCCTCCTGGTTATTAAACCCAGCAAATCTTACGCGAACTTCCTGTGATATAAACAAAAAGTTTGAAAATAGATACACACAAAAATATTATATACCTTCGAGGAAGGGCATTTCACATACTCGGTCTAGAATTGCATGTGATGACTTACTGAAACGAAAAGAAATGAGAATTAAGAGAATTTGATGCCTTTGAACTCCAAAATTTTGTTAACATGGGGACTCGACTTGAAATGGTACGTGTATGCAGACACTTTCAATAAATATATACATATATATGACATTCTGTTTTATATAATACTGCAATGTGTGACCTTATCCTATAAAATAACAATCTCATTATTTTAAACACTTTATGTAAAAAGCTAAAACTACTTTGTTTTCGATCCAAGCTTCTTTTTTCTTTTTCCACATCAGATTTGGAGTAAATCTGATTTGGGTACGAGTTGGCAGGCACATATCTGGTACCCTATATCATGCCATATCCTGTTGAGACAAGCAACAGGAGATTCCAGGTAAAATCGTACCCAGTAGTAGCACAAGGGGAGCACGAGGTATTAGTTGTCAAATCGAGAATCGGTTCACCAAAATTAAAAACTGTGAACTCAAATCGCGAATCATAAGATTCAAATTTTTTTTTTAAATAGATAATAAAATTTACGTATATTCTGTATACATATAAAAACACATGTACAGTGCTTAAAATGAACAAAATAATAATCAAACACTAGTTTTATGCAATTTTTAAGGCTCAAATTGTTGGAAGTTTCCACTTAGAACTTAAAACTTCAAAGTTCAAAACTATAAATCGCAAATTGTATTGAATCGTGAATCCTATTGGGTTGTATGAAACTCGACTCGAGTTGTGAATCAACAAATTCTAACCACCATGCATACAACCATCTCAATCACCGCTCCCTCAAGTTGAGGACCATGGCTTGGGAAGCTCATGCCTCAGAGTTCTGTTGGAGCACTTGGAAGAATTATGAGGTGGGCCCAGCGGGAGGTGCCATGTCGTGGTGTTCCAGTTGGCAAGGACAAGTGCATACCATAATCCAGGGCCCACAAAGTATGAGGAAACTTGCATAACAACATTTGTAGAATCATGTGTTAAGAAAATACACGAGTAATTTCTGCTGATGCAACAAATAAGCGTCAAGCTCAATTTGAATATGTTACTAGTCAACCGACGCATCCATGTAAATACATATCAATTCAGATTAACTAGGAAGTGTCAGAGTCTCTTTGTGCACCTAAGTATTGTAAACTAGCCGTCATTCAAAATTCAAGCAAGATATCAAAAGTTCAATTCGAATCATGAACGAATATAGTTGTGCTAAATGTAGCAGAAAACATTTTTAACAGAATTTCCGATAAGTAAAACTACTTAAATTAAACTTTTTTATGATTCCAGATGAGAATGACACTAAATTAAAGGATCTTACAAGTTCGCCTGTACTAAGAACTCTGTAGTTGAGGAACGAAGCAACATCAAACCTGGAAAGCCAGAAAAAGGAATTAGTTGCTTGTGAAACAAGTTTGATTTGACAGAAGAATTATTGCAAAATATGGTCATTTCAAACTCTATCCAAAACAGTAGTCAGAACTTTCAAATGCTGGTTTCAAGAACTCAAAGTGGAGGGGAAGCATTTCTGACACAAACTTCTATGATCACACAGTGCCAGGCATATCCTTACCAAGCATCATCTTTTGATGATTTAGCTTCAAATACCAACTCCGAAAGTTCTGCAATCCTTTCAGCTGAAGAAGAAATAAGAATGTCATAAAATTTAGAGTGCCCGTTTGGGATAGCATATAAAATACTGTAATCACTTTCTGGATTAAGAGATTTTTAAAAAGCTGCAAATTGGAGTTTTTAAAAAAGTTGTTTTAAAAAAAACTTTGAAAAATATAATCCTAACGGTCACAAGTTTCTCAAAAATCACTCAAGCTATCCCAAATGGGGTCTTAAAATCATACAATAGCACTATATATGAATGCTACCCCGGAGAGATAGAAACAACACCTGCATCTAAGTTTCATAAAGAAGGGATAAACATGTAAGACGTTAAAATATTGCAATGCTTTGGAATTATCAAAACTAGGTAAAATAATGGAGAAGAACCCGAAAAAAGATCAATTAATTGGGTTTTTTCTCTAAACAAAGAATCAGATAAATAAACTTGTTTACGCAGAGAGAATTGTAAGACCCAATAGGGGGAAAAGGAAAGAAAAACAAGAAATGAGTACTATAAGTCTATAACACTATAAAAGTACTCTGTACTGGTAATAGAAAATGAAGTAGTTCAAACTTTAAGAGGCTGTTTGGTTAATACAAGAACCAGTTTCGTTGTCTACAAAAGAAGTGGTTCTAACAATCTATAAATAGTGGGGTGTTTATATAGCTCTTTTTGGTTCCATAACGTAAAAATACCCCAAGAACTAGTTCTTCATCAAACCCAAAAAATCTTGGTTTTGAAAAACACTAGATAAAAGTGGAGTAATGCTATGTATCCCAAATGTGGTTCCCAACACATGTGATAATTGACTTGATTTTCATAGCATGATGTTGATGTGGTCCACCATTATTGAAGGTGGTCCACTGCCACATGATTGGGAACCACATTTGGGATACAATTTGGGACGCATGTCATTACTCATATAAGTGAGACTGGGTGTGAACCTAACCTGTTTGAAGTATTCCAAAATAGGCGTTGACAAATTCTATTCTCGTAACAGTTGATTAAGTTGAGCTAATTGAGCTTTCCTTTTTACAATTTTCTTTGTCTTGTTAATTTTGTTGTAGTACATCTACTAAATCTAATTCAGAGGACTGAGATTTGTTAACTGAGGACCACAGAACTACATTTTGGGTGATTTAGTGTTGAAGAAAATTATGAGCCTAGAAGCGTAATTTTTAAAGCATAAATTCCATGAGAATCAAATCTTGAAAGAGTAATCATGTGACAGAAAAAGTATATACAGAATGAGAATCTAGTTTTCAAATTCAACCCATAAGGAGCAAAAGATAACCTTCAGGCTTTTGAGGAATGTTAAAAACTTCATGGACAACAGGAGAATAAATGACCATAGGTTTCAATGCCTTCTGTTTTTCTTGGAACCAACTTTGCACCTGTACCATATAATAATAAAAAAAGGCTACAAAACTCTTTGGTACCCCCTATTTTCTCCAAAATTTCATTTGCGACCCCTATGTTATCAATTGCATCACTAAAAGCCCTTGACTTTACATCAATTTCGATTAAGGACAATCTTTAAAGGATGTAACGATTGGATAAACATCCTCAATTGAGATTGATTGTCCTCAATTGTCCATAATTGAAACCACTGTAAAAGTCGAGGGCCTTAATGCCCTTAACTGATGCAATTAGTGGGCCTAAAATGAAATTTTGGGGAAATAGAGGGTGTCGAAGAGTACTTGAGCCTACGAAAAAACTAATGGTCATGAAAGGGTACAAATAAAATCAAGATTATAAACTTTTGATGCGAATAACAATAAGGAAACCTGTTCCCATCTTATGGTTGATTTTCCAAAACGATGTTTTGAGGCACTACAGAAAAGACACATCAAGCCAAAGAATATAGCTTTAATACATATATCAATGAGTTCTTATTTTCAAGCAAATAATTAAAAATAAAGCCAAAGGAAAACAGTTTTAAATGTCTATGTAAGATCAAGCTTAAACGGGGTTCACCTAAATCTGGTAGCAAGCTCTTGATAAAATTCCTGATTCCACGATTCGTTTGTACCTTCCTTAAATATGCTCTCCATTTTCATGATCTATCAACAAACAAAATGCACCTATAAGTCTGAAATTACCATGCAAAATGAAGCACGAATAAAGGGCAATATTCTGGCATGAAGCTGCATAATTCAAACAAAGAACAGCTCGTTATCCAAAAAACTTGGTTGGTGATTGCAACACTTTAGCTTGAGGTAGGATGAACATGGTACATATGTTAGGAAATATTGATGCATCCAAGTCTATTTCACAACAGAGAAAAAAATAAGGAAAAGAAAAAGGAAAATGTGATGCATCCAAAATTTAAAAGGGAATGTACGAAGTCGGTATGCTTCAACGAACTAAAAACAAAACTTAACAGTAAAAGGTTTCTTTTTCCATGTGCAGTGTCATGTCTTGTGAAATATCAAAAACACCCCCACGTTTCGTCACTATAAAATAGGTCAATATTGGACACACAATTCTCTCCTGATGAAGAAAGTGATTCTTAATTATTCAATCAAGAGATTTATCCAAAATTAATTCTCAATCCACTTTGAAATCACGAATGCTGATAAAAAGATTTGGCTAAATCCATTTTATGTTAATAACAAAACAACAATTATGAGCAACTGTAACAAGCGAAGAGAGATCAAATTATAGCTAGAATAACCTCTGTACATAAACCAATTTCTTGAGACCCTTTGAATGACTTTTCTATAGCTAATATCAAACATCTATCAATCAAAACACCGTCAAATTGCCTCCACGACCTTCCTGAGGTGACATGGTTCAATGTGATTGGGCACTGTAAAATAATGTAGGAATTTCTTAAACTAATAGTAGACACTTCCTCAAGCCTCCCTTAGAAATAAATGTAATCTATCCATGAGTCTATCTATGATCCAACCAAAATATTAGATTGCATCACACATACACCAAAAGTTATGACCCATTGGCACTTGGTTACTATTATGTCACATTGACATTGTTACTACTAAATGGCACTTGAGAAAAGTTATAACCAAACGACACCTTGTTATTGTTACAACCCAATGGAATCCTAAAAAAGTTACTACCAGCACCAAAAATTACAACAAAATGGCACCTTGTTAGTTGTTACTATCAATTGGGACTTAAGAAATGGTTGTATCATACATCCAAAATTACCCGGATGTATTTTAGAAATTTTCATTAACCCATAAACATCCAAAAATCAGTAAACTGATAATGATATGAAGCTCAATTACCCAAAAATCAGTAAACTGATAATATATGCAATTCCTGTACACATGAAGTTGGAAAGCTGAAAATGTATTCACATTCGAATAACTCAACCACAAGCATCAAATTAGGAAACCCATCAGATACATTACAACAATCAGAAACGCACACACACATACACATACACACAGAGGGAGGTGATCAATAACATACATGCAAAAAGAAGAAGGAAGAAGAATGATAATAACATCACACCACAGGAAGAATTAGGCAAATCAAAACATAGCCCAGAGAACGAAATACATCTCCAATTAGGGGATTTGGGGGGGATAACAGAGCTAGTTCATGAATTTCTCTGCATCTTCAGCTAGAGTAAATTCAAGAACCAGTTTCCCCCATTTCTGTTGATTCGAATGTACAAGACTGAGTGTGTCTATATATACCTCAGCTAGCGTAAATTCAGTTACAGCATCCTCCATTTCTGTTGACTCAAATCCTTCCCTTCCACACACACACACACACGCACACGCTCTCTCCCTCTCTTCTCTCACACACAGGTCACAGAGGTTTGTTTTTTTTTTTTTTTTTTTCGGTGGGGTGTGTGTGTGTGTGTTAAACCTCAAGCTCCCTCTCTCTTCTCTCTTCTCTCTTTCTCTCTCTCACACAGAGGTCACAGAGTTTTTGGGGGTTAAAAACTTAAAACCTCAATTTAGCAGTGGCCTAATTACACTTTACAGTCTTAGGCGTGTTTGTTTCGTATGACTAATGGTGGGATAGATGGGGATTAGATTAATAGTCTATTTTAATTGAATAGTTCGGTATTTGGCGCGACTATTCTGTCCGGGACTAATTGTTCATTTTAAAAGAATAATCCCCCATATGGGAGATTAAGTTATATCATGGGAGAGGTTGTATTATTAATCTCGGGACTCTCAATTAAAAAGGGACTAATTGTCTAATCCCCTCCCTGTCATCCAAACGTGAAATTGGTATATCTATGTTTTCAATTGGCTTGTAGCTCAGTTGGCACCAGCTCTCTCTCTTCTCTTGGAGTGGGGGAGTTCGATACCTCTTGGAGTCATCCCTTAGGGGAGTTTGCTCTGTGGGGTTGGTTGGGTTGTGGGTCTGTGGCCTCTCCTGTGTGTGTGTGTGTGTGTGGCGCATGTGGGTGCTTCAAAATTTCATTCAGTTAGATCCAGCTTTTGGCTTAAATTAACAAAAATTATCACGTGAGATTCGCGTAATGCTTACTTGTCATAGGTTAGGTTAAGACAACCGAAGGCGATTGTGAATGGAGCGAAAAATCGAATCCAATCAAATCTGTAATTACATTCAATTAGATCCAAAATTGCATTCAATCAGACCCAAAATTGCATCATTTTCGTGTCATTCACAGTCTCCTTCGTTTGTCTTAACCTAACGTGTGACTAGTAAACTAGTAAGCATTACACGTAACTCACGTGACAATTTTCGTTGATTTAAGCCAACGTCGTCAGATTTTGGGTTTGATTGAATGATTTTTTGAAGTTCAAAGGTTCGATTGAACAAAAAAAAATTAGAACATGTATCCAATTGAAAACACAGATAAAATATAAGGGTGTAAAGTGTAGTTAGACCTTTAGCAAATAGGCAAAACATTTGGGCCCAGTGGTAAACATGGTATGGAGTTTTGGTCCAGTTATGCTAAATTGGGGCAAGGTGGTTTCAAGGTGGTTTTGCTCCACATGGTGTGAAACTATTGTCCACCTGTTAGTTGGATTTTTCAAAGCAACATTTGTACATTGCTTAACTTAGTTGGACATTTCTTATCTTTGTTTGTATCTTGTAAAAGTTTAGCAAAATGAGAAAAAGTTTAAAAGCAATTAATGCTTCTGGCACGCAATTAATACTCTGTCGGTTGGAATTTTCAAAGCAATGTTTGTACTTTTCAAAGTAACATTTGTACTTTCCTTAGCTTAGGTTGTACCTTGATTAGTTTAGTTTGAACATTTCTTACCTTAGTTTGTACATAAGTTATTTGCAAACAAATGTCAAACTTTGTTTTCAAAGTACAAATAGTTCCTTGATAAAGTCCAAATGTTGCTTAACAAAGTTCAAAGGTTGGTTAATAAAGTCCAAATGTAACTTAATGAAATCCACATATTGGTAAGAAATGTGCAAATCAATGTTCAAAACCACCTTCGCCATATGTCGCGCAGAGCTGAGAACTCAAACTTATCCAATGGCTAACAACATTTTCGCCCTAGGTGGGGCGAAACCACCACGCCCCATTGTAGAACTTTCCCCAATCGGGCTATTTTGGATCCGTTTTGGTAACGTTGTGGGTTCAGTAGCGACAATTAAAAATGTTTTTGGTAATAGTTTTCATTTTTTCTTTAAACGAAAAATAACAACGTCCTTTTTTTTGTTTGTTTGTTGTGACAGAGAACTAAATTTGGCCAAAAAATTGGGGGGGAGGGGGGGGTGTCGTTTTTTTTTGTTTGTTGTGACAGAGAACTAAATTTGGCCAAAAAATTGGGGGTGACAGAGAACTAAATTTGGCCAAAAAATTGGGGGGGGGGGGGGGGGGAAGAAAAAAAAAAAAAAAAAGAGAAGAAGAATGTGATTTCCTGTTTTCAGTTTTTGTTTATAAAAAAAACTATGACCGGTTTTGCAACGTTGCGTTTTTTGGTTTTTGATTTTTATTTTCATTTTTTAATTCTCAAGATTGAATAAATTCTCTCAAAAAATGAAAACCAAAACTGAAAATCAAAAAAAGTGTCTAGAAGTATAATAAAAAAATATAAAAATAAAAATAAATTTATTATTATTTTTTTTTTTTTGTTTTTAAGGACAACAAAATTGGCCAGAAAAGGAAAAAAAAAATAATAAATAAGAAGGTGATTTCCAGTCTTCAATTTTTGTTTATAGAAACTAGGGCTCGTTTTGTAATATTGCGATTTTTGGCTTTTATTTTAATTATTTTTTAATTTTCAATATCAACTAGAAACTCACTCAAAAAATGAAGACAAACAGAACGCATTTTTGCTCACTCCATCCATTGCTCATCCAAGGCTCCAAGCTATTTATTATTTGGGAGAATGCAGCACTTTAAGGGGGTAAAATTGGAATAGAATTTGCTAGGGACAAACTATAAATCACATCATGCTTTGATACTAGTGGCTTGCAGGTGATTGTCACTATCTGGATTTACACTCCAAAAATAGTAATGTTATACTTTCCAAATTTCTATCTCAAAATTGCTTCTTAAATGGTGTGACAGTAGACTAGGTCTAACACAGTGGGACCAGTTGAATTTTGATTATAAGTTATTTATTAGTTCCACTGCAATATCATTTGATAAGCACTTATGAGATAAAAATTTGGGAATCATAGCATTACGCCATGACTCCTCCAAAAATGTGTAACTATATAACCAGATGTCCTAAGTTCAACACGGTGACTCCTTGTCTTACCCGATAGTGGTAGCTTGCTGGTAGTTGCTAGTAAATAAAAAATAATAATAATAAATAAAAATAAAAATAAAATTTCCCCCAAGGCTCCAAGGTTGGTCATATGACCCAGCTTTGGAGGGGTTTCAATGTCACCGGCGGGAAAAAAATGAAAAAGAAAAAGGAAAAAAAGAAAGAGCTTAACTCCACTGGAGTGAGCTGAGTCAACTCAATGAGTTAAAAATCAAGCAATTTTAATTTACCTGCTGATTTAATTACATTAATTGTGATTGCAGGGTTGTAATCAAAACTACCTGCTGTAGAAGTTAGGTTCAAGAAATTAACTGTTGAAATTGATTACTAGTACATTGGTGTTAGAGCTATTCGGATCTTCGCACACTTCCAAACACTGCGCTAAACGTTGCCGAGTCAACTCTGAGTCTGCTTGGGATGAGATTGGCTAAGAGAAAGAGGCTCACAATTCTTAAATATGACTCTGGTATCATAAAACCATCAAGGTAAAATTAAGAGGTTGGTTAGGGATGGCAACGGGTCAGAGTTTGTAAGGAGTCCCCCTATACCAATTCTTACTCTGTTCATTTTTCTTCTACTCCGACTCCGCCCTGTCCCGTTCAAGTAAAAGACCAACTCCTACTCCACTCCTACTCCGTTTACTAACGGGTACGCTTATTATACTCTTACTCCATTATTCACCATTCCAAAATTTATTTTTCTTTTATAATTCAAAACCCACTTATATTTTAGCTTAATTTCCTAAAAATCACTTTCACACAAATGATTCTAAATTTGTTAATCACAATTCAGAAATTAAATATTAATACTGAAGAGAAAGAGATATATACATATGCCCTGATTTGTTGTAAATAACTGTAAGTATGAGAGTAGTTTAGTAACTTAATAATTTAATCGAGACGGAGCGGGTTTTAAATGGTATTATTTCATGGATACCAACTCCGCCCTGACTCCTATAGGGTTTTTTGTTTTTCCGTACCAAATCTACTCCTACTCCTACTCGTATTATAACTCTTCCAAACCCGTTCCATTAGTAGCGGAGCAGGGCGGAGGTCTAGCGGGGCGGGAAAAATTGACATCCCTATAAATGGTGAGTATAGGGCAGCAATTTCTAAGGAGGATTTTAGGGGCTTTAGCCTTTAAGTCGAAAGTCCTAGAAAATAAACTTTTTAAGTTTTATGTCCAAACCACCCCCTTTGTATTAATAAAATGTTCCTCAACATAAAATTTTACTTATGTAACTAGTTATGTGAAAATTTTGTAACACCATAATTTGATTTGATTACATTTTATTAATCTGTGGCTTTTGATTAGGATTAAAGATGAATTTTCATTGCATTCTCCCTTCTCTCTAACTTCTATACTCTCCTTGCGGCCGTCCCTTAGGAGAGCCCTTAACCATTTTTTTGTTGTTTTTTGTTGCTTTCAATAATATGTCCCCTCTTGTGAGGGGGTTTGTCCCTCTTTGTTGGGGGTTTTGTCCCTCCTTATTGGGGGTTTGTTTTGTTCTTTGTTTTGTTTTGCTTGGTTAATTGATGCAGATATATCTCTTTGTCTCCGTATTCCATATTTAGTTGGATCTGGCCCTGTTCCACACAGATTTGCGTTAAATCTATTATTTGTTCTGGCCCTCTTCGCAGTCACGGTGCTTTTGAAACTTGGATCTTTGTTGTTGTTGTTGTTGTTGGTAGCTTTCTCCTTCAGACGGCTCAGTGTTTGAGCTATGCCACACTCCGTGATATCATAGTTTTGGAGATTGTAGTACAAACCAAAAGATTGCTGTAATTATCATGTATTTTTTCTTTCTTCTATTTTGTATTCATTCCTTGTGAACTTGCATTTTGTGAAATGAAATTTTCATGCTTTGCGATTAAAAAAAAAAGAAGATGAATTTTCATTTAAACTCAAATAATCGAATATAAGATTTCTTTTTACCACATTTCTAATGATTTTTAGCAAATGAGTTGATGTCAAGGTTCACAGTTTGGCATGTTGGGAAAACTGAGACTATGAATGAAAACCAGAAAATTGTAAAGGATCCAAATGCATCTAATGACACTGTCTTTAGAATATAATTTGCCCCCATTTAATTGAGTTTGATATTGGGTTGCAGGTAAAGTTATTCCCAGAATTAATCAAAGCCTTTGGGTGAAGAATAGCAATTAGCAATTACTAATATTCTTCCAAAATGAAATCCTTGTAAACATAGGCGGAGGCAGCATAGGACCAAGGGCCCCCCCTGAGATTTTGAGAATTAAAATTTTACCCTATAATTTTTTTTAATATTTTACATTTAGGTCCCCCTCAGCTTATTTAGGCCCCCCATCAACTTATGTTTAAGCCCCCCAAAGGGGTCCAAGGGCCAATTTAGTGTCATCAACTACATATATATTGATATACAGGTATATACAACTCAAAAGGGAAGGTGCCTAGAATTTTGAAAATTACACTTTTAGTGTGAGAATTTTATGCGTTTTAGAAATATGCCCCCTAGAATTTTGAAAGACACTATACAATATTTACGTGTCACCAAATAGATTCATATTATAAGCATATCCCAAAAAAATTGCAATTGTATACAAGCAGATCCTAAAAAAAAATCACCAATTATGGATAAATAGACCCCAAAGAATTCGCCTCGGGGCGCTGCCCCCGAACCCCCGTATAGCCTAGGCCCCCCTGACTAAAATTCCTGGCTCCGCCCCTGCTTGTAAATCTGTAATTGATCTAAGAGAGAGAGAGAGAGAGAGAGAGAGAGAGAGAGAGAGAACAACTTAGTTTCTGTGTGGGTGTACACTGTATTTATTAACACGAAAGATGGCTATATGAAGAGTCATAACTCTTTCTGAAACTATCTATTCAAACAGTCATGCTTACTACCCAAACACCACCCTATCACGAAATTGTCTATTCCCACATAAATGTAACTACCAAAGTCAAAGCAATGACATTTCAATATTAACAGTCAGGCTATGGAGAGGGCGCCCTCTCTTTAATAAAGAGAGGGCATCTGTTTTGACCGTCAGATCGTGTTTTTATTAAGGGCAGTTATGTCACTTCAGAGTTTTTAAACACGAACTGACGACCAAAACAAAGGCCCTCTCTTTATTAAGGAGAGGGCGCCCTCTCTATAGAATTTTCGTCAATATTAGACAATCAATTTGGGACTGTTGATCAGTCAGTCCAAAATTGATCGAGTAAAGAGGGAACATGACTTTGTAGGCTCTTGACTATCAAATATTAAATAACAAACCACTTTATAGATATAGACTTATCACCACTTTGGATATAGACTTTTGACTAATAAATAAAATCTATATGCTTTTGACTATCAAACTAGTAGGTTTTACAGGCTTTTATTAAATGAACAAAAATAAACATCAATAATCCCCCACTTTGATAGTAAAAAGCAATTAAAAATAATCTCTCTTCCAGAATAACACAAAATATCATTATGAATACAAGAAGGTGTTTAGCAATTTAAACCCTCAATTAGTATAAGTACATCAAAGTTTAATCAGAGTCATTGGTAGCTAGTCCTTAAACCAAGTACTCTATAAGAACAAACCGGAAATACCATACACGCAATAATATATTGTTTACAAAGATTTCTAAACTGCTCAGCACTATTATGGCCATGTGCTATCTCCTGGATTCATGAACGATCAAAGAGTAAACCTAACTCTCTTGAGAAGCGGCACCACTTCTACGTCCACATAGGTGAAATCATATTGTGTTCCCATTACTTCAAACTCGTCTGACTCCATTAAGAAACTAATTCAACCCCTTTAACGTAATGGGCAACACTGATTTTCTTCAAACAATTTCATAAATGGGCTCACATAGCAAATCATTGTTACTCAATCACTTATCAACAACTTGTTTTTACCCATTAAACCCATCACTAGAGGTTTTTTAGTTTTGGGTTGAGTTGAGTCATAGAGTTCTATATATTTAATAGGCAGCTCACTGAATCTTGTTAGTTATTATGGAGAGCCTTCTTTCATTCATATTAAGGAGCAGCCTCTGTAAGGATCATAAGTATCCCTGGTTCTCTCTTTCTATTCTTAAGGGCCGTCGAATTTCTGGGAAAGAAGAATGAATCCGATTCCCATAGTAGACCTAAGGTCTTTTCAAACAAATCAGGGATTCAGAAAGCAGTTACTCATCTCATCATTCTCGTCTTTCAGTTCATATTCTCCAGTGCCAGCTAGGAAGCCACCCAACCACTTCAGTCAAGGAAAACATTTGATAGAAGCCCCTAAGGTATTATGAGTCAAAGAGTCAATCTTTCCTCAATCCACTCAGGCGGAACCGTCGCACTCTCTCTTAGAGACTCTATCATGAAAGAAAGGGAAGCCAACTAACTCATAGCCGCCCACTCGCTCATATGACCGGCGGGTTAGAATTAGCCCTGATTCTTTCTACTTCTTTTTTTTAGTACGGTCTGACTTTCATTCCTTATCCCAGTCTGAAACTAGAATAGCCTTCTGCTTTCTTCTTTGCTTTCGTTTCGTCCCTGCTCATCTCAACCTGACTATTGACTGTCCGCCTTACCGACCAGAATGATTGAAGAATTGAATTGAACAAGGGGGTGCCAATGACTCCCTTCTTTACGTGCCTTACATCCCTGACTGCGACACTGGCTTACTTGATTGATTCATTCTTGTCACCCTTACCGCTTCTCTAGGCAAGCCTTTGGTAAGGGGGTCAACCAAGTTCTTACTCAACTTCACATATGTAATTGTAATTACTCTGTCTTGAATCAATTGTCTTACAAACTCATGCCTCAGAGTTATGTATCTAGACTTTCCATTGTAAGTACTGCTATAAGCTCTTGACAAAATAGCCTCACTATCGTAGTGAATAGAAAGTGGCAGCATTTGATTAGGCCATAACTTAATGTCTAACAATAAGTTTCTAAGCCACTCGACCTCCTTGCCTGCCACTGTTAATGCCATGAGTTCTGATTCTATAGTAGAATGAGATATACAAGTCTATTTTTTAGATGCCGAAGAAATAGCACCCTCACCAAGAATAAACACCAATCCTAAAGTAGACTTATTATCTCATTGGCTAGTAATCCAACTAGCATCAGTATATCTTTGAGCGCAGTAGGACATTCATTATAGAATAACCTAAGTCTTATGGTCCTCCTAAGATAACCAAAGACTCTAGAACTTGCATTCTAATGCTCTCCACTAGGATAACTCGTAAATCAACTCAATTTACACATAGAAAACGCAATATCTGGTCTAATACAATGCATAAGATAGATTAAACTACCAATTGCACTAGCATATTAAAGTTATGCAACTGTTCTACCAGAATTGTCACTTAACTTAATGCTTGAGTCAAATGGGGTATTAAATTCCTTAATACTAAGGTGTTTGAATTTCGAAAGCATGTTCTCTATATAATGTGTTTGGTTCAAAGCATAACCCTCACTATGCTTTCTAACTTTGATACCTAAAATTGTATCAACTTCTCCAAGACCTTTCATTTTGAAATTAGAAGTCAAAATTTCTTCGTTTCAAGTATGCCCAACATGTTTGTACCGATGATCAACATATCATCCACATACAAACATATTATCACACCATAATCTTTGGTAAACTTTGAATAAATGCACTAATCAACACCATTCAGAATGAAGCAATTTGCTAATATACACGAGTCAAATAATTTGTGATGTCACTGTTTAGGTGCTTGCTTCACCCATATAATGATTTAATAAGCTTACTGTCATGACCCATCCCACTACGCGTGGAAATAGGACACGTGGCACGCCACCAAGGCTCATCCAATTCATTAAACGGTTATACGCAGCGAAAAAAGAGCTTAAAACAACCTTGATTGTTTAAAACTTTTTGAAATGACATCTTCCGAGTTATAAAATCCATATAAAATTGAAAATGTTATTATAATTCAAAACGGTTGAATACATATTGAAAGGGGTCCCAAAGGTACCCTAAGAACCAATCAAAACCTTTTGAAAATTTCCGAAAGTAGTAGAAAAAGATTTCTGGCAGGGGGTATCTCGACCGGTCGAACGACCCTCTTCGACCGGTCGAATGATCATTTAGCAGAATCCTGCCCAAAACTGCAGAATTTAGCTAAGGGTCAAACAACCTTCACTTACTACACCACACCAAGCATGCATACTAATTCCAAACCTCACAAGCTATAACATGCTATCAAAATCAAGGTTTAAACTTACTAATCCATGAACAGAAACAATCGCGGAACAAGTTAAGGCGTGTTTGGCGCAAATCACAAAACTCTATCCATATTCCTTTAAACTTCAAATTTGACAAGTTAAGTTTACAAACACGAACTTAGGAGTTTGGACGAATTCAAAACTAACTATAAGAAGTTTAGTTACATATTACAACATTCCCAAAATCCGTCCAAGGTTTCCAATTCAAATAAAACATGGTTCAAGCTCCCCAATTCATTATTACAACATTTAGAAAGGAAAACCAAAACATAATAAAAGGTGATCCCCGGCATTCCCACGACCTCACACTTCACGCTTCTCCTTTCCTTTCTTCATACCGGCAATGGAGTAAATCTTCATTGCTCAGCTACATGCTGAGTGCACAATTCTAAACATATGCTTATATGATAATTCATGCTTTAAACATTTAAACCACATCAAAATAGTCTCTAGGGTGAGTGGTACGCATTCATCCGGTAAATAAAATCGATGTCGTGGAAGGCACACCTCTTCCACGCACCACGTACACTGGTTGGGCCTTCCTTCATACTAGGTACCGTGTCCTGGTTGGGCCTTCTTCCATACCAGACACAACCACAATCAATGTCACAATCCTCAAAGTTCGAGGAGCTTACCCCCGGATGAATTTGCACCAAACTCCCCTTTGACCCAAGTAGACACATAACATGTTCACATAAACAATTATACGTACTTTTCTAACATTTTTGCGTGCATAATTAACGGGCCTAATTACCACATGAATTTCGCCCGGATCCAAAATATCAACCCAATATTCAAAACACATAAATTCCATATATTTCATAGGCTTAGAATTTATACCTCGTGCGATTTCTCCCTAACTTTGAAGGATTGACTAGAGGCCCGAATAAATGTCGGATCTCTGATTTCGAAAGATTCCTACAAGTATTTACACGTTTTCCCCAAAATTCTAGAAATTAGATTTTATAAAAATTTTAGCCAAACAAGACCTAAGTAGTATCAAAACGAAGCTCTTACCTTGAGGAGTCCAAATATGAATTTTGGTCGAAATCAGACGGACTAAAGGTCGCCGATCGTCATCGCAAAGCCCGAAGAACTAAATCTCCCTTTTTCTCCTAAGCTCCCTAAGGTTTTTGAGAATTTTGAAATGAAAAATATCTTGGACTTACTATATATAGGCAACATTTTCAAAAAATATATTTACCTCCCCACGAGTTTTCAAAACTACTAATCATTCTCCGAAACGTTGCACATGGCCATTTTATCTCTTCACGAGTGAAAACTATAAATTATAAAACTTTTCGTCCAAGTCTCATTTGTCACCGTAATTACGTCCAAAAACTAATTTCTGTGAAATCTCTACACAACCTACCTTTTATATAACGTGACACTCATGTTCTCACCACAGTTCTAAAAATGATATCTAACAATATCAAAATTATCAGAAATCATACTACACATGTATAATTATTATTCATAAAGTACCAGATAAGTCAAATAACATTTAAATCACGTAAATGTCATTTATTCATGCCAATGCAATATCGATTACTGAATTTCCCGTGTCCTTACTGACACTTTACTGTTGACTCACAGTCAACCTCAGTCCAATTATCAAATATCATTGATAAGTTCACAAAAACAAAAAATGCATGATAAACCATGAAATTTTTGGAACAGGTGTGACACTTACACACTTTTTTTTCATTTCTAGGCCTTCAGGTTGATCCATATACACTTCTTCATTCATGTCACCATTCCAAAATGCAGTTTTAACATTCATTTGATGGATGTGCAAGTAATAGATAGAAGATAACGCCATAAGAACTCGAATCAAAAAAATTCTAGCCACGGGTGCATATATATCAAAGTAGTCAATACCCTCATTTTGTCTATAACCCTTGAATACTAATATCACCTTAAAGGCTTGCACTTTGTGATCGGTGCCATATTTTCTTTTGAAAATCCATTTGCAGCCAATAGGTTTAGAACCTGGGGGTAAATCTACCAATGTCCAAGTGCCATTTCCAACAAGTGAATCCATCTTAATTATGATACAATAAAATAAAAAAATCTAATTTCTTTTGACTAAAAGCTGTCCAAAGTGGCTTTTGGCCAATCATAAATTTCTACAATTGACCTACATTTTTTGTACTTAAATCGTAGAATCTGGTTTGCCAAACAATTTCATTTTAGCTTTTAAAATTTCACTACCACTTATGAATTCCAAAAGATTTACCAAACGCCCTCTTAAGCTGGCATTTAGTAATCATATGATTCTAGTATTTATGTCCTGAATTTGATTCCCAACTAATGTGCTAGTGACACCATATAAAAAAAATTCCAATTAGAACTCTCTTGATCCCATTATAATTGAATATAATCCTACTGGTATATTAGTTCATGAGTAACGTTACACTCACACTCACTTCACACCCAAAATTTCACAAACACTCACAATCATTCCTAGTGAACCCCATAGTGCCACCTAGGAGTGATCGTAAGTGTTTGTGAGTTTTAATGTCCTCCCACTATCACATCATATTGGCTCAAATTGGGCAAACCCAGTATTGACCTCCCAAAATTTTTTATTAACTAAGGGCTCGTTTGTTTGGCAGATAAGATGGGGGGAATTGGACTAAAATAATCCAATCCTAGTTAATACTATGTTTGGTTGTGTGTTATTAGTATTAGTTAAATTTGGGTATTGTAGAGTGTGGTTAAAAGTTATACTGCCTAAGGGGGATAAAACATATACTGCGGGGGTTGTATAAAAAATGCGGGGATAACATGTAAGTAGGATTGTTTTGTAAAAAGACCATAACACCCCTAGTATATAAATACCCAATCCAACCAATCTCTCTCAAACCCCTCATATCTGTGTACAGCGAAATAGGAGTTCAAGCTCTGGCGATTTAGGCGATCATGCTCTCAACACCTCCAGTCTCTCTCACTCGCACCAGACGAAAATAGTTTTCGAAAGTAATTACGGACCCGAACAGAACTTGGACGAAAACTTTTATAATTTATAATTTTCACTCATGAAGCAATGAATTAGACGTGTAAGACGTTTTGGGGAATAATTAGAAGTTTTGAGAACTCGTGGGGAGTTAAACGTAATTCCTGAGAGTCGTGCCTATATATGGAAACCTTAAGTTATTTTTCATAAATATCCAAAACCTAAAGTTGGGAGCTTGGGAGGCTAAAGGGAGATTTGGTTGCTTAGAGCTTCAAGACACAAATTGAAGTCTATTCGTTTGTCAGTTTTTTTCTCCAAATTTCATATTCGGACTCCTCAAGGTAATAGCTATATTTTTATATTTATTAGGCCTTGTTTGGCTAAGTTTTTATAAAAATCTTAATTCTAGAATTTAGGGAAAACACTTGTAAACTTATAGGATTCACTTGAGATCAGAGATTCAACATAGAATGATCAGTCTCCTAGTACTTCTCCTGAAATCTTAAGTCCATAGCTTAAGGTACGAATTTCTATCCTATGTTATAAGGAATTTCCATGTTTTAATCATCAAAGGTGAAATTATAATCCGGGCAAAATTCATGTGTTAATATTAGGCCCGTTAATTATGCACGCGAATTATTGTGAAAAGCATGTCTAATCGTTTACTTAAGCATGCTAGATGACTATGTGGGTCAAATGGGGAATTACACAATTTCATCTGGGGTAAGCTTCTCGATGTTTGAGAATTTAGTAGCGACGGCTACTGTTTATGGTTTAAGGCTTAGACTTGCCAGGGCACTTGGGGATGCAATAGTTGCAGGCTTGGACTAATCGTTAGCATTGCAGTTTAAGGCTTGGACTTGCCGCTATCGGATGAATGCATATTTTCTCCACCTAGAGGCTATTTTGATGTGATTAATGATGTAAAAGCATGATTTTTCATATATGCATATGTTAGAAATTGTGCACTCAACATATAACTGAGCAGTGGAGCTTTACTCTATTGCAGGTGAAAAGAATAAGGGAAAAAAGAAGCGAGAAGAGTGAGATGAGACGATGGGACTACCCTTGTGCATGTTTTTGGTTTCCATTTCTATGTTGTAATAATGAACTTCCGAGTAATTAGAACTACTTTGTCTTAACTTGGAAACCATGGAATGGTTTAGTAATGTTGTAATCCGTAGAAAAACTCTTGTAATTATGTTTCGGATACGTTGTAATACAGTTAGGATCATTTTGGAGTGAATTTGGTATGTGGGATTAATCTCTGTATGGGATTGCATAACCTTGGTGTTGGAAACTCTGCAGAATGTGCTGTTATTGGGAAAACAATTGACTGGTCTGGACACACAGTCGACTAGATTCCTTGCGTAGGCATAATTTTTCCTTCAGTTATTAGGAAAACAGTCGACTAGAAGTTGTTTCAAAATAAGACATTCTACAGGATGAAGTCCAGTCGACCAATCAGGTACCAGTTGACTGGGGTTTTGACACTACAATCGATTGGGGACCTAATATAGTCAACTAGATTGCTACTTCCAAAATGAATTGTTCCTTCAAGTGTTTTCAAATGGGAAAAACTTTTTTATCTATGAATTATGGATTCTACTTATCTTATTCCGCTGTTAGTTATCTTTAATTGAATTAGATGAGCCTTGGTGGCATGCCACGTATCCTAACTTTTCCCTTAGCGAGATGGGTCCTGACATATATAGAAGAGTGTGAAGATATTTTCATTTACAACTTTTCTTAACCTAAAACAAGAGAGGGGAAAAGGGAGGTTTCTTTTCTTCAATCTTCATGACACCATACGACGAACTTCTAACCATTAGATTTCGTCCTCGTTTATATTTTTGGAATCCTCGAGGTAAGAACTACGTTTGGTATGAATTAGGCCTTGTTTGGAAAACTTCTACGAAAATCCTAATTTTGTGTTTTCTTGGAAAACGTATGAAAAACTCGTAGGTTTCACTTGTAATTGGATATTCAAAGTAGTATTGGACTCCTAGAACTTCTCTCGAAATTATACGAGCGTAGCTTAAGGTATGAATTCTAACCTGTGTCATATATGGATTTTTATGTGTTAAATTTCAAGTGTGATATTATGGATCCAGACCAAACTCATGTATTAGATTAGGCCCGTTAATTATACTCGCGAAGTGTTGTGAAAGCACGTCTATGTGATTACATGAACATGCTATGTGTTATGTGGGTCAAAGGGGAGGTTATACAACTTTATACCAGGGGTAAGCTTCTCGATGTTTGAGAATTGTTATAGCGAAGGCTACAATCCATGGTTTGGGAACTGGCCCTGCCAGGGCACTTGGATGCGGGGTTAGGAAAAGGTCCTCCATGGCATTGGTTTCATTACTGGATGAATGTGTATCTCTCTCCCTAGAGACTAGTTGATGTGTTTTGATGATTTAAAGCTTGAATTGCCATATATGCATTTGTTGAAATTATACACTTAGCATATATCTAGGCAATGGAGATTTACTCCATTGCAAGTGAGAAAAAAAAGGGAAAAAAGAAACGTGAGTAGTGAGGCTGTAGGAGCACCCGAGTCTAATCTTCCCCATACATAGTTTTGTAGCTCATCCTTATGTTGTAATGAATCGTAAGGAGAAACTATGTTTTGTAATCTCATAGCACTTGTAGTATTTGAAATGTTGTAATATAAGCTTTAAAAAATTGGAATCATGTCCTTAACTTGGAAACCTCGGAATGGATTGTAGTGTTGTAATATATATAGTAAATCCCTTTTGGTTATGTTTGAAACGTATCCGAACTCTTGAGTTCATGTTTTGAATGCTCAACTTACCAAATTCGTACTTGGGAATGTTTTACCATGTTTTAAATGAGTTGTGGAAGTGTTGAATTGAATTGGTTGAGTGGGACTTAGGCAAAAATCCATCAAGCAATGAAGGATTCTGCCCAGGTCCCATTCGACCGGTCGAACTACCCGCTGGTGGTTTACTCTTACCTACCTCTTTCGAAAAAAAATTAAAAGTTCTAATTAGTTCTTAGGGTACCTTTGGGGTCCCTATATTCTTGTTTTGAAATGTAATTAACTTTTTGATTTTATACGAATTTTACGGACTCGTAGTTCAATATTTTCCAAATGAACTTTGGTTTAAAGAGTTTCTTTATATTTCTTTTATGCTGCATTAATTTACTTTTACTAAATTGAACGAGCCTCAGTGGCGTGCCATGTGTCCTATTTCCGCCCATAGTGGGATGGGTCATGACAATTTTGATTTTTAATTTTGAACTAAATCCTCAAATTCTACCTACAAATTTACTTTTTTTTTTTAAATTTTTAAATAAAAACTCAAAGAGCTAGACATGCCAATACTGGTTAAGGGATTAAAATAATAGATGTATATTCCTATAAAAAAAGTCAACAAATGTGATTGAGACGATTATGAATTCTATTGATTTTCCCTTACTTGATAGAACTAATTAAAGAGTTTGGAAAATCAACCACTGGAGACTTATTCTTTGGATATGAAAAACTAATCATAGTGGATACCAATATTTTGACAATGATATCTCTGTATGTGCTACAAAACACACGTACAGAGATCACATTAAAGGTCTATATAAATTTATAGAACTGTGAAGAGAGATTGTGACATCGATGTTGTTCGACGGATGAAGAATGATTACTACTTATGATATTGCTCAATTCAGGCTGAGCTGAGTAATAGCCGATGATTTCATTGAGCTTCGTCCTGCACACAAGGCAAATGAAAGACTCAAGGGGGGTTGCATTCCTTGAATGTCTTCTGATGGCTAAGTTAGTCAACTAGGAGAAAAGAACTTTCAAGGACTTTAGAGTGGAAGAGATTGTGTACCTTCTCTGTAGGTTCTATTGAGTATATATAGCTATGGGCCTCAACCAATTGCGACTATCTCGGCGTAGTCCTCTACTCACCAAAGGTGGGACGGACACCTGTCCTTCCTGTTGGGGATTACTCATCCAGTATCTGCCATGTGTCCCTTCTCTCTGGTAATGGGCTACCTATTCCTAACTATCAGGAAGATGGGCAATTATATTATTTTGGGCTCAACGGCTACATTGATCCAGTCCTATTTGGTCCTTAACCTAGTCAGCATTGGTTGCATATGTAGGACATGCTCTACATCTTAATGCCATGTGTCGTGATCTTGCAGTGCAACCAAATGGTGTCATAGCACCTACTCCTCCCCTCAAGTCTCTATCTAGACCGTTGGATTGGGACTTAGTTCCTGAAATGATGTGACACATCTATCCATGCATCCTTATTTGGATGGAATGGGCACGGTATTGATTTGCATTCCCAAGGGCTAGAACCTGAATCAAAAAGGTATCTCATAGGCAATGATGCTCACATCGCTTCAACCTGATTTTTATCGATATGAAGGACTTCGCACAACCAAGGAGAAGACCTACTATAGATTTTATCCCACCAGTTCTAGTAATCTAGGTTAGATTTCTTTCCTTCGTCTTCATGTCTTCCACCTCAGCCTTCTCTGAGCGTACCAGCTCTGAAGAGCCTTTGTCTCCATGTCGTTCTACAAGGATAGTGGGCTAATTTGAACCAAAGGTCGACCAAATCCCTGGAACCCATATTAAATATGACGGTCCATGAACACATCTTCTATAATTAAAGAAAAAGATTCCCTTAGGAAGAATTATAGAATTCCTAATGACTTAAAATGTAGGGTCCCTGGCCCCGAAGATACTGTAATTGATGTAGGTGAAGGGGAAATAGCATTCTATCCTTATTTTTTTAAATTGGGGGCTAGGTGGCCTCTTCACCCCTTTTTTGTGAATTTTTTTACCTTCTTCGGGTTAGCCCTAGCTTACTCCCTATGGGTGGATCGTTCTGTTAGGTCTTAAAGTCGTATCCTATTTGAATGTAGTTAATGTGGATTTAATGACTCTTAGAACGATTTTAACAGTGAGGAACAACCCGGGATCCGGGTACTATGTGAACATGGCACCTGGATACCATGTCCTTGACAAAATGGATTCGGGGCATAAAAAATGGAAGGATGACTTTTTCTTTATCTAGGGCTCCATCGAAAACGTTTCCTGACTCGCTAGGAATCCATGAATGGATGATTGGTTTCTTAGGGCTCATTCCCTTTTCGTAATAAGGGTGTCTTGTAACTTTTTCTTTTAATTCTATAGCTAGCGCTTCCCACTGGAGACCTTCTGTGACATCCAAGATACAGGCGATGTTGAAGGTTCTTTTCCAGACTAAGAATAGAAGTCGGACCAGTCTTTTATCTGGTGAGAATTTGCTGAACGCTGGTCTTATCCAAATGGATGATATCCTGGCAAGAATTTGAGCCACTACTGGAGGGAAGAAGAGGGTAGCGCTAGAATTGTCGGCTTCTGAACGGCCCATTCAACCACCATCATGTCCACGGAGGAAAGTGTACAAGATCAGTGAAGATTCTGACCCTTCGAAGCCTAAAGAACTTACTGGCTCTGACCTCTGCCTCTCAATTCCTCCTTAATCAAAGAATCCTGTTGCCCCTTCCATTCCGGCCAAAGGGTAGAGCAAAGACAAATCCAAAGCTGCCTCCCAGCCTGTACTCTGGGAGGGTGGATCAATGGATGCCTATATTGAGGCATCTTGTAAGAAGATGGCTGCTAAGTTTGTAGGCACAGTGAATTTGGTGAAGAACCCAGGCTTTGTTTAGTCCTGCATTGATGCCCAACTTAAGGTAACTCCTGATTTCAAATCATCTATTTCTGTTCGGCTTTATATTTTTGTGGACTCCTGAATTCTTTTTTCTTTTCAGGGGGCTTTCATGACTGCTGCTATTGGCCAAGTTAACTTTGAAGGTTTCAGTATAGAGGACCTTTTGGCCGAGCAAGTGGAAAAGCTTTTTGTCAAAGCAGCCAGAGTTGAAGCTCTCCAATCAAGCTTTCGAGAATCGATTTTGAGAAATCTACCATGGACTCTAAGCTTATGGAAGTATAATTTCAGCTTAAAGAAGTTATCAAAAGGGTTGAACTACTTGAGGGAGCTGTCGGTAGGGATGAAGCTGCCGAAGCCCTCCTCGGGGCTGAGAAAGAGATTACGGCCAAGCTCAAGGAGAATTCGGAAGAGGAGAAGAAAGCTGAAGCTCTGGCCTAGTTTCAAGAAAAGTTAGATGAGTTGGTGGCGATGGGATCCATGCTGATGGCTGAAGGTTACAACAATGGCTGGAAAAAATGTACAAAAGAGATTTCAGCAAGGCTGAGAATCAAGCTTCCTGAAGTCGATTTTGGCCAAGTCGATCCTGACAAGGAGTAGACTGAGGCCCCTCTTCCTACCATGGATGCCTTAGTCTCGGATCCCACTCATGACGAAGCTCCTATTGGCGATAAAGTCGTTGATGCTACCGTTGGTTCTGAAGTGGCCCATTCAGAATAGTAGTTTTTTTTTTAACTGTAACTGATATCTGGGGGTTTCCTTTCCCCCCTTTGCACAATATTATGAATATAATTTTGCTTTTGCACACTATGTCTATTTCTTGTGTTGTAGTGGTTTAACTTATCATTGATGCTTGACCTGGGCACTGAGGAATATTTTCTGTTTGTGTATTTTTCTAGATTCGAGATCATGTCAAGGGCGTTATAGCCTGACCTGACCTGACCTGAACACTTAGGATAATCTCCTGATTATGTATTTTTCTACATTTGAGATCAGGTCGAGGGCGTTATAGCCTGACCTAACCTGAACACCTAGGATAATCTCTTGATTGTGTATTTTTCTAGATTTGAGATCAGGTCGAGGGTATTATAGCCTGATCTGACCTAAACACTTAGAAAATTTTGTCATTATGATCTGATCTGAACACATAGGGAATTTTTTTATTTTGAAATTTCCCTAGATTTGAGATCGAGTTGAAGGTGTTAAGGTTTGTCCTGACTGCCAAGTTTGATTTCACGTGTATACACGTGCCTTTTGTATTGATATTGACGCAAGTTGTCACTTTGCATTAAATGCGCCCGACTCTTTAGAATCCTAACCGTTGTCTTGAGGGCTGGCTGTTATGGATCCAATCTTAGTCGTCCAAATCTGGATGGTATACTATTTGGACGGTACAAGTTACTTTCTATACTATAATTTGGTAATCAATATTTGGAGTGGTTGGGAGACGTGTCGCAACAGACTTCTAACTCAATATAAACACCTTAGTTGCTTCTTCAGATGATCACCGAAACAAAACTCGCCCACAAATGATCCGAATTCTTCTTATAACCATATTCTCTCATGGTTTCCCAAATTGATTTTCACTCCAAGGAGGGATTAGCTACCTTTAGGATAGAATGCAAGATCCTACGCAACATTGAGATTTGACCTTTTTTTGAAGGAGAGGTGAGAGATTATCCTTCCATCATGATTGACAGTTATATGCTGAAGGTGGTCGGGTTACGCTTCCCTCTTTTTACTTTTTTCTGCTACCTTTTGATCAGATTGCACTTGCCTTTGGAGCTTTGCCGACCAAATCTGGTGCGGCTCCTTTTAGGCATTGATGACGTGTGCCGATGTCTAGGCATCCGTCTTGGTTCGAGTAAGATTGCTCACTATTATAGCCTCTATATCAATAGGTGAACCATACCTCAGGATTAGCTCCAAGGGGAAGCATCTTGTCAATGGATTAGAAGTTTTCCACAATAAAATTGGCACAACTTTTGGAAAGTTGTGCTCTCTCGACACTGGATAGACGACGAAGTTGATCATCCTCCTCGGTCGTTTGATCTCGCAGTTGTTAGAGAGGCCTATGTTGTATTCAAGGAAACCAGTGCTGATGAAGACGCAATCAACCAAGCTGTTGAGGCTCATTTTGAATTCCTTAACCTGATGAATCCTTATGGTGATCTGGGGGGCCGTTATGGCGATATCTGTTCTTTTGGCAAGGATGTTGGGGCTAAAATGGATGAAACTTCAGCTCCGAACCCTGTTGGTAGTGCCTCTAGGTCTCGTCGCTGGACCAGGTCCATGTGTAGATACCCTATTTTGGTTTGTCCATTCGACAGAAGGAACCTCACCTCAAGAACAACCCGATGACTGGATTTCTTGAAATGTCGGTTATGAAGCAAAACTCCGTGAAGCATCGTAGTCTCTTAAACACGTTAGAGTAACCTTTAGAAAGACTTAGGTACGTTAGAACACAATTTAGAAACAAAAACCCAAAATAAAATAACCAAAGTATTTTTATTACGCCAACTTACCCTTACCCAAGCCAAAATCCGGACCTTGGGGTGGGATCCCAAGAAATCCTTTTGAAAATTGTCCTAAAATTTTTTTAAGCCATAGTCCAAATCTTGTTTTTGGCCGAATAATTCCCAAATAATTTTCATACCAAAATAACCTTCAAAGCCCATTACAAGCAGCCATTTTTAAGACAATTTTAGTATTTTGACCATAACTTTTTAACCAGGAAGAGTTTGGGCCTGGAACCACTTTGAATGGATAGTACATTTCTTGGGCATATAAATTCGTAGGTCACAAGCCTAATTTAGACTTAAAATGAGTGAGATATGCCCTTCTAAAGTTGGCCCATAGTGCAGTGACGGGATTAAAAGTCCAAACCAGGATTTTTATCTTGTTTTATTGTTGGTGACTTTTTAAATATGAAAATTTGTATTTTTAGTTTCCAAAACACTCTAAAAGTAATTTAAAAGCTTCCATATCCTAATCTACTTACCTACTTAGAGAAAGATTCCTAGGTACACCTCAAAACACCCTAGTTACAAGCCTTTCAAGCTGGTATTTCTGTTCCACATCGCTTAAACACAGTCCAAATCCCAAACTATAAATAGAGGCCTCCACCCCCCATATTTTACACTCCTGAATATTCTATGGACTAGAGAGCCCAAGGAAATCCCTCTGGAGGATTCTGAAGCACTCCTAGAATGTCCTTTGGAATAGCTAAAGTTGTAGAGTTAGGAATCAAGTCTTGGAGTCCGCGGTGCCAGTGAAGCTCTGCCGGAGGAGTATTTTGACGAAAGTTCTTAGGTTAAGTTCTTCTTCCTTATTTCTTTTCTACTCTTATTTTTACTTTGATCTTTATATTCCTAGTTCTAGGTTTAATTTCTTGTTTATTCATATTGTTCTTAGTTATTATTTCTTTCGATCTTTAAAGTTCATAGGATAGTTTAAATTTCCTTGTTTGTAGTATCTTCATTAAAGTTGAGTTATCCTAGGCGAAGCTACCCTACATGTTGTGGTAGTCGGAGCTTGTGGGTTGGATCCAATCCATGGATATCCGATTCCCAGGGGTAACGAAACCTTAATTTGGATCTACGAGTCTAGACTTAGGCCACTCATATAGGAATAATGTTGTAATTCATATTAATTGGGATAGCAGGCTATCCATGTTTTAATTCATGTTCTTGCATAATTAGTTTAATTCACTTAGTTTAATCCGTGAATTAGGTTATTCATAATAGCTTAATTCATTAATTAGCTCATTCTTATCCATGTAACCATGCACATGCATACACTTGCACACTATCCTCACTTAGAATAGTAGATTATCCATACTAAGGATAACTCTTAATTAGGCTTACATATGCATACTACTACACATAGTAGTCATGTTTGGACATGTATATACGATATCCATGCCTAGAATAGTAGGGTATTCATTTAGATTATCCTATGTATTATATTGCATTGTCCTAACCATGGTTAATTAGGGTAATTGGGAATGCTATGCTATCATGGGTAAGTTTTCTTCATTCCCTCTTATTTAAAGCTTTCCTAGGATCGCATAGAAGCATGTATAGGTGGATAAAATGCAGATTTAAATTCCTTACATGATTACTTGTGTAGATATCATGTTTTTCTAGGGTTTTTGAGTATGATTTTCGTGTTTAAATTCTTTTAATTTCCTTTCGCATGAATAAGGGAGCATAGCAATAAGTTTAGTCCCCGAATTATTGTTTTAGCACATACATTGCATATAATTGCTTAGTTTCTTGCACACTTTTCTTTTATTAGTTGTTCATAACTTAAAATAGGATTGCATTAGTGTAATTGAAATGGTCTTAATAATGTCTAGTCAATCACCTTGAAAGCTAAGTAGAGGCCCATCTCATGATGGGGCGAGAGGGGGTGTTTTAGCACGATCTAGCTCCTTTCTCTCTCCTACCTTAACCCCTGAGCCGAGTTCTTTGGTGATGACGAGGTGGTACTCTCTATCCATTGGACTTGATAGATTTAGTTTTCTTGGTTTTCTTTATCAAACCAAGTGGCAACTCTATTATTGAGGATCTCTCCAGATTTAGCCTTGTAGGATATATATGGATTGCTCACTTGTATAGCCTCAGATATGGACCATGGGCATTGATTATTGCCTCGGGTTGGATAAAAAGCCCCATGGAATCCAAAATACAAGTAATCCAAATTGGTCAGATCGGATAAAAGCTAATGAAGGGTGGTAAACCTCACTCGTGGTTGTTGACATGAGATTTGTAATGGGATCAATCAAGCGGGCTTAATCTTTCTAGGTCCTAAGCTTGGTTAGGGTACCTATAATATGGCCACTGGGTCCCACATTCAGGTCAGACATTCCAAGTCCGAAGGAGTTGTGTCTTTGTCTGACAGCTCTGACTCCTTCGACAGCACGGGGTCCTCTGGCCAATCTGGCAAAGGAAAGAAGAGGGCCTAGAGGGAAGAGGGTCCTTCCACTTTTGATGCTGGGCAGAGCTCTCAGGTAGGGGCCTCACTAGAGGACTTGCGAGAACATTTGCAAGGATTGGAAAGGCAAAATACCCTTCAGAATGCAGAAATTACAATACAGAAGATTGACTTCTATGGTCATCTGGCTGCGTATAGTGACCTGAAGGATAGGATCAAAGCACTGGAGGGAAAAGTGAAGGAGCTCGAAGATGAGGTTAAATCCCTCAAGAATAAAGATGTATAGTAGTTTGTTGGTTAGGAAAAAAGGGGGACTTTGTAATTGCTTTTTTTTTTATAATAAAGAATTTTTGTTTTGCTCTTGTTTCTTGCTTTTGATGCTCTAATTACTTGTCCCTAACAAACTAACAATGCTTTTAATCTTCCTACTTAGGAAGTGATTTAGCAAGTTGTATAGTAGTTCATTCATCAAAACAATTTAAGAAAAACTTTAGAAATTGGATTATTTTATTAACTTGACGAAGCTAATGCATGAATTGGATGCAAAAAAACTGAAGCGCAATATTACATGTAATACTTCTTTAATGCCAAAGTCTTGGTACTATTTTATCTTCCATGTCATGCAACTAGTATGTCCCTGGTCTTTTAACTCTGACCACTTTGTATGGCCCTTCCCAGTTTGGAGACAGCTTGCCATCAGTAGGATCTTTGGTGTTTGGGAAAACCCTTCTTAGAACCAAATCCCCATGATGTAAGGTTTGAGGCTTTACCTTTTTATCAAAGTATTTTAAGATCTTCTACCGGTAAGCTGCAAGCCGAAGCAGAGCTAGTTCTCTGACTTCTTCCATAAGGTATAAGTTTTGTAGTAAGCTTCATTGTTATGTGTCTTGGCAGCAAGCTTTAGCCCACACTCTTCCATGATAGGCACAAATAGGGTATTGGCAGTTGGCATGCCGATCTCCACCGGTTGGACTGCTCTGTTCTATAAGTCAAATTAAATTGTGATTCTCCTGTGGCTATTCTCTTGGTGGTTCTATATGGTCAAGATTTTTGTAATTCGTCTAGCCACCGACCCTTAGCTCCCTCTAGCTTTTTCTTCATAGCATCAAGGATCATCGTATTTGTCACCCCAGCCTGGTCATTAGCTTGCGGATGGCCTGGGGAGGAGAAGTGATGTTTGATGTCCAAGCCATTGCAGAACTGCTAGAAGACTGCTCCTTCAAACTGCGTTCCATTGTCTGTGATCAGGATGTAGGGAACACCGTATCTATATACAATGTTTTTCCACACAAAGTTCTTTATGTCAGTTTGACCGATCTTGGCTAAGGTTTCTACCTCTGCCAATTTGTGAAATAGTCCACTGCTACAACTATGAACTTTTTTCCTCCTCTAGCTATTGGAAAAGGACCCACAATATCCATCCCCCATTCCATGAAGGGCCAAGGGGTCTAGATAGGGGTCATAGGTTGTGGAGGTTGATGTGTGCTTTGTGAACCTCTGACACTGATCACACTTCTTCACTAACTCCTGAGCATCCTACTTCATATTGGGCCAATAATATCCTAGTGTTAGAGCTCGGTGTGCTAAGGTCCTAGTACTGACGTGATTTCCACATATTCTATGTATTTTTCTAATAACGTAGTTTGCTTGATATGGTGCCAAGCACTTGAGCAATGGCTATGAAAAGGATCTTCTATAAAAGATTTCATCCAAGAGCACATAATGGGCTATCCTAATCTTCAGCTTCCTGGCCTATTACTTGTCCTCAAGTAGCTCACCATGCTTTATTTAATTATAGATAGGCTCTAGCTAGGACCCCAGAAGGCCTTCTATTCAAAAAAGACGACCTTGATTACTAGATCCTAAGGCTGTTCTCCAGAAGCCGCCAGTTTGGCTAACCAATCTAGTCTATCATTTTACTGGCCTGGGATTTTTGTAGCTGAATTCTTGGAAATCCTGAGTCATCCTTTGCACGATTGAATGATAAGCCTTCATACTTGTCTTCTTTACTTCAAACTCTCCTTTTGCTTGGCGTACTACTAACTGAGAATCACAGTAGGCTTTAAGCGCTAAGGCCCAACATAGCTTAGCCAACTGCAGACCAATAAATAGGGCTTCATATTCTGCTTTGTTATTTGATGCTTTGTAGCCGAAGGCTACAGACTTTTCCAACACTCCTCCTTTCGAGGTATTCAAAACTATGCTTATTCCACAGTCCTTATTTAAAGCATCATCAGTGTATAACTCCCATACCTGGGATTCCTCTTTCAAGTCTATGATAATGTAATACCCTATATTTTTGTTGTACTTTTATATCATTTTGATATAAATAAGATTCAGTATACTTGTATTTAAATTTCCTGAAATTTCAGCTTCGATCGATCGAACGAACATCTTTCGAGCGATCGAACTTTTATTTCTTCAATCGATCGAAATTGGTTCAAGCGATCGAAACTTTGCCGACCTGAATCCATACATGGACTCACTGTCAATTGATCGACCCCACTTCGATCGATCGAACTTGACTGAACTTGAACGCCGAGTTTATTTCCATGGCTCTCATTCACTCACCTCCCCTATATATATGTAACATATACACACACTTCCAAGGTTGCTGGACTTTGAAAGAGGTTAAAGAGAGAAAGAGATATATAGATTATATCAACACACTCATATATATATACACACGCACACATATATATTATGTACACACAAACACACACACATACACACACACACACACGCACACATACACACACACACACACACTCTCTCTCTCTCTCTCTCTCTCTCTCTCTCAAAAATAGAGGAATAGAAGGAGTAAAACAAGAGGAGCAGAAGGAAGAGACAGAGAGGAGAGAGATGAGATCATCCCGAGGACCCGCGGCCAGCCCACACCTCGCCGAGATCACCGACGTTAATAGTGAGTGCCTTATACTCACTTACTAGCATAGCTATGTATGGATATATGTGTTTCGGCAAGAAAGAAAGGACCCCCAAACGTATGAGGAAGGTCCAGTTTAGTTTGAGAAGAAAACCAACATTCAATCGATCGAACTACTTTCGAGCAATTGAACACAAAACGATTTCGATCGATCGAACTTAGTTCAATCGATCGAACTTTACTTTTGTCAATCGATTGAAATGACTTTAATCGATCTAACATGACAGAATGTTACATGCTCTGGTTCCTTGTACATTATGAACTATTCATCCGTTTCATTAACATGCATTTTTGGAAAGCTGTATTGGAATAATATATACGTTGAATGATGGGCTTAGTGTATTGAATAGTGGAACCAATTGTATAAACGATTTCCTAAAAATTTTGAAATTTGTGTGCTTAAAATAATAGGGAAATCTCCAACTTTCTCTATTTTAGCTGTTTACAATTTTTGACACATTCATGTCAGTCTCATCTTATTATGGATTATATTTACATGTTTGTTAGTGCCGCTAAGGTGATTGTATATGTTGAACATTCATGTATCTGAAACCATAGGCACTCGTGGCAGTTACATGGAAAACTTAAAAAGGACTTTAAACGATTATAGTTTTTAAGGAATGAGTAATAGAGACTAAATACCCTTAGTGAGCCTTTGAACCAATCTTCATTTCTGAGGGTATTATCATATAAACTCGAGTTGTTTTATTGATTAAGCATAGAAAACTCGTTTAAAAAGTCTAATTATTTCTTGATTTAGAGACTTGTTAGAGGACAACATTCAGGAGCTACCAACTAACACTTAATAAACACTAAAATGTGAACTAAAAAGTTAAGAAAATGAATTAAGCCATCAATTCTTACTCCATATCCTATACATATATCTACACCTACATTCAAATGCTTAATACTTCTTGCCCCTATAAATCAAATACTAGCTATGCTGTTATGAAAACACAAAACACCCAATTATATGCCTTGACCCCAATGAACAACATTGTTTATATGTCGTTAAATTATTGATGCATGTGGTTGGAATTAAGTTAAAGTGGGGAATTGCTTTCTAAATAAAAAATAAAAAAATAAGAAGCAAACAAAGAAAAGAAGACAAGAATAAATTGAATGTGGAGGAGTAACAAAAAAAAGAGATGTATATATACATAAGAATAGAAGATGAGTTGGAGATTCAAGAAGGCAAAAGACGGTTATCGACCTAACCCATTGCATGCTAAGACAGGCATGTTTCCACCCATCACTTCTATTCACCATACCAAAACCATACAAAGTCTTAACGATTCTTGATGACTTAGTTTAAACATGTAAGTGTGAATTTGGATGTCCACGGTAGTTCGCTCCTCTAGTAAGTAGTATCTTTTCATGAGACTATACACTCTAAAAGTTCATTTTCAAGAGTCGTGTATAAAAGCATATGTGTCCATACATCTCTTCATTTCAAGCTTTATACACTGAGCGGTCATTCATACACAAGTTTCTGAGAGATGTCTTTTTAAGAGTGCAAACCAATGTGAGAATTGAGTCGAAGCTACAAGTTCCAAGAGTGCGATAGTCCAAATAACTCTGAATAAGGCTTGACGTGTAGTTGTTAACTCCACACACAAGGATGCATGAATGTGATACAATGGAAAGTATGTTGATATTGTTCATGGCTTGTTTGAGAATGACATGGCATTGTAGAGTGGGGTTTTCAATCACCAAGAGAGAATAGTTAAAAGTTTTTCCTAATCTTCCTGATTCAAACATGAATTTTGTGGGTAAATTCACTGTAAACTCTCACGAGACAACACTCATCTACTAGGGAGAACCTAGGGGTTTAACGGCTTGTTGTTTAAGCTAAATGCAACTGTGATTCCTGCAAAAGTGATTTAGGAATTTTCTTTCTGTTTAAGTTATTTTAAATTTTTTTCTTAGTCGTTGTACTATATATTCACTTGTCTATTTATTTTCACTTTATCGCTAGGGACTAGCAATAAGCTAGTTGGGGGTTGTGATAAGCGGAGGAATTTGTAGAATACACATTCGCTATAATATAAAAATGTAATAAATTAGTTTACAATTCCCCAATTTATTTGCAGTTGAATTACAATATGTAGCTTAATACAATGAGATGAGTCCCTGATGAATTTTGTTGTGTTAGATGTTATTCTGCACAGATTTGCTATGTTGTTATGAGCAGGAATGGTTTACAGGAAAAAGGGTAAATCACAAATACAAAAAGGACATGTCAGAGTGAAAAGACAGTCTCGAGCGATCAAGAGTTCAAGCGATCGAAGGCTGTTCAAGCACTTGAGGATTACTGAAGTTCAATCGGTTGAATACAGTTCGATCGATCAAACATGGCCTTATCAAAACTTTACGGGCAGCACAGCAGATTACGTTTCTATTAACCTTAGCCAAGGTTTTGCTATAAATATATGATGTAAACACGTCCCTAAGGATGCCCACTTTTTGTTTTAACAGTTTTAGATAGAAAGAGAAAGTTTTCATTGATTTTGTAGGTTATCTTGCTTGGAGATCAATATAGATTCAAGTTTCATTCTAGTTTAATACGAGTTTACATTCCTAGTTTTATATAATTGTTCTTGTTACTTTCTACAGGTAGTTTCAGTAGTTTTAATCAGTTTTAATCATAGGTTTTGCATGCTAGTGGGTATAAACCATAGATTCATATATATATATATATATATATATTATGTTTAAAACCCAAACCAAACACAGCCTTAATCATGTCTCACGTTGCATTTAATCCATGTCTGAGTAGTCTAGTAGTTGGGAGATCACGATGAAACAGTGATCCCCAGCTTCTGCCATGCATTACAGAGAACACTTGTGTTCAATCGATCGAACCAGGATAATGTCAAGCGATGAAAGACATTTTTATCGATTGAATGATGATGCAGTTCGATCGATCGATCAAGAGCGCTTCGATCGATCGAACATGTAAATCCTGAGATGATCCTTTTAAGTATTTCAAGACTTTCTATTTTTAAGATTCGTTATCAAATTGTTCCAATAAGTTTGTCAAACAGTTTTAGAACTTACGGCTTTAATGATATTTCCTTCAATGACTTTTGTAAACCACCTTGAATGCTAACACCATTGACTTTTGCACGGTCAAGAGGCGAGCATCACCTTAGTCCATGAGAGAGACTAAGGGATGCATAATTGTGGGAATGGAAATGGGCTAGCACCCTAGTCCGATAGAGGCTAACGGAATGTCGTCTTAGTCCATGACTGAGACTAGAGAGATTCGACAGAGACTAAGGGCATGATCACGTTAGTCCAAGACTGAGATTGAGGGTTATGCCGATGTTATCATCTTAATTTGACAGAGGCTAAAGGAATATTACCATAGTCCATGACCGGGACGGGAAGTCCAAATAGAGGCTACAAGAATATGTCACTTCAGTCCACGACCGAGATAAAGAGGGATACATCATGAACTTAGTCCGATAAAGATTAAATGAATATCACCGTAGTCCATGACCGATATGGGAGATCCGACGGAGGCTAAGGGACATGTCACTTTAATCCATGACTAGGACTACGAGGTATACGTTACGAAAAGAATTGTGATATTGCTGGGTATTGTAGTATTGCTGAGTGCTGTGAAATCACTGACAGTGGTATGGTGGAGCTAAGTGCAGTGGTATAATGGAGCTGAGAGTTGTAGTATGTCAGGGCAGCGTGCCGTATTATATCAGGGCGGGTTTGCCGGAATATTAGGGCTGTGTGTCTGGGTTTGACAGACCGTAGGTGTGGGACTACATGTCTGATTAATGTGGACCCAAGAGTCTATGTTATGTTTGGGATGGGTTGGGATGATTTCCGTGGGATTAGGACGATGTCCGTGGAGATATATTGACTTGGTACATTCATGAACGTGAACGATGAGATGATTATTAATGATGTTGTTGCTTATATATGCTACATATCTATAGATACTCTGTTAGTATTTGTATTCACTCGGCTTTTATAGTTGACGACATTTATGACACTGTATATTCAACGTCCAGCTAGCCAGGGTTATGAGTGTGCAGGACATGCATACATGGATAGGGGCTACGAGGATGGAGCTTATGATGACGGAGGCTATGTTGGTGCTGACTACTACGCAAGCTGAAGACTTGGAGCTTCCTGTTGATAGTTTATGCTTATGTTGTTAGAGACTCTGTAATAGTTATGTTGATAATCGGCATATGTTGCCGTAATATTTTATTTATGTTTCTGCTAACACTCTGGTTTGTTATAGTTAGTATTGAACTCTGATCTTTTATTTCGACTGATCGGCAACGAATAGTTGCCGTTTATAGTCCTAAAATTACTCTTTGTTAGCCCATTTCATTTAATTATTCGTTGTTTTTTAATAAGTATTCTATATTTTGTAGGTTTTGGAGCTTTAACTTAAATGCACAAAAATCCAATCATTAGTGGCTTTAGAAGTCATCCTGGGCTCTAAAGTTGATTCCGGTGAAAGCTGAATGCAGTAGTAGCCTCATAAAATGGCATTTTTGACAAGGAATACTTTAGATTTGAGAAATTTCTCTAGATATATAAAATGTAGATCTTCGAGTTACGGACGCGTGGCCACAAACGATGAGTCAATACGAGGTCTGAGTCAAAAGTTATTGCAATTCTACGATCGGTGCATGAAACTGAAAAAATCTGAGAAAAATGAAAAAATGGCCAGGTCGCTCCGCGCGCGCGACTTGTTGAAAAAGTCAAAAATGCGTATTTTAAGGCTCTGTGTGATCCGAATTGGCTGCATACGTCCAGAAACGTAAAAATAGCTGTTTAGTGTGATTAGGTTTAGAAAAAGCCTCCTAATCCCTCCAAAATCTATATAAATCCTATTCTAAATCAATTTTGTGGTTACACAACATTAGACACAACATTAGATACATCCTTCAACAACTAAAACTTCAGCCACTAAAGGGGGAAAAGCAAGGAGAAGAAGAAGAAGACCAAGGATTTCCATGGCCTCCTCCATCAAAACCTAGATCTAGGGTTTCAATGAAACCCTAGCTAAGTAATAGGGAGTTATTTATGTTTTTCTTTTAGTTTTATTATGTATGGATGATGATTACATGTTCAAAGGATTTTAAATAATAAAATCGTACTTCTATTGATTAAATCATTACTTTCAAAGTTTATTCTTGTCTTAGATCTATTTTGAATGTGATGTGCTCAATGATCTATATTTACTATGCTTGTATGGATTATTTACATGTAATAGTGCTTAATTGAATTATGATATCAAGTAGCCGAATAGTTCATGCCTAGGAAATACGGATTGTGCCACAACCCTAGTTTAGTGTGAGACAATTTTTACTCCAACTTGACCAACTTGTAGTTCACTACTGAGAGATTCGTCAACTTTTAGTGGTGATAAGGCGGTGTGTCGATTAAGAAGAAGAAGAAAACAAGATGATGTTTGGGGTGTTTACCTTGGTATTCAATGAATATTTGTTTCAAAAGAAAAAAAAAAAGAAGAAGAAAATAAAAGGGAAAAAAAAAAGAAGAAGAAGAAGAGGAAAGAAATTAAAAAAAAATGAAAGAAGAGAATGAAAAAATGAAAGTTGGTAGAAGAATGAATGAAATAAATTGAACATGTCTTACAATGCCATTCTGAAGATTACGTAATGAATCCTTTCTATCATTTTTCATTGACTGAGCCATATTACAACCTTTGAAAAGTCCTAATTGATCCTAGAAAACATGGTTTGGATATGTAAACAATGGAAGGGGGATTAAAATATGGTAACGATTAATTTTTCTGGACTATTGGCATCCTGTACATGAGACTACTGTTCTTTCGTGTCATGCGTCTTTTACGAGTCATATGTGAGCGTTTCTTGTTTCGAAAACATATTTCCTTTGCTCTCATATATTAGAGAAATTACACATGTTTCTGAGTATTTCATTTGAGAGTGTAATTAACATTGTGAGATTCGTAGTCAAAGCATAGTTGGATGGTTATCCGAGTTATATTCCAAGTTCATGACATACGCGTGTTTATTTGACTACCATATCACACACATGCAATTATATGAGAAACTCTATTGATTTATACGATGCATATGCTTGGGATTGTTTTTCATGACGTAGGTGGATGTTTGGTTCCATTTCTTCTTGTTCATTAGTTTATTTCAAAACACTGTTTTATAATAAGGAGTATTAAATGTTAAGTTTTTCGTTTTTAAATATATAATGAAATAAAGATGGTTGTGGGTGTCTTATTCGACGAGAACCATCACGAGACTTCACTCGTCCTACTAGGGACGCCTAGGGGTTTAAAAGGCTTGTTTCATATGCTAAATGCAATCGCGTTGCCTGCGATAGTGAGTTAGGATATTTTAATTGCACTCTAGTTTTATTTTTATGTTTTTCTTTGCTCGAGGACTAGCAAAGTGTAGGTTTGGGGGTGTGATCGGCGTCGAATAGTTACCGTTTATAGTCCTAAAGTTACGCTTTGTTAGCCTATTTCGTTTAGTTATTCGTTGTTTTTTAATAAGTATTCTATATTTTGCAGGTTTTGGAGCTTTAATTTGAAAATGCACAAAATCCAATGATTAGAGGGTTTAGAAGTCATTCTGGGCTCTAAAGTTGATTCCGGTGAAAGCTGAATACAGTAGTAGCCTCGGAAAATGGCATTTTTGACAAGAAATACTTTAGATTTGAGAAATTTCTCTAGAGATATAAAATGTAGATCTTCGAGTTACAGACGTGTGACCATAAACGGTGAGTCAATACGAGGTCCGAGTCAAAAGTTATCGCAATTCTACAATCGGTGGGCGAAGTTGAGAAAATATGAGAAAAATGGAAAAATGGCCAGGTCGCTGGAGCGACCCGCATGCACGACCCGTGCGAGCGACCCGTTAAAAAAGTCAAAAATGCGTATTTCGAAGTACTGAAGAGCCCTGTGCAATCCGAATTGGCTGAATACGTCCAGAAACGTAAAAAAAAACTGTTTTAGTGCGATTAGGTTTAGAAAAAGTCCCCTAATCCCTCCAAAATCTATATAAATCCTATTCTAAATCAATTACACAACATTAGACGCAACATTAGATACATCCTTCAACAACTAAAACTTCAGCCATTGAAGGGGGAAAAGTAAGGAGAAAAAGAAGAAGACCAAGGATTTTCATGGCCTCCTCCATCAACCACTTGCCGTTCATCGTTTCTACGGCCAACTAAACCTAGATCTAGGGTTTCAATGAAATCCTAGCCAAGTAATAGGGAGTTATTTATGTTTTTATTTTAGTTTTATTATGTATGGAGGATGATTACATGTTCAAAGGATTTTAAATAATAAAATCGTACTTCTATTGATTAAATCATTACTTTCAAAGTTTATTCTTGTCGTAGATCTATTTTGAATGTGATGTGCTCAATGATCTATATTTGCAGTGTTTGTATGGATTATTTACATGTAATAGTGCTTAATTGAATTGTGATATCAAGTAGCCGATTAGTTCATGCCTAGGAAAGACGGATTGTGCCGCAACCCTAGTTTAGTGTGAGATAATCTGTGCCAACCGAAGATGAACTATGTTGGTGCTTGAATCGTAGTTATCTTCTTGACGGAGGAATTGGGCTTGTAGCTACAATTCCCTATTATCATCCAATGTAGGAGTAATAAACTAATTGAATGCATAAATACCCTTATTATGAAGCTAATGGTGGATTTGCAATCCTAAGTTCACTCTAAATATCGTTTAAAATAACTTTTAATTGCTTCCATAGTTTAGAGTTATTTTAATTGTTCTTAGTTTAATTAAAATCAAAACCAAAATCCGTTTTTCATAATTAACTAGGTTTAGGTTTCAAAATTAAAGTGCTTAAGTAATTCAATCTCTGCTTCCACACTACAAATCCTTAGAAAGTAAAGCATACTTTTATATCTTGATTCTGACAAGATCATCGACCTTAGAAATTTCCAATGTGAGGTTTGATTCATTACTCTGATGATTAGACTTTGGTTATGGATAATGTGGTGACTTTCAACTGTCATGGCCTACGGGTCCAAAAAGGAATTTATTTTCTTTATTTTTGCTACTGCGGGGCATGACAGATAGACTCTTCTCTGGTAAATTCAACTACGAAGTCAGCCAAAGTTTGAGCCTTTATGGTTGTTCTGGGAACAAACTGTATATCAAACTCTCCGAGCGATAGCCCATTTAGCCAATCTCTCTGAAATTTCTAGTTTATGGAGCACAGATCGGAGAGGTTGATTAGTGGGTACGATAATTGCATGTGCCTGGAAGTAAGGCCTGAGTTTTCTTGCTGACACTATCAGAGCATATAACAGCTTCTCAAGACTCCTTTTCTCTACATCCAGGAGTGTTTTGCTGATGTAATATAATGGCTTTTGTACCTTCTACACTTCCCTGATTAAGGCCGAGCTAACAACATGGTCTGAGACACAGGTTCCACAAGCTCTGGTGTAGATAACCTTTCTTGCCTCTAGGCTTCCTAAGTAGGCTTTATGCTCTTGAAAAGCAGCTTCACATTCTGGCATCCATTCAGATGTTGTTCCCCCTTTCAGAGCTTTAAAGAAATGGAGACATCTATCTAAAGCCTTTGAGATGAAGCGATTCAATGCTGCTAGTCTTCCATTCAAACGCTAGAAATCCTTCTTGGTTTTATGGGACTTCATTTCCATTAAGGACCTGATCTGATCAAGATCGGCCTCTATTCCCCTGTGTGACACCAGAAAACCCAAGAATTTACCAGTAGAAGCTCCAAATATGCATTTGGAAGGATTTAGTTTTAGTTGGAACTTCTGGAGAGATTCGAAGATCTTCCTTAAGTTGTTAATGTGGTCTTCTCCCTGCTTCCTTTTCACCAGCATATTATCAACGTAGATCTCCATTGACTCACTGATCTAATCCTAAAACATTAAGTTGACCAGCCTCTAATAGGTGGCTCCTGTATTTTTTATCCAAATGGCATGACCTTATAGCCGTAGAGACCTCTACTAGTAACGAAAGAGGTTTTTTCCTAATCTAAGGGATGCATCTTTATCTGATTATAGCCTAAATACGCATCCATGAAGGATAGGAGCTTGTTCCTAACCGTTGAATCCACCAACTGATCTATCTTTGGTATGGGAAAGTTGTCCTTTGTTCTTTGGTATGGGAAAGTTTTCCTTTAGGCAGGCTTTGTTTATATTGGAGTAGTCTATGCAAACTCTCCATTTCTCCCCTTTTTCTGGCATTACCACCGTGTTAGCCAGCTAGGTCGGATAATGGACTTCCTTGATGTGCCCTGCTTCCAAGGGCCTATCAACTTCCACATTGATGATCTCGTTTATCTTAGGTGCAAAAGTTTTCCATTTCTGCCTCATTGGTGGGTAGGATGGATCCATAGAGAGATAAAGCGTAATAACCTGAGGATCTATATCGACCAAGTCATGAACTGACCGAGCAAAAACTGATATATGCTCTTTCAGAAATGAAATTAAGGATGTTCTCTACTAGGCATCGAGCCATATTCTAATCTTGATAGTCATCTGGGGGTGTAACTCAGTAATTGGGATCCCCTCTACCTCTTCATATGGCTCTAAGATTAGTGGTCTTTCTATATCCATGTCTACTTCCGCACGCAGGGCAGATTGACCTTGAGATGCTTGCTTGGCCAGATGAGGGTTCTATAATTACTATCTGAGGTTTGAGGTTTTACTACACTCTTTTGCTTCTTTATGGTCTCCTCTGATAGTAAGCACCGCTTCTCGAATGATTAGCTTCAAACACTAGTGGAAACACGATGGTATAATTCCTAGGTCGAGCAGCAATTCTTTCTTGCTTCTTTCTACCCCATTATAATGTTATAGGGAGAGAATGAATCCACAACATGGAATTCGTCCAACGTGGTGATGTAATTGGACTCTTTCCTTACTATGATTGGCAAGATGATATGCCTTATGGGAGTTTGACCTCCCCACTGAACCCTGTCAGGTTGGATTTTGCAAGCTCAATTCTTCTCATGTCAAAGTCCACCTTCTTCAATATGGAGATGAAGATGACATTGATCGAACTTCTATTGTCAATCAGGATTCTCCTAATGTCAAAGTTAGATATTCTCAGAATGATCTCCAATGCGTCCTCATGGAGAAGATGTACTATCATAAGATCCTGATCAGTAAATGTAATACGCAGCTCCAGCCTTGGATTCTTTTCAAAGCTGAAGATTCACAAACGGTGAGTCAATACGAGGTCCGCGTGCCTGCCTTTTTCGGGCCCAGTTTGAGCTCCTGGAATTTTTGGATCTCCCATGAAGGGCGAGTTTGACATTGGACTGAGCTTGCAGGTCTTGGGGGGCCTGCTCATGATGTCTATTTCGTCTGTTGTCTCTGTTATCCCGCCTATCCTCATACCGGCCAGTTTTGTAGTCATGCCCTGGGATACTGATGGAGCCTTCCATGCTTGATCAATTCCTCAATCTGGCACTTAAGAACTTTGCATTCATCTATAATATGGTCGTGGTCCTTGTGGAAATCATAGTACTTTAACACGTCCCTCTTCTGTGGTTCTCCTTTAGGTGATCCGGCCATTTAAAGTCTTCTTGTCCCTTAGACTGATCCAGGATCAGGGATGATGAAGCATTCAAGGGCATATACACCTTCTCCCTCTTGAAGTCTGGTTTTTGCATAGGTTTATCTGGGGACCTTGGCCTCTTCTTCTCGTCCTTGTACTCCCTTTTGGAAGGCTTGGGATCAATCGTACTTCTCAATTCATTTCTTGCCACATTCATGTCTTCTACCAGGATGTATTTACTGGAGCGTGCTAGTAATTATGAATGATTCTTTAAGGGATTCTTGGTGATCGACGTCAGGAATCGATCGGGGTGGAGCCCTGCTTTCAATACTTGAATTTGCAAAACCCCGATCACATCCCTGTCCACGGTGTTGAGCTCCACTTTGAATCGCGTGATGTAATCCCTTAGGCCTTCACCTTTGGCCTACTGTACGGTTAGCATACGGTCAGTCCCTTTCTTGATTTTCTTACTTGTCAAGAATTGGTTGATGAACTTCAATCCCAGATCAGCAAACAAGGTAACTTACCGGGGTAGAAGTCTATTGAACCAGGACAGAGCTGATCCAGTTAGCATATTGGAGAAAGCTCGGCACATCAGAGCGTTGCTATGGCTGTAAAGAGCCATAGCCTGCTGGTAATGGCCGAGGTGCTCTGCAAAGGTCTACCTTTCATCGTACATATTAAACTTTGGCAGGGTGAACCCCTTTGAAGGGAGCTCATCGATAATTGACTTAATGAACGGGGGTCCAGCTTGTCCCAAAAGCTCCTGTAGCTCTTGCTCCACTTTATGTTCCAACGCCTCGGGTGAATCATCCTTTGGATGATCTTTCTTATCTCCCTTCGGATGATCCTTCGAGTTGTCTTTTGGACGGCCTTTCGAATCATCCCCGGGATGATCTCCATATTCGTCAATCTGCTCGTCTTCTTTGTTGTGTAGCTTGTTGGCACCTCTGGCTGCTGAGTTATGGGTAGTCCTGGTAGGGTGGTCGCCATCCTTGTGTCCCTTGGTGGGTTAAGCTGGCTTCCTATGAGATGGGACATTGCTTGCTACTGTTGGACCAAGATTTGTATGGTATCTATCAAGCTCCTGATCTGCTGCATCATTACTTCCTTAGTGGTTGGTGGACAAAGTGGCTAAGGCGGCGGATCTGCACCGGTTTACGCTTTTGGAGCAGGGAGATTTATATTACCTTGATGAGTAGGATGAGATGAAGAAGTTCTAGTATAAACCATCATACTAGATAAGAGAATATAAGGAAATGACGAAAGTATTTGTCAGTTCCCATAGACGACGCCAAATGATGTCGCTCAATTCAGGCTGAGCTGATGTAGATGCTAAGCTGAGTGATAGCTGATAATGTCACTCAGTTCAACGGTTACATTGATCTAGTCCTCTTCAGTCCTTGACCTAGTCAGTATTGGTTGCACACGCAGCACATGCTCTACATCTTAACACTACGTGTCGTGATCTTGTAGTGTAACCAAACAGCGTCGTATCAACTTACGTCCTCCATTATGTCCCTCTGAATTTTTATTTTTGATGGTCATGAGAAAGAGCGTTGAAGAGAGAGAGAGAGAGAGAGAGAGAGAGAGAGAGAGAGAGAGAGATGAATTTATGGATTTGAGGCAGAGATAGGGGGTTTGTACAAAAATTGGGGAAAGTCTAAGATGACTAAAAAATGAAATAGATCTAAAAGTAACTGAGTGGTGTTATAATTGATAAGGAGAGAAAATGTATAACGGGCCTAAATATATAACAGTGTAATTAAAAAGAAATAAAATGTGAATAATAAATTTGGAAAGCCTCAATATAGATTTTATCTTGTTTGCCCATTGGTTTGACACGTGGCACCTTGAGTCTTCCATATTATATAATAATACTTGCTTTTCATCCCATGCAATGCAGGGGAGAATCTTTTTTTAAGATGAATTAAAAATTGAAGTGAGTGATGTTATAATTGATAAGGAGAGAAAATGTGTAACGTACCTGATTAATGGTGTAATTTAGAAGAAATAAAAGGCATAGATTAAATTTGAGAATCCTCAATATAGATTTACATTAGTTGATAATTAATTTGACACGTGATAAGCTTCTATAAGATAATAAGATAATATAGATGTATAATATTGCTATCGTTTGACGTATAAACTCTCACTCACTCTCGCTCACTCTCTCTCTCTCTATATATATTAGAATAGAAAAATAAATTCAAAACTTTCTTATGTCAATCTTGAGATAGGTTATATTAGTTCCAAATTCCAATCAATTCTATTTTTAATAACAATTAAATAAGATGAAATAGTAATTTACGTGTAAAGTTAAAAGTCGTCCAAGAATCGTTACAGAGGTTGGTGATATTTTTCAAAACATATATGTATATCATAGAAGACTAGTGATATTCACCTCTTATTTCCATTGGTTGAGAATATACCTCGGTTGGTTCAATGTTACTATATAGGACTCAATTTATATTATGATTTTGAATTCAGCAATCACTTTCACCTGTTGATGGAATTAGATTTAGATATGAAAGCAAAATTAAATTTGATAAGACCTTGCTTCCAATTCAGGTTGTATAGGCTCTGTACATCATCTTCTTTTTCTCTCCTCTTTTTTTTTTAATTAAATCGCAAAAAAAAAAAAAAAAAAAACAAAAAAACAAAAAAAAACAACAAACTGTTTTGCCTAAAAACGGTTCTTAATAGCTGAAACTCAAATTTTTGCAATTGACTCACATATTCTTCTAATCCAATTGCCAAATCTACTTTTTTTTTTTTACACGAAAAGAGAGATTTCATTAATTTCCACACAAATTACATTAATAGAAAGAACACTAAAAGTCCAAGTGAGAAAACTATCACATCCATCAAAAATATTATATCCTTCTAAACCCAAAAAAAAAAAAATAAGAAATAAATAAAATAAAAAAAAGAACCCAAAACCAGTAGTATCATGTGTAAATTAAGGACAATGTTTGGAACATTAAAGGGTCATAAAGAGATGTTCATAAAAGGATATGGCATCCCATGAAGCAGTAGGACCCACCACACGACTCAACTAATGAGATGCCACATGGAATGTCACATCCTTTTGTGAACATCTCTTTGTGACCCTTTTATGTCTCTAGTACTAGCGTTGGCCCATGCTATGCACGGGTGTCATTGATTTATTTTTATTTATTTATTTTTAAATATGTATATATCAACCTATGAATTCTTATAATAAAAAAAAAACATAAAAAATAGAATACATGATGGGGAGAGTCCGTTACAATGGGGATAGGAGGCATGTTTTTTTTTTTTTTTTTTTTAATTTCAATTCCTATGATATTTATATACAGTTGCATATATACATATAATACTATTATATGGCAATGTCATGTGGCATCCCAACTACATGAGGAGTGTCACATGACACATACATTGCTATTTATATATACTAGCATTGGCTACAGGTATCTATACTATTAGGGTAAAAAAGCATTTTGCCCCCCAAATTATACACGCTTTTGCAATTCAAACCCTAAACTTTAAAAAGTTGCAATGTCCCTCCTGAACTTCAAAAAGTTGAAATGTCCCCCCTGAACTACCGTCTGTGTCGCAATGTCCCCCCCCCCCCCCCCTGAAACTAATTTTCGTGTTGCAATGTCAACTCTGCCATCACATTCCGTCAAGAAATATGATGAAATTTGCTCATGTGAGACACACATGCCAAATTTTAAGGGCATTTATGACATTTCAACTTTCACTTCTAAATTAACAATCATAAAAATCATAAAAACTCCACCTTAGTTAATTTCATTGGGCTGCTCTTTTCTATAATATGTTAATTTGTTGTGTAGTAAGAAAAAGTTTGAATTTTTATGATTTTTATGATTGTTAATTTAGATGAGTATAGTGAAATGTCATAAATGCCTTTGAAATTTAGTTTGTGCGTCCCACATTTCTTGACGGAATGTGATGGCAGGATTGGCATTGCAATACGAAAGATAGTTCAGGGGGAACATTGCAACACAAGCGATAGTTCATGGAGTACATTTCAACTTTTTGAATTTCAAGGGGCCGGGACATTGCAACCCCAATGATAGTTCAGGAGGGACATTGCAGCTTTTTAAAGTTCGGGGTATGAATTGCAAAAGTGTGTATAGTTTGAGGGGGCAAAATACTTTTTACCCATACTATTATAAAGGGAAATGGAGGGATACCAACTACATTGTGGCCGAGTGGTAAGCAGTATACCCAAGAGGTTTAGTGTTCGAGTCATGGGGAGCGTTGCCACTGGAGTATTCACCCGGCGCCTCCAGGCCTCGGGGGATTAGTCGAGGTGCGCGCAAGCTGGCCCGGACACCCCCGATTACCCAAAAAAAAATTACATTTTTCCTATACCTTATATTTACAACTAAACCAAATATGTTTTACTAAGAAAATAAAACTCTATACTATTATAAAGGGAAGGATACCAACTACATTTTTCCTTTACCCTATATTTATAATGAAACCAAATATGTTTTACTAAAAAAAATATAGGGTTCATATCATCTACCACCCCTGAAGTTTGACCTAAGAACACTTACCCCCCTCAGGTTTTGAAGAACAACACTTCCCCCCGGGCTTTTATTAGTCATAACAAATCCCCCCTTCAGTTTATTGAACAGTGTTTGGTTTATTAAAATATACCTAAACTACCCTTACCCAATTTTTAATGAGAATTTTAGTCAAAAGTTATTTAAAATAGACTTTTGTAGAGTTTAACCCCGTGTATTTTTTTATTTATTTATTGAAAAGTCCACATGTTGTAAAAGTTATATGAAATTTCACATAATTTGTAAAAGAATGAACTTATTATGTGAAATTTCACATAATTTTTAAAACATAGAGATTTGATCCGATTCATTTATAGTAGTCATAGAGTTTTGACCAAAAAAAAAATTTGAATTTTTCTTTAAACTTAATAAGTCTAAAATGAGGGACTTTTTTTTTTACCAACTTTCTAATTTTTAAAAGATAAACGACCTTAAGGTTAGCATATTGATCCGTCTCTTCCTCTACAAATTGAAAATTACATAAATTTTAAAACTATTTATATGAGAAGACTAGCTTGAAGAAGAAAAAATATATCATGATTTTGGAAAAAGTGTTGATGTGTTTCAAAGTATCTAAAAATAGATTTCACAATAGTGAAAAATCGTGAAAATTTCAGAAAATTTAAAAGAACTATGAAAATTGTTCAAACAATTTCAAAAATAATTTTTTTAGAATTGTGAAAATTAAAAAATTTTAAAATACCTAGCAGATGGGCTCATTATATTATTTATAAGTACTTTCAATTCTTCTTTTTTTTAATTAATTTTGAGGATTAGATTGTAATTAATTTTGAGGATTAGATTGTAATTTTCAGGGGTGGTAGGTGATATTAGTCAAAAAATATAAATAAAAGGGTATTAATCTGTCATAGAATTTTTTAAAACAAAATCAAATAAAAACTACTCCAAAATAAAATAAATAAATAAATAAAACCTCTCAAATTTCTTTCTTCTTCCATTTTTTTTCTCTCAAGTCACAAAGTGAGTTACCTAAAAATTGATTGATTGTGTTAAATCGAATCAATTTCTCCCTCTCGTATGTGAATGCCCTGTTTGATCAACATCCCCATAGCAAAAGGAAGACAAACTGCAAAGGATGATTGAGAGAGAGATTGTGAAACTAACAATAACTACGTTAGAACAAGTACTAGTAAACTGACTGTAAACTTTAGCAGTGATTTATGGTGTATCATAATTTCAATTTATCAAACGCAAGATGCAGATTTGAGAATGAAATAAATGTGCTATTATAAATTGTGGAATTTACAATAATCCATTTTCAAAATATAGTCATATGTAAGCTTCTCAAGTTTAGGACATTGTAAGAATACACACACACACACATATATATATATATATAGTCCATCACATTAATACAACTTCTCCATTTGTCAATATAGGTGGTTGAGGTTTTAGCTTTTAATCCTAGAATGGCCATCGCTCCAAACGGAGGGGGCCATCATGATAAAGTGACTCAAAAACAGCAAGCAATTGACCAATAAAATATTGATTAGGCAGGTTGATTCTCTTTTTTTTTTTTTTTTTTTTTTATGTATGCAAGAACACACGCAACCCATACAAACCTATGAAGTAGGACACACTTAAGCATATGGGCTAAAGAGGGGAAAAATCCCTCAAACAACTCCCCCTAAGGGGAATGGAACCCTCAACCTCCTACTTTGAAGAGGGTGAGTGATGCCACTAGACCACATGGATCTTGGCTTGGGCAGGTCGATTCTAAAATTAATACTTTTCTACCAAATGGCAACTTTGATGGAATCTGGAATATCATTCCAGATTCTACTGGAATTCATTCCTAAAATTTTGAAGACGCTATCTCTTTACCAAATAACCAAAACACTATGCGAAACAACGACATAATAATAAATAAATAAATAAAAACAATGTTAGGGGTACTAATAAATTTCACTAACACTCACACTCACACTCTATCTCTTTCCTAATTGCATTGTGTGGTTCACTGCAATCCCCACAGTGCCACTACGAGAGAGATAGAGTATAGGTGTGAGTGTTAGTGAAATTTGTTAGTACTCCAAATATTACTCTAATCAAAAAGCCTAGTAGGACTATAAACAAACACATGTTGTGCAACTCCCAAAAACTTATTGATACGAACCTAGTAATCCAAAAAACAAAGCATGAAAGCTTAAAATTGCATAAAACTGAACCAAAACATAGAATATTAGGGTAATGTAATGTATACATAAAATGTGCACATAAAGGCCCGAACCATTCATTTCAGTGGAGCCCGTGCTTGCATACATAGAACCCACCAAAATTAAATGCCCAGATCTTTATGTGCAATTTTATGTGCATCAATCATTACTCTTTTTTTGAAACACCTGAGGATGAGTAGTCTAGTGACTTTTTTTCATCATGAACTTCTAAGAATGAAAGGAAGAGCTAACATCACTGGGTTTGGCTTAGGCTAGAATAAAGTAAAGGCTCTTAGCCTACCAAGGAATGGGATTGATTTAGGTAAGAGTTAGCCAGAACGGGATTGATTTAAGAAAGAGTTAGCCAGAACGATTAAAGGTAAGAAAGTCAATCATCTCAAAAAATCCCAAGTACTACAAGGTAAATAAAAAACTATGACCATTATTTATTAAACCCCTAGGCACCTGTGGATGAACAAACAAAATGAGAAAAAAGGGGAGGTAGAGCAATGCTTGTAGTTTATAGGAGAAGGGAGTCAGGAATGGCGGGACGGGTAATAGCTACAATAGATGCATAAGTCATTAGACTCTATTCAGCCCCGGGTGCCACATGGCTATTCATCCCAGGTGCTTAGGGATTAATAAAAAATGGTCATGATATTTTGTTCACCTTGTAGCACCTGGAGATGAATAGAGTCTAATAACTTTTTTTACTGGATTTAACAGTGACACGGAAGTGGGTTATGGGCAAAAAGTTATATGGAAGTTGTGGGTGAAGTAATGAAGTATTATCCATACACAACAGTGGAAGGAAAATATATATCTCTATATAATGTATTGCCACGTGCAAGGAAAGATGTATATATAGAGTGTCATGTCACACATACATTGCTATTTATATATACAACAATGCTAGGGGTACATCCATCAACACCTAAAATGCATCCACACCCTGTGGTGGACCGATGAGAAGAGACTGGCAATGGATCCCGCAGTCTCTATCTCTCTTCTCATTAGTCCACCTCAAGGTGTAGATGTTTTTTGGGTGTGTAAAAATGTGCCCCAAGCATTACTGTTATATATGTAATAGATTACCCGTAAATTAAATCGTCGAACTTGGTTTGCCATAGTTAATTTGGTATGATAAGAGTAAATTATCGTATAATTTCTTTATCTGTATTTTTTTTTCTACTTTATTCTTTTCTTCCAATTAAGAAAGTAATTAAAAGTTTTAAATGAGAGCAATTAATTAAGAAGATTATTTTCGACTGTATATGAATGAGAGCATTTTTGTTCATTCATTTTTGGTCCACTATTGCTCACCCAGATATTCACTGGGTGACACGTGTCCTATTCCAGTAATTATGTTGATAGTACATGGATATAATGGGAATGAAATGAGTACTATCAACATAATTACTGGAATAGGATACGTGTTACTCAGTGAAGCCTGAGTGAGCAATAATGGATAAAAAATACTCTCATACATGAATAGTTTTATAGAGGATATAGAAAAAGCTTTATAACATATAAACATAGTTGTACATTATATGACTTGGTTAATACTTGTTAATTGAAAACAAAAGACCCAACAAAATAGAGAATTGCACGTTGTTTGCACTCCATGGATGAACCTATGTACTTCATGGAATACATTGACTGAATGGTACTGCTTGGTGTGTCAGTAGTACCATGAGTGCATTAGTTCAATTTTGGAGTGAAAATATATAGCAATTCCCAACAAAATAATTATTGTTTCAAAATTGCTGTCAATACTTGTCAAGGCAGGTATGCAATCTGTATCCCATTCTTATATTAAACGTTCATAAATTAGATAAAATTGTATTTTCCAACCACAAAAATAGGACAAAATTACCATCTTATAAAAAAGCAAAAACACCATCTTAGATAGGAAATCTGGCATAATGGCATATATGCTTAAAAGTGCCTAATTTAGTTACCTAAGTGTATTTATGGAATGATCTGTCATTATATATATCTCTCTTTTTTTTTTTCTTTTTTTTTTTTTTTTTGTAAGTGACAAATTTACGTAATTTCTTTTAATGTCTCTAGATTTACTGAATTGGTCTGTCAATATTGGTGAAAAAGATTTGAAGACCTTAAAAAAAATATTGGTGAAAAAGATTTGAAGACCTTAAAAAAAAACATAAGAGCATATAATATTGGTGAAAAAGATTTGAAGACCTTAAAAAAAAAAAAACATAAGAGCATATTTTCTTAGAATAAAGGTTGTGCTTTTCAGATTTAAATCCGAAGTTTGGTTCAACTATTAAAACATATGGTATAAGTTATAACTATTAAAGCATTTAAAAATCATATTTAAATTGTTTTTCTTCATTATCATGAATAGAGGAAAGAAAATTATCCAACAAATTGTACACGAGCACCTAGCATGCATAAACCCCTCTCTCTCTCTCTCTCTCTCTCTCTCTCTCTCTCTCTCTCTCTCATCAACTATAAATAGCCACAACCTTCTCTCCAAATGGACTCAATCGGCCAGTTCTCTTGACCATCATTTCCAACTCCAACTCTCTCTTCACACGAGAGAGAGAGAGAGAGAGAGAGAGAGAGAGAGAGAGACCTTTCCAAGAACCCTAGGAAAGAAAATACAACCGAGTATGTGAAAGACTCATAATTCTCATTGAGTACCCTCTATATCTCTCTATTTCCCAAGAGAGCATTCACATTGTTTCCTATAATGTCATTCAAAACTCCCAACCAAGTAAGAGTTTTCTTTCAATTTCTCAACATTAATTTTCTTTTGAATAATGATGTACTCACTTTTCAAGTTTAAATCCCAAATTTGGTTCTAAATATTTTTCTCTTCATTACTAAATTCAATTCCTTTTATAATTGTATAATGAGACGGTTTCAAATTTGGGATATCCCAAATATTATGGCAATGATATTACATGTAATGGTCTGCCGTACCATATCACTGCCACATCATGTGATACAACTTTCCAATATTTTTAACGAAATTTGAGATTTAAATTCGAAAACCATACTATTGCTCTTTTTAATTTAATTATATGGTTACTTTCATTTTCTTTAAATTCAATTCAGATCAGAAGGTACTGAAAAAAGGTATATATGGAGGAAGAGAAATTTCAAGGATCAATGAGTTGTGCCAAGGAAGAAGATGAAGAAGCTCTTAGATGGGTAGCTTTGGGGAAATTACCAACCTATAATAGGCTAAGAACAAGTATTTTGAAATCTTTTGTAGACATTAATGGAGACCAAGAAAATAATAATAATGTGGTGATGCACAAAGAGGTCGATGTGAGAAAGTTTGACAAGAATGACAAAAAAGAGTTCATTGATAGGCTTTTCAAGGTTGTTGAGGAAGACAATGAGAAGTTCTTGAAGAAGTTTAGAAGTCGCATGGATAAGTAAGTTCTCTCTTTCTTCTTTGTTTTTTTCCTAGCAAAAAAAAAAAAAAGAGTTAGCTAGTTCTCTTTAATTTCTTTCTTTTTTTTTTCCCTCTAATTTGTCATTTGGTTCCTTCTACTTTCATTTACTTTATATACAAATATAGTTTGCATATATAAATATGTACAATGGTACGATTTCCAAATCTAACCTTCTAAATATATATATATATATATAAAACAACCGGCTTAGCCATTAAGCCAGGAGAAATATACGGGAGAAATTATTGTACAATGGACGTGGTAGCGCAAACCAATAGAAGGACACCATGTGGGCATGTGGGATATAAAGTCATTGTCGATAGAGCGACAACTTTTTCATTAAAAATGAAAAGTTTAACACAATAAGCCAAAGTTGTCCCTCAATGAAAACTTTAACATAATAACTAGGACAACAAAGCTATCCATCAATGACTTTATGTCCATATAGTATTCATCTATCGTTCCAACACTGCAACACCACTTGGGTGTCATGGTCGTCTCAAACACACTAACACAGCATAGTATTCGCCAATTTTGTTCACTCATTTAAAATGACATATAACATACAAAAATGATTTTTCTATATTATGTTTTAGATTTAATTAGTTGATAGTGTGAAAAAGAAGAAGAAGAAGAGTTGTACATGTTTCATTTTTGTTAATCTTTCAAAGAGAGAATTCATTAACTTTCTCAAGATTGAATACCATTGCCTTCATTATTTTCTTATTTTAGATTAGAAATATTGGACATATATACTTCCTTGAATATGTTACATCAAATTCTTATGTTCACATAGGGGATGTACTGGTTCAGACCAATAAATAAATGACAGGAGAATCGAAAATTAAGAGCACAATATCTAATTAAGACAAGAAATTTATCATCAAGGACTTTACGTTTACATGGAGCTCGGTCGTTTATTGGTCTGACAATACAATAAATTCTCTCTTGAATAGAATTTGCTTTGGACATGCTATAAATTAGACACCGTGAATGTGATGATGCTCTATCTTCTTGATACTAGTGATTTGCGGATGATTGTCATTATCTAAGTTTACCCTCTAAAGTCCATAACTATATAACCAGACGTCCAAAGTTTAACTTGGTGACGCCCTATCTTATCCAATAGTGATAGCATACTGGCTGCCAGGGGCGGACCCAAAGAGAGACCGGGGTGGGGGGCCATGGCCCCTACAAAAATTTTGAAAATTTTGAGGGTCTATATAGAATTTTGAAGATTTGAAAATATTTTATGTAGTGGCCCTCCCAAATTTGTGACTTTACATGTAGAAGTTCTTAACACATAGTGTCCATTTGACTTTTATTATGTTAAAATGGTGATGTGTTAAAAATAACATTGTAGGATTAATAACAATATCCACTAATGTGATAGTGTGACATTAAAAGTCTCTATTAATAGTGAAAGGGAAGAGTAATATCCTCTTATTCAGCTCAGGAGATAAACAATGTCTAAATCAAATTTGCCACAACTACTTGTTCGACTCTTTGTTTCACTTAAAAATAAAAAATATGTATAAGTGACCCAAAAAAAAAATTTCGGGCTTGACCCCCCCCTAGCACAAAATCCTGGGTCCGCCACTGCTGGCTGCCAATTCCAAAATTATCCTCCAGTGTTTGAGTCCTTGACCCAACCTTGGAGGGACTAATTTCCATCGGGAGGAAAAAGAAAGAAAAAGAAAATGAGCTTGGCTAAGTTTGAGTGAGTTGACTCAACTCATTGAGTTAAAAAAAAAAAAAAAAAAAAAACAAGCAATATTTTTAATTAACTGCTGATTTATAATTACATGAATTGTGATTGCAGGGTTGGAATCACACTACCAACTGTAGAAGTTAGGTTCGAGAAATTAAGTGTTGAAGCCGATTGCTACATTGGTGATAGAGCGCTTCCTACACTTCCAAACGCTGCCCTAAACGTTGCTGAGTCGACTCTGAGTTTGCTGGGGATCAGATTGGCTAAGAGAAAAAAGTTCACAATCCTTAAACATGCCTCTGGTATTATAAAACCATCAAGGTAAATTCATAGGGTGTGTAAAACTAAAAGGTGAGTCTAGGGAAGCAAATTCTATGAAGAATGATTTTCTTTCAATTATAAGGATTTATGGTCTGTATGCCAACGGCTTTTGGGGTCTATAAAGGATTATGAAACTTTAAAAGTTGTTATAAACCATTTGGAAAACTCATATTCTGCGACTCAAACTCCAAAAACTCTAAATCAATCGCAAAAAAATTACAATTAGTCGGAAGCTATCTTGAGCAGCTTTTAGCCAATTACGGTTTTTTGCCATTGGCTTGGAGAAACAGAAGTTGTTGCCAAACGGGCCTTAGAGAGTGTTTGGCACAACTTCCTTTGCAATTAGTACTCTACATAAGTAGGGAAGCAAATTTGGAAACTAACATTTTTATTTCTGTTTACACATGCTGCTATGAAATTTCTTTAGTTTGAGGTTATATTAATGCACACTAGAAAGGGTCTTTCTGTGATACAACTAATTAACTAACTGGGACTTGGCTAAAGTCCCCTATGTAACTAACCAATGCTACTATCAAATGATGCTTTAGAAAAATTAGTTACAAATAAAAAAATTTACAACAAAACAGCACCCTAAAAAGTTACTACCAAATAAAACTAAAATTACAACAAAATGGCACATTCTTACTTGCGATTGGCACCTACAAATGGATTTATTTGCTCTTTCTTTCTTTTTTATTTTCTTAAGACCCGTTTGGTAACGTTACAGTTTTCAATTTTTTGTTTTTACATTCTTTTTTCATAAAACAAAGAATGGAAACGTTTTGGTAATTGTTTCTCTTATGTTAAAAACGAAAAATGGAAAAACGTACATATTTGATAATTATTTATGTTTTTCCTTCTTTTTTCTTCTTAAATAAAAACGACAATGAAATTGAGTCCACATAAACAGAAACGTCCAAAAAGAGTGATTTTCAATTTTTCAGTTTTGTTTCTGTGAAAAGAACACAAAAATAGTTTTAATTTTCTTTTCTTACATTCACTATTTAACTTGTGATACAGGATGACCCTTCTACTGGGCCCACCGTCTTCGGGGAAGACGACCCTTCTGTTGGCACTCGGCGGAAAGTTGGATCCAAGCCTAAAGGTCCGTTAATAACAAGCACAAACTTCTAGTGATCCGTTTTGGGAATGCTGAAACTAGGATCATTTTTATTAGATTTTTATGAAACCAGCATTATGTTAATTTGACGAAGTATAACATTCTAGATAGACACTTCAGAGCTCCTTGGGTTAGTTTTTATAAGGCCGGCCAAGGGACGGGCAACAGGAGAGTCATCAAAGTTTATTGAATTTTGAGAGTCTCATGAAATTTTTATAATTATATTTTTATTTTTAAATTTTTTTAATATTTTACATTTAGACCCCCCCCCCCCCCCCCCCCCCCCCACAATTATGTTTAAGTCCCTCTTAACTTATTTTTAGTGTCATTAACTACATATAAATTGATATACATGTATATAAAACTTAAAAGCAAAGGCCACTAGAATTATACTTTTAGTATAAGAAATTTTTGAGTTATAGAAATAGGCACCCCTATAATTTTGACAGACACCATGCATTATTTAAGTTTCGCAAATAAACTCATATTATATGTATACGCCAAAAATATCGCTAATTATGTACAAGTAGACCCCAGAAAATTGCCTCGGAGGTGTTGCCCCCGAACCCTTTTAGAGGGGTCTCTCTTTTAGTAGTTCGTCTCGAGCCTCCAAATACTCGGACCAGCCCTGGCAGTGAGAAGTGACACTTTACACCTGAATTTATACAGTGATGAGGTTTTCAATTTTGTAAATGTATTTTGAAAATGTTCAATTGACACCTTCTACCTATACCGTAGTTGAAACACCTACTAGAGAATTTGGTGTCTTTCTGGTCAGTAATGGAAGCAATCGTCCCTACTATTGTAAAATAAGAGCACCTGGCTCTGCCTATTAGTATATGGTGTCGATTGAATATTTTTAAAACACATATATGCAATTAAAAAACCAGTCGAGATACATGGTGTCATTTGGCCTGTCTGAAATAATCACCTTTCGAAATAAGAGATTTTTTTTGAAAAAGTTATAAATTGAATTTCATTTTTAAAAAAAAAAAAAAAAAAGAAGAAGAAAAAAAAAAGAAAAAATATTTCTTTTCTTTTCTTTTCTTCTTTTTTTTTTTTTTAAAGAACTGTGAAAAATAATCCAAAGGGTCACTAATTTTTAAGATATTGTTAGCTCCTAAAATACTATCCCAACTTAACCAACTCTTAGGGCATGCTTGGAAATGATGAAATTTGGTTCAGGTTCAAATCGTATCTCATTTCTATTACTCCAAAATTCTTATGAAAACTAGGAGGTTCTTCATATATATATATATATATATATAACAATGAATCAGTGGTTTAAAAAATAATCATTACTGAAAATTTCTTCTTACTAGATGCCCATGGTAAAATTGTTCATGCCAGGAGAGAAGGTAACGTGTGTGCTAACGCTTTGGCAATGGCTGGCGATAAAGGCACCTTTATTTTTTAATTAGGGCACCTAAATTTAAGTTAAAAAAATCAGTTTTTTACCTTTTACTTTAATTAGTAAGGGCACCTCACTTAATTTATTATATATTATAGGTTTAACTATATTTTACACCCTCTTAGTTTGCCTTTTATGTTAATTTGGTCTCTGTATGTCATTCTAGTTCCTGTAATTTTATAACTGTGTCATTTTAGTCCCTCAAAACACTTTTTGTTACAAATTTTTTACTTTTAGTGACAAATTTTTTGTGACAAATTTTTTACTTTCAGTGACGCTAAAAGTGAAATTACGTTTGCGTGTGTATGTGACATGGGTCGTATTTATTCCAGATTTATACTTGTCGCAATTTAGCTGCCACATCGTTTTTCCTGTATAATTTAATAGTCTTATGATATCCATATATCAATTGACGAAGTCATAGAAACTAAAATGTCTTGCACTGAAAGATAATCACTAGTAAGTTCAACTGTTATAAAACTCTATAACTGCAAGTAACACTATTGCAAATATCAAATTTATTATTATTATTTTTTGAATATCTTTTAATTTTATAATATTTATGAAAATACATAATACTTAATTATGTGTGTTGTGCATATCCCTGTAGTTTGATCACTGTAATGTAGAAAACTAAAAGTGCCTTGCACTGAAAGATGATTACTAGTAAGTTCAGCTGATATAAAACTCTATAATTGCAAGTAACAATATTGCAAGTACCAAATTTATTATTATTATTCCTTGAATATCTTTTAATTTTATAATATTTATGAAAATATATAATGCCTAATTAGGTGTGTTGTGCCTGTCCCTGTAGTTTGATCCCTGTAATTTAGAAACTGTCACTTTAGTCCCTATAGGTTCATGAGTGTGTCAAATAAATCCTTTAGTGATGAATAATTTTGTCACTGAAAGTAAAAAAAATTGTCACAAAAAGTGTTTGAGGGACTAAAATAACACACTTATGAAACTACATGGACTAGAATGGCATACAAGGACCAAATTGACATAAAGGGCAAACTAAGAGGGTGTAAAATATAGTTAAGCCTATAATATATAGTAAAATAAGTGAGGTGCCTTTATTAATTAAAGTAAAAGGTAAAAAACTGATTTTTTAACTTAAATTTAGGTGCCCTAATTAAAAAATGAAGGTGCCTTTATCGCCAGCCTTTGGCAATTAGCAGCCGCACAAACTTATATTTTTTTTTTTTTTTGTATTTTGGAGGAACCCCATCCTGTATTTCCCCGCTATTGTTGGCGGAGTCTTGTGGCATAGCTTAATTCCCCCGGACACACCCCCTCAAAAAAAAATCCAAAAAAATAAAAATAGAGCTCCTATACTAATAGTTCAGTTGTGTCACGACCTATCTCATTACGCGTGAAAATAGGACACGTAGCACGCCACCAAGGCTCATTCAATTTATTAAATAACTATAAGGAGCAGAAAAATACTTTAAAACAACCTTAAGTGTATAAAACTTTAGGAAATATTACCGTCCGAGTAGAAAAATCCGTATAAAATTGAAAACGTAAGTATATTTCAAATCGAATGATTTTATGTTGAAAGGGATCCCAAAGGTACCCTAAGAACAAACCAAAACATTTCAAAAAATTTCGGAAGGTATAGAAAAAGAATTCTGGCAGGAGGCATCTCAACTGGTCGAGCGACCCCCTTCGACCGGTCGAATGACCCTTTAGCAGAATCCTGCACAATGCTGCAGAATTCTTGCTAAGGCATTAAACAACCGACACTTCTTCCCTTCCACCAAACATGATTACCTTTTTAAACTTCACCATCTATACTACACTTTCAAGAACATTATTAAGACATGGTAATACACGAAAAGGACAATAACGGAACAAGCTAAGACTTGTTTGGATTAAAAACATAAAAGAACTATTACACTCCTCCGAAATGCTAAATTTACAAGTTAAGCTTCCAAACACGAATCCATAAGTTCGGATTCATTACAACAAAACTAAAAGGAGTTTTAACACATGTTACAACCTTATAAATCCATTCCAAAGCTTAAAAGTATAGTCTTAAGTCTTAACTTCCAAAATTTACATTTCCAACAAAGGAATGGAATACCAAAAACATATACAAGGTGAGTTAACCCCGTCGTCCCCGCGCTCTCACTCTTCGTGCTTCTTCTTTCCTTTTTTCTTGTCACCTACAATGGAGTGACACTCCACTGCTCAGCTATATGCTGAGTGCACAATTCTAAACATATGCTTATATGACAATTCATGTTCCAAACATTTAAAACACATCAAAATAGTCGCTAGGGTGAGTAGTACGCTTCCATCCGGTAATTGAAACCGATGCCGTGGAAGGCACACCTCTTCCACGCATCTCGTACACTGGTTGGGCCTTCCTCCATACTAAGTATCGTGTCCTGGTTGGGCATTCCTCCATACCAGACACCACATATCAATTCTCAAAATCCTCAAACTTCGAGGAGCTTACCCCGGGACGGAATTGCATTAAACCCCCCTTTGACCCACATAACACATAGCATGCTCACATAAACATTTGTACATGTTTTTATCACATTTTCATGTGCATAAATAACGGGCATACATAATACATGAATTTTGCCCGGATCTAAAATATCAAGTTCAATGGTTAAAACATGGAATTTCCTATAATTTATAGGCTTAGAATTCATACCTCGTGCAATTTTCCTGCAACTTTGAAGGATGAATTAGGAGATTAATTAAACGTCGATTTTCGAATTTCAAACGATTCCTACAAGTTTACACGCATTTACCCCAAAATTCTAACATTAAGACATTTATAAAAATCTAACCAAACATGGCCTAATATTATATATCAAACGTAGACCTTACCTTCACGAGTTCAAATCTCAAATTTGGGGAAAAACTGATGATCGGAAGGTTGTCGATTTGTGTCGAAAAGCTCGTAGCAACTAAATCCCCGAATCTCCCCTCTTTTGATTTCCAAATTAGGCTTGGAGAAATGAAATTACTTCATAAGTTTCTATATATAGGCACGACTCTCGAGAATTACGTTTACCTCCCCACGAGTTTTCAAAACTTCTAATTATTCCTTGAAACGTCGCACACGTCCATTTTATTACTTCACGAGTGAAAACTAAAATTTATAAAACTTTTCGTCCAAGTCTCGTTTGGGTCCAAAAATACGTCCGAAAATTATATTTCGTGGAATCTTTACACAACCTACCTTTTATATAACGCATCGCTCACATTCTCATCACAGTTCTCAAAATGATATCTAACAGTATCAAAATTATCAGAATTTACTCTACACAGGTAAAATTTACTATTCATGAAATACCAGATAAGTCAAATAACATTTAAATCATATAAATGTCATTTAATCATACGGATGCCTCATGGTTCTCCGATTACTGTGTCCTCAACCGACACTCCACCGTTGACTATAGTCAACTACTTATCTCAATTATCAAATAACATTAATAATTTACGAAATTCAAATATGCATGTTAAAATCATGAACTTTTTGGAACGGGTGTGACAAGTTGTGTTGCATATCTTCAATTTGCTTCAATTTGATCCACTATATAAACGTGTGTCTGTGTGCAGGTTAAAGGAGAAGTTAGTTACAACGGACATAGGCTCAATGAATTCGTACCACAAAAGACATCAGCATACATAAGCCAAAATGATGTTCATGTAGGTGAAATGACCGTTAAAGAAACCCTAGATTTCTCTGCCAGGTGTCAAGGGGTTGGCTCTCGATTTGGTACTTACATCAAAATCTCTACCTCATATTTTTGTGTATGGAGTGTGTACATGCACATGTAATATATATCTATCTGATGATACAATTTTTGGGCAAGAATAATTTGAGCAGATCAAGGAGAGAGAAGCAGTGAGATACTCGATTTGTATGTGGTTTGACCCTGTTAATGAAGAAACTTACGTCCATGTATGTGTCTGAGCACATTCAGTGTACTGTTAAAAAGTCGGGGACCTTTGGTGAACCAACAACAGTTTGGAGCTACCAGAGGCCAGCCGGACACGATTATGATTACTATAGAGGTGCTATGCAGACTAAAAGTGTTCTCCCTTGTAGGAGGCGGGTGGTCTCTTTTGTAAGTGTAAGAGACCTACACGTACAAGGTAACTACATGGATAAGGAAACACAATCCAATTGGGATTGATTGGAATCTGTCGTGGGGTTTCCTAATTGGATAAGGAAACAATTAACACTTTCCATTAGTCTTCTAACTTGTATAGAAAACTGCCTAGTACATTCTGGATCACGTCCTGGGGCTGGGCCGTGCTGTACCCCTGATGGGTCGGGCCAGAGTTACAATCCCGACTTGTTTGGTCGGGCCTTGGGACGCCGGGTCTACTGCTCGGGATGAATTTACTGACCTGTCTTGTACTGTTTGATTACTGGACGATGCTAACCCAATCCAAGTGTCAGGCTTCCCCTCTAGTAAAGCCCTGCGCTATAGAATCAGGAGGCCCGCAACCGCTCGGAAATTTGGGATAGGGGTCGCTGAGCAGAACAGCACGGTCATAGAGTAGAGCCAATTTTGGGCATATCAGTTGCCCCCCAGTCCAAGGTTGTCTTGATGCTATATTAAGTCAAGTTTGGAAATCTGTTGATTGCTCAGAAAAGTTGCCTAAGAGCTAATGAATCTAGTGAATTCTCGGAAATTGGCTAAGAGATAAGACTTAAGTTGTTTGTAGAAGAATTTGACCATGTTGGACAAGCCGACCTAAAGCGTGTTGTTTTAGGGTCCTTTTTATATTAGCTCCCAGGATGGTTATCTTCTACCCAGCAAGCCTTCGTTAAGACTTTGGTAGAAGAATTTGACCATGTTAGTAGAGTCGACCTAAAGCGTTTTGCTTTAGGTTCTTTTTTGCTCCTCTGTCGTCGGTCAACCTATGAGGTTTTAGTAACCTCGATCATCGGTTTGGATCTAATTGGAGACCCAAAATGTACGAATTTTAGGGATTTCTTTTACCCCTCTATCGTGGGCCAACTTAAGAGACTTTAATCACCTCTATCTTCGGTTTGGGCCTAAGTAGAGCTAGTGCCTCTGGGCATTATAAGCACCCGAGTTGTCTAAGGGTTTTACTTAGTTGAACCCAAGGCTTGTATGCTCAGTGTGACTTCCTATAGTTTTTATTTCCTCTTGCCCCCTAAGCTTTTTTTGAGACAGGCATTGCGGGAACAATTACTATAGGCAGCCGACCTAGAACGTTGGTAGTTCTAGGGTCTTTGGTGCCTCAGGTGTGATCTCGAGGTCTTTTGGTGCCTCGGGTGTAATCCCGAGGTCTTTTGGTGCCTCGGGAGTGATCCCAAGGCCTTTTGATATAGTCTGTGGAGCCTCGTACTATGATCGGGCGAAAGTACCACTATAGTTGGGCTCGCTTGGTCTGTTAGAGACAAGAGGTCAGGTCGGGATCACTGGGATCCTGGCCACTGTCAATTGGAGGCCAGGTCGGGATTGCTGGATCCTGACTACGAACTGGAAGTCTGACTGGGGCAGCCGGACCCTGACTGCTGAGAGTTGGAGGTCGGTTCAGGGCTATCAGACCCTGACTGCTGTGAGCTAGAGGTCGAGTCGGGGCTGCCGGACCCTGGCCGTTGGACACTGAAGGAACTGTCAGAACTATTGGGCTTCTTTACATTGTTCTTCTCGGGCTGATCTCGCTTTCCGTTTACTTCTTGAAGGTTCGTCGCTTACGTGCCCGGGGTCTTTGGCCTTTCGAAATTCTTCAGTGTCAACATATTTTCCAACCCTCTCTGCAAGTTCAAACAAGGTTACCGGTCGGTTTCTGTGAAACGACGTGGCGCACTTGGTGTGTTAAACTCCCGAGCAGAAGGTTGTAATGGCGACGATCTCGTTAAGGTCATATACTTGAAGTTTTTGTTGGTTGAATCAAGCGACATAATCCTTCAACAACTTTCCCTACCGCTGCCTGACGGTGAGTGCTGGGTGTCAGGTTGCAGCCGGTCGAGCATATATATGAACTGACTGAAGAAGTGTTTGCTAAGCTCCTTGAAATCTTTGACCGATCAGGGTTTCAGGGAGTGGAACCATTGAGTGACTATAGAGTGTCGGGGAAGGCCAGACAGTATAGTTCGTCGGTGTTGGTGGCCAGGGACATCTAAGCCTTATAGGTCCGGACGTGGTCGACCAAGCTTCCCGAGCCGTTATAAGAATCAAGATAAGGTTGTTTAAACTTACGCGAGATGGCAAACCTCATGATCTGGCTAGAGAACGGTGACTTGGTCTTAGTGTTAACATGATCCTTAGTAGGGTCCTAGCCCAGCTCCTTGGCTATTCCATTGATCTATTTCTCTAAATCCTTAATTCGGGTCACCACACCTTCTCATACGGTATCCACGACATAGGTCGGATCAGTGGAAGGGACTTCTTCCTCGTGGCGTGCTGTCCTCTGGGATGAGGCAAGGATAAGACTCCGATTTGTTGTGCGCCTAAGATCATCTCGGCTCCTGGTCGAGTGATTATGGGCCGATTCCTTGGCCATGCTTTATCGCCTCCCCCCTCTGGCAGCATGCCTATCGTTGATGATGTCTCCGGCGTCCTCAATAAGGGGCGGGTTGACTCAGACACGCTGTCTGGTCAGGATCGGTTCCCGACCACGCGCAACGTTCCTGGGCTATTCTCCGGCCACTGGAGGATTGCTTTGTTAGGCCAGCAGGGCCTCAATCTGCTGTTGAGTTCGACGCTGGCCCTCTAAGAGCTGTGCGAGGGTCGCGGTGATCTGTTCAGGTATCAAGATGGTTGTACCCGGCGGCGGGGCCGACGGATCCTCTTGGTTGGTTGGCTAAACAGTCTTCTTACCCTTCTTCGGAGGCATGACCATCAGTTAAGAGATTTGATTTTTTTTTTTTTTTTAGAAATCTGTTATTTCCCACAGATGGCGCCAAGCTAATGATGCAATTTTTGAGCAAGATTAATTTGAGCAGATGAAGGAGAGAGAAGTAGTGAGATACTCAGTTTGTATGTGATTCGACCCTGTTAATGAAGGAACTTACGTCCACGTGTATGTCTGAGCACGTTCACTATACTGTTAAAAAGTTGGGGACCTTTGGTGAACCAACAACAGTTTGGAGTTACCAGAGGCTGTCGGGCACTATTATGATTGTTGTAGAGGTGCTATGCAGACTAAAAGTGCTCTCCTTTGTAGGAGGCGGGTGGTCCCTTTTATAAGTGTAAGAGACCTACCCGTACAAGGCAACTACATGGATAAGGAAATGCAATCCAATTGGGATTGATTGGCATAAGCCGTGGGGGTTTCCTAATTGGATTAGGAAATAATTTACACTTTCCATTAGTCTTTTAACTTGTATATGAAACTACCCAGAACATTCTGGATCACGACTTGGGGCTGGGTCGTGCTGTACCCTTGATGGGTTGGGCCAGCGTTACAATCCCGACCTGTTTGGTCAGGCCTCAAAACGCCAGGTCTACCGCTCGGGACGAATCTGCTGACTTGTCTTAGACTATTTGATTACTGAACGATGCTACCCCAAACCAGGGGTCGGGCTTCCCCTCTAGCAAAGCCCTGCGCTATAGGATCATGAGGTCCAGGGGGCCCGCAATCGCTCAGAAAATTGGGATAGGGGCCGGTCACTAAGCAGGATCGCTCGGTCATAGAGTAGAGCCAATTTTGGGCATAACACTATCTATAATCTATATACATATTTGAGGATTATTTTTGGGTGATGCTATTGCCATTCCATCATTGAACCAAAGCACTCCATGGTACTTCTTAATGCATGTGGTACCATGCATGTAATGTCATGCATGGTACCACATGCACTGAAAGTGGTACAATGGAGTGCCATGTTCAATGATGGAGTAGTAATAACAATTCCCTTATTATTTATCCATGGAAAGTAGTGGGTCTCACTTGTCACCCAATGAAGTGGTTAGGTGAGCAAAATTTGGTCTCTTGACCAAAAAACGAAATAAAGGATTGAGGATCCAATGACTGAAAGTATCCACCTTAGTGGACGGTTGAGATTTCATTTTGGCCAAAGTATCCACCTTAGTGGTCGGATACTATATTGTATAGATATGTTTACATTTTGTGTTAATATTTTGACCTTGATTAAATTATGTTTACTCGTATATTTGAATTATAGAACTTCTAACTGAGCTTGCAACGAGGGAGAGGGATGCTGGGATTTTCCCAGAGGCAGACGTTGATCTTTTTATGAAGGTAAGGTCATTTTGAAAATGCTGAAAATAGGATCAAACTCCAACAAAGTTTTACTTTTAACTTACTTTTATTGAAAATCAGTATCATATATCTTCTTTTTTTTTTATTTGAGGGGAAAAAATCAGTATCATGTCGAGTTTGTTAAAAAAATCAATTTTAAGGGCATTTTTAGGATGTAATTCTGTGTAACTAAAAACCAGTTTCATTAACACTTAAAATATTTAAAATTGATTCTTTTCTTGAATCACAAAATTGATTCTTGTATCATCCAAACATTCTCTAAATTCAAACTTACATATTGGGTTTTGTGTAATTTTTTCTTCAAATTAATTTTTTTAGTGAAACTTAATACTCTACAACCAATTTTTATTATTGACCATTTTAGGCAACTGCAATGGAAGGAGTTGAAAGTAGTCTCATTACGGACTACGCTCTCACGGTAAATTGGGCTCTCTCTGTCTCTCAATTTAGTTCAATGTTTTTTGGTTGATTATTGACAACTCTTTTTTTATCAAGGACTGAAGTTACCCTTTTATCCTCAAGAGTTTTTTCTTTCTCCAAATTGTAATTATAGTTACCAAGTAAGATGCTAATAATTAAAACCCTAATGTGTAAAAATGTTACACAGATACTAGGGCTCGACACATGCCGGGACACCATTGTTGGTGATGAAATGCACCGAGGGATATCAGGTGGACAGAGAAAGCGAGTAACCACAGGTGATTTTGTTATTCGTATGTGGTAATCTGTATAGGAAAAGGAAACAGTAATTGCATAGAAAACAGAATTAAACTCACTATTACAGAATACAGAAATAATAATTTGAGACAGAATCCGAGCCCAGAGAACTGTTTCCTTAAGACGAATTTGCTCCCTCTCGGTGCACAAGGTGAATAAGCAATCGTCTCCCAAGATAGAACGGATTTTCAATTCTGAAGAAGCTGCACTTCAATCTTCAGAACACAGCGAACACAATACTGTATAATACTCGAACACTAAATGAATGATATGCAGTGAGAGAGAGAGATTTTTTTTCGTGCTTTGAAAATGTAATCAGAGGAGTATATATAAACAATTATAGTGACTGTTAGAATCAACACGTCCAAACAGAGCATTGCGTCTGTTGGAGTGGTGACTCTACGAATCAACACATCCAAACAGAGCGTCTGTTGGAGTGGTGACTGTACGAAACAGCACAACCAAACGGAGCCTTATCACTGGAGGGACACGACTGTTAAAAAAAAAAAAAAAAAAACTGGAGGGAAATTCAAATAAATTTTCTCCAAAAAGAATAGTCAACAGGCCCAGGACCATGGACCCACGACCAAGCCCAGCCGGTCGGTCGGCGGCGGCGGCGCGCGCGTGTGTGTGTGTGTGTGTGTGCGCGCGCGCGCGTGGGATAATTCCCACAAATGCCTAGGTCCTTCCCCCTTAACAAAAGTGGGTACCCCAAAGGGGCATGCCCCTTAGTTGGCTTCCCTCTTAAATATACCCTTTAGCTCTTTGATGTTTTTCCTATGTGGGACAACCAAAGTTTCCCACATTTTTCCTCCTTCACCAATGTTTCACATGGGCCACTTTGGATGACAATTTCTCATTCATCCCTTATTGGATTTGAACATGTAAATATACGACGTTCATCTCCTCACGGAGGAGAACGCATTCCAATGTGGTCCCGCCCCTAAAGACCTGTGGGACCCACCTTAAATTGGAGCCAAAGTTTACAAAAAACTTGATATTTCAAGTCCAATTTTTCCAACAATCCCCCACATGAATGAAATTGGCGACCTAACAATGTAAATGAAAATGCTGACACAATTCGAGTATCGACGAAGAATTACTGCTTCAGACTAAGTAGCCTAGTGGCTTTGAACTTGCCCTAGTGTAAAACTATCGGATTTACTAACCAGTGAGTAGATGAGATTATCTTTGAACTCCTAGTCGTTTGTGTAAACCAAGACAATAGAATTCACACAGCAATTCTTCTTACAGATTTGGTTCTCACGTTTGTGTTCGTTTTGGCCTTGAACACCTCTTGGTTCCGTGAGTGTTTTAGAGAATTCAGCCTTTAAATTCTCATAGAAGCGGCCCCTTCTTACTCACGTAGGTGGTATCTATGAAGAGTATCCTGCAATACCCCACTTGGACGTTATCCAAAGTATAGAGACCATTAAAAGCATATCTTATCCTGTTTCTCGCGGCAGATAAACACTGACTCATCTTTGAAATGGGAGAAGGAAGATACAATTCTTCTCAGTGTATTCCGAGTACTACATAGTTCGGTTTGCCCATTGAACCTAGATCTTGGGATCTCCAGTCAACTAGGTTGGGTTGCCACCATGACGACTCTTGTTTAATGCATAGGCTTTAAACCCATTCCCCTCGATGAACTTTCTACTTGCTCTCTCGTTAGGCCTTTTGTAAGTGGATCCGCTATGTTTTCCTTTGACTTTACATAGTCAATGGATATGATCCCATTTGAGAGCAACTGTCGAACGGTATTATGTCGTCGACGAATATGACGAGACTTACCGTTATACATGTGACTCTGTGCTCTACCAATCGCAGATTGGCTATCACAATGTATACATATAGCAGGCACAGGTCGTGACCAATTTGGAATATCCTCTAGGAAGTTACGAAGCCATTCGGCCTCTTCTCCAGCTTTATCTAAGGCAATGAATTCAGATTCCATTGTAGATCTTGCAATACACGTTTGTTTTGAGGATTTCCAAGATACGGCTGCACCTCCAATTGTAAAGACATATCCACTTGTGGATTTTGAGTCTTTAGAATCAGATATCCAATTTGCGTCACAGTAACCTTCGAGTACGTGTGGATATCTGGTAAAGTGCAAACCATAGTTTTGAGTATCCTTTAAATATCCCAAAACTCTTAGTATAGCCTTCCAGTGAGTTTCTCCTGGATTACTTGTAAATCGACTTAATTTACTCACTGAGTATGCTATGTCTGGTCGAGTGCAGTTCATAATGTACATTAGACTGCCTATGATACGTGAATATTCTAGTTGAGAAATGCTCATTCCTTTATTCTTAGCTAAGTGAAGACTCATATCGATTGGAGTCTTCTTAGGTTTGATCTCATACTTCTTAAATTTTTCAAGTACTTTTTCTATGTAATGAGATTGAGACAATATTAGTCCTTCAGATGTTTTAGAAATTTTAATTCCTAATATAACATCTGCAACACCCATGTCTTTCATATCAACCCTATTAGATAAGAATTGTTTTGTAATTCTTATCATCTCAGAATTGCTACCTATAATAAGCATGTCATCAACGTAGAGACATACAATGACATATCCTTTGGGAGTGTTCTTCACGTACACACATTTGTCACACTCATTGATTTTGAATCCATTTGATAATATTGCACTATCAAATTTCTCATGCCATTGTTTCGGTGCTTGTTTTAGGCCGTATAAGGACTTAACAAGCTTACATACTTTATTCTCTTGTCCAGGAGCTACAAACCCTTCAGGTTGTTCCATATATATTTCTTCTTCTAATTCGCCGTTCAAGAATGCTGTCTTTACATCCATTTGATGGATTTCAAGATTATTCAGTGATGCTATAGCAATGAGCATCCGAATAGACGTTATTCTTGTAACGGGAGAATAAGTATCAAAATAATCCAGTCCCTCCTTTTGCCTATAGCCCTTGACTACAAGTCTAGCTTTATACTTATCTATTGATCCATCTGCTTTCATCTTCTTTTTGAAGATCCATTTATAACCCAAAGGTTTTGAACCAGATGGAAGATCCACCAATTCCCAAGTATGGTTTTGCAAAATAGACTCAATTTCACTATTGATAGCTTCTTTCCAATATGAAGCTTCTGGAGAGGACATTGCTTCCTTGAACGTTCGAGGTTCATCTTCTACCAGATTTGTTAGAAAATCAGGGCCAAAAGATGTTGCCACTCTTGCCCTCTTACTCCGTCTAGGTTCCAAGTCCGTAGGGTCTTGATCTATTGGAGTATCATTCGTACTATCTAGAGGTCTTTTGGACACTCTTGACTCTGGAGCATTCTTATAAGGAAATATGTCCTCAAAGAATGTGGCATCCCTTGATTCTATAAATGTATTGACATGAATATCGGGAATGTCAGATTTGTGTACCAAAAAGCGATATGCACTACTGTTATTGGCATAACCAATGAATACACAGTCAATGGTTTTGGGTCCTATTTTCACCCTTTTAGGTTTAGGGACCGCCACTTTTGCTAAGCACCCCCACACTTTTAAGAATTTGTAACATGGTCTGTGACCTTTCCATAATTCATAAGGTGTTTTTTCGGGTTTTCTTGTGAAGCACTTTATTGAGAATATAATTTGCGGAGAGTATCGCCTCCCCCCACAAATTCTGGGGTAGTCCAGAACTTAACAACATAGCATTCATCATTTCTTTCAATGTTCGGTTTTTGCGTTCAGCAATACCATTAGATTGAGGTGAATAAGGAGCGGTAGTTTGATGAATGATTCCATGTTCTCCACAGAACTCCTCAAATGGTGATTCATATTCACCACCTCTATCGCTTCTTATTGCCTTAATCTTTTTGCTAAGTTGATTCTCAACTTCATTTTTATAAAGTTTAAACATTTCTATTGCTTCATCTTTGCTTCTTAACAAATACACATAACTATATCTAGTGCAATCATCCACAAAAGTTATAAAATACTTTTTACCCCCTCTAGTTTGTACAAATTTTAAATCACAAATATCACTATGTATTAAATCTAAAGGTTTAGTATCACGATCAACAGATTTAAAAGGAGGTCTTGTCATTTTAGATTCAACACATATTTCACATTTATTCTTATTATCAATATCAAATTTTGGCAAAAAATCTTGATTACTTAACCTACGCAAAGTATCAAAATTAATATGGCCTAATCTAGCATGCCAAATATTAGAAGACTCAAGCAAGTAAGAAGAAGCATTATTATTATTAATAGCATTAGGTACAACAGTCATTACATTCATCTTAAAGAGCCCATCACTAAGGTAGCCCTTTCCTACATACATCTCATTCTTAGTGAGTACAAACTTGTCGGAAACAAACACCAATTTAAAACCATTCTTGCTAAGCAATGACCCCGAAACCAAATTCTTGCGAATATCGGGCACATGAAGCACATCATTGAGAGTTAGTTCTTTGCCCGAGGTCATTTTCAGAATCACTTTCCCATGTCCTTCCACCTTAGAGCTTGAAGCATTACCCATATAGAGTTGTTCTTCGTGAGTCACAGGCTTGTAAGTAGAGAACATCCATTTATTTAAACAAATATGGCGCGTAGCCCCAGTATCCACCCACCATTCTTTGGTATTACCAACTAGATTGCATTCGGAAACAACCGCGGAGAGGTTGATGTCAGAAACATTATTAGAAAGTGTCTCCACCTCGGCCACATTAGCTTGTTGACTTGGCTTCTTTGGCTTACGACAGTCCTTTGCACGATGTCCATTTTTGCCACAGTTATAGCACTTGCCTTTAAACTTCTTAGGACCATGAGTTCCTTGACTTGGACCTCCGCCATCATGCTTCCTTTTCTTTGGACCATGTTCCACAACATTGGCCTTTGCTCCAAGAGAGGAACTTACATTCTTCTTTTCAGAACCACGATTATCTTCTTCAATCCTTAGTCTCACAATTAACTCTTCAAGATTCATCTCTTTGCGTTTGTGCTTGAGATAATTCTTGAAGTCTTTCCAAGTAGGCGGCAATTTTTCAATAATCGCAGCCACTTGGAAAGAATCACTTAGAGACATCCCTTCGGCATGAATATCATGTAGAAGTACTTGAAGATCTTGAATTTGGCTAATAACAGATTTTGCATCTATCATCTTATAGTCAAGAAATTTACCAACTATGAATTTCTTCATGCCGGCATCCTCAGTTTTGTATTTCTTGTCTAAAGAGTCCCATAGTGCTTTTGCTGATTCCATTTTACAATATACATTGTAAAGAGTGTTGTCTAATCCATTTAAAATATAATTTCGACATAAGAAATCGGAATTTTTCCATGAATCAACGGCGGCACTATTGGTTCCTCCTTCTACGAGTTCCAGAGGATCCTCGCGAAGAAACTTAGCCAAATGCAATGTGGTTAAATAAAAGAGCATCTTTTGTTGCCAACGTTTAAAATCGGTGCCATTGAACTTTTCTGGTTTTTCCCCATGAGACAGATTCACGGTAGGAACAGGAATAGATGAAGTAGTTGCCATTTTGAAAATTTTAACAAGATTTATTTCTTTATTATCACAAAAGTAATAAACACTGATTTAATAACTAATTAGGAAATGAAAAACAATTTTCAGTTTATAAGATAGTTCTATTAAACAGTTTATAATCTATAAAAAACAGTTTTTTAATAACACAGCAGATTAAATAAACAATAAACATATACCAGTTTTAATAAACACTAACAGTTTATTACTATTTCAGTTTTAATAAACACTAACAGTTTAAACAAAACAGATTATATAACAAGTTTTTTAAAAGAACAGAAACAGAATTACTATTTAAGTTTTGTTCAGATTACCAAAAATAAAATAACAAGATATTTGTCTTAAGATTGTTATTCGTATGTGGTAATCTGTATAGGAAAAGGAAACAGTAATTGCATAGAAAACAGAATTAAACTCACTGTTACAGAATACAGAAATAATAATTTGAGACAGAATCCGAGCCCAGAGAACTGTTTCCTTAAGACGAATTTGCTCCCTCTCGGTGCACAAGGTGAATAAGCAATCGTCTCCCAAGATAGAACGGATTTTCAATTCTGAAGAAGCTGCACTTCAATCTTCAGAACACAGCGAACACAATACTGTATAATACTCGAACACTAAATGAATGATATGCAGTGAGAGAGAGAGATTTTTTTTCGTGCTTTGAAAATGTAATCAGAGGAGTATATATAAATAATTATAGTGACTGTTAGAATCAACACGTCCAAACAGAGCATTGCGTCTGTTGGAGTGGTGACTCTACGAATCAACACATCCAAACAGAGCCTTATCACTAGAGGGACATGACTGTTAAAAAAAAAAAAAAAAAAATTGGACCAGGACCCGCGCCCAAGCCCAGCCGGTCGGTCGGCGGCGCGCGCGCGTGTGATAATTCCCACAAATGCCTAGGTCCTTCCCCCTTAACAAAAGTGGGTACCCCAAAGGGGCATGCCCCTTAGTTGGCTTCCCTCTTAAATATACCCTTTAGCTCTTTGATGTTTTTCCTATGTGGGACAACCAAAGTTTCCCACATTTTTCCTCCTTCACCAATGTTTCACATGGGCCACTTTGGATGACAATTTCTCATTCATCCCTTATTGAATTTGAACATGTAAATATACGACGTTCATCTCCTCACGGAGGAGAACGCATTCCAATGTGGTCCCGCCCCTAAAGACCTGTGGGACCCACCTTAAATTGGAGCCAAAGTTTACAAAAAACTTGATATTTCAAGTCCAATTTTTCCAACAGATTTAACACATTTTCTTTTCCTGGCTTAGAGCAAAATTGGGATTTATTATATTCTTTTCTAATTAAATTGCTAATTTAGAAACTAGCGGCATTTGATATAAACTTTTAATGTCACATTTCACTAATACTAGAGTTTCACTCACTTTGTGAGTGCAAGTGGCTGGTTGAAGGAAGTTATTTTTTTAAAACTTTTTTGAGAAGACATTTCAATACATTTGTGAAATAATTTTGATTAAAAAACTATAATGGTTATAATGTAATTATTAGTGATAGAAAAAATTTCTTTGGTGCTCGTACCTTTTTCTTTCTATATTAGTATAGATTACCACAATAGAGCTATCACTCACAAATAAATGGTAGTAACATTCATTGCATTTTTATTTTACTTTCCACCACTGGAGTTCTTCTATGCCAGCGTCACACTGGTGGATTTCACATGGAATTCACAAAATGCTTAAATTATGGTGAAAATAACATAGGTGTGATAGACATATGAGATAAATTTTCAATCCATCATTGAATTATCACTATTCAACGGTGGTCCGATTTATTTACTGTGCTCGTAGGGGTCATTGGAGACAAATATGACATTTTAGTGTTTTTGCACAAACTTGTTGAACTCATACTTAAACTTGTGATCTCTCAAACCCTTTGTCATTAATTGCTATGTGTGACAAAAAGATCAAAACATCTGACTTAATCCTTTTCTTTATCTAACTCATCCTCACGAGGAATTATTCAATGGTTCAGAACCATCATATTATCTGTGGGATGTGATGGTTCACACCTATGGGACTGAGTCATGTCTGTTCAAAAAAAAAAAAAAACAATTAAATTTATTTTATTTAACATGGTAAGTTTTTCGTTTTTATTTTTTTTATTTTTATTTTGGCTTATAATGTGATTATTGAATAAATTTTTTTTCTCACACATGGTGGTCCCAATCCACACTATTAGCTCATCTAACAGGGCAGCATTCATGAGTCCCATAGTGTTAGCAAAAAAAAAAAAAAATGAGTCCCATAGCCATAGTTCTTCCATAGAAACCTAGCGCAGGTTATTTTATCCAAGGATAATGGGTTGTTACATGAGTGGTCTATGAACGGAGAAATAATTTAATGTGATTGTCACACCTATATGACTTTTGTTGTGATTTGAATATTTCAATGGTCATCACACACGGAGTGACGATCACATAGAATAATTCTCCGATGATTTGAATAATAACAGAGAGTAAATAATACAGGAGAGATGATGGTGGGACCCACTAAAACCCTATTCATGGATGAGATATCAACGGGCCTAGACAGCTCCACAACTTACCACATAATGAAGTGCCTGCAGCAGATTGCTCACCTCACCGAAGCCACCATCTTGATTTCCCTCCTCCAACCCGATCCTGAGACGTACGATCTCTTCGATGACGTCATCCTCTTATCCGACGGTCAGATCGTCTACCAGGGCCCACGTGAGCACGTGATTCAGTTCTTTGAGAGCTGTGGATTCAAGTGCCCCGAACGAAAGGGGACCGCTGATTTCTTGCAAGAGGTAAATCATACAGTGGAAACATATTAATATGTAGCGCGTGACATACTATGTTTGTAGCCAAGATTCACAAAGCGGCTAAAAAATAACATTTCGGTACCCTAGTTTTACTTTGGTCTTGAATATTTTCAATTGTAACAACTCAGCATGATAACATTGTGATTTTTGGTTTTCAATTTTTTTTGTTATTTTTTTTTATTATTTAATACAAAAGCTGAAAACCAAAAATAACAACGGTACAATGCAAGCCCTAAAGTTTCTCAATTTTCAAAATCGTTTCAATATGGGACCTAGGGCTAACTCCATCAGTAAAAAATTGACTGAAAGCACTAATACATGGCTTGTACTTTCAACAGCCATGTGTCGATTTTCACTAACGAAACTAGCCCCGAGTCCCTCATTGAAGTAAATTTGAAAATTGAGGGATGCAATGCCCACAGTGAAACTTACCTAAAATTAGAGGGTATTAGAAAAAAAAAACAAAAAAAAAAAAACAAACTTACCCACCACAAGGCCTGAGATATGAGCTTGGAGAGAACTATAACGGGACTTAGCCTAGTCCAAAGCCAACCTTTTAACTATCGGTTAGGGAGTTGTCAAATCTACCATCCAAAATGTTTGACAGGAGATACTGCATGTACTTTTCCTTTGTTGCATAAGGAGGGTATAGAGAAAAATTGAGTGAGCGTATTTAGCAACTCTCGACAACTAACTATCAATAGCATACCACGTATGGGATTTGACTATATATAAGCTAGTCTTATAAATTTGACAAAAACAGCACTTGAAAACAAAACAAAATAAATGAAATGACTACAATGCCCTTATATTTTGTGGGATTTCATAAACAATAAATTCAGATTTGTTGGTAAAAAGAATATGTCCGCATCTTATATACATTAGATTTGTATAAGCTAGTCCCATAAATTTGAGACTACACACATTTTTTCATACTTCTACAAATTTTTAGTATGACAATTCTAGCATTTAAGAGAGAAAAAATCGCATAACCAATGTTATAATAGTCATTTGGTTACGGAGTTAACCCAAACACAAATATAAACTTCAAGGGAGACCAATCAAATTTTTTTTTTTATAAAACTTAATGGCACTTATAGAAATATAAAGTCAAACCTCATAAAAAGTCAATGACATGTATCCTTTTATGGTATTCTAGACCGATAAACGAGGGACTATTTGTGAAATCATCGATCAAGATTTATTTTAGTTTTTATGAAAATCAATGACATTAATTTTACAAAGTTATGTTACAAGAATAGTTTTAGATCGGACATACAGCCTCGCATGAATCACATGGCCGATTCTCAGGCTTCCCAAACAGTCCCTTAATATGTGTTACATGTCACAGGTTACCTCAAGGAAGGACCAAGAGCAGTACTGGGCTGACAGAAGCAAACCATACAAATACATACCAGTCCAAGAATTCACCAAACATTTCAAGGATTTCCATGTGGGCCGTGAGCTCGAAAACGAGCTCTCGGCCCCTTACGACAAGGCCCAAAGCCAAAAATCTGCTCTAGTCTTCACCAGACACACTGTCCCCATGAAAGAGCTTCTCAAGGCCTCATTTCACAAGGAATGGCTATTGATAAAGAGAAACTCTTTCGCCTACGTATTCAAGACGGTACAAATCATCGTCGTGGCGATCATCGGATCGACGGTGTTTATAAGAAGTAAAATGAAGGCTAGGAATGAGGATGATGGGGCTATATATATTGGTGCACTCATGTTCAGTATGGTTATCAACATGTTCAATGGCTTTGCTGAGATCTCACTTATCATGAAGAGACTTCCTGTGTTTTACAAGCATAGAGACCTTCTTTTCCATCCAGCTTGGACTTTCACTCTCCCAAATTTCCTTCTCGGTGTCCCAATATCCGTTTTTGAGTCTGTTGTTTGGATGATCATGACATATTACACTATCGGTTTCGCTCCAGAAGCTAGCAGGTAAGTCTACCTTACTTAGTTTGATTCATGGATTTAGTGAGAGAAAAGAAAACAAAGATAGTAACATTGTTTCTTCGTTTGGTTAAGTAAGAAATTAATGAGGGAAATTAAAAATAAATTTTTTTTAAGAAAAAGTAAAACATATTTTTTCAAACTCCGAACTTTGTAACTGAGAGTAGATTTTTTTTTTTTTTGTGATAACCACTGAAGTTCCTATAAATTTCAAGTATTACCAGTCTTATTCTTGAAATTACATTGACTTCCCCTACGCTTTGGCTCTTAGTAAACCCTGGAAGATAGAAAATGGATTACAGCATCATTTTGGCTATCCAAAATAAAAGTCAAGTTTACCAAAACAACTTTAGGATTGAAAAAAAAAAATGGTTTCTATATATGGGGGGTAGACTTGTAATTACATACATTCAATAAATGTTGCAAAAACTAGTTCCCGTGTATTTACAAAAAAGGGGAGGAAAGTGACTCAAAAATTCAAAAAAATTGTTTATTTCTAACTCTATATTCTTATCTTTTCTATTTTCCTCCAGTAACCAAATAAAGGAAAGAGTTTTCTTTAGTATTTTTCTTTCTTTTCTAAGGGCACAAACACTTTACACACATACTCTATCTCTGGTGGTCTTGTGGGGTACACTGAAATTACCGAACCCCACAGTGACAACCAGGAGAGATCCCTCCCTGGTGGTACTATGGGATCCATTAAAATTACTGGACCCCACAGTAATACCAGGAGAGAGATAGAGTGCTTGTGTAAAGTGTATGTAAGAGTGTTTGTGCCCCAAACATTTCTCCATACTAAATCCTTGAACCAAAACAGTGACTCTGATCAAGGAACTCAAGTGTTGTTGCAGTGAACAAACATCTCTCTCTGGTGCAGAGAAACTATGAATCTAACACTGCAGCTTCTCTTCCATTTGCAGGTTCTTCAAGCAACTGCTTCTGGTATTTCTGATCCAACAAATGGCTGCTGGGATATTTAGGCTAACTGCTGGAGTGTGTAGGACCATGATCATCTCTGACACTGGTGGATCACTCATCATCCTCATACTGTTCCTGCTTGGTGGTTTCATCATTCCCAAAGGTTAGTTCAAATCCACACACACACACACACACAAAAAAAAAAAAAAAAAACCATAAACAATATTGAAAGCGTTGAAAAGAAACAAAAATGAATGATAGTCAGGAAGTGCTAATGTAGCAAGTTTTGTGTGATTCAAATGTATGCCTACAACTATTGCTCTGTTTGGATTGTAAATTTAGAAAAGGGCAATGGAAGATAAGGAAAAAAACAGTTAATTGGTGTTTTCCTTTATGCTTAAATAATATTTAATATTAAGAAATTTTCGAATAAAGTAAAAGACGGGCAAAAAAAAAAAAAGGAGTGAAAGTGACTCCTAGACTCATCCTAATTTCTTTTCCTTCCAACTTTACTCAATGGTTTTTGTTACTGACCAATAAAGAAGAGCACTTTCCTTAGAGGCTCTGTTTTAATTGAGAGAAGCGGAAAAAAGAGAAAAGAAACTCATTTAAAGTAAAGAAGAGAGAAAGTAGAGTTCTTGCCGTCGCGTTTTTTGGATAGACAGGAGAGAAGAAAATATATATATATATATAAAACTTTCTCTTGTTATTTCGAATCAAATTACTCTTTTATCTTTTGTGTAATACTTATATTGGATTTTTTTAGAATGTTTATTTTATATTTATATTTCAGGTGTCTCTAAATCTCTCTCTTTAATTTAGAGAGACAAAAATAAGCTTTTTTCAACCTTGTGTCATCTCCACTTCTCTCTATTAACCTTCTCTGCCCTCCCAAGGTAGCTTACCAAAAGAGAAGTGGAAAGAAAGAAGTTTTCTTTCTCTTCACTTCTCTTCTCTCCACTTCTCTCAATCCAAACATGCTCTTAGCATCTTTCTTTTCTTTTCACCTTATCATTTTAAGCTATCGATTCTTGTGTTGCTAAATGCATCTCTAGACAAAATTGACTCTTTCTCCGTTGAAAAAATTCCCCAATACCTAAGAGCCTGTTTGGGATAACTTTTTCGGGACCAACAATCATTGTTTAAAAAGCAGTGACCATTTGGATTAGTTTTTCACAGCTCTTTATCTTTTTTTTAAAAAAACAGAGCTTTATAAAAAACCCCAATCTGTAGTTTTTTTAGAAAGTCAAAAGTGCGGATTTTAAAAGCCTAACCCAAATGGGCTGTAAATACAAGCTCGACATACTTCAGTTCAGATGGCATTACATCCAATTCTATGTTGGAAGATGTGGTGTTTGGGATCGTTCAGTTTTCGACAAGGAAGCATGGACTCTTCTAAATTGAGTGTAGTTTAGTAAAATGGTAAACAAAGTAAGGGTAAAATAGTAAATTCATGCTAGAAGGGAGGTCTGTGTAATTTTGCAATATAGGGGGGAAATACGTGTAATTTCACCAAACCTCAGGAACGGTCCATATAATTAACCCTATTTCTTATTTATGCTCGTTATTCGTCTTAATTACATAAAATAAAATAAAAAATAAAAAAGAGAGAATGTATAATTCATAAAATTGTCTAAATTTATATTTTTTAATAATTTATAGCCTATACCCCGCACCAGCATTTTGATTTTTGGATAATTAACAAATCCCTCGCACTCGCATCCCCGTATCCGTATTCTCACCTGCACCGGTGCTTCCTAAGTTTTCAAACATACGATAGCTAGTTGTTATCATATATTAGAAGGAAGTTGTTTCAGCAACTTAGTTTGATTAATAAAAAGCAATTTCCTCTGTGACAGGTCAAATCCCTGTTTGGTGGGAATGGTGCTACTGGGTGTCACCTATGAGCTATGGTTTCAATGCCATGGCTGTAAATGAGATGCTTGCTCCAAGATGGATGAACATATTGGTATGTAATCTAAACTATTCTTCCTCACTTGCATGATTACGTTTTGTTTGGTTCATATATTAGTGAGAGAAAGGAAAGAAAAACAGTAAGGAAAATATTTTTCTTAGTTCGATTAGTAAGGAAACAGTGAGGAAACTATGGAGGAAAAGAAAATATAGTAACAATTAAAAGAAAATAGTGTCACCCAACCCGATTTAATTTTATTTTTTTTATTTTTTTTGGCAGAAATACTATGCTTTTATGAATTATGTATTTATTCTGTAAGTTTCACGTATAGTAGGTTGAGGTTAAATTGTAATCATACAAAGACAAACGAATCTATCCATTTATATAAGTGTTTCAAAAAAAAAAATTTGTGTGTTCATTTGCTTAAATTATTTTCTTGTTTTACTAGTGTCACTTATCAAACAAAGAATCCTGAATATGTTCAAAAGGGGTATCCATAAAAACTTAAAAACATGGGGCTAGTTGAGTAAATAAAATTTCTGAGTGAAAAACAGAAAAATGTCAAGGACCAAAGTACACGGGAACAAATAAATAACCCACACATATTTAAACCCAATAAACTAATCCAACAGGTCCCAAATAAGCTAATTCAAACGGCCCTTAAGCATGGAAGTAGCATTTTTCTCTTAGAAGCAGGAATCTTTAAAAGTGGTCACGCTCTCCGCTCCCACCCCCGCTTACGCTCCCGCCCCGCTCAAGAAGTAACTTTAAAAGCCTCGTAAAGTTTAGCGCTTTCCCGCCCCAGAACCAACCACCCCCCCGCTTCGTGCAACTTAGATTTTCCTCTCCTTTTCCTTCTGTAATACAAACCGGACGAACCCTTAAATACATTGAATTTTCAACTAGAAAAAATAAAATACAAATTCAAAATTTTACCACCAAAAAAGAGAAGTAAGTTGAGAAAATTTTGATCCTGTTACAGGGTTCAGACAATGTTACCAGACTGGGTGTGGCAGTGTTGAAAAAATTTGATGTCTTCCCAGATAGGAACTGGTATTGGATTGGTGCAGCAGCTCTTCTGGGCTTTGTACTTCTCTTCAACATTCTCTTCACCCTTGCTCTTATATACCTCAACCGTAAGTTCTGCCAGTTTCTTGAGTTTGAGCCCGTTTGGGATAACTGCTTTTCCTGTACCCATTTTTTAAAAAGTTTTTTAGTGTCTAGTATTGTTGTGGGAATTATAGAGTTTTAGATTTTTCAAAAAAAAAAGCGTCAATTTGTTGCTTTTATATTAATCTTTACTTTTAAGCTCTCTTTTTTTTCGACTTTTTTGAAAAAAAAACTTATTTTTGAAATGCCAAACGGACTCAAAATTTTCAATAATCTCAAATAACTGGTTATCAAACGGGCACTTAGACTACAAGAAGTTTTTTTATCGTTGGAAAAAATATTTTTGATTTTTTTTTGTTTTAATATTGTAGCACTAGGAAAGCCACAAGCTATAATATCGAAAGAAGCAGCTATGGAGATGGAAAGTGACCAACAAGAAACCGAGGAGACACCAGAACTTGAAACAAAGATTGAGTTGCTTCCTCGATTCTTATCGGCTTCTGATGGAAATAATTCAAGTAAGAATTAATATGGACTCAAACCAATATAGGACTGATAAAAGTTATAGCATCCAAAAAAAAAAAAAAAGAAGAGAAAAAGTTGCATAGCAATTTATGAGTAATGCTATTCTTTGGTAAGAGGGATCGAAAAGTGGAAAGAAGGGAACGAAAAGCAGGAGGGAGGGAAGAGGTATCCCTAGGGAAAGTCTCCTTATGTTTGGTTAAATAAGAAGAATTTTAAGGAAAGTATATATTTTGTGTAGTTTACTATTGACCCTTCCATGGTAAAAGGATATATGTTAACAATGTGGAAGTTCTCTTCCCAATCTGTTCACTTTTGAATGAATTAGAAATGGTGGGCCGGGAGGAATGCGTCTTCCCTCCTCTCTCTCTCCCTTCCCTTTTCCACCATACCTAAAATAGCATCCAGGAAGCACACACACTTGCAGACGGGTCGTGTGTCCATGTCCAATACCATTCTGGACACTCCTTGACACGTGTTGGACACACTAAAATCCGTGAACTACATTTTTTTTTAAATAATTAATTAGTTTGGATACTCCTTGACATTAGTCAGACACACCAAAGTAGATGTCGAAAGTGATTAAGGCCTCTTAATGATTAATTCAATTAAGATTTTTTTGTTTTGATAAAAATATGATATTTTTTAAATAGGGGAGTAATTAATGTCTATAACAGCATAGTATGGATCTTGTAAATTGAAAATAACTAGGCATCTTAAAAATATAAATGACTTGGATTTTTTGAAAGTAAAAATAATTAGGCATCTCAGTTTGACTGTAGATCATATGATTTTATTACAACTAATGATCATAAACATAAAATACATTTTTAGACGGGTCTGTGTTCGTGTTCGTGGCTCCGTGCATTAACATGGTATTTTTCTTCAGGAAGAAGTCAATCTAATGCCAATGAGGACCCGAGTCATGAAACCTCAAATGGTGTTTCTCCAAAGAGAGGAATGGTTCTTCCTTTTACTCAACTTGCCATGTCCTTTGACAATGTAAATTACTTTGTGGATATGCCTCCTGTAAGAATCTCTTTCCTATTTCACTCTCATTTTTTCTTCGAATCGCGTGTTTTAATGAGTGTTTCTATAGAACATGCTCTTCAAATCAAGCTTCAAAAACTAAGGATTTTGTTTGGTTCATCGATTTAGTGATGCAAGAAAAAAGTATACACCAAGAAAACACATCTATGTGTCTGGTTAATGAAGAAAACAGTGAGAAAAGAAGGAACATAGAGAATATAGATTGAAAATGAAAATAATTTTTTTGATTTTTTTGAGTCACTTCACTTCTTCTTTTCTTGAGTTCTTATAAGATTTTGTACCTTTTTAATTACTAATTCCATTTAAGTGTGAAAGAAAACACTAAGAAAAATTAGTAGCAAAAAAGTTTGCCTTATTGTTTTCCTTTTCCTTCTCTAAATCTGTAAAACAAACAGAACCTAAAGGGGCGAACAAAGTAGACTTGTTCCTAAACAATCTCTCCTGTTTCCAACAGCCGCAGAAGGAACAAGGAGTGGCAGATGAACGTAGAAATTTCGCATTCTTTGAGTCACTTTCCTTCCTCTTTTTTTGAAGTCGTATTTTTTAATTTCTAACATTTTTAATTAAGGACGGAAGAAACACGAGCGGAATAGTTTTCCTTTCCCTTTTCCTTTTCCTTCTCCAAATCTACAAACCAAACGGAGCCTAAAACTTGTTACTAAACAAACTCTGCTGATTCCAACAGGAGATTAAGGAACAAGGAGTGACAGAAAACAAGCTTCAACTACTTCAGGAAGTATCCAGTGCGTTTAGACCCGGAGTCTTGACTGCACTAATGGGAGTCAGTGGGGCCGGAAAGACGACCTTGATGGACGTTTTATCCGGAAGAAAGACAGGTGGTTATATCGAAGGCGATATAAGAATTTCAGGATTCCCCAAGAAACAAGAGACCTTTGCAAGAATTTCAGGATACTGTGAACAAAATGATATACACTCACCCCAAGTTACCGTTCGAGAATCTTTGATCTACTCGGCTTTCCTTCGGCTCCCTAAAGAGGTCAACATGGAGGAAAAGACGGTAAGAAACTAAGGGGACTATTTTGGAAGGCTTAGAACTAGTTTTGTGGTTAATTAGTGAACCATTACTGTTTATTCAAGTATTTGGCAGATTCCCTTTTATTGCGAATGAGACCGTGCCTCTATGGTAAGTTAAGTTGGGAGGGAAGAGAATGTTAATGGGAAGATATTAGAGAACAAAAAAGAAGGGGAAAAAAGAGCCCATTTTTTGTCTCTCCAAATTGGAGAGATTCGGTGAGAAGAGAAGAGAAGAGACTGGAAATAAAGCATTCTTGAAAAGACCAATATATCCCCATATATGCCGCACTTCTAAAATTACTAACTACTTTCTTTTAATTTTTTTCCTTCTCGTATTAAAGCTAACCAAACAAGAGAACTCTATTTTCCATTCTCTTCATTTGTCTTCTAAGCACGAGCTAAGATAATCACTTCCCTTCATTCTCTTCTCAGATTTTTGTAGATGAAGTTATGGAGCTAGTTGAGCTAAAAAATCTCAAGAATGCTATAGTGGGACTTGAAGGAGTTACAGGGTTGTCTACAGAACAAAGAAAGAGATTGACTATAGCTGTGGAGCTTGTTGCCAACCCCTCAATCATATTCATGGATGAACCGACTTCTGGGCTTGATGCAAGGGCGGCAGCCATTGTTATGAGGACCGTTAGAAACACAGTCGATACAGGAAGAACTGTTGTCTGCACAATTCATCAGCCTAGCATTCATATCTTTGAAGCATTTGATGACGTAATCCTTCAGCTCTCTCTCTCTCTCTCTCTCTCTCTCTCTCTCTCTCTCTCTCTCACACACATATATCTACATATCTAATGTTATTTCATTTCTTCAGCTACTACTGATGAAGAGAGGAGGACAAGTGATCTATGCAGGACCATTAGGGCGGAATTCTCATACAGTTATTAAGTACTTTGAGGTATACTGTACTTCAAGGAAGCTACGTTTCCTTTCCAATTATAAGAACCATTTGGGTTGCTGACTTAGAGAAGGAAAAGGAAAAGGAAAGAAAAACGAGAACGAAAACTTTTTTTGTAGTATTTTCCCTAATGTATTCCTCCATACGAAAATAGTATAGACGAAAATGAACAAAAGAGGAAGACGAGTGACTCACGGAATTTACTTTTCTTTTCTTTTTTTTCATTTTACTTTCACACTATTTTCTTTTCACACTATTTTCTTTTTCGTAACTATTTTTCTTACTAACCAAACAAAGAAAACAATAGCCAGACAAACAAAAGTGTTTTCTTCAGTGTTTTAATATCCTTTGATGCACTAAATCCATGGACAAAACAGACCCTAAGTAAAAATATCCAATTGTTCTTACTTCTTGCAGGCAATTCCCGGAGTCCCAAAAATTAAAGAAAAACAAAATCCTGCAACATGGATGCTAGAACTAAGCTCAGTTGCAGCAGAAGTCAGGCTTGGAATTGATTTTGCGGAACACTACAAATCATCAACCTTATACGAGTAAGAGACGTTAACATCTACAAATCATCAACCCTTATCCTATGTGGCACTCTGAAGAGCCGTGTCTTTCTGTTCAAAAGTTTAAAGCATCTCCAAAGAGGCTCTTCAAATCTAAATGCTTTTGCCTAGTGAGTCTCCTACATTTTCTTAACATAATACCAAAAAAATGAGTTTTAAGAGCCAAAAGGCTCTACAAGTTTGAAGAGTCTGTTGGAGTGAATTAAATGCTTATGTGGCTCTTCAACTTTGAAGAGTAGAGAAATTTGAAGAGTCTGTTGTTGGAGATGTTCTTAAACTAGGACCAATACAAAAGTGTATATATATCTAATGTTTTGATTTAATAAATGCGCTACAAGTAGGCAAAACAAGGTCCTCGTGAAAGAGTTGAGCACGCCTCCTTCGGGTGCAAAGGACATTTATTTCCCAACACAGTACTCTGAGTCCACATGGGGACAGTTCAAATCTTGCCTATGGAAGCAGTGGTGGACTTATTGGAGAATTCCTGATTATAACCTTGTTAGATTTTCCTTCACTTTGGTTGCTGCTCTCTTGATTGGGACAATTTTTTGGAAGGTTGGCACTAAGAGGTGTGTGTCCATTCTAACAACATTCAACTCAACTCGTCAGCATAGCTCAGTTTGAATAGGGCTTGCTTGGGATGAACTATAAATCAGGCATCTGAGATTGACTCTTCGTGGTTGACGTCCTATCTTAGTCAATATTGGAGGTTGCTAGTAACCGGGGTATTTTAACCTTGTCTTGGAGGGTCCCCACGTTATTTTGAAAAAAAAAAAAAAAGGTCGAATGTATTTTGTACCATTCAACTATACACAAATTTGCAGTCTGGTCACTCATATTTCATTTCTACCAATTTTGTCGTTGAACTTTCAAGCTAATTGCAATGTTAACCATCCGACAACTTTGGTCTAAGAAGGTGTAAGGAACTCATCATGTGGAAGTTTGACATCGCACCTTTTGACGAAACTTCTTCACTTTTCTAATGGAAGGTTGATATTGGCACATCGCAATTGAACTAGGAGTTAAAAGTACCATACTATTACAGTTGAAAGATGAGGGAAGGTTGACGTCGCACCATCTGACGAGTTTTATTTACTTTTCTAATGGAAGGTTGACATTGGCACATTGCAATTGACTTAGGAGTTAAGTACCAAACCATTACAGTTGAAAGATGAGGGAAGGTTGACGTCATTCCATTTGATGAGTCTTCGTCACTTTTTCTGACGGAAGGGGACATTGCAATTGGCCTTGAAGTCGAAGGACAAAATTGAAGTATGAGGGATCAAATTGCAAATTGGCGTATACTTCAATGGTACAAAATGCATTTTACTAACAAAAAAGAAAAAAACATCACCACCATAAAATCTCTCTTTTTCGATCCTTTTTGTGACAGGGATCCAAGGTAATTTGCCAATTTCTCATTCCTATTTCCTATGGTTCAGGGGGAACACAAATGATCTCACCATGATTATTGGTGCCATGTATGCTGCTGTCATGTTTGTTGGAATTAACAATTGCTCAACTGTACAACCATTAGTAGCTGTTGAAAGAACAGTGTTTTATAGAGAAAGAGCTGCTGGGATGTATTCTGCATTACCATATGCCATGGCACAGGTAACCAACCAAATCCAAAATTTCTATTTTTAAGTGCTATGGATCAAAAAATATTTTTCGTCAACATAAAGTGAAGCTTTCAACATCAAGTTAGTGATTAGAATGTTGAACTCAAAACTATCAAGTTGGCAAAGTAATCCCATTTTTTAACATGACTTCCCATTTTTTTTCCCATTTTTTTTTTTGAGATCACACATTTCGTTACATCATTGAAAAGTACATATGCAAGCATTACGGCATGTCTGGAATGACTTTTTGGACCGCATTCTCGCTAATTGTAATTACATTATCATCTTCATTTCGACTTACGAAACAATTGTCACTTTATTCACAAATGCAATTCTTACTTTCTTCTGCATAAAGTTGGAACGTGTTTTGCATATGAATAGATAAGTTGGGGGCATTGTCAAAACCTCCTACTACTCAATTTAGATGGCACATTCTTACGTAGTTGAAAAGTTTACATGCGAGCATTAGGGCGTGTTTGGAATGACATTTTCAGAACACGTTTTCGCTAATTGTAATTACATTATCTATCTTCTTTTTCAACTTATTATAAAAGATGCATTATGATACAATCTTGACTTTTCCACACACACGTTTTACTTTCTTTTGCCGTAACTTGAAGCGTGTTTTGCATATGAGGACATATGGTCACTGAGAAAACCACACATTACTCAACTTCTACAGCAAATAACTCTTCACTCTATCATGTTTCTATCTCTCTCTCTCTCTCTCTACCCTTTTTTTTTCCCCTTCCTATAGACATCTGAGGATATGATTATCATTACAACTTACATATACCACAGAAGAATTGCCGTTCCAATCGCAAGTTACAACTTTACTCGGTTTACTAATAAGAGTTATGATTATCTTAATTTTAGGTAGTGGTTGAAATACCATATGTGCTTGTTCAAACCATATACTATACTCTTATAGTGTATGGCATGGTGAGCTTCGAATGGATGGCGGCCAAGTTCTTCTGGTTTTTCTTCATCACATTTTTCACTTTTCTCTACTTCACATACTATGGAATGATGACTGTTTCAATCACTCCAAACCACCAAGTTGCAGCTATCTTTGCATCTGCTTTCTATTCACTCTTCAACCTTTTTTCTGGTTTCTTCATCCCCAGACCGGTAAGTTCATTTATTTTTCACTCTACTCTGTTTGGTTTATGGATTGAGTGAGGGAAAGGAAAATAAAATATTGAGGGGAACACTTTTTTATGGTAGTATGGAAAGAAATAGATTACGGCTTTGTTTGGTTTATAGAATTACGGAGGGAAAGGGAAAGGAAAGAAAACACAAAGGAAATTGCTTCTCCTTGTTTGGTTACCAAGGGAAACTATGAGAAAAATACGAAGAAAAAGATGATAAAAGTTTTTTTTTTTTTTTTTACATTTTAATTCTTTTCCATTTTTCTTGAAATTCAATTATTCTTGAATATCATTTACTCTCTCTCACTGTTACAAGAAAAGAATATCTTTTTGAAAATACCAATTATTTAAGGACCCTTTTATTGCTGTGAAAATTTTCAATTTCTCGTTATTGCTTTTCTTTTAAGTTCAAAGTTCCAATGTCACATTAAATGAAAAGTAGGAAAATTATATACGGTAAAGGGTAAACTTGGAAAATGTGTCGTTAAATACATTGACTTTTCAAAGAGAACTTTTAAAATGTGACATCTCAAAGTGGACTAACAGACTCGTAATTTGAGTATAAGAGAAAAGAAATCACTAGCAGTTTTGGTGTTCCTTCGATGTTTCCTCCCCTTTTCTTTCCCTTGTATTTTCCTTCACTAAATTCACAAAATAAAGCATAAAGGTTTTGAATTTTGTGAGTTACTTTCCTTCTTTTTTCTCTCTTTTTTTTTTTTTGATAGCAAGCTGAAAATTTCATTCATCACAACAATGGCAAGTTCTTTCTTCTTTTGTTCAGTTACTATTGTATTTTGACAATCATTAACTTCTGTGCTATTTATGCATGAAGGAATATGCTATGGAAATAGTTTTCCTTATGATTTGTCTTTCCTTTTTCCCTTTACTTCCTCAAATTTGTAAACCAAACAGGGCCCAAGTCTTCGAATATCTTTTGTTGGTTGCCCAATTGTTATTTTTTTAGTATTATTATTATTTTTTGGTTTCATTTTTAAATTTTAGAGAATTCCCAAGTGGTGGATATGGTATTATTGGATTTGCCCCGTGGCATGGACAGTTTACGGATTAATTGTGTCACAATATGGAGATATGGAGGACCCGATTAAAGTGCCCGGGATGACGGATGACCCGACCATAAAATGGTATGTGGAAAACCATTACGGGTATGACCCGAATTTCATGGGTCCAATTGCTGGAGTTTTGGTTGGTTTCACAGTCTTCTTTGCATTCATGTATGCCTTCTGCATTAAGACTTTGAACTTCCAAATGAGGTAGAAATCTTACAATCAAAGTGGCCGTTGTATTTTAAGCAAATTGTATTGTTTTCGGGTTGATATTCTTGTATTTTTTTTTTTTTTTAAATGTTTGGGATTTAGCAAGGTGAAAAATTGCTAGTATCTAGATTTTGGAAATGTATTTGATGAATTTTGAGGTTTGTATATGTGAATGTAGAGTGTGACTGTATGGTTCTTCAAAATACAAAAGAAGATATCACTTTCTTTGCTGATTATTTAGACTCTAGGCTCTATTTGATTTGTGGAGTTAGGGAAGAAAAATATAAAGAAAACCATTTCGCTCGAGTTTTTTCTTGAAAATATTATTTTATGTTTCTAATATTATTTTTTAAAAGATTTATGTTATGAGCATTATTTTTTATGAATAAACTATATTCAAAGTAAATTCTTTTATAATTAATATTTATTTTAAAAATATTATTTTAATCATTTACTTGTCCCTCAACTAATTCCCCGGCCCTTATGGGATTATTTTATTTTATCCAAAAGGTGACTCTCACCCTCGAGCCATGTGAGGCTCAGTGGGAACAAATGACTCCACTCAAATTTCCAAAATTATGTTTAAACCCTATGCATTATTTTTCTGTTTACCCAATTTTACTTTAATTCTTAAATTTTTACCTAAAGAAACATCTTATTTACTCAATTAGCCCAAAATATTTAAGTCTTTTTAGATATCTCTTTTAAAACATACTAAGAATTCTCTTTTTATATGAAGCTAGTAGAGAGAGAGAGAGAGAGAGGAAAATAATTAAGCATTTGAAAATAATTTTTCTAGACAAGAGTTATATGGAGAGAGATCTATGTCTTTAAATAATTATATTTTAATCATCAACCCACTTTAATGAAACCCCAAAAATGACGGAATAACCACACAAGTTTTAAAAATTTAAATTGTAGCATTTTCAACCACATATATATATATATATATATATATGTATATATATATATACACACACCGGATGCCCCTTAACCCCCATATAAATGTATGCCTCCACAAGGATCCAATCTTGGCTCCACACCTTCTTGTCCAATCTTTTTTTTTTTTTTGAGTTAAAGACCCCTTCTTGTCCTATCCAGTCTTCTTATTCACCCTAAAACCTGATCAGAAAACTCTAAAATAGATACAAGTAACAGCCTAAGTCTCACATTCTATCTTAATCTTGTAAGAACTAAGATTATATTGGTTTGACAAATAAATGATTTTAAGAGAGTTATTAAAGTGTGCTGAGTTCAATACAAATTGGCCGTGTTCAAATGTACAAATTACAAACAATAATGTTAGGCATACACATTTTTCTACACATTATGCTTTAAATACATGTACCTTGTGCTGTTTGAATTTTTCACATTTTTCTTATACAACACAGGGTGCATGCATTTAAAACTGGGTGTCAAAAAGTATGTAGAAAAGTGTACGGGTGTAGTAGTGCTCAATTACGAGAGCCATAGCTAGTGGACAATTTTAGATCAAGTTCAAGAGCCATGCTTGTATCTAGATACAACTGATTGTAAATGTGTGATAAACATTACAATGGATAGCCTTTATATAGGCTAAGAGAGAATCCAAATTAAGGAAAAGAAGAGTACAACTATGAGTACAATGTATCTAAACATAATGTATCTAGACATATGAATCTAGACTTATTATCTTCTAACAGCCCCCCTCAAACCCAAGGTGGTGAGATTAAGACTAACTTGAGTTTGGAAATAAAATTCGAAAATAGATGACGGCTTAACTGAGCAAAGCTGGCGATTGGGGATTGACTAAATAGAGCTGGCAATGGTAAACAATAGAGAGGGCAGCGGTGGGGGTGGGCAAACAGTCGGTTCGGTTTCGAACCGAAAATTTCGGTTCGGGTTGTTCGGTTCGGGTTGGGAATTTCAGTACCGATGCCCCAACTGAAAAAAAAAATATATATATATATATATATAGTTCGGTTTCGAAATTTAAGTTCGAGTTCGGTTCAAAACTTCGGGTTGAAACTCAACTGAAGGTTTTTTTTTTTTTTCTTGGTTTTTTTTTAAGGAAAAATTATATATAGTAAATCAAGGATATTAGTTAACTATATGTTTGGTAACCAAGAATAAAATCTAGACTTAGCTCTGTGAACTAAACAAAAAATATATATTGCATGCAACCCAAAACATTGTGCAAGAACTAAGGAAGTAAAGAATAACTCTAGATCTATAAATATATATATATATATATTTATATATGGTAATCAAGATCTAGACTTAGCTTTAGGTTTACTCTTTAGGTTTAGCCCTAATTTTGGGATTTGTTATTTATATGTTTTAAAAACTTCAAAAATTCCTTACTTGAAAATTTCCATTAAAAAAAAAAAAAATCGGTTCGGGTTGAAAAACCCTACCGAAAATCGAACTGCACTTATAACTTCGGTTCGGTTTCAATCCGAACTTAGTTTGGTTCGGGTTCAAATCGAACTGAAATACTTTGAAACTTCGGTTGGCCCGAAGTATGCTCACCCCTAGGCAGTGGAAGGTGAGACAAAGCAATCCAATAAAGAGGGTGTTAGCCCCAAAGGTCTTATTCCATAATTTTGATGATTAACAAATTGTCAAGTTGCATTTTCTAATGATATTAAATTGCTTAAGTATGCAGAAAGAAAATCATAGTTCCTGAATGTCCACTTGATTATAAAGAAAGGATTCAAGCTTGATGAAGAATTATAAGTTGAAGATCTTGTTTCCAATCATTTTCTAGGACTCTATGTAAAGCAATGTATCTATGTGAACATCACTCTTGAGGGCTCAATTAATTTCAAAAAGGAACTAACCTTTTAAACCCAACAAACCTTTTAGAATTGCCTAAAAGTAGTCGACTGCCCTTTCGATTCAGTCGACTGAGGCATTAGTCGACTGATCAGTCGACGAGGTTGAACAAACATGTTATCAAACTGCAAACCAGTCGACTGCCCTCCCAACACAGTAGACTGAGCCAATTGTAATTCTAATTAGTTTTGAACCTCAGTCGACTGTCTTGTGTAATCCAGTCAACTGAGCGACTGCGAAGAACACAGTAACGGCTAGTTAACTTCATTAATGAAGCATTTAATGCTCCCAACCACTTCCAACGGTTGAATTTCTTAGGGAAGCTATAAATACATGTATTTGAACTTCATTAATACCTCTTGATCAATCCAATTGAACTGAATTTTTAACATCTTCATTTATTGAGCCCTAGTTTGGTGAGATCATAAATACCATTGTTCTATTCTTCAATTGTATATCTTGAGAGCATTCATTGTGAGCCTAAATCAGTATCTATCTACTCTATTGAGAGAGTTTCTTTTCTTGTAACAAATTCCATTCAAAAGAAGTTTGTATTGAGGATTGATGTAACCCTTGTCCAAGTGAAGAGGTTTTTCTTCAAGTGGAGAGATTGTAAGGGTTTGACCTTCACCAAAAGAAGATTGAAATAGTGAAATCCTCAAGAGGTGTTCATGAGGGGTAGAAGTAGGCCGCGGGGTGCGATTGCCGAACCACTTGAAAAATTGGTTTGCTTGTATCTCTTCCCTTATCTCTTTACATTTACGTTTGAGTTTTTGTTTAATTTGTTATTAAATTCTAAAAGTTTTAATTTCCACTAAAACCTTATTCACCCCCCTCTAAGGTTTCCATATTTGGGCCAACAATTGGTATCAGAGCTTCGGCTTAAATATTTCCACATATTTGAGTTAACGATCAAATGGAAACCACTACAACCACTATCATCTATAGTGAGGGACAATCTTCAAATAGACCTCCTTGTTTTAATGGTTCCAACTATGCTTATTGGAAAAATCGTATGAGAATCTATATGATTGCTCAAGATTTTGATCTTTAGTAACTTGTTGTGAATGGACCTCACATTCCCACCAAGATTGTAGACAATGTTGAAATTGAGAAAACTATTGAGGAATACAACGATATTGATAAAAGACTTATTAAGATGAACGCAAATGCTATGAACATTTTATATTGTGGATTAGACCCTAATGAGTATAATAGAATTTCTTCTTGCGAGTCCGCAAAGGAAATTTGGGATAAACTTGAGGTTGCTCATGAAAGTACTAATCAAGTAAAGAAATCAAAAATAAATCTTCTTGTTCAATCATATGAAAAGTTTAAAATGTCATCAAATGAAACCATAAGTGAAATGTTTACTCATTTCACTATAATTATCAATAGCTTGAAAAGTCTTGGTAAAATATATACTAATGAAGAGATGATTGAGAAATTATTTAGGTCTCTTCCAAAGCATTGGCAACCTAAAGTGACGGCAATCCGAGAAGCCAAGGAACTCTCAACACTCTCATTGGAGCAACTCTTGGGCTCTCCCGTTACCCACGAAATGGAATTGGCGGTTTTTAATAAGGAAGACAAAAAGAAGAACATAGCTCTCAAAACATATCACGACAATGAAGAGAATAGTGATAGCAATGAAGATGATGAGATGGCAATGATCACGAGAAAGTTCAAAAGATTCTTAAAGAAGGACAAGAACTTCACTAGGAGAACTCCTAAGGTGATTGAACCCAAAAAGGAGCCAATTATATGCTTCAAATGCAAGAAGTCGGATCATGTCAAGGCCGATTGTCCGTTGTTGAAGAAAAACTTTAAGAAAACCAAGAAAAGGGCAATGAAGGCTACTTGGGACGATTCCGATAGCGAATCGTCAAATGATGACTCAAGTGAGGAAGAAGTGGCAAATATTTGTCTAATGGCTCACTTGAGTGAGGTAGATGATCCTACTCCCGATACTTGTTTTGATTCTCAAAAATATGATGAACTCCAAAATGAATTTGAGGAGTTACATCAAGAATTGGAGAACTTGGGTGCAAAATATGTTTCTCTTAAAAAGAATTTTTCATTACTTTCAAATGAACTAAGTGAGTTGAAAATTCAAAACGACATTTTGAGAAAAGAGAATGAGACTCTAAATGATCTAAAGTCTCAAAATGATTTATTGAAAAAGGAAAAAGAAGAGTCTTCATCACATAATTTTTCTTCAAACGATTTAAAGGAAGAAAATGAGGACTTGAAAAAGCAAGTGGGGAATTTAAATAAAACTTTGGCAAAATTTACTCTTGGGGAACAAAATCTAAACATGCTCTTGGGAAAACAAATGCGTGTTTTTGATAAAGCCGGCTTAGGATTCAATTACAATAACTTCTTTTCAAAAAGTACCTCCACTAGCTCCAACAAAAATCAAGTGAAAAGCTCACACCAAAATTTTTTTGTTAAAGCAACTTCCTCAAGTATCTCCAATCCTAATGTTACATGTCATTATTGCTTGAGAAAATGGCATATAAATCATAAATGTCCAAACAAGAGAAAAACCAAAATGGTGTGGATTGAAAAGGGAACAACACCTCTCTTTGCTAACAAAGTTGGACCCAACAAATATTGGGTACCAAAGAAGATCACTTAAACTTGTCTTGTAGGTTTGTCTCAAATCCTCTAGCAAGGATAAATGGTTCTTGGATAGCGGTTGCTCAAGACATATGACGGGAGACAAATCAAAATTCTCATCTTTCTCTTCAAAGGATGGAGGAAATGTTACCTTCGGAGATAACTCTAAAGGAAAAATCATCGGTATAGGTAATGTTGGTAAGAATTCTTCTCTAACTATTGAAAATGTGCTTTTAGTAGAAGGACTTAAACATAATTTGCTAAGCATTAGTCAATTATGTGATAAAGGCTTTCAAGTGGTGTTTGAATCAAACTATTGCATGATTAAATATGCTTGTAGTGATAAAATATTATTCATTGCTTATAGAGAAGAAAATGTGTATACAATTGACTTTGATGATATCTCTTCTCAAGACGTTAAGTGTTTTGCCGCCATAAATGAAACAAGTTGGCTTTGGCATAGAAGACTAGGTCATGCTAGTATTGATTTACTTTTAAATTTATCTAAAAATGAATTGGTTAAAGGTTTTCCAAAAACAAAATTTGTTAAAGATAAATTTTGTGATGCTTGTCAACTTGGAAAGCAAATCAAAATCTCTTTTAAAAAGAAAAAGGATATTTCCACTTGTAGACCTCTTGAATTACTTCATATGGATTTATTTGGTCCAAATAGAGTTGCTAGCATGAGTGGCAAAATCAATGCCTTTGTCATTGTTGATGATTTTTCTAGATTCACTTGGATGTTCTTTCTAGCACATAAGGATGAAGCTTTTTCTATCTTTGTTAACTTTTGTAAACGTGTTCAAAATGAAAAAGGGTATACGATTAACAACATAAGAAGTGATAGAGGCCGAGAATTTGATAATAATGATATTACTTCTTTTTGTGAAGAAAATAGTTTTGGTCACAATTTTTCGGCACCGAGAACTCCTCAACAAAATGGGGTTGTTGAGAGGAAAAATAGATCTCTTCAAGAAATGGCAAGAACCTTGTTAAACAAATTTTCTTTACCAAAATACTTTTGGGCTGAAGCTACTAGCACTTCATGTTATGTCATTAATCGTGTGGTCATTAGAAACAAGCTCAATAAGACCCCATATGAGCTTTGGAAAGGAAGAAAGCCCAACATAAGTTATTTCAAAGTTTTTGGATGTAAATGCTTTATCTTGAATACTAAGGATAACCTAGGAAAATTTGATGCGAAATCGGATGAAGGCATTTTTCTTGGATATTCTCAAATTAGCAAAGCCTACAGAGTTTTTAATAAAAGGACATTGGTTGTAGAAGAATCAATGCACGTCGTTTTTGATGAAGCAAATCCTTTTAAGAAAAACTTGGATGATGAAATTGATATTTCAAAGGATGTTTCAAATGATGTTGAAAACATTGCTTCAAACTCTCTACCTCTTGAAAACTCTAAGGAAGAAGCACCTCTTTCCATTGAACCACCTAGAGTGGAAGCAAGAAGTGATCTTTCTCTTGAATGGAAAAACGTGCCTAATCATCCTATTGATCAAATCCTAGGAGATCCTAGTCAAGGTGTGGCTACTAGATCATCACTCAAAAATATTTGTAATAACTTAGCATTTCTATCTCAAATTGAACCTAAGAATTTTGATGCAGCCGAGAACGATGAATATTGGATTTTGGCTATGCAAGAAGAGCTTAATCAATTTGAGAGAAATGAAGTTTGAACTCTTGTTCCTAGACCTAATGATCATACCATAATTGGAACAAAATGGGTTTTTCGAAATAAACAGGATGAATCCGGCATTGTTGTGAGAAACAAGGCTAGATTAGTTGCCCAAGGCTACAATCAAGAAGAAGGTATAGACTACGAGGAGACCTATGCTCCCGTAGCAAGACTTGAAGCCATTAGAATGCTTCTTGCCTTTGCTTGCCATAAAAATTTCAAACTTTTTCAAATGGATGTGAAAAGTGCATTTTTAAATGGTTTTATATCCGAGGAAGTCTATGCTAAACAACCCCCAGGTTTTGAGAATCCACATCTTCCTGATCATGTCTTTAAACTAACAAAAGCTTTATATGGTTTAAAACAAGCTCCACGTGCTTGGTATGATAGATTGAGTAAATATTTTATTGATCTTGGTTTTAAACGAGGAAAAATTGATACTACTCTTTTCGTTAAAACCTCAAATGAAGATATTTTGCTTGTTCAAATTTACGTGGATGATATTATTTTTTGGAGCCACAAATGAAAAAATGTGTGAAGAATTTGCATCATGTATGCAAAATGAATTTGAAATGAGTTTGATGGGGGAGCTTAACTTCTTTCTTGGACTTCACATAAAACAACTTAAGGATGGCATCTTCATAAATCAATCCAAGTATATTAAAGATATTTTAAAAAGATTTGGACTGGAAGGAAGTAAAGTGTTTCAAACTCCTATGAGTTCTACTTTAAAACTTGATAAAGATGTAGCCGGCAAGCCTGTAGATTGTAAGCTTTATTAGGGTATGATTGGTAGTTTATTGTATCTCACTGCAGTAGACCGGATATCATGTTTAGTGTTTGTCTTTGTGCTAGATTTCAAGCTTCACCTAAGGAATCACATGTCATTGCGGTCAAACGTATTTTTCGTTATCTTCTTGGTACTATAGACTTAGGTCTTTGGTATCCTAAAAATACTTCTTTTAAATTAACAAGCTTTTCGGAGGCGGATTTTGCTGGTTGTAAAGTAGATCGTAAAAGTACTAGTGGTACATGTCATTTTTTAGGACACTCACTTGTTTCATGGTCTAGTAAGAAACAAAATTCAGTTGCTCTATCTACGGCCGAAGCCGAATATATAGCCGCCGGGAGTTGTTGTGCTCAAGCACTTTATATGAAACAACAAGTAGAAGATTTTGGACTCTATTTTGATCATATTCCTATAAATTGTGATAATACTAGTGCCATATGTTTGTCCAAAAATCCCATCCAACACTCAAGGACTAAACACATTGAGATCCGTCATCATTTTATTCGCGATCATGTTCAAAAGGGGGATGTCGATCTTGTTTTCATCGACACCGATCATCAATGGGCCGATATTTTCACCAAACCTCTTCCCGAAGAACGCTTCTGCATTATAAGGAGGGAATTAGGCATGTCTCGTTTGTGTGATTTGAGTTAATATTCACCCTCTAAGCCTCCTAGCTTGATCTTTCTTCTCTTCTGTGTTTTTCTGTTAGAAGCATTCGACTGGACTCCCGTCCCCGTCGATTGAATCTGTGTCCCATTCTGCAGTATTTTGGTTCTGCCCCTCTCAGTCGACTGCGGAGTCGACTGAACGTGTGCTCAGTCGACTGAAGCTTGTAGGTTTTCGTCGACTGAACCTTTCCTTGTTCTTTTCTTACTTTTTCCCTCCTTCTCCAGTCAACTGCTTTTGCCTTCTCATAGGTTCTGCCCTTGTCAGTCGACTGAGGCGTCGACTGAACCTCTGTTAGCCCCAAATTTCCTTGCCCTAATTTGGCATACAGTCGACTGCACCCGCTGTCACGCCCCGGAACCACTCAGATAATCCTAGGACACGTGGCACGCCACCAAGGCTTAACCCCAATCATTTAAAGTTTCAAAATAAATTTAAAATAATTAAACAGCTCAACAATAATTAAAAAAAAAACAAAATCCTGTCTTTGCAATTAGCCAAAAACCCTGTTTTAGCAAATAGTAAATTCACAAATAATATCACCAAATCACAAGTTAAAAATGTCACTAACGATTAAAACCATTTAAAGTCAAACCAAAGTCATAAACATGAGCTCCCAAGTACAAGTAAGAGTTTTTAAATACTTTAAATAAAAAATACTGAAAATAACCATTTACAATCAAACGCACCCAACCCTTGGAATACTTACCACTCTTACAAAACAAGTGTCCAAATTATACAAGCAAATTACTACATGAGATAATGGCCCAACTAAAATGTAAAGCTTAACTAAAAATATTACATAAGTCTTAAACCAACCAAAATATGACTCATACTACAATCCAGATTAAAACCCATTAATTACAACTATATTGCAAGCTTTAAACTAAAAGCAAGTAACTATTCACAAGGTTACAACATCCCCCAAAACCCATAAGCCAGCCAAGCCACATCCCAGCTTACTTTCCCGATTCCTCGCCGCGATCACCTACGATGGTTATTCAATAACCACTACAATATATAAGCTATATGCTTGTGAGCAATGCCAATCATGAACATGGATAATAAACACGCTCAATTCAACATATTACAAATAACTATAGTCTCTGGCAATTACTAGTTCACTCCCACCACTACCGGCTAGCCCGCGGCTCCACTCCCCAAGCCCACGTGACTAGTCATGACCCACGCCCTCACACGTGCGGTCCCATAGGCCTCTGGCGGCCGTGGTCGTCACCACAAAGATTACCTCATGGTGGAATAGAACTAGCAATTTCCATTGACCCAAATAGGCAACTCAACATGCTCATTTAATCATTACACCATGCTTTCACAAATAAATTGGGCCTAATTTAACCATATGAATTTTGCCCAATAATATTCTAAATAAATTAAATTACGCTAATTAGGCATGCTTTGACATTACAATTGAACTCAACATGAAAATCATCCAAATATCAAAATTAACATCACTCACCTCTTGTGTTTCGCTCCTAATTGTGAAATTATAGCCCTACTATGAACCAGGTACAAATCCTATACAAAAATTACAGGTTATGAGCTAAAACTCTAAAATGGGTCGCGGAAAAACTATCACAGAACTCAATAAAATTAATACCAATAGATTAGACTCACCCCCAGGAGTCCGAATATGTAGCCTGTTTTAAAAACCGATATTGTTCGGCACGTCAATCGGCGTCGAAGACGTCACCGTCAAACCTGTAACTCTCATCTCCAACTCTCTGCTCATATTATTACCTCCTAACTACGTACTAAGCATAATATAGATATACTAAGGATGCTGAGTCACCTCAATTAGGTGGCTTAGTTTTATAACTTTTCCATTTTTACTACGAAACCCCCACTAGTTTGCTAGTTTTGCAATTACGCCCCTATTAATTATGAAACTGTATTAAAACTATCTCAAACCTAAATGGGTATTTGTCTATGTCTCGCATGGGTCCCATAAGTGGTCCCATACAATTATCTGAAGTTGCTAATTAGCCTACTAATTATATAACGTGTTCAATTCGTGCTCACAAAGGTACCCCTAATTGACCCCAAAAGTGGTCACTACCTAATAACATGATATTATCAACAGTAAATAATAAATCATTTAAGCCTTAATAAACATTTAGGCACATAGGGTGTTCCACATATAATGTCCCATCTCAACTGGGACCCATCAACACACATCCCAACTTGGGATTGCCATACTAGCAACAACTGGGTTCCCAACTGGACACCCATAATCAACTTAGTGGGTTAATTTCCACTTTCAATAAGTGTCACATAACACATTAATTAACATTAACTCATGATTATGCATGCTAAAGCAATAATAAATATAAACCGCGGGAGCGGGTGTCACACCTGCGAATCAATCGACTGGATCTTTGTTAGCCCCAAATTTTCATGCCCTAATTTAACATACAGTCGACTGCCCCCGCGTATCAGTCGACTGAACCTTCGATTTCTATATATATCAGTTCTTTTTTTCTTTCTTGTTCATCTCTTTTTCCTTCTTCAGGCGTTTCTTCTTCTTCTTCTTCTTCCTCTTCATCTCTATCCTCTCTCTCATCCTCATTAGGTCCTCCCATTTGAGACATCAATTTCATCATCCTCACCACTCCCCTCATCTCCTTCGGTTATCTCTCTCTTCCTTCTTGACCTCCTTAGTCACCATTTTTTTTTCTTTTTCTCTCTGTTCAGGTGTTGAGCCTCTCCTCCTCCATCTCTTCTCTCTCTATCTCTCATTCTCAGGCTTTTAAGACTCTGCAGGCCACTTTCTTATCCTCTCAGCAGCAGGCTATCGAGACACATCAGCGAGCTATCGAGTCCTTACGGGCCGATGTGTTTGAGATAGGCGGTTCTCTGGACACATTGCGTACCTCGACTGCTGCTACTCAGGTACTTCTTGATCGTCATCTCGCGTCTCTCCAGTCCTCTTTTGATGATGCTCGTGAGGAGATTTGGGTGATCCGGACTCGCTTGGGTATTTGAGTGTGTCTTTCTTGAGATGTTGGATGGGGTACATGGATAGATAGATGGATAAATTAGCTTTTGGCTAATTTTGGATGTACATTGCTTTTGATATTCTAACATAATTGTAGCCCTTTTTTTTTTTTTTTTTTTTGATATTTTGACTTGTTTATATGGTTTGATTAACAAAATGCAATCTCTTTTTGTATAAATGCTACTATGATTTCTTTCCAAAAATTTATATGCCTTGTCTGTTTTGTGCTTTCTTATAATGATAATGTATTATCTAGTGTTTCCTTTTTCCCAACAACCATGCATCAATTTAGGGGGAGTTTTGCCTCCTTTTATGCTTTTAATGATGTCAAAAGGGGGAGAAATAGTTGCTTGTTATTGTCAAAAGGGTTTTGTCATTGTTTAATGTTTGTGTGTGTGCAAGATTATTCTAGAATTAGTTGCGTGCCTTTTGTGATGATCAGCTTATATTTGTGTGCAGATAATGTGTGTGTGCAAAATTTTTGTTCTCTCATATCAAATTGTTGAAGATCATAGAATAATCTTGATTTCCTTCAAATTTTTTTTTTTTCATGGGCAATTAGTAGTTTGTCATCATCAAAAAGGGAGAGATTGTTAGCCCCAAGGTCTTATTCCATGATTTTGATGATTAACGAATTGTCAAGTTGCATTTTCTAATGATCTTAAATTGCTTAAGTATGCAGAAAGAAAATCATAGCTCCTGAATGACCACTTGATTACAAACAAAGGATTCAAGCTTGATGAAGAATTATAAGTTGAAGATCTTGTTTCCAATCATTTTCTAGGACTCTATGTAAAGCAATGTATCTATGTGAACATCACTCTTGAGGGCTCGATTAATTTCAAAAAGGAACTAACCTTTTAAACCCAACAAACCTTTTAGAATTGCCTAAAAGCAGTCGGCTGCCCTTTCGATTCAGTCGACTGAGGCATTAGTCGACTGATCAGTCGACGAGGTTGAACAGACATGTTATCAAACTGCAAACCAGTCGACTGCCCTCCCGACGCAGTCGACTGAGCCAATTGTAATTCTAATTAGTTTTGAACCTCAGTTGACTGTCCTGTGTAATCCAGTCAACTGCGCGACTGCGAAGAACACAGTAACGGCTAGTTAACTTCATTAATGAAGCATTTAATGCTCACAAACCACTTCCAACGGTTGAATTTCTTAGGGAAGCTATAAATACATGTATTTGAACTTCATTAATACCTCTTGATCAATCTAATTGAATTGAATTTTTAACATCCTCATTTATTGAGCCCTAGTTTGGTGAGATCATAAATACCATTGCTCTAGTCTTCAATTGTATATCTTGAGAGCATTCATTGTGAGCCTAAATCTGTATCTATCTACTCTATTGAGAGAGTTTCTTTTCTTGTAACAAATTCCATTCAAAAGAAGTTTGTATTGAGGGTTGATGTAACCCTTGTCCAAGTGAAGAGGTTGTTCTTCAAGTGGAGAGATTGTAAGGGTTTGATCTTCACCAAAAGAAGATTGAAATAGTGAAATCCTCAAGAGGTGTTCTTGAGGGGTGGAAGTAGGCCGTGGGGTGTGATTGCCGAACCACTTGAAAAATTAGTTTGCTTGTATCTCTTCCCTTATCTCTTTACATTTGCGTTTGAGTTTTTGTTTAATTTGTTATTAAATTCTAAAATTTTTAATTTCCACTAAAACCTTATTCACCCCACTCTAAGGTTTCCATATTTGGGCCAACAGAGGGCACTGACTGAAATCATACTAGAAAACACCGGCATGATAGTGTCAAGTTGGGCTAAGAGAACCAACCAGGCAAAGAAGGCAGTGCACGGACAACGGCTACTGGTACTCCGGTAGCTGAGGGAAGAGCAGGCGGTAACGATCGGTGTCCTGACGGCGAGGCTGTATAGGAGAGGCAGCAAAGGAGGGCAATTGGAGTAGGCGACGACATTGCGACAATATAGGGCACCGGTTGGTGGTTCGGTGGCGAATGGAGTGTGACAGTGGTGTAAGCCGAACATAGGGAGTGGTGGCAACGGTTGGTAGTCCGAGATTCGGCCACTCGGAGATCTGATGGAGGAGGCAAGACTGAGGAGGTGGTAGACAGAGGTCTGGCCTGTTGGAGATCCGATGGAGGAGGCTAGACAGTCGGAGGTGGAGGGAGCCGGACAGTAGAGGAGGTACTGAATGGAGGTCAGGCCGGTCGAAGGTCCAAAGGAGGTGGCCGGACTGAGGAGGTGGTGGACAGAGATACAGTCGGTCAGAGGTCTAACAAAGGAGGCCGGACGGTCGGAGGTAGTAGGCAGTTTGGTGGTCCGGGGAGCGGAGAGATGGTTGCCGTGTGACTGAAGCGGTCAGTTGGTGGTTCGACGGGCAGCGGTGTGCCGCTCTCCGGGATTGGCCGCTATGAAGATGACTCTGATGCCAAGTTAAAGTATTAGAGAGATAGTTGAGAGAATAATGCCAAGATGTATTATTGAGATGTCTGATAAACATTACAATGGCAAGCCTTTATATAGGCTAATGGAGAATCCTAATTAAGGGAAAGAATAGTACAACTAGGTAGTACAACTACAAGTACAATGTATCTGGACATGAATTTAGACTTATTATATTCTAACAATCTGGACCACCAGATCCTCCAAATTCCAAATCACCGGTACGTGATGTGTACACGTGGATTTTTTCAATATCAAATTTAGTTCTCAAATATTTTATTATTTGTAACGCATGTGTGACATTGATTGGAAACACTATCACAATATGTAGTATAACTTCTATCCCAAATAGGGCATCAACAAGTACTCCAATGCAACAGAAGTGCATATACCAACAATTAAGAGCTTTTCGGAATTATTTTCCAAATGCACGTTTGAGCCTAACGTTCGAAATGCATACCTTAATCTGTCTGGATTATTTAAAATGCACTTTAGAGTCCCAAAACCATGCTTTGCAGAAGTATGTCAGGAGGTGTTTTTGTCCAAACTTGATGCAGCAAAAAAAAAAAAAAAAAAAGCAATTCAATAATTTTTTGTAACGCCCACTGTGCCAAAATAATTAGGGCCTTTGTTTCATTCACTACAGATAAAGTGGTAGGAAAAAATAATAAATGCAAAAGGTACGGCCAATAAAAACTGATTCGTCAATGGACCACCCTGTACGAGTCTGCCCAAAGTGCCCATTGTTTCTACAAGGAGGCCCATTCAGTTCTTCACTTGTGGATAAAAATAAGCCAAGCATATGAGACCTCTTCAAACAAAAGTGTATTTTGTCGAGTCCAATACTTGGCTCACAATCTTCCTATAATTTTGTGTCTATCTCTTTTTTAGTGGATATTGTAGGATTCACTGATATTATGAGACCTATAAAAGAGAGATATACACAAAAGAGAGGTTGTGAGCTAAGTATTACTCTTTTAAGAATGATGGTATATAGGAGGATTCTAAGATGGTAGTCAGGCGTCCTTATAAAGATTCAAAATCAGTACGAACTGTTCTTTATAAGATCGGTTTACTTATAAACTACGGAGTATAAAATTGCTTCCGAATATTTCAAAACAGTCCCTAATACTCGTTATGTGAATAACTTATTAATCAACTTGAAAATAATCTCAAATGAGAAGAACTGAATGGTTTTGCTATTAATCAAATCCAGTGTTTGGAAGAAAAGAAATGTTCCTTCGGCTAGGTATGTAATGGAAAATATTTTTAGTGTACTTTTCATAGGGTCCGTTTGGTACACCTTTTGCTTTTGTAAATCTATTGTAAATTTCTGTAATTGACTCATATTTTTATTTATTTATTTATTATTATATTTTTATTTTTTTATGATTAAATCACATAATTTAATTTGTAAAATAATTTCATTTTAGCTTTTAGACTTTTATAGTAATCTCTTATGAACTTCAGAATCTGTCGGATGTCGCCACACACCCTCATTCTGTTCTAAGATGATATTGATATATTTGTATAAGTACACATACATAACACATACGTGGCACATACAGGAACTTGCTACTAGTAATTCATGATTTGTATGTCCAGAGGTGCTTCAATTAAGGCTTTTAATGAAATTTTGTAATTTCCACTATGCCCAATTAATTATGGTTTTTGCTTCATTCAGCTCGATTTCCTTGAACGAATAAAGTGGTCAAAAGGTAGTCAATGCGCAAGAACAGCCAACCCAAATTGACCTTAAATATATAAAGCTGATTTAGTAATAAACCACTAATTATGAGTCTCCTCAAAGTGTCCATTGTTTCAAACTTTCAACAAAGAGTAATGCTATGCATCGTAATTTTTTTTTTTTTTTCAAAAAGTGTTTTTTAAGATATGATAGTGGATTCCTCTTAATTAATGGTAAAATTATTTTAATATTAATCAATTAAAATTAATTGAACTCACTGCTACATATGATAAGAAATACTCTTGAAAAAATAATTACACTCTTGAAAAAATAATTGAAAAAACATAGCATTGCTCTTCAACAAATATAGGCCCATTTAGTTATTCATTTGTGGATAGAAATAAGTGCATTTTGTCAAGTCTCTTGCTGTTAAGACTGGTACTAGTCAATACCAACCTTCCTTTACAAAATTGGTTCAAACAAAGGTGTATTTTGAAAGAGTAATTCTTTGGGTATATGAGAGTTATACAAAAAGAGTATATATAAATCTTTTGTATCTATCTCTCTCTTAGTAGGGTCCATTGATATTGTAGGGTCCACTGACATAGTGAGGTTCACAGAAGAGAGAGAGAGACACATTCTAGTTTATGTATACTCTTTTTTATGTAACTCTTATGTGCTCAAAGAATTACTCATTTTGAAATTGACTTACTCTTGTCCTTTTTGTCTGAGATGTTATTGGTATATGTGTACGTACAAATATATATTCACAACACATATGACATATATATGAATTACTGGTATCTTAGAACCAAAAAAATAAAATAAATAAATTGAACTGAAGTGTTATCCGTGCAAAAAAATTGCAGGAAAATAAGAAACAAATCCAACAATATAAAAAGGGTTTTTGAAATTTAGGATAATAGTCCTTTTCAGTTCTTTTGTGACCAATATTGAGAGAGAAAATCAAAACCTACCTCCATAGTTTTGATAGGTGATATTTATTATTATTATTATTTTTATTTTATTTTGTTTTGGCTTTGGGCCTCTTAACTATTGATAGGACAATAAAATTGGTTATGGCCCTTTACATTGATCACGAAACATGACATCCAATTTCTTGCAAGCATCTATGTGAAAAATGAATTTGGTACGGAGTACTTTTTTTGAGAGGAATGAGTTTCTATAGAAGAACCTAGTTTTCATCTTAAATTTCTTGATGATTAATGCTATGTTTTTCACATTTAAAAAAAAAAAAATATTTCTCAATATATGTGGTAGTGGGTTACTCTTTATTAATTGTAGGATCACTTCAACATCATTCAATTAAAATTAATTGAGCCCACTGCCACATGTGTTGAAAAACACTTTTAAAAAGAAAAAAAAATTGGAAAGCATAGCATTACTCTTTCTTCATTAGAGAGTCTAATTAGACATTTGTCAATAATTCATTGTATGTCATTCAATAATTCACGGTTTTTCTTTCACATTACATATTCACTATATTTTTGGCAAAATGACGAGACCTACTTCCATCCCAATTACAAATTTGTAGGATTGTGATAAAACTGTTTTTTGTTTTTTTTTTTTGTTTAAATTTATAATGGGGGACGGGGATTTGAACATGTGTCTAAAGAGATTGTGAAGTCTTATGAGTAGTGTGGTTGACTTATAAAATATCATATGCTCACTTGTAACTTGAGCTAAAGCATTTTGGGCCGTGTTATTAGGCTCTTTCTCTAGAATACTTGATAACGATATCGTGTATTTTTGTGGAAAAGATTGTGATGTCCCACATTGGTTAAGTTAGAACAATGTGACTGACTTATAAAACACCACAAACATGCTACTAGTAATTTTGACTTACAGAGTATTTGGCAACAACTTTTAAAGTACATATGTCATGCCCCGGAACCACTCAGATGATCCTAGGATACGTGGCACGCCACCAAGGCTCGCCCCAAGTCATTAAAGCTGCGAAAATCATAATAATAAAAGTTTCGATCAAAGAACTCAACACACTATTTTAATTTTCAAGGGTTTGAACACATATACCCAAACACATCTTGCCAAAATCTGTTTTCAAAAGTAACATTTTTGTAGGTCAAAGGGTCCCCAAAGATACCCCCTCGCCTAATTAGAAGTTACAGAAATACAACCTCGTCTCATAACCAATCAATATAATACGTCCCCTGTATTACAAGAATTTAAGCCACAATCATTTTCTACACAAATCTAAATAAATAATTGATTACAATATTTCACTAATTTAATTTATTGAACATAAATCTAATAAGTAGAAATTCAATTATAATCCCACGCCCACGAATGCTCACCAATTCCATTTCTTTCCTTTTTGAGCTCCACCTTGAGCACCTACGATGGTTATTCAATAACCACTACAATATATAAGCTATATGCTTGTGAATAACACTAATTATGCACATGGATAATAAACATGCTCAATTTCATTTCACTACAACCAACTATAGTCTCCGAAAATTACTAGTTCACTTCCACCACTACCAACTAGTCCGCGGCTCCACTCTCTAAGCCCACGTGACCTAGTTATGACCCACGCCTCACGTGCAGTCCCATAGGCCTCTGGCGGCCGTGGTCGTCACCACATCGATTACCTCATGGTGGTATAGAACTAGCAATCCCATTGACCCAAATAAACAACTTAACATGCTCACATAATTCATTACACCGTGCTTTCACAATCAAATTGGGCATAATTTAACCACATAAATTTTGCCCATTAATACACTAATAGGCTTTATTAAGCTTATTTAACATGCTTTTACATCACAAATGAACTTAAACATGAAACCATCCATATATCATAATTAATGTCACTCACCTCCTGAAAATCGCCCCTAAACTTGAGATTAGAGTCCTATTATGCTTCAGGAATAAATCCTACATATATATAATAAATTATAAGCGATCACCCTAAAATGGGTCACGGAAAAACTGTTACTAAACTCAATAAAATTGGTACCAAAACGTTAAACTCACCTCCACAAGTCCGAATATATATGTAGCCTGTTTTGAAAACCGACATTGTTAAACGCGTCAATCGGCGACGAAGGCGTCGCCGTCAACGTGAATCTCCTATATCTCTCTGCGTGCATGTGTTGGCAAAAATCAAGATGTAGAAGATGGTGAGTCATCTTCTAAGGTGTCCTATATATATAAATTCCCATTTTTATTATGAAACCCCCACTAGTTTATTAATTTTGCAATTATACCCCTACTATTTGTTAAACTATATTAAAACTATCTCAAATCTAAATGGGTATTTGTCTATGTCTCGCATGGGTCCCATATAATTAAATGAAGTTACTAATTAACCTACTAATTATACAACGTGTTCAATTCGTGCTCACAAAGGTACACCTAATTGACCCCAAAAGCGGTCACTATCTAATAACATGATATCATTAACAATAAAACAATAAATTATTTAAGCCTTAATAAACAGATAAGCACATAAGGTGTTCCACACATAATGTCACATCTCAACTGGGACCCACCAACACATGTCCCAACTTGGGATTGCCAAACTGGCCATAACTGGGTTCCCAACTGGACACCCATAAACAACTTAGTGGGTCAAGGCCCACATCTCACAAATACTCAAATCATCATTAAATGATTAATAATGCATGCTAAATATTATTAAAATAATCTGCGGGAGCGGGTGTTACAACATAACTAATTATGGAACTCTAAAAGCTAAGATGAAATCGTTTGACAAACCAAATTCTACTATTTAATTGCTAGAAAATGTGAGTCAATCGCAAAAATTGCGTTTGACTTAAGGTACATTAGAAAGTTTAAGCCATTTTTTTTTTTATAATTTTTTGTTACGATTGAATTACAAAAATAAAAGTTGTTACAACTGGGTCATAGTTTTGCACTAATATAGTTTTGGAGCTTAATTAATTGGTTAAACAATAAAACCAACTTTCAACCGCCATTTTAATTAGCAAAATGGTCAAGGCACAAACCACACTCCCACCTACTTTTGGCAACTACTTTACCAATTGCTTGTTCTTTAAATGTTTGTGTGCTGGTTAATTAATTACGGAGTGAGATGACAAATAATGGTATGTTACGCATCTCAGATTTAGGTTCACCGTGGGCCATTCAAAATTGAGTGAAGATAGCTAGGTACACCAGTTTCAGACACTTAAATGGTTTGTCTCCTGATGTGGACTTCTTTAATTAGAAAATAAAAATCACTTCAAGTTTAGATTTTATTTCAAAATCGTCATTGACACATCAGCAAATAAAACGTTTAGGTGTCCCACGCTGACGTACTTAGCATTTTCCTTCAGAATTACTTCTATGATCAACAACTCGAGTACACAACTAAAATAGAGTTTGCCTTTTCTATTTCTTTTTTTTTATATAATTATTTTATAATTATTTTTTTCTTTCTTTTTTTTTATTAGATTATTAGGGGAATTAGCTGATAGTATAAAACATGCATTGAGTTTTAACAATAAAGCTTAGTTTGTAAAATTTATCATTACCATTGGGTACAGATTTGAGAACTGCAACATTACTTTGAGCTCAAAGGTTAAAAACTAAAACAAAAAGTTCCTACATCAGGAGGAATCAAACTCAAAATATGGTACTCCCTCCGTCCCATAATAAGTGTCCACATTTCCTTTTTTGGATGTCCCACAATAAGTGTCCACTTTCTTAAATTGGCATATAGCATTTACTTACTTTCCAAAACTACCCTTATAATAAAGACAAAGTAGCATTTATTTGTGGCCTCAAAACAAGCAAAAAGTCAAACACCCATCACATCTAAGGGCAAAATTAGAAAGTGACCATTTCATGAACCAAAAAAACTAAAATAATACAACTTTCTTAAACAATGTGCAAAATAGAAGTGGACACTTATTATGGGACGGAAGGAGTATGTATTTAGCAATCTGCATACCAACTGGCTACTCTAATAATTTTAATTTTTTTAAAATATTAATCTTTGCATAAAAAGCTCCATTAGATATCATAATCAATCCTACTGTATACTAAAGTATAAAATATTATTTAAAAAATTAAAATACAAGTCTAACTGCAACAACCTTAAGCTTATAGACGAAAGTATAGAGTAAAAACATAAATGCAAATAATAAGATAGCTCAACAAAATTTTATCAGTACATATGAATCAGCCTCAATTCATGAGACTTGTACATGAAGACAAATTTGGATGAAAAGTTCAAGAAATTTCAATCTTATGGTTGACATTTTTAATTTTTTTGAGAATTCAATTTTCCTTTGTTTCTATCAAACTTATTGTGAGTAAATATTGGATGCAAGGGGACCACATTATTTGGCATAACAATACAAATAGTGTTAGGGTAAGTCTATTGTAAAAAGCTTCTTATATGAGAAGGGGGGTTTTATGAGAATCTAACCATAAGATTCTCAAGAATATGAAAATGCATTTATTGTTAAATTTTTATCTAACGGTTAAAATTCACTTTCTCATACGAAAAGCTACTATAGACATGCCCATAGTGTTAACCAAATAACAATACAAATAGTATTATTCTTGGTTGGAAGAAATAGGGGGACGAATGAATAAACTAAAGAATGTGTTGGTTAGTGACACCACGTCATTGAGATTTGAGATAATGAAGGTATTGGATTTATCCTTTTTTGGAAAAAAAAAATTAGTGAAAAATCCCTGAAAGTGACTCTTAAGAGTTTAGGGTCTAAAAGATTTCTTAATTTATCAAAAAAATCCCTATAGTTAAAACTTATATTTGGTAAACATCCCTAGACTAAATATTCTCTCTCTGACTGAGATCTGGGTCGATCTGTCGCCACCACCACAGAGCCACCGCCCTCTGCCACCCCCACCACCACCATGATCGCGAGTCATTGCCAACCACCACCACTATCCCCAGTCCCCGCCACCACTACTGCCATTGTTACAGCCACCACATTCGGCTATCTCCAACGAGCTCGAGCCAGATCTGGCAATATCTGATAAGCTCGAACTAGATCCAGAAATCTCCACGTTAGTTGCAAATTTTACAAATATTAAGTGAAATTTCACTTTTTTTTTTTTTTATATCAAGTGAAATTTTACTTAATTGTATACACCCAATATGTATATACTTGTATTTATCAAGACTTTTTTCAATATTTTTTAGACTTAAAAGTCTAAGAGTTTGTTCTTCATTCTCTAGAACAATATCTTGTTCTACAGTTTTAATATGATCTTATGAAATAAAAGAGAAATTTCCTCTTTAATAAATCTTTTAAAGTAAAATTTCACTTGATATATATAAAAAAAAAAAAATAAGTGAAATTTTACTCTTTTTTTAGTCGCCGGAGGTGGTGGGGTGGTCGCCGGAGATGGTGGGGGTGGTGGTCGGAGGTGATGATAATAGTGGTTAGAGTTAGATGAAGAAAATGGGGGCATTTTAGTCAAAGAAATAAGGGGAGGACTTATCCTTAATGATAAATATAAATTGTCCTTAATATTAAAAAATCTTATGAATTAGTCCTTTCCACTCACCATCTCTATTTTTTTAATTGTGTTTCACGACCACCATAGACTTATGTGACACATAATCCGTACCACTATATGATGCTATGAGTAATATTTGGGACACTAATAAATTACACTAATACTTATACTCATACTTTATTTCTCTTTTAGTGACACTTAGGACCCGTAGTGGATTCTATAGTACCACTAAAAAAAAAAGAGTGTAAGTAATAATAAAATTTGTTAGTACCCTTGCATTGATGTTGCTATATGGATGTGAATTACTGATCGCAGTTTTATAGGCCTCAGGCTCAGAGTCTCTCGACTTTTGTCACATAATAATTTCTTCCACCTTGGGTGTCCCATATACTCTCACGAATCACATTGTCAGGCATGTGATGTGGTCTCCTATAAGTACGTGGTACATCACTTTTTATTGCACTAAATAGTGTGTAATAAAAATGTGACAGTGACACTTTAGCAGTAAGTTATTCAATTATTGATCCGAATCATCACGATAAATAAGAATACAATAGTCTGGTTAATAATGCATTTTCATGTGACAAGTGGTCCAAATAATGTGAAACATATATATGTATATATATATTTGATCAAATGATAAAACTCCCTTGTTGATTTGAACTACCACATAACCTATGCTCTTAAATTATACATTAATTTTAAAGAATTTATAATTCCCAAATTTGATTCTCATGTATTTTGTTAGTTGTACCACTTGTAATATTACGTGATACTACTAACCATTGTTGTAGTGGGGTAATGTTTGTGGCACAAATAAATTCCACAAACAAGGTGGAAATCGTGTATGACAATAGGGGCCCACTAATTTTTGAACTCTAAACTTAACTCCACACACACAAGCGATGTTTGAAGTGGTCAGCGGTCGCTGGTGGTGGTGGTGGTGGCCCAATGATGACTGTTGGTGGCGGGCCACCACCACCATCCATCAACAGTCATCATGGGCCACCAACAGTCATCACGGACCACCACTACCACCCCCTAACACTGACCATCTCAAACATCACATGTGTGTGGGGTTAAGCTTAGAGTTCAAAAATTAGTGGGCACCACCACCTGCCACATATCATTTCCACCTTATTTGTAGAATTTGTTTGTGCCACTAACATTACCCACGTAGTATATGGTACAACTGTTAACTCACGTAGCAACAAATTTGAAACTTCTCCGAATCTCACCTTTATTAGCCGGTGTAACACATCCTAGTGAAGTGTGAACATCATCAAAATGATTTAACCAAGTGAAAGAACTTCCCAAGGCTTAACCCCTAAGGATTGTTACAAAACTGATCACCAAACTTCTATAACAGCAAATCGTGGAATCGCACAACTTTGGGGATTCGAACCCACACGAAAAATATTGAGTATAGATCTGTCACAGCCCGGTCCCATAATAGCGGAACCGAAGCCCGTGGCACTCCACCGAGGCTAAACCAATTCATTAACGTTCCCAAAATTAGGTTTGAAGAACACACGCAGCGGAAAAACAAACACATTTTAAAAACCCGAGGTTCAGTCGACTGCTCAGTCAACGGGAGAAGGCAGGGAATTAATAGCAATTCCAGTCGACTGAGGCTGGGGGTCCAGTCGACTAATGAGGGGCCCAGTCGACTGCTTTTGCTAAAATAAGAAGCAGTAGCTAACAGATACAGGGGTTCAGTCGACTGAACACAGGACCAGTCGACTGCTCCCCTGGCAGCAGCCCAATCTGCAGAATTTCAAGTTTAAAAGCTTTCTAACTTTCACCAATGTTCAACCACGCATTTCCAAAAGCACTCCAAAGAAATCTTAACTGTATTAAAGCATTACCAAACATAATTACAACATGTTATAGTCCATTACAACGTTCTAGACCCATTCTATCATACGAAGTCAAACATAAGTTAAGACAATAAAAAAAATTCTTATTACAACATTTCTAGGATCCCAAAACTACAAGATTAACATTCAAGTTGCCTCACAAGCGAACTCCCAACCCACGTACTCACTTCTGCGATTCCTCGCCAGCATCTACACCTGAAATGGTTATTTGAATAACCACACATATTCGATTTGTTTAAGCTAATGCTTAGTGAATAAAACAACATATGCACATGAATGATAAACATGTCCGCATTCACATCTCTACATTTCATACTAGTCGCCGGAGACTCACGTGCCCGTCCATACTCCCAATCCGCGACTCCTCGCCAATAAGTCCACGCGAAAGGGTAAGGCCCACGATTCTTCTCTTCAATCGTGCGACCTTAATGCCTATATCGGCTCCACAAAATGGCACGGTGACCACGTGCTCCTTCTGACCCACATAAGCAACTTAACATGCTCAAATACATATCACCATGCTCGCGGTAATCAAAACATATCACCGTGCTATTGAGCCTACTTATCAATATAAATGCCCAATATGAACTACACAAGATATCTCTATGAATTAATACATGCTATTCAAACATAACATGAATACATGCCAAGAAATCATTCCAAAACATAGTTGAATCACTCACCTCCAAATAACGCTCCTATAATACGATCCAAAGAAAACCCATGCACAAAGAACGTGCAAAAGTCCGTCTAGTACAATTCCTATGGATCAAAGTTCCATTTATCAACTTTTATGAAAAATTCTAGAAAACAACTTTTCGGAAAACTTAGCCAAACAGGCCCTAATAGGTATCAAAACGAAGCTCTTACCTCGAGGAGCTCGAATATGAAATTTGGGAGAAAACAGACTGACGGAAGGTCGTCGTTTGGCGTCGCAAAGCTCTAAGCAACTAAATCTCTCTCTAGCCCCTTTTTTGGCCTCCTTCTTGAGTTTTAGGTTAAGACTTATGAAAAATCTAAGTTCATCTCTATCTATATATAGGCAACACTCTCGGGAATTACGTTTACCTCCCCACGAGTTTTTCCAAACTCCTAATCAGTCTCTGAAACTTTCTATACAGTTTATTCATAGCTTTACGAGTGAAACCTCAAAATTATAAAAGTTTTCGACTAAGTTTCGTTTGGTCGCTAAAATGCGAATTTCTATATGACGTTTCCGAAGTTGCTAATTAGCCTACCAAATTAATAGTGTGTTAATTCGTTCTCACCAGGATACTAAATCTAACATCAGAAATATATTCTAAGCCAGAAAATAATACAGATATTGAAATACACAGGTAAACATTTATTTTCAGATAAACATTTAAAACGTTCCACAGTGACCGTCTCATACTCGGAGAGACTTCACAAACAATAAATCCTCAATCACAATAGTTTCAAAGGGTTCTCTAATACAGACACCCAAATCAACTCGTGAGTCAAAACTCACTCAACCATGTGTCATAAGACACGCCACATCACATTATCATGCATGACAATGTAATGCAAATGTAATAACACAAATGCGGGTGTTATAATACTCTCCCCCTTAAAAGAAGTTTGTCCCCAAACTTGTACCTCATGTCTCAAAAAGGTACGGATACTGAGTACGCATCTCATCTTCTCAAGTTACTAAGACTTCACGCAAGTACTTCCAACATTTGCCACATACACAATCCACTCCACTGAGATGACACAATCTCATGAGGAAAATAAATCCTCAGGCTCTTAAGGAAAATAAATCCTCAGAGTCCCCGCCTCAATCTGATAGAAGATTCAAACAGAATCCTAGCAGTACCCCAAAGCATCTCGATTAATGAGAACATCGATGCCTGAGTAGAACTTACTCAATAGTCAAACCTGACACTAAATCACATCACGACGTCACCACGTCCACTCACATATCCTTTCATCGTACTTATCACATATGCTTTTCGAAACCCAAAGGTTATATCCCAATCACCAAAACGAAGGAAGTAACGCATCTCCCTTCACCTATCTTTCTTGTTGACTAAAAGTCGTTGACATTACGTCTCAACTGTTAATATCTATACACGATTCTTCATCCTGAAGTGAACCACAACTGAGTACTATCACACATATATACCCCGTCGATAAGTCAATGCTTCAATCAATGGTTTCACATACTATAGATTTAATCTCTTACTCTGCTAATCACCAAACCACTTGTAGCGCTATAATGAATTTCAAACGACTCCCAAGTTCTTATTATTTCATTCAATTTAACAAATCCCGTACTATACTTTCAATCACACGTGCCTCATCAGATACTATTCAGATTTCGAGCTTACATAACATCCCAAATCACTCACCATGAGGTCAAACATATTCATCATTTAGCTCTCCAAAGTCTGCACTCGAACTACTGCCGTTTGAAATAGAAAATCATACCTAATAGTTTTGATTTAGAACTTTCATCAAAGTCAAACACATTTCTTTTAGGTTGTTCTTTTAAAACAAATAGATTTAAAATTACGCATAACACTTCATCTCCTTCTCAACATAATTACTCCCAATATACATCATAACGAATAACATTGTAAATCAAAATTGGCTTACTCAGTCATATACCTACCACAGAGTTCATCAACACGTATTCCCATGCTCAGAACATATCTTGTTCCTGTCTCAACCCTTGACCATTCACGATCCATTTTTATTTACATAGTGTACACACACCCAGAGCCAATTATTTTTCTATCGACAATCTCAACAACAATGTACTCCATTCTCATCTCATACCTCACTCGTATACTATCCTTTGGTCTATTAGTCCATGTAGATCCACCACTATTTACGTAGTTATACGACTCCATGAGTCTCTAGTGTTTCACTTCCACCCTCACACAAGCTCATACCAAGCGTACTCATGTATCGCAATTCTTACTGAATTTCCGACTGCCCTTTACACTGAACATATATTCCTTGTATAACATCTCAAGGTTCCATACCTTATTTAACGATTTAGTATTTCATAACTCTAGTCAACTTGACTTAATTCCAATTCAGGTTCTCTAATCCTTTATATTTGCCATTCTGATCTCAATTTCATTGTTCACGAAGAACTTGCTGTCCTAAGTATTTCATACTATTCCCGTAACCATCTGAAGACAATTTAATAATTTGGTCTTCCCAATCAAGTACCATAGTCTCACTGTGTTTGATAAATTTCTTATCGACTTTCAATTCACATACCTTTCGTGACAATACTCAAGTCAACTCGTTTAACATCACTACTTCCAACTTACTAATTCCAAGTGTACAACATTTCACTAACCCTTTTTCTTTAGAATTTCCAAGTTGATAATCTACTCACGTAGAACTCATTCGTTTGACGACCACCGTTTTGTCTAAAGCACTAAACATACCATGTCCCACCACGATACTCGTCTTCCAAAGTCTACTTGATACCTAATCACAAGTATTTAAAATAAATTTTCTTACTCAACGAAAGTTTTATTTTAAAATATTTTAAACACTTTAAAATTTTCTTAGGGTGGACTTCGACAGTCTCAAAACTCTCCAACCTTGTTGGAATCCAGGACGACTGAGACAACATTCCATTGTATCTACCATTGTCCTTTAATCGCTTTACAATCCTACTATCATATCTGATAATGTACTCAACGTGCTGCCATGTCTTCTTCTCATTCTTACCGTTTTTATTTACTTTCTCATCAAAGATTCATCTTCCCATTTTACATTTTCATTTCTCTAACTTAACTTACCCAAAGTCTCTTTACTCTATCCACTTTCACAATTGTTCTTGGTCAGTATCGTAATAATTATCGTACTCCAACTTCCAGTTGGCAATCACTTGCTTCAGAAACCCAAAGATGTTTTAAAAGTATTAGAAGAAAAGGTTTTCGTTTTATTTTGAAAATACATTCAAAATCCAAGTTCGAGGTCGCCCGTACTACAACTCTCTGTGATAACAACCTTTGCTACAATCTCCCTATCCAGGTCCTCCCATCTCCATGTTATCCAAATATCCACTCGATTCCTCTGAATCGCTTATCACGTTCCATAATTCACACTTATCTTTTACTTCCAGCCTCCTATTCCTACTTCCTTTATTCTATCTATTCTGACAAACCACTGCAAAACACTAGGGAACCTTATTACTCTTCATTTCTGTCCATTTACGCTTCATCAAGAAATTCTACAGTTTCTCCTTCAACCCATATCGTCCTTATCGTTACATCTATACGCACATAATCATCAAGTCTAAGTAACCACTCCCGAAGTATGTCATCAATTAAACTTCTACCAACTGTAGTTTCAAACTGTCAAAGTATACTCTATCATTCCCGTTCTTAACCCCTCCTCTTAGGTCAGTCCTCCAATCCCAACATTTTCACGCATACAATCGATCAAGTAGCATTCACTTCTAATCCTCATACCACATCCAAATCTACCTTGGTACCATTCGAAATCAGGTTCAGTTGAGAGATTCCTCAATAACCACAATACTCATAGCTCGTTAAGATATATCTCAATTCCCAATACATAACACAAGATAGGTTGAGAGATTCCTCAACCGTCCAATACATACCGTAAGATAGGTTGAGAGATTCCTCAACCATCCAATCGTCTCAATGACGTACAATAAGTTGAAAAAAATTCTTCAACTACCTGACATACACCGTATATACCGTAAGATACATCATAAGATAACCTCGTACGATTGTACCATAGGTTAACACCGTAAGATAAGGTGAGAGATTCCTCACCGACCCCATACGCTAGCAAGACATATTGCTGGACTATCTTTCCATCACAAAAGCCATATCACAAAACCCAACTGTTCATCCTTATTCTCTTACATCCCAATGATCAACCAATGTCTGAAACAGAACTCTTATCAATCAATCTTAATCCCAAAACTTCACTACGAACAATTTTCTTCATTTTCTAAGTGGACTATGCAAAAATCTCCTTTGACGTACTATTTAAACTCCGTTCTCGGTTAGATCCCTCAAATGACACTCGTCACTATCATGGAAAACATCCACCGATTCGATCAAAACCATTTTCTTTTCGCTTAGAAATTCCATTGTTCATCAATACCAAAATATCATCTTTCCTTCTTGCCACAACACGCGGTCTATTATAACTTATGATAACGTCATCTCATCATACAGTTCCACATTCGGATGATTCAACCGATTCACAAATGCATAAATAATATGCATGTATGGCAATAACATAATCATGTATGTATAACAACATACCATATGCATCAAACATCTCTAATATGTATGGATGCAATTTAGAACATGTGACAATTCACTCAACACTCCACTCGTCGTCGAACGTTCCCAAGGCTCTAAACTTATGCTCTGATACCACTAAATGTCACAGCCCGGTCCCATAATAGCGGAACCGAAGCCCGTGGCACGCCACCGAGGCTAAACCAATTCATTAACGTTCCCAAAATTAGGTTTGAAGAACACACGCAGCGGAAAAACAAACACATTTTAAAAACCCGAGGTTCAGTCGACTGCTCAGTCGACGGGAGAAGGCAGGGAATTAATAGCAATTCCAGTCGACTGAGGCTGGGGGTCCAGTCGACTGATGAGGGGCCCAGTCGACTGCTTTTGCTAAAATAAGAAGCAGTAGCTAACAGATACAGGGGTTCAGTCGACTGAACACAGGACCAGTCGACTGCTCCCCTGGCAGCAGCCCAATCTGCAGAATTTCAAGTTTAAAAGCTTTCTAACTTTCACCAATGTTCAACCACGCATTTCCAAAAGCACTCAAAAGAAATCTTAACTGTATTAAAGCATTACCAAACATAATTACAACATGTTATAGTCCATTACAACGTTCTAGACCCATTCTATCATACGAAGTCAAACATAAGTTAAGACAATAAAAAAAATTCTTATTACAACATTTCTAGGATCCCAAAACTACAAGATTAATATTCAAGTTGCCTCACAAGCGAACTCCCAACCCACGTACTCACTTCTGCGATTCCTCGCCAGCATTTACACCTGAAATGGTTATTTGAATAACCACACATATTCAATTTGTTTAAGCTAATGCTTAGTGAGTAAAACAACATATGCACATGAATGATAAACATGTCCGCATTCACATCTCTACATTTCATACTAGTCGCCGGAGACTCACGTGCCCGTCCATACTCCCAATCCGCGACTCCTCGCCAATAAGTCCACGCGAAAGGGTAAGGCCCACGATTCTTCTCTTCAATCGTGCGACCTTAATGCCTATATCGGCTCCACAAAATGGCACGGTGACCACGTGCTCCTTCTGACCCACATAAGCAACTTAACATGCTCAAATACATATCACCATGCTCGCGGTAATCAAAACATATCACCGTGCTATTGAGCCTACTTATCAATATAAATGCCCAATATGAACTACACAAGATATCTCTATGAATTAATACATGCTATTCAAACATAACATGAATACATGCCAAGAAATCATTCCAAAACATAGTTGAATCACTCACCTCCAAATAACGCTCCTATAATACGATCCAAAGAAAACCCGTGCACAAAGAACGTGCAGAAGTCCGTCTAGTACAATTCCTATGGATCAAAGTTCCATTTGTCAACTTTTATGAAAAATTCTAGAAAACAACTTTTCGGAAAACTTAGCCAAACAGGCCCTAATAGGTATCAAAACGAAGCTCTTACCTCGAGGAGCTCGAATATGAAATCTGGGAGAAAACAGACTGACGGAAGGTCGTCGTTTGGCGTCGCAAAGCTCTAAGCAACTAAATCTCTCTCTAGCCCCCTTTTTGGCCTCCTTCTTGAGTTTTAGGTTAAGACTTATGAAAAATCTAAGTTCATCTCTATCTATATATAGGCAACACTCTCGGGAATTACGTTTACCTCCCCACGAGTTTTTCCAAACTCCTAATCAGTCTCTGAAACTTTCTATACAGTTTATTCATAGCTTTACGAGTGAAACCTCAAAATTATAAAAGTTTTCGACTAAGTTTTGTTTGGTCGCTAAAACGCGAATTTCTATATGACGTTTCCGAAGTTGCTAATTAACCTACCAAATTAATAGTGTGTTAATTCGTTCTCACCAGGATACTAAATCTAACATCAGAAATATATTCTAAGCCAGAAAATAATACAGATATTGAAATACACAGGTAAACATTTATTTTCAGATAAACATTTAAAACGTTCCACAGTGACCGTCTCATACTCGGAGAGACTTCACAAACAATAAATCCTCAATCACAATAGTTTCAAAGGGTTCTCTAATACAGACACCCAAATCAACTCGTGAGTCAAAACTCACTCAACCATGTGTCATAAGACACGCCACATCACATTATCATGCATGACAATGTAATGCAAATGTAATAACACAAATGCGGGTGTTATAAGATCGCTCAGGCAATCCGGGTTTGTCCTACCATCCACTGTGCTTAATTGCACCCGAATGGCTGACCCAAAAACTCAAACTAGCCACTCCTTAGTTGACACTAGGAAGCCTTACCTGCGAAGCTGCACCATCGAGTTATAGTCAGCATCAACTTGACTCGACACGTGCACGAATCCCACAAGATACAAACTAGGTAAATCAAAGAATTGAGTGTGATTTGAATTCAAACCAACATCAAATTCTAAATACAATTTATTCAACTACTTGAGATTTTGTTGGGAATGGGCCCACAATCACAACAAGAAAAACCACATCCACAAATATGGAGATAGATAGAACAAGAACGACACAACCACAAAAGAAAAAATCAAGCAAACCAACACAACAAGATTTAAATGTGGTTCGGCCCAACAATGCCTATGTCCACGTGCAAATGTGTTCACCTCGATTAATAATAAAGATAACAAGCACTCAAGACCTCACGTGTATAACTCTCCAACCAAGTTATATGACACACACAATTGCTAGAAACTAATCTATCACTCACTAGTTTGCAGTCCTCTGTTGTGTATGTAGAAGATTTCCAACCTATCTTATGACAACCAATCTTATGAATCCCTTGAATAAGTCTCATATTTATATAGATTGTAAAGTCCCAATCCTAATTGTAATAGAATTTACCCTTATGATAAGTCTTATACAATAAGATACTCTCACAAACATTCTTATATAAATTAAATAACTTTTACCATCAAGTGAATCCTTATTTCATAAACAAATCACAAAATAAAAAATTAAATCATAATTTGAAAATAACTTCACTAATAAAATTTTGGACACAATCCGAACAGATTTGTCATTTCAAGCTATAGCTCGCTCGTTATAGGCAGCATCATGATCCATTCACCAATCACCCTCCACGTTTTCCACCCTCTCTTGAATATGAATATAATTATTCTCATACTGTGGTCGGGACATTAATCACATCACCCTTTGATTGTCCTCAAGATCACAGCCACAAATCAGAGAAGGCCATTGTTCTGTGGGTCCCACATCGGCGTGAATACCTATTCTATGGCTTGATGGCTGATTGAACTCAAAGTGGACAAAATAGAGGTGCAGGGTAATTTGGGAAATACACACGAAATGCCGTTGCACCCATTTTAGAGGCTGTTTGGGAAGCAAATTGGTTTTGTGGTTCATAAGAGTGACTTTCCAAATTTAAGTAATATTTAGTAAGTGCCAAATTCTTGAATAAAAGTCGATGAAAAAGTGAAAACTAATTCTTTATCAAACTAACATAATTATAGTTTCCAAAACAATCCACTATAACCTTGGAGGCTGTTTTGGCAAGTAAAGAGCCAAAGAGATGTTCCGTGGTTCATATATAAGTGAACTGATTTTACAAATTCGTATTAATTTTTTGCACAAAAGTAGGTTTCTAGCTTAATACTAGTTAATACTCTCTAAAAAATAATTGTTTGTCAAATCAACATAAAACTTTTGATTCTCACAAATAACTTGGATAGAAAATGTGAGAGAGACTTGGACTAAAACTGATCAGATTTTAAACCTTCAGCAAAAAAAAAAAAAAAAAAAAGATCAGATTTTAAACTTTCACAAACACACCCTTACGTGGAGAAAGTCACAATATTTGCTTTTATCTCCCTCTCTCCCCTCTCTCTCTCTCTCTCTCTCTCTCTAATTTCCGAGCTCTGTCCTGATTAAGGGAAGGACGGAGAGAGAGAGAGTGTGTGTGGAAGACAGTAAGAGATACATAAGGAGAGCTGCCCAAAAATCTCCATCTTTTTTCTCTCCTTCATCTCTCTCTCTATCTCCCTCTCTCTCTCTCTACAATATCCAACAGCACCAAGAGCCAAAGACTCCATCTTTCCCACATTTCTATCGCCATGATCTCACTCAACGGTAGCAGTTTCCTGGTAAATTTTCGAAACCCATTTCGTCAATCTCAATTTCAGACCTACCGCTTCAACAGATTCGATCGAAAATCACTTTTCCAATTTTGGGTCTATTCAAGCACACAATTTTAAAAACACACGTACTGCATTTCAATCTTTTTATTTTTCCCAGAAATTCACAACTCTTTATTCCAATGTCTAAATTTTTGGACTCAAATTCCTATAAACTTTTGAAACCCATTTCGTCAATCTCAATTTCTGACCTACTCACTTCAACAGATTGGATCGAAAATCAAATTTCCATTTTTGGGTCAATTCAAAGCTCAAAATTCAGAACTCTAATTTTTCAGTGTGTAAATTTTTGGACTCGAATTTCAATAATTTTTTTGCTGATTTTTCGCAGAACAACTCACTTTCTGGGGTTTCCAGAAGCTTCGTAACTCAATCGCAGAGAAGAGTCTTAGCTCCTATAACTGTTTCTTTGAGCTCAAATGGCCAACCTGGGGACCGAAACGTCAGCGTTTTGATGGAGAGTACATTGAAGGAGATGAGAGAAGGTTCGTCGGTGGTCGACGTGGACCCCAAATCCACCGTCGGTGGTGGGGTTGAGGACGTGTACGGTGAGGATAAAGCCACCGAGGATTATCCTGTGACTCCTTGGACTCTCTCTGTTGCTAGGTGAGAGAATCGATGAATTCATTACTATAAGTTTCGATGAAACCTATGCTTTATGTCCTTTAATGTAATTTCTTATTTTTATTTAATTTATAATTTTATATACTTTCTTGTTTTCATCTAACTAAGATGAATTTGCCTATAAAGGCTAAAGGCTTCGTTTGCTTTATGGATTCTGGAAGGGAAAAAGAAAGGATAAGTGTTTTCTTTTGTTTGGTTCACAACGAAAGTTGTGAGAAATGAAAAGGAAAAGAAAATATAGTAGCAATAAATTATATATTTTTTAAAGTTTTGTGGGTCACTTTGGTTTTTTTTTTTTTTTTTTTTTTTTTTTCTTTATCCTTTTTTCCTTTACCCGGACTATATTCATCGATTTTGTGAGTGAAAAGAAAGAGGTGAAAGGAACTAGTTTTATCGTGTTTTTCTAGGTACTTAAATAACATTGAAAATTAAAAATTTGTAGAATAAAATTATAGTATGTGACTAAAGGAGGAGAAATAATTCCTAAGTATAGGAAATGTTTAATTTATTTGTTAAACTTATTTCCTCTCTTCTTTTTTCTTTTTCTCGTCATTTTCCTTATTAACCAAGGAAATCGAACGAAGGAAAATGTTTTCCTTTCTTTTTTTCACACTAAATTCAAGAATCAAACAAAACCTTAAGTTATCATAATATCTCAAAGATTATAAATGAAGTAAAACATCACAAAAAATACAAGGGAACTAGTTTTTCGTTCTTGTTTTCCTTTCTATTTTCTTTTCCTTTAATGAATCCTGAAACCAAACAATACCTAATAAATTACTGTATAATTGGGATTACATCTTCAAAACGTTTCTTTACCAATTATAATTACATTATCTTCTTGATTTCCAACTTATCTTAAGATGTATTGTGTAAATGAGAGTGTATTTGGAATTGCTCATTGATCCTTATTATAATCTCGTAAGTGTGAGATACTCGGGGATATATTTGTATTTTAAGGCTTTGTTTTTTTTCACGAACTCAGTGACGGAAAAGAAAAGAAAATATAGACGAAAACATTTTCCTTTGTTTGCTTATAAAGGAAAATGGTGAAGAAAATGGAAAGGAAAGGAAAATAACTTAAGATGAGTAAACTAAACATTTTGAAGTTCGAGAACTTTCTGAGCCTTTTCCCTTTTTTGTTGTTACTGGACAATTATGTTTTGAAAATTTTTAACTTTTAATGTTGTGTAAGCATGAAGGTAAACACAATGGAATTAACTTTCCTTTTTGTTTCCTTCCCTTTTTTAAAAATTCACAACCAAACAGACCCTAAAAGAACGTTTTATTTCAGTCTTGTCTCTTTTCTTCTCTTCTCTTCTTGGAGAAAAAAAAAGATAGTCTCTTTTTTCAGTCAGTTATCTTCATTAACCTTCTCTTTCTCTCAACTAAACTTATCAAACAAGAGAACTAGAGAACAAGAGAGAAAGAGGGTTAGTTTCTCTACTGTTCTCTCCTCTTCTCTCAATACATTTTAAGAAAGTTTTCACCTTTGTTAAAAAATATCTTACTTACCTCCACTTTAAGTAAAAATATGGTGTGTGACCACATGAGTTTGGATTAATACCTAGCTACTCATCTATTATAGCAGTTAACTTTGACCTTGTCATGTTGGTTTTTCCCCTCAACGTTTCTAAAGCATATCCATATTAATACATGTATTGCGAAATTTAAAGTTTACTTCTGTTCCAAATGCAACACTATAATCCTGTTTTGACAATGTTTTGGAGAACCGTATGTTTGTTGTTTTTTAGATAAAAAATAGCATTTGATACAAAATTTGTGGTATGTTTTAAGATTATATAGTCCACATTTATTTCAAGTTTTGTTTCAAATAAGGTGATATCCTGCAAAGAAATGCTTTGAAATTTTGAATCCCTTTACACCATTGAATAACTATATGTTTAGCAATGCTGTTTTGTTCTTCATTTGGTTTTCGGCTTAAATACCCTTGAAAAGTGACCAATTTCATTGTTTGTTTGTTCATACTATCCTTGTCTGAATTTTAGTTCCTTGATTACTATATGCAGTATAAAACCTTGTGTTTCAGCTTTCAATTGAACTTAATGGAAGCCTGTTCCAAGAGTGATATTAGATCGGGCAAATAAAAGATAATATGCAAAACCGGTTCACTTATGAACCCAGAAAAGTTATTACTTTCTGATTTGTTTAAATTTGGAGGCATCTTGATTTATATATTTCTTTTGGATGCTTTTCAAGACTCTGAGTGTTAGGGACTTTTTACCTAAACAAATTCGGTTTAATTCGTATTCTTGCGCTTCTGCATTACTTCAAGTCTTTCTTCAACAATTTTTATGAATTGTTTTTCAAATTTCAGATTCTACTGATCTGGATTGGCTAAAAAATATGTAACTCTAAGTCAGACTGGTGCATAGCAGCACAAGTCTCCTTCCTTATATAGGGTGATTGGCGACAGCTTTTTGAAGTTCACAAGTGATTATGAAACTTCAAAAGCTAAAATGAAACTGTTTGGCAAATCAGATCTATGATTCAATCACAAAATATTGCTGAAATTTTGCGATTGGCCAAAAGCTACCTTGGTCGGCTTTTGGTCAAAAGCATTTATTTATTTATTATTTTTTTTGTGATAGAATCACATAAGCTGTTCCAAACACGATCTTTCTCCCTTGTGTTGTGTTTTTATTATTTTCTGTCATTATTTGTTGATTTCTCGGGATAGCTATTGTCTCTTACTCTCAATTAAATTGCAAACTCCATAATCTAGTGCCTTTGAAACCCCAAGTCCACATAAAGAGTTGTTGTTGGGTATGAAGTGAACTTAGTCATAATTTCGAGTCCAAGAAGGGATTTGTTAACTGAGCACGTAGAGCCTGTTTGGGATAGGTTTTTTGGGGCCAGGAATCAATTACAGCTCTTTTTTTTTTTTTTAAGTTATGACCGCTTAGATTATGCTTTATTTGGTATGGAAGTAACTTTTTTTTTTCGCAGCACATAAATTTTTTTTTTGTACATTAGATATAGAGAGAAAAAGATGAAAGAAGGGTATATATGAAGATGAAAACATCATAGTGATAGTTCTTTGCTATAAAAGTGAAGGAGTATGGGGTTCCATCAACCCCCAACCCATGTCCCTATATACGAAACATCTCCTCCAACTTAAAATCAGAAGCAAGCAAGACTTGCTTTTTTGAAGAAGTAAAAACTGTATTAGAACACATCTTCAAAATAAGTTTAAAATGAAGATAATGATGTACTTTGAATTGCCGAGAATGCATTTGGCAAATGTCATTCCAAACGGATCATTAGCTTTTTCACAGCTTTTTAAAAGAATCTGATTCTTGCAAAGTTAATAACCGAGGCTTTAAAAAGCTCCAATTTGTAGCTCTTTAAAAAAAATCTTTTATTTCAAAAAAGGGTTCTTCATGAACTTAGTCATAATTTTCATGTGTATCTTGCAGTGGGTATTCCTTATTGCGTGACCCTCACTACAATAAAGGGCTTGCCTTCAGCGAGAAAGAGAGGGACGCCCACTTCTTGCGTGGCCTTCTTCCCCCAGTAGTAATCTCTCAAGATCTTCAGGTAATCTAAAAGGAAAAACTTCCTTTTTGTTAATCCATTTTTTCATTGGTTTGCCAGATTAAACACATCATTATTACATAACTTGTTAACCAGATCAAGAAAATGATGCATAATCTCCGCCAATATCAGCTACCATTACAGAAGTACATGGCTATGATGGATCTTCAGGTAAGACCATTCAGACTTTCTAAATGATGCTACGCTATACTTATGGTATTCTACAATAAGGGTCTGTTTGGAATGACAGTTTCGGAATGCATTCTCAGTGATTGTGCTTACACCGTACTCTCCGATTTCATCTTATTTTGATAGATGCATTCTAATGCAATTGATTTTTAAAAAAGCAAGGGGAAATTCTAAATGCACTGACAATTTTTCTCCGTACATCCACATGCACAACAGAGTATGCGGCATGCACAACTCCTCAATGCAGCGTGTGGTTGTAGAGCGAAAAATGGTGGGCTGTAGATCTTCCCAAAAGCAATTGTTGGAGGTGATAGTGGGGGTTTCCCTCATTATCAATATTGATACATGTACTCTAGAAACAAAAACAAAAACAAAAACAAAACTGAGTTATATACAAAACACATCATAAGCATGTGCATTTAGCTGTTCTATTGCTTGGCATTGGCTGGTTGAAGAAGTTAGTATTCATAATGTTTGTAATTTTTCTTGATCAACAGGAGATGAATGAAAAGCTGTTCTACAAACTTCTCATTGACAATGTTGAGGAGCTGCTCCCAGTAGTATACACTCCAACTGTAGGCGAGGCATGCCAAAAATATGGGAGCATTTATAGACGTCCTCAGGGTCTATTTATTAGTTTGAAAGAAAAGTATGTTTTACTTTTCAGTTTGTTTTAGGCTCGTTTTGATTCATGGATTTAGTGAGGGAAAGGAAAAGAAAACACTTTCCTTTGTTTTCTTAACGGCAAAATCAGTGAGGAAAATAGGAAGGAAAAGAAAATTGGGTGAAAGTTATAATAAAATTTTGAATTTTGGCATCACTTACCTTCTCTTTTTCTTGAGTTTCTGTATAATTTTATTTTATTTTATTTATTACAATTTTATTCAAAACATGGAGGAAAAACAATAGGGGAAGTAGAAAAACAGAAATTGTGGAAAAAGTAAAGGAAGAGAAAGAAACAAAGTAGAAAATGTAGAACAAAGGACTATATCTTGTATTTTCTTAATTGAGATTGATTTGAAGACGCGCACACATATATATAGAGCGGAGAGAGAGATATGACCTAATCAAATCCTACCAAATCACATATCTTTCCCATAAATCATGGGATTTATGTCCTGATAAAATAAAATAAAATCTCATAAAAATGTCCCTAATTAATTGGATTACATCAATTCTAGGATTATTTGGGACTATTTCCCTATATTCCAACACTCCCCCGCAAGTTGAAAAACGGAAGCTTGTTGGAGTGTCCAACTTGACCTTGAACTTGAACCTGAATTATACTACAGAACGATCGAACAACCATAACCAAGAAACACGGAGATTCCAGTTGAAGCAATCCAACCAACCGAAAACTGCCCAGACATCACGCTGCAAAAGAAAAAATCATGGTCGCGGGAAAACACTGTAGAACAAATCAACTGGAACCAACCAACGAAAAATTGCCGGACATCATGGTGCAGTAGAAACTATCATAGCCACCAGAAAACACGGCAGAACAAATCAACCAGCGAGCCCATGCGCACTCAAGCCAAAAGAAATAACTGCGAGCGCATGCGCTCAAGCACATCATGATAAAGGCCCACAAAAGTGAAGGGCGGGTGCATACTGCGTTCAAGCCGCAGCACTTTGGCTGCGTAGAGAAGGCCAGAAGGGTCTGTTGGCTGCACCTAAGGAAGAAGGAGAGGTGCCCGAGAGGCCCATGGGCTACGCTGGAAGCCAAGGAGGGCTGGTCGCAAATTGCAGTGGCTAAGGAGGTTGCCTGAGGCTGGAGAGTCAGCAGGAGATCTGGCCAAAGGCCAAAGAGAGGCTAGGAGGGCTGACCGAAGGGTGAAGAGGAGCCAGGGAGGTCGCCGGTAGCTTGGCGAGTGGGGCTAGGGCTGCGGAGAGCTTCGGCTGGGTGTTGCGGTTGACCTAGGGCTGCTGGATGGTTTTTGTTGCTAGTACAAGTTACATGAATGTTTGCTCTGATACCAAGTAGAAAACGAAAATTGTGGAAGAGAAAGAAAAGAAGGAGAAAACGTGGGATGTCCCAAAGGACTAGATCTTGTATTCTCATAAATTCAAATTCATTACAAGACACACACATATATCTATCTGTAGGCTGGAGATAAAATAAGACATTAAGACCTAATCAAATCCTGCCAAATACATAAAATCATCCCTAACTAATTGGATTACAACCAAATTTGGGATTATTTCCCTATATTCCAAAAGGGAAAAGAATATTAGTTTTTCTTCTTGTTTTCCTTTTTTTTTTTTCCCTTCCCTAAATCCGCCAACTAGATAGAGCCTTAGTGATTGCGGTGATGTCTTATCGTGATGGAAATGATTGATGATAATCTTTTGTAGGGGGAGAATTCTTGAAGTACTGAAGAATTGGCCTGAGAAGAAAATTCAAGTTATTGTTGTCACTGATGGGGAGAGGATTTTGGGTCTTGGGGATCTTGGCTGCCAGGTAAAAGTTACTCCCTCCGTCCCATTTTGAGAGTCCTATATTCCTTTTTTTTGGGATGTCCCAAAATAGTGTCCAATTTCCTTAAATTCGTGTATAATTTTTACTTACTTTCCAAAACTATCCCTCTTTGAAATCTACACCAAGACAAAACTAAAAAAGTTGTTGTAATGATTAGGGGCAATTGTGGAAAGTAGGTGTAGATTCTTTTTGTCCCCTTAATAAGTTGAGTTCCCAAAGATGGACTCACAAAATGGGACGGAGGGAGTACTATTTAGATAGATGTAAGAGTGTGTTTGGATTCTGGAATGATGTTTGTGGAATGCATTCTCACCTGTCATCACATTATCCTACACATTTTCAACTTATTTTAAAGACACCGTGGAATGCAATTTTTACTTTCTCAAAAAAGCAAGTCTTACTTGATTTTGCGTTTAAGTCTTCCCCAATCATGTTTCTATCGCCATACATTCCCCTCTTTTGTTTTGTTTCTCTCTCCCTATATTTATCTATATCAATGTTGATACATGTGCCATAAAAATAAAAATAGAGAGAAAGAAAGTTGCCTTTGTTCCAAAAGCATCATAAATTCTTGTTTATGAATTCAAAATATGTATTCTTCCACTGAATTGTGAGGTTTGGTTTGTGTTTGTGAATGAATATTGAACAATTAAACTTCATTGTGACAATTTGTGCAATGCTATCAGGGTATGGGGATTCCCGTGGGGAAACTTTCTTTGTATTCGGCTCTTGGAGGAATTCGTCCTTCGGCTGTAAGTGTTTATGCATCTCAATTTCACTTGTATAATGCGGGTTCAGAATTTAATTGGAACTGAGAGAATTTAGCATAGATGGTCCAAACCCTAAAACCAGACCATAATGTAGATTTAATATCTCACACACACACACACACACACACGAATTAAGCAATTCCTTTACTTTTTGTTGCTAATTTTCATATCTATACGTAGTTAAGTATATGTAGGGGCTTGCTATCCTACTACATGAAGGTAGGAGGATGGCATTGTATTCAAATTTGAATGGACAAGAAAAGCCCACGATACCTCGCTAAAATGGGGGGACATTAAAGTAATTTAACAATGAGGCCACTAAAGTAATTTAATTTAGGTCCTTTGTGAAATTACTTATTGCAGTCGTTTTAATGATTCGGCATGGCATTGTGTTCAAATTTGAATGGACAAGAAAAGCCCACTCCACCTCATTAAAATGAGGGGTACTATAGTAATTTAATTTAGGTGCTTTGTGAAATTACTTATTGCAATCATTTTAATGAGGTGGCATGGACTTTTTTGTCCATATAAAACTGCACAGCCTATATTAGTAGTAGGTTTGCATCCCCCCCACCACACACACACACACACACACAAAAATACAAAGCTAATGAGATATGCTGATAATTTCAGTGTTTGCCTATAACAATTGATGTGGGAACAAACAATGAGAAGTTGTTAAATGACGAATTCTACATCGGGCTCAGGCGTAGGAGGGCAACTGGGCAGGTACAAAGAGGAAAATGCGATTTCTTATTTCATAGACCTAATATCTAGTTGATATGAATAGAGCAATTTCTTGTTATTGATGAGAATTATATTTTCATCTTACCCAATTAGGAATATGCCGAACTTCTGCATGAATTTATGGCCGCAGTCAAGCAGAACTACGGAGAGAAAGTCCTCATTCAGGTTAATTACTTTTATCTGAGTTGCAATTGATTTATTACGTTTTACTTATTGTGTGCTTTCAATCTTCTTATAGCTTGTTAGATCACTTGAATATGAATAGCCTCATTCATAGTTTTTATTGTTTCTTTAACGTAAAACTCATCATGGTGATTGAATCCATTTAGAAAAGTAGGAGGTTATATCATATTTCACAATTCTTTTGTTTTCTTGGAATTGATAAATTCATTATTTCAAGCTTATTATTGAAACGAGCACAATTTTTCTAAATGGAACCATTCAAGATCATCTTTTCAAAATAAATAAGAAGGTTAAATGCCATGTAAGTAAAAGGATGAGCAAAAATAGGCCCTTGAGAGTTTTTAACCTTTATTTGCAGTTCGAAGACTTTGCAAACCACAATGCTTTTGATCTTCTTGCAAAGTATGGCAACACTCATCTTGTTTTCAACGATGATATACAGGTACTTGCATAGATTTGTAATATTTGGATTTTACATTTCCTTTTTTTTTTTTATTTGTAAAACATGTTTTAGTGGTTGTCTTGTTACTTTATTCTAGGGCACAGCATCGGTGGTCCTTGCAGGGCTTATTGCGGCTTTAAAGCTAGTTGGGGGATCCTTAGCTGAGCATACATTTTTATTCCTTGGGGCCGGAGAGGTATGCCCGAACTAAACTTCATTTCACGAGTCTATATTCCCGATTCCTTAGGGTGTGTTTGGACTTTTAAGGAATCTGTTCATGTCAATTGTATTGCATTCTCTTGTTCATTTTGAACGTATTTATACTTATTTTATGGATGCATTTACTTACAATTTTTATTTTTTGAAAAAGTTTTGAAAAAGAAACTGTTACTTGCTTCCGCTTTAAAGTTGGAGATGTGGTTTTGCATATGGGGACGAGTTGGGTGTTAACGAGTCCCAGACTACTCAGCTTATACAACAAATAACTCTCATTCTATCATGTTTCTATCTCAATCTTTTCATTCTTTAACTCCCTTTATATCTGAACAAATTAAACATTGATCCACATATCTCAAAAAAAATTCCTTTGCCAAATGTAGCATTGATTATTTGTTCTGACTTCTAATCAAGAAAAGAAAAGTTGCAATGTAACTATCAAATTTCTAACAATCAAAGTTGCCTTTCTTTTTAAATTAGTCTCACTCCACATGCTTATACAGGCTGGCACTGGCATTGCTGAACTCATTGCTCTTGAGATGTCAAAACAGGTTAGAACTCACGAATAATATTTGTGTGTTACTTCTCAATTTGCTTTCAAGAAAGGTATAAATTAAGAATGTATGAGAGTTTGTTGCCGGTTCTTTTTGCAGACAGGAGTGCCCGTGGAAGAAACCCGGAAGAAGATTTGGCTAGTGGATTCAAAGGTAGTAGAAACTGCTATATTTCACCGAGTCTAATTTTATTTGTTCTTTCATCAATTAAGAAATTTGTGCAATTTTTTTTCATAGGGGTTGATTGTTAATTCCCGCTTGGAATCACTTCAACATTTCAAGAAGCCTTGGGCACATGAACACGAACCTGTTAGAGAACTTGTGGATGCTGTCAAAGTGTGAAAACTCTCTCTCTCTCTACCTCTCCCTCTACATATCTCCATACATTGTGTGTGTAATCATTTCTTGGCTGTTTCACCCACTTGTCTTTCTTTGCTAGATTATCAAGCCCACAGTGTTGATCGGGTCATCAGGAGCAGGAAAAACATTTACTAAAGAAGTGGTTGAGTCTATGTCATCCTTCAATGAGGTATTCCATTTGTCTAGGCAAGTCAAAACGGCCCGCCCGATCAGCCTAAACCGGGCTTGGGCTGACGCAGACTCAAACCGCAGGCTTGAGATAGTCGGGCGGGTTTGGGCCCGTTTGGGTTGGGCTATTTTACACGCCTATTGTATGTCTTTTTTTTTGTCCAACTGGTATTTTCTGTATGAATTATATTCACAACCAGAAGAAAAATGCGTTATTGATAATCGCTTTCCCTCAGAAACCCATTATTCTTGCTCTCTCGAACCCGACTTCACAATCTGAATGTACTGCTGAAGAAGCTTATAAATGGAGCGAGGTAGGCATTTCCAATCACTTGTTCAATATTAATCATTTGGGTAATACTTGGGACATACCCAAAGACACAACTTTTGGGACACTTAATCATATGGGTAATACTTGGGACATACCCAAAGACACAACTTTTGGGACACAGCCCAAGAGATGTGTCTATCTCTTTCCTGTGTCACTGTGGGGTCTAGTGACATCACAGGAGAGATATAGACACATATTTTGGGTTGTGTCCCAAAAGTTGTCTCTTTGGGTGTGTCCCAATCTTTACTCTAATCATTTTTGCCCGTAAATTTTATAATTAGTGTTATAATTTTATTCCTCTTTGCTGCAATTTTCAGGGTCGTGCCATTTTCGCTAGTGGGAGTCCGTTTGACCCTGTTGAATATAACGGGAAGATTTATGCATCTGGCCAGGTTTTAACTCGTTATACATTTCTTTTTCAACCGTGAATCATTATGGACAATGAAATGTTGAGGACTGACATTGGCACTAATTTCTCTCTTTCAGGCAAATAACGCATATATTTTCCCTGGGCTTGGTCTCGGTTTGATAATCTCAGGTGCAATCCGTGTTCACGATGACATGCTTCTGGCAGCATGTAAGTGCACCACTGTTTATTTGATGGGAAATGCTAACCCACTGTTTATTTAAAACTATGCACTTTTTTTTTTACGAAAAGCCCATGCCACCTCACTAATTAAAGTGGTTTTAATAAGTAATCTATCACAAGACCTAAATTAAATTACCTTAGTGCCTTCATTGCAAAATTACTTTAATGCCCCCATTTTAAGGAGGTGGCAAGGACTTTTTTGTCCGTTTGATTCTGAACACAATTTCCATATTTAATACAGAAAACAAATTCAATAAAATGTTATCTAAGCAATTTATGTTAAAATGAAAGTGTAACAGGTTTTGACGAACGTCGATGAGCCTAAATAAGCACATCACCTAGATTTGAAGTGCAAGATTGTGGATTCTTCTTCTTTTTCTTTTCTTCATATTTTGGGTTCTTTATCTTCTTTTCTTGGTTGTAGAGATGGGGTGTTGGTGGGGTGGTTGATAAATTTTTTTATTTCCATTCATTTGCCTTGTTTTCGGATTTATTCACTCAACCTTGGCAGCCAATTGGGATTTTCTTTACTTTGTTTATTCATATTTGGGTAATGCTAGGGACACAAAAGGGTCACAAAGAGATGCTCACAAAAGGATGTGGCATCCCATGTGGTAGTAGGACTCAACACAGGACTCAACACACTTCACTCAACACATGGGATGCCACATCCTTTTGTGAGCATCTCTTTGTGACCCTTTTGTACCAAACATTGCCCATCTTATTTTTTTGCACTATGTGATGCTCTTTTCGGTTCATGTATTTAGAGAAATGGGGAAAACAAATTGGACAAACCATTTTCCCAAAATTTTCCTTCTATGCTTAAATAATATCAAGGAACTAGGGAGGAAAGTTACTTGTAAAATTCAAAACAAAAAAATAATCCTGTTTTTTCATCCTATTTTTTGTCTCTTCATGTTCTAACGAAGAAAGCAATTTCTTTAGTGAAATTGATCAATCCAAACAGAACCCGAGTATGATCAGTTATTTATTGATGCATATGGATGATTGTTTTTTTCCCTAATTTTGACAAGTCATTGGGTTTTGGAACAGCGGAAGCTCTTGCTGCAGAGGTTTCACAGGACAACTTTGACAAGGGACTCATATACCCTCCATTTTCTAACATCAGAAAGATTTCTTGCCATATTGCTGCCAAGGTGGCTGCTAAAGCTTATGAACTTGGTGAGATTCATTGCCCATAAAGTCTCTTTTGGAAATAGACATGCATACTTATATATATATATATATATACACACATATATATCCCTCTCTCCCAAATTAAGAATCAGCTATTTAAGAACCCATTCTGATTGTTGTGAAAAATTTTCAACTTCCCATAATTTTCCTTCAAAATTCCAATGTCACATCAAATGGAAAGTGGGAGTGTTTTATATAATTAAGGGTAAACTTGGAAAGTAAGTAATTAACGTACATTGACTTTTCAAAGAGTACTGTTAAAATGCGATTTGAAAAAATAGAAGAAGGGATTCTTAACTTGGGACTTCGGGAGTATATAAACTCCTCGAACTTCGTTTATACTCGGAAGCACGAATGCTTCTAAGAAGGTAACATGATATGTTGTGTCCGATACAGGACAGACATTTCGTGGAGACTATTCGTGTGCAATTTTTTTTAGGATTTGCTGTGTCGCTATATTCGAGTCGTTTCATGTCCGTGCTTAGGTTTTATATAATCTCATATTTAATTCTGTAGTTGTGTCTAGGTTTGACTATCCATGGTTTATAGGTTTTCTATAACCTCATATTTATTCTATAACTATGTCTAGGTTTGGCTACTCGTCTGCCGCAACCAAAAGATCTGGTGGCACATGCCGAGAGCTGCATGTACTGCCCCAACTATCGAAGCTATCGGTGAATCAGTGGAATATACAATATCTTTTTCGTTTCAGGGTTGATCAAGTGTTGTGTTTTTCATATCATTTTACGGTTTTATTTTATTTTTTATTTTCCTTTTTGTGGGGGGTTTGCCTTATTTTTTGGAATCTTGGAAATACATTGTTGGTAGGTAAGAAACATGGTGGATATTGCAAGTGAGATCACTGAAAATAAAAATTAGCTTTAGAGCTGTTGTGAACCAATAAAATACAGAATTAATAGTAGAATTTCTGAAAAAAACAGTACTTCTCAAATTCCACTGGGAAAAGGAAAAGGTGTGATAGTTCAAGAAAATTTGTGAACCAATATGTTTATACTTTTCAAAACATTGGGGACTGTTTGGAAACGCTCGGAACCGGTAAAATCCATTCTACATATTCTACTGTTTGGTAATGTCTTTTTATTGCATGGGAGTTTGTGCCAAATCTAAAGTCACACCCGAAAACAAATTTTCTGTTAAACCAACTTGATGTTGGTTGTTATAAGAATCAAATAGAAAGTGAGAGCACAATAAACTTCATCCGATTTTATGCATTGCCAACCGGGCCCTTTTGGAACCTGAACTTGGTACTTTAAAATAGGCCAAGAAGGGATGAATTGGGCCTTTTGTTTTACCAGAAGAGAGGGACCAGTTAAGAATAGTAATGATGTGTTTTTTAAATTTTGAAGTCAAAATGCTTTTTAAATATATGTTGTGGTTTTTGACTAAAGGATGTTGAAGTAATTCTATTATTAGTGAAGGTGGTCGCCGCATGTATTTCTGAAGCATAGCATAACTCATAAAGGAAAGGCAATGTTATTTTCAGCATGTCAATTCTATTTTTTTGGCATTACTACAGTGTCAAATGTTATATTTTGACATTTTTGCTCCAATACTACATGCCATTTCAAATGTTATAATTTTCAACTATTACTACCAACTACCATTATTTTGACTATATTCCATGGTTTTTAGAGAAATATAGTGCAAGGAAAAAAAATAATTCATAAGACCCACATAATAGAAATTGGGTAGATTACTAAATTTATAGAGTTTTTGTTAGGGGCAAAAATGTCATTTATATAACTATGAAAGAGCTGTTGGGCTTGAAATTCTAGCCATTGCAAATCAAATTCATATGTTTTGGGCTCAAAATTCTAGTTGTTGCAAGTCAAATTTATGTGCGTTTTTACCAAATGATCCCAACCATTGGTGCTCAAAAAAGCAAATGATCATAACCATTTATCCTCCAACTTCTAGCCATTGCATAATGAGAGCATTTTTGCTCACCCAAAATTTGGTACACCAATGCTCACCCAAGCATCCCATTGGCCAATGCAGTGGAGCCCAGGATTAAACAAATGTTAAACAATCCTGGGCCCCACTGCATTGGCCAATGGGATGCTTGGGTGAGCATTGGTGTACCAAATTTTGGGTGAGCAAAAGTATTTTCATTGCATAATTGGCACATGCCATTTGTTATGCCAAATTTGGCACGAAATATTGTCCTGTCAAATTTTGGCATGGCAAGTAGTATGGGGTTGGAGCAACCATTTTTACTTTTCATGCTATAATATGGAATTGGCGTGGTATATAGCATAGGGTTGGAGATTGGCTTAGTAATACAAGGCCTAGGTATTTTTTTAGAGTAATATTTAGGGCACTAATAAATTTCACTAACACTCGCACCCACACTCTATCTCACCTAGTGGCACAGTGCCACTAGGAGAGAGATAGAGTATGACAGTGCTACTAGGAGAGAGAGAGAGAGTGTGACTGTGCTACTAAAAGAGAGATAGAGTGTTACTATAAGTGTGTGTTAGTGCTCCTACCATTATTGCCTATTTTAAGGCCCATTGATGGAATTTTGTTTTTTGTTTCGTTTTGTTTTTTGTGTTTTGGGTGCAAAGGAAAAAATACAATCAAATTAGATTCCGTCAGGAAGCAAATACCAAAAAGATATCAGCCATGTATTCCGTACACATTTTCCAGTGTGGTTTAGTGTTCTTCTTCCTTTTGATCATGAGCACTATTACACACACATTTTTTTTTTTTTTTTTTTTTATGTATTTTTGGACACACTGTTTTAAATGCTTGTACCCTGCGTTATGTGAAAGGTGCACAAAAAAGTGTGAAAAATTCAAACAGCGCAAGTTACATGCATTTAAAGCATAGTGTCAAAAAGCGTGTATACCTAGCATTATTATATTTGATCATATACTATTAAAAATGAGAAAAAATATCAAGCAACACCAGATATAGAGCATCTTTCGAATGAGTAAAACTTGGGACACAACCTCCCCACAACTTTTTGTTCACAACCTCTTTGTCTCTCTTGATGGGTCCCACAATGTCAGTGGTTTTCACAGTGCCTACTAGGAGAGAGATAGTGAGGTTGTGAGCAAAAAGTTGTGGGAAGGTTGTGTCTAAAGAATTACCCCGAAAGAATTACCCACACCTATTTCACATCCAAAAACTCTCAATCACTCCTAGTGTGGAGGTGTCAATCGGGTCGGGTTGGTCCGGCCCGGCCCGAGCCCGACCCGATTTTTCTGGGCTAAAAGCCCGGCCCGTTAAGCCCGAGCACTTTTGTCCGGTCCAGGGTGGACACCCTTAGTCCCGTCCACGGCCCGGCCCGGCCAGCTCCTTTGCCCGAAACCCGACCCGGCCCGCTAACCCGCTAGCCCGGCCCAAAAGCCCGGATAAACTAGCCGTTGTGGCCCGGCCCGGCCCGGTAGGCCCGCCCGAGCCCATAACGGCTAGTTTGGCCCTTTTTCAAATATTTTTCCACTTTTTACCACTCTAACGGCTATAAAACGGCTAGTTTTGGGGGTAAAAATGTAAATGTGCTTTTTGACTTCCCAAAATGCTCCTTAGCCCATTTTCTATAAATACCAAATCTCCCACAACATATTTTCTCATACAAAAATCAATTATCTCTCTCTATTCTCTACTTTCTCTATACTACTCCATAAACTACAAGTTTACAAGCACTTCTACTCTACAAGTTGGTGATTCAATTATCAAAGCTCTAATTTGTAAAGGCACTTCTAGTATTCTACAACTTGAACTTACAAGCTCTCAAGTCTCAAGTCTTATTTTAATTTATAGTTGTTCACTTCTTCTTCTACTACTATAAGTTGAGGTAAATTTATTTATTGTTTCACTTCTTGCTTTATTAGTTGCTTTTTTAATTGTTAGTATTTTTAATCTTTTATATTTTTTTCCCCTCTTTTTTTTTTATTTAAAAAAAATGGCATCTCATTCAAGATCTTCAAAAACTAGGGAAGGCCCAACTTATGACTTTGAAAATTTAGATTATGGGGAAAGAAATGAGATAAATGATTTGGAATTGGAGGATGATGACGACGTTGAAATTATGGGGTCTAATCCATCTGAACCATCTCCTTCAAATCCTAATGATCCCAGTCCCACCACTGAAAGAAAATTAAAATCACTTGTTTGGTTATTTTTTAAATTAAATGACGAAAAAAATGGAGCTATTTGCAAAATATGCGGACTCAAATTTTCTTACAAAGGTGGAGGAAATAATACACTTAAAAGGCACATCATAAACAAGCATAAAGGTGCATGGGAAGCAGGTACCGCTCAAGCGGGCGGCCTAGTACAATCCCAAATTTCTGCTTCTACTGGCACAAGTGTTGGAACTTTTCGTTATAATAAAAAAAAAATGAGGGAAGGCTTGGCAAAATTTGTTTGTGCATCCGATATGCCTTTTACTTTAGTTGAACAAGAGTGCTTTACACGTTTTATTCAAACTTTTTTACAACCCGCCTACCAACCTATTACTAGAAATACTCTTAGAAGTGATATACAATCTGTTTTTCAACAAACCAAAAAGAATTAATTGAGGATTTTTCTACTTTTAATTGTACAATTGCATGCACTTCTGATTTGTGGACTGGTTGTAATAAAACGGGATATATATGTATAACGGCGCATTTTGTAGATAAAAATTGGAATATGAATAAAAATATCATTGCTTTTCGTGCATTAGACTATCCTCATACTAGTGAAAATATATATAAGTATATAATCAATGTTTTTAATGAGTATGATATTATGAAAAAATTATAAGCATTACTTTTGACAATACTAGTGCTAATACAAATGCTATTAATATGTTTAAAGATCTTATGCGCCCAATGTTGAATGGAAAATTATTTCATGGTCGTTGTGTATATCATATCATTAATTTGATTATCCAAGATGGATTAACAAAAATTAATGATCACATACTTAAAATTAGAGAGGCGGTGGTCTTTTGTTGTTCAACGCCTAGCCGTCTACAAGCATTTTATGATGTTTGTAAACAAAATCGTCTTAATTCAAAGAAATTGCAAACTGATATTAAAACTCGTTGGAATTCTACTTATCTTATGATAGATTCTTGTAAAAAGTATAGTGGCATTATTACTCAATTTGTTAATGTTAATTATCCTTTACTAAACTTGACTTCAAACGATTGGGACATGGCATTTGACTTTCATGGATTTTTAGAAGTATTTTACAATGCTACAAATAAACTTTCCGGTGTTTACTATTGTACTTCTTGTTTAGCTCTTATGGAATTATATAATATGGCTAATACATTTCATAGTTATAAACAAAAAAAATGACATTTTTATTGATATTTGCGAGAAAATGGAAAAAAAAGTTTAAAAAATATTGGTTTAACATTCCACCTGTATTTTACTTATCTGCAATCTTGGATCCTAGAATCAATTTTGAAGGTGTTTGTGAAATGGTTAAACAAATATCTGAGTTGATGCAAGGACCAGATGGTGAGCCTAGTCTAGAAATAACTACTTTTGAAATGGAAAATACTTTGGAATCTTTATTTCGTATTTACTATGAAAAATATACAAATAAAGAAAGTACTACTTCTTCTTCTACTTCTAATATTGAGTTAAGTTCGGGAGCGTCAGGTGATTCTTGGGCGAGCCAGTTTCTCAGTCGAAAGAAACAAAAGGGTGTCAGTCAATCATTTGTAAGTAGCTCTAACATTCTTGGTGAATTAAATAAGTATCGAGAAACCAAGTGGAAAAGCTGATTAACCAATGAGGAAATGGTCGATTTAAATCTTTTGACATGGTGGAAAGAACATGTAAGAGCTTTCCCTGTTCTTTCCATCATGGCTCGTGATCTACTAACTCCTCCGGCTTCCACAGTTGCATCGGAGTCTGCTTTTAGTGTAGGTGGAAGGGTGCTAGAGGAAAGGAGGAGCAGATTATCTCCTGATATGCTTGACTGTTTGATGTGCTTGAAGGATTGGGACCGTGCACAATATCGAACTCAAAACCGCCAAGATCCTATTCTTGAACACTTCGCAAATTTGGAAGTTACGGAAGAAAATTGAAGAATGAAGAATTGAAGAATGAATATGAGAGTTGAAGATCATTTAGTTCCAAACAAATCAATTGTAATACTCCTGGCCCGCATGAGTATAAACTGTGAACGGCTTTTAAAAAAAAATCCAATTCTGTAAAATGTAATATGTACTTTTTATTATACAAATTAATGATAAGCAATCTTTATTTTTTATTATACTGTAATTTTAAATATCAAATACTAGTAATCTCTTTAATTTTTATTGAAAATAAAAATTCTTTACCTTTTTTTTTTTAATGAACTTTTTTTAGACTTTTAGTAATCACTAATCATTAATGAAATAAATAAATCTTTACTTTTTATTATACAAATTATTGGAATTAATGATAATAATCTTTTTTTTTATTAGACTATAATTTTTAAATATCAAATACTAGTAATCTCTTTAATTTTTATTGAATAATAAATATTCTTTACTTTACTTTTTTTAATGAACTTTTTTTAGTAATCACTAATCATTAGTGAATAAATCTTTACTTTTTATTGTACAATTTATGATAAGTAATCTTTATTTTTTATTAGAGTATAATTTTTAAATATCAAATACTAGTAATCTCATTAATTTTTATTGAATAATAAATATTATTTACTTTTTTTTTTGTTAAACAAACTTTTTTTTAGTAATCACTAATCATGAATGCATAAACTAAACATATAAAATAAAAAATAAAAAAAAAAGTAAAAGTAAAAACTCTCCCCAATTCCCAAACATTAAACTTTAAAAGTTAAAACTCCCCCCCCCCCCCCCCACCCCCAAAACTCCGGCCCGGCCCGTCTATGCACCCGTCCATGAGCCCATCCACTAGCCCGGCCTAGCCCGGCCCTAGTGAGCCCGGGCCACCGGTCCGGGGCGGACATCCCCCCTCCCTTCCCAAGCCCGGCCCGGCCCGGCCCGATTTTAGGTGAGGCTCGGCTCGGCCCTCTAGCCCGGTTAGGCCCGCTTTGACCGAGCCCGGCCCGGCCCAGCCCGACCCGTTTGACACCACTATCCTAGTGGATCCCACAGTGCCACCTAGGAGTGATTATGAGTGTTTGTAAGTTTTTTAGTGTGAAGTGGGTGTGGGTGTAGCATTACTCTTGAATATCGGTGAGAGTAAGATTTTTTTTATGAAGAGATGTTTTTTATTTATAGAATTTTTTTAAAAAGTTGGTTTAGGGTTTGGTATAGTAGTGTGAATTAGAGAATTTTTAGCTTTTTCAAAAAGGTTTCAATGTACTACTGTTAAATTAATCTATTTTTTCAGCTTTTTAAAAAATATGACTCTTGAAAAAATTGTAAAAAAACAGTTGCCAAATGGACAACTTTTTTAATAGGGAAATTACACCAACACCCCTTCAACTATCACCCTTTTTCAAATGCCCCCCTAAACTAAAAAACTTGACAAACTGGCCCCCTGAACTATTACATTTTTCCTCTTACACCCCTTCTGTTAAAATTATATCCAAAAAACTGACCTTTTTGTATCATGAAGCAACATATGATATAAAAATATTAGCAATGTGATATTTATTCATACCTCCATTGAGCCGTTGGAAATTTTAGGATAACATTATCCTCTATTGTATACAAAATTGTAGGATAACATTATCCTCCATTGAGCAGTTGCCAAATGTGCTAAAATTTTCAACGACTCAAAGGAGAGACAAAAATGTCTTATTGTTAACACTTTTATATCATGTATTGGTTTTTTGGGATGACATCCCAAGCAAAGGGGTGTTTGTGACAAATGTAACAGTTGAGGGGGTCAATTTGTTGAGTTTTGTAGTTCAGGGGTATTTTAAAAAAGGTTATGGTTAAGGGGGTGTTAGCGTAATTTACCCTTTTTAATAATGTCAAATAATTTGGTCACCCACTTAGTATTTACCACTAATGTGTCAAATCAATTTTGAAAATAGATAATTGTTGAAAAATTCTTCAAATAACTCTCAAAAGTTTAAAACTCCACTTGTTTTGACCATTTTTTAAAAAGGACAAAAGGAATCTAAGCCAGTGCTCACACGGTATAAATGCACGTATCATAGAAGATCCCACATGTCCGCCCACCTCACGTGCTACTTGGTTTCAACTACTCACACCGTGTGAGTGGCTGTACCATATGATATCCATTTCGAAAACGTATTTTTAAACTTTAAACCTCCATAACTTTTGATCTACAACTCTGTTTCTTACAAATTTTATACCGTTGGAACCGTGTCGACGAGAGCTACAAAACTAGTACCATTATTGATACCTTTTAAGCAAAACAAAAAAACTCTTATTTTTATATGTCATGTTCTACACGAACCTACTAGAATTTTCACATAATATTCATGTATGAGTTATTGAATTTTCACGTAATATTCACGTATGTCAAGTTGATATGTCGTGAGGAAAAAAAAATTGAATGTTCACTTTGTTCTTAATGAGAGTTTTAGTGAAATTTCACAAGAATTTTGCATTTGTTTGGATTGAAAAACTATGTTTTATAATTGATTTGTGAAATTTGATTTTTTTTAAATGAAATATGCATTGTAATGTGAAAAAAAAAAAAAGAAAGTGAAATTTTACTTGGCATACCTGAATATTAAGTAAAATTTCACTAAACTCGTGCATGAAAATTAAGTAAAATTTCACTTAAATCGACATTTGAGGGACTTTTTAACAAACTAAGTATCAAATTGAACTTTAAACTCTAAAGAGTTGCTTCTAGTGACTTTTGGGATAGTTAGTTAGTGAAGTTTCACTTGCCAAACAAGAAAACTATGTGAAATCTCACTGAACGAGTACACGAATGTTAAGTTTAACTTCAAGTTTTTCAGGAAGAAGACATGTATGGGTTTAGTGAATTTTCACTTAATATTTATGTATGCCAAATTTAGATGTTTTGAGAAAAAAAAATTAAAAAAAGACGAATAGCAATAAAGCCATTGCTACCTCATTAAGGCTTAGTTTGGCCCCATTTTGGTGCTTCTCCTTTTTTAAAGAACAATTTCATGTTAATTCATTTGGTAACTAGTTTATGAGCTTTGCAAAAATGGAACTTAGGGCTTTTTTGGGGAATGTTTTTAAAAGCTCTAGAATTGAGTGAAATTTTACTTAAAATTTTATGTATATCAACTGAAATTTCACTTAATATTTTATGAATATCAAGTGAAATTTCACTTAATATTTTATGTATATCAAGTGAAATTTCACTTATTATTTATGTATGTAAAAACATGAAAATCTTTTTTATCAAAACATATCAACAATAAAATTAAAAAAAGACGAATTTTAACAAGAATTCCTGCATTTGTTTTGGTTGAAAAATTGTGTTTTATAATTGATTATGAAATTTGCTTATTTTAACAAAATATGCATTGTTAAAAAAAAAAAAAAAAAAAAAAACACCATGCCTTCATGAATATTTAGTGAAATTTCACTTAACTCGTACATGAACATTAAGGCTTAGTTTGACCCCCATTTTGGTGCTTCTTCTTCTTTAAAGCACAATTTCATGTTAATTCATTTGGTAACTATGAGTTTTGCAAAAATTGAACTTAGGGCTTTTTTGGGAGAGCTTTTAAAAGCTCTAGAATTGAGTGAAATGTATATCAAGTGAAATTTCACTTATTATTCATGTATATAAAAACATGAATTTTTTTTTCTCAAAATATATCAACAATGGTACTAGTTTTGTAGCTCTCGTCGACACAATTCCAACGATATAAAATTTGCGAAAAATGGAGTTATAGGTCAAAAGTTATGGATGTTTAAAGTTTAAAAATATTTTTCGAAATTAGAAATAATACGGTACACTGTTCGCACGGTGCAAGCAGCCTTTGGAGAAGACGCGCGCGTGGGGGCGCGTGGGGTGATGGTGGTTGTTGATTGGAGATTCTATGGTGCGCGCACTTATACCGTGCAGCACCAACTGTCAACTTTTTGTCCTTTTTGTTAAATCACTCTCTAATTTATACTTTAGCTTAATAAATGGTGTATTGAGGTCCTTTTTGGTAAATGCCCCTTTTGAAAATAAATGTTAAATTGTGTCATTTTATTTTATAATTACAAAAGAGTTTTATTTGCACACGTGCATTTGTTATGTTTAAGTAGGTAGCTAGTTTTTTTTTTTTTGTTAGGTCTCTCTAACGATATTTTGAAAATGAACATCCATGCATGTCATAGGCTAGGTTTCCTAAGACGTGTAAATATTGTTACACAAATAATACTATGATTAACAAATTTGAATCCCATATTTGGTTCTCAAATACTGTATCTGTGGTACCATAGAATGGTATGTGAAACCAACAACTACTATCACAACATGTAGTACAACTGTTGAAGCATCTGAAAATCAAATTTGATATCTCCCAAAAGAATTTGAGCTTTTAGATCTTCGCATAATAATTAATATATCTTTTTCCATGAGAGAATACTTACCAAAAAAATACAAGAATAAGAAGTTGATTTCTCTCTTTATACTTTCACCTTAGATACACAAATGATGGGATTTGTGTATCTTTATAATAGAGAGAGGATCAATTTCCAATAACTTTATCATCCCACTTATCCGTCAAAGTGGGAATAGTTGGAAGTAACTTCTCCAACCCACTAGTGATGGTTTCTCCATAACTACCCACACCTCCAATATATCATAGTCATATCGCATGTAGGACGTTGACCGGGTCTTATATCCTCCCACTTGGCCCACATTAGATGTTTATGATTCGCTTTTGGCATACATGGGATCACGTATTGAAACCATCATTTTCATTTAGTGGTCATCATAATATCATTGTTAAATAAATTACTAGTGCGAGTTATGGCGGTTGTGTGTCAATAAACCGACATACTCCCTTTCCATGTACCACAACATTAGCAACCCAATTAACATGATCCATAAATGAGAAAATTCATAAGGTCGTCCATAATGTCTTTATCAAGACAATTTCTGTTTTCACGCATTAAATAATTCACGGTACGTACATTTATAACAGAACACTAAATTAACAGAAACAACTTTAGTGAGACCTCAAATGTCTAAAAATTAAAAAATTAAAAGTATACTATATTCCACTACATTCGTGAGAATCAAACATCATGGATTACACCCATGTGACTAGCATGCTCTTTAAATGTCTTTGGTGCTAATCCTTTAGTTAATGGATCTGAAATCATAATATGCTTTATAGACACTCATTGTTTCTGAACCTTCCTTTCACGACTAAGTTTTTCAATTCCATATAATTTTCGTCAGTAGAATACTTGTCATCTTAAATCTGAAACAGTTGCGGTGCTATCATGGTAAATACTCAGCGACTAAGCAATATTGTTGACAATTCCAAGTCCTGAGACAAATTCTGCAACCATAATTCATGATTTGTGGCTTCAAAGCATGCCACAAATTCATACTCCATAGTGGATGAGGCAATACATTAAGCTTCCCACAATTGATACGCAAGGATTTCTTTCCATTTACTTACACTCCCATTCATTCTGTGCACATTGCATAATGCTGAATTTATTATTCATACCCAATCTCTCTAGAAACCTCTCAATATATGCTTTACGAGACAACCCTAAAAAATTTTCGTGATTGATCTTGAAGTATTTTACTTCCAATCTCGTAGGTTGTCTCATCCATATATTTCATGACAGAGTTCTCAGGGAGAAATTTCTTGAGTTCATGCAATAAACCAAGATCATTAGTGGCAAGTAAGATATCATTGACATACAAAATCAAAAATATTATCTTAACCTTCAGATAAATGTTGTGGTCAACATTATTTTCTTTAAACCCAAAGGAAATAATGATATCATTTAACTTAAGATACCATTGTGAGAAGCTTGTTTAAGTCCGTATATTGATTTCTTAAGCTTACAGACCATGTGCTCCTTTCATTTTATTAAGAAGCCTTTTGGTTGTTCCATGTAGACTTCTTCTTCTAAATTCTCATTAAGAAAATTTGTCTTTACATCCATTTGGTGCAACTCTAAATCATAATGAGCCACCAAAGCCATAATGATTCGAAGTGAGTCTTTCTTGGAAACGGGAAAAAAAAGTCAACGTCTTCTTTCTGAGTAAAACATTTGGCGACAAGTCTAGCTTTACATCGTTCGATATTGCCTTTAGAGTCACGTTTGGGTTTAAAAACCCATTTACACTCAACTTTCTTGTAACCTTCAGGCAATGCAACGAGATCCTAGACTTTGTTCTAGTCCATTGATTTTGACTCATCATTCATGGTATCAATTCATTTATCATCACTTTCAATGGCTTGGGAAAAATGAAATCGGATCCTTGTTCATTCCTATATTAAAATCAGATCCATGTAGATAAACCACATAATCATCTGAGATAGCTAACCTCATTTCCCTATGAGATCTCCTTGATGCTATTTCTTGTGGTTCTTCTACTGTTTGATCATTGACACAACTTCATTATGGGGTGATTGAGCATTCAATTCGTTGGGAATTTAAAATGCAAATTATTCCAATAAACACACAGAAACACAACCAATAGTAATTAAAAAAAACACCAAAGAAAACACAGATTTCTGCGTGCTTCGGCCAAACATTGCTTACGTCCACACCCGAGAGAACAATTCTTTCACTGTTAAGAATAAAATCCGGTACAAGAAAATGTTGAATTAAATCCCATAGCCCAACCCTTAAACCCCTTTGTACACCTATTCTCAATACCCCCAAAGAACCCTCACTATCTCACCCCAGACCATGTACTCCCATGAAGGGAGACCCCCAACTTGGTACACCAAGGGCTTCCTAAATTCCTATACACCTTCCCCTTTTATAGAGTTTACAACCATTCCTTGTCCAACAAGAAATCAGAGATCCACTCCAAATAAAACTCTATCACAAAATGAAACTTATCCCAATAGGAATCTAGGCAAAATCAACAATCCTAAATTAATGGGATTGTCCCACATGTCCTCTATCACTTGTGGGAAAACTGCTTAATCAATCTATCACATATGACAGTAGCCCCTCAACCGGAACACTCACAAAAGTCGACCACTTTTCCATCGATTTCCAAACCGTAAATGAATCCATTGGCCATCGTCATACTAGTCTGCACACTCTCAAACTAACACGGTCTCAACACCTCTGATTCGATCAACATGGCCAATACATGTGCATGTCATTAACTCCAGAGAAGAGCCTCTATCTCTCTTTTCTCCAACAGAATTTCCCCTCACGATCGTCTAAACTATGAAAATAACCATTCACGCACTTGTAAGAATTCATCCACCGGGACCGACCAGATGATAAAACCATCCATACTTTTCTTTCCATCGAGAACATATGTTATGCGTGATTTTTCATGACACTATCTACAGCTCCAACTCCAACTCCAACTCCAACTCCAACTCCATGCTTGCACTCGTAGAGATCATCTAGTAATACAGATTATAGATTTCTCTGCCAATTTGGGACCAAAGTCACACCACCAAATAACGAACTAGTCTTTGAAATCACCGTGTCCCTTTCATTATTACAACCTTCTTTTTTGATACCCCGCAACAATACCAGCCACCCATTTACAGTCGACAGACCTTTCGAAACCCATCAAAATATTTTTCCATGGACCATATACGTACCATACCTGAAATCTAACGAATCCAAGAAGAAGTGTGTGTACAAATGGAGTGTGAGGTCCTTTCTACCATATGCGACCTGCTACAATGACAGTAGCACTGATATCGTCTTATGTCCTAGATCATGACCTATTGTCTCATCTGATCTATCACCAAGAAAATGACCTCAAACCAAGAAGAATCTAACAAATCTGCACCCACCGATGAACCTGCAGCGCCTGACAACCTCAAGAATATCCGTCCCAAATTTCAAGTAACCTAGCCAATCCCACTGACTACTTAAAAATTTGACCAATTAAAATTCTTGATTTGGTACACATTGCTACAGCATAGCAAGCCTTGTCCAAGTCTTGAATACCAATGGCAGATACCTCTAAACTTCGCACCAGCCATGTCACGCACGGTACTTCATCCAATTTTTTTTATTTTTATTTTTTTTTTTCTTTATATATTTTCTTTTTCCTCCGTGTTGCTATTCCAATGCTGTTGTGTGCGACTCTGCCCACCATGATCTTACAACCTGGCTTTGATACAACTTGTTGGGAATTTAAAATACTAAACAAAATTGTCCCAATAAACACATAAAAACACATCCAATAGTAAATAAAAGAACACCAAAGAAAACACAGATTTCTACATGGTTCGGCTAAACATTGCCTACGTCCACGCCCGAGAGAACAATTTTTTCACTATTGAGATTAAAATCAGGTATGAGAAAATGTTGAACTAAATCCCACAACCAAAGAGCTACTCTCAATACCCCAAAGAACCCTCACTCTCTTACCCTAGACCATGCACCCTATGAGGGGAGACCCCCAACTTGGTGCACCAAGGGCTTCCTAAATTCTTATATGCATTCCCCTTTTATAGAGTTTACAACCATTTCTTGTCCAACCAAAAATCATAGATCCACTCCAAATAATACTCTATCACAAAAGTAAATTTATCCCAATAGGAATCTAGCAAAAATCAACAATCCTAAATTAATGGGTTGTAGCACGTGTGATATAGTCCCAACACAATTGTTGTTTATTGTCATTGAGATGAGTGACATATGTAAATGAACAACAATTTGTTGAGAAGTTATAAGTAAAGGAATGTTTACCCTAACTTATTTAATAAACACATTTCGTGGTTTTTCAATCCCACTTTTCTCATTATTCTCAATGAATTTTGCATTGTCAGTTTCTATTATTCTTCTACTATGGTTAGGACAGTAAAACCTATACCTTTTGGATTTTTTGGCTAGCCAATAAAATAGTCATTCGTCATCCGAAAATTCAATTTCTTTTCATGTGGATTATAAATTCTAGCCTCCGCTGGACAAGCCCAAATATCTAGGTGTCTTAAACTAGGTTTTCTACCTGTACAAAACTCAAAAGGAGTTTTATGGACTGCTTTACTAGGAACCCGGTTTAACAAATACATGGCGGTCTTAAGGGCCTCCATCCACAATGATTCGGGTAAGGTAGAGTTACTTAACATACTCCTAACCATATCCATTAGTGTACGATTACGCCTTTCAGCTAAATCATTCTGCTGTGGTATTCCAAGTAGTGTGTATTGCACACAAATACCATGCTTTTAAGGAATTAGCAAAAGGACCAGGTCACTATCCAGATTCATTGAAACTACCATATTATTCATCACATCTATCCGATCTGATGATTTTCACCTTTCTGTCTAATTATCTTTCAGCCCCAATGATGAATACCTCAAGGGCATTTAACAACTAAGATTTTTCGTGTAATAAATAGACATAACCTTAACTTGAAAAATTATTGATAAAGGTGATAAATACTTTTCACCACAAAACCATGTTGTGGTAAAAGGTCCATAAATATCGATATGGATAATCTCAAGAAGCTCTGCAATTCTTGTGCACCTTTCTTAGCGTAGTTGGTTTGCTTTCCATTAATGCAATCCACACACACACACACACACACACACACACACACACACACACACCCAAGTCTATAAAATCAAGATTTGGAAGAATTTCATCTTTTACCAATCTTCCTAACCTTTCTCTTGATGGATGACCCAATCTTTGTGCCACAGATAGAGGAGTTTTCATTAATTGAGCTACATTCCAACATTAGGATGTAGGGTCATATGGGCTTTTTTGCAAAATAAATGTCAATAGTAAATTTGTATAAACCATCACACAACAACCATAACCAATAAAAAAATAGTTATTCTTAACCATACTTAAAACATCTATTATCAAATTCAAAGGAATAATCATTAAGTTCTAGTTTAGATAATAAAATTAAGAATTTCTCATTTGGTTTTGTGGTATGCGTTGAAATTAATCCCTGCATTGAATTTGAAACATGAACACTAGCACTAGAGCCAATCCATCAAGTTTTAGATGAAGCTTTAGCAAGATTTGATTTGAAACATACGAAAATTGAAAGCTTACCTTTCTTTTCGAACCATTTCTTGCGTTTGTGACAATCTTTCTGATAACACCCAACTTTATTACAAAAGAGGCATATCAATGTCATGTTCCTTTTCTTGGGCTTGCTTAGCTTGAGCAGGCTCTCTCACTTCACATGGCACTGGTCTTTTCCCTTTTTCAAACTTCCTCAATTGAGCTTTTGAGCATCTTGAGTCACGAGTTGAACAGAGTTATGTCCTTACTGCTTAAGCCTTACATGTTCTTATACAACCATATTGGCTAATTCATTAACATTCCATGTATCCTTTATAGTGTTATAATGGATCTGCTATGGGCTATATTGAGGAGGCAAGGAATTCAAAATGAATTGCACAAGGAAAGAGTCATCCATATTCGTCCCCGAAGTCTTTGGTTTTGTGGCTAGATTAGTCATTTCAAGGATATGCTCATACATTCCTCGCACCCCATCATATTTCATTGTGGAATGTTGAGCCATTAGTGTACTTGTTGCAAGAGCCTTTTTAGTGGTATGAAAGTGCTCTGCCACAATTTTCATAAATTCTGTAGCATTGTCAGTTTGGGGAAGCATTGACTTAATGCTGCTGGCAACAGTCATTCGCATAATGCTAAATATGTTCGACCTTTCTCGGGCTTTCTATAAGGCCTTTCTTCCACACTACACGAATCATTAATCGTAGCGGGTTTTTTCAATCTGGAGTACTAAATCAAGATCCAATAAGCCTATGTGAAAACTAAACTTGTTCACACCAGTCTGAAAAATTGGTTCCATTAAGAATCACAGTAAACAAAGCATGAGAGTGCAACGATCGAAATAGGAAATAAATTCAGTAACCAATGCTTTGAATTATCAACATGAATAAAATGTTTAATCATGATTTTTACCTTTGGGTTAAAATCACGAATAAAAATGTAATCAACATAAGTAACATATTTACTCGTGACTTTTACCTTTGAGTTAAAATCACGAATAAACAATTAATCTACTTTAATTAATATATTTACTTGTGACTTTTACCTTTGGGTTTAAATCACAAAATAAATAATCTTCATCCATTTTGGTGAATTTCTTCACCTAATAATGTATCCATTAAATAAACTGTTATCTTTGGGTATATAGTTTTATTCTAATTCATTGAATCCTTAAAATGATATACCATTGGGTATCCATTTATATATTTATAATGAATTGAATCAGAATAATCATCATCCAATAATATGACTTGATTTTCTTTTTATCATTCTTTATAGTGGAGCTGCTTTGGTAGTCATCAACTATCTTTATATTACAAGTCAAAATAATTCTTAGCACCCAATGAAATAATAAAGGCATTTTAATTTTTAGTTTTTTTTTAATTATAAAATAGCATTCTCCTTTACTGTAGGAAACAATATTGAGTGTGAAAATAACTTCCATCATGATTTTGAAATTAAGCATAAATCCCGATTTAACTTGAGCGGTCAGAGAACAACTGCTTCCTTTATAGATGTACTAGTAGGGGCCTACTCACTTTGTGAGTAGAAAGATTTTAGGAGAATTTAAAAGTAATTTATGTGACGTTTTAGTTCACTGTATATATTTATTAAGGAAAGAAACGTAATGGTTTTTGTGTAATTATCGATGGTAGAAAATTTTCTCATGGTACCCCTCACTTTCCCTTTATTAGGGGTGAACAAAAACCGAAAAAACCGAACTACCGAACCAAACCGATCGGTTCGGTCAATTTTCATGAGGGTGGTGCAATGTAAAACTGAAAACCGAACCGAAAAATTAGCCTAAAACCGAAAAAATCGACCGAAACTGAACCGATCAGTCGGTGGAAAATCACTCCCAAAACCGACCGAACCGAACCGATTTCAGCCTTACCCTTTATAATAGTACTAGCAGCTGGAGCACACGTGTTGCATGTGAAAGCATTTTGTTCCTCAACTTTCAATGGTCACCCTAAAGTATTTAATCTATTCACAGTCCAACCCTTCGTTACCTTTAAAAAAAAAAGGGTTGTGTTCGCGTGCCATGTAAACACATTCTATCACTTTTCCAACAAAAAGTGACGAAGGGTTGAGATTCCACCCACTCAACTAGTGTATGGTGTGTATTACAACAATTGAAAATTTAGGAATCAAATTGTAAATTGAAAGTTTAGGGATCGAATTGTAAATCAGGATATAGTTTAAGGGATCAACTTGCTGCTTACTCTTAACTTAGCTAATAAAAAAAATATTTTGTGAAGACCTTAAAGAAAAAAATAACACAAATCCTCATTAAAAAATAATATATAAAGAAAGACACGTAAAATGATCAACAGAGCACAACCCATGACTGTTATTGAACCACACTGAATTCTAGTGGGGGTGTTGCAATTAAACTTTTCTACATAATATTAAAGAAAACAAATAAATGGAGTTTTAATGAAATATAAAAACTAACACAGAGAGAGAAATCATTTACCCTATTCTACATAATCTGAAATTGGGTAAGATCCAATGCATGAATTTTGGCCTATTCGGGGAATTATATAAGTTTGAGAAATCTATCCCCAAATTAACCTAGAACAATACAACAAATAAGAAAAAAAAACTAATAAGAAAGTTACAACAAATAAAAGAAAGAATTTAGAGAGATAGTGACGCATACAATCTTTGTACCAATCCTCGTCTTTAACTGTACCCGTCAAAAAGCCTCAAATTCAAACTCTAAACAATGAAAGTGCAAAGGAAACTATACACTGGGGCAACGAATTCGAAGCAATTGCATCTCAAATAAAGTATGGTGCAATTAGACCACTGACAACAAAAAATAAAAAAGAAAAAAAAAATTGAAATTAGAAAATGACTGATGCCCTTCAACTGCAACCTTCAGAAACCTAGAATGAAACTATGACCAGCCATTTCAAAGAAAACTATAAGCCCATAAACTACCTCATGTCTATTTGGCCATCAAAAAAATGGATGCTTCATTTTCCGTATATGTGAATTCGGATCTCGGGAGCAGCGTGGTGGTATTATCGATATGAAAGAGAGAGAGAGAGAGGGAGGGAGGCAGAGAGGAAGTTCAGAAAGAGGCATAGATTGTTTTTTTGTTTTAAGGAAAGAAGTTAATTACTATAGGAACAGGAGATTGAGGAAGATATGGAGATAGCCAGAGATGTGTGGGCAGTTAAGAGGTTTTTTTTTGGGTACAAAGTTAGGAGATTTTTTGAATTTCAATTGATTCCTTCTCCATTTATGTCGCTGTATAATGACTATTCAGTCCTTTAATATCCATTTTAAAGGGATAAAATGGGTTGGTTTTGACGTAATTACAAGTGATAAGAAGTTAAGTGAAACCCCTCATTTTCTCTTTATAAAGTAGTAAAGATAGATATACATGAATATCTATACATTAATTCTATACATCAAATGCTTCTTTACTTGTTATCGAGAATGCCAAGGCATGTATGCATCACTTTAACATCAGCATGTTTCATTATGATTAAATGTGAAAGAAAAATTTCCACTACAATCCAAGTTGTTGAATGTTCCAAGAACGTCCAAGACTTTGAAGGGTAAGGTAATTATGGTCTTCATATATAAGTTATACCACAAAAAATTGTAGACTTTGTAGTCACAGATCTTTACATACATCGATGGCTATACATGATATTTGAAAAGTTTCCAAACCACGTACTTTGAAATCAAGACTATTCGCGGCTTTGTTATTGAAATTAGTAAAACTTTATAAAAAAAAAAAAAAAAAAATTGTCTTGTTTATATAGTACAGAATGTATGTATATATTGGCCATGAGTTTAAAACTCATCTGACATAGATTGAGTCACGGAAACTCCATTAATTGAGTCTAAAAACTCAATATTAGATTTGGTTAAAAAAGAAACAATTATTTGAGTTTAAAACTCAACAAAGGTTTGATTCGCAGAGAATCCATTATTTGAGTTTAAGAACTCAGCAAAAGATTTGACTCACAAAGAATCAGAAAAAGTTTGATTCAAAAAGAATCAGAAATTAAACAACATAAAAATTTATAAGAGGAGATGTCACGCCCCAGAGCAGCAAAAATAGAGAAAAATAAATTTCCTTTTTGGGTTCATAGGGAATGACGGGTGCATGTCACTAATTGTCCACACCACACAATACTAGTTAACTAGAAGCAAAAAGAACAGTAATAATATCAAATTGTATATATTACAAAAGTCCTAACTATTACAATAACATCAGAGTAGTCCAAAGGAACATAACAGGTCTGAAAGCAACATATACCTGAGTACATGTTTAACTAATAAAGTTCAACAGTAATAAAAACTAATAACTATCTAGTTCTTCAGCTGACATAAGGGTAGTCGTCAGCATAACAACCTTCTCTGGCATAACCGACATCAGTGGGGCCACCCTCTGCATATTCTTCTTCAGGGTAGTAACCGTCGTCACCAGCTCCATCACCTGCATTAATAGGAACAGGGTAGTCTGGACGGAGAATGTCCAGGCAATAACGGCCGTTAGCTTACTGAGAGCTGAGTGAAAAGAAACTTGCAAGGTACCAATTATATAACATAATAGCAATCTATGAAAGTCATAAGATATAGTTCTACTAAGTAATATCTTTTCTTTATTCAACTCCGCGTTACTCGAATCAACGTCTTATTATACAAAGACCTATAGACACTGACTCATAAAGACACTGATCTGATTGTAATATTCCTGGATACACCATTGTTCCATCGACCGCGGCTGAGAACATAGAGTATATATTCTCAATCCACAGCAAGTCATGGATACGATGCTTCGAGCAATGACATATCATTCTATTGCCATGACTTAGCGACATCTTGCTAGTGATCCCCTATCCACCGCTTGTTAAGGACATACTCGTCCACCGCTCGTTAAGGATATATCATAGATCACCTAGCTATCTCTGAACTACTTGGTCCTTCCCAATGCTTGTGAAGGACATCTCACCATCCACTGCTCGTTAAGTGCATAGTATGACCAAGCGTCCACCGACGTACAAATTCCCAGAAACTTATCAAGACCTATCTAAGTTTTGTACTAGGACAGATACATGACATCCCATTATGGCCTGACTACTCTGATTGAAATGAACGGATATTGAACTCATACATGAACCACATAGCATCTAACGTCATCACATTAATCCATTGTTCTTAATCATACTTATCTTTTTGTTGTCATATTTGTCACACCCCGACGTAGCATAAATATGGAAAGCGTTTAATTTCCTTTATGGACCCGTAGGTCGCGACAGTTTGAAGGATCGATTCCGTCCCAAACGTCGAACACAATAAACAATAATCCGAGTAGAGCAATCAAAGCTTACAAATATTTTTCTAACTTATTACATATTACAGCACGGGGTCTCTAAAGGCACAAACCGCCTTAAAACAAAACAATAACTTAATATCTATTACAGTCATCCTTATTACAAAACAGCTTATAACTTAAAACATGGAGTATAGATAACAGTTTTTCTTCCAAGCAGTCGTTCTCAATTAGCATAATCATAATGTTCAGCCTGATCATAACCTGAAAAACCTGAACACGAATGTCCAGGACGAATCAACGTCGTCAGCTTCAAGAAGCTGGTGAGTATTAAAAACATAACTTTGAATGTAACACATACTCATTTACCATTTTCCAATTCTCATTTAATACAACAAGTTTACATTAAAGCATGGAGGTCATTTTAGGAAATAAGCACAATATTATTTAAAAGATATAATTCACATATATGTGACCGTGTGTCACGACCCATCCCACTACGCGTGGAAATAGGACACGTGGCACGCCATCAAGGCTTATCCAGTTCCATTAAAGTAAAATAGCAGCGGAAAACATTATTAAAATTTATTAAATTCAGAGCTATAAAAAGTTTTGGCCAATCGAATCCTTTCAAAAGAAAACAGTTTTGAAAAACAGAGGACCAATCGACTGATCGAGGGTCCGGTCAACTGGTGATCTCAAACAGAAAGGTTTCAAATTATAACAGCCCATCCAGTTGGCTGTGTCGGGGACCCAGTCGACTGGTGCCTAAAATTTTCAGTCGACTGAAGAAGTCCAGTCGACTGGTACCCTACTCCAGCAGAATGTCATGGCCTGGGGCTCCATCCAGTCAACTGTTTTCTCAACCTAGTCGACTGAACCTCAGACGAAACAAAGCAGTAACCAATTCAACACAGTGACCCAGTCGACTGGATCAAAAACCAGTCGACTGATTCCTATCAGCAAACCCAAAACTGCAGCTTTCCCACTCAAGGTTCTTCCAATATCAAACTAACATATAACCACTCTATTCCATCATTCAAAACATAAATACAAGAGCGTTTACTAGGGATTACAAGTACTAAATCTAAGTTCAGATTATATTACAACATACTACGAATTCAACACAAGTTCGGAGTAGAACGAAAATATAAACAATTGATTCCCCGGCATTCCACGGCCTCACTCCTCACGTTTCTTCTTGTCCTTCTTTTTACCTGCAATGGAGTAAGTCTCCACTGCTCAGCTATATGCTGAGTGCACAAGTCTAACATATGCAATATATGATAAACATGCTTTAATCTCTTAAATCATATCAATAGTCTCTAGGGAGAAAAATACGCCTTCATCCGGTAGCGGCAAGTCCAAGCCTTAAACCGCGATGTCAATGGCTAGTCCAAGCCTACAACCATTACATCCCACAAGTGCCATGGCAAGTCCAAGCCTACAACCATGCACAGTAGCCGTCGCTACTCAAATTCTCAAACATCGAGAAGCTTACTCCGGCATGAATTTGTATAAGACCCCCCTTTGACCCACATAGACAACTCAACGTGCTCGCGTAAATCTAGACATGCTTTTCACAATTTAGCGCGTGCATAATTAACGGGCCTACAATTAACACATGGATTTTGCCCGGATCTCAATTTCGTCGTCGAAATATAAAACATGTATTTCTCTATATTTCACAAGTTAGAACTTCATACCTCGTGTGATTTCCCCCAAACTTTGAAGGATCGACTAGGAGGTCAAATAAACGTCGGATTTTGAATTTGAGAAAATTCTTACAAGTTTATACCTGTTTTTCCCAAAAGTCTAGAATTAAGATTTCTACAAAAATTGGCCAAACAGGCCTAAGTAGTATCAAAACGTAGATCTCACCTCCACGAGTTCAAATACGAAATCTGGAGAAAAACTGACGGACGGAAGGTCGTCGTATGTCGCCGGCAAGCTCGTGGCAACTAAATCTCCCTTCTCTCTCCTCTCTCTAGATATTTTGGAAAGTTTGGATGAGATTGAAATCTCATCCTCATCTATATATAGACAAACATTCTGGAAATTACGTTTACCTCCCTGCAAGTTTCTCAAACTTCTAATTAACCCATGAAACTTCGCACACGTCCATTTTATAACTTTACGAGTGAAAACTATAAATTTCAAAAGTTTCCGACTAAGTCTCGTTTGGTCCAAAATAACGTCCGAAAAACTAAATTATGTGGAATCTCTACACAACCTATCTTTTTATTTAACGTGTCACTCACGTTCTCACCACAGTTCTCAACATGATATACTAAAATATCCAAATACCAGAATTATACTACACAGGTATAATTACTATTCACAGGAATACCAGATAAAGTCAAATAACATTTAAATCATATAAATGCCATTTACTCATGCCCATGCAATATGAACTGTCATGTTCCCGTGTCCTCACCGACACCTTACCGTTGACTCACAGTCAACCTCAACTCAAATTATTAAGAACATTAATAATTTCAAAATCTTAAATGATGCATTTTCAAAATCATAAATTTTTGGAACGGGTGTGACACCGTATATTGAAAACAATGCACCATCTCATCTTACCGACTCTTTTCTCTCGACAAAACCCAACAACCCAACATCACACACCAGTATCTTTGAAATACTCCGATAGCCATACTTTAGCATAGGGGTGCCAGGGAATGTCCAGTTTGCCTCACACTTTGGTCCGGGGTACCAGGGAGTATCCATTGCCTCACACTTTGACTACCTAATCCGCCATGCAAATACCGGAGGAACCCTCACGCAGTATCCAGACTCGGGTATCAGGGAGTGTCCGTAGGTCATACTTTAGCACTACCATGGGTGCCAGGGAATGTCCAAGTTTCGCTTCACACACTTTGACACTACCATGGTCGTCAGGTAGTGTCCAGTTTTGCCACCGTCACATTTCAAAGACACCCTCGCCGCAATCTCAATCACAACACACTTTGGTACTCACTTACTAGGGAGTGTCCACAACACAATCTCAACCGCAATCACTATACCACACTGACCATTACTCTTTTCCATACTGACCAACATTCACACTCACCATGGATGTACAACTGACTCCACATGTATGTCATGAAACTTTAAAACATGAGGCAAAACACTAAATTATATAAACAACGAGCGTACGAGGATTGATAAGTCACAATACAACGTTTTAATCGTTCAAACATAACCAATTAAGATTCTAATTTAATAAATTTCCCAAATAGTATGTAAATTTTACCCCAAACACTCCCTTATCACAAAACAAGCAAAAACTAGAAACTGCAAGAAGTCACGCGCGCGGGCCGCTCGCGGGAGGGGTCGCTCGCGCGGGCCGCTCGAGCGACCTGCCTATTTTTCATTTTCATTATTAAAATTTTCTGTCTGCCTGGAAACACACACCTCGCGCGTGCAGGTTACTCGCGCGAGGGGTCGCTCGAACGGGCCGCTCGCGCGACCCTCGCTAGCGCGATCGCGCGCGCGAGATGAAGCAGAGACTTCATCTTTTCGTCAGAACTGCTTTGTTTCAGATTTTCAGGGTCTAAATTGACCCATTTTTAATTCTGTAAGTTACTAGGCCTTATAATATATGATTTTCTTCAGTTTTTCACAAGGATTATGATTCCATAATCAATTTAACATGAATCAATCTAAAACTCTAGAATTTTGTGAAAAACTGAAAGTTAACAAAAATTAATTTCTAATATACTTTCTCCTATGAACAAATTAGGCCTCAATACTTTAAACATAGTCTATATATAACATAATCTTTCATAATCATCTAAGAAAACAGATTTTGGTTGAGATTGAAAAATCTTGGTTTTCAAAGCTATGGAGTTCATACGTGAAATCAACCATGGTGATTTACAAAATTAACAAATACACAACAAATAAACATGAAATTACATTCCTAGTGAGTTAGTAATACTCACTGATATTAATGGAGTAGAGAATTGTTGAGAAAGAATCCAATTTAGAAATTCCAAATACAAGCTTGGCTATGGAGATGAGCTTTCTCTCTCTATATTTTCTGTATAAACTCTCAATCTCTCTCTCTTTTCTCTCTGTGTGTAAGTGTTATGCAGAGAATGTGTAGAGTGAAATTTATGAGCCGTGTGTGTGTGTTTAAATAGAGTTACAAGAACTTGGTGCCCAAGTTCTTTCACCAAGGCTTAACCCACAAAATAAACACACTAATCTCACAGCAATTGCAGATTAACAAGGCTAATATATTCTAAAATATACATACGTATAGCTACACTGATGTATTAGTTCAACAATTCACCAAGGGTCAAGTAGGTGTAGTAGGGGCAATTCAAAAAGTGTTTGGGAAATTAGCTTTTGGCACAACAATTGCACATACTCAAATGTAATATCCAAACAAGGCCTTAACCAATGATTAGTTTCCATTAATAGAAATAAAGTACAAGTCATTTCACACTTTACGTCAATTCCAAACTCTGTGAAATTTTAATGCTGCACAGACAGTTTTGAACATAAACTGGTATTTTCGTGGCGCGATGTTCGTCACAAAAATACGAAAAATTCATTTTGATGTAGGAAATGGTTTTCTGGTTTTATAAAAATACTGCTTGAGTTAAAAGAATTTATTTCCACCGTTTTGAAACACAGCTTTAAAATCCAACACAGGTGTTACTAAAGTTTATATAATTGCAGTTTGGTCCCAATAAGAATTTCAAATATGAAATCAAGCAAGTAATAAATTCTACACATAAGAATTGTAATTAAAATAAAAGCAGACAATGAAATTTGATTTTAAATATGACAATGCAAATACAGATTAATTAAATGAAAATGCAGGTTATTACAATATTATCCCTGATCAACCCATAATCGTATACTGAAAGTCTGAATCGAGAATCGAACAATCGAACCCTATATGTAATAAACAAGATAAACAAACCATGTTCTGCAAAGCTCAATCGATTGAAACCATTTTAATCAATTGGGAAAAATAATGTTCAAGCGATCGAAGTCCTTTCGATTGATGGAACCTAGTTCAATCGCTCGAAAGTCTTTTTCTTCAGAGGTTCTAGATAGTGAACGTCTAGAGGGGTTAGGGTGTGTTCGGGTCTATTTAGTTACATTTAATACTTGTAAAACATCATATCAATGATATCGAGTGAGTTTAGAGCTCACTGAAATGTTGTTAAGGCGTGTTTGTCAAAGTATCAAGCTCCGAGCTCCTCTATTGGTGGCCTCTGTCTCCTCTGTCTTAACCTCTGTCTCTCTCTCTCTCTCTCTTTCTTTCTGCTTCTCTTTTTTCCTTCTTCTTCTGGTTTATCTCTCTCTTTCATAGAGTATATATATATAAAGATATGTGTGTGTATATATATATATATGGATGTGTGCGTGTGTGTATATATATATAAAAACACTCTCTCTTTCTCACTAAGCTCTCAAAACTCTAGGCAACCCAAAACCCACACACACGTGCATACAAGTACATATATGGAAAGGGAAGGGGCAAGTGGCATGTCCAGCGCACAAACTAAGATAAGATTTACAATCACGTTCGATCGATCTATCGAGACTTCTTCGATCACTTGAGAACAGATTGGCCAGTTTTGATCGATTGAGATTGATTCGAATGATTTGAACAAGGGGATAAGTAATGAATTCATGTTGATAGGGTTTCAATCGATTGAACAAGGTTCGATCGCTTGAACTCAGAAATTCTCGATCGCTTGAAATGACTTCGATCGATTGAAGGTAAAATTTCAAGTATGATCAAGAGAAGTATACAAAATCTTATGTATTGTTATACACTTCAAAAATACAGGATATTACATCATTCACCGCTTATCAAAAGATTTCGTCCTCGAAATCGGAAGTAGTAGAATTAAAACAAAAATGAAAACTTCTCTTGCATCTTTGACTCTAGCTCCCACAAAGCTTATCCTTCATCATGATGCTTCCACTGAATCTTTACTAGTGTAATCTCTTTGTTTTTGAGCTTTTTGATCCCTTAATCCAGAATTCGCACTGGTCCTTCGTTGAATGTCACGTTCTCATTGACTTTAATATCCTCAAAGTTGATCTTGTGCACTGCGTTGTGAGCACACTTTATCAGTATACTGATGTGGAAGACGTTGTGCACTCCAGACTGAAGGAAAATCTGGTTTAAAAAAAATTTTAAACACGCAGTGGAAAGATTAAGTTACAAAAAACTTATTGGTAGCCCAGGATCTACTACTCGTCAATTCCATAGATGCGTACTAACAAGGGGGGAAACAAGAAATTATACCTTAGGTCTTGAACCCAATTCTGAATTTCTTTCTCTTGGATGGTGCAACAGCTTCCACTAGGCTGTCTTCACCCTTATGACTCCTACAGATGCCTGCGGAAAGACTAGGGTTGGTGGGAACCCTAATAGAGAGGATAGTGAAGGTTTGGGAGCTCTAAAAACAATTTCTGTAGCTTCTGGCGTGTTAAAACGATGAACTCCTTTTTTTCTGGACGCAGCTGCCCTATTTATAGATTCCCAGAACCGACCTAATGTTCGAACGATCGAAGTGGCTTCGATCGATCGAACCCGCCAAGATTTCAATCGATCGAAACATCTTCGATCGATCGAACCCGTCTTGACAAGATCCTCATGTGCCTTTCCAAGCATCCTAGCGGAGCTAAGAGTGGGACCTCCTAGGCTCTTTATTGTTGGCTTAGACCAGTTGTTAATTCCCATGACCAAACTCTTTGATTAGCAAACTAACTAACTGATCAGTTAATGTTTACTCCACTATAAAACGATAACTGAACTCCAACGCAAAAGAACATATCCGAAGCGATAACTAGACTTGTATGGTGTACTAATGTCCCTCTACATTCAGCATTCGTAATCATATTCAGGTAGTCAGATAACTGTTACTATCAACCTGAATCATGAATACTTCTTGTATTCCTTGAGTCCCTTTCACCTCTCATGATTTCCAAACATGTTGATAACTACTTATCAACAAGACTGCAGTTCTCAGTAATCAACTTGGTGACATTCTCAAGGGAATGCTTACTCTGAATCAGAGGGTAGATTCTATCTTGATAATATATGTTCACAACCCTATGAACATGACATACCCAAGATACCCAGGTGTTGATCTTCTATAGACCTCACTGATTGGTAAATCAAAGCAGCCATATCCACAGTCCGTGTTCATAATCGTCTCAAGATTGAGAACACGTACCTTATACAAGTTATGAGTTCCTATCGACTGTTGACAATCTTGAGTGTCAATAGGAAAGCTCAGGTCCGTCAATGTACTATAAGAACTAGCATATTAACTAAGAGCTAAACTCTAGTGATTGAGATTCATCACTCCATCCAATGGTAGTTAATCATGCTATAGTATAAACCTGATGAGATATCCAGTCTCATCATCCACTGTGACAAGTTCTAAGTGTCAAAGAATAGTAATTTGTATCTCACTTGTATGTATTTCATACATACACGAATGACCTAATATGATACTTAAGGATTAAACAATCATCTCATGAAAGAAACATACACAATTAAATGTAAAGTTGATATCCATATATTAAAATGTCAATGTCTCATACATAAAATAATGGTTTGAGGGCACAAACCCAACACAGACATCTTTGGCAGCAACGCAAGTCAATATGTAACCTTCTCAACACGTGCTAGGATCTCGAATGGTCCAATGAATCGCAGTGATAGCTTGCCTCTCTTCTGACCAAAACAAACAATCCCTCAAACAGGTAAAACTTTGAGTAGTACGTGATCTCCAACTGCGAACTCCAAATCTTTGCATCGCTTATTCGCATAGCTCTTAAGTCAAGTTTGAGCTGTCTTCATCTTCTCAAGTACAATCTGGATCTCTTTGCTTGTTTCTCTTATCATTTCTGGCCTAAGAAGTTGATTATCTCCGACTTTGGCCTAACATAATGGAAATCAGCAAGGTCTTCCGTATAATGTTTCAAACAGCGCCATTCCTATGCTCGTATGGTAGCTATTGTTTGTAGGCGAACTTAATCAACGACAGATGCGTCTCCTAAGAACTCTCAAAATCTATAACTCAAGCACGTAGCTTATCCTCCATCACTTGATTGACTCGTTCAGATTGTCTGTCGATCTGTGGATGAAAGACTAAACTCAAGTTCAGTGTTGTTCCCATCGCTGTCTGAAGACTCTTCCAGAATTTAGAAGTAAAGCGTGAATCTCGATTTGACATAATAGAAATAGTTACTCCGTATAGTCGTACAACTTGCTGTATATACATCCGGCTCAATCGTTCTACTGGATACGTCATGCTGTAGGCGATCAAATATGTAGTCTTCGTAAGTCGATCCACGATTACCCAAATGGTATCGTGGTTCTGCTGTGACTTTGGTAAACCTACCATAAAATCTATGGTGATGTGTTCCCATTTCCATTGGGGAATTGGTAATAGCTATAAAAGTCTAGGTGGTTTTGATGTTCTGCCTTCACTTACTTACAAGTAAGACATTGAGCTATATACTTAGCTACCTCTCTTTTCATTCCTTCCCACCATAAGTTCATCTTCAAGTCCTTGTACACCTTTGTACCTCTAGGATGTATAGTCATCCATGACTTATGTGCTTCATCTAATATTTCTTTTTAGAGATTTTCTTCATCAGGCACACAGAGTCTACCTTTACATTGTAAGGCTCCGTCTGTATCAACACTCCAGACCTCTGGTTCCTTGGTTGACATCTTGGTGAACCATAACTTTAAATCCTCTGTCGTCTATTGAGCTTCTATATATGATACGACTAATTAAAGTTTGATGTACCATAAGACATCGAAGACGTTGTCCTTTGGTTGCTTTTACTGGCTAAATGTCAAATTCAGCTAACACTTCCAATGCTTGCCATTCTCGAATTAATAATGCAGCGATCACTAATCGAGGTCGACGGCTCAAAGCATCTGCTACGACATTCGCTTTACATGGATCCTTGAGTAACTCCATGCATCTTCATTGTCGCATGTTCAATTTCTTCTGTTCAATTTTTTCTGAGAGAACAAATACTTCAAACTTTTATGATTGGAAAATAGATCAAACTTTTCTCCATAAAGATAGTGTCTCCAAATATTCAATGCAAATACTATTGTTGCCAATTCCAGATTATGTGTAGGATAGTTCTTCTCATATACCTTCAACTGTCTGGATCCATATGCAATGACATTCCCGTCCTGCATAAGCATACAACCAAGTTCTTGGTGTGATGCATTACTTAGGTATCATGAGTACTGGTGCAAAATTCAATCTTTCCTTTAACTCCTGAAATGCACCTTCATGCTTATCCATCCATTCGTACTTATCTCCTTCATTGTCAAATTCGTCAAAGGTCCAGCTATCTTGGAAAATCCTTCTACAAATCACCGATAATATCCTGCTAGCCCAAAAAAACTCCTAACTTCTACGCATTAGTTGGTCTATTCTAGCTTAAGACTGTATCATTCTTAGATGAGTCTACAGAGATACCATCTTGAGATATAACATGTCCCAAGAAATTGACCTCCTGTAGCCAAAATTCACACTGACTGAACTTTGCATATAACTTGCTATCTCGAAGCGTCTGTAAAGCAATTTGTAAGTGCCCCTTTTGATCCTCCTCTGTCTTTGAATAGATCAAGATGTCATCGATGAACACTATAATGAATTAATCCAGATATTATCTGAATATTCTATTCATCATGTCCATAAATACTGCTGGCCCATTCGTCAATTTGAAAGGCATAACAAGAAACTCATAATGCCCATATCTCGTCCTGAAAGTAGTCCTTGATACATCATGCGGTCGAACCAATAATTGATGATATCCCGAATGTAGATCAATCTTTGAAAAGATTCTTGATCCTTGTAACTGGTCGAATAAATCATCTATCCGAGTAAGTGGATACCTATTCTTGATCGTAACCTTGTTCAACTCTCTGTAGTCTATGCAGAGTCGAAGTGTTCTGTCCTTCTTCTTCACAAATAGAACTGGTGCTCCCCAAGGTGACGTACTTGGGCAAACAAATCCCAAATCTTCAAGTTCCTGAACTTGCTTCTTTAGTTCCAACATCTCTATTGGCGCCATCCGATATGGAGTCTTAGATATCGGCAATGTGCCAGGTACTAGTTCCACACAGAAGTCTATTTCTCTCTTCGGTGGAAGTCCTTTAATATCCTGGAATACATCCTGAAAGTTTTGTATGGTAGGAATCTGATTCATCGTGAGTTCGGTACTCATACTCCCGATTGCAGCTAAACCAGTTGTCAAGAACATATCACTCATCGACTGACACTGAAAATCTGATTGTCGGTCGTCTTAGTATTGAAAACACAATAGTCCTGGTAGGGCTATCCAAATTGGTCCTAGGATAACGTCGAACTCTGACATTGACAGAACTACTAAGTCCGCAGAAAGATTTCTATCTCCCAAGATCAATGAACAATCTTTACACATTTTACCCAACTTAACAGTCACTCCCACTATACAAATACAAATAAATATTTTGTAATTAAAATCTTATCATGTTTTTCAACTGTTTTAAAATGAACTTACCATTTAAATAAGATAAATGTTATTTCCAAGATTATTTGTTGGTTTATCTAACCATAATGGAACTAATTTACTATCAGTTTCCCTGAAATTGGATTACTTGGAATTAGTTTCCTTTTAGTAATTCATTTCTAGTGAACCAAACGTGGCCTAAGTTCATGAACCAAATAGAGCCTTAAGGTGTAAAAAATAATGCACGTGACAAAATGAATGGATTTGAATTGATCAAGTGGGCGGCTTGAATTGATATAAGGTTTTGACTCTATTTAGTGGTGTAGGTTCAACTGTCAATTTGTTAGAGGAAAAAAAGGGCTCCTTCTTACAAATTATTATGATTCATTCTAGGTTTTTTTTTCCAACAAATTAGGCACTTTCTTTTTTTTTTTGGGTTACAAGGGAACTCCGAAAATAGTTGGATAAACTACAACTATACATGCAATCACCACCAACCAGGTGTATCATTTAAGTGTCTAATAATAGAAAGCCTGAGTTCGTTCGTTTGACAAGTTAACAACATTTTATAGCTTTTTGAAAATGAACTTCACCTTAAAGTTGAAAAAGAATGAATGATTTTAAAAGCATTAAATAGTTTGTCCTTATATCAAAATGACCCTTTTTTTTTTTTTAACAAGCCAGAAGAATCTTAAAGTGCTGTTTGGAATACTGCTAATTTAAAAAAAGAAAAAAGAAAAATGAGAAGATGGGACAGATAGAGAGTGTAAACTGGAAATGAAAAATGTCTAAAATTTTTGTTAAAGTGGAGATGTGGGGTATCGATCCCCGTACCTCTCGCATGCTAAGCGAGCGCTCTACCATCTGAGCTACACCCCATACAATTTTGCAAAACATATACATATATATATATAGAAATAGAATATTAGTATTATAACATTTGGAAACACTTAAATTAAATATGGGTAAATTACACTTTCATCCCTGAACTATGACTCGTTTTTAACTCACCCTCATCAACTATTAAACCCAACGAGTTATCCCAACGATTTGACTCACCGTTAAATTTTAACCGAGACTATGAGTTTAAGGGTCAATATTGCTTTATCCCATAAATACCCTTCATGTAGGGTTCTAGAGGAGACGTCTCTCACTTCTCTCTCTTTCTCTCTCTCTCTCTCTCTCAATATATACATGTTTATATACACACACATACATTTCTGTCTTTTTCTCTGTATTTTCCTCCATTTTTTTATCTCTTCTTCTCAATTCCCCTCCATTTTTTCCCTGCATCTCCATTTCCTACCTAATTCTTCTCAATTTCCCTTTATTTTGTCTCACTAGGGGCGGCAATTATGACCCAAATCCGCGAAACCGCTCAAATCTGCCCGTTGTAAATGGTTGAGGGTTGGCTAATTTTTGCGCACGAGTCAAAATGGGTCAGCGAACTTGGGAGCCTTGCATAAGCGGGCTGGACGTGGGTGGGATGCGGGTGCCCATCAGATTTATCATTGACATCCTATACATATTACCAACCCAACGATTTCTCTCTCTCTCTCTCTCTCTCCATGTTCATCTTTCTCTCTCTAATTGTCATAAAACTGGAGGAAAAAGGACGGTGTCATTTGTACAAAAAAAATTAAAGATAACAGATCGTCCACGCGTCGCCTTGTGATTGGTTGATTAATGCTAAGTTTGTTGATTAGTTGAGTTAGTCAGTCGGTTTTGCAAGTGTATTTAGCTGGACACTTGTTCTGTTTTGCGTACGCATTTTTGATAATAAAAATTATGTTTCATTTTCTCTCTCTAATTCTTCTGCTTCTCTCTCTAAACTCCTTCCCTGTGTTCTTCTTTCTTCTTCTAATTCTGTTCTTAATCTTCTTCACCTTCTCTGGTTTTTGTATCTCCTCTACAATTCTGCTATTGGCTGAATTAATTGCTGTTTAATATTTTTTAATTCTGCAATTGGCCGAGTTGAAGCCAAATTCTAGATCAATAACGTTTACTATTTCGCTGAATTAATTGCTGTTTAATGTTTCATAATTCTTCGCTAATGTGTTGCTGTTACACCGTCCCTTTTTTCATTTTCTTTTGTAAGTCTCTCTCTCTCTCTCTCTCTCTCTCTCTCTCTCTCTCTCTCTCTCTCTTCAATGTTCCAATCTTATGCTCCTGTGTTTATTGATTGTAATTGCCTAGATGGAAACAAAGTGGGTCAAGTGTGTATGTATACACACATACATATATATATATATATGTATATGTATATGCAAATATATGTGAATATATGTAGGTTTATACATACATATTATATAGGCTTTAAAATATGTAGTGATGATGCCAAAATTTGGGTAAGAATAAGAAGAACAATTTAATTAAGGAGAGAAAGACAAGGAATTTGTATGTGGTTCGGCCCCGTTAACTAGGTAACCTACGTCCACGGGTGCGTCGGGGCGCGTTCACTAACAAATCACTGGTGGCCTTTGGTGAACCGACAAAGAGGGCAGTACTACCAGAGAACTGGCCGGGTGTATGCGTGTAAGTGATTTATGAGTTGCTATCCTCATCGGATGAGAATGTCCTTGTAACAACCTGCATTTACATTTAATTTTAATTTAAGCATGTCCATATTTAATTTGTATTTGCATTGTCATATTTAAATTTTATAATTGCCTGCATTTATTTAATAACAATTCTTATGTGTAGAATTTATTTCTTGCTTGATTTCATATTTGAAATTCTTATTGGGGTCAAACTGCGATTTTATAAAATCTAGCAACACCTGTGTTAGATTTCAAAACTGTATTTCAAAACGGTGAAAATAATTTCTTTTGACTCAAACTGTATTTTTATAAAACCAGAAAATCGATTCTTGCGTTAAAAATGAATTTTCTGTATTTTTGTGGTGATCACCGTGCCCCGAAAATACCAATTTGTGTTCAAAACTGTCTGCGCTGTGCTTAACTTCCACAGATTTTAGAAGTGATGTAAAGCAAGATTTGACATTTGCTTTATTTCTAATTATGGAAACTAATCATTGGTTAAGGCAGTGTTTGGGAATGCTTTGTGTGTGTGTGTGTATTCCTAAGGCCATAAGCTAATTTTCCAAACACTTCATCTTGATCCCTACTAACCTATAAGCACCCCTTCAAAACCTTCTATAGCTGATTATACACATGATAATACACACACACGTATGTATATCAACAATACATGAGCTGTGTATATCTATGCAATTAGGAAATTAGAAATCAATTCCATTTGTTGAGTAATTAAGGTTGAACTTGGAGCTCAAGTTCATCAAACTAATCTCCTATATATACTATACTTTTACACACTCTGTGCTTCACAAGTTGAGAGAGTGAAAGAGAGATACACAGAGAGTTTAATTTCAGGAATTATAGAGAGAGAGAGAGAACTCAATCACCATAGCCAAGCTTAAGTTTGGAATTTCTTATATTGCTATTCTTTCTCAACTAATTTCTCCTATCTAGATCAAAGTGAGTATTTTAAACTCACTCTAAATGTAATTCTATGCTTAGTTACTGATTGTGTATATGTATAGATGAACCACCATTGCTAATTTCGTCCATGGGAGCTTGAACTTCAAAATCATAATTTTTCCAAAACTCAATCAAAATCTGTTTTCTTAGATGATTATGAAAGATTATGGTATATATAGACTATGTTTAAAGTATTGAGGCCTAATTTGTTCATAGGAGAAAGTATATTAGAAATCAAATTTTAACATCTTTTAGTTTTTCATAAAATTAGAGAGATATGATTTGATTCATGTTAAATTAATTGTGGATTCTTATTCCTTGTGAAAAACTAAAGAGAATCATATATTATAAGGCCTAGTAATTTACAGAATTGAAAATGGGTCAAAAAAACTCTGAATTTCTGAAATAGGGCATTCTCCACGAAGAAGATGAAGCCTCTGCTGAAACTCATGCGCGCGATCGTGCGAGCCAGGGTCGCGCGCGCGAGCTGTGCAATTTCAGGCAGATAGAAAAGTTTTATATAAGAAAAATGAAAATTAGGCAGATCGCGCGAGCGGACCGCGCGAGCGATCTTCCTGTACTCTGGCAGAAAGAAAAGTTGTAATAAAGAAAAGGAAAATTGGACATATCGCGCGAGTGACTCCTCGCGCGAGCGGCCCACGTGCGCGACTTCTGGCAGTTTCTAGTTTTGCTTGTTTTGTGATAAGGGACTGTTTGAGATAAAATTTATATACTGTTTGAGTATTATTTGGGAAATTTATTAAATCAGAATCTTAATTTGTTATGTTTGAACGATTAAAACGATGAATTGTGACTTATCAATCCCCGTACGTACGTCGATTATATAATTCAGGGAATTGCCTCATGTTTTAAAGTCTCATGACATACATGTCGAGTCAGTTATACATGCATGGTGAGTGTGAAGGTTGGTCAGTATGGAAAAGAGTAATGGTCAGTGTGGCATAGTGAGTGCGGTTGAGATTGTGTTGTGGACACTCCTTGGTAAGTGAGTATCAAAGTGTGTTGTAATTAAGATTGCGGCGAGGGTGTCTTTGAAATGCGACGGTGGCAAAACTGGACACTCCCTGACGACCATGGTAGCGTCAAAGTGTGTGAAGCCGAACTTGGACATTCCCTAGCACCCATGGTAGTGCTAAAGTGTGGCCTACGGACACTCCCTGATACCCGAGTCTGGATACTGCGTGAGGGTTCCTCTGGTATTTGCATGGCGGATTAGGTAGTCAAAGTGTGAGGCAATGGACACTCCCTGGTACCCCGGACCAAAGTGTAAGGCAAACTGAACATTCCCTGGCACCCCTGTGCTAAAGTGTGACTATCTTAGCATTTCAAAGATACCGGTGTGTGATAGTGGATTGTTGGGTTTTGTCAAGAGAAAAGAGTCGGTAAGATGAGATGGTGCATTGTTCTCATACACGGTCACATATATGTGAATTATATCTTTTAAATAATATTGTACTTGTTTCCTAAAATGACCTCCATGCTTTAATGTAAACTTATTGGATTTAGTGCAGAATTGGGAAACGGTAAATGAGTATGTTTTACATTCAAAGTTATGTTTTTAATACTCACTAGCTTCTTGAAGCTGCTGACGACGTTGATGCGTCCTAGACATTCGTGTTCAGGTTTTTCAGGTTATGATCAGGCTGAACATTATGATTATGCTAATTGAGAACGACTGCTTGGAAGAAAGACTGTTATCTATACTCCATGTTTTAAGTTAAACCGATTTCTGTAATAAGGATAACTGTAATAGATATTAAGTTATTGTTTTGATTAAGGCGGTTTGTGCCTTTAGAGACCCCGTGCTGTAATATGTAATAAGTTAGAAAAATATTTGTAAGCCTTGATTGCTCTGCTCTGATTTTTATATTTTGTTGTTCGACGTTGGGACGGAATCGATCCTTCAAACTGTCGCGACCTAAGGGTCCATAAAGGAAATTAAATGCTTTCCATATTTATGCTACGTCGGGGCGTGACAGTTCTCCCCTTTAATGGGGTGAATGGTCTCTTTTATAGATGCAAGAGGCCACTCGTATAAGGTAAGCTGATTCAGGAAACCTAACTTGATTACAAGTGATCAACATAAATCATGGAGGCTCCCTTAATGGTTTAGAATACTGCTTGTATTAGTCTTCTGACTGAGTTAGGGAATTACTAGCAACCTTGTAGAGCAAGTCACGGGGCAGGCCTGGGTCGCACCCACTGGATCATGAGTCTGCCTCGTGATCCCAAGCTGTGAGCCCAGACCGGGCGATATCCACCGATCAGCCCGAGATAGCTGGATTCCAGGCATCTTTTCTGGATGATTCAGTGTCTCCGTGTTGACGTGACATTTGACTTTGATCGGATATTTTCTGACCTATCATGTAGTATAATATATATACATGAAACAGAGTAAAGGTGGGTGTGTGTGTGTGTGTTTTTTTTAATTTAACTTGGGTCAGTACGGGTTAATCCGACCCAGTTTCAACCTGACCCACTTTTGACCCGCAATATGCATATATATATATATGTGTGTACATAAAAAGCCTCATAAAAAGCGGGTCATGGAGTTCGACTCGACCCACCAAATATGACCCGAATAAACGGGTTGAATGTGGGTCAATGACCCGCATCTGACCCGACCCCGCAATCGATCCGCCCAAAACCAAACCGACCCGCCCATTTGCCACCCCAGTCTCATATTTTTGCTTACTTTGCCTTTTGTAGTGTGCTGGGTACCAAAATTTTTAGAATTTTTCAACGGATTGGGGCGTAGTAGAGGAGTAAAATGGCATTCGCGGCGGCGGGATCGGAGGTCAGACATTGGTACTTGAGCATTCATCGATCACCTGTGGAAGATGAGTTCGAGCATGAACGGGTCAGTCCGATACCAGTTGTGTGAGCTGTCGTGGGTCTTTTGGCCCAAGCCATGGTGGGGTATGTAAGAACAGAAGTTATTGTCAAAGAGTGGGTATTAAGAGCAGTTGGTGGTGAGGTCGAGGTTGAATTGATATGGGAGGCGTCTTATATGGATGCAACGAATTGAGCACTCGGATTCTGGGTCAGATTGTTGTTGGTTATTGATGGAATTTGAGAAGATTGAGAGATTGTTGACGATGAGAGATTGGTTTGATGGCTATGGAGAGATTTGGGGAGAAATGGTAAAGAGAGAAAGTTGGAGATTTGTTTGTTTTTGGATCTCTGTTGGAACTGTAAATATTGTAATGTGCATTCATTTTGTATTTGTGGCTTGTTTGTGTACACAGAGCTTTGTTGGAGTAAAAGGGAATTTGGGTATTTGAGAATTTGAGAGAGTGAGTCGTATATATACACACCTCTATATGTAAGTTACTTGTTCATCAATTTTCATTCTAAGTGAGTGGTGGAGATGACCTTGCTTTTGCAGAAACAAATTTCTTATGGAGTGAGAGAGAAGGTCTCTTACTCACACAACAAGGACATTTTGGTCATTTAAAATTGAAGGGATATATAGAAGGGTAGTTTTGGCATGTTAGGTGATCATTAACTTGATCTGCAAGATCACGTGGATCACCTCCGTTAATTTGACGGATGTAGGGGTGTGGTGTGTAATGGAACAATAGTATAAGAGGTGTATCTGTTAAGTTTGATAGTTGAGGGGTGAGTTAAAAACGGGTCATAGTTGAAGGGGTAAAAGTGTAATTAACCCATTAATTATATTGTGGTGTTTTGTATTTGTCAGTTGCAGAACTTCACCGATTCCATGAGAAGAAATGTTGAGAAGATTAGCAATACAAGCAGCTTCAACTCAACGCCGTCGTTTCTCACCAGCTTCTTCTTCATTCCGACAATGTTCATCTTCTTCTTCTTCTTCTTCTTCTTCTTCTTCGTCTCAAATTGGAAACAGTTCTTTCGTCGAACACTTGGAGGACACAACTACAATTACAAACCAATCCAATGACACCATTCCTCCTCCCTCTGCCAAAATCTCCATCGATCGTTCCGGCTTGCACAATCCCCCCGGTACACACACACACACACACACACTCTCTCTGTCTCTCTCTCTCTCTCTCTCTTAATTCCTATACATATATACGTATATATAAATATGCACGCTTGTGTGCTTGAAGAGATTTGTTTGATTTTATTGTGACTATTACATTATACTGTAATGTTTAGTTGATAAATTGCCTTCTAAAATTGCAGAGCATTCTCATGAACCTTCTTCGGATTCTGAGCTTGTTAAGCATCTCAAAGGCATCATCAAGGTTGGTTTTTTTTTTTTTTACTGTATTTTTTCATTCCATCTAGTATTTTACCATCCGCTGCTTTTTTTTTTTCCTTTCTATCCGTAAATCTGCTATATGTTTGAAATGATGAATAATTTGTACATCCCTGGAATATTTGGTACCTGTTTGTGTTTTTAGAAAGCAATTGATCAAAGAAAAACTGCTTATATAGATGCCGATTTCGAAAATTCTATTCCGCAATAACCAAAAATTGCGATTGGCTGAATGCAGCTTCTTGCCACTCGCAAAATTCTATGTTAAAACGCCGCCAACTGCAATTGGAAAGCACAATTTTGGGCCTCCATAAGCGGAGCCAAATGGGCTCATAATGTGTGGGCGGCTTGGTAGAAATTCTTTATGAGCTTTCTTTCAACATATTCAGAAAATCACGGAATCATACAACGTAATTTCTCAATTCAAGTACCCATGAAATCCCAAATATTTTTGTTGTCCATCTCTACTGAATTTTTGTGGTTTATCTCTACTGATGAGGTGAATTATATATTAGTTTTCTGGGTTACAATTAATATTGAAATATATGTTGACTGTGATTTTCTCAGTTCCGTGGTGGGCCAATCACAATTGCTGAATACATGGAGGAAGTTTTGACAAATCCTAAAGCTGGATTTTACATGAATCGGGATGTGTTTGGCACAGAAGGTGATTTTATAACCTCACCTGAAGTAAGCCAGATGTTTGGGGAGGTATTTGTTAGTGATTTACGTTTTAAGAACAATTGTCTCCTCTTAATTCGTTCAGTCGATTCAAAAGCAAGGAAATGCTTATTTTTAGCAGAGGAATCAACTTCTAAATCTTGATAGTAGCTTTTTACCCCTTTTTTTGTGTTTATTAATATCGTATTAGATACCATGAAATAATAATTTATCACTCATGATTATATTACTTTAGATGGTTGGTGTTTGGGCTCTGTGTTTGTGGGAGCAAATGGGACAGCCGACTAAAGTGAACCTGGTTGAGCTGGGTCCAGGAAGAGGAACCCTCATGGCTGATCTTCTACGCGTAAGATAACTCATCCTCTATCCACATTAGTGTTTAATGATTATAATGTTAGAAATTGTAATCCAATCACTATTGGTGTTATTCTAAGTGAAAAGGGAATAGTTCATACCGCTATTGAAGGTGTGTGGCCTTTTTCTGCAGGGTGCATCGAAGTTTAAGAACTTCACAGAATCGCTTCACATACACATGGTTGAATGCAGTCCAACATTACAGGAAATTCAATATCGCAACTTGAAGTGCATGGATGGGGATGATAATGGTGGGAATGCAGAGAAAAGAATTATTAGTACCTTGGCAAGTGCCCCTATATCATGGCATGCTGCATTGGAGCAGGTTCCGACAGGAGGTAGGAGGTCTTTGTGCATGTGTGTGTGTATTGTTAAACCAGTGGATGGAAAATTATCTTTCATGTTGAAATGTTGCTTATTTCATCCTCTTTCTTAGGTGCATGAATATATGTTGTATCCATGATATCCATGTTTACTGATTTGCATATGTGTTTGCATTACCACACATGTTCTATATAGCATCCAATTGGGTGATATATCTCTAGGAGAATATAACTTTGACTCACATTCTCCGTAGACATGCATAGACCTATTCTTCAAACGCATTGAATGCACTCGTACCAATTTGACTACTACATTTGCAAATCCTAATTTTTGAAGAATTTTTTCTCCTTACCATATTGTGATGTACACCTTGTATTGTGTCCACATCTCCATGGCTGTATTTTAATGTAGGTTACTGATGGTAGCGGTGCGCCAGGGGTTGCGATGATGTCTCTCTAGTTTTTTTGACTTTCATGGAGCTTCTGCAATATGTTACATGATTTATGTACACTCATTTTCTTTTTGGCAAACCCGGGCCATATGTAGTTGATTACTCTTCACAAGCAATGTAGTCAGGAGCGGAGGTATACGTAGTTTAGGGGGGCACGTGTCCCCTCTCAACTTTCCAAAATTGTATTTTCACCTTTTTATTTATTTATATTTTATTTTATGCATTTGTTCTCCCACTAAAATTTTAATTTGCCCCTTCTAAACTCAGAAATCTCATTTTTAGTCTTTAAATTTCTATAACTTTCACCAATTACATATTATATATTTATATTTACTCAATTAGCCAAAAATATTTAAGCCCTTATAAATATTTCTTTCAAACATAGAAGGATTCTTTGTTTTATGAGTGAAACTAGTAAATAAAGAGAAAAGAAAAGAAACTGAGCATATAAATACAATTTTGTTGAAAGAGTTATGGACTATGAAACACGGACTCTTCGAAAAGGCCGACGCACTGGATGCTTCGTGGATTCTTTGAATTCTTTTGGAGTGTGGCTGAGGATTTTTTGTAGCGTTCTTTTGGAAAAGAACACAAGTTCATACAATTTTGAAAACTTTGGGGGTTTAAAAGATAAATAATAGAAAATAACAATAGCAATTATCTAGGGTATACACTAATGTACTAATACTTAACAAATAATTTGTATATACTACTTTCTGAAAGTATATTTTTAGTATTTTATTTAAGTACTCCCACCGCACCGCACCCTTACTTTTTGGAAAATTGGCGAATCCCTCGCACCCGCATCCCCGTACCCGCACCGGTGTTACCTAGGTTATGGAGATATTAGTTTGCCTTTGAATAGTTATGTTTGAACCTTTAACTTACAATATTGCGGAATACCCATACAATTTCTAAAGCTTACAAACCAAAAATTACAGTATTTCTACCCAAAAAAATTCGGCCCCCACTCAGATGGAATCCTGGCTCCGCCCCTCAATGTGGTTTCAGAAATTATAAAAATTGTGTAAAATGCATCTAAAGGGACCTCAAAATTCTGTTTGAAATGGATATTTAGTATATGCTCATGTAATGTTGATTATTTTCAAGTTATGTTATGCTTATTTTTATGATTGAAATTATTTGTTCATGTTCAGTTGTTACATTGTCCTGGTCATAGATCTTATATATGGCGACAATGGAATCTGTGAAATAGATCCATCGACAGAGTATTGGGAGGAAAATAACACTTCGATTCTGGACTTCTTGATATTTTAGAGACGCAGAAGAGTTTTTATCAAATCTATTATGGTCATGCTAAACCATGTTTGATAGGAAGTACATCAAATGTTTCGTGGCAGTAAAACACTTCAGCAGATTTGTATTTCACTTTTATGTTTCTGTGCACATATTTATATAATTATATGTATATGAGCTGAGAATAATGCTGCCAACTTACATTTTGAACTAGACATTATGAGTATAACTTGTGTTTCTCTTGTAAAATGTCTATAAGAGAAATAGCTTTTAGAGTAGTGTTTTTATCCTTGTGACTTATGAGCTTGTTTGGTTTTCATCCAGTGCCGACAATCGTAATTGCCCATGAGTTCTACGATGCTCTTCCGGTTCATCAATTTCAGGTTTGTGTATTTAGTTCCGGTTAGGTGTTAAACCATTTAGTTGTCCGTCACTTGTCCCTTTGGGATATTGATTTGACTCATTTCCCTGGAATTGTATGTCAGGAGACTTGGTTGCAAGTGTTGCTACCAGGGTTGCCTCATTTATGGGGATATTATTGGAGAAACATGTGTTGTGCAATTAGTTTTTTTTATGGTTCTTACTGTTGGATATTTCTTTCTTCTATTTGTTTAAATTATCAAGTTTTATACCTTAAGGCTTTGTTTCGTGAGGGAGAAGAGAAGGGAAAGGGAAACAAGATGGAAAACTAGTACCATCCGTAAGGTAAAAGGAACTAGGTTTCTAAAATCCATGAACCAAACAAAGCATAGAGAAGCTCTCCTCTTGCTCATGCATAGTCATTCTCATAATAAAAATTGATCGGTGGTTCTTCTTTTGGGGCATATTTATGTTTCATATGTCCTCTTTTTATACATCATTTACATTTCACAATTTGTCTACAGAGAGCTTCGCGCGGCTGGTGTGAGAAAATGATAGATGTAGCAGAAGATTCAACGTAAGGTTCTGAAACCAGTCGGTCATTTTTAGTTTCTTCTGAATTTCTTATCTAGAGAATATGTAGTATTTTGATGAAGTTCCTCTCATGATCCTCCATAGGTTTCGTTTTGTTCTATCTCCGCAGCCTACACCTGCAACTCTCTTTCTCATGAAGCGCTGCAAGTGGGCTGTGGCTGAAGAGATGGCTAAACTAGAGCATATTGAGGTTTGCCCCAAAGCAATGGAGTTGACTCAAACAATTGCTGAAAGAATAAGTACGGACGGGGGTGGAGCTCTAATTATTGATTACGGCCTCAATGGAATAGTCTCAGATAGTCTTCAGGTCTGGTGCCTCTGTTTCTGTTTGTTGTATCTATATATATATATATATAATTATTATTTTTTATTTATTTGGTTAAAAGCTTCTATCAGTTGGGATTTATCTTTTGCCCTTTAACGATGTACTGCTCTAATTAGATGTGGTTTGTTTTCCTTGTCCACAAATCCGTATTGGAACACAATGTCAACTTTGTTCTGTTGGATTAAAAAGTTAATCTTGTTGCTAAAGGTCTTCTGAGTTTGATTTTCAAAATAAAGAAAATGGAAACTGAAGATACTTTTTATTCGAACATAATTGTCTGGTTTGAAAACTCTCTTGCTAGCCAGTTTCTGCATCCTCTTGATACCGGGTGATGGAACTCCTTGTCTCTTCTGAAGTTATTTTAATACCCTATAACAACAGCCTTTTTGATACTCTTGGCATTGATTCTAACAATATTCATACAGCAGAATCTTGTATTTGTATGACTGTTTTAACCGATGAAATGTGGTGTGAGAACGTGTCACATATTAACCTGCCTGCCAACCCAGTTCCTCCTAGAACTTGTACTAGGAAATCTCATTTTATTTTAGAACTTCAACTTTCTTACACAACATTTCATTCTTGAAGGCGATTCGAAAGCACAAGTTTGTCGACATGCTGGATAATCCTGGATCTGCTGATCTCAGTGCATATGTTGATTTTGCTTCTATTAGGCATTCTGCTGAGGAAGTTTCAGGTGCACATCATTTTTCCAGCAACATTTCATTTAACTTTTAGGGTTAATTACACAAACCTCCCCCTGAGATTTGCGTTAATTACAAAGACCTCCCTCGTATTTTGAAAATTTACACAAACCTCCCCTGAGGTTTATAGGCGTTAAACTACTGTTACTTTCAAGTGAGGTCATTGTAATTTCTCAAAATGCGAGGGAGGTCCATGTAATTAATCCTAACTTTTACCATCTAGAAGAGAGATGTTATTTGTGCGGCCCCCTAAAAAATTACATGTGAGCATGTGGGAAGCTTGAGAGGGGGATCCGGATGCAGGCTTTGAAGGCTATAGATATAAGCCTCCCTATAATCAAACATAAAAAATTCTACAGAATGTGAAGATTGATCCTGTAATCATTGTTGTCAAATCGTGAATCAGTTTGCTAAAATTATCAATTGTGTATTGTTGAATCATATATCATAAAATTCATTTTTTTGGATGTGAATGGTAACATATACACCATATGCATAAAAAAAAAACACACATTTACAGTACAAAAAACAATTTAACACACATTTTATGCAATATCAAGGCTCAAACTGTTTGAAAGTTTTCCACTAAAAACTTCGAACTTCAAATTCAGAATTGCAAATTGTATCATACTATATGAAACTCGAAAATCGAATTGACTCCTGAATCTTCCATTTCTAACAACCATGCCTATAATATTCCACATTGTTGCTGCAGATGTGTCAGTCTATGGCCCAATCACCCAATCTCAATTTCTTGGCTCGCTTGGAATAAATTTTCGAGTTGAGGCGCTCTTAGAAAACAGCACGGAAGAACAAGCGGAGTCCCTGAGGACAGGATACTGGCGTTTGGTGGGTGACGGTGAAGCACCATTCTGGGAGGGACCTGATGATCAGGGACCCATTGGGATGGGCAGTCGATATTTGGCAATGGCAATTATGAACAAGAAGCAAGGCATTCCAGTTCCATTTCAATAAAATTCGAGTATAACAACATTTTGTAAGTTCTTCCATTGTAGGCATATCTAATCATTAATGTGCATCAAAATCGAATAATCTACCAAACCTTGTTTTTCCTGTATTTGACCTTTTTGCTCTTCTCCATGTTCTCAATCAGGAACAGTTTTTGCAATCTTGGGCTAACTTATTATCATGTTCAAAATGATTAATGGAGAGCTATACACTTGAACAGCCATGTATCTGAATTTTTTTTTTTTTTAAAGCTATTGTACTAGATTCTCACTAATCTTTGGACATTTCCTGCTACTAGCTTGTGGATGGTATGGATAGTGGATACAAGGCTGGTAACACCATTAAGTTGGTCAAGGAAACAAAGCAACTTGATGAAAAGAATATTACAGTTTTACTGGGGAAAATTGATTGGAATTCTTGCTAATGATTTGTATAAATTATTTGCTACACTAATTATTTGAGAGGCAAAATAATGATATAGGAACTGTTTGCTTATGCTATATTACAGTGGTTAAAAAAGGAATGCTAGGATTTGTTTCACTATGCATAAAACAATATCAAGTTTAGTTCAAACTCTCCTTTATTTGATTTTTTTTGGAAACTAATACTGTGTTCGTTTGATAAAGAAACCAGTTCTTGGATTTAGTCAGAGGAGGATTCCTATCTGACCAAAAAAAGTAGCTGTACGAATCCTAGAGAGGGAACAACACCAAAAGGACCCAAGGAAATTTTTTTTTTTTTTTTTTTTTTTTTTGTGCTTCTTGGACAACATAACTAGTTCTTGAATGACCAAAACAGTCTCATAAATTTCAAATTTATGTTCCAAATTTGGATTTCTAGCAATGTGGCAGTTGGATCATCTAGTCCAACTTTACCATTACAATTGGACATTATAGATTGTCCGAGTGAAGCGGGCCCAGTGCTTCTTGGGTGTTATACCCAAGAGGCCTTGAGTTCGAATCCCACTTGTGTGATGCATCCTTGGGGCCATCTATCACTCCACCAATGAGTGGAGGTTTACAACTATGGGGGATTGGTGGTTTTGCGGTCCCATTTCATTTACTTTCTTGTGATCGCACCATGAGGGAATAGTCTCTTCACATTATTTCTCAGTACTCCACTTATATATATACACACCGACTCCACATTCTGGAGGGGAGCTCACTATCAGCTCTCAATCTCCCAAAACAAAAACATTAGCTCACCCACCCTCACTACATTCAACACTCCTCTCTCAATACAAACCCATAGAACATTTTCTCCCAAAACAAAAACATTAGCTCACCCACCCTCACTACATTCAACACTTCTCTCTCAATACAAACCCATAGAACATTTTCTACTCCTCTCTGCCCTTTCTCTCCATCTCTCTCTCCATTCTCTATCCCTTCTCCATCTCCATCTACCCACCATTGAAGCACAAAACGGTTTCAGCTTGTCAAGTCCACTGCTGTGATTATGATCAAGAAATCACCACAAATTCATTTTTGATTCAAATTAGATGAAATGAACTGGGGAGTTTCTCTAACTCAATGATAGTCGTTCCAGATTTTTTGTGGAATTTCTAAAATCTTTTCATCCCTTTTCAAAGCACAAATACACAGGGCATACAATTTGTCAGAAACATCATAGCAAGATTGCTAAATATCTTCCCACTTTTGGACCTCTTAAGCTGGCTGTTTTGCTCTTTTCTATTTTTTTTTTCATCAACTTCAACCTCTTACCTATCTCTATTATAATTTTTTCCAGATTTTTTTAAAAATCATCAATTTTTTTTGTAAAAAGTCGTTTACTCTCAGTCGACAGTGCAGTCCCTGATTCTGAGTAAGGGTGATTCTAAATTCAATTTTACCCAATTTATAAAAAATATTGCAAAACGGTTTTTCCCATGGAAACTAGACTCATTTGGGAACTTTCCCTCAAAATTTCATAAAATTAGAAGCACTGAGACCCCTCTATTTCATTTTTGGAATACTCAACTCAAATCTGCCAAAAACTAAAAAAAAAAAACGATTTTTTTTTTACCGAATACTCCTAACTTATCAGTTTCTCAATAACTTTGATAAAAGAAAATTCAAACATCTCCTTTTCCATAAACTCGGGCACCGACCGTTAGTTCCGGTAGAGGTGTCAATTGGGTCGGGTTGAGCCCAGCCCGCCTTTTTTGAGCCAAAAGCCCGGCCCGGCCCTCTTCAACCGGTCCGGGGCAGCCACTCCCTTTGATGTCCATGACCCGGCCCGAAGCCCGACACCTACCCTGAAGCCCGGCCCGACCAGTCCAACCCGTAGCTCGGCCCGAAGCCTGCAAATTTATAGCCGTTGTGGCTCGACCCGACTCAAAGCCCAGCCCGGTTGGCCCGCCAAGAACCGAACGGCTAGTTTGGGATGTTTTGAAATTTTTTTCCCACTTTTTACCCCTCTAACGGCTATAACATGGCTAGTTTTAGGGGTAAATATGTCAAAATAATTTTAGACACTCCCAAACCATTTTCTATAAAAACCAAGCCTCCCACAACATATTTTCTCATTCCAAAATCAATTATCTATCTACTTTCTCTCTACTTACGTAGTTACATCTACTCTACAAGACTACAAGTTGGCGATTCAAAAACCTTCTAGCACTTTCACTTCTACAACTTTCAAGTATATTTATTATTCATAGTTCTTCACTTCTTCTTCTCCTACTACAAGATGAGGTAAATTTATTTATTATTTCACTTCTTGCTTATTTAATTATTATTTTTTTAAATCTTTTATATTTATTTCCCCTACTTTAAAAAAAATATTTATTGTTTCACTTATTGCTTATTTAATTATTGTTATTTTAAATCTTTTACATTTCTTTCCCCTACTTAAAAAAAATATATTTATTGTTTCACTTCTTGCTTATTTAATTGTTGTTATTTAAAATATTTTTATATTTCTTCCCCCTACTTTTAATATATATATATATATATATTGTTTCACTTATTGCTTATTTAATTGTTGATATTTTAAATCTTTTATACTCCATCCGTCTCATAATAAGTGTCCGCATTTCTTTTTTTTGATGTCCCACAATAAGTTTGAACAAAAAAAAAAAACATGTCCTACACTAAGTGTCCACTTTCCTAAATTGACATATATCTTTTACTTACTTTCCAAAACTACCCTTATAATAAAGACAAAGAAGCATTTATTTGTGGTCCCAAAATAAGTAAAAAGTCAAACACACATCACATCTAAGGGTAAAATTGGAAAGCGACTCTTTAATGAATCAAATAAATTAATATAATACAACTTTCTTAAATATTGTGCAAAAAAGAAGTAGACACTTATTATGGGACGGAGGGAGTATTTCTTTCCCCTACTTTTTTTTTTCAAAAAAAAAAAAAAGACATCTCATTCAAAATCTTCAAAATATAGAGAATGACCAACTTATGACTTTAAAATTTTAGATTATGGGGAAAAAAATGAGATTAATGATTTGGATGATGATGAGGATGACGTCGAAATTATGGGGGTCTAATCCAACTACTTCAAATCCCACCACCGCGAAAAGAAATTTAAAATCAAAGTTTGGGAATTTTTTTTACAAAAACTGAGGATAAATCTAAAGTAATTTGTAACATATGTAAATAGGAATTTTCTTATAAGGTGGTAGAAATTACACACTTAAAAGGCACATCATAAGCAAATATAATCTTGCATGGGAGACTGGTACCATTGAAGCGGGCGGCCCAATACAATCCCAAATTTCTGCTTCTACTAGCACAAGTTATGGAACTTTTCTTTATAATAAAAAAAGTAAAATGAGGGAAGGCTTGGCAAAATTTGTTTGTGCATCCGATATGCTTTTTACTTTGGTTAAAGGAGAGTGTTTTACACGTTTTATTCAAACTTTTTTATAACCTGCCTACTAACCTATTACTAGAAATACCCTTAGAAGTGATATACAATCTGTTTTTTCAACAAACCAAAAAAATAATAATTGATGACTTTTCTACTTTTAATATGCAAATTGCCTGCACTTTTGATTTATGGACTGGTTGTAATAAAATAGGATATATATGTAAAACGATGCATTTTGTTGATGAAAATTGAAAAATGAATAAAAATATCATTGTTTTTCGTGCATTAGACTATCCGCATACTAGTGAAAATATCTATAATTTTATAATTAATGTTTTTCATGAGTATGATATTATGAAAAAAAATATTATGAGCATTACTTTGACAATGCTAGTGCTAATACAAGTGCTATTAATATGTTTATAGATCATCTACAACCAATCATGAATAGAAAATTATTCCATAGTCGTGTATGTCATATCATTAATTTGATTATCCAAGATGGATTATCAAAAATTAATAGTCATATATATAAAGTTAGAAAGGCCACTGTCTATTGTGCTGCAACGCCTACCGGCCGTGTACAAGTATTTCTTCATCTTTGTAAGCAAAACCGTCTTAATCCTCATAAATTGCAAACAGATATTAAAACTCGTTGGAGTTCTACTTATCTTATTAAAACTCGTTAGAGTAGGCAATTCTAGGGACACAAATACTCTATCTCTTTTCCTGAGTGATACTGTGGGGTTTGGTAATTTCAGTGGATCCTACAGTACCACCCAAAAATAAGATAAAGTATTTGTGTAAAATTTATCTGCCCTAAACATTACTCTTATAGAGATCACTTGACCCTGGGTGATTTGGAGGTCACACAACATAAGTGCGATAATATGGTGTGACGATCTCGGTCTCACTGAAAAAACTTTTCTCCTTTAGCCCCAAGTAAAGTAAAGTGGGCCACATTTAGTTCCATGCGGTGATTTTTAGCTCGTTGAATACAACATTCACCAAAGGTGTGTTTAATAATCCAATTAAATAATGAAAATGAAAATTTTCAACATTTAATTTTTTGGTAAATTACACAGACCTCTCTCGTGGTATGCAAATTAAAATTATATTGACATCCCTTGTCAGACTTTGTCTAGGGATGGGAATGATTGAAAATTTGAATTTACAATTCTACCCTCATCTTCTTTGTGATATTATGGTCTATATAAGTCAATCAAAAATGAAAAAGCTACTCTTCTATTCTTCTTCTTCTCCATCTCTCGGAGTCTTGGACCTTCTCACTGCCGACTCAGTATGTATATACATATAGTTTTGTATATGCATATATGTAAATACGAAACCATCATCAACTCAAATTAATATCCATCATAAAAAAACCACCACCACAAACAACCATCAACGGCACAACCGTCACATGTTTTCACTTTCAATCTCTTCTCTCTCTAACAAAGCCCAATATCACTGGGTACATATGTGTGTATACATATGTATAAGATTTGGTCAAAATTTGAAACTCTAGGGTTTAGATTTGTAGATATTACATACACACACATATAATAAATATAAATGTGTATACACATGTATAAGATTTGGGTGTATATGTATAAATGGATATATCTCTGTATATGAGACGGAGAGAGAAAAACCAAAGAGTTGAAAAAGGTAAGATTTTTTTGGGCTTTTTATTTTTATTTTTTAATTTGTAAGGGTAAAGTGGTTACTCCCTTCGTCCCATAATAAGTGCCCATATTTCCTTTTTTGGATGCCCCACAATAAGTGTCCACTTCCTAAATTGGCATATAGTTTTTATTTACTTTTCAAAACTACCCTTATAATAAAGACAAAGTATTATTTATTTGTGGTCTCAAAACAAGCAAAAAGTCAAACACCCATCATATTTAAGAGTAAAATTGGAAAGTGACCATTTAATGAACCCAAAAAACTAATATAATACAACTTTCTTAAACAACAAAATAAAAGTAGACACTTATTGGAGTATTATAAAATGTTTGACTCCAAAAACTAACGGTAAACCTATAGTTGACTAACGGAAGGGATAATGTGTTATATAAGACTATAAGTATAAAACTCAAGAGTGGTCAGTGTAGTTTTGCATACTATGAGGGAGTTCCCTGTAATATGACATAACCTCAGGGGAGGTCCTTGTAATTTATCCTAATTTTTTTCTTTACCACATAATTGAAAAACCAGCTAAAAATCCACTGAAAACGTTAAGTAAAAATTTTTTATTGAAAAAATCACTGAATGCAATCTATTTTAGTCCTTGAAATACTGTTTTCAGTGTTACAAATACAAATCACTTAAAATTTTCAGTACTTAAATTCAGCACTTAATTTTCAGCATTTAATTTTCAGTTTTGTCAAATGCACCCTAAGCTTCACAATCACTAATCTTTTAATTTCCGAATACACCCTCACCTTTCTCTTTTATATAGATAACAAGTTCATTGTATCTCTTTATGTGGATGTTGTTATCAATCGAATTGGAAGTCAAGGCTCTGGAAGATGTATCTGACTTTATGAATATGGCATGGTTTGTCATTGTACAAGCTTTTCTTTTCTTTTCTTTTCTTTGCTCAGCAAGACAATTTTAATTAATCGGACAAAAAGTCTAACAAGGATACAAATAAATTTCCAACAGAGATCAACCACCACAACAATTACAACAATTACAAGGGAATCATCAGTCCACCTAACCTGAAAGCTTTCTCTTCCTATTGTAAACCCTCTAAGTTTTTGCACAAGTGAAAATTTCAAAATTTGATATATATATGTGATACAGGGCCGGCTCAGAGATGACAAAAATTATCCGAGGTCTCAAGCGAATTTTCGAAGGGGCCGAAAAAATGAGGCCTCTGATATGCTCAGAATTATCCAGCATGGGCCCAACGGCCACGTCAGCATCGAAGACCAAGCAGAACCCTGGGGTCCACACCCAGGGCTTGCCAGCGTCACCGCTCGGGGTGCCCGCACTGCCCGGGCGTGACCTTCGGCGGGTCTCCCGGACGCGCGGCTCAACTCCAGCAGTTTCCTTGTGCGGCCAGAGTCCTATTAGGAATAAAACTCGATAGATTCCTAATCTGATAAGGATCTTCCCTTAACTTATGCACATCAAATTGTGATTGAGATAGGCTTCCTAAGGGATCTAAGTTTCCATGTAGAGGTGGACTCTTGCATCTATAAAAGAGTCCACCCATACCCTTCTAAGAGGGGGAACGATCTGGAGAAACCTAATAACCAGAGCATACACTAAAACGCATATACCCGGACGGTATTACTGGTAGTGCCGCCCACCATTGTTGGCCCACCAGGCCGCCGGTGATCTGCTAGTATAGCGCCTAGACGCACACGTGGACGTAGGTCACCTCATTAACGGGGCCGAACCACATGCAACTCCTTGGTGTTTCTCTGTCTCTCTCTCTGAATCCTCTCTTACCAATTCTAGGCACCATCAGTTTGGCGCCGTCTGTGGGAACCGACAGTTTCCTTACCAAAACAAATCTTGACTGATCGATATGGCCGCCAAGAAGGGTAAGAAGACCGCCGCTCAGAGTGGCCAGGAGACCTCGCACCAGGCAGACGGTGCGGAAGTATCACGACAAGAGGTGCCGGCCACTTCCATAAATTCTGAGCAAGTTGCCGACACGCTCGCTCAACTCCTGGAGGGACAACAACGAACCCAGCAGCAGATCCAAATGTTGCTGGCCCTGCAGGAGAAGCGCCTGCCGAGCGAGCCACCTCCAGAGAAGAGCGTGCGCGACCGTGAAGTCTCGCAAGGTAAACAGCACACCCACTCTCAGCCGGCGTCCCAGCCGGGAGAGAAACGCCCCGGAGATGGCGATCGCAGCCGAACATCCAGGCGTACCCGAGCAGGGGCATCAAGAAAACCCCGCCGGGTGCAGGATGCCAGAGACATCATCAACAACCGACGTGCCGCCCGAGGGGAGGGGTCAGGCCAGAAAACTCAGGGATCGGCTAAGGACGCCCCGGTCGGGAACCGGAGGGACCTCCGGCATACGATTACCCAGAGTAGGAGCCGGGTTCTATCCCCAAGGACGACACACTTCGAGGAGGAGGCCTCGACATCAGATCCGTCCTATCGCCCGGAAGAGTGCAAAAATACCGGGCAGGAAGACGTCAAGGCCCAGATTGAGAACCTCCAGAAGCAGATTGAGAGGTTGAGCCGCAAGTCTCGGCATGATCTCACCAATGCGGAAACGGAATCCCCTTACACAGTTCGGGTAACGCAGTTTCCCATTCCTCGCAAATTCAAGCCGCCACACCTCAGCTCCTACGACGGCACGGGAAGCCCCGTGGACCATGTCCGCACTTACAAGGCTCAAATGGCACTCGTGACGACCACCGACGAACTGTTGTGCCTGGCCTTCCCCAGCACCTTAAAGGGATCGGCCGCGCAATGGTTCCATTCGCTGAGGCCCCGGACGGTCGACGACTTCAAATCTCTGAGCAAGCTCTTCATCAGCCAGTTCGTGGGGATGCTTGACCGATCGCAGCCGGACACCCAGCTGCTCACTGTGAAGCAGCGCAAAGGAGAGTCTCTGAGAGAATACGTGGACCGCTTCAATCAGCAGAGGCTCCAGATCCGTAATCTCAATGAGACAGCAGCAATCATGGCCTTTTGTTCAGGGGTCCAACACACCAAGGTTGCCACGTCGTTCCATCGTGACCGACCGACAACCCTGGTGGAACTCTCAGACAGGGTCGGCAAGCACATTGATACCGAGGAGTTCCTAAGGGCAAAGCGCTCCGGAACCGTGGGAGATGAGTCTCCGAGGTCCAAGCGCAAGCATGAAGGGCCGGACAAAGGCTTGGGCAAGAAGCCCAGACAGGATCAGCAGCGAGGCGGTCGGGACCAACAGCGGGGTGGCCGGGATCAGCCCCAAGCCAACTTCACGCCGCTCTCCCGACCTATCCAGGAAGTAATGGCCGCTGCCGAGGCTCAGAGGCTACTCCCGCAGCCAGCAAAGCTTAGGGCACCCCCCGGCAAGAGAAACCGGGACAAATTCTGCCGTTTTCACAGGGACCACGGCCACGACACGGACGACTGCTTCAAGTTGAAGATGGCCATAGAGAAGCTGATTGAGCAGGGGCACCTAGCCGAGTTTGTCACAACAGACAGACAACCCCGACAAGGTAACCGAACTCCGGATCAGCCTCCACCTCTTGGCCAGATCAATGTGATTTCCGGCGGCACCTCGGGCGGAGGGGATTCGCAGTCGGCAAGGAAGAGGCATGCTCGGGCATCCCGGGCGGATGTCTGGCACGTCCAATCCACCGACTCCCCGCCGTCCGACGTGTTGACCTTTTCTTCCGACGATGTGCAGGATCTCCACTGCCCCCACGATGACCCGCTGGTTGTAACGATCTCCATCGCCAATTATGTGGTCAAGAGGGTACTGGTGGATACGGGCAGTTCATCGGACATTATGTTCATCTCAGCGTTCGAGCAGCTAGGGATATCCCGGGATCGATTACAACCGCTGACGACCCCACTGGTAGGCTTCAATGGGTCCAGCACATTGCCGCTCGGCACCATCGACCTTCCAATCCTCATGGGAACTTACCCTCAGCAAGCCTCTGTGCTGGCGAACTTTGTTATCGTGGAAACACCATCCGCCTACAATGTCATCCTCGGTAGGCCAACCCTCAACAAAGCCAAGGCGGTCGTCTCGACGTATAGTCTGACAGTTAAGTTCCCGACCCCCCAGGGGCCCGGGAGCCTACGCGGAGATCAGATGACCGCACGGAGTTGTTACGTCAGCTCCCTGCGAAAGGGCACCGTCGCAGAATCCTTCAGCGTCCAGGAGATGGATCCGAGGGACCCAAGCGACAAAGTCGGCCCGGTAGAGGAGTTGGAAAGAGTGGTCCTGGACCCTCAACTCCCAGACCGGACTGTCAGCGTCGGTACCCTCCTTGAGCCTAGCCTCCGGGAAAGACTCATCCAGTTCCTGCGCCAAAGCCAGGACGTCTTCGCGTGGTGCCACGAAGACATGCCCGGGATTGACTCACGGGTTATGTCTCACCGCCTCAATGTCAACCCGGACTCTCGGCCGGTGAAGCAGAAAAGACGAGGCATGGCCCCCGAAAGGCAAATTGCGGTCTCTGAGGAAGTAGAGAAGCTCCTCAAGGCGGGTTCAATCCGAGAAGTCCTCTATCCCGACTGGTTGGCCAACGTCGTATTGGTCAAAAAGAGTAACGGAAAATGGAGGATGTGCGTGGACTTTACGGACTTGAACAAAGCTTGTCCCAAGGATTGCTATCCACTGCCTAGGATAGACCTCCTTGTGGACTCCACCGCCGGCCACTCGCTCCTCTCCTTCATGGATGCCTACTCCGGGTACAACCAGATAAGCATGCACCCCGGAGACGAAGAAAAAACTGCCTTCATCACAGATCAAGGCACGTATTGTTACAAGGTGATGCCCTTCGGCCTCAAGAACGCCGGGGCAACCTACCAACGGTTAGTCAACCACATGTTCAAAGATCTAATTGGTAAAACTATGGAAGTATACATTGACGATCTACTGGTCAAGAGTCGCGAGGAGACCGACCACTTGGACCATCTGGCCGGAGCCTTCAGCATTTTGAGAAAGTTCGGAATGAGGTTGAACCCGGCCAAATGCACATTCGGTGTCTCGTCCGGAAAATTCCTTGGCCACCTTGTCAGCAGGCGGGGAATCGAGGCTAACCCCGAGAAAATACAGGCCATCATCAACATGAGGTCCCCCCGATCAACCAAAGAAGTCCAAAGTTTGGCCGGACGGGTAGCCGCACTGAGTAGATTCGTCTCCCGAGCCACCGATCGTTGCCTGCCATTCTTCAAAATCCTCCGAAAGGCGTTTCAATGGTCGGAGGAGTGCGAGGGGGCATTCCAGGAACTCAAAAAGTACTTGGCCTCCCCCCCTCTGCTCTCAACGCCAGCGCCGGGGGAAGAATTGATCCTATACTTGGCGGTGTCACCTTCAGCGGTCAGTTCAGCTTTAGTTCGGGAAGAGCACGGGATACAGTTCCCCGTGTACTACACAAGCCGAGCACTCCAGGGCGCCGAAAGCAGATATTCCCGGATCGAGAAGCTCGCTTTTGCGCTCGTGACATCTGCTCGAAGGCTCCGCCCATACTTCCAGGCCCACACAATTGCAGTGCTCACAGACCAGCCGTTGCGCCGGATCCTGAGCAGACCCGAAACATCGGGAAGACTCGTCAAGTGGGCCCTGGAATTGGAAGAATTTGAAGTGGTCTACCGACCCCGGACAGCCCTCAAGGGGCAGGCAGTGGCAGATTTCCTGGTCGAGTTTACCTATGCAGAGGATCAGACCGAAGAGCTCGACCCACCAGTTTTGCCGCCCGGGCTGCAGATCAACATCCCGACCTGGATACTCTACGTCGACGGTTCTTCCAACAACCAGGGCAGCGGAGCAGGAATCATCCTGACCTCTCCTGACGGAATCCAGCTCGAGTACGCGCTGCGGTTCGGATTCCGCGCTTCAAACAATGAAGCCGAGTACGAAGCCCTACTGGCAGGGTTACAGTTAGCTACATCTATGGGAGCACAGCAGGTCCAAGGGTACAGTGATTCCCAGCTCGTGGTTAACCAAATCAGTCAGGAGTATGAGGCCCGAGAAGACAACATGGTGGCCTACCTGGCCCTTGTCCGAGCGGTTTCGAAGAGACTCAAGGGACTGGCCATCACGCAGATACCGCGGGAGGAGAACACCAGGGCCGACCGGTTGGCCCGCCTAGCTTCATCCTCTGAGTCAGACTTGCCCGGGATAAGGATAGAATACCTGTCCGAGCCAAGTGTGATCAATTCAGAAGGAATGGAGGTGGACCCGGTGGACCTGGGACCCAGTTGGATGGACCCCATAGTTACATTCTTAGCGACCGGCGTGTTACCGGACGGAAAAGATGAGGCCCGCCGCACCAAATACCGTGCAGCCAGGTACCATTTAATTGATGGCATACTCTACAAAAGGGGCTTCACCATCCCATACCTCCGCTGCGTTCATCCCGGGCAAATTCAAGCGATCTTGTACGAAATCCATGAAGGAATTTGTGGGAACCACGTTGGAGGCCGGGCACTCTCGCGGAAAGCGCTGCTGCAAGGCTATTACTGGCCAACTATGGCTCGGGATTCCAGGGACTATGTGAAAAGGTGTGACAGATGCCAAAGGTTCTCCCCCATGATCAATTGTCCGGGAGAGTTGCAGACACCCATCCTTAGCCCCTGGCCGTTTGTTCAATGGGGCATCGACATAGTAGGCCCCCTGCCAACAGGAAAAGGGCAAGTCAAGTTTGCTGTCATAGCCGTGGACTACTTTACCAAGTGGGCAGAAGCCGAACCATTGGCCACCATCACCGAGAAGAAGATGGAGGGTTTTATAGAGAAGAATATCCTCAGCAGGTTCGGCACTCCCCGTGTACTGGTGAGCGACAATGGCAGACAATTTGACACCCCGGTGTTTCGGCAAATCTGCTCGGGCTACGGGATATCCAACCATTACTCCTCTCCCGAGCACCCTCAGGCCAACGGCCAAGCCGAGGTGACGAATAGGACAATCTTGCAATCAATCAAGACTCGGCTTGAAAGTGCCAAAAGTCTGTGGGCTGAAGAGTTGCCGACCCTCCTGTGGGCCTACCGTACCACTCCCCGAGCAGCAACAGGCGAAACGCCGTTCTCACTTACCTATGGCTTCGAGGCCGTAGTCCCCACAGAGCTCGGATTGCCCTCCTACCGGGTAGCCAATTTCAGTGAGCAAGGCAACGAGGAAGCTCTGAGAACCGAACTTGATTTGGTAGAAGAGAAAAGAGATCAAGCCTATCTGAGAGTGGCAGCGTACAAGCAGAGGGTGTCGAGGTACTATAACAGCAAGGTCAAGCATCGCAGCTTCCAAGTGGGTGATCTTGTCCTGAAGGCGGTAAACCAGTCGACTAGAATCCCGAATCATGGGAAGTTGGGGCCGAACTGGGAAGGCCCATATACGGTCACCCGGATTCATCGACCGGGAACCTATTGGCTACGAGATTTTGACGGGCATGAGCTTTCCCACCCGTGGAACATACAGCACCTTCGAAAATATTTTCAGTAGCTGGGATGAAGGGGGTTAGCGATCGATTAGGACTCTTTGTAGCTCTACCCGAGCAGTTAAAATTTTTTTTTTTGAAATAAAGCAATTACCTTTCTGCAAAGTTCCTACTCAAGTGTTCCACCCCAGCACAAAAAGACCTCGGGCCTAACCCCGAGGCACCTTCAAAGACCTTGGCTAAACACCAAGGCACAAAAAGACCTCGGGCCTAACCCCGAGGCACCTTCAAAGACCTTGGCTAAACACCAAGGCACAAAAAGACCTCGGGCCTAACCCCGAGGCGCAGGCTTCGCCTAGGTCCAGCCAACGATGGGGCCTAACCCCCTAGGCAGCCAATGATGGCAAGTCTCAAAGGACCCTGCAACCACCCATGTTCCAGGTCGGTTTCCTACGGTCGGTATTCCCGTCCATCTCCCTAACAAAACGCTTGGGGGGCAAGGGAATGCAGGCTTAAACAGGAAATTAAACAAGGTTTAACCTAGGTCCAACCGACAATGGGGGCAAACCCCCTAGGTGACCCACGATGGCTAAACCCCAAAGGACCCTGCAACCACCCATGTTCCAGGTCGATTTCCTAAGGTTGCTCGCTACTACGCACCCGCCTTACCAAAATGCTTGGGGGGCAGGGGAATGCAGCCTTAAACAGGGAATCACACCGGTCATTAACAGTACTTGGAGTCCTAGCATTCCCAAGTACTAACAGTGATCAGAGATAAATAACCCGGACGGTAAAACAGGACAAGTCCTATAATACACCGGGTATGCCTTCAAAAACAGGGCAAGAAGACCAGGCGTTCTACCAATTACGGTCCTAAACCATTTTGCTAAGGCAGTGTTCGGTTCGACTAAAACTGGTCAGATTCTGGCAGAAGACCAATTATTCAACCGGTTGCAACCCTAATCCATGTGCTAAGTGAAGGGTCTTGCAATTGAAAACTGGTCGGGGATTGGCAATCACATGGGCATGCAAGTACAAAATGTAAACAGTTAATGGAAAGGAAAGTGGCCTCAGGGGCCTTGTCATTGATTAAAAGCAGACTTGTACAGACCCTAGGGTGAGCAGTTGTAGTAGCTCACCCCCCCCCCTCCCCCCCACAAAACAAAAAAAATACTACAACAGTAAAAGAAGAAAAAGAAAGGGCATAAAAGCCCTACTGGTCACCCACAACGTCCAGCTCTTCCTCCGCAGCAGGAGCGGCTCCAACTGGCGCAGTCTCCGCAGGCCCCCCGCCAGCAGCCCGGTCCTCTTTCCAGTAATTGGATTCGGCCCAGGAATAGCCGGAGATGTCCCAGTCCGGGTGATCCGCCATAACACGTGCAATCAGGTCCTTGTAGCCCTTGAGGAATCCAGCCTCGAATTCCTCCTCGGCATCTTTCGTCTCTGCTTCAAGGGTGGCGGTCGCTTCGGACAGAGTGGCGGTCAGAGCCTCAACATCCTTCTCGGCAGCAACCCGACCGGCCTCCGCGGCAGCAAGCTTGGCCTCTAAAGCAGCGAGCTGGGCCTCAGCAGCCGTTCGGGAAGCCCGCTCGGTTAAAACCACACCTCGGGCCTCCCCCAGCTCCTGGCCCAAAGCCCTAGCCTTCTCCGCCTCAGCCTCCCGGGCCGTCTTTTCCATGGAGAGGGCCTCCTCAGCAGCCGCCAGTTTCCCGGTCAGCGCAGGGAAGGTCGCCTCGGACCCCGCTGCTATACAACCGACCTGCAAACGAAAACAGCTATAAGCATTATGAGCGCAACAAGCAATAAGCACCTATGAGAAGTACGAAATATGGACGCACCATATGGCTAATGCTGTAAAGCCAAGCGGTCACGTCCTCCGGGCTTAACAAGGAGCACTTGTCCACCTGACCCGGCAGCAGAGCGGGGCGGATCCTCCCGCGGACCTCATCCGCCCTCTCAACCGGCGGCACTGCAGGAAGCCCTCTATGCACGGTCTCCTCCACAGTAGGGAAGGAGACGCCAGCTGTTTTGGAAGCAGCGGGCGTCTTGGGGGGCACGGCAATGGTCACCCCGGGCGCCGAGGTGCCTACCCCCTCCTTGTCAGGGCGGATGACGATGCCCCGGGTGAGCCTCTTGAGCTTCTGGCCCTCAGTGGGCTCCAGCCTCTTCCTCTTTGGTCCAGCTCGGGCAAGCAGGGCCTCCTCTTTCTCCTTCAGCGCCGCCGCGTCCTTGGGAGCCATTGCTGCAAAACAACCGGAAAGATATTAGGCCACAAAGAAAGATGTAAGAAGGAACAGTGGAATAAATAGAACGCTGACCGGGAACAGTAGGAGAGGAAGCAGGGACTTCTGAGGGCTCCGCGGGGGAATAAGACACCACTATGTCTCCCGTCGGGGACAGAACGTTCCGAATGTTGGTGGGCAACTGTGCTAAGCCCCAAATCCTGGCCTGGGACGCCTCGGAGATCTTGGGAATGTCTGCCGACCCAGCTGCAAGTAGAAGCATAAAACCGGTTAACAGGTCAATAAATCCATAAAACCGAAAGAGACAAACAAAAGAAAGACAGGTAGCCTTACCCCTCAGCTCCTTCACCCAGGATGTCCTCGGCCGGGTCCCCGCGGCCTCGTCACAAAGGAGAAGGGTGGACACTTGGAAGAACTTGCTCTTCCACCCCTTGTTGTTACTGGGGCACTTGTCGATAATCTTTCTGCCCGGCCGGGCGGAGAAAGAAAAAAACCCCAGTTCCCCGTGTACGGGAAACGGCCGATGGGCCCATAGAAACTCCTCGAGGGTCACCTCACACCCGAATGCCTGGGGCCACAGAGATATACAACCCATCAGGAATCTCCACCCGTTGGGGGCCAGTTGCCCGGGAGCAATCCCAAGGTGAATCAGGATAGCCCTGGCTACTGGGTGGAGCGGAAGGCGGAGACCTGCCATCATTGCATCCTCGAAAAGAGTCGTGAAGCCCGGATAGTAAAGGTGCGCTCCCCCGGAATTCACCGCCAAAGAGCAACTACCCGGGAAGGAGTATCTCTTCCTAATCCGGATAAGGTCCTCGGAACGCAAAATCGAGAACACTGACTCACAAGCAAACGCAACGCCGGGATCGGACTCCCCGGGCGCCTCGTCGCCCAAACCCCTAGAGACGGAGGCAACGGGGGCCCCCTCGGCGGATTCGTCATCAGACTGACGGGCTGGAATCAAGCCCTCACTCTGGTGGTCAGAAGGAGGGTCCAAAACCGGGTCGGAGCCATCCGACCGGAACATCTCGCTAATCGAACGGGACGCAGAATTGAAGCCGGAATGCTCCATCTCGGATGCCCCTGGGGAAGGAAGAGGGAGTAGATCGCGACCTAAATACGGATCGGAAACCCCGAGCCTGAGGTACAGGGAAGGCAATGTCACTAACCTAAAAGGCAGAAAGTAGATGGCCCTAAACGTCAGAAGGCACTCTCTCAGTGAAACTACGGAGACACCGGTCCGGCTCAACTGGCCTGCGTCTCCACCCGACCGGAAAAACGAGCAGAATCTAAGGAAGAAAAAATCCCACTCCCGCTCGAACCCTACCGGACTCACTCTCTCCAGTTTCACTACGAAAAGAAGAGAAGATGGGGAAAGGGAAGAAGGGAGCAACAGACGAAAGCTCGGAAGGAAGAGGACTTACAAAGCTTGCGCAGAAAAGAGAACTCGAGAATCTTGCTCGGACTAGCTCCTGCTCTCAGGACGTTCGGCGATCTCTCTGCAGTAAAGGGCCAGAGAAGTGGACAAGCATTCATTTTATAAAGACAAAGGACGGCTCAGATTGGATCAGATCGGACGGTCAGGACGTTTTCCCGCTCTTAGCGACTGACGGCTGTCACATCGGGCATACCATACGCCGCCTCAAAAGGCGCATGCATTAAATGCACGACGTGACGGTTTAGTCCCAACGCAAACTGTTCGGTTACCTCCACGATGGCCCCGTCGCATCCCAACCAGGCCTGCAAGCAGCTGACACGTGGCCCTGGGCAATACCGGACCCTCCAGTCTCCCACTCGGTCCTTTCCCGGAAAGACAACCCCGGGTCAGCCTTACCTCGGGGGAAGGCCTCGGCTTCTTCCCGAGCGGTTTCTCGTGAACAGCTCCGATTTCCAAACCTCATCAGATATGGCATCCAATTAGCTCTGGAAATGGGGGGCAGCTGATATGCTCAGAATTATCCAGCATGGGCCCAACGGCCACGTCAGCATCGAAGACCAAGCAGAACCCTGGGGTCCACACCCAGGGCTTGCCAGCGTCACCGCTCGGGGTGCCCGCACTGCCCGGGCGTGACCTTCGGCGGGTCTCCCGGATGCGCGGCTCAACTCCAGCAGTTTCCTTGTGCGGCCAGAGTCCTATTAGGAATAAAACTCGATAGATTCCTAATCTGATAAGGATCTTCCCTTAACTTATGCACATCAAATTGTGATTGAGATAGGCTTCCTAAGGGATCTAAGTTTCCATGTAGAGGTGGACTCTTGCATCTATAAAAGAGTCCACCCATACCCTTCTAAGAGGGGGAACGATCTGGAGAAACCTAATAACCAGAGCATACACTAAAACGCATATACCCGGACGGTATTACTGGTAGTGTCGCCCACCATTGTTGGCCCACCAGGCCGCCGGTGATCTGCTAGTATAGCGCCTAGACGCACACGTGGACGTAGGTCACCTCATTAACGGGGCCGAACCACATGCAACTCCTTGGTGTTTCTCTGTCTCTCTCTCTGAATCCTCTCTTACCAATTCTAGGCACCATCAGCCTCTATACTAAGTTTCATTGAAATTGAGAAGAAATTAGAAAAAAAAAAAAAGCCTAAAAATGATAAGTTTCATAGAAATTAGGAAAAAAAATAGGTCTAAAAATGATAAGTTCATAGAAATTAGGAAAAAAAAAATAGAAGAAAATAGGCCTAAAAATAATAAGTTTCATAAAAATTAGGAAGAAATGAGGCAAATCGAGACCCCATGCGATTGCTTCGCCAAATTGCCTCAAGGCCGGCTCTGATGTGATATATATATCAACAACACTTACAAGCTTATTTTATATGTGATATATATCCGAGGGCGGAACCAGAATTTGATTTTACAGAGTACCCATATATTTAAACCACCCCCCCCCCCCCCCCCCCCCCCTTTTTTATTACAAATATTATGATAATTTTGAATTTCTTGAGTTTTAAAAATTGTGTAATTGTAGCATAGGTTTCACATGTAGTTGATTGAGGGTTAAAGCATATTCATTTAACAACAAACGAATCTCTCCATAACTCTTTCAAAAATAATTGCATTCATCTGCTTAATTTTTTTGTTAACTAGTTTCACTTATAAAACAGAAAGAGTTCAAAAGGGATTTCCATAAGCCCTTCTCAGTTTCTTTGCTCAATAAATTTATGACGCAAGCACATGCATGCTTTATTGGCTCAACATGTTAAGAAAAACTTAACGGGGTTATTTTTTAGAGTTAATTAGTAATAAATCCAATCTACTCTAAGCTTGTTGTAATTGACCCAAATCATACAACATTTTAATGATAGGTCCATATGTTTATTTAGTGATCAAACTACCCCTATGACTCATCAAAAGAATCATTCCCATTTAAACTCACCCAAAATCAAGGGTTTTTAAATTTTAAACACTAAATATAGATATAATATATATATATTTCATCTTCTCCAACGTTTCATACTCTCTCTCTCTAAAAAAATGTACTACATATCAGTTGATTGTCCACCTCCTTCCAAGAATATATAGGGTTCTATATTCAATTGCAAGCTAAAAAACTTCCTAGGCGTCCAAAAAGTGTGACGGTGTGGCTTCGGTCGTACGGTTCCAACGAGGAACGACAATGGGGAGAAAGGGTGAGATTTTTTTTTTCAGTCGTGTGAAATTTTGGTACTACATGTTGATGTATGATTTTAATGGATCAATCATTGTGGGATTGAAGACAAGATTTGGGAAAAAATTAGTTTTTGCGTGTGACTACAGTCTGGAATTTAGCGCTCACTATTGCATGTTTGGAAAATTTGTAAAATTCCACAAGAACTTTCGGTGGTGTGAAAATTCCCCAACAATAATTGACTTTGATGGATCGTTCATTCCGTAGTGCAAAATTTAACACTGCAAACGTAATAAATTTCACACTATTGCTCTTTCGCAGCATGGTTTTGATGAAGACCAAAAAAGAAGTAGCTATCTTGGAGAAAATCACCAACACACATTTTTCAACTTTTTTCGGCAGAGCCTTGTTTTTACTTTTCTCTATTGGACGTGTTGGAGGCTTTCACAACCTTCGCAGGGATGTGATGGCTTCATAGTGGTGCTTTTGAAATTGAGTTATCTGTTGTAGTTTTATTGTGGGATTGATGGTTTTTTCTTTTCTTTAAATTTGTTTGCCTTTGTATTGGTTTTATTTTTTAATGTGGTTGGGATGGATTAGCGTGGTCCTGTTGGATGCATGCAAGGTGTTTTGTCGAATAGTTTGTCTTGTGCTCTTAACGGATATTTGAGAGTGGCTCTTGGGTTAATTTGTTCTTAATCTGTTTTAGAGAACAAATTTGATTTGTGGCAGTATGTAAAACATTTTTGATCTTAATAGGGTTTTCGTAGTATTAGTTTGAAATTTCATACTAGTCGCAATGAAATATTTAACCTAAATATTATTCAGCAGTGTGAAATTTCACACTACTCTCAGTGAAAAATTCATTCATTTATTTCAATTAAGTTAATATCTTCCCCTCGATCTATTGTTATCTCCTTCAATCTTAAAACTCTCACGAATGCAGTATAATACATACTGTCATGAATGAATATTGGTAGAACAGAAAACCCATGCATGAATGAGTATTGGTAGAACAGAAAACCCATGGATAGCATTAGCAAGATGTGACAAACCTATAATGTAGATACGTAAAATCCTACGATTTTATTTTCATTTATTAGATATCCAAAAATAAAGGGATAAGAGATCAAAATTTTCAACAAATTTTTTTTTCAAAACCTAATGTGATTTATGGCACAAACACAAAAAACGGAAAGCGCTATAATTATGGGATATTAATTCAAAATGAGATTAGCAAGTCAAAATCCTACCATAACTAGCAGGATTAATGTGTATATATGGCAAGCCAAAATCAGATTTAATGAAAGCAGTGAAATTTTGCAGTGTAAAATTTCACTAATAAAACCTGCTGCAGTGTAAAATTTCACACTAATAAACCAGTTACAACATAACAATAAACTATTTGTAGTGTAAAATTCAGTACCCGCAGAAAGACCCATTTATGATGTGATATCTAGATTGAATATCCAATACACTGTGAATTAGAAATGGTGAAACAAATTTTTTATTTTCAAAACCTAACGTGATTTATGGCGCAAACACAAAAACGTAAAACACTATAATTATGGGATATTAATTCAAAATGAGATGTTGGCAAGTCAAAATGCTATCATAACTAACAGAATTAATGTGTATATATGGTAAGTCAAAATTAGATTTAATGAAAGCAGTGAAATTTTGCAGTGTAAAATTTCAATAATAAACCGGTTGCAGTGTAAAATTTCACACTAATAAACCAGTTACAAAATAAAATTGATTTATTTGGAGTGTAAAATTCAATACCCGCTGAAAGACTCGTTTATGATATGATATCTAGATTGAATATGCAATACAGTGTGAATTAGAAATGGTGAAATTCGCTTGTAACCGTTTTGTAAAGTAATATCCTAAAATATTATGATAAAATTTCTATATATATTGTAATCAATATCAATTGGGATTTGATAAGATTTGGTCAGATTTGGTAACTGATTCAATCATTAAATCTGAATTAAATATATGTATATATATACAGTTTTGTATATATAGGTTAGGGGTAGAAAAGACATCTAATAATTCTATAATAGGAAAAATTTGACTAATCTCTAACAACATTTATAATTATAGGGTCTATCATTGAGAAGTACCAATTGGTGGGTCTATTACAACAAACATAGGTAGAATGAGATTTTCCACTAAATTTTTCTATTTTTTATTCCTTCTTTGATTTCACAAAGAAACTCATATGAAGAATTCTATGATGCATTCTCGTTGTTTTGGTTGTACCATACGTTTTAATGATTTTGGTTCCAAAATATTTAATGCGGTTTTCAAAGTTACAACAGCGAAACCTACTTATAAAATTTTGGGACTAAATTACAATAACTTGACACCAATTAGAATGTATGATACAACCAAATTAAACTAGAAAAATGTATCATAGTAGATCCTAACTCATATATTAACATTTTTTTGTTGAGTAAAACGGAATGTCCTTTTCTTTGAACTTATCAGATATTTATTTTATTTTATTTTTTATGTGGTGTTTCTGAATACTGTAATTCATGATAACACAAAAGTGAAATTCACATGAAAAAAGCATTAGAAAATGTTGTGCAATCATTAAAAGTATTACTTTAACACCATATAAATTAATGCATTTTTTCTTACATGATTTGTATCTATGTAGCGTTGCACATAAGAAGTATTTTTGTACGTGGACCCATTATGTTTCAAAATCCTACTATATATACACAAGCAATTGTATCAATTTCTTATCCAAAACTTTTACGCATAACTCAAAGAAATCTCTCTTTCTTTCCAAATTATAAGTATATATACATGTTATTCTGACCCGATTTCACACAACTTCTGCTTCTGATTTAATTGCAAAAAATAAAAATAAAAATAAAAAATGCTTTTGACTCTTGGCCAATTGCCAATATCTATAATTGACTCACATTATTAGTGATTGAATCAATCTGATTTGCCAAACAATTTTATTTTAATTTTTTTTGAAATTTCATAATCACTTATAAACTCTAAAAGTTGTTACCAAACACCCTCCGTATATGATATAACCATCCAAATGCCTAGTAGGTTTCAGTTGTGGTCTTGTGGATAATAATCACAACAATCTAAAGCAAGAAAAAACACACATACTAAAAACATTCCACAAGAAAAATAAATTGATCACATGGGAAGCAAGGCAATGTTTGGTCACATTGAAACAAAATGACAATAGTCAATCCAATTTTCCAATGCCGTGACAAAATTGATTGACAATTAAATTACTAGTGTGAACTCATTTTCTGTATGGAATAAAGTCCCAATTTTACTCCACTAAAAACTAGAATCAATACTCGGGAAAATATTTCTAAATTACTAGTGGTGTTGTTATTTTACATATAATGTAGTTATATTATTTCAGTTAATTAGTTTAGTTTGTGTCATGTTTGTGTATATTTGGAGATATGTGTGTATTAAAACAGATTAGATAAATTAGATATTGATGAGATTAGATATAGTTTAAAAAGTATATTATAACTAATATTAGACTGCTACAATTTGGGGACATGTACTGTAGTTACTATATATATATATATGTGTGTGTGTGTGTGTGTGTATGAGAGAGAGAGAGAGAGAGAGAGAGAGAGAGAGAGAGAGAGAGAGAGGTGAGATCGAGATAAAGAAAGAAAGAGATTATGCATCCATATCTGTATTAACTTTAGAGATAAAAATATAGAATCTATACATATATAGATACGAATGTAGGAGACCCTCCACATGGCTCAATTCTTCCACGAAATCTTCTACGTGACACTGTTTTATGCTTCCAACATATATACACACTTATATATATATATATACTTACTGCATAAGCAACATACAATACATAAAAACAAAAAAAAAAAAAAAAACAAAAACAAAAAGTTGCCCACTTCTCCACTCTCTCTCTCTCTCTCTCCACACACACACACGTTTTCTGTCAATAAATTTAAAACATTCAAATATATAACATCAAAACTAACAACCCCTAACTGATAAAAAACAAAAAACAAAACTAACTACCCCTAATGAAAACCGCCCCAACCTTTTTCCTCCCCAAACCGTCCCTACCCACATTTTCCTACCTACTTTCTATCTCTTTGTGTTCTCATATACGCTTACGCCAATACACATCATTATACATGAAGGTAATTACCAGCTTTTGCAGGAATATTTATGGTGATTTTTAAGCTTTTGGTTTACTCTACATTATGTTTTTCCTATTTTTCTATTTCACTTGGTTGCTTCTTCATTTTTTTGGTGCATTCTTATTCTATTCTAGGAATAATGAAGGATGGAATGCACCAAAAAATAAGATTTCGAGAAACACAACTTAGGTGCTTAAGTTATAGTTTTAAGCGATTAATTGCAACGAATATGCCATAAATGCAACCGATACTGACAACAATCTATCATTTTGGTGACAAATTACCTTTTTTAAAAAAAATTTGAACCCATGCATAGCACGGGTCAATGCTAGTATATATATATAAGTGGAAAAAATCACATAGCTACGTCTGATTTCACTTTATATAATATATATATATATATAGGGTGTGACTAAATTCACCACCCTATTTGCTAGCTACACCACTTTTTTACTAAACTGGCCAAAATATCCCTCTCCCCCTAATCTGAAACTACCCTTTCTCTCTCCTCTTTCTACTCTCTCTTCTTCCTCTCTATCTCTCTCTCAAAACCTCACCCGTGTTTTCTCTCTCTCCTCACTATTTCTAAACCCAAAGCTCCAAGCTTTCTCTCTATCAAAACCTCACCACCACCACTGATGACTGGACCGGACCACCACCACCACCACCAAGCACACTCTCTCTCTCTCTCTCTCTCTCTCTCTCTCTCTCTCTCTCTCTCTCACTTCTGGCTAACACAAAGTGTTGCCGCCGATTTGAGCTTCATTGAGGTCTGTTTGGAGAATATGATATACATGCATATGTATGTATACATATATATATACCCTGAAGTCTAATTGAACTTTTTCCAAATGTTGAAATCTTTTCTTCTCACACTAGATTTTCAAATGGGTTGCACTCTATCACCTTCAATACTGTTGAATCAGTTCATTTTCAACAAGCACACCACCTGTTCGATAAAATTCCCCAAAGACACATTGTTGACAACAATCACTTGTTTTTTGGAGTATTGTCGCAATAATTTCAATGTCAAAGCTCCGAGTCTCTTCCTCGGTATTTACCGTACAAGTTCATTGACTGATGGGTCTAGCCTCTCTTTTATTTTAAAGGTCTGTGGAAGTTTTTGGATCAAGTTATAGGCAAACAAGTACATTCCCATTGTATTAAATGGTGGTGGTGAGGTTTTGAGAGAGAAGATACAGTAGAGAGAGAAGAGAGCTTGGAGCTTTGGGTTTAGGATTAGCAAGGAGAGAGAGAGAGAGCTTGGTGGTGGTGGTAAGGTTTTGAGAGAGAGAGAGAGAGAGAGAGAGAGACAGAGAGATGGAGATGAGAAGAGACAGTAGAGATAGTAGAGAGAGGAGAGAGAAAGAGAGGGGTAGTTTGGGTAATTTGAAAAAAAGTGGTGTATTTAGTAAATAGGGTGGTGTATTTAGTCCCACCCTTTAAATATATATATATATATATAACTCGTAATATAAATCTAGCATCAAATTGTATAAAAATCAATCCGATTATTGTGGGTCCCACTGGATTAAAACTTAAAATTTAGTAGTAGTGAATTATTAGTGCTAAATATTTTATGTTTATGAATTTGTAGCTCTGAAAATAATTTTAAGGGTTAAATACACTTACACTTTATGTGGTTTGGCCGATTTGTACTTACCTCCCTGTACTTAAGTTTTGGTACTAATACCTCTTATGGTTTGGACTAAAGTGCAACCGTGACTTTTTTTCCATCCAAATTAACGGTTTTAAACTTGGGAGCCTTAATTTGAAGGGTAAAATGATTCTTTTACCCTTGGAAGTCATCATAAATCATTTTTTTTGGGTCAAGCACATGACCTACACCAAGAAAATTCTAAAAAATGTCAAAGATTCTTTCTCACCCAATTTAAAACCATATGTTTCTTCCTAAATGAATTGAAGTAAACAAATTTTATTTTTAACATTGTTATTAAGACTTGGGGGTAATTTTATCATTTAAGCTTGCTCCATTAGCAAATTTTAACAGTTGCACTTTAGTCTGAATTACAGAGGGTATTAGTGTCAAAGTTTAAATCACAGAGAGGTAAGTACAAATCGACCAAACCACAAGGGGTGTAAGTGCATTTAACCCTTATTTTAATGTACCGGAATAGACCACAGTAAAACATTTTTACTTAAAGGTTTCAAAAGGGTTATCAAGCGTGATTTGTAAAAGGGTTATAGAATGTAATTTTTAGAAAAAGAAAAGATTTGAGAGAAATAACGCAATTTAAAAAGATGGCATTATATTATTATCACAAAAAAAAGGGAAAAAAAAAAAGAAAAAAGAAAAAAAAGAAAAAAAGAAACGGTGGTACTATATTAGCACAGAAAAGTCACTTCACATGAATATCTATCATTTGACCCTTTTTTATTTTTTTATTATTGCTCATTGAGTAGGCTACAAAATGAATACAACACTCAATCAATGGAGGACGGGATTTATATTCGTTCAATCTGAAAAAGGTAATGCTAGACCCACACCTAAATCTCATACCCATTCATCCACACTCTGATATGGACCAATGATGAGAAGAGAGAGATTACAGTGGATTCCACCGTCTCTCTCCTCTTATCATTGGTCCACATGAGGGTGTGAATGGATGGGTGTGAGATTTGGGTGTGGGTCTAACATTACTCCTCTGAAATTGTTGCATTTAGACCAATTTGGATTGTTACTTTGTAATTTGAATTCGATATCCATTAGTAGGAATGTTCACGGGTCGGGTGAGTTGGGTTTGATCCCCACTCGTTCACCCACCCGAATCCCATCGAGTTGAGCATATGCAACCCGTCATCTATCGAATTGGTCGGTTTTGGATGGAGTTGGGCTTGGGATCGGGTTTGACCCGAAAATGGTAAAACTGTTCACCATATGAAAAAAAAAACACAAAGAACAGATTCAAATCTATTTAACCTCTAAGAGTCAAGACTACCACACTACAAATCTAGCTAATCTCATCAATAGAGAGACAAGATGTACTAAAAATCTCAAGAGTCAAGACCACAACTACACACTTATGTATCTATTATATATATATATATATGTAATACTTGATACAAAATCTGAAGATAAGAAGAAGAATCTAGAATCAATAAGAAGAAGAAGAAGAAAAACTAGAAGAAGAAGAAGAAGAAGAAGGGTCTACAAGAAGAAGAAGAAGAGAATACATACCTGAGTGCCTGAGATGACCTTGGACGATGCGAGAGCTCCAAGTTTTGTCGGCAGAGGCAAGTGGTGTAATGCTGAAGCGACCTTCGACGATGTAACTTGCGAGAGCTTCAAGCTTTGTTGGCGAGTGGTGAGGGTGAGAGGTGTAGCATAGATTTAGGATTTGTTTTTGTGATTTGGGGTGTTTTGTCGTGTGAGAAAGAGAGAGAGTCATTTAATGCGGGTATGATATTAGATATAAAAGTGGTATATCACAGCTTTTAGTATGTGTCGGTTCGGGTCGGGTATAGTCGGGTGTAGCATTGGAATAACCGATATCCGATCCGAATGGCATTGGGTGTGACTTGTCGCCCGTGAAGCCTCCCATCACTCGTCTAATCTGACTCATAGCCTTCGGGTTGGTTTGAGTCGGTCGGGTGAGTTGGCTCATCGGGTTGAGATGATCACTCCTATCCATTAGGAGGCTGCTGAAAATTCAATCAAGGAGATATATGCAAGGTTTAATCGCACAAAAGGTATTTTACTGTTACTACACGTTACTAGATTCATAAGTGGTAGCTCTGTTAACTTAAGTTTTGAAACTTGTTCTTCCGCCGCGTAAATATGTTTTTTGTAAAATATTTTCATCAATAAATACATGTAATTAATGAACTGAATAAATGATACCTGAGAATATTCATTTTATTATGTAAATTAATATAACATACGGTGTAAATATTCCGTCTAGTTTATTTGCGCCATATTCTTTCAGTTTTTTTCTATTTTGCATGCTATTGGAATAAATGTTGAAAATAGAAATATTGAAAAGCATTGCATATATGTATGTAGTTGTGACTAATTTAAATTACATTGCTATTTTAGAAATTAAAATATATAATACAAATAGATAGTATATTAATTAAAGAAGATGGCCTGTTCACAATGTATAGTATTCTTCAGACCTCCTTGAAATACAAACCAATCAAGTCAATTAAAAACAAAAAATGAACAAACAAAAGAAGAGTTAAAGTGAAAAAAAAGAAGAAGAAGATAATATGTCTTTGCCACATGCTATAAAGAGTAAACACATTAGATGCCTAATAATTAACTCTTAAAAAAACATATGCATATACATCCTTGGGACATGCAATAAAGAGTAATGCTACGTTTTTTAAATTTAAATATTACAAAATGTGGTTCTCAAATGGTTGTCAGGTGTACCACATGCAATGTTATATGGTACCATTGATCGTTAGCATAATATGTGCTATGTATGTTAAAGCACTTGGGAACTATAATTGAAATTCAAATTTGTGAAGTATAGCATTGTTCAATAATAAAAAACAATGACCAAGCGGGCCTTGCCAAATTGGTATAACCTCTATCTCCCTAGTGGGGAGATTGAGGGTTTGAATCTCCTTAGGGAGGTTTCTTTGCTTGCCTCCCCTATTATTCGTCAGACGGAATGAGTGGCCCTTGTTAGGCTTTGTTGTGGGCCATTATGAGGCTTGGAGGTTAGAATGGGTGTGTGCATGTGCGGTATGTGTGTATTAGGGGTGTTCATTGGTCGGTTTTTTGTTGATTTTTACACATGAAAAAACGGTCCAATAGGCTCGGTTTGGTCAATTTTTTGCTACTTTCGGTCAGTTAGTCGGTCGATTCAGTTTCCTTTTGTGAATGTATTTATGAAAACTGACCGAATGGGCTCAGTTCAATCAACCGGCTTCGGGGTCTTATTTTTTAACAGCTCTAATGTGTATGTCCTGCTATGTAATCTAAGTATCAAATAAAAAATATATATATTGTATGATGTATGGTTTATTGCTACTTTCTTATTCTAGTGCTCGTTAAATTATCAATTACTCTAAAAGTTCAAGTGATTAGCAAAGGGCATAATAATGTATGGGTAAACATCCAACAACTGATCAAGAAGTCCATCATCATGGATGAAATAGCGATAAAGTTCATTTCGCAACAATTTCTAGAGTCTGTAAATGATTATGGAACTCCAAAAACTATAGTGAAACTGTTTGGCAGAAATATGAGTCAAAAAAAAAAAGAAAGCCCCCCCAAAAAAAAATTAGCAAAAAAATTTGTGGTGGTCAGAAGTTTCCCTAAACATCTTTTGACCCTTCATAAATTTTTTAGACTGAATTACAAAATCAAAAATTATTGTTTAATTAGTACAACAGAATGCACACTGTGAAACACGATGCATACTTAGAAAGAGAAGAGTAATGCTATTCTTTCTAAATTTTTTCCCAAAAAGTATTTACCAACGCATGTAGCAATGGATCCTTCTTCATTAATGGTATGACCACTTCAATATCAACCAATCAAAATTAACTGGGTCCAGTGTCACATATGTTGGGAAACACTTTTGGTAAAAAAAATTTGAAAAGCATAACATTACTTGTAAGACAATGGAGACTTTACAGAAACAAAAATGATAGATGCACTACGTAATTCACAACGATTTGCACAACAGGGTAGCTGAGCAAGTAAGGGAAAAATTGTGGGCCCTACTTTTCTCCTTAAACTCTTCTATCTCATTTGGGATTTCCCGCCTCATTTGGGTCTACAATTTGGAGAAAAATCCCGCAGCAAAATTGGGAGCCCTCATCCAAAAAATTAAGAGCCCTCATACCCGATCCGCGGTGGTGGCGACGAGCGATCGGCGGTGACAGAGGTACTCTCTCTTTCTCTCTCTCGCTCTCTCTCTCTCTCTCTCTCTCTCTTGATTTACATGTCTCTCTCTGTCACGACCCATCCCACTACGGGTGGAAATAGGACACGTGGCACGCCATCAAGGCTCATCCAAACATCATATAACTATACGCAGCGGAAAGAACTTTAAAACAACACTGAGTAATTTAAAATTTTAGGAAACATTTCCCTTTGAGTTGAAACATCCATAAGAATCAGAGTTATAAAAAGTTTTGGCCAATTGAATCCTTTCAAAAGAAAACAGTTTTGAAAATAGAGGACCAGTCGACTGATCGAGGGTCCGGTCGACTGGTGATCTCAAACAGAAAGGTTTCAAAATATAACAACCCATCCAGTCGACTGTGTCGGGGACCCAGTCGACTGGTGCCTAAAATTATCAGTCGACTGAAAATGTCCAGTCGACTGGTACCCTAATCCAGCAGAATGTCATGGCCTGGGGCTCCATCCAGTCGACTGTTTTCTCAACCCAGTCGACTGAATCTCAGACGAAACAAAGCAGTAACCAATTCAACACAGTGATCCAGTCGACTGGATCAAAAACCAGTCGACTGGTTTCTGTCAGCAAAATCCAAAACTGCAGTTTTTCCCAATCAAGGTTCTCCCAAATCCAAACCAACATATATCCACTCCATTCCATCATTCAAAACATAAATACAAGAGCGTTTACTAGGGATTACAAGTATTAAATCTAAGTTTAGATTATATTACAACATATTACAAAAACCCAAATCCTTATTCAAGTTTTAGGATTTAAAACAAAAACATATACAAATGTGGTTCCCCGGCGTTCCTCAACGGCCTCACTCCTCACGCTTCTTCTTGTCTTTCTTCTTACCTGCAATGGAGTAAATCTCCACTGCTCACCTATATGCTGAGTGCACAAGTCTAACGTATGCAATATATAACAAAACATGCCTTAATCTCATAAATCATACCAATAGTCTCTAGGGACAAAAATACGCATTCATCCGGTAGCGGCAAGTCCAAGCCTTAAACCGCGATGTCAATGGTAAGTCCAAGCCTACAACCATTACATCCCCACAAGTGACATGGCAAGTCCCAGCCTAAAACCATGCACAGTAGCCGTCGCTACTCAAATTCTCAAACATAGAGAACCTTACTCAGGCATGAATTTGTATAAGACTCCCCTTTGACCCACATAGACAACTCAACGTGCTCGCGTAAATTTAGACATGCTTTTCACAAATTAGCGTGTGCATAATTAACGGGCCTACAATTAACACATGGAGTTTGCCCGGATCTCAATTTCGTCGTCGAAATATAAAACATGTATTTCTCTATACTTCACAAGTTAGAACTTCATACCTCGTACGATTTCTCCCAAACTTTGAAGGATCGACTAGGAGGCTAATTAATTGTCGAATTTCGAATTTGAGACGATTCCTACAAGTTTATACCTGTTTTTCCCAAATTCCTAGAATTAAGATTTTTACAAAAATTGGCCAAACACGGCCTAAGTAGTATCAAAACGTAGATCTTACCTTCACGAGTTCAAATCTAAAATCTGGAGAAAATCTGACGGACGAGCTGTCGTCGATCGGCGTCGCAAAGCCTGTTGGCTCCAAATCTCCCTTCTCTCTCCTCTCTCTAGATATTTTTGAGTTTTGGATGAGAATGAATCTCACCCCCCCCCCCCCCCCCCCTATTTATAGAAAAACTCTTCAGAAATTGCATTTACCTCCCCACGAGTTCCTCAAACTTCTAATTAGCTCTCGAAACTTCGCACACGTCCAATTTATAACTTTACGAGTGAAAACTATAAATTTTAAAAGTTTTCAACTAGGTTTCGTTTGGGTCCAAAACTAACGTCCGAAACTATATTCTGTGGAATCTCTACACAACCTACCTTTCTAATTAACGTATCACTCACGTTCTCACCATAGTTCTCAAATGATATACTAAAGTATCCAAATATTAGAATTATACTACACAGGTATAATTACTATTCACAGGAATACCAGATAAAGTCAAATAACATTTAAATCATATAAATGCCATTTACTCATGCTCATGCAATATGAACTGCCATGTTCCCGTGTCCTCACTGACACCTTACCGTTGACTCACAGTCAACCTCATCACTATTATCAACTAACATTGATAAACTCCCAAATTACAAATATGCATGATAAAAATTATGAATTCCTAGGACGAGTGTGACAACTCTCCCCTCCAAAAAGGAAGTTTGTCCCCAAACTTATACCTCATGCGTCAAACAGGTACGGATACTCATTCCTCATGTCTTCCTCACTTTCCCATGTAGCTTCTTCCACCGTGTGACTACGCCACAATACTTTTACCATCGGAATCGTCTTAGTTCTTAAGACTTGCTCTTTTCGATCTAGAATCTCTATCGGTTGTTCCACATAAGTCAAGTCTCTCTGAATCTGCAACGGTTCAGGTACAATGATCTTACTCATATCAGTCATACAACGTCTCAACATAGACACGTGAAACACATTATGCACATGTTCCAACTCTGATGACAAGGCCAAACGGTAAGCCACCAGCCCTACTCTTTCTAGAATCTCAAAAAGTCCTATGAATCTTGGATTGAGCTTTCCCCTCTTTCCAAATCGTACAATGCCTTTCGAAGGCGATGCTCGCAAATATACGAAATCCCCAACTTCAAAATTCATCAGTCGTCGTTTAGAGTCCGCATAGCTCTTATAACGGCTCTGAGCTACCTTAAGTCACTCCTGAATCAACTTCACCTTCTCAGTAGTCACCTGTATTAACTCAGGTCCTAACAACTTTCTTTCTCCCACCTCGGTCCAACAAATTGGTGATCGACACTTACGGCCATACAAAGCTTCATATGGTACCATACCAATACTTGACTGAAATCCGTTGTTATACGCAAATTCAATTAACGGCAAGTGGTGCTCCCAATCATTCCCAAAATCTAATACACACAATCTCAACATATCTTCCAAGGTCTGAATCATACGCTCTGACTGTCCGTCGGTCTGAGGATGAAATGCGGTACTAAAACTCAATTTTGTACCCATAGCTTTTTGAAAACTTCCCCAAAACCTTGACGTAAAACTACTATCACGATCTGATACAATCACAACTGGGACTCCATGTAGCCTTACAATCTCTCTCACATACAAGTCCGCTAATTTGGACGGCTTAGTAGTGTTAATTGGTAGAAAATGAGCTGACTTGGTTAATCGGTCGACAATAACCCAAATCTTGTCATTCTTGTTACGCGATCGCGAAAATCCAGAAACAAAGTCTATCGTGATCTCCTCCCACTTCCATTCTGACACTGGCAATGGTTGTAGTAACCCCGCGAGTACTTGTCTCTCTGCTTTGACCTGTTGACATGCCGAACATTCAGATACAAACTTAGCGACTTCACGTTTCATACCCTTCCACCAGAAGTTTTCCCTCAAGTTTCTGTACATCTTATTACTTCCCGGGTGCACTAATATTTTGTACTATGAGCTTCCTCTAAAAGTCGTTCCTTCAGGTCTTTCACATTCGGTACACATAATCGGTTCTCAAACTTCAAAATTCCTTGTTCTAATACCAAACCAGGTCGCTTTCCCATAGGTATCTCGTCTCTCATTTTGCATAAGTAAACATCGTAAAACTGTTCCCTCTTGATTTCATCAATAATATCGGGGTGTGTTACAATCGCCATCATTAAACCACCACTGATCTCTGGAATCATATCCAAGTCCAAACGTTCTATTTCTTTTATCAATTCCTTTTGTTGTGTTAGCTCGTCGGCTAAATTTCTCGGCGTCTTCCGGCTTAATGCATCGGCTACTACATTCGCCTTTCACGGATGGTACTCAATCGAAAGATCATAATCCTTCATCAACTCCAACCATCTTCGCTGTCTCATATTCAAGTCCCGTTGGATGAAAATGTATTTCAAACTCTTGTGGTCCGTGAATATCTCGCACTTTTCTCCGTACAAGTATTGTCTCCAAATTTTCAAAGCATGAATTACCGCGGCTGAGTCAGATAATTTACCTCGTGTGTCTTTAGCTGTCTAGAAGCGTAAGCAATCACCTTGCCACCTTGCATAAGCACACATCCCAATCCTTGATGCGAAGCGTCACTATAGATTACAAATCCTTCGGTTCCGGATGGTTTTGTCAAAATAGGTGCCCTTGTCAACCTTGACTTCAACTCCTGAAAACTGTCTTCACATTCTTGACTCCATTCAAAGGTAATCCCTTTCCTCATCAACTTGGTCATAGGTAAAGAAATCTTCGAGAAGTGCTCAATAAAACGGCAGTAGTATCCCACTAATCCCAAGAAACTTTGAATTTTAGATATGGAAGTCGGCCTCTGCCAATTAGATACAGCTTCTACTTTGTGAGGATCAACTGATACTCCATTCTTGTCAATCACGTGACCAAGAAAAGTAATACTAGACAACCAAAATTCACATTTCTTGAATTTACCAAATAATTGCTTTTCCCGCAGTCTCTAAAGTATCAATCTCAAATGATTCTCATGTTCTATCTCACTCGGCGAGTAAATAAGAATATCATCTATGAATACAATCACAAAGTCATCCAGATAGTCTTTAAAGACTCGGTTCATTAGATCCATGAACGCAGCTGGTGCATTGGTAACTCCAAATGGCATAACTAAGAACTCATAGTGTCCATAACGTGTTCTGAAAGCTATTTTCTCAACATCTTCGGCCTTCACTTTCAACTGATGGTAACCCAATCTCAGGTCTATCTCGAAAAATACTTGAGCCTACTAAGTTGATCAAATAGGTCATCGATTCTCGGCAGTGGATACTTGTTCTTAATTGTCAACTTGTTCAGTTCCCAGTAATCAACACACATACGCATTGAGCCATCTTTCTTCTTTATGAACAACACTGGAGCTCCCCACGGCGAAATACTTGGTCGAATGAAACCCTTGTCAAGTAGCTCTTGTAATTGGATTTTCAACTCTTTCAATTCTATGGGTGCCATTCTATATGGTGCCTTTGATACGGGTCTTGAGTCTGGTATAACCTCAATAGTGAACTCAATCTCTCTCTCAATAAGAACATCTGGTAGGTCATCAGAAAATACATTTGAATATTCTCGTACTATCGGAATGTCTTCTACTTTTAATTTGGTCACTGAGACATTAGTCACTGAACATAGGAATCCTTGACATCCCTTTTTCAATAACTTTTCCGCCCGGATAGCTGAAATCAAATACGGCGGCGGTATAACCCCACTCCCTTGGAAACAAAATTCCCATGTACCGGTGATCGAAATGGTCTATTGTGGCTTGGTTAAGAGCTAACCAATCCATTCCCAGTATCACATTGAAATGGTTCACTACAATCGGTATAAGGTCTATAGTCATCAACTTCTCGCCTAGTTTGATCTCACAGTTCTTATATATAGTAGACGTCATTATCGATTTACTAAGTGGCACAACAATAGACAATTCATATCCTAACGGTGTCGATTTAACAATTCACAGTTCTCTCTAGATATTTTTGAATTTTGGATGAGAATGAATCTCACCCCCCCCCCCCACCTATTTATAAAAAAAACTCTTCGAAAATCATGTTTACCTCCCCACAAGTTCCTCAAACTTCTAATTAGCTCTCGAAACTTCGCACACGTCCATTTTATAACTTTACGAGTGAAAACTATAAATTTCAAAAGTTTTCGACTAGGTTTCGTTTGGGTGTCCGAAACTATATTCTGTGGAATCTCTACACAACCTACCTTTCTAATTAACGTATCACTCACGTTCTCACCACAGTTCTCAAATGATATACTAAAGTATCCAAATATCAGAATTATACTACACAGGTATAATTACTATTCACAGGAATACCAGATAAAGTCAAATAACATTTAAATCATATAAATGTCATTTACTCATGCTCATGCAATATGAACTGCCATGTTCCCGTGTCCTCACTGACACCTTACCGTTGACTCACAGTCAACCTCATAACTATTATCAACTATCATTGATAAACTCCCAAATTACAAATATACATGATAAAAATTATGAATTCCTGGGACGGGTGTGACACATACACACACACTTTCTCTCTCTCTCTCTCTCTCTCTCTCTCTCTCTCTCTCTCTCTCTCTCTCTCTCTCTCTCACACACACACACACACACACACATACACACACACTCTCTCTCTCAATTCCATGTGAACTAAGCTAAAAAAAACCTCAAGTGGACGAAATAATATATATAACTATATGTATAGATATACAGTACATTCATTGTCATGCTCCTTTTCTTGATAAAAGAACTTCAATTTGTGTGTGTGCTTGAGTGTTATTTTTTGGGGACACTGGTTCACAGTATATACATTGACTGAATGGGGTTGATCATATAATATTGATTTTTCACAAATGTTTTTTTTTTGTACATTAAAAACAAATTAAGTTACTCATGCTTTTGCATAAATATCTCACCACATTAAGTATATAATGGCTTAGAAAAAAATGCAATAATAAAATTTTGCCATGTTTAGGTTATCTATCCCATTGTTGAGAACCTACATCTTGCTGAACACCACTTGAAATTGAAGGGCAACATTGTGGGTTAAGTCATCTACGACAACCTTTGTGTAATAACATTTATTTTAGTTAAGTAATGTAATTAGTATCGAAAGCAGTAAAATTTTACCAAATATTTTATGTACTCCCTAATTTGAAATCTTAATTGTTCTTAACTAAAGTAAAATGGCATAATAGACTTATAAGTAAGGGTGTGTTTGATCATAAAACTGAAAATTAAGTGCTTAAAATCTTTAGCGATTGAATTTGCTGTACTGAAATAGTGTTTCAAATAATAAAATAGACTGCATTATTTTATGCAAAAAAATGTTCACTTAAGTGGATTTTTGGCTGCTTTTTTAATTAAGCGATACGTTATCAAACACACTGAAGACATGTGGTTATGTTTTAGATAAATGGACGAAGAAGTATCTAGTGCTTATATAGGTGTGGATGATGATGAACTTGTTGAGATTGAGCATGATAACGATCTAGTAACAAATCTAGAAGGCAAAAGAGATGAGCCAACAAAGGGGATGGAGTTTGATTCTTTGGATAACATAATGGCTTTCTATGCAAAGCATGCCAAAGAAAAAGTTTTCGCGGTGGCTAAAAGAAGCTCTAATAAAGTTGATGGGATCTTGACACACGTATATATAGAGTATTCTCGTGCTGGTACAAGAAAGAGTACCTCAAGCTGCCCTTTGAACATACACCCAAACTCTAAAATCAAATGCCTAGCTAAGCTTATAGCGTTTTTGAGCCGTAATGAAAAGTGGGCTGTAAAAGCTATTGAACTTGCACATAACCATGAAATGAGTCCAGGAAAATCCCGATATTTCAAATGCAATAGATTCCTGGAACCACATGTGAAACGAAGGCTTATGATGAATAACAAAACTGGAATTAGAATGAATAAGAATTTTAGTTCATTAGTTGTTGAGGCAGGGGGGTATGAGAATCTACCATTTGTAGAAAAAGATGTCAGAAACTATATCAATAAGGTTAGGCATTTACAACTTGGGGAGGGTGATGCTAATGCGATGTATAACTACATTTTACCATTTATAGAAAAAGATGTCAGAAACTATATCAATAAGGTTAGGCGTTTACAACTTGGGGAGGGTGATGCTAATGCGATGTATAACTACTTTTCAAAAATGCAGTCAGATAGTTCCAATTTCTTCTACCTCATGGATTTAGATTAAGAGGGGCGCATTAGGAATGTTTTTTGGGCAGATGCAAGGAGTAGGGCAACATTTAAAGAATTTGGTGACATTGTTACATTTGACATAACCTACTTGGTTAACAAATACGACATGCCATTTGCTCCTTTTGTAGGAGTGAACCATCATGGTCAGTCCGTGTTGCTAGGTTGTGGATTGATCTCAAGTGAAGACACTACTACCTTTATATGGTTCTTTGAGTCTTGGCTTAAATGTATGTGTGAATGTCCTCCTAATGCAATAATTACTGATCAAGATAGAGCCATGCAAAATGCAATAGAGTATGTTTTTCCTAATGCACGTCACCATTGGTGCTTATGGCATATCATGAAGAAGTTGCCAGAAAAGATGAAAGGGTACAACCAATATGAACCAATCAAATATAAAATGCAAAATGATGTTTATGATTCATTGACAATAGACGAATTTGAAGATGGTTGGGTCAATTTTATTGAAATTTTATTGAAGAGTATCAATTACAAAATAATGATTGGTTACTTAGATTGTATGAGGAGAGGAATAGGTGGGTACCTGCTTTTGTGAAGGACACATTATGGGCAAGAATGTCAACTACACAACAAAGCGAAAGCATACATGTTTTCTTTGATGGCTACATTAACTCAAAGACCACCTTGAAACAATTTGTAGAGCAATATGACAATGCCTTTGCTAAAAAGGTAGAAAATGAAAACCAGGAAGACTTTAATTCATACAATTCATGCTACTCATGTGCAACTCAATTAAGGAGTTTCAAAATGAGATGTTTGGAAAGCTTTCTTGTCGTTTGTCTTTCATTACAGAGAATGTTGGCGACACAGAATATGAAGTACATGAGTGGGTTCGCCTTGGAGAAGCGTATCAGTCTAGAACTTTCAATGTAAGTTTTAATGATGAGATGATGGAAGCTAACTACAATTGTCGATTGTTTGAGTTTAGAGGTATCATGTGTAGGCATCAACTTATGGTATTTGCAGAGAGACATATTTACGATGACGTACCAGCCAAGTATATCTTAAAAAGATGGAGTAAGAATTACAAGAGGGGATACAAATTAGGATCAATTATGACAACTGGGCGGAAAGATCTGAAGCACGCCGCTTTGATAAATTGTGCAATTCATTCATTGAGCTTTGTGAGGTGGTATCAGACTTTGAAAGTTGGTCTGATGAGGTGATGACACAGGTACTTGAAATGAAAGAGAAATACAATGAAAATGCTGAATGTGATGGAAGCAAAATGCCTATACATACTAATACACATAAGGATTCAACTTCACATGGTGACAGTATTGGGATATCCAAACACAGTACCAATATACTTGATCCTTTTGTTACCCATAGTAAGGGGAGACCGCCTACTAGAAGAAAGGTTTGGAAAATTGAAAAAGCGGTAAAAAAAATCAAAATAAAAAAAGAAGACCACTACATGTAACACAATACAGGTTAGATAATATAAATATATATATATTTAAATGTATAACAAGCATTTAATGCCATATAACTTTTACTTAAAATTTTGCAAGGAAGTGAGGAGTAGGGAGGTGAGGAGCGAGAATATATTGGGCAAGGTACACAAGGGAGTAGTGCCTTCAATACTCCACTCGTGCGGCCAAATATAAACACACCATTTTTACCACCACATGGAGATATAGGGGTTGGAGAATATTTTCGAGCAAATTATGCATTTCCACCACATATGGGAGTTGGAGTAAACTATGCATTTCAACCAATGATGGGAGTTGGAGGAAATTTTGGATTTCAACGAAATGTGGGGAATTTTGTATTTCAGGTATAAACTATGGTTTCTTTCCATATTCAACAATCATGCTACTTTTATTATTAATTTGGTTATTGTTAAATTTTGTAGGAATCTCAAAATCCAATTTGGACAGGGGGTTATAATTTCACAACAATGCATTCATCAACTTCAGATCGAGGATTAGGCAATGATTACTGTCTAATCATAGAATCTTGAGATGAAAAAGAAGATTAATTGTATCAGATGATACTTTGTTATTTAGAGTAGTTAACTTAGTAAATAGTAGTTAAACTATGCATGTGTAAGGGCCGATGGTATTTATTGTTATACTATTTTATTGGTTTTTTAGTAATATGTTTGGGCGATGGAACTATATATGTTTAGATGATGACTATGTATGTTGCTATGGTTTCATTTTAACAGGGTTTAATGTTGAAATAACAAAGGAGACTCTATATATATAAAAAAAAAAAAATTGATATTGTTTTCAATATTTGCTTAACATTAAACCAAACAAGTGTAAGAACAAAATATTAGTTTGAACAAGAACATTACTTAAATACAATTTCATAACATTCGGGTCGACATTACTTAAATACAAGTATCAAACACTACTTACATACAAGTTCATAACATTGTTTATAACCATGTGCTTATTTGAGCCACATAGCAAAGCATACAACAAGAATAACCATAAATGCCATTTTCCACTTCTTCTCTCTTGCTTTGTATTTGGAATTAAGGGTCTTCAACTCTTTATTTTTTAGTCGTAGATCCTTTGCAATTCTTTCTAACTTGTCCTTCCTCGATTGCATTTCCATCAATCTCCTTAACATAACACCAAATTCATTTTCCCTCATACATGTAGGTGGATCAAACCATTGGAAGAAGTCACATTGCTTCGTGGACCTATAATTTCGACACCCATAAAAACGTTGACCCGAATTATTTAAATTTTTTTTTGAACAACCCGAATTATTTGTTATGTGTGCAGTCATTAGTGGAGCTTTATAGCCGCAACTGCACAGTACTTGTTCGCTTGAATTAGATGAGTAACGACTTGAGCCTGCACTCTCCATTCGGTTTCTGAAAAATATGAACTAGTTGGAAAGCAAAAGCATGACTACTAAAGCATGACTACTTGTTCCAACCACGTAAGTTTTATTTTTATTTTTGATTTGCGTACAAATTGTTGTTTTAGAAGATCAAACATATAGTAAGAAATGACCTCAATTAAACCCAAAAAATAAAACCAATGTTTTTGTCAATATAGTTTTATCTGTACTAATATAGAAAGCTAAAGGCAGGGGTTTTAGTTTACTTTTTATACTCATTCATAATTACATGAAAACCAGTATATTTTATCTTTTAAAATCAAATATATGAGGGGTATGTTGTCATTAAGAAACTCAAAACAAAACCTTTGTCATGAAAGTATAAACAGTTACCTTCCCCCACGTTTAAGATCTTTGAATTTTGAAAGGACAGTTAACATGCATTGCGGATATCCTTTCAATGCTTCTCAACCAAACCATGCTCAAGAACAATTGCAATAAAGCAGATAAATTACCTTCCTCCACAGTTCTTATCCTCTCGATCAACAATTTCAAATACTAGAATTTCTTTCTTTCTGTAATTAGAATTAAAACTAGGCAACGAAAGGAGACATGACTGGTTAACTATAGTTTGCACTCTTTGTGTTTGAGTAATTGCTTATTAGAACTCATATGTCTCTCACACATTTTTCATTTTACAAGTAAGTCTTTGTTCTTCAATTTGTTTATTTGTAATTTGCTAAAACTTCTTTTCAGACTACTAATTTTGAGTAATGTTGTTCTTTTCAAGTTTGAACCTCAAATTATATTTTCAATTTCCAAATGCCCTCTAAAGAAAATTACACACACACACACCCACACATGTATAGATATATTTATATATCCATTAAAAAAATCACTAATAAACATAAATCAACCGATACTTGAACAGAGCAAGACAAACTCAGTGAATAGCTAAAACCAACACCATATAAGTCACAGAGAGATAGCTAATCGAGAGAGAGATAATCAGTATATATACATATATATATATATATGTAAATCGAGAGAGAGACAGAGAGAACGAGAGAGAGAAAGAGAGAGAGAGAGAGAGAGAGAGAGAGTGTGTGTGTACATCTGTCGCCGTCAATCGCTCGCCGATTCGTCTCCCTCAGCTACCGCCGATTTGCCGTTGCCGCTTATCGAGTATGAGGGCTCTCAATTTGTTGGATGAGGGCTCCCAATTTTGCAACGGGATTTTTCTCCAAATTGCAGACCCAAATGAGGGGAGAAATCCCAAATGAGAGAGAAGAGTTTAAGGTGAAAAGTGGGGCCCACAAATTTTCCCTTATTTGCTCAGCTACCCCTGTTGTGCAAATCATTGTGAATTACGTCGTGCGTCTATCCTTTTTGTTACAGAAAATTTCACGAAACTTGAAATCGCATGTAAAATAAATAAAAAATTATGTTTTCTTTTAAAAAAAAATAGCATTTGTAAAAATCAAAATGATGGTAGATAAATGGTTCTCAAGTTTTTAATAAACATCAATCATATTAGTTTATTTGATTAATGTGTTGAGAAAGGCTTTGAAAGGGATATAGTTTGATGTGAATAAGAATAATTATTAAAACTATTAAGCATTTGAAGCAAAAAGATCTTTGTACTTATATGGATTATGGCTGCACACACACATATCCCAACCAAAATCTGTGCCCATGGCCTCTCAATGCCCCATAACCAAGCCCAACAAAGGCCATACACTTACTATGACTACAATTCTAATCATATGATAAAGTTTTGTTTGGTAAGTAATCATATATATATATAATATAAAGTGGAATCAGACGTATGTCACGTGGTGGCTCTGTAAATTTTTTCCACTTTCATTAATTTTTTTTTCTTTTTCCATTTTTCCAATCTCTATATAATCTCTCTCTCTCTCTCTCTCTCTCTCTCTCTCTCTCTCTCTCCTTTTTTCTATATCTTTTCTTATCTATTTTTAAACCTTATTAAATCTCACTAACAAATTTACTTACATTAAATTAGCTTTGCAAAAAAATATGAACTACAAAAAAAATAAAAATAGACGTGATAAAGTTTCACCTGGGGAGTCCTAGAAGTCCACATTGAAGATAACATTATCTCATTTTACTAGTGGAGATAAGATAAAGACAGACCCTTTTTAAATCTTGGAAGATAGAAAGCCTGCAAAGATTGACTTCCCTTACTCCAAACTTTCCATAAATAAATTTAAAGCATGTTTTGCCTAGAAAGCATCCACATGTTCGTACACTCTACACATTTCTTTAATTCTTACTCTGATTTTTGTATTGTTTATATTGATGACGTGTTAATATACTCCTCATCAATTGAGAAATATTGGAAGCATCTGGATATCTTTTATAAAATAATCCAAAAAAATGGCTTAGTTGTTTCATCCAAGAAAATAAAACTATTTCAAACCAATGTAAGATTTCTTGGTCACAACATTGATAAAGGAACAATCATTCCAAATGATAGAGCCATTGTTTTTGCTGAAATTCCCTGATGAAATCAAAGATAAAACTCAGCTTCAAAGATTTTTGGGAAGCCTGAATTATATTGCTAAATATTACAAGAATCTTTATAAGGATTCAGCAATCTTATATAAAAGATTAAAAAAGATTCCTCCGACTTGGAGTCCTAAGCACACTGAAGCAATCAAAAGGATAAAGGCTAAAGTCAAAGTTTTTTTTCCATGTTTATGCCTTCCTATCCCCAATGCTTTTAAAATAGTTGAAATTGATGCTTCAGATTTAGCATATGGTGGAATCCTAAAACAAAGAGTTAATAACTCAGAGCAATTGGTTCGTTTTACTTTTGGAGTTTGGAAACCAGCTCAAAAGAATTATTCTACCATTAAAAAAGGAAATCCTAGCCATTGTTCTTTATGTTACAAATTTTGAAGGAGATCTACTCAACCAAGAATTTCTAATCAGAGTAGATTGCCAAGCGGCTAAAGATGGTTTAGTTAAAGATGTTAAAAACATTGCGTCAAAACAAATCTTTGCAAGATGGCAAGGGATCTTGTCTGCTTTTGATTTAAAATTGAATATATAAAAGGAATCTCAAATTCTCTCCCTGACTTCCTTACATGTGAATTTTTGTAGACAAGCCATGAGACCTAGCTTCAGAGGATATTCTTCTGAAGGGCAAAGTGGTGGAAGACACCCCCACCAATTATAATTTCAATAAAGGTAAAGATAAAGTCCAAGGTTATACCGCCCCTGAAAGGATTATATCCTTTGCTGAACCTCATGACAAAGTAAAACTTTGGCCAATCCTTGTTTTAAATAACAATGATGAAGTAGTTAAACTGCCTAAAGATATTGCTACCCACTATTTTGATATCCCAAATGGTTGGTTCTTTCCTAGGACTGCCAATGGGAATTCAAGGGTATTCTATGAAAATATACTCATAGAAACTGGTTCAGTTAAAATTAAACACAAACATATAGGAGGCCATCAGCTAGCCTTCTCAAAAATGTTTATTGCCAAGGTCTTATCTTCATATGACTAGGGATTAGCCTTAACAAAAGAAAGGAAGCTTTTAAAGTCATCTCTTGGTGATTGTAAGTCCTACAATTATTATGATTACCAGAAAGCATGGGACAAAGCTATTCTACTCCAGAATCCATTGTTTAAACACACATGGTATTTTCTATTTAATAAAGATTTTAATTTTGATCTTTCCCCATGGTTCCATTCCTGGATTTTAAACATGGTCCAAAGATTGAAATCCTCCCTCAAGAAGTAGCCTGTTGTTTTCAGGTCTACAAAAACAAAAACCTACCAGAACGAAGTGATAACCCACTTTTCTACTTCTTTCTTGAGTTTTCCATTCCTTGGATCTTGAAATGGGAATTTGCTTTAAAAAATTCTCCTACCCATGTTTGTACCCTTTGCAGAAAATTTCAAGTTTGGTGGTGGGCTAGATATAATAATCCAGATCTCACTCCCAATAGAATGGAAAAATTACTAGACATCGAGCTTCCCTCTCCTTCGTCAAAAAAAATCTAGTACCTCATCTCTAGATATCTCTGAAATTAAATCTCAAATCAAATTAGACATAAAATTCAGATTCCCTGATATGCCCATTAATGAGCTTAAAGCTCTTATTAAAGAAGAATTATGTAAAAGACTGAATTTTGATTCAAACAGTGATACATAGGCAGTTCCTCTATCTGACTCCTCAATGCCTGATGGTCATGGATTAGATCCATATCCAAACTTTCAGAATATTCACGAATATGATGGTGATTATGGTTTCGAGACTCAGTTCAACCATTAATCATCACAAGAGGACAAAATACTTTTAATAAATTATATCCCAGAATTTATCTTTTATAAAGATGTTTCAATATTTTAAAAAGAAAAGGCTCATGTTCTGCCATGTCAAAAGCAACTTTTGAAAAAGAGATTCCTCCTACAGTTCCTACTGTTATTTTCAAAAAGAAGAATCTTTACTTTTCAGAAGTTAAAAGTTCTACAGTAGCCATTAACTTTTATAAAGTTACTTTTGAAGACTGATTTTTAGCCAGACATGTGTAAAGTTTAGATAAGATCGAATCTTATCTACATGCCAGCTGATTTCCAAACTCTTCTCACCTGCCTACATATTATGAAGATCTTCATTCTTCCAGGGCATCAAGTTCTTTAGTCTCTCCTCTCTCTCTCTCTCTCTGTAATATTTTTATAATTGTAAAATATTTTGAGTATTTAAGTGATTGAGTGTTTGAGTGCTTGCGTGTAATTGTGCTATAATTGAAGCTCAGTGTGTCAAAGCTTCAAGACTGTGTGTGGTTCTTATTCATGTAAGTTTGATGAAGAATACTAGTATAACGATCTCTAAGCTGGATCTTAGTATGAACCAAAATAAGTAATAAAATTCTACAAGACATAAACAATATTATCAGTGAAGAAAACAGTAATACTATTAGAACCAGAATATCTAAGTTAAACTCAGATATTGATAGGTTAAACCATGAACTCATAATTCTCGCTGCTTAATGATTTGGACTAGATTAAATATTCGAGAAATACTCAAGATTTTGTATGATTTAAAATCAGACTATATTTCTACTCTTGCAAACGAACAGGCATTACGTAAACGTCTTCCCTTCCATATCTGGTGTATTAAAAATGATATATGTGTTGTAGATCGAGAAATTAAAGTTCTAAAAAATAAGCTTGCTATTCTGGCCTGGTAGTCTCTTGCTTTATATTATTGGTATCAAAGCCATAAGTGTTGTCTCATGTTGTTATTGTGATACTATTGTAAGACGGTGTGTATTCCCGGATTCGACGCATTAGTCCCTGATAGAGGTCCGTCATTGCTGTGGATAGGTGCTTATGATTGTTTGGGGTTTGTTGTCTTAGGAAGAAGCACTGTTCCTATTTCAAGTATAGCAATGAAAACATTAGCCAAGTACTTTGGAAGCAATACCATGATTGAGCAAAATTCTATTTCTAGAAAAATAGATTTTAGCAATATTAAAAATTTAAATGAAACTTCTGTAGACACCCCAATTTTGACCAAACGTCGAATTAAGGGGAGCATTACCTCCAAGTCCGATGATGACAATGTCCGACTAATCTAACGCTTCCAAAGGTGATTCAAGCTCTTCAAAAGATTCCTTAACTCAAAATAAAAGAAAAAGGAAGAAAGGAAAAGAAAGGAAAAAGGAAAATAGAAAATACGGCATAAGGTAGCATCTGCGGCAGTTACGGGTTGCCGGTGCGGCACTTGCTGATTGCCGGACCGACAGTCAGTAAGAGCCGCAACAGCAGTCACTGAGTGCCGTTAAAACGCACCAAATGCCGCAAAAATTGGATTTCCAGAAAAGACGGCAGTCCCTGGAGTTGTCCGCGACATTCAGTGAGTGACGCACCGGTATTTAGCGAATGCCGCGACGACATTCATTGAGTGCCATTTCGGCATTCACTGAGTGCCGCTTCCATCTCCGATGAGTGCCGCATTTTCTAGCAGACAGCTGTAATACAGCACATTTTGTACCATCAAAAGGATGTCCGAAATTGGGGTTTTACTCCTGAAAATACTGAAATACCCTTTAAAAATTTGACTATATAAAGAAAAGTATCTTCATTGAAAAGGGGAGTTAGACTTAGAAGAGGAAGAATTTTGGGAGGACTACTACACATTTTTGGTAGAAGGGAGTTTCAAGGAGAAAAACAAAAAGAATTTTTGGGATAAAGAGAGTTTTGAGAGCTTGAAGAAGAGCTTGGAAGTTCTTCAAACTATAGAAGTTTGAGGATAGTTGGAGGTGATCCTATAATCTTGTTTAAGTTTTCATTCTCTTTTGTTTCTTCTTGGCTTGGATTTAAAGCATATATGAATGTGAAGTAAACAAGTTTTCTAAAAGGTTCTTTGATGGATTTAGAACACTTGCTCTCTTATTTTTCTTTATTTCATTTCTTCTTTTTCTTTATACTTTTCTCTTGAGATTATTGGAGATCTTCAATATCTCTCTTGAAAGCTTTTGAGTTTGATCTTTTGAATCTCATGTAATCTTATGCTTCACGTGGGAGTCAAAGTTTGATCATCACTTCACTTTATAAGCAAATAGATGCATCCAAGTCCATACTCATGACTTGGGTTCTCTAGCTTGATGTTTCATGGAATCTTTTCTATATTCCTTTGAGACTCATGAGTATTAGTCATGTTTTGATCTCCAATGACTCTCAATGGAAAGGAGAGTTAGATTAGGATAAGCCAATGTCCATGGCTTGGTTGGTAGATGTAACAAAAAGATGATAAGTTCAATAGTGGTGCAGTGAATTCATGATCCTGTTTTGATCAAGGATTTTTAATTAAATATTGAACCATTGGAACTGAATGAAACCAACGGGAAAGTGTCTATAACTCAAAGTTCTACCACTATAATTTTTGTTTAAGTGAGATCTTGTGGTTAACATGGTTTGATCATGAGTTTTGTGAAACAATCATATTCTGTCCAGAATTTCAGAACAGCAAGTCAGTTTTAAAATAAGTAAATCAGAACCTTAATCAAATATTTTTGACCCCAAATAATTTTTTATGTGAGGTTTGATGTGTTAACAAGGTCCCCTAAAAAGATCAAAGTGATTCTGATTTTTTTTTACTATTTTTAAAAAATCGTACAAAATCTCTGGACAAAGATTTGAAAATCTCTGAGTGACGTCTGGTTTTAACCCATTTCCCAAAGATTTGACCGTTGAACTTTGCTTTTTCTTTTTGGGTTAAAAAGTAGACTCACAGAGGCACCTTGTGTCCAAAAATCATCAAGATCAAACCATGGGATCTTTGCTTTTCCCTTTGTTTAAAGTCTGCTCTCAGCAATTTTCAGAATTCTGTCACAATTTTGATATATCTTGCAAACAATGGTCCAAATGATCTTTCCATGACCTAGGGCTTAAACCATGTTTAATAATGATCAATTAAACTTAAATACAGAGCCTAAATGATCTAAATCAAGGAATAATCCAATAGCTTATTCTCGTTCATATCTATGTAATCATACACATTCATCCATATAGATTGGTATTAAAATTCAGAATTGCATCATTTCTTCTACTTGATTGAATTAAGCTAGACGTTTAGGAATAATTATTTGATATTATACATTCTTTCTAAAACATGTGGACTAACCCTTGTTTTGTAGTGCTATTGAGGTACTACTTCCAACTTTTCTCTAGTTTATTTCATTTATCAATTTTATTGATTTTTCGACTCCATGTGCGACACCTTAGATTAGGTCTTGCCTTATGTGTATATATGCGTTAGAGACCCTTTTCTTAGGATTTCTATTTTGTGTGCATTACACGTTTAATATTCGCGGCGGGATCCCGGGTAAGTTTCCTAGTTCTCTATTTGCACATCATCTTGCTTGCTACTTGAATTATGTGATTTTTAAATGATATTTTATTATTAGCAATCTTACACTCTTTTAGACATGCTTTTGTAATGTACATATACATATGTATTAGTTGAGGGCAATGCTTAGATTTTTAATTCGATTAAAAAGGATGTTGAGTAGAGGCCTATCGCGAGATAGGATGAGAGGGGGTGTTTTAGTCCGACAGACTCCTTCTCCTCTCATTCCATAATCCCCGGACCTAGAAATCTCTGGTTTCCAAAAGATCAGTTTGCTTTAAAATAGTTTCTTAATTTTTCTTTTAAAAATTAAGTGACGACTCACTTTTGAATTTGAACTTGAATTTGAAAAGGTTTTAAATAAAAAAAGTTGTGGATAGACAACCTACAATATCCACAACTTCTATAGAGGATTTGGAAAAGTTTTTAAAAAATTGAAAAATGCCTACTGTTCCTATTGAGGAACTTTACCATTGCAAGCCTTTTTATCAAAGAAAGTCTATTGAGGAATTGGAAAAGTTTATTTTAATTGTTATCCAGACTTTTCTGTCAGTCTTACAGACCCACACATACTTGTTGTTCTTAGCTTAAATATCCAAACCCAATGTTACAAAATGAAATAAAGAAGTGAAAACATTCAAGTTGGGTGTAGGTTATATTATAAGGCTATGACTAAAATTGTCCAGAGTTTAAAACTTTAGATTGTAGTCCAGAATCTAACCAAACCACTTGTTCCTAGAATGATTAAATGGTCTGAAATCACTCCCCTTGAGGAATGGCTAATTGAAAATTCTCATCTCCAAGATTTAATTAAAGACTTTGAGCCCCAAGAGGTCTTTCAAGATGAGAATGGTAATGTTACATTACGATGCCCTTCAAGAAGGTCTATAGATTCTATGTCTTCTACGACCAATAGCTCCTCTAGATTAATCAGAAGAACTAATAGTCTTAGGAGAAGGCCGGGGAAGGAACCCATGACTGAACAACCAAGAAAAGAACCAGTTATTCAAGGAGTTAAAAATAGTAATACCAGGTTCCTAGAGTTGTTTATAACAATGAAGAATATAATAGTTCGTATTCAGTCAATACTATTCAGATTTTGAAATAGATAGAGATCTTTTACGTAAAGCATTTCTAAAACAAGAGAATTGGAAAAATAGATTAATTTTAAAATCATTCTCTGAAGAAGAACAAAACAATTTCAAAGAACAATTTTTAGTATTCTTAAGAATTGTTAAAAGAACATGTTCCATATTTCAAATGGTTAAAATGGCACCTTGCTAAGAGTGTTAATGTTAACACCAATCCTCTTATAAGGCAATGGGGACTTTATCCATCAAGAGATGTACAAGAAAGTATACATCCTCCTAATGCTAGTATCTTTGTTAGAGGAAGGGAAACTAACGAGAAAGTCAGAGCATTACCCATCAAGAAGGACTTGGCTCCTGAATCTCCCAGAATGGGTATGAATGCTTTGAAAGAAGATATTACTAACATCACAGAACAACTGAATTATGATAAGAATACATATTCAATCCTTAGGAAGACAAGGAAATAGAATTGAAGAAAATATAAGCATAATTAAACATCAGTTGGTTATGGACAGAGTTGAGGTTACACCTTTACCTTCCGCTTTACCAACTAGAAGCAACACCTCTAAGATTAAAGCCGTACAATAGCCTCTAATTAAACCCATGGTAGGAAATACAGAATTTCTAGAAGCTTTCAAAGCTAAATGGAAAGCTATAGATGAACCCCCAGTTTTAATACCTTTGTGGACACGTGGAATTCCACTTCTTTTTTGTTGTTGTTTTGAAGATTGTTTTTGAAAAAGGAAAGAAAAGGTCTGTCTATTGAAAATAGATATGGAGTCGCCACTTGGTCTTTAAGGAACCAAGAAACCTAATTTTTGACTCACCCAAACGGATAAAGGGCACCGGCCCTTCATAACCAAAGAACTTGGCTCGGGGTTTTGGTACGAGAGAGGAAGGAGCCTTTGTCGCGACTAAAACACCCTCAACTCACCCTGTCTTTCAATGGGCCTCAATTAGCATCCAAATAATCATCTTATACTATGTTTGGTTCGACAAATAATACTATGATAGTATGTTACATCCCACAAGAATATTGAAATGGAAGATCAAAAGATAAGATATCATTCATAAGATCTAAACCACATATCACACAATGTAAAGTGAAAGATCACACAAACAAACCTAGGAAAAATCGTCTAATCACATATCAAGTAATCAAATTTTCCTAATCTAAAGGGGGCATGAATTGTTCTTGAAACAAATAATTAAAGAAAACAAGGATGCTTAGCAAGCTAGAATGATGCATGTTAATCTTTGAGAAAAGAAGATCTCTCAATCCCCGGGACGGATGAGAAAGGATGATTAGATCGAGGGGAAGCATGGACGTGTGATCAAGTTCATTCCTTATAATCTTCTTAGATTAGGAGTCACAAAAGCCCCAAATCTTTGCATGGATGCAATGTATGTACCTAGAATGTGCCAGGGTTGTAGTGTGCTTTGTGTTCATGGACTTTCTAAAGTGGCTTGGAAGTCTAGAATATGTATGAATGAATGAAGAAAAATATCATGGGATATGTACAAATGTAGTATGAACTACTTCCTAAGACATGAGCTAATTTGGAGTGCATGTAAGCATCAAATCAAAGGAGGGAAGTAAAAGTGTGCTTGCTGTGAATAGTGGACAGAACAGTAACATGATCTTGTGAAAATGGAAAAGAAGGGTTAGGAAAGTTTTCAATGCATAATTTTTTATAGAGATCTTTCTTATTGTGTCTAGAACACAACCTAAAAATCCAATCTTTAATAACTATCACAGATTAAGATAAATCATATAAACAATAGAGGTTATTCAGAAACAGAGTCCGTACTGTCGACTGAAATGTTAGAAAATCTTAGAATATGAAAACAAATGATCTAGAGGCCCATTTTATACAGAAAGTTTGCTAAGACATTGAAGTTCAAGGAAAAAATACGTTGGGACCATTCGTTTTGGAAAGGTTTTCTGTAAAACAAGTAGAAAGTCAACCTGCTGCTGTGACAGCAGAGGCAGAATGTTTGGAAGGAATGTTTGGACAAAAATTGACCCCTTTCAAGTATTTCCAAGTCAAACCAAAAATCATAGGTGTTCTCTAATGAGTTATGAAGACTTTCCAAGTGGTCTTGCATCCATGCATTGAGTATTGAGTTCTAGAGAAATCTTTGAGCTCAAATCATTCACTGTTTTGACTCACTGTTTTAAAGATTTTGGGAAAAAACTTGAGTTTTCTTTCTTAAGATCAAAATGAGAGGGTTTGAGAGGGGTTTTGAATAGAGGTTTTGAAAGTATATTTTCAACATTAAATAGAGATTATGACCTCTTGGAATATCAACATCAAACTCATAATCAAGAACCCCCAATATTATTGGAGAGATTCATTTTTATTTTGAACATAACTTCAAGGATACCTTGGAGGTATTGAAGTTATAATCATCATCTATTAAACATGTTTTTGAGGTCAAGAGCTACTATCCATAAGGATTCACTCACCTCAAACTTCATGTCATCATTTAGAGGATGAAGAACAAGTAAGTAAATAAAGAAAAATAAAAAGAAATGAGATTAAGAAGAGATGAACATAATATGAACAAGCAAGTAAATAACAATCAATAGATGATAATCAATGTGATTTTGGACTTGTAGCTTGGTGTTTCACTCATAGATATTGACATTTGGACATGGAAGTAGCTTCCTAGCTCATAAATTCTTAGAGAAATGATGATTGGGTGTATTGATGATGAAGTATATAGAAGAATGGTGGAGGAAAACAAGATTGGAACTCACTTTCTATAGAAAAATAGTAGGAGGAAGCTCCTTTCTTACTTCTAAATCTATCTCTATCTCTCTATCTCTCTTTCTCTCTATAACTTTTTCAAGCTTTTCAATTGGCCCCCTCAAAATGAAGAGCAATGAGGGGTTTATATAGGCCAATTTGGGGTGGTTTTGGGGTTTTAGAAGTACTCATATTGGTCCCAAACATCTGTGAACATAGAACTACGTCGTTTTGGTTTTCAATTAATAAAATGTACCCCCAAAAGAAATTACAAAAATGCACCATTCTGGAGGAGAGTGCTGCGGCGGCACTGGGCTAGTGCCGCGGCGGCACTACTCCTCATAGGCCCTATTTCGTCCAAAATTCACAGAAAATGCATACGAACTCCAAATTGAGGTTGTGATATACCATTGGAAAGGTAATGGAGTCTACTTTACATAAAAAAAAAAATTTCGGAGATAGATCACTTTGAAAAGTTTTGCGGTATTCGTGATAAATGTCGATTTGATCGTCTTTGTCACCTTCGAAAATTCATAATAAATTTATTTTAAATCCAAAAATTATGTGCGACATACCGTTGGAAAGCTATCGACCTCTAGTATCTATGAAAAATATTTGAAAAATAATACGGTGCTCTCGCTTTAAAGTCAACTTTTGGTCAAACTAGTCAAACTTGGGATTCCCGGGAAGTTCTAGAAACCTCTGGGAGCTCCCAGGAGCTGACGTTTTCGTTCGATGTTCTTTTAAAACTCATTTTAATACTTTCCACATGATTTAGAATGATCCCGAAACTTTTCGGTGAATTTGGACGATTTCGGTCAAACTTGGTCAAACCTTGGTCAAACCGGTCAACGGGGACTTTCCGGGAACTTCCGGGACTTCCGGGGGTTTCTGGGAGCTGACTATTTCATCTGATTTTACTTAAAAACTTATTTTCTTACTTTTCTTACGACATAGCATGTTTTCAGAACTTTTGGCCCAAATCTGGGAGTTTTCGGGCTTTCAGAGGCATTTTGGTCATTCTGAGCATTTTGAGAAATAGAACTAACTTCCAGGAGTTCTTTTGAGTCTTTTTCGATCATTGTGAACCACCAAGCTATGGGCCTCCTAAATCTGATAGCTGACAAAATGGGGTGTCTACAGTTTGTCCTTCTTTGGCATGAACTTGCGAGGCAACGCATGTCGCAAGCGAGTGCCAAAGCTTTGAAGAGACAAGTCTTTTTGGAGGCTATAGATTTAGGATAAAAGCATTGCAAAGATGCAATGATGAAAAACATGATACTGAGGTCAGTGCTGGTCGCGCTCTGCGTGAGCTGCCTACGTATCCCAAGGGGAATCAGACCAGAACGTAGTTCAGGGCACAAAAGAATAAATCACACATGCACATACACAACAATCAGGCGGATGCTATGCTATGAGAGTGATATGCAATGCATGGATGTGATATAAATTGTGTCATGAGTCCTATCATGCCTGGCATTCTGATCCTAGTATGAGCTGGTGCTGTGGGGTGTGTGCCATTTATGTCGTGCTAGTGTTGACTCTAATGCAGTGGTTGATCCTGATAAGGATACCAAGGTGTTGAAGACTCTGGGTCTCGGGGCAAACGTCTAAAACCTCGGGGAAGCGTGCTTTGTGAATGAATAGAATCGGATGTGGGGTCCTTGAGGACGACAGGTGAAGATAATCGACAGGTAAGGGAGCTCACGATAGTTTGAGGAAACTTTGTGATAACCAAAGTGAGGAGGCTCACGATAAGTGAGGAAGCTCAGGATAATTATTTGGTGAGGAAGCTCATGATTTTTGGGAAAAGGAGTGATAAGTGAGGAAGCTCACGATTATTGGCAAACACGGAGCCTTTGATTGTGAATAGATAATGCTTGCCCCGGGAGTTGGGGTTCTTGACTGTTGGCGGTGTTTTCAATCGTTGGCTCATTCTTGATCACTCCAAAAAGATAGTTCAAACTTTGAGGAGTTGATTTCTATTTTCCTCTGCTAGGGATGGTGGGGAATTCTCTGAGAATCCCTCTTAATTATTGACCTAGAACCAGGATTTATCTCCAATTCTCTCATGGTTGATCAAATTGATCGAGAACCAGGATCCATCTCTAAATTTCTCACGGTTGATCAAATTTTGTAATGCTTAATTCAAAAGAAGCTGGTTTGGGCCTTCGGGAGCTAATGGACATGGAATCCCTAAAATGATTGATGGATGTAGAAGCCCTACCCTAATCGAGGGGGTTTATAATGAAAGATTTGCCTTATTCTAGAGGGCTGGCGATGAAAGATTTGCCTCAATCTAGAGGGCTGACGATGAAGGATTTGCCTCAATCTATAGGGCTGACGATGAAGTATTTGCCTCAATCTATAGGGCTAATGAAAAATGACTTGCCTCAATATAGAGGGCTGATGACAAATGACTTACCTCAATCTAGAGGGCTAATGACAAATGACTTTGCCTCAATCTAGAGGGCTGACGATGAAGGATTTGCCTCAATCTAGAGGGCTGGTGATGAAGGATTTGCTTTAATCTAGAGAGCTGGTGATGTAGGATTTGCCTCAATCTAGAGGGCTGGTGATGAAGGATTTGCCTTAATCTAGAGGGCTGACAATGAAGGATTTGCCTCAATCTAGAGGGCTGATGGTGAAGGATTTGCCTCAATCTAGAGGGCTGACAATGAAGGATTTGCCTCAATCTAGAGGGCTGATGATAAAGGATTTGCCTCAATCTAGAGGGCTGACGATGAAGGATTTTCCTCAATCTAAAGGGCTGATGTCAACAGATTTGCCTCAATCTAGAGGGTACGATGAACACGACATATTTTGAATAAGAGTTATGGTGAACTAATGATGATTAATGAACTAATGATGCACGAATCGAGATGACGAGTAGACAGTGAACTACTATGACTTTCATGGATTGGACTGACGATGTATGAATCAAGATGACGAGTCAACAGTGAACTACTATGACTATCATGGATTGAACTGATGATGTATGAATCGAGATGACGAGTCGACAGTGAACTACCGTGACTGTCAGGGATTGAACTGATGATGTACGAATCGAGATGATGAGTCGACAGTGAACTACCGTGACTGTCAGGGATTGAACTGATGGTTGGACTAACCGTGACCAGAAGGACTGACGATGTGATATGCCTGCTGGGGATGAACAACTCTTTCTTCTGAGAAAAGGATGTAGTCTTGACTGAGATACACCATATTTGTTCAGGACACTCTTCTAGAGATGAACTAGCTCTGTTGGGAATGAGAAGATTCGGCTGGGGAAAGAATGGTTGCATCGTGAATAGAGTAATTCAGCTGGGGATGAAGAACATTCGTGACACAATTTTGGCTTGGTTACTGAGGAGCTGGTAGAAGATAGCCAGTGTATCTTATGAACTAATTTATGAAGACAAGTGACTGTGATTGGGGGTATCACCAATGCTCGAGGGTCTTGGGACTCATATCATGTTGTAGACTTGACAAGTGCAGTAATGGTGTTTGGAATTTATGCTTATATCCATAGGTTTTATAATTGGTAATCACTTTAAACCCACACATTTGAGACCATTAGGACAAATGGACTTGACAGCAACAACGATGACAAGGAAAATTGAATTGGTTTGTATGAACCTTGAACTCTGATACAGTTTCGAATAGACTATTACCGACTCAACCAAAGAAGGATTGACTCGACAAAAGTAACGACACAAAATGCCCAAATTAGCATAATTAAATGTGTCTCTATCATAAATGGTGTACTGCTCATCTTTTATGTTCACCCCTCATCTTAATATGATAGTACTTTGCAGATAAATTTGGTTTTTGAAAACTCCCCCCTATTGATCTAATCAATTCTCTACTTCTCCTAGGAAGTGCTTTGAATTAGTGCCTTAGCTTTTAAAATAAAAGATGCTCTATTTCAAAATTTTCAAAACAACTTGGTGGCTTGAAAACTTGCCCTTGGTGTGAAGGGATCGTGTTAGGCAAACGGAGTTTGCCCCTAGTTTGAGGTGTACGAAGTGGAATTTATAGGCAAACGAGGTGGGTGACCGAAGTTTGCCCCTAGTTTGGAATGATGGTTTATTGGAGGTTTTGGGAAAACGAGGTAGGTGATCGAAGTTGCCCCTTGTATGAAGGGTAGATAGTAAAATTCAGGCAAACGAGGTGGGTACCCAAAGTTTTCCCCTAGTGCGGAAGGTGATTTTCTGGCTTGAGGCAAGGACCGTGACTTAATCTCTCAAATGCTCATAACTTTTGCCTAGGCACTAGTGAGGTGACCTAGCGAGCTCTTTTCTCTCTTTTGTTATTGCTCACTTTGGATATAGCTCTAACTTTTGCCTAGGCGTCCTTTCGGATTTTCGACATAGTGAGCCATCCTTCTTTTCTTTTTGAAAGTCTGCCTACATACCCCCGAGCGAGGATCAGGTCTAACGTAGTTCGGGGTAACCTTTAAAGAAAAAGGGGTTAATATTGATGGTGTCGACCGAATAAATGCCGTTCCCTACGTATCCCCGAGTGGGAATCAGGTCGAGCGTAGTTCAAGGCAAGGCTTTGGAAGAAATTGGTTTGATTATGATGAAGTCGACCGAACCGATGCGGTTGCCTACGTATCCCCTGAGTGGGAATCAGGTCGAGCGTAGTTCAGGCAAGGCTTGAAGAAAGTTGGGTTATTTTTAGGTAGGTGGGATGACCGAACCGATGCGGTTGCCTATGTATCCCCGAGTAGGAATCAGGTCGAGCGTAGTTCAAGGCAAGGTCTTGAAAGAAATTGGTTGAGGGGTTTTCAAACCAATCGTCAAAGAAGTTTAAACTTAGCTCACTTGTGGTAGCCTTGAATAAAAGGATTCAGTTTCGATCTCCCTTTCTTTTCTTTTCTTTTCTTTCTGAGGATTGATCCTTTTCACTTTCGCCTAGCCAGTCAATTTTACTTTTCATGTAGTTGGTTCTTGTGAGATCTTTTTATCACAATTTTAGAATTCCATAATGTGCATATCGATTCTCGGAATTTATTTGTGGTCGTTCCAAGCCGTTTGAAATGTGATCTAGGCATGTTCTCATGATGTACCTTGAAATGTACAATTCTCTGTATCACCAAAATTTTCTTCCTTTCATTTTCTCCATCATTTTGACTGGCAATGGTCAGATCTTGGAAATCAACACCTTTTTCAGCTCTAACTTTTGCCTAGGTGCCCTTTCGGGTTTTCAACCTAGCGAGCTTTTCTTTTCTTTCTTTTTCTCTTTTTTTTTTTCCTCTTTTTATTGTTTTGAAAGTGGAGATGAAACTCACTGAAGTGTTTGGCTACCATCAAGGACCAAGGCCACACTGATTCGCATGGCTATCAATTGGGTTGGGCCCAAGGATTTGAAATGGTGGAAAGGGTGTTGGGCAAGCCCCAAATCAGTCTCAAGTATGTCTTTTCGAGATTTGAGCAAAAGCATCTTTAAATTCTTAAAGTAAGACTATTCAATTCTCAACTCTTCTTTGGGGTCAGTGCGAAATCGACTTTGGCCTTTTTGGGATTCTTTTTTTTTTGTTTGATGCAAAAATTTATTAGCAGAGTAATGTCCATGGTAATTTGAAAAGTGACATTGTCAATTCAATGATTCGTGCATTGATGACTAGACACATCAAATTAGACAAAACTGTGATTTCATTCCATTAAAAGAAGAAGGATTACATTACTCGACACAGACTCATAACAACTTGAAGACTGACAGACTCGACAACCAGACTAAACTTGAAATAGATTCAAAACATAGGACAGACTCGACTAGACTCGGCTTGGTCTCAAATGGAGTGTCACGGCGATTCGCTTATTCTTTTTTTCTTTTTTTTTGAAATAGCATCCTCATTTGTTTTGCTAGCAGAAGTGCCAAACACTATCACAGCACCAGTCAAGGCGTCAGCATGAGAAGTGTCCAAACTTGGGGTAAATCTCATCCCTTTCTAAGCCGCCGAAAGTTAACCATCATCTCCATGCAACATAAGTCCATGAGTGGCTGTTGATCATCGTCCTCTATCAACGCAAAATCCTTAGCAGCCGTAGACCATCTATGTATCCTTCAAATAGAATGATACCTTTACTCCCATCAGTGGGCATATTTTGCTCCCTACCAGAGTACATTTAATCCTTCATAAAACCATCCCCAGCAGAGTCGCTAGGTTATGGACACGCGGAATTCCACTTCTCTTTTGTTTTTGTTTTGAAGATTATTTTTGAAAAATGAAATAAAAGGTCTATCTATTGAAAATAGATACGGAGTCGCCACTTGGTCTTTAAGGAACCAAGAAACCTAATTTTTGACTCTCCCAAACGGATAAAGGGCATCGGCCCTTCATAACCAAAGAACTTGGCTCGGAGTTTTGGTACGAAAGAGGAAGGAGCCTTTGTCGCGACTAAAACACCCTCAACTCGCCCTGTCTTTTGACAAGCCTCAATTAGCATCCAAATAATCACCTTATACTATGTTTGGTTCGACAAATAATACTATGATAGTATGTTACATCCCACAAGAATATTGAAATGGAAGATCAAAAGATAAGATATCATTCATAAGATCTAAACCACATATCACACAATGTAAAGTGAAAGATCACACAAACAAACCTAGGAAAAATCGTCTAATCACATATCAAGTAATCAAATTTTCCTAATCTAAAGGGGGCATGAATTGTTCTTGAAACAAATAATTAAAGAAAACAAGGATGCTTAGCAAGCTAGAATGATGCATGTTAATCTTTGAGAAAAGAAGATCTCTCAATCCCCGGGACGGATGAGAAAGGATGATTAGATCGAGGGGAAGCATGGACGTGTGATCAAGTTCATTCCTTATAATCTTCTTAGATTAGGAGTCACAAAAGCCCCAAATCTTTGCATGGATGCAATGTATGTACCTAGAATGTGCCAAGGTTGTAGTGTGCTTTGTGTTCATGGACATTCTAAAGTGGCTTGGAAGTCTAGAATATGTATGAATGAATGAAGGAAAATATCATGGGATATGTACAAATGTAGTATGCAGGGGCGGAGCTTCAAAGGGACTGGCAGGGGCCATGGTCCCCCCAAAGCTATAGAAATTCTAATGTGAAGCTGTGTTAAAATTTTTTTTTAGAAAACTTGTAGTTGATTGGCCCCCCAGCTTTGTACCATACACCCTACCTTACCTAAGTAATTTCCTAATAAAAAAGTAACAAAGCAGACGTGAGACTTGAGAGTTGGGACACTATACAACACACCTCTTTCCAGACTTTACCCAAATTCCAATCCAAAACAAAACCTAATATTCCTTTCAACTGAGAGTCTGAGATCGTCCCCTCCCCTGACTCCCCTCTACTGGCCATTGCCCTTCTGCCCTTCACGGCGTCAACTCCGGCTATGGCGACATCTCCGGCAACGGCGTCATCTCCGACTTCTCCTTCTTCCATTCACAGTAAGGCACTTTTCTTTTCTTCTCTCTCTCAATTCTTTCTTGCACCTCTCTTTTTCTTCTCTTCCAAAATTCAATTTCTCTTCTCTTTACTTCCAATTTGTTTTCATCTATTGCCTAGTGGTGTGTTCTTTAATCAAGAACCCTATTTATTTTTGTAGTCCTTGAAGTCCTGGTGAGAAACTGAGAATCAGAGAATGTCAATGCACATTGACATTGGCTTGGAAAGATTGCTCCAATACCTTTACATTGATCTATTTTTTTTCCAGAAGCATTACCTTTGAAACTTGAAAGGTATGTTTAGGTACTAATTTTATTTTATTTCGGAAGAATTTAGTGGTATTGAAATATAATTCCTTTAGATTGGAAGATTGGGCCCATTGGGGTATGATTTTGATTGCTTGATATTATTCCTAATATCCTTTAGATTGAAATATAATTGATTTATCATTTGTTAACTATTTGTTTGAATTAGGAATTTAGCCCGTTTAGGATTAAAACTTAGTGCTTACAATAGATTATTTTTCTAAGATTAGTTAATTAACTTTAGTTTTACTTGGATAATGTTAGATTCTAGGTTGCAATGTCAGAGAAACGTCAACAAAAGCGTGCAAAAACTACTATTGATACATTCTTTAAGAGAGAAAGCAAAGCACCCCCAGCATCGAATGTTGATTCCTCAACTCTCGTTGAACAACATTCAAGTAAAACTCCAGGAGTCAAACCTAAAGAAGTCGAGTTCTCTTCTTTAGAACGTGATCCAGGAAAACGCCCTCAAATGTGGGAATATCATGTTAACCAATGTGATGAAATTCGACGTGCTTATATCAAAGCGGGGCCTTACCAATTTCATCTTTCGGAGTATCCATTTTCACCAGAAAAGCATCATCGTCGATTTCAATATTCTTGGTTCGCACAATTTCCTTCTTGGTTAGAGTTTTCACCTACCAAGGATGCCGCTTTTTGTTTGGCATGCTTTCTTTTCGCTAGTAAGCTAGACGGGCGGTTTGGAGCAAATGCATTTACTGTCGCAGGATTTAAAGGTTGGAAGAAAGTCAACGACGGAAAGAGATGCGCTTTCTTGACTCATATTGGAGATTCTTGTTCACCACATAGTATTGCAGTGAGATCTTGTGACGATCTAATGAACCAATCTCGACATATTGACAAAGTGATGCATGCACAAAGTGAAGACACAAAATTGAAGAATCGTTTGAGGATTAAAACCATAATTGAGTCCATTTGGTGGCTTGCCTTTCAAGCTTGTGCTTTTCGAGGTCATGATGAAACACCTAATTCGAGAAATCGTGGTAATTTCCTTGAACTAATAAAGTATGCGGCGGATTACAATGAGAAAGTTGCAGAAACTGTTTTAGAGAATGCTCCTAAAAATGCGAAGTATACTTCGCCAATGATTCAAAAGGAGCTTCTACACATTTTCTCTAACAAAGTGAGGAACAAGATTCGTGAAGATATTGGGGATTCCAAATTTTGCATTCTTGTTGATGAAGCACGAGACGAATCTAAACGGGAGCAAATGGCTCTTGTCTTAAGATTTGTTGACAAAGATGGTGGCCTACAAGAGAGGTTTTTTGATGTTGTGGGTGTTAAAGACACAACCGCATTGACTCTGAAAAATGTGTTATCAAATCTTTTTTCCCGTCATAATATCAATGTCAACAATCTACGTGGGCAAGGATATGATGGTGCAAGCAATATGCGTGGTGAATGGAATGGATTACAAGCACTCTTTTTGAAAGATTGCCCCTTTGCATATTATGTGCATTGCTTTGCTCACCGACTCCAACTAGCCTTAGTTGTGGCATCTAGAGAAGTAATTCCTATCCACCAATTCTTCTCTATGTTGGCTTTTATTGTCAATGTTGTTGGTGCTTCTTCAAAGCGCAATAGCGAGTTACAATCAGCTCAAGAAGCTGAAATTGCACGTTTGATAGCTATTGATGAACTTGAGACGAGTAGAGGGACTAATCAGATTAGTACTTTGCAACGAGCAGAAGATACTCGTTGGAGTTCTCACTTTTCTTCAGTTTCTAGCCTATTAAGATTGTTTAGTGCAACATGTTCAGTTCTTCAAAATATCATTAGTGATGGAGCTAATTATTCTCAACGTGGCGATGCTGATGCAGCTTATACTAATATTACATCTTTCGAATTTGTAATTATCTTACATGTAGTGAAAGAGATCTTGGGAATCACTGATATCCTCTGTCAAGCTTTGCAACAAAAGTCTCAAGACATCTTAAATGCTATGAATCTAATCTTGACTACAAAAGAACTCCTTCAAAATTTGAGACGTGATGGTTGGGATGCTTTTCTAGAAGTTGTGAAATCATTTTGTGGAAAACACAACATTGATATCCCTGATATGAGTGCTCGTTATATAATGGGTCGAGGTAGGTCTTGTCGTCAACGAGACCACATTACAATTGAGCATCATTATAGGTTTGATATCTTCATAGCTGCTATAGATACTCTGTTGCAAGAGTTAGATAGCAGATTTAGCGATCAAACAACGGGACTTCTCACTCTTAGCTCGGCTTTGGAGCCTAAAGATGCATACAAATCATTTAATATTGATAGTATTTGCAGTCTTGCGGAGAAGTTTTATCCCGAAGATTTCACAAACCAAGAGAGACTTCTCTTGAAGTTTCAGTTGCAGCATTATGAGCTTGATGTGCCTAATCATCCAGATTTGTGTAATTTGTCCACAATTTCTGCACTATGTCGAGGATTAGTGGAAACTGGAAAATCAAAGGTTTATTATTTGATTGATAGGTTGCTTCGTCTTGTATTGACTCTTCCGGTTTCAACTGCAACGACAGAGAGGGCATTTTCAGCTATGAAACTTGTCAAAACTAGACTCCGGAATAAGATGGAGGATGAGTTTCTTGCAGATAGCTTGGTTCTTTATATTGAAAGAGAGATCGCTGAGACTTTCAGTACAAATTCGATAATAGATGATTTCTATTCTTTGAAAGATCGTCGAGCGCAACTTTAATAGTATATAGTTCATAGTTATTGTATTTTGTACTTAGCTAAGTCATACATGACTAGATAGATTTTGAAAGTTAGTTGATCCTTTAAGATAGTTGATCCTTTAAGATTAAGTCTGAAAGCTAACTTTACACTTTTGTACGTACTTACACTCTTAGTAAGTTCCAATATATACATATTTTTGATTTGATTTGCTAATTGGTTGTTTCATGAGAAAAATGCTTGAGCATGAGTGCATGACTTTTATGTTTTATATAACATGTTGTTTAAAATTTGGGTGGCCCCTGCAATGGGGAAATCCTGGCTCCGCCCCTGGTAGTATGAACTACTTCCTAAGACATGAGCTAATTTGGAGTGCATGTAAGCATCAAATCAAAGGGGGGAAGTAAAAGTGTGCTTGCTGTGAATAGTGGACAAAACAGTAACATGATCTTGTGAAAATGGAAAAGAGGGGTTAGGAATGTTTTCAATGCATGATTTTTTATGGAGATCTTCCTTCTTTTGTCTAGAACACAACCTAAAAATCCAATCTTTAATAACTATCACAGATTGAGATAAATCATATAAATAATAGAGATTATTCAGAAACAAAGTCCGTACTGTCGACTGAAATGTTAGAAAATCTTAGAATATGAAAACAAATGCTCTAGAGGCCCATTTTATACAGAAAGTTTGTTAAGACATTGAAGTTCAAGGGAAAAATAAGTTGGTACCACTCTTTTTGGAAAGGTTTTCTGTAAAACAAGTTGAAAGTCAACCTAGCTGCTGTGACAGCTGAGGCAGAATGTTTGGACAAAAATTGACCCCTTTCAAGTATGCCCAAGTCAAACCAAAAATCATGATTGTTCTCTAATGAGTTAGGAAGACTTTCCAAGTGGTCTTGTATCTATGCATTGAGTATCGAGTTCTAGAGAAATCTTTGAGCTCAAATCATTCACTGTTTTGACTCACTGTTTTAAAGATTTTGGGAAAAAACTTGAGTTTTCTTTCTCGAGATCAAAATGAGAGGGTTAGAGAGGGGTTTTGAAATAGAGGTTTTGAAAGTATATTTTCAACATTAAATAGAGATTATGACCTCTTGGAATATCAACATCAAACTCATCATCAAGAACCCCCAATATTATTGGAGAGATTCATTTTTATTTTGAACATAACTTTAAGGATACCTTGGAGGTATTGAAGTTATAATCATCATCTATTAAACATGTTTTTGAGGTCAAAAGCTACTATCCATAAGGATTCACTCACCTCAAACTTCATGTAATCATTTAGAGGATGAAGAACAAGTAAGTAAATAAAGAAAAATAAAAAGAAATGAGATTAAGAAGAGATGAAAATATGAACAAGCAAGTAAATAACAATCAATAAATGATAATCAATGTGATTTTGGACTTGTAGCTTGGTGTTTCACTCATAGATATTGACATTTGGACATGGAAGTAGCTTCTTAACTCAAAAATGCTTAGAAAAATGGTGATCGGGTGTATTGATGATGAAGTATATAGAAGAATGGTGGAGGAAAACAAGATTGAAACTCACTTTCTATAGAAAAATAGTAGGAGGAAGCTCCTTTCTTACTTCTAAATATATCTCTATCTCTCTTTCTCTCTACAACTTTTTCAAGCTTTTCACTTGGCCCCCTCAAAATGAAGAGCAATGGGGGGTTTATATAGGCCAATTTGGGGTGATTTTGGGGTTTTAGAAGTACTCCCATTGGTCCCAAACATCTGTGAACATAGAACTACGTCGTTTTGGTTTTCAATTAATCAAAATGAACCCCCAAAAGAAATTACAAAAATGCATCATTCTGGAGGAGAGTGTTGCGGCGTCACTGGGCTAGTGCCGCGGAGGCACTGCTCCTCATTCGTCCAGATAATCCTTTTTAAGCCCCAAGAGGTTCTAGTATTCGCGAAAAGGCCCTATTTCGTCCAAAATTCACAGAAAATGCATACGAACTCCAAATTGAGGTTGTGATATACCATTGGAAAGGTAATGGAGTCTACTTTACATTAAAAAAAAAAGTTCGTGGATAGGTCACTTTGAAAAGTTTTGCGGTATTTGCGATAAAAGCCGATTTGATCGCCTTTGTCACCTTCGGAAATTCATAATAAATTCGTTTTAAATCCAAAAATTATGTGCGACATACCGTTGGAAAGATATCGACTTCTAGTATCTATGAAAAATATTTGAAAAATGATACGGTGCTCTGGCTTCAAAGTCAATTTTTGGTCAAATTGGTCAAACTTGGGATTCCCGGGAAGTTCTGGAAACCTCTGGGAGCTCCCAGGAGCTGACGTTTTCATTCGATTTTCTTTTAAAACTCATTTTAATACTTTTCACATGATTTAGAATGATCCCGGAACTTTTTGGCGAATTTGGACGATTTCGGTCAAATCCTGGTCAAACTTGGTCAAACCGGTCAACGGAGACTTTCCGGGAACTTCTGGGACTTCCGGGGGTCTCTGGGAGCTGACAATTTCATCTGATTTTACTTAAAAACTCATTTTCTTACTTTTCTTATGACATAGCATGTTTTCAAAACTTTTGGTCCAAATCTGGGAGTTTTCAGGCTTTCAGGGGCATTTTGGTCATTCTGAGCATTTTGAGAAATAGAACTAACTTCCATGAGTCCTTTTGAGTCTTTTTCGATCATTGTGAACCACCAAGCTATGGGCCTCCTAAATCTGATAGCTGACAAAATGGGGTGTCTACAACCTTCTATCCCAGTGGAAAGTCCTAAGGAAGCCCCTGCTCCCATGGACACCTCGGAAGAAAATCCACTTCTAAAAATCAGAAGCTAAAAGAAAAGGTTGTTAATGTTATTTCTCAGCAAGAAGAGGAAGAGGCTATGTCAGAAATTGACAACATAATTGCTCTTGAAAGTCAGTTTATAAATTCTACGGTTAAAACTCAGAATTACTACCCTAGGCCGTCCCCTATTGATATTCAATTTGAGGAAAGGCATACTATCAATCCAATGTAGTACAATGGAAATTCCATTTATGAATGGAATATTGATGGATTGTCTGACCACCAGATTATTAATGTCCTGCAGCACATGGACATGGCCGCCAGTGCAATTAGAGTCAGAATAAATGACCCCAAATCCAGAAGTCTCTGTTTTAAATATTTTAATATCTGGATTTACAGGACAGTTAAATGGTTGGTGGAATCAGTTCTTAACATTAGAACAAAAGAATGAAATTGCCAATGCTGTAAAAAAAGAAGAAAATGGAAACCCTATTTTAAATAGAAATGGGAATCCAATTCCTAATACAATAATCTCTTTAATCACAGCAATAACATTTCATTTCCTTGGAGATGTTTCGCAAATTATGGAAAGAGGAAAAGATTTGTTAATCAATCTTATATGTCCCTCTTTAGCCCATTTCAAATGGTACAAAGATATCTTTCTGTCCAGGTTAATGCTTAGACATGATGCTAACCAAGATTTTTGGAAAGAAAGATTTATTGCAGGAATGCCTACTCTTTTTGCTGAAAAGATTAGGACAAGAATAAGGTAGAAAAATGATAATCTACTCCCATACCATATATATACATATGGAGAATTAATCAGTGAAATCTGTGCTGAAGGGTTAGCCCTTTGTAACGACATAAAGTTAAAAGACAAATGCAGAAAGAGCGAAAAACTGGTAATAGAGAGTTAGGAGATTTTTGTAAACAATTGGGTTATGACATGGGTATGCCTGAAAGAAAACCCATAAAATCTTTTAAAAGAAAGTTTTCGAAACCCAGAAGCAATAACCGGTATTCCAAACCAAAAAGAAAACAACACCAGAAGCCCAAAGGAAAAAGAGTATCCCGATTTCATATCGAATTTTGAGAATACTGATGCCTGGCAAAGTCGATTTAGTAAATCCTTTTTATTCAGAATAGCATACCGAATGAGAGCAATATTAAGAGGGTTATAATTTATAACAAGTCTAGGAGCACCTCTTTCAATTTTTGCATTTTTGTTAACATAAAAGGAAGAGCAACTCCATGGGGATTTACTTTTTCTGATAAGGTTTTTCTCTAATAAACCTTGTATCTCTTTTTTGCAAAATTTCATTAATTATTTACTCATCTGAATAGGACGAGCTTTGGTTGAAATCTTCTTTTCATCAAAGTCCTTTTCATATGGTAATGAGACAATATGTTTTTTCCTATGCCAAAAGGCATTAGGGTGTTCAGAACAAGTATTGTCTTCTATTAATTTCTGGAATTTTTCAATCTTTGTTTTTAAAACGGTTTGAGAGAGTTGTTCACTTATTCTTTTATGAAACAATTCTTCTTTAATCAAATAGATTTGTTTATCTTTAAAAACAATATTCTCTTTAAGAGTATGAATTTCTGTTTCCATAAGTTGGTGTATAAATTTAAACAGAACTTCATCATCCATTAACTTAGTCAACAAACCATTTTTGTGACTGTGAATGGCCTTATAAGGGATAAGAAGGGGGTTCCCAATATGTATGGTTGGTTAAGAGTTTTAGCTAAAATGAAAGTAGTAGGAATGCAAATTCCTTGATTGCAAACATATGCTTTAGGAATTTTGTACTTTATATCCAGTTTACTTCTATTAGCAGCATTAAGATTCTGGGTGGTTTTTTCAAAATATTTAAAAGGGATTAAACCTTCTTTGATACAATTCAAATTTGCACTAGAATCAACAAGGGCAATGGTATCTAAAATAAAGTTTTCTCCTATGACAAGAGAGATTTGAATATACCATTTTTGGTAAATGATTTTTTCAACAGAAAATATTCTTGTCTCTTCAACAAGGTTTTCAGAATAATTATCATCCTCAATTCTGATTTTCTTTCCTTTGTCTAAAGGGTTGAAGGTTTCTTCAGGAATAAAATTTTCTTGTTCTAAAGCTTTTATTCTTAATTTTAAATCTCGAATAGAATTTTTCAGATCAGTTACCTCTTCCTGTAAATCTTTAAGGGAAGGAAGATTACTCTTTGACTTGTGGACTTTAGAAGAAACTCTAGCCACAACATCTTTGAAGTTATAAACTTCATTCTGCTTTTCTCTCTGAGTATTATTATGATTTTCTTGCGATAATCCTCCTTCTTGTAGTTTCATGTATTCAATGATAACTTTCTTCTTTTTTCCGGGATCAGTGATCTTATCAATAATCTTTAAAATCAGAGTTTCTTCATCATAAATGGTATTTATACTCAAACCATTCATCTTTAAAATGGATTCATAAAATCAAATTTTTATTTACAAAGATCAGAACATCCTTCTTCTTCTTGTTCTGATATTTCTTCTTCGAAAATTTCCTCAATAAAATTTCCGTGTTCATTATCTGAGGAAATACCATAAATTTCTTCTAATACCTTTTCTTGTTCTTCTTCATCCAAAATCATTATTGAAATTAATTGATTTTTAAAATCTTCATCAATGTCTAAAGCATTTATCTTTTGTTTAACTTTACATTGACTCTTATAATGACTTGGTTTTCCACATTTAAAACAAACAGGAATAGAAGCCTTCTTTCTAGGTTTAGGTTATCCTTTGGCTTCTGTTGATGTTTTCCTTTTGCTTTGGAATACCGGTTATTGGTTCTGGATTTTGAAAACTTTCTTTTAAAAGATTTTCTGGGTTTTCTTTCAGAATGGAATATTGATGGATTGTCTGATCACCAAATTATTAATATCCTGCAGCACATGGCCATGGCCGCCAGTGCAATTAGAGCCAGAATAAATTATCCAAATCCAGAAGTCTCTATTTTAAATCTTTTAATATATGCATTTACAGGACAGTTAAATGGTTGGTAGAACCAGTTCTTAACATTAGAACAAAAGAATGAAATTGTCAATGCTGCAAAAAGAGAAGAAAATGGAAACCCTATTTTAAATAGAAATGAGAATCCAATTCCTGATGCAATAATCTCTTTAATCACATCAATAACATTTCATTTCCTTGGAGATATTTCCCAGATTATGGAAAGAGGAAAAAATTTGTTAATCAACCTTAAATGTCCCTCTTTAGCCCATTTCAAATGGTACAAAGATATCTTTCTGTCGAGGTTAATGCTTAGACATGATGCTAATCCAGATTTTTGGAAAGAAAGATTATTGCAGGGTTGCGTACTCTTTTTGCTGAAAAGATTAGGACAAGAATAAGGCAGAAAAATGATAATCTACTCCCATACCATGTATACTCTCTCTCTCTCCTCTCCTCTCTCTCTCTCTCTCTCTCTCTCTCTCTCCTTTTTGCTATATTTTTTCTTATCTATTTTTAAACCTTATTAAATCTCATTAATATCTAATATGTGTAAATGCACAGCTCCAAATATATACACATATAATACAAACTAAACTAATTAATAAAAATAAAATAACTAAATTATATATTAAATAATAGTATCACTAACAGATTTACTTACATTAAATTAGCTTTGCAAACAAATATGAAAAAAAAAAAATTAGACGTGATAAAGTTTCACCTGGGGAGTCCTAGAAGTCCACATTGAAGATAACATTATCTCATTTTACCAGTGGAGATAAGATAAAGACAAACCTTTTTTAAATCTTGGGAAGATAGAAAGCCTGCAAAGATTGACTTCCCTTCCTCCAAACTTTCTATAAATAAATTTAAAGCATGTTTTGCCTAGAAAGCACCCACATGTCCGTACACTCTACACATTGCTTTAATATTTGTCTTGAGATAAGGTTCCACAATTTGAAAAGAAAAAGGCTTATTTGGTCAATATGGACAAAAATCTCCAAGTTGTTGGACCATAAATAGTGTGTAGCTATGAATGAGTAACTCATTAGATGCCTAATTAACTCTTAAGAAATACATATGCATATATATGTCCTTGGACATGCAATAAAGAGTAATGCAATGTTTTTTTAAATTTAAATATTATAAAATTTGGTTCTTAAATGGTTGTCAAGTGTATTACATGCAATGCTATATGGCACCATTGATTATTAGCATAATATGTGCTATATAGGTTAAAGCACTTGGGAACCATAACTAAAATTCAAATCTGTGAAGTATAGCACTGTTCAATTAAAAAAAAAAGTTGCACGATGTATGGTTTGTTGCTACTTTCTTATTCTAATGCTCGTTAAATCATCAATTACTCTAAAAGTTCAAGTGGGTAGCGAATGGACATAATAATGTATGGGTAGAGAGCCAGCAATAACAGACCTGAAAATCCATCATAATAGATGTAAATAGTGATAAAATTCATTTCGCAATAACTTCTGGAGTCTATAAATGATTATGGAACTCCAAAAATTATATAGTGGAACTGCTTGTCAGAAATATATGAGTCAAAAAAATTACAAAAAAATTGTGATTGGTCAGAAGTTTCCCTAAACACCTTTTATCCATTATAATATTTTTTAGATTGAAATTACAGAATCAAAAATTATTGTCAAATTGACTCATAGTACATATGTGAAACACGATGCACACTTAGAACGAGAATGAAGACTTAATAGAAAATATCACGAAACTTGAAATCACAGGTAAAATAAAATTAACAAAATTACATATTCTTTTAAAAAATATCATTTGTAAAAATTAATATGATGGTAGATAAATGGTTCTCAAGTCTATAATGAACATCAATCATATTAGTTGATTTGATTAATATGTTGAGAAAAGGCTTTGAAAGGATATAGTTTGATGTGACTCAGAATAATTATTAAAGCTATTAAGCATTTGAAGCAAAAAAGATCTTTGTAAGATAAAGTACATGATTAATGGCCATATGATATTGATTAGGAGTGGATGCATAAAAAAGATCACGAGCGTGGGCTGTATACGTGTGCAGTGAGATCTGCCACCAACCCCTTCACCCCCAAAGAAATTATTGAGTGAGATAGTCACACCACGACGGTATGATGCCCCTATGATATTGATCTTTGTGACCCTATTTGCATATAATCAATGATATGCTTTTAAATTTGAATTCCAAATTTAGTTTTCAAATGACTTAAAAGTTGTACTGCATACTATTATAGTGATCAATGGTATCGCGTACATTGACATATGGTACAATTGACAAAGTAATTCAAAACTCATTATGAGATTCAAATTTAGGAAGCATAATATTATTCTTTTCATATGGTCATTACAAGTAGTCATGTATTAACCACTTCCCTTGTGGCCGGATGACAAGGCCTCTAGGTGTTATACCCAGGGTCTGAAGTTCGAATTTCAAAGGGGTGGCCACAGGTGATTCACCCGGACGCACTGACCTCGTGAAATTAGTCGAGGTGCACACAAGCTAGCCCGGACACCCACGATTACCCCCAAAAAAAAAAGTAGTCATGTATTTTCACCACTTGTAATATTGTGTTTCTGTTTATAGAGGTCAATAGGTCATGTGACCCTATGTGATTAATCGGCGTCAGTCAATGTGTGAAGATGCTCTCGATCTCACTGGATAACTTCTCTCTTTCAACCCCAAGTAAATTAAAGTGAACCGCATAGCGTTACACGTGGCTGCTCGTAGCTCGTTGAATACAACATCCACTGGGCTTCACAATCACTAATCTTTTAATTTCCGAAAACACCCTCCCCTATCTCTGGTTTTCCCCTTTGTTCACACACATCTTTTAGGATGTTCTTAAAAGATGTAAAGAACATGTTCATTGTATCTCTGTATGTGGATGTTGTTATCTGCGGAATTGAAGATCAAGGCTCTGTGAGATGTCCCTGACTTTATCAATAATGGGATAATACATCACTCATAACTTTAAGTTTTTAACACAATTTTGTGTTCACAAATTGACAAAAGTGTGTCTATCTCTCTCATGTGTCATCCCACAGTAATACAGGAGAGAGATAGACACACTTTTGTGGGTTTTAAATAAAAAGTTGTATGAAAGTGTGGTTAAAGTATTACTCAAATGAATATAGCTGATGATCTGTCATTGTACAAGCTTATTTATTTTATAGATCGCACATTTACTTAACCCATTTTTATTTATTTATTTATTTATTTTTTATATAAATACTATAATTTTGAATTTTTGTGAGTTTTAAAAATTGTGTAATTGTAGCATAAGTTTCACATGTAGTAGGTTGTGTGTTAAAACATATTCATTCAACTACAAACGAATTTCTCCGAACGAATCTCTCCATAACTCTTTTGCAAACAATTGTGCTCATATGCTTTAATTTTTTTGTTAACTAGTTTCACTAATAAAACAACAAATGTTCAAAAGGGATATCTATAAAGCCCTTCTTATAGGCCTATAAATGGATTGTATCGGATTCGGATTGGATTTATCAAATCCAAATCCATTTGCTAAGCTAATCGGATTAGCTTATATGAAATCCAAATCCGAATTTGTTAACTATCGAATATCCATTGAGTAATCTAATTTGTCAAACAATTTTATTTTAACTTTTTTAAGTTTTATGAACTCTAAAAGTAATTGTCAAACGCCCTCTCTCTCTATATGATATAACCTTCCAAATGCCTAGTAGCTTTCAGTTGTGGATAATAATCACAACAATCTAAAGCAAGAAAAACACACACAGGCTAAACGTTCCACAACAAAAAACAAATTGATAACATGGGAAGCAAGGGAAGGTTTGGTAACTTTGAAGCAAAATGACAATAGTTAATCCAATTTTCCAATGCCGTGACAAAATTGTGATTGACAATTAAATTACTAGTGTGAATCTAGCACAGAATTGGGGGGGGGGGAAAAAACATAGCTATCATGTGGCAAGCGTCTAATTCCACTTTATAATATATATTAGAATCAATACCCGTGCGATACACGGGAAAATGTTTCTAAATTTTATGTACGTATTTTTTTGCTAAGAAAATTTTATGTACTTAAATATGTTAATGGTATTATTATTTTATATATAATGTAGTTATATTATTTGATTTAACCAGTTTTGTTTGTATCATGTATGTGTTCATATTTGGAGATAAATGTGTATATATATATATTATAAAACAGTTAGATATTGATGAGATTAGATATGCTTAAAAAATATATTATATCTAATTTTGGACTGCTACAATTTTGGGATGTATATTTAGTTGCTATATGTGTGTGTGTATGAGATATATATATATATATATATATAATGAAAGAGGGAGAGAAAGAACAAAGAAAGCAATTATACATACATATATATATATATATATATATATATATGTGTGTGTGTGTGATTAGATTACATGTGATACAAAGAATATGTACTATATAGTATGATAAATCATTTTCATGCTAGCCATATATTATTTCTATATAAGGGTAGAAAATTAATATCTATACTATATTATAAAAGAGCCAAAGATGGAATATTCCCTAGATGTTAAATTAATTTGGCCTTATTGGTAATTTTTTATTTCTAATTTGGTTATTTGGTATTTCACATTAATCAATCTACATCAAGTTACTATCCAATAGTAACTTGAGTCTTGTTTGGCAAGGCTTCCTTGAGCCTTAAAGACTTCTTTCAGGAAATCTTACTTTTACTCATAAATTAATGTTTGTTTGGCAATGCTTATTTGAGCCTTAAAACAACTTTTATGGAATCTTTGAATTACCAAACAAGCCTTAAGTCACTTTTCTAAACAAGCCTTAAGTTACTTTTGAAATTTAAGACTTGTTTGAGCCTTAAGACAACTTTTAAGAAATCCTATAATTACCAAATAATCCTTAAGTTACTTTTGTAAATTATATTTTTGTATATATGTGTGCATGTGTATATATATGTATATATGTATATATATTTATTATAATTTAATATTATTATTTATGTATTTAAAGTGTGTACATTTTTAAATCAAATTACCAAATTATCCTTTTTGTTAAATAGAATTATCAAATTACCCTTTTACCTTTTGTAATTACTCTTGGGTGTATATACATACATATATTATTTTATTATATTATTAAAATTACCATTTTGCCTTTTGTAAAGTACCCATTTGTCAAAGTTTAAATTGTGTATAATTATATATTGAAGAACCAAATTAACATTTTGTTAAATCGAATTACCAAATTACCGTTTTATTTTTTGTAAATTACCCTTTTGTATATATATATATATGTGTGTGTGTGTGTGTGTGTGTGTGTGTGTGTGTGTGTCTATACATACTATAATTATTATTATTATTATTATTATTATTATTATTATTATTATTATTATTATTACTATTTATGTATTTAAAGTGTGTACAATTCTAAATTGAATTATCAAATTACCATTTTAATTTCCTTTTGTAAACTACATTTGTGTGCATATATACACACATATATTATTTTATTATAGTACATGTATATATATAAATTGAATATATTATATATCAAAATTGAATAAAAATGTGTACAATTATAAATTGAATAGCCAAATTACTCTTATGCCTTATGCAAATTACCCTTTTGTTTCTATAACTAAAGAAAATAACTTAAAGTTTAAAGTGTTTACAATTATAAATTCATGTTTGTTAAATTGAATTACTAAAAATCCTTTATTATATTATGAAATATGTGTGTGTGTGTATATATATATATATATAAATTGAATAATCTAATTACCCTTACCTTTTATAAATTACTATTTTGTTAAATCGAAATACCAAATTACCCTTTTGTCTTTCATAAATTACCCTTTTGTATATACGAGTGTGTGTGTGTGTATATATATATATGATATGACCAGAAATATTCTGTAATTGCTCAACCGCCACGTGTTCAGCCAATGACCCGGGGAAGCCGGATTTGAGGCATGGGACCGTACTCCCGAGGTGTCCTGCTGTTGCCGACTGGGATACTCGGGCGGTCGTGGTGAGGCCCCAAGGATCACGGCATCAGTCATGCTTCCTGCAGTTTCCTTGTGCGGCTGCAATTCTATTAAGGAAGGATCAGCGGTTTCCTTAACTACTTAGGAAACTCACCAAACATTGTGCAAATCTATTGTGATTAGATTGGGCTTCCTCATCTAATCAACTTACCATGTAAGGGTGGACTCTTGCATCTATAAAAGAGCCCACCTGCCCTCTCGAAAGGGATCCGAATATCAATTCTCTAAGCATACCAGCATATATTAGAGAAATCACCAACATACACGCATACACCCGGCCGGTATTACTGGTAGTGCCGCCCCACTTTGTTGGCTCACCAGGCCCGTCGGTGATCTACTAGTGAACGCGCACAGACGCAACCGTGGACGTAGGTCACCTCATTAATGGGGCCGAACCACATACAACTCTTCTGTGATCTTGTTTTCTTCCTAAGTTGCTCTCACCAATTTTCGGCAGCATCAGTTTGGCGCCGTCTGTGGGAATCGACTCGGTTTCCTTGTTAACAAAAATCTTTGACTGATCAACATGCCGAAGAAGAAGGGCAAGAAGACCGCCGATTCAACCGGTCAGGAGGACCTACAGATCGAGACACGGGCGACCTCCACGACCTCCGACCAGGTCACAGCAGTGCTGGAGCGGCTCTCGGAGGGCCAGCTCCGGACACAACAGCAAATAGAGGCGCTCATAGCCCAGAATGAAAAAGTGGTCGAGGACCACGAAAAAGGCCCTTCGTCGGAGAAGCGGCCTGAAAAGAGCACTCCCAGTCAGAGGCCCGAAAAGAGCACTCCCAGTAAGAGGCCTGCCCGGACGCGCGAAAAAACCAGATCCGCTCCAGGGTCCCAACTAAACCGGGAAAGCCGGGCGGAGGGAAAACGTAGCCAGCCTATCAAGCGCCCACAGGAAGGACCTCGGTACGTTCCTCGCCGAGCGCGCCGAGTGGAGGACGCCCGGATCCTCATCGAATGGCGGCGGGCTGCAAGGGGAGAAGCATCCGGACGAAAGGTCAGGGAACCGGTCGACGATCCGCCCGTCCTAAGCCGGGAGGATCTTAGGCACAGGCTATCCCGAACCCGCAGCCGAGTGCTATCCCCAAGATCGACGCGCTTCGAGGATGAGGCATCATCGTCCGACCCCACTTACTACTCAGATGCAGAGAGGAGGACCGGGCGTACTGATGTCAAGGCCCAGGTCGAGGAGCTGCAGCAGCAGATTGAGAGGCTGAACCGCAAATCCGGTCACGACCTCACTAATACAGAAACAGAGTCGCCCTATACTGCCCGGGTGACACAGTTCCCAATCCCGCGAAAGTTCAAGCCCCCTCATCTCAGCTCATACGACGGCAAGGGGAGTCCAGTGGACCACATCCACACCTATAAGGCGCAGATGGCACTGGTCACTACAACGGACGAGCTGCTATGCCTAGCGTTCCCCAGTACTCTAAAGGGGTCAGCCGCACAATGGTTCCATGCTCTGAAGCCGCGGACGGTTGACGACTTCAAGGCCCTCGGCAAACTCTTCATCAGTCAGTTTGTCGGGATGCTGGACCGGTCGCAGCCAGACACCCAGCTGCTAGCTGTCAAGCAGCAAAAGGGGGAATCTTTAAGGGAATACGTAGATCGTTTCAACCAGCAGAGGCTCTTGATTCGCAACCTCAATGAGACCGCCGCTATCATGGCTTTCTGCTCGGGAGTTCAGCACACCAAGGTGGCCACGTTTTTTCATCGCAATCGACCGGCAACCCTGGTGGAACTCTCGGAAAGAGTAGGAAAGTACATAGACACTGAAGAGTTCCTGAAGGCAAAGCGCGCCAGCCAGAAAGGAGACGAATCCCCAAAAGCAAAGCGCAAGCGCGAGGGATCTGAAAAGGGTCCGGGAAAGAAGCCAAAGCAAGATCAAAGAGAGGCTAGGGGCCAGCCCCCAACAGTTTTCACACCTCTTTCCCGACCCATACATGAGGTGATGGTCGCTGCAGAGGCGCAGAGGCTGTTTTCGCAGCCAACCAAGCTCAGAGCCCCTCCTGGCAAGAGAAACCGGGAGAAGTTCTGCCGTTATCACAGGGATCACGGCCACGAAACGGAGGATTACTTCAAATTGAAGATAGCAATCGAGAAGCTGATCGAGCAGGGCCATCTTGCCGAGTTTGTCACAGCAGACAGACGACCCCGACAGGATGCCCGAGCTCCCGGACAGCCCCCTCCACCGCTCGGCCACATTAACGTGATCTCCGGAGGAACATCTGGCGGAGGAGATTCTCAGTCGGCACGGAAGAGGCATGCCCGAGCATCCCGAACGGATGTGTGGCAGGTCCAATCCACCGGCCCCTCACCAACTGACGTTCTGACGTTCTCATTTGATGATGTACAGGGCCTCCACTGCCCCCACGACGACCCACTGGTAGTGACACTGTCTATAGCTAACTATATGGTCCAAAGGGTACTAGTCGACACGGGCAGCTCGTCCGACATAATGTTCGCAGCGGCCTTCGACCAACTCGGGATCGATCGGGATCGGCTCCGACCAGTTGCTACTCCCCTGGTCGGATTCAACGGCTCCAGCACTCAACCACTCGGCACGATCGAACTCCCAGTACTCATGGGGACCTATCCACAACAGGTTTCCCTGCTCACCAATTTCGTGATAGTGGACGCCCCATCGGCCTACAACGTTATCCTCGGGAGGCCGACCCTCAACAGAGCACGAGCAGTTGTCTCCACATACAGCTTAACCGTAAAATTTCCGACTCCTCAAGGACCGGGATGCTTGCGAGGAGACCAGACCACGGCTCGGAGTTGTTATGTTAGCTCGTTGCGCCGGGGGGCAATCACCGAAACTCTGAACGTCCAAGAAATGGATCCCCGGGACCCGAGGGACGTGATAGGGCCTGTGGAAGAATTGGAGCAGGTCGTGCTAAATCCGGAGCACCCGGATCGCACGATCAACGTAGGCGCATTGCTGGAGCCCGCCTTGAAAGAAAAATTGATCCAGTTCCTGAAGCAAAACCAGGATGTTTTTGCTTGGAGTCATGAGGACAAGCCCGGGATCGATCCCCGGGTAATGTTCCATCGTCTCAATGTCAGCCCAGACTGCCGTCCGGTAAAGCAAAAACGAAGGGGCATGGCCCCCGAAAGACAAAGGGCTGTAAGTGAGGAGGTCGAGAAGCTCCAGAAAGCTAACTCCATCCGGGAGGTCCACTACCCCGACTGGTTGGCCAATGTTGTCCTGGTCAAAAAGAGCAATGGCAAATGGAGGATGTGTGTGGACTTCACCGACCTCAACAAGGCATGCCCCAAGGACTGCTATCCGCTGCCCAGGATAGACCTCCTTGTCGATTCAACGGCAGGCCACTCACTCCTTTCGTTCATGGATGCCTACTCGGGGTACAATCAAATCAGCATGTACCCCGGGGATGAAGAGAAGACGGCGTTCATCACCGACCAAGGCACGTACTGTTACAGAGTTATGCCCTTCGGCCTCAAGAATGCCGGGGCTACATACCAACGCTTGGTCAACTTGATGTTCAGAGACCTCATCGGGAAGTCCATGGAAGTATATGTATACGATCTCCTGGTCAAGAGCCGGGATGAACCCGATCACCTGGAGCACCTGGCTGGGGCCTTCAGCATTTTGAGAAAATTCAGGATGAGGTTGAACCCGGCCAAATGCACCTTTGGGGTCTCATCTGGGAAGTTCCTCAGTCATCTAGTCAGCAGACGAGGAATCGAAGCGAACCCCGACAAAATCCAGGCAATCAGCAACATGCGGTCTCCCAAATCAACAAAGGAAGTTCAAAGCCTAGCCGGGCGGGTGGCCGCACAGAACAGATTCGTTTCCCGAGCTACTAACCGATGCCTCCCTTTCTTTAGAATCCTCCGTAAAGCTTTTTAATGGTCGGAGGAGTGCGAGGAGGCATTCCAGGAACTTAAGAAATACCTGGCCTCTCCTCCTCTATTGTCGACGCCCACCGCCGGAGAAGAACTATTCTTGTACCTGGCAGTGTCACCATCGGCGGTTAGCTCAGCACTCATTCGGGAAGACCACGGGATACAGTTCCCGGTGTATTACACCAGCCGGGCTCTACAAGGTGCGGAAAGCTGATACTCCCGCATCGAGAAATTGGCTTTTGCCCTCATTACTTCAGCTCGAAGGCTTCGACCGTACGTCCAGGCCCACGCCATTGTAGTACTGACCGATCAGCCTCTCCGCAAAATTCTCTCTTGGCCGGACACATCCGGAAGGCTCGTCAAATGGGCTTTGGAACTGGAGGAGTTTGAGGTCACTTACAGGCCACGGACGGCCATCAAGGGACAAGCCGTCGCAGATTTTTTGGTCGAGTTTACGTATCCTGAAGACCCGGTCGAAGAACTCGAGCCTCCGGCCTTACCGCCCGGATTGCTCGCCGGCATCCCCACTTGGGTACTACATGTCGATGGCTCTTCCAACCGGCAGGGCAGCGGAGCCGGAATTATCCTGACCACCCCCGATGGCATCCAGCTTGAATATGCTTTGAGATTTGGGTTTCGTGCCTCCAACAACGAGGCCGAGTATGAAGCCCTCCTGGTCGGGCTACAATTAGCCGTTTCGATGAATGCGCAACAGGTCGAAAGCTACAGCGATTCCCAGCTCGTGGTCAATCAGGTAAACCAAGAATACGAAGCACGGTAAGATAGCATGATGGCCTACTTAGCCCTCGTCTGAACAGCATCCAAACAACTCCGAGGATTTTCCATCACTCGGATACCTAGAGAAGAAAACACCAGGGCTGACCGGCTCGCTCGCCTCGCATCGTCGTCTGAGTCAGACTTGCCCGGGATAAGGATACAATTCCTGCCCGAGCCGAGTGTGATCAACTCGGAAGGCATGGAGGTCGACCCGGTCACTCTGGGACCCAGTTGGATGGATCCAATCATGACCTTCTTGACGACAGGAAGGCTACCGGACGAGAAAGAGGAGGCAAGGCGGGTCAAGTACCGAGCGGTATGATACCATGTCCTCGACGGTGTCCTTTATAAAAGGGGGTTCACCATCCCGTACCTTCGCTGTGTCCATCCTACGCAAGTTCAAGCAATACTGTACGAAATTCACGAAGGCGTGTGCGGGAACCACGTAGGGGGTCGGGTACTCTCAAGAAAGGCCCTACTACAGGGATACTACTAGTCAACCATGGCCCGGGATTCGCAGGAGTACGTTCGAAGATGTGACAAGTGCCAACGGTACTCTCCCATGATAAACCAGCCGGGAGAGATTCAGACCCCGGTCCAAAGTCCTTGGCCATTCGCTCAATGGGACATCGACATCGTGGGACCCCTACCAACGGGGAAAGGGCAGGTTAAGTTTGCTGTGATAGCCGTTGATTACTTCACCAAGTGGGCAGAAGCTGAGCCCCTGGCGACGATAACCGAGCGAAAAATGGAACATTTTGTGGAGAGAAATATCCTTAGCAGGTTCGGTATTCCACGAGTCCTGATTAGCGACAATGGAAGACAATTTGATACACCCATCTTTAGACAGTTCTGCTCGGACTACGGAATATTGAATCATTACTCTTCTCCTGAGCATCCACAAGCTAATGGTCAGGCCGAAGTGACCAACCGTACGATCTTGCAGTCGATTAAGACGAGGCTTGAAGGTGCCAAAGGCCTGTGGGCTGACGAACTCCCAGCCCTCTTGTGGGCCTACCGCACCACACCCCGGGCGGCAACAGGCGAAACCCCCTTTTTCTTGACTTATGGTTTCGAGGCAGTAGTCCCCACAGAGCTTGGTCTACCCACGTACCGGGTGGCCACCTTCAATGGCCCAGATAATGGAGAAGCCCTCAGGACAGAACTAGACCTGGTGGAAGAGAAAAGAGACCAAGCTTATCTCAAGGTGGCAGCTTACAAGCAAAGGGTCTCGCGATATTACAATAGCAAGGTGAAGCATCGTAGTTTCCAGGTTGGGGACCTTGTCCTTAAGGCAGTGAACCAGTCCACCCGAATCCCAAGCCATGGGAAGTTGGGAGCAAACTGGGAAGGACCGTATATAGTCACTCGGGTCAACCGACCAGGAACCTACTGGCTACAAAGCATGGACGGGCACGACCTCAGTCACCCCTGGAACGTGCAGCATCTCCGCAAGTATTATCAGTAGCACCTAGCTACAGGAGTTTAGTATTATAAGGAAAATTCTTTTTATATAGCCTTGCTAGGACAATTGTTACAGATTGTTATCTTTTAAATAAAATCGAAAAGTTTGTTTTGAAACATTACTCCCTTCGGTACATTGGGCAACGCACAAAAAGACCTCGGGCCTAACCCCGAGGCACCAAAAGACCTCGGGCCTAACCCCGAGGCACCAAAAGACCTCGGGCTAAACCCCGAGGCACAAAAAGACCTCGGGCTCCAAACCCAGGCACCAAAGGACCCTGCAACCACCCATGTTCCAGGTCGGTTTCCTATGGTCGATCCCCAACGCGCCCCAGCCTTAACAGGAGCCCCGGGGGCAAGAGGGTTCTATACCTAAACAGGAAATTAACTAAAGCTCTGCTTAGGTCCAGCCGACGATGGGGCCAAACCCCTAGGTGGCCAGCGATGGCAAGCTTCAAACGCTCCTGCAACCACCCATGTTCCAGGTCGATTCCCTACGGCCAGGTTTTCCCGAGCACCCGCACACCCGCCTTAGCAAAATGCTTGGGGGACAGGGGATAGAGGAAAATACTAAGGCCTAAGACAGGGAATTACAACGCTCGACTAGGTGTTCTGTGGGTTACGGTCCTAAAGCATTTGCTAAGGCAGATGTTAGGTTGGCCAAAGCTACACGGATACTAGCAAAAATTAGATGCTCTGTGGGTTACGGTCCTAAAGCATTTGCTAAAGCAGATAATAGGGTTGCCAAAGCCATACGGGTACTAGTAAAAGTTAAAGCACAGTACAACAAAATTAATGGAAGGGTGATCTCAGGGGCCTTTGCATTAAATTAAACAAATGTACAGAGCCTGAGGGGCAGTTGTAGTAGCCTCCCCGAGAAAAAAAAAAAAAAAACTACAAGCGCTGAAAACGAACAGCAGGAAGGAGGGACCGGGGAGTCAGTCTTCCACATTGACCACATTATCGGTCTCCCCGGTCTGCTCCCCGGGAGCGGCAAGTCTTTCCTCCGCTAAGCCCCCCTCTGGGGCGAGCTCAGTGGCCTCAGCGATGACCATAGGATCTCCAGCAGCCGCCGGACCCTCGCCAGCAGCTGGAGCTTCACCGGCTCCAGGATCCTCACCAATGTCCCAGTAATCCGAGTCAATCCCCACGTAGGCCGAGAGGACCCATTCGGGGTGATCCCGGGCTACCCGCCGCTTCAGATCCTCATAACCTTGGAAGAAGCCATCGTCAAAAGCTCCCTCCAAGGCCGCTGCGGAAGGTGTCTCGGTCACCGCTTTAGCTTGGGTTTCGGCTGCCGCGATAAGGGCCCGGGAAGCTTCCAGTTCGGTCAAAGCCGCTGCCAGGTCCGCCTGAGCCGCTCCTAAGCTCAAGGCCATCGACTTCATCTTGCTCGACTCCACGGCCAGGGCAGCCTTCGCTACTTGTAGCTCTTTCCGCTCCTCCGAAAGGGCGGCTTCAACGGCGCTCACCTTCTCGGCCAGGGAAGAATGGACGGATTCAGATCCCGCGGCTATGCAGCCAACCTACGACAGGAGGATGCAAATCGGTTAAACAAGTAATAAGTATAGGGCAAGTCCACGTTTAAAGAAAAGCAGAACACTTACCAGGTGGGAGATGCTATATAGCCATCCTTGGGTCCCTTGGGGGGATAGCTCGGCACATGCTGTCACCTGGCTTGGTGCGAGGAAGGGCTTTAGCCTCGTCGTGCCCGCCCGGAGGCAAACCCGACGGAATGTCAGCCCTGGGCACGGGCTCTTCAACAGCCGGCCTGGGGGGAGCCGACGTCTCCACGGGACCTGGACGGGTAGTCGTCCCATGGCGAATTCGCCTGAGCGGACGCTCGTCGCCTGGAGCCTCGGTGGCTGGTCTTTTTCCTTGGGCGATTGCCACCCGAGCGGCAGTAGTGGCGGCGGCGGCAGCCTGTCTCTCCCGCAGCTGGTCCAAATTGCGTTTGGGGGCCATTTCTGTAGAAACAAAGATCGTACGGTCAGAGGTGCAAGGGGCAGAAATAGTACAAGTACATGTTTGACGCATAATGTCACTGGAATACTCACCAGGGATGATGGGCGTGAAGCCGGGGGCCAGAACAGGCGGCTCAGGGGAATAGGTAACGATAAACTCTCCCGACCGGGACAGCACGTTCCAGATGCTGATGGGCAGCCCCGCTAGCTTCAGGATCCTGGCCTGGCACACCTCAGGAATTTTTGGGGGTTTAGTTGAGCCCGCTGTAAACAAAAAAGAAAACTGGTCAGTAATCCACTATGTTCCGAATAGATCAAGATAGCAGACGAGGTCGGAAGGGCGGTCTTACCCCTCAACTCCCTGGCCCAGGATGTCCTCAGCTGGATCCCCGGAGCCGTGTCACAGAGACGAAGGGTAGACACCTGGAAAAATTTGCCCTTCCACCCTTTATTATTGCTGGGGCAGTTGTCAATGATTTTCCTACTCGGACGGGCGGAAAGTGAGAAAAACCCCAATTCATTATTCACGGAAAATGGTCGGTGGGCCTAGAGGAACTCCTGTAGGGTAAGTTCATACCCGAACGCTTGGGGCCACAAAGATATACACCCCATCAAGAACCTCCACCCGTTGGGGGCCAACTGACCGGGAGCGATGTCGAGAAAGATCAACATGTCCCGAGCCACAGGGTGAAGCGGAAGTCAGAGGCCCGCCATCATAGCGTCCTCAAATAGGGTGACGAACCCCGATTGATATAGATGCGCGCCGCCGGTATTTACGACTAGGGAGCAACCATCAGGAAGGGAGTACCGCTCCCTGATCTGGAGAAGGTCTCCATAGCACAGAACAGAAGAAGTGGACTCGCAAGCGAAGACCACGTGGTCGGTCCCCTCAGGCAACTCGTCGCCCAAACCCCTCGAAACGGAGGCGACGGGGGCCTCCTCAGAAGACTCACTATTGGACAGCGAATGGGAATCCTGGCCCCACTTTGGTGGTCGGACAGGGACTCAGGAGGTTGGCCTAGACTGGCACCGGGGGACCCTGACCGATATTGCTCACTCTCCGATCTCGACGCAGAATTGAAGCCGGAGTGTTCCATCTCTGGCCCTCCGGCGGGAAGAAACTGACACAAACTACGACTCGCGAATGGATCGGAAACCCCAAGCCTGATATACAGGGGGGGCAGAGTTACTAACCTGAATGGTAACGAGTAGACACTCCTCAGCACCAGGTAACACTCTCTCAGAACAGCGCACAAAACACCCGCTCGGTTCAGATGAGTTAGAGTTCCACCAGACTCGAAAAACGCACAGAATCTACGAAGGAAGAAATCCCACTCCCGCTCAAACCTCACACGGTACGTTCTCTCCAGCCTCGCTTCGAAATGAAAAAGGAATGGGGGAAAGAGGGAAGAAAGATCAGAAAGAAGAGAATCAGGAAGGTGCGCAGGAGGTGGGGCGAGTGCTCCTTATATAAAGACCCTGAACGGCCAAGATCAGAACAGATCCAGCGGTCCAGAAGATTTCCCGCCCAAACCGTCGCTTCGGTCACATGAGGAGTCGCCTCAAAAGGCGCGCGCATTAAATACACGAAAAGACGGTTCCGTTAGTTTGCGAACGGTTCGGTTACGACCACGTCTCCACTCGTTAGGATCTAACCTGACCAATGATTGGTTGACACGGGGTAGCAGCGGTCCAGTCCCGAGCAATCGCCCGGGCGCATTTGCGAGCCGGTCGGGTATTAACCGCACAGAGTCGTACATAATTGATATACAGTTCAAAGGGCTTGATGAAGGAAAAAGTTGGCCTCAAGGACCTTTTTATTGCTGTAAGGGGTGAACTATATAGAGGACGGGGGCAATTATAATAGCCTTCCCGGTTTAAAAAAAAAAAAAAAACAAGAAGTGCCTTCAAGGGCCTTGGCCCTTCAAAGCCTTGACCTCCTCTTCCAAGGCCGCCACATTTGCCACCAGCCCCTCAACGGCGAGCTCCAAGGCATGGACGTCCACCCCCCGCAGGGCGGAGTCCATCTGCAGTTCGTCACCCATCTTCTCCACCACCTGCAAACGGCTCTCCATGTGCGCAAGAGAGAAGTCCGACCATGAGCTGGGCATTCGAGGGCCGGCGGGTGCTTCTGACCGGCTCCTTTTTGGTTGAGGCTGAGTTTCCTCCTCAACCTCTTTCTCCTTACCCTTCCTGGATGGGCCTGGTGGCGGGCTTACATCCTCAGAGGAGGAGGAATCACTGCTGGTGGACAAGGTGACCGACCCCTCGGGTAGGCCAAGGTTTTCCCACATGGGTTGTATACACCCTTACCCGTCCCTAGTGAGCCGTGGGTAGACATATCTATGGACTTTGTTTTGGGGCTGCCTAGGACAAAAAGAGGTAGAGATTCTATTTTTGTGGTGGTGGATAGATTTAGTAAGATGGCACATTTCATTCCATGCCATAAAACAGATGATGCCACAAACATAGCTGATTTGTTTTTCAAGGAGATAGTACGACTCCATGGTATGCCTAGGAGTATTGTTTCGGATAGGGATGTCAAATTCCTTATCTACTTTTGGAAGGTTTTGTGGGGAAAATTGGGTACCAAACTTTTATTTTCCACTACTTGTCACCCACAAACTGACGGACAAACTGAAGTAGTCAATAGGACTCTAACTCAACTCCTACGCACAGTCATTCAAAAGAATTTGAAAACTTGGGAGGACTGTTTACCATTTATCGAATTTGCATATAATAGGAGCATGCATACTACTACTTCTCATTCTCCCTTTGAAATTGTTTATGGTTTTAATCCACTTACTCCTTTAGATTTAATGCCTTTACCTGTTGATGTCAGGAGTAGTTTGGATGGACACCAAAAGGCTGAATTGGTGAAGTCAATTCATGAGAGAGTACGACTTCAAATTGCACAAAAAAATGAAAAGTTTGCTTCCCAAGCCAATAAAGGGAGAAAGCGTGTCACCTTTGAACCCGGAGACTGGGTGTGGGTTCATCTGCGCAAAGAAAGGTTCCCAGCTCATAGACGGACTAAATTGCATCCTCGAGGGGATGGACCTTTCCAAATCCTTAAGAAAATTAATGATAATGCCTATAAAGTGGATCTTCCAGGTGAGTATAATATTTCTGCAAGTTTCAATGTTTCTGACCTTTCTCCTTTTGATGTAGGTGATGATTCGAGGTCGAATCCTTTTGAGGAGAGGGGGAATGATGGGAACCATAGTGGACCAAAGCTTAAAGATGATCATTTGCAAGTTCCAGATGGGCCAATCACAAGGTCAAGAGCTAAGAAGATCAACGAAGCAATGCAAGGACTGGTGCAATCCACTTGGGAAAAGTTCAGAAACTTATTATGTAAGGCCCCAACATTTAACATGGGCTTGAAGGAAGAAGAATCAGTTCTAGTTCATGTGATACAAGCTACAGAAGGGGTGGATTAGCTTATTGGGTTTTTATAGACTTTAATTTTTATGTTTCTATGGTTTTGGCATGTGGGCCTATTTTACTTTTTAAGTAGATATTTATTTAGCTTTAAACATGCAGTTTAAGTTGTTTTGGGCTTGAGTATTTAGTCCATCTTTTATTTTCGTTGAAGGCCTTTTTGGCCCAAGGGTTTCTTAGAAGTGATTAAAAGAAAGAACTTTGTAGCAGCTTGGGATAGAACGTTAATGAAATTTATTTTCTGGAGAGCTATTCAGTTTTCTCTGCTTGTTCTTGATTGAACAATTCGAACTTATCAAAGGCATTTCCTTTGTGGCGTTCACCAAATCTGGGTTCTTGAAACAGGATTTCAACGGGTCTAGATCATCCCTGTGACTTGATTGTTGGCTTTCTTGGGTGAATTACAATCTGATCGTGGGTTCAAGGAATATCAATTCCACGGGTTCACATCACCCGCCCTGCCGGCGGGGCGCGCCCCGGTCGCCATGGATCGGGTATAGCGGCGCGACCCAGGAGCCACAGCGGCAGGAACTGCAGAAGAAGGTCCGGCAACCGCGTTCTCCGCAGGTCTCCCTGCCAAATAAGAGAACGACATACCGGCCTTAATGGCTTGGTCGAAGCCTCCGTGTCATCAGCAGTAGGGACAACTCCACGGAGGGCGGCGAAAGCCTGCTTGCAGTGATCGGGATTATAAGCCGCAGGGGGGCAGAGACCGGCATCCTCCAGCCAGTTGCCGGCAACCACAACCCAAGGGTACCGCTGCCAGTTCTTGTTCGGGAAGTCTAGGCCTCGGACAAGATCCTTTCCCTCGGTCTTGGGGCGGAAGTAGGGGCCTCCGTTGTCTATGCCCAATATGTAGCACCTCGCAACGTCAGCAGGCCGGAGGAGCAATCCTAATCGCTTGTTCAGCGCTGATATCCCCCAGAGGAGGCGGGCAACGTTTGGGCGGCACTTGTGGAGTGGAATGCGTAACCCCTCAAGCAAGTCGCAAAAGGAGACCGGCAGGGGGAAGCGCAATCCAACGATGAGCAGCAAATAGCTGCTAATGAGGACGAAGGGAAAGGCAATTTCCTCCCCCTCAATGAACGGACGGACCTCTACATCGTCAGGGATTTGACAGTCCTCTCGGAATGCTTTAAGCCCTTCGTCTGACGACAGGTCGATACGCGAAGCCATTTGATGTAGATGAGAGTTTGGAAAAATAAAGACGGTAGAAGAAAGGGGGCTCGGAGTGTTTGCTCAGGCGGCTCAGTTGATGCTGTGGAGTGAAGAAGCAAGGTTGAATGAGTGCTCCTTATATAAGCAGCATGAACGGTTGGGATCCAATCTGATCGGATGGCTCACATACTCTCCCGCCGAAACTGCCGTTTCGGGCACGTGGGGCGTCGCCTCATAAAGCGTGAGCATTAAATGCGCGACGTGATGGTTTGGCTGCCAGCTGGACGATTCGGTTACTTCTTGAGCTGGTTGCTTTGAGTCCGAACTACACCTGTAACCAGCATGCACATGGCATTGGGGATCCCGGGCCTTTAGGATTACCGCTCGGTCGATTTGCCGCCGGGTCATTCCGAGTCAGCCTCATTTCGGCGGGGGTCCTGGTCCTTTCCCGGTCGGTGATAGAAAGGCATTCTTAATTTCCAAATTTCATCTGACGAGGCGTCATCTCAACTTTGAAAATGGGGGGCAGCTGATATGACCAGAAATATTCTGTAATTGCTCAACCGCCACGTGTTCAGCCAATGACCCAGGGAAACCGGATTTGAGGCATGGGACCGTACTCCCGAGGTGTCCTGCTGTTGCCGACTGGGATACTCGGGCGGTCGTGGTGAGGCCCCAAGGATCACGGCATCAGTCATGCTTCTTGCAGTTTCCTTGTGCGGCTGCAATTCTATTAAGGAAGGATCAGCGGTTTCCTTAACTACTTAGGAAACTCACCAAACATTGTGCAAATCTATTGTGATTAGATCGGGCTTCCTCATCTAATCAACTTACCATGTAAGGGTGGATTCTTGCATCTATAAAAGAGCCCACATGCCCTCTCGAAAGGGATCCGAATATCAATTCTCTAAGCATACCAGCATATATTAGAGAAATCACCAACATACACGCATATACCCGGCCGGTATTACTGGTAGTGCCGCCCCACTTTGTTGGCTCACCAGGCCCGTCGGTGATCTGCTAGTGAACGCGCACAGACGCAACCGTGGACGTAGGTCACCTCATTAACGGGGCCGAACCACATACAACTCTTATGTGATCTTGTTTTCTTCCTAAGTTGCTCTCATCAATTTTCGGCAGCATCAATATATATTATCTATACGTTAAAGAAATTAAAGAGCCTAAAAGTTTAAAGTATGTACAATTACAAATTGAATAATCAAATTACCCTTAAGCCTTTTGTAAATTACTCTTTTGTTAAATCGAATTATCAAATTACCCTTTGCCTTTTTTATATTACCCATTTTGTATATATGTATGTATATATATATATTACCTTGTGCGTTCACCCAGTGCGCACGAGAGCTGGACTCTACATGAATTAGGCTTTAGTGCACATTGAGTGAACGCATTGGGTTTTTAAACCTAAAAAAACCGTGGGGCATCCCACTGACCCGCGGTTTTTTTAGACGTAAAAACCCAGTGCGCACTGGAGTTGGACTCTCTCTCTCTATATATATATATTTATTATCTATATGTTAAAGAAAAGAGTCTTAAATTGTAGGTTGAAATCAATTAATCTAGATGTTGTTAAACCATATTTTTCTAACACCATTTTCAGAATATTTATTTGTCTTTCTTATCTACGTTAAATATATATATACACACATTTTTTTTTCTATGAAATTTAATCGTGCATTGCACGCGCTGTCTTCCTAGTAATTACAAAAGAGTCTAACGCTATGATTGAGAGTTTAAGAGAGAAAAGAAAAGAAGAGAAAATCATTAGTGAGGAGAAAAAATAAGAGGAGAAATGATGGTGTTTTCTTTCATCTTGATTGAGAGTTGAGGAGAGAAGAGAAAGTAACTTTCTTTTCTCTTATTTGCAAGTTGAGAAGAAAAGAAAAGAAAAGAAAAGAAAATGAAGTTCTATCCATCAATAACTTGGACTAAAAACCCTCTATTATTTTGTTTTTTCTCTTTAACTCCAAATAACATTCAAATCTACCAGATGTTTATCTCATAAAAAATTGCATAATATCGATCACCATATCAACATAATAAAATCACACTAAATAGTTTCAAACAATTCATAATGTGTGTCACCAAATTTAGGTCCAACAAAACATAAATAGTATTCATGCAATAAGGCTCAAAAAAAAAATTTTAACAATAAGTTTTCACCATGGTATGTCCCCCAAAAACTACAAACAGTAATAATATATGATGTTAAAAAAAAAAAAAAACAAACAAACAAACAACAACGATGATGTGGCATAAGAAATAACACTCACCATAGCATATACGCTACGCGCGCGCACGCACACACACACACACACATGTCATACACTCACACCATACACTCACGCCACATACGGCATACACTTACGCCATACACTCATGTCATACACTGCACACTTAGCAGTCGTGTTGTTTTAATTTTTCTATTGTACGCATGTGCATTATACAAGCCCTAGGACTTAGATGAAATTATAATTAGGTAAGACTAAACTAGAAGGGTATGGTGTGTATTAAGAAATATTAATTAATTCCCACTTTCTTTACTCTCATTTTCTTTCCAGTTTGGAGAGAAAGAAATTGAAAGAAAGTGGGGGTTAATTTTCTCTCATTTTCTCTCCTTATTAAAACTTGCAATCGAGAGAAAGCGAGAGAAAGTGAGGTACTTTCTCTCCCTTTTTTTTTTTCCTTTCTCTCATTTTTTAAACTCCCAATCATAATGTATGAGAAATTTCATAGAAATTAGTTGGTTAGAATTAAGGTAATCTAACCAAGGACCCTAGTGGCCCAATGGTATCACCTCCTCTTTCCCTTGTGGGAGGGGAGGGGTTCGAATCTCACCGATGGGTGAGTGGGAGGAATTTAATTCCTCATTTCTTTGTAGAATGCCCCTTGTGCTCCCTTCGGGCCGATCTCTTGGGTTCCTACTACTTGGATTGTGTGTGTGCGTGTGTGTGTGGCGTGTGTCATCCAGGTACGTACATAAAAAAAAAAAAAAAGAATTAAGGTAATCTATTTATTATTTTTCGCATCCTGTGGATATTAAACATAACAAATACCGTTATGAATTTCACTTAAGGCAATATTTCGATGAATATTCTATTCCAACAGACATATACTATTGCCTTAACAAATCAAATTTTGATTTTAATGATTCAATCCGAATCCTATCTGTTTTTCAAACCCAACTCGATCCCAAAAAAAACCAAACCAACAAAAAAAAAAAAAAAAAATCAATTTAGCCCACCAGAATGACAGGTAGATTCAATCTTACTAGTTAAGTTAGTTGGCAACTTTAAGCATATTATTTACTTTTTTTTTTTTGGGGCTGCGTCAACTTTAAAGATCAATTGTGGTAATTATTCGAGGAATTGTCTTATATGCTGATAATAATTAATGATCATAAACAAGGCATGTATGGAAGTTTTAGTTTGCCTTCAATCTTATGGAAAATGCTTCGGTGCAGTTAGCACAGTACACTGCACTGTGTTCCTCATAGTTTAAACAGTAAAGTTGCTTTTGCAAAAGGAATTTTTTAAAAACTAGGCAATTTTACTATTTATATGTGAGTAGCATAATGCGAACTGCACTGTGCAAATTGCACGGAAGTATTTGCCCAATCTTATCTAGTATCGGTAGCCTAAGCATGCTTGTCAGTATTCCAATTTTACTTAGGTTCCCATCTTTTAGGACATAGTATCCGAAATTCTTAAAAGAACAATATTATACTTCTCAAATTTGAATTTTAAATACTTTAACACTGTTGTACCATATGTTATGGCAGTAAATATTGTTGTTACCACATACCACTAGTTTGATAAAACAAACAAATATTTTGGGATTCAAATTTAGAAAGCATAAAATTACTCGTTCGTTCTTTCTTTTTTATGTACTACCCAAGAGGAGGTAGTGGTCTCTCAATCCATAAACCCTCCACCCCATAACACTCGAACATGCAACTACCTGTAGATGGAGTAAATATTGGATATAACGGAGATACTATGTAGAATTTTATCCCCTCTTGCAAATTTCAATTTTTGTGATTGAGTTGAAATTTTTTTGGTTGAGTTAAAGCCAGACGATTTTCATACAAAATTCTCATTAAGAGTGTACAACAAGAGTAATAGTAGGTACACATAAATGAAATACCTAAACTATTCACATACAAATGTGTTGTGACAGTATTAAAATTAATTTAAACTTTATTTGATAACTAATGAATAATTTTAAAAATTAATATCAACAAATAAATAGTTTAGACATTCTATTTAGCTGTACCTAGAACAGAATCCCTTCCCGTAGCCGATAATGTTTATCCCATAGTACTCTGAACAGCTAATTGAGAATATATTATGGGATAATGTTTATTTTATCCCATAGGCTTATAGAAAAGATCAGGAACAAAAAATGTGTGTCAGTGTGTGTTCTTTGTGTGTGACGTGTGGGTGTGTGTGCGTGGGTCAAGTAGGACATCAAATGTTATCTATGGAGGATAAAGTAGTAATTTCAGAAGAAATCCAACGAACGACCCACCAACGTTCGACTAATTTCGTAATTAATCTCAAATTTAGTGCTTAATTATTTATCCCCTTCCCTTTCTCAGATATAAGTACAGTACATAATATCTTCTTCCTAGAAATGCTCAAATAACATGCACCCCCTCCTCTATCTAAAAATTTTCCACCATAAACTGATCCTCAAAAAGCTCGTTCAAACCTCGCGCCCTCTCTCTCTCTCTCTCTCTAGATTTCTCTCCTCTCTGTCCCCCCCCCCCCCCCCCCCCCCCCCCCCCCCCCCCCACACACACACACACATACACAAATTGTGTATACACACACACGTATATATATATATATATATATTGGCCGAATCAGTGGCGGAGAACCGGCGATGACACGGCGGTGCTCTCATTGCAGCAACAACGGTCACAATTCTCGCACGTGTCCGTCGAGAGGTGGCGGCGGCGGCAGTGGTGGTGGTGGTGTGAAGCTATTTGGGGTTAGATTGACCGATGGCTCGATCATAAAAAAGAGTGCGAGTATGGGGAATCTCTCTGCTCACTACCATTCGTCTTCGTCCGCCGCCGCTTCACCGAACCCTGGCTCTCCGTCGTCGGACCCCTTTCGCGACACCGTTCAAGAGCCAGACGGTTACCTATCGGATGATCCTGCTCACGCCACGTGTTCGTCGAATCGACGCTCCGAACGCAAGAAAGGTAATTTTTATTTCGGTTACATATTATTATTATTAAAAAAAAATTTATCGAATTAATTGTATCCCGCAATTTGTTTGCAATTTGATGGATTTGGGAATTATAATTAATTTCGCTATTTCTAGAGAATTAAAATGTGGGTTTTTGAGTTAATAAATGAGTTCGATGATGTTAAATTTTACTTTGCAAAAATTATATTAATTTAATACAGTATGTAGTTATTTATATGATTTTTTTTTTACAAAAATATAATAATAATTTTCTCAGTTGTTAAGGGAATTGAGATGAAAAGAATGTGGTCAGGTGGTGTGCTTTTCTGGTGGATGTCTTGCTTTAATCACCGTTCGTTTTTGGTTTGACTTGTCTTCTCTCAGTTTTAGTTTTAAATACTAAATTCTACTGAGTACTTTATAAGGCTGTGTTTGGTTGATTGTATTCCTTCTTATAATAGTATTATCTATCTTTGTTAGTTGCAGTTTTAAATTATTTTTTTCCTCTTTCTTAAAGTTATGTACAGATAGCAAGATATATTTTTTCACATAATTTGAGTGTACTGTTTTTTTAAATAGATTAAACTGTCTATATCATTGTGTTTTTGTGTGGGTGATGTTTGTAATTTCATTGTTTTAGTAGCACCTGCCTATGGCTTGATAAGTTGATAGCCTTTATTGTATTATCATTATGGCTAAATTTGTGGGTGTTACATGTTTGCTATTTTGCTGCTTCCTGACTTTTGTTAAATTAGCTCAAAATTGAGCATAAACGAGAACGATCATTTCACATATGTTTTCCCTTAATTCGTTGTACTTTCAAACCCATGTCTCCATTTGTTTTGATGTAAAATGTTTTCCGGAAAATACTTTCACCTTATAATTAGTACATGAAAGCATTTTTCGGAAAATATGTTACATCAAAACAAACAGAGCGTAAGTTGAATTCTTTTTCCCTTGTCATTTTGAGCCAATTACCAGCCAGTACACAGCCCTGGTGATTGCTTTAAATGCTTCTATGATTGATTCTCAAAATAAAATGTTGGAAATACTCTTATGAAAGTGTATAAAGATCACACAGGTTATTGAAATTAGGGAACTTTTGACAGAGAGGTGAATGTAAACATTTCAATGATTTCATGGTTTTTCCTTGAGCCTTCTAGGACTCAAACGTCGACTTTTTATTTCCTATACAATGAAATTTATTTATTTATTTATTTTTTGGTGGGTAAGCTGGGATCTGTAGGAGAAGGGGGTAGGACTATATATATATAAAACAAAAAAAACATTTTTTAAATCTCTTTTGTGGATTTCCATATTACTTGTTAATTAATTAATTGCATTGCTTTCGTCTTTGTGTCACCGTGATAAAATCTTAGTTTTTATAGAGAAGCACCAGCATCATGAACCTTCATAGCATTGGGAATCGTACTCTGCAGGTAGATGAAATGAGCATTTACCTTTTTCGTTAAGTATCAAAGGTCATTTTTTCTATCATTGATTGAAGAATATGGAACTTTGTCATGTCTGCGTGTTGGTTTTAAATGTTTTGTTCAGTTTCATTCAGTTCTTATGGTGTTAACATAATGCGATTGGATCATTGGAGGGCTTGCTTAAATCCATATGTAGACTTGTAGCTCGTTGATATGTTAATAATCTTGTTCGTTCATACTTAGAGCAGGTTGAGTGTCCCGTGGAATTGCTTGCTTCAATTGTGCATTTTCATGCATTGAGTGCTTGTAGAAGTACTTAGAAGCTCATGGATGAAAATTTCCTAAATCATGTAAAAGTATCTACCTTTCGTATACTTTTCGATAAAATTTTGAGATTATTATGTTCAGGATGTTCGGGTTGTTCATCTTTCCCATTTCTGGCGTTTATAATGGGCCATAAAAGACATGCCTACTATGAGCAGATGCCATAGAATTTAGGTGCTTTCCTTGATTACCCTTTAGGGGCCTTTCGCTTTCTGGCACATGCTCAATCTATTAGCTGTAAGAACTCTGGTTCAAATTAGAGGTAGCCCTTTTTGGTATATAATGGATTTTGCAAAAGGTTAGTTGTGTACCAAGCCACTCCTCTTTAGTATGGGAGAAACACTTGGCAATATCTCCTCTTAGTATTGCTGATTTACAGGGAGAAACACTTGGCAATATCCTTTCTTCGTCCTTTCTTGTTTGTTTTTATACACTAGGACTTACAGCCTCAAGAATTAGTTCGTCCACATTCGTATAAATGCAGTATCATTCGCTGAACTGTGATGCTTGACAGCTTGAGACCTGAACAATACGAGTGCACAGTGCACTAGAGGTATGAGAGTTGACTTGGGTTGGTGGGTTGTGACTTGTGAGTGGTGGCAGCCACATGCAGCTTTGGCGGCGGTGGTGCTGCTGGTATTTATGTGGTTGAGGTTAGTGATGGTGGGTACTATAGAGTATAGTCACTATTGACTAAGGATGTGATAGTGCCATTTTGATGGTGTACATGGTTCATGGTTTTAATGCTTTTGTGACAAATGTGGTCAAATCATGAATCGATTTGCCAAAATTATGAATTGTGTCAAATCGGTTCGCAAGATTTACTTTTCATATACTAGAGGAGTGTCACTCACTTTGTGAGTGCAAGTGGGTGGTTGAATGAAGTTATTTTTTTAAAACTTTTTTGACACACATTTCAACACCCTTGTGAAATAATTTTAATTAGAAAACTATAATGGTTATAATGTAATTATTGGTGTTAGGAAAAAAAAAATGGGTACCCCTCCTTTTCTCTTTGTATAGTAGTATAGATAATAATAAATAATTTTACATGAATAATCTAATAACACATGCAATATTTGAAATAAAAGACAAAAGCAATTGAACACAAGTTTCATGCTATATCACGGCCGAAAATGTTGGAAGTTTTCTACCTAAAACTTCAAATTTCAAAATTATGAATCATGAATAGTGAATTGTATTGAATATTGAATAGCATCGGATTGTATGAAACTCAAATCAACTTATGAATTGACCAATTCTTACAACCATGCGACCTAATTGCACCCACCACCATATGAAAATTGGAAAAGCCTATGAAACCTTAGTGCTCATTGTTTTATTGTTCTCCCCCTTTTTAGATGATGGCATCTAAGCATCTCTTAGTGATCTTCTGTTTTTTACTACTTAGACATAATTCGTATACTATCTGAGAAACATCTATTTTATGATTTCTAGAAAATTTTGTTTTTAAAAGCAAGGGATTTCCTTTTAAGATGGGTTGTGTGTATTAGTTTTATACATTTTCTCTGGTTTTATACTACTACCATAAAGTTTATAAATGTGTAAACAAAATACCTCACACTATTCTGTGTTGAAACTTGAAATATTTGTGTCTGTATGTCTTTAAATCCAATAATTGCATTCATACTTTTATATAGCTAAAAAGATGATCTTTGTAACTAAAAAGATGATCTGGAATGGTTCTATTTAGAGAAATGTGTATTCCAAACTGATGCTTTAAAATCGTGAACTTTTACGTTCTGAAAGAACATAAAAATGGCCTTATGGGAAGAAGTATGGTGTGGCCTCCTACTTATCAAAATGTTTTCTTTCATTCATTTTACAAATATGAACGAGGCTATTCAAATTCAAATGACAACCGTGTTCTTTCATTCATTTTACAAATTATGAACGAGGCTATTCAAATTCAAATGACAACCGAACATAAAAGATACTATTTCGCCAGAATTGTTTAAGCCGACTATAACCCCTCTTATCACTAATCATCAGAATTTCTGTATAGTTATATATATCCCATATATAATGGGAGAGGCTCTTAGGTGCACTGGATAAGTGCACTGACCCAGTGCACTTGGCTTTTAAGCCCAAAAAATCCGCGGGCTGCCCCACGCCACGTCCCGCCGCCCCACTGATTCGCGAGTTATTTAGGCTTAAAAGCCCAATGCACTGGGTCAGTGTACTTAGCCAGTGTGCCTAAGAGCCTCTCCCTATACACACACACACACACACACACACACACACACACACATATATATATATATATATGATGGATTTGGTTTGCAGGTGTTCCATGGACAGAAGAGGAGCATGGACTGTTCCTACTCGGTCTCAAGAAGTTAGGTAAAGGAGACTGGCGAGGAATATCACGCAATTTTGTGACATCGAGGACTCCTACCCAGGTAGCCAGCCATGCCCAAAAGTATTTTATCCGGCAGAGTAATGGCACTTCTAGAAGAAAGAGAAGGTCCAGCCTTTTCGACATGGTTCCCGATATGGTTTGTCTCGTTTCTCTTCTTCACTTTCGCATGAACCACACCCATATGCCATACCCCAAGTGTTTGCATACACATACAAACCCTAAGATGTGTTGGTTCACCATTTGCATTAAACACAGTAAGCATATAAAAAGTTTTTTCTTCAAAACTTTGAGCAGAGCAGATTTTTTTTTCAAAGCTAGGTGACAGCCGGTCAAACTTTCTTTGTTAGGGTTTTAACCCTATCTAGCACGTGTCAGGGTCTATTTGGGATTGCGGAAAGTAGGATCTGATTCAATGTCAATCTCACTTTCTATCTGGCTTTTATGAGAGCCGAGGTTATATTGGTTTGACAAAAAATCAGTATTAAGAGATAGAGACCGTGCACTGACTCTAATGTAAGAATTGGACATTTAGCAAACACTTGAGTTTACATAAGTGAACCACATAATTTGTTATTTGCCTTCCGAAACTGCCCCTCAGAGATGAAAACAGAAAATAAGGAGTTACACAAATACGCCAAAACTAGGATCATATCTACGAAACTTTTGTGCAGATTTTCACTCTGCTCAAAAGGTAGGGAAGAAATTATTACAGAGAACGTCGATATCCACCCTTGAATAAATAAAATTAGGCCACATACAAGTGTGGAAATTACAAAAACACCCATAAAAAGATTTGCTGAGTGGGGGTGCATAAAACTATCAGGCCATTGCAAGTAAATACGCAGAATTGATTGCAAACATTTTGATTATTATATTATTTGTTTGTCAGACCACAGATCCCCCACCGGTGCTAGAAGAGCAGTTCATGCTTCCTCCTCCAGCAGTAGAAATTGACAAATCAACGTTGCTACCTTCTCTAAATCTCTCACTAAATCCTAAACTCGAATACATGGAAACCAATTCCCTTGAATTGGTTGAAGGCGGCAAAGAAACTACAACCCTATCCGATGATATACCACTAACAGCTCGTTCATTCTTTCCACTTTATCTACCTCATCCATTATCCTTGTGGCCAAACGAACCCCCTTTATCAATGTGGCCAAACACACTCCCTCACGAAGAAGAGAAAGGGGCAGAGACATCTCATCATCGGGTCCTAAAGCCGACTCCAATACTTCCGAAAGAACGTGGCAATGTTGATGAACTTGTGGGTATGTCCCAACTGAGTCTCGGAGAGACCAAAGCTGGCTTTAGAGAGCCCTCTCCTCTCTCCTTGAAATTACTAGGAGCACCCTCAAGGCAATCAGCATTTCACGCGAGCACTCCAGTCAATGGGTCAGTTTGAACGGAGAAATTGTCTTATGTGATTGTGTGATGCACATTAGGATTTTGACTAGTGAGTGGGTCCTACAATGTTGAAGAAACCACTGTGGCCATCACACTGCATGACAGTTATTAGTACGTGCCTACGTGGGATAATTTCCAGCTTGAATGAGTGAAGGGGCTGTTATTTTTTTTCCGTTTATTTTTTTTTTAGTTTTAAGCTTATATTTTGTATAACTATACTCTGTTTTAGGAAGGTGTTTTTGTCTTTGCTTAATCTTCTTCATGTCATGTTATTTGTGATACTTAACAAGCAGGTTAGGTTTAATCGGTTGAAATATTTATTCATTCTAATTGTAAAATAGAATTATAAATTATTGGATAAACATATACCCTCTTTCTCTTACTTTTTTTTTCCCTCAATTTTATTGTTCCTTTATTAGCCAGATTTGCTGGTTTTAGTCAATCTTCATGTGAGAGGGCTCAATGTTGGTGGTCTACTTTTATTACATCATAAAGTTCTCTTTGTACAAGGGCTCTATTTGGAAAATATGGTAGAAATAAATTTAAGACTATAAAATTTGAAGTCATCCTTTTCATCTTTTCTGGACTTTCTATTACATTTTGAAAGTTTATACCATGGAGGAAAAAAACAAAAATAAATAAAAAGTAGGAAAACATGGGAAAGAGGCAAAGAGCTCGTTTGAGATAACTTTTTTCCAAGTTTGAGTTTGCATAATTCCAAACTAAAATTTCAACCATTTGACATCAACATAGTTCCAGCAATCAACAAAAACAAAAGGAGGTCTTGGAAAAGCAACGAAAAAAATGTGGCAAGATATAGAAAATTCAAGCTTGCAAAAAACCACCTGAACAAAAAACCAATCACCCTTCTTTATACCCCCCCATCTCATCTGGAATCACCACTCTTCCAGGAGGCTTCCAGACAGCAGCCTTTTTGATACCCTTTCTACCAAATGCCTTGAGCTTCAGTGGCTGCACATTTGAAACACCACTTCCAGACAGCAGGCTTGACTTGTCTTTTTGATACCCTTTCCACCAAATGTCTGGTAGCTGTGCACGCACTGCTTGTGATTGTGCGTCCAAATTAAATACGATTTGAACTACAATCAAATACAGAAACAAACTTTCATTACTAAATGAATGTCAGCCCCTATCTGTATCCTTGTGCGTCCTTCAATCAGATAATGCTAAATGCCATATCTTCCATGCCAATGCCATTTTTTAGTATTGTTACAGTGTCAAATGCTATAATTTGACATTTCTGCTCCAATGCTAAATGCTATACCAAATACTATTTTTTTTTGGCCCGCCGTAAATGACTTCTCCCACCTTGTTGATTGTTGAGTGTCTTCCATTTTCTTGTAAAAAATTAGTGTACAATATATTTGACCAAAAACAAATTGAGCACAATACAAATTGGATGTAAAAATGAGCATATTTATAACAAATTGAGAGTTATAGCCGTTACAAACAAGCACACTGTATTCAAAAAAAAATTTATGACCGTTGGCCCCCAACAGCTCTTTTTTTTGTAAAAAACATATTATGGCCGTTGGTTCCCAGTGAGAAGTCCATCCGACTGATTTTTTTCAAACACAAATTCTGACCGTTGGGCATTTGGCAGCTGCTATTGTGGCTGCTATATTTGAGATCTTGTTTGACAATGCTATATTTTGGCAGCCCTTATGACACTGCATTGGAGCTCAACTATGCCAAAACCCCTGCCAAATTTAGTATAGCAGCTGCTTTGGCAGCTGCATTGGAGATGGCGTAATAGCCCAATCAATCGCATAAATCTTCACTTTTCAGAATCATCATTTCTTTTTTTATGTTTTTGCAGGCTCTGTACGTATAAGAGTGTAAAGGGGCTAAGGGCTAGGGGCTTGCCGGCTTGAGGGTATAAATGTCATTTCCTTGCTCCGTTAAAAAACTTAACCGTCCCACTTAGTCAATAGTACATGGGGTAAGTGTTAGTACAAAATAAACTACAGGAGTTATGAGAAATGGGTAGAACTACGGGGTAAAAGGTATTTTCTCCTAAATTTAATTTACACACACGACTATAAATTTAATGAATAATGCTAGGCACACCTTCAACCACATCCCAAATCACAAATTTTGTGACACATCTTTTGAGTTATGTCTCAAAAGTTGTGTGAATAGGTGTGTCCTAAACTTTACCCAAACCTATAATGGACAGGTGACAACAGTTTTCTACCAAAGCTAAAACGATGTTGTCAACCATGCCCTATATATAGCCATATGCAGTAAAAAAAAAAGGGCCTATTACACTGACCTTCCTTGAGGTATGTGACAATCAAGGATGGATCTAGGGGGGGTGAGGGGGGCAGTACAATCAAGGATGGATCTAGGTGGAGCGACTGCCCCCCTAGATTTGGCAAAAAAACACTTAATTATACTAGTATTATTCGTAAATACACGTTCTTGCCCCCCCCCCCCCCCCCCCCCCCCCCCCCCCCCCCCCCCCCCCCCCTAAATTTTTTTCTACATTATTAACCTTGCCCCCCTTTAGATTTTTTTTTAAAAAAAACTGATGTGTATATGTAATTTTTGAAAAAGTTTGGTGTATTTATAAATGTAAATTCTGAATTTAGTTTACAAATTGCTCAATACCTTGTTGATTCAAATAGTTTGATTTTTCTCTCCTTATATAGTTATTTTATTATCAAAAATGTATAAGTAAACGCCAAAAAAATTTCTTTCAGGGGCGCTGCCCCTGAACCCCCGTATGTTTTCGCCCCCCCTTAGACTAGATTCATAGATCCGTCCCTGATGACAATTACAGGTACCTCCCCCTCTAGTTTGGAAAATAACACTCACCTCCCCTCTACTTACTTTTTGAGTATAAAATTACCAATTTACCCCTTATCTCATTATATATTTATATGTGTGTGTGTGTGCATGTATTTGTGTGAGTGTGTGTGCGCGCACGCATTAGATAAAATTCTATATACATTAGCAAATTTTACAGATTTAAATTTATAGTATTTAACCCTAACTTTATAAAAAATTTGCAGGTCGAACAAAGAATTTTATAAAAATTTCAAATTTAGGTTTTATAATCTTTAACCTAACTTACAATAGTCTACAAATTTAGTTTTTTAATATTAAGCCAATCACTTTTTTGTCCAAGTAATAGGTGAAAGAAATTTGGGAAGCATAGCATTACCCTTTTATTTATAAATATCAATAATAATTTAAAAACATAAAAAAAAAATCATCAACAAAATTATCTACTACCACTTTAAAATGAAAAGAATAATAACAATAATGGGAAAAAAGAAGAAGAACATCAACAAATTTTTTAAAAAAATGAATGTTCTATTGCATTTTCGTCCGCTTTATTATTATTATTTTTTAAAAAAAACATGTTCAGTGGAGTCTTACATACTAGGGCAATGACCGTGCAAGGCGTGTACTAATTAAGTTTCATTGAAGCAGCTTATTTACAATGTTGGGAGCAAGTTCACAATTTTAAAAATGTAAAGCAGACAAAAATACAATATAACTATTCATTTTTAAAAAAAAAACAAAATTATTGACTTTTTTTTTCATTATTGTTATTATTCTTTTAATTCTAAATTCGTAGTAGATAATTTTGTTGATGATTTTTATGTTTTTTTTTTAATTTTACTGTTGATATTGATTTGGTATATACTAAAATTTTGTTGATGATTTAAAACTTTTTTTTTTCATAATTGTTATTTTTTTCATTTTTAAAAGGTAGTGGATAATTTTTTATATGATTTGTTTAAGGGTATTACAGTTACTTTCAAAATGGATGAGAGGTGAGTGTAATTTTTGAAAACACAGGGGAGGTCCCTATAATTGTCAGATACCTCACCTCCCGTCAACCTATTTTTTGAGTGTAAGATTACCAATATACCCCTTATCTCATTATATATATATATATATATATGTGTGTGTGTGTGTGTGTACGTGTATGTGTGTATTTGTGTGTGTGTGTGTGTGCGCGCGCACGCGGGCATTAGATAAAATTATACATACATTAACAAATTTTACAGATTTAGATTTATAGTATTAAGTCCTAACTTTATAAATATTTGCAACTCGAAAAACAAAATTTTAAAAAATTTCAAATTTAGGCTTTATATTCTTTAGCCTAAACTTGCAATACTTTACAGATTTAGGTTTTTAATATTAAACCATTAAAATTTTTATCCAAGTAGTAGGTGAATTATATTAGAATATTTATTTAAAGTAATGACATGCTTCCTAAATTTTAAATCTCAAATGATGTCAAAGTGAGACTACAGTTGAACCACTTTAACATCACAATCAATCAAAATCAACTGAGTCCACTGTCATATGTGTTGCGAAATACTTTTGGAAAAGAAATTTGGGAAGCGTAACATTACTCTTTTATTTATAAATATCAATAATAATTTAAAAACATAAAAAAATTATCAGCAAATTATCTCCTAACACTTTAAAATGAAAAGAATAATAACAATAATGAAGAGAAAAAAAAAAACAGAAAAAAAACATCAGCAATTTTTTTTTAAAAAAATGAATAGTTATATTGCATTTTGTCTGCTTTATTTTTATTTTTTTAAAAAAAAAAAACATGCTCAGTGGAGTTTCATATATATATATATATATATATACTAGAGCAATGCTAGTGCAAGGCGTATACAAACTAAGATTCATTGGAGCAGCTTATTCACAATGTTGAGCAAGTTCACACTTTTAAAAATATAAAGCAGGCAAAAATATAATATAACTATTCTTTTTAAAATATATATATATATATATATATATTTGTTGATGTTTTTTTTTCATTATTGTTATTATTATTTTTATTTTAAAGTGGTAGAAGATAATTTTGTTAATGATTTTTATGTTTTTTTAATTTACTGTTGATATTTAAAAAAAAAAATTAGTAAAGACTTGATTTGGTATATACAGAAATTTTGTCAACGATTTTTTAAACTTTTTTTTTTCCATAATTGTTAATATTATTTTTTCATTTTTAAAAGGTAGTGGATAATTTTTTTTGATGATTTCTCCAAGGGCATAACTAGGGGTGTTCACGGTCGGTTCTCGGTCGGTTTTTCTCGGTTTTTCCACATAAAAAAACCGACCAATAGCCTCGGTTCGGTCGGTTCGGTCGGGGTTTTGGGGTGTTTCGGTCGGTCGGTTCGGTTTTCTTCTTGAACTCTAAGTTTGAAAACCGACCGAATGCCCTCGGTTTGGTCGGTTCGGTCGGTCGGTTTCGGTCTCGGTTTTTCTTGTACACCCCTAGGTATAACAGTTATTCTCAAAATAGAAGAGAGGTGAGTGTAATTTTTGAAAACACAGGAAAGGTCCCTATAATTATCAGATACCTTAAGGAAGGTCAGTGTAATTTGCCCTACTTTTTAAGCATTACCTCTAACAAAGAATTTTATTTTATTTTATTTTGTTTTGTATATGAGGACTTTTCGCAAAGAAAGTTTCAATTGTGTCCTTTAATGAATAACTTTTGCTCACAGGGGACTCAACACTAATTAACCTTAAAAAGGAAAAATAAAAAATAAAAAACATAAAAACAAACCGGCCCTAGGTACATAGCCGTATATGTAAAAAATTAAAAGTCGCTAGAAGGAGGGCTTGAACCTCCGACCTTGTGGTTAACAGCCACACGCTCTAGCCAACTGAGCTATTCCAGCTTGTCTTGTTGGATCTTTCCACACTTAATTACTAGAATTGTCTTCATGTGGTTGTTTTGCATCACTTCATAAGGCATTCGATCAGATGTGAATGCAAGTGACTGATTCACTTTGAAATTTGACATTTCAAATTAAATTTTTGGTCAACTTTTTTTTTTTCTTCCAATATGTGGGTTTTTAAAAATATATATATATACATATACATATATATATATATATATATTTGTCTTGACGATACTCATGGTTTAAGGCATTTTTTTTATAAAAAAAAAAAAAGAGTTACTAAGACATGGAGTCGAGTGGGAGACATAACCATAGAATACTTGTCAAATTCTGAAGGATAAGCCGAACGATCATCCCTTGAGGCCTGAAGGTTTAGTCTGGCCTCCATTTTAGTGCTTCGCTTTTTTTAAAACACAATTTTATATTAATTCATTTGGTAACTAGTTTATAAGTTTTGTAAAAATTAAATTTAAGACTTTTTTGGGGAGCTTTTAAAAGCTCAAAGTTGCTTTTTTTGTTTCATAGTTGTTGATTTTTTTTTTTTTTTTTGACGAGTAATGTGTCACTTGTATAAAATTATCAACTAACTTAATAATAAATTTCATAAACCACTTTTAAAAAGTCATGTGAGGGGCCAAACTAAGCCTAAGTATGGTCAATGGCTTAGTCAGCCATATTAGAAGAGAAGGAAACACATGGACAAACTTGTGAACCTAAGTGTGAACTATAAACTCCTATGTGACTTTTAGAAATCCTATTAAATGTAGTCCACTAGCCTTCTATATTAGTTGGACTCTACTAACTATTTAGCCAATAGAATATTATCCCAATTAATATATATATATATATATATGTATGTATATATATATATAAAAGATATACGTTATTAATTGTTCAGAGAACCAATGATTGAATGGTTCATCTTTCAACAGTTATTAAATACGAGGCTTTTCATATTCAGTAATTATGAAAGTCATTACTATTCGAAAACCGTCTTTATGACAGTCATTAATAGGCCCTCTTCTCTCCTTTATAAAAAGTACACCCTACCCCTTGAAAGTTAACCTCAATCAATTATAGAAATAAGGGTGTACATAACTAAGAGACAGAGAGAAGAAAGTGAAGCCTAGAATAAAGTGCAATCTAAGGGGTTCCAATTCTGTCTCTACCAATATCAATGTCGAATAACGATATGTAAAATTATATTTGATTTCTTAAGATATATTATATTCAATATCTTGGCATATAAAATTTTTTTCCGCATGATAGTCTTTATGAATAATAGTCTTATAGTTGGTATCAGAACAATCGTTTTGAATATATGCATCTTAGTATAAAAGATTAATATCGTCTGTGCGAAATTGGAATCAAATGTTGAGGCTAGAAATCTGTTCATAAAATTATATATATGTTCATATATACATATGTCTTACAGTACGTATGTATGTTCAAGTAATGTCTTGGAATTTGGTTCACTAACAGCCAAAATAAATGAATGTGGCCTTGTTACTGTAAACAACTCTTGTGTGATAGAGTCATTGACTTGTTTACTTTTGATCCATAAAAGTTCAACCCATAACATTTTATTGATATGGACCACATGATATATAAATTTTCGTTCGGAAAAATCGTGGACATTGTCCTGTCATATTCTATTATGTGAATATTCATTGACACTTTGATTGATGTATGCATATGAAAATAGTTGCATGGTTGGGTAATATGCATAGAAAAGAATTTGTGTTTATTCCAATTATATTGACTTGGAATCAACTACCTATTATAAAAGTATGTACATTACTGTGCAGAATCTGATTGAAATTATTTTGGGTATATACATGGTTGGCTATTGTACACATGATTAAAGTTTTCTGCTTATGATTTGCTTATTTCTATCAGTGTGTATATACAGAAAGAGTATATCATAGTGAAAGTTGCTCACCCAATTTACCTTTGAATAAAATTTGTCATGGGATTAATATTGGATTATGTGATATTTAGAGTTATTGTTAATTCTTTGTCATTGAAAAGTTTTTAATCACATGAAAGAAATTTTAAATTTGTTATGGAAGTGATTAAGTAAATAAATTACAAATTTAGCAATTAAATAATAACTCTAATAAAAGTGATAGAAAAATATACAATTTTAGAGTTATTGCTTAAAGTAATCATTGAACAGAAAATTCAATCACATAAAAGAAAATTTAGAAAATTATTTATTTTTATTAAATTAGTAATTGAATTAGTAAATGATGACTTTAGCAATTAAATAAATAACTCTAATAAAATGTTAGAGAATATTATGGGTTAGTTTTGTTTTCATAGGGTTTGTTAACTTGGTAGTCGCCAAAGTGATCTAGGTTAGTGAGCCTTATGAATATAAAACTACATTAAAGATTAGTTAATAAGAATGACATAAAAGATAATAATATTCTCAATGGCAGTCATAGTTGGGAGATTGGGACTAGCCCAAAGGAGAGTCACTTTCAACTAACTATGAACTGGATAGGGTAATGTAATTTGTGTTACTGAGTAGTTTAGAATTGGATACCCAAAGATAACATGACTAACTATTAGGTGACATAAATTACATTAGACCTATATAGATGATAATATTTTGCACCTATAGAGTGGACACTAGATATGCTATGGTTTCGCCCAAAGGAGAAACTGTAGTGATGTCAATAGTTCATCTGTTTAGAGTTTATAATTCTATATTAAAGATAGACTCAAGGCCTTAACGTGAGCATTGTCCTATTTTAGTAACTGTTCCCACTTCGTTGCACACTCATGCATCTAGCATTCCAACTCTTAATGGGCCAACTTTTTCAGAATGGTATGAATAAGTCCAATTCACACTAGGTGTGTTAGATCTTGACATGGCACTGTTGGTTGACAAACCTAAGGATGTTACTGCTGACAGTACTGTAGTACAGGTTGACATTGTGAAAGCCTGGGAGAGATCGAACAGACTTAGTTTTATGTTTACGAGGATGACCATAGTTAATAACATTAAGACTTCTCTTCCTCAAACTAATAGTGCATTGGTACTTTTGACTACTGTTAAAGGACGTTTTAAATCAGCAGATAAGTCACTAGCAGGCACACTTATGGCAGAATTAACTACTGTCAAATATGATAGTAATAGAGGGGTTCAGGAACATATCCTCTATATGACTGACAAAGCTGCAAAATTAGGAGCACTAGGAATGCAAGTGGATGAATCCTTCTTAGTACAATTTATTCTCAACTCACTCCCTTCTCAGTTCGGCCCATTCAAAATTCACTATAATACTCATAAAGACAAGTGGAATTTGAATGAGTTGACTAGTATGTGTATTCAAGAGGAAGTGAGATTAAGGAAAGAAGGACCCCACTCTATGCTAGTTGTAACTCATGAAGCTAAAAAGAAAGGAAAGTCTGTGAAAGGAAAGAGGATTCCACCAAAGAAAGGAGATGGACCTGGGAAAAGTAGCCAAGGCCATGGAAAGTTTTTTGTCACATGTTCTTTTTGTGGCAAGAAAGGACATGTGAAAAAGGACTGCAGCAAGCGTAAAGCTTGGTTCGAAAAGAGAGGTATCGATCTTTCTTTTGTATGTTATGAATCAAATCTTACTGAAGTTCCTTCTAATACTTGGTGGATTGACTCTGGGGCCTTAACTCACATAACAAATTCAATGCAGGGATTCCTTACAACCCGGAACCCGAAGGAAAGTGAACGATTCTTCTATATGGGGAACCGTCTCAAAGCGGAAGTAGTATTTATTGGAACCTACCGCCTACTCTTGGAGATAGGTCATCAGATGGATTTTATGGACACTTTTTATGTACCTTCGATTTCTAGGAATTTGGTTTCTCTATCCAAATTAGATGTTACTGGATATTCTGTTTTATTTGGTTGTGCGAAACTTAGTTTAATGTATAACTCTATTATGGTTGGTTCTGGTATTTTATATGACAGTTTTTATAAAATTTCCTTGAATCATGAGTTTGCACAATCTTTAAGAGCCCTGCATTCGAATGTTGGTTCAAAATGAGGTCTAATTAATGAAAACTCTTCAATCTTGTGGCATAAAAGACTGGGGCATATCTCCAGAGATAGAATTGAGAGATTAGTGAAAACTGGGATTTTGGATCACCTAGACTTCACTGATTTTCAAGTGTTTGTGGAATGTATTAAGGGAAAGCAAACCAAACACACTAAGAAATGTGCCACAAGAAGTACTAAGCTTCTTGAAATAATTCATACAGATATTTGTGGACCACTCTCCATTCCATGTTTTGCTGGAGAGAAGTACTTTATCACCTTTATAGATGATTATTCTTAATATGGTTATGTATATCTAATACATGAAAAATCTCGGGCCGTTGACATCCTTGAGGTGTTCATTACTGAGGTCGAGAGGCAGTTAGATAAAAAGGTTAAAATAGTAAGATCTGATCAAGATGGTGAGTTCTATGGTAGATATGATGAGACAGGTCAAAATCGTGGCCCATTTGCCAAATTTCTTGAAAAGCATGGCATTTGTTCTCAATACACAATGCCAGGTATGCCACAGCAGAATGGAGTTGCTGAAATGCGTAATCGTACTCTTTTGGATATGGTTAGGAGTATGATGAGTTTTTCAACTATACCTGATTCATTGTGGGGTGAAGCATTAAAGACTGCAATGTATACCTTGAATAGGGTTCCTAGTAAGGCTGTCCCAACAACTACTTTCGAGTTGTGGACTGGTAGGAAGCCTAGTTTGAGACATTTATATGTTTGGGGTTGTCCAGCAGAGGCAAGGATCTTCAACCCACATGAGAAAAAGTTAGATTCAAGGACCATATCTGGATGTTTCATTGGTTATCCAGATAAGTCCAAAGGGTACAAATTTTATTGTCCTAACCATAGTACGAGGATTGTGGAAACCGGTAATGCCAGATTCTTAGAGAATGGCGAAGTTAGTGGGAGTGATGAATCAAGAAAGGTTAATCTTGAGGAATTAAGAGTGGATATCCCACCACCCTTTCCTCCTTGAAAAATTGTTGTTCCTCTAGCTATTCAACCAGTTGAGAGAAATGAACAACATAATGGAAATGATTCACCACTTCATGAGGATGTTGCCATTGAAAATAATGTACTACCACCACAACCGGCAGTTCTGAGGAAATCTTAGAGGGAAAGGAAATTTGCCATTTCAGATGATTATGTGGTGTATCTACAAGAATCTGATTTTGACATTGGGATTTATAAGGATCCGGTTTCATTTTCACAAGCCATGGAAAGTGATAATTCTAGTAAATAGATCTATGCTATGAATGAAGAGTTGAAATCAATGGACCAGAATGGTGTCTGGGATCTCGTTGAATTGCCTAATAATTGTAAGAAAGTCGATTGTAAATGGGTCTTTAAGACCAAGCACGATGCTAAAGGCAATATCAAGAGGTAAAAGGCTAGACTTGTGGCTAAAAGTTTCAGTCAGAAAGAGGGCATTGATTATAGAGAGACCTTCTCTCCGGTATCTAAGGACTCATTTAGAATTATTATGGCACTTGTAGCTCATTATGATCTAGAGTTACATCAGATGGATGTGAAAACTGCCTTTTTAAATGGAAATTTGGATGAGGATATCTACATGGAACAACCTGAAGGGTTCACAAAGTAAGAAAAAGAACATTTGGCTTGCAAATTAAAGAAATCCATTTACGGTCTTAAACAAGTTTCCAGGCAATGATATATAAAGTTTAATGATACCATTACTGATTTTAGATTTAAGGAAAACACTGTTGATCAGTGTATTTATCTAAAGATCAGTGGGAGCAAGTTTATCTTTTTGGTCTTATATGTGGATGATATTTTGTTAGCCAGTAGTGATCTTGGTTTGTTACACGAAACTAAGGAATATCTTTCTAAGTACTTTAAGATGGTTGATATGGGTGAGGCATCCTATTTCATTGGCATAGAGATCTTTAGGGATCGATCTCGAGGATTGCTAGGACTGTCTCAGAAAGGTTATATCAATCGAGTCTTGGAAAGATTTAATATGCAGCTATGTTCAGTCAGTGATGCACCAATCATGAAAGGTGACAAGTTAAATGAAAGCAGTGCCCTAGGAATGACTTAGAAAAGGAACAAATGAAGAAAGTTCCATATGTATCAGCTGTGGGGAGCTTAATGTATGCTAAGACTTATACCAGACCGGATATTAGCTTTGCAGTTGGAATGTTAGGTACATATCAAAGTAATCCAAGAATGGAACACTAGAAAGTAGCAAAGAAGGTTATGCGATATCTTAAAGGGACGAAGGATTATATGCTCACATATAGGAGATCGGATCAGTTAGAAGTGATCAGGTACTCAGACTCGGATTTTGGTGGTTGCTTATATAGCAGAAAGTCTACATTAGGTTTTGTGTTTCTGCTAGCTGGTGGAGCAATCTCGTGGAAAAGTGTGAAGCAGTCCATTATTGCTTCATCCACGATGGAGGCCGAGTTTGTGGCATGTTTTGAGGCTACGAGTCATGCTTTATGGTTGCGGAATTTTATTTCAGGACTTGGTGTTGTTGACTCTATTGCCAAGCCACTGAAAATTTATTGTGACAATACCGCAACAGTTTTCTTCTCTAAGAATGGAAAGTATTCTAGTGGTTCCAAGCACATGAAAATGAAGTACTTGGTTGTTAGAGAAAGAGTCCAGAAACAGCAAGTGTCAATTGAAAATTTGAGCACTACTCTTATGATTACTGATCCATTGACTAAGGGATTAGCTCCAAAGACATATAAGGAACATGTTGTAAGGATGGGTCTTTTGAGTAATCAATGATGTAAATGATGGATATTTCAGTTGTAGTGTAATTGACACTTATACGCAATTAAAGTTTGTTTCTGTTATTTCTTGTTTTCAATTATGTGTGCACAATTTATGTTTGATTGTTTGATAAATAGGAAATGTCTTAACAAGACACATTACATGGGCATTACAGAATAATAGACTAAGGTTAGTACATGTTATTAATGGTGTGGTGCATGAAAGGGAATACGACACAAATGTTGTACAACCGCTATGACTCACATTAATAGTCTATACTAATCTCAGTATGACAGTAACTAAAAGTTTGGGCGTATTGGCTAATTTTGGAAATTGTGATCACGTATTAAAGTTTTATATGTGGAATCCAACTAAGTCAAGTATCATAATCGGTCTAGTGGACCAAGTGGGAGAATGTAAATTTCTATGTGACTTTTAGAAGTCCTATTAAATGTGACCCACTAGCCTTCTATGTTAGTTGAACTCCACTAACTATTTAGCCAATAAAAGATTGTCCAATTAATATATATATGTATGTATATATATAAAAGATATACGTTATTAATTGTTAAGAGAACCAATGATTGAATAGTTCATCTTTCAACAGTTATTAAATACGAGACTTTTCATATTCAATAATTATGAAAGTCATTACGTATTCCAAGACCGTCTTTATGACAATCATTAATAGGCCCTCTTCTCTCCTCTATAAAAGGTACACCCTACCCCTTGAAAGTTAACCTCAATCAATTATATAAATAAGGGTGTACATAACTGAGAGACAGAGAGAAGAAGGAGAAGCCTAGAATAAAGTGCAATCTAAGGGGTTCTAATTCTGTCTCTACCAATATCAATGGCGAATAACGGTATGTAAAATTATATTTGATTTCTTAAGATATATTATATTCAAGATTTTGGTATATAAATTTTTTTCCGCATGATAGTCTTTATGAATTAAAGTCTTACATGAACTAGCTTGATTGTTTTGTTAAACTTGATAACCCCTAGTACCCTTTTGCTCCCCTTGTTAGCTAACAGTATAGGTGTTTGCTTCTCTCGAGAAATCTAGTTCTGTTTATATTTCCATCTTACCAATATATATGCATAGTTCACTTTACAAAAATCTATTTCACATTACGTCAATATATTTTGGTTTGAATGAGAGAGTCTATTTTACAGACATTAGTGTGAGAGCAGATTTAAAAGGAAAAAAAAAATAGTTAAAGATTAACCACAAGATTGAATAAATCTCAACACCTAATAATTAAATAATGGTAAGTAGATTTTTCAAAATATCAATATTTAATAAATTTGAGAAAAAAATGTTAGTTTCTTTAATCTTTAGAATACAAACAAACCTCCTCTCCAAAAAAAAAAAAAAAAGAATAGAAACAAAACTTCAACCCAATTTTGGAGTTATTTTTCATTTGGTGCGAGACACTTTGATGATTGGGCAACATCATTACTAGCTAAGACTCCATTTAATTTGAGGATTTGGTAAAAGAAAGAGAAAGGGAAAAGGAACAAACATTTACCTTTCCTTAACCTTAAAGGCCACGTTTGTTTCACGGGATTGGGGGTATGATTAGGAGGGATTGGACTAATAGTCCATTTTAATTGAATTGTTCGGTGTTTGGGTGAGCTTAAAAGGAGGGGACTAATAATCCTTTTTAACTAATCAGTCCCCCATATGGGGGACTATCTAATCCCAGGGGGGGTTGTGGTATAAATAGTCTCAGAACTAACAATTAAAATGGATTAATTGTCCAGTCCTGAGCTTGGCAGCCAAACATGACCTAAGTGGACTGATGGAATGCGCACGTACTTTGCACGTATAGTGCACGGTATCCAAGTTTATGAATATCATTTCATTTTGTTAGGCAGTTTTGATAATGCATGTAGGTGGTTATTGACCAGAAATGTTATTATTTCACAAAATAAGTTGAGTGTATGGTTAAGTAGATATAAATATGAATAGTAATCTGCTATGCTTTATAAAATTTCTCTTGACCGCCCGTCAAATTGTAGTCATACTTGTTAAATTTGATACATATTAAGAAAGCTATCATAATTGCTTCCCTTCTAAAGTTACATGAGGTAATTAGAACATTAGTTAGTGAAACTTCTAATTGTGCACTTTAATCTACGTTTCGAATATGCGGCATTCGTCATCCCATCATGAGTAAGCTTTTCTTTATACATCCTTTTATTGAAAAATAATTGATTATGGATCTGTTGCTCTAAACATTTTATCAATTGAAGATTTTCTTAATTTTTCTTGTTTTAGAGAACTTTGCAAGTTGATTACAGTTTGGTTGCACTAGACATTTTATCGGATAAAGTTTTTTCTCGACTCTTCCTGATCAAACAATTTTTTGATCTTGAATGGTGAACAAAATCCACTTTCTTCATCGTATCTCCAAGAGTGACATGGATATCTTTGTAGATTTTATTCATATAGGTCTTCATAATCAAGAATTCGTATATATTTTAGATCTACTTATCACATATGCTGAGAAAAGTAAATCGTATTTATCTAACTTGCTCATTTTTTTTCTTGCTAAACAATAATTTACGATGACCAAATGAGAAGATAAAGCCATATATACGATGGATGGATCGTATATATCTAAGTTTTTATTTTTATTTTTTGCTAAACAATAATTTACTTTGCTCTCAAGGGTTGTTTTTTTTTTTTTTCTCAAGTTGAAATCTCACTAATATAATCCAATCATTCGACCTTTATATTATGAAGTCAAGATAGTGTCAAAATAGATACTTACTATACTATTTTTCTATACTAGAATTTATGATGTTCGGTTCTAAGATTTTGACACTATCAAATTTCATTTGTTAAGGCAGCAACCGGCGTCAAATGTTTATTTGTTTAATTTATTTATTTCTATTATTAAATTCAGCCTCAGGATTTAATTTTTGCTTCCAAAATAGACAACTTCTGACTTGTTGGTGATGCTTTTCTTTTTTTTTTTTTCGCTAGTCAAAGTACATTAAACTACTTTTGGGGATACTAAGGTTCACCAAATTTGTACTAAAATTTGATGGTGGCTAACTAGAGTAATTCAATTCTTAGTCTATGTCATATATTTGTTTGGGTAAATTACCTTTTACCCCTCTATGGTTAGTCCATGTGACATATTAACCCCCTAGTAGTTTAAAATGCTACACATTATCCCCTTGAACGTATGCAGAAAGACAAAAGAGCCCTTCTCAGTATTACTGAGAGAGCATTGATAAACCAAACCAAATAACGTTATCAAAAACAAATTGGGAGATACGGTTTCTCCAATGGTGATTGAAGAAGCTGACTGAAGAACTCGAACATAGGAGGGGTTCAATTGAAGGTAGGGTTTGAAGACTAAAAGATCAAAGGTAAGGTATTCAGAATCGTTCGAATCACACAAAGGTATGTGTAAAACTTAGTGGAAAATTCCCAATAATCCTACTGACACAAAGGTAGGGAAATGTTTTCATAAATAGACTTTTGTTTTGCATTACAAAAATGAGCATAATGCCATTATTGTGGGGACCATATTGTTGTTTGATGGTTTTTTCAAACAAAAGTTATAGTTTTTCGAATATTTTTTCTAAGACATGGACCCCTACAATGTCTGTCATTTTAGGATTCTAAAATATCTGTTTATATTTGTTGTGATGCGAAATGGGAGAATTGTTTACAATTGATATGCACCATGGGGGCCACTTTGTTTGGAATCCACATCCATTGTATAAATATCGCACCCCGAATTTTGTCCTACTCAGGACGCGACGGGCTACTCAGTCAACACTCAAAGTTGTGGTCTAAAATAAGACATGATAGTCTAAGTAAAAAAAATAATAAATATAACTCAAGTGATTTAATTTATTTATATAATATAAAAGAAAAAGGATTACATCTATTACTTTTCTCTAACCAAAAAAAATATAGATACAATTATGTCCCAACTCTGAATCATGATTAGTTGACAGAAGGCCCAACTATGCTACCCGTCTCAATTGTTGCTTTCCTCTCACCTAAAAAAATATTACTAAATAATTTGTGAGCCACGTGCTCAGTGAGAAAATCCCATATAATATATTTTTTAGAAAATCAATTTGTAATTGTTGAGAAATTTTCTAAATAAGGAACTAAGAGTTAGTGAGATTTGAGTTAGGAATGATGGGTCGCAACCATTGTGATTGAATTCAAATTGATGAGTCGCAACTATTCAGATTTGGTTCAAAAGTAATTTCAAATCCATGGGTTATGTCCTTTAGACTAATAGTCACATGACTAATAGACACACATGTCTATGAAGGGACACCAACTTCTCTATATATAGAATGGCTCAATTCTCACTTATGATGTTGAATAGATCTCTCTCTTTCTTCCTTATGAAAAATTAGAAGTTTAAAATTTGTTGCTTTTCTTTACATAAAATACTTATTGTTAGATTCTGTTATCTACAGAAATAGAATGCTAGAAATAGATTTATTTCTTAGTGGATGTTTTGAACTATCTTCAATAGTATGTATTGCAGATAGGGTTGGCTTCGCTTTACATTGAATACATATTTGCAGAATACCCATTTGCACACCAAATTATGATTATAGTGGGGGCAAATACTGTATTTAGGAAAGTATTTTCGTACAGCCTTGAAGCATATTAATGTAGTACATTTTACTGCATTGTTTGTTGGTGGATTAGGAAGACAGAAAACAAATTTCCAATAATCTAAATAAAGTATTTTTGCGGATTCATCTTCAGCAAAGTCTCTGCACCAAAGGATAGTGATTTATTGCTTTTACCGATAAGTTATTTCTTCTCTAATATTTATTCAAGTCACAAGTCTTGTTTGTACGTAAAAATAATCGTGATCCATAGATTACAATCTTAGGAAATTATATGAAATCTATAAAATCTGAAATTTGGCAATGTGTTCCGACCGAAAAATCTTTTTCGAAATTTCTGGCAGATTCATAGTACTACTATATATTATTTTGAAAAACGAATAGGTTGTGTTTGTATAATATGGTCCCTATACACATGTTATTAATACACTGTATCAAATCGTTACATGGTCCTGTTGTTAAGTCTTATACCTGTTGCCCTCGATATATCCAGTTTGTAGACGTGACAAAATATCTAATCTGACAGATTATTGGTTTGAATCTGTTCTTGTATATTATTTGTAACGTGACCATAAGATTCATAACTTTTCGAAACTCGGTGTCCTTTCTCTTTTCGTAGAAGTCTGATATGCCATTTCATATATATAATATACATGTGTTTTGATTCATAAAACTTTGTACTGGAGAATTGCGATATATTCATGATTTAGTCATTAATTAGGTCATAATTTTAAATTGATTTAAAATTGTTGTATTACTTCGCAAATATTAGTATTGACTATCAGTTATTTATCAAACAGTCATCAATTAATTCATAATTTCCAAACCCGTGCAAATTTTTGGCACCCATTGATGCAAATAGTGAGTTTGGTATCCTTCAGATTGGACTCAAAAGGTGTAATTTATAACTCTGTATACATATATATATATATATATTGTTGGGATTGTGCCCTCAACCATTACTGTATGCATGAGACATTGACGTTTTATATATGGATACAGTTTACATTTCATTATGTATATTTTTCATGAGATGGTTGATGAAATCCTTAAGTATCATTGTAAGTAATTCGTGCATGTATTAGATACATACAAGTGAGATACGAATTACTATTATTTTATACTTAAAACTTGTCACAGTGGATGATGAGACTGGATATCTCATCAGGGATACATTGTAGCATGATTAACTACCATTAGATGGAATGATGAATCTCAATCACTAGAGTATGACTCTTAGTTAAACATGTTAGTGCTTATAGTGAATTGACGGACCATGAGATTCCTATTGACATACAAAACTGTCAACAGTCGATAGGAACTCATAACTTGTATAAGGTACGTGTTCTTAATCTAAAGACAATTATGGACACAGACTATGGATGTGACTGCTTTAACTTACTAATTAGTAAGGTCTTCAAGATCAACACCTGTGTATCTTGGGTAAGTCATATTCATAGGGTTGTGAACATATATTGCCGAGACAGAATCTACCCTCTGATATAGAGTAAGCATTCCCTTGAGAATGTCACCAAGTTGATTACTGAGAACTGCAATCTTGTTGATAAGTAGGTATCAACATGTTTGATAATCATAAGAGGTGAATGAAACTCAAGGAATGGAAGACATAAACATCATTTAGGTTGATAGTAACAGTTATCTGACTACCTGAATATGATTATGAATGCTGATGGTAGAAGGACATTAGTACATCATACAAGTCTAGTTATCGCTTCAGAAATGTTCTTTTACGTTGGAGTACAGTTATCATTATATAGCGGAGTTAACGTTAACTGACCAGCTGGTTGATTCGTTGATCAAAGAGTTTGATCATGGGAATTAATAACTGGTCAGAGCCCACAATAAAGAATCTAGGAGGTCCCACTCCTAGCTCTGCGAGAATACTTGGAAAGGCATGAAGAGCATGAACCAATCAATTGAAAGAGCTCCAATCAATTGATATTTCAACCGATTGAAATTGAAAGCTGTTTCAGTTCAATCGATTGAAAATGTTTTGATCAATTGAAAGTGGTTCAATCGATCGAACTAGGTTCGGTCGATTGAAACCTAAAGTCGGTTTAGAAACTTATAAATAGGAGGACTTGCGAGACAGAATGTTTTGCTCGTCTTTTTAAGAGTTCTCAAGGTCCATACTATTTATAGGTTTTCTAGCCTCTCATATCCTCTTTATAAGGGTTCCCACAAACCCAAGTGTAATAACCTGCATTTTCATTTATTTATCGGTACTTGCATTTCATATTTAAATTCGATTGTATTGTTTACTTTTATTTTTATTTCAATTCTCATGTGTTAAAATCTTATGACTTGCCTTACTTCATATTTGAAATTCTTATTGGGGTCAAACTGCGATTTTATAAAGTTTAGCAACACCTGTGTTAGATTTCAAAACTGTATTTCAAAACAGTGAAAAATATTTACTGTGGACTCAAACTGTATTTTTATAAAAACGAAAAATCATTTCCTACGTTAAAATGAATTTTCTGTATTTTTGTGGTGAACACCGCCCCCCGAAAATACCAGTTCATGTCCAAAACTGTCAGTGCCGCATGGAACTTCCACAGATTTTGGAAGTGATGTAAAGATAGATTTGACATACACTTTACTTTCCATTTATGGTAACTCATCATTGGATAAGGCATTGTTTGGGAATGTTTAACTTGTGTATGTTATGTTGTGCCATAAGCTAAGTCTTCCAAACACCCAACTTGACCCCTACATACCTATTCTTGACCTTTGGCTTAAACTTGGGACTCATAATCTGTGTAATATGTATATACATATGTATATATGCTGGGATTGAGAGTAATTAGGGAGTTTTGTTAAGACTAATTGAGTTTAATCTGTGAACTTAAAAATACTTGGGCTCTAAGTTGAGCAAACTCATTCTTCTTTATATACACCATTGACACACACATATATTCTACACATTTGGATCTATAGAGAGAAAAGAGAGAGCCTGAGAGTTTAGTTGCTGAATTGCTAGAGAGAGGAAGAACTTCTTCTCCAAAGCTTGAATAGTTGAAGCTTGGATTTCTTATTTGCTTAATCTTGATTCTTTCTCAACAACTTCTTCCATCTCTATCTCAGTGAGTATTCTAAACTCACTCTGAATGTAAATTCATGTTTGTTTGCTATTATTATAAGTGTAATGGTATTTTACCATTGATGATCTTACGTTGTTATCCATGGCTTGAAAAATCATGATCTTCCAAACTCAATCTAAATCTGTTTTTATGGATAATTATGAAAGACTATACATCATAGTTGCTATGTTTAAAGTTTTAGAGCTTAATTTATCCATAGGAGAAAGTATATTAGAAATTAAGTTTTGACAACTTTTAATTTTCATAAAATTTGAGAGTTATGGTTTGAATTATGTTAAATTGATTATATATTCTTAATCCTTGTTGAAAAACAAAGAATTTCATATATTACATGCCCTATTTGCTTCCAGATTTGAAAATGGGGACCCCTTAAAACTGAAACAGAGCAGTTCTGACGAAGAAGATGAAGACTCTGCAAAAACTTGCGCGCGCGAGCGGCCCACGCGCACGAGCTGTGTGAATTCCGGCAGTTAGAAAAGTTTTTATAAATAAAATGAAAAATGGGCATATCATGCGAGCGGCCCGCGCGCGCGAGCTGTGTGAATTCCGGCAGTTAGAAAAGTTTTTATAAATAAAATGAAAAATGGACATATCGCGCGAGCGACCTTCGCGCGAGTGTCCCGCGCGCGCGACTTCTGGCAGCTTCTAATTTTTGCTTGTTTTGTGTTAAGGAACTGTTTGGGTAATATTTTATGAACTGTTAAAGCTCCGTTTGGGAAATTTACTTAATCAGAATCCTATCTGGGTATATTTGGACGATTAAAACGTTGTATTACGACTTATCAATCTTCGTATGTACGTCGTTTATATAATACAATAACTTGCCTCATGTTTTAAAGTTTCATGACATACATGTGGTGTCAGTTGTACATGTATGGTGAGTGTGAATGTTGGTCAGTATGGAAAAGAGTAATGGACAGTGTGGTATGGTGAGTGCGATTGAGATTGTGTTGTGGACACTCCCTGGTAAGTGAGTACCAAAGTGTGTTATGTTTGAGATTGCAGCGAGGGTGTCTTTGAAATACGATGGTGGAAAAACTGGACACTCCCTGACGACCATGGTAGTGTCAAAGTGTGTGAAGCCGAACTTGGACATTCCCTGGCACCCATGGTAGTGCTAAAGTGTGGCCTACGGACACTCCCTGATACCCGAGTCTGGATATTGCGTGAGGGTTTCTCCGGTATTTGCATGGCGGATTAGGTAGTCAAAGTGTGAGGCAATGGACACTCCCTGGTACCCCGGACCAAAGTGTGAGGCAAACTGGACATTCCCTGGCACCGCTGTGCTAAAGTGTGGCTATCGGAGTATTTCAAAGATACTGGTGTGTGACAGTGGGTTGTTGGGTTTTGTCGAGCGAAAAGAGTCGGTAAGATGAGATGGTGCATTGTTCCCATACACGGTCACATATATGTGAATTATATCTTTTAAATAATATCGTGCTTGTTTCCTAAAATGAACTCCTTGTTTTAATGTAAACTTGTTGTATTAAATGAGAACTGGAAAACGGTAAATGAGTATGTTTTACATTCAATGTTATGTTTTTAATACTCACCAGCTTCTTGAAGCTGACGGCGTTGATGCGCCCTGGACATTCGTGTTTAGGCTTTTCAGGTTATGACTATGCTGGACCGTATGACTATGCAAAGTGAGAATCCCTGCTGGAAAGAGAGTTTACTTTTATATGTTTTAAGTTATGAACTGTTTTGTACTAAGGATGACTGTAATAGATATTAAGTTATTGTTTTGTTTTAAGGCGGTTTGTGCCTTTAGAGACACCGTGCTGTAATATGTAATAATTTAGAAAAAAATATTTGTAAGCTTTGATTGCTCTACTCTGATTTTGGTTTTATGTTGTTCAACGTTTGGGACGGAATCGATCCTTCAAACTGTCGCGACCTACGGGTCCATAAAGGAAATTAAACGCTTCCCATATTTATGCTACGTCGGGGCGTGACACCAAGTCTCTCCAGGAAGTGTTCAAGGAGTCATAAGGGTGAAGATTGCTTAGAGGAAGCTGCTAGACGTTGAACAAAGAGTTAATAATCAGAATTGGGTTCAAGACGTAAAGGTAACATGATACATCCCTCTTCCCTACACATCTATAGAGTTGGTAAGTAGTAGATCCGGTTCATCAATAAAGTTTCGAAACTGTTTTTCCACTGTGTATTAATTTAAGTTTTTCGAAACCTAAATTCCTTCATATATATGGTGTACGTGTGTTTGATTATGCATGTATGCATTGCATGTTTTAATGGTTAATCTATGTTTGGTTTGATTTGAGAATATTTGCTTACATCTAGATTGCATGTTATACATATAATTGACCTTTAATAAATTATAAGTCCTTTAGTGGATAAATCTGGATATGTATTCACATATTTTGACTTGTGTCATTTAGTGGTATAATACACATGCGGTCAGATTTGGAAACACCTCTTATTATAGTCAGTTAGGAAATATTTTGCGAGCACTTTAGAATCCCAAAATTAAGCACAATTTGCTGGAGCTGGTCTAGAGATGGTTCAACCCAAACTTGATGCGAGGTAAAGATTTGGGTTTTTATGAACTCCATTGACCCCCTTGGGGTTAGGACTTCTGCTTGTACCTAAATAAAAAGGTTGATTAATAAATTATTTTACAATTTCTTAATTAATAACTATTTGAAAAATACTTGAACTTAAATCATTGTCACATTGTACACACAACTTGATGGATTAGGTGTAGGGGTGAGCAATCGGTTGGTTCGGGTTTGAACCGAGAAGTTTGGGTCGGGTTAGTCGGGTTCGAATTGGACATTATGATACTGAAATCCGAACTGAAATAAAGTTCAAAATACAGTTCAGGCTCGAAATGGAAGTTCGAGTTCGGTTCAAAATTTTGGGTCTAGAGTCAAGACAGTCTAGATAGATTAAAATGCATTACAAATCTAGTGAAGTTCAAATGAATCAAAACACATATTAAAATGCATTAATTTCTGTGTAGCAAGACATACAAAAATGAAGTACAAAGCAATAAAAAATATCAAAAGCTAGCCTCAATCACAAACCAGAATCCCAGATCCAGAAAGTTCTATCAATCAATCTACTACTTAAAATCCCTAAAACAAATCTAGATCAATCGGTGTGAATACAGAATAGAGAGAGTGAGGAAGAGAGAGGGACTAGATGGTTTCAACGAACACACACACATACCTTATGACAAATCAAGTGAGGAAGAGGCTGAGAGAGTCATTCTAATTCCACCTCTGGTGTGATCAGATCACTGAGATTCTGGGAGAGAGAAAGTAATCGGTGATGTAAATAAATACATATGATGCTCAAATTAAAGAGTAACTGAAAAGGTAAGAACATTTTAGGGTTTGGAGGACCAAAATCCTAGAAGAAGAGCTCTTAGGCTCACTTGGTATAAACCAATTACAATGATCAAAATAATCAAAAGCTATTTTTCCCTAGCCCTAGCATACTATTTATACTAAATATAAGTCATGTTAACATCACATGCTTGTGACTAAACCAAAATAACAACTAAGACAAATGCCATAAAAATACTATTAATAAAGCATAAAGTACTACATCATACTCTCCCTCTAAAAGAAACTTGCCCTCAAGTTTAACAACTAGCTTCTTCATTTTGACTTCAGTAGTGGCTTTCCTCTTACGATTAATCTTGGAAAATGTCATATTTACCATCCCATAATCAAATGTACCTTCAGATCTTATGATCGGAAACAAGATGTAGCCTTGTTCTTCAAATTCCCAATTCCTTTTAATTCCCATAAACCTTTTTATAGATTCATCATCTTCAAATATCTTCTCATTTTCACAATTACACAACTCAATCGCAAATTCATTACCCAAGGCGGGTGTCTTCAATATTTCACCTTTCAGCAACCCCCTCAACAAAAACTTCCAATTCAATTGTGTTCTTGTCCTCAATACAAAGAGCATCTCCAAGAGTATTAATAATATTTTATTCTAAACTCTCACTTTTACAGCCATACTCATCTTCACAATTTATTAAAGCTACATTATTCTTCTTTTGAGACCAAAGAAGTGTCCAATTCCATGTAGTCAAGAAATAATCAAATAGTGGCTCCTTATCCAATTCGGTGTCATCTACTTCCCTTTGGTTTTCTTCAAAGTCGCTATCATAACAATAGTCGAATGTTGGTTTCTCACGTAATTCCTTTTCAGCTTCTCTTTCGTCAAACTCACTTTCAAAACAATCATCAAATGTTGGGTACTCACTCGATTCTTTGACAACTTCTTGGTTAAGCTCATCATCAAACCCATTTTCATAAGTTTCGCCAAATATCAGGTCCTCATCCAAGGAATCGTCGAGCTTTGGTTCCTCATGCAAATACTCATCGAACCTTGGTTCCTCGTCTAAGTAATCATCAAACTTTAATTTATCATCGAAGTCGAACGTATCAAAAGTGGATCTCAACTCCCGATATTTGGTTGGGACATAATCCATGGATGAAAACTTACTTTCTAATTTTCTCCTCATTGTGCACCACTCCTTGATTTTCAGTTTTCCTATTCTCTTTCTAACAATTTTGATTTGTTTCCACCACTTCGCAACCCTTCCCCTTAGACACTTTTCGACCAACTTTACTTTCTTTTCTTCAACAGTATCATAAAAATTGAATATAGCTTCAACTTTTGATAGCCAATCAATAAATTCTGAATCATCACCATAGAATTCTGGAATAGACCAAAACCCTAGAAGAAGAGCTCTTAGGCTCACTTGATATAAACCAATTACAATTATCAAAATAATCAAAAGCTACTTTTCCCTAGCCCTAGCATACTATATATACTAAATATAAGTCATGCTAACATCACATGCTTGTGAGTAAACCAAAATAACAACTAAGATAAATAACATAAAAAATGCTATTAATAAAGCATAAATTACTACATCATCGGTGACTGAGAGAAAAACTAAGAAAAAGAGAGAGTGTCTCCACGTGGAGAGAGAAATTGAGAGAGATAGAGTGTCATTTCCTTCCGCTGGACTGAGACATGCCGTCGCCATCGCCGTCTATGAGAGGAGGAAGGAGTGAGGTAAGGTCTGCATGAGTTGAGGGTTCAGGCTTTCAGCCATTCAGGGGTCTGAGAGATGAGAGCACCTCGATTTTTTATTTTGAGCCGCAATTTCATCAAACATGTTTTTATGTATTAACCATAAGTTCGGACATTCGATTTCCAACCAAACTAATTTCACCTACCGAAAATCGAACTAAACTAACTAAAATAGTTTGGTTTCGAACTGAACTTATTTCAGTTCGATTTTTATACGAACCGAAGTGAGTAAAATTTTTGGGTTTGGGTCGGTTCTTCGGTTGACTCGAATTATGCCCACCCCTAATTAGGTGAGTTGTATACTAGAAATTAAATTTTGAAAGGAGATTGAGTTACAAATGGTTATTAGTAGTTTGATACTACTTCTATAGTTATTTAATGGACTCGTGAGATTGTTATGTTTATACTATTGTACAACAAATTTATATTTGCGTATATGTACCTCTTTGGGTGTCAACTGTCAAGGTTTGGGGAATATTTCCAAGTTACTACAAGTCTATTTTTATTGTGTTAAATAATGAACAATGAAGGTTGTGATATTTATGGCATAGGTTTTGGATCATAAATAAATGGTTTTACTAATTGAATATGATTATGTTTGTCAAAAATACTATGGCATGTAATAGGCCTAGTAGAGCTTTTGCACCTGGTAAATCGAGTAGAGATTCTAGTAATTCTAGTAATTTGTTGCATTCACATGCAGAAATAGAATTTAGACGCCCTAAGCGGGAGGATCATATATCAACGAGTGGATGGTTTTTTTTTTTTTTTTTTTCACTTTTGGAGAAGGAGTTGTCTTATGCATAAAAGAGGCATACTAGTATAGTTGACTTTACCATGGCTATTGCATTTACGGCCCGTTTGGTTCACAAATTATTTTAGGTAGATTCTAATTACTAGGAATAATACCAGTAATCACTTTACCAAGAATCTGAATCGCTACAGAATGTTTGGTTCACCAATAGAATTCTAGCTGGATTTAGAATCCAGTGTTTGGTTGGGTCAAGGAAAATGAAACAGAAATATTGTTAAATACCTAAGCTACCCTTGAAGGCTAAAAGAATGTATGAGTTAAAATTAAATTGTCAACCCCCTAAAAATGGAGGGTGATTAAAAAAATAATGGTATAAATCTAAAAAACAATGACACATAAAAAATGAGATAAGTAGAGTAATTAAGACATGAACGTGAGTCTAAACTATTGCATGTAGTTAAAATATATTTGAATAATAACAAAATATATATTATATTTTTAAGCATAAAACATGTATAGGTCTAACGTATAAATCACAGTATGTCAAATATGTAGTTATTGTAATACATATAGCCTTTTCAATCATTAACATTTAGCAACCAAAATTTGAATTCAGTCATTAAACTAACATCAAATATAATGTTTCAAGCATAAGAAATCATCATAAACAATCTCATCTACCAATCTCTCCATTTTAGAAAGTAATAATAATTATAATCTTAAATTTCTTCTGATCACATTATTTGTTTGTTTAATAGTCTAATAAAGGCTAGTTTAGGTATTATGAAAATAGTAAATCAAAACCCCAGTAATCCATAGGAATACCACCTCCAAGCTAGGATTTAGAATCCACCCTATTTTCCACCTTTGGGTGGATTCTAAATCCAGTGGGACCCACAATTCATTAAATATTCCATTAACCAAACAAAGATATATTTTAAGATTACTAGTAATCTTCGGGTGGAATCAAAATCCACCCTAAGAATCCATGAACCAAACGGGCCGACGGAATTGTTCGTCGATGGATTTTGAAGATTTTAAAGACAAATTTCCCAACAGTAGTCATACACAAATATAATTCTCACATCTGTGTCTAGTGTATCTCATTCCATCTCTCTTTCTTCTTCTTATTCTCCTTTCAATTTTCTTCTTAATTTTCTCTCTCACAGCCTCTCTCTTTCTCGGCTATACTTTGCCAAGACTTACCCTCCCCTCTACGCGTATATGTATTACATATATATACACACACTTACATCAACTTGGTAATTGAGTCTTTCCTCCAGTCTTATCTTATCTTTTTAAACTAACTTAGCCTCCAAGTTGGAGTCATATTTATCCACCTTGTTTTCTCTTTGTTATTTAAGCTTAATCTCATCTTTTTAAACCTCATTCTTATCTCCCCCCGCTCTCACACGTGCACATGCCAGTTCTATCCAAATTTGTGTATACAAATGTATGCATTCATATAAGAGAGAGTTGTTTACTATGGCTCATAAAGTAACCAATTGACATTTTATTACTAGAAAATTATACCTAAAAAGATTAACACCAAATGGTACCCCAAAAAAGTTACAACCAAATGGTTCCAAAGATTATAATTACACTTTGTTAATCCAATTTGGGACCTAAAAACTAAATACATCATACAGCTAAAAGTACATGGTTGTGTTGTAGAATTTTTCAATAGATAAATATAAATTAGGTGACTATCCATATTTTTATTTATAAATACTACAACTCTTTTCTTTATTTATTTATTTATTGATTGATTAACACCAAATGGTACCCCAGAAAAGTTACTACCAAATGGTTCCAAAGATTATAACTACACTTTGTTAATCCAATTTGGGACCTAAAAGGTAAATACATCATACAACTAAAAGTATATGGTTGTGTTGTAGAATTTTTCAATAGATAAATATAAATTAGGTAACTATCCATATATTTATTTATAAATACTGCTATTCTTTTTTTTTTCTTTTATTTATTTATTTATTTATTGGGGAGAGGGGGGGGGGGGGGGGGGGGGCGTGGCGGGGTTAAGTCATCACAATAAAGGGGGTAGGGTTTCATTCATTGACAATGTGACCTAGACTTGATGTCTTTCTTTGAACTACAACTGATGTTTTAGTAAGTTGGGGCATCCACCAACTAGCAAAATGTACTACAGGATCCTAGGTAAGAATATTAAAGATGGATTGAAACCTATAGAATTAGATTCACATGCGATGGAAATGTTTAAATTGTACATTGGGCTGCCAGTAGTTGGGGTTTATATAGATTCAAGCGAAGGTCCAAGTGATGATGAAGATAGAGAAGGTCTAGTTAATGCAGAGAATAATGAAGAAAGTGATGATAGCTATGATGCAGATTGGTTAAATGATGATCTAGAGGGGAGGATGATGAGGATATATTTGTTGAAAGAGAGAACATTGATGAGAATAATGCAACATCTTTACTTGCACAAGTTACCCAGATGGATCTTATAGATGGTTTTGAGGACTGGTACTCAGATGTTGGAGATAAAACGAGTTGCATAGTTTGGATGGATCTTCTAGAGGAGTAGATGAAATTAGATTTCAGAGTTCAATGAAGATTTTTGTTGGCCAGAAATGGAAACCTTAGAGGGGGGTGAATAAGGTTTTAGCGGAAAATTATCCTTTTAAAAACTTAATACAAAATTAAACACAATCACAAATAATGAAGTAAAGAGAGAAGGGAAGAAATACTTGTAAATCGAGTTTTTAAGTAGTTCAGCGCAATCCACACACCACGGCCTACGTCCACCCCTCAAGAGCACCTTTTGAGGATTTCTTTATCAACCTACTTACGGGTGTAGATTAAACTGTTACAAGAGCCTTTAATCTCTCCCAAAGAAGAACACATCTTCTTTGCACACAAGGGTTACTAAACCTCACTCTTTACAAATGATTTGAATACAAATTGAACTTTCTCTCTCTCTCTCTCTCTCTCTCTCTCTCTCTCTCTAGAGTGGATGGATACAATTATAGCTCACACAATAACTTCTTAGTGAGTGGATAAAACAAATGAAAGCTCACTATAATTTGCTCTCTCAAGAATTACAATTGAAATCAAGAACAAATTAATTTTTCACTCAAATTAGGGCTCGAATATGAATGATGATTGTCACACCCGTTCCAAAATTTCATAGTTTTAAAATGCATGATTTGAGGTTTTGTGAAATTATTAATGTGTCTTAATAATTTCAGCTGGAGTTGACTATGAGTCAACAGTGAGGTGTCAATGAGGACACGGGAATTTGGAACTTCATATTGCATTGACTTGATTAAATGACATTTACATAATTTGAAGGTTATTTGAGATATCTGGTATTTTGATGAATAGTGAGTTATACCTGTGTAGTATAATTTTTGATAATTTTGATATTGTGATAGATCATTTTGAGAACTATGGTGAGAACGTGAGTGTTACGTTGCTTAAAAGGTAGGTTGTGTAGAGATTCCACGAAATTTAGTTTTGGATCCTTATTTTGGACCCAAACGGGACTTAGTCGAAAACTTTATAACTCTTAGTTTTCACTCGTGAAATAATAAAGTAGACGTTTAAGACGTTTCGGGAGATAATTAGAAGTTTTGGAAACTCGTGGGGAGGTAGGCGTAATTTACGGAAGTTATGCCTATAAATAGATAAAGTTGAGATTTTTGTCATTCAAAACTTTCTAAAAATATCCTTGGAGGAGAGAGAAAAGGGAGATTTGGTTGCCACGGGCTTTGCGGCGCCGATCGACGACCGTTTGTCTGTCAGATCTTCCCCAGATTCGAGATTTGAACTCCTCGAGGTAAGATCTACATTTTGATACTTCTTAGGCCGCGTTTGGCCAACTTTTTCTGAAAATCTAATTTCTAGGAATTTGGAAAAAACCCCCTACAAACTTGTAGGAATCGCGTATAACTTGAAATCCGACGTTTATTCAGGCCTCTAGTTGATCCTTCAAAGTTTCAGAGAGATCGCACGAGGTATGAATTCTAGATCTATGAAATATATGGAAATCTCATGTTTTAAATATCGAAATTGATATTTTGGATCCGAGCGAAATTCTTGTATTAATTAGGCCCGTTAATTATGCACGTGAAATTATATAAAAAGCATGTATAACTGTTTATGTGAGCATGCTATGTGTCTACTTGGGTCAAAGGGGGGTTTGGTGCAATTTCATCCGGGGTTATAAGCTCTTCGAACCTTGAGGATTATGATATTGATTGTGGTGGTGTCTGGTATGGAGGAAGACCCAACTAGGACACAGTACCCGGTATAGAGGAAGGCCCAACCAGTGTACGGGATGCTTGGGAGAGGTGTGCCACTCACCCTAGAGACTATTTCTATGTGTTTTAGATGCTTAAACCATGATTTGTCATATAAGCATACATGTAGAATTGTACACTCAGTATATAGCTGGGCAGTGGAGATTTACTCCATTGCCTGTGATAAGAGGCGAGGAAAGAAGAAGCGTGAGGAGTGAGGCCGAGGAATGTTGGGGAACGTCTTGTATATAATTTTGTTATCCATTCCAAACATGTAATAAGAATTGTAGTAGTAGAATGTTGTAATCGAATCTTGTTATGGGTGGGATTAGTACTTGTAATTCCTAGTAAATGCCCTTGTTTTATGTGTTGAATTGTGGATTATAATCGTGTTGAGGTTGGGAATTGGTTTGGAGACCCTTGGTTTAGAATGCTACAGAATTGGGCATTTCTAACATGAATTAGTCGACTGGTCAGTGTTTCAGTCGACTGGACCTCTATGTTCTTGAGATAGTTCCTTCTGATTTCGAAAGCTCCAGTCCACTGGATGGGTTATTAGTCGATTGTTTCCTGCACGAAAACACCACATTCTGCATGCATAGTGCAAAGTCGACTGGACAAGGCACTAGTCGACTGAAAATTTGAGGCCCCAGTCGACTGAGTCCCAGGCACAGTTGACTGGACAGGGCTGTTGACATTTTTATACTTTCTACTTCAGGTCTCCAGTCGACCGAACCCTCAATCAGTCGACTGTACCTCTATTTCAAATTGAATTCTTTTTGGAACCTTTCCAACTGGACAAAATTTTTTATAACTCTAATTTTAAAGGATTTTACTTATGTTTTCTGCTGCTATTTTACTTTAATGGAATTGGATGAGCCTTGGTGGCGTGTCACGTGTCCTATTTTCGCGCTTTAGTGGGATGGGTCGTGACAATGATTAAACAAGATGTTTAAATGATTTTACTTACTTTTCAACCCTTAAATCACCCCTAAATATAGCTTTTCAATATATATGACCGTTGGGGGTGTTTGGGGGGGTGTAAAAGCAATTTTCAGAATGTTTAGAAAACTAGCCGTTATGCTATTCTGCGCGATCTAGTTGACTGTATAAGTAATCTAGTCGACTAGAAAAAGTATAGCAGTAACTACCTTTCAAAAACACAAAATAGCCGACTTTTTTTACAATCCAGTCGACTGAAGTATTTACAGTTCAGTCGACTGCATTGACTGTTTTTTGGTAGACTGACAGCTCTTTACTAAACCGGCCATAATTCCCTCTACAAAACTCATATTTACGATCCGTTTGAAGATTCGAAAACTAGATTTAAATACATTTCCAACTATATAAAACTCAACATCTAGTTCCTTACCAATTAAACAAATTTTGCTTTCAAAGATGACCCATCTGCAAAGGGTACTTGATTTTGACTTAGCCACTTGAAAACTTTTATGAAATGAATTTAAGTGAGTGATCTAAGTATGTTTAACTCCTTGAAAGTATTTTAAAGTGTGAAAGCAAGGATCCTAAAGTACAACTAATGTTACTCAAGCCCCTATGAATGCTTGATCAAAATGCTTTACAAGTAAGTTCTAGTCTTCAACCAAGGATGAAAAATCTTGAAGTCTTCAAGCTTGATCCTTGTGAGCTCCATCACTTTTGGGCTTCACCATATGCTGTCCCATGAACTCAAACAAAGTTAGAACATTTAAGTGCATAATTCAAGAGATTAGCACAATGAAAATTACTTGATAATAGTTTAGAATAGAACAATTAAGTACATGCTGTTATCAATAGATTTGTCATCATCAAAACAAATAAATAATGCCTTAAAGAAATTCAAGGCTAACAATTTCCCTCTTTTTGATGATGTCAAAATATGCAATAGAGATATAGCAATTAAAGCACAATACGAGTCATTTTTTTGTTATCATTCAAAGTAACAAGATATGCAAAGTATGAATCTAAGAATGAAAACTTTCTATTAATCTCTATTATTACTTCCCTTTATTTAAAGATCTCTATAATTTTCCCCCTTTTTGTCAACAACAAAAGGATAGGGGGTTTGAACTAAAAGTTCCCCTCAAGATAAGTGAGCATGTCATGGAGACAACATAATACCAAATCAACTAAAGTAAACACAATAATATCTTCCCCCTCAACATATGCATATATGAATAAATATCAATTATAAGATCAAAATTAAGCATTATCTCCTTAGGAGGATGGATATTTGAACACCAAAATAACGTGCCATTCGCAATGCAAGTATGATTTCACAATCAAAATAAATTAATGTGATAAACCAAATATGATTAACATGCTATCGAAATCAAGAAAAATATCAAAACAAATTAATCTATCCTACTCCTACTAGGCTTAAGGTAAGAGATTAAACCATTGTCCAAGCACCTCTTAGATGCTTCATTTGCCGAGATGGTAGGAGAGAATCCCTCGCTTTCCAATGCCATGAGGCAAAGATTGACGATCTCTTCATCATTTGAGTCGTCGACTGATGAATCACTATCTGAGCCATCCCGAGTGGCCTTTTTCTTTGAGTGATCCTTCTTTTGTAGCTTCTTCCCGAATTGCTTTTCAAGCCTTATAAACTTTGCCAACTTTCGGGTGATCATCTCTATCTCCTCATCCTCATCACTCTCAACATCTTTCTAGATTTTCTTTGAGCTTGAGGACTTTAAAGCCATGTCACCTCTTTTGGCCTCTTTCACTTCCTTTTTATTGCCTTCTCTTTCAAACACGGCCAACTCCATCTCATGTGTCATGAGAGATCCCATGAGTTGTTCTAAAGAAAACTTTGCTACCTCCCTTGCTTCCCAAACTACCATGACCTTTGGTTGCCAATCCTTTGGTAAAGATCTAAGAATCTTCTTAATCATTTCTTCATTAGGATAAACTTTACCAAGGTTTTTCAAGCTATTAATAATAATAGTAAAATGAGAAGACATTTTCCCAAAAGATTCATACGGCAACATTTTAAACATTTCACAAGATTGAACAAGCAAATTAATTTTAGTCTTTTTGACTTGGCTTTTTCCCTCATGAGTAATTTCAAGTTTATCCCAAATTTCTTTTGTGGATTTGCAGGATGAAATTCTATTGTATTCATTTGGGTCTAAATTGTAATATAGTAAATTCATTGCCATAGCATTTAATTTTATGAGTTTTATATCGGCATAATTGTACTCATCTTCCGTTTTGAAATAGAAATACCATTTTCAATTTTTGTAGCAAGATGAGGCCCTTTGAGAAATCAAATAGATTCTTATTCTATTTTTCCAATAAGCATAGTTTGAGCCGTTAAAACATGGTGGTCTAAAAGCCGATTGACCCCACTATAAAAAATGCGAGAAGAGTTGGTTTCCATTTGATCTTAATTACTCTAGATTGTAAAATCTTTTGAAAATAGAAGAGCCGAGGTCTAATACCAATTGTTGGCCCGAAATAGAAACCTTGGAGGGGGGTGAATAAGGTTTTAGTAGAAAATTAACTTTTTAAAAACTTAATAAAAAATTAAGCACAATCACAAATAATGAAGTAAAGGGAGAAGGGAAGAGATACTTGCAAACAAGTGGTTCAACAATCCATACTGTCAAGCCCCGACGTAGCATAAATATGGAAAGCATTTAATTTCCTTTATGGACCCGTAGGTTGCGACAGTTTGAAGGATCGTTTCCGTCCCAAACGTCGAACAACATAAAAACCATAAATCAGAGTAAGAGCAATCAAGGCTTATAAAACTTTTCTAACTTAATAAATATTACAGCACGGATCAACTAAGGCACACTCCGCCTTGAAACAAAAATAATATCTATCATCTATTACAGTCATCCTTATTACAAAACCAGTTCGTAACTTAAAACATGTAATACTAAATTCCTCATTAGGTAGCTATCCTCAGTTTGCATAGTCATAATGCTCAGCCCGATCATAACCTGTAAAGCCTAGACATGAATGTCCAGGACGCATCAACGACGTCAGCTTCAAGAAATTGGTGGGTATTAAAAACATGTACTCGAATGTAAAACATAATCATTTACAATTTTCCATTTTACAGTTTCATAAATCAACAAGTTAGCCATAGAGATGAATTTCAATTTATAAAACAGTAAAGATAATATTAAAATCTTCAATTCATAAAACATATGACCGTGTATGAGACTAATGCCACCATTCTCATCTTACCAACTCTTTTCTCTCGACAACACAATACTCAACTCTCTCACTCCAGTATCTTTGAAACACTAAGATGACCACACTTTAGCACAGGGGTACCAGGGAGTGTCCAGTTTGCTTCACACTTTAGTACGGGGTAGCAGGGAGTGTCCAATGCCTCACACTTTGACCATACCACGCATGTCAGGGAGTGTCCAGTAGGCCATACTTTAGCACTACCATGGGTGCCAGGGAATATCCAATTCGGTGTCACACACTTTAGCGCTACCATGGGAGCCAGGGAGTGTCCAGTTTTGTCACCGTCGCATTTTAAAGACACTCTAGCCGCAATCTCAAAACATCACACTTTGGTACACAATTACCAGGGAGTGTCCACAACACAATCTCAACCACTTACTCTTTTTACACACTGACCATCACTCACCATGCATGTACAACTGACTTCACATGTATGTCATGAAACTTTATGCAGAATGTGTAAACAATTGGAAACAAGAACAACGTGCGTACGAGGATAATTAAGTCGTAGTTTATCGCTTTCATAACCAAACATAACAAATAGGATCCTGATTTAGTAAATTTCCCAAATAGAACCTTAACAGCCTTTAAATAGTTAATCCAAACAGTCCCTTAATAGAAAACAGACAAAGACTAAAAACTGCCAGGTCGTGCGCGCGGGCTGCTCACGCGACATGCCCATTTTTTTGAATTTCTTTAAAAACTTTTCTATCTGTCAGAAAATACACAAGTCGCGCACGCGGCTCGCACGATCCCGTACTCGAGTTCAGGCAGAGACTTCGTCTTCTTTGCTGAACTTCCCATGTGTTCAGTTATGAAACCAATTTTGACCCATTTTGTAATTCCAAAGTAAACATGATAAGTAATATATGAAATTCTTCATTTTTCCGCAAGGATTACGAATATGAAATCAATTTAACATGAAACAATCTTTAGCTCTCGAAGTTTACAAAAAATCGAGAGGCGTCAAAACTTCAATTTTAATATACTTTCTCCTATGAATGAATTAAGCTCTAATACTTTAAACATAACATATACAATATGTAACCTTTCATAATTATCTATAAAAACATATTTTGATTGAGTTTGAAAAATCTTGATTTTCAAGCTATGGAGTTTCAAACGTAAAATCATAAATGGTGACTTATAATCCTAACAATACAAATAATAATTGACTATTAAATTGCATTCAGAGAGAGTTTGTAATACTCACTAGGATAGAAGGTGTGTGTTTTGTTGAAAAAGAACAAGGAATAAGAACACCCAAACTAAGCTTTGGCTATGGAGAATGGAGCTCTCACTCTCTAAAATATTTTCTGTAAACTTTCTTCTCAAACTCTCCCTATACTCTCTCGTTTTTCTTCAGTTTGTATACCTCCAGAATGTGTGTTTGTGAGTGAATGTGAGTTATAAGGTGTGTATATATATAAACATTAAAATTTCACAACTTGGTGCCCAAGTACCATCTCCTTCACTCAACAAATCTAATTTGTTTCTAATTTCTAAATTCCTAATATACATTTAAGTACATACAATACATAGATGCAGATTATAGATTACATATATACCCCAATTGGTACATAGGAGTTGTAAGGAAGTAGTAGGGGTTATTTTATGTGTTTGGGAAATTTAGCTTATGCCCCAAAATTAACACACACACTAGGTGCATCCCAAACAAATCTAACACCATCATTAGTCATTTTAAATGAGCTTAGAAGCAAGTGTCAAATTAATTTAACGGAGAATCCTAAATCTGTGTGAGTCAAAATGCGGCGTGGATAGTTTCGTTCATCAATTGGTATTAACGCGGCGCGGTGATTACTACGAAGATACAGAAAATTTATTTTAATGTAAGAAATGATTTTCCAGTTTTATAAAAAAAATACAGTTTGAGTCAAAAGAAAATATTTCCACCGTTTTGAAATGCAGATTTTGGAATCCAACACAGATATTACTAAGTTTACAGAAATTACAGTTTGACCCCAAAAGAAATGCGATAAGAAATCAAACAAGTAATAAGGTTCAAAATATGAGAATTGAAATTAAATTGACACCGGGAATACAGATTAAACATGGAAATGCATAAATTTAATATAATGAAAATGTAGGTTGTTACATCCTTCCTCCCTTAAACAGGATTTCGTCCCCAAAATCAAGACTAACTAGTCCTGAAATAACTCCGGGTACTTCTTTCTCATCTCAGCTTCAACTTCCGACAAGGCTTCATTCTCGTCATGGTGATTCCACTGAACGTTCACCAACGGAATGTCCTTATTCCTCAGCTTCTTGATACTCTGATCTAGAATCTTCACGGGCCTCTCCTTGTAGGAAACATTATGACTTGCCTCAATATCGTCAAAACTAACCACATGTGAGGGGTCTCGTATGTACTGTCTTAGCATACTCACATGGAATACATTGTGAACCCCAGACTTTTTTGTGGCAATGCGAGTTGATAAGCCACTTTTCCAACACGATCCAAAATCTTGAATGGTCCGATGAAACGCGGGGCTAACTTTCCTCTCTTGAGGCCAAAACGTACCACTTCTCGGTTTGGTAAGACCTTAAGAAGTATGTGATCTCCCATACTAAATTCCAAATCTTTTCGGCGTCGATCGGCATAACTTTTATATCTGCTCTGTGCGGTTTTAATTCTTTTCTTAACCAAGGAAATCTTCTAGCTTGTTGGTTTCTCTAACCAAATCTGGCCCCAACAACTCTATGTCTCCAACTTCTGCCCAACACAATGGAGAACGACATGGTTGTCCGTACAATGCTTCAAACGGAGCCATCTCGATACTCGTGTGATAACTATTATTATAGGTAAATTCGACCAGAGGCAAGTGCGTCTCCCAAGATTTTTCAAAATTGATGACACAAGCTATAAGCATATCTTCCATGATCTGATTAACACGCTCAGTTTGCCTGTCTGTCTGAGGGTAGAAAGCGATACTCATCTTGAGCGAGGTTTCCATATCTTCTTGCAGATCATCCCAAAATCCAAAAGTAAAACGTGCGTCGTGGTCTGATACAATCGACACAGGTGCACCGTAAAGTCGCACAACTTGTTGTATGTACATCCGGCTCATCTTCTCTACCGGGTATGTCATATAATAGGCAATAAAGTGAGCCGACTTAGTTAATCGATCCACGACTGCCCAAATGGCATCATAATTCTGCTGAGATCAAGGCAATCCTACTACAAAATCTATGGTTATGTGCTCCCATTTTCAACTGAGAACAGGTAGCGGTTTCAACAATCCCGAGGGTCTCTAATGCTCGGCTTTGACTTGTTGACACGTCAAACATTTGGATACGAATTCGGCTACATCCTTCTTCCTACCTTCCTACCAAAAATTTCTTTTCAAATCCTTGTACATTTTTGTTCCTCCTGGGTGGACTGTAAATCTAGGCTTATGTGCTTATTCCAGAATTTCCTTCCTTAGCTCTCCACGGTCTAGCACACATAATATGTCCCTACATCTGTACCCTCCATCACTTCCCACTTTCCATTCTATTGGATCCTTTCACAAACCATGTCTAAAATTTATTTATTTATTTATTTTCATCTTCTTTCTGAGCTTCAATAATGCAGTCGATAAGAATAGACTATAGGATAAGACATCCAAAAAGTTGCCCTTCTCCTTCCTCAACACGCAACACATCGAACTCAGCCAATGTCTCCAATGCTCGCCATTCTCTAACCATTAGGGAGGCAATTGCTTCACGAGTTTGCCGACTCAAAGCATCAGCAACCACATTAGCCTTACTAGAGTGGTATTCCAACGTAAAGTCATAATCTTTAATCAGCTCCATCCATCTGCGTTGCCTCATGTTCAACTCTTTCTGTGTGAACAAATATTTTAGACTCCTGTGTTCTGAGAATAAATCAAACTTTCTCATCAGGCTTGGTATATCTTCCTTTTGTACCCTTAACTGATGATATCCCGACCATAGATCTATCTTAGAGAATGTTGTAGCTCCATGTAGTTGATCAAACAAATCGTTAATCCGAGGTAAGGGATACTTATTCTTGATATTTACTCGGCTCAATTCTCTATAATTGATACACAGTCGAATCTTCCCAACCTTCTTCTTCACCGATAACACTGGTACTTCCCAAGGCGATGTACTTGGACGTACAAAACCCAGAATCTCAAGCTCTTGAACTTGTTCCTTTAATTCCCATAGTTTGGCAGGGGCCATACTATAGGGAAACTTAGTGATCGGTGCGATACCAGGTATAAGTTCAATACAGAACTCTATACTTCTCTCAGGCGGTAAACTAGAAATATCTTGAAATACTTCCTCGAAGTCCTTGACTATAGGTACAAACGACACTGTCAACTCTGTACTGATGATTTCGATGTTCGCTAAGCATCTTGTGAGGAACATATGTCCCAAAGGGTTACATTGGAAATCAAAGGATTGATTCCCATTATCGAAGAATGTAATTCTCTTCCTTGCAAAAATTAAATTTGCTTGATTCTGAGTGAGCCAATCCATCCCTAGGATTATGTCAAACTCATTCATCGATAGAACAATCAACCTTGTCGGGATCTCTTGGTCTCCTAGTCGTAGGGGACAATCCTTGCACACATATCCTAATCTGACTGTGGCTCCTAATGGTGAGGTAGCCTTCAAAGCTTTCTCTAAACGGTGAGGTAAAATACCCAATCGCCGAATAGTATTAGCAGATATAAATAAAAGTGCAGCACCCGTATCAAATAAAACTTTAACATGGGAGTTAAATAGAGTTAATGTACCTTCCATCGCTTGCTGATCGGGTTCTTCTTCTTCATAATTTCCCTCTTCATGAATTGTTTCATCACATCCAGCAGCATTAGGAATAATAGCATCCAATCGAGTCTGACCCCATTGACCATAAGTCACTCTTTTTGGGGCAGTGCAGTACTTGCTAAAGTGACTAGGTCCACCACAGTTATAACAGACTATATTCTAATGAGCGATGTACTTAGGTGTCTTGCAGTGTCGAGCCAAATGATTGGGGGTGCCACAGTTAAAACATTGTATTATCCTCTTGGGTAAAGCACATCTTTTGGCAAAATGCCCGGGCATCCGGCAGTTAAAACAGACCTGAGGTTTGGTTTTCCATTTCTTTTTCTCCGCTTTTGGTGTACACTTTTCCTTATAGAGGTGACTCAAACTGCCGTGTTCCATCGATTGAGTTCATTACAATCATACCAAATGTGACCTAATAGGTTGCAATTAGCACAGAGGTTGCTTGGTCTACTTATACCCTTGTTCTCAAATGGAGTCACCATCTCTTGGAACTTCCCTTTGCCTTGCTGTAGTTCAAATGATTTCGCAAGAAAACTCTCATATAGATGGTCTCCTAACTGACCTATGGTGACTCTATTACTCATCTCCCATAAGCTTAGAATAAGTGACCCAACCAAGCCAGTGGGGTCGACTTCTGGGAAAACAGTTGGGATTGTCCGCTTGATTGGTCCTCGGTTGCCTGAGGCGACTTGGTCATCTATGATCCTACACACAGGTCCAGTCTATCGAGTTAATATCACTATATAATATACTCGTACAATGACATAAGTATACAATTAAAATCTAAGTATACGTAATATAATTCAAGTATACATAATACACCAAACACGTATTCGAACTAGGACTGTCTATTAGCAAAGAGATCATATTATTATCCTTATTCTCATTCCAAACTCTGGGTCGTAGGCTATGCTAACTGTTTTGAGATTTGACTCAGGAAGTTCGTCAGTGCTTAAGCTATTCATGAGGGCTTTGGCTTACCTCAACTTCTTAGGAATTCGGCTACTATCTGCCTATATGGACTTCATATGTCATAACCAACTTGGCTAATTTCTAAATGGATACGTCCAAGGATATTTGGTGACTCCTAACATTCTTGTCGATGTGACAAAACATGTACAATAGTCTCTACGATGAAACCAAACTGGATTTTGAGTTCTAAACTAAGGACAATCAGTGCTAGCCAACTAAAAATTAGAACCTGATTGTTTTGGTAAACCTAAACTTGGTAAATCAGACTCGACTTAGAGAAATTTGATTGTATAGCTTAATAAAACCTAAAGTGAATCTATGTCACTAATATGTGGCGTGAATAACCGAGCCTGGTTAAACTAGATAACCTAGCTCTGATACCACTAAATCCTGTCACGCCCCGACGTAGCATAAATATAGAAAGCATTTAATTTCCTTAATGGACCCATAGGTCGCGACAGTTTGAAGGATCGTTTCCGTCCCAAACGTCGAACAACTTAAAAACCATAAATCATAGTAAGAGCAATCAAGGCTTATAAAACTTTTCTAACTTAATAAATATTACAGCACAGGATCAACTAAGGCACACTCCGCCTTGAAACAAAAATAATATCTATCATCTATTACAATCATCCTTATTACAAACCAGTTCGTAACTTAAAACATGTAATACTAAATTCCTCATTAGGTAGCTATCCTCAGTTTGCATAGTCATAATGCTCAGCCCGATCATAACCTGTAAAGCCTAGACATGAATGTCCAGGACGCATCAACGACGTCAGCTTCAAGAAATTGGTGGGTATTAAAAACATGTACTCGAATGTAAAACATAATCATTTACAATTTTCCATTTTACAGTTTCATAAATCAACAAGTTAGCCATAGAGATGAATTTCAATTTATAAAACAGTAAAGATAATATTAAAATCTTCAATTCATAAAACATATGACCGTGTATGAGACCAATGCCACCATTCTCATCTTACCAACTCTTTTCTCTTGACAACACAATACTCAATTCTCTCACTCCAGTATCTTTGAAACACTAAGATGACCACACTTTAGCATAGGGGTACCAGGGAGTGTCTAGCTTGCCTCACACATTAGTATGGGGTACCATGGAGTGTCCAATGCCTCACACTTTGACCATACCATGCATGTCAGGGAGTGTTCAGTAGGCCACACTTTAGCACTACCATGGGTGCCAGGGAATGTCCAAGTCGACATCACACACTTTAGCACTAGCATGGGCGCCAGGGAGTGTCCAGTTTTGTCACCGTCGCATTTCAAAGATACTCTAGCAGCATTCTTCACAATTACCAGGGAGTGTCCACAACACAATCTCAACTACATACTCTTTTTACACACTGACTATCACTCACCATGAATGTACAACTGACTTCACATGTATGTCATGAAACTTTATATAGAATGTGTAAACAACTGGAAACAAGAACAACGTGCATACGAGGACAAAATCTAAAAACTGCCAGGTCGCGTGCGTGGGCCGCTCGCGCGACATGCCCATGTTTTGAATTTCTTTAAAAACTTTTCTATCTATCAGAAAATATACAGGTCGCTCGCGCGGGCCGCTCGCGCGAGTTCAGGCAGAGACTTCGTCTTCTTCTCTGAACTTTCCCTGTTTTCAGTTTTGAAACCAATTTTGACCCATTTTGTAATTCCGAAGTAAACATGACAAGTAATATATGAAATTCTTCATTTTTTTTGCAAGGATTACGAATATGAAATCAATTTAACACGAAACAATCCGTAGCTCTCGAATTTTACGAAAAACCAAGAGGCATCAAAACTTCAATCTTAATATATTTTCTCCTATGAATGAATTAAGCTCTAATACTTTAAACATAGCATATACAACATGTAACCTTTCATAATTATCTATAAAAATAGATTTTGGTTGAGTTTGATAAATCTTGATTTTCAAGCTAAGGAGTTTCAAACGTAAGACTTATAATCCTAACAATACAAATAGTAATTGAGAATTGAATTGCATTCAGAGTGAGTTAGTAATACTCACTGTGATAGAAGGTGTGTGTTTTGTTGAGAAAGAACAAGGAATAAGAACACCCAAACTAAGCTTTGGCTATGGAGAATGGAGCTCTCACTATCTAAAAAATTTTCTGTAAACTTTCTTCTCAAACTCTCCCTATACTCTCTCATTTTTCTTTAGTTTGTATACCTCCAGAATGTGTGTTGTGAGTGAATGTGAGTCATAAGGTGTGTATATATATAAACATTAAAATTTCACAACTTGGTGCCCAAGTACCATCTCCTTCACTCAACAAATCTAATTTGTTTCTAATTTCTAAATTCCTAATATACATTTAAGTACATACAATACATAGATGCAGATTATAGATTACATATATACCCCAATTGGCACATAGGAGTTGCTAGGAAGTAGTAGGGGTTAATTTAGGTTTTTGAGAAATTTAGGTTATGCCCCAAAATTAACACACACACACTAGGTACATCCCAAACAAGCCTAACACCATCATTAGTCAATTTAAATGAGCTTAGAAGCAAGTGTCAAATTAATTTAATGGAGAATCCTAAATCTGTGTGAGTCAAAACGTGGCGTGGATAGATTCGTTCATCAATTGGTATTAACGCGGCGCGGTGATTACTACGAAGATACAGAAAATTTATTTTAATGTAAGAAATGATTTTTCGGTTTTATAAAAAAATACAGTTTGAGTCAAAAGAAACTATTTCCACCGTTTTGAAATGTAGAGGTTTTGGAATCCAACACAGATATTACTAAGTTAACAAAGATTACAGTTTGACCCCAAAAGAAATGCAATAAGAAATCAAACAACTAATAAGGTTCAAAATATGAGAATTGAAATTAAATTGACACCGAGAATACAGATTAAACATGGAAATGTAGAAATTTAATATAATAAAAATGTAGGTTGTTACACATACACCGCAGTCTACGTCCACCCCTCAAAAACACCTCTTGAGGATTCCTTTATCAACCTACTTACGAGTGTAGATTAAACCGTTACAAGAGCCTTCAATCTCTCCCAAAGAAGAATACCTCTTCTTTGCACACAAGGATTACTAACCCTCACTCTTTACAAATGATTTGAATACAAATTGAACTATCTCTCTCTAGAGTAGATGGATACAATTATATACAGCACACACAACAACTCCTTAGTGAGTATATAATATAAATGAAAGCTCACTATAATTTACTCTCTGAAGAATTACAATTGAAATAAAAAACAAATTGATTTTCACTCAAACTAGGGCTCAAATATGAATGATAATCAAATAAGATGTTTGAATGATTTTACTTATTTTCCAACCCTTAAAATCACCCCTATATATAGCTTTTCAACATATATGACCGTTGGGGTTGTTTGGGGGGTGTAAAAGTAATTTTTAAAATGTTTAGAATACTAGCCATTATGCTATTCTGCGCGGTACAGCCGACTATATAAGTGATACAATCGACTAGAAAAAGTGTAGCAGTAGCTACCTTTCAAAAAACACAAAACAATTGACTTTTTTACACTCAAGTTGACTGTATTTATAATCCAGTTGACTAAAGCATTTACAGTTCAGTTGACTACATTAACTATTTTTTGGCAGACTGACAACTCTTTACTATAACGGCCATAATTCCCTTTTCAAAACTTGGATTTGCGATCCGTTTGAAGATTCGAAAACTAGATTCAAATAAATTTCCAACCATATAAAACTCAACATCTAGTTCCTTACCAATTAAAACAGTTTTGCCTTCAAACATGTGTAGACACCCCGATTTTGTCCAAACGTCAAATCCAGGGATTGGTTACCTCTAAAAGACCAATGATGACGATGACCGGTGAAATTCAAAGTTTTTCCAGAGAATTCAATTTCTTCAAAGATTCTTTGAACCAAGTTTCAAAAATCAAAAATTAAGAGAAATTGGGTATACTAGAGAAACCCGAACGTTAAAGAACGTATGAGAAAGTCAGTCTGGAGATTTATCCTAAAAAAGGAGAGAGCGATAATGAAAAGAAGTTTTGAAAAGAAAAGAGAAAAGGATAGAAGAAAAGAAAAGAAAAGAAAAAAAGAAAGAAATAAAATGATATATTAGAATATATACCATGCATATGGGTATATTCTAATAACGTACATTACAAATATAAGTACATTAGCATATACTTTACTAAATAATTAAGTTTATGTTAATATATACTTTTAAAATTAAAAAGAAGGCAAGAATTATGTTAGCCGCGGCACGCGGCGAAGCCGGCGGCACTCAGTGAATGCCGCGCTGGCATTCACTGAGTGTCGCCCGGCAGTCAGTGAGTGCCGCCCAGCACTCAGCAAGTGTCGCAGGCAAGTCGTCGAGTGCCGCGCGCTGTAACAGACTACTTTTCTCACATGTTCTAGAAGAAAACTTTGCACATGGGTTTTCACTCGAATTTACCCATTTAACCTTGTAATGTTGGTCTATATAAACAGACCTTCATCTCCATTATTGGGACTTTTTCACTTAACCTTTGGATCAAATTGAGATATACAAGAGATATATAGATATTTGAGAGAATTGAGAGAGAAAAAAAAAGAGTTTTCTTGAAAAATTTGAAGAATAGGAGAAGAGTTTGAAGATTTTTGGAAGAGCTTCACAAGAGATAGAAGAAATCCTTGAGGTCATAGAGGTAACCTCTCAATCCTTGATAGAAATGGGCAAATTCAATCACAAGTTTATAGTTCTAGGATCTTTACACATTTTTAAAACCTCTCTTCCTACCTCATTTCATCACACACCACTTAGAGCTTGTGATTGAATCTCATAATATTTCATTAATTTGGATCCAATTGATGCCTTGAGTTTAAGATAAGTTTGATTTTGAAGAACTTGTGTTCCAAGTTCTCTAAGTAAACTTTGATTCCTCATTCCTATTTTCTTGTTGAGATTCATAAAACTTTATGTATTCCTTTGAGTCCTTTTTGAATTCAATTCTTTAGTTTCCTATGGTCTCATGATTCATGTGGAGATTAAAGAAAACTATAGTCATGTTTACACATAGTTAGTGGGATTCAAATCTCAACTCATGATTTGAATCTCCTCACTAAGAATCTTATGGGATTCATGTTATATTCCATAGAGCTTTATGTAAATTTGGATCTCATTTAGTCTCCAAGGACCATTAATTTGAGAGGGGATTAGGATGTCATGACTCTATATTCCTCAAGGATCATATGTTTGAGAGAGGAATTAGATGTAGATTTTCATAGTTTATATTCAAAATTCATGAGATTAAGTAAGACCTTAGGATTCTCTTGCTATGAGATCTATGATGGAAATCCATTAAGGCTAAATCTATGAATCTCTTCATGTTTCATTATTTATTCCAATAATCATAGTCATATTTGATCCTAGTTCCCTCTAGAATAATGGATCAAGTTTTATTCGATATATGAACGCCAATTCAACAAAGGTGCAGTGAATCCATAAACCAACTGTGATCCAAGATTTTTTATAAAATCATGTTTCATTGGAATTGGATGAGACCAATTGGAGGATGTTCATAACCCATTTAAGTACCTCTATGATTTTTGCTTTAATGAAATTCCATGTTTAAGATAGTTTGGTCATGTGATTTCAAAACAAGTAACTCTCTGTCCAAAATTTCAGAACAGTAAGTCTGTTTTAAAATTAATAAATCAGAACCTTAATCAATCTTTCTTGACCCAAAATAATTTTTTCTAAGTATTTCAATGTGTTAGGAAGGTACCCAAAAAAGATCTAAGTATTTCTCATTTGTTTACTATTTTTAGAAAATCATATAATATCTCTGGACAGAGAGTTGCAGATTCATGAGTGATGTCTAGTGTTTTCCATATTCCCAGAGATCTAACCGATCAAACCTTGATTTTCTTTTTGGGTTAGAAACTAGACTAATAGAGGCATATCATACCCAAAATTCATTAAGATCCAACTATTGGAAGTATGGTTTTTCTATCTTTGAAAGCTAGGTCTGCTCTCTATAATTTATGAGAAACAGTTACTGTTTTTGTCTAGTCTCATTGATTTTAACTTAAACGGTTTCCTAATGTCTTGGGACCCAAATCATATTTTGAATAATGATAATTTAGCTTAAATTCAGAGGCTAAGTGATCCAAATTAGTGAATAAAATCATATCTCATTCTTGTTCATATTCATTCATTCATTCATGTACATTGATGCTTATGATTAGAACTAGTTCTTGGATAAAATTGGACTTAGTTGAACCTAATTGAACATAAACATGGATTTGTTATGATCGTGTTGGGATTATAGAACCCCTATATGGACATTACATTGGCTCCTAGTTGAGACTTGTATATCTATAGAGGTGCTATGGCTCCAACTAATCAAAAGGAATTCATAGTTTTGTCAATTCTTCCCATGCGTGATAGATTTAAGCTAGAAGCTTAGGGTTGATTATTTGATATCGTTGATCAAGGCATGTGTACTAATCTTTGTTTTGTAGTGCATTTAAGGTACAATTTCTCAACCCTTCTCTAGTTTAATTTACTTCTTTGATTTTAATTGATTTTTGACTTCATGTGCGACACCTTAGACTAGGTCTTGCATTATGTGTTTATATGTGTTAGAGACCTTTTCTTAGGTTTATTTTATATGTATGCATTACACGTTTCTATTTTGCGGCCAGATCTCGGGTAAGTTTTCTAGTTCCCTATTTGCATATCATATTGCTTGCTACTTGAATTACGTAGCTTATGAATGATATTTTGTCGTTAGAAATTTTGCACCCTTTTCAATATGCTTGTGTAATGTATTATTGATATATATATATATGTATTAATTGAGGGCACACTTAGATCAATAATTTGATTAAATAGGATGTTGAGTAGAGGTCTATCACGAGATAGGATGAGAGGGGGTGTTTTAGTCCGCCAGGCTCCTTCCCCTTTCATTCCATAATCCCCGGACCCAGTTTATCTTTGGTTTCACAAAAGATCGGTTTGCTTTTAAAATGGTTTCTTAATTTTCCTTAAAAAATTAAGTGGCGACTCTTTGTATTTGAATTCAAAATTTTGAAAGAAAATGTTTTAAAACTAAAAGAAGTGGGCCCAAATACCGGTATCCACAATCTGGTGACTCTGCTAGGGATCGAACCCAGAATCTCTAGTTTCGCAGACCAGGATTTTTTATTTTGGGTTCCCTCGAGGATTAGACTTGAAAGCATCCTTTTAATCGAATTAATTAATTTTCGTTTGCCCAATACATTGCACTTGCATGTCTCACCAGTCGATTGCACGGAACTATGACCTTGGAGGCTCGGGGCAACCCGGACGGTCAAGCCATCATGGGACTGTGTGATCACCCTTGATCTCGTACCATGTGTTCGTATATAAAGCATCCTATCAGGTGTGTGTCAAGGGTCCCTTATTTGACCAAAACCCGGCCTTTGCATGATAGCTTTTGTAGAACCCTTCGATCTTAGGAAATCAATTGTTGATTAAGATTTATGTGCTAGGGAGTTTTGTATGCTCGAAAGGGATTACCTGAGATGATGACGATACTTGCTTGATGAAAGATGTGTAACCTCTTAATCACTTTTTGAGCAATTCCTCTTCATGTCCCGTGACATTTGGGAACACTCTGAATCTTGATTGAAAGAATACACTTGTTATATCTTGTTAGCTAAGCATCATTGACCTTGTATGTATCCGACTTCATGGAAAGTGTGGTGATAATCTGATCATGTGATCCTGCTACCCAATGAATTTTAAATCCATCTTTGTAAGAAAACATGATTTTGACCATCTTTATCCTAAGGTTTTTTTAAAAAATCACACTTTCAAAACCTTTGAAGTTGACTTGATTAAGGTGAAAAACCAATCATTGTTAAGATATATTTTTACATCCCCGTTTTCAGAAGAAGAATCCTTGTGAATTTTTTTAAAAAGATCTCGCCATCTAAAGAGATACTTTTCAAAATGAGTTTTAAAGTGAAAATTCAACCTGACTATCTTTGTTAAGAAATGTTTTCATTCTCAAAAGCATTCTAAAGAATGGTTTTCAAAATATTTTATCATCTAAGAAAAATCTTTCCAAATAAATTTCAAAGCCTTTTTAATGACCAACCTTTGAAGGGGTAATAAGGATCACAATGAAAGGAGAAATTAGCGCACTTGACATTGATGAGGATTTTATGTGCTTATGTGTTGAATGTGTTAGGACTAGAATTTTCCTTTCTTTGGCAATAGAATAGGCACACACACACACATGCATTGCATCCGTGTGGCATATGAATCATTCAGGAAAATTTTACCAAGCATTTAATAAAATCAACTAGAAATGATAAAAATAATGATAAAAAGGGAGAGATAATGAAAAATGTTCTCTTTTGAAAATTTTGGTTATAGGTAAAAGATAGAATCAGCTACAAGCACAGTTTGGTATAGAGATTCCACTGCAAGGTTAGTCAGAAGAGAGATGGCACAAGAAGCAAACACGAGAGAAATAGCAGAATTGAGAGCCATAGTGGAACAGAAGGCGAAACAGATGACTAGGATGATGACCATGATGGAAACAATGGCACGACACCCGCCCGTAGTTAACCCACCAATTATCAATCCTCATCCACCTGTTAGGGAGAAGGATTGGTTCGATGATCCAGAAAGGGCTGAAGCACCGAGAGCAGAGAGGGAAAAGATAGAAAAAGAAAGGGTCGAGAAAGAGAAACTAATGACCGAGAAGGTAGAGAAACTAGAAAGGATAGTCCAAAAGGCCCACAGAGTTGACACTTACCTGCTGGAATTGGAAGGGTTATATGAAGGGCTTTGCGAAGTATTACCTGTCGGGTTCAAGATGCCTGTGTTTGATAAGTTTGATGGTTCTGGTAACCCCAGAAATCATGTGAGGATGTGTATTGGGGCATTTCAGCCGAGTGGTTTGAGTCCTGCCATGATGGCCATGCTATTTCAGCAAACCTTGACTGGGGTAGCTTTATCTTGGTATTTCACTATGGAACCTAGTAAAACTCGCATATGGGAGGAGGTTGTAAAGACGTTCGTCACTCAGTACGAGTATAATCAGGAACTTGAAGTGGCCGTGAGGGACTTGGAGACGACTACGCAAGAATACAAAGAGTCGTTTGCTGAGTATTTGAGTAGATGGAGAGGAAAGGTGGCTAAGATAGTTCAAAGGCCATCAGAAAAAGAACAAATCAGAATGTTGATGAAAAACCTGCAGCCAGTCTACCAATAGAAGATGAGGTTCCAATCTATCAACACTTTTGCTAAGGTTTTTGACATAGGAACAAGAATTGAAGATGCTATCAGAGAGGGGATAATCACGAGAGATAATCAGGGAAATAAGCCCAAGGGACCGGTGTACCAGAACAATCATCATGAGCCAGATGTCAATGCCTTAGCACCTCATTCATCATTCAACCAACTGAGAAGGTTATTTCGGCAGCAAGGCCAATGTCAGAATATTTCTATTATGAGAAACAATCAATCAAGGTCCAACTGTGGCTCGCCAAGAGAGCATAGGGTGTTTGCTGATTTGAACATACCATTGAGCTTAGCATTAGAAAGAATGTTAGAAGAGGGGTATTTGGAGAAGTTGGATCCAAGGCCGATACCTGACCCCATCCCGCCGAGATATAATGTGAACGAGTATTGTGCTTACCATCAAGGGCATGAACATGATACTGACCGTTGTTTGAGGCTGAGGCATAAAATTCAAGATTTAATTGAGCAAGGGATCATTACACCAGATGAGCCTAAGATGAGACAGGGAAGTGATGATGTTTAGAACGGCTACTGTTGAAACCAACATGGATGCTTTTATTGAAAAAAAAAAAGGAAGAAAGAAAAAAAAAAGAAAAAGAAAAAAGAAAATAAGCAAGTCACAGTGACACTCCATTTGAGGTGAAGTCAAGTTGGGTCAAGTTGAGTATGTTTCGTGTTTTCCAAGTTTAGTCTTTTGATTGAGTCTGTCAATCTATCTATCATCGAGTTGTACTGAGTCCATGTCGAGTAATAAAATTCTTATCTTGGAATGAAATCTCGTTTTGCTTAATCTAATGCACTGAGTCATGAGTGGATGAATCACCAAGCTGAAAATGTCGCATCTCGGATTATTGTGGAAATTACTCTGTTAATGAATTTTTGCATAATAAAAAAATCTTGAATAGATCGAAGTCAATTTTGCGCTAACATTGAAGAAAGCTAAGAATTGACTTGTCTTACTTTAAGAATTTAAAGATGCTTTTGCTCAAATCCTAAAAAGACATACTGGATAGTAGCTTGGGACTTGTCTAATCCATTTTCTCCCCATTTTAAAGCCTACAAAGCCTAAAAGTATGAATCCAATCCAATTGCAAGCCATGCAAAATTGTCCAATTGAAAGTTATACAGACTCTGTCCTTGATGGTAGCCAAGCATTTCAAATGAACTTCTTCTCCAAAAAAAATTTTTAAAAAAGAAAGAGGAAATAAAAGGGAGGCTCGCTAGGATGAAAACCCAAAAGGGCGTCTAGACAAAAGTTAGAGCATGAATAAAATGCGTGTTGATTCAAAATTCGGATCCTAGCCAGTCAAAATCATAAGAGATGATGAGAGGAAGATAAAATAATAATAATAATAAAAATCAAATCAAAAAAGGTGAAGAGTGAGCGAAGAACATTGAGAATTCATGAATACTTTGATGAATATCATTATCATATGAATTATCTCGGGGCTTTGAGTTATGCTAAGTAAAGAAGAAGTTTGAAGATAGAATTTTGAAAGCACCAGTGAGGTATTTAGAGGCTAAATGTGCCAAAACAAATGAAGAGGTATCTTTGAATAAGCCCAAATAAACAAATAAAAATTTGAAGGGTTGATATTGTTTTGAGAATATATGAGAGTGTAATCAAAACAAGATGTATCATGAGAAGTGCAAAGTTGACCGGCTAGTGAAAAGTTAAAAAGAATCAACCGCCACAAAAAAAAAAAAAGAGAAAGAGAGAAGAAGAAAAGGGGAAAGAATAAGAAAAAAAAAAGAGAAGAAGTAGTTCATAATCATACATAAGGGCTACCGCAAGAGACCCATTTCAAAAAAATCGTCCCAAGAAATAGCACTCATTGAACCCGAATGAAAACATGGCTCGAAAAGCCCATCAATTTTTTTTGAAGCCCTATTCTTTCAAAACCTCCAGAGTACTTGAACTACGTTCGACCTGATTCCCACTCGGGGATACGTAGGAAACCTTCCCGGTTCGATCACCACCCTTGGTATGATCTGGCACTTTCTTTCAAGCTTTGTCCGAGCTACTTTGACCTGATTCCCACTCGGGGATAAGAAGGCGAGCCTCACTTGGCTCTCGGTCCGTAAATACCAACCTTTGCACCTTTGGTTCAATTCTTTCAGACTAGGGGCAAACTCGCATTTGCCTAAAGTCACATTTGTATTTCCAAAATAGGGGCAAACTTTGTTTGCCCATCAGTATTGGGACATCCTACCTCACCCCACCCTATTCATGATGACTGGCACTTCTAAGCTATGAGCGACGCACTTCTGATATCTTTGTGCCACCATGTTGTCAAACCCATTGAGATAAGTTTGTGTGATCCCTATCACATCTTCAAAGTAGAGGCAAGCTGTATTTGCCTAAGAGTCCCATTCATCCTAAAAGTAAGCCTCCAAGTCCCCTACAAACTAGGGGCAAACTTCGTTTGCCAATACCTTTTTCAAGTAAGGGCAGGTCCTAAGTCTTCAAGTATGTTTTAGAAAAGATTTGGAATGAATCGTCTTTTATTCTCTGAGCTAAGGCACTAATTTGAAGCACACTTTGAAAAAAAGCAAAATGTTGACTAGATCAATGGGGATACATTTTCAAAAGCATAACTTTATCAGTTTAGTACTATCACGGTAAGATGAGAAAAGAACATGACAAGTAATAAGATACATCAGGCATGACAAAAGTGCATTAAATCATGGCAAGTTGAGTTCTTTCCTCAAAAATCTTGTTTCGGCGTCAAGTGTGTTTGTCCTCTTACATCAATATCTATCAGTCATCGAGTCTATCATGATCTCAAATGTGTGGGTTCGAAGTGATTAATAATGAGTTTTCAAAATTAAATTGATTAAATCTTCGATAGTATTCAGAGGATTATACGAGCAGAAGTTTTGAACACTATTACTGCATTAGTCAATCTGCAACATGAATCGAGTTGAGTATGAAATCATCGGTATTATTTGAAAAATTGGTTGAGCATTACCGAGTCAAGCAACATCTAGTTGAAATAGCAAAGTGTAGTTTGAGAATCACTGAGCCAAGCATCAGTCAATTAAATTGACCTGATGATTGTAAAGATAGTTGAAGCCTCGTTGAGACTAAGCATCAGATGATTGCGAAGAGATTTGACTGTTGGAATAAGTTAATGAGGATGAATGTTGACTATTGGAATAAGTCAATGTAGATAGATCTTGATTGTTGGAATAAGTTATTATCTAAGATACCATCTTGGCTGTTGGAATAAGTTATTACGAAGAGATCTTGACTGTTGGAATAAGTCATTATCTAAGATACCGTCTTGGCTGTTGGAATAAGTCATTACGAAGAGATCTTGACTGTTGGAATAAGTCATTGTCTAAGATACCATCTTGGCTGTTGGAATAAGTCATTATGAGGAGATCTTGGCTGTTGGAATAAGTCATTATCTAGATAACGTCTTGGCTGTTGGAATAAGTCATTATGAGGAGATCTTGGCTGTTGGAATAAGTCATTATCTAGACACCACCTTAGCTGTTGGAATAAGTCAATGGAAATGAATTTTGACTGTTGGAATAAGTCAATACGAGGAGATCTTGACTGTTGGAATAAGTCAATGAATTTTGAACACAGCAAATGAATTTTGGCTGTTAAAATAAGTCACTGTTGATGAATCTTGACTGTTGGAATAAGTCAAAGAATGTTGAACGCTGTAAATGAATCTTGACTGTTGGAATAAGTCACTGTCGATGAATCTTGACTGTTGGAATAAGTCAATGATTTTTTCAATGCTTATGAATTTTGACTGTTGGAATAAGTCTGTGCAAATGAATTTTGACTGTTGGATTAAATTACCTCAGAGCAAACACCTTGACTGTTGGAATAAGTCACTTCAAAGAAATTACCTCGACTGTTGGTATAAGTCATTGCAATCACCTTGACTGTTGAAATAAGTCACCTCCTATAGAGCACCGTGAAGTACCGTGAAACACTATGAAATACCAAGAAGCATCATAGAATATTGTGGAGCAACCAGCATAGATTATTAAAGACAGTAGATTATAAGACGCAAGGCACATCTCGATCTTGCAGCGTGCTACCTGATTTGACTATGGAGTGTAAGGCATGAAGCGTCTCAGTCGATCAGATGATTTTTGGAGGATTATGGAGAGTAAGGCGTGAAATGACTCAATCTTTCAGCGTGCTACCTGATTCGACTATGGAGTGTGAGGCATGAAGTGTCTCAGTCAATCAGATGATTTTTTGGATGATTATGGAGTATAAGGCGTGAAGCGACTCAATCTTTCAGCGTGTTACCTGATTCGACTATGGAGTGTAAGGCATGAAGCGTCTCAGTTGATCAGATGATTTTTGGAGGATTATGGAGTGTAAGGCGTGAAGCCTCAATCTTTTAGTGTGCTACCTGATTTGACTATGGAGTGCAAGGCATGAAGCGTCCTAGTCGATCAAATGATTTTTGGAGGATTATGGAGTGTAAGGCGTGAAGCGACTCACTTTCAGCGTGCTACCTGATTCGACTATGGAGTGTAAGGCATGAAGCGTCTCAGTCGATCAGATGATTTTTGGAGGATTATGGAATGTAAGGCATGAAGTGACTCAATCTTTCAGCATGCTACCTGATTCGACTATGGAGTGTAAGGCATGAAGCGTCTCAGTCAATCAGATGATTTTTGGAGGATTATAGAGTGTAAGGCGTGAATTAACTCAATCTTTCAGCGTGCTACCTGATTCGACTATAGAGTGTAAGGCATGAAGCGTCTCAGTCGATCAGATGATTTTAGAGGATTATAAAGTATAAGGCATGAAGCGACTCAATTTTTCAGCATGCTACCTGATTCGACTATGGAGTGTAAGGCATGAAGCGTCTTAGTCGATCAGATGATGGAGTGTAAGGCGTAAAGCGACTCAATCTTTTAGCGTGCTACCTAATTCGACTATAGAGTGTAAGGCGTGAAGCGGCTCAGTCGATCAGATGATTCCTCGAAACACATATTCCCAGGAATAAAACTATAACATAACGGGAGAATTTGAAGCATAAGGCGCATTTCTGATAATAAGAATAATAACATGACTCTGGATCATCACATTTGGGAGCATGAAACATGAAACTGTTTGAGCACATGCATCACGATAAGATTTGAGCATCCATCTGTGTGGTTATTTGCATTTATTTGTTGTCCTTTGCCCGAACTACGTCCTAGTCTGATTCCCGATGAGATACGTAGGTAGCTCACCATTGAGCATGATCAGCTTTTGGCTCTCTGCACACCCAATTTTTGCAACGCACCTTTTGTTTTTACCTGGATTCGACAGTTCGGTAAAAGGCTTGTCTTTCACATAGGCTTCTACATTCACTTGTGATACGCGTTGCTTTACAAGCTCTGCCAAAGAGGGACAAACTGTAGACACCCCAATTTTGACCAAACGTCAAATCCAGGGATTGGTTGCCTCTAAAAGACCAATGATGACGATGACCGGCAAAATTCAAAGTTTTTCCAAAGAATTCAAATTCTTCAAAGATTCTTTGAACCAAGTTTCAAAAATCAAAAATAAAGAGAAATTGGGTATTCGGGAGAAACCCAAACGTTAAAAAATGTATGAGAAAGTCAGTCTGGAGATTTATCCTAAAAAAGGAAAGAGAGAAAATGAAAAGAAGTTTTGAAAAGAAAAGAGAAAAGGATAGAAGAAAAGAAAAGAAAAAAAAGATAGAAAGAAAATGATATATTGGAATATATACCATGCATATGGGTATATTCTAATGAAGTACATTACAAATATAAGTACATTAGTATATAATTTACTAAATAATTAAGTTTATGTTAATATATATTTTGAAAATAAAAAAAAGGCAAGAATTCTATTAGCCGCGGCACGCGGCGAAGCCGGCGGCACTCACTGAGTGCCGTGCTGACATTCACTGAGTATCGCCCGGCAGTCAGTGAGTGCCGCCCAGCACTCAGCAAGTGCCGCAGGCAAGTCGTCAAGTGCCGCACGCTGTAACAGACTGCTTTTCTCACATGTTCTAGAAGAAAACTTTGCACATGGGTTTTCACCCGAATTTACCCATTTAACCGTGTAATGTTGGTCTATATAAACAGACCTTCATCTCCATTATTGGGACTTTTTCATTAACCTTTGAGTCAAATTGAGATATACAAGAGATATATAGATAATAGAGAGAATTGAGAGAGAAAAAGAGAGTTTTCTTGAAGAATTTGAAGAATAGGAGAAGAATTTGAAGATTTTTGGAAGAGCTTCACAAGAGATAGAAGAAATCCTTGAAGTCATAGAGGTAACCTCTCAATCCTTGATAGAAATGGGCAAATTCAATCACAAGTTTATAGTTCTAGGATCTTTACACATTTTCAAAACCTCTCTTCCTACCTCATTTCATCACACACCACACACCACTTAGAGCTTGTGATTGAATCTCATAATATTTCATTAATTTGGATCCAATTGATGCCTTGAGTTTAAGATAAGTTTGATTTTGAAGAACTTGTGTTCCAATTTCTCTAAGTAAACTTTAATTCCTCATTCCTATTTTCTTTTTTAGATTCATAAAAATTTATGTATTCCTTTGAGTCCTTTTTGAATTCAATTCCTTAGTTTCCTATGGTCTCATGATTCATATGGAGATTAAAGAAAACTATAGTCATGTTTACACATAGTTAGTGGGATTCAAATCTCAACTCATGATTTGAATCTCCTCACTAAGAATCTTATGGGATTCATGTTATATTCCATAGAAGTTTATGTAAATTTGGATCTCATTTAATCTCCAAGGATCATTAATTTGAGAGGGGATTAGGATGTCATGACTCTATATTCCTTAAGGATTATATGTTTGAGAGAGGAATTAGATGTAGATTTTCATAGTTTATATTCAAAATTCATGAGATTAAGTAAGACCTTAGGATTCTCTTGCTATGAGATCTATGATGGAAATCCATTAAGGCTAAATCTATGAACCTCTTCATGTTTCATTATTTATTCCAATAATCATAGTCATATTTGATCCTAGTTCCCTCTAGAATCATGGATCAAGTTTGATTCGAAATATGAACGCCAATTCAACAAAGGTGCAGTGAATCCATAAACCAACTGTGATCAAAGATTTTTTTATAAAATCATGGTTCATTGGAATTGGATGAGACCAATTGGAGGATGTTTATAACCCATTTAAGTACCTCTGTGATTTTTGCTTTAATGAACTTCCATGTTTAAGATGGTTTGGTCTTGTGATTTCAAAACAAGTAACTCTCTGTCCAACATTTCAAAACAGTAAGTCCGTTTTAAAATTAATAAATCAGAACCTTAGTCGATCTTTCTTGACCCAAAATAATTTTTTCTAAGTATTTCAATGTGTTAGGAAGGTACTCTAAAAAGATCTAAGTATTTCTCATTTGTTTACTAGTTTTAGAAAATCATACAAGATCTCTTAACAGAGAGTTGCAGATTCATGAGTGATGTCTAGTGTTTTCCATATTCCCAGAGATCAAACCGATCAAACCTTGATTTTCTTTTTGGGTTAGAAACTAGACTAATAGAGGCATATCATACCGAAAATTCATTAATATCCAACCATTGGAAGTATGGTTTTTCTATCTTTGAAAGTCAGGTCTGCTCTCTGTAATTTATGAGAAACAGTTACTGTTTTTGTCTAGTCTCATTGATTTTAACTTAAACGGTTTCCTAATGTCTTGGGACCCAAATCATATTTTGAATAATGATAATTTAGCTTAAATTCAGAGGCTAAGTGATCCAAATTAGTGAATAAATTCATATCTCATTCTTGTTCATATTCATTCATTCATTCATGTACATTGATACTTATGATTAGAACTAGTTCTTGGATAAAATTAGACTTAGTTGAACCTAATTGAACATAAACATGGATTTGTTATGATTGTGTTGGGATTATAGAACCCCTATATGGACATTACATTGGCTCCTAGTTGAGACTTGTATATCTATAGAGGTGCTATGGCTCCAACTAATCAAAAGGAATTCATAGTTTTGTCAATTCTTTCCATGCTTGATAGATTTAAGCTAGAAGTTAGGGTTGATTATTTGATATCTTTGATCAAGGCATGTGTACTAATCTTTGTTTTGTAGCGCATTTGAGGTACAATTTCTCAACCCTTCTCTAGTTTAATTAACTTCTTTGATTTTAATTGATTTTCGACTTCATGTGCGACACCTTAGACTACGTCTTGCATTATGTGTTTATATGCGTTAGAGACCTTTTCTTAGGTTTATTTTATATGTATGCATTACACGTTTCTATTTCGCGGCCGGATCCCGGGTAAGTTTTCTAGTTCCCTATTTGCATATCATATTGCTTGCTACTTGAATTACGTGGCTTATGAATGATATTTTGTCGTTAGCAATTTTGCACCCTTTTCAATATGCTTGTGTAATGTATTATTTATATATATGTATTAATTGAGGGCACACTTAGATCAATAATTCGATTAAATAGGATGTTAAGTAGAGGCCTATCGCGAGATAGGTTGAGAGGGGGTGTTTTAGTCCGCCGGGTTCCTTCCCCTTTCATTCCATAATCCCCGGACCCAGTTTATCTTTGGTTTCGCAAAAGATTGGTTTGCTTTTAAAATGGTTTCTTAATTTTCCTTTAAAAATTAAGTGGCGACACTTTGTATTTGAATTCAAAAGTTTGAAAGAAAAAGTTTTAAAACTAAAAGAAGTGGGCCCAAATGCCGGTATCCACAACATGACCCATCTGCAAAGGGTACTTGATTATGACTTAGCCACTTGAAAACTTTTATGAAATGAATTTAAGTGAGTGGTCTAAGTATGTTTAGGTCCTTGAAAGTATTTTAAAGTGTGAAAGCAAGGATCCTAAAGTCCAATTAATATCACTTAATCCCCTATGAGTGATTGATCAAAATACTTTACAAGTAAATCCTAGTCTTCAACCAAGGATGAAAAATCTTCAAGTCTTCAAGCTTGATCTTTGTTGAGCTCCATCACTCTTGAGCTTCACCATATGCTATCTCATGAACTCAAACAAAGTTAGAACATTTAAGTGCATAATTCAAGAGATTAGCACAATGAAAATGAATTAAGAGCATGCTATGATCAATAGATTTGTCATCATCAAAACAAATATAAATAATGTCTTAAAGAAATTCAAGGCTAACAATCTTGATATGGTTAAACCTGAGTTAAAGGTGGGAAAAGTTTATTATGACAACCATCTTGTACCACTTCTAGGTACTTGTAAAAAAAAAAAGCACTTAGAGAAATTAAAAGATGAACCTGAGTGTAAGATTAATACTATGTAAAAGAGTATTAAGAGGGGAATTATGGTTAATATTAGTAGAAACCAAGTGTATAGGGCAAAGAGAAAGGCAAAGGGAGTAATAGAAGGTGATCACAAAATTCAGTATGCTAGGTTGTTGGATTAATGTGATACTATTAGAAAGTATAATCCTACCAGTTGCATGAAGTTGATGGTGCAAAGGCTAGCACCTGAATTACAACCAAGGTTCCAGAGAATGTATGTAAGACTTGGTGCACGAAAGGAGGGGTTTGTGGCTGGATGTAGACCACTAATAGGGGCAGATGCTTGTAGCAATTGGAACGGATGGAAATGACAATATATTTCCCATTGCTATTTCAATAGTTGAGACTAAGACTGATACTGAGACTAAGGATTCATGAACATGGTTCCTGACTGAGCTTATGGATGACATCGGGAGAGTGGAAGAAAAAGGGTGGACCTTTATTTTAGATAGGCACAAAGGACTTGTTGAAACATTTGAAGAGTCATTGCTAAATGCAGATCATAGATGCTGCTTAAGGCGTATGTATCCAATTTCAAGACTAAGTTTAAGAGGAAAAGGCTAAAAAAATGCAATGTGGAAGGCAGCTGCAATATCTACAATGGGTAAATTTGAATGGCACGTGAAAAAAATTCATGATATGGACCCAGAGAAGCATGAGGCTTATAATTGGCTAAAAAAATTGAACCCACCATTGTGGAATAAGTCAAATTTTAGTACAAGGAGTAAGTATGACATTTTGGTGAATAATCTTTGTGAATTATTTAATCGATACATTTTGGAGGCAAGGAACAAACCTATACTCACTATGGTTGAACGGATCAGGAGAAGTCTAATGAATAGAATCTAAGTGAAAAAGAAAGGCATGGAGAGGTATAAGGGTCCATTATATCCCAAAATTCAAGACAAGTTGGAGAAACTAAAAGTTGAAGCAAGAAATTGCTTTTCAAGTTATGTTAGAGATTTGAGTTTTGAAGTTGATTGATTTAATACTACTCATGTTGTGGATCTTGAAAAAAGGTCATGTGGTTGAAAAATGTGGGATCTGACAGGGATACCATGCAAACATGCAGTAAGTGCAATTTATCATAATAGGTAGACACTAGAGGAGTATGTACACCTATACCATGGCCAGGAAGCATATCTCAAGACTTACTCTTACATAATATACCATGTTCCTAGTCAACATGACTAGGTACAAACCAATTTTGATAAAATTTTGCCTCTAAATGTTAGGAAGCCACCTAGAAGACCCAAAAAGCTAAGAAGAAGAGAGGCTAATGAGCCTAGAAATGGATAGAGTTTTAAGGAAAAATAAAATAGTTACATGTGCAAGATGTGGAAAGGGAGGATATAATAGTAGGTCTTGCAAATGGTCTATTCCAGTATCGAAATGGGAAGAGACAAACTGCCATGTGTCGGTAGAAGTGGCTCAATAAGAGGAATGGGAAGTAGCACAGTGGGAGGAAGGGTGAGGGACATTGGATTAGTGAGGTGGAGAAGCACTGGACCATGATCCAAGTTTAGGTTTTTTGAGTGACATGTACGTGGTGTTGAATGTTTTTTTGTTCTTTTCTGAAACATGCTGCATATCAATGAGCTGAATGTTTTTTTGGTTTTGTGCACAACTATGTATATGCTACAACTTATAACTTGTTCCTTTTGTCTGAGGTTCTAATGACCCTCAATGTTATATTATGCTAAGGTTCTCTTTGTTTCTTCTTGTTGTCCTTTTAATGGCTGTAGTTCTAATGCTTTTGAACATTGATATGATTTAATAGCAAGTCACATTTAAAAGATTATATATAGCAATTGAAATGGTAGCTTGATTAACATCATCATATATTGCATACACAACCACAAAACAGTACACAAACACCCAGCCATCAGGTTAAGACACAAAAATACACAGCTAAGTATACCTAGCCACCATGCCAAAAATTTTAATTTTCTCATTCAATCCCTTAATACCAGTTGCTTACAACCTTTACCTCCCACGTGAAATTTCTAACTCCCTCTTGAGCACAGTGATTCTTGACAAAAGCCTTGGTATAACTCTTGTTGAGCGCTCACACATTGGAGGGTCCACCCATTCAAAGAATCCACAGGTAGTAGCTTCAATCTGCACCCAAAAAAAAAAAACCCTTATTTATAGATCAAAAAATTACCCAAAATCATTCAAATAATATAGAATAATCTTTACCCCAAAATGTCCACAACCAACAAATCTTCCACCATAATTTCCTTCAGTCATTGCAGTCCTCACTTGGGAAAGCACACAACAAAAACATATATGACCTTCAAATGCTCCAACTGTTGAACGAACACCATGCCCAGATCGCAAAAAATGTGATGAAGAAGATGACATATTTGATTAGAGGGTGTTGAAGTCTAGATGATTGATTAGAGGGTACTGAAGACCAATCGATCAGAAGAAAAAGAAGAAGACCAGTCGATCTACTATATTTTTCTTTCCTCGGCCTGAGATTTCGGTGGTGTGTGATAGAGATATATGGTTGAACAAGATGAGGGCAATTTGGTCATTAAATCAAAGAGTTTTGGTGCCCAATCTACCGCCGACTATCCCATGCGAAAGTTTCAGCTTCGCCATTATTCTTGATGGAAAATATAATAGTGGTACTTTGCCTACAAGTTCAGAGGGGTTAATGTGTAGCATTTTAAACTACAGAGGGGGTTATGTGTCACATGGGCTAACCACAAAGGGTTAAAAGGTAATATGCCCTATTTGTTTTAGTGAACCAAAATGTTCACTTGTATGAATTACAACATCTAGTAGAACATTACAAAATGAGTAATACAATGATTTTTAAATTTGGTCCTTAAATTTACTTCTTAACACATGTAGCACACCGCACGCGGTAGAAGGCCATGTTGAATACTGTGGGACCACATAAATTTTCAAACATTAAAGCTTGACTGTCTCCATGTCGATTGGATGGTTTCCCTCCCCTATCTGGTGGCTATTCTGGCTAAAGACTCCCTCTAAGAGCATTGGCTAAGTTTTTGTTTCTTCTGGCTTTTCATGTTTTTTTAGCTTATTTCCTTTCCTGTATTTCTAATGACTTAAAAAAGAAAAAAGAAAAAAAAATGTGCTCCAAATGTATTCAACGTGGTCTTTGTGTCACGTGTGTTGAGAAAAAAACTAGTTGTGAATTTAGAAAGCATAGCATTGCTCTTATAGTATAGGGATCCGAGTATTACATTTCAAAAACTAGTCGACACCCTATGATATGCACAGATTGTTATCAACCAAATGTTTTTATATATGTATATATATATATATGGTGAGAACTACATTTGTAAAGAATTGAACAGTAGTAATCCATATCAATATAGATATGGTGAGAACCATTAACTTAACAGAAATTGAAAATTGAAAATTATTTACATAAATTTGTACATATAAATTCATATGTATATGAGACAATGTATAAAAGTATATTGTTGTGGTCATTGCAACTGTTGGTCTCAATTATGTCCCGGGATGGATCCAAGGTAGCATACAGAGACCTAGGCCCTACTATTTTTAATCCACTTGACTAGAGTCGCCACCTGATTTTATGGAATCAGGAAACTGTGAGCTGACTTGCTCAAAAAGGAAGGGTACTCACCCTTCATTGCCATAAAATAGGCTTGGGGGTCTTGGTACGAAAGGGGAAGGAGCCATATGCTTGGGCTAATGCAACCCCTCCTCACCCTACCTTACGGTAGGCCTTGCCAATATCTTTGTTCTTAATTCATAACTAGTATTCTTTTCTTAATCATACTACATAATATATACATGGCATAAAGAGTTTAGGAAAAATCGATCAAGAGATTAAGTTCACGTACCAAGAGAATGTACATGCGATGCTAGAGAAGGGATAGAAATACTCACAGTGGGCCGATCTCGTTCAAGATCAAATGCAAAGAAAGGAAACGTGCATGGAATGCAAAGAGAACAAGAGAACTTACATTGGGGTAACTCCATGCGGGGTCGCAATGGCAATCAAAGTTAAATGTGTTATGCAATATGCAACAATCCTAGATAATTTATCTCTAGCAAATAAGCATATAATAGAGATTATCCTAAACGATTTGTGCTGTTGATGTAAAATGTTGTAAACCTAGCAAAATCTCTACAGAGAAGGATAGAAGAATGTACAGGACACATGGACACTAGGTCACATGCGGAAGAGGCAAGATCGATCCAAGGAGTTGAATCCAAGTCATTCGAATCTCTGCATAAAAATGCCACAAAAAAAACCAAGCATTACAAAATAACAAAAGAAATCCAACCATACAAATGAAATGCATAAAAAGGGGGAGAAATAGTCATTAATCAAAATTCCAGATTTGAAGACCTTAATAAAATCATTCCAAAAGTAGGTCTTAACAATGAATCAATTCAATTCCTTTTCCAGATTATAAGTTTAATGAGTTAGGAAGCTTTTCCACCTCATTTGCATGAATGGTTTGAGAGTTCTATTCATTTTAAAAGTCTCTGTCCAGACTTGTCGATTGATCTTGCAAAAATCATAACTAAATTCACATAGCTTATATGAAGGCCTATTTTAAGTCAAAAGAAAGGTATTTCATCGAAGTTTATGGAAAAATACTTTAATAAACCCATATTGAACTTAAGTTTCTGAAAACTGATTTGAATCAGACTTCACTAGTCTGGAAGTTTAATATAAATGATTTCTGCCCAGACTTATCGACTGATCTTCTTGCAAAAATCATAACTTAATTCACAAAACACCTATGAAAGTCTATTTTATGTCAAAAGAAATATATTTCATTGAAGTTTACAGGAAAAATACTTCCGTAAGCTCAGATTGAACTTAAAGTCTCTGAAAATTGAGTTGAATCAGCCTCTATTATTCTGAAGTTATAATATCATGTGACAAATGAAAAATATGCAAAGTGGGCAAGCAAAATCACTCAAACGTGTTCTTTCAAGCTTTTAATATTTCTTCTTATTATCCTAAAATAGTTCCTAAGCCATGTTTTAGATTTATTATCGGAAAAATAAAGTATGATCATCTTGTACACATAATTCATTTACAATAGAGATTTTGAAGATTTTAGGATAGTCTTACTTTCCTATTCTCTCGAAAGATAATCTTAGCTTGATCATCTTGACTTTATGCCAGTGTAATCTTATCAAGCTAAGGATTATTTCCAAAAAGAATGTAGATCGCATCTCTAGCCATTTTCAAAATTTCAATCGTAAATAAGTCATGTCCAAGTATATCTACCGTCTCTCCGATAATCTTTTGAAAATAAGTGAGGTTCATCAAGGCAAACCGGATAAAGGTGGTATCATCCTTGCTCATACATGAACTTTGAAGTCAAGCCTCAAGGGTAATAATGAGTTCCAAACCCATGGATAAAGTCAAATTTGCTTTAATGAACAATTTTAGTTCATCTATTTTATCTTGTGATAAAAATGCTTTTAGTGTAATGAGAAGTCCTTTAGAAAGATCAAAATCAAGAATGAAGAAGTTTAAGATGACTTCCAATCAAATATGCCTTTCTTGGTAAAGAACACCAAACTAGTTGGTTGAAGGAATTACAATTATCATCTTGGTATACCCAAAAGAAGAAATAGAAGTACATGTACTTATATAGAGTCATAAAAGGAAATATACATCTTCATCATGGACTCAAAGCAAAAGGCAAAGAATGATGCAAATTCAAGTGTGTGCACATATGTTCTTTAGAGGAAAGAAAACTCAAGAACACCGATCATCTTCAAAGTGAAGAAAAATATGAAAATAGCACCTCTAATCCATCTTTTATCAACAAAATCAACTAGAACTTGGATCTTTGTGCAAGTTGTGTGAAGAATCAAAGCAAATGTGTAAAGAAAACAAAAAGAAGAAGAAAGATATCCAAGTTGTGTGAAGAATCAAAGCAAATGTGTAAAGAAAACAAAAAGAAGAAGAAAGATATCCAAGTTCTAGAAATACATATTGTAGACACCCCGATTTTGACCAAACGTCAAATCCAGGGATTGGTTACCTCTCAAAGACCGATGATGACGATGTCCGTGACGTTCGAAGATTTTCCAAGAAATTCAAAATCTTCAAGGTGATCTTTAAGAAAATTTTCTAAGAAAAAATATATAATAATTAATAAAGGGAGAGGATCCAGGCATTCGGGGGGAAACCCGAACGACGAAAAACATGTGAGAAACCCAGTCTGGGAATCCTTTTTCTTTTAAAAAAAAAAAAAAAAGAGAATTCATAAACAGAAACAAAAAAAAAAAAAAAAAAAAAAAAAAAAGAGAGAGAGGGAAAGAGGGAGTTTTCTTGAAAAAAACGGAGGGGGAGGACAAAATAAATGACAAAATTTTGAAAAAGAGAAAATACAAAAAGAAGTAGTATATTCAAAATATACCATGCACATGGTTGATACCATGCACATGGGGGACCTTAATGCAAATATATACATACATAGAATAAAAAAATTATGTTTACATCAACATATTCTTGAAAAATCAAAAAGAGGGACAAAATTCAGTTAGCCCCGGCACGCGGAAAACGCGGTGGCATTCACTGAGTGCCGCGCCGGCACCCTCTGTTTGCCGCCCGGCACTCAGCGAGTGCCGCCCGGCACTCAGTGAGTGCCGCCGGCACCCAGCGAGTGCCGCTGGCTGTAACAGACTGCATTTTCTCACATGTTCTAGAAGAAAACCTTGCACATGGGTCTCCACCCGAATTTACCCATCCATCCCTGGAATAATGGCCTATATAAACAAAACCTCCTCTTCCATTTTGAGGACTTGAATTTGGAAATCAAGATATAGAGATACACAAGAATCATATAGACTTTTAGAGAGAGAAAAGAAGAATTTCTTGAAGAACTTGAAGAATTTGAAGAACTTTGAAGAGAATTTGGGAAATCTTGGAAGATCTTCACAAGAAGTTGAAGAAATACTTGAGGTCTTAGAGGTAACCTCTTAATCCTTGATAGAATTAGGATCATTCAATCACAAGTTCATAGTTCTAGGAACTTTTTCACATTTTCAAAACCTCTCTTCTTATCCCATTTCATCACACACCACCAAGAACTTGTGATTGAATCTCATGACATTTCATCAATTTGGATCTAATTAAGGCTTTGGATTTAAGATAAATTCAACTTTGAAGAGTTTGTATTCTTAGTTTTCTAAGTAATCTTTGATTTTCCTTGCTTCTATTTCATTCAAAAAAAAAAGTGCATGAGGTCTTCCATATCTCATTGAACCTCTTTGAGTTTGATTCCTTAATTTCTAAGATCTCATGATCTATGTGGAGATTAGAATGAATCATAGTCTTAATCTACATATGATTAGTGAGATTCAAGTTTTAATCCATAACTTGAACCTCTTCATTAAGAAATCTTATGGAATCCTCAATATATTCCAATGAGGTTTTAGTAGATTTTTAACTTCATTTAGACTCCAATGACCATCAAATGGTAGGAGAAAGTGTGTTAGTTTAAGTCTACTCCCATGGCTTAGACTAATCTTCCCTTAGGTCTTGAGAAGTTACTTTCATATTTCATCTAAGACCTACATATGAGCATGTCTCTAACTCCAATGACCATCAAATGGTAGGAGTGATAAGTTGAATTCAAGCTTGGGTCTATAGGCTTGAATTCTTTACTTGAGGATTGTGTGAAGTTCATTTCAATACTTCATCAAGATCCATAAGTGTGAAATGTCTTAAAACTCCAATGACCATTAAGTGGTAGGAGTAGTGACTTGAATCCAAACTTTTATCCATGGATTTAAGTTTATTGTTCTTTGGATCTTGTGAAATCCATGCTATACTTTATTAAAATCTATGAGCATATATATGCCTTTTAGTCTTCAATGACCATCAAATGGTAGAAGAAGTAGTTGGTTTGAGCCCCAACTTCATGTTTTTAATAGTTGAGGTCAACCAACAAAGTTGAACTAGCAAAGAGAAAACAGTGAGTTTACCAACTATTTTCGATCAAAGATTTTTAGTTCAAGATCTAACCGTTGAAATTAAGTGAAACCAACGGGAAAATGTCAATAACACCTTGTTTTACCACTGTGATTTTTGTTTTATAAAAATCTTGAGATTAGAAGGGTTTGATCATGGTTTTTGTGAGCTAATTACAATCTGTCCAGAGTTTTAGAATACTTTCAGAACAGTAAGTCCGTTTTGAAATTAATAAATCAGAACTTTAATTAAGTTTTTGTGGTCTCAAATAATTTTTTATAAGTACTTTAATGTGTTAGGAAGGTACCCTAAAAAGATCTAAGTGTTTCTCATTTTTTTACTATTTTTAGAAAATCATACAAGATCTCTGGACAGAGAGTTGCAAGATCCTGAGTGAGGTCTATTACTTTCTATATTCCCGGAGATCTAACCGTTGAAACTTTGATTTTCTTTTTGGGGTAAAAAACTAGACTCACAGAGGCATAACATATCCAAAAATCATTAAGATCTAACCGTTGAAAGTATTTTATTCCTATTTTTGAATGTCTGGTCTGCTCTCTGTAAATCACAAAAACTGCTACTGTTTTTGTCTAATCTTATTTATTTTAACTCAAATGGTCTCCTAATGACTTGAGACCCAAACCATGTTTTGAATAATGATAATTTAGATTAAATCCAGAGGTTTAGTGATCCAAATTAGTGAATAAATTCATGTCTCATCCTTGTTCATATTCATGCATTCATTCATACATGTTAAATATTCATAAGTAGGACTTATCTCTTGTATCTAATTGAACATGACTTAGGATTTACTTATTTATGATATTATATCTTGTCTTCTTGTCTAAGGCATATGTACTAACCATTGTTTTGTAGCGCTTTGAGGTACAATTTCTCAACCCTTCTCTAGTTTAATTTACTTCATTGATTTTTCGACCCCATGTGCGACACCTTAGCCTAGGTTTTGCCTTATATGTATATATGTGTTAGAGACCTTTCTTAGGTTTATTTTTGCATGCATTGCACGTTTAATATTCGCGGCCGGATCCCGGGTATGTTTTCTAGTCCTCTATTGCATATCATGTTGCTTGCTACTTGAATTACATGGCTTATGAATGATATTTTGTCATTAGCAATTTTACATCATTTCCAACATGCTTGTGTAATGTATATGTACATATGTATTAATTGAGGGCATGCTTAGATTATTAATTTGATTAAAAAGGATGTTGAGTAGAGGCCTATCGCGAGATAGGATGGAAGGGGGTGTTTTAGTCCGTCGGGCTCCTTTCCCTTTCATTCCATAATCCCCGGACTCAGTTAAATTTTTGGTTTCGCAAAAGATCGGTTTGCCTTTAAAATGGTTTCTTAATTTTTCCTTTAAAAAAAATTAAGTGGCGACTCTTTGAATTTGAAAAAATGTTTTAAAAGTGGGTAAAAGAAAGAATAACCTGCGATATCCACACATATATACAAAACTAGTAGATTAAAGAGGTAGTTTAGAGTTTACCTCTTGAAGATCCCTCACAAATGCAAAGATTGTTGGAAGAAGGTTGTTCCTCCTTCAAGTGTTCTTGAACTCTAAAGCAAAGGATGCCAAGATTTTAACTCATAATCTAGCTTAGATCTTCTAAAATACTACTTTTTAAGTTTTCAAGAAAACAAAGAGAATGTTTTTCTTACTTTTTCATTTTCTATTCAAGAAAAGACAAGCACAAGCTTTTTGTTTTTCTACTCCGAACTTCAAGATATTGTCAAATGAATTCTAAGTGGATCCTAGGTAGTTGTTGGGATCCTTCCTATGATTTCTTGATCTCTTTCCCAAGTATGTCAAAGGGGGGGACCATGGGGTCCAATTTATAGGCAAAACATTGATGACTTTTAATGCATAGAAAGAGGGTAAAATGGTCAATTCAGGGACCAAACGAAGTTTCTAGGCAATTTTCTTGCACATCACATGTATATATACAATGTGTGTTACAAAAATCAAGTGGCAGAGGCAAAATGGTGGTGGCGGCTCTAGTAGGGCCTGCCAGTGGCAGGTGGCAGCCTCCACTTGCTTTCTGGGTCCATCTGGGTCCCCTCTGCTCTCCTGTCAAATTTCAAGCTCATAAACCTCCGGTTTTTCTTAAAGTGATTTTTAGCCTCCAGGATCGCCTGTTTTTGCACCGTTGGAAACCTGTAAGATTGATTTTCATTCTAAAAATATCCTGGGAGTAATTTTTATAAGAATTTATCATCAATTTTGATTCGGAAGTCTCCCAGAATTCTTGTGTTCTTTCGTGCTCTCTTTCACAGTTAGCATCCTACGCGCGCCGGTTTTGAAAGATTTTTTTGAAATTGAGTTACCGAACTCTTGAAATTCACGTATGAGACCTTAATGACCATTTTTCCTAAGTTATATGCATATTTTGAAATCAATTTTGAGAAAGACACCAATCTAGACTCTAAAGGCGTACTTTGAACTCCAAGAACACTTTCCAGAGTCTGAACTTTCGTTGTGCATATCCAAGAGACCTTCTTTGAGGTATTTTTCATCATCAAGATTTTTAAGAGGTTGTTCTCCCTAAATCCTGAGAGTGTGGTCAAAATTGGTTGTCTACAATTATGACGTCGAATGATAAATAATTTTTTAAACCAAAAAAATGTCACATGCTGCAATTAGAAACACATTTGAGTAAATCTTTTTAAAAAATGACTTTCCAACCATAACTCAATCCATATTTAAAAAGATAATGATAATAATTTGACTCCATGAGCAATGTTATTTCTATTTGGATTTAAGTTTGAATCAAATGTTGGAGAAAATATTTGAGGATATTTACCCAAATTGAAATTTAGTATTAAACCACAACTAATCCAAAAATAAATGTTGAGGAGTAAGATAAAACAGCACCAACAATTATAATACTATACACAAGACTACAAATATTATTAAATCTCATACCTTGAGATTGAATGCTTTTATATGTTAAGAAATCATTTTGTTCAATGCCAAGAATCGAAAAGGGTAAAAAGAAAACCATTCCAAGTACAAATAGCCCCCCCATAAGGTCACCACAAAATCCAAGCAACATTAACAAAATTGTCACTTTTTGCATATTCTTCTCTCTTCCTTTGCACGAGTGACTACCGGCAATGTAATGCAAGTATTTACAATTGTTTAAATGTCATTCAAGTTCTCAATTATGTGCATCATTTTTTTACTCAATAATTGTTTTTATTATATAAGCACAAAGTCAAGAGCAAAATGTTACACATACCTTAACTTCATGCTATGAATTTTATACAATGCCATAATCCAAAATCTGGATAACCAAACAATAAAATTAACATGATAACAAAATGCAGACAAGCAAACTGGCACAAATAGCTTACTAAATCTCAAACAAAAGTGCATAAAACTGCATTTAAAAAAACAAAGAAACCAGCCAAAAAACCATAGCCTAAGCAATAAGCATTACATAGCATATTGAAAATACAGTGGGAGAAAGCAATATAGTATTTAATTAACTTGAATGTTGAATCACTTTTTAGGATGATTTTTCAGTTACATGACTACTCCATGTATTTGATGAGTGGACACATGCATAGTCACTTTTCTATGTGACTTTTCAATCATTGATACAACTCATTGTGTGCAATAAAAGTTGGAGAGAGAAGTAAATGTTCAAATCAAAACTAAAGAAATAAATGGAAGAAGAAGACAATTTTGAGAAAATGATGTTTTGCATTTTTGGGGTTTGGAAACTGAAAAGCTTTCATAATTTTTTTTGGGTTTTGGTTCACTATGATTAATGTGTGCATTGGAGGGAGTTAAGGTTATTAGAAGAGATAAAGTTGTAGGGGTGCATTGTATGTACGTATTTATGTATGTAGAGAGAGAGAGAGAGAGAGAGAGAGAGAGAGAGAGGGGTTGGGGAGATGAGAGGAGGGTTGTGAGGATTAGACACATAGGATTTTTAATAGAAGGGAGGAAGGCAGAGGTGGAAGGTTGTGGAAGGCCACTTGCTTTAGTCTTTATATAGATATAATAGATATAATAGATAGATAGATGGGTCATTCTACGATACTACTGAGTGGTTTACTTAAATCGTAGATCCACTCAAAGTGGAAATTGATTATTGTCCAGTGTAATTATGTTACTACCAAGTGATAATCTGAGAAAAGTACTACCAGATTGCGCTTTGGTAGTGTCAAATGGCATTATGGCACCCTAAGAAGTCATAATTAAATAAGGGTTAAATACACTTATACCCCCTTACGGTTTAGCCGATTTGCACTTACCCCCTTGTGGTTTGGACTAAAGTGCAACCGTTAAAATTTGCTAATGGAGCAAGCTAAATGACCAAATTAGCCACAAGTCTTCATAACAATGTTAAGAACATAATTTGTTTACTTCAATTCATTTAGGAAGAAACATATGGTTTCAAATTGAGTGAGAAAGTATCTTTGATAATTGTTAGGATTTTCTTGGTATAGGTTATGTGCTTGATCCAAAGAGAATGATTTATGACTTATTTTCCATTTAATATGACTTTCAGGGGCAGAAGAGTCATTTTACCCTTTAAATTAGGGCTCCCAAGTTTAAAACTGTTAACTTGGATGAAAAAAGTCACGATTGCACTTTAGTCCAAACCACAAGGGTAATAGTGCCAAAATTTAAAGCACAATGGGATAAGTACAAATCGACCAAACCACTGGGGGCATAAGCGTATTTAACCCATTAAATAAGATATTATTACCTGAATTATCAATATGGGGCAAATATGTCCCTTGCCCATCACTGTTTCAATTAATTTTCTAAACCCATCACTTTCTTAGAAGTCGCTACTTCAACTAGCGACATCAGACCAAAATATTCCAACAAAAGTCGCTACTTCAAGTAACGACTGCATACCTAGGAGAAGTCGCTACTTGAAATAGCAACTTTAGTGGAAAATAGAAGTCGCTACTTCAAGTAGTGACTTTATCAGCACTTAAATTTCCAGTAGAGTCCATTTCAGTAGCCCCTGCAAAGATACACATAACCAACCATCAAACTTATCAACCAACAATATCAACATAATCAATTCACTAAGATGTGTATACAATGTAACAAAAGCAAGAGATAGAGAGAGGGAGAGAGATAGTGGGAAACAGAGAGAGGAGAGGGGGAGAGAGAGAGAGAGAGAGATAAAGATAGAGAGAGAGATAGAAAGACTAGGAGAGAGATAGTGGGAGAAATATAGGGGGAGAGAGAGAGAGAGAGAGAGAGAGAGAAATAGATGTACACAATAAAAAATTATATATATACAATTGTGTAATTTTTTGTTTACAATACATCAAAAAACAAAATATTGATGTGGATCCTATAGACTATCTTTGTTTATAATGTGTACCACACCAGATAACATTCTTCGTTCTCTTAGGCCTACCCTCCTCCTGTGATGGATCCTCCACTAGTAGAACCTCATCCTACAGTGGATCCTCCACCTGGATGACTTGCGATACTCCTCTCCGGTCATGACGACCTCTACCCCTAGCGTAAACTGAATGTACCGGAGGTCATCGCTGAGACTCTGCCTATGTCAAACCCTCTTCCTATGTCTCTACCATACGGGTATCATGTCCAGTCATCTCCCTCACTTCCACCTACATCTTCTCTGCTTCCACTTGTGTTAAACTCTCCACCATTGCATCGAACTGTGAAGCTGGAGCTGGTAATATAGGAACGTATGGTGGCAGGAACAATAATGACGATGAGGCATTTGTATGCGTGTTCTGTGGGATGGAGAAGTCACGGTCGGATATATATGGAACTCAGTGCCCCTTGGAGTGAAAGGCCTATAAAGATCGTCCGTATCATCATATGCATACACAATAATATGGTGTCTATGGCTCAGGCTCAGAGTGTGTAGGTGGGTCTGTCTGCTCTAAGGCTAAGGCTAAGGCTGAGGGTGATGATGCGACTGAGGCTATAGCTAAGGCTGAGGCTTTAAGACGCGGGGCACGAATACTGTGGAAGATGGAATAGCCCCGTCTAAACGTCACTCCTCATGAACAGCCTCTAATGAATTCTCACTAATAGTATGAATCTCCTCTAATGCCGCCATCACCTCTGGAGGGACAGAATGAGGGCCGCCTATTGATAATCTAGCCAACACCGATTGCGTAACCTCATACACACGAGTTACACCATTCGCCTGAAAAAAAATGAAAAGTTTAATTAAGTAAAGTTACCTTATGACATGTACAGAATGGAAAATTTATATGTTGTATGATAAGGAAAACATCTCACCATAACGCCGTGAATCGTACTGACTGGCTGGAAGCCAACTGTCAGTGTCTAACTGGTCCAATAAGTCTACGGGTAATGCGGCGATACCATCTCATATATGGGTTTGAGTCAAGCATCTGAGCTGTATTTGGAATACTTGCAACAACATGCTATAGCCAATGGTCCCAGAGCTCAATACATTCCCTATGTCAGTGACTCTAATCGGTATTCGCATGCCCACATCGATCAATGCGATGTAATGTCGTCATAGTGTAACATGGCTCTAGGACTACCTATCTCATGCTGAATTGTCTCATCACTCTGTCGGGATGATGCTACTCAACCACGGCGTACATGGTCAACACACATTTGGCCATCTATGTGCCCAGCCCAGCCTGATAGTACTGAGGTAACGAAGTGACTAGCTCAGCATTGTACGGCTACCAGATCATCAATGAAAACAATATATGAAAGATTAGCAATTTCAACAATAATGCAAATCACAGTTTAACTTTGTCATTATTTACCTGCTCAAGCCTCATCTGGTCCAACTGGTCCCAAAAGTGACACTGGACATGAGTAGGCACATCCCGAACTGAGAATCGAGTCATCCACCTAAAGTAATGACAAAATTGTTAGTACTTAAATGAATGTATGAGTAATGAATAATTAATAATGTAGAGAACAATGTAAATATACCTAAAACCTAATGGACCATTCTCTGGTACAGCTGCTGGTAAAGGGATTGGTCAGATGTAGGTCAATCTCTTCGATGCCCAAAGCTGTGATCGATAATAATTGCATTCAGTTGTTTATGATAGAATGAACAATCGTAAAATATGAGTAATTCACAAAATTGACATAACATATTACCTATAGAAGTATAAGCGGGCCACATACCTCTACTCCGGTACGACTCGTGGTAACACATAGCTCACGGTACAAATATGTCAATGCTGTACTACCCTAGCTATAGTCTGCATCAAAGTGTCGCATGTGTGGTAGATATATGAGGCTAACCTTGTTCCCAGACTTGTCTAGGAACAACGATCCTCCTATCAACATCGTATAATAGCTTTGAGCCATCTGCTAAATAGTGGCGTCATCGGTATGCTGGGCGATCTGTGGTGTGAAATGGTCCCGTATCTTAGTCAGTCGTAGTCTCGATCCAAAGATAGTGGCTAGGGGTGGCATGAAACTAAGCAACTCCTAACATAGCTCCTGCCACTGCTCCTTGGAGCAGAACTCATCAATACCAATATCTGTACGCCCATCGACCGGTAGGCCCAATAGAATGCCAATGTCCTGTAGCGTGATCGTAGTCTCGCCGACAGGTAGGTAAAACGTGCATGTCTCAACACGCTACCTCTCTACTAGGGCAGTGATCAAACCCCAATCATATTGTATAAAGCCCAACATGTATGCACCGTAGAACCTGATCTATCTGATGTAACCTAGTATGCACTGATCTAAAACAACACCTCAACGTAAAACAACCTCAGAGCACTGGCAATGAAGCTCATCCAAGATCTCACCATCCCAGATGGTCGATGACCGATGTGCATCCTGTGATGATAGTACTAATGGATTCTCAAGGCCAGGGTGGACATACATGCTAAGTAGGTTGTTCAAACATTGTGGTTAGTCAAAATAATGACGGGTAAATTTAATGAAGTGACAACATGATATTAAACAATGGTTCATTTAAATATGTTAAACTACATCATATTAAAAACGTTAAAATAATTTGTGAAAAAAGAGTTAAATCGTGACCTAGTGACTTATCATGTCAACTGTTGGGTTGTCAGAAGGAGTGACTTATCGTGTCAACTTCTGGGCGTCAGACCCAGTGACTTGTCGTGTAAACTATTGGGTTATCAGAAGTAGTGGCTTGTCGCATCAACTACTGGGCATCAGACCCAGTGACTTATCGCATCAACTGTTTGGCTGTCATGGCATGTGATATCCCAGGCATTCCATGGTCTATATATACTATGGTTTTAAGATTCAATGTGATATCTCAAGCATTCCTTCTTCTTCTTCACTGCATTATTTTTTAGTATGGCAAACAAGTATACACCTACGTACCACCCACATTTTTTGAAACAAGGATACTGAGTATTGAAGAGAATAGGTGTTCTACTAGAAGCACTCACGGATTTTGATACTCCACGGATTTTGATACTCCAGAATGAAAACATGAAGATGGGAATATTAAATATGTTGTTTTTGAAGCTTTGCAGACCGTCTTTGTTGAGACAATTCCTGGATGTGATCTTTTAGCTGATGTCATTGCGACTCAGGTTTGGAGCTGGCAGACAGTACATAAACTCCTTCAAGAGTTGTTAACAATGAGAGGTGTTCATTTTACTGAAGAAAGCTGGCTAGAAGTTCCTGACCAGACTTGGTATGAATGGTATGCTAAGGTTAGAACCAACACCTCTCATTGTTTCTATTTCAATTGTTATGATCATATGTATCTTTTGAAAATTGTTTTCATGAATAATATGCGTAAAAAGGCTATGACAGTACTGCAACATCATTGAGGCACCGTGCACATTACCGCTATCATAGATGTTACATCTTTCAACTGCCACCAGTCACTGGCTCGACAAATGAAAGTGGTGTGGGCCTGTCTAATGTTGCCAACTCATCTGGAAATGAAGCAAGGAAAAATACACAGGAAATTCTTCAGAGGTTGAAGCATTGAACACACAATTGTTGTTTACTAAGATGTTTGTTTTAGTTATCTAAGAAGTTTGTACTAGTTATCTATGAAGTTTGTAATGGTTATATAAGGAGTTTGTTTACTAAGAAGTTATATAAGGAGTTTGAGCAGTTTTCATTTGCAGTTGCACATTATATAATCACAACAATCAAGTACATACTATAAAGCACATCGCTCTAGTACATGCTAGGAGCACTTAAGTACATAAGACAACCACAACACTTAATATTATACAGCAATAGATGGCCCAACTTGACTGGATTTCTAGGGGCATCGTCTCCTATCATAGCCTTGTTGATGGCATATTCCACATTGATAACGAACCCTACCCCCCTCTCTCAAATCCATCTCATTTCTTATACGAGTTGATTGTGGTCTGCCCTTACTTTGAAGCATAGAAGGATCCGCCACAACCATAGGACCAGAAGGTGGGTTCCAGTAATCTTTATGTTGGATTAAGAAAAACTGGGGTGCCCAAGTCTGGTTGTAAGAGTTAATTGTGTAACATTGGTCAACATAATTATCATATGAAATTTTAAATTTAGCTAGAACTGCCAATGCGTGATTACATGAAATTTTAGATGTAGCCCATTTGTCACAGATGCATGTCCCATCAAATATGTTCACAATTTGACTAGAATCTGATACTCCCCATTTGATGACCTACAGGTACCCGTTCCCAGAATGAAAAATCTTTAGGGTGTACCTACCAATCTTACCTTCTGATTTCAACAACCTCGTAATTGCTTTTGGGCTCAAGGTAAAACCTTCCCTGATGGCTTCCTCAGCATACGTCTGTTGTTAATGTACTTGACAACACGGAAAAATATCTTTTGAACACAAGCAGTGATAGAAATATTACTAGCTGCCTTGAGTACACCATTAAACACCTCTGAGATGTTGGTTGTTCACATACCGTAGTGTCGTTTCCTGTCATGGGCACTGGTCCATTTTTCGATAGGAATTCTGTCAAGATACTCCCATGCCTTTGGATCAATGTTCTTAATCTTCTCCATAAATCTATTAAATTTACGGACTTAGTGGATACTCCCAGCATTCCGCACAAGTTTCTTTAAGTATGCATTTTTAAACTTTGAGGTGAAATTACTCTGCACATGCTAGAGGCAATAGCGATGCTACCCCTCGGGCTCCTAAAACCCTACATTATGCTCATTGACCGTAAAAAGGATGCCTCTATGTCGATCGAATATCAAACAAATACCTTCTCTGTTAGGCACAATGTATGTTCTTAGCAATTCTAAAAACCACGTTCATGTTTCAGCTTTCTCCTCGTCAATGATGGCAAATGCTAAAGGAAATTTTTGATTGTTTGCATTTGTTCCCATAGCGATTAGTAATTTACCCTTATATTTTCCATACAAGAATGTGGCGTCTATACTCATGACGGGGTGACAGTGTTTGAACCCATTAATGGACGCCTTAAACACTCAAAATACTCTTTCAAAGATCTTCACAGTCGCACTACCACCATTCATATAGAACCATTTTACAATCGTTCCAGGATTATACTGTTAAATTGCAGGCATGAACTTGGCAATTTTGTGTACGATGTATGCCAATCCCCAAAAATCATTCTAATGGCTATCTGTTTCGCATTCCATGCCTTCTTGTATGAGATGTTGTACTTGTACTTATCTTTCACCTTCTCCTGAATTGTTGAGATGTTATTAGATGTGTTCACCTTATCATTGGCATTATATCCCTAGCCACTAGACGAGCACTTAGATTTCTATGACCAAGGTTTATCATAGGGGACATACAAGTGTGGCTCTGGTAAACCCTTATGACTTCAAACATCCTGTATCATTTCAACCTTGCTCGTAGCTGCTACTTTCAACCTTGTAACGTCAATTTCACATTTCAACGACCAACAATCCAGACTAGTTTGATCCACCGTGTACTATTGATGTGTTTTTATCGAGTACAACTCCACAAATCTCTGAAGATCATCTTTAGTTTTGAACATCATACCCTTCACCAACTCGTCTTGATCTGGATTCCATTACCTACCTTCAATGTTTGAAGCATAACATGCCTCTCCAGTATAGATGCCCTATAGGGAATATACGAGAGGCAGAAGAGTTTATACCTAACGGTCTTGAACCCAATTCTAATTGTCTTCTTCCTCGATGGTGCAGCAGCCTCCACTAGATGGTCTTCACTCCTATGTCTCCTTTGAACACTTCCAGAGAGGCTACAGATGGTAGGATCTCTAAGAGCGAGGATAAAGAAGGTTTGGGAACCCTAAATATTTTTCGTAGCTCTCTGGGTGATAAAGCGATGATTATTAAATTATTTAAATAGTTGCCCTATTTATAGATTTCCAAACCGACTTTAAGCCTTCGATCGATAACTGAACTCCACTATAAAATGAAAAGTGAACTCCAATGCAAAAGAACAAATCCAAAGCGATAACTAAACTTATATGGTGTACTAATGTCCCTCTACCATCAGCATTCATAATCATATTCAGGTAGCCAGATAACTGTTACTGTCAACCTAAATCATGATTACTTCTTGTATTCCTTAAGTCCTATTCACCACTCATGATTACCAAACATGTTGATAACTTCTTATCAACAAGACTGCAGTTCTCAATAATCAACTTGGTGACATTCTCAAGGGAATGCTTACTCTTTATCAAATGGTAGATTCTATAGTGACAATATATGTTCACAACCATGTGAACATGACGTACCCAAGATACCCAGGCGTTGATCTTTAAGACCTCACTGATTGGTAAGTCAAAGCAGCCATATCCACAGTCTGTGTTCATAATCGTCTCAAGATTGAGAACACGTGTCTTATACAAGTTATGAGTTCCTATCGAATGTTGACAGTCTTAAGTGTCAATAGGAAAACTCAAGTTCGTGTTTGCACTATAAGCACTAGCATATTAAATAAGAGTTATACTCTAGTGATTGAGATTCATCACTCCATCCAATGGTAGTCAATCATGCTACAGTGTAAGCCTGATCGTATATCCAGTCTCATCATCCACTATGGCAATTTCTAAGTATCAAAAAATAGTAATTTGTATCTCGCTTGTATGTATCTCATCCACACACGAATTTCTTACTATGATACTTAAGGATTAACAATCATCTCATGAAAGAAACATACACGATGAAATGTAAAGCTGATATCCATGTATTAAATGTCAATGTCTCATACATAAAGTAATGGTTTGAGGGCATAAACCTAACAAACTCCCACTTGCACTCATAACCATTCAGGACTACATCTGAGACCTAGGTTATCTAGATGACGATCAAAGACCTTCTATGGCAAGGCATTTGTAAACGGATCCACAAGATTGTCAGCGGTGGCAATCTTGGTGACAGTCACATCTCCACGTTAAATAATATCTCGGATTAGATGATATTTCCGCTCTACATGCTTTCCCTTTCCGTTGTTCCTTGGCTCCTTAGACTGAGCCACTGCCCCACTATTATCGCAGTATAGCATAATAGAAGACAACGACGCTAGTACTACCTCGAGCTCTATAAGGAACTTCTTGAGCCAAACAGCTTCCTTTGCGGCTTCACAAGCAGTCACATACTCAGCTTCTGTAGTTGAGTCTGTAATGCATTTCCACTTAATGCTTCTCCAACTAACAGCACCACCTCCCAAGGTAAAGATATGTCCGGATGTCGACTTCCTCGAATCTTTATCTAACATAAAGTCTGAGTCAGTGTATCCTATTGGAATTAACTCACTACCGCCATACATAAACATGTAATCTTTAGTCCTTCTCAAGTACTTAAGAATGTGCTTAACGGTTGTCCAGTGCTCTGGACCTGGATTCGATTGATACCTGCTAATCATGCCAATGGCAAAGCAGATATTTGGTCTAATGCATAACATCGCATACATGAAACTTCCCACTGCCGAAGCATAGGCAACTCCTGCCATGCGATTCCTCTTCTCCTGTGTCTTTAGACACTGATCCTTGGAAAACGCTAAACCATGCCTAAAAGGTAATAAACCTTTCTTCGAATTGTCCATGAAAAACCTAGTTAGCACCTTATCGATATAACCAGCTTAAGATAATCCCATTATCTTTCGCTTGCGATCTCGAAAGAGCTTTATCCCAAGGATATAGCTCACCTCCCATAGATCCTTCATATCGAAGTACTAGCTAGCCAAACCTTAACTGTTGACAACACCGCTACATCATTCCCAATGAGTAGAATGTCGTCAACATAAAGAACAAGAAAAGCTACCACTTTTCTTCGCACTTCTTGTATACACAAGGCTCATCCAGATTCTGTATAAAACCAAACGACTTAACCGCTTAGTCAAAACGAATGTTCCAACTTCTGGATGCTTGTTTAAGCCCAGAAATGGACTTTTATAGCTTGCATACCAAGTTACCTTTCCCACCAGCTATGAACCCATCTTGGTTGCTGCATATTGATGTCCTCCTCAAGATTGCCATTCAAGAATGTAGTCTTGATGTCCATCTGCCAGATCTCATAATCTAGGTATGTAGCAATGGATAAGAGTATTCTGATGGACTTGAGCATGGCTACTGGTGAGAAGGTTTCCTCATAGTCAATGCCCTCCCTCTGAGTATAACCTTCGCTACAAATATTGCCTTAAAGGTCTCAATCTTTCCATCAGATCCTCTTTTCCTCTTGTAGACCAACTTACAGCCAATGGATTTAATATTAGCTAGAAGTTCTACAAGATCCCAGATCTGATTGGAATTCATAGATTGCAATTTAGCCTTCACAGCTTTAACCCAATGAGTTGAATCAACATCAGTCATTGCCTCTTCATACATGGTAGGATTAGATTCAGATTCTATAAAGATAGCTTCAAAAACTTCTCCTAAGAACATGTATCTATCAGGCTGGCTGATGATCCTCCAACTACGATGAGGTACCGGTGCTGAAATGGGTGAAGAAGTGGTATTTTCTTGTCTTATATCGTTATCAACTGCGGGTAGGACTATGGGCTCTCCTTCTATCTCTTTAAGATCTATCCTTCCCTTAGGTTTTTGATTCACGATATAATCATCCTCCAAGAAAATAGCATTTGTGTTAACAAACACTTTCTGTTCTCTTGGATCATAAAAATACCATCCATAAGTACCCTTTGGATACCCTACAAAGTAACATACTTCCAATCTAGAATTCAACTTGCTCATCTTTCCTTTTAGCACATGTGCCGGACACCCCCATATCAGGAGCTGTTGCAAAGAAGGCTTGTGCCCAATCCACATCTCCCGTAGTGTCTTGGGAACAGATTTGCTTGGTACTGATTTAGTATCTACATAGCGGTTTCCAAGGCATAACCCTAAAAGAATAATGGCAACTCTAAATAACTCATCATCGACCTAGTTATGTCTAAAAGAGTCCGATTCCTTCTCTCTGCTACACCGTTCTGCTGAGGCATACCAGATGCAGTCAACTATGACAGAATCCCATTCTGTATGAGGTGATCAATAAACTCATTAGAAAGGTACTTGTCACCTTGATCAGATCAAATGGCTTTGATATGTGTTCCTAATTGCTTATCCACTTTAGCCCTAAACTCTTTGAACTTTTCAAAAGCTTCAGACTTATGCTGCATTGGGTACACATATCCATACCTAGAGTGGTCATTAGTAAATGTTATAAAATACTCATAACCACCCCTTGCTCTAATATTTATTGATCCACACACATCAGTATGAACTAATTCCAACAATGCATTGGTCTTATTGCCCTTTGCTGGAAAGGTCTTTTGGTCATTTTACCCTCTAAACAAGACTCGTAAACTTCTATTGGTTCGAGAATCAAATCACCTAAGACCCTTTCTTTGACTAGTCAGCCAACCCTATTTAGATTGATATAGACAAGCCTCATATGCCAAAGCCTTATTGGATTAGTGGAAGGTTCCTTTCTCTTAGATGGTACAGTTACCACTGAGTTATTAAATTCCATGCAAGAGTCTTTAGAAATATTAGGAGTAATCACATATAAGCCATTAGTTCTAACACCAGAACATATAAAAGAACCATTTCTTTTAATGACATCTTCTATTCCAAAATGAAAAGAATAATTTTTATTCGATAAATCTAAAATAGAAATTAAATTACATCTCATTAAAGGGACATAAAGTATATTTGAAAAAACAATTATCTTATTGTCCAAAAACTCTAAAACTACTACCCCTATAGCAATCGTAAAAACGATTGCGCTAGATCCCAGAGTCAGCACGATTTTTCCATCACTGCATTTCCTGGTTGATCTGAACCCCTACAATGAATTATAGATATGGTTAGTCGCACCAGAATCAATGCACCAAATATGTGGAGTATCCATTATAAAACTTACTTCAATCACATATGATTCAATCATACCTTGAACTCTTATAGCTAAGAATTTCTGGACAATTCTTCTTCCAGTGGCCTTTCTTACCGCATTAGAAACACTTTCTTTTGCCTTGACCACCTGCCTTCCCCTTACCCTTACCCTTTCCCTTAGATTTTGCAATCTTAGGGACCAGTCCAACACTTGGACCACCAGTGCCAGCCTTCTTCTTTCCTTTCTTGCCTTTCAGCACGGATTAGGAAGAGGAAGAGCTTTTCTCAACTTTTAAAACGTTGCCCCTAGGTTTGATCACCCCTTCCGTGGCCAATAAAGAACTCATTAATTCGCTCATTAAGAAATTCATTTGATTCATGTTGTAGTTAAGTTTAAATTGAGCGAATGATAGCAACATCGAATTAAGGATCATATTAACTTGGGTCTGTACATCGATGTTGGCACCTAGGGTCTCCAGTTCATTTAAACAACCAATCATTTTTAAAATATGTTCTTTGACTGGAGTACCTTCCGACATCTTCGCAGTCATTATCTTCTGCATGGCAACCTATCTAGCAAGCCTGCCATGCTTCCCAAACATTTCTTTTAGGGATTTGACAACGGCACTAATAGAATCATTAAACTGGTATTGGCGTTGTAACACATTAGCCATAGAGGCCAATATGTAGCAACGAGCCATCCCATTCGACTTCTTCCACTTGTCGAACTCACGTTTGGCAGCTGCCGAAGCATTTGCCATGGGTTTTTCTGGGCATGGGGTGGTGAGGACATATGTGATCCTCCGCAATTAAAACGATGTCTAGGTTACGTTTCCATTCTGTGTAGTTATTTCCAGTTAACTTGTTCTGAGTGAGTATAGTAGCAAGTGGACTAAATGCAGATCCAGACATTGTGATTACTGAAAAATCAAGCAGACAAAATAAATATGGATATCAGAATTTGACAGTTTAAAATAAAAGAATCCTTAAAACTCTTATTTAAAAACAAAGTCACAGGAATATTGAAATGATAGAGTATAGCCTTTGTGTGGCGGTCCATACTCAATCTTTCGATTAATCGTGACTTGTCCTCTATGCAACTCTTGCAAACACAAATTATGACTCCCGAAACTATTTGATCTCTAAGTTTTTGAATAATGCCCCGTGTGGGATCCCTTATCCATAGCTTAGCTAGTGTGTACCATTAACTAGGATCCAATCACAACCACCTCAAGTAATGCCTCTGTGTGGTGGTCACCCTCTAACACGTCTGATTGATCCTATCTGTAGGAAGTTCACATCTAGTAACCAATGAGTAGTATACCCTCCGTATGGAATGATCACCCCTGGCGAGATGACACAAAATGTACTACTCATCTTACAGTGAACCGTTAATAGAAGATCGTGGGAGTTATAAATAAGACCATCTGCCACTAGATTTAATAAATAAGGATTTTGTTTTTTGAAAAATTATTTCTACACATTACCCATAAACATCCGATGTTTACTAATGCGTTGAAACGGTTTTTGATTTTTATTTTAGAAAAATTGTTTTACATGTATGCAAGTAGTAACAATATGTAATATGCCAATCACAACTAAGCACATAAAACAAAAAACTAAAATTGAAATACAAACATCCAAACGATGCCTCTATCTCCCGTGGCTCTATCTTCATAGAACCTCCTTCTTGGTTTGATCGCCTCCGACTCCATCTTCATGGAATTTCTAATTCTATTACATTGGTTCTATTCTTCTTGCAAAGCTTACAATTTATCTAGAAATAGAAAATATCAATAAAATAAAAGGTTAGAGAAACCGGTGTGACTTTCTTTTTCGCAGGATTGAAGTCGCAGCACCCTTTACATATGCCTTAAAACCAAACCAAAATTAAATATACACCAATGACAAATTGAATGCAAAATTAAATTTGTTGATGATCGGTGTCATGGGAGATAGTGGACTAGTCTTTGCTACAAAAAGGTTAGTTGCACAAACAACGACGTAAATTTAACATAATATATGTCTATTGGAACCCCTAATTAACTTGCACATTCCATGAACTCTTCATGGAATGAATTTAGAACATAAAACAACATCCTGGTTCTCTGTCACACTTCGATCGATCGAAGAAGGTTCGATCTATCGAACCTTTGTTCGATTTGTTCAATCGATTGAACTTTCAGTTTCACAGAATGATTTAAAATTTTACCAAAACAATGTTTTAAAATTAAAGTAAATTATTTTAAAACTGTGAATAGAATATCTAAACAGAGAATCAGTTTCGATCGAACGAACAGACATTAATCAATCGAATAGAATAATGTTCAATCCATCGAACTAAGTTCGATCACTTGAAACCCGCATTGGTTAGATCGATCAAAACTATTTCAATCGATTGAACACAACTAGTTTCAATTTATCGAAACAAGTTCGATCGATCAAAACTGCCATACATCCAATGCTATAACACATTTATTTTCTGTTACAGAAACAGATCTGTGACGATGCAGTTTCAAAAATAGTTCTAAAAACATCATGCAAATCAATCTAGTGTTCCGAAATGCATCTATAGATCCAAATAAGTGTGGCTCTGATACTAATTGTAGGGAAAATATGTTTCAAATTATTTATTTAAACGCGCAGCGAAAAGACAAAGTTCAAAAACTTTATTGGTAGCTCGGATCTACTACTCATCAATTCTATAGATGTGTATATACAAGAAGGAGAAGAGTTTATACCTAAAGGTTTTGAACCCAATTCTGATTGTCGTCTTCTTCGATGGCGCAGCAGCCTCCACTAGATGGTCTTCATTCCTATGTCTCCTTTGAACACTTTCGGAGAGGCAAGAGATGGTGGGATCTCTAATAGGGAGGATAGAGAAGGTTTGGGAACCCTAAATAGTTTCTGCAACTCTCTGGGTGATTAAATGATAATTATTAAATTCTGTACGTAGCTACCCTATTTATAGATTTCCAACTGACTTTAAGCCTTCGATCGATCGATTGAAGTGTTCCGAACGATCGAACCTGTCTAGACTTCAATCGATCAAAACTCTTTTGATCGATCGATCCTGTCTTGATAGTATCCTCTTGTGCCTTTCCAAGCATCCTAGTAGAGCTAAGAGTGGGACCTCCTAGGCTCTTTATTGTTGGCTCAAACCAGTTGTTAATTCCCATGATCAAACTCTTTGGTCAGCAAACTAATCAACTGAACGTTTACTCCACTCTAAAATGATAACTGAACTCCAACACAAAAGAACAAATCCAAAGTGATATCTAGACTTGTACGGTGTACTAATGTCCCTCTACCATGGGCTTTCATAATCATATTCAGGTAGTTGGATAACTGCTACTGTCAACCTGAATTATAATTACTTCTTGTATTCCTTGAGTTCCATTCACCACTCATGATTACCAAAGATGTTGATAACTACTTATCAATAAGACTGCAGTTCTCAGTAATCAACTTGGTGACATTCTTAAAGGAATGTTTACTCTTTATTAGAGGGTAGATTTTATCTTGACAATACATGTTCACAACCCTATGAACATGACACACCCAAGATACCCAAGTGTTGTTCTTTCAGACCTCACTGATTGGTAAGTCAACGCAGCCATATCCACAGTCCGTGTTCATAATCGTCTCAAGATTAAGAACACGTACCTTATACAAGTTATGAGTTCCTATCAACTGTTGACAGTTTTAAGTGTCTGTAGAAAAACTCAGGTCCGTCATTGCACTATAAGCACTAGCATATAAACTAAGAGTTATACTCTAGTGATTGAAATTCATTATTTCATCTAATGGTAGTTAATCATGCTACAGTGTAAGCCTGATGAGATATCCAGTCTCATCATCCACTGTGATAATTTCTAAGTATCAAAGATTAGTAATTCATATATCACTTGTATGTATCTCATACACACACGAATTACTTACTATGATACTTAAGGATTAACAATCATCTCATGAAAAAAACATACACGATGAAATGTAAAGCTAATATCCATATATTAAAATGTTAATCTCTCATACATAAAGTAATGGTTTAAGGGCATAAATCGAACATACCCAAGTCAAAGGATGTAAAAGTTGATGAACGAGGCTCATACAAAGCATTTTCAGGATTTATTTGGGCAATCAGCTCAATATCTTCGATAACATCGTCTTCCTCATCCTCCTCAGTATACTCTTCTACGTGAACATCTTCTTCATCCGAGTTTTTCGGAGTCAAGTTGGTGTACATCCCTCTGTGTGCCCAATCATCACCATATCCGTAATCCTCTAAATTGAACTGCACATACACTGCCCATTCTAAAATAATGTCTTACATCGGACTCTTGTATTCAGTCTGACTATTTTGCAGTGGATTTGAGTGATCTACATGCTGTGTAGACGTGGAAGGCAATAACCCATGTACAAACAGGTTTGAGCTTTCACCTTCTTGTGTCAACAGAGAAGTATACGGCCCAATCCAGTCATCAAATGTTTGATGGCCTTGGGAAGATTCTCTGTCTCAACATATAGATCCATAGAGTTTAAAGCTGTATTGGCAGATGCTGTTTCTAGTATTACTAGCAGACTTTCATCATCATTTACTTCAAACGGTATAAACTTGGAAACTTGAAATCCAAGAATCGACGAAAACCTACAAGTGAACTTCAATCGAACACTTTTCTGATCAACCCCCATTTTGTTGCAGACTTTCCTATCAAGTTCAAGGTATTGGGCGTCGGTCTTCTAACGAATGAAACTTTGACAGTTACTATCGTAGCATAGACCATCCACTCCAATGCACATGTTTCTCCCCCCTCCCCCCCAATACAGCATTATAGTCACAACACTAGCCATTTTAATACCTTCACATTTGCAAATCGCGTGTAAGTAATCAATGGTCCATCGTGTGGTTGATATGTCTCATGGTTGGATACCCTTTCAAGTTTTTGTTTATCTAAAGTTTCAAAATTAGTAGTTGTCATGTTTTGTTTGGTTCATTGATTTCATAGCATTCAAAATTTGGGGGAGCATAGCATTACAAAATTTGGGAAGCATAGCATTTCAAAATTTTAGGAAGCATTACAGTCTGTGTATGTGTGTGTGTGTGTGTGTGTGTTTGTGTGTGTATATACATTGTGGCTCTGTAGGTGTGTTTGTGTGTGTATGTGTCTGTGTGTATATACATTGTGTATCTGTGTGTGTATGTGTCTATGTGTAGATACATTATGTGTGTGTATACATACATTGTTCTGTGTGTTATACACACACACACACACACACACACACACACACACACACACAGAGAGAGAGAGAGAGAGAGAGAGAGAGAGAGACAAAGGGATTACCAGAGAGAGAGCGCTACACGGCAAAAGTCGCAAAGCTGTCTCTAGGGCACAAGAGAGAGAGAGAGAGAGCATATCTGGTTAGTGAAGGAAGAAGAAGAATGGGCATGCTAAATGTAAACAATGAAGTCGTTACTTCAAGTAGCGTCATTACTTGAAGTAGCGACTTTTGTTGGAATATTTTGGTCTGAAGTCGCTAGTTGGAGTAGCGACTTCTAAGAAAGTGATGAATTTGAGAAATTAGTTGAAATAGGGATGGGTTAGAAATATGATTACCCTATATTGATGATTCGGGTAAAATATCCCATTAAATAACATCAAACTACTACAAAATAACACCTTGTGACCATCAATTGGCACTTACCAAATGGTATCGTATGGTAGAACTTTCCTTCAAAAGAATTTGTAATGTAGAATTTTGATTTGGGCATTAGTGTTATAATTTCATTTGTAGGAGGTGTTTGATAACTCAATTAAATGGTGAAAATGAAAACTTTCAGCACTTTTTTTTTCCAGTACATTTGATAGCATACCACTTAATTGAAAAAGCACCTACAAAACCACTGAATTCTTTAAGTGATAAACTTTTACTGAAAATTATAACTAAATACAGTTTATTTCAGTACTTGAAAAACTATTTTCAACATTGCAATTACAATCGCATAAAAGTTTCAATAATTAAAATTCAATATTTAATTTTCAGTATTTAACTTTTCAGTTTTATCAAACAGACCCATTAAATCTGATTCTTTATCAAACTAACACGATAATAGCTTGAAAACAAACCAATTTCCATAATGATTTTAGGTTTACCATAGCAGACTCACTCTCATACACCCAAAAACATACCGCATTTACCAAATACTTGAATTTATTAGACTAGTGGTTTACTTTGTGAACCCATATTCGACTCTATACGTTCCCAAACAGCCCCTTTAAAGCTCACCGTTCGCCTGATAACCTTCTGTGAGTAGGCAGTAGGCTGTATCTATAAATTACTTACACATGCTATCATTTTCCGGCTAGCTTCACCGCCGGTCACTCTCTCTCCACCTTATACAAAACTCTCTTTCTCTCTCTATATGTAAACATATAGTACTACATATATATCGTCGAAGAGCTGCTTTTTCTCCGGGAATTCATAGGTTTTGATCGTTCGGTGAGTTCTTCTGAGCTTAGGGTTTTAGTTGATCTCGTAATCTCTGAACTCTATTTCTCTCTCGACTAGGGTTTTATGATTCAAATTGTGGATTGCGATTGAATTATATGGCTCCTAATGTGCACATTCGTTTTTTTTTTTTACCTGATTGGTATTTGAATTTTCTTTCTGATACCAATTGAGTCTGTTAATTTTGATCCTCAAAAACGAAACTTGTTAACTCAATTAGGGTTTTTGTACACTCCATCATAAAATTCTGTAATCTACAATTTTGTTGCTCTATCTATCTTTAGGGTTTTTGTACACTCAATCGTCAAATTCTTTAATCGGTAATTTTGCTGCCCTCTCTCTCTCTTAGGGTTTCTTGTGCACTCCATCAGAGAATTCGGTAATCGGCTGGTCTGCTCAAAGAGTTTGTCTGTGCTATCAGAAACCAACAAAGCCGAAATTGGCCTGTGGTTTTTCTTTGTATGTCCCTTGGACAAAAATTTTTGAGTGAGTTCAAAAAAATTTTTTTTTTTTTTTTCTCCAGATTTTGTCAGTTTCTCTCTCATAAATCATAGGGTTTTAGTGTTTTGCTCAATTCTGCTGGAGTAGCCTGAGCTACCCATGGCGTCTTATAGGCCATTTCCACCACCACCACAGTCAACTTTTGGTCCGCCGCCCACTCAGAACCCACTTCCACCACCCCCACCGCCGCCACAATCACGAGGAAACCAGTATTCTCAGAATTGGGGTTACAATGGTGGAGATGGGTCTTCTTTTCCTCAGAACTATAACCAAATGCATTCCAATTCGAGTTTTCCACAACATTATGGTCCTTCAAGAAATCAGCTTCCTCCACCACCACCACAACAGTATTCATTTCCGCCTCCACCACCTCCGCCAGAGCCTTCATACCCACCTCCACCACCTCCTTCAGCTACTCAGAGTTCAATGTACTATCCATCATCACAATACTCCCAATTCAATCATCAGCAATCGCAGCCATTTGAACTACCACCCCCGCCACCTCCTTCTTCTCCGCCGCCAAGTTCTTCCATTCCCCCGCCTCCACCCCCTCAATCTCCACCTCCGCCGTCTTCCATGAATAAGGAAGAGAAAGGGCATTTGGATCAAAGGGCTCCCTCTAGACAACATAAGGCTCCTATTCCCCCTTTTCCTGCGAAGAAATCGAATGGCCCTTCCGGAAAAATTGAGACCGAGGAAGAGAGGAGATTAAGGAAGAAGAGGGAGTTGGAGAAACAAAGGCAAGAAGAGAAGCATAGGCAGCATTTGAAGGAATCCCAGAACACAGTGCTGCAAAAAACCCAAATGTTATCTTCTGGGATGAAGGGGCACGGGTCCATTAGTGGGTCCCGCATGGGCGAGAGGAGGACTACTCCACTACTGAGTGGTGAGAGGACTGAAAATCGGTTGAAGAAGCCGACGACATTTATTTGCAAGCTGAAGTGAGTGTGTTACATGCTCTGGTTTCCCAATCTATCTGTTTTTCAGTGCTTTTCTAGAGTAATATTCCCCTTTATGATGTTTAGAAATTTCTAGCTAATAAATTGTCCTTATAATCCAATTTAGGGATTTGGTTTGCCCGGTATAGCACTTGGTAGATTGTACTCTGGTTTGACATGCACTGCATCTAATTCTCGTAGTGCTTTTGTATGCAACAAATATATCTTCAGTTATATGTTATTCATATGCATCAGTTGTGATCTTTTGCTCAACAATATTGCAGTATAATCTCTGAGAGGATTTGAGTCAGTGATACATGTAAAAGGTTGAAATCTAAACTAACATTTTTATAGAAGTTGCTTGTCCGGGTAATGTTGTATCTGTCTCAAAACTTTGCATGGCTAATATCTGCTTATCCAGATTTTCACATGTAACTCTAAATGTTACTACCTGGAACGGAATCTTTGTTTTTGGTATAGGTGTTGACATATATTATTTTTCATTTGTTCTCTCGCTAAGAAATTAGGCTTCTGAGACTGCAGTCTGACAACAGTATAAAAATTTTGATTCTCCTATTGAAACTACTGGAAAATAGGTAGATCAACACCACCCCCCCCCCCCCCCCCCCCCCCCCCTTTACCAGTTTTCACAAGCAATGGATGTTATACCTAATTTTGTCAAATTTTTTTTTATTTTTATTTTTTATTTTGAATAAGTGCTCAAGCAAGTACCAATTTTGTAAGCTTGTATCTCACTTTTGCAATTGTACTCTTTCTTACCTGCACTGATGGTTTATTCTTTGCTTTCTGCTCTTTTGAAGATTCCGCAATGAGCTACCAGATCCAACTGCACAACCAAAACTTTTGTCTTTAAGTAGAGACAGAGACCGGTATGGAACCTTATTTTAAGAATTATTTGTTTCCATTAGATGATCAATTTTGAAACCTTATGCATGGACATATGTGCATCAATCCACCCACCTTCAAAATATCACATGTACATATCCTTGAAATGCAGGACTAGGGAAGACTGAGCTCAGTCTCATGGTGCACAGGCACACTTATTAGGAGTTAAACTCTTTAATAATGTGAAAAACATGTCTCCTTTTATGGTTTGAGGCTTAATAGATGTTGGGTTTTGATCTGTTTGTTGTGTTGATGTAGTGTAACAGATAAGTAATTGAGATTACTCTATTAGCATCTTGGACGCACTGCATCTCCTTGAAACACGTCCCTTGTTACCTGCACGGCTGCATCGTGGATCTGATCACGTATCGGCCATTTCTCTCTCATTCTCTATAGTTGGCATCTGCTTTTCCCTTATTTGCCACCTAAAACATCCATGTATTTTAACGGGAACTGCCACTTAATACTACTATCAAGCTATCAACTATCTTTAGGTTTTCTCTAGAGTTACTAAGGTCTTGCTGGACTAAGTACAACTTTTTTTTTTACTCGTTTTCACATTGTCTCCAAACTTCTTTCAAGTTGATCCACACAGACGCACCACCACCAACACCCCCAAAAAAACAGAAAGAAAAATTCTTGTTTCAAACTAGATTGTTCTCAGTCGGCGAAGGTAACTGATTCAAGACAGACTTAGTTTGTGTATTAGATTTACTTGTAAATGAGAGAAGGGACTGCATGAAAGAGGCATTAGTTATTTTCTTTTCAATTCACCTACTATGTTAAGGCTGTTTACTGGTTTGAATGCTTGCTTCCTACTGTCTATGATACAAAGATTATGATACAGCCATAAGATTGATCTAAGGTAACCAAAGATATTTTGGGTAGCACCCATTATTTATTAGTTTGTTTGCCTTTTTGACTCTTTCACGAAGAATGTGTGCCAAAGTCTTAGTTTGATCTCATTTCATATGGTTCATTAACGTGCAGCAGTTTCATCCAACTAAGAGAAAACCTTAAAATTTCAGTTTTTCTCTGATCAACAGTTTCAGTTTCCTCTATTTCTTTTTGGGTTTTGTTTCGTCCGTTCTCTTTTGGTGTAAATCTCATGATTCATTGGTGCAGATTCACAAAATACACTATAACATCATTGGAGAAGATGCACAAGCCTCAACTATACATGGAGCCCGATCTTGGGATTCCACTTGACCTACTTGATCTCAGTGTCTACAAGTAATTTTTTTTTATAACCTGTTTTTACTCATCTTAGCATTTTTTTAAGAGAGCTGCTAAATACACCCACCCAATTTCTCTCTAGACCCACATTATGCTGGGAGGAAGAATACTTGCAGCATCTAATGTTGTACATGTGGGTGTGGAGAGAAATTTGGTGGGTGTTTTTAGTAACTCGCATTTTTAATGTAATACGACTCTGATTACCCTTCCCCCATCCCCACCCCCACCCCCACCCACCCACCCCAACTAGTCCTCCCAAGGGAGAAGAAAGGCTACCCCTTGATCCAGAAGATGAAGAGTTGTTGCGAGATGATGACCCAATAACCCCAATAAAAAAGGATGGCATAAAAAGAAAAGAGCGGCCAACTGATAAAGGTGTTTCGTGGCTTGTCAAAACTCAGTATATTTCTCCTCTTAGCACGGAAGCAACAAAACAGGTAATCTATAGTCATGTACGCTCCATTCTTTTGACGTAAAATGTTGTAAGGACGATATTTTTCATGTAAAATAAAAATCACCATCCTTCTCAACTTCCGATGTTTGGTTAACAGTTGAAAAATATTACAAGAGTAATAAGGGACAAATGTAGTTCTTTAATAGGGTAAATTACATTTCGCACCCTTATAATTTAGGTGTGATTTCACTTTGGTCCCTGTTGTTTCAATTTTATCACTTTGGTCCTTACAGATTCATTTTAGGTTCAAATAGTCCATTCATCAAATTCTCTTACAATTTCTGACAGATTTAGGTTCAATATAGGTGTGTAAAGTGTAATTCTTCAAGTAAATTTACTGTTATGCTCCTAATGATACCTCGCATGTGCTTCATAAGTATTTCTGTCAAAATTGTACAAAATTTTCATAAATGGACTACATTGAACCTAAATTGGAAAAGTAAGGACCAAAGTTACAAAATTGAAACTACATGGACCAATGTGACATCACACCCAAACTACAGGATGTAAGCTGTAATTTACCCTTCTTTAATATTAGTTTGTGTCTATATTAGTGTAGAGGAACATGTGCAAGCGAGAATATGTGTGTATATCTCACATGTGTGTAAAGTAATATGTCCGTGATATGTTGGTTTGTATATATGTATATGTATATGTGCATATATATATATATATATGTATATGCGTATATACGAGTGATTGTTCATGTTTGATTTATTGGACATTTCACTTCCTAAGTATTGTATCAAAAATTTACTTGTGGAAATTTTTGATGCAATCATCTTCAGCCTTTTGAGCTACTTCCATTTTCCTGAAAATTTCCGTACAACATTTTAAACACCCGGAAAATGTTTACATCGATGTAAATATAGTGGTAGTATGAGAAGCAAGTTATTATTATAAAAATTCAAACTGAGAATTGTCTTTCTGTTTTCTTACTATGCTATTTGCAGTCTTTGACTGAAAAACAAGCCAAGGAACTTCGAGAAACAAGAGGAGGTCTCAATATTTTGGGGAACTTCAACAACAGGTTTTTTTTTCCCGCCATGACCGTGTGAAGAGACTGTAAGTCCAGATGGCATAACTATCCTTTAACTGAAGTTTTGCTATGTTTTTTTTAAATATTTCAGGGAAAGAATAATTATGGAAATCAAGGATTCATTTGAGGCGTGCAAGTCACGACCTGTTCATGCAACCAATAATAGACTACAGCCTGTGGAGATTCTGCCATTACTGCCTGATTTTGACCGGTATGGACTTCTTTATTGCTCCTCGTGTGTTTGTTCAGAACTCTTTATTTTTATGATGAGCCAGAGGCCCAGAATATTACTCGAAGGCTATACACTCAACCATTTGTGGATGGTACTCGTGTATTTATCCCCTTGAAACTATGCTCGTTGCCTCCAAGAGATCATAGGCCTGGTCATCCGGACCTTTTCTTTATATATGATTAAGTGGTTGGCCCTACAATTACCACTTCTGCTTTCAAATATTGTTCCTATCATGACAAGTTCATACAATTTGATAGTGTTTGACTGAGGACTTTTCCTATGGCCAGTTAAGAGTGTCTTTGCTACCGTCAAATGATCAAATGGCATCTTAAGTTATTTTTCTTGGACGTAAAGCTGATTTTTCTATGATTTTGCTGTGCCAGGTATGAGGACCCGTTTGTCATTGCAACATTTGATAGCGCTCCTACTGCTGATTCAGAAACCTACAGCAAATTGGACGAATCTGTCCGTGATGCACATGAATCACGGGTAAGACATAGAAGTCTTTTGCACATGGGTTATGTTTCATAGGTGCTACAAGTTGTTCCCAATTGTGAGTTAATGAGTGTAGGCCCAAATTTGGGCACATGGATTTGGATATGGACATCTTATTATTCATGATATGTTACTTTTCGTTTCTACAAGTAGAGTCAATAGGCACCCAAGCAATATTGTTATCTTTGTTTCACTAGTCTAAAAGAGTTTGGTAATTAGGAATCATGGATTCTTTAAAAAAGTTGAAGACTTGCATCCACAACGGCGTGAATTCTTCTCGGTGTGGCATTGTGTTTGTTGTATTTTTTTTTTTTTTTTTATTTTGGAAAAGAAGGGGTCTGTAGCATAATTTTAAAAACTTTGGGGTCAATTTAAAAATGTTGGGAATTTGGGTTAAACATTCAAAGGCTAATGTTGCTTGCGTAGCCTTTATGCTCGTTATTCATGACTTAATTACATAAAAAATTCAAGAAAATGTAGTTGTGTTTATATAACTAGATAAAAGTATAAGTTTTCAATATTTTATACAACTACCCCACCTATGAAACCAAACTCTTCAAAAAGGCCGGCGCACCCGCACTTGGTGCGCCGGGGATTCTTCTGAGTTCTTTTGGAGTTCTTAGAATTTTGGGTGCGCAAGGATTCGTCTGGGTGCCTCACGAGTGCGGCCGGGACACTTCGGGGGTGTGGCTGGGGTTTATTTGTAGTGTTCTTTTGAAAAGAAAAAAAAAACCACAAGTTCTTCATACAAGTTTGAAAACTTGGGAGTTAAAAAGAGAAAGAATGGAAGATATAATAGTGTGGATTTTGGACACTAATGCTCAACCATTGTTTACTTGTTATTTCTTTGCTTTGCATTGCATTGCTTATTAGTAGACCATTAGTTTATGGTTGTTTACTTGCTAATGTAGTGTTCATGCATGCTTTGCTTGTTAGTTATTATTCGTGCCTTAATTACAAAGAAATAAAAAAAAAAATATTTTAAATAAGACAATGTAGATATAGAGTAATTTAAATATTTTATTATATAAAGTACATTTTTAATATTTTCTACAAGTACTCCCGCCGAACCCACACCCTTGCTTTTTGGAAAAAAGGTGAATCCCCGCACCCGCGACCTGCATTTATATCCAAGGGCAGAACCATGAATTGTTTTTGGGAGGGGCTAAACTTAAAGGTAAGAGAAAAATGTGGGGGCTGAATTTAAATTGGCAATATATAAGAGGGCTAACCTGAAAAAGTAAGACAAAATTTAAATTAGGAAAACCGAAAAATATTTCATGCAAAAAAATATTTTTCAAAATTTAGGGAGGTTAGGTCTGCCCTTGTTTGTATCCCTATACCCGCACCGGTACTTCCTTGGATGTTAGACATTCTATTGTCTCAACTTTGTGCAAAGTAATTTTACCTTGTCATGTCCATCATAACAAAAGAAGTGTTAAAACAAAAACAATAACCATACTCTCTATGCGCTCTCTCAGGCTTATCTCTCCACCTCCTTGCAGTCCACTACCAGATCTTAAACTCCCCTTTCCTCGCTAATCTTTGCCAGAAGTATTGCCTCCAAGGGCAAGAAAAATCAGTCACTGGGTCCTCGTTAATTCCTCCATTGCAAAGTTGTCCTCCGTGTAGACCCATTGTCTGCAGCACAACGAAGGAAAATCCATAGCCACAACTGTTGTTTTATGATCTGATATATGTTAGCTTGACTCTCCTACTACCCCCCAAGTACCCGATCCCCGTGTCCGACCCCCGTACCCAATCAGACTATTGGATGTTGAAAAAGTAAGAAGCAGCTCAAAATTGAGAGCAACGAAGGTTTTATAAGTTCTCACTATTCATGTGCAGAAGCATTTGTATGTTTTGAAGGTGTCCACATACTCCTATCCACCTTTTAGACACATATCCCCGGATCATAAGATTTGGATTTTTAGAGATGTCCGGCACCTAGATACGCACTGCACTCGACACCCGTACCCAGTCTGGGTAACATAGATCTGATCCGACTCCCCATTAAGTCATCTTGGTCATGCTCATCCATTCACAGCCCATCTCTCAATGGTAGAATTTATGTGCGAATCACAATAACCTCCACTAATAGAATAACGGGGATAAAATCTGAGAAAAATTGGACATCCACGTATATTTTGTGCACCTATCCGGATATACAAAAATACAAATATAGACCAAATTGAGATATGGTAGTGTGGATTGGTTTTTTTTTTTTTTTTTTTTTAAAAGGAAAAAATGATGTGGATTGCAAATACTCTTTCCTTGGAATTTTTATAGTTATACCCCTCCGGGCCTCCATTTCATTCTCTTCCACCCTGTCCTCCATGATATGGGAATCTTTTTCAATTATTATCAATTATCAAATTTGTAGTAATGTCCGAAATATGCTTTCTCAACAATAAAAAAAATAAAAAATAATAATAATAAAGCATAATCAGTTTTTTAGAAGTATATCAGCTGTATTATAATTCAATACCTATGGCTGGTAGATAATACTTGTGACATCATTAATGAAGCGAGTGCTTGGGAAATTGTGAGTATATACTATTTGGTGTATTGTAACAGTTTGCTTACTGTTTGTGCTTCATCACAGGCCATTATGAAAAGTTATGTGGCAACGGGCTCCGACTCCGATAGGCCAGAAAAGTTTTTGGCATACATGACTCCTTCAGCTGATGAGGTTGATCTAACTTCAAAATTTAAGTTAAAATATTTTAATTCTTGAACTTGCAGTTTTGAAGCTGTTTTACTGATCTGTTTTATTGAATTGATTGATATTATTCACTGTGTTATGATGATTGCAGCTATCAAAGGATATGTATGATGAACAAGAAGATATCACATATTCATGGATTCGCGAGTACCATTGGGATGTATGTGCCAAAACTTAAAACTATGTTGGGTATGAGAGAATAGAGGAAGGATGGAGAGAGGGGGTGGGGGAAGAGAGTAGGAATCACTTGTTTGGTAGAAACTTCCCTCCATGCCCACAAATTTCAATCCATCCAAACGTGGACAAATTGGGAGAGAGAAAGCTTCCCCCATCTTTTGGCTTTTGCCCTTTAAAGAAATGATGTTTCTTTAGGGAGATCTCTTCCATCCATCCTCACATCCGTCCCTATCATTTTCCCATCTTCCCTACCAAACAAAGCATTAATGAAAATTTCTTGAAGGGTGCTTTATGATAACTGTCCATTGAAAATATTCCTTTTGATGCATCAACAGGTACGAGGTGATGATGCAGATGATCCCACAACATACCTTGTGGCATTTGGTGAATCAGAAGCACGCTATGCGGTATCCGCTGTGACCAAATCCCCCCATTATATACATGCATGTTATGTAATAGTCAAATGCAGCAGTTTACTAATTCCCGTCGTGATGCAGCCCCTTCCAACTAAGCTTGTTTTACGGAAAAAGAGGGCCCGAGAAGGAAAATCTAGTGATGAAGTCGAACATTTTCCTGCACCTGCAAGGGTGACTGTAAGGCGGAGATCTACTGTAGCTGCAATAGAACTTAAGGAACCAGAGGTATGATATTGTTATGGAACTTAGGCTCTGCTTGGTTAGGGGATTTAGTGAAGGAAAGGAGAACTAGAGGAAAAACTAATTCCTTAGGGCTCGTTTCGTAACGTTGTGGTTTTCCGTATTCTGTTTTTGTTTTCACTTTTTTGCAAAACGAAAACTGAAAACACGTTTGGTAACATTTTTGTTTATTTTATTTTATTTATAAAAAAAATATGCGTTTTTAAAATTTGTTGTAAAATTGAAAACAGAAAAAAGTGGTTTTCATCATTTTAAAAACGGATTCCTTAGGGTTCCTTTCGTAACGTTGTGGTTTTCCGTATTCTGTTTTTGTTTCCACTTTTTGGCAAAATGAAAACTGAAAACACGTTTGGTAACATTTTTGTTTATTTTATTTTATTTATTAAAAAAAAATACGTTCTTAAAATTTGTTGTAAAATTGAAAACAGAAAAAAGTGGTTTTCATAATTTTAAAAACGGATATGCCGAGTCGCTACTCACTCCTCGTCGATCACCTCGGTTCACATTTTAGGTAGGTTTTCAATTAATGGGGCCTTTTATCCCATGTGGTAAAAGATTTATGCATATGACACTTGTCACCCTCACAATTAAACCAAAGTTTTTTTTTTTTTTACAATAGAGTTTAGACTTTGAATAATATTATATTGATGTGCTTCCCAAATTTGGTTCCTAAATGCTTTAAAAGTTGTACCACGTGCTATGATAGGGTCGGTGGACCACATGCCATTGTATCTGGTAAAATTGCTAAAGTATTTGGGAACCAAATTTGATATTCAAATTTGAAAAAAATTCCTTTTGACTTTGGGGCACATCTAGTGTATATTTTGAAAAATAAATTTGACATTGTTAGCGTTCCTGAACACATTTCCTATTTTTGTTTTTTTTTTTTTTTTTTTGGTTTCAAAAACAACATTGTTACCAAACAAGTTTTGTGTTTTCATTAACAAAAAAAAAATGGTTTTTATTTTAAAAAAACCGAAAACAGAAAAGTTTACCATGCGAGCCTAGAGTGTTTTGCCTAGGCTTTGTTTGGTTCATGGATTTGGTGAGGGAAAAGATATTACGGATGGAACTAGTTTTCCATCTTGTTTTCCTTTCTCAACTCTTTTCCCTCCTGAAATCCATGAACCAAACAAAGCCTACAGTGTTTTCTCTCTTGACTAAATAACATTATGGTAAATCAGGGAAAGAGGAAGTTAATTGGCTCACAGAATTCAGAACTTTCAATTTACTTGTAGTCTATTTTCTTTTTCTCCCTATTTTCCTCACCGTTTGTCTTACTAACAAAACAAAGAAAAGTGCTTTTCTTTGTATCTTTTCTTTTCCCTCACGGAATTCATGAACCAAATAGAGCCATAATATATATATATATATATATATATATTCTCTCTCTCTCTCTCTCTCTCTCTCTCTCTCTCTCTCTCTCTCTCTCTCTCTCTCTCTCTCTCTCCCCCCTCTATATGTGATTCTCCTGTACTTTTGGGTTTGTGGTTCTTGCAGACGTACCCAGATTCAAGGGGGAGTTCAAAGAGAGTTGACATTGAGGATGGCTTTGAGACACAGCCAAAGATGGATCAAGATCAAGATCAAGATCAAGATTTGGATCATTCTAGTGGAGGGGAATATTACATTTCTGATTAGTTTAGGGGGTTAAGAACACTAAAAGATGTCAAAAGTTTGAAATACAGGTTTGTATCCAGTGACATATCTTTCTCCATTGTAACCAATAAAAAAGAAAACAGATCTTCTCCATATGTTTTATTTTTCTTTTTTTTTTTTTTCTTTTTTTGTGGAACAGTCCAGTATTCTACAGCCAAAGAAAAACATCTTTGTATATTCTCTCTCTTTTGATACTTTGTACATTTCCTCTGCCCTAGTTGCCAAAAGGTTCCAAGGCCAAAAAGCACGTACTGATCGTTTATGGTCACCTACAGGCTACAGCCCTCCTGTTTGTGGTAGAAAGAGGACTATGGCACAGGCTTGGTGTTTCAATGGTGTTGGGTAAGTCTTATGGCTTGAACGACTTGAAGGAGTGTCTTAAACTCTGGTGTCCAATAGTACTCTCGAGAGTCCATGGTGTTTCGATGGTGGTGGGTAAGTCTGGGTAAGTCTTATGGCTTGAGCGACTTGATGGAGTGTCTTAAACTCTGGTGTCCAATAGTACTCTCGAGAGTCTATGGCTTGACCGACTTGAAGGAGGGTCTTAAAGACTTAAACTCTTGTACTTTCGATAGTGTTTGATGAGTTTATGGCTATACCAATATGCAATCACAAAGAGAGTAAAACACACAAAGGAGTTATAGGATCGAAATATAGTAATAGGATAGACCAAATCATAAACTTCATTCATAAACCTCAAAACCTCTGCCTTAAAATGGATGCCAACCTCTCCTTTTATAGGGCTAAGGAAAGAGAATCAACAACCAGCAAAAGCAAAAGGCCGTACAGACACGAGTGCTATTACACACTATTAGATACAGTGTTGCTTTAACAAAAGCAAAAGTAAAAAGTAAACGTACAGACAAAAGCAAAAGCAAAAGCAAAAGCAGACGTACAGACACGAGTGCTATTACACAGTCTTTTTAACAATAGCAAAAGTAAAAAAAAATAGATGTACAGACACAAATGCTGTTACAAACTGATAAACACTATTACACACTGTTATAAAAGTAGCTCAATCAATCAGTGTCACTGTCTAAAGTGTCTGGTTCCCAAGGTGCTCCTGTTCTGTTTCTGAGTGGATAAACAAGCAAATGGACTCAGTACATTGGATGATCTAGATGAGACGTGTCCCAACCATATTGGTCATGAAAATCTGCAAGAATACGGCAAAATAATTGGCAATAATTCAGAGGATACAGTCCGATATTGTGCCAAGTGCAGATGTCTTTATGGAGGAGTTCTGATGGAACACTTTCAGGTTCAATCTGATTAACAAGGCAGAGCGGGTCATAAACTCTGGTGTCCAATGGTACTTACGATAGTGTGTGTGTATCAAGCATATGACTTGGCTGACTTAAAGGGGGGCTTAAACTCTGGTCTGCCAGAGTACTTTCTCAACATTGTTTGGTAAGTCTTATGGCTTGGCCGACTTGGATAGAGTCCTATGTTTTGCAAACCCGTCTATTCCCTTCCTACTATTGGTCATCGGATATGGTATAACTATAACTTTGCTCACGTACACTTAAGGAAAGTTGCCTTTGGATGTCCTCTTGTATTCTTGCCCAGAAGGGAAAAAACAGAAAATGAAAAAATAATTCACCTCCTACATTATGTCATTTGAAGGTCGGGGGGAAGTGTTGAAGAGACATGCACTGAGAATGGTTTCAATAGATACATCGACGGCCAAACACAAATTTGTCCCAAATACAGAAAATTTGTTGTACCGGGTTCAATGTAATAAATCCATGTCCTACCAAATTTTCTTATCATTATTATTATTATTATTATTATTATTATTATTATTTGTTCCTAAATCTACAAGGGCCAAGGAAAGTACAAAAGTTAAAAATGGAGAAATAGATTTAAATCCAAAAAATAAAAATTAAATAAATTAAATAAATAAACTTTGATACATCAAATTTGACTTTAATATAGGAAAGTGCAGAGAATCATATTCAAAAACCACTCGAATTACTCCTACAAGAGAGCATGAACTTTTGCACAAACATTCTATATTCACTTTTCGAAATGAAGCAAGATGTACTTTCTACACTTGCAATACTTTAATAACAGAGAGAGAGAGAGAGAGAGAGAGAGAGAGAGAGAGAGAGAGAGAGAGATTAAAGGCTTGTTTTTGCTTCAAACCAACAAAAATGTCAACTATTTTCCGAAAAAAAAAAATGTCAAACTTTCTGAACATTTACAGGTGCACATGAAAAAAATATGGTACAATTAAATGGCACGACTTCCCTAAATCTAAGTCTTTGTGTTATACCCTGGAAGATGCTTTCCATGTTTCACCAAGCTAATGTAGCCGATCCTCCTATTGGCTTGAATAAACAAACCGATTCCGCTCTGTCAATGTCAATGCGCTCCCTAATCAAAATATAGCAGATAGATACAAAACCACGTAAAAATCACGCGTAAAAGTCAGTCTCATCATTTTGGGAATGATCATCGTAATGATATACCATAATGGGCAAGCAATCTACTGATAGATATATATATATATATATGGTAGATGATTATATATGTTTCGATAATGGACCTACAATCTGCATATATACAGATATATTATGTGGTTCAACCAGTCACCTTTTAGTAGCTGACAGATGGTACTTATCTAGGTGTTTCGATATTAGATTGAGATTTACGTGCAATTCAACTGCAAGCCGAAACACCGTATGGATTTCACTGATTGCAAAGCAGTTTAGTTTACCTGATCAGATTTGGAGGAACTTCGGGTCTTCTCAGAAATGGGAACTTCTGGATGCAATTTGTGCCCTATTGGTGGGACAACAGAAATCAAGGAAAAAATAATCAAATTTCACCTTCAAAAAAGCATATAATTTTAAAGAAATATTCCCTATGTCACATTTTATGTGACTATCTTCGTATAACCAACTTTTTAAGCAAGCATCATTTAATGCATTGTCTGACATTAAATTTTTTTCATTCTTCCAAATCTGCCCTTTTAAATAAGGGTAAGTCTATTGTGAAAGCTTCTCATATGAGAAGGCGGGTTTTAACCGTTGGATGAGCATCTGGCCATAAGATTCCCAAGAATCTGGAGATACATTTATTGCCAGATGCTCATCCAATGGTTAAAACCCGCCTTCTCATAGGAGAAGCTGCTCACTATAGACTTGCCCTTTAAATAAACCTCACAACAATTTCATTTCCCTTCACTAAGAACTCCAAATTTCAAAATAGGAAAGGCAATATTGGAAAGTGGATGAAATATATACATTTAATAGCCAAAGTGATCACTAGTTTTGGGACGGCTAAAAAAGAAAAGTAGTCACATAAAGTGGGAGGGAGGGAGTAGCAATTTGGATTAAGAACTCTAACCATGCTTGCTGACATCTGACAGCTTCTTGACGAACATTCCTTTTTGGATCATCAAGAGCTTTGGATATAGCTCGCAGTACCTAAAAAAAACATGAAAATACAAAATATTAGACAAACAAACAGACGTGAGGGGGCGCAACCCACCCCCACACCCACGGAGAATCTCAATCAGATAAATAATATAAAAGCCCTCGACATAGCCACTGCAGTTTGTCTGAATTTAGTAACAATAATACTAGTCATAATAACACTAAAACCGTTAAGTGCTGAGGAAAATGTTTTAACTAATCAACAGTGGCGATCTAGAAACCAACCTGAGTTCTCATGGGATATATCCTCGTATGGGGCAGCTCTGACATGGCAACAAGACACTGAATTGCTGTCTCTCGAACAAGCTGAACATGTCAAGAAAATTTTCTTGGTATTTCAATTGAAGCTGAGAAATAAACACAACAATTTCTTTTTGCCAAAAAAAAAGCAAAGAAGAAGAAGAAGAGAATGACAACAGACTAACAAAACGCTTTCCATATAAAACCTTTTAGAAGACTCCGTGCTGCCTTGGTGACAATTATCAAAAAGCTTTCCATATAAAACCTTTTAAAAGACTCCGTGCTGCCTTGGTGACAATTATTATTTTTAGGGGTCAAAATGCACAAGACCACCAAATTTAAAACCCTCCATTTAGTTAAATACAGTTTGGGAATACAACGATTTGACAATGATTGGTAAAGAGATGAACAAGATTAAATGAAAGTGAGGACATAGTTTTGCAGGAATAATATGATTTGATCCATTAAAAGACAACTTTTGGTTTATAGGGGATAGAACCAATAAAATGAGGAGAAAATGCAAGCAAAAAGTTTCTTTTATCACTGAGGGAAGATTTTATACCATCATGTGGGGGTACGAGATAAGCCCAACTAAACAATTGATAATGCTATGCACGTTGTCTACAACAGCTTCTTGTCCTGCATGTATACAAGCAGGAGGGGGGAAAACAAAATCGGTCATTTTGTCATAAGCCGGGTAAGAACAGTCACGTTAAAGGTATATTGAGATATAAGGTAGTCATCTAGCAACTTTACATGAAAAAATAAGAAGCTAATCAACTAGCAGAAATGAGTATGGCAATTACGTTCAATTTTCTAGTTGATTTCTTGCCGTTAAAAGCCCACTATGTTCTCACTTGCATACTGGATATAGACCGAACCTTCAACATATTTTGGCACAAAGTGGCTGCTATGTACTCGAACACGCAATCTCTTCAATTGTCAATCATAAGCTTTTAGCATTGCGTCCAACATTGGCAGTATGTATTGCCATTGGTAGACCACCACTCATTACACATGCTCTGAATAATTTATCCTATTTATAAAGCCAACAGAAATGGCTAATTTAAACATTAACCTTCCAGATGTGTGTGAAACCGTTAATTACCCCTAGATGAATCCACATTAGAAATAGACATAGGAAATGAAATCAAATGATAACTCAGATTCTTAATTCACAATGATAACTAATGATCAAGACAATTGGTTGAATCCCATCATTTCATAGAAGTTCAGTTCTATCTTTTTTTCATAAAACAAATTGACTTCAATTCTTGAGTAATCCACATCACTTCTGCTTCTATTATTAAAAAAGATACCCTTTTGGGGAAAAATGAAAATGAAAAAGAAAAAAGAAGCTTCATTGATATTCAAGAGAATCCAATCCTCCCCAACTCCCACACACCACACCCCAACACACACACACCCCCCCCCCCCCCCCCCCCCTATAACCAAACGGTGACTCCTGGGATATGATTGTGTCACCAGATTTTGCCATATTATATCTTTTTGTTGCTTTTTGCCAAATGTGGGTGAGAACTGAGTTTTGCTTATCTTCTAATGTGGAATCGTTATAGCCAGATTCCCAAAAAAATTCCAGGTGATTATAGGCCACTGATAGAGAAACAGGAGACTCCTTTGGTGTAAAAGAAGTTCCAGATTATGATGGGCAACTGATAGAGAAACAGGAGATTCCTTTGGTGTAAAAGAAGTCACATGAGACGGCAAAAAAAAGTTAAAAAAATTAATCATCTTTCTGATCAACTGAGTCAAAGAATAGTAAGGGTCATCAGATTCACCACTCGCCTCAGGGACTAAAAGTTTTCCAATTTAGCATGTCCTACTGAATATTCAATCTCTCCTAGACCTCCAGAGACATTTTAACTACAACAAATTTTGTGGCAAGGAGCACTAGGTCTTAGCATTCATATCGTGTCACCTCTTCCAGCACTACAAGGTCATCATGTTATCCCATTTCATTGGCATGTTGCATCTTTTTACCTATTAAATTACAATTGTAAATTTGTAATCTATTTTCCACAGGAGTTGTGCATACTTCTTTATGTCAACAGCATGCATTCCCAATCACCAACATTTGCAGTATGTTTGGCATGAGAGAATGGGGGGGTGGGTAGGGTTGATGAGGAGGGAGGAGGAGGGAAGACAAGAGGGAAAATGGTAGAATCACTCGTTTGGTAGGATGGAAGATACAGGGGGAAAAGAAGAGGGGCGGGATGGCTCTTTCCTCCGGACCCAAAATTTGAAACCATCCAAAAGCTCCTTCATCTTTTCACTTTTTTGCCCTCTAAAGGAAATGATACTTTCTTGTATGGGGGTATAACGGTAAAACATACAACATTCTCTTCTTTCCTTCCTCATTTCCTTCTCATTTAACCAAATTAAAGAGGGAAGAACCCCTTCCTTTCCCTAGGTATACCCTTCCATCCCTTCGACGAAACATAGCATAAAAGATTATGAAGTTTATTGCACTACACTGCATTTATTGTTGAAAATAGAAGGAATGACTGCAATTGATATAATTCAAAGGATCTACACATCTAGTAATTTGAATCCTGAACTTCAGAAACCCCGAATCCAGAGAGAACGAAGGCAAATTATGCAATGATAGCCTTCCAAAATTTCAGAGTCTATATGTTTAGGAACCACACGGGTAAAATTTTCCAACTAGAGTAACCCATGAGGTCTACAGAGAAACCTCGAGCTGGAGTAAAACCCACTAGTCTGACTTCTTAAGTCACAAATGGTTGGTTAAACTAAAAGATTTTCATTGATATTCACTCTGCAGGTAATCACAACCCATCATGGCTAGAACTCGTGAATGAGCCTAACTGTAAACAGACTTATGTTATCTCCCCATATTTTCTTTCATATGCATTTTTTCTTAAAGATACGACGGTTACTGGAGTCGCCCAAAAAAATTTAGCAATTTTTCAAAAGAAAAATAAAAAAGATGAAGTTTAGAGAAATAAAGCGACAGTCTTACCGTTTTTATCAGTTAATATTCCAGACGAGACAAGCAGGATACTATAGATTACGTCTTTATCCAGAATATCCTTGCTCAACACGGACAAGCTATCAAATAATATAGGCATGAGCTGCAGAAGACAACTATGCTGAATTGTTAGTCAATCCAATCAGATTAGAGATTTTGGAATCATTCGATACTAACCTTCTTTGCTTCACTCACGATAGCACTGATCGGAGTATTAGATATAACATGCGCAAAAGCTCGATACAGCATCGATCTGACAAAAAAAAAGTTAACAAAAAATTAAAATCTATGAACACTAAAAGAAGTAAAAATTAGATCTTCATTCTTTGCTTGGTGCTATTGAGGCTCGTACTTGGTGAATATCAAATTTAACCAACTAAAGAGGCATTGACCAGGCTAATATATTTACCATATCATAAAAAGCAATGATCACAAAAAAGATTACATATCTTCTAATGTAACAATACATTAGAGTATATAAAAAGTATGACAACAATCAAATACTTGATATGTCTTGTGTTACATGCAAGGATCAAAATTTCGTTTCGGTGTTCCCGGAAACGGAAACGTTTTGGAAACGTTTCGGAAACATGTGGAAACACCGGAAAAAACTGGAAACACAAAGAAACTTGTGGAAACATAACTTCAAACTAAACTGTATGCACATATAAAGCTTATAATTGATTAATTAAACCTTTGAGAGGTCAATATATGTAGTTATATCAATAGTATATAGTTTAAATTGAAAATACCTGATAATGTAGGCGTCAATCTACTGCCAAGCAGTTCATAGAATACATAAAACACCATTCATAGAAAAGAAAAGTGACATATAAGCACATAAGGACCAACCTGGAGACATCTCCAAAATATTTTTAGTTGTTCATCCAACAAATTCACATCCAACCGACTGTAGAGTGTCGAGCAGGCGCATAAACTGGTCCAGGCTCCGGGTATTCACCAAGAGGAACATTATACGTGTTCTGGATATATCGGCAATACTCAGTCCAACCCATGTAAGCACGAAACCATGCCTCATATTGAGCCCTAAACCTCTCATAATCAACTTGACTACATCCAAATTGAAGCCCATGGCCATGTCCATAGCCTTGTGAGGATGATACTTGGGAATCATATCCAGATGTATAAACTTGACCAGCTGTATGTGAATCGTATCCTGAGCCATAAGCATTTGAAGATGATGATCCTTGCCCATAGAAATCACCCCCACTCATACTCATACTAGACATGCCAGTGTCGATCATATCAATATCCATAGCATCAATTGGTGCGGGATTATTTCTCTGATTGCGTGGATTACAATGTCGACCTTGACCACGTTCATACTGAAGCACACGACGGGAGCCATGATCTTCATCTTGTGTAGCATGAGTGAATCCTTGCTCTTCCGTGAATATAGGCCCTGGAGGACTTTGGTTACCCCTCCCTATTGGCGATGAAAAACCAACATTGCCACCCTGACTCCCACCTTGTGGAGGACTTGTATCATCGTCTTCGTCATTATTGTTTCCATCTCCATTATCACTATCATCGTCATGATCGCTACTAACCATAGGTTGCTTACCACGTGCTTTTGACCCTCCTTCATCCTGAGCCATACCACCATCTCTCGGGTGATTTACCCATGTAGCTACGTAGATATTTGGCCTATTCGGATTACCGTTGCCATCAATCTCATCTAGGAGTGCATCCCCGGGGTCATCTAGCCATTTGAAAGTCCCATATTTTCTTCATCTTCGTCGAATATAGTACTTAAGTCAATTGGTTGGAATTCTTGATTTCTTTGTTCTTTAAACATGTGTTTAACCTTCAACCGTATGCTGTACTGTGCAAAAACCAACTTTTCTAACTTGTCATAATGGAGTCGATTGCGCACTTTGGTATGAATAAGAGCACATGCTCCAATTTCTTTCACAACCACTAGATGAAGTTGTTTGCGATAAAATTCTTATAGCAATCCTCCTCAAGTTAGGAGCGTCCGTGCCATACAAAAGCCACCATTCAGCTGTAATTAATAGATAATTGTTAATTAAAAATGTAAACAGTTTCAAACTGGTAAACATAGCACAAAATTCACCTGGATCCGTCCTAGTTCTCCCCCTGATTGCCGCTTGGTCTAAAAACCCATACATTGCCTCACGAAACATTTTAACCTCTGCAAGTGCTTGAGAAGCACGATTACCATCAGGCTCCAATCGAGATACTACGGCTCTAAGCGCTGTCAGCAAACTTTCTTTCACACCTACATCTTCTTCGTATTGGTATGCGGGATTCAAATAGTAAGCTACAATGAAGCACGTGAATATCGTGAATTAGTCACTACATATGCAATGACTAAATATAGCATAGTAAATATTCACTACCATACCTGCCATATGAATTGGCTGAATGATTTGCTTCTTCCATCGAGTATCAACAATGTCAAGATACTTCTTGCAAGATTTAGGGGCAATCTCTGTAATGGCATGTCTTGCTCGTATCATTGCATCATATACATATGGCATTGTAGCTCTTCTCTCCTCATCCACCATCTTTAGAACCTTTGCAATAGGTGCATGAATGTCGACAACAATCTTTGCTTTTTCCTAGAATTTAGCATCGAGTAAAGTAGCTTGTACTCGCTTCCCTATTGCGTCTTTGCTACCAGCACTCATACCCCAATCATCTGATGTGAACATCCTTTGCAAACCACTTTTATGCTCTAAAATACTTTGAAGAGCAATGTAATTAGTTCTAAATCGTGTTTGCCCTGGACGAATCAATTCTCCCTTGCAGTATGTGTTAAAAGCAATATTTGATCAAGCTTAGATTGAGACCAAGAGTCTCAACCCTATTTATATTAATCACTGATAAGGGAGAAATTACAAAGGTGCCCTTAGGCAAATAAAAGAAAAAAATAAAAAACTAACTCCATAATAACTAATTGACAACTAATTGTCAGCTAATAAATAGCACATCTCAACACTCCCCCTCAAGCTGGTGCGAAGATATCTCTCATGTCCAGCTTGCTAAGGATATAATGATGAGGCCTACTTCCAAGACCTTTAGTGAAAACATCTGCTAACTGTTCACTGGATTTCACAAACGGAGTACAGATCACACCACTACTCAGTTTCTCTTTAATAAAGTGTCTGTCAATCTCCACATGCTTAGTTCGGTCATGTTGTACTGGGTTGTGAGCAATACTGATGGCTGCTTTATTGTCACAGTATAGTCTCATAGGATCAGGGGGCATAAGATTAAGGTCTCTCAATAAAATCTTTATCCACAACTCACAAATTCCCTGAGACATAGCACGAAATTCTGCCTCGGCACTAGATCTAGATACAACAGGTTGTTTCTTGCTACGCCAAGTAACAAGATTTCCTCCAACAAAGGTACAATACCCTGAGGTAGATCTTCTATCTGTAGCTGAACCTGCCCAATCTGCATCTGTATATCCTTCCACTTGAAGGTGATTATGTATACCAAAGAATAAACCCTTCCCAGGGGCTGATTTCAAATACCTGAGGATTCGAAGAACAGCATCATAGTGAGACTCACGAGGAGCATGCATAAACTGGCTGACAACGCTTACGGCGAAGGCAATGTCAGGGCGAGTGTGAGACAGATAAATCAGCTTTCCAACCAATCTCTGATATCTCCCCTTGTCAACCACTTCTCCATCTGTGTCATCCCTAATTTCTGATTAACTTCCATAGGAGTATCACATGCCTTACTCCCTAGCATACCAGTTTCTTGCAGGAGATCAAGAACATATTTTCTCTGGGAGATGAAGATCCCTTGTTTGCTTCTTGCTACCTCAATTCCCAGAAAATACTTGAGGCTTCCCAAGTCTTTTATTTCAAATTCCTTGGCCATGTATCTCTTCAACTCCTGTATATCTTCCACATCGTCTCCTGTAAGAACAATATCATCCACATATACTATGAGAGCCGTTACTTTCCCTTGTGAGGAATGTCTGATAAAAAGAGTATGATCACCTTGGCTTTGTTGAAAGCCATATTTGAGCATAGCTTGAGTAAACCTTTCGAACCATGCCCTCGGAGACTGTTTAAGTCCATACAGGGACTTCTTAAGTCTGCAAACCTTTCCTTTAGTTTTGGCGTCTTCAAACCCCTGAGGAATATTCATATAAACTTCTTCTGCCAAGTCCCCGTGTAGAAAGGCATTTTTAACATCGAACTGGTGGAGAGGCCAATCTAAATTTGCAGCAAGGGATAAAAGAATTCTTACAGTGTTCATTTTAGCAACTGGAGCAAATGTTTCCTCATAATCCACTCCATAAGTCTGTGTATATCCCTTTGCCACCAAACGAGCTTTATACCTTTCAATAGATCCGTCTGCCTTATGCTTGACTGTAAACACCCACTTACACCCCACTGTCTTGTGCCCTCTAGGTATTTCAACCAATTCCCAAGTGCCATTTTTGTGGAGAGCTTTCATCTCCTCAATCATAGCATGCTTCGATTTGGGATCAATGAGTGCATCCTGTACATGGTCAGGAATAGACACAGAAGCAAGTTTGGATACAAAGGCTTGGTAAGAAGGAGACAGACGACTATATGAGACAAATTTAGATATGGGATGTTGAGTACATGACCTAACACCCTTACGTGTAGCAATTGGAATATCTAAATCAACGGCAATAGCAGTAGGAGAATTAGGATTACCTGGTCCCTCATCAAGAGAAGGAGACGGGAGTGGTGGATCAGGAGGAATGGTCTTATCTTTCATCCTCCAAGTTCTTCTCTGATATACTATATCCTCTTTCTCTGGATTTTTTTCTTTTTCGATGGTGGGTTCCACAAATGTCTCTCGCTCAGTCTCTTGCTCTCCATCAATTTTTCCTACCTCTTCCTCCTTATCAAGAGTGCTCAATATCTCAAATGGATTAGACACAGGTAAATTAGGAACATGTAGTTCAGGCAACTCTTCTGTACTTGTTTTCTCCCCCTGAAGAGGAGCCTGAGGTGTGAAATAGGACTGTTCCTCAAAGAATGTGACATCCATGGAAACATACCACTTTTGAGTAGGAGGATGGTAACATTTATACCCTTTTTGAGTGGGAGAGTAACCAAGGAAAACACATTTGATAGCTCGAGGATCAAGTTTTCCCCTTGTGGGAGCATGATTATGAACGAAACAGACACAACCAAAGACCTTAGGAGGAATGGCAAAAAGATCAGAAGGACTAGAAAGAACCTCAACGGGTGATTGTTTATGAAGAACTTGAGTAGGAAGCCGATTGATTAAATAAGCAGCAGTTAAGACTGCTTCACCCCAAAAAGACTTCGGAGCTTGGGCTGAGAATAACATTGATCTGGCAGTGTCTAAGAGGTGACGATTCTTGCGCTCCGCAACTCCATTTTATTGTGGAGTATTGGTGCAAGAAGATTGGTGAATTATGCCGTTCTCCAAAAAATACTTCTCAAGACCAGATTTAAAGTACTCCCCCCCATTGTCTGAACGAACAATTTTTACAACCGCACCAAACTGGGTACAAATCATTTTGTGAAAGGTTTTAAATATTGAATGGACGTCACTCATTTCTTTCATCATGTACACCCAAGTAGTACGAGAAAAATCATCTATAAATGTGACAAACCACCTATGGCCTTTAAGTGCAACAACACGAGAGGCACCCCAAACATCTGAATGTATAAGAGAAAAAGGAACAGAACTCTTATTATTACTAGGATAAAAGGAAGCACGGTGGTGCTTTCCAAGTTCACAATCTTCACATCGAAAGGTGGAAACATTTTTATTAGATGACAAAGAAGGAAATAAGTGCTTTAGAAGACCAAAGGAGGGATGTCCTAGGCGTCTGTGCCAGAGCATGATATCACTAGATGTAAAGCCAGTGAGAGTAGTATGATGAGCCAATTGTTGTCGGTCCAGTGGTTCCAGAATATAAAGACCATTCTCCTCTCTACCACTGCCAATCGTCCTTCCCGTGATAAGGTCCTGAAACACACAATGAGAAGGAAAAAAAGTGACACTACAATTTTGATCACGGGTGATACGACCAATAGATAAGAGGTTAGTGGTAAAGCTAGGAACATGTAAAACAGAAGATAAAGACAACGAGGGAGTGACACGGACTAAACCTTTGCCTGAAACCGAAGAGACGGTTCCATCGGCAATCCTGACTTTATCCTGACCTGAACATAGTTTATAATCGGAAAAAATAGGAGATGAACCGGTCATATGATCGGATGCCCCGGAATCAATAATCCAAGGAAGACTAGTTTGGGAATTGAATGCACTCACTGAAGTAGCTAGATTACCTGAACGAGCAAAAGATGATGAGGCAGTAGTAGGTGTATCCAGACGAGTCTCCAACTCTGAGGAAGATAAAGTACTGGATGAAGGTGGAGATGAATCATCAACAGTGGAGGGACCAACAACCTCTGTATGATAAGCACGAGAATTCTCTCCTCGTCCCCCTGAGCTACGTCCCAACTCAATTGTCTGGGAAGGATTGCCCTTTCTGGAATAAGTGTTAACCATGGTCTCCCAAATATCTTGGGCAGTCGCCATGTCCAAGAAGCCCTCACCAATTTCAGGGATCATAGAGTGAACTAACCATGTCATGACAATGGAATTTTCCAACTCCCATTTGTCATAAGCTGCATCCTCGGTGCTTGGTGCTTTGTTTCGGCCGTTGATGTATCCCATCTTTCCTCTGCTTTTAAGAAACAAGGTCGCAGACTTAGACCAAGCCAGAAAATTTTGGCCATTGAAGAGGGAAGTAGTGATCTTAAAGTTCGGGTTGTTAGGGTGAGCAACAACTATGTTCTCACTTCTAGATGGCTGCGAATTGACGGTGGATCTTTCAGAATCGTCCGACATCGTAAATCAGCCCACAAGAAAATTACCCGCAACAATCACAGAATAGGAACCGGTACCAACGGGGTCGTAGCACACAAGATAAACTCAAATCACCATATAGGATGCAGAAAAATCAGTCATCACTAATCAAGGGTCCATAGAAGAACCCAATTAGAGAAAGAAACTTCAATCAAAATAGGAGCGGTTGATAACTATATGAAAGTGAAAAAAAGTTGCAATGAATAGTAGCGATGAACAGTAGCGATGAACAGTGCGATGAACAGTAGCCGTGAACAGTGCTGATGAACAGTAGCCGGGAACAGTGTCGATGAACAGTAGCCGTGAACAGTGTCGTGAACAGTGCCGTGAATAGTGCTCAGGTCATATTGGTGGTGGTGGTGGGTTGGCGCAGGTGGTGGTTAGGGTTAGGGTTGTGGTGGCTCTGATACCATGTTAAAAGCAATATTCGATCAAGCTTAGATTGAGACCAAGAGTCTCAACCCTATTTATATTAATCACTGATAAGGGAGAAATTACAAAGGTGCCCTTAGGCAAATAAAAGAAAAAAATAAAAAACTAACAACTCCATAATAACTAATTGACAACTAATTGTCAGCTAATAAATAGCACATCTCAACAGTATGTTCGATATATTGCCAATATTCTGTTGTGGTTGTAAATAAAGTTTGTGACCCTCTTTGCCTTATCTAAGACATTCCGCACAGCCTCAATGCCAGCAAAATCATGTAAGATTAAGTCAAGGGAATGAGCTGCACAAGGAGTCCAATACAAGTATGGATTCGCTATCACCAACATTTCACCGGCCTTCTTGTATGCACTCCCATTGTCTGTGATGATCTGAACCACATGTTTATCTCCAATTTGTTGAATGGTCTGATCCATCAGATCATAAATGAATGTTGCATCCTTATCATTATTTGAAGCATTAAAAGATCAGTGAAAAATAACTGTTCCATCACAATAAACCAAGAAGTTGATAATTGTTAATCTGGTAGTTGAAGACCACCCATCACACAAGATTGAGACTCCATAAGTGTCAAACTTTTTCAGCTCAATATATTCCCTTAGCTCTTCTATTTCATCATCTAATAATGGCCCTCCAATCTCGTAGGGTGTTGGCCCTACGACACTTGCACCAGCTAATGCAATTTCATCTATCATCAATTGATAAAAGTGGCCTTGAGCCTTGAATGGTGGGATATTTCCATATATGAAGAACTTTGCTATTGCATATTTTGCCGACATTGCCCACTTTTTTGGATTCCACAAATGAGTTAACTTTGCTTGTTGGACTTCCTTGTTTCGATGCAATGAAGGAATCATTTCGTGAATGTCAAGTCCTTTTTTCTTATCTTTTTGTGATTTGGTAGACACCTTATTCCAAGCTTCTTTCACACTACGAGATCGCATTAGTTTTTGCATTGCATTTGCACCTCCCTTTTGAATGGATGGTTCCCCCCTTGCTCTTCTATACATTTCACCAGCCATATGAATATCGTGAATAGATTGTTGTTTAGCGTATTCTAAATCATCTCTCTCCTCCCTTGTCATATCATCATCATCATCCGAATCATTGATTTCAATCTCACTTCTCTTTCTTGCAGTTCCGATCAAATTCATCCTCATTTGAGCTCTTTGTTCTTTCACTTTCTCATTCTCTGTCTTATTACGATTCAAGTAGTCCCTCATTGTTATAGAGACTACTGAAGGACACTTATCACATCTTTCAACATTTGAATTACCTCCAGCCAAGTGTTGCTTCAAACGTGACACACCACTACCCTTCATTATTTTGTGACAATAGTTGCATTGCACATGTTGTCGATTATCTCCAATTTGTGTCCCGTGCTTCCAACCAATATCTGGTTGCCGTCTCTTTTTTTCAGTTGGTTGTGAAATGTCATCTGTATTTTTTCCTGACATTCCTACACATAATACATAATATTTAATTTAATTTTTTTTAATAATATTTATAAGAATATTTATAAATTAGAATTAGTATACCACAATTAAATGACTAATTACTAATTAGTATAGGCTGCAATTAGTATACACTAATTATTAATTTTATAACTAATTATTAATTTTACAATTAATTTTATATTTCTAAGAATATAACTTATAACTTATATTATTATACACTAATTATTAATTTTATAACTAATTATTAATTTTACAACTAATTTTATATTTCTAAGAATATTAGTTATATAATTTATATAAGTAATAAGTTATAAGTTGTAACTAATTTGATATTTCTAAGAATATTAGTTTTAATGAGTATTACTAAGAAATTACATCTAATTTTTATATGAATACAGATTTGATCACCCCAAAATTGCTCACCCTTCTTTCCTATTTGTTAATGCAGTGGGGGCACCGTATTAAAAATGGATTCATTTTAAAATTAATTTTGATCAATTTGGGGTGAACAATTTTGGGGTAAGCAAAAATATATTTATTTTAAAATTAATTTTGATCATTGGGTATGACTAATAATTTTAAGCAATGGTGAACCAAATTTGGGTGAGCAAAAGTGCTCTCTAAATTGGAGACTTTAATATAATATAGTAATACAAATAATATAATACTTATATTACTAATAATAATTAAACTTGTATTAGTAATATAAAATACAAGTAATATATTGTTTTATCATATCATATGATTCATATCATATATATAATATAAGATACAAGAGGAAAGAGGCCATCAACAAAAAAAAAAAAAAAAAAAAAGAAGATAAACTTATTGGGGCTCCTGGCAGAGAGAGAGAGAAAGGAGAGGCAACAGCTTTCGGCGTCGGCGCCGAAGAAGAAAGAAGAAGGAGAGAGAGAGAGAGAGAGAGAGAGAGAGAGAGAGAGTCGAAGATGAAGATGAAGAAGCCGAAGAAGAGGAAGAAGAGGAAGATCTAGTAGAAAGAAGAAGAAGATGAAGAATAACAGGTCAGTAGACAGTAGTACTGTCACGCTGTATTCTCTGTTTTTTTTTACTGTTTCTCTCGTGATCTCCTCTTTTCTCCAATTTTCAAACCCCTTTTTCAGTTTTCACATGGATCTCTGCACTTGATTCGACACACGCACATGTTTCGTGCGAAACATGTGTGTTTCGTGCGAAACATGTGTGTTTCGAATCGTTCGAAACACACCGAAACCCTCGAATCTTGTCGACACCTTGGAAGTTCGAGATTCCTTCACTGTGTCATGTCGGTGGCCCACGAAACCGAAACGTTTCGGCTGTTTCGACCGAAACGAAACGAAATTTTGATCCTTGGTTACATGACATTGCAAGGTATAGGGGTATATTAGCCTGCTTGGTCGCATATAATACCCAGTAATAAAGCATTTGTGAAACTTATCAAAAGTTCTATGTAAAAGCTCCGATGTATTGTTTCTATAGAGACTGTGATTTTGGGATTATCCCACTTGGGAGATATAAGTACATAAAATACTCAGTAATAGGCACTAATGATGTCACTTGAGTGCGGGTATTAAGCAACGAATACTAAATTAAAGACAGATAATTCATTCGCAATAATAATAATAATAATAATGTGGCTCGATACAGAAACACACGATAGCAATCCTCTCATTAAATGAGCAGCTAATACATACTCCCAAGTTTTAAAACATATATAATCCAACATTATTAGGCAAGATGAAGCTCAACACTACAATTAAGTCAGGAAGAACCATCAATACTTAACAAGTGGATGATTTCAAATCTGGGTAGGATTGTCCAATCACCATACATTTCCAAAGAGAAGAATAGTCAGCAACATACGGTAAACCAACACAGAGACTGCATGCTAATATTACTGAAAATTGAAATGAAAATGTCCATCTAGAAAGAAAATGGATATCTCATGCAATTTTTACTTACCTTGTGATTGACGAATCAGATATCTGTACTGAAGATAGAAAAATTGGCATCACAGTAGAGAAATATCGTTGCTTGTACAGTGGACGTATGATAGCATGAAATCTTCTGTTCAAACAATCATCAGAATCACTCATAAGAATATTAAACGAATTTGCTGCAGATTTCATCAGATGAAGCTTATCCTGCTCACAACTGTCTTTAAATGGACCAGATTTCAACGGCAAGGCCTCAGTATTGCCATTTGATAGTATGCAACTCAAAAAGGTCATAGTCATATCTTTCACTTTTTCATGACCCCGCATTAGTAAACCTTTCCCCAACCATGCTAGTCCAACAATAGCATGAATCTGGAGCAACCTATTATTTCCACTACCTAGTCTTAAACTGCTAAGACCTAACTCACTGCTATCACCCATTCCAAGGCAATTTCTAAAAGGACTACCATTAAGGATTATATCTATTGCTTCTTCCAAACTATAAATATTTGATCTTTCCACTGCATTTGTTCTCAGAGGCAATTTGTTGACAATAGAACCCAATGCCTGAGCTGATGGAGCATTACCCACAAGGAGGGTTGTAGCAAATAAATGCATAATTACTTTTAAATTTGGGATGTGAGTTTCGGGACGAAGAGCTATAATAACTGAAGCAAATAATGAAAGAATCCATTCATCTCCATATGTCAAACTGTCTAAATTGTGATTAACTTGTAACCCTTCAAGTGCAACTAGGGTACTGCCAGACATCGACACATTCAAAAGGGAAGTCGTAGATGAGAGTACATCAAAAGCTTCTTGGATAATTGTGCTCTGACTTCCCTCTGAACAACTCCCGACAGCAAGCTTAATCGCCCTCATTGTTGCACCTAGAAGTTCCTGAAAATACATACATATATATTATAATTACTTCCCAGAGGAAGTTTCCATTTAAGCTATGTTTGGTAGGAGGGATGGAGAAATGGAAGAAACTATAATCTTCTTTGAAGGGCAAAAAAGTCAAAAGAGGAGGAATGCTTTTTCTCTCTCCCAATTCATCCATTTTTGGACGTACTAATTGTGGGCACTGAGGAAGAAGCATCCCTCCACTCTGCCTTTCTCTCATCTCTTCCATCCTATCAAACAAGGGATTCTACCCTTTTCCATCTTCTCTTCCCTCCTCCCTCTCCTTCCTTCCCCTCTTCCCTCGTACCAAACTTACTGCTAATTCCAATGCTGCTACCAATAAAGTCAGTCCAAAAATGAGAAAATGAAGTTGAAGATGTCACAGGACATCAACCAATTATCTAAATATGAACTAAGAACAAAACTAAAATACATGACCATATAAGCCGTTCTTACTTGTTCTGAGACCAGAGAGCCGCAAGCCATGCTATTTTTTATTTGGTCCCAAATATTAACTGCAAAATGGAACGGGACTTCCTCACCACCTCCATTTTTGTTAAACCTGGGCCAGTGCAAACAAATGTTTCAGATCGCCAGCAGGCAATAAAGTAAAATGGAAAAAATGAGCTTTCTCAACTGGCAAGAAACAAGAGGATAATCAGATATAACTGGAAGAGGAACCGAACACAGAAAATGGATTCCTCATGCTTTCTTTTCCGAACACAGAAAATGGATTCCTTATGCTTTCTTCGTCTAGCCATACAACTTTACTGAAACTCTAGCCATCCTAAGAATTTTCTCAACTTAAAGCCTCTGAGTTTCCTATAAGCGATCGAAATCTTCAAAAATTAATTGTTTGGGGGGGGGGGGGGGGGGGTTTGGGGAAGGAGGAATGTGGTCTTTCATGTAAAATTTCATTCCATAGGCTTGTTACGATCTGCCAGAAAAAGGAAAGGTTTCAGAAAAAGCAATGAAAAAACTACGAAAAAGGGATGAAAATATATGGAATAATGGAAATACTTGAAAACGAAAGCGGGATTTAAAACGGAAAATAAACCCCCCCAAAAATGGACGAATTATTGCGTTTTAGGCATCATTAAAAGAGGGGGAGGGAACAACTAGGAGCTAGGCTAGGAAGCACCGACACCTATAAGAATGTAACGTGTCATGTCCGACGCACGGACTTGACACTTCACGGATACTTTTCCGCAATGTCTATGTGCAATTTTTTGGGATATTGTCATGTCAAGGTGCTAGGCCTACAGATCCCTTCACAGGAGAGGACTAGGATGAATTGAGGTGAAAACGCAAATCTAAACATGTCCATCATTGAATATCAACGAGCCTTTTCATTTAATATTGAATTATTCGTTAAAATATCACAAGCATGCAATATACATTTCTCACAAAGCAGATTTCTAAACAAGACCAAAAAAACAAAAAACAAAAAACAAAAAACAAAAAACAAAAAACAAAAAACAAAAAACAAAAAACAAAAAACAAAAAAAAAAACAAAAAAACAAAAAACAAAAAACAAAAACAAAAACAAAAACAAAAACAAATAATAACTAAAATAATAAGTTATTCAATTAAATTAGTCACCAAGTAATACAGCAAACTCTTTTTCTATCTTCACTTTTACTCAACTTCTATTTCCTTTTGCGTAGGCTATTCAAAAACATTCAAAGTTATTTTGTTATATTAACGGGTTTTTATATTTTTAATATCTCACCTACGTCATTGTATAATACCGTTGAGGTGTCGATATGGAGGAAACACAAGTTTTGGAAATTTTCTGTAATGTTTCAGTGACAACTTTGTTTCCATGGACCTATGAAGCACCGATACTCTATTTTGGCTCTTGTATCATTGTCGACATCAAATCTGACACTGACACGACACGACACGACACGCTCTCGACACGAGTCCTATTATTTTACTCCATTTTCTTGGTCCAACAAGCTCCCGACACGATCGCGACACGCGCGGGACACGAAATGGGTATTTTATACACTTACTTTGAAATATTGGGGGTAAAACTCAAATTTTTCTAAAGTTTTAATAAATTTTAGATGTATATGAAAGTTTTTTTTAAATAAAATATGGGTTGCAAACAAAAATAAAAGAACTTCACTCTTTAAAAGACTAAAAAAAAATAGATCTTTTTTTATCTTTCTCGTTACGAGAGAGAGAGAGAGAGAGAGAGAGAGAGAGAGAGAGAAAATCTTACACTTTTGTGGAACTCATCCATAATAAGAGAATAGGGGTTTTTAAATCAGGATCTTTCAATCTAGGGTTTTTGTCCATTAGGGTTTTATGTGGTACATGTTTTTATTCATTGGCTTTGTTATTGATAATATCATAATATTGTTGTGATTTATGTGCTTTTATGCCAATTTTGATTAGACATGGTAAAGATATATATTTTTAAAAATTATTTTAGAGAAATCGTGTCCCCGACGTATCGTATCATGCTTTTTTGAGAAATGTCATGTCGACGTATTCAAGTCGTGTCGTATCCGTGTCGCGTGTCCGTGTCGGTGCTTCATAGCCATGGACACATGAATTTCGATTTTCTACCCAGGTTTCACTTTATTTCATTGGGAAATGGAAAACTTTCGACAACATAGTTGGAAACAAAAGGAAATTTAGATCCCTGGCAAGGTGGGAGAAATTTTTGGGATTACATACCATGGAAGCACTGTTCCAGAGTAGCATTCCAAAAGCTGAACAGTGGATTCAGCTGATTTTGAGTTCCCTTGAACCTACACAAATAGAATGCAACATTGAGGAAAGCCAAGAAGATTGCAATTTCACATGTAATTTGTAGTGAGGAAGAACCAAAATGGAATCAAAAGCAATAAATGCCTAGGTACCCATGAAATGTGCTCATTAGTCAAGGTATAGATAATTCTACCTTGACAGGGAAATAATATTGCTTATTGAGTTAAAAGCATGTATTCCAGCATATAGGAACATGTCTTTAAACAAGTTGCAACGCCAGGAGATGGGAAAAAAATTCCATGGCATCCAATCCTTGGTGAGAACATTTCATGGCTGTCTAACCAGAAAATATAGTTTTAAAGTCAAATGAGTGGGGATTTCAGACATAAACAAACCTCATAAAAACTGGAAAAAATAGCTTTCTCTAGCCCGTGGACAATTCTCAGCATAAAAGTCATCCCAGTTGCACCGATTTCAGAAATAGCTTCCAATGTAAGCGATAAAGGCACAGTAAAATCAGCAGGAGACATCAACGAGACAAGCTTTTCTACGACAACACAATTAAAGCTCAGAGCCTTTTCAGACTCTTGGTGTTTATCTATAAATGAGGCAACTTCTACTAATACCCTCAACGACAATTTCCATAAAAAAGTCTTGTTGAAGTCCAAAGTGATGATAGATATAAACTTCGTCAAAATGTCCTCAAATATGGATTTCGTTACTGGTAAGAAGGTTCCAGGAAATGTTGCCAAAATCTGTAAACCTTTAGCTGCAATATAGTTAAAGAAATAAAGAATCAATGTACACAGTACAGACCCCAAAAAAACAGAAGCTTTGTACGATATCTAAACTACGTACTAATGATGACAAAGATGATAAGTACATTGAAACCAGTAGCTTTACTTTGGTTGGACGACATAATACTATACAGTGTCATGAAGCACCGACACGGATACGACACGACTCGAATACGTCGACATGACATTTCTCAAAAAAGTATGATACGATACGTTGGGGACACAATTTCTCTAAAAAAAATTTAAAAAATATATATTTACCATCTCTAATCAAAATTGGTATAAAAGGACATAAATCACAACAACTATGATATTATCAATAACAAAGCCAATGAATAAAAACATATACCACATAAAACCCTAACGGACGAAAACCCTAGATTGTAAAATCCTGATTTAAAAACCCCTAATCTCTTATTATGGCTGAGTTCCACAAAAGTGTACGATCCTCTCTCTCTCTCTCTCGTAACGAGAAAGATAAAAATAAAAAATAAAAAAAAAGATCTGTTTTTTTTTTTTATAATCTTTTAAAGAGTGTGAAGCTCCTTTATTTTTGTTTACAACCCATATTTTATTTTTTAAAAACTTTCATATACATCAAAAATTTATAAAAACTTCACAAAAATTAAAGTTTTTCCCCCAATATTTCAAAGTAAGTGTATAAAAATACCCATTTCGTGTCCCGCGATTGTGTCAAGAGCGTGTCGGGAGCATATCGGACCAAGAAAATGGAATAAAATAATAGGACTCGTATCGAGAGCGTGTCGTGTCGTGTTGTGTCGTGTCATTCTATGTCGACAATGATACGGGAGCCAAAATAGAGTGTCGGTGCTTCATAGATCCAGTGATGCAATTGAAACTGATAGATCTGAAATAATCTTTGGTGTGTTCAAGCTCATAGAATGAACTAATGATGTCTAAAATACAGGCCAAAAAAGGTTATTTGAGTATCTTAAGATATCCTTATGCATGTGTCTCTATTAACCCCCTCGATACTTCTATCTCAATATGTGTCTACTTCGAGGGGATCCATGTATAAGGAAATACATCTATGGACCCAATTCAGTTAAATAAGAGAAAAAATACATCATATAGACTTCAAACAAAAAAATTACCTCCTGAAAGAATATAAGCTTTGTGAGTGCTTTCATCAATAGATATTACCAAGGTTGAACTGAAGGCCACAGCTAATGGACTACAAAAGCTCTGAAGCATACAGCACCATGTCTCATGTGTAGATATAGTAATTGGAGTAAGTTCCTCAGAGACCACAACCAAGTCTCTGCATGCACCAAGAAGTTCAATACAGAGATACAGTGCTCCAAAACAAATTTTTTCAGAAGGCCCCAAAGCATCCATTAGGCGGAGGAAGAAACTCTCGAACACTTTATTGCAAGAACCATTTGAAGCTTGGGCAGAAACAGATAAAATTCGACCAACAGCTCCTAATTTCTGCTTGTTTTGCATAGTTATATCCTCATAGCACTTAAAACTAGAAATGGAGTTTAGAGTTGTGTTTATGTCTTCATCACCGACAATCAAACTTAAGAACAAGCAATCATTTTGCAGAATAACCTTTTGCAAAAGTACGAGAGCTTCAGTTGCGATTTCGTTCTCGTGAAAGGCCATGCCATTGAATGGTTCTGATTCCATTTCTAATGAAGTGTAGATTGCCTCTTTCAATGAAGACCAAATAGATTTGGCATGTTTCGCCATTCTTTCAGAACCATACTTTACAGTGCAATAGCTGAGATACTTCAACGAGTCAACCTACAGGAATACAAACTCAGTACTGAAGCGATTGAACATTAAATAGTTCGGTACAGAATGAAAATACATAAACTGCTTCACTAAAAGCAAGCAGAAAAGTAGAACTGCATTCAACATGCACCAACCTTTGCGGATGACAGAGAAGAAGAAAGTTTTTCGAGAAGCAACGGAATAGCAAATGGCTCGAAAAGTGGTGTAGAAGCAAATGCCAACTGGTAGGAAAAAAAAACATTGCAAGTTAGAAATGGAAAGGGAGATCATATTTTTAAATCGTATTACGGAAGTTCAGCTCAAAAAATCGAATACCATAAAATGTTGGACACGCAACACGTCTTTTTAAACATGTGATTTATTATATTTTAATTTTGTAATTTTAGTTTTTAGGATTAAAGGATTTTACATTCTTATTTTGAACTATTTTTTAAGATTCTAATTGCTAAAATCAAGTTCTAAATTTCTAATAGCTTAACATATAGGTTAGGAGTGTTTTCAGAATGCTATGACATAGTTTTCAAGATTTATAGAGTCCCCAATTAAATTAGGTAGTCAAAAAGAAAAGCGATGAAGTTTGTTCCCCTGTCCTAGTAGTATCAGAAGTCCAAGGCTTATAAATAAGGGTCCGTAAGACTTTCCAAGGCAGTTAATTCATATTACTCACTCCAAAACAGAGAATTTTCTCCAACTTTTGCCTTGTGTTCAAGCCCAAGGTTTCTTTCTCATTCTTGAGAAGTCGTCCCTAGCACGACAGCCAGCCCTTTTCGGCAAATTCGTTGTGTCATCACATGTAGTGGGTAAAGCTAAGATGCATAGTTTCTACAAGGATTAGATTATCTTCTGTGTCTTTTTTGTCAAAAAAGACTATCTTCGGTTAAATTGGAGCATCCAACCCAAATCTACAAGGATTAGATCATCTTCTGTGTCTTTTTGGCCAAAAAAGACTATCTTCTGTTAAATTGGAGCATCCAACCCAAAACCAATTGGCTATGGGTGGAGTAGCCCCTTGAACTTATATAGTAGCTACGTTATAAGTCCCCGATGTGGGACAATCTCAACACGCCCCGCACGTGTGGCATGACTGAGAGCCAAACACGTGGATTACTGAGATAGGGTGATGTGGAGCACACGTGGACAAATTGGCCCAACAAATTAACAATAACCTGCTCTGATACCATGTTAAATTGGAGCATCCAACCGAAAACCAATTGGCTATGGGTGGAGTAGCCCCTTGAACTTGTATATTGAGTAGCTAGGTTATAAGTTCCCGATGTATGGCAATCTCAATATCTTCTTGCGCATTCAGCCCATGCACCACAAATTTTAGGAACCTGGGGATGTAGTGGACCTAGTTCTTAGACTTTTCTACAACAAAGCCAACCTAAGTTCGACGGCAAACAAATTAAGAGTCAAGGTCAAAATCATAGTACACAGAAATGTCGTACAGAGCAACATATAGAAACTCACTGAAGTAAGAAATACTTAATTTCTTTTGAAAACGAATACAAACACACTCAAGCTTAGAGATGGTAACTGCAGAAGGCATTAAATTATCCACATGTGCCACTCTTCCCCAGTCAATCTGAGTACACAGAGCTCACCTAAGGTCAGCAACAAGAACCCCACGTTGTGATGGAATACATAATTTTATGAACTTGTCAAACATTAGCAATGTCTAAAACAGCATGCTCCATATTAGTATCTCTAATTTTATGAACTAGTCAAACATTAGCAATGTTTAAAACAGTATGCTCCATATTAGTATCTCTATATGCTATGGTTCCGCAAAGAATGGAAATAAGTCCCAAGGTGTAAAGAAAGCACAAAAATCTCTTGGAAAAGGGAAGCACAATAGGGTTTTCTGTGTGTGTGAGGTGGGCAAGTATCTCAATGAAAGCATTAGGAGCAATTTACATACCATTAGTGCCCTTGAGAGTTCATCCCTTTTCACACCCGCATCTTCACCTTTTGACTGGATATGGTACCAAAAAAAACAGCAAAATCCAAAATGGCATCAAGGATAAGCAAGTGAATATTGGAATAAAATGTTTTACAATCTTTCCTGCAGACAAACAGACAAACAAAGATGGAGAATCCTACACTGGTGAAACAAGAGCAACCGAGAATGTCGGACATGTAGCAAGATAAGCAAACATACAATTTAAAGTCGCGAAACATAAGCACTAGTGAAGACAGTTACATTTTTGTGCGGAGGATTGCCCAAAACATATATTATCCTCTCTCTAGATGCTTCCAAGAAATTTTTAAACTAGCCAATCAATTGCAATCCAAGTATCCATACACTAGTCAGATACTAGAAAATGGTTTAATGTTTGTGAGCTGGAGAACTCCACACTTGATCATTTACAGCTCTGGATAGAGTACATGTAACAGAGCTCAATTACTTACAATAGTTGATGATAGGAAAGAGAAAATGTCAATTGACCATGATCTTAGAGTTTTGTTAATTTTCTAAAATTAATTCCATTTCCAAAGTGTTGCAGGTCAGGTGTATTAAAAATTCAGATACTTCAGACTTTGCACGACTTAGATTAGATTTGTTAAATTACTTCTGTGAATAAATCAATCGAAACTCAGATAATGTCATTCCCATACTTTTTAAAACTAAGGAATTCGTTTAGGGTAATCAAAAATTTAAGCAAACATTCTACGCAGGGAAAAAATTAATAACTCTTTGACATAAATCTACTCATACATAAGATAAATTAAATTTTTAATAACCTCAACCAAATTTTCAATTGATTCATTCCAGTGCAGCACGAGTTTTATTCTTGAAGAGCAATATCGCCACGTATGTCCATCAATGGAATTGTGGGATGTAGGGAAATCTTTCACAGAAAAACAACTACTCTACTTCAAGCTGGTAGTTGTGACCCAAATGTCCTCCACATCCAAGGAATTTTTCCACATCAAGTGAAAATACTAGCACTAACTCTATGTCCAATTTCATGTTGGATTATTAAACGTGCTGCAGAATTATACAGGCAAATGTATGCATGCAGAAAAATACAGAATATAGATATTGAGATGAGCAAAAATAGTATCGGTTGAACTCACGTGTGTAAAATGAATAGGAAAATAACAGCCCAAAATTTCAAAAAGATCCCCAGCAAAACTTTCTAGTGGGCCAAATGGATCTGGAAATAACCGCGCCAAAACTTCCACAATATGAAATGTAACCATTAAGCATTGAGGGTCTTTCTCTCCATCAATCGCTTCACAGACTCCATAGACAAGGTCATCTCCCTAAACCACAAAGAACAATCAGATCACTACCAAAGTATGAGAGAATAATTACGGTAAGAATGAAAACATTCTTGCGAGTGCTTTAGACTCTACATATATTGTTATTAAGAAAACAAGTGAAAAGAAGTAAGTAATTATATACACAAAAAATAATGATAATAATAATAATAATAAGAATAATAATAATAATAAAATAAATAAATAAATAACACAACAACAACAACAACTAAATGCATTTAGTTCAAAATGAGGTAGCAGCTGAGGAAAGTTGGGAAAAGACATGTACCACAGAGAGAGAGAGAGAGAGAGAGAGATGAGGGGAGCACAGACTTTACAAAGGAAAAACAAACCCATAATATGGAGGATATCAGGAATAAAGATTCATCTCCTAATGGTTGAAAAGAACACCACAACCCAACTTCTGCTATTGTGGTTCTTATTGAGAGTAACGAAATTAATGTTTATGATAAGGCCAGCAAAGTTTCTATTTTGCTCTACCTTTGTGTACTCTCGAAGTAGCAGGTGGATGGTACATTATACATGCTCCTAATGAAAAACCAGCAAGATTATGGTAACTACTGGATTGGACAGTTATGTGATTTGTTGGATATCCCACATTGCCCAGGTAGAGCCCCCGCATGTGCTTCTTATAAGCCTGGGTAGTCCTCCCCTCATAAGGCATCTTTTGAGGGTGAGTCAAGCCCATTTGTCTTTCTATTTGATTAACTATAATGTCAACAGTTCTCAAACAGCACTAACAGATAAATGCAAGATCCTAGTTCTGTATGTCAAATCATCCATGGAGAAAAGTTTTGCTATCTTTTAACCTTGGACTCTTAGAGTTTCTTTTACTCATATAGGGTGTGTGGATCAGAGGGCCTGTTTTATTAAATCCCAGTTTATTCCCCTTTTAGTGTTAATTGTTTGAATGGAAGCAACATGCGCAGGTCAAGGTTATCCAGGACCAAATAACAGCTTTGATTGTATAGGATCTTTGCATTTATTAGGCTTCAACAATTATGCGCTGGATTCATTAAGCTTGATAATTCACACTAGGATTTTCCTCTTCGTCTCCTTCAATCAGTAACTTCCCAACTCTTAGACATTAAAATTTCAAACAAAGAAGAGATGATCAAAAGCCTTCTTAAAACTGTTTCAAATTAGAACTCACGGCCTAATACAAATAATAGGTAAAGCAGTCTAGATAGGAAGGAAAAGAAACTTGGTGGAGGCCAAGCAATCTTGGAAGCCAAGTCAAGGCATTAAGAAATAAGAACCCACTACACCTGTTAAAGCTGATTTATACCCAGTCCACCTTTCCTAAACTCATTATTGAAAACACAGACAACAAATATCAGCCTTAAACATGGTGGCTATAATAGAAGTAGCTAAATTTCAAAATGGATCAGAACCAGGGGAAACAATTGCAAAATTCAGATATCATCGTATCTAGTTGGAATATAAGAAGTTATTGGAAATTTAAAAGGAAGAGAGATCATAGATTATACCAGTCCTACTATTGCATCAGGGTAGCCATCTAATAAACACTGTAGAAGTTCAAAGCAGAGCTGCAAGAAGATTAAGACAATAAAGTCAAAAGTAAAAATTTAATAGAAATTGGTAAGGACGCCAGCATTTAGGTTTACAGCATGATTGCCATAGCTGTAGCCTGTGGGAATTAAAAATAAAAAATAAAATTCTTTGCCAGAATTTTGAAAAGGCAGCAAATTGTTGCTTACTTGCTTCTGATTTAAGACGTTTTTTCAGCTTTAAAGTCGAACCAGTTTTCAAAACTGTGAAAAACTTTTTGCCAAATGACTCAAGTGCCTTATCAATCCCAAATAGTCGTAAGATTATACAAACGGGCTCTTCGTCTCATTGGTACTAGCAATGAAGTTATTAGCCCACACTAGTAGCACTAACACTGATCACAAAATGATTACCTTCCTGTCATGCTGCGCCAAAGACTGCACCTGTAAGTTACGTAAATAAGACTCGGCCACCAATGTTGCTTCACTGTCTGTAACCATTCCAACATTACTTTTCCTCCTCAGTATTACAAGGCAACCAACAAGTGCACCGCGCAAGGCTTTCCAATCTGCCTGATGCAAAAATGATATCATCTATCTTTATAATGGAAGTGTGAAAAGTTAAAAGAGAACAAAAGTAGCCATTATAACTAATCAAATAGTGTTCCAAAGTGAAAGTTGAAGGCGCTTGCATAGTAAAATACATTCAAACCTCCATACTGTCTAACACCCCATACTTGGTCAAGCCACCTAAAGTTATGTGAGGGATGTTTATAGTAGTACACTATTTAGCATGGATTCAGACATATATCATGATATGGACATGGCCACATGAAAAATCTTTAAATGTAGGATAGAGACATGGCTTGGACATGAGAAATAAGAGGTCACATTTTTGCAACTAATTGTACAAAATAGGGTGATGTGTTCACACCCTTTCCTTCGTTTCAAATAAACCCATTACTCAACTCCCATTTTAGAATAATAAGACTTTTACCTAAAGACATTATCAAAAGTTCCACCATGCCGTGTCCATTCCCGTGCTCAGCCGTGTCCGGCATGCATCCGATGTGGAAAAAACAAGATACGGTTTTTTGCATGCTCGGCAAGAATACGACACCCAAAGCGTATTGTTTGTGCTACATCGGTAGATACATACCCAAACCACCTTTTCGTTTCTCTTATTTATTCAGAACCGGTGCCACTTCTACCATCTCACAAATATATTATTTTGTAATTCTCCATGTTCCTGTTCTACCACACATCCATGTCTCATAATTAGTAACCCTACCAACTCACTTAGCATGTCTTCTCTGAACCGCCTAATATTTTGCCCCATAAAGTATGGATAGTCTGATGGTACTCCTGTAACATTCTCCTTCTAGCTTTAGAGGTATAAGGCGATTATAAGCATTCCTCCACTTGACACATCTGATTTTAAATCTAAAAACTAAATAACCTCCAATCTTGCCTTCCCTATGGATAATGACCCTAAATTACGAGGGTATTCATTTTTTAAATATCTCTTGATTGTCAATCATAATTGCACCTTCATTTGTATTCCTAGTCTTGCTACAATTAGGTTCCATAACTTTGGACATTGTCGGCACATAACATGCGCCATAGGATCTCTTGTAGATATGTCTAATTTATTCATCGAAAACCGTGTGAAGAGATAAGGACTTGTTGAGCCTTGAAATAAATCTATGTTAACTGGAAATTTAGTTGTTTCTAGTCACAATTCCATAACACATATCCTTAATCAAATCAAGGATTCAATGTATCAATTTGTGTCTCGTTTCTTGTCTAAAACCCACCACAGTAAATGTCTAAGGACTCTAACCAGATGCTTTCTCCAACTTTACATAAAACATATGGAAGTCCATCTTCTTCTCTCTATATTTTTTTTAGCTTTTCCTCGTAAGTTGATACCTCCGAAGTTGATCTTCCCAGTACAAACCTAAAATAGTTTTCGACTGTTGTTTCAAGTTTTAGTTCTTTTCAGGAAGCCTCTCCAAAATCCTAAAATGTTATTGTATTACTAATAACTTAAAACCAAGATAATTGTACACTTTAAACATATCCTTCATATTTTTATGGCCTTCTCATTGATCCTGGGGTCATTTCGTATGAACCTGCGGAACTCAGGTTGTTTACTAAACCTTTATATGGGTTCAAGCCTCCAGTCACAAAGGTTGATTACTTGTGGTTGAACTAATGCCATGTGACTCTAGTTGGATAATAAGGTGATAATCGTTTAAAGTAACTAATAGTCAAAGATGTCAATCCACACTTACAGAAGTAATCAATCACACTGAAAATTGAGGATCCATACATTTCTGTGAATTCTGTTCCAACTTTGCGGAAATGAGAATTGGGAGCAGAATGAGGTCTACTTTTGGTGAACTAGGATACTTGGAGCATAACACAACAAGACACGGACAATTAGAAATTTGACTCAGCAATATCCCAATAAATAATAATTTTTACAACCACGTACGTAGATAAGTTTGCTTGATAGTTGATCTTTTTCTATATGAACGAAAAATAAAGTTTACCTGCTTATGGATAAATAATTTGGATTTTCACCCAATGAGCCAATGAAGTAATGTCAGTGCGAGCACATTGTCTAATATCCAATCAAGTAGTTCACGAAGAAATAGAACATCGGTAAAATGCAAGATCAAAATATAGAGGTGAGAACATAAACAGGTAAAAGGAAAGAAAAAAACTAAGGCACAAAGGAGCAAAAAAGAATTGTGGATGCAGCCACTTTGTCGTTGGAGTCAACAATTTGTTATGCAATTGCAAACTCACCAGCCTGTCTGTGAAGAATCCTATCAAGCTACTTATGGTTGTCTTATTCAGAGCCTTAGATGCCAGACATGATAGCAAATCTGCAAGGAGGAGGATACCTGAATGGCAGCAAGATACAAACTATGTTAAAATCACCTGAATGGCAGCAGGATACAAACTACGTTAAAATCACCTAAATTTTGTAGTTTACAAAACGACAGAATGTCATAACAAAAATAAAAAGAAAAGATTTCGTGTGACATATTTATCCTCAAAAGCTTAGGAATGTTCACAAAAAAAAGATGATAAAGCCGTCTAGGGTTGCATTTAACTCGTAAACTTGAAGATCAGTCTCAATGACCAAGACAAATTTTCTTCGATGGAGTCAAACGACGACTCGATATTAATAACTGCCTCGCCCATGTAATAACTTAGATTAGTTTCACCTAAAAAATAGTATCTAATCAAAGTTGCACATGCATCAAGAAAAGAAATCAAAATTTTGAATATATATATCCTAGAAATTATAAACTCCTAAGGTAAGTGATGGTCCCACTCATGCAGTGGAGTTGGGAGGCGAAAATAGGACACACTAATAAACCCCGAGTAGTCGCTCTTGGAATCACACCCACGATCTCTCGCCAAATAATTACAGAAACTGGACCCTTCTAGATTTTAAAAAGATGGATAAACTAGCGTAAACACAAAAGTCACTTGGTTGCAATTCATAAAGACCGTTGCATCCAAATCCAACATACCTCGATATTTTTCAGAATTGTTAATAACAAGCATAATCATCATGTATGATGCAACTAAAAATAAATCATAAATACCTCTTGCACGAATGACACTATCTGTAGTAGTCAAGTACATGTCCATCTCTCTAACCTACACTTCAAACAGTGAATTTTCAGAGAAAGAGTGTGAGAGTAAATAAAAAATAATAATAATAAAAATAAATAAATAACACTAAACCAAGACAAAATGACACCATAAAAAGAATCAAAATGGTAGAAGAAATTCTCACAGAAGCTTACCAGTGCTTCTATAGTTAATATGTCATTTTTCAAGAGGCTGACAATTGCATCTAAACTTGCATCCTGTAAGTCAAGGATATTGAAAAAGTAGATTCAAATCTCTATACTCGATGCAGAGAAATTAATTAAGCACAAATATGTCTTCAGAGAAGTAATTCAAATACTCAATATATTGCCCAAATTTACAACAAAATAACCAATAAGAAACCTACGCAATGGGTACCCAATAATTGACATACAAACCCATACAAGATACACACAATTCCGATGAAAGCGTAAAGAAAAATCAACCGAATTTCCGTCCATATACTAAGTTTTTTCACCCTTCGTTTGGTTAAACACAAATATGTCTTCAGAGCAGTAATTCAAGTACCCAATACATTGCTCTAATTTACTACAAAATAACCAATAAGAAACCTACATAATGGGTACCCAATAATTGACATGCAAACTCATACAAGATACATACAATTCCGATCAAAGCACAAAGAAAAATCAACCGAATTTCCCTCCATATACCAAGTTTTTTCAACCTCGTTTGGATAAACACAAATATGTCTTCAGAGCAGTAATTCAAATATCCAATACACACTGCCCTAATTCTAAACAAAACAACCAATTAGCAACCTATACAAGGGATACCCAGTAATTGATATATTAACACATACAACATACAATTCCAAGTCAAAGCATACAGAAAATCAACAGAATTTCCCTCCATAGATTAAGTTTTTTCACCCTCCGTTTAATTAAGCACAAATATGTCTTCAGAGCAGTAATTCAAATATCCAAATAAATTGCCCTAAGTTACTACAAAACAACCAATGAGCAACCTATATAAGAGAAACTGAGAAACCCAGAAATTGGCATACAAACCAAAGTAATATACATACAATTCCATGCAAAGCGTAAATAAAAATCAACCGCATTTCCCTTTTTTCCACTCTCTGTTTGGTTGATCATAAATCTTAGAATTCTCTGCATTAATTTAAAGGTAAAAAAAATGCCTTTTTTTTTTTTTAAGCCGCAAACTAACAGAGCGTTCAATAATTTGAAGGAAAGGTGAAAAGAAACTGGACCTGCTGAGTTGGAGAGCTTGAGGAGTCGACGTACGACTCGATGTGCCTAACGTACTGAGCTCGATCAGCCATTGATTGCACACACACACCCCCACCCGGAGATACACACACAGAGGAGAGAGAGAGAGAGAGAGAGAGAGAGAGAGAGAGTTTGGGGTTTAAGGATGGTAACTAGGTGGGTGTAGATGGCGAGGGTTTTGACGCTTTCGGCGAACCGGGTTTTTCACAAAGCCCAACCCGAGTTCTATTTTAGGCTCTGTTTAGTTCATCGACTGTGTCTGTGAAAGGAAATTAAAAAACTAGTAATAATAATAATAAGTTATTCCTATTGACATAGCAGAATCTTTAATGGGTTGAGCAAAAGGTGTCGCTCAAAGTTTTAGCGATATATATATATATTTTTTTTTTTTGTCGTTAAAATTTTTAGCAATATTTTTTTGCTCTTGACATTAGAGATTTCTGCTTTGGCAAAAAGGACAGCCTAATAATAAACCAAGAAAGAAAGCTAATTTCTTCGGGCTCGTTTGGTAACGTTATGATTTCCTATTTTCCATTTTTGCTTTTTATTTTTTCAAAAAACAAAAACTGAAAACACGTTTGGTAACTTTTTTTAATTTTTTTCTTCAAAAAACATTTTTAACATTTTGGAGTAAAACTAAAAACAGCAAAAGTTGTTTTCAAAATTTTTAAAAATTGAAGAATAGTGATAAGTCCTTCTGGACCTAGGGTTTCTATAGGGTGAGCATTCCCCTTAGTGCATGGCTGTCTTCTCAGACTCCATATTGGATTCCGATGGAGATTGTTTGAAGTTGCCTACCGTAGGCATTTCCTTGTTTTTTTTTCTTCTGCGTGATGTGGGCTTCAGCTATGTTGTTGTCCCTAAAGAGTCAAGTTCTCACGGAGGCTGACATTGATCTCTTATTCTGACCTAGTGTTAACTGAGGAAGAAAAGGTTGAAATCAGTTCGAGATATGAGGAGACGATTCATATTGGGAAGAAGCATGAGTATTGTCAGGTAGGGTTCCTGTGTGCGCCGCGAGTAATCAGTGTTGAAGCGATCTGTCAAATCTTAATACCATTCTGGAAGGGAAGGGGATGTGATATTAGGGTTGTGGGGGAGAATAATTCATGTTTGTTTATCAAGATCTAAAAGACAAGCGCAAAGTTCTCACCATGGAACCATGGACATTCGATGGTCATCTGTTGGCATTGCGCGAGGCCGATCCCGAGACCCCTCTCACGCACACTGTGTTTGATATGGTTGCGATCTGGGTCTAACTTCATGACCTTCCGTTCAAAATCATAAAGGAGGATGTGGGTCAAAAGGTGGGGTTGAGGGTTGGGGAGGTGTTGTTGGTTGATGTTGATGGAGCGGGGATAGGTTGGGGTTATTATTCGTGGGTTCGAGTGGTCTTGGAATTTCTAAAGCCATTGAAGAGGGCCGGGAGCAACGATATCATTGCATGGCGAACAATGTTGGATCTGTTTCAAGTATGAGCGCCAACCTTCTTTCTGCTTCATTTGTGGTGTTATGGGTCATTCTAATCATGACTGTGATGAGGGGAATTGTGGTAATTGTCGTCACACGTGGAAAAAGGCTTAGTATGGAACTTGGCTTCGGGCTAATTCTGGTTTTGAAGGCAGCCTCGCAAGGAAGTTGAGGAGGATGGGGGAAGATAACCATACTCAACCAAACCAACACTATACAGAAGTTGTTTCAGGGTCTAACTTTCCATCTAATTCGGTAAAGAAGGAAATGGTTGCAAATGTATTGCTTGCAAAGGAGACTGTTCTCTTTAGTGATGGCTCACTTAGGGTTTCAGCTACCTTCGAGCAAAGGAAAATTATAATATTGGGGTGGGAGACGGTGGATCTAAGATAATTGATGAGACTGTGTTAGATTCAAGGGTTTGGCTTGCTAAGGTTCACACTATGGTGGAGGATGCTGTTCAACCAAAAAATGTTGATTCCAAGAAGAGGCATCACCGTCCTCTTTTGCAGACATGTAGCCAAGTGCAAATGACAGATGTGAGCTTGATGGTGAGGGGAAAACGTTCTTTTGCGGACTCTTCTGAGCCTATTGCTGGGGAGTTGGATTCTAAGAAAGTGCTTGTCGACCAGTTGTCTTCAAAGGCAGTTGTGTCACGACCTATCCCGCTACGGAAGGAAATAGGACACGTGGCACGCCACCGAGGCTCATCTAATACATTAAAACATAATAGCAGAAGAAAAGAAACTTGAAAATAAACTTGAGTATTCAAAACTTTTGAAAACAATACCCTCCGAGTTGTAAAATCCGTATAAATTTAAACACGTAATTATATTTCAAACCAGATGAATTTATGTTAAAAGGGTCTCAAAGGTACCCTAAGAATCAATCAAAACAATTAAACACTTTCCGAAAGGGGTAGAAAAATATTTCATGCAGGGGTCATTTCGACCGAACGGTCCCCATCGACCGGTCGAATGACCCTTAGGCATAAGTTCTTTAAGGCAGAGGGTACTTTGTCTGGTCAAACTAAACCCCTCGACTGGTCGAATGACCACCTGGCAGAACTCTTGCCTAGAAGTCATCCAACCTTCATGCCTTGTAATACTTACGGATTCACATCCTTGATTCTAAACTTCCCCATCAATCGAACACTATAATAATACACATGGATCTTGCTATACATTGAAAAGAAAGCGGAAAAGAACCAAGTTAATACTTGTTTGGATTTGAAGCACAAAAGTGATCTTACGTTCTTCTAAACTTCAAATTCGTCGAGTTAAGCTTTCCAAACACGAACTCAAGAGTTTGGATACATTACAACTTAACCAAAATAAGTTTTAATACTTATTACAACATACTAAACCATTCCAAACCTTCCAAGTCAAATACATAGTTTTAGCTATTCGGAAAGCTCACTATTACAACGATTGGAATGGAAAGCAAAAACATATACAAGAGGATCCCTAACATTCCCATCGGCCTCACTCTTCTCGCTTCTTTTTCCCTTTCTTCCTTTCACCTGTAGTGGAGTCAGCTATATGCTGAGTGTACAATTCTAAACGTAAATTTATATGACAATCATGCTTTAAACATTGACACTCAAATAGACTAGTCTCCAGGGAGAGAGATACGCATTCATCCAGTAATGGAACTATGAAGATTGATGCCGTGGAGGCAGGGCCGGTCCCGAGTATTTGGAGGCCCGAGACGAACTACTAAAAGGGAGGCCCTTATTCGGGGGTTCGGGGGCAGCGCCTCCGAGGCAATTTTTTTGGGGTCTACTTATACATAATTGGCTATTTTTTTAGGGTTTACTTATACATAATTGGCGATTTTTTTGGGATCTACTTATAATATGAGAATCTATTTGTAAAACTTAAATATTGTACGGTGTCTTTCAAAATTCTTGGGAGGCCTATTTCTAAAACTCAACAAATTCTTGAACTAAAAGTGTAATTTTCAAAATTCTAGGGGTCTTTGCTTTGGAGTTTTATATGTATGTATATCAATATATATGTAGTTGATGACACTAAATTGGACATTGGGGCCCTTTGGGGCCTAAACATATGTTGAGGAGAGACTTAACATAATTAAGGGAGACCTAATGTAAAATGCTAAAAAAAAAATCTCAAAGTAAAAATGTAATTATGAAAATTTTATGAGGGTCCTCAAAATTTGATAAACTTTGGTGGCCCGAGGCGGTTGCTTCACTAGCCCCCCCATTGGGGCGGCCATGCGTGGAGGGCCTTCTCCCAACTACTCATCCAAGTGTCCTGGCAGGGCCTTCTCCCAAACCATACATTGTGCCATGGCAGGGCCTTCTCCCAAACAATGCACTATAGTCGTCACTACATTAATCCTCAAACATCGAGGAGCTTACCCCCTGAGTAAAATTACACTAATTCCCCTTCGACCAACAGAAACACATAACATGCTCATATAATCACATATACGTGCTTTTCTTGCATTCTTACATGCATAATTAACGGGCCTGATTAATACATGAATTTCGGCCGGATCCAAAATATGACATTGGATATGTCAAACATGTAAATTCTCTATAATTCATAAGCCTAGAATTCATACCTCATGCGATTTCTCTCTAACTTTGAAGGATTAACTAGAGGCCTGATTAAACATCGGATCTCCGATTATACGCGATTCCTACAAGTTATACATGGTTTTTCCCAAAATTCTAGAATTTTCATTTTTATAAAACTTAACCAAATAAGGCCTAAGTGGTATCAAGATGAAGCCCTTACCTCAAGGAGTTCGAATAAGAAATTTGAAAGAAAAATATGTGCAAAAGTCCGTTGATTTACGTCAAGAAGCTCTAAGCAAAATCACCCCTCCAGATTTTAGGTTTTGAAGAAAAGTTGAAATGAAAATATCTCGAGTTTTCTTTATATAGGCAGCACTCTCAGAAATTGTGTTTACTTTCCCATGAGTTTCCAAAACTCTTAATTATTCCTCAAAACGTCTTACATGTCTAATTAATTACTTCACGAGTGAAAACTATAATTTACAAAAGTTTTCGACTAAGTTCCATTTGTCGCCGTAATTACGTTCCGAAAACTAATTTCGTGGAATTTCTAGATAACCTACCTTTTATGCAACGTATCCTATGGGTTATCGTCAAAACCATCAAAATCATCCTAAATAGGATTAAAATTATCAGAAATTACGCTACACAGGTAATTTCACTATTCACAAATATCATAAATACCTAATAACATTTAAGCCACATAAATGTCATTTAATCAAACCAATGCCTCGTGATACTCGGATTACTGTATCCTCAATTGACACCTCACCGTTGACCCACGTCAAGTCCACCTCAAATAGTAACCAACATTAATAATTTCCAAAAACTCACTTATGCATTTAAAATGAATATATATTCTAAGACGGGTGTGACAACTCTCCCCTCCAAAAAGGAAGTTTGTCCCCAAACTTACACCTCAAGAATCGAAAAGATGCGAGTATTCATTCTTCATCTCTTCTTCATTATTCCACGTAGCCTCCTTGATCGTGTGACTATGCCATAACACTTTCACCATCGGAATCGTCTTGGTTCTCAATATTTGTTCCTTTCGATCCAGGATCTCTACTAGATGCTCTATATAGGTCAAGTTCTCTTGGATTTGTAATGGGTTAGGTACTATGAGCTTACTCGTGTCCATCATACACCGTCTCAACATCGATACGTAAAACACGCTGTGCACAAATGCTAACTCGAGCGATAAGGCTAATTGGTACGCCACCGGTCCTACCCTCTCTAAGATCTTAAACGGCCCTACAATTCTCGGGTTAAGCTTTCCCAGTTTCCCAAATTGTACAATGCCTTTCGAAGGCGATACTTGTAAATACACAAAGTCTCCTACCTCGAATGTCATCAGTAGTCGTTTAGAGTCGGCACAGCTCTTATAACAACTCTGAGCTACCTTAAGTCGCTAATGAATTAACTTTACATTCTCAGTATTCAACTGTATTATCTCAAGTGCTAACAACCTTCTTTCCCCAACCTCGGTCCAACAAACTAGTGAATGACACTTATGCCCAGACAATGCTTCATACGGTGCCATTCTGATACTTGACTGAAATCCATTATTGTACGCAAATTCGATTAACGGCAAATATTTCTCCCAATCACTTCCAAAGTCTAGAAAACACAATCTAAGCATATCTTCTAGTGTCTAAATCATTTGCTCTAATTGTCCGTCGGTCTGAGGATGAAAGGTAATACTGAAACTCAGTTTCGTACCCATAGCCTTTTGTAAACTTCCCCAAAACCTCGATATAAAACTACTATCGCGATCAGATATAATCAATGTTGGGACTCTATGTAGTTTTACTATCTCATTCACATACAACACTATTAACTTGGAAGGCTTAGTCGTCTTGATCGGTAGGAAATGAGCTGACTTTGTCAATCTATCTACTATGACCCAAATCTTGTCATTCTTGTTAGGCGAACGTGGAAATCTAGAAACAAAATCCATCATGATCTCATTCCATTTCCACTCTGACACTGGTAATGGCTGTAGTAGTCTTGTAGGTACTTGTCTTTCTGCCTTGACTTGTTAACATGTCGAATATTTGGAAACAAACTTAACCACTTCCCTCTTCATACCTCTTCACCAAAAATTCTCTCGCAAGTTTCGATACATCTTGTTATTTCCCTAGTGAACTGAATATTTAGTACTATGAGCCTCCTCTAAAAGTTGCTCTTTCAAGTCTTTTATGTTTGGTACACACAATCGACTCCCAAGCATTAATACACCTTGTTCTAAAGTAAAACCCGATCACTTTCCCAAAGGTATCTCATCTTTCATTTTACACAAGTAACAATCGTTGATCTGTTCCACCTTGATCTCATCTATAATGTCTGGGTGAGCTATGATTGTCGTCATTAAGCCACCATTGGTCTCTGGAATTACATCTAACTCTAAACGTTCCATCTCCTTTTCTTTTTGTTGCGTTATCTCATCGGCTAAATTTCTTATCATCTTCCGGCTTAATGTATTGGCTACTACATTAGCCTTCCTCGGGTGATACTCAATTGAAAGATCGTAATCCTTCATTAACTCTAACCATCTCCTCTGTCTCATATTCAAATCTTATTGCGTGAAAATGTTTTTAAACTCTTGTGATCCGTGAAGATCTCATACTCCTCCCCATACAAGTAATGTCTCCAAATCTTCAAAGCATGGATTATCACGGCCAATTCAAGGTCGTAAGTCGGATAATTAACCTCGTGTGTTTTCAACTGGCAAGATGCTTAAGCAACCACCTTGACACCTTGTATAAGTACAATCCCAAACCCTAATGTGACGCATACTATAGATCACAAACCCCTCGGTTTTGGATGGTATGGTCAGAATAGGTGCTCTTGTCAACCGCGACTTCAACTCTTGAAAATTGTCTTCACATTCCAAACTCCATTCAAAAGTAACACCCTTTCTCATCAACTTTGTCATAGGCAATGAAATCTTCGAGAAATTCTCAATGAAACGACGGTAGTGTCTGGCTAATTCTAAGAAACTTCAAATTTTGGATACGAATGTCGGTCTTTTCCAATTAGATACCGCTTTCACTTTGTGAGGATCAACTAAAACTCTATTCTTGTCAATCATGTGACCAAGAAAAATAATACTAGGTAGCCAGAATTCACTTTTCTTAAATTTTCCAAATAGTTGCTTCTCTCGCAATCTCTGAAGTATAAGTCTCAAATGGTTCTCATGCTCTATCTCACTCGGCAAATAGATAAGAATATCGTCATTGAACATGATCACAAATTCATCCAAATAGTACGTCCTTCAAGACTCGATTCATAATGTCCATGAACGTGGCACGTGCATTGGTAACCTCAAATGGCATAACTAGGAACTCATAATGTCCGTAGCGTGTTCTGAAAGCTGTCTTCTCAACATCTTCAACCTTTATTTTCAACTGATGATAACCCGTTCTAAGATCTATTTTTGAAAACACTTATGCTCCATGAAGTTGATCGAATAAGTCATCGATTCTCGACAATGGATACTTGTTCTTAATTTTCAACTTGTTTAACTCCCAGTAAGCAATACACATACGCATTAAACCATATTTCTTCCTTACAAATAATACTGGAGCTCCTCACGGTGATGTGCTAGGTCTAATAAAACCCTTGTCAAGTAGTTCTTGTAGTTGAGCTTTCAATTCTTTCAATTCTACGGGTGCCATTCGATACGGTGCTTTCGATACGGGTCTTGAGTCTGGCATTATCTTAATGGTAAACTCAATCTCTCTCTCAATAAGAACATGTGGTAAGTCATCTTGGAATACATCTGGATACTCTTGTACTATCAGAATTTTTTCTACTTTCAATTCAGTTGCCATAGCATCAATTACTGAATATAAGAATCCATAACAACCCTTCCTCAACAACTTACCCGCTTGGATAGCCGAAATCAAATATAGGGGTGGCCATGGTTCGGGTGAGTCGGGTTTGACCCCCAACCGATCATCCATCCGAACCCCATCGAATTATGAGTTTAGAATCCGTCATCCATCCATTCAGTCGGGTGAAACCGATCCATCGATTTCGAGTTAGTTCGGGTTGGTTTCGGGTGAAACCCGACAAAAATAATATATCTTATTTTCATCAATTTTACACCCTGATAGTGTTGAGTTTATTGTACCCAACTGCGAAGCATGACCCTGTTATTCACCATTTGACCTTCTTGCAAACATTTTAGGAAGACATTCAATTTAACTTACTAATAAATAAAAATCCTACATAAACTTAACAAGCAAAGAAAAATGAAAAACAATTATACAATCCACTATCAGATTCATACAACATACAAAAAAGCAAAATTGAAAATGAATTCCATACTTCCACCACATGTATTGTGTTTTCTAAGTTTTCAATAGGTGGTCGAGTCGGGTTGGGTGATGTCGGGTTTGGATTATAAAAACCGACAACCGAACCATAAGCAATCGGGTGTGGCTTGGGAAAACCATGACTCGTCCGGCCATCCGCCAAAACCACTCAAATCCCTTCGAGTCGGTCGGATTGGGTCGGATTGGTCGGATCTCGGGTTGGGATGGCCAGCCCTAATCAAATAAGGTGGCAGTGTAACCCCACTCCCTTAGAAAAAAAAGTCTCCATGCACTAGTGATCGAAAATTGACTTATTTTTGTTCACAATCTATTATGGCTTGGTTATGGGATAAGCCAATCCATTCCTAATATCACATCTCAATGGTTCACAATAATTGGTATAAGGTCCACGATCATCAACTTCTCACCTAGTTTGATCTCACAGTTCTTGTATATCGTAGATGTCACTATCGGCTTAATAAGAGGTACATTAATGGATAATTCATATCCTAACGGTGTCGATCTAACATTCAAATGTTCAACAAAATTATGCAATACTGTGGATATCACAGGCTAACCATGCTTTTTAAAACCTTTTTAAATTTTAAAATCAAATATGAGTCGCCACTTAATTTTTAAAGGAAAATAAAGAAACCATTTTAAAAGTAAACTAATATTTTGGAAACCAGAGATTTCTAGGTCTGGGGATTATGGAATGAGAGGGGAAGGAGCTTGGCGGACTAAAACACCCCCTATCATCCTATCTCGTGATAAGCCTCTACTCAACATCATTTTTAATCGAATTATTAATCTAAGCATGCCCTCAACTAATACATACATATATATATATATACATTACAAAAGCATGTCAAAAGGGGTGCAAGATTGCTAGCGATAAAAGACATACAAAATCATGTAATTTAAATAACAAGCAAGATGATATACAATAAGGAAAAAAGGAACTCACCTAGGATCCAGTCGTGAAAGGAAATGTACAATGCATACAAATAAATAAGAAACCTAAAAAGAGTCTCTAGCACACATATACACATAAGGCAAACCCTAATCTATGGTGTCGCGCATGGAGTCAAAAATCGATAAAATCAAGAAATAAAATAAACTAGAGGTTTTCGGTCAAGAAATGTACCTTCATAGTGCTACAAAACAAAGAGTTAGTCTACATGCTTTGAACATAATATAATATCAAATCCTAAACATTATACCAAACTCTTAGCTTAGATCTAACAAGCATGGAAATAGTTGACATAATCATGAATTCCTTCTAATTTGTTAAAATTACAACACCCCTATAGATATACAAATCTCAACTAGGAGCCAATGCAATATCCATATAGTAGCGGTACAATCTCAACATGATTAAACAAAAGAATTCATGACTAAACTCAACCAATCATACATATTTTAATGATTTACAAGTTAAAGTCCTAGGATACAAGTATCAAAACCTAAACATGATGATGATAATGAATGTATGAACATGAACAAGCACACACTATGAGTCATTTGTTGATTTGGATCATTTAGCCTCTGGATTTAAGTTCAATTTGTCACGCCCCGATGTAGCATAAATATGGAAAGCATTTAATTTCCTTTATGGACCCGTAGGTCGCGATAATTTGATAGATCGATTCCGCCCCAAATGTCGAACAATATATTATTATAAATCAGAGTAGAGCAATCAAGGCTTACATGATTTTCCAACTTAATAAATATTACAACACGTGGTTAACTAACACACCACCCGCCTTGAAAAAAAATAATGTCTATCACCTATTACAATCATCCTTATTACAAATTTATTTTAAAAGCATGAGATAATAATAAATAGTTTCTTCTTCTCCGATGGTCAAAATCAATTCGTGTAGTCATACCGCTTTGTCTGGTTTTAACCTGAAAAACCTAGACACGAATATCCAGGGCGCATCAACGCCGTCAGCTTTATGATGCTGGTGAGTATTAAAAACATGCACTTGAAATGTAAAGCATACTCCTTTACCATTTTCAATTCACAGTTTCATTATTCAACAGATTAGAAACATAATAATAAATTTAATTTAAAAAACCGTAAGAGTAATATTATGATCTTCAATTCATAAAACATGTGACCGTGCATGAGGACAAAACAACCATTCTCATCTTACCAACTTTTTTCTCTCGACAATACATTACCCAACTCTCTCACACCAGTATCTTTGAAAAACTAAGATGACCACACTTTAGTACAGGGGTACCAGGGAGTGTCCAGTTTGCCTCACACTTTAGTATGGGTACCAGGGAGTGTCCAATGCCTCACACTTTGACCATACCATGCATGTCAGGGAGTGTCCAGTAGGCCACACTTTAACACTACCATGGGTGACAGGGAATGTCCAAGTCGGCATCACACACTTTAGCGCTATCATGGGCGCTAGGGAGTGTCCAGTTTTGTCACCATCGCATTTCAAAGATACTCTAGTTGCAATATTGTAACATCACCCTTTGGTACACAATTACCAGGGAATGTACAAAACACAATCTCAATCACATACTCTTTTCCACACTGACCATCACTTACCATGCATGAACAACTGACTCCACATGTATGTCATGATAGCTTTATATAGAAAGTATAAAGTACTGAAAATGATAACCAAGTATATAAGAGAAAAATTAAATCCTTAAACAGTCCTTAATAACCAAAACATAGTAAAAACATATTATGTTTTAACATAACTTCCAAACAGAACTTTAAAAATCCATAAAACGTCATCCAAATAGTCCCTTAATAGAAAATAGACAAAAACTAGAAACTGTTAGGTCGCGCGCACAAGCCACTCGCGCACCCATTTTTCGTTTTTCATATAAAAAATTTCTAACTGTCAGAGAAAATGAAGATCACGCGTGCAGGCCGCTCGCACGAGGGGTTGCTCGCGTGATCGCGCGCGCGAGATGAAGCTGAGACTTCATTTTCTTCTAAAAACACCCCTGTTTTAGATTTTAAGGTCCCTTTTTACCCATTTTCAAAATTGAAAGCATACATGACATGTAATATATGGATTTATTTGTTTTTCTACAAGGATTAAGAAATCTACGATCAATTTACCATGAATCAATCCGTAGCTCTCATATTTTACGAAAAACCAAGAGACATCAAAACTTCGTTTTAAATATACGTCGCGATACGAATGAATTAGGCTTTAATCTTTTAACCGTAGCTTCTTTGTACTATAATCTTTCACATTCATCTCTAAAAATAGATTTTGGTTAAGTTTGGAAAATTCATGTTTTTCAAGCTTGAGTGACCATGGACGAATTTAACAATGGTGACATACCATTCCAAGCATATAATCAGAAATTGAAATATGTATTACATGTCAAGTGAGTTAAGATTACTCAATGTGATTAGAAGATTGAACTTGGTGTTGAGAAAGATAAGAAATAGATAACTCAACTTCAAGCTTTGACTAAGGTGAATGAAGCTCTCTCTCTCTCTCTCTATAATTTTCTATACCAAACTCTCTGGGCTCTCTCTCTGTGATTTCTTTCAGTAGTAAACCCAAGAATGCAGATTGTGAAGATTTGTGTAGATTATATAGCAATAATTCAACTTGGGCTCCAAATTGTTTCGCTAATACTCAACAAACTAATTCAATTCTTTTTTTAATTACTAAATGCCTCACAAAATCACAGGTGTGTGTTGATATACATACGTATATACACTCCAACACAATTTGAAGAGGCAAGTTAGACTAGTAGGGGTCAATTCCTAGTTGTTTGGGAAAATAACTTATAACACAACAATTAACACACACACACAAATACTTAATCTAAACAAGGTCTATCCAATGATTACTTGCCTTAAATGGAAATAAAAGCAAGTGTCAAATCTTGCTTTGCAAAGATTCCAAAATATATGGAATCTTAGCGCAGCGCGGACAGTTTGAACATAAATTGGTATTTTCGCGGTGCGGTCATCGCCACAAATATATAGAAATTCATTTTAACGTAAGAAATAATTTTCTGGTTTTATAAAAATGCTGATTGAGTCAAAAGTAAATATTTCCTCCATTTTTGAAATATAGATTTTTGAAATCCAACACAGGTATAACTAAGTTTACAAAAATTGCAGTTTGACCCCAACAAGAATTTTGATAAGAAATAAAACAAGTAATAAGATTTTAGAACATGGGAATTGCAAATTAAAATAACACTGGAAATACAGATTAAATTGTGGAAATAAAAATTAGAATTTAATAAAAATGCAGTTTGTTACACAATTAATCATAATCAAAACATGGTTTAAGCCTCAGGTCATGGAAAAGTCATTTAGACCATTATTTGCAAAGTTTATCAAATCAAGCACATAATTCTGAAAATTACAGAGAGCAGACCAGACTTTCAAAAATAGGAAAAGCATACTTTCCATGGTTTGATCTTAATGATTTTTGGACACAAGATGCCTTTGTGAGTCTAGTGTCTAACCCAAAAAGAAATCAAAGATAAAATGGTTCAATCTCTGGGAATTAGATCAAAACCAGACATCACTCAGAATTTGACAACTCTTTGTTCAGATATTTTGTATGAGTTTCTAAAAATAGTAAACGAATCTAAATTACTCCATTCTTTTTAGGAGATCTCATTAACACATTTTTCTTTATAAAAAAAATTATTTGAAGTCAAAAATTGATTGGTAATATCAAATTGAATATATTACAATAGTCTTATCTATTACAATAACATCAGAGTCGTCCACAGGAACATAACAGGTCTGAAAGCAATAGATGCCCGAGTACCTGTTTATAACAAAGTTCAATAGAAATAAAACTAATAACTATCTAGCTCTTTAGCTGGTATAAACGTCGTCGTCTGCATAATAGTCTTCCCCGGCATAACCATCCCTGGTAGGGACACCCTCGACATACTCCTCCTCTGGGTAGTAGTTGTCATCACTAACTCCATCACCTGCATTAATAGGAACAAGGTAGTTTAGACGGAGAATGTCCAGGCAATAACGGCCATCAGCTTACTGAGAGCTGAGTGAATAGAAACTCACAAGGAACCAATTATGTAACGTAATAACAAGATATGAAAGTCATAGGACATAGTTCTACTAAGTAATATCTCCTCTTTATTTAACCCCACGTTACCCAAATCCACGTCTTATTATGCAAAGACTTATAGACACTGACTCATAAGACATGGATCTAATTGTAATATTCCTTAATACACCAATGCTCTGTCTACCGCGGTTGAGAACATAGAGTACATATTCTCAGTCCATCGCAAGTTATGGATACTCCATCTATCACTCATTAAGGACATAACCTGTCCACCGCTCGTTAAGGATATAATGTAGATCACCTGGCTATCTCTAAACTACTTGGTCCCGCCTAGTGCTCGTTAAGGACATCTTACCATCTGCCGCTTGTTAAGGGCATAATATGACCAAACGTCTACCCACGCACAAATTCCTAGAAACTTATCAAGACCTATCTAAGTTTCATACTAGGACTGATACATGACATCCCATTGTGGCCTGACTACTCTGATTGAAACGAATGGATATCGAACTCATACATGAACCACATAGCATGTAACGTCATCATGTTAACCTGTTATTCTTAATCATACTTATCTTTGTTGTCACATTATCCCTGATCTACCCATAATCGTATACTGAAAGTCCGAATCGAGAATCGAGCGATCGAACACTTTATAGAATAAACCAAAGAAACAATCCATGTTCTGCTAATGCCAATCGATTAGGGTAAAAATTATAACAATCGATTAGGGAAACATATCAATTAATTGGATCCAAAATAATGTCAATTGATTACTAACTTTGAAAATCGATTGGGTTACAAATAATGGCAATCAATTGGTAATCTATCCAATCGATTGGGACTCCAATGATGGCAATCGATTGGTACTTCGTCTTCGCCAACAGAAACATAAATCAGTGTATGTAAACGTCTTAATGACGTATTTAATATGTCAAATCTATATCCAAGCTTGTAAAAATATCATATGGTGAGACTAAGTGAGTAAAAATTCACCTAGATATGTGTGGGGTGTGTTTGGCTTGAAACTTTAAGCTTTCTCTCTTCTCTTCTCCTCCTTTTCTTTCTGTCTAATCTCTCCCTCTCTGCCTCATTCTTCTTTCTCCTTCTTCTTCTTTCTTCTGTCTTCTTTCTTCTCTTTTCTGTCTCCTTGATAGTATGTGTATATGCTTGTATATATATATGTATATGTATGGGTGTGTGTATATATGAGTACATACTCTCTCTCTCTCTCTCTCACTCTCACAACCAAAACAAACCCCCAAGGCAATAAATGAAATGGTTTATATAGAAATTGAGAATGCCATGTGTCAAACCACGAATCAAAGTTGAAAACTCATCTCTATAGGTGGCAATCGATTGATTCTGATGGCAATCGATTAGCATCAGATATTTCAAGGCAATCGATTGGGAAGAATAGCAATCAATTGGTATAGTGCCACGTAATGAGTTCAAATTGGCAGCATGGCAATCGATTGGAAAATATGGCAATCGATTGATAACCAAAAAGTGGCAATCGATTAGAATGCAAAGGCAATCGACTGGTATCTAAGTTTACCAAAAGAAGGACAAGGTTATATAGGTACACATACAAAGTCTTATTTATTAATATACACTTCAAAAATACAGGGTATTATAATTACTAAAAAAATGATTTCCATCTATCACAACTAACTGGACAGTTTACATGCAGTCTGATTCGTAATCCAGAAAAAGTTGCAACTACTAATGCCTTGTCAAATTTTGAGGCCCAAAGTTCCCTGTTAGTAGCTGTTAAGAAGGAAGGGTTTGTCCTATCTCTCTTCAAGAATTGCCATGCAATGTAAGCCATATCGATAAACAATTTAATTTTTTGTTAAAACAACTTTATATATTTGCTTGCTATTCTCTTGTGCACTTACTTTTTATCATGAACAATAGAGGCGACAACCCAAAAAAATTTCATATGATTGATTGGAACGCCTAGGTTTTTTATTTATTTTTAAAAAACTACTTTATATGTGTGTATTTTATGGTCTATCTCTCCCCCCCCCCCCCTCCTCTCTCTCTCTCTCTCTCTCTCTCTCTCTCTCTCTCTCTCTCTCTTATATTTTTCCTAATTTACTCTGATATGTTGTTTGTGCATAAATCTCATTTATCCACCGATAGTTATTGTTGTGGCTTGGTTATTTGTTTCAATTTTTTTCATATGCTACTGTCATTTAGTTACTCCATCTAATGTGACGATAATGTAGAAAGTATTTTTGCTAACTTGAAAAGGTGATTTGACTTCACCTGTGTCTAGGAATTTCATTTTTTTTTTTAGGTTTTCATGCCGAATGTGAAAGTTATTACATACTATAGTATTTTTTTAATGCTTTATTAATGTGTTGATGTTGCATAAAGTTTTGTATATTCGTGTGTCTCTACGTAGTGGATGATCTGCAAATACTATTCAGATTTGTTTGTTGTGACGAAAACCAGTTAATAGAACATTTTGATGGTTAAATAAACAATTTTGGGGCTCAATAGGCCTGACTGAAAAACTTTTTAACAAAATTTCACCTCAAGAGGAGACCTTCAGATTTTAGTGTTTCACTATTTACCTCTTAAAGTTGGTGGGGAAATGAGTAATAAATAATTAGTTTTATAGACTATCGCAGATTCTTCTATTGAGAAAAATCGGGGCTTCCTTTTTCTTTCTTTCTTTCTTTTCTTTTTTTGGGATTTTGTAATACCACTGCTTCTTGAAAGAGTATAATTTCCATTTGATAGTCATGAACAATAGGAAAAATTGCTATGTTTTTTACTTGTCAGAATTTTTTTTTTGTTAAGTTGTTAACTTGTTATGATGTTTAAAATGAATTTTCATCCTTAGAAGAATCAAATTGGTTTTTGATGTGAAAGTTATCCCGGACATTACCTTTCTGCATATGCATTGAAAATAGTTTTGATAAGTGGTACAAGGACACACACACACATGATAAATGCAGTTGAACTAAGTTATCTTTGGTTTTAAAGTATTAAGTTGGGCTTCCCAAGTTCAAACTTAAACCGGTTGTTTCAACTTTTCTTTGGCATTGCTTTTTCAGTAGACTAACTGATCACTGCAGAAATTATACATGTTCATGTCTGGATTCTTATGTTCTTGGATATCTATATGGTTACTGGTTACATGTTAGCCATGATGATTGGTTCTTTCTTGTGTTTTCGTATGAAATGTGCAGTATTGAACAATGTTTATTTGTCTCATAAATGCAAATTTGTCGGTTTAAGTGTTTTTCCTCTTTCTAAATTGTCCAGCCAAGACATCCACTACAGGAGCATACTGAGTTATTTTTCTATGTTCCCTCTTTCTATCTCATCAAATTTGTTTCCATCCTATGACTGGATGTCCCCATGGACATATGCAAAACCTTCACATCTCATGTATTTAGTTAATATTATTGTTCCTGTAATCTCAATGTTTTTTTTTTCAAAACACCTTACCCTACTTTAATAGCTTAGGTGCTTCTTGACAAAGTAGATAACTGATTTTGTGGCTCTTAACTGAACCAGTTCTTTTTCAAGTCAAGATGACCCTAGTACTAATGAAAACAAGGTAGCAAATGAGATGGGGACTGAACAAGATCCTATTTTATATTTTTCCAAACTACCCTTAGTAGTCATTCACGCCTTTAGTTTTAAGCAAAAACATATCATATTAGTATATGCATTGTGTTTTGTAAAGCATATGTGGAAAGCTTATATTCTTAGTTCTTGTTTGCTAAAATTTTCAAATATGATTGATTATAACTTACACTAAAAGCATGCATTACAAATCTAATTATGCTAATGGCTCGTATAAGTAGGTGTATAATTCTATTTTATTGTTAATAGGATACTTTATTGTTTTAACTGATTTTTGCTAATTTCCTTGTACAATAACATATCTTGCAAGGCATAAGCGATGATCCTTGTTCACCACACTAATCTAGAAAATCTTATTCTTCAATTGTTATGCATCTGAATCTTGGCGTTGCCATGCCAAACATTGTTGGGGTTTCTTGTCTTCATAAATCGAATGTTGCATATCCAGTTTATTTGGAAAAGCAATTTTATCATTTATGTGTGTGATAACCCATATTTTTACGCAATTATTTATGATATACACACTACTTGTGGGATCCATGGGTGACATTAATTGGTACGCTTTTGGATATGTTATGTGTTAGTACATGATATATTGGCGCCTTTAAAGGTTTCATATAACCAACCCTCAATTGATTGAGATACAAAACTTAGTTCAATTTGGTTGATATTCAACATTTGTGGGACCCATGGGTGACATTAATTGGTACGCTTTTGGATATGTTATGTGTTAGTACATGATATATTGGCGCCTTTAAAAGGTTCATATAACCAACCCTCAATTGATTGGGATACAAAACTTAGTTCAATTTGGTTGATATTCAACCCTTTGGTCAAATATAGTGAACCAAATGGGTGCTATTTGATAAGGCTATCTCTTAGTGTACACGTGTTACAAATGGACTTGCTGTGGTTTCATCCTAATGGATAGAGACATGGATAATCATAGTTATCCCTTTATCTATGAAAATCAAAGAAGATAAAAAGATAAGCTTAAGAAAAGATAAAAACAAAAGAGATGAGTATTAAAAAAAATTAGGATAAAGACTTGGTTAACAAGTCTTATAAATAGATATATGGGCACACTTATGAATAGCGGGGAAAAGGGGAGCCGAGAGAGAGAAAATGGTATCTAAAGAAAGATATAAAAAGGCAAAAAAAAAAAGAACGAAAAATACGGGAGGCCAAGAAGGAGAGGAGGGAGGGAGAGAGAGAGTTGTGAGAAAGAGAGAATAAAAGAGAAAAAGAGGAAGGGTTTTGGAAATTGCTCAACTTCACTTCAGTTGCAAGGAGCGTGGGTAACAGTTGAGAATGGAAGAGATGAAAAAAAACTAAGGTCGGGGTGTGACATTGTGAATTACTATGGTCATGAACAAATGAACCATTTTAGTAAAATATCATGAACTATTTTCTTATTATATCCATTTGTGAAATATCATAAACTGTTTTCTTATTATAACTATTAGAACAGTTAGTGAAATATCATGAACTATTTTCTTATTATATCCATCATGGTATCATCTGGTAGTAAACCACAAAGTAGTGGACTTGTTTCAACAAATTGTAACATGTTATATTTTGCTATTTCTCTTAAATCATCTTAGTTGTCTTTACCATTTCACGTCTTCTTATATTTTGTAGTTTCCAATACAATATTTTGTTAATTATTTTCTAAACAACATTGACTTCTGAACCAACATATCTTGTAGCTGGGGAATGCAGGTCCACCATAGATTAATCTTATCAATCAAAAGACTGAACACAAGGTTAACTTAAGAGGATCGGATTATGACGTTATTGGAGAAAAAAGGCGCAGATTCAGAGCCTCACTTCTCCTACCAATTGATGTTGAGGATAATGTTGTGCACAATCCTATACCAGATATCATTGGTGACACATAAGCATGCTTGAAATAGGGAAACCATCTGTAGATGCAGAATATAGCACCATCCCATCCTCATCATCACCAAGTTCACTTAAAATGAGCAACAATGTTGTGGAGACTAATGAAGAAGTGATCGTGTGGAATGGCAAGTCAAAAATCAACAATGAAGACATGTTGGATCGAAACAATCACACGCAAACAATATATATGAAAAACAAAAAGATTAAAAGAGACACGAAGAATTTCTACGTGGTCCAACAATGTGCCTACGTCCACACCGGAGAGCCAGAAGTTTCCACTATCTCAAAACAATTAAGGTTACAAATTAATTATATATCTCCTCTAGATACATGGTGAAATCCCCAAAATAGCCATAAGATTCGCTTTACCATGGGGCCATAGGACCCTCCCACTTGACTCTTGGGCCTAGTGTAACGGACCCATTATAATATGAGCCACACCCAACAATACAAAAATAAGGAACAATCACCGATGGCTACACATTTGGACATGGCATGATGATTCATCAAGCAACTTAATCTAGGATATTATTTTTGGGAACATACTTCTTAAATATAGTATTGACATGCATATCACTAATGGAAAAGGATATGTATATATATACTGGGTTTGTAAACTTATTATTATGGACATATGTCCAATATAGTAACCTTCATTGTGACTATATAGTATATATGGAACCTATGTAAGATATGAAAATGCATATATATATAGTACAATATATTAGACTTTGTGGAGTTGTGATTATTAAATGCGACTTTTGATAAGTCATGATTCGATTCAACTATGTTAAGTCTTACAATTTATATAGACTAGCTCACTATGGTGCATGCAACGAGAAACATGCATGACATTCCAACATTATACATACCTAGTGTATATTATACGAGGAAAATTCTTATGTGCACGTAGTGGTTTTGCACGCACCGTGCTGGCAGGAGAGAGAAAGTCTGGAGGGACTGAGAGTGTGACACATGCTCATGGAGCATTAATTGCTATCATGTTTTTCGATTACACAAATGTTAACTAGGTGTACCTTATGAGGAGTTTTGTAACTGTATGACAAAAGATTGTAACATAGAGATTGTAACCTCGTGAGAAGTTTTATAACCTCATGAGGTGTTTTGTAACTGTATGACAAAAGATTGTGACCTTATGAAAGTTTTCTAACTGCATGATAAATGATTATATCTTGAAGGTAGAACCATTACAAAGATTGTAACTATTGTCACTATATATTTAACTCCATGAGAAAAAACTGTAACTCCATGACAAATGATTGTAACTTGAAGGTAGAACCATCACAGAGATTGTGACTCTGCGAGAAAAAAAAAATTGTAACCAAATGCATTTAAACCATACTCTCCCTCATTTTCCAAACCAAGGTTACAAGATTCATAAAGTATTTCATATGCAGGAAGCATAATGGGTTGACCTCCATTGTAAGTATTTCATAAGCGGAAAGCATAATGGGTTGACCTCCAAGTCTTCCACTAATGGCACCTTCACATACCGGAAGAAGAAAATTAAATGTCATTGATTCTAACTAATTTTAGTTTTTTATAATCGTAAATATAAAATTAATTTAAAGTATTATTAACAAAGGATGTAAAGAAAAAATTGGGTTCTTGCATACACTTAAGTTATAATATTTTGTGACCAGGATACAATAATAAGTAGATAATGTTACAATCTTCTTTGTCCATGTGACAATATTTTGTGGTAATTTTTTTTTATGCTAAGGATAATAGTTTGTGGTATTGTTACAATATTTTGTGACCAAGGTTACAAAATATTTGACTTGTTCAATTAATCACTAAAAAATCAGTCTGTATCACCATATAAAATCAGTCCAATGCTTTTGTTTTTTTAAAAGGCATATTTTGGGTGCAAATATATTATAAACTTGATGACAAAGTATTGTAACCTATTGACAAAATATTGCCACTTCGATGACAAAAAAATTGTAACCTAGCTAGCTAGTCCTTTTGGATTGTAACTCCATCACAGAATATTGTAACCCATTCACAAAATGGTGTATGTAATGTAAAAGTGTTAGTAATAGGTATACGTATAATTGACATGTAAATGTTAGTAATCAGTGTTTAAAAAGCTCTTCTGCAATACATAGAATAGAAGAAACCATTGTACCATTGTTTAAATGTTGTTATAAAGGGTCTATACTATATCCAATGTACATAGTAACATAGTAATATAAAATCATATAGTAACACAGTACTATATGAGTCTCTACATTGTTAAATGAAGATGTCCACGTTCCATTTCAACTGTGTAAGATGTAACGGTCGACCTCGTGTCTTCTACTGTAAGAATTGCAAAGGCCGAAAGTACACGAGGTCGGCCTTATTATCTTCTAGTAAAGGCATATGCATATGCCGGAAGTAGTATAGGTCGACCTATTTTCTTCCACCAATGAACCTTCATATGTTGGAAGAAGAATAGGTCATTGATTAAACTTTTTTTATTCTATATTACTTGTAATTATATACTTATTATAAAGTGTTGATAAGATATGAGCCAAAGAAAAAATTAAGGTTCAAGCATACATAAAAGTTACAGTATGTCGTGACCAAGTTACAACATTTGGTAGATAATGTTACAATCTCTTTTGTTCATGTTATAATATTTTTTGGTATAGTTATGTCATGAAGGTTACAAAATGTTTGAATCACCAAATTAATCACTCAGGTTGTAACCTTGATGACAAAGCATTGTAACCTTGATGACAAAATATTGCAACTTTGCTGACAAAAAGTTATAATCTAGTTCCTTTGGATTATAACTCCGTCATAGAACATTCTAATATGTTCACAAAATGTTGCATGTAAAAGTGCTAGTGACAGGTATTTGTATAATTGACATGTAAGTGTTAGTAATAAGTGTTTAAAAAGCAACATAGACACATAGTTGCAGACCATTATCATAGTGGGTATCAATTGCACAAACATGTTCGATCCAAATAGTAACACAGTATATGAGCCTATATGTTTAATTGACACGTAAGCATTAGTAATCACGCAATAAATATTTATAAAGCTCTTCTACAACACCTAGAATTGAGGAGACCATTGCTCAACTGCTATCATAGTGGGTCTCTACTTGAAGAAACATGTCTGATCTAAATAATAACACAGCAGATAAGTCTATATGTTTAATTGACATATAAGTTTTAGTAATCATGCAATAAGTGTTTATAAATCTCTTATACAACACCTAGAATTGGGGAGACCACTGCTCAACTGTTCATAGTAGGTTTCTACTTGAATAAACATATCCGATCTAAATTGTAAAATAATAGTATCAAATCAAATAGTAACACAGTACTATATGAGTCTTTACAGTGATAAATGAAGATATCCATGTTAGATGTGAACATATATGGTTTTTTTATATGCCGGGGCCTGGAAGATAGAACGATCGACCTATAGTCTTCCCCTATAGGAATTACACATAGTGGAAGAATACGAGGTCGGCCTGATTATCTTCCACCAAAGGTACCTTCATATTCCGGAAGATAAAACTGAAGAAACTTTGAATCCAACCCAAAAGCTTAAGCTATTGGGTGGAGAGGCCCAACATGTATATCTATCCATAGCCAATCCCATATTTATTCGATATGGGATATATTATCTAACACGCCCCGTCACGTGTAGCCTTTTCTTGGGTTTTTCACGTGCGCCTCTTTGGGTCTTATCATCGTGCAACCTGTTGTTGGGTCTATCATCGTAGAGGTGTGGGCTAATTTTTTATTTTTTATTTTTAAAGGATTGGAAATGGGCCTGGCTCTGATACCATGAAGAAACTTTGAATCCAACCCAAAAGCTTAAGCTATTAGGTGGAGAGGCCCAACATGTATATCTAGCCATAGCCAATCCCATATTTATTCGATGTGGGATATATTATCTAACGAAAATGGTCGTCCTCTAGTCTTCCATTATAAGTATTGCGGTCGACCTCTTTATCTTCTACCAAGGCATATTCACATGCCAGAATAAGAGAAGATGTTAGAGAAGGACCCGACAGAATGGAAGGTTGGGGCCGATGGAGGGCACCGATGTCGAGACAGATTGTGTGTGCCAGATTCAGGAGATTTGAGAAAAGATATTCTCGAAGAAGCATATAAATCGAGACTGACAGTACACCCAGGAGGAACAAAGATGTATAAGGATTTGAAGAGAAACTTCTGGTGGGAAGGGATGAAACGAGAAGTAGCCGAGTTTGTGTCTAAATGTTTGACTTGTCAACAAGTGAAGGCCGAACATCAGAGACCCTCGGGATTGTTACAACCCTTACCTGTCCCAGGATGGAAGTGGGAACACATAACTATGGATTTCGTGGTTGGATTACCCCGGTCAAAACAGAATCATGACGCGATTTGGGTAATTGTGGATCGTTTGACGAAGTCCGCACACTTCATCGCGTACAATATGACCTACCCAGTAGAAAGGATGAGTCGAATGTACCTTCAACAAGTGGTACGACTGCACGGTGCACCCGTATCTATTGTATCAGACCGCGATGCACGTTTTACCTCGGGATTTTGGGAAAGTTTGCAGAAGGCTATGGGAACTTCGCTCAAGATGAGTACTGCATTCCATCCTCAGACCGATGGACAGACCGAGCGTGTTAATCAGATTATGGAAGGTATGCTCAGAGCTTGTGCAATCGACTTTGAAGAGTCTTGGGAGACGCACTTGCCGTTGGTCGAATTTGCGTATAACAACAGTTATCACTCAAGTATTGGAATGGCGCCGTTCGAAGCTTTGTACGGACGGCCATGTCGATCTCCGTTGTGTTGGGCTGAAGTGGGAGACACCAAACTTTTGGGACCAGAGTTAGTAAGAGAGACCAATGAGAAGATCTCACTGGTCAAGGAAAGGATGAAAACTGCACAGAGTAGACACAAGAGTTATGCGGATCGGCGACGAAAGGACTTGGAGTTCAGTATCGGTGATCACGTACTCCTTAAGATTTCACCTGTTCGTGGAGTAGTACGTTTTGGTCAGAAAAGAGGAAAGTTGGCACCTCGTTTCATCGGACCGTTCGAGGTTTTGGAGCGTGTTGGGAAAGTGGCTTATCGACTCGCGTTGCCACCAAAGATGTCCGGTGTTCATAATGTATTCCATATCAGTATGTTAAGGAATTACATACGGGATCCTTCACATGTGGTTAATTTTGATGATATTGAGACAAGTCAGAATGTTGTCTACAAGGATAGACCTGTGAGGATTCTTGACCAGAGTATCAAGAGGCTGAGAAGAAGAGACGTTCCTTTGGTTAAGGTTCAGTGGAGGCATCATGACGAGGGAGAAGCGTCGTGGGAGTTAGAGTCAGACATGAGGACTAGATACCCCGAGTTGTTTCAGGGTTAGTTAGCTCAGATTTCGGGGCGAAATCTCTGTTAAGGTGGGTAGAGTGTAACACCCTGTATTTTATTTCATTAATAAATAAATACTGCATTTCATTTCCATGAGTATTTGATTTAATTCCTCTTTGTAATAATTATCTGGGGTCAAACTGTAATTTCCAAAATATTTTTTATGGTTTCAAAAGCAATATCTATATTTTTGTATAAACCGGGAATTTATTTCCTACACTGATATTATTTTCCTGTATTTTCTTTCAACCGTAAAATACCAGTTTTAATTTCAATTTGCGTCTATACCGCGTCTTGGGTGAGGGAGCACGTGAGCTCAACCTCACCGGGTAATTTCTCCCTATTGCTTGGAGCCCAAATTTCTCAGTTTATATATATACGTTGGTTTCTCTCTCTCACTCACAGTCCCTCATCTCTCACTCTCAAACTCTCTCAATTCTCTCCCAAATTCTCTCTATCACTCTCTTGCTCTCAAGATCACACACACACACAGATTATATACTATATACATACACACATACATAGATATATAGCTATATATATCTCAAGATCAAGAGAAATCGGAGGAGAATTCTATCGGCGGAAACTTCGACGGAAATTTATCGGTCTCAAATTCTCGGTCTAATTAACCTCTGTGAGTATTATAAACTCACTCGCCATGTTTATATATGTATATTTCAGTTCATATAGGTGTGTATATGTGTATATATATGTATTTCACCATTGAAGCTTGAAATTGGAGTTTTGTAAATCTTAACCAAAATGAAATTTATGAATTGGGAATGAAAGATCTTAGCCCCAATAAGTTGTGGTTCGAATCCTACGCAATAATTCATCCGTATCGCGGCGAACGGTTGATTTAAAGTTTTGTCACTCTAACTTTGATCGTGAAAATTAAGCGATACAATCCGTATTAGTTAAAATTGATCGCGTATTCTTAATCTACGCGGAAAACCGAAGAGATCCATATATTGCACGACATGTTTGAGACAGAATCTGAAAATGGGTAAATTTCAGTCCAGGAATTGAAAACAGAGGAAAAACGAAGAAGATGACATTCTGCAAGAACTCGCGCGCGCGACCCGCTCGCGCGAGGCTCGCTCGCGCGGCCCGCTCGCGCGGACCATCCCCCCCTTCGCGCGCGCGACCCGCTCGCGCGATCCGGCCTCCCCCTTCGCTCGCGCGACCCGCTCGCGCGACATCACCTCTTCCTCGCTCGCGCGATCCGCTCGCGCGAGGTGGCAGTTTTGAGCAGTTTCTGTATTTTTGTATAAGGGACTGTTTGGAAAATGTTTTGGGAAATTTCAAGGAACTGTTTGGCTAATATACTGTTTTAAAAGCTCACTGTTAGAAATTGGACTTGTAAGAATGTTTAAGACCGAAATTTATGCTCGTACGATTATCCGGTTTTGTGAGTAAGTAATGGTGTTATTTATGGAACATTGACATGCATATTAGGGTCGAGGTTGTGTCAACATGCATGTGTGGAATAAAGTGTGAAAAGAGTAAAGGGTGGCAGTTTGGTGTGTGACCTCAATATCGATCGGATAGTATTCCTGGTATTGGAGGTGATAGTGTTGTGTACGTCTTAGATATCGATCGGATAGTATTCCTGGTATCTAAGGCGCGCGTTTCGGATATTGATCGGATAGTATTCCTGATATCCGAAGCGATGGTGATAGTGTTGTGTACGACTTAGATATCGATCGGATAGTATTCCTGGTATCTAAGGCGCGCGTTTCGGATATTGATCGGATAGTATTCCTGATATCCAGAGCGATGGTTGGTTGTGATCGGTCTAGATATCGATCGGATAGTATTCCTGGTATCTGAGGCAGTAGTGTGGTGTGTGACTTCAATACCGATCGGATAGTATTCCTGGTATTGGAGGCGATAGTGTAGCGTGTGAATTGGATGACTGAATTCTTATTACTCCTGGTAGCTGAAATGATGTGTTGATTGAATTGGATTGTTCTAAAGGAAAGAATTGGCAAAATAAGATGTTTCACAATTCATGTACAATTTCGTTTTTAATTCTTACTATATTCCCCCGTGATTCATGTTGGAATTGGAACCTTGAATATATTACTGTTAAAGTTAAATGGTACCGTTGTTTATTTGCTTATATATACATTGCGAGCACTTGTTTATTTTACTCACCAGCTTTCATAAGCTGACGGCGTTGATGCGTCCTGGACTGTATGTCCAGATTTTCAGGGGCAGGAGCAGCCAGGGTACTTCGACTATGCTAGTTAGAGGCAGGGAACTTTCCAGGAGGCTGCCTATTATTTTCCTATGTCTTTCATTTCTGAAGTTGTAATAGACTAGAGAATAACTTTTGAATAAGGGCGTTTTGTGCCTAAGACATTGACTTATGTAATAGTTTAGCAAGTTTTAAATTTCGGAGCTTATGTTTATTAGTATCCTTTCTTTTAGAAATGTTGTTAAGTTATTTGTTGCAGGGACAATTGGTCATACTCACTTGTCACGACCTACGAGTCCATAAAGGAAATTAAATGCTTTCCTGAATTATGCTACGTCGGGGCGTGACATGTCTGATCTAAATAGTAACACAACATATGAGTCTATACGTTTAATTGACATGTGAGTATTAGTGATCACGCAATAAGTGTTTATGAGAAGCTCTTCTACAACACTTTGAATTGAGGAGACCATTGCTTGTATATTATCATAGTGTGTCTGTACTTACAAAAACATGTCTGATCTAAATAGTAATACAATATATGAGTCTATACATTTAATTGACATGTAAGTGTTACTGATCATGTAATAAGTGTTGATGCTCTTCTACAACATTCATAATTGAGGAGACTATTGCTTAAAAGTTATCATAGCGGTTTTGTACTTAAAGAAACATGTTTGATCTAAATAGTAACACAATATATGAGTCTATACATTTAATTGAGATGTATGTGTTACTAACCACACAATAAGTATTTATGAAGCTCTTCTTCGACCTCTAAACCTTTAATTTCATGGGTGTGCAGTACTGGTTCCAAGAACATGTTTCTACTAATATAATAGCAAAATTCTTATGCAGATAAGTACAGTGTCATTTGCTAAATTGAATGAGAGAAAAACTAGATAAAACGATAATTTGAAGTCATTACATTGTTACGAGCATAATGGCATTGGCGACCCTCTTTGATTAATATGAATGGTGCTTAGGTACTGCGTTCCTATTTAGAACTGGTCAATTTCTCCTTATTGTTTGTAGAATTTCACATTATTCGAATAAATTGTTTTTGAAATCAGTATTTTTGCACTACTCATAAACTTAACACTGGTATTAAACAATTGTAAAAGGATAACTATTAAGTACAGATCAAATAAACACCTTAATCTAAAATTATTGGAAGTTGCAATATTTTGTGATCAAGTTACAATCTTTTGTCACAGATGTCATGCCCGTCCTGAAAGTGAGGGCAGTCCCCTTCGAGGATCGCAACTATTTTTGTCACGCTCGTCCTGAAAAAATGTATTCTTTTAAATCCATATTTGAGATTTTGAGAATTATCAATGTTATTTGATAATTGTAAAAGTGGTTGACTGTGGTCAACGGAAGGTGTCAAGTGAGGACACGGAGGTTCGAGAATCATGAGACATTGACTCTATTTAAATGAAATTTATGTGACTAAATATTATTTGAATTATCTGGTATATGTGAATATTGCAATATTCCTATGTAGTGTACTTTTCTGGTAGTTTTGGTCTTGTTTAAGATCATTTTGATTGGTTCATTGATAACGCAAGTGATTGGTTGCCTAAAAGGTAGGTTATGTGAAAATTCCACGAAAATAGTTTTCAGATTATAATTATGGCGACAAATAGAACTTAGATGAAAACTTTATATCTTTCACTCGTGAAGCAATAAGAGAGACGTGTAGGACGTTTCGAGCAATAATTAGGAGTTTTGAAAACTTGTAGGGAGGTAAACGTAATTTCCAAGAGTCGAGCCTATATATAGGAGACTCAAGAAATTTTTCATTCACAACTTTTCTTAAATTGAAAATCAAAAGGGAGATTTGGGGATTTTGGGAATTTAGAGCTTGCCGACACATTTCGACGGGCTTCTGGCCATTTATTTTATTCCAAATTTCATATTCGAGCTCCTCGAGGTAAGAGCTACATTTTGATACCACTTAGGCATCGTTTAACTAAGTTTTCTAAAAAATCTAATTCATGAAAATTTGAGAAAAACATGTAAAACTTGTAGGAATCACTTCTAATCGGAGATCCGACGTTTAATCGGGCTACTAGTACTTCTCTCAAAGTTATAGGACGATAGCTCGAGGTATGAATTCCGAACTTATGTAATATAGACAATTTTGGATGTTTTGAACATTGTGTATGAAATTGTAATCCGGGCAATTATTCATGTGATAAATTAGGCCCGCTAATTTTAGCGAGTACGTATTGAAAAGCATGGTGATATGATTATGTGAGTATGCTAAATGTCTATGTGGGTCAAAGGGGGGTTTGGTATTATTTCATACTGGTGCACGACTCTCGATGTTTGAGAGTTATTATAGTGACGACTACTTACTTGGTGTAGGAAGTGGACAACCAGAGCAGTTGGATGCAATGATTGAGTGATTCTGGCTAACCATTGGCATCGCGATTTAAGATTTAAGGCTTGCCGATATACTGGGTGAATGTGTATCTCTCTTCCCAGAGACTAAATTATGTGAATAGGATATTTAAAACATGAATTGCCTCATATGCATTTGTTTAGAATTGTACACTCAGCATATAGTTGAGCAATGGAGATTTACTCCATTACAGGTATGAAAAAAGGAAAGAAGAAGCATGGAGAACAAGGCCGTAGGAATGTCGGAGATCACCTTTTGTTTATGTTTTGTTTCCATTCCAAGTATGTAATAACGAATTTTGGTAGTTCAGACTGTGTTCTTAACTTAGAACTTTGGAATGGATTAGTACGGTTGTAATATGTTTCAAAATTCCTTTTGGTTAAGTTGCAATGAATCAGAACTTATGGATTCGCAATTTGAATGTATAACTTATCAAATTTTGGATTTTGATTGAATGTGGATAGAGTTTTGTGGATCGATCCAAACAAGCCTTAACTTGTTTCAATTTCGGTTCTTTTCAATGCTGGACAAGGTTTATGTATGTCCTTATAACCTTCATATATTTTGGAAAGTTTGGATTAAAGTATGAGTGTTGAGAGGTTTACAAATGGGTGAAGGTTGAATTGATCCTTAGCAAAATTCTACTGCTACAAGGAATTCTGCTAAAGGGTCATTCAACCGGTCGAAGGGGGTCGTTCGACCGGTCGAAATACCCCCTGAATGGTTTCTTTTTCTACCCCTTCCGGCAATTATTTAAATGTTTTGATTGGTTCTTAGGGTACCTTTGGGACCCCTTTTAACATAAATTTATTCGTTTCAAAATATAATTCTGTTTTCAAATTTATACGGATTTTACAACTCGGAGGGTATTGTTTTTAAAGGAGTTATATACTCAATGTTGTTTTTAAGTTCTTTTTCCGCTGCTATAATCTTTAAATAAATTGGATGAGCCTTGGTGGGGGTGCCATGTGTCCTATTTTCACCCGTAGCGGGATGGGTTGTGACATTTATTGGTATCAGAGCAATAGGTAACAAAACTTTGGGAATGTTCAACGTCGAGTGGAGTGTTGAGTGAATTGACCCATATTCTAGAATGCATCCACATATTGTAGAGATGTTTGATGCACATGGTATGTTGTTATACATACATGATTATGTTATTGTTATACATGGAAAGTATTTATGCATTCGTGAATCAATGGAATCATGCGGGTATAGAGCTGTGTGACGAGATGAGGTTTTACTATCCATTATCATAGGCCTTGTATAGTGACACGAGGGAGAGATGATATCTTGGAGTGATGAACCGTTGAATTTCTAAACGAAAACCAAATGAATTTTGATCGAATCGGTGAATGTTGTAAATGATGGTAATGAGTGCTCTTTGAGGGTGTTAACCGAGAACGAGTTCTAAGTAGTGAACTATAGAGGAGATTTCATTCAGGGTTCACATGGAAGGCAAAAATGATTGTTCGTAAATGAGTTTTGGGGTTTGGGATTGATTGGTAAGAGTTCTGCTTCAGACATGGGTCAGATGTCGTGACGTGAGAGAATAGGGATGAACAACTAGCTTTATGACAAGAAGATGGTCCAACAACATGTATTGCTCGTATTTAGGATGGGTGAGGAATCTCTCACCCTATCTTATGGTGTAATCGTACGGGGTTATCTTATGGTGTTACCTTATGGTATATACGGGGTATGTCAAGTACTTGAAGAATTTTAACTTATTGTGCGGTATTAAGATGATTAGATGGTTGAAGAATCTCTTAACCTATCTTACGATATGTATTGGATAGTTGAGGAATCTCTTAACCTATCTTACGGTATGTATTAGGGGTTGAAGCATATCTCAACGGATTGTGAGTATCATGGTTGTTGAAGAATCTCTCACCCGAACCTGGCTTCGAGTGGTTGTGGTACCATAGTGGATTTAAATATGATAGGAGGATTAGTAGCAGATGCTACCAGTGGAGGGTATAAGTGGAAAGGTTGGATTTAAGGATTAATCTAAGATGAGGGGTTAAGAACGGGAATGATAGAGTATACTTTGACGGTTTGAAACAACAGTTGGTAGAAGTTTAAGTGATGACAGACTTCAAGAGTGATTGCTTAGACTTGATGTTTATGTGCATATGAATGTGATGATAAGGATTGAGGAATGATATAGGTCGGAGAAGGAATTGTAGAATTTCTTGATGGAAGATAAACGAATGGAAATGAATAGCAGTAAGATTTCCTTGACGGTTGAGGTGGGGTGTCCAAGGAAGTAGAACAAAGGAAGTAAAAATCTGGGACTTGAGGTAAAATATAAGTGTGAGTGATTCGACGTGATAAGAGATTCAGAGAAATCAAATTGATATTGGATATCATAAAGATATGGGGATATTGGTAGGGAATCCTATAGAGAAGCTTTTTATTACAGTGAGTTGTAGTGCGGATAACCATGAACCTTGCGTGGTCTAATGAGTTTTCGATATTTTCGAGCACTTTTTAGTGGTTCTAAAATGGTTGGAAAGTAATCCCAAATGATTTGTGAGTTTGGGGACTTTTAAAGATGTTAAATGAAGGAAAATATGGTCCAGGGGTACTTGGACCTGTCGAAAGGGGCAGTTCGACTGATTGAACACCCCTCTGCCCAAAATAGTGATTTCAAAAATATTTTTCGTCAATTTTTACGGAAATGAGCATAACTCTTTCTAGAAAATTCGGTTTCACATGCCGTTTTTTGATTTGGAATTGGGACTCAAAAGGCCATCTTTTGATATAAAATTTAACCATATTTTATAAATAACCATTTTACCCTTGGGCCGTTGTGTCACAGAAAAGTTCTTTTAAGATGTCTAATCCATGCCTTCCTTGCTAATTAGTGTATTTTAAATAAAATGAGAATCTTTTAATAATTTTAAAACATCGTTGAGTGTTTAAAGCAAGTGGTTGTTAATGGGAGGCTGGAGTATGATAAGTGTTATGATACTGAACAAAAGCGTTTGTGCAAAGGATAGAGGAGTAAAGAGAGACTTTGGGTAAGTCAAGTTAGAAGGGTGAAAATATCAATCGAGAAGATGAAGCTTTGAGGCGTAAGTGAGCAGGAATGGTAAGAGTGTGATGAAGACTTGGTAGTACGTAGAGTACATTACCAGATATGATCGTAGGAAGGTAAAGCGGTTAAAAGACAATGTTGGATACAATGTAAAGCTATCAAAGTTGTCCTAGATATATGTATTGCCTAATGCTAATATTAAATATATGTATTGCCTCATTCGTAATATAAACTAATACAGATAGTCATATAATAACCCAAAGACATTGAATGTCTTTCAATTTCTTGGAATCTTGCGTAGGACAAAAAAAAGATCACACTTATTGCAAACATGTGTGGGCCCATTTGTTGGCTCATGAGAAATTGGATTATGAAGTTACATTTTCGCAGCTTCTGCCAGCTCTGCGCACCGAAGGGAGAAAATTCATATCTTTCTGCTTGGACATCAGATTGGTGCACAGTTGACAGTCATGCGTTGCTAACTTGTCGAACTACATTTTTTTTTCGGACAACTTCTTTTCTTCATTTCTTTGCATTATTTCAACTCCAATTTTCAACTAAGCATAAAATACATGTAAAAACACATAAATACACACATTTGAGTGACATTATCATTAAATCATATTATAGACACCCCATTTTTGTCCAGCCCAATCATTTCAAAAATAAAGTGCTCATTGACACGAGCCTGTCATTTTTTTTATCATCCCAATCTGACCTCAAATGAAAAAGATATTGCAAGTCATAGCTATGGGGTCAAAGGGTCAACACTTCCACATGCACCCTATCACACAATAATTTCCCTTCTCCACAGCCTCATTGTGGAAGATAATGCTCCGTGGAAAGGCAAGAAAACAAAAATGGGAAAAAGAATTTTTGTGGGATCTCATTTTGTTAGTGGAGCATTTTTTTTAATTTAAAAACAAAGAAAGAGCTAAAGAGTTTTGGTGGGATCTCATCTTTTTAGTGGAGCATTTTTGAAGAAAAAAAAAAAGAGCTAAAGAGTTTTGGTCGGATCACTTTTGTTAGTGGAATTCTTTTAAATCAAAAACAAACTTAAAAAAAAAGAGGCTCATTGCTTTGGGGCCTATAAATTGAACCATTACAGACTCATTTTGAAAAGGAACGAAGGAGAAAAGAGGCTCCTCTCTGTATCTCCCTCATACTCCACATCTCCCCTTCACTTCATCATTAAATACAAAAAATTCCTATATATAAAAAAAAGAAGTTTACGTTTTTTCACTACCATACCACCCCTTCTAACCATCACCATCAAGGACATCACTACAATCACCACCCTCTACCTAACTATCATATCATCACGATTCTCATCAACATACCTCTCAGCCACTGTACCACCGCCATCATCATACTGCCTCAAATTATTGTCCAACATCTTAGTCACTTACTATCAATATTCTAGCCGATTTCTCGAGTTCTTCCAATAGCTCAGGTTTTTATATTATTTTTTTTGTACATATAATTTTTTTTTCTTGCTTGATAAAAAAATAATAATATCCAAGTCATACTCGGAATTACTTGGTTTCTAATATAAAATTCACGTCCGACTCGGGATTACATGGTTCCCAATACAGCAATCCTACGTGGTTTCTAATAAGGAGGGTCATGTTCTACTGGGGATGACGTGATTGCTAATACGGGGACCAATGTTCTACTGGGGACTACGCGGTTTTCTAATATGGAACTCCATGTCTAAATAATAAAAATCATTTTTCAATCATTTGGGCACCATCCCTTTCTTCCGGTACAAAAAAAAAATACAAAAAGAAAACAAAAAAAAAATACAAAAGAAAAAAGACAAAAAGAAAAATACAAAAAATGGACTTTCTCAAAATAAAACTCCAATGCCACCTTTGCTTGGGATCTGCAAACAGCACAGGTAAGATAGGTAAGTCTTCTCACTCTTAATGGGCACCGACCCTTACTTCCAGTACATTTTCAATCATTTGGGTACTGACCCTTACTTTCGGCATAGGAATAAAAGAACAGAAAAAAAAACAAAAAAATACAAAAATATATTTTCTTAAAGTTGGGCATCGACCCTTACTTCCGGTACATTTTTCAGTCACTGGGGCACATACCCTTACTTCCAGTAGTGGAATAAAAGGACTAAAAAATAAAATAAAATACAAAAAAATTCATTTCTCAGTTATTTGGGCACCGACCCTTACTTCCGGCATAAAAATAAAATACAAAAAAATTCTCTTTTCCTTTCAGTCATTTGGGCACAGATCCTTATTTCCAGCATAGGAATAAAAGCACAGGAAAAAAAAATTAAAAATAGAAAAGTACAAAAAAAATGCATCATTCTCCAATCACTTGCATAGTCTCATTTCAATCGCAATCACTTTTCAAAGGTTAAAATCTAGGACTATACCACGTGGGTTAAAGTTCCTAGTTACACCAACTCTTTCTTAAATCACTATATCACACGTGTACGGTCTTTTCTTTCTCTACAAAAATCATGCATACACTCGCACACACAAGTCAGAACTACGTTTGGCCTGATTCCTGTCTTGGGATACGTAAGCAACTCTCGAATAGTGCGGCCATACTCATCACCATTTTCTGTTCTATTCACTTTCTAAAAAAAAAAGAATTTTTTTTTTCTTTTCAAAAGAAATGCCCTATTTTACTAAAAATCACTAAAATTGGCAACCGTGTTGGTACGAATGTTTGAGGGTGCCTAATACCTTCCCTCGACATAATCGAGTCCCCGAACCCATCTCAAAGATCTCTGGTTTTCGCATGGCTATTAAGAGTCATACTTTTAAAGAGCCCACTTTTCTCAAAACTTTTTTTTAAGTCAAAGATGGATTACTTTAATTGTCTTTGCAGGGGTCCTAACACCCCAAATGTTAGTTGGCGAATCTGAACTTTTTCAAACATGCCCTACTATATTCTTTTTACCCTTTCCAATAAAAATCAAGTCGCAATTCACCCACTCTCAGGAAGCTAGGCCTACACCGACTGCCTGATGCTCCAAAAAACGCGGGCGTGACAGCTGGCAACTCTGCTGGGGATTACACTTTAAGAAGACTCAGGCCATCACTTTAGTGATTTTTGTTACAATGGGGCATTTCGTTTGTACTAATATTTTTTTATTTTATCTTTTCTTTTTAAATTCATATTCTTTTTTTTTTACAGGTGTTCATGACTAAGGCTGAAATTAAATTACAAGGCCAATGCCAAAATTGCAAAGGCCAATGCCAAAATTGCAAAAGCCAATGCCAAGATCTTTAACTATCACGCACACTACGCACTGTCATGCAAGCATAACATAACTCTTCCTTAAGTGAAAACCTTTAAGATTAGATAGGAGGATTAGTAAGTGGCATGGCCGTTGCGGTAGTACCGCCGGTACCAGCACCAAAACTTCCTCCGCTCGAACCACCAACCTGAGAAAATGCTTCGGCGCTGGAGGTTTGAAGGTTTGGGGACCGGACCTGATTTAATTTTACATTAGACATCAACCTCTCCACATACTCTCTCTCTCTTTCTCTTTCTCTATCTCTGTCTTTTTGTCACTCTCACTGGCCCTCTCCCTCTCTCTATGTGTGTGTGTGTCACTCTCATGGACACACACACACTCCCTCTCTTTCTCTCTCTGTCTGTCACTCTCACAAACTCTGTGTCTGTGTGTATGGTGTGTGTGTCACTCTCATAGACACACACACATTCTCTCTCTCTCTCTCTCTCTGTCACTCTCATAGACTCTCTCTCTTCTCTCTTTCTCACCTACCCCCTCTCTTTCTGTCACTCTTCACGTGCTCTCCCTCTTTCTCTCTCTCTCTCTCTCTCCTTTTAAAGACCCTCCATGTCCCCTTCTCTCTCTGTCCTTCTCACCTATTCTCTCTCTTTGGTGAACCTCTCTCTGTCTCACTCTCCCCCTCTCTTTCTTCTTCTCTTCCGCTTCCTTCCACCTCTTGACAAAAACTCATCTCTCTTCTCAAAAATAAAAAAGAAAAAAAAACCTCACCCAACTCAGATCTAAATAAGAGGAAGCTAAAACAAGCCCTGTACAAGAGCTTCCCATAGAGATGCGAGAAGAGGAACATAGAATCATACCAAAAATGGTTTTTAAGAGGGTTGTTACTTGTTGTGGTGCATGCGAGTACAACAGAAGATGGTGCAAAAGTGACTGTTCCTTGGCTCCCTACTTTCAGTGTGCAGGGAGTATGAAGAATTATGAGGCAATTCACGATTTTTCGGATATAGGAATTTTCTACGCCTTATTGAAAGGGTATCTGAGGCAGATCATCTACAAACTATCAAATCCCTTGTGTTTGAAGCCACAGCTAGGCTTCAGGATCCCATTTTGGGTTGTATTTCTTACATCTTTTTTCTCGAACAACAAGTTCTAGAATTAAAAGAACATGTCTCACAACTTCAAGTTCAATCAAAAAAAGAGTCACCCAAACAATCCAAAGAGCCTGATCTAGATCCTTCGCTCAACTATGCCATGGAAGATCTAGATCACAACATAGAAAGTCCTCGAAAGTATTCCGATCTCATTTCTCCCGCCACAATTACTCCAATCTCTTCTGAAATCTCTAGCCCTACCTATATTCCCCTGTCACTCAAATTTGTACAACCTCTCCTTGGCCTAATTGTGGACATCGCAATTTTCTTACCCACAGCCTTTTTATTTTAAAGTGATTTTTTAATTCAAAACGTAAAGAGTCGCCACTTAATTTTTTTAAAGAAAAATTAAGAAACCATTTTAAAGCAAACTGATCTTTTAAGAAACCATAGACTTTCTAGGTCCGGGGATTATAGAATGAGAGGGAAGGAGCCCGTCGAACTAAAACACCCCCTCTCATCCTATCTTGCGATAGGCCTCTACTTAACATCCTTTTAATGGGACATGAAATGGAATTGCTCGAAAGTGATTAAGAGTTTACATGTCTCGTATTAAGTGAGCATCGTTATCATCTCAAGTAATCCCTTTCCGGGCATACAAAATTCCCTAGCATATAACCCTAATCAAGAATTGATTTCCCTAGGATTGAAAGGTTCTACAGAAACTATCGTGTAAAGGCTGGGTTTTGGTAAAATAAGGGACCCTTAACACACACACACCTGATAGGATGCTTCATATACCAACACATGGTATGAGATCAAGGGTGATCACACAGTCCCATGATGGCTTGACCGACCGGGTTACCCCGAGCCTCCAAGGTTATAGTTCCGTACAATCGACTAGCGGGACATTCAAGTAAAATGCAACAAGCACACAAAGATTAATTAAATTGATTAAAAGGATATTTTTCAAGTCTAATCCTCGAGTGAACCCAAAATAAAAAATTCTGGTCTACGAAACCAGAGATTCTGGGTTCGATCCCTAGCAGAGTCGCCAGATTGTGGATATCGCAATTTTCTTACCCACAACCATTTTATTTTAAAGTGATTTTTCAATTCAAAACGCAAAGAGTCGCCACTTAATTTTTTTAAAGGAAAATTAAGAAACCATTTTAAAGCAAACTGATCTCTTAAGAAACTAGAGACTTTCTAGGTCCGGGGATTATGGAATGAGAGGGGAAGGAGCCCGTCGGACTAAAACACCCCCTCTCATCTTATCTTGCGATAGGCCTCTACTTAACATCCTTTTAATCAAATTAATAATCTAAGCATGTCCTCAACTAATACATATGTATAAATATACATTACAAAAGCATGTCTAAAGGGTGTAAGATTGCAAGTGATAAAATATCATTCAAAAATCACATAATTCAAGTAACAAGCAATATGATATGCAAATTGTGAACTATAGAAAACTTACCCGGGATCCATGTCGCGAATATTGAACGTGCAATGCATACGAATAGAAAGATCCTAAGAAAATGTCTCTAATCACATATATTCACATAAGACAAGATCCTAATTCTAGTGTGTCGCGCATGAGGTCATAGAATCAATAAAATCAAAGAATCAAATAAACTAGAGAAAAGGGTTGAGAAATTGTACCTCAAAGGCGCTACAAAAAAAAAAATTAGTCCACATACTTTAGAAAGAATGTATAGTATTAAATAATTGTTCCTAAACGTCTAGCTTAATTTTATCATGTAGAAGAAATAACGCAATTATAAATTCTAATACCAATCTACATGGATGAATGTGTATGATTACATAGATGTGACAAGAATGAACTATTGGATTATTCCTTGATTTGTATCGTTCAACCTCTGTATTTGAGCTTAACTAATCATTATTGATACATGGTTTAAGCCTTAGGTCATGGAAAGATCATTTGGACCATTATTTGCAAGATACATTAAAATTATGACAGAATTCTAAAAATTGCTGAGAGCAGATTAGAACTTCAAAGAAATAAAAAGCATATTTTCCTTGGTTTGATCTTGATGATTTTTAAATACAAGATGCCCCTATGAGTCTAGTTTCTAACTCAAAAAGAAAATCAAGGTTTCAACGGTTAGATCTCTGGGAATTAGACAAATACTAGACATCACTCAGGGACTTACAACTCTTCGTCCAGAGTTTTTGTATGATTTTCTAAAAATAGAAAAACAAAATCAAAAATGCTTTGGTCCTTTTAGGGTAGCTTCCCAACACATTAAACTCTCTAGAAAAATTTATTTTGGGCCAAGAATGCTTGATTAAGGCTCTGATTCACTCATTTTAAAAGCGTGTTACTGTTCTGAAACTCTGGATAGATTGTGGTTATCTCACAAAACTCATGACCAAACCACTTTAAACATAAAGTCTCCTTAAAACAAAAATCACAGTGGTAGAACTTTGAGTTATTAACATTTTTCCGTTGGTTTCATTCAATCCCAACGGTCTGATATTGAACTAAAAATCCTTGATCAAAGGTGGTCATTGAATTCACTGCACCGTTTATTCAAGTTCAACTTAGTTGGTTAATTCCAACTACTAAAGCATGAAGTTGGGCTTAATCCAAACTACTTCTCCTACCATTTGATGGTCATTGGAGACTAAAGACATACATGTTTGTAGATTTTGATGAAGTATGAAATGAACTTCACAAAATCCCAAAACAATGAACTTAAACTAATGGACAAAAGCTTCTATTCATATTATTACTTCTACCACTTGATGGTCATTGGAGGCTAAAGACACACACACACATGTAGATTTCAATGAAGTATGAAGAGCCTCACGAGAAAAGGATTAGCCTAAGCCATAGACATGGACTTAAACTAAGCTACTTCTCCTACCATTTGATGGTCATTGGAGATTAATAACACTTAAACTTATGGGTTTTAATGAAGTATAAGGAACTTCACAAAACCTCAAAATAATGAGCTCAAACTATGGATGAAGTTTGGACTCATTGACTCAACATACTAAAATCAACCTCAATCCCTTCATGAATCATAAGTTCATAAGAATGTTGAGGGATTCTAAACACAAAGATTCAAGTAAGACATTGAAAGTCTCATGAATCTAGGAAATAAACATAATCAAAGGAAAGGGACCAAGGTTTTATTTCAAGATTTATTTAAGCTTTAAACACTAAACCATTTTGATCCAAGCTAATGAGATGAAAGCTCAATCACAATATATATGTGGTGTGTGATGAAATGAGGTGCGAACAGAGGTTTTGAAAATATGTAAGAGGTCCTAGGTATCTAAATATTGTGATTGAGCTACTAATAAACTAATTAGTTTAGAGTTTTACCTCTAAGTATCCTCAACTTCTTGGCTTCTTTAAGACCTTCCAAGTGATGATCAAACTTTTCTTCCAACTCTACTACTCTTTCTCTATTTAGAAAATTTTTGAAGGAGAATTAATATTGGGATGCTAACATTCTAATCTTCCACCCTTAAGAATGGGATATACATCTTCTATATATAGGCAATCATTAGGGGGTCATTTTGGGAAATTCACAGCCAAAACCCTAATTCTCGCCGCCTTTTGATGGTATAAACCGACCTACTTTTGGACAGACTGTCACAAAAATGTGGCACTCCCTAGAGATGGAGGCAGCACTCACTGAATGCCGTTTCGGCACTCACTGGCTGCCGGAGCGGCACTCAATGAAAGTCAATACGGCACTCACAGAATGCCGCAGACAACTCCTTGGACTGCCGTTTTCTTTGTGAAATTACGGCACTTGGTGAAATTCGCGGTAATTATAGACTGCCGCCCGACACTTCATAGAGTACCGCAGTGGCAACCCGTGACTGCCGCAGCTTTGCCACGTGCCATTTTCTTCTGTTCTCTCTTTTTTTCTTTTTGTTTTGAATTGAAAGAGCCTTTGGAAGAGCTTGAATCACCTTAAGAAGTCTTGGACTAATCGGACGCTTGTCATCATCGGATCTTAGAGGTAATACTCCCCTTCGTCCAACGTTTGGTCAAAATTGGGGTGTCTACACTAATCTGATCCGGTCCTTACTGTCTAGCAACAACCACCAAACTTCTCCAAGTCCGTTGGATCTCGCTACTCCCAACACAATTTCTCCAATCCGGTTCTTACAATCTAGCAGCAACCACCAAACTTTTCCAAGTCTGTTGGATCTCGCTACTCCCAACACAATTTCTGCAGTCCGGTCCTCACTATCTAGCAACAACCACCAAACTTTTCCAAGTCCATTGGATCTCGGTACTCCCAATACAATTTCTCCAGTCCAATCCTTATAATCTGGCACCAACCACCAAACTTCTCCAAGACCGCTGGATCTCGCTACTCCCAACACAATTTCTCCAGTCTCTCGTCCTGCCCCCACCACCTCTGTTACTCCAACTTGTTCCTGCTAGTCTAATCTAGTCCAACACTCACAATATAACAAGTCCTAGATTCCCTTGGATCAAACGAAAAAATCAGAGGTCCTAAGATATCCAAATATCCCCCCAAATCTTCAACCAAGTTCATCAAAAGCACCTACTCCATCCACTGATCCTTACTCTTTCTTCACTGTTAATAACTTAGCTCAAAGCTCCTTCTTGGGTTTAATTGACATGGTGGAGAGTCAACGTGTCTCTAAAAGGAATGGAAAAAAAGTCGTGAGGTGGCTTGAGCCTTAAAACTAAGGCTTTTTTTTGTTTTTTTTTTTTTAAAAAAAAATTAAAAAAAAAAAAAAAAAGTGGAATGAACATCACGGTCCGTATTCGAGGTAGTCCATGTACGTCGAGTGTGCGTGGGATTGAGCCCACATGTCTTACTACGCGTGTCCCTCCACCAGCTTAATGTAGTTTGGACCTTTGGGTACTACTTTATAGGGCAACTGAGAGGGTAAGCATCCCAGGATGGTATTGTCCTCAGAAGTAAGTCCTGAAGAACATTAACCCAAGGTTCTGTGGAACGAACTATAGGATCTATATGGTTGCTGACTAACGCGTAGGATGTCATTAGCATTTGACCTCTGAAAGGAAGCCTCATGTTGGCAGAACTCTGTTTCCGCTCATCAAAACCCAAATTTACATTTGTAGCATTGTAACTTTTCAATTTTTTTTTCTAAAAAAAAAATAAAAAAAAATCCTCCTTAGCACTACCTTCGATTCTTATGCAATGTACCCTCACATTAGGCAATCAGTTCAAGAATCAGCTGTGGAAATACTATCTCTTGTCAACAACGTAAGTGCACTTTCTAAAATGAGGGTTCTAATCCCCATCATTTTCACAATCCACTTGTGTTTGCTATCACCAATCTGAATCAGCTTAAAGGCTGACATGTGTTCCAAGTCAGAAAAATGCATGCTTGATCATTTCTAATCCTTCATTCAGGCCTAATTCAATCCAATGGTAACACATGAAAATCCATACTGAAAATACTGATATTATTAAATCCAAGCAGTACCAGTACATTCGCAATTGTCCAAATCGTTTCATTGCCAAATCAATAGGCTACTCTACCTTCTCAAACACATTCTTACTTTTTCAAAACAAAAAAAAAACAAAAAAAATATAAAAGGAAAAACTAAAGGAAGAGAGAGAGTGTGTGTGTCAGCACAAAATAAAAGGGGGGGGGGGAATCAAAAAGGAAAAAAGGAGAGAGAGATTGTCGGTCACGAGAAAAGGAAAGGAGAAGAAAAAAAAAGCATAAAAACCTACCCTCACTTCTCTCCTTCATTCCTCTTTCTTTTTCTCAGCTGATCTCTGCATCTCTCTCTCTTCTCCCTTCTCAGCCTAACATATTTCTCACTTCTCTTTCCTTACCACACTCATAGTCATTGTTTTCCACCATTGTGACCAAGTCTAGAAATTTGATCTTGTTTTAGGCGTGGGGGTGCTCTTTCAAAACACAATTTTGAGAACAACATGGATTTGGGAGAGATAATTATACTTTTCGAAGTGTGCATTCTTCTTTGGATGGCTATGGAGGCTGCAACTTACTTCTGGTTCAAACCGTTTGATAATGAAGAAGTCCACAAAGACTAGGAAAAATGTTCTTGGAAACTCGGATCGCCCCTGTGATTCAAATCATTTGTTGGGTGGATTAACTTTACCAATGAACAATGGATTAATGAAATGTAGGAGTTTTCTTGTTCTCTTTTTTCTCTTATATGCATCAAAAAAATATCATCAATAAAAAGATAATGTCAAGAGTTGTGTAAAATGGGCAGCCAATCATATATGTTGTTTCAGCCATCCAGTCCATGTACTGTTTCTATACCTTTTACCAACAGTTTGATTCTCCACCGATACACCCACGAGCCTTTGGTCACTCTCGCAACAGGTCAATACTTCACCCATTATCCAGAATGTCACTCCTTATAATGCATCAAAATGTCACATAGGGACAGTTTCTCCACTACTAAATATATGCATTGTCTGCTTTGTATAAGTACATACATTTAAAAAAAAAAAAAAAGGAGACACAAGTTAAAAATATATATATATGAAAAAAGAGAAAAAAAAAAAGCTTTTTTTCATCATCTTGCTTTAAAATCTCATGATTCATTGGATATGACTGTCTTGTAACTTGTTGAAGCCAAGTTGGACATCGCATTGGACTTTTAGACACAACACACCAGAGAACATGCCAAAAAGGCTTCAAGTCCATAATCAATCATTACAGTGTCTGACACTGCTCATCATCACAAGTGCATGCTATTCCACCACCGCTGCAGCATATGGATAATACACTCTCAGGGGCAGAAATACCTCAACTCAAGGCATGCCACACATCATCAAACACCAAGTGGGGCGGCCCATGTTCCCCATGACATTGCACAAATTTTAATGTTGCACATATATGATTTCTAAAATCCAACTATACTCACGTCAAAATGATAAGAGCAATCATTTCAGCTATCCAAACACTATTATCCACTTGCTAGCCTACTTGAGCCATACAATAAAAATTTCTCTTTAAATTCAAACCTCCTGAGGATCACCCCCACACTGGGGCAATGCAAAAAAAAAAAAAAAAAAAAAAAAACCGGAAGCTAGAAAAAATCCACAATGCTATCCAACTTAGGATACCCACTTCAAATTGGGGCAATTCTCCATAAGTCGCGTTTCACACAATAATACTCACCCCATACTAGATTAGGGCAGGCAAAAAGAAAAAAAATAGAGCATAAGGTGATCTCAGACATCGACCTTTCAAAAAAAAAAAAACTTTGAGCCTTCATGCGATCCTTCATTTCTTAACCCGTGACCCTGGCTTACAATACAACCCACTAAAAGTCCACTCTGATTGACACAAGTCTTGTTGGATTTATTAAATCTTACTTTTGCATCATTTCAAAGACATGGGCCATCACATACTGTCAATTTCAAGATGGTCCGGCAGGCGTAGTGAAAACCTGAGAAAAAAAAAAGGTGCTATGAATCAAGACTATGGCAAAACTGTCAACACAGCAAATACGGACAAGGACTGGGCATTCACCGAATACTGAGGCACTGAGCTCATACAGTTAAATACGTTGCCTTCTAGTATTCCAACAAGCAACGAGACAGACAATATCTACTAACTTATGAACATTCTTTTGCAGATGATAAACTCATGCATCAAATACTTTTGTAAATACTCTGTACATGGCATAACATTGCATTAAAAAAATTATTCATACTTTACAGCATAGCAGAAAATGCATATCTTTTGTAACAGGGGCAACTGGTCCTGATACTTCTATCATCATTGTAAGGAGAACACTCACCTCCAGCCCAACATACTTTCCAAAGTCCAACTACTGGCCCAATATACTTTCCAAAGCCCAAAGATTGGCCCAACATACTTCCAAAAGCCTAACCACTGGCCCAACATACTTCCAAAGCCCAACTACTGGCCCAACATACTCCCAAAAGCCTCACCTCTGGCCCAACATATTTCCAACGCCCAACCACTGGCCCAACACTTCCGAAAACCTCACCTCTAACCCAATATACTTCCAAAGCCCAACCACTGGCCCAACACTTCCGAAAACCTCACCACTGGCCCAATATACTTTCCAAAGCCCAACTACTGGCCTAGCATACTTCCAAAAGCCTAACCACTGGCCCAACATACTTCCAAGACCTCCCACTTCATACAACCTTTACTCGAACTCGTCAACTCTATAACAACCCCTCTGCTCAGGTCCACATGTCAAATCAACCTCTCCTCTATGGATCATCAAGAGGTATGTCCCGTACCCAGGATCACCAAGTTCATCTCATCCAGTCTCCGTCAAGGGTTATCCTGTTCATATCATCCAATTTCAAGTGTGAGTCCATCAAGTGGCATCCTATTCATCTCATCCAGTCACAGGAGTGAGTCCGTCAAGGGGCATCCTGTTCACAATCTCACTATTGGGAGTGAGTCCGTCAAGTGACATCCCGTTTACATTTTCAGCACAGGAGTGAGTCCGTCAAGGGGCATCCTATTCACAATCTCACTATTGAGAATGAGTCCGTCAAGTGATGTCCCGTTTACATCTTCAGCACAGGAGTGAGTCCGTCAAGAGGCATCCTACTCACAATCTCACTATTGGGAATGAGTCCGTCAACACATGAGTGAATCTGTCAAGGGGCATTCTGTTCACAATATCACTATTAGGAATGAGTCCGTTAAGTGGCGTCCCGTTTACATTCAACACTGAAGTGAGTCCGTCAAGAGGCATCCTATTTCACAATCTCACTATTGGGAATGAGTTTGTCAAGAGACATCCTGTTCACAATATCACCGTCGGGAGTAAGCCCGTCAAGTGGCATCTCGTTATCATCAACATCAACCTTAGTTTAGGATTACGCAGCTTCACACTTCCTGGCTACATCCCTCTTTACCCAAGTTCATACGAACTACGCACCGTCTGATTCTCTGAAAGGAGATACGTAGGCACCTGTAAAGGTTCGACCATACCCTCACTTTACTACATTCTTGGTTAAAGTTTCAGATTACGCGGTTTCGCACTTCTCGACTACACCGTCTCTCACCATCTCTCAGTTACCCAAGTTCGTACGAACTACGCACGGTCTGATTCTCCGAAAGGAGATACGTAGGCACCTGTAAAGGCTCGACCATACCCTCACTTTACTACATTCTTGGTTAAAGTTTCAGATTACGCGGCTTCGCACTTCTCGACTACACCGTCTCACACCATCTCTCAGTTACCCAGGTTCATACGAATTATGCACGGTCTGATTCTCCGATAGGAGATACATAGGCAGCTCTAAGAGCTCGACTATACCCATACTTTACTACATTCTTGGTGAAAGTTCGAGATTATGCGACTATGCACTTCTCGACTACACCATCTATCACCATCTCTTAGCTACCCAAGTTCATACAAACTACTCATGGTCTGATTCCCCGACGGGAGATACGTAGGCAGCTCTAAGAGCTCGACCATACCCTTACTTTACTACTTTATCGGTTAAAGATCGAGATTACGCGGTTATGCACTTCTCGACTACACCATCCCTCTTCTACTCAATTCTCACATGAATCCCCAACAAAGTCGTTCACCCTTTCTGGTAACGTTCTCAATCCCCAACGGAGCTATTTGCCTACTCTGGTGGTACCCACAATCCCCACTTGCCTACATTGGTACCTCATATTCACTTGCCTACCATGGCATTTCACATTCACTCGCTTACATTGGCACCTCATATTCACTTGCCTACGATGGCATTTCACACTCACTTGCCTACATTGGCTCCTCATACTCACTTGCCTATGATGGCATTTCACATTCACTCGCCTACCTAGGCGCACCACTCACGTGCCTACTCTGGCACTTCATTTCACTCTTCCCAATCGTGGTGTCACTCGCTCGAACTCCGCTCGATATGATCCTTCTCCACATAAGGTACGTGGGCATCTCGAACAGACTTTGAGATCATTCGTATTCTTGTACGTGCTTCTCGTAAAAAAACAAAAAAAAATTCAAGAAAGAATTGAGGCAAAAATGGGTGCCTCCTTATCTTTGTCACGATTTGCTTCGCAAAATATGACAAAGAAGGGCAGTTGTAGACACTCCATTTTTACCCAACCCAATCATTTCAAAAATAAAGTGCTCGTTGACACGAGCCTGTCATTTTTTTGTCATCCCAATCTGACCTCAAATGGAAAAGATATTACAAGTCATAGCTATGGGGTCAAAGGGTCAATAATTCCACTGCACCCTATCACACAATAATTTCCCTTCTCCACAACCTCATTGTGGAAGATACTGCTCCGTGGAAAGGCATGAAAATAAAAATGGGAAAAAGAATTTTTGTGGGTCTCATTTTGTTAGTGGAGCATTTTTTTGAATTTTAAAAAAAAAAGAGCTTAAGAGTTTTGGTGGGGTCTCATCTTGTTAGTGGAGCATTTTTGAAATAAAAAATAACAAAAAAAAGAGCTAAAGAGTTTTGGTCGGATCACTTTTGTTAGTGGAGTTCTTTTAAATAAAAAAAAAAAAAAAAGAGGCTCATTGCTTTTGGGCCTATAAATTGAACCATTACAGACCCATTTTGAAAAGGAACGAAGGAGAAAAGAGGCTCCTATCTGTATCTCTCTCATACTCCACATCTCCCCTTCACTTCATCATTAAATACAAAAAATTCTTACAAAAAAAAGGAGTTTACATTTTTTCACTACCATACCACCCCTTCTAACCATCACCATCAAGGACATCACTACAATCACCACCATCCACCTAGCTATCATATCATCACGATTCTCATAAACATATCTCATAGCCACTGTACCACCGCTGTCATCATACTGCCTCAAATTATTGTCCAACATCCCAGTCACTTAATATTAATATTCTAGCCAATTTCTCGAGTTCCTCCAATAACTCAGGGTTTTATATATTTTTTTTTGTACATATCATTTTTTTTTCTTGCTTGATAAAAATAATATATATGTATATAATAATAATATCCACGTCATACTCGGAATTACTTGGTTTCTAATATTAAAGTCACGTTCGACTCGGGATTACATGGTTCCCAATACAGAAATCCTACGTGATTTCTAATAAGGAGGGCCATGTTCTACTGGGGATGACGTGATTGCTAATACGGGGAGCAATGTTCTACTGGGGACTACGCGATTTTCTAATATGGAACTCCATGTCTAAATAATAAAAATCATTTTTCAATCATTTGGGCACCGTCCCTTTCTTCCGATAAAAAATCAAAAATACAAAAAGAAGACAAAAAAATACAAAATAAAAAAGACAAAAAGAAAAATACAAAAAATGGACTTTCTCAAAATAAAACTCCAATGCCACCTTTGCTTGGGATCTGCAAACAGCACAGGTAAGACAGGTAAGTCTTCTCACTCTTAATGGGCACCGACCCTTACTTCCGGCATAAAAATAAAATACAAAAAAATTATACTCTCTTTTCTTTCTTTTGGGCACCGACCCTTAACATTTTCAAACATTTGGACACCGACCCTTACTTCCGGCATAGGAATAAAAGAACAGAAAAAATATAAAATATAAAAAAATATTTTCTTAAAGTTGGGCATCGACCCTTACTTCCGGTACACTTTTTCAGTCACTGGGGCACAAACCCTTACTTCCAGTACTGGACTAAAAGAACTAAAAATAAAAATAATAAAAATACAAAAAAAATTCATTTCTCAGTTATTTGGGCACCGACCCTTACTTCCAACATAAAAATAAAATACAAAAAAAAATTCTCTTTTCTTTTCAGTCATTTGGGCACAAATCCTTATTTCCAGCATAGGAATAAAAGCACAGGAAAATAAAAATAAAAAATAGAAAAGTGCAAAAAAAAAAAATGCATCATTCTCCAATCACTTGCATAGTCTCATTTCAATCGCAATCACTTTCCAAAGGTTAAAATTTAGGACTATACCACGTAGGTTAAAGTTCCTAGTTACACCAACTCTTTCTTAAATCACTATATCACACGTGCACGGTCTTTTCTTTCTCTACAAAAATCATGCATACACTCGCACACACAAGTCAGAACTACGTTTGGCATGATTCCCGTCTTGGGATACGTAAGCAACTCTCGAAGAGTGCGGCCATACTCATCACCATTTTCTGCTCTATTCACTTTCTAAAAAAAAAAAGAATTTTTCTTTCTTTTCAAAAGAAATGCCCCATTTTAATAAAAATCACTAAAATTGGCAACCGTGTTGGTACGGATGTTCGAGGGTGCCTAATACCTTCCCTCGACATAATCGAGTCCCCGAACCCATCTCAAAGATATCTGGTTTTCGCATGGCTATTAAGAGTCATACTTTTAAAGGGCCCACTTTTCTCAAAACTTTTTTTTAAGTCAAAGATGGATTACTTTAATTGTCTTTGCAAGGGTCCTAACACCCCAAATGTTAGATGGCGACTCTGAACTTTTTCAAACAGGCCCTACCATACTCTTTTCACCCTTCCCAATAAAAATCAAGTCGCAATTCACCCACTCTCAGAAAGCCAGGCTCACACCGACTGCTTGGCGCTCCGAAAAACGCGGGCGCGACACATATTAATTCCAAAATGCATATAACTCTAGGGATTTGGGGATTAAATGAGCACTATATTTATTATATTGGCACATGAATATGCAATATTCATTGTTTGTCAGTCCTCTTCTATTAGTATCCCCAAATCATCTTTACTCTCCATGAAAGTCTTAAGTTAGAATTGTCGTGGGACAGGTAATGATGGTTTTAGACGTAATTTCATAAATCTAGCCATTGAGCACACCCCAGACATTGTGGTCCTCCTGGAAACTCGTGTGTCATTTGCAAGCACTAGTTCCTTCTTTAGTGACTTGGGTTTTTCTAGGAATATCCATGTTGACCAAATCGGCCGCTCTTGAGGTGTTTGGATAATATGGAACCCTAACTGGGTTTTTGTTACCAATGAATTCTCTAACCACCAATTCATTAACGCTAAAATCCAGAAGAACAACTGTAGACACCCCATTTTGCGGGCGCGACAACAACTTTAATGACTGGCTGCTCTCTACTATTTATGGGAGTCCTAATGCTACGCTTCAACAAGATATGTGGAATAAACTTGATACTTTTGCCCAAACAAACCAAGACCCTTGGATGCGTGCTCGAGATTTCAATGACTACGCGAACCCCGGTGAAAGATCTGGAGTGAACAACCCTAGATCAGCTAATCGGTGTAGAAAAGTTTTGGACAATTGTAGACGCCCCAATTTTGACCAAACGTCGAATTAAGGGGAGCATTACCTCCAAGTCCGATGATGACAATGTCCGACTAATCTAAGGCTTCCAAAGGTGATTCAAGCTCTTCGAAAGACTCCTTATCTCGAAACAAAAGAAAAAGAAAGAAAGAAAGAAAAAGAAAGGAAAAGGGAAATAGAAAATACGGCATATGGCAGCATCTGCGGCAGTTACGGGTTGCCGGTGCGGCACTTGCTGATTGCCGGATCGGCAGTCAGTAAGAGCCGCAACGGCAGTCACTAAATGCCATTAAAGCGCACCAAATGCCATGAAAATTGGATTTCCAGAAAAGACGGCAGTTCCTAGAGTTGTCCGCGGCATTCAGTGAGTTTCGCGTTTTCCAGCAGACAGCTGTAATACAGCACATTTTGTACCATCAAAAGGACGTCCAAAATTAGGGTTTTGCCCCTAAAAATACTGAAATACCCTTTAAAAATTTGCCTATATAAGGAAGAGTATCTTCATTGAAAAAATGAGGAGAAGAGGAAGAATCTTAGGGGACTACTACTACACATTTTTGGGAGAGGGGAATTTCAAGGAGAAAATAAAAAGAATTTTGGGAAAAAAGAGTTTTTTGAGAGTTTGAAGAAGAGCTTGGAAGATCTTAAAACTATAGAAGTTTGAGGATAGTTGGAGGTGATATCTACTCTTGTCAGTTTTCTTTTATAGATTTAGAGTACTTGCTCTCTTAGTTTTCTTTATTTCATTCATTCTTGTTGTTTTTGCTTTTCTCTTGAGGTTCTTGGAGATCTTCAATATCTCTCTTGAAAGCTCTTGAGTTTGATCTTTTGATTCCATGTAAGCTTATGTTTCATATGGAAGCCAAAGTTTGATCATCATTAATAAACAAATAGATGGATCCAAGTCCATACTCATGACTTGGATTGGATTCTCTAACTTGGAATTTCATGGGATCTTCTCTATATCCTCTTGAAGTTCATGAGCTAGTTCTTTGATTCTTCTTCTTTTTTTTTTCTTGTTTCTGCTCTTCTCTTGAGACTCTTGGGGATCTTCCATATCTCACTTGAATCTCATGAGTTTGATCTTTTAGTCTCATGTAAGATTATGATTCACATGAGATTTAAAGTTGATCATCATTTTATTTCGAACAAGTAGATGAATCCAAACCCCTACCATGGTTTGGGTTCTCTAACTTGGAGTTTTCATAGAATCTCCTTTATATTCCTTGAAAACTTATGAGTACTAGTCATGTCTTGATCTCCAATGACCGTTAAAGGAAATGAGAGTTAGGTTTGAGATAAGCCAATATCCATGGCTTGGTTGATAGAACAAGAAGGGTGATAAACCCATTAGTAGAGCAGTGAATTCATGAACCAGTTTTGATCAAGGATTTTTAGTTAAACATTGAACCGTTGGAACTGAATGAAACCAACGGAAAAGTGTCTACAACTCAAAGTTCTACCACTGTAATTTTTTGTCTTAGTGAGATTTCATGTTTAAAATGGTTTGGTCATGAGTTTTGTGAGATAACCAAAATCTGTCCAGAATATCATAACAGTAACACCTTCTTGAAATGAGTAAATTGGAGCTTTAATCAAGCATTCTTGGCTTCAAATAATTTTTTATATGAAGTTTAATGTGTTAATAAGATCCCCTAAAAAGATCAAAGTGATTATGATTTTTTTACTATTTTTAAAAAATCGTACAAAATCTCTGAATAGAGATTTGCAAATCTCTGAGTGACGTCTAATGTTTGTTTGATTCCCAGAGATCTAACCGTTGGAACTTTGATTTTCTTTTTAGGTTAAAAAATAGACTCACAGAGGCATCTTGTGTCCAAAATTCACCAACATCAAACCATGAGAAACATGCTTTTTATTTCTTTGAAGTTCTGGTCTACTCTCTGTAATTCTCAGAATTTTATGACAGATTTGACCAACTTTGTAAATAATGGTCCAAATGACTTTTCTATGACTTAGGGCTCAAACCATGTTTTAATAATAATAAATTAAACTTAAATTCAGAGGTTAAAGGATCCAAATCAATGAATGACTTCATAGCTTACTCTTGTTAATTTTCCTGTATTCACCCATATAGATTTAGACTTGTAATTAGAGTCTACTTTGTACTAAGAATTCATAGTCATGTCAACTCTTTCATACTCAATAGATTTAAGCTAGAAGTTTAGGATTAATTATTTGATATCTTGTTTGAAACATGTGGACTAACCCCTTTGTTTTGTAGCGCTATTAAGGTATGATTTCTCAAAACCCCTCTTTAGTTTATTTAATCTCTTAATTTTATTGGTTTTCGACTTCACGTGCAACACATTAGAATTAGGATTTGCCTTATGTGTATATATGTGTATTAGAGACCCTTTTGTTAGGATTTCTACTTTTGTATGCATTACACATTTAAATATTCGCGGCTGGATCCCGGGTAAGTTTTTAGTTCTCTAAATACACGTCATATTGTTTGCTAATTGAAATGTGTGATTTTGAGTGATATTTTATCATTTGCAATCTTACACCCTTTAGACATGCTTTTGTAATGTATATTTATACATATGTATTAGTTGAGGGTACATGCTTAGATTATTAATTTGATTAAAAGGATGTTAAGTAGATGCCTATCGCGAGATAGGATGAGAGGGGGTGTTTTAGTCCGACGGGCTCCTTCCCCTCTCATTCCATAATCTCCGAACCTAGAAAATCTCTGATTTCTTAAAAGATTAGTTTGCTTTAAAATGGTGTCTTAATTTTTCCTTTTAAAAATTAAGTGGCGACTCATTGTTTTATGTTTTAAATTGAAAAAGATTTTGAAAGAAATATGTGGGTAAGGGAAAATTGCGATATCCACAACAATATCAACAAATGTGTCCTTTTGGATCTTGGGAATATGGGACCTAAACTCACTTGGACTGATGGGAGGAAGGGCCTGGCTAATACTAGGAAAAGACTTAACCGTGCGCTATCTAACCCAGCTTGAAGGTTCATGTTTCCTGAAGCCACTGTACTCTTCCCCGTATGTATTCCGACCACCATCCCATTATCATTTATGTGACAGGTATGACTTCTCCCACTCCTTCTAGGCATAAACCCTTCAGACTGGAAGTAGTCTAGCTTGAACACTCTGATTTTGCTAATGTAGTCCAATCATCCTAGTCTGAAGGTGGTAATAACCTCATTTCGACTATTGAAAACCTCACAATATCAGCCAAGATCTGGAACTATGAGGTTTTTGGCAACATTTTAAAATGAAAATGTAAAATTCTGGCTAGGCTTGATGGTATCCAAAGATACTTGTCCTCTCGCCCCTCCACTTTTTTGCTCCAAGTTGAGACTAATCTTATTTCTGAATATAACCTCGTCTTGGACCAAGAAGAGCTCTTTTGGAAACAAAAGTCTAGAATCTAGAATCCATTCTTTATGAGAATGATAGAGTTTGGCTTAGCAGGAGCGCTACCTATTAGGGATATATACTAAAAGTCTTGCTTTATGTAGTTGATTTATTAATCATTTAATAAAATTAGTTATTCCATTTTTATGAGAAACTGTATGGGCAATGTTTGCATTATATTGTTTATTTAATATTGTGCATGTGTGTCTCTTATTCTACATAGCAGGTAGTTTGGTGTGTAGAGTTTGGCTTATATACGGAAGACCAGACCATTGGATCTTGTAGAATGTAAGATTTTAGTTTACAGTCTTAGATGGGATTAGACACACCATCAGTAGGACTGCAACATAGTGATGTAGTAGGTTTGTCTTGACTGCGAGAAACGATATAGTTTCAACTCACTATGCTAAACGGGACCAACTTGGGGTAATTATCTTTGTACTGACTTATAAGATAATTAATATCTCATGGCTATTATGAGTGCTTATGCTCTAAATCCATAGTTAATTTATAGACACGTACATTTGATACTTACGCTTTAATATCTAAAAGGGTGAGATCCTTAAATGGGTCAATATCTCATTGGATTGGGTGACAATATTAATTGTGTGGTGGATATTAATTAATGATGGAATCCATGTCTCAATTTTGGGATTGATGATATTCCTTTGAGGATGCTTATAATTTCATATTATGTCAATCCCTGCAGGTGGATTTCGTATCTAATACATTAGATAAGTTAAGCAGAGGATCTTAGGAATTTTAAGAGATTAATTAAATATGATTGTCAGTAATTATATTTAATTAATGGATATATGTAATCTTAATATGGGGAGATAATAAGCATTTAATAACATGGAGCTCGAAATATATTTTTGAGATAAGGGTAAGAGTGTAATTATAATTCTTTAGTGGTATGAATTATAATTTTTGAAAATAGAAATCTAATTCAGTTCGAATTAGGGTTCCTAATTCCATAAGGAAGCCTATTCCTTATTGACTTCTTATGGTCCCTATCGTAGCTTATATATATATATATATATGCTACTTTGGCTCTTTTCTCTGTTTGCGTTTTTCCATCAAGAGTATCATAACTCGAAATAGAAAAGAGAGCGTAAAAAGGAAGAGAAGAAAACAGAAATCAAAAGAGCCCATACTCAGTTCAATATTCTGGCAGCAAAGGAATACGGTAGAAGATCGTGAGCTATTATCGAGCTTGTGTTCTCGATTCGTCTACTACAGCAATCCGGTTTTGCAGTTCAAGGTAACGCTAGTTCCGCCCTTGTAGGGTTATTATAGTTTTCACGTAATTTTTTATAGTACCAACTTATACGTGCTGTCAACGGATTATGAGAACACTGTTTCCTAACACTACCATCTCTGAAACTTACAAAGCCATCTTCAGCATGAAACCTCTTAAAAATCCTAGTCCAGATTGCTTTTCCACTTGCTCTGTGCCCAAGGAGGTTAAACATACCCTTATTACTCTTATCCATAAAGTTGATCAACCTTCTGCTATTACCCAGTTCCATCCTATTAGCCTTGTAATGTCAACTTTAAAACAGTCTCCAAGGTTTTCTCGCTAAGGATCAAATCCCTGGTTGATGAAATTGTCAATCCCCATCAATGCAGTTTCATCCCGAGGAGAAACAATAGTGATAATATTATCATCACTCGGGAAATTATTCATACCCTTCGATCGAGGAAAGGTCGGAATGGGGGTATGGTGTTCAAAATTGATTTGGAAAAAGACTATGACCTTATTGATTGGAATTTCCTTCACCAAACTTTAGTGGACTTCAATTTTCCTAACAATATTGTCAAGCTTATCATGGACTATGTCTCTAATACTAGCCTCTCAATCCTATGGAATGGTGAGCCCCTTGAGGCTTCACTCCTGGGAGAGGATTGCGGTAGGGAGATCCTCTCTCTCCCTATCTCTTTGTCCTCTTTATGGAACATCTATCACACCTTATTAGTAAAGAAGTGTCTAAGGGAAGTGGAAGGGTCTCAAGGCCTCCAGAGATGGCCCGCCTATTACCCACCTTTTTTTGTCGATGACCTGATTCTCTTCTCCTCTACCACTGAACAACAATATTCCATTATTTTGGATACTCTTAACAAGTTTTGCTCCTTGTCGGGTCAAAAAATTAATTTTGCTAAATCAAGCTTTTTTATGTCTCCGAATATACCCAGAATCAAAGCAGCTGACCTTAGGAATATGTGCAATCTTAGAATTACGAATGATCTGGGAAAGTATCTTGTGGTGCCCATTTTGCACTCTAGAGCCTCTAAGAATATTTATGCTGATACTATAGAGAGAAACCAAAAAAAAAAAAAAATCTCTTCTTGGAAAAGTAAGCTCCTCTCTATTGCGGGTAAAACTACCCTTATCCAGTCTGTCACTTGGACTATACCCACCCATGTTATGCAAACCAATCTTCTCCCTATGTCTGTTTTGTGACAGTATTGATAGACTCAACTAGAACTTCGTTTGGGGTGATACTGATGAAAAGAGAAAAATTCATTTAATTAATTGGAATTCGGTGTATGCTAGTAAGGATAATGGTGGCCTGGGATTGAGGAAAGCTTTGAACAATAATCTTTCCATGCTTGCTAAATTGAGCTGGAAAATCCTTATCAATGACAAATCTCTTTGGACTAGAGTTGTGGCTAGCAAGTACCTAAAAGGGGGATCTCACACCTCCTGGCCCAGAAAAAATTCTAAATCTCAGGTCTGGAAAAGCATTGGGGCTGCTCATTCTGCCATTACCCCAACCATTTGATGGGCGGTTGGTGACGGTAGATCCATTTCCTTTTGGAATGATTGGTGGTGTGGCAATCAACCCTTCTCTAATGATGTTGATGCTAGCACCCAGAATACTAAAGATTCTCTTACTGTTGGGAATATTATTGACAGCAATGGTGAATGGGACCGTAACTTCTTATGGAATCTTAACAATCAAAATATTTCCAATAATATTTTAAATACCCCCCTTCCCTATTTTTCCACTTTCGCTGATCATCCATCTTGGGCCCATCAAATTCGGGTAAATTCTCTACTCAAAAAGCATATGATTTCATTACAAAAAAGCACTTTCCAGTCTCGACTCGTAAGTGGAACTGGATTTGGGCCCTCAAAATCCCCCCAAAATTAAAATTTTAATTTGGCTTGTCTTTCAAAATCGGCTCCCCTCAAACCACCTAAGGGCTGCCCGGCACATAACCAATGATTCTAGCTGCAAAAAAATGTAACTTCTAGGATGAAAGCAATATTCACATCCTTCGTGATTGTCAAAAAGCCCGGGCAATTTGGGCACTTCTCCCTTCCAGAACCATTGATTTCTCTTCCACTAATCTCGAGAAATGGTTACTCTCAAATGCTACTAACTGTGATGTCTTTTTTTCAGGATAAGATTGAATGCAGAATCATTTTTATTTCGACTTCTTGGATCTTGTGAAAAGAGAGAAACAACTTTGTGTTCAATAACAAAGACACCTTTAATCTGATTATTTGAAGAGTATCTTAAACTCATGATTGACAAGGAATGGTCGAATTTCATCATCAAGTCTCGAAGGTGGCAGTTAAGCTCATCCAAGACCCAGACCGCTTAGTCCACCATCTGGCAGCTTTGATTGAGGACTGCAAGATGATGATTTCTCATAGAGTTGGAAGCATATCACATGTCCACCGTGAAGGAAATAATTGTGCTCACCTTTTGGCTAACTTGGGAGTTGCCCAGAAATTTTCTTTTGTTATCATTGACACCCCTCCGACAGAACTCGTTTGATTTTTGTTTGCGGACAACTATGGGACGTGTTATTTGCGCTACCTTTCTTATCCTTTTCTTTCTTCCCTTGTACCCAAAAAAGAGTAAAATAAATCTACTCCAATAGTTCCCTATTCTCCCCATGCCCATTGAATCATTTCTTCGGGTCCTCGCCTGCATGATCACTTGCAATGGTTATTCAATAATCACTATAATATATAAGCTATATGCCAGTGAACGATAACAATTGAAAACATGGATTAACAAGTCATAATCCATCACACTACATACAACTATAGTAGCTGGAAGTACATTTGCTACCACCCTCAACCCGGTTCACGATTCCACCATTGAATCCATGCAACTGGTAGGCACCCATGCCTCTTCTTTTAGACGTGTAGTACCCAATAGCCTCTAGCGGCTCGATATCCAACACACGATGAACAACACAAGTACCCCATTGATCTAAGTAGACAACTTAACATGCCCATATAAATTCATCACAGCATTTTTTTAACATACAATTGGGCCTAATTAACCACATGAATTTGCCCAATATTGACTAAACAAGCTAAGTTATACAAGTAGACATGCTTAGCATTCAAATGAACCAAAACATGGTATCAATCCATTGAATCCCCAATTAGTATCACTCACCTCATAGAATTCGCTCCTAATTTCTAGATTATTAACCTTCAAATTGCCGAGTACAAATCCTATCACAAAATTATAGACTATAAGCAAAACCCCTAAAATGGGTCATAGAAAAACTATCACGAAACTTAACCAAATTGGTATCTACGCGTTAGACTCGCCTCCAGGAGTCCAAATATGTAGTCAGAATTAAAATTGAACATCAAATGGTGCGGCAATTGACGTAAAACGATCCGTCGAATTTCCGTCGAAAACTCTCACGTATCTCTCACTGTATGAACCGAATGAAGAAGAAGAAGGCATGAGGATGACATGTGTCACCTTTGATATATGTCTCCCAACATGTCATCCCAACTTCCACTAGTTGTGTTTACCTCCCCCAATTTCTAATGTGTTACAATTATGCCCCTATAAGTTATGAAACCATATTAAAACTATCCCAAACCTAGATAGGTATTTGTCTATGTCTCGCATGGGTCCCATAAATGGTCCCATATGATATTATGAAGTTGCTAATTACCCTACTAATTATGTGTCTAATTCGTACTCACAACGGTACCCCAAACCAACTAACATGATATAATCCAATATAATAAAATATTCTACATAAGCCCTTAATAAACACGTGTACATAAAGTGATTCCACATCACCATCCCATCACATAGGGACTTCAAAACCTATGCCCTAATCGGGGACTGCCACTTTGGCCACAATTAGGTTCCCAAATGGATATCCATAATCAACTTAGTGGGTCAAAACCCATATCACAATGCATTTCCAACATTATTATATAATTAATAATGCATGCTAAACATAATAATAATATAGCCGCGAGAGCAGGTGTCACAGCTCCCCCCCCCCCCCCCCGTCCTAAAAGGAGTTTGTCTGCAAACTCGAACTCGTTGTACCTCAAGTCTCAAACAGATATGAATATTTCTCCCACATTTTAGCCTTTCTTTCCCACGTAGCTTCATCAACCTTGTGATTCCGTCACAATACCATAACCAATGGAAGAGTCTTTGTCCGAAGAACTTGATCCTTCTGGTCTAGAATTCAGACTGGATGCTCAATGTAAGTCAAGTCCTCTCGTATCTCCAATGATTCCGATTCTTGCACATGACTATAATCTCTAACACATCGTCGCAACAAAGATATGTGGAACAAATTGTACCCACTTGCCAAGTCTTGTGGTAGCTCCAAACGATAAGCCACCGGTCCCACCTTACCAATAGTCTTATATGGTCCCACATACCTGGGACTCAGCTTCCCATGCTTACTGAAACAAATAATACCTTTCGAAGGCGACGCCTTCTGAAAGACTCGATTTCCCACTTCAAAATCCAAAGGTCTTCTACCCCTATCAGCATAACTCTTGTAAGAACTCTGAGTTGTTTGCAAATGTTGCTTGATTACCTTAATCTTGTCAGTTGTCAACTGAACTAGCTCGGGTCCCAATAATTTTCTTCACCTACCTCAGTCTAACAAACTGGCGAACGACATTTTCGCCCGTAGAGTGCTTCGTAAGGAGCCATTCTAATACTTGCTTGAAAACTGTTATTATATTAGAATTCAATCAATGGTAGATGCTGCTCCCAATCTCCATTGAATTTAAGAACACATAATCGATGCATATCCTCTAATGTTTGTATCACCCTCTCTGACTGACCATCCGTCTGCGGAAGAAAAGTAGTACTGAAATTCAACTTGGTTCCCATAGTCTTTTGCAAACCTTGCCAAAACTTAGCTGTAAACCTATCAGTAAGGCTCTTAAGTGAACATGGTTGAGTGAGCACACCCAGTGAACATGTTTTTTAGCCTAAAAAAACCCGCAGGTTAGCAGGATGCGCAGGTCAGTAGGGCAACCTGTGGGTTTTTTAGGCTAATAAACATGTTCACTAGGTATGTTCACTCAACCCTATTCACTTAAGAGCCTAACCAATAAACCTAATATCTCGATCAGAGATATATAGTAGAAACTGGAGCTCCATAGATTCGTACTATCTCTGTCATATATAACTTTGCTAACCGTGTCAGATCATTGGTCCTAATCGGCAAAAAACGAGCTGACCTGGTCAACCTATCCACAATTACCCAAATACAATCATTCGCCTTTGTTGATCTTGGTAAACCTGCTATAAAATCCATCATAATGTTCACCCATTTCCACTCTAGTATTCCCAATAATTCAATCTTCCCTACAGGCCTTTGATGTTCCAATTTTACCTTCTGACAAATTATACACTTGACACATGCTTTTCCATTTCTCGCTTCATACCCGACCACCAATAAACTTCTAGTAAAACACGATACATTTTTGTACTCTCAGGATGAATTGAGTAATTGGTGTTATAAGCTTCTTCCAAGATAATATCTCTCAACTTGTCAACATTGGGTACACATAGACATTTCCCAAACTTTAGCAAACCATTCTCAAAAGTAAACTCCAAATGTTTGCCCTCAGGCATTTCATTACAAATCTTCTTTAAAGCTGGATCTTGTAATTGTTTTGCCTTTATTTCCTCTACTAATGATGGTTGAGCTACAATAGTTGCCATCAATGCACCTCTCGTTTTTAGAATTACTTCCAATTCCAATTGCTCCATTTCACGAATCAACTTTTCTTGAGTAGTCAAACTATAAGCCAAATTGTCGGTTGTCTTCCGGCTTAATGCATTGGCTACTACATTAGCCTTTCCTGGATGATAATAGATTGAAATGTCATAGTCTTTCATTAACTCCAATCAACGTCTTTGTCTCATGTTCAAGTCCCTTTGAGTGAATAGGTATTTCAAACTCTTATGATTGTGTAGATTTCACATTTCTCGCCGTACAGGTAATGTCTCCAGATTTTAAGTGCAAATGTCACTGCAACTAGCTCTAAGTCATGGGTAGGGTAGTTAACCTCATGTAGACTCAATTGACGTGAAGCATAAACAATTACTTTATCTCCCTGCATCAACATGCATCCCAACCCTCGATAAGAAGCATCACTAAATACAATAAATCCCTCAGTACCTGTTAGAATCGACAAAATAGGTGTAATCATCAAACAAGCCTTCAACTTATTAAAGCTATCCTCACATTCCGAACTCCAATGAAATGGTACATTCTTTCTCATTAACTGCATCATAGGCATTGCAATTCTAAAAAAATTCTCTACGAACCTCCGGTAATAATTAGCCAATCCCAAGAAACTTCTAACTTCAGATACATTTGTTGGCGGTGACCAATTAGCCACGGCTTCAATCTTTTGCGAATCTACTTTCACACCTTCTTTAGAAATAACATGCCCCAGAAAGGCTATCTCTGTTAACCAAAACTCACATTTCTTCAGCTTTCCAAATAATTTCTTTCTCTCAGAGTTGTTGTAATACCAGTTGAAGATGCTTCACATGATCCTCAACGCTCTTGGAATAAATCAAGATATCATCTATGAAGACAATTACTATTTCATCCAAATAGTCTTTGAATACCCGGTACATGAGATCCATAAAAGTTGCTAGTGTCTTAGTGGCCCTAAATGGCATAACCAAGAACTTATAGTGGCCATAGCGAGTCCTGAATGTCATCTTTTCCACGTCTTCCTCTTTTACCTTCAGCTGGTGGTAACCCGATCGCAAATCGATCTTCGAAAATACTTGAGCTCCTTGAAGTTGGTCAAATAAGTCCTCAATCCTCGGCAATTGGTACCTGTTCTTTATTGTTAACTTGTTTAACTCCCGATAATCAATACATATCCTCATGGTTCCATCTTTTTTCTTTACAAACAAGACCGGTGCACTCCACGGTGATACACTAGGTCGAATATATCCCTTATCTAGAAGTTCTTGTAGTTGAATCTTTAGTTCATTTAACTACACCGGTGCAATTCTATATTGTGTATTCGATACTAGTTGAGACCCCGGAGTTACCTCGATAGTGAACTCGATTTCCCTTCCAATCAAAACATCTGGCAAATCGTGGGGAAACACATCTAGAAATTCCCGTACTACGTATATATCTTCAACCCTTTCCCCAATTACACACGTGTCAATGATCGAACAAAGAAAACATTGACAACCCTTCTTCAACAATTTACCCGCTTGAATAGCTGATACCAAATACGGTGGTATCACAGTACCAATTCCCTGAAAATTGAACTCCCCCGTACCTCGGTGATCGAAAAGCGACTCTCTTTCGTTCACAATGAATAATTGCTTAGTTCGCGGATAACCAATCCATACCCAGAATAACATCAAAATAATGAACAATTAATGATATCAAATCCACTGTCAAAACTTTATCATCGATTCGAATCTCACATGCTTTGAATATCGAAGAGGTTACCATAGGCTTACTTAAGGGTAGTGACATTGATAACTCATACCCCAAGGGTTCGGACATGCCATCCAAGTGTTTAATAAACTCGTTTGCAACAAACAAGTGTATGGATCCTGAATCAATTAAAACACGTGATGGGTGTGCACATATAGGTAATATACCTAAAACCACAGTGTCGACCACTAACACATCACCTGACCTGAGTTGGAAGAACCTTCCTTGCCTTTGTTCCACCCCCTTTACCCTTATCCACTTTCTGTCCTGATCTTGGTCCAGACGATGCCATTGAACTTGTCCCTTGTTGACGATAATCCGTAGCATAATGCCCCACATCTCCACAATCAAAACACCGCTCCCCCGGTCCCGAAGTTGAACTTCCCATGCCTCGACCCCTTGCTTGTGGACAATTTCTAGATGAATGTCCCACTTGCTTACAAATGTTGTAGGTCATGGTTAGGTAGCACACTCCCCCATGCCCACGATTGCACGTTGAACACAATGGCCTAGTTTCCGATGTTGCAAAACTTCTTCCTTGACTACATGAACATGTCCCCGATCCAGAACCTCGTGAAAACATCTTCCTCAAAAATCCTTTACCTTGCCTTTTTCTTCCACCGAACGTTTGCCTTGTTTCCCTTGTTTGTATTTATCAATATCCCTCTCTGTGATTAGTGCCACATCTTGCACTGCCATCACAAACCAAAGCTGATGCGATTCTACCCGACTTCTAATATTGTCCCTTAAACCTTCCTTAAACTCTGTCCACTTCTCTTGGAATGGTACGATGCCCAAATCGAAGTAAGCTATTCTATTTGGCAGCATATTCGTTCACAGTCATATCCCCTAGCTAGAGAGTCGCAAACTCCCGTGCCAATTAAGGCTTGGCAGACGATGAAAATACCGCTTATAAAACACTTTCACAAATCGTTCCCATGTCTCCGGTGCCCATTGTGCCAACACATTGGTTCACCAGTTTTGAGCTTCACCCTTCAAAGTGTCAGTTGTACACATAATCTTCTCATCATCCGTACAATCCACCGCTCGGAAAGTTTGGTTCATGTCCATCGCCCAATGGTCAGCTTGTGATGGATCAGGACCCCCAACAAACTGATTCGGCTTCCGCTTGTAGAATTATTCAATTACTCCATGTTCTACCCTTTGTCGTGGATTCGCAGGTCCAATCTCACTTGTCGGTACTCTGTCACTGACAGCTCTCACAAAATTACTCACCACAAGCATTTTTTATTTTGTTTTTGTTTTTTTTATTTTTTTTCGTTCTTAAGATTAACAATATTAATAAACATGTTTTCTGTTTTCATTCATTAAAAAAATAAACAAAAACTGGTTTTCATTTTTTAAAAACTATAAACAGAAAACATGCGAGCCCTTCGTGTTTTCTTTGTGATTTCTTTTATTTTTTCTCATAAATTCAAGAATCAAATAAAGCGTGAAGGTTTTCTTTTCACTTATAAGGGCTGTTTGGGAACGATTTAAACACCTTCACATTAAAATCAAGTCATTTTTTTTTCTCCAAAAAAAAAAGGTCATTTTTAATGGTTTTTATTATAGGAGACTTAGTTTGGAAATGCTTAAAGTAAGATCTGGTTCAATCCAAATATCGCATTTTTTTTAACTTCCTAAACAGCTTCTAAAACATCTTTAAAATGACATGTTTGGGAAATCCTAAAATAGGACCTGGTTCAGTCCAAGTCCAATTTTGTCTCGTTCTTGTGAGAATGTAGTTTGATGAATGTCTATTTCTTATATAGGAGTTCGTGCACAGTCTAATAAATTTCTTAAAATATTTTATCTATCAAACTAACTTATTTTTGTTTCTTACAAGAACCAAATAAAAAAGTGAACTTGTATAGAACCAGATCCTATTTTAGATATTCCAAAACAAACTCTTATTGCGTGAACCTCACGATGTATTTGCCTAGGGGTGTCCGACCTCATACGTATGCCCCCTTACCTTCACAAAAATTTTACTGACCCATGGAGTTTCAAATCACATGTACCACATCTCGAGTGTCCAACTCATTTACCATTTATATAGAAAATCCCTTTTTTTTTTTTGTAAACTAGATTGTCAAAACACTTTTCTTCATAAAATTAAAAAAATCTCTAATTCTTATAGCAATACCACACACACGAATCTCAACTTCTAGAAAATTCTATTAAACCCCCAGAGATCCAAAAGGGCTCTTAGTGCAGATTTTTTTCCTTGAATGGAGTGAATTTTAATTTTGGACCAAAAGGAGTGATCCGAAAGTGCTTTGGCACTGCTTTCTGTAGCGAGAAGGTTCAACCCAAAGCTTCTGTGATCTAGTTTGTTTATCAGGAAACTTTACTCCGGCAAGAAGTTTATTCACCATTACATGAAGGTTGCGGGTTTGAATCATGAAAACAACCTCCCAGACCCTGCAATGCAACTGGGAGGAACTTTGTGCATTGGGTTGCACCTCTAATCTTTTTTTAAGTTTCTGAATTGCTAGAATACAAGCCAATTGCCAATCTTTTTTCTACAGATACATGGTGTGTTCCTATTAGTAGTCTCATCAAAATATATGCTTCTTATGGGATGTGTTGGTGTTTGTTATCTGGCTTTTAAGGTGTTGAAACCCCTATGAGCCTATAGAAACAAGTGCTTTACCATCGAAGATCCTCTGAAGAAGTAAAACTAACAAATAACCTTCATGATGATGCTAGGTTTTGTTAAACGGGTCGGATTGAGTATTTGAGATGCAATAGATATAGATAGATAGATAGATATATATATATATATAGAGAGAGAGAGAGAGAGATAATGTATATGGTTCATCGTTGTTAACTAAGCGGCCTATGTCCACTCGTGGTGTGTGTGTCAGTGCTTCCACTATAGAAAATTGATTACAAGGCTTAGTGAAGGAGCCTTGATGATCCAACAATGGAATTGGAACTACCAAGGCTGCCACACATAACTGTTTATAGTATTTTAGGGAGACCTTAGCTGACTTGGGTTTTGTAGCCTCAAGGAGAGAGAGGGGAAGAAATCGGCTGTAGGGTTCTAGGGATGGGATGTAGAAAAATCGGATCCCTGTGGAAGGGGAAGAGAACCATTTTTATAGCATAAAGGGTTTCCTAATACAAGTAGAATGCCCTAATTGATTTAGGAGAGTGATTGAGCAATCCTAGATTGGGTTGCCATTAGTTGGCGGTTATCTAGGAGTCACTGAGTTTGCGCCATATGCGACTTGTTGTAGTGATGGCTAAGTTAGACTGAGACTGTTCTACTAAGGAGGAGTCTACCCAAGCATTACATCCTGACCTCGAGGTCGGGGTCTTCGCCTGAGGAGGCCTGGCTTATAATGGTCAGTCTCTAGTTGACTGGCTTATATCTTCTGGCCCTGGAGGTTGGATCAGAATGGTCAGTCGGGATTACTAGTTACTCTGACCATTTTGGGTGTATTCGTTTCCCCCCATTTCCAAGTCTTGAACTGGCATTGTGTCAGGGCAACTTGGAAATCTTATACTTGCTCGAAGTATGAAATTTCCTGTATTGGAACCAGTGTTGTTTGAGTGAGTTATCTAAGAGTCAAGACTTAGAAATCACTGAACCATTGGAGAGCTCGGGAGTTACCAAAGAATTAGCACTCAAGTGCTCCCAAGTCTTTTGAAATTAGCCCCTAATATTAGTTATTCTTCTACCCCCAAGCCTTTGCTAAGGCAGGGGTAGAGTGAAAGAACTGTTTGGGTGGACTGACCTAAAATTGTGCATTTTTGGGTGCTTTTTAGTTCTCTATTGTCGACCAACCTAAGAGGAAGTACCTCTATTGTAGGCCTGGACCTAAGTGGAGTGCCTCGGGCGGACCGAGGACTTTCGCCACATGTTGTGGTCTTTTTGATTCCTCATACTGTGGGCCGACCTAAGAGGGAGTTCCTTTATTGTGGGCCTAGATCTAAGAGATTGCCTTGAGGTGACCAAGGTCTTTTGTTCGCAGTGTATCTAGGAGTCACTGAGTTTGCGCCATGTGAGACTTGTTGTAGAGCTAGCATAATTAGACTGAGACTGTTCTATTGAGGAAGAGTCTACCTAAGCACTGCATCCCGACCTGGAGATCGGAGGCTTTGCCTAAGGGGGCCAGACTTATAATGGTCAGTCTGTGGTTGACTGGTTTGTATCTTCTGGCCTGGACCTCGGGTAGGTTAGATCAAAATGGTTAGTCGGGAGTAATGAATACTCTTGACCATTTTGGGTGTATCACTTTATATCTTGCTTTTGGATTCAAAATCACAAATATATAGCTAAGCAATTGCATGGTAACGTTTCTGATTTTATTTTTTCTACATTCTAAAAGCAAAATCTAATTTTTGTTTTCTTTTTATAAACATACACACAAAAGCTAACAATAAAAACAATTACCAAGCATGGTTGCATTAAAAAACATAAAATGAATACCAAATAATTCCCAAAACAAAAAAAAAAACAAAAACTGAAACTGAAAACCGCAATGTTACAGAACTCTAAGATTAGTTTTGCAAGAAAAATACTTAAAATACAGAAGAGACAATGAGCATGAACTATATGAGGTGCTAGACTTGAAAAAGCCGTTCAGGCCACAATGTGTAGATACAAAAATACATATATGGCTTTTGGATTTTTATCAAACCATCATTCCACCTCATAACATCATTGAGATTACGGTATCAACACTTGGTAAAATCATTGCCAGAAAGGCAGAAACAGTTAAAAGGTCCAAAAATATTGAAGCACTTACAAAGCCGGTTACAGCTCCATCAGTACATCTCACACTACACCAAAACTTCATCACACAGAAATTTCAAAAGATTACATCACGAGAAGAAAGGAGAAAAAGGGCCACAAAAGTGACTATAAATTCCACTTCAGTGGACTCAAGTGCCGCTATACACAAAATTACAAATATATATATATATATATAACAAACAAACGTACTGGAGGAGCGAAGGAGAAAATTGGAGAATAACAAAGTTGCAGGATTGAAGAGGAATTTGAACCTGTCATTTGGTTATCTTCCTTGAACAAGGCCACTGAAAACTTGGCTGTTCCCGGCAAGAGTTGCTTCCCACTCCACAGATGACAAGAGTATCTGTGACAGCGAAATCACAACTTGCTTCATGTCTGGTCGCAAAATGGGGTCTTCGTCCACACATTGCTTCGCCAGCATTGCAATCTATAGGAATAAATGCATCAACAAGGAGATATAGAGGTCAATTACTACACTTCTAAAAGATTTTGTTTCTAGTTTCTACATCAATAAAAATGCTAAGTAGTGACCTTTGATGCTATAATTAATGTTGAAACTTGATATACATTGTTGGACTCATTCTCTAACACGGTGTCAGAGCTTTGTTTATGAGAGGTCTTGGATTCGACTCTCTGCCACGTTTTTATGTACATATTTGCACTTTGTTGTTTTTCTCCATAATGATGGAGTTTGGTTTGTTTCGTTTGTTGGCTCACCGCGTGCGAGACGGGGTCGCACAGGGTGTTGAAGCTCCATATACATTGTTGGGCCCATTCTCTCACAACTTAAGCTTTTGGAGCAGTCGGTGATTTGACACGTAACAGTGAAAAACAAAATTATAGTAAATGACGTTCTCTTCTCTCATCTTGGTATGTCATGTCTCTAGTTTATCATGGAGTAATAGTAACAAGTAGAATATGATGTTACTTAGCAATATATTTTAACTTTAAGCATTATAAATAGGTCATTCTAATTTTTTTCTCCTTCTTTCAATTGATTGTCTTCTTTACAAGAGCCATAAACGCAATTGCACCTTTTACCCCCAAGGGTAAGGCTGTAAGCCTGTAACTCAGGTGAACTAACCCAAATTTAGAGCTAGCTGCACATGTGCTAGCATTATACAAGAATACAAATTATACCTTGAAAAGACAATCGTGGGGGTATAAATCCATCAAATTAGGATCAATGTGGTCTTTCATGCTTGACATACTCATGTAGTCGGGCGAGTTTCTAAGAGCTGCCAGCATCTGCAAGTTCACAAGCATTATAAAAGTAATTAAGCATCACTAAACACTTGACTATGCATGCTTTGTGCAGGAAACAAGTTACATTCAGCAATTGAAACGGAGTCAAAAAAATAGAAAGGATAATTAAATACCACAAATTAATGAAACAAACAAGAACATGCACAAGAGAACATTAGAACACCTTAGTAGAATCTCAAGAAAATCATTACTAAGATAATGGGGGTGTGTTTGGAATGCCAATTTCAGAGTGCATTCTCAATTGCTATTAGCCTATTACATTATGCTCTTCATTATCAACTTAATTTTAAAATTATTTGTAATACAATTTTTACTTTTTCACCAAAGCAGACTGTCTTGCTTCTACTTTTAAGTTGGAGGTGGTGTTTTGCATATGAAGACACGAGTTGGGGATTGACGGAACTCCATGTCCCTTTGACTTCTATGGGGAAAAAAACAAACTCACTCTAAAATGTTTCTATCCGCATATCTACCTATCTTCCATTGTTTTCTTTCTGTATATGAAAAATATCAATATTGTTTTCATGTATTACAAAAAAAAAAAAAAAGAAGTCATTTTCGTACCAGACTGAGCATTGGAGTCGGAGTATTTTCATGGAAAGTTGCTTCTGTGTTCTAGAAACATGGGAGGTTCCATGAACTTTAGTCAACTTCTTCACTTATGGTGCGTTGACTGCGTTCTGTTTATGACAGACTGAGCATTGGAGTCGGAGTATTTTCATGGAAAGTTGCTTCTGTGTTCTAGAAACATGGGAGGTTCCATGAACTTTAGTCAACTTCTTCACTTATGGTGCGTTGACTGCGTTCTGTTTATGACCACAATAGGTTCAGTACCATTGAGTAACACACTGTGCCATTCCAAGATACGACTGGTACAATGTGCTCCACATAGACGACATTGCACATGTGGACCAATCACGTCTTGAAACAATACCTCATTACCGAAGAAAGAGTATTGAAATCCCATTTATACATTCTACTAACTCCTACATTGCCCGTATTTTCCTTTTCTGTTTCTCGTATTGTAACTGTAAGATGAATTACATGGTTACATAAAAGCAACAAAAATATTAAGTATAGCTTTTTCTACCAACAATAAAATATCTATAGGTAATTTAAGATCAACCTATTTTTGACATAGAGACACATCCTATTTAAGCTTACAATCAAAAGCTGCTAATTGGAGTATCTATAAACCATTGTTCAAGTCAATCTCTTACAAAGCTATAACTGAGTGCGCAAATTTCTTTTTTGTTTTTTCCTCTTCCAAGCCAGAGTAATAATAAGGCTCAAGTGAACTCACTAAGCTTTTGTCCCAAATCATGTGAGGTCTGCATCATGAATCCTTTTTATCCATTCTGGTCGGTCAGCGACCTAGTCTAGTCTTGACCTGAGCTTTTGAGGGATTCCCTGAAACCAGAGCAAGAACCGCTTTCTAGTTGGATTCTTATTATAGGTCCTCGGCTTTCAGTTGAAGCTCCTGGCCTATTGGTTGATGATAGGGTTCCTGTTGTATCCTATCAATTGTCCTCACCGGTGCAGTTATTTGTCTTCTTCATACATGTCCAAACCATCTCAATCAATTTTCTCATATTGTATGTGGAATTGGTGCTTATTTTTACCATTTAAAGAACATAGTCATATACAATTCTTATCCTTTCTTGTTTTACCATCAATCCAACTTAGCATACACATCTATGATACACTCATCTCACTAACTTGTTTTACTGTCCCAACACTAGGTCCCACCAGCCTAATAGCTGTCCTACAGAATTTTCCATTTACTTTGAGTAGTATAGGGGTATCCAGAAGCACTCTTCCTACATCATCTCCAATCTCAACGTCCTACTGCATACTAAGCTATTCTATATTAATCAATTATAGAAAATTCTATTAGGAGAGAGCATCAAGTTTTTATTATCGGAATAGTTACATATAAGACACTAAGGGTACGACTTTCTAATAGCAGGACTTACAATGGATGCCAGAGATCGTCTTTCAGGATTTTTCATCACCACGCCTTCAGTTCGCGTAATGGCCTCCTTTCCTGATATTATCTCAAAAAGTACAACACCAAATGCATACACATCACTTTTTCTTGTGGCCAAGCCATCCCTCAAGTATCTGTACAAAGCCCACAAGAGTGAGACAATTAGAACTTAACTAAGAAACTTGTTGCAGAGCCGAATAGCTAACTAAATAGTGATCGATTCACTTACTCTGGCGCCAAATAACCAAAAGTTCCAACAACCCTTGTCGCTGAAGCCTCTGCATCACTAGTTTTTCCAACAAGTTTTGCCAAACCAAAATCTGAAATCTACATGCACAAGGGGGAAAAAAAAGAGTCATTCAAGTCCACTGGGAGGGCAAAATAACCGGCTCTGTGGTTCACAAGTGAACCGGTTTTATAAATTAATGTCTCTCTTGAAATTGGTTCTTCGTTGAACCAACATTATACTAACCAAATGGAAAGTGAGTCTGGGACTAAACAAGATTCCATTTTAAGAATTCCCAACCAGGCCCTGAGGACCATAAAAATGAAAAAGAAAGGAGAAAAATGACCGGTACCTTTGCTCTGAAGGCACCATCAAGTAGGATGTTGCTTGTCTTGATATCTCGATGCACATAATGAGTTTTGGTGTGCTCGTGTATATATTCCAGACCTCTAGCAGCATCAAGTGCAATCTGAAGCCTCATGATCCAAGAAAGCGAAGTGTGACCTGCCAAACACTCACTGGAAGAACTGAGTCTCGTATATACAAGTAATAACATATTACTCATAATTGTTGTCACATTATTATCTAGTTCAATTACATATAATTCATTTCCTTCCTAACATAAAGATAATGGATAATACACCTTAAAACCAGAAAATTTGCACACAACATCCATAACACAGTACAGAAAGAGGTAGATATGTGTCTCGCCTGTTGACAATATGTAATAATACAAAAGAACATAAACTTACCCTTGTTCTGAGGATCATGCAAATGGTTTTTGAAAGAACCCTTTTGGGCATATTCGTAGATGAGGAAGAGTTCATCGTCAGTAGCGGCATAACCAATCAACTCTACCTTGACAAAACAAAAAAACCCAAAATCTGAGTCAAAGCTTTAAAATGCTCAGAACATTCATGACAAAGCTTTCAAGCGAAAAGGTAACAAATGCGTCCAAGTAAAACAAAGCATTACCAAGTTTGTATGATGAACCTTGCACAAAACTTTCATCTCCGCCATAAATTCTTTAGTTTTGGTGGCGGTCATTCTTTTGATTGCAACTTCCTAAGGAAAGTCATACATTAGCAATTTCTTGACCAGAAGAGTCACTTTTTATTTAGGGAATTGTAACTAAGAGCCCGTTTGGAACTGCTTTTTCAGTGGCCAACATTATAGTTGATTGTTTAAAAAGCTATGACTATTTTGAATTAGCTTTTCCACAGCCTTTTAAATATCTGATTCCTCTTTAAAGATATATATATATATATAAATATATATAAAGGTACTTTATTATTCCAAAAAGTGATTATTTTAAAGGCTTACCCAAACAGGTTCTAACTATAAGAAGCAAAGTATACAGATCTGAACCTGGTCACGTAGGAGGCTGTAATATACAGAACCATATGTTCCATGCCCAAGAAGATTCGAATCAGAGAAACTGTCAGTAGAAGATAGAATTTCTTCATATGTGAAAACCACAGGCTTCTCCACGTCAAAGACATCGGTGCCAATAACTTCAGGAAAATGACAAGACACAAATCAGATTCCAAACTTGATATTATTTTATTTTTCATTTAGAAAAAATCCAATTGGGAAGACAAAGAATACAACATAGAAACAGATTGAGAGATTTACCTTCAACAATATTTGGCACATAAATCTAATTAACCAACGTGTTTTAGAACGAAGAAATTAGTCATCCTTGCGAAGAAACGTTGATTTATAAATTATCAGTATGATAAAAACCAGTTTATAACTACTATGTAAAGAAGCTCCCACCCTCCATCCCAATGAAAATCATATAATTACAAGTTCATAACTTCGATATATGATTTACACTACTTGTAAAAACTAGGAGGCTCAAATTGCCTTCATAGTCTTGTATCTAAATGGGCTTTTAACTTTATTACTTTCTCTCAGTAGTATATGATCTTGAGAACCACATTCCACCTCTCTCTTTATAGGAATCGCTTTAAAATTCATGGACCTAAGATGACTTCATACAATAGCATAGACACCCAAGTATGACAAGTGAAAAATGCAATAAAAGAAGGATTGAGAGCAAAAACTTGAAGCAAGTAGTAGTTCAGGTACTTCAACAAGTTTAATGACACATGAAATTGTTAAAGCCACCCAGCCCACTCGCCGACCACCTCAGCCCACTCGCCAACCACACCTGATCCCACATCGCCCATTTAAAGCCCCTTTGTACGGTTTATAAGGCTTTAGTTCCCCTCTCCTTAACACTTGGGTTTTAACAAGTTGAATGGGCTGGGCCTTACAAGTGGTATCAAAGCTAGGTTGGGTTTGTCTTCCGGCGTGCTGAGTGACCAGCCGTTGTGGTCAGGCGTGCCGCGAAATAAATCGACTTAAATGTGGTAAACATGACCCATAAATAACATAATAAAATCCGGGATAAAATCCCCTAATTTCAACAAACAGAAATGAATAGAATTTAGCTTTCGATTTGATGTACTTAGAGATGTACTTGTTGATTCATGCTTTTTTAGCTCCTCACTTTCTTAACCAAACAGTTATTTCAGTGCACATATATGTGTGTGCGCGTGTGTGACTTGAGTGGGGGCATGAAAATGGTCACATAAGCTGTCTATCACCTACCAATAATGGGATATTTTTGTGCATGTTTCCTTAAGAAGACATTGTGCGGGTGTTTATAGGTAAAGAATTATAAGCTAAATTTAGGGCAGAAAATCCCCCAAAAATTAAAATAAAGAAAGAATAAGAACAGGATAAAAAGAAGTCACCCTCAATAATTATCACAAAAGATAACCCACCCACCTCACCCCCAATAAGTAGCACGCACACTTCAATTCGGGTGTCATGTCCGTGTCGGACACGCGGTCGACCCAGTCGGGCATGGGAGTGGCCACGGTACGGTGGACACAACAAGGTACATGGTAGAATTATTTTAGAAACTATGATTTTTTATATGTCCGTGTCCATATCCTACATTCTGAGAAAATACTGGTTGCAACAGTGACTCTAATTCACCCACTAGGCATCCACAGATAATTTTCAACGTAACCGTCGCACCACTTCAACATGCAAATGTGGTGTAACCTTTTAACCTTTACCAAACATATGCCCCCCATTTCCAGAGGGATCATGACAATATCACACCATGTCAGCATGTTTACGTAGTGTAACCGTCTATGTAGCACGGACACTTCATTTTGGGTGCCGTTTGTGTTTCCGACACTCCGTGGACACAGCTGGGACACGGCTATGGAAGTGTCCGAATTAATCTAAATTAAATCATATTGTTGGACACTTCTGGGACACGGAAAGACACGTCCGAACAGTCCTGGGACACTTTTGGCCTGGTGGTCCATTTATTTATTTATTTTGGGAGGGTTTTGAGTAATGATGATCTTTTTAAAATAAGTGTTTCTTGGGGGAAACTCCTGGGACACTTTGGCATAGTGGTCCTATTTTTTTATTATTATTTTTTTGGGTTTTGAGGAATGGTGATCTTTTTAAAATAAGTGTTTATTGGGGGGGGGTTACAAACAAAATATTGAGAAATAAAATGATATATAAGTACCTATATCATAATATCATATAAGCCCTAGCACCTTAGACTCTTTCTTTTTAAATATTGTTTTGTCTATACTCTTTCTTTATTTATTACACGAGTCAAAAAGGGTTTTGAGTTTAGGGTTTTTTTTTTTAGTAGGTTACAAATTGAATTTTTTTTTTTTTTTGGATCGATATGTAATGTAATGTTGATGTTTAATCCTCCCTTCTAATTTTTTTACTTAAAATTAAATTATATTCAAAAAAAAAAAATTTATTCGACGTATCCTAGCCGTCTCCGTATCCTATATTTTAGGATTTACCGTTTCGCCGTCTCAGTGTTGTATCGTGTCCGTGTCACGTGTTCGTATCCATGCTACATAGGTGACCAGTTTCTCCCAAGAATCTGATTGGTTGGTGACACCACGTAAACACGATGACGTGGTGTCACCGTTGCAATCAATATTTTCTCCTACATTCTCAAGATTTGCCGTGCCGCCGAGCCCGTTTCATGCCTTATTTGTGTCTGTACCTGGTGAGTCTACATAGATCAAAATTAACGAAGTCGTGAGGAGGGAGAAGAAGATTAGAAGGTAACCTCATCAAAGAAGCTAAAAAATGTGACCAAGAATATCCACACCTATGTGATTCAAATATGCAACGATAAAAGAAATCACAAATTCTGCTCTCCATTGAGTTAATAAATATAAATCCTTCTTCGGTTGTGTATAAAATTGAATTATATATCCTTTATATGCTGCTCAAAAAACCTATGATAGATTTTGCTAATTAGCAAGCAAATTAGATTCAAATAAAAACCGCAAAAAGCATAATAAAATTTAGAACCCAGAAGAATATAAACCTTTAGGAATGTTTATCTGACGGTCACTGGATGCTCCATTAATTTGCTTCAAGTCGCCAGATTTGCAGCAAATGTACCTCCCTGAACCACAACAGAAACTTGAATTCCGAAGAACTTGGAACTTGTGAGAAATCTTGTCATCTGGATCTTTTGCACGACTACTTCGGACTTCCGTAAAGCAGCTTGAAGACTTTAAGGAAACAAAAACAATTACAATTACAACAATCAGAGCCAGACCAACTCCAAAGCTCCCAATTATCCACCAATATGGTACATGAGCCTTATGCTTCTCATGATTATCTGCAAGACAAGCGGCATTTGTTGTCATCGTATGATGAAATCAATGTGTTGACTCTCGAGTTTTCACCAAAGAGCTTTACACGGCAACTAAATGGTAATTGATGAAACTATTAGGTGTTGCATATTTTCAGATTTAGATATGGAAAGGAAAAGAGAAAGGAATGAAAAACGAGAAGGGACACCATTTTCGTTATGTTTTTCCTAGTGTTTTACTTCATGCTTAAATAGCATTAAAATCTACAAATTTTGAAACAAATGATACTAGATTAATTGGAATCAAGAAAAGAGGAAGGAATAGTGACATACAAAATTCAAAATTTTAACTTTATTTTTACCCTATTTTCTCTTCCTTACTATTTTCCTCATGATTTTCTTGAATTATTAAACAAAAGAGGAAGGAAAGTGACACACAAGAATTTAAAGTTATAATTTTATTTTCTCCCTATTTTCTTTCTTCCTATTTTCCTCACCGCTTTCCTTAGTAAGAAAATTTTCAAATCATCCTATTTCATTAGTATTTGAGTCTTGAAAAATGCTACAATACAACCAAGTAATGTTGGTTGTATGATACATTCAATTGCTTTGTCTCAATATGTAGTGAAAGGTGTTATTTTGACATTTGGAGCCAGTTAGTAGCAACACTTTTGCTGTACCATTTGGTAATAACAATGTGTCATTGGGTAGTAACTTTTTAAATGCCGTTTGTTAGTAACAGTTTTGTAGTACCAAGGTCCCAAAGTGTTGGAACTTTGATGTATATATCATATCACCAAACTAGTTGATTGTATGGGAGAGTGTGTTTTTGTGTTCACCTTTATAACATTAGCTTATATCATCTCCACGAAAATAGGTATAAATAGACCACAAAAAAAAATTTAATAAAATAAAATAAAAAAAGATCTATATGTTACAAACTCAGTGTTTTGTTTCCTTTCCCTTACTGAAATAGTTATATGTTACAAACAATAAACGTAAAGAAATCATGAGGAAAGGAAATGCATTAGTTTAATTATTCCAACACGAGTGTCCTCCCCAAAAGTCAAAAGTTATAATCATCGTGGCAGTTCTTATAAATATAACTCATGCATAAAAGATAATTCCATTCAATGCGGACCACATGCTAAAATGATGAGAGAACTCGGTCTTTCCACAATCCAATCAACTTGTAAGGTAAGGAATGATAGGTTGTGTGGAGCCTGATAGTTTCGTACACTTAACCCGAGTCTTGTGGGGGTAATGTTTGCATGATTGCATCTGTAGCCTGTAGCCCTAGACTGTGCTATATAAGGCGGCTATCAATGTATTTTATAATCTTCTCTTTCTGCCTTTTGGGCACAATGTAAATCTCAACAGCTCTGTGGAACCACGTAGATGTAGTTGTCTTGTGTGATTCTTTTCTTCCCCTGTTTCCGTATCTCGCAGACTCTAGAATAAAGTAAATCCCTAACAAGGAACTTCCTATAGCTCGAAGGCATGTAAACCTAGTTGAAAGATATGCACTAAATGAAAATTCCTTTGAGGGTCTATCAAGAACATGATAGTTTTACTACTCTAGAGTTGCAGACTTTTACTTACTTTTAAGTTCAGTAAACCTCAACCAATAAACAGAAAGACATATAAAGAAAGACTACTTTCAATTTGAAAAATAAAACAACATTCATCCATACCTGCTGCGACAGTGTCAACGGGTGGTGCAGGAGCAGGGGCAGGAGAAACATTATTTTGTATGGGATAAGGCTCACCAGGAACTACAAAAGATTGGACAAGAAAATTAGAAAATAAGTAAACAGACTCAACTGTAACAAATTCGCAATCAAACCAACTGAACATATGTCTGCTTATTTAGACTGAACGGGATGTATACTCTTAATATTTTACGTATTATATAAATTGGAAAATAATCACTTATTTGATATAAAGGAACATTTTATATTTGACAATTCTCTACTCCTGCACTATGAGATCATCGTAGCTATGAGTCCAATATAAAACCATCTACAAGTCCGTGCTTTTAAGAATTCGAATTTAACACTGAGAAACCAATCTTTGGACATGAACGTGATAGCTGTCGGGTAATAATATGACATCCTTCAATACATATGGTATATTATTTCTGCAGCACAAGCCCAATCACATCCTACAGCTTCTATAAAGGGTAATTGTGACTATGTTCATTAAAGTAAGTTGATTAATACAAGTCGATTTGAGTTACAGTCAACCTAACACGATTCATGATCCACATGGTTTTATAGATATGCAGTATATACATATCATATTAGTTATGTTTAGAAAGGAGAATCTTCCCTTTACAATAGACAATTTTGGAAACCTATCTGAATTGACAACAATGATTGTGACTACTAAATTTATTTGGCATCTCTATCCAGATTTTATTTGAAGCCCATTTGCATGCTACTGCATTCAGTTTGAGTTATTCGTATGTCTACATTGTCATTTTCCCCCAGTCCTAAACATTCTCGACTTTAGTAGAACCGTTGCTCAGGGAAGAGAGAGAGAGAGAGAGAGAGAGAGAGAGAGAGAGAGAGAGAGAGAGAGAGAGAGCTTTCGGTTACCTCCAAATTCCAATCCTAACAGAAAATGTGCCAACTGCCTTGGTCTTTTGTATCCATCATTTGTTCCAGTTCACATCATGACAAAACATTCTTCACTTTATACATGACTCTTGTTTTTGAACAATGATCATAGAATGCTCACACAAAACTCAAAACTTTTTGTCACAATCCTCAGCGTAATGTTGAGCACACAAATTATCCCACGTATGCCGCCTTTATTTCAGTCCAAACTATTGGCTTATATGTTTTTGACATGACAATCTTTATTAGATGCATACAACTATTTTTATCTTGAATTTCTAAGCTCCCTCATTTTCTTCAAAACAAAACACCCTGTTTTCACTGTAGAGCAAACTAGTCTCACTACCGCGATAAAAAATTTTGATATATTTACACGGCTCATAATTCACCAAAAAAACTACCCATTTCTCGGGAACAGTCTAATTTTCTTGGACCCAAGAAAACTTGTGTCCAACCATAAGCATGAATATCATAATTCAGTAATCGTATTACAAAATTCGGGCCTCAATTAAAAGGGTTGCTCAAAATCGTAACATGAGCATCTCAAATTTAAACATCTCCACAAACCATGATCCAAAAAATTCTCAATTCCTTGTCTTTCCCCACACACAGCCACACTCAATAAAATGTTTCACCAACTCTGAAAAAAAAAAAGCCAAATTTCTATTTTACCTTGATTCTTTGTGTGAATGTGTGTGTGTGGGTGGGTGTGTGTGAGTGGGTGTGTGTGTGTGTGTGAAAAAATTTGTATGCAATCATGGGCAATAAACCATTGAATTACAGACTTAGGCCTCAAATTGAAAAGGGTTCCTCAAAATCATGAATGAGCATCTCAAATTTAAACATCTCCACAAACCATTATCCAAAAATTCTCAATCCCATATGTTTTCCCATCCACAATCCTACTTAATAAACTGCTTCACCAACTCCATAAAAACAAACCAAAATCATTTAAAGTTTACCTTAATTTAGGTACATATACCATAGATTTTAGAAAAATTTTCAGATATATATATATACCCTAAAAAACCAAAAAATTTACACTAAAGCCCCCCAATAAATTCCGAAAACCCCATGTTCTACTAGTGTTTGAATTTTTGTATTGATTTTTATAGCATTAGCTTTAATCTTCACAAAAATATTTATAAATAGACCCCCAAAAATGAAACCCCCACACCCGTAGAAACTCGGCCTCTTTCCGGGGCAACTTCCTAGTTTCGTCCATGCCAAAGTCCACCAATATCGAATTTCTGCATCGGCCCCTGACTACAAAATCATTTCCATTTTACCTTGGCTATATATGTTGGGTGTATGTATATGTATAAATACATACATATATATATACACACACATAATGTAACAATACGAAAAAGAAAGAAGACAGTACCTGAATTCAATGGTATATAATAGAGAGCACCAACAGTGACATTATCAGGATTTTGAATCCCATTCAGAGTCTCAATACTATCCATACTAACACCAAACCTACTCGCTAAAGATTGAATACTATCCTCATCTCTCATCACATAGCTCATCAGATAATTCCACAACCGGCTCGAACACCCACACATCAACCGCAGCGACACCACCGAACCAACACGGGCCGCCCGCGACGTGTTCGACAAAAGTCCCAACCCACCGTAGGCCCCAATCACCACATCGTAAACAGATCCGCCGCCGCTCTCTCTCACCGTGTACGTCGTGTTCGTCGAGTACACCATCATAGTAGGATCGCACGAGCAGTTCTTGCGAATGAACACGTAGTCTCGCCCGTTGCCCTCGATTGTCACGTCATCGGGCAACACATCGAACATGCTCTGAATCACAGCTAGGGTTTGATTAGGGTTTGGTTGGAACGCTAAAAACGATGTGCATAAGCGAGTTGTGTCTGTGCAGTTCAATGGAGCTGGGTATGAACAGAGCGAGTGAATCTGAAGAAGTAATATGAACAGAATAAAAACAGAGATTATTTCAAAACCCATTGGTTAAAAATCGAAATTTCGATGAATCTCAGTGAAATTTGGGCGTTTAATAATTGAATAAAGAGCTAGAGTTAAGATTTGGACTAATTGAGGAACTGGGTGGTGTTGAAATAATGGTGGGTTTGGTATATGGTAGTAATTCAGAATTGAATAATTACAGAGAATTCTTGGTGGGTTCACTGAATGATTGTCTTTGGAGGAAGATGAAGGAGTACTAAGGGGAGTATGAAGGAGAGAGAGAGAGAGAGAGAGAGAGAGAGAGAGAGAATGAGATGAGGAGACAGTAAACAGAGCATTTTTTTGCTCTCTAAAAACAGAGCTGGCGGGTAACTGCAAGGACAGTAAAAAGAGAGAAAGCGACTAGTTAGAGAGACAGAGAGGGGAGCCACTTGGAAAATTTTGTAGGATGTTTAAATGACTTAATTGCCCTTCCTTTCTGTACTTCAAATGTAGTGTTAATGGAAAATTAAAGGAAATAATGTAATGACTAATACATTTGATTATTAATTAATGTAATAACGGTACCATCTAAACATTTTCAAAAGAATGTGATCTCTACTACAATATTATTTGAAACAAATTTTAAAACTGTTATATTATTCATTAAATTGTCAAAAAAAATATAAATTAAAAGCATCAGAATTATCAATCAATATCAACAAAAAACAAAATTCGAGATGGGGAAAGATAGATAATTGTTTTGTTCTTGTTTGATAAGGCTTACAAAAAAATAAAAATAAAATAAAATATCAAGTATAACTAAAGCTTAGGTTAAAACTCTTCACTTTCTTTATTAGGTAACCATTTTAAAGATGAATTATGTTATTTGAATATAAATATTTTCCCAAGAATCCAATCACAAAATAGTAGAATTTTAACTTGTCAATAAAGTAATGGACAAATAATCTCTTGAATTTACCTTTAACGGTACAGAGTAAAGTAAATTTTGTGTTTTTTCATGATGATTCAAAATCAAATTTCAAGATAATGTTAGAATGGAGGTTAATTTCGTAAAAAAATCAACAAATCATGCTTTCCAGTGCAACTGGAGACAATTTCATTGTCATAACATGTCGTGTATGATCATTAAATAATTGAAAAAAAAAATGTGAGGGTTTGTTTATAATCCTTAGATTATCAATTTTGATCTATCATTAGCATGTGGGATGTCTCATGTCTCTCTCTCTCTGAATAATCCAAAGGATTGAATTACTATTTCCAAAAAGAGCAGGGGCATTTTGGGAAATGAAATTCATGGGGTACGTAAAGGGGGCTGGTTTCTGGGAAAAGTAAAGCACAAATTGCGAGAGATAGGAAAAAGAGAACAACTGACAGTTGGTTGGGTCCTACAGCATTGGCGCCAACACCGAATAGATCGCCGATGAATTGCCAAATAATCGGCGTCAAGGTCAACTTTACGTTGACTGGTTTGTCAATTAGCTAAGCGGAAACCGACAGTGAAGTATGTGAAGGGGGTAGTGATTGTCTAGTCTACTGCTCCCACACCCAAGAAAGCAACACACACCTCAGCTCTCAATATCACCACCAACGTATCATACCTTTTTTTTTTAGGATAAATACACAAACACCCTCTTAACTATGACTATTTTTCACTAATACCCCTAAAACAAAAACAAAATTTGAATTTACTGACCCTCATCTATTGAAATTAAAATGGTCATGGACACTTTTAACTTAAATTGTAAAAATGACCCATTTGCCCTTGCCATCCATTAGGACCATTACGGCATTACATATAATTATTTTCAACCAAACACATCCTTGGGCCAAAAAAAAAAAACCAAACACCCGAATTTGTTCTCTCTCCTCCTCCCACTAAAACCCACAACATCTCTCCATCACCACCACCGTCCAGATTCCTGTCACACCACAACCCCCACCCCCAATTTCCATCCAAAGAACATCTTTTATTTTGTTTTATTTTTCATATATTGATGTGGTTACTATCCAAAACATTTAACTAGGAGAAGGTAAAGTGAGGAGATTTCTCCTACCAGTTGACCCATTTGCCTTTCATCAAAAAACAAAAAAAAAAAAAAAAAGGACCCAAATCATCAAGAAATTTAGCTACAACCAGAACCAATAAAATCATCATCACAAGTGTTAATATATGTTGTGTACTACACATTGTACCGCATATTACACTACACTTTACACTTGGAACTTTGTCCCACATCTTGGGTCGATAATGGTTCAGTTCAGTCCAATTTTTAGTACCAATCGATTTTCAATTTCGGTTCTGTTCTATTCAGTTTATTGTAAAATGTTGGTTCGTTTCGATTTTTACACTACGCGAAATTTTTGAAAACCAACCAAACTAATTGATCCGGTTGGCTTACTTATACCCCTACCCACATCGCTTAATTAGTTAAGGCTTTCTTACTCTGGCATCCGCCACCACCTCACCCTCCTCCTCCAGAACCCACCACCACTTCACCTACTCTGGCACCCGCCACCACCTCACCCTCCTCCTCCGACAGTCGCACCATACCCTTCTTCTCCGTGTTTGGTTGGAAAATTTCTCTAAGGTTATAAATGGAATTATATAAGTGCGAGCGTGCCAGGCAAGTAAATTGCCAATGTGTATGATTTGATAAGTATCCAAACTGTGCCTCACCAGGGAGATTGTGATGACGTTCAATGCCTTAACAAGGACTTTAAATGTGTACAGATATGACTAAAAGAACTTCGAACTAATTAAGGTATAACTACTCCTATGAAAGAACAGTAAAGTGAATGAAAATTGTAAAGTAACAGACTATTTCACTAAGTAAAAATAAACTACAAATCTAACCTTGAAGATAACTTCGAAGGTATACTAATTCGAACTCTAAAAGTAATGATAAAAAGTACAATATCTGTAAAGGATAAAAGTGTATATGTTGATTGATGTTGATTGTCTGTCTCTTCCTTGATCACAGACTTCTTCTATTTATAATCATCGAGGCTTCATAGTAAAATCTTGTTTGAATGTTCCCTCTTCTTTTCAAACTGATAACTGCTTATCCACGTGGTGTTGCCTTGAATTGACATCTGTTATTAAGTTATTCTTTAATAATCAACACGTGTCCCTTGGTAGTTTACATTTTAAACAGAATGAACAACAAAACTGCTCATAACTGCTTCTGCGTCATTCCCCACCAAGTTAACTGTCTTGCCATGTCGAATCCTTCGTGGCACCTTATTATTGGCAGGATAATTTCATCACAAGCACTCCGGCGTCGGCACCTCCTCCTTTTGTTCGTCTGTTAAGGTTTTGAATCTCTCTCTCTCTCTCTCTCTCTCTCTCTCTCTCTCTCTGTTTATAGTTTCAAATTTTCAAATTCCATTTACCACATTCCACACTCCACAAATTTCGCCCGACCCGAACTCTAGGTATCTTTGCTTTTCTGTTTTCCCCCTTTTTCTCATTTGAAAAAATGATCTATGAATTTTTTGTATCAATGTTCGTATTCCCCTTTTTCTGATTTTTATTTTTTGTATCTATGTTTGTATTCCCCTCCTTTTTTTTTTCTTTTGTGTGTGTGTGTGTATCTATGGTTCCTCTTTTTTGATTTTTTTTTTTTTTTTTGTATCTGTTTGTATTCCCCTTTTCTGATTTTCATATTTTGTATTAAATTTACATTTCTTATTAGGGAAAATGGCCCAAAATATGCCCCATATTAGATATGTTATGGCCCAGAAGTTGGCACAACAAAGCAGCACTTTTCGATCGAAAATTGACCGCCTTTTAAATCGGTCGAAAAGAATCAACCGTTTCGGCGGTCAGTCGAATTTAGTTTTGTGTTACATAAAATCGATACTTTCAATTCGAAGAACCTTTTGACTTAAATAACTGACCAAACCATCCGTTTACACTCCTACCAAATCACACCTTACAATACATAATTCAATATAGTATAGTTTCTCTCTCTCTCTCTCTCTCTCTCTCTCTCTCTCTCTCTCTCCCTCTCTCTTATATATTCTAACTTTGTATCAGAGCCATTGTTTTAGTGGTTTTGAATCCTATGCCTTTTTAAAGTAAAGAATGCTATGTGATTACCACTATCATTGGACCCACCATATCAGAAAATACTTTTACTGATAGCCTATTCATAGTGGCCAATCTCGACAAATGGCACACCTCTGACCACCGGACCAACTCCCCACTGGTTGCCACCTCTTTGTCCAGCACCTCCGCTGCCGGACCGTGTCACACCCCGATTTTCGGACAACCAAATATTCAATCCAGAGCCTGTATCCGGACTAATATTCAATTACCAAAAATCACGAGAGCGACACCCTCCCATATGCTAACAGAAAATTTATTGAAAACAGTATTTAATACTCCTTAAATAAGGACATGTGATCTTGTGTTTAAAGAAAAACTCTTTATTATTAAACATGTATTCCCAAACATCCATTTCATTGTAAAAGAAATAAGGTTCCATTATAAATATTATATCACTTTTCAATATAAAAAAAACATCATTTTCATAAATAAAATGTCCACATACAGAGTTGAGCGGAAATAAAAATAAATAAGAATAAATCTATACATCCATTGGTCAGAGTAACTACAACGTTCCCAATACCCAATATACCATATTTATTACAATTATACATACTGGCCCACAATGCCAGAAAATAAAATACAATCAAGTACAACAAAAATAAGTACAACTCCCATAATAAACAACACAACGACCATCTCTTCACCCAAACAGAAGCTCCAACGAAAATCTCAAAAAAAAACTAAACCTGCACAAATACATTCGACTACGTTTCATATAGAAACGCCCCCGAATGTATAACACACTCGGGTCAGTCACATGACTGGTATGAGTTAAACAAAAATAATAAAATGTGAGAGCTCCAACCTGAACCCGTCGACTACAAACTACATTACAACACTATTGGGCCAAGACAGGTAGTTCCACACACATATTTGGACAAAAAGGTAGTTTCCATTTATGTGATGGCAAGTAGTTTCTTGCCCAAAATCCAAAATTACTACGAGTTTTATACTTACCTCAGATATCTATGGTGAGCCAGCCCTGCATAAAAGTTAGTGTGCCCACCATCCTGTAAATCGAATGATCACAAACTAGGCGAATAATTCCATACATAAGCCGTCCACATTATAACTTAAATGTCGCATTCATTATTTCACGCTTATCAGTCTTATGAAATAATCCATTTTCATTATTTATTAGCATTAAATTTATCTTTGTGTTCCCTAGCTTCACCCCTTGGCCACCATCCATGGTACAGCCCACACATATATCCCATGTGTGCCCGGACATGTTACCAACACCCACTCTGGTGCTAGTTTGGTTGGGGTATCAACCAAACCAAGTATACACAACAGACGGCTGGTCAATATGCCTAGACGTCTATACAATATAAGCCGAGCATAAGACTTAGGCCAGCTTGATCACGAAGCCACTGGCACAAAGTGCACTCAACAAGTCTTAAGCCAGCTTGATCACGAAGCCACTGGCAAAAGAGTGCGAGCAACCAAAAACAATAACACAACAACGGGGAGCGGTGAACACTAAAGAACTATGTTGCAATTATCACTTATCGTTCGTATTATCCCCAATAATTGTGAATTTCACGTTTATCAAATAGTTCCGTCTTATCATCCAATCACATCTTTAACTTTTAGATGTATTCCATTTTCTTACAATAAAGGGTTTTATCAATTAACCCATACAATTCTTCCCTCAATAATTTCCAATCAAATTACAAGATTCCCAATGTCCTATTCAACGTATCTAATTTACTCCTTTTTATCAAAATGATCACACAATAAGGTTAGTTATTTCAGGTACAATAATCCTCAACCCAACATTCAAAATTAGCCTACAAGAAACACATAATAAAAATTCACATTCTCATATCGTAAAGTATTATAACAATCGTTCCACAATATTTTCATCGGACTCAACGTTAATGACTATCACCCATTTTTTTTTTATAGCTCAACATTATATGAGAATTCATGCGTCTCTAAGTAATTTTCGTTAAGTCATACGAACGAATAAAAAAAACACAACGAATCATATTTCTCCAATTTCATACATTTTAATATACTAAAAAAAAAACTGCTACTGAAATCTTCAATTTCTGCTCAAACGGTGCAGAATCATGAAAAATACCATTAGACGAAAAGTGTGCAGAATCGCGTTTCCTACAGGCCACTGCGGACAGAATATTCAAATTCAAAACCACGATTTTCTAATAATTTTCTAAAGTTTCTGCAACTGTGTGAACTACACATAAAACGAATTTCACATATATTTTCTAACAAACATGAATATTTCACATATGGTTTTTATCAAACTAACGATTCCCCTAACCCTTTTGAATACTCTAATGTCATGATCGCAAAATCACACGAAGGGGAAAAGAAAATATCTAGATTACTTCAACAATAACAACGTATCCATTACAAAGGTTTAACCCTAATAATTAAATTAGACATGTACGTACTAATTTAATTACTCCCGTATATACATATACATACGTGTATATATAAATATGAATACACAAAGTTTAACTCACCGAGTTGATAAAAAATGGCAATCACGAATACTCCACGATTCACACGTGACCACGAACCCGGGACCGTTCTCCTTCTTCTCCCTTTTCTTCTTCTTCCTTCTTCTTCTTCTTCTTTTTCTTATCTCTCTCTCTCTCTCTCTCTCTCTCTCTCTCTCTCTTTCTTCTCTTCCCTTTTTGTTTTAATAGGGGGGCTAGGGTTTTTAACATAAGTATATATGTACATTACACACACAACACATGTTAAATGAATACACACAAATATATAAATCCCGTTTTTCTTCTTGTGGGTTCACAAAAGAGACATATATGAGCCCAGAATGCAGTACAAAGTATTAAAATGAGTAGCCCAATGGGTACCCATGACCCCGGTACTAAGTTTTAATGTTAATTACATTATTTAACACATTCGCGGGCCTATAAACACTATATAACAAAAATACATATCAACCCTTCATTTTTTTTTTACAAATAAAAATTAATAAAATATAACTCCCAAACTAAACGCGCTCACGCATGATTTAATTGATACGTCCACCAAACACTTAAATTTTTCAAACACATGTCTTACATAGACACACTTATATATTATTGCTAAATGAAAAAAAATTAATTAAAATAATTATTTATACACTTGAAAAGTTTAGAGCTGTTACATACCGCCACCTCTGTAGTCCGCTTACCCCCGCCACCGGACGACAAAGCAAAATATGAGAGTACAAATAATAAATTTAAGACTGCAAATGATTACAATTTACAAAGTCAAAAACATTGAGGCGGATGGATAGAAAAACTTTCAAAACACTTAGATTGACTTTGGGCCAAAATTGACTGTGAAGCAAAAGAAGTTAAACATAACCCATACTTTTTTTTATCTAATTTTTTATTTTTTATTTTTTAGGGTAAATTACAGTAATACTCTCTGAACTATAACCGTTTTCCACTAACACCCCCTATACTTTAAAACTGAACAAAGTCACCCCTTAAACTATCATTTGTTGACACTAAAACCCCTTATGCAGGGGGTATGTAACGTGTGTTTGTTCATTTTTGGATAGTTCAGGGGTGAGTTTGTTCAGTTTTAAAGTTCAGGGGGTGTTAGTGAAAAACGATAATAGTTCAGGGAGTGTTACTGTAATTTACCCATTTTTTTATATTTACTTAAATTATGACCACACACCATTAATCCAACCCAACACAACTTCAAAGCTCCATAATGATCCATAACAAAAGCTCAATAAGGTCACTTATTTTAACTGAAGAACAACCAGAGGGCAAGCAAAGACTCTCCCTAAAAGAAGTCGAACCGTCAATCTACCCACTAGAGAGAAAGATGTACGTTACACCATTTCGGCAAAAGCCCACTTGGTAACTTTACCCATACTTTTGAGAGAACATTTTTGCTAAACTAAAATTGGCTCACCTAAACACCTCATTAGGTAAGCATGTGAGACCCATAACTTTTCATGAATTAAAAAAATAAAAGAATGAGAAAAAATGTTCTTCATACCTTGACTAATGTGCTTATAAAATCTTTGAATATAACAACTACCTTAATCTAGAGCCATGATATCAGGAATCGAGATTAAAAATTGCTTGATCATTAAGGATCCCTTGTTTTGAATTGTAATATACACTTCATGTCAAAGGTCACATTATAGGTATAATATGTATATATATATATGGTCACGTCAATATTTTTTCCTATGTTCCAGTTTCATAATCCGCGAACTTAAGCATCAGTTAGAAAAGCGAGCAAAATTTTTCTATATAGAATTATTTAGGATCATCTGGTTTTTAGTAAAAAAAAAAAAAAGAAGAAATATGAATGTAATTCTTACTTTGAAAGGCACCTAAAGGGGCTTTATATTATTACAGTATTTGTTTCACGAATTTAGCTCATCACTTATTTAAGTCATTTTCTTTTTAATTAACCATCTACTCTTCGCCACAGAGAATTCCATTCGAATACAAAAATATGTCTTGCCATGATTCAAGAAATTTTTTTCAAACATTCTAATTGTATATGATCTATCCAAGGGTGAATGTAGAAAAATGAAGTTCGGGGCTTGCCAGGGACCATATTACGGGAGTTAGGGTAGTACTCTTGAGGCGAATTTTTATTTATTTTTTTGTCTATTTATAAATCAGTCAGGCTCTAAGGACGTCCTCTCTTTATTAAAGAGAGGACCTCTGTTTTGGCCGTCGGATCGTGTTTTTACTAATGGCAGTTTTGTCATTTCACAGTTTTTAAACATAATCCGACGGCCAAAACAGAAGCTCTCTCTTTAATAAAGAGAGGTGGCCCTCTTTAAAGAATCTTTGTTTATAAATATATTTCATGTGCAGATTGTAAAAGCTAGGACTATAAAAATTAACATAAGCTCAAATACTAATAAAAAAGAGCTATCTGAATTCTCAAGTGGGGTTTAAATGTAAATTCTTTTTCCCCAAGCTAGATATGATTTTTTTTTTTTTTTTAGAGTAATTCTTTGGTGACAACTTTCATACAATTTTTATACAACCTTCTAAAAAGATGTGTCTATCTCTCTCCTCTGAAGTCACTGAACCCCACAGTGACCTTCTAAAAAGATGTGTCTATCTCTCTCCTCTGAAGTCACTGGACCCCACAGTGACACAGGAGAGAGATAGACATATTTTTTAGGAAGTTGTATGAAAGTTGTCACCAAAAAATTACCATTTTTTTTATAAATATTAAGGGGTTTGAACCCCCTTTCCTTGTTAATAGATCCACCCTGGATCAATCATATATATCTCAACTTATAACATTTTAACACCACTTTAGTGCTAAATAGTAGTAACGTGATGCCAAATAATTATAACTTCAAAATCACCTTGCGTTTAAAAAGTAATATCTTTTGAAAGGTACAATATTTTAGCATTAGGTTACAACTATATTATACTAAAACCACTAGAATATACAATGCATCCTAAACTAAGAGTATGTATCATAGAGAACTCAAAAAATAATGGAAAACTATCAATCTTTTCGGCCCATTTTATGTGTCAATCTTTCCGTTTTTGGATGTTCTAAAACTAATGTCGACTTTGATAAATTTTTAGTTACTTTTCAAATCTATCCTTATTAATTGAAAATACCTAGTAAAAAGTAAAAGGGTACAAAAATAAGGATAATTTTGGAACAATTGCATTTATTACAAGCAATAATTATGTTCTCTTAAAAAGTTGTTATCCCAAAAATAGACACCATTGCCAAGTGCTGGTCTCAGTCCGTAAGGAACTATCATGTGACAAAGTGAAAATTTTTGTCTCCCAAAAGTAAAACAATTTTACCAAATACTCGTATGACTTAAGTACTAGTCGGGACTACCACGTGACGCTTGGTCCATGACCATATTGGATAATTAATTTACCAAAATAACACTCTTCATAGGAGCTGGTGTAAATTATAATGATGGTGTCATATACACAGAAACATTTAGACATATTGATGATATTGTTATTGGATTGAAAAAATCGGAGATATTTGTTTGACCCATGTGGTAGGCCGGCACGTGGATAGGAGACAACTGTAAAACCATAGTGTCCAGTCAGGCAAAGAGTCGTTCAGCTAACGCCAAACTAACATGACCAAAAACACTCAGTTTGCGTAAAGTTATTACATTTCTCAGCAAAGTTATTACTTATCTGTAACGCATTAAATGCAACTGATAATTAGGAAAAATAATATTAAGGGTGCAGATTTGATCACTTAAAATTGTTCACTTTTTGCTCACATTTTTCTCATATGGTTAATTCAGTGGGGTTCAATATTTTACACTATTAATTAACAATAATGTTAGACACACATTATTCATTACAACACAAATCACAAGCATGCTTTAAAATGCACGTACTTTGTGCTTTCCAAAAAAATGTGCCCCTTGTGAAAAATTCACACAGTACAAGGTACATGTATTTAATGCATGTATTGTGGTTGGTGTTGTGATTAGTGTTGTGTGCCTAGCATTATTAATTAATTACTCCGTTTATTTGATATTAGATCCCACTGCATTTGCCAATAAAAGAAAAAAATGAAGATTAAGAAATAGTAAACAGTTTTGGGATGCGCAAACATGTTTTCTAATATAAACACTAGTAAGAAGTGAGAATGTATTTTACTCTTTTAATTTACCTTTTTCTTATAAAAATAAAAATAAAAATAAAAATAAAAAGAAGTGACAATGTTATCTCTCTGTATTTTGGGAATTTTAGTCAAAATAATTTCAATTAACATTTTTTTTTTATCTTAGGGCAAATTTTTTTTTTTTTTTTTCCGTAAAAAGTCTTTCAATAGAAAATAGTTTTAATTTTTACTTAACTTATGTGCCATTTTGTAACGTAAAGATTTTATTTGATTAAGTTTCACACTTTTGACCAAAATTAAAAACGAGGTGTCATTTAAACTCAATAAGTTCAAAGTGAGGATTTTTTTTTTAACCAAAGTTTTATTTTATTTTCAATTATTTTTTTTTACGTAAAATATATCTTTAGCTAAATTATGGTGATATATTCACAAGTACAATGAATTATCCTATATAATTTGAAAAAACTAGAATTAACTAAGAATAATGATATACTTTTCAAAATTTGTTCACAATTATGTGGTACAATTGTTAAAGCATTTGAAAAGCCTATCAAAACTCATTAAATAACGGAAGTAACAATGTGATAATTAACCGACTCATTTTGTAATTTTAAAACGGTAATAGCATTTATGCTTGAGATAACTAATTGGGAAAAAAATCAACCCTTTCTTCAGTCTCCAATATTTTGTTTGTTTAACAAATATCATTTGTTAAATATTGAACTTTAAATCAGTGCAGGAATAACATCCATTGGGCGCACAAAGTTGATAACTAAGGGTGTGTTTGATAAATCAATTAAGTACTGAAAATGAAAAGTTTTAGCACTTAATCAAAAATCACTAAAAACTTTAAGCAAAATAATTTTACCAAAAAATAATCACTGAATACAATGTATTTCAATACTTGAATCACTATTTTTAGCATTGCAAGTCCAATCACTTAAAATTTGTAGTACTTAATTTCACTTTTTATCAAACAAACCCTAAGAAATTTACTTTTTTTTTTTCCAAGTATTAAAACCTGACAAAATACAAAATATTATATATGAATGTCTAATATTTTCAACCCAATTAAACATCAAAATAACATTATAACTTGTTTACAATACTGCTCTTCGATTCTTCGTGTTTTGAAAATGTTGAATGGTATCTTCATTGAAAACATTAAATACGGAGTAACATAATAATATTTGTAGATACCCCATTTTGACCTGCCAAAAAGAAATAACTGTCACAGAGGGGCCCACCAAGCACGCAAATCAAGGAAAGAGCTTCAGAGTTCAATCAAGAGCCCTAGAGGTCAAATCGAAGTCAATATGTAGACGATAACTCATTAACTAGAAGTTCCAAAGTCCAGGATAGTCTGATTACGATAATCGATGACGTTTTAACCAAAATCGAAGTTCGGCACGAAAATCAAGACTGGAATCAAGTCTGGGATGACCGAAGGTTAAATTTGATTATATCGAGGAGAAATAGGCATCAATATGGGCCAACAGAACTTTGAATCATCAAACTCTGACCACCAGTGGAGAATCAGACTACAATCAGAATTTTGGTACACTAAAATCAAAGGAAAAAGTGCACGATCGTCAATCCAAAAAACAACGAAAGTCTGACTGGGCATAATTGGATGGAAATATAGAGCAAAAAGGGAATTCTGCAGTCGAATCAAATAAACGGATAATCAGAGAAGAAAACGACGGTCACTGAAGTTTTAAAGCTCAATCGGAAAGACAAGGGCAAAACAGTCATTTTAAAGTCAGAGAATCTTAATCGAACCATACCGATTCAAAGATAATTTCGATAATCTTGAATCAAGAAGATCAAACGGTCGGATCAGAAGATCTCAACGGTCGAAGTTTAGGCGGTCCGGATCAAACATTGATAGTATGAGGAAAACAGAGTTGCTTTCGAGTTTCATACAAGTTACAATCTGACCATATGGATTTGAAGATGACATTAAACCAAGCACGGATCTTTTCGAATCATCCGAGTTAGAAGTCCTGATCGAAAAATATCATCAACCAAATATCTGAATTGATCGATGGTCTCGATTGGAAGGTTGCAACCTACTTCTTTGTGTTCCACCCACATGGGATCGAAACCCATTTAGGGTTCCCAACTCCTTCTATAAATAGAAAGCTCACTCCTCTGCGTAAAAAAAGAAGACAGCCCCTTCATTTTTTAAACCTTGTTTGGCTCAAGCAAGAAATCCTCCCCCAACCTTTAAGCTTTGTATGGTTATAAACCAAACACATCAATATCACCCCTACCACACCACCACTACCTCCACCACTAGAAACCTATGACCACCACCTCATTACCCAACCTCCCCAAAAAAAAAAACAGGTCCTAAGAACCCCCAAAAAGCAGCCAATACAAACAGACCCTTAAGGCCTATCCCAGTTTCTGAAAATACCTACCAAACAGAGCCTAAATCACTCCACTAAGCCTCACCGTCCACACTATAGCCTTCCTCTCATCAAACCAAAGCTAACCCAATTGGCCATGTGTCAAAACCACCGCCTAAAGGGCTCACACACTGCCACTAAATTCCATCAGCTCCGATGGCTTTTCCAGCCATAGTCGTCGTCGGCCACCCACACTAGACTGATTGTCTGTGTCAGACGATCCCTACGGCGAAAGCCCGACCACCAACAGCTAATGGAAGCCACCGCATGCACCTCTGCATACCGTGTCGTTTACCCCACGCACAGCCAACAGTCAGCGCTAACTAACCAGTTGACCATCCAATCAGAGATCGCCAAGTGGCAAGACTGCCCAGTCAGTAGCCTAGTCAGCAGGCCACATCAGCGCTGACCCACCAATGAGAAGACGACATGTGGCATTGACACCACGTGTGCCACATCATCGTTAAATAGCCAATCGGGGACCGACGCCACGTGGACTGCCACACCGACTTCCACGTTAACTCTGAGTCAACGTTTAACCTAAGGCCATGTGGCATTGAATGCCATATGGACTGCCATATGGTCAATCACATGTCTGCCACCTCAGCATCACGCAAGCGCACAGTCAACTTTGACCAACCAATCCTCCCATGCCATGTGGCATTGACTGCTACATCACTGCTGGTGTGGCATGCTGACGTGGAAATTCTGGGGTCATTTTTGGTTTTTTGCCAGTTTTTGGCATTCCGGGTCAGATTTTTGACGAACAGACACTTTTTTCTTGCTAATTTGGCCATTCCAGACGCACTGTCGAGCTCAAATTTGGCCAATTCCAACTTTTAAGGCATATTTGGCATTTTATATGTCCATTTTAGGCTATCTCAGTCAGATTTTGACCCCTGCGGGTCCCGCTTAACTCAACTCAGACCTGGCCAGATTTACGACCTTTTCTGACTATTCCAGTCTTCTGGATCCAACTATGACGTCCGTTCCAGTCGGTTTCATATCTAAATACGATTTGGGCCTCTCGGATTATTTCTGCGACATTTCTTGGAATTCTTTCATTCTTTCTCAACAAACACCGATCGTGCTTCAATGGCCACCTCTGCACAGGTTACTTCCTCGACTCATTTATCTTAGTGGTGTGGCACCTATAAATCCACTGGTCAGATATTCTGCCCTTTTTTTCCTCCTTTATTTTATCTTATGGTCGGATATTTTGCCTTTTTTCTTTCTCTTTTATTATGGTCAGATATTCAGCATTTTTTTCTTTCTCTTTTATTTTCTCTTAGTGATGTGGCCTCCCTATAAATCCACTGGTCGAATATTTCGTCTTTTTCTTTCTCTTTTATTTTATCTTATGGTCGGATATTCTGCCTTTTTTCTTTCTCTTTTATTTTCTCTTAGTGATGTTGCCTTCCTATAAAACCACTGGTCGGATATTCCGCCTTTACTATTTTCTTTACCTACTGTCATACATACTTCCTATAAAATAACGAGCTATGAACTTGTCACTATCGTGAACTGGCTCAGTCCTAGATCACTTGGTTTTCCGGTTAGCCGGACTGGAACTGTTAGATTTACTTTACATACTTATTATAAATAACGAGTTTATGAACTTATCCATTAATTCTCAACTACCTTCAAACCACTCTCATTGGGCACCAACCCATACTTCTGGTACACGTTTTTCAAAGCACTGGGCACTGACACTTACTTCTGGCACTTTTTCAAATCATTAGGCACTAACCCTTACTTTCAAAACTTTTTCACTCACTGGGCACTGACCCATACTTCCGGTACACGTTTTCCAAACCCACTGGGCATCAAGCCTTACTTCCGGTTACTTTTTCACTCACTAGGCACTGACCCATACTTCCGGTACACGTTTTCCAAACTTTGGGCATTGACCCTTACTTTAGGTACACTTTTTCACATCATTGGGCACCGGCCCCTACTTCTGACACTTTTTCATTACTTGGGCACTCCCTTACTTCCGGTACATAAAACAGAAAGACAAAAAAAAAATCATAAAAATAAAAAATACAAAAAACTCATCGCAGGGTCGATCTACTCCGATTTTTACTCAAAACACTTTCTCATAACTCACTACTTTCCCAAGGTTAAAGTCTAGGATTATACTGTACAGGTTAAAGTTCCTAGCTATACCGACTATACTCAAAACACTATTTTACACACTCACGATCTAGATCGACCAAAACACTTATACATACACACAGCACAGAACTACGTACGATCTGATTCTCGTGTCGAGATATGTATACAACCCTTACTTGGGTGAGGCCATAACTATTCTCTTTCAAACTATCTCGTGTCGAGATACGTGTGCAAACTATTCTCCTTCACATTTCTCATGTCGAGATACGTATGCGACCCCTATTAGGGATACAATGATTCATCTCTTTCACTTGTCTCGAGTCGAGATACGTATATTGACAACCGCGCATCACGGATGCTCGAGTCCATTTCTTATACTTTCTCACGTTCTAAATAACTTTCACTTATCTCGAGTTGAGACACATATATCGGCAACTGCGTGTCACGGATGCTCGAGTTTAATTTCTTGTATTGATATTCGACTATTTCTTACTCATACCCCACTACTATGAAAACCACTAAAATCGACAACCGTGTGTCACGGATGCTCGAGGGTGCCTAATACCTTCCCTCGACATAATCGAGTCCCCGAACCCATCTCAAAACTTTGGTTTCGCATGCCTATCAAGAGTCACACTTTTAAAGGGCCTATTTTTCAAAACGATTTTCAAAAGTCAAAGATGATTGTTTCGATTGTCTTTGCAGGGGTCTTAACTCCCGAAACATATTAGGTGGTGACTCTGAACTTTTAGTCGGCCATACTCCCACTTTTACGTACTTTCACCCACTTTCACATGCTTTTTGACGTAAACGGTCGCGATCCTCGAAAGGACCTCCTCCCACTTTCGGGGCAGGCGCGACAATGTTGAAAGATGGTTATGATTTATTCGCACAAGGTAGGGAGGGTGTAAAGGGTGGGATGCTGGAACTGCTGCTATTATTATTATTTTTTTTAAAGTAAGGGTTAAGCGTTAGGAGGGTTATTTTTTTTTAATGTTGGCCAGCTGAAAAGTTAACTGTTTAAAGCTAGGGTGAAATTATTCGATGAGCCTGTTATCCCACTTTAGCATACTGGTGCTTCAAATCTAGGCCATACTGTCCTGCACTATATTTCCATATTTGCCAAATAATTATCATATATGATCCCCTTGGAAGTACGAACACAAGTATTGTATAGATTAAAATGTCACACCATATCTGCATACTGATGTGGTGTGACGATCTCATGGAATAACTTTTCGTGTAAATGAGAGCAACTTTTGGTAAAATTTAACAATTTCATAAAAAGTTCCCTAGTTAACAAATAGTTCACTAAAACCCAAACATTTTTTAAAGGGTAAATATCACCTAGACCCCCTGAGATTTGCTCTAATTATACGTCGACCCCTTCATGTTTCAATAATATTACCTACACCCCCTAAGGTTTGAAGTGCGTATCACTTAGACCCCCTTCGTCAATTCACCGTTAAGAAAGTGATGGACTGATATAAATAAATACAAAACACCCCTGAAAGTTTTGTCCTTGTGTTATTTTAGTCTCTATAGTTTCAATTGGGTTAATTTGGGCCTCGAGTTTTAAATTGAAGCAATATGATCCAAATGTTCAATTCTGTGGAAAAATATTGACAGAATTTGTAACACCCGTACCCGAAAAATAAGATTAATGTGATATCAATGTGTGTTAATTAAAGATAATTAATGCATGAGATGTTTAAAGCTGGGGGTTATGAACCCACATGTGAAAAGGTGCTCAAATGCGGGCATAGATGAAAGTCCTGTGAAAGGCGGGACTGGTATAGAAGTGGGGCCCAATGAGGGTCTAATTAAATAAATTGCATTTTTATGTCATTATATGTTTATATGATTACTTGTTTTAACAGATTCAAGATACTATTATGTATTATGATAGGAAAGTGGACCAATTTGGGTATCCATGTGAGGGCGTATTTGAATAAAATTGATAACTGGTAGGTTTTATAGCAACCTCATAATTTATGTGGGACCATGCGGGACTTAGATTAAATCCTTTTAGAAAAGATGGGTAGTTAATGTAAATAACATGGGGGTTTCATAATAAAGCTTAAAGAAAGTTGGGGGAGGTAAACGTAAATAATGAAAGATGATGCCAACACATATGCATGTATACATATGTGTCTTGTAGGAGTAAAACAAGCTGGAATTCTCCAGAAAAGAAAGAGACAACGAGAGCTCGGGTCGGCGACGGAATTCTCGACGACGTTTCTTGCCGTTTCTTCGCCGTCCGGCGTCGGATTTACGATCCGAGACCACTTTTGGACTCGTGGAGGTAAGAGGATCACATGCACGTATTTTATTTTCAGTTTCAGCAACGTTTTTACGGCAACCATTTTTGATAAACGATGTTCTTGGTACCAAACTTGTGTAGGATTATCATTAACTAGAAATTGAGCTAAACTTGGGAAGGAATTGGGGATTCTAAGCTTAGTTGCGTGTAAATCGAAGAGGTGAGTGTTCTAATCTCAAAATTGGGTGTTTACTTATGTTAATGTGATAATTGATGCTCTAGAATGCTTAATCCATGACTAGTGTGCCAAGTTTATGATTAGAATGAAGTTTACATATCAATTATATGAAGGATTGTCATGTTCATGTGATTAGTTGCTTATATGCCTATATGGATCAAAGGAAAGTCAAGTAGTGGTCTCCATTTATAGGTCCCATGTGTAAGGGATGGTAAGCCCTCAATGAGCGGGGCGTGGTGATGACCACGATGATGAAACGGTGATGCCTTCGGGATCACAAGAGTGTGTGTGATATGCTATATGCAATGAAAGAGTGAGAAATTCCGGGGTGAGAAGGACCCGGGGGTGGTGGCTTGAGTTACTTGACTTTCCGGAGATTAATTGGTTGATGTTTATATTGATTGTTACATTTGCATATTAAACATTCCAATAGCATGATTAGTTCCCTCACTAAGCGAAAGCTTAAACGAAAATATATTTTCTGTTGTGGTTATTGAATAACCATCGCAGGTACGGCACAGGAAAATGAGAGAAAATGATTCGCTCGACGGGTTAGGCGTGGAAGTTAAGTCCATGTGAATATGTTCATATGCCTAGTTAGTTTATGTTTCATATGTATCTTTTGTTGTCAATGTTTAAGTACCTTGGGAGTTTGGAAGACTTGTAACATGCTACGTTAGGTAATGTTGGTTGTTTATGCACTAAACCATGAGTTGTGTTTACAAGTTACAAGTCATGTATATTGAAGAAGAATGAGGGAGGAAACTAGATAACTTTTGGTTGTAACTAAAGCTTGATTTCCCTTTGGTTGTGTTGTTTTGCAATTATTGGGAAACATTAGATTTCTAATGATAAAAGATGATCCATGATAACGATTTGTGTGTTTGATTGTCAATCCATGCTTGGAAGATGTTGTGTTAATGTTTAGGAACATTTGGAAATGCTTTGAGAATGAGTTTTAATGGTTTCACAAAGTTTTGGGAAGTTTGGAACAAATTTGGACTTGAAAAATGATGTTTTTAAGCAGTAATGAGCTGTTCTGCAGAAGCCGGATCGATCCGGCCTTTTCGCGGATCGATCCACCCTTTTTCGGGGACATTCTGCTTGAAAATTAGTGAGATGGATCGATCCGCCCTTTTCGCGGATCGATCCGCCCCTATGAAAACAGACTGTTAGCTTTTACGGAAACAAGCATAACTCTCTCTACAAAACTCGGATTCGCGCACCGTTTTTTGCGTTGGAACCGGGACTCAAAGATCTATCTTTTGGTATAAAATTTGCTATATCTTATTAATGACCATTTTGCTCTTGGGTCTGATTTGTGCCAAGAAAGCTCTTTTATGGAGTCTAACACATGTTTTTCTTCATGATTAGTGTATGGTTTGGAGTGTGGGCTTTGTTACACGTGTCCTAATCCACCTGGGGCGGGTTGGGGTGTGACAGAATTACTCACAAACTATGCATTGTCACATTTTTTAAGGAGAAAAATGGAACACCACCAAATCTCAACCCGCTTATTAGCGTAATTGTGCATAACAATGGGTAAATTCTGTCAATGTTTTTCACAGAATGGGGTATTTGGATCAAATTGCTTCAATTAAAACTGTAGGGACCAAATTGACCCAATTGAAACAAAATGGACTAAAATGACACAATGACCAAACTTTCAGGGGTATGTTTTGTATTTATTTATGTCAGTCCGTCACTTTTTTAACAGTGAATTGACGGAGGGGGTCTAAGTGATACGCACTTCAAACCTCAAGGGGTGTATGTGATATAATTAAAACGTGAGAGGGTCTATGTGTAATTAGAGCAAATCTCAGAGAGTCTAAATGATATTTACCCATTTTTAAAACTATCAAAGGTACCTTCTTCATCTTTTTTTATTCTTTTTAAAAAAAAAAAAAAAAAATTGAGTGAAAACAACTGCCCCTCTTGATCCATATAGGGTTTGCCACTACTATAAATTGCGGACTTATATGTAATAAAAGGTACTCCTAGTATTAATAGACCACTCAAATGCTTTGAACCAAGTAATTTAAATTTACAAAAAAGACTTTTTGAAAAGAAAAAAAAAACACAATCGTTGCTGGATTCCGCAGTGTATAGGTTCCAAATCTTCAATGTAAATTTAATCACCTAATTACAAATTTCCATTACCGCAAAAGAGTTGCTAATTGCCAAATTTGGCAATTATTTATAGCACCTCATTCACTTTAGATACTTTTGGGGGTATGAAAAATGCATGGGCATGGAATGTGGGACCCAAACCCAACATCATGAGCACGTGGATTGGGCTGGACACTTGCTATTGGACAATAAGATAATCCAACGCCAGCAAATAAAGGGAAACAATACGTAAGAGTAGTGAAACCTTTCTCTAGCAAAATCATTATTGTTTGGACTTGAGACAGATGATGTGAGTTTGTTACATTAAATTGATTTTAGGGGGAATTATTAGAAAACCCTCAAAGTAACTCTCATAAGTTTCAAACTCTAATTTGTTTGACCATTTGTTAAAAAGGACAAAACGAATCTAAATTAGTGCTCATACGGTATAAACGGCGCACCATAAAAAATCTTGTGCTTGAATTCAGCCCCCACGCTCGCCCCACGCGCCCGCCCACGTGTCGCCCATAGGCTGCTCGCACCGTGCGAGCAGCGTACTGTAGTATTTCTAATTTCGAAAAATGTTTTTAAACTTTAAACATCCATAACTTTTGACCTATAACTCCATTTTTCGCAAATTTTATACCGTTGGAATCGTGTCGACGAGAGCTACAAAACTAGTACCATTGTTGATATGTTTTGAGAAAAAAAAATTTCATGTTTTTATATACATGAATAATAAGTGAAATTTCACTTGATATACATAAAATATTAAGTGAAATTTCACTTAAAATGTCAAGTGAAATTTCACTGAATACATGAAAAATATAAAATGAAATTTCATGTTTTACATACATGAATAATAAGTGAAATTTCACTTGATATACATAAAATGTTAAGTGAAATTTCACTGAATACATGAAAAATATTAAAAGCTCTCCTTAAAACAGCGCTAAATTCAAATTTTGGAAATCTCATAAACTAGTTACCAAATGAATTAACATGAAATTGTGCTTTAAAAAAAATAGAAGCACCAAAATGGGGGCTAAACTAAGCCTTAATGTTCATGTACGAGTTAAGTGAAATTTCACTAAATATTCATGTAGGCATGATGATTTGTTTTTTGTTTTTTTAAACAATGCATATTTTGTTAAAATAAGCAAATTTCATAATCAATTATAAAACACAATTTTTCAACCAAAACAAATGCAGGAATTCTTGTTAAAAATCGTATTTTTTTAAATTTATTGTAGATATGTTTTGAGAAAAAAGATTTTCATGTTTTTACATACATAAATAATAAGTGAAATTTCACTTGATATACATAAATATTAAGTGAAATTTCACTTGATATACATAAAATATTAAGTGAAATTTCACTCAATTCTAAAACTTTTAAAAACTCTCCCCAAAAAAGCCCTAAGTTGCATTTTTGCAAAGCTCATAAACTAGTTACCAAATGAATGAACATGAAATTGTGCTTTAAAAAAGGAGAAGCACCAAAATGGGGGCCAAACTAAGCCTTAATGAGGTATCAATGACTTTATTGTTATTCGTCTTTATTTAATTTTTTTTTCCTCAAAACATATAAATTTGGCATGCATAAATATTAAGTGAAAATTCAATGAACCCGTACATGCTTTCTTCCTGAAAAACTTGAAGTTAAACTTAACATTCGTATACTCGTTTAGTGAGATTTCACTTAGTGGGTTAAGTGAAAATTCACTAACTATCCCAAAGGTCGATAGAAAGAGTTTAATGTATAATTTGATACTTTGTTAAAAAGTCCTCAAGTGTCAATTTAAGTAAAATTTCACTTAATATTCATATACAAGTTCAGTGAAATTTCTCTTAATATTTTTATATGCCAAGTGAAATTTTACTTCTTTTTTTTTTCTCTTTCATATTAAACAATGCATATTTCCTTTATAAAAAAAAAAATCAAATTTCACAAATCAATTATAAAACATAGTTTTTCAATCCAAACAAATGCAAAAATTCTTGTAAAAATTCACTAAAACTCTCCTTAAGAACAAAGTGAACATTCGGTTTTTTTTTTCCTCACATCATATCAACTTGGCATACGTGAATATAACGTGAAAATTCAATAACCCATACACAAATATTATGTGAAAATTTTATTAGGTTCGTCTGAAGCATAATGTGTAAAAATAAGAATTTTTTTCTTTTGCTCAAAAGGTATCAACAATGGTACTAGTTTTGTAGCTCTCGTCGACACGGTTCCAACGGTATAAAATTTGTAAGAAACAGAGTTGTAGATCAAAAGTTATGGAGTTTTAAAGTTTAAAAAACTTTTTCGAAATGGACATTATATGGTACAGCCACTCATACGGTGTGAGTGGCTGAAACCAAAAGAAAGCGCGCGTGAGTGAGGGAGATGGTTACACGAGATTTTCTATGGTGCATGCACTTATACCATGTGAGCACTGACAAGATTCCTTTTGTTCTTTTTAAAAAATGGTCAAACCTTTTGGAGTTTAAAACTTATGAGGGTTACTTGTAAGGATTTTCCAACAATTATCTATTGATTTTATAATGGAAAATGTTAATTTACTTATCCTAAAGCGTGTGCAATTTTTGATTGAGAGCATTTTTATTCATTTAAAAATTAGTTTATCAATGCTTATTTAAGTCTTTTCATGGTCAATGCAGTGAAATCTAAGCTTAATATTTAATTCTAGATCCTATTGTATTAACTAATATAATATTTGGATGAACATTAATGGACCAATTTTTTTTACGATTATTCCAATACTATCATTATGTATAGTTATCAGAACTGTACCTGACAGATCCAGTAATGCAACCAACTCAAATGTTGGGAGAACTAATTGTACTGCTCAATATCTTATTTTTGAATATAATAATTATATCATAGTTTTAATAACTTTTGTATCATAATATTCTCTAAAAAAAAAAATAGATAATTGTTGGAAAATCCATACAAGTAACCCTCCTAAGTTTTAAACTCTAAAAGGTTTGACCCATTTTTAAAAAGGACAAAAGGAATCTTGTCAGTGCTCACATGGTATAAGTGCATGCACCATAGAAAATCTCATGTAACCATCTCCCTCCCTCACGCGCGCGTTCTTTTGGTTTCAGCCACTCACACCGTGTGAGTGGCTGTACCATATAATGTCCATTTCGAAAAAGTTTTTTAAACTTTAAAACTCCATAACTTTTGATCTACAACTCTGTTTTTTACAAATTTTATACCGTTGGAACCGTGTCGACGAGAGCTACAAAACTAGTACCATTGTTGATACCTTTTGAGCAAAAGAAAAAAATTCTTATTTTTACATGTTATGCTCCACACGAACCTAATAAAATTTTCACATAATATTTGTGTATGAGTTATTGAATTTTCACGTAATATTCACGTATGCTAAGTTCATATGATGTGAGAAAAAAAAAACCGAATGTTCACTTTGTTCTTAAAGAGAGTTTTAGTGAATTTTTACAAGAATTTTGCATTTGTTTGGATTGAAAAACTATGTTTTATATTTGATTTGTGAAATTTGATTTTTTTTATAAGGAAATATGCATTGTTTAATATGAAAGAGAAAAAAAAAAAGTAAAATTTCACTTTGGCATATATGAATATTAAGTGAAATTTCACTGAACTTGTACATGAATATTAAGTGAAATTTCACTGAACTTGTACATGAATATTAAGTGAAATTTCACTGAACTTGTGCATGAATATTAAGTGAAATTTTACTTAAATTGACACTTGAGCAACTTTTTAACAAAATAAGTATCAAATTAGATCTTAAACTCTAGAGAGTTACTTCTAGCAACTTTTGGAATAGTTAGTGAATTTTCACTTGACCTACTAAGTGAAATCTCACTGAACGAGTACACAAATGTTAAGTTTAACTTCAAGTTTTTCAGGAAGAAGGCATGTACAGGTTCAGTGAATTTTCACTTAATATTTATGTATGCCAAATTTATATGTTTTGAGAAAAAAAAAATTAAAAAAAGACGAATAGCAATAAAGCCATTGCTACCTCATTAAGGCTTAGTTTGGCCCCCATTTTGGTGCTTCTCCTTTTTTAAAACACAATTTCATGTTAATTCATTTGGTAACTAGTTTATGAGCTTTGCAAAAATGGAACTTAGAGATTTTTTGGGGAGAGTTTTTAAAAGCTCTAGAATTGAGTGAAATTTCACTTAATATTTATGTATATCAAGTGAAATTTCACTTAATATGTTATGTATATCAAGTGAAATTTCACTTAATATTTTATGTATATTAAGTGAAATTTCACTTATTATTTATGTATGTAAAAACATGAAAATCTTTTTTCTCAAAACATATCAACAATAAAGTTAAAAAAAGACGAATTTTAACAAGAATTTCTGCATTTGTTTTGGTTGAAAAGTTGAGTTTTATAATTGATTATGAAATTTGCTTATTTTAACAAAATATGCATTGTTTAAAAAAATTAAACAATGTTTTTCATGTACTCAGAGAATTTTTACTTAATATTTATGTATGCCAAATTTATGTGTTTTAAGAAGAAAAAAAATTAAAAAAAGACGAATAGCAATAAAGACATTGCTATCGCATTAAGGCTTAGTTTGACCCCCATTTTGGTGCTTCTCCTTTTTAAAGCACAATTTCATGTTAATTCATTTGGTAACTAGTTTATGAGCTTTGCAAAAATTGAACTTAGGATTTTTTTTTGGAGAGCTTTAATATTTTTCATGTATTCAGTGAAATTTCACTTAACATTTTATGTATATCAAGTGAAATTTAACTTATTATTCATGTATGTAAAAACATGAAATTTCATTTAATATTTTTCATGTATTCAGTGAAATTTCACTTGATATTTTCAGTGAAATTTCACTTAATATTTTATGTATATCAAGTGAAATTTCACTTATTATTCATGTATGTAAAAACATGAAATTTTTTTTTTCTCAAAACATATCAACAATGGTACTAGTTTTGTAGCTCTCGTCGACACGATTCCAACGGTATAAAGTTTGCGAAAAATGGAGCTGTAGGTCAAAAGTTATGGACGTTTAAAGTTTAAAAATATTTTTCGAAATTGAAAATAATACAATACAATACTCGCACGGTGCGAGCTGCCTAAAAATGATGACGCGCGCGTGGGGCGCGTGGAAGCAGTGGCCGGTTGTGAAATTGTGCTTGGAAGATTCTATGGTACGCGCACTCATACCGTGCGAGCACCAGCTGTCAATTTTTTGTCCTTTTTGGTAAGTCACTTACTAATTTGTACTTTAACTTAATAAATGGTGTACTGAGGTCCTTTTTGGTAAATGCCCCAAAAAAAAAAGGAGTATATAGCATTTTGTATATACTACCTCTGTTCTATTTTATGTGTCCATATTGGGGAATCCAACTATTTAAGAGCATCTCTAATGGGGTTACCAAATCCACTACCAAAGTCATAAAATGATAGTTCATCAAATTTAACCCACTCCAATGCTAGGCCAAATGCTCTACCAAAAAATGACAAAGTCATTTACATTGTCAAATTTGAGAGTTCAAATGACTTTTGTTAAATGAGGGGCCCCCACGAATATTTGCAATACCAATGGATATATTTTGTGCTTTTACTTTTATACCATTCCAAATGTCTATAAATAAAAAACTTGAACCCAATTTTTATATTGTGCTCTCTTGTCCAATTTTATTATTTATTTTTTTTCCCTTACACTGGTTGGTTGAGTGTCACCCAAGATCCAATTGTTGGTAACTTGCAGTCACAAAATAATTGAGTGTCTCTATCTCCATGATTATGTATTATTATTATTATTATTATTATTTTTTTATGATTAATGAAAATGTTAAGTTCTTGTTGAATTCATTAAGCCATAGAGATTCATAGATTAACATTTAATTACAAACATGCATACTAGCATTTAGCAGTATTGTAGGTGAAAGTTGAGAATGGTAGGTGAAAGTTGACTAGGAGAATGGTATTTGACCTAAAATTTGGTAGTTTGGATGAAATCTACCATTGGAGTAGTATTGTCAAAATATAGCTTTTTGGTACTGTAACAGTGTCAAATTATAGCTTTGAGATGGAAAAAATAGCTTTTTTGCATTGGAAATGCTCTAAGGGGACAAAAAGAATCTACACCTACTTTTCACAATTGTCCATAATCATTGCACTTCTTTTTTTTTTTACTATTTTGTTTTGGTGTTGATTGTAAGGAAGAGTAGTTTGGGAAACTAAGTAAAATTTGCATACTAATTTAGGAAAGTGGACAACAATTTTGGGATACCAAAAAAAAAAGATGGACACATAAAATGGGACGAAGGGAGTATTACAGTAAATTCACGGTGTTTTAGTGGCAATAATAATGTATAGATAAGCTTTCTCACCTTTTTATGATAAATATTTTGCGTAATTTTTTAGACTAGTAAATTAAAGTTAATTGTTTCAACCAATTAATTCAGTTGAAAATTGTACAATTTAGTTGGTTTATACTGTAACAATTTTTACCAATTCACACAAGAGAATCAAATCGAATGACCGATCGATTGCACGGTCCAATCAATCGAACTGCCCTTGTACTTATGGTTTTGATAACCGTGAACGTCATGTAGTAGGATAGTAGGCCCTTTAATAATTAACTAAATTAATAGTATTAAAAAATAAAGGTGGTAATCAATTATCCAACTGGTTTTTAGCGCATAATATACACACTAGTATCACAATCTTAATTTGGTTGCTCGAGGCTCCAAGACTTTTGGATCTTGTCGTCTTTGGGCTTCACATTGCGTGAAAGAGCCGCTGGCCCAACTTTTAAAGTCACCCTCACTTTGATACCATGGAATGGAGGTATGATTACTGCATTATTACTCTGAAGGTTTTCTTCATCACCTCTTGACCCCCAAAAACTTTTGATTTTAATATGTACATTACAAAGTAATGAATTTAGAATTTGGTGTTGTAACTAAAGGTCTCAAGTTCGAATCTCAAGGGGGTGGCCATAGGTGATTCATCCGGACGCCCCGGTCTCGTTGGATTAGTCGAGGTGCGCGCAAGTTGGCCCGAACACCCATGGTCACCAAAAAAAAAAGAATCCAGAGTTTTGAATCCTATATTTGATTCTCAAATGCTTGTAAGTTGTATCACGTGTAGTAATATATGGTATCATCAATCACTGTGACAACATTTAGTATAATTATTATGCCATGTGAACACAACATGTAGCCTGGCATTGTCACTCTGCGCCCTATTGACTTCACATCTCATTAAGTGCTCTTCGACGATCCTAGATTTCGCTGAATGACCTTCAATCTCATTAAATGTTCATCGACTACATCAAGTATCATTAAACACTCCTCGTATATCTCAAATTTTGTTAAATGCTCCCGACTATGTTCCGGCCCTAAGATGACAAAAATTGTCCGAGGCCTCAAGCGAACTTTCAATACTAAGTTTCATAGAAATTAATTAGAGAGAGAGACAGAAAAAAAAAGTCCTAAAAATTGAGGTCTCTGTACTAAGTTTTATAGAAATTAAAAAGAAATTAGAAAAAAAGAAGCCTAAATTAGGCCTCTATATTATGTTTCATAGAAATTAGGAAGAAATTAGGGGGAAAAAAAAAAGGCCTAGAAAATGAGATATCTGATACCCCTAAAATTATGGGCAGTTTCCAACTCAAGCTAGAAGACTAATGGAAAGTGCATCTATTTCCTAATCCAATTGGGAAACCTCCACAATTAGTGTCAATCAATCCTAATACAATTAGGAAACCTACTTGATTGGTGTCAATCACACCCTAATAGGATTATATTTCCTTATCCATGTACGAGTAGGTCTCTTACATCTATAAAAGAGACCACTCACCCCCCATGGAGGGGGCCAACTCTTTAGTCTACACAGCACCTCTACAAAATTCACCATTATATGCATACACCCGGCCGGTATTACTGGTAGTGCCGCCCCTCTTTGTTGGCTCACCAAGCCCGCCGGTGATCTGCTAGTGAACGTGCTCATACACACCCGTGGACGTAGATACCTTCATTAACAGGGCCGAACCACATACAAAAAATAGTCTCTCACACACACTCTCTCTCTCTCTCTCCTAAATTGCTCTACTTTACTCTTACCAATTTTTGGCATCATCAATATCTATACTAAGTTTCATAAAAATTAAGAAGAAATTTGAAAAACTAAGACCTAAAAATGAGGCTACATGCAATTGCTTGACCGCATGAGCTCATGGCCGACCCTGTGTCCACCACTTACCAACCATCCTTAGCTTCTCTAAACTCTCTTGACTTACATACTAACTACCTTAGTCTCTTGAAAGATTCTTAGCATTTACCACATACTCCAACCTCCACCAAAGACTTTTTCCCTTTTTGCTCTTTCTCACACTCACACATTGGGAGTACTTTGGTTCTCACTCAAGCCACATCTTCTCTAAGATCCATCACTTATACTAATCACTTGCACTAAACTGCTTGCAAGTTATACCTCTCTTGGTCTCTGCATCTCTTATCTATATCACTAAAGAACTCACACATTCTTAACTATTATACCAAATGATGTGTCAGTAAAAAAAATGGTACTATATGTCACGACATGTAACACATGATAAAACATTTAAGAAAAGCATTACTCTTTCATATATTTGAGAGAAATCATTTATTGGAAGTCTTCAAATTGTCTTTCATACAATTGAGAGAAATCATTTATATCTCTTCAAATTGTCTTTACATACTATAGTTGGGGAAAATTGACCTGGCTCCGTCCTGTATGGAGTATATTCTTGGCATAGAAAAGACATTTGTCTATTTGACAATATAAATAAATAAATTAATTAATTAATTAAATTTATATCTTAAATTTATTTCACCCATATAGAATTGAGACTGATTGAAATAACTTCTAATAAAAATTTGCATTACCACCTTATATTCTCAACCTGTCCATCTGACCAACAAAGTCTAAAGTACAAAGTACCTAAATGAGTGACTCATCTGAATTATTTGTTGGTGGCTTGCAGATATATAGTTGGAGAATTTATTTATTTATTTATTTATTTTGATTTTGTGATTCTGCTGGGTGGATTAGTTTCGTTTCTCCTGTGAAGGTTTCCTATGTTATTATTTTATTTTAAAAGAAACAGAAAAGAAAAAGTCTTCCCTTATAAAAACAATTATCAGTAAAACCAAAAAAAAAAAAAAAAATGACTGTTTGGCATAGCATAAGTGTAATTAGTCGTACAACCTTAGTCGTGAAGAAATTATTTGGGGGTGACAGTTGTTGGGGTTATATCACATGTGGGATCCTATTAATTTAGGGATTGTGATTTGGCTAGATTCCTGTTGTGATTTGGTTTCCTTTATAATAGAGTTGTATTACTTGTCCAATAAGTAATGGGTTTCAAACTCTCTATATATGGATGTTGTATAGGAATTTAGGAGAGACTTTGGTGTACCAAGTTGGGGGTCTCCCCTCATGGGGGTGCATGGTCTAGGGTGAGAGAGATTAATCATTGAGGTTTTCTGTGAGGGGTGTTCACAGCGTTATATGGATGTAAGGTAGGGATGTGTATTTCTTTATCTCTATGATTTCTCTATGTTACAGTTATTAATTGTGTCAGATTCTTTGGGGTATTGAGTGGGGAGAGTACAAGAGTTTTGTATTTGGGTTATGGGATTTTATTCATGTAACTTGTACCATGTTTTCATCAAAAGGGAAGAATGGATCTCTCAGGTGTGGACATAGGCAGGTGTTTGGCCGAATCACGTAGAAATCTGTGTGTCTTTTATTTGGTGTGCATGTTTAATTACTGTTCATGTGTATGTGTTTATTGGGGGAATTTGGTTCCGCATGTTAAATTCCCAACAAGTGGTATCAGAGGTATGGTTGCCAGATCATGGTGACAGAGGCGCACAGTGATAGTGGAGATTAGCAGCACGGTGGTTAAAGATAATACATGATGAAGAAGAAAAAAAAAAGAATTGGCAAATCGGTGGAAGTAGCGTGACTGTGTGTGGGACACGTCCGATGTCATCATTGCGGCACACGAAATCTCGGCGGTAGTGGCCATATGACTTGGCTCAACCCTGTCATGTTGGTGTAATTAAAGTTAAGGGTCTTGGCATGAGATGTGATATGGTGTGGTAAGGTATACCAAATTAAAGTTTTTGATTGGTTAGAATTCAAGTGGTTAGTATGAATAGCTATGTTACTTGGAATTCGGGTCGGAGATGGTTCCTAAGGTTTTCAGGCGCTGCGGATTCACCGGTGGGTGCAAATTTGCGATATTCTGCATGAATTGAGATTATTTTTCTTAGTGATAGATTCTATATATATTGCAGCAGGTTGGGATCTAGGGCCGAAAAATAATTTTGATGTTACTATGATTGTACCATGTTGAGTATGGTGGAGAGGTTCTCATATTCCACTCATACGGGCATTTCTCTTGGGTTGTTAGATTCCGGGTACGGTAAGTATGTGCTTCTGGAGAAAATAATTTGATGGGTTCCAAGAAGACGGGGACAGACACAGGCGCAATTATCCGACATAGGTAATTGTTAGGATACTGCAAGTAGGAACATTGATCAAATATTTTTGGAGCATGTTCGCTATTTGGGTGGTGTGATATTGATCCCAAAGTTGCGAAAAAATCTAATAATGTTGCTGAAATCACACACAGCAGTTGAGAGAAGTGTGGATGGTTTGTGTTGTCTGGTTGGTAGAGTTGTACTCCCAAGTCTTCGATGAAAAATTCTTATATAAGTGAGTGCGTGGATGGTTTGTTCACGGTTCAGACGATGGTGAGGGGAAATCCTGTTGGGGAGAAAGAGGGATCGAGGCTCTTCTCTAGTGGAGTTAATGCTTATAATTAACTTGGGGCAACAACACATGTATTGGTCGCGGTTTGACGAATCGGAGGTGTTGAGACCATATTGATTCGGGGTGTGCATGTTGGTATGGAAGACGGTCAATGGCAAACGGTTACAAAGTCGTCAGCTTTGTGGGTGCTCCAGTTGAGGGGGTGCTGATCATGTGTGATAAATTGGTTGGACAGTTTCCCCACAAGTGATAGAGGGGGTGATTGTTGGGGTTATATCACATGTGGGATACCATTAATTTAGGGATTCTGATTTGGCTAGATTCCTATTGTGATTTGGTTTCCTTTATAATAGAGTTATATTACTTGTCCAATAAGTAATGGGTTTCAAACTCTATATATATGGATGTTGTATAGGAATTTAGGAGAGACCTTGGTGTACCAAGTTGGGGGTCTCCCCTCATGGGGGTGCATGGTCTAGGATGAGAGAGATTAATCGTTGGGGTTTTCTGTGAGGGGTGTTCACAGCGTTATAGTGATGTGAGGTAGGGATGTGTATTTCTTTATCTCTGTAATTTCTCTATGTTACAGTGATTAATTGTGTCACGTTCTTTGGGGTATTGAGTGGGGAGAGTACAAGAATTTTGTATTTGGGTTATGAGATTTAATTCATGTAACTTGTACCATGTTTTACTCAATAGTGAATAATGGATCTCTCAGGTGTGGACGTAGGCAGGTGTTTGGCCGAACCACGTAGAAATCTGTGTGTCTTTTCTTTGGTGTGCATGTTTAATTACTGCTCATGTGTATATGTTTATTTGGGGGAATTTGATTCCGCATGTTAAATTCCCAACAACAGTAACACCATATCGTATAAGCCTCTCATGAGTTTTTTTTTTTAGTACTTCTCAGGTATGAAAATTGCACTTACCTCTCTTATGCTATTGTTATGAATCATTAAGGCTTAGTTTGGCCCCCACATGGCTTTTTAAAAGTAGCTTATGAAATTTGTTACTAAGTTGTTAGATAATTTTATACAAATGAGACACTACCATTCAAAAAGACATCATGAAACCAAAAAGCAACCTTGAGCTTTTAAAAGCTCTCCCCATAAAAACCCTAAGTTCAATTTTTACAAAGTTTATAAACTAGTTACCAAATGAATTAATATGAAATTGTGCTTTAAAAAAAGAAAAGCACTACAATGGGGGACAAACTAAGCCTATGACCGAATACGTACAATATTTTCTCACAAATTAATGGGCTTTAGTGAACTCATTATTGGGCTTAGGCCCAAGGATTTTAGATACTGCATGTCTCATATTCCTACAAATAGGTACACTTCGACCCAAACATTTGTATAAAAGATATCAAGTTTAAGAGTGAGTTTTTATTAATCCTATCCTTTACTTCACTTATATGTGACTTCTACAAGTGTCATTTCACTATGGGAATATGTGTAGACTAATGCTATAGTTTTTAAATTTGAATTTCAACTTCGATTACCAGGTTAATAAGCCCTTATATTATAACGAGACCGGTTTAATTTTCATGTTATTATTAATTTTTTTGTTTTTAGTGGAACAGTTAAAACAAGTTCCTATGAAAATTAGAAGTTGTTTTAAAAATCAACTATCTGGTATTGTGGTTCATAAGTAAACTGGTTCTACAAATTCAAGTGTGTGGTAATTGAATATTTTTGGCACATGAGTCAAATATATCTCTTAAAAAATCTTTGATGTTAAAAAAAAAAAAACTCTTAAAATTAGTTTTTTGTCAAACCAACACGATCTTTGTTCTCATAAAATTAAGATAAGAAAAAGTGAGAATTAGGTTCGGCGTATTTGGGAGTGCTAATAACAAGATTCGGTTCGGACCAAGCCTCACTTTATACGGTTTTTTTATTATTTTTTAATGTAAACCAGTATTATAACGGTTTGATAAAAAAAACCAGTTCTTCGGACAATTTTAAGACAACATGGACTTTGTAAGTCCGCATATCTAAAAATAGTTACACAAACTTGAAACTCTTTAAAACTGTTTCTTTTTTGAACCACAAAACTGATTCTTGTGTTATCCAGATGATTAGTCATTATTAGTCAGTATTAATAAAAATGGTTGTCTTGATTTTTTTCCTAGAGCAACTTGGAAGTTAGTTGGAGAACATGTTTAGAACCAGACTGTACTTCTGTTTTCTTTGTTAAAACACACACACACACACTCAAATGCACTTCGATGTGAGAAGAATTAAGATGGAGTTTGAAAATTTTAGATTGCTTGCTTAATACAAGAATTAGTTCTGTGGTTCAAAGAAGAACATCTCTAAATAGTTATGAATTTGAGTATAAAGCTGCTTTTAGGTACACAGAGTCCGTGTCTGACTTAAAAAAATATCCCAAATATTATTCTTTATCAAACCAACATAACACTGATTTAATAAGAACCAAATAAAAGTGATGCTTAGTTTGAATCTTTTCATCGTTCCCAAACAAAACATTGTAAAAAAAGTAAACTCTGTGAGTACCCAAGAACAATATTGGGAATTGAAGTGGAAGTGGAGGCTCCACTTTCAAGTCCTTCAAAATCCTACAATAGGGCTAAAATGTATGACTGCGCAATAATTTTTGTGGTTTTTTCAACAACTATTCCCACATGTTTTGAATTCTCAGATACAGCCTTATAGTTTCTTCTCTAGTAGTAATGATGATTCTTGAGTGGAACTTTTTTGCCCACTTGTTGCTGATTGGGATAAAATAGGATTAGGAAAGCCTTTAGCTAGTGACTAGTGTGCAGATGATATATTGCTGAGGTTGTTGAAATAACTTAGCCAACAATTCATCAATTTGAATAAGAGGCTGTTTGGTAACGCTGCAATTTTCGGTTTACAGTTTTTTAAATTTTGAAAATCGAAACTAGTTTTGGTTTTTATTATAATGAAAAATTGAAAACTGAAAATCAATCATTTTTTTGTTTTCATTCTCTAGCTCAATTTCATTGTTGTTTTTAAAGAAAGAAAAACGACAACGATTACCAGTTTTGATTTTACTTGTTTGGTAATCGTTGTCGTTTTTCTTTCTTTAAAAATAGAAAATAGAGAACTGAAAAATCGTAACGTTACCAAAATGGATGTGATATATGAATCAAAAACGAAAAGGTGTAAGCACAAGAACACCAGGTTTTACGTGAGTCACTCCAAAATTAGGGTTACACCCACAGAACTGTTGAGATTTCACAATGCTAAAAGACCAAAAAAAAAAAAAAAAAAAGATCACAGAGTACATCAATAGCCTCTTAAAGAACATAACATTAGGTTTAAGTACTCCACGAGAGTGGAGCTAAGTGTGCAGTTATCAGGCTCCACACAATATACTAAATGCACACGTCTATTGATAATCAAGCAATTAATATCTCACTCCATTTCTTTAACCATAGGTTTGAAAATTTCACTGAGATAAGCTCAGCAAAAAGGTTTCAGGGGTTAATTTCACGAGATTGTTAGTTTGAGTAGTCTTTTTTTTTTTTGGTAGGATTAGTTTGAGTACTCTTTTTAACTAATTGAGTGTCGATTGTAAGGCTTAGTTTGGCCTCCACGTGGTTTTTTTAAAAATAGCTTTAATGAAATTTATTAATAAGTTAAGAACATAACAGTAGGCCGGCCCAAAGAACGCCAAAAGTCCACCGGGCTCAAGAGGTAAAGGTCGTGTGGTTCAGGAAGACAAGGATGTTTACACGGATGGCGGAGTCCGATTGATGAAGTAAGATGTGTGTAAGCCAATCGGGCAATATCGAGAATGGAAGCCCGATTGAAAGGCCGAACATGGATAAGGCTCGTCGGGCATAGAAGGGTATGAGCTAGCGTCAGGCTAAGCCCGATGGAGGATAAGTGCAGCACGTAGAATAATCGAACACCATATCTGACAAAGATGATAAAGGCCAGTTGTACGAGCTCGATTGGCTATAGGCATTCATGAAGAAGTCATCGGACGTGGAAAGCGGTGCTGATAACTGTCATGACAACTGTTATTTCTACTAGACAATCTGTATAAATAAAACTGTAATTAAATTAAACTCACACTAAGTAAGATGAACAGAAACAAATATATTGAGAAAGAATCCGAGCCCAGTGAATTGTTTCCTTAAGACGAATTTGCTCCCTCTCGGTGCACAAGGTTGATGAACAAGCGTCTCCCAAGATAGAACGGATTTTTCAATTCTACAGAAGTTGTACTTCAATCTCTAGAATACAGCGAACACAAAAAATGTATAATACTCGAACACTATGAAATGATATGTAGTGAGAGAGAGAGATTAATTTCGTGCTGATGAAATGAAGCCAGAGGAGAATATATAAACAGTCTGGTGACTGTTCGAATCAACACATCCAAACAGAGCATTGCAACTATTGGAGTGGTGACTGTATGAAAATACACAACCAAACAGAGCATTGCAACTGTTGAAGTTGTGACTGTACGAAAAAACACAACCAAACAGATTGAGAAAAGAAAAAAAAACTGGAAGGAAATTCAAATGAATTTTCTCCAAAAAGATTAGTTAATCTTCAAACAAGCCCAAGCCGAGCCGGTCGGTCGGCGGCGGCGGCGCGCGTGTGGGATAAATCCTACAAAGGCCTAGGTCCTCCCCCCTTAACAAAAGTGGGTACCTGTAGACACCCTAATTTTGACCGATCGCCGAATTTAGGAGAGTGTCACCTCCATATCCGATGATGACAAGGACTGAAAAAAATTTGAAGTATTCCAAGCTCTTCAGAAAGTCTCCAAAACGCGATAAAATTTCACAGAAAGAAGAAAAATACCAGGTATTTAGGAGAATTCAGGTATAAGACATGACTTTTGGAAAAAATCTTCAAAAATAATTTGCTTTGAAAAGAAGGAAGACCTAAAGAGGGAATCTTAGCTAAAAACGGCACACGGCAAACTACCGCGGCACTCACTGAGAGCCGCACGGCAGTTAGAGAGTGCCGGTCCGGCATTCACCAAATGCCACCAACAATTTCTGACTGCCGTTCGCTTTTTAAGTCTGTATGTTGCAGTGCAATACGTATGCGTATGCGAATAAGAACAAAAAACTGATAAAGTAAGACTGACAAAAACGCGGCAATCCATTAATTGCCCCGGCATTTGATGAATGCCGCGCGGCAGTCACACAGTGCCGCGACGGCAGTCATGAACTGCCGCGGCAGCATTCACGGACTGCCGCTGCCGCGACAGTTTCTGAACTGCCGCGCTGGGCAGCAGTCTGCCTAATTTCAGAGAGTACGCATTGTACCACCAAATGAGATAATTACACCTGTTTTTGCTCCGAAATTCACCAAAAATACCTGATAATTTTGCCTATAAAAGAGAAGGGATCTTCCTTGGAAAGGAAGAGGTGAGAATACAACAAGAGCTACCCACTATATACAACATTCATCACTTCACCAACATTTTTTGAGAGAAAAGAGAGTTGAGAGAACTAGAAGAGCTTGGAAGATCTTCAAAGAAAAGAAAACTTTGAGGATAATTTGGAGGTGATCCTCTAACCATATATTATTTGTATATTTTCTCTTTCTTTTGAAACTCTAATCTTAAATCCTTTTGTTGTTTTCTTTGTTTGTCAAGTAAACTTAGGAGCCTTTGCTTCCAATTCCTTCTTCTATTTCTTTTTGTTTATGTCCCCTTATTGAGATTCTTGGAGATCTTCAATATCTCTCTTGAAATCTCTTGAATATGGTCTTTTGAATCCCATGTAAGCTTATGCTTCACATGGAAGTCAAAGTTTGATCATCATTTTATTTCATAAACAAATAGATGGATCCAAGTCCATACTCATGACTTGGGTCCTCTAAGCTTGAGTTTTCATGGAGTCTCCTTATATTCCTTGAAAACTCATGAGTTTTAGTCATGTCTTCACCTCCAATGGCCATCAAATGGTAGGAGGAAGTGGTTTTGAGTCCAAGCCCATCTCAATGGTTTAGATTCTTTCTCTTGAGACTTCATGAAGTCAACTCATACTTCACTTGAAATCTACAAATGTGAAGGTCTTTAGCCTCCAATGACCATCAAATGGTAGGAGTAGTTGTTTGGTTTAAACCCAACTTCATGGTTTAATAGTTGGAGTTACCAAATAAAAATTGAACTTGACAAATGAAAATAGTGAGTTCACAAACTATTTTTGATCAAAGATTTTTAGTTCGAAATCTAACCGTTGAAATCAAGTGAAACCAACGGGAAAGTATCAATAACACAATATCCCACCACTGTAGTTTTTTGTTTTAAGGTGGTTTTATGTTTAAAATGGTTTGGTCATGAGTTCTTGTGAAGTAACAACAATCTGCCCAGAATTTCAGCACAGCAACACTCTCTCGAAATAAATAAATCGAGGTTTTAATAAAGTGTTTGTGACCCAAAATAATTTTTTCTAAGTAGATTAATGTGTTAGGAAGTCACCCTAAAAAGAACAAAGCAATTCTGATTTTTTTACTATTTTTAATAAATCGTGCAAGAATTCTGGACATGAGGTTGTAAAATGCTGAGTGATATCTATTGTTTTCCACATTCCTGGAGATCTAACCGTTAAAACCTCGATTTTCTTTTTGGATTAGAAACTAGACTCACAAAGGCATAACATATCCAAAAATCATTAAGATCCAATCATTGGAAGTATTTTATTCCTATTTTTGACCGTCTGATTTGCTCTCTGTAATTCATAAAAACTGCTACTATTTTTGTCTAATCTTGTTTATTTCAACTCAAATAGTCTCCTAAATGTCTTAGGACTCAAATCATGTTTTGAATAATGGTAATTTAGTTTAAATCCAGAGGCTAAGTGATCCAAATTAGTTAATAAATTCATATCTCATTCTTGTTCATATTCTTGTATCCATTCATACATGTCAACATTCATAAGTAGGACTTATCTCTTGTCTAAGTTGTATCTAATTAAACATGACTTAGGATCAATTATTCTTGATGTTATATCTTGCTAACCTTTGTTTTGTAGCGCATTTGAGGTACAATTTCCCAACCCCCCTCTAGTTTATTGCATTCTTTGATTTTTATCGATTTTTCGACTTAATGCGCGACACCTTAGAATTAGGTTTTGCCTTATATGCTTATATGTGATAGAGACCTTTTTCTTAGGATTTCTACTCTCGCATGCATTACACGTTTAACATCGCTGCTGGATCCCGGGTAAGTTCTCTTGTTTCTCATTGCATATCATGATGCTTGCTAGTTGAATTATGTGATTTATGAATGATATTTTACCATTAGCAGTTTTACACCCTTTTGACATGCTTGTGGTATGTATACTTATATTTATATATTAGTTGAGGGCATGCTTAGATTAATAATTTGATTAAAAAGGATGTTGAGTAGAGGCCTATCGAGAGATAGGATGAAAGGGGGTGTTTTAGTCCACCGGGTTCCTTCCCCTTTCATTCCATAATCCCCGGACCCGGTTTATCTTTGGTTTCGCAAAAGATCAGTTTTCTTTTAAATGGTTTCTTAATTTTCCTTTTAAAAATTAAGTGGCGACTCATTTGTTTTGAATTTGAAATTTTAAAAGAATTTTAAAAGAAAAGCTGTGGGTAAGTCAAATTGCGATATCCACAGTACCCCAAAGGGGCATGCCCCTTAGTTGGCTTCCCTCTTAAATAGACCCTTAAGCTCTTTGATGTTTTTCCTATGTGGGACAATCAAGGTTTCCCACATTTTTCCTCCTTCACCAATGTTTCACATGGGCCACTTTGGATGACAATTTCTCATTCATCCCTTATTGGATTTCAACATGTAAATATACGGCGTTCATCTCCTCACGGAGGAGAACGCATTCCAATGTGGTCCCGCCCCTAAAGACGTGTGGGACCCACCTTAAATTGGAGCCAAAGTTTACATAAAACTTGTTATTTGAAGTCCAATTTTCCAACAACAATGTCATCCTGATTTTAAGGAAGCAAAGTCTGTTTCGGAAAGGGATCTAATCACGTCCAGATGGATTTAGAAGGCTAGTCCCTAAAATAATGGAATTGATTCAATCAAGATCGCAATAAGGGAGGTAATGGAGATTAGGAAGGAATCTGCAATCAACCAACCAATCAACCCGTTTGGGGCGCGAGTCAAAGAGTCCCTGCCTTATTAGAATTCTTAAAGGCCGTTATAAATATATAAGCAGGCCAAGATGCAAAGGACTCCGCGTCATTCTCGAAAAACAGCATTCAACAGCGTTCAACATAGCATTCAAATATTTATGTTCTTGTTATTTTGCATCCATAGCAATAGGTCTCTCCCTTTTGTTATTTTCTCGTTGTTTTTCTTTCTTTGAACAATCAAAGCCTGTCCTGATCTTGTTATATGGAGTTGTTTATTTTTTCCAAACAATTAATAAAATCTGCATGTTTATTAATCGTTTGTGATTGTTTACATAGTAAATTGTTACGCTATTTGGCTTGTGTGCGTCAGTCTAAGAATTTTGGATAAGGGTACTTTCCTACTTGCCCCACACAATCATATTTTAGAAGTTAGATCTAAAGCCTTGAGTATCACTCACTCAAGCAGATAGAAAATTAGTTTGCACACACACACACACACACCGAGCCTATTTGGCTCTGGCACGCCCGCGCAAATTACAGCAAACAACCCCTAAGTTCAATATTTGCAAAGCTCATAAACTAATTGCCAAATGAATTAACATAAAACTATGCTTTAAAAAAAAAAAAAGCACCAAAATAGAGACCAAACTAAGCCTAAGATGTTTGCGTATTTCTGGAGTTTGCCTTAGTCAAACATATAAGACCATCTCCAAGGGCAAACCATCAATTGATACATCAAATGGGTGGTTTGATGGGTCTTAGGCAAAGTTGTTGTGATGATTTTGATGAGTCACTCCAACCCTTACATCAAACCTTTGTTATTTTAATATATTTTATTCTTTTATCTATTATTTATATTCTACCCATGTTATTGTACTTTGTGATTTTATAGTATTGTTTATTGGCAATATATGACATTTTCTAATTAAAAAACTAAAATATTATTATGTGTTTTTTTTTTAAAATTTTTAATGTGAATAAACTTTATAATTCAGGATCTCTGATAGCTTCATACCGTATTTTAATTTTTCTTCTTGAAGACTCAGATAGAGAATCATATATAAGTTAGCGTATGACAAATTGGAAATACTGTCATATTTTGTATTATAGTGCCTGTGTTACTGTGTAGTAATGCTTCTGTTTTTTCGTCTATGCCGCAAAGGGGATTGTGTGATGTTTGATTAAAATATTGAAGAATAAGATTTGATGGCATGCTTAAATTGCAGCATTGTTGCTGTGATTTAAGGAACCCAGCAACTTTGCTGCACTATTTGATGTGCCCGTTGGAGCAACAATTTCTCTACTTTCACAGCAACTTTGCCTTTGCTGCAGTGGTTGCCTCAGGGTTGGAGATGGTCTAAAACTTCATAAATTTGGCTTTAGAGTGCATTGGTCATGCTGGTGTCCTAAGTCAGCAAAACATGGCCTTCGCTAATAATTAAAAGAAGTGAAAAATGTTAAGTGATGAAAATCATTACTAGATACAATTTCCTTTGAATAAAGCTTTCTCTAATTATTATTGCGTTTGAGTCTGAAAAACACAATTCTAGGGAGCAAAAAATAGTCGTTGAGTGTTTGGTTTTCCAAACTAGGATGGCCAAACGTGGTTCTAGGTGGTGCAGAACTCAGATCATAATAAGCAGTACTTTGCCTGCTTCTGAGGATTGGAGATAAACTGACCACTACACATGACTGCAAATTTCAAAAGCTGCCCCTCATCTTTTTTCTTTATTACCATAAATGCCCTAATAATCCAAAACTTGCTTCCTCTTCATGTGATGCTAATACATACGACTATATGAGAGAATCTTATATTCTCAATATAAATAAATATAAAAAGTAGTACTATATTTCAATCATTTATTACAATATTTAATAAATTAAGGGTAAATTACACAAACTTCCCCTTAGGTTTACCTTAATTACACGGACCTTCCCTCTTGTTTCAAAAATTACACAGACCTCCCTCGAGGTTTGTAATTAGGTAACAAAACGCCCCCTCTCCTAATGGTCCGTTAGTTTTTTTTTACATTAGCCTCCCCTGAAATTACAATTAGCCCCCCTAATATTATAAAATTATCATACTAAGCCCCATTTCTCTTATATTTTTGTTCTAATTATAAAATCCCTCCTCCCTCCTATGTTTTTAGGATATTTTTTTTAGCATTAATTTATGTCATCTACACAAAATACATATAAATAGGTCCAATTTTTTTTTCCCCAAACAAACCTCTATCAAGCCCCCCATGAATTAATTTTCTAGATCCGCCCCTATCTCTATGCTTCAAAAGTGGACACTTAACCCCCTGTGATTGTGGACTAAAATGGAATTGTTATGATTTCACTCAAAACTGACAAAAATTCTAAAATTGGTTAAAAATGTAAACACTTAACCCATTTTGTGATGTTAATTTTGGGGTTAACGCTCTTTGATTGAAATCATAACAGTTCTGTTTTAGTCCACAATCACAGGGGGTTAAGTGTCCACTTTTGAAGCATAGGGACAGGGGCGGATCTAGAAAATTAATACAGGGGGGCTTGATAGAGGTTTGTTCTGGGGGAAAAAAAATTTTGGACCTATTTATATATGTTTTGTGTATATTTTGTGTAGATGATATAAATTAATGCTAAAAAAATTAACCTAAAAACATAGGAGGGAGGAGGGATTTTATAATTAGCACAAAAATATTAGAGAAATGGGGTTTTAGTATGACAATTTTATAATATTAGGGGGGCTAATTGTAATTTTCAGGGGAGGCTAATGTAAAAAAAACTAACGGACCATTAGGGGAGGGGGCGTTTTGTTACCTAATTACAAACCTCGAGGGAGGTCTGTGTAATTTTTGAAACAAGAGGAGAGGTCCGTGTAATTAAGGCAAACCTTAGGGGAGGTTTGTGTAATTTACCCATAAATTAATTGTTAGTAATGCTAAATTGCTAATACATATGAGCGTATATATATATATCACTAATATATAAATATTATGGTTTAAGGGCATAATTGACTTTTGTATATTCATAATTTCATTTTACTTTTTTTGGAACCATACATATCCATAAACCATTTTGACAACTTAATCACTTCCACAAGATATCAATCAAACACCTAAACCATAACAAGCAGTTATGTTTTTAAGCAGATCTATCATTCACGATCAAAATCGCATAAGCACAAATACAGACAAACGGATACTTAATCTTTGTCAACATGTCTTTTATTCAATAGGTACTTAGATAACGGGATTGACTCGAAAGAGAAGATGCTCGTCAAATGCCATGTATCAATTTCTCAATCGGTACTCTCGATATACGTTAGTTTGACAAATAACATGTTCTTGAAGCTTTTTAAAGCAAGATATGAACTCTTATATACAACCAATGACACAAAGACAAACTACCTAAAACTACTCTTTTCGGAATTGCAAAATCGATTTCTATGTTATCCAAACAACTTCCAAAGTTAATCAATACTGGTGGGTCTGTTCTTTTGCTTTATGGTTCATAAACTTCTAACTTTCGGACTTTATTTTGGGTGGGAATGAAGGGAACTTGTTTTTGCTCTTTATGGGATATTGGGTAGTTAGATGTTGCAAAGTAGAAAGAGAAAATATCTATTTTTATTGAATTTCTTTCATTGGGACCTTGAAAAGTGAATCAAACCAACTTGCCCAATTGTCCAAATTAAATTACCCACGTTTTCTCAAAGGAGATGGACCCTCTAAAACCACCCATCCCTTGCTTTTTGTTTTTGTTTTTTTGTTTTTATTTTTATTTTATAAATTCTATAGTGATTGCTTTTTCCTGAGGGAGACTAATCAGACTATGCACACAACACAATCTTCAATAAGAATGGATTAAGACTCTTTGTATATATGGTATAATCAAAGTTTAATAAGAAATATGTGTACCATTGGTAAAAGATACTTGTTCTTTGAAAAGAGATACTTGTATCTCTCAAAATCACAATTAATTTTGGGTACAAGTATTTCTTATCAAGGAACAAATATTTTCTACCAAAAGTACAAACATTTCTTATCAAAACCACCTAATTGTACCATACAATCAAACTACTTAATTGCATAGAAGTCTTAGCCATAAGAGCGACTTGAACGGGTAGACCAGATGGCCTGCAAATGCTAAAATTGACATGCCAAATTTTGATTTTGTCATTTTATGTGCCAAATATGGCATATCAATTGGATCGGGTCATTTATTACCCAGTCAATTTTTTAGGGTGTGGTTTGAAATGTGTGCCTAACATTTCTCTATGTCAAAAATTGATGTGGCAATTGGCATGGACAACCGTATGTCAAAAATGACATCCCATAAAGCTACTGCCAAATGAGTCGTTGGATAAAAAAATCGATAGATTCTCCTCCATTTAGGGCCTGTTTGGTTGTCCCTTCAAATTGAATCGTTCCATTCAAATTTTGTATAGAAGGTAAAGGCAAAATTCATCGCCATGAATGAATCCATTTACAAATATGGGAGATTTCACCATATTTCTTCTTATGATGTAATTTGTTCATTTTTCTAGAATACCAAAATTCATGATTGCAAGCCTCATCTTTGAGACGAGCATCCGTTTTCTAAATGAAACCATTCATGCTCTTCATCTTTTAATATAAAATTGTGTACGGAAACATGAATGGAATTATTTCATTCAAGGACAACCAAACAGGCCCAAACAATGGCCGTAACTTTTCATGGTAAGGTACCTAGGGTAGGGTTTGACATATTATTAATTAATGTATTTGACATATTAGATATGGTTTATCACTAATTGAAATGTCCAATTCTAATATGTCAAATTGTCACATAAGCCCTCAAATTTATTTGCCATACCAAAATTTAGCATTTTAGTTGGAAATGCTCTAATTTGTCAATATATATGCAGTTTTTTTTTTTCCCTCCCAACGAATACATTTTGCTCCCAACAGATATATTCAATAAATTGACCATTTTGCCACTTAGGAGCGGATCTAAAAAAATCATTCCAGGGGGAACTTGATTGAGATGGAAGTGTACGGGTGTTCGCCCCTGATGTTTAATACATATTTTGTGTATATTTTACATATTTTGTATATATATTTTATCATTAGTACAAAAAAATAAAGGGGCAATTAGCAATTAAACCAAATTAAGGAAAGTATGGTGGTTTAAGTATAACTACCAAAAATATTTGGAACAAACCCCCTCCTTGGTGTTTTTGACCATACTATCCCAATCATTCAAGCAAAATATCAGTAAAGGGACAGAAAGAGCGGGACAAGGTCATAATAGCATGCGATCGACGTGAGTGAGTACCATGAGTGCAATACCTGAAAATTTTCAAAATCAATCTCAACATTTCACTTTCTGAATTCAAAATCATCATCAACATTCAACATTCAAGTAAAAATCTGAAGTTTGGAACTGAAGAATCATTCAAATCCGAAGAATCGAAACCCTAGGACTCCATTACTATCTGATACGATTTCTTCAAGCTTCCAACTGAAGAAACATCATCACCTTCATACAAAATGGGCAGAAAAGGTGAGCTTTAAGCACTAGTATTTGTTCGATTCAAACGCATTTTACGGTTCTATTCTAGATTTTGAAGAAAATTTATTGTCGAAAAAATCAGAACTCCTCAAATATCTATGAACACTGCTTGCAATTACTTCACTACATATCAAATTTTTTTGTAAAATCACAATATCATTCTCGTCCTCGAATTATTTAGGAAATATGTTTCATCTAGACCTAAAAATGACAGAAAATAATAGATCTCATTCCATCTATATGAAATTTTTACTAAAAACCACATGAGCTTGATATTATCCATATTTGTGCAGATTATGTTGTGAAATTTCACAAGTTCATTTATATGACAACATATAACTGATCATCTTGGCATTGTTAAACTTAAATGAACATCAACATCACTCTATCTGAAACCTAACTTGGTCTCGAAATTTCAAAAACTTATATCAACACGTTTTATAGTTGTGAAATTTCACATAGTCGTTTTGTTTGAAAATCGTACTTGTTTTCGGTTTATGTATTAAAACTTTTTCAATTTCACAAATTCAGTAATCATGTTCACATAATGTCAAAATGTTGATTAGTTGTAAAATTTTCTGTCAATAAAGCACGCTTGTCTTCATTTTCAGTGTATAAACTTGTAAAACTTGAAAAATTCATGTATCACATTCAGATTAGAATCACAGTATGTCAAAATGTTGAATACTTTTGATATTTCAACAGCTAGTCTCTGTAGTTGAACATGTAAAATTGTACTAATTAATTTCTATGATCACATTAAATGATCACATTCAAATTATAAACATAGATTGTGAAAATGTTAAATACTTGTGAAATTTCACAACTATTGTTTGTGTCAAAACAAGGCTTGTTTTCAGTTTCTGTAAATGAAATTGTAAAATTTGAAATATTCAGTGATCAAGTTCACATTATAAACATGCCATCATTTATGACACAAAGTGATCATGGTCTTATACTTAACATATATTATTAGATCTCTTCGACATGGATAACCCTAGAGTGAATAATGCAATTGGAAAGCCCATGCTGAGAGAATTACATTGTAGCTTTGAAGCTATTAATTGAGATACTTCTGCAAATATTTTGATGATCTGCAGTTCAGTCCCAGGGTGTTAGATTATTAGATCTCTTTGACATGAATATAATATATGAAGAAATTAAATTAAGTTGGGAAATTTCACAAATATTTTTAATCCAAACTTCAGGTAGATAAGAACAGACTCTGTAGGTCAGTCCTTTTAATATGTATAACTCACAAATTATTTTTTGCATATTGCAGCTATTGCAAACAAACCACAGCGTCCTCCAAGTCCAGAAAAGCCACTACTATCATATCGGTGCACATTTGTTGGAATGGTATCATTCATGGAAACTATACAGCTGAAGGAAGACCATATTGAAGAGCTTAAAAAGACACCATTCTGGTTCATATTTGAAGCATTGATCAACAAGAAAATAAAAAACCCAAGCAAAAAGGATGGACTGTCTGAAAGAATAATTGAACAATACAGAACATCAGACAGAACATTTGAAATAGGACCAGATTTTATACCAATCACTCCCAAAGAAATAAAGCTCATCTTTGGCATCTTCTCAGGGGATAAAAGAATGAATTTGAAATACAACAAAAGGAAAGCCACACCATTTGTAAGAAGAAGATTCAGAACAGCAACTAGAATGACTGCTGACAACATCAAAGCTGTAATTACAAAGGCAATCCGAGGAAAGTCAACAAATGACATTGAAGATGTTGCAAGACTCATGTGCCTACTTCTATGTGTCCTTGTCCTCTATACAACAAGTGGGAGCACTGCCAAATGGGGGTTTATAAAATACATTGAAAACATCGAAGAAATGAGCAACTACGCATGGGCGGAATCCATTCTGTCCACATTGCTAAACTCAATTGAATCATCATATGGAGATGCTTCTAAGGTTACAGGATGTGTGATGATCCTACAGGTATACATTCCTCCATACAAAACAAATAAAAAATAAATAAAAAAATGTATGCCATTTTCTCACTATTATTGTTTTTGAATACAGTATTGGCTCTGTGAGCACACCAATGTCATAAGACCATCAGGAAAGCGTAATGGAGCAAGATTTCTGAGATGGAATTTGCTAAAGTTGAACAGGGCACTTAGAGAAACACACTTGTTAGATATTGATCCAAAAATGGTAAGTAAACAAAAAACATAATATTAGCAGCCCCAGAAATTATGATAAATTTCACAACTTTTTGATTTGGTCACTGAATTGTTCAACATATCCTTATAGGTTAAACAAGAAGAACTAAGGACCACAATGCATGACGTAAAGGCTTATGGACAAATTATGTGGAAATTTCTTCCAAGTTCATCGGACGATAACGACCAACACACTTCTGATGAAGAGACAGAACCAGAAGAGAGTCAGGAAGACAGTGAAGATGAAGATACAGAAACAGACTCAGAATTTGAGGATCATGATGCTGTCCATTTGGGGTCCGACAAAGAAACAAAAAGAGTGGAGAAATCAGTTGACATTCCTACCCCGAGGTTTTATAAAATCCACGACCAAATGACAGACACTGATGAACATTCTATAGAGATCATGGACACAACAGAAGATGATGTTGATATGGTAGATGTATCAGACAAATCATTGGATTCAAGTACTGTACCTGAAACTCCAAATCCTGAATCAAGCATCCCATTCTATCAAGAACGTTTGACTACCTATTCCCCAACTCCAGAATTTGAGAAGAGATTTTCAAAAATAACAGCATCTATTCACCCAGATAGACTGACACAAGATTCAAGAAGTCGAGCACTGCTCAGGGAAAATGAAGATCTCCAGAAAACAATTGAATCCTACATCAGAAATGAGCTGAAACAGAAGGAGCAAATAGCATTGAAAGCCCAAAAAATCAAAGCCTCCTATTACAGATTCAAAAGCTCAACCATGAGAACAATCTGCTCAAAATTGAGATAACTACCAAGGACTCAACAATCTACTTAATGGAACAAAGCATGGAAGTCAAAGAAAATGAGTTCAGGAAATTGGTTGAACAAGTTGAAGAATATCAAGCTCATACCATTCACCCACCATCTCCAGCAACACCTCAAAGTCAGACAACCAAAAGAAAGATACTTGAAGACAAAATGGCAACACTGAAAAGAAGGGAAATAGCTCAATCCCTATCTTTCCAAGCCAAGATGAAAGCCAAGGATGAACAATCATGCTGCTGCAACAGAAGATTGAACAGCAAAGCAAGCAAATCCAAGATTTGGATTTTGAGATACTCACTGTCAGCAAGTACACACAAGAGGTACATATTTTCTAACTTAATCATACGAACTGCAGAACCATCTTAATATCTAAATTGAAACTAAAAATTTTTGGAACTCTATTCAAAACAGGACCAACAAAAATATGAGGATGCTGAAGTTCATGTGGAAGGAGATGTAGCAGAAAAAGAAAAAAACTTGGAAGGACATTTGGAAGAAGTAAATCTGCAAGCAGATATCGATATGCATGGTCCACAAGTACTGCTCAAACCCACAGAGGTATAATTTCGATAAATTTCTGAACATGTGTAAATTTTTTATTGTGATTGCATGTTTAAAATAAAAACTTATTCCTATGAACCTAAAATTTACAAAACTGCTTGCCAAAAAGTAAAAAAAAACTAAATTTTATACACGTTTATCCCTCAAATGATCATTAAAAAAAAAGCTTCTTATATACGGGGGCGCTGCCCCCGAACCCCCATTAGGGTCCCCAACTCATTTCAAACAAAACAGTTGTTTAACAAATAAAATATGTACATGTAAATATGCTTCCCTGAAAAAATGACAAAAGTTGATAAATTTCACAACAAAAATTTATTTTCTGAGCGACAAACTTTTAATCGCAGTTTCAAAAACTTCAACTTCTAAAATTCATGCTGTTGAAAATATATCAAACATACAATCTTGTTGAAAAAATATACAATAGTGAACTTTAAGACACAATGGATATTGAAGATAAATTCCTTGCCATTCAGATGGATGTCCAAGAAGAAAAGATGAGTATAGGAACAGAAGCTAATATCATACAAGATGTTACACAAGAAATAATGCATGACAGTACAACTGAAGAGCAGTCTGCTGCACAGGCAATCAATCCACAAGTGCAGCTTAATTCCATGGAGGTATGTCTCTATAAAAACTTATTTTTATACATATTTGTCCCTCAATTTTCACAACACTTGTCTTTTAAAAAAATATGGAATAACAGTTTACATTGTCCACAACTACTACTCAACCCCACACAGGTATAATTTTGATAAATTTCTGAACATGTATAAAATTTTTATTGTGATGCCATTTTTGCAATAAAAACTTATTCCTATATACCTAGAATTTACAAAACTGCTTGTCAAAAAGTAAAAAAAAAACTAAATTTTATACAAAAGAAGACCTCTTATATACAGGGGCGCTGCCCCCAAACCCCCATTAGGTCCCCCGGACCCCAACTCATTTCCAACAAAACAGTTGTCTTACAAAAAAAATGTGTAGATGTAAACGCGTTTCCCTGAAAAAATGACTAAAGTTGATAAATTTCACAACAAACAATAATTTTCTGAACAACAAACTTTTACACGTAGTTTCAAAAAATTCAACTTCTAACAATCATACTGTTCAAAAGATGTCAACCATACAATCTTCTTGAAAAGATACAATAGTTAACTTTAAGACACAATGGATATTCAAGATAAATTCCTTAACACTCAGATGGATGTCCAAGAAGGAAAGATGAATACAGGAATAGAAGATGTTACACAAGAAGTAATGCATGACAGTACAACTGAAGAGCAGGCTGCTGCAGAGACAGATCCACAAGTGCAGCTCCATTCCATGGAGGTATATCTCTATGAAAACTTATTTTTATATATCTTTGTCCCTCAATTTTCACAACACTTATCTTTTAAAAAAAAAAAGATGAAACAACAGTTTACATTATCTACTTGAAAAACTAAATTAACTTGATAAATTTCACAAGATAAATAAATATTATCAACAAATAACAATTTATACATATGGATATTAAACATAAAGCTCTTGTAAATCAGACGGATCAAGAAGAACATAATGGCAAGCCTGAATATAAAAGTAATCCTGACAAAGATATCTTGCTGAGCTCATTGATCCGAGGAATCAAGAAAAAGATCAGGAAAAAGAAGAAAGAAAAGTGCTTCCTATATGACACTTTGGAGAGGCAGAAACAACAAGCAAGGGAAGAAAAACGGATTGCAAAGAAAGTGGCTGAAAAGAAATATGGCAGAGAAACATCTAAAGATACCAATGAAACACCAATTGATGTGGAAGAAATCCCAGAAAAAGTGATGAAAATACCAAGAACAGAAGTCTTCAAGCTGCTTACTGAACATGATCAAAAACTTCTGGACCTCATTTTACAGCTGCAAGGACCATTGTAAGTACAATTACTACTATCCAAAAAATAATTTCATAAATCATGTCTCTACAATATTCATCTATCTTATTGTTCTATTTCCCAACAGCACGGCAGTATTCAAGTTGCCAGGATTTGTAGACTCAATCAATGTGGCAGACATAATCACGATTTTAGAAGAGACCTCTCTTTCGAATACAGTAAATCAGACTTTACACACCTCCATTCTTTTCAATTTAAAAAACAAGTCATTCTACAACATATCACTAACACATCTCCATTTTTTACAAGATAATAGAATGCTATTCAAAGTTACTCATGGACAGACAAAGTAAAGGTCACTTTCAGCAGCATGATAATTCCCAGGCAGCAAATTCATTTGTTTTCGGAAGCTTATGTCTGGTAAGTAGTCTACAAAACTAAGAAAAAAAACAACAATATAAATTTCATACAAACTACACTTATCATAGCTCCAATCAACTTTCTTAAACAGACATGGGTTCGCAATAACGACGTCCAAGGCCTTACACAAAATCTGGATGCCTACATGAGTAGAGAAAATTCAAAATTTTGATACAAAATTTTTCCCCTACTCTCAAAAGGAAATTCAACAGTAGCAAACCACTGGACATTGGCTGTTTTGGACGAAGAGGAAGCAACTTGGAAGTTCTATAACTCACAACAACCAAGAAACAAAAAAGGAAAAGACCCTCATCTGAAAGACATGAAGCTAATGGTACACATAATACATTCAATATGTCATATATCTAAAAAACTGAACCATTGAATATTACTAACAAATGCTGCTATTATTTGTCAGAAAAACTATGTCGAGAATTACTGGAAAGGGAAAAAGTCTCATCCATCAACTTTGACAACACAGGAAGTTGTAATACCGTTGAAGCAAATCCGTAATACACCGCAACAGAAGTCAGGCTCGTAAGTATAACTAATGCATAGCTCAAAACTCAAATTAACTCCTACACTAATAATTTATAATTCTCAATAAAAACCTGTCCTAATAACCCTTTATTTTTTTTCCCTATTGCAGACTTGACTGTGGAGTTATCATCTGCTACCTTATGAAGAAGATATTCTCCAATGAAAAAATAACAAAGGAGTGTGATGCCACAAAGATGAGAGCATAGATGATTACAAAATTTCTACAACAAAAGAGATCATCTTTGTCAGAATTGCTGAAGAGAACAAACACTGACGAACCATATCACCATGCATAAACCTGAGAAATTTCTAGATACTTTTGGAAAGATACATTACATGAACAACTTTTTTGTTATATGATGCATAGTTAATGTAATATGATAGTATTCTGATAATTCTCCAAATCTCATGACAATGTGGATAATAGTTTACTGTGGATATTTTTGAAGTTGTTGAAAATGAAAAGAACTACATTGACTATGACTATGTATGTTGATAAATTTATCTACTTGTTTATAATCATTTACCTCCTCATAAAGAATGTTGACACACAGCTTAACGTTTACATAAACAAATGTCAACTCTCATGACAATATGAATGGCACTTTTCTGTGAATGTTGTTGAAAGCATTGATAATGAATATATCTATATTGACTATATCAACATATGTTGAGAAACTTATCAACAATTTGAAATAATTTACTTCTAGATAAAAAAAAAACAATTAACCATTATCAACAAAATCATATCACAATAATACATATGAAATTCTCATGTCAACAAATTACACAACTTTTCCATAACAAAACTTGGAAAACTTTTTTCAAATCTCATGACAATATGAATGGTACTTTTCTGTGAACATTATTGAAAGCATTGACAACGAATAAGTCTATATTGACTATATCAACATATGTTGAGAAATTTATCAACATTTTGAAATAATTTACTTCTTGATACAAAAACAGCAAAACACTATCAGCCAAAATCACATAACAATCATACATAAGAAATTCTCGTTTAACAAACAGGTCACATATTACACAACTTTTTCACAACAAAAGTTGAAAAATCAATAAAAAAAAAAATCAATTACAATCGAACAAAAAACATATTGAATAAAACTATCTAAAATATCACACTTTGACATCAGAAAATCACTGTTTGAGCAGATCCAGAACATGTTTGACACATTAAATTCCAAGAAGAAGAAAAAAAGAGTACTGTATAGAGCTTGAGAAATTTCTCAACAAAATAAATGTCGACAATTCAGAATTGAAAAACCAATCCAAAATACTATTTATAATTCCTCAGAACTACGAAATCAAATCTTCACAATATAAAATCCAAAAACAACAACGAAAAAGAGAAAACTATGTCTCCAACCAATATGCGCTAAGCTATAAAATCTATACAAGTCTTCCGATTATGCCTTGCCCTTTTTTCACACCGACCACACGTTAATTCCCGAACTTTCTCTCCTCGAGACGGGATTCTCTTACTTTTAGGCCTTCCAGGTAACTTTGTCTCAACTGGCGGAAGAATGGAACCATCAACAATAGTATCATTACCAATGCTAGATGTTGAAACAGGAAAAATAGAACCTGAGTAGCACTTTGCATAATATTCAGAATAAAAGTAAGGCTCAATATAATCAATTATTGACTTCCGAGTAACTAGAGAACTTTTCAACAGCACCACTGCAGCATGTGAGCAAGGAAAACAATTGTGTTGCCACTGTCCACAAGAACATACCCGCAAATTGATATCAACAAATATAGAAGGATAACAATGTACTTCAAAAATGTCCTCATTTGCATTGCTAATATTCCAAGTCCTACCCTCATCCAATGCAGCTTGCAACTTTGTTTCCATGACTGGACAAAGAACACTGGACCATTTCTTGCACTCGCTTCTCCTCTTTGCCATAACTTTCATACTGGACAATCTAATCTCATCCATCATACTCGTAATAGGTAAATGCCGTGCTTCCAAAATCTTAGAATTCCATGATTCAGCTATATTTGAACACATATCACCATACCTCTGTCCCTTAAAATAGGCATGTGCCCACTTCTCCGGTGGAAGATCACGCAAAAAATCTTTCACCCTCTGTCCACCTTCAACCAACAATGACTCTAATTCCTTGTGAAATCTCTCAGCATCAGGGGCATATGCACATAAGCTGAACTTGAAAACAATCCGCTCTCTAAAACTTCCCCTGACACCTCTAAACTTATCACGCAAATTAAATTTCAAATAAAATAAGCAATAACCATGAAAGTGCTCAGGAAAAACTGTTTTAACTCCTTCAATCAGGCCAGCATTACGGTCAGAAATGAAGGTTATTTTCCGATTAAGATCTAAAATCTTTCGCAACTCCTTTAAGAACCATGTCCAATTATTTGTATCCTCAGAGCTAATAGCAGCATACGCAATACTAAAAACACCTGAAACAGGCATCAACAAACAAAAAAATCAACAAAAAATTAAAAACACAAAACCAATACACTAACAAATAAACCACATAATATTTGAGAAATTTCACAACAGTCATTCAGCAACACATTAAACCTTAATTAAACTGGAATTTAAACAACTACAAACGTAATACAAAACAAAATACCTGTGTTACCATCCTTGCATGTCGCACCAAGCAATACTCCTTTGTACCTACCTTTCAAGAACGTCCCATCCAAAAAAATCACAGGCTTAATCCAATTAAAACCTTGAATAGACGCAGCAAATGCAATAAAACACCGCTGAAAACGCCGACTATCCGGATCAACATCCAAAACTAAATGACTTCCAGGATTAGATCTCTCTGCCTCCCTGAAATACGATTTTAACTTGTCAAAAGATAATGAGTGGTCGCCATAAATTTCTTCCCTTGCATTCTCTACACCCAACCAAGCATGATGATACATGATATCAAGACCATAATCCTTCTTGATATCACCAATAACCTCAATGGGCTGCGTAAGAGGCTTCGAACGAACTTTGTCCATGATCAAACTAGTAACTAGATCTGAAGAAACTCGAGGATGCTTTGAACTGCGGATAACCAAACCACATGTATGTTCATTGTGCATATTACGTATGTAAAAAAAAACCATTAATGGGCTGCCTTGCTGCATGAATACGCCAAGCACATCCTTTCTCATCTGCAAAACTACACACTACTGTAACCCTCCCTTTATCGTTCTTAACATATTTAAATCGAAACCCAATCTCAATAGAATACTTGCAAAGTGCTTTACGGAATTCTTCCGCACCACCCTCAAACTTCTGACCAACCTCACGAATTTCACGCGACCATGCCGACCCTAACAACAATTTATCCTGATTAGAAGAGAAACTAGGAAGCAAATCTACTTCAGGCTCCATCCTTTATAATAGTCAACAATCCCACTTTCACCAACATCATCTTCTACAAATTCTTCACCACAACCCCCATCTAACTCAACAACATCAATTTCAACTCGATTCATATTAAAACATTTGACAGTGTACCTCATGTTACTAAAGTCTTCTTCACTGTCCAACATACAATTATCATGTCCAGGTAATCGATAACAAATACTAACAGATTCTCTAATAGCCTTAGCCCACCTCCCAGAAATAAAACTCAACAAATCAGAATACAACATTCCGTCACACATTTTCTTAATAGCAGTTTCACCTCTAAAACTGCACAACAATACCAACTGACAATCTGTGCTCACAATATTCATCACAATCGTATACTGCACCATCAAATACAAAAACAGAAAACAAATCACATCCATTTACAATAAATATGACAACTCAATAAAAACTTGAGAAATTTACCAAAACTTGTGAAATATGACTAATATTTCACAACACTTTCAAAATACCAACATCAGTCGGTCACCAACACATAAGAACTACACACAACAAAACTTGTTAAAATTCCCATACTATTTTCACAAAACAATTCCTGACAAACTTAACCAATTTCATACCAAAAAGAATTACATTAATAAATACCAAATAACTCGACAAGCACTTGAGAAATTTAACAAACTTTATACACAGAACAATAACTCATATTACAATACAAACACCCCTACACTAAGCACATCGATAAAAAATTGTGAAATTTCGCATACAACAAATTCAAAAAACAAAAAACTACATTCAAGTAAAATTTACAAAAATTCATACACCGAATAAATGACATAATCAATCGCTACTTAAACTTAAAAAAACACAAAAACAAAACATATTCGAACCAAAACAACATCGATTCAACCAAATCAATGAAAATTCAATAACATATTCAAATTTCGAACACATTGTAACAAAAAATTCAATCACGAATCAAATAGGCCGACATGCAATTCAATAGCAAAAACTTACATCGGAAACTGAAACAATGCCGAGCTGATAAACTTCAACCAAACGTCCTTAACTGTTTCGCGATATCAAAAACTTCAATCTCAAAATTTGAATCTGAAATATTCAATCAGAAAAACAATTAAGATAGAAATTTGATGAAACTTCAATCTACATTCAAAACTTCAATCAAAGTCTACTTAACTGCGATACTCTATAGCTGATAAAATTCTGCAATCTACGATGATGATTCTATGATGATGAAACGTAAATATAGAAAAATGACAATGATTTGATGCTGATTCTCCAATCTTCAGAAATCGTAATGTAGAAAATTAAACATCATTGTGCGAAAATTACTCCAATCTTCTACAATTGTAAAATAGAAATACCATCCTCCTTACACACGACACAATCAGAAGGGCATTAATGTCCAAAAAAATAAGGCTTTCAACTCAAACAGGATCTGTTATATCAGATTCCTTGCAAGCGTGGACTGTTCGCCATAAATTTCCATTTCTTGTGTTATTACCAAATACATTAGATAAACTAGGATTTAACACCAAATTTCCGAAAAATAAAAGAGAGGAGACTTAGTATGACAATTTATAATGTTAAGGGGGACTTTCATAATTTTCAGGGGGTGACTTAATTGTAACAACTTATTTTTTAGTACAAATCTATGATTTTTTAAAAATCTGGGGAAAACTTGAGCCCCTTTTCTTCTGGCGCCACTATTAGGTTATGCGAACACAAACTATTTGAAATATTCTTTTTAAATAAAACAGTGTTTAAGTTTGTTAAAAACAATGTTTACTATTTAAGGTTTAAACTTTTCTTTTTTATAAAACAGTGTTAAATGTTAAATAAAAAAAACAGTACAATATACTTTACTTTTAAAAAATAGTTTTAAAAAATAAACAATAATGCTAAGCACACAACACCAACCACAATATAAATTACAACCACGCTTTAAATACATGTACTTTGTGCTTCTCAAAAAGCGTAGGTTCTTCGTGAAAAATTCACACAATACATGATACATGCATTTAAGCATGTGTTGTATTTGTTTTTGTGTGCCTAACATTATTGATAAATAAAACGATATACTTTACTTTTAAAAATAAAATGGTGTTAAAACCAAAGAAAAACAATGTTTAAGGTTTTAGTAAAAAGTGTTAAATTACTTTATTTTATTTTATTTATTTGTTTAAAACGGACCAACCCGCTAGCGTGACCCAGCTCTCAACCTGTGAGCTCAATTCACGGGCCAACCAGTCAACCAAGCTTTATTTGTATAAAAATTACACTTTTTAAACTTTTCTAAACAGGACCTAAGTGTATTCAAAACACGGCCCTAATATGTGGTGCATATTTTGAAAAATAAATTGAAGGATTTTATTAACATGGGTACATATTAAAATTTTAAAAATGAAAATAAACATCCTTCATTCAAGTGAACATAAATGACTTGGATTCGGGGCCATGTCAAGGTGCTCCTATCTATAGGTGGCAAATGACAAATAGAGGCTGACATTATACATGTCCTGTCCCAATATTTGTCCTGACTCTTGTGCTCCCATTTTTTTTTTGGGTCCGTTTGATTTCAGTCCTCTAATGTGTTATTTTTTAAAAATAAATTCATTGTATAAGTCAATTTAGAAATCAGTTCCTCACCTATTTTGAGAACCAAAATACCCCCACTCCTACAATTAAGGGTTTTTAAATTTAAAACCCATATAACTCTCTCTCTCTCTCTATATATATATATATATAAGAGAGAAGAGTGAGAATTAACATAGAAATATTCTGCGAGAGAGAGAAAGAAAAGTGAGAAATTTCTCACTTTAAAATGCATCACAGAGTGAGAAATTCCTCAATAATAACATAATACGAAATTCTATATAATATTGTGAGAAATTCTCACTTTCAACAATAGTGTGAAATTTCTCAATTTAAATGAATCACTGACTATAAGTGAAATTTTTTGTCTATTTTGGTGAGGAATTTTCAAATCTAGAATTTTGATAGAAGTTCAATAATACAAATTTCTCATCCAAAAAAACAAAAATTTCTCACACCTCCACACAAATCAAATATACAAAATACTCAAAATGTGAGGGATGATGTGCCTATCAAGATGAACACCCTGAACTAGCATTTGATGATAAGTGGAAATGGCATTGGAAATATCGCCATTGCTGAGATGGGTTTGGATGAGACTGTTCCAAGTGAATGTATCTGATAGAGGAATTTCGTCGAACAATTGGTGGGTAGTGGTGGTGGCCGATGTCTTGAATTTAGATTTCGGAGGAACGAAGCGGCTATGAAGAAGAAAGTTAAGAGAGGACTCGATTGGGTTTTGGAGGGTTTTGAGTTCTCTTTCTCAGCGCTGTCTCTGAGGGAAGAACATTGTAATCTTGAATACCATAAAATGACCTCCATTTTTTTCTTCGAAACACAATCTAACTACTCATTGGTTTCTTCTTCTTATTATGCTTTTCAATTGCAGAGAATGAATAAACCAAATTCTATAGCAATAAGCAATTGTAAAAGTAAATAAATGATTGATAAATAATCATAAATAGTGAAATAATGCGAGAGAGAGAAAATCGTGCAATAACTAGGCTGGAATTTAGGAGTAAATCAAATTTAATCAAGTAACTATTATTGGAATCCTCTTTAACGGGGCGGTTACAAAGCCAAAACATGACAGATTTTAAATTTTATATAAAAATTGGTAATGATTTTAACTACAAGGGTATTCACGTCATAAACAATACAAAAATATTTCGCAAAGGGACAAATTTCAGAGTCATCCTTTGATTTGGGGATGTATTTTCATTGACACAATACCACTAGGACCAACCCTACAATAAATGCCTATTCAAGGACCATCTCCAATATTTCTATTTTTTTTTTTTGTTGAAAAAAATATGGTTCCCAAAAATTGAGGCGCCATCATGTCAATAAAATAACATGGTGTAACGAGTCTACTAAATAAATTCTCTATATTTAGGGGCTTTTATAAATGAGTAATGTTATGTTTTTCAAATTTAAATTTTAAATTCACCTCTTAAATAATGTAATAATGAGGGATCACTTCAATATGTTTCAATTAAATTTTAATAAGCCCACTGCCATAGCATTTAAGGTATATATTTGGAATTTGGATACGAGCTCTTTGTAAATTGGTTAAGAGTCATGTGAACATCTGAAATAGTAGAAAACATTAGTGTGTACTAAGAATCCGTTTATCTTTTTGATTTATGGATTAAAATCGCAGATTTGGAGACCTAATGCAGTTCACAGATGTTCGTTCACCAAATTGTGATGGAAGATCTTCAATTTTGGAGGAAAAAATTTGTGTTTGCATTAAACAAATAGGGGTGTGCTTGATACACGATTATGTACTACGAATGTGCTTGATAACACCACGTTATTAATCCTTGTTTAGTGCTCATTGCCTCATCAATCCACATTTATTGTCTCCACCATGCCAATGGTGTGCTTGATAAATACTATTAAGCACTGGAAATGAAAAATTATCAGTAATTTCTATTATTTTTTTATTGCGTTTGATAAAAAATTTACTGAAAATGTAATAAAAAACTTTTTAGCACTAAAAATTCCAAATTTATTTCAGTTTTTCAAACAGCATCTTAGTCTCCCTCCATGCCACGCATTGTCAATGTTAGACATGCCATTAATTAAGCAGCATGTTATCTCTTCACATCTTCCATTTTGAAAGTTCACATAATTATGTGATGGGTTAATTGCAAATTACACCCCTGTAATTTAAGGGTTGTAACAATTTGATCCTTATAGTTTCAATTTTGGCAATTTACACCCTATAGTTTGAAAATTGTGCAAAATCCACCCAATTAAAAAATAAGTAAAGGCACAATGGGAATATCACATTATTTCCGGCCCAAAAATGACCCTATGTACAGGCACGAACCCAAAAGTGTAGTTCAGTGGGAGCGGAAACTTATACGGGAGATCGGAGAAAACGCACCGACCCAATATATTTATTTATTTATTGGGGGATAGAAATAGTATAATTTTCTCTCTCTCTCTCTCTCTCTCTCTCTCTCTCTCTCTCTCTCTCTCTCTCTCTCTCTCTCTCTCTTTGTACAAACTAATATATCCCATAAATTTTTCACGAAAATTTGTATCATAAGCTTAATTTTTTATTTATTTTTATCAATTTCACTTTGATATTTGTGTGGCAGTACGTGTCCAGCTTTAAGTGTATCAGATCGTTTAAAAGATTATAAGACATTCGCATGTGGTTTAAAAGATTATAAGATGTTATCAAATTATTATAAGCTTTAAGTGTATCGGATTGTTTAAAAGATTATAAGTTATTTATGGGGTAAATTAGTTTGTACAAAAAATCACATAAAATTATACTCCGTACTATTTTTATCCAAAAAAATCTTGTGGGGGCGCTGTTCCAAAATCTCAGTACAAGCTTCTGGTCCCATTACACTCCTGGTTCTATAAATACATAGGGTAATTTTGGGCTGAAAATAATGTGATATTCCCATTGTGCTCTTGCTTATTTTGTAATTGGGTGGATTTTGCACAATTTTCAAACTATAAAACTATAGGGTGTAAATTGCAAAAATTGAAACTATAAGGACCAAATTGTCACAACTCTTAAACTACAATGCTGTAATTTGCAATTTACCCTTATGTGATTGAAATGTCGCATCATGTTAGTACGTGTACAGTATACTCCTTTGAGTAATATTTGGGGCACTAACAAATCTCACTAACACTCACACCTTAATGAGATTTAGTGAGATTTGTTAGTACCTATAATATTGTTATACCCCACAGTACTACTAGGAGAGAGATAGAGTATGAATGTGAGTATTAGTGAGATTTATTAGTGTCCCTAACATTGTTGTACTACTTTTTGTGCTTCCTTTCTCTTGAATAAGATAACGCATTCCCGGTTGAGGATTGTCAATTGTACCTTAAGAGTGTTGTCAACCTAGCAGTGTTAATGACTGGTTGACAGCAAACCAAGTAAATGCACAATGGGTAATACTATTCGCACTCCATTGATTATTAAATGCACTCTATAGACAGTACTAAGTTTATGGTATAACATGTTGTCAGAGTGATATCATTGGAGTGCATTAATTGATTTTTGGAGTGTGAATAATAACTCCCTTTCACAATAGTACAAGTTATATTAGCCAAGCCGAACCTGCTCGCGAGCTTTCTCACGAGCTCGTGACCTTGCTCATGAGCGCAAACGAGCCGAGCTTTCAAGTGTTCGCAAGCTTTTTAACGAGCTGTTTCGCGCGCTCTTTTAAATGATGTAGTTTAATAATAAAACAAACATTTATCAGACCTATTTACGAGATGCGCCATATTTTCTCTAAAATTATATAGTTTTATAATAAATATATATGAAAAAGTCACTATACAAGATCTTTATCAAACATATTAACGAGCATTTTCACGAGCCTGCTTACAAGCCTTAATCGATCGTGCTCACGAGCTTAATGTAAAAGTTGTGTGTGAAGTATTACTAAAAAAAACAGTATCTATTTCAAGAGAAGTTTTTATGTACCCTCAAGATAGCGCCTATGTGGCACCTCACACCCAATAAAATAGTGCCACACAGGATTATTGGAATTATTTAAACTTTTTACAATGGATTCTAACTTTAATTGTTTGTATAGAGTGCTAAGATACATAATACCAAATAGTATCTCACACCCAATCAAATAACACCACGTCCTACTTGGGTTACCCAAAAATTTCTGGTATTTCAAACTTCAAACATTCAAAGCACACTTCGCTTACTGAAAGTCTGAACCGAACAAAACAATATATTTTGCGTGTGAAATGCTCCAAATTATGTTCCCATTTTTGGGGTCTTCCTATGCTAGTCAGCTAGTGATACACTGATACCCCCACCCCCGGTCCACCCCGAGAACTTATTCACTGAGCCCGTCATGTCATGTCAGTATATAAATTACACAAACTTCTCCTGAGGTTTGCCTTAATTACACGGATCTCCCCTCTTGTTTCAAAAATTACACAGACCTCCCTCGAGGTTTGAATTAGGTAACAAAACACCCCCTCTCCTAACGGTCCGTTAGTTTTTTTTTACATTAGCCTCCCCTTAAAATTACAATTAGCCCCCCTAATATTATAAAATTGTCATACTAAGCCTCATTTCTCTTATATTTTTGTTCTAATTATAAAATCCCTCCACTCTCCTATATTTTTGGGTTAATTTTTTTAGTATTAATTTATATCATCTACACAAAATACATATAAATAGGTCCAATTTTTTTTTTTCCCCAAACAAATCTCTATCAAGCCCCCCATGTATTAATTTTCTAGATCCGCCCCTGTCCCTATGCTTCAAAAGTGGATACTTAACCCCCTGTGATTGTGGACTAAAATGGAATTGTTATGATTTCACTCAAAACTGACAAAAATTCTAAAATTGGTTTAAAATATAAACACTTAACCCATTTTGTGATGTTAATTTTGGGGTTAACGCTCTTTGAGTGAAATCATAACAGTTCTATTTTAGTCCACAATCACATGGGGTTAAGTGTCTACTTTTGAAGCATAGGAACAGGGGCGGATCTAGAAAATTAATACAGGGGGGCTTGATAGAGGCTTGTTCGGGGGAAAAAAAAATTTGGACCTATTTATATAGAGTTATATTTGGAACACTAACAATATCCACTAACACTTACTAACACACTTTATCTCTCTCCTAGTGGCATTGTGGGGTCCGCAGTAGACCCCGCAGTACCACTAGGAGAGAGATAGAGTGTGTTAGTAAGTGTTAGTGGATTTTGTTAGTGCCCCTAGCATTGCCCATTTATATATGTTTTATGTATATTTTGTGTAGATGATATAAAGTAATGCTAAAATATTAACCCAAAAACATAGGAGGGAGGATGAATTTTATAATTAGCACAAAAATATAAGAGAAATGAGGCTTTAGTATGATAATTTTATAATATTAGGGGGGCTAATTGTAATTTTTAGGGGAGACTAATGTAAAAAAACTAACGAACCATTAGGGGAGGGGCGTTTTGTTACCTAATTCAAACCTCGAGGGAGGTCTGTGTAATTTTTGAAACAAGAGAGGAGATCCGTGTAATTACGGCAAACCTCAGGGGAGATTTGTGTAATTTATTCTAATTTTAATTATTTACTTGCCTCTTATTTTGAAAGAGATCATAACAAGTGGTTAGTAGAATTTTAAATTTCAAATATGATAATCATTTGTCATAATTCCCCTAGAAGGAGGGGGTAAGTGGATGATTAAGATTAAATGGTCACACTACGTCAACATGCTGATATAGCGTGTAGTGTGACGGGCTCACTGAATAATTTCTTCCTCTTTTTTTTTTTGGCCTTTATGCTAAGTGGCATGACGGGTTCACTGAATAATTTCTCCCTCTTTTTTTTTTTTTTTTTTTTCCCTATTCTACTAGCCTTAAAAAAAAAAAGAAAAAAGGAGAGAGTGAAAGCAGAACCCCGTCACCCATCACTCTCTTAGATAGCAATCCAGAGGAGTATATATTATAGCTCCTCTCCATCCCTCTCTCTCTCTCTCTCTCTCTCTCTCTAGCTATCTGAGTTTTCCTTCACGTTTTTTGTGGGTTTACATTCGAGGACTTTGATTGGCTGAGTCTTTCGAAGTTTGTGGGTGTCTTGAAAACATAGAATCATTAGAATATATATTCTAAACTTGGGTTTTTTCATTTTGGAGCTAAAAGCCTAAAACAGGTCTTCTTGATGATTTTGAAGATGTGGGTGTCCCTATTTTTGGGCTTTGGTTTAGTTCTTAATTAGGTATCATGTGTTTTTATTCTTTTGGTGGCAATTTCTGGTTTATCAATGTGTTTTTTCAGTTGAAATTTAATTTCTTGTAATTTCTGCTCATTTTCAAATTTTCAGAGTCAAACAGAAACTTGATCAGAAGAGAAGCTGATTTTAATTTCATCTGGGTTCTTCTTGTGATATAATATATATATATACACATATATTGTTCTGTTTTGCTGAAGAAATGGAGGGGTCTTTAGAGGAGAAAAAGCTTGAGCTAAGGCTAGGTCCACCAGGTGAAGAAGACTACTCGTTTCTCTCTCTTGGGAGCTTCTCTAATGGAACCCAAACTCACAAGTTAGAAAACCCATTTCTTCACTCCCAAACAGCCCCCAAAAGCATGACTATGATGGAAAAGGAATCGTCACAGCACTGTTACACTAGTAGAGTGGCAGACTATATAAACTCAGAAAAGAAGGGAAAGGCATTTTCACCAGTTCCTGCTAATACAGCTGTGCCAAACAGTTCTCAGAAAAGGTACCCTTTTTTTTCCCTATGGGACAGAGAGTATATTCATTATTCGCTCGCATAGTCACACACACACTGCTGCTACATGTTGTGGGCCATGCCTAATACTTTCACATTTTTGGGCTAAAAGGATGTTTCATTAGTTGAATTTTCACAACTTTGCCTAATTCTACGCTATTAGAGTTGTTTCCATTAGGGTAAATTACACTGACCTCCCCTGAGGTTTGACGTAATTACACGGACCTCCCCTCTAGTTTGCAAAATTACACAAACCTCCCTCGAGGTTTGTAATTCGGTAACAAAATGCCCCCTCCACTAACGTTCTGTTAGTTTTTTTTACATTTGCCTCCCCTGAAAATTACAATTAGCCCCCCTATATTATAAAATTGTCATACTAAGCCCCATTTCTCTTATATTTTTGTTCTAATTATAAAATCCCTCCTCCCTCCTACGTTTTTGGGTTAATTTTTTTAGCATTAATTTATATCTACACAAAATATACACAAAATACATATAAATAGGTCCAAAATTTTTTTTTCCAAGAACAAACCTCTGTCAAGTCCCCCTGTATTAATTTTCTAGATCCGCCCCTGCCCTTATGCTTCAAAAGTGGACACTTAAAACCCCTGTGATTGTGGACTAAAATGGAACTGTTATGTTTTCACTCAAAACTGACGAAAATCCTAAAATTGGTTAAAAATATAAACACTTAACCCATTTATGATTTCACTCAAAGAGCGTTAACTCCAAAATTAACATCACAAAATGGGTTAAGTGTTTATATTTTTAACCAATTTTAGAACTTTCGTCAGTTTTGAGTGAAATCATAACAGTTCCATTTTAGTCCACAATCACAGGGGGTTAAGTGTCCACTTTTGAAGCATAAGGGCAGGGGCGGATCTAGAAAATTAATACAGGGGGACTTGACAGAGGTTTGTTCTTGGGAAAAAAATTTTTGGACCTATTTATATGTATTTTGTGTATATTTTGTGTAGATATAAATTAATGCTAAAAAAATTAACCCAAAAACGTAAGAGGGAGGAGGGATTTTATAATTAGAACAAAAATATAAGAGAAAGGGGACTTAGTATGACAATTTTATAGTATAGGGGGGCTAATTATAATTTTCAGGGGAGGCAAATGTAAAAAAAACTAACGGAACGTTAGTGGAGGGGGCATTTTGTTACCGAATTACAAACGTCGAGGGAGGTTTGTGTAATTTTGCAAACTAGAGGGGAGGTCCGTGTAATTACGTCAAACCTCAGGGGAGGTCAGTGTAATTTACCCTTTCCATTACCACATTAATTGAAATGTACTTTTAGAATAGAAATTTAAAAATCATAGCATTATTAAAAAAAAAAAAACAAAGATTTGATAATGAAACATTTTTAAATCCATATCATTGGAAAACATTTTTAGGATAGAATTGCCCTTGCCCCGGGCCCCGGGACACGATGCAAAAAAAAAAAAAAAAAAAAAAAACCACCGATGTTACGGTAATTGAATAATTGGAGTGCCTTCGACATTTAACTCCGCGTGTCTTTGACACTTGAAAACTTTGAGTACCTTAGCTAACTTCGCCTGCATTCGACTCTAATATCCGAATAATCGTGAAGCCAAAAATTTTATTTTTTTGTTGTTTTTTGAAAAGACCAAAAATTAGTTTTTCAAAGAGGATATGTAGATAAGTCTAGCAATTAAATCAATTAGGATCATTAGATTGAAGACTTAGGTTGTTTTTGTTTAGGTTGGGCTGAGTTTGTTTGGGCCATTAGAGAGATAGGAAAACCTTGAGTGATTATCAACCCTTGGATGAAGATCCAAGGGTGTAAAATGTCTCTTGCCATAAAGGCAATGCTATGATATTTTATATATAGAGAGAGAGAGTCTGGCTCCAGTGCGCACTAGGTAAGTGCACTGGGTGAATGCACTGGACTTTTAAGCTTAAAAAATCCGTCCGATGCGTTCGCCCGCGCACTGGAGCCAGACTCTATATCTATATATATATATATATATGTTTTTTAGAACAAAAACCATCAATTTGTCTTTGAACCTCTTTTCCATGGATTTTATAATTTTTTTTAATGTCTTTTCACTAACGTGGTAACATGTATCTGCATATTTTTAGCAGCTTTTGGCTTGTTTCTGCAAATTAAAGCTTTTACTTAATTCTTATACTGCATTGTCTGCTATCCTGTCTCATACATATGTGATATATGAACATAAAGAAATGCTCAGAACACATACGAGAAATTATAGTGCGGTCCTGACCCCTAGCTCGGCAAGCTGATGTGGTGGTCAGACCACACATAATGTGCCAAGTGGGAAAAGAGCTGACCAAATGGTTAACTCTGTCTTTCTTGAGCTCTGTGCGCACAGAAATGACTAGAGTTAATCTAGTCAACTTTTTTGCACACTTGACATTTTATGTGTGGTTTGATTTTGCTAAGTTGGTCAGCCAGGACTACCCAATAATTTCTCGATACGTATATTTTAGGACCCACCACTGGTGGTGTGGGATACATTTATAAATCAATAATGCTAGGGACACTCCACAAAGCACACCTCAAAGCACATCATGCTTTAAATGCATATACCTTGGGTTGTGGAGCATTTTTACACAGGGCCCACACTTTTTTGAAAACTGCCATGGAAGCCCAAGGTACATGCACACAAAGCATGAAGTGTGCTTTGAAGTGTGCTTTGTGGAGTGTCTCTAGCACCACTCTTTATAAATTGCTAAAGAATATAATTTCATTATCTTGATGTTTTTAAGTAATTAGACAAATAGCAAGCATAAACAAGCAATATTAACCTCTTGATGTTTGATCCAAATCTTAACACTCTTAAATTTACCCGAAAGTATCTAAAATTATGTTAGGGTCCGCCTCTTTTGAAAAAATACATTGCCACATCCGAGAAGAATCTCTACGCTAGCGTTGGTGCAGATTCTTCGACCTTTTAGGCTTAGTTTGGCCCCCACGTGGCTTTTTAAAAGTAGCTTATGAAATTTATTATTAAGTTTGATAATTTTGTACAAGTGACATTATTCTTCAAAAAAACATCAAAAAACCAAAAAGCAACACCGATTCGTTTTCTTTCACAGCATCTTAATTCTGTGGTTACAAAATATATGTAGTCACTTTAGTATATTATATCCACGCATAGCCCATAATGCTGCCCATTCCCAACCTCAAACTTCATTATCAATAACAGTCTCTAATACTCAACGGATCACTCACATTTAATTTGTCTCCCGGTTTCCTTAAAAGAAACTTTTGTTCATGGCAGTTGTATTATCGATACAATAAATTCAAAGTTACTCTAATATGTCTCAAATATTCAATTGAAGAGATGTAACACCCTCTCCCATGGATTGTATTAATTGTGTTTGGGCAGGGGCTGCAGAATCTTTTTAAAGATTTTCACTCAAATTTGCTTTGATATGGGTTTGGAGATGCATTAATTACTCAAATTTTATACTTCAATGAGTGAACGCAAAATTGAGCATGCCCTTTCGGAGTCTAGTATCCAATGAAACGTTTACTTAATTTTTTTAATCAAACTTTGCTAAAATTTGAGTATGGTTTGGAATTGGCCTTATCTACCATAGGTTTTTATTTCCTTTTCAGCAGTCTAGACCTGCATTTTTATTTTTAACCTTTAAATATTTTATGGACATGTCTGATGGAATATTGCTTATGAGAATATGCATGTATTTGCTTCTTTTTCCTGGTTTGTGTGAGAATACGCTCTTTTTTTGTTTAGAGACATAGAGAATAGACCCTGTTTGTTTGCACATTCAGCCAACGAAAGAGAAAAGAAAATTGTTTCTCTAGTGTTTTTGTAACCTTCTTATAAGGCTTAAATAATATTAAAAAATGAATGTTTTTAAATACAATTGAAATCATTAATAGATGAATTAAATGACACAAAATTCACAACTTTTAGTTAATTTTTTTCACCTTTTTTTTTTTTTTTTTTTTAATGTTATAAACTTGTTGGTTTATTCATTACCAAGCAAACAAAAGTGTTTTTACCAAGCGGGCTTTGCTCAGATGGTGTGACCTCTTTCTCCCCAATGGGGAGATTGAGTGTTCGACTCCCCTTAGGGGGAGTCTTTGCTTGCCCCCCTTGTTTGTTCTTCAGTCGGAGTGAGTTGCCTTTGTTGTGGGTGATTGTGAGGCTTTGAGGTTGAGTTGGGTGAGGTTAGGGGGGGGGGGTGTCTAGCCATAATCCATGTAAATATATATATATATATATATACAGTCAGGCTATGGAGAGGGCGTCCTCTTTTTAATAAAGAGAGGACCTCTATTTTGGCCGTCAGATCGTGTTTTCATTAAGGACAGTTTTGTCACTTCACAGTTTTTAAACACGATCCGACGGCCAAAACAGAGGTCCTCTCTTTATTAAAGAAAGGACGCCCTCTCCATAGAATTTTCGTATATATATATATATATATAATTGATTTGCTCCATGTTTTTTTTCCCCTTTCCACCATGAAGTTAAGCCATGAACCAAACGGAACCTTAAGTTTCCTAATGTATTTCCATACTTAATTCAACTGATGTTGGGTACATGATTAGTTCTTGAATTTGATTTCCATTCTCAAATTGATGTTTCTCTTTTTCAACAGACCTTTGAATCATTACTAACTTGGGTTATTTATTTTCTATTCCATTCTTGATGTTCCAAAAAAAAAAAATAGAACTGCCCCGACTCCAGTAGTTGGCTGGCCACCAGTTCGATCATTTAGAAAGAATCTCTCGAGCGTCAGCTCTTCAAAACCGCAATTTCAATCAGAAAATGGGGTTTCAAACAAATTCGATAGCCAAAAACCCGTAGAATGTTTCCAGAAAGGCTTGTTTGTGAAGATCAATATGGATGGAGTTCCTATAGGAAGAAAGGTGGACCTCAAAGCCTATGAAAGCTATGAAAAACTCTCTACTGCAGTTGATAAACTCTTCAGGGGCCTTCGTGCAGGTTATCTACATTTCTCTCTCTAATTGTATCACGGTATCACAAATATGTTTAATGCCTGGTTCGAATAATTGTTGCATTTGATTCTGGAGAGTGTGAAATTGCATGTTCCTACTATTGCGGTCAGTTAGATGGGTTACATATGGTCAGTATTCAAGTGAAAAAGTCAAACCTGGTACCTGTATAGTTGCATATTACACTGATAGCTAGTGTGGACTGTGGAGCCTTATACACTTGGGTCAACTCTTGTGTGTTATTTTCTAAGGGGTATTTTGGTCATTTTTTACACTTGTTATATGTAAGTGTGATTTATGTTCTTTACGGGTGGTTGTCGATGTACTCTGAAATCTTCTCTTTCTGACTTTTAGCATAATGAAAATCTCTGCAATGCAAATCTAGAATGTAGCCTTAGTTTTTTTTGGGTGAACCACACCTTATTTAGTGTTCGTGCGTATCTTTGCTTTCACATTTTTCGTTCTCTCCTGTCATGGCTAGGTTTTTAATTCTAACAACTCACTTATTATGGTGTTAATCACATGATCAATCCTTTTTCCTCCCCTCATCCCAATTTAATGAGTCTTTTATTCCATATTTGGGTGTCCCATTTTAAGAGTCCTCTTTGAAAATTTGATGTGACATTGAAATTTTAAACATAAAAGAGGGTAATAATGGAGAGTTGAAAATTTTTCTTAACAATCAGAACGCTTCCTTAAATAGTTAGGATTCTGAAAAAGCCCCTTAGCTTGGGACCTATATGAATAGGGATGGCAATGGGGCGGCTATGGGACGGGGTCCCCATACCCCGACCCCATCCCGATTGTATGAACCCTCCCCCGAACCCCGCCCCGCCCCGAGAGAATGCATGTCCCAACCCCGACCCCGCCCCGTAATAAAAAACCCGGCCCGGGCCCACCCTGCCCCGGAAAAATTCCCTAGAAATTCAAATTAAAAAAATATATAAATAAAATAAAACAAACAAAATAAAAACAAAAGAATTAAAATACACACAGAGGCCACAACACCAAGAACACACTTTAGATTTGAATTAAACAAATGGGTCTTTAGGATTTGCTATATCTATACTAATCTATAGATGATTGACAATACACACATACAAATCTATGGATTTAGTTCCCAGATTTCCCAGAAATTTGTGAGTCTAGTACACACGACTATACACACACATACACTCACACGATTATATACACATATACACATATTAATCGCACACACAAACACGAACACATACCTCATCGATGATACGATCAACACCTGAAAAAAGACAATCAACAGTTCCGAAGTGTATGAGGGGCTTCAATGGTGCCGATGTTGACGGGAATGAGAGAGAGAGAGAGAGAGAGAGAGAGAGAGAGAGAGAGAGAGAGAGAGAGAGAGAGAGAGAGAGAGAGAGAGAGTGTGCGTGTGTGTTTATTATTCTGAATTTCTGAGAACAGAATGCTTTAGGGGAAAAAGCCCCAAGTATTCTTTATGTACTTCTTGGTAATTTAGGAAATATAAGAAATCACAGGGGTAAAAGTGTAAAACCATGTATAATCGGGGCGGGTTCGGGGGAATTTGAGCTCACCTCGACCCCGACCCCGACCCAAACCCGACTCGGGTTACAAAAACCTCCCCCATACCCGCCCCTACCCTATTAAGCCCCCCCAATACCCTACCTATTAGGGACGGGACGGGGAACCCGGGAATCCCGCCCCATTGCCATCCCTACCTATGAAGCACGGACACGGACACTCCGACACGATACGGGCACGTCGACGCGTCAAAATTCTAAAAAATTGCAAGTTGACAGTGCATGAAAAGTGTTTGTGAAATGTCGTATCCGTGCGTCGGACACAATACAACACGCGACGCGTTACCTTTTTAGAAATGTCGGTGCTTCCTAGCTTGGGACGTAGGGAGTATATAATAATCATTGAGATGCTTTGTTTTATATGCGAGCGTGTGTGTTTGGTGAGGGGCTTGCAAAGATTAGGGGTCTTTCTGAGGTGGTTTTACATTGTTTTACCTCGAAATTAATCACATTTATGTTGCTAACTTATACAAGAGAAGTGTGGTATTAATTCTTGGTTTGTGTATTTCTCTGTTTAGCTCAAGGGGACCAGAACAAACAAGAGGGAGAGAAAGCGATTACAGGATTGTTAGATAGAAGTGGGGAATATACACTTGTGTATGAGGATAATGAAGGAGACAGAATGCTTGTTGGTGATGTTCCATGGAAGTAAGCAACTTACCTTTGTTGTTCTAATGCAAGTTTATTTATTTTATTCCCTCCATTTTTTGGATTTTTCAATCACTTTGTCATCAACCCTTTGAAAAAGCACCATTTGTGTTGAACTTTTATGTACTTACACTCCCATTTTTGTACTTACACGCGCGCGTGTGCGTGCGCGTGCGTGTGTGTGTGTGTGTGTGTGCACGTGTGTTGAACTTTTATGTACTTACACTCCCATTTTTGTACTTACACGCACGCGTGTGCGTGTGCGTGTGCGTGTGCGTGTGCGTGTGCGTGTGTTGTTGATCATATATAGACATGAATTCATTCATTCTCTCAATCCAAGGTGATGGCGTAGTAGAATAATGCTATGATTCCCAAATCTGAATCCTAAATTTGATACCCAAATGCTTTGCAGTTGTACCAGGTGCAGTGGTATGTGGTACCACTGACCACTGCCACAGCATTTCGTGTTAACTGTTAAAGCATTCGAGAACCCTATTTGGTAATCAAATTTGGGAGGCAATGGCTCATGGCGTCAAGTTTTACATATGAAAGAATATACAGATGTACCTTGCCCAACTCCCATACCCGTCAATAAAACTAAGTGTGACAATTCTCTTTATATGGCGCACTTTCTAGCCTTAAAGACCGCAAATGCAGTGCACCAAACTCTCGATACTGCAGGGATCTGAGAAGGGTCATATGTACGAAATTTTAACTCTGGGCGTAGAGAAGCATTTTCTGACTTTTCAATTTATACGACACTCTCAATGAGGAGTTGTAATTTGGATTAATCTTACCATGTTTTGTTATTTGCAGCATGTTTGTATCTACTGTAAAGAGGTTGCGGGTGTTGAAAAGCTCCGAACTTTCCGCACTACGTGGTGAGCCTATCTTTTGATCCCATTAGAAATTTATTTTTCATACTATACATGAAAAAAAAAAATTTATTTGTTTATGAGTACTTTCCCTGTACTATTTGAGAATGGAGCTTTTCTTTTTGATGCAGTTGGCAGTAAGCAAGAAAAGAGATGATGAAGAAAGAAGAACAGTATGGTTATGGAGAATCTTCACTTAAATTTAGATAGAGAGTTGATTTGTGTTTCTCATTTTACATTTTGGATAGTATATTTTCTATGGTTAGTGAAGAAAAACAATTCCATCTAATTGTGATATTGGGAAGATGGATCTCTTGAATTTTTCCTTTTACCAATCTCTGTGGATTCACATAGAAAGAAAAGCCATGGGTATAATAGCCTATTTCGAAACACCTTCCAAACCCACGTTTAGACCCAAATGTGCTTGTGACCCAAAATACATATGTTAACCGGAGATCACGAAATTCAATTCAAGTGTCTTTGTGTAGAATTTTGAAAATTTTGTGATAGTAACTTTGAAAACTATATGTTACAATCTACTTATAACATTTTGGGCCGAATTTACAACATATGGGGGAACCGATTGACCAAACCGAACGCTTCAATTGATTTTCATCAAGAAAGTACTATGGAAATATTGGACTGCAAACAAAATAATAAAAAAAATCGATAGAGTTGAATCCTTTGGGCTATTTGAATCCATCCCTATTCTATTTCACCCCTAGGATATGTCATAGAAGACACCATAGAATCTCTACCTTCCAAGCTGCCCAAAGGCATTGAAGCAAATAAAGTATGAAACTATTTTTACTCACATATTGCTCACTTACGACTCTATTGGATGACACATGTCATATTCTATTCATATTTTGTCTCTATGTTATCGACATAATTACTGGAATTAGATATATGTTACCTAGTGAATACTTGGGAGAGCAAAATGAGTAATTCTATACTTTCCAAATTCTAATCCCAAATGATGTGGTAGTGGATTCCCTGGATTTTTATTGGATGGTGTTGAAGTAGTGGTGGTCTCATTATTATTGCTAGCATCCAATTAAAATTCGGGGTCCACTAACACATCATTTGTGATTGGGGTTTGAGATTTAAGATTTAGCATTACTCGACCAAATCATAATAATGAATTATTTAAGATTTACATATATTATGTTTTGCAAGCCTCAATGCATAGGGGTGGTGGCGCAGTTGGCTAGCGCGTAGGTCTCATAGCTTCTGAGTTATCCTGAGGTCGAGAGTTCGAGCCTCTCTCACCCCATTTACTTTTTTATTTCCCTGCATTTTGTTTTTGGCCCTCAAAAGGCTACTGAGTTGAATCTCTAAAAATCTACACACATTAATGACCTATTTGAAAACAAAAAGTCTGCACACACATCAAGAAACACAAAGCCTTCCACAATAAGCCCTTATTTGCAAAAAAAATATTTGTGGACCCAATCATATTATTTGCAAAATAATCCCTTTAATCAAAACAAATAAATCCCCAAATGTTGCCCCACCATGAAGATCTGATGAATGTTGAACTGACAAATTTCTTCCTATTGAGTGAAAGTTTAACTTTGATTCGATGTAGTTTTTGAAAATGACTGAAATTAAGTGGATTTCGGTATTGGGTTTTTCTCTAGTTGAAATGGGGATTTCCAATTTGTACTCAATTGTTGTGTGTGTGTGTGAGATTATCTATATATATATATATATGTACTTTAGTATAAAAACGGATAAACAAGCACGTCAAAAAATGTGAACTTTTTCTTTTGTCCTTCACTACACCATAATTACTCATATATCTATCTATACATCGTAAGTACATATTGATTTGTGTGAGTAAGTAAATACTGATAAATTTCAAAAAAATGATAAATTCTCACAAATTCACACATTTTGTGAGAATTTTTCACTTTTTACACAGTTCGGACTGTGTATAAAAATTCATGGAAGTGAGTAAATATATGGCACAACCATTGATGAATGCATCAAATCCATGAGCTATTTCGAAGTGATCGTCTTCTGTATCGTCTCGCGATCGGTTGATTTTGTTGATGATGGGTTGCAAATTTGAAACCTTGCTTTTCACTCGCATTTCCGAGAACAAAGATGAAATCGAATTTTCGCGCCTAAAACGATTCAATTCCTGTGACATATTTTTTTTTCTCACGAACTAGTGAGTAATTTGTCCACAGAGTGGTCACCGGCGGAGAGGAGTGGCCGTAGATGGTGGTGCATGGTTGGTTTAGGTGAAAGGAGGTAGAGAGGGGAGGAGGAGGAAAGTGGTGGGTGGTCGCCGATGGCGGTGGAGGGGCTGCGACCCTCTCTCTCTCTCTCTTCTTTCTCCTTCTCTATCTTCATCTTTCTCTCTCTAGCAGATTTTCTCTCTCTCTCTCTCTCTCTCTATATATATATATATATAGACAGTCCGGCTCTTAAGTTATCTTAAAAAATGGACCGTGTAAAAAGTGAGAATTTCTCACAAAAAAGTGAGAAGCGTGTTAAAAGTGAGAAATTCCCTGATTTGAATTTGAAACCCAAATTTTATGTGAATATATATATATATATATACGGAGGCAGGTTTGTCCTTAAAATACTATAGGGACCTAATTCTAGATTCATTTGAAAAAGGGGCATATTTCTAGTTAGATGCATATATTAGGACTATATATTAAATTATCCTAAAAAAAAACCGATTCTTTATTTTCCCTAATAACCTCTAACGGTTCGTTTCGCACATCTTTTGCCTCTGCAATTCAAGTATAAAATGTAGTTTTCGGCCAGCTTCATATTTCTTGATGGACTAACATTTTTGGCACTTAAATCATAGAATTCAATTTACCAACCAATTTCTAACTTTCGGAGTTCTAAATCACTTATTGACTCTAAAAAAGCAGTTGTCAACAGACAGTAACGAATTAAATATATGTGAAATCGTGGATTAAGTACATTTCAGCACTCTTCACTATTCTGAAGTTTTTTTTACCTTATTCTTGAATATTTACTCCATGGTAACGAATATATCTTGAAAGTATACAATTACAATTTGCTTGTGGTAAAGTTTAAATTTTTTTTCCACTCATTTTAAATGGATATGAAAATAATAGGCATTTATAGTAATGCAGAGTTTTAAATCCCCCATTTCAATAAAACCAACAAGAGTTTACACGATGAAAATTCTCACATTGTCCATGCTATAGGGTGTGGAAAAGAAACCCTATGAACCCAACTTTGGCAAAAGTTAATGCTGCCGTTTGTGCCATTTTTGAAGCAGTTTCGATGTTCTTCCGTTGTGTTCATTTCGAAGGTGATTCTTCCCTTGTTTGTGACCCTCTCAGCGACTGGTCCAACACCCCGGAATGTGTTATTGATTCTGCCATTCTCAAAGGAAGATCCTTGCTGGCTTGTTCTTTTGGTTTTTGGTTTGTTAGCAAAATTAATCGTTTAGCTAATTCCGCAATGGGCAGCTCATTGTCTTGCGCAATGAGCAGCTCATGCTTCTTTTGATGGGCATATTCCAATTGATTCCATTCCTCTTTGTGTTAGAAGAAGGAACTCAGTAGGTTTAGGTGCTTTTTAGTTGTATTTCTTGCTTTTTGCGTTTAATGTGATATTTTTGTCTCAGGAAAAAATAAATAAATAAAATTGCAAGGTCCTGTGTCAGTGTGGAGTCCACTAGAGTAATGTGACTGGGATATGTATTTGGGTGTGTCCATAGCTTTGTCCATACATTTTTCCCCCAGATAATTAAGCCGATTTATATTTTACCCCCTTGTGGTTCAAAAATGGATACTTAATTCCAGTGAATTCGGACTAAAATAAAATTGTTTAAATTTTCCTCAAAATTAATAAAAATTTTAAAATAGACCAAAAATATTTCTCCTTCCCTATTTTGTGAGTCTGTCTTTGGGAACTCAACTTATTAAGGAGACAAGAAAAATTTACACCTACTTTTTACATTTGCCTCTAATCATTACAATAATAATTTTAGTTTTATCTTGGTGTAGATTTCAATGGAGGGCAGTTTTGGAAAATAAGTAAAAATTACATACCAAATTAGGAAAGTGGACACTAATTTTGGGACATCTTAAAATAGAATACATGACTCACAAAATGGGATGAAAGGAGTAACATTTAACCCCATAGTGAGGTTAATTTGGGAGTTAATTCCCTTTGAGGGGATAATTCTGCCATGTAACCCACCTATGTTGGACTAATTTTTAACTCTTAATTTGGGTTAATTTTGACACTTAGAGGCTGTTTGTCATTGCTTATTTGCCCGTTTTAAGCAGTTCTGGTGACCCAACTGCTTATTGATCTGTTTGTTTCAACAAAAATATAAGCAGATTTGGTCCAAAAAACAGTTTGACAATAAGCAGGTGGGGAGTGCTTTTTAAGATTATCTCTATATTTGACCAATTCACAGCATATTAACCAAACACCCAAACCATAATAAGCAGTTCTACTTTAAGCAGTTCTACTAACTACAATCAAGATCGCATAAGCATAAGCACAGACATACAGGCTCTTAAACTCTCACTTAATTCCTCTGTGAGACTAATTTGATAGAAATTTTAGTAATTTCACTTTAATCTAAAATTACAAAACAGAAGTGTCCATTTTTGAACCACATGGAATAAAGAGAAAATAAACCTTAGCCACAAAGAGATAAAATATAATTAACCCTAGATTTAAATCAAAAGTAGTAAAACAGACCTTGTAGGTCTACCGTCTCAATATTTTTTTAGTCAAAATTCATAAACAAAAAATTCAAAATCTTTAAATAACTAGTTATCTGAAATTTTGGAACACAACAATTTAATTTGATTATGTTTCACTAAGTAGGAAACAAAGATTAAAATTAAAACGAATTGTTAATATAAGAGTAATTCCTATTGAATGATTTCATTTAAGAAATTGTGCGAATGTAGCTAATGATGTTAAATTTTGTAACTCAATAATTTAATTTGATTAGGTTTTACTAAGAGACACAAGAATTTTGACCAAAATTAAAAATAAATTGATCTTTAAACTCAAATAATCCAACAAGACAAAAAAAAAAAAAATTCACTCAAGAAATTGTACACATATGTTGGAAAAAAAGGATTAAAATTATAAATTTTTTCATTCCATGAAAACACTGAAAATGACCATATAGGAAAAGATAAAATAGAGAATGTAGTTGATTCTTAAAATTGTATTTTTCTGGAAAATTTTCTAGGGTACACTTTCATTAGAAGAACTAAAGATTCATACCCTTCCAGAATTCTTTTTAGCAATAAAATTATACTATCTATCAAAGCGTGCAATGAGAAAAAAAGAAAAAGAAAAGAAAAAGGAAGTGGAAATATGGGGAAGATGATTGTTGAAAATTTCAACTGGATTAAATGGAAACACAACTGCCCACCTTCCCCTAGATTTTTATTTTGCAGGGAATACTTTCGATCAAAGTGCACTATTTTTTGCACTACGTCGATACACACAATCCCTGCTTATACAGTTATACATACTACATTCAGATATATAATATTTACATATTGAGAGAGAGAGAGAGAGAGAGAGAGAGAGAGAGAGAGAGGCGGCCGTCCGTCTTCATGCGTTTTTACAACACAACAAAATCATGCTAATTAAGGAGGAGGAGGGGGGGAGGGTCCGAATATATAGAGGCTTAGGCATATGAAAATTAGGGTTTTTTTTTCTAGCTTAATGACCAAAATACCCTTTTCGTTTCTGAATTTACATTAGGCAGAGTGTGACAGTGTGGATCTTGATAAGAGCCGATGGTTGTGCTTAGGGGTGGGCAAACAGTTCGGTTAACCGAACAAACCGAACCAACCGAATCGAATTTTCAATTTCAGTTCAGTTATTTCAGTTAAAAATTTCAGTTCGGTTAAAAACCGAACCGAATTAAAAATTTCAGTTCGGTTATCAGTTGCCCATAGGCAAACCGAACCGAAAAACCGAAATTATTTTTTTTATTTTCATTTTCTATATTATTAATATACTTATACATAACTATATATAATAAAATATAAGTATTTTTACAATTAAAAACAAAGAAAAGTATGATTTCTTTGTAATATGAAAGAGAAAGGAAACCAAACATAAAAAAGTTGTGAAAAATGAAAAAAAAATTAAAATAAAAATTGGGTTTTTTACATTTCGGTTAACCGAATAACCAAACCGAACCGAATTTGTAATTCAGTTAACCGAACCGAACCAACCGAATTAAATTTCAGTCAGTTAACAGTTGACAAAGTCCCAAACCGAACCGAACCTAAACCGAACCGAATAGTGCCAAACCGAACCGAAACGACCGAATGCCCACCCCTAGTTGTGCTGCGGGCTGAAGCCCAAAACTTTTAATTGTAAGGCAATTTTTCATTTTGCATAGGAAAGCTCTGTCCACTGTTATTGGAGTAATATTATGGTATAACTTATTCTTATAACTTATTTATAATCATCTCTATTTCTTTCTTAAGTGGTGGTATTATAGGATTCGGTTAAATTTTAACGAGTAATGCTACAGACACAACACATTGCACAACACAAAACATAACATGGGTTTAAATGCTTGTACCCTGTGTTGTGTAAGTGGTGCATAGAAAAGTGTGAAAAATTCAAACAGCACAGAGTACAAAGCATCTAAAGCCCTGTTGTGCTTTGTGTTGTGCAATGTGTTGTGTCTATAGCAGTACTCAAATTTAATGGACCCCAGTGTCACTTAAGAGAGATATAGATATAGTTATAAATGAGTTGTACGCCTGATATTATCCATTAACTGTAATACCCTTGAAAATTAGAAAATGAGAAAATAGATTCCTGAGTTTATTTTTATAATTATCCATGTACCCTCGTATATTATTATCGTATTTTAAATATACATTATCGTTAAATCTTATAACTATATGTTATATTGTGTATTTATTGTCGCAAGATATTATAACTATCGATTGTAGTATTCATAGTATCTGTATCGCTTTATTAATGTGATTTTAATTGTTAAGCCCGTCCCCGTATATTAATATCGTATTTTAATAATTACTACCGTTAAAATATAACTATAGATATTTAAATATTCGCGGTCACTGAGTTTTATAACTATAAGACATTATATATTCACTGTAGCATAATATTATAATAATCAGTTGTATCACATTTTCATTGTCCCTTAATTTATAACTATATGTTATATTATTCGGGTTCGGTAGTTGTGACTACAATTAGAATTATATATTCAACTTTAATTATCTTCGTAATTATAAGTTGTAAATATAATAATAGACGTCTTAATCCTGTGACAATTATTAGGATTATGTTATTATCAATATTTTTATTATACTTAAACCCGTACTATAATATTAGGATCCAATGTCATTTTAATTTCGTCAATTGTAATTATGATTTTATATTATAGACGTATTTTATTTTAACCCCGAAAGTTATATAGACCCGGACTGTAATTATTAACTTAGACTGTAAGTTACAAGACTCGGACTGACTTTGTCACGCGAATCCGTAAAATCTGCATTTAACTTAAACTGTATGGCGCTAGGATCCAAACAGGATAGAATCATACATTTATGGAAATGTTAGTATAACTATAGATGCTTAAAGGACTACCCAAAATGGTTATTGTACTACCCTAACCACCTTGCTACCATTGGGTAAACTTCTTACCCAAACACACCCTATAACCATTAGACATTTCCCCCAAACCCTCACATCAATCACTCTCAAAAATCCCCCTCCACCCATTGGATATTCCCCCTCAACCCTCTCTATTCTCTCTAGGAAACTACCCTAAAACCCATCCCCCATATCCCCATAATTAGATGCTATATATCTTATATTATATTATATGTATCATATGTATGGTTGTGTATTGTATATATATATATTATATGTGTGTATTATATATATATGTACATAGACATATTGAAAGGGTGAGAGTATTGGAGAGAGAGATTTTAAGATAGAGAGAGAGAGAGAGAGAGAGAGAGAGAGAGGGAGAGAAGAAAGAACAATAAGAAAGAAACCCACAACCCAAACACTCCCTCACCCAAATCCTCACTGCCTCACCCTCTCTGTCAACCCAGCCCACATACACACAGACCACAACACACATACACACACACACACACACACATAGAGCTGTGGGAAGAAGGAAAAGCGAAGAGAGGCCGAGACCGAGAGATCCAAAACTCGAGAAGGACCGAAGCTACGTTTGTTTTTACTAACCCGCATTGAGGTGAGTCATCTTAACTCACTTGGTATATTATAGAAATACTCTTTGTATATTATGTGAATATCCAGCGTGTCTTGTGTGGACATATAGAATGAGTATTATATACATATACGTTAAGATTGATTATTTATATGATGAACGCATGTTACATAACCATACTCCATGCTTGATTAATAATTATTGTTATGATTCATGCTTATTACGTTTTACGATTATACAATTACATAAACATTCGTATAGATGTAGTCGAGTCATGATGTCAATGTTAACGCCTTCATGGTTAGTCGAGCAGACTAACCCAGTCATATTATCACACATGTCGAGTGGACCGCGGAGGTCCGGATGGTACAGCCAAATCAATGGGAACAACGATAAATGCTATAGAGGCTCTGCTAGGCGACGATAACAAAAGTACTCATTGAAATCATTGAAGTTAAACACGAGTTGATGTATTATTATCAACACGGTTACTTTGCTATCATGTTCGCCTCTCCGTGGCCATAGTAGCAATCATTGCCGGCATGCTATCCCTTCCATTTGACAGTACCAACTCACTACATATCAACTTTCGAACCTCCGCGGTCGATTACACGTATTTCCAAATGCATACGGACTTGGTCTCCGCGACCATTCGACTCTATACCCGTACACGTCGACTTGACGTTACGACACTGACTCCTACATGAGGTGTATCATATGTTATGCACGAGGTACAAGGTAATTAAACATGTACTATTTTATTCTAAAAATATAATACGGATCCGAAACTCGTAGTACTACAAGTTAAAGCATGAGGTTAACTAGACTGATAATAATATCGAACAGATATAATAATAATAATAATAATAATAATAATAATAATAATAATAATAATAATAACGGAGATAATATGTTTGGGGTGCAACATGCTAACATGAGGTTAACCGAAAAGTGATAACAATAATATTATTAATATAAATAATAATATTAATAACAGTAGCGGAATAATATGTTCGGGGTACAACATATTAACATGAGGTTAACCGGAAAGTGATAACAATAATATTAACAATAATATTATTAATATTAGTAATAATATTAATAATAGTAGTGGGATAATATGTTCGGAGTACAACATATTAAAGACTGGAGGTTAATCAATAATAACAATAATAGTAGTAATAATAATAATAATAATAATAATAATAATAATAATAATAATAATAATAATAATAATAATAACAATATTAATATTATTATTATTAACGGAATAATAAAATGGACATTAATATGTTCATGGTACATATGTTAATCACGAGGTTAATTAGACTATAATAATAATAATAATAAGCAGAAACTAATAATCATAATAATAATAACAATAATAATTATAATATAGCAATTATAATACGGACCTAGATTAGGGACACCACATGTTAAAATATGAGTTTTAACAGCTAACTAACAAGATAATAATAATAACAATAAATAGTAGTAGCAATAATAACAATGATAATACGGACCTAGATTAGGGGCACCACATGTTAGACACAAGATTTTCTAGAGTAATAATACTAATAATAATAATTAGAAAATAATAACACGGACATTAATCTGATATACCAAGTGAGTTAGGAACTCACCGTGGGTTCGAGGTCGCGGTGTGGCACAGGGGGTAAACTTTCTTTTCTCTTTTTTTTTTTCCTCTTTCCTTTCCTTTCTTCTCTCTATTTTTTTCTTTCTCCTAATCAACTAATGGGTCACTATTTATAGGGGAGGGTTGTAATATATATATATATACACCACACACATACATTACACAAGACACAAACACACACAACACCACACTGCCACACAACACACACGACACACACAAACACACATGCACCCTTCTCATGCACACACATGGACACCTACACACTACATGCACTCAAGCACTACACACCTCACACTACACTTATCACCCTCACAATTACCCACTCACTCACTCACATGTCGGCACACACACACACACACACACATTCTAGGGGTTGTTTGGGGGGTTTGGTTTAGGGTATAAGTAGGGTTGGGTAATACATGTATAATTATGGGTTCGGAATTAATACTAATGATAGTGAAAATCTTACAAATATAGTTTGGGATTGAAAATTATATAAATAAAATATAATAAAAATACAGGTATTACAAATAAGGCGCCTTGCATATATGATTTCTCTCATTCTATAAATCCTATTATAGTGTGGTTTTCTTCTATGTATTCTAGATTTAATAAGGATGATCTCTATTGATTTTCCTAAATTTAGCACACACTCCTAACCTCTCCGTTCCATTTTTACAAGATGATTTAAACTCTCTATCTATTATTCACAGCAAGCATGTTTTGACCTCTTAGGCTTTGATTTGACATACCCATGTATCTAATTAATCCATGAATGTGTTTTTGCCATATTTGGTTGCATTTTTCCATGCCATCAATCATACATTCATGCTTCATGCTTCCATGTGACTTTAGGAAATTCCATGTACACATACACACTACATCCTTACACATCTTAGGTTGATTACATCTCATTCATCCAAGTTTGGGGGTCTTTGTGACTTCTTTTTAAAGAGGATCATAGGGAATGAGCTTGATCACCCGCTTCATGTTCCCCCGAGATCAAATCTTCTCTTCTCGTCCATCTTGGGGATTGAGAGGTCCTCTTTTCTAAAAATAAATATCCATTTCATATGCCATTCTAGTTTGTTAAGCATGTTTTCTTTTCTCGATTATTTGTTTAAGAACCATCCATGTCTCCTCCTTTAGATTATAGAATTAGATTATTTGTTACTTGGTTAGATGATTTTTCCTAGGTTTATTTCGTGTGGATTTTCAATTTATATTGTGTGATACTTGACTTAAATCTTGAATGATATTTTACCCCTTTTAATTTTTCTATTTCAAGATTCTTATGTAATGTAAAATACTTATCATAGTATTAATTGTATACATCGAACCAAACTTAGTATTAGGTGATTATTTGGATGCTAATTAGGGCCCGTCAAAAGATGGGGCAAGTAGAGGGTGCTTTAGTCTTCCCGGAGGTTCTTTCCTCTCTTGTACCAAAGCCTCGAACTGAGTTCATTGGTAAGGAAGGGTCGGTATCCTTTACCTATTTGGGTGAGTCAAATTGGGTTTCTTGGTTCCTAAAAGACCAAGTGGCGGATTTATATCTATTTTTTTCGTAGACTGGTGGAAAGTAAAAGAATTTCAAAACTAATGAAGAACATCATTTTTCAAAAACAAAGTCAATGCTCTATTTTCTAAAAACACAAAAAGTCCCCGCATGGACCGAAAGCCCCAAGTCCAAAATATGGTGACTCTGCTGGGGAATCATTTCAAAAATAATACAGAGGTTTGATTCATAAGATGCATCCTTATAATCATCCATTTACTGCGTCTGGTTCACCGCATTGCACTCTTGCATTTTCCCCCGACTGTGTCTGAAATGCGGCACTGCATCGTTCAGGTCTGCTATGCCAGGACATGGCACCTTTGATCTGGTACCTCCTAAGGTATATCAAATGAGCCAAACTCCGTACTGTCCCTGTGGTGGTATATTGAAACTCTCATCAATGGACCCTTCTTGACTAAAACCTACCCTTTTGCATATAAATTCTTGTAGACCCTTTCATAGGATTGCTAATTTATTATCTTTCAGATAGGACAATGTGATATAATTGTTGAATGCCATGATGGGATTACATGCGCGGTGTAGACGCTTATTTGGCATACTCCATCTTATGATTCCTAAAGCAACCACTCACATGTGATTACGTTAAGTTGACTTGCCTAAGTATCATGATAGGGATGTATGGCTCATGCTCCCATGGATATGCACTGCAAACCTTTTTTGTCGATCTAATGACATAGGAGCATGAAAACCCACTAGGCAGTATGATCGCCATCACTGTCCGAATTCCCTCAGATTTCCCTAAAACTCTCCCAGATTTCCCAGAAATATCCGTTATGCCCAAAAACTCTGTCCGAATTCACCAGCGATCCTTGTTTCTCCCAAAAACTCCCATATCCATACTTCTTAAACATAAACCTATTGGTAGTCATATTGAAAAGGAAAGTTAGCATACTTTGTATGGCTAGGACCTTACTTACTTACATGAAATATGTTAGAAATAGGAGCATCATCTAGACTGGACTTTAATTCGCATACTTGTTTGATCAGTCTGCATACACCATCTATGTCAGTCTATACATGAGTGTCTTATCAGTCTTCACATGTCATCATCTCCATCATCACTATCAAAGTCTGATATACCATCTCTTTAAGCATTTGTAGGTCGATATAGGTTCCAAGAGTCAGCACCCGGGGTCTGCATCTTGGGTCAGGAGTACCGATAGTCATTTAATCAAGGCCAACTTACCCAAAGACAGAGTCATAGAGCAAGAGGACCTTGAAACTAGAGTCACAAAATTGAGAACCACGATGAACCAGCAATCAGACCGCTTGGTTCAGGTCTTTAATCGAAGATTTGAGACAACAGCAACCACAATATCCGCCAGGATTTCCACCGCTGCCACCAGGGTTTGTACCACCACCACCACCACCACCGGGGTTTATACCACCTCTTGCTACTGTACCTAAAAATGTGGGGGATGAAGATTGGTTCAATGGGGTCCCACTGCCTGCACTTGATAAAAAGATTCAGAAGAAGCTTGATAAGGTTGATAAGTTATAGAGCGTACCAAGAAAAAGCAAGGGGGTCGATGACTACATGTTGGATTTAGAGGGCCTGTTTGAGCCCATTAAAGTGAAGATGTCTGAAAACTTCAACATACTGAAATTCGATTGCTTTGACGGGGCTAGGACTCCAAAAAGTAATGTGAAAATGTGCACCAGTATCTTCCAGTTGATGGCCTGCACCTATGAGCGCATCACAATGCTCTTCCCTCAAACTCTCATCGCGATGTCCTGGTTCTTGACCTTGGAGGTCTCTAAGACGCGAACTTGAGAAGATATTGTCTGGGTCTTTCTCGACCACTATTCCTCCAACTCCTTCAAACCCGTGCCGACCCCCCGTCAGCCAATTGCGACCTGTCCAAACACTATGCCTACCACCAAGGCCTCGGTCATAACACCGACCAATGCATACGCCTCCGTCATGATATCCAAAACCTCATCGACCGAAAAATCATTGAGCCACCGCCATCTAACCCCATGTCACCCAGAACCTCATGCCATACCATTAAAATGTCAGCTTCATCAAACCTAAACCTATGACCTTCAACCCTTCTGCCTACATCACCCCCATAGGGCAACATATACTCCTTGTTGACATCCTGAATTCTGGGAAAATTTGTCTAGTCGAAGAAGAGAACAATGAATGGCAAGAACAACTTGAAGATAAGCAGGGCCTATTTTTTTTTTTTTTTTTTATTTTTTTATTTTAGAGGAACCAAATTTAGGGTTGGAAGAAGTTCGTTGGTATGACCCGAACATTAAGATTGACGCGTCCATCTGGGGAGAACTAGAGAAGCCATTTGAAAGCATTGACTGCGATTGGTTCAAGGAAGATGGGACTATTGGGGGCCCTACCCCCTGCTGAAATTGACCACTTTACAAGATTTGCCCGCCAGCATTAGCCTACACATCCTGTGGGTGAAGTCGTAAAAAAGGAACCAGTGAGAAACAAGGGGAATAAAAAGATGGATGTAATTGCAAAAGAAGACAATGAGCTGCTTAAGCAAATGAAGAAAATGCAAGCCCATGTCACCATGTGGGATCTCATGTTGATCTCTTACAAGCATAGACAAGCTGTTTTGAACACCTTTGCTAGGGTTGAGGTCACTATTGATGCCGCGCTGGAAGAAATGATAGCTTTTATCCGTTCATTCACCCCCTAATCCCATTATCACTTTCTCTTATGAAGACCTGACCATAACAAAGCTTTATATATCACTGTCGAATGCAAAGGACAACAAGTGTCATACTGTTTAGTAGACACAGGCACTTTGAACGTCTACGCTATGAGAACTGCCACAACCTTGGGCTTAAGAATATTGGTCATCACCCTGTGTCCCCAGGCACAAAATTACAAAATTTTGACTTCAAGACCACTAGGATGCATGATGCATCATAGAAAGTTCTATTTGTGTGTGTATATATATATATGTACATATATCATGTGGTTGTTACAAAGATGAGGGGTGCCATGAACCCATGGTGTGAGCTTTGGTTCCACCCCTGACTATGAGAGTTTGAAACCCTTTCCCTTAATGAGTAATTATTAAAGTCTAAAGCTTCGTTTGATAAAGCTGAAAATTAAGTGTTGAATTTTAAGTATTGAAAATTTTAAACGAGTGAATTTATAATACTGAAAACATTGTTTCAAATACTCAAACAGACTGCATTTAGTGATTATTTTTGTATAAATTTTTTTACTTAAAATTTGTAGTGATATTTTGATTGCATTTTTAATTAAGTAGTACATCTTCAAAACGCACTAAAAACAAGGAAGTGCTGAAAATTATCAAACCTCAAGATAGATCCGTGTAATTTCTTAAAATACGAGAGAGAACAGTGTAAATAAGGCAAACTGATGGGGGAGGTTTTGTGTCTGTCATTACTCGCCCTTGTTCGTTTAAACCTGTAAACCCTAGAATAGAAGCTTCCATCATTTTAAAATTCAGAAATTTCAGGCTGAAAGTGAGTGATAGAGAGACGTGTCCAAAAAAAGACTCAAATGTCGGCTAACATTAACAACTACGGTGCGGAAGAAGAGGTCCCCCCCATTTTCGAAGGGGCCACTCGGCACCGCTATCTAAATTACGTAGCAACGGTGAAGGATTTCTCAGAGAGAGAAGACAAATATATTGGCCGAATAACCACCTTGAAGTTGTTGTATTATGGTAGCTACGTTCAAGGCCGGCCCTGAGTTATCCGGGGCCCAAAGCAAACTCTAAAAATGGGGCCCTATATATAATCAAATATTTTGTTTTTACATTTATATTTTCTGGAACCTACATTGTATCAAATTATCTTCAAAAATATGTTTACATTAATTAAGAAAAAAAAATTAATAGATGACGTAGCAAAGATAAAATTTTCACTTACTGCTTTTTATTTCAACAAAATTCAGTATACAACAAGGGCACTTTCACGGTGTGCCTGTGTGATGTTTCAACTTCCACCGGGGGAGGGGGGATAATTGAAAATGGTGAATGTGTGACACTTTCATGGTGTACCTGTGTGATATTTCAACTTTCACGTTCTTAGTGATGGGCTATCGTGGTAATGATGCTTGGTGGTTCAAAACCAAAAGAGATAGATAGTGAACTCTCTATAATTCAGGTTCGAATTTTTTTGTGTTTCTTTTTCTTCAAGTACTATTGAGTTATTGGTCTAAACTAACATAATTTGTTATTTTTATGTAAGATTTGGACCCTTTAGGCTTGGGTGGGCCCAATGTTCTAAAAATCGCTAGGCGGTAGACGGGTAGTGGAGGGCAGCCTGGGCGGGGCCTAGGCAGAAAATTTATTTTTAGACAATTAATAATATAGAGACAATTCTCATATGTAAAAAAAAAAAAATATCACTTTATCAACAAACTAAGTTTTTAACTCTTCTTCTCCATATCCCTCGAATACTTTCTCTCCATCGGACTCAAATTCATACTCGTACACTCATCACCCTTTTCTTCTGTATCCTCATCCGATACAAAATCAACTTCACAGTTTCCATCTTTTCCAAAAACACACTTGATTTTAATTCAATCTCATTTTACTAAATTACAATCTCACCACCGCATTTAAAAATATGTATATATATATTTTAGAAAAGACCCGCCTAGGTCTGCCCAGTGTAACGAACAACCAATTTGGAGGGCCAAATCTTGGGCATTCTATAAGGGAACGGAGTGTTCTACAGTAGTCTGAAGTGGTCTGGATACATCTCGAGAAGTTTTGAAAGTCCTAGAGAGTTTCTAAAAGGATCCGAAAGAGTCTAGAGGAGTATAGGAGATTGGAGACAAGTCTGCAAGATCGTGGAAAGTTCTAGAAGGCTTTAGAGGATTGTGGAAGGCTGTTATGGTCTAGGAGTGAATAGAAGTCTCTAGAACATAGTGGAAGCTTGTGGAGAATGTTAGAGTCCCAAGAGTGCTCAAGAATGTTCAGGAGGCTCGTTGGATGCCGTTGGATCAAGAACATCCTATGCACCCATTAGGGAGGGGATGGCTATAAAATGGGATATGCTTCATTTATACACGCACACATAAATTGAGAGAACTTCAATTGTAGAATAAGAGCAATTGAGAGCTAGTGAGGTAGAAGGCCGGCTTATAGAGGCTAGGTTTGTAAACATATACCCATAGGGTATAACGATTGGACTTGAAAATTGGGCCCTCAAATTCATTAAAAAATTTGGGGGTCCAAAGCGGTTGCTTTGCCGGCTTGTGCCCAGGGCCGGCCCTGGCTACGTTGCAAATTTTGGGATCCAGATAGCGATATATAATCGCATCTTCGCGGTTAATAAGCCAATGCACCATTGGTGGGGGAAGCATGCTTGTGCGATGAGCGGTGGTTCCGCCGGATTATCTGCGTTAGTATTCTTATGCGGTTGTATGGGTCTGTTCTACGTCAAAGCACAGCTAAGGAAGCTGGAAGATGAGTTGTTTTTCTTTCGGAGGAATACTGTCAACAGGATTGTTGGTGTACGCGCTCAATTCGGAGAGCGGATCCACGAGGTGGATAAGTTGATCCGCCGCCCCCGTCTCCATGACACGAGGCTACAGCTTTTCTCCGGACACACCGTCGATGATCGATATGAAATTTTGTATATGTGGTTTTTTATAGCTTTCAACCTGGTTGCAACGGCGTGGCCTCTTATCACACATTGTATCCAGTTGAGTTTAATTTCATATTTCTGGTTTTGTTTATTGTTTATTGGGTTTTTTTTTTTTTTTTTTGAGTTTTAAAGTTATTTTTCATTATTTTTTGGCAGTTAAATGGGAGCTCGGAGAATAGATGTACTTACTTGTGAACCAATTAGATATCGATGATGTTGGTGAGACCCCAAGTGAGTCTGTTCTTTGTCTGTTTTACGTGTACTTAATTGTGAACCTAGTTGTTGAGTCTGTTCTTTGTTAGAATTACTTTACTGTTTGACGCGTACTTAATTGTGAACCCAGTTGTTGAGTCTGTTCTTTGTTAGAATTACTTTACTGTTTGACGCGTACTTAATTGTGAACCCAGTTGTTGAGTCTGTTCTTTGTTAGAATTACTTTACTGTTTGACGCGTACTTAATTGTGAACCCAGTTGTTGAGTCTGTTCTTTGTTAGAATTACTTTACTGTTTGACGCGTACTTAATTGTGAACCCAGTTGTTGAGTCTGTTCTTTGTTAGAATTACTTTACTGTTTGACGCGTACTTAATTGTGAACCCATTGGATATAGATGATGTTGGTGACCCCAAGTGAGTCTGTTCGTTGTTATGTTTGCTTCTTTGTATATTGTTTCTAAAAGTGGCAGCATAGATCATTGTACCCATGGCCACATTTGTTTAAGGGGGATTGGACCAATAGTCCATTTTAATGGAATGATACAGTGTTTGGTGTGGCTATGGAGTCCGGGACTATTTATCCATTTTAAAAGAATAGTCCCCCATTTGAGGGACTAAGTTATACCATGGGGGGGAGGGGGGGTTGTTGTTATTTGTCCGGGGACTATCTTTTAAAAATCCCCCCTCCACCATCCAAACGTGGCCTATTATTTCTAAAATTATAGTCTCTAACCCTTGGAAGGATGTAGCTTTGTCTTTATTAGCCTATATGTGTTGGTTCATTTGGAGGGGTAGAAATGAGTACATATTCGAGGGGAAAAGACTCAATCCTCTAGCTACCATTTCCAAAGCATTGATTGCTTCCTGAGAGTTCCTCAGTGCCCTCATTGCTAAGAGGCACAATATCCCCATGGTTTCCAGCATCTCTGTGCCAGAAGTCTGGAAAGCCCCCACCCTGGATTTCGTCAAAATAATTTCTGATGCTGCATTCATCTCTGAGCAATTGCATGATTATGGTGGAACTATTGCTAGAACCAATATGGGTACAATGATCTATGCTGCCACTTTTGATTTCTGTTGCTCCTCGCCCCTGCAGGCAGAAGCTCTTGCCTTAAAGCACTCTTTGCAACTAGCTGCCCGTAATTGCCAAACCTATTTTTGAATGTCTCTGTTATTCTTATCGACTCGCTTCAGAAGCACCCTGATGATCCCCCATGGGAAGGTAGAACCATTTGTATAAATATTCATGGGATCCTGTGGTTGATAAATTTGGATCTAAACTTTCCTATTAAGTATCTTGGAATCCCTCTTGGAAGAATTTAGATCAAACTTTCCCTCTGGAAAGGTCAAATTATGTCCTTGGGTCGTGCAACCTTATGCAAATCTGTCTTGAATAGTCTGCCCCTATACTTCCTATCCATCTTCAAAATTCCAACGTTTTCCTTAGGCTCTGTTTGGTTCATGCATTTCGTGAAGGAAAAGATAAGGAGAAGGAAAATTAGTTCCCTTGTGTTTCCCTTCATTGTTAAAAAGCGTGAAAAAAAAAAACTAAAACATGATTATAATATATGAATAGAGGAAGGAAAATTACTCGCATCATTCAAAATGTTTGATTTATTTATCAACTTGTTCTCTTTTCTTTCCTATTTTCCTCATAATTTTCCTAATTAACCAAACAAAGGAAAATGTTTTGCTCTATGTTTTCTTTTCTTTTCCCTCACTAGATCTAAGAACCAAACAAATCCTTAGTGTTCTCCTTTCTTTTTCCTCACTTGATCCATGAACTAAACGGAGCCTAATTGATTCACTGTTGAATTTGCTGAGATTTTCTTGTTCATAGTGGGTGGCGGAGACTTTACTCGAGCATTGTGGTCACCACCCACTCACAGTTGCTGTAATGGGCAAGGCTCTAAGGAAAGAAACGAGAGCTGAGAAATGAGAAAAGACTATAACCAACCCATCTACGTATGCAACATGTGCGCCTGGTCCCATCTTGTATGTAAACGAGAAAGAAGCCGTGAACAAGGTCACCATTTTCGGATCATTTGAGTTCAGTCTCGAAGCAATGCCCAAAGACTCCAAAAGGCTCTTCATAGCTCTAGCGGCTCTTTTACCGGCTGAACCAGTTCCTGAAGCATGCCTACTGGCTGTTTGATCTGTTCTTGGGGAGGAAAGCTTGTTTCCTGTCAAAGTCTCCAAGTTTATCGAAGGGTCATTACTGATGAGAACCTATGATTATTTGTTATATCTAGTACATGACATGGTTGCTCTAAATCTTGAGAGCAAAATAAATGAGGCTATAGAGATTCTACTGCTGAGTTTCAAGTTCCAACCCGAAGGAAATTCCTTTATTAGCCCTTGACTTTTTATATTCAGGAAGGAAATGACTGAAAAAGGTGCCAAACGGAGGATATAGAGTTCTCTCAATGGTTTTTGGAAGAAAAACAATCCATTATCACTTTGGAAGCGATTGTCCAAGCTCTTATGGCTACCATTTCCATTTCAAAATTCGAAGCTAGCAGAGCAAGCTTCAGTTGCATAGTGGGACCGAAGATTGCGACTCTGATGTCATCAGAATCCCACGCTCTGATCGCAGTGTCTGCAAATGCCATCACAAATGCATTCAGTAAAAGTGATAACTGTGATTACTCGCCATCACTAGAGACTATTGCAATCGATAGGCTTGTAAGTATTTTAGAAAACTGTGAGGACCCATATCGAAACCAGCATTTCAACCTTGCTATGCTATCCGGGTTTGGAAGTCCCGAGTCGGTGGATAAGGTGCTTCAGACCACTATGAAGCACGGACACGGACACGGACACACTGACACGATATGATACGACACGGACACACCAATACGACAAAATTCTTAAAAAAAATTGCACGTCGACACTCAAAGATAAGTGTCTGTGAAGTGTCGTGTCCGTGTGTCGGACACGCTACGACACGGGACACGTTCCCTTCTTAGAAGTGTCGGTGCTTCCTAGTCAGACCATTCCGATGAACCGACTCGCGGATTTGCTTTCTCCTGATGCCGAGGAATGGCACGATAGTGTCTTTGCAACGTTGACGTCATTTACCAAAGCTGGAAAGTCACAAGCCGTCGAGAAAATGTTGACTTCGAATTTCAACAAGTGTCTAATAAAACTTCTCGAGGTCGGATCCGAGGTTTCGCAACACCATGCAATTTACTTTAAAGGCATTTTATGAGCTTGGAGGCCCTCTTCCGAATAATTTTATTCGTCCCGGTACTCTCAATGTCTTGCCTTGGCAAGCAAGACTGACTTTGGAAAAATTTGTTTTGGGGGATCGAACTCTTATATTGTCGCCAAAACAACAGCCTTTCGAGGACTTGGTTCTTACAATCCTCGAAAGTGAACATAAGAAAGTTTTGGAGACAATGCAATATCTTATATAGATAATTGAAAAATCGGGAGACAAGCAAATAAGAGACATTATCTTGAAAAGTCCTCTATCCGCAGATTATCCGAACCTTCTTCATTATGGGCAGCCAGAACAGACCTTAATGAGATCCGAATCTGCGTTTATATTGATGAAATTAGCTTGCTCTGGAGGAGAACCCTTGGTTAAGAAATTTCTAGAGTATGACATTGTTCTTGATTTGATCAAAATGATGCAATGCAATGTCTCTGAGTTAAAGACTCAACCTATACGGCTCTGCATCAAATTCTGTTTGGCAACGGTGGTTTTCTTGTTTTGAATCAAATCTTTGAGTTGGGTCTTGTGGAGAGTTTAGTTTAGGCTATGAAAAGTAAATCGGTGAAGACAATGGAATTGAGTTTGAATTGTGTTTTGTCGATGAGTTTGGTTGTAAGGCGTGTTTGGAGCTGATTTTTGCTTTGCAAGTGTTGTACCACATGCTATGGCAGTATGTGGTACCATTCCCATAGGATATGGGATATCCCAATTTTGAAAATCACAGCATTATTTTTTGAGGAATGCTTGTTGAGTTTTAGGAGAGAATATTTTACAGGCATAAGAGAGAACAATCGTCTCTCAGTCTATTTTATTAGACAAAAAGGAAAAAAATATTAATTACATAAAAGACCCCAGAATAAAGCCTATAAACTAAAAATAAGACAACTTCCAACACTCCCCCTCAAGCTGGTGTGCGAAGATATCTCTCATGCCCAGCTTGCTGAGGATAAAATGAAAAAATCTAGTAGGAAGACTCTTAGCAAGGACATCAGCTAACTATTCCTCGGATTTCACAAAAGGGGTACATATACTTCCAGTGTTCAACTTCTCTTTGATAAAGTGTCGATCAATTTTCGCGTGCTTGGTCTTTGTAAAGATTAAAAGTATGATGGGAATATCTCTTTTGGTATATTCAACATAACATGAAAGAATACAATGAGCCTTTATATAGGCTTGGTCTAACCTAGACTGTTTTCTCTTTAACCGATGTGGGACAACCACATATATACATATACTATATTTACACATATACCCTTTAACACTCCCCCTCAAGCTGGAGCATACATATCATATGCACCTAGCTTGTTACAAATATATTTCACACGTGTCCCACCCAATGCTTTAGTAAACAAATCTGCTAACTGGTCTGGAGATTTAACATGAACTGTATTAATCACTTTTTGTAGGAGCTTTTCACGAACAAAGTGACAATCAACTTCAATGTGTTTCGTCCTCTCATGAAACACAGGATTAGAAGCAATATGAACCGCTGCCTGGTTATCACAAAATAGGTTCATAGGTTCGGACTGAGTGAACCCAAGTTCCTCCAACAAATGCTTCATCCATACTAACTCACAAGTAGTATGCGCCATAGCCCTATATTCTGACTCAGCACTAGATCTAGCAACAACGGTTTGTTTCTTTCTTTTCCAGGACACAAGATTTCCTCCAACAAGTACACAGTACCCTGTAGTAGACCTTCTATCACTAGGAGATCCGGCCCAATCTGCATCTGTGTAGCTCTCAACTCGAATGTGACCATGATCCTTATACAACAAACCACGGCCTGGGGCCCCCTTGAGGTACCTCAAGACTTGTATCACTGCATCCCAATGTGTAGTCCGAGGAGAGTCCATAAACTGACTAATTACACTAACTGCGAAGGCAACATCAGGTCTCGTGACCGTTAGATAGTTAAGTTTCCCAACTAAGCGTCTGTATTGTCCTGGATCATCAAGTAGCTCCCCCTGATCTGGCAATAATTTGGAATTGGGATCCATAGGAGTATCCAAAGGTTTTGATCCCAACATTCCTGTCTCAGTCAGCAAATCAAGAACATATTTTCTCTGAGATAAGCAGATCCCTTCACTAGACCTGGCCACCTCAATGCCTAAGAAATACCTAAGTTGCCCCAAGTCTTTGGTCTGAAACTTGATTTGTAAGAAGGATTTCAACTCCTGAATGCCCTTAGGGTCATCACCAGTAATGACGATATCATCAACATAAACAATTAACAGAATCTTCCCTGTTACAGTGTGTCTATAGAAAACAGAATGGTCAACACCACATCTCTGAAGACCAAACTCAGCAATTACATCACTGAACCTGCCAAACCAAGCACGAGAAGACTGCTTCAAACCATAAAGAGACTTTTTTAATTTGCAAACCAGACTAGACTCCCCCTGAGCAACAAACCCAGGTGGTTGCTCCATGTAAACCTCCTCAAGGAGGGTACCATTCAGAAATGCATTCTTAACATCCAACTGATGAAGGGGCCAGTGATAAGTAGTGGCCAGTGAGATGAAAAGGCGAACAGAGGCAATCTTGGCCACGGGAGAAAAAGTCTCCGAATAATCAAGTCCATAAACTTGAGTGTAGCCTTTGGCAACAAGGCGTGCCTTTAACCGATCCAGAGTGCCATCTGGATGAACCTTAACTGCATACACCCAACGGTAACCAACCACAGATTTCCCTGGCGGGAGAGGGACCAAGTCCCAAGTACCAGTTTCCTTAAGGGCACACATTTCATCCTGCATAGCTTGGTTCCAACCAGAATGGGCAAGTGCCTCTGCAACATTCTTAGGAATAGATATGGTAGACACAGAAGCAACAAATGAAGAAAATGTAGGAGATAAATGATCATAAGATACAAAGTTAGAAATAGGATGAGAAGTAGTGCAAGAACGCTTACCCTTTCTGAGAGCAATGGGAAGATCTAAATCAGTCGGTTCTGGAGGAGAAGATGGCGGATCTGAGGACACGGTACGCGGAGGCGGAGCGGCGGAGTCCAATAGAGTCTCTGGATGTGGACGACGAGTATAAACTTGCAAATCAGGCCGAGACAAGCGGGTGGAAGCATCATGAGTAGGTGGTGTAGTAGTTGGGATATGAGAGATAGGAAGAGGAACGGGAAGCATAAAATCCGGATCAATAGCCGAGTGGGACTCTGAAAAAAAGGGTTTATGTTTGAAGAAGAAAAAAAAAATAAATCAAATCTTCAAACAGATTTGACAATCCGAACTTCTTGATTCACGAAGAAGGCGGAAAAACAGAGATAATGAGCAATCCCAGAGGCGGGAGGCTCTGATACCATGTAAAGATTAAAAGTATGATGGGAATATCTCTTTTGGTATATTCAACATAACATGAAAGAATACAATGAGCCTTTATATAGGCTTGGTCTAACCTAGACTGTTTTCTCTTTAACCGATGTGGGACAACCACATATATACATATACTATATTTACACATATACCCTTTAACAGTCTTGTCAAGCTGAACTGGATTATGTGCTATATCATTAGCAGCCTTGTTATCACAATACAACCTCATCGAATCTTGTGACACAAGACCAAGATCAGAGAGAACAATCTGAATCCATAACAACCCACACACTCCCTGTGCCATAGCTCTAAACTCTGCCTCCGTAGTGGACCTGGCAACTATTGTCTGCTTTTTACTTCTCCAAGTAACCAAGTTACCTCCAACAAATGAGCAATATCCCGTCGTTGACCACCTGTCTGTAATTGACCCAGCCCAGTCTGCATCTGTATAGGCTTAACCTGAGTGTGTCCATTCTTAGCAAAAAATAAACCCTTTCTGGTGCTTTTTTGAGGTATCTCAGAATTCGAAAAACAGCATCAAGATGGTTTTGTTTAGGGGAATGCATAAACTGACTAACTACACTTACCGCGAAAGCAATGTCAGGTCTAGTATGTGCTAGATATATCAGTTTACCAACCATCCTCTGGTATCTTCCTTTATCAACTAACTCCCCACCAGGATCGTCGCTAAGCTTCAGATTTTGATCCATTGGAGCATCAACTGCCTTACTTCCAAGCATTCCGGTTTCCTTGAGCAAGTCTAGAACATATTATCTCAGTGAAAGAAAAATCCCGTCCTTGGATCGTGCCACTTCAATGCCCAAGAATACTTTAAACTCCCCAAATCCTTAATCTCGAACTCCTTAGCCAGATATTTCTTTAAATGACCCATGTCTTCTAAGTCGTTCCCGGTTAGAACAATGTCATCAACATAAACAGTCTTACCACCTGAAGAGTGCTTGACAAAGAGAGTATGGTCACCTTGACTCTGCTTGAATCCATACTTAACCATGGCTTGTGAGAATCTGTCAAACCATGCTCTAGGTGATTGCTTGAGCCCATACAAGGATTTTCGAAGGCGACACACTTTTCCTTTTGTCTTGGTGTCCTCGAAGCTTGGAGGAACATCCATGTACACTTCCTCCTCTAGATCGCCGTGTAAGAATGCATTTTTACATCAAATTGGTGCAATGGCCAGTCCAGATTTGCTGCAAGAGATAACAGAATCCGGATAGAGTTCATCTTGGCCACAAGAGCAAACGTCTCCTGATAATCTACTCCATACGTTTGGGGTAAATCCCTTGGCTACTAACCTGGCTTTGTATCTCTTAATAGAACCATTAGCTTTGTAGTTTACAGTAAACACCCACTTGCACCCTACAGTCTTCTTCCCTGAAGGTAATTCTGTTAATTCCCAAGTGCCATTCTTGTGCAGTGCTCTCATCTCTTCAAGCATGGTTGATTTCCATTTTGAATCAGAGAGGGCTTCCTGGACATGGTTAGGAACAGAAACAGAAGCAAGTTTTGACACAAAAGCTTTGTAAGAGGGAGACAAACGAGAGTAGGAAACAAAATTAGAGAGAGGATGTTTAGTACATGTCCTAGTGCCCTTTCGATAAGCAATAGGAATATCGAAATCATCAATTGACTCATTAGAATCAGAACAGGGAGGATCAAGAGTATTACTTGGACCATCTCCACTAGAAGAGACCGGTTGTAGTGAAGGAAAAGGAATAGCTTCTATCTCTGTTGCCCCAAACCTTCTCCTCTCTTTATTCTTTGAGTATGTTAACAACTTTCTCTCTCCCTTTTTTGTTTCCATCTCCACTAGAAGAGACCAGTGGTAGTGAAGGAAAAGGAACAACTTCTATCTCTGTTGCCCCAAACCTTCTCCTCTCTTTATTCTTTGAGTATGTTAACACCTTTCTCTCTCCCTTTTTTGTTTATCTATCTCCTTCATCTATCTCCTTATTTTCCCCCTCACTGTCCTTTGTTGTCTCCCCCTCATCCACAATCCCATGTTTTTCTTGTTTTTTTTTCTTTTTCTACTCCTTGATTTTTTTCTTTGTCTTCAAAGAGCGGAATATTCACCACAGGAGTCTCTTCCTCACTCACCTGCTCCCCCTGAAGAGGTGACTATGGAGATTGAAAGTACGAAAGCGTCTCATGGAAGGTAACATCCATAGACACGAACCACTTACGAGAAGGAGGATGATAACATTTATACCCTTTCTGTGTGGGAGAATAACCAACAAAGACACATTTCAAGGCACGGGGATCTAATTTTTTCCGGGAAGGAGAGTGATTGTGAACAAAGCAGACGCACCCGAAAAACTTTGGGTGGAACAGTGAACAGAGAAGACGGACGGAGAAGAACCTCAATGGGAGATTTCTTCCCAAGGACACGAGTAGGCAACCGATTGATTAGGTAGGCAGCTGTTAAGACAGCCTCCCCCCAATAAGATTTTGGAACCTGCATTGAAAATAACAAGGACTGTGCTGTTTGCAACAAGTGACGATTCTTGCGCTCAGCAACTCCATTTTATTGCGGAGTATTTGTGCAAGAGGTCTGATGAATCATGCCATTAGTAGAAAAACAGTCTTTAAGACCACTGTAAATATATTCCCCCCTTTATCGGACTGTACAATTTTGACAACAGTACTAAACTAAGTGCAAATCATTTTGTGAAATGTTTGAAAAATAGAATACACTTCACTCTTTTCTTTCATAAAATACACCCAAGTAGTACTAGAACAATCATCAATAAATGACGCAAACCACTTATAACCATTCATAGATAAAACAGGAGAGGGACCCCAAACATCAGTATGGATGATATCAAACAGAATAGTACTTTTATTCAAACTTGAATTAAATGTGGCACGATGATATTTGCCAAGTTCACACGCCTCACAATAAACATTGGAAACACTCTTTGATGGGGAACAAAAGGAGCTATTTGTAATAACTGTGTTTGATCCGGGAGGATATATAATTATTTATTTAGTTTAGTAAGTTTTCTTTAGGCAATAATTATCTTAGGAATAAATATCGATTAAGAATATTATGTATTAGGAAGTTTTTATTATGGAATAATCATCTTTAGGAAATTCTAGCTATTTTGAAGTTTCAAGGAAGTTTGCCTAATTTAGGACTCTTTATTTCTCTTATAAATAAGATGCTAAGTGCATTGTAAAAGGACAGTTGATTATGAATAAAAATGATTGATATTTGATTGCACGGGGATGCCTTCAAGTTCTTGCAAGCTCTAGGTACAGGGATACCTAGGGTGCCCGAGGTACAGGGATACCAAGAGTTCTTTTCCAATTCTTTCTTCTTTCCATCAATATTCAATTCCTCACACCTGTCCTGCATCAGTTTTGGTATCAGAGCTAAAGAGCAGTTCATCAAAATCCATTCCAAGCAAGCCGCAATTGCTCCAGTGGTCAGCACCCGCAGCCCAAACCAGAAACCCTAGCCACGATCTTTTGTTGTAGTGATCTGAGAATCTGAACCATTGCCAAACAACCATTGATTGTTCATCTTCCTCAGTCTTATCATGAGTCACCACCCCAGCTTCGTCCAGCTCGAAAATCTGATACACCCAGCAGCCCATAATAGCCGTGGCTACCACCATTGATCCAAAACCAAGCCTAAACCAGACAAACCACAACCAAACAGGCCCTAGTCGAACCTGCAACCCACATCTCAGTCACGGCAGCTATGAACCTCCACCATTTGCAGCCACGACTTTTGAGACTTCGTCCATCGGTATTCTCGTTAGGGTTCTGTGTATTGAAGCCAAATGAAGAGTAAGATTTGTGTCTTAAGATTTAGAGCCCATTTGTTTTAACCCTCTAAAACACAGCCCACTAATAAGACCAAGCCCACTACCCACTTGATATCCCATCAGCCAACTTATAAGTCCAGCCCACTCTTCCTTAAATTAAACCCTTTTAAAACTAACCTAAGTCCCAAGCCCTTTAGTTCAACCCAACCAGCCCTTAATCCAAGCAGCCCACAAGCCCAAGCCCAAGCCACTTTCTCTATAACTCAGCCCAAGCCCAGTTCTCACTACATGCCCACATCTTAACTTTCTATAATTTACAGAAAGTACTCCTGAGATCCTGAAATTACCATACTACCCCCCCCCCCCCCCCCCCCCCCCAAAAAAAAAAAAAAAAAAAAAAAAATTTAAACATTTGAAAATTGCAAAAAAAAGAAAAAGAAAGAAGAAGCTGATTTGTTATTTTCCCGCTTCATCGGAAATTGGAGATTTCACAATCAAGCTACCGGGGAGTACGTTGCGCTATATCAGCTCAGAGATTTATCCAAATTCTTCACTTTTGAGGTACACGCATTCCTTTTGAAAAATTTGATTAGTACCTAGTTTATTTGATGAGACTCTTAATTTTGCATATAAAGGTCCTTTCAATTGTACTAATAAAGTCACTTTATTATTAGTCCTGCACCATTTATTGTCCCGCCCGAGTCTCTAGTACCTTTCTTACAGCCCTCCAATGCCCGAATATAGGTTGTAAACTTGTTATTGATGAAAGATTTCCTATGAATGTGATTTCGGAGTCCGCCATTCACCGACTTCACCTTCCAGTTTCTCCGCGCTCACTACCATTTAAGGTTATCTTGGACGATCACTCTACTTTTTATTTCACTGAACGTTGTTTAGTACTAATCCGAATGGCTAACCTATACTACGAAAATATATGGTGTGACATCTTGCCTATTAATGTAGGTGTGAGTCATATTCTTCTCGGTCGTCATTGGATTATTGATTATAATGTGAAAAAGGTAGATGATAATTCCTATCGCTTTGTCCATAATGGTACGAGCATTCTGCTAAAATCTGTAAAGTGTAAGGTCACTTCCCAGGTTTCTACTATACCCAGCTCCTCCAATAACATAAATGACCTAGCAAAACTCCTTCAAGATTTGTCTGTCAACCGTGAGCAAAGAAATGCTCAAATTGAGAAAAACAACACTTGTGAACCCGTTAAAAGTGTCTCTTGAACCCGTTGGGAATACACCGGACCCACCACTTGAGGTCCCTTGCGTGTCAATCGATTGTCACGACGAGACATATGAAGAGAAACATGATGCTAAGCCACTTGTTAACGATGTTCCAAATAATCTTGCTATCATCCCAATGCCTACACCGCCTATCCCTTCAACCCCACGGTCTCCTCCTCCGTTGACTTCTCAAGGCAAAATGGAGACTGTGATCATTGTTTCCCCACCTACTCTACCTTTTAATCATGTTTGTAGTAACCCTCCAAAGGACTTAAAAGCAAATTTATTTGACTTGTCATTAAATATGGTTACTAATTTGAATTTTTATGTGGAGTTCGTGTTTGCCTCCCTTTACTTCATCCGCAGGTGTTTTGAATGGAGCGATGCTTTCAATAGGCTTGGATCTAACATTCACCCATTTCCAGAAAGTTGGCCCTTATCTTGGTGTTCCTGATTTTTCCCAGCATAACTGCCATTCTAACTCGCCGGAGTCGAGTTCTTTTCAGAGGGGGAGAAATGATGGGGAACAAAAGGAGCTATTTGTAATAACTGTGTTTGATCCGGGAGGATATCTAATTATTTATTTAGTTAAGTTTTCTTTAGGCAATAATTATCTTAGGAATAAATATCGATTAAAGAATATTATGTATTAGGAAGTTTTTATTATGGAATAATCATCTTTAGGAAATTCTAGCTATTTTGAAGTTTCAAGGAAGTTTGCCTAATTTAGGACTCTTTATTTCTCTTATAAATAAGATGCTAAGTGCATTGTAAAAGGACAGTTGATTATGAATAAAAATGATTGATATTTGATTGCACAGGGATGCCTTCAAGTTCTTGCAAGCTCTAGGTACAGGGATACCTAGGGTGCCCGAGGTACAGGGATACCGAGGGTTCTTTTCCAATTCTTTCTTCTTTCCATCAATATTCAATTCCTCACACTTGTCTTGCATCACTCTTATTATCAACTAAAGAAGGAAACAAAAAATGTAAAAGAGAGAAAGAGGGATGCCCTACTCCCTGATGCCACAGCCACGCCTCTTTAGGGAGAATCTTCCTGGTGAGCACTCCTGGTCATACTTTCACTAGTAGCTTCACTGGGCAACAGAATGTAGAGGCCATTCTCTTCCCTACGACTGCCAATCGTCTTCATTGTGGAGAGGTCTTAAAAAACACAATGAGACGGAAAAAAAGTTGCACAACAATTTAAATCACGAGTTATACGACTAATGGATAGAAGATTAGTCGAGAAATTAGGGACATGAAGAACCGATGATAGAGATAAAGTATCGGAGACATGAATAACACCTTTACTAGAAATTGGACAAAGATTTCATTCGGTTGTTTTAACCTTATCTTTTCCTGAACAAGGAGCATAAGTAGAAAAAAAAAGTAGATAAACCAGTCATATGATCAGAAGCCCCAGAGTCAACAATCCATGGATTTTGAGAATTAGCATGGAAGGCACTTATAATATTAGCAAAATTACCTGCTTGGGCAAAAGAAGTAGAAGGGCTCATGGAGGTGTCCAACTGTGCCATAATCCGCCTCAAAGTCTCCATATCAGTACTACTAATACTACCGGTAGTAGGTGAAGGAGATGAGGACTCTTCTGAAAAACTACTATCAGTTCTAGTAGATAAGGGAGCCCGAGGTCCACATCCCCTGCCACCACTTCTACCACCGCCCCGTCCAACTCCCCTTCCTTTCGTCAAGGGAGGACGACCATGAAGCTTCCAGCATGTGTGTCGAGTGTGGTACGGTCTATTGCAGTAATCACAAAACTGCTTACTTTTGTCCTCTGCAACCTCATCAGACTGGTTCTTGGGGGGATAACTGCCCTTTCCACTTTTTTGGCTCGAGGTAACCAAGGCTGATCGGTCAGAAGGAGGGGAAAACATAGCTGAACGACGACTTTCTTCATTTTGAACATAAGCAAATGCTTCACGAAGAGAGGGTAATGGCTCCATTCCAAGGACCCGACTCCTCACCTGATCAAACTCTGAATTGAGGCCAGCCAAGAACTTGAAGATTCTTTCACTCTCTACATACTCCTTAAAGCTAGCAGCATCCATAGGACAAACCGGGCGGTAATTTTTCAGGTGATCAAGACGCTTCCACATCGTGGATAGGGAAGTATAATACTGAAGTATAGAATGCTCACCTCGAACCTCAGCCTCAGTACCTCTGCGGAGTTCATACACTTGTGTCACGTTCCCTTTTCAATCATAAGTCTGAGCAAGAGTTTCCCAAATATCTTGTGCAGTTTCCATTTCAAGGAAAAAATCAGCAATCGTAGGCACCATAGAATGAACAAGCCAACTCATAACCAGATAGTTATCCACTTCCCACTTAGCATAAGCGGGATCCTCACGACTAGGTGCCTTGGATGTGCCATCAACATAACCAAATTTTGCACTACTGCGGAGCCAAAAGGTGACTGACTGAGACCACGAGAGGTTATTTTCTCCATTGAATAATGTGGTAGTAATTTTTGACCCAGGGTTCTCGATAGTAAGGGAATGCTTCTCACTACCTATAGGAGAACTCAAACCTCTAGAAGATGATGGAGATTTTTCTTTTGTCAAATCTTCTTTTGACATGTTGAAGTTGATTCTCATTCTGGACAGCCACACACGGCGAAGAAGGCCAACCTAGTTGTCACAAGCACCCGTCTGGTGCAATTGTCCAATCTATGGACAGATCATTGGTCCGAATACGGACCTGAAGAACTGGAACGGTCGAGGGTTGTGATCAGACCAACACTTTTGCAAATGATATGGCAGATCTATGTATGTGGGATTAAGAAAAAAAGGAAACTAATTGAAGGAAGTCAAGCCAACAGAGAAAGAGGGAGATCTCGGCTAGATAGGGCTGCCGATTTGGTTGTGGGAAGATTTAGGAGTGCAGCAAGGAAGGAAAAGTTATGGTAATGTTTGGGTAGGGCATGGGAGGTATAGGGGGCTGCGCCAAAGATACTGGGTGGTGTGGCAAGGGCCTGGTGGCCTTTGGTGGTGCGGTGAGGGCCTGGGTGGCCTGTGGTGGTGCGGCGCAGGTCTGGGTGGGTTGTGGTTGTGCAGCGAAGGTCTGGGTGGGTGTGGTGGTGGTGCGACGCAGGTGGTTGTTGGTGGTGGTGGTGATTGGATGTAAACCCTAACTAGGGTGGCTCTGACACCATGTTGAGTTTTAGGAGAGAATATTTTACAGGCATAAGAGAGAACAATCGTCTCTCAGTCTATTTTATTAGACAAAAGGAGAAAAATATTAATTACATAAAAGACCCCATAATAAAAAAGAAGTAACAAAAGCCTATAAACTAAAAATAAGACAACTTCCAACAATGCTATGGTTCCCAAATTTGAATCTCAATTGCTTTGACAGTTGTACCACATGGTGTAGCAATGGTCGTAGTACCATAGAGAACTACATGTGCCATGCTCTGCATTTGGAATATGCCAAATTGGTAACCATAGCATTACTCTTTTTCTAAAGCCATGTATCACCCTATATCAAGAAGAGTAACTGCAGTAACACTATGCCTCTCAAATTTGGATATCCCAAATGCTATTACCATGACCACCGGCACATGTACAACTATCAGACCATTTAGGAACTAAATTTGGTATTGAAATTTTGAGAACTAAGGCATAACTCGTTTGAGGAATATGAATCACAGTTCCAATTCAGTGACATTACCTTTATTCGAAGAGCACTATTTTCAAATCAATATGAATGGATGCTCAAAGGGCAAAACCCAGGACCCGGAGGGATCGGAGGAATCCATAGAGTTTACATAGGAAGATGGATTGGCGGTTACTATGGAAGCTCACTTTTTGTTCTAGCCTGACTGCCGAGTTATACATAATATCAGACAGGGCCTTAGATTTCTGCTAGATATGGGAATCTCCAATCCAATTTGTGAAACTGATGATTCGGAATGCGCTCTTATTTTGTTGAAGGGAAATGAAGTAGAGACGCATCCATGAAGGCCCTTATTGAAGACTGCAAAATCCTTCTTAGTAGATGTAGGGGATCTCTAGCTCACAATCTGAGGGAGGGAAATAAATGTGCGGATATTTTAGCTAATTTAGGTTTAAGCCAATCGACTTCTTCTGCTAGTGTCTGGAAATAAGTTTTTCTTTTCTGGCTTTGCTTGTGAGTTAGCATTGTAAGGGTTTTCACGGTTTGGCTCTGGCCTTTTTGTGTGTGGCTTTCTTTGCCACAGTCCTCATGCTCGCACTTCATGTTCATCCTGGGGTATGCCTCTTGTACATCTGTACATCCGTTTTTTTGGAATATATTTACCATTTTCCAAAAGAAAAAAAAAAAAGACTTCTTCTGTAGTATTAGATGGACCTGCATCTTGGATTACTAGCGTCATGCTAGCAGACTTTTCTGGCAAAACTTTCCTCGGAGGGCAGTAGCTGCTTTGTTTTCTTTCCACAACCAAAAAAAGAAAAAGAGCACTTTGTTTTCTCCCAGTAATGGGTTAGCCTAAGTGGTGCATACAACAGATGATGCAAATCAAGGTTTGTCTATTCAAAGACTTGGGGGCTGTTTGGATGGCTAAAAACCAGTTTTGTGGTTCTTATGTAAATCAATTCTGATTCGATTGATGTTTTGATTCAAAGAATCAAGAAGCACGAAACAAATTGGCCCCAAGATCAGTTGATGATGAGGATCTACTGATCTATACACTGAATGGTCTACCTCCCAGAATTCAATGCTTTTCTCACTTCAATCAAAACCAGATGTCAGTCATTGACCTTCGAAGAACTACATGTTCTTCTCAAAGTTGATGAAATGTTTATGGAAAACATCAACAATTGGGTCAAAATCAACATGTTCAATCTGCAATGGTGGCTCAATCTCGACTTCCTTTCTTCAATAACGGTGGTAGAGGTCAAGGACGAGGAAGGGGAAGATTTAACAATAGATGAGGAATGTCACATCAATCTAGTTATCGCAGATGGAACAATCAGAATAATTTCTCACAACAAATTCATTTGGAGGACCACCACATCCACAATTTGGTTATCAACAAAGGCCCAATTCTCACTCTTCACCTATTGTGTGTCAACTGTCAAATATGCAACCAAAAATAATCACTCAGCCGCTGATTGTTATCGTAGGATGGACTATGCCTACAAGAATAATGCTATGCTTCCCAAATTCCGATCCTAAATCCTCATCCCAAATGATGTGGCAATGGGACCACTGTGGGATCACTTCAACATCCTCCAATCAAAATCCAGTGTTCCCACAGTGATTCCACTGCCACATCATTTGGGATGGGGATTTGGGAAGCATAGCATTCCTCATGCCTACAAAGGCAAAAATCCATCATCTCAGCTAGTAGCCATCGCTGCAGCCTATGATAGTGGCTCTCATGATCCAAATATCTGGTATAGAGACTTGGGTGCATTTACTCATCTTACTACTGATATGTTCAATCTGTCTATTGGCAGTGGTCATGGTGAAGAGAGGCAAATTTGTGGAAAGGGTGATGATGAGGGGGAAATTTATAAAGCGTGTAACATGCAAAATTTGAATCCCTGGGATGCGCTATTAAATCTTTAGCCATTATGACCTTATCCCCACAATCCTAGCCATTCATTGTCTGTCTCATGTATAACGTTGGATCAAAAGAGATTTATTTACTACTCTTTGAAGGAGTTTTAAATTCAATTTTCTATTCTAGGACATGTAGAATTTGAATCGTAGAAAACTTTGAAGAGCCATTTCAATTACACAACTTCAGAGGATGTTAAAACTCTCTTTTCTGCGATTGATCAGGCGACTGGTCTTGTGGTACTGATTGACTAATAATTACAGAGACGTAGAAAAAATTGCCAGTAGTATATCAGTGGGGTCTTGTGGGATCCATTATGTGACAGATATTTAGATCACATAAGGATCAACCAGTAGACTGAGCCAGCGCTGCATGATCTTCATTTTGGAAATTCTCCAACACTTTGTGAAAGTCCTGTTAGACTAGCATGTTGATGCAAGGACATTTGCTCGTGGGAAAGATGATGGCAAATCTGATTATTTACCAAGATAGTTATATACAGCCTGGGAGAGACATTTAGGCTAATTGTTCATCCAACGATGGGCTGTGTAATATAAATTGGTAAGCAACAAAATCTAATATGATCGTGTATTAGATATCAAGATGTGACTACTATGTGTACGGTGTGTACCTATTGTGTAATGGAACTCTATGTTATTTCTAAAGTTGGATGTGTTGGCTTAACTTCACACACACACACACACACACACACACACACACATACACACATGCACGCATACACACACGCACGCACACACACACACACGCACGCACACAAGTATACATATATATGTTTATTCATGTATCTGTATTCTAAATTTCTAACACTGTTACTCATTTGTCAGTTTTTTCGCAAAAAAATCTAAAGCTACACCTGCTTATGGAAAAAAATAATGAGGAAACCGTAGAACTGAAGAAGAGGAGTTAGAGGGTGTTCCGCAACTTCTTTTGGAGTTCATAAGTGAGTTCCATAGTACAAAGTGCTTACGGGATTTCTAAAGCTAAAAAAAACTGTTTTAACAAACATATTCTGCAATTGAATCACAAAAAAAATCTGAGTTGATCTGAAAAGTTGTCGATTGGCCAAATATTACATTGGACAGCTTTCGGTCAAATGCAATTTGTGTGATTCAATTGCAAAAGCGGAAGCTGTGCCAAAGGGGCGCTTAATCAAAATATTGACTATTGGAGAACAACTATTCATTTCTTCAAAAGCACATCCAATCAACTCCCATAGGAAAAGTAATTGTATATAGTCTTGGACCATAGGTCATGTGGTGGTCCTAACCAATAGGATCTGTCAAAGTACATATTTTTTCCGTCCGTTTTTGCGGACCACTGAACAATTTCTCCCAAAAGGGAAGTCCAAAACTAGAATTTGGCAAGTATTGCTTTGTCATATCATCAAGAAAAAGAACAAAAACGTGATTATCTTATAGATTTGGGAATCTCTTATTCTAACATAGGCCATCCACTTTCACGGCTTAATTGGTGCACATGTTTGAGACACAAGTCTTCTGTCCATGTTCATCTCAAAATTCCTTTTTTCCGAGAAATGAATTGAACCAAATATTCTTTACTATCACAACCATAATCTTGGAACACTTAATAACTTAGTATATTATTATAATGAAATATAAAATTGGCAATCTCTTACAGTTCACTAATTTAGGACATAACATTGGCATACATGTATCACATTAAGACCAACGGGAGAGAGAGCGACAGTTCTAATTTGGATGCTGATGGTTAGAAATATTGGTGTAAAGTTAGAGGCTGAACTGCTTCTGGCAGAAACGCAGATTTGTGGTGAACAACGTAATCAATTCCTGTTTTGGGTAAGGATGCTATGCTTTTCAATTTTCTCATTCCAAATGCTTCCCAAATACACGTGGTAATGGTTGTATATTATGACATAGTATCCTAAGTCAATAAAAAGTCTTTATGGATCTATCTGATCCCCAATTTCTAGGAAAATCCCTCTGTGGCTTAGCAAAAACTTATTCCAACTCTGCAAAAATTTAAAACATGCGAGAAGGGATCAATTCCTACGTGGTATAATACCCAATACTTAGTCCACATCAGCATACTCTAGTCAAATATCAGTGGGTTCACTACCATATATATTTATGAAGCATTTGAGATGAAAAATTTGAGAAGCATAACATTACTCATGGATAAAATGGTCATGCATGCGCAGCACACACTCAAATGAGTCCATTGTTTAGGGCCCACATTAGGTAACACGTTTTGTTAGATCACTTTTATTTACCATAAACCTGCGCAGCACACACTCAAATGAGTCCATTGTTTATGGCCCACATTAGATAACACGTTTTGTTAGATCACTTTTATTTACCATAAACCTTCCATCCCAATTTAAAAGAGGTGAATTAGTATTTAGAAATATAAGATATAGTCCCTCATAATGGGTCAAAGGAATATTTAGTGTATTTGATTTTTTTATCTCTTAAATTCATCCTTAATCAATTAGATATACTAGAAATTAGTCATTTTCCCCAAATAGTTGTATTTTTTATGGACAAAATTATCCCTCATTAAATATATACATATTTGTGTATATTCCATCAACTTAAAATCAGGAATTTCATTTTGAAACCCAAACAAATCAAAAAACAAATCAAGATCTTTTTCACTCTCTCTCATTCCCCCCCTTCCTTAAAATTCATCTCCGCAGGACTCAGCGGCCATTGACGTCGCCGATGAGTTGCTCTCTCTCTCTCCCTCTCTCTCTCTCTCGCTGTGATTATAATCTGTTTTTATATTGGATTTCGCTAGTGGTTAGATTATAATCCATATGCCTCTGTTCATAGATAAAAGAAAATGAGAGACAGATCTCAATGTGTCTCTTCATTGATAAGACCAGGAGGCATAGTGATGATGGTGATATATTGTTTTAGTCGTCACCTCATTAGATTGACGATTCTATTGTTGCTCCTCCACATTCTCTCTCTCTCTCTCTCTCTCTCTCTATATATATATATATATATATTATGTTCTTCATTTTCTACGGATTTTGTTTAATACTAATTCACAACAAAAATTAGATTCAAAAAAAAAAAAAACAAAGGTGATGATAAGACAAAACACTGAGATTTTCTCACCAAATCCATGTGTATTGTTGCTGCATTTTAGTGTTTAGACAGTTTGTGTGCGTATTTTCAACAGTGTGAGAAATTTTCTCATAAAGTGTAGATTTTTACTTTTGAGTTTTGAAAGTTAGAAATTTGTTTTAATTTGGTAAAAAAAAAAGGTGAGAAATTTCTCACTGTAATAGATAAAAATAAAAAAAAAAAAAAAAAAAGGTGAGAAATTTCTCATCAAATACGTTAAAAAATGTGAGAAATTTCTCATTATAATAGATAAAATTTCTTTGTTAATTCTCTCTCTCTCTCTCTCTCTCTATATATATATATATATGTATAACAAATCAGGGTTTTGAATTTAAAAACCCTGATTTATGAGAGTTTAGATATATATTAAATTTTCTCCTTTAATTCTCTCTCTTTCTATATATATAATAATAATAAATCTGGGTTTTGAATTTCAAAACCTGATTTATGGGAGTAGGGGTATTTTGGTACTCAAATTAGGTGAGGGACTAATTTTTAAGTTGACTTATACAATGGATCAATTTTTAGATACGGATACAATAAAGGACTGAAATCTAAAGGACCCATTAGTATTATATCCCCTTGTATGTACTTATTTGGCAATAGGTCTCTTAGTTCAAATATGTTTATAAGCCTTTGATAATTTTTAATGACTAAAATACCCCTGTCTCATCAACTTCGGAAATTTTCAAATTGGTCACCTCCTCTATTAATATTTTCTCCTAAAATTTCTCCCCAAACAATTAAGGGAATAAAAAATTAATGGAATCAAAATTTGAAAGTCACACCTTACCACCATTAACCACAATCATCTCCATCACCTATGTCTGAAAAATTTCACAGTAGTGTTTGTGAATTTCACCAAATGTTCTCTGAATTTCACAATATAATTTGTGAATTTCACAACATATTTATTCTAAAAAAAAGGGGAATGTAAGAGAGTCACAATATGATTTGTGAATTTCACAATGTTTTGTAAAACAAATCACAGAACATAATTTGTGAACACACATGTTGTGAAATTTACAAATCATGTTCTGTAATTTGTTTTCCAGAACATGTGATGTTCACAAATTATGTTCTGGAAAACAAATCACAGAACATGATTTGTGAATTTCACAACATATTCTGGAAAACAAATCACATAACGTGATTTGTGAATTTCACAACATGTTCTGGAAAACAAATCACAAAACATGAGTTGCGAATTTCACAACATGTTTTGGAAAACAAAAATGGAAAAAAGGGTCACAACATGAATTGTGAATCTCACAACATGTACTAGAAACTTGGAACGGGGAATAGAGAGAGAAGTTATTGTATCAATCTGATTCAACAACTTCAAAAAAATATATCAAATTACTTTTGAAAAGAAAATATGACTCATTTCGAGTGCTTAAACAAAAAATTTGGGATTCTTAAACAGAAAGAGGAGAAATGAGTAAGTGTGAACCATACTTAGGCTATGGTGGTGGAGGGTTTGAATCACTCATGATGCACCCTTCATATTCTTGAGCCAACATCATCTCCATTGCAAATTTGTGTGATGAGAGAGAGAGATTAGATCCATCCTTGCTATCAAGTATGTAAATTTGTATATAGATAAATGTCAAAATAAATTGTCTACCATTTATTCCTTTGTAAAAATGAGTCAATTGCGTGGCATTAATGCTACCATATATGTAAAGAGGGCATTTAGAACATATATGTATATTTGGTGTGTGTGTATATATATATTTAAATGGGTAAATATCATTGACCTCCCTTGTGGTATGACCTAATATAAGAGACCTCCTATGTATTTCGAATAATATCAGAAACCTCCCTTATTTTTAAATCTTTGTATCACAGACCTTCCTTCTGTCAACAATAGTGGATGAAATCTTGTGATGTTAGTAAATTTTGATGGTGAAATGACATTAGCTCCCTTGTTATTGACTAAATGGCCAAAATAAGCTCACTAGATTGTGTCAAATGAGTTCAATGACACATGCCCTCACATTAGATATTTCAATGGACACATTTGTCTAGAGAAAATATTTAATATGAGAGCATTTATGTCATTTGACACAAGCTTGTGACGTTATCTTGATCAATTAGTTAAAAATAAGGGCAATAATGTCAGTTTACTTTTAAAATTTTGTTGATATCACAAGATTTCATCAACTGTCGTTAACATACGGGAGGTTATGAAGGAAAAATTAGGTTTAAAATTATTTTAAACACGCAGCGGAAAAGGTTAAGTAACAAAACTTGTTGGTAGCCAAGGATCTACTACTCGTCAATTCCATAGATGCGTACTAACAAGAGGGAGAAGAATTATACCTCAGGTCTTGAACCTAATTCTGAAATCTTCAAACTTAGTGATGTAGCAGCCTCCACTAGGTTGTCTTCACCCTTATGACTCCTGCGGATGCTTCCCGGAGAGACTAGAGATGGTGGGATCTCTAATAAGGAGGATAGGAAGGTTTGGGAAGCCCTAAACAGGTTCTGCAGTTTTCGTACAGGAAAAACGACGATTATTAACCCTTTACGCAGCTGCCCTATTTATAGATTCCAAAACCGACTTTAACCTTCGACCGATCAAAGTGGCTTCGATCGATCGAACCTTCGATCGATTGAACTACGTTCGATCGATCGAACTTGCCTTGACTTCAATCGATCGAAACTAGTTCGATCGATCGAACCTGTCATGACATCATCCTCATGTGCTTTTACAAGTATACTGGCGGAGCTAAGAGTAGGACCTCCTAGGTTCTTTATTGTTGGCTCAGACCAGTTTGTTAATTATCATGACCAAACTCTTTGATCAACAAACTAACTAACTGGTTAGTTAACGTTTACTCCACTATAAAACGATAACTGAACTCCAACGCAAAAGAACATATCCGAAGCGATAACTAGACTCGTATGGTGTACTAATGTCCCTCTACCTTCAATAGTCGTAATCATATTCAGGTAGTCGGATAAACGGTTACTGTCAACCTGAATCATGATTACTTCTTGTATTCCTTAAGTCCCATTCACCTCTCATGATTACCAAACATGTTGATAACTACTTATCAATAAGACTGCAGTTCTCAGTAATCAACTTGGTGACATTCTCAAGGGAATGCTTACTCTGAATCAGAGGGTAGATTCTATCTTAACAATATATGTTCATAACCTTATGAACATGACATACCCAAGATACCCAATTGTTGATCTTTTATAGACCTCACTGATTGGTAAGTCAAAGCAGTCATATCCATAGTTTGTGTTCATAATCGTCTCAAGATTGAGAACACGTACCTTATATAAGTTATGAGTTCCTATCGACTGTTGACAGCCTTACGCGTCAATAGGAACGCTCAGGTTTGTCAATGCACTATAAGTACTAGCATATTAACTAAGAGTTACACTCTAGTGATTGAGATTAATCACTCTATCCAATGGTAGTTAATCATGCTACAGTGTTAACCTGATGAGGTATCCAGTCTCATCATCCACTGTGGCAAGTCCTATGTATTAAAGAATAGTAATTCGTATCTCACTTGTATGTATCTTATACACACACGAATTACTTACTATGATACTTAAGGATTAAACAATCATCTCATGAAAGAAACATACACAATGAAATGTAAAGTTGATATCCATATATTAAAATGCTAATATCTTATACATAAAGTAATGGTTTGAGGGCAAAAACCCAACAAGTTAGTGATACAAAGTTTTAAAAATAAGGGAGGTCTCTAATATTATTAACCTCAGGGAAGGTATTTGATATTAGACCAAACCTCAGGGGAGCTCAATGATATTTACCCTATTTATATATATAAAAGATATGAAAGGGCGCTTAGAACATTAAAAATTCTTTAACCATGATTTGGTGTGTTAACTAGGATCCTAAATATTGAGTGTCCCCCGTACATGAAAGTACATGGATGACAGATTTAAGGGCAATTGTCTAATTTAAAAGTCATTTATTCTATTTTACAATATCCCAATATAGAGTCCCTGTGAAAAGGTAAGATACTTTAACTAGACGCTTCTCAAATTTTCCATAATAATCTATTAAAAAAAAACTCACTTTTTACTTGATGCGACTCTCAAATTTTAAACTTCTAAAAGGCAATATAAAAATTGAAAACTCTCACAATTATAAATATATTTTTTTTTCTTCATATAATTGAAAATTCTTAAGGCTTTCTTAATGAGTTATGCTATACTTTCAAATTTTGAATCCCAAATGTTTCCCATTTACACGTTGTAGTGTGATTGCTGAATTTTGATTGGAGAAAACTGAAGTGGTACCAACATTATTATAGGTAGTCCCACTGCCACATGTTTGGAAAGCATTTGAGATTCAAAATTTGAAAAACGTAGCATTTTGAGATGTCAAAATGGCCCCCCGGGCTTGGCTCGGCCCGACATTGATCGGGCTTGGACTTTGGCCCACTGGCTCATGTCTCATTTCTGGTCGGATCGGGCTCGGGCCGGGCTTAAGAGTAATTTAGGCCCGGCCCTAGACCCTAAGATAAAGCTTAAGTGAGCGCTTTAAATTTATCCTAAAATGATATAAATACTATTATATATAGCCATTTTTTTTAAACGTTGAAAATAACTTTCAATGTAGCAACTTGCAATATTTTTTTTTATAAAAGAGTATTGATTGGTGTACATAAAATGTGCACATAGCAATACCCTATTTTTAATACTTGAAAAAGATCAATATTTATGTTGTTGGGAACTTCTAGTCGGGCTTTTATGCCGGCCTCGGGCAGGACTTTGGTTGGGCCAGGCTTAGACTTCAAGAGATAGGCTTAGGCTCTACCCGGAAGCTAGGGCCTAGGGCCGAGCTGGCTCTACCTCGGGCTTGGGCTGGGCTTAAGCCCATTTTTTCAAGTTGAGCTTTGAGCCGCCCGTCGGGCCGAGCTTTTTTTACACCCCTAGTAGCATTACTCTTTCTTAGTTTGGGACAGAGAGAGTACTACATGTCACATATGTCAGAAGAGGTCACTAACATATTTTCTGTACTCCCACCACCCTAAATTAAGAGGCTCATTTTGCAATTTCAACTATTTAAGGAATATTACTCAATTATGTTGAAATCGTAAAATTTTTGGTATCACCCTTATTTTTGAGTTTAAATTTTCGATGTTATATCAATTGAAAATAGGCAGACGTTTGACATGGAGAAATATTACATCATAGACCATGAACCACATGGTGGTTCGACCATAAGTGGATTGCCAATGTGGCATAATTGTCTCTCCTTAGTCTATAACTTGGCCACATAATGGTTTTTTACTGTAATCCAAACTATACAATAATTTCTCCTTAAAATGATACATTTCCACTTAGTTTGAGAAGGAGAGAGGTGTATCTGTGTAAATTATCAGTATCTATATTCGGGATAAAAACTTTCTGAAATGACTCAGTAGCCAAAGCCAAATATCTGATTGGCAAAAAGTTGTTTTACAAAAATTTCGGTCAAAAAGCACTTTTGTGCGACTGAATTACAACATCAAAAGTTGTTCCAAATGGGCGCTCAAGCAAAACATCGACTGTTGGAGAAGAGAATAACTTTGCTCACTCTAATTTTGTTCACTCAAGCACTTTTTATTTTTGGTGAAGACACTTAAACACCTCATTGGTTGAGTAAGTGAGGTCCACCACTTTTTATAGATAAAATAAGAATGAATTAATGATGGAAAATAGTGAACCCACTTGCTCACCTAATAAAGTGCTTGAATGGACAATGGATGAACAAATTTGCATGTTCTCGTTTGAGAACAACCATTCTTTTCTTAAAGGGTAATATTTGGGGCACAAAACTCATAGTACCATTGGGAGAGAGATAGAGTGTGTGTGTAAGTGTTAGTGAAAAAGGACTTCCATTCAACTTTTAAAGGAAAATTAATTGTATGGACTTGGACAGCAGGTCATGTGGTGGTCAACTAATAGAGACATGCCATTTGGTCAAATGTATATTGAGTGCGGTTTTGTTCACCCTAAAATTACTCACTCTTTGTTCACCTCCTCTTCCATTGGCTGATGTAGTGGGCTTAGGGCCTGTTTCGTTGTACAAATTGTCCAATTTTTGAATCATTCTATTTTGAATTGATTCATTTGGAATTTGTCTATTCGTAAATGATTTAATTCTAATTCATATACCTATTTGGTCGGCCAAAGAAAAAATTGTTTCATTTTTTATTATCTAATTTAAAGGTGTTTGGTAGCAACAATTGAAATTGAAAAATATCCAAACAGAGACATACAGAAGAGTATTAGAGTAAGAATATAATTTAAAAAAAAAAAGAAGAAGAAGCCAGAACTAGCAAAGCCTTGCCAAAAACTAATCTTTGAAAAAAATATTGAAAAAATGTTCGTATATGAACATGTTATTGTTCCTATTTCTATACCCAACCTCCCATAATAGTAATTAAAACAAACATCATTACAGGATGTAATACCCTTTATTTTCGAATGCATGGTTATATAAATAAGACCCTGTATGCTTGTGTGAACCCTTGGTGAAGAACCTTTCTCGATCGATCGAAGTCTTCTCGATCGCTTGAACTTTTGTATTTTTTGAGCGATCCAACATACTTCGATCGATCAAAACTCTACCGACCGCATTCTGTGACGTGTACCCATTCTTGAGCGATTGAACTCCTTTCAATCGATCGAACCTTGACTGACCTGTTCTCGATCGATCGAACTCACTTCAATCGATCGAAAGCGTTATTATTCGTATCCCGCAGAGACTGCCACCTGCTCTTTTCCCTCCCTATATATATGTATATTTTGTGTGTGTGTGGTGTTTGGAAATTTAGAGAGTTAGAGAGAGAGCTTGTGTGTGTATGTGTGTTCCATACATATACATATATATATAACCGTGTGTATGTATGTGTGTGTATATATATACTCAGAGAAGAAGGAGAACAAGAAGAGGAGCAGCAGAAGAAGAAGAAGAGAGACAGAGAGAGACACCGGAGAGAGACAGAGAAGAAGGAGAGGAGAGAGAAAGCTCGCCACCAGCATATTCGTAGCCGCGAAGCTCGGTAACGCCGTCGCCGGACTACCGGAGAGGGTGAGTTTCATTAAATCACTCAAGGGATGATTCGAGGATGATTTCCGTATGATTAGGACGTTTATATTGTGACCCCGAGACCCCTGTGCGTCTCTGTCCAGTTTTGGGAAGAAGACGACCGTTCAATCGATCGAATTATTCTCGATCGATCGAACTTAGCTTGACTTCAATCGATCGAGAGGACCTCAATCGATCGAACCTTACAGAACATGATTTATTCCTATTGATTATAATATGAACTGTTTAGCTGTTTAAATGTTGATCCATGCTTTCAATACGCGATATTGTTAATTTAAGAGATAATGCAACACTGTAGCAAGATGAACTGTTTAATTGTTACATGATGATATTGCTGAATTGGATAACAGAATGGAGCACAACAACATGTTAATAGCCAGTCAATGAATTGATATGATGAATACAGAGCATGTGGTAATTCCTGTATCTAGAGCATGAATATTACACAACATGTGGTCAGCATGCATGGGATAGTATTATGAAGAGATAAGAGAATATGAGGAGAAATGGGATATGTGACTTCTATGGAATATGAGATATGTGCACTTTAGATCCGTTGGATCAACGGCTGACGAGCCGGGTGGACGTGGGATGGTTAGAGTTCCTAGTGCGCCTCTCACTATTGAAGACGTCCAATGATGCGTATGCACTGTTGAAGACGTCCAATGTACCGTTGAAGACGTCCGGCTAGTGCTCTAATGTATTCTCAGCTATGTAGACGACCAGTGAGGGTATACGCATCGTTGAAGACGTCCTGTCACGCCCCGACGTAGTATAAATAAGGAAATCATTTAATTTCCTTTATGGACCTGTAGGTCACGACAGTTTGAAGGATCGATTCCATCCCAAACGTCGAACAGCAAATAAACAATATAACTCAGAGCAGAGCAATCAAGGCTTACAAATATTTTTCTAACTTAATAGTTATTACAGCACGGGGTCTCTAAAGGCACAAACTGCCTTAAATCAAAATAATATCTATTGTCTATTACAAATAACCTTATTACAAAACAGTTCATAAATTAAAGCATAGAATATTGATAACAGTTTTATCTTCCAAAAGCAGTCGTTCTCAGTTAGCGTAGTCATAATGTTCATCTTGATCAAAACCTGAAAAGCCTAGACACGAATGTCCAGGACGCATCAACGTCGTCAGCTTATTGAAGCTGGTGAGTATTAAAAACATAACTTTGAATGTAAAACATACTCATTTAACAATTTTCCTTTTTCGGCTTTGTAGTTAACGGGTTTACCATAGAAAGAAATTCCATTTATGAAACAACGAGGAATATATTAAAAGTCGTTCGTTCATAAAACATATGACCGTGTATGAGACAATGCACCAAACTCATCTTACCGACTCTTTTTTCTCGACAAACACAACAACCCACTATCTTACACCAGTATCTTTGAAACGCTAAGATAGCCACACTTTAGTACAGGGGTACCAGGAAATGTCCTGTTTGCCTCACACTTTAGCACGGGGTGCCAGGAAATGTCCAATGCCTCACACTTTAGTACCTAATCCGCCTCGCAAATACATCACGCAGTATCCAGACTCGGGTACCAGGGAGTGTCCGTAGGCCACATTTTAGCACTACCATGGGCGCTAGGGAATGTCCAAGTTGGCGTCACACACTTTAACGCTACCATGGGTATCAGGGAGTGTCCAGTTTTGCCACTGTCGCATTTCAAAGACACTCTCACCGCAATCTCAACACGTCACACTTTGGTACACAATTACCAGGGAGTGTACACAATACAATCTCAACCACACACTCTTTTTCCACACTGACTACCACACACCATGCATGTACAACTGACTCCACATGTATGTTATGAACCCTTAAACATAAAGTAAAATGCTGAATTATAGGAACAACGTACGTACGGGGATTGATAAGTCGCAATTCGTCGTTTTAATCATCCAAACATAACCAATAGAGTTTTGTTTTAGTAAATTTTCCAAACAGAGCTTTAAAAGTCCATGAAGCATCGCCCAAACAATTCCTTAACATAAAACAAGCAAAAACCAGAAACTGTCCAAAGTAAACTAAAAGAGGATAAAACTTTATTTCTAATATACTTTCTCCTATGAACGAATTAGGCTCTAATACTTCAAACATAGCACGTATATCATGTAGTCTTTCAAAATTATCTATCAAAATAGATTTTAATTGAGTTTGAAAAATCCATGTTTTGAGCTTCAAGCTTCAATTTGAAATCAACAATGGTGAACTCACAATCACATCTACATAAGCAGTAAATAGGTATGAAATACATTCATAGTGAGTTAATAATACTGACTGAGTTTAAGAATGAAGAGGTTGTTGAGAAAAAAAAATCAAGAATTAGCACCCACACTACAAGCTTGATTAAGAAATTATAAGCTTCCTCTTTCTACAATATACTTCTGAAAATCTTCTCTGAACTCTCTCTAAATTTTCCTTTCTCTATCAGTTTGTAATGTGCAAAGAGTGTGTGATGCTAAGCTTATAAAGAGCTAAAAATGGTTGAACTTGGAGGCCAAGTAAAATCCTATACACTCAACAAATGATTTTTAATTACTAAATTATAATCACAGATTATACATAGCACATATATACATACGTATATGCAACCATCAGATATTTGAAAAGGTGTTATAGAGTCATAGGGGTCAAGGTGTGTTTGGGAATTGGCTTTAGGCACAACCATAACATTCCCAAACAAGACCCTATCAAATGATTAGTTTCCATAAATGGAAATAAAGTGTATGTCAAATCTTACTTTACATCACTTCTAAAATCTGTGAAAGTTTAATGCAGCGCAGGCAATTTTAAACAAGAAGATGGTGAGACAAGGTATTACTGGACAACATTGGAGAAAGATTGTTGTGAATACGTGAGAAGGTGCCACAAGTGCCAGATCCACGTAAACATGATGCATGTACCGCCTTCGCTGTTCTATAGTATGACCTTCCCGTGGCCATTCTCGACTGGGGAATTGATATCATTGGCAAAATTGTTCCAAAAATTGATACATTTTGGTGGCCATCGACTACTTCACGAAGTGGGTAGAAGCTACATCCTACACCAAGTTGGGGGCCAAGGAAGTGGCCAAGTTCATCAAAAGGAATCTCATCTGCCGCTATGGAGTCTTCCATGAGATTTTTTCGGATAACGGAAGTCATTTTAAAGCAGAAGTCAGGGATCTATTTGAGGAATACAAAATCACATAAGTCATCACCGTATAGGCTGCAAACCAATGGGGCAGTCGAAGTCGCGAGCAAGAACGTCAAGGCCATACTACAGAAGTCGGCCACTTGCAAGGACTGGCACGAGAAACTACCTCTATGCTTTGGGGATACAGAACCTCGATAAGGACGTCTGTAGGAACGACTCCTTATTCACTAGTATATGGTATAGGAGCAGTACTTCCGGTCGAGATAGAGTTACTATCCCTGCGAGTGATGGCAGAGTGGGAAATTCAGAATCTGATTGGTTAAGGGAAAGATACAAAGAATTGGCTCTCATAGATGAAAAGCACTTGGCGACAGTCGACCATGTCCGAATCTATCAGAAGATGATAGCCCGTGCTTTTAATAAGAAGGTTCGTCCAAGGAAATTTGTCAAAGGTGAACTTGTTCTTAAGGAACTGCGAGCCCCGATCTTTAACCCACGTGGGAAGTTCAAACCTATATGGGTTGGCCCTTATATCGTCAAAACTATCCTTTCCGGAGGAGCGACCTACCTCATGGACCTCAATGGTGTCGAATTCAAAGAACTAATCAACATGGATAGCCTCAAAAAATACTATGCTTGACTTTTTACCAAATTCTTTCAAGCCTTGCCTTGAACTATGCTCGACCTGATTCCTGCTAGGGATACGTAGGCAACCGCATCGGTTCGGTCGTCCCGTCCACTTAAAAATAGCTCATTTCTTTCAAGCCTTGCCTTGAACTACGCTCGACCTGATTCCCGCTCAGGGATACGTAGGCAATCGCATCGGTTTAGTCATCCCGCCCACTTAAAAATAATCCATTTCTTTCAAGCCTTGCCTTGAATTACACTCGACCTGATTCCCGCTCGGGGATATGTAGGCAACCGCATCAGTTTGGTTTTCCGCCTACCTAAAAACAACCCATTTCTTTCAAGCCTTGGCCCGAAGTACGTTGGATCTGATTCCTACTTGGGGATACGTAGGCAGACTTTCAAAAAGAAAAGAAGGATGGCTCGCTAGGACGAAAATCCGAAAGGACGCCTAGGCAAAAATTAGAGCCAAATCCAAAGTGAGCAATAACAAAATAGAGAAATGAGCTTGCTAGGTCACTCCACTGGTGCCTAGGCAGAAGTTGTGAGCATATAAGAGAATAAAGTCACGGTCCCTACCATAACCCAGAAACCACCCTTCATACTAGGGGCAAACTTCGGCCACCCGCCTCCTTTGCCTGAATCCCTCCTAAACTATGGGCTAACTTTGCTCACCTATGTTGTTTGCCTCACAACCGTCCATATCTCAAACTAGGGAGAAACTTCGGCTACCCGCCTCGTTTGCCTCTAATCACCCAAGCATGCCCAAGCAAGTACCAAAAAATGACATCTAATCAAGAACCATGTTACAAAATGTTTTCAAAAATCCAAAATGCATAAAAGAAGGTTCTCAAAGCAAACAAGGTTCACCAATAAACAAACTTCGAATATTACATAAGCAGGAATGGTAGAAAAATAATAAGTCTTTTAAAAGCAATCACAAATATCAAAGACACTTAGAGGAAGAAGCAGAATCCGTCGAGTCCGATTTTATTTTGTGTCTTTTATTTCTTCAAAGATCTTCAGAAATAAACCTTTATTCAGTGGGTCCAGCCATTGATGAAAGCATCAATAGTGACAGCTCTGACTCTGGAAGCAAAGACCCTCTCAGTAAACCCCCGGGGGACCTCTTGAACTCGCCCATACTGCCTGGCCAATCGACGAGGATGATAGAAAGAAATCTCTCTTAGACCCATCAACCACATTCTCGGGTGATTACCAAGGCTAGTAGTCACAGCATGAAGGCACCTCCAGTAAATGTCGACCTCGGATAAAGCACCCATCATGCTAACCCAATCGGCAAAAGTGTAATGAGAATGAAGCACAGCTTTGCGGAAGTAAACTGGCAGCACTCAACCTATCCACAACTGAAGACGCTCATATAGACAAGCCTGTAACACCAAAGGTGCCCCATAAAGAAGCAAGGTTCCTTGAGTAAAAGCGCTATCTAAACCATTCAGGGTTTCAGCCAGAACCATGGCCATGTGGTTCCTACTCAATTTCATCCTAAGGCATACATGCACCAAGTCACTAGAAGTACTCGAGAACAAGAAGTGAGAAGTCATACATAATATCAGAGCGGCCCCGCGGGTAGCATCATATACTCTAGGATTCCCAAGATTAGCATACTAGGTAATGATGGAAGCGATGTCGAGAACCTCACCATGAATTAGCCGGCGGGAGATAGTAGTTGAACAGTTCAGATATTCAGTCAAGCCGCGCGTATGACTGGGGGTATCAGCAGAAGGAAGAATCAAATCTGAGTCCAGATCGAAGCTGAGAATAACATAGAATTCCTCGAACAGGGGACCTATTTCCAGGCCATTGAAATTCAAGACATGATTTACTAGGTCCTAATGGGCAATGGCAGCATGCATCAACTCAGCATTCAAAGGCATCTGGCGAAGGAAAAACAGCTCGATCAAGCCGTAACTGAAAAGGTTGATCCGTTCCATACCATCTGTGATGTTCAGCCAAGCCGTGAGTTGAGCAGGATCGTACAATGCCATATTTTCCGTCGCGACTCTAGCAAAATTCAAAATTTCGGCAGCACCTCCCCGTTTCATGGACTATCCCACCTACAAGGCAAACACATTCACTATCACAAGGCTGCTCATTGCAGTAACATCAACATTCACAGAATCACAATGCACATATCGTCACACGATCACCAACTAAAACAAGCACGCAACTGCACCTTCAAACCAGAAGCTATCCGGCCTAAAAGGCAAAACATCATAATACTCTGTCAAAGGTGACAAATCATCCTACACATCATCCTACACATTGTCTATCATTCACAAAACACACTAGTACAACCCAATCGAAAACATGAAATAGAGACAAAACAAAAGTCCCCGCTCAAGAGGCCTCAGTCCTCCTCTTCTTCATCCTCTGTCGGACCACCCAGAGTGTACGTCGGCGATGGCCTCCTCCCGCCACCCCTGTACCTTGGCATGGTTCTCGACGAGCTAGCACCGCCTCCACGACACTGCACACAAAAATAAAGGCCATTAGTCGAGAAGCAACAAAAGTACAAAAACATAGTTAAGTCAGAAACTTACCAAGGACGCCATCTGACTGGTGGTGAACTGCCGTATACCATCCATCTGTCAAGGATCAAAATCTAGGGTTAGAACCTCATAACCCTAAGAACCGCAAAATTAGAGACATACCCGATGGTCTAACATGAGAACCAAAGACCGTAGGCTAGCTGCCAAGGCGTGACCCTCCTCAGCATAACTCCAAGGGACGTTGAGGACGTCTACTGGCTGGGTGGGATACCCGCACGTGACCCGTGGCACCTCCATAACCTGTGGAGAGCCATCAGCACCCAAAACATTGACGGTCCAATCCCAATGAGGGATAGGATCAGGAGCTTGTCTCCTATACATCTCGCGAAACTGTAGGCACAAAACAAGATTAGGGGAAGATAAGTCCAAAAAAAACATAAGTGACGAATAGAGACAAAAAAAGTAAAAGAAACTCACCTCCAGGAGTTAAAAGTTGGACATCAGGAAGCGGCCACGGTAGGTCTCATAGCCAGTCTCAGAACAAAAATGATCCCAAGCATTAGTACTAGCTAAAGCCGCCAGCAAAGCGGCACCAGAAAGATCGCCAGCATCCATCACAGGAAGAGTATGAGGAACGCGGTACCTCAGACCGCCAATCACCTGCCGAGACACTCGCTCGTCGAGGTACCACTGCCTACCTTAAATACTTTCCATCAGAAGTCAACAAGAGGCAAGAGGCCTGACTGCCTGTATCTCCTCTGGGGCAGCATAGGAAACATTCTCCCATAGCGTCCAATCAACACTAGCAACCGTCAGCTCAGATAAGAAATTCCTCAGAAGAACAATCCATGTGCCCCACTCTTGACCACAACAATATCCCTCCTCCATCTCAAGCCCTGAGGGAACAAAGGCACAAGAGCCATACCATCCTCGTCCTCACCCGACTCATCAGCAGGGTAGGGGCCAACATCTTCAGGTACTCGAAGCTCCAGAGCTGCACAAGAAAAGTGAAAGCTAAAAAGCAGAAACAGGAAAAGGCCAAAAGAAAGGGAAAAGTCACAGAACATACCTCCCAATCTCGCCAGAATTCTCTAATTAATTTGATGCCGCCCTGGGAAACTTCACCCATGTGCTTATAAAGGTGGGCCAGGGCAGCGCCGCCCCAGTCATAAAAAGGAATCTCGTCAATAGTTGCCAAGCAAGTGAGGAGCCTCAGGCTCACCCGATCATTTCGTGTTGCAAAAATCGAGTAGCTGAGAACATACATGAGGAAGACCCATAACAGCTGTCGGTCATTGACAGTGTGTCTCGCCCTTCCATAAGCCTGATAAAGCCAGCCGCAGGGAAACTGATGTCCCTCCAGATTAGGAGGAACATCCCCAATCAGCATCTCAATAGCTTCAGGATCGATCACATAACAATAGTCCAGGATCAAGCATTTCCCGTCAACTCTCAAACTGGTAATCATGGAAAAGTCAAAGGGCGTCATCGTCATTTCACCGAATGGAAAATGAAAAGTATTGTCGTGTCCCACCATCTCTCCACTAGAGCATAGAAGTAGGCCAAGTCATTGGTGCTCTTCGAAACCAGGCGGACAAAGCCGCCAAACACAGCATCATCCACCATTTGTTTAATAGCAGGTGAAAGTTGAGTATACCACAAGAAAGTATGGGCGAGACTATCGTGGCCCTTCAACGTCACCTCCGGTACCTGTACACATCAAAAATAGCAAAAAACAAACACAAAGTCACTATTCACAACCCAAGATCCAACTTCACAAAATCAACAAATAAGCACAAAACGAACTTTCAATGACCCCTAGGCGCACACTACAGTTCACAAAACTAGCACAGTACACAAAAATAGTCCTAAACTACCAAAAGTTTCATATACCTGACTCGCTAGAGCTGCGGCCGAAAGGAGACGTTGAGGGTCATGCAAAATCAACTCTAGGGGTTGGCTCTCGACCCTTACTCGTTCCTTGGCCTTCTTGGAGAGTCTCCTCGAGCTTGAAGCCATGGATCTACAAAGAAAATAGAAGCTAAAGTCAAACTTTCTTCTTGAAAATTAGAGAAAAATCAAACACCAATCAAAATTCCAATCGTGGGGAAAGATTACTCACCTGATCGTGTACAAGCTACTTTTTGACGAATTTTGGCTCCAAAGCACCCCAAAATGGCCAAAAAAAGAGCATTTAGAGCTCAAAAACCCGAGATATACAAACATGTGGTCCAGCCACCTAGTGCCCTTTTCAGCCCATTTCTGGTCCCGATCAGCCTCAGTGCCACATTTTAGTCAAAATTTACAAGGTTTTTATCCCCAGTAGATCCAACTTATCCCCAGAGGATAGTTACAGAGAAAAACGACTCTCGGAGGCCCAAACAGGCTTTTCAGAATGACCATTGCAGAAGTTGATCAACTGTGAGAGAATCGGATTGGAATCCTGGTTTTCAGTCAGAAGATAAGAGAAATTCCTAAAAGGTCCCCCACTATCCCCAGAGGACAGTTATAGAAAGAAATCAGCTCCCGAAGACTCTAACCGGCTCTTTTGGAGTGATCATCGTAAAATTTGATGAATCGTGAGAGATACAAAGATGGATCCTGGTCCTTAGTCAGCAAGATTTGATCTGCAAAAGAACATATCCGAAGCGGTAACTAGACTTGTATGGTGTACTAATGTTCCTCTACCATCAGCATTGGTAATCATATTCAGGTAGTCGGATAACTGATACTGTCAACCTGAATCATGATTACTTCTTATATTCCTTAATCCCATTCACCTCTAATGATTACCAAACATGTTGATAACTACTTATCAACAAGACTGCAATTCTCAGTAATCAACTTGGTGATATTCTTAAGGGAATGCTTACTCTGAATTAGAGGGTATTCTATCTTGATAATATATGTCCACAACCCTTTGAACAAGACATACCCAAGATATCCAGGTGTTGATCTTTAATAAACCTCACTGATTGGTAAGTCAAAGCAGTCATATCCACAGCCTATGTTCATAATTGTCTCAATATTGAGAACACGTATCTTATACAAGTTATAAGTTCCTATCGACTGCTGACAGCCTTAAGCGTCAATAGGAAAACTCAGGTCCATCAATGCACTATAAGCACTAGCATATTAACTAAGAGTTACACTCTAGTGATTGAGATTCATCACTCCATCCAATGGTAGTCAATATGCTATAGTGTAAACCTGATGAGATATCCAGTCTCATCATCCACTATGACAAATTGTCACGCCCCGAAGTACCAAAAATAGGGAAAATAAATTTCCTTTATGGGTTCGTGGGCACGTGACTGGTTGATTAACCGTTCTATCCTTTCTAACTCCACACATGCCTTCATAAGGGAAGTACTAAAGCATAAACATCACTTAATCTAATTAACTGAAACATAATTACAGCAACGGGAGATATAACAATTATAATGACTGCAAACTTATTACATGAGGCCATACTAAACTTATACATAGGCTTAAACACTGAAATAACTATCTCATATTCTCCAGCTTGGCTCAAACCTTTCTTGGCTCCTCAGTATTGCATCCAGAGCTCACCCTCCTGTCCTAAGAAAACCTGGAACACTCTGGACATGAGAATGTCCAGGGCGTAAAATGCCGTCAGCTTTGGAACAAAGCTGAGTGAGTAACATAACCATGCAATAATCTATAATTGAAAACGTTTCTCTATTGCATCATAGTTTTAGTATCTTGAGAACGGTAACTTTCTTATCAAAAGATGCATTCTTTCATGGGCATGGCAAAGGTCTCAATCAAAAAATTTAGGCAGTACACATATCTCAATACTTTTTTCATAGAATACATCCTCCTTTTGTTAATGCTGTCAGTGATTAAGTTAAGAAAGGGGGACCTTTAGGGTTACCACCATTAAAGTAAGTGATTCATCATTTCTTATTCTCAGAACCATGTCTCGTTCAAACCCAATCACACCCTTCGAAGCTTAGCCCAGAACTGAACTGACCAACGACATTGACTGAAAGAAGACTCAACTCCAAATGCATTTACGGGTCAAGAAAGAACAACACTTGACAATGAATTGCTTGATCGAACACGTCATTGACGATCCTCAGGTCACCCGTAAGACCAAATACATCATGACGATCCTCAGATCAAGAATGCGCGATACAAACAATCACTTAGTTGAACACGTCATGACGATCTTCAAGTCACCCGCACTTAACCGAACACGTCATACCGATCCTCAGACCAAGGTACGGGATATTAACAATCACTTGATCAGACACGTCATGACGATCCTCAGGTCACCCGTACTTAACCGAACACGTCATGCCGATCCTCAGACCAAGGTGTAGACACCCCGATTTTGACCAAACGTTGAATTAAGGAGAGTGTTACCTCCAAGTCCGATGATGACAACGGTCGAACAAACCTAGAACTTCCAAAGATGATTCAAGCTCTTCGAAAGACTCTCTAACCTAAACAAAAAAAAAAAGCAAAAAAGGAAAAAAAAAAAAAGAAAAAAAAAGGAAGATGGAGGCAGAACGGCACTCGAGCCCTTTTGCGGCAGTCACGAGCTACCGTTGCGGCAGTCTCTAGACTGACGGACGGCATTTTGTGACTGCCGTAAACTTCATCAAGTGCCGCAAAAATGAATTTTTACTAACAAACGGCAGTCCCTGGAGTTGTCTGCGGCATTCAATGAATGTCGTTCCTGCATTCAGTGAATGCCGCCCCGGCTTTCACTGAATGCCGCAACGGCATTTACTGAGTGCCGCTTCCATCTCCAGTGAGTGCCGCATTTTTGCAACAGACAACTGGTATACAGCACATTTTATACTACCAAAAGGACGGCTGAATTAGGGTTTTCTGTCCTGAAATGACTAAAATACCCCTCTAAAATTGTCTATAAATAGAGGATGAATATCCTCTTTTAAGGGGTTGGATTTTCTTTGAATCTATAGGTTATATTAGTGATTCCCTTTGTCTTAACTTACAAAATTCTTCTTAAAACACAATTAGGAGTGAGTTTAGGGGAGTTTAAAGAAGGAAGTTGTGTGAATTAAAGGTTGAGGAGCTTGATTAGTCTTTGGAAGTTCTCCAAAATCACCAAGTTGAGGGTAATCTGGAGGTAAAACTATAGGATAAATAGCTGTGGTTCAAATTATAGCATGTATAGAGTTCTTTGATTTCTTTTTTTTATGTTCATCCCTTGGGTTCATAAGGCTCTCAATGCCATACTTGAATCTCTTGGTTTGAAATCCTTTAATCTCTTTGTAATCTTTATATAGTCATAATTTGTTCTAAACGTATGGTTGAATGTTAGTAGTGTTAAAATCCATAGTTTTCATAGTTTGCATGTTAAAAACACAACCAAACGGACCCTTAATGGAATTTTACGTTAAAAACCAATCTGCAATACTCCAGACCATGTCTGAGTAGTTCTAGAGTTGGGAGATCACGATGAAATAGTAATCTCCAACCTCTGCCATGCACCAGAATAAAACCTGTGTTCGATCGGTCGAAGTTAGTTCGATAGATCGAACCAGAGATATAGTCAAGCAATTGAAGACATTTCAATCGATTGAGAGAAGATGATGTTCGATCGATCGAAGGCGCATCGATCAATCGAACACTCAGATTCTTGAGATGATCCTTTGCAGTATTCCTAGACTTTCTATTTTCGAGATTTGTTATCAAACTGTCCCCATATGCTCAGTTTATCAAAATAGTTTCTGAACTTTAAGCTTTAAGGCATTTTTCTTCAATAGCTTTTGCAAACCGCTTTGAATGCAAACACCATTCATAGTGCGAGTCTTAACTATTGTTTTAAACCGCTTTCACGTATTTCGAATCAACTATGATGATATAGTCCTGGTCATGAAAGGGCTATTGATTCTTTATTTTTAGAGAAATACATAATACTGTAGTAGATGTACTCTATAAGAGCATTAATGACACTGCATGGTAGATGGTTCGGTCACTGTGGATTCGTGTGATCCCAACCCTTCCTTTTATAAAGTTAAAAACCGTTTTAAATATCACTTTAGTTAGATAGTTAATTCTTAGTTTAATTTTTAGTTGCTTTACATTTAGTAGTTGTTAATCGTGGAACTTCGTGTTCTACACCTTATTTGAATATTTAATTCTATTTTCCTTTTGAGTTTAGTCTAAGTTAGTAGCTTAAAACCTTCCTTGTGGGATCGATCTGGTCTTACCAGAGTTTTACTTGACACGGATTTAATTTGTGTGCCCCACGATTAACAACTACTAAATGTAAAGTGACTAAATTAACTGTCTAACTAAAGCAATATTTAAAACGGTTTTTAAATTTATAAAAGGAAGCGTTGAGATCACACGAATCCACAGTGACCGAACCATCTATCATGCAGTGTCATTAATGCTCTTACGGAGTGCATCTTCTACAGTATTCCGTATTTCTCTAAAAATAAAGAATCAATAGCCCTTTCATGACCAGGACTAGTAGTTATGATTGTTATGTTTTACTATTTTTGCATTAGTTTTATTATGTTTCTGTAGTTTAGACGTTGGGAATATGTGATGAAATATTGATTTCCAACCTCTGCCATGCAATCTTTAGAAAACCTGGGATCGATCGATCGAAGATATTTCGATCGATCGAACTAGAGCCATAGTCAAGCGATCGAAGACATTTCGATCGATTGAAGGATGATGCAGTTCAATCGATCGAGAGCTCTTCGATCGATCGAACATGTTAATTCCTGAGATGATTCTTTTAAGTATTCCAAGACTTTGGGTTTTAGAAATCTGTCATCAAATTGTCCCTATAAGCTCAGTTTGTCACAACAGTTTTTAGAACTTAAAGCCCTAAGGATATTTTCTTCAATGACTTTTGAAAACCACTTGAATGCTAACACCATTTAGAGTGCAAGTAATAATCATTGTTTTAAACTGTCTTCCAAGTATTTTAAATGAACTGTGATGATGTAGTCCCGGTCATGTAAGGGCTATTGATTCTATATATTTAGAAAAATACTGAAAATGAATGAACTCCATAGAACGTTAATAAGTATACATGGTAGATGGTTAGGATCAATGTGGATTCACGTGTTTCCAACACCTTTAATTTATTTATTTCATTCTTATGTTTCTTTATACTTTGTTTATTATTTAGTTTAATTTGATTATTTAGGATTCGTTAGAACCTTCACTCCTTCAATTTATCTTTTCTTTTTATTTAGGTTGCAACTTAATATATATTCTTCCTATTCCTTCCCCCTGGGATCGACCTGGACTTATCCAGTATTGCTTGCACGGTCACCTACACTTGGGTGTTGCACAAGAGCGCACAACTTTTTAGTCGTGTCAAGTTTTTGGTGCCGTTGCCGTTCATGGACCAAATGCTAGAAAGAGTGGCAGGTCACAAGTACTATTGCTTTTTAGACGGATACAGTAGTTATAATCAGATTGAAATCACTCCTGAAGATCAGGAGAAAACAACTATTACGTGTCCTTTCGATACTTTCCCTACCGTCGTATGCCTTTTGGCCTGTGTAATGCACCTACAACCTTTTAGCGGTGCATGTTAAGTATTTTTAGTGACATGGTCGAACAAATACTCGAAGTCTTCATGGACGATTTCTTAGTGTTTGGCCATAGTTTTGATAACTGTCTTGAAAACCTTGAACAGATGTTAGCATGTTGTGAGGACAAACACCTGGTCTTAAACTGGGAAAAATGTCACTTCATGGTGACCAAAGGAATAGTCCTCGGCCACATTATCTCTGACGAAGGTATCCAAGTGGATAAGGCTAAAATCGACATTATCTCGAATCTACCTGTCCCCCGTACAATTAAAGACATTCGTTCTTTCTTGGGACATGCAGGATTCTATCATCGCTTTATTCAAAATTTTAGTGCAATCTCCTGACCACTATGTCAACTACTCGTTAAAGACACACCATTCGAGTGGTCGGGAAGCTGCCAAAAATCTTTTGATGCACTAAAAGAACTCCTTACCTCCGTACCAATAATACAGGCACCCGACTAGAGTTTGCCTTTCAAACTGATGTGTGATGCTAGTGACTACGCTATTGGCGCAGTTCTAGGGTAGAGGAAGGATAATAAGCTATACATTATCCACTATGCCAGTCGAACGCTGAATGAAGCTCAAATGAATTATACAACTACCGAAAAGGAGCTGCTGGCCATAGTTTTTGCCTTGGATAAGTTCAGATCTTATTTAATCGAGTCACCAATTGTTTGTTTTACGGACCACTCGGCCCTCAAATACTTGTTATCCAAGAAAGACGAAAAATAGAGGCTTATTCGCTGGATACTCCTACTCCAAGAGTTTGATCTCACAATTAAAGATAAGAAGGGAGCAGAGAATGTGGTTGCAGATCATTTATCTCGGTTAACTTTTGTTGACAACACTGAACCACTACCTATTAAGGATGAATTACCAGATGAGCAACTGATGGCTCTGTCTGCACTACCTTGGTACGCAGACGTGGTAAACTATCTAGTCACGAGGGAAACCCCCGGGCACTGATTAAATCAGGATAGAAAAAGATTTCTCTCATTCGCGCTTCACTTCTTCTTTGATGACCCGTACCTTTTCAAATATTGCGCTGATCAGGTCATCAGACGTTGCATTCTGAATGAGGATATCACTATAATCCTAGCCTCATGCCATTCTGAAGCCTGTGGTGACCATTTTGCTTCACAGAAGACCGCACGAAAAGTCTTACATAGCGGTTTCTATTGGCCCACCGTGTTTAAAGATGCCTACTCCTTTTGCAAATCGTGCCAACACTATCAAAAGCTTGGCACAATTGCAAAACGGAACTCTATACCCTTAATTCTCATAATTACAATCGAAATCTTTGATTATTGGGGCATAGACTTCATGGGCCCATTCCCAAAATTGAATAACTACGAATACATGCTTCTTGCTGTTGAGTATGTCTTGAAATGGGTGGCAGCAATACCGACAAGACGAAACGACCACAGGACAGTCATGTCATTTCTAAAAGAAAATATTCTGTCGCATTTCAGAACCCCGAGAGCGTTAATAAGTGACCAAGGCAAACACTTCTGTAACAGGCCCTTGGAGTCACTCCTTAAGAAGTATGGGGTCCACCATAAAATAGCCTAAGCCTACCACCCACAGAAAAACGGGCAAGAAGAATTGGCAAACCGAGAGATAAAGCACATTCTCGAGAAAACGGTTAGCTCAAACAGAAAAGATTGGGCATACAAGTTGACCGATGCTTTATGGGCATACCGTACTGCATTTTAAACAAACTTGGGAATGTCCCCGTACATGCTAGTGTACGAAAAAGCTCCCTATTGAAATTGAACACAAAGCTTATTGGGCGACACGCTCGCGAAACTTTGATATTATGGAAGACCGGTGACAGTGCCAGCGTGGGTGACTACGGAGACAAGTTGTTTATGACACCTTCATATCACCCATTCAGAATCTCTTTTGAGATCACTCAAGCCACGACCAATTGAACTACCAAAGTCAACCCTACTGCAAGGACAACCTGGAACAACGAACAATGATCATGGTGCTTATTTCAACTATGGAAACTGTGGATATCGCAATTTTCCTTACCATGACTTTTTAATTTTAAAACATTTTCCAAATTTCCTACCAAGAGTCGCCACTTAATTTTAAAAGGAAAATTAAGAAATCATTTTAAAGCAAACTGATCTTTTAAGAAACCAGAGATTTTCTAGGTCCGGGGATTATGGAATGAGAGGGGAAGGAGCCCGTCGGACTAAAACACCCCCTCTCATCCTATCTCGCGATAGACCTCTACTTAACATCTTTTTAATCGAATTAATAATCTAAGCATGCCATCAACTAATACATATGTATAAATATACATTACAAAAGCATGTCTAAAGGGTGTAAGATTACAAGTGATAAAATATCATTCAAAAATCACATAATTCAAGTAACAAGCAATATGATATGCAAATAGGGAACTATAGAACTTACCCTGGATTCATGCCACGAATATTAAACGTGCAATGCATATGAATAGAAAGATCCTAAGAAAAGGTCTCTAATCACATATACACATAAGGCAAAACCTAATTCTAAGGTGTCGCACATTAAGTTGAAAAATCAATAAAATCAAAAAATTAAAATAAACTAAAGAGGAGTTCAAGAATGGTACCTAAATAGCGCTACAAAACAAAGGGTTAGTCCATATGATATACAAGATATAAATTTGGATCTTAAATAACAATCCTAGACTTCTAGCTTAAATTGATCAAATGTAATTAAATCTAAAGCAAACAAGTCCTAATTACAAGCATCAAGCCACATGGATCAATATGTACATGAACAAGAATAAATTATGAAATACTCAATGATTTAGATCACTTAAACTTTGAATTCAAGGTTAACTAATCATTATTAAAACATGATTTGAGCCCTAGGTCATAGAAAAGTCATTTGGACCATTATTTTGGTCAAATCTGTCATAAAATTATGAAAATTACAGAGAGCAGACCAGACTTCAAGAAAATAAAAGGCATGCTTCCCATGATTTGATCTTGATGATTTTTGGACACAAGATGCCTCTGTGTGTCGAGTTTCCATCCCAAAAAAGAAAATCAAAGTTTCAACGGTTAGATCTCTGGGAAACGGACAAAAACCAGACATCACTCAGAGATTTACAAATCTCTGTCCAGAGATTTTGTACGATTTTTTAAAAATAGTAAAAATCAGAAACACTTTGATCTTTTTAGGGTATCCTCCTAACACATTGAACTACCCAGAAAAATTTATTTAGAGTCAAGAATGCTTGATTAAGGTTCTAATTTACTCATTTTGAAACTGATTTTCTGTTCTGAAACTCTGGATAGAATATGGTTGTCTCACAAAACCTATGACCAAACCATGTTATCCATGAGATCCTACTAAAATAAAATTTCAGTGGTAGAACTTTAAGTTATAGACACTTTCCCGTTGGTTTCATTCAGTTCCAACAGTTTGATATTTAACTAAAAATCTTTGATCAAAAACAGTTTATGAACCCACTGTTTCATTGTTAAGTTCAACTTTTATTTGTTAACTCTAACTACTAAGCCATGAAGTTAGGCTTGAACCAAACTATTTCTCCTACCATTTGATGGTCATTGGAGACTAGAGACATGAATAGTACTCATGAGTTTTCAAGGAATATAAAGGAGATTCTATGAAAACTCCAAGTTAGAGAACCCAAACCATGGTAGGGGTTTGGATTCATCTACTTGTTCTTAATAAAATGATGATCAACTTTAAATCTCATGTGAATCATAAGCTTACATGAGACTAAAAGATCAATACTCATGAGATTCAAGTGAGATATGGAAGATCCCCAAGAGTCTCAAGAGAAGAGCATAAACAAGAAAAAAGAAGAAGAAGAAGAAGAATCAAAGAGCTAGCTCATGAACTTCAAGAGGATATATAGAAGATTCCATAAAATTCCAAGTTAGAGAATCCAAGTCATGAGTATGCACTTGGATCCATCTATTTGTTTATAAATGATGATCAAATTTTGGCTTCCATATGAAGCATAAGCTTACATGGAATCAAAAGATCAAACTCAAGAGCTTTCAAGAGAGATATTGAAGATCTCCAAGAACCTCAAGAGAAAAGCAAAAACAACAAGAAGGAATGAAATAAAGAAAACTAAGAGTGCAAGTGCTCTAAATCCATAAAAGAAAACTAACAAGAGCAGAGTATCACCTCCAACTATCCTCAAACTTCTATAGTTTTAAGATCTTCCAAGCTCTTCTTCAAACTCTCAAAAACTCTCTTTTCCCAAAATTCTTTTTGTTTTCTCCTTGAAATTCCCCTCTCCCAAAAATGTGTAGTAGTAGTCCCCCCCAAAAAAAGGATCCCTTATAATGGAGTATTCACCCTCTATTTATAGGAAAATTTTAGAGGGTTATTTTGGTATTTTCAAGCCAAAAACCCTAATTTTGGATGTACTTTTGAGGGTACAAAACGTGTTGTATTATAGCTGCCTGCTAAAAATGCACACTCAATAGAGATGGAAGAGGCACCAACTGAGTGCCGAAACGACACTCACTAAATGCTGTTGCGGCACTCAATGAATGCCGCGGACAACTCCATGGACTGTCGTCTTTTTTGAAACTCTGATTTTGCGGCACTTGATGTGTTTTTGCGGCAGTTACGGACTGCCGGTCTAACAAACACAGAGTACCGCTGCGGCACTGCGTGACTGCTGCAGCCCACACCATGTGCCGTTCTATTCCTTTTTATTTTTTTTCCTTTTCTTTCTCTTTTTTTTTTGTTTGAATTGAAGAGTCTTTTGAAGAGCTTGAATCACCTTGGAAGCTTTAGTTTTGTTCGGACATTGTCATCATTGGACTTGGAGGTAACACTCCCCTTAATTCAACGTTTGGTCAAAATTGGGATGTCTACAGAAACCCATGACATCTAGCCAAGCACTGTCAAGCTCCCAGGTTACCTAACCAACCAAACATTATCTATTATAGCTGTCGCAAGAGAGGACATTTGAGCAAGGATTGGAAAGTACCTCGAGATGAACACTACAGAGCACACGCTGAAGGACAACCCAGACAAGCCCAGCTCAATATCACCATCCCCAATATAGCTGGATTTAGAAAAAATGAACAACGAAAATGAGAAGAATACATGAAGAACAAGAGGAAGTTTGATACAATAACAGCATCGGTCCGACACAAAACACACCAACGTTGTTTCAACTGTAGAAATCGCGGACGTCACTTCGACGAATGCCCAGCACCAAAACAAATCGGAGGATACGGATCACGATGGTACAAGTGTGGTGGAATGGACCACATTCGCAAGGATTACTAAAGAATGAAAAGCATCAATGAAGTCCCACTGATGAACTTGGAAGAAGAAGGGAAGGATAACCATCACAAATGTCAAGAGAACGAGACTATGTCAGACAACCAGTTTGGTATATAACAAGATAAAGAACCACATATTCGGAGGAGGCTTTTCACTTACGACTCGGACTTAGATGATTTTTGTGCTAGATATCTTAGGATCTAGTTTATCGTATATGTTTGATCGGGCTAGTAGTCCTATTTCTTTTGTGTTTTATGTATGTTAGTAGAAGTTGATGAAATTTATGTAATCGACTATGTAATATTTTTACTTATTTATGAACCTACTTTTGCGTATCTAGTATTATTGCAATGATTAGTGTTATGCATATATATTATAGTAGAGGTGCTACTAATTGACAGATAGTACCTAGAGGTGCTACCAATCGACAGATAGTACCTATAAGTACACAACGAGCATCGCATTCTACCTTTAGACCGACGGTCAAACCAGACTCGCTAACCTAACGATATAAGATATCTTACAAGCTCACATCATCAATAACACCGAAAACACGTGGGATGGTTTTCTCCATCAACTATGAAAGCTCGTAGCACATCAGGAATGAAAACACGAGAGAATTCACTTGTCGCTGATAAATGTTTGCTAACTACAACAAAGTCAAGTATAGTCATGACATCATTCAAGGCTCTATACGGAAGGCCATGTCAATCATCATCACGCCAGACAAATCGAAAACGAAGGGAGGATAAAAGCAACCCCGGAGTTGACACAAGATCTACACAGACCAATGAAGGATGGACTTATAGTTTGAAGCCAAAGATAAAGTACCATTGAAAGTATCAATCGCTGGAGGCAACGTGCTATTGGACCAAAAGAAAGGAAGCTATCACCGCGATGCATTGAACTGCTTATGATAAAATCGCCTACCGACTTGTATTACTACTAATGATGCCAAAAGATCACGACATTTTTCGAGTGGATACGTGATTACGTCCAAATCAAGTTCTTTTGTTAACCCTATAAAAACGTAGTACGGTGGAAATAGGGTGTCGAGTCCACAGGGATTGGAGTGCAACAATACTTGGTGGACGCTTAAAAACCAATTATAATGCGAAGAGCAATTAACTAACTTACGGAAAGAAAACGAGTCTTTTCGACTATGAATTTGATTCGATTGGTGTTAAATTAAACTACAATGAGCATTTAGAAAATGGAGAGAAACTTTAAACAAAGTGGAGTTTAAGTAAAAATTCGGGGGTTTTTGTAAATGGAAAAATTGAGATTGGGGAGCATTCCCCCACCTTGGACCAAACAACCCGTGGCTTACACACTCGCAGCGCATTCCAGAGTAGGAAATCCCATTGAGACATACCATCAAACATGTGGTAGTCAACCAACATGCTGGATGGATGTTCCAATGCAACACATGGGTGTAAGATTAGAGTTTGGGGATTCAAGCACTTCTAATGCTTGACATTAGAAGTGAAGTCTCACAAACTCCAATCCTACTCCCATGAACTCTAGGTATGCTACAAAGTGTGGAAGTCTTACAATAAAACACACATGGGTCCAAAGGTGGGTTTATGATCCCCAATCTTCAGAGTTTAGCTACTCATGAACATAACTAGTAATGACCCCGTGCAATGCACGGGAGAGTTACCAAGACAAAGTATCACATGATAAAAAGTAGTTTTAAATTAAAAAAATAAAAGTAAAATATTGCAAGTGATTTAAAATGATAAAAAAAATTGTATATTTATTGATGACATGTGTAAATGTCTCATAAAAGATAGATATTTTTTCAACTAAAAAGTTTAAAAAATATTTAAAATAATATGATTTTTAGAGAAGTCACAACATCTTTTTTTCTTTTTTTCTTTTTTTTTTTTTTTTTTTTTTTTTTTTTTTCCCTTTTTCCTTCAGAATTATGAAGGGGTAAAAAATGAAAATATAAATAAAAATATGATTATATGCTCCACAGAATTGTTTTTGAAAAAAACCAATAAAGCATTTCTTTTTTTCTTTTTGTTTTACTTTCTTTCAAAAGCCTATCTAAAAAAGAAAGAAGAAAAAAAAATTCCTTCTTTTAAAAACTTCCAAAAAGCTAAGGTGAAATTTGATAACATTTTTCGTTTCTTTATTATTATTATTATTTTTTAAAGAAGTTTGTGTTATTGTGTCTTGCGAAAAAACAGCATGATCAACACTAAATGAGATTGTGTATATTTATAATATTTATGATAAATATTTACATATATATATAAAAAAAAAAAATAAGATGTCATATACAAATAAGAGAAAGTTTCACATTTTTAGGATACCAAATAAACGCAAATTTGAATCCCCGTTGACCAAAATTACTTATGAATTCAAACGTAAATAAAGAAATCAATGTAGGACTAAGAAAGCCATGTAGATTTACGAAGTTGTAAGTAGAAAAAGTACTCCAATAGTCTCTAATTCGATTAAAAATTGAATTCACAAAAATGATGTTGGTTTAAGTTGGACAAAAAGGTCAACATTATCTTGTAACCTTTTGAAAAGAAGTAATCACAGATAGAATTACTTATATACACACACACACACACCAAAGGATAAGATTTAAAATTTAAATTATAACATCTTACATGTTGAACCATTTTTTTTTCTGATGGGACATGTTGAAACATTTTTTTTACTATAAGTATATTTAAAGTACAAATTTTTAGTGATGAATATTAAATATCATATATGTTTGTATATATAAAAATAAAGAATTAATTTTTTTTTTCAGAAGTGTGTCACAAAGATCCATTTGATAAAATTGAAAATTCAGTATTGAAAACTAAGTGCTAAATTTTAAACACTGAAAAGTTTAAGCGATTGAACTTACAACATTGAAAACAAATTTTCAAGTAATAACAGACTATACATTCAGTGTTTATTTCTAGTAGAATATTTTCCCTTAAAAATTCTAGTTGATTTTTGGCTGCTATTCAATTAAGTAATACTTTATCAAACGCATTAAAAAAAAATATGTGATGAAAATTTTGTTTCCACTACTTAATTAGTTTATCAAACACACCCAAAGTTTTCGCTTTCATATATGCACACACACACAACATATTTGATTTCAAACACTTTAATTCTATTTTTTTTTTTAATCTTTTGAATATTTACAGACATGTTTCACTAATTATTTAGCTCACCGGAAAACTTTAGTCCCACGTTGAGTAAACTACGTGTATCATGTCGTGAATCTCATTTTCAATATCCAAATTAATTCAAAACTTGGGATAAATTTTGAGAGTTCAAATTTACAATTGAGTCAAGTTACTTAAAAGCATCAACATTAATTAGCAAAGAGGACTGGATCGAACACACGTAAATTAGTCTAGAATTTATATGCTCTTTTTTATACATAATTTACCATAAAGAATCCTTTGAATAGATGTCCGGTCATGTTCTAGTAAATGTTGAATTACTACTTAAAACACCATACCAAACTTTTTTTTAATAAATTTAATATGATTTTTCTTGACCTTTTTTATGTTAAAATATTTCTTTCCAAGATCCAAATTTTTTATGGGGATTTTCTTGAAAAATTCATAATATTTTTGTTGGTACCTTTACTCCTGCAAAAAAAAAAAAAAAAAAAAAAAAAAATCAAATTTGAATTTTGAGCATATTTTAAGTATTCTGAGCAACTCTTTAAAAAGTTTGTTTTAGGGCATATTGTTATGAGCTCTCGTGCGTATCTTGTATTCTTGTTAGACTCGAAACTCTTTTAGCGATAGTCTACGGGTTAGATTTAGATTGCATTTGTGTAATTGCCTGTAAATTTTAAAGAATTAGAATACAGTTCAATATTAATGAAAAAGCCCACAACAAAGTATAATTCCCAGGGTATACTATAAAATTTTCAATCATAAAGCTCCATTTGTACTATAGATCTAACTATTCAATTATTCATAACACGATAACAATGAATAATATATGTAATCATTTTTCTAGTTGTTCTAAAATAGTTCCCAAACTTTTGTTGAAACACAAAAACATTAGTATGCCCAACTACGAACAGAGAATATATATACACAACACTTACCTGTTTAAGAAAAGATCTTCATAACTCATTTTGACATAGCATGCTCTTCTTATATCCCTAAATTGGAAGTCAAAAAGAAAGCAAAGATATCATATGTATAATATCGTTTGAACAACACTACATATATACAAATCAATTATGGATATACAGGAAGTTTGTATAGATTCGTTTCATAAGTTAAGTTGTTAAAGCACCAATTAAAAAAAAAAAAAAAAAAAAAAGCACGAATGCCGAGCAGGTTATAGTTTAATTGACATAGCCTCTCTTTTCAATGGGGAGGAAGATGGTTCGAATCCCCATAGGGAGGATTTTAGTTGCTTGCCCCCTAATTATTTTTAAGTCGGAATGAGTGGCCCTTGTTCGGCTTTGCTATAGGGCTTTGGGATTGGATGTGTGTGTGTGTGTGTGTGTGTGTCGGGTGTGTGTCAATCCAGTCTGAATCTAAATAAGTAAAAAAAAAAAATCAAATAAATAAAAGCACAAATTAGCAACCAAAGAATTAGACGTTATAAGAGCTCTATTAAAGCTAATATCCTAATACCAAAGAGCAAAACGAAAACATAGACTACTACCAATTCAAATGCCAAAAAATATAATTCACACGCACACAAGAATCCTATAAATCAAAAGCATACCAATTGAACATTTGTTTGAGGGTGTTGCTCCCAAAGAGATTGAGTTTTTCTAGTTATGGTCATCAAATTGGAGAGACCCAAAAGGTCTGCATGTGTGTTTGTGGCTATTCATGAAGAAATTTGAGATGTGGGTATTCATATAATTATTCACTATTTATGAGAGAGATTAATGGGTTTCCTCATTCCTATGATTTGGTCATGAGAGAAATTATATGAATTGTTATTCAATTGAAGAAATTAATGGGTTCCTGTGATTGGGTCATGAGAGAGAGAGAGAGAGAGAGAGGGAGTTGATTGAGAGAGAGAGAATATTAGATTAAAATACTAAATTCTCATAGGAAATGCCACGTGGCTGAATTCATGTCTTCCGGTTTCATATATATATATTAGATAACAACAATGTTAAAGAGAGGGGAAAAGAAAGTATACCAATAAGAGCAAACCACCATAAAAACCATAGCAAATCCAATGAAATCTTTCATTAAAAGCTTCCAAAAAGTCAATACAACCCCCCCTCTTCTCTCTCTAACACTAAATGGAGGTAGATAATGGGTAGTTGATGAGTAATGAATAGAGAGATGAGGGGATTAGGGAGAGAGTTTCTACCCTAAGAGAGACTTACTAAAAATAGTCTAAAGAAAACATGATAACCCTAAAAAAAGACATACACTAACTATATATAGTGTATACAAAGTGGCAAACATGTAATAAGCAAAGGAAGCCTTCAGCAGAGGCACGGATCGATCCGCTTGAAACAGCCGGATCGATCCATTTAGACGTCTTTCTCGCAGAATGTCCCTACCAAAACGCGGATCGATCCGCTCAGAAGGCCGGATCGATCCACCTTTCCCGAGACTGATAGAGAATTCTTTTTAAACACGCGGATCGATCCCCTCGGAAGGCCGGATCAATCCGCCTTTCCCGAAATCTTTTTCTTGCTTCTATATACTCCAAGTGTGCCAAGAGAGTTGAGTTCCACTATATCCCAACATCCAAAACCTACAAAAAGAGACCTTAATCAGCTAAGAGAGAGTAACATCAAGAACAAAAGAAAGCACAATTTTATCCATTAAATCTCCGGGTTGAGTACTAATTTGTGTTCAATACGGATAAAATTATGAAGTTCAAGAAGCAATATTGGACACGAATCACACCCCCCAACTAGCATGTTGCTAGTCCCTTAGCAACAAAGCTGAAAACAAAGAGATTCAAGACTACCCTTGCACCACAATTTATTAAAATGAAAGAAATACCGCTTTCGTGGGGATACGATTGCATTGAGCATATGCAACAAGCCGTTAAACCTCCGGGTTACCCGTAAAGGCGGAGTGTTGTCTCCGGAGGGTTCTCAGAATGATACCCACAATATTTTGTTTCCTTATGATAGACGCCCACAATCTAATGCTGACACTCAACGTAGTTCCAAGAGTTTTCAAAAGATTTTAGTACATGACACTCAAATCCAACCAATTATCAAACTATCAAAATCATGAGATAAATTCCATTAAGCTCTATCTTGGGTGTGCGTGTGGTGTGACATGCAAAACTACAATTATCAAGAGGGCGGTAATGCTTTCATAATCCGAATTTTGATCAAAACGCGCTTCAACTCAATTCTCACCGGTATTACACTCAAAAATGAATCATTCGAACTTGGTAATACACTCGGGGCATGCGGGTAAAAGAGTAATGGAAATAGGAATCAAAACCACGCACATGCCAAGTGAAAAACGTAAGTGTGAAAAACGAGTAAAAGTAATCTCAGGGAAGATATCATTCATTAGAGGGTGTGGAACACTCGAACTACTTATCATAAGTGTCTCAAACTCTGTATCACACAATCCTAAGAATCAACTAGGACCTTAAGGGGGGTTTGTAGCGTGGAGAGTGTTATAAGGTGAAGGACTAGGGGAAAGAAAGTGAAGTGGAGTGTTTGGGTACAAGCATGGGATTTATTGGAATGCATGGTCATAGATGGTTACAAGAGATGAATCATTCACAAGTATTTATTTGAAGCTCAAAGAGAGGAGTACAATTGATTTTTTTTTTTTTTTAGCAAATCTTTGGCTCCCTCAACAACACGATTCAATCTCTTTTACAACTTTATAAACAAGATCTCATGCGAAGATATCCCAAAATGTAATTCAAACGCTAAAATGGAAGGTGTAAGGTCAGGGAAATATGGGTATATGTGGTGGCGGCTAGAGATGGACAAGCTAAGGCCCTAAGATCAATTCTTCGGATAGTGTGCTTCTTTGTTCTCCACAACAATGACAACTAGTCACGAGTTTCATTCCACAAAAGTGATTTCTCTAATGAATGATCAAACAAGGAGATGAGATTATCTACGACTTTTAAGTTTTTCAGGAATAGAGGGTTGATGTGTTGTAGCACTCAGCAATGGAAGATACAAGGGATCGAAAGCTCACAAAGGTATCGTCTCCACATATGTCTCGAACGATTTCCGGATAACAATTACACTAAACCCCCATCCTAACAAAAGTAGTCATGCAATGTGTTTGATAATCCCGGATTTAAACTTCGTGAAATTCACTATAATTAAGATAGTTATGGAACTAGTAAGATTACAAAGTGTCACATACTAAAATTAGAAGAAACTTCTCAAGACACGCGTCATTGCTCGGCATTAGAATGGGGTAACTATGCTACAATCATTGGAACCACAATTTTTTTTTTTTTTTTTTTTTTTAAAACCATAACCGCGAGACAAAAACCGCGATGAGAGAAGCTAGCAAGCTCTCACACCCCCCAACTAGGACTGAACATTGTCCTCAATGAAACAAGCAAGTACAAGGGGGAGAACAATATTACCGGAGGCAAGCAAAGGGAGCGACCGGTATTAAAATGTGCCTGCAAGGTTAGAATCCACAACGCAAGAGAAAGAAAAAGAAGAACATTGGCATGGCATAAAAGATAAGGAACTAAGCATAAGCCAAACACAATATCCAAAAGCATCTAACATCCAAACTAAAAACATCCACAACCCACAGTACAACTCCAAAAGGGTAAATAACAAGTGCATCCAAGATAAATAAAAAGAACATCCACAAGAACACAAAAAACTGAATACACCCCCCCCCCCCCCCAACTACTCGTCACCATCTCCATCGCCACCATCAAAAGGGTCCGAACCACCAGTGCCACCATACGCACCAGACCCACTAGCACCGCCATAATAACCTGGACCTCCAGCATAAGGATCAGATCCTCCAGTGCCGCCAAACGAGCCCGGACCGCCTATGCCGCTATACGGGTCACGAAAATAATCAGGGACATCGGCGCCGGGGTACTGCATCTGGAACGAGTCGGTTTGGAAGCGTATCAGCATGCTCATGTCTCGCCGATAACTCATACCAAATGCATCAACCTCCCCTCGCAAGTTACGCACATCAGTCCGAATCCCGGAAATCTCCATACCATGCTGCCTCTGCTCGGTGGCAGCGTCTCTAATCGACGGTGCAAATCGAGCATACCCTGTGCAGGTGGCTCCTCTGCCGCCTCAGCCCGTGCTCCAGACGGTCCCTCCTCTACTCTAGCTCTCTTGGACGCAGATCTAACTTGTGCGTCGCTACGAGCGATCGTCGTCCCATCGATTGGGGATGGCGCGGGCTTGAGAACATCAGTCGCTAGGGCGTCACACCCATGCGAGGTGCAAAGCCGGGTGACTAGGGTAGGAAATGGGAGACTGGCAGTGGCAGCGGTGTCGTTGGATGCCGCTATCATGAGGGAAATGATGGTGCTCGCGAGGTCAACCCGGGCGGTGGGATCGGTAATAGCGTACAGGAGGGTACCGTGATCCCCCCTGACAATCTTGTGGCGAGTGGGCCACACCACTGCGGTGACGATAATATTACAGCATCGGTAGAGCTTGGTGAATGTAGAAGGGGCAATCTGGTCCCCGATCCACTCTGTCGGTCGGCCTGTGAAACGGGTAGCGAAGGTATCGTTGGGAGGCCGCTACTCCAGATCCTCCAGGTACGGCTCGGGGTTCTCCTCGTGAGGAACCCCCATGAAAACGGCTAAAGTAGCCGGGGAGACCGGGATACGGACACCCCGAACATATGCCTCAAAGGTGCGAGTGCCGGTGGTGACCAAGCTGGCGAAGAAAATCCTAACCCAAGTCTCGTTGTATCCCCCTGAATGCTCCAACTGGGGGATCCAGCGACGGCCCCTAAAGATCTGGACGACGTCGTCCGGGAAATCGAAGATGGCAATGGGCTGCTCAGGGAGGATGGACTTTTTGGATTTAAAGAAATTCACGAACCACTGCTTCTCAGTTTTGGACCGGAAGCGATCATAGCCGCGGGCCGGAGAACACTCGGTTTTGTCATACTTAAGTGGATTCACCATTGTGCCTGCAAATAACAAGAGCAAGTGTAACCAATAAGACGGTAAACTCGACGCTAATGAATTGCTCAAGACAAAAGACATGATAACCTCAAGGACACAGGCAAAATGCACCGGAGATGGACACGATCGCACGTGCACGGTCGCCATGCAGTGAAATGGGCGAGCGGCGCGTGCCACAAGTCTAGAAATTTATAGTGAAAACCACCCACGAAAATGAAGTCATACACCGAAAATGAGAAATTAAGAACAATGCACGTGACGGTTTGAAAAATGCACGGGTGGATTGGATGTATGCACGGAGGAATTTCAATGCGACATTCTATCGAACACCTTGTGGGCAGGATGAAAACTCTAAAAGTTTAACAAGATGTGATACATGGATCTATCCCAAACAAACCACAATGTGGCTTGAGCATGCAACACAACCAATATGCAAGAGATAACAACCCAAAATACAGAGAAAAGGCGAGGAATTGAGCCCTAAGGTTGAAATTTTCAATATAGTGTGCAATGAGTAACTAAACACAACCTAGGGTGCATTCATCCTATACACATGAGAATCAATCGATGAGCGATGATAAAAACATACCTTGGATGAATGGCAAGGGAGATCTTGAAAATGGATGAGCAAAGGGGGTGATTGGAGAAGTTATGGGCAAAATAGGCTTGAGAGAGTTTGAAAGAAAATGAGAAGTTCTCAAATTATAAACCGTCGCTGCCTTCCCGCGGATCGATCCGAATTCAGGTCGGATCGATCCGGCATTTTAAAACGGTATTATTGTGCCCTTTTTACTTCGCGGATCGATCCGCTCAAAAACAGCCGGATCGATCCATTTAATATTGGCTCTTGCAGTTTGTGACCTTAAAAATGCGGATCGATCCGCTGAAAAAGCCGGATCGATCCATTTTATCATTTTGCTAGCAGAATCTCCTCTTAAAAACGCGGATCAATCCGCTCAGGAAGCCGGATCGATCCATTTCCAAACATTTGTGGCAGTAACTCTTCTCAAATCTGCGGATCGATCCGCCAGAAAGGCCGGATCGATCCGCCTTGTCCCCGTTTGGTTAATATCTTCTCCAGAAACATGCGGATCGATCCCCAAAACACCCGGATCGATCCGCCCCTTTGCTTTTCCACTATTAAGCTTTGAAACTCAGCTTAAGCGACAGATTCTCAGAATGGATGCAATGGTCATTACTAAGAACAAAAATTATGCCAAGAATGGAGCATGGGGCATACAAAAAAACAGGGAGTATAGCTCACTAGAGCCTACTCAACCCCTAACATTGGGGTCATCCAACGGAATTGACACCAACTCGGTGTCAAATCCCTCGAGAAAAGGTTTGAGCCGTTGCCCATTGACCTTAGAGATGGTCCCATCTTTGGGATCTTGGATTTCCACGGCTCCATGAGGATAAACTTTATGCACCGTGTAAGGGCCAATCCAACGGGATTGCAACTTACCCGGAAAAATGTGGAGCCGTGAATCATACAAAAGCACATTATTACCAATAACGAATTGTTTTCGAACGATTCGTTTGTCATGAAACGCTTTGACGCGTGCCTTGTACACTTTAGAACTCTCATAGAGTTCACTTCGAAGTTCTTCCAACTCATCGAGTTGAAGCTTTCGTTTCTCCCTACTCTCGTCAACATCGAAATTGAGCTTCTTAATTGCCCAATAAGCTCGATGTTCAAGTTCGACCGGCAAATGGCAAGCCTTTCCGTAGACTAACCGATAGGGGGACATTCCTAAATTTGTCTTATAGGCCGTCCTATACGCCCAAAGCGCATCGGTTAGCCTAGAGGACCAATCCTTTTTCGACGGGTCGACCGTCTTTTCAAGAATTCCTTTAATTTTCCTATTGGCTAATTCAGCTTGGCCGTTGGTTTGAGGATGGTAAGTGGTGGAGACCTTGTGGGTTACGCCATAGTGCTCCATCAACCGAGCAAAAGGGGAATTACAAAAATGTACCCCTTGATCACTAATTATGGCTTTCGGAGTGCCAAACCGGGACAAAATATGTTCTTTGAGAAATTTCAATACCACTTTATGGTCATTGGTCCTTGACGGTATGGCCTCAACCCATTTGGAGACGTAATCGACCGCCACCAAGATGTATTCAAAAGTATTGGATTTAGGGAAAGGACCCATGAAGTCTATACCCCAGCAATCAAAAACTTCTATGGTAAGAATGGGGTTTAGAGGCATGGAGTTCCTCTTGGTGATTTTTTCGAGGAGTTGGCACCGGGAACAAGCCTTGCAATAGGCATGTGCATCCTTGAAGATCGTGGGCCAATACAAGCCGCTGTGGAGGACTTTGAAAGCGGTCTTTTGTGAAGAGAAATGTCCTCCACATCCTTGGTCGTGGCAAAACGACAACACGCTCGGTATTTCATCGTTAGGCACACATCGCCTAACTATTTGATCGGCACAGTATTTGAAGACATATGGGTCATCATAAAAGAATGATCGTGCCATCAATATGAGCCTCTCGCGGTCTTGAGCGGACCATTCTGGAGGCAATTGGCCCGTGACAATGAAATTCACAACATCAGCGTACCACGGGAGAGTGGAGACCTTGAGCAATTGCTCGTCCGGAAAACATTCACGGATGGGTATGGGATCTATATGATTGTGATCAAACGTCAAACGTGACAAATAATCGGCGATAACATTTTCCACCCCCTTTTTATCCTTGATGGATAGATCAAACTCTTGCAAAAGTAGGATCCAACGAATGAGGCGTGCTTTAGCATCTTTCTTGGAGAAAAGATACTTAAGAGCGGCATGATCGGTGAAACAAGTAATCGGTGATCCTACCACATAAGATCGGAATTTCTCGAGAGCGAAAACTATTGCTAGCAACTCTTTCTCCGTCGTGGAGTAGTTAATTTGGGCATCATCAAGAGTCCAGCTAGCGTAGTAAATGACGTGGGGCTTCTTATCTCTTCGTTGCCCCAGCACAGCCCCAACCGCATAATCACTGGCATCGCACATGAGCTCGAATGGAAGGTTCCAATCGGGGGCTTGCATTATGGGTGCGGTGGTAAGCGACTCCTTAAGCTTATCGAATGCCTCATGGCACTCAGGGGACCATTCAAAAGCGACATCTTTCGCAAGGAGTTGGCACATGGGCCGCGATATTGCGCTAAAATCCTTAATAAACCGCCGGTAGAAACCCGCGTGTCCTAAGAATGACCGAATGTCCTTAAAGGTTTTTGGGGGTGGGAGGTTGGAGATGACATCAATCTTAGCCTTGTCAACTTGCATCCCCTCGCTTGAGACGATGTGGCCTAGGACGATGCCTTGTGTCACCATGAAGTGACACTTTTCCCAGTTAAGCACAAGATTCTTTTCAATGCACCGTTTGAGAACTTTCTCAAGGTTCTCAAGGCACGTACCAAAGGAATCGCCAAACACACTGAAATCATCCATGAAGACTTCAAGGAACTTCTCCACCATGTCACTGAAGATGCTTAAGCATGCACCGTTGAAAGGTCGCGGGTGCATTGCATAGGCCAAAAGGCATTCTCCTATAGGCAAAGGTGCCATAGGGACACGTGAAGGTAGTCTTTTCTTGATCCTCGGGGGCTATTTCAATCTGATTGTATCCCGAATACCCGTCAAGGAAACAATAAAATTTGTGCCCTGCCACTCTTTCAAGGACTTGATCTAAGAAGGGTAGGGGAAAATGGTCCTTGCGGGTGACCGTGTTCAACTTCCTATAGTCGATACAAACTCTCCATCTCGTGGTCGTTCTCGTAGGTACTAGCTCGCCTTTCTCATTTTCCACGACCGTGATCCCCGACTTTTTGGGGACCAATTGGGTCGGGCTCACCCATTCGCTATCGGAAATGGGATATATGATCCCATTATCCAACAACTTTATGACCTCGGCCATCACAACCTCTTTCATTTTGGGATTGAGCCTTCGCTGAATTTGTCGCGAGGGCTTGGCTTCATCCTCTAGATAAATCTTGTGTGTGCAAATCTTCGGAGAGATGCCCCTCAAATCCGCTACACACCATCCTATAGCACTTTTGTGCTCTTTCAAAACCCTCACCAATTTCCCTTCTTGACACGGATCAAGTTGGGAGGACACCACCACGGGAAAGCTCTCATCTTCTCCCAAAAACACATACTTAAGCTTGTCTGGTAAGACTTTGAGCTCAAGCTTTGGCGTGACGACATTAGAAGGGAGAGGGAAACTATCCCTCGGGGGTAGTCTCTCGAAATTTGAGGTCCAATTGGCCTCTTCCACGGTTCTCACAACATCCACATTCTCCTCAACCACGACGTTCTCCTCACGCATCCCTTTTTCCTTCCGAAACTCATGATCACACGCAACAAAAGTGTTATCACTAGCTATGCATTTCTGAACATGTTCAAGAAAAATTATATTTTCATTAAGTGCATGTGTATGATCAAGGGAAGAAGTGATGCAAGACTCATTAACAACAACATCGCTAGAAAAACTGAAAAAATCTTGCACCAACGAATCAATGAGGGAGACTTCATAAATGTCCTCACCGTCCTCCTCATCGAGATCCGGTTGCTTAAAGAGAGAGAAGATATTCACATCCACAGTCATGTTTCCAAAAGTTAAGCGCATGAGACCGTTCCTACAATTGATTAAGGCATTAACAGTAGCAAGGAACGGTCGCCCCAAAATGATTGGAATTTGGGATTGCTCATTGACCACGGGTTGCGTGTCAAGAACGATAAAGTCCACCGGATAGTAGAAGTTACCCACTTGAATAATAACATCTTCTATTATACCCCGTGGCATTTTTACCGAGCGGTCGGCCATCTGTAAAGTGACACGGGTCTCTTTAAGTTCGCCGAGCCCTAGTTGGACGTACACCGAATAAGGAAGAAGATTGACACTAGCACCCAAATCAAGGAGTGCTCTATCGATATGATGTTGTCCAATCACACATGCTATTGTAGGACAACCGGGGTCCTTATATTTTGGAGGAACTTCGTTAAGGATAACGGAGCTCGCATGTGCGGCCATATAGGCACTCTTTTTGACGTTAAGCTTCCTTTTAACCGTGCAAAGATCCTTGAGAAATTTGGCATAAGCCGGAACTTGTTTAATGGCCTCCAAAAGAGGAATATTGATTTCCACTTTGTTAAACAATTCCAAAAATTCCTGGTTCTTGTTATTCTCGGCCTTTTTCTTAAGTCTTTGGGGAAATGGGGGAGCGGGATTCAAAAACTCTTGGTCCATGAAATCGGGAGCCTTTGACAAGTCCCCCTCCAAGTCTTCAACATTAGGGAGTAATGAGTTCCCCCCATCGAGTTCGGCCTCACTCTAACCGGGTTATTGCTAACTTTTGGTTCTTGGTGAGGCGTTTGGACCTTGTTGTCCAAAATTTTGCCACTTCGAAGAGTGGTGATTCCTTTTAGATGTTCGATGGGACCATTAGGACTTGCGGCTCCATGACTCCCTTGCCCTTTCGGATTTGGAAATGGTTGCGCGGGAAGCTTTCCTTTATCAACAACTTGTTGATTTTTGAGTAATTGAGCCAATTGAGCTTGCAATGCTTGCATGCTTTGAGCGTGCGATGATTGCATCGCTTGGATAGATTGCTCAAGTTGGCTCATTCTTTGGGACAAGCCACAATGATTAGGATCTTCAAAACTCTTCTTGTGAGGGGGCACATAAGGGGTTGAATGTTGATGCCCCCCTTGATTTTGGGTGAAATGTGGCCCTTGGGATTGAAGGTTGGGTGGACCAAAGTTCGGAGGGGACTAAGGTGGTGGAGGCGGTTGATGAGGATAGTATGGTTATGGGGGAGCATTTGGTACTACCGTTGCCCCTTTATTGTTGTGGTAATTGTGCCCCGGAGCACTCCACCTTCCGGGAGGATTGTAGGCATCATTTTGGGAAGGATTGAATATAGGCCTAATGTTCATCCCAAGTGCACATGCTTGCTCTAAAGCTTGTGCTTGGAGGATAGGAAGGACGGGGCATTCATTGGTTGAGTGTTCCGGATCATAGCACAAGTAGCAATGCAAAGGATTGATCGGTGCTAGGATCGGGAGAGGATTGGGTCCACTGGTGCCCTTTTGAGATTCCAAAGCCTCTACTTTTCTAGTGAGTTCGAAAATGGAACCCGCTTCATTAGACAATTGACAGAGGTTATGATTCAAAGGGGCTACAGTGACCGGTGGTGTGCGGTCATGAGGGTTAGATGTACCCCACCCACGCGAAGTTTCATAGACATATTCTAAATGGGCTTCGGCTTGCTCGGCTTCTAGAGTTAAGAAACTCCCGGAGCACATGGTTTCGATCAATTGTTTTGTATTGGGTTGTAACCCCCATAACAAATGGAAATTTGACGGAATTTGTCAAAACCATGGTGTGGGCATTTCCTAAGGAGATCCTTGAATCTCAACCAACACTTAGCAAAAGTCTCATGCTCTCCCTGGGAGAAATTTTGAATTTGTTTGACCAAAGCTTGTGTTTTGTGCATGGGGAAAAACTCCTTATAGAATTGCTTTTGGAGTTCCGGCCATGAGCCTATGGAATTTGGAGGTAGGGTCACCAACCAATCTTTCGCCCTATCCTTGAGGGAAAATGTGAACAATTTGAGCCTTATGAGCTCGGGTGTGCATCTTTGTTGTTCAAATGTCCCACATATGTCCTCATACTCCCTAATATGCTTGTAGGGGTCCTCGTTCTCTCGCCCATGAAAATTGGGTAAGAGATTGATCATTCCTGGTTTAAATCGAAACACCCCCGCATTGTACGGGAATGTTATGCAAGATGGGGAAGACACGGTCTCGGGTTGAAGGTAATCCCCGATCGTTCTCCCAAAGGTTTGATCCATTTGCGGAGGTGGAGGGGCGTAAAGATGTTGACAAGGAGGTGGTTGATGCGGCGGGTACCTAGGTGGAGGAGCGGGGTTATGTTGATCCCATTGCTCCCGATGGAATCGATCCATGGGAGTTTCGCCTTCGGTGGCAAACGTGGCATGATCCGAAAATGCATCAACTACCGGCTCTCGGTGGCTGGTACTGTGCGAATTTTGAGTGAATGATGGTGAGGATGTGGTAGGAGGCCGCCAAAACGACCCACTACTACTACTACTAGAACTGACATTAGAATTCACTGCAAAGGGGTTAGTCATACCTGCGTTGCTCGGATTTGACATTGTGAAAAGCTGTTGATTTTCACTTAAAGGCTACTCCTTCAAAGACACACAACAAGAAAGCAACGAAGGTTAAAAGTAAAAGCACTATAATTAGATACTAAGCGACCTAAGGTTGTTACCAATGCCAATCCCCGGCAACGGCGCCATTTTGATTACGTCCAAATCAAGTTCTTTTGTTAACCCTATAAAAACGTAGTACGGTGGAAATAGGGTGTCGAGTCCACAGGGATTGGAGTGCAACAATGCTTGGTGGACGCTTAAAAACCAATTATAATGCGAAGAGCAATTAACTAACTTACGGAAAGAAAACGAGTCTTTTCGACTATGAATTTGATTCGATTGGTGTTAAATTAAACTACAATGAGCATTTAGAAAATGGGGAGAAACTTTAAACAAAGTGGAGTTTAAGTAAAAATTCGGGGGTTTTTGTAAATGGAAAAATTGAGATTGGGGAGCATTCTCCCACCTTGAACCAAACAACCCGTGGCTTACACACTCGCAGCGCATTCCAGAGTAAGAAATCCCATTGAGACATACCATCAAACATGTGGTAGTCAACCAACATGCTAGATGGATGTTCCAATGCAACACATGGGTGTAAGATTAGAGTTTGGGGATTCAAGCACTTCTAATGCTTGACATTAGAAGTGAAGTCTCACAAACTCCAATCCTACTCCCATGAACTCTAGGTATGCTACAAAGTGTGGAAGTCTTACAATAAAACACACATGGGCCCAAAGGTGGGTTTATGATCCCCAATCTTCAGAGTTTAGCTACTCATGAACATAATAACAACAATGTTAAAGAGAGGGGAAAAGAAAGTATACCAATAAGAGCAAACCACCATAAAAACCATAGCAAATCCAATGAAATCTTTCATTAAAAGCTTCCAAAAAGTCAATACAACCCCCCCTCTTCTCTCTCTAACACTAAATGGAGGTAGATAATGGGTAGTTGATGAGTAATGAATAGAGAGATGAGGGGATTAGGGAGAGAGTTTCTACCCTAAGAGAGACTTACTAAAAATAGTCTAAAGAAAACATGATAACCCTAAAAAAAAGACATACACTAACTATATATAGTGTATACAAAGTGGCAAACATGTAATAAGCAAAGGAAGCCTTCAGCAGAGGCGCGGATCGATCCGCTTGAAACAGCCGGATCGATCCATTTAGACGTCTTTCTCGCAGAATGTCCCTACCAAAACGCGGATCGATCCGCTCAGAAGGCCGGATCGATCCGCCTTTCCCGAGACTGATAGAGAATTCTTTTTAAACACGCGGATCGATCCCCTCGGAAGGCCGGATCGATCCGCTTTTCCCGAAATCTTTTTCTTGCTTCTATATACTCCAAGTGTGCCAAGAGAGTTGAGTTCCACTATATCCCAACATCCAAAACCTACAAAAAGAGACCTTAATCAGCTAAGAGAGAGTAACATCAAGAACAAAAGAAAGCACAATTTTATCCATTAAATCTCTGGGTTGAGTACTAATTTGTGTTCAATACGGATAAAATTATGAAGTTCAAGAAGCAATATTGGACACGAATCAATACGCATACACTAATCCACGATGTTCTTCATACCAACATGTTGAGGGATGCCTTCACGACCCCTATGAGCTATGGACGATGATAATACAGGAGTCAGCTAGAACTTCGTTAAAAGGAACGACGCAAACTCAACAAACAACGACAACAAAAGAGTCAACAAGACCATCGCATGAAACGAGAGGCCAACGGGAATTCTCAACATCGCGTCAAAAAGACTGAAAGATGACGAGAGGTCACTCTAATAAAGATCCAGTGGAGACACCACAATAAGGATGAAGCGTCTTTGGAGATAAGAGTAAAGGACGACACTACGCTACGATTAAGACCAGCCTAGTGTGCTTGATTAATACGTTATCTTAGGACCCATCACATGAGATTAGAACCTTGTATGTTTTAAGAACTATCTGCTTCAGATTTCGGGGACGAAATCTTTACTAGGAGGTGGATGATGTAATACCCTTGAAAATTAGAAAATACGAAAATAGATTCCTGAGTTTATTTCTATAATTATCCATGTACCCTCGTATATCAATATTGTATTTTAATTATTCGTTATCGTTAAATCTTATAACTACATGTTATATTGTGTATTCATTGTCGCAAGATATTATAACTATCGATTGTAGTATTCATAGTATCTGTATTGCTTTACTAATGTGATTTTAATTGCTAAGCCCGACCCCGTATATTAAAATCGTATTTTAATAATTACTATCGTTAAAATATAACTATAGATATTTAAATATTCGTGGTCACTGAGTTTTATAATTGTAAGACAATATATATTCACTGTAGCATAATATTATAATAATAAGTTATATAACATTTTCATTGTCCCTTAATTTATAACTATAGGTTATATTATTCGGGTCCGGTAGTTGTGACTACAATTAGAATTATATATTCGACGTTAAATAGCTCCGTAATTATAAGTTGTAATATAATAATGGAAGTCTTAATCCTGTGACACTTTTTAGAATTATGTTATTATCAATATTTTTATTATACTTAAACCCGGACTATAATATTAGGACCCAATGTCATTTTAATTTTATCAATTATAATTATGATTTTATATTATATTATACTTAACCCCGAAAGTTATATAGACCCGGACTGTAATTATTAACTTAGACTGTAAGTTACAAGACCCGAACTGACATTGTCACGCGAATCCATAAAATCTGCATTTAACTTAGACTGTATGGCACTAGGATCCAAACAAGATAGAATCATACATTTATGGAAATGTTAGTACAACTATAGATGCTTAAAGAACTATCCAAATTGGTTATTGTACTACCCTACCCACCTTACTACCATTGGGTAAACTTCCTACCCAAACATACCCTAAAATCATTGGACATTTACCCCAACCCCTCACACCAACCCCTCTCAAAAACCCCCCTCCACTCATTGGATATTCCCTCTCAACCCTCTCTATTATCTCTAGGAAACTACCCTATAACCCATCCCCCCATATCCCCATAATTATATGCTATATATCTTATATTATATTATATGTATTATATGTATTATATGTATGGTTGTGTATTATATATATATATTATATATGTGTGTATTATATATATGTACATAGACATATTGAGAGGGTGAGAGTATTGGAGAGATATATTTTAAGAGAGAGAGAGACCCAAGAGAGAGAGAGAGAGAAGAAAGAACAATAAGAAAGAAACCCACAACCCAAACACTCCCTCACCCAAATCCTCACTGCCTCACCCTCTCTGCCAACCTAGCCCACATACACACAGACCACAACACAGAGAGAGAGAGAGAGAGAGCTGCGGGAAGAAGAAAAAGCGGAGAGACGCCGAGACCGAGAGATCAAAGACTCGAGAAGAACTGAAGCTACGCTTGTTTTTACGAACCCGCATCGAGGTGAGTCATCCTAACTCACTTTGTATTAAAAAGAAATACTCTTTATGTATTATCTGAATATCCAGTGTGTCCTGTGTGGACATATGGAATGTGTATTATATACATATACGTTAAGATTTATTGTTATATGATGAACGCATGTTAGTTAAACACACTCCATGCTTGATTAATAATTGTTATGATTCGTGCTTATTACGTTTTACAATTATACAATTACATGAACATTCAGACAGACGTAGTCGAGTCATGATGTCAATGTTGATGCCTGCATGGTTAGTCGCGGAGACTAACCCAGTCATATTATCGCACATGTCGAGTGGACCGTGGAGGTCTGGGTGGTACAATAAAATCAATGGGAACAACGATAAATGCTGTAGAGGCCCTGCTAGATGACGATAGGAAAAGTACCCATTGAAATCATTGAAGTTAAACATGAGTTGATGGCTTACATGATATAGAGGCCCTGCTAGGCGACGATAGCAAAAGTCTCCATTCAAATCATGGAAGTTAAACACGAGTTGATGGCTTATACGCTATAGAGGCCCTGCTAGGCGACGATGGAAAAATATCCATCTGAACTTTGAATACAATTGTTATCTTTTATAAAGCTATAGAGGCCCTGCTAGGCGACGATAGCGCTGTAACTATTCTATTCTCCAGGCAAGGTCACGAGGACCTAAGAGTAAAGTGATTACACTTTTTAAAACCAAAACTGCTATAGAGGCCTTGCTAGGCAATGATAGCAAAGTAATCATTCTACTCTAAGCTAACGGCCTTACACTGGTAATGTAACAAGTCACATAAGTCGTTAGTGGTGTCTAGTAAAGTCGAATATATCGATACTACATTGTGTCATCATACCATCATGTTATATGCTTATCAAATGTTTATTTTCAAGATATTCAGCGTACTTGTATACGATTGTTTGTATTAGGAGTGATCGGTTAGACGAACTCACTTAGGTTCAAAAGCTAACGACACTTCCTGCCCTGGACATATTATGTCTAGATTTCATAGGTGACAACTATCAAGATGAGGTCTACTCAAAGGGACACGACATATGTACAAGTTGAAGCGAAGGACTCCGACATAGTTGTATTTAGAATTACTTAATTTTATTTGTTGTCTTCTACCTGAGGTAATGCTTTAGATATGAATTGTGATCAGAACAGATTGCCCTAGACTGCCTTTACAGATCTTTTATTTGGACTCATGATGTAATAACTAGATCCCAGACATTTGAGTTCTATTGAGGAATACCAATAGATTTTTTTTTTAATATGCTTCCGCTTACTCTTTTAATCATGTGTAGAATGTGGAAAGGACAATCAGTTAATGTAACTAGTCATGGCTTACGGATCCGGAAAGGAAAATTTATTTCCCTCTAATTCTGCTACTCTGAGGCGTGACATTAACCTAACCCTTTTAATTAACAACAATGTTAGGTGCACAACCCAATCTTACAACCACTCTTATAACTATTTTTATCTCTCTCCTGGGTGGTACTGTGGGGTTCGAGATTAATTTTAGTAGACCCCACATACCACCCAGGAAAGAGATAGAAATAGTTTTGAGATTGGATTGTGCCCCAAACATTAGTCCTTTAACTATATACAAATTTGGTAATGAAAAAAAAAGGGGTAATTAGAGTTTAGTCCATTTTAAAGCACTTTTTAAGCATTAGGTAATTTAGGTCCAACAAGGAAAATTTTTCGTGAAAGACCCTCACATATAAAATTGGACAAAAATATCTTGACGACTTTTTAAAATTTCACTAAACCTTTAAGTGAAATTTCACAAAATCATCCGAAAAGTTTAGTGAAATTTGGCAAAAATATCCGAATTTTTGTTTAATTCTAACAAAGATTTGGGTTGAGGGACTTTTAACTAAAAAAGTTTTTATTGTTTCCTTTAACCAATAACTTTTTCTAACGGGGGATTTAACACTATTTGTTTTTTTTTACAAGAACAAATCTCACATTGGATTATGTGAGTTTAAAGGTTAACCTGTTTTTAATTTAAGTCAAAAGTTCTAAATTAGTTAAACTTAATCAAATCAAATTATATAAAAATAAAAAAAATTCAATTGAGGGGTACTTTCAATGAGCAGAAGTAGATGCACAATGAGATTCACCCTGGATTGACTGTCTTAGTGCTCTATATCTGATCTGTCTGTCTCCTATTGTTACGAGAAATCCCTTCCTTCTTGATCAAATCAACCCGAAGAAAAATAGGATAAAGCCGAGCAGCAAGGAGAAAGTCGTAAAGTGATGTGATGACTCACTGTGCGGTCTGGCATCGAGAGCTTACTGACAACTCATTCATTCACTTCTGTCTTCACTTTGGGAAGAAATCCACGCGAAGATCTAACTCAGTCAGTCTATCGATCCATAGCCACTAGGGGGAAACTAGCTCGAAATGAGAAGCAGGAGCTTACCGTATTGCCCTAGAATCAGGCCTTCAACGGTTCTTCGGCCTACCACCTTTCTTTTTCAAGGTTGAGCTTGTTCAATTGAAGTTAATGCTATGCTGCCCTTCCCTTGTTCAAGGCCTACTTTCTTTTCTGACAAAATCAACCAAGCCTAACCAATCACGACATGTTGTTGATATTGATTGAGTTAGAGGGACTTTCGCTGACTGAATCCATCCATAAACCTGGCATTCAAGTATTGAATCAGTTTTGCTTAGCATTGACTCTTTCTAGCTCTTAATTACGAATCTCAAATCAATCTTACACAGAGCTTTCAATTTCTATCACAACAGTGGAATTCCGTGGCATTTCAGTTGTAAAAGAGTCTTTTTTTTCTAGTCTAGCAGCAAAAAGACCGACATTTTTTAAGGGACTTCTAACTTATTAGTAGACTCAAGCGAATGACCCAACAATTAGTCCTTATACAACTAAAATAGCATGCAGGAACACTAAAATAGAAAGCAGTAGATCTACAACTCGCCTACATTCCCCTAGCTAGAGGATGTGTCTGCTGAAAGCCTAGGTTTACTATTATATAAACCCCAAAGTAAGGGAAGAAAATGAAATCTGGAATGGGTTATTGAGGTAAAGGTGTTTTGATCACCTCATATTGATAAAAAGTCAAGAGAACAATTTGAAATGGAAATCAAGAAACAATTTCTGATCATCAAAACAGAAACCCATGAATTGCGCAAGAATTTCTTTCGGTTAAAACATTTTTTTTTTGTTGCTAAAATAGAAAATGAATTAGACCTAAGACTAAAATAGTCCATTTTATAGAAATTTTGTTCCTTAATTAAACAAAATTCAAGTGTAAGTATTTAGCAAACATTCTTATGATATACAACAAGAAGTACATGAATCAAGATTTTTTCTTTTTTAATTTTTTTTCCTATTAATAGCAACTAAACATAAAACAATCCTAGAGTGCCAACCTAGGTAATGCCAAAATACCAGGACCTTCCTCGTAGTTAGAATAATTACATTGACCTCGTCTCTCAAAGATAAAAATCTACTTAAGTTAGGAGTTGTGCTATGCTTATGTGGCAGTGGAACCATTCAACATCTTCCCATCAAAATGAAGCAGCCTCACGAGTTGAGAACCACATTTGAAAAGCATATTATTACTCCGAAGTTAATACTGCATGCAAAAGTACCAACACACCTCTAAAATTAAATATAACTTGCTAATTTAAAAACCAACACATTATTAATGGGCAGATTTATAACTAGAAAAAGGGGTAAATATCATTAACCTCCCCCGAGGTATGGCCTAATATCAAAGACCCCCCCTGAGTTTTGAAAAATATCACTGACTTCTCTTTAAACTTTGTATCACTGACCTCTCGTCTGTTAACGATAGTAAATGAAATCTTGCGATATCAACAAATTTTTGTAGGTGAAATGACATTAATTCCCTTGTAATTGAACAATTGGCCAAATAAGCTCACAAGCATGTGTCAAATGACACAAATGCCCTCAAATTAGGCATTTCAAGGTGTGGGGACACATTTCTAGTGAAATACATAAGTGATGGCATTTATGTCATTTGACACAATCTTGTGAGATTATTTTGGTTAATTAGTCAAAATAAGGGTAACAATGTTAATTCACCTTTTAAATTTTGCTAACATCACAAAATTTCATCCACTACCTCCATAAGGGACGCTAGTGATACAAAGTTGTAAAAGTAGGGGAGGTTGGTGATATTATTCAAAACCCAAGGAATGTCTCTGATATTAGGCCAAACCTCAGAGGAGGTTTGTGATATTTACCCAAAGAAAATACTTTCATATTCAGATTAGAGAAATTATTATTTTCGATAAGGGTAAATTGGTCATTATCATAAAGTTCGACAGTTAAATACCCCAAGCCTCAAGAGAGGCCAGGTAAAACAAACCACTAGGGAGCTTCACATATTTTGATCTTACCGAAGAGGAGTTAAGACTGTAACTTACCCAAAAATATATTGTACTCACGGATTGGAATTGCAGCAAAATCAATAGGAAAGTTTATAAATACACAAATCAAGGACACATAAGAGAATATGAAATAACAACAGACCCAAAAAAAAAAAAAAAAAAAAAAAAGAAGCCAATATTCAACCGTCTCTGTCCTCACAGTTACTTCTGCAAGACTCCAGTGCTAACTCATGGACAAAGAAGGAGCAAACTCAAAGACCAGAACTCCAAATCAAAATATGGGACTTTGTAAACATGAGAAAAGAGACCTAAAGCCCCTGTTCAATAAGGTAATCACCCATCCTCTCAACAATCATGTTACACTGTCCTGGAGTCACAGGTTCATCGTAGATACCGAAGATTAGAGCTTGACTGGTTTTCTTTATAGTAACGCCGCCAGAGCCCTGAAAAATTGCTAAATGAAACACTAGGGCACGCAATGGCAATAATTCGAAAAGAAAAGAAAAGGAAAAGAAAGGAAAGGAAAAGAAAAGAAAGAAAAAGCACTTTTCTTTGTTTCGTTCATAAGGAAAATAGGGAGAAAAGTACAATGGAAAACGAAATAGGAGAAGAAATAAATTAAAATTTTTGAATTTTGTGAGTCGCTTCCTCCCTTTTTTCTTAAGTCACAATTGTAAATTTTTTTTTTTTTTTAATGTAATCTAAGCATCGAGTATTATACCATGAGGGAATTAGTTTCCTTCTTGTTTTCTTTTTTCCTGTTTCTTCTTTAAGGCTCTGTTGGTTCATGGATTTGATGAGGGGAAACGGAAAAGAAAACAAGAAGGAAAACTAGATCCCTCGTGTTTTCCCTTGAGTATTCCTTCATGTTTAAATAGCATTTAAGATTAAAATTTTCTAATACGTAATTTTAATATATGAATAAAGAAGGGAAATGACTCACAACATTCAAAATGTTTAAATTTATGTCTCAAAGCATTATCTTTTCTTTCTTATTTTCCTTATTAACCAACCAAAGGAAAATGGTTTCCTCTATGTTTTCCTTTCTATTAAACCCAAGAACCAAACAAAGCCTATATCAACAAATCAAACAGAACCTTTACGAGTTTTAGCTTAAGAATGTAACCTTAGAGGAGGTATATGTTGCACATTGTTATTGACAACCGGATAAACAATCATTAGACATAAGACAAAGGCACGAAGCTGTTTATAATGAAAATTTCATTTCCAAATGACCAAACAGAATGAAGCACTTCCTTAATAGTATTTGATGGAATTGGAGTTTCAGCCCCCGGATTCTCAGTAGCATTACCATACCTCTTTCTGGGATAAGTTATTAAAGACCAACAATATTATTTTCGACAAAGGAGTAACTTTTGTGAGACTGAGGATTTAAATCTTCATTACTTAGTTCTGCCACTTGGATGGACGTCATTTATAACCGTCGCAAATATATATATATATATATATATAAAAGAAGAAGAAAAAAGGAAAGAAAAAAAAAATATGAAAGAAAAGGAAAGGGAAAAAAAAAAAGCATCCAAGGCATGCTCAATGTCTGCTTATGCTCGTCAAAGATCATGATGAACAGCGTGGTACTAAAAGAGACACCTAATTGATACAATGAATAAAGTAAATTGGTACAACATCATAAAAAAGCAAAAGCAAACAATCCATGTGTCTATGTAGTCACAAATATCAAGCAAATGCTACCAAGAACTTTAGGAAGCAGCCCTTCATGTGAACTTACAAAGACTAAATGAGGGATAAGACAGAGACTTGGCTCTGTTGAGGGTTTGAAAATCAAAAGGTAAAGTGGTTGTGAAAATATACAAGAGAGGCTTCGCTTATTTTGCTTCTTTGGAAATCCAACAGAAGCTTCAAAAGGAAAAAAGAAAAATTGAAATGCCACGTCTTGCAATATCTAGATGTGTATCAAACAACTATTAATGATGCATGAAGATAGGTGGGGACAACAAGAAGCACAAAGAACAAAGAACAAACATGAAGTAACCAAAAAGAGGGATTAAGAACGAGAAATAGGCAAGGTTTTAAATTGAGACCAAAGGAAAAGAAACATTATTGATCTCTAATTCATTCAAAGATCGAAAGTAGAGAAAGCGTCCAAATAATGAATTTCAAAAAAGAAATGCATAATTATACTTGTAAGGCATGCTCTATGAAGTTATAGGCTTATCGCACTGAACATGTAGGTACTTCCTCTATCCCATATTAAGAGTCTCTTTTGGGAATTCCAACTATTTAAAGAACCCTTTTGACTGTAGTAAAATTTTCTAACTTTTCATTGTCCTTTTTGAATTCAAAATTCTATGGGGAGAGTTTTTATATAATGATGAGTAAACTTGGAAAATGTGTAGTTAAAGTACATTGACTCTTCAAGGACAACTCTTAAAATGAGACATCCCAAAGTGGAATAAAAGACTCTTAATTTAGGACAGAGGAGTACAAAGGTAATTAGGTATCCTTAACCTTATGGAAGTATGAAAAAGAACTTGTTCTGATTTGTGGGAAACAAGAACATCATGGATAAGAATGACACTTATCCATCCAACCTCAAATGACAAAAATAATATAAATAAATATTTTTCCAGAAAAAAAAGGGGGGGAAAAAGGAGGAAATTAAAATACAGCATAGAGATAGAACTACCTTTTTCCCACGAATCACAGCACCGCCCTCGCCCTGAATTACCATGTACTTTGTGCCACCAAGGTATAGCCCAGTAGGAGCAAGAAAACCAGGTTCATCAAAATCTTTCATAATATCAGTGATCTCTTCTGGCTTAAACTGCAACCACAAAGGCAAATTCAGTTCATAACTTACCATCAAGACACTTAAATTCAAAATGGCTTGCCTTTTTGAAAAAAAAAATAAGAAGAAGGGCATCACTGACAACTCGAAAACAACTAAAGGTCACAACTTTAACTAAATTTGATCTCTCGAACCAAGTCTACGGATCATTGGGCAATGAAAAAGGAAGGAAGAAGACAACGTTCATTCTCTGAAGGCCATTGCAAAGAAAATGTTCACTCTTAAGGGTATTGAAATAGATTCGGAGAAGGATTACTGAACGTCAGGGCTCATCACGTAACTTTACATCATCCAATCAACTACTCAAATGGCATCTGAGCAAAAAAAAAAAACACTACACCAATGGCAATACTGAGATTGTCTAGATATGTCGGTAAAATCTGAATTGACAATCTACATAGGCAAATGCTTTGCACATATGAAAAGTGAATATCCAATGGGGAAAAACAAGAAGAATAAGATATCAGTCCAAAAAGCCCAATGCAGTTTTGTCATTGTTAAATGAAATAAAAAAAAATTGGGATCACAATCTTCTGAACCTCCAACATTAACCAAACATATGAGATGCAACATTTATGATGAAAAAATATATATATACATATATATATATATGTATATAGTCCCCTTCGCATGAGGGAGTTATCATTTTGTTAAAGTGAGGACTTCTGTTTACAGCTGTTCATCCAGTTTTCAATCAGTGAAATTCATAATTACGTCAATTCCTTTAATGAAAAATGGATCCAACGGCTGTAAACAGAAGTCCTGAGACTCGCTCATGAGAAGGGTTATGTGTATGTATATAATATACATGCATATACACATGTTTATATTATGTTTTGAATGGAATTGAAAGGAGATTCAAAAGGTGAAAATACAGATCTAATCAAAGTCGAAAACAAAAAATGATCAAGAGAATATCAATACGGCGTACGAATAGATCTATATTAAGCAAATTATGACTAATGATATGTTTCCCAAATGGCTTTAAATGACAAAAGTATTTGAGAATCAAATTTTGAATTCAAAATTGGAAATTATAGCATTACTCGCAAATTATTTACATACAGCGAATCATATGGTAACTGACACAATTAGACAACTATAACGATCAGCATAAAGGATCGCCAATACACAAAATCATATCCATATGCATTCAATAAAACATCAAAACAAAGACGCCTTATGTATATATATATATATAAACAGAGAGAAAGTTGATAGAGAGTGAGAGAGAGAGAACCTTAGGGAAAGAAGAGCTCTGGGCCCAAACACTACCGTCGTGGCCGATGATGGCGGCGGCGGTGAGTTGGTTGCCGTCGATGTCGCACATCAGGTGATCGTCGACGTACGCTTGCCACGACATTTTCAAACTCTCTCTCTCTCTCTCTCTTCTAATTCTAATTTCTAACGAGTGTGTGAGTGTGTGTGGCAATTCGAGGCAGACAATAAATAGGAGTTTTCTGGAAAGTTCTGAATAGTAAGAGTGAATTAAGTGGGGGCCCTAAACGAGAGATATCATCCGTTGATTTTATGCCATCAGGTGATTTAACGTTGGACACGTGGAGTGCTCCGGAGAAATTATTTTATGATTCTGTACTATATGTCAAGTTGTGATCTGGCCAATAGTGAATTATCATATGGTTAAATATAAGTTTTTTATCCCTTAAAAGACAGATAACTTTATCACTTGACAATCTCATATTGACTTAGAGCACCATGTGACAAATTGGCAATACCCCTGACCGCAAGGGGCGTGCGTTGGCAGTGAAATGGAGCTCCGGACTAGGAATGTTGAAATTAAAAAAAGGGAATTGTTATTCCCACTCCATCATTGAACTAAGGCACTCCATGGTACCACTCTTAGAGCATGTGGTTCCATGTATGTCATGCATTGCATACATAGTACCACATGCTCTAAGAATGGTACCATGGAGTGTTTTAGTTCAATGATGGAGTGAAAATAGTATCATCCTAAAAAAAAAATAGCTTTTATATATATATATATATATATATTATTTAGACTTTGTTTAATTGGTGGATTTGTTTCTTTATATCATGCAGTAGGACGGACTCCACTCCGTTTATATGTATGGCTATTTCTACTCATAATCTATTGTCACGTTCCGGAATCACTGATACGGCTCTAGGACACATGGTACACCACCAAGGCAGACACGATACTCCTAAAGGTTCAATATTGACCATAAAATACAACGTGATAAAAAGTTTTCTCATTTAAACACTTATAAAATATTTCATTTTGAAAACAGGAAATTCAGTCAACAGATCGAGAACCCAGTCGACTGTTTTGGAAACTGCAAAGAGCTTAAAATCTCTGGGATCCAATCCAGTCCACTGACCCATGTCCGGTCGACTATATCTGCAGAGGGTGGTGTCAAAATCTGATCGACTGTATCTATCCGATCGACTATACTTGGCGTTCCAGAATGTCCTGTTTTGAAAATAGATCTATTCGACTGGAAATGCACTCCCAGTCGACTGGTTTAGGAAAAACAGAAACCTAACTTCATTTTATTCACGAATCCAGTCAACTGGTTTGGAAAGCGGTAGACTGCATTAGGCAGCAGAGTCAATTCTACAGTAGCACCAATTCTAAATCAAAACAACCAAACACACAGAACTCCCAATAAACGCAATCAAACCCAACATAAACAACTTATACATCATAAACACTTGATAATACACACATACACAGGTTAAACATCTAAGTTATTACAAATTTTCAAGCCCGGATTAAAACCGATACAACATAAACAAGTTCTACAAGTTTAACGTTGAACATAAAAATAAACATAAACTACTTTTCAATCCCGCTCTTGCCCAGTCTATCGAATCATTTCTTCGGGTCCTCACTGGCATGTTCACCTACAATGGTTATTCAATAACCACTACAATATATAAATTATATACTTAGTGAATAATAATAATTGGAAACATAGATTAACAACAAGTCATAATCCATTCTATTACATTCAACTATAATCGCCAGGAATACATGTGCTGTCACCCTCAATCCAATCCGTGATTGCACCATTGAATCCACGCGACCGGCAGGCACCTACACCTCTCCCGTCAAATATGCGATACCCAAAAGCCTTTGGCGGCTCGATAACCAACATACATGATGAATAACACAAGTACACCATTGACCCAAATTGACAACTTAATATGCCCATATATGTTCATCACACCATGCTTTTAACATACAACTGGGCCTAATTAACCATATAAATTTGCCCCAACATTGACTAAACAAGCTAAATTACACAATTAGGCATGCTTAGCATACAAATGAACCAAAACAAGGTATCAACCTATTGAATCTCTAATTAGTATCACTCACTTTGTAGAATTTGCTCCTAAATTCCATATTATTAACCTCCTAATTTCCGGGTACAATTCTTATATCAAAATTATAAATTATGAGTAAAAATCTCTGAAATGGGTTGCAGAAAAACTATCACGGAACTTAACCAAATTGATATCTAAGCGTTAGACTCACCTCCAAGAGTCCGAATATGCAGTCAGAATTAAAGTTGAACGTCTAATGGTGCGACAATTGATGTCGAACAGTCCGTCGAAATTTTCGTCATAAACTCTCGTAATCTCTTTCTGTACAAGCCAAATGAAGAAGAAGAGATTGAGGTTGACTTGTGTCATCCTTGACACATCTCTCTCAACATGCAATCCAAGTTCTGTTAATTATGTTTACATCTCAACAAGTTTTAGCATATTGTTATTACACCCCTATAAGCTATGAAATCGTATTAAAACTATTTCAAACTTAAATGGGTATTTGCCTATATCTCACATGGGTCCCATAAGTAGTCCCATATAATATTATAAAATTGGTAATTAGCCTACTAATTATGTAGCGCATCCAATTCGTACTCACAATTAAAGGTACCCCAAATCCACTAACATGATATAAATAACACAATAAAATATTTCACATAAGTCCTTAATAAACACATAAGCACACAAAGTGATTCCACATCACCTTCCCATCATACAGGGCCTTCACAATCCATGTCCCAATTGGGGACTGCCACATTGGCCACATCTAGGTTCCAAATGGATAGTCATAATTAATTCAGTTGGTCAAAACTCACACTACAAATGCATTTCCAACATTATTGATAATTAATAATGCAGTTAATATAATAATAATATAGTCGCGAGAGCGGGTGTCACACATATCAACTTCTATGCCATTTAATATTGCACACTCCTAGTCCACAGTCTCCACTCCATCTCACTCCTACTCCATTTACAAATTTTGATATTATTTAATTTCAAGTAAATCTGCATAATGTTCAAAGAAACTAACACAATAAAAATACAAAAATTAGCCTCCAACATCTCACTTAGGCAATGTTGAGACTTGAGAATGACTAAATTGTGATTTGTAACCCTATCATTTTCTTTATATATATCGTAGGTATTAAGTAAATTACTTATACTACCGAGAGTATTTTAGTAAATATGCAATATAATCGTGTCGGAGTAGGAATTAGGGATGTATTCCCAACTCCACTCCTTTACAATTTTAGTAGACTCCAACTCCTTACCATTAGGAGCGGAGTGCGATAATTGTGTCGGAGTAGAAATTAGGGATGTATTCCCAACTCCACTCCTTTACAATTTTAGTAGACTCCAACTCCTTACCATTAGGAGCGGAGTGCGACGGAGTAAATTGTCATCCCTCATGCATAAACAATATTAATAATTAAATTTTTTTTTTTTTTATAAATATAATTGAACTTGATAAAGAAGTTAAAAAAGTGACTCATAAAATTCAAAATATTTAACTTATTCTTCACTATATTTTATTTTTAATTTAATATTTTTCTCACTGTTTTCCTTATTAACCAAGAAAATATTTCCTCTATGTTTTTTTTTTCTCCCAGTAAATCCAACAATCAAAAAAATGAATAAAAAGTTCCATGAATCAAAAATTGCCTATAAGAAAAATGAATATAACTCATTAGATGTAATAAACTTAAACTATCTATTAAAAATTCCATTATTACTATATGTAAAATAAAAATGTTAAATCTAGTTGCAATGCTGCAAGTCTATAGTGTTCCAAAATGCTCAAGTAAAATGTACTACCAGCAAGTTGGTAGTGTTCTTATAAGCCAACACTCCTTTCTTCCTTTTGTTTTGGCTAAAAGGGCAATTCATTGAACAAAAGTAGGAACTTCATCAACGACAAAGTCGTTCTTATGTCCTCGTCATAAGACAATTGTTGGTCGATGGGGGATAAACCTCTGCTCTCTATACGATTCCACTATCCATCATGTTAGTGCACCACATATCCCCTTGTGGACAATCACATGATCTACCAAGCTGGAAAAACAAAATTAACCCTCCTCTCCTCTCCTCTCCTTGTTTTGTAAGAGTGAATTAAGTGGGGCCCTAAACGAGAGATATCATCCATTTTTTTTTCAACAATGATAGACATACTCCCCTAACCACACCTCCAACCACACCCAAGCCCCTTTAAGCAATTTCTTTAAAATTGTGGGACCCACCAGTGTTTACTTCCCCCAAATCAGCTGAGAAACAACACAAATCAAAAGACCCAAATTGCTCCATCCCCAACCCGTAACCCAGCCCTAGCAGCAACCCTCCCCCTTCTCCAGCGGCGGCTCCGACCAGTGGCCCACGGCGACGGCGACCACCACTGGTCCGGCGCACATCTTACTCTTTCCCCCCAAATCAAATAAAACAAACCCACAATTCCCTCTCATATCAGTCTCTCTCTCAATCAAAATTGAAAAATCCCCAAATTGGTTAACCCTAGCCCGTGAAATACCCCCCACACCACACCGGACTGGACCTCCGGCGAAGATGGCGACTGATCCGGCGCACACTCTCTCTGTCGGGCGGTATGTTCTCTCTCTGTCTCTCTCTCTCGTGGCCAAACAAGCATATATATATATATATGTGTGTGTGTATGTAGAAAGATTGTTGTATATAGTGATATATATATATGTAGATATATAGTGATATAGTAATAAAATATCTCTTGATATAGTTTCTGATATATATCATCTCTTGATATAGATTTACAGAAACACAAGCATAGGAATAAAGTTACCTTCACACTGCTTGATTTCTTTTGGGAGGTCATAATTGTTATATTACCAAAGTTACCTTCACAAAGACATTTTGTGCTTCACATTTTGTTTGAAGGAATACAGATTGTTATTATGACCTCAAGTTACCTTCACACTGCTTGATTTACAAAACCACATGCAACATTTGTTATTTATATCACCCAATTGAACCACAAGCATAATTTTGCAGAGGTCAAAATTGTTGCATTTATAGCTCCATATTTCACAAGCACAAAGACATTTTGTAGATCAGGAAATCAATTGTAGGACCCCTTGAGAGGACTAACTGCATTTTGTAGATCAGGAAATCAATTCCAGATTCACCTTCTATTTCATTTGGGCACCTATTACTAGTTAGACTCTCTCTAGGGGACCACAAACATCCAAGTTCTCTTTTCAGCATATCATGATTTAATATCTTTACTAGAAATGCTTAAATTATTAAAAAAGACCATTTACCACAGAAATGGTTATGCCACGTGTGTTTGGAACCATTTTGGGATACAAAATTTGGAAGTGTAGTGTTATTCAAAAGAATGAATGATGGTCTTGAAATAAAAATTGCTCATTCCGGAAATGGTTCTTAGGGTCATAAATTTTGTCATTCCAAGAAAACATAGAAATGACCCTGTGGAAGATAAGCTGCCTCCACTAGATTAATGATTGGCATTTGGAAGTTATAAGAATATCAATTGCATTGTATATCTTCCACTCAGTTTGTTTTGTACACTTTAATTGACATTCGTGGTTTATCCATCCCTAATTCTTGCATGTTATTGAAAATGACTATCGAATTGGATTTTATGTTTCTGTACCAGGTAGGCAATATCCTGATTTGCTAGCTATTTTGAAAATATATAAATTCATGTGGAGTTTCAACTAACCCTCGCATGTGTGCTGCGGTGATGGGAAGCCAAGCGATCATCACCGGAACCTTTTCAATCATCAAGCAATGCTCTGCTCTGGCCTGATTTCCAAGGGTCCAAGTGCACCAATAATGTTTTTTTTTTCCCTAATGTAAATGTGATTTATTCAATGTATTCTTCAGATTTAGATGATGTATTCAGAAAAGACATTTCCTTGAAGGTCATATATGAATTTCAATTCTAGTTTGTTATCTACGAGTTTGTTCCACTACTTGCCTGGATTTAGGGGCGGATTTACATTATAGCAACTTTGCTCAAGCCATTATGTGTACAAAATATGTATAAATAGGTCATAAATATACACAAAATATTGGTTAAATAGGTCCAAAATATGTATAAATACCAAAGCATTACATCAACTACAACCATTATCCAAATTACATTACATCTACTACAATCATTATCCATTATACATTACATCAACTAGAACCATTATCTATCATTATCTTCATTATCTTCGGGGAATAATCCTATGTCTGAACTTGATGGCTGCATGTTTGTGAAATCATTTCCCACCCTCCAAAATGGATTTTGATAGCCCTATACAAATTAAAAATTAAACATTTATTAGTAGTAGAAAAGTATCAATGTGTACAACATGGAAAGAAGCAAAAATTATACCTGAAATGCAAAGTTCCCCAAATTTGGTTGAAATGCAAAGTTTCCTCCAATTCCGAAATTTGGTTGAAATGCAACGTTTCCCCCAATTCCCACTCCTCCAGGTTGTGGTATTAAGGGTGCATGTATGTTTGGCCGTATGAGTGAGGAATTTAAGACAACACTTCCAAATGTACCATGCTCGGCATATCCTTGCTCCTCATATCCCTACAAAAGACAAAGAAAAAAATTATTTGTATAGATTTGCATATGTGGGTTATGTATTAAAAAATTAATAATCAGTTGTCCAACCTGTCTAGTATTCGAGGTACTTGTATTCTTTTTTGCTTTTGATTTTTTCTTAATCGCTTTCTCAACATTGCCAACTTTTCTTTTACTTGGTGGCCTCCCCTTACTACGAGTCACCAACGGATCAAGTATATTCGTACTCTCTTTCGATATCCCAATACCATCCACATGTGAAGTTGAATCCATATGCGTACTAGTAGGAATAGGCATTTTACTTACACAAATTTCAACCTTTTCTTTGTACCTCTCTTTCATTTGAAGTGCATGTGCCATCACCTCATCATACAAAGTTTCAGAATCTACTACCAAATCACAAACCTCAGAGAATATATGGGACAATTTATCAAATCGACGTGCTTCAGGTCTATCGGACCAATTGTCATAACCGATCCGAATTTAAGTATGTCCCCATTTGACATTCTTACTCCATCTGTGTAGGATGTACTTGGCAGGTACTTCATCAATAATATGTCTATCAGCAAATACCATGAGTTGATGCCTACACATGATTCCCCTAAACTCAAACAACAGACAATTACAGTTAGCTTCCTTCGTCTCATCGTTAAAAATAACCCTGAAAGTTGCAGACCGATACCCTTCCCCAAGTTGAACCCGGTCATGTACATCATATTCACTAAAACCAACACCCTCCGTAATTAAAGATAAACGACAAGAAATCTTTCCAAACAACTCAGTTTGAAACTCTTTAAACTTTGCCCGTGTATAAACTCCTTGAAAAAGCTTTTCCATCCCTAATTGAGTTGCACATGGGAAGCATGAGTTGTATGAATTGAAATCTTCTTGCTTTTCATTTTCTATCTTTTTAGCCAAGGCATTCTCATATTGCTCCACGAATTGTTTCAAAGTGGTCTGTGAATTGATATAGCCATCAAAGAAAGTATGCATGCTTTCACTTCGCTGGGTAGTTGACATTCCTGCCCAAAAAGTGTCCCTCACAAAGGCGGGTACCCATCGATTCCTCTCCTCATACAACCCAAATAACCAATCATTGTTTTGTAGTTGATACTTATCAATGAACTTGGCCCAACCATCTTCAAATTCTTCTCTTGTCAATGAATCATAAACAACATTTTTCATATTAAATTTGAGTGATTCATATTGGTTGTAACCTTTCAACTTTTCAGGAAGCTTCTTCATGATGTGCCATAAGCACCACCGGTGTCGTGCATTAGGAAAAACGTACTCTATTGCCTTTTGCATAGCTCTGTCTTGATCTGTAATTATTGCATTGGGTGGACAGTCAGACATACATTTAAGCCAGGACTCAAATAACCAAGTAAAGGAAGCAGTGTCTTCACTTAATATCAATCCACACCCTAGCAATACTGACTGCCCATGATGGTTCACTCCTATGAAAGGCGCAAAGGGCATGTCGTATTTATTAACCAAGTATGTAGTGTCAAATGTAACCACGTCACCAAATTCTTTAAATGCTGCCCTACTCCTTGCATCTGCCCAAAAAACATTCTTCAGACGCCCCTCTTCATCTAAATCCATCAAGTAGAAGAAATTAGAATTGTCGGACTGCATTTTCATAAAATACTTGTACATTGCATTAGCATCACCTTCCTTAAGTTGTAAACGCCAAACTTTACTAATATAATTTCTGACATCTCTTTATGTAAACGACAGATTCTCGTGCCCCCCTGCCTCAACCAATAATGAATTGAAACTCTTATTCGTTCTAATTCCAGATTTGTCATTCAACTCAAGTCTCTTTTTCACATGTGGTTCCAGGAACCTATTGCATCTGTAATACCGGGATTTCCCTGGACTCATTTCATGGTTATGGGCAAGTTTAACTATTGTTACGCACCACTTTTCATTACGAGAAAAAACTGCCTTAAGCATGGCTTGGCATTTGATTTTGGAGTTTGGGCGCATTTTCAACGGGTTTTTTGATGCAATCTTTGTCACACCAGCACGAGTACACTCTATATGTACATGTCTCAAGATCCCTCCCACTTTTTTAGAGCTTCGTTTAGCCACAACAAAACCTATTTCTTTGGCATACATTGTATAAAACGTCATTAGCTCATCCACCGAATCAAACTCCATACCCTCCTTTGGCTCATCTATTTTCTTTTCTACATCTGTTACTTTATCGTTCTCATGTTCAATCTCAATAGTATCATCATCCACAGTCACAAGTGCACCTATATAACCATTTGATACTTCTTCCTCCATTTATCTAAAACATATGGATTACAAAAAAAAATATAGGAAAGATGATAAATAACATTTTCTTAATTATGGGGGAAAATATAGGAAAGAAAATATGAAATAAACATCATATGTTGTCCTTATCTCATTTCTAATTGCACCCACAAATCTCTCAGCATCTACTATGTTATTTTAAGGAGGATTAGATTCATTCAGTATATGTTGTAAGTTGTAACAGAATGTGGAGAGATGATAAAAGCTTAGAATTAATCATTCAGTATTTATGAATCTGTATTTAAAATTTATCAGAAAAGACAATATGATGTTTCAAAATATGTATTTTGTGACACAATCAAACTTTGCAGTTGTCTAATTACAAAGAATAGGAAAAAACACCACTAATTAAAAAAAGGAATTTGTCAACAACCACCAAAAAGAAACAAATAATCCTTAATCCTTAGTGCTCTTATTAAAATTACAGATTGGTAGTTTGTTAAGGAATTTGTTTCATTAGTAATGAAGAAGATTAATCTCATTTCTTATGTTGTCTCATCTCATTTCCTATGAAATTTTTTAACTTGGAACAAATCCATCTATATCACTAATATTTACATCTATATCACTATTCAGATCATACTTGAGCCACAATTTCCATTCTTTTCCATTCTTCTTGTCCAAATCATACTTGGGCCAGTTGCAGTATACAGAAAAATATCCGACCTGACTAACATTCAGATTTGTATATAGTGATATATATGTATATGTAGAGAGTGAGAGTGAGAGAGAGAGAGAGAGACAGAGAGAGAGAGAAAGAGAGCACATACCGCCGGAGAGAGAGAGTGAGAGAGAGAGAGAGATAGTGCGCCGGACCAGTGGTGGTCGCCGTCGCCGTCGCCGTCGCCGTGGGCCACTGGTCAGAGCCGCCACTGGAGAAGGGGGAGGGTTGCTGCTAGGGCTGGGTTACGGGTTGGGGATGGAGCAATTTGGGTCTTTTGATTTGTGTTGTTTCTCAGCTGATTTGGGGGAAGTAAACACTGGTGGGTCCCACAATTTTAAAGAAATTGCTTAGAGGGGCTTGGGTGTGGTTGGAGGTGTGGTTAGGGGAGTATGTCTATCATTGTTGTTTTTTTTTTTTTTTTTGGTATTCCGGGTGTCGGGGCGAGCTTGAGATATCATCCGTTGATTTTATGCCATCTGGTGATTTATTGTTGGATACGTGGAGTACTCCACGCAGAAATTATTCTATGATTCTGAATCATATGTCACATGATGGTCTTGACCAATAGTGGACTAGCTACCATATATGTAGCCAAGTGTAAGCTTTTTATCCCTTAAAAGACAGAGAACTTTAGCTACTTTTTCACGAGTAGTGCTAGGCACACTCTTAAATCCACACTGAAATCCATACAGGACAATTGTGGGCGTTGATTTCAGTGGGATCCGCGTAGAACCCATGTGAAACCACTGAAATCAACGGCTACGATTGTCCTGTGTGGATTTTAGTGTGAATTTTGAAGTATGCCTAGCATTATTGACAAACACTTGACAGTCTCATACTAACTAGGATCACCATGTGGCAAATTGGCAATAGTCCTAGATAGGGGAGTAAGCGGTCGGTTTTGGTGGGTTTTTTCGATTTTTTAATGAAAAAAAAATCGACTAACAATGATAGTCGGTCGGTTTTCGAAGCCTTCGGTCGATTTTGGCTTGAACATAAATTTATAAAATCGGTTGATTCGTTTTTTGGACGGTCGATTTTTATCGATTTTCAACTTTTTACTTACGCCCCTAGTCCTAGACCATTGAATAAAACTTCTCCAGTTTGGCTTAAGCAAGGCGTAAGTTGACAGCGAAATGGGGCTCCGGCTAGGTATGTCGAAATTAAATACATTTTTTTTTAATTTTAAATTATTTAGTTTTTGTTTGATTGGTGGATTAGTTTCTTTGTATTTTTCTCCATGCAGCAGGACGGACTCCACTCCGCTTATATATAGCTACTTCTACTCACAAAGCATATCAACTTTTATATTATTTAATACTGCACACTCGCATAGGTTAACATAGCTCAAGTGGCAAAAAGTTTGTCATATATAAGTCCCCTCCAATGCATAGGTTCGGGGTTCGAACCTCATCCCCTCCCTCATATCAAAAAACAAATAAATACTGCACACTCCTACTCCACTCTAAGGTCGGCCCTGAGGCCATGCGGCGGAGCAACCGCATGAGGCCTCATTTTTAGGCCTAATTTCTTCCGAATTTCTATGAAACTTATCATTTTTAGGCCTACTTTCTTCTGATTTCTTTAAAACTTATCTGTCACACTCGTACCAAAAATTTATAAGTTTTATCTTGCATAATTGAATTTATGAATTTATCAATGTTAGTTGGTAAATGAGGTTGAGGTTGACTGTGAGTCAACGGTAAGGTGTCAGTAAGGACACGGGAACATGATGGTTCATTTTGTTTTGGCACATGTAAATGACATTTATGTGATTTAAATGTTACTCCCTCCGTCCCATAATAAGTGTCCACTTTCTTTTTGCACAATGTTTAAGAAAGTTGTATTATATTAATTTTTTTGGTTCATTAAAGGGTCACTTTCCAAGTTTACCCTTAGATATGATGGGTGTTTGATTTTTTGTTTATTTTGAGACCACATATAAATGCTACTTTGTCTTTATTATAAGGATAGTTTTGGAAAGTAAGTAATAGCTATATGCCAATTTAGGAAAGTGGACACTTATTGTGGTACATCCAAAAAAGGAAATGTGGACACTTATTATGGGACGGAGGGAGTATTTGACTTATCTGGTATTTTATGAATAGTGAATTATACATGTATAGTATACTTTATGGTAATTTTGGTATCGTTAGATATCTTTTGAGAAATGTGGTGAGAACGTGAGTATCACGTTATATAAAAGGTAGATTGTGTAGAGATTCCACGAAATTTAGTTTTCGGACGTGATTTTGGACTCAAACGAGACTTAGTCGAAAACTTTTGTAATTAGTAACTTTCACTCATAAAGTAATAAAATGGACGTGTGCGAAGTTTCAAGAATTAACTAGGTGTTTGAGAAACTCACGGGGAAGTAAACGCGATTCCCGAAGAGTTTGTCTATAAATAGTGGTGAAAGAAATTGTCATTTCTTGAAAACTTCATATAATATCTTGAGAGAGGAGAGAGAAAAGAGAGATTGATCCTACGGGCTTTACGACGACAAACGGCGACCCTTCGTCCGTCTGAATTTTACCAAATTGTATATTCGAACTCCCCAAAGTAAGGGCTACGTATTGATAGTCTTTAGGCCACATTTGGCTAAGATTTTATAAATTTCTAAATCTAAGAAATTGGGGAAAACACGTGTAGACTTATGGGTTTTGCGTAGGATCAGAGAGTTGGCGTGCATCCGGGCTTCTAGTCGTTCCCTCAAAGTTTTACGACGATAGCTCGATGTATGAATTTCTAGCCTATGTTATATAGGTGAAATATATGTTTTATATTTTGATAGCGAAATTGTGATCCGGGCAAAATTCATGTGTTAATAGTAGGCCCGTTAATTATGCACGTGCTTAAATGTGTAAAGCATGTCTAAATTATGCGAGCACGTTGAGTTGCCTATATGCGTCAAAGGGGGGTCTTATACAAATTCATACCGGAGTAAGCTTCTCGATGTTTGAGAATTCTAGTAGCGACGACTACTGTGCATGATTTAAGGCTTGGACATGCCAGGGCACTTGGGGACGTAATGGTTGTAGGCTTATACTAGCCATTGATGTCGCGGTTTAAAGCTTGGACTTGCCGCTACCGGATGAAGACGTATTTTTCTCCCTAGTGACTATTGATATGATTTATGTTCTGTCATATATGCATATGTTAGAAATTGTACACTCAGCATATAGCTGACGAGTGAAGATTTACTCCATTACAGGTGAAAAGAAGAAAGGGAAAAAGAAGCGTGAGGAGTGAGGCCGACGGATGTCGGGGATCATTTGTATATGTTTTTTGATTTCCTTTCCAAGTCTTGTAATAATGAGCATTTCGATTAGCTAGCACTTTGTATTTGGCTTGAAAGGAGTATATGGTATTGTTGATGTTGTAATGAGTCTTAAAACTCTTTTTAGTTATGTGGTAATGGAACCGAACTCGCGAATTCATGCCTTGAACGTTTAATTTGTCAAATTTGTAGTTTGGAGGCATATTTTGGAGTTTTTATGTTTTAAAGCCAAACGAGCCTTAACTTCTTGTGTTATTGTTTCTATCAATAGATTGGTAAGTCTTAACTTTGGTTTTGGTAACATGTTGTAGCTTGTGAAGTTTAAAAAAAGGTAAACTTGTGTAGAAGAATGAAAGGAGTAAGGTTGGGTGATACCTTAGGCAAAATTCTGCAGCTTGTGCAGGATTCTGCTAAAGGGTCATTCGACCGGTAGAAATGGGGTCGTTCGACCGGTCGAAATGCCCCCTGCCAGAAATCTTCCGAAAATTTTCAAAAGGTTTTGATTGGTTCTTAGGGTACCTTTGGGACCCCCTTTAACATAAAATCATTCGATTCGGAATATAATTGCGTTTTCAATTTTACACGAATTTTACTACTCAATGGGTAATGTTTCCAAAAGTTTTATACACCCAAGGTTGTTTTAAAGTCTTTTCCGCTGCATATGGTTATGAAATAAACTGGATAAGCCTTGATGGCGTGCACGTGTCCTGTTTCCGCACGTTAGCGGGATGGGTCGTGACATTATCATTTTTAGGCTTATTTTCTTCTAATTTCTTCCTAATTTTATGAAACTTAGCATAGAGGATCCACTTTGAAAGTTCGCTTGAGACCTCAGAAAATTTTGGAAATATCAGGCCGGCCCTGCTCCACTCCATCTAACTCCTACTCCATTTACCAATTTAGATATTATTTAATTTCAAGTAAATCTGCATAATGTTCAAAGAAACTAACACAATAAAATACAAAAATCAGTCTCCAACATCTCACTTAGACAATGTTAGACTTGAGATGACTAATTGTGATTTGTAACCCTAGAATTTTCTTTATATATCATAGGAATAAATTACTTATACCACCGATGGTATTTTAGTAAATATGCAATATAATCAGGTCGAAGGAGGAGTAGGGATGTATTTCCCACTCCACTCCTACTCCTAACTGCCCGTTTGTTTCACGGATTATTTTAGGTAGATTCTGATTACTAGGAATCATAATACCAGTAATCACTTTACCAAGAATTTGAATCCCTGCAAAATGTTTGGTTCACCAATAGAATTCTAGCTGGATTTAGAATTCAGTGTTTGGTTGGGTCAAGGAAAATGAAATAGAAATATTGTTAAATATCTAAACTACCCTTGAAGGCTAAAAGAATGTATGAGTTAAAATCAAATTGTTAACCCTCTAAAAATGGAGGGTGATTGAAAAAAAATAATGGTATAAATCTAAAAATCAATGACACATAAAAAATGAGATAAATAGAGTAATTAAGACATGAATATGAGTCTAAACTATTACATACAGTTAAAATATATTTGAACAATAACAAAATATATACTATATTTTTAATCTTAAAACATGTATAGGTCTAACGTACAAATCACAATATGCCAAATATGTAGTTATTGTAATATCATATAGACTTTTCAATCATTAACAAATAGCAACCCAAATTTGAATTCAGTCATTAAACTAACATCAAATATAATATTTCAAGCATAAGAAATCATCATAAACAAAATATCATAATCTTACATGTAGTTAAAATATATTTGAATAATAACAAAATATATATTATATTTTTAATCTTAAAACATGTATAAGTCTAACGTACAAATCACAATATGTCAAATATGTAGTTATTGTAATATCATATAGACTTTTCAATCATTAACAAATAGCAACCCAAATTTGAATACAGTCATTAAACTAAAACATCATATAATGTTTCAAGCATAAGAAATCATCATAAACAATCTCATCTACCAATCTCTCCATTTTAGAAAATAATAATAATTATAATAAAAAATTTCTTCTGATCACATTATTTGTTTGTTTAATAGTCTAATAAAGGCTAGTTTAGGTATTATGAAAATAGTAAATCAAAACCCCAGTAATCCTTAGGAATACCACCTCTAAGCTAGGATTTAGAATCCACCATATTTTCCACCTTTGGGTGGATTCTAAATCCAGTGGGACCCACAATTCTTTAAATATTCCATGAACCAAACAAAGATATATTTTAAGATTAGTAGTAATCTTCGGGTGGAATCAAAATCCACCCTAAGAATCCATGAACCAAACGGACCGTAAAGGAGTTTTGTAACTCCAACCCAACTTTTCACTCCTTTACAATTTTGGTACTCCAATTCCTTACCATTAGGAGCGGAGTGGGGCGAAGTACCAATGGAGTGGAGTAAGTTGCCATCCCTTATGCTTAAACAATATTAAAAATGAATTTTTTTATAAATATAATTTAAACTTGAGAAAAAAAAATATTAGAAAAGTGACTCATAAAATTCAAAATATTTAACTTACTCCTCACTATACTTTATTTTTAATTTTATATTTTCCTCACCGTTTTCCTTATTAATCAAACAAAGAAAAATATTTCCTCGATGTCTAAATCCATGAATCAAAAATAGCCTATAAGAAAAATGAATTTATCTCATTAGATGTAATAAACTTAAACTATCTATTAAAAAGTCCATCATTTCTATACGTAAAAAGAAAAACAAAACAAAACAAAAATGTTAAAATACTAATTGCAACGCCGCAAGTCTAAAAGGTTCCAAAATGCTCAAAGGGCAATTCATTGAACAAAAGTAGGAAAATCATCAACGACGAAGTCGTTCTTTATGTCCTCGCCATTGGACCACATGGTCCAGGATCTTTTCATGGTTGGTCGATGGGGGTCCGGCTCTCTATACGATTCCACTCTCCATTATATTGGTAGTTCTTGTGAGAACTAATGTTATGTTGATTTCATAAATAACCAATTTAAGAGAGTTTTTAAATTGGATACGAGAAGAAATTGCCAAACAATAAATTCTTAAATTTATAGAATCAAAAGGCTCTGCAAATATGTGTGGATTCGGTCTACTTTCTATCATTTGGTTTCTTTTCATATTAAATGCCACCATTTTGCATTGCCCAACAGTGAATTCAGATGTTAGTACTATATAATTATAATGGAAACATGCATAGACCCAACTTCAAGTTATTCATGAGGAGTTTCCATTCATTCGGAAAGCAGAAAGCAAAAGCAGCAGCTTTTGTTCGTAACTGGATTAAAAGATCAATGCTATGCTCCCTAAATTTAAATCCGAAATTTGATTCTCAAATGCTTTAATAATTGTTCCGCATGTAATGGTTCGTGATACCGCCAATCAGTGTCACAGCATGTGATACAATTATTAAAGTATTTGAAACCAAAATTTGGGAAGCATAACATTATTCTGATTAAAATCTGGAGCCTAAAAAATGATTGTGGAAATGTAATACACATGTTAGGCTTAGTTTGGCCCCCCACGTGGCTTTTTAGAAGTAGTTTATGAAATAGATTATTTAGTTGTTTTATAAGTTTTTACAAGTGACACATTACTCTTCAAAAAAAAAAAAAACATAAAGCCAAAAAGCAACCTTGAGCTTTTAAAAGCTCCATTCTAAAGCTCCATTCTAAAGCTTTTAAAAGCTTCCCCCAAAGTTCAATTTTTGCAAAACACATAAACTACTAAACCTAGTAACCAATGAATTAACATAAAATTATGCTTTAAAAAAGGAGAAACACCAAAATAGGGGCCAACCTAAGCCTTAGTATGCTACTGTCAAATTTTTTTTTTCCTATTCTTTTTTCTGCAAGTTCAACCGTTTTGACTGTTAAAAAGAGAAATACTTCACTTTCTGTTCTTGTTGTGCCGAGTCGAAAAAGGGCCCAGACAAACATTCATAAGCAAGATTTAGTAAATCGGCTCATCTGCAACATTGAAATAGCGTTAGTCAGTGAGGGGAAAATAAAAATAATAGGGTTGTCACTTATTTGCAAGTAATTCTTCATTTTGAGTATAAGAAACATCCGAAATTGAAATTTAAATATGGAATGCTGCAAAGAAAAGTCCATACCATCGTTGCCATCATCCATGTTAAAGTCATCTTCATCATCATCAAAATCGATGTTCTGTAAGATTGTTCAAAGCACCAATTACATGTTATTTTCAACCAAGGTATATACAATGATTTTGATGAGAAACGTTGCAAAAAGTATGGGATTACGGTTTACTTGAGAAAAACATTTAACCATACAGGGTAAAAGCATTAATGTCACGATGTGGTTTTAAAGTATATAATCAGAGCATTCCATTATTCGCCACGTTAACCTATGCTCCACATGCTCTAAGGAATCCAACTCTGCGTAACCCACTAATTACCGCACATGAATCCCCTCTTCCATGTGGAGGTTTTCTAACTAAGAGTAGTCCATAAGAATGCTCGTATCCAAAATTCGATGTTGGTACAAGGGTTTGTTAAAACTACTAAAATTCTATACGGTCATAAGTATCATAAGTGGCAATCTTTCAGAATTTTTGGAAGGATAAAAAGAAGGTGCTTTCGTGCACAAATGCAGGCATCAACAGACAATATGGGTCTGTTTGGGAATATGCTTAAAATAGGACGGTGACTTTCTATCTGGTTTTTATGAGAACCAAGGTTATGTTGGTCTAACAAAGAACCATCTTTGAGAGGATGTTGAAGCAACTTAAAGGAGAATTAGGTGTGGCACGGACTCCTGTGCAAGAAGTGGGACATCAAACAAACAATTAAATTTGTAGAAATGGTTCAATTATGAACTACAGTTCTTACCCTCCGCAAACACAGCCTAAAGTTCACCAAAAGTACAGTGAAATCCAAGTATGAATGCATAAAATCCAAAGTTTTCTTCAATACCTGATTGTAATCACCGTCATCGCTAAATTCTTCGTCCTCCTCTTCCAAATTTTCATCATCTTCTTCCTCATTTTCGTCTTCTTTCTTTTCCTTTCCACTTTTCTCATCTTGGCCCTACTCATTTGAAGTAAACACAAAAAAAAACAATATATTGGAATAAAGAACTCCCACAAAAACTCATGAAAACCAGCCTAGTGAAAGCAGTGAACAATAAAACGATAAGACAAAATTCATAATAATTCTTCTCGATGGCCGCTCTAGGCTCTGTTTGCTTAATGGATTTAGTGAGGGAAAAGAAAAGGGAAAGGAAAATTAGTTCCCTTGTGTTTCTCGTCGTGTTTAAACAACATCAAAAATTCAATACTTCAAAAAATAATTGTAATGTAAGAAAAAAGGAAGGAAAATGACGCCAAAAAACTAAAATGCTTAATTTATTTCTCAACTTAGTTTCAATTCCTTATATCCTCATCGTTTTCTTTATTAATCAACCAAAGGAAAGTTTTTCCTCTATGTTTTCTGTTCTTTTCCCACACTAAATCTATGAACGAAACAGAGCCTAAAGCAATCTATGAAGCAAGAATCATTACCTGATTCTTCTGTTCGAGCTTCTCAAAGAAATCTAATCTAAGCATCTCTGTGAAGGAAACACCTTAATCAGTTTCAATTAGTAAGCACTCGCATTATCATATATGTTAAATGCTGATTTCAAAATGCATATAACATCAAATGTAGTGGTGTTAACATACTTAAAAACAAGGGAAAGGTGAGGGAGGCTTGGTATGACACAATAACCTATGAAGGACCAACACGAATACGGCGACACGATACGGCGGCGACACGGAAAACAGTTATATATACACATATATGTATATATATTTAAATTTAACCATGTAACATAAAAATAGCAATAGTCTTTAAGTAATTAAGAACTACTATGTTTAGTAAATTACCTCCAAACAACAATACAACATGAGAATATCATAACAATATTACCACGACTTATTGTAACTCTTCAACTTTCTAATATTCCTTCTATTTATCACAAAAAAGATTTTAACTTTTCAAAATAAACCACTCTTTGTAACCTTATTTCACATATTAGGGCTTTCGCCTCAAAATTTAAGACGTCTCTTAAAAATAAAAATAAAAACAATCCGTGTCGAGAAAGTGTCGGAGCCATGTCGATGGTGTGTCGGTGCCGTGTCGGATTTAAAAAATACATTAAAAAATTCCCGACACGTGTCGGAGGCGTGTCGCCCGAGTGTCGGTGTCGGAGGTGTGTCGACACAAATACGGCACTCCATTTGAAGTGTCGGTGCTTCCTAAACAGTAACACAACAAGTAACGGAAAAAATAGTAGAATTAAGCATAAATAGCCTAACTATATTCGAAAACACCCCATCTCCAAAGATACTCTCTCCGTCCCATAATATGTGTCCACTTCTATTTTGCACATTGTTGAAGAAAGTTGTATTATATTAATTTTTTTGGTTCATTAAAGAGTCACTTCCCCAATTGTTTGGGACTAGGGGTGTATACGAGACGAGCCGAGCCTGCTCGCGAGCTTTCTTACGAGCCGAGCTTTCAACTGTTCGCGAGCTTTTTAACGAGCTTTTTCGCGCGCACTTTTAAACTATATAGTTTAATAATAAAATAATCCTTTATCAAGCCTATTTATGAAATGCGTCATATTTTCTCTAAAATTATATATTTTTGTAACAATTATATTCATAAAAGTCACTATACAAGCTTTTTATCAAACCTATAAACGAGCTTTGTCACCAGCCTTAATTGATCATGCTCACGAGCTCAAATGAGCGAGCCGAGCCAAGCCTAGCCTTTATCGAGCCGAGCTTCGAGCCCTTGTTGAGCGGCCCATCTCGTTTACACCCCTATTTGGGACATAAGGCTTGGTTTGGTTTGGTTTGGTTTGGTTTGGTTTGGTTTGGTTTGGTTTGGTTTATGAAAGAGTCACTTTCCAACCCTTGGATGTGATGGGTGTTTGACTTTTTGCTTGTTTTGGGACCACACATAAATGCTACTTTGTCGTTATTATAATGGTAGGTTTGGAAAGTAAGTAAAAACTATATACCAATTTAGGAAAGTGGACACTTATTTTGGGACATCCAAAAAAGGAAATGTGGAGCAGTAAGTTTTCTAGTACTACGGTACCAAGCCAAAGGAGTCCCGAGCAGACTACTCTGCATATGCACACTTTTGTCAAAGTGTGAATCGGTTTGCCAAAATTATAAATCATGAATTGTATCGAGTCATGAAATGTATGATTCACTTTTTTTAAAAAACCGAAAAATAAAGTGTGTAAATATTGTCTACATTAAAAACACAAATACAATGCTTAAAATGAACAAAATAACATTCTAACAAAAGTTTCATGCAATATCAGGCTTCAAAATGTTGAGAATATGTTAACTTTAAAAACTTTAAACTTCAAATTTAGAAATTACGAATCGTGAATCATATTGGGTTGTATGAAACTTGAATCTAATCGTATATAGGCCGATTCTAACAAACATGGGTATGGCACAATGACATGGCATGTAAAGGAAAAAAAAAAGTAGAAAGAGCCAAACTGTATTCAAAACACCCATCTCCAAAGGATTGTGGTAAATTCACAATTCCAAATATTAGCCAAACACGTCCATTGCATACTACTCTGCATATACATACTGTCAGTCTCAATTTTTCCCAATTTCGCAAGCCCGCCCAAAAGAGTCTGAAGTTCATTCGGGCTGGAGTGATTTCAAAAGTGGAACGTTATCGGGCCTAGCTTATTGAGATTGTTAAATATGCAAAATCTTGGGGGTCCAGCCGGGCCCATTTATGGTCCGCAAAACACACAAAGAATAAAACCTTAATAACTTTCTAGCTTTTTTATTTTCTTCTCTCTCTCTCTCTCTCTCTCTCTCTCTCTCTCTCTCTCTCTCTCTCTCTCTCTCTCCTCTTCAATCAGACAAATTAATGAAACCTTTCTGTCTCTTTGATTTGTCTCCATCTCTTCATCGACCATTTTCTTTTCTCGGAGAAAGTAGATCGAGATTGCAGAAATTCAAGGAAAAGTAAGAACGGTTGTGCATAAAACAAGTTTACTCTGTCTATTTCTCTCCCTCTCAACAAGTTTTGTGCATAAAACAAGAAAGTTAAAACTAAAATTTTAACTTTAAATGGGCTAGTGTTTCAGGCTTTGAGCTTGTATGATTTTGAGAAGATTTGGGATTTGTTATGTAAACGAAATGATTGGATAAGGGAAAGACTGCCTTCCACATTTTCTTGAAAGGTTTTTCTTTTCTGGCAAACAGGGTGCTGTAAGCATTGGCTGATATTTGTTTATTATTTTTTTTTTAAATAATAATAATAATAATTAAAAACCAGGTGGGTTCGGGTTACCCGGACCAACCCAGTAATGACCCGAAGTGAGCGGTTTATATTCGGGCTGAGCCCACATATGGCCCGGCCCACTTTCAGGCCGCCCAAAACCTGTCCGAGCATGCCAATTTGCCACCTCGAGTTTTGCAGTTAAAACACCACCAAAACAGTTTATCAGCATTTTGCATCAGAAACAAAAATGAATACAATTTGGATTGGAGGGTTTAACCAAGCAAAGAAATGTTGGAAGTCAAAAAGTAACACCGTGAAAAGAGATTTAAAAAACGAATGAAATCAAGGCTTTCTTTCTTATCAAACCTGACTTCGGATTCCATAGCACATTCTTTTGGTTACGTCGCTCCTTTTTTGAATCTGAAACTGCATTAAACGATGACAGAGTGTCCACTTGTGTCAAAATAGACGCAAAAGCAACCAAAACTATGAATCACTAAATATTACTATCATCATAAAAACCACTCTCAGGTTTGTGCAAGTAATAATATCTGCAAACCTTTAGCTAATTCTGCAGGAACATATTCACCACTCATTTTTATGAAGGTTGAAAGATTGGCTGCATGAAAATAGAAACAGTTACCGAAATGTTGAAAGAAAAAGGCATCTCCCATGTTTTCTAAAACCTGCAAGTTTATCCTCAATGTGTGTTGCTATATATCACTGTACATATGTGACTCAATGCCCCCAATTTATTCTGACCACTTTAAAAACATTACATGTAACCAAAGGCCAATTCACTTGCAAGCAAATGGGAACTTCATCATTCATTGTTACTGACAAATAAATTGTAAATTATCCACCAATCACCATGCATCTTGTGACTATAAATATGCCAACAAGATGCAAATTTAACCTATCAAAAGCCATATCCTCACTCCATTAGGCTCTGTTTGGTTCCCAGATTTAGAGAAGGAAAAGAAAAACAAGAAGGGAAACTATTTCACTCTCAAACTCTGTTATGCAGTGAGGAAAATAGAAAGGAAAACACAAAAGAGAGCACAAGGGAACTAGTTTTCCTTCTTGTTTTCCTTACCTTATTCCTTTCTCTCTCTAAATCCGCAAACCAAACAGAGCATTAGTGAAATGACTCCTGTCTCTACCTATGTCCTATTCTTCGGAATAAGAAAATGTCAGACTAAGTAATGCTTACTTGCTTTACCATCCACAATATAATAAGGCGAAGAATTCCAAAATTTTTGCAACTGTGAGTTCCGAACAACCAAGGGGATATCTTCAGCCACAGTTTTAGCATCAGGGAAGTTTTCAATGTCCTGCAGTTGCACAGACCACCAGCTAATGTTATGACAATTTGAAGGAAAAATGTACTGACCACATAAAGTGGACAATACAAGAACCAAGAAACATGCACCATGCAAACACATTGAACAACATTATATCACATCCATGAAGCCTTTTCACAGATGCTTTAGTATGCTTAACCACTTATTTTGCCAAAACATTCAATTAATCTCCACTTTGAAGTTCCTGTGAACAAGATTTCCAACATAGATTGGTATGAGCGAAGAGGGTAAGGAAGGAGACGAAAGGAGGGAAGAGGAGAGAATCACTTGTTTGGTAGGATGGAAGAGGGGAGGGATGCCTCTTCTCCTGCCCACAAATTTCAGTCCGTCCAAAAGTGGACGGCCTGGGAGAGAAAAAGCTTCCTTACTGTTTTGACTTTTTTTTCCATTCAACAAAATTCGTACTTTTTCTATGCAAGGGTAAAGTTTACAATACTCCCTGCTTTCCTTCCTCACTTCCTTCTTATTTCACCAAACATAACAAGGGAATACATCCTTTCCTTTCCTTCCCTCCTCCCTTCCCTTCTTCTATTTTTCCATTCCTCCTACCAAACATAGCACTAGTAACTTTTTTACACGAAGATTTCAATGCTAGACCTTCAAACAGTGTATCATGGTGCAGCAATCAACTTATATCAAACAATTAGATTGAGACTCCAATAACTTAGCTTTTCAACAAATACGTAGTGCATAGAAATGAGCATTTTAAGTAGGAACTTTTCTCCCTTTGAAGTCGATAACCTGTACTAATACAAGGAGTGCTCAGCCAAAAAGAAAGAGGGCGGGGTTGAGGGAGACAGATGGATTTCTTCTGTTATATTCTGCACGTTATATCGTTATGTTCTTCTACAGACAACATTTTCTATTAGCAGGTAGGGGAAAAAAGGAGTAAATGTTAAGACATTGATAGGAAGTGAGATGGCATGTGAGAACAAGAGCGGTGAGGAACAAGTCGGCTATACACTAGGGTGAAGACATCTAGAGTTTTACTTCCCACTTGTATTTGGATTAAAAAAAAAAAAATTACAAGAACCAAATTATCATTCCTAACTATACTCATGATCTCAGCATCCGAATTTTCTGTGGCATCGTAATTTTCAATTCTTATAATCAGTTTGCAGATAAAGGAATAAAGTACATTAGACACATATATAAATACATGAACCACATTGCAAAGCTAGTCAGTTACCGGAAAAAGTATGAAGGGTTCTTGCTTAGCATTGCGGACGGCGCCACCACCACCATATCCACGACCACGTCCTCGCCCTCTAAAGGCCATCTGCCAAACAGAAAATTAACTATAGCTTAATAGAAATTCTGTCCCCTATTATATCTTAATTATACATAAGTATCGGCAAATATACACACCAATCAAAATGCATACCAGCGAAACAAAACCACAATCCACACCAAACCACAATCCTTCGACAGTCGACACCTTCGATAGTCTGGATTAAAGTGGATACTTAAAGTCGACACCTTTATTCAGACTGTCGAAGGTGTCGACTGTCGAAGGTGTTTTTTTTTTTTTTTTTTTGGGGTTGGGTTAATTACATTTTATCTTCTCGTGGTTATGTACATTTTCACTTTATCTCTCTATAGTTCAAAAGTGGATACTTAACTTCCTCGTAGTTTTGGATTAAAGTGTTATTAAAATTTCTCTCAAAAATCTCATATGGGGATTAAATGTTAAAATTAGCTCCACATAAAAGAGAGTTCTTGTGTCAAAATTAATCCAACATAGACATTTAGTGTTGTGGATTGGTGTGGATTGGTGTGGATTGTGGTTTTGTTTCGCTGGTATGCATTTTGATTGGTGTGTATATTTGCCGATACTTATGTATAATTAAGATATAATAGGGGACAGAATTTCTATTAAGCTATGGTTAATTTTCTGCTTGGCAGATGGCCTTTAGAGGGCGAGGACGTGGTCGTGGATATGGTGGTGGTGGCGCCATCCGCAATGCTAAGCAAGAGCCCTTCATACTTTTTCCGGTAACTGACTAGCTTTGCTATGTGGTTCATGTATTTATATATGTGTCTATGTACTTTATTCTTTTATCTGCAAACTAATTATAAGAATTGAAAATTACGATGCCACATAAAATTCGGATGTGAGATCATGAGTATAGTTAGGAATGATAATTTGGTTCTTGTAATTTTTTTTTTTTAATCCAAATACAAGTGGGAAGTAAAACTCTAGATGTCTTCACCCTAGTGTATAGCCGACTTGTTCCTCACCGCTCTTGTTCTCACATGCCATCTCACTTCCTATCAATGTCTTAACATTTACTCCTTTTTTCCCCTACCTGCTAATAGAAAATGTTGTCTATAGAAGAACATAACGACATAACGTGCAGAATATAACAGAAGAAATCCATCTGTCTCCCTCAACCCCGCCCTCTATCTTTTTGGCTGAGCACTCCTTGTATTAGTACAGGTTATCGACTTCCAAGGGAGAAAAGTTCCTACTTAAAATGCTCATTTCTATGCACGACTTATTTGTTGAAAAGCTAAGTTATTGGAGTCTCAATCTAATTGTTTGATATAAGTTGATTGCTGCACCATGATACACTCTCACTTTCACCCGACATAATAGATGACAACTAATGTATAAAAATTTTATAATTGTCGAAGATGGCCCGAAGCTGTGATTAAGGCGGCCTGAATAGTGTGAATACAGTTAGAGAAATTTCGACAAATTTAGAAACAGCAACATTTCAATTAAGAAACTACTAACCAAGGAACTATATTTCAATTTAAAAAATATCTACCAAGAAACTAAAAATTAGAGAAATTGAGAAAGTAACATTTCAATTTATTCCCAAATTTCTATTCTCTACTAAAAAGTCTAAAATTAAGTAGCATTTCAATTCATTCACAAATCTGAAATCCCAACAAATGTTGGCTTACAGGCTTAGTAGACTAAGAGTCTAAGACTACTAGACATGGTCACGTGACTCATATCAACATGAGAGAAATTTAGAAACAACAACATTTTAATTAAGAAACTACCAAAGATTTCAAAGATTTCATCAATTTTTATCTAAAAATATATTCTAAAAATTGATATTTGAAGATTTGTTTGTTAATTGTAATTTAGAAGAGAAACATAATAGAAAGGTTGTTTTGTTTGAATTAAAAGAATAATGGTTCAAAAAAAAAAAAAGAAGTAGGACTGAATGGAATTCAAAACAAAAATATTAAACACGATATGGCTCAATATAGAATAAAGAATCATAATCAATCATTGACTGAAGATAAACATGAAACTTAGACTACATTTCTTAATTTTATCTAAAAAGAAAAGATTCGAAAGATAACATGAGAGCAATTAAACCGTAAAAACAAAGTACAAAAGAAATCATATTGTCATACCTTGATTATTCTCACAAGTTGAAGTCACAAATTCGAAGGTTGAGGCTTTGAGCTCATAGTTTGAATGTTGATTGACTACTAGTTTGAACCTGAATATTAATAATAAACCTAAAATAAAAATCAACAGCAAATCTCAAATCTGATACACAAAGCCAAAAAAAAAAAAAAAAAAAAGAAGAAGAAGACTGAAGAAATCAAACCAGAAAATCAGATCAGAGGAGGGGAAGATGAGAAGATCAGACTCTTACACTTAGAGAGTTAGAGGAGGTAGATGTGATGTGATCGGGACTCGGGAGGGAGAGGGATCGCCTAGAGGAAATCGTCGGGAGGGAGAGGCCCAGCCGCCCAGATCCAGAGGTGGTCACCGTGAGGAGGGAGAGGAGAGGGGGTTGTCCGGAGGGGAAGGAGGACCAGGAGGTCGCCGGAAGGAGAGGGGGACCAGGGGTTGTGCGGCGCAGGCTCTCACGGTCCGTTTGGTATGCCACAAATTAGAAAAGAATTTGTGGCAAATTTTGTGTTTGATTTGACAAAAGAATTGGTTTTCAATTCTAGCTAATTCTCATCAATTCTTGTTTTAGCCAAAAAAAATAAATGCTATAACTTTTGGTAGGATTTGGTGAGAATTGATTTCACTTAAAGTGAAACAATGTGATATACCAAACTTACCCCTATATATTTCACAGCTCCTCTTTTTATATGGGCAATGTAGTAAATGTCCATGATTCATTTCATTTCATTTCTCTTTCAAACCAAACATGAGAATTAGAATTACAAATTAATTCTATTCATTTCTTTTCTTTTCGATTCTCTCAGATTCAATTCTATTCTATTTTAGAATCAAACCAAACGGAGTGTCAGTCTTTGAGACTCAAAATGATTTTAGGGTTTTGAGTTTTAACTTTTAAGTGTGTGTGTATTATATATATATATAATATAAAAATATACTTTAATTAAAATTCGGTTTTTCGGTTCGGTTCGGTTCGGTTTGGAACCTTTGTACCAAAAACCGAACTATATTATTTATTTCAGTTCAGTTACAAACCGAACCGAAATTTTAAACTGAATTAACTGAACTAAATTAAGAATTTCAGTTCGGTTCGGTTCGAATTTCGATTAACCGAACTATTTGCCCACCACTAGTCTGAAAAATGGGCTTATGTTTGAATTGTTTCTTCTAATTTTTTTTTGCCAACAGTTTGAATTGTTTCTTACCGTAAGTATTATTAGTAGCCCTAGTTTAAATGTTTAATTGGTGGGTTGTAAGTTGTGGATTGGGCTTCAATATTTCATTTTTAAAAAATTAGAAAACTCTGCATTGGGCTAAGCCCAGCTGAGCAGCCTGAGCCTGGTGCCAGAATCGGCGTTGGCCATGTGGTATTCTTAAGATCAATAATGTTAGGCACACTCTAAAATTCACACAAAATAATTATGGGCGTTGATTTCGATGGGAATTTTTTGGGTTCCATATGGGTCCAATGCTGATCCCACTGAAATCAATGGCCATAACTTGTCATGTGTGGATTTTAGAGTGTGCGTAGCACTACTCCTTCAAGATAGCTAAAACTTCATCTTGTTGAACGTGGAGGTGTAAATGGTTCAGTTGGATTAGATTAGATCCAATTTGAGTCAAATTGATCGGTTTTGGTTCAGTTCGATTTAGTATAATTTCACGATTTCGTTCAATTTTTACATTGCATGAATTTTTTTTTAAAACTGATCAGTTTGGTCTTTCTAGTCGATTTGCATACGCCATTAGTTGAACAGGTCTAATTCACAAGTTAGTGGGCTAGGAAGGGCTATAGCTAGGGTTGTATACAAGTTCGGTCATTTTATCAAGCATTTGCAAACATGTTCGATAAATGCTGGGCTCGTTTAATAAATAAGTCAAGCTCAAGCCTAGATTTTAAGCTCGTTTAATGAATAAGCCAAATTCAAAAACACATGAACTCGGATCAATATGACTCATGAACGTGTTGAATAAGGATCGTCTGTAAACTCGTAAAAAGGCTAGATAAAAGTCTTGTTCACTGGCCTATATTTGTATATCTATTAAGAAATCATGTAATTTTGGTAGGCTCATGAATAGTCTTGATAAGGTGCTTATATGCTGGTTTGAATATGTATATCTATTATAAACCTATATACTTTTGGAGGGCTCGTTCAAAAACCCGTGATCAAGCTTGAATTCCATGCTTGTTTAACAAGCAAGCCAAGCTCAAGCTTAGTTTTCAGGCTTGTTTAATGATCAATCCAAGCTCAAACACACAAGAGCTCAACTCGACTCATATACACCACTAGTTGTAGCTCCCCAAATTTTGAGATTTTTTTACACATGTACATATTATCTTAGTTTAATTATAGTTTAGGCCACCCTAATACTTGACCAGATATTTTATCCTTCCTACTCTTTTAACCCATCCCATGTTATTGTTCAATCCAAACAAAAACATGATGTTAACTCAATGGTAATCTAGGTCACCCCAAATAGTTTGCCCAACTAGCTAGGGGTGTAATCAGTTCAGTTCATTTCAGTTTCGGAGACCGAGCAATTTAGGTCATTTCGATTTTTACATTGGAGGGTTTTTGTTGTTGTTTTTTTTTTCCCTGAAAACCAACGGGACTGGTTAGTTTGGAGGATCCAATCGATTTCATTACACCCGTAGGCCCAACTCGTTTTCTTAGTTCCACCTCTCTTAATTTTTTTTTTTATAAAAAAATGTGTACAATATTGCCCAAGTGTATATCAATACACCTAAAACATTTATCCCATCATTATTCTTAGTACTTCTCAATTTAACACATTGTTTTTGTTGTCACTCAAGCTTTACAAATTACCATAAGTGGTTAACCCTTATTGTGGGGGGAAGAAAGAAAGAAGAAAAAAGCAAAAAAAAAAAAAAGGTGTCAGAAAATTCAACCCAAAAATATGAAAAAATACAGACCCAAAAATATTCACCTTAGGGCAGCAGATTGGTTATTATATACAGGGGGTGGAGCCATGATCTAATAAGGCCCTTGTCACACCCCAACCCGCCCCCGCGAGCTAGAACACGTGTAACAAGCCAACAAACCAAATAATCATTTTTAACGTTCCAAAAATAACATTTTAAGGTGAAATACCAAGGGTAAAATACCTTTGTATAAAATAAAATAACAAAAAGAAATAAAATAAAGTTTTAAAACCATCGAATAGTACTTGGACAGAGTTCCCCCTATTACAGCACCATTCCCCCTGTTAAACGAAAATTGAAATACCAAAACATCACCAAAACACTTGGAAATACTTTCAGAACTTCAATCCACAATTTATATTACAAGGATTTAATATAAAACCAAAACATAAACTTAACTCCAAAATTCAAGCACTAGGAATGTAACTACTCATTTAAACTTATTTACATATGAACATATTAAACATTAACCATAATCTCGAGCTATCACAGACCCCCCACACTTCAACGCTTCTCACTGTGGTGTTCGTTCGAACCTACGTGGTCATTACCCACAAATTGAATAAGCTTTTGCTTAGTAAGTACATGATACTAATCATGCAACTGGAGTATTTAATGATTCATAACACCAATTAAGCATTCACAACAATAAATGGTCGCAGGCGTGTCAAGTAATCAATCACCATCGTTCTGGACCCTTGATTCTGGGCCATTCTCACTTTTTTGTCGCATATAGCGAAATCACACTCATTCATTTGTGACCATAGTCAATTCGCTGTGGTCGTCACCACTATCCCCTTTTCTCTGAGGATTTCAATATCTCTCTGTCCCTTATATATGGGCTAACTAATGGTGATTATCACTTGAGACCCTTTGACCCAAATAAGCACATAAGCAACTCAACATGTCAACATGACAATTTCATCATTTTTGGACAGGTTTTTAAATAACAATTAATCACATGTTTTTCTACTTAATCACAATTAAGCAATTTAAGCATTCACTAACAAATAAATAACATTAAACATCCAATTTTGGGATTAGGACACTCACCTTACGAATAAGTCCCAAATAAGCCTAGAAATCTCAAACTCCTTCGCAAAACTAGCTCTAGATACTCCCAATGATATTCCTACATATATATGTATTACCCTTTAAAATGGGTCGCGGAAAAACATTACCAAAATTGAAAAAGAAAGACATAGAAATAAACCTCTCACCTTCACGAGTCCGAATATGGCTTCGGTTCGCGAAATAGAGGTCACGGGGCGAAGCTACGGCGACAAAATGACGCGGAACCCTATTTTTTTTTTCCCTTTCTCGTTGAAGTCCAACTCTCTGAAACTCTTTGTTTTGAGTTTTTGGAGACTAACCGACTACATATCCTTGTATACTAAAGGATATGCCAAAATTTTATCCTATTTCCATTTACACCCCCATAAGTTTCTAAATTCTATTATGAAACCCCCTAAACTTTATATTAACTACTAAATATCTAAGTAGGTATGTGTCTATGTCACGTATGGGTCCCAACAGTGGTCCCAAATATTTTATGAAGTTGCTAATTAGCCTACTAGTTATGAACCATATTCCAATTCGCTCTCACATGGCTACCCAAATTGGCACCATAAAAGGTCACAATTAACAATAAAATATTAAAACAATTAAACAAATATTTATTTAATCACATAAATGCAATTAAATGCAATTTATCTATTCTGGACCTCCCGTGGGTCCCATTTCACATATGTCCAACTGTGCCCTTGTAAAAGCACTTATCACATCAGGGTAACTGGAACTTACCCAAATATCACATGCAATTAATTATACTAATTAATGTTTGAAAAATAAATATTACTTCCATTTTCTAGGTACGGGTATTACATCTCTCCCTCCCTTTTAGGAAGTTTGTCCCCAAACTTTTCTTACCTCAAGAGTCAAATAGGTGAGGATATTTCTCTTGGATCTCATCTTCACGTTCCCAAGTTGCCTCCTCTATTGAATGATTGCACCATAACACCATAACTAGAGAAATGACTTTAGTTCTGAGCACCTGATCCTTCCTATCTAGGATTCGAACTGGATGTTCAACATAAGTCAAGTCTTCTCGAACCATCAACGGTTCTGGAGTGATACGGTGACTCAAGTCTGATAAACAACGTCGTAATATAGAAACGTGAAACACATTATGAACATTAGCCAACTCTTGTGGCAATTCTAACCATATGCAACTGGACCAACTCTATCTAATATCAGATAAGGCCCTACAAACCTCGGACTTAACTTGCCTCGCTTACCAAATCGTGCGATACCCTTTGAAGGCGATACGTTCAAGTAAACATATTCACCTACCTCAAATTCCAACGGTCTTCTACTTGTATCTGCATAGCTTTTGTAACGACTCTGTGCTATTTATAGCCGTTGTTTAACTAACTTGATTTTGTCGGTAGTGATTTGTACAATTTCAGGCCCTATAAGTTGCTTTTCCCCATCTTCTGTCCAACACACCGGTGATCTACACTTTCGGCCATACAATGCCTCGTAAGGCACCATACCAATACTCGTCTAAAAGCTATTATTATAAGAGAATTCTACCAATGGCAAGTGGATCTCCCAATCTGATTTGAAATCTATAACACAACCTCGAAGCATATCTTCTAGAATCTGAATAACTCGCTCGAATTGGCCGTCTGTCTGAGGATGAAATGATGTTTTAAAGTGCAAAGTTGTCCCCATTGCCTTTTGCAAGCCTTCCCAAAACCTAGACACAAATCGTGTGTCTCGATCTGACACAATGGATACCGGTGCCCCATGTAATCTGACAACTTCTCTAACATAAAGCTCTGCTAACTTTGTCAGATCACGAGTCTTGATTGGCAAGAAATGAGCTGATTTAGTAAACCGATCAACGATTACCCAAATACTATCATTAGACTTAGGAGACCGTGGCAAACCTGACACAAAGTCCATCGTGATATGCTCCCATTTCCATTCAGTATTTCCAACGGTTGCAATTCACCGGTGGGTCGTTGATGTTCTAGTTTTACTTGTTGACAAGTCGTACACTTAGCTACAAACTCGGCGACTTCCCGTTTCATACCACTCCACCAATACATTTCTCGTAAATCTCTATACATCTTGGTACTCCCAGGATGTACGGAATACCTCGTACTGTGAGCTTCTTCCATGATCTTATCTTTCAACTCTTGAATGTTCGGAACACACAATCGATTAATATACCTCAATACATTATTCTGAAAACTGAATTTCGGCTGTCTACCCTCAGGTAATTCTTCAACTATTTTCTTGAAATTTGGGTCCATGAGTTGACTTGCCTTGATTTCTTCAATCAAGCTCGGTTGTGCGATGATAGCCACCATTAAACCACCCTGGATTATGGGAATTACTTCCAATTCCAGCTGTTCAAATTCTTTTACCAACGTTGCTTGAGCTGTTAAAGAATAAACCAAATTTTCTGATGACTTTCGACTTAACGCATCGGCAACCACGTTAGCTTTACCTGGATGGTATTGAATCTTTAAATCATAGTCTTTCATCAATTCAAGCCATCTTCTCTGTCTCATAATCAGTTCTCTCTGGGTAAACAGATATTTCAGACTCTTGTGGTCGGTGAATATCTCACACGCTTTCCCGTATAAGTAGTGACACCAAATCTTTAACGCAAAGATCACCGCTGCCAATTTCAGATCATGAGTCGGATAATTCTTCTCGTGTGTCCTCAACTGCCTTGAAGCATAAGATATCACTTTACCCTCTTGCATTCGAACACATCCCAGATCCTGATGAGAAGCATCATTGTATATACTGAAACCTCCAGTACCCGACGGAATAGCTAATATTAGCGTTGAGGTCAACTTATCTTTCAACTTCTGAAAACAGTCTTCACATTCTTTATTCCACATAAATGGTACATCCTTTCTCATCAATTGAGTCATCGAAGTCACAATTATAGAAAAGTCTTGAACGAACCTTCTGTAGTAACCAGCTAACCCCAAGAAACTTCGAACTTCAAAAACATTTGTCAGTCTCGACCAATTCTTAACAACTTCAATCTTTTGTGGGTCCACAGATACACCATCCTTAGAGATCACGTGACCAAGAAAAATAACATTTGTCAACCAAAATTCACTTTTCTTCAATTTTCCAAATAGTTTCTTTTCTCTAAGTCGTTGCAGAACCAATCTCAAGTGTCGTTCGTGTTCCTCTAGGCTTCTGGAATATATTAAAATATCATCAATGAATACTATCAGAAACTCGTCAAGATAGGTCTTGAACACCCGATTCATCAAGTCCATAAAAGCGGTTGGTGCATTCGTAACCCCAAATGGCATGACAAGAAATTCGTAGTACCCGTACCGAGTCCTGAAAGCTGTCTTCTCAACATCTTTAGTTTTTACCTTCAATTGGTGATACCCAAATCTTAAGTCAATCTTAGAAAAAACTTGTGCCCCTTGCAACTGATCAAATAAATCATCAATACGCGACAACGGATACTTGTTCTTTATAGTCACCTTGTTGATTTCTCGATAGTCAATACACATTCTCATTGTTCCGTCCTTCTTCTTAACAAACAAAACCGGTGCTCCCCACGTTGATACACTAGGCCGAATGAACCCCTTATCTAGTAAATCTTGCAACTGAGTCTTCAACTCCTTCAACTCTACCGGAGCCATTCTATACGGTGTCCGTAAAATTGGTTGAGTTCCTGGCATCACATCTATCCCAAACTCAATTTCCCTCTCAATCAACACACTAGGTAAATCTTCTAAAAAAACGTCTGAAAATTCTTTTACTACTGGTATATCCTCCAATTTTAGTTCAGTACTTCTAGTGTCAAGTATACTACACAAGAATCTCCGACATCCCTTTTTCAACAAACGGCAAGCTCTGACAACTGACACCATATAAGGCGGTGAAGCTACACATGTCCCTTGGAAACAAAATACATCCTGATTGGGCAATCGAAATGTTACTCTTTTATTTTCACAATCGATAATGGCGTGATTTGCAGATAACCAGTCCATCCCCAAAATGACATCAAAATGTTGAATAATCAATGGCACTAAGTCAACAGTCAAACCTCGACCATTCACATCAATCCCACAAGATTTAAAGACACCCGAACTCACTAGTGGAGCTCCCGATGGAAGTGAAACAGACAAATCATAATCTAGTAGTTCTAAGGGCTTATCCAAATATTTAGCAAATGAGTGTGAAACAAAAGAGTGAGTTGATCCTGAATCTAGCAATACTCTAGCTGGTCGTGAACAAATAGAAAGTATACCTGAAATCACAGTGTCAGCGGCAGTGGTCTCCCCAGGCTTGAGTTGGAAGTACCTTCCTTGTCGTTGCTCCCTTCCTTGGGATTGTTGCTGCGGTGGCCTCTGACTTGGTGTACTTCCCACAGATGAGCTAAAACTCCCAGGTCCTTTCTTGGGACAATCACGTTCCCGATGCCCCATATTACCACAAGCGAAACACCTTATTCGGCTGTCAACGATAATTTGCCTCGGAGTAATACCTTGTCTTGGTGTACTTTGCCTTGATAGATTAGGACAATCTCTTACCACGTGTCTTGGTCGTCGACAATTGTTGCAAATGGTAGGTGATAAATTGCACACTCCCCAATGATACTTACCACAAGTCTGACATATGGGCTTGTTGCTTCCACTTCCCGATGAACTCCCCAAACTCTGTCTCTTGGAACTGCCCTGTCCCTGGAATTGACTACCTCCCGGCCTCTTAAATTGTTGACTTTGCCCGGATGACAATACACCTCGCTCAGCAATTAAAGCCACATCTAACACTTCTGAATACGTCGATAGTCGGTGTGCATCTACTTTTCCCCTAATTTCATCACGAAGTCCTTCTTCGAATCGTCTTGCCCGAATAAATTCGTTTGGAATCAAATCCATTGCAAATCTGGCCAAACTTGTAAACTGAGCTGCATAGTCCCTAACGGTTATATTACCTTGATTGAGATGAGAAAATTCTCGGGCCTTCTGATCACTAAACGATCGAGGAATGTATTGCTTTGAGAACTCCTCGATAAACCCATTCCAGGTAGTTGGTGCTCCTTGCCTTAGTACTGATGTCCACTAATTTTGTGCTTCTTCTTTCAAAGTATCTGAGGCAAACAAGACCTTCTGTTCCTTTGTACATGGCAAAGCACGAAAAATTCTCTTCATATCGGTCAACCAATGGTCAGCCTTCATCGAATCAGGTTCTCCTTTAAATTGCCATGGCTTTTGCTTGTAGAACATGGCAATAGTTGTTGATTCTGTTCTTTGTTCTGGATTTGATGACCTCGGTCCCTCCTCAGTAACTCGAGTTTCAACTACTTTTACCAACTTTTCCATAACTATTTCAATTCTGTCCATACGGGCCGAAGATGGGTTCTCACCTCCAGACATCCTTACCTGGCACCCACAGCAAGTTATATACATACATGTTACTTGTAAAAAAATTACAATTTATGCTAAATAACATTTTAAAGCATGCTAAATAAACATGGATGCATGATCGTACAATTACGTGTCATTGTGTGCACACTCACGCGTTGTCACTCGTACCCAAGGCTTTAACCTATTGCTCTGATACCAAATATTTGTCACACCCCAACCCACCCCCGCGAGCTAGGACACATGTAACAAGCCAACAAACCAAACAAACATTTTTAACGTTCCAAAAATAACATTTTAAGGTGAAATACCAGGGGTAAAATAGCTTTGTATCAAATAAAATAATAAAAAGAAATAAAATAAGTTTTAAAACCATCGAATAGTACTTGGACAGAGTTCCCCCTATTACAGCACCATTCCCCCTGTTAAACGAGAATTGAAATACCAAAACATCACCAAAACACTTGGAAATACTTTCAGAACTTCAATCCACAATTTATATTACAAGGATTTAATATAAAACCAAAACATAAACTTAACTCCAAAATTCAAGCACTAGGAATGTAACTACTCATTTAAACTTATTTACATATGAACATATTAAACATTAACCATAATCTCGAGCTATCCCAGACCCCCTACACTTCAACGCTTCTCACTGCGGTGTTCGTCCGAACCTGCGTGGTCATTACCCGCAAAATTGAATAAGCTTTTACTTAGTGAGTACCTAGTACTAATCATGCAATTGGAGTATTTAATGATTTATAACACCAATTAAGCATTTACAACAATAAATGGTCGCAGGCGTGTCAAGTAATCAATCACCATCGTTCTGGACCCTTGATTCTGGGCCATTCTCACTTTTTCTGTCGCATATAGCAAAATCACACTCATTCATTTGTGACCGTAGTCAATTCACTGTGGTCGTCACCGCTATCCCCTTTTCTCTGAGGATTTCAACATCTCTCTGTCCCTTATATATGGGCTAACTAATGGTGATTATCACTTGAGACCCTTTGACCCAAATAAGCACATAAGCAACTCAACATGTCAACATGACAATTTCATCATTTTTGGACAGATTTTTAAATAATAATCAATTACATGCTTTTCTACTTAATCACAATTAAGCAATTTAAGCATTCACTAACAAATAAATAACATTAAACATCCAATTTTGGGATTAGGACACTCACCTTAGGAATAAGTCCCAAATAAGCCTAAAAATCCCAAACTCCTTCGCAAAACTAGCTCTAGGTACTCCCAATGATATTCTTACATATATAGATAATATATATGTATTACCCCTTAAAACGGGTCGCGGAAAAATATTACCAAAATTGAAAAAGAAAGACATAGAAATAAACCTCTCACTTTCACGAGTCCGAATATGGCTTCGGTTCGCGAAATAGAGGTCACGAGGCGAAACTACGGCGACAAAATGACGCGGAACCCTATTTTTTTTTTCCCTTTCTCGTTGAAGTCCAACTCTCTGAAACTCTTTGTTTTGAGTTTTTGGAGACTAACCGACTACATATCCTTGTATACTAAAGGATATGTCAAAATTTTATCCTATTTCCATTTACACCCCCATAAGTTTCTAAATTCGAAACCCCCTAAACTTTATATTAACTACTAAATATCTAAGTAGGTATGTGTCTATGTCACGTATGGGTCCCAAAAGTGGTCCCAAATATTTTATGAAGTTGCTAATTAGCCTACTAGTTATGAACCATATTCCAATTCGCTCTCACATGGGTACCCAAATTGGCACCATAAAAGGTCACAATTAACAATAAAATATTAAAACAATTAAACAAATATTTATTTAATCACATAAATGCAATTAAATGCAATTTATCTACTCTAGACCTCCCGTGGGTCCCATTTCACATATGTCCAACTGTGCCCTTATAAAAGCACTTATCACATCAGGGTAACTGGAACTTACCCAAATATCACATGCAATTAATTATACTAATTAATGCTTGAAAAATAAATATTACATCCATTTTTTGGGTACGGGTATTACAGCCCTTGTCACTATTTTTTTGGTAGAAATATTATAATTTTGAGTTGAATGGTGAACATAATAACTTAATAAGACAAAGACAAACTAATCTCTCCGTAACTCTTTCAAAAAAAAGAAAAGAAAAAGAAAAGTGTTTATATGCTCAAGTCTTTATTAATTTTTATACTAGTTTCACTAATAAAGCACATAATCCTTAAGATATTCAAAAGGGTTATCCCTAAGGGCGTAAATATTTCAAGCTAACTGAGTAAATAAAATGTTAATTTGGGTGAAAGTTAAAAAAGTATAAAGATCAAAGTGACGTTTCTGAGTTTAAAATGAATAAATTATAAAATTTAGAGGAGGCTAAAAAAATAAATTCAAAAAATTGAGGGGGCATGTGTTCCATGGACCTATGTTGGCTCCGTCAATGAATATATATACGTTCATCCAATACAGTCCCAAAAAAAAACATCCAGGCTCCACCATTGCTCAGAACTCACAAGGTTAACATTTCAATCAATTCTAGAGCTTAATTGTTCGTTTCATAATTCTAAAGTTGTATGTTTCATAGTTGGTAACCATTTGAATCGTGAACTTGATTATTCACATCTTTTTTGGTTAGTAAACTTTGAAGCTTAGGGTGTGTTTGATAACTCAATTAAGTGGTAAAAATGAAAACATTCAGCACTTATTTTGTTTTAGTGCATTTGATAACGTATCACTTAATTGAAAAAGTAGCACAAAAAGCACTGAAAACTTTAAGTGAAAAATTTCTACTGAAAATAGTCACTGAATACAATCTATTTCAGTACTTGAAAAACAATTTTTAGTACTGTAAATTCAATCGATTAAAATTTTCAGTACTTAAAATTTAGCACTTAATTTTTAGTTTTATCAAACACACCCTTAGTTTTAATAATTAAACGGGCTTTGCCCAAATGGTGTGACATATTTCTTTCTTCTTAGTGGGGAGATTAAAGGTTCGACTCCCCTTATGGGGAAGTCTTTGTGTGGCCCATGTTTGTTCTTTAGTCAGAATGAGTGACCCTTATTAGGCCTTATTATTGGCCATTGTGGGGGTTTGGAGTTGAGTTAAGGGTGTGTGTGTCCATCTATAATCCAGATAAGTATAATATATATATATAAGATTTGGTCCATATTTTGGATCATTAATAGGAATTGATCTTGTGCAAATTTTGGGTATAGCAATTGATCCTTGATTAGGATGTAAATCAATAATAGGTCATTTTCCCCACATTGACAGGGTCTTTATGGACTATTATATATATCCTTCATTGTATATATATTTATATATAATAGAATAACTATGTGTATTTGTGGACACCGGCATTTTGGGAGGGGCCCACCTTTTTAGGTTTGAAACTGTTTTTGAAAAAGAAAAGGAAAAAGAAAAGGTCTGTTGAAAACAGATACAGAGTCGCCACTTGGTCTTTAAGGAACCAAGAAACCTAATTTTGACTCACCCAAGCGGATAAGGGCACCGGCCCTTCATCACCAAAGAACTTGGTTCGGGGTTTTGGTACGAGAGAGGAAGGAGCCTTTGTCGCGACTAAAACACCCTCAACTCGCCCCGTCTTTCGATGGGCCTCAATTAGCATCCAAATGAATCATCTTATACTATGTATGGTTCGACAAATAATACTATGATAGTATATTATATCACATAAGAAAATTTGAAATGGAAGATCAAAAGATAAAATATCATTCATAAGATCTAAGTCAAATATCATGCAATGTAAAGTGAAAGATCACACAAATAAACCTAGGAAAAATCGTTTAATCGTGTATCAAGTAATTAAGTTTCCTTAATCTAAAGGGGACATGAATTGTTCTCGAAACAAATAAACAGAGAAATCAAAATATGCTTAACAAGCTAGTATGATGCATGTTATTCTTTGAGAAAAGAAAATCTCTCAATCCCCGGGACGGATGAGAAAGGATGATTAGATCGAGGGGAAGCATGAACGTGTGATCGTGATCATTTCTTATAATCTTCTTAGACTAAGAGTTACAAAAACCCCAAATCTTGCATGAATGCAATGTATGTATCTAAAAATGTGCAAAGGTTGTAGTGTGTTTTGGATACATGGATTCCTAGAGTGACTTAGAAGTCTAAAATGTGTAGGAATGAATGAATGAAATTAATATGGGATATGTACAAATGTAGTATGAACTATATCCTAAGATATGAACTAATTTGGAATGCATATGAGCATCAAATCAAAGAATGAAAGTTGAAATGTGCTTGCTGTGAATAGTGGACAGAACAGTAGCATGATCTTTTGGAAATTGAAAAGAGGGGTTAGGAATGTTTTCAATGCATGATTTTTTATGGAGATCTTCCTTATTGTGTCTAGAACACTACCCAAAAGGCCAATCTTGAATATCTATCACAGATTGAGAGAAATCATATAAACAATGAAGGTCACTCAGAAAAAGAGTCCGTACTGTCGACTGAAATGTTGAAAAATCTTAGAAAATGAAAACTAATGATCTAGAGACCCATTTTATACAGAAAGTTCCCTAAGACATTGAAGATTAAGGGAAAAATAATTAAGGACCACCCCTTTTGGAAAAGGTTTCTGAAAAAGAAGTTGGAAGTGGACCTAGCTGCTGTGATAGCAAAAACAGAATGTCTGGAAGGAATGTTTGGGTCCAAATGGACCATTTCCAAGTGCTTCCAAGTTAAGCCAAAAATCATGGATGTTCTATAATGAGTTAGAAAGACTTTCCAAGTGGTCTTGCATTAATATGTTGAGTATTGAGTCCTAGAGAAATCTTTGAACTCAGCTCACTCACTGTTTTGACTCATTATTTTGAAGATTTTGGAGAAAACAAGGTTTTGTTTCTTGAAACCAAAATGAAAGGGATTGAGAGGGGTTTTGAAATAGATGTTTTGAAAGTATATTTTCAACACTCAATGAAGATTATAACCACTTAGAATGCCAACATCAAGCTCATCATCAAGAACCTCCAAGATTGTTGGAGAGATTACTTTTATTTTGAACATAACTTCAATACATTCCAAGAATACCTTGGAAGTATTGAGGTTATGGTCATCATCTATCAAACATGTTTTTGAGGTCAAGAGCTACTATCCATAAGGATTCACTCACCCCAAACTTCATGTCATCACTTAGATGATGATGAACTAGTAAGTAAATAAAGAAAAATAAAACAGAAATGAGATAAGAAGAGATGGACATAATATGAGTAAGCAAGTAAATAGCAATCAATAGATGATAATCAATGTGATTTTGGACTTGTAGCTTGGTGTTTTCACTCATATATTTTGACATTTGGACATGGAAGTAGCTTCCTAACTCAAGAATGCTCAAGAATGGTGATTGGGGGTGTTTGGAATGTGAAGTATAAGAGAGGTAATGGAAGAACACAAGATTAAAACTCACTTTCTATAGCAAAATGGTAGGAGGAAGCTCATTTTCTCTCTTCTAAAACTATCTCTATCTCTCTTCTTCTCCCAAACTTTTTCAAAGCTTGCATTTTACTCTCCCTAAAATGAAGAGTAATGGGGTGTTTATATAGGCCAACTTGGGGTGGTTTTGGGGTTTTAGAAGTATTCCCATTGGTCTCAAACATCTGAAATCATAAAACTACGTCGTTTTGGTTTTCAATTAATCAAAATGAACCCCCAAAAAAAATTACAAAAATGGACTGTTCTGGAGGGGAGTGCCGCGGCGGCACTGGGCCAGTGTCGCGGCGGCAGTGGGCCAGTGCTGCGGCGGCACTGCTCCTCCTTCATCCAGATAATGCTATTCAGGCCCCCTGAAGTTCCGGTATTCGTGAAAAGGCCCTATTTCGTCCGAAATTCACAGAAAATGCGTACGAACTCCAAATTGAGGTTATGATACACCGTTGGAAAGGTAATGGAGTCTACTTTACATAAAAAAATAGTTCGGGATAGGTCACCTTGAAAAGTTTTGCGGTATTCGTGATAAAAGCTGATTTGATCGCCTTTTTCGCCTTTGAAAATTCATAATAAATTCGTTTTAAATCCAAAAATTACGTGCGATATACCGTTGGAAAGCTATTGACCTCTAGTATCCATGAAAAATGTTTGAAAATTGATTTGGTTCCCCGATTCCAAAGTCAAATTCTGGTCAAACTGGCCAAACCTGGGATTCCCGGGAAGTTCTGGAAACCTCCGGGAGTTCCCAGGAAATTCTGGTCAAACTGGCCAAACCTGGGATTCCCGGGAAGTTCTGGAAACCTCCGGGAGTTCCCAGGAGCTGACGTTCTCGCTCGATTTTCTTTTGGAACTTGTTTTAACACTTTTCTCATGATTTAAAATGATTCCGGTGAATTCGAACGATTTTGGTCAAACTTGGTCAAACTTGGTCAAACCTTGGTCAAACCGGTCAACGGGGACTTTCCGGGAACTTCCGGGACTTCCGGGGGTCTCTGGGAGCTGACGATTTTATCCGAATTTGCTTAAAAACTCATTTTATCATTTTTCTTACGACATAGCATGTTTCCAGAACTTCGAGACCAAATCTGGGAGTTTTCGGGCTTTCAGGGGCATTTTGGTCATTTTGAGCATTCTGATAGATAGAGCTGACTTCCAGGAGTCCTTTTGAGTCTTTTACGATCATTGTGAACCACCAAGCTATGGGTCTCCTAAATCTGATAGCCGACAAAATGGGGTGTCTACAGTATTTTAGGGATTGAAATTCAGTGGTTACCGATAAGGTAGTCAAAAATTTGGGAGATTTTGGATCGATATGGTGATTTTTATTCCTAAAATCAAGGTGGTTGTGTTGAAAAGAGTAGGATTCTTGATTGATGAACATTTAATCTTTAAATTCAAAATTCGTATGATATTTTGTTTACTTTTGAAGGAGAGGATTAACAGTTATTGTGGTGGAAATTCAAGATTCGCAAAATAAATGTGAGAATTTTAATGGACAGTGATTGTAGAATTTCTCATTTTTTATGAAGGAATATGATATTAAAAAGTGAGAAATTCTACAAAAAGTAAGATAAATTTTTTTATTTTTTATTTTGTGAGAAATTCATAACTGCTCCAAATACGAAGTTGTTAAATATAGTTGATAATCTAAGATTTTGGTGATAAACTTGTTGGATGAAGTGACTTGGCATAATTCGTCATTGTGTGTAATTTTTTTTTGTTCCCTTATCGTAATGTATGGTGATTTGTTTTGTTTGTAGGAACTCTTATTGTAGAATTTCTCACTTTTTACAAAGGAATATAGATTTTTTGTCAGAAAGTCATCATTATATATATAAAAAAAAAAGTTGTTAATTCTAGTTGATAATATGATAATTTGATGATAAGCTTGTTGGAAGAAGTGATTTAGTTATGAGAAACTTTGTATTATATCCATTTAAAAAGTGAGAAATTTCACATTTTGTCCATTCAAAAAGTGATAAATTTGTATTACTAAGTGGGAAATTTGTTATTAGAGCATTCGAAATTTCCCATATGACTAGATATACATATGTATATATGTACTACCAGCACAAATAAGGCGTGTGAATGACGGTTATGATAAGCGTAATCCATGGAGATCATGGATAAGAGAATAAATATTACTAAAATCAAGGAGTTTCCTTATTTTACTCAACTTTAAAATTCGATTGTCTTCCTCATGTTTGAACGATAGGATTAAGATTGGGATAAGTGTTATATTCTATTTTGAGTTACTTTCTTCTGAAAATAATAGTAGGTATGTTCTTCATCTACATATTTGATTCTGTAGAGGTTTTATTTTCGAGTTTTGAAGGTGTAAAAATCATTTTTATTGATGAGAATCTCATCATATCCATGCAAAAGGTGAGAAATTTATTCATTATTTTGTGAGCAATTTCTCATACTGTACATTCAAAAGGTGAAAATTTTGTATAAGTGGAACATATGGATGAGTAGTGCCTTTTAAAGTGAAAAGTATAGATGATAATTTTTCACTACAGTCAACGGTTCCTTTTTAAAGTGAGAAATTCTTAGGTGGTAGTAGATGCTTATAAAGTGAGAAATATGTGATGAGTATGTGAGAATTTCTCACTTTTTATACAGAAATGCCATTTTAAAAAAAAATCTCACCTAAATTTATAGCAATTTTTTAGAAAGAGAGGTGAGAAATGTCCACAAAGTGATTGTCATACAAGGTTAGCCGGTGGCAAAGAGGGGATGAGGAGGATGAGGGTAGTAGGTTTCGTGGTGTGGTGAAGTGGTAGCTTAGGATGGTGGTTATGGAGGGAAGATGGGGTGGATGATGGCAGTCAATGGTCGTCGGAGGGGCTGCCGACAGTGATGTGATGGTGGTGCCGCTGATCATTCTCTCTCTCTCTCTCTCTCTCTCACTCACAATCTCTCTCTATGTGTATATAAATATCGTGAAATTCAAAATCCTCATTTTATGGAGTAAATATTATGTGTGTGTATATATATATCTATACATTTATAAAAAATAACTAAATGGGGGTATTTTGGTACTCAAAATAAGTGAGGGACCTATTTTTAGTTTTATTTTTACAAAAAGACTTATCTCATCCATAAAAAAAGAAAAAAAAGAAAAAGAAAAAAAAAAGAGGATTTATTTCTAGTTAGATGTCTGATACACCCAAAATTATGGGCAGTTTCCTACTCAAGCTAGAAGACTAATGGAAAGTGCATCTATTTCCTAATCCAATTAGGAAACCCCCTCAATTAATGTCAATCAATCCTAATCCAATTAGGAAACTTACTTGATTGGTGTCAATCTATATCAATAGGATTATATTTCCTTATCCATGTATGAGTAGGTCTCTTACATCTATAAAAGAGACCTCTCACCCCTCATGAAGGGGGCGGCCAACTCTCTAGTCTACACAGCACCTCTACAAAATTCATCATTATATGCATACACCCGGTCGGTATTACTGGTAGTGCCGTCCCTCTTTGTTGGCTCACCAGGCCCGCCGGTGATCTGCTAGTGAACGTGCTCAGACACACCCGTGGACGTAGGTACCTTCATTAACAGGGCCGAACCACATACAAAAAAATAGTCTCTCACACTCTCTCTCTCTCTCTCTCCTAAATTGCTCTACTTTACTCTTACCGATTTTTGGCATCATCAATGTCTATATAGGACTAAATACTAAACAACTCTAAAAAAAAAAAAAAGTAAATATTTTTTCCCCCTTAAAAAAAAGTTTTAATAAAGTAATGTCTTGAAAGCCGGTACTATTAATGTTATAGGGATGGTAGTTGGTGTGCCACTAATGATTGATGTGAATTGAGTTTATTTTTCTTCCTTAACAAAAGAAGAATCATCAGTTTTAAACAATTCTTTGTATGTGCCACTGTTTTTAAGATACTTAAGGCCACGTTTGGACGGTGGAGGGAATTAGACAATTAGTCCTATTGAATTGATAGTCCTAGGACATATAATACCACATCTCCCATGGTATAACTTAGTCCCCTATATGGGGGACTATTATGTTAAAATGGACAATTAGTCCCGAGCAAAGTGGTCATGCCAAACACTGGACTATTCAATTTAATGGGACTATTAATCCAATCCCACACTATCCCCTCCTTAATCTTGCGAAACAAACGAGGCCTTAGAAGTTTATGTTGATTTAAAAATACTCTAAAACTAGTTGTTTATTAAATTAAATTAAATTAAAAATATTTATAAAAAAAAAAAAAAAAAACAAATAAAAACTTTAATTTTTTTAATATTTTTTTAAATAAAAATAAAAGGTATGACTTGCTCCGAACCTAATCTTACTTTTGTCATTTTCAAACAGCCTTTAGTTTTCATTAGCAAATTTAGTACATGGCATCCATTGAGCCAAAGTTCTCCATTTGGCAAGATGTGAATCAGTCACTTGACCTAGCAGTGCCTGATAACTTTAATACAGGGATAACAAATAAGGTTGGAAGGTCAATGGTGTCATATTGTGACATTTATTAGGTTCCCCCCACCTAGCCCAATATAAAGAGGACCGTTGCAAATTTGCAACATGACTTTTACTACCCACATATATGACAATGGGTGTAGTTCTACTTTGGGTGAGTACGACGGACTTTCCTTGAAGTATGACTTAATATTAGAGATCTTTCTTGAGTTTTAAATAACGTCAATAACTTTCCTTATTTTCCCGTATGCTAATCGACGTTAATAAAAGTGGATGGAATCTTATGATATTAGCATATTTTAAAATTAAAATAACATTATTACCCCTATGATTTACTAATTTACTAAAATTCAGACAATAAATGGTTGCAAAGGATACCCAAGAATATGCAGTACTCCCAAGTTATAATATTCTCTATCATTGGTTCGCCGGGTGTTTTATTTCTATAGCTTGGCCATGGTAATTTTTTAATTTAATTATTAATTTATTTTTATTATCTCTATTCCTAAGTTATAGATGTAAGGTATGTTCTTGGATTCATGGGGGGTCTAGTGGCCTCCCATAATGGGGTAAAACATGTATCTTTGTATTGTCATGTTTGGCGATTATAGGCTATTGATCTTGATTTGGTTCAATTTCTATTGAGGCTGTTTCATTTTGGTCATTGTTGCTATCTTGCTTTTTTTTTTTTTTGATGGATTTGCTATCTTGCTTTTGAGCATGCTCTCTTGTGGGGTTGCTGGGCAAGTCTTGGCTACATTTTGAAGCTCCATATTTATAAAAGAGTAATACTATACTTTCCAAATTTTTATCCCAAAAGTTTTTTTCAAATGATATGGCAGTGGGGGCAGATAAACAACTTCTCATCAAAATTCAACTGGTCTCACTGTATTAGACCTGACTCACTGCCACATCATTTGAGAAGCACTTTTAAAATAAAAATTTAGAAAGCATAGCATTACTATTTATAAAATACAATCTTCTTGTTCTTTCAAATATTAATAATAAAAAAAATAACCTAATAGACTAAAATAACCTAATAGGCTTGTTTGAACTTAGAAGTGACTTAATTGCCCTTACACTAATATTTCATTTGATTAATGTGCCCATACCTTAAAATAAGAAAAGTATTTGTACCTTAAAATAAGAAGAGTATTTGTCTTTTTTAGAACATGTATTTTATATATGGTAATTTTAAAAGTCAAATTAATATCGTTAGTTGTCAGTCAGTGAGAAAGAAGGTCTCTGATATTTTTCAAAACACAAGAGAGGTAAATGATGTTACGCCATATATACCTCAAGGGAGGTCAGTGATATTTACTCTTCTACTTTTTAAGTTTATAGGGTTAACTACATTCTAACCCACAGTACTTTGGTCGGTGTTTAAGTGGCCCCATTAGACTTTGATTTATTGCACATATCCCCATATACTTCACACTAAATGAAATCCCGGATTTGTTAAATGTGGCAATGACACGACAAAAATGTCCTCATATTATGCATTCACAAAACAATGGATTTGCACTTATATTCACTTTTATTCCATTTATCATGCGCATTTTTTTTCTTCAGTTTTTATGCATTTCAATGAATCAAATTGTTCAAAAGGAATTAGGGTTTCCATTTTTGCTGTTTAGTGAGGAAGATAAGGGAAAAATATGTCTTTTTCTAAGGATGTTTTGGTAGAAAAACGCGCATTTTAAAACTTTCAGCCCATTTGGATGAAAAATATAGCGATTTCGCTTTAGTTTAAAGTACAGGGGGTTATGTGCAACAAATTAAAGTTTGAACACGGGCCAAAATACAATGGGGTAAAAATAAAATGTATTAACCCTTATTTAAAAGTTGACACATTGTATCCCGAAGTTTCTATTTTGTGCCAATTTGCACCTTCCACTAAAACCTAGCCGTAATGTTCTAACAAATTTTAGTGGATTGTAATCTTTTTTCAACGGGATTATTGTCAAAATTTTAACAAAAGATGCTAAACCGACACAAACTAGAAACTTCAAGGTCTGTTTTGTCAACTTTTAAACCATGTTGGGGCAAAAATGGGCTGAAAGTAAACTACGAGGATGAAAAATACAATTTACCAAAAATTTTACTTAATTGAAGTGAGACAATGGAAACTTTTTTTCAGATCTTCTAGGAATCATCACATGAGGGTGATGAGTTAGGTGGCAATACATGTGAATGCTGAAGCATCTAAAATTTGTTTTTGGCAAGAGACAGCAGGAATGTTGTGTTTGTATGTAAAAGTCACACAAAAATATAAATGTTGGAAGCTTCTTCCATGGTGATGTTCTTTAAAGTGCACGTGGGCACCTATGCTTCACAATTTTATAAAGTTTCTTCTTCTTCTTTAAATTTATGGCCTTTTTGTTCTTTATGCTTTTCTTAACCACGAGATTTCCACCAACTAATTAATTGTATTGAACTTTAGACAGTATGTGCAGTTTGCACCACATATTACTTATTAGCAATTACCCTTGGGGCCAAACTTCTTATTAGCAGTTACCAATTAGGCCATGTTTGGTAATGTTGCAGTTTTTACTTTTTTAAAATTTTTTTTTTTTATATTTATCTCCTATTATTGATTTCATTTTTTTGAAAATGCAAACTGCAAAAGTGTTTTATAGCAATTGTCAATTTTTTTTTAATACGAGAGTAAAATTGTAAAATTGGGCCAAAAAAGTGGGTTTTTTTTTTTTTTTTTCAGTTTTCTTTACCTTTAATATAAAATCAAAACTAGTTTTCATTTTTCAGAATTTAGAAAACTGAACATAAAAAATAGCAATGTTCCCAAAGGACCCTTAACTATTTTCCTTCTTACTTTTACTTTTGCATTATGTTTAATTCTATTTTACACAATTTAGTGAGATTAATATAACTTTTATCCATTTGGTTCAAAAATTGACGCACAACCATTGGTAGGTACATAACGTACTTATAAGCACTGTGATCGATTTTTAACTTGAAATGACAAAGATAACTAGTTTGATAATTCTCAACCTTCTTGTTTATCCTCTTTGCAATAATATCATCTTGTTTTGTACAGAATGTACTAATAAGCACTATGATTGATTTTTAACTTGAAATGACAAGAAAACCTAGATAATTCTCAACCTTCTTGTTTATCATCTTTGCAATAACATCATCTTGTTTTAGCCTCTCTCTCTCTCTCTTTTTTTTTTTTTTAATCTTTACTTTTAGGTTAAATATCATTGACCTCCTCTCGGCCTTGGGCTATAATTTATTATCGGAGATCTTCCTTGAATTTTGAATAATATTAGTAATTTTCCTTACTTTTAAAAGTTTGGATTTCTCACCTCTATTTCGTTAACCTTAGTTAATGAAAGTGGATGGATGATGTCAGCAAATTTTCTAGGTAAAATGGCATTATTGCCCTTGTATTTGATTAATTGGCTAAAATAATCTCACAAATTTGTGTGAATTGACATTAATGCTTTTAAATTGTGTATTTTTTTTAATAAATGTGCTCACACATTAAAATAAAGAAAATATATATTTATCTTTTGTAGAACATCAACTTTGTAGATTTATTTAATAATAAATACGTGAGGATGAAAGGGTAATTTCAAGTGTCTCACTAACGCCGTCAATTATCAATTACTATGTTTGGATTGAGAGAACTGGAGAGAAAAGAAGAGAAACTCATTAAGAGAAGAGTAAGAGAAGAGAAGAGAAGAGTAAGCATGGCTATGCTTAACTTGTTTGGATAGAGAGAGGAGAAGAGAAAAGAAGAAAAGAGAAACATAACATTCTCCTGTTTGTTTAACTCTCATAAGAGAAGAGAAGAGAAAGGTTTCAAATCAATTTACTATTTTATCCTCCCATATAAATTAAACTAAACTGGTATGTTTGAAATATAAAAAAAAAAACATTCAGGGATGTAATGATCTTTGTAAAATTTTTTTATTATCAATCTCTTCTCTTCACTCCTCAATCTCTCCAATTTGGAGAGAACCAAATTTGGACTATTTTTCTCCTCCCTTTCTCTCCAGTTCTCTCCATTAACGTTCTCTTCTCTCCCAACTTAACTATCCAAACGAGAGAACTGGAGAGAAAGTGGTTCTCTTCCTTTTATCTTCTCTCCAGTTCTCTCAATCCAAACATAGTGTTAATGAAAAGAGAGGTCGCTGATATTATTCAATTAAAACTCAAAAAAGATCTCTGATTTTATATCATACCTTAACGGCGGTAACTGATATTTACCTTTATTTTAGGGAAGGAATAGAAGATAACATCCTTTACTTTTTCAGTTTGATAATTGTACGGCTTCTAAGAGCATCTCCAACAAATTAGCTATTTTAACTTTTAAAATAAAATAGTTAGTCAGATGGAGTTTTATATGTTCCAACAGACTAGCTACATGGTTAGTCATTTTAACATTTGGCTTTTTGACTAGACATATTTGTCTAGCCAAGAAGGACTCTCTACATTCTCTCTCCAAACCTCAACATTTGGATCTTTCATTAATTTAATTAATACAAAATCTCAACTATAGAGAATGTAATAAAATAAGTTGACTAGATAAAATAAAGGGCACTGCTGTGATTGAAGGTTAAATAGTGAATTGCTAAAATAATTTTCAATTAAAGTAGCTAGTTATAAACTATTTTACTGTTGGAGATGCTCTAAGTTGTCTAAAATTCTAAATGATGTTACATCTTTTTCCCCAATGAGGAGATATAAGTTCAATTCCACTTAGGGTGGGGGGGAGGGGGGGTGTTCTGGGTCTTTACTTACCTCCTGTTTGTCTTCACACGGAATGAGTTGTCCTTGTTGGGCTTTGCTGTGGGCCGTTGTGGGGCTTTAAAGTTGGGTTAAGGGTATGCATGTGGTGTATGTACATGTCCAGCTATAATCCAGGTAAGCATCAAGAAAAAAAAAAAGAGCTAGGCCACGTTTGGATGACAGGGAGGAGATTGGACAATTAGTCCCTTTTAATTAATAGTCTTGGGACTAATAAAACCACCTCCCCCGTGGTATAACTTAGTCCCCCATATGGGAGACTATTATTTTAAAATAGACAATTAGTCCCGAGTAGAATGGTCGCGCTAAACGCCAGACTATTCAATTAAAATGGACTATTAGTCCAATCCCCCTCTATCCTATCATCAGTCTTGTGAAACAAACCCCCAGTCCTGTGAAACAAACGTGGCCTTAGAGTTCACAGGATAGTGGGACAAATAACACCACTTTTAAAGAAAATAAACCCATTTGGGAATCGTATCTGTCACACCCGTTCCAAAATTTCAAAGTTTTATCATGCATAATTAAATCTATGAGTTTATCAATGTTAATTGATAGTGGTGTTGAGGTTGACTGTGAGTCAACGGTATGGTGTCAGTGAGAACACGGGAACATGATGGTTCATTTTGCTTTGGCATTTATGTGATTTAAATGTTATTTGACTTATCTGGTATTTCGTGAATAGTAAATTATACCTGTGTAGTATGATTGTTGGTAATTTTGATATCGTTGAATATTATTTTGAGAACTGTGGTGAGAACGTGAGTGACACGTTAAATAAAATGTAGGTTGTGTAGAGATTCCACAGAATTTAGTTTTCGGACTTAATTTTGGACCCAAACGAGACTTAGTCGAAAACTTTTGTAATTTATAATTTTCACTCGTAAAGGCATAAAATGGACGTGTGCGACGTTTCACGGATTAACTAGAAGCTTTGAAAACTCGGGGGGTGGTAAACGTGATTTTTGAAAAGCTTGTCTATAAATAGTTGAGGGTGAGTTTGCATTATTTGCAAAACTCATATAATATCTTGGGAGAGGAGAGAGAAAAGGAGATTTGATCCTACGAGCTTGCCGACGACATACGACGACCTTTCGTTTGTCAGATTTTTTCCAAATTCGAGACTTGAACTCGTGGAGGTAAGACCTTCATTTTGATAGTCATTAGGCCATGTTTGGCAATCTTTTGTAAAAATATGAATTCTAGACTTTTGGAAAAAATCCAGTAAAACTTGTAGGAATCATCTCAAATTTGAGATCCGACGATTAATCGTCCCCCTAGTCGATCCTTCAAAGTTTGGTGGAAATCGCACGAGATATGAAGTCCTAATTTATGATATATAGGAATATACATATTTTAGATTTCAATGACGAAACTGAGACCTGGGCAAAATTCATGTGTTAATCTTAGGCCCGTTAATTATGCACACGATAAAATGTGAAAAACATGTCTACTTTTATGCGAACGTTGAGTTGTCTATATGGGTCAAAGGAGAGATTTATGCAATTTCATGCCGGAATAAGCTTCTCGATGTTTGAGAATTTAGTAGCGACAGCTACTGTGCATGGTTGATAGACTTGGACTTGCCATGGCACTTGAGGATGCAATGGTTGATAGACTTGGACTTGCCATTAGCATCGCGGTTTAAGACTTGGACTTGCCGCTACCGGATGAATGCGTATTTTTCTCCTTAGAGACTATTTGTTATGAATTGTGAGATTAGAGCATGTTTTATCATATATTGCATATGTTAGAACTTATACACTCAGCATATAGCTGAGTAGTGGAGATTTACTCCATTGCAAGTGATAAAGAGACGAGGAAAGAAGCGTGAGGAGTGAGGCCGAGGAACTCCAGGGGAACACTGTTGTATATACTTTTGTTTGGTTCCAAACTTGTAATAAGAATTGGTAGTAGTAGAATGTTGTAATCGAGTCTTGTTACGGGTTGGATTAGTACTTGTAGTTCTTAGTAAACACAGTTGTTTATATATGTTGAATCGTGGTTTATTATCGTGTTATTGCTGGAATTTGGTTTGGAGACCCTTGGTTTTGAGTGCTGTAGAATTGGGCTTTTCTGAGAGAAAATAGTCGACTGGTCCGTGTTTCAGTCGACTGGATTAGCAGGTTTCAGTCGACTGGGTGGGGTTTCAGTCAACTAGTTTATGGACGAAAACACTATGTTCTGCATGCATAGTGTCCAGTCGACTGGACAAGGCACCGGTTGACTGATAAATTGAGGCTCTAGTTGATTGAGTCCCCGACACAGTTGACTAGAATGGACCTTGGATTTTTCTTCCTTTTCGCTTCAGGTCTTCAGTCGATTGGACCTCTGTTTTCAAAACTGATTTCCTTTAGACGTGTTTTCAATTGGCCAAAACTTTTTATAACTCTGATTTTTAAGGTTGGTACTTATTATTTTTCGCTGCTATTTTTCTTTAATGAACTGGATAAGCCTTGATGGCGTGCCACATGTCCTATTTCCACGCGTAGTGGGATGGGTCGTGACATTTATTGGTATCAAAACTAGAGGTAACAAAACTTTGTGAATGTTAGACGACGAGTGGAGTGTTGAGTGATTTGACACGTGTTATAGATTGCATCCATATATGGTAGATATGTTTGATGCATATGTATGTTGTTGTACATACATGTTATAGATACTGTTGTATATGCATAGTGTTTATGCATCGAGATTATAGGAGTTTACAATCATGGATGACTGAGAATTATCACCACATACCCGACGTATGAACGAAATTGCAGAAATGATGGAAAATATAAGAGGCATGATACAAAAAATAGCAGAACGATTGCCCCCAACACCTCCACTTGAGCTAGTACCAATAACTGTAGTACATGCACCCGAGAATAGGGGTATGAGATCAATATCTGAACAATTTGCCAGAAAGAAACCGACAGAGTTTCATTGGACTTCTGACACGACACTCGCAGAACATTCGATTATGGATATGGAAGGGATTTTTTGATCTATCCCGATGACTGATGGAGAGAAGATTGAGAATGCCAGTGATATACTCAGGGGTGAGGCTCAAAACTGGTGGGTAAATGTTTTAGATCAGGGAGCACCCATAACATGGGAGGGATTCAAAGCGGAGTTCAATCACCGATTCTTCCTAAGGGCTACTCTCAATGCAAAGAGAAGAGAATTTGAAATCTTCGGCAAGGGAAGATGACCGTGACGGAGTACACCTCAAGGTATAATGCTTTGCTGAGATTTGGAAAGGGGTCTGTGTTGACCGAGGAAGATAGAGCAAGGAAATTTGAAGGAGGTTTAAGGAAAAATATTCATTTGAGGGTGGAGACCTACGAGCACTCGACTGTGGCAGTAGTGCAACAAACGACACTTGTGGCCGAGAGTGGAATGGAAAGGTCGAGGCATAATCAACACGAAAAATGGGGTAATGAGGGTGGTGATAGGAACCAAGGCGAATCTTTCAAGAGGCCGTTTCAACGAGGCTCTGGCTTTATTTTTTAGTGATTTTAAGTGGACGTCAAGTAAAATACCGCTGTGTTCATTTTGCAATAGACCACATACCGGTCGATGTTTCATGACGAACTTCCAGAACAAATCTCAAGGAATGAACAATGCTAGCTTGGCACTAGATACGAGGGGCAAATGTTATGACTGTGGAATGGTTGGACATCAATCTAGAAATTGCCCGAGGAAGCATTCTCAGCAAGGAGCTAGTTCTATGACTTCTAGTAGGCCAAAGCCTAGACAGTCTAAGGATGGGGGACAAAGGATAGAGCAGCATCAGGGAAGAGCATACCAGATGAATCCAGAAGACATGACTACTTCAGAGACAATAGTCTCAGGTATGGTGCTTGTATATTCGCACTTAGCGCGCATACTTGTTGACTCAGGATCTACGCATTCATTTGTATCACATGCCTTTGTTGAACATTTGAATGTTAATTCGGCACCATGAAGATATGAATTATCTGTTGCTGTACCATTTAGTAAATCAATAACGACGTCTACGATATACAAGAATTGTGAGATTCAACTAGGTAAGAAGTCGATGACCGTAGACCTTATACCGATTGGTGTGAACCATTTCGATGTAATATTAGGAATGGATTGGTTGGCACTTAACTAAGCTACCATAGATTGTGAACGGAAAGAAGTTAATTTTTGATCACCGGTACATAGAAGTTTTTGTTTTCAAGGGAGTGGGGTTACACCGCCACCTATTTGATTTCGACTATCCGAACAGGTAAGTTGTTGAGAAAGGGATGTCGAGGATTCCTGTGTTCAGTGACTGATGTCTTGGTGACCGAATTAAGAGTAGAAGAAATTCTGATAGTATGAGAATACCCAGATGTATTTCCTGATGACTTGCCAGACGTCCTTATTGAGAGGGAGATTGAATTCACTATCGAAATAATGTCGGACTCAAGACCTGTATCCAAGGCACCGTATAGAATGGCACCCGTAGAACTGAAAGAGCTGAAGATTCAACTACAGGAACTACTTGACAAAGGTTTCATTCGACCTAGTATTTCACCGCGGGGAGCTCCAGTGTTGTTTGTAAAGAAGAATGATGGTTCGATGAGAATGTGTGTGGATTATCGAGAACTAAACAAGTTGACAATCAAGAACAAGTATCCATTATCGAGAATTGATGACTTATTTGATTAACTTCGTGGAACACAAGTATTTTCCAAAATAGACTTGAGATCAGGCTATCATTAATTAAAAGTGAAAGTCAAAGATGTAGAGAAGACAGCCTTCAAGACACGCTATAGACATTATGAGTTCTTAGTCATGCCATTTGGAGTTTCCAATGCACCAGCAACGTTCATGGATCTTATGAACCGAGTCTTTAAGGACTACTTGGATGATTTTGTGATAGTATTCATTAACGACATTCTGATCTATTTGCCAAGTGAGATAGAACACGAGAACCACTTGAGGTTAATACTTCAGGGATTGCGAGAGAAGCAACTATTCGGTAAATTCAAGAAAAGTGAATTCTGGCTACCTAGTATTACTTTTCTTGGTCACGTGATTGACAAGAATGGAGTTTCAGTTGATCCTCACAAAGTAGAAGTTGTATCTAATTGGCAGAGGCCGACATCTGTATCTGAAATATGGAGTTTCTTAGGTTTAGCTGGATATTACCGCAAATTCATAGAGAATTTCTCAAGGATATCCTTGCCAATGATGAAGTTGATGAGAAAGGGTATTACTTTTGAGTGGAGTCAAGAGTGCGAAGACAACTTTTAAGAGTTGAAGTCGCGGTTGACAAGAGCACCGATCTTGACAATACCATTTGGAACTGAAGGGTTTGTGATTTATAGTGATGCGTCGTACCAGGGTTTGGGATGCGTACTTATGCAAGGGGGTAAAGATTTGCCTACGCTTCTAGACAGTTGAAGACACACGAAGTTAATTATTCGACTCATGATCTTGAATTGGCTGCAGTAATCTATGCTTTGAAAATTTGGTGACACTACTTGTACGGGGAAAATTGTGAGATCTTCACGGACTATAAGAGTTTGAAGTGCATTTTTACCCAACGAGACTTGAATATGAGATATAAAAGATAGTTAGAGTTGATGAAGGATTACGATCTTTCAATAGAGTATCACTCGGGAAAGGCTAATATGGTGGCCGACGCTCTGAGCCAGAAAATGACAAGGAACTTAACCGACGAGCTAACTAGTTAAGAGGAATTGATCAAAGAAATGGAATGTTGGAATTAGATGTAATTCCAGAGACTAGTGGGGGGTTTAAGGATGGCGATCATAGCACACCCATATATTGTTGATGAGATTAAGAGGGAGCAATTTAACAACGTATACCTGTGCAAAATGAGAGATGAGATACCTTTGGAAAGATGACCTGGTTTTGTATTGGAATAAGGAACGTTGAAACTTGGAAATTAGTTATGTGTACCGAATGTGAAAGGCTTGAAAGAGAGAATTCTGGAAGAAGCACATAGTACTAGATATTCAGTGCATCTAGGAAATAATAAATGTATCGGAGCTTACGAGAGAATTTTTGGTGAAAGGGTATGAAGTGTGAAATTGCTAAGTATGTTTCCGAGTGTTTATCATGACAGCAAGTGATAGCAGAGAAACTAGTACCTGCGGGGTTACTACAGCCATTACCAGTGTCAGAGTGAAAATGGGATGAGATCACCATGGATTTTGTTTCAGGATTTCCGCAATCGTCGAACAAGAATGATACGATTTGAGTTATAGTTGATAGATTGACCAAGTCAGCGCATTTCCTACCGATCAAGAAGACTAAGCCGTCGAGGTTATCTAAACTGTATGTGAAAGAGATTATAAGACTACACGGGGTTCCAACAGTGATTGTGTCAGATCGTAATAGTAGTTTTACATCGAGGTTTTGGAGAAGTCTACAGAAAGCTATGGGTACGAAGTTAAGTTTCTATACTGCATTTCATCCTCAGACCGGCGGACAGTCAGAGCGTATGATTCAGATGTTAGAGGATGTGCTTAGACTTTGTGTATTAGACTTTGGGAGTGATTGGGAGAAGCACTTACCATTAATTTAATTTGCGTACAACAACGGGTTCCAGTCAAGTTTCGGAATGGCACCATATGAAGCTTTGTATGGGCGTAAGTGTCGATCACCGGTTTGTTGGACCGAGGTTGGAGAAAGAAAGTTGTTAGGACCTGAGCTAATACAGGTGACTACTGAGAAGGTGAATTTAATTCAAGAGCAACTTAAGGTAGCTCAGAGTCGTTATAAGAGTTACGCAGACTCGAAGCGACGACCGATGACGTTCGAAGTAGGTGACTTTGTATACTTGCGAGTATCGCCTTCGAAAGGCATTGTTCGATTCGGAAAAAGGGGAAAACTCAATCCGAGATTTGTAGGACCGTTTGAGATCCTAGACAGAGTAGGACCAGTGGCTCATCGATTAGCTCTTTCGTTAGAATTGGAACATGTGCACAATGTATTTCATGTATCGATGTATCGATGTTGTATGATAGATGCGAGTAAGATCATTGTATTGGAGCCACTACAGATTCAGGAAGACTTGGCTTATGTAGAGCAACCGATAGAGATTCTAGATTGAAAAGAGCAAGTCTTGAGAACTAAGACAATTCCAAAGGTGAAGTACTATGGCGTAGTCATACGGTTAAAGAGGTTACATGGGAAAGTGAAGAAGAAATGAAGAATGAGTATCCGTACCTTTTCGACCGATGAGGTATAAGTTTGTGGACAAACTTCCTTTTTAGAGGGCAGAGTTGTCACACCCGTTCCAAAATTTCAAAGTTTTATCATGCATAATTAAATATGTGAGTTTATCAAAGTTAATTGATAGTAGTGTTGAGGTTGACTGCGAGTCAACAGTAAGGTGTCAGTGAGGACATGGGAATATGATGGTTCATTTTGCTTTGGCATTTATGTGATTTAAATGTTATTTGACTTATCTAGTATTTCGTGAATAGTGAATTATACCTGTGTAGTATGATTGCTAGTAATTTTGATATTGTTGAATATTATTTTGAGAACTGTGGTGAGAACGTGAGTGACACGTTAAATTAAAGGTAGGTTGTATAGAGATTCCACAGAATTTAGTTTTCAGACTTAATTTTGGACCCAAACGAGACTTAGTCGAAAACTTTTGTAATTTATAATTTTCACTCGTAAAGGCGGCATAAAATGGACGTGTGCGACATTTCACAGATTAACTAAAAGTTTTGAGAACTCGGGGGGTGGTAAACGCGATTTTCAAAAAGCTTGTTTATAAATAATTGAGGGTGAGTTTGCATTGCAAAACTCATATAATATCTTGGGAGAGGAGAGAGAAAAGGAGATTTGATCCTACGAGCTTGCCGAAGACATACGATGACCTTTCGTCCGTCAGATTTTCTCCAAATTCGAGATTTGAACTCGTGGAGGTAAGACCTACGTTTTGATAGTCATTAGGCCATGTTTGGCAATCTTTTGTAAAAATCTGAATTCTAGACTTTTGGGAAAAATCCAGTAAAACTTGTAGGAATCATCTCAAATTTGAGATTCGACGATTAATCGGCCCCTAATCGATCCTTCAAAGTTTGGGGGAAATCACACGAGGTATGAAGTCCTAACTTATGAAATATAGGAATATACATGTTTTAGATTTCGACTACGAAACTGAGATCCGGGCAAAATTCATGTGTTAATCTTAGGCTTGTTAATTATGCATGCGATAAAATGTGAAAAGCATGTCTACTTTTACGTGAGCACGTTGAGTTGTCTACATGGGTCAAAGGGGAGATTTATGCAATTTCATGTCGAAATAAGCTTCTCGATGTTTGAGAATTTAGTAGCAACGGCTACTGTGCATGGTTGATAGACTTGGACTTGCCATGGTACTTGAGGATGCAATGGTTGATAGGCTTGGACTTGCCATTGTCATTGCAGTTTAAGACTTGGACTTGCCGCTACCGGATGAATGCGTATTTTTCTCCCTAGAGACTATTTGTTATGAATTGTGAGATTAAAGCATGTTTTATCATATATTGCATATGTTAGAACTTGTGCACTTAGCAGATAGCAGAGCAGTGGAGATTTACTCCATTGTAGGTGATAAGAGGCGAGGAAAGAAGAAGCGTGAGGAGTGAGGCCGAGGAACGCCGGGGGAACTCTGTTGTATATACTTTTGTTTAGTTCCAAACTTGTAATAAGAATTGGTAGTAGTAGAATGTTGTAATCGAATCTTGTTATGGGTTGGATTAGTACCTGTAGTTCCTAGTAAACACGGTTGTATATATATGTTGAATCGTGGTTTATTATCGTGTTATTGTTGGAATTTGGTTTGGAGACCCTTGGTTTTGAGTGCTGTAGAATTGGGCTTTTCTGAGAGAAAATAGTCGACTGGTCCGTGTTTCAGTCGACTGGATTAGCAAGTTTCAGTCAATTGGGTGGGATTTCAGTCGACTAGTTTCTGCAAGAAAACACCATGTTCTGCATGCATAGTGTCCAGTCGATTGGACAAGGCACTAGTCGATTGATAAATTGAGGCTCCAGTCAACTGAGTCCCCGACACAGTCGACTGGAATGGACCTTGGACTTTTTCTTCCTTTCTGCTTCAGGTCTTCAGTCGACCGGAGCCTCGATTAGTCGACTGGACCTTTGTTTTCAAAACTGATCCTATAGATGCATTTCCAATTGGCCAAAACTTTTTATAACTCTGATTTTAAAGATTGGTACATTATTTTCTGCTGCTATTTTTCTTTAATGAACTGGATAAGCCTTAATGGCATGCCACGTGTCCTATATCCACGCGTAGTGGGATGGGTCGTGATAGTATCGTGATCATTAATTTTATTTTTTAGGGAATCATTAATATTATTATTAGTCATAAAAGAATCCAATATGAATGGACTACTTTTTAAGGGCAAAAGTGAATACAAAATACGAACAATCAATGTTTAACACAAAGAATAGTGTATGGATTTCAAATTTGTGTTAAAAATTTAGATATCATCTGATGTGGTAGTGATTATATTCAATTCAAGGTTTAAAAATGATCTATAGTGATAAATTTGAAAAAAAATAAACACAAAATACAAAAAGATGTTCCTATAATTACTCGAGGTGACTCTTATCTTAAAAATTTATTTTTTTGGGAGACAGATTTGAAAATAAGATGTATATTGAAGAGGTTGCTTGGGTTAGATAAGAACTGATTTTGTGACTAACAAAGAACTAGTTTTAAACAGTTATGTCGTTGTGAAGATATTCTTTTAAAGGGAAAATTGGTGAAAAAGTCATTAAGATGAGTTTTATTTGGATGGAGGACAACTTAAAATACACATTGGGGATGAGTCCTCCCAATGTCCATAGACCAAAATCCCCTAATTTTTAACCTCTAACCCTAACCAAACCCTAGCCACCATTACTACTACTTCACATCACCTCCGACCACCACCCCTGTCACCTCCGGTCACCATCGGCGACACCACCTCTGATCACCACTGTTCACGATGAACAGTGTCATTCACCCTTGCTATCTCCGACAACCAATGTTCACGACACCACCATCATTGCCACCTCCGATGACCACCGGCAATACCACATCCAACTTTTATTGCAGAAATTACTTTTACTTTTATAGACAGTTTGATCTTAAGTCAATCTTAAGTGAAATTTCACTTAAGATTGATTTTAAGTGAAATTTGTCTTAAGATTGATTTGTAAAATATGCAACTAACACACCAATGCAATCAATGTAGCCACAATAGAGACAACACTCATGAGATCACAATCAACAACAAAAAACCACTAAGGCATAACAACAAACACCTTAGCTACATAAACCCAAAACTTTCACAAATCACCATCTTAAGTAAAATTTCACTCATCTTATTAGAATTACAATTGTTGATTTAATTTCACTGAAGATTACATTTATACTTAACAAAACAATAGAAACATTACGGAAAAATCTGAAAATTTTGAAAAATTCACTTTAAAAATCTTAAGAGAAATTTGACTTAAGATATGTAAATTCTGCAACTAACATACCTCATAATTGGTAATGGTCACCTTGCATGGTGGTCATCGGAGTTTATTGCACTGGCCGTGGTGGCGACATTCGAATCTTGATCTAGATCTCAACCGGTGAAGGAGATCTAGATCTAGATTGATGCCAGCGACGATCACAATGACGGTGTTTGGTTGCGATGATGTCGCCGGCTAGCTGGTGGTAATGGCCATGACAGTAGGATGTTTGGTAGTGGCGGTGGTGGATCGGTGATGGTGGTTTAGAAAAAAATCATGGATGGCAATGGTTTCTATGGTAGAGAGAGGTGGAGCTGGATCGGTGGTGGTGGTGGCGCCGACAACGAAGGATCGATGGTGGCGGTGGTGGAGGTATACTAGTGGTGGTGAGAGAGATCTTAGATAGAGAGAGATATCGTATAGAGATTGAGACCAAAACTGATCATGAGGGGTTAGGGTGTTTTGGGAAGTGATGGGTAGTTTGGTGAGTTGAAAATGTTGAAATGGACTTGAGGAATGAATTGTTAGTGGTGTGGACTGGAGCGAAAAAACGGGCTTGGGCTTTTGTCCTTGTGGGGTTTATTGTTAATGGACTATCCCTTAAACCAAAAAGGACCAAGCTTAGGGACCTTACACCAAACCTCCCTTTTTTAAATACATAAGAATCCACACATGACATAAAAATGTCCCAATAACTAGATATTCTGTCACAAGAACCAAATAAAAGGGAGACTTAGGTGTGCTTGATAACTCAATTAAGTAATCATTTTCATTACGTTTGATAATGTATCACTTAATTAAAAACGCAACCCAAAAATCACTGAAACGTTATGTAAAAAAAATTGTACTGAAAATAATCACTAAATGTAGTATATTTCAGTACTTGCAATATTGTTTTGAGTATTGCAAATTCAATTGCTTAAAATTTTTAGTACTTAAAATTAGGGGTGGCAATTTTCGACACGACACGGCAACACGACACGAATCTGACACGAATTAAACGGGTTTGGGTTTAGCTTATACGGGTATGGGTCATAAACGGGTCGACCCGTTTATGACGATTAATAAACGGGTTGGGTCATGTTTTAATTGGGTCAACCCGTTTAACACGATTATAGAGGGTATTTTTGGAAATATACATTTTTTTTGAAATACATTTTTTTTAAAAGCAAGTAATATTTATTGATTTTATTATTTTATTTTTTTTGGAGGGAAAAGTGGAGTTAAGGGTATTACAGTCCTACCTTTATAATAGTTAGATATTGTTATATGGTACTTAATTAGTTTAAATTTGAAACAATTGATCATTTATTGTCGTTGACTTGCTGGTAGTTGGTACATTAGGTGGGAAGACTTGTGTTCTTAGAATCGTGCCTCTTCATTTTTTTCCCTCTATGTTTGGTTTTTTATTACATGAAGTCAATCTATTAAATATGTCATGTTATACAAGAAAAAAAAAGGTTACGAGAAAACGGCTTGTTCATTACGCGGGTTGGTGGGTTAAATGGGTGACACGTTAATTGCATTAAACGGGTATGGGTTTAGGTTTTTGACACGTTTAGAAATGACACGATTATTGACACGGCACGATTATGACACGACACGATTATGACCCAACACGACACGATTGCCACCCCTACTTAAAATTCAACACTTAAGTTTCAATTATATCAAATGCACCCTTAATATAAACTTGATCACAATTTTAGCATTTGCAAACATGCCCTCTATAGATCACGGAATGGGGCATGCTAACACAAATAAATAGGATGCTCTCAGATGGATTCCGGAAAAAAATGGTCTGTTCACTGTAAAGTCTGCTTACCTTACGGACCAACAACAAAGATTCACCTCGTCTATGAGGCGCTCTTCTCAGTTTTGGAATCAGCTTTGGAAGGCTGATGTGCATGAGAGGCACAAATACTTTCTATGGAAAGTCGCTTCAAATGCCCTTCCATTAAAAGCCATTTTGGCTTCCCGTTTCGAGGTGTCAAATCTCGAATGTCCCTTGTGTGACCATCCAGAAGAAACAGCGGAGCACCTATTTCTCCAATGTCCAATTGTCCGTATTATCTGGAGATCTTCTAAGTGGCCCATGGACCCCTCTGCCTTTGTCGGCTCTGGTATTTGTTCTTGGATTAAAAACATTGTAAATCCAAGAATTTCGTTTGGATTGAATCAGGAAGATGCTAGCGGTTTCACCATCTTTGCCTCCACTGTTATGTATCAAACTTGGCTGCTGAGGAATAAGATTTGTTTTCAAAATTACACAGTTGATGTGAAGAGTTGGTGTGCTGCCACTTCGGCTTTGGCTTTTGAGCATCAATGCTTTCGTCGAAAACAGTGCATTTCGGCTAGGAATCTGAAGGAGGGGTGGACTCCTCCTCCACCAGGTTGGTTTAAAGTGAATTTTGAGGCTGCAATTCGTGATCATGCCTCGGTGTTTGCTGTAATAGTTCGGGATGAGAATGCCAGTACCATCTTAGCTAGAACTTGGCTGGAATGTGCAATGGAGCCCATTCGTGCGGAAGCCAAAGCAGCGGTTTGTGCGATTAAATGTGTAGCCGAGCTGGGACTTAAAAATGTCTTATTTGAAGGGGTTGCTCAGCTTGTCTGTGAACCTTTAGCTGATTGGAGCCTTCATCCTGATTGGATCATAGAAGGACCTATCTTTGAAGGAAGAAACATCCTTGGCTTTTCTTTTGTTTTTTGGCATTTTGCTTTTGTTCATAGGGAAGCAAACTATGTTGCTCACAATCTTGCCCAATGGGCCATGCTTTGTAATTTTTCAGGGACAATCCCGGTTGATGAAGTTCCTCTTGCTGTTTTTGAGGAACACCATCAAGGGGGCTAATGGTTCCTTTCTTTGTATTCGGTTTTGTTGCTATATATTGTCTTTTCAGCAAAAAAAAAAAAATAGGACACAAGCAAATTTTAAAAAATTGCACATCGATACCTGATGAAAAGTATCCACAAAATATTGTGCTTGTGTGTCGAACACGACACGTTACATTTTCAGAAGTGTTCATAATTCCTATTTTATTTATTTATTTTATTTTTATAAACAAAAAAAAAAAAGAGTTTATTGGGTCGGGTCGACCTTAAAATGGACCAAAAAGGGTTGGAGGGAAAGTAGGGATATAGAGCGATTAACTAGTGGGGCCACAATTTCCAAACTAATTCCAATCTTAATGTAAAATTAAAGTTCTTATCTGTTTTCCACTGTCAACTTGAAATGATTCTCTCTCTAACAACCCCACCCTTTCTCTCACTATATCTATCTGTGTATGTATATACCTACTTTCTGCACATTCCATTCCTTATAAGACAAAAATCAATGGTCAGTTCCTCACTACATAGCCATTTCCCTTTAGTGTATATAGGCTCTACAAAGATCTCTCTTTATTAAATAAGAGGTCTCTGCTTTGTTGGTAAAATTTAATTTTTAAACACGATTTAACAGTCAAAACAGAATCTCTCTAACAAATAAATGATACTCGGTGAAGAATTTTCGTATATATATATGCGTGTATTAGTAGTAATTAATTAAAATTTGTGTTCATTCAGCTCATGAAATTTTTTTCCTATTTGCAAGAGAAGAATAGAATCAAACGTCTCCCAATTTGATTCTCTCCTGTTTTTTTTTTTTTTTTTCTTTTCTCTCAATTAATTGTTGCAGTATTTGAATCCACCAATTTCAATTTCATACAAGAGAAGTCCCCTGTCTCTCTCTCTAGAATCATCAAAATCTGACTAATAAGGGTTGTGCCTGTTAATTATTTATTATTTTCCGTTTTTCTCACGTGGGTCATGCGATTTCTTCTGTTTTGGGGCTATGTAGATGGAGGATGATGAAGAAGAGGACCCATGATCTCCCTCTCTCTCTCTCTCTCTCTCTCTCTCTCTCTCTCTATGTATATATGTGTGTATACATGGGTTTCATGATTAGAAGAAGTTTTAGATTATGGTGATGATGAGAGAGAGGAGAGACATTCGGCCAGTGCTGTTGAAATTTGGGGTGGCTTTGGCTCTCTCTTTTGGTGGGATTCTCTATTCTATTCTCAGAAACAAACGGATCAAACCCTCTCAATCTCCACCCTCTTCTCCTCCTTCAGGTTTGCTTATATATATATATGTGTGTGTGTGTAATTTTATTTATTATTTTTATGCCTTTTTAATCCTCCTTATATCATTCTTCATCTGGGTTTTTAATTTTAATTAAATTTGGCGTAAATTTTGGATTCAGATTGTGGGAATCAAGTTGATTCAGGAGGGGAAATAGCTGGGCTCAAATCCAGTTCTTGTGATACTGCTTCAATTGAACCAGAGAAACATGTAAGTTAATTAGACTACATCAATTTTATTTTTAATTATTCTATGTTCTAATATTGACTGATTCATGTTTTTCTGTAGATCCATGACAAATTCATGTGTATTTAGAATCTGTATTCTTAGTTGTTTTGTTTGGTTTTAATATTGATTGAGTTGAAAAATTCATGGACTTGATCACATACTTATATTGAAGTTATTATTGACTGGTTCATGTTTATTTTTTTCCCCCCCCTTTTTTTTTTTCCATAGGTCTTTGCAGATTCATGACAAATTCATGTGTATTTAGAATCTGTTTTCTTAGTTGCTTTGATTGGTTTTTAATATTGATGGAGTTGAAGAATTCAAGGACTTGATCATGCTTCTATAGAGAACCAAATGACCTATTTTTTTTTGTTTCTGGCTATTTTGTGTTTGATAGAATTCTTCTTTTGAGGAACTAGTTCGTAATTTATTTGATTTGGAGAAGTTTAATTTTGAGCAAAAAATAAACTAGAAGGGAAACTTTGGCACTTATATCCAATCTCTCATCAAATCAGTTGTAGCATTTGGCGATTGTGATTAAATGAATCAATTCTATTATCATATTTCACCTATCGTTAGCACGAGTCACTTAAATCGGTAGGCTAGAGACATTCTTCTTCCTTCATTCCTTTCTTTCTTTTCTTCTTATTTGTTTATTTAATATGTTAATTCTCTATAATAGCCGAGTTTGCGAAAATACCCTTTACTTGGAAAAAATTTGGGGAATTAATGCGCTAGTTAGTAAGGGAAAAAAGAGAGAAGAAAAAAAAAAAGAGGAAAACACTTTTCTTTGTTCGGTGTATTAGGAAGACAGTTTAGGAAAATATGAAGCAAATAAAAATATAAATCTGAATTTTGCGAGTGACTTCAATTCTCATTTTCTTGAGTTGATTTTATTTATTTATTTATAAAGCATAAAAAAAAAATACAAGTGAAAACACTACAGAAAAAGAGTTTTCCTTCTCTAAAGTCAACAAGGTTCAATTCTTTGACAAACCTCGACTTTTTTTCCTACAGGAAGGGTCATGTCTCTCAAAGATTATTACAGAGACTACCATCTCTGGTCTTTCTCCAAGCAGTAACAACAGTGGAGACAAAGACGGGTTTCTCTTACCTGAATTTCAAGAGCTTGTGAAGGAATTTGATTTTGCTTGTAATTCCCCGAGGAAAGATGTAGAAACACCCAAGTCAGATGTAGATTCTCCTAGAGGATATAAATTTGTTGAACATAATAATTATTACGAACAAGAGATCAAGAACTTGAAGAACATGGTAAAAATCCTTAGAGAGAGAGAGAGGAATCTCGAGATCCAATTGCTCGAGTATTATGGCCTGAAAGAGCAAGAAACCGCTGTCATGGAGCTCCAAAACAGGTTGAAGATAAACAATATGGAGGCTAAACTATTCACTCTCAAGATCGAGTCCTTACAGGCAGATAATAGAAGATTAGAGGCCCAAGTGGGTGATTACGCAAAAGTCGTGGCGGAGCTTGAGGCTTCAAGAGCGAGAATAAAGATTCTCAAGAAGAAACTTAGATTTGAAGCCGAACAGAACAAGGAACAGATCCTGACCCTTCAACAGAGAATCGCAAAATTGCAAGATCAAGAACTTAAGGACATTTCAAGTGATGTGGATATTCAATTGAAACTTCAAAAGTTCAAGGATTTGGAGGAGGAAGCAGAGGAATTGAGGAAGTCTAATCATAGTTTGAGGATGGAAAATTCTAGTTTGGCTCAAAGGTTAGAGTCCTCCCAAGTCCTTGCAACTTCGATTTTGGAAGATCAAGAGGTAATTAGTTCATATCGGTCAATTGTCTCTATAGCGTGTTATTGTAAAATTTATAAGCATTTATGCGGACGTTATCATATTTGTTTCTTATATGACCATTTCTATATTTTCTTGAAATGGTAAAATTCATGATTTAGGCATTATTTTAGATGAGCACAATTTTGACATTTGAAACTATAGTTCAAAGGTGGTATAAAAGCATGAATGCAATTATTACTTCTGTTACCTAAACTCTCCTATTACCCCCAAGTACCCGATCCCCATGTCCAACCCCCGTACCCAATTCGGACACTTGGATCCTCCACAGGTGATGTTGAAAAAGGTAAGAAGAAACTCAAAATTGTGGGCAAAGAGATTTCTAACTATTGATATTAAGAAACATAATATGTTTATACATTCAGAAGGTGTCCGCATACCCGTATCCAACATTTAGACATATGTCCCCGGATCCTAAGATTTGGATTTAGAGGAGGTCCGACACCTAGATACACACCCGCACCTGACACCCATACCCAAGGAATAGATTATTACATTCAATGATGCCCAAACTGGCCCTTCTAGATTGTAAGCATGATTGTAAACATGCCCAAGCAGGCCCTTCTAGAAAGACAAAATTCATGATTGTAAGCATCATTTTAGATGTGTATAATTTTTATAAATGGAACTATCTAACATCACCATTCTTCTTAGTTCAATGCTGTGTAAAAGCGTGAATGCATTTTTTAGATTCAAGGATGCCTAAACAGGCCCTTCGTTGTTTTCATTATTTCACTATATTTGGATTCATGGGTGTGTTATGTTTCAGGCAGAAGTTTTGAAGCAGGAAACTCGCCATTTAAGACAAGAAAATGACGAGTTATCAAAGGAAATTGAGCAACTCCGAGCGGATCGATGCACAGATGCCGAAGAACTAGTGTATCTCAAATGGATAAACGCTTGCTTACGTTATGAACTCCGAAATTTTCAGCCTGGACCTGGTAAAACCGTTGCTAGAGACCTTAGCAAAACCTTAAGCCCCAAGTCCGAGGAGAAAGCTAAGCAACTAATCCTCGATTATGCAAATAAAGAAGGCTCGGGGGAGAAGGGTATAAACGTAACTGACTTTGATTCCGACCGGTGGTCGTCCTCCCAAGCTTCGTATCTCACAGACTCCGGTGAGTGTGATGATTCATCCCTTGATAATTCATCTGCCAACAAAACCAATAATTCGAGCAAAACAAAATTTTTCGGAAAGCTTCGGAGACTATTACGAGGAAAAGAACATCATCACGATCATCCTCATGATCATCATAGTCGAGATTCATCGTTGGAAACTACTGCGTCTATGGAAGATATGGTGTGTATCTATACGGGTGATTCTCTTTCAGCAGGAACAGATAGGCCTGGTTTGTCTCAGAGTTCATCTAGACATTCTTCTTTGGATCTCCAAAGATTGAGGAGTGTAAAGTTTGAGGATATGAAGGATTTGGAAAGTTTACGCAGAAACAGCGATGTGGGTTCTTCGTGTGTGTATAAAAGAATTGGTTCGGTAAGAGAAGGTATTAAAGAGTCTCCCCTAGAAAATCAAATTGATGAAGAATCAGAAACTGATAAGAGATCTGAATTGTTGAAATTTGCTGAAGTTTTGAGGGATTCTCGAGCTACAACATCGAAGTTTCGAAGGAGATCAGCTTCATATAGGTCATTTTGATAATTTTATAGATTCGTAAAGAAGTTTATTTACATTTAGGGTAAATTACATTTTGCACCTTTTGTATTTTACACTCGGTGGCATTTTGTCCCCTATAGTTTAAAAGTTGATCCATTAGACCCTGAAGTTTTTAGTTTGTGTCAATTTGCACCTTTTGTCAAAATTCTATCAACAATTTTGTCACAAAAATGACAATCCATTAAAATTTGTCAGAATTTGTTCAACATTTCTGGCAGAAGGTGCAAACTGACACAAAATAGAAACTTGAGGGTCTAATGTGTCAACTTTTAAACTATGGGGGCAAAGTGTCACCGATTGTAAACTATAATGGTGCAAAGTGTAAGGATATACCCTTATATTTATGTAGGTTTATACTCGATCATACTTGAATGTACCATACATACAGTTAGGATTTTTGCTCAGACAAGGAAAAGTAAAACAAGAAAACACAAAGTTATAAGTCAGAAACTAGTTTTGCAAAATAAGGAAGCATTTCCTTGTCAATAGGGGATTGTTTGGCAGTAGCATTGTATTTAGTGGTCATTAGATAAAAGTCCCTTTATGAAATGCTTTTTCTGAGCCTTTTTTAGGGTGTTTACGCCTGACTTTGTTCGTCGTCATTTTCTAGTGCTCCGTTTGATTTGCGGATTTACATAACGAAAAACGAATGGGAAAGAGAAATGGAAGGAAAAAAAATCGTTTCCTTGCGCTTCTGCACAGGTTTAAAACAAGTTTGTTGTTAAACCAGCATGATATTGATTTTTATAGAAACCAAGTAAAAAAAGAAAAAAACGGAGAGATCTTGAGTGCACTCACTAAACTTCTCAATGCATCCGCGTGTACAATTGTACATGCCTAAATGTGGGTGCATAGAAGATGAGATCACTTCCATACATTTCCTTGGTTTGGTGCTGTTCCCTCTCACAAAAGTGAGTCCCAGGTTTAAAAACTAATTTTAAATTATTATTATTATTATTATTATTATTATTAATTTTTTTTTTTCTAGGATCCACTTCTGTGAGAGGGGAACAACACAAAAGGACCAATGGAATGTATGAAAGTGTTGTCCAGAGAAAATAGGGTGGGTGTATTTAGCAACTGTTAAAAAAGGTGAAATTGAACATGATCCTATTTCATACATTCCCAAACAAAACCCGTAGTCTTCTAAATACCGGACAATCTTTTAGACCTAATAAAACACACAAAATAGCAGCGGAAGGTACTAACATACTAACACATTGTACAAACATAGAGAACACAAACTCATCCTATGAGGTATCAGCCTTGGAGAATGAATGATTCAGAAAGGACTTGATTAGCAGCCTCAGAGGGATGGACACCATCCCAAAACGCATATTGAGTGGCATTGGCACAAGTTATATGTGACTTTGGATTGCACAAGAACACTGCTGGCTTCCCTTTCCCTGCTCCACAGCAACCTTTCCTTGCTTCCACAAAACCTACAAAGAAGAATAACAATACAACATATACTAATAGGAGTAACAACTTCAATATTTAGGCTCCCTTTCGTTTGCAGATTTCAAGATAGAAAAAGGAAAATGGCGGGGAAAAATTCGAACATTTAATTTATTCTTCACCATGTTTTATTTTCTTTCTTATTTTTCTCACTGTTTTTCTTGTTAACCAAATGAAAAAAGTGGTTTCCTCAGGATCTGTTTTGATTTGAAGATTGGAATAGGAAAAGAGAACGGAAAGAAAAATAGGAAACAAGACTATGTTCCTAATTTTTTTCTCTAGATTAAATAACATTGGAATTTTAAATTTTCAAAATATAAAAGTGACTCAAGAAAAGAAGAAGGGAAGTGACTCACAAAATTCAGAGTTTCTATTTTCTTTTCCTTCCTATTTTTCTCGTTGTTTCCCTTATTAACCGAAAAAAAGGTGTTTTCCTCATCGTTTCTTTTCCTCACTCACTGAATCCATAGACCGAACAAAGCCCCATTGTGTTTTTCCCCCTTACTAAATCCATGAACAAAACCAAATTTTACACCATACCAAAATTGAAAATAGGGTTTAATACCGAAAAGCGCTTCAGTGCTGTGTACTGAGTGCTGTTCAAACTGTTATACACAGTTTGAACAGTAAAACTGCTTGTGTAAAAGCAGTTTTTTAAAAGCAGTTTTACTGTTCAAACTGTGTGTATGACAGTTTGAACAGCACTCAGTGCACAGTATTGAATTGCTTTCCTTTAATACCATATTTTGAAGGAGTCTTGATGAGGTCATAGAGGGGTGTGAAAGTGTCAAAGATAACAAGCTTTAAGGCTAGGAAGTTGCTTTTGGAGATTGGCTGTCGTTGAGTTGATCTTCGTATTGAACACAAGTGCATCTCTGTTGATCCTTGAAATGCAACCCTTCTCACGAAGTCCAAACAAAGTCATAGCTGCAGGAAAGCAACCCAATGGTGCTAGTGAAGTCACCCCAATTCTTCTGGCTCCCAACCCATACAATTCCTGTTTTATCAAGCAAACCAACCAATACTTATTTTTATTATTTAGGCTGTCTTGGTCACTCAAATTCAAAATTTTGAATTTATTTCCAATTATGTTTTCTTGTTCTTTGTACTTTCCTCGCTATTTTCCTTGCTAAACAAACAAAGAAAAACGTTTTCCCTAGTGTTTTCCTCTTTCCCTCTTTAAATCCATTAAGCACTAGAGCTGTCATGAGCTTCCAAGATCTTTGATCTCCCTCCTCTCCACACCTCTCCTTCCTTCCCCTCTTCCCTCAAACCAAATATTAGTGTTTTTCCTCGTGTGTTTCCTCCATGCTTAATATGAAGGAAATTGACTCAAAACTTTTAAAAATTTAGATTTAAACTTTTCTTGTATTTTCTTTTCCTTTCTGTTCTCCTCACCGTTTTTCTTACTAACCAAAGAAAAGTCCCCCCCCCCCCCCCCCCCCCTATATGTGATAAATTTGTCCAGCAAATAAGAAAGTGCCACGAAGGATTCAATGTGGCAAGGTAGTTAGCTGAGTGGAATTGACGTGGGGGCAGTTATTAGCAGTTTTTCCATTTCATTCTGTTTAAAAGAGTAAACTGCTAAGGGACACGTGTTGATTATTGAAGATTAACTGAAGACATGTGTCAACTTAAGGCAGTACCACGTGTTTGAAGCAGTTATCAGTTGGAAGAAGAGGGAACATTCGAACAGAGATTACTGTGCAGCCTCAATGATTATAAATAGAGGAAGTCTGTGATCAAAGGGGGATCTCTCGATCAACATTAACCAATACACCTCTACATCTTTACAAACATTGTAATTTTATCAGTACTTTTATAGTTCGAATTAGGACACCTTCGAAGTTATCTTCAAGGTTAGATTGTAATTTGTTTTACTTAATAGAATAGTCTGTTACTTTACTATTTCCTTTTACTTTACTATTTTTCATAGGAGTAGTTATACATTATCTAGTTCGAAGTGATTCAATTAGTCATATCTTTACACGTTTGAAGTCCTTGTTAAGGCATCGAACGTCACCACAATCTCTCTAGTGAGGCGCAATTTGGATACTTATCAAATCACACACATTGGCAACTTGCTTCCTAGCACGCTCGCACTTATATAATTCCACTTATATCCTTAGAGGAATTTTCCAACCAAACATTTTTGGCATGCCTGGTGGGACGCTAGTGTCAAAAGATGACAAGCAGGAACCTTCAAAGCAATAGGTCCATGGATAACACCAATACTGGTGTCAATAATGCTGAAACTGGTGGATCTCCACACCAAGATCCACAAAGCAGCAATACTGGGAATCACGTAAACAATGAAAACCCAGTAATAGGAGTTTAAAATTTGAACCCAAATCCAAGCAATGAAAATGTGGGTTCAGGAATTCAACATGATTTGGTGAATCAATTGACACCAGTGTTCGATCATTTGGGAAATATGATTCAAAGCGTTAATAATCTGATTACTTCCCTTAATAATAACATACCACATTTTCCACCAATAATGGTGTCAAGTGGTAATCCTTCTGTGACTAGACAGAATGGAAGAGATCATTCTCATGGCTTATTTCAGCCAAAACTTTCAATTCAAGCAAATGAGCCTCCCTTTAGGCCTAATTCACAAGAAAGTTTCTATATGCCTACCCCTAATCCTACTACTTCAATGTTCGAAGGGACTCAAGGATATCATATAGGACATGGTCAAGATCAGATCTACAGACCAATGAATGTCGAAGAACCTAGGCCTAGGGTAAACATAATAGGCCAAAATAGGAGAGTAAATAACAATCCTATATTCGAGCCAGACCCTACTGGGATAGGAGTGGGTCGAAGGAATGAAAATCCTAGAACGGTGGATAATGTTCTCCAACCACCTCTAATACCAACAATGAACCCTCCTATGGGTCAACTAGGTCATCAACAACCACCTAACATGGTTGATAGAAATGGCATAATCAATCTAATTCATGAAGTTTGTAGACCCATGGCTCGGGGGTACAAACTACAGCATACATGAAGCCTTATCCTGACTGGATTGATAGGATTGAATTCCATAGGGGATTCAAGTTCCCCACCTTTACTATGTTTGCTGGAGATGAGAGTCAATCTATAGTTGAATATATAGCCAAATTTATCAGTTAGTGTGCTGATGCAGGAAATAATGAATATCTTAGACTTCGTTTATTTCCTAATTCATTAACAGATACAACATTCACATGGTTTATCAATTTGGCCCCTAATTTCGATCCATAATTGGACATAAATGGAAGAATACTTCCATACTCAATTTTTCCAGACAGAACCAGAAGTGTCTATGGCTGATTTAGCCAGACTTTGTCAAAAACCTGATGAAAAGGCAACCCAGTTCATAAATAGGTTCAAGAGGGCTAGAACAAAGTGTAAAATCATTCTGCCAGAGCCTGAATTTGTTAAACTGGCTCAAAATGATCTCGAATTTAGACTTTGAAAGAAGTTTGATGCATTAGAATTTAGAGAACTTGTTGAATTAACTGCTCGAGTCTCTAGATATGAAACCTTGTTGGAAGAAGAAATGAAAGGAATGCTTCTTCACTAAAAACGTATTATAAAGATCCTAATTATGAGATAGATGCTACAGAAATAATAGGGAAAGAGCCTTTCACGTGTAAAAGTCTTGTGAAGAAAAATATTTCTGCTGAAGTGTATAAATCTAAAGGATCATTCAAAAAGTATTCATTCGATGTCTATAAACTTGATGAAATTTTTGATCATTTATTAGAAGGAAATATAATCAAATTATCTGATGAGACAAAATTACCTTCTAATGATGAATTAAAAGGTAAAAAATATTGCAAGTGGCATAATTCCTGGATTCACTCAACTAATAATTGTACTATTTTTCGAAACAGGATTCAAGATCTGATCAAGAAAGGGAAGTTGAAGTTCCCTGAAAAACAAATGGGGGTTGATGAGGATCCATTCCCAGCAGTGCAAGAAGTCTCCATTAATGTCCATAACATTTCCCTCGAAACTCTTGTCAAAGAAAGGAAAAATGCAAAGGAAGAGGATCAAAAGAAAAGGCTCGAAGATGTAACAAAGAAGGGTTCTGAATTTTCCATTTTCAACCAGGAGTATGCAAAAAACTTATGCATTGGTTGTGGGAAAAGATATGCTGAGATCTATGATGAAAGGGTTGGGGTTAAAACAGGCAGAAAGAACAAACAACCTTCATTCGAATAAAAGAGGGTGAATACTTCGTATGAACCTCCATTTCAGCCAATCATGAATGCTGGGAGAGGAAATTTAAAGGTCCAATTTATCAAGCTTCGATGTACGCTGAACCAATGACAGCAAAGTATTCTCCAAAACCAATGGCTCATTTCAAAGCCAATTACTCGAGGAATTTTTATGCTGGTAATTCTGTTCGACCATTAAGGAACATGCAATATGTGAGGCCAGGTATATCTTATGCACCAAAGAAGTATCACATGGTGCAAAGAGAAAGGTAAGCCCAATTCATTCCATCAAAACTAGTACCAGCCAACGTGGTACAAGCTAAGATGAGTATGGCAACTTCGAATGTACCACCAAATGTTGGTGAAACATCACAATCAGATATGCCTGTATTAGTGCCAGGACTACCAAATTAGTTTGTCATGCAAGATGATAGGGTTAAAGATATAATAGATCAACAAGGGTCTCAAAACAAAAATAGGATGATGAAACCTCCATAGGTTTAGAAGAATACTTGGCGTGTGGTTTAGCATCCTAAAGAAAAGAACAAAAAAAATGGTTCCCTTGATAAATAGGACTCAACAAAGAAGACTTCAGAGGATGTATACTATGTGGAAAAAATTTTCCAACATAAATACTCAAGGCCAAGAGTTGGAAAATAGGAATGAAAAAGATTTTGGTAGTACTTCGAAGCCAAATTCTAGATTTGATCGTAACATTAAAGAAGACAATGACACTATGTCTGAGGAGAGTATCCTTAAGGCCAAGGTTATAGAATTAGAAAAGGCCATGAGTATTGATGAAGTAGATGAAGAAATGACAGCGATCTAATCCCAAAATTGGGAAATGCTGATATTAAACTCAATGATGAAATTGTCAAGAGTGAGAATATACGCATCCAGTTTGGCACATTTCTAGAACAAATGGAAGTTAATATTGCCACTTTTACATTACCAAAGGTTTTCGAAGCAAAAGAAGACTAACAAATGGATGAAGAAATGGAAATGGAAGCATCTACTGAAGATGTTTCTGAGGTAAATCTTCCTAATTCATTTTTAGTGATTGTAATTTCGTATATTCATTTGAAGAACCATCATCAGAAATGACTAAGCACCTCAAACCACTATATATAAGAGCTTGTTTAAATGGGGTCCTTTTAAACAAAGTATTGGTTGATAATGGTGCTGCTGTCAATATTATTCCTCAAAGTACTTTGAGAAAAATTAATAAACAAGACTCAAGGTTAATACAGACTCACATTATGATATCAGGCTTCACCGGTGATAAGAAAAATACCAAAGGAGTGATACCTATTGAACTATAGTAGGTTCGAATAAATCTAAAACTGCTTTCTTTGTAGTAGACGCTAGTCCTAGTTATCATGCCTTACTAGGAAGAGATTGGATTCATGCTAATCGATGAGTTCCTTCTTCGATGCATCAGAAATTGTTGCTTGTGAAGGAAAATTGTGAAATCGAACTAGTGAAGGCTGATACTCATTATAGTTCTAATTATATCAAGAGAATGTCAAACCAATTGACATTAAAGAATCAAAAGATGAATCCCTAGAGGAGAATTGGGACATTTTGGCTGATATGCCATTTGGTTCTTTGGAACCATTAGATGATGACAAGGTAATCTAATGACTCATACATCTATAGAGATAGAAGATGTAGAAGAGACCATTCGACTGGTCTTACAAAAACTAATAGTTGAAAATTTAAAATCAAGAATTGAAAAGGATTCGACCATGAATTGGTCAATTATGTCTTTGAAAAAGATCCTCAAGATTTGAAAGATGTTGGCAAGGAAGAATTGTCTGTAATGCCAGAAAATTCTATACAAGAGGAGTCACAAGATCCTTTATTAGAGATTAATTTAGGATCAGAACAACAAAAAAGAGTTACTTATTTAAGTTCTAAACTTGTAAAATGTGACCAGTATAAACTGGTCGAATTATTAAAAGAATTTTGAGACTATTTTGCTTGGGATTATGATGAATTACCAGGACTCGAAAGAAGTTTGGTGGAGCAAAAATTGCCTATCAAAGCTGATTATAAACCAGTAAAATAACAGCCTCGAAGGATGACACCAGAAGTCACCATGAAGATTAAAGAAGAAATCGAAAGGTTGCTTAAGGAAGGTTTCATTAGAACTGCTAGGTACGTTGAATGGCTTTCAAATGTTGTTCCAGTTATGAAGAAAAAAGGTAAATTAAGAGTCTGTATTGATTACAGAAATCTTAATCTGGTCACACCTAAGGATGAATATCCTATGCCAATAGTTGATTTATTAATTGATAGATCTGCTGGAAATACTATAATGTCTATGATGGATGGTCACTCAGGATATAATCAAATATGCATTACTGAGTAAGACATTCATAAAACTGCCTTTAGGTGTCCAGGGAATATAGGTACATTCGAGTGGGTACAAATGTCTTTGGTCTGAAAAATGCAGGGGCTACTTACCGGAGAGCTGTGGATGTTATTTTTCATGATATGATTGGAACATTTTTAGAATGTTATATAGATGACATAATTGTTAAGTCAAAATCATTTGATGATCATCTAATACACATGAGATTAGCATTCGAAAGAATGATTTCAAACTCAAATTAAATCCATTAAAATGTGCTTTTGGAGTTAGCACTGGAAATTTTCTGGGGTATTTGGTTCATGAAAAAGGAATTCAGGTGGATAAGAATAAAGCTCAAGCAATAATCCAAAGTAAACCCCCTTTGACCAAAAAGGAATAGCAAAGATTCTTAGGACAGGTTAATTTCATTTGAAGGTTCATTTCCAATACTGCTGAAAGAACTCTGATATTCTCTCATTTGTTGAAATTGAAGGATCATGAAGAATTAAAGTGGGAAGATAAACACCAAGTTGCCTTTCAAGCCTTGAAGGATTATTTGGTGAAGCCACCAGTGTTAATGCCTCTAAGAAAGGACAGACCTATGAAATTATATATCTCAGCAGCAGAAGCATCAATTGGGTCTTATTAGCCCAGGATAATGATGATAAAACAGATCAAGTAGGTTCTTAAATCCTACCGAATGCAAGTATTCCTTTATGAAAAACTATGCTTATCTTTGTATTTTGCAGTAATGAAATTAAGATATTATCTCTTTCCCACTGAAGTCTATGTTATTCTAAGTTTGATCTAATTAAATATATGTTGACTCGACCTATTTTAAGGAATCGAATTGGTAAATGGATTTTGACTCTATCAGAATTCTGTTTATTGTATGTACCACAAAAGGCAGTGAAAGGGCAGGCCTTAGCAGAATTTTTGGCTGATCACCCAAATTACCTTGAAACAGAGGAAAATGATGAAATTAGACATATAACTATTAGTCCATGGAAATTATGTTCGATGATTCAAAAACTGAATTTGTTGCAGGTATTGGGTTCATTATTGAATCACCTGAGAGGATTAAAACCAAATATGGTTTTAAACTTGATTCAACTCAATGTACTAATAATCAAGTTGAGTATGAAGCTCTAATAATGGGCCTTGAGACTCTTTTAGACCTTAAAGCATCGTTTATAGATGTTTTTGGGGATTCCCAATTAGTTATAAATCATATGAATGGGGAATATAAGTGTATGAGTAGTGCTCTAAAGGTATATTATGACACTACAATAGAATTATTATCCAAATTTGATATTGTAAACCTCTTACATATTCCTAGAAGCTTTAATGAAAAAACCAATGATATGGCTCAAAAGGGATCATGATTTAGAGCAAGTAACGAAGATATTGAGATGGAACAAGTTACTTATAAGAATTGTTACCAATATTGGTGAATAGGTTACCTCTTGTTAACATCTCAAATGTCAAAATTCATAATGATTGGAAAAAACCAATCATAGATTATCTTTCAGGAGTAGATGAAAATCCTAGTCAAAGCATAAGATTAAAATCTATTAATTATATTATGCATAGTGGCAGATTGTTCAAAAGAGGAAGTGATGGATTACTGCTCGAATGCTTAAGTGATCTCGAAGGAATTGAGGCTATAGCTCAAATTCATGAAGGATTATGTGGTGCTCACCAATCTGGGATTAAAATGAGATGGTTACTTCGAAGACATAGCAATTACTGGCCATCAATCTTGAAAGATTGTATTGAATTTGCCAAAGGATATCAAGAATGTAAAAAACATGGTCCTTTGAAACATTTACCAACTGTTGATCTTCAATATGTGGTAAAACCTTGGCCTTTTAGAGGATGGGCTATTGATGTGATAGGAAAAATTAATCCTTCTTCTGGTCATGGATTCATTATTTTAGCTATAGATTATTTCACCAAATGGGTAGAAGTAGAACCCATGCAAACTGTGACTCAAGCATGAGTTATCAAATTTTTAAAAAACATAGTCTATAGATTTGGTATCCCTCAAACCATTGTATCTGACAATGCATCTATATTCGAAGGAGATGTGGCCGCATTTGCAAGTAAATTGGGAATTACAATGTCAAAATCAACTCCATATTTTGCACAATCTAATGGCCAGGCTAAAGCAACTAATAAAATCATAAAAGAAAATATGGCTAAAGTCATAAAAAAATAATCCAAGAATGTGGCATGAGATTTTGCCAGAAGTTCTGTGGGCACATAGAACTTCGAAGCGGACAAGTACAGGGGTATCTCCATATGCTTTAACTTTTGGTCCTGAGGCAGTTTTGCCTATTGAAATAAAAGTTAATTCTCTTCGAATTATGAAGCAGAATCACTTATCCTTGGATGACTATCAAACATCAATGGCTATTGAATTAGAAGACATTGATGTGGAAAGAGTCAAGGCTCTTAATATTATCCTGATACAAAAGAAAATAACAGCAAAATGATATAATAAAAAAGTTCAACCAAGAACCTTCGATGAGGGAGATTTGGTTTGGAAAACTATTTTGCCTATTGGGTTTAAGGATCCAAAATATGGGAAATGGTCCCCTAAATGGGAAGGTCCATTCCAAATCCACAAAGTCTTTAAAGGTAGATTTTACCATTTGAAGAATTTAAGTGGTTACATACACGTAAGAAAGATTAATGACAGATTTCTCAAACAATACTATCCAACTGTTTGGGAAGCAAGAAATCTAAAATGAGATGTAACATTAAAAAATAAGACCATGTATTTCACATTCGAAGTAATTGCAAAACCAGATTTTAGTGAATTACAAAGTCCTATTGGTATACTCCTTTATACCAATTTACCTATGAACTGAGCCTTTAATCTAAAATTGTCCCAAGACCTAGTATACAGTTTTGATTGACTAAGAATGAATTTTTGACTAGAGATTGATTCTTGGTTCTTTAAAGGCTTAGACTCAAACTCTGTCTTCAAAACCAGAAGCTTTGCTCGAACATCTTCTTGATTAGTCTTCAAAGCATTCAGTTCAGTGTCTACAAGCTCGAGTTTCTTTAAGAGACTCTCTCCTTTCACATAAAGCTTATCAATAGCAGTGGCATTAGCATTGAATTCTTCCAGCATTTGGTCCATTGCAAGAGTCTTTTCTGTGGTGTACTCCATGTCAATATCCAACTGTTTCCTTTCTTTAATGACTTTTCAAGAAGAAAGCAGTTGAAATCAAAGGTTGACATAAGCTATGAAATTGCTTCTTTGTCTGGGATAGAAATGTCTGAACTGTCTAGCATGAATTGATTCAAAATTTTTAAAGCTCTTTGTACTTCTTTATCTTCAAAAACTTCGAATTGAATTTTGCTAAAAAGCCTTAGTGTAGCACTGCTATTATGGGTTCCATCGAAGGCACTTTTGGCTTACTTTGACCTTTTATTTGTTGAAAAAATTCTTGAAATCAGTTTGAGCAGTGTCTTCTATCTTCAAAACATATTTCAGACTGTCCTTGAATTCCTGTACCTCCTCAAGTGTGAGATTTGGAGGGAGAGATATTTGGAATTCCCCAGAGCTTGAGGGACTTGAAGCAGCTTGAGATTCAAATGGATCTTGTTCCATGGCAGCTTCAGGATCAGAACTTGTACTGACCTTCGAAGGACCAGCTTCAGCTTCAGCAACAGGATCAGTCTGATCAAACAAAGAAATGAACAGTTATTTATAACCTGTTTTTGAGGAAGGATGGAAACATGTAGGATACTATGAAATTTTCAATGACTTACAATTGGTTGCTATTCAAGCAGTAAAAGTTGAATGTCCTGTGAAGGAGATTTTTGAATCTCTGAAATCATAGGACTATGAGGTTCTGTTTGTGGGATTATTGGAGCAGGCTCAGGTTCAGGTTCAACTTTCGAAATGGGAACTGCTTGAATGGGAGTTCCCCAATGATCTTCGAACCAGCAGCTGCTTCAGTAGTTGTCTTGGCTTTCTTCTTTCGAACAAGTTGTATGGCAGGGCTCGAGTGTTCTTCTTCTTTATCAGATTCTTTGCTTACAACTACTTGAGGATGACTCTCTGATGGAAGAATTAATCTTCTCTTAGGTCTAAAAATTAGAGGAGCAGGGGCTAAAACCTTTGAAGAAGCCAGAAGATGAGGTGCAACCTTCGAAGACTTAGGTTGTGGTTGAGAGGAAGAACCTTCACCAATTGTTTTCCCTATGTTGAAGAATTTAGACAACATTAATTAGAAAACCTTTTTCATTATTCAAAAGAAAGGTGATTGAATTGGTAAACTATTTACCTTCTGTCTTCGAGTCAAGATGCCTCAAGAGATGGCTCTTGTCCATTGATGTTGCCATCAAATTTTCCCACCAGCTTAAGAAAGCAGGGGTGCAAGTTGTGAATACTGGCAAAGAAGTGAACTCCAAGTTGCTAACTTTGTTATGATAAACTGCTAAAGCAACAATTACCACTGATTCTAGTACTCTCGAAGTAGTTTTATAAGCCATGAATGTATTGGCTTGACTTTTAATTGGGAAAGGAATTGATCGAGTAAGACCAAATTGTCTCGAAAATTGATTTTTGAGGTAGAGCTCACCATAAGATTTAGTAATGAGAGTGTTCCCAAAAAATAAATCTCTACTGATCAAAAAGCTTCCCCATGCAGCTTTCAATTCGATTGCATTTGCTGTTCTATCCAGAATATAACACAGCCACAAAGGGGAAAGAGGAGTTTTGTCCTTAGGATTATAGAGGACAGAGAAAGGTTGGAATAGGTCATTTGACCTTTACTGTAGAAAGGTCAAAGAAGAAAGAAAGTGAGTCTCTGAAAGATAGTTCAGCATCTGGTAACAGAGCAAAGAAAAGTCCATGAGGGACAAAATTTTCTTTAGGTCCTAAATTGTGAATTTCTGGGAAATAGGTATAAAGCCATAGTTGTAGAATCCAGAAAGGACCACCTTGATTTGGAAGAAAGGGGTCATAACACAAATCAGAGAAAGACCTATATAGAGATCCTAGTACAAAAGGAGCCAAAGCTAGTCTTCGAACAGTAGCTAGAGCCTTGGCAATGTTAGAAAATTCGAGGACTACTCTTTGGGAAGAGGTACAGAACAAGTTCTTCGAAAGCCAATAGAGAAGAAAACAGTAGTACTCTGTGTCTGATACCTCTCCTGATTACTTTTTTTTATTTATGAAAAGTCATAAAATTGGTGTATCCTAGGGACTTAGGATTAGCTTAAATTGGGGGACTATCAGATTCCACCATATATGAATGGCATCTTCCCCATGAGATGGAAACCCTATAGGTGATAAATATCCAAGACAGTTGGCCCTATTTGTCATGCCCCGACGTAGCATAAATAAGGAAAGCGTTTAATTTCCTTTATGGACCCGTAGGTCGTGACAGTTTGAAGGATCGATTCCGTCCCAAACGTCAACAACAAAAACATAATAATCAGAGCAGAGCAGAGCAATCAAGGCTTACAACTATTTTTCTAATTTATTACATATTACCACTCTGGGTCAGCTAAGGCACAAAGCCGCCTTTAAACAAAACAATATCTATAGTCCATTACAGTCATCCTTATTACAGAACAATTTATAACTTAAAACATATAAAAGTAAGTTCTCTTTCCAGAATTTATAACTTAAAACATATAAAAGTAAGTTCTCAGTTTACGGAGTCGTATGGTCCAGCAATATCATAACCTAAAAAGCCTAGACACGAATGTCCAGGACGCATCAACGCCGTCAGCTTCAAGAAACTGGTGAGTATTAAAAACATAATTTTGAATGTAACACATACTCATTTACCATTTTCCAATTCCCATTTAATTCAACAAGTTTATATTAAAGTAAAGAGTTCATTTTAGAAAACAACCACAATATCATTTGAAAGATATAATATATATGTGATCGTGTATGAAAACAATGCACCATCTCATCTTACCGACTCTTTTCTCTCGACAAACACAACAACCCACTATCTCACACCAGTATCCTTGTAATACTCCGATAGCCACACTTTAGCACAGGGGTGCCAGGGAATGTCCAGTTTGCCTCACACTTTGGTCCGGGGTACCAGGGTGTGTCCAATGCCTCACACTTTAGTACCTAATCCGCCTCGCAAATACCGGAGGAAACCTCACGTAGTATCCAGACTCGGGTACCAGGGAGTGTCCGTAGGCCACACTTTAGCACTACTATGGGTGCCAGGGAATGTCCAAGTTCGGCGTCACACACTTTAACGCTACCATGGGCATCAGGGAGTGTCCAGTTTTGCCATCGTCGCATTACAAGGATACTCTCACCGCAATCTCAACACGTCACACTTAGGTACTCACTTACCAAGGAGTGTCCATAACACAATCTCAACCACACACTCTATACCACACTGACCATTACTCTTTTCCACACTGACTACTACCCCCATACATGCACAACAGACTCCATATGAATGTCATGAAACTTTAAACATAAAGTAAATTACTAAAATATAGAAACAACGTGCGTACAGGGATTGATAAGTCGTAATACATCGTTTTAATCGTCCAAACATAACCAAATAGGATTTTGTTTTAGTTAATTTCCCAAACAGAGCTTTAAAAGTTCATAAATCATCACCAAACAGTTCCTTAACGTAAAACAAGCAAAAACCTGAAACTGTCCAAAGCCGCGCTCGCGGGCCGCTCGCGCGGGCCGCTTGGGCGATATGCCCAATTTTCCTTTTCTTTTTAAAACTTTTCTTTCTGTTTGAAACTAGCCACCTCGCTCGCGCGGGCCGCTCACACGAAGGGTCGCTCGCGCGGGCCGCTCGCGCGATCTGCCTAATTTTTATTTTTCTTATTAAGATCTTTTCTATCTGCCTGAAACCACACGGCTCGCGTGTGTGGGCCGCTCGCGCGGGCCGCTCACGCGACCCTCGCTCGCGCGATCGCTCACGCGAGTTTCAGCAGTGTCTTCGTCTTCCTCGCTGGTTTTCCCCTGTTTCAGAAATTAAGGGGTCTTTTGACCCATTTTCGAAAACTGAAGTATATATAACATATCATATATGGATTTCTTCGGTTTTTAACAAGGACTAAGAATCTACGACCAATTTAACGTGAATCGATCTGTAACTCTAGAATTTTACGAAAAATCGAGAGTTGACGGAAACTTCGTTTTACTCATACGTCGCGATACGAACAAATCAAGCTCTAATATTACAATCGTATACTCTACATACCATAATATTTCATATTGCATTCAGAAAACGAATTTTGGTTAAGTTTGAAAAATCTTGATTTCAAGCTATGAAACTTCAAACGTATGATCATCAATGGAGATTTCAAAATTACACAAGCACAAAAGAAATTAAAGCATGAATTACATTCTGAGTGAGTTATAAATACTCACTGTGATTAGAGATTGAAGTGTGTGTTGAGAAAGATAAGATTAAACAAGAGAACTCCAAGCTTCCAATTTCAAGCTATGGTGAAGGGGAGCTTTCTTTGACTAAAATTTTCAGTAACCAGCTCTCAAGACTCTCACTCTTTCTCTGTATAATAGCTTTGAAAACCCAGATGTGTGTGTGTGTGTGATGAAGAGTGAGGTGTATAAATAGAATGGCAAGTTGGAGAACTTAGGCCCCAAGTCCTGTGATATTCACTCAACAAAATCCATTTTCTCTAATTACTCATAATGCACAGATATACATACGTATATACACATTACACAGATAGATTACTCTACAGATGTATTAAGAGTCAAGTATAGGCTAGTAAGGGGCAAGCTTAGGTTGTTTGGCAATTCCAACTTATGGCATAACAATACACACACACACACAAAGCATTGCCAAACTAGGCCTAAGTCAATGATTAGTTGCGATAAATAGAAATAAAGTACAAGTCACTTCATGCTTTACATCACTTCCAAAATCTGTGGATGTTCCATGCGGTACGGACAGTTTTGAAAGTAAATTGGTATTTTCACAGCGCGGTGTTTACCACAAAATACAGAAAATTCATTTTAACCTCAGAAATAGTTTTCTGGTTTTATAAAAATACTGATTGAGTCAAGAGCAAACATTTCCACCGTTTTGAAATATAGTTTTAAAATTTAACACAGGTACTTCTAAATTTATAAAAATTACAGTTTGGTCCCAATAATGATTTTAATGTGAAATAAAACTAATAACAAGGTTTAACACATGAATATAGAAATTAAATAAAAGTAGGCAATCCCAATTAAATTTTAAATGTGACAAATGAAATTACACTATATTAAATATGGACATGAATTTTAAATTAAATGGAAATGTAGGTTGTTACACTATTGGACCAAAACGAAGTTGGAAATGGTTGAAAATAGGATTCCAGAAGCTTAAAGCACCAGCAAGTAGGTTGGGACTGGCTTCGATGGGGTATTTTGAATGGTCGACGGCATGGTAAATCCCTGTGGTGATCAGGGTTTCTCTCTTTTTGTCTAAGATTCTCTCTACCCATTCTGGCCAGTCTTTTCCAGGTTTGGACCAGTGTCAAAATTTTAATTCATTCCTTGGAATGGGAATTTCCTGTTGGTATGCTAGGTGTTGTTGTCCTAACCTAGGATAATACATATGGAGTTTGAGGTTGGGGGTACTTAGGCAGGGACCAACAGAAATTGAATATTCCTGTTTGGGAAAGGTTACAGGAACAAGAATTTCGTTGATCAGCGAGGTTTCTTTTCCATTCGAATGCTTTGCCTGTTCATCTTGAATAATTTTTTTGAAATCATCACAAACTTTCTGGAGTTGAGTATTGTCTCTGGATGTAGCCATTTTGAAAGCAGGACAAAAGAATGATAACCAGAGTAGGATGAAAGTGATCGCGAAGAAGATGGAATGCAATAGAGATAAATGGGAGAAGAAGAGTTTGCAGAAGTTAGAAGAATTTTTTCCTCCTTATCTTTATCTATTTATAGCCTTTGATGTCGTTTGGGAAGAAACGCATTTATTAGCAAAGTAGTTGTTAGAGTTGGTTACTTAATTAGCCGTTATTTCAAATAAACGTACATTCTGGTTTGAAATGAACTATTTCAATTTGGTTAAAACGTACATGAATTTTTATAATTCATGAAACTTAATGGCATTACAATTACAAATTACATACATAATTGATAATAATGTAGAAACCCATAAGTCACGAGATTGTGAAACATATTCCAATAGTAGGCAAAGTACTCTACTTCTATTTTTATCTCGAGACTTAAGTTTCTAGCTTGCAATGCCAATCTATCTTCACTTTAAAGGGAGAATTTCTTCATACTGATTTAGTCGAGAATTGATCTTAGCCAAGGCTTTGCGCAGACCTCGAAGCTCTTTGGCTAATGTAGTTTTGCCTCGAAAAGATATGCCAGTAGCTTTGGCTTCATCTTTAAGATATGCAATTCGATCTTCGAGGTCAGGCTTTGAATAATAGGAAGTATTACTCTCTTCATCAAAACTTCCACACCCATAGATATATTTGTCTTTAAATTATGATACTTCATCAAGAAGTGCAAGCGGACCTTCCTTAAAACCATCATACAGATTCATCAAGTAATTTAGGTGCGTAACACTTTCTTGATGATGAGAATACCACCTTACATGAGTAGGTAAGGTTCGAAGGGTAAAATCAAGTTGGGTTCGAACAAGCGTTGAAATATCCCATTCATGGCATAAGATGTGACAACTCCACTCAAAATTGATTCGAGCTTTTGATTCTTGCAAAATAGAGAATGGGAGATATGAGAAAGCTACAAGGAGTCTTTGTGCTTGGATGATTAAGCATGATGAAGGTGACAAAATAAGGTGGATATGTTCGAATATAGGACCACTCCTGCACAATTGGTCTAATTTTAAGAAAGGATCACTTATATCCTCGAATGGGTCAACCACTTGTACTTTTGTTTCAGGAAAACCCAATATGGAATAATCAAGGAGAAGCACTCTTTCCTTGTAGTCTTTTTCGAAGAGTTTGCATTTAGAAAGAAAAGCTAAAGAGTAGTGCTCATTGGAAAAATTTTCATGAGATGCCCTTACATATGTATGAATAGGGAGTCTGCCTTGGGAAACTAAGACATTACCTCTTTGAAGTCTTTCACCAGGAGGACTGGTTGGAAATTAACCAGGCATTTAACAGGTTTTGTTCTCGAGAAAGGCGATTCGAAAATGGATAGTATGGTTGTATTATCCTACTTCGAATAATTCCTTCAGTTTCAGGATATTCAAAGTTGGATAGATAACTGAAGTGCTGTGGTTGGCGCTTCGAGTTTCATGCCTTTGTAGTATCCCACCCCTTCACCAAGTGAAATGGGTTGTTCCCAAGAGGGAGAGAAAGTTTGAGTGTTGTAGATTGGCTTCAGAGGTCTCGAAGATGAATTTTGTCTTGATGAAGATGCACTTGGCCGGTTTAGCATGTTGTACCATTTTCCCCCAGGTTCAGGAGGAATCTCAGGAGGATCCCAATTGGTTCGATGAGAAATTTCAGGACATTTAGTTGATAACATCACTTCTCCAGGAAGGTCTAAAGGGAAGTGATCACTGGTATCGAATGAAGATTGAGAAGAAGACATGGTTAACAGAATAGATTCGAAGTAACAAGCAAAGTTGGAAATATAAGGACTAAGCAAATAGCAGCCAATGTGGAGGAAAGTGCAGATTTGGATCTTCAATTTAACCATATTCAGAAGGTTGCATGAAAATTTCAAACTGCCTAGCATGACCTTGCCACGATCGCCATTATTTTTTTCGAATCAAAAGGAAAATGGCGTGGGGGGTAATGTTTGTGATAAAGTCCAGCCAATAAGAAAGTGCCACGAAGGATTCAATGTGGCAAGGCAGTTAGCTGAGTGTAATTGACGTGGGGGCAGTTATTAGAAGTTTTTCCATTTCATTCTGTTTAAAAGAGTAAACTGCTAAGGGACACATGTTGATTATTGAAGATTAACTTAAGACAGGTGTCAACTTAAGGCAGTATCACGTGTTTGAAGCAGTTATCAGTTGGAAGAAAAGGGAACATTCAAACAGAGATTACTGTGAAGCCTCGATGATTATAAATAGAGAAGTCTATGATCAAAGGGGGATCTCTCGATCAACATTAACCAATACACCTCTATATCTTTACAAACATTATAATTTTATCAGTACTTTTATAGTTCGAATTAGGACACCTTCGAAGTTATCTTCAAGGTTAGATTGTAATTTGTTTTACTTAATAGAATAGTCTGTTACTTTACTATTTCCTTTTATTTTACTGTTTTCTATAGGAGTAGTTATACATTATCTAGTTCGAAGTGATTCAATTAGTCATATATTTACACGTTTGAAGTCCTTGTTAAGGCATCGAACGTCACCACAATCTCCCTGGTGAGGGGCAGTTTGGATACTTATCAAATCACATACATTGGCAACTTGCTTGCCTGGCACACTCACACTTATATAATTCCACTTATATCCTTAGAGGAATTTTCCAACCAAACACCCCCCTCACAAAATCCATGAATCAAACAGAGTTAATTTGAAGCAACACAAAAGTGAAAGAGATACGAGATTATTGATATCTCAAGTAAGGTGCTTTGAACGAGGTATGAGCATTATCGATATCGAATAAGAATCCTTGGAATCCATTAAGATGAATAGAAAATTCCCTTAAACCTAAAGTCTGGTTTACAACTTTTTATTCATTATAATAATTAATAAAGAACCTAATTCTCAAAGAAAACAAAGATAACAAAAAATTACAACATAAGCAAATTGAGATAGTTTGCAAACTAGATATTCTTCTAAGATTTTTTGGAACAATGTCAATCAATGACTTTCTTATGCAAAGCTATTCTCAAAATATTTTTTTTCCTCCTAAAACAACAAAAACACACATTTTTTAAGGCCTAAACACATGAATTTGGACTAAAATCGATATTTACAAAATCTAATAGTTCTCTGTACTAAGAGCAGAGGCTTATGTTCTATCGAATTAATTTTTTTAAAATCGATTATTTCTACTCATACGTGACCAGAGTAGTAAGCTAAAAATCAATGAGAAGAGAGCTTTAGACAGGTTGCAAATAAGTTCTTCCTTGAGTCGGTTGGGCTATAGTCCGACCCAATTCCACCGAAGGAATTTGTGGACACTAGACATCCAGCCGGTAGCTTAGTAATAATTTAGGAAGCACCGGTACGGGTGCGGAGAGTTCGGCAATTTTTTCAAAATCATGAGTGTGACGGGGGTACTTATATAAAACAATAAAAATATATTGTACATAACATTTATATAATGCTATATACAAACTATTCTACCACTATTTTTTCAAATTTAATAATGTACACATTTAAAATGAATAAATTGACACACCCAAAATTAGCCCATGCCCGAGCGGTTCTATTCTGCAACTACTGACATGCATCATCCCGAGCGGTTTGGTCCACCTGATGCCTCCCGAGCGGTTCATCCATGACCCGGCCAACAGGTCAAGAAGACCACACAGGCACATCCCACCGCGGGAACAGCTCATCCGGGCCCGCAGGCATGATCCCGAGCATTCCGGGCAGTTTCCTACTCTAGCTAGAAGACTAATGGAAAGTGCATCTATTTCCTAATCCAATTAGGAAACCCCCACAATTAAAGTCAATCAAGCTCAATTGGATTATATTTCCTTATCCATGTATGAGTAGGTCTCTTACATCAATAAAAGAGACCTCTCACCCCCCATTGAAGGGGCCGACTTTTCAGTCTACACAGCACCTCTATAGCATTCATCAACATGCCCGGCCGGCCTACGGTAGCTCCAGACTTATTGGTTCACCACAGGCCCCCGACTCTTTTACAGTATAGTGAACGTGCTCAGACACAGCCGTGGACGTAGGTTCCTTCATTAACAGGGCCGAACCACATACAAAAAACCAGTCTCTCACTCTCTCTCCTTAATCTGCTCTACTTTACTCTTACCAATTTTTGGCATCATCAGCTTGGCGCCGTTTGTGGGAAATGACAAGTCTTCTCATCAACAAATCTCTTGACTGATCGTCATGCCACCGAAGAAGGGTAAGAAGGCTGATCAGCAGTCCAACCGGGATGTTCCTCCGGCCCCGGCACCAGCTGCGGCAGTCATGACATCTGAGCAGATCACCGTGACCCTCACACAACTCTTGGAGGGCCAGCGTCAAATCCAAAAACAGATCGAAGCCCTGTGGCCCAGCAAAGCTGTCCTCCAGTGGATGGGAAACGACTCGGGAATGTTGCGCATGGTCAGGAACCGATCTTGACCAGACGACGTGCCCGAGCCAACCCGTCCCCCGTTGAGGATGTCAGAGACATCGACAATAGGCGTATTGCCCGAGAAGAAAGGCAGGAGCATATGGCCCGGGAATCAGTCCAGGGTCACTCGGTCAAGAGCCGAGTTGTCCCTAGGCACACGATGAACCGGAGTCATAGCCAAGCCCGATCCCAGAGGACAGTACACCGCCATGAAGTAGAAGCCTCTTCCACCGACCAGACCAACCCCTCAGATACAGGTCGGGAAGGAGTGGAAGCCCGAATCAAGGACTTGCAAAAGCAGATTGACGGAGTGGCCAAAAAGCTTGGTCAAAATCGCGCTCAGAATCAGGCCAATACCGAGACAGAGTCACCGTTCTCCAGCTAGGTCATGAGGTTTGCCATCCCGTGCAAATTTAAGCAGCCTCGCCTAGATCCCTATAACGGCTCGGAAAGCCCGGTCGACCACGTCCGGATCTACAAGGCTCAAATGGCCCTAGCCACCAACTCCGATGAACTACACTGCCTAGTCTTTCCCAGCATTTTGAAAGGCCTGGCCGTGCAATGGTTCTACTCCTTGGAGCCCCGATCGGTTCGCAGTTTCAAGCAACTCAACAAGAAGTTCATCAACCAGTTCATCGGTGTGCATGAATGGCCAAAGCCTGACATGCAGCTACTGACAGTCATACAAAGGGGTAATGTGACCCTCAAGGAATTTACCGACCGGTTTAATCAAGAGAAGCTCAACATCTATGATCTTGATGAAACCGCCGCTATTATAGCCTTCTGCTCAGGAGTTCAACACACCAAGTGCGCCACGTCGTTTCACAGAAACTGACCGGTAACCTTGGTTGAATCGCAGAAGGGGTTGGAAAATATATTGACACTGAAGAATTTCTAAAGACCAAAGACACCGGGCAAGAGAGCAACGAATCTTCCAGAAGTAAGCGAAAGCGAGATCAACCCGGGAGTTATGACAGTTCTTCCAGTTCACAGCAGTCCGGGTCTGGCAGCCCTGACCCGACCTCCAGTTCACAGTGGTCTGAGTTCGGCAGCCCAGACCCGACCTCCAGTTCACATCGATCAGGATCAAGCAGTTCCAACTTTGTCTTCAGCACAGAGAAATCAGGAGCCCGACGATCCTAATCCGACCTCCTGTCTCCATCAGCCTAGATGAGCCCGACAACAGTGGTACCTGCCTGATCACCACATGAGGCTACATCGATTGTCAGAAAGCTCTTGCAAAGACCTCGGGCCTAACCCCGATGCATCTAAAGACCTCGGGCCTAACCCTAAGGCATACAAAGACCTCGGGCCTAACCCCGAGGCATCAAAAGACCTCGGGCTCTGAACCCAGGCACAAAAGACCTCGGGCTCCGAACCCAGGCACAAAAAACCTCGGGATCACACCCGAGGCACCGGCTTCGCTTAGGTCCAACCGATGATGGGGGCAAACCCCCTAGGTGGCTGATGATGGCAAGCTTCAAAAGACCCTGCAACCACCATGTTCCAGCCTTCCAGGTCGGTTACCTACAGTCTTAGCCTCTCTAAGACCTTGTCTTAGAGAAAGCTTGGGGGGCAAGACGGCGCAATGAACTAAACAGGCAATCATACCGGGTATCTACAGGCCTCGCGGATAACCAAGTCAAAATCTTGGACAACCCGAGCAACTACAGTACTCAGAGGCATTAACTCCACTTAGGTCCAAACTGACGATAGAGGTGACTAAAATCTCTTAGGTTGGCCCACGATAGAGGAGCAAAAAGACCCTAAAGCAACGTGATTTAGGTCAGCTCCACCAACATGGTCAAGCTCTTCTCCTAACAGTCTTGACGAAGGCTGGCTGGGCGGAAGACAACCATCCTGGGGAGTTAACATAAAAGGACCCTAAAGCAATACACTTTAGGTCGGTTTTTCCAACATGGTCAAATTCTTCTACCCACAACCTTGACGAAGGTTTACGGGTAGAAGATAACCATCCTGGGAGCTAACTCAAGCAAAAGACTCCGAATTAGGCCGGGTCTCAACTCCCGGTCAGTTTCCGAGCACTTAAAGACTCCGAGCTAGGCTAAGTCTCAACTCTTAGTCAGTTCCCGAGCATTCACAAGACTCAGAAGCTCCAAGGCAGCTTCCCCGAGCACTCAGACAGTGGCAGGTGGCATCAAGCAGATTTCCAAACTTGCCCCGATATAGCATCCAGCCAACTTTGGAAATGGGGGGCAACTGATACACCCAAAATCAGCCCATGCCCGAGCGGTTCTATTCTGCAACTATTGACAACATCATCCTGAGCGGTTTGGTCCACCTAATGTCTCCCGAGCGGTTCATCCATGACCCGCCCAATAGGTCGGGAAGACCATACAGGCACATCCTACCGCGGGAACTGCTCATCCGGGCCCACATGCATGATCCCGAGCATTCGGCAGTTTTTTCCTCTAGCTAGAAGACTAATGGAAAGTGCATCTATTTCCTAATCCAATTAGGAAACCCCCACAATTAATGTCAATCAAGCTCAATTGGATTATATTTCATTATCCATGTATGAGTAGGTCTCTTACATCTATAAAAGAGACCTCTCACCCCCCATTGAAGGGGCCGACTTTTCAGTCTACACAGCACCTCTATAGCATTCATCAACATGCTTGGCCGGCCTACAGTAGCTCCAGACTTGTTGGTTCACCACAGGCACCCGGCTCTTTTACAGTATAGTGAACGTGCTCATACACAGCCGTGGACGTAGGTTCCTTCATTAACAGGGCCGAAGTGTTAGGAAATTATATTTCCTAATAAGAGTAGGCAACATATTAATATCAATTATATTATAAGGCTATTAATTAAAAAGGCTTATATTATGTGGTCTAATTGTAGTAAGCCATGGACTTCTACTGGGTATGGGTTTAATGAGTGGATACCAAATACTGATACTGTTAGGAATAATGGGAACCCTAACATATCAGTATATAAAGACATATAGGTTATGGTCCCCAATATGTCAAATCAATATACTACTTCCTCCTACATCCCATCAAGAGAAGGAACCCATTATAGATCTAAGGAGATTTGACTGAGGAAGACATAACCGGTCATCATCGTTCTTCTAAGGTTTGCTAATTGCTTCCATGGATACAGGTATGTATTCTACTATATTATATTCTTGATAATCTAACATGATATGATCCTTGGGCTATGGTTTTACTACTCTAGGGTTCTACAATTTTATAAATTAAAGATCCTAACAAGTGGTATCAGAGCAAATTATCATGTTTATTATTAGAGATTTTATACACAATTTTAATTCGGCTGATTCATGTTACAATTATTAGTGTTGCTGATTCACGATTAACATCACAGTCGAGTACATACAATTGTATTCATGAAAGATTTTGGTGTTTGTCTTCAAACACAGTTGGTCCCACGTAAAACACTGATTTATTGAACCAATATGATTCATTCGAATTGGTAAAATATACAGTATTACTGAGGATTTCTTGAATGGGTATGAAGGAGACTCTAAGATTAGGTGATTGGAATAAAATAGTATAGTTTTATACCTCATGTGCTTCGATTAAAAAAAAAGAAAAATAAAATAAAAAAGGGTACTGCATATGTGCATATGTGTGTACCTCATGTGCCTTTATCAATTTTTATGCATGATGTAAGAGATGTGCCTTGGCAGCCCACAAGTAAATTCGTGAATAGCATATTATATTATTAACATAATATATTTTTAACTATGCTATACAACATCTAGTATTCTTAGGTACTTCCATAAAGAGGATTACCGATTGGTACTTTCATAACCCTGATTGGTATTATATTTCTAATATATGGAAATTTAAGATTTTGGGGTTTATTTTAGGCTCCAATACATATGTCTAATATTTTAAATAAATAAATTGAAATAATATGTTACCAAAGTAACCTCTATTGTGTAAATTTATTTATTTTAAAATATTAAGATGGTATATCTGTTATTCATGCGATTAACAATCGGCCCAAAGGAAGATTCTTAATTGGCCAAATGATAGGTGTACATGTGGTGGTAAATATGTGACAATTATCAAGATATAATTATCCATGTGGGCAGTGAGTCGGCCCAAAGGAAGGCTACTGTTTGACAGGACTTATTGTCAGTATTTGATCACTACACGGGGAGTACTACTTACAGTTGATATTTCTGTCCAAAGGCTAAATATCAATGTTGTTCTAGGTATCCTGTGATGGGCCCACCATTAAATAAATTATTTAATGTGTCATGCATGCATATATATAAAGGATTCATAATATTTTATGTCATGACATGTTATTAATTATGAGCATGTTATTTTATTTTATTTTGTTCTCTATTCAGTTTCTGCTACAGCTACAAATGTTTCTGCTCAAATTAGTGCTATCCCAATGCTGAATGGGGGAAACTTTAAGATCTGGAAAGAGAACGTAGAAATCGTTCTCGGGTGTATGGATTTGGACCTTGCGCTAAGGACCGAACGACCCACTTCGACTACAGAAAACCCGAATGAGGGTAAAATTGAGAAGTGGGATCGCTCGAATCGCATGAGTCTAATGATTATGAAACGTTCCATTCCGGAAGCGTTTCGGGGCTCGATCACTGAGAGCACAAATGCTAAGAAGTTCCTCTCTGAATTACAACAATATTTTGCTCAAATGAAAAGTCGGAAACGAGTACGTTTTGGCTACTCTGATTTCCATTAGGTATAAAGGAAAGAGGAACATAAGGGAGTACATTATGGAAATGTCTCATCTCAGTGGGAAACTCAAGGCACTAAAGTTAGAGTTGTCTGAGGACATGCTCGTGCACTTGGTTCTCATATCTCTTCCTGCACAATTCAGTCAATTTAAAGTGAGTTATAACACCCAAAAGGACAAATAGACTCTTAATGAGCTCATATCTCACTGTGTGCAAGAAGAGGAAATAATTCAGCGAGACAAGACTGAAAGTGCTCATTTAGCATCAACCTCTCAGAATAATAAAAGGAAGAGAGCTAAGGATGCTGCAGATGTGACACCTCAGCAGAAGGAACTAAAGAAGCAAAATGAGGAATTCCTTTGCTATTTCTGCAAGAAGAGAGGCCACATGAAGAGAGATTGTCCCAAATATGCCGCTTAGCGTGCAAAGAAGGGTAAGTTTCTCGTTTTGGTTTGTTCTTAAGTTAATTTAGCTTCTGTACCTAAAGATACTTGGTGGGTAGATTCTGGTGCTACTACTCACATAAGTATGTCTATGCAGGGTTGCCTGTGGAGCCGGCCGCCTACTGATGCTGAAAGATTCATCTTTGTGGGCGATGGCAAGAAAGTTCCAGTGGAAGCTTTAGGAAATTTTAGATTATTATTAAAGACTGGTGTTTATTTGGATTTGATTAAGACTTTTGTTGCACCGTCTTTTAGACGGAATTTAGTTTCTATTTCTAATTTGGACAAATCTGGTTGTGCTTGTTCTTTTGGAAATAATAAAGTTAGTCTATTTCAAGATTCAAAACTTATTTGTACCAATTCTTTGATTGATAATCTTTATATGCTAAACACTGTTACTTCCTATAATGAAATTCTGCATACTTATTCACGAGGTACAAAGCGAAAATTAAGTAAGATTCCGCCACCTTATGGCACAAGCGATTAGGCCATATCTCTAAATAGAGAATTGAGAAACTTGTGCGTGAAGGAATTCTTGGCCCCTTAGATTTGGCAGATTTTCAAGTCTGCATTGAGTGCATTAAGGGGAAACAGACAAACATAAGGAAATTAGGTGCCAACAGGTGTACAGAAGTCTTAGAACTCATTCACACTGATATATGTGGTCCATTCCCTACAGTCTCTTGGAATGGACAACAATATTTCATTACGTTCATAGACAACTACTAAAGATATGGGTACCTATATTTGATACATGAGAAGTCACAGTCCCTGGATGTTTTCAAGTCATTTAAAGTCGAAGTTGAACTTCAGCTTGGCAAAGAAAATTAAGGCTGTCAAATCTGACCGTGGTGGTGAATACTACGGTAGATATGACGGATCAGGTGAACAACGTCCAGGACCCTTTGCTAAATTCCTAGAGGAATGCGGTATCATCCCTCAATACACAATGCCAGACAAACCTAGCATGAATGGTGTAGCTAAGAGACGAAACAGAACGCTTAAGGACATGGTAAGAAGTATGATTAGTCATTCTTCTTTACCAGAATTACTCTGGGAAGAAGCTCTAAAGACTGCAGCATATATATTCAACAGGGTTCCAAGTAAAGTAGTAACCAAAACCCCTTATGAATTATGGACTAGAAAGAAGCCTAGCAATAGGCATTTACACATTTGGGGTTATCCAGCTGAGGTACAGCCTTATAGGCCACATGAAAAGAAATTGGACTCTAGAACAGTCAGTTGCTACTTTGTTGGATACGCGTAACGCTCTCGGAGCCTTTAAGTTTTATGATCCCACAGCTAGGACATTTTTTTTTTGAGATGGGAAATGCAAGATTTCTTGAGGAAGTTGAGTTTGTGGGGGGAGATAAGGTTAGAGACATTGTTTTTGAAGAGGAATTTATTCCTTGTCATATTGCCATTGACAATGTTCAGGTTCTTATTCCTGACATTGTTCAAGATGCAAATCTGGATATTCAAGACAATGTACAAGAGCTTCCCATGCAAAATGAAGAAATTATACCAAAAGTGCAAACTCAACAACCTCAAGAGGAGATGCCATTAAGAAGATCCACTAGGGAAAGGAGAAATGCAATTTCGGATGATTATAATTTATATTGTATTCTTCCAAGAACATGAGTTTGACATAGGGATAGTGGAAGATGATCCAATCAACTTTCACCAAGTCAAGCAAAGTTCCATTAATGGTCTCAAGCAGGCTTCCCATCAATGGTATCACAAGTTTCATCAAGTAATCACCTCGTATGGTTTTGAGGCGAATGTGGTTGGTGACTGTGTATATCACAAGTTCAGTGGGAGTATTGGGCAGATATTTGAGTAACCCACGAATGAATCATTGGAAAGCGGCCAAACGGGTTATGCGGTATTTACAGAGAATAAAGGACTACATGCTCACGTATCGGAGATCAGATCTTTTAGAGATCGTCAGGAATTCTGATTCCGATTTTGTTGGATGCCAAGACAGTAAGTGATCCATGTCAGGCTATGTTTATATGGTGGCTGGAGGAGCTATATCTTGGAAGAGTGCTAAGCAGACACTCATAGCTTCTTCAACCACGGCTGCAGAGTTCATAGCCTGTTATGAGGCATCCAATTATGGGATATGGTTGCGAAACTTTGTCACTAGGCTGCGTGTGGTAGATAGTTTTGAAAGGCCTTAAAGATATACTGTGACAATAAAAGTTTTTGGTTGTTAAGGAAAGAATTCAGAGTGGTCAAATTTTGACAGAACATATAGGGACAAACTCTATGATTGTGGATCCGCTGATCAAAGGATTTCCTCCTAAGGTCTTTCACGAGCACACTGCTCATATGGGTATTAGGTTGTCTAACGATACTTTGGTTTAGTGGGAGTTAACTTTGGATGTTCTATTTTTGACATTTATGGTTTAATTTTCTGCAGAATAAAGTTGATGGTTTATGGTTTATCTCTGAATCTAATTATGCGGTTTTGCATTATTTCGGATTGATCTCAATAAAGACTAAATTAGGACCAATTGGAAATAGACATGTTTGAGATCACATTGCATGTAATTTCCATGCTACTCATCCATACTTGATCTATGTCATTGAATGTGTTGGTATGGTGACCATTGAAGGTCTAGTTACGATTTTGTGTGACGAAAGCCGCCTTGATCCCATATTAATATAGGAAATGGACCAGATTGAAACTAAAGTGAAGTCCAAAGATAAATAGCACAGGTGCGCATCTAAGGAACATGTAATATAATTGTTTCAGGAATCATATGTAGCCCAAGTGGGAGATTGTTAGGAAATTATATTTCCTAATAAGAGTAGGCAATATATTAATATCAATTATATTATAAGGCTATTAATTAAAAAGGCTTATATTATGTGGTCTAATTGTAGTAAGCCATGGACTTCTACTGGGTATGGGTTTAATGAGTGGATACCAAATACTGATACTGTTAGGAATAATGGGAACCCTGACATATCAGTATATAAAGACATATAGGTTATGGTCCCCAATATGTCAAATCAATTTATTACTTCCTCCTACATCCCATCAAGAGAAGGAACCCATTATAGATCTAAGGAGATTTGACTGAGGAAGACATAACCGGTCATCATCGTTCTTCTAAGGTTTGCTAATTGCTTCCATGGATACATGTATGTATTCTACTATATTATATTCTTGATAATCTAACATGATATGATCCTAGGGCTATGGTTTTACTACTCTAGGGTTCTACAATTTTATAAATTAAAGATCCTAACACGAAGCACATACAAAAAACCAGTCTCTCACTCTCTCTCTCCTTAATCTGCTCTACTTTACTCTTACCAATTTTTGACATCATCACAAATAATTCATATAAAAAAATGAATAAATAATTAATGCTACTTTTTTTTTTTTTTGATAAAACAATTAATGCTACTTAACATTGATATTAAATAGAAATAGTCATATCGTATAAGCAATAGAAAACAGAGAACTAACAAACATAGAATGACTTTAAACCTTATCTTTCTTTTGTATTTTTGTGTAGAAGACCTAATTTTTTTATTTTGGTTCACGGTTTGAGTGTGTAAATTGTAAACCTTATATTTCCTTATTTCTGTTTAAAACCCCACAAGTTTTCAAAATAGTACAAATAATCCCATGTCTGAAGAAGAGAAGAATTTTTTTTTTTTTTGCCTGTAGCCGCACTCTCGAAGTGTCTATAGCCGCACTCAAACATCTCGAAGAAACTCAAAAGGTGTCTAGCCGCACTCCTACACTCCCGCACTAAGTGCGCATACGCTACCAATTTCAAAGCACTCGTGCTTCATAGGCTATAATCTCTAGTGATTCTTATTGCGAGAATTGAACTTAGGACCTCCTAGCCACCAAACCGCTATAGAGTAAGGGCATGTTTGGCAACACCTTCTTTTTTGCGATTCAATCATTAAAAAAATGTATTTGGCCAAAAACTAATTGTGTGTTTCTACGACTCACTCTCTTATTTTGCAATTGAAATGCAATATTGATTTGTCAAACAGTTTTTCATTTTAGCTTTTAAACTAATTGTGTGTTTCTACAACTCACTCACATTTTTTGCAATTGAAAAGCAAAAATTGATTTGCCAAACAATTTTTCATTTTAGCTTTTAAAATTTCATAATCACTTATAGATTCCAAAACTAATTGTCAAACGGAGCCTTAGTACCAGTAGACCTCCAGCCTGGTGATAATTAATTCTTTTACTTTGCATTACCCCAAAAATAGGAAAGATAAAAAGACAAGAAGACACATACCTTAATAAAGTTGGAAAAGTTTCTTATGAGGAGTGAAGAGTACTGTTCAGGAGTGTAGACTTTGTTGATGGGAGTGACATAGTAGTTCTGAAAAAAGTCACCACTTCCAGAACCCACCAAGTATAGAGCATCTTTCACTGTCGAAGCTGTTTTGTTTCTTCCTGCTATTTTCACTAGTTTAGCTTGGTACCCCTTGAAGTGTTGTAATTGTTGTGATAATGTAATTGCTTTCTGTGAAACAAAAAGAAAAAAAAAATATGAATTTAACTCTCCTTTTTTTTTTTATAATATTTTTTTATTTTATTTTACATTCCAATGCTTAGGAGAAGAAAATCAAGAACCCTTCAATTGGCTCCAAAGAAAGTTGAGGGAAAAAATAGCTAACTTCTACTCTAGGCTTTGGGCCCATTTGGCTACAATTTCGGCTTTTGCGATTCAAGTGTATAAAATTACTTTTAAGCAAAAGTTGTCTATACTAGCTTTTGGACATTCAAAGAGGGTATGTCGAACAGTTTAATTTTGCTTTTGAAGGTGCATAATCACTTATAGACTCCCAACGTTGTTACCAAACTGGAACTATCTTATATTGAGAGTGAGAATTCTCTTTTTGACATTGCATTGCTATGAATTAGAATTCACCAACAAAAACAACACAATTTTTAGAGTGCCGGTAAAGGCACCTATAAATTTTTTTCATGGCACCATTTCTTTAGGCACGCATGTTATTTTTTTTAAAAGTACACAAATATTGGTAAGAGCACCCAAGTTTAAAGAAGGGTTAATTACATTTTACCCCCTACGGTTGAGCGCATAGTTCAAAAGTGGACACTTAACCTCTTGTGATTTTGAACTAAAGTGAAACTGCTAAAATTTCTGTCAAAATAGCCCCGTATGAGGATTAAGTGTTAAAATTAGCATCACATATGAGAATTTAAGTGTCAAACTAATTGAACATAGGCAGTTAACCCCAAATTAGACTCAGAAAAGGTTTAAGTGTTAAAAATTAGCCCCACATAGGTGCGTTAAATGGCATAATTATCACCACATAGGGGATTCACCCCAAAATCAACCACACAATGGGGGTTAAGTGTTAATATTTGTGGCCAATTTTAGAATTTTTATCAGTTTTGAGGAAAATCTTTACAGTTTCACTTTAGTCCGAAATCACAGGGGGTTAAGCGTCTACTTTTGAACCACGAGGAAGGGGGGGGGGGGGGGGGGGGGGGGGTGTGGGCGGCGGCGGGCGGGCGGGCCAACTACAAGGGGGTAAAATATATTTAACTCTTTAAAGAAATAACAAAGACTTAAATCAAGTATGACATACCCAAGCTTAAAGGCCTTGTTTGTTGCAACTTCTAGTTTATTATAAGCTTAAGTTGCACCAAACAGGTTTTAGCATATAACTTATTTTAAATAGAAAATAAACTAAAAGTGGAAAATAAGCTGATTTTTCAAAAGCAGGGGGTTTAAATGCTTTTAAAATTATAGCTTCTCAGCTTATTTAAGTTACAACAAACCAGGCCTTTATTATTTTTTGGATAAATTACAGTAACACCTCGTGAACTATGACCGTTTTTCACTAACACTCCATAAACTTTAAAACTGAACAAACTCACCTCATGAACTATCCTTTATTGACTTTAAAATCCCTACTTCAGGGGGTGAGTTTGTTCATTTTTGGATAGTTCAGGAAACAAGTCTGTTCAAATTAAAGTTTAGAGGGTGTTAGTGAAAAACTGACATAGTTTAGGGCGTGCTGCTGTAATTTACCCTTATTTTTTTAAACCACGATCACCTGGGTATTAATACTGAGAGAGAGAGAGAGAGAGAGAGAGAGAGAGAGAGAGAGAGATTATTGTACATTCAAGATGGATGTTTTCTCATCATAGATTCATAGCCAGATCCAGCAGAAGCAAAGTTGGCTCCAATGAGAAGGTTATTTCCTGATGCCTGTGGGCTAAGATAGGCCAGTGGGTAAGTAGTAAGAGTAATGATTCGTGCACATAAAATGTGCACATAAAGTGTGCACATAAAGATTTAGGCCATTTATTTTGGTGGGTCCTATGTGTGCAGGGATGGACCCTACCAAAATGAATGGCTCAGATCTTTATGTGCACACTTTATGTGCACATTTTATGTGCACGTAGCATTACCCAAGTAGTAAACCCCAAATTATCAGCTGCAGACACAAGAAATTAAAAAATAACCATCTAATCTATTCCATTTAATACACATAATTGAACAAGACCTCAAAATTTAACGGACCAATCTGAAATATTCTCATTTTCTTGATGCTTTTTCAAAAGAAATTTACACTTTGTACCCTTATAGTTTGAGTTGGAACTTACTTTCAATTTTGACACACTTTGATTCCTCAAATAACGGTTTAGATTCAACTTAGTCCATTTGCTAAAACCTCTTACAATTTTCTGCAAATTTTAGTTCAATATAGGGGTGTAAAGAGTACTTTCTCTATGTGGACCAGTGTTACCAAAAAACTATCAGACTCTATCGATTCCCGTTTTGGTACGATCGTTCCAAAACGTGGTACACTAGCGAATTGGAACACCGATTTGGGCGTTTCCTCTTTAAATCACCTAATATTGTAATAAGACCACCAATATCTAGTGAACTTATAAAATTTTTATCGATAATATTTTCTCATTTAGAACTTTACTTGACAATGAAATGATTAGAAAATCGTTTCACGTTTTAATCTATCATACAAGTTTCCCTCTTAAGATCGGAAGAAGTATACCTCCACCATACCACATTTTATAGCACGTGACGATCCGCGTTCCCGATCCCGTTCCTCGTACAAAATTGATCTACGATCCAGGCAACCTTGAAGTGGACTTACCATTTTGCCCCTAATATCTATGGGCAGACCCAATAAATATTTATATAGAGGCAACTAGCTTTTTGGAAAAATCCTATTACACTATTGTACTGTAGCGTATCTCACCTATACAAGTCCCAACTCTTTTTAGTACCCTCACTCGTGCATCACATGGCCATCTTCTATCAAAAGTTGTAAGCGATTTTTACAAATAGACTATGTTGAACCTATATTGAAACTGGAGGGACCAAGTTGTCAAAATTAAAATTGTAGGGACAAAAGTGAAACTGCCGAAACTACAGGGATGAAAAGCCTAATTTAACCTTAATGAAACATACCAGTAATATCAGAGGCTAGTTTTCCATTACTGAACCTTCCAGTGGGTATATGATTTTTAAAATCTCTACCATAAGGTGGGTAATTAGCCTTAAAAATGGAGGGTAAATAGTAATTGTTGTTCCCGACGTCGACCGTCGAGTCACCGATGGCAAAGATGGCCGGAACTAGAGTTGATGATGAGTCTTGAGCTTCACCATTGATGGCTATGGCCAAAACAAGGACCAAAGCTAGAGCTCCATAAGAGTTAATAACCATATTTAGTAAGGATAGTGTACTCTTGTGTGAGACTGAGAAAGAGTGACGGTACCAATTTAAGTTAGTGTTGAGGAAGAAGGACGATGGAGATTTGGGTTGCAATTAATGGACTCTTGGAAGTGGTTTTGCAGCATTCAAAGCATGCATATATATGTTAATATGTATATGAGGTCATTCTATTTGTATCCTACTATACTACAAAAAGGGTAGCATTATGGCATTGTGCCAATTTTAGATGGGGATCAAATTCAGTCCACTGCATGCCAACTCATTAAAAGAAGGATAGTAAGGTCATTTTATAATGAGGGTACTAAGGTAATCTCTGCTGGAAAAAATGTATAAGAGACTCAATAAAAACAGTAACTAGATCGAGCACGCTAAGCGTTGTCCGAAAAATGAAATTACATCCCACACACGGTTGCTTGTGGACTATTACGTATCGTTCTTAAGGATACTACGATAAAATATAGTAGAGGCAACAGTATATCAAAACTAGCCTATTGGGGAAAAGATACTATTTAGCAGCCATTAGAACAGATGAAGTTCAAACAAATTCGAAGTTTCAACATAAAAAGTTGTGACTTTCCACAAACTGGGTCCGGTCGAACACCCTTCTGTCAGAAACTTGTTTAAACATCATATAACCATTGACCCGGTCGACCGATCGAAGGGACCTGGTCAACCGGTCGAAAACCCCTCTGCCAGAATCTTAGAACTTAATATTCCAAGTCTTTCTTTGAGCATTGAGCTGGTCGATAGCGGTCCTAATAATCCCCTTAAGCTCCGGCCATAAACTCTCATTCACACCCGAATCGAGCAATCTCATTGTTCATGTGTTGTTTGTTTATGGAAAATTAAAAATGCACTCCACATTTTTCTCAACATGCCCATGTTTTGCATGGAGGACCATTGCATGTAGCATTCTCTGTGGTATTTGTGAGTGTCGAGATAAAATTTAGGTGTGCACATATAGTTTGCCTTTGTTTACGGAGTATTTGTTAATTCTAGGAATGTTCTTCGGATGGAACGGATCGGAAATGATTGTTTCGAAAAAAAATTCTGAAAATTTTGGAGCATAAAAGGGAAAAAAAAAAAATTCAAAATCGAATTTTTTCGGCTTTTTCTCTGATATTTGGAATTTTTTTAGGGAAAAAAATCTAAAAACAAACATATCATTGTTTCAAAATTTGATTAGTAGACCTTTTAGTAAATTTGATTTTAGTACAAAAGGTTTTAAAATTACATTCAAGACCTGATTTTGATACAAGATACATATGGGTAATTATATACACCATAAAAAAAGTCGTAAGGTTTTGGGAATTTTGAAAATTTCGGAACCAAAATAGTTTGGAACTTTTTTTGGAATTTACGGATTGGAGTTTTCAAACTTCCAATTCATTCCGATTCGCAACGATTTTTTTTCAGAATTTTCGAATTTCGAACTTAGTCTTATGCTACGAAAATCGGAATTTTTTGACTTGGAAACTTGCACCCCTAGTTAATTCTTACCCTCTGTAAAATTATTTCAGTACCCGCATTTCAATGTGGAAACAATGATTCTAATTACAAATGGGCTCAATGCGATCATGCTACTTGAGCACCCTGAATTAGTTTTTACAAAATGTTTAAAGTAAAATTAGTTAGTGTCTTCAAATTTAATCGGGTGGCATAGAGTTCTATTTTGCATTTAAGAACGGACAAAATGCTATACTACTCCACCTTTGTAGTAGGACATCATGATCATATATATGTATATACACTGTTACACATAAATGTATCGACTTGTACTTATAAACTTTAGCTAGGCATGTAAATTAAGCCCAAGCCCCATGAGAGCCCTACTTGAGGATGGTTCAGCTAACATTTCAGATGACCGTTACACTGTGCGATACTTATTGTGGTATTTGTGTTCTACATGCATGGGACCTATAAAATTTCTCTAAAGTCACTCAAGTGTGACAATGAAACAAAATAATTTCTCCTCGAGTTGGGCCTAGGCCAACCATGACACATTCAGCGGACTAAATTAAGTTATAGAGTATAAATATTAAATGATATCTACTAATTTTCCAAGTGGGAAATAAGATGCTGAAAATTCTATTTGTCAAAGAAAATTCAACAAATAACAAAGGCATCTACATTTGGATTTTCATTAACTGATACATTCCAAACTTTCCAATTCACTAGCGTTTGTGTCAAACTTACAATTATAGTAATTTTTTTTTAAAACAAAATTGGATTATTAAATAAATACAAAATAATAATTCATAGCTAAATACTCCAATAAAAATCCTCAAAGAACCCATTTCAAGAGTTTGGTCCAAGAGGGGAAGTTTTGACATACCTGGCTTTAATGCCCATAAAATATTTGTGGTTGTCACACAAAGATAATTGTAGGGAAAGCACAATTATAAATATTTGTTGATCCCAACTACCAAGAGCTGAAAAAGTTGTTGAGAGGCTATAAATTAATGGTGACAAATAGAGAGTATACACTATGGATGACTACTGCTATATAATGATATATATATATATATATATTCACATCTCTATCTATATGTTTATCATAAAATTCTGTCAAAAAAAAGGTACGGTTGTTTTTTTTTTTTTTTTTGGTAACCGTGGGTGTCCGGGCCAGCTTGCGCGCACCTCGACTAATTCCACGAGGCCATGGCGTCCGGGTGAATCACCTGTGGCCACCCCCTTGAGATTCGAACTTGAGACCTCTGGGTATAACACCCAGAGGCCTTGCCATTCGACCACAAGGGAAGTGGTTAAAGGTACGGTTGTTCATTGTGACATTTGTTTGAAATTCGGAAAGAGCCTCTCTATGTTTGTGTTTGAGTTCCGGATAACTCGGAGGTGGGACATGTTGATATATATATATATATATATATATTTTTTAATTTTATAAAATGTTATTGCTCTTAAAGAATGTAGTTATAAAATATGGACATGACTTTTACATGTGGATTAATAGTTTTAATTCCACAAAGAAAATGGAGGAAAAGGTTTAGAAAAAAGTGGGAGATAACTCCCACGGTTTTGTGTTGGTATGTATTAAATGTATGTTTAATATATTGTACTCTTTACTGGCTTTTAACACATTTTGATTACATAAATATATTTCAATCATTGCGAGGTTAAAAATTAACTTTAGAATTTTAACATTCCAATATGAAGTAGCATTCCGTTTCATCCTCAAGGATCACCCTCCATGTTTACATATATACGTATTAATATGAGGCAAATAGATAGGGAGGTAGATCAATACTTTGGTTTTTTGGATGATCATTTTCTTTGATAAAAAAGTACATATTATATTCTTGTTTCAAAGAAAAAATGAGTGTGTTCTTATTTCCAAAATAGAGAGAGTTTTCCAATGTTTAGTTATCGAGCAACTATATCAGAAGGGTGTTTAATATACCAGTTTTTCTTTGTGCAAAGAAGAAACTGAGACAGAGGTGATTCTGGGCTGTTTTATCTTAAGGACGGCGTGGCAAGTACGAACTACTTGCACACTTTGGGCAGAGCCGCGAAACGACATAAAAGAGAGCGAGATTCACGACTCGGCCCAAAATTTATCAAGAAACTACTGATCCGGTAATTTTGTTCATATTCTATTTACAGTTCCAACAATTTTAAGACTTTAATCTTCTGCCATGAATCTAGATCATCCACTCAGTACCCAACTCTCAACAAGCCCTTTAAATTTGAGAATCTTCACTTTAAGAATAGGAGGTAGAAAATGTTATTTTTTCATAACAACAAAGATATTGGTAGTTCTTTGAATTTTTGAAATATTCTATCGATCCTAATAGGATAAAATAAAGCATTTATTTTGTTGAAGTTTTGACACACAATTTTGGAAAATTAATGGGAGATGAGGTTGAGGTTGTCGAAGTGGTTCATGACAGGAATTAGGTGGGCGTCAATTTGCTCTATTTTGTGCTAATCCAATATTTAAATTGAACTGATTAGACACCATATTGAAAGATCTAATCTGTAGATATTATATTAATACATGTTACCATTATTTTGGAATTACCACTCATGAAAGTTGTTACCAGCAATATCTTTGATGTTATATTGCAAATGTGAAAATGAAATGAAGTTTTAGAATTAGTACCTAGTTTCGTTTGCTATGTTCATATGCAAAGGCTCTGCTACTAAGACAAATAGATATAACTTGGTTAGCAACTGCTATTAGGATGAAATTCTAGACGTTTAGTACATTGTTAAATTGTTTAGTTGCCCTTTTTAGTTTTGAATTTCTGATATAAATATTTTATTAGTATTCGTTTGGCAATGGTTACATGTATGAATACATATATAGTCGTTTGTATTGGCACAATACCAAGCTGATATATGTAATGAGTGAGTTTTTAAAGCATATATATTTCATGTACACTGTGTTTGGAGAATATGGCTATTAGATTTTTCTTTGGTTGGCCATCACTTCTTGGGTCCAAGCGCTAGACTCATGAGGGCTGTTTGGTCAGCATTTGATTGATTACTTACCATTTCCGAGAAAAAAGACTAGGGGGCTTTATGTGAGATAAAACTAGGTGTGACGATCCCTTATAAGCTTATTTTCTCTTTTGACCCAATAACTTTGAATCACGATATCTTATAAATTTGAGTTCGTTGATTCAAATATTTGAAGACAAGCGTTAAACTAAAGTGTATGTTATGGTTTTAATAGAGTACCCCCACTCTAAAACAAAAATTATTCTGTTGAGTATTGGAAAATATAGAAAACTCAATTTATTTTTGTTTTTGGCTTATGATAGGATTTCAATCCTAAGAAAATTGCTAGCAAAGATATAGATTGTGCCTTTTTTGAGACATGCATTTAATAATAATGCTTGTAGAATTTTAGGCATAAACATTGATGTGACGACTTTTGAGTCTAATGATGCCAATTTTTATAAGCGTGTATTTCTTTTTAATTGAGGAATAGTGGGGGTTCTCTACATTCTGTTTTTTATTTCATCTATATATTGAATGTAAAGTGCATGACCGAGATTGTGATGAGATCATGACACAGACTTTGGACAACAAAAGAATAAGAGAATTTTGCACATAAACGACTTTAAAAAGTAATTTTTATAAACTAACTTGTATATATTTACTTTTGAAGGAGATATCTCATTTGTTTATAGGATGCTTTTATCTATTCAAATGTTAGTTGTTTGAAGAGGAACCATTCAGAATGAGATGGACTTCATTATGTCCAACAATACTGAAATCTTGTAGTTGTACGACTTAAATGTGAAATGATAGAAAGTCAATTGAATTTTTAAAGAAAAATTTTAACCCGAGAGTTCTATTTGAAAATATGTGAAGCTACCTTTGTAGCTAAGGGTTTTAATTAAGTTAAAGGAAAATGTTGATTTTTTGGATGCATATTGATACGCCCAAAATTATGGGCAGTTTCCTACTCAAGCTAGAAGACTAATGGAAAGTGCATCTACTTCCTAATCCAATTGGGAAACCCCCGCAATTAATGTCAATCAATCCTAATACAATTAGGAAGCTTACTTGATTGGTGTCAATCACACCCTAATAGGATTATATTTCCTTATCCATGTATGAGTAGGTCTCTTACATCTATAAAAGAGACCTCTCACCCCCCATTGAGGGGACGGCCAACTCTAGAGTCTACACAGCACCTCTACAAAATTCACCATTATATGCATACACCCGGCCGGTATTACTGGTAGTGCCGCCCATCTTTGTTGGCTCACCAGGCCCGCCGGTGATCTGCTAGTGAACGTGCTCAGACACACCCATGGACGTAGGTACCTTCATTAACAGGGCCGAACCACATACAAAAAATTGTCTCTCTCTCTCTCTCTCTCTCCTAAATTGCTCTACTTTACTCTTACCAATTTTTGGCATCATCAGCTTGGCGCCGTCTGTGGGAAACGACAATTTTTCTCATCAACAAATTTTTGACTGATCAATATGCCACCAAAGAAGGGAAAGAAGGTTGCGCAGCAGTCCGACCGGGATGTTCCTTCGGCCCCGGTGTCGACTGCAGCAATCCTGACATCTGAGCAAATCACCGCAACCCTCACACAACTCTTGGAGGGCCAGCGTCAAATCCAGCAACAGATCGAAGCACTACTAGCCCAGCAAAGCAATCCTCCAATGGCCGGGAAACGACCCGGGAACGTTGCGTACGGCCGAGAACCGATCTTGACCAGACAACGGGCCCGAGCCAACCCGTCCCGTGTTGAGGATGTCAAAGACGTCAGCAGTGGGCCTGCTGCCCGAGGGGAAAGGCAGGAGCATATGGCCCGGGAATCAGTCTTGGGTCACTCGGTCAAGAGCCGAGTCGTCCCTAAGCGAACGGTTACCCGGGGTCATAGCCAAGCCCGATCCCAGAGGACAGCACCCCGCCATGAAGAAGAAGCCTCTTCCACCAGCCCGACCAGTTCCTCAGATACCGGTCGGGAAGGAGTAGAAGCCCGAATCAAGGACTTACAAAAGCAGATCGACGGAGTGGCCAGAAAACTTGGTCAAAACTGTGTTCCGAATCAAGTCAATACCGAGACAGAGTCACCGTTCTCCAGCCAGATCATGAGGTTCTCCATCCCGCGCAAATTCAAGCAACCTCGGATAGATTCATACCACGGCTCGGGAAGCCCGGTCGACCACGTCCGGACCTACAAGGTTCAGATGGCCCTAGCCACCAACTCCGATGAACTACACTGCCTAGCCTTCCCCAGCACTTTGAAAGGCCCGGCCATGCAATGGTTCTACTCCTTGGAGCCCCGATCGGTCTGCAGTTTCAAACAACTCAGCAAGCAGTTCATCAACCAGTTCGCCGGTATGCATGAGCGGCCAAAGCCGGACATGCAGCTACTGACAGTCAGACAACGGAACAATGAGTCGCTCAAGGAGTTCACCGACCGGTTCAACCAACAGAAGCTTCAAATCCGCAATCTGAACGAGACAATTGCCATCCTAGCCTTCTGCTCGGGAGTTCAACACACCAAGTGCGTCGCGTCGTTCCATAAAAACCGACCGGAAACTTTGGTTGAGCTCTCTGAGAGGGTTGGAAAATACATCGACACTGAAGAGTTTCTGAGGACCAAATGCACCGGGCAAGAAAGCAATGAGTCTTCCAGAAGTAAGCGAAAGTGAGATCAGCCCGGGAGTTCTTACAGTTCTTCCGATTTACAGCAGTCCGGGTTCGACAGTCCCGACCCGACCTCCAGTTCACATCGGTCAGGATCAAGCAGTTCCGGCTTTGCCTCCAGCACAGAGAGATCTGGAGCCTGACGATCCTGATCCGACCTCCTGTCTCCATCGGTCTAGATGAGCCCGACTACAGTGGTACTTGCCGGATCACCGCGTAAGGCTCCACCGATTGTCAGAGTTCATACAAAGTCCTCGGGCCTAACCCCGAGGCATCCACGAAGTCCTCGGGCCTAACTCCGAGGCATACAAAGTCCTCGGGCCTAACCCCGAGGCATCTACAAAGACCTCGGGCCTAACCCCGAGGCATCTACAAAGACCTCGGGCCTAACCCCGAGGCATCTAAAAAGACCTCGGGCTCCGAACCCAGGCACTAAAAAGACCTCAAGCTCCGAACTCAGGCACAAAAAAGACCTCGGGCTCCGAACCCAGGCACCAAAGACCTTGGGGTCACGCCCAAGGCACCGGCTTCGCTTAGGTCCAGCCGACGATGGGGGCAAACCCCCTAGGTGGCTGATGATGGCAAGCTTCAAAAGACCCTGCAACCACCATGTTCCAGGTCGGTTACCTACAGATCATAGCCTCTGTAAGACCCTCGTCTTAGCGAAAGCTTGGGGGGCAAGATGGCGCAGTGAACTAAACAGGTAATCACACCGGGTATTTACAGGCCTCGCGGATAACCAAGTCAAAATCTTGGACAACCCGAGCACCTACAGTACTCAGAGACATTAACTCCACTTAGGTCCAGACCGACGATAGAGGTGACTAAAATCTCTTAGGTTGGCCGACGATAGAGGAGCAAAAGGACCCTAAAGCAACGTGATTTAGGTCGGCTCCACCAACATGGTCAAGCTCTTCTCCCAACAGTCTTGACGAAGGCTAACTGGGCGGAAGACAACCATCCTGGGGAGCTAACAGTAAAAAGGACCCTAGAGCAATACGCTCTAGGTCGGCTTGTCCAACATGGTAAAATCCTTCTACCCACAGCCTTGACGAAGGTTTACGGGCAGAAGATAACCATCCTGGGAGCTAACACAAGCAAAAAAGACTCCGAAGTAGGCCGAGTCTCAACTCTCGGTCACTTCCCGAGCATTCAAAGACTCCGAATTAGGCCGGGTCTCAACTCCCGGTCAGTTCCCGAGCACCTAAAAGTCCCGAGCTAGGCAGGGTCTCAACTCTCAGCCAGTTCCCGAGGACTCACCAGGCTCAGAAGCCCCGAGGCAGCTTCCTCAAGCACTCAGACAGTGGCAAGTGGCATCAACTAATTTCCAAACTTGCCCCGATATAGCATCTGGCCAATCTTGGAAATGGGGGGCAGCTGATACGCCCAAAATTATGGGCAGTTTTCTACTCAAGCTAGAAGACTAATGGAAAGTGCATCTACTTCCTAATCTAATTGGGAAACCCCCGCAATTAATGTCAATCAATCCTAATACAATTAGGAAGCTTACTTGATTGGTGTCAATCACACCCTAATAGGATTATATTTCCTTATCCATGTATGAGTAGGTCTCTTACATCTATAAAAGAGACCTCTCACCCCCCATTGAGGGGACGGCCAACTCTAGAGTCTACACAGCACCTCTACAAAATTCACCATTATATGCATACACCCGGCCGATATTACTGGTAGTGCCGCCCATCTTTGTTGGCTCACCAGGCCCGCCGGTGATCTGCTAGTGAACGTGCTCAGACACCCCCGTGGATGTAGGTACCTTCATTAACAGGGCCGAACCACATACAAAAAATTGTCTCTCTCTCTCTCTCTCTCTCTCCTAAATTGCTCTACTTTACTCTTACCAATTTTTGGCATCATCACATATTCTCCTAGTTTACATCCATATAATTTTATTAGTTGTTGTTATTTATGATTTATTTATCAAATAGATGTTTAAAAAAAATTTTAATGGAGATTTAGAGGAAGATTTTGTGTGGATAAACTGGAGGGTTTATATATAAGAATATAGTATGTATACTTATATGCTCTTTATTTGATTCCAAATCAGCACCCAATTAGTGACATGAAAATTTTGATCTAACAATTTTTCAAATGGTTTCAAATTTATTGAAAGTGACAAATATACTTATTTGTCATTAACACAATGATGAAGTTTGTGTTATGGTATGTTTTACATCGAAATGATTTATTAATTTTTTTGTTCTAATTAGGAGATTGCAGAAGGGAAAAAGAAAATATTATTGTCACTTAATTTTTTATGTGAAGGATTTGGGTGAAGCCAGTGGAATTTACGGATTAAAATTACAAGAGCTTGTGATGGCACATTGAAAAAAGTTTTTGAGAAGTTGCTATAATTCGATATGTGTATCTCTAGGCATATGAGTAACAATCACAATTGTTACTAGAGATTCTCTCCAACGGAGGATGAAACATTTAACTTGGTGATTTACTTGATACCAAGGTTCTAATACTGGCAAAGTGAAAATTGAATTTTATCTCCAGGAAGAAATAAATTTTGGAAATGTTTTGTATACCCCAGAGATAAGAAGAAATTATTTTTTTAAATGTGTTGCATACTTCAAAATTTGAAAGAATTTAATTTTCTGGTTTTCAGGGCTGGTTATTAACCTAATTGTTTTTTTTTTTGGGTTAATTTCAAAAACACCCCCTCAACTATGACCCGTTTTCAACTCGCTCCCCTGAACTTTTTTTTTCCGACAAATTGACCCCCTCCGTTTGTTTTATTCGACAAGTTGACCCCCTCCGGTTGTTTGCAAATGAAAATGGGCATGTGCCCATCACGTGAGAGCAAAAATGGACACTTTTACCCTTTGTGTCCAAAATGAGTTTGATCTCTCTTTACAGTCTACCCTGATTTCTCACTCTCCCCTCTCCCTCTCTCTCTCTCATTCCCTTGCCCCACACCACCACGACTAGTGGCGGATGTAGGGGGGGAGGGGGACCCTTGGATTTTGAAAAATTACACTTTTACATGTGTATTTTAGGAAATTTTTAAATTTTATTAAGCTTTACCGCCCCCCCCCCCCCCCCCCCCCCCCCACACACACACACACACACACACAAAATAAGTAAACTTGTTATATAGCCCTCCAAAAAATATCAGTTAGGCTAAAAGAAAATGATTTTATATGTAAGATGTTGGTTCAATTATACTTCATTCTCCTAAAATTTGGAAAAAAAAAAAACTTATTACATGTAATATATTGGCTTAAATACAAATAGACCCAAAAAACCTTATTATATGTAATACATTGGCTTAATTACAAGGAAAGAGTAATACTATGCTTCCCAAATTTTGTATCTTAAATGGTTTCCAAATACATATGACGGCAAGACCAACTTCAATAATGGTGGAACGACTTTAGCATCCTCCAATCAAAATCAAGTGGGCCTACTACCACGTGTTTGAGAACCACCTAGGATACAAAATTTGATAAGCACATCATTACTCATATTTTAAATATTATTAGTTTTCGATATTATTAATCATGGATGAAATAGAAGGGAAAATACCTGAGAACTAATTTTCTTTTTCGATTTCATTTCTTCTTTTCTCTCCCTCACTAAATCCATGAACCAAATAAAGCCTAACAGTAATAAGGGTTGATAGTTGATTGAAATTTGTAAAGTTTGGCATGATGGTAAAACAATTTGTGTAGACTAAACTAAGAGATGAGATGTAAATGAGTTGGGACAAATGTTTAGGGTGTGTTGGATTACAGTTGGACCAATGTTTTATATGTAGTTATTTTTTCTAAATTGTGGGGTTGATTTTTTGGACCAACATATTACACAGAGTTTTTTTTTAATTGGGACCTTATAATTTAGAGAGAGAGAGAGAGAGAGAGAGAGAGAGAGGGAGGGAGGGGAATGGGGTGAAGTTATTCACTTTTTTTAGATCAGGGGGTGTACTCGAAAATGGGTCATAGTTGAGGGGGTGTTTTTGCAATTCAGACCAAGGGTATATGCGTCATTTCATTACTTCTATTAACGGCGTTTGAGACTAAAAAAAAATTGATAGTTTAGGGGGTGAAGTTGTTCACTTTTTTAAATCAGGGGGTGTACTAAAAAACGGGTCATAATTGAGGGGGTGTTTTTGCAATTAACCCTTTTTTTTTTTTGGGTGAAATACCTATGCAATTTTTTGAAGTTGAGAATGGAATTGGAAGAGTAATGAGATTTTAAGGGAGCTTATTAATTTAGGTATTTTCTGAAAAAAAAAATGGTCTTCCATTGTACTTAAAGGTTACGGTGATGTCAATTGCTATTTATTAATGGAAGACACCAAACTCACGAGTGTGTATATTTTCAGTAGAGTATCGTTGAGAAATTATGTATTACCTGAAAAGGTCTATGAATTTCAAATTTATTGTGCGACCGCTATCCTTAAAGGATATAGCGATGCTGATTGGAATATCCTTTCAGGTGATTCCAAGGCCACAGTAGATATTTTTTTTAGTATTGCTGGGGGGCGCAATTTCACGAAAGTCTAAGAAATAGACTATGTTGGCTTAGTCCACAATGAATCGGAGATGATACCATTAGTTATGGCTAGTCAGGGAAGCTGGGTTGAAAAGCCTGCTATGAGATACCCCTTTTTGGGAGAGATCGATACCAGCTGTTTTATCTACTGTGATAGTACCGCGGTTATTGCAAAAAGTACTGAACCTTTATAACGGTAAGAAGCAGTAGATATGTCTCAAAAACGGCTATTAGAGAACTTGTCTCTATTATAGCTGTAAGAGTGGATAATGTACAGTCTGAGGATAATGTAGTTAATCCTTTGATGAGAGGACTAACTCGAAAGAAGGTTTGTAAAACCTAGAAAGGGATGAGACTAAAGCCCATAGACAGTTGAGTCACTTGTGATGATAACCCAACCTATAGACTGGAGATCCCACGAAATAGGTTCAAAGGGTAATAACAAGTCATGAAGTGATATTAGTGAAATCATGCTATTATTATCATAGGGGGTTAATACTCCTAGTCCATCCCTACGAAGCATGACATCCTGAAGCGATACAAGGATGAGCTATTACAACTCTTAATGAGATCTAAACTCTATGTTGAGTGGGATACCTAGCTATAGGAGTATCCTTGTTAGACTCACCTATGCGATTGTGGAAGTGTGGCCACTTCTTATGGAATTTGGGCAAATTCTCTAGAGCTTTCGCTATACTGGGATATAAGCAGATGGCCATAAAGTGCTGACTTTTGGACTACACAGTAGGGTTGTGTGTGTGGTGTTGTCTGAGATAGAGTTCAAAACTATGGTTACTCTAGTATAATCGAAAGCACTATCACTATGTAAAGGTTCAAGTTAAAAAACACATTTACTTATGCATAGCCTTATGATCAGTTGCTCGATGAAAAATCGTTTTTTAATTTTATTAAAATATAAGTGGGGGATTGTTGATATATATTTTAATAAAATGCTATTTTATAAAAATGTTATTGCTCTTAAAGATTATAGTTATAAAATATGGACATAACTTTTACATGTGGTTAATAGTTTTAATTCCACAAAGAAAATGGAGGAAAAGGTTTAGAAAAATTGGGAGATTAACTCCCACGGTTTTGTGTTGGCATGTATTAAATGTATGTTTAATATATTGTACTCTTAAATGGCCTTTAACACATTTTTATTACATATAACTATATTTCAATCATTATGAGGTTAAAAAGTAACTTTAGAATTTTAACATTCCAATATCATCCTCCATGTTTACATATATACATATTAGTATGAGGTTCCAAATAGATAGAGAGTTAGATCAATACTTTGGTTTTTTAGATGATCATTTTCTTTGATAAAAAATTACCTATTATATTCTTGTTTCAAAGAAAAAATGAATATGTTCTTGTTTCCAAAATAGAGAGTTTTTCAATTTTTAGTTACCGAGCAACTATTTCAGAAAGGGTGTTTAGTATACCAGTTTTTCTTTGTACAAAGAAGAAATTGAGATAGAGGTGATTCTGGGCTGTTTTTATCTTGGGGACAGCGTGACAAGTACGAATTACTTGTACACTTTGGACAGAGTCGCGAAACGTCTTAAAGAGAGCGAGATCCGTGACTCGGCCCAAGATTTATCAAGAAACTACTGATCCGGTAATTTTGTTCATATTCTATTTACAGTTCCAACAGGACATGCAAATGTTTGAGTTCCGGATAACTCGGAGGTGGGACATGAGTTTGCAAAGTTGAAAATTTAAGACAGCCAGTCTTCTGTATCAGTCGGTGTACTATAAAGGGACTTTTTATGATACGACTAGTGATTTTGGCTAAATTATACATAGAACCTTTAGAAATATACGATTTGGCCCTTCACTATGTATGTATAGTATATTTGGTCCTATTGATATTGCATGTATGTAAATTGATCCTCCATTTAATAGTATCTTTAAGAATTAGTCATTTCTCCAGTTTTTTGATATTTTTTTGACTTATATTACTATGGGTGTTACTCAGGAGAGAGATAGACTATGGGTGTACGTGTTTGTGAGATTTGCTTGTGCCCCAAATATTACTCATTAAATTTTGGGCAATGCTAGGGGCACTAACAACTTCCACTAACACTTACTAACACACTCGATCTCTCTCCTAGTGGTACTGCGGGGCCCACTGTGGACCCCACAGTACCACTAGGAGAGAGATCGAGTGTGTTAGTAAGTGTTAGTGGAAGTTGTTAGTGCCCCAAATATTACTCTTAAATTTTTATGTAGATGAATCTTGATTATTCAATCAAAACTAGATTGAAATCACTTAATAATAATTATGTAACTGGTTAAAGTATATTCTTAGGCCCCGTTTGGTTCGTGGGAACGGAAACAATGAAATGGAAAGTATTTCTAAGGAATCAGAATCCACAGAAAATGATTCTTACCACTTTATATTATATTGTTTGGACATCAATAGGAATGTAATCCTGATAAATGTTTGTTTATCTTCTTAAAATATTAGATTCTATCTTATAGTTATATATATAATGGGTACTTTAAAATTTGAAATTTCAAATGTGTAATTTCAAATTTAAGATGATAAGGATGGTTTATTAGTCATAACATAAGTTAAAAAATTTGAAAATGAAGTTGTCAAGCAAATTTTTTTTTTGAAAATGAAGTCAGATAATGGTTGTTAAGGTTGTGTATATATGTACATATATATACATATATACATGCACGGTCTTTCCCAAGGAAAGTAATCTGATTACCTCTTCTTAATCAGGATTGTGTTTCCTTTATTTCGTGGGAATCTAATTCTTTTTGGAAATACATTCAAGTAACATTTAAACACACCAAACACAAAAAAACTATTCCAAGGAATGAGGTTCCTTTCCTTTCCTACTTTCCAAGCCAACCAAACGGGGCCTTAGGGTAATGTGCCAAGAGAATGTAACAAGGTCCCAACAAAGCATACTGAGATCCCTATAGTGGTGGGAGTTAAATGGTAGGCCAACCACTCATAAATTAAATAAATAAATAAATAAAAAAGGATCAATCCTATGAAGTATAACGAGGTCCCAAAAATGTTGGTTATATATTTTATAATATTTAGAACAAATATTTTGTGAAAAAATAAAATAAAATATTTTCTGTTAAATGCTGAATACAATTTTCAAATAAGTTCGAACAAATCCACTTATCTTTAGTATAACAAATTGACAGGGAAAAAAAATTAAATTTAAAATTGGATATACAATTATTTACCACCCATTAGTTATTGTTCAATGGTATCTCAAATTTTTATGGCACCACGTTTACTGCACATCGTTACTATCTATTAGTTACATTACAGGAAAAAAATTTCTTAAGGCTATGTTTGGATCGTGGATTTAATAATAAATAATAAATACATAAAAAAGAAAAGAAGAAAAGATAACATAAAGAAAACACTTTTCTTTGTTGGGTTAATAAGGAAAATTATAAGAAAAAGAAAGCATCATTAAGAATAAATAAAAATTCTGACTTGGGTAAGCCATTTCTCGTTCACTTTTCTCCAATTCTTATTAAAAATTTTTACTTTTATCGTTCGACTATTATTTACCCATGAAGAAAAAACATAAGAAAAAATACCACAAAAATAGTTTCATTTATCGTTTTCCTTTTCTTTTAATGTTTCTTCTCTATATCCGCCATGCATGCTTTCACTTTTTCTTCTTTAAATTCACAAATCAAACTGCAATTTATATCAAAAGTTGTGTAACTTTAGGGCCCTAGCGTAGCACAATATAAGCCACAAATTGGTCATGAGTAAATTCTGAGCTGTGTATTGATTGTGCTTGTCCTCAAAACATAATTACTTTAGGGATTTATTTAAACAACAATGACCCACTAAATGTCCTACAAGCCTATCTAAGTAAAAAAAAAAAAATACAAAAATTCATGTGGGCCCCACACTAAACGAACAAAAAATGATCTAAGTCTCTCATATTTCCCCCAATTTCCCCCAAATCTCTTTTGCTCAAAGCACATCCCCTCGTCGACCCGAATCCGTCGCCATCTCTCTCAATTGTAGCTTAAATACAACTGGAGCTGACCTCGCCGACCCGAATCCGTCGCCATGGCTGTCGCTGGAGCTGGGACCATCCGTCTCTCTCTCTCTCTCTCTCAAGTGTAGCTTAAATATAACTAGAGCTGGAGCCCATTCTCACCAACCAAGAATGGCCATCCTAATTCATGATGACCCATTTTTGCTGTGATTCATTTTATTTTGCCATGATTCATGATTTGACAAGTTTGAATACAAATGTATTGATACTCTATATCAATCAGTGAAATTGTTGTTGTTCAAGAAAAAAAAATTATACATATATATAGTGGCTTTGGTCTTCTGACAAAAAAAAAAAAAAAATTTGACTGATATTTGGTAGATTAATGATGTAAGATATGTGAAAACATGATCTAGCATAAAGTATGCCCATTGCCCGCAAGTGGAGAAGAGTTGTGAATCAAAGTCCTTGGTGCATGTATAATGGCTTTGATGAATTCTAAATCTTTTTGGAGCAGAATCTTTATTCTTTTATTTTATTTTATTTTATTTTATAAGTCACTGTAATGTTGACCATACTCTACTTCTTTGGAAGACACAAACCCAAATCTCCACCTTCCTCACATGTTCAAGATAAAAATAAGAAAAACACACAGTAGACAATTATTAGAATGGAAGTGTTCAAGAAATGCACTGAGAAGCCAATTACAATTAGACACAGATTGACAAATATAAGTCTGATTAATACTTGACAACTTCCTAAACAATTATAGATAATGGATTTGAATCGACGAGGGGGCTGTGCTGTGAGTAGAAGAGATTTGGGAGAGATTGGGGAAATGGGAGGGATTTAGGTCATTAAGTGTTGGTTTAGTGTGGGGTTCACAGGGATTTTGAATTTTTTGCTTAGATAGGCTTGTTGGTTATTTAGTGGGTTATTTGGTGTGTATATGTATCATTGTTATTAAAAATCAGTCAACTTTGTTTGACATTTTAAAGCACAGTCAGCTACTTTTTCAAAATGAAAAGAAAATCAAGTTAAAACTAAAAATTTAAAAATACATCAACTTTTAATCTTTTTTTTTTTTAAATTAAAAATAAATAAAAAATTACATTTACCCTCATCTTCTTCCTCACCACCTCCTCCACCAACCGCCACCACCATGGCTGGCCACCACACCACAACCATCACCACTAACAACCACCACCACACCATGAACACCACCAGCCACCACCACGACGCCCACCACAACCTCTCTCTCTCTCTCACTATATATATATATATGTATATATACATAATACATGTACTGAAGTAAGGGACAAGGGGGGCCTCCTCCCCCTAAGATTTTGAGAATTAAAATTTTAACATAATTTTTTTAGTATTTTACATTTAGGCCCCTCTCAACTTATGTTTAGGCCCCCTAAAGGGGTCCAAGGCCCAATTTAGTGCCATCAATTACATATATATTGATATACATGTATATACAACTTAAAAGGAAAGGCACCTAGAATTTTGAAAATTACACTTTTAGTATGAGAAAATTATGCGTTTTAGAAATAGGCCCCCATAGAATTTTGAAAGACACAATACAATATTTACGTGTCACCAAATAGATTCATATTATAAGCAAATTCCAAAAAAATCGCAATTATATACAAGTAGACCCTAAAAAAAATAGTCAATTACGTATAAATAGACCCCAAAAAACTCGCCAAAGATTGAGGAGTGTAAAGTTTGAGGATATGAAGGATTTGGAAAGTTTACGCAGAAACAACGATGTGGGTTCTTCGTGTGTTTATAAAAGAATTGGTTCGGTAAGAGAAGGTATTAAAGAGTCTCCCCTAGAAAATCAAATTGATGAAGAATCAGAAATTGTTGAGAGATCTGAATTGTTGAAATTGTTAACCAATATAGCCAAACGAGCCCTTAGCCAACTTAGCTCAGTTAGTTACAACTGTTTCTATTTCACTTTGATGAGCTGTATTGATATATATATATATATATGTAAAGTGAGTTGTATAGTTAGATCAATTAATGATATACAGACTTAACAATGAGATTGCTCTCTTCTATCTCTAAATCTGTTCATGGTATCAGAGCCAAAGAGAACAAACGTTCATCAATGGCTTTCGCAACTGAATCTTCGTCTTCATCGTCTTCATCTAGTTCCTTTTCTTCTCAACAATTCAATCCTCTGTTTTTTCTCTCCAACATCACCAATCTAGTGTTGTTCAAACTTGATAATTCCAACTGCATTTTATGGAGGTATCAGATCTCATCGATCCTTCGAACACATTCTCTCTTTGGTTTTCTTGATGGAACCAAGCCCTGTCCTGTGATCACAGATCCAGATTATCAGTCATGGCAAGTTTATGATCAAGCTCTCATCACTTTACTGAATGCAACTCTAACTGAGAATGCATTATCTCATGTTGTTGGTAAATTAACTTTGAAGGAAGTCTGACTTGCTTTAGAGAAACAGTACTCTTCTCTCACTAGATCTAACATCTTATAACTCAAATCTAATCTTCAAACTGTTGCGAAGAAATCAGATACAATCGATGTCTATATTCAACGAATCAAGAGAATTTGAGACAAGCTTACAGCTGTATCAATCAAAATTGATGATAAGGATATGTTACTATATACTCTTAATGGACTTCCACCAAAGTATAATGGTTTTAAAACTACAATTCATACCAGATCTGAGAGTTTGTTTTTTGAAGAAATTCATACTCTTCTCTGAGCGGAAGAACAGATGATTGAAGCCATGAATACTGTTACTATTAGTGATTCACAATTCTCAGCTATGGCTTCCTTTACAAATCGTAATTCATCTACTCAATTTCACAATAAATCCCCAAATTTTCAGTCCTTTGGCAGAGGAAATCAGTCAAACAGAGGATGAGGTGGTCGTTCATATGGAAGAAATGGAGGTTTTAGAGGCAGATCTAACTTTCAACCATGGTTTTTACATCAATCGTCGAACCACTCAAATCAATCTCCACAACCTCAGAATCAGTTCAAGAAACCATCAATTGTATGTCAAATCTGCAACAAGCCTAATCACTTAGCGATTGATTGCTACAATCGCATGAACTATGCCTTTCAAGGTCGTTTTCCACCAGCTCAATTGGCTGCTATGACTATTACGACATATGATTCTCCGAAAAACTCTAAAACTTGGCTATCCGATTCTGGTGCTTCTACACATCTTACTTTTGATCTCAATTCTTTAACCATTTCAGAGGATTATCAAGGTAATGATCAAGTTTCCATTGGAAATGGTCAAGGATTGGCGATCATACACACTGGTAAATCCTCTCTTTACACTCCTTATAACTTTTCCCTTAACAATGTCCTTCGTGTTCCTTCTATTGCCTCAAATCTTCTATCTGTCCATCAATTATGCAAAGATAACAATTGCCATTTCATATTCTATGCTAATCAATTTCGTGTTCAGGACAATTCATCGAGGAAGGTTATGTACCAAGGCCCCAGAAACAATGGATTGTATCCTCTTCATGCTATATCTTCTTCTCTTCCCAGCAATTCAATAATGGCCAATCTTGGCAGCAAGATTTCTAATCATCTTCTGCATGCTCGATTAGGCCACCCCTCCAATAAGGTGCTGGAGCAGATTGTTCATCAAACACATATGTCTTTTAAACATCTTTCCTCAGATCACTCAGTTTGTCAACATTGACTCAAAGGCAAAATGAAAAAGTTACCTTTTCCAATATCACAATCCACTGCACAATTTCCATTAGATTTGATTTTGAGTGATGTATGGGGCCCCTTCTAAATCTCTAGAAGGATTTAGATACTATGTCTCATTCATAGATAGTTACTAGATATTGCTGGATATTTCCTCTTTACAATAAATCTGATGATGCTCATGTGTTTGCTCAATACAAGTCCTACATTGAAAATCTCTTGCATACAAAAATCAATATTATTAGGACAGATGGTCGTGGTGAGTATATTAGCTATTTGTTTCAAAGAATCCTTTCCACAAGTGGTGTTCATCACCAGAAACCTTGTCTTTACACTCCTTAGCAAAATGGGATAGCTAAGAGAAAACATAGGCACATTGTACAGACTGCCATTGCTCTTATGTCTCATGCTTCACTTCCCCTTAATTTTTGGTACCATGCATTTACAGCTGCTATTTTTCTCATAAATTGATTGCCTAGTAGTTCCACATCTCATAAATCTCCATTTGAACTCCTCTTTGGTATTGTCCCAGATTATACTGCATTAAAAGTCTTTGGTTGTGCATTTTATCCTTATCTCAGGCCATACACCACTCACAAACTTCAGTCTAGAACCACATAGTGCATCTTCATTGGTTACACTTTGAATTGCCAAGGTTACATATGTTATGACCCTTTCACTCACAAGACCTTCATAAGCAGACATGTTGTCTTTGATGAGCAAGTGTTTTCCTTTTCTAAAAATTTCTTAGCCTCTTCCATTTTACCTTTTCCAACATCATCTTCCTCTTCTTGGTCATTTGCACCCATCATTTCCTCTTTCATTCCTTCCTCTTCTTCTTTTTCTGCTTCATCTGATAGTTCTTCTATTCCATCAGTTCCTTCTACTGCTCCTTCATTCCCTTCGTTCCTACTCCAGTCCCCACAGTTCCTGAACCCTCTCATTCTTGTCCTTTTTCCCTTCCCAACATCCATCACATGGCCACTCGCGCTAAGTCTAGTATTTCCAAGAAAAAGCAGGGCTTTTTAGCTACTCCATCCTCAGCCCCTACTGAACCTACATCCTTTTCAACTACTTGCAAATCCCCTCAGTGGTGTTTAGCTATGGAAGAGGAATTTACCTCTCTCCAAAACCAGGGCACTTGGACTCTAGTCCCCCTTCCTTCCAATAAAACTATTGTAGGTTGCAAATGGGTCTAAAAATTGAAGTATAACTCTGATGGCACTGTTTCCAGGCACAAGGCCAGGCTTGTGGCCAAAGGTTATCTCCAAGAACCGGATTTGGACTATGATGAAACATTTAGTCTAGTGGTTAAACACACCACAGTTCAGCTAGTTCTCTCATTGGTAGCTCAGTTTCGTTGGAACTTAAGACAATGAGATGTGAAAAATGCCTTTCTCCATGGCTACTTAAAGGAAGAAGTCTATATGTCTCAGCCTCAAGGTTTCATAGACCCATCTTATCCTCAACATGTTTGCATACTTCATAAGTCTATCTATGGATTGAAACAAGCTCTTCGAGCTTGGTTTGAGAGATTCACAACTCATCTTCATACATTGGGTTTTTACCCTTCTACATTTGATCCATCTTTGTTTCTCTGCAGTCATTCTAATCATCTCACCATTTTACTTTTATATGTTGATGGTATTATCCTCATTGGTAGTGATACTTCCTTTATTCAGAATTTCATTTGTGATCTTCAAGCTGAGTTTGATATGAAAGATTTGGGCCAATTACATTATTTTTTAGGACTAGAAATCTGTCATACAGATCTAGGCGTTTTCATAAGTCAAGAAAAATATGCCAAGGAACCTCTTCACAAGTTTGGCATACCCCAATGCAAGCCCTCTTCTACTCCCTCAGCTACTTCCACTAAACTTAGCAAAAATGAGAGTCAATTTCTAAGTGATCCTACTGAGTTTCAAAGAGCTGTTGGTGCATTACAATATCTTACTTTTACCCGCCCAGATATAGCGTTTGTTGTTAATAGTGTTTGCCAATATATTCATCAACCCACTGACATTCATTTTACGGCTGTAAAATGGATCCTTCGATATCTCAAGGGTACCTTGTCCCAGGGACTGTTGTATTAACCTATCTCTTTGTATTTAACAGCCTATAGTGATGCCGACTAGGCTAGAGACCCGGTTGACAGAATTGGCCACAGTGTCTCGCAGTTCCACAGAGGCAGAGTACAGGGCATTAGCCACTTCAACTGCTGAATTACCTTGGGTTCAAATGTTACTTTGTGACCTTAAAGTCTATCTTTCTCAGATTCCCACAATTTGGTATGACAGTGTCTCAGCTCTTTCCTTAGCTTCTAATCCCCTTTTCCATGCCCGAACAAAGCACATCGATATTGATTATGATTTTGTTAGAGAAAAAGTTGTCAAAAAGGATTTAGCCGTAGCTTTTGTTTCAAGTTCTGATAAATTGGTTGACATTTTTACCAAAAGCCTTTCCTCTGTGCATTTTCTTACTCTCAAGACCAAACTAATGGTGGCTTTTCCACCCATCAGTTTGCAGGGGGATGTTAACCAATATAGCCAAACGAGCCCTTAACCAACTTAGCTCAGCTGGTTACAACTGTTTTGTTTCACTTTGATGAGTTGTATTGATATATATGTAAAGTGAGTTGTACAATTAGATCAATTAATGAGATATAGACTTAACAATGAGATTGCTCTCTTCTCTATCCCCCCCCTCTCTCTCTCTCTCTCTCTCTCTCTCTCTCTCTCTCTCTCTCTCTCTCTCTCTCTCTCTCTCGCTAAATCTGTTCAGAAATATGCTGAAGTTTTGAGGAATTCTCGAGCTACAACATCGAAGTTTCAAAGGAGATCAGCTTCATATAGGTCATTTTGACAATTTTATCGATTCGTAAAGAAGTTTATTTACATTTAGGGTAAATTACATTTTGCACCTCAGCTTCATATAGGTCATTTTGACAATTTTATAGATTCGTAAAGAAGCTTATTTACATTCAGGGTAATTTACATTTTGCACCTTTTGTATTTTACATCCGGTGGCATTTTTTCCCCCATAGTTTAAGAGTTGATCCATTAGACCCTGAAGTTTTTAATTTGTGTCAATTTGCACCTTTAGTCAAAATTCTATCAACAATTTTGTCACAAAAATGTCATAATCCGTTAAAATTTGTCAGAATTTGTTCAACCATTCTAGTAGAAGGTGCAAACTGACATAAAATAGAAACTTGAGGGTCTAATGTGTCAACTTTTAAACTATGGGGGCAAAATGTCACCGAGTGCAAACTATAATGGTGCAAAGTGTAAGGATATACCCTTATATTTATGTAGGTTTATACTCTATCATACTTGAATGTACCATACATACAGTTAGGATTTTTGCTCAGACAAGGAAAAGAAAAACAAGAAAACACAAAGTTATAAGTCAGAAACTAGTTTTGCAAAATATGGAAGCATTTCCTTGTCAATAGGGGATTGTTTAGCAGTAGCATTGTATTTAGTGGCCATTAGATAAAAGTTCCTTTATGAAATGCTTTTACTGAGCTTTTTTAGGGTGTTTATGCCTTGCTTTTTTCGTCGTCATTTTCTAGTACTCCCGTTTGATTTGCGGATTTACATAACGAAAAATGAATGGGAAAGAGAAATGGAAGAAAAAAAAAACTATTTCCTTGCGATTCTGTACAGATTTAAAACAAGTTTGTTGTTAAACCAGCATGATATTGATTTTCATAGAAACCAAGTAAAAAAAAAACGGAGAGTTCTTGAGTACACTCACTAAACTTCTCAATGCATCCGAGTGTACAATACATGCCTAAATGTGGGTGCACAGAAAAGGAGAACACTTCCATATATTTCCTTGGTTTGGTAATGTTCCCTCTCACAAAAGTGGGTCCCAGTGTTTAAAAACTATTTTAAACATTTTATTTCATTTTATTTATTTATATATTTATTATCATTATTTTAATTTCTAGGGTCCACTTCTATGAGAAGGAAACAATCCAAAAGGACCAATGGAATGTATGAAAGTGCTGTCCAGAGAAAAATTGGCTGTGTGTATTTAACAGCTGTTAAAAAAGTGAAACAGAACATGATCCTATTTCATACATTTCCAAACAAAACATGTAGTCTTCTAAATACCGGACAATCTTTTAGACCTAATAAAACACACAAAATAGCAGCGGAAGGTACTAACATACTAACAGATTGTACAAACATAGAGGACACAAACTCATCCTACGAGGTTGATGCCTTGGAGAATGAATGATTCAGAAAGGACTTGATTAGCAGCCTCAGAGGGATGGACACCATCCCAAAACACATATTGAGTGGCATTGGCACAAGTTATATGTGACTTTGGATTGCACAAGAACACTGCTGGCTTCCCTTTCCCTGCTCCACAGCAACCTTTCCTTGCTTCCACAAAACCTACAAAGAAGAATAACAATACAACATATACTAATAGGAGTAACAACTTCAATATTTAGGCTCCCTTTAGTTTGCAGATTTCAAGATAGAAAAAGGAAAAAGTCGGGGAAAACGATAAATAATATACAATTTATGTAGTGTTTAACTCCATACTTAAATAATATTAGGAATTAAAACTTTTCAAAAATATTATAAAACTCAAGAAAATAATAAGAAAAGTGACTCACAAAATTCAAACATTTAATTTATTCGTCACCATATTTTATTTTCTTTCTTATTTTTCTCACTGTTTTTCCTGTTAACCAAATGAAAAAAGTGGTTTCCTCGGGCTCTATTTTGATTTGAACATTTGGAATAGGAAAAGAGAACAGAAAGAAAAATAACAAAGAAGACTATGTTCCTAATTTTTTTTCTCTAGATTAAATGACATTGGAACTTTAAAATTTCAAAATATAAAAGTGACTCAAGAAAATAAGAAGGGAAGTGACTCACAAAATTCAGAGTTCCTATTTTCTATTCCTTCCTATTTTTCTCGTTGTTTACCTTATTAACCGAAAAAAGAAATATGTTTTCCTCATCGTTTCTTTTTCCTTTCTCTCACTGAATCCATAAACTGACAAAGCCCCATTGTTTTTTTTTTTTTTCCCCCTTACTAAATCCATGAACAAAACAGAATTTTACACCATACCAAAATTGAAAATAGGGTGTTTAATACCATATTTTGAAGGAGTCTTGATGAGGTCATAGAGGGGTGTGAAAGTGTCAAAGATAGCAAGCTTAAGGCTAGGGAGTTGCTTTTGGAGATTTGCTGCTGTTGAGTTGATCTTCTTATTGAACACAAGTGCATCTCTGTTGATCCTTGAAATGCAACGTCCCTTCTCACGAAGTCCAAACAAAGTCATAGCTGCAGGAAAGCAACCCAATGGTGCTAGTGAAGTCACCCCAATTCTTCTGGCTCCCAACCCATACAATTCCTGTTTTATCAAGCAAACCAACCAACGCTTATATTTATTATTTAGGCTGTCTTGGTCACACAAATTCAAATTTTGAATTTATTTTTCCAACTAATTTTTTTTTCTTGTTCTTTGTACTTTCCTCGCTATTTCCCTTGCTAAACAAACAAAGAAAAATATATTTAGTGGACATTGGACATCCAGCCGGTAGCTTAGCAATAATCTAGGAAGCATTGGTGGGGGTGCGGAGAGTTCGGCATTTTTTTTCTAAATCATATGAGTGCGACGGGAGTACTTATATAAAACAATAAAAATATATTTTATATAGCATTCATGTAATACTATATACAAACCATTCTACAACCTTTTTTTTTCAAATTTAATAATGTACACGTTTTAAATGAATAAATTATTAATGCTACTTCAAACATTGATATTAAATAGAAATAGTCATATCATATAAGTAATAGAAATCAGAGAACTAACAAACATAGAATGACTGCAAACATTCTATTTCTTTTGTATTTTTGTGTAGAAGTCCTAATTTTTGTATTTTGGTTCACGGTTTGAGTGTGCAAATTGTAAACCTTGGATTTCATTATTTCTGTTTAAGACCCCACAAGTTTTCAAAATCGTACGAAATACCCCGTGTCTGAAGAAGAGAAGAAAAAATATATATTTTTGCCTATAGCCGCACTCTCGAAGTGTCTATAGCCACACTCAAACATCCCGAAAAGCTCAAAAGGTGTCTAGCCGCACTCATACACCCCACTGCACTCTCGCACTAAGTGTGCATACGCTACCAATTTCAAAGCTAGCACTGGTGCTTCATAGGCAATAATCTTTAGTGATTCTTATTGCGAGATTTGAACTTAGGACCTCCTAGCCACCAAACCACTATAGAGTAAGGGCATGTTTGGCAACACCTTCTTTTTTGCGATTCAATCATAAAAAAATGTGTTTGGCCAAAAACTAATTATGTGTTTCTATGACTCGCTCACATTTTTAGCAATTGAAAAGCAAAAATTGATTTGTCAAACAATTTTTCATTTTAGCTTTTAAAATTTCATAATCACTTATAGATTCCAAAACTAATTGCCAAACGGAGCCTTAGTGCCAGTAGACCTCCAGCCTGGGTGATAATTAATTCTTTTACTTTGCATTACTCCAAAAATAGGAAAGATAAAAAGACAAGAAGACACATACCTTAATAAAGTTGGAAAAGTTTCTTATGAGGAGTGAAGAGTACTGTTCAGGAGTGTAGACTTTGTTGATGGGAGTGACATAGTAGTTCTGAAAAAAGTCACCACTTCCAGAACCCACCAAGTATAGAGCATCTTTCACTGTGGAAGCTGTTTTGTTTCTTCCTGCTATTTTCACTAGTTTAGCTTGGTACCCCTTGAAATGTTGTAATTGTTGTGATAGTGTAATTGCTTTCTGTCAAATAAAAAGAAAAAAAAAATATTATGAACTTTTTATATATATTTTTTCATTTTATTATTATTATTGTTTTATTATTATTTTTTTTTAATTTTTTATTTTTTACATTCCAATGCTTAGGAGAAGAAAATAAAGAACCCTTCAATTGGCTCCAAAGAAAGTCTAGGGAAAAAATAGCCAATTCAGGCTTTGGGTCCATTTGGCAACAACTTCGGCTTTTGCGATTCAAGTGTAAAAAATTACTTTTGATCTGCCCATAGTAGCTTTTGGACAGTCGTAGAGGATATGCCAAATAGCTTTATTTTTGCTTTTGAAGGTGTATAATCACTTATGGACTCCAAACGTTGTTACCAAACTGGAACTATCTTATACTGAGAGTGAGAATTCTCTTTTTGACATTGCAATGCTATAAATTAGAATCCACCGACAAAAACAGCACAATTTTTAGGGTACCGGTAAAGGCACCTATAAATTTTTTCATTGCATCATTTCTTTAGCCACGCAAGTTATTTTTTTTAAAAATACATCCAAATTGGTAAGAGCACCCAAATTTAAAGAAGGGTTAATTACATTTTACCCCCTATGGTTGAGCCCATTTTCATTTTACCCCATGTAGTTCAAAGTGGATACTTAACCCCCTTGTGATTTTGGACTAAAGTGAAACTACTAAGATTTCTCTCTAAATAGTCTCACATGAGGATTAAATGTTAAAATTAGCCTCACATATGAGAATTAAAGTGTCAAACTAATTGAACATAGGCAGTTAACCCCAAAATTAGACTCACAAAAGGTTTAAGTGTTAAAAATTTGCCCCACATAGGTGCGTTAAATGGCAGAATTATCCCCACATAGGGGATTCACCCCAAAATCAACCTCACAATAGGGGTTAAGTGTTAATATTTGTGGCCAAGTTTAGGATTTTTATTAGTTTTGAGAAAAATTTTAACAGTTCACTTTAGTCCGAAACCACATGGAGTTAAACGTTTACTTTTGAATCCCGAGGGAGGGGGGTGGGGGGCTAACTACCAGGGGTAAAATATATTTAACCCTTTAAAGAAATTACAAAGACTTAAAGCAAGTGTGACATACCCAAGCTTAAAGGCCTTGTTTGTTGTAGCTTCTAGTTTATTATAAGCTTAAGTTGCACCAAACATGTTTTAGCATATAGCTTATTTTAAATAGAAGATAAACTTAAAGTGGAAAATAAGCTGATTTTTCAAAAGCAGGGGGTTTAAATACTTTTAAAATGGTAACTTCTCAACTTATTTAAAGCTGCAACAAACGAGGCCTTTATTATTTTTTGAGTAAATTATAGTAACACCCCCTGAACTATGACCGTTTTTCACTAACACCCCTTAACTTTAAAACTAAACAAATTTACCTCGTGAACGATACTCTAAAATCCCTTCTTGAGGTGGTGAGTTTGCTCATTTTTAGATAGTTCAGGGGATAAGTCTATTCAGTTTAAAGTTTAGGGGGTGTTAGTAAAAAACGGACATAGTTTAGGGGTTGCTGCTATAATTTACCCTTATTTTTTTAAACCACGATCACCTGGGTATTAATACTGAGAGAGAGAGAGAGAGAGAGAGAGAGAGAGAGAGAGAGAGAGAGAGAGAGAGAGAGAGATTATTGTACATTCAAGATGGAAGTTTTCTCATCATAGCCACATCCAGCAGAAGCAAAGTTGGCTCCAATGAGAAGGTTATTTCCTGATGCCCGTGGGCTAAGATAGGCCAGTGGGTAAGTAGTAAACCCCAAATTATCAGCTGCAAACACAAGAATTAAAAAATAACCATCATTACCATTCCATTTAATACACATAATTGAACAAGACCTCAATATTTAACGGACCAATCTGAAATATTTTCATTATCTTGATGATTTTTCAAAAGAAATAAACAATTTGTACCCTTAAAGTTTGAGTTGGAAGCTATTTTCAATTTTGACACACTTTGATTTCTACAAATTGTAACGGTTTAGATTCAATGTAGTCCATTTGCTAAAACCTCTTACAATTTTTTGCAAATTTTGGTTCAATATAGGAGTGTAAAGTGTACTTTTTCTAAGTGGACTTACTATTATGCCCCTAATAATATCTATGGGCAGACCCAAGAAATACTTTATAGAGGCAGTTGCCCTCCCTCAGCTCAATTTTTGGAAAAATCCTATTACACTATTGTACTATAGCGTATCTCACCTTATTTAAGTCCCTAACTCTTTTTAGTACCTTTTGTCCCGTAACCTAATCACCTGAATCCGCTCCTGCTCACTCGTGTATCACGTGACCATTTTCTATCAAAAGTTATAAGTGATTTTCACGAATAGATTATGGTGAATCTATATTGAAATTGTAGGGACAAAAGTGAAACTGTCGAATCTACAGGGATGAAAAGTCTAATTTAACCTTAATGGAAACATACCAGTAATATCAGAGGCTAGTTTTCCATTACTGAACCTTCCAGTGGGTAAATGATTTTTGAAATCTCTACCATAAGGTGGGTAATTAGCCTTAAAAATGGAGGGTAAATAGTAATTGTTGTTCCCGACGTCGACCGTCGAGTCACCGAAGGCAAAGATGGCCGGAACTAGAGTTGATGATGAGTCTTGAGCTTCACCATTGATGGCTATGGCCAAAACAAGGACCAAAGCTAGAGCTCCATAAGAGTAAATACCCATATTTAGTAAGGATAGTATACTCTTGTGTGAGACTTTAAGAGAGTGATGGTACCAATTTAAGTTAGTGTTGAGGAAGAAGGAAGATGGAGATTTGGGTTGCAATTAATGGACTCTTGGAAATGGTTTTGTAGCATTCAAAGCATGTATATATATATATATATGTTAATATAAATATGAGGTCATTCTATTTGTATCCTACTATACTACACAAGGGTAGCATTATGCCATTATGGCATTGTGCCAATTTTAGATGGGCATCAAATTCAGTCCACCGCATGCCAACTCATTAAAAGAAGGGTAGTAAGGTCATTTTATAGTGAGGGTACCAAGGTAATCTCAATGTTCAAGTTTTGTTTGTTTATGGAAAGTTCTAAATGCATGCACACCACATTTTTTTCTCAATGAGTAATATTTTAGTCACAAACAAGTTTTACAAACACACTCTATCTCTCTCAGGGTGGTACTGTGGGATGTGGATAATTTTAGTGAGCCCCACAGTGCCACCCATTAGAGAGATAGAATGTGTTTGTAAGTATTTATGAAACTTTTTTGTACCCCTAGTATTGTTGAGATTTAGGTGTGCATATGAGTTTACCCTTGTTTACGGAGTATTTGTTAATTCTAGGGATATTCTTCGGATGGAACGGATCGGAAATAATTGTTTCGAAAAAAAAATTCTAAAATTTTGGAGCATAAATAGCCTTTCTGATGCCAATTTTGAATTTTCGAAGAAAAAAAAATCAAAATTGATTTTTTTTTCGGCTTTTCCTCGATTTTTTGTAATTTTTCAGGGAAAAAAAATCAAAAATCAAACATGTCATTGTTTCAAAATTTGATTAGTAGACCTTTTAGTAAATTTGATTTTAGTACAAAAGGTTTTAAAATTACATTCAGACCCCATTTTGATAATATACACCATAAAAAAAAGTCGTAAGGTTTTGGGAACTTGGGATCGAATTGTTTGGAACTTTTTTTGGAATTTACGGAATGGAATTCCCAGAACTTCCAGATTCATTCTAATTCGAAACGATTTTCTTTTTCTTCAAATTTTCGAATTTCGAAATTTAGTCTTATAGCTGCCAAAATCGGAATTTTTTGAATAAGAAACTTGCACCCCTAGTTAATTCTTACCCTTTGTAAAATTATTTCAGTACCCGCATTTTAATGTAGAAACAATGATTCTAATTACGAATTGGCACAATGCGATCATGCTACTTGAACGTCCTGAATTAGTTTTTCAAAATGTTTAAATGTAAGAGTAGTTAGTGTCTTCAATTTAATCGGGTGGCATAGAGCTCAATTTTGCATTTAAGAATGGACAAAATATTATACTACACCTTTGTAGTAGGACATCATGATCATATGCATATAACTGTTATTGCACATAAATGTATCTACTTGTACTTACAAACTTTAGCTATGCATGTAATTTCTCATCTCCCTCGAGTATGAGAAATTATTTCATATGACCGTCACACTGTGTGATACTCATTGTATGTGTGTTTCATGTGAGACTTACAAAATTACTATAAAGTCACTCTAAGTGTGACAATCACGAAATAACTTCTCCTCAAGTAGGGCCTAGGCGGACCTCGACCCATCCAACCGTCTAAATTAAGTGATAGAGTGTAAATATTAAATGACAATCACACGAAATAACTTCTCCTCGAGTAGGGCCTAGGCCGACCTCAACCCATCCAGCCGTCTAAATTAACTGATAGAGTGTAAATATTAAATGATGTGTACTAATGTTCCAAGTGGGAAAATAAGATGCTTAAAATTCTATTTGTCAAAGAAAATTTCAACTAATAACAAAGGCAACTACATTTGGATTTTCTTTAACTATTACGATCTAACCTTTCCAATTCACTAGCTTTTGTGTCAAACTTACAATTTAAGTATTTTTTTTTTTTTTTTAAATTTTGTATTGTTAAATAAATACAAAATAAAAATTTATAGCTAAAGAAAATACTCCAATAAAAATCCTCAAAGAAAGCATTTCTAGAGTTTGGTCCAAGAGGGAAAAAGTTCTGACATACCTGGTTTTAATGTCCATAAAAGATTTGAGGTTGCCACACAAAGATATTGTAGGAAAAGCCAATTATGAATATTTGTTGATCCCAACTACCAAGAGCTGAAAGGGTAGTTGAGAGGCTATAAATTAATGGTGCATTTGGTGTTGTAGCCAGGAGAAAAAAGGTACATGTGCGCTGTGAGCCTGTGAGTTAATTAGTTGGTCGACACAAAGTCTAGGCAACAAGTCCCACACAATGGGACAAATATAGACTATACACTATGGATGACTCTGCTATATAATGATATGTATATATATAGTCACATCTCTCTATGTTTATCATAAAATTCTTTTAAAAAAAAAAAAAAAGAAAAAAAAAAGGTATGATTGTTCATTGTGACATTTGTTCAAAATTCAGAAATGGCCTCTCCGTATTTGAGTTCCGGATAACTCAGAGGTGGGACATGAGTTTGTATGGGAAGTTGAAAATTTAATTAAGACACAGTTAGTCTTCTCTATCAGTCGGTGTATTATCAAGGGACTTTCTATGATACGATTAGTGATTTTGGTTATATTATACATAGAACCCTTTTGTCTATTGAATTTTTGTGTAGATGAATCTTGATCATTCAGTCAAAACTAGATTGAAACCACTTAAAATAATGTAACTGGTAAAAGTATATATATTCTTATGGTAATGTACCAATAGAATGTAACAACGTCCCAACAGAGCATATTGAGATTCCTATGGTGGGAGTTAACTGGTGGGTGCACTACTCATAGACCAAAAAAAACAAAACGATCTCATTGGAGTATAACGAGGTCTCAAATAAAGTTGGTTATTATTAGAGTTAGTTTTATTAGCTTTAGGGCAGTTTGGTCTTTTTACTTTATATTAGGGTAATACTGTATACCTAGATATATTATTATTGTCTCTTCTTTTGCATTGTATTCATTCATTCAGTTTTCATGTTATGAGAAACTCTAGCTCTCTTTTCTCTTTTCCCTTTGTTGTTTCTTTGATTATTTGATATATTCACATGGTATCAAAGCAGGTTCGAATCTCATCCACGATTTTCGCAGATCCAACTCTGCGGTGATTTTTCGGATGATTTTGGTTCGTGTTTGGATTTCTCGCTGATTCAGATTCGTTTTTGGATCTGTCACTGATTCTGGTTCGTATCTGTCTTTGATTTTGGTTCGTTTGTTTGTGTTATTCAATTGCTTCGTTTTCGTAATGGCTGCTGAACGTGATGATTCGCTTCAAGCGATTAGTGTTAAACTCGATGGAAAGAATTTTGCATATTGGAATTATGTGATGAAAAATTTTCTGAAGGGGAAGAAGATGTGGGGTTATATCACTGGGGATTTTAGTAAACCTACGAATGAACAGGCTGATAAATTCGCAGAATTGCTTGATGTTTGGGAAACAAACAATTCAAAAATCATTACTTGGATCAACAACTCCGTTGCTCCCTCGATAGGTATGCAATTGGCAAAGTTTGAATATGCAAAGGAGGTGTGGGATCATTTGGGTAAATTGTTTACACAGTCCAATTTTGCGAAAAGGTACCAATTAGAGTGTGATATTCGTGCTCTTGAACAAAAAAATTTGAGTATTCAGGAGTTCTATTCTACAATGACAGATTTTTGGGATCAGTTGGCTCTCATGGAGTCGCCCGCATTGCGCGCGTTTGCACCATATATCGCTAGTAGGGAGGAACAACGTCTGGTTCAGTTTTTGATGGCTCTACGTGATGATTTTGAGGGCCTTCGTGGGTCCATTCTCCATCGTAGCCCACTTCCGTCAGTTGATTCTGTTGTTCATGAGTTAGTAGCTGAGGAAATACGTCTCAAGACTCAGTCTGGAAAGGGAATTCTCCCTGACTCTACTCCGTCTGTTTTAGCAGCCCTTTTTCGATCACAGCCCAACAATCAGAATAAGCCTTACTCGAGAGTTGGTAGTGATGTATGCAGCTACTGTAAGGAGAAGGGTCATTGAAAGGCTCAGTGTCCTAGGTTGGGTCGAGCAAACCAGCCCAATAGCAGCAACCAGCCCTCACATGGTCGACCACCACAACAACAACAACAGCAACCTCAACCTTCTCATTGGAAATCTGACAACCAATCTCAACAGCGTTCGTATAGGCCTCCACAGCCTAACACTGCAGCAGTTGTACCGCCATCAGACTCATTTGGACCCGGTTCCCCTTCCCCATCCACTCCGTCCATGACCTCCCTTGCTGAGCAATTTCAGAAGTTCCTTGCCACACAGCCACATGCTATGGCCACCTCTTCACTAGGTATGTCTTCAGGTATGTCTTCAGGTATGTCCTCAGGTATTTGGGTCTTAGACTCTGGAGCTTCTAATCATATGTCACCTGACTTGTCGTCTTTTGCATCCTTATGTCCTGCTTCCTCTTTGCCTGTTATGACTGCTGATGGTACTCCCATGCCATTAACAGGTGTTGGGTCTGTTGTCACACCTCATGTCTCTCTCTCTAGTGTTTACCACATTCCCAAACTTACTATGAATCTTGTTTCTGTTGGTCAGCTTTGTGATGCAGGTTACTTAGTCTCTTTTTCTTCTACTTTTTGTCATGTGCAGGATCCGCAGTCTCAGAAGCTGATTGGGACAGGCCATAGGCAAGGGGGATTATACATCTTGGACAAGCTCAATGTACCAGTGGTTGCAGCCTCTAGTGTTGACTTGTCATCCTTTCGTTTAAGTTCATCTTCGTCTAGTTTTTATTTATGGCATTCTCGCCTAGGTCATGTTTCAGCCTCTCGTTTAAAATTTTTAGCTTCTACAGGAAAATTAGGAGATTTACAAACTCATGATATTTCAGATTGTAGTGGTTGTAAACTGGCAAAATTTTCAGCTTTACCTTTTAATAAAAGTATTTCGTATTCTCTTGCACCATTTGATTTAGTTCATTCTGATGTGTGGGGACCCTCTCCTGTTACTACACGAGGGGGGTCTCGATATTATGTGTCATTTATTGATGATTGCACTCGTTACTGTTGGGTTTATCTTATGAAACGTCGTTCAGACTTCTTTGATATTTACAATACCTTTCGTGCTTTTGTCAAAACTCAACATTCTGCTGTCATCAAATGTTTTAGATGTGATTTAGGTGGTGAGTATACCTATCATAAATTTCGTGAGTTGCTTGCTTTAGATGGAACTATTCACCAGTCCTCTTGTACAGACACTCCTGAGCAAAATGGTGTTGCTGAAAGGAAACATCGGCATATTGTTGAAACTGCTCGTTCTCTTTTATTATCTGCATATGTCCCTAGTGATTTTTGGGGAGAGGCTGTCCTTACTGCTGTCAATCTAATTAATAAAATTCCGTCCTCTCACTGCTCAGGTCTGTCACCTTTTGAAAAATTGTATGGGCATGCTCCTGATTATTCTTCCTTAAAGGTGTTTGGTTGTACTTGTTTTGTCCTTCGACCTCGTGTAGAGCGTACCAAATTGTCACCAAAGTCTGCTATTTGTGTTTTTCTAGGTTATGGTGAGGGTCAGAAGGGATATCGTTGCTTTGACCCAGTTACTAAGAAACTATATGTCTCTCGTCATGTTATGTTTCTCGAGCACATACCCTTCTTTTCTATTCCTGATAATCATCATGAGTTGACTAAATCTGATCTCATCCATCTTGACCCATTCTCTGATGATACCGATAGTGTGCCCTCTCGAGCCCCATGCACTACTGATATAGTCTCCCCTCATGGTTCTACTTCTGCTGATACTGGTACATTGTCGCCTGATGCTACCTCCCTTCCAGAGGCCACCCAAGCACCTACTGAGGCTGTGGAACCTCCTCGCTATCCTGCTCGCACTCGTAAGTCCACTCAATCACCTGATTTTGTTTATTCTTGTTATTCGGATTCTTTTGCTTCCTTTTTAGCTTCAGTTCATGATCTCTCTGAGCCTCTATCCTATAAAGAGGCAGCTCTTGATCCTCTTTGGCAGCAGGCTATGGCAGAGGAACTCTCTGCATTATATAAGACAGACACTTGGAGTTTGGTTCCCTTACCTTCTGGTAAGAGCGCTATTGGTTCTCGTTGGGTTTATAAAATCAAAACCAAGTCAGATGGGTCTGTTGAGCGGTACAAAGCAAGATTGGTTGCCAAGGGGTTTTCCCAGCAGTATGGTATGGATTACGAGGAGACTTTTGCTCCTGTTGCTAAAATGACTACTGTTCGTACTCTTATTGCAGTTGCTTCTATTCGTCAGTGGCATATAACTCAGATGGATGTTAAAAATGCTTTCTTGAATGGAGACCTCCACGAGGAAGTTTATATGGTTCCTCCTCCGGGTGTTCCTCATGGTCCTGGTGAAGTTTGCAGGCTTAAGAAAGCCTTATATGGTCTTAAACAAGCCCCTCGAGCTTGGTTTGAGAAGTTTTCCACAGTGATTACCTCATTTGGGTTTTCCCCGAGTGAGTATGATTCAGCTCTCTTTATCAGGTGTACCACTACTGGTCGTATTATGCTTTCTTTGTATGTAGATGACATGATTATTACTGGTGATGATGTTGATGGGATTGCAGTGTTGAAGTCTGAATTAGCTCGTTGTTTTAAAATGAAGGACTTAGGTCCACTACGTTATTTTTTGGGGATTGAAGTAGCCTTTTCTCCAAAAGGTTATCTTCTTTCTCAGTCTAAGTATACAGGTGACATTCTTGAGCGTGCTCGCCTCACTGATAATAAGATTGTTGATACCCCTTTGGAGCTTAATGTTCGTCTTTCCCCTTCTGATGGCGTTCCTTTGCCTGATCCTACCTTATATCGCACTATTGTTGGTAGCTTGGTTTATCTTACTATTACTCGTCCGGATATTGCTCATGCTGTTCATGTTGTTAGTCAGTTTGTTACTTCCCCTACTACTGTTCATTGGGCTGCTGTTCATCGTATTTTGAGGTATTTGAGGGGCACTCGGTTTCAAAGTCTTTTACTTTCGTCATCTTCTTCCTTGGAGTTACGTGCATACTCTGATGCTGATTGGGCCGGTGACTCTACAGATCGCAAGTCTGTTACTGGATTTTGTATATTTTTGGGTGATTCTCTCATTTCTTGGAAGAGCAAGAAGCAAGATGTTGTTGCTGTGTCTTCCACAGAAGCTGAGTATCGTACTATGGCTTCGACTACCCGTGAGGTTATTTGGTTACGCCGGCTACTTACAGATATGGGTGTCTACCTTCCTCGCCCTTCACCTATGTATTGTGATAATAAGAGTGCTATTCAGATTGCTCACAATTCAGTTTTCCATGAGAGGACCAAGCATATAGAGATTGATTGTCACATTACTCGTTATCATCTTAAGCATGGAGCTATTACTTTGCCTTTTGTTTCTTCTTCTGCACAGATTGCTGATTTGTTTACAAAGTCACATCCGATTCAGCGTTTTCGTTTTTTAGTTGGCAAACTCTCTATGCTTCTAGCTGCAGCATCGTGAGTTTGAGGGGGGGTATTGGAGTTAGTTTTATTAGCTTTAGGGCAGTTTGGTCTTTTTACTTTATATTAGGGTAATACTGTATACCTAGATATATTATTATTGTCTCTTCTTTTGCATTGTATTCATTCATTCAGTTTTCATGTTATGAGAAACTCTAGCTCTCTTTTCTCTTTTCCCTTTGTTGTTTCTTTGATTATTTGATATATTCACAGTTATAATATTTGGAACAAATACTTTGTGAAATTAAAGATAAAATATTTTCTGTTAAATGGTGAACAAATCCACTTATCTTTTGTTGGATTTAATCCATTTCACTTGGGTTTTGGACCTTGATTTAAGTTACTTAACTTTGGTTTGTGGGATATAACACTTAAATTCTCTTTTAATTGGGGCTTGTTCCTTTTATTTCAAAAACTCGAACAAAAGCCAAAGCTTTTAAATTGAGATGACTAGTGTCCTACATTGGTTAAAACATAAGAGTTTTTCACTTCTTATTTATTCTAAGTTTGGTAAGCTTGTGTTGTAGAAATGTTCTCTCACGTGAGCGCAGGGGGGTACAAATCTCGAATTTGGACCGCCCGGTTTGGATTAAAAATCGAAACTTGTGTGGGCATGTACACGAATGCCGGCTGATTTACTCTATTGCACATACGAGAGAGTAGTCACATTTTTGCTCTATGAAATTAAATTTTAAAAATGATTTAATATTGTGACTGTTGGGCAGTCAGGTTTAATTCCTTGATGCTATGCACTTAATTGCGTATTAGTTTTGCTGTATAAAATTAAGAACTCATTTCAGATATACAAAAATGAACAATTCTCTCGTCTTGTTCTTCAATTTTTTTAGATTTTCCTTCACTGTTTCTGGTGTAATTCCGAGTACTCAAATAATCTTTCAATTCGAATACACGTTTGAAATAAATTGATTGCTGAATTTCGGAGAGCATAACGCTGAGACCTGTGTATCGTATCATTGACTTGGGATATAACACTTTGGTTTGTGGGATATAACACTTTAAATTCTCTTTAATAAGGAACATAATAAGAAAAAGAAAGCATGATAAAAAAATATTAAAAAATATACATATATTTTTTTTAAATTTGACTTGGCTAAAGTCATTTGTTCGTCCACTTTTCTCCGAATCATAATTAAAAGGGTTAAATATATTTTACACCCTTAAGTTTGTCACCTATATCAGTTTGGTCCTTATAATTTAGAAAGTGTCACTTTAGTCCCTGTAATTTCATAAGTGTGTCAAACAAGTCCAATAAGTCCTTTAGTGACGAATAATTTTGTCACTGAAAGTAATAAATTTGTCACAAAAAGTGTTTGAGTGACTAAAATGACACATTTATGAAATTGCAAGGACTAAAATGACACTTTCTAAACTATAGGGACCAAATTAACACAAATGGCAAAACTAAAAGGGTGTAAAATATAATTAAGCCTAATTAAAATTTTCTACTTTTACACGTTGAAAGAAAACATAAAGGAAAAATATCATAGAAATAGTTCCATACTTTCCATTTTTCGTTTTCCTTTCCTTTTAAATGTTTTTTCTCTCAACAATGCTAGTGTCACACCCATCCACACTAAAAAAGCATCAACATTCTGAGATGGACCAATGAGAAAAGATTGACAGTAGACTCCGCAGTCTCTATCTCTCTTCTCATTGGTCCACCTCAAAATGTGAATATTTTTTAAGTGAGGATAAATGTGTCCCAAACATTACTCTCTCTTCTCTATATCTACAATGCATGTTTTGAATTTTTCTTGTTTAAATTCGCAAACCAAACTGCAAATTGTATGTAAAGTGGTGTAACTTCCCTATGCGTAGCACGATATAAGCCACAAATTGGTGAGTAAATTCTCTGACCTGTATATTGACTGTGCTTGTAGCTAGTCAAAATATAATAACTTTAATCTCCTTGCAGGAAGGCAAATAAATGTGCTCACAGTGTAACATATCACATCAGTTCATTTAATCCACCTGGTCTTGTAACCTTTCTTCTCACTCTAGGATTTTTCTTGAGAAATTGTAGCTGTTCATAGATCATTGAAGTGATTCAAAAGTTTCATATACCACACTTGTTTGGGTTGAGCGTTCAATCTTTTCTCAATCACATGTCCGTTTGGCACAACTTTTGTTTTTAAGATGCATTCACAAATAACAGATCAATCACAAAGATATGTGTTTTACTCACTTTTTTTTCTCCCTTTTTTCTTTTTTTTTTTTTTTTTTTTTTTTGTGTGTCTGTGTGTTGTTGTTGTTGTGATTAAATCACAAAATCTGATTTTCAAACATTTTAATTTCAGTTATGGCCAAACACCTTCCCACATGTCACTTGGATAGTTGGATGAAAGCTGTTCAAGTCATCAAATCCTGTATTAATGTTACCAATTAAGAGGAAATTGATTGTATTCAAGTATCAAAATCAAATGAAAATATCTACTCAGTCTCATTTTATGTGTCTTTTTTTTTTTGGGAGTTCAACTTTTTAAAGGAACATAATGATTGCTCTCCACATGAGTCTAAATAAGAGAGTTTCTTTCCAAATTGCCTTTGCTTTACTTAAAAGAGCAGTTTGGTGCGTTCGGTCATTATGGATAACTTTGAAAATTAATTTAAAAGTGGACAATAATTTTGGCATAGCCAAAATTAATTGAGAGAGAAACACATAAAATAAGACGGAGAGAGTATATGTATAATGATACCACAATATCTTTACCAATATCCTAATACATGTGGATATAATACTTGGGCTTAGTTTGGCCCCCACGTGTCTTTTTAAAAGTAGCTTATAAACGTTTCAATAAAATTATCTCACCACCTTTTCAGTGGGAGAAGTTATTCGAGGAAAAGTAATGTTAGGGAGTATAACAAATTCAACATAATTGAGCATAATTGAGTGGAAATCCTAAGTGGCATGTGGAGACATGCACTAGTGCAAACCCCACATGTCACTTAGATTTACACTCAGTTATGCTAAAATTGTTGTGCTCACAATCATTACTTATCTGGGAAACCGTCATATTATGTCATTGTCATCATAGTGACGTGGTGTGTCGACATTTATAATATAAAGTCATGTGCACCTAAAAATATAAGCACATGACAAGTAGTCTAGTTATGAACTGTTGCTTTCGCTCTGTATTATTAGGACATCACATCACATCAATATAATGACGTGGTTGTCTCACTGAATAATTTCTCCTCAATTGAGTACAAATTCAGATACAATCTAATCTGGGTACAATATAGGACCCTGGCATTATTTCTCAATTATTCTTGTACCCATCTTCACGGAGAATTTATGACAAAATCAAATGAATTATGCAAGTAGCTCAAATGTAATATTATTCCAACATTTAGTTTGTTATGTTGAACTAGCAATGTTGGGCACAAATTCAAACCATAATTCAATACCTCAGGAGTACCGACAACGACTCAATTATTCAAGGCAAAACAAAACAACTCCCACTAACTACAACAATGTTAGGGGCACTAACAAATCTCACTAACATTCACACTCATACTTTATTTCTCTCCTAGTGGTACTGTGGGGTCCATTGCGAGCCTCACAGTGCCACTAAAAAAAAGATAGAGTGTGAATGTGAGTGTTAGTAAAATTTGTTAGTGTCCCAAATATTACTCCACTAATATATGGAGAATTATTCATCGATTGAGGCATGACTTGATAAGATCATAAAGAGAATTAATTGCTTCAATCCATCCCATCAGCCTTCCATACCCAAATAATCTCAAAAAAAATTCCAAATCCTTGTAACCAAAATTTCCTTTGTCAATCAAGCGGGTTTTGCACAAATGGTGTGACTTCTTTCTCCCCACTAGGATAATTGAAGGTTCGACTCCCCTTAGGGGGAGACTTGCTTGCACTCATGTTCGTTCTTCAGTTGGAATGAGTAGACCTTGTTGGACTTTGTTGTGGGGCTTTAGATTTGGGTTGGGTTAAGGGGGTGTGTGTATGTGTCCGTCCAGCCATAATCCAAGTAAGTATAAAAAATAAAATAAAAATTTATCCTTCATCAATTTCTCATATATTATAACTTTAGGATAAATTACACTTTTGCGTCTTAGTAGTTCACACTTGGTGGCACTTTGTCCCCCATTGTTTAAAAGTTGATATATTACAGTATGAAGTTTCTAGTTTGTAGCAACTTGTAGATTTTGTTGACAATTCTGTCCAAAAATGTCATAATTAATATATTACAGTTATTTAAAATTTCGTCAACAATTCTGATAATTTGTTTATTTTTATTTCATATACAAAAGGTGCATACTGACACAAAATAGAAACTTTTTTAATATGAAAACTTTTAAACTACGAGGGGCACAGCGCCTCCGAATGTAAACTACAAAGGTGCAAATTATTATTTATCATTTTTTTAATGTAAGTTCAGCTAAATAGGTTACTATTACTAGTCTATGATTTACTCAAAAATAAATAAATAAATAAATCTCTAGTTTAAATTTCTCACCGGTTATGTTTGTTTGGAACGATGAAAAAGTGGAAGGAACTAAGGAAGGGAATGGAGGAGAAAGGGAAGGAGTATCACAAGAGAAAAAAAGAAAGGATTGTTTGGTTAAACAAGAAAGAAATGATAGATGAAAGAATGAAATGTTGTGTCACAAATGTATCGTACATGACAAAAGGGTGTTTGTTTTGGTTAACTATATTTTGCCATTGTTTTTGGGCCAATTTATTTATTTATTTATTTTTTTTTTCCTTCCTGTGGTTCAAAAGTTGATACTTAAACTCTCACGCGGTGTTGAATAAATTGAATTTGTTAAGTAATTTTATTTTTTTATTTTTATCAAAGCTAACTTTGAAACTCTATTTCGCAGGAATTCTTTTTACCAAATTTTAAAATTGGAATCTAAACTCTCTCTATTAACTTTTCCTTCATTTTCATTATTTTTTCTTCCACCTCGTAGTAGTCTTTTGTCTTCAAACAACTAGTAAAAGATTAGACAAATAAAATTGAAAATGAATAAAGGCATTTGTTATTCCAATTTAAATTTAACCGCATTGGTATTGCCCATTTGACCAATGTGAACAAAATAGTTACTAATTTTTTTTTTTGAGGGTAATAGTTACTAAGTTTTGATCATAGCTTTATAAAGTAAAAACGATTCTAATCACATCGCGTATTCCTAATATATCAAACTGCCAAACACGTATTCTGAATTTTGAACTAATCATCATCTCTAAAGGAGCTAGGTATCAAATTACAGTAATGCTATGTGCACCGAAAAGTGCACATAAAAGTGCACCGAAAATGATCAGGGCCATTGATTGCGGCGGGCCCCATGCGCGCAGGTGTGGAGCCCGCGCGCAATCAATGGCCTTGATCATTTTCGGTGCACTTTTATGTGCACTTTTCGGTGCACATAGCATTACTCATCAAATTATTTGTCGAATTTGATACTCCATATCTAAGATAATTTCCCTCCAACCTACGTAACATAGCAAATGGGTTAGTCAAATTTTGCTTACTCTAACTGAGGTAGCAAATTTGACCCTGTACTGTTGATCGAGGTAGCAAATAATATTTGAGATTATTTTATTTTATTTTATTTTATTTTATTTAACTACCCTACATGCATGTCTACTTGAACATATACAGTCGCACCCCTACTACCAAAACACCTGTCCTGCAAGCTGTCGCAAACACAGTCAAACCCGTCAAATCAGTTCTACTCACAATTGACATGTAGTTATTATTGTTTAAAAAACTATCGACTAAAAGTCGAACAAACAATAAACAATAAATATCATAATTTGCTACCTTTGGTTGGAAGTAAAATGTTGAGATATTTAGTAAAAGACACCATTGTTACCTTAAGTTTGCTTCCTTTGGTCTCTAAGAGCAACTCCAATGGGGGATGCATATGGATATCCAAATTTAAAAGATGCTAAAATGGATCCCTTCATCCAAAAAAATGCACTCCAATGGGGGATCCAAAAGGGGATCCATTATGCAAACTCATGGTTTGAGTCTCCAAACTTATAGTCTTTGGAGAGAGAAAGTGAGGGGATGCATATTTGGTGGGATGATCTTAGCCATTGATTTGAGAATAAAATAATATTTTTAGTGTATCTATGATTGAAATACATCAAAATATATTAAACAATAAAATGGCTACTAGTTTTGGTTACTATGGTTGGAGTGCATGAGACTTATTTGGTATGTAAACCACTATTCAAGTAACCAAATAGCATTTTGAATACCCAAATTTGATGACTACCCTTGGAGTTGCTCTAAGACCATTTCCAAAGGAGATGTCAAACCATGGCACTATGGCAGCAACTCATTTTTCTATGCTATGTTAGCAAAAGTTTTGATTTTTCATGTCTCAACTTTGAATTTAAACGATATATATATATATATATCTGTTCTATTAGTTTTTAAATGTGCATTTACATACATAGACATGTTCCAAGGGTGTTGGGATACAATCGTTTGTATAGAGACATGTCTCTTACTCTATAGACACATCTATATATACATGTATGTTAGTTTATATATATAGTTCATGGAGTTTATGTCCAGATTTGGTCTCTTCTTCTACCTAATTTCTTGAGTCTTTTTAGAGCAATTTATATACACAAATTCTGCAGAAGTTAACAGAGATTGTTGCCTCTATTAACTTAGATCGTAGTATCCTCAAGACAAAGACGTCATAGTCCACTTGCAACCGTGTGTGGGGCGTAACTTTGTTTTCGGACAGCGTATTTAATATGTGCTCGATCTTTGAAGTTCTTTTTCTGCATTTCATTGTTTCTTATCCATTTTTTGAGTATCTCAAAGCCAACAATCGAAAACAAAGTTATATATACTTGAAAGATGGCCGGAGAAACATCAACAACAGTAGCAACCATTATCAAGAACACCCATGCCGAGAATCCTGAAAAGTTTAAGGGACAAGACTTCAAAAGATGGCAAATGAATATGCTATTTTATCTCACTACTCTCAACCTCGCACACATTCTACATGAGGCAAAACCGGTGATTCGTACAGAAAATGCCACCAAAGAACAAGAAGTCGCTTTGGAAGCATGGAATCACTCCGATTTCTTATGCCGCAAATATATCTTAAATGGGCTAGAGGATATTCTCTACAATGTTTATTCTATCTTTGAAAGTGCAAAGGAACTTTGGGAGTCTCTAGACAAGAAGTACAAAACGGAAGATGCGAGGACTAAGAAGTTCATTATGGGAAGGTTTCTAGACTTCAAAATGGTGGATTCTATTCCGGTGGTTAAGCTATTGGAAGAGATACAAGTCATCATCAACCAAATTCATGTGGAAGGAATGGCTATTAGTGAACCATTCCAAGTTGCATCAATCATTAAGAAGTTACCACCGTTGTGGAAGGAATTCAAGAGCTATCTAAAACACAAGCGCAAGGAATTGTCAATGGAAGACTTGGTAGTGCGTTTAAGGATAGAAGAAGACAACTGAAAAGGAGATAAGAGTGGGCTGTAAGGATCTATCGAGTCTAAGGCAAATCTTGTTGAATGTGAGTCTTCAAAGGTTAAAAATAAAAGTAATACTAAGGGAGCAAAAATGAAGTCTACATACAATAATTCAAAGGACCACAAATCCAAGAAAATCAAAGGGAATTGTTGGGTTTGTGGGATACCCGGGCATCGCACAAGCGATTGTCGAAATAAGAAGGGATCTAATGGAGGGAACAAAAAGTCTAACCAAGCAAACATGATGGAGACCGACGATCTTGCGGCAGTAGTCATGGAAACTTGTGTTGTAACCGACTCTAAGAGTTGGTGGATAGACATCGGGGCCACTAAGCATATTTGTGGAGATCGAAACATGTTTTCTACCTACACAAAGGTAGAAGGTGGTGAGAGGCTTTATATGGGAAATGTCGCAGCTGCAACCGTTGAAGGCAAAGGGAATGTGCTAATGAAGTTCATATCCGGCAAAGAGATGACTCTCCTAGATGTGCTACATGTACTCGAAATTCGAAAGAATTTGATGTTGGGTCCTATGCTTAGCAAGAAAGGATTCAAGCTAGTCTTCGAATCCAATAAATTTGTATTAACTAAGGATGGAATGTATGTAGGGAAGGGCTATATGTGTGATGGGCTCTTTAAAGTCAATTGTACTCCTAAATTAATATTAATGAGAATGAAATAAGTTCTTATATTGTTGAGTTATATAGTTTATGGCATTCTAGGCTTGGACAAGTTAATTTCAAATATATGCATAAGATGATGAATTTAGGACTATTACCAAAATTTGAAATTGATAAAACTCATTAATGTGAAATATGTGTTGAATCTAAGTTTGCTAGAAAATCATTTAAATCCATAGATAGAATAAGTGAATTATTAGATTTAATTCATACGGACTTACGTGATTTAAAATTAACTCCAACAAGAGGTGGAAGAAAATATTTCGTTACATTCATAGATGAAAAAAGTAGATATTGTTATGTTTATTTATTGTACTCAAAGTATGAGACCATAGATATGTTTAAGACATATAAGGCCGAGGTTGAAAATCAACTTTCAAACACAATTAAAATGGTGAGGTCAGATAGGGGAGGTGAATACGAGTCAACTCCATTGGGCGAATATTGTGCGCTTAATGCATAATTCACCAAACTACGGCACCGTATACACCGTGACAAAATGGTGTAGCAGAGAGGAAAAACCGAACTCTCAACGAAATGGCTAATGCTATGTTAAATAGCTCGGGAGTGCCACATAACTTGTGGGGGGGGGGGGGGGGGGGGTGCCATTCTCACAGCGAATGTGATCCTAAATCGGATTCCACATAAGAAGACTAGCAAGTCTCCTTATGAAGTGTGGAAAGGTAGAGAACCCTCCTATAAAAAGTTGAAAGTGTGGGGGTGTCTAGCTAAGGTACAAGTTCCGCTTCCAAAACGGACTAAGCTTGGACCTAAAACCGTGGATTGTGTATTTTTGGATATGCCGTTAATAGCACTGCGTATCGATTCCTTGTGGTTAAATCCGATAATGTAGATATTCATGCTAATACGTTTATAGAATCGGTGGATGTCGAATTCTTTGAGGACATCTTTCCTTTTAAAGAAGGAAGACAAAATTCAACTCTTAACAGAAATGTTGAAGAGGTTTCGTCTAATCCTCGTGATGAAGAAGAAATCGATGTCGCTCCTAGAAAGAGCAAGAGAGCTAGAAAAGCTACTTCTTTTGGACCGAATTTTGTGACACTAGCTACCATGGAGGATCCTCAAACCATTAACAAGGCTATGAGTACACCCGAAGCGCCATATTGGCAAGAAGCGGTAAATAGTGAGTTGGATTCCATTATGCAAAACCATAGATGGGAATTGGTTAACTTGCCTCCGGGAAGTAAACCAATTGGTTGCAAATGGATATTCAAGAAAAAGCTTAAGGTCAATGGTACTATTGATAAGTACAAGGCTCGGTTGGTAGCTAAAGGTTATAGACAAAAAGAGGGATTAGATTTCTTTGATACCTATTCCCCGGTCACTAGGATTACGTCCATCGGGATGGTAATCGCTATAGCCACTGTCTATAACTTAGAATTACATCAAATGGATATAAAAACAACGTTCCTTAATGGAGATCTAGATGAAGAGATCTATATGGAACAACCGGAAGGTTTCATTGTAAAGGGACAAGAACACAAAGTGTGTCGACTTATTAAGTCTCTTTATGGCCTGAAACAAGCGCCAAAAAAATGGCACGAGAAGTTTGATCACACCATGATCGCAAATGGTTTCAAAATCAATGAATGCGATAAGTGTGTACATGTTAAAGAATTTGAAGATTCTTATGTCATCATGTGTTTATATGTTGATGACATATTGATAACCGGAACCAACGAGAAGGTTATCAATGAAACTAAGAAGTTGTTAAACTTATGCTTTGACATAAAAGACATGGGTAAAGCCGATGTTATTCTTGGTATGCAAGTGAAATCAACTTCCGATGGATATCTTCTCACACAATCACATTATGTTGAGAAAATATTAAAGAAGTTTGGACAATTTGATTGTAAAGCGGCTTTAACGTCGTTTGATGCAAACTGCAAGTTGAGGGAAAATGTGGGGGTTGCCATATCTTAACTTGAATATTCTCAAGTTATTGGAAGTTTGATGTACATTATGAATTGCACAAGACCGGATATTGCTTATTCGGTGGGGAGACTTGCTAGATACACTAGCAATCCTTGGAAAGAACATTGGGATGCTCTTATTAGAGTGTTAAGGTATCTAAAGCATACTATGAGCTATGGTTTGCACTACACACGGTATCCACCCGTGGAAGAGGGATACTCTGATGCTAATTGGATCTCGGACAGTCAAGAAACCAATTCCACAAGTGGGTATGTATTCACTTTAGGTAGAGCTGCGATTTCTTGGAGATCAACAAAGCAAACGTGTATAGCACGTTCAACGATGGAATTGGAATTCATAGCCTTAGATAAGGCGGGTGAGGAAGCCGAGTGGCTTCGGAACTTCCTAGAAGATATTCCGCTGTGGTCAAAGCTGGTAACGGCTATAGTTGTGCATTGTGATTGCAATGTGGCGTCATCCGTGGCTAAGAATGTCGTTTATAATGACAAGTTAAGGCATATAAGGAGACGACACAATACGATCAAGCAGTTGCTGTCAAGTGGTGTTATAACGATTGACTATGTCAAGTCCAAAGAGAACATTGGGGATCCTCTAACGAAAGGATTGCATCGAGATCAAGTTCAATATACTACGAAAGGAATGGGCCTAAAGCCAATACTTTGAACATCACGGGCGGAAACCTAACATAGTTGACTGGAGATCCCAAGATCTAGGTTCAATAGGCAAACTAGTTGGGGAAGTTCATGTTGTAAACACGCATTTGTAATAAATGATTTCATTCTTGTATAATGATTTGGTGTGTAATAAAATTGTTGAGGTTATGTTGTTACATTTAATGATGTTGATGAGTAAGTGTTAGTACTCCAAATTGATATCACCTATATGAGAAAAAAAGTGGGGTCGCTTCTATGAGAATTTCAAAGGCTTGGTTCTCTAAGAGCTCTCATGAACATAGGATCTTGTTCAGGACCAAAATGAACACAACCGAATGAATTAAAGTGTATAAGGATAAGTGGTGTGTGGTATCTAAGGTTGATTTACACTATAAAGGTTGGTCAGTTCAATACATAAATGTACACCGCTTCACCGAGTAAGTCCATTAGGTATTCACTAAAGGAAAGTTCAAGTCCAAAAGACACTCCCTAACGCATCACAAGTCTGTTAATTACTCTCGTTGTTTTTATCGTCCATTGAGTCAAGTTTAGAAAACCATGTCATTCACATGTGGGGGATTGTAAGAAAATTGAGGTGTGAATGAGGAGACAACGTTTTAACGGCGTTTATCTTGAAGCTCCAGGAATTAACGGCGTTTGTCCTGAAGCACCGGGAATTAACTACGTTTATTCAAAAGCGCCGGAAATTTTTTAGCTTTAGTTTTGAGAAAGTTTTAGAAGGGCTTTTGACCGATCGACTGGGTCAACTCGACCGGTCGAGTGGGCCCAGAACTGAAAAGTTGTGATTTTTCATGTCTCAACTTCGAATTGAACGATGTATATCTGTTCTATTGGTTTCTAAACATGCATTTACATACATAGACATGTTCTAAGGGTGTTGGGACACAACCGTTTGTGTAGAGACATGTCTCTTACTCTATAGACACCTCTATATATACATGCATGTTAGTTAGTTTATATATACAGTTCATGGAGTTTATGTCCAGATTTGGTCTCTTCTTCTACCTAATTTATTGAGTCTTTTGAGAGCAATTTATATACACAAATTCTATAGAAGTTAATAGAGATTGTTGCCTCTATTAACTTAGATCGTAGTATCCTCAAGACAAAGACGTCATAGTCCACTTGGAACCATGTGTGGGGCGTAACTTTGTTTTCGGACAGCGTATTTAATACGTGCTCGATCTTTGAAGTTCTTTTTCTGTATTTCATTATTTCTTATCCATTTTTTGAGTATCCCAAAACCAACAGTAGCGATATTGGTTGTAAACTTATAGTTGCTCTACATGAAGAACATGCTCAGCGAGAATGAAGGAGTCAACGTCATGGTTCGGTCCAAAGCCATACAACTATTTGACGTAGTAGAGTTGAAGGACACGAACGACTCTACGACTATTTTTGTAGAAAATCCAGTGTACACTAATGCTCAATTTTGAAGAAGGTTTCGAATGAGTAGGTCATTATTCATTCGAATCCAGGTGCAGTTGAGGCTCGTGATACCTATTTTGTTCAAAGAAGAGATTGCGCTGGGCGTATGAGATAATTATCTCTCCAAAAGGTCATTGTTACAATGAGAATGCTTGCATAAGGCATGGCTGTAGATGTTGTTGACGATTATGTATGGATCGGCTAAAGTACATCAATCGAGAGTTTTAGAAGGTTTGTCAAAGATGTTATTGAAATCTTTCATTCGTGTTGGATTTGAATTCAAGGGTTAGTAAATTTGAGGGTTTTTTAAATTTGGGTTTTTTTTTTGTTTGCAATTTGATGTTTCGAACTTGGGGTCTTGGTCTGTTGGCTTTCAAATTTGGGTGGCGTTTCGCTTGGGTGGTGGCTGCAACTGTTGCTTGCTGGTGGTAATGGGCATGGCGATGATGGGCTGTGAATGCATGATGGCTGGTGAGCAAATTTTTTTTTTTTTTTTTGGTTTTTCAAAAAATAATAATAATTACAATAATAATAATAATAATAAAAATAATAATAATAAAATAATTGGGCGTAAAAATTGTTTTCTAGTTTTTGAGATGTTTTTGACAAATTTTGATTTCACAATCTTGGGAAGTTTTTAGAAATTTGGGTTTCCAATATTTGTGGCTTGTTTGAGTAATATATGACAAAGTGGTGTTTTCATTTTATTTTCTTATTTTTATTTTTGAATTGATGACCGTTGAAACAGGAAAAGTATTGTCTGATGCTTCCTCCAAAACGTCTTCAGTTTGTTTTGCATTCGTCCAGTTGGCTATAGCAAGAACATAAATTTTTTTTTTGGTACAAGGGAAGAAGGAAGAAAAGGAAAAGAAAGCTAGCGCAAATAACACGTCCCATAGTTGTCCGCGAGCAAAAATCGGACGAGATCTGTGGGAGGGGTGTCAAAAACAACAAAGGAGAAATTCTGGGCAACTCCCAAGTTAGCCATGAAGTCAGCACAAGTATTGCCTTCACAGTGGACATGTGAAATGCTTCCAACTCCGTGAGAGATCATCGCCTTGCAGTCCTCAATCAAAGCTGCCAGACGGTGGACTGAGCGATCTAGATCTTGGATGAGCTTAACCGCCACCTCCGAGTCAGACTCGATGATGAAATTCGACCAATCCTTGTCAATCAAGAGTTTGAGACCGTTCCATATGCTCCTTATTTCAGCTTCAAGGTTGTCACAAAGAGTAATGCTTCCGATGTAACCAATAATCCAGTTGCCTTGGTCATTACGAGCCAGTTGTCCCAGCCCGGTCCCACAATAGCGGAACCAGAGCCTGTGGCACGCCACCGAGGCTAACCCAATTCATTAATGTTCTCAAAATTTAGTTTGAAGAACACACGCAGCGGAAAAACAAAACACATTTTAAAACTAGGGGTTCAGTCGACTGGGTCAGGACCTCAGTCGACTGAAGAAAGCAGAGAGTTTTCAAAACAGTTTAACAGACCATTCAGTCGACTGAGACTGGGGTCCAATCGACTGGGCCTCCAACTTTCAGTCGACTGAATCCCCTCCTTCGGTCGACTGAAGTAAGCAGAACCAAAATGAACACATAACCTTCAGAGGTCCAGTCGACTGAGGCAGGGCCCAGTCGACTGCTTTTGCCATAATAAAAAGCAGTAGCTAGCAGGCACAAGGGTCCAGTCGACTGAACACTGGACCAGTCGACTGCTCCCCTGACAGCAGCCCAATTCTGCAGAAAACAAGTTCCAAAATCTGTTTAAATTCAAACGGGGATCAAACACACACTTCCAAAAGTACTCCAAAGCAATATTACCGAAGCACAGTTACAACATGTTACTAACTATTTCAACATTTTAGATTCGTTCTAACATACCAAGTTGAACATAACTAAAAACCATAAGAATTCTTATTACAACATTCCTATTGTCCCAAAACTACAAGATTAACGTTCAAGTTGTCTTCTAAAAGAACTCCCAACCCACGTGCTCACTTCTCCGATTCCTCGCCAGCATTAACACCTAAAATGGTTATTCGAATAACCATAGATATTCTATTTATTTAAGCTAACGCTTAGTGAATAAAATAACATATGCACATGAATGATAAACATGTCTGCATTCACATCTCTACATTTCATACTAGTCGCGGGAGACTCACGTGCCCGTCTATACTCCCAATCCGCGACTCCTCGCCAATAAGTCCACGCGAAAGGGTAAGACTCACGATTTTTCTCTTCAATCGTGCGACCTTAATGCCTATATCGGCTCCACAAAATGGCACGGTGACCACATGTTCCTTCTGACCCAAATAAGCAACTTAACATGCTCAAATACACATCACCATGCTCGCGGTAATCAAAACATTTCATCGTGCTATTGGGCCTACTTATCAATATAAATGCCCAATATGAACTACACAAGATATCTCTAAGTATTAATACATGCTATTCAAACATAACATGAATACATGTGAAGAAACCATTCCAAAAACATAGTTGAATCACTCACCTCCGATTTACGCTCTTAAACTTCGATTCAAAGAAAACCCGTGTACAAAGAACGTGTAGAAGTCCGTCTAGTACAATTCCTATGGATCAAAATTTCATTTATCAACTTTTATGAAAAAATCTAGGAAACAACTTTTTGGAAAACTTGGCCAAACAAGCCCTAACATATATAAAACGAAGCTCTTACCTCGAGGAGCTCAAATATGAAATCTGGGAGAAAACAGACTGACGGAAGGTCGTCGTTTGGCGTCGCAAAGCTCTAAGCTTCAAAATCTCCCTATGGCTCCCTTTTGGAATTTAGGTTAGAAGTTATGAAAATATCTCAACCATCTCTATCTATATATAGGCAAAACTCTCGAGAATTACGTTTACCTCCCCACGAGTTTTCAAAACTCCTAATCCGTCTCTGAAACTTTCTATACAGCTTATTCATAGCTTTACGAGTGAAAACTCAAAATTATAAAAGTTTTCGACTAAGTTTCGGTTGGTCGCTAAAACGCAAATTTCTACATGACGTTTCCGAAGTTGTTAATTAACCTACCAAATTAATAGCGTGTTAATTCGTTCTCACCAGGATACTAAAACTAACAACAGATATAAATTCTAAAACAGAAAATAATACAGATATTGAAATACACAGGTAAACATTTATTTTCAGATAAACATTTAAAGTATTCCACAGTGATCGTCACACACTCGGAGAGACGTCGCAATAACAAATCCTCAATCACCACAGTTTCAAAGGGTTCTCTACTACAGACACCCAAATCAACTCGTGAGTCAAAACTCACCCAAACATGTGTCATAAGACACGTCATAACACATTATCATGCATGACAATGAAATGCAAAAGCAAAAATACGGGTGTTATACCAGTCCACCAATACCACCACGGCCTAAGTTGCCCTTGGCACAACCATCCGTATTGAGTTTCCATGTACCTGCAGGGGGAAACATCCACTTAATAAGACGGGGGACCGGAGCAATATGGTTGGCCACCAGTTGGTTGGCCTAGGAAATCTCCCTAGCAAATTTTAAGATACTCTACACAATAATCGGATGGAAGGCGTCTTTGTTATTGAACACAAAATTGTTTCTCTCCTTCCACAAGATCCAAGCAGTCGAAATAAAAATGGTTCCCCATTCAATCTTATCTTGAAAGAAGACATCACAGTTAGTAGCATTCGAGAGTAACCAATCATCAAGATTATTGGCAAAGAAATCGAAGCTTCTTGAAGGGAGAAGTGCCCAAATTGCTCGAGCTTTCTGACAATCACGAAGGATGTGGATATTGCTTTCATCCCAGAAGTTACAAATTTTGCAATTAGAATCATTCGTCATGTGCCAGGCAGCCCTCAGGTGATTCGAGGGGAGCCGATTATGAAAGACGAGCCACATGAACATTTTTAATTTTTGGGGGATTTTGAGGGCCCAGATCCAGTTCCACTTTCGAGCCGAGACTGTAAGGTGGTTTTTAGCAATGAAATCATAAGCCTTTCGAGTAGAGAATTTACCCGAATTAGATGGGCCTCAAGATGGATAATCAGCGAAAGTAGATAAAAGGGGAAGGGGGGTATTTAAAATAGTATTAGAAATAAATTGATTGTTGAGATTCCGAAGGAAGTTGCGGTCCCACTCACCATTGCTGTCAACAGTATTTCCAACAAAAAGAGAATCATTAATATTTTGGGTGCTAGCATCAACTTCGTTAGAGAAGGGTTGATTGCCACACCACCAATCATTCCAAAAGGAGATGGATCTGCCATCACCAACCACCCATCTAATGGCTGGGGTAATGGCAGAATAGGCAGCCCCAATGCTTTTCCAAATATGAGATTTAGAATTTTCCCTGGGCCAGGGGGGGTGAGATCCCCCTTTTAGGTACTTGCTAGTCATAACTCTAGTCCAAAGAGCTTTGTCATTGTTAAGGATTTTCTAGCTCAACTTAGCAAGCATGGCAAGATTATTATTCAAAGCTTTCCTCAATCCCAGGCCACCATTATCCTTACTAGCACACACTAAATTCCAATTAATTAAGTGGATTTTTCTCTTTTCATCAGTATCACCCCAAAGGAAGTTCCGATTGAGCCTGTCAATACTGTCACAAATAGACATGGGGAGAAGATTTGTTTGCATAATATGGGTGGGTATAGTCGAAGTGACAGACTGGATAAGGGTAGTTATACCCACAATAGAGAGAAGCTTACTTTTCCAGGAGGAGAGTTTTTTTTGGATTCTCTCAATAGTATCAGCATAAATATTTTTAGAGGCTGTAGAATACAAAATGGGCACCCCAAGATACTTTCCCAGATCATTAGTAATGCTAAGATTGCACATATTCCCAAGGTCAGCAGTTTTAATTCTGGGAATGTTCGAAGACACAAAAAGCTTAGATTTAGCAAAATTAATTTTTTGACCCAACAAGGAGCAAAACTTGTTCAGAGTATCCAAAATAGTGGAACATTGTTGTTCAGTGGCCGAGGAGAAGAGAATCAGGTCATCGGCAAAGAAAAGGTGGGTAATAGTCGGGCCTTCTCTAGAGGCCTTAAGACCCTTCCACTTCCCCTTCGAAACCTCATCACTAATAAGATGTGAAAGACGTTCCATACAGAGGACAAAGAGATAGGGAGAGAGAGGATCTCCCTGCCGTAACCCTCTCCCAGGAATGAAAGCCTCAATGGGCTCACCATTCCATAGGATCGAGAGGCTAGTACTAGAGACACAGTCCATGATAAGATTGACAATATTGTTAGGGAAGTTGAATTCCACTAAAGTTTGGTGAAGGAAATTCCAATCAATACGGTCATAAGCTTTTTCTAAATCGATTTTAAAAACCATACCCCCATTCCAACCTTTCCTCGATCGAAAGGTATGAATAATTTCCTGAGTGATGATAATGTTATCACTGTTGTTTCTCCCTGGGATGAAGTTGCAGTGATGGGGACTAACAATTTTGTTAAGCAGGGGTTTGATCCTAAGCGAGAGAACCTTGGAGATAGTTTTAAAGTTGACATTACAGAGGCTAATAGAGTAGAACTGGGTGATAGTAGAAGGGAGATCAACTTTTGGGATAAGATTAATGAGGGTATGGTTAACCTCCTTGGGCACCCCAAGATACTTTCCCAGATCATTAGTAATGCTAAGATTGCACATATTCCCAAGGTCAGCAGTTTTAATTCTGGGAATGTTCGAAGACACAAAAAGCTTAGATTTAGCAAAATTAATTTTTTGACCCAACAAGGAGCAAAACTTGTTCAGAGTATCCAAAATAGTGGAACATTGTTGTTCAGTGGCCGAGGAGAAGAGAATCAGGTCATCGGCAAAGAAAAGGTGGGTAATAGTCGGGCCTTCTCTAGAGGCCTTAAGACCCTTCCACTTCCCCTTCGAAACCTCATCACTAATAAGATGTGAAAGACGTTCCATACAGAGGACAAAGAGATAGGAAGAGAGAGGATCTCCCTGCCGTAACCCTCTCCCAGGAATGAAAGCCTCAATGGGCTCACCATTCCATAGGATCGAGAGGCTAGTACTAGAGACACAGTCCATGATAAGATTGACAATATTGTTAGGGAAGTTGAATTCCACTAAAGTTTGGTGAAGGAAATTCCAATCAATACGGTCATAAGCTTTTTCTAAATCGATTTTAAAAACCATACCCCCATTCCAACCTTTCCTCGATCGAAAGGTATGAATAATTTCCTGAGTGATGATAATGTTATCACTGTTGTTTCTCCCTGGGATGAAGTTGCAGTGATGGGGACTAACAATTTTGTTAAGCAGGGGTTTGATCCTAAGCGAGAGAACCTTGGAGATAGTTTTAAAGTTGACATTACAGAGGCTAATAGAGCAGAACTGGGTGATAGTAGAAGGGAGATCAACTTTTGGGATAAGATTAATGAGGGTATGGTTAACCTCCTTGGGCACGAAGGAGGTGGAAAAGTAATTATTAACAAAGGAGTAAAGGGAGGGACCAACAATATTCCAAAATTTCTGATAGAAACCAGGTTTAAAACCATCAGGTCCAAGAGCCTTAAGGGGTTTCATGCTGAAGATGGCTTTGTGGGTTTCAGGAAAGGTAGGGTTTCGGCTAAGCCAAACTCTATCATCCTCAGAGAAAGTGGTGTAGGGGGAGGAGATGGGACCAAAGGGAAGGGGGGGGGGGGGGAGGGTTAGGGTGTGTGTCAGGCTGGAACAAAGATTTGAAATAAGACAGGATATGGTTCTTAATAAGGATAGGATCCAAGATCCACGAACCATCCACAGATTTGAGAGATTCAATTTTGTTTCTTTTTCTTCTCACAAGGGTAGACAAATGGAAAAAATGAGTATTTCTGTCACCCTTCGCTATCCATTGGATTCTAGATTTTTGTTTCCAAATGAGCTTTTCTTGGTTCAAGACAAGGTTATAATCGGAAATAAGATCAGTCTCAAGTTGGAGCAAAAAGGTGGAAGGGCGAAAGGACAAGTATCTTTGGATACCATCAAGCCTAGACAGAATTTTACCTTTTCTTTTAAAAATGTTGCCAAACACCTCATGGTTCTAGATTTTGGCTGAAATAGTGAGGTTTTCAATAGCCGGAATGAGGTGATTTCCACCTTCAGCCCAGGATGATTGGACGACATTAGTAAAGTCAGGGTGTTCCAACCAGACTACTTCCAGTCTGAAGGGCTTAAGCCTAGAAGGAGTGGCAGGAGTCATACCTGTCACATAAATGAGAATGGGATGGTGGTCGGAATACACACGGGGAAGAGTTCTTACAGTAGCTTCAGGAAACATGAGCCTCCAAGTTGGGTTAGAAAGCGCACGGTCAAGTCTTTCCCGAGTATTAGTCAGGCCCGTCCTCCCATCAGTCCAAGTGAGTTTCGGTCCCGTATTCCCAAGATCCAAAAGCCCACACTTGTTGATATTATCCAAAAAAAATTTGCACCTATTAGCCTATCTATTGTTGGTTCCAGGGTTGTTCGCTCCAGATCTTTCGCCGGGGTTCGCGTAGTCATTGAAATCTCTAGCAAGCATCCAAGGGTCTTGGTTAGTTTGGGCAAAAGTATCAAGATTGTTCCACATATCCTATTGAAGCGTAGCATTAGGGCTCCCATAAATAGCAGATAGCAGCCAGTCATTAAAGTTGTTCTTCTGAATTCTAGCATTGATGAATTGATGGTTGGAGAATTTATTGGTGACAAAGACCCAGTTAGGGTTCCAAATGATCCAAATACCACTAGAGCGGCCGATCGGGACGACGTGAATGTTCCCAGAGAAACCCAGGTCACTAAAGAAGGAACCGGTGCTAGCGAACGACACACGAGTTTCCATGAGGATCACAACATCCGGGGTGTGCTCAATGGCCAGGTTTCTGAAATTGCATCTAAAACCATCGTTTCCTGCCCCCACGGCAGTTCCAGCTCAGGACTTTTATGGAGAATAAAGATAATCTGGGAATACTAATAGAGGAGGACCACTCAAGCGCCTCCCTCACTCGTGTGTGAATCTCGAGCGATGATGCCATCGCACCTAGCTGAATACTGTGGAAGGGTGAGCTCATCCTGTGACCCAGGTGGGGCGTAATAAGGAGCCTTACCATTTCTATTGTCCAGTTGATGTTGGTGAGAAAGGAGGATTCCTCCCCTGGGATCATTAGGATCCCCACTGAGTTGTGGTGGAGCGTGTTGACTTGTAGGGGGATGGCTGCCATTATCAAGGTCTTGGATTTGAGTAGAGTGAGGGAGGGGGGGAGAAAGGGGGGAGGTATCAGAGGGATAGTGAGAGTAAGCCAGTGTTAGGGTTTTCTGGGTATGGTGGTTTTGAGAAGGGTCACGAGTAGGTATAGGGTTAGGTGAGGGGGTAGTAGACTGGGTAAAGTTGGAGGGGGACGAGACAGCGCTCAGTCCTAGGGAGGGCTGTGAAACGGGGTCCACCACCATCAGGATTAAGGTGTGAGCAGACTGGGAACTCTCTAGAGGGGGCACTGGGTTTGGGCCAAAAGAAGTCTTAGAGGAGTCTGGGTTAATCCTCTTACGAGAATCAGCATGCTGGTTAGGAGGGGTCTTATGAGTATGGGTCTCATCATGGGCCAAAGGGCCAAACGGATTGGGTTTGTGTGGTTGATGGTTTGGGGAAGGCCCATTACCAAAGCTCCTTTTAACCATGGGTTTTTAATTACACCTATTCATTACTAGCATCCATGGGCCATAGCCCGAATCCCCATTGCTGACCCGATTGGTGCTAGGACAATCTGAAGGAGTCTTCTCAACCTGAACCCTAGGTTGTTCGGTCGGAGCAGTCATCATCGGAGTGTCTTGCAGATTCTGAACCTTCTTAGAGATGCAATAGGCCTCTCTATGTCCCACACATCCACAAAAGAAACAAAGATCATGAATATATTCATACTCAACATTGAATGTCATCCCCTCAAGCTAGAACTAAGGGATGAGGGGATTTTGGAGGTCGATTTCTATACAAATACGAGCTTATTTTCCCCTGACCGAAGCAGCAGTGTGAATATCGGTCTTAATAGGTCTGTCAAGGACTTTCTCAATAGCAAAAAGAGCTTTCTCAGTAAAAAAAAAACTCAATGGGGAGTTGGGTTAATCGCACCCAAACATTGGTTTTACATTCACTGGCTTCTGAGGGTTTGAAATTGGGTTTCCACTCCTTGACTGTTAGATAGTGATTCATAATAACCCATGGGCCTCCAGACAGGACCTTCCAGTGGTCTTACCACAAGTCAAATTTAACCAAGAAGTATCCATGGTCAAGATCAATGAGGTCAAAATCCCCCTGGAGATCCCAAAGTCTCTTGGTGCGTTCCAATAGGGATTTATAACCAATTGGTCTGCCCAGAAGTTTGATTAACAGACAATTTTTCCAGGGTTCTCTGATCTTATCTAGGAACTTTTTTGGGAGATTTACCAGAGGGCAAAGAGGGTTTTCAGGAAAATTAGGGCCATGTACTTCAGTAATAGTGGGGGCTTCTTCGTCTTCATCAGAGTCGAAGGAGGCCGTTTCTTTACTGAAGAATACATCTCTGGATCCGCCAAGAACTTCTGAGTAAGATCTAGTTTAGGTTGGACCATTATCTTGAGAGACAGCTCTCTTAGCCTCCTCCTCCCGAGGGGGATGCTGAGTAGCAGTGGAGAAAGGGTGATCTGGGTTACCTTCTATAGCAAGAACAGAATTGCCGCCGGTTTGAGTTAGCTGAAAAATAGAAATTAAGTGATGAATTGTAGATTTCAAGAAAAAAAAAGTTATTATTTTTTAAAATGGAAGTGTGGGTTAGCTTGAGATTTCTCAGCACTTAAACAAACTAGCTGAAAAATTAAGTTGAAAATAAGCTGAAAAATTAAGTTGAAAAAAGTAGCTTGTGTTTTCAAACATTCACTTAATTTCACTTTTAAGGTGTTAAAAAGAAGAAGAAAAAATGCCTGAAAACAAAAGTATTAAATAGTATTTACATGTTATCCTTTTTTTGTCATTTTATAGAACAATCACTTTTTTCAGCTTGTTTGCCAAACAGTCTTTTTTTTTTTTTAAGTAATGAATACTTCAGTTAACCCAAAAACCTAACAGCTTAATATTTCATCATGTAAAATTTCAGCACTTAATGTTTCAGCACTTAACATTTCAACTAACCCAAACGGGCACTAAGGGTGTGTTTGATAACTCAATTAAGTAGTGAAAATTAAAACTTTCAGTACTTAATTTATTCAGTGTGTTTGATAATGTATCACTCAATTAAAAAAGTATCTAAAAATCTACAGAAAACTTTAAGTGAAAAATTTTTACTGAAAATAATCATTGAATGCAGTCTATTTCAGTAATTGAAACACTGTTTTCAATATTGTGAAACCAATCAATTAAAATTTTCAGTACTTAAAATTCAACACTTAATTTTCAATTTTATCAAACAGGCCCTAAGTTCTTGGTTCTCTCCAGTTGAATCATTTCAAAATTGACAAGAGTTTGGGTAAGTTCACTGCTTCTACACAAAATAGTCAAATGGGCTATTCAAATATTTAAAGCTGGCTCAAACTTGGCCCTCTTAACAGTTTCACCAAATGAGGTGCTTTACTCAAGAAATGCACCTTAAAATTTGGGCTCAAGTCTTAAACCACAACCCGATGCTCTGTTTTTTAGGCTTTCCCAAACACGCCCCAAAAGAGCAAAACATGTAGAGACCATCCAAGACTGAGCAAAAAGAAAAAAGGCATGGGTTTTTTTTTTTTTTTTTTTGCTAGAGACAAAACACCCGCAGGCGCCTATACACACACTTCAAACAGCCAGGGGGGCCACAGGCCCACATCAAAGGGACTTCCTCCCATAGAGGGCTGAGGGGGAAACAAACCCCCATCCAATTTCCCACAAGGGAAATCGAACCCCCCACCTCCCACTTGGGAGAGATGGGGCAAAGACCAGCTGGGCTAGGCCCACTGTCAAAAAAAAAAAAAAAAAAGGCATGGGTTGGTAACACATAAAACATGATTCGGATCATCTCATCATGTTGATTTGATAGGATATATATATATATATCAATAGTATATTTGGATCTCACACGGATAAAGAATATACCAAAATCTTAAGCCCCATTTCGCAATTCATAAATGATTACGAAACTCTAGAAGTTAAAATAAAACTATTCGGCAAACTAGCTTCTACGATTCAATCGCAAAAAAATGTGTCATAATCGCAAAATTTACGATTGGCCAAAATTACCCTGAACATTTTTTTTTTTGCGATTGACTCACAGAAACTATAATTGTTGAACTAGTACTTTCGTAAAGAATAGAATCGGTTCTTCAAAATTCTCAAATAGCCCCTAAATTCTCAAGCATATATCAGCCAATCAAGAGCTAATTTCAAGCCACCATGTCTAAGGAAGTGCATTCACCCATTCAATACATCAATTGGAAAGCACAATCCACAACACAACACAAGACTGATTTTGGATCCGAATCATCGAAACAAGTACCTCCCAAGTGATTGATGAGAGCCGGTGGGGTCACAGTAACAACAGAAAGTTCTGTGAAAGAGAAGAATTAAACTTACTAAACCTTTAATTCTTTTCTTCTTTTCTTTTTTCCTTTCTTTTACACCAAATAGCTATATGGGCACTAAAGTGCTTGTTTTAAGCTGGAAGCAGATTCATAAAGTCAAAGATAGGGGTGTGTGTATATATAGATCTTATATGTATTAAGTCAAGCCCCAGTCCAGCAAAAGGTTCAAAATGCATTTCCCAATATCCTCCCTCTCAAAATGGCTTCTGCTTTTCTCACCTGCTTAACTGGGCCAATGATGAACACCTACATGGAGATGTATGTACAAGATTAATTATAAATATATACAGAGAAAGAAATTAACATAATCTGTAGTTTCATGAAAACTCAATCAATCTTCATTCATGCCATTAAAAAAAAAACCCATACGAGTCAATCTCCAAACAATAATGCTGGACTCAGATAAAATTCCACACAAAACAATCCTGGCCCTTGATTCTAATGCCCCCCAAGTGGGTCTAGCATGGGTCCCACACAGGACCCACAGGAATCAAGCGCTAGGATTGTGTTGTGTGGAATTTTGTGTGAGTCTAGCATTACTCATCTCGAAAAGCTAAAATAAAATCGTCAGTCAAACCAGCTTATATGAGTCAATAGCAAAAATTTGCGAGTGGACAAAGGTTGCATTGGGCAGCTTTTGGCCAAGAGCAGTTTTCTGTGATTGAATTGCAGAAGCAAAAGAAGTTGTAGCCAAACGGACCCATAGCTTCAATACACGTAATTTATGAACTAACCTTGTCGGGTGGTCCCTTTGCTCCTCCAATCAGGATTTCAGCACTGCATGACGCATTTCATTTCAAGGCATTTTTTAGTAACCAATATATACAAAAATACATACAATACATATATACATACACACACATATTTATATATATATATATATATAGAGAGAGAGAGAGAGAGAGAGAGAGAGTTACTTGGAAGATTCTTTGATTGACAGTATTGAAGATCCTTTCCTGCCAATAACACAACCCATTTTTCCATTCGGAATATTGAGCACTGACAGGATCTCTTCTTCTGGAGCATTCCCTTTCAGAATGAGGTTACCTGACAGGATAAATCAAAACTTACTATTAGATTCATGAATATTAAATATATATATATATATATATGGAGGCTGCTAACCTACAGCGCAGTGGTTGTTGGTTAGCAGCGCGTACACCAGCTTTTAGCAACAAAAAAAACACTTTTAGCGACAAAAAATTTCGTCGCTAAAGATGAAAACTTTTAGCGACAAAAAATTTCGTCGCTAAAAGGGCACCGTGCTGTAAGTTAGCATTCCCCTGTATTATATATATGGGCTGAGTGTGTATATATATATATAGCAGTCTACTGCTTAAAATTTGCAGAACAAAAACAATGTCTATTATTAACTTCAAATATATATAAGACCCTTGTAGAGAAAAATATGTTTGCACACAAATTGGTGCATACCAGCTTGAAACCTAGAGCGGCCTCATGCTACATTTGGTAGGAGGGATGGAAAAACACAAGGAAGCGAAGGTAGTAGGGATGTAGAAGGTATCCTTAGAAAAAGGAAGTGGAACTTCCCTCCTTGTGTTTGGTTAAAAATAAGAAGGAAGTGAGGAAGGAAATAAGGGAATATTTGCATATTTTACAAGTATACCTTAATATAAACAATATATTGTTCTAATTGAATGAAAAAAAAAAGGTCAAAAGATGAGGGAAGCTCTTTCTCTGTCCTAATCCCTCCGGTATTGGACGCATTTGAATTTGGGGGTCCAGAGCGAAGAGGCCTCCCTCCCCTCTTCCTCTTCCTTTCTGCCCTCTCTCCCTCTCTCTTCCACCCTACCAGACACGCGATTCTACTCTCTTCTGTCCACCTCTCTACTTCCTTCCCCTCTTCCCTCTTTACAAAACATAACATTACGGATCGAGACAATAACACAAAAAATCGTGGCTGACTAATCGAACATGTGGTAGTTTGTGAAGCCTAATAATTCTCTTCACTTTGCCCTAATCTGACTGCGAAATAATTTGAGGGATATTTTAGGAATTTTTAACACTTGTAGCTTGTAGTACAAATTATGCTATTTAAGAGTAGCTATCAAAGTACTTTGTAATCGTCTCTTTTTGTCTTTGAGTATAGTGAAAATCTCAGCAGGACGATGCACTAGTTCTGGGGTGAACCGCATAAAATTTGGTATCTTACTTGTTACTCTATTCTTTTTTTTTTTGGGCACTGTTTCATATCTCGCAGATCCTGGAGACTCGCCCTAAAAAGACGCCTTATGAGGGGAGGGTTATCCACGACTTATAAACAACACAAGCGGGGGCCTACCCAGGCAATCAGCCAAGGGCGAACCTAGGGATGGGCTGTAGTCCACCCAAATTTTGTTTTACACGTAATATTTAGGACTAACAGTAATCCAGCCCACTCTATATATTTGACCCGACACATGTTCTTCTCACTTCTTAACTTAGTCCAACCCAACTTGTGAAAGAAAAAAAGTTATATGTAGTATATTGGTCCAATTGTAATCAAGTCAAGTCTACATATTTGATCCAACACTTATTCTTTCATTATATTTGGTCTAACTCATTTTTCTCTCATTTCTTAGCATTGTTTTGAAAATCGGACATTTCGTCGAACCAGCTGGCCCAGTCCTGGTTTTAAAATATTGCTTCTTAGTTTCAGTCCAAACGCTTGAAATTGTTTTACCATTAGCCCAAACTTTAAATGTTGCAATCCACGATTGACCCGTGTTAACGAAAAAATTGACGTGTACATAGGAGCGAAACTTCAATGGGATCAGAGGAGAGGATTACAAGCACAAGACTTCAATTGTCAAAACGGCCACAATACCTCATAGCAAAACTATAAAGCCCACCACTATCTGTATTTTCCAGCCCACCCCAATCCAAAATCATGGGTCCGCCCTTGACTGCAGTGACAGGGGAAAGCCCGACAAAGGATATAAAGTCCAACCCAGCTTTGATACCAAGTTGAGACCCAACAGGCCTGATTGATCACCCTCAAAAGACGCCTTATGAGGGGAGGATTACCTAGGACTTATAAACAACATACAAGCAGGGGCTTACCCAGGTGATGTGGGACTACCAATACCTGGGATAGGGACAAATACCTAACATCATACAATTGCAATAAGGAATTGGCTACCTCATAACATGAATGCATGTCCTCAGTTTGCATGTGTGTGTGTGTAGATGCGGGGAATACCTGGAATAGATGGCCAATCTTCATACTCATTATCATTGACACAAAAACATCGACAATAGAGTGCACCACGAACAGCAAGCCGCCACAAGAACATATCATTCAACTTATCCATCATCTTGTGGTAAATATAAAGGAGAAAGCGAACATCATCTGCAGCAGCACGGACCATCAGTTCAGACAAGGGTCTGCTTGTCCAAAATTGTGGATCCTGTACACGAAATCGAGACATACATCAGTCTCCGATATGTAGGTATATACATACATATATATTTATATAATTATATATGTGTATGTGTATGTGTGTGTGTGTGTGTGTATAAAGAGGGGGAAGAGAAACAAAAGTATATACAAACTACTGTAAATATGGCAAAACTATCAATACTAATGCACATACTGACCTTTCTTAGAAGGGTGCGGACTTCTTTCTTCTCAACGTACGATATACCTAAATTTACAAACTTCGTGTCAAAAATCAGCAAACACGCAGCGAGAGAGAGAGAGAGAGAGAGAGAGAGAGAGAGAGAGAGAGAGAGAGAGAGAGAACTAAACTAATTTAAAGATGCGAGAGAGAGAGAGAGAGAGAGAGAGAGAGAGAGAGAGAGAGAGAGAGAGAGAGAGAGAGAGAGAGAGCTAAACTAATTTAAAGATGCCATTTAACGCCCTCATGTTTTCAAAACTAGTATTACCATGGGAACATCAACAACAGAAGCGTCAATATAGTATATAAAGGGTATTTAAATGGTCCACTCGTTAATTCTCAAAAGAAAATTTAATGGCAAATAGGCATATTAAAAGAAGATAGTCACTGTATTTTTAGTTGTACCATCTTCTCTCTTAGCCAATCACAAACTTATTATTTCCAAGACGAATCTTATTAAAGACCATAAAACTAGTGGAGGCGAGTTATACACGAATAAATCCCAACTGGGTCACAACCTTAGAAGCAATAACCTTCTAAAGAGGTCACGCTTCCTACTAAGACTCGCAATTTCACGGCTTACCTTAACCTCACCCCCATCACAAAGAAATATTTTAAAGCACGAAAATATGGTTTTAAGACTTTTAAAAACAACATTTACTATCAAAACATTTTATTTCTATCCAAATTCATCTTAACAGATTAGATTCATAATATATTTGTCTGAAATGTTTGGACACTTCTTGGCTACTCCAAACCATTGAACCTCTTCAAGCATAACGCTTCCCTGCCCCCACCCCCGCTTCGTGCTTCTAAGGTCTCAACAGCAGTTTCAACATGAACCCAATGAATGCATAACTAGGAAGCACCGACACTTCTAAGAAGGAAACATGTCACGTGTCGTATCGTGTCCAACACACGGACATGACACTTCACGGACACTTTTCTTGGAGTGTCGACGTACAATTTTTTTAGAATTTTGTTGTATCGGTGTCTCCGTGTCGTGCTGTATCGTGTCGGTGTATCCGTATCCGTGCTTCATAGTTGCATAACCATGCCAATTTTCCCACTGTCCAATCTACTATTTCCCCGTGTTGTTCATAGTTTTCTTAATTGCATAAAATTTGAAATACATTAACAGTATTCTCCGCAGACTCTGGATCTTGAAAACTTTAAGGTTAATCACGTTTTCAATCCTCTGAAAGATGTACATCCGCAATGGCCCAAAACATGAAACCATGCTTTGGAAAAGTAGTAATAGGTTCCACAACTTCCACCAAACCATATATCATATTGCAGTAGGAAGAAACAAAGATTCATGACAGAAACATCCAAAGGCTCTGTTTGTTTATGGATATAGTAAGGTAAAAGAGAGGAAAACACCTAGGAAAACGTTTTCATTTGTTAAATAGTGAGGAAAATATAAAGAAAAAGAAAACATAGAAATAAATTGAATTTTTAAATACTCCCTCTCTCTCTCTCTCTCTCTCTCTCTCTCTCTCTCTCTCTCTCTCTCCTTCGGAAGTTACAATAATACGTCAGTGTTATTCAAGGATGGAGAAAAATACAAGAGAAAACACAATGGAACTAATTTTCCTTCGAGAATGAATCGGCAAATCAAACAAAGCCTAAAGGAATAGAGAACCAAAATATAGATATGGTACCACAATAACGCGGATCTGCAAGGAGACCAACAAATGAAATATAGTCATCTGGCGATCTTTTCTGTCCCTGTTGTTCTTTGATCAGATAATATGCTATCTGCAGAAGCATCAAAAAGAAAATCATTAACCATTGAAAAGACATAAATAACTTCAAAATCAGATTAAAGCTTGAGGTCTCACTTGCAACACTTGGAGATTCAATAAACCATACTAAGTTTGAAATGTTCGAAATCCACACTCATACATTTCTTAAAGCATGGATATCATAATGCATTTTTATTAAAAAAAAATGTGAAAATATAATCCTTTTACTTGTGACCTCAAATAGATTACTCTTCCTGGAACCTCTAAAATTTTTACATATCACCAGAAGCAAGTTTCATTTCTATTTCTAAAAATTACTTTGATGGTATAATTTCCATGAAAGGATATGTAATATCGATCATAACCAAATAACCAAAAAAATTTGCTTCTTCATTTTATTTTATTTTTTATTTTTCTATTTCTTGGGGAGAACTGAATGGAGATATGTGACCAAGGATGAATCACTTGGTTAAAATGAGTCTTAACAACATTTCTTAATCCAACTAGCGTGGTCAAACAAAGTGTCATTACTTGGTCGGATGGGCAGACTACAAATGACCGAACCTTTGACATTTTACATAAAGTGGTTGCCCTCGGACTCTAGTATTCTATCTCTTGCATGTCAGCTCAAGCTTTCACTATTTCACCTGACACAACAATAGACAGATTGCACTGAGACTTTGTTTGGTTTGTGGATTTAGATAAAGAAAAGGAAAGCAATCAAGAAGGAAAACTATTCTAACATTTTGCCTGGTGTTTTCCTCCGTGCTTAAATAACATCAAAAAAGTCAAAATATAATACTCGCCCCGTCCCAAATTAAGGCTTAGTTTGGCCCCCACGTGGCTTTTTAAAAGGAGCTTATGAAATTTATTACTAAGTTCTTTGATAATTTTATACAAGTGATACACTACTCTTCAAAAAGATATCATGAAACTAAAAAGCAACCTTGAGCTTTTAAAAGCTCCATTCTAGAGCTTTTTAAAAGCTCCCTCCAAAAAAGCCCTAAGTTCAATTTTTACAAAGCTTATAAACTAGTTACCAAATGAATTAACATGAAATCGGACTTTAAAAAAGGAGAAGCACCACGTGGGGGCCAAACTATGCCTAAGAGTCTATCTTTCCTTTTTGGGTTGTCCCAAAATTGTTGTCCACTTTCCTAAATTGGTATATAGTTTTTACTTACTTTCCAAAACTACCCTTCCTTGAAATCTACACCAAGACAAAACCCAAAAAGTAGTTGTAATCATTAGGGGCAGTTGTGGAAAGTAGGTGTAGATTCTTTTTGTCCCCTTTAAAAGTTGAGTTCCCAAAGTAGAACTCTTAATTTGGGACAGAAGGAGTAGAAACTCAACAAAAGAGGAACGGAAGAGACTCACAAATTCAAAACTTTAATTAGTTCTTCACCCTAATTTCTTCACCATTTTCCTTAACTAACCAAACAAAGAAAAGTGCTTCCGTCAGTATTATCTCCTTCCTTCACCAAATCCATGAACCAAACAAAGCCTTGGTATTAGTCACTATCAGGTATAAATGAATTAGGTCAAGCTGTCAACAAGGGTGTGTTGTTGACTTAACCACCACTCACCAGCCCTCTGGGTATAATTACTAGGATAAAACTTTATGGAACTGTCACTGATGTGTCCAAGGGTAGCAGGAAACATGGTAAAACATTCATCAGAAAGCGTAATTAGATCAAACTTAAAACAACTCACCTGGGTATCCACAACATTGTGCAACTTGATACCAAATTGAAAATACAATGCCTGTAAAGAGGACCATATTCAGGGATGGGCGCCAAATGCGATAAATGACATTTTTTTTTATAAAAAAAAGTAGGAAAGTACTAAATAGTCCTCAAGACCTCACTGTCCCTTTTGCAGTCGTGAATAACTTTGGTGATGTATTTAGACTCAAGAGCAGGCTTACAGGCTTGCATTAGCTTTTCCCCACCCGAAGTAGCGTCTACCAAATAGATAGCATTTGGAAAAGCAAGCTGTCAGAACAAAAGGACAACTATCAATTCAATTGTTGCCTCTAAACAATTAGTCCAACCTATGTTACATGGACTTCCCAAATTCATGAATCTAAGGACACCGGGAGACAACAATAAGTCCATATTTTTCTTATCTTTCTAAGAGAAATAGTGTTTTTATGTAATCACGAGACTTTAGTATGAACTTTGTAACATAAGGAAAATAATTGGAGACTTTAATTTGCTATTATACAAGTAGCTAACTGCTTCTTGGTGCGTATCCAACCAGAGTGTTAAGACACATATCCCATACCCTTGTCCATGTGTCAAGTGTCCGACACGGATGCTTCAACCTATTAATAAGAGTTTTTGTAACACAGGGTCAACAAAGTTTGTGAATCTCCAAATTATCGTGTGCGACCAAGATGACTCGCCAGAGGCGTCTCAGTATCACTGTTAACAAAGACAAGATTGTGAATTTGTGACTCATTACATGAAATCGTCTCATGTAAAGTCATGTGTTGATCTCAAAAAATGGAAATATCTCATGCTAAATGATGTCTTTCTCGCCTATGTTAAGGAGAAAAGAACTCTATAATCTTTTCTAGGGAAAAGAAATAAGGGCAAATTAAGCCATGTAACATGTGGAAGAAAATTCACTTCATAAGAATTGTATTTCCTATAACAGAAATATCAGCAATGTTGGAAAGCAATTAAAAAAAGTGGACAATCTAGCACTGAAGAAGAAAGTACCTAACATAGCTGGAGGAACCTAATGTCTAAAGCCCAAGCACCAAGTCATATAAAAAAAAAAAAAAATTTAATCACGTTAAAAAGGAGCCTGATAAGTCCTTTTCCGTCTTGTTCATATGATGGTGAAATCAACCTATGTAGCATGGATACGGAAACGCGACACGGACACGACACGATACGGACACGTCGACACGACAAATCATGAAAATGCAGGATACGGACACCGCTAGGATACGACGAATAAATAAGTATATTTTTTAGTTTAATATACAATTTGCAGTTTCGTGTCCATTCTTGTTTCCATAATTCTAAAATAAACCAATTGATTATCCCCAATTTTACTATATTAAGACTAATGCCTCAAAACTTTAAAAGCATTTATAATGCGAGGCCACCATGCCGTGTTCCCTCGCGTGTCCAGCCATGTCGGCCATGTGTCCGACACGTGCTCAAGGTGTGCCCGATGTCAGAAATTTTAAGACACTTTTATTAGCGTGTCTGACACGTGGTGACGCGTGTCCGACGAGTGTCGGTGTCTTACACGGACACGATACGGAGACGGCACCCAAAGTGAAGTGTCCGTGCTACATAGAAATCAACAGTATACTATGTTTGAAATTTTAACACGGAACTAAATTCTCCCAATAAACACCCAGAAACACAACCAACAATAATTAACATGCACACCAAAGAAAACACAGAAATATACGTGGTGCTGCCAATCATGCCTACATCCACCCTCCAAACAATGTATATATTTATGAGGAACTAACCGGTACAAAATCTCATATTTATACAGAAGAAAGAGATAGGAGAAAATAATTTCTGATATATCATTCATCCAACATGTATGTGTTTATATACAAACTAAGGAAACCAAAAAAGGAAGGAAAAAGAAAGGAAATAAAAAGATTACAATCAATCATAATCAATCTACTCCTAAAGACCCGTGATTGGGTTTGACCATAATCAGAATATAATCCAACACTCCCCCTCAAACTGGAGCTGGAGTAAAGATATTAATCAGACCCAGTTTGACCAAAGATGACTGCAGAAGTGAAGGACTAACGGACTTTGTAAACATATCAGCAGCTTGATCAGTGGAAGGCACAAATTCTGGGACGATGATTCCAGATCGAACTTTTTCTCTAATGAAGTGAACGTCGACTTCAATATGTTTCGTACGTTCATGGAGAACTGAGTCAGAGGCAAGCATAAGAGTAGACTTGTTATCACAGAATAAGACAGAAGAGCCACTAACTGGAAAACCCAATTCTTTCAATATTGCACGCACCTATAGGAGCTCACATGTACCCTGGGCCATAGCCCGATACTCTGCCTCAGCGGAAGAACGAGAGACCACTGCTTGTTTCTTGCTTTTCCACGAGATAAGATGATTTCCATAGAACATGCAGAACCCAGATGTGGACCGACAATCACTCTTAGATCCAGCATAGTCTGCATCCGTAAAGCAGGACACCCCAGACTGTGTTCCTGTAGAGTAAAATAATCCAAGACCTGGACAAGTCTTGAAATACCGAAGAATATGATGAACAGCATCTAGGTGAGATGATCGGGGCGCATGCATAAATTGGCTCACAACACTAACTGCAAATGTAATGTCTGGTCTAGTGTTGGTCAAATAGATAAGACGACCAACAAGACGCTGATATACCGAAGCATCAGGAAGAAGTTCCCCAGACTCAATGGACAGCTTATGATTGGGATCTATGGGGGTGGAGGCAGGATGACACCACATCATACCTGTATCTTGCAAAAGGTCCAAAGTATATTTTCGTTGAGAGAGAGAGATTCCCTGACGAGAGCGAGCAACTTCTATTCCGAGAAAATATCGAAGGGAACCCAAGTCCTTAACATCGAAGGATTGACTAAGGGCCTTCTTGACTTTAGTAATACCTGAAACATCATCCCATGTAATAATAATATCATCCACATACACCAGTATAATAACTGTCCATCCATCAGGTCGACGATGGGTAAAACAAGTATGATCAGAATAGCACCGGGTGAAACCCAAAGATAAAATAACATCACTGAACCGGTTAAACCAAGCTCGAGGAGATTGCTTAAGTCCATATAACGATTTCCGAAGACGACATACCTTCCCTGAATACTCCCCCTCAGCGTGAAAACCAGGTGGAGGATCCATATAGATAATTTCATCCAAATCCCCATTTAAGAAAGCATTTTTTACATCCATTTGGTACAAGGGCCAAGAGTAAGAGGCAGCCAACGAGATAATAAGACGAACTGAAGTCAATTTTGCTACAGGAGCAAAGGTAGCACTGAAGTCTTTCCCGGAAATCTGAGTAAAACCCTTAGCCACAAGACGGGCCTTATATCGCTCAATAGTTCCATCAGCCTGATATTTAATGGTGAAGACCCACTTGCACCCAACTGCTTTCTCACCTGGGGGTAGAGACACAAGTTCCCAAGTCTGGTTACATTGAAGTGCATCCATTTCCAAAGTCATGGCAGCTACCCACTGTGGATCCTGAAGTGCCTCAGAGACAGACCGAGGGATGGATGTGGAATCAACCTGACTAAGAAAAGAGCAATACGAGTCTGAAAGGCCCTGGTAAGACACATACTAAGCAATAGGATGATTAGTACTATCAGAGAAACCATAACGGTTAGGGGGACGGCGAAACCGAGAAGATTGTCTAGTAGGTAAAGGAGTAGAAACATTACCAGATTCCGTGGAAGATCTTGGAAGTGGAGTCTGAGCAGGAGGCCGGCGAGAGTACACCTGAGTGGGAGCGGTGGTAATAACCGGAGGAAGGGATGAGGGAGTCTCCAGAGATGGTTCAAACAGAGAAACTGGACGCGAAAGCAACTCACCCTGTTCAGGTAAGGCATCTGGGGAAGGAGTAGAGACAGACGAAGAATCTGCAAAAAATGGAGTATCCTCCATAAACGTGACATCCATAGAATGATACATATGACGGGTGACTAGGTCATAACACCGGTAACCTTTGGACATAGGTGAATAGCCAAGGAAGATGCAGCGGACAGCTTTATTGTCTAATTTGGTCCGAGTGGGACTGCGACTCTGGACAAAACAGGTACAACCAAACACACGGGGTAGAATAGGGAAGAGAGTTTTGTCGGGCTGAAGAAGTTGCATTGGTGCCTTGCCCTGTAAGACACGACTGGGAGTTCGATTGAGGAGGAAGGTGGTAATAAGAACAGCTAAATGCCAGAAGTATTTGGGTACATTTATCCCGCAAAGAAGGCATCGAACAACAGACATGATGGAGCGGTTTTTTCGTTCCGCCACGCCATTCTGCTCTGGAGTATAAGGGCAAGTGAGTTCTTGGAGAATACCATGTTTATTAAGTTCAGTCCGAAACTCATTAGTAATATATTCCCGACCATTATCAAAACGCAAATGACGGACAACCGTGCTAAATTGAGTTTTAATCATTTGCAAAAAAATTAGAGGACAAGGAAAAGACTTCAGATTTCTTTTTAAGCAAATAAACCCATGTGCACCTAGTATAGTCATCAATGAAAGTAACATAATAACGGTGCCCAGAAATAGCAGTAACGGGGGAAGGACCCCATACATCCGTATGAATAATATCAAACATAGAGGGTGCACGATGCATGCGAGATATATAATGAGAATGAGTATGTTTAGATAATTCACACACCACACAACTAAATTTAAATTTCTGGCAGGCTTTATTTAATAATGGGAAAAGTTGACAAAGATAATTGAAGTTAGCATGGCCCTAGCGGGCGTGCCACAATTTTATTGACTCGAAAGAAAAACTAGAAGACTTAGACGACTCTGAATCAGGCAAAACTGATGCCTGAAGACTTGAAGACGACAAACTTAAACTCCCGCCAGGTGGGTCACCGAAATAGTAGAGGCCATCCCGCTCATATCCCTTGCCAAAAATCTTCTTCGAAATCCGGTCCTGTAAGAGACAACAATCAGGTAAGAACACAATTGCACAATTGAGAGATTTTGCAAGACGATTAACTGAGAGAAGATTGTAAGGAAAAGTAGGGACATGAAGAACAGAAGATAAAGAGATACTTGGAGAGAGACAAATGTCGCCTTTACTTTTGACAAAGATAGTAGACCCATCAGCAATCCAAACAGATTGGGAGATGGGGGCCAGAGAAGATGAAAATAATGACAACTCACCAGTCATATGATCACTGGCACCGGAATCCAGAATCCAAGAGGGGTTGCTAGACCCAACATGGAGTGCAGTAGAAGATGTACCTAAGGCCAGAGTAGCAGTGGGAGTAGTGCCAGATTGGGAACCTTGCTGAAGTAATGAGCCCAATTGAGACTAAAGTTGACCTATCTGAGTCTGCAGCTGGAGTAGATTCGGAGTAGGTGCAGTTTCAACAATAGCAGCAGTGCGAACTGGAGCCTTTCCTTTATTGCTTGGAATCTTCTCCCGAAGTTCAGGATGAAGCTTGAAGCAATGGTCCTTAACATGACCAAGAATACCACAATGAGTGCAGAATGGTCGATTACCAGAACCAGGAGGACGAGTGAAAGGCCCAGACGGGGCAGCAAGAGCCATCTGGTCTGGCACGGGAGACGACTCAAGTAAAGCAGGGGACATCAAGCGCCGACGACGCTCATCACCATCAAGAGTGGCGAAATCCTCAAATAAAGATGGCAAAGGTGAGGTATTTAAAATCTGAGTACGAAGAGATTCGAACTCAGGTTTTAAACCAATCAGGAACTGGTATGTGTGCTGGCGATTGAGACGTCGAATAGCAATGGTGGCTGCCTCGGTGGGAAACTCACCAAGGGGCTCATATTGAGCCAATTCCTCCCAACGTGATTGAAGGTAGCCGAAATAATCTGCAACGGAGAGACCCAAAGCAAGCTGAGAGGCGTGGGCAACCTCCTGATAGAGCTCAAAGATACGGAAGTCATTGCACTCATGGGCATACATCTGAGTCAAAAAGGTCCACAGATTGTGAACAGTGTCATGAAACATGAACATATGGTAGATCCGATCCTCCATAGAGTTAAACAACCAACCCAATATGGTACAATTGTCAATATGCCACTGTGCAAATGTGGGATCAGAGATTGTCAGCTTCGGTTCAGTACATTCAGTGGGACCACATTCAGTACCCGGACTTGCCACGTCCTCCAAGGTAAAGACGAAAAGAACGTGACCAAGCAGTGAAGTTCCTCCCATTCAACAACACACTTATAACCCTATGAGCAGGGGTGTGTTGAGAGAGAGACAGATCTGGACGTACAGGGACAGGAGTTTCCTTATCATTAACCATACTGGGATATCTGAATCCGGATAAAAGCCAACAGAATCACAGAGAATCGGAAGCGAATGGAAGATAAAGAGACCTAAGGCTCTAATGCATCACACGGATGCGAAGGAGGCCCACGGAGCGGCAGGCGATAGCAGGACAAGCTGCCACTAATGAGAGGAGAGTCGACAAGTGTCGGCGAGAGCTGTGAGGGCTGGAGGGAGTCTCGGCGAGGGCTTGAAGGTGGCTGAAGAGGGTCGCCGAGAGGTGGGAGGGTGTGGGTGGGCTTGCCGAGGGTGGCTAGGGAGGTGGGGGTGGTGTGGCTGGTGGTGGGGGTTGCGGCTGGTGATGGGGGTGGGCTAGGTTTAGCGTGTAGGCTCTGATACCAAGAAGAAAGAGATAGGAGAAAATAATTTCTAATATATCATTCATCCAACATGTATGTGTTTATATACAAACTAAGGAAACCAAAAAATGAAGGAAAAAGAAAGGAAATAGAAAGATTACAATCAATCATAATCAATCTACTCCTAAAGACCCGTGATTGGGTTTGACCATAATTAGAATATAATCCAACATATACAGATTAAGGCAAGTTCATCTCACAAAAAGTTCAGAATTGTGATTCAAAAAAAAAGAGAGACTAAAAAAATAAGTGCTCATCATTATCCCACTAGTAGCATAAAATTTGATAAGTTCTGTCTGCAAATAATGCTATGGTTCTCAAATTTATAGCCCAAATTTAGTTCCCAACGCATATGGCTATGGGACCACATTCAATACTTTGTGACCACTTAAATTTTCATTGGAAGATGTTTTTGATGATCCGACTACCACTTTTGTTGAGTACCAAATTTGGGAAATAAATCTGGGAGCATTAGCATTATTCCACGTTATTAGCATAAAAAGATGGTTGATTATAACAACCCCCATGGTGGTCTTGTGAGTTTTAGTACTGTGGGCAAAAAGAACATTATGCTCTCCGGGGTATTCATAAACAATATTTGTGCACATAACATGTGTTGACTGCACATTGTGAAGTCGTGAAATGTGGCTGTAACTTTGATAAAGACGAGTACAGTTCATGTTATGTCAACGAAGAGCTCATTTTAGGTACGAAGATCTTCAAAGGTATGGCCCCGAATTTGAGGTAGAAGTTTTTAGGGTGTGTGTGGAATGACGACTTCGGAATGCATATTAGCAATTGTAATTACATTATGTTCTTCATAATCAACTGACATCAAAGATCCATTTTAATAAAACTTTCACTCTTTCACAATAGCAAGTCTTATTGCTTCTACTTTTGAGATGAAGATTGTGTTTTGTAGATGAGGACGTGAGTTGGAAGTTGAAGGAACCCCATGCTCCTCAACTTCTATGGCAAATAACTCTCACGGTCTCACCCTATAATGTTTCTATCTCCATCTCTACCACTCTTTCTGGATTTTTTTCTCTCTCTATAAATAAAGCAAATCAATAATGATACATGTTCGATGAAAAAAAAAAGAGTCACTTTCTTACCAAACGTAGCATTAGCCAAAAGGGTAAAAGAATAAACATAAAACCTGCATGATGCAAAGTGTTCCATAACGACTGAGATCAACACCCTCACAATCAAATCCAATAACCAATTGCCTTTCCACAGAGGGATAGAGAAATTCAGCCGGTAGTTGAGATGGATATGTGACTATACAAATTGGAACCATAGCCAGATATGCTTGGTGATCTAAGTGCTTGCCACCTGTAATAAAAAAGCAGAATTCAGCGCAAAATTCAAATTTAGCAAAACGTAACATCCATATATATCTTCAAAACAGAAGAGCTAGTGAAGATGGAAATGGAAAGATTAAATAATTGAACTCTATGATGTTTAACAACGAGACAGGTCCTTTTTGTACTATAGTTTCATAATTTTCAGTATGCATAATTTTTGCTCGAACTTCTAGGATATAAACTCATACCGTAACTGCTGATTTCACCACACTTCATTTATCTCATCATGTAATGGATAAAGTATCTAAATTGTGATCAGGAAAAAATAATTATATATATATACAGTCCGAATCTTAAGCGGACCCTAAGGGACGGACCAAGGAACGGATCACTTTTAGCAATGAAAATATCGCTTTTAGCGACGAAAATTTTTTGTTGCTAAAAAATGATTTTTAGCGACGAAAGTTTTCTTCACTAAAAGAGACATTTTCGTCCCTAAAAGTGGCCAGTGCCTTGGTCCGCCCATTACAGTTCGCACTTGATCCTCGTCGTATATATATATATATATATTCTTTCTTGTAAAGGTACATTGTTCTTAAATCTTAATCTACCTCCTTCTTCTAACTTTTTTGCGATTGGCTATATAGCATTTAGCTTTGCATTTCAATTTGAGGTCAAATAAGCAATTAAACCGTTTGGCAATAGTACAATGAGCTTAACATATTCCAGTTTTGTAGACCTCAAATAACCGGAAGGCAACAACAATAGAAGTGCAGTTCCATAATAAGATCTAAAATGTATGAACAGAGCAAACAACACAGAAATCATTTCGGTTATCTCTTTTTCATAGAAGTGCAGTTTGAAGGGAAGGATTGTTTTATATTAGTGTGTTACTAATATATTTCAGTTATCCCTAGGCGCAAGCCTAAGATGACAAAAAATGTCCAAGGCCTCGAGCAAACTTTCAAAGATGCCTAAAAAATGAGGCCTCTATACTAAGTTTCATAGAAATTAGAAGAAAATATGCCAAAAAATGATAAGTTTCATAAAAATTAGGAAGAAATTAGGAGAAAATAGGCCTAAAAATGAGGCCTAAAAATGGGCCCAATGCAGCCGCTTGAAGGCATGCTGCAAAGGTCGGCCCTGCCTAGGCGTGGAACAGATGAACTCCAAAAGTCACTCCTATCGGCATCCAACCAAGAAGTGGGTGGAAAAAACAAAAGAAGCAAATACAATCAAAACAATAAATAAATAAAAAATATAAAAAATGAAGAAATTAGATGAACTTCTTTTGATAAAATACGAAACAGTAGTTCATACTCTATGAAAAGTACTTAAAGGGCACATGTTACAAGCTTTAAAGTACTTGTACCTGCGCAATTTTCCAAAAGATTCTTATAAGTACAAGCCTTTTAAAGCTATCCTTAAAAAAAAAAATATTATTCTAAAACTAAGAACCAGAAAAACTTGTACTAGTAGACTTGTGACATTCAACTTTACCATTTCAGTGGAAATTTGAGAAACCCTACCTCCACTATCAATTAAAGAACCACCCCAGCCCAAAAGAAAACTGAAGGAAGCTGTAAATGTATACATATAGATATATAGATATATATATATATATGCCTAAATAACCCACATTTAGAAATTGCAAGCACTACCCACATTTCAAAATCAAAAACCCAATAAGAAAAAGCTAAGTCACTCTGAATGTAAAGCAAACCCACATTCAGCAACAAGAAATTACAGAAACCCATAATGCAAAAACCCGCATTCAGAAACAGGGTATCATCAAAACCCATAAACCCAAAAAATAAATAAATAAATAATTGAGAAAAACAAAAATGACCCACAATCAAAAAATGAAAAGTTTGGAAACAGGGAACAACAAAACAAAAGCTGAAGAAAAGTTGACATTACCAGAGTCAGAAGGCAAAGGAATGCATGTCTGGTGGAGAATATTATCAAACGCCATGTGATTACAACCCCCTCCTCCCCTCCTAAAACATATATAGAACAAATCACTCTCCGTACTGCAATGAAAACTTATATATACATATATATAATTAGCATTTCTATTATTTTTCATTTCGTAAAACAAAATGATTATCCAAGCTTCTGAAACTCCAAGAACTCACTCTCTGCTTTGGTTTGGTTCCTCTCAGGACATTCCGCTTGTTCCTCGGGCTTTTTACCGCATTTTACAGTTACTTGTCTCTCTCTATATATATTGATATAGGAATGGAGTACTAATATATTCGCACGTTACTTTTGTGTAAACTTTTGGCTTAATTACAAAAGCACCCCTGAACTATGACTCATTTCCAATTTATTGCCTTAAACTTTTTTACCCGACGGGTAAAAATACTCGATACCCTTCCGTTGGTATTCCGTTAAAAGAAAGATGGAAATCAACGGCATGGTATTTAAGTACTTTTTTAACGACCAAATTGCCCTTCATTGAATCGTTGACTTTGTACACCCAATTTAACCTTCTTCGGTCGTTGTGGTGCATAGTATTCAACTCGCTCTTATTGCCACACCAATATCCTCTCTATTCAATCATTTCTTTGTGGTCGGATGGCAAGGTCTTTGGGTGTTATACTTAGAGGTTTCAAGTTCGAATCTCAATGGGGTGGCCACAGGTGATCCACCCGGACGCCCTGACCTCGTGAGATTAGTCGAGGTGCGCGCTACCTGGCCCGAACACTCACGATTACAAAAAAATAAATAAATAAATACCCTCTCTATTCCCTCTTTAAATTAAGAGTATTGATAGGTGTACACAAATTTGTACACACTTTTGCACACAAATGATTTAAATGCATGTATACAATACTGTGCAAGTGGTGCACAGAAAAATGTAAAAAATTCAAACAACATAAAATAAATGCATTTAAAGCATTTGTGTACAAAAATTATGTACACTTAACATTACTCCTAAACTAAACGTGGGCCTCATCATACTCATTTCAATTATAAATCCAATATGTCTTCTTTGTACGTTCCTCTACCTAATAGAGTAATCTCCATAGCTATCACTTCTAAAATCCAACAATGACAGAGAGATGTGTGTGAGAGATGTTGGAGAGAGATAGAGAGAGAGACACCGAGGCTGAGATGGATAAATGGGGAAGATTGGTTAGCAGAGAGGTTTTGGTAGGTTTTGTGGTTGTGCGGCGGTAATGGAGGGTTTCGGCAGATCGAAGACCCATCAGCAAAATTTGTTCTGTAATAGGAGTCAAAGATAGATGTATGCGTCTATAGATACGTGTACACCATGGTTTTAAGTGGTTTTGAGTGTTTGATTGGGATAACGAATTAAGAATGGTGGTGGGATTTTGGTGTCAGTTTGTGATTTTCCTAACCCTAAAACCTTTTAAACCATGGCATGCATGTATGCATACAAGGGGGTGGCAAAATGAGCAACTATACTTGGGCCATCAAGGCTTATTAAATTTTGAGTGTCGTCAAAATTTGAATTTTTTTTTTTAATACATGTGATTATTTAGCTCAAATGTAGTCTAATGCACTCCAATTAAGTGTTCTATATATTGTTGATAAATAAACCACAAACTCAATTTGATACAATACCTTGTTAATAAATAGAGTCCAAAATGTATAAATATTATCACAAACCCCATATACGGACTTCCCTTTCAATAATTCCTCCAAAATCTCCAAATATTTGAGTCCGGTCCTGTGTATAAACGGATATATTTATCCTTGACTTCCAGTACAAAACAAATTTTGCTGATGGGACTTCTAACGAAACTCTTTTGACTTCCATTACAGAACAAATTCCACCAAAACCCTCCATTACCGACAAACAACCACAACCAAAACCTCTCTATCAACCTCTCTTATTCATTTATCCATCTCACCATTGATGTCTCTCTGTCTCTCTCTCTCTCTCTCTCTCTCTCTCTCTCTCTCTCACACACACACACACACACATTCTTTGTATTTCATGATATACGCTATGTTTGGGAGTTTAGGGGAGAAAAGAAAAGAAGAGAAAGTTATAAGTGAGGATAGAAAAGAAAAGAAGAGAAAGGATGATGATTTCTTTCATTTTTGTTTGGGAGTTTAGGAGAGAATAGAAAATGAGTTTCTTTCCTCTTGTTTGGGAGTTGAGAAGAAAAGAAATAAAGTTACCATTTTACCCATTAATGACTTGAACTAATGCAGCCTCTAACATCTCTTCTTTTCATTTTTTATTCGCACCAAATAACATCTAGATTTATTTGGTACATGGGTTTTTTTGTTTGTTAGGAGAGAGAATACATGTATATAGTGTATTAAGAGCCTAGGACTTAGATGTAATTAAAATTAGTTAAGAATTAAATAAAGGGTATTGTGGGTTTTAGTTTTATCTCCCTTTCTCTCATTTTCTCTCCTCACTTAAACTCCAAATGAGAGAAAGCAAAAGAAAGTGAGTTATTTTCTCTCATTTTCTCTCCCTTTCTCTCGCTTTTTAAACTCCCAAACATAGTGATAGTGATTTTGGAATTGTCATTGTTGGATTTGGGGAAGGGTGTTACTCCAATATTGAGTGGAGGAAAGTATAAAGAAGTTTGGTTTATAATTAAAAGGGCAAATTACACTTCAGTCCATTAAACTATACACCTGTTTTCAATTGGGTACAAGAACTTTTTTTTTTTGCAATTGGGTACATGAACTTTCATTCCTTTCCAATCAGATCCAATTAATGACGCCGTTAGTTTAAAACTAACGGAATTGCCTAGAATTGTCCTTTTTTTGCAATTGGGTACATGAACTTTTATCCCCTTTCTAATCAGATCCATTCGCTAACGGCGTGACATTTTGTTAGACAAAATTGTCCAAGTGTCCTTCCTCCAAAAATGGCTAAATCGGAGAGCCTCTTTTTTTCATTTTATATGTCAAAGCAGATGATTTTATCTGTTGACAGACAGATAATATTGAGTTAAACAATCCTAATTTTCTTATCTTTTGGGATGATTTTTTTATTTCAAGTATTTGTCCGAGATCAACGCAATGGGCTTCAAAATTTCACAAAAAAAATATACGTTGCAGCCTTATTTTGTTTAGCTCAATATTATTTGTCTGTCAATAGATAAAATTATCTATTTTGACATATAAAATAAAAAAATGAGGTTTCAAATTAGTCATTTTTCTGTTCCAACGAGGGGGTTTCTCTCCTTTTGATGTCGAAAAGTAGTAAAGGGGTTTATAAAAAATGGTCAAAATTTGGAGGAAGGACACTTGGACAATTCTATCCAACAAAATGTCACGCCATTAGCGAATGGATCTAATTGGAAAGGGGATAAAAGTTTATGTACTCAATTGCAAAAAAAGGACAATTCTAGGCAATTCCGTTAGTTTTAAACTAACGGCGTCATCAATTGGATCTGATTGGAAAGGGGATGAAATTTCATGTACCCAATTGCAAAAAAAAAAAGTTCTTGTACCCAATTGAAAACAGGTGTATAGTTTAATGGACTGAAGTGTAATTTGCCCTAATTAAAATAAAAAGATGAGGCCCACATTTAGTTTTGAGAGGGAAGAGAAGAGGTATCACAAGGAAGTGAGTTGAATACTATGCATCAAAATAAGGTTAAATTGGGTGTTCATGGTCAACGATTCAGTGGAGGCCAATTCGGTCAGTGAAAAAGCACTTAAATACCATGTCGTTGATTTCCATCAATTCTTTTTTAACGGAAATACTGACAGAAGGGTTGGTGTTGATAATGTAATATTTGAGGGGATTGACTCGTGAGGTGAAAAAATTTAAAGTAGTGAGTGGAAAATGGCTCATAGTTTAGGAGGTGCTTGTAATCTAGCCCTCTTTTTTGGGGGTCCATGTAGTCATGCCACATTTGAGGTTTTAAAAAAATGTCCTTTGGATGAACACTAATATTTTAGGCTCTGTTTGATAACAACCTCTGATTTTATGATTCAATCAATGAAAATTGCCTTTAACCAAAAGCTATCTAATGTATCTTTGACCAATTAATTTTTTTTTTTTTTTTTTTTCCATTGATCGACTCACATTTTTTGAGATTATAAAGTAGAAGTTGATTTGCGAGATTCATATATTTTCAAGTTTCATAATTATTATGAAGCCCAAAATTAATTGTGAAATAAGGCCTTATGCATGTTGGTTATTTATCTAGTTTTTCATGGTGGCAAATGATTCCTTGCCTTTTATTTTTTCCTCATTTTGGCAAAGAAAGTATTTTTTGCTCACTTATTGCTCATTCAGACTTTCAATTATTGGGTGATATGTCTGTCATTCTAGTAATTATATTGATAATATAAGGGCAAAATGTGAATGAAATGGGAGATGTGCCAACCTGTGGAGGACTGGGTGAGCAATGAGTGAGCAAAAGTGGGTGATCAAAAAGAGTAATTCTTGGGACAAAAAAAAAACATAAAAACAAAACAACATCCACATAAAGTTGCTCACAAAAACTTACCGCGTCTATCTCTTTCATAACGGGTCCACTGACACTGTAGATATGCACAATAAGTTTTTGTGAGCAACTTTATGTGAATATTTTTTGTGTCCCAAGCATTACTCGAGTGAAAAATGCTCTCTTTGGGAAATGGAATTCTTCTTGTGAAAGCACACCAATGTTATGTATGTACTTTTCTTGTCCATTTTGTTTAGGGCAAATTATATTTACCCTTATGGTTTGGACTATTTTCACTTTACTCCTCTGAGCCTCAAAAGTGAACACTTAACCCTATATAATTTCGAACAAAAGTGAAATTGATAGGATTTCTCCCCAAATTGATGAAAAGTCTAAAATTGGCCACAAATATTATTCCGTAACACTAAACCCCTATGTGGGGAAAATGCTGCCAATTAACCCACCTATGTTAGGCTAATTTTTGACACTTAACCCTTTTGTGGGACAAAATTTGGGATTAGCTATCTATGTGAGATTAATTTGTACATTTAAACTCTTCTATGTGGGGCTAATTTTAACAGCTTAATCCCCATATGGGGCTATTTTGAGAAAAATCTTAATAGTTTTACTTTAATCCAAAATCACAAAATGGTTAAGTGTCCACTTTGTACCCCCAGGGTATAAAATGAACATGGACCTAACCACAAGAGTAAGATGTAATGAACTCTTTTGTGTATCCTCTTGCTTTAAATGCTATGGATGTAAGAGAAAAAATAAATAAAATAATGGGTTTGTTTGCAATAACTTCTCAAATGACTTAGAGCATCTTTAACCTATATGTCTAATTTTGAGATGTCAAATTTTTTTTTTAAAGGCCTACGACTTGACATATCAGCAAATAAGAACTCCATCCAATACTTCAATTTTATTGTTTCATTACACTTGGAGTTATATTTTTGTCCTTAATTATTACACCAAGTACATCTTATTATATCTATTCTTATTATATAATATGGAAGACTTATGCCATGTGTCAAACTATAAGCATTTCATCCATTTGAAGCTAAAGGTAAAGTGAGTATGTGCAAACCCCACCATTTGTGCCAATAACCTTGCACAAATAAATACATTAGAGTATTACATTTATTTTAATGATATGCATTCATTATTTGGCTTTAATTATTTATAATTTTTCACTCTTCATCTCCTCCCTCTACATGCGTTTATTGTAATAGCATAATTTATGCTCTCCTTCTCCCTCTCTCTGTACGTTTTTACAAAACGCAATTAATCATAATTGGAGTAATTATGATTTGGAGGACTTTTAAGAAGAGCCAACTAAATCATCCATAATCTACAAAACCTTGCCCTCTGGCTGCTCTCTTTACCTCTTCTCCATGTAAAAGAATTTTTTTTTTAAACTCTTGTATGTTAGATTCGACTTCCTGGATTTGATGTAGAGGATAACCATTACAAGTTTGACCTCCCTATTGGTAAGAATTGTGATTCACTATATATAAGACATTCATTTTGTGTAAAATACTTTTTCAGTGAATTATTTCGATGAAGGTTGAATATATAGTAGCAGCAGATTAAATTATTTTGTAACTTTTTCCTTCTGCAATGGTTTTTTCACATTCTAAACGTTTATTACAGTTTTCACATGGGCTGCAAATTTGAATGATGTAAGCATAAACTTTTTGCACAATTTCAATTCAAGAATGCATCTGTTTCAACAAACTCCATAGTCAAATACTCTTATCGCTTTTTCTCTCTCTACCTCTTCTCCATGCAAAAGAATTTTTTTTTTATTTTATAACTCTTGTATGTTAGATCTGATTCTCTGGATTTGGTGTAGAGGATAACCATTACAAGTTTGAGCTCTCTATTGGTAAGAATTGTGATTCACTATATAAGACATTCACTTTGTATAAAATATTTTTTTCAGTGAATTATTTCGATGAAGGTTGAATATATAGTAGCAGTAGATTAAATTATTTTGTAACTCTTTCTTACTGCAAGGGTTTTTCCATATTCTAAACGTTTACTACAGTTTCCACATGAGCTGCAAATTTGAATGATGTAAGCATAAACTTTTTGCACAATTTCAATTCAAGAACGCATCTGTTTCAACTAACTCCATAGTCAAATACTCTTATCCCTTTTTAACGCATTAAATTTGGACAATATTCTCCCGTGCATCGCACGGGTTGCAAGCTAGTTAATATTATAATATGGAAGTCTCAAAGTGCCATGTGTCAAACTAATGGACAACCAATGCGGCAAGTCAATATTGAGGATTCTCAAATTTATTCTATACCTTTTATTTCTTCTTAATTACACCGTTGATTAGGCCCGTTACATTTTTTTTTTCTCCTTATCAATTATAACACCACTCAATTCAATTTTCAATTTATCTTTAAAAAATTCTCACATGTATTGCACAGGTTGAAAAGCTAGTTGGTAGCCAAATTGTGGGACCACAATAATTAAATAGTGTAAAATTAAATAAAAGGCATACTACTTTTTGGAATGTCAAATTTGACATGAGAGCTTACATGTCAAATGACGCACAAGAATTAGACGTTTTACTTGGAGTGATTTTTTCCTTAAAATATAAGCATTTGACATACCAAGTGGAGATGCTTTTACATGTCATTACTGGTTGGATTGGGATTTTTTTATTCTAAAATAAATACTTGCTATTCTAGAAAAAAAGAAGAAGAAGAAGAAGAAGAAGAAGAAGAAGAAAATGAGGAGGTGGATTGGGGGAGGGTGACAGTGAAAAAATAATGGGCTAACATCACCTCCACCCTGACTTTTAAACTAAGAACACTTATCACACCAGGTTTAAAGAATAATTCCCTCCTAAGCTTTTATTAGTTTTAACAAATCTCCACTCTTCGATTCATTGAAAAATAACCTATCCTTCCCCACTTTTTTAGAAGACTGAAATGACCTTGGAGCTGCCATAAAGACCCATCTCTTCGGGTCTGTTTGGTAAATTGGAAATTAAGTACTGAAAACTAAGTTTTGAATTCTAACTATTGAAAATTTTAAGCGATTAAAGTTGTAATATTGAAACAGTGTTTCAAGTACTGAAATAGAACTGCATTAAGTGATTTCTTTTAGTAGAATTTTGTCACTTAAACAATTGTTGGAAAATTTTTATTTTCACCACTTAGTGACAATTGTGGGATCACTTCAATATCCTCCAATCAAAATTCAATGGACTCCACATATAGTCTAATCGATTGAGAAGGACAGTCAATGACCGAGCGGAATAAAAAGAATATTATTAATATATTCTTCCTTTTATCTCCACGGAAGGGGAATCCTTACGATTAGATAGCTTATAGAACAGGGAGACTAATAACCTTGCCAATAGAAGAAAGTCGGTAAGCTACAACCACCAGTACAGAGAACCGATCTCTTAGCTATTTCCCTTGGTCTAGCATGAGGAAGTAGCCTTCCGCAAGGGTAGAATCTCCTCACATACCGAAGTCTTTCATTTCTTCTTAAAGTTTAAACTGAGGGCTGGGCTAAGTTTTTCATTTCCTCTATGTGAGGAATTGAATTCGCCCCCCACCCCCAAGGTAACCCACCTCAGACCACTCTATATGGAAGCAAGCTTGGAAAACCATCCTTAATAAAAGGTATTGATCAAAATGGAGCTGCAGTCAATATCGTCCTCGTTCAGACAGTCAAAAAACTAGGAAGAAAGAAATAGAGAATATAGCGAAATTAAAAAAGACTGTCACATGTATTTAGGATGCATTTAGAAAGAAAAATTTGAGTAGCATATAGCATTACTCTAAAAAAATGATGGACCACTGTAGGTAATTTAATTACTTGATTAGTCCATATCACACGCCCTAAAAAGAGAGCACTTTTGCTCACCCAAATTTAGTTTACCATTGCTCATCCATGCCTTTCACTATCTGACATGTATCCCTTTCATTTCTATTTTGCCCTTGAATGAGACACATGTCAGACAGTGAAGACATGGATGAGTAATAGTAAACCAATAAAAATGTGACTAAACACAATACTCGATTCTTGCAAGAAACACTTGCTCTTTAAACATAAATCTTTAACAATTTTTACGCTAAAAGATTGGCCCAAATCTTAATATACACGTGTGATTTATAAGCATTACACATGTGGTTAGGCGATAAACTTTAATGTAAAGACTCAGGGTGCATTTGATAAAACTGAAAATTAAGTACTGAAAGTTAAGTGCTGAATTTAAGTGCTGAAAATTTTAAGTAATTTGTATTAGCAAAACTAAAAATAGTGTTTCAAGAACTAAAATAGACTGCATTCAGTGATTATTTTCAGCAAAAAAATTTCACTTAACGTTTTCAGTGGATTTTTGACAGCTTTTTCAATTAAGTGGTACATTATCAAATGCACTGAAAAAAATCAAGTGCTGAAAATTTTCATTTTTACCACTTAATTGGATTATCAAACACACCCTCAGTCAAACCCATTTATTTGCTGTTGTTTTTATGCCCTAAAAAAAAGGGAAGGGGAGGGGTGGGGGGGGGGGGGGGGGGGGGGGAATTTGGAGATAGACCCCTTAGATATAGTCAATGGTGTGTAAAACCCACCCAAATTTCCAATCCCCCAAAAACCCACATGCGTCACTTTTGTTATGTGTAAAACCCATTTTCGTTTTTTTTTGGATTAATGCCACCACCACCACCACCATCGTCATCACCACCACCACCTTCAGCACCACCATCGCACTGCCACCACAACCATCGCCAACACCTCCATCACCACCGCCTCCACTGCCACCGCCTCTGCATATATGTATATATATGTGCATGTGTGATGTAACTCAGCTATCGAAGTTTGCGTCTGTGATGTATTTGTTGTAACCAATTCTAGCAATTTTACCTATTGTAGTCGGTATGAGTGTGAAGATAAAGAAGATGATTTATATATACGTATATATATATAGGAAGATGAAGAAGACAATATATATATATACACATACATATACACACCTAAAACAGATAATGTTATCTGTTTTCAAAACCACCATAACTTCTTTATTTTTTGGTCCTTTTGGTGATTTTTTTTTTTTAATTTCATACATTTTTTTCAAGATTTATGTGTTGGAGTTGCTAATTTTTCAAACAATTGATAATTTAAGCCTCAAATAGAATTTTATCTGCCTAACATTTTATCTGTTATCTGTTTTGAAACAGTTAATATTATCTGTTATGCCTAACTTTAAACCACCATAACACCACCACCATCACACCACCACCACTGACATTACCATCGTCATCACCAACCATCGTCATCACCACCACCACCGCACCACCACCACCACCACCACCACTCCATAACAGAACAGTTTACAACCACCACCATCACAGCACCACCACAACCACTACCAGCAGCACCAGAAAACAGATAATATTATCTGTTTTGACAATATTATCTGTTTTTGAAAACAGATAATTTTGCACCACCACCACCACCACCCCACCCCCATAACAGCACAGTTCACAATCACTACCATCACAGCACCACCACGACCACCACCAACAACACCACAATATTATCTGTTTTTGAAAACAGATAATATTATCTGTTTTCTAAAACATAATTTTGCAGCACCACCACCATCGGAGCACCACCACCACCACCACTACTCCCATAACAACATAGTTCACAACCACCGCCATCACAGCACCACCACGACCACCACCAGCAGCACCACAATATTATTTGTTTTTGAAAACAGATAATATTATCTGTTTTTGAAATAGATAATTTTGAAACACCACCAACACCATCGGAGCCCCCCCCCCCCCCCCCCCCCCCCCCCCCCAACTGCACAATTTACAATCACCGCCATCACAGCACCACCACAAACCACCAAATATCAAATAACTTGCAGACTAGTATTCATGCACACGGAGTTAGAGAACATAATCCAAAACAGCTTTTTACATATTGGAAGTTATAGGATATCAAAGCACATGCTTTGTAATTCATCTTCATTTCATTTTCTAAATCCGGGTGTCTTTCCACATTCCACAAATCAAACTATGAGCTTTCTTCTATTCAGTCACATAAATCCCATTGAAATTTTGAGTTTCAAAAACTCATAATTTTTCAGCACAACCTCCACCATTGGAGCACCACCACCACTGCACCACCACCACCACCACTGCCTCCCCCTTAACAACACAGTTCATAACCTCTGCCATCATAGCACCACCACGACCACCACCAGAGCATCACAATATTATCTGTTTTCAAAAACTGAGAATTTTTCAGCACAACCTCCACCATCGGACCACCACCACCACTACACCACCACCACCACCACAACAATCACCACCACATCCCCATTAACAGCACAGTTCATAACCACTGCCATCACAGCACCACCACGACCACCACCAGAGCATCACAATATTTTTCTGTTTTTCCAACAGATAATATTATCTGTTTTCAAAAACTGAGAATTTTTTAGCACAACCTCCACCATCGGACCACCACCACCACTGCACCACCATCACCACCTCCCCCTCAACAGCACAGTTAATAACCACTGCCATCACAGCACCACCACGACCACCACCAGAGCACCACAATATTATCTATTTTTGCAACAGATAATATTATCTGTTTTCAAAAACTCAGAATTTTTCAGCACAACCTCTACCATCGGAGCACCACCACCACTGCACCACCACCACCCCCTTAACAACATAGTTCATAACCATCGCCATCACAGCACCACCACGACCACCACCAGAGCACCACAATATTATCTGTTTCAAAAACTAAGAATTTTTCAGCACAACCTCCACCATCGGAGCACCACCACCACCACCTCCCCCTTAATAGCACAGTTCATAACCACCGCCATCACAGTACCACCACGACCACCACCAGAGCACCACAATATTATCTGTTTTCTAAAACTGATGATTTTTCAACTCCACCTCCACCACCACCACTACCACCACCTCCCCCATAACAGCACAGTTTAGAACCACCGCCATTACAGCACCACCACCACCAGCACCACAACCACAACCACCATCGCACCACCACCAGCAGCACTACCACCACTACCACCATCGCAGCACCACCACTACCACCATCGTCACCTCCATCTACAATTACAACACCTCCACCACCATGTCACCTCCATCACTGACGCAACAACATCATCGCCATCGTCATCTCCATCACCATCGCAGCACCACCATCACCATTGCTACCTCCATCTACAATCACAGCACCTCCACCACTACGTGACCTCCATCCTGATTTTGATTTTCTGTGTCGTGTAGGAGGCGAGGGTATTTTTAGTTTCTTAGGAAATTAGGTCATTTTGGTCTTTTTGGTTGGGGAAGGAGTTATTGAATTAGATATTTGAGTCTTGGTCTTTATGTAATATTGTATTGATTTTAAGGTGGTATAGCTGAACGCCCTATGATACTGAAAAAAAAAAAAACCTAAATAAGGGTAGTTCCATCTACTTGGGTCCCACAATTCCCTACTAATTTGGTTCTTTTTTTTTATAAACCCTACTAATTTGATTCTATTTCTCTCTCTTTTCCATTGATGATGTGAGATCTTCTTTTGATTTTCCAAGGTAATAATACTCCCCTCTCGCTGAATCTCTCTTTTTCCACTCTCTCTCATTGTTAGATCTTTACCACAAATCATTTTCTATTTTCCGAAGCTCTTTCATGTCTTTTTGTCAATTGCATTTGAATTTCAACTTAAAGGTTGGATTTTTTATGTGGGTTTCCACTTGGGCTCTTGTACTATAGTGTTATCTAAGCATGTTCATGTGCTCTGGTTATTTGGTTTCAATTTTGGGGTTATATTTGACTTTCTGAACTGGGTTACTTTTGGGTAGTTGTGAATTTGTTTATTTCATAGCAATTTCATGTGTTCTTGTTCTTGGCTTTTGATTTCCAGCAAAAAGATTTGTTTTTTCGAGGTGGGTTGATTTTGGGTACTTGTGAACTTGTTTTTATCTTTGATTTTGGTATCTTGGTGGAAGGTTTTGGAGGAGTGAGAAAGAATACTATGGAAGGGGGTAAAGATGGGGAGAAAATAACGAGTCCTTTGTTTCCCAGGCTTCATATTAATGATACAGAAAAAGGACCAAAAGCACCCCCAAGGAACAAGATGGCTCTCTATGAACAGCTTAGTGTACCTCTCAAAGGTTCAGCTCTTATCCACCCAATAGTATGGGCAATTCAACATCCTCTACTCAAGTGAGTTAAAATCTATATGAGTTGCAGATCTTACATGTATAATCACTTGTATGATTGTGGTTTTGGTTAGTGGTTTTGATATATATATATATATATATTATAATATATATATATATTATATATATATTATAATATATATATATTATATATATATTATAATATATATATATATATATTATGCTCCAATTAGTATATGGGGGTAATGATTCTGGCATTGATTGTTCTAACAAATAATTGAAGCTTTTACTTTTTGTGTTGGATATTTGTTTTGACTCACTTATAGGCACTAGGAAGTAGGAACCATGGTTTGTGTATTGTTTTTTAGAACCATATAATTATAGAGATTATAAGTATAATATGTAATTATCAACAGAGAATTTGTTTGTCATATTATGAGTTGATTTATTCCCAAAGGGGATATTGTACTAGGCTCACCACTTAACTAAAAAAAGTAGCCGAAAATCTAATGAGATTTTAAAGTTCAAAAAAAGAAAAAAAAAAAAAGCTATTAAAATGCTTAAGGAAAACATTATTTTCAATATTGTAAATTTGGTAGGTTAAAATTTTAGCACTAAAATTTACTACTACTTAATTTTCAGTTTTTTCAAACGGGGCCTAAGTCTTGGCTAAGTTGAGCTTTCCTTGTGTGTAAAATGAGCTAATTTTATGGATAATGGGTGTCTTTAACGTGTCTCGTGTTTCACAAGTTGTTCGAATTATTGATTTGTTGGTTTGCCTTATATTCTACTGTGAAACCTAGATTACTTTTAGTGGGAAGTTTTAAATGACTTGTAACTATTTTGAAATTGTCAAGAAAAAAATTATGATTTGCAAGCTCATGACGTGACCTATTTTTCTCTTTTGTTTTGTCTGCTGATTCCACTTACATGACATGAATTAATGATATAGGATGGTGGCCAAACAAGGACTATCTTTTCCCCATTCCACATGCACGAGGGACTTTATTCTCATTCTTCTAGTGGGGAATATGTAAGCAATATAATGACGAATCTTGAACCACGTCCAATGAAATCTCTAACTTCTCAAAATTTGAATGCTAAGCGCAATTTGTTTCAACCAAAGGGTTTATCTGACTCTTAAGAATTCTTCTTTTAAGAAGCCGATGATTTAAGAGTTCCAATCTTTAGCGAGCCAAACACGGATAGAGAAAAAGAAGCGTCTACCGGAACCTGAAATTTTCTAGCCACTTAAAGCCACTGAAACGGATTAGCATGACAAATTTTAAGTCTAGGCAGTGTTTGGGGAATCAAAGTGAGAAGAATCCAAACAGGTCTCAGACGAATCAACACCAAGCTGAGAAACCCACTTCTAGTTTTTCAGGTAGAGATAAGATTTCTGAACCAGTGAATGGAGTGAATGTATCTGTGAACCAAGAAAAGAGAAGCAGTTTGGTGGATGATTTGAAGTCTAGGCAGCTTTTGGGGAATCAAAGTGAAAAGAATCAAAACGGGTCTTGGACGAATCAAGACCAAGCTAAGAAACCTGCATCCAATTTTTCAGACAGAGATAAGATTTAGGAACCAGTGAAGCGAGCAAACGTATCTCTAAACCAAGAAAAGAGAAGCAGTTTGGGGGATGATTTGAAGTCTAGGCAGCGGTTAGGGAATGAAAGTGAAAAGAATCAGTCTAGGCAGCAGTTGGGGAATGAAAGTGAAAAGAATCCAAACGGGTCTCAAACTAATCAAGGACAAGCTCAGAAGTCCGCCTCCAATTTTTGAAACGGAGATAAGATTTCTGAAGTATGTGTAAACCCAGAAAAGAGAAGTGATTTGGTTAATAATTTGGAGAGATTAAATGAGTTTAACAAACTGTCGCATCAAGAGTCTAGAGCTCTCCAAGAAAACGAGGTCCTTGGTCACAATTATAGAAGTCCTCACAGTTTTGAAAATGCTAGTGAGTCCCGCGGAGATCAGGAGCATGGGTCTTTACAAGCAGAAAATTTAGAAAGAAATCACATTGTCCCAAACACGGCCTTGGTGGACTCTATATCGGGTATTGATGTATCCCCCGATGATATTGTGCGAGTAATAGGACAGAAACATTTTGGAAAGTAAGAAGAGCTATATAGTTCAGTACGTATCCTTTTATGCAAGTTTTGGAGCTCATTTTTGGGTTAGCTGTTAAAATACACATTTTGGAATGACATATTTTTTTTTCTTTCTTAAAGTTACAAATTTTAGCTGTTTTTAAATAAATAAACTGTCTCTAGCTTTGAAAATGAATGACTTTTTTAAAAAGTCGGTGAAAAAGCTAATCCAAACGGTCACAACCTTGTAAACAACTCTAAAAAGCTATCCAAATGGGCTCCTATACAGCTTGACAATATTGATTGCCATGCTTAATGAAACAGAAGCATGTACATTACCTATAGGCTACAGCTAATTTCGAAAATAAAAAAAACTCATAAAATACGCACTTTCAATGAATTTATGAAAAAGATTGCATTAGGCAAACACAACCTATCATAAACAACCATTGTATGAACTTACTGTGGGAAATTTGAATATTTGTTTGCTGATTTTGGGAAAAAGAATAGATCTTTAGGATGGAAAGTCATAATTAGGTTTTAATTTTATGATTTGTAAGATACAAGTATTCATGATCATAACTTGAAAATATGTTGTTTAGTATTTAATCCTAGTGCTTTGTTTTTATTTCAGTCAACAAAGAGTTTTTACTGTGCAAGTATTTGAATTACCTAGACCTAGGAAGCATCTACTCTTCGAAAAGGGCTCCGTACCGGTGTCCAAACTTCTTCATGAGGATAAGTTCTACAAAAATCTTGGTCAACTTGTATATTTGAAATGGTTAATACCTAGTATAAAGATATGCTACTTCCAATTATAATACACTGCTTCATGGTTGCTGTTTGCTCTAAATATTGGAAAACCTCACGGTGTTTTTTCGATTCTATATTGTTGATTCTCCCTAAATAAGTGATGTTTTGAATTGGTTCTATGAATCTGATGCTCTGGCTTCATGATATTCTGAAGCAACATCCAAGTTATCTAATATTTATCTTTTCAGTTTATCCTTTTTTCGTACCTTGTCATTTGACTGCTGAACTGACTTCCATTCCCCAAGGTATCATATGGGGTTCATGGGAATGTGATTGTTGGTTGAATATGTAGTGTTTGGTAAAGTAGTTTTCACTGTCTGTCGTGTGATTGTGAGTCTTTTGTTTAGGAAGTATCCTTGAGGGTTAGCTTATTGACCATTATTTCTTCGTTTCAACGAGTGGCGGAAAATTTTTCTTTTGGGGTTAGAGATTAATGCACAAAATAGAAGCTTTTCTTATATATCAATTTCTTTTTCTTTTTCCACACATAGGGTAAGATTATATAGAAAGATATATCTGAGGGGGTATTAAATTGTATGTTGACTCTATTATATAACAGGTGCTTTTGTATTGCTACCCGTGGCTTTTGAGGTTATTTTGCTTTTAGTTTAAGGTGCTGTCTTACTTGGGGTTAGTCCTTGTTTGTTCCTGTCTGGTCCTGGTTGGGTAGTTTTGTTGGTGCTTTTCTGTATCCCTTTACTGGGGTGGATGCATTTCCCTTTGCAATTTGGGCTCTTTAATAAAATTTCTTGCTGATAAAAGGAAGGGAAAAAGAAGAAGAAGAAGAAGTTGGAAATGGACTCTTGTTTGGCTGCTTCTAGTTAGATTTGAAACCATTCAAACTTGAATTTTCTCGTTTGTTTGATATGATCAATTGATCATGCCAACCACAATTGTGATGAGTGTTGAACTTTTGTTCTTTATCTTTTTATTGCTGTTAATTTTTTTTTTTTTTTTTGATTAATGACTTGTTATTATTCTATTGCTTGCCCCCCCCCCCCCCCCCCCCCCCCCCTCCAAAAAAAAAAAAAAAAAACCTTGAGTAAAATGTTAATATGATTTTCTTCTATTTTGCTGCAGGTATATGAGCATTGAGGGGAGAGGAGGGAAAAACCATCAACATGCTTAGATTTTTTTTACTTTTGTGAATTTATGCTTAAAGGTTGTAATGATTTTTCTATTGTGGAATTGCCTTGTAGCTTTAGATGGTTTATGTTGTTGAAATTGATTTTGCTATTGTATTTTGTAGTTAATGTTATGAACAAATTGCTTAATTGTGAAGGTGTTTAGGTTTATTCATGACAATTTGGTAATTTTTTTAGTAAGAGGGGCATTTATGAAAAGTTACAAATTAATCCAGGATTATACCATGTGATGATGCCGAAAATTGGTAAGAGTGATTTTGACAGAAAACAAAGCCATAAAAGATTTGTATGTGGTTCGGCCCCGTTAATGAGGTGACCTACGTCCATGGTTGCGTCTGTGCGCTTCTCACTAGCAGATCACCGGCGGGCCTGGTGAGCTGACAAGATGGACTGCACTTCCAGTAATACCGGCCGGGAATATGCGTGTATCGTGGTGAGTTCTCTAATATGTGCTTGTATGCTTAGAGAATTGATATTCGGATCCCTCTAGGGAGGATAGGTGGGCTCTTTTATAGATGTAAGAGTCCACCCTTACATGGTAAGTTTATCAGATTCGGAAGCCTAATCTAATCACAATAGATTTGTATAATGTTATGAGAGTTTCCTAAGTGGTTTAGGAAACCACTGATTCTTCCCTGATAGAGTCACAGCCATGTAAGGAAAACGGTGGGAAGCGTGATCCATGCCGCGTCTCCTGGGGACTCGCAACGCCTCGTATCCAAGCGTCCGAGTATCCCGGACGGTAACAGCTGGACACTCGGAAAGTGTGGGCTCTACTCTCCCAATCCGGATTACCCGGGCTATTAGCTGACCACGTGGCGGATGGACTGCTACGGAATATTTCTGGACATATCAACTGCCCCCCATTTTCAAAGTTGAACTGACACCTTGTCGGATGAAATTTGAAAATTAAGAATGTCTTCCAGGTACCGACCGGGAAAAGACCGGGACCCCCATCAGCACGGGGCCGGCTTGGAATGACCCGTCGGTATAGCGACCGAGCGGTGACCTTGCAGGACCGGGTTCCCCTACGCCACGTGTCCGCTAGTTACTGGTCTGGTTCGGACCCAGAACTGCCAGTTTGGAAGTAACCGAATCGTCCAGGTGGCAACCGAATAGTCACGTCATGCATTCAATGCTCACATTTTTTGAGACGACGCCCCACGTGCCCGAAGCGACAGTTTCGGCGGGAGAGCACATGAGCCATCCGATCAAGTCTGATCCCAGCCGTCCACGACGCCTATATAAGGAGCACTTTGTTCAATCTGCTTCTCACTGCAAATTATCAACTGAACCGCCCGAGCAAAATACTCCGAGCTCCTTCTTCTCTACGATCCTTATTCTTCAAGCTTTCATCTCCATCGAATGGCTTCTCATATTGATCTGTAGTCTGATGAAGGGCTTAGAGCCTTCCGAAAGGACTGTCAAATTCCGGACGATGTTGCGGTCCGTCCGTATATTGAGGGGGAGGAAGTAGCCTTCCCTTTCGTCCTCATCAGCAGCTATTTGCTGCTTATTGTGGGACTACGCTTCCCCCTCCCGGTCTCTTTCTGTGACTTACTTCTGGGGTTGTGCATTCCGTTCTCCGCGTGCCGCCCAAATGTCGCCCGCCTCCTTTGGGGGATATCAGTATTGAACGAGCGGCTTAGGTTGTTCCTTCGTCCCGTCGACGTCGTCAGGTGTTACATCCTGGGCATCGACCACGGAGGTCCTTACTTCCGCCCCAGGACCGAGGGGAGGGACCTTGTCCAAGGTTTGGACTTCCCGGACAAAAACTGGCGGCGGTATCCTTGGGTCGTGGTCTCTGGCAACTGGCTGGAGGACTCCGTTCTCTGCCCTCCGGCAGCTTTTGATCCCGACCTCTGCAAATAAGCTTTTGCTGCCTTCCGCGGCGTCGCCCCTACTGCTGATGACACGGAGGCGATTGACCGGGCTATCGAGGCTGGCCTGTCGTTCTCTGATTTGGTTGGGAGGCATGCGGATGATGCAGGCGCCGGACCTTCCTCCCCGGCCCGTGCCACTGCGGTTTCTGGGTCGTGCCGTTATACTCGGTCCATGGCCATCGGCCCGCGTGCCACGTATAGGGTCGAATCACCCGAGGGGCCAATTTTTCTGCCCACCAGCAGTGACTTCACCTCATCCGGGGGTGCAAGCCCGCCACCAGGCCCGTCCAGGAAGGGAAAGGATAAAGAAATTGGTGAGGGGTCTCCACCTCCATCGAAGAAAAGTCGGGTGGATCCCCCGGTCGGCCTCCACGTGCCTAGCTCTTGGACCGGCCTCTCCCTCGCTAACTTGGAGGGTCGTCTTCAGAAGGTGGAAAAGCAGACCGCTCATCTGCAGACAGGCTCGGTTATGCAGGAAGTGGATATTCACACCCTCGAGCTTACTGTGAAGGAGATGGTGGCGAGGTTGGCAGCCCTGGAAGAGGAGGTCAAGGCCCTAAAGGACAAAGGGACATGAAGGCCTCATTTTTTTTTTTTTTTTGGGGGAAGCTACTATAAATGCTCCCGATCTCTGTACAGTTCACCTTTCACAGCAATAAAAAGGTCCTCGAGGCCACCTCTTTCTTTCACTATGCTCCTTTAATTGTTTATTAACTCTGTGCTACGCTGGACAGCTAATACCCGACCGGTGTATGAATGTGCCCGGGTTGCAGCAACTCGGACCCGGATCACTGCCGCTCTATACCACCCAATCGTTAGTCAAGTTAGAACCTGACAATGGTGACGTGGCCGAAACCGAACTGTTTGCTGGCTAACTGAACCGTCTCGTCACGCAATTAACGCGCACGCCTTTTGAGGCAACTCTTCACGTGACCGAAGCGACAATTTGGGCGGGAAATTCCCTGGACCGCTGGATCCGTTCTGATCTTGGCCGTTCAGGGTCTTTATATAAGGAGCACTCACTCCACCTCTTGCATCCCTTCCTGATCTTCTATTTTCTATTTTTCTTCCCTCTTCCCCCCGTTCCTTTTTCATTTCGGAGTGAGGCTGGAGAGAACGAATCTTGTGAGGTTCGAGCGGGAGTGGGATTTCTTGCTCCTCAGATTCTGTGCGTTTTTCGAGTCGGGTGGAACTCTAAGTCATCTGAATCGAGCGGGTGTTTCTTGCGCTGTTTTGAGAGAGTGTTACTTGGTGCTGAGGAGTGTCTACTCGTTACCATTCAGGTTAGTGACTCTACCCCCCCTGTATATCAGGTTTGGGGTTTCCGATCCATTCGCAGGTCGTAGTCTGGGTCCGTTCCTTTCCGTCGGAGTGCCAGAGATGGAACACTTCGGCTTCAACTCTGTGTCAAGATCGGAGAGTGAACAATATCGGTCAGGGTCCCCCGGTGCCAGTTTGAACCGGCTTCCTGAGTCCCTTTCCGATCACCAAAGTGGGGCCAGGATTCCCGTTCGTCTGTCCGACAGTGAGTCTACCCAGGAGGCCCCTGTTGCCTCCGTCTCGAGGGGTTCGGGCGACGAGTTGCCCGGGGGGACTGATCGCGTAGTTTTCGCTTGTGAGTCCACTTCTTCTATTTTGCGCTCCCAAGACCTTCTCCGGATCAGGGAGAGATATTCTCTTCCCGATGGTTGCGCCCTAGCCGTAAACCTCGACGGCGCACACCTCTATCAGTCAGGGTTTGTCACCCTGTTCGAGGACGCTTTGATGGCGGGCCTCCGGCTACCTCTTCACCCTGTAGCCCGGGATATCCTGATCTATCTCGATATCGCTCCCGGGCAGTTGGCCCCCAATGGGTGGAGGTTCCTGATGGGGTGTATATCACTGTGGCCTCAAGTGTTTGGGTATGAACTTACCCTCCAAGAGTTTCTTTGGGCCCACCAACCATTTCCTGTGCACCGGGAAGTGGGATTCTTCTCATTTTCTGCCCGTCCGGGTAGGAAAATTATCGACAATTGCCCTAGCAACAACAAAGGGTGGAAGGGCAAATTCTTTCAGGTGTCTACCCTTCGCCTCTGCGACATGGCTCCGGGGATCCAGCTGAGGACGTCCTGGGCTGAGGAGTTGAGGGGTAAGACCGCCCTTCCGACCTCGTCTGCTATTTTGGTCTTTAGGAACACGGTGGATTACTGACTGATTTCATTCTTTTGTCCACAGCGGGCTCAACTAAACTCCCCAAGATCCCTGAGTCGTGCCAGGCCAGGATCCAGAACCTAGCAGAGTTGCCCACTAGTGTTTGGAACGTGTTATCCCGAACAGGGGACTTTGTCGAAACTTATTCCCCTGTGGAGCCTGTTCCAGCCCCCAGCTTTACACCCATCATTCCCGGTGAGTTTCCTGGTTGCCTTATGCGTTAACTATGCACTTGTCTTTTTTGCCTCTTACACTTTTGACCGTGCGAACTTGGTTTTTGCAGAAATGGCTCCCAAACGCAATTTGGATCAGCTGCGGGAGAGACAGGCTGCTGCCGCCGCCGCTACTGCCGCTCGGGCGGCGATCGCCCAAGGGAAGAGACCAGCCACCGAGGCCCTGGGCAGCGAGCGCCCGCTCAGGCGTATTCGCCACGGGACGACTAACCGTCCCGACCCTGTGGGGACATCGGCTCCCCATAGGCCGGCTGCTGATGAGCCCGTGCCCAGGGCTGATATTCTGTCAGGTCTGCCCCTGGGCGGGCCTGATGAGGTCCGGGAGAGGCTGAAGTCCGTCCTTGTCCCAAGCCAGGTGGAAGCATCCGCCGGGCTATCTCCCTAAGGCTTCCAAGGGTGGCTGTATAGTATATCCCATCTGGTAAGTGTTCTGTCTCCCTTCAAATATTGGCCTGCCCCCCTTTTTACTTGCCTAACTGATTTTCATCCTCTTGCCGTAGGTTGGCTGCATGGCCGCGGGATCCGAGTCCGTCTTGTCCTCTCTGGCCGAGAAGGTCAGCGCTGCTGAAGCCGCCCTTTCGAAGGAGCGGAAAGAACTGCAAGTAGCAAAAGCCGCCTTAGCCGTGGAGACGAGCAAGATAAAGTCATTGGCCTTGAGTTTGGGGATGGCTCAGGCGGACCTGGCAGCGGCTTTGGCCGAATTGGAGGTTTCCCGGGCTTTGACTGCGGCAGCTGAAGCCCGGGCGAAGGCGGCGGCCGAGACACCTGCTGTAGGGGCCTTGGAGGGCGCGTTTAATGACGGCTTCTTCCAAGGTTATGATGATCTGAAGCGGCGGGTAGCCCTGGATCACCCCGAATGGGTCCTTTCGGCCTACGAGGGGATTGACTCGGATTACTGGGATGTCGGTGAAGATCCCACAGCTGGTGAAGCTCCTGCGATTGGTGAAGACCCTGCGGCCATTGCTGAGGCCACAGAACTCGCCCCAGGCGGGGGCTTGGGGGACGAAGGACTTGCCGTACCTATGGAGCAGATCGGGGAGACCGAGAATGTGGTCAATGTGGAAGACTGACTCCCCAGTCCCTCCTTCCTGTTGTTTTTTTCATTGCTTGTAGTTTTTATTTTTCGGGGAGGCCACTACAACTGCCCCCCAGGCTTTGTACATTTGTTTTAATTAATGAAAAGGCCCCTGAGGTCGGATTTTCCCTTTCATTAACTGTTTTTTTTCTGCACCTTGCCTTACACTTGCTAGTATCCGTAGGGTTTTGGCCAACCTAACATCTGCCTTAGCAAATGCTTTAGGACCGTAACCCACAGAACACCTAGTCGAACGATGTAATTCCCTGCTTTGGCCTTAGTATTTCCCTTTGTCCCCTGCCCCCCAAGCATTTTGCTAAGGCGGGAGTGCGGGAGTACGGGACTAAATGGCCGTAGGAAATTGACCTGGAACATGGGTGGTTGCAGGAGCATTTGAAGCTTGCCATCGTTGGCCACCTAGGGGTTTGGCCCCATCGTCGGCTGGACCTAGGCGAAGCTTTAGTTAATTTCCTGTTTAGGTGTAGAACCCTCGTGCCCCCGAGATTCCTGTTAAGGCGGGGGCGTGCTGGGGACCGACCCTAGGAAACTGACCTGGAACATGGGTAGTTGCAGGGTCCTTTAACGCCTGAGTTCGGAGCCAGAGGTCTTTTTAGTGCCTGGGTTCGGAGCCCGAGGTCTTTTTAGTGCCTGGGTTCGGAGCCCGAGGTCTTTTATGCTTTGCACGGTGTATTGACCGTTGAATTCTCGAAACAAACTTTATCAATTTTATTTGAAAAATAACAATTTGTAATAGTTGCCCAACCAGGGCTACAAGAAAAGAACTTGTCCTATAGTACTAGATTCCCGTAGCCAGATGCTACTGATAATACTTGCGGAGGTGTTGCACGTTCCAGGGATGACTGAGATCGTGCCCGTCCAAGCTTTGTAACCAGTAGGTTCCTGGTCGGTTGACCCGAGTCATTACATACGGTCCTTCCCAGTTTGCTCCCAATTTCCCATGGCTTGGAACTCGGGTAGACTGGTTCACTACCTTAAGGACAAGGTCCCCGATTTGAAAGCTACGATGCTTCACCTTGCTATTATAATACCGCGAGACCCTTTACTTGTAAGCTGCCACCCTGAGATAGGCCTGGTCCCTTTTTTCCTCCACCAGGTCTAGTTCTGTCCTGAGGGCTTCTCCATTGTCTGGGTCATTGAAGGTAGCCACCTTGTATGAGGGCAGGCCGAGCTCTGTGGGGACTACCGCCTCAAACCCATAAGTTAAGGAAAATGGGGTTTCGCCCGTAGCTGCCCGGGGTGTGGTGCGGTAGGCCCACAGGAGGGCTGGTAATTCGTCAGCCCACAGGCCTTTGGCACCTTTAAGCCTGGTCTTAATCGACTGCAAGTTGGTGCGGTTGGTCACCTCGGCCTGACCATTAGCTTGTGGGTGCTCGGGAGAAGAGTAATGATTTAGTATCCCATAGCCCAAGCAGAACTGTCTAAAGATAGGTGTATCAAATTATCTCCCATTGTCGCTGATCAGGACTCGTGGGATACCGAACTTGCTGAGGATATTTCTCTCCACAAAATGTTCCATTTTCCGCTCGTTTATCGTCGCCAGGGGCTCGGCCTCCGCCCACTTGGTGAAGTAGTCAACAGCTATCACAGCAAACTTAACCTGTCCTTTTCCTGTTGGTAAGGGACCAACGATGTCGATCCCCCATTGGGCGAATGGCCAGGGACTATGGACCGGGGTCTGAAGTTCTCCCGGTTGGTTGATCATGGGAGAGTACCGCTGGCACTTGTCACACCTTCGAACGTACTCCTGCGAATCTCGGACCATGGTTGGCCAATAGTACCCTTGTAATAGGGCCTTTCTGGAGAGTGCCCGACCTCCTACGTGGTTCCCGCACACGCCTTCATGAATTTCGTACAGTATTGCTTGAACTTGCGTAGGATGAACATAGCGGAGGTATGGGATGGTGAACCCCCTCTTATAAAGGACACCGTCGAGAACATGGTATCGTGCCGCCCTGTACTTGACCCGCCTTGCTTCCTCTTTTTCGTCCGGCAGCCTTCCTGTTGTCAAGAAAGTCACGATTGGATCCATCCAACTGGATCCCAGAGTGACCAGATCAACCTCCATGCCCTCTGAGTTGATCACACTTGGCTCGGGTAAGAATTGTATCCTTATCCCGGGTAAGTCTGACTTAGTTGACGAAGCGAGGCGAGCCATCTGGTCAGCTCAGGTGTTTTCTTCTCTAGGTATCCGATTGATGGAGAATCCTCGGAGCTGATTGGAAATTGCCTAGACGAGGGCCAAGTAGGCTACCGTGCTATCTTCCCGCGCTTCATATTCTTGGTTTACCTGATTGACCACGAGCTGGGAGTCACTGTAGCCCTGGACCTGTTGCGCACTCATTGAGACGGCCAACCGTAACCCGACCAAGAGGGCTTCGTACTCGGCCTCATTGTTGGAGGCACAAAACCCAAACCTTAAAGCATATTCGAGCTGGATGCCATCGGGGGTAGTCAGGATGATTCCGGCTCCACTACCTTGCTGGTTAGAAGAGCCATCGACATGTAATACCCAAGTGGGGATGCCGGAGAGCAATCCGGGCGGTAATGCCGGAGGCTCAGGTTCCTCGACCGGATCTTCTGGATAAGTAAACTCGACCAGAAAATCTGCGACGGCTTGTCCCTTGATTGCCGTCCGCGGTCGGTAAGTTACCTCAAACTCTTCCAGTTCCAAAGCCCACTTGACGAGCCTCCCGGATGTGTCTGGCCGAGAGAGAATTTTGCGGAGAGGCTGATCGGTCAGCACTACGATGGCATGGGCCTGGAAGTATGGTCGGAGCCTTCGGGCTGAGGTAATGAGGGCGAAGGCCAATTTCTCAATGCGAGAGTATCGGCTTTCCGCACCTTGTAGTGCCCGGCTGGTGTAGTACACTGGGAACTGTATCCCGTGCTCTTCCCGAATAAGTGCCGAGCTAACCGCCGATGGTGACACTACTAGGTACAGGAGCAGTTCCTCTCCGGCTGTAGGTGTCGACAATAGAGGAGGAGAGGCCATGTATTTCTTGAGTTCCTGGAATGCCTCCTCACACTCTTCCGACCATTGAAAAGCTTGCGGAGGATTTTGAAGAACGGCAGGCACCGATCAGTTGCTCTGGACACGAATCTATTCAGTGCGGCCACCCGTCTGGCTAAGCTTTGAACTTCTTTTGTGGATTTAGGTGACCGCATGTTGATGATAGCTTTGATTTTATCGGGGTTTGCTTCTATTCCCCGTCTGCTAACTAGATGACCGAGGAACTTGCCGGACGAGACACCAAAGGTGCATTTGGCTGGGTTCAACCTCATCCTGAACTTTCTCAAAATGCTGAAGTCCCCAGCCAGATGCTCAAGGTGATCGGGCTCATCCCGGCTCTTGACCAGGAGATCGTCCACGTATACTTCCATGGACTTTCTGATGAGGTCTCTGAACATGAAATTGACCAGGCGCTGGTATGTAGCCCCGGCATTCTTGAGGCCGAAGGGCATAACTCTATAACAGTACGTGCCTTGGTCGGTGATGAACGCCGTCTTCTCTTCGTCCCCGGGGTACATGCTGATCTGATTATACCCCGAGTAGGCGTCCATGAACGAGAGGAGTAAGTGGCCTGCCGTCGAGTCGACAAGGAGGTCTATCCTGGGCAGCGGATAACAGTCCTTGGGACAGGCCTTGTTGAGGTCGGTGAAGTCCACACACATCCTCCATTTGCCATTGCTCTTCTTGACCAGGACAACATTGGCCAACCAATCGGGGTAGTGGACCTCCCGGATTGAAATCAGGAGTTACCATGTTCGCCCCCACTATCTCCGGGAACGGGTTTCCATCAACTCCCATTACTTCTTTCTCCTTCTCGGCGAACTTCAGGTTTCCTTTATCAATCATGTCCTGTAAAACGTTCCGGAAAACCAAGCAATTGTTAGTGTTATGACGCCAAGAGTTGTGCCATTTGCAGTACTCTTTTCCTTTCAGCTCGTTGGCCGAAGGTAATTTTACATCGTGAGGAAGCCGGATTTGCCTATCGGCCATCATAAAATCAAAAATCTGGTCGGCCATCGCAATATCAAATGAATATTGCTTGCCTGCCTCAAATGGTTGTTTTTTGACCGAGGACAACTGTGAATCGGTCGGTTTAGGCAATGGCTGGCATAGATATGGCCGTTTTGAAACGATTTCGGCCACATCCACTTCGGTGTTGATTTCATATTCCGTAGCATGAATGTCAAAATTGGAATCCCTGTAGTAGGTTCCCTTAGATGAGCTTTTTCTCTCCTGTTCTTCTTCCAACATGCGCTCATATCGGGCTGCTCTAGTTGCCAGCTCGAAAAGATCCCGGAAACCCATACCCTCAAACTTTTTCCGAAGTTCGAAGGAGAGTCCCCCAAGGGCTATATTAACGAATTCTTCTTCAGGTAATATGACTTTGCACCGATGCTTGGCTCGTTTGAACCTAGCAATGTACACTTCAGCTGATTCGCTTGGTAGTTGATACAACCTTGTTAAATCGGCCATAGAGACTTCGGGCTCTGTCCGATAAAACTGTGCGTGAAAGGCTTCCTCCATCTGATTCCAAGTATGGAATGAATTGGGTGGTAAGTTGATATACCATTAAAAGCCACACCGGTCAAGGAGTTGGGAAACAGCTTTAGTAGCATGTCCCCTTGTTGACTCACTTCCCCGCTTTGCAGCAGGAAACGACCGATGTGCTCTACTGTTGATTGCTCTCCTTCACCGGAGAACATTGTGAAGTTGGGCACCTTGTACCCTCGTGGAAGAGGCATTCTCTCAATTGCGTCACTATGCGGCCTCCTATACATGGGCCGCTGAGTCCTTCGAAGAAGGCCGCCGAAGTCTTGATTAATGACTTCGGCGATCTGTTCTCGGTCAACCCTCACCGTTTGGGCTGGGTTAGCCCTTCTCATCCCGGCCTCAGACTCTAGTCTGATTCTCTCATTCCACATTTGTTCCTCTTCGGTGACTACATTGTCTCCGAATAACGGGTTCATTCTTCCCCATAGTCGGTCCGAATCCTGTCCGTTTAGACCGACTCCTGGTTCTCTAATGGTGACGCTTGGTCTGGCCACTACCCGGGGTGGGTTCCCAGTTTCTCCCAAAATCTCTTTGCCATCCCTTCTTGGTGGTGTAACATATTTTTCATTCTGGGAAGAAGAAGGTGCAGTCTGGCTTGCCCCCAACCCAACCCGAGAAAGGGAAGTTGGTGGGATAGAGAGTTGTGGAGGATCATCCGTCGGGTGGTCCTTCCATTTTCTCATTTCTCGGAGCATTTCTCCCACTTGGGTAAAGGTTTGGTCTGTCTTAATGGACATCTCAGCCAATCGTTGGTTGAATATCCCCATCAAGTGGTTACTCATATTAGATAAGTCGGCCTGACTTGCTACCGAGCTGATGACCGGATCTATAACAGGTTCAGTGACGGACTCTATGATAGGGTCCAAGAGAGGCTCTCGTGAGCCTGCCTCTTGGGAAATCCCCTTGGATCGTGTCCCTTTTGCGGCCATTTGACACTGGTCCCACCGGGCGTGCCAAAAAATTGTTTGCAATAAATCTCTAGTGTGGTGTGTGTTGGGCGTGCCAGAGTCCGTTTTGACTCAAAGTGGTGGTGATCACCTAATCTGACTTCTAAACTAAGCGATTTGTTATTTAACAATAAAATAACAGTGGGCTTTTCTCTACTCTGATGCAAGTAAGAAATTACAAATGGAAACTGCAGAAAGGGAAACTAAATACAATGATTCAGAATACCTCCATAGACAACTTCTTCTCCATTGATTGAAAGGTGATGATTACAAATATTTAACGAAAAAGAATAAAAACTGAGCACTCAAGAACAAGAACTCACAAATCACTCAAGAACAAGAAAGAAAAGTTATGAGGAGACACTAAAAGCCTGCTGAGAGCAGAAGTGGCGTGTGTGTTAGCCCCCTTCAAATGTTGCACCACATGCCATATTTATAGACTTGTTTGCATAACCGCTCATGTTAGTGGGGATCATGGAGTAGTGGGGTACGTGGCCCCTAGTTTCTAGGCATATATCAATTTATGCTCCCACTTGTTCCATGATCAACTTCCATGATTTGTGTGATGATCCCACTTCTGCCGCATTCCTCTTTTCTCGTAACTGCTTTTTCTTCCGCCTCAGCATGTTCTGAAAACTGAAGACCCACGTTCTCATTCTTACTTTAACTATTTTTTTAAGTAAATTTACGACCGATTGTGTTTCTCTGTGTAGCTTAATCTCTGCTGATGATATTACTCGGTCTTCTTTTCAATAGGAAGCCTACTCACGTTTCTCGGTCTTACACCGATGTTGCCTTTTATCCTTACTAATCCCACGGACTGCTGTTACTGCAAGAAAGTCCTCGGCCTTATCCGTTAATGCCGAGGCGTCACTGATCTTTTCTAATATCGGCCTTATTTGTTGAGATCGATATCTTTATTAGAGCCGTTTTGTCATTGCCGATATTAGGACTCAATGGTAATCAACAAGTTTGGCATTGGTCCAATTTTACCGATGTTAGGGCTGCAGTTGAGGCTATTCTGCCACTAGCCATACTAAGGTACTTCTCTGAGAACTTCATATCAATCGGTCCTCGGTCTTGATACCGATATTCTTATTTGGAACGTATCATCTTTACCAGTAGCTTGATCAAATATCGGTCTTCCTGAGTCATCGGCCTTGTCCTCGTTCATCTGCCTACGTGGTCTAGTGATGACGTCCTGAGTCCACATGACCGTCACGTGCCCTGGGAAACCCTAATTTAGGGTGTAAACACTAGTACAACTCCAAAATATATTAGTAACAAAAGTTACAAATTGTTGGGACTTAACAACATTTTAATACAAAATTATAATATTTTGGCACTAAATTGAGAAAATCCCATTTACACACAGCGATACTAAAGTCAACCTCCTAAATTCCTAATTGCAATGGAGACCTTTATGCTTCTATCTTCTCATTTACAGTCCCAATAATTATTTTGTTACATGTAATTATAGTCATATGAGCAATGGTTTATCCTAGTTGCCAAAAAGACTCTCCATGCCACACTTATACCAGGGTTTAAACTTTGCCTCCCTCCCCGCCCCTGGCAAATATGTCCTCTCGCACGAGACCACTAATCAAATGATATATACATATACAAAGATTCTCTAAAGAGGGCGTCCTCTCTTTATTAAAGAGAGGGCATCTGTTTTGACCGTCTGATCGTGTATTATAGCCACATGGCCAATCTCTTTCATCAAAATCTATTTACCAAATTGGATGGGGAGAAAGAGGCCGAGTGTTGGTCGGCAGAATTGGGCTGGGGAGTTGGACGGGACACGACTTACATGATAGCTAGCTCGTCATTTTCATTTTTTTCTAAAATTCAAAAACACCTTTTTCCCGTTTTTGGTTTTTCCCAAATATACGTTAACGTTTTTTGAAAATTAAAAACAAAAGCGATTCCAAACGTGTTTTTAGTGTTTTCTTTCCTAAAAAATAAAAACGAAAACAGAAAACCAAAACGTTACCAAACAAGCCCTTAGTTTTCCATGTTGTTTTCCTTTCTCTTTTCTTTTCTTTTCCCTCACGAAGCCGTGAACCAAACAGAGCCTTAATGTTAATCCGTATTTAGTTCGCATTTGTTTGGTCTTGGATTTGACTTGTATGCCCGATTATGTAAATGATTTAAGTATTGTTGTGGGAGTACTTAGTATTCTCATTTGTGGACTGGAAACTATGAAAGGTTAATTAGAACTAGAAGTCTAGAACTTGGGAGCTGAAGGGTTCCTATTCTGGCTCAATGGTGTATTTCTATGAAATGCAATAGAAACTTAGGGCTTGTTTGCTAGCCCAATTAAAGTGTTGAAATTTAAAATTTTTGGCACTTATTTATTTCAGTGTGTTTCATAATGTATAAAGGCGGCTCACCACTTAACTAAGAAAATAACCGAAAACCTACTGAAACTTTTAAGTAAAACATTATTTTCATTACTGTAAATTCAATAGCTTAAAATTTTCTTCGCTATAAGTTCAAAATATAATTTTCCAGTTTTATCATACAGAGCCTTAATTTCTTGTTCAAACATGGATATGGGGGAACGGTTGTTATTAGTGTTTTTTGGTTCTTTTTTGGCAGCTTAGTTAGTGGGCACCCCAGTTTGCTAGAAAATTTCATGCTATAGATACTTTGTGTCGAAAGTTCAAGGTTTTGATAATGTTGGTATTTAATTCTTGTGCTTGGATGATTTATCCAACAGCTTTGTAATTTGCCCGAGGAATGAAAAATTAGATTCTGATGACTCCATTATTAATTTCTTCGCGCAGTTGTCGGTTTTGGAAAGAAGAGAGGACCCAACTCATCAGAGAAGTAAACTAAAATGTGAGGAGTTTTTGAGTTGCTGTGAATTGTTATTTGGTCAGAGACTTTCTATTGCTGCTGCCAAAGTACCCTTAAGTTGAAATTTTGTACTAGTTTAGTATTGTTTGAAGCAAGAATTATATTTATTCTGGAAATTATGTATTAGCAGTGCCTATTTCAGAATTGTTATGAGCTTTAGTTCTTGATTTTGATTTAGTCAATTATGTCATGAATTATAACTGAATAAAAGTTGTTGGCATACACAGCGTTTGATGCTGTAATTTCAATTTTGATCGCCCTTATTGGTGTGTAAGGGTGTAAGGGCCCTTACGTAACGTTACGGTTTTTGGTTTTCAATTTTCTGTTGTTTTTGTTTATGTATTTATTACTATTTATTTATGATTGACTCTAATATGAGAGAATTCGCTCCAAAAATAAAAAAAAACAAAACCCAAAAACCAAAAACGCAATTAGAACGTTACCATGTGAGTCCTAAACAAGTGTCTTAGAAAATTACAGTGGTTGAAATTGACTCGTAGCTGAGAATTTCTAACGTGTATATCATTCACAGAGTAAATGAGATGAAAAAAGAATCAAAATGGACATAAGAGGATTGGACCATTCTGGTCTGGTCCATGGTTAATTACCATTCATTTTGAGAAATGATTTTTATCTGCTGCTAGCTTTTTGTTGTCGTCATAGGCTAAACTTTCACTTTCCCAAATAAGTGGGTGCTTAGAACAATTTCCACTTTTGCGGTTCAATTGCAAAAGAACCGCCTTTGACCAACAGCTGCCAAAGGTAGCTTTTAGTCAATCGCAAACTTATCCGATTGACTGGAATTCTTTGCAACTGAGTTGTAGAATCTAGTTTGTCAAACAACTTTATTTTCGCTTTTGGAGTTCTACAATCACCATTGGTATCCAAAGTTGTTGCCAAACATGTTCCCTCTAAGATTGATCTTCCCTCTGAATGTATGTTCCGAGCCTCTTTTTCTGTGTTTCGGCCTTCGGGTGATGGTGAGCTGGTGTTTGAAGGGGGCTTATATTTGCAAAATTGTAGCCAAGTGGAATTGGGATGAATGCATATTATGTGGAATGTGTATATCTTTCCTTTGCACATTTCTCACAATTGTAGTGGTTCTGTTCACATGTGCATTGATCTGACACTGTTAAGAGATTGCCTGAGGTTATTCACTAGAAGCACTTTTAAAGTGATATCCATGCTAAACAAACAACTAGGTGGATGACAAGTTTTTGTTAATAATTTTGGTGGACATGCTTTGGCATAGTTACTTGCACACGAAGTATGCCAATAGACTATTTGATCAATTGCATTCATTTATACCATCATATGTGTGAGTGTATATATATATATATACACACACACATATATAGATAATGATTAATTTTCAAACACACCCCTGGTGATTAGTGTGTTTTTCAATTTGTCCCTGTAGTTTTAAATGTGTCACTTATATCCCCCATGATTTGGACCAATGTGCAACTATTAGTAAATTGGTTAAATCTAACAAGATTGTGTAGGGAGTGTATCTAAAAAAATACGCTAACCACATGGAATATCTATAACTAACCAAATAATAAAACAACTATGCAAACTTCCGTCTAAGTTTATTAGCAGTCGCACAATAGTTCAAACAACAAGGATAGTAATGACTCGTTTTGAACTACATGGGTCAAACTGAAAAGTACACTAACCACAGGAGTGCATCTGTAATTAACTCTATATATAAAGAATTACCCAAGTCGTAATATTTTCTTGGCAAAGGAGGCTTTTAGCCACTAATAACAGTCTTTTAGCGACGAAATTTTTCGTCACTAAAAGTTAAAAACAATTTTTGTCGCTAAAACCCCTTTTCGTCACTAAAGAGACTGTTGCATGCTGCTAACCTACAACCATCATGTTGTAGGTTAGCAGTCCCTATTTATATAATATCCTTGCTCATACTTTATGCTCAAAAGAAATCTCAACCGTCCACTAACGTGGACAATTTGAATCGTTAGATCCAAAAGAGTGTAAATCTATTGCTTCTCTTCATCTGTGTACTAACTTGATCAAGACTAAATTTGACTTTACAAAAGAGTGTAAAGATATTGCTTTACAGAAAACTCAGCATTGATACAATACATTAAAAAAATCAAACTTTTCTTTTCCTCCCACAAGTCAACACCACACACAGTACACACACACACACACACACACTCTCTCTCTCTCTCTCTCTCTCTCTCTCTCTCTCTCTCTCAACCCATCAACTCTCCCTGTCTCACACTATCCCATGTACCCCTCTCTCCTCTCTCACCGCTGGACTCTCCCCCCTAAACAAACTATTTTCAATTTCTATTGCTCTCTCTAACCACTCCCTAATCTCTCTCACAGTCTCACTCTTTAGGGACTCCAACCCCACAAACCACTCTAGTTAAGCTCTCTCTCACCACTTCAGTATAACCACCACTCTCCATAAGCTCTCTCACAGTCTCACTCTCTAGCTCTGGTAGTCTCTCTCTCTCTCATCAAAATACAATGAACCACCACTTCCTTTGTCACTCACTTTGTTTCTGAATTTACCCTGTTTACAAACCCTTTTTTGAACAAACTATTTTTGAAAATCTCCATCTTAAGAACCCAACAGCCCTAACCTTATTTTCCAAACAGCCCTCTGTCAATTTTTTTTTTTTATACATTTCTGCGATGTTTAATTGTTGATTGTTTGTTTTAGGTTTGTGAACAGCAACCTACAAGATAAATTGAGGTAATGCATGCAGAAGGATGAAAGTTCTTGAGACTCAATAATTTTAATTTATGTTTTCTGTTTGGGTAATCACTTTATTAATGTAATAGTTATTTTTTATTGACTGGCTTTACATTTTTTTTTATTGTCTAAAAAGTAGCTCCTTTATTGTTAGATTTTTTTTTTTTGGGTGTTACCTGTGTATAATCTTTTAGCTTTGCATCGTATTTTTTTTTTTTTTATATATATCTCCTTGAGTCCCTATCTCCTAAAAATCTTTAAAAGCTTTTGTATCTCTTCCTTATTCAGCCCACTGTATGGTATATTACTTTACACTGATGCTATCATATGGTTGCTCTTTATGAACACTGTTGGCTTGGCCATACTTTGGTATAGGAAAGCTTGAATGTAAGAAGATTGAATGTAATAAGTGTTGTTTAAACCCAAATCATGTGTATTTATGTAAGAAGATTGATTGTAATAAGTGTTGGATATAGGTTTGGAGTCTTTTGACGCTTGAGTTTTCAAAATTTTTAATTGACATTTGGATATTTCGATTGCTTTGCTGATAAGTAGATGTTATTTAATTGAGGCTAAATACCAAATGTTGTGCAATTGAGTTTTGCCAAATACCCTCTCTTCTGGACCAAACTCACAAGTTGAAAAACAAGCAATTGTGGGCATGTTTAACTGTTTTATTGTACCATGGCTGTTTGTTTATTCAACTTTTTTGGTTTTTGGTACCATGGCTGTTTGTTGCTTCAACTTTATTTTTTCTTTTTTCTTATTACGTACTTTATTAAAAAAAAATGTGAGTGGGCAGAAATTAACATTAACATTGGCTATGCTTCTTAAATACTTTGTCAGTTGTGCTACGTGCAATGATATTCGATATCACCAACCACTGGCACAACAATAGTACAATTGTTACAACATTAATTTCACAAATAAATTGAAATTCAAATTTGGGAAGCATTGGCAATAGCAAAATTTATTTGTTTGATCTTTGGTTTTTATTATGCCACGTGCACTGAAATTCAATTTACGAACATGCTGGGGATTGACTCTCTGTTATATGTTTTATAATAAAAAATAATAACCCCTTATTATGTTTAAGAAAAATGTAAAGTACACAATAAAGTAGGGAAAATTAATTTGTTGGCTTCCTCCATGGATTCTGAAAAATGACCAATTTGAAAATCTATGGACAAGTTAGAATGTTCAGTACATTTGTTACGCTAGTTTAGTTTAACTATCTTTATTAATATTTTATACAATTTGTATTGATATTTTAAACTTTGTACAGATGGATGCTGACTTGGAGAAAACTGTAAGTATATAATTTTGTTAATTTTTTTTTAACATTAATTAAAAAAAAAAACATGATGTGTTGTATAAAACAGGTCAGGATATTGAGAGAAAGGAATGTAGGTATCGTCATTCGAGACCCTGCGACTTTCAATCAAGGACTTCTTTCTCAGGTAAATAATTAAAGATATTGCACTGTTAAAGGAAAATGAGAAAGAGTATTATATAGATTTTGCACCATCAATTATTCTGTGTGTAACATTTTTTAAAGGCGAAGGATAAAGCAAAATGCTCTGATAAGGGAAAAGAGAAAGTATCTTCCTCAAGTCATGGAAAGAGGAAAGAAAATGTAAGACATACCCGTAGACTTTTGTTTTAATTTCAATGCAATATTACACATGTTGTACTAGTTAGTAAATTTTATCATCCCCTCTCGCGTGTGTCTTTGTACATGTTAGGCACCTTTATGTAATATTGCGTTATCCTTATCAAAATCTTCGGTGTCTCAACGGAAACGACGAGAAAGAGAAAAATCTAAACAATCAATCCAACCTCGACACTTTCCAAGTTTGACACCAAGAGTTCGTCGTCAACACGTGCATTTGTGGAAGAGGAAACATGTGCGACAAACTCCCTAAGTCCAGGACGTCATAATGCACCAAAACGGTTAATGGTGTCACACCCCTCAAAGGTGCCATGAACACCTGATTCGAGTAATTTCTTTGTTCATTCCATGCCAACTCCACGAAATCTTTATACTGAACTATCTGTCATTCCAACCTCGACAGAATCACCTTCGAATTTTCCTGTCTTGCATTCTATGCCTTTCCACCAAATCATTACAATGAACTTTTAACATCATATATAGATCAAGTCACTATGACACAAGCAGAATCACCTTCACACAATGGGTCACCTTCGCATAGGTGAATCAACGTTCTTATTTTGACAAAGTTAAATTTCTATTCACTTTATTATACTTACATAATATCTATACAATAGTTGTAGGCCAATGACTCCGAAGACTATAATGATATAAATAGAACTTCAATAATTCGCAGTAAATAAACCGTACCTCAGAAAAATACGCGGTCAATTCCCAGAGTTTTAGAATAATATCTAGATTATCCCCTTGAGTTTGGAGACTTTTCGACGCGGTAAAAAAAAATACAGCTTTTCTCTAGGCCCCAAACTGGTATAGAAAACCCAGCCTTTTATGTGACGGACTCCGATTTGAGTCTAGTCAATGTCGTTAGACTTAGAATGACACGTAGATCACTACCTTGAGGTTTATATCCTCATTTGGTAAAATTACCATTATGCCCCTATCATTAACACATGCGCTTCATCACCGTTATTCTATTATACGTTGTAGGATTGTGACTTATCCGCCGTTCGGAGAGTCATAAGCTGGACAAGACATCCAGGTGAGTGTTTCTAACCTCACTCTCAATATGCATAATGACTGCTAGAGTATTTGTATGTGATATATATCAGTTGTATTTATGACCGTGATTCTATGACTGTACACTAAGGTACTTTAATGTATATATGGATTATGTTATGAAACGATTGCTATGAGACAAGCATGTTAGATATTACTATGATATATTGATAAGAAGTAAAAGAAAAGAACTATATGTGAATGAATGTTTAGCCATGTGTATGCTGTGACGGATAATCAATTATGGAACCTTAGTTTGTACGTTTTGTATATCAATGTTGATTATATGAGCACGTTGCTATTATTGCCTTGATGATCATGCCTAAATATGCAAATGAGAATAAAGAGCATGTTAACGTTTCATTTATATGTTTCACATAATGTAGTTATGTTATCAAGAATCATGTAATTGAAGATCGATCACATCACGATGTCATTACATGCAGTCAGTGTCAGTGACTCCGAACAAGTGAGGTCGTGAGTTGAAGTAATTGGGAGTCTTGGGAAGTGTGAGTTGATATGATTGAGATTCTTGTATCGTGAGCCAGGAGTTGTTATGATTTGGAAACCTTACGAGTTAAAAAAGATACGTGATAATGGGACAGTATGATTGAGATACAGAATATTGTGATTGTGATTGTGATTGTGGTTGTAATAGTAAGAGAACAGTTAGAGCTGCTATTGTGCCAGTCGTCCGTGTAAATACCGGAGATGGTACATGCGTCTGGGTTTACCGTCGTACTGCTTAGCAGTTAGTGCTCTAATGTACTAGTCGTCCGAGTGGGTTGCCGAAGATAGTACACACGTTGTATGGGTTGCCGTCGTGCTGTATATCATGCGCTAGTCAGTTACTAATGTACCGTCCTCTGCGGTGGGATTGCCGTGATAGTACACATGGTGTGTGGGCTTGCCGCCATGCTTGCCGTTTCGCAGTTAGTATTCTGATGTGCAACTCGTTGGGCGGTGATTCACCAGCGAGGGTATAGACGATCGAGCCAATTCCGCCATCGTGCTATTTGGATTATGAGGTCGTAAGGTGACGACGTTATTATGAGGCCGTAAGGCGACGATGTTACTATAAGACTGTAAGGCAACGATGTTAATTAGTATGAAACAAGTATCGGAGTTCGCAGTGGAAGCGTGGTTTGTATTGTGAAAGCAAGTTCATAGTAAGTTGTCGATGTGGGTTTTATAACCCAATGTTATTGAGTTGCATTGGTTATGGGATTTCATATTCCAGAGTTTGGGTTTGGGTTCATTGAGTACGCATTTACATGTACGAGCATAATGGAAATGAGAAATTGATTAGTACGAATATATTGTTATGATTTTGAGAACTAGACAAACATGTTATGAATTATATTAACCCTGCAATCTGGTTAATGGTAGATGTTTGGTTAACTGTATTACATGTTAATTGATACCTTTGCTATGTCCGTGTGAGTGACGTCAATCGATAATGGACTAACCGCATCCTAAGATGCAAAGTAATAACGTGAGATGAGTGGTTAGTGTATGTATATTGGTAGTGAATATAGTTATGAACGCCCACTCAGCTTTGTTGCAAGCTGACGGCATGTTACGCCTGGACAATCCAATGTCCAGATTCCCTTGCAGGTTGGTCAGAGAACAATTCAGTCTTGTGAGTAAGGTGCTGAGGAACACTGGAATTGTAGAGCTAGACTGAAGACCAAAGATAGCCGCCAACATCGTGTATTTGTAATAGTCTGTTGTATTAGTACTGGGACTTGTGATTTGTAATCGTATAATTGTTCAGATTAAAGTTTTAAGTTACGATCAACTTCTCCCATTTACTTTTATGTTGTTTATAGTGTTAGAGGACAGGACGACTTTGTAACTCGTCATTCCCTACGGGTTCGAAAAGGAAAATTTAAATTTTCCCTATTTTTGGCTACTCCGGGGCGTGACATAACAAACAACCATGGTACAATAAAACAATTAAACATGCCCACAATTGCTTGTTTTTCAACCTGTGAGTTTTGTCCAGAAGAGAGGGTATTTGGCAAACCCCAATTGCACAACATTTGGTATTTAGCCTCAATTAAATAACATCTACTTATCAGCAAAGCAATCAAAATATCCAAATGTCAATTAAAAATTTTGAAAACTCAAGCGTCAAAAGACTCCAAACCTATATCCAACACTTATTACAATCAATCTTCTTACATAAACACACATGATTTGAGTTTAAACAACACTTATTACATTCAATCTTCTTACATTCAAGCTTCCCTATACCAAAGTATGGCTAAGCCAACAGTGTTCATAAAGAGCAACCATATGATAGCATCAATGTAAAGTAATATACCATACAGTGAGCCGAATAAGGAAGAAATACAAAAGCTTTTAAAGATTTTTAGGAGATAGGGAGTCAAGGAGATATAGAAAATATATATATATATATATATATGATGCAAAGCTAAAAGATTATACACAGGTAACACCCAAAAAAAAAAAATCTAACAATAAAGGAGCTACTTTGTAGACAATAAAAAAAATTGTAAAGCCAGTCAATAAAAAATGGGTGGGACTAAATATACCACTTTTTTTGCTAAATACACCACCCTGCAGTGTTAAAAGATAAAAAGTTTGTCAATGAATGTGGTATATTTGGCAAAAAAAAGTGGTTTATTTAGCCCCACCCTAAAAAATAACTATTACATTAATAAAGTGATTACCCAAACAGAAAACATAAACTAAAATTATTGAGTCCCAAGAACTTTCATCCTTGTGCATGCTAATACTTACCTCAATTTATCTTGTAGGTTACTGTTCACAAACCTGAAACAAACTATCAACAATTAAACATTGCAGAAATGTATTAAAAAAAATTGACAGAGGGCTGCTTGGCAAATAAGATTAGGGCTGTTGGGTTCTTAAGATGGAGATTTTCAAAAATAGTTTGTTCAAAAAAGGGTTTGTAAACAGGGTAAATTCAGAAACAGAGTGAGTGACAAAGGAAGTGGTGGTTCATTGTATTTTGATGAGAGAGAGAGAGAGACTACCAGAGCTAGAGATTGAGACTGTGAGAGAGCTTATGGAGAGTGGTGGTTATGCTGAAGTGGTGAGAGAGAGCTTAACTGGAGTGGTCTGTGCGATTGGAGTCCCTAAAGTAGGGGTGTAAAAAAAACCGAAAAAACCGAATTGACCGACCGAACCGACTGATTTGGTTCGGTTCGGTTCGGTTTTTCACAAGTGTCGGTCGGTTTCGGTTTTTGATAACAAAATATTTCAATTTTCGGTTCGGTTTCGGTTTGGTCGATAGTTACACCGTAACCGAACCGAACCGACCGATTGTATACTTAGTGTTGGCAGTTTACACTTTCGCATGGTCTGGGCGTGGTTTTGAGGGTGTCAAAATCTGAATAAGTTAAAGTTGAATTGAGAGTTGATGCATGTGGGTCCACGCCATCCTTGCTAGGGACTAGTAAGGCAACGACTAGAAATATATATATATATATATTTACTTAATACACAAATCTCACCTTATCTCTTAAAGAGTCAAATGACTCATTCTCGGTAAACTCACCCCCCATGTTTCTCTCTCTATTATCTCTGACATTGGTAATCACCCCTTTTTATCTCTACAGTCCTACATTGGTAACCCAAACACTTTTTCTCTCTCTCCAGTTTTGCATTGGTAACCCCCACCCCCCCCCCCCCCCCCCCCCCACACACACACACACACCTCTCTCTTTCATCTTATTTTTACTCTCTCTCTCTCTCTCTCTCTCTCTCTCTCTCACATGATCACATCTAACCCCCAACCCCAAACCCTAGCTATCTTCATCTGCTCGCCAACAATGGCTAGTCCACCACCACCGGTCCACCACACTCCAAAACCACCATCGCCAACAACGGCCAGTCCACCACTCTCGTTCCTACGGCAACGGCCGCGATTTACACGCTAAGGCCAGTCTACCACTTTTTCTCTCTCTCTCTCTCTCTCTCTCTCTCTCTCTCTCAGAGTCTCAAACCAAATATCTATATCATCTACTTCTCTCCTTTTTAGTTTTTACACTATAGATTTATGTAGATACAAATGTATGTATATGAGTCTATCTCAGTCTCTTTTAGAGATACAAATATATATATATATATATGAGTCTATCTCAGTTTCTTTAAGAGGACAACTTCCTGGGTCTCTCTCTCTTGAAAAAAATTCCATTTGAGCAATCCATTTTAGAATAGTAGAAAACCGAAATCGAAATCGAACCGAACCGATATTGGTTCGGTCGGTTTGGTTTGGTGTTTCCAAGTGTTCGGTCTGTTTCGGTTCAAAGAGTACAAAAAACCGATTGGTCGGTTCGGCGCAAAAAACCCCCTAAAAACCGACCAAACCGAACCAATTTCACCCCTACCCTAAAGAGTGAGACTGTGAGAGAGATTAGGGAGTGGTTAGAGAGAGCAATAGAAATTCAAAATAGTTTGTTTAGGGGGATAGTCCGGCGGTGAGAGAGGAGAGAGGGGTACATGGGACAGTGTGAGACTGGGAGAGTTGATGGGTTGAGAGAGAGAGGGTGTTGACTTGTGGGAGTAAAAGAAAAGTTTGATTTTTTTTAATGTATTATATCAATGATGAGTTTTCTGTAAAATAATATCTTTACACTCTTTTGTAAAGTCAAATTTAGTCTTGATCAAGTTAGTACACAGATGAAGAGAAGCAATAGATTTACACTCATTTGGGATCTAACGATTCAAATTGTCCACGTTAGTGGACAGTTGAGATTTCTTTTGAGCATAAAGTATGAGTAAGGATATTATATAGATATATATATATATACAGTTAGGCTCTAAAGAGGGCGCCCTCTCTTTATTAAAGAGAGGGTCTCTGTTTTGGCCGTCGGATCGTGTTTTCATTAATGACAGTTTTGTCATTTCATAGTTTTTAAACACGGTCCGACAATCAAAACAGAAGCCCTCTCTTTAATAAAGAGAGGACGCTCTCCTTAGAAAATCTTTGTATATATATATATATATATCGGCATTTAAATGAAGGTTTACTTGTTCTGTTACTAATTAATAGGAAAAACAGACTGAAGGGGGATTTGAGTGACCCCTTAGGCCATCTCTTCACACTCATTGTGTATGTTCCAATCACCCTTCTCTCATGTTGTTCTTGCCACTTTTTTCCTTCCATTCCCTCCTTCTCTACAATGAGTGTACGAGGCTACGAGCTTCAATGGTAAATGACTTACGGTAAAAAAAAAAAAAAAAAAAGACCAAGGAACATAATGAATAAGTCTGCTTCATGTTAGCCAAAATAGACAATACTCTGCAACTGTGTTGCAAAAATATCCTAGAACTTTATTGTTAAAGGATGTTCCTTTGAATATGGAAAGCAAAACATTTTCTTAGTAGCCAAAGACGTTAGAATACTCGTACAACATAAATTGTGAGTGAACATTCTTGTACCAAATAAAGTGGAACAACGAGCCATCGCGGAAACGCCATTGCGGGGCTCCACAGGCCATAAACCTCGGACTCCAAGTTTACGACGCAGCCACGGGTCATACATGGGTTCGGTTGGTAGGGTCGATTCATGGGTTACCAAATTTAATTTCAATAAATAATAATGATAATAATAATAATTAGGGGTAAATACAGTTTGGTACCCTACACTTTCACCAAAATTTTATTTTGGATTTTGTACTTTCAATTGTAACACTTAGGGCCCTCTAGTCTCAATTTTGTTTCAACAAAGGACAATTACTAACACCGTTAGCCAAATGGACGGAAAACCCCACGTGAGCCCATTTAGGCGCTAATTGTAACACAAGGGCCCTCTAGTTTCACTTTTGTTTCAATCAAGGACGATTACTAACACCGTTAGCCCAAATGGATGGAAAACTCCATGTGGGGACCATGTGAGCCCAGGGGCGGATGCACATAAGGGCAAGAAGGGGCAGTTGCCCCCCTCAACTTTTCAAAATCACTATTTTATCCTATAAATTTCAAGCATTATATATTTTTGCCCCTTAATTGTCCCCCCTCAACTTTTCAAAATCATTCTTTTACCTGATATATTTTATACATTAGTCATTTTTGCCCCTCCAACTTTTCAAAAATATTTCTTTTACCTTATATATTTCATACTTTATTCATTTTTGCCCCTTAATAGCCCTCTCAACTTTTTAAAATAATTCTTTCACCTTACATATTTCATACTTTATTCATGTTTACCCCTTAATTGCCCCTCAACTTTTCAAAAAAAATACTTTTACGCTTAAAAAAACGGATCGGGGGGCGCTATTCCCGAACCCCTGAATAAAGCATGAAATATGTAAGGTGAAAGAATTATTTTAAAAAGTTGAGGGGCCTATTAAGGTAAAAGAAATAAGCATGAAATATTTCATGCTTTATTCAGGGGTTCGGGAATAGCGCCCCCCGATCCCTTTTTTTTAAGCGTAAAAGTTTTTTTTTTTTTGAAAAGTTGAGGGGCAATTAAAGGGTAAACATGAATAAAGTATGAAATATGTAAGGTGAAAGAATTATTTTAAAAAGTTGAGGGGGCTATTAAGGGGCAAAAATGAATAAAGCATGAAATATATAAGGTAAAAGAAATATTTTTGAAAGTTGGAGGGGCAAAAATGACTAATGTATGAAATACTTCAAGTAAAAGAATGATTTTGAAAAGTTGAGGAGGGACAATTAAGGGGCAAAAATAAATAATGCTTATAATAGTGATTTTGAAAAGTTGAGGGGGGGCAACTGCCCCCTCTTGCCCCTATGTGCATCCGCCTCTGGGCTCACATGGTCCCCACGTGGGTTTTCCATTCATTTGGACTAACGGTATTAGTAATCGTCCTTAATTGAAACAAAAGTGAAACTAGAGGGCCCTAAGTGCTACAATTGGCGCCTAAATGGGCTCACGTGGTCTCCACGTGGGGTTTTCCGTCCATTTGGACTAACGGTGTTAGTAATTGTCCTTAATTGAAACAAAAGTGAGACTAGAGAGCCCAAAGTGTTACAATTGAAAATACAGGGCCCAAAATGAAATTTCGGTGAAAGTGTAGGGTACCAAAGTGTATTTGCCCCTAATAATAGTAATAATAAAGTGGTACAAAAATCTTCGAGGTAGAATAGCATGAAGCAAGTACCAGATGATCAAATTTACCTAAAAAATAAACAGCTCGAATATATTTTACATATGAGCTGAGGCTGGATGAGAGTCCCAAACCCCAAATTCAAGACTGGGGGGCTTCTTCCAATTTGCATCGATCTTGGTTTAATCAATATTAAGCTATTTATTCGTTATCAAGAAAAAAAAAAACAAAAAACAAAAAACAAAACAAAAAAAAAACTTATAATTCATCATGATATTCCCCATCTTGCGGAGGGCTTTTCAAGTGTGAATCAATATATCTAACCGCCATTGACGCATGAAGTGACGCTCCATAAGAGAGTACGTCTTCGTTGATCTTAAAGTACGGAGAGTGCCCACTTGCGAGCTTTCCGTTCTTTTCATCCGCCATTCCTAGAAAGTAGAAGTAACCGGGCATGACTTCTTGATAGAATGAAAAATCTTCAGAACCCATCAACGGTTGCATCTCTTTAACGTTTGCAACACCGAGAACGTCCCCTGCAACTTTTTGGAAATGCTCGTGCAAGTTTTTATCGTTTATGGTTGCGGGGAAGAAGGGTTTCTCTTTTAACAGGAAGTCAACAGTTGCATTGCACCTTTGCACGGTGGCTTGCGAGGTTATTACCTGTAAGAGGAAGGGAATTAAGTTGTGCATACACAAAAATGGGAAATCAAAATGGGATATCGTCAAAAGACGAACTAAAAAAATCTAACAAGAACCATGGATTATTAAAGAAATAAAAAGCAACAGTTGGGCACAACAATGCATATAAGATATGTTGAAGCTTAATAGACATTGTTGGGCCTATCTTCTAACAGCTTAGGTTTTTCGAGCAATTGGTGACTTAACGTGGTATTACAGCCTTATTTGTGGGGAGGACTTGGGTTCGACTCTCCATCCCCGCTTTAGGGTGCATATTTACACTTTGTTATTTGTCTCCACTACACTTTGTTATTTGTCTCCATTATGATGGAGCTTAGTTTATTGGCTCTCCACGTGCGAGACGGGGTCACCCATGAGGGAAGGTGTTGAAGCTTGATATACATAAATAGACCCATCCTCCAATAGTTTAAGCTTTTAGAGGATAAACAAGTTTATATCGACATTCTGCATTGTCCTATGTTTATGTGTGGTGGGGGTTCTCGCTACATGAAGGTAGTAGGATAAGCATAGTGTTCAATTCTAAATAATGTTCTAAAAATCGCTAGGCGTTAGTCGGGCTGCTAAGGGGGGCGTACGCGGATTTTTTTTTCTTTCAATAAAATTAATTATATAATAGATATATATGCCAGTTATGTTGTGTTATTTAAGAATAATACTACCTCTGTCCCATTTTATGTGTCCATCTTGAGGAATCCAACTATTTAAGGGGACAAAAAGAATCTACACCTACTTTCCACAATTGCCCATAATCATTGCACTTCCTTTTTTATTTTGTTTTGGTGTTGATTGTAAGGAAGGGTAGTTTGGGAAAATCAGTAAAATTTGCATACTAATTTAGGAAAGTGGACAACAATTTTGGGACATCCCAAAAAGGAAAGATGGACACATAAAATGGGACGGAGGGTGTAATAGATTTGGGGTTCAAATAATAGATATATAAAGGTTTTGTGGTGTTTTTTGGAAATATGTTATTATGAGAAGGTTTTTTTTTAATATTTTAAAAACTATTAGGGATCTATCAATAATTTACTAAAACATTAAGTGCATATATATACACTAATGTTAGACATAACCGTGAGAGTAATTTTTTCCCTTCTTATTTTAACAAAATTACAATCTCACCCCAGCCCGCCTAAACCCCCCACCTAATATGTTGGGTGGTTTTCTAAATGCCTAGGAGGAAATCCAAGTGGCGGGGGCACCGCCTAGGCCGATTTTTAGAACACTGATTCTAAATTGACTAGAGAAGTCCTTCCAATCTTATCAAATTGAGGGCATTAACGTAATCTATTTTAGCTTCTTTGCAAAACTAGCTTGAACCCGTGCGATGCACGGGAAATATTATTCAAATTCAACGCCTTAGAACAAATACAATATATATGACTATGAGAACGATATAGTAGTAAAACTTGAGACTTTAAAGTTCAAACATGAACAGCGTACCGTATAATTCATTGTCTAGATCCAAAAAAAAAAATACCGTAGGCCACCATTGGTAAGGGGTGGGTAATCCGCTTTCGTTACCATTCTCCAATTCAATCATGGTTCAAATTAACATAAAAGGCATCTTATAGCTTGAAAGGTTTGTGAAAGGGTGAGAGTAGATGAGAGAGGCGATTGAAATTTAGATTTATCAATGTCAAAAAATGTACTTATTACATATCAATAAGAGAGAGAAACGAATGGTCAACAATATTGAATGTTATTTGACAATGCGCCATCATGTGGCAATTATTACACATAATTGCATCAATTATAATGAAACTTATGGCTGGTAAAATACTCATGTAGCGGAGGTTTTTTTGTCCAAAAAAGTGCGCACTTAGTAGGTTAGCATTGCCAATTTATGCATATATATATATATATATGAGCTTTCTAATAATTACATAAATTATTTAAGAGAAATAGTGGTGATCGATTCAAAATTATAGAACTATATTGATTCAAAATAAAGTTGCAATGCATAGCAAAAATGCTGGGGATAAATCGAAAGCATATGAGCTTTAAGATTATAAAGTTTGTTCGTAGTAGAATTATTTTTAATCGGTACCTCCTCAATCCGCTGCTTGAGTTGCATAAAGCTAGTCTTTGAGAAGGCTCGGAAGGTGCCACCAATGGTAACAGAATCTGGAATAACATTGAATGCACCGCCTCCTTGGAATTTAGCAACTGTTACGACCTGCAAGTGTATACATAGCATGTTAGATGGTATCGTAGAATTGTTAATAAAGCATAGTAGATTCCAAGGATGAAGAGCCTGTTTGGGTTCTTTAAAATAGTCGCTTTTTGGAATAGGAGATTTTTCTGAAAAGCTACAAATTGGAGCTTGTTGGATCCAAAAAAAAAAAAAGATAACATAGTTTTTACGTGGTTCGGTGTTGTGTCTACGCCCACAAGGAGAGCCAAAGAAGTTTCCACTATCTCAAACGAATTAGGGTTACAACTCATGTATCTCCAAACCCTTGTTCATGAAAAATCCCAAATATACCCTTACATTACCACGAGAGGGCCCACCAAATTAGTTCGTCTATGATACGCTACGCCATCGGCCTATAGGCCCTCCCACATGACCCATGGCCTAATGTAACTAGCTCACTCGAATATGAGCCATCTTTTGTTTAAAAAGCTAATCCAAATGCTCACAGCTTTATAACCAATAACTATTGGCCCCTGAAAAGCTATCTCAACGGGTTCGATAAAAGTTAAACTGTCCAAAGAATGTAGTGACCGAAGAAACTAAATGACAATTATTTTCTGCATTAATGCTATGTTTGGTTTGAGGGAAGAGGGGAAGGAAGGAGAGGGGTGGATGGAAGAGAGGATGGAAGAGATTAAATTCACTTGTTTGGTAAGATGGAAGAGAGGAGAGAAGGGAAGAGGGGAGGGGTGCTACTTCCTTCCTGACCCACAAAATTCAATCCATCCAAAAGTTGATGGATTAGGAGAGAGAAAATGCTTCTTTTAGCTTTTGACTTTTTTATCCTTAAAAATAATGTCATCTATTTTAATGTAAGGATATAATTGTAAAATATACAATATTCTATTCTTTCCTTCTTCACTTCCTTCATGTTTAACCAAACAAGAGGAGGGAATACTCCCTTCCTTTCCCTAGGGATACCTCTTCCATCTTTCCTCTCTTCTTTTCCTTCCACTTTTCCATCCATCCTACCAAACATAGCATAAAAGTCTCGGAGTGTATCTAAAGGAAGACAAGTACCTCGAGGTGTATGACGTACTCCCTCCATCCCAAATTAAGAGTCCTTTATTCCTTTTTGGGATGTCTCAATATAAGAGTCCATTTTATGAAGCCAAGATACTCTTATCATACTTTAACCACTTTTAAGCCTCTACTGGAATAGCATCTGTTCCTAATGCTCTTCCAATTTTAACCTTCCTCAATGCATTTTTTTTTATCTCACAAATTTTATATTTTGAAAAAATCTGATTCCTCTCAATCTATGGTAAATCGTACAAAACTCCATAAGAAACATACTCGGACTATGAAATCTAGAAGAGAGATCTGGGTTGATTATTTATCAAGAAGACCCAAAAAGGTGTTGGAAATTTGGAATATAACAGACGATTTAAAGAATCAGCCAGAACATGCTGCAAAATAACGCAAGAATTTAAACGGCATAAAACATATGATCTAAATATTGAAACGTACCTGAAAATCCAGTGGATCAGCTTCTCTTGAAACAAGATGTTGTAAGCTAACAATCACATTCGAAGCCGCTAATATTGGGTCTATTGAGTGCTGAGGTATGGCCGCATGACCTCCCTTTCCACTAATTACTGCTTCAAAAAAGCCACTCCCAGCCAAAAGTGGTCCGGGTCTCGAAGCCACAGTACCTAAGGGTATATCAGTAGCCACATGAAGCCCAAAGATAGCTTCAACATTCTCCAAAGCTCCAGCATCCAAGATTACCTTTGCCCCTCCACCTCCTTCCTCTGCTGGTTGGAAAACAAGAACGACTGTTCCCTGTGGGACCCAGAAGAAAAATATACAATTCAAGTGTTTATATGAGATTGTTTGGGTAATACAAGAACCGATTCTATACACTTCGCTATTTGTATAGCTGTTTTTTGGTTACATAGGAGTCTGAGTTTGAGTTAAAAATACCCCAAGAACAGAATCTTTTTTAAACCAAAAGAATACTCGTTTTTATAAAAACCAGATACAAGTGAGATTGGCATTGAACTTGATCCTGTTTCAAGGATTCCCAAACAACCTCTATAAGAGAATCATAAAGGCCTAACCCATCCACACACATGACACCCCAGAGAGAGAGAGAGAGAGAGAGAGAGATGCTTAGGTCCGGGTAACATAGCACACCCCAGAGAGAGAGAGAGAGATGCTTATGTAAATTTTAGAAACATATTCTGTAGTCCTAGAAACTCTAAATTGATGCACTTTTTTTATTCCACGACCAAAAAAGTGATCTAAAAGAGCATTGAAGATCTCCTAAATGGTTCCTTTTAACGGCAATGGACCTCTTTGGAAAAACTAAAGTTGAATTACTGACGAAAAAAGTTATATAAGGCGCATTAATGAACTCCTGAATGGTTTCTTTATAATAGACGTTCAACTGTTTAGAATATTAGGAACTTTCAACTGTAAAAAGTAAACTGTATTTCTTTGACTTCCCAAGCTTTGAAGTTGAACACTTTAGGTGTTAATACAACCCTAAAGAGCTTAAAAAGTCCGTGCTCTACATACTAATTCATCCATTTATTCCATTAGTTAGACACGTGTCAGAGACTAAACCGGGAAAGAAATAAATTAGTTTTTATTTTTAGCCTATTTAATTTTCTCCTAATTCTCTGGTTCTGCAGATATTAGCATTGCTGGTCTGACATCATGAAGAAGAAAAACTCAAAGAAAGTCCACATTTTCAGAACAATAGAAGATGTAACATTATGGAACAGCAAACACTATTGAACAACTACGAAATCCCATGCCAAAAGCTCTGACGCTGCTGTAAGATTTTCTTCTTCTAGAAAAATAGTAAAAAGCTAAAAGCAAATAGCAGTGGGATACAAATACATGAATTGTATGCAAATGACCACAAAGAAAGATAAGAGTGGGGAAAAACAAAAAAAAAAAACCTATATATCATTAAAGAAAATCTGTAAAACAAGTAAATGGAGAAATGATTATTGTAAAATTTTCACTCAATCACTGTACACATCAAATTAAAGAATAAAGATAGGAACTTTACAAGAAGCTCGAGCTCTCCATATTTCTTCTCCCAGAAAATCTCTCCCCCTCAAGTAATGACAATAAATTTGAGTGACGGCCTCAAATAGCGCACCCTTAGAAGCTCTAAACCAAACTGAACCCTCACCCCGCTTTCTGGACTCTAGCTCTGTAAAGCAAGTCAAACAACAAACATTCACCAATTCGAGCACCCAGGTTGGTCTCAACCCAGAAAATCTATACTCCTAGTTAGTAACCAAACCTTCCATGTCCTCAACTACAGCACGGATACCAAGAAAAATTTGCTCTGAAAAATATTCCATGCCGTATATAGCTCTGAAACTGCATTAGCTGACCAATTCCCACCAAGAAAGCAATTATCTGGTCATCAGCAGCACCAAGGACGGATCTAATGTAGGTCAAGGAGGGACTCAAGCCGCCCCCCTTAATTTTAGAAAATTGTCATATATATCCTAAAAATACAGATATTTTTCCATTTAAGCCCCCTCCCAAATTCAAAAGTTTCCTATTTTACACTTAAGCACCCTCCCAAGTATGAAATACTCAACTTCTTGGTCTCAATTTGTAGTGACAATGTGTCATTTTTTTTGGTGCCAATCAGTATTAATTTTTCTAATTCCTTCATCCGTCCAAAAAATGTGTGTGAATAGACCCAAAACAAAATCGCCTCGGGGGCGCTGGCCCCAAACCCCCATAAACTCGCTACCCCTTTCAACCAACTCCAAATTCCTATATCCGTCCCTGATCAGCACCATTACTGATAGCTTTCAAACCCATATCCTCTACTTACAAGCTATCCTTCCATCCAATTCCTATATATCGCAGTAAGATATTCTCAAATTACTATAAGCTAAGCACATATATTTCCCAAACAATAATGCTATGTGCACCAAAAATTGCACATAACATGTGCACCGAAATGATCAAGACCGTTGATTTCAGCGGGACCCATGCGCGCAGGCGTGGAGCCCGCTGAAATCAATGGCCTTGATCATTTCGGTGCATATTTTTTGTGCAATTTTCGGTGCACATAGCAGGACTCTTTCCCAAAATATATTATTACGATTTACGTCACTCAAATTCACCCCACAAACAAATTCAAACCACCAAAGGAAACACAGTAAGCAGATCAAATTACTTGAATAGAATCCAAAAAATAGTGAACAAATTTCACAAAACCAACCTGTAAAAGATCGCGGTACTCTTGAAGAATCTTTGCAGCACCTAGAAGCATTGCAACATGAGAATCATGCCCACAAGCGTGCATTTTTCCGGAAATTTTACTCTTGTGCTCCCACTCCACCATTTCCTGAAAAATCACCAACCAATCAATAAGCCAGATATCTTTCCATCCCTACCCATATCCTTGGTGAAATTGAACATAAAAAAAAATCCAATCCCTCTTGCCTGAATTCATTAAAAAGTAGATAGCAATTAAGTCCACGTCAGGTCATCTCAAATCAAAATCTTCTGATAAAATTACCATTTTCCCTCAATAAGGTACAAAATTGGAGTAACAGCATCTCCAACCCGAACATCAAACCCATACCCAAATAAATTTGAGTGCAAATACTAAAAGATATATTCTAGATTCGGTTTTTGATACACAAATTTGGGTTTTGAATCTTTTGTTATAAATACCCATATCAAACTTTAGTATATGAATATATTTTCTGGATTTGGGTCTAAGTTTGATTAAATTCAATTTCCTATGGGTTGGAGTCAAGTATTGAAGTAGTTTTTTGAAGAATTTTACCCACAATTTTAACTTAGTATAGTTTTGATACTCACATCAATATCCAAACAGCAATTGAAAAAAAATAATAATATTCCACTATTCTATACACCCTAAATAGAATAAAATTCATTTAAAAAAAGACAAAAGACAAAAATTTGATATGAACCTGCATAGGTAGAGCATCCATGTCTGCTCTTAAAGCAACAAAAGGGGGTTTTCCGGAGCCGATGAAGCCAATCACACCAGTAACTGCAACTGGGTATTTATATGGTACACCTATCTTATCCAATTCTTCTCTGATAAGCTTACTGGTCTCAAACTCCTCATAACCCAGTTCTGGATTCTCATGTATCTTTCTCCTAATACTCACCATCCAATCAGAGACCTCTGGTTTCTTGGCAAAATTGAGGAAATCTATGGGGGTTTCTGAAAACCCTTTTGAAATCAAAGTGGGTATTGTATCAAGCAAAAGTAGAGTGAAAATCAAGCAGACCCAGTTGAAGAAACTCATGTTTTTCTCTCTGCTATTGGGGTTCAGTGAAGGGTTGAGACTTGAGATATGGAGGCAAGTGGAGAGAGAGAGAGAGAGAGAGAGAGAGAGAGAGAGAATGAGAGATTCAGTTGCGGGAAGTGAGAAGAGTAATAGGTAATGGTCATTGTCAAGACTCGTCAGCAATGTAAAAATGGAGAAAACGTGGAATATATGTGATGGATACACATTTCACACAATTTTTGGGATATAATCGAAAAAAATGTGTTTATATTTCTCTCTTGGGTCAGTGTGGAGTCTACTGATATTACAGGAGAGAGATAGACACATCTATTGAGTTGTGTCCCAAAAATTGTGTGAATAGATGTGTCCCAAACTTTATCCTATGATAAAACTACACAATCAGGGCGCGTTTAGTGCATTTTATGCTTAGGCAATGACTTTTGGAGTTCGTAAGTGATTATGACACTCCAAAAGCTAAAAATAAAACTAGATTTTCAATTCAATAAATAATAAAATAAGAATAATAATTTGTAATTAATCAAAAGCTACTTTGGACAACTTTTAATTACCTTCTTTGGGACTCAATCGTAGAAGGTGAATATACGCCAAATGTGCTGACTTTTTGCAAATACTACTCCCTTTTTTCCTTTTTTTTTTATTTTATTTTTTTATCAATGAAATTACATAATTCAATTTGTCAAACATTTTTATAGAAATTTAGCGTCAAATCCCTCGTTAGAGATAGTTGGTGGTTAAAGAACACAATTGAAACTTTTGTGATAAAAAAAAAAACCCCTCAGTCCAAGTCTTTTGTTAAGGTAAAACCACACTAAACAAAAATCCCAATGAGTTGTGAAACTCACCTGAAATTTCACAATTTCTCGGAATTTTTTGTTCAGTTTTTATATGCAAGATACATTTCAATAAAATAATTTCCTTGTTGGACCTAATGCTTAAAAAGTACTTTAAACTATATTAAAATCGTAATTATCCCATAACCTTATTTTTAATTTTAGAGTTTCATAATCATTTATAACTTCAAAAGTTGTTGCCAACTACCCCACAATACTGACTAGGATTTTTGTTTTTTGAAAATTTTGTAACTAGTGGAAAATCACGGAATAATTTTTCGTAACAGTGGGTCTATGATAGTGAAACGTTACTAAAAAGGCAAATTATAATTTTTTACACCTATAGTTTATTGTTGTGTGTCACTATATTTAATATTTGAACAGTATTCACAAACTATATTCTTATCCCATGTAGTTTACTAATGTTTCATTTTAATAACTCTACTTTCAATTTCAACCAATTGAATAATTAATTTTATTATTATGAAAAAAAAAAAATCATTTTCATACAAAAAATTGTATTCCCTCAGTCCCATATAACTGTCCACATTTTTTTTTTGAATGTCCATAATAAGTGTTCACTTTTCTAAATTGATATATAATTATTACTTACTTTCCAAAACTACCCTTATAATAAAAACAAAGTAGTATTTATTTGTGGTCCCAAAACAAGCAAAAAGTCAAACACCCATCACATCTAAGGGTAAAATTGGAAAGTGACTTTTTAATGAACCAAAAAAAATTGATGTAATGCAACTTTCTTAAACATTATGTAAAATAGAAGTGGACATTTATTATGGGACAGAAGGAGTAGTATAATGCATTTCGGGCAATTCTAATATGTTATCTTTGCTATTGTTTATTTATTTGAAAGAATTCTATCTTTTTTAAAGATGCAATTTAAATATATTATCATGCTTCCTAAACGTTTCACACCACATTAGTCAATTTAGTCATCCCATGCAAAAGCAGGCTTACATAGCAAGAGAGAGGTATATATTCCCAAAAACAAAATGGAATACAAACGAGAAGGTGAATTTGTACAACACTTAAATATTTAAATATTTTAGTACATTTGCTTATATCTTTTTCATATTATTTCATGATATATTATTGGGTAAATTACAAATTATACCCCTGTAGTTTAAGGGTTGTGACAATTTGGTCCCTATAGTTTCAATTTTGACAATTTACACCCTATAGTTTGAAAATTGTGCAAAATTCACTCAATTATAAAATAAGCAAGGGCACAATGGGAATATTGTTTACAGCCCAAAATGACCCCATGTGCAGGGACTGACCCAGAACTGTAGTTTAGTGGGAGCAAAAGCTTATACGGGGGATCAGGGCAACGCCCCGACCCGATATATTTATTTCTTGGGGGTAGAAATAGCATAATTCCTGTTTTTTTTTTTTTGTACAAACTGATCTATCCCATAATTTTTTCACGAAAATTTTGTATTATAAGCTTTTTTTTTTTTATCAATTTCCTTTGATATTTGTGTGGCAGTGCGTGTCTGGCATTAAATGTATCAGATTGTTTAAAACATTGGAAGATATTAGCACGTGGTTTAAAGATTGTAAGATATGATCAGATTATTATAAGCTTTAAGTGTATCGGATTGTTTAAAAGATTATAAGTTATTTATGAGATAAATTAGTTTGTACAAAAAACTACATAAAATTATCCTATTTCTACCCAAAAAATCTGGTGAGGGCGCTGTCCCAAAACCCCCGTATAAGCTTCAGGTCCTATTGAACTACACGCCTGCGTCTATCTACACATAGGGTCATTTTGGGCTAGAAATAATGTGATATTCCCATTGTGCCTTTATTTATTTTGTAATTGGGTGGATTTTGCACAATTTTCAAACTATATAGTGTAAATTGCCAAAATTGAAACTATAGGGACCAAATTGTCACAACTCTTAAACTACAGGGGTGTAATTTGCAATTTATCCTATATTATTGGTTCATTTACATTCTACATACTTTATGTGCCAAGAGGGCACACCTCTTTTTTTTTTTTCTTTTTTTTGGTATGGAACAAGTAAAACAAACAGAAAACGAGAACAAAACTATCCCCTCTAAGGAAACTAGTACCTAGAGCATCCTCAATAAGAGGAAGCTGCAAAACATTTGGAGGAGTCTCCAACAAAACAAGAGAGAGCTCATAGTTAAGTCCCAGATTAGCTAGCAAATCAGCAAATTTGTTGCTCTCTCTCTCTCTTTTCGTGTCTCATAGATCCATTGCATTGCCTTGAGCAGAATCTGTGGCAATCCTCCAACATGGCCCTGAGTGGGTGATTTGTAGGAGCTTTCCTCTATAAGCATGCATGAGTACTTGAGAGTAGGTTTCCACCATGATGTTATCCTCAATAAGCAAGCGGGCACACTCCTACTGTCCTACACCTGCACCAATCACGTGTTCAAACATCAGAAAATTTCTTTAAAGAAAGTACCCAAGTTTTTTCCCATTAATTTTTAGATATGGAACAATTAGTTAGGTCACTCTCATCATGTGAGTGATGAGTTCTACCTCAAGTTAAGGATATAAATCTCACAGCAACTCTAACCACATTATTCATAGTCACTTTCTAGCTATTTTGGATAAAAGCACAATTTTAGAGTTCCAACGGGTGCCCCACTTCCTTTTTGTCCATTTCGCGTTCCCTAAACGGTTCTCTATTTTGGAAAATCCCTTTTTGGTTCTCAGCATTTGAGGAGAGAGTGTGTGAATATGAACAATTAGCCATAAGTAAAATAATGAAAATAAATAAATACCATATTCATTTAAGGAGAGAGAGTGCATTAAATTTTTTAACTTTTGTATATAAAAAAATTTATATAATAATGCAAACCATATGAGGGAATATGGTTGGAGTTGGGGGCTTAAGTGATTAGCTAAAATAATTTTTTATTTTTCATTTCATAAACTATTTTGGCTAAAAATTAGAGAAATTTTAGGTAGTGTGATTGTCGATGCTCTAGTGTCGACAGTAATAATATTATTTTTGGCTACTTTAGCTATCCACTTCTCAACATTCAACTCTAGCAACAATCTTTGTGGTAGAGATTTGTGACAAATGATATTAAAAAAAGTTCAACGATTAAAATTTGGAGAGAGAAGATAGATTCTCAATGCTAACTAGACATTATGTACATAATAGCTAGCCAGATGGTTAGTCTATTGAAGCTCATAATCTCCACTATAACTGTTACGTTGATTGAAAACTAAAAATAGCTAGAGTGTTGACTATGCACCTACATTGGTGCTGCCAGCACAATAGAGTTCTTTTTTCAAAAAAAAAAATGGAAAGTTGGTGTGCTGGTCTGCACACCATTGGTGTTGCCGACAATCTGTTCCCCGGATATGCTCTTATGATTGGGTTTGAACCTACCCTTTCAATAGCAATAGAGAGTTTATTTCCAACTAGCTATTTGCTAAGCTTTTGCCTCCACACCACAAGAAGCCATTATTAACGCATTAACTACATTAGATTTTGTGAGTTAGTTCTCTTCATTCTAATGTCCTTATAAGGGCTAAGGCTTTGCTTAGTTTACAGATTTATTGAGAGCATCTCCAATGCAAAACACTATTTTTTTCATCTCAAAGCTATAATTTGACACTGCTACAATACCAAAAAGCTATATTTTGATAATACTGCTCCAATGGTAGTTACCAAATTTTTGGTCAACTACCATTCTCCTGGTCAACTTTCACCTACCATTCTCAACTATCATTCTTCTTTTATCAACCATTCTCAACTACCATTCTTCTTCTATCAACTACTATTTCTCTATACAAAATATCATCATCTACATACACACTACACTCTTCATACTCAACATTAATCATTTGGGCTTTTCTCATATTTTAAAAGTGCAACGAGCAATTTAAGAAGAGCAATTTTTGAGATGAGATTTTGATGATTCCTCATCTGATGAAGATCAAAGCACAAAGGTTGTTAAAGTTATAGCATCAGAGTTTCAAAAAAGAAAAATTCAACGAAATAATCAGTCAACCATGCATGTAGGTTTTGTAAGTGGTCGACGACACATCCATCGTGATAGAGTTTTTGGCAATGAGCGACTAATTGCTGATTACTTTGCTGAAAATCCTGTCTACCCACCCAACATCTTTCGGAGACGCTTTCGAATGAATCGCCCTTTGTTCCTTCGTATATTAAGTGATATTCAGCAATACGATGACTACTTCGTCTAGAAGATTGATGCTATTGGCGTCACTGGTTTATCCGGTTTACAGAAGATGACTACGACTTAATGAATTCAACAAGAACATAACATTTTCATTAATCATAAATCCCAAAAAAAAAAAAAAAATACATAATCATAGAGATGGAGATGGAGATGGAACTGGAGGAAGAGGAACATAATCATGGAGATGGAGATGGAGGAAGAGGAACATAATCATCAGGGGTTGAACGTGTAAGTAATTTGGCATAAATCTCATCTTTTCGCAGCTCATAATAAGCTTTTGTCCGAGGGTCCATATTGGAGGTGTCAATCATCATAATCATATCATCTCTCTCTTTCGCCTTGGCTTCTGTCTCTTCTTGCTCCCTCTTAGTCATTTGCTCTATTACTCTTAACTTTTTTTTCTTCTATATCGACCTTCTTAATTCTAGAGTCACTTGCTTGGTTGTTGAATTCCTCCATCAAATCACAAAAACGGGTCGAAAGTTTCTGCTATCTTGCTTTTCCTTCCTGCTTCCTTCTCCGCTTTCCTCCCACTAGGCTGTTTGCTCCTTGGGGAGTCAACAACACTTCCAATTGGATCTTGATCAAAGTCGAGAGAAATTGGCGTATGAGGAATTTGGGGTCATGGTAGGAGCCTTTGGTTTTCTAGAGGAAGACAACTCTTGCCATTTAATAATATGCTCCAAGATTGCCCAACAATGATCTAAAGTGAAATGTTTTTTCTCAATTTCATGGTACATAACTTTGGCTTTAACAAACTACAGAAAGGACAAAATAGAATTAGATATGTCATACAAATTATTCTAAAAATAATAATTGAACTAGATTATCAACAGCACTTACCAAGTCCACAAGATTGTTTCCACTTTTTTTTGCATATTTTCAATTTGTGTAAGGCAACCATGAAATTTATTGCAACACTTCATGATTATACCCCAACGAGCTTGGATAGACCTTTGTGATCGTGACGTTCGATCGTTCGTGCTCTCGATATAATTTTGGAATACTCGATTCCAAAAATTATTTAGTGACTACAAGGTACTAACAATTGGATCTTGGGTGACACTCAACCAACCATAGCAAATTGCTACATCTTGATCCACAATAAATGTCTTTCCCCTCTTTGTGGATTGTTGGTTGGTTTCCATTTTTTCTTCTAAAAAATTGTATGAAAAAAATAATAATAAAATTGGACAAGAGAACACAATATAAAATATGGGTTCAAGTTTTATATTTATAGATATTTGGGAGGGCATAAAAGTAAAAGCACAAAATTTATCCGGTGGTATTGCAAGGGTAGCTCTATTGACACACACTTACTTTGCTCTCTACACCCACCACTTAGTGAATTTTTTTTCATTACATTTATACCCCTATACAAAATTCCAAATAAGGACAAATGAATAACAAAATTTCTACAAGAAAAATACTCTTTACACCCACCTACGTCTATGTACAAACCCTAAATCACTTTTCTTTTAATCTTTTCACTCTCATAGGATGATCAATTTCCCTTTTCAAATAGCATTCTTTGCTTGTATATGTCCCTGTGTACATATAATGTACAAAGTAACTATATAACTGCTTAATTAAGCAATGTCATTGTGCATAACAGATCAAAGTTAGGGTTTTGATCATTATTTTTTTCTTCTCTTCAACAATTCATTGATATCATATTAATAATATACAAGACCTGACCATAAACAATGTCATTGTGCATAATAGATCAAAGTTAGGTTTTGATTGATTTTTTTTTTCTCCTTCTGTGCAACAATTCATTGATATCATATTACTAATATTCAAGATGTGATTGAAGACCAAATATGTCTCTCAATCAAACAAAAACTAGAAAAAGGAAAGAAGACCCAATCAAAATCAACACAAGATTCTCTAGCAACGATCAAAATCAAAAGTTCTATTCCCAGCCACCACCACCATTGGTTACTCACAATCAAAATCAAAAGTTCTATTCTCAGCCACTACCACCATTGGTTACTCTCATCTCCATTTTTCTCTACTCTTTTCTAACTTTGATTTCTCTCTCTCTCCACTGTACTAGTATCCCTTCATCTTCTCAAATTCCTCCGCATGTAGGTGGGTGTAGAGAGTAATAAGAGCTGGTGAGAGTTTTTAAGATTAGGGTTATTTTGGAGATATGGATGGGTGTAAAGAGCAATTTATTTTAACCAAAATTAAAATAGCGGATGTAGAGAGTAAATGGATGCAGTGAGCAAAATGGGTGGATGTGAATAGAATTTCTCGTATTGCAAATATTCGTTGGTTCAGCAAAAAGGAAAAAAAAAAAAAATTAGTCGTCTTTTGAAAGTGGCAGCTAGCATGGGGCCCACTAGCATGGTTCCTGCAAAAGAAAAAAAAATACTCTTTGGCTTTTGTTTGAGTGGCAGCTGGAATAGGGTCCACTCATTTGACAAAAGTCATATGAGCTCTCAAATTTGACAATGTAAATGACTCTCGTCATTTTTTGGTAGAGCATTTAGCCTAGCATTGGAGTGGGTTAAATCTGATGACCTTTCATTTTATGACTCTAATAGTGAATTTGATAGCCCGATTAGAGCTACTCTAAGGGAAAAAGAAAAAAGAAAGGAATGCGTAGTGTTCTCCACTGTGCTTAATAATATCAAAAAACTATAATTCGTCGAGATGTTATATAGTACATCAAAAAAAAGGAAGGTAATTGATTCGGAAGGGAAAAAAAAAACCTTGGGCTCACATGAAAACGTTGCAATTTTTTAATTTTTGTTTTTATTTTTGCAGTGATTTTTTTTATTTATATATTTTACTTTTACTCTATTTTCTTTCCCTCACCGTTTTCCTCACTAATCAAATAAAGAAAAGTGTCTTTTGAATTCTTTTCTTTTATCTCACAAACTCCATCAACCAAATAGAGCCAAGAAAAACATAAGAAATCGTCTCCTCCTTGTTTTCTTTCCTTCCCTTTTTTATATTTTTCTTCTCTAAATCTACAAACCAAACATAGCCTAAAAGAATTAAAGAACCGCAAATACTTTTCACATGACAACACCGAGAACCAGATAGAAAGATGAGACCATATCTGAACTTCAATGCAAGAAGAATAAACACAAATCAATCTGTAAAATCATATTAATTGCAAATATACATTTGTTAGTTGCTGTTAAAAGAGATTCAAGATAACAAATCTGCAGGCAAAACTCTATTAAAATGAAAGACATTCAATACTAATGTATAAATAAATAAATAAATAAATAAAACAAGAAGTATATGAATCAATAATTTTTTTTAATGACAATGTACTATTGAAATCAAGCTACCATGCCCAACACAATTTCAATTGTTCAAAACTGAACTTGTACCAGCATTAGCTCAATGCGCAGATCACATTCTGACATGTGATACTCAGATATATCCAGACAACCACAATTGCACAAGGTTCTGCAAGTTATAAGTATATTGAAAATGGAGAACTCAAAAGCATTCCAACAATGCAAAATTCACAGCAATGACAGAAATAGAATCATAAATTAGTTAATAATAATGCATGGTTCCCACTTTCCAAATATTCATCTCAAGTTTGGATCCGACCAATGTGGCAGTTAGACCACCTAAAACGAACTTCCAATAAAAAAATAAGTAGTCCCACTAAAATTGAATGTGATCCGACTGCCACCGATGTTAGGATCCACAGCGTAGTTGTTTGGTAAAGGATCAACTGTGAAACCCACTAAACTACTATTGCTAGGTTTCTTTCAATCACCCAAAAACAAACAATGGAACAAAGAAGAAGGATGATCACCCAAAAAAAACATGTCCGAATAAGTACATTTAAGTTTTCCCCTTTCGGTATTTTATAGTACAAGGTAAATGCAAGGAACAACCTGTTCTATAGGAAGCTGTGATATGTAAAACAAATTGCAATCAAACAAGCTCGCAACCTAAGTACACACTTGCGCAAAATTAGATAAGCAGTACTACAACCGTGCCAAGGATTTTCATCAAGACATTCAATGTCAACAGTCTCTGGTACCCATAAATATAGCTAATATCCTTGTACCTAGGTTTAAAAGTTTTTCCATGTCCGACACTCTCATGTCCATCATTTACGACTTAGAGAGAAGAGGAGGAAAAAAAAACTGAGTCGTCGACCCCATGCATCGAACCATAGCTAAAAAGCAGCATCCTATGTTCCTAAATCCTAACTCTTTTTTCTCCCTAGGTGTAATAGACGGGTTGAAAGAGCATGGAGGATCAAATTTACCTTATTTTCCATGATGGCAATCTTTGCAATTGAATCAACTAAATGGTCAATCACCCAATGAATGGGAACATTTGGTACTTTTCCTTGATATGCTATTAGCTATTAAGACTAAAAACTAGCCACCTTCCCAACCTTACAATAGCCTTCGGCTGAATCAACTATCAAAATCAATCTCTTGAATTCAACACTCGATAAACATACATGCACTCACACAAACAGTGCTTAATTTTTCCCCAGATGCAATAAAACATCATTAGGTTCTTCGACAAATTCGCGTATCACATGGAATGCATACCTCATGTTGCAAAAGAACTACAAAAACAAATCTTGGAGAACTTTACGTGAGTAGAGTCTGGATCTCCCCTCTCTCAATATTTTCTATTTTTCAGGTGTCCTAAATTCCTGTGTAAGCCTTTTCTTAATCTATACAGCAGCATTCATGATAAGGTTAAAGGTCTCTTCATCTAAGTACAATTATAACATATTTCAAGGAGAGCCTCTTTTTTCTAATTCGTAAATTTTCAGAATCACATTACTATTATGGTCAAGGTAAAACTGTTAAACTATACACAGAATAATGATTGCATAAAGTGAGAACATTCATGATTCACCAACAAGGTGCACAACAAATTCCTACAAAAGAGAGGCAAATGAAATGTAAAAGTTCAAGATAGCTCACCACATTACCCATGGACAACCTTCAGCAATCTCACACAAACAGACTACAAAATAATAGAGTGAAAAAACAAAAATCAATAATCAGTCATGAAATTTAGAAGTCCTACAGTGCGCCCAATGAAAAAGTCACTCTACACAAACAAAACAGTTCTCAGTCGACAATTAAATTAATACGATTCAGGTGAATAGAAAATGTCCAACACAATCTTTCAAAGATTATTAACCCCATCAGGGTGAATCAAAATACAGCGAGACAGCACATGATATCTGGGTACAACAGTTATAAAGTGTACACGAGAATAAAAAAGAAACGATTCGTGTATTCTCCACAAACGTACAAGCTAGTAATAAGCAGTACACTCAAAAAGTGGAAGCTTAGCAGCTAAATATCATACAATTAGAAGGCTGTTGTAGCATTCGATCTGAAAAGTGCTGTGTATGTACCTAAAGTAATAAAATGGCACAAGCCCAGTCTTTGACCATCTCTAAAGGGCACAGCAAATGCAAATTTGCTGTGCCATGTCCTGTTTGAGGACTCCAAAGGATACATCAATGACAGAACGAAAATTTGTTGTGTGAACCAAATACAGCAAATTTGCGGCACCAGCTTCAACACAATAACTTAATATTTTGTCTAGTTTTTAATCTCCAACGGTCAAGCACAGTACCAACGCCCACCTAACTTCACCTCCAAGTACAACAAGGTCAAAGTCGGAAAAGTTTTATTTATTATTATTTTTTTTTAAAAGGAAGGGGAAAAAAATAAAAATTTGATGCATGCATTGGAAACAAAGCTTTGATACATCAAATTTTACTTTAGTATTTTATGTATCGAATTTTATGCATCCCTTGGAGATGGTCTTAAGCATTATTTTCCAACTCCAGAGTGTAGGCGCCAACATCCATGTCAGATCAAAATTGAGCTCGTATGACAATTTCCCCAAAAGAAATGCCAGCTTGGTCAATGCACATTATTGTCTTTCCAACAACATACATCTGAAACTACGTATAAGAAACATGGAAAGCACAAGCTTGGCGCCTAACAAGACATTCAGTCAACTTAGTTAAGGTATCAGATTATCAATACCAAACTTATTGGTACAAAGCAAATATAAAACTTTCCCGCGTCATTTCAGCATGAGATAAAAGCACCAGACTCTATTAACATCATGCACGAGGCTTGTCTTTAATCAATACAATACCATGGATACTCAACCACAGATACTGCATTTCAGTATTTCATAGAGTCTTAAACACTACATGTTTGCAAGCACAATGCAGTATCAAGTGACATATATCTAAAGCAAAGGTCGCAATTCAGTCAAATGTACAAATAAGTTCCCCATATATAGATATATAAATATAATATATCATCTAGAATACCAGATATATAATACAAATAAGAATTCGAGTCTACCCGATAATTCTCTCACCCGCGGGCCTTGAGCTCGGCAAGACGCCTCGAAAGATCGTCCTCGTCAACCTTCTCCGATGACTTGGTAGCAAGCGCATGCGCCGCTGGCTGTGGCAGCCCCACCGACACCTCCAACCCATAATCATCTGCCACCTGCTGCATCAAACTGTTGACCTCACCCTCGGGAGTGGACAGAGAAGTACTCCCAGCCATCGAACTCTCCATAAACTCCGCCTGAACCTCCATGTTCACGAACTGGCGCTCAAACTGGTCCATCGTCTCCGACATCTTCTGCAAGTTTCCGGTCGCCAGTGTCGACTCGAGCGACTTCACAATGGAACCCATCGACTTGCTGATGGTGGTCATCTTCGCCTGTTGGATGGAAACACACATGCATAATCAAGAATAAAATAAAGATTTCACGTGGTTCAGCGTTGTGCTTCTACATCCATACCGGAGAGCGAGAAGTTTCTACTGTATATCAAAAGCTCGATTTTAAAATAGTAGAATATAATAGAAAAAGAATTGTTTTGCAATTTTAATTCCCCTGGTTTGGTTTGAAGTAAAATGAACTCTTTCTATAGCACCCCTGTTATAGTATACGTCAAACTAAACTGGAGGGGTAATTTAGTAAATTCATCTAAATGAAATCAATTTTACACAAACCCCACCACTTTTGGTTGGATTTACACAGAACCCTTCTCTTCTCTTTAAACTGAGAACTTCTATTTACAGCCATTGTATAATTTCACAGACAGAAAACAGGATCGATAAGTAACCTTTGGATTAATAAACTCCCTAAAAAAAATTATTAATAATAATAATAATAATAATAATAATTGGGTTGAATTAGAAATGAAATCAATTCAAATAAAAGAAAAGAATTGGCCACAAACACGAAGAAGTACAAATGATGAAATATGAGTAAATTGGGGAAAGGAGCCACTATATATATATATATATAACCTGAGTGTCGAGCCTGGCGACGACGGCGTCGAGGCGGGACGAGAGGCGGAGGTAGTTCATCTGCTCGCTGCGCTTGCGGATGGAGTTCTCGGCGTAGATTCGGGCGCCGTCCATGTTGCCCTTCTCGATCGCTTTCTTGACCTTCAATTTCTCAGATTTCTCTTCCTTCTCGCACTTTCTCGCTTGGCGTTGGAGGCTCTTTGATGTGAACTTGAGCTCCATGATCTGGTTCATCAACTTCTCTGTGTTCCCCATAATATATATATATATCTCTCCTTCTGCTACAGTTTAGCTTTTAGAGAGACAAATTCAGATCTGAAGAGAGACAAAGTGAGTGAGAGAGAGAGAGAGAGAGAGTGTTTGAAGAATTGAAATTAGGGTTTGATATTTGGGCAATTTCACATTTTACTTTGAAATCAATCACATTACCGTTTGTCAATGGGTCCCCACCAAATGGACCACGTGGCTTCCATTTCATGGTTACTCTGTTGGGACACTGGTGGGCCAGGCCCAATAAAATTAATCCTATTTAACAAGAGTGGTGCTAGAGACACACCACAAAGCACACCCCAAAGCACACCTCATGCTTTGTGTGCATGTACCTTGGGTTTCCCTAGCGGTTCCCAAAAAAATGTGGGCCCTGTGTAAAAAAGTTCCACAGCCCAAAGTACATGCATTTAAAGCATGATGTGCTTTGGGGTGTGCTTTGTGGAGTGTCCCTAACATTATTGATTTAACAACTAGCTCTCCACACGACCACACTCCGTAATCAAAGCGAATTTTTTACCCAAAGCGTAAAAATGGGACGGATATGGTCCCTATCTCTTCAACTTATTTCTCCAACTTATTTCTCCTAGGGCAGTGTTAGGGGCACTAACAAAATCTATTAACACTTACTAATACATTTTCTCTCTCTTTTAGTAGTACTGTGGAGTCCACTGTAGACCCCACAATGCCACTAAAAGAGAAATAGAGTGTGTTAGTAAGTGTTAGTGGATATTGTTAGTGCCCCAAATATAACTCTTTCTCAAATTCATCACTTTCTTAGAAGTCGCGACTTCAAATAATGACTTCAGACAAAATAATTTCAACCAAAAATCGTTACTTAAAGTAATGACTTCACACCTAAGAGAAGTCACTATTTCCTAGGAGAAGTCACTACTTGAAATAGCAACTTCAGTAGAAAGTAAAAGTCGCTACTTCAAGTAGCGATTTCATTGTTTATATTTCAAGCTCGCCCTTTCTTTTTCTTTCTCACTAACCAGATCTGGTCTCTCTCTCTCTCTCTCTCTCTCTCTCTCTCTCAAGTAATCCCCCCTCTCTCTCTCTTCCTCTCTCCATCTCTCTCTCTATTACACACATATGCACACACACACTCACACACAGAACAATGTATGTATACACATATAATGTATGTACACACAAACACATACACACATAGATACACAATGTATATACACATAGACACATATACACACAGATACACAATACACACAAACACATACACACACAAACACACATACAGAGCCACAATATATATATATATATATACTAGTACGTGCACGTGCCCGTGCCCGTGCCTGTGGGGCACGGCTAAAAAAAGGGAGAATTTCTCGAACCTCCAAAAGTGCAATAAAACTTGAGGAAAATGCAATGCAATTATGTAGCATATGGTACGCATAAGTAATAACAATGCAGTCACACCAAATCTATAGAGGTAATTGCTCAACATCTAGTCGCATTATTCTCAAATAATTAGTGTCTCCCAACTAAACTACATTGTTAATACAATCTGAGTTCATTCAATAATCAGAAACACAAACTATCAAAAAACAATCTACTAACCCACAATGCTAATAATAAAAATAACAATTACAATAATAGCAAAAATCAAAAAATAAAAATAATAATAATAATTAAAAAAACCAGCTGAATGTTCATCCCTAATGACCGCTTGCAAAAAAAAAAAAAGTAGAACAAATCTAAAGGTGCCATAAGTGAGGTTTTGCTAAAGTAGAACATGAAAAGAAAAATGTACTAAACCATACCATATATGAGTAAACTTAACTTACTAACAGTGCATAAGCCATTGATCTTATTGCATCAATTGTTGTAAACAAAATGTTAAATGTGTGACAGTTATACCTTTTACAGAGATACATAAAAACATTGAAGCTTAGAAACTCCAAACAACGGCCACCATGATTGAAAGAAGGGTCGAGAAAGAGAGACTACCGAGAGAAGCAACACCAAATTACCTCCTGTGTAGTATAAGTTTCAAAAACAAATCTAGGAAAAAAAGGGGGGGGGGGGGGGGCTAAAACAAAGAAAACATACTTCTTATTTCAAGCAAGAAGCCAAATACCTGGACAGGATCAAAATTTTGGATGTTACACCAAACCAAGCCTTATAAAGTAAAATTTTAATTTCAGAAAAGCATTACAAACAGGGGTTGTTTGGGTTGTTTTCAGCTCTATATATGGCCTGAAAAATACAAAACAAAAAAAAAAAAAAAAAAAAAAAAAACACCTCAACAAAGCATGTGATGTTTGGGGGCTGCTTTAAGCTCTAATTGGGAGGTAAAAATGAAACAAAATAGGGGCTATTTATACCTCTATTTAGGGGCTAACATATTCAGCAAATGAGAAGATAATGGGGACACATCAAATAGACAGCAATACAGCAGCAAGGTTAGAAAACTCAAACAGTATTAGAAAGATATCCCCATAGAAGCAAAGTATAAGATAAGGCATAATTTGTATACCTTTGTTGAATTTACCAAGACACTTCATTAGGTTTCACATCCTTATAATAACTCAAGCAAGCAAAATATAATTCGTATACCTTTGGTAAATTTATCATCAAGACTGAATTTGGCTTCACATCCATGAATTGCTCATTCCTAATGACCACTTGCAAAACAAAAAAAAAATTGGAGAGATAGGTCTATTTGATTTTTAAAGTGTATGTAGGGTGTATCTGTGGGATGATAGTGAATAGAGGTGTGAGTTTACTGTGAGATTCAAAATGAATAAAAAAGAGAGATATGAGTTTGTTGGGAGTTTGAATGGTTTGCTTGAGCAGAGTGTCACGACCCATCTCACTACGCGTAGAAATAGACACGTGACACGCTACCAAGGCTCAACCAAATATCACATAACTATACGCAGCGGAAAGATCTTTAAAACAACTCTGGGTATTTTAAAACTTAGGAAACATTACCCTCTGAGTTCAAAAATCCATTGGAAATCGGAGTTATAAAAAGTTTTGGCCAATTGAATCCCTTCAAAAGAATCAGTTTTGAAAACAGATGTTCAATCGACTGTGCCTAGGGTCCAGTCGACTGTGCCTAGCAGAACCCAAAACCCATAATTCTCAACAGAGGTCCAGTCGACTGATCAGGGAACCCAGTCGACTGCACTGGTTACTATTTGGATCAGTAGCTAAAATCTACAGTAGTTCAGTCGACTGATCACTTCCCCAGTCGACTGTGTTATGCAGAACCAAAAATGCAACATTTTCAAAAGGGGTCCAGTCGACTGATTGATGGTACAGTCGACTGGTTTTGCCATATATAAAAGCAGTAACCAAAATCAACAGTGACTCAGTCGACTGATCAAGGGTCCAGTCGACTGTTTCCATTACTATTCACTTTCAGTGTCTCAATCCTACGAGATCCAATCGACTGATCCAGGGTCCAGTCGACTGCTCCCCTGCTGGGCAGCCCTGTTGCTGAAACTAACAACACATGTTCCTCCACACCAACAACAATCACAACCAACACCAATTACTACATTTACAACATAATTACAGACGTTCAATTACAAGATTACACTACTACGGAACTAATCCATGATTTTATTACAACATTTTATAATTTACAATCCTTATACAAGATTTAGGATTTGAAACAAAAACATATACAATGTGGTTCTCCGGCGTTCCTCAACGGCCTCACTCCTCACGCTTCTTCTTGTCTTTCGTCTTACCTGCAATGGAGTACATCTCCACTGCTCAGCTATATGCTGAGTGCACAATTCTAAATGTATGCTTATATGACAGTTCATGGTTTAAGCATCTAAAACACATAGAAATAGTCTCTAGGATGAGTGGTACGCATTCATCCGGTCGATGCCGTAGGAGGCCCACCTCTCCCACGCATCTCGTACACTGGTTGGGCCTTCCTCCATACCAGGTACCGTGTACTGGTTGGGCCCACCTCCAATCCAGACACAACCACAATTCCAATTCCATTACAATCACAAATCAAATCACAATCCTCAAGGTTCGAGGAGCTTACCCCGGATGAATTTGCACCAAACTCTCCTTTGACCCAAGTAGACACATAACATGCTCACATAAACAGTTATACGTGTTTTTCATATAATTTCAAGTGCATAATTAACGGGCCTAATTAATACATGAATTTCGCCTGGATCCAAGAATATCAAAGCTGATGTTCAAAACATGAAAATATATATATATTTCATAGATCTAGAATTCATACCTCGTGCGATTCTCTTCAAACTTTGAAGGATCGTCTAGGGGGCTAATTAATCGTCGGATTTCAAATTTGGGACGATTCTTACAAGTTTTACTGGGTTTTCCCCAAAAGTCTAGAATTAAGATTTTTACAAAAATTGGCCAAACACGACCTAAGTAGTATCAAAACGTAGCTCTTATCTCCACGAGTTCAAATCTAAAATCTGGAGAAAATCTGACGGACGAACGGTCGTCGATCGGCGTCGTAAAGCCCGTTGGCTCCAATCTCCCTTCTCTATCCTCTCTCTAGATATTTTTGGAAAGTTTTTGGATGAGAATGAATCTCATCCACATCCACTACTATATATAGGCAAACTCTTCGGGAATTGCGTTTACCTCCCCACGAGTTCCTCAAACTTCTAATTAGCTCTCGAAACTTCGCACACGTCCATTTTATAACTTTACGAGTGAAAACTATAAATTTCAAAAGTTTTCAACTAGGTTTTGTTTGGGTCCAAAAATAACGTCCGAAAACTATATTCTGTGGAATCTCTACACAACCTACCTTTTTAATTAACGTATCACTCACGTTCTCACCACAGTTCCCAAATGATATACTAAAATATCCAAATACCAGAATTATACTACACAGGTATAATTACTATTCACAAGAATACCAGATAAAGTCAAATAACATTTAAATCATATAAATGTCATTTACTCATGCCCAAGCAATATGAACTGCCATGTTCTCGTGTCCTCACTGACACCTTACCGTTGACTCACAGTCGACCTCTACTGAAATTATTAATAACATTAATAATTTCAAAATCTCAAATGATGCATTTTCAAAATCATAAATTTTTGGAATGGGTGTGACAACTCTCCCCTCCAAAAAGGAAGTTTGTCCCCAAACTTTACCTCATGCATCGAACAAGTACGGATACTCATTCTTCATGTCTTCCTCACTTTCCCACGTAGCCTCTTCCACCGTGTGACTACGCCACAATACTTTTACCATCGGAATCATCTTAGTTCTTAAGACTTGCTCTTTTCAATCTAGAATCTCTATTGGTTGTTCCACATAAGTCAAGTCTCTCTGAATCTGTAGCGGTTCAGGTACAATGATCTTACTCGTTTCAGTCATACAACGTCTCAACATAGACACGTGAAACACGTTGTGCACATGTTCCATTTCTGATGATAAATCCAATCGGTAAGCCAACGGCCCTACTCTCTTTAGAATCTCAAAAGGTCCTATGAATCTTGAATTGAGCTTTCCCCTCTTTTTAAATCGTACAATGCCTTTCGAAGGCGATGCTCGCAAGTATACAAAATCTCCAACTTTAAAATTCATCGGTCATCGTTTAGAGTCCGCATAACTCTTATATCGGCTCTGAGCTACCTTGAGTCGCTCTTGGATCAACTTCACCTTCTCAGTAGTCACCTGTATTAACTCAGGTCCTAATAACTTCCTTTCTCCAACCTCGGTCCAACAAACCGGTGATCGACACTTACGGCCATACAAAGCTTCATACGGTGCCATTCCGATACTTGACTGGAATCCATTATTATAAGCAAATTCAATTAACGGCAAGTGGTGCTCCCAATCATTCCCAAAGTCTAACACACACAATCTCAATATATCTTCCAAGGTCTGAATCATACGCTCTGACTGTCCGTCGGTCTGAGGATGAATGCGGTACTGAAACTTAACTTCGTACCCATAGCTTTTTGCAAACTTCCCCAAAACCTTGACGTAAAACTACTATCACGATCGAATATAATCATCGCTGGTACCCCATGTAGTCTTACAATCTCTCTCACATACAATTATGCTAACTTGGACGGTTTAGTCATCTTGATCGGTAGAAAATGAGTTGACTTGGTTAATCGGTCGACTATAACCCAAATCTTGTCATTCTTATTACGCGATCGCGGAAATCCCGAAACAAAGTCCATCGTGATCTCGTCCCACTTCCATTCCGACACTGGCAATGGCTGTAGTAACCCCACGGGTACTTGTCTCTCTGCTTTGACCTGTTGACATGCCGAACATTCAGATACAAACTTAGCGACTTCACGCTCATACCCTTCTACCAGAAGTTTTCTCTCAAGTTTCTGTACATCTTATTACTTCCCGGGTGCACTGAATATTTCGTACTATGAGCCTCTTCTAGAATCCTCTCTTTCAAGTCTTTCACATTCGGTACACATAATCAATTTTTCAGTTTCAATGTTCCTCGTTCCAACACAAAAACAGGTCGTCTCCCCGAAGGTATCTCGTCTCTCATTTTGCACAAATAGACATCGTTAAATTGTTCTTTCTTGATCTCATCAATAATATCTGGGTGTGCCATGATCGCCATCATTAAGTCATTACTAGTCTCTGGAATCACATCTAATTCCAAACGTTCCATCTCTTTTATCAATTCTTTTTATTGTGTTAGCTCGTCGGCTAAATTCCTCGGCGTCTTCCGGCTTAATGCATCGGCTACTACATTCGTCCTTCCCGGATGGTACTTAATTGAAAGATCGTAATCCTTCATCAACTCCAACCATCTTCCCTGTCTCATGTTTAAGTCCCGTTGGGTGAAAATATATTTCAAACTCTTGTGGTCCGTGAATATCTCACACTTTTCCCCGTACAGGTAGTGTCTCCAAATTTTCAAAGCATGAATTACTGCGGCTAATTCAAGATCATGGGTCGGATAGTTAACCTCATGTGTCTTTAACTGTCTAGAAGCATATGCAATGACTTTACCACCTTGCATAAGCACACATCCCAACCATTTGTGTGAAGCATCACTATAGATTACAAATCCTTCGGTTCCAGATGGTATTGTCAATATCGGTGCTCTCGTCAACCGTGACTTCAACTCTTGGAAACTGTCTTCACATTCCTGACTCCATTCAAAAATAACACCCTTTCTCATTAACTTTGTCATCGGTAATGAAATCTTCGAGAAATGTTCAATAAAACGGCGGTAGTATCCCGCTAATCCTAAGAAAACTTTGAATTTCGGATACGGATGTCGGCCTCTGCCAATTAGATACAGCTTCCACTTTGTGAGGATCAACTGAAACTCCATTCTTGTCAATCACGTGACCAAGAAAAGTAATACTAGACAACCAAAATTCACATTTCTTGAATTTACCAAATAATTGTTTCTCTCGCAATCTCTGAAGTATTAACTTCAAGTGATTCTCGTGTTCTATCTCACTCGGTGAATAGATATGAATATCGTCAATGAATACAATCACAAAGTCATCCAAATAATCCTTAAATACTCGATTCATAAGATCCATGAACGCAGTTGGTGCATTGGTAACTCCAAATGGCATAACTAAGAACTCATAGTGTCCATAACACGTTCTAAAAGCTGTTTTCTCAACATCTTCGGCCTTCACTTTCAATTGATGGTAACCCAATCTCAGGTCTATCTTGGAGAATACTTGTGCCCCACGAAGTTGATCAAATAAGTCATCAATTCTGGGTAACGGGTACTTGTTCTTAATCGTTAACTTGTTCAGTTCCCGGTAATCAACACACATACGCATTGAGCCATCTTTCTTCTTTACAAACAATACTGGAGCTCCCCACAGCGATACACTTGGTCGGATGAAACCTCTGTCAAGTAACTCTTGTAGTTGAACTTTCAGTTCCTTCAGTTCTACTGGTGCCATCCTATACGGTGCTTTGGATACCGGTCTTGAGTCTGGCTTTACGTCAATGGTGTCTCAATCAGGACGTTTGGTAAGTCATCGGGGAATACATTCGATCGCTGAGACATCAGTCACTGAACATAAAAATCCCTGACATCCCTTTTTCAATAACTTTCCCACTCGGATAGCTGAAACCAAGTACGGCGGCGGTATAACCCCACTCCCTTGAAAACAAAAGTTCCCATACACCGGTGATCAAAAATTAACCTCCTTCCGTTTATAGTCTATGGTGGCCTGGTTAAGGGCTAACCAATCCATCCCCAACATCACATCGAAATGGTTCACCACAATCGGTATAAGGTCTACGGTCATCAACTTCTCGCCTAATTTGATCTCACAGTTCTTATATATCGTAGATGTCACTACCGGTTTATTAAGCGGCACGGCAATGGATAAATCATATCCTAGTGGCGCAGACTTAATATTCAAATGTTCAACAAAGTTATAAGATACAAACGAATGATTAGATCCCGAATCAACGAGTATGCGTGCTAAGTGCGAACATACAAGAACTATACCTGAGACCACTGTATTAGTAGCAGCCACGTTTCCAGGGTTCATCTGGAATGATCTTCCTTGACGTTGCTCCGTCCTTTGTCCTCCGTCACTAGACTGCTTAGGCTTTGAACCACTAGAAGCTGTAGAACTTGCCCCTTGTTGGAAACGCTTCTTTGGGCAATCCTTCGCTCGGTGTCCTAAGGTACCACAATCAAAGCACTTGAGTTGCGGGTAGGTCGCAGAACTCACACTGTTTCCCCTTGTAGATCTGTTCTGAAAGTTGGTCAGAAAACATCGACCAGTGTGTGGTCGGTTGCAAAGCGGACACATCAGTATATCACTTGGTACTCTCCTGGAATCATTAAAACCAGAACTAGAGCCTCGTGAAAACAACTTCTTAAAAGATCCCCCTGACTTCGGTCACCACCCTCATGACTTCGCTTTCCTTGATAACTTTGTCTCGATCTCTCTATTCCACTTTTGGCTACAAGCGCCGTCTGCTGTACTGCTGCAACAGTCGAATGGTCATAGGTCTCTACTCTCAACCGGATATTATCCCTTAAACCCTCTTCAAATTTTCTTGCCCTATCTTCCTCTTCGGGCATTGAACCCTTACCAAACCTCAACAACGCGTTATACTTGGAAGTATACTCCGTTACAGTCATGTCTCCTTGTTTGAGGTTATCAAACTCTCGCTTCTTGGCATTGTAGGCGGCTCGCGGAAAGAATCGACGATTGAATTCTGCCTTAAACCCTTCCCAAGTAATCCGTGCTCCTTGATCTAAAACGTTTACCCACCAGTTCTGAGCTTCACCCCTTAATACATCACTTGTGTTCTCAATCTTCTCCCTCTCTGACATCGGAATAGATCAAAAAATTCGTTCCATGTCCATGACCCAATGTTCTACCAATGTTGTATCAGGCGTCTCATGAAATTCCATTGGTTTCTTTCGAGCGAATTGTTCGGATACGGATCTTATGCCTCTAGTTTCGGGTGCATGTACTACAGTTATTGGTTCCACTTCGATATGGGGCGTAGGAGGCAGTCGCTCCGTTATATTCCGTATCATTTCCCCCATATTCCCCATCATTTCTGCCATTTTCATTCATACGTCGTGTGTGTGGCGATAGATTTCGCTCTTCGTCACTCATGATTTCAGTCCTGTAGTTTGCAATGCATAAACACTATACATGTACAACAATAACAATATCATGTATGTAAAACAACATCCATATGCATCAAACATCTCTAAGATGTATGAATGCAATTTAAAACATGTGACAATTCACTCAACACTCCTCTCGTCGTCGAACGTTCTCAAAGCTTTGATACCACTAAATGTCACGACCCATCCCACTACGCGTGGAAATAGGACATGTGTCACGCCACCAAGGCTCAACCAAACATCATATAACTATACACAGCGGAAAGATCTTTAAAACAACTCTGGGCATTTTAAAACTTAGGAAACATTGCCCTCTGAGTTGGAAAATCCATTGGAAATCGGAGTTATAAAAAGTTTTGGCCAATTGAATCCCTTCAAAAGAATCAGTTTTGAAAACAGAGGTTCAATCGACTGTGCCTAGTGTCCAGTCGACTGTGCCTAGCAGAACCCAAAACCCATAATTCTCAACAGAGGTCCAGTCGACTGATCAGGGAACCCAGTCGACTGCACTGGTTACTATTTGGATCAGTAGCTAAAATCTACAATAGTTCAGTCGACTGATCACTTCCCCAGTCGACTGTGTTATGCAGAACCAAAAATGCAACATTTTCAAAAGGGGTCCAGTCGACTGATTGATGGTACAGTCGACTGGTTTTGCCATATATAAAAGTAGTAACCAAAATCAACAGTGACTCAGTCGACTGATCAAGGGTCCAGTCGATTGTTTCCATTACTATTCACTTTCAGTGTCTCAATCCCACGAGATCCAATCGACTGATCCAGGGTCCAGTCAACTGCTCCCCTGCTGGGCAGCCCTGTTGCTGAAACTAACAACACATGTTTCTCCACACCAACAACAATCACAACCAACACCAATTACAACATTTACAACATAACTACATACGTTCAATTACAAGATTACAATACTACGGAACTAATCCATGATTTTATTACAACATTTTACATTTTACAATCCTTATACAAGATTTAGGATTTGAAACAAAAACATATACAATGTGGTTCTCTGGCGTTTCTCAACGGCCTCACTTCTCACGCTTCTTCTTGTCTTTCTTCTTGTCTTTCTCCACTGCTCAGCTATATGCTGAGTGTACAATTCTAAATGTATGCTTATATGACAGTTCATGGTTTAAGCATCTAAAACACATAGAAATAGTCTCTAGGGTGAGTGGTACGCATTCATCTGGTCGATGCCGTAGGAGGCCCACCTCTCCCACGCATCTCGTACACTAGTTGGGCCTTCCTCCATACCAGGTACCGTGTACTGGTTGGGCCCACCTCCAATCCAGACACAACCACAATTCCAATTCCATTACAATCACAAATCAAATCATAATTCTAAAGGTTCGAGGAGCTTACCCTGGATGAATTTGCATCAAACTCCCCTTTGACCCAAGTAGACACATAACATGCTCACATAAACAGTTATACGTGTTTTTCATATAATTTCACGTGCATAACTAACGGGCCTAATTAATACATGAATTTTGCCCGGATCCAAGAATATCAAAGTTGATGTTCAAAACATGAAAATCCATATATTTCATAGATCTAGAATTCATACCTCGTGCGATTCTCTTCAAACTTTGAAGGATCGTCTAGGGGGCTAATTAATCGTCGGATTTCAAATTTGGGACGATTCTTACAAGTTTTACTGGGTTTTCCCCAAAAGTCTAGAATTAAGATTTTTACAAAAATTGGCCAAACACGGCCTAAGTAGTATCAAAATGTAGCTCTTACCTTCACGAGTTCAAATCTAAAATCTGGAGAAAATCTGACGGACGAACGGTCGTCGATCGGTGTCGCAAAGCCCGTTGGCTCCAATCTCCCTTCTCTCTCCTCTCTCTAGATATTTTTGGAAAGGTTTTGGATGAGAATGAATCTCATCCACATCCACTACTATATATAGGCAAACTCTTCGGGAATTGCGTTTACCTCCCCACGAGTTCCTCAAACTTCTAATTAGCTCTCAAAACTTCGCATACGTCCATTTTATAACTTTACGAGTGAAAACTATAAATTTCAAAAATTTTCAACTAGGTTTTGTTTGGGTCCAAAAATAACGTCCGAAAACTATATTCTGTGGCACCTCTACACAACCTACCTTTTTAGTTAACGTATCACTCATGTTCTCACCACAGTTCCCAAATGATATATTAAAATATCCAAATACCAGAATTATACTACACAGGTATAATTACTATTCACAAGAATACCAGATAAAGTCAAATAACATTTAAATCATATAAATGTCATTTACTCATGCCCAAGCAATATGAACTGCCATGTTCCCGTGTCCTCACTGACACCTTACCGTTGACTCACAGTCAACCTCTACTGAAATTATTAATAACATTAATAATTTCAAAATCTCAAATGATGCATTTTCAAAATAATAAATTTCTGGAACGGGTGTGACACAGAGGGAAAGAATTGTGAGTGTATTCATATAGATTATATAGATTACTTATCAGTAACTCCAAAAATTGAAACTTCGAAAGAGATGACTAACCTTTTTCCTTACTCTTTCATTACTTTTGAAACAAATTCATATGCCCAAACCTGGAAAGAAAGAAAAAAGAAACACAAAAGAAGAGAGACAACAATCAATAAAATCGGAAAAATATGTAATCTCAAACCTAGAAATTGCATTACAGTTTTCAAAGAATTGCATCAATCGTAAATGATCCCCAAGTTTAATACATACACTGGAATTCTCGAAGAAAATGACATTTATTAGTAAGATACAAATATAGTGGAGACACTTTGGGATACATGATGCATGTTATTTAAAAGCTTGAATGCTCTTTTGCACCTTCTTCTTTTTTCGCTAAGCATGTTATTTTCCTTGATTCAGGTTTGTAGCTGTCCACATTATACCTTGAAGTAGCAACTTCTATTTTCCACTGAAGTCGCTATTTCAAGTAGCGACTTCTCCTAGGTGTGAAGTTGTTACTTGAAGAAACGACTTCTAAGAAAGTGATGGGTTTGGGAAATAAGTTGAAGCAGTGATGGGTCAGGGACATTTTCACCCCATTTTGATGCTTTGGGTAAAAAATTTCAATCTAAGCTATTTTGTTTGGATATTTGATGAAATAGAAAAAACCATGCTATTGCCAGAGCAGTAATGGTTAATGTCAGAATAAAAAGTGTCACTAAGATATTTGATGAAAATTGAAAATGGTAATGCTATTGCCAGAACAACAATGACTAATACCAGAGCAAAAAGTGTCGCTAAAAGTTTTAACGTCAAATATTGGCAATAGAGCTAGACAATTGAAAATTAATCAACATATTAAGTGTAATCCTATATAGTTTAAAGGTTAATTTTGTGAAATTTTAAAGTTTAAAAGCAGATTTACAAACTTACATAAAGGTAAATATTATGAAACGTAAGAGTTCATTTTGTAACGTTGCGATTTTTTTATTTCCAATTTTTGTTTTCAATTTGAGAAATTTAGGCTATCTGATATCTCTTTAAGTCCACCTCGTTTTCGTTTCTTTGACCTACTAAGGTCCCTCATTTCCCTTTTTTTCCTTACTTTTTTTGTTTGTGTTTGTTCATTGACATTAGCAGACCTTCATTTTCTTCGGATCTCTGCGGCGATCTCTCTTCATCTCCGACGATTACCGCGACCACCATTGTCGCACTCAAATATCACCATCTTCGACGACCACGATCATCATCGTCACCCACAATCTTCGACCATCATAGTTGTTGTCACAATAAAGGGGCTTTGAGTCCTAATTTTTCACAACACCAATGCCAATGTTCTCTGGTTTTCAATTATAATTAATGTTTTAGTTTTGTTCATTTGTTGTTGATTGAGTGTGTAAATGTTGATTGGTTGTTGTTAAAGGTGTGTAAGTGTTGTCTGCTTGTTATTTGACCATCTTCTTCTTCTTCTTCTATTTTTGGATTTTGATGTGTGAAATATTTTTGACAATATATGTTATTTGGTGATGCTCAAAAAAGTCTTTGAAATAACTTCTTGTTTAATGATGCTTGAAAATGTCAGTTGTTTGGTGATACTCGAAATGTCTTTGAAAATATTGTTTCTTCTTCATCTGTTGTTTGGTTGCTCGAAAGTGTCTATTGTTTGTAATTTTCTCGGAAACGTCTCTGACAAAGTCTATTATTATTCATCTATGTTGTTTTGTTTCTAAAAAAATGTCTTTGTAAATGTTTGATGTTTGTAATGATGGAAAATGTCTTTGAATTCTTTTGTTTTGCTGCTCGAAAACGTCTATTAAAATCACAAAATGTCTCAAATACATTCTAAAATTTTCACATGCATTCTTTGAAAATAATTTTAAAAAAATCTCAAAATTCCATGATTCTTAATTGTTAGCAGAAGTAAATTAGTATTTTCAGCCTTTCCATCTTTGCATATAGACATTCGCCACCTGTAAGGCTATAAGAGATGTTTGTGCAATTTTTCTAAATGTAAGAAAGATCTGTGTAATTAAAGAAACCGTAGGGGATGTTTACCTAATTCTCAACCCATCAGTGCAATTCATATTCTTCCTGCACAAACACAAACTTTCACGCATATTACACAATGAGAGAGAGATAGAGAGATTGACAGTTTTTGATTCGCGACTCACTCGAGTAAATATATAGTGAAATAGGAATACCACGTCAGCAACTATCCCTTATCACATATTTTGAAATTGTGGATGGTGTGGAGGGATGATTCTCCTGAAAATAGGAGGCAGGTGTATTAATTATAAGATATTACATGTAAGTGATACCATATCATTAAAAAAAACCCGTTTTATTGAACAAAAATGCTACACCCGCACCAAATTTCACTCCCAACACATCCTGATCTTTGATTCCTATGGATCCCTTGTAAGACCCACATGAAGCTCACTAAAATTAAATACCTGATTACTGGGTATAAAATTTGGTATTGGTGTAGCATTACTCTTCATTGAATACTAGTCGATACCCCGTGCTATGCACGTGTTGTAGGCTACTAACGCTGTAAGAACCCATTCAAAAATGGTTTAACTCTTGGCTCGACAACTAAGTCCACAAAATTAATCCATGTTCTGTTTAAAATGGAAGAATAATGATACCTTCGCAAATTTGAATCCCAAATCCAAATGAATTAACTTTTGTAACACATTGTGGGTGCGATTGATTGTACCTCATGCAACTGCAAGTGGTATAACAGATAGAAGGCACAATAAAAATCCAACCCAACTTAAATGCAGCCAAAAAAAACAAATCAAAAAATCAAAAACTCAAAAGAGTCAAACAACAATCCATCTGGGATATCAGTTGTAACAACCTACATTTCCATTTAATTTTAAATTACATTTTCATATTTAATTTGTAATTGCATTGTCATAATTAAATACATGTGGTATTGTTTGCTCTTAATGTAATTCTCACATGTTGAAACTTGATTTAGTCACTATTAAGATTCTGTTGGGGCCAAACTGCAATTTTATAAAAATTAGCAACACCTGTGTTAGATTTCAAAACTGTATTTCAAAACGGTGGAAATATTTCCTTTTGACTCAAGCAGTATTTTTATAAAACCAGAAAACCATTTCTTACGTTAAAATGAATTTTTCGTATTTTTGTGACGAACACCGCGCCACGAAAATACCAGTTTATGTTCAAAACTGTTCACGCTGTGTAAACTTCCACAGATTTTGGAAGTGACTGATTGGACAATTGCCTTATTTCCAATTATGGAAAGTAATCATTGGGTTGGGGCTTGTTTGGGAATACTTTGTGTGTGTGTGTATTCCTAAAGCCATAAGTTCTTTTTCCCAAACAACTCAAGCTTGCCCCCTAGTACTCTACATGACCTTTCAAACAAATTGGGAGACATTTTAGAATCTGTGTATATGTATGTACGTATGTATATGGCTGTGGTTGTTTTGCACTTAGCTAATTGATAAATTAAATCAACTGTAGAGTAAGGAGGATGGTTCTTGGCCCCCAAGTTGGATACTTGTATATATACACTCACATGCTCTCTTAAACACACACATCTGCACATTTGTAAGTTCAGTAAATTAAGAGAGTTACACAGAGAGTTCTACAAAAATTTTAGAGAGAGAGAGCTCTTATCCTCCATAGCTAAGGCATTATTTGGGTATTCTTATTTGGTTAATCTTTCTCAACTAAACTCTCAAGCTTCAATCTGTGAGTATTACTAACTCACTAAGAATGTAATTACATGTTTATTTACTGTGTATTTGTTTAATTTTGTAAAACACCATGGTTGATTTCACGTATGAACTCCATGGCTTTGAAAATCAAGATTTTTTCAATCTCAACCAAAATCTGTTTTCTTAGATAATAATGAAAGATTATGATTCATAGATGTCATGTTTACAGTGGTAGAGCCTAATTTACTCACATGAGAAAGTATATTAGAAATTAAGTTTTGTCCTCTTTTAATCTTTCATAAAATTTGAGAGTTATAGTTAGAATCATGTTAAATTGATAATGGATTCTTAATCCTTGTTGAAAAACAAAGAAAATCATATATTACATGTCCTATATACTTACAGATTTGAAATGGGTCAATTTAGACCCTGTTTTGCTGAAACAGAGCAGTTTCTGCGGGGAAGAAGAAGTCTCAGTAAAAACTCGCGCCACGATCGCGCGCGCGAAGATCGCCTGAGCGGCCCACGCGAGCGACATTTCGCACGAGCGATCCGCGAGCGCGATCCTTGCTTCCCCAGGCAGACAGAAAAGTTTATATATATAAAATAAAATTTAGGCAGGTCGCGCGAGCGAGGCCCGCGCGAGAGACATTTCGCGCGAGCGATCCGCGGGTGCGACCTTGGCTTTTTCAGGCAGACAGAAAAGTTTATATATGAAAAGGAAAATAGGCATATCGCGCGAGCGGCCCGCGCGACTTCTGGCAGTTTCTAGTTTTGCTTGATTTGGGGTCAGGGACTGTTTGGGATGAAATTTATATGCTGTTAAGGCCTTGTTTGGGAAATTTATTAAAACAGAATCTTAACTGGATGTATTTGAACGAGTAGAACATTATATTATGACTTATCAATCCCCGTACGTACATTGTTCCCTTAATGCAACGTTTTACTTTGTGTTTAAGTTCATGACATTCATATGGGGTCAGTGGTACATGCATGTGGGTGTCAGTCAGTGTGGAAAAGGGTTATGGTCAGTGTGGAAAGAGTACGAGTTTTGAGTTTGAGATTGCGGTTGTGGTTGTGGTTGTAGTTGTGGTTGTGGTTGTAGTTGCGGTTGTAGTTGTGGTTGTAGTTGTGGTTGTGGTTGTAGTTGTGGTTGTGGTTGTGGTTGCGGCGAGGGTATCTTTGAAATGCGACGGTGGCAAATATGGACACTCCCTGACGCCCATGGAAGCGTTAAAGTGTGTGAAGCCGAACTTGGACATTCCCTGGCACCCATGGTAGTGCTAAAGTGTGGCCTACGGACACTCCCTGATACCCGAGTCTGGATACTGCGTGAGGTTGCTCCGGTATTTGCATGGCGGTTTAGGTATTCAAAGTGTGAGGCAATGGACACTCCCTGGTACCCCGGACCAAAGTGTGAGGCAAACTGGACACTCCCTGGCGCCCCGTTGCTAAAGTGTGGCTATCTTAGTGTTTCAAAGATACCAGGAGTAAGATAGTGGGTTGTTGTGGCTGTCGAGAGAAAAGAGTCGGCAAGATGAGTGTGGTGCATTGTCTCATACACGAGTAACTGCTTTATGAATGAACGACTTTTAATATATTCCTTGTTGTTCTATAAAATGAATTCTTTCTACGGTTTGACTATTGATTTATACAAATTGAGAAATGGAAAAAGGTAAATGGGTATGTTTTACATTCAGAGTCATGTTTTTAATACTCACCAGCTTCTTGAAGCTGACGACGTTGATGCGTCCTGGACATTCGTGTTCAGGCTTTTCAGGTTATGATCAGGAAGGACCTTATGACTATGCTAATTGAGAACGGCTGCCCTCGGATGAGAAACTGTTTGCTTAATTATGCTTTAAGTTTACCTGTTTTAAGTTATGGACCGTTTTGTATTAAGGATGATTGTAATAGACATTAAGTTATTATTTTTGTTTTAAGGCGGTCTGTGCCTTTAGATAACCCGTGCTGTAATATTGTTTAAGTTAGAAAAATTTTGTAAGCCTTGATTGCTCTGCTCTGATTATTGTTTATTGTTGTTCGACGTTTGGGACGGAATCGATCCTTCAAACTGTCGCGACCTACGGGTCCATAAAGAAAATTAAACGCTTTCCTTATTTATGCTACATCGGGGCGTGACATCAGTAGTGGTGGAGAGGTTATGAGTGCTGATGAAAAGTAAGAAGAAAATGGAGAAAGGGAGAGGTTGAAATAGAGAGGCATCTAAAAGAGACGTTTCAATATCTACCTAGAATAGGAAAAGATAGCGACGTTTCAAACTTTCAAGAGAGAAGATCGAGAAAAATCGAAAGAATGAAAGCTGAAAAACGGATCAAAGAAGGAAAGCTTGCCTGTGCAAGGAAAGGTTATTGATGTGGTGGGCTGTGGATTTGTTTTGAAATATATATATATACAAGATTTTAAAAAAAAAAATGGAGAATTTAGGAAATGCTACATGGGAAAAAAGAAATCATACAAAATGCCAACCTAAACAGTTTTCAGTTTATAAAATTGTTTGGGAAAAAGTTCTTTTCTTTTCCTTTGGTTTATGTTAAACAGTTTTCTTTATTAAAAACTATTTTCCCCCTATATGGAGCCTTTTTTTTAATCACTTCATCAAAACTGTGATTATTTTAATTGTTGAAACAAAACTGTTTTAAACGTTTTTTCCCCTTCAAACAAAACTGAATTTATTCTAAACCAGAATATATTAGGTATAAATGTACTCTCACATGGGGAAGATGAATCTCAGAATAGTCATAAGGATTTTTCCCAAAACAACAAATTCCTTCCATAATCTAGAGAGCTAAAACAGTCGTTGTCTTGGGTCAAGACACCTAATAATCAAACCCTTGTATTGCATTTGATCACAAATTTTACTCCCACACCACAGTAGAGGAGGCATCATTATTTAAACAGCAAAGGGGGAAAAAACTCAAGAAGCAACAACAATGACAATCGTAAATTTGTAAGCAGGAACTTAAAAACCATAACCAAATTGCCAAAATACAAAGTTAGTGTTTTTTTTTTCCATAAATAAAAACAAAAGAACAATCAAACAGAAGCCACCCAAGCTCTCAAAACTGGCCCAACAACATATTAGAAAAATGAGGCCAAACCACAAACACTTGGCATGCATACTGTACTCCACAAACAATCCAACCTATAGACATATTCTAATTCAAAAGCATATTGTAACCACATCACATTTTACTCAGAATCCAACAATGGATGCATAAATAAAAGTCTGTCAATACCTAGGAGAAACACCAATTGAAGTTCTACCACGCTGCTGGGTTGAAGGGATTGAATATGAATCGCCAAACAATTACCTAAAAAACACATTGCAGACCAAGAATCTGTTACAAATTTAATTTTCAATTATATAAGGTGGGAAAGCTAAAACAGTTTTGGAGGAATACCATACCGTATACCCAGCAATCAGGCATTTGAAAATTGCTTGGAGAAAAATGAGGTTGAAGGGATATATATATATATATATATATATGGGCAGTTGGACATACAGGAAGAAGGAGATAGACTGAGAGTTCTTTATGGCGCCATTATTCAATGGGTTCAATGGATTTGGGAGCAGAAGAAACATTGGCTATTGGAGAGTGGGTATTCAATGTTTAGGAGTGAGAATGTGATAGGTTTGGTACTGTAAATGCACAATGAAGAAGACGTTGGAACAGGTTTTGAAGAGGCAGAAGTGATAAAAACGAAGGTTTCACCAAAAAAAAAAAAAAAAAAAAAAGAGTAAGTCACGTGGCAGGGTTCATAGAAGGGGAAATAGTCTTATTTTTAAGGGTTAATTACAGAAACACCCCCTGTGGTTAGGCTTTTTATCAGTTACCCCCTATACTTTAAATTTTATCATTAATACCCCCTGTAGTTTGGACTAAAGTGAAATGATCACTTTTTCTGTTAAAGTTAACGGAAAATGGGTAAAAATACGAAATTACTCATATTATATGCTAATAAGAACACTCTTATATGCTTAAATGTTTATTTAGGCATATGTGGTATACTATTATATTATTTTGATATTATATTTGTTGTTAGAGACCATTCTGTAGTCACTTTGAGGTACATTTATGAGAGCAAATTTATTTAATTTTTTATTTAATTTTTGATCTACCCTTGGACACACACACACACACACAGTCTTGGCGATATGTTATTTTTTTTATCTACTCTTAGACACACACAATCTTGGTGATATGTTAGTTTTTTTTTAAATCTACTCTTGACCATATACACAGTGAAATCCAGTGTAGTGATGTACTAAGATCTAAAAAAAAATTTATCCCCAAAATTTTTTGTGTGTGTGTGTCAAATTCGCTCTCACAAAGGTACCCCTAAGTGACCACATTATGGTCTTTAACAACAAATGTAATATCAAATTAATATAATAATGTACCACTTATACCTAAATAAACATTTAAGCATATAAGGGTGTTATTATTAACATGTAATAGGGGTGATTTTGTACTTTTATTAATTTTCTGTTAACTTTAACGGAAAAAGGGACTGTTTCATTTTAGTCCAAACCATAGAGACATTAGTGATAAAATTTAAAATACAGAAAACATTTGATAAAAAACCTAACCACATGGGGTATATCTGTAATTAACCATATTTTTAATTATAGTAATAGATTTGGCCGACTTCACTTGAGTGATCAATTCTCAGAGGCAAACAAAGATATGCCACGAGTACAGCAACAATTCCACGTGTCAACCTCCGTCCAACCTTACGTGTCAAATGTCAATCAATGAACATCTCTCTATATAGTACTTTTTTTTTTTTTAGCTAACATCTCTCTATATACCCATATAACAGACAAATTAATATTAGCAGAATCCCATATCTCTGTGTTTGATTTTCTTCAAAATTTCACCATTTTTAGTTGATTCAAGCCAAATACCCAAACCCTATTTGATTACTCTTCTGTTTTGAGTGTTCTCTTTCCTCTTTTAATTATAATTCCCTTTCTGCCTGTGTTTGAAAAAATGAGTAAACATAGAGAAGAAGAAGAAGAACAGTCCACTGCTTTTGAAATGGCTGTGGTGGTTCCAAAAAGGAACGTTAAAGAAAAAGATGATCAGTGTTGTGATTGTGTTGAGTTTCTTGTTTCTGAGTTTCAGAAAGTTGGGCTCATAGTTGATAGAGTTCTTGGCCTTCAGGATGAGTTTATCAAGGTTCAATCTTTTTAACCTTTGCCCTTTTTTATTTATTTTTTATTTTTTTTATTATTATTATATAGTTTAGACAATATTAGTCGAAATTCCTATAAAATGAAAATGCTTTTGCTCACCCAAAACCAATGCTCACACAAACATCTCATTGGCTAATGCAAAATAACATGTAAACAAAATACACATTTTAAATAAATAAGTAACTAGTTATGTGAAATTTTCAGCTAGAATGAAAGAGGATTTGACATTAGACCAAAAAAGCATATTTTATAGGTTTGATAGCATTTTCACCCAAAAACAAATGGTTTATCAATGCTCACTCAAATATTTAATTGACCAATGCAGTAGGATCAGAAAGATGTTTAATCCTGGTCCCACTGTATGATGTTTAATTGGGTCCTACTGCATTGGGTGAGCATTGGTAAACCATTTTTTTTGGGGTGAAAATGCTCTCAAACCAATAAAATATGCTTATGCTTTTTTGGTCTAATGTCAAATCCCTTTTTCATTCTAGCTGAAAATTTTACATAACTAGTTACTTATTTATTTAAAATGGGTATTTTGTTTACATGTTATTTGAAATTTGGAAATTTTAAATTTCATTTTACGTAAAATTTTGTAACAATAATGATACACACTTTTGTAACCCCACACAATTCTGATCATTGATTCCATTGAATCCCATGTGCTACGCGTGGGACTCAGGTGAAATCTATGTCAGAGTCCAATGAAATCAATGACTAGAATTTCAATAATGATAAACCCACCCCTCAACCACAACCTCAATCATCTTCAGCAAATCCTGTCCCTCGATGCCTGTGGGTCCTATGTGAAATTAATGTGGAATCCACCCGAATTAGGGGCCATCAATGGTGAGGAGGTGCTGAATGTGGTTCGGGTGTGGTTGAGGGGTGGGTGTATCATTACTCCTAGAATTTTGTGGTGTACAAAAGTGTGTATCATGACTCATTTTGTAATATAATGATTTAATAAAGTTTCACCAAGTAGGGACGAACTTTTGACTAAAATTAGAAACATGTTACCCTTTAAACTGAAATTATGCATGAGTGACTTTTTTTTTACCAAAATTTTATTTTATTTTGTTTATGTAATTATTTTTTATGAATATAATTGACCTGCCATTCAATTTGATGTACGTCTACGTTGGTGGGATTAGTGATATGCTTATGACTTCTAGAAATAAGAAGGGTAAATTATACTTTACACCCAGTTTAGATGTAATGTCATTTTGGTCCTGCAATTATAATTTTGTCAATTTAGTCCTTTCAGTTTAGGTTCAATACAGTCCATTCATAAAATTCTCTTACAAATTTTGACAAAAATAGGCCCCCCTATGCACAAGTATCATAGGGGCATAATGGTAAATTTACTAAGAGAAATTACCCTTTACACATCTATATTGAAACTAAATCTGTAAAAACAATTGTAAGAGAAATTGATGAATGGACTATGTTAAACCTAAACTGAAATTGTAAGCATCAAATTGACAAAATTGACTCTGCAGGGCCAAAATGACATTACATCCAAACTACAAGGATAAAAATGTAATTTAACCAAATAAGAATAATGATTTGATGTCAAAGGAAAACGGCTTTAAGGCGCTTTACAATCGCGCTTTCTTAGGAATATTAAGAGGTAATTCGCCCCAACCACTTTGTCCAAATGGATGCGCAAACGGGTTCCGCCTCCGACATACACTAAAGTTCATGATTTGTTTGTTCTACTGCGTTTTGTACAAATGAATTAGTAAATAGTACCGCAAAAACACCCTATGATATTGCAGGTATATCAGTACACACGAACAATGATGTACACATCAATACAAATGTTTTTATAAATCTGTCTATAAGTTGGTAGAAGAAAAGTTGAAGATATTTTTTGTGTTCTTTGTATGTGTCAATTGTTTTCAAAGGTTTTACAAAAATTGGAATGTTCTATCTATGTTAATTTAGGTAATCTCATATCTATTGGCAATAAACACAACTCTCTATACCAAGAGTTCGAATGACATTACATATATGTAAATGTATCAACATTCCTCCCAAGTTTCAGTAGGTGACTGCATAATTTTATTGTCGTTCATTTTGTTCTGAGACTATCATTAGTTGATTAGTCTTGTGGGATCAGCTAGATGATTGATTGTACAAGAACTGTATTCCTGCCTTCCCAAAAGGGAAATTGCCAAAATGAAAACCAATTAAAAAATGGTAAAAAAAAAAAAGAAAAGAAAGAACAACATTTTGATTGGGTTATTACAATTAGAGAATTTTGGGATTTAACTAGTTACTTGTTATGTGCATATTATTGTTATTGTATGTGAAATTTTTGGCCTTGTTTTTCCCTCAAAGCAAGCCCATTCTTTAGATTGCGAGTTGATGGTGATGTGGAAATTGATAGTCTTGTGGGATTTCACTTTCAAGTAACTTTCTTTCAGTTGGCAGCACCTTTGGAAACTTTGGGCAAGGCCGCAGCTGAGTTGCAAATAAATAAACAAACTCACATTGGTAAAAGATTTCACTTTTAATTCTTTTTACTTGTGCTTCTTTGATTTTGATTTCCATATATGTTCATCTCTCTCTCTCTTGATGGTGGGTGGTTGCTTTTGCTTACTTGGCAAGTAGTTAATCTTGATTTCAGGAGCGGATTTACAATTCAAGTGGGACAAGGTTGAAGCTTTTGCTAGGCAACCCGATGGTTCGTTGTTTAGTTGGTGTGAGCGCTTTCATTGTTACCAACACTTACTATACGGAATTGTGAGTTGCTTTATATTCCAACTCTCCGTTAAATTCCTATCTTTCATCTTCGACTAGCTAGATCGGTTATTTATATTTAGGCAGTCCATCTAAATAAATATTTAGTTAAATGTGGACCACATCGAATTTCTATGTATGTTTTCAAGCTTTAAGGCCTTTGGGGGAATGCTTAAAATAGATCTGGTTCAGTCCTAGTATTTCTATCTCTTTGGTGTGTATGAGAACTAAGGTTATGTTGGCTTGACAAAGAACCAGTTATAAGAGAGGTGTTAAACTGGCATGGGTCCCTGTCCAATAAGTGGACATTTTACTAAGAACTTGAATTTATAGAACTAGTTCACTTAGGACAAAAAACGGTCTTTGATTTCCCTAACAGCCCCATAGTTTCAACTTTTGTTATTATGCAACTGGATAATTTGCATTCAAACTTTGGTAGTTGTAAGCTCTATTATTTGATATCTATCCCCTTCGTCTACTTTATTTTAAGTTTTTACCAAAATTTGAACTCACTCACTCACAAGGATGTGTTATAAATGACGCAAACAACTCTAATATTGTATATATGGTTATTGCAAATTGAATTAAGTTCTATGAAGGTAGTTGCATGTGGATTGAGTGGCACTATAATCTTAGAAAGGACAGAATAGAAAAAGCAGAAATATATCTATATATATATATATGTACACTCCTTTAGATCTCACAGTAAATTAATATTATGGTGGGAAATCACAGGTGAACAATAGCCAGTCAGCTATAACTTTAAATTTTGACGGAAAAGAGGTCCATTGGGAGGTGGGGGAGTCTCTACTTCGGAAGTTGCAATCCGAGGGTATTGTTAAGGAAGTGTTTCCTTTGCATGGTATGCTTTAGCTTTCAAAAATTCAAACTTTAAAGGCAATTGCTATTGGCATCCCAAGTAGAACAACTTTTGTTTTTGCAGATGAGATAAAGAGGAAGCAACTTTTGAGAAATTGGGCACTTAACTTTTCAGGCTTCACGAAGCAACCTATCGATGAGATATATTCGTACTTTGGGGCAAAGGTGACTTTAATTATGGTGCTAGTTTCAATTACACTGAATAGATACATATATGTGTGTGTGTGTGTGTGTATAACTAAAAATGCAAAAAGTATCTAGGTGCATATATATATATATATATATACTAGTTGTATAACACGTGCGTTGCACGTGGATGGTGTAATTTTTATTTTGTGTAAAGTGACATCACACCCAAACTATAGGGGGTGTAAAGAATAATTTACCTTTTTATTTTATATCTACAGCTTACACTTAGTAATTTAATAAAACTTAATGCATGAAAGTAATAAATAAAATACATAGGAAACTAATATATGATGTTGGTTAGGTATTTTTTATTATAAAAATGTTGTTTTGCTATATGAGTTATGACTATAGGATAATGAGTAATGTTTGAGTCACACTCATCTACACCCAAAAAGCATCCACACCCTGAGGTGGACAAATGAGAAGAGAGATAGAGACTGCGGGGTCCACTTTCTCATTGGCCCACCTCAGGGTGTGGATGTTTTTTGGGTGTGAATGGGTGTGCCCCTAGCATTGTAGTATCATAATTATTCTGAGTGAAGAAGTTAAAATCCCTGTATGAGTGTGTGATCAGATATAATACTAATTCCTTTCCGGTTGAATATAAGTTGCCCTTTCAGGTTAATTCTCAAAATTCTAAGGGGGGCCTGGCCCCACCCTTGACCCTTAGTTCCTCTGCCCCTACACATGCACGTGTACTTAATACTCACTTATGATAACACAACTTTGAAACATTCCAACAAAGTATTAAAATTGAAAATGGTTATTCTTTATGCGATTACTCATGAGTTGAGAAAACTACATGTATTATTCTTTTAATATTGTTTATTCTCGCTTTTTAATTTTTCGTTTCAAATAATTAATTAATTAATAAATACTTTAAATAATGCACTCTAAATTAATACACAATGTTGGGGATATAAGATAATTTAATCAATTTAATTGTGTAATTTTAAAGATAAATTAGTGTTAATTTTTTTTCTCCCAACACCCATTAGATTCCATTTTTGTAGTCTCACATTTAGACCTATGAAAAGAAAAATTAGTATAGTTTCATGTTTTCTCAAACTTTCATTGGGTCTCACAATTTTAGGCTTCTAGTTATCTACTTTTAATTTTTTCCTTCTGAGTTTAGTTTAAATTTGATGTCTCTTATAGGTACTTTTAACAAAAGCAATGTAGTCTTATTTTATGTTTATCCTCCTACTTCCATAAAGTCTCACTTTTTTAAAGCATTTGCACTACTATTAATTCTAAATGAAATTAGTTCTAGTTTTGTATTACTCTTCCAACTTTCTTGTATGACAATTTATTCTTGAAAAATACATTTAGTCTTTATTTCAAAATTTTCTTCTGATTCCCATTAAGTCATGCTTTTAAAAGTCTTATGACTATTTCTTTTACCTTCAGTCTTAGCATTTATATATATATATATATAAACAATTAACAGTAAAGAACAAATAAGAGTATAGTATAATTGATGAGATACTATAGTTAAATAAATATATGATTATAAGACAATGGACAAAGTACAATTATCAAATATCAAGTGTACTTAATATAAAGTTATAAACAATCAATAGATGAACAAACATGTCTAGTCTTTCTCCATTGTCCACCTTAAAAAAAAAAAAAAAAAGAGCACACCAACCGTGAATTAATAGTCCAATATATACTATAAGAATAAGGATGTATTGCAAATCATGGATTTTACCACAAAGGAAAAATAATGAGAAAGACTACAGGAACTTGGTGAGAAGAATGTTACTTTCACTTTTGTTAAAAGTCTAATCCATATATAAACATTACCCTGAGGAAAAAAAAAAAAAAAAGGACTCTCATAAATGGACTAAAAAAAAAGGCCCCTCCATTACATAAGTCGAGTTTTCGATCCCCATCCTTTTCCCCTTCTGCTAAAAAATATACTCAACTCGTGTTTATTGTGTGTCTTTCAGTTATAAATATAGGTATATGCCTGTGATAAAGAATGTGTGAGAATTGATTGAAAAATACGTATGTAGCGTTTAGGCTCTTTGTATTATGGCTGTAGGCCTAAGTGACCGAGCCACATATATATTGTATAGTCTTTGTTCGAATTTTCCTCTCATTATTCGGGGGTAGTAGGGGAGTCTAGGTAACATAGCTAAAAAGTTACAGGCAACATTAAAATCTGGACACTAATGTAATTTTGTCGAGGATAGCAAGCCCTTATGTATGTAGAGATACATATACGTTCTTAATTAAACAAAATCATATTCATTCTCTTTGGTATGATATTGTAACATTTATTGCAGAGTGCAACCTATTATACTTTCCTTGGGATGTATACAAAGTGGAAGTTGTTTCCAGCTGCCCTTGGGATTACTTTGCACTTGGCTGATTTCGGGTGCGCCATGTCACCTTTTTTATATTTTTTATTTATAGCATATAGGGTTAATTACACAAACCTCCCTTGAGGTTTGCCTTAATTGCACGGATCTCTCTTGCATTTTGAGAAATTACACGGACCTCCCTTGAGGTTTAGGTTGAGATACACTCACCTCCCCTCCGTTAGTAGATCATCTACCCCCTGATGGAAATTGACGATGTAAGTAATTTCTAATTCCCTAATGCCAAAAATATCATTGCTTAACCGAGTAAAAATAGGAATAATTATAAAAACTTCCCTTGAGATATGGCCTAGTTAAACGGACCTCCCTCCATACAAAAATGCTTTTTTGTTAAATTTCTTTTCTTCTCCCTTGTTCCGTCTCTCAACAAAAATTAATTTTTTCCAAAATTTAGTATCATCTCACTTATTTTTCAAAATGACTATATTGCCCTTACTATTTTTCACAGTCCCTTCAATTTTTCATAAAGCACATAAAGTCCGTTCCAACAAACCAATTTGAAGATTTCCAAATTCTTTTGACCTATCATGTCCCTCATATTTATTCCATAGACCGGAGAAACTAAAAAAGTGGAAGAAATTAAACAATAAAAATAAAAAACCAAACCCAAGAAATATAAATTATTTAATTGAAGAATTCGAAGAAGTGCTTGAAGAAATTGCAGATCTTGTAACTAGAAGGAATTTGAATAAATTGAAAGATACACTTCATAGTGGTATGAATAGCTTAACCCAAACCCTTTCACATCGCAAATGCAATATTTTTTTATTTTTTATTTATTTATTTTTTTTGCGAATATAATAATACATTTGCACAAACTGTAAATTTAGTTAGGGTTTTGTGGGTTATAAGGGAGGTCCGTGTAATTTTTCAAAAAGGGTGGTCAGGGGAGGTTTGTATAATTTAATGTAGGGGCAGTTTAGTACTTTCATTTATTCCATCATGGACGTTAAAGAAACGGTATCGAGAAGAGAGGTCCGTGTAATTAAGGCAAACCTTAGGGGAGGTTTGTGTAATTAACCCTAGCATATATTATATCGAATCAGGCAGTTTTGCATGTACATCAGTTCTGCGTTTGCTTGTTTTCTTCAGATCGTTGCAGTTATGGACGCTCCCCCTTTTCTTCATTAGTATAGTCTCATGGGCTGTGTTGTTTTTTCAATTCTGGAAGCGTAAAAACTCTGCCCTGCTAGCCAGGTGACGTGATTGTTGATGTTACTCTTTTTTTTTTTTTTGTTCCGTATTCTATGCAATAATATTGAATTATGACAGACATATCTTTGGGTGCCTTATATATGTGCAATTTACGTAGATGTATGTAACCTCCCAAACTCCGCAGTGGCAGGAGTCCCGTGTTATATGTACATATGTGCATAATAGTGAAAAAGTATATAGAGCAATGTACATCTTAGAGGTGAGTTGCGGAATATTCCAACATTTGACTTGTCTTTTGTTTTGTATTTATGCAGCTTATGTTCTTAGTTGTAGCCCACAAAAATTGTTTGCTTTCTAGGAAGCGTGGACACTTCTAAGAACCAAGAAGATAACGTGTCGTGTTCGACAAACGAACACGACACTTTGCGGGCACTTTTCTTGCATTGTCAAAGTGCAATTTCTTTAAGATTTGCCGCGTCGACGTGTCCGCGCTTCATTGTCTGTTTTTGTGATGTAGGTTTAGGCTATTGACTTGCTAGTAAATTCTATTGTTATTCTATGCAATTGTATATATGGCCTTTGCTTATATGTGCAAAAGTATTTGAGATCAAACCACTTGAATCTAGTTAGGTCTGTTTGGGTTAGCTGAAAAATAGAAATTAAGTGATGAATTGCGGATTTAGTGAAGAAAAAAAAAGTGATTATTTGTAAAATGGAAGTGTTGGGTTAGCTTAAGATTTCAGCACTTAAACAAACTAGCTAAAAACCAGTGAAAAAAGTAGCTGGGTTTTTTTTTTTCAAACAATCACTAATTTCACTTTTAAGTTGTTAAAAGACAAAAATGCCTGAAAACAAAATAGTTGAATAATATTTACATGATGTCCTTTTTTGTCATTTTTGAACTCACTTTTTTTCAGCTTATTTGCCATACACACGTGTTTTTTAAGTGATGAATATTTCAGGCTTTCAGCTAACCCAAATACCTAACAACTTAATATTTCATCACATAAAATTTCAACACTTAATGTTTCATCATTTAATATTTCAGCTAACCCAAATGGGCTCGTAGACACTAATTTGAACTGGTTATTTAACTAGGTAGGAGCATTTAAGGTTAAAAGTTATCTTTTAGTGTGTCTAGTGATACGTTGTGTGGAGCTATATAATACTTTACAATATGTCCCAGTGTCGCGGGGTTCGGTAATTGTGTGCCCCCGAGGTAAATTTTTTTGAGGGCTATTTTTGTAATTTGTGCACTCCCTACCTTTATGTTGTATGTATGGGCGGTTGAATTTCTTTGAGTGATACTTTTGTAATTTGCACTCTTACTCGCTATAGCAGACAACCCCCCCACCTCCCCGCCTGCTTATCACACCAATCCCCAACAATTAGGCATGTTCTGTTACAAGTCTAGTTTCGATTTCTGGTTTCGGTGTCTTTAAATTCATTTATTTTTCTTGTTACTCTTTGTTGGAGTTGTGTAGGTGGCATAAAAGTTATTCAGTTGGAACAAACCCTGGATCCAAGTTTATGGACATGGAACTCATAAAGAAATGCGGAAATAAAACAGAAGCAAAAGAAGTTTTTCAAAGAGAGGAATGGTTTGGACAATTAAAGAGATTCAGAAATGATGCTTTCACTATCGTGAGTATCGTATGTGTCCAGATGCCTTTTGAGTTCGCCTATGCTCATCTAAATGAGGTTATCCAATATGATCTTTTGAAGTAAGCAGTCAATTCACGTTGCCGTGCATTTCTTTCCTTTATGTTGGTTCTTAAGAAAGTGCAATTATTTTCACTTTTCTATGCAACTATAAGGCTCTGTTTGGTTTTGCGGATATTGGGAAGGAAAAGAAAAGGTTACGGAAAACGTTAAGGAAAACCGTTTGCGTAGTGTTTTCGTACATGGTTAAATGACAAGAATTTTTTTAAAATTTTCTTTAAAATACAATAGAAGTTGAAGAAAACAAGGCAGGGAAGTTACTTGGAGAACTTAAAATACATAATACATTTATCATAATATTGTCGTTTCCTTCCTTTTTGCCTCACCAATAATTGCATCGTAGGACACTCAAACAAGCTCTTAAGGCTCCGTTGTGCTTGTGGATTTGGAGAAGGAAATATGAATGTGTAGGAAAACTGTCCCTAGTGCTTTCCTCCATGCTAGAAAACAACTTTAGATATTAAATTTTTTCGAAGTAAAAACTTTTTTATTTTTTATTTGGCAAAGTTCGAAATAAAATTGAAACATATGAAAAGAGGAAGGGAACTGACTCACAGTTCAAAATTTATTATTTTACGCCTCTTGTTTTTCTTATTCTTTTCCTCACTCTTTTCCTTATTAACCGAAGAAAGACGAGGTTTTTTCTCAGTGTTTCCTTTTCTTTTCCCTCACTAAATTGATGAACCAAACAGAGCCTAAAAGTCTGATTGTCAATAAAAATTTCAATATTTCACGCTTGTCCCCAACTTAAGTTGTTGGTTCTGGAATTGCTCTCTAAAAATCTTTTGCCTCCTTTATTACCAAACATCCTCTTATGTTACCAACTTATCATTATTATTTTTTTTTTCCAGGTTTGTGCTGACGGCAGTGTATCTACTTGCTATACAATATCTTACAAAGCATGGTGGCAAGCTAGCGGTCAATCTTGTTAAAGATGAAAATAACAAGAACCGAGAGTACAGAGCTAACAGCCTGATTTACAAGGTGGTAGGAAGGAATTGGTACATTTGTGAAAATCCCTTGGGCTCTGTCTGGTTCATGCACTTAGGGGGGGAAAGGAAGGAATCTTTGTTTAGTTGAAATGGAAAATAAGAAGAAAAAAATTGAAGAAATGGAAGGAAAATAAAATATTGTGAGAAATAAATTAAGCGTTTTGAATTTGTGAGTCACCTCTCATCGTTTTTATACTGAGTTACAATTTTATTTTTTAAAATTTTATTTTTTAAAACACTAGGGAAAGAAAAACACAAGGGAACTAGTTTTAAGTATTTCGGTAAAAATCCCTTCTTGGTTTCCGTTTCCTTTTCTTTTCCTTCTCTAAATCCACAAACCAAAAAGAACCTTGGGATCACAGGAACTTAGTTTAAGGATTTTATTTCTTTTGCAGGTGTTTGGCCTTTACTTTATGCAGTCGAACATTGGTCTATTTTATCATGCTCTTTTGCATCGCAACTTTAAGACCCTTCGCGAAGTCTTGATTCACCGTCTTATAGTTTCTGAGGTAACGAAAGGTGGTTGATGTTTATCGATATTTCGAGGTTTGCCTTGTGTGTTTAACTATACTGTTAAATGCTTGGCAGGTGCTACAAGATCTGACGGAAAATTCTTTACCCTATCTGAAATATCACTATAGAAAATATAAGGCTGTTTGGTAAGCTTCTTTCATTCGTAGTGTTTGTTGACTCTTGGGCTATGTTTGGATCATGGTTTTAGTGATGGAAAGGAAAAGAGAGCACAGAGGAAAATTCTTTTCTTTCTTTGGTTAATAAGGGTTAAAAAAAAAAGAAATTTGAGAAGTAGTTTTTGAGAAATTTAGATTTTGTAATGTTCTCTTATTAAGCATCGAGGAAAATACAAGGGAAATAGTTTTTTTTCTCGTTTGCCTTTCCTTTCCCATTTCCTTACTTAAATCTGCAAACCAAACAGGCATTAAATTGTAGTTTATAGCGTGGTTGTGTTTTCCATACATAATATATTGCTGGAGCTCGGGCTGATGCAATATTCATGTGTCAAGGAACAAGAGCAAACGTGGCAAAGAATCAGAAAATGTGAAGGGTATCTCTAAGGTAGAGAGAGAGTACATGAAACCTACTTATTCTGCAAGTATTGGCATGGAATTTGAAGATGGGCACTTTGACGGTAATTCCAAATTTTTTTTACCTTATCAAGAAACAATAAATATGTAATTGATTGTGTGTGCGCGCGCGCGTGTTTGTCGTTTTGATTTGTCTACTACGTACATGAGGCAGCAGGGCTTTCTTCTAGTGTATCAACAAATAGTTAATTCAATCTTTCTGATGGATAATAAGATGGTCGAGTTTGAGGTTAGTTTGATTTGAGAAACTGGATTTGTGCAATGAATTTTATTCTCGGAAAATGCGTTGCTTTTAGTTCCAACTTGTACGCAGGGACGGATGTCGGAAATTGGAGTTGGTGGAGACTTGGTAAGGTGAGGAGGTAGCGGGTGTCCAGGGGTTCGGGGGCAGCGCCACTAAGGCGATTTTTTTGGACTATTTATACATAGTTTTTGGACGGATGAAGGAATTAGAAAATTTAGTACTGATTGACACCAAATATGCAATAAAATGACACATTGTTGCTACAAATTGAGACCAAAATGACACATTGTTACTACAAGTTGAGACCAATACATAGTTTTTTTTTTTTGTTAATTTGGAAGGGGGGCTTAGATGTAAAAATATAACTTTTTTAATGTATTTATGATATTTTCCAAAAAACAAGGGGGGGCTTGAGTCCCCTTTGCCTCCATGTATGTCGTCCCTGCTTGTATGCACTCAGGCGCTCACACACACACACACTCACACATAAAACCACACGGATTTTTGTTGGGATGACTGCAGCTAACATGAGAACTTTCTGCATTCCATTACCTTGAAAAATGTATTTGATTCCTTATACGATTTTGATTCACTTTATTGGAATCTCTAATTTCCAATTTCCATTGTTTGGTTGATCACACAAAACCAACTTTGCAGATTCTCTGGAGCTAGCATTGCAATATGGAAAGATCATGATGTTTGCTTGTGTTTACCCCCTTGCATTTGCCTTCACTGTGTTGGTAAACAATTTATCGCTTTTGCATTTTGCAGATACTATTTTAAGCTGCATTTCATCCTATTTCACTATAATACTCAATTGTATATTGTTGGAATGTCCCACATCGTCCATTTATCGCCCCTCTGTGCGGTATATAAGCCTTTAGTTCTCATCTCCTTAACACACGAGTTTTAAGGAGTTGAATGGGCTGGGCTTTACAAGTGGTATCAGAGCTTGGTTGGGATTGTCTTCCGGCATTCCAAGTGTCCGGCTGCTGTGGTCCTGTGGGTGTGTTGGAATGTCCCACATCGCCCATTCCTCTATGCGTTATATAAGGCTTTAGTTCCCCTCTCCTTAACACCTGGGTTTTAAGGAGTTGAATGTGCTGGGCTTTACAATATGTATATCTATATATGTTTGTGCAGAACAATCTTACAGAAATCAGAATGGATTCACTGAAGCTGCTCACCGTGTATAGACGACCGGTTCCTCGTGCTGCTGCAACAATAGGTGCTTGGCTAAACATATTTCAGGTATTTGATCTATGTGTAGACTTTGAAAGGGAAACCTAAAATCATGTCACTTAAGACATGGTTAAACTGATACATCGGCTTTTTTTCAAGAGAAACATAGTACATACACAATTATAGAGAACTTGATAACCTCCAACCCAAGTTGTTAATTCCACGTTTTGTCAAATTTGCGACTCCACCTAGGATGAATTTCATACATACAAAGTAGAAAATGCATTCTTCAAAATTTGACGTCTCTTGAGTTTTTTTTACCTGACTCATCAATCTCCATGACTTTGACTAAACCCATCTACTTTTTAACATATTTTCCAGACTCGGTGTTTGGAAAGGTCTTTTGTGAAACAAAGCTTTTGTCGTCTTTTCAAAACACTTTTCAAAACACACATTAATTTGCAGTCCCAAGCATTAAATGAAACACCCCTTGAAATCGTCTTTTCAAACGATGATTTCAAATAGAGCTTTTTTCTGAAATCGTCTTCAAAAAAGTGATGGGTTTGAGAAATAAGTTGGTGAATCCGGTCACAAAAAGTGGGGGAGATTGATGGGGATGATCTAAAATCTGACATCTCCTCCAAAGATCAAATTTGGTACTTCTTTGTTCAAGGTAGCAAATCATTGGTTGGAGTGCCAAACTAGCTTAAGACAGAAAAATATGCAGAGAAAGTCAAACTAGTTAAAAGGACAAGAAAAAATAAAAGGTGCAAATTTGCTATTTGGGTTGGGATCCCAAACTTTGAGGTAGCAAATTTCTTTTGTTGCCTCAAATGTGCTACTTGGTTAGGAGGTGGTCTTACACCCATGGTTAGGAGGATATGAGTTTCTTCTCCTCTGCTATGGGTAAAAGTTTTGTACTTCCCATAACCAGGGGCGGACTCAGGATTTTTGGTGGGGGGGGACCTAAATTATACGGGGTTTCGGGGGGCAGCGCCCCCGAGGTGAATTTTTTTAGGTCTACTTATAAACAATTATGTGAAAAATTGTAAAATTGGTTTAACACCCGTAATTTGGGGTAAATCATGTAATTTTAGGGGGCCTATTTCAAAAACGTGTAATATATTACATATAAATCTAGAATTTTCAAAAGTCCAAGGGGGCCTGTATCTTCAACCTATAAAATATTGTATGTAATTCTAAAATTTTCAAAAGTTCAGGAGGGGCCTGTGTGAATTTTAGGAGGGCCTAGTTGTAAAATTTATTAAATATTATATGTAATTATGTAATTTTCAAAAGTTCAGGGGGGGCCTGTGCCACCCCTGAGTTATACCTCAGTCCGCCACTGCCCATAACTTTCTGGAAAACCAAATTAAAATGCTTGTTACCAAATTTCTAGCATCAAATAAAATTAAATCAAAAGGTGTTAAAATATCATGACACTCTACCATGCATTCATTTTTCATGCTTATGGCTAATTATGATGTACTTTTATGGAATTTTGGTAAAAAGATTAATCGAGTTTAAAGGACAACCCGTTTTTAGTTTTGGTCAAAAGTACTTGATTAATCAATCCGGCCGAGAACTACTTATGTGGAAATTTTATATTTCAGATGACTATTTTCTGTCGAGGGATTTTTTACTAAAATAAAAATACGGGTTTGACCTAAGACCAAAAGAGTCTATTTAAGAGAACTTTTAACTAAAATCTCCTTCATTATAATGTCTTGTTCATAACCATGGTACTTAGACGGGGCTATTTTTTGGATTTCAGTTTCTGACAGTTTTGTCTATATGCACAAACTGCGCGCTTTTAGTCCGCTTATATGATCAGGAAGGGAAATGGAAAATTCATCCAGGACTTGCAGCAATCCTCATCATGGAACATGTTCTCTTGCTCGTTAAGTTTGGATTCTCTCGCATTGTTCCAGAGGTGACCTTCTATTACTCCCTCTGTCCCAATTTAAGAGTCATTTATTTGGGCGTCCCATTTTAAGAGTCCTCTTTGAAAAAAAAAGTCAATGTACACTTTCCACCTTTACCCTTTGTTGTACGAATCTCTCACTTTTCATTTAACGTGACACTGAAATTCTAAGCTCAAAAGGAGGACAATAAGAGAGTTGAAAAAGTTCACAACAGATCTTTAAATAGTTGGAATTCCAATAAGGGTCCCTTAATTTGGGACGGAGGAAGTAATTTTTTGTTGCATAAAGGGCTTGTGTGCTAATTATTTGTTCCGCTATCATAGTTTCTAATGGCTAGAGAATATTTTTCTTGAATAGTAGTAAGGGTGTGTTGGAATTACATTTTCGGAACACATTCTTGTTAATTATAACTGCATTATCCTCTTTATGTTCAACTTACTTTTAATGATGTAGTTCAATACACTATTTTTTTTCTAACGAAAAACTAGTATTATTACTTCAGCGTTTTAAGTCAGGAGACGGGTTGTGCATACAAGGACGCGAGTGGGAGATTGCTCCTCAACTGTCACTTTACGTTGTTTTTTGTTTTCTTTACCCTTTTTTTTTTTTCATTTCTCCTCTATTTGTACTACGAGAAAAAGTCATTTCCGTTCCAAATGCAGCATAATGTAGAAACCCCTAATACATAAAAGTGAAGTTTATTAATTATTTTGCTCCTTCACTAGGAACCCGATTGGGTACGAGCCAACCGCGTTAAGAATGCAGTGCAAGCGCAGGACATGTGTTCAAAGCAGCTCTTGGGGAACATTTCCGGCAGTAGTGAGGCGGCGGTTGATGAGTTCAAAAAGACTCGATGAAGAGAGAGAGAGAGAGAGAGAGAGAGAGAGAGAGAGAGAGAGAGAGAGAGGTATGTGAACACTTTGTATGTGATTTGAGGTTTTTGTGTACAGAATTTTGTGTTTATGCTTAATCTGGTGTTGTATGAGTGCAAATCACTGTAAAGGTCTCTAGTCAGTAATTTTGAGTTTAAGAACCGGTTTTCGTAGTTTTGGTAGATGTATTAAAGGTCTCTTGTCAGTAATATTTAACTAATTAGGTCCACAGAGTTTTTCAGCAACTTCTAATGTCCTCAACATTTTTTTGATAAAAAATCTCGTTGTACCTATCACGCTGACATTAGCAATCAAATTTTTTTTTTTTTAAAGAATGATTCCAAAAATTCAGAGACATTTTGGGAGAAATGTTTGAAATTGAGTAATTCAAATACATTCTATGAAAAAAGTCTCCAAAATATTACTGTAAATGATTCTGAATATGAAGATTTAGAGACATTTCAAAATTGACGCAGGGAAAAAAAATTCAAAATTATCTTCTTTTTTTTTTTTTTCTTCTTCTTTACTTCTTTATTTAAAAAAAAAAAAAAAGAAAAAGATTTGTAGCTGATAGCTGTGCGAGAGGTAAAATGGGAGTGTAATTTCATCTACAAACATGAATAATAAAAAATGAGGGACTTTAGCCCAAAAAAAAAAAAAAAAAGAGAAAAAGAGGGGTCATTTTGGTTTAGAAGAATTTTGGGTTGTCTTTTCAGCCTTACTAACCCGATCTCAAGAATTTTAGGCCAATTTTTCCTTCTTTTCTAGAGAATTATTGCGAAAAGGAAAATAAAGAATGTAGAGGAATCTAAAACAAGAAACATACGACAACGAGGAGAACACCTGTAGGTTTTATTTTAGGTATATGATATAGTTGTGAATTAATTGATAAATTAATAATACATATCATATATTGTCCAAAATAATCAAGGTAAGTATTAATATATACAGTCAGGCTCTAAAGAGGGTGTTCTCTCTTTATTAAAGAGAGGGCTGCCGTCGTATCGTATTTTTATTAATGAGAGTTTTGTTATTTTACAGTTTTTAAACACGATCTGACGGTCAAAACAGAGGCTCTCTCTTTAATAAAGAGAGGGAGCCCTCTTTAGATAATCTTTGTTAATATATATATATATATATATTAATTATAATAAGGGATACTTAATTAGTAGTCTATTATAGCAACCCTTTTTAGAAATAGGTCCCTAGTTGAACACATCTATGAAATAGTCTCACATCTTAAATAGACTGAACTACCCTTCCATATAATAGCATATTTAAAAAATAATAGTACATTTAAAAAATAATAATGATTTGCATTTAAAACCCATCAAATCTGCGCGATAATGTAGGAGTTCAAAATACAAACCAAATTTATCACCAAAATATTATCATCAAATGAGAAATGCCTAATATTCTCATCGTCCCAACAAAAAATTCTCTCCAAAACAACTCACTCCGAAAGCTTTGAAAATCTCAAAACATCTGTGATTCTCTGCAATTCATGGGAATTTCTCGAGGATTTTGAAGCGGCCATTGACAAACTTGGGGTTTCTGCGAGATTTCAGATCATCAACGGGGAAAAAAGGTGAGAAGATTTATCAAAAGTATTAATAATCGCTAAAAAAGTGAGAAATTTGTTTTAAAGTGCATATAAATCAACATATGGTTTTTTCGTCTCCAAAGGATCAGGAATCAATGTTACCAGGAGCCTTGGCCGAAACACCTTCAAGTGATGGGACAGGAAAATCGTTTTTCGAAGAAGATAGCACTGATACCAGTAACCCAGAGAACCTTGAATGTGACAATGCCTTCTATTCAATCATCACATCAAGTTTGGAAAAGGAAGCGAAGAGATCGTGTTGTCGCCGCAGCCGATGGAGGTCGATCGATTAGATTGGCGGTTGCACCTAGCAGTTACAATTTATCTATTTTTTTCAATCCCTTTTTTCCCTTCTTCCCATTAATTGTAATTTTTTTGTTGATATTCCAAAAATCTGAATTTGTAAAACTTCTTACAAAAAGGTGAGAAATTTCTTTTTGAAAGAACCAAAAAAAAAAAAAAAAAGGTGAGAAATTTCTCACTTGTATAGACTATAAGAAATTACTTCCACATTGTATGTAGATTAAATTAGTGAGAATTTTTTTTCACTTGTATAGACTGTAATCAATAGATCATTTCTTATGTAAATGAAGTAGCAAATAGACTGTAATTAAATTAGTAAGAAATTTTTTCACCTTCGCAATGAGAAAACATACTCTTAACAAAACTAGATTAATTTATCACACTTGTAAAAATCAGTGACAAATTTATCACATAGTAATTATGCAATGTATAAGTTTGGTATACTATATACAATCACAAAATTCTCAAAGGTTAACAAGTGCATGAGAAATTTATTGCCTTCGCAAAACTAGATTAATTTATCACATTTGTAAATATCAGTGACAAATTTATCACAATACTTATGCAATGTATAAGTTTGGTATACTTTACAGTTAGAACCTTTAGAATCTAAGAATTTTAAATTATGATTATCCTATATCAAGATACGTTGAATTTAATATCACATTTAAAACATCACACAATCCCCTACCACGATTTTAGGGATCGATAACTCCCATAACGCCTCCACTTCTCCATTAAAAGATAATGGCTAAAAATAAAACAAATTCAAAATTAACTTCTATTTAAAAACAAGGGTATAATGGTAATAAATAAAATTCAAAAATTAGGGAAAGAACTAATTCCTAATCTGTACACCAATTAAGGGATTAATTTCATAACTACCAAATTTAATTGGACTCAATATAGAATAACAGCAATTTACGGGACTAAACAATATGTTTCTATAACAATAATACTCCGTACATCATTATCCAAAATTGACCATACTATATATGCTTTGTTCTCGAATGAAAGTTGAAACACCAGATTCTTCGCAAGATGAATAGCACTTTGATTTACCTTTTTCTTTCAAGAACTCTCGTAGCCGAATCATCTCGTTTGCCTCAATGTAATACATGTACTCGGAAAAGAAGGCTAATGTGGGTATCAATACGTGTTAATTAATGATAATAAGAGTATAAGATGGGTTAAGGTGGGGATATGAACCCACGGGTGAAAAGATGTTCAAATGCGAACACGAATGAAAGTTATGTGATAGGTAGAACTGCTATAAAAGTGGGGCCCAATGAGGGTTTAGTTAATATAGTTTGCATTTAGATGCCATTATATATTTATATGACTACTTGTTTAAATGTTTAAAGATAATATTATGTCTTATGATAGTTAAAAGGGACCAGTTTGGGTACCCATGTGAGGACGTTTATGAATATGGTTCATAATTGGTAGGTTTAATAGCAACCTCACAATATATGTTGAACCACGTTTGGGATGCACGCGGAACATAGATTAAACACATTTAGAAATTGTGGGTGGTTAACATAATTAACTTGGGGTTTCATAATAAAGCTTAATAAAAGTTGGGGGAGGTAAACTGAAATAATGAAAAATTATGCCAATTCATATGCATGTGTGATGTGTGCATATGTGTCTCATGGGGGTAAAACATAGCTAGGTTTTACGAAAATTAGAGAATTGAGAGCTCTCGAGATTGACAATGGAGTTCCGACGACGTTTTCTTGTCGTTCCTTCGCCGTTTGACATAGGAATTGCGAATCGAGACCATATTTGGACTCGTGGAGGAGGTAAGAGGATCACATGCACGTCCTTTGTTTTCATTTTCGGTAACATTTTTCCGACGACCGTTCTTGGTTGCTAACTTTCAGTGTATCAAAACTATGTTGGATTATCACCGGTTAGGATTTGAGGTGGAATTTGCAAGAGGTTGGGATATTCTAGGCTTAATTTGTTTATAATCCAAAGAGGTGAGGTTCTAATCCCAAAATTTGGTGTTTAGATATGTTGATGTGATAATTGTTATCTTAGAATGCTTAACTCATGAATTTGTAGCTAAGCTTGTGATAATTTTGTGTAAAAGCATGTTAATGGTACTGTGAAAGTTGACATGCTTATATGCTGAGTTGATTATATGCTTATGTGGATCAAAGGGAAGTGAAGTAGTGGCCACCATTTATAGGTCCCATATGTAAGGGATAGGAAGTTCTCAAGAGAAGGGCGTGGTGACGACAGTGAAATGACGGTGATGCCTTCGGGGTCACATGAGTGTGTAATACGTTATATGCGTCCAAAAGTGAGAAAGATCTGGGGTGAAAAGGACCCGGGGGTGGTGGCTGGAGTTACTTGACTTTCCGGAGATCATTTAGTTGATGTTTATGATGATTGTTGCATTTACATATTAAGCATTCCAATAGCATAATTAGTTCTCTCACTAAGTAAAAGCTTAAACAAATATTATTTTCTGTGCAGTTATTGAATAACCACCGCATGTACGGAATGGGAAGAGCAGAGGAAATGACCGGTACGACGAATTTGGGCATGAGAGTTGTGAATGTGTGGATATGTTCATAGACTTGGGTGTTTTGGCTTCCTAATGTAACTCTTGTAATGAAGGGATTTAAACAACTTATGTTTTTGGGAATGTTGTAATATGTAAGTTGGATTTAGTTTTAGTTATGCCTTATGATGTGAGTTTCACTTGCAAGTCACAAGTCATGTGTGTTGGAAGACACTTGGACAAGTTAGAGTAGTTTTTATTGTAAACTAACTTAGTTTTCCTTATGTTGGATGTTTATGTTTATAAAGGGTAAAATTGTGAATTTGATGCATGTTTGTGCTCCTGGTTGGAGCATTATGAGTTTTGTGTGTGTTAATAGCTAATCAAGTGTTTGAAAATGACTTTGGAAACTTACATGATGTTTGGTGGAGTCTTGGTATCAATGAATGGAACTTGGGAATGTTTTAGAACTTGCAAAATAGAGTTTTTAATAGCAAGAATTGATTCTGTAGAATTGGGCTTGAGCGCAAACTTAGCAGAATGTTTGCTGCCTTCTTTGTGCTCGAGCACAATATTTGGGCTTGAGTACGATCTAAACATAATCAAATCCATGATTTAAATGAGCATAATTTGGTCTAGGGAGTTCGCATTCACGCGCCGTTTTCAACGTTGGATTCCTGATTTGAAAAGCTATTTTTTGAGATGAAAATCCGACAAAATTTTCAAAATGACCATTTTATCGTTGAGCTTAATTATATGTAAATGAGCTTTATTAAGAGTTTAAAAGAGAGTTCAAACTTGCTTTATGTTATATGTACTGGAAACATGCCTTGGTAATTAGTATGGTTTTGGTGTGTTGACATTGTTACACTTGTCCTAAGTTGCCCGAGGTTGGTTGGGGTGTGACACTCAATCAGTGGAACAATATAATTTTAGGGCCTGTTTGCACATCCATTGATTTGAATGGGACCATTTACAATCTCTAAAGCATTTTAACATAGAAACTAATCAACTCGAATTTGTTTATTTTGGAAAATGAAGAAGTAAAATATGTTTTTTCACAAATGATCATTCTTTTCTTTCTTTTTTTAAATGATGCAGGTGATGTGTTTACAACATTTACTCTTGGCTTCCTCTAACAACATTCTTTCTTTAATAAGGTTTCAAAATATATTGATCACATATTAATTTATTTGTAATATTTATTTATGGGGGCTTTAGGAAAAGTTTTTAGACCCAAACACACCTATATAAAATTCATGCATGTTATGTTTAACTCATTAGGTCCTTTGCACACAGTTTGGTCAAAAATACCATTTCATGCCTTCAAACCTTCAAATTGTAATAACTTTTTATCGATAAGTCTGTTTTTTTTTCTAAACTTTGATGTCTTGAAGGGAAAAAAAAAACTAGGACTATCAACTGATATCAATATTGACTATGAAATCATCGAAGGGAGAAAAAAAAATATAAACTAAAACGTTTTTTTTTTTGCATGAATCTAAAAAAATATACTTCTTTTGTAAAATTAGCATCCATAGGTATGTAGATCTCTAACTATATATATGAAATAAAAAAAATCCAAACAATGCCAAAGAGTGAGAAAAGACATTAATCCTTTAATTCAAACAGATCAAATTATTTGTTTGTAAACAGATAATATTATTTGTTGAAATAGATAAAAGCTCAAAATGAGGCTCCAAAATATCTATTTTTGCATAATTTCCAAGTCCAATGTGATCTTGAAAAAGTGGACGAAATCAAAAAAGAAAAAGAAAAATCCCCCAAAAGGCTAAAAATGTGAAAGTTATGGCCATCTAAAGTTGACATTTAAACAGGTAAGGCTTAATTACAAAGTATGCCCTGAAGTTTGGTTCCTATCTCATTTTAGTCCCTATAGTTTCAATTGCATCAATTTGGTCCCTGAAATTTTTTAAATAGAAGCAATGTGGTCGAAATGTCCAATTTTGTGCGAACGGTTGACGGAATTTACTCACGTTCTATGTACTATCACGCCTTTTATGGGCAAAAATAGAACATCACCAATCTCCCCACCCACTTATATGCATAATTGTGAACAGTAGTTGGTGAATTATGTCAAATTTTCTTACAGAATGGGATATTTGGACCATATTGCATCTATTTAAAAACTTCAATGACCAAATTAATACCATTAAAACTACAGGGACTAAAATGAGAATGTGACTAAACTTTAGGGGTGTATTTTGTATTTAAGCCAACATTTAATTTTCTATTTACGCTAAACAACCAACTAGAAAGTTCCATTTTTTTTTTCTTCAGAACTTCATATCCCATATGAATCTGGTTTTAAAGATTTTGATTTCACAATTCAAAAAATAAAAATTTTATGAGTAACAACTCAAACAAGTTTGAAAATTGGAAGTTATGGAATATTAAAGTTTTAAAACAAAATACTGATGATGACACTCTCAAATGGTAAAACGGTACAAATGACTAAAAATAAGAAGAAGAAAAATTGAGAAATGACTCAAATTGTTACCAAAAAAAAGTAGTAAAAGGCCTTAGCTAAAAAGGCCAAAAACATTTATTAATTGTTTTCAAAGTTTAATAGTACACCTAAACTTAAAAACGAAAGTATTAAATATCTCGGAAGTACAATACCACCTTTTTACTCCCAACTAATATTTGTTAATCACATTATATATATATATATATATATATATTCTCTTTTAGCATAAAAAAAAAAACACCCACACACACACATGATATGTATCTTTCCTGCTTTTTTTTTTTATCACTATATGTTTCCTGTTTTAGAACCTCATTGTCCTCTCAGGAGTATTTTACAAGTAAAATAAAATAAATAACCTCTATTATTAAAAAGCAAAACTGCATCCCCTATATTATTTGATAATTATAAGACCTCCATTTTGATTCTAAAATTTACTCTTTTTTTTAGGTTTAACTACAAATATACTCTTGAAGTTTGGTCATGTCTTATTTTAGTCTTTGTAATTTTTTTGTATCAATTTGGTCCTTGAAATAAATAGAAACAATATGGTCAAAATGTCCCATTTTGTCATAAAATTTGACTTAATTGACCAATTGCTTATGGCCGGCCCAAAGGGAGGGCAAAAGAGGCAATCGCCTTGGGCTACCAAAGTTCAGAAAATTTTAAGGGCTCTCATAAAATTTTCATAATTACATTTTTACATTCAGATTTTTTAGTATTTTATATTTAGGCCTCCCCAAAGCCCAATTTAGTGACATCAACTACATATATATTGATATACATGTATATAAAACTCAAAAGCAAAAAGCCCTAGAATTTTAAAAATTACACTTTTAGTGTAAGAATTTTTTGAGTTTTAGAAATAGGTCCTAGAATTTTGAAAGACACCATACAATATTTAAGTTTCACAAATAGACTCATATTATAAATAGACCCCCCAAAAAAATGGCCAATTATGTATAAGTAAACCATAAAAAAATTGCCAATTATGTATAAGTAGACCCCAAAAAAATCGCCTTGGGGGCACTGCCCTTGAACCTCCGTATAAAGGCCTCCCTTTTAGTTGTTCGCCCTGGACGTCCAAATATTCGAAACCGGCCCTGCTACTGCTACGCACAGTTACGCTAATAAGCAAGTGGGGAGATTGGTGGTGTTCCAAGTTTTGCCATAAAAACTATGACAGTGTATAGCAAGTGAGTACATTTAGTCAACTTTTCTCAAAATTATAATTTGGACCACATTGATTCTATTTGAAAACTTCGGAGACCAAATTGATACAATTGAAACTACATGGACAAAAACGAAACAGAGACCAAACTTCAGGGGTATATTTTGTTTTTAAGCCTTTTTTTTTTTTTTTCAAAACTGATTCTAAAAACTAGACTAACTAACCTCCACTAATCTGACGAGTAAATATTGGTTGTAACAGGTATACCACATCATCACTATAGAAAAACTGTTTTTGCTTATTCGGACTAAAATTCCCCTAGAAATAGTAGGGACAAATGAACAAATAAATAAATATAATTGGTTTGAAATACCACATCACCCTTACAATTGTTGCATCCAAGATTTCTTCTAGACCAAACCAAAGTAGTTGACGAGAAGTTATGTAATGAGCCCGTCACGCCACGTCAATATGATGATGTGGTATAACCTCCCCAATAAAAACGAGCCATGTGCCCACTAACACTAGGAGGTTATGACATGTGGTTGGTAGTTTTTTTTTTTTTTAAATTGATAACCACATGGCATAATCCTCTAAAAGTCGGGGGTATATGTATGGTTGAGATTTAGAGGTCATACCATGTCATCATGTAGACGTGACGCGACGGGCTCACTGAATAATTTCTCTTCTCCTAGTTGACAAAGATAAACAGATCAAAAAGTAATAAAGTGGCTAAGACCCTTGTGGTCTAGAGGCATCACTCACCCTCTCCAAGTGGGAGGTTGAGGGTTTCATTCCCCTTAGGGGGAGTGGTTTGAGGGATTTTTCCCCTCTTTGGCCCATGCTCAAGTGTGTCGTATGGGCTTGCTTTCGTAGGTCCTAGTTCATGTGGTTTACATGGGTGCGTGTGTTCTTGCATACAGTCAAAATATATATATTATATAATAAAGTGGGAAAAAAAAGAAGAAAAAAAAGAAGGAAATAGAGAATAAATAGGGAATCCAAATGCAAATAGGAAACAAGGGCAGACTCCGATATATATATATATATATATATTTATATATATAAAACAAGCTCTCCAAGTCCATCACTCTCTCTCTCTCTCTAAATCTCTACACTTATCATAACCTCTGTCTCTCTCTCATCACTCGCAGGTTCGTCTTCTATTTGTAAAAGTGTGAAGCAATTAAGATGGGAGACTTGGAAGCATCTGACTATACAGTGGTGGTTTATTTCTCTGTAGTATTTGGTTTGCCTGCCCTTATTATGGTAGTAAATATATTTCTCAAGTACTGTCGTCTTCCACAAAAAGAGGAAGATACTAATATTACGCCCCAGCCAACACGTCCACTAGTTTATTTCGACGTCGAAAGACGTGCTCAAGAAATCAGTGTCAGCACTAGGGGTGTGCATGGTCCGGGTCCGGATCGGTCCGAGTTCAACATCGGAAGGTGTGCTCAAGAAAACAATGACAGCACTAGGGTGGGTGTGCATGCTCCAGGTCCGTCCGGGTCCAATTTCGACATCGAAAGAGGTGACCAAGAAATCAATGATGACAACACTAGGGCTGTGCATGGTCCGGGTCCGGATCAATCCGGGTTTGACATCGAAAGACGTGCTCTAGAAAACATTGACAGCACTAGGGGTGTGCATGCTATAGGTCCGGGTCCAATTTCGACATCGAAAGAGGTGACCAAGAAATCAATGATGACACTAGGGTTGTGCATGGTCCGGGTCGATTTGGGTCTGACCCATGCCCAGCAGAACCCGGTCAACACGTGACAGAATCCCGCATTTCATGCCTGCTTCAACCTGATTGAGTCGGAACCGGTCAATGTTTTGAGGAGCTTGATATAGAGTCTCTTTTGTTTAGGCCAACACTTTTGTTAATGTTAGAGGCTGTGAAACCAATTTGGGTATTTCACCAAAAAAAATTTTGGGGTCCTTTAGTAATAATTTTTTGCTTTGATTTTTTGGTTCAAGTCCTTTTGTGTAATATATACAATGTAGTGGGTTATTTTTTTTATTAAAACAAATAGCACGATTTCTACTAAACTGGCATGTATCCCTAATCTATGCAGATAGGGGCCAGTCCTAAGATTGGAAAATTCACATGAGGCCCTAAGCGAAAAAAAGAAAATTTTTTAGGCTTTTTTGCTCCTATTTTTTTTTTTTTATATATAATACATGTAAATATAATGCCTTATATTTTTTTGGCCCTATTTTTATATATAATACATGTATTTTGGCTAAACAATGCCTTATTCCAAGGCCAAGAAAATATTTTTAGGGGGCATTTACCAGAAAGGACCTCAGTACACCATTTATTAAGATAAAGTACAAATTAGATAGTGACTTAACAAAAAGGACAAAAGGTTGATAGCTGGTGCTCGCACGGTATAAGTGCGCGCACCATAGAATCTCCAATGAACAGCCAAAGTTTTCTCACGCGCCCCCACGCGCGTGCCCGCGCGCGCCCCAAGCCTCCCACGCGCGCGTCACTTTCTGAGGCTGCTCGCACCGTGCGAGCAGCGTACCGTATCATTTCTAATTTCGAAAAATGTTTTTTAAACTTTAAACATCCATAACTTTTGACCTACAACTCCATTTTTCGCAAATTTTATACCGTTGGAATCGTGTCGACGAGAGCTACAAAACTAGTACCACTGTTGATATGTTTTGAGAAAAAAAAATTTATGTTTTTACATACATGAATAATAAATGAAATTTCACTTGATTATACATAAAATATTAAGTGAAATTTCACTTAATTCTAGAGCTTTTAAAAGCTCTCTTAAAAAAGCCCTAAGTTCAATTTTTGCAAAGCTCATAACCTAGTTATCAAATAAATTAACATGAAATTGTGTTTTAAAAAAAGAGAAGCACCAAAATGGGGGCCAAACTAAGCCTTAATGTTCATGTACGAGTTAAGAGAAATTTCACTAAATATTCATATAGGCATAGCGATTTGTTTTTTTTTTGTTTTTTTTTTTAAACAATGCATATTTTGTTAATATAAGCAAATTTCATAATCGATTATAAAACACAATTTTTCAACCAAAACAAATGCAGGAATTCTTGTTAAAAATCGTCTTTTTTTAAAATTTATTGTTGATATGTTTTTAGAAAAAAGATTTTCATGTTTTTACATACATAAATAATAAGTGAAATTTCACTAGATATACATAAATATTAAGTGAAATTTCACTTGATATACATAAAATATTCAGTGAAATTTCACTCAATTCTAAAGCTTTTAAAAACTCTCCCCAAAAAAGCCCTAAGTTCCATTTTTGCAAAGCTCATAAACTAGTTACCAAATAAATTAACATGAAATTGTGCTTTAAAAAAGGAGAAGCACCAAAATGGGGCCAAACTAAGCCTTAATGAGGTAGCAATGGCTTTATTGCTATTCGTCTTTTTTTAATTTTTTTTTTCTCAAAACATATAAATTTGGCATACATAAATATTAAGTGAAAATTCAATAAACCCGTACATGCTTTCTTCCTGAAAAACTTGAAGTTAAACTTAACATTCGTATACTCGTTTAGTGAGATTTCACTTAGTAGGTTAAATGAAAATTCACTGACTATCCCAAAGGTCGATAGAAGTAACTCTCTAGAGTTTAAGGTATAATTTGATACTTTGTTAAAAAGTCCTCAAGTGTCAATTTAAGTAAAATTTTACTTAATATTCATATACAAGTTCAGTGAAATTTCACTTAATATTTTTATATGCCAAGTGAAATTTTACTTCTTTTTTTTTCTCTTTCATATTAAACAATGCATATTTCCTTTATAAAAAAAAAAATCAAATTTCACAAATCAATTATAAAACATAGTTTTTCAATCCAAACAAATGCAAAATTCTTGTAAAAATTCACTAAAACTCTCATTAAGAACAAAGTGAACATTCGGTTTTTTTTTCCTCACATCATATCAACTTAGCATACGTGAATATAACGTGAAAATTCAATAACTCATACATAAATATTATGTAAAAATTTTATTAGGTTCGTTTGGAGCATAATATGTAAAAATAATAATTTTTTTTCTTTTGCTCAGAAGGTATCAACAATGGTACTAGTTTTGTAGCTCTCGTCGACACGGTTCCAACGGTATAAAATTTGTAAGAAACAGAGTTGTAGATCAAAAGTTATGGAGGTTTAAAGTTTAAAAATGTATTTTCGAAATGGACATTATATGGTACAGCCACTCACACGGTGTGAGTGGCTGAAACCAAAAGGCGCGCGCGTGAGGGGCTGGGGAATATGTGAGATTTTCTGTGGTGCGTGCACTTATACCGTGTGAGCACTAACTTAGATTCCTTTTGTCCTTTTTAGAAAATGGTCAAAACAATTGGAGTTTAAAACTTAGGAGGGTTACTTGTAGGGATTTTCCAACAATTATCTATATTTTTAGGCCCTTTTTTGATCCTATTTTTATATTTAATACATGTATATACAAGACCCTATTTTTTTAGGCCATATTTTGACCCTATTTTTTTTTTATATATATATAATATATGAATTTTGGCCAAACAAGATCTTATATCAAAACCAAATAAACCCTTATTTTTTGAGATCCTAAGCAGCCGCCGCTTAGACCAAGGACCGGCCCTGACCCTCTCCCAAGTGTACCTAGGTACTCTATTCAATAACACAGGATGTCCCTACATAACTTTTTGAAGTCAGCCTAGCTATGGGGTATTAGAGCAACTCCATCCATCTTATGTATCTTTTTATGCAAAATGTATAGAAATCACTCAAAAATTATTTTTGCAGTATGAATTTTGCATAACCACTCCAATCATGGTATGCATTTTGGTTATTTATCAATACTTTATAAATTTTCATCACTATTTGGAGCTTTGGTAACCGTTTGATTTTTTTTTATAGAATGTTGATGGCCATTGGATTTGCATAGGGCTTTTGCATCATTATGCAAATTTAATAGTTTTAATAGCACTTATAAATATGCATAAACATTTTGCATAATGGTTGGAGTACCATTTTTTCACCACATTATACATATCTCACCAAAATATGTATATGCATAATGTGGTTGGAGATGCTCTTAGCAATTGTTTCCAACTATTGTTCCCCTCTTCCCAATGACAGATTCTTTCGCGTTACTCATCCGTCCTCCACTAAAAACACCACTTTCTGATCGAGTTGCATGTGTTAAGCATGCCGCCAACATATCAATGTGCGGATTTTTTGCGGCTGAAAATAATAAAAAAACAAACAGGGGCAAGAATGAGGAGAAGTTGCTGTCTTATTCTTTTATTTCCTATTAGTATTGGTATTTCCATTTGTACTTTGTTTTCTGATTGATTTAATTTGGGTTTTCTTTTATTAGTTCCTTTCTTAGTGAGAGAGCTACCTAATATATTATTGATTCGAAGGAATCAACAAAAACCAAAGAGAGAGCATCTCTTCCACACGCACACACCCCGTTTGTTATTGATTCGATGGAATCAACAAAAGTTGAAGCTAGGTGTTCAAGAAAAGTCAAAAATAAAAAAATCGACCGAACCAAACAGGCAAATATGCCAATTCACACTCCTTCTGTTAATCAACTGTTAGTCGCCCCGACAATAAAATTGATTTTTTTTTTTATTAAAATTTTCAAAATGACACTTCTACCCTTCTTAAACTTACAAAAGAGGCTGAAAATTAAAAAATAAACCCTAAAATAATTTTAATTTTCTCTATCTCTCTCTCCCTCCCTCCCTCCCTCCCCTCTCCCTCTTAAGAAACCTGTGGCCTCCACCACCCTCCTATAAATTGGAGCTAAATTGAGTATGAATCGAGCTCAACTCAGCCCAAACTCAGCTTCATGTTGAGGAATGTGTCCCAGCTCAACTCTAATCAAATCCCAAGTAAAGCATAGTTTGGGTTGGTGCGGGCTGATTGAAATCTAATTATCATGTCAAGGGAGGTAACAGTTTTTTGCCCAAAGATTTTATACTAGTTCAAGAAATCTTAGTTAATATCATTGAAAACTTAGAATCTCTATATTTCTTCTTAAGAAAAACTCTCTTTACAAGCATATGAAGAACATGAGGGACCAAAAAAAAAATTTCGCATTTATTTCCAATTTAGGGACTTAATCTTTGTTAAATTTTTGTTTCTACAGAAATGTCAAACGTTGCATGACTACATGAGAGAGAGAGAGAGAGAGAGAGAGAGAGAGAGAGAGAGAGAGAGAGAGAGAGAGAGAGGTGGGTGAAGGGAGGGAAGAGGAGTTACCCTACTCCCTCATCTTCTGCAATTCATTTGGCAAAAAGTGATTTTGGCCAATTAAATTTTTTTTTGTAATAGACAACACAATTTTTGTGATTGAATCATAACATCTGATTTGCCAACAATTTCATTTTTAGCTTATTGAGATTACAACTTAAGTCTCTTCAATTCTATTGCCATGTATTAATGTGATTAAGATTCAAGTACACAGCCAAGAAAGCACACAACACATTATAATGTGATCTGTGTAGTTATTGAATAACCACCGCATGCACGGAACGGGAATAGCAGAGGAAATGACCGGCACGACGTGTTTGGGCATGAGAGTTGTGAATATGTGATATGTTTATAAACTTGCGTGTTTTGGCTTCCTAATGTAACTCTTGTAATGAAGGAATTTAAACAACTTATGTTTTTGGGAATGTAGCAATATTTAAGTTGGATTTCGTTTAGCTATGCCTTATGATGTGAGTTGCACTTGCAAGTCACAAGTCATGTATGTTGGAAGAGACTTGGACAAGTTAGAGTAGTTTTTATTGTAAACTAACTTGGTTTTCCTTATGTTGGATGTTTATGTATATAGAAGGGTAAAAATGTGGATTTGATGCATGTTTGTGTTTCTAGTTGGAGCGTTATGAGTTTTTTGTGTGTTAATAGCTAATCAAATGTTTGAAAATGACTTTGGAAACTTACATGATATATATTTGGTGGAGTCTTGGTATCAATGAATGGAACTTTGGAATGTTTTAGAACTTGCAAAATAGAGTTTTTAGCAGCAAGAATTGATTCTGCCAAATTGGGCTCTAGCACAATATTTGTGCTTGAACACAAACTTAGTAGAATGTTTGCTGCCTTCTTTGTGCTCGAGCACAATATTTGGGCTTGAGCACAATCTGAACATAATCAAATTCATGATTTAAATGAGCATAATTTGGTCTAGGGAGTTCGTATTCACGCGCCGTTTTTCACGATGGATTCCTTATTTGAAAAGCTATCTTTTGAAATGAAAATCCGACAAAAATTTTAAAATGACCAATTTATCCTTGAGGTTAATTACATGTAAATGAGCTTTATTAAGAGTTTAAAAGAGAGTTCAAATTTGTTTTATGTTGTATGTATTGAAGACGTGCCTTGGTAATAAGTATGCTTTAATTTTTGTGTGTTGACATTGTTACACGTGTCACAAGCCGCCCGAGGCTAGTTGGGGTGTGACACTCAATCAGTGGAATAATATAATTTTAGGGCGTGTTTGCAGATCCATTAATTTGAATGGGACCATTTACAATCTATGAAGCATTTTAATATAGAAATTAATCAACTCGAATTTGTTTACTTTGGAAAATGATCGAAGTAAAATATATTTTTTCGCATATGATTATTCTTATTATTACTATTATTATTATTATTTTAAATGATGCAATTGATGTGTTTACAACATTTACTCTTGGCTTCCTCCAACAACATTCTTCCTTTAATAGGGTTTCAAAATATATTGATCACATATTAATTTATTTGTAATATTTATCTATGGGGGCTTTAGGAAAAGGTTTTTAGACCCAAACACACCTATATAAAATTCATGCTTGTTATGTTTAACTCATTAGGTCCTTTGCACGTAGTTTGGTCAAAAATATCATTTTCATGCCTTCAAACCTTCAAATTGTAATAACTTTTTATCTACAAGTCCGTTTTTTTTTCTAAACTTTGATGTCTTGAAGGTGAAAAAAAAAAAAAAAAAAAAAACTAGGACTATCAACTGATATCAATATTGACTATGAAATCATCAGAGGGAGAAAAATAATATAAACTAAAACGCATTTTTTTTGCATGAATCTAAAAAAAATATACATCTTTTGTAAAATTGACACCCATAGGTATGTAAATCTCTAAATATATATATATATATATATATGAAATAAAAAAATAAAAAATAACACATCCAAAAAATGCCAAAGAATGAGAAAAGGCATTAATCCTTTAATTCAAACAAATCAAATTATTTGTTTGTAAACAGATTATATTATTTGTTGAAACAGATAAAAGCTCAAAACGAGGCTTGAAATTATTTATTTTTGCATAATTTCCAAGTTCAATACGATCTTGAAAAAGTGGACGAAATCAAAAAAGAAAAAGAAAAATCCCCCAAAAGGCTAAAAATGTGAACATTATGACCATCTAAAGTTGACATAAACTGGTAAGGCTTAATTACAAAGTATGCCCTTGAAGTTTGGTTCCTGACTCCTTTTAGTCCCTATAGTTTCAATTGCATCAATTTGGTCCCTGAAGTTTTTTAAATAGAAGCAATTTGGTCGAAATGTCCAATTTTTTAGAACGGTTGACGGAATGTACTCACATTCTATGCACTCTCACGCCTGTTATGGGCAAAAATGGAATACCAGCAATCTCCCCACCCGCTTATCAGCAAATTGTGTACAATAATTGGTGAATTATGTTAAATTTTCTTATAGAATGGGACATTTGGACCATATTGCATCTTTTTAAAAACTTCAAGGACCATATAAATATTTTTTTAAAAAAATTAACGATTTTCATTATTTAAGCATGAATGAAAACACGAGAAAATGAGTTTTCATTCATTTTTCTTTCCCTCACTAAAATTCATGAACCAAACTGAGCCTTAAAGAAAAAGAAAGAAAGTTGAAAAATGGAAAACAATTTTTGGAGAAGTATGGATTGTATGGGAATTTTGCAGTGGTCAGCAGTTGAGGAGGGACGAGGACAATAAGAGTAATGCTTGGGAGCATACCAAATCTCACAAATACAATTTACAAAAATCAAAATGTGTTTATTTCTCTTTTTGTAGGGTCCACTAACATTATAAAGTCTAAAAAAAAAAAAAAAAAAAAAGATAAACACATTTTAATATTTATAAATTTTAGGGGGAATTATTAGAAAATCCTAAAAGTAACTCTCATAAGTTTTAAACTCCAATTTGTTTGACCATTTGTTAAAAAGGACAAAAGGAATCTAAATCAGTGCTTGTACGGTATAAATGCGCGCACCATAGAAAATTTTGTGCATGATTCAGCCTACACGCGCCCCCACGCGCGCGACCCACGCGCATCCAAGCGCGCCACGCGCGCGACTCTCTCCCCACTCTGCTCACACCATGTGAGCAATGTACCTTATCAATTTTAATTTCGAAAAATATTTTTAAACTTTAAACATCCATAACTTTTGACCTACAACTCCATTTTTTTGCAAATTTTATACCGTTGGAATCGTGTCGACGAGAGCTACAAAACTAGTACCATTGTTGATATGTTTTGAGGAAAAAAAAATTCATGTTTTTACATACATGAATAATAAGTGAAATTTCACTTGATATACATAAAATATTAAGTGAAATTTCACTCAATTCTATAGCTTTAAAAGCTCTCCTTAAAACAGTCTAAATTCAATTTTTGCAAAGCTCATAAACTAGTTACCAAATGAATTAACATGAAATTGTGCTTTAAAAAAGAAGAAGCACCAAAATGGGGGCCAAACTAAGCCTTAATGTTCATGAGTTAAGTGAAATTTCACTAAATATTCATGTTGGCATGGTGATTTTTTTTTTAAACAATACATATTTTGTTAAAATAAGCAAATTTCATAATCAATTATAAAACTCAAATTTTCAACCAAAACAAATGCAAAAATTCTTGTTAAAAATCGTCTTTTTTTTTTTAAATTTATTGTTGATATGTTTTGAGAAAAAAGATTTTCATGTTTTTACATACATAAATAATAAGTGAAATTTCACTTCATACACATAAATATTAAGTGAAATTTCACTTGATATACATAAAATATTAAGTGAAATTTCACTCAATTCTAGAGCTTTTAAAAACTCTCCCCAAAAAAGCCCTAAGTTCCATTTTTGCAAAGCTCATAAACTAGTTACCAAATGAATTAACATGAAATTGTGCTTTAAAAAAGGAGAAGCACCAAAATAGGGCCAAACTAAGCCTTAATGAGGTAGCAATGGCTTTATTGCTATTCGTCTTTTTTTAAAAAAAAATTTCTCAAAACATATAAATTTGGCATACATAATATTAAGTGAAAATTCAATGAACCCGTACATTCTTTCTTCCTGAAAAATTTGAAGTTAAACTTAACATTCGTATAATCGTTTAGTGAGATTTCACTTAGTAGGTTAAGTGAAAATTCACTAACTATCCCAAAGGTCGCTAGAAGTAACTCTCTAGAGTTTAAGGTCTAATTTGATACTTACTTTGTTAAAAAGTCCCTCAAGTGTCAATTTAAATAAAATTTCACTTAATATTCATTTACAAGTTCAGTGAAATTTCACTTAATATTCATGTACAAGTTCAGTGAAATTTCAAATAATATTCATATATGCCAAAGTGAAATTTTACTTTTTTTTTTTTCTCTTTCATATTAAACAATGCATATTTCCTTTATAAAAAAAATCAAATTTCACAAATCAATTATAAAACATAGTTTTTCAATCCAAACAAATGCAAAATTCTTGTAAAAATTCACTAAAACTCTCTTAAGAACAAAGTGAACATTCGGTTTTTTTTTCCTCACATCATATGAACTTGGTATACGTGAATATTACGTGAAAATTCAATAACCCATACACAAATATTATGTGAAAATTTTATTAGGTTCGTCTAGAGCATAACATGTAAAAATAAGAATTTTTTTCTTTTGCTCAAAATGTATCAACAATGGTACTAGTTTTGTAGCTCTCGTCGACACGGTTCCAACGGTATAAAATTTGTAAGAAACAGAGTTGTAGATCAAAAGTTATGGGGGTTTAAAGTTTTAAAAAACTTTTTTGAAATGGATATGATATGGTACAGCCACTCACACGGTGTGAGTGGCTGAAAACCAAGAACACGCGCGTGAAGGTGGATGTTCACATGGGATTTTCTATGGTACGTGCACTTATACCGTGTGAGCACTGACAAGATTCCTTTTGTCCTTTTTAAAAAATGGTCAAACTTTTTGGAGTTTTAAACTTATGAGGGTTAGTTGTAGGGATTTTTCAACAATTTTCTATAAATTTTAACATTACTCGAACATTAATGCTCTTAAGTCGAAGCTAAGTTAAAAACCAGTAAAAAATAAAAAACAGAAAGAGACTAGCAAGTCTGGCATAGCTCGGAACACGTGCGATTGTTTTCTAAACACGTGCATCGAGGAACTAAGGGCTCGTTTGGTAACATTGTCGTTTTCTGTTTTCTGTTTTTGTTTTCGTTTTTTAGAAAACGAAAATTGAAAACTCGTTTGGTAACGTTTTTGTTTTTTGTTTTTAAAAAACGTTTTCAAATTTTGGGTAAAAAATGAAAACACCAAAAAGTCGTTTTGAGTTTCCTGTTTTTGTTTTTAAAAAAAAAAAAAAAAAATCAACAATGTTACCAAACAAGTTTTCGTTTTATTTCAAAAAAAAAAAAAACCAAAACTGGTTTTCGTTTTTAAAAAACTGAAAACTGAAAACAAGAAATGTTACCATGCGAGCCCTAAGGTTTTAGTTCTAGTAAAGTACAGGGTATTATACTATTATTGCCCCGTTGACCACAGACAGCTGGGTCATTTATATAATGATAATGCTACGCACGCTAATAAACAAGTGGGGAGATTGACGGTGTTCTAAGTTTTGCCCTAAAAACTATGATAGTGTGTAGCAAGTGAATATATTCAGTCAACTTTTCTCAAAGGATTAGAATTTGGACCACACTGATTCTATTTGAAAACTTCGGAGACCAAATTAATGCAATTTGAACTACATGGACTAAAATGAAACAGAGAGTCAGAGACCAAACTTCAGGGGTATATTTTATTTTTAAGCCTTTTTTTTTCGGAACCGATTCTAAAAACAAGACTAACTAACCTCCACCAATCTCACGAGTAAATATTGGTTGTAACAGGTATACCACATCATCACTATCCATCACATCATTAATAGAAAAACTGTTCTTGTTTATGTCGATTGAAATTTCCCTAGAAATAGTGATGACAAATGGACAAATAAATAAATATGATTAGTTTGAAATACCACATCACCCTTACAACCGTTGCATCCAAAATTTATACCTGACCAAACCAAAGTTGTTGACAAAGACAAACGGATCAAAAAGTAATAAAGTGAAAAAGAAAAAAAGAAAAAAAAAAGAGGAAATAGAGAATAAATAGGGGAATCCAAATGCAAATAGGAATCCAAATGCAAATCTATTATCTATTATATATATATATATATATATAAGACAAGGCCAAAAGCCTTCTCTAAGCTATGTCAAGTGGCATCTCTTTCCTTCTCCAAATTTTCTCTGTGGCTTTTTTTTTTCCTTTTTTTTTTCCTTTGTTGGGTGATTTATATACTAAATGACTTTAATAAAACTTTTAATTTGCAACTTTTGATATCCCCAAAATATCTATTAATAGTGCATGTGGTGTAGTGTGGGAAATCTATTATAGTATATCTGTCTAAATTGCAAAGCCAAAACTCTACTCTAAGCTATGCCAAGTGGCACACCATGCAAAGGGAAAAGAGAGAAAGTTAATAAGATGTAGAAAGTTGGGTGGGTGCATTGTGAGAGGTTAACCGAATTGGAATTGGAAGAGTCTTTTTTGTGGTAAATAGCTGGAGAGAGAAGTCTTCTTAAAGTAAAAAGAGGGTGCCACATAGGATATTTGGAGGAATGAGGGGTGTGCCACTTGGCATAGCTTAGAGTAGAGTTTTGGCTTTGTAATTTAGATAGATATAATATAATAGATTTCCCACACTACACCACATGCACTATTAATAGATATTTTGGGGATATCAAAAGTTGCAAATTAAAAGTTTTATTAAAGTCATTTAGTATATAAATCACCCAACAAAGGAAAAAAAAAAGGGAAAAAAAAAAAAAAAGCCACATAGGAAATTTGGAGGAAGGAAAGGGATGCCACTTGGCATAGCTTAGAGAAGGCTTTTGGCCTTGTCTTTTATATATATATATATAGTAACAGTTTGAAGCTCCCAAAACTAGCACACTAATTACCATTTAAACCACCATTATATCTTGGAAGTTGAAGCACCTTGGAGAGAGATAGTCTTTTTATTTATTACTAATTTTTTTTTTTGAAAATAGATGAATTGGAGAGAGAAAGTCACAGACCTTTAATTCTTTTTTATCATTGTATTCTTTAATTGGAGTGTTGGGCTGTATATATATATATATATGTATAATATACATATAGCTTTATGTCTCCCTCTCTCTCTCCCCATGAAACTCATCTTTAAATCCTTATTATGCTGATATGTGTTTTTTTTTCCTGACTTTTGTAATATAGTTTGTTGCATTTTATCCATTTCATTGCCTTTGCTATTTGATAACTGTGATTATCAACTTTGCGTTATTCATTCATTTTGCAGTGAAAAGGGGATTGACTATGAAGTTCACTGATCAAAAGGTATCGTGGCTTTATTTCATATAATATTCCTTCTTCTTTTTTCTGAGGTTCTTTCTTTAATTTACTTTACAAAGTTTATGTTGTGATAATCTAAATGTGTTGGGTTACGATTACGATATTTTATTTATCCGGAGTCTCGCCGCCTCAGATGTATGCTAAGGTTAGCAGTTCTTCTAAGTATATATATATATATATATATGTATATATATCCTACATTGGAGATTTTGTAGAGAAAGACGGCAAAAAAGTTTTTGTTTCAAATTGATCACCATATATTTTTTTTTTGTTGAACTTGATCACGATATATAATATCAAAGAACATCAGCTTGAATTGGCCGGAAAGGTTAAGGGCATGTTTCGTTGTCCCTCCAAATTCAATGGTTCCATTCAAATTTTGTATAGAAGTTAAAAGATAAAATTCATCACTATGAATGGATCCATTTACAAATATGGGAGGCTTCACCATATTTCTTCTTATGAGGTAATTTCTTCATTTTTCTAGAATACCAAAATTTATGAGTGCAAGAATCATTTTTGACACAAGCACCATTTTTTCCAAATGAAACTATTCAAGTTCATCATTTTTAATGTAAATTGTGTACGAAAATATGAATAAAACTATTTGCATTCAAGGACAACCAAACAAGTCCTAAAACAAATTTTTGCAACAATAGACTTCTTAATTTTTTTTATGTATTTTTAATATTTTGATAATTCCCGTGCAATACACGGGATGTCGACTAGTAGAGAATAAATAGGGGAATCCTAATCCTCCTCCTTGATGTATATATATAAACAAGATCTCCAAGTCCATCTCTCTCTCTCTCTCTCTAAATCTCTATAATTATCATAACCTGTCTCTCTCTCATCACTCGCAGGTTCGTCTTCTTTTTGTAAAAGTGTGAAGCAATTAAAATGGAACCATCTGACTATGTAGTACTGGTGGTTTATTTCTCTGGAGCATTTGGTGTGGCTGCCCTTATTCTGGTAGTAAATAAATTTCGGAAGAACTGTCTTCCACAAAACAATGGAACAATCAGTGTCGGCACTAGGGGTGTGAATGGTCCGGGTCCGGGTCGGTCCGGGTCTTATTTTGACATCGAAAGACGTGCTCAAGAAAACAATGACAGCACTAGGGGTGTGCATGCTCCGGGTCGGTCCGGGTCCAATTTCGACATCGAAAGAGGTGACCAAGAAATCAATGATGACACTAGGGCTGCGCATGGTCGATTTGGGTCTGACCCATGCCCAGAACAAGTGACAGAATCCCGCGTTTCATGCCTGCTTCAACCCGATTGAGTCGGAACCGGCAATGTTTTGAGGAGCTTGATATAAAGTCTCTTTTGTTTAGGGCAACACTTTTGTTAATGTTAAGAGACTGTGAACCCAATTTGGGTATTTCACCAAATTTGTTTTTGGGGTCCTTCAGTAATAGTTTTTTGCTTTGATTTTTTTGTTCAAGTCCTTTTGGTGTAATATATACAATGTAGTGGGTTATTTTTTGATTAAAACAAATAGTACGATTTCCACTAAAATGGCATGTATGCCTAATCTATGCAGAGTACGTAGGTATTCTATTCAGTAACACACAGGATGTCCCTGCATAACTTCTTGAAGTCAGCCTACAGGGTATTAGCAGTTGTTTCCAACTTTTGTTCCCCTCTTTCCAATGACAGGTTCTTACGCGCTACTCACCCGTCGGCCACTAAAACCATCACTTTCTGTTTGACTTGCATGTGTTAAGCATGCCGCCAGCATATCAATGTGCGGATTTTTTGGGGCTGAAAGTAATAAAAAAAAAACAAAAAGGGGCAAGAAGGAGGATAAGTTCCTGTCTTATTCTTTTATTTCCTGTTAGAATTGGTATAGGACACACTCAAAGACACAATTTTTAGGACACAATCCTAAAGATTCTCCTATATCACTGTGGGGTCCAACGACATCACATGAGAGATATAGACACATCTTTCAAGTGTGTCTCAAAAGTTGTATCTTTGGATGTATCACAATCTTTACTCAATTGGTATTTCCATTTGTATTTTGTTGTCTGGTTGATTTATTTGGGTTTTTTTTTTATTAGTTGTCCTTTCTCAGTGAGAGAGCTACCTAATACAGTAAATTATAAATAGAGTAATGCTAGGTGTACACAAATTTTGTACACACTTTTGCACACAAATGCTTTAAATGCATGTACCTTGTGCTGTTTGAATTTTTCACATTTTTCTGTGCACCACTTACACAGCGCAGGGTACATGCATTTAAAGCATTTGTGTGCAAAAGTGTGTGCAAATTTGTGTACACCTAGCATTGCTCTTATAAATATTAAGGTTGTAACCTCTTTTGTGGGGGCACTTTTGATTGATTGGAAAAAATCAAAGAGAGCATCTCTTCCACACACACAGAGGTCGGTCCCAAGCATTTGGAGGCCCGGGATGAATTATTAAAAGGGAGGTCTCATTGTCCCCAAGGCAATTTTTTTGGGGTCTATTTATACATTATTGGCAATTTTTTTTAGGGTTTACTTATACATAATTGGTGATTTTTTTGGGGTCTACTTATAATATGAGTCTGTTTGTAAAATTTAAACATTGTACGGTATCTTCCAAAATTCTAGATGAACCTATTTCTAAAACTCAAAAAATTCTTACACGGAAAGTGTAATTTTCTTAATTCTAAGGCCTTTGTTTTTTGAGTTTTATATATACATGTATATCAATATATATATGTAGTTGATGATACTAAATTGGGTCTTGGAGAGGCTTAAATGTAAAATACTAAAAATCTCAAAATAAAAATATAATTATAAAAATTTTATAAAAACCCTCAAAATTTTGTGAACTTTGGTACGCGCACACACCTGCGTTTGTCATTGATTCAATGGAATCAACAAAAATTGAAGCTAGAGGTGTTCAAGAAGAGTCAAAAATCAAAAATCGTCTGAACCAAACCGACAATGTACCAAATGGTCGGTTTTATTAAAGGAAAACTGATGGACAGCCCCTAAACAGTTCTACCAAAACAAAAAATAAAAAGTCAATTTTAGTATGTAACACCACACACCCCTTCCCCTTTTGTTAATTAACTGTTAGTTGACCCGGTAGTAAAATTGATTTTTTTTTATTAAAATTTTCAAAATGACACTTATACCCTTTCTAAACTTACAAAAGAGGAAAATAATATTTTCTCTCTCTCTCTCTCTCTCTCTCTCTCTCTCTCTCTCTCTCTCTTAAGAAACCTGTGGCCTCCACCACCCTCCCACAAATTGGAGCTAAATTCAGAATGAATCGAGCTCAACTCAGCCCAAACTCAGCTTCATGTTGAGGAATGTTTCCCAGCTCAACTCTAATCAAATCCCAAGTAAAGCATATTTTGGGTTGGTGGGGGCTGATTGAAATCTAATTATCATGTCAATGACACACACTCCATATTTTGGGTTGGTGCGGGCTGATTGAAATCTAATTATCATGTCAAGGGAGGTAACAGTATTTTACCCAAAGATTTTATACTAGTTCAAGAAATCTGAGTTAATAGCATTGAAAACTTAGAATCTCTATATTTCTTCTTAAGCAAAACTTTCTTTACAAGCGTATGAAGAACATGAGGGAGCAAAAAAAAAAAAACTTGCAATTATTTCCAATTTAGGGACTTAATCTTTGTTAAATTTTTGTTTCTACAGAAATGCCAAATGTTGCATGACTACATGAGAGAGAGAGAGAGAGAGGTGGGAGAAGGGAGGGAAGAGGAGTCACCCTACTCCCTCATCTTCTGCAATTCATTTGGTAAAAAGTGATTTTGGCCAATTAAAATTTTTTTGCAATAGACAACACAATTTTTGTGATTGAATCATAACATCTGATTTGCCAACAATTCATTTTTAGCTTAGTGAGATTACAACCCAAGTCTTGAATTCAATTGCCGTGTATTAATGTGATTAAGATTCAAGTACACAACGAAGAAAGCACACAACACATTATAAGGCAAAAAAGAAGTAACCAAGGTGAAAGCCAGACTACCATGTCATGCCCCCTTTGGTGTAGAAAATAGGTATATCCTTTGCACACCAAATATGAGAGATCAAATAAAGAAGAAAAACAATAAAAAAGGAAAATTTTGGAAGTCTAAAATGATTGGAAAAAGAACCACAAAATGAGAACTCATCATTCTCTACCTCACTTCCTACCATGGATCTTGACAGCCTGCCTGTTCTTCTTCTTGGCACCAGACTTGCCAACCTTAAGGCTTCTGTGCACAGCGCTCAACCTTGCAAGGGCTGCCTTCTTCAGATCTGGCCTGTAGTAGTTATCTGCCACCTGCAATTAATGAAAAAAAACACAAAAGATGATAAGACTACATTTTCTCATTTCTAAATACTTAGGTACTTTTCCTATTGTTATGAAGTGTGATTGATCCATGTGTACAAGTGCGGCACAAAGGTGGATGAGTATTTTAGAACATAACAAAAAATACCCCCAAGGAAAAGTACTGAAGTGTGTTGCAAAGAAATACAGAATGGAATGTATAAAGTGACTAGTAGAACCTTATTCAACCAACAGCAAATAAAGGAGAAAATAAATTGAAGTACAACCCAAATAACCGACGGAGTGTTAATATTTGAAAGGTCAAACCATGTATCCCAAAATCTAAATGAATTGCCATAAAAATAAAATAAAATAAAATAAAATAAGGGGGGGAAAACATAAGGTGAGCTAATCAACTTTCTAAGACTAAGCAATAGCAATATCATCACATCAAATCTTACTATACCCAGGGGCGGGATCCCATCAAGGGTCGAAGGGGGGCTTGAGCACACACAACCCCACCCTGCATCCCCCCCCCCCCCCCCCCCCGCCAAAAAAAAAAAAGGGACATTTACCAAAAAGACCTCAGTACACCATTTATTAAGTTAAAGTACAAATTAGTGAGTGACTTAACAAAAAGGACAAAAACTTGACAGCTGGTGCATGAATTCAGTCAACACGCGCCCCCACGCGCCCGCCCACACGCCCCCACGCGCGCGGCTCTCTCCTCACTCTGCTCACACCATGTGAGCAATGTACCTTATCAATTCCAATTTCGAAAAATATTTTTAAACTTTAAACATCCATAACTTTTGACCTACAGCTCCATTTTTCGCAAATTTTATACCGTTGGAATCGTGTCGACGAGAGCTACAAAACTAGTACCATTGTTGATATGTTTTGAGAAAAAAAAATTTTCATGTTTTTACATACATGAATAATAAGTGAAATTTCACTTGATATACATAAAATATTAAGTGAAATTTCACTTAAAATATCAAGTGAAATTTCACTGAATACATGAAAAATATTAAATGAAATTTCATGTTTTTACATACATGAATAATAAGTGAAATTTCACTTGATATACATAAAATGTTAAGTGAAATTTCACTGAATACATGAAAAATATTAAAAGTTCTCCTTAAAACAGCCCTAAATTCAATTTTTGCAAATCTCATAAACTAGTTACAAAATGAATTAACATGAAATTGTGCTTTAAAAAAGTAGAAGCACCAAAATGGGGGCCAAACTAAGCCTTAATGTTCATGTACGAGTTAAGTGAAATTTCACTAAATATTCATGTAGGCATGGTAATTTGTTTTTTATTTTTTTAAACAATGCATATTTTGTTAAAATAAGCAAATTTCATAATCAATTATAAAACACAATTTTTCAACCAAAACAAATGCAGGAATTCTTGTTAAAAATCGTCTTTTTTAAAATTTATTGTTGATAGGTTTTGAGAAAAAAGATTTTCATGTTTTTACATACATAAATAATAAGTGAAATTTCACTTGATATACATAAATATTAAGTGAAATTTCACTTGATATATTATTTATGTGAAATTTCACTTGATATACATAAAATATTAAGTGAAATTTCACTCAATTCTAAAACTTTTAAAAACTCTCTCCAAAAAAGCCCTAAGTTCCATTTTTGCAAAGCTCATAAACTAGTTACCAAATGAATGAACATGAAATTGTGCTTTAAAAAAGGAGAAGCACCAAAATGGGGCCAAACTAAGCCTTAATGAGGTATCAATGACTTTATTGCTATTCGTCTTTTTATAATTTTTTTTTTCTCAAAACATATAAATTTGGCATACATAAATATTAAGTGAAAATTCAATGAACCCGTACATGCTTTCTTCCTGAAAAACTTGAAGTTAAACTTAACATTCGTATACTCGTTTAGTGAGATTTCACTTAGTAGGTTAAGTGAAAATTCACTAACTATCCCAAAGGTTGATAGAAGTAACTCTCTAGAGTTTAAGGTATAATTTGATACTTTGTTAAAAAGTCTTCAAGTGTCAATTTAAGTAAAATTTCACTTAATATTTATATACAAGTTCAGTAAAATTTCACTTAATATTTTTAGATGCCAAGTGAAATTTTACTTCTTTTTTTTTTCTCTTTCATATTAAACAATGCATATTTCCTTTATAAAAAAAAAAATCAAATTTCACAAATCAATTATAAAACATAGTTTTTCAATCCAAACAAATGCAAAATTCTTGTAAAAATTCACTAAAACTCTCCTTAAGAACAAAGTGAACATTCAGTTTTTTTTCCCTCACATCATATCAACTTGGCATACGTGAATATAACGTGAAAATTCAATAACTCATACACAAATATTATGTGAAAATTTTATTAGGTTCGTCTGAAGCATAATATGTAAAACTAAGAATTTTTTTCTTTTGCTCAAAAGGTATCAACAATGGTACTAGTTTTGTAGCTCTCGTCGACACGGTTCCAACGGTATAAAATTTGTAAGAAACAGAGTTGTAGATCAAAAGTTATGGAGGTTTAAAGTTTAAAAAACTTTTTCGAAATGGATATGATATGGTACAGCCACTCACACGGTGTGAGTGGCTGAAACCAAAAGAACGCGCGCGTGAGTGAGGGAGATGGTTACATGAGATTTTCTATGGTGCATGCACTTATACCATGTGAGCACTAACAAGATTCCTTTTGTCCTTTTTAAAAAATGGTCAAACCTTTTGGAATTTTAAACTTATGAGGGTTACTTGTAGGGATTTTCCAACAATTATCTAAAAAAAAAAAAAATTGATAACAATACTAAGAAAATCCCCTATTTTATCAGTAATTGCTTTTTGTGTTGATTTTTATGTACTAATATGCATGAAAGTATCACAAAAATCATCAGGATGCACAACCGAATAATATTGTTAGAATATGAATCATGAACATGGACATAGGTTGCACAAGATGAACACATTAATACACCAAACCTTGAAAATATAAGATATTGACACAAAAATACATGAATTTTTGCAACTATATATATTATTATAATAAATACGCTAATGTCATTTATATAAGCGTACAAATCAGATAATTGTGAACCATGACATACATGGACATGATGCAGCGATCAACAGTCATTTATGTGTTTACATGTGTATAAATTTTCAATTCAGAAATAATACTGACCCAGAAACAGAGTGCTATCATACCAGGGGCATTCATTTGAAACTGAACTTAAATATCCCAATTTTCCTCCACTAAAACACAGTTAAGTATTTGATATACTTGTAATGTTTGCTACACTATGTTATTGTACCATATAATAATTGCCTTGTCAGACGTCTCCTGAGGCAACATGTGTTCAAAATCAACAAATCTATCTGTAAATTATGTACACATTTTGAAAATATCTGAATAATATTGGTGAATATTTGAGGAGTATTCATGTTCATATGGATAACGGGTTCCTGTTACAAGTTAGCTGCATATTGTCGCCACTTTGCCGATAACCTTCCTATCATTGCGATTGCGACATATGAGTTCAAAATCAGATTCAAAGATGGGTCGCTTAGTCAATGTAAGTTACTAACTATTCAAGCATGAGTTCACAAACAATTATAAAAAACAATCCATTTGTGTAAATTCCGAAAGCAAAATTCAGCAATGGGTCACTTAGTCAATGTAAGTTAAACATGAAATGCAGACTCAGATAGTACCTGGTTTGTGACCGAGCTCGCCATGCGGCGGAACTCCTTCTTCATGACGGACTTGTGCAACAAAGCCGCGGGTTTGCTTTGCTTCTTGGTTTTTGTAGTGGCAAACAGCACAGATTGATCCTTGCCTCCTGGTTGAACGGTTATGGTTTTCTTGTTCGCTAATCCTACAAAATTGAAACCATTCCGATGAAAACTTTCAAAAACCCTAATATGAACTATAAGCCCACGAAAACTAAAATGTTGAGACCATAGAAAAATATATGGAAAGTATAATCACGCATCAAATTCAGTACTTTTTCAGTATTACAAGGAAGTTGAATTAATATAGTTTTGCTAAATTTTCCATTTTCGTAGACACTACACAAAGGATGCTGACTTACTATTTCAGTTTTAATTGAAAATGGAAAGTCGGTTCAATTGCAAATCATGAACTAACGACCTAAAGGTTTAGAAAATCGGATATGGCTTTAGATTGTTATTTTTTATAATAGCTTTAGATTGTTATTACAATATGGTAAAATAGCAAAAAAAAAATTCTACGAGATTAAAATACACTAAATTATAATTATACAACTACAGTACTCTTAATTGAAAACAAATAAATAGGAGGGTTAAGAAAAGTGACTTGTGAGAATTGAGAGACGATGAAATCGTTGTCCTAATGCATACGGTTGCACATGTCTCCAAGATTAAACCCAACATCCTCACAAGTCTGATCCGCTTAACAAGTTCACGGCTGACTTGTGCTGAGTATTTATCAGTTTGCCCAAAAAAGACAAATATACGTGGAGATTGTATGAGAGAGCAGAGAGATATATGTATTCTCTCTATTCTGTATCGGATGTGAATATATCAGCGTCAATGATAGTTCAATATAAACAGACAAGTGGAGTGGTTGCTACAAAGTCTCACCACAATAGATATTTTAGGTTAGTAGATAGACTAAACCAAGTTGACCAAGTCTAATAAGTTTTGAAGCTGTTTATTATTTTATTAAATAAAAACCGAAACAATTCACGAGTCTTCCAAGAAGATGACTATATTATTAATCTTACTTACGAAAATAAGGATTAGTGGAGCTAATATACATATTTGTTTTGACTGACGTTGTTGGGAGGGGAGACTTAGTAGGTATACTCATAATCCTAATAAAAATCATTTGATTGCATTAAAAAGAGTTTTTAAATATTTAAGAGGTACTTTAGATTACTCTCTCTGTTATAATGGATTCCCTAATGTTGTAGAAGGCTATAGTGATGCTAATTGGATGACTGATAATTTATATGTTAAGTCTACTACTGGATATGTATTTCTGTTAGGAGGAGCAACTATATCTAAAACACAGACCATTATTTCTAGAAGCACACGAGTGAGACTTAATAGCTTTAGCTGCTACTTGTGTCGAAGGTGAATGGATTAAAAATTCACTATTTGATATACCATTGGTGAACAAACCTATTCCAGCTATTTATATACATTGTGGTAATAAAGTTGTAATTGAACTTGTGAGACAAGCAGATACAAATAAGAAATGAATACGCATACATTAGTGAGGTATAAATCAGATAAAAGCTTGTTGAATAAAAATATTATTTTCACTGGACTTTGTGAAACCTGAAAAGATTATTCCAGACCAATTGATCAAAGGTCTATCTAGTAATATAGTCCTAGATTTGTCGAGGGGCTGGGTTAAAGCCCACAGGGAGTCACCTAGGGACATAACTCAACCTTTGTGATTGGAGATCCCATGAAAAAGGTTCAATGGGTAGAAGCAATCCATTTTGCGTGACTCGTACTCCAGAACTCAAAATAAGGAGAAACTCACAAATAGGGTTCTCCTACTCATCCCTATGGCACTAGTGTTGAGGTTATGTGACAGTAAGGAATGTTTTATACATGAATGAGCCTGAGGTGGACATACTTCTACAAGGTACTTGTCACATGTACTTTTGAAGGGCTCACCTAAGTGTGAGCCATCATGAGGCCGCGAACACGAGAATAAGCCTATTCTCTAAAACTCTCATGAGAATCAATATCGAGCACATGACCATTAATAGTGCTAACCCGCACTGAGTATTATGTATCAAACACCATGATTCCTTCCGAAGGAAGCTATCAACACTAAGTGTAGGTTCAAGTCTGGAAGACATCCAAGCCCAGAAGACATCTACGCCCATTGTATGCTATAAAATTGCCAATTGATTTTGTATTTCTTTTTGATAGTTTAATTTTTGTTTTTTTTATTGTTTTCTTAATTTTATGGAGATTTGAATCTTGTGGAGACTATTATAGTTTTATTTAATAAAATAATAATAAGCTTCAAAACTTATTAGACTTGGTCAGCTTGACTTATCAACTACCCTAAAATATCTATTGTGGTGAGACTTTGTAGCAACCACTACAAGTCCCCCAGAAACTGACGTTTTCTTCCGATTTTCTTTTAAAACAATTTTTTTGATAATTTTGAACAACATTGTGTGATTTCTGAACTTTTGGACCAATTCTGGAATTTTTGGACTACAACAATCATATCGTGTTGGGAGTTCTATTTACATTGAAATCTCATTAACGCTTGATGTATTCACATCCAATACAGAATACAATACAGAGCATACATATATCTCTCTGCTCTCTCATACAATCTCCAAATATATATATATATATATATTTGTTTTTCTCGGTATTTTGGGCAAACTGATACATATGCAGCACCAGTATGGCGTGAATGTGTTAAAACATATCACACAACATGTGAGGATAATGGGTTTAATCTTGGAGGTGTGTGCGAACGCAAGAATCTGCACGTAGGGAGGCGCATAAAGCTTTAGGACAGCAATTTCATCGTGTCTCTCAATACTCACATGCCACTTTTCTTAACCCTACTATTTATTTGCATTCAATTAAGAGTATTGTAGTTGCATAAATATAATTCATTGTATTTTAATCTCATAGAAAATTGCTATTTTACAGTATTATCAGACACTACACAAAGGTAACACCTGAATGGATCCCTAGACAGTACTAGAAAGAGAACATTAAAAAAAATTTAAAAAATAAATAAAAAAAATAGGAGGTTCCAATTAATGAGAACTCTATAATCAAGGAGATTAAATATTAAAAAAAAAAACACACACACAATGATTTTCATACATTTCTAGGGAAAAAAACATATCAGTTTTCCAAATACTGATTGTTAAGGGCTCGCATGGTAACATTTCCTGTTTTGAGTTTTCAGTTTTTTAAAAACGAAAACCAGTTTTGGTTTTTTTTTTTTTGAAAAAAAAAACGAAAACTTGTTGTTGATTTTTTTTTTAACAAAAAAAAAAACAAAAACAGGAAACTCAAAACGACTTTTTGGTGTTTTCATTTTTTACCCAAAATTTGAAAACGTTTTTTAAAAACAAAAAACGAAAACGTTGCCAAACGAGTTTTCAATTTTCGTTTTCTAAAAAATGAAAACAAAAACAGAAAACAGAAAACGACAACGTTACCAAACGAGCCCTAAAGTAACAAATAGAAGAAAATTTTGAAATGAAAGTGCATCGAACATTACCAGAGTGCTTGTAGGAGTTAAGGTTGTAGAGATTGTTGCTCTCTTTGCTGAACTGCACGCTAGCAGTTCCATTACCGAACTCCTTCACGAGAAAACAGTTGTTCTTCTTCACGATCTCCCAGATCAATTGCCCTGGAACTGTCGCCATTTTTTATCACCCTCCACACTGCATCCACAAAATCATTCACATACATATATATATATGCATAAATAGCGAGAAATGGGTTTAGAGAGAGAAGAAAAATACCTAGAGAGAGAAGGTTCTCTGGGTTTGCTTCGACGGCCACTTCTAGAGGAGTCCTGTAACTGAATTGCTATATATACTGGTATCGAAAAACCCTAGTGGAAGGGAGAAAAGATGTGTTGACTAATTAGAATTTGTACATTGCATTCTTGTTTATTGCGCTTAAGTCCTTAAAAAGGTCTTGGATGACCAAAAATACCCTTTCTTTTGGGTGGGAAACTATATATATATATATATGAGTAATATTTGGGGCACTAACAAATTTCACTAACAAATTTCACTAACACTCACAACCACACTCTATCTCTCTCCTAGTGGAACTGTGGGGTTTGCAGTGAACCCAAAGTACCACTAGGAGAGATATGGAGAGCATTTCAGTGCTGTAACTCCAGTGCTGTTCAAACTGTGCAGACACAGTTTGAACAGTAAAACTGCTTATGTAAAAGCAGTTTTTTAAAACTGCCCAGTTTTACTGTTCAAATTGTGTCTTGCACAGTTTGAACAGCACTGGAGTTACTGCACTGAAGTGCTCTCCGAGAGATATACAGTGTGAGTGTGAATATTAGTAGAATTTGTTAGTGCATTGTTGTGTGTATATATATATATTTTGTACTTTTCATTGTTTTTTTTTTCCAGTTAAAATAGGGTGTGTTTTCATCCATATTAATTGTAAATTAAAGCTATTCAGAATGAGCTCCTAAGTCCACTAATATTTGGTTGTCACTGTTAACGAATTGAAAATTTAACAAGTTTTGCCTAATTATAAAAATAAATAGATAAATAACTCAAAAAGATAAACTTTTTGAAAAAAAAAATTAGGATTTGTAGAAAAAGATTATGAATTTTGAAATTTGGGGACAAAAACACGTGTTCAACAACTCTCGGATTTTTTGCCCTTTTATAAGGCACAATATATTTGGCATTATATAAGAAATAAACTAAATCGTGTGTATCTACTACAACAAAATACAAGGATGAGCTAATAAGGACTGTTAAGATTAATAAAAGTTTGTTGATTGGGCTTTAACTTAGTTTAATATTTTTTAGAGATCTATAATAATTCACCCTATAAATCATTGACTCAACCGGGAAACCAATGGATCCAAATAGAATCTTCGGGTTTACTATGTAGATATAGTTAATCCTGAGTTCAAAGATCCACCACTTATAGTTGTCACATACATACAGGTTGATGAACCGAACAAATCTATATATCGTGAGAGATTCTCTGAGTTTACTATCTAAGGATCACTAATCCCTATGTGATAACAATTTGGAGGTTGGTAATTTTCACCCGATTCAAGTGACTAGGGCCATCGCTACACGTTGGTCGACCAAATCCAACTATGTGAGCATGCTTTGGAGGTTGGTGAATTTTATCCGATTCAAGTGACTAGGCCATTGCTACACGTTGGTCGACCAAATCCACCTATGTGAGCATGCTTTGGAGGTTGGTAATTTTCACCCGATTCAAGTGACTAGGGCCATCGCTACACGTTAGTTGACCAAATCCACCTATATGAGCACGCTTTGGAGGTTGGTGAATTTTATCCGATTCAAGTGACTAGGCCATTGCTACACGTTGGTCAACCAAATCCACCCATGTGAGCACGCTTTGGAGGTTGGTAATTTTCACCTGATTCAAGTGACTAGGACCATCGCTACACGTTGGTTGACCAAATCCACCTATGTGAGCACGCTTTGGAGGTTGGTGATTTTTACCATCTGCTGGGTTCTTCATCGTTACCAAAGAAAATTAAAAATATCAAGAAGAAAAAGAAAGAGAGCAGTTCCAAATTTCCAATTGCAAGTAAACTTTCTCTAACTTTCTCAAAATGCAAAGAGGAAAATGCTAGACCCACACTCGTTTCCACATTTTTTTACACACTATAAGACAGGGTACATGCATTTAAAACTGGGTGTAAAAATGTGTATAGAAAAGTGTGTGAAAGTAGTAGTGCTCATGCAAAGAATACACATCCATTACCAAAGCACTTGAAAGAGCCTGAATTTCAAGCTGAAAAATGTCAAAATAGCCTAGTCCACAAAAGCAGTGCTCTAGAGAATAGAGATGGAAAAACTAAAGCCTGACTGACATAAGATCACCATCTTTACACCTCAACTAGTGTTGTACACTATATACACATGAAAGTCCCTACAACAATGAGCAAATGTCATTAAATTTATATATTGTACAATGAAGATTCTACCATCTGGGTAGTAACAGCTGGAAAATTGATCCCATTTAAAATGAAATCCTCATAAACTAGGCTGCCCGATTAATCAAAATCTCTAAAAGCCAAAAAAAGGAAAATAAAAAAATCACGGAGCACTAAATGTAACAACTCGATTTGGAGGTCGTGTTGAACTGTTCATCGAAGCATTTATCCGACTAAACACTATGTTTAAGGGGACACAAGCAATAGCGGGGCCCTTGAGCTTCTCTACCATGATGGGTTTTTTCTCTTCATCGCGTTGCTTGTGAGAACTGGTAAGTGAAGATAGTGTACGGATCTTTCTAGGCGAGGGCCCACTTTTTCTCGTCTTCAGAGATTTACTCGGTGATACATGTGGTTGCAATATCACATGACTGGTTGGAATCCGTCTACTTCTTGAGTTTGGCTTCACTTCGTAGTCCGTGTAAATACCATTCCAAGTGGACAAATTTTCTTCAAGATCATCATCCATATCACGGCTACTATTCGCCAGGGAGCAATCAGGGCCGTTCAAGAAAAGATCACAAAACCCATCATCCAATACCTCGATCGTGACAGGGTGACCTATGATGGGTTGGGAATTCAATTTGCTCATGAAAGAAATATACGGGACGTGCTGGCCACCATTGCTGGAGTTCACCTCCAAATTAACATCGTATAACGGGGAACCAATATCATAATCCATGTAAGCATAATCCGCAATTTGATATTTCGGGTTAACCGTAACATTGGACTGGCAATAGGGTAATGACCTTTTTGGGGTCGGCGAGCAATTGTGCAAAAGCTTGAAATCCCCAGTTAGACCCCTCATATGAGCGTCTTTTTGGTAATTACACCTAATCCAACCCCGGAACTCATTCTGTTCATCATCCGCATCTACTGATTTCCTCGAGTGTTGCTTTCTATTGTCAGATATATTTCTCAAGTTTCTTTTTCCTTTTGACTGCCACTTTGATGTTTCTTTCTCTTCGCCGATATGGTTGATATCACCAGTGCCCGAACTGGTAGAACCTGACTCGTTAAGTTCCTCATTTCCTGGCGATACCATTTCTACTTGACTGATTTGACTAGACTGCCCTCCAGCACCAACCTGAGTCTTTTGAAAAGAACAAGATGCAAATATTGGAGAAAAACCTGGAAAAAGTGAAATAAAATTAATTATCAGCAGATTAGAAGAATTAGAAGAATAGATCTATACAATATACAAGGGAATATAAGCCATTGTGAGTAAAATAAGTACACAATTGTAAGGTAGAGAAGCCAGTGTAATAGACACCTGTGTTTATTCATTGTTCCACAGCAAGAGAAGTAAATTACACTGGGTAATAGCTAGAAAAAGAAACAGAAGATGCTACGAGATGGAGAATACAAGCACAAACACGAAGTTTCAGAGGTTGTTATGTTAGCCCAATAAAAGGACAACTTACGTTGTACAGAAAAGAACCAGTTGTAAATAGTTCAGTGTTTGTGTAAACGCTATTTGGTTACATAGAAGTCTGCGACTGGCTTTAAAAATACCCCCAAGAACTGGTTCGTTGTCAAACCAACACAGTAACAATTTTCATAAAAACTAGAAAAAGTGACCCAGATCGTTTTAAACATCCCCAAACAGGCGCTAGGCCCTGTACTATTATTAAAAAAAGGGAACCTAAATTCCAAGACCAGCTTATTATGAATACAAATTACTCCAATTATGGGTGAATAGAATAGTCGGCGTGAATGAATTACTCTTTCACATATCTATAAATGCATACCTCCAGAGTGCTTTTCATCCCCAAAAAATGGCACATCAAATAACCTTTCACAAGAATCATTCTCGGGTAACCCCAACATGCTTGAAATTTCATTCTCTTTATGTTTAATAACCGAAGCATCAAAACCGTGTTCCGATGCATTTAATGATCCATTCTCACATGTAACTCCAGTACTATCGGAGTTATTATTAACCACCGAAAAACTTCTCTTTGATTCATTAGATTCTAATACAGAAACGTCACCATCACACATAATCGGGACAGAAACCATATTAGCACTTTCCAAAACCTTTGTCAAAGCACGACGGCGACTTCTCTTTTTCGAGAACTCGTGAACATTTCCCACTTGAGGTCTTTTCCTTTTCGACGGTGACATTTCACGCATTCCCAAGTCGTCTAGTCCTCTCATACGCTTAATTCCTTCTGTTCCATCATCCTCCGAGTCATTTGGGGTTTTTCTTCGACTTCCCTTTGTAGATTGCTCCATAGTATCGACAATCTGATTGGGGTTTTCAAAAGACACACTCGAATGAGACAATTCTTGTGCTGAATTGGAATTTTCCTCGAAACTACTCAATTCCTCCTCCATATGTTTGGTTTCTTTGCTACAATCAGACATGGTTGGTGATTCCTTGAAAGCATGTTCTTCACCGTCCAATTTATCCATACTTGAGCAGGGATTTGGATGGCCGTTGGATTGGCAAGCACTTTCAAGCTCGAGAGCATGAAGAATAGCATCTTCTCTCCGAGCATATTTCACTGCTTTCTTCGAAGCATTTTCTGCAGTGGCCTTAGCCTTTTCGATGCACTCATCATACTCCCCGCAACGAAATGACTTCACACGTTTAGATTTTTCAAGATTATACCAGTCCCTGGACCAATAGTAAAGAAGTTAGTCACTAAATTTAGACATGTTACATATCCCATACATAACGAACATCATTTGAAATTTAAAGAGAATTTGATGTTAAATGTAATAAAAAAAAAAAACAGTCGAAGGCCAGCCATTGGAAATAACCAAAGGCAATTAGTTCATCTTTGAATAGGTTAACCAGACAAGCTGGAGGGACTTCCTGCCTGATAGAGTCGTACTGTTCAAAGTAGAATTTCCCTGGCATACGGAAAAAAAAAATCCGTGACGATGGCTTTCAAAGGAAGAGTAAGGGACGGATCAATGATTTGGAACAACCGGAAATGAAATTTCTGTTTTAAATTGTCAAGTTGTGAGCTGTTCTTTTGCACACAAGCCCCAAGGCAGTGTTGGTTTATTACAGAACCACAATAGTAAAGTAAATAATTTTTAAAAAATAATAATAAAATAAAATAATCGTAACACTAAACATGTAGTTGGACTTGTAACTTGATCAACAATTCTTAAAAAAAAAATGAAAAAGAAGAGAAAATCACAATGGAGATAAAATGAGTTATCATGTGACAGAGCGACAAAGACATCCAAATACCACCCCAAAAGAAGTCCTACTCTAAGCATGTTTGCAAAATTTAATGGACAAACGTAGTGAAAAAAACAGGCCAAGAGATGACAACCACCAAGCTATAAAGGAACACCAATATGAGTAAACAATTACATTAAAACGTGCAACTCATTGTAAACTAAAACACTGAGTTCAAACCTAGAATAGACAGTTTGGAACAAATCTTTAGGAAGAGGAAATGAAAACAAATGTCTAATAACTTGAAAGGCACAAAGGTGCATCCCCAATCTGGGAAAATCCAAGAGAAAATTTTCTGCAGATGAAACAATCTCAAATATATATGCAAAAATACTTGGTCAACTTCAAAGAGGCTTATTATTTCCTCCTCACTGCAACTTTAGTTACTAGTTACTACTGACTATTACATGCGCCGGAAGTATCGACTTTGGTTCAACACCAAATATTTGTCAGTCTGCTCCAGAAGCTTTATCTTCGAAACTGTTTAACTCGGCTCAACTCAAAAAATTTGGTCCCAACACCCAACTAGGTGTGGTCGGCTACAGGAATCTTGTTTCTCCACTTTGCTCTATCTTAGGCTGTAGTTTCATTCAAATCACACACAACCGTATCTTCTTTACTATCTGAAGCCATGTTAATTATGGTATTCCCCTTCTTCTAGCATTCCCCTTAATGTGAACTTCATATCAATGAAGCACGGACTAGCCGACACAACAAATCCTAAAAAATTGCATGTCAACCCTGCAGGAAAAGTGTCCACAAGGTTTTGTGTCCAACATGGACACAACAAGTTACCTTCCTAGAACTGTTTCACTTCCTAGTGTGAACGTTCTCACTCTTCCTAAATCGTGTAGTATTTAAGAAATATCACCTCACACCTCACACTTTGAATGGTAAATATGTCCTACCCTGACAATGGTACTCTGTGTTGTTTAAAAAATAGATTAAAATCATTAACATCACAAGGTCGATAGTATACACATAAAATTCATTAGTTTAGTTAAGTTGTACATTACCGTAACAAGATAAGTAATCAAATGGCGCCAAGTGCCAATGTGTGCATGTGAGGCACTTGAGGCATATTGGTGGTACATCAATATGCAAAAGGGGCAGATACAACTTTGCCATAGCTACCACCTATACCCTAAGTTCATGTACCATCATGGGAATCCTCATCACTCCACAGCCATCACAATAAAAGGCATTTCATGTAGTACAAGACATGTCTCCTTCAACGTTCAAGAAGCATATAAAATTGGTGAACAGCAAACAAAGTTGAACTGGACAACCTAGCAACTTTCTAAATAGTGTGGGGAAAAGTCGGTGTAGTTTACGAACTTACTATGTATTCAAACCAAAAGTTGGGATATGTGGAATTAGTCTTTCAAAAAAAAAAATTAGGATAAGATAGTGTTTGTTAATGTCTGTTCAAACCAACTAGAGCCAATTCGTAGCCGGATCATAACAAACACAAACAACATTTGTTTATCCCAACCTTTTAAAGATGTAAGAGATCCATGTCATCAAAACACCTGCACTCAACAAGGCCTTGTTCCAAGTTTACAACTGCGTTTGACTAAAAAACACACATGTGTATATATATAAATATGTAGACAGAGAGAGAGAGCGAGAGAGAGAGAGAGAGAGACTAAAAAACACACATGTGTACATATATAAATATGTAGAGAGAGAGAGAGAGAGAGAGAGAGAGAGAGAGAAGTAATAATAGGCAATTAACTGGTAAAGATGCCAAGTTTCTAAGAAGATTGAAGGCATCATTGCCAATACCAAAAGGCAAAGGGCATTTGGACAAAACTACCAATAATGAACGACCGTCATCTATGGACAGTCTTCACCGAAACTTTAAATGGAATCACTTTGGATACCCAATATAAGATATAAAACTTTCAGCTATAGTGGCGAAACCAAAATGCAGTTCATTAAGAATTGAGCAATGCTAGGCTTCCCAAATTTGGTTCCCAAGTGCAACAGTCGTATCACATGCAATGATATGTGGTATTACCGATCACTACCACAGTATGTAGTACAACAATTAAAGTATTTGGAACCAAATTTGGGATTGAAATTTGGGAAGCATAGGATTATTCTTAAAAGTTTAGCATCCATTTACATATCAAAAAACAAATATGCTCACAATGAGGCAGCTATGCACTAGAAAGTACATTGCACAACACCTCAAGACAACCACCATCAACTTAACAAAGCACTCAACAATCAGCTTAACAAAACCTTTCAAAACAACAAACATCATTTCGTCAAAAGACAATGTCAGAGAACTCGTACATATTTAATTCTTAATAGTAACGCTATGCTTCCCAAATTTGGTTCCTAAATGCTTTGCCAGTGTACTACCAACCACCACTACCACAACACATGGTACAACTGTTAAAGCATTGGGACCCAAATCTGGGATTTTAATTTGGGAAGCATAGCATTATTCTAATCGTAATCTTCTTCAACCTATACAAACTATGTGTGCGTGTGTGTGTTTTTATTTTATATATGTATACCATGTACAAAGGTCAACAAGTAATTAAATGAACTGAGAGTAATATGGAAGCACAGAAGAAGAAGAAAAAAGAAAAAATAAATAAATAAATAAAGCTTACACGCTTGCGTCCTCTCTTCCCAGAAGCTTCACCGGTGTACCGCACCTCGGTGAAACCAAACAAGTTTCCGACAATTCATCCAAACCCATTATCTTCCCAGGCCACCACGACCCGTTTCGACGGCGGACCCAAACCAACCCGCCAACAGATGGGTCAATGCCATTCGTGTTCGGCTCACCAGAACTCCCCATCTCTCACCAACACAGCACAAAAACCCAATCACCGACCTCCAGAACCCTCAAATCCTAAGCACATTGAGCTCCAGAATATCATAACCACCCCTTTCATGAAAAGTTGCATATGTTTCAACCCTAAAATCAAAATTTTATAAAAAAAAATCATAAAAAAATCAGAGAAAGAAACCCAATAAAACCCACAAAGTATCAGCAAAAAAATGTTCAGAAAAACAACAAACGTTAAAAAATCTGATGAAAAAAGGGAGGTTAGAGAAAAACCCAGATGAGAGGGGTTATGTAGCAGAGAGATCTGGTAGAGAGAGAAAAACGCAAAACAAATGGGTGTTTTGATAATTTTTCTCTTGATCTCCAATATGTTTTTTAATAATTTTTCCTTTTTTTTTATCTTCTGTTTCAGAGAGTATACAATATCAGAGAGAGAGAGAGAGAGAGAGTTGATGATGAACCGTGAAGTACCAGCAGCTTCTGTTTGGAAACGGATCGGACGAACCTTTTGGTATCTCTTTGCCTGTACAAAGGCCATTCAGGTCGATAGAGACAGGAGAGGAGCACAATTTTGGAGGAGAGAGATTTTGTGGATTATAAAAACGGCGAAATTACACTTACACCCCCAAAAGGTTATTTTCACTGTCGCACACTGGCACCCCATTAAGGTTATTTTCGGAGGTTCAAAACCCCACTGCCAAACACTCCGTTTGAATAGAGAGGATCGAATGGAAAAGAAAGTTGAGTTTTCTATCATGTAACATTTTTCTTTCTCTTTTTTTTTTTGCTTTGGATAAATAAAAAAGAAAGAGAAAAAAAACATAACTTTCTCTCGTTTGATTAATTTTTGTAACAGAAAAGAAAAATAAATTACTCATAACTAATTTACTTTTTTTATCCTATGTTAAGAATATATGTAAGAATAAATAAAAATATATTGGGACATATTGGTCTTTTGTACAATATTTAATTAAGTTTATCTTCTTTCTTTCTGGAATCTCTCTGATTTAGAGAAAAACAAAAGTAGGCTCTTTTTTCTCTACTTTTTCCCCATTTCTCTTATTTTCTCTCCCCACCCACTTAAGTTACCAAACGAGAGAACTAGATATAAAGTGATCCATTTTCTCTTCTCTTCTCTCAATCCAAACGAAATGTTCGTTTGATAAAATTGAAAATTAAGTACTATAAATTTTAACAGATTGAATATACACTACCGAAAACAGTATTTCAAGTACTAAAATAAATTGCATTTAGTGATTATTTTCAGTAAAAAATTTCACTTAAAATTTTCAGTGGATTTTTGTCTACCTTTTCAATTAAGTGGTATAATATCAAACGTACTGAATATAAGTGCTGGAAGTTTTGATTTTTACCACTTGATTTGGTTATCAAGCACACCCTAAGTAAGTGGGTTCAAGGACGAACCCAATTGATCAAGAAACCGAAATCGACTTATAAAATCGATCTGACGGTCAGGTTTTGGAGGAGAGATTTTGTGGATTACAATAAGGGAAAAATTACACTTACACCCTCATAAAGGTTATTTTCACTGTCACATGGGTTCGAAACCCCACGGCCTAAGGCCCTAAGTGGGTTCAAGGACAAACGCAAGTAGCTGGACAAAGTAGGGGTATAAGAAAAAATCAAGAAACTGAAATCGACCGATCAAACCGATCTAACGGTCAGTTTACTAAAAAACACATTTAAGTAAAAACTGACTAAAGTTGGAAAAAAAAAACGACAAAATCGATGTTGGATTTAGTTTTCGAAAAACTTAATTTGCAGCGAAAAATATGTGAAAAAACTTCCAGCCACTACTTAAAGAATCTAGTGATGCGTAGACAAGAAAACATACCTCTTAAGATGCTAGAACGAAGAACTTGAATGGATATAGAGATTTCCAGCAGCTTCCTCTTCCAAAAAAACTTCACTCCTATGTCTTCTCGAATGCAACCCGAAAGACTAGGGCTTGTGGGAACCCTGCTTGATAGAGAAAGAAGGCCTAGAGAACTTAGAAATAGGTATGGGACTAATTGGTGGCTCAAAACGACGTTCAATCTATTTCTGCATCATAGGGTCTCTATTTATAACTTTTATAATTGACTTTAATAGCAATCGATTGCCTCCACCAATTGAATGCTTGGAGTGGAAATCGGTTGGTTCTCTCTTTACTTGCCTTATTTGCATTCTTTATGAAGCTAATAATGGAACCTCCTAGATTCTTAATTATCAGCTTGGATCAGTTATTAATTCTCCATGATTAAACTCTTTAATAAGAGAATTAACTAATTAATCAGTTAACGTTAGTACCACTAGATAACAATAATTGTACTCCGATGCATAAGAACATATCTGAAGCGATAACTAGACTTGTAAGGTGAAACTAATGTCCCTCTACCTTCAGCATTCGTATTTCACATCCAAGTAGTCGGATAACCAGTATTGTCAACCTTAATTGTGAATACATCTTCTGGTTCTTGAGTCTTATTCACATCTCATGGTTACCAAACATGTCGATAACTACTTATCAACAAGATTGTAGTTCTCAATAATCAACTTGGTGACGTGTTAAATTGGAGTATCCAACCCAAAACCAATTGGCAATAAGTGTAGTAGCCCCTTGAAGTTATATATTGAGTAGTTAGATTTTAAGTCCTCGATTGAAATGGGGTAAATCTAGATTTAGGAACCCTAAGAGCAATAATGCAGATAAAACTAAAGAAGGGTAGTGGTTATTATATCATTGGTGAGAAAAAAATATCAGGATATATAGGATCTTCCTACCTCGCACAAGGGTTAGAAGAATACTTTATTTTTTATCTGGGGTAGTATTGGGAACGTTCCCAGGAAAATTGTCAGCCCTCGTAAGATTAATTCTTTTCCCTATTTTTATGATCAGTTTCTTTATCTAACTCCTAACACATCCTGATTTTTGCAGCTCCAGAGACCAGAACTCGGGACCTTATTACTGTAGCTCATGGACAAAAAATTCAAGGTTTGGTTAGTTCCTGAGGTCAGGCTAGTAGATGAGATCATCAATCAAGATTCTCTTCTATCTGCAGGACTGATTATGATGGATGGGATCAATGCTTGAGTGGTTGAAGCTCAGCTAGTTCGGAGGAAGAGGAAACCCGTAAACCCTCCCAACTCCGAGGCTCAATCCTAGGTCCACACTGCTCGAAGAATGAGGCTGAGTGGTGAACCAGAGGACGGAGACATTCAGATCCTTTAGTCTCAACCAACTCTCCCAAGTTTTGATTCTCCTGATCCTTCTCAGCGTATAACTTATACTTCTCCATCCAGTTCGACAATCACCTAGGCTTCAATCTCGGTATGTTGCAGTTTGTGTGGACATCGGCTACGTGATGAGTAGTGGTATATCAGCAAATGCCTCCGCACTGCCATGGGGTCCGGGGAGCCTGGACCGTTATGTAAAAGAATATCTTAAGTAAGCTGCTGAAAGGTTTCTATCTCAGGTTGAATCCAGAAAAGCTCCTGAGGTGACCCTCAAGATCACAGAATATCTGACAAAGGTACTTCCATTCTTTCAAATAATATCTTTACCTACTAGTTATATCTCATGTCTGATGCCATACTCCTCTCTCTTTAAAGGCGTTGTACCTTCAACCAGCTCTGGGGAGGATGAATTGCAAGGGTGCTGACTTGGAGTGTCAACTAGAGGGACATGTGGTAAAGAATTTTGATTTGATGTCCCAAATTAAAGGACTTCGAAAGGACCTGGAGGTGGCAAAATACAGGAAAGACAACTTCTGATTCTCTTCTGAATGATGCTTGGGCTCGTGCCTAGAAGATGGAATCTAATCTCCTCGCGGAACAAGACGAAAGACAAAAGGATCATGTTGCATTCCTCAAAAAACTCGAGGTAGAAAGAAAAAAGTTATCGAAGCCCATTTTAAAGGAAAAATTGAATGAGTTAGTGGCAAGGGGTACTGAATTTGCTCAGGATGGATTTGATAAGGGCTGGGATGAGTGCAAAAGAAGAATCCTGGAAAGTTTAGGACACTTGAGGCCTTGTTTTCCCGATCTTGACCCAACTTTATTTGATCCTAACGCTGAAGTTGCTTCAGAGACCATGCCTCCTATTAGTGGAGAAAGAAGTTCTGGTACAATTCCTCCTATTACTGATGATATTTCGAGTTCCGGTGCTCTACCCATTATCCCAGAGACATCTGAGGTGAACTTGTCCCCTCTTCAGGAAGTTCAGACAACTGTTACTCAAGACCCCTGATCTTTTACAATCAACCTTTTTGCTTTCTATCTTCTTTCTTCTCTCTATATATCCTTTTTTGATATGAATATCTGTACATGCATATTTTGTAGAACATCGTGGTATGGTGTTAGATTAAGTAAGGTGTAATACGGCCTGTCCCCCTATTATTATGTATGTACATTTTGGGCAACATATGTGATATTTTTTATCGACAGGAATTGTCTTTTTGTACCAATCATGACCACATACTCTGACATAGTTGCTTCTTATACCTTCTTATTGTTATGATGTGTTGGATATGTAGGTCCTCGGTAGGGATAACTCAAATCAGATTTAAGATCTTGTGGTCACTTCGGGCTACATAAGTCCCATATTTATTAGACTATACACACTCAGGTTAAATCCGATATGAGATCTTGTGGCCACTTCGAGCTGTATAATTCCCTTATTTGTTAGACCTTCTACACTCAGATCAGATCTGATCAGAGATCTTATGGTCAATTCGGGCAGTATAAGTCCCTTATTTGTTAGACCGTATACACTCATATTAGATTTGATCTGAGATATTGTGGTCACTTCGAACTACATAATTCCCTTATTTGTTAGACCATATACACTCAGATCAGATCTAATCTGAGATCTTGTGGTCACTTCTGACTACATAAGTCCCTTATTTGTTAGATCGCATACACTCAGGTCAAATTTGATCTAAGATCTTGTGGTCTATAATAAACTTTGGTTAAATGAGAATTGCTTGGATCAAGACTGATTTTAACAAACGGAGACATGTGTTTGCATAAGACAGGAAACTTGCATATTCATAAATAATCAAAAAATTGCGTATTTACAATAATTGGAAACTTACATATTTACAATAACTAGAAACTAATTAACCTAGCTACTAAAAACACTTTTTTGAGGTGTTCTGCATTCCAGGGTGTTGGAACCTGCTTAGCATCCATATCTTCCAACCAATATGTACTAGGCTTGTTGATTTTAACAACCTTGTAAGGGCTCTCCCAGTTAGGGTTCAGTTTCCCAGATCCTGACTCCCTAATTATAATACTTCAACATCCTCTATCAGTACACATCGATTTTTACTAGAGCTTGGTCTCTGACCCCCTCTAACAGATCTAAAGTCAGTTGAATGGCTTGATCATTGCGCTCTAGACTGTAGTGTTTGTTAGTACCGAAGGCATACCAATTTCGACGGGAAGCACAGCCTCAGTACCATATGCTAGGTTGAATGGTAACTCTCATGTTGAAGTCTTTTTAGTAGTTCTGTATGCCCACAATATGCACAGGAGTTCATGTATCCAATTCCCTTTTGCCCCATCTAGTCTTTTCTTCATGGCTTCAATTATCGATCAATTAGTCACTTCATCTAACCCGTTAGCTTGTGGGGTGCCCTGGGGACAAAAGTGGTGGTTAATATGCAGACCTTTACAGAAACCCTGGAACACTCCGCCCTCGAATTGTGTGTATAATACCCGTAAAATTTTTAGTTAATAAAATAAGCTTCCGTATTTTAGTTTGTATATTTTCTGTATTCTATATATATATAGACGTATTAATAAATTACTAACTTACATTGTAATTTATGAAATCGGACTGACATATCACGTAAATTTGTAAAATCTGTATTAATTCAGACTGTATAGCACTAGAATCCAAACAAGATTAGATTAAACATAATTAGAACTATTAGTATAACTTAGGATGCTCAAGTACAACCTAAACTAACCTTAAACCATTGGGTAATCTCCCTTCCCCAAACACTCCCTCTACCCACCGGATCACTCCCCAAGCAACCCCTTAAACCGCCGGGTACTCACACACACCCAACCGCCGGCCTCATTTTCTCCTCCCAAGGTACACCTCCCTCTCAATCAATCCTTTCCATCAGCTTCCAACATATTCTCAAATTTATATAGGCATGTGTGTGTATGTATACCAAATTGCGGGTATATATAGGAGAGTATGGAAATAAAGATGGTCACCAAGAGAAAACTCTCACCACCCACCCTCAATACCTCATTATTTCTGCCTCAAACACATACACCTCTCACAGCTTCCCCTCTGTATCACCCTCTGCCACTACCTCACATACCCAGACACACACTCACTGAGCGGGAAGAAGGGGGGGCTGTAGACACCCCAATTTGACCGAACTATTAAACTTAGGGGGATTTACCTCTGGAGATCAATGATGAATATATCTCGACGGAATCAAGACTCTTACAAGCAATCTGACTTTCTTCCTAGAAGAATCTCGGTTCGAAATCACCCTTTTCAGCCAAAAGACCAAAATTCTCATCTACCCGTCACCTTGTAGACCATGAGTTTTGAACACGTGTAGAAACACGGCAATGTTCTCGGAGCATCTTAAAACCATTTTCAAAAGGAGAGGAATTCAGCATGAAACCCGAAAGAAAAAGTCAACAGTTGACCCAGTGAAAACTCAACGGGTCAAAAAGGGAGTCAATCGTAAAATTTTTGAATTTCAAGATGAAAAGTCCCGGTAATTGTTCGTTGGGTCTCCCTTATGCTAGAAATGATTTTTAAGAATTTTTAAATGAAAGGGAACATGAAGAAATCGAAAGGTCTTTAAGAAGAATTGTGCAGAAAATTGAAAATTTGCCTTCGGAGGGAGAGTTGACTTTTTTTCCTTAAGGATTTTGATTTTTTAGATATTTTTATTGAATCCAAATGGGTGGTATTTACTTAATTACATTTAATGTCTTAAATGACATGAAATGAAATTAAGGTGCTGAATTACTATGAATAGTGCTGAACTGCTGTGCAGCGGCACTCAAAGTGCCCGAACGGCAGTCAGTGAACGCCGCCACGGCACTCAGCGAGTGCCGCGCAGCACTCAGTGAGTGTCGTTCCATCTTCATTGAGTGCCGTCCTGGGCTGGTTTGCATTTTTAAGCCAAAAATCTTTTTCAATCTTTGATCAAATGAATGCACCAAACGATGCCGTTTTTTGTGTACGTGTTTACTACTCCTAGGTCATGCAAACCATGCCCCCACCATCCCTAATTGACCTATCTACCCTTATCTTAGCCCCTAAGATAATGCAAGTCTATAAAACCCCATTTTTCTCTCATTTTGAGGGGTTGGAGACTTGAATTTAGAGAGGGAGACATGAATCTAGGAAGATGAGACTTGAATCTTAGAAAGAGAGGCTGAATTTTGAAGATGAAGTTTGTTCTTAGAGAAATATAGAGAGAAAAACCCAAAAACCCCCATAGAAATCTTACCCAATTCACCCAATTCCTCAAATCTCCATTGAAGAACCTTAAAGCTTCAAGGAAGAAGAAGAAGAGCATTGCTTGTAAGGCTTGGATCTCTCCAAATCAATCAAATCCTGAGAAGATCTAGAGGTTAAATCCTTATTCCTATACTTATTATTATAATTCAATCACAAATTCATAGATCTAGGACTTTTACACATTTTCAAACCCTCTCTTCCTACCTCATTTCATCACACACCACATAGAGTTTGTGATTGAAGTTTCATAAGTTGTCTTCATTAGTTTGGATCTAGAAATAGCCTTGGATTTTAAAACAAAAACAAGTTATGAAAGCATTTTTTATTTGGGTTTCATGTAAACTTTGATTTTACTTCTCCTTGTCTTCATTTCCTCTTGGAAATCCATGAGATCTTCAATATCTCATTGGATCCTTTTTAGGTTGATCCATTAGTCTCCTATGGTCTTATGGCTTATATATGGAGATTAAAGTGGGTCATTGTTATATCCATGTCTTGTTTGATGGGATTAAGTCTTAATTTATAACTTAGGTCCTCCAAATTGAATCTCATAGAGTGATTTCTATACCTTATGAAGATTCATATGATTTTTGGGTCTTATTTAGTCTCCAAGGACCATTAATTTGAGAGGAGAATAAGCTTTCATGGATCTATATTCCTCAAGGATCATATGTTTGATAGAGGAATTAGATGTAGATTTTCATAATTTATATTCAAAATTCATAAGATCAAATAAGGCCTTAGGATTCTCTTGTTATGAGACCTATGATGGAAATCCATTGAGGCTAAATCTATGAATCTCTTCATGTTTCATTATTTACTCCAATGATCATAATCATACTTGATCCTAGTTCTCTCTAGAATCATGGATCAAGTTTGATTCGAAATATACTCTTCATGTGTCATTCGTCCTTCTATAAAGGACATTTTCATCCCGAGTAACTGCCATGAAAATATTGCAATTTAATACTTTTCCTACGACATAGAGTGTTTTCAGAACTTTCGGTCAAAATCTGGGAATGTTTTGGCGTTTAGGGGCATTTTGGTCATTTGTACCACTTTCTGAGTATTTTGAGAAATAGAACTAACTTCTAAGAGTCATTTTCGAGTCTTTTTCAATTATCGTGAACCACCAAGCTATAGGTCTCATAAATCTGATAGCCAACTCTACACCCGTGTGGTCGTGGCACTGATGGTCCGCATTATGTTAGATGGAAACCCCCAAATTCGGGGACCCTGAAGCTAAATGTGGTTAGAGCTGTGTTTCGTGATCTTGAGGGTGTGGGATTGGAGGGCGTTCTTCGGGACCATGAGGGTAGTGTCTATCTTGCATTCTTGGAGTTCATGCCTGGGTTATTGGATGCTATGACGGTTGAGTGTTTGGCCTTGTGGCGTGCTACTATGGTTGCAATTGAGACAGGCTTTCGTGATTTTATTGTGGAGTCAGATTCGTTAATGGTCGTCAAACATCTCTCCAATCATGATTTTTCCCTTATCCGTATGGGCACATCATTGAGGACACATTTTGTCTGTTTTGTGGTTTCGTGAATGCTCAAACGTGGTGGTAACATGGTTGCTCATGAGTTAGCTAAGCTTGCTAAGGTTTTCAAATGTCTTAAGAGTTTAGATTGAGGAATATCCTTACCAAGTTGAACACTTTGTAATGTTTGGTTCCAATTATTCGTAATGCTATTACTCTGTTTCTGATAAAAAAAATAAAGGATAGAAAGAAATCTAGAGTAAGGCTGCATTTGATAAAACTGAAAATTAAGTGCTGAATTTTAAGTACTGAAAATTTTAAGTGATTGAATTTACAGTACTAAAAATAATTATTCAAGTATTGAAATAGAGTGTATTCAGTGATTATTTTCAGTAGAAAATTTTTACTTAAAGTTTTCAGTGATTTTTTGGCTGCTTTTTCAATAAGTGATACATTATCAAACGCACTGAAACAAAATAAGTGCTGAAAAATTTCATTTTCATCACTTAATTGGGTTATCAAACACACCCTAAGTTACACTCCTTTCCCCTGATGACGTAATTAGAGAAACTTCTTTTATATAATTGAAAATGTTACCCTAATTTTTTTTATCAAAAAAAAAAAAATTACCCTGATTTTCCCTAACCGCATTTGTTAAGTAACATACGAATGCCTTAAAAGTTATTTTTTTTCACCACTTTTTGCTTGTAAATATTTTAGCTATAAAATAAAAATTTCAGGAAAAAGTTTTACAAATGAAATTAATGACATTAGTGACCCTGTATTGAAGTTCAAAGGGAGGATTAAGAGCATCTCCAACCCAAGGCCTCCAAAATTGTCTTCATTTGGGCATCTCCTTCATTTTTTAAGGAGAAGTTCCCACCATTTCCATACTACAACTCCAACCATCCCACGTTCATTTTACTATTCATTTCTTCAAATCACTATTCTTTTATTCAACAAATCTTAAAATCTATTAATTTCTTCACAACTTTATACATTATTTTATTTTCTTATAAGTTATTATATTCAAACTTAATTAATTTATTTTTTTAAAATATAAAACTAAATTATTTATTTTTTGACGAATAAAAAACTAAAATATTTATCAACTCTACGATAATAAAACTAAATCCACTAAAATTTAAACGACATTACAAATCCACTATTCTTTTTTTTTTTTTTTTTTGAAGTTGTAGTTGTTACTGATGAAATTATTGTTTGTGTTGTTTATCAATGTAATCATTAAGTGTGCAATGTAATCAATCATGTTTTAATATGTACCAGTTTATCTCTATTATTTTTGAGGTGCCAATTTATCTATATAAAAATAATTAATACATTAATAAATCCTAATTAAAAAGTGTAAAAGTTAATTAATTACATATTTCTTATGTAATTATAAAAATTATTATGTTGGATATAATTTTTAAAAAGTGCACAAACTACTCCGTATAAATTTTAGTTATTAAGTATATATATATATATAAGAAGTGGGACATAAGTGGAATTTTATAGAAAGAATTGGGACATAAGTGGAATTTATTGGGATGAATAGTGTTTTGAAGGAGGCTCCTTCAAAAGGTTTTGGGTCTTCATATATAAAGACTTACGATTCATGGCTTCAAAAAATTTCTTCATTTTAGCATCTTTTGAAGGTGGGTTGGAGTAGAAAAAATGAAAATTGTCTTCAAAATTTGAAGATTTAAAGGAATGAAGGCTTGGGTTAGAGCATCTCCAACCCAAGCCTTCATTCTTTCATTTCTTCAAATTTTGAAGACAATTTGCAAATAATCAGTGCATTTGGTGTGCTTTCAGAGTGTGTGTAGCATTACTCTATAGTAATGCATATAATACATATATAAACAATACTATGCAATGTTAAAACGACAAATTGCAAATACATCTATAATCAGATGTTGCACAAAATACACATTTCCATTTTCTTTCAACTTTGACTTCTTTCTTTTTCTTTTTTTCTTTTTTATTTTTTGGCATTTGAGCTATAAATATAAATTGAATTTCATATTTTATTACACATTTCCATTTTTTTTTTTTCCTTAGAGCTCTAAATATAAATGGAATTCATATTTTATTACACACACATACCTATAAATTTAATTCACACATACACATGGTAGAAATTACTTTTTTATGCGCATAAAATAAACTTGAGAAAATTAATATTGGAGATTGTGGATAATATCAAATAGAAAATTCAATTTATAGGCATGTGTGTGTAATACATATAACCATTTTCTTGATTTTAGCATTATAAATCATAGAAAAATTTGGTGAAAAGTCCCATTCTACCAATGTTTTTTGGAATAGGTCCACAAATTGGAACTTCATAGCAACAGGTCCTATAATTGTGATTGTATTTAGGGATTAGTCCAAAATATCCCATTATGGAATAATTGGATGACTTTTCTACCCCTAATCTCTATATATAGAACTGTATGTATATATGTACATATATTTAATACATATTTAAATATGGAATTAGTATTCAAATCTTACCAAATCTTACCCAATCCCCATTGATATTGCATATAATATATATAGAAATAATATCCCAATATTTTAGGATTTTACTTTACAAATTTGTTTAATTTATATTGAACACCAGTAATACAATCCATTCTATAACAGTCCATAATCCATTCAAATGACATAACAGTCCATACAATGTGAAATTCCGTACTGTGTTTTACAGTGTGAAATTTCACACTCAAATATTTCATATTGTGTGATTAAAATGTGAATTATACAACTATTTCATACTCCTGCTACCCTGACATGTATTGGACGCAACTGAGGCAAACTGTCGCTGGCGCGAACACAACTCACAATTAAATTGAATCCAATACATTTGCTTAAGATGCGTCCGTGCCAACAGCAGTTTCATACATTAAATCGAATCCAATACATTTGCCATAAGAAATATCACAATTCAATATTCCTAAATGTCATGACATTGAAAACTAAAGATGCGTAATATAACATTATGTTACTCAAAATGTTGTTTTTACACTAAAAATCAAAAGGGCAATACTTACATTCACATTAGGTACTACAGATGACTAATCTAACATTGACTATGTTACTCAAAAATCCAAAAGAAAGTATTCACACTAAAATCCAAAAGTGAATAGTCATATTCAGTTAGCATCCAGTAATAAATAAGCATTGATCTGTTATTTCAAAAAAAAAAAAAAATTTGTCAAACTAGTGTCTAAATATTCCGAGCTTTTTTCCAGGCTTTGTGTTCTTCGAATCATGAATGGAATGCAACGAATGTTGACCTAAATCGCGGTCTGGGTTGTTGGTGTCGTCTTCGTTTGACCCTTTGGGGGGACTTCGTAACACAGGCTGCATGGACATGGCAATTATTAATAGCGCACAAGGAAATGAGTGTGGAATTTAACACTCAACTGATAATTTTCTCACACATATGAAAAAATATCAATATGAGTGCTAAATTTCTCACTGTATCAAAATCATTCGAATATGGGATGGTTTGGGTTTGCAAAATGATGGAAACAACATGTGCGGATAAACATACATCATTATTTTTCAAATATGAGCATGAAATTCAACTTTCATGAGTGAGAATCGTCTCACTTATTTAAGATCTCACATATGAGTGAGAAATTCCTCAATCATGAGTGATTTTCCCACTCACGTGCATAGAGATATTATTATTGTTAAATTTTTCACTGATCTCTGTCCATTTGAAAATGGGGACGAGATTTATTTCACAACATTTCCATTGCATATGAGTGAGAAATTTCACACATCTTAGAAAATTTCCATTGCATAGAGATATTATTACTCATTTGCCTTACTTCGCCATTGTCCGGTGGTGCCGAAACCCTAGTTTTTTTTACCCCATTTGTTCCATTCACAGAAAAGTTGTTGAAGCAAAAACCAGTTGTGAATGTTCAACTCCAAACATACACAGTGCGAAATTTCATACAAAAACCAAGAATCAAGTAAAATTTCTCACTCACCTTCCTTCGCCATTGTTCGTCGGTATCAGAGTAGTTCTGGCAATTTCATTGCTAAGGAGTGAAAAGTTTTGCAATTGTGAATGTTGATCATGGTCTTCTTCACTGAAACACATGTGTATATGTGATAAATTCCACATTCAATGGGTCTATAATGGGGGTAGTCATCAATTTCACACTGTATATAACTATTATGGGGTAGTCATCAATTTCACACTGCATTAAAACTAAGGTCTTTTATACTATGAGTGTTAAATTACTCGTTCACCTTCGTCGATATGGAAATGGGGATGAATGTTAGAATGGGGTAGTCATCAATTTCACACTACATTACAACTTTTCATCAAATCAACATACAAGCTATCACTTGAAAGTGTGTTAAATTGTGTTTGGATCTCTGATGTCGATGAGGACATTATCGCTTGAAAAATTAGAAGTACGAACCCTAAAATCCCAATATTGTACTATCAAAGCCATACAACAATCAACAATTTTTTGGAACCCAAAATCACAAAGAATCAACTCATAGTGTTGTTGTGCAAACAAGTAATGCAGAATCGACGACAATATGAAAGAAAAAACAATCGCATGTCACATTTTGAGTCGCCAAAAACCCTCTTTTTTTTACCCAAAATTCTTCATGAACTCGACTCACATCTGAAAGATGGTAAAAAAATAAGATCAACCAAATGTATTCATGAATTTCATATGAAAGAATTCGTAGCATACCTTTTCTCCCCATCGTTTGTATGCGTCGGAGTCGGATCGTCAACGTCGAAGCATCCATTGAAAAATTTATGACGCCCAAGGACTTCGTTAGGTTGAAATGGAATGAAAAACCATAGTTCTTGATGAAATGGTGGTGAAAATCTTCAATTTGTTGTTTGAAATTCATAAAAGCGAGATTGTCGGAGTGATCTTGGGTGTCGCCGAAATCACCGTGACTGTAAGTGGGTGTTGGGGTTTTGAAGGAGAGTGTGTTGTGTGCGCGTGGGACGGGTTGTAGGGGTAGGTTGGTCATAAATGAATATATGGACCTATCACTAAATTGTTTTGTGGGCTGGGTCTATTGCAACATAGATACCCCAACTAGGACTTTCTACTAATTAACTCTAAATCATATGTATATAAAGTTTATATGTAGTTAAACGAAAAAGGAAAAGGAAAAAAGATGATAGGGTTTTGAATATATCATGTGTTGTGATGTTAAAAAAAAAAAATTTCTTTAAAAAAAAAAAAGAACAAAAGAAAAGAAAATTTTGATTTTAAGAAAAAAAAGTTGAAAAAAAGAAAAGAAAAGAAAAGAAAAAATATGATAAGTTCTTCCAATATATCATGTCTTATGATGTTAAAAATAAGTTATTAGTAAGACAAAAAAAAATGGGAGAGTATGGCTAAAAGAAGCATAAGTGAAAACACCAAGAATAGATCCGAAAAAAAAAATTAAAAAAAACGGAAGAAGAAAAAATTAAATTATATTTTGCTTCCATCTCAGATTATTGAAACTTTTACGTTTACAAATTTTTTTTCGCTGCAGTACATGTACATTTAGGATTTAATATTATTATTATTATTTTTTATTTACTAGATAAATACATTTAATTTATTTTTTAATTTTGACGAGCCTTGCATTGCACGGGGTCTACCCTAGTATATATATATATTAATACTTAATAACTAAAATTTATAGTTTGTGCACTTTTTAAAAATTATATCCAACATGATAATTTTTATGATTACATAATAAGGAAATACATAATTAATTAATTATTTATTTTTAATATAGATAAATTGGCACTTCAAAGATATTTTTAATATAGATGAATTGGCACCTTATAAATAATTGAGATAAATTGGTACATATTACAACATGATTGATTATGTTGTACACTTAATGATTACATTGATAAACAACACAAACAATAATTTCTATCAATAACAACTACAACTTAAAAAAAAATAAATAAATAACCACAATGAGCAGTAGCCAAATATTACAGTAATAAAGTGATCATCCATTGGAGGTGGATACAGAGGTGGCGACTTACCCGATTACTAGTAGTCTCAGTTAATTATTTTCTTTTAAGTCGAGTTTTAATTATCGTTTTTTATAATGCATATGTGATATGCAATGTCTTTTTTTTAAGTATGTTTGTTACATTTGTGTTTGTAATGTCATTTAAATTTTAGTGGATTTTGTTTTATTATCATGGAGTTGATAAATATTTTAGTTTTTTATTCGTAAAATAAACAAATATTTTAGCTTTATGTTCAAAAAAATAAACGAATTAAGTTTGAATAATAGCTTATAAAAAATCAAAATAATGTATAAAGTTGTGAAGAAATGAATAGATTTTAAGATTTGTTGAATAAAAGAATAGTGATTTGAATAAATGAATAGTAAAATGAAGGAGAGATGGTTGGAGTTCATTTGTGAAAATGGTGGGACCACCTCCTTCAAAAATGAAGGAGATGCCAAAATGAAGACAACTTTGACGACCTTGAGTTGGAGATGCTCTTACAGATGCTCTAAGAATAGTTCCTGAACAAGACATTTGGAGACCATCTGCAGAGTCCCCAGCAAATCTGGGGAATACCCAATTTATCCTACCTAAACAATTGCATGATAATAATCATGGTGTGTCAAATTAATGGCAGGTCTTCTGACTAGTTAGTTAATAATATAGTGCATTCAAGAGAATTGAGAAAGGGTTAATGGTCCTAGTGGGTACTGTGGGGTCCACTGGCACTGTGGGGCCCGTCAGGAGAGAGATAGACACAAAATGGAGGTTGTGTCCCAAAGTTGTGTCTTTTGGTTGTGTCCCAAGTATTACTCTAAAATTGATGGGCGTGTGGATAAGGGTTAAAGATTCAAAGTTAAGCAAATGGTAACTTTTGGCTTTTGGATTACTTATTTTTGGGTCTCACACATTTGCCCAATATAAGATAGAAGATAGATTCTTAACAGAGAAACAGATAATAAGAGACACTTGCACTGGATTAGAAAATTTTGAATAGTTTTGAATTGAGATTTGGCGGTTATTAGATTTGTTGAAATGGAGTCGAGTCGGGTCGGGTTCTGTTTGATATGAACAAAGACGGTTCAAAATTTTTGGGTTTCCAATTAAGGCTTAGTTTGGTCCCCACGTGGCTTTTTAAAAGGAGCTTATGAAATTTATTACTAAATTGTTTGATAATTTTATACAACACACTATCATTAAAATAGACATCATGAAACCAAAAAGCAACCTTGAGCTTTTAAAAGCTCTATAATAGAGCTTTTAAAAACTCCCCCAAAAAAGCCCTAAGTTCAAGTTTTGCAAAGCTCATAATTACCAAATGAATTAACATGAAATTGTGCTTTAAAAAAGGAGAAGTGCATTTGATAATGTGCCACTTAATTGAAAAAACAGCAAAAAATAATAATCACTGAAAGCAATATATTTCAGTACTTGAAACACTATTCTCAGTATTGCAAATTCAATCACTTAAAATTTTCAGTACTTAAAATTCAACACTTAATTTTCAGTACTTAGGGTGTGTTTGATAACCCAATTAAGTGATGAAAATGAAAATTTTCAGTACTTAATTTTTTTCAATACGTTTGATAATGTACTACTTAATTGAAAAAGCAACTAAAAATTTACTGAAAATGATAAGTGAAAATTTTCTATTGAAAATAATCACTGAATGCAGTCTGTTATAATTCTTGAAACACTGTTTTCACTATTGCAAATACAAATCACTTAAAATTTTTAGTGCTTAAATTCGGCATCTAATTTTCAGTACTTAATTTTCAGCTTTATCAAGTGCACCCTTAGTTTTCAATTTTATCAAACGGACCCTTTCTTTCTTAATAATTTCAAGTGTTTTTTTTTCCCTTCCTTTTCCGCTAAAGAATGGACAAAATTCGTAATTACTCAAACTCTGTTTTTAAGTTGGTTGTTTTTCACTAAGATGGAATAGAAGAAGGGGATTATTAGATAACCATTTCATTTTGGTTTATTTGCTTTTGTTTTTGTTTTCTTTTTTTTTTTTTAAATAAAAAAGGCGTTTTGGTAAACTCAATTTTGGTTTCGTTTTTTTGTTTTTTTTTTTTTAAATTTCAAAGAGACCTTAGAAACAAAAAAAAGTGGCTTTCAAAAAAAATTCCATTTTTAAAAAAAATGATTGCTGAAGTTACCTGTTTTTTCACAAGATCACTCCTAAGTAAGAGGATAAAAGATTTCCTGAAAAGCTAGAAACAAGAAAGACAACGAGAGGTTGGATACTCGAAACCTCCTCTAATGCCAAAGTTAGTCTGTGAATGAAGGGGGTAAAGATAGAAATTCTCAAAAATGGGTTCAATTATCTTACCTTCTACATCTCATCTTCTGGTTATATACTCTTCTTTTCCTCAATCACCTCTTCCACGATCTACCACTTGCCACCACTTGGCCCGGTCTTTCACGATCTCTCCCAACTTCATACTTAGCGGCCTAGTAGTGACTATTCCATTGAGCACGTGTTATGAGTCTTTTTACTCCTTGGAATTTTTTGAATTAAGTTCCCCTTGACAGTGCTGGGGCCCAACTAACTTATTTGGGCGGCACATATATCTTGGTATATGTGAGGTGGGCCAACGATGGGATGTTGGACTAGGTTCCCATGAATACAATTATTATTGTCTGGTGCGAAATTGGGTATACCAGCACTCACAAGCAGCAAAAACAACTTTTGATAAGATTACAACCCCCCCCCCCCCCCCCCCCAAACCCCAATCCTCAATCCTCTAATCCTAGCCGTTGGATAGAGGTTACAGGTAGGTCGCAAATTCAAAAAGATTTCTGATCCGATGCTTCTCCTTCCAACACTTGCATCGATATTTGTGCGTCTATATATGAATCGTCACCTTTACAAAGCTACACTCATGTCTGCTGGATTAAAGTCATAAGGTTTGGAACTTTCTTCTTCATTCTTTTTACTCTTTGTCTGGTTCACAGAGGCGCTTAGGGATTCATTTGCTCTTTTCATCCTTAGGTCAGTGATTTTCCACCCTTTTTTTAATGTCTTCATCCCGTACAGAAAAGTATGGAAATTTATGGTCCTCTAGAGACTATGAGTGTAGAGGGCGTGGAAATGGAGGCTCAATCGTCTCAAAGACGTCCAATCGAACCTTCGGGACCCTCAGAACCCTCTACATTAACCCCCAAGTGTTAGAACGGGTCAAGGCAAGATACTTAATTCCTCCTGAACTCGAATATAGAATCCCTGATCCCAGGGAAGTAGTTTATAGACTACGAGAAGGAGAAATCATTTTTTTACGCTTGCTTTTTCCATCTAGGCGTTAGAATCCCTCTTCACCCCTTCTTTTGTGATTTTCTAAGATTTCATCACCTCTGTCCTTCTCAATTGTCCCCTAATGGGTGGCTAATGTTAATTGGTTCTATGATATTGGCTTATTGAAATGGGCTAGTTCCTTTTAAATCCATAGTTTTTCCACTACGAAGAGATGTGATTCCTTTTAAATGTTCGACGGGGCCATTGGAATTTGAGGCTCCACCATTCATTTGTCCTTTAGGATTTTGAAATGGTTATGCGGGAAGCTTTCCCTTATCAACAACTTGTTGATTTTGAAGCAATTGAGCCAACTAAGCTTGTAATGCTTGCATAGATTGGGCATGCGATGATTGCATCACTTGTATCGATTGCTTAAGTTGGCTCATTCTTTGGGATAAGCCATGGTCCTCAAAAATTTCCTTATGAGGGGGCACATATGGAGGATATGGCCCATGATTTTGAGGCACTTGGGGTGGTCCTTGACGTGGGAATGGACCATGATTTTGAGGTGGTGGTAGATGTTAATGCAGACAATACAGTTGTGGAGGGACGTGGGGGCGGTAAGATCACCCCTTTGTCACTATGGTAGTTGTGTCTCGGTGCACTCCATCTACCCGGAGGATTGTAAGCATCATTAATTGATGGATTATGCCTAGGCCTAATATTCATTCCAAGGGCACATGCTTGTTCTAAAGCTTAGGTTTGAAGAACGGGAAGCACGGGACACTTGCTTGGCAAGTGTTCTGGGTCATAACAAATGCATCACCTTTCTTGGACAACAGGGGTAGACTCAGTAGATTGATGATATTCCAACGCCTCTATTTTCCTCGTGATTTGAGCAATAGGGTCGGCCTCACTAAACACTTGGAAAAGACTTTGACTTACTGGGGCAACAGTTACCAGAAGACTTCGGTCATGGGGTTAGTCGTACCCCAACTGCGAGAAGTCTCGTACACACTTTCAAGATGAGCTTCGGCTTGCTCGGCCTCATGAGTCAAGAAACTCCCGGAGCAGATGGTTTTGATTAATTGTTTGGTATTGGGGTACAACCCTCCATAATAAATGAAAATTTTACGAAATTTGTCAAAACCATAGTGTGGGCATTTTCGGAAGAGATCTTTGAATCTCAAGCAACATTCGGCAAAGGTTTCATTTTCTCCTGGGGAGAAATTTTTGATTTTTTTTACCAATGCCTGTGTCTTGTGCATGGGAAAGAACTCCTTATAGAATTGCTTTTGGAGTTTCGGCCATGAGCCGTTGGATAGAGGTTATAGATGGGACGCAAATTCAAAAAGATTTTCGATCCGACGCTTCTCCTTCCAACACTTACATCGATATTTGTGTGTCTATATATTAATTGTCACCTTTACAAAGCTACACTCATGTCTACTGGATTAAAGTCATAAGGTTTGGAACTTTTCTTCTTCATTCTTTTTACTCTTTGTCTGGTTCACAGAGGCGCTTAGGGATTCCTTTGCTCCTTTCATCCTTAGGTCAGTGATTTTCCACCCCTTTTTTAATGTCTTCATCCTGTACAGAAAGTATAGAAATTTATGGTCCTGTAGAGACTGTGAGTGTAGACGGCGTGGAAATGGAGGATCAATCGTCTCAAAGACGTCCAATCGAACCTTCGGGACCCTCTGAACCCTCTACATTAACCCCCCAAGTGTTAGAACTGGTCAAGGCAAGCTACTTAATTCCTCCTGAACTCGAATATAGAGTCCCTAATCCCAGGGAAGTAGTTTACAAGCCACGTGAAGGAGAAATTTTTTTTTATGCTTGCTTTTTCCATCTAGGTGTTAGAATCCCTCTTCACCCCTTCTGTGATTTTCTAAGAGTTCATCACCTATGTCCTTCTCAATTGTCCCCTAATGGGTGGCTGATGTTAATTGGTTCTATGATATTGGCTAATTAAAATGGGGTAGATCTAGATTTAGGAACCCTAAGAGCAATAATGCAGATAAGACTAAAGAAGGGTTTGTATCACTGGTGAGGAAAAATATCAGGCTATACAGGATCTTCCCACCTCACACAAGGGTTGGAAGAATACTTTATTTATATCCAAGGTAGTATTGGGAACGTTCCCAGGAAAATTGACAGCCCTCGTAAGATTTATTCTTTTCCTCATTTTTATGATCATTTTCTTTATCTAACTCCTAACACATCCTGATTTTTGCAGCTCTGGAGACCAGAACTTGGGCCCTTATTACTGCAGCTCATGGAAAAAAAATCAAGGTTTGGTTAGTTCCTAAGGTCAGGCTAGTAGATGAGATTATCAATCAAGTTTTTCTTCTATCTGCAGGACATATTACGATGGATGAGATCAATGCTCGAGTGGTTGAAGCTTAGCTTGTTCGGAGGAAGAGGAAACCTGTCAACCCTCCCAACTCCAAGGCTCAATCCCTGGTCCATACTGCTCGAAGAATGAGGTTGAGTGATGAACCAGAGGATGGTGACATTCAAATCCTTCAGTCTCAACCAACTCTCCCAAGTTTTGATTCTCTTGATCCTTCTCAGCGTATAACTTACACTCCCCCCTCCAATTCGGCAATCACCTAGACTTCAATCTTGAGATGTTGTAGCTAGTGTGAGCATCGGCTACGTGATGAGTAGCGGTATATCAGCAGATGCCTCCGCACTACCATGGGGTCCCGGGAGCCTGGACTGTTATGTAAAAGAATATCTTAAGCAAGCTGCTGAAAGGTTTCCAACTTAGGTTGAATCTAGAAAAGTTCCTGAAGTAACCCTCAAGATCACATAATACCTGACAAAGGTACATCCATTCTTTCAAATAATATCTTTGCCTACTAGTTACATCTCATGTTTGATGCCATACTCCTCTCTTTTTAAAGGCGTTGTGCCTTCAACCAGCTCTAGGGAGGATGAATTGCAAGGGTGCTAACTTGGAGCGTCAACTAGAGGAACAGGTGGTAAAGAATTCTGATTGGATGTCCCAGATTAAAGGACTTCAGAAGGACCTAGAAGTGGCAAATACAGGAAAAGACAACTTCTGATTCTCTTCTTAATAATGCTTGGGCTCGTGTCCATAAGATGGAATCTAATCTCCTCGCAGAACAAGACGGAAGACAGAATGATCGTGCTGCATTCCTGGATAAACTCAAGGCATAAAAGAAAAAAGCCGTCGAAGCCCATTTTAAGGAAAAATTGAATGAGTTAGTGGCAAGGGGTACTGAATTTGCCCAAGATGGATTTGACAAGGGTTGGGATGAGTACAAAAGAATAATCCTGGAACGTTTAGGACACTTGAGGCCTCGTTTTCCCGATCTTGACCTAACTTTATTTGATCCTGATGCTAAAGTTGCTTCAGAGCCCATGCCTCCTTGATTCGTGTCCAATATTGCATTCTTAACTTCATGATTTTACCCTTTTGGACACAAATTATTTCTTAAACCGGAGACTTAATGGATAAATTGTGCTTTTGATTGTTCTTGTTGTTACTCTCTTTGAGCTAATGAAGACCTCTTTCTTGTAGGTTATGCAAGCTTGGGTGCAGTAGAACCCAACCCTTATGGCATTCTTGAAGTAAAAAGGGCAAGAAAGTGGTTTCAGGAAAGGCGGATCGATCCGCGTGTTTAATGGAAAATTACCATCAGATTCGAAAAGTGTGGATCGATCCGCCATTTAGAAGGGATCGATCCGCGATCTTCATGTAACATTCTGCGACAATGATATCTAAATGGATCGATTCGGAGACAATAGCGGATCGATCTGCGTTTTCTCAAGAAGCCAGTAATTCCCCAGATGAAAGGCTGATCGATCCGCCCTTGTAAAGGGATCGATCCGCGAATACTGATTTCTCCTCCCTTCTTATTACAAGTTTGCCATTTTTGTATGGGGAGTATATATAGTTAGAGATGGTTTTTATTTAGGGTTAGCTTGGTTTTTACTTAGTTTTCTTGTTAGGTGGTAAGCCCTCTCTCTCTAAATCCTCTCATCTCTCTCCCTCATTACTCCTCATCTACCAGATTTCCTCCTATTTAGTGTTAGAGAGAGAGATAGTTGAATGTATTGAATACTTGTAACTTTGTATTGAAGATTCACTTGGAATTTCTATGGCATTTATGGTGGATTTCTATTGTTGGTATAATTTCTCTTTCCCTCTCTTTAATATTAATTGCATTATAGTTATGAGTAGCTAAATCATATAGGTTGGGGATCATAAACCCACCATTGGACCCATGTGTGTTGTATTGAAGGATTATCATATTTTGTAGCATATCTAGAGTTCATGGGTGTATGGTTTGATGTTTTGAGACCCCACTTCCAATGTCAAGCATTGGAAGTTGTTAAATCTCTAAACTCTAATCATATACCCATGTATTGCATTGGAACATCTATCTAGCATGTTGGTTGACTACCACATGTTTGATAGTTTGTCACAATAGAATTTTCTACTCTAGAATGTGCTACAAGTACGAAAGTCATGTGCCGTTTGGTCCAAGGTGGGGGAATGCTCCCCAACCTCAATTTCTTCATTTACAAAACCCCCAATTGTCAATTAAACTTAGCTTTGTTCAAAGTTTACTTTCTCTTTTTCTAAATAGTCATTGTAGTATAATCTTATACAAATTGAACCAATCTCAAAGTCGAAAAGACTCATTTTTATTTCTTAGTTTGTTAAATGCTTTAAGCATTATAATTGGTTATTAAGTGTCCAACAAGCATTGTTGCATTCCAATCCCTGTGGACTTGACACCCTATTTCCATTATTACTACATTTGTAATAGGGTTAAACAAGAACTTGATTTTGACAACATCAAAATGGCGCCGTTGCCGAGGATTGAAATTGGCAACAACCTTCGGTCGCTTAGTTTCTAATTATTGTGCTTTTGCTTTTAATCTTGTTTGTTCTATTGTTGATTGCCTTTGAAGGAGTATCCTTTAAGTGAGAATCGACAATCTACTACAATGTCCAATCTGAGCAATCAATGTATGACTAATCCCTTCTCTAATCCAAATAATGCTAGGTCAAGTTCGAGTGGTAGTGGTAGTGGTTCATTTTGGCGGCCTCTGCCATCCCAAGCAAGCCCTTACCCGCATGACCTCTCACCCTCGAACTCTCCGCATTCCTCCACATTTGGTCATCAATACCTTGATTGGGACACACCCACAAATCATGCGACTTTCGCTACCTCTAGTGTGAATCCCGATGGATTCCCTCGGGAGCAATGGGGTCAACATAACCCCATACCCCCTCTCATTCATCAAGCATACCTACCACATGCACCACCACCTTTCCAACACCGCTATCCACCCCGTCCTGTGGATCAACATTTCGGGAGAACAATCGGGGACTATCTCCAACCCGAGACCGTATCATCCCCATCTTGCATAACATTTCCGTGCAATGCGGGAGTGTTCCGTTTCAAGCCCGGAATGATCAATCTCTTGCCTAACTTCCATGGGCGAGAGAATGAGGATCCCTACAAGCATATTAGGGAGTACGAGGACATATGTGGAACGTTTGAACAACAAAGATGCACACCCAAGCTCATAAGGCTCAAATTGTTCACATTCTCACTCAAAGATAGGGCCAAAGATTGGTTAGTGACCCTACCTCCAAATTCCATAGGCTCATTGCCGGAACTCCAAAAGCAATTCTATAAGGAGTTTTTCCCTATGCATAAAACACAAGTATTGGCAAAACAAATTCAAAATTTCTTTCAAGGAGAACACGAGACCTTTGCTGAGTGTTGGTTGAGATTCAAGGATCTCCTTAGGAAATGCCCATACCATGGTTTTGACAAATTCTGTCAAATTTTCATTTGTTATGGGGGGTTACAACCCAACACCAAACAATTAATTGAAACTATGTGTGTCGGGAGTTTCTTGACTCTTGAGGCCGAGCAAGCCGAAGCTCATCTTGAATATGTTTATGAGACTTCTCGCAGGTGGGGTACATCTAACCCCCATGATCGAACTTTGCCGGCTACTGTAGCTCCATTGAATCATAATCTCTATCAAGTGTCAAGTGAGGCCGATCCCATTTCCGAACTCACTAGAAAAATGGAAGCCTTGGAATCATAAAAGAGCATCATCCCCATCAATCCTCCTCTGATTATTGCCCCGAACAATCCATCTCATTGTTACCTTTGTTATGACCTGGAGCACTCAACCAACGAGTGCCCCGCTCTTCCTATCCTCCAAAAATAAGCCTTGGAGCAAGCTTGTGCTCTTGGGATAAACATCAGGCCTAGGTGATGATGCCAAAAATTGGTAAGAGTATAGTAAAGCAATTTAGGAGAGAGAGAGAGAGTGAGAGACTATTTTTTTTGTATGTGGTTCGGCCCTGTTAATGAAGGTACCTGCGTCCACGGGTGTGTCTGAGCACGTTCACTAGCAGATCACCGGTGGGCCTGGTGAGCCAACAAAGAGGGGCGGCACTACCAGTAATACCGGCCGGGTATATGCATATAATGGTGAATTTTGTAGAGGTGCTGTGTAGACTAAAGAGTTCGCCCCTTCCATGGGGGGTGAGAAGTCTCTTTTATAGATGTAAGAGACCTACTCGTACATGGATAAGGAAATATAATCCCATTAGGATGTGATTGACACCAATCAAGTAGGTTTCCTAATTGGATTAGGAAATAGTTTGCACTTTCATTAGTCTTCTAACTTGAGTAGGAAACTGCCCATAATTTTGGGCATATCAGCTGTCCCCCATTTCCAAGATTGGCCAGATGCTATATCGGGGCAAGTTTCAAAATTAGTTTGATGTTACTTGCCGCTGTCTGAGTGCTTATGGAAGCTGCCTCGGGGCTTCTGAGCCTGGTGAGCCCTCGGGAACTGGCTGAGAGTTGAGACCCGGTTTAGCTCGGGACCTTTAAGTGCTCGGGAACTGACCAGGAGTTGAGACCCGGTTTAATTCGGAGTCTTTGAATGCTCGGGAAGTGACCGAGAGTTGAGACTCGGCCTACTTCGGAGTCTTTTTGCTTGAGTTAGCCTCCAGGATGGTTATCTTCTGCCCGTGAACCTTCGTCAAGGTTGTGGGTAGAAGAGTTTTACCATGTTGGATAAGCCGACCTAAAGCGTATTGTTTTAGGGTCCTTTTTATGTTAACTCTCCAGGATGGTTGCCTTCTGCCCAGTTAGGCTTCGTCAAGACTGTTGGGAGAAGAGCTTGACCATGTTGGCGAAGCCGACCTAAATCACGTTGCTTTAGGGTCCTTTTGCTCCTCTATCGTCGGCCAACCTAAGAGATTTTAGTCACCTCTATCGTCGGTCTGGGCCTAAGTGGAGTTAATGCCTCTGAGTATTGTAGGTGCTCGGGTTGTCCAAGATTTTGACTTGGTTATCCGCGAGGCCCGTAGATACCCGGTGTGATTACCTGTTTAGTTCACTGCGCCGTCTTGCCCCCCAAGCTTTCGCTAAGACGAGGGTCTTACAAAGGCTATGATCTGTAGGTAACCGACCTGGAACATGGTGGTTGCAGGGTCTTTTGAAGCTTGCCATCATCAGCCACCTAGGGGGTTTGCCCCCATCGTCGGTTGGACCTAAGCGAAGCCGGTGCCTCGGGCGTGACCCCGAGGTCTTTGGTGCCTGGGTTCGGAGCCCGAGGTCTTTTTAGTGCCTGAGTTCGGAGCTCGAGGTCTTTTTAGTGCCTCGGGGTTAGGCCCGAGGTCTTTGGATGCCTCGGGGTTAGGCCCGAGGTCTTTTTATATGCCTCGGGGTTAGGCCCGAGGTCTTTGGATGAGCTCTTTGATAATCGGTGGAGCCTCACGTAGTGACATGTAAGTACCATTGTAGTCGGGCTCATCTAGAATGATGGAGACAGGGGGTCGGATTAGGATCGTCGGGCTCCTAATTTTTATGTGCTGGAGGCAAAGCCGGAACTGCTTGATCCTGACCGATGTGAACTGGAGGTCGGGTCGGGCTGTCGAACCATGCCTGTTGTGAGCTGGAGATCCGGTCGGGGCTGCCTGACCCGGACTGCTGTGAACCGGTGGTCGGGTCGGGATTGCTGGACTGAGACCTCTGTGAACTGGAAGAACTGTAAGAACTCCCGGGCTGATCTCGTTTTCGCTTACTTCTGGAAGACTCGTTGCTTTCTTGCCCGGTGTATTTGGTCTTCAGAAACTCTTCAGTGTCAATATATTTTCCAACCCTCTCAGAGAGCTCAACCAAAGTCTTCGGTCGGTTTCTGTGGAACGACGCGGCGCACTTGGTGTGTTGAACTCCCGAGCAGAAGGCTATGACAGCGGCGGTTTCTCAAGATCGTAGACGCTGAGCTTCTCTTGATTAAACCTGTCGGTGAATTCCTTGAGGGTCTCATTATTCCTTTGTATGACCGTCAGTAGATGTATGTCAGGTTTTGGCTGTTTGTGCATTCCGACGAACTGGTTGATGAACTGCTTGCTGAGTTGCTTGAAACTGCGGACCGATCGGGGCTCCAAGGAGTAGAACCATTGTACGGCCGAGCCTTTCAGAGTGCTGGGAAAGGCTAGGCAGTGTAGTTCATCAAAGTTGGTGGCTAGGGCCATCTGAGCCTTGTAGGTCCGGACGTGGTCGACCGGGCTTCCCGAGCCGTTGTAGGGATCTAGGCGAGGCTGCTTAAGTTTGCGCGGGATGGCAAACCTCGTGATCCGACTGGAGAATGGTGACTTTGTCTCGGTATTGGCCTGATTCTGAGCGCGGTTTTAACCAAGCTTTGTGGCCACTCTGTCAACCTGCTTCTGCAGGTCCTTGATTCGGGCTTCCACTCCTTCCCGACCGGTATCTGAGGGGTTGGTCGGGTCGGTGGAAGAGGCTTCTTCATGGCGGGGTGCTGTCCTCTAGGATCAGGCTCGGCTATGACTTCGGGTAATCGTGTGCCTATGGACGACTCGGCTCTTGACCGAGTGACCCCGGACTGATTCCCGGGCCATATGCTCATGCCTTTCCTCTCGGGCAGCACGCCCACTGTTGGTGTCTTTGACATCCTCAACGCGGGACGGGTTGGCTCGGGCGCGTTGTCTGGTCAAGATTAGTTCCCGACCGTACGCAACGTTCCTGGGCCGTTTCCCGACCACGGGAGGACTGCTTTTCTGGGCTAGCAGGGCTTCAATCTGTTGCTGGATTTGACGCTGGTCCTCCAAGAGTTGCATGAGGGTCGCGGTGATCTGCTCAGATGTCATGGCTGTCGCAGCCAGTGCCGGGGCCTGAGGAACATCCCGGTCGGGCTGCTGCTCAGCTTTCTTACCCTTCTTCGGTGGCATGACGATCAGTCAGGAAATTTGTTGATGAGAAGACTAGTCGATTCCCACAGACGGCGCCAAGCTGATGATGCCAAAATTTGGTAAGAGTAAAGTAAAGCAATTTAGGAGAGAGAGTGTGTGTGAGAGACTATTTTTTTGTATGTGGTTCGGCCCTGTTAATGAAGGTACCTGCGTCCACGGGTGTGTCTGAGCACGTTCACTAACAGATCACCGGCGGGCCTGGTGAGCCAACAAAGAGGGGCGGCACTACCAGTAATACCGGCCGGGTGTATGCATATAATGGTGAATTTTGTAGAGGTGCTGTGTAGACTAAAGAGTTCGCCCCTTCCATGGGGGGTGAGAGGTCTCTTTTATAGATGTAAGAGACCTACTCGTACATGGATAAGGAAATATAATCCCATTAGGATGTGATTGACACCAATCAAGTAGGTTTCCTAATTGGATTAGGAAATAGTTTGCACTTTCATTAGTCTTCTAACTTGAGTAGGAAACTGCCCACAATTTTGGGCGTATCACTAGGTATAATCCTTCCCAAAATGATGCCTATAATCCTCCCAGGAGGTGGAGTGCACCGGGACTTAACTACCATAGTAACAAAGGGGTGATTGTAGCTCCCCATGTTCTCCAAACAACCATATTGCCCGCATCAACCACCCCCACCACCTTATGCTACTCAAAATTTTGGTCCACCCACACCTCAACCTCAAGGTCCTCCTTTCGGCCAAAATCAAGGGGCACAACATCCACCACCTCCTTATGTGCCCCCTCACAAGAAACACTTTATGGATCCTAACCATGGCTTGGCCCAAAGAATGAGCCAACTTGAGTAGTACATACAAGCAATGCAATCATCGCATGCTCAATCAATGCAAGCTTTACAAGCTTAGTTGGCCTAATTGCTTCAAAATCAACAAGTCGTGGACAAGGGAAAACTTCCCGCACAACCATTCCAAAATCCCAAGGGACAAATGAATGGTGAGGCCTCAAACCCCAATGGCCCCGTTGAGCACTTAAAAGGAATCACCACTCTTCGAAGTGGTAAGGTCATGGACAACAAAAAAGCCTCCCCAAGAACCACCAATTAGCAACAATCCGATTGGGGAGGAGGCCGAACTCGATAGTGGGGAAACTTTGATCCCCAGTGTGGTTGACTTGGATGGGGACTTCTCTAAAGCCCTCGACTTCATGAACCAAGAATTTTTGAACCCCACCCCACCATTTCCTCAAAGGTTAAAAAAGAAGGTTGAGAACACCAAGAATAATGAATTTTCGGAGTTGTTTAATAAAGTTAAAATTAATATTCCCCCTTTAGAGGCAATTAAACAAGTTACGACCTATGCCAAATTCCTCAAAGATCTTTGCACGGTTAAAAGAAAGCTTAATGTCAAAAAGAGTGCCTACATGGCCGCACATGTGAGCTCCGTTATCCTTAACGAGGTTCCACCCAAATACAACGACCCCGATTGTCCTACTATAGCATGTGTGATTGGAAAACACTACATAGATAGAGCACTCCTTGATTTGGGTGCTAGTGTGAATCTTCTCCCGTATTCGGTGTATGTCCAACTAGGCTTAAGAGAGCTTAAGGAGACCCGTGTCACCTTACAAATGGCCGATAGGTCCGTCAAGATGCCACGGGGCATTATAGAAGATGTTATAGTCTAAGTGAGTAATTTCTACTATCCGGTGGACTTTATCGTGCTTGACACGCAACCCGTTGTCAATGAGCAATCACAAATTCCCATCATCTTAGGGCGGTCGTTCCTTGCTACTGTTAATGCCTTAATTAATTGTAGGAATGGTCTCATGTGCTTAACTTTTGGAAATATGACTGTGGATGTGAACATCTTCTCACTCTTTAACCAACCGGATCTTGATGATGAAAATGGTGATGGTATTTATGAAATCTCTTTTGTTGACTCTTTGGTGCAGGATTTTTTTTATATTTCTGGTACTATAGGTGCTAATGATTCTTGCACCATTCCTTCTCTTAATCATGCATGTATTAGTAATGATAATATAGCTATTCTTGAACATGTTGAAAAATGCTTAGCTATTGATAACACCCTTGTTGAGTGTGATCATGAGTTTGGGAGGAAAACAGAGATGAGTGAGGGGAAGTTGTGGTTGAGGAAGATTTGGATGTTGAAAGAATTTTAGGAGAGGTCATGTGGACCTCTAATTTTGAAAGACTACCTCCGAGGGATACTTTCCCCTTTCCATCCAATATAGTCACACCAAAACTTGAGCTCAAAACCTTACCAAGTGAGCTTAAGTATGCCTTTTTGGGAGAGAACGAGAGTTTTTTGGTAGTAGTATCTTCCCAGATTGACCCTTGCCAAGAAGGGAAATTGATGAACGTTTTGAAAGAGCACAAAAGTGCTATTGGGTGGTGTGTAGCGGACTTGAGGGGCATTTCTCCGAAGATTTGCACCCATAAGATTTATCTAGAGGATGAAGCCAAGCCTTCACGTCAAATACAAAGGAGGCTCAATCCTAATATGAAAGAGGTGGTGATGACCGAGGTCATCAAGTTGTTGGATGTGGGGATAATCTATCCCATTTTTGATAATGAGTGGGTGAGCCCTACCCAAGTGGTCCCTACGAAGTCGGGGAACACCGTCATTGAGAATGAGAGTGGAGAGTTGGTGCCCACCAGAGCCACCACTGGGTGGCGTGTTTGTATTGATTATAGGAAGTTAAATTCGGTCACTAGAAAGGACCATTTCCCGTTGCCCTTCCTTGATCAAGTTCTAGAAAGAGTAGCGGGCCATAAGCACTACTGCTTCCTAGATGATTACTCAGGGTACAATCAAATAGAAATAGCCCCCGAGGACCAAGAGAAAACCACCTTCACTTGCCCCTTTGGCACGTTTGCCTATCAGAGGATGCCGTTCGGACTTTGTTATGCACCAGCGACCTTTCAAAGGTGCATGTTCAGTATCTTCAGTGATATGGTGGAGAAGGTTTTGGAAGTCTTCATGCATGACTTCACAGTCTTTGGAGATTCATTCGATGAATGCCTTAGGAATCTTGAAAAGGTTCTCAAGAGATGTATAAAAAAAAACTCGTTCTTAACTGGGAGAAGTGCCACTTCATGGTGACACAAGGGATTGTGCTAGGCCACATTGTGTTTGGCGAGGGAATGCAAGTTGATAAAGCCAAAATAGACGTCATTTCCAACCTCCCCCCTCTAAGGAACCTCAAAGACATTAGGTCATTTTTGGGCCACGCGGGCTTCTATCGTAGATTTATAAAGGACTTTAGCGCGATCTCTAGATCGTTGTGTCTCCTCTTAGCTAAGGACGTCCCGTTTGAGTGGTCCCAAGATTGCCAAGAGGCATTTGAGAAGCTCAAGGCATTACTCACTTTCGCACCAATTATGCAACCTCCCGATTGGAGTTTTCCATTTGAATTGATGTACAATGCGAGTGAATACGCCATCAGAGCTGTTTTGGGGCAAAGGAAAGACAAAAAGCCCCATGTCATTTACTATGCGAGTCGCACATTAGATAGTGCGCAATCCAACTACTCCACGATGGAGAAAGAGTTGCTCGCCATAGTATTTGCCCTCGAAAAATTTCGGTCTTATGTAGTTGGATCGCAGATTACTTGTTCCACGGATCATGCCGCTCTCAAGTATCTTTTCTCTAAGAACGATGCTAAAGCACAGCTTATTCGTTGGATCCTACTACTACAAGAGTTTGACCTTTCCATAAAGGAGAAGAAAGGGGTGGAAAACGTTGTCACCGATCATTTGTCACGTTTGACTTTTGATCACAATCATATAGACCCCATTCCTATCCAAGATTGTTTTCCGGATGAGCAATTGCTCAAGGTCTCTACTCTCCCGTGATACGCGGACATGGTGAATTTCCTTGTCACGGGAGAGTTGCCTCAAGATTGGTTTACTCAAGACCGAGAGAGGCTAATATTGACGGCACGATCGTTCTTTTACGATGATCCTTATGTTTTCAAATATTGTGCCGATCAAATTGTTAAGCGATGTGTGCCTAAAAATGAGATACCGAGTATATTATCTTTTTGCCATTACCAAGCATGTGGGGGTCATTTCTCTTCACAAAAGACCACGTTCAAAGTCCTCCATAGTAGTTTTTATTGGCCCACGATTTTCAAAGATGCGCATGACTATTGTAAGGCATGCCCTCGATGCCAATTACTTGGTCGAGTCTCTAAGAAGAACTCCATGCCTCTAAACCCCATACTTACCATAGAGGTTTTTGATTGTTGGGGAATAGATTTCATGGGTCCTTTCCCTAAATCCAATAGCTTTGAGCACATCTTGGTGGCGGTGGACTATATCTCCAAGTGGGTGGAGGCCATAGCAACTCGAACCAATGACTATAAGGTGGTTTTGAAATTTTTAAAAGAATATATCTTATCGCGGTTTGGGATTCCCAAGGCTTTGATTAGCGATCAAGGAGTACACTTTTGCAACTCCCCATTCGCCTGGTTAATGAAGCAATATAGCTTCAGCCATTAAGTCTCCACCACCTATCACCCGCAAATAAATGGCCAAGTCGAATTGGCTAATCGTAAAATTAAGGGGATTCTTGAAAAGGCGGTCGATCCATTGAAAAAGGATTGGTCTTCTAGGCTAACCGATGCGCTTAAGGCATATAGGACTGCCTATAAGACGAATTTAGGTATGTCCCCCTACCGGCTAGTTTACGGGAAAGCATGTCACTTACCCGTCGAGCTTGAGCATCGTGCTTATTGGTCCATTAAGAAGCTCAACTTTGATGTGGATGAGAGTGGTGAGAGGAGAAAGCTTCAACTCGATGAGTTGGAGGAAATTCGAGGAGAACTCTACGAGAGTTCTAAAGCGTACAAAGCACGTGTCAAAGCTTTTCATGATAAACGGATTATCCCAAAACAATTCGTTGTTGGTAACAAAGTGCTATTGTACGATTCACGGCTCCACACTTTCCCGGGTAAGTTGCAATCCCGTTGGATTGGTCCCTTACTTGGTTCACAAAGTTTATCCCCACGGAGCCGTGGAAATCCAAGATCCCAAGGATGGGAACATTTCTAAGGTTAATGGGCAACGGGTCAAACCTTTTCTTGAAGGTTTTGACTCCGAGTTGGTATCAATTCCTTTAGAAGACCCCAATGTTGGGGTAGAGTAAGCTCCCATGAGCTATACTCCTTTTTTTTGTATGCCCCATGCTCCATTCTTGGCATAATCTTTGTTCTTGGTAATGTCCATTGCATCCATTTTGATCATCCTTCACTTAGTAAAGTTTTCAAAGTTTAAGAGTGAAGAAGATAAGGGGCGGATCGATCCGAGTTCTTGGGGGATCGATCCGCGGGTTTCTGGGAAAGTTATTGAGCAACTTAAGAAAGGGCGGATTGATCCGCCATTTCGAGGGGATCGATCCGCAGATTTGGGGGAGCACACTACTTCAAAGTTGCTGAAATGGATCGATCCGGGCTTTACAAGCGGATTGATCCGCGAATTTATGAAGAGATTCTGCCTCCAAAGTTTTTAAATGGATCGATCCAGACATTTCGAGCAGATCGATCCGCAGCTTTTGAAGAGACACACTGCTTCTAAATCTTTTAAATGGATCGATCTAGCTTCACAAGCAGATCGATCCGCGTTTTTAAAAAGGCACATTAAAACCGTTTTAAATGGCCGGATCGATCCGGCCTCTTTGCGGATCGATCCACGAGGGGCAGAAACTGTTTTTATTCTTGAAAAACCTCTTATTTTTCTTAACACTTTTCAAGTTCTCTCCCAAACTCTATCAAGCACCATTGCCCAATACTTCTCCAAATCCTCACTTGTGTTCATTCATCTTTAAGATCTTCAAGATATCCATCCAAGGTAATGAATCTAACAACTCCCATCGATTGATTTTCATATTTAAGTTGTGATTGCACCCTAGGTTGGGTTATTTCTCCCTTTCCTCATTTTTTCAAAAAATTAACCTTAGGGCTTGTTTCTCTCCCATTTCTTTATATTTTGGGTTGATCTCTCATGTATTTTGAATGTTCTTTATGCTTAAGTCACATTGTGATTTGTTTGGGATAGATTCATGCACCAAATCTTGTTAAACTATAAGAGTTTTCAATTTACCCACTAGGTGTTCGATAGAAGGCCACAATGACATTCCCTAGCGCATCAGCCAAATCCACACATGCATTTTCATCATTTTCGCGTGCATTATTCATATTTCCTCATCTCATATACATGTTTCAATTCTCGTATGTGGTTGTTGTCATTATTTTCAAAACCGTTGGCATGTTGCTCGCACACCATGCACTGACGCGCACGTGCGTTCGCAGCCATTTCACGTGCATTCGTAGTCGTTTCACATGCATTTTGTCCATGCCCCATGCATAACATCTTAATGGGCATTTCACTCATTCTTCCAAACTTTCACGTCTGCGGGACGTCCGTACACGTACCATTGGTGTTACATGGCCCATTGCTTGAGCATTGCACACTTTTACGCGCTTTGTCTATTGTCTTATTTGGTGTGCTCGCTCCTTGTGTTTTTCAGGAACCATGGTGAACCCCCTTAAGTATAACCAAACCGAGTGCACCTCGGCTTGAGGCTATGACAATTTTCAGTCGAAAATCGGAAAAAAGTGGTTCGAGAATTACTTTAAAGTTAAAAAATCCATCCTCCCCGAGCGTCCTATCGCTATGTTCGATTTCCCTTCTGATGTGGTTCAGATCTTTCGGGACCGCCGATGGCTTCCCCAGTTGGAGCATTCGGGCGAGTACAACGAGACATGGGTTCGGATCTTCTTTGCGAGCCTAGTCACCACTGGCCCCCGCACCTTCGAGTCATATGTTCGGGGAGTCCGCATCCTGGTCTCCTCGGGTACCTTAGCCGTATTCATGGGGGTTCCCCACGTGGAAGACCCTGTACCTTACCTGGATGACTTGGAGTAGAGGCCTGACCTAGATATCAACCCCACCCGGTTCACGGGCCGACAGACCGAGTGGATCGGGGACCAGATTGCCCCATCTACCTTCACCAAACTTTACCGCTACTGTAATATCATTTTCACCGCTACGGTGTGGCCTACTCGCCACAAGACTATCAGGGGGGACCACGGTACCCTCCTGTTTGCTAGCACTGACCCTGCTACCCGTGTTGACTTCGCGAGCCTTATTATCTCTCATATGGTCGCGGCGTTAAACAACATTGCCGCCACTGCTAGCCTTCCTTTCGCGACCCTTATTACCCGGCTCTGCACCTCACATGGGTGCGTGGCCTTGGCATCCGATCTTCTCAAAGTCGCGCCATCCCTAGTCAATGGGACGACGAGCTCGTAGCGACGCGCAGGTTAGGTCAGCGTCCAAGAGAGCCAGGGTAGAGGAGGGACCGTCGGGAGTCCAAGCAGAGGAGGAAGAGGAGGAGGAGGAGGAGGTGCTGTCTGCACATGGTATGGTTGAGTTGCACATGCGCTTCGAGACTTTGAGTGCCGAGCAGCGACAGCAGGGTGAAGAGATTTGGGGCGCACGCAGTGATTTACGCAGCTTGAGAGGGGAGTTTGATCATTTCTGTATGAGCTATCAACGTGATTTTAGCATGCTGATGCGCTTCCAGATCGACTCGTTCCAGATGCAGTACTCGGGCGCTGATGTCCTAGACTACTTCCGCGACCCTTATGGCGGCGTAGGCGGCCTAGGCTCTTATGGCAGTGCAGGCGGCCCAGGCTTGTATACTGGAGCTGGTGGTTCTGGTGCATATGGTGGAGCTAGTGGTTCTGGTGGGTATGGTGGCGCTGGTGGTTCGGACCGCTTTTATGGCGACGACGGAGATGATGAGGATTAGTTGGGGGAGTTCTTGATGTTCAGTTAGGGATTTTATTTTGCTTCTGCTAGGGTGTTGTTATGCTTATTTAGTGGATTTGGAGTTGTACTTATGTGTTTGGATGATTGTGTTGTTTTATGTTCTTGGATTTTATTGACTTAGTATGGATGTTACTGAACTTGCTTTTATTTGACTATTGGCTTGTGCTTATTTGCTTTGCTATTGTGCCATATCAAATTCTTTTTTTTTTTCTCTTCCTTCTCTTTCTTTGTTGATTCTATCATCGCAGTCACAGTTTTTAGCGCATGCTCACCTTGGTTGCTTTCGGTAATATTGTTCTTCTCCCTGTACTTTATAGTTTCGTTGAGGACAATGTTTGGTCCTAGTTGGGGGGTGTGAGAGCTAGCTAGCTCTTTGCATCGCAATCTAAAAAAAAATAAAATTTTTTTTTGCCTCATCCCGTGTTTCCAATGACTTTAGTATAGTTGCCCCATTATAATGTCGAGCGATGACGCTCGCCTTGAAGTTTTCTTCCTATTTTAGTATGTGACACTTGTTAATCCCATTAGTTCTACTACTATCTTGATTATAGTGAATTTTATGAAGTTTAAATCTTCGATTTTCAAGCACGTTGCAGGACTACTTGTGTTAGGATGGTGTTTAATGTAATTGTTATCCAGAAATCGTTGAAACATATGTGGAGACGTCACCTTTGTGAGCTTTAGATCCCTTTTCTCCCTTATTGAGTGTTACATACTTCAATTCTCTATTTTTGAAAAACATACAAAAGGCGTAGATAATCTCATCTTCTTGTTTTGACTGTTCATTAGAGAAATCATTTTGTGGAATACAAACTCGTGCTTGCTTGTCATCGTAGTGGAGAACAAAGAATTACATTTCCCAAAAATTTGATTGTAGGTCCTCCTTTTTACCATTTTTAGCCTCAACCACACACACCCTTCCTTCACTTAACCATACACCTTCCATATCCACGTTTAAATTACATTTGTGGGATGTCTTTGCATGAGATCGTGTTTGTAAGGTTGTAAAAGAGAATGAATCTTGTTATTGTGAGAGTACAAAGAAAGGAAAAGAAGTTAAAAAAAAAAAAGAAAAAAAAAAAAAAAGAAAAGCTCCATAGTCAATTGTACTTCTCCTTGTAACATTCAAAGAAATATTTGTGGATGATTCATCTCTTGTGGTTATTTGTATCCATGCATTCCAATAAATCCCAAGTTTGTACCCAAACATCACACTTCATTTCCCCTTTTCCTTCGCCTCATAACATTTTCTCACTTTACAACTCCCTCAAGGTCCTAGTTGACTCTCAATTTTTGTGATTTGGAGTTTGAAACTATCATGACAAGTAGTTAGAGTTGTTTCACATCCTCTAGTGAATGCTATCTTTCATGAGTGTAGTACCTGTAAAATCCGTACTGCCTTTTAATAAAATTTCCTAAATTCCTAAGTGTGCATGACCTTGTAAATTGATTTTTGTGTTTTAATATTCGTATCGTTTAATTTATAGCCATTGGACGTATCCTACATTCACTGTCGCATTAATATTAATAACTACAGGTTATATTACATTTTCGCCGCCGCTAATTTTATAACTACCGGTTATAATGTATATTTTCATTGTCGCATAAATTTAGACCCCCGTATATTAATTACATGTTCTAATATTTAATTGTGGCTTGATATTATGACTATAAAATATATGATAATTTATTTGTCGCTCAATTTTAGATTATATAAACCCGACCCCTCGCATATTAATATATTGCATTTTAATATTAATTGTCATTTATAATTTATAAGTGTAAATTATATACTATAATATTCGGACCCGATAGTTATGTGGTTTTAATTAAGATTATTATTATATCGACGTCTGTTTAACCCGAACATTAAGTTAAACCCGGACTGACTTACACGCGGACACATAAAAACTGGTATTATCAGACTGTATACACCAACCCTCTCACCTTTATATCACACCCACTCATCCATTCACCACTCCAACACTCAACATTCACCTCATCCACTCCAACACTCAACTATCCCCTCACCATCACACCATCCCATGCCCCCCAAATCTCTCCCCCAGATTCCCTCATCCGCTGCCACCATATCACCCTCACTGCCCCTCCCTCACCACTGCCACACTCAACTCCAAGCACACTCACACACGTTTTGTACATCACATGTTTGTATGTAGTGTGTATGTACTATATATATGGCATGTGTGTACTGTGTATTATATATTATAATATATTATGTGTTGTTTGTGTATGTATTATATATAGAGTTAGCTGGGAGACCCAATTAGCCCGAGAGAGTTGTGAGGGTTAGAGAGAGAGAGAGTTGTGAGGTTAGCGGGAGAAACCCAAAAGAAGAAAACCCAAACCCCCACTCTCACCTCACTGCCTCACCCCCACACCCACCCCTCTCTGGCCTTATACACACAACCCCATACATGTACCACACACTGAGAGAGACAGAGAAGAAGAAGAGAGAGAGTTAGAGAGTGTGAGAGTTAGAGAAAGAAGACCCAAATCTCCCAACCCCATTGCTCTCCCTCACCCTCTCTGTTTGACTACTCCTCTGCCCATACACACAGACCACACACAAACACACCCACAAAACCCACACACAGACCACAAAAGAAGAGGGAAGGAAGAAGAGGAGAGAGAAAGAGTCACGGGAAGACACCGTCACCGGAACAGAGACCACACCGAGAAAGGTAACGCCGCACGCTCCCTCTGTATCTTTCTGCACACACACAGACTCACACACACCACCACATGCAGCCCCGAACGGACCGAGACCCCCCGCCATGGCCGGACCACCATTAAAGCTCGTACGAGCTCGGCTTTTTCGACCGTCACCAAACCTCACAAACTCAATGCCAAAATGACCCTAACGACTCCCTTAACACCCTCGATGAATGGCCCGAAGATTAAGTCGCGTTTGGGTGACCCACGATCCAATTATTCTTTTAAAAACGCAACTGTTTTTGCCCCCGTGCGCACAGACCGTTAAGATTCAGGCTTCAAGACCTATACCGTTAGATCCGGCTCGTCGAGGCACTCGATTTCGACTTAAAGTTTGCGTAATTTCGTAAAGAAATGAGGGAGTTATGATCGATTGAAGTTTTGTGTATAAAAGCGTATATATATACGAATTATATATATATATATACACCGTATATCTTCGTTGGCAAGAAGTTGAAATATTTTTGGGCTTGGGCTTAGGTCTGTTTGGCTAACCAGCTTATGGGCCGACTTTTGTGTGTTCCTTTGGTGGTTTGGCAAACAGGGCCTTAGTGTTTAAGTTATCATTTGATTTTAGGATTAACCCAAATGATTTATATTTATATTGTTTAGAGTAGTTCTTAAATTCAGAAAATATTATTATTAATAATTATAAATATATTTTGAAATTATAATTTATATATATAAATATATATTATTTATTTATTTGTACATAAATAAATAAGTGTTAACTACATTTCAATAAAAAGAAATGTGTAGTTATTATTTGTTTTTAAAAGGTATTAAGTAGCTTTTAATATTCTAGAATATAATATTATATTCTGGAATTATATTTTATTATTTATATGGTATACTTATTATTTATTTAGTTTAAATAAATAATAAATATTAGTTTTAAAATTGTGATAATTAGGTGTTAAATACCTAATGGCCAATTTAAATTCTAGAAAATTATATTACTATTCCCAAGGCCAAATATCACTGCTTTATAAATTATTTAGTTATAAAACCTAAATTTGGCATTTTATTTATTTAAATAAGGACCCGTTTGGTTGTCCTTTAAATTATTTTAAATATCAAATGAGTCCCGAAAATTATGAGAAAAATATCACTAGCCTATTTTAAGGTCTAGTATTTAATAAGAATATTTCTAAGGACCTCTCGTCCTTCTAAAGTATATTTTATAATTATGGGACTCTGAAGACTATTATTATATAAATAGGACTTCAATAATTCGTAATAAATAAATCGTAGCTCAGAAAAATACGCGGTCAGTTCCCAGAGTCTTAGAATAATATCTAGATCATCCCCTTAAAGTTTGGTGACCTTTCGACACGGTCAAAAAAATACAGCTTACCTGTAGGGCCTACACAGGTATAGAAAATCCAGCCTTTTATGTGACGGACTCCGATTTGAGTCTAGTCAATGACGTTGGACTTAGAATGACACGTAGATCACTACCTTGAGGTTTATATCCTCATTTGGTATAATTACCATTATACCCTTATCATTTACACATACGTTTCATCACCGTTCTTCTGCGATACGTTGTAGGACTGTGACTTATCCGCTGTTCGGAGAGTCATAAGCTTCACAAGACATCCAGGTGAGTGTTTCTAACCTCACTCTCAATATGCATCATGACTGCTAGAGTATTTATATGTAGGTACCGATATGCCTTGATCTATACGTGATATATATTATGGAATTGATTGCCATGAGACAAGCATGTTAAATATCATTATGATATATTGATATGAAGTAAAAGAAAAGAACTATATGTGATAGTCGTGATGAATAATCGATTATGGAACGTTAGTTTGTACGTTTTGTATATCAATGTTGAATAAATGAGCACGTTGCTATTATTGCCTTGATGACCATGTCTAAATGTGCAAATGTGAATAAAGAGCATGTTAACGTTTCATTTATATGTTTCACCTAATGTAGTTATGTTATCAAGAATCGTGTAATTGAAGATCACATCACGATGTCAGTACACGTAGTCAGTGTCAGTGACTCCGGCCAAGTGAGGTCGTGAGTTGAAGTAATTGGGAGTCTTGGGAAGTGTGAGTTGATAATGATTGAGATTCTTGTATTGTGAGTCAGGAGTGGTTATGATTTGGAAACCGCACGAGTTGATAAAGATACGTGATAATGGGACAGTATGATTGAGATACATAATATTGTGATTGTGATTGTGATTGTGATTGTAATAGTAAGAGAATAGTTAGAGCTGCTATTGTGCCAGTCGTCCGTGTAAATGCCGGAGATGGTACATGCGTCTGGGTTTACTGTCATACTGCTTAGCAGATAGTGCTCTAATGTACTGGTCGTCCGAGGAGCTTTGCCGGAGACAGTACACACGTTGTATGAGTTTGCCATCGTGCTGTATATCATGCGTTAGTCAATTACTAATGTACCGTCCTCTGCGGTGAGCTTGCCGTGATAGTACACATGATGCGTGCCTTTGCCGCCATGCTTGCATAATTGCAGTTAGTATTCTGATGTGCATCTCGTCTGGTGGTAATTCACCAGCGAGGGTATAGACGATCGAGCCAATTCCGCTATCGTGCTATTTGGATTATGAGGCCGTAAGGCGACGATGTTACTATGAGGCCGTAAGGCGACGATGTTACTATGAGGCCGTAAGGTGATGATGTTAAGTATGAAACAAGTATCAGAGTTCGCAGTGGAAGCGTGGTTTGTTTTGTGAAAGCAAGTTCATAGTAAGTTGTCGTTGTGGGTTTTATAACCCGATGCTATTGAGTTGCATTGGTTATGGGATTTTATATTCTAGAGTTTGGGTTTGGGTTCATTGAGTACGCATTTACATGCACGATCATAATGGAAATGAGAAATTGATTAGTACGAATATATTGTTATGATTCCGAGAACTAGACAAGCATGTTATGAATTATATTGATCCTGTTATTTGGTTAATGATAGATGTTTAGTAATTGCATCATATGTTAATTGATACCTTTGCTATGTTCGTGGGAGCGACGTCAATCGATAATGGACTAACCGCATCCTAAGATGCAAAGTAATAACGTGAGATGAGTAGTTAGTGTATGTATATTGGTGGTGAATATGGTTATGAACGCCCACTCAGCTTTGTTGCAAAGCTGACGGCATGTTACGCCTGGACAATCCAATGTCCAGATTTCCTTGCAGGTTGGTCAAAGGACAATTCAATCTTGAGAGTAAGATGCTAAGGAACACTGGAAGGGTAGAGCTAGACTGAAGACCAAAGAGAGCCGACAGCATCGTGTATTTGTAATAGTCTGTTGTATTAGTACTGGGACCTGTGATTTGTAATCATATTATTGTTCAGATTGAAGTTTTAAGTTACGATTAGCTTCTCCCCTTTACTTTTATGCTGTTTATAGTGTTAGAGGACAGGACGGCTTTGTAACTCGTCATTCCCTATGGGTCCAAAAAGGAAATTTTAAATTTTTCCTATTTTTGGCTACTCCGGGGCGTGACAGGATTTTTGGTATCAGAGCCTAGGTTTAGGAGTTCACCGTCTGTCCGACACTCTTAAGTTAAGAACCGTAAGATGTTCTTGAGATAGCAACCGATGCTAAGATAGTTTTCACTCGAGTAGGTAGTATGGAGTAAGAAAGAGAGTATGACACTGAAGATAAAATGCACAAGACCACCATAGACAAGAAGGTCACTTGTCGAGGACCAGCCTGTATTGGTGCCACCATCAGGCACAGTTCCCGTAGGAAGATAGGAAAACTGATGCAATGTTTCTCCCGTGAGAGACATGTTCCTAAGATTGCGTATCATAGAGTCGTAACACCACACACGATAACAATAGAGGTGGACGAGATTTCCCACACTATTCATAACCTTACGACAATTGATTAGGAAGAATCGCGAGCCAAAATAGTACCTTTTGTGATCCCCGCCAGCCCAATAGAAAGTTTGGATGATGGAGAGATGGAGATAGATCTAGCTGAGGAAGATCTAATAGAGAATAGGACATTGTACTTGTATGATCCCGATTGGTCAATAGGTTAGGATAACGTACTATGGATGTTATGGACCCCTAGAGGATTATCGCAGCTAGAAGACTTGATGCCTTAGTTAGTTTTGTCTTTTGATTAGTATTGTATTGGGAGTGTAGTTCCACATTTTAGCAGAAGTATGTGTTTAGATTCTAGTAGAAGGTGTATTAGAACCCCTATTATATTATATTTTTCTTATCAATGAAACCCTATTTCAATCTATCTTTTTCTTGTGATGACTGAGATGTTTACTTATACTCGTACTATTCGCCAACCGTATGCTTCTCCTTATATATTTCTGATTCACGAGGATATAAGATAGACCATTAGACGATAGATGATTAGTATACGTGTATAGTAGTCAACCTATATAGCTTAGCTGAAACGACTTGTCGTATCAACCAGAAGTTTAGGCACTGACGAACTTCTTGAGATGGAACTCAGAACAGTCAGCATGTGGCCTAGAGTCTAGAAGGAGATTAAGAATAGGACTCCTTGCCCTTTGAGTTGCGTAATAGACGTGACGTCTTGTAACCTTAATCCTAGAATTAGATATACATTAGTGGACCCCATTCATAGAACAACCCCTTGTATGCTAAGGTTGTATGGTATTAATCTAATTGCCTTGCATTCGCTATGTGCTATGCATTTGTTTAAGAATAAGATAGGATGTGATTAACCAATTAGACACCGATTCATTTGTAGGAAACCTTGAACGCCTCTGTACATACACTATGGTCAGATCAACCCGAGCAATTCAATATGAAGCAAGTGGATCTACTGACCCAATACCTCCCGAAATGGACCCAACCGGTGTATTTGGAGCATTTCTTCGAAGGTTAGAGCACGCCAGCAACAACCACAACAACAACAATGGGAATAATCAAAACAATGGCAATGAAGCACCGGTACGCCAGACAGGAATCAAACTATTAAAAGGATTTCGTTCTCTCCAACCAGAAACCTTTGACGGATTAGAGGGAGCATGGCAAACCGAACAATGGATTCGCCAGATGGATTTGATATTCGAAACAATCGATTGCACTGACGATGAGAAAAGACGCTTAGCCGTTTTTCAATTAACGTTCGCAGCAGCCGACTGGTGGGAATCAGAGAAGGCGACCCTTGGAGAAGAAGCCATCCGAAGAATGACTTGGACGGAATTCAAAGAATTATTCCTAGAGAACTACTTTCCCCAGACTGAGAGGAACAGAAAGGAGAAAGAATTCATTGATCTGATCCAAGGAAACCAAACTGTGAGAGAGTACACTATACAATTCGAACGACTATCCCGATTTGCATATCACATGATCGACACGCCAGAGAAGAAAAATCGAAAGTACCACCTAGGACTTTTCCTACAACTTCAATGATCAACTCTTGGTCATCTGAACCAACCATTCAAAGCCCTGGTGGGAATGGCAAACGGTTTCGAAGAACTCATTAACCGAGAACAAGGACGATTCGAGAACCAATCACCCCCACTGAGATTCAACCAAGGACAGAAGCAGACCCCCAATCAAGAATTTCCCAGGAGCGACCAATTTCTCCAAACAAATCCAAGAAAAAGGCCGAAGAATAATCACCGTAAGTACAAAGGACATAAAGATGGTGAAAGGAAAACCGACACAGTAATAGCATCAGTCCGACGCAAAACACGCCAACGTTATTTTAACTGCAGAAATCGTGGACATCACTTCAACGAATGCCCAGCACCGAAACAAATCGGAGGACAAGGATCACAATGTTCCAAGTGTGGTGGGATAGGCCACATCTACCAGAATTGTCCAAGACAGGGAATGAGTAACACCACTCGGAAGCAGTCAAAACGCGACCGCCGATCAAGCAAACCATCAACCAAGGCGAATTAAGCAGAACGACACCAAGGACAGAAAGTATAACACTTCAGCATCTCAATTGTGTGATCCCAACGCTTTTGTTTCCTTACAAGGATGGTGACCGTTGTAGTAGTACTAAGAATAATAAACTTAGCTAGCAGTATCTATAGAGACTTCGTAACTTTAGAATCTGATATAAGGTTAGAACTTTTGTAAGTTGGGTAGGACTAGCCGCTTCTAGATTTCGGGGACGAAATCTCTTGTAAGTTGGGTAGATTGTAGTACCTGTAAAATCCGTACTGCCTTTTAATAAAATTTCCTAAATTCCTAAGTGTGCATGACCTTGTAAATTGATTTTTGTGTTTTAATATTCGTATCGTTTAATTTATAGCCATTGGACGTATCCTACATTCACTGTCGCATTAATATTAATAACTACAGGTTATATTACATTTTCGCCGCCGCTAATTTTATAACTACCGGTTATAATGTATATTTTCATTGTCGCATAAATTTAGACCCCCGTATATTAATTACATGTTCTAATATTTAATTGTGGCTTGATATTATGACTATAAAATATATGATAATTTATTTGTCGCTCAATTTTAGATTATATAAACCCGACCCCTCGCATATTAATATATTGCATTTTAATATTAATTGTCATTTATAATTTATAAGTGTAAATTATATACTATAATATTCGGACCCGATAGTTATGTGGTTTTAATTAAGATTATTATTATATCGACGTCTGTTTAACCCGAACATTAAGTTAAACCCGGACTGACTTACACGCGGACACATAAAAACTGGTATTATCAGACTGTATACACCAACCCTCTCACCTTTATATCACACCCACTCATCCATTCACCACTCCAACACTCAACATTCACCTCATCCACTCCAACACTCAACTATCCCCTCACCATCACACCATCCCATGCCCCCTGTAGATAATATGCACGCAAGCATACGAGTCGGGTTTAGGACGTTACCTAGCGGAATAGCCCGACGGATCGCCGTACGGTGTTGTTACGAGCCCGGCGTCTTCACCCACGAACTGCTGCTCCATTGTTGCCTCCGTGTACTCTCTTATGCATCGCCTAGGTCGTAGAGGATGCTACTTGAGCCATCCACATGATAGTCACCTTCTAAATCCCATGGCACTATGGTGATGTCCTAGAGAGAGAGTGAACCGCGAGAGAGAGAGGGAGATAGAGAGAGAGGCTGCTGGAAACTATATGGTTAGGGCAGCCTATATGTGATATATATCATATATATATAGTCACACACATTCACCAAACCCTAGGGCCCATTGGACCCGGTCCAACATATGTGGGTGCCCGTATGGCCCGGCCACATATTTCTTACATCTCCCACTCACCCACATAGGGTTAGTACTAAAACCAATCTCTCCAAACAGAACTTCTCATCTCTTCATACAGGGAAATAGAACGTGCGACCTTACGAAAAGAAAGTACAGCGACAGGAGTGTAATGCCAAATCATCACCATAACCAGCAAGACACATCACTCGGAAGCTTCTCGTATATGCCTTAGACGATTCAACCACACCCGACACAGCATTCTCAATCCCTCGGTGAAAAGAATTGCTGCACCACCTCAATGTAATGTACTCATGACATATCAGTAACAAATTACGATTGTCGCAGGCCTGCTAATGAGTCACAAAAACATGGTGTGTTATTGAATGGTCTTCCCTGAGCCCACATGTCAATCCGACTAACTCGACCGCTTGCCCAGACACACCCCATAGAACGGAATTATCTCATCGTCCTAGGATAGCATGCTAAAGTAGCTGTCATCAAGCGTCCTCTTCATGACATAGTCTCAAGTCGTGAAGGCAACCAGTTTGTAGGATAACCAATGTCTTGGATATGCTACATGGCTCACACAGCAATGAAGAGGAATCCATTCACTGCTCCACAGTCGATCGCAAAAGCACATACAGTATGATATGTATGCTATGGCGTTCTTCCATAAAAATGGGCATGTCACTATATGTTTAGAAAAACAAGTAACGCCATACGAATCTTAGTCTAGACGTTACACAAAACGTCTAACCTGAGTCTCTAGCACAGTCGCTCCTCTTAGCGCCTGTCTGAAAACTCACATTCGGCTATAAACAGGCTACATAGAGTCGTGGGAACTCTCTATGTTCGACCAAATGTAAAGGTCTCATCTTAGATCCATCTAAGGCGACATATAGAAATAATAGGGTTTATATCTAGCTCGCTGTTCTTATACTGCGTAGATATAAGTGTTCAAGCTCGCTTTCTAAGCGCTATGGACACACATGTCCTAGCTAGCTATCTAAGCGCCATGAACACAAATGTCTCATCTTGCTCGCCCACTAAGCGCCATGGACACGTATGTCCTAGTTCGCTATCTTGGCGCCAAGGTGAATCACCCGTGTGAGCAGGTCGATTCAAGCCCGGTGACATATAAGAAATGTGCATCCGTTCCACTTATAACAAATATATATATGGAAACCAACTAGTTTATTAAAACTAGAATAATAATGTCAATATCACAATAAAATGTCTAAGCACGTCAAATCCCCAAATGGAGATGTGCCTTAAGACAACTTCCCTTTGCGCAAACCACATCTCAAATGTGACACGTGCTAGAATGGTTTTTGAAATCTTTTGCATATGCTCAGGCTTACGTGCTATCACCTTAGATTAGCACAACCTCATTACTATGAGGTGAAGAGCCTAGCCACTACAAAAACTCTTCAACCAAAATAGCTTCTCTAACAGCTGCAGAGCACGCCACATATTACGCTTCCATCATGGATAGCATAAGGCAAGGTCCACAGTACTCCTGCGAACATATCGCAAGATACTCTTCACTACTCTCTAGTGACAGGACCATGGTTGCTTCGGCAACGACTAATTAAACCAACCGCATAGCAGACATCTGACCGAGTACACACATTAGCATACTTCAGATTCCCTATTGCGGACGCATATGGCAAACTGGACATTTGTTTCCTTTTCTCATTTTTCTTAAGACAATGAAGTAAGGTCAAGGTGAGTCCCTTTTGGGATGTCAATGGGTAATTCAGCCTTTCATGTGAAAATGTTCAAGAACCTTCATCTTGTAAGTCCCTAGAGACAAACAGAGGAGCTTCTGAGAACAATATCTCACGGTCTAAACTTCCAACACATAGTTGGAATCACCCATGTCCTCAATCTCAAACTGAGAGGACAACCACTCTCAAATGGCGACAATGGAACTCATCTCATTCCCAGCTAAAAAGACGTCATCAACATATAAAGAATTAGAACACTTTCCTTGGACCATTTAATGTACACACATTGTACCACTGCCTAGACGATTTGAGATAATAAATAGATCGTTTGAGACAGCACATTTTTGCGCTCATTCCCTTTGGTCACAACACCAATGGGATGATCCATATTTATCTCGCCGTCTTGTTCTCCATTGAGAAAAGAACAGTTTAAACATCCAACTAAAAAGGTTCAAAAACTAAATATGCGACAATTGCTAGGATAAGGCGAATGGAGTCAGATCTCACCCTTTGGGAGAACATGTTTCCATGGTCTATACCCCCTCTGGGTACAAACTATTGCCACAAGGCGCGCCTAATACTTGTCAATTGAACCATTTGCCTTGCATTAGATTTTGAAAACACACTTGTCTCCAATCGTCTTACGCACAAGCGGATTGTCAACTAACTCCCAGACCTTATTTGCGTCCATAGAGCTCATCTCGTCTAGCATAGTAACTATCCACTCAGCAGACGAAGAAAAACGCTTCAACAAAAGAAGCAGGCTCATCCTCATCCACTTGTGCACACATTTGCACACATATGAAAATGTCTTCCTCAATTTCAAAACAGCGATAGGGAACTTTTTCCTCATCACCATACAGTGTACTACCTGAGAATCTTGAGTGCCCTAGTGGTGCACTCCCACTATCTGGTACACTCCCACTAGCGTCTAGCGGTGTACTCCCACTCGGCTGGAGACTAGTACCATTTTACAGCGATTATTGGATGTGGATTCTCAAATCTCCCCACCCTCGCTTAAAGATGGTATGTTGTCTTCAACATCCTCCAACTCATAGAGGTCAAGATATCTCTTAGTAATACAAATCTGGGGAAGTCATTCTCAATATCATGTGGCACCATTTGTCATTCCTATACCCGTTTGTTCATTATACGTAACATAGGCTGTCGAGCTATTAGAATTCCTTATAAAGGTATGCTTTCTAGCTCTCGAGCATAGTTTCTCGCACTTATGCGAGGTATAGTGAACATAACCTCCTGAGCTCCACGGGCGTAAATGCTCCTAAATGAGCTTTCCGCCTTTCCATAGCTCATACGGGGTAGAAGGAATTGACTGAGGAGAGGCACTCTAGTATGTAGGCAGCAATCAAGAGTACATCCTTCCAAAACAACTTTGGGAGGTTGACTTGCGCCATCATAGTCCTAGCCATATCTAGGAATGTCCTATTCCTTCTTTCTGCAACACCATATTGTTGCGGAGTTTCTGGAACAGAAAGTTGTCTGCGTTTTCCCTTTTTCCTCACATAGTTCCCAGAACTGATTAGATAAATACTCGCGATCCTCACATCGCGCGAAATCATCTATAAAAGTGAGAAAATAAGAGGCGCCATGACGTGCCTGCCTTTACAACCATAGGTCCACAGATATATGAGTGAACTAGTTCTAATGCTTGAGTAGCTCTAATAGCCTTCTCTAAAAGGCTTTCGGCATACTTTGGCCAACTAAGCAAGACTCGCACATAGGTAGGTCAACCTTAGCGAGTTGGCCCAAAAGGGCTTCTCGAGCTAATCAAGTCATCCTATCAATCCTATGCGTTCAAGTCTAGCATGCTTTGTCTCAGAATAAATGAATGACAGAGGAAACCAGAATTTATGAAAACAATTCTTAAGCAGTTATCCCTAGATAACCATGTCCTAGTAACACTACCACCAAAAATATCCATCCTATTAATACCGAACTGGAGAACGCCTCGATTGCGCTCTTCCACCTTGTTAGCCTTGGGCGCAAACTTGCTAGCCCCACCCTGCCTCTAGGCGGGTTTTACCCCTACCATTGCGTTTAGGCCCACTGGCCTTGCGCTTACTTCCACTTATGAAAGTTGTGGTAAAGAGTGTAGCAATACAGCTCGCCTTACCTCTTGGCGCTCCGTATTCGGATCAACATGTCGGAAAATGTCAAAAACCAAAAATTTAACATTTCCGTTGTGGATCATGATTTGTTTTCTATGGACTCGCAAATCAGGCAAAGAACAAATCATAGCCTGAAACTGCAGTTCGCCAGTAAAGATGTTCCGAGTATTCTGAAATCACGAATCATACCTGTCATCGACCTTAGATGTCCAGTCATCGTGTACTTGGAACGTTTCCTTTACTTTCCCGAACTTCATAACTAGATGCATAATCTAGTAGTGAATGTGCCATCGAAAACAAATTTGAGCTGATCTCATAATACTTTGGCCATTGGGTAGTACATATACTTCCTAACAAGATCATGGTGCATGCTGCTTATCACAAAGCGCGTGCTATGATCCTTCTCAAGCCAAGTATTATAGGCTATTAAGGTTGTAATGATATTGGGCCGGAGGCCCATTATTCGGTTTAATGGGTTGGACCATAGAATAAGCCTAAAGCCCATAAGCTCTTACTCATTCTATTGGTGTGTTACTTTGCAGTGCCATATTACAAAAATTAGTCCCTTTTTTAAACTTGTTACTTTTATAAAGATTGACAAAATTTGGTTTGGAAAACATTTGTTTTTGTGAATCCAAAATGTTTGAAGAATTATATTTGAGAACATGCGCAAGGGATTGACATTATTATTTGCACATTTCATAAGGTTTGTTTTAAAATCCAATTACAAATGAGTTTTCCCCTTTCTACAATTTAAGACCAAAAAATTCGCTATTGCTCATTAATCAAATCTTAATTTTGTAAATCAAGAAAAACCTTTTATAATTGATTTTTCTAAACAAACATCAATTAGATGGTACTAAATACCTATCTAAGATCATCCACAAGATATTAAGTGCGCCATACAACAAAAATGCGCATGGACCCCCACGTGGGTCCGAATTGACAACTTAGAGCTTATGTTAAGGTAATTCAAGTGTATGATTTATGAACAAAGAAAAACCATCCCTTTACAAGTAGGCTTTTCCAATACAAGAAATGTAAAACACTCGTCCTCACATTACATTTATAGCCCATAAAAATAGGGATGCTTTGTTCATATACATACACAGAAACAACCTTAAACATACATCGTGAGGACACAAGCTCCATAAATTGTCAATTAATTGTCCATTCATTTAAGCCAGATTAAAAACTATATTAATCACATACTCCAAGCACTCATGCGGTCTTATTATAAAATGAATGGACTCATCCGTCACTCCACTTAAGGAGGAGGAATAAGAGGTCATAGGGTCAACCAATCACAAACAACAGTAATTAAACGTGACCAACAATGCAATGAGCCTCTAAAATAATAAAATGTGCAATAAAACGATTATTGCACAGCCCGGATAGCTCCCATAAGCTAAGTAAAATCAATGAAAAAATCTTGGATTTTTCATTAATTTTAACCCAATTTTAGGTCTTAAAACATAATTTAAAACCAATTTACTAAGGGCCCTTTAAATTAACAAATTAATTTAAACCTTATGGAAAATTTCATTAACTGAAAAACAGATTTTTCATTAGGAATAAAAATTTCCGGAATTTCATCAAGGCCCAAAAATATTTTGAATCAATTTAACGAAATAAATTGATTTAGTTAAACAAAATTAACTACGAGCAACAAAATTTCCAAAAATACCAAAATTTCCAAGAATTTGTTCTCGAAAGATTTTCAGTGGTCTAATACGGTGTTCTAAACACCCCATATTAATTTCAAAAATTAATAATCTATTTTGGCTATTTTCAGCAATTAAATAAATGCACATATGCACAAATTTTATGCTCTAAAATACCAAAACAAATGTGAGATAATTCATAAAATTTTCTCAAGTCTCCAATTAGTGTACAAAAACACTAGATATTAAATTCAAGAATTAACAACTTCTTTGGTTATATTTTAAGCAATTAATATTGCGTATTTAACACAATGTATATGCTCTAAAATATGTCCCAAAGAGCAAGAAAATACACTAAAATGATTTTCTCAAGCTACCACTAGTGTTCTAAACACATTGTGTTAATTTCATGAACTAATAATCAATAAAAATATTTTAAGCAATTTAATATGTGTACAAAAACACACAATTGTATGCTCTAAAATATTAATATGATTGAGATAATTTACCAAAAATTATCTATGGGTCCCACAAAATTTTACATGGTCTTAAAACAGTGTCCCTTATGTCCCATATTAATTACAAAAATTAATAATGTATTATGGCCATTTTAAGCAATTAAATAAATGTCCATAAACATTAATTATATGCTCTAAAATGCCATAAGTACATGATAATTTACATAAAAATTATCTTAGAGTCCCTTATAGTGTACTAGACACTATACATTAATTTCAAAAATTAACATGTATTTTTGGATATTTTTAGCAATTAAAAACATATATAAAATACATATTTTATGCTCTAAAATACCAAAAATCAATGAAATAATTTATCATAAAATTATTTCTGGTCCCACACAATGTCCTTAATATAAGAAAAAAAAATAATTTTCCATGTTTTTTTTTTTTTTTTTAGAATTTTAAAGCTATTAAAACAGTTTTAATCTAACAAGGGCTATTTTGATAATCCAATACTAAAACAGGGGCAGTTTTGTAAATAAAAGAAAAAGGGTCATCTTCTTCATGAAGAAGAATATACACGCAGCAGCCAGCAGCCCTTGGCTGCGCGCTGCCACCTTTACGATTCCGTTGTGACTTCGTTTTTGGTCGAAAAACTTCGTGTAATATACGGTTGGAAAGCCCTTGCAGCGTACTTGAACTTTGAACCAAAAAACAGATCAATTTCACGTCTTAATCGTCCGGAAAAAAGGATCAAAGTTGAGTAAAAACCTCGGTTTTACATGCCCAGAAATTTAGGGTTTGCGATTTCTCCCTCACCGGAGATAATCAAGCCATGAGACTTTGTGGGGGGACTCTAGGGATCATATGTGACACAACCATATAAAAAATTTGTTCCCCTATTGGAGTTTAGTGATAGACCCACTTCAAAATTTGATTTTCAAAGTTTTGGTAAAAAGCTTGAAAAAATCAACAATGGAAGATTCTATATGGGCAGAATTACGGGCGAATCAACACCTTAATGGCTCTGATACCAATGTAGATAATATGCACGCAAGCATACGAGTCGGGTTTAGGACGTTACCTAGCGGAATAGCCCGACGGATCGCCGTACGGTGTTGTTACGAGCCCGGCGTCTTCACCCACGAACTGCTGCTCCATTGTTGCCTCCGTGTACTCTCTTATGCATCGCCTAGGTCGTAGAGGATGCTACTTGAGCCATCCACATGATAGTCACCTTCTAAATCCCATGGCACTATGGTGATGTCCTAGAGAGAGAGTGAACCGCGAGAGAGAGAGGGAGATAGAGAGAGAGGCTGCTGGAAACTATATGGTTAAGGCAGCCTATATGTGATATATATCATATATATATAGTCACACACATTCACCAAACCCTAGGGCCCATTGGACCCGGTCCAACATATGTGGGTGCCCGTATGGCCCGGCCACATATTTCTTACACCCCCCAAATCTCTCCCCCAGATTCCCTCATCCGCTGCCACCATATCACCCTCACTGCCCCTCCCTCACCACTGCCACACTCAACTCCAAGCACACTCACACACGTTTTGTACATCACATGTTTGTATGTAGTGTGTATGTACTATATATATGGCATGTGTGTACTGTGTATTATATATTATAATATATTATGTGTTGTTTGTGTATGTATTATATATAGAGTTAGCTGGGAGACCCAATTAGCCCGAGAGAGTTGTGAGGGTTAGAGAGAGAGAGAGTTGTGAGGTTAGCGGGAGAAACCCAAAAGAAGAAAACCCAAACCCCCACTCTCACCTCACTGCCTCACCCCCACACCCACCCCTCTCTGGCCTTATACACACAACCCCATACATGTACCACACACTGAGAGAGACAGAGAAGAAGAAGAGAGAGAGTTAGAGAGTGTGAGAGTTAGAGAAAGAAGACCCAAATCTCCCAACCCCATTGCTCTCCCTCACCCTCTCTGTTTGACTACTCCTCTGCCCATACACACAGACCACACACAAACACACCCACAAAACCCACACACAGACCACAAAAGAAGAGGGAAGGAAGAAGAGGAGAGAGAAAGAGTCACGGGAAGACACCGTCACCGGAACCGAGACCACACCGAGAAAGGTAACGCCGCACGCTCCCTCTGTATCTTTCTGCACACACACAGACTCACACACACCACCACATGCAGCCCCGAACGGACCGAGACCCCCCGCCATGGCCGGACCACCATTAAAGCTCGTACGAGCTCGGCTTTTTCGACCGTCACCAAACCTCACAAACTCAATGCCAAAATGACCCTAACGACTCCCTTAACACCCTCGATGAATGGCCCGAAGATTAAGTCGCGTTTGGGTGACCCACGATCCAATTATTCTTTTAAAAATGCAACTGTTTTTGCCCCCGTGCGCACAGACCGTTAAGATTCAGGCTTCAAGACCTATACCGTTAGATCCGGCTCGTCGAGGCACTCGATTTCGACTTAAAGTTTGCGTAATTTCGTTAAGAAATGAGGGAGTTATGATCGATTGAAGTTTTGTGTATAAAAGCGTATATATATACGAATTATATATATATATATACACCGTATATCTTCGTTGGCAAGAAGTTGAAATATTTTTGGGCTTGGGCTTAGGTCTGTTTGGCTAACCAGCTTATGGGCCGACTTTTGTGTGTTCCTTTGGTGGTTTGGCAAACAGGGCCTTAGTGTTTAAGTTATCATTTGATTTTAGGATTAACCCAAATGATTTATATTTATATTGTTTAGAGTAGTTCTTAAATTCAGAAAATATTATTATTAATAATTATAAATATATTTTGAAATTATAATTTATATATATAAATATATATTATTTATTTATTTGTACATAAATAAATAAGTGTTAACTACATTTCAATAAAAAGAAATGTGTAGTTATTATTTGTTTTTAAAAGGTATTAAGTAGCTTTTAATATTCTAGAATATAATATTATATTCTGGAATTATATTTTATTATTTATATGGTATACTTATTATTTATTTAGTTTAAATAAATAATAAATATTAGTTTTAAAATTGTGATAATTAGGTGTTAAATACCTAATGGCCAATTTAAATTCTAGAAAATTATATTACTATTCCCAAGGCCAAATATCACTGCTTTATAAATTATTTAGTTATAAAACCTAAATTTGGCATTTTATTTATTTAAATAAGGACCCGTTTGGTTGTCCTTTAAATTATTTTAAATATCAAATGAGTCCCGAAAATTATGAGAAAAATATCACTAGCCTATTTTAAGGTCTAGTATTTAATAAGAATATTTCTAAGGACCTCTCGTCCTTCTAAAGTATATTTTATAATTATGGGACTCTGAAGACTATTATTATATAAATAGGACTTCAATAATTCGTAATAAATAAATCGTAGCTCAGAAAAATACGCGGTCAGTTCCCAGAGTCTTAGAATAATATCTAGATCATCCCCTTAAAGTTTGGTGACCTTTCGACACGGTCAAAAAAATACAGCTTACCTGTAGGGCCTACACAGGTATAGAAAATCCAGCCTTTTATGTGACGGACTCCGATTTGAGTCTAGTCAATGACGTTGGACTTAGAATGACACGTAGATCACTACCTTGAGGTTTATATCCTCATTTGGTATAATTACCATTATACCCTTATCATTTACACATACGTTTCATCACCGTTCTTCTGCGATACGTTGTAGGACTGTGACTTATCCGCTGTTCGGAGAGTCATAAGCTTCACAAGACATCCAGGTGAGTGTTTCTAACCTCACTTTCAATATGCATCATGACTGCTAGAGTATTTATATGTAGGTACCGATATGCCTTGATCTATACGTGATATATATTATGGAATTGATTGCCATGAGACAAGCATGTTAAATATCATTATGATATATTGATATGAAGTAAAAGAAAAGAACTATATGTGATAGTCGTGATGAATAATCGATTATGGAACGTTAGTTTGTACGTTTTGTATATCAATGTTGAATAAATGAGCACGTTGCTATTATTGCCTTGATGACCATGTCTAAATGTGCAAATGTGAATAAAGAGCATGTTAACGTTTCATTTATATGTTTCACCTAATGTAGTTATGTTATCAAGAATCGTGTAATTGAAGATCACATCACGATGTCAGTACACGTAGTCAGTGTCAGTGACTCCGGCCAAGTGAGGTCGTGAGTTGAAGTAATTGGGAGTCTTGGGAAGTGTGAGTTGATAATGATTGAGATTCTTGTATTGTGAGTCAGGAGTGGTTATGATTTGGAAACCGCACGAGTTGATAAAGATACGTGATAATGGGACAGTATGATTGAGATACATAATATTGTGATTGTGATTGTGATTGTGATTGTAATAGTAAGAGAATAGTTAGAGCTGCTATTGTGCCAGTCGTCCGTGTAAATGCCGGAGATGGTACATGCGTCTGGGTTTACTGTCATACTGCTTAGCAGATAGTGCTCTAATGTACTGGTCGTCCGAGGAGCTTTGCCGGAGACAGTACACACGTTGTATGAGTTTGCCATCGTGCTGTATATCATGCGTTAGTCAATTACTAATGTACCGTCCTCTGCGGTGAGCTTGCCGTGATAGTACACATGATGCGTGCCTTTGCCGCCATGCTTGCATAATTGCAGTTAGTATTCTGATGTGCATCTCGTCTGGTGGTAATTCACCAGCGAGGGTATAGACGATCGAGCCAATTCCGCTATCGTGCTATTTGGATTATGAGGCCGTAAGGCGACGATGTTACTATGAGGCCGTAAGGCGACGATGTTACTATGAGGCCGTAAGGTGATGATGTTAAGTATGAAACAAGTATCAGAGTTCGCAGTGGAAGCGTGGTTTGTTTTGTGAAAGCAAGTTCATAGTAAGTTGTCGTTGTGGGTTTTATAACCCGATGCTATTGAGTTGCATTGGTTATGGGATTTTATATTCTAGAGTTTGGGTTTGGGTTCATTGAGTACGCATTTACATGCACGATCATAATGGAAATGAGAAATTGATTAGTACGAATATATTGTTATGATTCCGAGAACTAGACAAGCATGTTATGAATTATATTGATCCTGTTATTTGGTTAATGATAGATGTTTAGTAATTGCATCATATGTTAATTGATACCTTTGCTATGTTCGTGGGAGCGACGTCAATCGATAATGGACTAACCGCATCCTAAGATGCAAAGTAATAACGTGAGATGAGTAGTTAGTGTATGTATATTGGTGGTGAATATGGTTATGAACGCCCACTCAGCTTTGTTGCAAAGCTGACGGCATGTTACGCCTGGACAATCCAATGTCCAGATTTCCTTGCAGGTTGGTCAAAGGACAATTCAATCTTGAGAGTAAGATGCTAAGGAACACTGGAAGGGTAGAGCTAGACTGAAGACCAAAGAGAGCCGACAGCATCGTGTATTTGTAATAGTCTGTTGTATTAGTACTGGGACCTGTGATTTGTAATCATATTATTGTTCAGATTGAAGTTTTAAGTTACGATTAGCTTCTCCCCTTTACTTTTATGCTGTTTATAGTGTTAGAGGACAGGACGGCTTTGTAACTCGTCATTCCCTATGGGTCCAAAAAGGAAATTTTAAATTTTTCCTATTTTTGGCTACTCCGGGGCGTGACAGGATTTTTGGTATCAGAGCCTAGGTTTAGGAGTTCACCGTCTGTCCGACACTCTTAAGTTAAGAACCGTAAGATGTTCTTGAGATAGCAACCGATGCTAAGATAGTTTTCACTCGAGTAGGTAGTATGGAGTAAGAAAGAGAGTATGACACTGAAGATAAAATGCACAAGACCACCATAGACAAGAAGGTCACTTGTCGAGGACCAGCCTGTATTGGTGCCACCATCAGGCACAGTTCCCGTAGGAAGATAGGAAAACTGATGCAATGTTTCTCCCGTGAGAGACATGTTCCTAAGATTGCGTATCATAGAGTCGTAACACCACACACGATAACAATAGAGGTGGACGAGATTTCCCACACTATTCATAACCTTACGACAATTGATTAGGAAGAATCGCGAGCCAAAATAGTACCTTTTGTGATCCCCGCCAGCCCAATAGAAAGTTTGGATGATGGAGAGATGGAGATAGATCTAGCTGAGGAAGATCTAATAGAGAATAGGACATTGTACTTGTATGATCCCGATTGGTCAATAGGTTAGGATAACGTACTATGGATGTTATGGACCCCTAGAGGATTATCGCAGCTAGAAGACTTGATGCCTTAGTTAGTTTTGTCTTTTGATTAGTATTGTATTGGGAGTGTAGTTCCACATTTTAGCAGAAGTATGTGTTTAGATTCTAGTAGAAGGTGTATTAGAACCCCTATTATATTATATTTTTCTTATCAATGAAACCCTATTTCAATCTATCTTTTTCTTGTGATGACTGAGATGTTTACTTATACTCGTACTATTCGCCAACCGTATGCTTCTCCTTATATATTTCTGATTCACGAGGATATAAGATAGACCATTAGACGATAGATGATTAGTATACGTGTATAGTAGTCAACCTATATAGCTTAGCTGAAACGACTTGTCGTATCAACCAGAAGTTTAGGCACTGACGAACTTCTTGAGATGGAACTCAGAACAGTCAGCATGTGGCCTAGAGTCTAGAAGGAGATTAAGAATAGGACTCCTTGCCCTTTGAGTTGCGTAATAGACGTGACGTCTTGTAACCTTAATCCTAGAATTAGATATACATTAGTGGACCCCATTCATAGAACAACCCCTTGTATGCTAAGGTTGTATGGTATTAATCTAATTGCCTTGCATTCGCTATGTGCTATGCATTTGTTTAAGAATAAGATAGGATGTGATTAACCAATTAGACACCGATTCATTTGTAGGAAACCTTGAACGCCTCTGTACATACACTATGGTCAGATCAACCCGAGCAATTCAATATGAAGCAAGTGGATCTACTGACCCAATACCTCCCGAAATGGACCCAACCGGTGTATTTGGAGCATTTCTTCGAAGGTTAGAGCACGCCAGCAACAACCACAACAACAACAATGGGAATAATCAAAACAATGGCAATGAAGCACCGGTACGCCAGACAGGAATCAAACTATTAAAAGGATTTCGTTCTCTCCAACCAGAAACCTTTGACGGATTAGAGGGAGCATGGCAAACCGAACAATGGATTCGCCAGATGGATTTGATATTCGAAACAATCGATTGCACTGACGATGAGAAAAGACGCTTAGCCGTTTTTCAATTAACGTTCGCAGCAGCCGACTGGTGGGAATCAGAGAAGGCGACCCTTGGAGAAGAAGCCATCCGAAGAATGACTTGGACGGAATTCAAAGAATTATTCCTAGAGAACTACTTTCCCCAGACTGAGAGGAACAGAAAGGAGAAAGAATTCATTGATCTGATCCAAGGAAACCAAACTGTGAGAGAGTACACTATACAATTCGAACGACTATCCCGATTTGCATATCACATGATCGACACGCCAGAGAAGAAAAATCGAAAGTACCACCTAGGACTTTTCCTACAACTTCAATGATCAACTCTTGGTCATCTGAACCAACCATTCAAAGCCCTGGTGGGAATGGCAAACGGTTTCGAAGAACTCATTAACCGAGAACAAGGACGATTCGAGAACCAATCACCCCCACTGAGATTCAACCAAGGACAGAAGCAGACCCCCAATCAAGAATTTCCCAGGAGCGACCAATTTCTCCAAACAAATCCAAGAAAAAGGCCGAAGAATAATCACCGTAAGTACAAAGGACATAAAGATGGTGAAAGGAAAACCGACACAGTAATAGCATCAGTCCGACGCAAAACACGCCAACGTTATTTTAACTGCAGAAATCGTGGACATCACTTCAACGAATGCCCAGCACCGAAACAAATCGGAGGACAAGGATCACAATGTTCCAAGTGTGGTGGGATAGGCCACATCTACCAGAATTGTCCAAGACAGGGAATGAGTAACACCACTCGGAAGCAGTCAAAACGCGACCGCCGATCAAGCAAACCATCAACCAAGGCGAATTAAGCAGAACGACACCAAGGACAGAAAGTATAACACTTCAGCATCTCAATTGTGTGATCCCAACGCTTTTGTTTCCTTACAAGGATGGTGACCGTTGTAGTAGTACTAAGAATAATAAACTTAGCTAGCAGTATCTATAGAGACTTCGTAACTTTAGAATCTGATATAAGGTTAGAACTTTTGTAAGTTGGGTAGGACTAGCCGCTTCTAGATTTCGGGGACGAAATCTCTTGTAAGTTGGGTAGATTGTAGTACCTGTAAAATCCGTACTGCCTTTTAATAAAATTTCCTAAATTCCTAAGTGTGCATGACCTTGTAAATTGATTTTTGTGTTTTAATATTCGTATCGTTTAATTTATAGCCATTGGACGTATCCTACATTCACTGTCGCATTAATATTAATAACTACAGGTTATATTACATTTTCGCCGCCGCTAATTTTATAACTACCGGTTATAATGTATATTTTCATTGTCGCATAAATTTAGACCCCCGTATATTAATTACATGTTCTAATATTTAATTGTGGCTTGATATTATGACTATAAAATATATGATAATTTATTTGTCGCTCAATTTTAGATTATATAAACCCGACCCCTCGCATATTAATATATTGCATTTTAATATTAATTGTCATTTATAATTTATAAGTGTAAATTATATACTATAATATTCGGACCCGATAGTTATGTGGTTTTAATTAAGATTATTATTATATCGACGTCTGTTTAACCCGAACATTAAGTTAAACCCGGACTGACTTACACGCGGACACATAAAAACTGGTATTATCAGACTGTATACACCAACCCTCTCACCTTTATATCACACCCACTCATCCATTCACCACTCCAACACTCAACATTCACCTCATCCACTCCAACACTCAACTATCCCCTCACCATCACACCATCCCATGCCCCCCAAATCTCTCCCCCAGATTCCCTCATCCGCTGCCACCATATCACCCTCACTGCCCCTCCCTCACCACTGCCACACTCAACTCCAAGCACACTCACACACGTTTTGTACATCACATGTTTGTATGTAGTGTGTATGTACTATATATATGGCATGTGTGTACTGTGTATTATATATTATAATATATTATGTGTTGTTTGTGTATGTATTATATATAGAGTTAGCTGGAAGACCCAATTAGCCCGAGAGAGTTGTGAGGGTTAGAGAGAGAGAGAGTTGTGAGGTTAGCGGGAGAAACCCAAAAGAAGAAAACCCAAACCCCCACTCTCACCTCACTGCCTCACCCCCACACCCACCCCTCTCTGGCCTTATACACACAACCCCATACATGTACCACACACTGAGAGAGACAGAGAAGAAGAAGAGAGAGAGTTAGAGAGTGTGAGAGTTAGAGAAAGAAGACCCAAATCTCCCAACCCCATTGCTCTCCCTCACCCTCTCTGTTTGACTACTCCTCTGCCCATACACACAGACCACACACAAACACACCCACAAAACCCACACACAGACCACAAAAGAAGAGGGAAGGAAGAAGAGGAGAGAGAAAGAGTCACGGGAAGACACCGTCACCGGAACCGAGACCACACCGAGAAAGGTAACGCCGCACGCTCCCTCTGTATCTTTCTGCACACACACAGACTCACACACACCACCACATGCAGCCCCGAACGGACCGAGACCCCCCGCCATGGCCGGACCACCATTAAAGCTCGTACGAGCTCGGCTTTTTCGACCGTCACCAAACCTCACAAACTCAATGCCAAAATGACCCTAACGACTCCCTTAACACCCTCGATGAATGGCCCGAAGATTAAGTCGCGTTTGGGTGACCCACGATCCAATTATTCTTTTAAAAATGCAACTGTTTTTGCCCCCGTGCGCACAGACCGTTAAGATTCAGGCTTCAAGACCTATACCGTTAGATCCGGCTCGTCGAGGCACTCGATTTCGACTTAAAGTTTGCGTAATTTCGTTAAGAAATGAGGGAGTTATGATCGATTGAAGTTTTGTGTATAAAAGCGTATATATATACGAATTATATATATATATATATACACCGTATATCTTCGTTGGCAAGAAGTTGAAATATTTTTGGGCTTGGGCTTAGGTCTGTTTGGCTAACCAGCTTATGGGCCGACTTTTGTGTGTTCCTTTGGTGGTTTGGCAAACAGGGCCTTAGTGTTTAAGTTATCATTTGATTTTAGGATTAACCCAAATGATTTATATTTATATTGTTTAGAGTAGTTCTTAAATTCAGAAAATATTATTATTAATAATTATAAATATATTTTGAAATTATAATTTATATATATAAATATATATTATTTATTTATTTGTACATAAATAAATAAGTGTTAACTACATTTCAATAAAAAGAAATGTGTAGTTATTATTTGTTTTTAAAAGGTATTAAGTAGCTTTTAATATTCTAGAATATAATATTATATTCTGGAATTATATTTTATTATTTATATGGTATACTTATTATTTATTTAGTTTAAATAAATAATAAATATTAGTTTTAAAATTGTGATAATTAGGTGTTAAATACCTAATGGCCAATTTAAATTCTAGAAAATTATATTACTATTCCCAAGGCCAAATATCACTGCTTTATAAATTATTTAGTTATAAAACCTAAATTTGGCATTTTATTTATTTAAATAAGGACCCGTTTGGTTGTCCTTTAAATTATTTTAAATATCAAATGAGTCCCGAAAATTATGAGAAAAATATCACTAGCCTATTTTAAGGTCTAGTATTTAATAAGAATATTTCTAAGGACCTCTCGTCCTTCTAAAGTATATTTTATAATTATGGGACTCTGAAGACTATTATTATATAAATAGGACTTCAATAATTCGTAATAAATAAATCGTAGCTCAGAAAAATACGCGGTCAGTTCCCAGAGTCTTAGAATAATATCTAGATCATCCCCTTAAAGTTTGGTGACCTTTCGACACGGTCAAAAAAATACAGCTTACCTGTAGGGCCTACACAGGTATAGAAAATCCAGCCTTTTATGTGACGGACTCCGATTTGAGTCTAGTCAATGACGTTGGACTTAGAATGACACGTAGATCACTACCTTGAGGTTTATATCCTCATTTGGTATAATTACCATTATACCCTTATCATTTACACATACGTTTCATCACCGTTCTTCTGCGATACGTTGTAGGACTGTGACTTATCCGCTGTTCGGAGAGTCATAAGCTTCACAAGACATCCAGGTGAGTGTTTCTAACCTCACTCTCAATATGCATCATGACTGCTAGAGTATTTATATGTAGGTACCGATATGCCTTGATCTATACGTGATATATATTATGGAATTGATTGCCATGAGACAAGCATGTTAAATATCATTATGATATATTGATATGAAGTAAAAGAAAAGAACTATATGTGATAGTCGTGATGAATAATCGATTATGGAACGTTAGTTTGTACGTTTTGTATATCAATGTTGAATAAATGAGCACGTTGCTATTATTGCCTTGATGACCATGTCTAAATGTGCAAATGTGAATAAAGAGCATGTTAACGTTTCATTTATATGTTTCACCTAATGTAGTTATGTTATCAAGAATCGTGTAATTGAAGATCACATCACGATGTCAGTACACGTAGTCAGTGTCAGTGACTCCGGCCAAGTGAGGTCGTGAGTTGAAGTAATTGGGAGTCTTGGGAAGTGTGAGTTGATAATGATTGAGATTCTTGTATTGTGAGTCAGGAGTGGTTATGATTTGGAAACCGCACGAGTTGATAAAGATACGTGATAATGGGACAGTATGATTGAGATACATAATATTGTGATTGTGATTGTGATTGTGATTGTAATAGTAAGAGAATAGTTAGAGCTGCTATTGTGCCAGTCGTCCGTGTAAATGCCGGAGATGGTACATGCGTCTGGGTTTACCGTCATACTGCTTAGCAGATAGTGCTCTAATGTACTGGTCGTCCGAGGAGCTTTGCCGGAGACAGTACACACGTTGTATGAGTTTGCCATCGTGCTGTATATCATGCGTTAGTCAATTACTAATGTACCGTCCTCTGCGGTGAGCTTGCCGTGATAGTACACATGATGCGTGCCTTTGCCGCCATGCTTGCATAATTGCAGTTAGTATTCTGATGTGCATCTCGTCTGGTGGTAATTCACCAGCGAGGGTATAGACGATCGAGCCAATTCCGCTATCGTGCTATTTGGATTATGAGGCCGTAAGGCGACGATGTTACTATGAGGCCGTAAGGCGACGATGTTACTATGAGGCCGTAAGGTGATGATGTTAAGTATGAAACAAGTATCAGAGTTCGCAGTGGAAGCGTGGTTTGTTTTGTGAAAGCAAGTTCATAGTAAGTTGTCGTTGTGGGTTTTATAACCCGATGCTATTGAGTTGCATTGGTTATGGGATTTTATATTCTAGAGTTTGGGTTTGGGTTCATTGAGTACGCATTTACATGCACGATCATAATGGAAATGAGAAATTGATTAGTACGAATATATTGTTATGATTCCGAGAACTAGACAAGCATGTTATGAATTATATTGATCCTGTTATTTGGTTAATGATAGATGTTTAGTAATTGCATCATATGTTAATTGATACCTTTGCTATGTTCGTGGGAGCGACGTCAATCGATAATGGACTAACCGCATCCTAAGATGCAAAGTAATAACGTGAGATGAGTAGTTAGTGTATGTATATTGGTGGTGAATATGGTTATGAACGCCCACTCAGCTTTGTTGCAAAGCTGACGGCATGTTACGCCTGGACAATCCAATGTCCAGATTTCCTTGCAGGTTGGTCAAAGGACAATTCAATCTTGAGAGTAAGATGCTAAGGAACACTGGAAGGGTAGAGCTAGACTGAAGACCAAAGAGAGCCGACAGCATCGTGTATTTGTAATAGTCTGTTGTATTAGTACTGGGACCTGTGATTTGTAATCATATTATTGTTCAGATTGAAGTTTTAAGTTACGATTAGCTTCTCCCCTTTACTTTTATGCTGTTTATAGTGTTAGAGGACAGGACGGCTTTGTAACTCGTCATTCCCTATGGGTCCAAAAAGGAAATTTTAAATTTTCCCTATTTTTGGCTACTCCGGGGCGTGACAATGAGATTAATTTTTACTCGTTTTTCACGCTTACGTTTTTCATCATTGGCATGTGCGTGGCTTTGGTATCCATTTCCATTACTTTGTTTGCCCGCAAGCCCCGAGTGTATTACCCATTTCGAGCGATTCATTTTTAGAGTATAATACCGGTGAGAATTGAGTTGAAGCCCGTTTTAAACAAAATTTGGATTATGAAAGCATTGCCATCTTCTTAATAGTCGTAGTTCTGCACTTCACACCACACACGTCCAAGATTGAGCTTAATGAAGTTTATGTAATGACCTTGATAGTTTGAGAACTTTTTGGATTTGCGTGTCATGTGCTAAGATCTTTTGAAAAGTTATGGGACTTTATTGAGTGTCGGAGCTAGATAGGGGGCGCCTATCATGAGGAAACAAAATGTTTGTGGGTATCATTCCAAGAACACTCCGGAGAAAAAACTCCGCCTCTACGGGGAACCTAGAGGTTTAACGGCTTATTGTATATGCTCAATGCAATCGTGTTTCCCACGAACATGGTTTATCTTTCATTTTAAATAAATTATTGTGCAAGATTATTCTTAAATCTCTTGGTATTTAGCTTTGTTGCTAAGAGACTAGCAACATGCTAGTTGGGGGGTGTGATTCGTGTCCAATATTGCATTCTTAACTTCATGATTTTACCCTTATTGGACACAAATTATTACTTAAACCGGAGACTTAATGGATAAATTGTGCTTTTGATTGTTCTTGTTGTTACTCTCTTTGAGCTAATAAAGACCTCTTTCTTGTAGGTTATGCAAGCTTGGGTGCAGTAGAACCCAACCCTTATGGCATTCTTGAAGTAAAAAGGGCAAGAAAGTGGTTTCAGGATCCGCCATTTTGAGGGGATCTATCCGCGTGTTTAATGGAAAATTACCATTAGATTCGAAAAGTGCGGATCGATCCGCCATTTAGAAGGGATCGATCCGTGATCTTCATGTAACATTCTGCGAAATGATCTCTAAATGGATCGATCTGGAGACAAGAGCGGATCGAACTGCGTTTTCTCGAGAAGCCAGTAATTCCCCAGATGAAAGGCGGATCGATCCGCCCTTGTAAAGGGGTCGATCCGCAAATACTGATTTCTCCTCCCTTCTTATTACAAGTTTGCCATTTTTGTGTGGGGAGTATATATAGTTAGAGATGGTTTTTATTTAGGGTTAGCTTGGTTTTTACTTAGTTTTCTTGTTAGGTGGTAAGCCCTCTCTCTCTCTAAATCCTCTCATCTCTCTCCCTCATTACTCCTCATCTACCACATTTTCTCCCATTTAGTGTTGAGAGAGATAGTTGAATGTATTGAATGCTTGCAAGTTTGTATTGAAGATTCACTTGGAATTTCTATGGCATTTCTGGTGGATTTCTATTGTTGGTATAATTTCTCTTTCCCTCTCTTTAATATTAATTGCATTATAGTTATGAGTAGCTAAATCATGTAGGTTGGAGATCATAAACCCACCATTGGACCCATGTGTGTTGTATTGAAGGATTATCATATTTTGTAGCATATCTAGAGTTCATGGGTGTATGGTTTGATGTTTTGAGACCCCACTTCCAATGTCAAGCATTGGAAGTTGTTAAATCTCTAAACTCTAATCATATACCCATGTATTGCATTGGAACATCTATCTACCATGTTGGTTGACTACCACATGTTTGATAGTTTGTCACAATGGAGTTTTCTACTCTAGAATGTGCTACAAGTATGAAAGCCATGTGTCATTTGGTCCAAGGTGGGGGAATGCTCCCCAACCTCAATTTCTCCATTTACAAAATCCCCAATTGTCAATTAAACTTAGCTTTGTTCAAAGTTTACTTTCTCTTTTTCTAAATAGTCATTGTAGTATAATCTTATACAAATTGAACCAATCTCAAAGTTAAAAAGACTAATTTTTATTTCTTAGTTTGTTAAATGCTTCACGCATTATAATTGGTTATTAAGCGCCCAACAAGCATTGTTGCATTCTAATCCTTGTGGACTCGACACCCTATTTCCATTATTACTACATTTTTAATAGGGTTAAACAAGAACTTGATTTTGACAACATCACTCCTGTTGGTAGAGAAAGAAGTTCTGGTGCAATTCCTCCCATTACTGATGATATTTTGGGTTCGGTGCTCTACTCGTTATCCCAGAGACATCTGAGGTCAACATGTCCCCTTTTCAGGAAGTTCAAACAACTGTTACTCAAGATCCCTGATCTTTTATAGTCAACCTTTTTTCTTTCTATCTTCTTTCTTCTCTCTATCCTTTTTGGATCTGAATATCTGTATATGCATATTTTGTAGAACACCGTGGTATAGCGTTAGATTCAATAAGGTGTAATATGGCCTTTTCTCCCTATTATTATGTATGTACATTTTGGGCAACATATGTGATATTTTTTACCCACAGGAATTGTCTTTTTGTACCAATTATGACCACATACTCTAACATAGTTGCTTCTTATACCTTCTTATTGTTACGATATGTTGAATATGTAGGTGCTCAGTAGGGATAACTCAAATCAGATTTGATCTGAGATCTTGTGGTCACTTTGGGCTGCATGAGTCCCATATTTATTAGACCGTACACACTCAGGTCAAATCTGATCTGAGATCTTATGGCCACTTTGGGCTACATAAGTCCCTTATTTGTTAGACCTTCTACACTCAGATCAGATCTGATCTAAGATCTTGTGGTCACTTCGGGCTGTATAAGTCCCTAATTTGTAGGACCGTATACACTCATATCAGATCTGATCTAAGATCTTGTGCTCACTTCGAACTACATAAGTCCCTTATTTGTTAGGCCATATACACTCAGATAAGATCTGATCTGAGATCTTGTGGTCACTTCAGACTACAATAAGTCCCTTATTTATTAGATTGTATACACTCAGGTCAGATCTAATCTGAGATCTTGTGGTCTATAATAAACTTTGGTTAAATGAGAATTGCTTGGATCAAGACTGATTTTAACAAATAAAGACATGTGCTTGCATAAGACAGGAAACTTGCAGATTCATAAATAACCAGAAAATTGCGTATTTACAATAATTGGAAACTTGCGTGTTTACAATAACTGAAAACTAATTAACCGAGCTACTAAAATTTTTTTTTTGAGGTATTCTGCATTCTAGGGTCTTGGAACCTGCTTAGCATCCATATCTTCCAACCAATATGTGTTGGGCTTGTTGATTTTAACAACCTTGTAGGGGGTCTCCCTGTTGGGGTTCAATTTCCCAGATCCTAGCTCTTTTATGTTGGGGAAAACTCTCATCAACACTAAATCCCCCAATTAAAAGTGCATCAGTCTGACTCCTTGATTATAATACTTCGATATCCTCTATTGGTACATAGCGATTCTTACTAGAGCTTGGTCTCTGACCCCCTCTAGCAGATCTAAATTCAATTGAATGGCTTTATCATTGTGCTATGGGCTATAGTGTTTTGTTCGTACCGAAGGCATACCAATTTCAACGGGAATCACAGCCTCAGTACCATATGCTTGAGTGAATGGTGAGTCTCCCGTTGAAGTCTTTTTAGTAGTTCTGTATGCCCACAGTATGCCTGGGAGTTCCCTTTTGTCTCATCTAGTCTTTTCTCCATGGCTTTAATTATAGATCTATTAGTCACTTCACCTTGCCCGTTAGCTTATGGGTGCCGTGGGGATGAAAAATGGTGGCTAATATTGAGCCCTTTATAGAAACCCTAGAACACTCTGCCCTCGAATCGTGTTCCATTATTTGTGATTAGAACTTGTGGGATTTCAAATCAGCACACAATGTTTTTCTACACTAAACTACTCATCTCATTTTGGCCAATCTTGGTCAAGTCCTTAGCTTCAGCCCATTTGGTAAAATAATCAACTACCATGACTACGAATTTCTTCCCCCCATAGCATTGGGGAAGGGTCCCACTAAATCAATCCCCCACTGTAATAATGGCCACGAACTAGTAATTGGTGTCATTTACTGACCTGGACTATGTGTATAATTAGCAATCTTCTGACACTTCTCACACTTCTTGACCAATTGTTGGGCTTTGTCTCTCATGTGAGGCCATAAGTAACCTAGAGTAAGGGCTCGATGTGCTATTGATCGTGATCCCAAGTGATTACTGCATATGCCTTCATAGATCTCTCTGAGCACATAATTACCTTGAAAAGGTGTTAAAATATCACAAAAGAGGTTGCGTGAAGGACCTTTTATATAAAACCCCTTCATAAACAATATAACAAGTTGATCTGAATCTTAATTTTTGAGCAGACTATTTGTCTTCCGGTAGTATTCCCTCAATGAGATACATGTAAATGGGCATAATCCAGGCATCCCGATATTCATCTAAATTTCTGGTACACTCTCTAGGCATATGACAGATGCTTGGTTGCTCTTGAATCCCAATTTTAACTTTGACTTCAGACTCAATTTCCAATGTTGCTGCTAACTTTGACAATGTCTCAGTTCGATAATTATCCTACCCTCCTATTTTAACTATTGTAAAATTGTTGAACTGATCAGTCAACCTCCGAGAAACTTGATTATATGACCGCATTCTTTCATCCTTTAGTTCAAATCCACCTTTCATCTGCTCTACAACTAGTTGGGAATCCCAACAAGCCTGTACGTTTTTAGAAACTTGATGCCTGCCCCACTTCCTTTTCTATTGGAGACCCCATCAGTATATAACACCCAAGTTTTTTGACTTCGAGAAATCTCAGGTTGATCCTCAGCTAGAGGTCTTTCCTGAAATTCTGCAATGAAGTCCGCTAAAACTTGTGCCTTGATAGCAGCTCTTGGGGTAAACTTAATATCGAACTCACCCAACTTTATTGCCCATTTCATAAGGCGACCCGAAGTATCTGGTTTATGCAACATATACCTAAGTTGGTACAACTATGGTGTGTGCTTAGAAATAAGGTTGTAATTTACGAGCAGAAATTAACAAAGCAATTGCAAGTTTATCAAGTTCGGGGGTACCTCTGCTCGTTCTCCAGAAGTGTCTTGCTACTGTAATAAATAGGCTTCTGAACTCCTGAATCCATCCTTACAAGAGATGAACTAACGGTAAGATTTGAAGCCTCTAAGTACAAGAAAAACTACTCTCCCTAAACTGGGATTCTTAGCATTAACAGGCTTCCCAGATAACTTGTCACGCCCCGGAATAGTAAAAATAGAGAAAAATAAAATTCCTTTTTGGGTCCATAGGGAATGATGGGTGAAGTCACAAAATTGCCCACACCAACTAATAAAATAAGCATAGTAATATAACCATCCTGAATATATTACAATTGTCCTAGCATTAGTGTATATAATTTACATAAAATATGCACCCAAAAAATGTATAAATAGGTCCGTAAAATCAAGCCCCACTTGACTTGATTTTCTAGATCCGCCCTTGCTAGCAAGCCACTTTACAAAAGTCATCTCTCATAATCAAATGACTTGAAGAGAAATGAAATTAAAATTAAAGTCCATCCCTCTTCTTGCATGTCTTTAAATAGTGAAGAAAATGAAAAAAGTGACACGAAGAAAATATTAAAGAAAACTTTAAATGGTAAAGGAATGAATAACTCAAGAAAGAAGTGACATAAACCTCAAGGTTTTTTTTATTATTATTTATATTTATTTATTTTATTTTATTATTTTCATAAATAAGTATGAATTAGGTTTAGCACTTGTTGGCTTATTTGTTTAAATGGCTTTTTTTTACCCTCTATTGACATGTCAATAACCGTGCTTACAGTGTAGCATTTTGTTTTCACAAACCACCTGTGTTGGGATTTAACAAAATATTACATTTTAAAATTATGTTTCTTCATTTTAAAAATTAATAAGTCTATTAGTGTAAACTTTGGTCCTCAATTTTTTTTTAGCATTTATCCAAATTAATATCTTATCTACATATTTAATTTCACATAAGTGCATACCTCTTTTTCACTTAGTCAAACTAGATATGGTAATTGCTATGCGGAAACACCTCAAGGACAATAAACAAACGCAAATAAAAATAAAGACACTAAAGAAAAAAACACATACACACACAATAACAAATGATTTCGCATGTGGTTTGGCAAAAGCCTAGGTCAATATACTTGAGCCAATTTGACAATATATTTTCACTATGTCTGAGATATGATTACTTAAGATACCTAGTTGTTGATCTTGAAGAGCTCACTGATTGGTAAGTCAAAGTAATCATACACATGACTTGTGTTCATTATTGTCTCAAGATTAAGAACACGTATTGTATACAAGTTATGAGCTCCTATTAACTGTCTACAACTTTTGAGTGTTAATAGGAAAGCTTATGGTCCGTCAATGCACTACAAGCATTATCATGTTAACTAAGAGTCACATACTTTAATAAATGAGATTCATCACTCCATCCTAGGGTAGTGAATCATGCTACAATGTAAACCTGATGAGGTATATCCAATCTGATCATCCATTGCGACGATTCTAAACATCAAGGAATAGTAATTCGTATCTCCCATGCATGTATCTCATACATACATATGAATTGCTTACAATAATGTTTAAGGATTACATACAAATAAACATTTATCTCATGAAACATACATTATAAAATGTAAACTTATATCTATAAATATAACTGTGATAAGGTCTAACGCATAAAGTAATAGGTTTGAGGGCACAATCCCAACAATTGAACCTCATTGGTCAGTGTTAAAATATGCTAAAACCATCCGACTTACAATCCTAGGACAAAAGTGTATGGAGAGTTTGTCATAAGTTCAAATCCTACCGCCCATTTGCCTCTCATACTTATCTGGTGCATGTATTATACATCGCTTATAGGGTGTGACTATCATTATATTGGTCTCTCTCTCAATTTCAAAAGGTCTCTTCAATTATAGTGGGATCATTTCAATACTATCCAATCAAAATCAAGTGAGTTCACTGCCAAATGTATTTGAGAACTATTTGTCATACAAAATTTAGGAAGCATAGCATTACTCTTTTATAACCACGGCTGGTGTTATATGTTTGTGGGTAAGGCTATATTTCCAATATTTTTAGTTCAGTAAGTACACCATATTGATAAGAGCACCTAAATTTAAAGAAAAGAACAAAGACTTATATCCAAAGCTTATTTTGGCCTTGTTTGTTGTAGCTTAAAAGCTGAACTTATCAGCTTCCAGCTTATTACAAGTTTAAGCTATACTAAACAAGTTTTAGCTTACAACTTATTTTAAATAGAAAACAACTTAAAAGTGAAAAATAAGCTAAAATTTCAAAGAGTAATGCTATGTTTCACAAATCCAAATCTTAAATCTCTATCTCAAATGATGTGGCAGTGAGTCCATTGGATTTTGATTAGAGGATATTGAAGTGACCCCATAATGGTCAGTTGGCACATTGGATTTTGATTGGTGCCACATCATTTAGGATGGGGATTTGAGATTTGAATTTGGGAAGCATAACATTACTCTTCTTCAAAAGCAGTGGATTTAAATGCTTTCAGATTATAGCTTCTCAACTTATTTAAAGCTGCAACAAACGGGCCTTTATCAAATTTTAAACCACGATCAACTGAGGATCCCAATTCAAGCACAAAGAAGCTTCATCCTAGTGACAGTGTAATTTGACTGTTATTAACGTATAACTCTGTTGCTTAACTGGTAAGTGATAATCATAATTGTCCATAAGAATAATGGCATTGCTAAATATTTGTAAGCAGTTTTGTGACTATTTAAGTGAGCCAAACCAATGTAAGTAAAAGCTCAACAAATAGTGCCATGACATTAATACTGAGAGAGAAGACACGGGCCGTAGAAAACTTAAGGTGTGTTTGGACACCCACAAATTGGTAAGTCATCTTTAGGCACCCAGGTTATTTTTATTTTTTAATTTCATAAGTACACCCATAATATTTTAGCAAAAAATAAAACAAAAAAGTACGCCCATAATTGCAAGAGTGCGCAAATATAATAATAAAAAAGAAGAAGACATAAAGCAAGTATGACAAACTCAAACTTATTTTATAATTTTTCACAAACTCTTCAAAATTATTAATTACGCTTTATTCATAAATAAATAAAAAGTGTATGACTTTAAATTAACAAAAATAAATTAAACTATGGACAACTGACACGATCTTTCCAATCGTTAACCATGAGATTAACCAAAACTTCCCAATTAGATGCATCTTCAGACCGAATTTTATACCATCATGGCACAACCTTTGGAATTGGTACGTCTTGTTTTGGAAATATCTTCATGAAGTGAGAATCGTCATACAAAATAATAGGATTTGTATGAAAATCAGCTGCTGACCTCGTTCTCAAAGGTAAAATACGTAAAATATTGCAAGGGCGAGAGAACACAAAAAATATAGTTGAACGTGCTAGCAAATAGTGGTCCCATTTAAGGGAATTGTATCCAATACTTTTATCCACATCATGTTCAGTAAAATATTCTAACCCAACTAGTAAGTGTTAGATTCTCTATACTCCCTTAGTTCATCCAACAAGACCTCCTAACATCCTTCCATCCGTTATCCTTACTCTTACCCAATAATTAAGCACAATCTCTGAATCTACAGTGGCCATCAAGTGCAACATTTTCTAATTTATACACATCATGTTCTTTAATTTTTGGATTAAAGAGAGGTAAAACTTATTCAATAACTTGGGAATTAATTGGGATTAGGCGATAGTGAGAGAAGCAATTACCTGAGAATTGGGATTCGGATCCAAAGAGAGAGAGAGAGAGAGAGAGAGAGAGAGAGAGAGAGAGAGAGAAGCAATTACCTGGGAATTGGGATTAGGAGCTGATGAGAGGTAGAGAGTGGCGGGTAGGTGTGATACAAAACACGTGTTTTCTTTTTCTTTTTTTTTCTTTTGGTGGTGGGTGCCAAACCTAAATATATTACACTTTTTTAAAAAAAAAAAAATTTAAAAAGGGGTGCCATGAAAAAATTTATGGCTGTCTTTACTGACACCTATTTTGAATCCCAAAATTTGTTTCTAAATGCTTTGTTAGTAGTTGTATATATGTATTGGTATGTGATACTACACAACGTTGGTGTAAATATTAAAGATTTTAGACATCAAATTTGGGAAACACATAACAGAAAAGCTACGCACATAGTCTCACAACACAAACCACAAAAGGGTATATTTGTGAGCAAATAAAAAAAAATTATTTGTGGGGCCCGCAATATTATTGCAAATCAGCCCCTCCTTCCTCTTTGACGAAAAAAATACCCAAATCCCTAAAGATCCCAACAATTAGACATCCTTTCTCTCTCGTTCAAAACCCTTCCGCACTCTTCCTGGTGCCTCCCTTCCAGTTTCCCTTCATCTCCTCGTTCAGGCAGCAACGAGTCGACCAGCCACCGTCGAAGACCAGCGACGAACTAATCGGTTTCCGACCAGTCATCGTCCAACAATTTCATGTACTAACTCTCTCTCTCTCTCTTTCTACTGGGAATTTTTTTGAAATGTTAGGAAGAAAGGATATTAGGAGATTCAAACAATTTTGCTTGGTTCTTCGTGGGCATCCCATGGAATGTTATTAGGAGATTCAAACTATTTTACTTCTTACAAAAAATATCATTTTGCTCCTTCTGCTTGAGAAAGTCCTGAAAAAAAAAAGTTTATTATATTTTTGGATTTTGATGGATTTGCTTCATTTCCTGAGAAACTGCATGAAATACTTAGGTGTTTAATCAAGTAAAACCCAATTATTTGATTGAATCCAAATTCTTTCACTTTTAAGTGTAATTGCATTACATGTTCATGAGTTGGCCACATTGTCCAGGAGGTTAAACAAGTTGATAATTCATTACATGTTCATGAGGGCAATTGTGTTGCCAGTGTGCTTGCAAAATTAGCATAGAAGTTTAAGGCATGTAAAGTGTGGCTGGGAGCATATCCAGGTGAATGTCATCAGATGGTGGTAGTTGTCATTGTTTCCAGCTTTGGTTAAGTTTCTTTTCCTATAAAAAAAAGTGTAAACAAGTATTAACATTGCACAAATCAAGTTTAATTCTTTCACTTTTGAGCTCAATGATTGTAACATTGCACACAACAAGTATAATTGTGACAAGTAAACAAGTTTATATTTCTTAATCAATTTAATTTCCTCCACCAATTCACTATTAATTATCATGCACTTAATGATGATTTGTTGAATATATGTTCATTTTACATGTTTTGGTCGATCAGCTTGCCTATTCCTCTACATGATGAAGACCAAGTTTGTGGTCCAACTATAATGTATTGTTTTCTTTTAAATGTACATGCTCTCAAACACATATCATAGTCACGTAGATATATATAGACTACGAAATGAATGATTCTCCCTTTAAAAATATATTCAAGTGGAACAATTATTTGAGTTCATTATGTGATGCAGAACAATGTCTTCATCAAGTAACAAAGCCCCTCCATTGAATTGCTTGAAAGTGACATTAAAGAGATGTCGGTGTGGAAGAGTAGCAATATTGAAAACTTTGCAAAAAGAATGGAGCAAGGACTGTCTGTTTTACTCATGCCTGGGATATTTAGTAAGGATCAATTGATTTAGTAGATTGCATTCCTAGATATATGATTTTTTGTAAGGTTCTTTTTATTAACAACTTGTTTAATTCATAGGATCATAAACAACCATGCATTTTATTTCTATGGTACGAAGACAACAGTAAGGAGGATGTTGAAGCCGATGCAACTTCATCAAAGTTTGATGTCAACATTAAAGACTTTCGAAATTAAGTGAAGACAACGATACATCATGCACATAATCAAATATGTGCTGACCTCAAAAGAATGTGCAATAAGCTCTTGTTGAAGCTGCTTGTCATTGTCACGACCCATCCCACTACGCATGGAAATAGGACACGTGGCACGCCACCAAGGCTCATCCAAACATCAAATAACTATACGCAGCGGAAAAAACTTTAAGACAACCCTGGGTATTTAAAAACTTAGGAAACATTGCCCTCTGAGTTGACAAATCCATTGAAAATTGGAGTTATAAAAAGTTTTGGCCAAGTGAAAACACATCCAAAAGAAGCAGTTTTGAAAACAGAGGTTCAGTCGACTGTGCCTAGGGTCCAGTCGACTGTACTTAGTAGAAACCAAAACCTAAAATTCTCAACAGAGGTCCAGTCGACTGATCAGAAAACCCAGTCGACTGTGTTATGCAGAACTAAAATTCAACATTTTCAAAAGAGGTCCAGTCGACTGATCAGAAAACCCAGTCAACTGCTACTATTTGGATCAGTAGTTAAAATCTACAGTGGTTCAGTCGACTGATCAAGGGTCCAGTCGACTGTTTCCATTACTATTCATTTTCAGTGTCTCAACCCCACGAGATCCAGTCGGCTGATCCTGGGTCCAGTCGACTGCTCCCCTGCTGGCAGCCCTGTGTTGATAAATTAACAACTCATGCTTCTCCACCTCAATAATAATCACAACCAACACCAATTACAACATTTTAAAACATAACTACCGACGTTCAATTACGAGATTTCAATACTACAAAACTAATCCATGGTTCTATTACAACATTTTACAATGTACCAATCCTTATACAAGTTTAGGATTTAAAACAAAAACGTATACAATGGTGATTCCCCGGCGTTCCTCGGCCTCACTCAACACGCTTCTTCTTATCCTTCTTCTTACCTGCAATGGAGTACATCTCCACTGCTCAGCTATATGCTGAGCATACAAGTCTAACATATGCAATATATAACAAAACATGCTTTAATCTCATAAATCATGTCAATAGTCTCTAGGGAGAAAAATACGCCTTCATCCGGTAGCGGCAAGTCCAAGCCTTAAACCGCGATGTCAATGGCAAGTCCAAGCCTACAACCATTACATCCTCACAAGTGTCATGGCAAGTCCAAGCCTACAACCATGCACAGTAGCCGTCGCTACTAAAATTCTCAAACATCGAGAAGCTTACTCCGGCATGAATTTGTATAAGACTCCCCTTTGACCCACATAGACAACTCAACGTGCTCGCGTAAATTTAGACATGCTTTTCACAATTTAGCGTGTGCATAATTAACGGGCCTACAATTAACACATGGATTTTGCCCGGATCTCAATTTCGTCGTCGAAATATAAAACATGTATTTCTCTATATTTCACAAGTTAGAACTTCATACCTCGTGCGATTTCCCCTACACTTTGAAGGATCGACTAGGAGGTTAAATAATCGTCGGATTTCGAATTTGAGAAAATTCCTACGAGTTTATACCTGTTTTTTCCCAAAAGTCTAAAATTAAGATTTTTACAAAAATTGGCCAAACACGGCCTAAGTAGTATCAAAACGTAGATCTCACCTCCACGAGTTCAAATACGAAATCTGGAGAAAAGCTGACGGATGAAAGGTCGTCGTATGTCGCCGGTAAGCTCGTGGCAACCAAATCTCCCTTCTCTCTCCTCTGTCTAGATATTTGTGAGTTTTGGATGAGAATGAATCTCACCCCAACCTATTTATAGAAAAACTCTTCGAAAATCGCATTTACCTCCCCACGAGTTCCTCAAACTTCTTATTAGCTCTCAAAACTTCGCACCCGTCCATTTTATAACTTCACGAGTGAAAACTATAAATTTCAAAAGTTTTCGACTAGGTTTCGTTTGGGTCCAAAAATAACGTCCGGAAACTATATGCTGTGGAATCTCTACACAACCTACCTTTTTAATTAACGTATCACTCACGTTCTCACCACAGTGCTCAAATGATATACTAAAGTATCCAAATACTAGAATTATACTACATGGTATAATCACTATTCACAGGAATACCAGATAAAGTCAATTAACATTTAAATCATATAAATGTCATTTACTTATGCTCATGAAATATGAACTGCCATGTTCCCGTGTCCTCACTGACACCTTACCGTTGACTCACAGTCAACCTCAACTCAAATTATTAATAACATTAATAATTTCAAAATCTCAAATGATGTCTTTTTAAAATCGTAAATTTCTGGAATAGGTGTGACAGTTATATTTGCTTTGATGTTTTTCTTATCAAACAAATGTTTGGATCCAATTGAAAGGTTCTCTTTATTTTAGTTTTTTTTTTTTTGGTAATTTGTCATGCTCTCTATCTATAATGGGAATTAATGAAGAAGTTCATTTGGAATTGTGCCTGATAATTTGCAATTGTCATGCCTTTTTTTTTTGCAACTTGCCAATACATATCAAGCCATATCAAAGAAGTCTTACTTCACATTAGAATATATAACATCCAATACATAACAATCCATATCAAAGAAGTCTTTCTTCACATTATAATAAATAACTAGTGACAGATCTATCATAAATCACACTTGATCATCACCACTTTATCTGGGTTGTGAATCTTTCTCAGAGCCATCTATGTAACTTCTTGTGGAAGCAGCAAAAAAGAGGATTGAGAAATTGTTGAATATACCATATCGGAAACAACAAAAATGGAGGATTGAAGAATTGTTGTAATATACCGTCACCTTGTACCATTCTTGAAGCCGATGAGTGCATGTGAAATCATATCCTACCTTCCAAAGTGGATTCTCATAACCCTAAAACAAGTATAATTTTTACGTACTTGGTTAGAAAAGAAGCAAAGTCTATAATTGTAAAGAGGACACGTGTATACCTGAAATGCAAATTGTCCTCCAATCCCCATATTTGGCTGAAATGCAAACTGTCCTCCAATCCCCATTTTTGGCTGAATTGCAAACTGTCTTCCAATCCCCACATAAAGCTGAATTGCAAAGCTCTCTTGTGTACCATGCTCATTCACTTGATCGCCATGTCCCTAAGTGAAAAAAATTATTGTATTAAGTGAAAAAAAGTAATTCATATATTGAAAGAGTAATTAATTCCCAATATGTACATAAGTAGAGCTACTAGTCTTCTTTTTTGCCTTTGAATTTTTCTTAGCTGTTTTCTTGAAATAACAATACCATCCCCGTATAAGGTTGACTCATTATTTTTATTAGTAGTAACTGGCAACGTGCTTCCACACATTTCAGCATGCTCCTGGAACCCCCTTTTTAGTAGACATATATGTTCCAGCATCACACCAATCATCAGAATCTGCTGCCACATTCCATAAGTCATAGAATGCATAGCACATTTTACCATAATGACGTGCTTCAGGATTGTCCGATCAATTGTCATAACTGATTCGCACTTTAGTGTGTCTCTTTTTGACATTCTTGCTCTACATTTGTAGGATGTGTTTGGTAGGTACTGCATCATAAATCTCTCTCTCATTATACACCATAAGTTGGTGCCTACACGTGATTCCTCTAAACTCAAATAGTCAACAATTACAATTAACTTCATTTGTCGCATCATTAAAGGTAAGCTTGAAAGTGGCAGACTTGTGCCTTTCTCCAACTTGAACACATTCACGTACTTCATATTCTCTAAAACCAACCTCCACAGTCCCTAGTACAGTCACATGACAACAAAGCTTCCCAAATATCTCATTTTGAAACTCATTAAATTTGGCCTGCGTTTAAATATATTAAAATTGCTTCCCCAATCCTATGAAAGTTGCACAAGGATGGCTTGAGTTATATGAATTGAGCTCTTCTTGTTTTTCATTTTCTACCTTTTTGGCCAACGCATTCTCATATTGCTCCACAAATTTCTTTAAAGTGGTCTTCGAGTTAATGTATCCATCAAAGAAAGCGTGCATGCTTTCACTTCACTGAGTGACATTCCAGCCCAAAAAGAATCCTTCACAAAAGCGGGTAGCCACCTATTCCTCTCATCGTACAAGCCAAGTAACCATTCATTACTTTGTAGTTGATATTTATCAATGAATTTTCCCTAACCATCTTCAAATTCTTCTTTTGATAATGACTCAAAAATAGCATTTTACATACTAAACTTGATTGATTCATATTCTTTGTATCCTTTCAATTTTTCTGGCAACTTCTTCATGATATGCCATAAGCACCATCGTAGTCGTGAATTAGGAAAAACACACTCTATTGCTTTTTCATGGCTTTGTCTTTGGTCTGTAATTATTGCATTCGGTGGACAATCATACATACATCTAAGCCAAGACCGAAATAACCAAGTAAAGGTGTCAGTGTCTTCACTTGAGATCAATCTACATCCCAATAACACCGACTGCCCATGATGGTTCATCCAGACAAAAGGCACAAATGGCATGTCATATTTATTAACCAAGTTGGTTGTATCAAAGGTGACTACGTCACCAAATTCTTTAAACACTGCCCTACTCCTTGCATTCGCCCAAAATACATTCTTCAGTCGACCTTCGTCATCTAAATCCATCATGTAAAAGAACTCGAAATTGTTAGATTGCATTTTTAAAAAATAGTTGTGCATTGCATTCGCAACACCTTTCCCCAGTTGTAAACGCCGAACTGCAGAGATGTAGTGTCTGACATCTTTCTCAATAAAAGACAACTTCTCATGCCCCCCTGCCTCAACAACTAATGCATTAAAATTTTTGTTCACTCGAATTCCAGCTTTATCATTCAAAATGAGTCTCTTTTTAACATGTGGTTGCAAAAAGCCTATTGGATTTGTAATATCAGGAATTACCTGGACTCATCGTATGGTTATGTTCTAGTACAACCCCTTTCACACACCACTTTCCATCGTGCGAATGAAATGCATTAAGCTTGGCTTTGCAATTGATTTCTGAATTCGGCCGCATTTGTGTCGGGTTGGAAGATTAATTCCAATCGTCCCACCATGAGTACACTCAATCTGAATATACTTCAAGATCCCATTGACTTTCCTTGTACTTCTCTTGGCCACGGCAAAACCTTTTTGCTTTGCATACAATGCATAAAATCTCATGAGTTCATCTATAGAATCAAACTCCACCCCTTTCTTTGGTTCTTCTACTTTTTTTTTTCTTCATTAGGATTTGTTACCGCATTTTCATTATCGTTTTCAATAACATCCTCGGTGATATTCACGAACTCACTTGATATTTCTTCTTCCAAGTATCTACAAAACAACATATAATCAATTGATTTGAGTTCAAAGAAATTGTTTGCTACTGTTAGAATTTGAGTCCAAATACCACCAATTCCATCCTTTATTATTATTATTATTTTTTTTTTTTAACAATTTGCATATTGAAACCAAAAATGTAAATCAAAATTGTAAATTCAATCAAGACCCACATATTAAAGTTTAACACAGGAGCTCATCATCCCAATAATCTACATTCTGCTATGACATTGCAGAATACATATAATCAAGACCCACATAGCATGTATAGATACATATATAGACACATTGCACTACACTATCACTACTGAGTTCCTTCTTTGCATATATACATACACACACTGTAAAGAATATGCAAAAAGCTACACAATTTGACAATCATCAACCATAAGTTCTGAACCAATGCCACCAAAAAATTATTGAGAAAGACACGAACCTGACACCACTATTTGCCTAGTCGTCGTTGGCACCGCCATCGCCGTCGGGATTGCTGGTCACCGCCATCGCCGTCGGGATTGCTGGTCACCGCCATCATTGTCGATGGTGGCTATTGTCTTCATCGCTAGTCTTCGAAGCTAGGGCACTAGATTTTCTAATGTGAAATAGGGACTGATTTAGGGATTGAATGAGGAGAGAAAGGGGAAGGGATTTTGGAATTTTAGGATTTTTCATGAAAGAGAGAGAAATTGGAGATGATTTGGGTTTTGAACAAGAGAGAAAGGCTGTCTGATTTTTGGGATCTTTAGGGATTTGGGTATTTTTTTCGTCAAAGAGAAATGAGAGACTAATTTGCAATAATATTGTGGGCCCTACATGTTTTTTGTTGTTGCAAATATACCCTTTTTGTGATTTGTGTTGTGAGACTTGATGTGTGCGTAGCTTTTGTGAACACACAATTATTCTATATATTTCTACACGCGTCGCTCACCTAACTCACTTTTTTCTTTTCTCTTTTCTTTTTCTATAAAAGTCATGTTATACTCTTCCCAAATTTGTAATATTACAAGGGAGTATTTTTGCTCACTCCATTTTGGTCACCTATTTTTCACTTAGGTTTCTACTAGATGACATGTGTTTAATTCCAATAATTATGTTGGTAGTATAGACTATAGAGGTAAAATGACAATGGGATAAGACATGTGTCATTCAGTGGAGGCCTGGGTGAGCAAAATGGAGAGAGCAAAAGTGCTCTCATATTACAAATGGAATACATTTTTGCTAACTCCAAAATTGCTCACCATTTGCTCACCCTCTTCTCCCATTAACTATAATGCATTGGGGTCTAGTATTAAATAAGAATTAGTTAATAGTGTAAAGTATTACGCTCCATTATATTAGCCAACTAGTAATAACCCGTGCCCGTGGGCACAAAGCAAAAAAAAAAAAAAGAAGCAGAAGAAGAAAAAAGGGAAAAAAAAAGGCAATACTTTAAAATTTTTAAATCTTTTGCGTAAAATTGTATAGGTCATTCAAACCCACATGCTATTTAGTATTAACCCGTGCCCGTGGGCACGAAGCGGGGAAAAAAAATTAAATACTTTAAAAGATCTGAGATATGGTTGGAATTTTGAAGTGAAGAAAACATTGTTTCCAATATTAAATATAACATTAACTCAATTTAGTTAAATATATTTAGTCCAACATTAGATGAATATTTTAAGTATAATTATTGTTTATTCGTAGAGACTTCCCCCGTGCCCGAGGGAACAAAGTGAAAACAAAAAAAAAAGAACAAAAAAACAAAGGCTTTTTCTAAGCTTTTGAAAAGAAATATAAAAGAAAAGCAAAACTTTTGTGATTATTTATAATTAGCCCATATTTGAGAAGCAGCATTACTCACTTCATTATAGACTATATCAAACTGATAGAACTAATCAAATGACCTATAAAAAGAGTGGAACTAATCAAACTGGTAGCAAAATTTACAACCATAGTGCTGGAAAAACCCATTTTCTAGAAAGACAATAGAATATAACAAATACGCTTCCTAGATTTTAAAAAAAGTGCAAGTGAGAATACATTTCTTGAGACTTGAATTATGAAATCTATTGTTAAAACCCACTTCCTAAACTTCAACTTTATGTGATTTTTCACTCATAGTTTATCAGTTTGATTAGTTTTATGAAAGTCATTTGATCAGAGTCATGGAAAGGAAAAAAGGAAAACCTATAAAAAAAATAAACTCTATGAATATATGTATGATATGGGAAGTTTATATTCCAATATTTCTATTTTGAAAAAATCAGTCCACTGATTTAGTTTATCTCCCAAGATTTGTGTTTTGTATTTACTATTAGATATGTATATATTCAAATTCAAATTAATTTAGGGAATTCTTTTTTCGCGATAAAAAATAATACTCCCTCCGTCCCATAATAAGTGTCCACATTTCCTTTTTTGGATGTCCCACAATAAGTGTCCACTTTCCTAAATTGGTATATAGCTTTTACATACTTTCCAAAACTACCCTTATAATAAAGACAAAGTAGCATTTATTTGTGGTACCAACACAAGCAAAAAAGTCAAACACCCATCACATCTAAGGGTAAAATTGGAAAGTGACTCTTTAAGGAATCAAAAAAATGAATATAATACAACTTTCTTAAACATTGTGCAAAATGGAAGTGGACACTTATTATGGGACGGAGGGAGTAATAATAAAAAAATTAATAATCATAAACTGTCTAATGATTTAGTTTTACCCAAGATTTGAGTTTTGTATTTACTGAAGTTGACAATTTGGATATTGACATGTATCTATTCAAATTCAAATTAATTTAGGGAATTCTTTTTTAATTTAGAGTTTTAATAGGATACAATGCAATATTTAATGGGATTAACTATTTTTGGTGGACAATCAATCCGATGGTCTGAAATATCTAAATTTGTCTCAATGGTCAAAATTAAAAGTTGCTAACTTGAAAGGGACCCACACCGCTCTATCTTATTATATAGATGTGAGAGGATGGTGAGCAAATGATGAACAATTTTGGGTGAAAAATGTGTTTTTGAATTTTTATTAGAGGATGCTAAAGTAGTCCCAGTATACAAATTTAAAAAAACATACAGTAGTACGAGACTTTGTATTTTGTCTATTTGATGGACGGCTGAGATTTATAGATCGTCGTTGATCAGTGACGGTTATATCACTCATACCGTATATTCCATGTGAGCATAAACGGATATACACAAGAGTGATACAGTGTGGGTTGGGGTCTCGATTGAGTTCTTCTAGGTTTTCAGACTCAGCTTGTGGATTCAAGATTGTCTGCAACTTTTCCAGAGAGGAGAGAGAGAGAGAGAGAGAGAGAGAGAGAGAGAGAGAGAGAGAGAGAGGGAGAGGGAGGCGAAAGTATAACGCAGCCATGACTGGTAATTGCTAAAAAAAACCACTTCTTCTTCTCATCTCATAAAGACGATCGAAGTGTGATTATAGTTTTTGGATTGAAAGATTTAATTTTTTTTAAGTGTTGTTTTGAAATTGATTTTTGATGGTTATTTTAATGTGTATTCTTCTCTTGATAATCTGATCGTAGTATTGAGGATATTTAGAGTTAAATTGAAGTTTTTTCGTGATTGTTTATTTAAGGAATTAGATAAGCTTAATTTCGCAATTTTCATGCCCTTTTCAATTCGTGCATTTAGTAATACTGTTGATTTGAACATAACCAGAAGAAGAAAAGTAACAACTGAATTGAAGTATGATTGTTGTTTTTGGATTGAAAGAATTTTCAGTGTTGTTTTGAAATTGATTTGTGATAATAATAAGCTACTATATTTGAGGGTATTTAGAGTTAAAATGAAGTTAAGGAACTAGATAAGCTTAATTTCACTACTTCAATTGATGCTGTTGATTTAATTTTTTGGTGCTGTTTTGGAATTTATTTTTGGTGGTTTTTTGCTTTTATTATTTGTATTCTCTTGATAATTTGATGATGATAGGTTTCGTGACACATTGTGACTCGTAAGTTCAGTTTGTTACTTTTCTTAGTATGATGATAAGAAGCTGTAATTTTGAGGAAATTTAGAGTTACTATCTGAGTATGAATATTGTTTTTGGATTGGAAGATTTAATTTTCAGTGTTGTTTTGAAATTGATTTCTGATGGTTATTTTGATGTGTAATCTCTTGATAATCTGATGATGAGAGGTTTCATGATACATTCCGTCTCTCGAGTTCAGTTTGTTACTATTCGTAGTACGATGATAAGAATTAAGAAGTACAAATTGAAGTTATAAGGTGATGGTTTATTAAAGAATTAGATAAGCTTAATTTCACAACTTTCATGCCTTTTCAATTCGTGCATCTAAAAGAATGGTTGTTTTAAAAGTACCCAGAAGAAGAAAAAATATCATTAAATATGAATTTAACACAAAAATAATGTTTTGATATGTATTAAAATAGTGGTTTGACCTGAATAATTCATTATGAAAAATGATTTGATTGTATTTGCTTCTTACTTCTTCAATTGTATTTGTATTGAATCATTTGGGCAGACCATATACAGGAGCAAGAAATGGAAATCGAAGCATTGGAAGCCATACTTATGGATGATTTCAAAGGTTTGTGATGTCTTTGGCTTCAAAACACCAGGTTTTAAGTCCCTTTTAATACGTCTCTCTTACCTATGGCCGAACTTCTAATGGGCATTGTTTTGCATATCGTGGTGTTGCAGAGATTCAATCTAGTGAAAGTGGGCTAAACACTTCTAATCGGTGTTTCCAGATAACAATCTCTCCACAGGTACAAATTTCTCTTAGGCTCTGTTAGATTTGTGGATTTAGAGAAGGAGAAGAAAAAAGAAAGGAAAACGAGAAGGAAAATGACACTCTTGTGTTTTACCTAGTGTTTTCCTCTATACTTAAATAGCATTGGAAATTAAAAAAAAATTCGAAACGTAGAAGAGACTTAAGAAAAGAGGAAGGTAATTGACATATAAAATGTTTTAAAAGGTGAAAGTGCTAGGCGAGGCGTTTCACCTCCCTTGAGGCGAGGCATAAGCCTTGAAGCATGAGGCGTAAGCCTTCCGAGTTTTTTTAATTTTATTATTGATAAAGGTAAATAAATGAAATAAAAATAAAAGAATAGGATTAACAGCTAAAAAAATCTCTCTCACCATAAACAAAAAATGTCTCCAATTATCTAGCCAAAATAGTATAATTGTTCCAACTTCCAAGGCATCTCCGAGGCAAGTTAACATAGCAAAAGACAAAAACGAGTCCATAAAAACAGAAACTCAGTCGGTGGAATGGAATAATATAACAGACCCATAAGGAAACTAAAGTGAATACACACAAAACAAATAATCTACTAAAACCTTGAGTCTCTGAAACCTCAGTTTGTGTTTACCGAAAATAAAAGAGAAAGAAGCAACTGAGTCGCTCAGTTACAGAGAGAGAGAGAGAGAGAGAGAGAGAGAGAGAGAGAGCTAACGCTACCTCACAAAGCACCTCACAAAGCTCACAAAGTGTGTTCGCGGCTACAGGGGGGTGCCACAGGCTGTTCGTTTTATTAGATTTAGAAGAAATAAAGGGTTTAAAGCCCTAAAAAAGGGCAGCTGCATAATTTTGAGTCTGTCACAAAAGGCGTACGCCTAAAGTAAAAAAGCGCAAAAGGTAAGCCTCAGACAAAGGCATGAGCCTTTCAGGACACCTGCTAAAAATTTTAAGCCTTCAGGCGTTTTAGCTTCTTCGCCTCGCCATGAGGTGCGCCTCAAGGCGTAAAAAAGCTTGCCTTTTAAAACACTATAAAATCCAAAATCACTAATTTGTTTCTCCCAATTTCTTTTCATTTATATTTTCCTTGGTGCTTTCTTTTTCCTTTTTCCCTCAATCCATGAACCAAACCAGAACCTTAGTGTTATTGCTTATTTTCAAACTTTCAAGTAGCTTATTGCATGTTTACCTCAAATGCGTATAGATATAGTCTTTTGATTTCTCTATGTTGCATACTTGTCTTGCTCCTTTTTCGATAATAGTTGAGTGAATTCTCTTAGAAATTCTTAATGTATTGATTTTGATATCAGGATGATGAGGCAGATGAGTCTACAACAATTCCAGGTTTTGACTATGTATTTTACAATAATTTCAAGCATCTCTATCTTTGTCACATTCTCAACCCGAAATGTTCAGCATCAAAATATACTCAATTTGTTTATGTTTGTAGCTTCTTTTATGGTTTTCCAACTTCAGGACACTTGAATCCCTTATCAACATAAGCTGTTGCCAAAACTTTTATTGCAGTTCGTTTGGCTTTAATTTTCTCACATACAGAGAAATATCCAGATGAACCGCCACTTCTGGATGTGAAAAGGTTAGTAACTATTCCTTCACAAATGCTGCTTAGTTTTGTCAGACGCCATCCTTTTTTATTTTTTTATTTTAAAGAAAAAAGATCCCCAAATGATGTCAGTGTTATCACAAGTTTTTGGAACGTTCGTTTATTTATCATATGACTGGGAAGAACAAACGAAAATGGCTGCATTATGTTAAAAATGCCGAGTTCCACGTTTTCTCTTTTGATGTACTATTTCCTATTTCTGACCTCCCCCTAGTCCTACTATAGTTTAAGTTTTCCTGATATTTTCTTAGGCTTTGTTTGGTTCATGAATTTAGTGAGGGAAGGGAAGAAAGAATGAGGAAAACACTTCTCTTCGTTTGGTTAATAAGGAAAACAATGAGGAAATAGGAAGAAAAAGTAAATTAAATGAAAGTAAAATTAAAATTTTTAAATTTTGTGAGTTAGTTTCCTTCCACTTTTCTTGAGGTTCTACTAAAATTTAATTTGCTTTTTTTAATTTCTAGTGTTATATAAGCGTTGAGGAAAATAATAGGGAAAACACTAGGAAATAGTTTTCCTTGTTTTCATTTCCCTTTCCTATCATTCTCTAAATCCATTAGCCGCACAAAGCCTTAGCGTTTCGGGTCAAGGTAAAATAGCTTTATCATGATCGGCAAATTCCAACTGTCTTTAGGAATGTCAGCAGGGATGGATGAGCTTGAAGCCCACCATGATGGCGTGAAAAAATACATGTGGAGCTTAAATTGACATAGGGTTGAGCCGAACTTGAGTTTATTTTTAGACCCGATATGTTTTTGAATTTTGATTGGGCCAAAGAGATCTATGCACGTAGCCTGCAGCCCGAAGTCAATGAATACTAATGTAATGAGGGTTATGTTGAGTTTTTCAGAAAGCTTAGAGAGCACTAACGCGACTCTCTCTCCTTTTATTAAACAATAATCAGAAATAAGATAATTACAAGAGTACCCTTAAAGAAGGGTAATAAAACTAAACTAAAATAATAAAACATCTCTCACCACTCCCCCTCAAGCTGGTGCAAAGATCTCTCATGCCCAGCTTGCTAAGAATGTAGTGAAATGGCCGACGAGAAAGGCTTTTAGTCAGAACATCTGCTAATTATTCTTCAGACTTCACGAATGGTGTACATATGCATCCACTATTCAACTTCTCTTTAATAAAATGTCTGTCAATTTCCACATGTTTCGTGCGGTCATTTTGAACTGGATTGTGAGCAATTTCAATAGCAACTTTGTTATCACAATATAACTTCATTGAATCATTTTGCACAAATCCAAGATTCGAAAGTATAATCTGAACCCATAACAGCTCACACACATCTTGTGCCATAGCTCGAAACTCTGCTTCAGCACTAGACCTAGCCACCAGTGACTATTTCTTGCTCCTCCCAAGTGACCAAATTACCACCCACAAATGCGCAATAACCCGTGGTTGATCTTCTGTCAGTAATGGACCCAGCCCAATCAGCATCAGAAAAGGCCTCAACTAAAGTGTGTCCATATCTAGCGAAGCATAAACCTTTTCCTGGTGCTGACTTTAGTATCTAACAATTCTAAACACCGCATCAAGATGAATTTGTTTCGGATTATGCATAAGTTGGTTAACCACACTAACAGAAATTGTAATATCTGGTCTGGTGTGTGCCTAATAAATTAATTTACCTACTAACCTCTGATATCTCCCCTTTTTAACTGGTTCGCTATTGGGATTATCTCCAAGTTTTAGATTTGGATCCATTGGCGTATCCATTGCTTTGCTTCCAACCATACCTGTCTCCTTAAGCAAGTCTAGGACATACTTCCTCTGTAATAAATATGCCTTCCTTGGATCTTGCTACCTCAATTCCCAAGAAATAATTAAACTCTCCCAAATCTTTAATTTCAAATTCCTTAGCAAGGTATGATTTCAAACACTTCATCTCTTCAAAATCATTACTTGTCAGAACAATATCATCTACATAGACAATTAGCACAGTCACTTTCCTTTGTGATGAGTGCTTAATAAAAAGAGTATGGTCACCTTGGCTTTGTTTGAAGCCATACCTGATCATGGCTTGAGAAAACCTATCAAACCAAGCTCTGGGAGACTGTTTTAGACCATATAAGGGTTTCCTGAGACGACATACCTTCCCTCTCGTTTTGTCATCCTCGAACCCAGGAGGAATATCCATGTAGACTTCCTCTTCCAAGTCTTCATAGAGGAATGCATTCTTCACATCAAACTGATGCAAAGGCCACTCTAAGTTGGCTGCTAGAGATAACGATATTCTGATAGAGTTCATCTTTGCTACGGGTGCAAACGCCTCCTGATAGTCTACCCCATAGGTCTGAGTGTAGACTTTGGCTACTAGTTTGGCTTTATACCTTTCAACTGTTCCATCTGCTCTATGCTTCACTGTGAACACCCACGTGCACCTAACTATCCTTTTTCCACCAGGTAATTCTGCTAATTCCCATGTGCCATTTTCTAAGTGCTTTCATCTCTTCAACCAGAGCCAATTTCCACTTAGTATCGGCGAGAGCTTCCTGTACATGATTAGGGATAGAAACATAATCGAGTTTGGATACAAAGACCCTATAAGATGAAGATAAAAGGGCGTAGGAAACAAATTTTGAGATGGGATGTTTAGTTCACTCTCTGGTGCCCTTGCGAAGAGCAATAGGAATGTCTAACTCATCCATAGAGGGAAAACTAGAAACAGGAGTGGTAGAAGGAGAAGTAGGAGAAATACTAGTACAAGTAGGAGAAATAGGAGAAATGCCTGGATCTTCATCCATTGAAGGCAATTGTAGTGGTATTGGGGCCCCGAACTTTTTTCTCTTCTTAATTTTTGAATAAGTCAAAAGCTCCTTTGTCTTACTCTTCCACTTCCCTCTTTTTTTTCTTTTTCTTTTTCTGTTTCTCCTTCTTCCTCTCTTACTCCTTCCTCCTCTCTTTCTTTCTCTCCTTCCACCTCTCTTATTTTCTCTCTCTTCCTCACTTCCTACTATAAATGGAACTGTTGCTCCAGACCAGTGTTCTAAAAATCGGCCTAGGCGCCTAGGCGGTGCCCGGCCGCCGAGATTTTCCCTAGGCGTTTGTGAAAATCGGCCAGTGGATTAGTCGGCCTCTAGGCGGGGCCTAGGCGGGCTAGGGTGAGAATGCTAGAGAGTCTTATTTTGGTCTGACTCTTTGGGAAAAAAACCCTAACATTAGTATATATATACACTTAAGGTTTAAGTTAATTATGGAAAGATCCCAAATAGTTTTTTAAATATTAAAACCTTCTAATAATCTTTACTTATTTCCAAAAAAACACCACATAACCTTTATATATATATTATTTGAACCACAAATTTATAATTATTTTTAATTAACACCACATAACTCGTATATATATATATCTATTATATAATTAATTTTATTTATAAAAAAAATCCGCCTAGGCCCCCCTCAGCCGCCCGACTTGCGCCTAGCGATTTTTAGAACATTGCTCCAGATGTCTCTTCCCATGACCCGCTCTCCCCCTGAAGAGATGGCTGGGAACCGGAGAAAAAAGACGAATGTTCAACAAAGGTGACATCCAAAGACAAACCATTTATGGGAGGGAGGGTGGTAACACTTGTACCCTTTTTGTGTTGGAAAATAGCCAACGAAGACACATATAAGGGCACGTGGATCTAATTTAGTACTAGATGGAGAGTGATTGTGGACAATACATAGTTACATACACAACCAAAAACTTTCGGAGGAATATGGAAGAGAGAAGAAGGCTTAGTAAGAAGTTCAATGGGAGCTTTCTTACCAAGGACATAGGTGGGAAGGCGATTGATTAGATACGCAGCAGTTAGAACTGCTTCACCCCAATATGACTTAGGAACCTGCATCGAGAACATCATTGACCTAGCTGACTCTAATAAATGACGATTTCTTCTCTCAGCTACTCTATTCTGTTGGGGAGTATTAGTACATGATGTTTGATGAATCATAGCATGTTCAGAGAAGTAGTGAGTAAGACCACCATAGATACATTCCGCGCCGAACCCACCCCCCCCCCCCCCCCCCCCCTTTATCTAATGATTCTGATCTAACAACCTTTACTGTTTATCTAATGATTCTGATCTAACAACCATCACAACAGTATTAAACTGAGTACAAACCATCTTTCGAAAAGTCTTAAAGAGAGAAAACACAGCACTTTTTTCTTTCGTCAAATAAACCCATGTGGTGCGAGTGCAATCATCAATAAAAGTGACAAACCATCTATAACCATTCAAAGTAGAGGTAGGAGAAGGACCCCAAACATCGGTATGAATAATGGAAAATGGAACTGTACTTTTATTATACTAGAGTTAAAAGGTTGCACGATGGTGTTTTCCAAGTTGGCATGCTTCACAAGAAATTTTAAAAACATTTTTTTTCGGAACTAGTGAGGGAAATAAAAAAACAAAGTAAATGAAAAGAAGGATGTCCTAGTTTCTAGTACCACAGCCATGTCTCCCGGGGAAGAGTCTTTCTCTGTGTATTGTGAGCAACTTCCGGTAATTTCCCATTTGTAACTCCTCCAGGCAATAGAAAATAAAAACCATTCTCCTCTCTACTACTGCCAATCGTCTTCTTCATGGAGAGATCCTGAAAGTCACAGTGAGATGGAAAGAAAGTTACACAACAATTGGATTCCCGGTAATGCGACTAATGGAAATCAAGTTAGTCGAAAATTTTGGAACATGAAGAACAGAGGTTAAGGCAAGTGCACTAGAAACATTAACAACACCTTTACCAGAAATAGTAGAAGGTGTACCATCTGCGGTTCGAACCTTCTCTTTCCCTGAACATGGGTTATAAGTAGAGAAAACATTGGAAAGACCAGTCATATGATCGGAAACTCCCGAATCAACTATCCGTGGTTGTTGAGTAGTAAAAAATGAAACACTAGATAAATTAGCACAATTACCTTTATGGGCAAAAGAAGTCGAGGCACTAGTGGGAGGCTATGTTACCTGGGCTCTCCTACTACCCTCAAGTACCCGATCCCGGTGTCCGACCCCTGTACCCAATTCGGACACTCGGTTCCTCGACAGGTGATGTTGAAAAGGTAAGAAGAAGCTCAAAATTGTGGGCAAGGAAGTTTCTAACTATTGATATTAAGAAACATAGCATGTTTATACGCTCAAAAAGTGTCCGCATACCCCGTATCCAACGTTTAGACACATATCCCCGGATCCTAAGATTTGGATATAGAGGATGTCCGACACCTAGATACACACTCGCACCCGACACCCATACCCGAGTATGGGTAACATAGGTGGGAGGATTTTACTGAGCCATTATACGTCATAGGGTCTCCATATCTGTATTGGCGATGGCGCTAGGTCCAGATGAGGTGGGTGGAGTAGATGCCCCCTCCTGATGAGACGACTCTAACCCAGTAGATAAGATTGCACGAGGTCCACTACCTCGGCCACCACGTCCACCACGTCGGCCCTCACGACCACCATGGCCACCTGACATCGGAGGACGACCGTGGAGGCTCTAGCACGTATTCCGAGTATATTTAGGACGATTGCAATAGTCACACCATAGCTTATCCTTGTCATCACCCACTTCAGTATTGTAATTAGTACGAGGTACAAGAGTCTTACCACCATGATAACCAGAGGAAATCAAGGCAGACCTGCCAGTTGAGGACTAAAGAAGCATGGTTGATCGGCGGCTTTCTTCACTCTGAACATGAGCAAAACCTTCTCTCAGCGTCGGAAGTGGCTCCATGCCAAGAATCCTGCTCCGAACCGAGTCAAGTTCGGGATTAAAGCCTGCTAAAAATTTAAACATCCTCTCACTCTCAATGTAAGTCTTGAACCTAGCAGCACCTATAGGACAGACCGAGCGATGGGTAGTTAGGGGATCAATTTGTTTCCAAATAGTTCCCAATGCAATAAAATACTGCAAAGTAGAGTGATCCTCCTGTACTTCTGCTTCAATAGCTCTCCTTAACTCGTAGATTTGAGCCACATTCCCTTTACGAGAATGTCTCTGTAAGTGTATCCCTGATGTCCTTGGCAGTCTCCATCTCAAAGAACCCATCAGCAATCTCGCGCTCCATGGAGTGTATAAGCCAACTTCATAACCAAAAAATTGTCCACTTCCCTCTTTACATCAGCAGGATCTTCAATGCTAGAGGCCTTGAGTGTGCCATTAACATAACCAAATTTAGACCTGCTTTTGAGCCAAAACGTGGATGACTGGGACCAGGATAAATAATTCTCACCATTCAAAAGCACCGTGGTGATTTTGGACCCAGGGTTCTCGGTAATGATTCTCTCATTACCTACAATAGAACTTGTAATTTCAGCTGTCTTTTGGGTCAAATCATCCTTCGTCATCTCAAAGAGGAATAGGCACAATCACCAACAATGAAATCAAGACCCTCCTAGCCTTCACATGCACCACTTTGGTGCAATTTTCCAATCTATGGACAAATTATGTGGTCCAAAGATGGACTGAAGGGAAAGAAAGAACTGATCGTGTTTTGTCCAATGATGGTGGAATCCGCCCTAAGTTTTAGAAAACTGAATGAAGGAAGGAGTGTAGGATTAGGTGTATCACTCCAGGGTATCGACTAGGGGGTAAACAAGAGGAAAGGATGTTGCGATATGTGTGTTAAGGCCAGGGTCAGTTGCGCAAGGCTGGGGAAGCTTCAATGGTGTGCTGCGAAGGTGGGTGATGATCCAAAAGGTGCGGCGAGGCTGTCTGGTGGTGCGGCGAGCCTGGGTTGCGGCTAGTTTAGATATGGGTTGGGTGATGCGGTGAGGTTGGAAGAAGAAGCTAGGGCTTGCGGCGAGTGGTTCTGTTGGTGTTTGTGAGTTGTGGCACGGGTGGTGCTGGTGTATGGGGCTTGCGATGGTGGTTCTGGTTTCATGAAGTTTGCGGCGGCAATGGTGGTTGTTGATGGAAGGATCGAGTCCCCTATTAGGGAAGCTCTGATACCATGTTGAGTTTTTCATAAAACTTGGAGAGCACAAACGTGACTCTCTCCTTTTATTAAACAATAATCAGAAATAACATAATTACAAGAGTACCCTTAAAGAAGTGTAATGAAACTAAACTAAAATTATTAAACATCTCTCAACAGGTTAACCCACCCTGATCCGCGTTCCTTTCTATTGGGCTTGAAACATAATTTTTTTCTGTTAATATTGTTTGTGTTTCTAGTTATGGTTCAAACGGAGGTACATTTTAACAAAATTTCTCTCTTCAGAATCGCTTCTATGATCTTAGAATCCCAAGCAGTCATGGTCCAAACGTTAGTCAAAAGACTTCTAAATCATATTTCAATTGGAAAGTATTTTATTTGTTCTAGTTTCTCATGTGGAACCCTAGGAGTTGCAGTGCTTCCACACGAGTAAGATGGCTTAGATGGTCAGTTGCTATGTCTCTACTCAAGCAGTCACTGGTTCAACGCTCTTAACTAGCAATTCCATAAAGAATTTTTTGGTGCATCTTCTGTTAACTCGGGCTACCCGAATCCAGCATGAAGCCATCTGAGAAAATGGGCTGAGCTCGGGCCATCAAATGTAAACTATATTTGGGCCGAGCTGTGCCTGAGATGATAATTAAGCAGGCTGGCTCGGTCTCCCTTCTGCCTGGCTCGTTCCAGCATGGTGCAACTTGGCAATGTAATTGTGACTCTATCAAATAATAAGGCAGTGTTTAGCTTGCCCATAAAAGAAAACCATTCTCACTCAAAATTCCCAGAAATTATCCTTGTCTGCAGTGAGAATTTAAATAAGGTTTTAACTTACATGTGATAAATGTCAGAGGTGCCAAGCCCTCCTATGTGTTGCCTTCAAATATATACTCTTAACTCATATGAGCATTCGCAGTTTTATTGGTTCTTGTGTTTGAAACATTGTTGATTTTCGCGTATTCAAGATATTGTTTTTGATGAATTTCTCATGCCTAACATCTGATTATGGTACTTTTCAGTCTTAGAGGAATTCCATACACGGATCTTAAAATTTTGAAAGAAAATCTTGAGCAAGAGGTATTTTTTTCACGCACCTTCCCCTCCCCCTCAATTTTCATTTCTTTCATATTCTAGTTGAAGTCATAAAACAAATTTTTTTTAGCTCGCTTGGTGTTGTTTTTTGGAAGCAAAACAAGCAGGGACTTTCTGTGCAGTTAGTAGATAGGGTTACAAAAGCCAAGATATGAAAGAGGTGGGATGGGACGGGAATGGGGAGAGGAACTAGTGAAGAAAATATTAGTTATTTTTAGGAAATGCTTTAAACAACCAGAGAGTGTTAATGGAAACACCTTGAGCCCTGGGGTCATAGCTTAGTTTAATGGTCAAAGCTCAGGCTGCCAACATTAGGCTCTGTTTGGTGCATGCATTTAGTGAGGGAAAGAAAAAGAAAAGATTGAGGAAAACGCTTGGTTAATAAGGAAAACAATTATAAAAATGGGGTGAAAAATGAATTAAAGATTTTAAATTTTGTAGATCACTTCCATTCTCTCTTTCTTTCTTTTTTTTCTCTCTTGAGTTCCTATTATATTTTAAACATATGGAATTTCTATGTTTATTTAAGCATGGAAGAGAGAGGAAGGATTATTATCAGTTTTGCTGGGAAAACATATTCTATGCTTGGAAAATAAAGTGGGTGTCTTGTCAACCGTAAATATTGATGTGAAGTTGAGTCATGCGGAGATTAATACTCATATTCTACAGGCATCCGACAACCTTGGAATGGCTATGGTGTACACACTAGTTACATCAGCTAAGGAGTGGCTATCTGTAAGATTTGCCCAAGACCCTGATGATGAGAACATTGAAGAAGAGACAACTAAAGATGATGTATGGCTTTACTTCTGTTACTTCAGCTGGTTCTTGATGATATGAATTCTTTCTTTATAATTGTATATTATGATTATTCACATTGTCACTCTTAGTATTAGTGTTGTTATATCGCTAGTTCTTTTAAAGTTTTTCCTTCAGTTCTTTTTCTTCACCTAAACCCAAATTACTAACAGAGCTTAAGAACATTTGCTTTCCTTTATACAGTCTTTATTGCTATACTATCATTGGGCTGCCCCTCATGTTTTCACATGTTCTCTGCTCTATTTATCGGATCTCAGTGAGATCAAAATTCTATTTTTGTTCATCTGGTTGGAACTGTTATTTCAGATAATCATTCCCCATGGAGAACCGGTAACTGTTGATACATTTTTAGCATGGAGAGAGAGGTTTGAAGCAGAGTTAGCACTGGAAAGAGCCAAGTAAGTTTATTAATTCGAATACGTTTATTAATTTATTTTTTTTCTTCCCTTCTGTAGCAGAGGTTCGTTTTGTAGTCACCCGCCAATTTTTGTCCTAGTGACGCTCACGTTGTGAAAGCTAGTACATAAAATGATAGTTGAGCGAGTGAAATCCGGTTTTGAATGAGAACATTTCGCTTCTTGTAGAAGCAAAAGGCACCTCTTAGGGATTCTCTCTCAGAGCAAGAAAGTATTTATATTTTATGAATCAAAGTAGTTTGCACCTCACTTTTATGGACCATGGCCTGGACTGCATGGATTAGCATGCGTATATTTATATGTGCATATATGTGTGCATATATAAGGTATATGCACATATAAAAGTGTATGTATATATATATATATATATATAGAGAGAGAGAGAGAGAGAGAGAGACTAAACTCAAAGCGGATTGCACTCGTAAATTGGTGATTGATATGCTGGAAATTTTGTAGTATCTCAATGAGTGGGTACTAAATAGGTGTTTTAATGAACTCCAAGATCCATGCAGACACACAGATACGTGAAGACACGCGCGCGTGCGAGAGAGAGAGAGAGAGAGAGAGAGAGAGGAGTGGAGTGGCGAGTGTCTTTTTACAGGAAATCCTATATAGAACTTGCATGCCTTAACTGCTATTACCGATGCTGTGTTTGGAATGGAGGAAAGAGAACAAGTGAAGGGAACAGAATGAAGACAAAGTTACTTATTTTGTTGCATGTGGTTGAGAATAGCAAGTACGGTGAGAAAAATTTAAAGAAGGGAGAAGGGAAGATTCTCTGTCCCTCGTTCTGGGAGGCAAGACAACAAAAATAAGAAGGGCAAGTAAAGAAAAAGTAAAATTAAGCATTTCCTTTTTTGGTTAAAAAAGATTTTTTGGTTAAAAAAGAAAGTGGAAGGGTTTAAAAAATTAAAAAAATTCTTCACTTCTCTTCTCATCCTAACATTACACGATTTTTTCCTGAATGAATATTCAAGTGTACATTGCGTTCAGAAACATGACTGTCATTTCCACAAGTTCTCAAAATGTGCCCTTTTTGGGTATAATGTAGAGACATGATTTACATATCTAAACACAAAACACTTACAGAGAAAGATAAAGATCAGAACCCTTGGTTCTTTGACATTCTAGGCATAATTTTTGTCTCATGTCATACACATAATTAATTACTATTCCTTTAAATTAGAGTAGACCCCCTTTGTTTCTTCAATCTTGCGGTAACTGATAATGAACTGTCAGGCTAATGCCGGAGTCAGCACTTGCAACAACCAAGGAAAAGAAGCTTTCAGGCAGGCAGTGGTTTGAAAGTGGAAGAGCTGTGGCGGTAATCTTTTTTCTCAACTGTTCCCTGATTTTGTTTAGACCATGGTTTTAATATTTTTTTAAAAAAATGGTGATAATGGAGGTGATAGACAGAAATGAGATATAGTATAACCTCTATAAATTAAAAATGTTGGGACCACCTAAATTTTATTAATTTTGAGAGATCAATTTATCGATAAATTAATAATTAATAATTTATATAGATGTTCAGGCAATGACAATTGCAAATTGCTTCCGTCATAAGACATTGACAACCTTTGGTACCGGTTTCACGCAAAAAAGCACTCAAAGTATCAATGGCACTACAAAACTTCTTGTTGCAATACGAGAATACAACCCCAGGACTTTTGGGTGCATTGCAAACAATTAGAGATGAGATTGAACTAGATTTGAATTTCAACAAAAGACAAGCTACTATTGATTCATATTTTAAGAAAACCTCGTAGTCAATTTATTATGTTACTTTTTAACTAATTATTAATTTATGGAATATTTTGGATCTATAGAAAATGCTATAAGGAGATATTTTAAATGTATAATCTTATAATTTTATCGAGATTATTAATTTAGCATGTTTGTCCTGAGTCGGGATTGGATAATTTTATTATTTAAAAGAGATTATTAATTTTTTTTAGTATTTTTTTAAAGAGGTTATACAGTGTTGTCCATTATTTTCTGCATTGATTGTTTTGGAAATTTTTATTCGACCTAAATTTTATTTTTTGGCTTTCTATATTTTTTGAAATGTGTTGTTTACTTCTTGGACTAGAAAATTAGTAGGTTATGCTGTCTGTATTCAGCTCAGAAAATATAGATATACTTATCATGTTAAAACAGATGTAGAACCACATAAATTATTCAGAGAAGCTTCACGGCAGGTCTCGTGAGGTCCCAAGGTCGAACCTTGGAGCCACCCATCAGGTGAGACAATAAAAACTCATTGCGGAAACGCCATGTGGGGGCCTCCAGGTGCCACTGGTCATAAATGGGCTCAGTTAGTCGGTCGGTTCCTAGGTTACCAAAGAAAACTTCCTCAGAGACTTAAATTTAAAAAAAAAAAAAAGAAATTTCAGAAGATATGCAATTGCACCATGATCACAAAGAACAGAATCCGAGTGACTTGTGTTTTTCTCTTTCACAGAAAGGTGGTACAGCAGTTGCTGATGGATCCGAGGACGAAGATGAGGAAGACATTGATTTTGATGATGATGACTTTGAAGGTGACTCTCACCCCCCGTATGTCTGTTTGTATGTGTAGTTAAATCTGATAAGATATGAAGAAACATCGTTTCTCTTTGGTTTTGCAGACGATGAGGAAGATATGCTTGAGCATTTTCTGGCAGAGAAATCAGAGGAGTCCTCTCATTCTTCTAGGAGAGCCAATTAGAAGAAAAATGGTGGTGGTAATTTGAAAGTAACAGAGCAGACCTACAATCAAATATATATATGAAAGGTCTAGCATTCTATTCTCATGTATCTTATTATGGAGAGAGAGAGAGAGAGAGAGAGAGAGAGAGAGAGAGAGAGAGATGCTAGGTTTAGATCATTAAGGCTTTGAGAACTAATGAGGCAGTTGAACTTGAGATGGTAGTTTAGATGTTTGGCTTTTTTGGTAAAGCAATAGCTGTAAAATGTAGCCATTGACAAGCTACTGAATATGTGCATCTTTGATTGTTCAATTCTGAATACAACAGTTTTGACCATTTCAAATGGAAAAGACTTGGGTACCTTTATTTAGCCATTCTTTCCAATGTATTGACATGTGATTAGTCTATGTGGTTGAAAAGACTTGGGTGTATTCATTTAGAGATAATCCATAGCGTTGAAGGGCGGACTAGTGGTCATTTGGCCATGAGTAATGTGGAAAATTCATATTCCAAAATTGGTTTCCACAAATCTATTGGGATCATCCAACATCATCCTATAATAATTTTAAGTGGTTCCCCACTATAGTTAATGTAGTCCTATTGCTATATTTGTTTGTTGAAAACATAATTTGAAATTTTAGAAAATATAGCATTATTCTTTGGCCATTAATTGTCATTTGGTACCCAACATCAAAACATTTATTTGATAATTGATGCAAAGAAATGAGGCATGCACTACTAGCTCAGTAACAAAAAAGATTATTCCGGAGAATAAATGGGCAATTTAGCGCCTATTGTTTTTTTTTTTTATTAGAAGGAAAAAAGGACTACCTCCATGGGTGTGACCATGGGAACCTCCTATCCGCAGGGTTAGTGTTCCTTGACGGGACGCTCCTCGTGAAAGGGCACTAACCAAGGAGCCTGCTTGGCCAAAACTATCCCCCCGTCTCACTGGGGCACCATAGTGGGGTCCTTAATGTGTCGAAACAATCATGGTCAAACTAGAGTTTAACCATGCAAGCACAGTTCGGTGACAACAAAGCCTCTACCTTGCGTCCCTCCAATTTGAACTCATGATCATAAGAGGGCCCTTACCACTGGGCCACCCACCTTGGTGGTAATTTATGGCCTATTGGGCAAACAAAAAAGTGCGATTAGCCAAAAGCAACTACAAATGCAATTTTGCCAAACACTCAATTGCGATACATGGTAGTGTGGCCAATATTACAAGGAATTGTCATAAAAAGCAGCATAGCGCTGCAAGGTGTTTCTTCTTTTGAGTTTCTGATTTATATTGCTCCAAGCCAAGCAGACTTAAAACTGCCAGCTTCTTGATAATTTCAAAACAATTTAGGTTCCGTTTGGTTTATGAATTTGTGGGAGAAAAAAAAAAAGAAAAAGAAAAACACTTTTCTTTGTTTGGTTAATGAGAGAAATAGTGACAAAACAAGAAAGAAAAGGAAATATAGTGAGAAATAAATTAAAGATTTGAAGTTTGTAAGTCAATTCCTTTCCTTTTTCCTCGATATTTGGGAATCTCTAATTTCTAACGTTAATTAAGCGAGTAAATTGAGATTAGAGATTCCCAAACTGGGAATCTAATTTCACTTCAATTGAATACTTTGATAATTGTCTCCACTATTTCAATTTACACATTCACCCATAGGAAACAAATTGAGATTTTCAAAATAAGGAATCTAAACGTTTCCAGAGAATGTCTCACATGTTCCAAAATATGTTTTAACCCAAAAATATGCTACTTAAATCAAAATGAATCTTCTTCTGGGAAGCCACTGCAAAGGTAGATGTGGGTAAAAATGTACAAACATAAAAGGAGTGAACACATCACATCCTTCCCAGTTCCAGACTTACAGAGAATGGTCAAAAACCAAAGAAAAATGTTCAATAGAAGTAGCCAAGAACCTGTCCACCCACATTCTGTTGGATTGCCTGTTCATGATCCAAAACTCCATTTGGTGTTGTAATCACGACGTAACCCCACTGCACGAGGAAAAGAAAAACAAAGTTAGCAATCATTCAACCGTCCAATTGGTTTAGAGCTTGTTTGGTATTGCTGTGGGAACAATAAAAATTTTCCCTCGATAGATTTTCCCAAAAAGCAGCAATTTGCTGCAGGCGTGGATAGGAATGGCAATGGGGTGGGTTTTCCGGGTTCCCCCGCCCCGTTCTAATAGGCTGGGTTATGGGGTGTAACTAAACGGGGTAGGGGCGGTTATGGGATTGTTTTTCAAACCTGTGTCGGGGTCGGGGCAGATTTCTCCAAACCCGCCCCGATTATACATATATATTACGATTTTATCCTTTATCTACATAATAACTGGCAATAAATTTGAGGGGGCTCACATACTTTACACCATTGGATAATAATCCAACCGTCCAGAAGCTACTCACACGCATCTCCATACACCGTACACCCAATACATACTCTCACTTGTCCATCACTCTTCACTATCCAATGTATTCCCACGCCTCACTCTCCCCAAAAAACAGGGAATGTCACTTTCTCTCTATTCTAAGACCAAAAAAACTCTCTTCTTTCAAAGACCCTCAAGACTCAAGAGTTCACTCTCTTCTCTCTCTCTCTCAAGCTCTCATCAAGCCCTCAAGCTCTCTGTTTTTTGTATATGACATGTTTGGTTTGCAATTAATGTCTCAAAAATCTCAATTGATGAAGAAAATGAAAAACAAAACAGAGGAATTTATGGAAATAAATGAGATTGTGTCTTCAATTCCTGAGTGTGGCTCTGCAATATCACAACTAGTCTACTATTTGGTAACACTTACACAAACAGAGTTACACAAACAGAGAGGTGAGTTTGGTAGGTTAATAGTTGTCTTCTGTGACTTTGCATATAATGCATCATTAACCATTTTGGATTGGAGACCTTTAACTCTTTTTTGGGAACTCAAGAGGTCACTCTCTTCCTCCCTGTTCTTGTTCCCAATTTTTTTTTTTTTTTTTAATGCCTTTATCTTATTTGTCTTGTTTTTTCCTATTTCAGTTCCACTTTCCGGAATTTTTTTTCGGGGCGGGGCAGGGGAAGGGTTCATTCAACCGGGTCAGGGTATGGGGGCCCCGTCCCTTACCCGCCATGTTGCCATCCTTAGGTGTGGAGCTATATGTAGTGTGCGGGTGGGTGGGGTGGGGGTACGTTCCCCCTCTGAACTTTCAAAAAAGGCCTTGTGTCCTTTATCTTTTTGTGCCCCCACTACAATTTTAATATGCTCCTTCTAAACTCCTTAATCTAGCTTTGGTCTTTAAAAATTTTCTAACCTCCACCCAAATAATATCATATATACTCAATTAGTCTCAAATATTTAAGCCTTTATAGATAATATCATATAAGAATTCTTTGTTCTATAAGTGAAACTTAAAGAGAGAGAAAGAAAGAAAGAAAGCATAGAGAAAGAAAGAAAGAAAGAAAGCATAGAAACACAATTTTGTATGAAAGAATTATGGAGAGATTAGTTTGCCTGAATAACAATGTTTTAAGTTTTAAGCATTAACCCACTATATGTGAAACCCATGGAACCACCACGCAATTTTTAAGATGTTAGAAACGAAAGATTATAATATTGCTGTGAAAAAATTATAATAATAATAATAATTGTGCCGGGGGTGCTGCTTCCAACCCCATGTAAAGTGTGCCCCTCTAAAGATCGAATCGTGGCTCCACCCCTGAATTGCTATTTTTTCATGGAGCTGTTTTTCAGCTTTAAAGTGAATTTTAATTTTGGAGAAAGTTGAGAATTTCTTTTATGATCCAAAACTCTATTTGGTGTTGTGATCACGACTTAGCCCCCACTGTATCGGGACAAGAAAAACAACGCAAGCAAGGGCAGCAACAATTTAACCATCCAATCTGGTTTAGAGTACGTTTGGTATCGCCTTGTGGGAACAAGGAATTCTCTCTTCGAACAAGCAAGCTTCTGATTAAAAATTTAAAGCTGGTTTCTTTCAGTTTTAAAATTGATCCGATTTCTGAAAAATGCTGTGAAAAAGTTTTACCAAATAGTCTCAAATCGCTCAATAATCCCAAATAAGTGATTGTAAATATGCTAATCCAAACAGACTCTTAATCGAGATTTGAAAATAGTGATTAGCAACCAACATGTTAGTTCAAATATGCATAGGAACTAGCTCAACGGCGAAAATTAAGAAAATCGAACAAACCTGATGGGTTGGAAGTGTAGATAAGCTATACTTCTCTATGTCTTGGGCCTTAATGTCTTGTCTATACGTTAGAGCCCGACAATCGTTAATCCTCCCCTGCAGTTCCACAGTTATCTTTCCGACTCGGTGAGGATTATCAACTTGGTAATCTTTAATATATCCTGGAAAGCAGACCCACCAATTAATAACATTCAGAAGTTACCAATATTGTCCGAAGTATTTCAAAGAACAAATATTTTGTGCCTTCCCATAGTGGAAAATTTGATTTATAATCAACATTCAAGAACATGATAGGGTTAAATGAGTCGCTTTCGCACTTAAGTCTAGTAATTCTCTCTTATATGACGCATTTGCAAAAGATGCCAACTGTTTAGCTGGCATAGATTTGTGAACAGATACCTATCAAAGTCGCCTAGGGGCAAGGTTATTCTTACTATAAGTATATAACACCTAGAAATTGCCCCGCGGAGAAAGAAACTCGGACACAAGTAGTAGAAAAAAAGTGACACACTAAATCCCGTGTTATTGTCTGGACTCTGAAATATGAGGATTTTTTTAGGTCTCAATACTTAAACTTAAAACAGTCGTAAATCTTTGATGCATTACAGATACTCAACCACCCTAACCATGAAAAACAATATGAGAGGAGTGGCAGTAAGCTACTTTACAACCAAAGAAAATTCAAGGTCATCCAAATAAAAAATTGACATTTTTCTTCTTGTCTAAGTTCGGTACACATATAAACTGCTAGTTCACAACCAAAGAAAAAACAAGTTTTTTCCTTCAATATAAGATAACAGAAAACACTGAAAGTCCTATTGGAACGTAGTCTTAGGTTAAGCTCACATTAGCACAATAAGATGTATATCCTAACTGAAGAATAGAACTTGCCTATTTCAATAAAATAAAGACCTGAATAGACTTGGGCACTTAGCTCAGCATTCGCAATAATTGAATATTTATATCTTAAATGGATAAAGAACTTGCCTATTTCAATAAAGTAGATATTTACAGAACTTGCCTATTTCAATAAAGTATATATTTACTTCCAACAGTAAAAACACAGAGTAAAGTTTTCCAATTATAGCCTAAGCATGGACACACAGTCAAAAGAGGGAAACAAAAAAATTTGTAAATTTTAAACAATAATGTTTCCGTGACTCATGCAATTAAGTGTCCAATAAGGTATGTATGTCCTTAGTTGGATTTAGGTGGCACTTAAATGTAGAAATTGTTTGTAACATCAACCACGCATTCCATAGTATAGTTCATGTGCCATAGTTCCATAATCCATACTACCAAACAAAAGAAACCCAGATTGATAACTGGCAAAAGTTCACTTGTCAATTTGTCATCTAATAAATATCATCTTCTTTCTATAGTTCATAGTAAACATAGAAAATAAGCAAATAAGCAACACTCACAGGCCACTCTCTGGCCTTGTCGAGCAACCTCAAATAAGATGTAGTGTTGGATGAGATTATAAACAATGTCTTCAACAGTTAGTGTTAGGAGCTGGTTAAAGGTCAATTAATCCACCTCTTTGGATCCCCAAAATCACATATTAAAGCCTTGATATAGATTACAACCTACTTATATTTTGAAGAAAAAAAAATTAAAAAATTCCCCGACCTGATATGCAAGGCTACCTCAAGAATGAACTCCAAGCACAAAGCAAAGGGCAAATATACAGGTTTACCCCTTCAAAAGCCAAATTTCATCGCATAAATGGCAATATTTCTGTCAAAAGTCACAAGAAGACATGAAACTACACTTGACCCTTGCACATTTTTCCGGAGGTTCCATATCAACGCTTTGAATCGTCAACGCTAATACAATGGTAAGAGATCTCCTAAAAACCACTCTTCCGTTCATAATTCTTAGAAAGTGTGGACAAGCATCACTACTAATCTCTCTAGAACAATGGAATTGTAAGGAAAGGGAAAGCTAAAAGCAAAAAAGAAAACTATCTCGAGACATCCCTACCTTTCAAAATTTCCCCCACAGTTCATAAAGATTGAAGGGAAAAAAAAAAAAAAAAAACAACCCAAGTCCCCATAAAGCCCAAGAACGACTGTTAAGCCAATTGAAAACAACAAAAAATCAAATTGCCTCAAAACAAAAACAGCGAGCTTTAATTACGACAACTCAAATGAAACACAGGACAATATAGTTGAAAGATACAGATGATCAACAGTTCAAATGTCCAATTAGGTACCAGATAGATTAGAAATCCACATAATGAAGCTCATGTTTCACAAAAAAAAACAACACATGTTATCCGCAAAGTTGCAAACAAGTTGGTTGACGTCCTCAGTACAAACAAATAACACCCATTAAGTCAATCAATCAATTAAAATCCAAATAAAGACCCATGTCCAAAACAAGCTAATCAAGAAATTTCTGAACCGTAATCCAATAATTAGCAAAAAAAAAAAAACTGAAATACATCAAACATGATTTTACAAGTCACGCAAGGGTTAGCTTTAGTATACATATACACGTACACATATATATATAAATATGTATATATACATAATACCTCGCGTTTTCATGATTTTACAAGTCACGCAAGGGTTAGCTTTAGTATACATATACACATACACATATATATATATATATATGTATGTATATATAATACCTCGAGTTTTCATGATTTTGAGAAAGGAGGTCATGACAGCTGAAATGGGTTTAAGTTGAGCAGTGGCAAAGCCTCTTTTCTCGGCATTGACGATCGTCCTCAAAGCGTCGTTCAAAATTCTCCTACCCATTTAAACCCTAATTGTCCTCCCACTCTTGAGTACGCACTGTGAATCCCCAATTCTTTCTTTGAACTCTCTCTCTCTCTCTCTCTCTCTTCAGTCCAAGTGTCCAACCTTCAAAATGGTCAATAAAACCCTAATTAGTAAATTCACTATGCGTTCTCAAAAACCCAACAAAAAAGGGTAAATTATACAGACACCCCCTAATGTATTGTATTTTTTCACTAACCCCTAAACTGAAAAACTCAACAAAATAACCCCTCAATTGTTTGTGACTGAGGGACGGAGGACTGAGGAGGCCCAGGACCAGAGGGCATTTGAGGGTCAATTTGAGAAGCAAAATAATAATTGAAGAGGTCAATTTATTAAATTTTTAGTTTATGAGGTGTTAGTAAAAAAGGGTAATACAAAAAAGGGTGTCTATATAATTTATCCAAACAAAGAAGAAGAAGATAGTAAATTCACTATGTCAGGCACGTGACCAGCACCTCGTTTAGAATTTCATTTTCCTGGAAAAGTGCTATTTTTAGTTACACCTTGTTTCGAGTAATGCTACACCTGCAATTTTTTCTACAACCATATATTCTTGGGGTGCAATTCAGGCATGCCCAGCTTGGGCCTAGTCCGAAAATTACTGGGCTTAGGCCCGAGGTACTATCATAGGCGGGTTTGGGCAAAAAAAATAATACAAGCCCAAATTTAATTCGGGTCGGGCTTTGGCAGAATTTTACTAACCCGTGAAACCCGAGTTTGAATTATATTTATGCATTATTTTTTACATTAGATTATGGGTAATTCTTTAGTGACAACTTTTATACAACTTTCATACAACCTCCTAAAAGATGTGTCTATCTCTCTCCTGTGTCACTGTGGGGTCCAGTGACATCACAGGAGAGAGATAGACACATCTTTTTAGGAGGTTGTATGAAAGTTGTCACCAAAGATTTACTCTTAAATTCTAGTGTTTTTTAGTGATAAGAATACACTATTAGATGTTATTCAAGCACTAAATTAATAGATGAATGTTTTTTTCTAAAATTTAATCAAAAAAATATAAATTTAATACTCTACATATTGTTGTTTACATATTAAAAATCGGTTTACACCAAAAAAAATAATAATAATAATAATAATTTTCAATTCGGGCTTGGGTTTTAGTAGTAAATCACAAACCCGACTTGGGTTGAAAAGCTCGGCTTTATGTCGGGCTTGGACTTGGGCTTGGACAGACTGCTTGAATTCGGACTCGGGCCTAGACAGAGCCAAAACCTTTTGGTCCCACCCGAGTTGCATCCTAAATTATATTCTGTCCCTTGATCTCGGTGGACTCTATGAAGATCCCATATGAGACCCATTGAAATCAATGATCATGATGTGTTGGTTGTAGAAAATGTTGTGGGTGTAGCATTTTTGTTTTTAGTTTGTGCATGCCCCGTTTGGCAACAACATTTGGAGCCCATAAGTGATTATAAAACTCTCAAAATTAAAATGACATTGTTTGGCAAACCAATTTTTGCAATTCGATTGCAAAAAAATGAGAATAAATTAAATTTACAATTGGATCTGGGCTTGTCAGCTATATAATAAATATAAGACCAATAGTTTTCGTTGATTGATCAGAACTTGTGCCCAATAAAAAAGGACCGAAATCTGAACAATTTTTTATAGGTGAAGTCTCAGAACAATTATACATCCCATAATTGGATTGGCAAATAGTTTTTGAAACCCCGTATGAGTGCAAATTAAATGCCAAAAAAAAAAATTGCGAAAGAATTTTAAAATTTTGAGATTAAACAAAAGCTTTATTGGGCACATTTTGATCAATAACATTTTTTTATTTGGACCAAGAAGCAGAAGTTATTGCTGGTAGAGAGTAAATGCATTTTAATTTTTAGCATATAGTAGTTGTAGCCTGAATTTTGTGCTTCCGGAATTAAGCTTAGTCACCAAAAAAAAAAATTTGATGTGATTTTCAAAAAATAGAAAATTTGGAGATGGAAAAAAAAAAAAAACTATTCCAAGAAATCAGAATTTTTTTTAAATTGCACCACCTGTTCCGTGTGGAGTTGAAGTTGTAGACGCCACAGAAAAATGCTAGTTTGGCTAGACAAAAATTAATAGCAACTACTATACGACAGATAATCAAACCAAGGTTGCATGGTAATGTTTTGGTCATGAAAATAAAGTACGAAAATATTTTGTAAAGATACATCAATACAATCCTATATCCAAAAAACTTGGGATCCCCTTTGGATCCTAATCTGGCTCTAGTTGAAGTACAAACAAAATGCTTATCCTGTATACATGAACGATTAAAAAAGGAGGGAAAATTTTACATTTTGTACAACTTTATTCACTTGCAAACATAACCTTCCTAAATAACAAATCTTAAAATTGTTGCAACCAGAGCAACAGAATCAACCATGAAAACCGAAAAGAAACAAAAAAAAAAAAAAATGTGGTCAAAAAACAGAATGGGACTTCTGTATATACACCTACACTAGAAGACTAATCCCAGAATTCCTCTCTCTCTCTCTCTCTCTCTCTCACTCATCGGGTTCTGTGGCCGTGTGGCGTGGCGTCAACTTCACTATGTGAAGACCATAGTATAACAATGTAAAGCTTCCTTCTTGTAAACACCTTAAAGCTTCGGTCAACTTGGTCTTTCCCTTGAAACATTTACAACTATCTACAAAACTGAGGCACTTTCACACATGAACACGCCCTTGAATTCAAGATAGAGATGCGGGTTTCGAACAGGCAATAAATCACCTCAAATTAGAGAAAGGCATCAGTCTCTTGCATATGAATCCGCAAAGTCTATAATCATCTGCTTTAATTGCTGCAACAAGATATTACAGTGTCCATCAAATCAGGGAAAATAAAAAAAAAAAAAAACTAAAGCTGAATACATAATAATTTAGTTGCAGATTAATAGAGTGAATATGAACTTTGGAATGTTTTTAAAACCTTCAATTCTTCATGAAGCACAACAAATATTTTCTTCAGCCGTTTATGTCTCTGCATGAGTTAAAATTGTACAGTGAGTCAGATAAAGAACACAAAGAAACGCAGTAATGATTGTATATTCTCCTCAAAAGCACTTATGCATCTCTTAAGAAGTCCGAAAACATTGTTTGCCAAATTCAAGGATTAATGATTTGGAAGAATCAAATATGGGATTTTGGAAAAAGTATCCCCATTATTCAAGGAGAAAATGTAGAAGGTTCACCAAACAAATCATTGGTGCATTCCTGGTATTTGCCGGATACAAATAAACAAAGCAAAAATTTCCCCCATACTAAGTACCTTACTCGATAGGAAAACATATACACTGAGAGAATTAGAGTTCGTGCCAATCTTTTATACATACATTAGCCCTTCAACCACAGCTTATAATTTCCCCAACCCAACCATACCATTTGCTCTTTGTAAGAATCATGCTAGTATGGTACAATTAGGTGTAAAATCATGGTTAAGAAACAGGCATTCTGCCGAACAGATGAGATCAAATTACACCTGATGTAAAAAAATTACTCTTATGGGTTGTTTGGGAAAGTAAAGAACTTATCCTATTTTAAGTACTACACCAAACAGGCCTTTATGTCTCCCTATCCTCAGGGATCAATTATTCCAATCCTGTCTTTGAGTTTCATCTTCCTCCCATGGATGACCAAAAATCAAGTTGATAACATGCTGAGAGCTATACTATGAAGACAACATCTAAAATAAATTAAACTCTTTAGTTAATAGTTTTTTAAAGAGAAATATGAAACTATAAATGAACACCAACAGACATCAGAGTCTTCTAATAATTGGATTGCATGACAAGTATGATAAACATATCCACATATCGAACCCGAAAGTTATCTAAGGGATGTAAAAATTGCTTTCACTCCAGTAAGTTAATCCTGGAATTTTAGTCTTTGATCAAGAACATGCATTTGATGTAGACTTAGAGCCCGTTTGGGATACCTTTTCGGGGCCAACAATCCCATAAAGTGATTGTTTAAAAAGCTGTGACCATCTAGAGCCTTTCACAAAAAAATTTACTGATTCCTTATTAAAGCTGAAAACCAGTCTTTTTAAAGGTTTTTTTTTAGCTTGAACAAGGAATCAGTGGTTTTTGTTTTTTTTAAAAGCTGTGAAAAAGCTAATCCAAACAGTCGCAGCTTTTTAAACAATCAGTTTATGTGATTGTTGGCCCCAAAAAATCTCTTAATCCAAAAGTGATTACCTTAAGAGCTAACCGAAAAGGGTTCTTTGTCGATTCATTTTACACCAGATGTGGTTCATCATATGAAATCCAACAAAGAATAAATAAATATCCAAAAACAAAAATAAAATTAAGCATAAAACATACAGCTCCACATTGTTGATAGGATTCGTTTAACTGCACCAAAATATCATGATATCTCTCCACATCCCTTCCTTTGGCATTTTCAAGGTCCCTTCCAAGTATCTGGAACTCATTCCTGCACATCACGGAACCAAATTTTGTTATTCCCCAAAAAACAAAAAATAAAGACCCATTTCAGCATTCATCAGCAATTAACTACGAAGAAAATAAAGCACAAAACCACGAGCATGAGCAAAAATAAATAGCATCATGCCTGTAAGTCTCTAAAATCTTGTTCAATGAGCAATAGCTGTCATGCTTCTCACCGTATTCCTGTACATATTCTTTATACCTGACGAAGCAAGAAATATACAATCAGAAATATGTAAACATCACAAATTTAGGTAATTCTACAACACAAGCTTATAGAAGATATATGAGTCAATAATGTGGATCCCCATGGGAATACTTACTGAGAGAAATCCTTTATGGGTCCCTTGAGCTCCGGCTCTTCCTTTTCATACTTGGAATAAGGACAACAATTTTCATCTGAAGAAAAATCCCTCTTCTTTACAAGACCATCGTTAGTCTCCGTTAAAGTAATATCCTTCCGGGTATCAGTTAAAGTCGCCAATGTAGAATTTTGCGTTTTACTTTCTTTAGCAGAATCGGGAACTAGTCCATTATGTCTAGTTTTACCAGTCACATCTGCTAATTTATTGGAATGTAACCCAACTTCCGAATTATCCAACCTAGACGGGTTTTGTGGCTGAGATTGTCCCCTGTGGTGGGGTCTAGCTAAATCTTCACCATGATGGTCTGGGGTCCGCTTTTTAATAGGACCATCTTGATTGCTAGGGACCCCGTACCTTAAATGCGGTGAAGATAGCTTTCTGGGGTCCGCAGCTGCTTTTCCAGGAGGCTTTCCTTTGCCTAAATCCGAATTCCAGTAATCTGAAGAGCTTTGTTTGTTCTCCGACTGTTTAAACGAACTTTTTCTTTCAAATGGCTTCTTATTCCCTGGAGCTTCTTCGGGCAATGGCTCACGAAGTTCACCCAATTCCAAGTCAGAAAGCTCCCTTTGGAGCACTATGCCTCTCCCATTAATCACAGGAGGTCTATCAATAGCTCTATTGTTATCAGCCATATGCAAGTTTGGAACTTTTTGTGTTTCTCTATGAACTTTATCTTTCTGGATCGAAAAACCTTCATCCCCGTGAAGGATTTTTTCTGGGTATTTAACACCACGTCCTAAACTCTCAGCATTTTTAACTGATCTTTCAATAGGATCAATAGATCTTCGGCCTGATTCTTGAGAATCCAAAACAGATTTTCTGGGAATTCCTTGCTTGTAGCCTTTTTGTAGGCTGGGGTCCGCATTTCCCTCACTCACAACCTTAATCTTAGTTTGGCTGGAAGGACCCTTTTGAGGGTCATCAATGAACCCATCTGGAGATAATTGGTGAGGACTCTCCGAGAAAAAAGAATTCCTACCCAGAGAAATTTGAGACCGAGCCAAGTTTCCAGCTTTTGATCTTTTAGCACGTTCAGATCTCTCGTCAAGGTGCCTCCCATCAGAAGCCCTCTTGGATTTACCTTTCGAGATTTTCTCATGCTTGAAACCCTCCTTTGCCACAGTTTCTCTCTCACTGAGCATATTCATGGTATCGACTTGTCTCTCTTGATGCTCAGGCGAAGAAGGTTTAGTCTCTTCTACACGGTTTTCAACTTGATTATTAGGAATCAAATTAGTAAGTATATCAATCTCGGTTTCCTCATCACCATCAGGCAAGTCTTTCTCTATGTCAACAACATTGGAGCCAAAACCCTGGTTTTTTATAATACTTTTTTGTGCGGGTCCACCATATGGTATTGGGGACGTAGAGAAACCAGGTTCTGAAACTTGCAACTTATGTTTCGATTCTTTCTCATCATCACTTGTCATAATATCCACATCTTCATCAGAACCCTCCTTGCTGTTAGAAGAGGCATCGGTTTCACTGTCACTGCTACTTCCGGTCCCACTTCCCACGGGACTTCTACTCTTGCTTCTGCTTTTACTATGGCTACCACTGTCACTTCCACTGTCACTGCTGTCACTGTCACTGTCACTGTCACTTCCACTCGCACTAGAGCTACCCGCAGGCCCTGCACTATTATCTGAAACCTTTTTGTCACCAAAAAAATCAGGTGAACGATGTTCGATATCAACTTTCTCCAAAACATTTGTTTCTCCTCTAAGTTCAGAGTTCAATTCGCTGGGAAAGGTTTTTTCTGAAAGGTCCAGTACGGGAATAGGTGATTGACCATGATTATCTTCAGGAACAGGTGTTTTGAGATGATTATCTTCAGGAGAACTGCAAAAATAGTACAGACATAATGTAACGTTTGAAAGGGAAGTAACTTTTTATTGAAGTGCAAGTAGCAATATTGATACATTTCAGATTTAGAGAGGGAAAATAAGAGGGGTATAGATGGAAATAGAAACACGATAGAATCAGAGTTCCCAACTCATGTCCTCATATGCAAAACTCAATTAAAAGCGGAAGCACGTAAGACGTGCTTTTTAGAAAAGGGAAAAAAATATGTATTAGAATGCATCTTTAAAATACGTTCATAATGAAGAAGATAGTGCAATTACAAGGAATGAGAATGCATTCCAATAATGTCTTTTCAAACACACCATTAGAGTCACGATGCTGTGGCTCACACAGAAAAGCACAATGTTATGCCTTCTAATAAAGTAAGAAAAGAAAAAAGTTTCAAAACACTCGTACCACGCTAACCACTATGGCACTATGTGACCTCACCGGGATCCACATCTAATACACTTTTAAAAGGAGATATTGTATCACCCAGGACTATAAGCAAAATTGCAACAGTTATGATGTATCATCTATGTGACCTTTTATCATTGCAAGGCAATACCATCACAAGGTCAATGAAAAATGTGTAAGGGCTTTTTTGGGAACGCTTAAATTAAGATCTAGTTCGCTTGTTCACTGCATGAGAATAAAGGTATGTTGATTTGACAAAGAACCCTTTTTAAGGGAGATATTGGAGTAGGCAGAGACTCCTCTGCAAAAAATGGGCATTCATAAAAAACTTGAAGTTATAGAACTTATTCACTTATGAACACCGAACCCGTTTTTTTGCCATCTCAAACAACCCCTAAGAAATTACAACCAAGGAGCTCATTTATAACACCATAGCCGATCGTGAGTCATTTATTTGTCAAAAGAAAAACAGTTAAACAAATCCGTGAAAGTCCAAGATATCAATAACAAGGCATGTAGGCTTGGCTCTAAAATGGTGATAAGCCAAGCTGAAGTTGAATACATGAAAAAGGAGAAAGTTTATGGTTAACATTATAATTCGACCTACAACTATCTCGTTGAAAAACCAGGGGGCACTATTCAATGATGATCTCTCTTACACAGCACACTGGCAGGGGTAAACTGGAGATAAACCTAAGGGGTCTTTTGGGAAGGCAAAGAATCGAACGTTGTGGTTCATAAGTGAACCAGTTCACAAATTCAAGTGTTGGTGAACGCTCATTTGTTGCACAGGAGTCCTTGCCAAGTCTAATCCCTCTCTTAAAACTGGTTCTTTGTCAAACAAACATTACCCTGGTTCTCATAAAAACCAGATAAAAAGTGAGACTGTGACTGAATCATATCCAATTTTTTAAGTCTTTCGAAATACGCCCTAATATTTAACACTTATGCACAGAGTGACTACTCTCGGACTTGTTAAAAAAACAACAAACTACATAAACAGTATAATTTACAAATGCAAAGATTCTTTTACATACAGCGTCCAAATGACAAGATTGCCTTGCAATTGACACACCAATGAAACATGGGTAAAACTAAACTTGCATCAATAGACTAACGCGCTAAGAGCCTGTTTGAGAATGCTTAAAACAGTTTCAAATTTACATCCAGTCTTGCTTTATTCAGATTTTTATGAAAACAAGTATTGTGTTGATTTGAAAAAGAACCAGTTCAAAAGGTACTTTTAAATCCATCTTAAACCCATCTATCTTTTATGGATAATTAAGACCTCTAATGACCAAATAATGTATAAAAGTACCTGGCTTGTGTTTCGTTAGGCTATGTTTCGTTCATGGATTTAGCGAGGGAAAGAAAAGGAAACAGTAAGGAAAACACTTTTCTTTGTTTGGTTTTAATAAGGAAAATAGGAAAGAATAGAGAATATAGAATATAGTTGAGATATAAATTAAGCAGAGAGGAAAACACAAGGCAACTATTTTATACTTCTTGTTTTCCTTTCCCTTTTCCTTCAACAAGTTCGAAACCAAACAGAGCCCTAGTTACAATTAAAAAAGTACAGCAAATAAATTAATATGCTATTTTAGGGACCAGATAACCCTGCTATTTAATAGACAATGCAGGTACCTCCCACTTTCTGATGAAGGTTTCTTGAAGTTTTCCAACTCCACTCCTGGTTTCAAGATATATCTTCCTGGAGCTTGGAAAGACGCAATCTGATGCTCAAAAGTAAATGAAAATTTATAAGATCACTCACCGCTTTTACAAACAAATGCATCTATGATTTCCATCACTTACCTGTTTAATTATCGGATCAATTTTCTTTACGGAATTGGGTATTGTATCACCAACAGCTTTCTCCAAGGCCTATAATACAAAATGAGAATGACAATCAGCTTAGGAAATAAGTAAGGAGCAGTGATAGAAATTGAAAGAATTTGTAAAATATACAAGAGGTTGAAGAAAGTTCTGTCTAAAGGTCCTAACAAAAACACTAGGGCTTTGTTTGGTTCTTGGATTTAGTGCTGGAAAAGAAAAGAAAACATAGAAGAAAACCTTTTCCTTTGTTTGGTTAATAAGGAAAATATGAGGAAAAGAGGAAAGAAAAGAGAATAAGTTGAGAAATAAATTAGACATTTTGAAGTCAACGGTTGTTTCCCTTCCTTTCTTCACATATTACAATTATATATATATATATATTTAATGTTATCTAAGCATGAAGGAAAATACAAGGGAAAACACGAGGGAACTAGTTTTCGTTCTTGTTTTCCCTTCCCTTTTCTTTTATATCACTAAATCCATGAACCAAACAGAGCCTTACGCTCCATTTGGTTCATGGATTTTGTGAGGAAGCAAAAGAAAACACTAAGTAAAACATTTTCTTTGTTTGGTTAATAAGCAAAACTATGAGGAAAATAGGAAGGAAAAGAAAATATAGGCAAAAATAAATTACAAGTATTGAATTTTGTCACTTTTTCTTGCGTTTCTATTATATATCTTTTTTTTCTTTTTTCTTTTTTTTTTTTGGGGGGGGGGGGGGGGGGGGGGGGGGGAGGGGGGAATAGTTTCTAATGTTATTTGAGCATGAAGAAAACACCAGGGAAAGTACTAGGGACAAAAAAGAAGACAATTGGGAAAACACTTTCTTTGTTTGGTTTATAAGGGAAACTGTGAGGAAAATAGAAAGGAAAAGAAATAAATTCCAAGTTTAAATTTGTGAGTCATTCACCTTCCTATTTTCTATAGTTCCTACTATTTGGAAAAAGGAAAAATAAAAATTAGTTTCTAACTTTATTTAAGCATGAAAGAAAACACTAGGGGAAAGCACTAGGGAAGTAGTTTTCCTTCTCAGTTTCCTATCCTTTGCCTTTGCACTAGGGAAATAGCCAATCAGAACCTTTTATTTAACTGAATCCACATGCTTACCTTTAGGCTCATCCCTTTGGGTTGCTCCGTGAGTAAAGAAATCAGCATACTCCGCAAATCTGTTGGTTTAGCTCCTAAGTTCCGTTTGACACTTGATTTTTCCGAGCCCGTTCCACTAGTAGCCCTTCCGGGTACTTCTTTCTCAAACCCAATAAAATTCTCTTTGTTAATAGCCTGAATGGGCATGACACCCTCTATACTTGTGGGACCCTTTGTAATATTTTCAGTTCCAAATGGAGATGCAGGTGCACCAGGAGGCTCGGGTGGAGATGGTAGCGGTGAAACCGAGTGCCCTCCCTTCGCAGTTGTTGAGGACAATCCAGGTTTATAAGCAGGTCTTGGAGGGCCTGCAATAGCAACTGATGTGAGAAAATAAAGAAGAAAAAATAAGTGTAGATGGGGGAAAGGATAAAAAAACATTCCCTTTCTGATTATGAGCAACAACATCTTAGACACACAGTTAGGCTCTGTTTGGTTTGCAGATTTGGAGAAGGAGAAGGAAAAGAAGAAGGAAAGGAAAACTAGTTCACTGTGTTGTCTTCCATGCTTAAATAACATTAAAATTTAGAAATTTTCAAAATATAGTTGTAATTAAGAGAAAAATGAAGGGATCTGACTCACAAAATTCAAACAAGTTATTTACCCCCATTATATTTCTTTTCTTTCTAATTTTCTTATTCACAAAACAGAGCCTTAAAGTGCTTCAGGCTGTGCAGAAAATTATACACGGACTTACTAAGATGGATAATAGAAACAAAAGAAATAATATTAAGTTGCTGATCTTTAACAAGCACCAACTACCTGGAGGTGGTTCAACTTTTCGCTTCTTCAATGGAGGCTCTTTCTTTTGTTTGAAGTTTTTCCATGGGCTAACTAAAAACACAAGAAACTGTGTTAGATATAATATGATGATGTAGAATGATTTGGAATGAAGATCTTATATTGAAGGAACTTATGTAAAAATGCATTTAAACTAAATTAGGAGATCAGTTATCATGAACATTAAATAATTTCTCAAACAAAGGTAGCTCAAATTAACGTGCAAACGTAATCAAACATATGCAACTTTATGGAAATGAACCCATTTCTACCCAAACTTCTCATCACCATTGACTGCATAAAACTTGATTGAGCGCTCCCAATTATAAATCTTAATGGTCTTTCATTGCTAATTAAGTTCAAGTCTAATGAGTTAATAGACAACTGATCATGGAGATTACAGCACATTCAAACACAGCTCAAGCTAGTTTCTCATAGACGTAAGAAAGGTCGTAAACACAAAGTCTAGTTTTTGAATGTGTTAATATGGGTGGGTTTCTCAACAATTCAATGTCCAACCAGATCCACATTGTGGTGTGGAAGTGATGGTACGGTACATTGATGGCCATGTGATGCAGGACAAGCAACCCATGTTGTACATGAAGAACTTTATAGTTGACCAAATTTACGTACCAAAGTTCAACATTTGTCCATTTAACAGCAAGGTTAAAATTTGGCGATTAAGCAATAAAGAACAACAAACATTTGAATATAGAGCATACCCTCCACAGCAGCTAACGCCTTCATCTGACTCTTCATAGATGGATTTTGATGGTCCAAAACAATGGCTCTGCGATAAAGATAACATAATCAAGATACCTAGAAGCGTAATGCATTACTTTCAAGAATGGCAGAAAGATGATCAAATATGAGATATCCAGGGTGAACACTAGAGATTTTATGGTTATGATAGGCAAATAAAATTCGTACAATATCAGAGCCATATTTCCAGTACATATTTCATCTGGATTAATTGCTGATGGAATTTGGTTACACTCTATGTTACAATTGGCTAAAAAAATAAAACTGACATACAAGTGAAAAAAAAAAAAAAAAAACTACGACTAAGAATCACAAAAAGAACAGTGTTATTTGGTTATATTTTGTTCCAAGTTGTAAGTGGCTTAGTTACCCACTGCTCCAAAAGCCTAAGTTAATAGATATGCAATGATAAAAGGACGCTGCGGGAATAATAAATTGTATTAAATATAGATATGCTTGGCTACGACTTTAGTATAAATACAGATATAGACGAAAACCACTGCACAACATACTTGCGCGATTTGAGCTTGCGTTCAGCTTCCTCGGACCGCATTTTAACATGGTTCTTAGTTGATTCATCCAAGACACGCTGTACATTCATCTTGCGCCAGGCACACCCAGATTCAACAAGCAAGCCCTTCCCATCTTCACCACTTTGACGTTCTTCGTATATGTCACAGAGGTCTCCCATTTCACGTGACCACGTGAATCTAAAGTCCTTACCACCCACGTCAATAACCTGCTGCAATGATGAAAGGCTTAAGCTAATGATTTATCGGGTAAAAAAGGGTAAAACAAAAACAAATAAAATTACCTACACAAACCACATAAAAGAAAATCTAGTTCTTTGGGCAGTACTGTCGGATCTTCAATTTTATTTTTTAAATTTAATAGGCAAATTTGTCCCAATCTATGATCAGAAAATGGCCTTTCTTGCATATGGAGTTCACACGTAGTTACACTATCTTGCCTACCAAATAGTCACTAAATTGACAAAGTTATTTTGCCATGTTAAACTAGCTTTCACGTCTTTCCCTGACTGTCCCTTGATGGAAATCTCTCTTTTTACAGGCCATTCCTGTGCAATACCAAGACCTCTATATATGTACTAGTGTCACACCCTTTCTATCAAAACATTAAGCCCACTAATATAGTCTCCAACTATATCACATACATCTCAGTAGAATTTAGTTTGGTAGCATTTACTCTACTAACAAATATAAAGAAAGTAGAAATTCCTGAATCAACACCTATACAGTGAGCTAAGAAATATAATCCTAACCCAAAAACTATCCAATTCACCAAGAACTATTTACTTAGTCTATAAACACTATCCCTAAATCTTTTCAAGAAAAATTGAACAAAACCCACCAATAAAATGATGCAAACAGTTCAGCAATCAAACTAAGCACAACTCCAAGAGCATGTGTATTGAATAAGAACACCCATTCAATTGCCAACACAATTCATATTCATTTATAGCGAAAAATTCGAATAAAATGTATAAACACTATCCCTAAATCTTTTCAAGAAAAATAACAAAACCCACCAATAAAATGATGCAATACAACTCCAAGAGCACGTATATTGAATTAAAACATCCATTTCAATTGTCAATACAAATCATATTCATGTATAGCTAAAATTTCGGGTAAAATATGAAATACCCAATTATATATGATTCAACAAACCTACATTTCCAGATGTATTATTGGCATTGGAGTCGAATTTGATCCGCGCGGTACCGCCGTGGGCCTCCACGCGCTTGATCTCGTCGATAAGGTCCGGAGCGAGCCGTATAATCATGGCGAAATTGAGAGGGTTGCCGGTGACGAGACTGAACGTCTCCTCCGACGCCGTGGAAGGGGCTGAGCTGGTGGTGGTGGTGGCAGTGGGGCCGCCCGAGCTCGTGTTACGGTTTCGAGGTCCACCGCCGACAGAAAGGCGGCCACCGGTGGGACCGGATGGTCGGAGAGGCGGGGGGTGGAAGGTGGAGTGGAGGTTTCGCTTGCCGGGTCCGCCGCCGACGCCGCCTCGGCCAAGCTTTGCGGAGCCTCCGTACATTGTGGGTTCGATTGGTGGCGTTTGGGGGTTGTTGTGTGTGTGTTTGTGTGTGGAGTGGAAAGAGGAGGAAGAAAGGTTGATGAGAGAGAGAATCGAACCTGGAGATGCCTGAGAGAGAGAGAGAGAGAGACGACGGAGAATATTATTTGGGTACCTTTTTGCCCCCCCGTGTATAAGGAAAACAAAAAGGTTAAATATATTTGACACCCTTGTAGTTTGTCAATTGTGTCAGTTTGATCCTGTAATTTAGAAAGTGTCATTTTAGTTTCCGTAGTTTCATAAGTGTGTCAAATAAGTACAATAAGTCATTTAGTCACAAAAAATTTTGTCACTAAAAGTAAAAAATTGTCACAAAAAGTGTTTAAAAAGACTAAAATGACACACTTATGAAACTACAAGGACTAAAATGATATTTTCTATACTATAGGGATCAAATTGACACAAAGAGTAAACTAGGAGGGTGTAAAATATAGTTAAGTCAAAATAAAATTATATATATATACAGTCAGGCTATAGAGAGGGCGTCCTCTCTTTAATAAAGAGAGGGCCTCTGTTTTGACCGTTAGATCGTGTTTTCATTAAGGGTAGATTTGTCACTTGACAACTTTTAAGTATGATCTGACAGTCAAAACAAAAGTCCTCTCTTTATTAAAGAAAGGACGCCCTCTCCATAGAATTTTCGTATATATATATATATATATATACACAGAAAGGATCTAAAGCGGACCAAAAAGTAGGCTTTTTGAGCGGACCATCTTTAGCGACGATTTTTTCACCTTTTGCGACGGTTTTTTCACCTTTTGCGACGGTTTTTTCATTTGTTTTTCACCTTTTGCGACGTTTTTTTCACCTCTCTCTCTAGATCTCAGCCTTCAGTTGCCAGAATGGACCGTGATCGGGGGTTGTTGAATGTTGACCTGAAAGATTTTTTTTTGTTTTGTTTTGTTTTGTTTTTTTTTTTTTAAGTATTTCGGATGGATTTGGTGTTTTCGCATATTCTTTTATTTGATTTGGTTTTTTCTTTTTCTTTTTCTTTTTCTCAGCTTCTTTGGGTCTATTTAATTGGGTTAATTTGTTGCAGACATGGTTTTGAAAATCGGATCGGGCCGGTCGGTTGGACCGTCGACCGGTCAGTTTTTCGGTCCAGTTTGACTCGGTACCCGTCAGTGGCACCAAAACCGGTGAGAACAGTTTGGAAACCGTTCAGAACCGTTCAAAAACCGTTTTTTTTTACCAAAACCGCTGAAAACCGTTTTTTGCCTACAAACGTTTTTTTATGATTTTTTTTATTATTTTTTGTATTTTTAAATTTTATTTCCCCTACATTTATACTTAAGATAGGATAGTGTAAAAATAAAATTTGAGTTTTTGTATATTTTTTGTTTATATTTACTTATTAAAACTTATGTATAAATATAAATAATTAAATATTACATAATTATGACATCACGAGTTGATTACGGTTCACCCGACGGTTGAACCTATACCCATGACCCGGTTATTTTTCCGGTTCGATGAACGGTCCGGTTTTCAAAACACTGGTTGCAGATATGTGGGGGTTTGTTTGCTTTTGTTTTGCCCAGTTTTGTGCAATCCAAAAAATTGAGTCCAACAACATGAGTCCACTCCCGACAAGACTTGATCAAGATAATACTCTGTTTCGAAGTTAGAGCAATGGGGATTTGACTTGATCAATCGAGCGTTTTAACTGTACACTAATTAAAAACATCCACATACACATTAGGGGTTCCGTTAATCAATTGACTTCAGATGACTTCAGATTATATGTGTAAATGTTGGAATTTTGACTCGTATATGAAGCGAAAAATACCGAAACAAAAATAAAACTTATGTGATTTAAGTGTTCAATCAAATTGTCCAGTAATCTTCTTTTGCGGTTAGAATTACACAATTTTCTGACTCGAACGATTTGTTTATGAACACACATTCAATTGTTGTTGAATGACGTTCGGCGATCGGAACCCGATTACAAGAACCGGATACACAATTTTCACAAACCCAAATGTCCTTTCTCTATAATTTCAGTATTATGGATGAACCCACATGCAGCATATTATATCTCTCTATTGAAATACATATGATACACACACACACACACACACACATCCATACACATGGAAGATACACTTCCAAGCAATATGTAACTGTCATGGCAGTTTTTCCAATTCAAAAACAAACTACTCTTGAGTAGTTTATTCATGATGTGGCAACTGCCACTTGGGTTGGGTAGACCCACATGGGTGCCCATACCCGTTTTGCTACATCTCACACTCACACATGTTGGGTATGAGCATGCCAGTGTCTAGTTCTCCATATTACTAAAACTGTAGGCTTATTCATACAGACAAATGGGTTGTACGACCATCGATACACTTGTACTTGGGAGCTCCAAACTAGAAACCCACTAGAGCCATGGTGGAAACATCAACCCCATTTTATATCACTATATAACCATTGTGTATTGACATACCCATGATTCGATTACACCATGTTAAACGTTTCACAATCCCTCAAGAGAGCATGCTTACCCCTTCTAACTTCACATGTATTCACAGTTATGTCAAGTCTCTTCACGATGACAAAATTGGCTAGCCAATGAATACAAACGAGTGGTGTAATTCCAAAATCATCTTCCTTTCACCTTAATGCCATTCTGATCTAAGTCAACTGCTTTCCCAATGTTGTTCGTTTAAGTCAAAGCATTCATAACCACAGGTAACATAATAGAGTAGATAACGTTAACTTTAACTTCACGACATAGTCAAAAGTCACATAGGGTATAGTTGAGACTAAATTCATAATCTGTAGGACTCACGCAATGAATAAGCAAGGATCTATTCATTCATTTCCTAATTGGTCGTTCAGCACATGCAATATGAAATGTATGATATAATGGAGAATCTTTGTTTCACAAAGCGTATGTCTTTACTCTAAACACTGTACGGATCTAGGTTCAGTTGCTCCGAGAGCATCTAACTTAAGTCCTTTATCTACTCACTATCAATAGAGCCAAACAAAGTTCTCACACCCAGTTTTACATATAGGCTCCATGAATGGTGGGGAAACATTCATGTCAGTTCTTTGAATATAACAAACTTCATCTTGGTCTTCACCAAGGCAACACAATAAAGGTTTGAATTAAGTTTGCTATCTTAGCAACAAAAATTCAACATTACCTCATCTCTGCTCACTCCAATAGTGACAGAGGCAATTGCCCGTGTGAGTAAGCCAATCTTAGCCTATTGACATACTTGTTAAATTGTGCTAGCTGTAAATTATACATTATACCACAGACAAGTAATTGGCACCAACCAAATATAACAGAATTAAACTAAAACTATCAGTATTGTATATTCACATAATGGTCAACTGAATACATAAATATCCATAATTACATTCTACGCAGTCCTAGGGTTCTAACGTGTGACACAATAAATCCCTAGAAATAGGTTTAGTCAAAAGATCCGCAACCATTTGACTCATAGATATGTGTTCCAGGACCACCTCCTTCTTTACTACACTATTTCTAACAAAATGGTACCTAACGTGGATGTGTTTGGTTTTACCATGATACTTTGGCTCTTTAGCATAAACTAGTGCAACCATACTGTCATAATAAATTATCACAGGATTTGATGCTACTGCGATAATCTCTAATGCTCCAAGAACTATTTCAGCCAAACATCTTCATATACAGTAGAAGAACATGCTACGTACTCAACCTCCATAGTCGATAAGGCTATATAGGATTGCTTTTTACTAGTCCAAGATATGAGCCCATTGTTGAGTAGAAAAACATATCCTGATGTCGATTTGCGCTCATCTAGGTCACCTTCCCAATCGGCATCAGTGTATCCTACGAGATGCAAATCATTGTCCTAGTAACATATCATATAGTCCATCGCTCCTCTGAGATACCTGAATATTCTCTTGACTGCTTTCCAATGTGGCAGTCCAAATTTGCTTGATAAAGGCTTACATATCCAACTGCATGGCATATATCAGGTTGTGTACACATCATAGCGTACATTAGGCTTTTGACTGCACTTGAATAGGGAACTCTCAACATTTTTTCTATCGTTTGTGGAGTCTTTGGACCCATACTAAGGCTCAAACTTGAATTTATCTCTGTAGGAGTATCTATGTATTTACAGTTATGCATATGGTATCTTTCAAACATCTTCTTGTTATAAGTCTATTGAGATAAACCAAGAAATATTTTAGATCGATCCCTTGTGATCTTGACACCAAGCACATAACGAGCCTCACCCATATCCTTCATTTCAAAATTGGATGATAACCACTCCTTGGTGGCATTAATTAATCCCTTGTCATTCCCAGCCAGAAGTATGTCAACATACAAAGACAGAATCATAATATTACCTTTAAATCATTTTAGGTAAACGCAATGATCTTCTTCCATCATCATAAACCCGTCTGCAAAGACGGCTCGATGAAATCTGAGATTCCATTGCCTTGACGTATGTTTCAAACCATAAATAAACCGTTAGAGCTTGCACATTTTGCTCTCTTGGCCTTTATCTACAAAGCCAACAGATTGATCCATATAGATCTCTTCATCTAGTTTTCCATTAAGAAAAACATTTTTCACATCCATTAAGTATAGATCCAAATCCATGTGTGCGACAATGGCTAGAATAACTCATATTGAGGCAAACCTAACAATTGGAGAGAAGGTTTCTTCATAATCAATTCCTTCTTTTTGGGTACAACCCTTAGCCATTAGTTGAGCTTTGTACCTTTCAATAGATCCATCTGCCTTGCGTTTAACCTTGAGAACCCATTTGTTCCCAATTGTTCGACGGTCAGGTAGATGGTAAACTAAGTCCTAAACATGGTTTGCCTTCATAGACTCCATCTTCTCTTGCATTGCTTTAATCCATTACTCAGCAGAGAGGCATGAGAGAGCCTCTTGAACAGTTTTGGGCTTTTCATCATTTTCAAGACCAACCATAAAAGTTTCTCCTTCAATCCCAGAATGGCGACGAGAGATCTTTCCACAAGTGCTTTTTCGCGATTGAGATTCTTCTTGAACATGTTCTTCTGAAGTTACCTTAATGGGAATGCACTCCCACTTGCCCTAGGAGATTCAAGAATTACTTCTTGTTCCTCAGGTATCTGGCTGGTCATACCAAGTTATGGATCCTCCAATTCATATAACTGGAAATCCTTTGTAATTCACCTCTACTTGGAAAGTCTTCTTCTAAGAAAGTAGCATCTCGTGACTCAATTTATGTTATTCTTCCATCAGCTTCTTCACCAATAAATACATGGCCCTTGGAATGTTTGAGTATCTAATGAAAATACATTTTCTTCCTCTTGGGCGTAACTTCCCAAACTTGTGAGAAGAATTGTGAATATAAGCTGCTGAACCCCATGGTCATAAATTGCTCAAATCTGGCTTTCTTCGTGACCATAGTTCATAAAGGGTAGAAGGAACATATTTGGAGGACACGTGGTTAAGAATATATGTTGTAGTCAATAGTGCATCCCCCCAATAGGAAATAGGCAAATTTGCCTGCGCCATCATTGATCTAACCATCTCTAGAAGCGCTATATTCCTTCTCTTTGCAACACTGTTTTGCTATTGAGTTCTTGGAATAGTTAACTGTCTAGATATCCCATTTTCATTATATAGTTCCTTGAACTGTTCGGATAGATACTTACGTCTATGGTCTGTCCTAAAAGCCTTAATACTCTTGTCTAATTTATTCTCAACCAATCTTGAAATTAAAATTATTTAAAATAATCAAATGCTTCAGATTTATGGGAGAGCAAATAGACATGACCATATTGGGTGAAGTCATCTATGAAAGTGATGAAATATGAGGCAACATGCCTTGCCCTCACATTCATTGGGCCACAGAGATAACTGAATGAATAAGTTGCAAAGGTATATGTGGTAGCTCTAATGGCTATGCCAAATGGTTTTCTAGTTGTTTTACCCATTAAATAATGCTCACAAATAGCCAAGTCAATCTTTGTGATTGGGCCAAGGATGCCTTCTCGGGTAAATCTATTTAATCTATCTTGCCCTATGTGACCTAATCTAGCATGCCATTTTGATGAATTAACATTCACATCATTACTAGAAGAGGTATGATAAGCAAAACAACTATTAACATTACTATAAACAGAAATAGTGTCTAGCACCATAAAACCATCTAACAAGAAACCAGATCCATAAAACGTAGTTCCCAAAGACAACATAATACAACCATCAACAAACTCAAACTTAAAACCTAAACATCGAAGAGTTAAACAAAGATAAAACTTCGCCGGACGTCGGGTATGCATACAAAACGTCATGGAGATATGAAGTGCATGCACCTCGTAATACAAGTTTGTAGGTACTGATTCCTAGAACCTCTGTACTTGAGTTGTTCCCTATGTAGATTCGTCTACTCCCAACGGGTATCCGACAAACTCCACTAAGTTGTCCTGTCCTTCATTATGTGGTCTGTTATTGCTGAGTCTATAGTCCAAAACATGAACAGTTTTAGCCAACATCAAACAACTGCTAACATTTAAATATGAGGAACTAGACAGTTTAGTACATACCTTTGGCTCAGTGCATTTACGAGCGAAGTGACCCAACTGACCACAGTTGTAGTAATTCATTTGTGCCTTGTCCTTCTTGCTCCACTCTTTCCCCTTTTGTGTTGGGCATTTTTAGCCTTCTTGTGAGGAGGTCCACCTTTCTTGCCATGTCCAGGTGCCCTACCTTTAGCTCTCTTGCGCTTCTAGCCAAAAGCTTTGCGCGAGCTAGAATATGATAGATATGCTTTTCCAGGAGGTTTTTCAGCCACCAAGCGATTCTCCTCGAGTTCCACATGATGCGCAACTTCATCAAAAGGCTTGATGTTATCATTGTGGGTGAGATTCACACGCATGTGTTCCCATGCTTAGGGTAAGGAACGAATGATAGCTTGCACCTGACACACATTTATTATTCCCTCTTCTCTCTCTCCCTCTCTCACTGCCCCATGCGCAGACCTACACACACAAAGAACGATATGCCTTTTTGTTTAAAATCAACTCAACATATATACATACACCCGCAACATATATTATGCACATCATGTCTTTTGCATTAAATTCTCCATCATGTCTCTCTCTCTAATCATACGCAGCCTTCTTTCTTTATTCTATACACCCTCTCTCTCACTGTCCACATGCTCCACCTTCAAATCACATAGGCCCCGTTTCTTCCTTTATTTCACTCTCCTTCCATCTCTCTCTCTCTCTCTCTCTCTTCCCATTTTTCATTAAATACTATCATTTCTCACTCTTTTATTTGGAATTTCAACCGAGTAACATGCATTTCAACTCTCACTTTTTCCAATTATGTTTATCCCCTCTTTGCAATAATTTTTTTTTTGGATAAACCCTCTTTACATGCATAATGTGTAGCCTAACTTTGAAGAAATTCGTGTTTCTCTCCCCTTTCTTTTTGTTTAATGCTAAGGACAATTTGTGTACTCTTAACTCTAGCTTATGCTTTTTATCAAAAAAAAAAATCTAGTGTAATCTAAGGATAAATGTATTTTTTAGTAGTACTATACAATTATCAATCAGAGATTTTGGAAGTTAAAGTTCTTCAAATAGGTGGTGTAACCAGGGGCAGAATCAGAAATTTGTATTTAGGGGACCTAGTTACAACATTTTGGCATCAAATGGACTGCATAATACAACCAAAACGTACCACAAGGATATATCATAGAAAATCACCTTACTGCATATTGTAATCTTTGGCTTTGTGGTTAAATGACAACTATTTGTCAACAAAGAGAAATGCATAACAAATTTAATAGCATAAATTCCATCCAACAGTATTAATTTTTTTTTTTCATTTTAACCATCTATTTTTTCATTTTATAATCTCTAACCATATTTATATAATATGGTTAAAAAAACACTCTTAAACATTACAACATGAAAAAAAAAACACTCTCAAACTGGAGCTTAGAGATTGAAAGGAAAGAAATGCACTTATAGAGAACATCCTACAAAGACTTATCACAACTTATAGTTTACTGAATAAAATCCAATTATATTTCAAAAATATAATATAATAAAATAAAATCCAATTATCATGGTATCCCAAGAGTGCGTAAATAAAATAATTCATAGTACATCATAAATATGAAATAGATACACATGATATTTGAAAAGGAAAAACTAAGATAAACACATTCTAAGGAGAAAGAGACTTACACACGGATGCTTCTATTTCAATTTATTGCTTGAATTCTTAAAATAGAAGGATTACATAGGTAATTATAGGATTCCAAACATAATGTATCTATCCAAGTTCATGTATCTATTACATTTAATATCATTATTCTTCCAAAACTACTTTAAGACTAATACATGAACCTATGTAATACATGAATAAACAAATGCAAAAAATAGATTCAATGAATTTAATTATAGAAAGACATATCCTATATGCATAAACCATCTAAATATCTAATAAAAAAAAATACAAAAAATGAAAATAAATTAAATAAATAAAATTACAAGTAATGTAATAAGAACTTTGAATTCGTAACGTGTTGTAAATGAATCTTGGGGAGGATTAGTAGTATTGTAATCCGTAGAAGAACTCTTGTAATGATGGTTTGAACCGTTGTAATATAGTTGGGTTGTTGTAGACACCCCGATTTTGACCAAACGTCAAATCCAGGGATTTGTTACCTCTTAAGACCGATGATGACGATGACCGGTGAAGTTCGAAGATTTTCCAGAAGATTCAAATTCTTCAAAGATTCTTCAAGTAAAGTTTCAAAACCAAAGAAAAAATAAAAAAAAGAAGAAATCGGGTATTCAAAGAGAAACCTGAACGTTGAAGAACGTTTGAGGAAATTAGTCTGAGAATACCTTCAAAAAAAAAAATAAAAAAAAAATATATATATATATATATATATAGCAATGATAATAAGATATATAAAATAAAAAAGAAGAGAGAGAGAGAGAGAGAGAGAGAGAGAGAGAGAGAGAGAGAGAAGAAAAGAAAGAGTTCTAAAATATATATATATAAGGAGAAAGTGAAAAAGAATTTTTGAAAAAGTCTTGAAAAGAAAAGAAAAAAAAAGAGAAGAAAATAAAAAAGAAATAAAAAAGGGATTACATGGGAATGTATACCATGCATATGGGTACATTTTAATAAAGTACCTTGCAAATATAAGTACATAAGTATATACTTTACTAGATAAATTAGGTTTATATTAATATATATGTTGAAAATTAAAAAGAGGGCAAAATTCTGTTAGCCCCGGCATGCGGGAAAGCCGGCGGCACTCACTGAGTGCCACGCCGGCACTCAGTGGGTGCCGCAGGCAGTCATCGAGTGCCGCGAACTGTAATAGACTGATTTTCTCACATGTTCTAGAAGAAAACTTTGCACATGGGTTTCCACCCGAATTTACCCATTTAACCTTGTCATGTTGGTCTATATAAACAGACTTTCATCTCCATTATGAGGACTTTGATTTTACTTTTGAATTTTTCACTTAAAATCTTAGAGAGATACAAGAGAGAGAGATATAATAGAGAGAGAGAATTGAGAGAAGAAAGAGGAGTTTTCTTGAAGAATTGGAAGAAGAATTTGAAGATTGTGGAAGAGCTTCCCAAGAAATTGAAGAAATCCTTGAGGTCATAGCGGTAACCTCTCAATCCTTGGTAGAATTAGGTGAATTCAATCACAAGTTCATAGTTCTAGGAACTTTACACATTTTCAAAATCTCTCTTCCTACCCCATTTCATCACACACCACTTAGAGCTTGTGATTGAATTTTATAACATTTCATTAATTTGGGTCCAAAATAGAGCTTTGGATTTATGAATAAAAGAGTTTTGACATAAAATTTTCAAATAACCTTTGATTTCATTTCTTTTGTTTATATTCTTCTCATAGGATCTATGGGATCTTCAATATCTCATTAGATTTTTTTGAGTTTGATCCTCTAGTTCCTTATGATCCTATGATTTATATGGGGATTAAAGTGAATCATGGTCATCTCTACATATAGTTGGTTGAATTCAAGTCTTAACTCATGACTTGGATCTCCCTATTAGGAATCTTATATATTCCATAGAGATTTGAGTAAATGTAGGTCTCATTGAGTCTCCAAGGATCATTAATTTGAGAGGAGAATAGTATATCATAGTTCTAAATTCCTCAAGGATCATATGTTTGAGAGAGGATTTAGATGTAAGTTTTTATAGTTTGTTTGTTGGAATCTAGAGAACTTGAATATTCAAGAGCTCATAAGATTGAGTAAGACCTTAGGATTCTCTTGTTGTGAGATCTATGATGGGAATCCATTAAGGCTAAATCTATGAATCTCTTCATGTTTCATTATCTATTCCAATAGGCATGATCATACTTGATCCTAGTTCTCTCTATAGTCATGGATCAAGTTTGATTCGAAATATGAACATCAATTTAACAAATTAAAGGTGCAGTGAATCCATAAACCAATTGTGATCAAAGATTTTCTATAGGATCACGGTTCATTGGAATTGGATGAGACCAATTGGAGGATGTTCATAACCCATTTAAGTACTTCTATAATTTTTGTTTTGATGAAATTCCATGTCTAAGATGGCTTGGTCTTATGATTTCAAAACATGCAACTCTCTGTCCAAAATTTCAGAACAGTAAGTCTGTTTTGAAATTAATAAATCAGAACCTTAATAGAGTTTCCCGGGTCTCTAATAATTTTTTCTAAGTACCTTAATGTGTTAGGAAGATACCCTAAAAAGATCTAAGTGTTTCTCATTTTTTTACTATTTTTAGAAAATCGTACAAGATCTCTGGACAGAGAGTTGCAGATTCTTGAGTGATGTCTAGTGTTTTCCATATTCCCAGAGATCTAACCGTTCAAACCTTGATTTTCTTTTTGGGTTAGAAACTAGACTCACAGAGGCATATCATATCCAAAAATCATTAAGATCCAACCGTTGGAAGTATTGGTTTTCTACCTTTGAAAATTTTGTCTGCTCTCTGTAATTTAGGAAAAACAGTCACTGTTTTGTCTAGTCACATTGATTTTAACTTAGATGGTTTTCTAATGTCTTGGAACCCAAATCATGTTTTGAATAATGATAATTTAGCTTAAATCCAGAGGCTAAATGATCCAAATTAGTGAATAAATTCATATCTCATTCTTGTTCATATTTATTCATTCATCCATGTACATTGATGCTTATGATTAGGACTAGTAATTGGATAAAGTTGGACTTTGTTGAACCAAATTGAACATAACCATGGATTCATTATGATCATGTCGGGATTATAGCACCCCTATATGGACATTACATTGGCTCCTAGTTGAGGCTTGTATATCTATAAAGGTGCTATGACTCCAACTAATCAAAAGGAATTCATAGTTTTGTCGATTCTTTCCATGCTTGATAGATCTAAGCTAGAGATTTAGGATTGATTATTTGATGTCATATTATTATGTGAAGCATATGGACTAACCTTTGTTTTGTAGCGCTTTGGAGGTATGACCTCTTATCTTTTCTCTAGTTTATTTCATTTGTTGATTTTATTGATTTTCGACTTCATGCGCGACACCTTAGCTTAGGTCTTGCCTTATGTGTATATGTGATTATAGACATTTTTCCTAGGATTTCTATTCTTTGTATGCATTGCACGTTTCCCATTTCGCGGCTGGATCCCCGGGTAAGTTCTCTAGTTCCTTATTTGCATATCATATTGCTTGCTATCTGAACTACGTGGCTTATGAATGATATTTTATCGTTAGCAATTTTGCACCCTTTTGACATGCTTGTGATATGTATACTTATATCTATATATTAGTTGAGGGCGTGCTTAGATTATTAATTCGATTAAATAGGATGATGAGTAGAGGCCTATCACGAGATAGGATGAAAGGGGGTGTTTTAGTCCACCGGGCTCCTTCCCCTTTCATTCCATAATCCCCGGACCCAGATTATCTTTGGTTTCGCAAAAGATCGGTTGTTTTTTTTTTTTTTTTTTAAAAATGGTTTCTTAATTTTCCTAAAAAAAATTAAGTGGCAACTCTTTGAATTTGAATTTGAAAGTTGTTTTAAAAGTTTTAAAAGTGGGCCCAAATGCCGGTATCCACAGTTGTGTTAAAATTAGTTGGGAGAACCATGGTCTTTGTTTTACTGCAGTGGTGCAGAAATTTGAGGGATTTGTTGACTGGTTCCCCTATTTTACAGAAATATCTCTTCAGTTTTCAAGGTTTCAATCGACTGAAGGATGGATATCGGTCGACTGGTTTCTGCATGAAAACACAACATTCTGCTGATTGAATACCAGTCGACTGGACAGGATCAGTCTCCAGTCGACTGAGATTTGGAGACCCTAGTCGATTGAGTCCCCAACGCAGTCGACTGGATTGGGGTTGTTGAACTTTATACTCTCTGCATTGGTTCTCCAGTCGACTGGGGCCCCCCAGTCGACTGGACCTCTGTTATTCAAAAAGGATTCTTTTGGAAATGTTTCAATTGGATAAACCTTTTTTTGACTCTGATTTTAATGAATTTTACTTATGTTTCTGCTGCTATTTTACTTTAAAGGAATTGGATGAGCCTTGATGGCGTGCCACTTGTCCTATTCCGTGCATAGTGAGATGGGTCGTGACATGCTGTGATTGATGTATTGTCATGAAGAGAATAAAAAAATGGTGAAGACAGGGAGCTAACAGCCGTTTTTCATCCTATTCCTAATTGAGTTGAGGCAGTTAAGGTGGAAATTAATTGAAATCTAGCTTTGAAGGAATTGGTGAAACAAGTTGAAGAAGGAGAAGCTTTGGGCCAGTAGAAACTTCAAGACTCTGTGCTTTTCTATAAAGAACGAATCTACCTTGCTGAAGCCTCCCCCCCCCTTCTGTAATGGATATCATTGGCCAATTCCGTAATAGTACACATGCGGGGTACCCACAGGATTCGTTCAAATTTTTATTGGAAGGGAATGAGGCAGCAAATCAAAGAATTTGTTAAAAATTGTGACACGTGTCAATGTCACAAGGTTGAGAACCTCACCCCAACTGGTCTCCTAAAACCATTGCCAATTCCTAATCATGTATGGGAAGATATTTCAATGGATTTTGTTGATGGCTTACCTTTATTCGAATGAAATTCCACTATAATTGTAGTTATTGACCGTTTCTCAAAATATGCCCATTTTATTCCCCTCTCCATCCTTTTACAACTATTGGAGTTTCTCAAATTTATTATGACCATGTTTTTAAATTGTATGGCATGTCGAGAAATATTGTATGTGATAGGGATAACAATTTTTACAAGTGACTTTTGGTCAGAATTATTCCGCTTGAATGGCACTGATTTTAACTACAACTTAGAGTGTGTTTGATAACCCTATTAAGTGGTGAAAATAAATTTTTTTAGCATTTAATATTTTTCAGTGCGTTTGATAATGTACCACTTAATTGAAAAAACAGCCAAAAATCTACTGAAAACGTTAAGTGAAAATTTCTATTGAAAATCATCTTTGAATGTAGTCTATTTTAGTTCTTGAAACACTGTTTTCAGTCTTGCAAATACAAATCAGTTAAAATTTTTAGTATTTAAATTCAACACTTAATTTTCAATTTTGTCAAACGCACCCTTAGTCTACCACCCGTAAATGGATGGACAAACTGAGGTAGTCAATCGTACAATGGAGTTGTATTTACGGTATTTCCCAAGTTCAAAAGACTGGGTTAAGTGGCTAACATGGGCAGAATATTGTTACAATACTAGTTGGCACTCTACAATTAAGAAGACACATTTTGAAATTGTATATGGGCGGAGTCCACCTACCCTATTGACCTATGTTTATGGGACAACCAAGGTAGCAGCCGTATAGGAAGAGCTGTTAATCAGAGATCAAATATGTAAAGAGCTACACATGAATCTCAAGGAGCACAAGAGAGAATAAAAAGGGTGCATGATGCACATCACAAAGAGATAATTTGCAGAAGGTGAGTGTGTCTATTTGAAATTCCATCCTTACAAACAAACTTCCTTGTCATTTTGGAAAAATTTTAAGCTCTCTCCTAAGTATTATGGTCCCTTCAAGATTCTCAAACGAATATGAGCAGTAGCTTATAAGTTGGAGTTGCCTGCTGATGCTCGCATTCACCCGGTATTTCATGTCTTTGCTTAAGAAAAAACTTGGGGAAAGAATTTTAGTCCAACCACAGCTTATTCCTATGGTGAGGGATGAAAATGACCAGTTAACTCCTAGGCCATAAGTTGTGTTAGGTCGCCGAATGAGGAGAATGAATAAAGAGATTTTGGTTAACTGGCAAGGTCTTTCTCCTACTGAAGCTACTTGGGAAAATTTTGATAGCATGAAACAGCAGTTTCCAGACTATGTCCTAATATAACCGTTGCACCATGTCACTTATCCTACATGTTGGGAATTTAACACGCGGAACCAAATTCCCCCAAATAAACACATACACATGAGCAATAATTAAACATGCACACCAAAGAAAAAGGCACAGATTTCTACGTGGTTCGGCCAAACACCTGCATACGTCCACACCTGAGAGATCCATTCTTCACTATTGAGTAAAACATGGTACAAGTTACATGAATTAAATCCCATAACCCAAATACAAAACCCGTGTACTCTCCCGACTCAATACCCCAAAGAACCTGACACAATTAATCACTGTAACATAGAGAAATCACAGAGATAAAGAAATACCCATCCCTACCTCACATCCCTATAACGCTATGAACACCCCTCACAGAAAACCCCAATGATTAATCTCTCTCACCCTAGACCATGCACCCCCATGAGGGGAGACCTCCAACTTGGTACACCAAGGGCTCACATAAATTCCTATACAACATCCTTATATATAGAGCTTACAACCCATTACTTATTGGACAAGTAATACAACTCTATCATAAAGGAAACCAAATCACAATAGGAATCTAGCCAAATCACAATCCCTAAATTAATGGGATTATCCCACATGTGATATAACCCCAACAATCACCCCATCTATCACTTGTGGGGAAACTGTCCAATCAATTTATCACACATGATCAGCACCCCCTCAACTGGAGCACCCACAAAGCTGACGACTTTGTAACCATTTGCCATTGACCGTCTTCCGTACTAGCGTTCACACCCCGAATCAATATGGTCTCAACACCTCCGATTCGTCAAACCACGGCCAATACATGTGCAGCTGTCCCAAGTTAATTATAGGCATTAACTCCATTAGAGAAGAGCCTCGATCCTTCTTTCTCCCCAACAGGATTTCCCCTCACCATCGTCTGAACCGTGAACAGACCATCCACGCACTCACTTATATAAGAATTTTTCATCAAAGGCTTGGAAGTACAACTCTACCAACCAGACGACACAAACCATCCACATTTCTCTCAACCGCTGTGTGTGATTTCAGTGACAATATTAGATTCCTCCGCAACTTTGGGATCAATATCACACCACCCAAATAGCGAACATGCTCCAAAAATATTTGATCAACGTTCCTACGTACAGTATCCTAACAATTACCTCTGTCGGATAATTGCGCCTGTGTCTGCCCCCGTCTTCTTGGAACCCATCAAATTATTTTCTCCAGAAGCACATACTTACCTTACCCGGAATCTAACAACCCAAGAGAAATGCCCGTATGAGTGAAATGTGAGAACCTCTCCACCATACGCAGCATGGTACAATCACAATAACATCAAAATTATTTTTCGGCCCTAGATCCCAACCTGCTGCAATATATATAGAATCTATCACCAAGAAAAATAATCTCAATTCATGCAGAATATCGCAAATCTGCACCCACCAGTGAATCCGCAGTGCCTGAAAACCTTAGGAACCATCTCCGACTCGAATTCCAAGTAACATAGCTATTCATACTAACCACTTGAATTCTAACCAATCAAAAACTTTAATTTGGTACACCTTACCACACCATATCACATCTCATGCCAAGTAACCCTTAACTTTAATTACACCAACATGACAGGGCTGAGCCAAGTCATATGGTCACTGCCGTCGAGATTTCGTGTGTCGCAATGATGACATCAGACGTGTCCCACACAGAGTCACGCTACTTCCACCGATTTGCCAATTCTTTTTTTTTTCTTCTTCATCCTGTGTTATCTTTTAACCACCGTGCTGCTAATCTCCATTGTCACTGTGCGCCTCTGTCACCATGATCTGATAACCATAGCTCGGATACCACTTGTTGGGAATTTAACACGCGAAACCAAATTCCCCCAAATAAACACATACACATGAGCAGTAATTAAACATGTACACCAAAGAAAAAGACACACAGATTTCTACGTGGTTCGGCCAGACACCTGCCTACGTCCACACCTGAGAGATCCATTCTTCACTATTGAGTAAAACATGGTACAAGTTACATGAATTAAATCCCATAACCCAAATACAAAACCCTTGTACTCTCCCGACTCAATACCCCAAAGAACCTGACACAATTAATCACTGTAACATAGAGAAATCACAGAGATAAAGAAATACCCATCCCTACCTCATATCCCTATAACGCTGTGAACACCCCTCACAGAAAACCCCAATGATTAATCTCTCTCACCCTAGACCATGCACCCCCATGAGGGGAGACCCCCAACTTGGTACACCAAGGGCTCACATAAATTCCTATACAACATCCCTATATATAGAGCTTACAACCCATTACTTATTGGACAAGTAATACAACTCTATCATAAAGGAAACCAAATCACAATAGGAATGTAGCCAAATCACAATCCCTAAATTAATGGGATTATCCCACATGTGATATAACCCCAACACTACATGGTGCAACTACCCAATTGCAAACTGCCACACAAGCAAACACTACACATAGGAGACCCATTATCTTAAATCTCTAACCCATTAATGTGAAAACTGGAATCCTAATCTAACATCGTGAATACATTAATTAATTTTTTTCAAAAAAGCCACCATAATTTCTCTCTCAACTATCTTCTTCATTGCCACGATTGAAAGAGTGCAATCATGCTATTCCATTAATATATGATGAATTATTTTTCTAGTTTTCTTTCATCTCTCAATTAGTCTGCAACCCAATTGTTTCCTATACCAGGTAAGTATCTTCTCTCTCAACTATTTCATTCATTGTAGGATAACAAATCATCTCTCTCAATTGTTTACGAAGTGATAGTTGTTCCTTTTTTTTTTTTTATTCCACTGGTATGTTTTTTTAATAGAAATAGGAACGACATTAGTCTTCCAAGGATATAGCATCCAAATTTTTGTAATGCTATGTTTCCAAATTTTGTATCCCAAATATGGTTCCCAACATATATGACAGTGAGACCACTTCAACAACCCCCAATGAAAATTGATCAACCCATTGTTACATATGTTAGGACCCACAACTGGGATACAAATTTGGGAAGCATAGACTCCTGAATTTTAATATGGTATTGAATGGATAAGCTGGTTTGATGATCTATATAGATCTGTTATACTTTTTGCTTTATTATGACTTCAATAGAAAATGTACTTATGAAATTTCAAATGCATAATGACTGAAATTTATGTAGTATGTTAATTATCAACTACATTATGTTGTTCTTTCCCACGATTCTTCAATCTGATATAAGACAATTGATGTATATTGTAGGAATTGGTGTTTTTGATAAACTTAAAGCAAGCAATGTCAACTTTTAATTTGATCAATGATGGAATTGTTGAATCTAATCTAACTACTGCAAGTGCTAATAACAAAGCAGGTAATTTTTTTTTACACTAATTTTAAATCTCAAAATTGGTTTTGTTAGCACATATAGTAAATAAATAATGTGGCATCATTTTCTTTCTCAATTAGATATTAACGTTGATGATAATGAAGATGACGGTCTCAAAATTGAGATGAAAGTTTATACTGAAGATGAAGCGTATAAACTTTATTGTGACTATGCCACAAGGAAGGGTTTTAGTGTTCGAAAAGGAAACCTTCGCCATGGAAAAGATGGGGTTATTCGACAACGAGAATATGTGTGTTCAAATTCAGGATCTTATGATGGCGATCCATCGTAACTAAAAAAGGTTCAAAGATTGGTTAAGCGAACAGGTTGTAGTGCTTTTATTTGGTTTAAAGTTACAGATGGCATTTGGGAGATAAATAATTTTAATAAGGAGCATAAACCATGAGTTTGTTGCTCTAGAAGAAAGGCATTTTCTAAAAACAAACAGAAAAATAGATGATGTAAGAGCAAGTGTTATCAATTCTATGACCGATGCAGGTATAAGAGGGACAAAGACATGCTCATATTTATCGAAGGAAGTTGGTAGAACTGAGAATGTTGGTTTTACGAAATGATATTGTCAAAATTTCATAAATAGAAAAAAGATGAATTTGATTGAAAGAGGAGATGCTCAAAACGTAATAACTCACTTTAAGCATTGCCAAGCTGAAGATGCGATGTTTTTTCACAGTGAAGAATTGGATAAGGATGGTCGACTTGCAAATTTCTTTTGGAGGGATGGAATGTCAAAGCTGGACTATGATTATTTTGGAGATGTTGTGGTATTTGATACCACATATCGGACAAATAGGTATAATATGATTTTTGCTCCTTTTGGGGGAATTAATCATCACAGAAAAAATATATTTTTCGCTTGTGCATTCCTTTTAGATGAGACCACTGATACATTCATTTGGTTGTTTGAGACATTTCTAGAGGCTATGGGAAATCAGCCACCGAAGACTATATTTACTGATCAGTGTCAAGCGATGGAAAATGCTATTAAGAAAGTCTTTCCTGAAGCATGTCATCGCCTTTGTTCATGGCATATATCAAAAAATGCCACTCAAAGACTTGGGGGCTTGTATGCAAATTCTGAATTCAAAGGTTTGTTCCATCAATGTTTGTATGATCGTAAAACAGAGTTGGAATTTGAATCGACATGGGAGTATATGATTAAGACGTTTAATCTTACAGACAATAAATGGCTTAAGACACTTTATGAACTAAGAAAAAAGTGGTGTCCTGCTTTTAGCTTAGACGTTTTCACAGCCAGGATGAAGTCCACGCAAAGAAGTGAAAGCATGAACAATGTTCTTCATCAAATGTCATGTAAAAGTATGAGCCTAACAGAGTTTGTGCTTCATTATGAGGAACAATGTGAGAAGATACAATTTGAGGAAAAACAAGAAGATTTTCGTTGCAAACACGGTACAATACAAATTCATATAAAAGGTAGCAAAATATTAGTGCAAGCAGCTGATGTTTACACAATTAATATTTACTACCTCTTTGCAAGTGAGTTTGTCTCAAGTTTAACTGTCTACTTAGAAAAGGTTTCTAGTATTGATACACTGCATACTTATTGCCTATTTGAAGAAAGTTCCAAAGGACATCATATTGTGGAGTTCAATACCTCTAATTGTAGTGTTGCGTGTTCTTGCAAGCTATTTGAGTCTTCAGGTTGGTTGTGCTGTCACGCATTTAAGGTACTCAATTTGTGGAGTATTACAAAGGTACCTTCTCAATATATTTTAAATAGATGGACAAAACAAGCTAAAAAGGGAAAGTATGTTCACCATCAAGGTGCCTTATCCCAGAAGAAGAAATCATCATTTGTGGTGGAACGAAGTAATTTCTTGCAGCAGGCGTATCGCTCTATTAATCTTTTAGTCATGACTGCAGAAGGAAAAAATGTGGCAAAAAGGAAACTTGATGAAATGTGGGAGGAAGCTAAAAAGCTTACAAATGTTTGTGACATTAACAGAGACAATGATGATTCTCTTTGTGGTACTGCTATTGGGGTAACATCTAGAAAACATGGTTCATTTTGTGATGTGCCAAGATTGAATCCCCCATGTGTGAGAGAAAAGAGAGTAACCAATGCTCGGATAAAAAGCTGTTTGGAAAAGAAAAGGTGGAAGCAGAACAATGGAACCAAAATATCACAACCAATGAACATTAAACCTGGTAAAAAAATTCCACATTATATTCATTTCTTTTTCCTTTAAAAAATTATAGGTAGCTTTCTTTGTAAACTTTGTTTGTTGCAATAATTTTTCAGTGCAAAGAAGACAGTCAACTGGAGCAGATTCTTCAAATCCATCATTTAGTGCACCCTATAATCCCCTGCTTTGCATTCCACATGCTAATCCTTATGGGATGCCTATGCATGGAAACCTTCAACAGCAGGTCCATCTATATTCTAAGGAACTTATTATTTTTTTCCCTCAAGTAGTGATTTCAACTTTCAAGTAAGCTCATTGAGTGGGTTTTTATTGTGTTGTGTGTGCTTGAATGTTTACTCAGCATGTTAGTACAAGTTTGCCCTCTAGTCAACCCACCTTCAACTTTACTAGCATGTTGCAATGTGATGAACCGATGCCACAATGTGATGAACAGATGCCACATTTGAGTCAGGTGGTGTATACTGAGAACTTTATTTTATTTTACAGATACATTATTTAGTCTCCATTATAATCTTTTGGAAAATGTAGGACTTGTCAACAAGTTTTTCTCCAAGTTGTATTGATGGTGAACTACCATTCTCAAGTCAGGTTAGCATTCATCAAGATCATTTTAGTTTATTAACAATTTGTTATTATATTCTCATTGAGAGGTCATATTTATCTTCCTCAAGATTAGTCATGACAACCATGGATAGCTCATCCGTACAGAGACGGAGAAAGCATTTTGATGGCTTGGGAAAATTGGCATATATATATTGTTAAGGCTTTCAATTTGACAATTGAAGTTGATTTTTTTTTTGGTAACCATGGGTGTCCGGGCCAGCAATTGAAGTTGATTTTGTTAAGAGCTTTTCTTATTGTGATCATATGAATTTATAGAACTTAGGTGTTATGTACGGTCTTTATGTCATGGATGGTCGGAATTTGGCTAATTTATACATAAGCTTTTATTACAATCAAATGAGATTAGGCAAGAAGTTGAAGCTGAAAGTACAGGTTGCCATTTCACTTCAATATAAAATTTTATATTTTTCTACTATCATGTAGAAGTCAAAAACTTTACATCATGGGCTTGTGTAGGCAGCAACTTTGAAATCGTGTGCAGCAAAACCTTATAGCACTCCAACGAAGGGGCCATTAATAAGTGGAAAATTCTATGATACTTTGCTAGTGGTTTAGTGTATAATATGATGTAACTAGGCCCCAAAATGTTGCAACTTTGGAAATTACTTGGTTTTAAGGACCAAAGTAGTTTTTAAAATTACAACAATTTACAACATGTTCGGACCATAGTTACAATATTTTGCGATGAATTGGGAAATATGGATGTATAATTTAAGATTCCGAGTGGGTGTGTTCAATTTTCTTATTACAAAGCTCTTGTAGGGCAGCTCAACATTAGACTAGTTCTACTTGCAAAAGCAGGCACAATTGAAGAAAAAAAAAAGAGCAAAGTGTTGCTTCAATCATTGACACAATAGCAAAGTGTTTTACTTTTAACAACCAATTCATTGATCAAAGAAGAGGTACATAAAGGGATAAATTCTAATTAAAGAATAGTCAAATCTGATAGTTGCCTCAAACAAAAGACCACAAAACCAACCAATGGAACCCTCAATTCTAATGGACACCAAAACAAGCATCTGGAGTGCATAAACTGCGAAGCACACCAAAATTATCAGTCCTATTGTTCAAGAAACCCCAAAGGCAACCATAACAACCCAACAACAATGACAAAACACTACTGACGGGATGTACAAACCTATAACAACAAACAAAATCAGGAAAGAAAATCCATATAATTATCTTGCAAAAATGAGCACCATGTCATGATTCTTCTCCATGGGCACCGAATAACAGGGATTAAATAATAAAAAAAATACATCTAAAAAAATAAATCCCCTCCTTGCAATATATATGCTTTGCATTACATTCCTATGCTCTTGATCAGATCAAGTTTTGGCTTTTGCTTTCGGTCAACAGAGCTGGTAATGACTGGTGGCTGAGGAATTGGTCGATCCAATTTTGGTTCTTCAAAGAGGGAGGATACAGAGAGGAGAGAGAAAGGGGTTAGTGGGTTACTGGGGTTTTATCCTTACGCCGTTAAAATTACTCTTTACTCTATTTAGAATTCAATTTTCACGTTATAATGGGTTGGAGGTTTAAGATAGTGGGTCTGCTATGTGTAGTGTTTGCTTGTGTGGCAGTTTGCAATTAGGTAGTTGCACCATGTAGGATAGGTGACGTGGTGCAACGGTTATATTAAATATTTTCTCGTCCTTGAGGATAATGGCCAATTTTGTTACACACGTGAGCAAGTGGGTCCAGAAGTTGAATAAGTCTTTTATTTTGTTAGGATTTCATGGAGTCTGTTGTAACAACCTATATTTGCATTTAATTTTAATCTGACATTTCCATAATTAATCTGTATTTGCATTGTCATATTCTTAATCAATGTGTATTGCCCGCTTTTATTTCAATTACAAATCCTTATGTTCTAGAACATTGTTATTTATATCATTTCATATTAAAATTCTTTTGGGGTCAAATTGCAATTCCTGTAAAGTTAGTAATGTCCGTGTGGATTTCAAAATCTGTATTCCAAAGACGGTGGAAATATTTCCTTTTGACTCAAACAGTATTTTTATAAAACCAGAAAATCATTTCCTTAGTTAAAACGAATTTTCTGTATTTTTATGACGAACACCGCATCACGAAAATACCAGTTTATGTGCAAAACTGTCCACGCTACATTAAAATTTCACAGATTTTGGGATTTGACGTAAAGATAGAAATGACATATACATTACTTACCATTTATGGCAAGTGATCATTGACATGTGCCTTGTTTGGCAAACTAATCCATGTGTGTGTTATTTTTGTGCCAAAAGCCAAATTACCAAACAACATTGCTAGATTGACCCTTATGAGCCTACACTTGACCCTTGGCTTTACAAAAGAGCTCTTATAATCTGTGGAGTTTCAGTGTATATACGTATGTATAATCCTTTCTTGAACTATGGTTCTCTTATAATTAGTAGTTACTAATCAATTTAGTTGTAGAGTGAAATTTACAACTCACAACTTGGAGCCCAAGAATTTGAGTTCTATATAACTCTCATCTCATTACACTCATTCTGCATAATACAAACACAGAGAGAAAAGAGAGAGTTTGAGTGTTCATACAAAATTTTTATATAGAGAGAGAAAGCTCTCCACCATAGCCAAGCTTGCATTTGGAATTTCTATATTGGGATTCTTTCTCAACAATTACTTCCATCTCCAATCTCAGTGAGTATTCTAAACTCAATTTGGTTGTAATTTCATATTCAATTACTGATTGGGTGTATGTAAACATGAACCACCATTGCTAATTCATCCATGGAAGCTTGAGCTTCAAGATCATAATTTTTCAAACCTTAACCAAAACTTGTTTTTAGAGTTGATTATAGAAGATTATACCCTATAGATGATATGTTTGAAGTTTTAGAACACAATTCATTCATATGAAAAAGTTTATTAGAAATTAAGTTTTGACAACTTTTAGTCTTTCATGAAATTCAAGAGCTATGGTTTGGTTTGTGTTAAATTGATAATGGATTCTTAATCCTTGTTGAAAAACAAAGAAAATCATATATTACATGTCCTATATACTTTCAAAATTGAAAATGGATCAAAAGACCCCCTGTTTTATGAAACTGAGCAGTCTGAGGAAGAAGACGAAGACACTGCATGAACTCGCGCGCGCGATCGCGCGAGCGGACCGCACAACTGACCCCTCGCGCGAGCGGCCCGCACGCGCGATCATTGCTTCCCCAGGCAGACAGAAGAGTTTATATTATAAAAAGAAAAAGAAGCATATCACGCGAGCGGACCGCGTGAGCGACTCCTCGCGCGAGCGGCCCGCGCGCGCGATATCTGGCAGATTCTGGTTTTGCTTGTTTTATGTTAAGGGACTATTTGATTTAACTTTTAGGGACTGTTAAGGCCCTGTTTGGGAAAATCATTAAAACAGAATCTTAATTGGTTGTGTTGGTACGAGTAGAACGATGTATTAAGACTTATAAAGCCCCGTACGTACGTTATGCCTTTAATTCAGTATTTTGCTTTATGTTTAAAGTTCATGTCATTCATGTGGGGTCAGTGGTACATGCACGTGGGTGTTAGTCAGTGTGGAAAAGAGTTCTGGTCAGTGTGGAAAGAGTATGAGATCGAGATTGAGATTGAGATTGTGGTTGTGGTTGTGGTTGTGGTTGTGGTTGTGGTTGAGGTTACGGCGAGAGTATCTTTGAAATGCGACGGTGGCAAATATGGACACTCCCTGACACCCATGGAAGCGTTAAAGTGTGTGACGCCGAACTTGGACACTCCCTGGCACCCATGGTAGTGCTGAAGTGTGGCCTACGGACACTCCCTGATACCCGAGTCTGGATACTGCGTGAGGTTGCTCCGGTATTTGCATGGCGGATTAGGTATTCAAAGTGTGAGGCAATGGACACTCCCTGGTACCCCGAACCAAAGTGTGAGGCAAACTGGACACTCCCTAGCGCCCCGTTGCTAAAGTGTGGCTATCTTAGTGTTTCAAAGATACTGGAGTGAGATAGTGGGTTGTTGTGTCTGTCAAGAGAAAAGAGTCGGCAAGATGAGTGTGGTGCATTGTCTCATACACGATCATATGCTTTATGAATGGACGACTTTGAATATATATTCCTCGTTGGTTTATAAATTGAATTCTTTCTATGGTCAAACTATTGATTTTACAAAATTGAAAATGGAAAAAGGTAAATGGGTATGTTTTACATTCAAAGTCATGTTTTTAATACTCACCAGCTTCTTGAAGCTGACGACGTTGATGCGTCCTGGACATTCGTGTTCAGGCTTTTCAGGTTACAATTAGGAGGAATCTTATGACTATGCTAATTGAGAACGGCTGCTTTTGGGAGAGAAACTATTATCATCATTGCATATTTTAAGTTTTAAACTGTTTATAAGGATGACTGTAATAGATGATAAGTTATTGTTTTGTGTTAAGGCGGTCTGTGCCTTAGTTTACCCCGTATCGTAAGATGTAATAAGTTAGTAAAACTTTTATAAGCCTTGATTGCTCTGCTCTGATTATTATGTTTGTTGTTCGACGTTTGGGACGGAATCGATCCTTCAAAACTGTCGCGACCTACGGGTCCATAAAGGAAATTAAACGCTTTCCTTATTTATGCTACGTCGGGGCGTGACAGGATTTAGTGGTATCAGAGCCAGGTTATTACTTATCTCAAGATAGTTTAACCAGGTTAGGGTTTACCAGTTTAGACCCGATTCCACGATCCGTTAGCTTAAGCTTTGCACACCCGATGATACGACAGGGAGGACAGACTCAGAACCCAAACGCCTAAGATTATCTCTTTCCTGACTTAAGTAGTACCTTTTTATCAGGTATGGACCCAGTTCATCCACTATATGTACCAGACGGATTTGGGGGACACTTTGTGACACCTGGGGCAGTGATCCCAGCCTTTCTTGACTTGTATCATGCGGCCGTTGAGCAGTTGGCCACAGCAACCGTAGTATCTGATTTGTGGCACCAGGTTTATGTGGTAGGCTTAGTCGACCTGACTCGTATCCGCCTAGAGCTTCGTTACTTTGCAGAGGCTCAACGCTTGGTTTTGGTTGAGGTTTTGAGGTTGATTGATAGCGATGCTTTCTATCTCCCCCTCGAGATCCAGATTGTGCACGCCCATCTGGCTCAGTTAGAGATGCCCCCACCAGTAGTTCCCATCGCCGAGGACGATGCTGAGGCTGTTCATATGGTCCCAGTAGGTGGAGAGTGTAATAACCTGCATTCTCATTCATTTGCATTGTCATATTTAATATTTATTGTCCACTTTTATTTCAATTCTTGTGTGTAGAATTTATTTCATGCCTTATCTCATAATTTAAAATTCTTATTAAGGTCAAACTGCAATTTTACAAAATTGGTAATACCCATGTTGAATTTCAAAATCTGCATTTCAAAACGGTGGAAATGTTTCCTTTTTAATTTAAACTGCATCTTTATAAAACCAGAAAACCATTTCTTATGTTAAAATGAATTTTTCGTATTTTTGTGACGAACACCGCGCCACGAAAATACCAGTTTATGTTCAAAATTGTCCGCGCTGTGCTAAACTTCCACAGATTTTGGAAGTGATGTAAAGCAAAGACATGACATTTGCTTTATTGCTATTTATGGCAAGTAATCATTGGATATGCCTTGTTTGGGTATTGCAATTGTGTATGTGTATATCTTATGCCAAAAGTTGTTTTTGCCAAACACCCCAAGGTTGACCCCTACTACTCTAAATTGCCTCTTCAACACCTGAGATTGCATATACGTATATGCAATGAATACATGAGCTGTGTATATTCTTGATTTTTTTAGAAATTGAAAACAAATTCAAATTGTTGAGTGAATTGGAAGGATCTTGGCCCCCAAGTTTGTGTTCTCTTTATATATGCATATACACTTCACTCCCTCTCATTACACACACTTTAATCTGCACTCTTGGAGTAAACCAAATATCAGAGAGATAAGAGAGAGCTTGAGAGTTTAAGTTTCTGGAGAGAGAAAGCTTAATCACCATTGCCAAGCTTGAAGTTGGGCCTCTTATTTTCTTATCTTTCTCAACACACACTTCAAATCTCTATCACAGTGAGTAATTTAAACTCGCTCCTAATGTAATTCATGTTCATTTACTGCTTGTATGTGTATAATTGTATATCACCCTTGAAATTTTTACGTTGATATCCATGGCTTGAAAAATCAAGATTTTTCCAACCTTAATCTAAATCCGTTTTCAGAGTTGGATATCCAAGATTATAGTATATAGAGTAAATAGTTCAAGTTATAGAGCCTAATTTGTTCATACCACAAAGTATATTGAAAATGAAATTTTGTCATCTATTAAAATTTCATAAAATGGGAGAGCTATAGATTGAATCATGTTAAATTGGTTTTGGATTCTTAATCCTTGTTGAAAAACAAAGAGAATCATATATTATAAGGCCTAATAACTTCCGAAATTGAAAATGGGTCAAAATGGACCCTTAAAACTGAAACAGGGGAATTCTGGGGAAGAAGACGAAGCCTCAGCATCAGCTCGGCCAAGATCGCGCGCGCGAGCGACCCGCGCGCACGAGGCATGCGTCTCCAGGCAGACAGAAGAGTTTATATTTATATAATGAAATTTAGGTAGGTCGCGCGAGCGAGGGTCGCGTGAGGGACCTTTCGCGCGAGCGATCCGCGCGCGCGACCTTGGCTTTTTCAAGCAGACAGAAAAGTAGATATATAAAATGAAAATTAGGCATATCGCGCGAGCGGCCCGCGCGAGCGACCCTTCGCGCGAGCGGCCTGCGCGCGCGACTTTTGGCAGTTTCCAGTTTTGCTTGTTTTGTGATCAGGGACTATTTGGAATGAAACTTACATACTGTTAGGGTCCTGTTTGAGAAATTTATTTAATCAGAACTCTATTGGTTATGTTTGAGATAATTAAAACATTATATTATGACTTATCAATCCCCGTACGTACATTATTCCTTAATTCAGCGATTTACTTTGTGTTTAAGTTCATGTCATTCATGTGGGGTCAGTGGTACATGCATGTGGGTGTTAGTCAGTGTGGAAAGAGTATGAGATTGAGGTTGCGGTTGTGGTTGTGGTTGAGATTGCGGTTGTGGTTGTGGTTGAGATTGCGGTGAGGGTATCTTTGAAATGCGACGGTGGAAAATTTGGACACTCCCTGATGCCCATGGAAGCGTTAAAGTGTGTGACGCCGAACTTGGACATTCCCTGGCACCCATGGTAGTGCTAAAGTGTGGCCTACGGACACTCCCTGATACTCGAGTCTGGATACTGCGTGAGGGGTTGCCCCGGTATTTGCATGGCAGTTAGGGTATTCAAAGTGTGAGGCATTGGAAACTCCCTGGTACCCCGGACCAAAGTGTGAGGCAAACTGGACACTCCCTGGCGCCCCGTTGCTAAAGTGTGGCTATCTTAGTGTTTCAAAGATACCAGGAGTAAGATAGTGGGTTGTTGTGTCTGTCGAGAGAAAAGAGTCGGCCAGATGAGTGTGGTGCATTGTCTCATACACGATCATATGCTTTATGAATGAATGACTTTCAATATATTCCTCGTTGGTTTATAAATTAAATTATCTCTATGTCAAATTATTGATTTTACAAATTGAAAATGGAAAAAGGTAAATGAGTATGTTTTACATTTAAAGTTATGTTTTTAATACACACCAGCTTCTTGAAGCTGACGACGTTGATGCGTCCTGGACATTCGTGTTCAGGCTTTTCAGGTTACAATCAGGAGGAATCTTATGACTACGCTAACTGAGAATGGCTGCCTTTGGAATGAAAAAACTGTTTATTGATTATATGCTTTAAGTTATATGTTTTAAGTTTTAAACTGTTTGTTTTGTAAGGATGACTGTAACAGACACTAAGTTATTGTTTTATTTTAAGGCGGTTTGTGCCTTAGTTGACCCCGTATCATAAGATGTAATAAGTTAGAAAAATTTTATAAGCCTTGATTGCTCTGCTCTGATTATTGTTTATTATTGTTCGACGTTTGGGACGGAATCGATCCTTCAAACTGTCGCAACCTACGGGTCCATAAAGGAAATTAAACGCTTTCCTTATTTATGCTACGTCGGGGCGTGACAGGATTTAGTGGTATCAGAGCCAGGTTATGATTTATCTCAAGATAGTTTAGCCAGGTTAGGGTTTACCAGTATAGACCCGATTCCACATTCCATTAAGTGTTACACACCCGATGATACGACAGGGAGGATAGACTCAGCACCCAAACGCCTAAGATTATCTTTGTCCTAATTTAAGTAGTACCTTTTCAGGTATGGATCCAGCTCAGCCCCTATTTGTACCTGATGCTTTTGGAGGGCATTGGGTTACTGTGGGAGCGATAGTGCCGGCTTCGGCGACCCTTTACTTCACTGCTGTTGGGTAGCGTGCAACTGCTACCGTCGAGCTAGATCTCTGGCACCAGATTCACGTGTTGGGATTGGTCGACTTGTCCCGTGCTCGCCTTGAGATTCTTTACTTTATAGAGATCCAGCGCTTAGTACTCGTTGAGATGGTTCGCTTGGTTAACAGCGATGCCTTTTATTTTCCCCTTGAGGTTCAGGTTGTGTAGGCCCACCTTGCACAGCTGGAGGTACCTCCACCGGTCGTCCCCGCTGTTGAGGATGACGGTGACGTTGACGTTGTGTTCGCTCCTATTTCTGAGGACGCCGAGGAGGATGGCTTAGGATGGGACGACTTTGCAGTCGACCTTGAGGAGGCACTTGCACTTGAGCCAGCCTTGCCTGAGGCAGATGCTCCTGGACCTGCTTCACTGATGACCTCTCATAGCTATAACTTTAGGGCAGGCCCCTCTCATGTTCAGCGTTTTCATCAGGCCGACTTGCTTGATCTATTGATGACTACCTACGGCGATGACTGACCGTTTAGATATTGCCTTGTATATATTGACTGTTTTGACTATTAGCTCTATCTCTTTTTGCAAATGTAATTACATGCATTAGAGTGTAGGGCAATGACCCATTTTTGTAACATTAACTCTTGCATGCGTCCTAACCCATACAGGTAGGGTAGGCACTGATCTGACCATACATGCTTTTTGTATCAACTTGACAAGAAGTTATATATATAATATACTCTTTTGGATATTGTCGTCATTTGAATTGCTTCATAGTACTGTTGCATGCATGTTTCTCATTCTACTATCACTATCATGCATAGAATGGCTGGAGGACTAAGGAGGAACAGGAACTTGATTGAGGGAGCACCCGAGGCTGCCGATCCTACGGGGATGTTCGAAGCGTTTATCAGACGGTTGGAAAGAATCGGTAATACGAATGACAACCGACGAGACCGTCAAACTGGAGACAAATTGCTGGAGAGATTCCGTGCACTAAGGCCAGAGCAGTTTGCGGGTACCGCGGAACCCTGGAAAGCGGAACAGTGGTTAAGACAGATGGACCGCATGTTCGAGGCTGTCCAGTGCAATGAGATGGACAAGAGGAGGCTGGCTACATTTCAATTGACTGATGCTGCCGCAGATTGGTGGGATTTGGTTATAGCTACTATCGGGAATGGAGCTGCAATGGGGATGATGCGGACTGCATTCAAGGGGAGATTTCTGGAAAAGTACTTCCCAGCTACGGAGAGGCACAGAAGAGAGAATGAATTCATGGATCTGACGCAAAGAACCAAGTCGGTGCAAGAGTACACCACACAGTTCGAAAGATTGTCTCGGTTCGCTCCACACCTGGTTGATACTAAAGAGAAGAAGATCCGTAAGTATAACCAAGGGCTGACACCGCAGATTCGTCGCCTGACTCTCGGACACCTAAATAAATCGTTTGAAGGACTTGTTGGTTTGGCTACCGATCTGGAAGAGGATGCTCGAGTGAACCGTAAGCAATTTGATTTCCGACCGCCTCAGAGGGGTAATTTTAGGAATAGACCACCAATGAATCGTACCCAAGGGCAGAAGAGGAATTTTGATGGGAGCAAGAAGACCCAGGCTATTACCTATCCGACTCAACCCCGAGTAGGAGAAGGAAGTAGTAGTGGAAAGTGCTTCAACTGTGGCAACCCTGGTCATCTGGCTCGAGATTGTAAGGCACCAAGGCGTGCTGCTCAGCAAGGGATAGTCTGTTTCAACTGTGGTGAACCAGGTCACATCAGCAGGTTCTGTACTGCTCCTAAGCAGGTGACTTATGGTCAACAGGGTCAGACTCGCTTGAATGATGTTATTCCTGATGCCGCTGGATATGATAGAACTGTGTACGAAGAAGGAGATTATGGAGAAGCTCAACCTGATCAGCAAGCAGTGGAAGGTACATTAACTCTGTTTAACTCCCATGTTAAAGTGTTATTTGATATGGGTGCTGCTCTTTCGTTCATATCTGTTAATACAATTCAGAGATTGGGTATCTTACCTCATCGCTTAGAGAAAGCTTTGAAGGCTACATCACCATTAGGAGCCGCAGTCAGATTAGGACACGTGTTCAAGGATTGTCCCTTACGGTTAGGAGACCGTGAAATCCCTGTAAGGTTGATCGTCCTATCGATGAAGGAGTTCGACATAATCCTAGGAATGGATTGGCTCTCTCAGAATCAAGTGAAGTTGGATTGTGCGAGGAAGAGAATTACATTCCCCGACAATGAGAATCAGCCCTTTGATTTTCAATGTAACCCTTCGGGAGATATGTTCCTCACGAGATGTTTGGCAAGCATCGAAGTCGTCAGTACAGAAGCGACAGCGTCGTCTATACCTGTAGTCAAGGACTTCGAAGAAGTATTTCAAGACATTTCTGGTTTGCCGCCCGAGAGAAGTATAGAGTTCTATATTGAGCTTATACCGGGTACCGTACCGATCACCAAGGTTTCCTACAGAATGGCCCCCGCTGAACTATCGGAATTGAAGGAACAAGTTCAAGAGCTCGAGAACCTAGGTTTTGTACGTCCAAGTACATCACCTTGGGGAGTACCAGTGTTATTTGTGAAGAAGAAGGACGGGACGCTCAGACTATGTATCAACTACAGAGAACTGAACCGAGTGACTATCAAGAACAAGTATCCCTTACCTCGGATCGATGATTTGTTTGATCAACTACAAGGAGCTACAACATTTTCCAAGATAGACCTAAGGTCGGGATATCATCAGTTGAGGGTACGGAAGGAAGACATACCTAAGACTGCTTTCAGAACCCGATATGGTCATTATGAATTTCTGGTGATGCCGTTTGGAATGACGAACGCCCCTACAGTGTTTATGGATATGATGAACAGAGTGTTCAAGCCTTATTTAGATTAGTTTGGCATCGTATTTATTGATGATATTTTGATCTATTCTAAGTCAGGAGAAGAACACGAGCAACATCTACGGATTGCGATGCAGACACTTAAGGACCACCAGTTGTATGCTAAATTCAGTAAGTGTGAGTTCTGGTTGCAAGAAGTGAAATTTTTGGGACACAAGGTGTCATCTCAAGGAATTTCAGTGGATTCGTCCAAGACCGATGCTGTGTCAAACTGGGTTAGACCGAGCAACCCTACAGAAGTTTGGAGTTTTCTTGGACTCGCAGGCTATTATCGGAGATTTGTTGAAGGATTCTCCAAGATAGCAGCACCTTTGACTGGGTTGACGAAGAAGAATTTGAAGTTCGAGTGGACAGAGAAGCATGAGCGAACCTTTCTAGAATTGAAAGAAAGACTCACTACCGCACCGGTACTAGTAATACCCAAGCCTGATGAAAAGTTCACTATCTTTAGTGACGCATCATATCAAGGGTTAGGGTGTGTACTTATGCAAGATGGCAGAGTTATCGCCTATGGATCTAGACAGCTGAAGCCGAATGAGTTGAACTATCCTATTCATGATTTGGAGTTGGCGGCAGTAGTTTTTGCACTCAAGATCTGGAGACACTATCTCTATGGTGAGAAATTTGATTTGTTCTCCGATCACAAGAGTTTGAAATACTTGTTCACACAGAAAGAGTTGAACATGAGGCAGCGCAGATGGATGGAATTGATCAAAGATTACGACTTCACGTTGGAATACCACCCGGGTAAAGCCAATGTGGTGGCTGGTGCACTGAGTCGACAAACTCGTGAGGTGATCGCCTCCTTAATGGTTAGAGAATGGTGAGCATTAGAGACGTTGGCGGAGTTCGATGTACAGAGTGCTGAAGAAGGAGGACAACTTTTTGGATGTCTTATCCTACAGCCTGTTCTTATCGACCGCATTATTGGAGCTCAGAAAGAAGATGAGAAGTTTCAGACATGGTTTGCGAAGATGTCAGAGAAAGACCCGACAGAATGGAAGGTGAGAGTCGATGGGAGGATATCGGTGCAGAGAGAGTTTATGTGTGCCAGATTATGGTGAGCTAAGGAAAGATATTCTGGAAGAAGCACATAAGTCAAGGTATACAGTTCACCCGGAAGGGACGAAGATGTACAAGGATTTGAAGAGAAATTTCTGGTGGGAAGGTATGAAGAAGGACGTGGCCGAATTCGTATCAAAGTGTTTGACGTGTCAGCAGGTCAAAGCTGAACATCAGAGACCATCAGGACTGTTGCAACCGCTACCTATTCCTAGTTGGAAGTGGGAGCACATCACGATGGATTTTGTAGTGGGATTGCCTCGATCGCAGCAGAATCATGACGCTATTTGGGTAATCGTGGATCGATTGACAAAGTCTGCTCATTTCATTGCTTATAGTATGACATACCCAGTAGAGAAGATGAGCCGGATGTACCTACAACAAGTTGTGCGACTTCACGGTGCACCTGTGTCGATTGTGTCAGACCGTGACGCACGTTTTACTTCTGGTTTTTGGGAAAGTCTGCAAGAAGCTTTGGGAACCTCGCTCAAGATGAGCACTGCTTTTCACCCTCAGACAGACGGACAAACTGAGCGTGTTAACCAGATCATGGAAGATATGCTTAGGGCTTGTGTGATCGATTTTGAAGAATCTTGCGAGACACACTTGCCATTGGTTGAATTTGCCTATAACAACAGTTATCACACGAGTATCGGTATGGCTCCGTTCGAAGCATTGTACGGATGACCATGTCGTTCTCCGTTGTGTTGGGCAGAGGTGGGAGATACAGAATTGGTTGGACCAGATTCGGTTAGAGAAACCAACGAGAAAATTTCTTTGGTCAAGGAGAGAATGAGAACCGCTCAGAGCCGGTATAAGAGTTATGCCGATCGACGCCGGAAAGATTTGGAATTCAGTGTTAGAGATCACGTACTCCTTAAGGTTTCACCGACCCGAGGAGTGGTACGTTTTGGTCTCAAGAGAGGGAAGTTAGCTCCGTATTTCATCGGACCGTTTGAGATTTTGGAACGTGTCGGGAAAGTGGCTTATCGACTGGCGCTACCACCAAAGATGTCTGGGGTTCACAATGTATTCCATGTGAGCATGCTGAGAAAGTACATACGAGACCCCTCGCACGTGGTAAGTTATGACGATATTGAGACGAGTCATAACGTTTCTTACAAAGAGAGACCGGTGAAGATTCTAGATCAGAGTATCAAGAAGCTGAGGAATAAGGATATTCCGTTGGTGAAGGTTCAGTGGAATCACCATGACGAGAACGAAGCCTCGTGGGAAGTTGAAGCGGATATGAGGAAGAAGTACCTGGAATTGTTTCATGACTAGTTAGTCTTGATTTCGAGGACGAAATCCTGTTTAAGGGAGGAAGGGTGTAATAACCTGCATTCTCATTCATTTGCATTGTCATATTTAATATTTATTGTCCAATTTTATTTCAATTCTTGTGTGTAGAATTTATTTCATGCCTTATCTCATAATTTAAAATTCTTATTAGGGTCAAACTGCAATTTTACAAAATTGGTAATACCCGTGTTGAATTTCAAAATCTGCATTTCAAAACGGTGGAAATGTTTCCTTTTTAATTTAAACTGCATCTTTATAAAACCAGAAAACCATTTCTTATGTTAAAATGAATTTTTCGTATTTTTGTGACGAACACCGCGCCACGAAAATACCAGTTTATGTTCAAAATTGTCCGCGCTGTGCTAAACTTCCACAGATTTTGGAAGTGATGTAAAGCAAAGACATGACATTTGCTTTATTGCTATTTATGGCAAGTAATCATTGGATATGCCTTGTTTGGGTATTGCAATTGTGTATGTGTATATCTTATGCCAAAAGTTATTTTTGCCAAACACCCCAAGGTTGACCCCTACTACTCTAAATTGCCTCTTCAACACCTGAGATTGCATATACGTATATGCAATGAATACATGAGCTGTGTATATTCTTGATTTTTTTAGAAATTGAAAACAAATTCAAATTGTTGAGTGAATTGGAAGGATCTTGGCCCCCAAGTTTGTGTTCTCTTTATATATGCATATACACTTCACTCCCTCTCATTACACACACTTTAATCTGCACTCTTGGAGTAAACCAAATACTCCCTCCGTCCCATAATAAGTGTCCACTTGCTTTTTGCACAATGTTTAAGAAAGTTGTATTATATTAATTTATTTGGTTCATTAAAGAGTCACTTTCCAAATTTACCCTTAGATGTGATGGGTGTTTGACTTTTTGCTTGTTTTGGGACCACAAATAAATGCTTCTTTGTCTTTATTATAAGGGTAGTTTTGGAAAGTAAGTAAAAGCTATATGCCAATTTAGGAAAGTGGACACTTATTGTGGGACATCCAAAAAAGGAAATGTGGACACTTATTATGGGACGGAGGGAGTATCAGAGAGATAAGAGAGAGCTTGAGAGTTTAAGTTTCTGGAGAGAGAAAGCTTAATCACCATTGCCAAGCTTGAAGTTGGGCCTCTTATTTTCTTATCTTTCTCAACACACACTTCAAATCTCTATCACAGTGAGTAATTTAAACTCGCTCCTAATGTAATTCATGTTCATTTACTGCTTGTATGTGTATAATTGTATATCACCCTTGAAATTTTTACGTTGATATCCATGGCTTGAAAAATCAAGATTTTTCCAACCTTAATCTAAATCCGTTTTCAGAGTTGGATATCCAAGATTATAGTATATAGAGTATATAGTTCAAGTTATAGAGCCTAATTTGTTCATACCACAAAGTATATTGAAAATGAAATTTTGTCATCTATTAAAATTTCATAAAATGGGAGAGCTATAGATCGAATCATGTTAAATTGGTTTTGGATTCTTAATCCTTGTTGAAAAACAAAGAGAATCATATATTATAAGGCCTAATTACTTCCGAAATTGAAAATGGGTCAAAATGGACCCTTAAAACTGAAACAAGGGAATTCTGGGGAAGAAGACAAAGCCTCAGCATCAGCTCGCGCCACGATCGCGCGCGCGAGAATCGCGCGAGCGGCCCGCGCGCGCGAGGCATGCGTCTCTAGGCAGACAGAAGAGTTTATATTTATATAATGAAATTTAGGTAGGTCGCGCGAGCGAGGGTCGCGCGAGGGACCTTTCGCGCGAGGGATCCGCGCGCGCGACCTTGGCTTTTTCAGGCAGACAGAAAAGTGGATATATAAAATGAAAATTAGGCATATCGCGCGAGCGGCCCGCGCAAGCGACCCTTCGCGCGAGCGGCCTGCGCCCGCGACTTTTGGCAGTTTCCAGTTTTGCTTGTTTTGTGATCAGGGACTGTTTGGAATGAAACTTATATACTGTTAGGGTCCTATTTGAGAAATTTATTTAATCAGAACTCTATTGGTTATGTTTGAGATAATTAAAACATTGTATTATGACTTATCAATCCCCGTACGTACATTGTTCCTTTAATTCAGCGATTTACTTTGTGTTTAAGTTCATGTCATTCATGTGGGGTCAGTGGTACATGCATGTTGGTGTTAATCAGTGTGGAAAAGAGTAATGGTCAGTGTGGAAAGAGTATGAGATTGAGATTGAGGTTGCGGTTGTGGTTGTGGTTGAGATTGTGGTTGTGGTTGTGGTTGTGGTTGAGATTGCGGTTGTGGTTGTGGTTGAGATTGCGGTGAGGGTATCTTTGAAATGCGACGGTGGCAAATTTGGACACTCCCTGACGCCCATGGAAGCGTTAAAGTGTGTGACGCCGAACTTGGACATTCCCTGGCACCCATGGTAGTGCTAAAGTGTGGCCTACGGACACTCCCTGATACTTGAGTCTGGATACTGCATGAGGGGTTGCCCCGGTATTTGCATAGCGGTTAGGGTATTCAAAGTGTGAGGCATTGGACACTCCCTGGTACCCCGGACCAAAGTGTGAGGCAAACTGGACACTCCCTGGCGCCCCGTTGCTAAAGTGTGGCTATCTTAGTGTTTCAAAGATACCAGGAGTAAGATAGTGGGTTGTTGTGTCTGTCGAGAGAAAAGAGTTGTCTCATACACGATCATATGCTTTATGAATGAATGACTTTCAATATATTCCTCGTTGGTTTATAAATTAAATTCTCTCTATGTCAAATTATTGATTTTACAAATTGAAAATGGAAAAAGGTAAATGAGTATGTTTTACATTTAAAGTTATGTTTTTAATACTCACCAGCTTCTTGAAGTTGACGACGTTGATGCGTCCTGGACATTCGTGTTCAGGCTTTTCAGGTTACAATCAGGAGGAATCTTATGACTACGCTAACTGAGAATGGCTGCCTTTGGAATGAGAAAACTATTTATTGATTATATGCTTTAAGTTATATGTTTTAAGTTTTAACTGTTTGTTTTGTAAGGATGACTGTAACAGACACTAAGTTATTATTTTATTTTAAGGCAGTTTGTGCCTTAGTTGACCCCGTATCATAAGATGTAATAAGTTAGAAAAATTTTATAAGCCTTGATTGCTCTGCTCTGCTCTGATTATTGTTTATTGTTGTTCGACGTTTGGGACGGAATCGATCCTTCAAACTGTCGCGACCTACGGGTCCATAAAGGAAATTAAACGCTTTCCTTATTTATGCTACGTCGGGGCGTGACAGAGAGGATGTGGAAGATGGCATAGGTCTAGGCGACTTAGCCGCTGACCTAGAGGCTGAGCTAGCACTTGAGCTAGTACTTGAGCTAGCCTTACCTGAAGAGATGGTAGTTGAGGCAGATGCCACTACGCCTGCTTCATCGTCAACCTCTCACGGATATGACGGGGTTGGTCCGTATGACGGGGTTGGTCCGTTCTTGGTGCAGCGATTTTGCCCCGTCGATTCGCTAGATCTCCTGATAGCTGCTTATGGAGACGATTGACTTTCTAGATATGGCCTTGTACATATTAACTAGTTTTGACTATTCGCTCTATCTCTTTTTGCAAACTGTAATTACATGCATTAGAGTGTAGGGCAATGACTCCATTTTTGTAACATTAACTCTTGCATGCGTCCTAACCCATACAGGTAGGGTAGGCACAGATCTGATCATACACGCTTTTTGTATCAACTTGACAAGAAGTTATATATATAATATACTCTTTTGGATATTGTCGTCATTTGAATTGCTTCATAGTACTGTTGCATGCATGTTTCTCATTCTACTATCACTATCATTCATAGAATGGCTGGAGGACTAAGGAGGAACAGGAATTTGATCGAGGGAGCACCTGAGGCTGCCGATCCCACGGGAATATTTGAAGCTTTCATCAGGCGTCTCGAAAGGGTTAGTAATCAGAATGAAAATTGACGAGACCGCCAAACTGGAGACAAATTGCTGGAGAGATTCCGTGCACTAAGGCCCGAGCAGTTTGCGGGTACCGCGGAACCCTGGAAAGCGGAATAGTGGTTAAGATAGATGGACAGCATGTTCGAAGCTGTCCAGTGCAACGAGATGGATAAGAGGAGGTTGGCTACGTTTCAATTGACCGATGCTGCCGCAGATTGGTAGGATTCGATTATAGCTACTATCGGGAATGGAGCTGCATTGGGGATGACGTGGACTGCGTTCAAGGGGAGATTTCTGGAAAAGTACTTCCCGACTACGGAGAGGCACAGAAGAGAGAAGAAATTCATGGATCTGACGCAAGGAACCAAGTCGGTGCAAGAGTACACCACACAGTTCGAGAGACTGTCTCGGTTCGCTCCACACCTGGTTGATACTGAGGAGAAGAAGATCCGTAAGTACAATCAAGGGCTGACACTGCAGATTCGTCGCTTGACTCTCGGCCACCTAGATAAATCGTTTGAAGGACTTGTTGGTTTGGCTACCGACCTGGAAGAGGATGCTCGAGTAAACCGAAAGTAATTTGAATTTCGGCCGCCTCAAAGGGGTAATTTTGGGAATAGACCACCAATGAATCGTACCCAAGGGCAGAAGAGGAATTTTGATGGGAGCAAGAAGACCCATGCTATTACCTATCCGACTCAACCCCGGGTAGGAGAAGGGAGCAACGCTGGGAAATGTTTCAACTGTGGCAACCCTGGTCATTTGGCTCGAGATTGCAAGGCACCAAGGTGTGCTGCTCAGCAAGGGATAGTCTGCTACAACTGTGGTGAACCAGGTCACATCAGCCGGTTCTGCACTGCTCCTAAGCGAGTGACTTATGGACAACTGGGTCAGACCTGCTTGAATGCTGTTATTCCCGATGTCGCCGGATATGATGGAACTGTGTATAAAGAAGGAGATTATGGAGAAGCTCAACCCGATCAGCAAGCAGTGGAAGGTACACTGACTCTGTTTAACTCTCATGTTAAAGTGTTATTTGATATGGGTGCTGCTCTTTCGTTCATATCTGTTAATACAATTCGGAGATTGGGTATCTTACCTCATCGTTTAGAGAGAGCTTTGAAGGCTACATCACCATTAGGAGCTGCAGTCAGATTAGGACACGTGTGCAAGGATTGTCCTCTACAGATAGGAGACTGTGAAATCCCTGCAAGGTTAATCGTCCTATCGATGAAGGAGTTCGACATAATCCTAGGAATGGATTGGCTCTCTCAGAATCAAGTGAAGTTGGATTGTGCGAGGAAGAGAATTACATTCCCCGACAACGAGAATCAACCCTTTGATTTTCAATGTAACCCTTCGGGAGATATGTTCCTCACCAGATGTTTAGCCAACATCAAAGTCGTCAGTACAGAGGTGACAGCTTCATCTATACCTTTAGTCAAGGACTTCGAAGAAGTATTTCAAGATATTTCTGGATTACCACCCGAGAGAAGTATAGAGTTCTGTATTGAGCTTATACCGGGTACCGTACCGATTACCAAGGTTCCCTACAGAATGGCCCCCGCTGAACTATCGGAATTGAAGGAACAAGTTCAAGAGCTTGAGAACCTAGGTTTTGTACGTCCAAGTACATCGCCTTGGGGAGCACCAGTGTTATTCGTGAAGAAGAAGGACGGGACGCTCAGGCTGTGTATCGACTACAGAGAATTAAACCGCGTGACTATCAAGAACAAGTATCCCTTGCCTCGGATTGATGATTTGTTTGATCAACAACAAGGAGCTACGACATTTTCCAAGATAGACCTAAGGTCGGGATATCATCAGTTGAGGGTACGGAAGGAAGATATACCTAAGACTGCGTTTAGAACCCGATATGGTCATTATGAATTTTTGGTGATGCCGTTTGGAATGACGAATGCCCCGGCAGTGTTTATGGATATGATGAACAGAGTGTTCAAGCCTTATTTAGATCAGTTTTTCATCGTCTTTATTGATGATATTTTGATCTATTCTAAGTTAGGAGAAGAACACGAGCAACATCTACGTATTACGATGCAGACGCTTAAGGACCACCAGTTGTATGCCAAATTCAATAAGTGTGAGTTTTGGTTACAAGAAGTGAAATTTTTGGGACACAAGGTGTCATCTCAAGGAATTTTAGTGGATTCATCCAAGACCGATGCTGTGTCAAACTGGGTTAGGCCGAGCAACCCTACAGAAGTTTGGAGTTTTCTTGGACTCGCAGGCTATTACAGGAGATTTGTTGAGGGATTCTCTAAAATAACCGCACCATTGACTGGATTGACGAAGAATAATTTGAAGTTCAAGTGGATAGAGAAGCATGAGTGCGCCTTTCTGGAGTTGAAAGAGAGACTCACTACCACACCGGTACTAGCTATACCCAAGCCTGATGAGAAGTTCACTATCTTTAGTGACGCGTCATATCAAGGACTAGGGTGTGTACTTATGCAAGATGGCAGAGTTATCGCTTATGGATCTAGACAGTTGAAGTCGAATGAGTTGAACTATCCCATTCATGATTTGGAATTGGCGGCAGTGGTATTTGCACTCAAGATTTGGAGACATTATCTCTACGGTGAGAAGTTTGATTTGTTCTCCGATCACAAGAGTTTGAAATATTTGTTCACACGGAAAGAGTTGAACATAAGGCAACGCAGATGGATGGAGCTGATCAAAGATTATGACTTCACGTTAGAATACCACCCCGGTAAAGCTAATGTGGTCGCCGATGCTTTGAGTCGACAGACTCATGAGACGATCGCCACCTTAATGGTTAGAGAGTGGCGAGCGTTGGAGACCTTGGCGGAGTTCGATGTACAGAGTGCTGAAGAAGGAGAAGGACAAATGTTCGGATGTCTCATCCTACAGCCTGTTCTTATCGATCGCATTATTGGAGCTCAGAAAGAAGATGGGAAGTTTCAAGCCTGGTTCGTGAAGATGTCAGAAAAAGACCCGACAGAATGGAAAGTGGGAATTGATGGAGGATATCGGTGCAGAAATAGATTATGTGTGCCAGATTGTGGTGAGCTAAGGAGGGATATTATGGAAAAAGCACTTAAGTCAAGATATACAGTTCACCCGGGAGGAACCAAGATGTATAAGGATTTGAAGAGAAATTTCTGGTGGGAAGGCATGAAGAAGGACGTGGCCGAGTTTGTACCCAAGTGTTTGACGTGTCAGCAAGTCAAAGCTGAACATCAGAGACCGGCAGGATTGTTGCAACCACTACCTATTCCTGGTTGGAAGTGGGAGCACATCACGATGGATTTTATAGTAGGATTGCCTTGATCGCAGCAGAATCATGACGCTATTTGGGTAATTGTGGATTGATTGACGAAGTCTGCTCATTTCATTGCTTATAGTATGACATACCCGGTAGAGAAGATGAGTCGGATGTACATACAATAAGTGGTGCGGCTTCACGGTGCACCTGTGTCGATTGTGTCAGACCGTGACGCACATTTTACTTCTGGATTTTGGGAAAGTCTGCAAGAAGCTATAGGAACTTCGCTCAAGATGAGTACGACTTTTCACTCTCAGACAGACGGACAGACTGAGCGTGTTAATCAGATCATGGAGGATATGCTTAGGGCTTGTGTGATCGATTTTGAAGAATCTTGGGAGACACACTTGCCGTTGGTTGAATTTGCCTATAACAACAGTTATCACACGAGTATCGGGATGGCTCCATTCGAAGCATTGTACGGACGACCATGCCGTTCTCCTTTGTGTTGGGCAGAGGTTGGTGACACGGAGTTGTTGGGACCAGATTTGGTTAGAGAAACCAACGAGAAGATTTCTTTGGTCAAGGAAAGAATGAGGACCGCTCAGAGCCGGTATAAGAGTTATGCTGATCGACGCTGAAAAGATTTGGAATTCAGTGTTGGAGATCACGTACTCCTTAAGGTTTCCCCGACCCGAGGAGTGGTCCGTTTTGGCCTCAAGAGAGGGAAGTTAGCCCCTCGTTTCATCGGACCGTTCGAGATTTTAGAACGTGTCGGGAAAGTGGCCTATCGAATGGCCCTACCACCGAAGATGTCTGGGGTTCACAATGTATTCCACGTAAGTATGTTGAGGAAGTACATACGTGACCCCTCACACGTGGTTAATTATGACGATATTGAGACGAGTCATAACGTTTCTTACAAGGAGAGACCTGTGAAGATTCTAGATCAGAGTATCAAGAAGTTGAGGAATAAGGACATTCCGTTGGTCAAAAGTTCAGTGGAATCACCATGATGAGAACGAAGCCTCGTGGGAAGTGGAAGCTGATATGAGGAAGAAGTACCCGGAGTTGTTTCAGGACTAGTTAGTCTTGATTTCGGGGACGAAATCCTGTTTAAGGGAGGAAGGATGTAACAACCTGCATTTGCATTTAATTTTAATCTGACATTTCCATAATTAATCTGTATTTTCATTGTCATATTCTTAATCAATGTGTATTGCCCGCTTTTATTTCAATTACAAATCCTTATGTTCTAGAACATTGTTATTTATATCATTTCATATTAAAATTCTTTTGGGGTCAAATTGCAATTTCTGTAAAGTTAGTAATGTCCGTGTGGATTTCAAAATCTGTATTCCAAAGACGGTGGAAATATTTCCTTTTGACTCAAACAGTATTTTTATAAAACCAGAAAATCATTTCCTTAGTTAAAATGAATTTTCTGTATTTTTATGACGAACACCGCGTCACGAAAATACCAGTTTATGTGCAAAACTGTCCACGCTACATTAAAATTTCACAGATTTTGGGATTTGACGTAAAGATAGAAATGACATATACATTACTTACCATTTATGGCAAGTGATCATTGACATGTGCCTTGTTTGGCAAACTAATCCATGTGTGTGTTATTTTTGTGCCAAAAGCCAAATTACCAAACAACATTGCTAGATTGACCCCTATGAGCCTACACTTGACCCTTGGCTTTACAAAAGAGCTCTTATAATCTGTGGAGTTTCAGTGTATATACGTATGTATAATCCTTTCTTGAACTATGGTTCTCTTATAATTAGTAGTTACTAATTAATTTAGTTGTAGAGTGAAATTTACAACTCACAACTTGGAGCCCAAGAATTTGAGTTCTATATAACTCTCATCTCATTACACTCATTCTGCACAATACAAACACAAAGAGAAAAGAGAGAGTTTGAGTGTTCATACAGAATTTTTATATAGAGAGTTTGAGTGTTCGTGGGAAAGCCGATCTAATGAAAGCAAACTTCTGGATTTCTGATATGGAGAAAATCTTCAGGGTGTTACCATGTATAGAGGAGCAGAAAGTTTTATTTGCCGCTGATACGTTAAAAGATGAGGCACAATATTGGTGGTGAACTAAGCTGGGCTCGAGTCAACTGACTACATGGGATCATTTTCTGAAGATATTTAACAAACAATACTTTCCAGAATTGTTTGGGGATCAAAAGGCTCAAGAGTTTATGGAGTTGGTGCAAGGGGGAAAGTCGGTTCATGAATATTCAATACAATTTACGAGTTTGGGAAGGTTTGCAGGGGATATGATAACCAGTGAAAAAGTAAAAGCAAGGAAATTTGTGGCGGGGCTTCGAAGTGAATCCGGGGACGAGTGACTCTGTTCCGACTAGAGACATTTGCAAAAGTGCTGGATATTGCCTCTATAGCTAAAAAAGACTTTGGGTATCTTCCAACATGCCACCACCACCAAGTCAACAAAGTAAAAGAGCGGGACCGAGTCATTTCAGTGGCCAGGGAAGTGCGAAAAGGCAGAGTTCAGGCTCGTCGGCTAGCAGCGGTAGTAGTTTTGGTGGGAACAAGTCGAGGTGTCAGACTTGGCAAAAATTTTAATAGGGACGATGTAATCAACTCCCAAATTTGAACACATGTAATCTTTGCCGATAACCAGGGCATATTTCAAGAAATTGCCCGAACCAGAACTTGGATATGAGGGGCCGATGTTTTATTTGTAAGGAGTTGGGACACCAAGCTAGAGATTGTTCGACCAAGCGTCAAGGAGCTTCAGGCTCAGGTTTTTCCGCAGCTAGTGTCATAACACCAAGACCTACTCAGCAACCTCCGAGGAGGGAACAGCGGGAGCCGAGATCATTTCAGCTCAGGCCGAGAGAGACTACTTCTGCCGATACTGTTGTCTCAGGTATGGTTCTCATTTTCTCACACCTAGCAAATGTACTTGTTGATTCGGGATCCACACATTCGTTCGTATCACACTACTTTGCTAAACATTTAGATAAACCACTAGAATTCCTAGATTATGATTTATCTATTGCGATACCATTGGGAGCTCCGTTGGTTAGTTCGGGTGCATTTAGAGGATGTGGAATAAATATTAATGGTAAGGGATTAACCGTCAATTTAGTGCCGTTAGTGATCCAACACTTTGATGTCATATTGGGTATGGATTAGTTAGCAGCTAATCACACGATTATTGAGTATAATAATAAAGGGATGGTATTTCGTATCCCGAATCAAGACGTATTTTATTTCTAAGGTAGGGGTGTCGTGTCACCGCCATATATTGTGTCAGCTATTGAAGCATGTCGGTTGTTAAAGAAGGGTTGTCGTGGATTTCTATGTAGTATTCTTGATACTAGGGGTGCCAATCTTAAACTTGAAGATATCCCGATAGTTAGAGAATTTTCGGATGTATTCCCAGAGGAGTTGCCTAGTGTATTGATTGAGCGAGAGATTAAGTTTGGTATTGATGTTATGCCGGGGACACAACCTATTTCACGAGCACCATATCGAATGGCACCAGTTGAGTTGAAAGAGCTAAAGATTCAATTTCAAGAGTTATGAGATAAGGGTTTTATTCGACCTAGTGTGTCTCCGTGGGGTGCACTGGTGTTATTTGTGAAGAAGAAGGATGGTACAATGCGGATGTGTATTGACTATCAGGGGATTAACAAAGTAACGACTAAGAATAAATATCCGTTGCCATATATCGACAATCAATTTGATTAGCTTCAAGAGGCTCAGATGTTTTCAAAGATTGTCTTGAGGTCTGGGTATCACCAACTGAAAGTTAAAGCAGATGATGTAGAGAAGACAGCCTTTAGGACCCGATACAGACACAATGAATTCCTAGTGATGGCATTTGGGTTACTAATGCACCAGCTGCCTTTATGGACTTAATGAATTGTGTTTTTAAATCTTATTTAGATGAGTTTGTGATAATATTTATTGATGGCATTCTGATTTATTCCAAGAGTCCGGAAGAGCACGAGCATCACTTGAGATTAGTCTTGCAACAACTTCGGGAGAAATAGTAATTTGGGAAGTTGAAGAAAAGCGAATTTTGTCTTACAAGTGCCACTTTTCTAGGGCACGTGATCTCCAAGAAGGGTATTTCTGTAAACCCATAGAAGATAGAAGCTGTGATGAATTGGTCAAGGTCGACTAATGTATCAGAAATTTGAAGTTTCTTGGGGTTAGCCGGATATTATAGAAGATTTATCAATGACTTTTCCAGAATCGCAACTCCGATGACAAGGTTGATAAGAAAGGATGTACCATTCGAATGGAGCAAGGAATGTGAAAATTGTTTCCTAGCATTGAAAGAAAAGTTGACAACAACATCAATACTTACAATTCCAACAAGTATCAAAAATTTCAAAATTTATACTGATGCTTCCCATCAAGGTTTGGGATGTGTGCTAACATAAGACGATAAGGTGATAACCTATGCTTCACGATAGCTAAGACCTCACGAAAAGAACTATCTGACACATGATTTGGAATTAGCGGCAGTAACCTTCGCTTTGAAGATTTGGAAACATTATTTATATGGGGAGACATGTGAAATCTTCACTGATCATAAAAGTTTGAAGTAGTTATTCACATAGAGGGAGCTCAATATGAGACAAAAAAGATTGTTGGAACTAATGAAAGATTATGATTTAAAAATTTAGTATCACCCGGGGAAGGCCAATGTAGTTGCCGATGCCTTGAGTCGAAAGTCATCAGAAAACTTAACCTATATCTTGACTGGACAAGAAAAGTTGGTGAAAGAATTTGAACAATTGAACCTTAAAGTAATTCCTAGAGTTAAGGTTGGTTTAATGGCTGCAATCGTGGCATAGCCGAGTCTTACTGGTGAAGTAAAGTCTAATCAGCTCTTGGATCCAGATTTCAAGAAGATTGTGGAAGAATTACCTAAGGGTAGAAGGCTGGAGTTTAGCTTTTAAGATGGTGTTCTGAGATACATTAATCGATTATGTGTTCCTAAGGTTGGAAATTTGAGAGATAGAGTTATGGAAGAAGCTCATAATACCAGATATTCAGTACATCCGAGTAGCACCAAAATGTACAGAGACCTACGAGAGATTTATTGGTGGAGTGGTACGAAGCGAGAGGTAGCGGATTTGTTGCTAAATATATGACTTGCCAAATGGTAAAAATGGAACATCAATGACCTGGGGGAGAACTACATCCTTTAGAGATACCAGAGTGGAAGTGGGAGCATATCACGATGGACTTTGTCTCGGGATTTCCAAAATCTCAAAAGTCGAATGATAATGTTTGCCGTAATTTGCGCGGGCGTGCCAAAGCCAAACGGGCTCGGTGTGTGTGTGTGCAAACTAATTTCCTAAACGCTTGTGTGAGTGATACACAAGGCTTTATGAATCTGACTTCTAAACAGTGATTGTGTGCAGTGAGTAGGAAAGTACCCTTACCATAAATCCCTTGGCAGTACTGAAGCGCACAAGCCAAATAGTGCAAGTGTTTACTGTGTAAACAAATCACAAATGATTAAAAAAATGTAGATTTTATTAAGTGTTTGGAAAAATAACCAAATCCAAAGAACGAGATCAGAACAGACTCTGATTGTCTAGAAGAATGAAAAGAAATAACAAAAAGGGCAGACCTATTTGCTATGGAAAAAGTGAGATCTCAAAGGTGTAGATGCCTTGAATGCAGTGTATTGAATGCTATAGAAAGCTGAGACGCAGGGTCAGGTTTGAATGCTGTGTATCGAGATGACACAGAGTCCTCTGCACGGTTGGCCTGCCTCCATATTTATAGCAGCCTTTGGGAATTCTGATTAGGAAAGGACTCATTGGCTTGCGCCTTAAGCAGTTCTGATTGATCGGTCGATTAATAGTGGCAGAATCTTTCCTAATCTCCAACTCTTGCCTTATCTTTGTCTTGATTGAATCAATCCCAATATTTCAGGGATTGGCCTTCCAAATCCAGCTGGACGTGATTAGATGCCTTTCTGAAATGGACTCTGCTTCCTTAATAATCCAGACGACGTCATCACTACAACTATGAGCAACACTGCCTTCCCCTGCTCATCCATCGGGCTCATCAATTATTTCTTTAGTTAAATCGGGCTCATATAAGCCCGTCTGTTGTATTTCTGTCTTCCATGCCCGATGGCCTCTTCTTGAATGCCTATAGCCAATCGGGCTCACACAATCGTCTTTTACCATTTTTACCAGATGTGGTGTCCGATTGTCTTGCTTGCTGCTCTTACCCTCCATCAGGCTTGCCCTGACGCTAGGTTATATTCCTTCTACGTCCGATAAGCTTGGTCCAAGTTTAGCCTCCCAATTGGGCTTCATTATTAGCTATAATCCGACTGTACACCACCCACTTCATTAATCGGACTTCACCGTTTAAATCACTAGCCTTGTCTCCTTGAACCACGTGACATTTACCTCTTGAGCCCGATGGGGTTTTACAGTTCTTGGGCCGGCATGTCCATTCCAGTAATTCACTCGGGCTAAAAAACCTTTGGCTGTTTTTGGGTATAAACAATTGCCCCCCAAAAAGGTCATATCAAACATCTCGCCTCGATTGATGTGACATTTTGAATTTAAATATGCCATATGTCATCCATACAGAGACTTGTCAGATCTAGGGAATCCCACCAGTCACTCCTCATTAAATGCGGCGTGTATACAGTTGCTAGATTTTTCAAAAATCTCTTTACCTTCTCATTTGCGTCTTTTTTTTCTCTCTCTAGGATCCCAAACTCCCAGAGCTTCTTTCTCTAGAACTCCATCATCTCCGGCGAAGCTAATTTGCATCCCTACCTACTGCAATGGCCCCAAAACTACTCCGGCAGCCACCTCTAAAGGCAAGAAAACCTTCGTGGATGCTCCGCCGCCCCAAAACCGCTGCAGAGAGGTCAGGGCCTTGGCCAAAAACCATGCCGCAGAGATCTCTATCGACAGTTTTCTTCCTTACAGTGCTACTGGTGGCTCACCAGTGGCACCTGGCCTTGGTACAGCGTTCCGTAGCAATCCTCCAGCGGCGTTCAGCCCCTACTTCCCGCCGGTAGAAAATGCAATTGGAGCAAAGTTTGGACAACATCACACCCAATCAGGGGTTGGCCCACCCCAGCTGCTGACTAGGACAAGTGGGTGACAAGAGTTTTAGCCCAAGGATGATCTACGGAAGAGAACGGGCATCCATGATGCCATAATGCTCAGCCGGTCCAAGCTGGAGACAGACCGGCCTCTCTTTTTCTCAACTCTTCTTTACTGGTCGGCCTCAATAAATGGGTTTCTTTTCCGTTGCGGCCCTATGGAACCCACTGTCAAGGATGTGAGCTACCTGCTCGGTCTCCACCCTCACGGATAAGAAGTGGTCCCGGGCTTAGATGTTGGAACGGCCAGCTTTACCTACCCCCAACAGGAATCTATAAGAGATGGGGCCATTTCCTATAGACCGATCACATCCTTTGGAGACTTCTTGACAACCTGCATAGGTGTTGACGAGACCGAAGTTTCCGACGCTGAGTACACAGCCTTTCTGATACACTGGCTGAACAAATACCTCTTCTACTTAGCTAGTCAAGCCATCACCAAGGAGTACACTACTCCAGCCTTGGCCCTTGTTGTTGGGGATCCCTTAACCCTAGCCACACTGGTCTGGGCTCACCTTATTTGTGGAGTGACTGACTTCATGCATTCGGGCTTCAGTGCTGGAGGCAGCCCAATTTGGATTCTTCAGGTCTGGCTCTATTCTCACTTCCAGCAATTCAGATCGGCCGATCGCCAATTATCGGTCGTTCCTATTTTCACTATCCAACTCATGGACATTGTTCCTTCTTCCCACTCATTTGAGGAGTGATTTTCTTTTTTCTATGAGGGATGTGCCAACCGGGCCATCCCTCTCTTCCAACCCTTATCTTCTACTCACTTTTCCACATTCCTCCAACTTCCACATAACCCTTCCAACTGGGGACTGGGCACCCAGACTACATATAATGAAATTTTCTCTAGTTACTTAGTAGCTAGAGACATAATTTTCAGCCCGAGTATTCCCTCTGCCAACAACAAGTGCGGGGTGGAGTACTACTTCGCTCCACTCTATGCTCGTCAACTCGGGTTTTCTCAGCTCATGCCCATTCTACCAGCCATTACCGTAAACGTGGACTGGGTTGAATGTGGCCTAATTGTTAATGATGGATAAGTGAAGAAAATAAAGGAGAGGTCAGACAAGTTGAAGGTCGCCTTCAAATTCACACCATTCTCAGGCCACCCAGTTGTGACCGATGAATTTGAAAAGTGGTGGTCTGATCAAGCTGCCAAGATTTTTACAGGCACTGCCATAGAGGCCCTACTTCAATTTATCGTGTCAACGGCCATAGAGGCCGATGTCCCTATTGCTACAACGGCGCCGAGCCAATGGAAGCAAATAGCAAAGAGGCTGGCTTGTAAACTAGCACTTGGTCAGGGACAGAAGAAAAAACAAAAACAAGCCTTGGTCTCCTCTACTCAAGTACTATCACTTTTCTGTGTTTTATCTAATCCTTATTCAATTAGATCTTTCATCCTTCTAACCCTTTTCTCTTATTTCAGCTTGTTGATGAGGATCTTGGAGAAGACGTTCCACTGGCCGGGTAGGGTTCTCCATCAACAACAGTTTTACCCTCTCAACCTCTTTCGGCCGATCTTCCTTTCTCTCCTTCCCAGCAGGCAGCCTATCTTGAACGGGTTGCCAAGAGAGTAATGCCTCTCCACATCCTTTCACCCTTGACTCCTTCAGACGGGGAGGAGGACGCTTGTTGGAGGATCAATGCCCGAACTAGTTGTACTATCTTCCAGCAGCGAAGACCTTTCAATGGGCAATGCGGCTAGGGGAACAGTTGGAGAAGAGGAAGTAGAGTAGGTGACCCCATCTATGGTTGAAACCCCTTCCGACCAGGCTGGAGCTACCGCAGCCACGAGATCGGCCTCTGAGCCAATGGAGGGACCTGTTGAGACCAATCCTTCATCTACTCTTGAAGGTCCTACAGCTTCAAATGTGGAGGATAGGGCCATGGCTGAAGCCTCGGGCTCTACGCTGGGTGTTCAAACTTCATCAAATGAAGGCATTGTTGGTCCAATGGTGGAAACCATTACCTCTCCCTCTCCTAAACCCAGTCAGCAGGCATCTCAACCATCCACTTCTCAACCAAGTGGTAAGGCCGACGTTCATCAAGAGATCTCAGCCTCACTATCCTCTCATGCCCAGGTATTGTAGCCTCACTTTTTAATTTCATTCATGGATACTTTATCCTCTTTTAACCCCCAATGTTTTGAACAGGCCATTCCCATAGGTCCTGAGCCATACATACCCTTTGATGACTTCTTTAGTGGCCTGGACCTAAGTGCATTCGACCTGGGTCCTCTTGAGCCTGAACCTGTGTCTCCTTTGAGCATTCAACAGTCAAAAGACCTCCTTCTTGGGCTGGCTGATCAGGACCTTCCCAGCCTTCCACCTGCTGCTGACCTAGACGTCGCCTTGAATGCACTCTTGACCGATCATTCTTCAATAGATGGACAACTCCTACTAATATGAGAAATACAAGAAAGACTCCCTAGTTGCCGTCTCTTGGAGCGATAGGCATCGTCGGTTCAAGCTGAGGCCGAAATTCATCTTGGTGCCCATCAGAAGGCCGCGCAGTTCCTCTAGACTGCAAAAACCAAGTATAAAGCTGGGAAGGCCTCTCGGGTTCAAGTGATTGCCCAAAATGCCTGGCTGCAGAATCGCATTACAACACTCAAAGTCCAGCTAGTACAATGCGAGGCTGAGGTGGTGGCTAATGATGCGACTTCGGTGAAGATCGACGAAGTCCTGACCCAACTCGTTGGAGATGCCCAGAAATGCAGTGAGCAACTACAGGCCAGCATTCCCCTCTCTCGGTCTTGGACTCAAATGTTGGAAAAAGCCAAACAAGACTGAGCTACAGCAGCAAAGACTTGGGAGGACCAGAAGGCCAAGCTTAGGAATTTTGGGACGGCCTAGAGGTCGACTCCTTTTTGATACTTGTATATTTTTTTCTTTTTAATTATTTATTCATCTTGTAAGTAAGTTGTGCTCAGCCTTATCAATACAATGATGATTTTACTCAAACTTCCATCTCAGGCTCATAATTAAATGGTTCGTACTCTAGGTCAGGGTTTGGTTTGTATTCAAGATCAATGGTCTCCTACAACGTAGGATAATAGGATTTCAAATACTGACCATTAATTAACCTAACATGCACTGTTCCATCCATATCACACAGCCTATACGCTCCACCTCTCTTGACCTAGTGAACAATGAATGCACCTTCCCAAATGACCGACCATTTGCTGTATCGATTATCCTTATCTTCGATTGGCCAAACGGCCTTCCTGACCAAGTCTTCTATGCAAAAAGACTTCTCCTTCACCCTCTTATTATACGCATGGGCAGCCCGTGGCTTTTGTACCTTTAATGAATCCAAGACCGCCAATCTTGTTTCATCAAGCCCTTCTAACTCAGCTATCATAGCCTCTGTGTACTCAGCGGACTCAAGTTAATTTTGTAACGCCCTTCTAGCCGATCGGACTGTAACCTCCATCGCCAACATAGCATCATGCCCGTAGGTTAGCATGAATGGTGTAATCCCTGTACTGGACCTTTTAGAAGTCCGATTAGCCCATAATGCCTCGGACAGTAACTTGTCCTACTCTCTTGGATTTTCATCTATCATTTTCTCAATGATCCTCTTGAGGATCTTGTTTGTTGGCCCAAGCATTGTATAGAGTGGAGTTGAGGATCTTAATTCTCCTACTTTTTTGCGAAGGCTATTGTTCTGTGCCCATAAACACGGATCCCTGATCGACCGTTATGGTTTCTGGAAAGCCAAAATGGTGAATTATGTGTTCTTCAATGAATTTGATCACCGTTGCTTGTGTCACCATTCTGCACGGTATGGCTTTGGCCCACTTAGTAAAGTAGTCCTTAGCTACTATTATGAAGCAATGCTGGCTCGATGAAGGTAGAAGAACCTTGCCAATCAAATCCAAGGCCCATCCTTTGAACGGCCATGGCTTGATTATAGGTTGAAGTTCTTTGGCAGATACTCTTTGAATCGGACCATGCTTCTGGCAAGCCTGACATCCTCTAGCATAGTTGATGCAATCCCTCAGCATGCCTGGCCAGTAATAATTATACCTTCTGAGGAGCCATTTCATCTTTGTCCCGGCCTGATGAGCTCCATAAATCCCTTCATAGACTTCAGTCATTACCCTCTTGGCTTATTTCTTCCCGAGGCACTCTAGGATTACATCATCCCCGATGGGTTTTTTAAACAATTCCCCATCCAGTACCACGAATCAGACTGCGAATAATCTAACTTTTCGGTCTACCCTGACATTTAGGTGCTGTAAATATCCAATGATTGGGATTCTGTAATCATCATCCTCCATCAAGACTAAATTGGTTGTAGTGTACCAACCTCTCTTTGCCACAGACGGCATTGATCGGACTTGTATCGTGATAGCTTTATCCTTTAGGGTTGTTTTAGCTGTCGAGGTCGAACCCCTTTTTGCTAACTTATCGGCCTCTGTATTTATTGACCTAGGGATATAGCTCACACTTATATCATCAAATGAATCCATGAGTTGAATGGACACTGAGTGAAATAGGCATAGCTCCCAACTCTTAATTTGGAATTCACCTAATATCTATCTGATTACCAGCCCTGAGTCTCCTTTGATATGGATAGATGATGCCCCCATTTCAAGGAGTATCTCAAGTTTGATAATAAGGGCTTCGTATTCGGCCTTATTGTTTATACATTTGAAATCGAGCTGAAGTGACATATTCATCTTTTTATATTTGGGCGATACAATGATCACCCCTGCCCCAGCACCTTCTGCAATCTTCGAACCATCAAAAAACAACGTCCATGGGACTATGGATGTATTTAATACTTTTGGTGCTGGTGACAGATCTCCCAGATCAGTAGGATCTGGGTGATCGGCCAGGAAATTGGCTATGGCTTGGCCTTTAACCGATTGCTGTGATCGGTATTGAACGGAAAATTCCATCAAGGCCAAGGTCCATTTTCCAATTCGGCCTCTCATAATTGGTCTTGACAACATGTATTTTATCACATCAGTTTGAAATGTAATGTAAGTAGAAATAGGAAGCATATATATTCTTAACTTCTGAGATGAAAAATACAGTGCCAAACATAACTTTTCGATCGGCGCATAACATTGCTCGATTGGAGTCAAAATTTTACTTAAGTAATAAATGGCATGCTCATTCCCTTGCTCATTATCTTGAGTTAACATACTTCCTTGAGCAGTCAGAGGCCGATATATACAACTTAAGGCACCTACCCTTCTTAGGTGGCATCAACACTAGGGGTGTAGACAAGTATTGCTTTATACCTTCAAAGGCCTTCTGGTAGTTTCTTTCCACTTAAATTCTTCATTGGTCTTGATTTTCAAAAGTGAGTCCATACCTGAGTCTTTCCTGCACAGTTGGATATGAACCTTCTGAGGAAATTGATCTGCCCGAGGACCCTTTTGCAATTCTTTCTTGTTGGCTGGGGGCTTTGCTGCTTGAATAGCCCGAGCCTTATTCTGGTCATCTTTATCCCTCTCTGGTGCACTAGGAAACCTAATAAATTCCCTGCTAAGACGTTGAACGCACATTTGAGGGGGTTCATCTTTAGCTTGTGAGCCCGCATTCTTTTAAATGCCTTTTCTAAGTCCCTCAAATGATCAGCATTATTGCCAGATTTTACCACCATATCATCAATGTAGACCTCCATGAGATGTCCGATCATGTTATGGAAGATTGAATTCATCGCCCGCTGATATGTGGCTCCCACATTCTTTAATCCGAAAGGCATGACAACCCATTCGAAGGTTCCGATTACCCCAGGGCACCGAAAAGTTGTCTTTGGGACATCTTCCTCGGCGATGTAGATTTGGTTATACCCTGAATCCGTCTATAAAGGACAGAATTTTGTGCTTAGCGGCCGAATCAATCAACTGATCGGCCATGGGAATGGGATATTCATCTTTTGGGGTAGCTAGGTTTAAGTTTCTGAAGTCAATGTAGACCCTGAGCTTCCCATTTTTCTTGACTACCGAGACTACATTAAAGACCCATTCTACGTATTGGGGAGTCCGAATAAAGCTAGCGCCCAGTAGTCTTTCAATCTCTTCCTTCACTTTCAGAGTAACTTCCGGTGACATCCGCCGAGGTAGCTGCTTGAACGATCTGAACCCTGATTTAATTGGCAATTGGTGTTCCACTAGTTCCCTAGACAGCCCTGGCATCTCGTCATAATCCCAGGTAAAATAATCCTTGTACTTGTGTAAGAGTGCAATCAACTCGGCCTGATACTATGGCTCGAGCATCTGACTCACATAAGTAGGCTTGTGCTCTCCTTCTCTACCTAGGTTGACTTCCAAGAAGGGATCCTATACATCAGCCTTCAAATCATCCAACTTAGCAGTAGCCGTTTCCAACTCATTCATTTGGATCTCTTCCTTTCTTGGGCTTCCTCTTCATAGATACAATCAACCAGATTGATCATAACATCGATTGGGTCGATTTCTAATCTTCTATTAGCCAGATATGCACACCATCTGGCCATGTTGGCCCTTAGGGCCAGTTGTCTCCATTCTTCAACGGGTTGTAATTCCATTGACATCTTCTTGTTCAATAATCTCTATCGGCCTTGACTCCTCTGTCCCACTAAGGTTTTGGTAATGTGACTTTATGTCTGATGGAATTCTCTTAAGGAATGTGGCAGTATTTGGCCTGCCCATCTTGCCACATCCTAGTAACTTGACTGGCCCAATGTCATCTTCATACGAGACAGCATAGGTAGTTTGCACACAAGCTACAAAGGGCTTCGTATCTTCTACAATCACCTCGACCTCATCACCTCTCCAGAAAATTAGCAACTGATAGAGGGTAGTAGGGATACAGTAGTTAGGGTGAATCCAGTCTCGGCCTAGTAATGCATTATAAGCGGCCGATGTTTCCACGATGAAGAAAGCAGTCATAACCGTTTTACTACCAACGGTCAGCTCCAGGGGTAGGATACCCTTGGTTCTTGATGGCATCCTTGTGAAGCTTTGAACATTCATTTCAATCGAAATTAGTTCTGACTCAGGCTTCTGAAGGATTCTCAACATTATCTGGGGCATAATGTTGATGGTAGATCCTCCATCAATGAGGATTCTATTTATCGGGATTCTTTCAATATGTCCTCTCATATATAGCAGCTTTAGATGTTGGGATATCTGATAAGTAGGTTTCTCAAAAACAACATTAACAGGTCCTACAAGCTTCAGCCCCTCTTCAGTTTGATGTCCTTTCGGCCTTAAAATTGTGATCTTAGGCCGATCTGACTGTACATCGGTGGCGTCCACATTCTTGCTTGTGGCCTCGACCACGTTGGGTTTAACGGTCTCTTCTATGTTCCAAAATATGTCTTCTATCGTGGCCAACTCTTTAGTCAAGCCCTCCATTACATCTCCTTCTATGGTCGAAGGCTATTCTGGCTTAGCCATAAAAGACATGGGCAGAGTAAAAACCATGTTAGAAGATAAACTTATAAGGATGGTTCCAAATTGAATTGGCGTAGCGTCCGAATCTGAAAAGTCATCATCGGTGTCCATGTCCATCTTGTCTGATTCGAGGTTACACCCCTCCTGTAGCTTCTCCCGCCTAAAGATTTCCTTCAAGCGTTCAGTAGCGTGCATCTCTCCCTTACCAGCTTTCTTGTCAAAACTAGTTCTATCCCAACTGAGAGTTCTTGGGCGTTGAGCTCCAATGATGCACCGGGTTTAGGAGGGCTATGAGTTCGATTCTTCCAATACTGACGTTCCCTTTCAGCTTACCTCGCACGTTGATATCTCCTTTTTTGAGACTTGTTGTACTGGGGCTGCATTGGGAATTTAGGATGTTCAGCCTGATGCCACCTCTCGTCTACTGTTCTGGGTGGCAATACCATCCTTGGGCCCATGTTTGAGGTCAATGTCATTGCTAACATCCTTGGCTCTGGGAATGTCTAGCTGTACCTTGCCCCCAATCAGCCTAAGTCTCTTAGGCTGGTCTGTGGAGCAAGGGATTGTTTTGGCTACCATTCGGGCTTCAGCTGCCCATGCTTGGGCAGCGAAAGCCTCTCGTGTATAGACCTTCTCGGGCTTGGTTCCCGATGTTCATTGACTCTGGGCCTCTTACTCGGGCTAGAGGCCTCCCTCTTGATATCAGCCTTACACCATGGGCAAAGGCCTTGTTCAATAAGCCCCAGTTGGTGTCGTAGGTATGCAATCAAGCTGTCAGTGGTGGACCTGGCCATTTCCACTTTGGCCTTGCGTTCGTTTTCTTTGTGCTCCAGGTAGGTTCTTTGGAGCTCATGTATTGTCATCTTCGGCCCATTAGTGGCTGAATTGGCGATTTGTTTTCCTTCTCCCTACTTTGGCAGCTCTTCCCTCTCGGTCAAGTCCACTTTCGGCCTTAGTCTTGTCAGCTTGGTTAAATCGTGCATAACCATATTGGTGCCAGTAATTTGGGGAAACAGATTCGCATCAATCCCCATAGCCTTGTCCAAGAACTTGAAAATTCCTTTCTCTACGTTCTCCTATATAACATTACGAAAAACAACACAATTATTAGTAGAGTGTTTCCAGGAATTATGCCATTTGCAGTATTCTTTATTTTTTTAGGTCATTGGCCTTCGGGATCCGATGACCTTCATTCAGCTTGATCACTTTATCAGCCAATAAGGCAACGAATATTTGATCAGCCATAGTGATATCAAAAGTGTAAGTCTTCCCCACCTCAAACGCCATCCTCTTTGCAGCGACGTTGTTATTGACAGCTTGTTCAAAGCGTTACATATAATCGGTCGCTTGCAGACTAACTCGACCATATCACTTTGTGTTTCGAGGTCATAATCCACTAGGTGGACCTCGTAATTAGGGTCTTTATAGTAAGTGCCCTTGGACGAGTTTTTCTTCTCCTACTTGTCCAGAAGGATGCGCTCATAACGAGTGGCCCGTGTGGCTAGCTCGAATAGATCACGGAAGTCAGTTCTTTCAAACCTCTTATAAAGTTCAAAGGACATGCCTTCTATAGCCATTATCACGTACTCTTCCTCGGGCAAAACTATCTTGCACCAATACTTTGCCTTGCGGAATCGGGCTATATAGGTTTTGAAGGTCTCTCCTACTAGCTATAACATCCTGGATAGATCTGCCAGTGAAGTCTCGAGCTCAATCTTGTAGAACTGTCCGTGGAACAACTCTTCCATCCCCTACCAATTTTGTATGAAGTTTGCAGGAAGATTGACATACCATAAAAATTCTATGCCCGTTAGTGAGTTTGGAACAACCTCAGCTTTAGTGGGTCACTGCTACCCACATGGCCATATTGAATGATAAAAAATGGCCAATATGTTCTACCGAAGACTGTTCACTCTCCCCAGAGAATAGAGTGAAATTTGGGACTTTGTACTCTTGGGAAAATATGACCTGGACGATTTTGGGCAGATACAGCCATCTATAAGTCGGTCTCTCCATCCTTCTCATGAATGGCCCATACTCTTCATGGATGGCCGCTACCAGCTCCTCCCTATTGATGGGTTGTGGAGCTACGGGCTGAGCTACCCCCTGTGGGGGTAGCAACGGAGGTGGTAGCTGTTGTTGATTATTATTAATCTGATGGGTCCAAAACCCACCATTGTTTCTTTGCCACCCAGCAGTGTGGACTTGGGGTGGTGTGTGGCCGATTGGATCTCCATTACGGCCATTTGGTCGAACAAAGACCGGTATCGCCGATCCATTGGGATCGGTGACAATCGAGCCACTAGCCTGTCCGATCTGTGATTCAGACTGCCTTCTTGAAACATTATTCTCCCTAAGGTTTGGGCAAACATAGGGTGGATCCTTCGGCTTATTGGACTAAAGCGATGTGCCAGAGCCTGATCCGGTGATCTGCTCGTTGCTACCCTTGGTTTTATAGGTATTTATGAGCTTGCTTATCATTTTCGTTAGGTGATCTAGCTTTACGTGTGTGGTCCTAGCTGCCATGACAAGGTCAGCTTGACCTTGATGTATCTCGGCCGTTTGGCCGATTAGATCTCTGAAATTGCTCATTGATCCTATCAAGGTATTGTAGTCTTGCCTCATAGACTCGATGTTCATTCTCAGGACTTCAGAAATTCCCCCTAGAGTTACACTGCCATCCTACGGGGAATGGCCGGCACTCTCTTCAACTGATGGGTCAACGGTAGAATCGTCATGTCCGTTTTTCCCTATCTGCTTATCCTTCTTTGGAGGCATGACTTGACACTATGTGTCTCACCGGGCGTGCCAAAAATGTTTGCTATAATTTGCACAGGCGTACCAGAGCCAAACAGGCTCGGTGTGTGTGTGCAAACTAATTTCCTAAACGCTCGTGTGAGTGATACACAAGGCTTTATGAATCTGACTTCTAAATAGTGATTGTGTACAGTGAGTAGGAAAGGACCCTCACCATAAATCCCTTGGTAGTACTGAAGCGCACAAGCCAAATAGTGTAAGTGTTTACTGTGTAAACAAATCACAAACGACTAATAAAATGTAGATTTTATTAAGTGTTTGGAAAAATAACCAAATCCAAAGAACGAGATCAGAACAGACTCTAATTGTCCACCAGAATGAAAAGAAATAACAAAAAGGGCAGACCTATTTGCTATGGAAATAGTGAGAACTCAAAGGTGTAGATGCCTGGAATGCAGTGTATTGAATGCTGTAGATGTTGGGTTTGTGCCCTCAAACCATTACTTTATATATGAGACATTGACATTTTAATATATGGATATCAGCTTTACATTTAGTTATGTATGTTTCTTTCATGAGATGATTGTTATCCTTAAGTATCATAGTAAGTAATTCGTGTATGTATGAGATACGAATTACTATTCTTTGTTACTTAGAATGTGTCATAGTGGATGATGAGACTGGATATCTCATCAGGTTTACACTATAGCATGATTAACTACCATTGGATGGAGTGATTAATCTCAATCACTAGAGTTTAACTCTTAGTTAACATGCTAGTGCTTATAGTGCATTGATGAACCTGAGCTTTCCTATTAACACTCAAGACTGTCAATCAGTCGATAGGAACTCATAACTTGTATAAAGTACGTGTTCTTAATCTTGAGACGATTATGAACACAGACTATGGATATGGCTGCTTTGACTTACCAATCAGTGAGGTCTATAGAAGATCAACACCTGGGTATCTTGGGTATGTCATATTCATAGGGTTGTGAACATATATTGTAAAGACAAAATATACCCTCTGTTTCAGAGTAAGCATTCCCTTGAGAATGTCACCAAGTCGATTACTGAGTACTGTAGTCTTGTTGATAAGAGTTATCAACATGTTTGGTAATCATGAGAGGTGAATGGGACTCAAGGAATACAAGAAGTAATCATGATTCAGGTTGACAGTAACAGTTATCCGACTACCTGAATATGATTACGAATGCTGAAGGTAGAGGGACATTAGTACAACATACAAGTCTAGTTATCGCTTCGGATATGTTCTTTTGCGTTGGAGTTCAGTTATCGTTTTATAGTGGAGTAAACGTTAACTGACCAGTTAGTTAGTTTGCTGATCAAAGAGTTTGGTCACGGTAATTAACAAACTGGTCTGAGCCAACAATAAAGAGCCTAGGAGGTCCCACTCTTAGCTCCGCCAAGATACTTGGAAAGACACATGAGGAAGTTGTCAAGACAAGTTCGATCGATTGAAGTATGTTCGATCGATTGAAGTCTTGGCAATTTTGATCGATCGAGAATGGTTCGATCGATCAAAGGTTCGATCGCTCGAAGTCTAGGTCGGTTCTGGAAATCTATAAATAGGGCAGCTGCGTTCTGGAAAAGGCATTCGTCGTTTTAAAACGTCAGAAGCTGCAGAAACTATTTTTAGAGTCCCAAACCTTCTTTTTCCTCTCTATTAGAGATCCCACCATCTCTAGTCTCTCTGGCAAGCATCCGGAGGAGACATAAGGGTGAAGACAACCTAGTGGAGGCTGCTGCATCACCAAGGAAGAAGAAGAAAATCAGAATTGGGTTCAAGACACTAAGGTATAACTCTTGTCCCCTCTTGTGCGCATCTATGGAATTAACGAGTAGTAGATCCTGGGCTACCATTAAGTTTTTATAACTTGACTTTTCCGCTGTGCGTTTAAACTTTTAACTTAAACCGGGTTTTCCATCAATTGGTATCAGAGCCACGCTCGTTTGGATCTATAGATGCATTTTTGGAACACTATTTTGTTTGGCATGTTGATTTTAGAACTATTTTCGAAACTACATCGTCACAGATCTGTTTCTGCAGTGTCATCGCAGCAGAGTACAAATCTGTGATTGCATAGGATGCAAGGCGAGTTCGATCAATCGAACATGTTTTGATCGATCGAACATTCTCTGTACTCAAGCGATCGAACAGGTTTCGATCGATCGAAACCTTCTGGTGTTCGATCGATCGAATAGAGTTAGATGGATCGAGACAGATTCTTTGTCAGGTTCTCTGTTTCACATTTTAAAGTGTTTTTGAAATTAAATACTTTAATTTTAAAATATTCTATAAAATTTTCAAATCATTATGTAAAACAGACTATTCAAGCGATTGAACAGTGTTCAATCCATCGAAGGTTCGAGCGATCGAACGGTCTTCAATCGATCGAACTGTGACAGAGAAGTAAGATGCTATTTTAAGTTCTAATTCAGTATGTAAAGAGTTTATATACTGTGTGAATCAATTAAGTGTTCCAATAGTTACATATATTTGTTATGTATGTATGGATGCGTGTATGACTAACCCTTTTGCAGCTAGATTAGTCGCTATCTCCCATGGCACCAAGTCATTTGAATATTTTGTATTTAAATTGTTTGAGATTGGTGCATGTTGTAATTTAAGTTTGGTTTGGTTTTAAGGCATATGTAAAGGGCGCTGCGACTTTAATCCTACGAAAAGGAAAGTCGCACCGGTTTTCCTAGCCTTTTATTGTATTTTGTTGTTGCTATTTCTATTTCTAGATAAATTGTAAGCTTTGAAAGAAGCGCAGGACAAATGTAATAGAATTAGAAAATCCATGAAGATGGAGCAAGGAGCCGTTGTCCATGAAGATGGAGCTGGAGGTGATCAAACCAAAAGGAGGCTCTATGGAGATAGAGTCATGGGAGATGGGAGATAGAGCCATGGGAGATAGAGGCATTGTTTGGATGTCTTTATTTTCAATTTTAGTTTTTAGTTTTTTGTTTTATGTGTTTGGTTTGTGATTGGCATTTAATTATATTGTTACTACTTGCATGCACGTAAAACAAGATTTCTAAAATAAAATTCAAAAACCATTTCAACGCATTAGTAAACATTGGATGTTTATGGGTAATGTGTGGAAATATTTTTAAAAGCAAAATCCTTAATTTCTAAATCTAGTGGGAGAGGGTCTTATTAATAAACAACCACGATCTTCCATTGATGGTTCACTGTAAGATGAGTGGTGCATTCTGTGTCACCTCGTCAGGGGTGATCATTCCATACGGAGGGTGCATTACTCATTGGTTACTAGATGTGAACTTCCTTTGATATAATCAATCAGACGTGTTAGAGGGTGACCACCACACGGAGGCGCTACTTGAGACGGTTGTGATTGGATCCTAGTTAATGGTACACACTAGCTAAACTATGGATAAGGGATCCCACACGGAGCATTATTCAGAAGCTTAGAGATCAAATAGGTTCGGGAGTCATAACTTGTTTTGCAAGAGTTGCATAGCGGACAAGTTATGATTAATCGAAAGATCGAACATTGACCACCACACGGAGGTTTTATTCTTTCATTTCGATATTCCGGCGACTTTGTTTTAAAATAAGAGTTTTAAGGATTCTTTTATTTCAAACTGTCAAATCTGTTATTCATATTTATTTTGTTTTTTGATTTTTGCAGTAAATCATAATGTCTGGATCTACATTTAGTCCACTTGCCACCATACTCACTCAAAACAAGTTAACTGGAAATAACTACACTGAATGGAAATGTAACCTTGACATCGTGTTAACTGCAGAGGATCACATATATGTCCTCACCACCCCAAGCCCAGAAGAACCCGCGGCAAATGCTTCGGCAGCTGCCAGACGCGAGTTCGACAAATGGAAGAAGTCGAATGGAATGGCTCGTTGCTATATTCTGGCCTCAATGGCTGGTGTGTTGCAACACCAATTCCAATCGAATGATTCTTCCAGTGACATTATCACATCCCTGAAAAAAGATGTTCGGGGAGCATAGCAGGCCTGCTAGACAGGTAGCCATGCAAAAGATAATGAGTGCAAAGATGTCGGAAGGGACTCCATTCAAGGAACATGTTTTAAAAATGATTGGTTATTTAAACGAGCTGGAGACCCTAGGTGCAAACATCGATGCACAGACCCAAGTTGATATGATCCTCAATTCGTTGTCGCCTTCATTCGTTCAATTTAAACTTAACTATAATATAAATCAAATGAATTTTTTAATGAACGAATTGATGAGTTCTCTTTTGGCAGCGGAAGGGGTGATCAAACCTGGGGTTAACGTCTTGAACGTTGAGAAAAGCGCTTCCTCTTCCCGATCTACACCGAAAGGAAAGAAAGGAAAGAAGAAGGCTGGCACTGGTGGTCCAACTGTTGGACCGGTCCCTAAGATTGCAAAATCTAAGGGAAAAGGTAAGGGAAAAGGGAAGGTGGGTGGCTAAGGCAAATGAAAGTATTTCCAATGCGGTGAGAAGGGCCACTGGAAGAGGAACTGTCCAGAATTCTTAGCTACAAGAGTTCAAGGTATGATTGAATCACATGTGATTGAAGTAAGTTTTATTACGGATACTTCAAACACTTGGTGCATTGATTCTGGTGCGACTAACCATATCTGTAATTCATTGCAGCGGTTCAGATCAACCAGGAGGTGCAGTGATAGGGAAATCATACTTACTCTAGGTTCTAGTGCAACCGTTTCTGCGGTTGCTATAGGAGTCGTAGTTTTAGAATTTCTAGACAATAAAGTTTTGATTTTATCAGATTTACTTTACGTCCCTTCAATAAGAAGTAATTTAATTTCAGTTTCTAATTTATCGAATAATGGTTATTCTTTTTATTTTGGAACTGAAGTTGTTATTAAAAGAAATAGTTCTTTTATATGTTCTGGTGTTAAATCAAATGGTTTGTATGTGATCACTCCCAATATTTCTAAAGATTCTTGCTTGGAACTTAATAACTCAATGGTAACTATACCATCTAAAAGAAAAGAACCTTCCACTAATCCAACAAGGCTTTGGCATATGAGGCTTGGCCATATCAATCTAAATAGGATAGGCAGACTAGTCAAAGAAGAGATCTTAGGCGATTTGGTTCTCGAACCAATGGAAGTCTGTGAGTCTTGTTTAGAGGGTAAGATGACCAAAAGGCCCTTTCCCGCAAAGGGCAATAGAACCAATGCATTGTTGGAATTAGTTCATACTGATGTGTGTGGACCAATAAATATTAGAGCAAGGGGTGGTTATGAGTATTGCATAACATTTATCGATGACCACTCTAGGTATGAATATGTGTACCTAATGCAGCACAAGTCTGAAGCCTTTGAAAAGTTTAAAGAATTTAGGGCTGAAGTGGAGAAGCAATTGGGCTCACATATCAAGGCCATTTGATCTAATCGAGGTGGCGAGTACCTCTCTAATGAGTTTATTGATCACCTCGTACAGAATGGGATTCTGTCACAGTTGACTGCACCTGGCACGCCTCAGTAGAATGGTGTAGCGGAGAGAAGGAACCGTACTCTTTTAGACATGACTAGGTCAATGATGAGTTATTCAGAGTTGCCATTATTCCTTTGGGGTTATGCTTTGGAAACCGCTGCATACATACTAAATCTAGTACCAAGCAAATCTATTCCCAGGACACCACGGGAGATATGGATTGGGCGCAAGCCTTCTTTGCAACATCTCCGGATATGGGGGTGTCCGGCACATGTGCTGAAAGGAAAGAAGAGCAAGTTGGATTCTAGATCAGAAGTATGTTATTTTGTAGGGTATCCAAAGGGTACTTATGGATGGTATTTTTATGATCCAAGAGAACAGAAAGTGTTTGTTAGTACAAATGATATTTTCTTAGAGGATGATTATATCATGAACCATAAACCTAAGGGAATGATAGATCTGAGAGAAATAGAAGGAGAGCCCTCAGTCCAACCCGTAGTTAATAATGATGTAAATCAAGAAAATACCACTTCTTCACCCATTTCCGCACCGGTACCTCTCGTTGTGGGAGGATTATCAGCCAGCCTGATAGATACATGTTCTTAGGAGAAGTTTTTGAAGCTGTCTCCATAGAATCTGAATTTGATCCTGCCACATATGAAGAGGCAATGGCTGATGTTGATTCAAATCATTGGGTTAAAGCTATGAAGGCTGAATTAGAATCTATGGATTCTAATCAGGTCTGGGATCTTGTAGAACTTCCAGCCAATATTAAACCCATTGGTTGTAAGTGGGTCTACAAGAGGAAAGAGCATCTGATGGAAATGTTGAGACCTATAAGGCTAGGCTTGTAGCGAAAGGTTATACTCAGAGGGAGGGCATTGACTATGAGGAAACCTTCTCGCCGGTGGCCATGCTCAAGTCCATCAGGATACTCCTATCCATTGCTGCATGCCTAGATTATGAGATCTGGCAGATGGACGTCAAGACTGCATTCTTAAATGGCAATCTTGAGGAGGACATCTATATGCAACAACCAAAAGGGTTCATAGCTAGTCGGAAAGGTAACTTGGTATGCAAGTTGCAAAAGTTCATTTATGGGCTTAAACAGGCATCTAGAAGTTGGAACATCCGATTTGACCAAGCGGTCAAGTCGTTTAGTTTTATACAAAATCTGGATGAACCTTGTGTATACAAGAAGTGTGAAGGAAAAGTGGTGGCTTTTCTTGTGCTTTACGTTGATGACATTCTACTCATTGGAAATGATGTAGCGGCATTGTCGACGGTCTAGGTTTGGCTAGCTAGTACTTTCGATATGAAGGATCTAGGAGAGGCGAGCTATATTCTAGGGATAAAGCTCTTTCGGGATCGCAAGCGAAAGATAATGGGATTATCTCAAGCTGGTTATATCGATAAAGTGTTAACTAAGTTTTCAATGGATAATTCGAAGAAAGGTTTGTTACCTTTCAGGCATGGTTTAGCGTTCTCCAAGGACCAGTGTCCTAAGACACAGGAGGAGAGGAATCGCATGGCAGGAATTCCATATGCTTCGGCAGTTGGAAGTCTCATGTATGCGATGTTATGCACTAGACCAGATATCTATTTTACCGTTGGCATGGTTAGCAGATATCAATCAAATCCAGGTCCAGAGCACTGGATAGCCGTTAAGCACATTTTTAAGTACTTGAGAAGGACTAAAGATTACATGCTTATGTACGGCGGTAGTGAGTTAATTCCAGTAGGATATACTGACTCGGACTTTATGTCAGATAAAGATTCGAGGAAGTCAACATCCGGACATCTCTTTACCTTGGGAGGTGGTGCTGTTAGTTGGAGGAGCATTAAGCAGAAATGCATTGCAGACTCAACTACAGAAGCTGAGTATGTGGCTGCTTGTGAAGCGGCAAAGGAAGCTGTTTGGCTCAAGAAGTTCCTTATAGAGCTCGAGGTGGTACCAGCGTCATTGTCACCTATTACGCTTTACTGTGATAATAGTGGGGCAGTGGCTCAGTCCAAGGAGCCAAGGAACCACGGGAAGGGAAAGCACGTAGAGCGGAAATATCATCTTATCCGAGATATTGTTCAACGTGGAGATGTGACTATCACCAAGATTGCCACCGCTGACAATCTTGCTGATCCGTTTACAAAGGCCTTGCCACATAAGGTCTTTGATCGTCATCTAGATAGTCTAGGTCTTAGATGTAGTTCTGAATGGTTATAAGTGCAAGTGGGAGTTTGTTGGGTTTATGCCCTCAAACCAATACTTTATATATGAGACATTGATATTTTAATATATGGATATCAACTTTACATTTAGTTATGTATGTTTCTTTCATGAGATGATTGTTATCCTTAAGTATCATAGTAAGTAATTTGTGTATGTATGAGATACATACAAGTGAGATACGAAATACTATTCTTTGTTACTTAGAATGTGTCACAGTGGATGATGAGACTGGATATCTCATCAGGTTTACACTGTAGCATGATTAACTACCATTGGATGGAGTGATTAATCTCAATCACTAGAGTTTAACTCTTAGTTAACATGCTAGTGCTTATAGTGCATTGACGGACCTGAGCTTTCCTATTGACACTCAAGACTGTCAATCAGTCGATAGGAACTCATAACTTGTATAAGGTACGTGTTCTTAATCTTGAGACGATTATGAACACAGACCGTGGATATGGCTGCTTTGACTTACCAATCAGTGAGGTCTATAGAAGATCAACACCTGGGTATCTTGGGTATGTCATATTCATAGGGTTGTGAACATATATTGTCAAGACAGAATCTACCCTTTGTTTCAGAGTAAGCATTCCCTTGAGAATGTCACCAAGTCGATTACTGAGTATGCAGTCTTGTTGATAAGAGTTATCAACATGTTTGGTAATCATGAGAGGTGAATGGGACTCAAGGAATACAAGAAGTAATCATGATTCAGGTTGACAGTAACAGTTATCCGACTACCTGAATATGATTACGAATGCTGAAGGTAGAGGGACATTAGTACAACATACATGTCTAGTTATCGCTTCGGATATGTTCTTTTGCGTTGGAGTTCAGTTATCATTTTATAGTGGAGTAAACATTAACTGACCAGTTAGTTAGTTTGCTGATCAAAGAGTTTGGTCACGGTAATTAACAAACTGGTCTGAGCCAACAATAAAGAGCCTAGGAGGTCCCACTCTTAGCTCCGCCAAGATACTTGGAAAGACACATGAGGAAGTTGTCAAGACAAGTTCGATCGATTGAAGTATGTTCGATCGATTGAAGTCTTGGCAGTCTCGATCGATCGAGAATGGTTCGATCGATCGAAGGTTCGATCGATCGAAGATCTTCGATCGCTCGAAGTCTAGGTCGGTTCTGGAAATCTATAAATAGGGTAGCTACGTTCTGGAAAAGGAGTTCGTCGTTTTAGAACGTCAGAAGCTGCAAAAACTGTTTTTAGAGTCCCAAACCTTCTTTTTCCTCTCTATTAGAGATCCTACCATCTCTAGTCTCTCCGGCAAGCATCCGCAAGAGACATAAGGGTGAAGACAACATAGTGGAGGCTGCTGCATCACCAAAGAAGAAGAAGAAAATCAGAATTGGGTTCAAGACACTAAGGTATAACTCTTTTCCCCTCTTGTGCGCATCTATGGAATTAACGAGTAGTAGATCCTGGGCTACCATTAAGTTTTTATAACTTGACTTTTCCGCTGCGCGTTTAAACTTTTAACTTAAACCGGTTTTTCCATCAGTAGAAAGCTGTGACGCAGGGTCAGGTTTGAATACTGTGTGTAGACACCCCATTTTGACCTGCCAAAAAAAAGAAATAACTGTCGTATGGGGGCCCATCGGGTACGCAAATCGAGGAAGGAAAAGCTGGAGTCCTAATCAGAATATCTGGAGGTCAAATCAAATGTCAAATCAAATTATTGTCAATTTGAATACCCACCAGCATGGTTTCAAAAGCATGTCGGGTCAGCCGTAGACACCCGTTTTTTTTGCCCACCTACAAAGAGGCGGACAGAGAAGGTACATCGAGTCCGACGGGTAGGAAGAGCTCATAAATACAAGGTCCCTAGACTTTGAATCGTCAAAATCGAACCACAGGCAAAGAAATACTCATTGTTTAAAGTTTGGACAAATCTGCTATTTGCCAGAGAGGGATCGGGATTACTTTTTTAGCTTTAAGGATGTCAGAACAAGCATTTTTCATGACAGAATGGAAGTGCGTGACATTGCCGAGGACTTCCTATAATTTCATCTCAATTGAACACCGGATCTGAAAAAATACTTTATCAGGCGTGGGAATCAAACAGGAAAATTCCGTTTCGCCGCCAGAAAACTTTGAAAAGTTTAAAATTGATGCCAAAAATCCATATTTGTCAAGATAAAAAGCCTTCAGAAATTTTGTTGCCATCGAACGAAGAAAGTTACAAAACTACGATAAAATTGCTCACAGGCGCGTCAATTTATACTGATAAATCATCAGAAAGCCTTGGTCTTCAAGATCAAATCAGCTGTGGTATTTTTAGTCTGGATTAAAACACCTTTTACATCGAGACGGAGAAATCCCTGTAAACTTCGTCTCAATGCGATACCAGATTCTAAAAAAAGTGCATTTTAATTAACAGATTTGTCAAGACACATGCTTAATACGAGTCAGATGGCATTTCAAGATTTCCATTTTTGCACTAAATTCTGCGTTTGTCAAGAGGACCACGGAAGTCCTAGTTTTTGTCGCACTGCCTTCCAGAAAATTCGAAAGCGCGGCACTTGTACAGATATTTAGATATTTTCTTTGCTTAGCGACTAAGTAATCCAAATCTAGGCCAATCGCGCAATAGGAGTCACTTTCTGATTTGAGGAAAATACTCCTCACATCGAGACGGAGAAATCCCTAAAATTTCATCTCAATCCGATACCGGATTCCGAAAAAGTGCACTTTAATTAACGGATTTGTCAAGACAGATGCTTAATACGAGTCATATAGTGTTTCAAGAATTTCATTTTTGCACTAATATTTCGCGTTTGTTGAGAGGACCACGGAAGTCCAAGTTTTCGTCGCACTGCCTTCCAGAAAATTCGAAAGCGCGGCGCTTGTACAGATATCTAGATATTTTCTTTGTTTAGCGACTAAGTAATCCAGATTTGAGCCAATCGCGCCATAGGAGTCACTTTCTGATTTGAGGAAAATACTCTTCACATCGAGACGGAGAAATCCCTAAAATTTCGTCTCAATACGGCACCAGATTCTGAAAAAGTACATTTTAATTAACGGATTTGCCAAAGACAGATGCTTAATACGAGTCATGTAGTGTTTCAAGAATTTCATTTTTGCACTAATATTTTGCGTTTGTCGAGAGGACCACGGAAGTCCAAGTTTTCGTCGCACTGCTTTCTAGAAAATTCGGAAGCGCGGCGCTTGTACAGATATCTAGATATTTTCTTTGCATAGCAACAAAGTAATCCAGATTTGAGCCAATCGCGCCATAGGAGTCACTTTCTGATTTGAGGAAAATACTCTTCACATTAAAATAAAGGGATCCATGTAATTTCGTCTCATTCCGACACCGGATTTTGGACAGTGCACCTCGATTAGCGCGTTCTGCCATAACTGGTGCCAAATGAGGGCCAAACAACGTTTTAAAAATCCAATTTCGACTTCAAAATTATGTGTTAGTCGAGAGAACCCACCGATCCAGTTTTCAACCGCGTAGCTTTCTGAAAATCCCAGAAAACGCGGCGCACACACACAATATCTAGATATTTTATTACTTTATTATTATTATTATTATTATTATTTTTTAATTAATTATTTTTTAAATCAAATTTTTTCCTATAAATAGGAGGTCCCCTCCTTTCAAAAAATTTGCTAATTCACTCTCCCCCTTAGGCTTTGTTTGGGAATCCCTAACCCTTTTTCTCTCCTAAGCCCTGTTTGGCTACATTAGCCAAATAAAATCCAAACTCCATCATAAGCACCTCTAATCTCATACATACAGTATATGTACGTGTACTATTCATACATACGAGTACTATTCATACATACATTATACATACGGGTACTATTTATGCATACACTATTCATACATACGGATACTATTCATACATACATACAATATACGTACAGATACTATTCATTCGTATAGGTAACTATTCATACATACGGATACTATTCATACGTATAATACTATTCATACATACGGGTACTATTCATACATACAGTATATGTACGGAAACTGACTCTTCCGGCCCTTTCGGACCCAACCATGACGTCTATTTAAGTCGATTTTGTGTCGAAATACGACTTAGGCCTTCTCGGATTATTTCTGCAACGCTTCTCGGATTTCTTTTATCCTTTCTCAACAAACATCGACTGAACTTCAATAGTTGCCTCTGCACAGGTAACATACTAAAACTCATACTCTTAGTAGTGCGGCCTCCCTATAAATCCACTGGTTGGATATTCCGCATTTACTGCTTTATTTACTTACTGTTGTACATACTTATTATATGTAACAAACCTACGAACTTATCAATTATTTCACGACTACTTTCAAACCTCTTCCACAGGGCACCGACCCATACTTCCGGTATACATTTTTACCACTGGGCACCGACCCGTACTTCCGGCAAAACTTCCACATCACCTTTTTTACATCACTGGGCACCGACCCTTACTTCTGGTACACTCTTTTACACCACTGGGCACCGATCCTTACTTCCGGTACACTTCTCAGTCATTTGGGCACCGACCCTTACTTTCGGCACATAAAACAAAAAGACGAATAAAAAATCTTAAAAAACAAAATACAAAATCTCAGCACACGGTCGATCTACTCCGATTTTTACTCAAAAACACTTTCTCATAACTCACTACTTTTTCAAGGTTAAAGTCTTGGACTACACCGTACAGGTTAAAGTTCCTAGCTACACCGACTTTATTCAATACACTATTTTACACACTAACGGTCTAGATCGACCAAAACACTCACACACATACACAGCTCAGAACTACGTACGACCTGATTCTCGAGTCGAGATACGTATGCAACCCACACTTGGGTGCGGCCATAACTTCACTTTCAAACTATCTCGTATCAAGATACGTATACATACTTTCAAACTATCTCGAGTTGAGATACGTATACATAACTATTTTCTTTCAAAACTATCTCGTGTCGAGATACGTAAATCGGCAACCGCATGTCACGGATGCTCACGTTTAATTTATAGTATATGTATTCTACTACTTCTTACTTACGCCCCGTTACTATGAAAATCACTAAACCGGCAACCGTGTGTCACGGATGTTTGAGGGTGCCTAATACCTTCCCTCGACATAATCGAGTCCCCGAACCCACTTCAAGAACTCTGGTTTTCACACGACTATCAAGAGTCACACTTTTAAAAGGGCCCGCTTTTCTCAAACTATTTCTCAAAAGTCAAAGATGATTACTCTAATCATCTTTGCAGGGATCCTAACTCCCGACAACGTTAGGTGGCGACTCTGAAAACTTTTACTGGCCCTACTCCTACTTGTATGTATTTTCATATATTTCCTTTCGCGCTTTGGTTCGCTGCTTTGAGTCTTTGATCTTATTTAATTTTATTTCCTTTAAAATGGTCGCGAACCACGAGGGGACCGCCCCCCACCTTCGGGGCGGGCGCGACACTGTGTATCGAGATAACGTGGAGTCCTTTGACTGGTTGGTCTGCCTGCTAATTTATAGCGGCCTAGACTCTAGAGATAAGGCAAGAAATTGATAAAACCAATCTGGTAAAAAATACCAGATTTTATCTCCACCAGTCCTAATCTTGAATATGGACTGTATCTTGGCTTGATTTGTCTGACTTTCTGTCCAAGTAAAAGATATACTTCCTTATCAAATAATATTATCCCATAAGTGATAATATTATCTTCCTAAAATCTGATTGATAATGTTTATATAATATGATTATATTGTGAATATAATCTTACCTTATTGATATTGTGATAAATGTATATCACATACTTAATTATAGAGAGATTATAGGGATGATATTATATCCTTTCTAAAGTAGCCAACCATTACTCGCCAGTCAAACATGTACTGCCCGATGGAAAGAAACCATGCCCAAACACGGCTTAAGTCGGACTGATATAAAATGACCATACTGACCGGCCACGTGGCCTGATTGTTGAAGATGATGGTCCATCAATTGATTTTATATACGGCAGAATGAATAAAACAATTGCCAAGTAAATGGGCAATTAAATGGTGGCCCACATGTCAGCGTGATCATAGTCCTTGAGCTTTACTTATTTCAATGATTCAGTACATGAACATGGCTCGTTAGACTGGCCTTGCATTTGCCAAACCAGTTCGAATAGGGAAGTGACATAAAGCCAAAATTAGAGACCAACCAAGGATGGCCCACCATGGTTTTAATCAACCAAACCATTTTGTGGCCGGCTATATAGTGTTAGCCCGATCCACTTAATGCCATGGGTCCCACCAGCTTTTTAGCATATGAAGTGTATGAACTTTGTTGCTCTAATTAACCTGTGGCCCACCACCACTATAGTTGGAGGATATATAACCGTAAGTGATCAGTCTGACTGAACTATGGTAGCTAAGTCTGATTGCAATGGTGACTGATATGATAACCAGTCCGAAAAAATGATGGTTAGTCTTATCCAAGACTCATTCGCATCAACCAACTTAAACCAATCACTTGACCCCTAACCATTCAATCGGTCTATAAGTCCTGATATGTCCAAAATGATCTAGCCATGAAGACAGTGCCACATCACCCAGAGGCGCCAGTTATTCCGGTAAGGGCACCCCCCGTGGGGCCAAGCATTCCCGAGGTGTTTATTCAGACCGCGCGGTTCGCACCAACGGACCGGGCATGAGGGTCACGGCGTCCCGCAATCCTGACCTGTCCAGCAGTTTCCTAACTCGACTACAAGTCAGCGAAAGGGAATATGACAGTTTCCTAAACCACTTAGGAAACTCTCCTAAAATTATGCAAATCTATTGTGATTAGATTAGGCTTCCTAATCCTATCAACTTACCATGTAAGGGTGGACTCTTGCACCTATAAAAGAGCCCACCTACCCTGTCAATAGGGATTCCGATCCTCAAACAATTCTCTAGCTAACAAGCATACAACAGAGAACTCACCACCATACGCATATACCCGGACGGTATTACTGGTAGTGCCGCCGGTGATCTACTAGTGAGAGCGCACAGACGCAACCGTGGACGTGGGTCACCTCATTAACGGGACCGAACCACATACAAATTGTTCTTGTCTCTTTTTCTTTCTTTAAATCTCTCTTACCAGTTTTAGGCATCATCAGTTTGGCGTCGTCTGTGGGAAACGACTGAGTCTTCTCATCAACAAATTCTTAACTGATCAACATGCCGCCAAAGACAGGTAAAAAAGCCGCTAATCCGACCGGTCAGGACAACCCTCAGCCCGAGCAGTAGGCTACCTCCATGACGACCAAGCAGATAATGGTAGCGCTGGCACAACTCTTGGAGGGCCAACGCCGAACACAGGAACAGATAGAGGCACTTATGGCCCGACAGGAGAAGCGCCCTGCATCAGAGAATCGGCCTGAGAAGAGCGCCCCTATTCAAAGGCTCGCTCGGGCACGAAGGTAAGCCCGTTCTGCCCCGGTGTCCCCACCGGACAAGGAATAACCTGGCGATGTAGAGCACATCCATGCCATCAGGCGCTCGCAAAGACGACCTCGGCCTAATCCATGCCGAGTGGAGGATGCCAGAACTATTATCGACCGGCGGCGTGTGGCCAGAGGGGAGGAGTCCGGACGGAGAGCCCGGGAATCGGCCGAGGACTCTCCGGCCCTGAGCCGGGGGGATCTTAGGCACACACTTTCCTGGACCCGGAGTCGGGCCCTATCCCTAAAGTCAACGCGCTTTGAGGAAGAGGCCTCGTCATCCGACCCAACCTACCGCTCGGATACAGAGAGGAGGACTGGGCGGGACGACGTAAAAGCCCAGGTCGAGGAACTGCAGCAGCAAATCGAGAGGTTGAACCGCAAGTCCGGCCACGACCTTACCAACACGGAGACTGAATCACCCTATACCGATCGGGTAATATGGTTTTCCATTCCACGGAAGTTCAAACCCCCTCACCTCAGCTCCTACGACGGCACAGGGAGTCCGGTAGACCACATCCGCACTTACAGGGCTCAGATGGCACTGGTCACTACGGTGGACGAGCTGCTGTGTCTGGCCTTCCCCAGTACCCTCAAGGGCCAGCCGCACAGTGGTTCCATGCTTTGAAGCCCCGGACGGTCGATGATTTCAAAGCCCTCAACAAGCTATTCATCAGCCAGTTTTTTAGGATGCTCTACCGGTCGCAACCGGACACTTAGCTGCTGACTATCAAGCAGTTCAAAGGGGAGTCCCTCAGGGAATATGTGGACTGTTTCAACCTGCAAAGGCTCCAGATTCGCAATCATAATGAAACGACCGCAATCATGGCCTTCTGCTCGGGAGTTCAACACACCAAGGTCGCCACGTCGTTCCATTGTGACTGACCGGCAACCCTGGTGGAGCTCTCGGAGAGGGTCAGAAAGTACATTAATACCGAGGAGTTCCTGAAGGCGAAGCATACCGGCCAGGGGGGGAGACGAATCCCCGAAGGCCAAGCGCAAGCTTGAAGGATTCGAGAAGGGCTCGGGAAAGAAGCCAAAGCAAGATCAGAAGGATGCCCGGGATCAGCCCCCGATCACTTTTACACCCCTTTCCCGGTCCATACATGAAGTCATGGCCGCCGCAGAAGAGTAGAGGTTGCTTCAGCAGCCAGCCAAACTAAGAGGACTGCCCGGTAAGAGGAACCGGGATAAATTTTACCGCTACCACAGGGATCACGGCCATGAAACGGAGGATTGCTTCAAATTAAAGGTGGCAATAGAGAAGCTGATCGAGCATGGACACCTCGTTGAGTTCGTCATAGCAGATAGACGACCCTGGCAGGACACCCGAGCTCCCGATCAGCCACCTCCACTTGGCCACATCCACGTGATCTTCGGAGGAACATCAGGTGGAGGTGATTCACAGTCGGCACGGAAGAGGCATGCTCGGGCATCCCGAGCGGATGTCTGGCAGGTCCAATCCACCGGCTCCTCCCCAACCGATGTTCTAACATTTACATCCGACGACCTGCAGGGCGTCCACTGCCCCCATGATGACCCGCTAGTAGTGACGCTTTCTATAGCAAACTATATGGTCAAGAGAGTGCTGGTGGACACAGGCAGCTCGTCCGACATTATGTTCACGTCGGCATTCGATCAACTCAAGATCGCCGGGATCGGCTCCGGCCGGTTGCTACGCCCCTGGTTGGATTCAACGGCTCCAGCACGCAACCGCTTGGGACAATCGAGTTTCCAGTTCTTATGGGGACCTACCCTCAGCAGGCCTCCGTACTGATCAATTTCGTGATCGTAGAAGCCCCGTCGGCCTACAATGTCATCCATGGCAGGCCAACCCTCAACAAGGCCAGAGCAATCGTCTCCACCTATAGCTTAACAGTGAAGTTCCCGACCCCTCAGGGACCCGGATGCTTGCGTGGAGATCAGACCACTGCCCGGAGTTGCTACGTCAGCTCGTTACGCCGGGGGGCGATCACCGAAACATTAAACGTCCAAGAGATGGACCCCTAGGACCAGAGCGACGCGGTAGTTCCGGTGGAAGATTTGGAAAATGTTGTGCTGAATCCCGAGTATAGCATTAGTACCCTACTGGAGCCCGGCCTGAAGGAAAAATTAACCCAGTTCTTAAGGCAAAACCAGGACATTTTTACTTGGAGTCACAAGGATATGCCCGGGATTGACCCCCGGGTAATGTCCCATCGCCTCAACGTCAGTCCAGATTGCAGGCCAATGAAGCAGAAAAGGAGGGGCATGGCCCCCGAGAGATAGAAGGCAGTGAGCGAAAGGAGGTCGAGAAGCTCCTCAAAACCCGTTCTATACGAGAAGTCCACTATCCCGACTGGCTAGCCAACGTGGTACTTGTCAAGAAAAGCAGCGGGAAGTGGAGGATGTGCGTGGACTTTACCGACCTCAACAAAGCTTGTCCCAAGGATTGCTATCCGCTACCCAGGATAGACCCTCCTTGTGAACTCCACGGCAGGTCACTCATTCCTCTCATTCATGGACACTTACTCGGGGTACAACCAGATCAGCATGTACCCCGGGGACGAAGAGAAGACGGCATTCATCACCGACCAGGGCACGTATTGCTACAAGGTGATGCCATTTGGTCTCAAGAATGCCGGGGCCACCTACCAACGCCTGGTCAACTACATGTTCAAAGACCTCATTGGAAAGACTATGGAGGTATATGTGGATGATCTGCTAGTCAAGAACCGGGACGAGCCCAACCACCTCGAGCATCTGGACGGGGCCTTCAGTATTTTGAAAAAATTCAGGATGAGGTTGAACCCGGCCAAATGCACCTTCGGTGTCTCATCCGGGAAATTTCTGGGCCATGTAGTCAGTAGACGGGGGATTGAGGCAAACCCCGAGAAGATCAAAGCCATCATCAACATGCGGTCGCCCAAATCAACAAAGGAGGCTCAGAGCTTAGCCAGACAAGTGGCCGCCTTAAATAGATTTGTCTCCTGAGCTACCGACCGGTGCCTGCCATTCTTCAAAATTCTCCGCAAGGCGTTCCAGTGGTCAGAAGAGTGTGAAGAGGCGTTCCAAGAACTCAAGAAGTACCTAGCTTCCCCTCCTCTACTCTCAACACCTGTGCCCGGAGAAGAATTATTCCTATACTTGGCAGTGTCACCGTCAGCGGTTAGCTCGGCACTAATCCGAGAAGAGCACGGGATACAGTTCCCAGTGTACTACACCAGCCGGGCGTTATAGGGCGCAGAGAGCAGATACTCCCGCATCAAAGAACTGGCATTCGCCCTTATCACCTCATCCCGGAGGCTTCGCCCTTACTTTCAGGCCCATGCCATTGTGGTCCTCACTGATCAACCTTTTCGCAGAATCCTCAGCCATCCAGACACTTCCGGGAGGCTCGTCAAGTGGGCATTAGAGTTGGAAGAGTTCGAAGTGACCTACTGTTCCTGGACAGCCATCAAGGGACAAGTCGTGGCTGACTTTCTGGTTGAGTTCACATGTCCAGAAGACCAAGTTGAAGAATCTGAGCCACCGGCCCTACTGCTCGGGTTACACTCTGATATCCCTACCTGGGTACTGCACGTGGACGGTTCATCCAATCAACAAGGCAGTGGGGCAGGAATCATCTTAACAACCCCCGACGGCATCCAACTTGAATATGCATTGAGATTTGGGTTCTGTGCCTCTAATAATGAGGCCGAATACGAAGCCCTACTGGTGGGACTGCAGTTGGCCACCTCTATGAGTGCACAACAGGTCCAGGGATACAGTGATTCCCAGCTCGTGGTCAACCAGGTTAACCAGGAGTACGAAGCTCGGGAAGATAACATGGTAGCCTACTTGGCCCTTGTCCGAGCGATTTCCAAGAAGCTCCGAGGATTCTCCATCACGCAGATACCGAGAAAAGAAAATACCCGACGGTTAGCTCGTCTCGCCTCGTCTTCTGAGTCAGACTTGCCCGGGATACGGATACAATACCTACCCGAGCCTAGTATGATCAACTCGGAAGGCATGGAGGTAGACCCGGTCACAGAGATGAGGACCGCCGGGTCAAATACTGGGCGGCACGATACCACATTATTGACGGCATTCTTTACAAGAGGGGATTCACTGTCCCGTACCTCCGCTATGTCCATCCTGCACAGGTCCCAGCGATACTGTTTGAAATCCACGAAGGAGTGTGCGGGAACCACATTGGAGGTCGGGCACTCTCCAGAAAGGCCCTACTGCAAGGTTACTACTGGCCAACCATGGCCCGGGATTCCCAGGAGTACGTTAGAAGATGCGAGAAGTGTCAGAGATACTCTCCCATGATCAACCGACCGGGAGAGCTCCAGACTCCAATCCACAGTCCCTGGCCGTTCGCCCAGTAGGGAATCGATATTGTCGGTCCCTTACTAATGGGAAAAGGACAGGTCAAGTTCGCAGTCATCGCTATTGACTACTTCACCAAGTGGGCAAAGGCCGAGCCCTTGGCGACGATAACCGAACGAAAAATGGAGAGCTTCGTGGAAAGGAATATTCTTAGTAGGTTCGGCATTCCCTGGGTCCTGGTCAGCGATAACGGCAGGCAGTTTGAAACCCCTATATTCAAGCAGTTCTGCTCAGGCTACGGGATACTGAATCATTACTCCTCCCCCGAGTGCCCATAAGCCAACGGTCAAGCCGAGGTAACCAACCGAACAATCTTGCAGTCAATCAAGACAAGGCTTGAAGGCGCCAAAGGGCTGTGGGCTGAAGAACTACCGACCGTCCTATAGGCCTACCGCACTACACCCCAGCGGTAACAGGCGAAACCCCATTCTCTTTAACCTACGGTTTTGAGGCGATGGTCCCCACGGAGCTCGGGTTGCCTACATATAGGGTGGCCAACTTCAGTGCGCCGGATAACGAAGAAGTCCTCCGGTCAGAACTGGATCTGGTGTAGGAAAAAAGAGACCAAGCCTATCTAAAGATGGCGGCCTACAAACAAAGGGTCTCGCGGTATTACAATAGTAAGGTGAAGCACTGCAGTTTTCAAGTTGGGGACCTCGTCCTTAAAGCAGTAAACCAGTCTACCCAGATCCCGAGCCATGGGAAATTGGGAGCAAACTGGGAAGGCCCATATATAGTAACCCGAGTCAACCGACCGGGAACCTGCTGGCTACAGAGCATAGACGAGAATGATCTCTCTCATCCTTGGAATGTGCAGCACCTCCGCAAGTATTATCAGTAGCTTTGAGCCACGAGAATTTAGTACTGGTAGAGAAATTTCTTTTTGTAGCTCTGATTGAGCAGTAGCAATAAATTTTTGTTTTTAATGAAATTGGAAAGTTTATTTTGCAAAATTGTTCCTGTCGGTACACCGTGCAAGGCATAAAAGACCTCGGGCTCTGAACACAGGCACCTAAAAGACCTCGAGCCTAACCCCGGGGCACCAAGGACCTTGGCTAGCAACCAAGGCATAAAAAGACCTCGGGCTCTGAACCCAGGCACCTAAAAGACCTTGGGCTCCGAACCCAGGCACAAAATGACCCTGCAACCACCCATGTTCCAGGTCGGTTTCTTATGGTCGCTCCTCAACATGCCCCCGCCTTCACAGGACGCTCAGGTGCAAGGGGATACTAGACCTAAACAGGAAATTACATAAGGCTTTGTCTAGGTCCAGCCGACGACGGGGTCAACCCCCTAGGCGGCCGACGATGGCAAGCTCCAAAGGACCTTGCAACCACCCATGTTCCAGGTCGGTTTCCTATGGCTACTAACTCCCACACTCCCGCCTTAGCAAAATGCTTGGGGGGCAGGGGAATATTAGGCCAAAATAGAAAATCACACCGGTCACTAAATGAACTTGGACGATATTCCCAAGTACTTACAGTGACCAGAGATACTATCCCGCACGGTAAAACAGGATACACCTAGGATTTACCGGGACATCCCGGACAGTAATACAGGGTATTCCTATAATACACTAGGCGTACCTTCTAAATAGGTCAGAAAGACTAGGCGTTCTACTGGTTACGGTCCTATAACATTTGCTAAGGCATGTGTTAGGTTGACCAAAAACCGAGAGGATACTAGCAATTAAAACAGGCACAGTACAGGAAAATGACAAAAGACAGTTAATGGAAAGTTTGACCTCGAGGGCCTTTTCATTAATTAAACTAAACATGTACAAGGCCTGGGGGGCAGTTTTAGTAGCCTCCCCAGAAAGAAAAAACTACAAAAAAAAAACTAGTCTACAACCACTACTTCCTCCTCCCCCGCGGTCTGCTCATCAACAGAGGGGGCCCCGGCCGCTGCAGCTTTAGCGTCGACCTCAGCTTCAGCGGCGACCTCGGAGTCAACCTGGCCCTCCTTTCAGTAACCGGACTCGGCCCAGGAGTACCCGGAAAGATCCCAGTCTGGATGGTCAGCAGCGGCCCGCTTTGCCAGGTTAGCGTAGCCCATGAGGAACCCAGCCTCGAATTCCTCCTCAGCTTCCTTGGCTTCAGCCTCCCGAGCAACAGTGAGCTTTAAGAGCATGGCCGTCATAGCTGCAAGATCCTTCTCAACAGAGATCCTCCCGGCCTCCGCGGCTGCAGCTTTAGTCTCCGCAGCTTGCTCGGCGGCGATCCTTTCGGCCTCCGCGACCGCAGCCTTGGCCTCCAAAGCCTTTTGAGCAGCCCATTCGATTGACAAGGAGTCACGAACCTCCCCCAGCTCCATGGCTGTTGCCCGGGATCTTTCTTCCTCCACGGTGAGGGAAAACTCCGAGGACTCCAGGGCAGCCCTTTCCGCGGAGAGCTTGGCCTCTACAGCGGCCAACCTCTCAGCAATACCGAGAAGGGTAGTCTCAGCCCCAGCAGCAATACAACTAATCTGCAAGAACAAGACGATGTCAGTATATGCATGGAGTAAAAGCTAAGGTTCACACTGCAAAGAGACTTACCATGTGGCTGATGCTGTACAGCCAACCGATGATGGCCTCGGGGCTGAGCAGGCTACACTTGTCTATTTGACTCTGCAGTAACCCGGGCCGTACCCTTCTACGGACTTCGTCTACCGTCTCGACCTCCGGCCTTGAAGAGGGGCCCGCGCGAGCTTTCTCCATGGTCGGGAAGGAGACCCCGGATGGTTTGGCTACTGGGGGGAGTGGGGGAGGCGCAGCAATGGTTTATGCCAGGAGGTGGTGGTGGTGGTACAACAACTGTAACTATGGGCATAGAAGTAGCAGTAGCTTCCTTCCCAGCCCCGATGGATATCCCCCGGGAAATCCTTTTCAGGGGCTGGCCCTCAGAAGGATCCGGCTTCTTCCCCTTCTGGCCAGCCCGGGCCTTCAGGGCCGCCTCTTTCTCCTTTAGAGCTGCCGCGCTCTTAGGAGCCATTTCTGCAAAACCAGAAGCATGTCAGAATTCAGCAAAGTATAAAGAAAAACCGGATGGTCAAGAAATGGTATTTACCAGGAATGATCGCAGGGAGAGCAGGAGCTTTACGGCGTTGGGACTTGTAGGAAATCTTCAGACTCCCCGACCGAGTCAGCACCTTGTTGATGTCAGTTGGGTCCTCGACCAAGGATAAGACCCTTGCTTGGAGCTCGTCGGGAAGACTCGGCGCGTCCACTGCTCCCACTGCAAAGAAAATACACAAATGGGTTAGTCAAGTCAAATAGAAAGACTGATCAAGAAAGAAAAGTGCTCGGGCTTACTCCTCAGCTTCCCCGCCCAGGAGGTCCTCAGTTGAATACCCGGCGCCTTCTCGCACAGTCCCAGGGTAGACACTTGGAAGAATTTTTTCTTCCACCCTTTGTTGTTGCTTAGGCAGTTTATAATTATATTCCGCCCCTGCCTAGCCAAGAGCGAGAAGAAGCCGGCCTCCCCATGAACTTGGAAAGGCCGGTGGGTCCAGAAGAATTCCTGCAAGGTGAGCTCATACCTGAGGACTTGGGGCCACAAAGAGATGCACCCCATTAAGTATCGCCAACCGTTCGGGACGAGCTGCCCCGGGGAGATCTCGAGGTAGATAAGCGCGTCCCTGACAACTAGGTGGATAGGCAGACCAAGGCATACCATGAAAGCATCTTCGTACAGAGTGACAAAGCCCGACTCATGGAAGTGAGCTCCGCCATCATGCACGGTAAGAGAAAAGGGGCCGGAAAGCTCATACCGATCCCTGATCTGATCCAAGTCAGGGCCTCGAAGGGTACTAACAATGGACTCGCATGAGAAGACGACCCCGGGACTGTTCGGTACAGACCCCTCGTCGTCCGACCCCCGAGACGTTAAGGCTACGGGAGAATCTCGGTACGCTTCCTCATGAAACGCCCGAGCGGGAATTTTTCCCTCACTATGCTGGTCAGAGGGGGCCAGGGAAGGAGGGTCTGGGCTTGAGCTCATAGACCCTGATCGTAACTGCTCGTCTTCCGACCGGGACAACGAGTTGAAATTTGAATGACACATGACTACGTCTATGAAAGACCTAAAGGGCAGACGACCTAAGAATGGGTCAAGAACTCCAAATCTAATGTACAGGGGAGGTAGATCTAACAACTTAAAGGGCAGGTCGTACAAGACTTGAGAAGAACGAAAACACTCTCTCAAGACTCTCTCGGGAACGAACACCCGCTCGGTCAATTTTCTCTAGGGTACCCCCAGACTGAAAGAAGTGACAAAACCGAAAAAAGAAGAAGTCCCAGGTTCGCTCTAACCCAAGTGGGTTCACTCCCTCCAGCTTTGTTCAAGAAAAGAAGAAGACAATGAAGAACTGAGGACAGAAAGGAAGGACTTACAAGATTTAGCACAGAAAAGGACTCGGGAACCTTGCTCGGGAATCTTGGTTGCTCTCAAATTGCTCGGGAAAATCTCTCAATTGGCAGCCGGAACTGAAAAAGTAAGCCAAGTGTTCCTTATATAGAAGTAGCGAACGGTCCAGATCAATCAGATCCAACGGCTCAGGATTTTTCCCGCTAAAAACCGTCAACAGTTGTTACCTCGGGCACGTGAAGGGTTGCCTCAAATCTCGCACGCATTAAATGCGTGACGTGACGTGACGTGACGTGACGTGACGGTTACCACGTAACTGTTCAGTTATGCCCGAACCAACTCCGCTGGATCCTGACCAGGTCAGTTACTCCCTGACACGTGGCAATACCCACACCCGAGCTCCCACCTGTACCGGTCGGTTACCCCACCGGGGGATCTGGAGTATGGGCCCCATCCCGAGCAGTGCTCCCAGACCACATCCGGACGGTTTCCAAGAAGCTACTAATTTTCGAATCCTCACCCGAAAATGGGGGCAACTGATATGTCCAAAATGATCTAACCATGAAGACAGTGCCACGACACCCAGAGGCGCCGGTTATTCCGGTAAGGGCGCCCCCCGTGGGGCCAAGCATTCCCGAGGTGTTTATTCAGACCGCGCGGTTCGCACCAACGGACCGGGCATGAGGGTCACGACGTCCCGCGATCCCGACCTGTCCAACAGTTTTCTAACTCGACTACAAGTCTGCGAAAGGGAATATGACAGTTTCCTAAACCACTTAGAAAACTCTCCTAAAATTATGCAAATCTATTGTGATTAGATTAGGCTTCCTAATGCTATCAACTTACCATGTAAGGGCGGACTCTTGCACTTATAAAATAGCCCACCTACCTTGTCAATAGGGATTCTGATCCTCAAACAATTCTCTAGCTAACAGGCATACAACAGAGAACTCACCACCATACGCATATACTCGGCCGGTATTACTGGTAGTGCCGCCCACCTTTGTTGGCTCCCCAGGCCCGCCGGTGATCTGCTAGTGAGAGCGCACAGACGCAACCGTGGACGTAGGTCACCTCGTTAATGGGACCGAACCACATACAAATTGTTCTTGTCTCTTTTTCTCTCTCTAAATCTCTCTTACCAGTTTTAGGCATCATCAAGTCCGATCAAAAAATCACCATCGGCCTCTACCCAATTTTGATTTAAAATATGTATTGTTTGGGTACAAATAGATAGCATTTGGGTCATCTTAGATCGATTGACTAAATCAGCCCATTTCTTACCAATTAAGACCAAGAATCCATCAAAGTTAGCGAAGATTTATATCAGAGAAATTGTTAGACTTCACGGGGCACCAATGTCGATAGTGTCAGACCGTGACACTCGATTCGTGTCAAGATTTTGGGAGAGCTTACAGAAGGCTATGGGGATAACTTTACATTTCAGTACTGCATTTCATCCCCAGACTGATGGTCAATCGGAGAGGGTGATTCAGATTTTGGAAGATATGTTAAGAGTATGTGTTATGGATTTTAAAGCTGATTGGGAAACTCATTTGCCAGTGATTGAATTTTCCTACAACAATAGTTTCCAAACTAGTATCGGAATGCACCTTATGAAGCATTATATAGGAAAAAGTGTAGATCACCAGTTTGTTGGATAGAAGTTGGTGAGAAACAACTTTTGGGGCCAAAGATAGTACAATTCACTACCGACAAGATTATATTGATTAAACAGTGGTTGCAAATGGCTCAAAGTCATTATAAAAGGTACGCAGATGCGGGTAGAAGACTGTTGGAGTTCGAGGTAGGTGAGTATGTTTTCCTGAAAGTGTCGCTTTCAAAAGGCATAGCACGGTTTGGTAAGAGAGGTAAACTGAGTCCAAGATATGTTGGACCTTACTTGATTCTTAATCGGGTGGGACCATTAGCTTACCGATTAGAATTACCACAAGAGTTGGTGAATGTTCATAATGTGTTCCACGTGTCAATACTTCGACGTTATATATCGGATCCGGGACATGTTATTATTCCAGAGCCATTGGAGATTTAAGAGGATATGATCTATGTGGAGCATCTAGTGCAAATCCTTGATAGAAAGGATCAAGTGTTAAGAACCAAGGTAATACCGCTTGTGATGGTTCAATGGTGTAGCCATTCAATCGAAGAAGCTACTTAAGAGCGGGAGGATGAAATCTGAGCCAAGTACCCACACTTATTTGATACTTGAGGTAAGAGTAAGTTTGGGGACTAAACTTCCTTTTAGGGAGGGAGAAATGTAACACCCGTACCCGAAAAAAGAGGGTTAATTAACATGTTAATATGCATTAATTTACATAATTAGTGTATAAAAATGGGTTAAGGAGAGGCTTGGACTTGCCCATAGAAAAGTCCCCAGTGAGGAGGGATGGGTTTGGAAGTGGGACCGGCCAGTGAAGGGCCTGGATAAAAAATAAAATAATTTGCATTTAAACAATTAGATGCATTTTATATGACTATTTGGAATTTGTTTAATTGTTTCACTATTAAATTATTAATATGTTAGCTTTTGATATAACCCAATAAGGGCATTATTGCAAAAAAAAGTGTATAATTATTAGGTACGGTAGCAACTCCGCAAATATTTGGGACCACGTGTAGGACCCATGCGGGACTTAGACAAACACCAGTTAAATAATTAGGTAGTTAATGGAGTGTTTAGGGATGTCATAATAAGAAGTTAGAAACTACTGGGGGTGTAAATGAAAGAAGGGAAAATTTTGGTTGACACCTCAATGCATGCATGAGGATGCATGTGTGTCAAGAGAGTGTTAACTCTCAAACTTAATATAGAAATTAGGAGAGAGAAGATGAGGCACCGAGAGAAAATGGGGGAGAACACGTCTCCGACACTGTTAACTCGTCGTTTCGTTGTCGTTCGTCGTCTAATTCGCAAACTGAAGTCGTATTCAGACTCGTGGAGGTGAGACAGTCGTTTTTATACCATTATTTTATGTTTTAATCGTTGTAATTTGGTGACCCAATCAATCGGTGACATACGGTTGCCGAATACATGTAAGAAATTACACCAGAGTGAGTTTTGAGCTGGGTTTTGGAGAAATTCAGCATCTCTTAGCTTAAATTGGGGTAGTGTGGACACGCGGAATTCCACTTCTTGTTTGTTTTAAATTGTTTTGGAAAGGGAAAAGAAAAGGAATGTTGAAAATAGATACAGAGTCGCCACTTGGTCTTTAAGGAACCAAGAAACCTAATTTTGACTCATCCAAATGGATAAAGGGCACCGACCCTTCATAACCAAAGAACTTGGCTCAGGGTTTTGGTACGAGAGAGGAAGGAGCCTTTGTCGCGACTAAAACACCCTCAACTCGCTCAGTCTTTCGATGGGCCTCAATTAGCATCCAAATAATCATCTTATACCATGTATGGTTCGATAATTAATTCTATGATAGTATATTACATCACACAAGAATTTTGAAATGGAAGATCAAAAGATAAGATATCGTTCATAAGATCTAAGCCAAGTATCACACAATGCAAAGTGAAAGATCACACAAACAAACCTAGAAAAAATCTTCTAATCATATATCAAGTAATAAAGTTTTCTTAATCTAAAGGGGACATGAATTGTTCTTGAAACAAATAATCAAATAAAACAAGGATGCTTAGCAAGCTAGAATGATGCATGTTAATCTTTGAGAAAAGGAGATCTCTCAATCCCCGGGACGGATGAGAAAGGAGGATTAGATCGAGGGGAAGCATGAACGTATGATCATGATCATTCCTTATAATCTTCTTAGATTAGGAGTCACAAAAGCCCCAAATCTTTGCATGGATGCAATGTATGTATTTAGAATGTGCCAATGTTGTAGTGTGTTTTGTGTACATGGATTCCTAGAATGACTTAGAAGTCTAGAATGTGTATGAATGAATGAAGGAAATCATCATGGGATATATACAACTATAGTATGAACTACTTCCTAAGACATGAGCTAATTTGAAGTACATATAAGCATCAAATCAAAGGATGGAATTAAAAGTATACTTGCTGTGAATAGTGGACAGAACAGTGACTTGATCTTGTGAAAATTGAAAAGAGGGGTTAGGGATGTTTTTAATACATGATTTTTTTATGTAGATCTTCCTTATTGTGTCTAGAACACAACCCAAAAATCCAATCTTTAATAACTATTACAGATTGAGAGAAATCATATGAACAATAGAGGTTACTCAGAAATAGAGTTCGTACTGTCGACTGAAATGTTAAAAAATATTAGAAAATGAAAACACATGATCTAGAGGCCCATATTATACATAAAGTTCCATAAGACATTGAAGGTCAAGGGAAAAATTATTTGGGACCACTCCCTTTGGAAAAGTTTTCTGTAAAACAAGTTGAAAGTCAACCAAGCTGATGTGAGAGCAAAAACAGAATATCTGTAGAGGTTTTGAAAGTACATTTTCAACATCAAATAGAGATTATGACCTCTTGAAATATCAACATGAAACTCATCATCAAGAACCCCCAATATTATTGGAGAGATTCATTTTTATTTTGAATATAACTTCAAGGATACCTTGGAGGTATTGAAGTTATAATCATCATCTATTAAACATGTTTTTGAGGTCAAGAGCTACTATCCATAAGGATTCACTCACCTCAAACTTCATGTCATCATTTAGATGATGATGAACTATAAGTAAAACAAAGAAAATAAAAAAGAAATGAGGTAAGAGGAGATGAACATTGTATATAAGCAAGAAACTAAACAATCAATAGATGATATTCAATGGTGGAACCACAAGCATTCAACCTCTCATATATGTGTGTATGTGGCTGTAGATTGCTCTCTAGCTCATTAGAAACTCAAAGAAGATGAAGAAAATGAGTTGAAATCTTGTAAATACTAGTTTAGTTTTGAGAAAACTAAATAAAAACTCACATTTGGCTTGGATTTGAAGAAGAAAATCTTTATTTCTCTCTCTATTTCTTCCTAACTCTCTATATCTCTCTCTAATGGCTTCCAAGATCTTCCCCAAATGGAAGCAGATGAGTCTCATTTATAGGCCAAGTTGGGGAGGTAATTTGGGTTTTAAAAAGTCTCTAATTGGTCCAAAATCCCGGAATAATCAAAACTATGTCGTTTTATTTGTTGGAAATTTGATTTAAAATCCCAAAAATTAACTAAAAATAAAAAAAAAAATGAAAAATCACTCAGAGTGCCACCGCAACACTTGGACACTACCGCCGCGGTAGTGGGCCAGTGCCGCCGCGGCAGTCAACCCTCCCGTTGACCAGAATTTGCATTTTGGCCCCCAGAACTCCCGAAATTCACGAAATGGCCCTATTTCGTCCAAAATTCACAGAAAATTCATACGAAATCTAAATTGAGATTGTGATATACCGTTGGAAATTTATTGAGGTCTACTTTCCATAAAAAATAATTTGGAGTTGGGTCACTTTGGAAAGTTTTGCGGTATTCGCGATAAAAGCCGAATTGATCGCATTTTTCACCTTCAGAAATTCATAACAAATTCATTTTAGATCCAGAAATTATGTGCGACATACCGTTGGAAAGCTATTGACCTCTAGTATTTGATAAAAATATTTCAACATCGAAAAGGAGACTTTGATTTTTGGTCAAACTTGCAGTCAAATTAGTCGAACAGTGCACTTCCAAGAAATTCCGGGAAGTTCTGGGAGCCTCCAAAGACTGACGTTTCCGTCCAATTTTCTTTTAAAATATATTTTAATACTTTTCACATGATCTAGGATGATCTGGGAACTTCTGGACGAATTCGAATGATTTTGGTCAAACCTTGGTCAAACTTTGGTCAAACCGGTCAACGGAGACTTTCTGGGAACTTTCGGGACTTCCGGGGGTCTCTGGGAGCTTACGATTTCAAATATTCATCTTTTAAAATACCTTTTTTTTGTTTTGAACAACATCAAATGATTTATGAGATTCTAGGCCAATCCGAAGAGTTTTGAGCTTTTAGAGGCATTTTGGTCATTTCTTTGATTTCTTGAGAGTTAGAGGCAATCTTTGAAAATCCGATCTTTATAATCATCGAGGTTTGACATGCTTGTGGCCTCCTAAATCTGTTAGCCGACAAAATGGGGTGTCTACAGGTAGAAATCATAAGAGGTGAGTTTTCTAACTTAAGCTTTGATGTGGGTACATGTTATGTGCTTCAATTCTAGTTAAGAGATAATAATTATAGATTTAGTAGTTAAATTCATGCTAAAGTTAGACTTTCATGTTGATTTGGTGAAGAAATATTCATAATAATGTGACTATGTGCTTATGTGTTAAGTGGTCAATGAATGATTGGGAATAATGGTTCATTATGGTGAAATAAGGGAGTAGAAGAGAAAAAATCCAGTATAAAGAATGGAAGTCCAAGGAATAGAAGTGACCGCGGGACCAAGGGAAAGGTCTTCGTGTCGGAGTGAACCATTAGCCCATGAATTCTGCGATTACATATGCTTACGTGCTTAAATTATTGCATTACACATGTTCACGACATCTCAAGCATGTTAGTTAATTCACTAAGCGAAATGATTAAGAAAACCGTTTTCCTATTTCTGTTGTGGTACATAACAACCACCGCAGGTTCGGAGCAAGGTATGGAAAGGAGTTAAATCGAGCTTGGGAATGGGGTAAGACTTGGAATTTGTTGTATATGTTTAATCTTGTAGTATGATGTAAATTATGAATTTGTACTTGTAGTATATAAGCTATAATGCTTATAGTTGTGGGAGTTGGAGCTAAACTTTGTGGAAATTATCATTTCGGCAAGTCCGGGTGTATGTTGCAACCATTTTGGACAAGTTTCGCTTGTAACTAAGTTATATGTAAGCTTTTGAACTCTATTCCGATAAAACTCTATATTCATACAAGTTGAACCAAGGTTTGGGCTTAAATGTCTTACTTGATACAATTGAGCTTGGGTACAAATTTAAAGTGTTTGGAAGTACCCCAATGTGTATTAGGATCGTGTTTAAGAAGTTTTGTAAGCTTTTAAAGGTGTTTGAGTGAGTTTTAGTTTCAAAACTTCATATAAACAGGTTGAAAGTTGCTGCTGCATAAATTGTTCTGCAGAGGGGCTTTCGTCCGGTTGAAGTAACCCGTTCGAACGATCGAAAAATCCACTGCTAGCCCTTTTAATTCTACATGTTTCTATGTTGTGTTTTAACTGTTAAAGGGCCAAGAGGGTACCTTTGGGGTCCCATTCACCTATAAAAACTTTACTTTCAATTATAAATGTTGGTAAGTATTTTTCGCAGAATTTCCTAATTGGCACAAGTAACACTAGTGTCGTTTGGCTCAAGCTTGTGTAGTGAAGCCTCAAACTCATTTTCCTAGAGTTGTTACTGATTATTACAAGTTTTGGGTTGAAACCAAGTTGTTTGCAAAGTGTTTGGAACTCCGTACCATAAGTTTCAAAAGAGATTTGTGGGTGTTAATAGCTAATTTTGGTTTAATAAGGTTGAGCATGTTTAGTTGATTGGTATTGTATTTGAATGATTTTAATAGAGTTGGGAATGTCTTAGATTTGTTTAATTCCATTTGGGTTGGGAACTTTGAAATTGATTTGTGCATGTAAAAAGAGTGCAGGGCAGAAGTTAGATTTTCATTCTGATCCCTCTCGACCGGTGGAACTGACCCGCTCGACCGGTCGAATGCCCCTCTGCCAGATGCCTTGTTTTGATAAAAGTAAATCTTAAAATGGTCATAACTTGGGGTAGGAAGCTCGGATTCGCGTGCCGTTTTCGCCGTTGGATTTTAAATAAGAAATACTACATCTTGGCATTGGATTTGACTAAAATTTTAAAATTACCATTATACCCCTAAGGTTAATTACATGCTAATTTGCTTAGTTAGGAGTTTAAAAGAGAATCTTAACTAGGGATGTATCTTGGCGACATTGTTACACGTGTCCTAATTCGCTCGTGGCGGGTTGGGGTGTGACACTGAGCCTTCAGCTCAAACTCTCTAAATATTTTTAAAACCCTTTTCAAGTTACAAGAGTGACAATGATAGGCCTTGTTGTAGACACCCCGATTTTGACCACACGTCGAATTAAGGGGAGCGTTACCTCCAAATCCGATGATTACAATGTCCAACTAATCTAAGACTTCCAAAGATGATTCAAGCTCTTCGGAAAGCTCTTCGGAAAGCTCTGCAGCAGTTATAGGATGCCACTGCGGCACTCTCTAATTGCCGTGCGACAGTCAGCAAGTGCCGCAATGGTAGTCTCTGATCGCCGTAAAAATACACCAAATTTTGCAATAATCAGAATTCCAGAAAAGATGGCAGTTCGCGGAGTTGTCTGCGGCATTCTTTGAATGCCGCATCGGCACTCACTAAATGCCGCGTCGGCAATCAGTGAGTGCTGCTCCGGCATTCACTGAGTGCCGCTTCCATCTCCATTGAGTGCTGCATTTTTGTGGCTGCCAACTTTGAAATAGCACATTTTGTACCCTCAAAAGGACGTATGAAATTAGGGTTTTGCCCCTGAAAATACTGAAATACCCTTTCAAATATTGCCTATATAAAGGGGATGAATATCCCATTACATGGGACTTGAATTTTTGAATCTTAGAACCTTATCTTGAATCTTTTTGTTTTAAACCTCTTAAAAATTTTTAAACACAATTAGGAGCAAGTTTTAGAGGAGTTTAAGGAAGTGGTTGCATGAGGTAGAAGGAAAGGAGTTTGAATCACCTTTGAAAGACTTCCAAGGAGTTGAGAGTTGAGGATAGTTGGAGGTAACCTCTAAATTAATTAGCCTCTAATTCAAGGTCAATCATAATATATAGGATTCCTTAGGGTCCTTTGCACATACTAATGTTGTGATTGAACTTATATTTAATTGATTTGGATCAAAATGACTTTAGGTTTAAGGTTAAATAAATCATAAAGCCAACTTAGACATCATTTGAGTTTTTGCTTTTTTCTTTTCTTTTCTTTTCTTTGATTATAATCATCTCTTAGGACTCATAAGACTTTCATTGTCTTTCTTGAGCCCTTAGACTTGGAATCCCTTAATCTTCTTGTGAACTCATGATTCATAAGAGGGTTAAAGTTGATATTAGTATGTTTGGTCAATGAATCCAAACCTACCTCCATGGTTTAGGTTCATTATTTAGAGATTTCATAAAGTTTCTTCATACTTCATTGAGGTCTATAAGTATGAGTGTCTTTAGTCTCTAAGGACTATCAAATGGGAGGAGAAGTAACTTAGGTTAAGCCAAACTTAATGGCTTGATAGCTAAAGTTAATAAATAAAGGTAAACTTGACAATGGTGCAGTGAGTTTATAAACCACTTTTGATCAAAGAATTTTAATTAAATACCAAACCGTTGGAATTGAATGAAACCAACTGGAGAGTGTCAATAACACAAAGTTTTACCACTGTGATTTTTGTTTTAATGAGATTTCATGTTTAAAGTGGTTTGGTCATGAGTTTTGCGAAACAACTATAATCTGTCCAGGGTTTCAGAACAGCAACACTCTTTTGAAATGAGTAAATCAGAACCTTAATCAATCATTCTTGGCTTCAAATAATTTTTATGTGAAGTTTAATGTGTTAATGAGATCCTCTAAAAAGTTTAGAGTCTTTTAGATTTGTTTACTATTTTTAAAAAATCATACAAGAACTCTGGACAGAGAGTTGTAAATTTCTAAGTGATGCCTAGTGTTTGTCTAATTTTAGAGATTGAACCGTTGATCTTTGATTTTTCTTTTTGGGTTGGAAACTAGACTTAAAGAGGCATCTTATGTCCAAAATTCATTGACATCAAACCATGGGAACCATGCTTTTCCAATTTTTGAAGTTTTGATCTACTCTCTGTAATTTTTAGAATTTTGGGACAGATTTGGTAAACTTTATAAATAATAGTTCAAATGGATTTTCTATGATTTAAGGCTTAAGCCATGTTTCAATAATAATTAGTTAAACTTAAATCCAAAGATTAAATGGTCCAAATCAAGGAATAATTCATAGCTTATTCTTGTTCATATTTATATATCTATATACATTCATCCATGTGGATATCTAAATTTACTTTTTAGTGAAGTTGTTTCACTGATAATTTTTAAAGGAGAAGATGTTACAATTTTTAATTATACATGTGGATAATGTTTTTAGTCCTTAAAGAGCTCATTGATCATTTCTTTATAACATACAAAGATGTTACAATTATTAATTATGCATGTGTTTATATACAACGTTTGGTCTAAGTGTTTTGTATATATATATATATATATAAACATCAATTTTCATATATAAAAATAATCTTGTCTTCTCATTCCACTGAATACATAGAATATAGTTTACTCCCTAGTTTTCAAAACTTCTAAAATTCACTTATCTCGTTAGAAGCGATTCTGAGTGCTCAAATTATCTTTCAATTTGTGTGCACATTTGGAAGATTTGATTGCTGAATCCTGGAGAACATGCATCGAGTCTGTGACTCCGAGGGGCGGAATTGTTCTTAATGACAATGCAAAATATTACACGCCTCAATCAAGTTCATAGCCGTATCCTTCCTATATTTCCAACACTCTCTACTATCATGTCCTTAAGAGTTTGGTGTTAGAGTTAGAGAATTGAGAAAAGGAATTTTTAGGAAGGAATAGTGGTTAGAGAAAAATAGAGGCACCTCAAAAGAGTTAATAATCCGATGTTTTGATTTCAGCTAGAGAAAATATATGATTTTGTGGGAGAGAGAAATTGTTGGGTTTGTGCCCCAAAAAATTACTTTATGTATGAGACATTGGCATTTTAATATATGGATACCAGTTTTACATTTCATTATGTATGTTTCTTTTATGAGATGATTGTTGATCCTTAAGTATCATAGTAAGTTATTCGTGTGTATATGAGATATATACAAGTGAGATACGAATTGCTATTATTTGATACTTAGAATTTGTCATAGTTAATGATGAGACTGGATATCTCATCAAGTGTACACTGTAGCATGATTAAGTACAATTGAATGGAGTGATGAATCTCAATAACTGGAGTATGACTCTTAGTTAATATGCTAGTGCTTATAGTGTATTGACGGACCAGAGTTTTCCTATTGACACACAAGGCTGTCAACAGTCGATGGGAACTCATAACTTGTATAAGGTACGTGCTCTTAATCTTGAGACGATTATGGATACAGATTGTGGATGTGACTCCTTTGACTTACCAATCAGTGAGGTCTATAAAAGATCAACACTTGGGTATCTTGGGTATATCATGTAAAAGATCAACACTTGTGAACATATATTGTCAAGATATAATCTATCTTCTGATCAAGAGTAAGCATTCCCTTGAGAATGTCACCAAGTTGATTACTGAGAACTGCAGTCTTGTTAATGAGAGTTATCAATGTGTTAAGTAATCATGAAGGGTGAATGAGACTCAAGGAATGGAAAATGTAATCATTATTCAGGTTGATAATAACAGTTTATCTGACTACCTGAATATGATTATGAATGCTGATGGTAGAGAGACATTAGTACACTATACAAGTCTAGACATCGCTTTAGATTTGTTCTTTTGCGTTGGAGTTCAGTTATCATTTTACAGTGGAATAAACGTTAAGTGATCAGTTGGTTAAGTTGCTGATCCAAGAGTTTGGTCATGAGAATTAACAACTGCTTGGTCATGAGAATTAACAACTGCTTTGAGTCAATAATAAATAACCTAGTAGGTCTCATTCTTAGCTCTACCAGGATGCTTGGAAAGGCACATGAGGATCTTGTCAAGACAGGTTCGATCGATCGAAAGTTTTCGAGCGATTGAAGGTTCGATCGATCAAAACAACTTCGATCGATTGAAAGTGAAAGTCGGTTTAGGAATCTATAAATAGGGCAACTGCATGCATAATTATTTTAATCGACCCAACAGCTGTAAAAACAGTTTTAGGGTTTCTCAAATATTCTTTATCCTCCCTATTAGAGATCCCACCATCTCTAGCCTCTCCGAAAGTGTTCAAAGGAGACATAGGAGTGATGAACATCTAGTGGAGACTGTTGCACCATTAAGGAAGAAGAAAATCAGAATATCTATGGAATTGATAAGTAGTAGATCCGGTAAACCAAAACTTTCTAAACTTTGTTTTTTTTCCGCTGTGCATATAAATAAGTGTTTGAAACCTATTTTCCCATCAGAAATACCCCCCATTAAAATGCATAGTTCTATAAAATATTTACATACAATACATATATAGTATAAAACAATCGATTCTGGTGAACTTCGAGTTTAGAAATATGCTAATTGACCATTGATTTGGATATCGGTTTTCTTTAAAGCGTAAATTGAGAAATTTCGATGAACTTCGAGTTTAGAAATATGCTAATTGACCACTGATTTGGATATTGGTTTTCTTGAAAGCGTAAACCGAGAAACAACCGTAACTTTTAATAAGCCAATTTAAACTAACAAACTGACCAATTTAAGCAAATCAGTTCATTTTTTCTATTAATTTGTTGATCCATAGGAGACTTCATTATCCCAATGCTATAGATTAAGCCCCGTTGGTTACATTTTAGAACATATTATGAAACTCCAAAAGCTAAGAGTATCTGCAGTGATCCAATCACATGTAGGAGGTGTTAATAGTCTACGTAGGACTTGCATATGACACACTCCTATGCTAACTCTCTACCTATATATAATTGGTCCCCAATGTGTTATCCAAATCACATGTTATTTGACATCACCAATTCACAAATGACAGTAGGAATGCTAGTCTCCGAAGATAGCATTTTTCTCACCATTGCTCACACAGGCCTTCACTAACTGAAATGAGACATATGTCACCCAGTAAAGATCTGAGTGAACAATGTTGAACAAAGACCTAAGTGTGCAAAAATGCTCTCGTCTCCAAATCACATGTTATATGACATTACATAATCATCATGACTTTATATCAGTCAAAAAGCAACTTTAATATTTTTTTTAATTGACAATTGCTCGATAGAGTAGTGGCTCCAGTTAGCCTCATGTTTAGCCACTTAACATGCTTAATGCATGATTTAGCTAGCCCACTTTGGGCTGTATACGGATCGGATTCAGATCGAATTTTTACAATCTGAATTTGAATTTGATAAAAATCTGCTAAGAAAATCCGAATCCGAATCCGAATCCGATAAAAATATGATTAAAAAAAAATCCGAATGCCGAATTTGTTAGAATTCGGATATCCAAATTCGAATATATGAATAGAGTAATACTTGGGGCACAACCAAAGCCACAACCTTTTTTGCACAACCTTCATTTTGTGTCTATCTCTCTCTTGATGGGTCCCACAGTGCCAGTGACCCCACAGTGCCCACTAGGAGAGAGATAGACACAAAATGGAGGTTGTGCAAAAAAAGTTGTGGCTTTGGTTGTGCCCCAAATATTACCCATATGAATATCAACATAAAGGCAAATTGATTGTCCATTATCATGAGCGTAGAGGAAACTCTAATACGTTCACTAAATCTAATTTTATTTATTAAAAAAAAAAAAAAAACTTCGAATTCGGATCCTTATCGGGTCAGATTCGGATCGGATTCGTTAAGTACGTATATATTTGAATTCGGGGTTGGAGTCAGATTCGGATTTGGAGCCTGATATTTTTATCGGATTCGGATTCGGATCGGATCCAGTTAAAATCCGATCCGTTTACGGGCCTAAGTCCACTGTAGGTGTTTTTTTTTTTTTTACACCACTACCTAATGTTGACACTACATTGATAGTAGTAAACATATATAAATATATATATATATATATCATTGCAAAGAGTAACACTATGCTTCCCAAATTCAAATCCACTGGGTTCATTGACAATTATGGGGTCACTTCAACATCCTCCAATTAAAATTCAATGGACCTACTATCACATCATTTGAGATAAAAATTTAGGATTTAGATTTAAAAATCATAGCATTATGCTCTATAATAGAACTGTTTGGCAAACCAAACTTTTTTTTCTGCATGTCAATCGCATAATTTTGAGAGTGGTCAAAAACTTTTCCCAGAGTCAATCGTAGAAGCAAAAAGTTGCCAAACAAACCCTAACTTCATTTAAGCCCGGGTTTTTGCAATTTTGGAAATTGGGCTCAGAATGAGGCCTGGATGGGGCCACTCAGTTTTATGGAACAAACCAAGCAAGGCCCATAAACACAATTCGAAAATTTTCTCTCATTTTCTCTCTCTGATTCGTTTCTCTGTCTACTATATACGTATTCCTCTTGCTAGGTATATATATACACACATATATATATATATATCTATATATATCTACACATCTACAGATTCGGTGACATTGTTGCCCTTACCTGCAAGTTATCAGCAAAACACTCAACGCCTCTGCCGATCCTTCGCACACCGAATCTCCGCAAACATGCCGACAGGTCCGACACTTCCCAACTTCATATATATATTAATTAATTATTTTTTTGTCTCTCCTCGTATGTTAATTAAATCCAGGTAACAAGTTCAATCTTTTTATAATCAGTTGGGTAGTTATCCCTGAATTCAAAATTTACATTTCTTCAATAGTAATACTACTTGGATTGTTTGCTACTATGCACCCTTTTACGTTTTTTACAATCGGAGTAGCTATTTGAGTTTGATTCTGGCATAAATATTGGATTTTTTCATCTGGGTTCTCTGGCAATTGTCGATTCAATCATCTGGGTTTATTAGATTTGAATGGGTGTATTGTTTCACCAATCTGGGTTTTGGGTCTCAGAGTCTCACTAGATTCCGAAAAACCTACAAAAATTGTATTCCATAGTTTGAGAGCTAGTGACTGGGGCTATAAATAGATAGGTTCAAACTACACTTGGGAATTTTTTTCAAGTGTTTAATATTCAATCTGGCAGCTTAATTGTGAGACATTGCACCATCTCTTATGTGTTGGGTGTGCTTTAGATTGAATTTGGTTAGTAAGGAGCAGCGAAAAAGTGGTTCGAGAGTGTTTGATTTTTTGGTTGTGTTGGACTGGCTTGCTAGGGCCTGTTTGTACCCATTACTAGTTGGGGAAGCTCCTGTGCTTCAGATTATGATAATTAGCCCGATTAGTTTGTTGGTTTTTGAAAATGTTGCATCGTTTAGATCAAATCTTTGACAACTAATTATTTGCTGCTTGGGCTCTGATAAATATAAAAGAAGAAAGGCCACACCATTTCGACTAAAGACCCACATCCAAGTCCCATAGCTTTTGGTCCGATATCCCTATTATGGGTAAATATCCTTCCATGGGATGAGTCTTGTATGTGTTCTTAAGAAAAGGAATGTGTCAATTTTTGGGGGTCCGAAAGGCGTGTGGAAACACATATGAACTCTTGAATGGAATAGGAAAAGATATATAACTCATTTCCTTCGGAAATGGCTCACAGGATAGGAGTGTTTTTTGAGGTCCTTATACTCATTATACCCATCATTGATACACTTGGTAATGATCAATTTGTTGTGTCAAGCCCAAGAAACTTGCCTACAATAGTCCAGCTTTGTGATACATGATTTCGGAATGAAAAGGCTAAGCAAAAAATCATCCCATATAAAGCAAAAGTTGTGATTTTACTAGCGTTGTGCTTGTGTGATTGCGATTTTGTCTCCATTCAATTTCTCGATCTTGGTGGAACCGTTAAGGTTTTTTACTTTCTCGTGAATTGGTTCTGATCGTAGTGTCTGTTAGCACTTGGTTGATTTTATGCTTAGCTGTTCAATGAGTTTAGTGACAGGTCATTTAAATATATTACCTTCTACGTCTGTGAGTATTTATTGGCTTGATTTGGTCGAGAAATGTTTTATATCGTGCTTTTACCTTTTGTATACACTGTGGCAGTGAGTGTAAAATGGCAGAAAGAGCTGTTTCCAGCAGTGGAAATTGACACCAGCCAACCCCCATATGTTTTTAAATGTCAACTGTATGATCTAACTGGAGTACCTCCTGAAAGGCAGAAGATTATGGTTAAAGGTGGTTTGTTAAAGGTAATCCGATAGTTTTTGATGTTTATCGATGTAAATCAACTTAGAGCCCATGTGGATCAGCTTATTTGGATCTAGCAATCGCTTGTTTGGGATTATTAAGTCATTTGAGTCCCTTTGGTAATATATATATATATATATATTTTCCCTTCATTTTTTTAAAAAAATTGAGTCCACTTTAAAGCTGAAAAAGCAGCTTAGACCAGAACCAAATGGGCTCTTAACATAGTAAGAATATCATTCTGATTGATGACGCTTTAACGAATCATTCTGGATTTGTTAATTCAGTGGCCTGGTACTATCATTTGTTGAGGCAGTCATTGACCTTCTCGACTTAAATTTCTTGATAATGTAGGATGATGCAGATTGGTCAACATTAGGAGTGAAAGAGGTGAGTGATTTTCCCATTGTATATGAAACTTTGTCTAGTCACAACCAAATGGTTAGTTCAGAGACATATTGAATTGTATCTATTTTGTCTAGGGTCAAAAATTGATGATGATGGGAACCGCTGATGAGATTGTGAAGGCCCCAGAGAAGGGTCCCGTTTTTGTGGAAGACCTTCCAGAAGAAGAACAAGTGATTTCTCTTGTAAGTTTGATGGCTCTCTTTTTTACGTATGAATTCCCAATCAAGTTGTTTCCCTCTAGATTTGATTGGCATAACATTGTGGTTTGGCTCATTGTGTTCTTGATGCTAACAGTGGTTCTCTGACATTCTTCTTCATGCACGGAGTTCTTTTGATACTATATTGTATGTACATTATATATTTGTGCAGGTCTCATTTATAACTGTGCAAACACACCTCTCAATATTTTTTTATTAGATTCACATTTTAAAAAATCATTTAGTGGAGTCCATTCATTTTATGCTCCCTTATGTGCACCAAATTTAAAAAACAATAAGATGATGTGTATCTGAGACCTTGCCGATTCTAAATAAGGGATGATCTTTGAAAGCTATAACCAAACTCCTGCCAATTTGGACTCTTTACAAGGATAGATTTATATAATGCCTTTGGTTTGTAAAATTAAAAAGATTATTGAAGGCGCGAAGGTCTCCCGGAGCCTATGCACAAGGCGCAACAAAAGGTGTGAGCCTGAGCAAAGTAACTAAGGCTCACTTTTGAAAAATTGTCAATCAAATACGTAGTCAAACATATAGAACTCAAATATTAACATATACAAATTGAAAAATGCTAAATCATCAATTATAAACACTTTGGCCTATTAGCTTAATTGGAGACATGTACTATGCAATTCTAAATTTCAGGAAAAAAACCTCTATTTTTTTAAAAAAAGAAACACATTAAGAGGTGTGTTTGCACAGGTATAAATGAGACATGTAAAGATTGCTTTCAATTGGGTATTGCATATATTACACTTGGTAATTTGTGTTTGAGCCTAAATACAACAAGGCGTGAGCCTTTAGCACCTTGCGCCTAGTAAAAAAGCCCATAAAGGCATGCCTAGGCTGCGCCCAATTCAAGGAGCTCTGCCCCTAGAGTTAGGCGGGGCTCAACCGTTGTGCCCGCTTGCGTCTTAAGTGTGCCTTCCACAACAAAGGCCCTATTGTAGAGAAATGTTGATTTTCGTACTTATAAAGCATCACGGTCGTAGGGTTCACCAAGATTCATGTAAATATTGCTCTTTCTGTTATGTGATGCGTTATGGGACCCCTTGGACCAATGGTAGGCTCCACATGGGTATTTCTCTTTCTCCTCTTCCCCCAAGCACACACAAGAAGGTGCCGATCTCTGTCAGTCTGTTACTTGTTTTTTTTGCTTTTGGAATTTATAGGAGATTGCAAATTTTGATGAGGAAAATTTGCACTCTTTAGTTTTTGTAAGTGGTTGTTTAGGTTGGGGTTAGAGTGGAATAGTTCGTAAGAGAGTAATAATCTCGAAAAATAGTAAAGGGATCTGGAGGTGACGTGGGTAAAGTGTAAAGAGACAAACTAAAGGTGAGTGAGTGGGGGGTATTTCGAGAGAAGACTGAGCACTTAGGTAATCGGGCGTACAGGTGAAGGACAATCACTTTATGCACAAAATCCTTGGGGAATGTCCAAAATTCTCTCTGTGTCAAATCAGAAGGGACTGTTCCTATTTATAGCAATTAGGACACGTGGCAAGGCGTAAGGGCTGCTGCTGTCAGAAGTGACACAACGAAACTCACGCTCTTGGTTGTGACAATGCCACGTGTCATCGCGGAGGTGACAAGGAATATTCCTCGTGATAGAATTGAAAGTCATTTCAGATAGTCTCACTGTCCTTTTGAGAGGCCAATGAAGTGGCACGGAAGAGACCGTCGTGACCTTCCTTGGCGAACTCTTTCTTTAAGCCAACCAAGCCACATAAACCTGGAGTCCCGAGAGGTGCTTTGTCACGCCATGGCGTAGGGTGGTCATGTCGTGTCAAAGTTGTGTCGCACCAAGACCTGCCCGGGTATTGCGGGTATCCCTCCTTGAGGAGTTCGTGGCGACGTGGGCCCTTATTAGAGATGGCGAGTGTGCCAGTATCTCGTGGATGTTATTTTATTCTTCTTTATGTAAACTGGGAAATGATCCCATGAGATGATATTCTAAATGGTAAACACGTGCTGACTGTTGATAGATTGATGGATATAGGTACCCATAATTTTCTACTTAATATGGACTCTGAATGCCCATGTTTGAATTTTTTATAGCTGAAATTTTTTCTTCTTCCAGGGTCATACAGCTGGATTATTCAATTTGGGAAATACATGCTATATGAACTCCACCATACAGTGCTTGCATTCAGTTCCGGAGCTGAAGTCTGCTTTGATTAAGTGAGTTCTCTTCTTTTGTGACGAGGCATTTGTCTGCAGAAATTGAGGTGAAAGTGTGGTCTTTATTCTTGATTTTTTTTATTCTGTATTTTTCTGCTAAAAATTGTGCTTGGTAGGTATCCACATTCTGGAAGAGGTAATGATTTGGATCAGACTTCTCATCTCTTGACTGTTGCAACACGAGATTTATTTAATGAGCTTGATAAAAACGTCAAGTCAGTGGCACCAATGCAGTTTTGGATGGTACGTTTACCGATTCTCACAACCATGATTATTGCAATAGTTTCACTACTTTCAATATTTCCTATTCTATTCCCCCCATGATCGGAGCGTCTCTTAGTAGCAAAAGTTTTTACCATAGATACTTTACAATAGTGCTCTGTCCATTTAAATTTTATTAGTGCTCAGCTTGCTTAGAGGAAATGCCTTTTTTCAAAATACATACATAAATGATTGGTTTCCAAGTTAGAATAAATCTTATTGATATGTAAAAGCAAAAGAAAGTGTATTAATTTGCTCACGTTATGTTTGAAGGTACTGCGGAAGAAGTATCCTCAATTTGGTCAGCTGCATAATGGATCCTTCATGCAACAGGTTTTTTCAAATGCTTTTTGCATTATCATATCAATTTACTGCTTTTTCTACATGTTTGTTTATATGTAATTTTATTTCAATAACAGGATGCTGAAGAATGTTGGACACAAATTTTGTACACCCTTTCCCAGTCTCTTAGATCACCAAGTGCCAGGTACTTTGCTTTTCTCCTGGCATGATGAAGGGCAATATGAGTTTTGCAGCCTTGAAACTATATACCAATTTGGAATTTGGCCTCTCTTCTTTCATTTGTAGCAATTTTGGTCCTTGAACCTTTGTGCTAATTGCAATGCCAACCTTCTGTTAGATTCCGTCTTAGTGATAGGAGTTGACAACTTGACTTTGCACCACTTAACGAGTTTTTGTCACTTCCTTTCTGATGGGGTTGACATAACAATTGACCTGATTGTTGAAAGACCAAATTGCAAGTTGGTGTATATAGTTCAAGGGTGCAAAATGCATTTAACCCCCATGAGAAAGTAGTTTAACATTTTACACTTGTAATTTACAATTGCTAATTGTTGGAATATATATTTATTATAGTCAAACGTATTCACGGACTGATTAGGAATAGATTCTGATTAGGAATAGATTGATTGTAATTTATTATATTTGTCTATTTCCTTTTTTCTTTTCTTTCCTTTTATTCTCTTTGTTTCCTTTTCCTGTCTTTCCTAGCTTGTATATATACATACTCTTTGTGAATGAATAAAATCATCAATTCTTCTATCTTTCTACTTGGTATCAAAGCCACAACAAAAACACCAAACCCTAGCTCCCCACCACCAGCCGCCGCCACCCACAGCCTCTCCTAGGCTCGCCGCACCACCTCCCACCCTTAGCCCTCCTCGGCGCAGCCCCCCACCACCAGCCGAGGGTCCCACAAGCCCCCCCAGGGCTCCGGCGCACTTCCCAGGTCTCCACCGAGGCCCTTGTGCCTCTCCGACAGCCTCTGCGCTGTCCTCCGCCCCTCTGTGGGCCCCTCCTGCATCCCTGTGATGCATTAGAGCCTTAGTGCTCCTTCTCATCTCTCTTTCAGACCTTTATTTGGTCTCCGGTTGCCCCATCTGTGCTTCACCTGTTCTGGGCAGCCCTTCATCTTCTCGATTTTCCAAACTCTTGTTGGTTTTCTCTTGGGTTTAGACACTCCGGTATGGCTCTCGACGGAAAAGATACTGATCCTATTACTCCTGCTCGTCCAGATCTGTCTCTCTCTCAACACACCCCTGCTCAACGGGTTACTAGTGTGTTGTTGAGTGGAAGGAACTTTGCCGCATGGTCCCGTTCTTTCCGTCTCTATCTTGGAGGCAAAGGTAAGTCTGGATGGATTCTAGGCACTGTACCCAAACCAGCGCTCTCTGATCCTACATTTGCTCAGTGGGATATTGATAACTGCACCATTTTGGGGTGGTTATTTAGCTCTATGGAAGATCGAATTTATCATATGTTCATGTTTCATGATACTGTTTCCAGCCTATGGACCTCTCTGACTCAAATGTATGCTCATGAGTGCAATGATTCCCGTATCTTCGAACTTTATCGGGATGTTGCACAGGCTTCTCAGGCTACATTAGGTCTTTCAGTTGCTGATTATTTTGGTTACCTTCAGTCCCGTTGGGAAGAACTGGCTCAGTATGAGCCTCTTAGTGAATTTCCGCCTGAAGCAGCTACTATTGCTCCCCGACGTCTCAATCGCCATCACACCTACCAGTTCTTGATGGGTCTAAAACCTGAGTTCGAATCTCTCCGGACTCAGATTTTAAACACATCCCCTATGCCTTCTTTATTTGAGGCTTTTGCTACTATTGATGGAGATGAGAGACGTCGTCGCTTGCTTCAACCTCCGGCTGTACCTGAACCAACTCAGGTGCCTGATCAGATGGCTCTTGCTGCCCCAACGGGCCCATTCACTCGTCCTCCTGGATCTGGTAATCGCCCTTTCTGCACTCACTGTGGTAATCTTGGTCACATTAAGGATCGCTGCTTCAAACTCCATCCTGAACTTCGTGAGAAAGGTGCCCGCAACAAAGGAAAGGGTCCATCCCGTACTGCTGCTATAGTTGAGAATACTCCTACTCCGGATCTCCTTCAACTCCAGACTCAGATGGGCCACCTTCAATCTCAAATAGGGGCTTTACTTCAGCAAGGTTCTCATTCTGGCACCACTCCCACTGCTACTTTGGCTTCAGGTACTCCTTCTACTGCACTCCATGTTGGGTCTAGCAACCCCTCGTGGATTCTGGATTCTGGTGCCAGTGATCATATGACTGGTAAGTTGTCCTTGTTTTCATCCTCTTTGGTTCCCATCTCCCAATCTGTGCGTATTGCCGACGGGTCCACTATCTATGTCCAAAGTAAAGGCGATGTTTGCCTCTCTCCTAGTATCTCTTTATCTTCTGTTCTTCATGTCCCTAGCTTTCCTTATAATCTTCTTTCAGTTAGTCGTCTTGCAAAATCTCTTAATTGTGAAATTGTATTCTTACCAAATTATTGTCATTTGCAGGACCGGATTTCGAAGAAGATTTTTGGCAGGGGATATGAGCGGGATGGCCTTTACTATTTTGGTGATCCACCTGGCGGGAGTTTAAGTGTGTCGTCTTCGAGTCTCCAGGCGTCTGTTTTGCCTGAGTCTTCTAAATCTTCTAGTTTTTCTTTAGAGTCAATAAAATTATGGCACGCCCGCTTGGGCCATGCAAACTTTCATTATCTTTGTCAACTTTTTCCATTATTAAATAAAGCCTGCCAGAAATTTAAATTCAATTGTGTGGTGTGTGAATTATCTAAGCATACTCGTTCTCATTACATACCTCACATGAATCGTGCACCGTCTGCTTTTGATACTATCCATACTGATGTGTGGGGCCCTTCCCCAATTACTACTATTTCTGGTTACCGTTATTATGTCACATTCATTGATGATTACACTAGGTGTACATGGGTTTATTTGCTTAAGAAGAAATCAGAAGTTTTCTCCTTGTTTTCTAACTTCTTACAAATGGTTAAGACCCAATTTAGTACAGTTGTTCGTAATCTACGTTCTGATAATGGTCGTGAATACATTACTAATGAGTTTCGGGCTGAGCTTAATAAACAGGGTATTCTCCAGCAACTCACTTGTCCCTACACTCCAGAACAGAATGGTGTGGCGGAACGAAAGAACCGCTCCATCATGTCTGTTGTTCGGTGTCTTCTGTGTGGAATGAATGTACCCAAATACTTCTGGCATCTGGTCGTTCTTACTGCCACTTTTCTTCTTAACCGAACTCCAAGTCGTGTTTTACATGGTAAAGCACCTCTGCAACTTCTTCAGCCCGACAAAACCCTCTTTCCTATCCTACCTCGGGTCTTTGGTTGTACATGCTTTGTTCAAGATCGCAGTCCAACTCGAACAAAATTAGATAACAAGGCTGTCCGCTGCATCTTCTTAGGTTATTCGCCTATGTCAAAAGGTTACCGGTGTTATGATCCGATTACTCGTCATATGTATCATTCTATGGATAGTTTTTTGGAGGATACTCCATTTTTTGCAGGTCCTCAGTCTGTTCCTGCTCCTTCTCACCCTAATTTATCTGAAGATAGTGAGTTGCTTCCCCGTCCTGTTCCTCTGTTTGAACCATCTTCAGAGACTTCCTCCTCCCTTCCTCCGGTCATTACCACTGCTCCTACTCAGGTGTATTCTCGCCGGCCTCCTGCTCAGACTCCACTTCCAAGGTCTTCCCCGGAATCTGGTAATGCTTCTACTACTTTACCTACTAGACATTCCACACGGCTTCGCCGTCCTCCTAATCGTTATGGTTTTTCTGTTAGTACTAATCATCCCATTGATCAGTATGTTTCTTATCAGGGACTTTCAGATTCCTATTGCTCTTTTCTTAGTCAGGTTGACTCAACATCCATCCCTCGGTCTGTCTCTGAAGCTCTCCAAGATCCACAGTGGGTGGCTGCCATGACCTTGGAAATGGATGCCCTTCAACGTAATCAGACTTGGGAACTTGTGCCTCTCCCCCCTGGTGAGAAAACTGTTGGGTGTAAGTGGGTCTTCACTATCAAGTATCAGGCTGATGGTACTATCGAGCGCTATAAGGCACGTCTAGTGGCCAAGGGCTTTACTCAAATCCCGGGCAAGGATTTTAGCGCTACCTTTGCTCCCGTCGCCAAATTGACATCTGTTCGGCTTATAATCTCTTTGGCTGCATCTCACAACTGGCCCCTACACCAATTGGATGTTAAAAATGCCTTTCTAAATGGGGATTTGGATGAGACTATTTATATGGATCCTCCTCCGGGTTTTCGGGCTGAGGGGGAGTATTCAGGGAAGGTATGTCGTCTTCGAAAATCTTTATACGGACTTAAGCAATCACCCCGAGCTTGGTTCAACCGTTTTAGTGAGGTCATTTTATCTTTGGGCTTCACTCGATGCCACTCTGATCACACTTGTTTCACCCATCATCGACCTGATGGCCGGTCAGTTATTATTCTGGTATATGTTGGTGATATCATTATTACAGGGGATGATGCTCCAGGCATTACCAAAGTCAAGAAGGCCCTTGGTCAATCTTTTGATGTTAAGGACTTGGGGCCTCTTCGGTACTTTCTCGGGATAGAAGTTGCCCGCTCTCGTCGAGGTATATCACTGTCTCAACGAAAATATACTCTGGATCTCCTGCAAGATACAGGTATGATGGGATGTCGTCCTGCCTCTACTCCTATGGATCCCAATCATAAGCTGACTAATGAGTCTGGGGAACTTCTTCCTGATGCTTCGGTATATCAGCGCCTTGTTGGCCGTCTTATTTACTTGACCAACACCCGACCCGACATTACATTTGCAGTCAGTGTTGTGAGTCAATTTATGCATGCTCCACGATCATCTCATCTTGATGCTGTTCATCATATACTCCGGTATCTCAAGACTTGTCCGGGTCTTGGAATATTTTATTCTGCAGATACACAGTCTGGGGTGTCCTGCTTCACTGATGCTGACTATGCTGGGTCTAAGAGTGATCGTCGGTCCACATCCGGATTCTGCACTTTCTATGGGAGTCATCTTCTCTCATGGAAAAGCAAGAAACAAGCTGTAGTTTCTCGTTCTTCCGCTGAGGCAGAGTATCGGGCCATGGCACAGGGAACATGTGAGCTTCTATGGGTGCGTTCTATTCTGAAAGAGTTGGGATATCCGGTTAATGGCTCATCTACGTTGTTCTGTGACAACAAGTCTGCCCTTATGCTTGCTTCTGACTCGGTTCTCCATGAACGTACTAAGCATATTGAAGTGGATGTTCATTTCATTAGAGAGAAAGTTCGTTCTGGAATCATTGTCCCAGAATTTGTGCCCTCTTCCAATCAAGCTGTTGATATGTTTACAAAGTCTGTTGGTCCCTCTCTCCTGAAGTCGTCTTTGATCAAGCTGGGTCTCATTGATATCTTTGCTCCATCTCCAGCTTGAGGGGGAGTGTTGGAATATATATTTATTATAGTCAAACGTATTCACGGACTGATTAGGAATAGATTCTGATTAGGAATAGATTGATTGTAATTTATTATATTTGTCTATTTCCTTTTTTCTTTTCTTTCCTTTTATTCTCTTTGTTTCCTTTTCCTGTCTTTCCTAGCTTGTATATATACATACTCTTTGTGAATGAATAAAATCATCAATTCTTCGATCTTTCTACTCTAATAAATACTTATTGTTCGCAATATTGGTTGTAAGCCAAGTACGTTTTAGAATATAATCTAGAATTTTGGCTACCTTGCCCTCTTGGTTCATTTTGATTGGTAGTTGCATCCGAGTCTTTTTTATTAGTAGAAAAGTGCATTTTCTGACGTTGGTATGCACTTTACCGTTTATCTTGTTCCTTCTTCTTGTTTACTCTCCTCTTTGCCATATACATTGAATTCCTTTCATCGCTTATTTGCTTTGCCATCCATAAATTAAACTAATATTGTGTATCTTGCTTTCCTTCACCTTCTTTTCATGCCACATGTTCCTTTCTTGCTCTCATTTCTTGAATTTTTGTCCATTTCTTTAGTTCAAATTGCCGTGTGGCTAAAGAGAATAAGGATATATGCACTGTCTATGAGGCACTTCTTTGCATATGTCTACATCTAGCATTATTGGTTAGCTAACGATTTGTCTTTTACCAGTAATTTAGTTAAGTCAAGCTTAAGGTATTAGAAAATGAGCCCAACAATTTATAACAAGCTGTAATACCTTCACTCCCTCACGTGCGACCCCGTCTTGCATGTGGAGAGGCAACAAAAGAAACGATATCAGAATGGGGACAGACAACAAAGTGCAACATGAAAACCAAAACGGGGATGGAAACTCGTGACCTAGGAAGCACCGGTGCGGATGCGGGGACGCGAGGACGGGGACGCGAGTGCGGAGAGTTCGGCAATTTCTCCAAAATTACCAGTGCGCGTGCGGCAGGGGTATTTAAGTAAAATTTTAAAAATATATTTTATATAATATTTATATAGTAGTATATAAAAACTATTTTACCACTATTTATTTATGTATTTAAGTAAAATTTTAAAAATATATTTTATATAATATTTATATAGTAGTATATACAAACTATTTTACCACTATTTATTTATTTATTTATTTCAAATTTAACAATATAATTATTTATTCATAAAAATTAATAATTTGGGGGTTAAAGTATAAATATAGAAGAAAGAAAGGTTTTAAAAGAAAAAAAATGTGTTGACCATCGTGTGGACTGTAGAGTAGAGAGAGAGAGAGAGAGAGAAAATCGTAAAAAACAATTGGGTATATATCTATATGTAAGTCCACAGAGGCGCAGGTCTGTGTTTAGGGCTTAAAGCCCCTTCACGTTACAGAGAGAGAGAGAGAGGGGGGGGGGGGTGGAAATCGAAGTCGAAGAAGAAGAAGAAGAAGAAGAATCGATCGAAGAAGAAGAAGAATAGTCGGAAGAAGAAGAAGCAGAATCATCGAAGAAGAAGAAGCAGAAGCAGAATCGAAGAGAAGAAGAAGAAGAAGAAGAAGAATAGTCGAAGAAGAAGACGCACGCACCTTGAATCTGTAGGTGAATCTGCCTTTCCTCCTTGTTTTTTCCCTTTTTTTTTTTTTAACCTTGAATCCGCCGCACTCCGGCCGCACTCCGCCGCACTCCAGCCGCACTCAAACATGACGAAGAACTGAGATGGAGTCGACACGCACTAAGTGCGCACTAAGGCGCACTAAAGCCGCGGCCGAACTCGCCACGCACTTAGTTCGCGTGCGACCCCAATTTTGCCGCACTAGTGCTTCATAGCTCGTGACTAGAACACATCCACCCTCCTCTTCAAACAATTTGATACATGTAAAATCACCCGTTGCTCCAAAAGCTTAAGCTATTGGAGAATGAACCAAATAATGTGTACCAAGCTCTAACTGCAATAATTTTTTCATGTTGTTTACGTGCAGCGAAAATCCTGATGCTGTGAAGGCACTTTTTGGTATTGATCTTGTCAGCAGGTACTTTACACAAGTAAATCTTCAAAGCCGTTATTTTGGTAGTCAGCCTGGTTTTCATTATATGTGATATTTTGGTTCGTAGTGATGACATTTGTTAGCAGGTTTCTGTATACGTTATTTTTACTTTTTACCTTGATATCTATTTAAAGTTCACCGTTTTGTGTATCAAAGAGTCGTAGCCACACAATACTATAGAAAGGCCAATGGGCATGACACTTCAAAAGCCTTATGAGGAGAGGATTACCACCCAGAGCAGCACATTCAGGGGGCTCTACCCGGGCAATGTGGGATATCCAATACACCCCTTTACCAGCAACGGGAGGGCAAGCCCAACAAGGGATATAGCCCAACCCAGCTCTGATACTAAATAGAAAGACCAATGGGCTTGACTCATCCTCAAAAGACGCCTTATGAGGGGAGGATTACCCAAGCTTATAAGAAGCAAATGAGGGGCCTCTACCCAGGCGATGTGGGATATCCAACAAATACAATCTCTGTCTTTCAACTCTCACCCTTTATTGGTTATGTTCGTTCTCTTATCATTAGCAACTTAAAGAACATTAAGTATCCTCAATTCATGGTTCGAGGTATCGGCCGATACCGAGTCGTATCGGTTGAGTCAACTTGGTTTCGGCTGGGTCTGAGACGAGTTAACTCGCTGAGTTCAGAATATACAGAAAAAAAATTTGGTCTCGTGCTTCATCTTGGCTGTATCGGCATATCTGCCGATATATCGTCAACTTGCCTTGGGTAGCGCGAGACTTATCGGCCTTAACTCACCATCTAAAGATGCAAGGGTTTATCTCTCTCTTTCAAACACCATAGACGAGATATGAAGCTTCAAGGGTAGCAGATCATGCTCGTGCCTCGCGGCGAAGCTCAGCGAGGACCTAGATCTGTTGCAACCTTCAAGCTTCTCTTTGGGTCCAGATCTGTGTCGATGGGTATGTTTGCGACTGGGTGTATCGATGTGTGCGTGTGTGTGTATATCTGTGTGTGTCAATGTGTATGTGTGACTATGTGTCCATGGTAGTGTGTACTGTGTAGAGAGGGGATGTGGATTTTTGATTTGGTCAAAAGGGGGGTGTGGGTTAGGTACTTATGTGTTAATATACTTTTATTTTTATTTCTTTGGTCAAAGGTTGGTTATATATTAATTAAGTACTTAATTTGGGTTTTGGATTTAAAAATTGTGGATTGGGTAAAAATTGAAATTGAGTTACAATTATTTGATAATTGATATTTAATACTCCCTCCGTCCCATTTTATGTGTCCCTTTTTGGGAATCCAACTATTTAAGGGGACAAAAAGAATCTACACCTACTTTCCACAATTGCCCATAATCATTGCACTTTCTTTTTTTGTTTTGTTTTGGTATTGGTTGTAAGGAAGGGTAATTTGGGAAACTAAATAAAATTTACATACTAATTTAAGAAAGTGGACAACAATTTTGGGACAAACCAAAATAGAAAGGGGGACACATAAAATGGGACAGAGGGAGTATAATATTATGAAATGGATTATTACTTTTAATTAAATGTGAAAACAATTAAAATTACAAAATCAAGAATACATTATTCACATTATTATATGTTAATTGAAATTTAATATCACATTACGACGTAGCATTATTATCTATGAAGCACGGACGCGGGTGTGGGGATTCGGGTGCGAGGAGTTCGGCAATTTTTCCAAAATCAAGAGTGCGGCAGGGGTACTTATATAAAAAATGCTAATTATATATATATATATATATATTACTATATGAACCATTCAAGTATTACACACACTTGTTTTCATATTTTATTTTATTTTTTATTTTTTCTGATTAAGACCTAATAACAACAAACAAGCAATAAACTCATAAACTACAAATAATTTGCTACCAAAGAAAATAAAAATCACCAAACTAACAAACATTTGCAATTAGAAAGAAAAATTAAATCTTAAAAAATCATCTTTGGGAAAAAAAAAAACCAGATTGATGCTTCTAGGTTGTCGGTTCCTCGTAGGCTAGGTTCCTTGAGGGCTGACCTGACCACAAGCCTGGTAGAGTTGAGAGAGAGAGAGAGAGAGAGAGAGAGAGAGAGAGAGAGAGAGAGAGAGAGATGAACCTGTAAGATCGTCTGGACTGGAGCATCGTTGTTGGATTGACTATCTTTTTCTCTCCCCTAAATTTTTTTTTTCTTTTCATTTTTTGACTGAATGTGTCGTATAAGTGGTATAACTTAATGGTATAATTAGGGTTTTTTTATAAATAATTTTGTACTATTTATTTTTTGGACCCCTAGTTTATTAAAAATTTGTTTTTAAACTTTATTTTTTTTTAAAATTGCCCCCGCTGCAACTCATAAGTGTACCTCCCGCACCCCCCGCGTGTCCTTGTCGCACCCAAAACACTTGAAGAACTCAAAAGGAACTCAGAAGAACTAACCGCCGCACCTGACTAAGTGCGCACCTAGTTCCCCTGCGGCACCATTTTTGGAGTGTCCGTGCATCATAGATTATTATTCTTAATTAAATGTGTATAACAATTAAAATTTCAAAATAAAATTACTTTATTATCACTTTATTATACATGCTAATTTGTATTTCTTATTATCATGTTATTGTAATGTATGTACTATTTGGTAGTGTTGAACAATTTTTATCTAATTCTGTGTGTAGCATTATCAGATACTAGATCGACAACGTTTTATAGGTTATTATATGACTTTATAATTGGTACATTGTGTATTATGCTAATCTATTAGGCCAATTTTGCTATTCTTATTATTCTAGAATGTATCATTATTTTTTTAAAGATTTTTTGAAGCGTGAATCTAGCGTATCGTTGCGTATTGCCCGATACGAAGCCGCAGCGCCTGTGACCCCGAGTCATCACAACGGACTCCGATACCGTGTCCTTGAACCATGATCCTCATTGTCTGATGGTTTTTAATGTTTTATTATTTTAAGCTTGTCAATCTAGTATTGGATTATGCATAGATCGGTGTGCACCCTTTGTTCGTAGTTATTGTTTATTTGCCATTTGTTTCTTGTAGACATGTTAAATTCTTAATGAAGCTCATGTCTAAGCTTTTTGACCCAACTGCTTGAGAAAGTCATCTGTTTGAGCATATGGGGTTATCGTTCTCGTATGTTCATTTGTATGCATCTTTGAGATCTGCTATTTCCTGTGCTTTTGGAGACACTTCTCGGTTATCTCCATACTTAAAAAGTAAATAAATTCTTTGATTTCCTTCCAAGTGAACTTGATTTGCTATAGTCTTCTGAGATATTGCTGAAGTAGTTAAATTATGTCTCTACAAGGTGTTATTTTGGATTATTGGAAGCTAGTGCGGGGCGAGAGTTGGAGAGCACCATCCCTTTTTTTTTTTTTTGGGACACACGAATACACATTTGGATACTTTGACATGAATATTGTTGAAATTTTGAAGAACAAAGTAGAAGTTGAAAGTGGTTAGGCCCTCTTAACCGTGGCGATAATTAAGATTCTTTGAGGTGATAATTTTGAATTAGAAATGGAATAAATAGGTATATAAAAACATAGTAGAACAGTTTTGAAATCAAAATAGGGGTTCCCAAATTAGAAATGATTAGGACTTTTTGAAACTAAAGATAAAATTAGGCATGATTTTCTTATCCTCACGTTATCATAAATACTTATGCATACATTTATCATTTTCATTTATCATTTTACTGTGTCATTGCCATGTCCGTGTCCTAATTTTTTAGAATTTTCCGTGTCGTCATACTCTGGCTGACGCATGTGAGGGCAAGAGGGGGCAGTTGCCCCCCCTTACTTTTTGAATTCTTCTAATACACTTCATAAGTACTGATGGCACATATCGTAATTTACATTTACCATTTTGCCCCAAATGCCCCCTCTGAGGTTAATTGAATCCCATTTTCTCCTCTCACTCCTGCCACCTGTATGCAATGGGACTGCCCCTTTACCGTACAATTGTTGCTTCACCGAGTCATTTAATTGTCCGTAGTATATCAGCATCTTTGTTCCCAAAATTATTTGTTTCCTCGAACTTTTGTAATACTGAATTATAAAAGTAATGCTATGGTTGTCAAATTTGACTCTCAAATGCTTCTCAGTTGTACTATATTTTATTGATATTTTGACCATGGTTGTCAAATCGGGATTCGTATCGTGACTTGAAATGATACAAGTGAGTCGAATCGGGATTTGTGATTCGGGAATCGTAAGATTCGGTAACAAATAAAAAAAACTATAAAAATGATTTAAAAAGTAGAAGAAAAGGGCAATCAAATAATGATAAATGTTATAAGAGTTTGGACCACCTTTGGAAAAAAAAAAACACTAGTTTTGCATATTGTATTTGGTCTATTACATTTCTATCTTTTCTTATCTTTTCTTTTTTTCATAAGAGTCTATTATATATGTTTTAACTTATAAACAATACGATTATATATGTTATACTCCCACCGTCCCATTTTGTGAGTCCATCTTTGGGAACTCAACTTATTAAGGGGACAAAAAGAATCTACACCTACTTTCCACAATTGCCCCTAATCATTACAACAACTTTTTTAGTTTTGTCTTGGTGTAGATTTCAAGGAGGGATAGTTTTGGAAAGTAAGTAAAAATTGTACATCAATTTAAGGAAAGTGGACACTATTTTGGGACATCCCAAAATGGAATGATGGACTCTCAAAATGGGACGGAGGGAGTGATATTATAATAGGTTTGGAACCACATATAGGTTTTTTTTCTTTAAAACAAGGGAAAAAATTGGTTAGAATGTGTATCGCGTTACGTATCGTGTATCATATCGTACGATACCCATACAATTAATGAAGACTTGCGATTCGCACATACTATGTGTATCGTTTACTAGCTGTATCGTATCGAATCGTACGATACATATCGCGTATCATACGATTTTGACAACAGAGATTTTGACCATGAAACTTTCATTGGAAGTTGTTTTGAGTGGTGTAACAATCAAAGCATTTGGGATTTAAATTTGGTATATCCAAATTTGGAACCATAGAATTATTCGAATTTATGAAGAATATAAGGGACAAATACTACAATTTAAGAATTTGAAGGATAGGTTGCGAAATTCCATGGGAGATGAATGGATGAATGACAATTCAATCATTTCTACTGGGAAAGATGTTTTCAATATCATACATCGAATGATTTCAATCTATGAACCTAGTCATAGTCAATTATTAATGTATGAAGCTGAAATATATCAATGAGAATTTATGTTTTCATATCTTAATTGTTGATTAATTTGAATTCCTTCCCCATCATTAATGCTACACGTGAAACAAAAAATAAAAAATATCTTCTTTCATCGTCTACTACAAAAATGTTGGTGAAACCTTAGAAAAAAGTAGTCCCCTCCGAACTAAAATCCTGGATCCACCCCTGTCGCTATATCGTGTCCGTGTCCGTATCCCTGTAGCTGTATCAATACTTCTTAGTATCTTTCTTGTGTCATTGATGCTTAATTGGTTATTTATATGTTTTCCTTAATGGTACAACTGCTCTATGATCTATTCGGTTGCTATTATAGAGCTTGGTTAAAAGTCTAAATGATGATTTTCATCTTCGATTTAGTTATTTTTGTTTGTTGTGTGGGGTAGGGTGCATTGTGAAGAGAGTGGTGAGGAAAGTTCAGAGACAGAATCAATTTATGCCCTTAAATGCCACATATCGCATGAGGTGAACCATTTGCATGAAGGGCTAAAGCATGTAAGTGTTATTACCAAATTTAAGTGTATATTCTTTTACTAGGTTCTCGTACATATATTTTTTTATTTGACCAGTGTGTGGTAATTACGTTATGTTTTTGAGTTTTGACTTGTTCTTGCTTGTGAGTTTTGACTATGATGTTGTGTGTGTGTGTGTGTGTGTGTGGAGGGCTGGCCTTGGCGCAATTGTAATGTTGCACCATTGCGACCTGTATGCTATGTTACCTGGACTCTCCTACTAACCCCAAGTACCCGATCCCCGTGTCCGACGCCCGTACCCAATTCGGACACTTGGATCCTCCACAAGTGATGTTGAAAAGGTAAGTAGGAGCTCAAATTGTGGGCAAAGAGGTTTCTAACTATTGATATTAAGAACATAGTATGTTTATACGTTCAGAAAGTGTCCGCATACCCGTATCCAACGTTTGGACACATGTCCCTGGATCCCAAGATTTGGATTTAGAGGAGGTCCGACACTTAGATACACACCCGCACCCGACACCCATACCCGAGTCTGGGTAACATAGCCTGTATGTAACACGTAAACCGCCTCTGCGCATACTGGGTAAGGCTGTTCAATCTAACCTTCCTTGGACCAGACAGTGGCGGGAGTCATGTGCATTGGGTTATCCCTTTTCCCTTTTTACATATATGTGTGTGTGTGTGTGTGTGTAAACGGATATACACATTCCTGAATACCTGGCCCCCAGTCTTGTGCTAGTGGGTCTACGTGACAACTTTAGACATACTGAATCATTCCATGCAGGGTCTGAAATCGGAATTAGAAAAGGCTTCTCCTTCTTTGGGTCGCAGTGCAATTTACTTGAAAGATTCACGCATTAATGGCCTGCCAAGGTAATAGCTGGCTCTATCTTATCACTTTAGCGGTGGCAATCCGCTAGTATCTATCCTCTCTCTCTCTCTCTCTATATATATATATATATATCTATAGCTCTGTTATTTCTCAGGTATTTGATTGTTCCCCGTTTTCCCCAAATCAACAGGTACTTGACTATTCAGTTTGTCCGATTTTTCTGGAAGAGGGAATCAAATCAGAAGGCAAAGATTTTGCGGGTAATTTTGATTTTCTTTGCATCGAATTTGCATTTACTTGGTAAAGTCTGCCTTTACTTCTCTATCTTGTCCCGTTTTAGCCAGGTAACATATTGCATTTATTTGACAGAGATGACTCGATAAAAGCTTTAAATGCCTTTCGTGGCCCATAACTTGAGTTTATTCAAGTTTGCCACTCTCTTAAAATTCATTAAAAATTTGAAAAAAAGTCTGATTTCTTTATTTGTATTCTGTAGAAAGTAGATTATCCACTCCAATTGGATGTTTTTGATTTGTGTTCGGATGATCTTCGCAAAAAACTGGAAGCTCCTCGCCAGGTATATACTTCTTCCCTTAGGTTTGTTGATCTCGTGTCTCCTAACTTATGGGTAGTTTGGATTGGTTATAGGATTTACATTTAGACAGAAGCAGAACCCTAATCACAAGGGCATGGTGGGAATTAAATAGAAAATTCATCAAAAAACCCCTATATGCTTCTTGCATCACATGTGGGCTAAAGCACTTCTAGAGTCTAGAGCTGCTTCTTTTAAAACGTGCCTTGGGGTCTCCAAAGTGATTTCTAAAGCTAATCCAAACGGGCTAGTACATGCGTTTTGTGTCCCAGAAGCTTGTTTGGAAACATACCTTTGGGAAGTGATTCCAAACATGCCCTTAAGACATTTTCCTTTCCTTTGTTGTTTGGTTATTGTAATTTCATTATCTATCTGTTAGCTTCTAAGAGATGAAGAAGGAAGAAAGCTTGGTTTGAAAACCAAAGAGAAGAATTCTGGTTCAATGGACATTGATGTCAAGATGCCAGCTGGAGAGGTACCTAAATGACTCATCTACATGCAGAAAAATGCACCAAAGCCCTTTTAATATGCCTAAACTATTTGTCTATATATTGTTTTCTTTCTTCCCCCTTTTTCATGTAGGGTTCATCAAGTGCAAATGGAGAATCATCTACAGCTACTTCGCAAGAAGGTAATTCGTCTGAGCTTTGTTGTCAATTCATGTATGGGTTGTCAAAATTATGAATTGCGAATCGCAACTTATCGTTATCTGACCAAGCAAACACGTTAATGCCTATCCTAGTTTCTCACAAAAGAATACGAGGATTGTTAAACTAAACTAGATTGCCTTAGTTTAACTGCTTTAATCTAATATATCATCCGAGTCCTATGAAGATCAGTGATTGGTCAAAGAGGATACATTACCATTAATTAAACCCAATGGGAACAAATTACTGTGTAAGACTTACTTTTCTAAGAACATAAATAAACGTATATATTGTATACATGTGAAAACAAGTTTTTACGATGCTTAAGTAAACAAAATAACAATTATACACAAGTTTCATGCAATATCAGTGCTCAAATGTTTTGAAAGTTTTCTACTTCCAAGTTTAAAACTAAGAATTGTGAATCAATATTGAACCATGAATCGTATCGGTTTGTGTGAAACTCGTATCAACTCTCGAATTGACCAATTCTGACAACTATGTCATCAAGGATCTGGGTCGTGGATTTGGTTTTATAATATGGCCCATTTGAAAATGGGTTGAGGTACTCTTTGGGGCTGGCTTATGCATGTATTTGTTTGTATGCATTTATATATACATGTATGTATATATGGCACCTGTATCACTTGTCACACTCTGATTTGGAACTGTCTCAGGTATTCTGCCTGACAAGGAAATGCAGTTGACTGGAGTTTATGATTTGGTTGCTGTGTTGACTCACAAAGGAAGAAGTGCTGATTCAGGGCATTATGTTGCTTGGGTTAAGCAAGAAAATGGTCAGTTCCTTCCTTCCAAAGAAACTATTTCTTGATCATACTCTCTAACCTGTATCAGGTTTACCCATTAGTACTCTGTTTGGTTTGGGGGTTCAGTGAAGGAAAAATGAGAAGGAAAGGAAAACCGATTTCGCTTGTGTTTGCTCTTGCTCTCTGAATGATTGTGAAACTACAAGTTCCTCAAAAGTTGGCTTAAAATCAAGAAAAGGAAAACAAATTAAAATTTCAGGGCCTATTGGTGACGTTGTTTTCAGTTTTCTAAATTCTACAAACGGAAGTTTTTTTTTTTTAAACCTGAAAATTAGTTTTTTTTTTCTTCCCTATTTTCTAATCGTTGTCGTTTTCAAGAAAATGAAAAACGGAAATGATTACCAAACACATTTTTGGTCTTCGCTTTCGAAAAAGCAAAGAAAAAAGGTAACAATTACCAAGCACGCAAAGTGACCAAATGGGCCCTAAATTAAGAGAATTTTCACGTGTTTTTCATCTTATTTATTTTCCTTCCTATTTTGCTCACCGTTTTACTTGGTAACCATACAAGAAAATAAAGTTTTCTTTGTGCTTTCTTTCCTTTTTCTTATCTATACCCATGCACAAAACTTTCAGTGATTATTATTGTTGGTGGTGACAGGGAAATGGATTCTTTACGATGATGATAATCCAATTCTGCAGCGGGAGGAAGACATCACAAAACTTTCAGGAGGAGGTAAGGCTAAGCTCCCCTAAACACACTCTCTCTCTCTCTCTCTCTCTCTCTCTCTCTCTCTCTCTCTCATGTTTTAATTGTAATTGGTTCATTGTGTTTCAGGTGATTGGCATATGGCTTACATTTGCATGTACAAAGCCCGTGTCATTCCAATGTAATCCTTTTCTTACCCTTACTCGATTTTTATGAGTTCGTTTGCATCATCATGGAATCTCCATTGAGAATGGTCTTTAGATAATACATTTTACGGTTTGTTGTACGTTTAACAATCTGTTAAAATTTGTGTCTTTTAAAACCTTTGTAGTTATGGGTATGTTTGTGTTTTTTTTTTTTTTTTTTTTTCTCTCTCTCTATTTTCTTAAAACGTTTTATTACTGTGCTACAATGGAAAAGCATTTGATTTAAGTGGTCCTTATCTTGTTTCCTTGTGAGACAAAATTATAATTAGTGTAATGTACAAGGAATGAATGCAAGTCTCGAGTAAAATGGACAAAATTATAATTGGTGTAATATAGCCATGTTCCACTACCTGCCTTACTCGGCTACTTGAGGATTCCCTCTCCCATTTGGGATTTATATTTTCCACACAAATTTATATTTTATGTAAAGATGTAGTTCAATATTAGTTTACAAATATAGGGCGTGTTTGCGAATGGAAAAAATAGGTAGAGGTTTAGTCCCGTTCTTATTTTCTGTCTGGTTAAAACCCAATCCTGTTGGTTTGAGAAAGACCTTAATTTTGGTTTAGGCACAGACTTCCATGGAATGAAATGAAATTTAACGAACATTATGTAGTACCAGTTGTTTTGCACTACAAAACCGGTTCTGACCTTCCCAAACAGTCTCATTGTTATCAGATTTGGTCTCGCATGATGTCACAGTTGGACGCTTAAAAACACTCCCAATAGATGTATTGGTGATCCTACTTGAAAGTGCTTCTATTGCATTTGATGCTATGTTTGGTAGGAGAGATGGAAAAATATAAGGAAGGGGAGTGAGAATGGGAGCGTTCTCTCCTTTTGTTTGGTTAAATTGGAAGGAAATAAGGAAAATATGAATCTTGTTGATTTTATTGTTATACCCTTATATCAAACGAGTATCATTGTATTCTCAAGGGCAAACAAGAAAGTAGAGGGAATATTCTTCTCTCTTGATCGGTCCATATTTGAACCGATTGAAAATTGTGGGCTCGGAAGGAAGAAAGCATCTCTCACTTTTTACCTTCTCTTATCTCTTCTATTCTACCAAACAATTGATTTTGTTCTCTGTCCTCATCTTTTTCCCCTCTATCCTCATTCAAAACATAATGTAAGAACCAAGTTCGGAGCTATAGTATCGTAGTTTGATATATATATATATATATATATATACTGAACCCTTCTTATGAGGGAGCCTGCAACTTATTAAGTTGCGGACTTATATTTTCAGTCATTGGATCCAGTTTTATTAAGGGTATTGTAGTAATTTTACAGGATCTAGTAACTGAAAACAAACTCCCTCGTAAGAAAGGGATCGATATATATATAAACATGTATACATACATATATACATATATATATATATATATATAGCAATCAGGCTCTAAAGAGGGCGCCCTCTCTTTATTAAAGAGAGGGCCTTAGTTTTGGCCGTCGAATCATGTTTAAAAACTATAAAATGACAATACTGCCCTTAATGAAAACACGATCGGACAGTCAAAACAGAGACTCTCTTTATTAAAGAGAGGGTGCCTTCTTTAGAGAATTTTCGTATATATAGATATATATATATATATATATATATATCAAAAATTCTCTAGAGAGGGCGCCATCCCTTTATTAAAGAGAGGCTTCTGTTTTGATTGTCAGATCGTGTTTTCATTAAGGGCAGTGTTGTCATTTTATAGTTTTTAAATACGATCCGACGGCCAAACTAGAAGCTCTCTTTTTAATAAAGAGAGGGTACCCTCCTTAGAGTCTGCCTTATATATATATATATATATATATAGAGAGAGAGAGAGAGAGAGAGAGAGAGAGAGAGAGAGAGAGAGAGAGAGAGAGAGAGAGAGAGAGAGAGAGAGGTCAAGGCCCAGTGGTTTTGCTGATTCTTCAGTTCAGTAGTTGAGTGGATGGTCACGCTTCTTCATTACGCATGGGATGATAATTCAAGGTATTCAGGCTAGAAGTCTAGAAGTTGTGATTGCTACATGTTCAGTGAATATAATTCACTACACATTCTAGTTTTTACACCATCACAACTTATTATCTGTCACAACCAAACACAGTTTGCAGGTGTTTGGTTGCCAAAATCGAAATAATTGCGTCTTGGAGGGGAGAAATCCGCTTTCCCGATAAGTAGGTAGGAGAGTGGTTTTCACGATTATCTCTAAGGTTTGTTCAAATGTATAACATATCAATCAAATATCCATACCATGATAGACAATTTTATTTTTAGGCAGTTCTACCAATCATGATTAAAAATGCACAAGTATAAGCACAGACAAAAACAACCACTATATGCTTTCTAAATTTATATTCTAAATTTGAATACTAAGTGCTTTGTCACTTGTACCACATCAGTGGTATGTGGTGCCGCTAATCACTGTCATAGCATGTGGTACAACTGTTAAAGCATTTGAGTTTGAGATTCAAATTTAGGAAAGAATTTCTCATTCCATTGTTTCTAATAATTGTTCATTGTATATTCTATTTGTGGTTGGTGCCACTCTCAATCATTCATATCAATACCTTTTCAATGTGTAATGTAATTTAGGAAAACAAACTAAAAGATGGCAGGAAAATTCTAATGTATTTGTATTTAACTAAACCAAATTACTTTCCAACTAGTTTTATTCAAATGGAATACTACAACTTAGATCATCCAGACTCAGTAATTCAATTTTGAATAAATTGGAAAAAAAAAAAAAAGAGATGTTGTCTACGTATGTTACGAATTTACGCTCCAGTTATTGTTATGTAAAATATTTTTTAGAAAATGCTTTCACCTTATTCGGATAAGGTGAACTCATTTTACGGAAAATATTTTGCATAAAAACAAACGAATTAATGAAACTAATTAGATACCTACAATATTGTTTCATTGCATGACTGGCTGATCTCTGTAATATTCTTCTAGACAGTACTTTTTTATAGACAATACTTTTACTACTTTTATATTTGTGCAAAGTTTGGTAAGACGGATGGAAAGTGTCCGAAAAATCTGCGAAGGTCTTTTTTTTTTTTAAGCGTGCTATTCGCCGTCAATTGACCGTGCCATATTCACCTCAACAAAATGGTATTGATGGAAAGGAGGAGAAGAGGGATCGAAGAAATATTTTTAGGGAAAGGAAGGGAGTCTTCTCTCGTGTTTGGTTAAATAAGGAATTGAGGAAGGAAAGAGGGGAATATTGTATATTTTACTATTATACCATAACATTACTAACATATTATTGTTATTAAATAGCAAAAAAATCAAAAGATTAGAGAAGCCTTTTCTCTCTCACAATTCATCCACCTTTGGATGGATTCAAATCTCTCCTCTCTCCCTACTTCCTTTCCCTCCTCTCGCTCCTCTCTTCATCCTACCAAACAAGTGATTATATCATCTTCCCTCGTACCAAATATGGCATTAGACCAATCACAGTCCTAAACAGGACTGAGTGTACACAAGAAATTGCATGCAAGTCATTGCCTTATATGTATATAGTGTTTGTATAGCAACATAAATGAGAACATTATAGGTGTATGTCTCTCGTAGAAGTTGGTTAGCTACTTCTCATTTTGTTTTAGGATTCTTCTTATTCGTAGGTGCTGTTCATTAGGTCCTGTAGGTATTGTTGTCGAATGATATTGGTCCCTGTAAGCAGCTGGTTTTTTTCTGTGTCCATTATTTGAAGGACAACACTTCAATAAATTTTATTATGGGAGAGCGGGAGCGTTCTATTTTAAATTGCAATTGAACCACCTATCTTGCCATGTGAACACAATTGTACACAAAAACAAATAATATTCCAAAACATTATAAAGAGTACCTAAATCTATTAGTGCCTAAGAACAATTATCATTAGAAGGTAATGTCAGAGGTACAACTTATTTTTGTAACTTATTTACAACGATCTCTATCTCTCTCCTGAGTGTCACTGAGGTCCATTGAAATTTAACCGGACCCCCGTACCACTTAGGACAAAGATAAAAATAATTATAAATGAATTATAAGAATGAGTTATACCCGTAACATTATTCATCTTCAGAATAGAAATTCTGTTCATTGGCTATGGGGGAAAAAAGCAGTCAAAGTCAACAATTTAGTTGGCAAACGAGAAAGGAAGAACCAAGTCAAGACCACCTCAAACCATCATTTTTTTGCCATTAAACGCCAATGCAAGTATGCAACTCTTGTGCATCACGAATTCAACTGATTCATCATTCACCATCCAATTCCATGTGGAAACTACTTTGCACCCATTTGATTTTTCTAATGTGGGTCCACATCACTTTCAAAGCACATTCTACATGGGTCCCCAATTTGTATTAAGACCCCCCAAAATATTAGGTTGGTTGAAGATTAAATAGTAAGCTCTCTACGATGGTCCACTTCAATGTATATCAAGAAATGTGGGCCATGAGAGAGATGGCAACTCATGACTTTTTCAACAGTAAATTGCTTCATTTTCATAAAAAATTATCTCATTTTTTTTTGGTATGAAAATGAAACCAATTACTGTTGAAAAATTAGTAGTTAAGTCAAGTCATCACAATGCTCTTCAAATTGCCCGTAGAGAAACCCATTTGAGATTAGAAATATAGATTCTCCAAACTTAACATTGAACATAAATTTTTAATCCCTTGTTTTTTAAGTTGTATACTGTGAGAAGGGTATTAGTTGAATAAACTTATAATTTTTTTTTTTATTTATATGGAGGAGGGGGATGAGATTCGAACACTGAACATATGCATTAGAGAGGACTTATAAATGCCAGTAACTAAATGGTCATTACATAGTGTTCACTCACCTTTGCTTGAGTGTCAGTGTGTCACTAATTGAAAGCTTATGACAAAGACTTCAAATTGCTAAATTTTAGTCTCTCTTATATTCTACATAAAAAAAAAAACAGAAATAAAATTGTTTTAATCAATCTCAAAGATCCTGATTGGCTTGCAGATTTAGATAAGAAAAGAGAAAGGAAAGAAAATTTTGTTTCCTCCTGTTTTCCTTGTGTTCTCTTTCTTGCTTAAATAATATTAAAAAATAAAAATATTCTAAAATATATTTAAAAAAATATATGAATAAATAAAGTAAATAACTCACAACATTTAAAATATTTAATTTATTTCTCAACTTATTATCATTTTTATCTTATTTTCTGTATCGTTTACCTTATTAATCAACCAACAAAAAATGTTAACCTCTTTGTTTTCTTTTTTCCTTTCCCTCACTAAATACAAAAACCAAACAAAGTCTAAGAAAATATACACTACATTGGTGAATGCGACATGGCAAACCGAGATATTTAGTTCATAAAAAAAATAAGGGTCAAATTAACTTACACGCCCCTATGGTTTCTCCAATTTTCACTTGCCTCCCCGTGTTTTAAATTTTGGCAAAACATAAATAGACACATAACGCTAATTGAAAACAAAAGGTTGATTGTTGGAAGCCAAACAAGCCGAAAAGATTTATTTTAAAAAGAAAAAAGAAAAAAAGAAAAAAGAAAAGAGGATAAGCTATACTAACATTCATTCAAGGAGATAGAAAGTGAACTTAATTTCCAAGCCCATAGATGATAACTTTTCGGTATCACGAGATATACTGACGTAGCATTTTATAACTAATAGAATAAATATTGCAGATTTTCTTTGAATCTTGAAGTTAGACCTTAATACACATATCTTCTCTCATTTCAGAAATCTCACTTACCTCCCTTACTTTTGAATTTAAGTATTAGATTCTTTTTTTTTTTACTTGGAAAAGGAGTATATATATACATTTTATAAAAGATGTGCAAATACTTATCCAAACACACATAAGTGATTATAACATATTATCCTAAACTGGCTCCAAATAATTTACATTCACATAATTTAGCATTATACAAATCATACAGGCATTGACTATTTATGTAAATAAATGTATTTCAAAAAGAGAACAAGCTTTATAAGTACAATATACATTCATATAAACTAGTGATCATAGTTGTAATATCAAGAAGAAAAGATCATAGTGCAATTTCCATTACAATCCCAAACCACCATCTTTATCCAATGTTCACAACTCTCAACCCAAATTTCTCAACATTTTTGTATCATAATAATAATAATACTATTAAACATTTGAAAATCAAGATTTGAGAATTATAGTATTATTTCCACTTATAGAACAGGTGATGCTAAAGTGCGCCTGGTGCCCATTCAAACTCAAAGTTCTCCTTTCAGCAAAAAAAAAAAAAAAAAACTCAAAGTTCTCATAATTATAACGAAGAAAATCAATCCATAGACCAAAGAGTTTATTTAATAATTATTAGAGTGCGAATAATATTTCTCTAGAAAAATATCTCTCTATCTCTCTAAAAAGATTTTTATTATTCGCACTCCATAAATTACTAAAATCACTCCATAAAATAAAATTAATAAATGATAATAATGATAACTGAAGTAATTTTTGCCTGTAATAATCTCTCTCTTCTCTCTCTAAATAGTTTTTTGCCGTAAGCTCGAACCTGGTGTATAAATCGCAAGCTCCGGCCACCCATTGCCACCACCACCACCACCACCACCACCACCACTTTGAACACCCAAAAATGTCTCCGACGAGTTATCACTCTGCAACTCCGTTGCTGAATTTCGAATCATCATCTTCGATGATCCCAAACTAGAATTTGGGTTCTCTGAAAATCCACCCAATTGCACAATCGTCGACCCATTTCGATTCAAACGCTCCATCAAATCCCCAAATCCCCCATTTGATCCCAGAAGCGAGCTAAAATTCCCCGGAAAATCGACCGACGACGGACCACAGGTTCTGGTGGGTTCTGGTTTTGAACTAGCTGGAGTTATCGCCGGAGCTGGAGAAGAGGGTTGTTTTGGTTTCGAAGATCGGTTGGTGATCTTCCGGCTACCGCCGCCGACGGGGATGTTCCGGAGAGAGCCCCCTTTGGTCCAATACCTTTTACAGTTCTTGCAGAAATGGCGTGGCTGTGAGAGATTGTAGTTGTTGTAGTAGCAGAATTTTGTGTTGTCTGAATCGCATCTTGGACATTTAAGGTGCTCGAGCTCTGGAAATTGTGGTTTGGTTAGTTGTTGATATATTATTGATGGGTATTCTTCCATTTTCTTCTCCAAGAATGAGCTGAACTCTAATAAAATTTCTGTGAAAAGAGAGTGATTGTGATCTTCAGGTTGTGGTTTATGTGAGTTTTCTGTGATTTGGTCTATTGGGGGATTTGATGAGTGAGAATTTTGGATATCTGAAATGGGTTTGTGGTTTCTGTGATTTAGTGTATTGGGTTTGTTTAAATTGAGAGATTTGATGAGTTTTTGAGCAAAAACGAGTGAAAATTTGAAGATATCTGTAATGGATGGTTTCTGTGATTTGGTGTAAAGGGGTTTGTTTGGATTGAGATATTTGATGTGATGTGTTTGTTGGCCTTTGGAGCAGTGAAGTGGAGGAAAAGGGCAAAAAAAGAGGACCAAAAAAAAAAAAAAAAAAAGTGAGAATATTTTTAAATACCCAAACACAGCCTAAGAAGAGAACAAGAAACAAAGAAAGGCGTAATTCAAGCCAGACGACGAAGTGTGATTTTCGTGGAGAGAAACAGATGAATGGAAGTAGTACTCCGTAATTGAAATGATATTGAAATTTCAAAGATTGGAATTTGTATTTTTGTGATGGTTCCAAAGATATATAAATGTGATTTTCAGGAGTTCCAGGTGGGAATTGTTTTCCGTGGATGGAAAATTCAAGAGAAGAGAGATGTATGTTTGAATCCGTGTGAAAGACAAGACTAAAACAGAGACGCTTTCTTTAACAAAGAGAGGTCATTCTCTTTAAAAAAAAAATTGTGTGTGTGTATATATATATAGAGAGAGAGAGAGAGATTGAGTCACTTGTAATTGACTTAAGCTGATGAAGTGTGGGCAGTCCCACAACTTCCACTAAGCAATATTACCGCCGTCTTATTTTATGTGCTCATCTTTTTTTTTTTTTTTTTAATATCCTAAAACTAATGTCCATTTTGATAAATTTTTAGCTTCTTTTCAAACTTATCCTCGTTGATTTTGAAAAAAAAAAACTAGTAGGGTTAATATTAGAACAATTGCATTTATTTCAAGCAATCATTATGTTCCTTTAAAATTTTGATATTTCAAAGATGGACACATAAAATAGGACGGATGGAGTATTACTTAAAGCTAAAAGTAATATATTACTAGTAATAGTTAAAATAATAATACCGCCATTAAGCATATGGTGAGTGAGAGCTAGGCTTTTTGATTTGTCAATGAGATTAGTATTACTTAAACAAGAAGAGAGAGAACAAATGTCAATTGCAGTGAGAAATATGAAAGCAGTTTTGCTCACTCGATCTTTTGCTCATCTTTGCTCATTCAGGTTTTTATTGGGTAATATGTGTCTCATTTTATTCTCATTTTGTCCTTGTATTATAATTACTGAAATTAGAAGGTTTGGGTGAACAATTGGTAAGCAAAAAAAAGTGAACAAAAATGCTCTCGAGAACCTCATAAAAAAAAAACTCTAACTTTTCTAATATATAAAAAATCTATCCAAAAAAATGGATAAATAGATCAAATTTTTGTGATTTTTTTTTAAAAAATATATTTTTATATTTTTTTGATGTCTGGTGCACCATCCATAGACTCCGAACAAGCCACATTTTCTTATGAATCCAGCCAATAAACTTGACCCCCAAATGCAAGTTACCCATTCACCGGTGATAGTGGAGTACTTCTTTTGATGTGTGTCACTGGAGAAATTTTTCCATAGTCTTAGAGTATTATCACATGGTGGTCCCAGTCAATAGAGGATACCCATGTGACAAAGCTGGATAACGTTTGGGAGATAAACAATATACACTTATCCATATAAGAGCTTTTAATTAGCCGAAAACTACCACGTGATATATAATTCAGGATCATAAAATAATTTCTTGTGTAACTCTAATGAATGCATTCTTATGTGAATCATGTAACTGTAAAATGAACCATAATGTGATGCAGCAACTAGAGATAATACAGCAGCCTCTATGTTTTCTTTCTTCACATTTAAGAAGGTACGGTAGGCTTGGAATTTAGGGGTGTCTATAACTTTTTTGAAGGATTGATAGCTAATTACTCCACAAAATGGGTGAAGTGGCCAAAAAATGATTTTGTCATGTTTGACTTTTAGTAAGGCACAGGTGGCTCGAAGGTGATTGGAAGGAACATAGAGTTTTGCCTTTTCAATCTACTTTATAAACTAAATCACTTAATAGATCAAGAAAAAAAAAAGGTGAAAAATGAAATAAAATTCTAACTTCGAAATTTATCGATTTATTACAATGTAATTTTTTATTTTTTATTTTTATATCCACATTATTCAAGAGTGACGAAAGAATAAAAGAAACCTTATTTCTTTCCTCTTAGAATTCAAAATAAAAAGAGAGTCTTCATGGATTGCGGCATACTAAAATAGGAGCGGTTTACTTACGAAATAAATAGTATCGGATTTACAAAATCAAGTATTGCTTTTAGGCTCTGTTTGATAAAATTAAAAATATGTAATTCAGGTGTTGAAATCTTTAAGCTGATGGTGTACTAGCTAGTCAACAAGTACATTACTTTATGGAAAGCAGATCACATCCAATGTTATTTTTTTCAAGTTGATTTTTAATTTTTACTAAGGATTTAGTAAAGGGATGAACCTTTATACAAAGGGTGATGCTAATGCCAAAGCACAATGTGCTAATGCCAAAGCACAAAGTGTCATTAAAAGCTTTAGTGACACATATCTAAGTGTCACTAAAGCTTTTAGTGACACTTTGTGCTTTGGCATTAGCACATTGTGCTTTGGCATTAGCACTAGCCTATACAAATTATCAAACGCACAAGAAAAAAAATTGTTTAAAAATTTATTTTTTAACATTTAATTGGGATTTTCCAACACACACCAAGTAATTTCTTTTTGTTGATGTGGAAAAAATAAACATTTCAGTAGATATTATTAATTATTTGCTAAAATAAATATGTATATGTGTTTGAGTGTGTAGACATGTGTATATATATATATATATATATATATGAACGTGAAATAGACGGGAGTGATGTGGGCCTTGGCTCCAAGTGAAAATTAGGATGGGCCCACTAATACCGTGTTTCAAGCTATATAATGGACTCCACGTCTACAAACCATTTAGCCGCCGTAAAATGATGTAAGGCATAAGCTGCTGAACCTACAAGAAGTTGTACTATAAAAGAAGTGGTAAAACTTCAATACATTTTGTGATGTTTTCATCACCCCAACAGAAAAACAGTTTGGTCAAAACTATATTTTTATGCTGTTTTTATTGTTTATGTGAGGAGAATAATACAAAATGTATTGAAGTTATGTCCAAAGTGAAACCATACTCTCTATCTATATATTCCATTACAGCAGCTGTCATACTGGTCATTTGGATTCCATCGATCAAATCTGAATTGTGTATCTATTGCTGTAGATAAGGATGTATAATGTCCGATAAATGATAGACTCATTTAATAAAACAGGCCAAGTTTAAGCATGCACAAGCTCTGCTTGATAGAGCCCGTGAACATATTAGAATAAGGTTTGTAAGTAGGTTTGTGAAAAAGTTAGTGAATAGACTTGTCAAGAGTTTAGATGCTGACTTGTGTCTATACATCTGTTATAAAACTATGTAGTTTTGTGGATACATGAGCTCGACTTGTTGTACGAGTTAAGGTTAAGTCTTGATAAAAAAAAGTTATCGAACCAATTGTAATTTATACTTGTTAGGCTCAAACTTGAATTTCAGACTCATTTAACAAATCAGTAATGCTACATGCACAGAAAACTGCACAGAATTGATCCGGGCCACTCATTTTGGTGGCCCCCACTTATTTTGGTGCGGGGGCCACCAAAATGAGTGGCCTGGATAAATTCTGTGCAATTTTCTGTGCAATGATCAATTCTGTTAACAAATAGGATAAAAGTAAAGATTGGGACAAACCCAAAGACACAACTTTGGAGACATAACCAAGAGATGTGTTTATATCTCTCCTGTGATTATGTCTTTGGATGTGTCCCAAGTATTACCCATAGGTTAATCTCAAGCATACATGAACTTAGCCCGAGCTCGGCTAGTTTAATAAACAAAAGAAGCTCACCTAAAATTTAGGTTCGTTTAATATGTAATCAACATTAAATCTACATGAGCCCAACTCCAATATACCTATGGACATGAAAAGACCGCCCATTTGTGAGGTAAGGAAGAGTGGTCGTGAACATGTAGCAAATCCCCCTTATAGTATGAATAGTTTAAAGCAATGTTTTAAAATCTGGAATTGATCGGCCAGTTCAACTGATTTAACCGTCCGATCAAGAAAATAGTCTGATTTGGACTAATAAACCGAGACATTTTCAAAATCGTTCTATTTTTAAGAATTAGAAAAATTGTGATTGAACAAAAAAACTCGAAAACTTGGCCTTTTTCTTCTTCTCTTATATTATTATATTTAATTAAAATTACCGTTGATATTTATTATGTAATTGCAACATCACGATTTAATTCCGATTGACTTGATAATTGAAAAAGAAATCTCTTATTTTGTATTATTTTTACGGTTCAACAAACGATTCGAATTTCAATAGATTGATTTTACATGGAAAACAAATGATGCGTTATGTACTCTTTTTCACTGTATAATAGAGTGGATAGAAGTTTGACCATTCACACACACAAGGGATTGGGAAAAATGAAGATAGGCTTAATAGATGCAAGAACAGTATTGAAAGCTTAACCACGGACCAGCTTTTGAAGGGTCTCAAGTGACTTCTCTTTTCTTCATTAACCAATTTTCACACAAGGGGATGCGGACAAAAAGAGATGGCCTGAAACAGAGGCAAAAAGAGCACTGAAAGCTTAACCAAACCACCACTCCAAAAAAAAAAAAAAAAAAACCCCTTTTGAAAGAGGGTAATACTTGGGATACAACTTTCATACAACTTTCATATAACCTCTCCAAAAGATGTGTCTATCTCTTTCCTATGTCACTGTGGGATCACAGTGACACAGGAAAGAGATAGACACATCTTTTGGGGAGGTTGTATGAAAGTTGTATGAAGGTTGTGTCCCAAATATTACTCTTTGAAAGATCTGAAGTGACTTTTAGTTACAAAGTATACATATGGATCATGGATGTACAAACACACCCACTGTATACAACTGAACATTAAGTCTTAGTTTGGCCCATTGTGGCACTTCTCCTTTTTTAAAACACACTTTCATGTTAATTTATTTGGTAACTAGTTTATGAGTTTTACAAAAATTGAACTTAAGGCTTTTTGGGGGGAGCTTTTAAAAACTCTAGAATGGAGCTTTTAAAAGCTCAAGGTTGTTTTTTGGTTTCATGATGTCTTTTCGAAGAGCAGTGTTCCACTTGTAAAAAATTATCAAACAACTTAGTAATAAATTTCATAAGCTCCTTTTAAAAAGCCACGTGAGGGCCAAACTAAGGCTTAGTTTGGCCCCCACGTGGTGCTTCTCCTTTTTTAAAGTCCAATTTCATGTTAATTCATTTGGTAACTAGTTTATGAGCTTTGCAAAAATTGAACTTAGGGCTTTTTTGGAGGGAGCTTTTAAAAGCTCAAGGTTGTTTTTGGTTTCATGATATCTTTTTGAAGAGTAGTGTGTCACTTGTATAAAATTATCAAAGAACTTAATAATAAATTTCATAAGCTCCTTTTAAAAAGCCATGTGGGGGCCAAACTAAGCCTAAGCCTAACTCGCGCTTTCTTTGCATCTAGGACAATAGCTCTATACACAATTTTACAACTAATACATGCTACACATGTTTCACACATTTAAGGTTCATTTGGGGACTACATATTAATTTTACAGGCTTCATCACTTGGTCCAACACTCCAAACAGGCCTAGCTTTTGAAGGGTCTCAATTGACTTAGTTACAAAGTGTACATAGATATAGAAACACAAACTATACACAACTGATCATGACCTCTCAACCTCTTGCATCTAGGACTATAGCTCTATAGACAACTTTACATACAACTAGAGGTGGCAATCGGGTCGTGTCGAGTCATAAATGTGTCGGGTCATTGTCGTGTCGGGTTATAATCGTGTCATTCTTGACGTGTTATAATCGTGTCGGATTATAATCGTGCCGGGTCATACACGGGTCACCCGTTTAACCCGTCTAACCCGTGTAGGGTGTCATCGGTTCAGTTCAGATCGGATCGGATTTTATTTTTTTTATTTTCGATTTTTTCATGTTTTGAAAACCAACCGAAGTGGTCGGTTCGATCGGTTTTGCCAATTTGAGCGGTCGGATCGGTTTTTTAGTTGTAGGTAATTTTAAAAAAACCGACCGGTTAGCTCGATTCGGTTATTCGAAAAAAGCTTACAGTCCTACTAACAACACGAACAAGTCTTTCATAAAATGTATCAATTATTAAAACGTACGTCTTAAATCTCCAACTATTATAAACTTAACACCCAAGCATTTCCAAACAAAATGAATAAGAAGAAATATTGTTTTTACTAACTGTATAAAGAAATTTCTCCACTTGCCATCCATTAAGAATCAAGATTAACAATTGTATTTGTCTAATTGACTAATTTGTCTCTCTCCCAATCCAGCAATCCTGGCAGACTTCTTCCCTTTTATTTTATTTTATTTTATTATTTTATTATTATTATTTTTTATACAATGCTTGATGCATGAATGCTTCCAGGCTCCAGCTTCCTCCCTCCCTTATTAGTTATTAATAATTATTATTTTTTTATTATATTAGTTATTAATTATTATATATAAATTTACTTATTTGGTAAGTTGGTAACTACTCTTTTTTTTTGGTGAGCAAACAAAAAAAAAAAAAACAATTTTAGTTTTTTTATATATCAATTTTAAATAAACATGTTTTAAAAAACATATATATTTTTAATTCTTATTTATATTATTTGTATTTTAGATTTCCATATTATTAAAAATTATTTTTAGAACTAAAAATAAAAAATAAAAATACCCCAACTGCACTTAAATACTTAATCGGGTCAAACGGGTTAGACGGGTTGACCCGCTTCAACCCGTTTATTAATCGTGTCACACGAGTCGACTCGTTTATGACCCGTGCCCTTATACGGGTCACCCAAACCCGTTTATTTTCGTGTCGGGTCGTGTCGGGTTGCCGTGTCGTGTTGAAAATTGCCACCCCTACATACAACTAATACATTGCTACACATGTTTTACACATTTGAGGAACATTTGGGGACTATGTACTAAATTTTGCATCCTTACATCACTTGGTCCACCAAAGAAGAAAATTTTACACTCTAGTTATGGGAGAGATGGCTGCCCTCGTGGTTTTTGTCATTTCCCAGATCCCTTTTGTGTTTCTTTCATTGTTTTGAAAAATTGATTTGGTTTTCAGCCCTTATTTTATAAATATTGCTTAAGAAACTCCACTATCTATATATCTCTCTATTTATTTCTTTTTTCTTTTTGTGAAAAATTGATTTGGTTTTCAGCCCCTTGTTTTATAAATATTGCTTAGGAAACCCCACTAACTATCTATCTATCTACTAAAAATACTCACTAATGAATGCGAACTATTTCCATACTTGAAACACTAATTTTAGTTTTGCAAATTTAATCGCTTAAAATTTTTAGTACTTAAAATACAACATTTAATTTCCAGTACTTAATTTTCAGATTTATCAAACGTACCTAAGGGTTTGTTTGATAACCCAATTAAGTTCTATCAATGAAAAGGTTTAGCATTGCATTTTTTTGTCAGTTCGTTTGATAATGTACAACTTCACTGAAAATATGCCCAAAAACTACTAAAAATTTTAAATAAAAAGGTTGTATTAAAAAATGTATGGTGGTATTAGAACATTTTGGACATAATATCAATTCTACACATAATTATGGTTAAGTAAACCAAAAAAAAAAATTCGCCTCGAGGCCGCTACCCCCGAACTCCCGCATAGCCTAAGTTCCTGATTGGTACCCACTGAATGAGATTTCTAGATACGCCCTGGTGAAGACCCAACCACTAGGTCCCCGTTGGGTTCTGTTTCTATTTCATCCTTGCCCCTTTTGTCTGTTTATATGTTGTTGTTTTTGGCACAACAAAATATATAAGTCGCTTCCTTTCCAAGGCAGCATTGTATAACTCCTATATTTTAGGCAGAAGACGGAAGATTAACACAACTGTGACCATGCAAGGAGCCAAGGACCACATTTTCCTTCACTAAAGCTCTCGTCACTTATTCTCTCTATATTTGTGATCATCAATTTTCGAAGGACAAATGATATTATGAACAGTTTCTTATGTGAGAAAGTACTCTATAATCATTGGATAAAGAATAATTAATTATTTAATAATATTTTTACTTATTATCTTGAGACAAAATCGTCATTCAACAGTTAAAACTGTTTTCTTATATAAGAAGCTGCTTACTATATCATTATCCAATAGTAACAAATTTTGGGTAAAAAAAGTAATTTTCAAATTAAAATTTTGGGAAATATTTGGTACACACACTTTTTGACACACTATGCTTTAAACACATGCACTTTGTGCTGTTTGAATTTTTCACACTTTTCTGTGCACCACTTACATAGCACAAGGTACATGCATTTAAAGTTGTGTGTCAAAAAATGTGTGTATATAGCACTACTCTAATTTTTTTTTTAATAGCGTAATTTTTAATTTTCACTTGTGTAAGAAAAAACAAAATTCAATTTCTATGTTTCAAAATTAAAAAAAATGAAAACTGAAAACCTTGCTATATGAATCCTGAACTTGTATAACACGAATAGTTAGCTAGTTTGTATATAGGGTAAATTACACAAATTTTGAGGAGAAAGTATCCCATGAGCCCATCACATGTGTGATGGATTCATGGAAACCGTTCGATGATGGTGGGGCCCACATGAGACCCATACATCCAACATACAGCCAAGGGTTCCTATGAATCTGCCACACATGTGACGGACTCATGGGATAGTTTCTCAAATTTGAGGGCTTACCTCGTGATTTGCACAAATGTTATCCTTCCCTAATTTTCTATCTCAGATGATTCCCAAACACATTTGGCCCTGGGACCACCTTCAATAATAGTAGGACTCAGTGGCGGCCTGACTTTTTGGGGCCCTAAGTGAACTTCGAAAATGGAGCCGTTCCTGTATTTTTGTGAAAAAAAAAGTCTTCAGCAACGCTATGCTTCCCAAGTTTTGTATCCGAAATGGTTCCCAGCACATATGACGGATATGACGGTAGGGCAATTTCAATCATGGCTGGACCACTTTCAAAATCCAATTATGGTTAGACCACTTTAACATTCTCAAATCAAAATCATGTGTTTGGAACTATTTAGATACAAAATTTGGTAAGCATAGCATTATTCTTTTACTTTTTAACAAGCCAATCAATTATAAAAAATTGTTAGTGGTTAGCCCAATGGGTGGTGGCCGGTAAGTTGGCGGCATCCGTTGGGGGTGGACCTGTTTGGGGCCCAAAAAGTCACCGTGAAAGATGCTTCGGTGTCCTTGTAGTTTTAAACTCATTTCAATGTGGGATCTGTTTGTAACTCCTTAATGAAACTTGCCAGAAAACACTCATGATTTCCAGTTTAATACCCTCTAGTTTGAGCGAATTAGGCTCCACATTTCCAATTGCAACACTTTGATGATTTGATCCTTCAATTTAAAAATCGTTTCAATGTGACACTTCATGCTAATTTCATTAATGAAAATTGTCACGTGGCTAATGGAATTACGGGCCACATGAGTGCTTTTCGTCAATTTTCACAGAGTTAGCCCTAGGGCCAAGGTCAGTCAATGGTATTTAAATAATAAATATATTCTTACTCGAATTCGAATTTTAATCAGGTAAATATCTTATAATACGATATAATATATCATGGATTTGTTATTATCTTTAATCGGATATATATTATATTTATTATTATATAATATCACTAATCGGATTCGAATTTGGATCGGTTTTGGCTTGAAATCTGATCCATTGATAAACCAAGTGTTGGGGCTAACTTCGTATGTGGAATTGACGAAAAGAACTCATGTGCCCCACATTTGTGCTAACTTCCACTCACGTAATTAGTAGCAGGCTTCACATTGAAATGATTTTGAAAATTGAAGGGCCAAAGTGTTACAAATGAAAATGTAGTGCCCAAAGTGAAACTTCGCTAAAACTAGAGGGTACTGAAATATTTTTTAGCCTACGTGTGTTAAGCACGCTGAGTGTTTTCCGTCAAATTCCTTTAACGTAGTTACAAGTAGGTCCCACATTGAAACAACTTTAAAACTACAGGACCAAAGTGTTACAATTGAAATTAGAGGGTGCAAAGTAAAATTTTGCCATTTTGCCCAAACTATAAGATACCAAAGTGTGTTTTAGGCTTTTAACCTACCCTCTATATATCTACTCTATATAAAAAGAAACTAAGTGCCTATGTGTGCGTGCAAATTCAAATTGATTTCTCCAATTTTAGTATTTTTCTATTTGTTTTGTCCTTTATGGTAATTTGCTTAGTTAGTCAAATACTATAATATCTCTTTATTATATCATAATTACTCGTACATATCTATAGCTAGTGTGAGGGTACTGTTATTTCAAGCTAATAATTACGTTCAAGTCAGCTTTTCAAAATTAAATTAATATAAAAAAAAACACAAATGAGTAAACTATATTACGCCTAATTAAAGTTAGGTACTCAAATATGACTATTTAGATTTTAGTCAACTTTATTGCGGCTAATTGCATATTGACCAACTTTTTATTGCAACTAATTACAGATTGGTGAATTTTACATTTTAGTCAACTTTGTGGCTAATTATAGTTTGGTCAACTTTTATTTTGACTATTTACATTTCAGTCAACTTTTTTGCAGCTAATTACATATTAGTCAACTTTTGGTTCTAAAATTATATTTCATTCAATTCTTAATTACAATTTACTCAACTTTATTGCGGCTAATTACATCTTGGTGAACTTTTTCTTTTCAATATATATTAATATTCTTTGATACAAATCTTCATACCGATAGTTGATTTTTTTTTTTTTTTTTTTTAAATTTTGTTGATAAGTTTAAACTTTTATACCTATTGTTGATATTTTGTTTATTTAGTTTTTCCTCCCAATATTGTATAAAATTTTAAAGTCAGTGTATTAGTTGATTATTCTTAATTTTGCTTATGATTTTTTAAACTTTAAACTTAATATTTTCTTTTAAAAGTTTTTTTTTTATTTTTCTTTTGAGGGAATATTGTACTCAATTTAAAAACCAGGGTACTGATTTTTTAAAATTAAAAGCTCATGGTAAAAGTACATGAATTCTAAAGTTTGAAAATTATGTGTTGATATTAGGGTAGGGTTTAGAGTTTTTGGTTTAGGGTTTAGATTCTTATACAAATTTGAAAATCAATCTGTTGTATTCTGACTATTGGGTCTTCGGTAAGCTCTTTGCCACTTGAGTTGTGCCTCAGTTGGTGAAACTCTTCATTAATTACAAGTAAAATAACACAAATTAACATTGACATAGGATGGAATTTTTGATATGCGAACTTTGTGTAAATTGAGAAAAACTTAGTGATATATGTGTGACTATTGCAATATTTGACAATTTAATTATATTTATGTAATCAATTCTATCACATCATCATAAAAAAGTTAAAAATAATCAACTAATACACCGACTTTGAAATTGTACAACTTTCAATTTAAAAAAAAAAAAGCCCAATACCATGCCCAAAATATACCAGATTGATTTTCAAGTTCGATACATTGTTATTACAAATAGCACCTTAAAAAAGCTATTGCTAACTAATACCAAGTTATGATTAAATACGCATTGACACTACAAATTGGATTTAAAAATTGATTGTACCCTATGACTAAAAGTGAAAAAATGTATTGATGAAAAATTTTCCTATTAATGCCTATTTAGGATATTAATAGGAATGGAGAAATTTGGGTTCATTAGTTTAAAGTAATTGTAAATTTGTGATTGTTGTACCTAGGATATAAATTTTTTTTCATTGTTTTTCAAAATTCTTGTGTTTTGAATGTCACTAAATCATAAACAAAGTTAAAAATAATAAACTATTACAGTTACTTTGAAATTGTAAATTGGACTTTAAGAAATGATTGTACCCGATGACTAAAAGTGGAAAAATGCATTAATGAAAAATTTTGTTGTTAATGCGTATTTAGGATATTAATAGGAATGGAGATAAATTAATACAAATAATATAAAAATACTGACATTGTTGTTTTTAATGATTTTATTAAATTATTATACAATTGACAAGGAGACTTTAAATTGCCAAAATATAAAAGTAACCAAATTGTAGAAACCAATGAAACTAATATGAGCATGTGTGAGTCAAAACTCCTGCTCCAAAGGTTATCCATTTCAACCCTGCAAATTCTCCAGTCCAATTTGTATAAGATAGAGGCAGCTATACATCTCACCCTGACAAACCAACTTTCAATTTCATGGATAACCAAATTGTGATTTAAATCCAAATAAAAAATAAAAATTGATGTATAACCAAAATAAAGTACTTGTGCAATTCCACCATGCCAAAATAATATTTAGGCCATGTACGTAATGCATTTATGCCTAGTTAAGACTTGAGATGCATAGCACAGACAGTGTTTCTCTTGAAGGATAGGGGGAAAAAAAAACAAAAAAAATAACAAATAAATGGACAACCGCAACTTTCTGTATTTGGTACCCTATTTGAGTCCAAATCTTGAGAAAAAATCCCTCAAACCCTTATCAAAGCCATGTCAAAATTTCAGTATTTGGGATAGCATTATTTCAATATGGATTGAAGTTTTGGGAGAAACTTAATTTGGTATGAGTTTGAGCCTAGGATTGAATAAGATTTCTGAAAACTTTTAGCCAAATTAAAATTTAGTGTTAGTTTTTAGTAAGGATTGGAGATACCCTAAAAAGAGAGTTAAAAGTTCTAAACAGTGCCACATAATCAAGAAGACACCTACTGTGTTGTTGAGTGAAACTTGCAACTATCTCAAGTCATATAGGTCCCATTGTCTAATTGTTGACATAAAACATCAACAAACAATGGATTGCTATGGTATTTTTTTTCCCTCAGCCCCCCCAAAAAATGGATCAAGTTTGATCATATTTTTGCTTTTTTGTACAACACTACAACCCATCTTACAAAGTTACAATTAGCACAACATACTAGTATAGACCCTAAAAACCCACAGCCATATATAACAAATGTTACCAAAGAATTATTTGAATTTTGAAAACTACAACAAACCAACATTACTATAAATCCTAAAGAAGAATTTTAATCGTACTCCAGAAAAATCAATAAGCCAAATGGCACTGCAAGTTAGCAGCAGCTCCTTCCCACAACATTTGATTAAAAATAAAATTTACCAAAAAAAATCTAGTGGCAATATGGAACACCGTTTAAATTCCGTTGTAGGAGAGCTACAATCACATTCTTTCCTAACTTCAACCCAACAACAATTAGTGTAAAAAAAAATAAAACAAATAGAGGGCGAAGAGCAAAATGGGACGCAGAGAAGACCTCCGAGTTGCCAGTGTGGCCCACTTCGCAACCTTGATACCGAAAAGCAAATGTAACAAATTTACGAGGCACTTGAAATTTTAAGAAATGGGTATGGTTATGCCTCCAAGTTGCCAATTGGGTGCAGAGATAGATGAGCCTTCTTACCCCAACGAAGCAGCAGCCAAAAAAGGTAAACAAGGAACGATACATTTCTTCCCGGACCCTCTTTACGCGTAATACATGTACAGGCTGTTTGCAGCAGCACAGGCAATTGAGTTTTCAGAAGGGTGCCATGCTAGGTGGAGCAATTTTGTTGTAAAATCAAAAGAATTTCCGTTGGCATCGACGGCTGTGCTGTCTGCTCCTGTCATGGACATGCAAGAATATTTAGAACGTGTTTGGCAACAACTTTTGGAGTTCATAAGTGATTATGGTACTCCAAATGCTAGAACGAAATTGTTTGGCAAATCAAATTCTACGATTCAATCGCTAAATAAATGAGTCAATGGCAAAAATTTGCAATTGGCCAATATCTAGCTCGAGCAGCTTTTATCAAAAGCAGTTTTTTGTTTGCGATTGAATCGCGGAAGAAGAAGTTGTGCCAAACGGGCACTTAGAAGTATATCAGTAATAAAATAGATTTAGGCTTTATATGGTTTGTGGATTTGAAAAGGAAAATGAAAAGGAACGGAAAAGAGAAGGAAATTTCCTTTATGTTTTTCCTAGCTTTGTCTCCATACTTCGATAACATTACAAATCAAAAAGACACAGAATATGATGTAAACTTATAATAAAAGAGGCTATGAATTGGCTCACAGAATATTATAATTTTAAGATTTTTTGCACTCTATTTACCCCTCCATTTTACTTGACATCAAGGTAGGAAAAGTATGTTACTTTTTTGTAGTTTCTTTTCCTTTCTTCCCTAAATTCATGAAGAAACAGAACCTTAAGAGGCAAAATAAACAGAAAAATGATAAGATTACACTGACCTCGTCTCACAACACGTGTTAGACTACTGCTCAGAGATCTGGAAGGCCGTGCAGGGGTCTGAATTTGTCTCCTAAAATGGTATATCAAAGTTTCAAAATTACTATCGTCTCATCGTGAAATCCATTCAGTCTCACAAAATAAACTTTTGTTAATGGGTACCTCATAGGATTTTTGCTGGCTTCTAAAGTAGTTGCTTCAGTACTGCTCGCAGAACAACCAAACACACGGAATAGATTGCTGGGATCACCAAAAATGATCATTTAGATGCATTTCTGGAAGGAACATAAACAATGATATATTGGAAACAAAAATGTGTACAAACCTGTAAGAACCTGAAGCGACCCGCTGACCATCGCCACTCAAGCAGCATTCAAACTTATCGAATATAGAATCGTTTTCATATAAATCACACAGCTGGGACATAGCAAACGAAACATTGTCAATTCACCTATCAAAGAAGCGACGAGTTATTGGGTAAAATATGTTTTGATGAAAGAAAGTTCACCTTAGGTCTTAAATGCTCGTGAACCTGGTAGGTTGCAACTGGACCTGAATCCATATTGATGTCCCATAACTGAATCCAAGACAAAATAGACTTCAGTTGCCAAGACTAAAATTAGTTGGCACTTGGCACTATAAAGGACAAGTAGGAACACATGTTCATGTTCATGACACTTAATATTCAACACAACCTAAAGAATCCTATACAGCTCTCCAGGGAAAAAAGTATAGGAACAATGCATCAATATATACAGGAACATCATGCGGAAGAAATATATCAAATTGGAGTATGCGCACTATAGAAGTCTATGGGCGTTTGGGATTATATGACCTGAAACCTTGCAAAGTGGCATTCCAACCTATGTATACAATGGACGGTCCTTCGAAGAAACCTCCGAACTGCTGAATCAGAATTCAATCGATTTAGTGTCAAAAATACTATTACAAACAATGGCTCAATGCCCATGTCACTTTTTATCCATGTTCTCTTGTCTTATTTTTTTAGGGAATAGATGAGTCTGACACCTACATCGACAGTGTGTTCTGACAAGCAGTTCCGAATATTTTATTAATGACTACAAACAAGTAAACATCTATAGAATTGATCCAAAAAAACTATAGCCAACTCGGGTGAGCTCAATATTCCTCAGCACAGAGCATGTGTTAAAGATGGTAACAATATTTTCTTAGAAGTCCACATCCGAAACAAATACTCTAAATTTGAGTGAGGAAAAAAAAATGTTACATAAAAATGAAACAAAAGAGGGGGATTGGGGGTTGTGAGGGAGAGTAGCAATAGGAAATAGGAAAGAAGAGAGAAGAAGAACAGAATTCATCAATCATCTTTACACAATGAGCTGTATTTCAACTCTTTTGTTGGTATATAGCAGTGGGGAAAGAGGGGGGAAAGTGCCCATTGCAATAATTAACTGAAGGTGCAATTAAAATACATTGCAGAATGCGGAAGAAAAAACTTAAATTTTTTTGTTTTGTGGACTAAGCAAGGGATTGGAAGGGACTGGATTGATAGTCCATTTTTTTGGTTACGCTTGATATTGTGGGACTAATAGTCCATTTTAACTTAATAATCAAGTATGGGCCACTATGTTATCCAATAGGGTGTTGTATTATAGTCCCGCTTAAGAGGGAAGGGGTTAAGTAATACCCTAACCCTGCCCCGGAAACAAACGTGACCTTCGGGTATAAATAATACGACCTACTAAATACACCCATCTAATTACTCTCCACACCCACATAATACAGTGGGTACATCCAGCATCTCCTGTTGTATATGTGGGTGTAGAGAGAAATTTTTTTAGAGGATTTAGTCACTCTCTAGATAGTAATGTACCAAGATGGGACCCTCCATCATAAGCTTGAGAAGAAAAAAACAGCAAAATTATGGTGATGACACGCGGCATCTAGTGTTTCCATTCCATAATATACACGTATGATTTAGTAAGAAGAAAGTTTAGCAAACTAGGCATATCTTCCTTTATCCCTACATTACCCAGTCTTGTTGAGAAAATGGGATTAGGAAATGAGGAAACACGTATCCATCTAAACAATAGTATCTTATGGGGATACAGGTCCTGTACATACATTGAAGAACCCATTTAAAATAGCTATTGATAATTTTTTTCATTTTCTGATTGCATATGCAGCCATACCTGTTGTCACTTGTTAACAAGAGGACATCAATTTTTTAAGGAAAAAAATCATAATAGTCTATCGACTCTATCCTTCTCTATGCCACAGATCATATGTACTGTCAATACCAGTTTGGCATCTTACAGAATACACCTATATCTAACCATGGCCCTTGTGGCCTAGTGGTATGACCTTCACTTCTCCTTGGCGAGGTGGAGGGTTCAACTCTCCCTATGGGGAGAGCATGCATGAGGGTTTATGTAATTGTGGGCCTTTGGCCCCCCTAGTCATGTGTGGATGATTCTAGTGTGTGAGTGAGTGTGTGTAATTGCCCATAGCAAAAAATAAATACACATATATCTATCGTTGTCATCATGACACAATACATACGACCACAAGTCCAAATTGTACGCAGCACTCTCAGTGCCAAGCATTATAGCAGCAACAGAATATCAGATATAACGCTCCGTTTGTTTTGATGTAAAATGTTTTCCGGAAAATGCTTTCACCTTATAATTAGTACATGAAAGCATTTTCCGGAAAACATTTTACATCAAAACAAATGGAGCGTAAGATTCTAGGTTAATAGCACATAGGAAACTAAAACCTTTAGTGTCATGTAGTCACGGCTAAGTATATATCTTCCATCCTTTCCAAACTTAATATCTGATATCGAGGCTATTATTTCGGTAAAAAAAGATCTTGAACCAGGCACTTCCTGCTCCTCAAACCTGTAAGTAAAGGATATCATTACCTGATCTATATGTATATGATATTAAAAATATTTCTATGCAAATTTGGGAACTCAAAAATGAATGCTTCTTTCCTTTTATTTTTAATTTCTTCTTCTTCTCCCCATTTTTCCCCCTTTATTCCCCCTTGGCAAACATGCCCAACCAGCCAATCTTCAAATTTGCAATTATTTTTTAATTCAATTTCTTATGAGGCAGATGCAGTGCAGGAATAACTTGAGCAGGACAAAAGGCAATATAACACTTACAACTTGGAATGTGTATCACATAACGCCGATTGCCGCAAATCTATAAGACGGATTGATCCTTTTGAACTACTATATGCTAACGTGTTACAATGGGTGGGATGAAATTCTGCTGATGTTATTACCTCTGCAGAAAAAGGAAAATAAAAGTTCAATATTCAAACATTTGGTATATTCAAACAAATATCTTCACTAACCAATAGGAATGCAAAGTCGTAAAGTAATTCGTTGAGGGCCAAGGCCAGTTCTGGAAATCCATAAGAAGGATCAGCCCATTTAATTAAAAAACAGGCCGGTTTATTACATCAGAAATATCTTTTGTTACTTCATGAACAACGGGATTTAAGATTGGCTTTTCCAAACAATCTATGATGTTCCTAATCTCGGGAAGAGTGGCCTGACCGGTCAAAACCACCCTAGAGTGGCTGGTCAATATCACCCAGGTAAAAACAGGTTTATAAGGTTAGCCTTGGTTCCCCAAACCCAGTAACAGTCCTTATATTCCATATGAACAACATAGGATCAAGCCCAACAGTCGCAACATCTGATAGTATGCAGAACTAGATCAACTAAACGAGGAAGAAAGAAATTTTTGACAAAAAAATATATACGAGGTGAAAATTCAAGCAATAAATACATGCTCCCCATGCAAAAACAAAAGCAGAGCATGCGCTTCTTGATATATCTTTAACCAGTGAAGGAATCATGGCAGTGAAAGAAAAATATAAAGAAAACATCAAACACGCAATGAATAAGTTAAGAATTTCCAATTTCAGATGCTATCCACACCAGTTAGATCCTCCATGTTTGCCGGCTTCACATCAACAATGTTGAAACTTTGACTGCTGATTTCAAGGTTCCAAAGGTTTATCCGCAGATCATCAGCTGAAATAAAAGTTTCTCCATCACTGCAAGATGCGTGAGAAAATCAGTAAAATACTGCAAAAATTACGCAAACAAGTGTTATTTTTGAAACTGTATGAAAAAAAAAACTTATTCAGCTGTTACTAAAAAGTACATAATGGAAAGTAAACGTACAATTAAAAGGAAACAATGTTACCTGTTATTTGAAATTGAATTAATGTGATAGTCATGTGCATGAGCGTATACCCTTCTACATCGGGCCACAAGGCTGGACTCTTGACTGGTTGCCTGTGGAGTGAATATTGTAAGTGCTACATGAAATCATACTAGTGATTAAAACAGGATCCGGAAGAAATAAAAATAATTGCCTTCAACCATTCACCAGAAAATATGTTATCCATATACGTACATACATAATATATATAATACAGATATCACGTACCAATAAATGTGAGAAGCAAGAAAACGCAAAATCTGATCCTTTAACTCAATAGGCTTGCTTTTGGAACCTTAAATCACAAGTTAATACCTGTTGCCTCTGTTATCAAAATCGTATGATTTGCGATACGAATCCTACGATTTGATACAATTCACCATAAAAACGATACGAATCGATAAACAAATCGAACGTATACAAGAATCGAAGGTGAATCTTATGATTCGCAAGTGAATCGTACGATTCGATTCACGATTCTTACGATTCACTTGACTGCTAAGCACAAAACTTAATTTTTCTTCTTTTTTAAAATTGATTACCAACCCTCTTTTAAACCACTTAGGATATGTTTATATAGCCTAGAAAAAAGGAAAAAAGGATATGTTTATACAAGCCTAGAAAAGAAAAGGATATGTTTATAGTTTTTTTTTTAATTTGTTACTGAATCTTACGATTCATGATTCGGGAATCCCGATTCAAATCACATGTATCATTTCGATTCACCATACGAATCCCGATTTGACAACCATGCCCGTTGCCCGATCAAGGAAAGGCATACGTGCACCTCATTATACCTTGGTGCAACCCTTTTTTGGTGCACTCTTTGTATTGATTTTTTGTAATAAGCACATATTTCACGTCATGGCCAGGTTTATTTGGGAAAACCAGAGATTGCATGGTTTAAGTAAGTTGATGTATGTACACAGTCTAATTGAAACCCACGGTTTTGAAGTGTGGTAATAGCTTAGATAAAGTACAACTACCACTGGTAAACGCAACGATGGAATGCCCCCCGGTGGGAATGAGAAGTCATTGCTCAAATAATTGAAAGACCTATCTGGGCTTCCTCCATTTGCAAGATACGGTTTAGGGCTAGAAGATAGACTTGAACTGGCAACACTGCCATTTCCAACAGCTTTGGAAAGGTCGACATTCATTTCAGAAATTTTCTTGACCTTCTTTTCTTGGACCTGTTTTAAGTCGCAAACAAAAGTTATATTAGTCACCCAACACAAACATAACCAGCCAAGATGTGCAAAACTACCAAATGAAAACACATCTCTTAAAAATCAATCAAGTCTATGCACATGCTTTCAGCTCTTATAGTACCAAGTCAAGGACTAAAAATGCAAAACCAGGAGGTGACGAAATTGGCCTTCCTCGTCTTCCGTTTTTAGGTGATTTTACATGAATACTCGAAATATTTTCTCAGGTCAACTATACTAAATGAGAGGCTCAAACACAACTATCTGGCCAGTTAACTCCCTCCTCTCTAGATTTGGGAGCACCAAGAGGAACGATAAGGCATGCACAATGCAATGCACTTTTCTGAAAGTTACTCCTATCACCTAACAATTGAAGGGTGACACATATCTTCTGTCATAATATTGCAATCATATCAACTGCATTCTGCAAGTACTTTAGTCTAAAACTACTGCCAATTAAGATCTTACAGAATGTAAATCTGAAAAATACTCTAGACACTAAGATATGGCATCATAATAGAACGGAATTGGACGAACCAACAGATGAAGCACTCTCAAACACCACTATGCTGTGCCAAAAACATTGGTTAAATTACACGGCCTATATCAAATCATACCACTCTACATTGCAAATTTGCAATGCCATAGAAAGAGTCTAATAGGTATTACTGTGTTTGCACACACATGACATGAGACAAGTTCATGGTCTTGGATGGTGAAATGAACTTCATATTAGACAATGGACTTATAATACACATACAATGCTTGTTTACTGTATTTTCGACAACTAATCACATATTGCCAAGCCAGCAGAATAAAGCATTTCTTTCCAAAACAAAGAAATAATGAAAACAGCAAACAACCCGAAAGTAACAAAACTTCAACCGATGATTGCAATATTACTTGCATAATACTCCCTCTGTCCCATAATAAGTGTCCACATTTCCTTTTTTGGATGTCCCACAATAAGTGTCCACTTTCCTAAATTGGCATATAGCTTTTACTTACTTTCCAAAACTACCCTTATAATAAAGACAAAGAAGCATTTATTTGTGGTCCCAAAACAAGCAAAAAGTCAAACACCCATCACATCTAAGGGTAAAATTGGAAAGTGACTCTTTAATGAACCAAATAAATTAATGTAATACAACTTTCTTAAACATTGTGCACAAAGGAAGTGGACACTTATTATGGGACAGAGGGAGTAGTAACTAGGACATACAATAGCAATCAAGTTAGACATCACATACAATAACCCGAAAGTAACAAAACTTCAACCGATGACTGCACTATCATACTTGATAATCACAAAACTGCACTGTCTTAGAAGATCCCCTAGGAAATAAATTCAAGCCTACTAATTAAGCCTCTAATGATCAGATGACAGTGCAACCTAACGTCTAATACACTCATCTAGAAAAATTCTCGTTCAAAATCTACGGATCCTACTACGAGACTGGGTGGCTGAAGACCCACAATGACCCACCACCACATACACTTCAAGTCCACAGTATAAACTTAAAAGCTACGATGAAGCCAAATTACCCACCTTCCAATACTTAATGGTTTTATCGTTAGTGGATAGAAGAAATAGGGCACCATTAGCTGCCTGGCACCACCTGATCTTGTTGATTTTCTCCTCAATCTCCAAGCTCTTGAGGTAATCAAACTGAACAACGAAGATAAAAATGCAGAACAAGTTACAATAATCCAAATCTAGTATGTAGGATAGACTAGTGGAGATGAATTTACCTCAGGTTCATGGCTCTGAAACTCGGTTTTATAACGGAACTCTGGATGTCTGCTAATGGAATAATCCATCCTCTCCAACTCCCGATGACTTCCACCATGCTACGAATTACATAGTACACAATATTACAAATATTGCAAAAAACAAGAAACAGTAAAGGCAAATCAAAAAGAGCCGCACAAACTCACATCCTTGACATCAGTTCTTTCAAATAATACCACCCTGCCCCCACGATCACCGGTTGCGAGATGGTCACCAGTTTTATCAAACTCAATTGCTGAAATGATATCAACTGCAAACATGGCATTAAAGCAAGTATATTAGGAAACTCTACCAAATCCAGCTAAGAACCTAAGATAGAATAAGGAAAGTTAGCCCACAACCAAATGAAAAGGACTGCTAAAATTACCATGAACTATCAACTATTATGCATCTGCTATTGCCATGGCAAAGTTATCCAAACTATGTCCGGTTAAGTAATAAATAATGCATGCACCCAAAGTCACACAAAACAGAAAGCAAGAGAAAACAGGGGGAAGGACCAATCTTACTACCCAACAATATGCAATTCATTTATGATTGTCTTCAACCGACAAGTACCCCAGATAACTTAGGGCCACCCAAATTGCTTCAGCCAAGTGTATAGTGCACTACACCCACTAAAACTCAATAACTACTAATAGAGGAAATTTTTATATCATAGCTGGTTGTAACAATGACATATGTTGGTAAGTTCATCTTTAATAGCTACAAATAACAGACACCACCTAGGAAGCACCGACACTTCTAAGAAGGTAACGTGTCGCGTGTCGTATCATGTCCGATACACGGACACGACACTTTTCCTGTAGTGTCAACGTGTAATCTTGTTAAGAATTTGTCGTGTCGACGTGACCGTGTTGTGTTGTATCCGTGTCGGACTCGGTGTCCGTGTCCGTGCGTCATTTGACACCACAGCCAAGAACCTGCAGAAACCACATATATCTTCGATGCAATCAACCTCTTGGCCTATCATCATAGACTGGACAGTGAATTTTTTCCCTTTATCATTTATCCTTATATTGAATATATTGGCATAAATGAATCAACATGACTGCAGCCTTTTCAAGGTTTTGACCCAATACAAAATACAATAAGCCAACTTTAGCTGCCAATAGTGACGGATAAAGACCCACTGATGGATCAACACTCAAACAATATCATGAAGCAACAGTGGCTAAACAAGCTTGGAGTGATTCATAGCTCTCAAACTTTTGAGTGATTCATAGCTTTGAAACTTTTTCTTTTAAAAATAAATACTTCTCACTAATTGGACATCTTGCTTCTCCCATCTTGTATCCCTTTGAAATATTCTTCCCTATTCTACTTTGTGCTTGGGGTGTGAATAGGGGTGTACTCGAGCCGAGCCGAGCCGAGCCGAGCTTTAGACACCATTAGAGTTAATAATTTTGCAAAAAATATTTTGTATATTACATAAATGTATATATATGTAAATATATATACAAACAAAACTTTTTCACAAGCTTATTAACAAGCCTTAATCAAGCATGTTCACGAGCCTTACTGAGCCGAGCTCATGTGTGCTCAAGCTTGGCTCGTTTATTAATCGAGCTTGGCTCATTTATTTAACGAGCTGAGCTAAGCAGTTATTGAACCGAGCCACGACCTAGCAAGGAAAGAAAGTCGCAGAAGGGTTGGGCAGCTCGGCTCATGTCCAACCCTAGGTGTGAACATTAAAATGAAAGGTAGGCAGCCTGGTATTAATGAATACCCTAAATAGGTTAAACACTGTCTAAAGAATGGTCTTAAGTTCTTAACAATCTAGTGTACTTTTGTAGATTGGTTGATCAGCATTGTGTCACTAATGTGTCATTAATTTGTTATTAGGTTGAAAGTTGTTAACAAACCCATTGATTTGTAAACGTACGCCATCCTTCCTTTCAATTAGAACTAGATACAATTGTACTAGATAGATTGATACTTAATAGAGAATGAATGATGTATATTTTTTATTCACTTGTGCAGATACCCACCAAAAAGTTAAACCGTGCACATATGCAGCATTCAAGAGTAAATGAAGGGAAAGTGTTGGATAAACAACCCATCCTTGTAATCAAACTAGTTATAACCCGTGGCCGTGGGCACGAAGCGGGAAAAAAAAAATTAATTAAAAGATCAAATCTTTTGCGTATAATTGTTCATATCATTCAAACCCATGTGATGTTTAAGTGAAGACATTAGTTCCATGGGCACGTCAATATATTTTATGTTCATTGATTTTGATTTTGAAATAAAACTGAGATATGGTTGGAATTTTTACAACAGATTGATAGATATCACAACAAAGACAAAAATGTGGTAAGAATTCTACAACTCAAACAACTACAAATTTAATTCATTCAAGACTCTCTTGATCTTCAACAAACAACCGCAAATAATAGACAAAAATGATAGAAAACTATAACGACAACAAAACATCAATACCAAAACTGATGAATTAAAGTCTACAGAAGTTTAAAATGAAAGTGAAAGTGACTGGGTTAGTTTAAAATTTCATCACTTAAACATATAGGAGTAATTGGGATGCCCTTAAATTAACCATAGTAATTATTGCCGAGGGGTAACTTCGATATAATTTTTTAAACTTCAATCCAATCGTACCCTACAGATAGTGTACTGAGTTCCAAGCAAAAAAAAATAATAATAATAATAAAAAAAAGGAAAAAGGTAGTACAGTTTTGTCAACATCCATGAAAGGTAGCAAATAGAAAAAGAAAATCCATGAAAAAAAGTGCAAAAAATAAAGAGGAAATAAAAAACACATGCACATGGCTCTCATTATTGCTTGGTCCCACATAGATATATAGCTACTTTAGCCACACACACAAAAAAAAAAAACAAAGATAGATATATACCTATTGTAATAGTAGAACGATGTCTAATATTGAGAAAGAACAGCCCAAGAATTTTTTATTCCCTCAACCCAAGTGATGATAAAACCCATAATCAACCAGAAGTGCAACAGAGAGAGAAAAATGCACCTCTTTGGAACTTTCTAAGACAAAGTTTGAAATTAAGAATTTGTTCCCAGGAAGATTTAAATCAATTATCTTGTGACTCGGATCGATTTTACAAAATAATAAATAAATAAATAATGATTATCAAATTCACCATCGACATCATATAGAAATCAAAACTTTTTGATATAATAATTAAAGGGAAATGTAAGGAGCTTAAAGTAGTAAACAAATACATGGAGAATCCACACTGATGAAAAGGTAGGTGTGAATCTCACTCATTTATTTTTATTTCTGGTTATTTTTAACTCATGTTGTTTCACTAAATACCTAAGCTTTTTTTTTCATTAACATGATAAAAAAAATACAAAAACACATCAATTCATATATTCCAAATATAGGAGGCACAAAATAGTTGAAAACAGATAGGAACTGTAATTCAAAGCAATAATATAATGTATGAAGCAATAAAGTATAAAACCTTGAGACCCTTTTTAATTTCCATTGTCTTACCAAATGAACTATAAGGCGTGTTTGGCATGCTTTGTGGAATAATGGCATTCATGTTTAATGTGTTTGGTAGGAATAAATATTGTGAATGGTGGTATAACTTTTTTTTTTGGGAGTAAAAAAACAGAAGAATTGATTTAAAAAACTTTGAATAAAAAATGAATCCTCTAATTTGTTTCCCCTTGAACGGTTATACAAATAAACCAACGGGCTATATGTTTTTTCATTGAGCCTGTTCTCTTGGTTGATTTGACCAAAACCCAATATCATTGTATTTATGTTCTTTATATTTACATCTACGTGAGACTTTAGTTACCATTAGAGTCAATAAGTTTGCAAACAATATTTTGTATATTACATAAATGTATATATATATATGCAAATATATATACAAACAAGCCTTTATCAAAAAAAAATTCACGACCCTTAATCAAGCATGTTCACGAGCCTTATCGAGCCGAGCTCATGTGTGCTCAAGCTTGGCTCGTTTATTAAACGAGCTTGGCATTCAAGCTCGAGCTTGGCTCATTTATTAAACGAGTCGAGCCAAGCAGTTATCGAACCGAGCCATGAGCCCTTGTTGAGCGGCTTGGCTCATGTCCAAACCTAGGTGTGAACATAAAAATGAAAGGTAGGCAGCCTGGTATTAATGAATAACCTAAATAGGTTAAACACCATCTAAAGAATGGTCTTAAGTACTTAACAATCTATTGTAGTTTTGTAGATTGGTTGACCAGCATTGCATCACTAATGTGTCATTATTTTGTTAATAGGTTGAAAGTTGTTAACAAACCCATTGATTTGTAAATGTTGGCCATCCTTCCTTTCAATTAGAAGATACAACTGCACTAGATAGATTGATGCTTTAACAAAGAATGAATGACGTATATTTTTGAATCACTTGTGCAGATACCCACCAAAAAGTTAAACCGTGCACATATGCAGCATGCAGGAGTAAATGAAGGGAAACTGTTGGATAAACAACCCATCCTTGTAATCAAATTTGCAAAATCATGACTTTATCTTTCACTAAAAAATATTATAGGCTCAAAGCCTAAAATAATGGGTATTAAGAAAGATTTATTAATCCCCACTTTTTTTTCTCTCATTTTCTTCCCAAATTGGAGAGAAAGATATTGAGAGAAAGTGGGGTTAGTTTTCTTTCCATTTCTCTCCTTTACTAAAACTCCCGAAGGAGATAAAGATAGAGAAAGTGAGCTACTTTCTCTCTTTTTTTAAACTCCCAAGCATAGTGTAAAGGTTATAGAGCAATGCATTTTGCACTCTAAGTCCTAAGTCTAAGACGCGTAGATAATTAAAAATATCCAAACTACAGGTATGTAATATAATAAGGTATTAAAGACTTAAACCAGTAGGTGCACTTAAAATAACGATATCAAGTAACAGTGACTCTATCAGGTCCACTGTCACTGTTCATGCTCAATCCATAGATCAAATTACTCCAAAAAATCAATTATTGATGCATCGATCAAGGCAACATAAATAACACAATTCATCCGAGACCCAAATCCCTAATCTATATATTTTCCCCTAATCACAGAAAATTTAAAAAATCACACGGAAAATCAACGATCCTAAGCCAGATCAAAAATACACAAAACAAACCCTAATCACAACACAAACACCAAAAATTTGTGGATCCAAAGAGATTAAAGTCATTATAAGTGTAATACCTTCTTGAACTTCTTCACCGGCCGTCCTTTCACCAAACACCTGAGAGAATTTCCACTCCAGCGGCGGCGGCGGTGGGCCCGCCGGAGCATCAACGACCTCTACATCCCCGCCGTTCATTTTCTTCCGACGAATCAACGGCCCAAAAATCTAATCACCACATCAATCGATCGGTAGAAATTTGGAGGGCTTCTTCAGAAGATCGTAGCTTTGAAATCGCCAAAATGCATTAAAAAATGTTGACTTCAGATTCAACCATTCGAATACACGGAAGCCAGAAACAACTGAGAGAGATTGAACGTAGATTCAGATTTTCACTCTCTCTCTCTCTCTCTATATATATATATAAATACGCTGTTCCTGTTCGAGTAGCAAACCGTTCTTTGGCTTCGGAGGAACAACACACTGCTCTCTCTCTCTCTCTCTCTCTCTCTCAGCTCTCTATCAATTACACATTCTCTCTCCTCTGTTTTTTTATTATATATTTTCTGAGAAATGATAAAATTACCCAAATATTTGTGTGCTGAATCACTGTTCTGATCTGATTGGTGTACGAAGCGACCTCGGAATTTTTTTTAGAGTTAATTACACAAACCTCCCCTTAGGTTTGGCAGAATTACATGGACCTCTCTTTTATATTATAAAATTACATGACCGTCCATGAGGTTTGGATTTGCATTACACACCTCATTGCAAAATTTACAGAGACCTCTCTTCTTAATTTGCTAGTGCCGAAAATACCCATAGTTATCAAAAAAAAAAAAAAAAAACACCACTCTCCTGTCTCTCGCGCACTATTGTATATACATATATACATGTATATATACATGTAAATATACATGCACACCATGCATATATGCATACATACACACCATATATGCATACATATTTATATACATATAGTTATTGAATACATATATACATAGATACTTATATCTATCTTTGAGGTGGGTTAGGTATTTTGGGTTTAGATCTTAAGTTTTTGGAACAATTAATTTTGGGTTTAAACCTTCGGAACAAATTAGTTTTTTTTTAGAATAAATTGATTTTGGGTTTAAATCTTAGGAACAAATTAGTTTTTTGATCAAATTGGTTTTAGGTCTAAATTTTTTATTTTGAACAAATTCATATTTTATTTATATATATGTGTATATATACGGTGAGACTTTTAAGTGAAGTGGGTTGTGTGAACTTACCTAGTGAACTAATTGGCTTTTCAAGCCCAAAATAACCTGCTCTACACTGGGTAAGTTCACTCAACCCAGTAAACTTAAGAGCCTCACCGTATATATATATATAGGGCCGGCCGGCCTTGAGATTCCTAAAATTTTTTAAGGCCTCATGCGAACTTTTAAAGGTGGGCCCCTCTTTAATAAATTTCATAAGCGCAAAATCTATAAGAGTACGTAATAAATTTCATTAAAATGAGACGATAAGCACATAATTGCATTAGTGTTGTTCAACTTAGTTCTAAAACATACATCTTAGCCCCAAAAATCAAAACTCTAACTTTACATCAAACTAAATGTGATCGTCTTGCATTTTGAGCAGCAAAAGTATCAATTAAAGAAGGAAAATCAAGAGTCTCCAACAAAATTTTTTCAATAGAAATCATAGTCAATCCATTCAATCTCTCTTGTGACATCGTCGACCGTCGATAAGACTTGATCAACTTCAACTTTGAGAAACTTCTCTCAGTAGAGGCAACTGTCACTAGAATAGTTAATAATACTCTACAAGCAATCCAAGTAATTGGAAAACAACAATCTAGCCTCTTTATAAAATTCAATACTTCAATTGCCTTTTTTGTTCCTCTTGGTAAAGCTTCTCTTAAGATTTTGAGTTCAAAACATAATTCTGCCCCATTAATATAAAAAACCATGTCATGTTTTAGGAAATCTTCAAGATTATTACATGAGCACTTCAAATTATCATTATCGGCAGACTTCAACCTCTCCACATTCAACAAGAATCCAAATTGTTCAAATCTACTCTTAAGTGAAGAAAGGGCCTGATCAACTATGTATATGAAGTAATTAACTCTAAATGATTCTTCAACTGATTGTGTCATCTCTTCACTAGCAGTCTCATCAAATTGCTTCTTTCTACGAATGACACGTCATTCACAAAAAACAGGTTCAACTTCCATTCTAATTGCAATCTCTTTAGCCTCAATCATAGCTTCTTCAAATCCTTTTTCTCTATAGCTTTCAAAAAAAGAAATGAGTCCTCTTAAGAGATCTATAGCAACATCAATTTGCATGTCCTCTGTTTGCATGATTTTGCTTACTTTGTTAACAGCATTCAGTATATCAAACCAAATAACCATGCCAAGCAAGAACTCAAAATTCTCAATTTCATACATCGCCAAGCACTCGGCATCACTCTTTGTCTTGGGATCTTCACTAGTACTTGCTAAGTCATTCAAAGCATTTCTTATATCTGGAGCTTGGAATCTTATGGCTTTAACACTTTCAACTTGACCTTTCCAACGAGTTTGTGATGGTGGCTTAAGCGTGAAACCTTTGACATTATCTGAGAGAACTTTCCACCGCTTTGTAGAAGATGAAAACAATGAATACATACGTTGCACCACTCCAAAAAAAGATGAAGCTTTAGAACAAGAGTTTGCCATATCACAAAGTGCAAGATTAAGACTATGACAACCACAAGGCGTGTAGAATGCTCTAGGATTTATCTCTAATATTGTTTTTTGCACACCTTTGGTTTTCCCTTTCATATTACATCACCATTATCATACCCTTGTCCTCTTACATCATCAATATCAAGTTTAAGATCTTTCAAAACATTGACAAGTTCACCAAAATGTCTTTGCCCTGATGTGTCACACACCTTTAAAAATCCTAAAAATAACTCTTCTACAATTATTAGAGTTGTTGAAACATTCACACATCTAAATATAAGGGACATTTGCTCTTCATGGCTTGCATCCGGTGTACAATCAAGAATTACTTAAAAGTTCTTTGCTTCTTTAACCCTTTTAATGATTACACATTTGATCTCATCCGATATTCGAAGAATAAATTCATTTTGAATTTGTGACTAAGATAATGATAATGAATTTCTCTCTCTTTAATTCGACGAGTGTGCTCTTTCATTATTGGATCAAATTCGACAATCATTTCAATTATACTTAAAAAGTTCCCATTATTTTCTTCATAAAGCTTCTCGTTGTCCCCACGGAAGGCCAAACTATTCTTAGCAAGTGTTTTCACAACTATTCTAACTAATACTTGCCTCCAATGTTCTTTTTCTCTATTGATTTGTTCTTCAACACTTTTATCAATTGTTACTTTTGTCGAAATCTAGTCTCCAATTCAATCCAACTCCTCATGTGAGCAATGTGATCTCTACTAATTTCATGCCTTTTAAGCATGCTACTAAGATTTCTCCAGTCCCAGGCTCCTTCATTTGCCAATTGGCCCAATTTAGTGCTGTTTCCATCATGTTTAAACAACTTACAACAAAAGCAAAAGACCTTATCCAAAGAACTTGAATAGATTAGCCATTTCCTATCATGCTTTTCGCCGTTTGAGAACTGACGAATGTAATATGCATAAGTGAAATGCCTACTTTCTGAATCCTTTGGAAAATCAAGGTTGTCATCTCTTTTAGGACCTCTTTCAACTAATAAATCTCTCAATCTTTGATCAATCTTTTTCCAATTTCCTGGGTCATCTATGTTTGGACTGCTTTCAACATTTTCTTCACTTACCACATCTTCGAGTTCATTCACATTTTCTTCACTTATTGCATTTTTAGGTTCATTCACAATTTCTTCATTTATGACATCTTTGTGTTCATTTACAATTTCTTCATTTACCACATCTTCGAATCTATTCACATTTTCTTCATTTACCACATCTTTAGGTTCATTCACAATTTCTACATTTTCCACATCTTCATGTTCATTCAAGTTCCTATGTTCTTCATTTATATTGGTTTTTAAAAACTTATGAAGAGCTTCTTTTTGAGATTCAATCAATTCAAGTTCTCTCTTTTTTCTCTTCCTCTTTTCATTTCTGGATTCATATCTTTTCAATATTTTCATACCTAGATAAACAAAGAAAAAAAATGCTCACTTAAAAATGTTAGCATAGGAAATTAAAATTGCTCACAGGCAAAAATAAAAAATAAAAAAGGATCACAAAATGCTTCATAGTTCATACCTGTTTACCGTGCTCGGTGAATGGTGACTGATTCTTCAATCAATAGATTCAATACTATTGAAATCTGAAGAAATTAGGAAGAAGATTAGAAGAAAATACAAGGGGGAAAAAATAAAAAAAAACACTAGGGTTCAATACTTTAATTATTCAATACTTACCAATTTAATTACCATGAATCCATGAGAGACTGAGAGTATGAATGACTGATCACTGATGCTTCAATCAACAGAAAGCTAGAAAAAAAAGATTATGAAGAAATATAAGAAATCTGTAGAAATTATGGTTTTCGGAAAATATAAGGAAAAAAAAAAAGCTAGGCTGCTAGGGTTCAATCAAGAAAAAGAGAGAGACCATTCACGATTGAGAAAAAGGGAGAGATTGAGAGAATAAGGCAAAAAAAGAAGAAGCTAGGGTTCATTATGTTCATACCTGCAGTGCTGGATTGAGTATGAATGACTGATATGCTTATTGCCTCAATCAATAGAAAGCTAGGGGGAAAAAACACAAGAAGATTATGAAGGAATATAAGAAATCTCAAGAAATTATGAAGAAGGTTATAAGAAAATATAAGGGAACAAAAAACCTAGGGTTCAATTGAGAAAGAGAGAGAGAGAGAGATGATTGAGAAAAGGGAGAGATTGAGAGAATAAGGAAAAAAAGAAGAAGAAGAAGACATGATTCATACCTGTTGGCTGTCGGATTGTAGAAAGAGAGACTGAGTCTGAGTCACTGAGAGGCGATGAAGACTGCCCTGGAGATGAGAGTCGACAGATTACAGAGAGAGAGAGAGAGAGAGAGAGAGAGAGAAAATAAAAAATAAAAAAAGCAGTGGCCTTGCCTTGTGTTTCTTCTAGAGGCTGGAGATTGGAGGAAAAGAAACAAGCCTACAAAATGGGCTTTTGGCCTCTTATACAAAAGAAGGGGAAAAAAAAAACAATGCAGGCCCACAATAAGGGGCTGGGCCCAATGCAGCCGCTTGGTAGCATGCAGCCAGGGCCGGCCCTGTATATATATATGTCCATATATTATGTACGTACTTGTATATCTATATTTATATATATATACACACAGTAGAGAGAGAGAGAGAGAGAGAGAGAGAGAGAGAGAGAGAGAGAGATGTGTGTAATTTAGTAAAATGGTAAACAAAGTAATGATAAAATAGTAAATTTTGCAATATAGAAGAGAGGTCTGTGTAATTTCAACAAACCTCAGGGGAGTTCTATGTAATTAACCCTTTTTATGATAAGTGTGGATGGTTTGTGGGTATTGGGTACCATTCACCCAGGAGAGAATATATTTTGCAGTTAAGAGACGACACGCACGTGTAGGAGTTGTGTACAAGCCGAGCCATTCAACAAGCTCTACACACACACACACATACACATATACACACACTGTAATACCCTGTATTTTGTAATATAATATATGAATAAGACCTTGTATGCTTCTTTTAGTACTTGTATGAATTTTCCCTTAACTTGGTATAATTTGGACACCAATCGATTGGTATTCTTACCAATCGATTGCCAATACCAATCTATTGAAACTTTTATCAATCGATTGGAGCATTAATACCTAATACCAATCGATTGGAATCAGCTGGGCAGATTCTCTTGCCTTGGTTGGGAAAAGGCCACGTGAACACTCAATCTCTATATATATTAGCCTATTTTGGGTATATTTCTGTTTCCAGAAATCAGAGAGAGTGAGAGGGAGTGTTTGTGTGTGTATTATATATATATATATATACACTCATATATATATATATATTCATATACTCACACACACACCCAAAGAAGAAAAGAAGAAAGAAAGAAGAAAAGAGAAAAAGAAGAGAGAAAGAGGCAGAGAAGACACAGAGAGAGAGAAGGACCACCATTGGAGCTTCCAAGCTTCAAAACACACAACCAAACACACCCTAGACCCCTAAGGCGAGTTCTAAACTCACTTGGTAACTTAACATTGATGTTAGGACTTGTTTAGACGGATACAAGACGTTTAAATTCATGTATTTCCCGTTTTATACCTCCGGACTATCTTCACTGTGAAGAAGATGAAGTCCCAATTGATTGGGACTTGTCCGAATCGACTGATGTCCCAATCGATTGACATATGATCCAATCGATTGAACTTTTTACCAATCGATTGATGCTACTTTTATACCAATTGATTGGATCCCTGTACCAATCGATTGGAAGTTGCAGAATGTTGATATTCTTGTTTAGTTTATATTATAACTATTTAGTTGTTTATTTACTGTTCAGTATCTCCAGCATGCTTTATTGTTGTAATATAGGCGTAATAATGAGATAATGCGACGTAGAATCATAGTAACAACGAGATTAATGGATAATGGTTGTGACGTTAGATAACATAATAATTATGAATTTTGGAGTTAACATTTATTTCATTGAGAGTAGTCAGGCCACATTGGGATTGTCATGTATCGATGTTAGAGTTGAACGTAAGTAGGTTTGCTAGGATCCGGGAATCTTACGTAGGCGGGCTTTGGTCGATCATATGTTCTTAAAAGCGGTAGACAGACGAGACTGCGGTGGACCGGACCATTTGCCCTAAGATAGCCAGATGATCTAATCATATGTTCTTAAAAGCGGTAGACAGACAAAGGAGTCTATGACTGCGGTGGACCGTGATCACTGGTAGACGTCGCTAAGTTGTGGCCATAGAATGATGTACTGTTGCTTAAAGCGTTATATCCCTGTAGTGCGATGAACTATGCATATCTTCTTAAAAGCTGGGGATGGACTGACGTGGTATCCACGATTGTGGTAGACTGTGCATATGTTTTTAAAGGCGGTGGACGGAGCAATGGTGTATCCTTAAAAAGTGAACTACTGTCGAGTCTGTTCTTTTATCATAATGTATTGTCGGTCTTAAAAATGAGTAAGACGTTAGTAATCGGATCACCAGTTTGATTAAAGGAGTTACCCTCACTGAATCTTAATGGTTATCGTTTATAACATGTTTTAACTTCAATAGTTGATACCCTGTTAGTATCTAATTCACTCAGCTTTCATTAAGCTGACAGCGTTTATGCCGCTGGACATTTCCATGTTCTAGCGCATCCTGGTTATGACTATACATGTGAAGGATCTGCGGGCTAGAGTTATTATGCCAGTGACGATGTCCCGACGGAGGACTACCCTGAAGAAGGTTAGGCAGAGGAAGACTACTACGTCGAGGACTACCTCTACGCCAATTGAAGATTAGGTTAAACTGTAGTTTAATTATCTTTACTGCTTTCCAGACCTTTTTGTAACAGGCATATGTTGCCTTTACAATTGTACTCCCGCTGTATTTTGTTTTGATTCGAGACTCTGATGTGTAATAGTTAGTAACCTTTTGACATTAAGTTATGTGTTAACCAGGACTTAGATATCATTCTTGTTATCTCCTTTATTTATTGTCGCTTAGTACTGCGTGGTGTGGACAATCGTGTGACTTCACTAGTCGCTGCCTTTGGACCCAAAAAGGAAATTTATTTTTCTCTATTTTTGCCGTTCTGGGGCATGACTGGATTTTTGGTATCAGAGCCTAGGTTTTATACCTTTTCGCTCACAGGCTATTCCACACCATCTGGTCCTAGAACCTTGAGATTTCCTAGATAAGTATTACGATTAGTTCTGACTTAAGGTAGCTTCTTTTCAGGTAGCATGGCACCACCGCTGTTCGTTCCAGACGAGTTTGGAGGACACTATGTGTATGAGGGTAGTATTGCATTAGCAGATCCACAGTACTATGCCTGGGAGGTTAGGCAGAGAGCCCTCATCGAGATAATGCGATACATGCAGATTGAGCAGTAGAGATTTGGGACCGAGGACCCAGAAGTGACACACCAAGAGATGATCTACCATAAGGATACCTTCAAACTCATCGAGGAGGATTCATTGTAGATGTTATGAGACCGTTTCTCGTATCAGGTTCTACTTTTAGAGGTTAGAGCAACACCTCTGCCTCCCCCGACAGAGCCACCACCCCAGACACCTCCACCCCCATTAGAGGAGGATATGGTTGATGCACCCCCAGCAGACGAGGACCCAGAGGACGAGGGCGAGGACGACGATGATGATGAGCCAGGAGATGACGATGTATGGATGAGGATGAGGAGGACGAGGACACCGATGACGATGAGCCAGAGTATGACCCAGAGGAGGACCCAGAGGACCCAGTTAGTATAGATGTGTCAGTTGGCGTAGACATGGTAGTAGCAGAGGGTTATTTGATAGAGGATGAGGCTATAGCAGATGATGATGCTGTGGTACCAGTCTTACCAGGCGGAGTTATAGTACAGTTGGCAGCAGAGTGGGCTGCAGAGATGGCTTCACTCCCCCATGGATTTGAGATAGATGTACCAGAGTTAGCTCAGGCTATGGTATAGGCTGAGGCACTTGCAGCTGCATTTGATGTAGCCCAGGCTAACCAAGCCGCTGGTATAGGAGACTTGGGAATTACTGTGGAGCATGACAGACTCGAGCTGGTTGAGGATGTTGTAGAGGATGAGGACATGATGGATGATGACATGGATGAGGACGATGTTCTATCTGAGGTTGCCCCAGAGGACGAGGCTTCCATCTATGGATCTGATGTGGACAACTTTTGAGTCCAGTACCTTTAGGATGTAGACTTTTTGCTTTTGACTTCAGGACATGTTGTCCACTTACTTTTGACGCTTACATAGACAACTATTGACCATAGCCTTTTTTTATAGGCAGCCACCGGTGGTGGTTTGTTTATATTTTCTTTTACTAGACCTTGTATATGACCATGTACTATGCGGTACACAGATGATCTGTTGTGTACACCGCTGTACATCTTTTGGTCATTTCTGATATTGTTTTATTACCTATATTATGTGGTGATTTAAATCGGTGTTGTGCTTCTTGTTGTTTTAATTGTGGTTGTTTCCCCGAGAAGATTGCCAGCTAATCGTTAGAATAGGTACGCCTCATATATAACACTATGGCTGGGAACATGAGATATCAAGCGAGATTGGGAGCACCCATTCTTGAGGGCATGGACCCGACTAGAGTCTTCGAAGCATTCATGCAACGGATGGAACACATTGGTGACACCTACAATAATGCCAACCATCAAGCTAACAATGGCAACAACCACGCTACTCCTCCAAGGCAGACAGCCGACAAATTATTGGAACGATTTCGTGGCCTGCGACCCGAGAAGTTCGACAGCATGGCAGAATCGTGGAAAGCCGAGCAATGGATACTAGAGTTGGAACTAATCTTCGAAGACCTAGAATACAGTGAGCTTGACAAGAGACGTCTAGCCGCATTTCAACTGACTTATTCTGCCACAGACTAGTGGGAGGCCAAGAGAGCCACAATCGGGATCGACGCTGCAAGGAGAATACCTTGGGAAACATTCAAGACTCTATTTCTCAAGAAGTATTTCCCCGAGGACGAAAGAGACCAACAAGAGAGGAATTTCTTGAGTCTGACTCAAGGGAACTGGACGGTCAGGGAGTATACCACACAATTTGAACGACTTTCCCGCTTCTCTCCACACATGATAGATACCCCCGCCAAGAAGGTCAAGCAATTCCACCAAGGACTCAACCTACACCTCCAACACATGATGATAGGCCATCTGGGCCAGTTGTTTGAAGGGATTGTCCGTCTCGCTTCAAGTTTAGAGAAGGATACTTATCTTACGCAAGGACCTCAAGTGAATTGACCTCTACATAGGACCTTCCAACCGAGGAACTTTCCAGCATAGTCGTTAAGGAGCAATTAGGGATGGAAACCCCAGATTAACAACTATCAAGGAAATAAGCGCACATGGGACGGGACAAGGAAGCTCCAAGCTAGCTTTCCTTGACAACAAGGACCACCTTAGGCATAGCCCGCCGCCCAGCGACAGAGCACTAATGGATGTTTCAACAGTGGAGTGCCTGGACATATTGTAAGGTATTGTACAGCTCCCAAGACTAACTACTGAAATGATATCGTCTATCGCAACCGTAACAAGCCTGGACACATGAGCAAGGATTGTCGAGCACCTCGTGGAGGCTACTATGGAATGCCTAATTAAGGACAACAAGGATAGGTTAGGGTGAATACCATCATCCCTGGCAATACAGGATATGATGCTGAGGAATAGTAGAACTTGGAAGGTACACTCATTTTATTTCATAGTCAAGTTAGAGCTTTGTTTGATATCGATGCTGCCCCATTCTTTCATAGCTATTGAGATTGTGCGTGACTTGGGTTTGGTACCCCTAATGCTTGAACCGACTCTTAATGCCGTTTCGCCCTTGGGAGTAACTGTTAAGTTAGGTAAGGTATGCAAGAATTATCCCTTAACCCTAGAAGATAGAAATCTCCTGGTAGACTTGATAGTTTTGTCGATGGCTGAGTTCGACGTGATCCTAGGAATGGATTGGCTTGCCAAGTATGGAGCCGTTCTAGATTGTGTTAGTCTGACATTGTCTTTCGACACTTGGTTGCTCACAGATCAGATTCCAATGTCAGCCGTTGAGCGATATGTTCATTACAAGCTGCTTAGCCGCGATTGAGAGTTCAAGCACGGAGTTTACTATCAACCAGATCCCCGTCATTCAAGATTTTGAATATGTATTCCGAAGCATCTCTGGACTTCCGCCAAAGAGAGATAGACTTCTGCATTGAGCTAACACCCGGAACATTGCCGATTTCCAAAATCCCGTACCGAATTGTACCGACAAAAATGTTAGAATTGAAAAAGCAAGTTCAGGAACTTCAAGACTTTAGTTTTGTTCGCCTGAGTACGTTACCTTGGGGAGCACCAGTCCTATTCATGAAGAAGAAAGACGAAGAACTACAACTCTGTATCGACTACAGAGAGCTGAATAAGGTCACAATCAAGAATAGATATCCACTTCCCTGGATAGACGACCTGTTCGATAAATTATAAAGATCAAGGATATTCTCGAAGATTGATTTGCATTCAAGATATCATCAGTTACTAATTCGACCGGAAGATATACTGAAGACTAGCTTTAGGACGAGGTATGGACACTATGAGTTCTTAGTGATGTCCTTTGGACTGACCAATGCCCCGACAATATTCATAGACCTAATGAATAGGGTATTCAGACCTTATTTGGATCAAATCGTTATAGTATTCATCGACGACATCCTGGTTTACTCGAAGACGGAAGAAGAGCATAAGAAGCATCTATAGATTGCTCTACAGACTCTCAGAGATAATAGCCTGTATGCGAAATTCAGCTAGTGTGAATCTGGCTTCAGGAAGTCAAATTCTTGGGACATGTGATATCCCTGGATGGAATTTTGGTAGACTCATCTAAGATCGATGTAGTCTTGAGCTGGAATAGACCGACTAACGCGACCGAAGTTAGGAGTTTTCTTGGATTGTTTGAATATTATCAAAGATTTATAGAGGGATTCTCCAAGATCGCAGGACCATTGACAAGGAAGGAGATAAAGTATGAATGGACTGATAAGTATGATGATGCATTTCATGAATCAAAAGAGAAACTAACCTCAACACATGTACTTGCGATACCCAAGAGTGGTGAACGATTCATAATCTACAGTGACACATCACACCAAGGACTTGGTTATGTGCTAATGCAAGATGAAAACGTGATTGTGTACAGATCAAGACAATTGAAGTCGCATGAGAAGAATTATCGAACGCATGACTTGGAACTAGCTGTAATTGTGTTTGCCCTAAAGATTTGCAGACACTACTTGTATGAAGAAAAGTTTGATCTATCTTCAGATCACAAGAGTTTGAGGTACTTGTTCTCTCAGAAGGAGTTGAACATGCGACAGCGAAGATGGTTGGAACTACTCAAGGACTATGATTTCTCTTTGCAATACCATTCGGGTAAAGCAAATGTTGTAGCTGACGCTTTGAGCCAAAGGCCCCGCCTTTTGATCGCTTCGATTTTGATTAGAGAATGGTAAGCATTGGATACGTTAGTCGAATTCGACCTCCAACTAGTGGGATCAGAAAAAGGACAACACCTTGGATGTCTTGTCATACAACCAACTCTCATCAGCCATATCTTGGACGCTCAACAGTCAAACGAAGATTTGAAGCTGTGGTTTGCTAAGATGTCCGCGAAAGAACCAGAAGTATGGAATATTAGTTCGGACAGAGCATTGAGTTGCAAGGGTATACTTTGTGTGCCAAATGAATGTAGTCTGGGAAAAGCTATTTTGGATGAAGCACACAAGTCAAGGATTACTATCCATCCCAGAGGAAATGAGATGTATAAGGACTTGAAGAGGAACTTATGGTGGGAAGGAATGAAACGAGAAGTGGCCGAGTATGTGTCACAATGTCTTGTTTGCAAACAAGTGAAGGCAGAACATCAGAGACTGCTCGGACTTCTATAGCCGTTACTGATTCCCCCAGTGGAAATGGGAACACATCACCATGGATTTTGTGGTTGGATTGCCAAAGTCTCAACAAAACCACGACACCATTTGGGTAATAGTGGATCGACTCACCAAGTAGCACATTTTATCGCCTATAGCATGACGTACCCAGTTAAAAGATTGAGCCGGATGTATCTATAGCAAGTCGTGAGACTGTATGGTGTACCTATCTTAATAGTTTCGGATAAAGATTCGCGCTTCGCCGCAGAATTCTAGAAGAGCCTTCAAACAACAATGGGAACTTCATTGAGCTTGAGTTCAGCCTTTCATCCACAAACAGACGGCCAGACAGAACGGTTCAATCAAGTGATGGATGACATGCTACGAGCTTGTGTCATTGAATTCGAGAGTTCATGGGAGACACATCTGCCTTTGATCGAGTTCGCCTACAACAACAGCTGTCACTTGAGCATAGGGATGGCACGATTCGAAGCTTTATACGGAAGGCCTTACCGATTGCCGCTATGTTGGGTCGAAATCGGAGATAGTCAACTACTTGGGCCTAAAATGATTCGAGAAACCAGCGAGAAGATCCAAATCGTACAAGAGAAGATGAAGATAGCGCAATCCAGACACTAGAACTATGCCGACAAGCAACAGAAGGATCTAGAGTTTGCAATTGGGGATCATGTACTACTCAAAGTTTTGCCAGTTTGAGGTATCGTCAGATTAGGACAAAAGAGAGGCAAGCTATCACCGCGATTCATCGGGCCGTTTGAGATCCTAGAACGTGTTGGAAAAGTAGCCTACAGACTTGCATTGCCACCGAAGATGTCCACATTAGCATGTTGAGGAAGTGTGTCCACAACCAAGTGAACGAGATCAGTTTTGAAGATATCGAGGTGAACGAGAATGCGACATTCAACGAAGGACCGGTACCTATTCTAGACCGAGGAGTGAAGAAGCTTAGAAACAAAGAGATTCCGCTAGTAAAGATTCAATGGAAGCACCACGACGAGGCAGAAGCTTCATAGGAATTGGAGTCGGAGATGCGAGAGAAGTTCTCGTTTTTGTTCTAACCATGCTTACTTCAAATTTCGGGGACGATATCTTTAATAAGTGGTGGATGATGTAATACCCTGTATTTTATAATATAATATATGAATAAGACCTTGTATGCTTCTTTTAATACTTGTATGAATTTTCCCTTACCCTTGGTATAATTTGGATACTAATCGATTGGTAAGAATACCAATCGATTGCCAATACCAACCGATTGAAACTTTTATCAATCGATTGGAGCATTAATACCTAATACCAATCGATTGACACTTGTACCAATCGATTGGAATCAGTTGGGCAGATTCTCTTGCCTTGGCTGGGGAAAGGCCACGTGAACACTCAATCTCTCTATATATTAGCCCATTTTGGGCATATTTCTATTTCTAGAAATCAGAGAGAGTGAGAGGGAGTACTTGTGTGTGTATTTCATATATGTATATATACACTCATATATACACACACACACATATATATATATATATATATTCATACACTCACACACACACCCAGAGAAGAAAAGAAGAAAGAAAGAAGAAAAGAGAAGAATAACAGAGAAAGAGGCAGAGAAGATAGATAGAGAGAGAGAGAAGGACCACCATTGGAGCTTCCAAGCTTCAAAACACACAACCAAACACACCCTAGATCCCTAAGGCGAGTTCTAAACCCACTTGGTAACTTAACATTGATGTTAGGACTTGTTTAGACGGATATAAGACTTTTAAATTCATGTATTTCCCGTTTTATACCTCTGGACTATCTTCACTGTGAAGAAGACGAAGTCCCAATCGATTGGACTTATCCCAATCGATTGATGTCCCAATCGATTGACATTTATGGCAATTGATTGACATATGATCCAATCGATTGAACTTTTTACCAATCAATTGATGCTACTTTTATACCAATCGATTGGACCCATGTACCCAAACGATTGGAAGTTGCAGAATGTTGATATTCTTGTTTAGTGTATATTATAACTGTTTAGTTGTTTATTTACTGTTCAGTATCTCCAGCATGCTTTCTTGTTGTAATATAGACATAGTAATGAGATAATGCGACATAGAATCATAGTAACAACGAGATTAATGGATAATAGTTGTGACGTTAGATAACGTAATAATTATGAATCCTTTGGAGTTAACGTTTATTTCATTGAGAGTAGTCAGGCCACATTGGGATTGTCATGTATCGATGTTAGAGTTAAACTTAAGTAGGTTTTCTAGGATCCGGGAATCTTGCGTAGGCGGGCTTTGGTCGATCATATGTTCTTAAAAGTGGTAAACAGACTAAGTTGTCTACGACTACGGTGAACCGGGCCATTTGCCCTAAGACAGCTAGATGATCTAATCATATGTTCTTAAAAGCGGTAGATAGATGAAGGTGTCTACGACTGCGGTAGACCGTGATCACTGGTAGATATCGCTAAGTCGTGGCCATAGAATGATGTACTGTTGCTTAAAGCATTATATCTCTATAGTACGGTGAACTGTGCATATGTTCTTAAAAGCTGGGGATGGACTGACGTGGTATCCACGACTGTAGTGGACTGTGCATATGTTCTTAAAAGCGGTGGACGGAGCAATGGTGTATCCTTAAGAAGTGAACTACTGTCGAGTCTGTTCTTTTATCATAATGTATTATCGGTCTTAAAAATGAGTAAGACGTTAGTAATCGGATCATCGGTTTGATTAAAGGAGTTACCCTTTGATTAAAGGAGTTGCCCTCACTGAATCTTAATGGTTATCGTTTATAACATGGTTTAACTTCAATAGTTAATACCATGTTAGTATCTAATTCACTCAGCTTTCATTAAGCTGACGGCGTTTATGCCCTGGACATTTCCATGTTCCAACTCATCCTGATTATGACTATACATGTGAAGGGCCTGAGGCGAGAGTTTTTATGCCAGTGACGATGTCCCGACGAAGGACTACCCTGAAGGAGGTCAGGCAGAGGAAGACTACTACGCCGAGGACTACCTCTACGCCAATTAAAGATTAGGCTAGGCTGTAGTTTAATTATCTTTACTGCTTTCCAGACCTTTTTGTAATCAGGCATATGTTGCCTTAATACTCCCGCTGTATTTTGTTTTTGATTCGAGACTCTGATGTGTAATAATTAGTAACCTTCTTTTGACATTAAATTATGTGTTAACCAGGACTTAGATTTCATTCTTGTTATCTCCTTTACTTATTGTCGCTTAGTACTGCGTGGTGTGGACAATCGTGTGACTTCACCAGTCGTTGCCTTTGGACCCAAAAAGGAAATTTATTTTTCTGTATTTTTGCCATTCCAGGGCGTGATACACACACACACACACACACACATATATATATATATATATAATTATGTAGTTTTGTAAACAAGTTCGAATTCCAATCACATTTAAACAAGGCAAGTTCAAGTATATATGAGCTAGCTTAGTTCGTTTAATAAACAAGCCAAGATCAACCCTGGATTTCGGGTTTATTTAATAAACAAGCCAAGCTCAAAACATACATGAGCTCGAGATCGGATCAGATTGTATACACCCCTAATCACGTGTAAAAAGTCACATTAAATGTTGACCAGTTTTAAAGGGTTGTTGACACGACTAAAAAGTTATGCGCTCTTGTGCAACACCTAAGTATAGGTGATCGTGCAAGTAATATAGTACTGGAAGTCCAGTTCAATCCCACAGGGAAGGAATATGAAGAATATCTACTAAGTTATGGCCTAAAGAAAGGGAAAACGATGAATATACGGGTGGAGGTTCTAACGAATCCTAATTAATTAAATTAAACTAAATAAAAAATTAAAGTATAAAGAAACATAATTAATTAAACAGATAAATTAAAGGTGTTGGAAACACGTGAATCTACATTGATCCTAACCATCTATCATGCAAATTCATTAACGTTCTATAGAGTTCATTCCTCTTCAGCATTTCGTATTTTTTTAAAGATAAAGAATTAATATTCCATTCATGATCGGGACTATATCATCACAAGTGATTTAAAATACTTAGAAGACGGTTTAAAACAATGATTATTACTTGCACTCTAAATGATGTTAGCATTCAAAGTGGTTTTCAAAAGTCATTGAAGAAAATAGCCCTAAGGCTTCAAGTTCTAAAAACTATTGTGACAAACTGAGCTTATAGGGACAATTTGATGACAGATTTCTAAAACAAAAAAGTCATGGAATACTTAAAAGAATCATCTCAGGAATCAACAAGTTCGATCGATCGAAGCGCTCTCGATCGATTGGACTGCCTCATCCTTCAATTGATCGAAATGTCTTCGATCACTTGACTATGACTCTAGTTCGATCGATCGAAATAAGTTCGATCGATCGAAATACTTTCGATCGATCGATCGAGCCTAGGTTTTGTATATCATACATGGTAGAGCTAAGAATTAATATTTCATCACATATTTTCAACGTCTAAACTACGGAAACATGAATAAACGAATATAGAAATAGTAACCTAGAGTAATCATAACATATAAACTAATAAACAATGAAATAAAGAAAAGGAAAAGAAAAACCTGGAATAATATGAAATAAACTTGTAATAAACTTGAAAGAAACTTGAATCTTGAATAATCTTCAATAAAACAATGGAAAAGATGAAGAATAACATGAATTTAACCTAATCTACTCCTAATCTAACCCTAAAACTACCTTAAACTGCCATTTTTTGTGTTCTGGAGCGTCCTCCCTTCGTCTGGTATCAAAACGACTTATTTATAGGGTTCCTGCAGAGTTTACGCAACTTTTAGGAGAAAATAAAGTTCAATCGATTGAGCTTAGTTTGATCGATCGAACTCTCAATCAATTGAACTCTCCTCAAGCCCTTGAACTTCTCTGATTTTGACAGCTCTGTGCACCGATGGGAGAATGGTCATAACTTTTCACTCGGATCTCGGATTGACCTCTCGTTTATGGCCACACGACCGTAACTCAAAGATCTACATTTTGTATTTCTGGGGAAATCTTCCAAATCTGAAGTCTTCATTGTCAAAATTGGCGTTTTCTCAGCTGATTCTGTTGTTCTCTTCATCAGAATCACTTTTCTTTAGCTCCACTTCATTGAAATACATTCTAATACCTATAAAACAACGCATAAACATATGTTTTAGCATTAACAAAATAAAAAGAACATTGTTATTAGAATGCACCTAAATGTAGGGGCTTTGGGTATAAAAGTATGCATAAAGGACCATGTAATACGCTCTGAATATGCACTTTTCATCTCGAATCACACCCTCCAACTAGCTCGTTGCTAGTCCCTAGCAATGAAGTGAACTACAACAATGTTTATTTAAACTCTAAGAATTGAAAACAAAATAAAGTAAAAATCCTAAATCACTTTCGCAGGAATCGCGATTGCATTTAGCATATGCAACAAGCCTTTAAACCCCTAGGTTCCTCCTAGTGGATGAGTGTTGTCTTGTGAGGATTTACAGTGAATCTACCCACAAAATTCATGTTTATGGTAATGGTTCTCATTTAAATATTTTCAAGAATTTTTTTGCCTCTCAGTTAGCAATGTAGTTAAGCTCAACAGTCTTATGAAACTCTCTAGTATACCATAGCCATGCAACACACACATTACAGTTAATCTACTATCAAAGTCATTAGAACATTCCATACCTATCAATCTTCAAGTGTGTGTGAATGGACAACCAAAATACAAAACTTTAATTTCAAAGCTCGCATAACCTAAGATTCTATCAAGACGTTCCATTTGACTCAACTCTCACCGGGATTACACTCTTAAGATGAAATCATTCCGAATTAGGTGTAATAGTTATCACTCATGATATGGAAGCTATAAAGAGTAAATGTAAATGGAAACAAAGGCTTCTCATATCTAAATTAAAAAAACGGACATTTTAGTGCGCAATGTCTCATGAAAGAATGCCTTTCACTAGAAGAGCGAGATACTGTGGAGAACTCTTTCATTACCTTAACTTCATATCCAATTTATCTAGAATCATTAGGACTTTGAAAAAGAGGAGTTACGTGAAAGACGAAAGAGGTTCGTGATATTTAATTGGGTCAACGGATGTGATTAGAATGTCTACTACATCTTTTCAAACCTCCCCACATCTCCAATCTCTCTCTTCTCTTTTTTTTTTCTTTTTATTCCCATACTCTTCTTTCTATTATTTTTTTCTTTTGTAACAACCATTGGCCTATTTATTTATTTTTTTCTTGCTTTTTTCTTTTTCTTTTTTTTTTGCCAACTTTCCCTTATTCACACAACCAAAGTTCTTTTCAAGATAACACATCCCAATCACTCCTAAATGAAGAACTGAGGCTTGATCTCCTAATTTGGAGTTAGGTGTAGGCTTTAGGATTGTGAAGACAAGGAAAATATGGTAAGGCTCAAAAGGTCAAATAAAAGAATATTATAGAGGTATGTCAAGGTTGTATTACACATGTATGGTCAAAAGATGGCTTAAATCATCTTCTAAGTTCATCGGATGATTCATTTCAGTAAATTCAAGAGCTCAAAATTTGGGTAAATCCTGAACATTCTCTTCTAGTGATCAGTCAAAATAAAGAAGAAAAATAAAACTTTCAACGAATTACTACGCTTTTCAAAAAGTAAGAGTAATATATAAAACCCTCAAGAAAAAGAATGGCTCAAAAGCTCACTTGGGTTATTAGTCTCCACTACAGTCTCTCAAGACACTTAAGCTATGCTTACTAATCCATTTTAGCTAAGTACAAGATTGTCGCAACGTGCTCAAAGTTGTTTAAAGATTAAATAGTATAAAATATACTATAACTAAGATAGTAAACACACTATCATTGTGTATCACATACTAATAACATATAGAAAATAACATTAATGCATCATAACTAACTATATTAACTAGAGAGAAATACAAGAACCATTTTATTATATTAAAAAAATAAAAAATTAATTTTTTTTGCAATTTTGATTTACTGAGTCATGTTGCTAAGCAGGTGTATTGACATTAAAGCATAAAAAGAAAGAAATGAGGCATGCAAAAACTTGACACGATATTTATTTTGTGTGCGCTTGTGTGCTATACCCAAGTATAGGTAGACGTGCAAGTAGTAATCTGGTTAAGACCAAGTCGATCCCACAGGGAAGGTTATCAACTAACTACTAACTTAGATTAAACTCTAAAAGGAAAATAAAAATTCAATGTTTAAGGAAAGCGTAGAACACGTAGTTCCACGTGTAACGGCTACTAAAAGTAAAGCAATTAAACTAAATTACGAATTAACTAATTAACTAAAGCGGTATTTTAAAAATGGTTCTTACTTAATAAAAGAGGAACGTTGGGATCACATGAATCCGCAGAAACCTAACCATCTGCCATGCACCTACATTAAAGCTCTAAGGAGTTCATCTCGCTATAGTATTCCGTATTTCTCTAAAAATAACGAATTAATAGTCCTTTCATGACCAGGACTATATCATCACAGTTAATTTGAAACACGTGAAAGCGGTTTAAATCAATAGTTAAGTCTCGCACCTACAATGGTGTTAGCATTGAAAGTGGTTTGCAAAAGATATTGAAGAAAAATGCTTTAAGGCCTTAAGTTCAGAGACTGTTTTGACAAACTGAGCATTTGGGGATGATTTGATTACAAATCTCTAGAACAGAAAGTCTAGGAATACTAAAGGGGATCTTCTAAAGATTTAGACTGCTCGATCCATCGATGCGCTTTCGATCGATCGAGAATCGTCATCTTTCGAGCGATCGATGTGTCCGGGATTCGATCGATCGAACTAACTTCGATCGATCGAACACAGGTTCTAAACTGATCCATAGCAGAGGCTGGAGATCATTATTTTATCGTGATCTCCCAACCCTAGGACTACTCAGACATGGTCTGGAGCGTCACAGAATAGTTTTTAACGTAAAAATTCATTAAAGTTACGTTTAGTTGTAATTTAAACATTAAATCTATAAAAACTAATGGTTTAACTCCAACTGACATGCAAAGCTACAATCTAACAGATTAAACTACAATATTAGGCAATCAGAATATAAGTAAACTAAGGCTACAAAACCTGGAATGGAAAAACTTATGTTAAACCTTAGAAATCAATCCCAAAAGCACTATTCAAAGCATTAAACCTACAAAAAATCAAGAACAATCTCTTCTCTCTATGTAAACTGATAAAAAACTAAAATGGGTCCTTATGGACGTATACAAAATGAGTATATATAGATAAACCTAAAGCTAGGGTTAAAAACTCCGTCCCTGCTGCGTGCGCATAAGTCTGATAAAAACCATGTTCGATCAATCGAACAACACTCGATCAGTTGAACATCTGGAATCTTCAAGCGCTTGAACTAATCTCGATCAATCAAAACATCGATCGCTTGAGAGATCTTCGATTGCTCGAGCCTCACTTTTCATGTTTGAATTGCCTTTCTTATAATCCAGCTTTCCTTTTATCCTGTTAGTGATTCCTGTACCCAGTAAAACAATAATCTGCACGAATAACAGCTTAAAACAGTGCAACTTATCAAAGATTAGTCATATTGTATAAAAATTGGCATTGTAATCCAAATTGCAGATTTACAAGGGAGTTATAGACTAAATCAATGTATTTCTTTATTTTACGGTTGTATTTTACAAATACCCCCCCTTGTCACAAACCCCAACTAGCGAATTGCTAGTCCCTTGCAATAAAGTGAAAATAAAAACAAACTAAACTATTACTACAATGACTAAATTAAAACAAAATAAACTAAAACAAACTAATCTAAATAGAAAGAAAAACTCCCTAGCTCACTTTCGTAGGAATCGCGGTTGCATTTAGCGAATGCAACAAGCTGTTAAACCCCTAGGTTCCCCTAGTGGACGAGTGTTGTTTCGTGAGGGTTTGCAGTGAATATACCCACAAAATTCTCCGATTTTAAGCTAAAAAAAAATTAAAAAAAAAATATATATATAGAATAACTTGTAAACACTCCCTCCCATACTACTGTCAACTTAGCTCTACAAAACATTTCACTCTCATACAAACCATGAAAGAAATCTACATGCTCCTCATGTCACCAAGATGAATATAACATCTGCATCACATCCATGTATCCGTGTGTGTGTGAAGTCAACAACTATGCATCAAACTTTATTTCAGAGTTGTTTAGACTATTATACTCTTGGAACTTATAGTTTCAACCCAATTCTCACATGGATTTATACTAAAAAATGAACATCTCACAGAAACTTGTTTAATAATGATCGCACCTGGTGTGAAAGCTTTAATAAGAATGATATTTTGGTTACTAGTGCTTTCACACCTGACTCAATAGAGGACGAACATTTAGAGTGTATAGTCTCATGAAAGGGATACTACTTACTAGAGGAGCGAAATACCGTGGATAACTCAAATTACACATTCATGTTCAAACTAAGCTGTTTAAGAATCATTAAGGCTTTGACTTTTCAGTTTTTTATATAGTAGGATAGAAATAAGAGGGGTAAGAATCACACATCTTTAGCATTTGATTGAGTCTAGTGATTTTTCTTCACTTCATTCCGACCATCCTCTATTTTTATATATGTTTTTTTTATTTATTCATTTTTTTGTTATTTATGGAATGTATATATCCACATTCAAACATCTCCGTGTATATTTCTTTTTGTAAGGTCACTCCCACAAATACTCCCTCCGATACTTCAATAGTTTAATCATATTGGATGTGCAATGGGGTTCATTGAGGTCAAAGTATAAGATTAGGAATTCGGGTTTCCATACTAGAACTGGCAATATTTAATCGGTGTGGGGTTGAGAATAAAGCAGATTCTTGAATGTTGATACAGGTATATGAAAAGGTTAAGGAGCGAATAACGATGGCTTAAATCATTTCCTTAACTTCTTAGTTTTAGCACTTAAGTGTTCATTGAGTTTAGTTAGTAAATCCTGAATGTTCTCCTCTAATAAGCAGCCAAAATGAAGGATGAGAGACTATTCAACAAATTTATTACGCGTATTCAAGAAAAACAATTCGAATTCAATGTGATAATTCCCTCGGAATTGAAGATTGGATTCAAAAGCTCACTAAGGGTAACTAGTTTTCACTACTCATTCCTTAGAGCACAAAAGTCATATTAACTCTATTTTAGATTTCTACATAGCTATTAACATGTGCATATGGATTTTGGATACAAAAATGGTCAACATATGCAATCATCCTAGTGAAACTAAAAAAAAACGCGTGAACTTAATTCATAAAAAGATGAGATTAATATGAATATATCATTGCTTGATAATAACTAAATAGGAGTGAATATTCAAAGTCATTCTACTAATTTTTTTAAACCAATTCTAATTGAGATTGTATGATATGTGCAATAAAGTTATCCAGATTGCTATGTATAACCATGTGCAGGTGATTATCTACCTACATCCCACCCCCAACTGAAAATTACGATGTCCTCAGAAGTTGATTTTCAAAGAAAGATAGAGAGATATCACCTGATAAAGCAAAACAATAACCGCAAGCACAGCAATCAATCTGTAAAGAAGGCATACAAACTCCAAGCAGCCAAGATCAACAGAAAGAAAATAGGAAATGATAGAACATGAGATTTATACAAAATATAAAAACTGATCACTGGGATGATAAAACAATAAAAACAACAGAGCAGTGATCAAAATGTCCAAACATAGCCATACAGACCAAAATATCCACATACTCAAAAGAAAACAACAAGAGAGGAGAGAAAACAGAAATAAACAAAATACAACAAAACTCCCACCCTCAACTGGCAGAATCTAATCATCCCCAACGTCGGATAAAATCATGAGAGGTACAGCAGGATCATCCTCATCTCCACCCTCAACAATAGTAGTAGCCGTCGCCGTGGCAACTGATGTAGAGAATGATGGGTCAGCCACAACTGGAGATGGTGCAGATGATGATGATGGGGCATAGGGATCAGCAGGCTGTGGAAGTGGAGTATCAGAAATAGTAGGCTGATCTATGAATGTAGATGGAGCAGTAGGATCAGAAGATGGTGGCGGAACAGAAGAAGATGGACCGGTGGTGGGTGGTACAGAAGGGGCAGTAGGTGGATGTGAAGCTATATGAATAGACTGATCTACCCTTATTTGGACCAAAATCGCCTCTAGCAGAAATGTCATACGGTCGACCTTGCCCTCAAGTCATACCCGGGCCTCCCTCTCCTCAATAATCAACGAGTGGAGAGACTGGAGAGACACGAAAGATGACTCTCCCTGGGCCTGAGCCTGAGATCTCTGTCTCAGCTCAAAACGTGCAACCTCCTCCACAGGGTCAACCTCATCACCTGAATCATGCTCCTCAGCCTCGGAAGGTGTCCCAAAAGCAGCACCATCAGTATCGGTGCCTCCTCCTCTTCACCCCAACCTTAGCTTTTCCTTTTGCTTTTCGCTTCTTTTGTGCATCAGAACGGCGAGCCGCTGTCTTGCCAAATCGATTGGAGGCCTACAAAGTCATGTCTGTGGCCAATGGAAGTAACCCAGCCCGCTCAATAACCCAATGAATAGGCCAAGCGCCCTTCAGATGGCGCTTAGCGACAATGTACCGCATCGGCTATATAAAGAAGTCATTATAGAGGCGAGACATACAGACTCGCTGTTCCGTCCTAATAGAATAAAGAGCCCGAGCATACCATGCTACCAACTTCTCGTGGTAAGAAGTCATCAAAATGCAGTTGACCAGCGCTAGATGGAGGAGATGGTAATCCTTGGTAAGAAACCTATCCTCAATAAGAGATTCACCGTTTCATCTTTGAACGGCTCCTCCTGTAAGCTCTAGGATAATAGTGGCGGGAGGGATCTCTGGGGCTCCTGGTAGCTGAGGATCAAAATAGTCTGGCACCTCGGCTATCCCCAGAGCAGCAAAAACTGTGGCAGGGCTGAAAATGATCTCATGTCTGCGAAAGAATGAGCGGTATGTGAATGGAGCTGCAGGATCCTTAATCATCGTAGCAGAGGCTTCCCGAACCCAATTGATGTTGACTCGTTTGGTTTGGGTCAACATGTCGTACCATAGAGGCATGGCTCTGATTCTTCCTAGGTAGGGATGGCAATTTTCCCCGCCCCGCTGGACCTCCACCCCGATCCGCTCCTAATGGAACGGGTTTGGAGGAGTTATAATAGGAGTAGGAGTGGATTTGGTATGGACAAACATAAACCCTATAGGAGTCGGGGCGGAGTTGGTATCCATGAAATACTACCATTTAAAACCCGCCCCGCCCCGATTAAATCATTAAGTTACTAAACTACCCTCATGGTTACAATTATTTACAAAAAAATCAGGGCATATATATACATCTCTTTGTCTTCAGTATTAATATTTAATTTGTAAATTGTGATTAACAAATTTAGAATCATTTGCGTGAGTGATTTTTAGGAAATCAAGCCAAAATATAAGTGGGGTTTGAATTATAAAAGAGCATTTGATTTTGGAATGGTGATTAGCAAACGGAGTAGGAGTATAATAGGAGTACCCGATAGTAAACGGAGTAGGAGTGGAGTAGGAGTTGGTATTTTACTTAAACGGGACGGGGCGGAGTCGGAGTAGGAGGAAAATAAATGGAGTAGGAGTTGGTATAGGGGGACTCCATACCAACTCTGACCCGTTGCCATCCGTATTCCCAGGAACCATGGGGCTGAGAACCAAACTGTCTCTAGCAGTCATTCCAACATCACCTTTCGCGAATGAAAATAGCAATCAAACCACACTCGGTCCTCGTCATTCTGAAACCCATGATCAGGTATTATGAGATTGAAGGGTTTGGATTTGTGATACCCTGTAACCGGATTCATTGCGAAGGTCCTAAAATTGAGAATGAAAAGAAACAACAAATGAAAACAAGAACAAATGACCAAAAGAAGAATCTACCCTGCATCAGTTCGATCGATTGAACTATTTTCGATCGATTGAAGAATGGCTGGGCTCGATCGCTTGAGCCCAATTCGATCGATCGAACACAGAAATTCAGCAGGGGCAGAAACACATCGCAGAAATGGAAAGAGAACTAGAATAACACAACAAAAATAAAGACTAATTGGTCTAAAGACCAATGGGGGGCACCCCCACAAGTTTTAAAATGAAAATGAAAAGGAGGGGAACTGGGACCTTACCTCGGATAAATATACGCAGAGGAGAGGTGAGTGTGATGAGGATGATGAGCGGAGGTGATGAAGGCTGCCCAAATGAAATGTGTGGTGAGTGGGGGAAAAAAATTTGCGAGTCTTCTCTCTGAACTCGGGCGCTTGAAAGGGAGAGGAAGAGATATAAACTGAGGAAGTGTATGCTGGACGCCTAGGTTAAATACAAGTCTCGATCGATCAAGAAAGTTTGATTGATCGAACTCTCAATCGATTGAGACCTGTTAAAGCGATTGAGGATTGTACACTGTCGATCAATCGAGAATGGTTTGATCGATCGAACATGAGAATTCTAGGATCACTCTGATTAAAAAAAAACTACACACCCCCAACTAACCAAGACTATTCTGGACATACAGGATAATGATAAAATCAGTTCATTAACATGACATGTAAGCCAAAAGTCATCCTCATAAAAGAAAATTGTAAATTCTTATAAATATAACCTTGTAATAGCATCCATTTTGCAAAATTATAACCCCCCAAGTTGGCACTAAAGACCTTATTATTAACGGAAAAAACTAAAATAAAACTGAAACTAATAAAACTACTGTCTAGGATTACACTTCAATTGATAAACGATTGATCAGCAGACAAAACACAATTGAAGTGAAGCATTAAACTTCGAACATGAAAACTTCATCTTCCATAACTGCTTCATTCTCACCCCAAATCTTCTAGGGTGGATGCCAAACTTGATAATTCCCTTTCCCAGAATAGTCGGAAAGCAGCAAGGATATCATCGAGCAAATATGAAATCTCTAAGGAATTGACTGCACAGGCAGGAGGTGATCCGAATGGAGACAACGATAGAGGAGAACAATTTCTCAGCTGTTTACTCTCTTGCGGCGGAGTACCAGGAGAGCCTATGTAAGGTCCAGGTCCATGGAATAGTTGATGCAGAAGGAACACCGGCAAACCATTGTAAAACATAGTAGTAATCCTGGACAAAGGAAAACAAAACAAAAGGAAGAAGTAATTAAAACAAATGAAAGAACTAACAGAAAGGAATAAACAAAACACGACGAAAAGAAAATGAAACATGACAAAGCGTTAACCTCACTATTGGCGTGATAAAATCATGTGCACTAGCAGGTAGAGGGCATTGGAGCTGGAACAACAAATAGCTCATGTGCACATAAATATATGGAATTAACTCGATAACGATAAAGTCGTCTACATATGTAAAGATAGCATTATGGCGTTCGGGCACCACATCCTGTAGATCTTCCTCCACCCATGGCTCCCACATTGAGTCGTTCTCCCATTGTTCCAAAAGTACATCATCCACCTCCCCGACGAAATACCCTTTTGGTCCTCCTTCCTCTTTTAAAAGATCCATATTGGCAAAAAGGTTAATTTGGAGGAGGGCAGTATTGTAAGGGCAGTATTGTAAGGGATGTACCCTTGAGTCAGGTTAACTACATCATCGGCATCCGGACCTTGGTACGGTGAAAAGCAAAATGCAATCTCGTTAGCGGTCCATGCAGGGTTTTGATCTTCCGAGTCAGCCCATGAACCAATTGAAAACAAGGATCGTGTACCATCATGATTTCTCATTCTAAACAGCCTGCAGGAGATAGATAATAAAGAATAGTGGGTTAAATGCAACGATAAATTCAAAAAGACAAAAGTGAATAAAACAAACTAAGTGCAGCAAACGGAATAAATACAACAACTGTGTGAGAACACTTTTAGTGTTTTAAGTAGAGGAATAGTTGGGCTCATCCAGTTGGATGTGCTCTACTTCTGGTTGGAAACCTTCCAAGAACGGTTTTAATCTTTGGCCATTGACCTTGAAACTTTCATCGTTCTTAGGATTTATAAGCTTAACGACTCCGTGTGGGAAAATAGATTTAACAATGCATGGTCCTGTCCACCGGGAGCGGAGCTTCCCTGGAAATGGGTGAAGGCGAGAGTCGTATAATAAGACTTTTTGTCCTGGCTCGAATAATTTACAAAAAATCGTTCTATCGTGGTGAGCCTTCAACCTTTCCTTATGTAATTTTGCATTGTCGTACGCATCTTGACGTATTTCTTTCAGTTCAGCTAACTGGAGTTTTCGGAGATGACCTCCCTTTTTAATATCAAAGTTCAATGAGCGTGTCGCCCAATATGCTTTGTGCTTGATTTCGACAGGGAGGTGACATGCCTTTCCGTATACTAGCCTATATGGGGACATTCCCAGATTTGTCTTGTAAGTAGTACGGTATGCCCATTGAGCATCGGTCAGCTTATATGCCCAGTCTTTCCGATTTGAACTAATTGTCTTTTCGAGGATATGTTTGATTTCTCAGTTAGCTGGTTCTGCTTGCTCGTTAGTTTATGGGTGGTAGACTAAGGCGATTTTATGGTTAACCCCATACTTTTTGAGAAGTGACTCCAAGGGTCTATTGCAAAAGTTCTTTCCCTGGTCACTTATTAATGCCTTTGGGGTTCCAAAATGCGAAAGAATATTTTCTTTTAAGAAAGAAATTACTGTTTGACGATCATTTCGCCTTGTTGGAATTGCCTCCACCTATTTCGAGATATACTCTACAGTAAGGAGTATATACTCGCAGTTATTTGACTTCGGGAATGGGCTCATGAAATCTATGTCCCAACAATAAAAAATTTCGATTGTGATTATAGGAGTTAGAGGCATATAATTTCATTTTGAAATTATACCTAGCTTTTGACAACGTTGGCACGATTTACAAAATTTGTGGGCATCCTTGAATATGGTTGGCCAATAGAAACCGCTATGTAGGATTTTCTGTGAGGTCTTCTGTAAAGCAAAGTGGCCACCGCAAGCTTCAGAGTGGCATGAAGCTAAAATCACGGTTACGTCTTCATTTGGAACACAACGTTTGGTGACCTGATCGGCACAATACTTGAATAAGTACGGGTCATCGAAGAAGAAGTGACGTGCGAACGTGTCACACACCGACGCAGCATAAATAAGGAAAGCATTTAATTTCCTTTATGGACCCATAGGTCGTGACAGTTTGAAGGATCGATTTCCATCCCAAACGTTTACGACAAAAACATAATAATCAGAGCAAAGCAATCAAGGCTTACAAAATTTTTCTAACTTAATAGTTATTACAGCACGGGGTCTCTAAAGGCACAAACCGTCTTAAATCAAAACAATAACTTAACATCTATGACAGTCATCCTTATTACAAAACAGTTCATAAACTAAAGCATAGGATATAGATAACAGTTTTATCTTCCAAAAGCAGCCGTTCTCAGTTAGCATAGTCATAATGTTCCGCTTGATCAAAACCTGAAAAGCCTTAACACGAATGTCCAGGGCGCATCAACGCCGTCAGCATCAAGAAGCTGGTGAGTATTAAAAATATAACTTTGAATGTAAAACATACTCACTTACCATTTTTAAATTCCCATTTAATTCAACGAGTTTACATTAGAGCAAAGAGTTCATTTTAGAAAACAACCATAATATCATTTGAAAGCTGTAATTCACATATATGTGACCGTGTATGAAAACAATGCACCATCTCATCATACCGACTCTTGTCTCTCGACAAACACAATAACCCACCATCTCTCACCAGTATCTTTGAAATACTCCGATAGCCACACTTTAGCACAGGGGTGCCAAAGAATGTCCAGTTTGCCTCACACTTTAGCACGGGATGCCAGGGAATGTCTAATGCCTCACACTTTAGAACCTAATCCGCCTCGCAAATACATCACATAGTATCCAGACTCGGGTATCAGGGAGTGTCCGTAGGCCACACTTTAGCACTACCATGGGTGCCAGGGAATGTCCAATTTCGGCACCATACACTTTGACACTACCATGGCCGTCAGGGAATGTCCAGTTTTGCCACCGTCGTATTTCAAAGACACTCTAGCCGCAATCTCAACCACAACACACTTTGGTACTCACTTACTAGGGAGTGTCCACAATACAATCTCAACCACACACTTTATACCACACTGACCATTACTCTTTTCCCCACTGACCAACATTCACACTCACCATGCATGTACAACTGACTTCACATGTATGTCATGAAACTTAAACATAAAGTAAATCACTGAAATATAGAAACAACGTGCGTACGGGGATTGATGAGTCATAGTACATTGTTTTAATCGTCCAAAAATAACCAAATAGGTTTCTGTTTTAGTAAATTTCCCAAATAGAGCTTTAAAAGTTCATAGAACATCACCCAAACAGTTCCTTAACACAAGACAAGCAAAAACTAGAAACTGTCAGAAGTCACGCACGCGGGCTGCTCGCACGATATGCTTATTTTTCATTTTCTTTTAAAATCTTTTCCGTCTGCCTAAAACCAGCCACCTCGCTCGCGCGAAATGCCCAATTTTCATTTTCTTTTAAAAACATTTCTTTTTGCCAGAAAACACACAGCTCGCGCACGCGGGCCGCTCGCGCGATAGGTCATTCGTACGGGCCGCTCGCGCGAGTTTCAGTAGTGTCTTCGTCTTCCTCGCTGGTTTTCCCCTATTTCAGAATTTCAGGGTCTTTTGACCCATTTTGCAATTCAATTACTGCCATGCCTTATTATATATAGATCTCTTCAGTTTTTCGTAAGGAATACGAATCTATAATCAATTTAACACTATATGATCCGTAACTCTCGGATTTTACGAAAATCTGAGAGACGACGAAATTTAGTTTTAATCATACGTCGCCACACGAACAAATTAAGCTCTAATTTTACAATCGTATACTCTACATGCTATAATCTTTCATATTTCATTCAGAAAATGAATTTTGATTTAGTTTGGAAAATCCATGTTTTTTAGCTATGGAGTTCTTGAAAAAATTAACCATGGTGATCAATATATACATACATACAAACAGTAATTGAGCACAAATTACATTTGGAGTGAGTTTAAAATACTTACTGAGATAAGAGGTTGAAGTGATTGTTGAGAAAGAAATATAAGAACAAGAATAAAAAAACTCCAATTCAAGCTTTGGCTATGGAGGTAAGCTTTCTCTCTCTATAATTTCAGTAAACAACTCTCTGTACTCTCTCTCTGTATAAGTTTTGAAAACCCAGAAATGTGTGATATGTGAGGGTGTATGAGAGTATCTATAGAATTTCCCAACTTGGAGCCCAAGTTGTTTAAGCTTCACTCAACAAAAGGATTTGTTCTCAATTAACTAAATAACCTCTAATACACAGATACAAACATACATATATATACAGTTGTGGTAACTCCACAGATTTTGAAAGGGTAGTACAGATCAATAGGGGTCAAGCTTAAGTTGTTTGGGAAATTAGCTTGTAGGCACAAAATTAACATACAACAAATAAGCAAAACCAAACAAAGCCCTATCAAATGATTACTTTCCATAAATGGAAAAGTATGTGTCAAATTTTGATTGGTGGAGTTTCCCAAACTGTAGGAGATCAACGCGGTGCGGACAGTTTTGCACAAAAACTGGTATTTTTGAGTCGCTGTGGTCACCACAAAAATACAGAAAATTTATTTTAACGTAGGAACTGATTTCCCGATTTTATAAAAATACTGCTTGAGTTAAAAGAAAATATTTCCACCGTTTTGAAATACAGTTTTAAAATCCAATACAGGTATTGCTAAATTTTATAAAACCACAGTTTTGACCCCAAAAGAATTCAAATATGAATTAATACAAGTAACAAGGTTCTAAAACATGAAGATTATAAATTAAAATGAAATCAGCAATACAGATTAAATATGGGAATACAAAGCGAATTTAAATACGGCAAATGCAAATAATTAAATGAAAATGCAGGTAGTTACACTCTTCCTCCCTTAAACAGGATTTCATCCCTAAAATCAAGACTAACTAGTCATGAAACAACTCCGGGTACTTCTTCCTCATCTCAGTTTCAACTTTCCACGAGGCTTTGTTCTCATCATGGTGATTTCACTGAACCTTCACCAACGGAATGTCCTTGTTCCTCCACTTCTTGATACTCTGATCCAGAATCTTCACAGGTCTCTCCTTGTAAGAAATGTTATGACTCGTCTCAATATCGTCATAACTAACCATGTGCGAGGGGTCTCTTATTTACTTTCTCAACATACTCACATGAAATACATTGTGAACCCCAGACATCTTCGGTGGTAGCGCCAGTCGATATGCCACTTTCCCGACACTTTCCCAAATCTCGAACGGTCTGATGAAACATAGAGCCAATTTCCCTCCCTTGAGAGCGAAGCGTACTACTCCTAGGGTCGGTGAAACCTTCAGAAGTACGTGATCTCCGACGCTAAACTCCAAATCTTTCCGGCGTCGATCAGCATAACTCTTATACTGACTTTGAGCGGTTCTCATCCTTTTCGTGTCCAAGAAAATTTTCTTATTGGTTTCTCTAATCAAATCTGGTCCCAACAATTCGGTATCTCCAACTTTTGCCCAACACAACGGGGAACGACATGGTCGTCCATACAATGCTTCGAACGGAGCCATCCCGATACTCGTGTGATAGCTGTTGTTGTAGGCGAATTCAACCAAAGGCAAGTGTGTCTCCCAAGATTCTTCGAAATCAATAATACAAGCCCTAAGCATATCCTCCATGGTCTGATTGACACGCTCAGTCTGTCCATCTGTCTGAGGGTGAAAAGCAGTACTCATCTTGAGCGAGGTTCCAATAGCTTCTTGCAGACTTTCCCAAAATCCAGAAGTAAAACAAGCATCATGGTCTAACACAATCGACATAGGTGCGCCGTGAAGTCGCACAACTTGTTGTATGTACATCCGGCTCATCTTTTCTACCGGGTATGTCATACTGTAAGCGATGAAATATGCTAACTTAGTCAGTCAATCCATGATTACCCAAATGGCATCATGATTCTATTGCGATCGTGGCAATCCTACTACAAATTCCATTATGATGTGCTCCCACTTCCAACCAGGAATAGGTAATGGATGCAACAATCCCGAGGGTCTCTGATGTTCAGCCTTGAATTGTTGACACGTCAAACACTTGGATACAAATTCGTTCACCTCATGTCAAACACTTGGATACAAATCCGGCCACCTCCTTCTTCATACCTTCCCACCAGAAATTTCTTTTCAAATCCTTGTACATTTTCGTTCCTCCTGGGTGAACTGTATATTTTGACTTATGTGCTTCTGCCAGAATATCATTTCTCAAATCCCCACAGTCGGGTACATATAATCTGTCTCTGCATCGATACCCTCCGTCACTTCCCACCTTCCATTCGGTCGGATCTTTCTCCGACATCTTCGCAAACCATGTCTGAAATTTCTCATCTCCTTTCTGAGCTTCAATAATGCGGTTGATAAGAACAGGCTGTAGGATAAGACATCCAAAAAGTTATCCTTCTCATTCTTTAGCATTCTGTACATCGAACTCCGCCAACATCTCTAATGCTCACCATTCTTTAACCATTAAGGAGGCGATCGTCTCACGAGTCTGTCGACTTAAAGCATCAGCGACCACATTAGCTTTACCAGGGTGGTACTCTAACGTGAAGTCGTAATCTTTGATTAGCTCCATCCATCTGCATTGTCTCATGTTCAATTCTTTTTGTGTGAACAAGTATTTCAGGCTCTTATGATCGGAGAATAAATCAAACTTCTCACCGTAGAGATAGTGTCTCCAAATCTTGAGTGCGAATACCACTACCGCCAATTCCAAATCATGAATGGGGTAGTTTAACTCATTCAGCTTCAGTTGTCTGGATCCATAAGCGATAACTCTACCATCTTGCATAAGTACACACCCTCGTCCTTGATATGATGCGTCACTAAAGATATTGAACTTCTCATCAGGCTTCGGTATAGCTAGTACCGGTGCGGTAGTGAGTCTTTCTTTCAACTCTAGAAAGGCGCACTCATATTTCTCTGTCTAGTTGAACTTCAAATTCTTCTTTATTAATCTGGTTAATGGTGTAGCTAATTTAGAAAACCCTTCAACAAATCTCCGGTAATAGCCTACGAGTCCCAAAAAACTCCTAACCTCCGTAGGGTTGCTTGGTCTGACCCAGTTTGACACAACATCTGTCTCGGACGAATCCACAGAAATTCCTTGAGATGACACCTTGTGTCCCAAAAATTTCACTTCTTGTAACCAAAACTCACACTTACTGAACTTGGCATACAAGTGGTGGTCCTTAAGCGTCTGCATTGCAATCCGTAGATGTTGCTTGTGTTCTTTCTCTGACTTAGAATAGATCAAAATATCATCAATGAAAAAGATGACAAACTAATCCAAATAAGGCTTGAACACTCTGTTCATCAGATCCATAAATACTGCCGGGGCATTCGTCATTCCAAACGGCATTACCAAAAATTCATATTGACCATATCGAGTTCTGAATGCAGTCTTAGGTATATCTTCCTTTCGTACCCTCAACTGATGATATCCCGACCTTAGGTATTTTGGAAAACATCGTAGCTCCTTGTAGTTGATCAAACAAGTCGTCGATCCGAGGCAAGGGATAATTTTTCTTGATAGTCACACGGTTCAATTCTCTGTAATCGATACACAATCGAAGTGTCCCATCATTTTTCTTCACAAATAACACCAGTGCTCCCCAAGCCGATGTACTTGGATGTACAAAACCTAGGTTCTCGTGCTCTTGAACTTGTTCTTTCAACTCTGATAGGGAACCTTGGTGATCAGTACGGTACCCGGTATAAGCTCAATACAGAACTCTATACTTCTCTCAGGCGGCATACTAAAAACGTCTTGAAATACTTCTTCGAAGTCCTTGACTACAAGCATAGACGACGTTGTCATCTCTGTACTGATGACTTCGATGTTTGCTAAGCATCTTGTGAGGAACATATCTCCTAAGGGGTTACATTAAAAATCAAAGGGTTGATTCTCATTGTTGGGGAATGTAGTTCTCATCCTCGCACAATCCAACTTTGCTTGATTCTAAGAGAGCCAATCCATTCCTAGGATTATGTCAAACTCCTTCATCGATAGGACAATTAGCCTTGCAGGGATTTCATGGTTTCCTAGCCATAAGGGACATTCCTTGCACACGTGTCCTAACTTGATTGCGGCTCCTAATGGTGATGTAGCTCTCAAAGCTTTCTCTAAACGATGAGGTAAAATACCCAACCTCCGAATAGTATTAACAGATATGAACGAAAGAACAACACCTATATTAAATAACACTTTAACATGGGAGTTAAATAGAGTTAATGTACCTTCCACTGCTTGTTGATCAGGTTAAGCTTCTTCATAACCTTCTTCTTCGTACACAGTCCCATCATATCCAGCAGCATCAGGAATAACAGCATTCACGCAAGTCTGACCTTATTGACCATAAGTCACTTATTTAGGGGCAGCACAGAACTTGCTGATGTGACCTGGTTCACCACAGTTGTAGCAAACTATGCCTTGCTGAGTAGCTCGCCTTGGTGCCTTGCAATCTTGAGCCAGATGTCTGGGGTTGCCACAGTTGAAACATTTCCCAGCACTACTTCCTTCTCGCACTCGGGGTTGAGTCAGCTAGGTGATAGCTTGGGTTTTCTTGCTTCCATCAAAATTCCTCTTCTGCCCTTGGGTGCGATACATTGGTGGCTTATTTCCAAAGTTACCCCTTTGAGGCAGTCAGAATTCAAATTGCTTTTGGTTCACTCAAGCGTCCACTTCTAGATCAGTAGTCAAGCCAATTAATCCCTAGGAAGACTTATCTAGGTGACCGAGGGTCATGCGGCGAATCTACGGTGTCAGCCCTTGGTTATACTTGCGGATCATCTTCTCCTCAGTATCAACCATATGGGGGGCAAATCGAGACAGTCTCTCGAACTGAGTGGTGTACTCTTATACTGACTTGGTTCCTTGTGTTAGATCCATGAACTCCTTCTCTCTCCTGTGCCTCTCCGTAGCCGGGAAATATTTCTCCAAAAATCTCCCTTTGAACGCCGTCCACATCATTCCCATCGCAACTCCATTCCCGATAGTAGCTACGACCGAATCCCACCAATCTGTGGTGGCATCGGTTAATTGAAAGGTAGCTAACCTCCTCTTGTCCATCTCATTGCATTGGGCAGCCTCAAACATGTGGTCCATCTGCCTTAACCACTGTTCCACTTTCTATGGTTCCGCAATACCTGCAAACTGCTTGGGCCTTAGTGCACGGAATCTCTCCAGCAGCTTATCTCCAGTTTGGCGGTCTCATCAGTTTTCATTCTTATTACTAACCCTTTTGAGATGTCTGACGAAGGCTTCAAACATCCTAGTGGGGTCAATAGCTAAAGGTGCATCTTCGATCAAATTCCTGTTCCTCCTTAGTCCTCCAGCCATTCTATACATGATAGTGATAGTAGAATGAGAAAAATGCATGCAACAGAAGTATAAAGCAGTTTAAATGTCAACAACATCAAAAGAGTATTTCTATATATAACTTCTTATCAATTTGATACAAAAAGCGTGTATAATCAAAGTTTTGCCTACCCTATCTGTGTGGGTTAGGATGTACATCGTCCATGCAAGAGTTAGAGTTACAAAAATGGGTCATTGCCCTATACTCGAATGCATGTAGATACAGTTTGCAAAAAGAGGATAGAGCTACTCGTCAAAAATAGTCAATATATACAAGGCGATATCTAAACGGTCAGTCATCGCCGTAGGTAGCCATCAAAAGGTCAAGCAAATTGGTCTGATGAAAACACTAAACGTGAGAGGGGCCTGCTCCAAAATTACAACTATGCGAGGTCAACAACGAATCAGGTCCAGGGACATCTGCCTCTAGCAAAGCTAGCTCAAGTGCTAGTGCCTCCTCAAGGTCAACTGCGAAGTCGTCCCAACCTATGCCATCCTCCACATCAACACCCTCCCCACCTATAAGAGCCAAATGAACCACTTCAGCATCGTCCTCATCAGTGGGTACAACTGGTGGAGGCATATCCAGCTGTGCAAGGTGAGCCTGCACAACTTGAACCTCAAGAGATAAATAAAAGGCATCACTGTTAACCAAGCGAACCATCTCTATGAGTACTAAGCGTTGAATCTCAACAAAGTATAGGATCTCGAGGCGAGCACGGGGTAAGTCAACTAGCCCTAACACGTGGATCTAGTGCCAGAGATCTAACTCGACGGTCGCTACTGCCCACTGCTCGATAGCGGTGAAATAAAGTAACATCGAAGGTGGTACTATCGCTCCTAAGGTAACCCAGTGCCCTCCAAAAGCATCTAGTACAAAAAGGGGCTGAGCTGGATCCATGCATGAAAAAGGTACTAACTTAAATCAGGACAGAGATAATCTTAGGCATTTGGGTAACTGAGTCTATCCTTCCTGTCGTAACATCGGGGTGCAAAAGCTTAAGCTAACAGAACTGTGGAATCGGGTCTATACTGGTAAACCCTAACCTGGCTAAACTATTTTGAGATAAAACCTGGCTTTGATACCATTTGTGACGCCCTGCAAAAATAAAGCATAATTCCATTGAAAAATAAAATAAATTACACATGATTCTTTCAAATAAAAAAAATACAAAATTTCTTTAAAACTCCCTGTAGGCCCATATTCTCCACAGATCTCCTATATCATCCTTAACCTTATCTCCCTTTCAGGCTTCGGTTACTGGCACTGGCTGCATCTAAAAACCACACCGGGTGTAGACACCCCGATTTTGACCAAACGTCAAATCCAGGGATTGGTTACCTCTTAAAAGACCGATGATGACAATGGCCGGTTACACTCGAAGATTTTCCAGGAAATTCAAAATCTTCAATTGATTCTTCAAGGCAAATTTCAAAATTAAAATAGAAAATAAGGAGAAGGAAGAGAGAGAGAGTTTGGGTATTCGGGAGAAACCCGAACAATAAAGAACGTGTGAGAAACCCAGTCTGGGAACCAGTTTTTTAAGAAGATAAAAATAAAAATAATAAAGAGTTCTTTTGAAAGAGATGGGAGGACAAAATAAATAAAAAATCTTGGAAAAAGAGAAAATACAAAAAAGAGAGTAGTATATTCAAAATATACCATGCACATGGGGGATCTTAATACAAATATAAATATATATAGAATAGAAAAAATTGTGTTTACACCAACATTTTTTTTGAAAAATCAAAAAGAGGGACAAAATTCAGTTAGCCCCGGCACGCGAAAAACGCGGCGGCACTCACTGAGTGCCGCGCCGGCACTCAGTGTTTGCCGCCCGGCATTCAGGAAGTGCCGCCCGGCATTCAGTGAGTCCCGCCGGCACCCGTCGAGTGCCGCTGGCTGTAACAGACTGCTTTTCTCACATGTTCTAGAAGAAATCTTTGCACATGGGTTTCCACCCCGAATTTACCCATTTATCCTTGGATTAATGGTCTATATAAACAAACTTTCACCTTCATTTTTGAGAGACTTGAGATATACTTGAACTTGAGAATTAAGAGAGAGAGATATACAAGAATCATATATATTTTGAGAGAGAGAGAAGAAGAAATTCTTGAAGAACTTGAAGAATTTGAAGAATTTTGGGAAATCTTGGAAGGTTTTCACAAGAAGTTGAAGAAATCCTTGAGGTCCTAGAGGTAACCTCTTAATCCTTGATAGAATTAGGACTATTCAATCACAAGTTCATAGTTCTAGGAACTTTACACATTTTCAAAACCTCTCTTCTTACCTCATTTCATCACACACCACTTAGAACTTGTGATTGAATCTCATAATATTTCATTGATTTGGATCTAATTGATGCCTTGGGTTTAAAATAAATTCAATTTTGAAGAGTTTGTGTTCTTAGTTTCTCTAGACAAACTTTGATTTCTTATTTCTACCATCTCTTGTGAGGCTCATGAGATCTTCCATATCTCATTGAACCCCTTTGAGTTTGATTATTTAATTTCCTATGATCTTATGATCTATATGGAGATTAGAATGAATCATAGTCTTAATCTACATATAATTAGTGAGATTCAAGTCTTAATCCATGACTTGAACCTCTTCATTAAGAAATCTTATGGAATCCTTACTATATTCCAATGAGGTTTGAGTAGATTTTAACTTCATTTAGTCTCCAATGACCATCAAATGGTAGGAGAAAATGTGTTAGTTCAAGTCTACTCCCATGGCTTGGACTAATCTTTCTCTTAGGTTTTAAGAAGTCTTTCATACTTCATCTAAAACCTACATATGAGTATGTCTCTAACTCCAATGACCATCAAATGGTAGGAGTGATAAGTTGAATTCAAACTTGGGTCCATAGGTTTGAGTTCTTTATTTGAGGATTTTGTGAAGTTTATTTTAATACTTCATCAAGATCCATGAGTGTAGTATGCCTCATAGTCTTCAATGACCATCAAATGGTAGAAGAAGTAGTTTGGTTTGAGCCCCAACTTCATGTTTTAATAGTTGAGGCCAATCAACAAAGTTGAACTAACAAGACAAAAACAGTGGGTTCACAAACTGTTTTTGATCAAAGATTTTTAGTTCAAGATCTAACCGTTGAAATCAAGTGAAACCAACGGGAAAACATCAATAACACATTGTTTTACCACTGTGATTTTTGTTTTAGTAAGATTTTGGGATTAGAGAGGTTTGATCATGATTTTTGTGAGCTAATCACAATCTGTCCAGAGTTCTAGAATGCTTTCAGAATAATAAGTCTGTTTTGAAATTAATAAATCAGAACCCTAATAAAGTTTTTGGGGTCTCAAATAATTTTTTATAGGTACCTTAATGTGTTAGGAAGGTACCCTAAAAAGATCTAAGTGTTTCTCATTTTTTTACTATTTTTAGAAAATCATACAAGATCTCTGGACAGAGAGTTGCAGAATCCTGAGTGAGGTCTAGTATTTTCCATATTCCCGGAGATCTAACCGTTGAAATCTTGATTTTCAAGTTGGGTTAGAAACTAGACTCACAGAGGCATAACATATCCAAAATCAGTAAGATCCAACCGTTGAAAGTATTTTATTTCCATTTTTGAACGTTGGGTCTGCTCTCTGTAAATCACAAAAAACTGCTACTGTTTTTGTCTAATCTTATTTATTTCAACTCAAATAGTCTCCTAATGGCTTAGGACTCAAACCATGTTTTGAATAATGATAATTTAGATTAAACCCAGAGGCTAAGTGATCCAAATTAGTGAATAAATTCATATCTTATTCTTGTTCATAATCATTCATTCATTCATATACATTGATGCTTATAGTTAGAAATAGTTCTTGGACAAAGTTGGACCTAATTGAATTTAATTGAACATGACTTGGGATTGATTCCTTTTTGATATTATATATACTATGAGGCATGTGTACTAACCTTTGTTTTGTAGCGCTTTGAGGTACAATTTCTTAACCCTTCTCTAGTTTAATTTACTTCATTGATTTTAATTGATTTTTCAACCTCATGTGCGACACCTTAGCCTAGGTTTTGCCTTATGTGTATATATGTGTTAGAGACCTTTCTTAGGTTTATTTTTGCATGCATTGCACGTTTGATATTCGCGGCTGGATCCCGGGTATGTTTTCTAGTTCTCTATTGCATATCATGATGTTTGCTAGTTGAATTATGTGACTTATGAATGATATTTTACCGTTAGCAATTTTGCACCCTTTCAACATGCTTGTGTTATGTATACCTATATATGTATTAATTGAGGGCATGCTTAGATTAATAAGTTGATTAAAAAGGATGTTGAGTAGAGGCCTATCGTGAGATAGGATGAAAGGGGGTGTTTTAGTCCGCCGGGCTCCTTCCCCTTTCATTCCATAATCCCCGGACCCAGTTTATCTTTGATTTCACAAAAGATCAGTTTCCTTTTAAATGGTTTCTTAATTTTCCTTTTAAAAATTAAGTGGCGACTCTTTGAAAATTGAAAATATTTGTTTTAAAAGTGGGTAAAATTTGGAAACCTGCGATATCCACACCGGGAAGTATACAATATGACATGAATAATAAAGGCTCAAAAGGACAATGACAATCAAATAAATAGGACAACATCAAATTAATTGACCAGTCTCACAACCCAACTGCTCACACGAAGAGCATCATACCAGGTTCCTCTTGGTCATATAACAAAGAGTCACCTTACCTCACCTCAACTCACCCGTCTCTAGTACATCGGTCCCTAAGGCATGTTGGACTGTTGGTAGGTGCTCCTTGCTCATGACCCTTTAGTCCCATGACACGTAGCAATAAAGACATATTCATTGATTCCAAATGAAAGCACAACATAACTACAAAAGAGTACAAGTAGAGATAACAAAGAAATACTCCAGAGAATTTAGAAAGCATATTGTACACAACCGGGTACCTATAAATGATGTTGAGCAACTCCTAAACACTTCTCTTCTTCTTCTTCTTCTTCCACTAACCCGAGGTGTATATGTATCTATAATTGTGTGTATATATATGATGTGCGTGTATATATAATATGTGGGAAGGAGAAAAAGAGTTGCCGAGAGAGAGAGAGAGAGACATGAGGTGAGAAAGATAGAGAAGTGTAGAGAAATTAGTAAATTGAATGAAAGTAAAGGGATTTATTTATAGACTTGGGAAACTTAGTCACTGTAGACACCCCAATTTTGACCAAACGTCAAATCTAGGGATTGGTTACCTCTCAAAAGACCGATGATGACAATGGCCGGTGACATTCGAAGATTTTCCAGGAAATTCAAAATCTTCAATTGATTCTTCAAGACAAATTTCAAAATTAAAAATAGAAAATGTAAAAAGGAGAAAGAAGAGAGAGAGTTTGGGTATTCGGGAGAAACCCGAACATTGAAGAACACATGAGGAAATCAGTCTGAGAATTTGCTCAATATATATATAAAAGAAGAGTTTTGAAAAGAAATATAAAATAAAAATGATGAAAAAGGAATTTTAAAATAAAGAGGAATTTTTGAAAAGAAAAGGAAGAAAAGAAAAGGAAAAAGAGAGGAGGAATAATACATTTAGAGCATATATTATGGATGTATTCTTAATGGAATATATTACAAATACAAGTATTTTAACATAATTCGTCAATAATTAAGCTTATGTTAGTATATATGTTGAAAATTAAAAAGTAGGGCAAAATTCAGTTAGCCCCAGCACCCGGAAAACCCGGCGGCACTCCTGGTACTCAGCGAATGCCGCCGGGAGCCGTCGAGTGCCGCTGGCTGTAACAGACTGCTTTTCTCACAGGTTCTAGAAGAAAACTTTGCACATGGGTCTCCACCCGAATTTACCCATTTATCCTTGAATTGGTGGTCTTTATAAACAAACTTTCATCTTCATTTTGAGGGGACTTGAGCTTTTGAATCAATATACAAACATATACAAGAGATATACTTGAGTTTAGAGAGAATTGTATAGAGAATTGAGAAGAAGAGAAGAATTTCTTGAAGAATTTGAAGAGTTTTGAGAAGAATTTGAAGATCTTGGAAGAACTTCACAAGAAATTGAAGAATTCTTTGAGGTCATAGAGATAACCTCTTAATCCTTGGTAGAGTTAGGATAATTCAATCACAAGTTCTTAGATCTAGGAACTTTTTCACATTTTCAAAACCTCTCTTCTTACCCCATTTCATCACACACCACCAAGAACTTGTGATTGAACCTCATAACACTTCATTAATTTGGATCTAATTAATGCCTTGGGTTTGAGATAAATTAGTTTTGAAGAATTTGTGTTCCTAAATAAAACTTTGATTTCCTTTATTTCTACTTCATTCATAAGGTTCATGAGATCTTCCATATCTCGTTGAAACTCTTTGAATTTGATTCCTTAGTTTCCTATGATCTTATGATCCATATGGAGATTAAAATGAATCATGATTATAATCTACACATAGTTGGTGAGATGCTAGTATCAACTCATGACTAGGATCTCTTTACTATGAATCTTATGGAATTCATACTATATTCCATAGAGATTAGAGTAGATTTGCTTTTTTAGTCTCCAATGACCATCAAATGGTAGGAGAAATGTTTTAGTTTAAGTCCATCTCTATGGCTTGGACTAATCTCTTCCTTGGGTTTTGAGAAGTTCTTCATATTTCATCCTAAACCTACATGTATGTGTGTCTTTATCCTCCAATGACCACCAAGTGGTAGGAGTAATGTTTTGAACTCAAATTTTGGTTCATGAGAGTGAGTTCATTGCTTCGGATTTTGTGAAGTCCATTTCATACTTCATCAAAAATCCATAGGTCTAAAGATGTCCTTAGTCTTCAACGACCATTAAATGGTAGAAGAGATGGTTTAGTTTAAGTCCAACTTCATGATTTAATAGTTGGGGTTAACAAATAAAGTTGAACTAGCAAAATAAAAACAGTGAGTTCACGAACTGTTTTTGATCAAAGATTTTTAGTTCAAAATCTAACCGTTGAAATCAAGTGAAACCAACGGGAAAGTGTCAATAACACATTGTTTTACCACTGTAATTTTTGTTTTGGTAAGAATTTATGCTTAGAATGGTTTGATCATGAATTTTGTGAGACAACCACAATCTGTCCAGAATTTCAGAATAGTTTCAGAACAGCAAACCTGTTTTAAAATTGATAGATCAGAGCTCTAACCAAGTTTTCATGACCTCTAATACTTTTTTATAAGAACCTTAATGTGTTAGGAAGGTTCCATAAAAAGAATGAAGCAATTTAGATTTGTTTGCTATTTTTAAAAAACATACAAGATTTCTGGACAGAGAGTTGTAAAATCCTGAGTGAGGTCTTGTGTTTCCCATATTCCCAGAGATCTAACCGTTCAAACATTGACTTTCTTTTTGGGTTAGAAACTAGATTCACAGAGGCATAACATATCCAAAAATCATTAAGATCCAACCGTTTGAAGTATTTTATTTCTATTTTGTAAGATCTGGTCTGCTCTCTGTAATTCATAAAAAACTGCTACTGTTTTTGTCTAATCTTATTCATTTAAACTCAAAAGGTTCCCTAATGTCTTGGGACCCAAACCATGTTTTGAATAAAGATAATTTAGCTTAAATCCAGAGGCTAAGTGATCCAAATAAATGAATAAATTCATATCTTATTCTTGTTCATATTCATGCATTCATTCATACATGTTAATATCCATGAGTAGGACTTATCTCTTGTTTAAATTGTATCTAATTGAACATGACTTATGATTAATTATTTTTGATACTATATCTTGTCTAAGGCATGTGTACTAACCTTTGTTTCGTAGCGCTATCGAGGTACGATTTCTCAACCCTTCTCCAATTTATTCCATTTATTGATTTTATTGATTTTCGACTCCATGTGCGACACCTTAGTCTAGGTTTTGCCTTATGTGTATATATGTGTTAGAGACCTTTTCTTAGATTTATTTTGTTCTTGCATGCATTGCACGTTTAATTATTCGCGGCCGGATCCCGGGTAAGTTCTCTAGTTCCTTTATTGCATATCATGTTGCTTGCTACTTGAATTACGTGGCTTATGAATGATATTTTACCATTAGCAATTTTACACCATTTCCAACATGCTTGTGTTATGTATATCTATATATGTATTAATTGAGGGCATGCTTAGATTATTAATTTGATTAAAAAGGATGTTGAGTAGAGGCCTATCGCAAGATAGGATGAAAGGGGGTATTTTAGTCCGTCGGGCTCCTTCCCCTTTCATTCCATAATCCTCGGACCCGGTTTATCTTTGGTTTCGCAAAAGATCAGTGTGCTTTAAAATGGTTTCTTAATTTTCCTTTTAAAAATTAAGTGGCGACTCATTTGTTTTAGAAATTGATTTTGAAAAACTGTGGGTAAGAAGGAAAACCTGCGATATCCACAATCTGGCGACTCTGCTGGGGATCGAACCCAGAATCTCTGGTTTCGCAGACCAGAATTTTGATTTTGGGTTCACTCGAGGATTAGACTTGAAAGCATCCTTTTAATCAAATTTATTAATTTTGGTGTGCCCGTTGCATTGCACTTGCATGTCTCGCCAGTCGATTGCACGGAACCATGACCTTGGAGGCTCGGGGCAACCCGGTCGGTCAAGCCATCATGGGGCCGTGTGATCACCCTTGATCTCGTACCATGTTTTGGTATATGAAGCATTCTATCAGGTGTGTGTCAAGGGTCCCTTATTTGACCAAAACCCGGCCTTTTCATCATAGCTTCTATAGAACCTTTCAATTTAGGAAATCAATTCTTGATTAAGATTATATGCTAGGGAGTTTTGTATGCCCGGAAGGGATTATTTGAGATGATGACGGTGCTTGCTTAATGTAGAATGTATAGCCTTTTAATCATTTTTGAGCAATTCCTCTTCATGTCTCATAACATTTGAGAAGATGCCAAATCTTGATTAAAAGACTACACTTCTTATATTTTGTTAGCTAAGCATCATTGACCTTGTATGCATCTGAATTCATGAAAAGTACGATGATCATCTAATCATGTGATAATCCTACCCAAGAATCCGAAGTTCACTTGTTTATGACAGATTTTTGATTAAATGTTATCTTTTAAAAAAATGTGTTTTGAAAAAAATCACCCTTCCAAGTAAAGGTCCAAAGTTTCATTTTCTTTTATCAAGTAAAACCCAATCATCTTTTATTGAGAAAATTCTCACATCCCCACTTTCAAAGAAGAAATCCAAAAAATATTGGGAATCGTTTTTGGGATAAATGCTTTTCAAAATGAATTTCAAAGAAAAAATTTTAAATTCAATCATCTTTGAGGAACGTTTAACATCCTCATTTTCAAAAAAAAATTCCAAGAATTGTTTTCAAAAGGATCACATCACCCAAGGAATACTTTTTAAGCGAAATTCAAAGTTTTTCAAAAATATCCAACCATCGAAAGGGTAATGAGGATCACAATGATAAGAGAAGTTGGTGCACTTGACATGGAGGAGGATTTTATGTGCTTATATGTTATATGTGCTAGGACTAGAATTTTCCTTTCTTTTGCATATAGAATAGGCACACACACACTTGCATTTCATCCGTGTGCCATGTGTGCGGTGCATGCATTTAGCCACATCAAATCATCAAAGCATGTACATTTTGGCACTCTCATCATGTCAGTCAATGTCATTACATGCATGAAAAATACAAATTCCAAAAGTAATCCAATAGTTCCTCAAAATCCCTTACCTCCTGAAAATAAATTCTGCATGCGAACCTTTTACCTATGTATGTTGTTGAATTTGTAGAAAGAGTGGAACAACTAGATCCCCTAGTGAGGACACTTCTAATCTTCTTGGGTTCATCTTTCTTGATTTAGAAGAGAATATGTTTTTGCACACATGCTGTTGGGGAGTGATGAACCCAAGGTTTAAATGATTCTAGTGAGGTGATAGTGTTTGGAAATACTGCTGCTAATGCAAATGTGAATGCTCTTGAAAATCTAATAAATTGAAAATCATCTATGACACTCCAATTGAGACCAAGTCAAGTCTAGTCTGGTAATCGAGTCATGTCAAGTAGGAGTCAAGTGTCAAGTCTAGTCAAGTCTTTGAGTCAGTCGGTTATCGAGTTTATTTTTCAAGTCTCTTTTTATCGAGTCGAGTGATATAATCCTCTTTCTCTACTAGTTGAATAAAACCTCATTTTCACGTGATTCAATGTGTTAAGTCATGAATGAATGGATCATTAAGCCAAAAAAAAAAAAAAAAAATTCACTTTTTCAAACGATTATGGAAAATACTTTGTTAATAAATCTTTGCATTGAAAAGGATCCCCAAGTGATCAAAGCAAATTTTGTGCCAAAATCAAGGAGGAGTAGAGAATTGATTAGCTTTACTTTAAGAATTTAAAGATGCTCTTGATTAATCTTAAAAAGATGAACTTGGAACTTGAAGCATGCTCACCATCCCCTTTTTTCAAATACCAAGCCTAAAAGATGAGCTCAACCAGTCCAAAGCCATAACTTGATCCTTGATGGTAGTCAAATATTTTAAATGAACTTCTTCTTCCAAAAAAAAAAAAAGAAAAAGAAAAAGAAAAAGGAGCTCGCTAGGATGAAAACCTGAAAGGGCGCCTAGGCAAAAGTTAGAGCACAAAATAAAAAGAGAGAAGAAATGAAAAGAAAAATAAAAGAGAAAAAGAAAAGAAAAAAAAAGATAGCTCGCTAGGATGAAAACCCGAAAGGGCGCCTAGGCAAAAGTTAGAAAAAAAAATGCGTGTTGATTTCAAAATCCGAATCCTGGCCAGTCAAAATCATGAAGAGAATAAGAGATAGTGAGGTAGAGAAAAAAAAAAAAGAAAAAAAAGAAAAAAAAAAGAACAAATAAGATTGCGAAATTCTTGAGCACTTCAAAGTACATCATTGGCACATGAATTATCTCAAGACTTTGTGTTGTTCTAAATAAAGAAAAGAAATTAGAAATGAAAAGAGAGATTTGAAAGTATCAATTAGTCTCAAAATTTTTGGGAGAGACCCGATGGCTAAGAGAGCCTAAAACAATGGAGATATATCTTTGATATTGCTTTGTGAGTATGATAGAGTATGATTAAAACACGATGTATTATGAGAGTTGTAAAGATTGACTGGCTAGTGAAAAGGTGAAAAGAATCAACCGCCACAAAAAAAAAAAAAAAAAGAGGAAAGAAGAAAAGAAAAGAAAAAAAGGAAGAAAAGAGGAAAAGAATAAAAAATAAAAAATAAAAGGGAGAAGTAGTTCATCTTCTCATCATCTTGTTCAAAAGCTGCCACAAGGAATCTGTTTTAGAAAATTTGCCCAGAAAGGGCACTCATTGAACTCAAATGAAAACATGGCTCGAAAAGCCCACCAATCCTTGAAGCCTTATTCTTTCAAAACCTCCAGAGTTGATGAACTACGTTTCGACCTGATTCCCACTCGGGGATACGTAGGCAGCCTACCTGGTTCGGTCGCCACCCTCGCCATCTTATGGCATCTTTCATGCAGGCCTTAGCCGAACTACTTTGAACTTGATTCCCGTTCGCGGATAAGTAGGCGAACCTTCCAGGGTTCTCGGTCCATAACCATCCCTAAACCATAAGCATCACCCTTTGTGCCTTTGGTTTTCTTCCTTCAAACTAGGGGCAAACTTGCGTAAGTTTGCCTAAAGCCACATATATATCGCCAAACCAGGGGCAAACTTCGTTTGCTGAAAACAACATTTAATCCCAGGAGCAATGCCTCCAAGTCCTGTTCAAACTAGGGGCAAACTTCGTTTGCCAAAACCCTTCTATGTCAGAGACAAATTCTCAAGTAGTCAGGTTTATTGTGAATGGATTGAAATAGAATGTCTTTTATTCTATAAGCTAAAGCACTAATTTGAAGCACACTCTGGATAGGCAAATAATTACCAAACTCGAAAAAGGGAGAATCTTCAGAGTTTAGATTTGTCGGTGAAGTACTTCCATTATAAGATAATGAATAAATGAAAGATGGGATGATACATTATTCACGAAGAAAGCACATTGATTCACAATAATACAGAGTTTGAGTCAGTCGTCTTGTGTAAATACTTTGTCAAGTTTGTCCTCCTTTGATGAGTCAATAATGGTCTCAAATGTGTGGGTTTAAGACAATTAATAAAGATTTGAAAGGTCTCCATGAGCATCCCAAGGACAATACAAGCAGGAGTCTTAAAAACTATCACAACACAATGCTAAAGTGGAAATATGAAGGGTCCAAGGCTAGGGGCATAGGTGGCTTCCCTTTTTTAAAAATATTTTTTAATAAAAAAAACAGAAAAAAATTCCAAGGGTCCACAGATGCAGGGAATCATTTTCTACAAAGCCCACTTTTGTGGCAACCCCATCATAAGCCCATTCATATGGCACCCACCATCATAAGCCCACTTTCGTGGCAACCCCATCATAAGCCCATTCATATGGCACCCTCTCATCAAAAAGCCCACTTTTATGGTAACCACCATCATAAGCCCACTTTCGTGGCAACCCCATCATAAGCCCATTCATATGGCACCCTCTCATCAAAAGCCCATTTTGTGGTGACCGCCATCATAAGCATGGCAACATCATCCATGCAAGCCCACCCTGGTGGCACTCTTTTAGCCAAGCCAACGCTCATGGCAACGCTCATGACAAGTTCTTTCACATAAGCCTACTTCGTGGCAAACACACCTCATAAGCCCACTTCCGTGGCAAATCCATACTCGTGATAAGCTCATCCAAACGAGTTCATTTTGATGTCAAGGTTCCTAGTACAATTCATCAGCATCATCATCAATGTCATCATCATCATCATCAAGTACTTGAGCCTTATTTGGCTCCTTTGAGTTCATGAGTCCGCATGACTCCGTGTTTGGGAAATGTGAAATCTTAATGTTAATGCGACTCCCAATCTCTGTAAATAGAAAAAGAATTTCCGAATCCACGCGATTCCTGATCTTTGAAATAAAAATAAATTTCGAGTCTACGAGACCCCCGATCTTTGAAATAGAAAATGAAATTTTGAGTCTGCGCGACTCCAAATCTTTGAAAATAGAAATGAATTTTTCGAGTCTGCGCGACTCCCGATAGAAAATGAATTGTTTAAGTCAGCGTGACTATTCTGAAAAGGAAAAGCAAAATAAAAATTACCCTTGCAATAACAAGCGAATTTGGGGTCATTGAATCTAGAGCGATTATGACTTTTCTGTTATTTGGGTTCATTGAATCTGGAGCGATTCTGACTTTTCTGCTATTTGGGGTCATTGAATCTGGAGCGATTCTGACTTTTCTGCGATCATTGGGGTCATTGAATCTGGAGCGATTCTGACTTTTCTGCGATCATTGGGGTCATTGAATCTGGAGCGATTCTGACTTTTCTGCTATTTGGGGTCATTGAATCTGGAGCAATTCTGACTTTTCTGCTCTTTGGGGTCATTGAATCTGGAGCGATTCTGACTTTTCTGCTATTTGGGGTCATTGAATCTGGAGCGATTCTGACTTTTCTGCTCTCTGGGGTCATTGAATCTAGAGCAATTCTGACTTTTCTGCTATTTGGGGTCATTGAATCTAGAGCGATTCTGACTTTTCTGCTCTCTGGGGTCATTGAATCTGGAGCGATTCTGACTTTTCTGCTATTTGGGGTCATTGAATCTGGAGCGATTCTGACTTTTCTACTATCTGGGGTCATCGAATCTGGAGCGATTCTGACTTTTCTGCTATCTGGGGTCATTGAATCTGGAACGATTCTGACTTTTCTACGATCATTGGGGTCATTGAATCTGGAGCGATTCTAACTTTTCTGCGATCATTGGGGCCATTGAATCTGGAGCGATTATGACTTTTCAGCGATCATTGGGGTCATTGAATCTTGAGCGATTCTGACTTTTCTGCGATCATTGGGGTCATTGAATCTGGAGCGATTCTGACTTTTCTACTGTCTGGGGTCATCGAATCCGGAGCGATTCTGACTTTTCTGCTATCTGGGGTCATTGAATATGGAGCAATTCTGACCTTTCTACAAAATATCTCATTTTCGGAAGACACCGGAGTATAAGGCGCAAAGCGCATCTCAGTCTTTCAACACGCTTCATGATTCGGCACCGGAGTATAAAACGCGAAGTGCATCTCAGCCAATCGTTATTCTCATAAAAAAAATGGCAGTCACGACTTTCCCAGGATAAGACGTCATCAGCATAGAAGGATTTCAAGACAAAGGTACGTTTTGCTAACTCTAAGGAGTAGCCTTGTCCTAAGAGCATAAATTTGCTTGAGCACATGCATCACGATATGATAGGTGCATTCATCTGTGTGACTACCTGCGTCTGTGTATTATTGTCCCTTGCTCGAACTACGTCTTGGTCTGATTCCCGATGGGATACGTAGGCAGCTCACCCTTGAGCACGACCAGCATCTCGGCTCTCCGCACTTTTGTTTTTACCTGGATTCGACTGTTTGGTCAAAGGCTTGTCTTTCACACAGGCTTTGACATTCACTTGTGATACGCGTTGCTTCACAAGCTCTGTCAAAGAGGAGCAAACTGTAGACACCCCAATTTTGACCAAACGTCAAATCTAGGGATTGGTTACCTCTCAAAAGACGATGATGACAATGGCCGGTGACATTCGAAGATTTTCCAGGAAATTCAAAATCTTCAATTGATTCTTCAAGACAAATTTCAAAATTAAAAATAGAAAATGTAAAAAGGAGAAAGAAGAGAGAGAGTTTGGGTATTCGGGAGAAACCCGAACATTGAAGAACACATGAGGAAATCAGTCTGAGAATTTGCTCAATATATATATATATAAAAGAAGAGTTTTGAAAAGAAATATAAAATAAAAATGATGAAAAAGGAATTTTAAAATAAAGAGGAATTTTTGAAAAGAAAAGGAAGAAAAGAAAAGGAAAAAGAGAGGAGGAATAATACATTTAGAGCATATATTATGGATGTATTCTTTATGGAATATATTACAAATACAAGTATTTTAACATAATTCGTCAATAATTAAGCTTATGTTAGTATATATGTTGAAAATTAAAAAGTAGGGCAAAATTCAGTTAGCCCCGGCACCCGGAAAACCCGGCGGCACTCAGCGAATGCCGCCTGGCATTCAGCGAATGCCGCCTGGCACTCAGTGAGTGCCGCCTAGCACTCAGCGAATGCTGCCGGGAGCCGTCGAGTGCCGCTGGCTGTAACAGACTGCTTTTCTCACTGGTTCTGGAAGAAAACTTTGCACATGGGTCTCCACTCGAATTTACCCATTTATCCTTGAATTGGTGGTCTTTATAAACAAACTTTCATCTTCATTTTGAGGGGACTTGAGCTTTTGAATCAATATACAAACATATACAAGAGATATACTTGAGTTTAGAGAGAATTATATAGAGAATTGAGAAGAAGAGAAGAATTTCTTGAAGAATTTGAAGAGTTTTGAGAAGAATTTGAAGATCTTGGAAGAACTTCACAAGAAATTGAAGAATTCTTTGAGGTCATAGAGATAACCTCTTAATCCTTGGTAGAGTTAGGATAATTCAATCACAAGTTCTTAGATCTAGGAACTTTTTCACATTTTCAAAACCTCTCTTCTTACCCCATTTCATCACACACCACCAAGAACTTGTGATTGAACCTCATAACACTTCATTAATTTGGATCTAATTAATGCATTGGGTTTGAGATAAATTAGTTTTGAAGAATTTGTGTTCCTAAATAAAACTTTGATTTCCTTTATTTCTACTTCATTCATAAGGTTCATGAGATCTTCCATATCTCGTTGAAACTCTTTGAATTTGATTCCTTAGTTTCCTATGATCTTATGATCCATATGGAGATTAAAATGAATCATGATTATAATCTACACATAGTTGGTGAGATGCTAGTATCAACTCATGACTAGGATCTCTTTACTATGAATCTTATGGAATTCATACTATATTCCATAGAGATTAGAGTAGATTTGCTTTTTTAGTCTCCAATGACCATCAAATGGTAGGAGAAATGTTTTAGTTTAAGTCCATCTCTATGGCTTGGACTAATCTCTTCCTTGGGTTTTGAGAAGTTCTTCATATTTCATCCTAAACCTACATGTATGTGTGTCTTTATCCTCCAATGACCACCAAGTGGTAGGAGTAATGTTTTGAACTCAAATTTTGGTTCATGAGAGTGAGTTCATTGCTTCGGATTTTGTGAAGTCCATTTCATACTTCATCAAAAATCCATAGGTCTAAAGATGTCCTTAGTCTTCAACGACCATTAAATGGTAGAAGAGATGGTTTAGTTTAAGTCCAACTTCATGATTTAATAGTTGGGGTTAACAAATAAAGTTGAACTAGCAAAATAAAAACAGTGAGTTCACGAACTGTTTTTGATCAAAGATTTTTAGTTCAAAATCTAACCGTTGAAATCAAGTGAAACCAACGGGAAAGTGTCAATAACACATTGTTTTACCACTGTAATTTTTGTTTTGGTAAGAATTTATGCTTAGAATGGTTTGATCATGAATTTTGTGAGACAACCACAATCTGTCCAGAATTTCAGAATAGTTTCAGAACAGCAAACCGGTTTTAAAATTGATAGATCAGAGCTCTAACCAAGTTTTCATGACCTCTAATAATTGTTTATAAGAACCTTAATGTGTTAGGAAGGTTCCATAAAAAGAATGAAGCAATTCAGATTTGTTTGCTATTTTTAAAAAATCATACAAGATCTCTGGACAGAGAGTTGTAAAATCCTGAGTGAGGTCTAGTGTTTCCCATATTCCCAGAGATCTAACCGTTCAAACCTTGATTTTCTTTTTGGGTTAGAAACTAGACTCACAGAGGCATAACATATCCAAAAATCATTAAGATCCAACCGTTTGAAGTATTTTAATTCTATTTTTTAAGATCTGGTCTGCTCTCTGTAATTCATAAAAAACTGCTACTGTTTTTGTCTAATCTTATTCATTTAAACTCAAAAGGTTCCCTAATGTCTTGGGACCCAAACCATGTTTTTGAATAAAGATAATTTAGCTTAAATCCAGAGGCTAAGTGATCCAAATAAATGAATAAATTCATATCTTATTCTTGTTCATATTCATGCATTCATTCATACATGTTAATATTCATGAGTAGGACTTATCTCTTGTTTAAATTGTATCTAATTGAACATGACTTAGGATTAATTATTTTTGATACTATATCTTGTCTAAGGCATGTGTACTACCCTTTGTTTCGTAGCGCTATCGAGGTACGATTTCTCAACCATTCTCCAATTTATTCCATTTATTGATTTTATTGATTTTCGACTCCATGTGCGACACCTTAGTCTAGGTTTTGCCTTATGTGTATATATGTGTTAGAGACCTTTTCTTAGATTTATTTTGTTCTTGTATGCATTGCACGTTTAATTATTCGCGGCCGGATCCCGGGTAAGTTCTCTAGTTCCTTTATTGCATATCATGTTGCTTGCTACTTGAATTACGTGGCTTATGAATGATATTTTACCATTAGCAATTTTACACCATTTTCAACATGCTTGTGTTATGTATATCTATATATGTATTAATTGAGGGCATGCTTAGATTATTAATTTGATTAAAAAGGATGTTGAGTAGAGGCTTATCGCGAGATAGGATGAAAGGGGGTGTTTTAGTCCGTCGGGCTCCTTCCCCTTTCATTCCATAATCCCCGGACCCGGTTTATCTTTGGTTTCGCAAAAGATCAGTGTGCTTTAAAATGGTTTTTTAATTTTCCTTTTAAAAATTAAGTGGCTACTTATTTGTTTTAGAAATTGATTTTGAAAAACTGTGGGTAAGAAGGAAAACCTGCGATATCCACAGTCACCAAGTTGGGACTTGTGGTCCACAACACAAACACACACACACACACACCACATAAATGCATAGCCTTCAAATGAACACACGCACAACACATACACCACATAAATGCATAGCACACAAATGAGCACATGCACAACACATACACCACACAAATGCATAGCACACAAATGAACACATGTACAACACATACACCACACAAATGCATATGTGTTAACTAGTATAGTTTAGGAAATCTAGTTAGGAAAATATAATCTTTCATTATAATTATTATTCTTGTAATTATATTATTAAATATTGTAATTAAAAAGTCGTATAAATACAGAAAAAGGTCATATAAATACAAAACGAGTATTTTCTCAAAATGACTAAAATCGAGATGTCTTCTAAACGGAGATTGAAAACTCTTAACTTCCAACACGAATATAAAATCATTTAACCTTACGCAACTTTTTTCAAAAATTATATTTTCAGTTCATGACTTAGGAAATTGGAAAAATGACCAAAATACCCCTGTGACCTATTTTCACTAAAATCGCACACGAAGTCTATATCGTCAATTTAAACATGAAAATACAGGTTACTACAATCTACCCTCCTTAATAGAGATTTCATCCCGAAATCTTGAGATAAAAGTATTTAGTAAATAACTTAATAAATTTCCTAAAACAATGTTTAAAACAAATATACTACTCCCTCCGTCCCATTTTATGTGTCCCTTTTTGGGAATCCAACTATTTAAGGGAACAAAAGGAATCTACACCTAATTTCCACAATTGCCCATAATCATTGCACTTTCTTTTTTGTTTTGTTTTGGTATTGGTTGTAAGGAAGGGCAATTTGGGAAACTAAGTAAAATTTATATACTAATTTAGGAAAGTGGACAACAATTTTGGGACATACCAAAATAGAAAGGGGGACACATAAAATGGGACGGAGGGAGTATATTTTCTTTTGTAAAAACCAAAATTTTTTTTCTACCTTCTTCGACTCTTCCCAGGCGATGTAGACTATCCAACCTCGACTTAATCCTACACTTCTGGCTAGGGACAGGCTCTGATACCACTATATCCTGTCACGCCCCGATGTAGCATAAATAAGGAAAGCGCCTAATTTCTTTATGGATCCGTAGGTCGTGACAGTTTGAAGGATCGATTTCCGTCCCAAACGTCAACAACAAAAACATAATAATCAGAGCAGAGCAATCAAGGCTTACAAAATTTTTCTAACTTAATAGTTATTACAACACGGGGTCTCTAAAGGCACAAACCGCCTTAAATCAAAAAAATAACTTAACATCTATTATAGTCATCCTTATTACAAAACAGTTCATAAACTAAAGCATAGGATATAGATAACAATTTTATCTTCCAAAAGCAGCCATTCTCAATTAGCGTAGTCATAATGTTCCGCTTGATCAAAACCTGAAAAGCCTGAACATGAATGCACAGGGCGCATCAACGCCGTCAGCTTCAAGAAGCTGGTGAGTATTAAAAACATAACTTTGAATGTAAAACATACTCATTTACCATTTTCAAATTCCCATTTAATTCAACTAGTTTACATTAGAGTAAAGAGTTCATTTTAGAAAACAACCATAATATAATTTGAAAGCTGTAATTCACATATATGTGACCGTGTATGAAAACAATGCACCATCTCATCTTACTGACTCTTTTCTCTCGACAAACACAACAACCCACCATCTCTCACCAGTATCTTTGAAATACTCCGATAGCCACACTTTAGCACAGGAGTGCCAGGGAATGTCCAGTTTGCCTCACACTTTAGCACAGGGTGCCAGGGAATGTCTAATGCCTCACACTTTAGTACCTAATCTGCCTCGCAAATACATCACACAGAATCCAGACTCGGGTACCAGGGAGTGTCCATAGGCCACACTTTAGCACTACCATGGGTGCCAGAGAATGTCCAAGTTCAGCGTCACACACTTTGACGCTACCATGGTCATCAGGGAGTGTCCAGTTTTGCCACTGTCGCATTTCAAAGACAATCTAGCCGCAATCTCAACCACAACACACTTTGGTACTCACTTACTAGGGAGTGTCCACAATACAATCTCAGCCACACACTTTATACCACACTGACCATTACTCTTTTTCACACTGACCAACATTTACACTCACCATGATGTATAATTGATTTCACATGTATGTCATCAAACTTTAAACATAAAGTAAATCACTGAAATATAGAAATAGCGTGCGTACGGGGATCGATGAGTCATAGTACATCGTTTTAATCGTCTAAACATAACCAAATAGGATTATGTTTTAGTAAATTTCCCAAACAGAGCTTTAAAAGTTCATAGAACATCACCCAAACAGTTCCTTAACACAAGACAAGCAAAAACTAGAAACTGTCAGAAGTCGCGCATGCGGGCTGCTCGCGCGATATGCTCATTTTTCATTTTCTTTTAAAATCTTTTCCGTCTGCCTAAAATCAGCCACCTCACTCGCACGGGCCGCTCGCGCGATATGCTCAATTTTTGTTTTCTTTTAAAAACGTTTCTTTCTGCCAGAAAACACACAGCCCGAGCGCGCGGGCCGCTCGCGCGATAGGTCGCTCGCATGGGCCACTCGCGCGAACCTCGTTCACACGATTGTGCGCGAGAGTTTCAGCAGTGTCTTCGTCTTCCTCGCTGGTTTTTCCCTTTTTAAAAATTTTAGGGTCTTTTTGACCCATTTTGCAATTTGATTACTACCATGCCTTATTATATATGGATCTCTTCAGTTTTTTGCAAGGAATACAAATCTACAATCAATTTAACACCATACGATCCGTAACTCTCGAATTTTATGAAAATCAGAGAGACGACGGAATTTCGTTTTAATCAAACGTCGCCATACGAACAAATTAAGCTCTAATTTTACAATCGTATACTCTACATACTATAATTTTTCATATTTCATTCAGAAAATAAATTTTGATTTTGTTTGGAAAATCCATTTTTTTGAGCTATGGAGTTCTTGAAGAAATGAACCATGGTGATCAACATATACATACATACAAACAGTAATTAAGCACAAATTACATTTGGAGTGAGTTTAAAATACTCACTGAGATAAGAGGTTGAAGTGATTGTTGAGAAAGAAATACAAGAACAATTATTAAGAATCTCCAATTCAAGCTTTGGCTATGGAGGTGAGCTTTCTCTCTCTATAATTTCAGTAAACAACTCTCTGTACTCTCTCTGTGTATAAGTTTTGAAAACCCAGAAGTGTGTGATATGTAACGGTATATGAGAGTATCTATAGAATTTCCCAACTTGGAGCCCAAGTTGTTTAAGCTTCACTCAACAAAAGGATTTATTCTCAATTAACTAAATAACCTCCAATACACAGATACAACACATACGTATATTTACAGTTGTGGTAACTCCACAGATTTTGAAAGGGTAGTATAGATCAATAGGGGTCAAGCTTAAGTTGTTTGGGAAATTAGCTTGTAGGCACAAAATTAACATACAACAAATAAGCAAAACCAAACAAAGCCCTATCAAATGATTACTTTCCATAAATGGAAAAGTATGTGTCAAATCTTGATTGGTGGAGTTTTCCAAACTATAGGAGATCAACGCGGCGCAGATAATTTTGCACATAAATTGGTATTTTCGCGTCGCGGTGGTCACCACAAAATACAGAAAATTCATTTTATTGTAAGAAATGATTTCCTAATTTTATAAAAATACTGCTTGAGTTAAAAGAAAATATTTCCACCGTTTTGAAATACAATTTTAAAATCCAACACAGGTATTGCTAAATTTTATAAAACCACAGTTTTGACCCTAAAAGAATTCAAATATGAATTAATGCAAGTAACAAGGTTCTAAAACATGAAGATTATAAATTAAAATGAAATCATCAATACAGATTAAATATGAGAATACAAAGCGAATTTAAATACGGCAAATGCAAATAATTAAATAAAAATGCAGGTTATTACAAAATGAGAGGAACCGTTTCTTGTCTTGAGTTGACCAATGACTTGGGGTTTCTCCCATAACTAGATAGTTTACAATATTAGCATACCATGGAAAACTGGAAACAGTCATCAGTTGTTCATTTGGGAATTCATCCTTGATCGGTATGGGTTCAGTGTTGTCAATGAACGTTAACCGAGACAAATGGTTAGCGACCACATTCTCTACTCCCTTTTTGTCTTTGATTGTGATATGGAATTCCTAGAGTAGGAGTATCCAACAGATAAGCCTTTGTCTCGCATCCTTCTTGGATTATAGATATTTGAGGGCCGAGTGGTATGTAAAACAGACGATTGGGGACCCTATTAGATAAGATCGGAATTTATCCAAAGCGAAGACTATTTCTAGTAGCTCTTTTTTAGTAGTTATGTAATTCATTTGAGCTTCGTTAAGCGTTTGACTGGCATAGTAGATTACATAAGGCTTATTATCCTTCCTCTATCCTAGGACTGCACTAATGGCATAGTCACTAGCATCGCACATTAGTTTGAATGGAAAACCCCAATCGGGTGCCTGTATTATCGGTGCAGAGGTAAGGTGTTCTTTTAATGCGTCAAACGATGTTTGACAGATTTTTGACCACTCAAATGGTGCGTCTTTAACGAGTAGTTGACAGAGTGGACGGGATATTGCACTACAGTTCTAGATGGAGCGACGATAAATTCCTGCGTGCCCCAGAAAAGATCGAATGTCTTTAACTGTACGGGGGATAGGTAGGTTCGAGATTATATCGATTTTAGCTTTATTCACTTGGATACCTTTGTCGGAGATAATGTGGCCGAGGACAATTCCCTTGGTCACCATGAAATGACACTTTTCCCAGTTTAGTACCAGGTGTTTGTCCTCGCATCGTGCTAATACACGTTCCAGATTGTCTAAGCAATTTTCAAAACTATGGCCGAACATAGAAAAATCGTCCATAAAAACTTTAAGTATCTGTTCGACCATATTGCTAAAAATACTTAAAATGCACCACTGAAAGGTAGCAGTTGCATTGCATAAGCCGAATGGCATACGATGGTAAGCGAAAGTACCAAACGGACATATGAGCGTTGTTTTCTCCTGATCTTCAGGAGCGATTTCGATTTGATTATATCCACTATATCCGTCCAAGAAGCAATAGTACTTATGACCCGCCACTCATTCTAGCATTTAATCCATGAATGGTGATGGAAAGTGGTCTTTTTGGGTCACAGTATTCAATTTTTGGTAATCAATACACATTAGCCATCCGGTGGGGATGCGTGTTGGTACCACTTTGCCATCTTTATTAGGAATAACTGTTATGCCTACCTTTTGGGGCACCACTTGGGTTGGACTGACCCAAGGGCTGTCAGAAATAGGATATATAATCCCAACATCTAGTAGTTTTAGAACTTCCTTTTTGACTACTTCTTGCATGTTGGGATTCAGACGCCTTTGCATTTGTCACGAAGGTTTAGTGTCTTCCTCTAAATATATTTTATGGGTGCAGACAGACGGACTTATGCCTTTGAGGTCGACAATAGTCCATCCTAATGCTCCCTTATATTATTTCAACATTTGGACTAACTTATCCTCTTTTTCAGAACTTAATGTAGATGAGATTATGATAGGATAAGTATTTTTAGTCCCTAGGAAAGCGTATTTCAGCTCTTTTGGGAGCTCCTTTAATTCCAAATTGGGAAACTGAAAGTTGGAGGGTATAACTATTTTTGTCTTAGGAGGCAATGGTTCATATGGTGTTACCCACATGCATTCATCTCTATCCTCCTCTAGCATGTCCGTCATGAGGCAAGTTAAATTTAGGTCGCCGTCCAATGGGGTAGAGTTTTTAGGTTGGTAGACGACATCGAATTGTGCCACCACTACCTCCAAAGGATCTTTATACTCGACCAAATTGGCCTCATCTTCAATGACTGTTTCGATGTAGTTAACTTCTTCCTCATCCTTGTATTCTTCAGGTCAGGGATTTGAAAAGATTTTGACATTTAGAGTCATGTTCCCAATATGATGGTCATTATGCCACTTCTTATTTTTATTGTAGTATCTATTGTGTTGAGGAATGGGCATCCGAATATTACCGGGATTTGTGAGCATGGATTAGACACAGATTCAGTATTTAAGATCACGAAATCAACCGGGAAGATAAATGAGTCTATTTGAATGAGGACGTCCTCCAGTATTCTTCTAGGGTATTTGACTGACCTATCTGCCAGTTGTAGTACAACTCTGGTAGGTTTGAGTTCACCTAAGCCGAGTTGTTTATAGACTGAGTATGGCAGTAGGTTTACGCTTGCTTCTAGATCAAGGAGTGCATTGTCTATCCTTTGATTCCCAATTCGACATGAGGTAGTGGGAGTACCGGGGTCTTTGAGTTTTGTAGGCAATTCATTTTGGATAATTGCACTTGCTTGGCAAGCGATATAAGCATATTTTTTCACACTTTGCCTCCTCTTAACTGTGCATAAATCTTTGAGATATTTGGTATAGGCCGGTACTTGTTTAATAGCATCAAGGAGTGGAAGGTTTATTTTGACTTGTTTGAACAATTCCAAGAACTCCTGATTCTTTGTCTCATTTTTGGGTTTCTTTAACCTTTGAGGATAAGGTACAGGGAAAGGGCATTTTGGTAATTCATCGTTAGCGGGCTCCTTTTCGGGTCTGTTCTCAACTTCCTCTACTTCTTTAGGAGCTTCAGTGTTTGTTTCTAATGGTTCTTTATTAGTAGACGGCTCCTCTTCCTGAGTAGAAGATTCATTTTTATTTACCACTTCGTCCTCCTCGTACTCTTCGGGAGTAGAAAGAGGCATATTGTGCCCTATAATCTTGCCGCTTCTCAGAGTAGTCACGACTTTTGCCTGTTCATGATTAGTGGGACCATTGTTGTATCCCTTAGGGTTTTTAAGTGGTTGGGTAGGGAAGGTTCCTCCCATTCCCTCTTATCGGGCATCTATCCTCTCTAATGTCGCAGACATTTTACTCATCATTTAAATTAATTGCTATGTTAAATTGGCATTAGAGAGTGGATCTTCCTCTTGCACCTTTTTTATGTGGTGGCACGTAGACATTTAACTGTTGATTATTAGAGGGTTGGACTTGGTTGTAGTTATTATAAGGTTTGTTTTGGTTGAATGGCTGGGACTGCCTATTGTATTACCCTTGATATTGATTATTGTTGTTGTAGGGCTGCTGTTGGTATTGATTTTAGGTCCCAACATCATTTTTCCAATCAAACCCGGGGTAATTCCATCTATTATTATTATTTTAAAAGTTGTTGTTATTATAGTAATTTCCCACCCCCTGTACCCTTGCATGGCATTCATTTCCATGGGGGGTTGTTCTTGAAAATACGACACATTGGGACAATATTGAGTGGTGTGTCCCATCATGTTACATGTGACGCATGGTTCTTCTGGCAAAACCTGTCTGTTCTCATTCTTTAACAGACATTAAAGTACATGACATTTTCATTAAAATGATGATAGTATAGTAATTTTACAATGAAAGTATTAAATTAACTTTATTCAATTTTTCATTATCATTTGTCTTTTGGTTAAATTATTTCTTAACTATTATGTTAATAAGTGATGAACTTTTGATGTTCATCTAAGAAGGATATATATATATATATATATATATTGCTATCTTACCTCAAATGTGAAATAAAATAGACTCTACTTACTATTAATTAGTGTGCAACTGTAGTGTATGTCATCTTATTAAAATGAAATTACAAAGGGAGGAAGTGATGAGTTCTATTATTCTTTGTACTACCCTACTCCACACATATATAAATATATATATATATATATATCTATTGTTGGGAATTTAAAACGAAACGCGGAATCAAACTCCCCTAATAAACACGCTAAAACATATAAACAGTAATAAACAAGCACACCAAAGAAAACACATATTTCTACGCGGTTCGGCAAAATCATGCCTACGTCCACACCCGAGAGACTAGTTCTTTTAATATTGAGAATTTGGATTAAATCCTATAACCCAACCCTCACACCCTTTGTATACCCACTCTTAATACCCCAAAGAACCCTCACTCTCTCACTCTATACCATGCACCCCCATGAGGGGAGACTCCCAACTTGATACACCAAGGGCTTCCTAAATTCCTATACAATATCCATATATATATAGAGTTTGCAACTCATTACTTATTGGACAAGTAATACAACTCTATCACAAAGAAAACCAAATAACAATAGGAATCTAGCCAAATCTCAATCCCTAAATTAATGGGATTATCCCACATGTGATATAATCCCAACACACATATATATATATATATATTTGCATGCAAACACAACTTTACCAGAATAAAAGCATATACAAACATATATGTGCACAAAATTTTATTTAACAACTAGGTAGGAGAAAAGGTACCCACAATACCTAAGGCAACCCACATAATTTTCACAAGTCTAAATTTTTAAAATTTTAAATAGTTCATTTAGAGTGATTTTCAGGAAAATTATATCTGAAATTGGATGTATATTTTGAAATTATTTGCATGTTCAATAGGCTTGAATATCAATTCATGCAACTGTGTGGGTGGATTTCGGCATACTCGTAGGGAAGGAAATCGTGTGGCCCCCCTTGCTAAAAGTGTTATTTTGTTTCAGGCTTATAAGGTGTGGGTGGATGGTTTTCCCTTGTGTGTCATGATGTTGTTGCAGCTGATGCTGCTTTTTGTTCCATTTAATGAATAGTGCATTTTTGCTCACCCAAAAAATGGTTCATTAATGCTCATCCAAGCATTCCATTGGCCATTGCAGTGGGACTCAGGATTAAACATTTTTGAGTGAGTAAAAATATTTTCTTTAATGAACTCGCCAGTTTCTTTATCTCAATATATATATACGAAAATTCTGTTAGGAAACTGCGTTCCCAAAATTCATTGACAGCACGTTTAAGTTGGTACTGCAAAAAATTACGTGAAAACTACAATACCCCTACAAGGGCGGAACTAGGGTTACATTAAACTGCTAAAACGGATTGCTGTAGTAGACGAATCGAGAACACGGGCTCGATAACAGTTCACGATCTTCTACCGTATTCCTTTGCTGCCAGAATATCGAACTGAGTGTGGGCTCCTTCGAAATCCTTTATATTTCTGCTCTCTCTTTTTATGCTCTCTTTTATATTCCGAGTTATAATACTCTTGATGAAAAAATGCAAACTGAGGAGAGAGCCAAAGCAGCATATATATGCGCTACGATAGGGACTATAAGAAGTCAATAAGGAATAGGCTTCCTTATAGATTTAGGAAACCCTAATTCGAACTGAATCAGATTCCTATTTTTATAAATTATAATTCATACCACTAAAGAATTATAATTGCACTCCTACCCTTATCTCAAAAATATATTTCGAGCTCCATGTTATTAAATGCTTATTATCTTCACATGTTAAGATTACAGATATTCATTAATTAAATATAATTACTGACAATCATATTTAATTAATCTCTTAAAATTCCTTGAGATCCTCTGCTTAACTTATCTGATATGTCGGATACAAAATCCACCTACAGGGTTTGACATAATCAATACTTATAAGCTTTAGCAAGGGGATATCATCAATCCCAAAATTGAGACATGGATTCCATCATTAATTAATATCCACCACACAATTAATATTGTCACCCAATCCAATGAGATATTGACCCCCTTTTAGAGATCAAAGTGTAAATATCAAATGTACGTGTCTATAAATTAACTTAGGATTTAGAGCATAAGCACTCATAATATTCATGAGATATTAATTATCTTATAAGTCAATATAAAGTTAATTACCCCAAGTCGGTCTCGTTTAATACAGAAAGTGTACCAGTATGGTGAGTTGAAACTCTACCATTTTCCGCAGTCAAGACAAACCTACTACAACACCTTGCTGTAGTCCTACCAATGGTGTGTCCAATCCATCTAAGACTGTAAACCAAAATTTTACATTCTACAAGATCCAATGGTCTGATCTTCCGTGTGTAAGCTGAACTCTACACACCAAACCACCTACTATGTAGAATGAAAGACACACATATATAATATTAAATAAACAATGTAATACAAATATTGCCCACACAGATTCTCATAAAAATGGATTAACTGATTTTATTAAATGAATAATAAATCAATTACATAAAGCATATCTTTTAGTATATATCCCTAACAAATTCTTCAAAGAGGGCACCCTTTCTTTATTAAAGAGAGGGCCTCTGTCTTGGCTGTCGGATCGTGTTTAAAAATTGGATCTGACGGCCAAAGCAGATGCCCTCTCGTTAATAAAGAAATGGAGCCCTCCCTGAAGCCTGACTGTATATACATGTATATATATGGGCGCCCTTTCTTTATTAAAGAGAGAGCCTCTGTCTTTGCCTTTGGATCGTGTTTAAAAATTGGATCTGACGGCCAAAGCATATGCCCTCTCTTTAGTAAAGAGAGGGAGCCCTCCCTGGAGCCTGACTGCTTTGAAGAATTTTCGTATATATATATATATATATATATAAATTTATGTAATAAACAATTTTAATGGGAGGTAGAGAGTGTCCTCCCACTTATTACAACAATTTCTAATGAGAGAAAATTTGCTGATTCTCAGTTGTTTTAAGTTGATTGAAACTTTCATACCATAATTCCTTTGTCTGCCCATTAGAGCATCCACAGTGGTGTTAAAAACACCACTGAACTTAAATAAACTTTAGGGTTTTGCCCCATTTTGTTCCACAATGGTGTAGAAAAAACTAATGTATACATTAGTTAAACTTAAGGAAACCTAACGTTGTGGTACGCTTAAGTTACACTAACTTCAGCTAAACGACACAATGTGTGCCGTCTATCACTTTATGAACAAACTTCAGGGCACAGTGTGTGCTGTCCACCATCTCACGGCACACACTGTGCCTTCTACCCTTTTCATGGCACACACTGTGCCTTCTACTTCTTTATGTACCATTCTCACGGAACACACTCTGCCTTCTACCTTTGTATGAGAACACTTCACGGCACAGTGTGTGCCGGCCACCATCCTCACGGTGTGCCGTCTACCATTCTCGTGATTTGTGAGTGCCGTCCCCCAATTTACACCACTACATTGCGCATCAAACATATACAACAACTTAGCCTAAGTCTAGCTAAGTTTTTGAAACACCACTACAGATGTTCTTAAGCCTTGTCTTAAGCCCTCCCTGTTCCACATTAATGAGCCAATGCCTAATGTTTTTTTTAATTCTATTTGTTGTTAGTATTATTATTATTTGGATTTTGGATATTGTAATGAATGTGACATGGTTGATCAAAACTTGATCAGCAATAAAAGATAACAGTTTACTCCAACTGGCATTTGGAATGTGAATTAATGTTTTTGATAACTGAGGGCACTGAAGCAATTTTATGATAATGATGTTAAAAGTAATCTAACTTTAGGTCTTTTGTAACATACATTTTGTCACACTCCGATTTTTGGACAACTAAATATTCAATCCAGAGTATATATCTGGACTAATATTGAATTTCCAAAACCTAAAGGGTGACATCGTCACACAAGTTAACAAATGATTATATTGAAAACAAAATTTAATACCCATCAAATAAAACATATGATCTTGTTTTAAATAAAACTCACGATTATTAAACATGTATTCCCAAATATTAATCTTTATTATAAAAAAAATTAAACTCCATTACATATATTATATCATTTCGATTTACAAAAAAAATATTATTTTCATTCAATAAGACCCTCTTTACAGAGTTCAATGGAAAGAAAATAAATAAGCATAAAATATATACATCCATTGGTCAGAGCAACTACAACGTTCCCAATACCCAATATACAATCTTGATTATAATAATACAATATGGCCCACACTGCTAGAAATAAAATAAAGTACAACAAAAAATAAGTACAATTCTAATAATAAACAACACCGCGACAAACTCTTCACCCAAACAGAAGCTCCAAAGAAAATCTCCAAATACTAAACTTGCACATACAATCGACTACGTTTCATATAGAAACGCTCCGAATGCATTACGCACCTGGGTCAATATATAAAATGCTGGTATGAGTTAACAAAAAAAATATAAAACGAGTCTTAGGGAACAACAGTGTCCCATAGACTGCCAAAATACTCACAAAGAAAATATAACCACATCACATCATACACTATCGTCACACAAAATAAACAACGCTATTACATAGAATCCCTATCGGGTTAGAACAGTAGTTCCACACACATTTCAGGACAGATGGGCAATTTCCTTCAATGTGGTGGCAGTTTCCAACCCGAATAATACCAATTGAATACTTACCCATCGGATATCTATGATGAGCCAATCCTTCATAAAAGTTAGTGAGCCCACCTTCTTGCAAAATATAGTTATCACAGTTCTAATCAAACCCATAATTACTTTCTAAATTAATGTCTGTAGCAATTCAAGAGTCAGTCATACTATAATCTAATCCATAGTTCAACAACAGTATAAATTCATAAAATACTCGCATCAATTTCCTCAAAACATAATTCAAAACTTAAGACACACAGTCAATGATTATCACATTCATGCTCAAACACAACGATTACAACACGAAAAATTATTAGAAAAGTTGATTACTAAGCATCCACAACTTTCTACGATGCAACCACAACAAGAGGTAATTAATTATATTTCAAACTTCTAAACGCAAGAATAAAACACCGCAAAGTATTTTATTTTATTACACCTTATGTTCACCACCTCGGCCACCTATCTATGGTCCAGCCTACATATATATTCCATGTGTCTCGTAACGTAATACTAACTCCCACTCCGGTCCCAATTCCCATAGGGTATCACTGGGATTTGAGTATACACCGAAAGGCTAGTCCTTATGTTCTTGACATCAATAAAACAATGTCTAGATACACATGAAATAGACCAAGCCGAGCATAAGACCTATAATAATGAAGACACGGGTCATCCATGTAGTCGCCGTCTAATCACACAAGGATGGGTCATCCACGAAGTCACCGTCTAATCACAGAAGAATGGGTCATCGATGAAGTTGCCGCCTAAATTCGTAAGGAGTAGTGGTGAACTCTAAGGATTTTTCTAACGTTCATACATCCACATTTTTCATAAAACTCAACTTTATAAGAGATTCATATATCTCAACTCAAATTTTTGTTAAAATCATATTAACACCTACATGTTCACAAAGATTTATAACCTTTACAAAATCATACAGTCACGATTTCACAGAACTCAACTATACATGATAACTCATATCTTTCTAATTGTTTTCTTGTAGTTTTGCGGGCGTGCCAGAGCCAAACGGGTTCGGTGTGTGCAAACTAATTTTCTATATGCTTGAGTTAGTGATACTCAAGGCTTTATGATCTAACTTCTAAACAGAGTGATTGTGTGTGATGAGTAGGAAAGTACCCTCACCAAAAATCCCTTGGCAATACTAAAGCACACAAGCCAAATAGTGTAGAGTTTATCAGGTAAACAATAAAAAATGATTAATAAACTACAGATTTTATTAAGTGTTTGGAAAATATAACATATCACTAAAGAATTGAATCAGAACAGGCTCTGATTGTTCATGAGAACGAAAATAGTCAGAAAACATACTAATGATATGGATGCAGAATGATAAGAGCACAAAGGTTTGAATGCTTTGAATGCTGTATTGAGTGTTGTATGAGTGCTGTTTTCGAGGATGACACGGAGTCCTTTGCACGGCTGGCCTGGTTCTCTATTTATAGCGGCCTCTAGCAATTCTGATAAGGCAAGGACTCCTTAGCTTGCGCCCCAAACAGCTGATTGATTGTAAAATCCTTCATAATCTCAAACTATTGCCTTATCCGGAGTCTTGATTAACTCAATCTATATCTAGCTGGATGTGATCTGATTGAATTCCCAAACGGACTCGGATTCCCCAAATCTAGGATGGCGTCACAAACGACAGATAAGAGTAGAATTGCCTTCTTGATATACCCATCGGCCTTACGATCGTTATACTTAGCTTTATCGGGCTCATGCACGCTCCGCTCGTCATGCTTTTGGACTTTCATGCCTGATGATACTATTTTGAATGCTCGTGGTCGATCGGGCTCACTCCACCGGCCTTTACCACTTATCTCAAGTACGGTGTCTAATTGGCAAGTTTGTTCACCTAATTATCCATTGGGCTTCGGATTTGATACCGGCTCAGAGCTCGGATGTCCGATTGCTGTTGCAAGTACTTATCATTTCACTCAGGCTTCAAACCTCATTGTTCAATTACTTTAATGACAAAGCCTGATAGGACAGAACATGAACCACAGCAAGCATCGAGCTCCATCAAACTGTGTAGCAACTTCCATCTCTCCAAGTCATACAACATTCCCCGATGGGCTATAACAACTTCTGGGCCCACCACTCCTGGACTCGTTGTGGGCCGCGTATCCTCAAGCCCATTTCAATCGGGCTCAAAAACCTTTGGCGATTTTTGGGTGCAAATAATTACCCTCCAAAAGGTCATATCAAACATCCCGCCTTGGTTGATGTGACATTTTGAATTTAAACATGTCATGTGTCATCCATGCAGAGAATGTTAGATCCTAGGGAATCCCACCAGTCACTCCGCATTCAATGTTGATGCGTATAAAGTAAAGAGATTTTCAAAAAATCTCTCCACCTTCCTTATCTGCATCTTCTTCTCTCTCTCTCTCTCTCTAGAACCAACAGCATGTAGGGCTTCTCTCTCTAGCCTTCATTCTTTCCGGTGAAGAAAACTTCCACTCTGCTCAGAAATGGCTCCTAAACAACTCCGACGACATCATCCAAAGGTAAAAAGACATTCGTAGATGATCCCTCTCCATTAAACCACTACCGAGAAGTAAGACAACTTATCAAAGCACATGTCTCAAGCATCTCTACTGACTGCTTTACTAATTGCTGCCCCGCAGACGAAACATCGGCAGCGCCTGGGTTTGGAATGGTGTTCCGCGATGATCCTCCGGCGTCCTTCAATCCCTATTTTGTGCTGGTAAGCAACGAATCCTTTCTTCAACTTCCATTAAATTGGGGTAAGGTTTAGACGACAACCTACTTGATCAGAAGTTGACATGTACTTGTAGCAGACTAAGACAGTTGGGTAACTAGGGTTTCGGCCTCTAAATTCGCTCTATAGAAGCAAACAGGCATATATTATGCCATCATGCTTAGTCAATCTAGACTTGAATTAAATCGACCTCTCCTATTTTCTGCCCTCCTCTTCTAGTCTTCTTCCAGCAATGGGTTTCTCTTCCACTATAGCCCGATGGGACCCACCATCAAAGATAGCAGTTATCTACTCAGCCTCCACCCCCACGGACAAGAGATTGTACCCGGTCTTGACATTAGAACTGCCAATTTCTCCTACCCCCAACGAAAACCTGTCAGAGAAAGAGCCGTGTCCTTCAGACCGATTATTGCTTTCGGGCCTTTCCTCATGGCCTCCAAAGGTGTAGAAGGAATAGAGGTATCTGGCGCTGAACACACTGCCTTCTTTATCTACTGACTAAACATATACCTCTTTTGTTCGGCCAGTCAAGCCATTATAAAGGAATACACAACTCTGGCTCTTGCCTTGGCATTGGGCAAGCCTCTAGCTCTGGCCACTCTTGTCTGGGCACACTTGGTTCGAGGTGTGACCAACTTCGTGCAGTCGAGCTTCAGCATCGGTGGAAGCCCGATGTGGATCCTGCAGCTTTGGCTATACTCCTACTTTTCTGAGTTCCACCTAGCTGCTCGCCAACTGACTGACATCCCCATCTTCCCAGTCCACTTTATGGACGTAGCTCATTCCTCCCACTCTTTTAAGGAGTCCTTTACATTTTTTTAAGAGGGGTGTTCCCTTCGGGCTCCTCCTCTCTTCAGACCCTTCTTTTCTCTCCAATTCTTTTCGTTCTTTCAACTTCTCCACAATCCTGCCAACTGGGGACCAGGCACTCAAACCACCTACAATAAAATTTTCTCTAACTACTTGGTAGCCAAGGATATAATCTTTAGCCTGAGCATCCCTTCTGCTAACAACAAATGTGGGGTAGAGTACTATTTTGCCCCCCCTCTTTGCCCATCAATTTGGGCTCCCATAGCTGGTTCCCGTACCTCCCGCTACCACTGTAAATGCAGACTAGGTAGAACGAGGTCTGATTCTCAATGACAAGGGTGTGAAGAAAATCAAAGAATGATCAGCCAGATTGAAAACAACCTTTACTTTCAAGTCGTTCTCAGCCTGACCAGTAGCTTCTGAGGAATTCTCAAAGTGGTGGTTTGATCGGGCATCTCAGATCTTTAGAAGTACCGCCGTTGAGGCCCTTCTGCAATTTGCCACATCATCGGCCACTAAGGCCGAGGCACTTCGGCTGCTTCTGCGACGACCCGGAGGAAACAAGCAGCAAAGAAGTAGCCTACCAAGAAAGCACCGGACCAAGGCCCATCCAAGAAAAAGAAGACCACGGCCTCTTCCACAAAGGTAATATTTCTTGCACTACTATTAGATTGTTTGATCTCATTTAGTCTACCTCTTAATCCGTTTTCTGCACTGTTTTGACTTATGGATGAGGACTCTGGCGAGGACATGGTATTGACCGGGCAAGATACTCAACATCAGCCGATACACTCCTCACCTGGCCGATCTCAGACTCTGCCCACCAATCTTTCTATTTCTCTACAATGGTCAACTGCTCTATTAGAATGCATCACAGAGAGAGTAGTTCCTATTAGGGTTGTACCTCCTCTGAGCCTCTCAGACGGAGATGACGATGCTGACCCTGCTAGAGGATCAGTGCCCGAACAAGTTGTACTTTCCTCCAATAGCGAGGATTCACTAGGAGGTGATGTTACTCTAGAGACAGTTGGAGAAGAAGTGGAGCAGTCGGCCTCTCCTATGGCAGAGATTGGTTAGGATGTTCCAACGGGACAGACTGATCCTCCCGTTGTCCTGGGATTGGCCTATGAGCAAACAGAGGAAACCATTCTGACCAATTCTGCGTTCATTCCTGAGGGTCCTCCTATTTCGAACATTGAGGACGAAGCTCTTGCTATCGCCCCTATCACCGTTGAGGTCGTTCCTGCACTTGCCAATGTGAACGCCGGATCCTCAATAGAGGAAAGTACTACAGTACCTCTCCTCGAACCATCTCATCCTTCTACCTCCCAAACAAGGGACGAGGTCGTTGTGAGGTAAGATATTTTGGCTCGTTATCTGCTCATGGCCAGGTATTGTATCTTTAAACCTGGGCACATATCGTTTGCTTACCTATAATATCAATACTAACCTTTTACTTTGAACCTTTCAACAGTCCACCTCGTTGGGTCCAGAGCCATTTATTCCTTTTGACGACTTCTTTAGCGGCATGGACCGCGGGGCATTTGACTTGGGATCCCTTGAGCCTACTTCAGTCTCGCCCTCCAGCCTACAGTAATCCAAGGATATCCTCCTTAGAGTTACTTCCCTTGGGCTGAGTGATCTTGCTCTTGCCCAAGAGATCGATGCTACTTTAAATGCACTTATGATCGATCATTCTCTATCGGATGGGCAGCTTTTCCTACTATAGGAGATGCAAGAAAGACTCCCGAGCTGCCATCTCTTGGACCGATCGGCCTCTGTAGTTCAAACTGACGCCAAAACTCATCTTGGTGCTCGGGAGAAAGTAGTGCAGTTCCTCCAGGCCGCCAAGGTTAAATATGAGGCTAGGAAAGCTTCTCGGGCTCAAGTGATTGCTTAAGACGCATGGCTACAAAACCACATCGCCACACTCAAAGCTCAACTGGCACAATACAAGGCCGAGGTCGTTATCAATGATGCACCCTTAGTAAAAATTGATGGAGTCCTAGCTCAACTTTGCAGGGATGCTCAGAAGTGCAGTGAGCAACTTCAGGCCAGCCTTCCCATTTCTCGTTCTTGGTCTCTCAAGCTCAATAAAGCTAAATAGGATAAGGCCGCAGCCACAAAAACCTAGAAGGATCTGAAGACCAAGCTTAGGAGTTTTGGGTCGGCCTCTATCTTGTATACTTGTAAATATATTCCTTTTGTACTCGACCACTTGTAGGTAAGTTGTGCCCAACCATTTTTAATATAATGAATATTTTGATCATTCTAGCTCAGGCTCATATTCAAATGGTTCATACTCTAACCCTGTATTCCGTCTGTATTCCAAATTAATAGTTTCCTACAAAGTAGGATAATAAGACTTCAAGTACTGATCGTTTATTAATCTAGGATGAATACCTCCATCCATATCATGCAGCCTGTATGTTTCACCCTTCTTGACTTGATGGATGATGAAAGGACCTTCCCAATTGACCGACCATTTACTGTACCGGTTGTCCTTGTCTCCGATAGGCAAGACGGCTTTTTACACCAAGTCTTCTGTGTAGAAAGACTTCTCTTTCACCCTCTTATTATAAGCTCGAACAGCCCATTGCTTTAACACCTTTAATGATTCCAAGGCCATAAGCCTCGTTTCATCGAACCATTCTAACTCAACTATCATAGCCTCTGTGTATTCAGCGGGCTCTAGCTGATTCTGTAAAGCCCTTCTTATCGATCGGACAGTGACCTCCATAGGAAACATAGCGTCATGCCCATAAGTTAGCATGAACGGTGTGACTCCGGTACTTGACCTTTTAGATGTCTGATAGGCCCATAGTGCTTCGGACAGCAGCTTGTCCCACTTCCTAGGATTCTTATCGATCATCTTCTCAATAATCCCCTTGAGGATCTTGTTAGTTGACTTGGCCTGCCCACTGGCCTGAGCATAGTAAGGGGTGGAATTGAGAATTTTAATTCCTCTACTTTCTGCATAGGCTAATGTTTAAGTCCCTGTGAACACTGACCCTTGATCGGCCGTAATGGACTCTGGTAGGCCAAATCGATGTATGATATGTTCTTCAATTAATTTTATTACCGTGGCCTGGGTCACCGTCCTACATGGTATGGCTTCGGCCCACTTAGTAAAGTAGTACGTAGCCACGATAATAAAATAATGCTGGCCTGATGACGATGGTAAGACTTTCCCAATTAGATCCATAGACCATCCTCTAAATGGCCATGGTTTGATTATTGGTTGGTGTTCCTTAGCTGGCACATGCTGGATCGGGTCGTGTTTCTGGCAAGCTTGGCATCCCTTTGCATAGCTGATACAATCTTTCAGCATACCAGGCCAGTAATAATTATACCTCCTCAGAAGCCACTTCATCTTTGTACCTGCTTGATGGGCTCCACAGATCCTTTCATGTACCTCGGCCATAATCTGTATGGCCTGCTTCTTGCCTAAGCACTTCAAGATCACATCATCACCAATGGGCTTTTTGAATAATTCTCCATCGAGCACCATGAATCGGACTGCGAATAGTCTGACTTTTTAATCTACCCTAACATTTGGGTGATTTAGGTATTCGATGATAGGGATTCTCCAATCATCATCATCCATTAAGACCAAATTAGTTGTTGTATACCAACCCCTCTTTGCCACCGATGGCAGTGATCGAACTTGTACCGTGATGGCTTGATCTTCTACAAATTTTCCAGTAGATGAGGTCAATCCTGTCTTTGCTAGCTTATTGGCCTCAGTATTTATTGATCTAGGGATGTAACTCACGCTTGTATCATCAAATGCCTCCATGAGCCGAGTAGCCATAGAATGAAACGAGCAGAGTTCCTAACTTTTTATCTGGAATTCACCTGATATCTGTCTGATCACCAGCCCTGAGTCTCCCTTTATATGTATGGACGATGCCCCTATTTCAAGGAATATCTCTAGTCCGATAATAAGTGCTTTGTATTTGGCCTGATTGTTTGTACACTTGAAATCGAGCCTGAACGACATTTTTGTCTTCTTATACTTGGGTGATACAATGACCACACCTGCCCCTGCACCTTCTGCATTTTTGGAACCATCAAAGATCAATATCCATGGGATCAAGGATGTGTTTAGTACTTTGGGTGTTGGTGGCAACTCTCCCAGATTAGTAGGATCTAGGTGGTCGGCCAGATTATTGGCTATGGCCTAACCTTTGACCGATTGCTGTGATCGGTATTGGATAGCGAATTTCATCAAGGCCAAGGTCCATTTTCCAATTTTGGCCTCTCATAATCAGTCTTGACAACATATATTTTATCACATCAGTTTGACATATAATGTAAGTGGAAACGGGGAGCATGTATGTTCTTAATTTCTGAGATGAAAAATACAATGCCAAGCATAGCTTCTCAATCGGCGCATAGCGCTACTCGATTAGAGTCAAAATTCTACTCAAATAATAAACAGCCTGCTCATTCCCTTGCTCATTATCTTGTGCTAACATACTTCCTATTGAGCAATCGGAGGCCGAAATATACAATTTGAGATACTTACCCTTTTGGGGTGGCATTAACACTGGAGAGGTTGACAAATATTGCTTAATTCCTTCAAAGGCCTGTTGATGGCTATCTTCCCACTTAAACTCCTCGTCGGTCTTGATCTTCAGCAGCAGGGTCCATACTTGGGTCTTCCCCGCACAGTTGGATATAAATCTTCTTAGGAAATCGATCTGCCCGAGTAGCCTTTGAAGCTCCTTTTTATTGGCTGGGGGCTTCGCTGCTTGGATAGCTCGAGCCTTATTTTCGTCTATCTCTATCCCCCTCTGGTGTACTAAGAAACCTAAGAAGTTCCTTCCTGAGACACAGAAGGCACATTTGAGAGGATTCATCTTAAGTTTGTGAGCCCACATTCTTTCAAATCTCTTTCCAAGTCCCTCGAATGATCAGTGTTATCACCTGACTTTACCACCACATCATTAATGTACACCTCCATGAAACGTCCGATCATATCATGGAAGATTGAATTCATTACCCGTTGATAGGTGGCTCCAGCGTTCTTCAGACCAAAAGGCATGACAACCCATTCAAAGGTTCCAATTGCCCCCAGGCATCGAAAAGCTATCTTGGGGACGTCATCTTCGGAGATGTAGATTTGGTTATACCCCGGATGCCCATCCATGAAGGACAAAATTTTGTGTTTGGCGACCGAGTCAATCAATTGATCGGCCATTGGCATGGGGTACATCTTTAGGGGTAGCCATGTTTAGATTTTGGAAATCAATGCATACTCTCAGCTTCCCATTTTTCTTCACCATTGGGACTACGTTTGAGACCCATTCCACATACCTGGCAGTCCGAATAAAGCTAGCCCCCAAAAGCCTCTCAATTTCTTCATTCACCTTTAGCGTGACTTCAGGTGACATGTGCCGGGGAAGCTGTTTGAACGTTCTAAACCCCTATTTAATTGGAAATCGGTGTCCTACCAATTACCACAGTCCGGGCATATCATCGTAATCCCAAGAAAAGCAATCTTTGTACTTGTGTAAGAGAGCAATCATCTTGGCCTGAAACTGTGGCTCGAGCGCTTGACTTACATATGTAGGCTTGTGCTCTCCTTCATCGCCTAGGTTGACCTCTAAGAGTGGATCTTGTACGTCGGCTTTCAAATCATCAAGCTTTGCTGTAGCTGTTTCCAGTTCACCCAATTATATCTCTTCCTCTCTCGGCGTTTCTTCCCCATAGATACAATCGGCCAAGTTAACCATTCCATCAATTAGGCCGATTTCCAAACTTCTATCGGCCAGGTATGCATACCATCTGGCCATGCTGACCTTTAAGGCCAGCTGTCTCTCAACCTTAATCGATTGTGGATCCATTAATGCCTTCTTGCTCATTAATCTCTATCGGCCTTGATTCTTCAGTCCGACTAAGATTGTGTTACCCAGACTTCAAGTCTCGTAGAATTCCTTCATGGAATATGGTTGTATTTGGTCTGCCCAACTTGCCACGTCCAAACAACTTGACCGGTCTAATATCATCCTCGTATAATACTGCATCAGCCGTTTGTACCAATGCTACGAACGGCTTTGTATCGGCCCCTACTACTTCCACTTCGTCATCTCTCCAAAAAATCAGCAACTAATGGAGGGTGGATGGTATGTAGTAGTTAGGATGTATCCAACTCGCCCTAACAATGCGTTGTAAGTGGCCGATGTTTCAATGATGAAAAACGCTGTCATGATCGTTTTAGTTCCAACGGTCAGCTCAAGAGGTAAGATACCATTTGTCCTGGACGGTGTACCTTTGAAGCTTTGAACATTCATCTCGGTCAGAATCAACGTCGACTCGGACTTCTGAAGAACCCTCAGCATAATCTGGGGCATGATGTTGATGATAGATCCCCCATCAACCAATATTCTGTTTATAGGGATTCTTTCAATGTGTCCCTTTACGTACAGTGGCTTCAAGTGCTGAGACATCTGATAAGCAGGTTTTTCAAAAACCACTTTGACCGGTCCCGCTGGCCTCAGTCCTTCTTTAGTTTGGAACTGTTTCGACCTCAAGATAGTGATCTTAGGTCGATTGGTTTGTAAATAGGTAGCATCCATGTTTTTACTCGTGGCCTCTACCACGTTGGGTTTGACGATCTCTCTACCATCCAACATAAATTTTCTATCATGGCCGACTCTTTAGCCTAGCCTTCGATTACGTCTCCCTCCATGGCCGTTGGCTGATCTGGCTTGGCCATGAAAGACATTAGAAGAGTAAACACCATGTTTGAAGATAGATTCTTTGGGATAGTTTCAAATTGAATCGGTGGTTCATCTTCATCCATATAATCATCAGTTTCCTTATCCATTGGATTATTCTCGGGCTCACACTCTTCTTTTAGCTTTTCTTGCTTGAAGATTTTCTTCAAGCGTTCCGTGGCATGCATCGCCCCTTTACCCGCTTTCTTATCGAACACAAGCTCTTCTTCTTTTGCCAATAGCTGTTCATCGACCTTAGGGAAGTAAGGTTTAAGGAACCCCAGAGGATTATATGCCCGATCCTCCTAGTACTGCAGTTCCCTCTTTGCCTGTTTAGCCCTTTAGAACCTCCTCTTCTGAGACTTGTTGTATTGAGGCACCGATGGGAATTTGGGGTGTTCAGCCCTATACCATCTCCCTTCATACACCCGTGGTAGTATCATCCTAGATCGGATGTCCGATGCTACGACCCTGTCTGGCGCGGTCATCTTTGGTCGTGGTCGATGACGCTTTTCCTCTGTATGGCTTGAACCCACCATGCCGGTCGCTGGTGGCGACATTGGCTTAAGCTTCCAATCGGGCTTAATTTGACCTTGCTTGGGCAATGAAAGCCTTTCGTGTACAGATCTTCTTGGGCTAAGCTCATTCGCCCTTGGCCTCTTGCTTGGGCTAGAGGCCACCTTCTTGATATCGGCCTTGTATCTTGGGCAAAGGCCTTGTTTTATAATATCGAGTAGGTGACTCAGATCAGCAATCAGACTATCAATGGTTGACGAGGACGTTTCAACATCGGCCTTCCGTTCCGCTTCCTTTCACTCCTATTAAGTGTACTAGAGCTCGCAGATTGTTACCCTCGGCCCAGCCGTGGCCGAAAGGGCAATCTGCTTTCCTTCTCGTTTCCCTTTGGCAACTATTCTTTCGTCCCAAAAAAGTCCACCTTTGGCCTTGGTCTAGTCAGCTTGGTCAAATCGGGTAAGACCATGGTGGTTCCGGTGATCAGTGGGAATGGATTGGCATCAACTCCCATGGCTTTGTCCGAGAATTTAAATACTCCCTTTTCAATGTTCTCCTGTATCATGTTGCAAAAAACAACACAATTATTAGTAGAATGTTTCCAAGAATTATACCATTTATAGTATTCTTTGTTTCTGATTTCATCGGCCTTAGGGATCCGATGACCATCACCTAGCCTGATCACCTTTTTGACCAAAAGGGCATCAAAAATCTGATCGGCCATAGTTATATCAAATGTGTAATTTTTTCTTACCTCAAATGCCATCTTTTTAGCAGCGGCGTTATTGTTGATGGGTTTGTTCAAGGCATTAAACACAATTGGTCGTTTAGAGATTAGCTTGGCCATATCAATCTCTGCCTCGAGGTCACAATCTGCTAAGTGGACCTCGTAATTAGGGTCTTTGTAATATGTTCCCTTGGATGAGTTCTTTTTCTCCTGCTCATCCAATAGGAAATGCTCATAACGGGTGGCCCTCGTGGCCAGCTCGAATAAATCGCGAAAATCAGTCCCTTCGAACCTCTTATGCAGTTCGAAGGACATTCCACCCATAGCCATCTTTGCATATTCTTCTTCTGGCAATACCGTCTTGCACCTGTACTTCACCTTCCAGAAACGAGCTATACATGTCTCAATGGTCTCTCCCACTTATTGTAACATCCTTGACAAATCTGCCAGTGATGTTTCGGGCTCAGTCCTATAGAACTGGCCATGGAATAGCTCTTCCATCTCCTGCCAATTTTGTACAGAATTGGCTGGAAGATTGACATACCATATAAACGCAATGCCCATGAGCGAATTTGGGAACAACCTAAGTTTTAATGGTTCACTACCACCCATATGGCCTCATTGTACCACAAAACGGCCAATATGCTCCATGGAGGATTGTTCACTTTCCCTGGAAAATAGAGTAAAATTTGGAACTTTGTACCCTTGGGAAAAGTTGACTTGGTTAATTTCAGGCGGGTAGGGTCGCCTGTATGTAGGCCTATCCACTCTTCTCATGAACGGGCCATACTAGTCGTGTATGATCGCCACCAACTCCTCCTTGTTGATTGGTTATTGGGGTGGTGGCTGGGCTATCACCACGGGGGGTGGTAGTTGTTGTTGGTGGTTAATGTTCCGATGAGGCCAAAAACCATCATTGTTCCTTTGCCTCCCAACAACGTGGCCTTGGGGTGTTTGTTGGCCGGTTTCTTCGTTATGACCATCTATTTAAAAGGTCACTAGTGGCACCGATCCAGTGGGATCAGTGACAACTGACCCACCGACGTCCTCGAATTGAGACTCGGGCTGCTTGCCGGAACCATTGGAATCCCTAAGATTTGGGATCACGTATTATAGCTTCTTTTTGTCTCGGACGCACCTGAATCCGATCCCGATCCTGATCTTGAGGCCGATCCTGAGGCTTGCTGATAATCGCCCTTGGCCTCAAAAGCAGTTACGAGCCGGCCTATCCTATCAGTTAGGCCGTCCAACTTCGAGTGTGTTGTTTTAGCAGACGAGACTAGGTCGATCTATCGCCGATGTATTTTGGCCGTTTGGCCTATTAAGTCTTTAAGATTACCCATCGAGCCTATTAAGGCGTTATAGTCTCGCCTTATAGGTTCAATGTTCATCCTTAAGACTTCTGAAGTTGTCTCTAGAGTCATGCCGCTGTCCACAGGGGAGTAGCCTGTACTCTCTTTAGCAGATGGGTCAATGGCAGGATCTTCCTGTTCGTTCTTCTCATTGTTCTTCTTCGAAGGCATGTTCCAGCACTATGCGTCCCACTGGGCGTGCCAAAACGTTTTCTTGTAGTTTTGCGGGCGTGCCGAGCCAAACGGGCTCGGTATGTGCAAACTAATTTCCTATATGCTTGAGTTAGTGATACTCAAGGCTTTACGATCTGACTTCTAAATAGAGTGATTGTGTGTGATGAGTAGGAAAGTAACCTCACCAAAAATCCCTTGGTAGTACTGAAGCGCACAAGCCAAATAGTGTAGAGTTTATCAGGTAAACAATCACAAACGATTAATAAAATACAGATTTTATTAAGTGTTTGGAAAATATAACATATCACCAAAGAATAGAATCAGAACATGCTCTGATTGTTCGTGAGAACGAAAACAGTCAGAAAAAAAAATAACACAGAGGGTAGACCTACTAATGCTATGGATGCAGAATGACAAGAGCACAAAGGTTTGAATGCTTTGAATGCTGTATTAAGTGCTGTATGAGTGCTGTTTTCGAGGATGACATAGAGTCCTTTGCACGGTTGGCTTGCTTCTCTATTTATAGCGGCCTCTGGCAATTCTGATAAGGCAAGGACTCCTTAGCTTGCACCCCAAACAGCTGATTGATTGTAAAATCCTTCCTAATCTCAAACTCTTGCCTTATCCGGAGTCTTGATTAACTCAATCCTAATATTTTAGGGATTAGCCTTCTATATCCAGCTGGATGTGATCTGATTGCATTCCCAAACGGACTCGGATTCCCCAAATCTAGTATGATGTCATAAACGACAGCTAAGAGTAGAACCTCCTACTTGATATACCCATCAGCCTTACGACCATTATTCTTAGCTTCATCGAGCTCATGCATGCTCCGCTCGTCATGCTTTCTGACTTTCATCCCCGATGATACTAATTTGAATGCTCGTGGCCGATCGGGCTCACTCCACCAGCCTTTACCACTTGTCTCAAGTACAGTGTCTGATTGGCAAGTTTCTTCACCTAATTATCCATCGGGCTTCGGGTTTGATACCGGCTCAGAGCTCGGATGCCCGATTGCTGTTGTAAGTACTTATCATTCCACTCGGGCTTCAAACCTCACTGTTTACTTACTTTAATGACAAAGCCCAATAGGACAGAACATGAACCATAGTAAGCATTGGGCTCCATCAAACTGTGTAGCAACTTCCATCTCTCCAAGTCATACGACATTTCCCGATGGGCTATAACAACTTCTGGGCCCACCACTCCTGGACTGGTCGTGGGCCGCGTATCATCAGGCCTATTTCAGTCGGGCTCAAAAACCTTTGGCGATTTTTGGGTGCAAACACTAATTACTAACAAATTACTTCATATTAGCAAGCACAAAATCACACAAAAATATGTTGTAGCAAAATACATTTATTTTAACCTTCATAAAACTGCTACTGTTACATGAATTTTCTACCCAAACGGTGCAGAATTGGGAAAAACACCTTTAGACAAAACACGTGCAGAATCGCGTTTCCTACGGGCTTACATGGTTAGAATCACAAAAACAGTGACATATGATTTATTATGAATTTTCTACTGAGATCTGATCAAAAACCCCAAATCCGAAAATTGAATAATTGCTCAAATGTATATTCAATGCTCACCTATAAATCTCAAATCACAACTTCAACCATCATTGTAAAAAAACCTAAATCTCATAAATCCATAACTATACTAATTCAATATTCTATTCATTTAAATTTCACACAAACGAGATTGAAAGAAAATAACAAGTTAGCTCACAAATCCAAACGATTTTGATCAACGAAGCGAAGGACGGCCATCTTTTCTCTTCCTCCCCTCTAACCCTTGTCTTCTCTTCGAGGTGATTGCTCTTTCTCTCCCTCTCTTGTTCTCTTTAATTTGTGTGGTGGCTAGAGTTAAGGATATATAGATGGTGTCCTAATATCCTAACTAAGTTTAATAAAGTCACTAGTACTTAAATAACAAAAATCCCATTTTTGGGATTGTGGGCTCATAAAAGTCACCCATATGAGCCCAAGATGTACTACATTATTCTTCAAGCAATATCCCAATGGGTACCCATGACCTAGAGACTTAATTTTAATGTCAGATACACTATTTGACATATTCGCGAGCCTATAAACACTATAAAAAAAAATACACATCGACTCTTCAATTTCTTTAACAAATATAAATTAGCAAGATATACCACTCAAAGTGAACGGACTCACTAACGGTTTAATTTATGGGTCCTCCAAACTTAAAATTTAAACACGTGTCTTGTCTAGACACATCCATATAATATTGCTAGCTGAAAGTAATAATTAAAATAATTATTTATACACTTAAAAATTTTAGGATTATTACATTCTATCCTATTTAAAGAAATTTCGACTAAAAATTTGGAGCGAGTATATATAAAATATATACATACTTACATGATTACAAAAGTCACGCCTTTTAAAATAAATATAATTGTGTTAATTTTTTAACAATGGGTGTTACACGTTTGTAAGTTTTATTATTACACCCCATGAGATAGGCCTAATAGACTGAGTTTGATGTCTCATGAGAGTCATGAGGTAGTCAGGTCAAAGATGAATAGCCTATTTAGATTGTATAAGAATAAGTTCTTCTACAAAACAGAACCAGTTTTAAATGCTTCCGTCTTTATATAGTTAATATTTGGTTATATAGGAGTTCATGCATGATTTAAAATGAGTAATTTTTTTGTGACAATTTTTATACAACATTCATACAACCTCTTAAAAAAATATGGGAATTGTATGAAAATTATCTTACCCCTTATATAAAAAAATATCAAGAATTAATTATTTGTCAAACCTACACATTGCCACTTTTCAAAATAAGATAAAAGTGAAACTGAGTATGAACATGACTCTGTTGAGTATTCCCCAACATGTCTTTAATAAATTACTATGAAGATGTAGAATGCGATTCACATTGACGGGAAGAATAATAGTCTTATTCCCCCTAGCAAATTACTCTTTCACAAAGAGAGTCACATTCTATGGCTTTTTTGGTGGGTAGAATACACACACATTAAAAAAATAAAAAAAAATAAAAAATAAAAAATAAAAAAAAAAGAAGGAAGATCTTTACTATAAGTCTTCATCATTATAACTACACAATTATACAAATCTTCAATCATGATATATAAGTTGTTCAATTTCTGGGAGGAATTCCTCCTGCAGCTAGACCAGTATTCAGCTACAAGCTTGGAAAAAGGAAGAATTTGTCTCCATAAAGCTTTGAAGGCTCATCATTCTCCACCACCTTCCCTGCAAAATCATACATAAATTATTACATTTGAATCAATAGGCTTCTAACATATGGCCCAACACTAATAAAAGACGAAACCACTTATTTTGTAGAGTGTAAGCCAATTCAATCACCAAAAAAAAGAAAGAAAGATGTTTTTGACTTTTTGGTCAAAAGCAGCTTAAAGTAGCGTTATTTGGCCAATCGTAAATTTTTAGGATTAAAAACATTTTACGTCCTTGTAGTTTATCAATTGTGTCAGTTTGGTCTCTGTAATTTAGAAAATGTCACTTTAGTCCCTATAGTTTTATAAGCATCAAATAAATCCAATAAGTCCTTTAGTGACGAATGATTTTGTCACTAAAAGTAAAAAATTTGTCATAAAGAGTGTTTGAGGGACTAAAATGACACTTATAAATTACAAGGACTAAAATGACACTTTCTAAACTATATGGACCAAATTGACACAAACGACAAACTAAAAAGATGTAAAATATAACTACACCAAATTTTTATTATTTTTTATTACTGACTCATAAGAATTAGTGGAAGAATTTGATTTGTAAAATGTACGGTTAGAACTAGGCGACAACCCATGCTATACTCGCATGCACGGGCTGTTTTTTGATGTTTTATAGTTTATCTGGTCAATTACCAAACCAACCAGTTAAATAATTTTTATAATCATTATTCTATAATATAAACAATTTATGTCTAGAATGATAAATATAAGACTGTATTGTGTTTTAAGTAGGGAGAATTTATTTTGTTAAAAAAACCTATTAAATTTAGGGACATCTAGAGATATATCCTTTGTCAACTAAAAATTTAACAAAAAGTGTTTCAATATCTGTATTTAATCAAAAGTCCATGATCTTTGACAAAATGACAAAACTGACATGCACTCAAACATTTCCCACATTTTCTCCACTCCCGCCCAACTTTTCACGCGCCATGCTTTTGCAGTCACTCATACGGTATGAGAACTGTACCGTATGATATTCTAAATTCAAAAAATATTTTGCTATCTCATAACTTTTGACATACAACTCCATTTTCCTCAAATTTTATACCGTTAAAATTGTGTCGACGAGAGCTACAAAACTAGTTCCATTGTTGATATATTTTGAGAAAAAAAATCAAAATTTTACATGCTTTGTGTAACTGAAAATTTCACAAAATTATTTTCAACAATTTTGACAGTTATTTTGTGAAATTGTCAAATTTCATAAACTTTTTTTTTTCTTTCAAAATTTCTTCAAATTTCATAAAACTTTTTTTTTTGTGTAAAATTTCACATATTTGTGAGATTATCAAATTTCAAAAAGCTTTTTTTTTTTTTCAAAATTTCTTCAAATTTCACAAAACTTTTCTTGTGAAGATTGTTTTGTGAAATTTCACAAAACTCTATTGTTTTTCAAAATTTCTTCAAATTGAAAAAAAAAAATTTGCTCAAAAATATCAACAATAGTACTAGTTTTGTAGCTCTCGTCGACACGATTCCAGCGGTATAAAATTATAAAAAATGGAGTTGTAGATCAAAAGTTATGGAGGGTTAAAGTTTTAAAAATATTTTTTGAAATGAGGAATGCTATAGTACATCCACTCACATGTTTGGGCTTTTGCTAGGCCACGCGCGCGTGGGGATTTTTCAGCAAAATTGCTGACAATGATTGAGTCATTGACAAGGACTTTGGACCATATTGCCAAAAATACGGCCACTTTAAATTTTTTGGCACTCTAATCAAGGATTGAAGTCTAATTTTCCCTTAAATTTAAGGTTATTATTGGCAGTAGTATACATAATAGTTGCCAAAGTTCTGAAACGTCTAACGTATGGGGACAACAAATTCGTGCACCCATGAAAGCCATGCACCCACTTAATGATCAGTAATCTTGCTTTGCTTATATTTTACAATATATGAATGCAAAAGTTAGGTTATAGTTTACTTACAGATCAGTATGTATTGATGAATGGATTAAGATATCACATTCTCTCAATTTAATTACAACACTAATCTCACCCTCTCCAGACCCCGCAATATCGGGAGTTCATATGTACGCTATATATGCTGCACTTTTAATAATAATAAGAATAGTTTACGGGAAAAAAAAAACACACAATAATAATAAGAATTAGAAGAAGACTTAACAAATAATTATGTGGTCTTACTAGAATGTCCTTTAATTTTTACGCATCTCAACATAGAAAATAATGTTAGATGTGAAGCTTCTACAGATTGAAATTAAAATAAAAATTCACTGACAATCATATATTTAGTCCTAGAAAAATCAAATTAATCATAGAAATATTCATGGCATTATGCAATACAATATGTGTGTGAGAGAGAGAGAGAGAGTACCTTGAGACATAAGGAGTTAGAAAAGCACAGGGATACACAGAGGTAACAAATGGGAGAAGAGGTAGCAAATAATGGAGGAGATAAAATCCTTTACTATAGAGAGTGGTTAAACTGTCACAGAATATGATCACTAGTTTTTTTTAGCTCAGCAAAAGATAATATTTATTCATAATGAGAAAGTCCATGACATAATAGCACCGCCAGTACAAATAGCTGCCAAGTATATGACAGAGACCTAAAGAAAAGCAGAAATAAAACCCAAGTAACATGGAACTCTCAACCAATCCCATAAGAAACAAAGCAGAATCCCAAACCCAAGCCAACAAAGCCCACAAAATAGAGTAGGCTTCCTTGGTAGTTTTCAACATTTCCGTGTAGCTTTTTCTCTCATTGTGGGCCTCAACAAGATCGTCCATCATTTCCTTGATCTGTGATGTAAGTTCTTCATGCAGTTTTTCAAGTTCAACTATGTATTTGAGTCCATTTCGAGCAGCAGACATGTACAAATACATATAAATGCACAACTCCAACCCTTCTTCTTCTCTATTTTCCTCTCTCTACTGTTGTTCATTAATTAAAAGCCTCAAATAAATTAACCATAATTAAGGCAATAAGTATGAAGAGAACTCTTAAACTTCTGCAATAGCCTTTATTAATTATTATGAACTATTGAACCTTCTCAGCTATATCTTTTCGTTGTATGTCAATCCTATGTTATCTATTGACCGAATTCATAGTGAAAATTCCCCTCTCTCTCTTTGTATTATATGTCCATTGGTTTACTCATTACTGTTGCGGCTCCTCCACTCCCCAAAAGTTATAACTCTTCCATAGAGTCATTCAACTTATAAAGACATTCTCTCTCTCTCTCTCTCTCTCTCTCTCTCTCTCTCTCTCTCTCATTACTGTTGAGGCTAAAAGATAATTCTGGGACCAAATGGATGCTGTAATGCAAGAGCAATTTTATTTCATTATATAGCAACTAAATAATTAAGGAATTTTTTTTTTAACACAATCTAACCAGGTTAAGCCCAAATGTTAACAATACCGTTAAACAAAAGGAAGCTAGAAAAGCCCAACTTAAACCTAAGTATACTGACATCTAAAACTTTTAGTTTCGAGAATGTTGTTCCGTCTTTGAACACGCCAATCGTTTTTGAACCCCTGTCACCTCTCTGTAGGATAAATTATCACCAACTTCTGCAATATGCATATACACCCAGTCACATACAGAGACAGATATCTAAAATTTCCTGTTAGTCTAAACTTCATTATTTGTATCACTGTTTATACATATTTGTACGATTTTTGAGTGGTTTTCTCTATCATAAAATATGCCTCCATTTAATTTTTCAAAAGTATGTACCTGACCTGTAGGAATAGATAAAGTTGGAAATTCTCAAAAGAGACTCTTAACATGGGACATATGGAGTATCATTTTAACGTTGTGAATTTTCTTAAATTAGAGTAAAAAAAAAAAAACAGTAAAGTATGTATAAACAGTAAACAAACAATGAAGTTTTATTCTTAGAAAAACTTGCTCCTACTCCTTAAAGTACTTGCCCTAAGCATGATTCATGTGCTCCTAATCATGTATTGAACTTTGACACATTTTGAACGTAATTGGAATTGTATAGGTCTTGCACTTATTCTTAGATAAATTTGCCCCCACCCCTTAGAATACTTGCTCCTATTCATGTATTGAACTTTACCAACAATTCGAGTAAGTTCAAAAAAGGAAACAAAAAATGTAATTGGGCCAAAGAAATGCCGCCACAGTTATCCCTCTTCTGAATAGGTATCTTATTTACAATGTGGTACACAACTAGAAATTTTAACAAAGTATGATGCTACCATTGTACACTCAAATGGTACGTATGTTGCACTTAAAAGGCCTTTTTGAGTATGCACGAGATTCTGATAGTGAGATTCAGATTATGTAATTAAATATTAATAATTATTCCAGAGGGACTTTTGGTCATTTTAAATTTTATGAAAAATTATTGATAAAGTATTTTCTATTTACAGTAATAATTTCACAAATACTATTAGTGGTAAGTATTGATTTCAACAGAGAGAGGCGTTACGTTTTTGTGTTTTGAGTTAACACATAGGATTTTTATGAGGAGAGTAGAAGGCTGAGGTGGCAAGCTGTTGAGGCTTTGCTTGCTTCAGCCTTTATATATATATATAATAGACAAGTTCGATCTATAGAAATCCAATTACATTCAAAAGTGGCAAGTAAATTTAAGGTCAGGAGCATGTTAATCAAAGCTAGGGCAAGTATGTGAAATAAAAGGAGCAAGTTGATATAGGCAAAGGAACAAGTCCTTTTCAAATACAATTTTTTTTCAAAAGGGGAAGTAAATTCATGATCAAGACCAAGTTACTAAGAATGGGAGCAAGTATGGTAACTATTAGAAGCAATTCTATATATGCAAAAGAGCAAGTTCGTAAGAAATCCAAGTACATTCAAAAATGGCAAATAATTTACGATCAGGAGCAAGTTAATCAACGTTAGGGCAAGTATAGGTAATTAAGTGAGCAGGTTGATGTCCGTAAATGAGCAAGTTCTTTACAAATCCATTTTACATTCAGAAGGGGGAAGTAAATTCATGATCAGGAACACGTTACTCAGAAGGGGAGCAGGTATAGTAAAAATTGGGAGCAAGTTTATCTAAGAGTAAGAGCAAGTCTTATGGAAATCCAATTACATACAAAAGTGGCAAGTAAATTTAGGACCAGGAGCAAGTTAATCAAAGTTAGGGAAAATATATGCAATTAATGGAGCAAGTTGATATACGTCAATGTCACACCCGTTCCAAAAATTTCATGGTTTAAATTGCATAACTTGAGATTTTGTGAAATTATTAATGGTATTAATAATTGAGATGAGTTGACTGTGGGTCAACGGTAAGGTGTCAGTAATGACACAGGAATTTGGTAAGCAAGATTGCATTGGCACAGTTAAATGACATTTATGTGATTTAAATGTTATTTGACTTTCTGGTATTTTCGTGAATAGTGAATTATACATGTATGGTATGATTTTTGGTAATTTTGATATTGTTGTATAGCATTTTGAGAACTATGGTGAGAACGTGAGTGACACGTTAAATAAAAGGTAGATTGCGTGGAGATTCCACAGAATTTAGTTTTCGGACGTAATTTTGGACCCAAACGAGACTTAATCGAAAACTTTTGTAATTTATAATTTTCACTCGTAAAGACATAAAATGGACGTGTGCGACGTTTCACGGATTAATTAGAAGTTTGAGAAACTCGCGGGGAGGTGAACGCGATTCCCGAAGAGTTGGTCTATAAATAGATGAGGGTGAGATTGCATTTGTTAAAAACTTCATATAATATCCTTGGAGAAGAGAGAGACAAGGGGATTTGATCCTACAGGCTTTGCGACGGCGATCAATGACCTTTCGTCCATCAGATTTTCACCAAATTCGAGATTTGAACTCGTGGAGGTAAGACCTACGTTTTGATAGTCATTAGGCCATGTTTGGAAAACTTTTATAAAAATCTAATTTCTAGGTTTTTGGGAAAAACCCAGTAAAACTTGTAGGAATCATCTCAAATTCGAGATTCGACGATTAATCGCCCCCTAGTCGATCCTTCAAAGTTTGGAGGAAATCGCAAGAGGTATGAAATTCTAACTTGTGAAATATAGGGAAATACATGTTTAGATTTCAACAACGGAATTGAGATCCGGGCAAAATCCATGTGTTAATTGTAGGCCCGTTAATTATGCACGCGATTAATTGTGAAAAGCATGTCTACTTTTATGCGAGCACATTGAGTTGTCTATGTGGGTCAAAGGGGAGTCTTATACAAATTCATGCTAGGGTAAGCTTCTTGATGTTTGAGAATTTTAGTAGCGACGGCTACTGTGCATAGTTTAAGGCTTGGACTTGCTAAGGCACTTGGGGATGTAATGGTTGTAGGCTTGGACTAGCCATTGACATCGCGGTTTAAGGCTTGGACTTGCCGCTACCGGGTGAAGGCGTAATTTTCTCCTTAGAGACTATTTGTATGTTTTATGAGATTAAAGCATGTTTTGTCACTTATTGCATATGTTAGAACTTGTGCACTCAGCATATACCTGAACAGTGGAGATTTACTCCATTGCAGGTAAGAACAAAGACAAGAATAAGCGTGAGGAGTGAGGTCGAGAAATACCGGAGGAATCACACTTGGTTATACTTTTGTTTTAATCCTAAACTTATAATAAGGATTGGGATACTGTAATATGTTGTAATAAAACCATGGTTTAGTTGTAGTACATGTAATCTTTGGTAACCACCCTTGTATTCATGTTTTGAATCGTGGATTAATCGTGTCGATGTTGGAAATTGGTTTGGCGACCCTTGGTTTCGAATTGCTGAGAGGAATCAATCGACTGGTCCGAATTTCAGTCGACTGGTTTGAGGACTTCAGTCGACTGGGTGGGTTTTCAGTCGACTGATTTCTGCACGAAAATACCACATTCTGCATGTACAGTGTCCAGTCGACTGGATCGCAGCCTTAGTTGACTGGATTGGGTTCTGGACTTTTTAAGCTTCTGTTTTAGGTCTTCAGTCGACCGGACTCTCGTTACAGTTGACTGGACCTCTGTTTTCAAAACTTAATTCTTTTTGGACACGATCCTATTGGCCAAAACTTTTTATGACTCTGATTTTGAATGGATTTGACTTATCTTTTCCGCTGCTATTTTACTTTAAAGGAACTGGATAACCCTTGATGGCGTGCCACATGTCCTATTTCCATGCGTAGTGGAATGGGTCGTGACATTTATTGGTATCAGAGCTAGAGGTAACAAAACTTTGGGAACGTTCGACATCGAGTAGAGTGTTGAGTGTATTGTCACATATTCTAGAGTACATCCATACATGGTAGAAATGTTTGATGCATATGAATGTTGTTATACATACGTACCTATGCTGATTGTCAAACATGCATAGTATTTATACATTGAAAGTTACAGGAGTGTAAGCATGACTGACAGTGACTTATCGTCGCATACCCGACGTATGAATGAAATTACCGAAATGATTGGAAACATGGGGGATATGATATGGAATATAGCAGAGCGATTGCCTCCCACACCTCCATTTAAGCCAGCACCGATAGTCGTGGTACCAACACCCGAGAATAGGGGTATGAGATCAATATCTGAACAATTTTCCAGGAAGAAACCGACAAAATTCCCTGGGACATCGGATACGACGCTAGCAAAACACTGGATTATGGATATGGAAAGAATATTTCGATCTATCCCGATGACCGATAGGGAAAAGATTAAGAACACTAGTGATATACTTAGAGGTGAGGCCCAGAATTGGTGGGTGAACATCCTAGATCAGGGAACATCGATAACTTGGGAGGGATTTAAAGCATAGTTTAATCATCGATTCTTCCCAAGGGCTGCTCTTAATGCGAAGAAGAGAAAGTTGGATGATCTTCAGTAAGGGAAGATGACTGTGACAGAATATACCTCAAAGTATAATGCTTTGCTAAGATTTGGAAAGGGGTCTGTGTTGACCGAGGAAGATAGAGCAAGGAAATTTGAAGGAGGTTTAAGGGAAAATATTCATTTGAGGGTGGAGACCTACGAGCACTTGACTGTGGCAGCAGTGCAACAAACGGCGCTTGTGGCCGAGAGTGGAATGGAAAGGTCAAGGCAGAATCAACACGAAAAATAGGATAATGAGGGTGGTGATAGGAACCGAGGCGGATCTTTCAAGAGGCCTTTTTAACGAGGCTCTGGTTCTAGTTTCAGTGATTTCAAGAGGACGCCAAGTACCGTTGTGTTCACTTTACAATAGACCACAAATCGGTCGATGTTTTATAACAAACTTCCAGAACAAATCTCAAGGAACGAACAATGCTAGCTTGGCACCAGATACGAGGGACAAATGTTATAACTGTGGGATGATTGGACATCAATCTAGAAATTGCCCGAGGAAGCATTCTCAGCAAGGAGCTAGTTCTATAGCTTCTAGTGGGTTGAAGCCTAGATAGTCTAATGATGGGGGACAAAGGATAGAGCAACGTCAAGGGAGAGTATACCAGATGAACCCAGGAGACATGGCTGCTTCAGAGACAGTGGTCTCAGGTATGGTGCTTGTATGTTCGCATTTAGCACGCATACTTGTTGACTCAGGATCTACGCATTCATTTATATAACATGCCTTTGTTGAACATTTGAATGTTAAATCGGCACCACTAGGATATGAATTATCTGTTGTCGTACCTCTTAGTAAATCAATAGTAACGTCTACGGTGTACAAAAATTGTGAGATCCAACTAGGTGAGAAGTTGATGACTGTAGACCTTATACCGATTGTTGTGAATCACTTTGAAGTGATATTAGGAATGGATTGGTTAGCTTTTGATCGCCGGTTACACCGCCACCGTATTTGATTTCGGCTATCCGAGCGGGTAAGTTGTTGAGGAAGGGATGTTGAGGATTCTTATGTTTAGTGACTGATGTTTCAGCGACCAAACCAAGAGTAGAAGATATTCCGATAATATGGGAATATTCAGATGTATTTCCAGATGACTTGCCACACGTTTTGATTGAGAGAGAGATCGAGTTTACCATTGAAGTTATGCTAGACGGAAGACCTGTACCTAAGGCACCATATAGAATGGCACCCGTAGAACTGAAAGAGCTGAAATTTCAACTACAAGAATTACTTGACAAGGGTTTTATTCGACCTAGCATATGTGTGTTGACAAGGGTCTTACTTGAAGAAGAAAGACGGTTCAATGCGTATGTGTGTTGATTATCGAGAACTAAATAAGTTGACAATTAAGAACAAGTATCCATTGCTGAGAATTGACGATCTATTTGATCAACTTTGTGGAGCACACGTATTTTAAAAGATAGATTTAAGATCGGGTTATCATCAGTTGAAAGTAAAAGCGAAAGATGTAAAGAAAATAGCTTTCAGAATGCGTTACGGACACTACGAGTTCTTAGTCATGCCATCCGGAGTTACTAATGCACCAACCGCATTCATGGATCTTATGAACCGAGTCTTTAAGGACTACTAGGATGATTTTGTGATAGTGTTCATCGATGATATTCTTGTTTATTCGCCAAGTGAGATAGAGCACGAGAACCATTTGAGATTGATACTTCAGAGATTGCGGGAAAATCAATTGTTTGGTAAATTCAAGAAATGTGAATTTTGGCTACCTAGCATTACTTTTCTTGGTCATGTAATTGACAAAAATGGAGTTTCAGTTGATCCTCACAAGGTAGAAGCTGTATCTAATTGGTAGAGGCCGACGTCCGTATCCGAAATCCAAAGTTTCTTAGGATTAGCGGGATACTACCGCCATTTTATTGAGCACTTCTCAAAGATTTCATTACCTATGACAAGGTTGATGAGAAAAGGAGTTACCTTTGAATAGAGTCAAGAATGTGACGATAGTTTCCAAGAGTTGAAGGCACGAGTAACGAGAGCACCTATCTTGACAATACCATCCGGAACCGAGGGATTTGTAATTTATAGCGACGCTTCGCATCAAGGATTGGGATGTGTGCATAAAATCGAGGATTTGACTTATGTTTTCTGCTACTATTTTACTTTAAAGGAACTGGATAAGCCTTGATGGCGAGCCACGTGTCCTATTTCCACGCGTAGTGGGATAAGTCGCGACAGTCAAGGAGCAAGTTCTTTACAAATCCATTTTTTTTTCAAAGGGTGGAAGTAAATTCATGATCATGAGCACATTACTCAGTACGGGAGCAAGTATGGTAACTGGTGGGAGCAAGTATCTATAAGTAAAAGAATAAGTCTTTAACATTCCTAAAATCAGAACAACGTCCATAGAAGTTATAATAGTGATCTCGCCGGGGAGAAGTTAAAAAAAATGCACGCTTTTCACAACTCCATTTTCCCATCAATTCAATTTAGAAGATTTTCACATAACTTTTGAATTGGAATTTGTAGCAAGCTTCCAAATCCCCTCATGGAAAATTTTTTGGTGCCACATAATTTCGGTATTTCGGTCATACATGATCTCTAAAGATGTGTTGTATTCAAGTTAGTTACCGGAAAAAAAAACACACAATAATAATAAGAATTAGAAGAAGACTAACAAATAATGTGGTCTTAATAGAATGTCCATTATTTTTTACTCATCTCAACATAATAAATACTGTTAGATGTGAAGCTTCTACAGATTGAAATTAAAATAAAAATCCACTGACACTCATATATACAGTCCTAGAAAAATCAAATTAATCATAGAAATCATGGCATTATGCAATACAATATGTTTTTGTGTGTGTGTGTGTGTGTGTGGCATTGAGAGAGAGAGAGAGAGAGAGAGAGAGAGAGAGAGAGAGAGAGAGAGAGAGAGAGAGAGAGTACCTTGAGAGTTGAGACATAAGGAGTTAGAAAAGCACAGGGATAAACAGAGGTAACAAATGGCAGAAGAGGCAGCAAATAATGGAGGAGATAAAAGCCTTTACTATAGAGAGTGGTTAAACTGTCATAGAATATGAACAGGAGACCAATCTAGGTGGAAGAGTCTAGTGTGAATGGGTAAAATGGATTTGTTTAAAGAAAAAAAAAACAAAAAAAAAAAAAGGAGACCACGGCCATCAAAGCAAAGCTCCAAACCATGAAAATTTTTGGTGGTGATATTTATGAACATGGTGAAGATATATATATATCAGTCAGGCTATGGAGAGGGCGTCCTTTCTTTAATAAAGAGAGGGCCTCTGTTCTGACCGTTGGATCGTGTTTTCATTGAGGGTAGTTTTGTCACTTCACAGTTTTTAAACACAATCTGATGGCTAAAACAGAGGCCCTCTCTTTATTAAAGAAAGGACGCCCTCTCTATAGAATTTTTGATATATATATATATATATATATATAAATAAAACTGGTGAATGCTCCAACCATTTATGGGGAAATGGTGTGACCTTTCAACTCATAGTGAATTAAATGAGAGAGAGATTGGGACAGTGTGCCCGTTCAACTCATAGTGAGTTTTAAAAAAAAAAAACTGAAAAAGCAACGAAAATGCTCATTATATTGTTCAAATCATGTTGCCACCTAGGATTTTGGATAGAGTAATGCTAGATGCACAACAAAATGTACAATTAAATGCACAACCCTGCTTAAATTTGTTGGACCTCGTGCTAAAAAAGCTATACACCCTTTTTTTGTCTTTCTGTGTACAGACTTTTCAGCACGAAGTCCAACATTTTTAAGCAGGGTTGTGTATTTTGTTGTGCATCTAGCATTACTCTTTTGGATTAGAATAGAATTTGTTGATGTAGCAGCATGTGGGAATCAATAATGCTACTCTCCCAACATCAACCACAAACTATTTCACAACCAAACCCCTCTAAGCAAAATTTTAAAATATTGTGGGGCCCACTCCATTACTTTTACTCCTCCCTCTACTTGAAAGACCAAAATCCCCAAATTGAGTTAAAAAAACTCACGATCCAAAAACCCCTCCCCTTGTTGGAACTACTGAAAACCTCACAACCTACACCGGCAACCGGCGACAGAAACTGGACGACGGCCCCACTTTGGTATGCTCTCTCTCTCTCTCTCTCTCTCGGTTACATATAGATACACTGTGTATTATATACATACTAATATACATATTGATATTTATATTTAGTTGGTGAATACAACAAAATTAGAGAACAAAAACTACTTGGCCAATGATGCAATCAAACCATTGGACTGGACATCATAGAATTTTGCAAGCAATTTTTTTCCCCTTCTTCCCACTATATGCTTGATGATACTGATATACAGAGTTTAAATGGGTCACCAAGTTTTAGCATTAGATTAATTATAGAAAAAAAAAGACATGACATTAAACTTCTCTTTGATTAGCCAAATGTTCAAATTCCCACAGGAAATGAAAAATTAAAGAGAAAAAGTTGCTAGCATTGTGTTTCCAAGATATATATATATATATATATATGTAAAGTTATATATGTTCAGAGTACATGTATTTATATCAACAATAATGCTACTCTTGTTCAGTCTGAGATGTTTGCAAAATTGATGCTCTTCATCTCTTTTCTTTTGGGTTTAGGTGACAAATTTTCAATGTGGTGGATACTAAATTGGTCTTAGTAGCATTCCTATGCATTGAGGAGTTAGAGCACAATCTTGGTGTCAAAATGGCTTCAAAGTTCTCTTTAATTGTGAAAGAACCATCTGAGATTGTGAAGGTTGAAAATTGTTCCACACAAGAACACATTGAGAAGCAATCCAAATTCACAAGTGGAATCAAATCTTCAAGTTGGGTTGATTTAGAGGCTAATGAAGATGAATTCTATGAACTTGTCATGGTAGTTCCAGATCAAGATGAGGGAATTAATGGAATTCAATTTTTTGTCACAGTACCTAATGAGAAGAAGATGTAATAGACTTGGAGTGGATAGATACATATTTTGGTTTTGTAATTGCTTTCTGTGTTATGTTAAGGCTTGTCCTATATCACGCCCCAGAACGACAAAAATAGAGAAAGATAAATTTTCTTTTTGGGTCCAAAGGCAGCGACTGGTGAAGTCACATAATTGTCCACACCACGCAGTACTAAGCGATAATAAGTAAAGGAGATAACAAGAATGAAATCCAAGTTCTGGTTAACGCATAACTTAATGTCAAAAAGGAGGTTACTAACTATTACACATCAGAGTCTCGAATCAAAACAAAATACAACGGAAGTACAATTGTTAAGGCAACATATGCTTATTACAAAAGGTCTGAAAAGCAGTAAGATAATTAAACTACAGTCTAGCCTAATCTTCCATTGGCGTAGGGGCAGTCCTCGGCATAGTAGTCTTCCTCTACCTGACCTCCTACGGGGTAGTCCTCCGTCGGGACATCATAACTGGCATAGTGGTTCTCACCTGCAGGTCCTTCACCTGTATAGTCATAACCAAGGTGCGCTGGAACATAGAATGTCCAGCGGCATAAACACCGTCAGCTTAATGAAAGTTGAGTGAATTAGATACTAAAAGGGTATCAACTATTGAAGTTATAACAAGTTATAAACGATAACCATTAAGATTCAGTGAGGGTAACTACTTAATCATTCTGATGATCCGATTACTATCTTCTTACTTATTTTAAGACTGACGATACCTTATGATAAAAGAACAGACTCGACAGTAGTTTCACTTCTTAAGGATACACCATTGCTCCATCCACCGCTTTTAAGAACATATGCACAGTCCACCGCAGTCATGGATACCACGTCAGTCCATCCTCAGCTTTTAAGAACATATATACAGTTCACCGCACTACAGGGATATAACGTTTTAAGCAACAGTATATCATTCTATAGCCATGACTTAGCAACATCTACCAGTGATCACGGTCCACCGCAGTCGTAGACACCTTCGTTTATCTATCGCTTTTAAGAACATATGATTAGATCATCTGGCTATCTTAGGTAAATGGTCCGGTCCACTGCAGTCGTAGACACCTTCGTCTGTCTATCGCTTTTAAGAACATATGATCGACCAAAGCCCGGCCACGTAAGATTCCCGAATCTTAACAAACCTACTTAAGTTCAACTCTAAAATCGATATATGTCAATCCCAATGTGGCCTGACTACTCTGAATGAAATGAACGTTAACTCCAAAGGATTCACAATTATTACGCCATCTAACATCACAACCATAATCCATTCTCGTTGTTACTAAGATTCTACATCGCATTATCTCATTATTACGTCTGTATTACAATAATAAAGCATGCTAGGGATACTAAACAGTAAATAAACAACTAAACATTTATAATATGAACTAAACAAGATAATCAACATTCTGCAACTTCCAATCGATTGGGACAAGGGTTCAATCGATTGGTATAAAAATAGTATCAATCGATTGGTAAAAAGTTCAATCGATTGGATCATATGTCAATCAATTGTCATAAATGTCAATCAATTGGGATGTCAATCGATTGAGACTTCGTCTTCTTCACAGTGAAGACTGTCCAGCATGAATAAACACGAGAAACATCATTTAAACTCCATTTCTTCATTCAAACACATTCTAACATCAGTATATTGCTACTCAGTGAGTTTAGAACTCACCTTAGGTTATTAGGGTGTGTTTGGGAGTGTGTATATTGAAGCTTTGAGCTTCAATGGCCTCTTCTCCCTCTCTCTATCAGTATCTGTCTTCTCTTCTCTTTCTCCTTCTCTTTCTTTCTTCTTTCTGATCTTCTTCTCTTCTTTTCTTGTCTCAGTCCATGGATGTGTGTGTGTGAGTGTATGAATATATATATATAAGTGTATATGTATATATAAGTGTATATATACACACACAAGCTCCCTCTCACTCTTTCTCAGTTTTTCTGAAAAGAAAAAATGCATGAAAGGGTCACATATATATAGGGGATATATGTTCACGTGGACAAACCCCAGGCAAAGCAAGAGAATCTGCCCAGCTACTTCCAATCGATTGGTATTAATGTCAATCGATTGGTATTAGGTATTAATGCTCCAATCGATTGATAAAAGTGTAAATCGATTGGTATTCATACCAATCAATTGGTATCTAAATTATACCAAGGGTAAGGGAAAGCTCACACAAGTATTAAAAGAAGCATACAAGGTTTTATTCATATATTATATTACAAAACTACAGGATATTACATCCTATAATTGGATGATCGAGGCTTGTCTTGTGTGACTTTATGTATCTTTTTTGTTACTCTTTTTGTCATAATTGGTCAGGTTTTCAAATTCTAACTCAACAAGAAATATTCTCAATATCCCCATTCATGAAAGAAAAAGAAAGAAAAGACAAGAAAAACATGAATTAGAGTTGGGATGCAAACATCTAAAAAAATTCAATGATAAGGAAATGTGCTGAAAACATACATAATTTAACCAATGTGACAAATTTCCTCAAATCTAAATAAGAATGCATCTTCTGAATATTTAAGATCTTTCTTTATCACCAATGTTTCTGATATCACTATCTTCTTCAGGGCCGAATCCTCTGACCGAAAATGATGGATGCATATTTGTGAAATCATAACCCACCCTCCAAATTGGGTTATGTTAACCCTATACAAATTAAGTCAAAATTAAACTAATTAACAAGGATTAGTTTGTAAAGTGTACAACGTGGAAAGATGCAAACTTTATACCTGCAATGATTGTAATGCAATGCTCCCCAAATTTGGTTGAAATGCATAGTTTCCTCCGACTCCCGTATTTGGTTGAATTGCAAAATTTCCTCCAAATCCCATATTTGGTTGAATTGCACAGTTTCCTCCAACTCGCATATTCGGCCACATAAGTGATGCATCTAAGTCTGCACTTCCTTGTGTACCATTCTCGCCATAGTCTTGCTCTTCATATCCCTACAAGAAAAAAAAATGAAGTAAAAATTAAATGAATACATACACTTACAAAAAAAATTAATAAAGTAAAAATTAAATGAGTACATATATTTTGTTGTCCAACCTGTGTGGCATGATCCGTTGTACTTGTCTTCTTTTTTGCATTTGATTTTTTCTTAACCACTTTCTCAACATTGCCAACTTTTCTTTTACTTGGCGGACTCCCCTTACTACGAGTAACCAACGGATCACGTATATTTGTACTCTCTTTAGATATCCCAATATCATCCCCATGTGAGGTTGAATTCTTATGCGTATTAGTAGGACTGGGCATTTCGCTTCCTCCAATTTTAGACTGCACTTTGTACCTCTCTTTCATTTGAAGTAGTTGTGCCATAACTTCATTAGACCAAGTTTCAGAATCTACTACCACATCACAAATTTCAAATAATGCATTGGACAATTTATCAAATCGACGTGCTTCCAGTTTGTCCGATCACTTGTCATAACTAATCCGAATTTTAGTTTGTGCCCTTTTAACATTCTTACTCCACCTTTTTAGGATGTACTTGGCAGAGACATCATCATAAATATTTCTCTCGGCAAATACCAGAAGTTGATGTCTACACATGATTCCTCTAAACTCAAACAAACGACAATTACAATTAACTTCCTTCTTCTCATCATTAAAAATTACCTTGAAAGTTGTAGGCCGATATGCTTCTCCAAGTCAAACCCACTCATGTACTTCATATTCACTAAATCCAACATCTGCCGTAATCATAGATAAATGACAAGAAATCTTTCCAAACATCTCAGACTGAAACTCTTTAAATTTTGCCCGAGTGTAAACTCCTTGAAATAGCTTCTCCATCCCTAATTGAGTTGTACATGGGTAGCATGAGTTGTATGAATTAAAGTCTTCTTGATTTTCATTTTCTATCTTTTTAGCCAAGGCATTCTCATATTGCTCCACAAATTGTTTCAAAGTGGTCTTCGAGTTGATGAAACCATCAAAGAAAGCATGCATGCTTTCACTTTGCTGGTAGTTGACATTCCTGCCCAAAAAGTGTCCCTCACAAAAGCAGGTACCCATCGATTCCTCTCCTCATACAACCCAAGTAACCAATCATTTACTTATCGATGAACTTGCCCCAGGCATCTTCAAATTCTTCTATTGTCAATGAATCATAAACAACATTTTGCATACTATATTTGAGTGATTTATATTGGTTATATCCTTTCAGTTTTTCTGGCAGCTTCTTCATGATATGCCATAAGCACCATCGATGTCGTGCATTCGGAAAAACACACTCTATTGCATTTTGTATGGCTCTGTCTTGATCTGTAATTATTGCAATGGGCGGACATTCAGACATACATTTAAGCCACGACTGAAATAACCAAGTAAAGGTAGCAGTGTCTTCACTTGAGATCAATCCACACCCTAGCAAGACCGACTGTCCATGATGGTTCACTCCTACGAAAGGCGCAAATGACATGTCGTATTTGTTCACCAAGTATGTAGTGTCAAATGTAACCACATCACCAAATTCTTTGAATGCTGCCCTACTCCTTGCATCTACCCAAAAAACATTCTTCAAGTGCCCCTTTTCATCTTAATCCATCAGGTAGAAAAAGTTAGAATTGTCAGACTACATTTTTGAAAAGTAGTGGTACATTGCATTGGCATCACCTTTCCCAAGTTATAAACGCCTAACTTTATTGATATAGTTTCTGACGTCTTTTTCTATAAATGACAGATTCTCATGCCCCCCTGCCTCAACCACTAATGAATTGAAATTCTTATTTATTCTGATTCCAGCTTGGTCATTCACCATAAGTCTCCTTTTCACACATGTTTCCAAGAACCTATTGCATTTGTAATATCGAGATTTTCCTGGACTCATTTTATGGTTATGAGCAAGTTCAATTGCTTTCACACACCACTTTTCATTATGGGCAAAAAATGCAATAAGTTTAGCTTGGCATTTGATTTTAGAGTTTGGACGCATGTTCGGATTGTTTGATGTAATCTTTGTCGTACCAGCACGAGTACACTCCACATATATGCGTGTCAAGATCCCTCCCACTTTTTTCAAGGTTCTTTTAGCCACAGCGAAACCTTTGTCTTTTGAATGCCTTGCATAAAACACCATTAGCTCATCCACAGAATCAAACTCCAACACCACCTTTGGCTCTTCTATTTTCTTTTCTAGATCTGTTACTTTATCCTTCTCATGTTCAACCTCAATATCAATAGAATCATCATCTACACCTACATAACCGCTTGATACTTTTTCTTCCATTTATCTAAAATGTAAGATATAACATATAGTTAATCTATGTGTAATATATATATATATATATATATTCTAATCATATGTTAACAACACAATGCAGGAATCAAACAAATCTCAAAATATCATTTTTCTTCTTTAAGATATAGTGGAAAGAATGAAAAAATAAAAATAAAAAACAATCTTGGAAACACAATGCTAGCAACTTTTTCTCTTTAATTTATTTATTTTTGTTTCTTGTGGGAATTTGAACATTTGGCTAATCAAAGAGAAGGTTTTTTCTCTACATGAGAGGGTCAATGTCATGTCTTTTTTTTTTTCTATACATGAGAAGCATCTTCTTAATCTTGCTAAAAAATTGTAAGAAGGTTAATGTCATATCTTTTTTTTTTTTACTATAATTAATCTAATGCTAAACTTGGTGACCCATTTAAACTCTATATATCAGTATCATCAAGCACATAGTGGGAAGAAGGGGGGAAAAAAATCTTGCAAAATTCTATGATGTCCAATCCAATGGTTTGATTGCATCATTGGCCAAGTAGTTTTTGTTCTCTAATTTTGTAGTTTTCATCAACTAAATATAAATATCAATATGTATATCAGTATATATATAATACGCAGTGTATATATATATATATAACCGAGAGAGAGAGAGAGAGAGAGAGAGAGAGAGAGAGAGAGAGAGAGAGAGAGCATACCAGAGTGGGACCGCCGTCCAGTTTCCATCGCCGGTTGCCGGTCAGTCGCCGGTTGCCGGCGTAGGTTGTGAGAGTCGTTCCAACAGGGGGAGGGGTTTTTGGATCGTGAGTTTTTTTAACTCAATTTTGGGATTTTGGTCTTTCAAGTAGAGGGAGGAGTAAAAGTAATGGAATGGGCCCCACAATATTTTAAAATTTTGCTTAGAGGGGTTTGGTTGTGAAATAGGTTGTGGTTGAGGTTGGGAGAGTAGCATTATTGATGTGGGAATAGTTTGTGCTTCAGGCTTTTTATATATATATATATATATATAATAGATAGATTTTGCTTTTAGAGTTTTATATAGTCATTGATGAACACCAAAAACAATGCCTAAGAGAGGAGGAAAAAGAAGAGTGGCCTCTGGCTTCCCTCCTTACAAATATATATGAGTCTGGAATAGGAAAGACTGATTTATGATAACATGCAACGACTTTTTAACTCTTATACAATTATGACACTTTACCATTATAAGAGCATCCGTAGTCGACTCAGCCACTAACCTAGAAGTTTGTCTCCACGTGTACATGCTAATGCCAAATCAAGCCAAGCAGTTGACTATGACTTTGGGTGTGTGCGCATTGGATGTGTTAACATCCCATCTTTAAAGGTTTTTTCCATATTAAGAAATTCGAACGGTATTGGTGAGATACCTCTGTACATTATTTAACTAATATTTATCACATGTGTACATGTTAAATTGTTCGCTACAGTTAGCAAACAATCCAACATCTGACCTGTGGGTCCCACAGGTAGCAGCTTCTCTAACATGTCCATTGCAAGCTTTAACTTGACCTTGGTTTGAAGTATCTGATATAAAAGTGAGTTTAGAGAGTCCACTACGGTTGCTCTAAGGGCGTACAACTATTTGCTTATAGTTGAGTGTATAGAGATGAGGAAAAGGAAGAGTGAGGAACCCACATATTTTAATTTGTTCAAAAGTGAATACATCGCGACACGCGGGAATGGAAAATGAACTTAGGATAAAATAACGTTTTTACCATTATTCAAATATGAGATAATACCACACAAAGTGTGCGATAGTAAACTCAAGACTAGTTTATCAATTTTAAACTACAATAACTTACTCATTTTTTTTAGCATTTTTTGGTGATTTTTTTTTTTTTTTTAATTCATGTAATTGTTTGAGATCTACGCGTAGGAGTTAAAATGGGTAAATAATAATAAAAAAAAAGGCATTTAGAAATCCTTATTTTTCGATTTTATTTGTCAAAATATAGTCTGAACCTGCACATTGCTTCATCCCTGATCCAAATGGCATGAAGTTCTTGGCTATAATTGTTGGTTCAAGGTCTTGTTTTTCAATATTATCTGTTGACAGACATATAATATTGACGAAAACGATCATAATTTTCTCATTTTTGGGCCTTTGTCGATGATTTTTTTATTTTATTTTTGTATTTCATGTATTTCCTCGAATTCTACGTATTGGACTTGAAAATTTTACAAAAGAAGACCAAATGCAACCTGATTTTGAGATTTTATTAGTTTGCAACAAATTATATTTATTAATGACGACAACTCTCTCATTTCTTTTTTTATTTCATGTATTTTTTGAGATCTGCACATTCGATTTGGAAACTTTACAAAAACAGCTAATTTGTAACCAGATTTTGAGAATTTATCTTTATGCAAATAGAGAATTTTATCATTTTTTGGACTTTTTGTCTGTGTGTTTATTTATTTATTTAATTTTATTTCATGTTTTTTTTTTTTTTGAGATCTATGCACCTATAATGTCATTGTTATTAATGAATATGTTTTGTTTTTGTAATTTGAAGTTTTGTTAGGTTTAAGAGGGCATTTTCAACCAAAACAAGGGAAAAAAAAAGCTTAATGAGTTGAAAAGTAAATTGAATTTTAGGTTGGACATAATTTATTTGAAGGGTCGTGACTGAAGTCCCCTTTATTTGAGATTGTCTTTCTTCTTCATAAAAGTTGCTTTCCTTTTTGTTTTAGACTACAATTGCTATACTAATCAAACAAGTATTTCAGAGTTGCCATTTTTTTATTTTTTATTTTGGTAATATTTGGGGCACAAACACTTACAAACACACTATATCTCTCTTAGGTGTCACGTGGAGTCCCCTGAAATTATCTAAATTCCACAATAACACTCAAAAGAGAGATAAAATGTAGTTGTAAGTGTTTGTGCCCTTAGCATTATTTTTTTTTCGGTACCGAGCAGTCTTTTACACAACCTCCTAAAGAGAGGAGGCCAGATCACGTTTGAACAATCTGAATAGTTCATTTGAAGTAGAAAGTGCGTTTTCTCGTGTTCTCCAAACCGTCTGATTGCCTTTCCCACACGAAATCACAAAATTAACGAACAGGGAACCAACAGGGCCAATATATTAAGTTATACTGGGACATCCTATATAATAAAGCGGCAGCAGACAAAAAAAAAAAAAAAAAAACAGTTATTTGAAAGTTCCTTTTGATAACAACTTATATTTCTGCAATTCAAGCACGAAAATTGCGAGGCCGAAAGCAGGCCTGTCAATGGACCGGGTCTAGACTCGGATTCGGTCTAGGTTCGGTTCTGTTAGACGAATCTGAGTATTTTTTAAGATCCATATCCATATTCGGATCTGAATACGTATTTTATGCTAAAAAAAAATGAACCGGATATGATTTTGTAATATCCGATCCGCCTAAGACCCGGATCCGAATAATACTTATATATTTAAATATATTTATATATATCTACATATTATATATATAATATAATAATGTGTATATATAATGTATATACATACTATAATATAATTATGCATATACATACTGTATTATACTCCCTCCGTCCCATAATAAGTGTCCACATTTCCTTTTTTGGATGTCCCACAATAAGTGTCCACTTTCCTAAATTGGCATATAGCATTTACTTACTTTCCAAAACTACCCTTATAATAAAGACAAAGTAGCATTTATTTGTGGACTCAAAACAAGCAAAAAGTCAAACACCCATCACATCTAAGGGCAAAATTGGAAAGTGACCATTTAATGAACCAAAAAAACTAAAATAATACAACTTTCTTAAACAATGTGCAAAATAGAAGTGGACACTTATTATGGGACGGAGGGAATATTTAATATATTAGTCATGTATATACAAATATATTTATATATATACATATTATTTATATATACAAAAATAGTATAAATATACACATTATATATTATTTCGGATCGAATCCAGATCTCGGATCCAGATCCGGGTTCGGTATATTTTGGAGGATCCAGATATGGACTGACTTATAACAGATCCGTCAGATCCATCAGATCCGAATCTGAATCCATATATAGTTTAGCGGATCAGGATCTGGATGCACTATATCCGGTCCGGATCCGACCCATTTACAGGCCTAGCCGAAAGTAGTCGATGATAGCTTTCGATCCATTGAATTTTTTTTTTTTGATTAATTTAGATTCTCTTTGCAATTAGATTGTAGAAATTGGTTTACCAAATGCCAAGCAATCCATTGTAACTTTAGCTAGATACGGATGTCAAAATGACCCCGCCCGGCTCGGCCTAACCTAATATTTATCAGGTTTGGGCTCTGGCCCATGGGCTCGTGTCACTCTTCGGGTTGGGTTGGGTCGGGTTCATTCTGGGCTTAAGAGCCCACAATCTTGGCCCCGGCCCTAAGCCCTAAGGTAGAGCCAAATTGAGCGCTTTAAATTTATTACAAAAGTGTATAAATATTTTTTTATATGTAACAATTTTTTCATAGGTTGAAAATAACTTGAAATATTGAAACTTGCAATTTCTTAGAATTTTAATTCTTGAAAATTGTCCAAATTTTTTATTGTTAGGAAGCTTTTAGTTGGGCTTTAATGCGGGCCTTGGGCTGGAAACGATCTTCAAAAGGTAGGCCTACACCCTACCCGGGGGTGCAAGGGCTAGGGCGGGGCTTGGGCCGGGCTTAAGGATTATTGGTTTGGGCTACGGGCTGGGCCTTCTTAGCTAGGGTTTATTAATTAATATTAGGTTTTGACCAATTAAAATGGACTAATTATTATTATTATTATTTATTTATTTATTTATTTTTTGCTGATAGTCAAAGCACCTGCAGTGCCACACACACACTTCAAACAGCCAGAGGGGGCCACGGGCCCACTTCAAAGAGACTTCCTTCCATAGACGGCTGAAGGGGAATATACCCGTTTCCAATTCTCCACGAGGAGAATTGAACCTCCCATCTCCCACAAAGGAGAGGTGGTGATAGACCAACTGGGCTATGCCCACTGTCAAATGGACTAATTATTCAATATGCCAAAAAATATCCAAACATAGCCTTATAAACTCTAGAAGCTATATATTGCCAACTAATCAAGGACTCATCCACTTAATTAATATTCCTTTGGAATATACAAAATTCCAAACCGTAAAGCTTCACAATCACGCAAATACATTCCTATATATATATATATACACATACATACACATCCTCTCTTCTTAGTTCTATGTCATATCACAACATCAACAGATTGTTTTTAAAACCAAAGAAAACACTTTTGCTTTTGGAAACTCTGTAAAAAAAACAAGCTTTTGGATTATTTGCCGGATATAATTACTTTTTTCGATCATCGGAATGGCGGGAATAGTGGTAGTTTTCGACTTTGACAAGACGATAATTGATTTGGATAGCGATAATTGGGTGGTTGACGAGTTGGGTGCCACCGATTTGTTCAACAAACTTCTTCCTACCATGCCTTGGAACTCTCTCATGGTTTGTTTTTGTTTTTCATGTTGAGATTTCTGTCCTTTTTTTTTTTTTTTTTGCCACTTCATTATAGTTCATAATCATCTCTAATTAAAGTGGAAAAATTATTCATGTGACTGTTATTCCTGTGCGATTTGTGTGTGACCGTCACACCCGTGGTGAGCTCCCGTGTGGATTCTTGATTTCTATAGTGTTGAAGGAATCACAGTGACCGTCACATACGGTCACATGGAATAGTTTCTCCCGACATGGATCCCAATATTGTAGTGTAGAAATCGGAGTAGACATCACATTGTCATGTGACATTCACATAAACAATAATGCAAATGCATGTACCCTGTGCTGTGTAAGTGGTGTATAAAAATTAAAGTGAAAATAATTCAAACAGCAGATGGTACAAGACTTTTAAAATCATATTGTGTTTTGTGTTGTGTAATGTATTGTGTGTGTAGCATTACTCTTCACGTAAAATAATTTCTCATGTAATGGTTATTTCGATTACAAACAAGCCAAATAACATGCTGTTGCTCAAACATTTGTCTACCCAAATTAATTCAAGAAAAACATGCCTACACATCATTGTCAAGTCCGATTGTATTATTAAGGTGATATGGATGACATGATATCACCGTTACAGTATTAAATATTCTCCATTAAAAGAGGATATATATTAAAATATTTTTATGATCATACAATATTACACAGGAGCAAGAATCATATATATATATATATACACTTGTATAGGATTATTAGGATGTATTTACTTGGAAAGTTGCATGTGTTTTCTTTTCTTTCCCCAATAAAGAAATTAAACTCATTTTGAATAATTTGGTATGTATATACAGGATAGGATGATGAAGGAGCTTCATTCACAAGGAAAGACCATTGAAGACATTGCTGGGGTGCTTAAAAAGGCTCCAATTCATCCCAAGATAGTCACAGCCATTAAATCAGCCCATGCGTTAGGGTACATTCTTTCTTTTCAATTTCTCACATAGAAGATGTTATAAATTTTCCTTTCTCTGTTTATTTTCCTAGAAAATATATTTATGGTCACAATGGATGTACAATTTTTCAGGTGTGAATTGAGGATCGTTAGCGACGCAAATATCTTCTTTATAGAGACAATTTTGGAGCATTTGGGATTGAAAGATTGTTTCTCAGAAATCAACTCTAATCCGAGCTTTGTCGATGAAGAAGGGAGGCTAAGAATTTTCCCTTACCATGAAATCCATTCCTTTCCTCATTGCTGTAATCCCTGTCCTCCAAATATGTGCAAGGTAATTATTTTTCGGCCCCTGCACATTTTAAATTGTTTTATGTGACCGTCACATTGTATAATGATCAGTATAGAATTTTCATCTCTAAAGAACAAATGGGACCCTAAAAATACTCTGATACTAATGAGGTGTGACAGTTATGTCAAACATGGGACCATAACACTTTGTTTTTTGTTTTGTTTTGTTTTGTTTTGTTTTTTTTCCCGCCCTTCTAGATTAAACAGTTGCTACTTGTTGAGTCAATTAAGGCACTAAACATGGTTAGAGAATTGTAGAGTTGTTCTTCCCAAATATTTTGATGAGTCAATTGACTCAATTCTTATGGCTCCATTTGTTGGGACGGAAAAAAAAAAAAAAAACAAACAAAACAAAGCAAAAACAAAAACAAAGAAAGATACTTTTCTTTGGTTAGTAATTGCCAAGGAAAATGGTGACAGAAAAAGGAATGGAAAAAAAATGATGAAAATTATATTTATTTTCTTCTCAATTTTACATGACATATATCGTATTCTTTAATTGAATTTTCATTATGTTTGAATTTCCTTAATTACTAACATTTTTTAGGTGTAAAGAAACTTAGTTTTTTCCTTCTCCTTTTCTTTTTACTAAATTTGAGAATAAAACAGAGCCCAAGAATCTAATTGGCTCATGAATTTAGTAATAAAAGTAAAACAAAGAATCTTTTTTGTTTTGGTACAAGAACAATAGTGAAAAAAAGGCAGAAAAAGAAAATAAGACAAAAATTGGACGAATCTTTTTTAGTTTTAAATGCGATTTTTCTTTTTAATTTCCAACTAATGTTTTTTTTTTTAAATATATGAATAGGGACTTATAATTGAAAGAATACAAGCTTCTGTATCAATGGAGGGAAAGAAAATGATCTACCTTGGAGATGGAATTGGGGATTTCTGCCCAAGTTTGAAGCTCAAAGAAACAGACTATGTGATGCCAAGGAAGGACTACCCAATGTGGGACCTAATATGCAAAAATAGAGATCACATAAAGGCAAATATCAATGAATGGAGTGATGGGAAAGAGCTAGAGAGTGTCCTTCTCCAACTTATTACAGCAATTTCTAGTGAGAGAAAATCTACTGATCCTCAGTTGTTTTCAGTTGATTGCAACTTTCAGACCATAATTCCTATGTCTGTCCATTAAGCCTTGTCTCAAGCCCTCCCTGTTCCACATTAATGAGCCAATGGCTAATGGTTCATCTATTTGTTGTTATTATTATTATTATTATTATTATTTGGATTTTGGATAATGTAATGAAAGATAACTGTTTACTCTAACTTGCATTTGGAATGTGAATTGATGAATTTGTTAAACTGAGGGCACACTATAAAGCAATTTTATGATAATGATGTTAAAACTAATCTAACTTTAGGTCCTTTGTAAAATAAATTAGTAAGTTTTATTAGTACCCCAATGAGATAGGCCTAATGGGACTGAGTCTGATGATGTCTAGTGAGATAGCCGGGTCAAAGATGAATAATCTATTTAGATTATACAGGAACCAATTCTTTTGTAAAAAAACAAAAAAAAGAACCAGTTCTAAATGCTTTAGTCTTTATATAGCTAATTTTTGGTTACATAGGAGTTCATGCATGTCTTAAAAATATATCAAGAACTAATTATTTGTCAAACCTACACAATGCCGTTTTTCAAAATAAGATAAAAGTGAAACTGAGTATGAACATGACTCTTTTAAGTATTCCCCAAACATGCCCTTAATCTCTCACAATTCGGTATAGAATGCGATTCACATTGATGGGAAGAATAATAGTCTTATTCCCCCCTTGCAATTACTCTTTCACACATAGAGTCACATTCTATGTTCTTTTTAGGGGGGTAGAATACACAAGATCTTTAGGGGGGGAATGCCAATGCCTAATGGTCTTTTTAGGGGGGGAATTCCTCCTGCAGCTAGACCAGTGTTCAGGTACTGAAGGCTCATCATACTCCACCAGCTTCCCTGCAAAATCACATATCAATTAATTACATTTGAATCAATAAGCTTCTAACATATGGCCAAACACTAATAAGGGACAAAACCACTTATGTTGTAAAGTGCAAGACCCCCTAAGGTACAACTTTATATTTCTGCGATTCAATTGCCAAAAAAGAAAGAAAGAAAGATGTTTTTGACTTTTTGTTCAAAAGCTGCTCAAGGTAGCTTTATTTGGCCAATCACAAATTTTTATAACTTAGTCATAAGAATGGAAGAATTTGATTTGAAGAACAGTTTGAATTTTGCTTTTGGAGTTCATTCTTTTGTAGTTCCATAGTCACTGATGAACTCCAAAATCGGTTGTCTAGACGGTGCCTAAGAGAGGAGGGAAAAGAAGAGTGGCCTCTGGCTTCCCTTCTTACAAATATATGTGAGTCTATCTAAAAGTAAATGGATTGGGAGAAGACTGGTATGTGACAACTTGAATTTTTAACGTACAATTATGACACTTTACCATTATAAGGGGGGTTTAACTATTTACTTAGTTGAGTGTATTTTTTTTTTTTTTTTATTTCATGTAATTTTTTTGAGATCTATGTACATATAGTACCAATGTTACAAAATGAACATGTTGTTTTTTTTGTTTTTTTGTTTTGTTTTGTTTTTTTTTTTGTTTTTTTAAATTATAAATATATATATATATATATATATATCTATAATATATATAAATGTACCAATGTTCATAAGTGTTTTACACTTTTATCAATGGGTGCACTTTTACTTAACTATTTTCCTTAGAATTTAGAGTTTTAAAAGTTTAGTATACCACTTTTTTATTTGTAGTGTGTCCATGTCATAAGAGTCCTACAACTTAATAACAACATCTATGTGTTTTGTTGGTTTTTTCTTTTTGGACTCTAGAATAAACTAAATCTATTGGGTTTTTTTTCGTTTTGTTGAACTCTTTTTTTTTTTTTTTTTTTAAAACCTCTTTTTGCATATATATTATATACGTATGCATAGTTGTATGTTATGTGTATGTTTATTTGCCTCATAGATTAACTTTCATTTTGTTGGACTCTAGAATAAACTAAATCCATTAGTTTTTTTTTTTTCTTTTTCTTGGACTTTTTTTTTTGATAACCTCTTCTTGTATATATTATATGCGTATGTATATTTATTTGTTATGTGTATGTGTAGAGATAGATCAACAAATATTACAAATCTAGATCGTAGCGGTTATTTTGGTAAATTCATTTGTGGGACGGTTTTTGTATTTTAGATATAAAGCAACTGATAATTACCGATGCCCATAAGTGGTTTACTCTTTATCAATCGGTGCACTTTCACTTAAGTAATTTTCTTAGAGTTTTAACAACTTTAGTATACCATTTTTTTTTTTGGGGTCCGTCCATGATAATCCTAACTTTTTATTTTTTTGCTTTGGATATATCATGTTATATACAATCCCTACAATTTTACAACTCCTTAATATTAATGGTATTCAACATTAATCCTATTGTGTATTGCAACTCCTTCCAAACAACTCAAGTTCCCATCGGAATTTACAAATAAAAAATAAAAATAAAAAAAGAAAAGAAAAAAGTCAATCACACTTTAGTTCAAATATGACTCTTTTTTAAATACGCCCCTAAACTATAAAACTTGACAAACTAACTCCCCTCAACTATTGCATTTTTCTCTAAAACCCCTTCCATTAGAATTTTGTCCCAAAAAAGAACGCTTTTTTTTTCTTTTTCTTTTTTTTAAATTTATATTTTATTATCATGTGAGCAACATATGATACTAACTATTAGTAGCATGATATCTATTTGTCCATCCTTGGAGCCATTGAAAATTTTATGACAAAAATATCCTTTGTTGCATAATAATTGCCCTTTGTTGTACACCAAATTTTAGGCAATTATGTTCTTAAAATTTCAACGACTCAAAGAAGAAACAAAAATGTTATGTTGTTAACACTTTTATATTAGTAACATGATACAAAAGTAATCAATTTTTTAACTACAACCTAACAGAATGACTGTTAGTGAAAAGTTAAAATAGTTGATAGGGTCAATTTGTTGAGTTTTTATAGTTGAGAGCAATTGAAAATGGTCATAGTTGAAGGGGTGTTAGTGTAATTACCCTCTTTTCTTTTCTTTTTTTGGGCTCCACGTTTGGTTACTTGAATGATGGATTAGTAACATATATATCTCTTAAAGAGTTATAATAAATGTCTATGAAGAATTTTAGGACTCTTAACTAAATTCCTATTACCAATTTCTTAGTAGTATATGATTTTTTTTACACTCGCGAAGTTTAAAAATTTTACCTTCCAATTATAAATCTTGCATTCAGCCTTCAATTAATACAAATATTTGAGAGCTAATCCATCTAAAAGCTCACATTTAATCAATAGCTAATTATTAGAAGAATTTTAGTAATTGAACACATTTGGGCAAAGTTCCTTAGCTGTACATGGTTTGTTACATTCCTCTCACAATTGTGAGACCCTAATTAACTAGAAAATAAATAAATAAATAAATAAAATAATTTTAAACATTATTTTTTTTAATCCCTAGACCAACTGTTGTGAGAGGGAACCTAACAAACCACACTTAAAGAACTTTACCCAAGTATGTTCCTTGAGTAATTGTGTAACAATTTTTTGCTTCTTTGATTAAAGTGGACCAGAATGGATTAATTGAGTATTGGATCATTGGATGAAACAAAATCCAATCTAAATTAGGATAAATAAGGAAATCAAGTATTAGGAATAAATAAAGGAATTGTGTACTAGAAATTAATCGTGTAGAAGAATAACATGAATTCACAAGCCTCTCAGTCCCAGGTTTACTTTTGACCCTATTTGTTAAGACATTATTTTAGTTCTCTCTCTCTCTCTCTCTCTCCTTTCTTTTTTTTTTTTGGACTAGAAGACTAATGATAGTATTAAAGAACCTACTGTTATTATCTAATTTGTATTATACGTCTCCACTTCCCAAGTTCTCCATAGCCTTGGACATTTTTTTTTACACTTTAATTAAGATTCACAAAACAGTCTACACTTCGTGTTCTCTTAATAATATGCTATGATGAACTAAACACGATTGATCTTTACACAAGTGTGCACTTTCAAGCTTTGCATTAAAGGTAATTATTATTCCTTACTCTTCTATTCATTCATTCAACTTACTTATAAATTTCATTCTCATAACTATTAATGTAATATTTTCAATAACTTAATGGTCAAAATGAAAACAAAAAAACTATTAGTTATGGTAACATTAGTCCCCTTCTCATGACGGGACTTCTATTTACAGTTATTGGATTCAGTTTTCATTAAGGGTATTGAAGTAATTTCACAGACATAAAACTATACCCATCAAATCCTGATATCAATTCTTAGTATTACATAACTCTTTTTAAAGAATCTTGATTTGTTTTATTCTTCTTCTTCTTTTCTTTTTTCTTTTTTGGAGCTCTATGATGAGTCACTCACGATTTTGTTTATTCTATACCAACAATAATATAGGTAACTTCTATCAAACCTATTCTAGGTAAGATATGCATTCAAAAAATTTTAGGATTCAATTTCAACCACTTTAATATTTGGTTACCCATTTAACATAGAGTGCATTTTTCTCACTCTTGCTTATTCACCACTACCATGATGACATGTGTTCTATTCCATTCCCATTTTACCCATGCGTTTAGCAACACAATTACTAAATGTAAAACTTAATTGAGTATTTTTCTTTATGAAAAGTTACTATTATTATCTTTATTAACAATAATTCGTAGAATTGTTATCATTGTTTAAGTTCCACAAGAAAGATAGGAAGTTAGCTAGACAAATTTAGCTTGTGATTATAACCAATTAAATGGTAAAATAAAATTTTAAGCACATTTTTTGTACACAATACATATGATAATGTACCACTTAATTGAAAGAGTCACCACACTTAATTCTGCCATATGGGATACCATATCCTTTTGTAAGCATCTCTTTGTGACTCTAGCATTACTCTAATTGAAAATGCAACCAAAAATCCATTGAATATCTTAATTGAAAAAATTCGACTAGAAATAATAACTAATTGCAGTATATTTCAATACTTAAAATACTCATGTGTTATGTACAGCAAATTCAACAGCTTAAAATTTCCAGTACTTAAAATTCAACACTTAATTTTCAATTTTATCAAATTAATGGACACCCTTAGGCACTTTTTAGCTCATGAACAAAGGAAAATATTTTCCTTCGTGTTTTTGTTTCTTTCCTATCCCTCAATATGTGCACCAAATAGAGCCTAAAAGTCTCTTTCGATATAGATTATCAATACATTTTCAGAATTGTAGGACTTTAAATTAAATTAAAACTACCATCCTATTAGTTTTTTCTATTTTGGTCTTAGTGGATTCCATTTTTTTCCCTTCTTCTGTCATGTTTCAATATCTTTTCTCTTTCTTTAGGTGAACTCCATGGATAAGCAATTACTTTCTAATGTCAATTCCCGTTATAAAATTTTTTCTTATGTGATTCTTTCAATTATATTGGCAATTTGGCAATAGAGACTTTATGAAAAATTTTGGTTGAAGATTTTAAGAAATTTCAAGCCACACAGCACAAAAAGTTTGACCATCTTGAACGTAGAGGGCTCCATAAATCCTTTTTGTAGGAATCAAATTTTAATGTATATAAAAAAATATTTAAGAAGCTAGATCATGATTGATTTGTAACTTATTCTAATTAGAACATATGAAATAATTTTATAGTTTAATAAATTACTATACAAACACGGTAAATTAATGAAATACTAACATATGTGGTCATACAATATATAAATATATAGTCATTATTAAGCAATGAGCAAAGAAAATAGTAAATTCAAAATATTAAAGATGTAAGAAAGAATTCTAGCTAAGACATGTGGTAACAATTAAATAACAACATAAAAAAATTATTATTGAACAAATAAACAAATGGTCTAAGAAGAATAATTCAACAATTTTTATTATTTTTACCCTATGAATTGATTGTTGTATGTGCCTTGTGTATCTTTTTTATTGTGGAAGTTGCATGAATTCTTCTTCTTCTTCTTCTTTTTATTTTTTATTTTTTTAATACCTAATTTAAGTGTTTTTTTTTAATCTTTTTTTTTTATCTTATTTTAAATTTTTTTTTATTTTATTTTTTATTTTGGCTTACTGTTCCTAATTAGTTTTTAGACGGACACAGTTCACGTGCAACGCACGTGCGTTTAAACTAGTATATATATATATACATATATAAAATAAGAAAAAAAAATGACATAATGAGTTAAAGAAAAGTAATTTAGGTTTTAATTTGGAACATATTTTATTTGAGGGGGTGTGGCTGAAGTTGTTTGGGATTGTCTTTCTTCTTCATAAAAAAAATGCTCCTTTTTTGTTTCAAATTACGCACAATTGCTATACTAATCAAACAAGTCTTTAAGTTTAGAGTTGACATTTTTTTTTTTGTTGCTGAGCAATCTTTTTTAGAGTCGTTAATTAATAGAGTCGTCTATGGTGGCAACACAATCACCAGAAGAGAAGAGGCCAGATCACGTTTGAACAATCTGAATAGTCCGTTTGAAGTGGAAAGTGCGTTTTCCCGTTTTCTCCAAACCGTCTGAGTGCCTTTCCCAAACCAAATCACAAAATTAACAGACAGGGATGAGGGAACCAATAGGGCCGATGATAGCTTCCACCCATTGAATTTTTTTGCCATTAATTTAGGCCTTGCATGATAACGTTGTGGTTTTTGGTTTTCAGTTTTTGTTTTCATAGTTTTTGGTTTTCAGTTTTTGTTTTCATTGTATTTGGAGTTGACTGTGATCAATACAAAAAATGAAAATAAAAACTGAAAACCAAAAACCACTACGTTACCATGCGAGACCTTAGATTCTCTTTGCAATTAGATTATAGAAACTTGTTTGTCAAGCAGTTTCATTGTAGATTTTTGAGTTCAGTAATCACATATGTAGGGATGTCAAAATGGCACGCCCGGTCCAACATTTATTGGGCTTGGGCGGGTTTGGACTCTGGCCCATGGGCTCGTGTCTCTCTTCGGGTCGGAATGGGTTCGGACCGGGCTTAAGATTTCACACTCCAGGCTAGCACTAAGTCCTAAGGTAGAGCCAAAGTGGGACGATTTAAATTTATTATAAAAGTGCATAAATATTATTTGATATGTAACATTTTTTTCATAGGTTAAGAAATAACTTGAAATATAGAAATTTGCAATTTTTTTTTACAATTTTAATACCTAAAAATTGTCAAATTTTTTGATTGTTTGGAAGTTTTTAGTCGGACTTTAATGTGGGCCTTGGACTGGGTTCAATCTTCAAAAGGTAGGCCCTACCTAGGGATGCAAGGACAAGGGCCGGGCTGGCCCAAGCTCAGACTTGGGCCAAGCTTAAGGCCTATTGGGATTTGCTATGGGCCGGGTTTTTTTTGACACCCCTACATATTGGGGGGGTGATAGGTCACTTTTTTGTGCGGGATAATGTGTGGATTGGACTATTTCAATTAAAATAAACTAATAGTATGATATTTGGCTTGCCAATCTCGCACGAGAATTATTAGCCCACGTTTGGATGCCTCTGGCTGGATTTGACAAATAGTTTATTTTAATTGGATTAATTCTGGAGTTAGTTAAAGCTCTACATCTCCTTAGAGCATCTCCAATGCTAGAGTCAAATCCATTATCAAAGTTAAAATTTGAGAAAGTTGCACAAAATGTGTGCTCTAATGCAAGGTCATTAGTGTTGTTAAAATTTGAGAAAGTCATTTATTTTCTCAAGTATAATAGAGGATTTGGCTTTTGCCAAATTTTGACCATTATACCTTTTTCCAGTTTTTCGTTCCTAGTGCACAACAACAATCCATTGTACAACATTAATTGCTTTTGTATTAAAAAAATATCATTTTTTGTGGCAAAACTAGTGTACAAAACACATTGCCCAATGTACAAGATTAATAGCTTTTGTGCCAAAAAATGACATTTTGGATGACTTTTTGCATTGGAGCATGCATAATTGCCAAATTATAGATTTTTGACATAGCTTTACTAAAATATAGGTTTGAAAGATGCAAAATGGCTTTTTGCGTTGGAGATGCTCTTGGGATAATAAGTGGCCAAACCTAAGTCTATTTTAGTTAAAATGTATTCTCTTTCCAGATTGACATCCTAAACGTTGTAAGTTGTAACTATTTGATATGGACTAATCTAAGATGGTGTTTGGCGTAATTTCTCTCAGAGAAATCTATTTCTTGACTTTTTAAGATGGAATTATCAAAATGGATTATTTTTTAAAGAAGTGTTTATTTAGTGAATGAGTATGTTTTAAATAAAAAAATGCATTTAAATGTGCAATGGCAACATTTTAAAAGCACAAACTTATACATACCAATATTACCATTAAGCATAAATTTAAAACTAAATGCATATAACACATTATAATATATAATTTTAAAGTACAAAATAGTTAATTGAAACAATTACAAATATCCAATGTAATGTGAAGGGCTTGTGGTAATATTTTCAGTGTAAATTTGTTCTTTTTTATTTTTATATATCTAGTGACAGATTATTAGAGAAAAATAAAATAAACAACAGCAGCAATACTTTAATGTTGAAAACCTACGTTGGTTTATTATTCCGTTTGTTTGAACAGTAGAAAGGCTTTTAATAACGAAGAGCACAATTCATGAGCAATGGAGACAAACCTTCAAGAAAGAAACCCAAGCAAGTCCTCAACCGAATAAAAACTGATAAGCAATTTTCTTATAGGAGTTGGAAACCAACATTCGGGTAGGGTATGTAATTTAAGTATATGATTTGAATAAATATCGTATTAATTATTAAATAGAGGATAAAAAAAAAAGTAATTGTAAGTAGCTAGAGAGATCCAGATTTCTATGTTTGGAAGTGTAAAAATCACAGCTAGTCAAGATCTTTGATTTATCAAAATAGACATTCTAGAGATGCACTTCTTATCAAGAAATCTGTTCCTAAACTTTACCAAACAGATTTCACTTATGTCAATGGACTTCTTCTTCTTCTTTCAAACGCCCATTCCCAAAGCTTTCCAAAAGAGTCTGAAATTTGGGTCACTAATTATCCCGGGAGGGTAGGATTTATTAATATTGGGTTTTGTCTAATTAAAATGGACTAATTATTCAATATGCCAAAATAAAAAAAAAATTTAAAAAAAAAATAAAAAAAATCCAAACATGGCCTTATGAACTCTAGAAGCTATTGCCAACTAACCAAGAACTCATCCACGTATTCTTCCTTTTCGGATATACAAAATTCGAAACCGTAAAGCTTCACAATCACGCCATTCCATTCCTATATATACATACATACACATACATCCTCTCTTCTTAGTTCTATGTCTATCACAACATCAACAGATTGTTTTTAAAAACAAAGACAAATCACTTTTGTTTTGGAAACTCTGTAAAAACAAGCTTTTTGGGTTGCCGGATAATTACTTATTTTGATCATCGGAATGGCGGAAATAGTGGTAGTTTTCGACTTCGACAAGACGATTATAGAATTGGATAGCGATAATTGGGTGGTTGATGAGTTGGGTGCCACTGATTTGTTCAACAAACTTCTTCCTACCATGCCTTGGAACTCACTCATGGTTTGTTTTTGTTTTCATGTTTGCAATTTCTCTATGTTTTTTCTACTTTTCCTTCATTATATATATATATATATAGTTCCATAATCATCTCTAAAATGGAGAAATTATTCATGTGACGGTTACACCTGTGCGATTTGTGTGTGACCGTCACACTCGTGGGGCGCATGGATTTGTGATTTTTATAGTGATGAAGGAATCACTATGTATAGTGATGGTCACATGGAATAGCTTCTCCCGACATGAATCCCAATATAGTGTAGAAATCAGAGTAGACATCACATTGTCATATGCCGTTACTCAAACATTTGTCTACCCTAATTAATTCAAGAAAAGAATAATGTTAGGCACACACTTTCAACCACACCTCAAACCACAACCTATGCTTTAAATGCATATACACTGTGTTGTTTGAATTTTTCACACTTTTCTGTGCATCACTTATACAGCACAAGGTACACGTATTTAAAACAAAGATGTGATTTGGGGTGTGGTTGAGGTGTGTGCCTAGCATTGTTGTCAAGAAAAACATGCCTACACATCATTGTCAAGCCCATTTGTATGTGTATACAGGATAGGATGATGAAGGAGCTTCATTCACAAGGAAAGACCATTGAAGACATTGCTGAGGTGCTTAAAAAGGCTCCAATTCATCCCAAGATAGTCACAGCCATTAAATCAGCCCATGCGTTAGGGTACATTCTTTCTTTTCAAATTTCTCACATAGAAGATGTTATAAATTTTTCCATTCTCTGTTTGTTTTCCTAGAAAATATATTTATGGTCACAATGGATGTAAAATTTTTCAGGTGTGAATTGAGGATCGTAAGTGATGCAAATCTATTCTTTATAGAGACAATTTTGGAGCATTTGGGATTGAAAGATTGTTTCTCAGAAATCAACTCGAATCCGAGCTTTGTCAATGAAGAAGGGAGGCTAAGGATTTTCCCTTACCATGATATCCATTCCTCTCCTCATTGCTGTAATCCTTGTCCTCCAAATATGTGCAAGGTAATTATTTTTCGGCCCTTTTACATGTTAAATTGTTTTATGTGACCGTCACACTCTATAATGAACAATATAGATTTTTCATCTCTAAAAGAATAAATGTGGGGACCCACAAAATACTTGTTACTAATGGGGTGTGACAGTCGCGCCAAACATGGAACCCCTATATAAAACTTGTTTTTTGTTTTGTTTTGTTTTTATTTTTGTTCTTGTTTTTTTTTTTCTCACCCTTCTGGAAAAACAGTTGCTACTGATTTAGTTAATTAAGGCACTAAACATGGTTAGAGAATTGTAGAATTGTTCTTCACAAATATTTTGATGAGTCAATTGACTCAATTCTTATGGCTCCATTTTTTGACGGAAAAGAGGGGGAAAAAAAACAAAGAAAAATGCTTTTCTTTGATTAGTTGCTAAGGAAAATGGTGACAGAAAAAGCAATAGAAAAAAATGATGAAAATTATATTTATTTTCTTATCAATTTTACACGACATATTTCGTATTCTTTAATTGAATTTTCATATATTATGTTTGAATTTCCTTAATTACTAACATTTTTTAGGTGTGAAGAAATTTAGTTTTTCCTTTTACTAAATATGAGAATCAAACACAGCCCAAGAGTCTAGTTCGTTCATGAATTTAGTAACAAAAGTAAAATAAAGAATCTTTTTTGTTTCGTACAAGAAAAATAGTGAAAAAAAAATGGCAGAAAAAGAAAATAAGACAGAAATTGGACGAAATTTTTTTAGTTTTAAATGCGAATTTTCTTCTTATTTTTCTAACTAATGGTAAATGCGAATTTTCTTCTTATTTTTCTAACTAATGGTTTTTATATATGAATAGGGTCTTATAATTGAAAGAATACAAGCTTCTGTATCAATGGAGGGAAAGAGAATCATCTACCTTGGAGATGGAATTGGAGATTTCTGCCCAAGTTTAAAGCTCAAAGAAACAGACTATGTGATGCCAAGGACGGACTACCCAATGTGGGACTTTATATCCAAAAATAGAGATCATATAAAGGCAAAGATCAATGAATGGAGTGATGGGGAAGAGCTAGAGAGTGTTCTTCTCCAACTTATTACAACAATTTCTAGTGAGAGAGACTTTGCTGATCCTCAGTTGTTTCAAGTTGATTGCAAGTTTCAGACCATAATTCCTTTGTCTGCCCATTAAGCCTTACCTCAAGCTTTTGTGAATTTTCAATTTTTTTTTTTTTTTTGGCGGGCTTTGGATTTTGTAATGAAGGTGACATGGTTGATTAAAATTCAATCAACAAAAAATTATAACATTTGCTCCTATTTGCATTCGGATTGTGAATGTACTCATCACATTGTTAAAATAGAGTACTTAAGTAATTTTACGACAATGACATGAAAATAATCTAACTTTACCTACGTGAATAGGACGAGTATCATATTGACATTTATTTATCATGAAGTAGATAGATCCTGAGCTTAAGAGGCTATTTAGGTGATACAACAATCAGTTCTTTTGTTCAAAAAGGAACAAGATAACTTCTAAATAATCCAATATTTGTGTCGTTGCCTTTGGTTGCAAAGGAGTTCACGCGTGACATAAATTAATATTCATCAACGAACTTGTTATTTGTCAAACTTGCATAATTAATAAAATAAAATAAAAATGCTTTTTTGTCAAAAGCTGATCATACAAGAATCACAAAATTTGATTTGCCAAACAATTATAACCTTGCTTTTGGATTTCTCTAATCACTTTTGAACTCTAGCAATTACTGTCAAACAAGTGTAAGAGAGGTGGAAAAAGAAGGGTAGCCTCTGCTATCTATCCAAAAAGTGAAGGGGTGGCCTCCGCCTTACCGCCTTAGAGCAACTCTAATGGGGGATCTAAATGGGTATTTAAATCCAAAAGATGTTAAAAGGGATCCCTTCATCCCAAAAAATACACTCTAATGGGAGATCCAAAAGGGGATCCATTATGCACACTCATGGTTTGGCTCTCCAAATTTATAGTCTTTGGAGAGAGAAAGTGAGGGGTTGCATATTTGGTGGGATGATCCTAGCCATTGGTTTGTGAATAAAATAATATTTTTAGTGTATCTATGGTTGAGATACATCATAAAAATGGAGACTAGTTTTGGATACTATGGTTGGAGTATATGAGATTTATTTGGTATGTAAAATACTATTCAAGTAACCAAATAGCATTTTAAATACCCAAATTTGATGACTACCCTTGGAATTGCTCTTACAAATGGTAATCTATCCAAAGTGAACTAAAGGGGTAGGGAAGAAGGGATTTATGAATTTTTATATTTTTTTAATCCTTGTTCAATTACGAGACTTTACCATATAAGGGGTATAATTACTTGTTTATGTTGGGGTTATATCACATGTGGGATAATCCCATTAATTTAGGGATTGTGATTTGGCTAGATTCTTATTGTGATTTGGTTTCCTTTATGATAGAGTAGTATTACTTGTCCAATAAGTAATAGGTTGTAAGCTCTATATATAGGGATGTTATATAGAAATTTATGTAAGCCTTTGGTGTACCAAGTTGGGGGTCTCCCCTCATGGGGGTGCATGGTCTAGGGTGAGAGAGATTAATCATTGAGGTTTTCTGTGAGGAGTGTTCACAGTGTTATAGGGATGTGAGGTAGGGATGTGTATTTCTTTATCTCTGTGATTTCTCTATGTTACAGTGATAAATTGTGTCAGGTTCTTTGGGGTATTGAGTGGGGAGAGTACAAGGGTTTTGTATTTGGGTTATGGGATTTAATTCATGTAACTTGTACCATGTTTTACTCAATAGTGAAAGAATGGATCTCTCAGGTGTGGACGTAGGTAGGTGTTTGGCCGAACCACGTAGAAATCTGTGTGTCTCTTATTTGATGTGCATGTTTAATTACTACTCATGTGTGTGTGTTTATTTGGGGGAATTTGGTTCCGCGTGTTAAATTCCCAACAATTTAGTGTAGTGTAGGGACTAGGAAATGGAAGTGGGAGTGTGGCCTCTTCCTCCACACTACATATTTTAATCCGTTCAAAAGTGGATGGATTTGGGATAGTCGCTAATATTTTCCAATCTTGCTTGAGTATCTTGGAATTTTGCTCAAGCGAGTTTTCAGTCCACTTTCTCGCTCGTCATTTCGCTCGAGCGACATTGGGACTCGCTCAAATTTCGTCCTACATCAACCTCTTGTGGTTATGTGCTAAGTGAAGACCATAATTGTGTTAATTTTTTCCCGTTCAAATGACAAATTTAGCCCTCTTTTATTTATTTATTTATTTTTTTTTGTGTCAAATTTTTTTTTTTTAGGTAAATTATGACCAAATCCTTAATTAAAAGCCAACAAAAGTTCAAAGGAGCCATTTTTTTTAGAATTAGTCAAAAGTCTCTCTCATAAGCATGTGGCCAAGCATAGCCCCAAACATTCCGTCACTCACACCGTGTGAGTGGCTGTACAATAGCATTCCTCAATTCAAAAAATATTTCAAAAATTTAACTCTCCAAAACTTTTGATCTACAACTCCAATTTTTACAAATTTTATGCCGCTGTAATCGTGTCGACGAGAGCTACAAAACTAGTACCATTGTTGATATGTTTTGAGCATTTTTTTTATTTGAAGAAATTTTGTAAAAAATAGAGTTTTGTGAAATTTCATAAAGCTAGTTTTGTGAAATTTCTACTTTTGTGAAATTTCACAAAAAAAGTTTTGTGAAATTTGAAGAAAATTTGAAAAAAAAAATAAAATAAAGTTGATGAAATCTGACAATTTCACAAAATAACTTTGTTAAAGTTGTTGAAAATAATTTTGTGAAATTTTCACACAAGGCATGTAAAAATTGATTTTTTTTGCTCAAAACATATCAACAATAGTACTAGTTTTGTAGCTCTCGACGACACGATTCTAACGGTATACAATTTGAGAAAAATGGAGTTCTATGTCAAAAGTTATGGAGGTTTAAAGTTGCAAAATATTTTTTGAATTTAGAATATCATACGGTACAGTGCTCATACCGTATGAGCGACCACAAAAGTATGGGCGCCAAAATTGGGCGGGAGTGGGAAAAATGTGGGAAATGTTTGTGTGCATGCCAGTTTTGTCCTTTTGGTCAAAGCTAAGGGACTTTTGATTAAATACAGATATTTAAAGTACTTTTTATTACATTTTTAGTTGACAAAGAATATATCTCTAACTATCCCATTTTTTTTTCCTCTTTCTATTTGACTCTATATTCTTCATAAAATAAGAAGAAAAAAAAAAGTTTGCTTCACGTTTGCTATAGTAATTAAACTAGTCAATAGAGTAGTTAATTAATAGTGGTGTCATAGTGAAACTCTTAAAAGTTAGCCGCCAAACGAGCTGAGGCCGAATCACGTTTGAACAATCAAATACTCCGTTTGAGGTGGAAAGTGCGTTTCTTAGCGTTCTGGACACCGTCTGATGACCTTTCCCATATCACAAAATTAACAGATAGAGAATCAACGGGTCATTCTTCAGTGATGCCAAGCGGTTTAGCTTCACGTATAACCAAATCACCGTCCACGATGTGATTGGACAAAAGGATAAAAAATTGGCATGCTGTTTATGCGTTTCACATATAATTAATGCTCTGTCGGTCAGTGAAAAAAGGATTTTATATGTAATATATTAGTCAAATTATACTTCATTTTCCAAAAAAAAAAAAATTTAATTTGAAAAAAAACTTATTCTATGTAAATATATTGGCCTAATCACAAAATAGACCCAAATAAACTTGTCTCGAGGGCGCTGCCCCCGAGCCCCATGTGACTCTAAGCTGTTACACACAGCCCCCCACCAAGATTCCTGGATCCGCCACTGCTATCAATTATACCTTTATTAGCTTAATTTGTACCTTCTCAGCTTAGTTTGTACATTAATAAAACTTTGTTTGTATTGATGGCTTGGTTTGTACATTTACAAGATTTGTTTGCACATATGTTATTTGCGAACAAATGCCAAACTTTATTATTAAGGTATAAATAATTCCTTAATAAAGTCTAAAGAAGCTGCTTAATAAAGTACAAAGGTTAGTTAAGAAAGTTCGAATGCTGCTTAATAAACTTTAGAAGCTTCTGCCAAAAGGGCTTCGAATGGTCTCTCTAACTAACCAAGAACTTATACGAAACCGTAATGCTTCAGTCACGCCATTACATCCCTATATATACATACATGCACACACATTCTCTCTTCTAATTAGTTCTCTGTCTATCACAACATCAATAGTTTGTTTTTGAAAAAAAAAAAAACAGAACAAAAAAAAAACATTTTGTTTTTGGAAAACTCCATAGAAATTAGTTTAATTTGTGATCATAGGAATGGCAAGAATAGTGGTGGTTTTCGACTTTGACAAGACGATTATAGAATTGGATAGCGATAATTGGGTGGTCGACCAGTTGGGTGCCACCCTTTTGTTCAATTAACTCCTCCCTACCATATGCCTTGGAACTCTCTCATGGTTTGTTTTCTGTTTCTGTGTGATTATATATCCTTCATGTTGCAATTTCTCTCGATCTGTTTCATTTTTTTGGTCCTCATTAATTATAGTTCATAATCATATCTTTAATTGGAGAAATTGTTTCATGTGATCGTCACACTGTGCGATATGTGTATTGATCGGTGTGTCTCACATGCATGGAAGAAATTATCTCGTCATCCATTAGTCCCATGACGTAGGTTCTAGCCTTCTAAGAATATATCACAATGGTTGTCACACAGTGTGACGGTCACACATAATGGTTTCTCCAAACATGGGTCTGATAGTAGTAGAGCACATACATAGTGTGACAATTACGTGAAATGATTTATTATGTAATGATTCTTTTTGATTAAGTAGAATAACAAGCCATAATACATCGTTATTTAAACATCTATCTACCATAAATTCAAGAAAAAAAAAATGCCAACACATCATCACCAAATTCATTTGTATTAGTAAAGTGATACTGACGTGGTATGACTATTACATTATTGAAGATTAATTTTCTCCATTAAAACAGGATATTAAAGTACAAGTAATATTTATGATTACACATTACACAGGAGCAAGAATAGTATATATATATATATAGATGTATAGTATGTTTTTACTTGCATGTGTTTTCTTTTCTTTCCCCCACAACAGAACTCATTTTTAACAATTTGTTATATATGTATACACAGGATAGGATGATGAAGGAGCTTCATTCACAAAGAAAGACCATTGAGGACATTGAAGAGGTGCTTAAAAATACTCCTATACATCCCAAGATAGTCCAAGCCATTAAATCAGTCCATGCGTTAGGGTACATTCTTTCTTTTCAAATTTCTCACATAGAACATTATATAAATTATTTTCCTTTCTATGTTTGCTTTCCTAGAAAAATTATTTATGGTCACAAAATGGATATACAATTTTTCAAGTGTGAATTGAGGATAGTAAGTGATGCAAATCTCTTCTTATTGAGGCAATTTTGGAACATCAAGGATTGAGAGATTGTTTCTCGGAAATCAACTCAAATCTGAGCTTTATCGATGAAGAAGGAAAGCTAAGGATTTTTCCTTACCATGATTTCCATTCCTCTCCTCATTGCTGTAATCCTTGTCCTCCAAATATGTGCAAGGTAAGTAATTATTTTTCCGCCCCTTTGTACGATAAATTATTTCATATGACCGTCACATCATGTCATCATATGGGTCTCAATAACTCTTTATCACTATATTATATATAGGACATACATGGAACCCACAAAACACTGGTGTGATGGTCACATTAAATAATTTCTCTCTTTATAACTCCATGCTACCTAGTAGTACTCTTTATTACAAATAAAAAATAAAAAATTCCCTTCGTGGGAAAAAAAGTTGTTACAACTACTGGGTTAGTCAAATATGGCACTAAAAGTGGTTTGCAAAAATTTAGAATTTGTCCAAAAAAAAAAAATCTAGAATTGTTCTTTCACAAAGTTTTGATGAGTCAATTTTCTTAAAACTGCATTTGGTTTAATGAATTTAGTGATAGAAAGAAAACAATAGAAATTTTCTTTGTTGGGTCATGTTAAAGAAAATGGTGATGGAAAAAGGAAGAAAAATAAGGATTGATGAAAAATAACTATTTTTTTTAAATTGTACTTTACTCTTAGGGTGCGTTTGATTGTAAGGTTGAAAATAAATTTTTTCCATGGAATAATTTTACGTGAAAATTTTTCCATGGAAATAAAATTTGGGACTGTTTGATTGCAATTATTTTCTGGCTGAAAAATCTAACATTTTTTTATGGAAAATCTAGTTTTACTGTTTTATTGTCACTATTTTCCATTGAAAAATGGTCATTTTCCATGATTTTTTACAAACGATTGTTTTAATGTGCTAAAAAAACAAAGTCTCATCAAAGAAAAATTAGAAGTACTCATCAAAGTTCCATAACAAATAATAATAATAATAAAGAATTACTCATCAAAGTAAAAAGTCTCCATGATTGTTTTAATGTACTAAAAACCAAAATTAATTTGCCAGATCTTTTCCAAGTTTACGTAGACCCAAGCACGCATAAAAGCATCATCATTAATCCCAAGAAAGAACCGTCCTGATTTTTCATCTCCCGTTGCGTAGTCATTGCCGAAAATGGTAACCAAGTCATAGTAACGATGACATATAGATTTTAAAGAACAACACTTCAATAAGGCCCTTCATACTATTTTCTCATTCAGACAATTTAACAAACATTGGCTTTTTAAAAAATCAAGCTAATAAGGAAGCAGGGACACTGTTTGAGCTGCGCGCACCTAATTTGTATATATATATATATATATATATATGAACCACACAGAGATATATACATACATAATATAATTTTTTATGTGGATTAACATGAACGAATCTACCTTAGCTTCTCCATTTCAGAACCGAGAATGTGTTTAGATCAAATCAGATTGAAAACCTAGCTTCTCCATTTCAGATCAAATCAGATTGAAACAAGCACATTCAAAACCCTAGCTCAATATGTATATGTATATCTGTATGTATTTCAAAATTTGTATATGTATCTATGTCTGTATGTGTGTGTGTGTATATATATGTGTATGTCAGTTTGATGTCTGATCTGAATGTGTATGTATATACTATATATGTATATGTATGTCAGTGTGTGTGTGTGTGTGTGTGTGTGAGAGAGAGAGAGAGAGAGAGAGAAGAGTGTACCAATTTAGAGATGGCTATGGCAATTCGTGAGCTTGGAGATATAGATCGTGGCCAGAGAGAGAGAGAGAGAACTTCGAGATACAAATCTGAGCTGAGAGAGATCATGATCGTGACCTTGCGATTTGTCTGATCTCAAATTTTCCATGGAATTCGTTTTTCAGAGGTGGGGATGGAAATCATTTTCCTCAAAAATGAGGAAAATATGGTCATGTGACCCATTTGTGGCAAAATATTCTATAGCAAATTTAAGCAATCAAACACCACAAAATGTGGAAAATTAGCGAGGAAAATGTTTTCCATGGAAAAAAATGCCTATCAACCACACCCTTATTGAATTTTTCTGTGTTAGATTTTTTTTTTATTTTTTTAATCCATAACTATATCTAATCATGAAGGACTACACTCGGAATTTACTTTTTCCTTTTTTTTTTCCTTTCATTAAATTCGTCAACCCAACTGTTTATTTGGTTTATGAATTTTAGCAACAGGAGTATAAAATATAAATTTAGTAAAAAGTCTCTCATTTTACACTTATTAAGTTTAAAGGACAAACAATTTTTTATTTTGGTCAAAACTCCATGACTAATGAAACTTAATCGGATCAAGTCCTTATGCTTACGTGAAATTTCACATTACTTGTTTAATTTTAACAAAAGTTGTGTGTAACATGTGGACTTTTCACAAAAAAAAAAAAAGAAAAAAAAAGCCCCACCGGTTGGACCTACAAAAAAAATTTATTTTAGAGAACATTTTACTAAAATTCCCTTTACAAAATAAAGCAACTTTTTTTTTTGGTTAGAATAAGAAAAATAGAGAAAAAAATGGGAATAAAAAATATGATGGAAATTGGACGAGAAATTTTTAGTTTTGAAGGCATTTTTTTCCTCTTGTCTACCAAGTAATGGTCATTTTATATTGATTAACAGGGACTTATAATTGAAAGAATACAAGCTTCTGTATCAACGGAGGGAAAGAGAATCATCTACCTTGGAGATGGAATTGGAGATTTCTGCCTGTTTGGTTGGAAAATTTATAAGTGTGTGCGAGCGTGCCAGGCAAGCAAATTGCCAATGTGTGTGAGTGATTATCCAAACTGCGCCTCACCAAGCAGATTGTGGTGACGTTCGATGCCTTAAACAGGACTTTAATTGTGTAAAGATAAACTTAATTGAAGTACTTCGAACTTATTCTTAAACAACTACTCCTAAGAGAAATAGTAAAGGAAAAACAATAGAATGAAGACTACTTGCATTAAATTAAGATAACTACAATCTAACCTTGAAGATGACTTCGAAGGTGTTCTACTCCTAAATCTAAGTATTTAAATAACAATACAGTGAGTGTATTGAGAAGTATATGTTGATGTTGATCGAAGGATCTCTTTCGAATACATAACCCTTCTATTTATAGAAATCGAGAGCCCTCAATAACTCTGTTTGAATACTCCCTCCCAATTTCAAACTGATAACTGCTCTGACACCTGTTATATTCTGGAAATGACACCTGTTCTGCAATTACTTCTTGATGAGCAACACGTGTCTCTAAACGGTTGACCATTTGGGCAACGTGAATCAGCAGTAACTGCTCACAACAGTTTCAGGGTCCACCTCTTTTGCCACATATACTCTTACGTGTCATTCCTATATTGGTTGAAAAGGCTGAACATCAGCTTTTACTGTTTCAACTTCACAGTTTTCCTTCACAAGCAACAGTTTCTGATGCATTGAAGAAGGAACACATTTATTAGCATGAATCCAATCTCTTCCTAATAAGGCATGATAACTAGGATTTGCATCTACTACAAAGAAAGCAGTTCTGGATTTGTTAGATCCTACTATGGTTTCAATAGGTATCACACCTTTGGTGTTTTTCTTATCACCAGTAAATCCTGATATCATAATGTGAGTTTGTATCAACTTTGCATTTTGTTTATTGATCTTTTTTAAGTATTCTGAGGAATAATGTTGACAGCAGCACCATTATCAACCAGTATCTTGTTTAAAAGGACACCATTTAAACAAGCCTTTATATATAATGGTTTAAGATGCTTAGTCATTTCTATTGATGGTTCTTCGAATGAATAAACAAAATTACAATCATTAAAAACAAACTCAGGAAGATTTACCTCAGAGACATCTTCAGTAGTAACTTCCATTTCCATTTCTTCATTTAATTGTTGAAATTCTGTTGCTTCGAATATCTTTGGTAACATGAATGTGGCAGTGTTGACTTCCATATGTTCTGGAAATGTGCCAAACTGAATAGGCATTTTCTCATCTTTGGTATTTTTCTTTTCGAGTTTCATTTCAGCATTTCCCAAGACCTGGGATTCTACCATTGTCATTGCTTCAATCCCATCATCAATACTCATTGCCTTTTCCAATTCTAATACTTTGGCTTTAACAATACTTTCTTCAGACATAATATCAGACTCAACCCTTGTATTTCGATCAAATCTGGGATTAGGCCTCAAAATATCACTGAACTCCCTTTTGATTTCATCTCCTAATTCTTGACTTTGAGTTTGCATTTTAGAAAATTCTTTCCACATTGTGAACTTCCTCTACAATCTCCTTTGTTGAGTCCTGTTTATCATAGGAACCATATTTTGGTTCTTTTCCTTGGGATGTTGCAGTACATGCCATGTGTTTTTCTCAACATGAGGAGGTTTGATCATCCTATTCTTGTTTTGAAAATTCTGTTGTTCCATCATATTTTTGACTCTATCATCTTGCAGAACAAACCAGTTTGGTACTCCTGATACCAATGCAGGTTCACATACTTGAGATGTCTCACCAATCTTTGGTGCTTTATTCAATGCTTTGATATCTATCTCAGCATGTGCCACATATGCTGGTACCAATTTTGATGGTACAAATTGACTTTGTCTCTCTCTCTGCATCCCATAATGTTTCTTTGGTGCGTGAGAAAAACCTGGCCTTATATATTGCAAGTTTCTTGATGGTCGAGCATAATTACTAGCATGAAAGTTTGTTGAAAAATTAGCTTTAAAAGGGGCCATTGACCTTGGACCATACCTTGCTGTCATAGGACCAGTATATGTTGAGGCTTGATAAATTGGTCCTCTAAACTGTCCTCTTCCAACATTCATGATTGGTTGAAAAGGAAGTTCACTAGAAATGTTTGCCTTCTTTTGCTCGAACAGAGGCTGCTTGTTTTTCTTGCCTATTTTAACCCCAACCCTTTCATCATAGATTTCAGCATACCTCTTGCCACAACCAATGCACATGTTTTTTTTGCATATTCTTGGTTGAAAACTGAAAACTCAGGATTTTTCTTTGTTATCTCTTCGACCCTTTTCATTTGGTCTTTTGACTTTGCAATTTCTCTATCCTTGATCAAAGTTTCGAGGGAAATGTCATGGACATTAATGGACACCTCTTGCACTGCTGGGAATGGATCTTCATCAACCCCCATCTGTTTCTCAGGGAACTTTAATTTTCCTTTCTTGATCAAATCTTGAATCCTGTCTCGAAAAATAGTACAATTATTAGTTGAATGGGTCCAAGAATTATGCCATTTGCAGTATTTCTTACCTTTTAATTCATCATTAGAAGGTAATTTTGTCCCATCAGACAATTTGATAATTTTTCCTTCTAGTAAATGATCAAATATCTCATCTAATTTATAAACATCAAATGAATATTTTTCAAATGATCCTTTAGATTTATATACTTCAGCAGAAACATTTTTCTTCACAAGACTCTTACATGTGAAAGGTTCTTTTCTTATTATTTCTGCAGCATCTATCTCATAATTAGGATCTTTATAATATGTTTTTATTGAAGAAGCATTTCTTTCACTTTCTTCTTCCAACAAAGCTTTATATCTAGAGACTCGAGCAGTTAACTCAACAAGATCTCTAAATTCTAAAGCATCGAATTTCTTTCTAAGTCTAAATTCAAGACCATTTTGAGCCAACTTAACAAATTTAGGTTCAGGCAAAATAATTTTACACTTTGTTCTGGCCCTTTTGAACCTATTTATGAATTGAGTGGCCTTCTCATCAGGCTTTTGACATAGTCTAGCCAAGTCAGCCATTGATACTTCTGGTTCTATTTGGAAGAATTGAGTATGGAAAGATTCTTCCATCTGTGCCCAATTATAGATCGAATTAGGGGCTAAATTAGTAAACCAAGTAAACGCAGTATCCGTTAATGAACTAGGAAACAAACGAAGCCTAAGATATTCATTATTTCCTGCATCAGCACACTGACTGATAAATTTTGCTATATGTTCGACCGTGGATTGACTTCCATCCCCAACAAACATAGTAAAGGTAGGAAATTTAAATCCCCTAGGGAATTCGATCCTATCGACCCAATCAGGATAAGGTTTCCTGTAAACTGGAGTTTGTACCCCCGAGCCATAGGTCCACAAACTTCATGAATTAAGTTAATCATATCATTTCTATCAACCATATTGAATGGTTGTTGATAACCTGGATGACCCAAGGGAGGATTCAATGGTGGTAATGGAGGTGGTTGAGGATTATTATCCAACCTCCTAAGATTTTCATTCCTTCGACCTACTCCTATTCCAATAGGGTCCGGTTCGAACGTAGGATTATTGTTTATTCTCCTATTCTGGCCTGCAGTGTTTTCTCTAGGCCTTGGTTCTTCGAAATTTACTGATTTATAAACATGATCTTGACTATTCACATGGTTCCCTTGCATCCCTTCGAATACTGGAAGATTATTATTAGGGACAGACATATAGAAACTCTCTTGTGAATTTGGCCTAAAAGGAGGCCCATTTACATGATTCATAAGATTTGGCTGAAATAAGCCATGAACATGACCTTTTACACTCTGTCGAATCATAGAAGGATTTCCACTTGGCACCATTACTGGTGAAAATTGTGGTAAACTATTGTTAAAAGAAGTGATCAAAACATTAACGTTCTGAATCATATTTCCTAAATGATCAAATATTGGTGTCAATTGACTCACCAAATCATGTTGATTTTCTGAACCAACATTCCCATGATTTGGAATTGAATTTAAATTTTCAATTCCTATTTCTGGGTTGTCATTGGTTACATGATTGCCAGTATTGCTGCTCTGAGGGTCTTGGTGTGAAGAACCACCAGTTTCAGCAATATTAACACCAACATTGGCATTATCAACAGACCTATTACTTCAAAGGTTTCTATTTGTCATCTTTTGACACTTGGGTCCCACCGGGCGTGCCAAAAATGTTTGGTTGGAAAATTTATAAGTGTGTGCGAGCGTGCCAGGCAAGCAAATTGCCAATGTGTGTGAGTGATTATCCAAACTGCGCCTCACCAAGCAGATTGTGGTGACGTTCGATGCCTTAAACAAGACTTTAATTGTGTAAAGATAAACTTAATTGAAGTATTTCGAACTTATTCTTAAACAACTACTCCTAAGAGAAATAGTAAAGGAAAAACAATAGAATGAAGACTACTTGCATTAAATTAAGATAACTACAATCTAACCTTGAAGATGACTTCGAAGGTGTTCTACTCCTAAATCTAAGTATTTAAATAACAATACAGTAAGTGTATTGAGAAGTATATGTTGATGTTGATCGAAGGATCTCTTTCGAATACATAACCCTTCTATTTATAGAAATCGAGAGCCCTCAATAACTCTGTTTGAATACTCCTTCCCAATTTCAAACTGATAACTGCTCTGACACCTGTTATATTCTGGAAATGACACCTGTTCTGCAATTACTTCTTGATGAGCAACACGTGTCTCTAAACGGTTGACCATTTGGGCAACGTGAATCAGCAGTAACTGCTCACAACAGTTTCAGGGTCCACCTCTTTTGCCACATATACTCTTACGTGTCATTCCTATATTGGTTGAATATTTTCATCACAAACACTGCCCAAGTTTAAAGCTCAAAGAAACAGACTATGTGAATCGTGATGCCAAGGAAGGACTATCCAATGTGGGACCTAATATGCAAAAATAGAGATCACATAAAGGCAGAGATTAATGATTGGAGTGATGGGGAAGAGCTAGAGAGTGTCCTTCTCCAACTTATTACAGCAATTTCTAGTGAGAGAAAATCTGCTGATCCTCAGTTGTTTTCAGTTGATTGCAACTTTCAGACCATCGTTCCTTTGTATGCCCATTAAGGCTTAGTTTGGCCTCTATTGTGGTGTTTCTTCTTTTTTAAAGCACAATTTCATGTTAATTCATTTGGTAACTAATTTATGAGCTATGCAAAAATCGAACTTAGGGCTTGTTTGGGGGAGCTTTTAAAAGCTCTAGAATATAGTGTTTAAAAGCTCAAGGTTGCTTTTTGGTTTCATGATGTCTTTTTAAAGAGTAGTGTGTCACTTGTATAACATTATTAAACAACTTAATAATAAATTTCATAAACTCCTTTTAAAAAACCACGTGAGGGCAAACTAAGCCTAAGCCATGTCTCAAGCTATCCATGTTACACATTAATGGCTAATGATATTTTTTTTGGGTTCTTCTATTTTTTATTATTATTATTATTATTATTATTATTATTATTATTATTATTATTATCTGGATATTGGATATTTTAATGAATGTGACATGATTGATCAAAGCTTGACCAACACTAAAGTTAACAGTTTGCTCCAACTTGTACCTGGAATGGAATGTAAATTATTCATGATTTTCTTAGAATGAGGCCACTAAATCATATTTTATGATAATGATGTTAAAAGTAGGACAAATTACACTTTAGTCTATTAAATTATAACGCGTTTTCAATTGGGTCCACAAATTTTTTTTTTTTTTTTTTTTTTTTTTTTTTTTTTTGTAATTGGGTCTTTGAACTTCAGAAATTCATTCAATCAAACTCAAATTCTGACACTGTTAGCTTAAACTATTAGAAATTGACACGTACGTTGCACGTAATGCTTACCTGTCACATGTTAGATTAAGACAAACAAGGGAGAATGTGAACAATGCAAAAGATTGCATTCAATCAGATACGAAATGGAGTTCAATCAAATTCGAAATCACATTCGACTAGATCCAAAATTGCATTCAATTATACCCAAAATCATATAATTTTTTAGCCATTCACAGTCTCCCGTGTTTGTCTTAACCTAACATGTGATAGGTAAGCATTACGTGCAACGTACGTAACAATTTCTAATAATTTAAGCTAACAGTATCAAAATTTGGGTTTGATTGAATGAATTTTTGAAGTTCATGGACCCAATTGCGAAAAAAAAAAGTTTATGGACCCAATTGAAAGCATGTGTATAGTTTAATGGACTAAAGTGTAATTTGGCCTTTATCATATAACATGAATAAAAAAAGCAAGTTGAACTAGTCATATAATAAGAACCATAAGTATTATAACAAGATTGTTTTACCTTAAAGATGTGTTAGTTTGTGCCCTCAAACCATTACTTTATGTATGAGACATTGACATTATAATATATGGATATCAGCTTTACATTTGATAATGTATGTTTCTTTCATGAGATGATTGTTGATCCTTAAGTAGCATAGTAAGTAATTCGTGTGTGTATGAGATACATACAAGTGAGATACGAATTACTATTCTTTAATACTTAGAATTTGTCACAGTGAATGATGAGACTGGATATCTCATCAGGTATACACTGTAGCATGATTAACTACCATTGGATGGAGTGATGAATCTCAATCACTAGAGTGTAGCTCTTAGTTAATATGCTAGTGCTTATAGTGCATTGACGGACCTGAGCTTTCCTATTGACACTTAAGGCTGTCAAACAGTCGATAGGAACTCATAACTTGTATAAGGTACGTGTTCTCAATCTTGAGACGATTATGAACATAGACTGTGGATATGACTGCTTTGACTTACCAATCAGTGAGGTCTATTGAAGATCAACACCTGGGTATCTTGGGTATGTCATGTTCATAGGATTGTAAACATATATTGTCAAGATAGAATCTACCCCCTGATTTAGAGTAAGCATTCCCTTGAGAATGTCACCAAGTTGATTACTGAGAACTGCAGTCTTGTTGATAAGTAGTTATCAACATGTTTGGTAATCATGAGTGGTGAATGAGACTCAAGGAATACAAGAAGTAATCATGATTCAGATTGACAGGAACAGTTATCCGACTACCTGAATATGATTATGAATGCTGACGGTAGAGGGACATTAGTACACCATACAAGTCTAGTTATTGCTTCGAATATGTTCTTTTGCGTTGGAGTTCAGTTATCGTTTTATAGTGGAGTAAACGTTAACTGATCAGTTGGTTAATTTGCTAATCAAAGAGTTTGGTCATGAGAATTAACAAAATGATCTGAGCCAACAATAAAGAGCCTAGGAGGTTCCACTCTTAGCTCCGCTAAGATGTTTGGAAATGCATAAAAGGATCATGTCAAGACAAGTTCGATCGATCAAAGCAGTCTCGATCGATTGAAGTCTAGACATGTTGGATCGATTGAAAGTGGTTCGATCGGTCGAAGGTTAAAGTCGATTTTGGAAATCTATAAATAGGGTAGCTGCGTACAGGGTTTGATGATCGTCATTTTTCCTATACAAAAACTGCAGAACCTGTTTAGGGCTTCCCAAACCTTCCTATCCTCCTTCCTCCTTGTTAGAGATCCCACCATCTCTAGTCTCTCTGGGAAGAATCCACAGGAGTCATAAGGGTAAAGATAACCTAGTGGAGGCTGCTGCATCACCAAGGTTGAAGATTTCAGAATTGGGTTCAAGACATGAGGTATATTTCTTCTCCCTCTTGTTAGTACGCATCTATAGAATTAACGGGTAGTAGATCCTGGGCTACCAATAAATTTTTGTAACTTAACCTTTTTCGCTGCGTGTTTAAATATAATTTTAAACATGTTTTTCGTTCAATTGGTATCAGAGCCATGCTTGTTTGGATCTATAGATGCATTTTGAAACACTAGTTTTTATTTGCATGTTGATTTTAGGACTGTTTTCAGAACTGCATCGTCACAGATCTGTTTCTGCAGTGTTATCGCAGCAGAATACAAATCTGTGATATATGATGAATTCGATTTTGATCGATCAAATCTTGTCTATTCTCAAGCGATCGAACTATTTTCAATCGATCGAACGTTGGTTATGTTTGATCGATCGAATGGTGTTCGATCGATCGAGATTGATTCTCTGTCCAGCCTTTCTTTTCACAGTTTTAAATGTTTTAAAATTATTTACTTTAATTTTAAATTATTCTGTAAAAATTTTCAAACTTTTCTGTGAAATTGAAAGTTCAATCGATTGAACTACTTCAATCGATCGAAGATTCGATCGATCGAAGTGTGACAGAGAAGTTAGATGCTGTTTCAAGTTCTAATTCAGTACGTAAAGAGTTTATGTACTGTGTGAATCAATTAGGGTTTCAATAGTTACATTTATTTGTTACATATATGCGTGGATGTGTATACGACTAACCCTTTTGCAGCAAGCTTAGTCCGCTATCTCCCATGGCATCAAGACTTTTAAATTTTGTATTTAATTGTTTGAGATTGGTGTATATTATGTTTTTATTATTGATTTAGTTTTAAAGCATATGTAAAGGGCGCTGCGACTTTAATCCTACGAAAAGGAAAGTCGCACCGGTTTCCCTAGCCTTTAATTTTGTTGTTGCTATTTCTTTTTCTAGATAAATTGTAAGTTTCGAGAGAAGCATAGGACCAATGGAATAGAATTAGAAAATCCATGAAGATGGAGGAGCAAGCCGTTGTCTATGAAGATGGAGCCGGAGGCAATCATACCAAGTAGGAGGTTCTATGGAGATAGAGTCATGGGAGATAGAGGCATCATTTGGATGTCTTTATTTCATTTTAGTTTTTTGTTTTTATATGCTTGATTGTGATTGGAGTATTAAATATGTTGTTACTGCATGCAGTATAAAAACAAGTTTTCTAAAATAAAATTCAAAAACTGTTTTCAGCGCATTAATAAACATTGGATGTTTATGGGTAATGTGTGGAAACAATTTTTTTTTTCTAAAAGCAAAATCCTTAAATTATTAAATCTAGTGGGAGATGGTCATAATTATAACACCCACGATCTTCCATTAATGGTTCACTGTAAGATGAGTAGTGCATTCTGTGTCACCTCGCCAGGGGTGATCATTCCATACAGAGGAGGGTACACTGCTTATTGGCTACTAGATGTGAACTTCCTATGGATAGGATCAATCAGACGTGTTAGAGGGTGACCACCACACGGAAGCACTACTTGAGACGGTTGTTATTGGATCCTAGTTAATGGTGCACACTAGCTAAGCCATGGATAAGGGATCCCACACGGGGCATTATTCAGAAACTTAGAGATCAAATAGGTTTGGGATTCATGAATTGTTTTGCAAGAGTTGCATAGCGGATAAGTCATGATAAATCGAAAGATCGAACATTGACCACCATACGGAGTCTTTATTCTTTCGTTTCGATATTCCGGCGACTTTGTTTTAAAATAAAAGTTTTAAGGATTCTTTTATTTCAAAATGTCAAAATTCTGATATCCATATTATTTTGTTTTGATTTTTTCAGTAAATCATCATATCTGGATCAGCATTTAGTCCACTTGCCACCATACTTACACAAAACAAGTTAACTGGAAATGACTACACTGAATGGAAACAAAACCTTGACATCGTGTTAACTACGGAGGATCACATATATGTCCTCACCACCCCATGCCCCGAAGAACCCGCGGCAAATGATTCAACAGATGCCAGACGCGAGTTCGATAAATGGAAAAAGTCGAATGGGATAGCTCGTTGTTACATATTGGCTTCTATGGCTAATGTGTTACAACACGAATACCAGTTGAACAATTCCGCCAGTGACATTATCGAATCCCTGAAAAAGATGTTTGGGAAGCATGGCAGGCCTGCCAGGCAGGTAGCTATGCAGAAGATAATGAGTGCTAAGATGTCGGGACTCCAGTCAAAGAACATGTTTTGAAAATGACTGGTTATTTGAACGAGCTGGAGACCCTAGGTGCCAACATCGATGCACAGACCCAAGTTGATATGATCCTCAATATGCTATCACCGTCATTCGCTTAATTTAAACTAAATTATAATATGAATAAAATGGATTTTTCAATGAGCGAATTGATGAGTTCTCTTTTGGCGGCAGAAGGGGTGATCAAGCCTGGGGGCAACGTTCTGAACGTTGAGAAAAGTTCTTCTGTAATAACCTGCATTTTCATTTATTTGCATTGTCATATTTAATATACATTGTCTGCTTTTATTTTAATTACCATTCTCATTGTTAAATCTGGTTATTTGTTTTATTTCATATGGGAATTTTTGGGGCCAGACTGCAATTATATAAACTTTAGTGACACCTGTGTTGAATTTCAAATCTGTATTTCAAAACGGTAAAAATAATTTCTTTTGACTCAAACAGTATTTTTATAAAACCGGGAAATCATTTCTTACATTAAAGTGAATTTTCTGTATTTTTGTGACGAACACCGCGCCACGAAAATACCAGTTTATGTTTAAAACTGTCTGCGCCACGTTAAAATTTCACAGATTTTGAAATGACGTAAAGTTGAGATGATGTGTGCTTTATTGCCATTTATGGCAAGTAATCATTTGGAGAAGTTTTGTTTGGGTATGTTTGATCGGCGACGAATAGTTGCTGTTTAAAGTCCTAAATATACGCTTTGTTAGCCCATTTCATGTAGTTATTAGTTGTTTTTTTAATAAGCATTCTATATTTTGTAGGTTTTGGAGCTTTAATATGAAAATGCACAAAAATCCAATGATTAGTGGCTTTGGAAGTCATTCTGGGCTCAAAAGATGATTCCGGTGAAAGATGAATGCAGTAGCAGCCTCGGAAAATTGCATTTTTGACAAGTAATACTTCAGATTTGAGAAATTTCTCCAGAGATATAAAATGTAGATCTTCGAGTTACGGACGCGTGGCCGCAAACGGTGAGTCAATCCGAGGTCCGAGTCAATAGTTATCGCAATTCTACGAAAGTCGCGCAGAGTAGCGAAAAATCTGAGAAAATTCTGGAAAATGCCCAGGTCGCTAGAGCGACCCGCGCGAGCGACCCTTTGAAAAATTCAAAGTTGCATATTTCGAGGCCCTGAAGAGCCCTGTGCGATCCGAATTGGTTGAATACGTCCAGAAACGTAAAAACAGCTGTTTTAGTGCGAATTGACTTAGGAAAGCTTCCTAAATCCTTCCAAACTCTATATAAATCCTATTCTAAATCAAATTTAGATATACAAATCATTACACACTAATATGCACTTCAATATACAGCCATAATAGACAATTTTTCAGCCATTGAAGAAAGAAAAGCAAGGAGAAGAAGAAGAAGACCAAGGATTCTCATGGCCTCCTCCATCAACCTCTTACTGTTCATCAATTCTATGGCCGCTTAAACCTAGATCTAGGGTTTCAATGAAACCCTAGCCATGTAATAGGGTTTTATTTATGTTTTTATTTTAGTTTTATTATGTATGGATGACAGTTACATGTTTAGAGGATTTTTATAAATAAATCGTACTTCTATTGATTAAATCATTACTTTCAAAGTTTATTCTTGTCTTAGATCTATTTTGACTGTGATGTGCTCAATGATCTATATTTGCTGTGCTTGTATGGATTGTTTACATGTAATGGTGCTTTATTGAATTGTGCTATCAAGTATCCGAATAGTCCATGCCTAGGTTAGATGAATTATGTCACAACCCTAGTTTAGTGTGGGATAATTCGTGCTAACCGAAGATGGATTATGTTGGTGCTTGAACCATAGTTATTTTCTTGACGGAAAAATTGGGCTTGTAGCTACAATTCCCCATTATCATCCAACTTAATAAGCTAAAGTAATTCGTAAATACCCTTATTATGAAGCTAGTGGTGGATTTGCAATCCTAGGTTCCTTTAAACATATTCATTAAAAACAACTATTTTAATCGCTTTCATAATTTAGATTTATTTTTATGTTCTTTGTTTAATTCCAATTAAAATTCAAAATCCGTTTTTCTTAACTAACTAAATTAGGTTTTAAAAATTAAACTGTGTAGTATTCAATCTCTGTGGGTTCGACCTTTACTTCCACACTGCAAATCTTTTGAAAGTAAAGCATAAGTTAAGCATACTTTTATATCTTGATTCTGACAACATCAATGCTCCTAAATTGTGTGCCAACTTGGTACCTTAAGTTGTTTTCCCAAACATAATAAGTGATTCCTAGATACTTGAGCTACGCTTTGTTTGCCCATACCTTGTTATTGTGTGTTATGCTTGTGCCAAAAGCTGGATTTGCCAAACACCTCTACTACTTGACCCCTATACACCTATACTGACCCTTAGCTAATCTGATGGGTTAATATTAGTGTATATACGTATGGATGTATGCTGATAATTATGAGGATCAGAGGGTTTGTTAAACCAATTGAGTGGATTAAGTGACCTTAAGTAATGCTTGGGCACCAAGTTCTTCTCAAAGAGCTTATATATATAAACTTACATATTCTCTAAAGATCACACTTTCTGCACTTTGTATTTACAACTAAATTAGGGAGAGTTCAGAGAGTTTAGAAAGAGAGTAACACAGAGAGTTGGAACAGAAATTATAGAGAGAGAGAACTCAATCACCATAGCCAAGCTTGTGGTGGAATTTCTATATCTTATCTCTTTCTCAACAATTACTTCAATCACAATCTCAGTGAGTATTTTAAACTCACTCTTAAATGTAATTCATGCTTAGTTACTACTTGGGTGTATGAAATTGTTAATCACCATTGTTGATCTTACGTTTGAAAACTCCATAGCTTGAAATCAAGATTTTTCAAACTCAACCAAAATCCGTTTTCTTAGATAAATATGATAGATTACATGTTGTAGATGCCATGTTTAAAGTTTTAGAACTTAATTTGTTCATATGAAAAAGTATATAAGAAATTAAGTTTTGTCATCTTTTAATATTTCATTAAATTCTAGAGTTATAGTTTAATTCATGTAAAATTGATTATGGATTCATAATCCTTGTGAAAAACCGAAGAGATCCATATATTACATGTCCTATTTACTTCCGGAATTGAAAATGGGTCAAAATGGACCCTTAAACTGAAAATAGAGCAGTTTTGACGAAGCAGATGAAGACACTGCTGAAATTCGCGCGCGCGATCGCACGAGCGAGGGTCGCGCGAGCGGACCGCGCAAGCGACCCCTCGCGCGAGGTTGCTGGTTTCAGGCTGACAGAAAATGTTTTAATAAGAAAAACAAAAATTGGGTAAATCGCGCGAGCGGACTGCGCGAACGATTCGCGCGAGCGACCCACGCGCGCGATCTCCCTGTATTCTGGCAGTTGGAAAAGTTTTAATAAGAAAAGGAAAAATGAGCAGATCGCGCGAGCGGCCCGCGCGAGCGACCCCTCGAGCGAGCGGCCCGCGCGCGCGACCTCGGACAGTTTCTGGTTTTTGCTTATTTTATGATAAGGAACTGTTTGGGTGATGTTTTATGAAATTCTAAGGCTCTGTTTGGAAAATGTACTAAATCAGAATCCTATTTGGGTATGTTTGGACGATTAAAACGTTATATTACGACTTATCAATCCCCGTACGTGTAGACACCCCGATTTTGACCAAACGTCAAATCCAGAGATTGGTTACCTCTTAAGACCGATGATGATGATGACCGGTAAAATTCGAAGATTTTCCAGAAGATTCAAATTCTTCAAAGATTCTTCAAAACAAAGTTCAAAAGTCAAAGTAAAAGAGAGAGAGGGAAATTGGGTACTCGGGGAAAAACCCGAACGTTGAAGAACATGTGAAAAAATCAGTCTAAAAATATATATATATATATATATATATAAAAATGAATTCAAAAAAAGAGATGAGTATAAAAGAAGTTTTCAAAAGAAGAAGAAGAAGAAGAAAAAGAAAGAAAAGGGAAAGAAATAAATAAAATGATAGTATATACCATATATATGGGTGTATCTTAATAAAGTACATTACAAATATAAGTACATTAGTATGTACTTTGTTAATAATTAAGATTGTGGTAATATATATTTTGAAAATTAAAAAGAGGGCAAAATTCTGTTAGCCCCGGCACGCGGGAAAGCCGGCGGCACTCACTGAGTGTCGCGCCGGCACTCACTGAGTACCGCCCGACATTCAGTGAATGCCGCCAGAAGCCATCGAGTGCCGCGAGCTGTAACAGATTGCTTTTCTCACATGTTCTAGAAGAAAACTTTGCACATGGGTTTTCACCCGAATTTACACATCTAACCTTGAATTGGTGGTCTATATAAACAAACTTTCATCTTCATTTTGGGACACACATATAGTTGAATTAAGAGAGAGAAATACAAGAGTTATATACATACATTAGAGAGAATTGAGAGAAAGAAGAGAGAGTTTTCTTGAAGAAATTTGAAGAATTGAAGAAGAATTTGAGGATTGTTGGAAGAGCTTCACAAGAGATAGAAGAATTCTTTGAGGTCATAGAGGTAACCTCTCATTCTTTTGTAGAATTAGGAGAACTCAATCACAAGTTCATAGTTCTAGGAAATTTTACACATTTTCAAAACCTCTCTTCCTACCCCATTTCATCACACACCACTTAGAACTTGTGATTGAATTTAATAATGTTTTATTAATTTGGATCCAAAAGAGAGCTTTGGATTTAAGATAAAAGAGTTTTTGGACTTGAAATTTTCAAATAGCCTTTGATTTCCTTTCTTTTATATATATTCTTCTCAAGAGATCTATGAGATCTTCAATATCTTATTAGGTTTCTTTGAGTTTGATCCTCTAATTCCCTATGATCTTATGATTTATATGAGGATTAAAGTGAATCATGATCATCTCTACATGTAGTTTGCTGAAATTAAGTCTTAACTCATGGTTTGAAATCTCCTTACTAAAAAATCTTATGGAATTCATGCTATATTCCTGTAATGACCCGGAAATTAGAACGACTTTTAAAAAAAAAATACATATATTATTTTCGCCAAAGAAAAATACCAGATTTGAGATTTTGCAGTAAAAATTTTACCTGTGTGTGTGCGTGGTTGTGTGAGTGACCACATGGGATAATCTCCCATGTGTTAACTTGGAGACCAAACAAATATAAGTGCTCAGTGTGTGCGTGTGTGACGTGAGTGTGTGTTAGTGTGTGTGTGTGGGGACCAAGTAATCTAAGGTTATATATACACTACACCTACCCCACCCCCTACCTCATAACTCTCTTAGTTCTCTCAACTCTCCATACTGTCTCTCTCTCTCTCGGATCAATACACACACACACATATAAGTTCTTATATACACACACAAGCTTACATATTTTCTAGGAGATTCAATTCTAGCTTGGTCTATTGATTGGAATTCAATTGGGTAAGTTTCCAATTATGAATTTATGATTTCAGTTTGTTTTCAGCACTGTTGTTATAGATATATATATATAGAATTCACATATTTATATTTATATATATATATTGTTTAAGGGTCTGAAAATAGCGAGCAGAAAAACAGTAACAGAAACTTAATTTCTGTATATCAAATGAAAGATATTGACCCCAAGGGGCCATGTTTCAAGTTTCGTGCGATAATTTATAACGGTCGCGACGAACGAATCATTTGAAGTTTCAAAAACTAAAACTTTTATTTTCTATATAGAGGTGTACCGACATCGGATTTGATCGCGGTTTCAAGCGTAGAACTTATAATTCTGTTAATTACAGTCTGAAATAGTGAAGTTACAATCTTTGGATATTTTTATATAGTCTCTATATTTTGATGTATTTACAGAATTACCCCTAAACTTTAAAAAAAAATGGTATTGTGGTCACTATGTAATTTTGTAAAAGTATTATAAATCATTTATATTTTCTGCAATGATATTATTTGTTAATAAAAATTGTTTTATAATTTTGTTAATTAAAAACTATAGAATAGTAATATTATTTTGCTATTTATCATCAATCGATTTAAATAAAGATTTAATCATTCTAAATAGTTGTTATATTATATTTCTGTAAATATGGAAAAATTACAAAATATAGATATATATATTATTATGGCAGGGTACAACTGTTAAAAATTAGTTTCAAATTTAAAGTCTCATATTTGGGCATAGAACAATCTTATTATAACTAATTTAAAATTAGTGTTTTAACTTTCAAAAAAATTCAGAACTAATTATCTATAACTCAGAAAAATACGCCGACGATTCTTATAATCTTAAAATAATGTCTAATATTATACTTAAAAGTTTGGAGACAATCCGATGCCGTTTAAAATACAGCTTAATTGTGGAGCCCACGTTTATATAGGAAACCCCACTTTTGAGATAGAAATTGCCCGAACTCCAAATTGAGCATAGTCAGTGGCGTTGGACTCAGAATAGTATAAATACATCAATAGTGAAGTTTTTAATATAATTTTAGCAAATTACCAAAATACCCCTAGGAAAACTTTGATTATTGTTTACCCCTACACTTATACCTATTGCTTATATGTTTAGCTCTTTTATCCCTGTTAATGTAGGAACTATCTCATCATCAAATCCCTAAGTTATCAAGGTGAGTGATTCATATTCCTATTACTGATTCTACTCCTCTCGAGTGAATCTGATTCTATCTTCGATTGTTAATATTATGTAACTGTTATTATTCAATTGGGAACATTGTCGTTTGGTTCCACTGAAACAGGTTTATGCTCATTGTATGTCAGAACCCAGACTTTCTATGTTATCATACGATACATTCAGTTATCCATGTACCTTGTTATCCAGATTTTATATGCCATTCGATCAATTATTCATTGTCAATTACCACTACAACAAATTATAAAGTATAGCCTATGTATGCGATGAATTGAGCCCGACTGTAGGGTTGCCTTTGATCATTGTGCGATGTAATAAAAGAATGTGTGCGTGAGTGGGTAGTTGGTAATTTGACATTCATATCAATTTGTTTCAATTCAATATCATTGACTTCTCATTTATTCCGTATTTCATATCGATAATGTTGATTCTCTTTTACTTCGTATTCATTATATAAATGTCATTGCAATTGATATATCTTTTTCAAGTATAAACAATTCCTTTTGAGATCTTTTAAACAGGTTATGTTCATTCACTGAGCCTTACGCTCACACTCTCCAAATTGTTTTAAAAACCCTTTCAGATGACAAGGACATGCCCTATGCTGATCCAAATGAGGAACATGAGATAGCTATAGAAGGAGAGGACCCTCTTCTAGATGCCCTTGAAGGATCCCTATTTTAGAAAGTCCCCTTATTGTATTTTAAGCATTCCTAGAATAAATTCCTTGCTAGTACTGTATTTGAAGGCGTTGTAAGCCTAGAACTCTGTCTGTAAACTTATTAAGTATGGTTTTGTGGTTCTACTAACCTCAATTTAATATATTAAATAAATGTTTGTATGCTTCTGCTAGACTCTGTACAGGTTAAAGATGACCCACAAGGTCGGTCCCGCACTCAAAATCCACGGATGGATTTTGGGGTCGTGACAATTCCATAGAGGTTTATGTAGTTGGGATTTCATTTTGTCTCCAAGGACCATTAACTTGGTAGTAGAAATAGTAATATGACCCCATATTCTTCAAGGACCATACATTTGAGAGAAGAATTGAATGTAGATTTTCATTTAAAATAAGTAGGACCTTAAGATTCTCTTGATAGATCTCCAATTATGTGATCTATGATAGGAATCCATCAAGGTTAAATCTAGGGGTTTCTCCATATTTCATCATTTGTCTCATTAATCATAATCAAACTTGATTCTAGTCCTTTCTAGGATCATGGATCAAGTTGGTTTTAAACTATGAACATCAACTTAACAAAGGTGCAGTGAATCCATAAACCAATTGTGATCAAAGATTTTCTATAGAGTCATGATTCATTGGAAATGGATGAGACCAATTGGAGGGTGTTCATAACCCATCTAAGTACCTCTGTGATTTTTGTTTTGATGAAATTCCATGCCTAAGATGGTTTGGTCTTATGATTTCAAAACATGCAACTCTCTGTCCAAAATTTCAGAACAGCAAATCCATTTTGAAATTCATAAATCAGAACCTTAATGGAGTTTCTCGGGTCTCTAATAATTTTTTCTAAGTACCTTAATGTGTTAGGGAGATACCCTAAAACGATCTAAGTGTTTCTCATTCATTTACTATTTTTAGAAAATCGTACAAGATCTCTGAACAGAGAGTTGCAGATTTCTGAGTGATGTCTAGTGTTTTCCATATTCCTAGAGATCTAACCGTTCAAACCTTGATTTTCTTTTTGGGTTATAAACTAGACTCACAGAGGCATATCATATCCAAAATTCATTAAGATCCAACCGTTGGAAGTATGGTTTTTCTATTTTTTAAGATTTGGTCTGCTCTCTGTAATTCACAAAAAACTGCTACTGTTTTTGTCTAATCTTATTTATTTCAACTCAAATGGTCTCCTAATATCTTGGGACCCAAATCATATTTTGAATAATGATAATTTAGCTTAAATCTAGAGGCTAAGTGATCCAAATTAGTGAATAAATCCATGTTTTATTCTTGTTCACATTCATTCATTCATGTACATTAATGCTTATGACTAGAACTAGCTATTGGATAAAATTGGATTTCATGCTTGCTAGATCTAAGCTAGAGAATTAGGATTGATTGTTTTGATATCATATTATTATGTGAATAATGTGGACTAATCTTTGTTTTGTAGCGCATTTGAGGTACAATTTCTCATCTCTTCTCTAGTTTATTCCATTTGTTGATTTCATTGATTTTCGACTCCATACGCGACACCTTAGACTAGGTCTTGCCTTACGTGTTTATATATGTTAGAGACCTCTTTTTAGGTTTATTTTATATGTATGTATTGCACGTTTAAATTCGCGGCTGGATCCCGGGTAAGTTTCCTAGTTCCCATTTGCACATCATCTCGCTTGCTATTTGCACTATGTGGCTTATGAATGATATTTTATTATTAGCAATCTTGCACCCCTTTTTTAACATGCTTGTGTAATGTATTATTTATATGTATGTATTAGTTGAGGGCATACTTAGATTAATAATTCGATTAAAAGGATGATGAGTAGAGGCCTATCACGAGATAGGATGAAATGGGGTGTTTTAGTCCGTCGGGCTCCTTCTCCTTTCATTTCATAATCCCCGGACCCAGATTATCTTTGGTTTCGCAAAAGATCAGTTTGCTTTCAAAATGATTTCTTAATTTCCCTTTAAAAATTAAGTGGCAACTCGTCCTTTAATTTGAAATTCGAAAAATGTTTTAAAAGTGGGCCCAAATGCCGATATCCACAGTACGCACGCTGTTTCTATATTTCAGTGATTTACTTTATGTTTAAAGTTTCATGACATACATGTGGAGTCAGTTGTACATGCATGGTGAGTGTGAATGTTGGTCAGTATGGAAAAGAATAATGGTCAGTGTGGCATAGTGAGTGTGGTTGAGATTGTGTTGTGGACACTCCCTGGTAAGTGAGTACTAAAGAGTGTTGTGATTGAGATTGCGGTGAGAGTGTCTTTGAAATGTGACGGTGACAAAACTGGACACTCCCTGACGACTATGGTAGCGTCAAAGTGTGTGAAGCCGAACTTGGACATTCCTTGGCACCCATGGTAGTGCTAAAGTGTGGCCTACGGACACTCCCTGATACTCGAGTCTGGATACTACGTGTGTCACGCCCCGACGTAGCATAAATATGGAAAGCATTTAATTTCCTTTATGGACCCGTAGGTCGCGACAGTTTGAAGGATCGATTCCGTCCCAAACGTCAAACAACAAAACATAATAATCAGAGCAGAGCAATCAAGGCTTATAAAATTTTTCTAACTTAATAAATATTACAGCACGGGTCATCTAAAGGCACAGACCGCCTTGAAACAAAATAATAAATTAATGTCTATTACAGTCATCCTTATTACAAACCAGTTCATAACTTAAAACATATAACTTAAAAAATGCAATGACAATAACAGCTTCTCTTCTAAAGGCAGCCGTTCTCAATTTGCGTAGTCATAAGGCTCAGCATAGTCGTAACCTGAAAAGCCTAGACATGAATGTCCAGGACGCATCAACGCCGTCAGCTTCAAGAAGCTGGTGAGTATTAAAATCATAACTTTAAATGTAACACATGCCTATTTACAAATTTTCTCTTTTAAGTTTTGTAAAATCAATGGTTTCACCATAGAAAGAAATTCACTTATAAAACAACGGGGAAAGTATTTAAAAGTCGTTCATTCATGAAAACATATGATCGTGTATGAGACAATGCACCACACTCATCTTATCGACTCTTTTCTCTCGACAGACACAACAACCCACTATCTCACTCCAGTATCTTTGAAACACTAAGGTAGCCACACTTTAGCAACGGGGTGCCAGGGAATGTCCAGTTTGCCTAACACTTTGGTCCGGGGTAACAGGGAGTGTCCAATGCCTCACACTTTGAATACCTAAACCGCCATGCAAATACCGGAGGAACCCTCACGCAGTATCCAGACTCGGGTATCAGGGAGTGTCCGTAGGCCACACTTTAGCACTACCATGGGTGCCAGGGAATGTCCAAGGTCGACGTCACACACTTTAACGCTACCATGGGCGTCAGGGAGTGTCCAGTTTTGCCACCGTCGCATTTCAAAGACACTCTCACCGCAATCCCAACACGTCACACTTTGGTACACAAAAACCAGGGAGTGTCCACCACACAATCTCAATCTCAATCTCAACTCAAACTCTTTCCCACACTGACCATTACTCTTTCCACACTGACTGACACCCACATGCATGTACCACTGACTCCACATGTATGTCATGAACCTTAAACATAAAAAGGATTTGCTGAATTAAAGGAACAACGTACGCACGGGGATTTATAAGCCGCAATACATTGTTTTGATCATCTAAACATAATCCAATAGAATTTTGATTTAATAATTTTCGCAAACAGAACCTTAACAGTCCTTAAAAGTTGGACCAAACAGTCCCTTAACAGAAACAGACAAAACCAGAAGCTGCCAGAAGTCGCGCGCGCGGGCTGGTTGCGCGACGAGTCGCTCGCGCGGGCCGCTCGCGCGACCTACCTAATTTTCCTTTTTAATATATACTTCTCTGTCTGCCTGGGGACGCAAGGATCGCGCGCGCGAATCGCTCGCGCAAGGGGTCGCTCGCGCGGTCCGCTCGCGCGATCGCGGGCGCGAGATGAAGCAGAGGCTTCGTCTTCCTCGCAGAAACTACTCTGTTTCAGATTTCAGGGGTCTTTTTGACCCATTTCCAATTCCGGAAGTTACTAGGCCTTATTATATATGAATCTCTTTGTTTTTCAACAAGGATTAAGAATCTATGATTAATTCTACATGATTCAATCTATAACTCTTGAATTTTATGAAAGATTAAAAGTTGTCAAAACTTAGTTTCTTATATACTTTCTCATGTGATCAAAGTAGACTCTAAAACTTCAAACATGGCAAATATGATATATAATCTTTCATATTTCATTCTAAAAACAGATTTTGATTGAGTTTGGAAATTCATGGTTTTCAAGCTATGAAATTCATACGTATAATTAACAATGGAGATTTCTCAAACAAGCCATATAATCAGAAATTGGCCTATGTATTACAAGTCAAGTGAGTTAGAAATACTCACTGAGATGTAGATAGAAGAAATTGTTTGAGAAAGAAACCCAATAAGAAATCCAAATGATCTCCAAGCTATTGGCTATGGAGAGAAGAGTTCTTCTTTCTAAAATTTCTGTCTATAGGAAGCTCTCACTAACTCTCTGTGTTTGAACTTGTGCAGAATGAAGATGTGTGTTATGTGAGCTCTATGTGTGTTTATATAGACCATAGGAACTTGGAGGCCAAGAAATTTTATGAACTTACTTAACAAACTTAATTGGGTTTTACAAATCCTTGATTACTAACTTTCAGTTAATAAAACTACAGGTGTGTGTGTGATATATATAATTACACAGATTCACATACATATATACTGTCTCAAGTACTGAAGGGGCAATATAGGCTAGTAGGGGTCAAACCCAAAGTGTTTGGCAATCCAAGCTTTTGGCACAAAATAACACACACATGGATTTGTTTGCCAAACAAGGCCTTATCCAATGATTGGTTTCCATAAATGGAAAATAAAGTGTATGTCAAATCTTGCTTTACATCACTTCCACAATCTGTGGAAGTTTAGCACAGTGCGGACAATTTTAGAAGTAAACTGGTATTTTTGGGGTGCGGCGATAACCACAAAAATACGGAAAATTCATTTTAACGTAAGAATCGATTCCCTGGTTTTATAGAAGTACTGATTGAGTTAAGAAAACTATTTTCACCGTTTTGAAAAACAGTTTTGAAATCCCACACAGGTATTACTAATTTTGTAAAATTGCAGTTTGGCCCCAATAAGAATTTCAAATATGAAATCAAGCAAGAAATAAATTCTACACATAAGAAATGTAATTAAAATAAAATCAGACATTGAAATTTGATTTTAACTATGACAATGCAATTAAATGTTTATGAATTTTCAGGTTATTACATCCTTCCTCCCTTAAACATGATTTTGTCGCCGAAATCAAGACTTAACTAGTCCAGAAACAACTCCGTGTACTTCTCCCTCATCTCAGCTTCAACTTCCCACGAGGCTTCGTTCTCGTCATGGCGATTCCACTGAACCTTCACCAACGGAATTTCCTTATTCCTCAACTTCTTGATACTCTGATCTAGAATCTTCACGGGTCTCTCCTTGTAAGAAACGTTATGACTCGTCTCAATATCGTCATAACTAACCACGTGCGAGGGGTCGCGTATGTACTTTCTCAGCATACTCACGTGAAACACGTTGTGAACCCCAGACATCTTCGGTGGTAGCGCCAGTCGATAAGCTACTTTCCCGACACGATCCAAAATCTCAAAAGGTCCGATGAATCTCGGAGCTAGTTTCCCTCTCTTGAGACCGAAGCGTACTACTCCTCGGGTCGGTGAAACCTTAAGGAGTACGTGATCCCCAACACTAAATTCCAAATTTTTTCGGCGTCGATCGGCATAACTCTTGTACCTGCTTTGAGCTGTTCTCATCCTTTCCTTGACCAAGGAAATCTTTTCGTTGGTTTCTCTAACCAAATCTGGTCCCAACAATTCTGTATCTCCGACTTCTGCCCAGCATAACAGAGAACGACATGGTCGTCCGTACAATGCTTCGAACGGAGCCATCCCGATACTCGTGTGATAACTATTGTTATAGGCAAATTCAACCAAAGGCAAGTGTGTCTCCCAAGATTCTTCAAAATCAATAACACAAGCCCTAAGCATATCCTCTATGATCTGATTAACACGCTCAGTTTGCCCATCTATCTGAGGGTGAAAAGCAGTGCTCATCTTGAGCGAGGTTCCCATAGCTTCTTGCAGACTTTCCCAAAATCCAGAAGTAAAACACGCGTCACGGTCTGACACTATCGACACAGGTGCACCGTGAATTCGCACAACTTATTGTATGTACATCCGACTCATCTTCTCTACCGGGTATGTCATACTATAAGCAATGAAATGAGCGGATTTTGTCAATCGATCCACAATTACCCAAATAGCGTCATGATTCTGCTGTGATCGGGGCAATCCTACTACAAAATCCATCGTGATGTGCTCCCACTTCCAACCAGGAATAGGTAGCGGTTCCAACAATCCCGCGGGTCTCTGGTGTTCAGCTTTGACTTGCTGACATGTCAAACACTTAGATACAAATTCGGCCACATCCTTCTTCATACCTTTCCACCAGAAGTTTCTCTTCAAGTCTTTGTACATCTTGGTTCCTCCCGGGTGAACTGTATATCTTGACTTATGTGCTTCTTCCAGAATATCATTTCTCAAGTCTCCACAATCTGATACACATAATCTGTCTCTGCATCGATACCCTTCGTCGATTCCTACCTTCCATTCTGTCGGGTCTTTCTCTGACATCTTCACGAACCATGTCTGGAACTTTTCATCTTCTTTCTGAGCTCCAAAAATGCGATCGATAAGAACAGGCTGTAGGATAAGACATCCAAAAAGTTGTCCTTCTCTTTCCTCAGCACTCTGCACATCGAATTCCGCCAAAGTCTCCAATGCTCGCCATTCTCTAACCATTAAGGAGGCGATCGTCTCACGAGTCTGTCGACTCAAAGCATCAGCGACCACATTAGCTTTACCAGGGTGGTATTCTAACGTGAAGTCGTAATCTTTGATTAGCTCCATCCATATGCGCTGCCTCATGTTCAACTCTTTCTGTGTGAACAAATATTTCAGGCTCTTGTGATCGGAGAATAAGTCAAACTTCTCACCGTAGAGATAGTGTCTCCAAATCTTGAGTGCAAATACTACTGCAGCTAACTCCAAATCATGAATGGGATAGTTCAACTCATTCGGCTTCAGCTATCTGGATCCATATGCGATAACTCTGCCCTCTTGCATAAGTACACACCTTAACCCTTGATATGACGCATCACTAAAGATAGTGAACTTCTCATCAGGCTTGGGTATAGCTAGTACTGGCGCGGTTGTGAGTCTCTCTTTCAACTCCAGAAAGACGCGCTCGTGCTTCTCTGTCCACTTGAACTTCAAATTCTTCTTCGTCAACCCAGTTAATGGTGCAGCTACCTTGGAGAATCCCTCAACAATTCTTCTGTAATAGCCTGCGAGTCCAAGAAAACTCCGAACCTCTGTAGGGTTGCTTGGCCTAACCCAGTTTGACACAGCATCAGTTTTGGACGAATCTACTAAAATTCCTTGAGATGACACCTTGTGTCCCAAAAATTTCACTTCTTGTAACCAGAACTCACACTTACTGAATTTGGCATACAATTGGTGATCATTGAGCGTCTGCATCGCAATCCGTAGATGTTGCTCGTGTTCTTCTCCTGACTTAGAATAGATCAAAATATCATCAATGAAGACGATGACAAACTGATCTAAATAAGGCTTGAACACTCTGTTCATCAGATCCATGAACACTGCCGGGGCATTCGTCATTCCAAACGGCGTCACCAAAAATTCAAAGTGACCATATCGGGTTCTGAACACAGTCTTAGGTATATCTTCCTTCCGTACCCTCAACTGATGATATCCCGACCTTAGGTCTATCTTGGAAAATGTCATAGCTCCTTGTAGTTGATCAAACAAATCGTCAATCCGAGGCAAGGGATACTTGTTCTTGATAGTCACGCGGTTCAATTCTCTGTAGTCGATACACAGCCTGAGCGTCCCATCCTTCTTCTTCATAAATAACACCGGTGCTCCCCAAGGCGATGTACTTGGACGTACAAAACCTAGGTTCTCGAGCTCTTGAACTTGTTTCTTTAATTCCAACAGTTCGGTGGGGGCCATTCTGTAGGGAACCTTCGTGATCGGTACAGTACCCGGTATAAGCTCAATACGAAACTCTATACTTCTCTCGGGCGGCAAACCAGAAATGTCTTGAAATACTTCTTCGAAGTCCTTAACTACAGGTATAGACGACATTGTCGCTTCTGTACTGACGACTTCAATATTCGCCAAATATCTTGTGAGGAACATATCTCCCGAAGGGTTACATTGAAAATCAAAGGGTTGATTCTCGTCATCGGGGAATGTAATTCTCTTCCTCGCACAATCCAACTTTGCTTGATTCTGAGAGAGCCAATCCATTCCTAGGATTATGTCGAACTCCTTCATCGATAGGATGATCAACCTTGCGGGGATTTCACGGTCTCTTAACCGTAAAGGACAATCCTTGCACTCGTGTCCTAATCTGACTACAGCTCCTAATGGCGAAGTAGCCCTCAAAGCTTTCTCTAAGCGATGAGGTAAGATATCCAATCTCCGAATTGTATTAACAGATATGAACAAAAGAGCAGCACCCGTATCAAATAACACTTTAACATGGGAGTTAAACAGAGTTAATGTACCTTCCACTGCTTGCTGATCAAGTTGAGCTTCTCCATAATTTCCTTCTTCATACACAGTTCCATCATATCCTGCTGCTTCAGGGATAACAACATTCAAACGAGTCTGATTCTGTTGACCATACGTCACCTGCTTAGGAGCAGTGCAGAACTTGCTGATGTGACCTGGTTCACCACAGTTGAAGCAGACTATTCCTTGCTGAGCAGCACGCCTTGGTGCCTTGTAATCTCGAGCCAGATGACCAGGGTTGCCACAGTTGAAACATTTTCCACTACTACTTCCTTCTCCTACTCGGGGTTGAGTCGGATAGGTAATAGCCTGGGTCTTCTTGCTTCCGTCGAAATTCCTCTTCTACCCTTGGGTACGGTTCATTGGTGGTCTATTCCCAAAATTACCCCTTTGAGGCGGTCGGAATTCTAATTGTTTTCGGTTCACTCGAGCATCTTCTTCCAGATCAGTGGCCAAGCCAACCAATCCCTCAAACGACTTATCTAGGTGACCGAGAGTCAAGCGGCGAATTTGCGGTGCCAGCCCTTGGTTATACTTCCGTATCTTCTTCTCCTCAGTATCAACCAGATGTGGAGCGAACCGAGACAGTCTCTCGAACTGTGTGGTGTACTCTTGCACCGATTTGGTTCCTTGCGTCAGGTCCATGAATTCCTTCCCTCTTCTGTGCCTTTCTGTAGCCGGGAAATACTTTTCCAGAAATCTTCCTTTGAATGCAGTCCAAGTCATTCCCGTAGCGGCTGTGTTCCCAATAGTGGCTATCACCGAGTCCCACCAATCTGCGGCGGTGTCGGTCAATTGAAATGTAGCCAATCTCCTATTATCCATCTCGTTGCATTGGACAGCCTCGAACATACGGTCCATTTGCCTTAACCATTGTTCAGCTTTCCAAGGTTATGCTGTACCCGCAAACTACTCGGGCCTTAGCGCACGAAATCTCTCCAGCAGCTGTCTCTAGTTTGGAGGTCTCGTCGGTTGTCATTCGTATTACTGATTCTTTCCAAACGTCTGACAAAAGCTTCGAACATCCCCATAGGATCGGCAGCCTCGGGTGCTCCCTCAATCAAATTCTGATTCCTCCTCGGTCTCCCAGCCATTCTATGCATGATAGTGATAGCAGAATGAGGAAAATGCATGCAACAGGAGTATAAAGCAGTTAAATGACAACAACTTTCAAAAGAGTATTTATATATAACTTCTTGTCAAGTTGATACAAAAAGCATGTATGATCAGATCAATGCCTACCCTATCTGTATGGGTTAAAACGCATGCAAGAGTTAATGTTACAAAAATGGGGTCATTGCCCTACGCTCTAATGCATGTAATTACAGTTTGCAAAAAGAGATAGAGCTAATAGTCAAAAGTAGTTAATATGTACAAGGTCATATCTAGAAAGTCAATCGTCTCCATAAGCAGTTATCAGGAGATCTAGCGAATCGATAGGGCAAAATCGCTGCACAAAGAACGGTCCAACCCCGTGAGAGGTCGATGATGAAGCAGGCACAGGGGCATCTGCCTCAACTACCATCTCCTCAGGTAAGGCCAGCTCAAGTTCTAGCTCAGCCTCTAGGTCAGCGGCTAAGTCGCCTAGACCTAAGCCATCCTCTACAACCTCCCCACCTACTGGGACCACATGAACAGCCTCAGCATCGTCCTCGACGATGGGAACTACTGGCGGGGGCATCTCCAGCTATGCCAGATGGACGTGCACAATCTGGATCTCGAGGGGGAGATAGAAAGCATCGCTATCGACCAACCTCAAAACCTCAACCAAAACCAAGCGCTGAGCCTCTGCAAAGTAACGAAGCTCTAGGCGGATACGAGTCAAGTCAACTAAGCCTACCACGTAAACCTGGTGCCATAAATCAGATACTACGGTCGCTGTGGCCAACTGCTCAACGGCCGCAAGATACAAGTCGAGGAAGGCTGGGACCACTGCCCTAGGTGTCACAAAGTGTCCCCCAAATCCGTCTGGTACATATAGTGGATGAGCCGGGTCCATTCCTGATAAAAAGGTACTACTTAAGTCAGGACAGAAATAATCTTAGGCATTTGGGTTCTGAGTCTATCCTCCCTGTCGTATCATCGGGTGTGTAATACTTAATGGAATGTGGAATCGGGTCTATACTGGTAAATCCTAACCTGGCTAAACTTATTCTGAGATAAATAATAACCTGGCTCTGATACCACTAAATCCTGTCACGCCCCGACGTAGCATAAATATAGAAAGCATTTAATTTCCTTTATGGACTCGTAGGTCGCGACAGTTTGAAGGATCGATTCCGTCCCAAACGTCAAACAACAAAACATAATATTCAGAGCAGAGCAATCAAGGCTTATAAAATTTTTCTAACTTAATAAATATTACAGCACTGGTCATCTAAAGGCACAGACCGCCTTGAAACAAAATAATAACTTAATGTCTATTACAGTCATCCTTATTATAAACCAGTTCATAACTTAAAACATATAACTTAAAATATGCAATGACAATAACAGCTTCTCTTCCAAAGGCACCCGTTCTCAATTTGCGTAGTCATAAGGCTCAGTATAGTCGTAACCTGAAAAGCCTAGACACGAATGTCCAGGACGCATCAACGCCGTCAGCTTCAAGAAGCTGGTGAGTATTAAAAACATAACTTTAAATGTAACACATACCCATTTACAAATTTTCTCTTTTTAAGTTTTGTAAAATCAACGGTTTCACCATAGAAAGAAATTTACTTATAAAACAACGGGGAAAGTATTTAAAAGTCGTTCATTCATGAAAACATATGATCGTGTATGAGACAATGCACCACACTCATCTTACCGACTCTTTTCTCTCGACAGACACAACAACCCACTATCTCACTCCAGTATCTTTGAAACACTAAGGTAGCCACACTTTAGCAACGGGGTGTCAGGGAATGTCCAGTTTGCCTAACACTTTGGTCCGGGGTACCAGGGAGTGTCCAATGCTTCACACTTTGAATACCTAAACCGCCATGCAAATACCGGAGGAACCCTCACGCAGTATCCAGACTCGGGTATCAGGGAGTGTCCGTAGGCCACACTTTAGCACTACCATGGGTGCCAGGGAATGTCCAAGTTCGGCGTCACACACTTTAACGCTACCATGGGCATCAGGGAGTGTCCAGTTTTGCCACCGTCGCATTTCAAAGACACTCTCACCGCAATCCCAACACGTCACACTTTGGTACACAAAAACCAGGGAGTGTCCACCACACAATCTCAATCTCAATCTCAACTCAAACTCTTTCCCACACTGACCATTACTCTTTCCGCACTGACTGACACCCACATGCATGTACCACTGACTCCACATGTATGTCATGAACCTTAAACATAAAAAGGATTTGCTGAATTAAAGGAACAACGTACGCACGGGGATTTATAAGCCGCAATACATTGTTTTGATCATCTAAACATAATCCAATAGAATTTTGATTTAATAATTTTCGCAAATAGAACCTTAACAGTCCTTAAAAGTTGGACCAAACAGTCCCTTAACAGAAACAGACAAAACCAGAAGCTGTCAGAAGTCACGCGCGCGGGCCGCTCACGCGACCTACCTAATTTTCCTTTTTAATAGATACTTCTCTGTCTGCCTGGGGACGCAAGGATCGCGCGCACGAATCGCTCGCGTGAGGGGTCGCTCGCGCGACCCTCACTCGCTCGATCGCGGGCGCGAGATGAAGCAGAGGCTTCGTCTTCCTCGCAGAAACTGCTCTGTTTCAGATTTCAGGGTCTTTTTGACCCATTTCCAATTCCGAAAATTACTAGGCCTTATTATAAATGAATCTCTTTGTTTTTCAACAAGGATTAAGAATCTATGATTAATTCTACATGATTCAATCTATAACTCTTGAATTTTATGAAAGATTAAAAGTTGTCAAAACTTAGTTTCTTATATACTTTCTCATGTGATCAAAGTAGACTCTAAAACTTCAAACATGGCATATATGATATATGATCTTTCATATTTCATTCTAAAAACATATTTTGATTAAGTTTGGAAATTCATGGTTTTCAAGCTATGAAATTCATACGTATAATTAACAATGGAGATTTCTCAAACAAGCCATATAATCAGAAATTGGCCTATGTATTACAAGTCAAGTGAGTTAGAAATACTCACTGAGATGTAGATAGAAGAAATTGTTTGAGAAAGAAACCCAATAAGAAATCCAAATGATCTCCAAGCTATTGGCTATGGAGAGAAGAGTTCTTCTTTCTAAAATTTCTGTCTATAGGAAGCTCTCACTAACTCTCTGTGTTTGAACTTGTACAGAATGAAGATGTGTGTAATGTGAGCTCTATGTGTGTTTATATAGACCATAGGAATTTGGAGGCCAAGAAATTTTATGAACTTACTTAACAAACTTAATTGGGTTTTACAAATCCTTGATTACTAACTTTCAGTTACTAAAACTACAGGTGTGTGTGTGATATATATAATTACACAGATTCACATACGTATATACTGTCTCAAGTACTGAAGGGGTAATATAGGCTAGTAGGGGTCAAACCCAAAGTGTTTGGCAATCCAAGCTTTTGGCACAAAATAACACACACATGGATTTGTTTGCCAAACAAGGCCTTATCCAATGATTGGTTTCCATAAATGGAAAATAAAGTGTATGTCAAATCTTGCTTTACATCACTTCCACAATTTGTGGAAGTTTAGCACAGCGCGGACAGTTTTAGAAGTAAACTGGTATTTTTGGGGTGCGGCGATCACCACAAAAATACGAAAAATTTATTTTAACGTAAGAATCGATTCCCTGGTTTTATAAAGGTACTGATTGAGTTAAGAAAACTATTTTCACCGTTTTGAAAAACAATTTTGAAATCCCACACAGGTATTACTAATTTTGTAAAATTGCAGTTTGGCCCCAATAAGAATTTCAAATATGAAATCAAGCAAGAAATAAATTCTACACATAAGAAATGTAATTAAAATAAAAGCAGACAATGAAATTTGATTTTAACTATGACAATGCAATTAAATGTTTATGAATTTTCAGGTTGTTACAACGTGAGGGTTCCTCCGGTATTTGCATGGCGGATTAGGTATTAAAGTGTGAGGCACTGGACACTCCCTGGTACCCCGGACCAAAGTGTGAGGCAAACTGGACATTCCCTGGCACCCCTGTGCTAAAGTGTGGCTATCGGAGTATTTCAAAGACACTGGTGTGAGATAGTGGGTTGTTGTGTTTGTCGAGAGAAAAGAGTTGGTAAGATGAGATGGTGCATTATTTTTCATACACGGTCACATATATGTGAATTAAAGCTTTCAAATGATATTATGGTTGGCTTCTAAAATGAACTCTTTACTTTAATATAAACATGTTGAATTAAATGAGAATTAGAAAATGGTAAATGAGTATGTGTTACATTCGAAGTGATGTTTTTAATACTCACCAGCTTCTTGAAGCTGACGACGTTGATGCGCCCTGGACATTCGTGTTCAGACTTTTCAGGTTATGACTACGCTGGGCCCTATGATTATGCAAATTGAGAACGACTGCTTTGGAAGATAGAACTGTTATCAATATCCTATGTTTTAAGTTATAAACTATTTTGTAATAAGGATGACTGTAATAGATGATAGATATTATTTTGTCTTAAGGCGGCTTGTGCCTTAGTTGACCTCGTATTGTAATATGTAACAAGTTAGAAAATATTTGTAAGCCTTGATTGTTCTGCTCTGATTATTATGTTTTTGTTGTTCGACGTTTGGGACGGAATCGATCCTTCAAACTATCACGACCTACGGGTCCATAAAGGAAATTAAACGCTTTCCATATTTATGCTACGTCGGGGCGTGACATCTTCCTTTTCCCGATCTATACTGAAAGGTAAGAAAGGAAAGAAGAAGGCTGGCACTGGTGGTCCAAGTGTTGGACCGGTCCCTAAGATTGCAAAATCTTAGGGTAAAGGTAAGGACAAAGGGAAGGTGGGTGGCCAAGGCAAAGGAAAGTGTTTCCAATGCAGTGACAAGGGCCACTGGAAGAGGAACTGTCCAGAATTCTTAGCTACAAGAGTTCAAGGTATGATTGAATCACATGTGATTGATACTTCAAACACTTGGTGCATTGATTCTGGTGCGACTAACCATATCTGTAATTCATTTCAGGGGTTCAGATCAACCAGGAGGTGCAGTGATGGGAAAATCGTACTTATTCTAGGTTCTAGCGCAACCGTATCTGCGGTTGCTATAGGAGTAATAGTTTTAGAATTTCTAGACAATAAAGTTTTGGTTTTATCAGATGTACTTTACGTCCCATTAATGAGACGTAATTTAATTTCAGTTTCTAATTTATCGAATAATGGTTATTCTTTTCATTTTGGAACTAAAGTTGTTATTAAAAGAAATAGTTCTTTTATATGTTCTAGTGTCAAAACAAATGGTTTGCATGTGATAACTCCTACAATTTTTAAAGATTCTTGTATGGAACTTAATAACTCAGTGGTAACTGTACCATCTAAAATAAAGGAACCTTCCACTAATCCAATAAGGCTTGGCCATATCAATCTAAATTGGATTGGTAGACTAGTCAAAGAAGGGGTCTTAGGTGATTTGGTTCTCGAACCAATAGAAATCTGCGAGTCTTGTTTAGAGGGTAAGATGGCCAAAAGGCCCTTTCCAGCAAAGGGCAATAGGACCAATGCATTGTTGGAATTAGTTCATACTGATGTGTGTGAACCAATAAATATTAGAGCACGGGGTGGTTATGAGTATTTCATCACATTTACTGATGGCCACTCTAGGTATGGATATGTGTACCTAATGCAGCACAAGTCTAAAGCCTTTGAAAAATTCAAAGAGTTTAGGGTTGAAGTGGAGAAGCAATTGGACATACATATCAAGGCCATTCGATCTGATCGAGGTGGCGAGTACCTCTCTAATGAGTTTATTGATCACCTCGTACAGAATGGGATTCTGTTACAATTAACTGCACCTGGTACACCTCAGCAGAATGGCGTAGTGGAGAGAAGGAACCGGACTCTTTTAGATATGACTAGACCGATGATGAGTTATTTTGAGTTACCATTATTTCTTTGGGGTTATGCTTTGGAAACCGCTGCATACATACTAAATCTAGTACCAAGCAAATCTGTTCCCAGGACACCACGAGAGATGGGGAATGGGCGTAAACCTTCTTTGCAACATCTCCGGATATGGGGGTGTCTGGCACATGTGCTGAAAGGAAAGATGAGCAAGTTGGATTCTAGATCGGAAATATGTTATTTCGTAGGGTATCCAAAGGGTACTTATGGATGGTATTTTTATGATCCAAGAGAACAGAAAGTGCTTGTTAGTACGAATGCTGTTTTCTTAGAGGATGATTATATCATGAACCATAAACCTAAGGGAATGATAGATCTTAAGAGATAGAAGGAGAGCCCTCAGTCGAACCCGCAGTTGATAACGATGTAAATCAAGAAAACACCACTTCTTCACCTAATTCCGCACTAGAACCTCGTTGTAGTGGGAGGATTATCAGCCAGCCTAATAGATACATGAGAGAAGGTTGTAAAGCTGTCTCCATAGAATCTGAATCTGATCCTATCACATACGAAGAGGCAATGGCTGATGTTGATTCAGCTCATTGGGTTAAAGCTATGAAGGCTGAATTGGAATCTATGGATTCTAATCAGGTTTGGGATCTTGTAGAACTTCCAACCAATATTAAACCCATTAGTTGTAAGTGGGTCTACAAGACGAAAAGAAGATCTGATGGAAAGGTTGAGACCTTTAAGGCTAGGCGTGTAGCGAAAGGTTATACTCAGAGGGAGGGCATTGAGTATGAGGAACCTTCTCGCCGGTAGCCATGCTCAAGTCCATCAAAATACTCTTATCCATTGATGCATGCTTAGATTATGAGATCTGGCAGATGGATGTCAAGACTGCATTCTTGAATGGCAATCTTGAGGAGGACATCTATATGCAGCAACCATAAGGGTTCATAGCTAGTCTGAAAGGTAACTTGGTATGCAAGTTGCAAAAGTCCATTTATGGGCTTAAGCAGGCATCCAAGAGTTGGAACATCCGATTTGACCAAGCGGTCAAGTCGTTTGGTTTCATGCAGAACCTAGATGAACCTTGTGTATACAAGAAGTGTGGAGGAAAAGTGGTGGCTTTTCTTGTGCTCTACATTGACGACATTTTACTCATTGGGAATGATGTAGCGGCGTTGTCAACGGTCAAGGTTTGGTTAGCTAGTACTTTCGATATGAAGGATCTAGGAGAGACGAGCTATATCCTTGGGATAAAGCTCTTTCGGGATCGTAAGCGAAAGATAATGGGATTATCTCAAGCTGGTTATATTGATAAGGTGCTAACTAGGTTTTTAATGGATAATTCGAAGAAAGGTTTGTTATCTTTCAGGCATAGTTTAGAGTTCTCCAAGGACCAGTGTCCAAAGACACAAGAGGAGAGGAATCGCATGGCAGGAATTCCCTATGCTTCGATAGTGGGAAGTCTCATATATGCGATGTTATGCACTAGACCAGATATCTGCTTTGCCGTAGGCATGGTTATCAGGTATCAATTGAACCCAAGTCCAGAGCACTGGACAGCAGTTAAGCACATTCTTAAGTACTTGAGAAGGACTAAAGATTACAAGCTATTGTACAGCGGTAGTGAGTTAAATCCAGTAGGATACACTGACTCGGACTTTATGTCAGATAAGGATTCGAGGAAGTCGACATCCGGACATCTCTTTACCTTAGGAGGTGGTGTTGTTAGTTGGAGGAGCATTAAGCAGAAATGCATTGCAGACTCAACTACATAAGCTGAGTATGTGGCTGCTTATGAAGCCGCAAAGGAAGCTGTTTGGCTCAAGAAGTTCCTTATGGAGCTCGAGGTGGTACTAGCGTCGTTGTCACCTATTACGGTTTACTGTGATAATAGCGGGGCAGTGGCTCAGTCCAAGGAGCCAAGGAACCACGAAAAGGGAAAGCACGTAGAGCGAAAATATCATCTAAATCCGACAAATTGTTCAACGTGGAGATGTAACTGTCAGCAAGATTGCCACCTCTGACAATCTTGCGGATCTGTTTACAAAGGCCTTGCCACAGAAGGTCTTTGATCGCATCTAGATAGTCTAGGTCTCAGATGTAATCCTGTATGGTTATGAGTGCAAGTGGGAGTTTGTTGGGTTTGTGCCCTCAAACCATTACTTTATGTATGAGACATTGACGTTATAATTTATGGATATCAGCTTTACATTTGATAATGTATGTTTCTTTCATAAGATGATTGTTGATCCTTAAGTATCATAGTAAGTAATTCGTGTGTGTATGAGATACATACAAGTGAGATACGAATTACTATTCTTTAATACTTAGAACTTGTCACAGTGGATGATGAGACTGGATATCTCATCAGGTATATACTGTAGCATGATAAACTACCATTGGATGGAGTGATGAATCTCAATCACTAGAGTGTAGCTCTTAGTTAATATGCTAGTGCTTATAGTGCATTGACGGACTGAGCTTTCCTATTAACACTTAAGGCTGTCAAACAGTCGATAAGAACTCATAACTTGTATAAGGTACGCGTTCTCAATCTTGAGACGATTATGAACACAGACTGTGGATATGGCTGCTTTGACTTACCAATCAGTGAGGTCAATTGAAGATCAACACCTGGGTATCTTGGGTATGTTATGTTCATAGGGTTGTGAACATATATCGTCAAGATAGAATCTACCCCCTGATTTAGAGTAAGCATTCCCTTGAGAATGTCACCAAGTTGATTACTGAGAACTGCAGTCTTGTTGATAAGTAGTTATCAACATGTTTGGTAATCATGAGTGGTGAATGGGACTCAAGGAGTACAAGAAGTAATCATGATTCAGATTGACAGTAACAGTTATCCGACTACCTAAATATGATTATGAATGTTGACGGGAGAGGGACATTAGTACACCATACAAGTCTAGTTATCTCTTTGGATATGATCTTTTGCGTTGGAGTTTAGTTATCATTTTATAGTGGAGTAAACATTAACTGATCAGTTGGTTAATTTGTTGATCAAAGAGCTTGGTCATGGGAATTAACAAACTAATCTGAGCCAACAGTAAAGAGCCTAGGAGGTCCCACTCTTAGCTCCGCTAAGATGTTTGGAAAGGCATAAGAGGAACATGTCAAGACAAGTTCGATCGATCGAAGTAGTCTTGATCGATTGAAGTCTAGACATGTTCGATCGATTGAAAGTGGTTTGATCGATCGAAGATTCGATCGATCGAATCCACTTCGATCGGTCGAAGATTAAAGTCGATTTTAGAAATCTATAAATAGGGCAGCTGCGTACAGGGTTTGATGATCATCGTTTTTCCTATACGAAAGCTGCAGAACCTGTTTAGGGCTTCCCAAACCTTCTTATCCTCCTTGTTAGAGATCCCACCATCTCTAGTCTCTTTGGGAAGCATCCGTAGGAGTCATAAGGGTGAAGACAACCTAGTGGAGGCTGCTGCATCACCAAGGTTGAAGATTTCAGAATTGGGTTCAAGACCTGAGGTATATTTCTTCTCCCTCTTGTTAGTACGCATCTATAGAATTAACGGGTAGTAGATCCTGGGCTACTAATAAGTTTTTGTAACTTAACCTTTTCCGCTGCGCGTTTAAATATAATTTTAAACCTGTTTTTCCTTCAAGATGAACATTACAAATCCATCCATAGCAAGATTGTTTTACCATTACAAAATCCTTCAACCATAAGTGTAACATGATTGTTATAATTATAAAAATTACAAGTCCAAAATAAGAAAAGAAAAGATTCATCTTAAAAAGGGGGCACAATACCACAGTCCTAAAAAGGGAAAAATCATATACAAAAAAGCCTCAGTGTTGTACCTGTGCCGTGTTCACAGATATCCGTGCCATACCCATGTCGTGTCCTAGACGTACACACAGACAGAAAGTTGAATTAAATAAGCAAACATGGTTTTTGTTGGGTACGTACCCTGGTGTACATGTCCAAAGAGTGTTGGTGTTCGGTACGTTATGGTATAAGTACGGGAGACTAAATGAAGTACCCATGCTACATAGGATAGTAGTACACCCTATGAGGTAGGCCAAGTGGGACTGAGGTTGATAACGTCTCGTGAGGTAGCCAGATCAAAGATGAATAGGCTATTTATATTTTACAAGAACCAATTCTAAATGCTTCAGTCTTTATATTTTTGATTTTTTGTTACATAAGAGTTCATGCATGACTTAAAAGTACATCAAGAACTAATTCTTTGTCAAACCTACATAATACCACTTTCAAAATAAGATAAAAGTGAAACTGAGTATGAACAACATAACCATGTAAAGTATTCTCCAATATGCCCTTAAAATATTGCTATGAAGGTATAGAATGCGATTCACATTGATAGGAAGAATAAGCCTTATCCCCCCCTTGCAATTACTCTCACACAGAGAGTCACATTCTATGGCATTTTTTGGGGGTACAATACACAAGATCTTTACTATAAGTTTTCATCATTATAACTACACAATTATACAAATCTTCATTTATGATATATAGTTGTTGAATTCCTTAGAGGAATTCCTCCTGCAACTAGACCAGTATTCAGTTACAAGCTTCGAAAAGGAAGAATTTGTCTCCATAAGCTTTGAAGGTTCATCATACTCGACTAGCTTCCCTGCAAAATCATACATACATTTGAATCAATAGCCTTTAACATATGACCCAACACTAATAAGAGAGGAAATCACTAATTTGGTAGAGTATAGGGCCCTGTTTAGTACAACTTCTATTTATGCGATTCACTTACCCAAAAAAAAATGTTATTGACATTTTGGTCAAAAGCTGCTCAAGGTAGCTTTTTATGCCCAATCGCAAATTTTATGACTGACTCACAAGAATGGTAGAATTTGATTTGCCAAACAGGTAGAATTTAGCTTTTGGAGTTCTATAGTCACTGATGAACTCCAAAGGTGATAGCATAATTGTAACACCGCCCCTTTGACCTGTATTTATCAGTATATGGATGTATCTCTGTATTTTGGATCCGTATATATGTAAGATGCCATCGCTTATGGATGAGCATTGATGATAGTTTATGTGGATGTTTATTTCTTGAACCTTTGAATCCTTGAATCATTAGAAGGATTGTTGAAGCAGGATGCCCGAGCGCTCGGACCTTGGGAGAGCTCGAGCGAAAAAGGGGTAAAAAAACTATTTTGCCCCTGGGTCTCAAAAAGTCTATAAATACAAGGCCATTCTTGCATTTGTCTCGTCCATAAGCTTTATAAATAGAGAGTGTCTTTAAAAGAGAGAGCTTTTGAAAGCCCTCTTCTGCTTTCAATTACAAACACACATACAATCATGCTTGCATGTCTTCCATTTCATGATCAACACACACAAACGCATGCATGGCCACTATAAAGTTGTGGATTTGAAGTTCAAGAAGGATCAAGAAGGATTTTGAAGGATCAAGACTCTTGGAGCTTGGATTGAAGTGCTTTGAAGCTTGATCGAGTACACACACACACACACACACACACATTCCATCATATTTCTTCATGTAGATCATATAGATCTTTGGTGAGTACTCTTACTCGCTCAAAGTTATGTTTTATTAAGTTTAATGCATGATCTAGACTCATATATGTGACATGCATTGAGAATTTTAAGGCTTATATTAAGCTACTAAAACTATCACTGTTTTGTTCTGCTAAACCCGAGTGCTTGGACCAGGCTCGAATGCTCGAGCCCAACGAGCAGGCTAAGTGCGAGCGCTTGAGAGGCCGGAGAGCTCAAGTCTGACAATAATTGTAAGGATGGGTTGTTGCATGTTAAGTTTAATATAACTATACAATGTATGGTGGTACTCTGAGTTACAATGCTAGTACCTTGAGTTGAACTTCATATATATGCTTGCATGAGCTATTGTACCTTATGTTAATCTAGTAGTACTATAGAAATGTGGATCTTTTCTAATGAAAAGGAGAAGGAATTCTAATATTTTCAAAGGCGAGCCCTCGAGCTTTCTATTGTACCAGAGGATATGTTTTCTTAACATGTTTATGTAATGAACCCGTAATGCTTATACGTGCGACTTATGAGAACTATGAAAACCACAATGTGATGTACTTAAGTACCCAATTTTGTCGATAATGTGCTTTAACGACTTGTACCGCGTGAGTCAATTGGATTCAAGATAGTCATGATATCGGTGATAATGAGATTGATAACAAGATAGTAAGGATGAAAGCTATAAATGTGATGATCGTATTCCGTCAGTCTGATTCTTGTGTTCGTTCGTAAAGAATAATGAGATCTGTGATGTCATTGAGATGTCACTGTGGCCATGCGGGCAACGGCGGCAAAAGCGATTATAGTACGTTAGTACCGCTTACTGTGGATATCATAATGGCAAGCGTAGTAGTAGTACCTTGTTGATACTAATAAGATCGGTGATGAGATGGTTAATAGACCATAAGGCGACGATGACAAATTAACCAAAGTCGTGCGTAGTCGGTTGTGAGATGGTTAATAGGTCGTAAGGTGACGATGTCAAGAGAAGGTCATAAGGCGACGATGACAAATTAACAAAAGTCGTGCGTAGTTGGTTGTGAGATGGTTAATAGGCCGTATGGCGACGATGTCAAGAGAAGGCTGTAAGGCGACGATGACAAATTAACCAAAGTCGTGCGTAGTCGGTTGTGAGATGGTTAATAGGCCATAAGGTGACGATGTCAAGAGAAGGCCATAAGGCGATGACGACAAATTACCCAAGACTGTTATGAATAAGAAGGGGTTACGAGGCCAGTTGGGGGCAATGATGTCAAGTTTCGGCCAGTTGGGTCGACGATGACAAAAGTTAACCTATCGACCGAAGGCTGATGATATTCAAAGCAACGACATTTATGCTGGATTGCATACAAAGAGTCAAGTTTGTGGAAGATTGGGCTTGTGGTATAAAGATTGGATCAGTAATCCAGAGTAAGAGTCGAGTTGGTGCTGATTGGACTAATAGTCCAAAGCGGTTGGTCAGTTGCTGTCAGTTGAGTTTTCAAAGTCTGAACATGTTAACGAAGGTTTCGTAATAAACGTAATACGCCGGATTTGAGATGGAACGAGATTCATTGATAATGCTTTCAAAGGTATAAAAAAGGAATGTTCTACTTATTAATAGGATTGACCAAATATTTTCTGAGCCTATATGCAAGCTGGCGGCGTATTATGCCTGGACAATCAAATGTCCAGGAGTTACAGAGACAGAGACTCCCAGCTAAGATGATACATGAGGGAGAAGGCTTTAGCTCGCAAGCAAACGGGAGTGAAGCAGAGATGAAAACTCAGTCTTTTGTTTAATTCAGATCTTTTGTATTTTGAGGACACGAGATGGCCAATATCTTTTGAAAGGCAATGTTGCCTAAGACTTGTTATATTTCTAAACTCTAATGACATCTGTTAAGACGAAGATGGTATTTTGTAATAATTCAGACTTATAATCCTGAATGTTATAACTTTCTGCTTAGGCCCACCATGATTATTATTTATTATATTCATGTTATTATGTATTGTTGGACAATCAGATGATCTCAACCAGTCACGTATCCACGAGTCCAAAGGTGAAAATATAAATATTCCCTATTTTGCTACACCGGAGCGTGACAACAACGATGCCTTAGAGAGGAGGGAAAGAAGAGTGGCCTCTGGCTTCTTGTCTTACAAATATGAATCTGTCTAAAGGTGAATAGATTGGGGGAAGAGTGGTTGCCTTGTACAATTATGATACTTTACCATTTTAACCATTATAAGGGATGGATAACTATTTGTTTAGTAGAGTGTATAGAGATGAGGATAAGGAAGGGTGGGGAAGGCCTCTCTGCCTTTCAGGCTCACAAATTTTAATCTGTTCAAAAGTGAATAGAGTGCGGGAAGCGAAAATGAACTTGGGATAAAATGATATTTTTGCCCACTACAACAAAAATGGCCTACAAAGACGTTTATTTTGAGACGAAGTTACTTGTAAGGACACCTAATTTTTTCTCTACAAAATAAAATAATTATCTTTAAAAGTTACTTGTAAGGACACATAATTTTTTGTATCTACAAAATAAAATAATTGTCTTTAGAAGTTACTTGTAATGACATATGATTTTTGGTCTCTAAAAAAGAAAATAAGTGTCTTTAGAAGTTACTTGTAAGGACACATAATTGTCCGTTTCTACAAAATAAAAATAAATAAATAAAAGAACATGGTTAAAGAAGTTACTTCAAAAATACATAATTTTCTGTCTCTACAAAAAAAAAGTGTATTCAAAAGTACAAAATAACGATACTTATTAGTTTTTTTTTCTTTATAAAGACAGAAATAAAGACATAATTGTCCCCGAAAAAAAAAAACGGCATGTATCCCGGCATTTAAAAGTATACCTTTAATTACCAGCAATTTTTTTTTTTAAAAAGTGTTGTTAATTACCAAGATTTTAAAGAACGCTCGCAAATACCAACACTTGGTAGTTAAATGCCAATACTTAATATCGTTTTCATACAAAATGCCGATAATTAACGGTATTTGTAAACTAATGCCATTAATTAACGGCATATGAAATTTATACGTTTGCCATCTATCCTACTTTAATAAAATGACATCGGTAATTCTGTCTAATTTTTTTAATCTTTAATGTTATTTAAACATGAAGGACAACACAAGGGAAATATACAGTCCAATTTAGGGTAGCTTCTGCTTTGCGATGAGATAGCTTTGAAATTGCTTTTGTCAGAATAGATTATAATAATTATGGTGTTTGGGTAATGTATTGTAAAAGTGATTACAATGGAAGAATATATTATATAAGTATGTGGTGACATAAATATAAGGAAATTTTAAATGTTCAAAAAACAATTATGCCCTTGGACTGTATTGATATTCTATTAGTATTGGATACATATAGTTTTTTTTGTTAGTGTTTCATATTATTAAATTTAATAAAAATTAATTACTTAAATAATAAATTAAATAAATGTATTCGATAATAATAACTATAGTAATACTCCATCTGTCCCATAATAAGTGTCCACTTCCATTTTGCACAATGTTTAAGAAGTTGTTTTATATTAATTTTTTTGGTTCTTTAAAGAGTCACTTTCCAATTTTACCCTTTGATGTGATGGGTGTTTGACTTTTTGCTTATTTTGGGACCACAAATAAATGCTATTTTGTCTTTATTATAAGGGTAGTTTGGGAAAGTAAGTAAAATTATATACCAATTTAGAAAAATGGACACTTATTGTGGGACATCCAAAAAAGGAAATATGGACACTTATTATGGGACGGAAGGAGTATATAATATAATAATCAGTAAATATATTAGTAATATAAAATATAATACTAATGGTATTTAATACTTTAAACATATGTTAATAGTACATGATTTTATTATATACAAATAAATAATTTTCATACTTGTAGTTGAAAGTGGGTAATTTGGTCAAACGGATTTCAAGACTGCTACACATTCAAGGAGGTCTTAAGTTCAAAACTTGGTAGACTGTTAGGAAAAAACAATTAGTGCAATTTCTAGTAACACTCATAGTGACACATATATATATATATGTGTGTGTGTGTGTGTGTGTTAATGAAGGTAGCTTCTAATGACACTTTTGTTTTGTCATTATTTACAAATATATGTCACTTTAAAAGTAACATTTAGCGACACTTTTAATGACATATTTTCTCTGTTGTTACAAAGTAACCTTTACCGACAGTTTTACCAACACTTAGGTAAGTGTCTCAACAAAGCTTAGCGACAGTTTCTATTTTGACACTTAGGTAAGTATTGGTATAACAACTAGTGACACATTTTATGACCTATTACAACACTTTTTTCTGTCTTTAATGACATTTTTTTTGTTATAGTGACCTTATAAAAATATGACATAATAATACCATAAAAAGTGTGCGATAATAAATTCAAGACTAATTTACTACTTTTTCCTTCATTGCTTATTTTCGTCCTTCCTATCAAACAAATGCCATCACAGGATTAGAAAGGTCGAGTCTTTAGCACAGTTTCTCTCACAAGAGGAACAGTGATTACAAGGGAAAAAAATTTATTTTATAATTTTACCCCTATAATCATTGTTTATGAGAGGAACATGATGTACAGTTCTTAAGAAGTATTTCCATTTAGAAAAGGCTCATATGTCCCTAATGTGATTTTAAGGTGATTATCTTAATTCCATATGAGAGTGTATGTATGTGTGTGTGTGAGAGAGAGAGATAGATGTGGGAATTGAAATAGAAGAATACCAAAGGAGAGGACCATGACCATGTCACTGTCAATCACAGTAGGAACTCTGTGAGCCACAGTTATGACAGTGCAATTTGAGAACTCTTCTCTTATAATTCTCTGTAGAATGGCGTCTGTGGTAGAGTCAATTGAAGCAGTTGCTTCATCAAGAACAAGAATTTTGTTTCTCCTCAGAAGGACTCTTCCAAGACAGAAGAGTTGTCTCTGTCCTGCACTCCAATTCTCACCTTCATCGCTCACTGCATATAGAAAACGAAGTGAAACCCAATGATCTTCATTTATACATACATACATACATACATATATACACATATATGGGGCTTGATATCTTATGAAGGTAGTAGAATAGTATGTATTCAAAATTAAAACAGACAAAAAAGTCCTTGCAGTCTCATTAAAATCGGGCACTAAAGTGATTCTGCAATGAGGCCAAAAAGTCCTAGTACTTGCAAATAATAGGCCCAAAGCGGACAACACTATGCAGTGGAGGAGTGGGGACATGACACTTCTGATTTTGTGAATTTTGAATTTAACTCACCAGAAGAATCTAATAAATTTGGAAGATTGCTGATGGTGGCCTTAAGTTGGCATTTCTCTAGAGCCTGCAAATCAATAACTAATAAATCATATGTTACAAAGAGTAATGCTACGATGCTCAAATTTTCAACCTTGAACCTCTAGTGATGTGGTAGTGGGGTCACTTCCAAATCTAGTTCGCCCACCTAAATTTCATTAAAACTTATCTGAATGGTCCTGCAGCCACCCTACCACATCACTTAAAATCCAATATTGGGAATCCCATTACTCTATTACTTGTATAATACTATATTTTTAGCATAGTTCAAGATAAAATAAAAAATAAAAAAATAAAAATTATAGTGCCCACATAATTAGAGACATAGGCATCATAGGTTCAAAATTCGGAAACAACCACTTCTTGTGCCACTGTAAGACCACATATATCTTCAATCTCCCACAATCCTGTGATAAAAGACTCGTGCACTCGTTTTGCCCTTTTTAAAATGGTCTATTATGGAGTCTTAAAGATGAAATTAGAATTATTGAGCTGACCTTCCATATCTCTTCATCAGAGTAAAGGCCCAAAGGGTCGATATTAGATCTAATGCTCCCTTTGAAAAGAGTTGGCTCTTGAGGTATGATACTGAGTTTGGTCCTTAAATCCTTAAGACCCATAGAGCAAATGTCAAGCCCATCTATAACAATCCTTCCACTATGTGGCTCTACCAAACGAAACAAAGCACTTATTAGTGTTGTTTTGCCACTCCCAGTCCTTCCAACAACTCCAACTCTAGTCCCTTGTTTGAAAATGCAAGTGATTCCCTTGAGTACTAGTGGAGCATTGGGGCGGTATCTTATCTGAAACCCACAAAAATCATTAAACCACATTATGATTGTTATTAGGAAATTGATAGGGAAAAGGTTTAGAGAACATAATTAAGCAGGCAATTTTAGGGAATAGACACATTTAGGGTCTGTTTGGTCAGGTTGCAGTGTTCAATTTAGTGGGTTTTTTTTTTTAAAAAAAAAAAACGAAAATCGAAAATTTGTTTTTGGTGATTGTTCCATTTTTCTAAGATGAAAACCGAAAACGTGTTTCTCTCTCTCTCTCTGAAAACTACAATGAAATTTGGCCGAAATGGGGAAAAAAACAATGGTTTTCAGTTTTCGATTTTTTATAAAGAAAACAAAAACTAGTTATTGTTTTGGGAATTTTAAAAAGTAAAAAAAAAATAACTGGAAACGTTGTCATGCGGCTTTAATTATCAATAGATTCAAGAGTGGGATCGTTTGACGATGCAGAATAAGTGGAGACAGTGGCGGACCCAGGATTTTGTGCTGGGGGGGCCAAGTTTCATGCGGGGGTTCGGGGGCAGCGCCCCCGAAAAATTTTTTTTTGGTCACTTATACATATTTTTTATTTTTAAGTGAGACAAAGAGTCGAACAAGTAGTTGTGGCAAATTTGATTTAGACATTGTTTATCTCCTGAGCTGAATAAGGGGATATTATTCTTCCCTTTCACTATTAATAGGGACTTTTAATGTCACACTGTCGCATTAGTGGATACTGTTATTAATCCTGCAATGTTATTTTTAACACATCACCATTTTAACATAATGAAAGTCAAAATGGACACTATATATTAAGAACCTCTACATGTAAAGTCACAAATTTGGGGGGGGGCCACTATATAAAATATTTTCAATTATTCAAAATTCTATATAGACCCTCAAAATTTTTAAAATTTTTGCAGGGGCCATGGCCCCCCCCCCCCAGTCTCCATTTGGTTCCGCCCCTGAGTGGAGAAGGCAAATAGGCCAAAGCATGCTAGAACAGCAAAGCTCAGATTGTCTAAAGCAAAATTCACCCACCTATTTCCTTTGTTTGATTTTCTAAGGAAAATAGTGAGAAAATTAAGAAGAAAAATAAAATATATTGAGAAATAAATCAAAATTTTCGAATTTTGTGAGTTGTTTTCCTCCCTTTGAAGTTATAATACTATTTCGAAAATTTCCTTTCAGTGTTACTAAAGCATGGACACAAGACAACTAGTTTTTTCTTTCCCTTTTCTTTTCTTCGCTAAATCCGTAAACCAAGCAAAGCCTAAAGAATTGGATTGAATGAAATTCTAGTTAGAAGCCTTTTTTTTTTTTTTTTTTTTGAAGTTAGATAAAAATGACTCTTACCTTAAGGTCCTCCAACTCTATCCTACCCTTGGAGGGCCATGAAGATGGTGGCCTCTTGTCGTCCACAATTGCTGGAGGCTCAGGTGGTATGTGCATGAACTGTTTGATCCTTTCCACTGAGATAATGTAGTTAGCTAAGCTGCAATACCACCTTGTCATGAACACTTGTGTACCAGTTGATGCCAAGGCATAAGAGAGAGAAAGTCCCACAAGCCCTGGAAATGAGCAACATCTTTAAGAATCTGGATATAATTTACATTAGCAAGTTAAAATGAACTGTGCTTAGGGGTGAATGTGGTTGAACTGTTCGGTCGGTTTTTCTCGGTTTTTCAAGTTTTAAGCCGGCTTAAGAGGGGTTGGTTCAGTTGATTTTGTCGGCTCTTAAGGGTTGTGTAATTTTTTGAAAACCAACCGGGCCGATTTCGGTCCATTGGTTTTTCTTACACCCCTAATTGTTCCCCTATGAACCCCCAAGGGGAGGTTTGAGTGGGAGGGATTCACAGCAAATCTTGTGAGGTCTTGCTTACAAGTCTCGAGGCCATTCGATTGCAGTGTGGACCATGCATAAAGGTCCGTGAGGTTCAATCGTTTAGAGAGTTTATGTGCTGATGAAACTGGAAGAATGTTCGGGGTGTGGGATGCTCTCCAATACAAAAATAATGGTCAATTATAGGGTAATTATTACCTACCTCACCTGAGGTTTGGCCTTAATACACATACATCCCCTCACATTTTAGGAATCTGACTTACCTCCCTTATTTTTCCATTTTAGTGTTAGATTCCCTTAAATTTTCTAGCGATTTGTTGAACGGTGAGGGTAAATTGATACTAAAATTAAAAAATAAGAGAGGTAAGGTCCTGAAATGTAAGGGGAGATATATGTGTATTAAGGTCAAACCTTAGGGGAGGTAGGTAATATTTACCCTTAATTATATGCATGTCAAAATCAAGTAACTGAGCCAACTAGCATTCCTTTCCACATTTCTCGAAAAAAAAAAAAAAAGGACTTTAGCTAAAAACAAATGAAGGGTATAATTGTCTTTTCAGGTTAAAATTTGAAGTGCATCACCATAAAGGAGTTAAGGGCCAAACTTTTGAATCATAGGAGTAGAGTGAAAACAAGCCTAACCTGTAATTATAAATTTCCCAAAAGAAAAAAGAAGATGTCCAAATGGACCACAGACATAGATACCTGGAGCTATATAGCCCTTGGGAATAAAAACCAGTAGCAAAGCAGCAGTGAACACAGTCAGATTTTGAAGTGCTTCTACTCTCATAACTAACCACTCCATGGCTGCATTGGAGTAAAAGAAAAGCTTTGCATCTGTATCAATGAGATTTAGGTAGTTCTCAAAGAACCTATCCACCATGTTAAATGCTCTTATGGTCACCACTCCAAGTGATGTCTCTGCTGCATAGTTCACGACAGGTGCTTTTGTTGTTCCATTGATTCTCATTAGTTCCCTTGCTGAAGCTTGATAATACCCCTTTAATGAACCAAAAAAAAAAAAATAGTAATAATTATGAAACTTTCCTTAATTGATGAAATTTTACAATTAATGTAATTGTACGTAAAGGACGGGATTTCTTTAAAATTCCCAATGCGTAGGCAATGGCGGAGCCGGATTTTTCCATTTTCAGGGGAGGAGGGTTAAATTGAAAAGATTGAATTAAACATGTGGGCTTAACTATAATTTGTCAAACTATTACATGTAGAAAGAAAATTTTCTAAAAGTTAGGGGACACTAGCCTACACATGGTTTGGACCTTGTGTTCGGTTAATCGTGTTTCCCAATTAAATTCCGCCACGTGTGCTGTGTACAAAAAGATTTAATCTGAAACAATAGTAAATGTGATGGTTAGTTACGAATTGTACTGTTCTGTACACATGGCATGAAAAAATTGGAGAACAAGACAACAGGCACATAAGAAAGTGTACAAAAGTCACGTCGTGTTCATTGGGTCCGTTTGGCGCAGCTTCTGTTTCTGTAATTCAATCGCACAAAAAGTGCTTTTGACCAAAACCCGCCCAGGATAGATTTTGTTCAATCACGGTTGACTCACATTTTTTTTTTTTTGCGAGTTGAGTCGAAGAATCTGATTTGCCAAACATTTCATTTTAGCTTTTAAAGTTCCATAATCACTTATGAACTCCAAAAGTTGTTGCCAAGCACCCTCAATATTGTAACTTTGTAAGAATGAGACTCACCTGAACATATTTGGTAGCAACAATGGCCAAGATGGCCACAATGAGAACTTGCCATGTGACTGAGGCCATAATGACAATAATTCCAACCATTTCAATTGCAGCTGCCAATACATAGGCAGTAGCAAAAGGAATGTCAAAATCCAGAACACTCAAATCTGAGGAGGCCTGCAATATAAAAGATGGCATGAGTATGCAAATGAGAAATGGGGTAGTTTAGCACAACTGATTTAGGGCCTGTTTGGGGTTGCTAATGGTTTCGGTTTTGCTATTGGTGATGATTGATTGTCAGATAAGTGATTACGAGTCATAAGTGATTATGTTGATGTACTGTGCTTGGATGTTGGCCTTGTTTGGCATAGCTTCTGCTTCGGCGATTGAATTGTAGAAAACTACTTTTGGGAATAAGTATACTCATTGCAATTTCTGTGATAACTCATATTTTTTGTTTTTGTTTTTGTTTTGTGATTGAAACGCAAAGCTGGTTTGCCAAATAATTTAATTTTAGCTTTTGGTGTTCCGTAAGCACTTATAAACTCCAAAAGCTATGGCCAATCTGGAGTGTTGTGTTTCACAAGTGATTATAGTATCCAAAGTGATTTTGTGTCTGGGAACATAAGTGCAAATATGTTTATAAATGAAACGTAAAATTTATTCACTATAATGAATATTAGCAAATAGTGACATTATATTTAGTAGTAAAAGTAAAGGATTTAGAACCTACTTTTCGTTCATCGGTTCAAGTCACCACAACATTCATATTATTTTTTTTTCAGATAAACTGCGATTGGCACTGCATACGCGGATTGCCAAACAATTGGCAAACCTCGTCTGGATTGTTTGGTCATAATTAAGATTGGGAAAAATAGGGGGTCTTACTCTTGTCAAAATCCTTCCAACTGGCGTAGAATCGAAGAAAAGCATGGGAGCATTAAAAATCGAGTCGGTGAAGCCGGAGAAGAAAGCTTTCGAAGCTTTCAACCCCAAAAGAGCAGCATATATAGACCTCAGATACACAAAAACTGCACTCGTCATCGAAATCGCAGCATAAACTCCAATTAGTACACCACTGCTGATTTTTGGAACTTGAATAGCAAATGCTAACCAATAGCTTGAGGCAGATTGAAAAGCAACAAAGCAAGACTGTGCTAATAAACTTGAGAATAAAAGGATTGACCCTTTTGAGACCTTGATGTAATCCAAAAATGGCTTCCACCCAACATCACCAATCTCTTTCTCTTCTTCTTCGGTGAGTTGTGTTCCTGGGAGAGGTTTCATGGAGATCTCAATCTCACTTTTCTGTTTGGTGGGTTGGTCCATTATTTGGAGTTCAGTTCTGTTTTCATTGGTTGAATGGTCTTCTAATCCTGTTATTGAGTCTTTGTGAGCATTCACAAGCTGCTCAAATGGTGTCCCAACTTTTAGAAGTTCCTTGTAGCTTCCTGATTGAGTAACTTGTCCACCTTCCATTACCTAGGGGGGAAAAAAAAAGATTTTTAGTTGACTCGTAACAATTCGAAAAATGCTTTCTGGATCAAAATTGGCGCGGCCAGAAAAGTTATTCAGTGAGCCCGTCACGCCACGTCAGAATATTGACGTTGTGTGATCATTTAATCCCAACTACCCACTTGCCCCTTCTTTTAGGGAGATTATGATAAGTGGTTAGTGAAATTTTAAATTCTAAATTTGATAATCACTTGTCATGATCCCCTGAAAGAAGGGGGCAAATGAATGGTTGAGATTAAATGATCACACCACATGATGTGGTAATATGAGATAAACTCATAGTTAGTGGGCTGGGTTCCGTCAGCTCCGTTAGTAAGGTAGTGGGCAAATTATCTGATGTGGCAGTATGAGATAAACTCACAGTTAGTGGGCTGGGTTTAGTCTAATTTGATAAGAGCCCATTAGTGCTAGTGGGCCAATTATCAAGTTTGCTATCATTTTGCCTTGTTGGTTACATTCTCGGCGCAGACAAGAAGAAAAGAAAAAGAGGTTTTCTTTGAGTTGAGCAGCGGCTGCCGAAGAAGAAGAAGAAGAAGAAGAAGAAGAGTGAGGCTCCGTTTGGGTAGTCTTCAAGGGCTTGTTTGTGTGTGCCAAAATCTTTGGGATTTTGAGATAATTTTTGCAAGTATTCCATTTTTGGTGATTTCCTCTATTTTTTTTTTTTACCTTAAGAGGTAACCTTTGCACTAACTCTCATAAATTGGATACCTCAAGCTTTGACAAAAACTTGGGATAATAGAAACAGTGTGGGGTGCAAAACTCATTGCTTTCTAGTGATGTACGAGAAGTTTTTTCCATGTAAAAGTCTCACTATTTGATGGCTATTTGATTTTTTCGTTTGTGTAGGTCCCTGGGGCCATATATATATTTATATTTTTGGACAGTGTCTCAGAACTCTAACTGACTCTGTTACGTGGATGGGATTTAGTAGCCTAGATGTTAGTAACACACGCACACACAAAGCGGGGCCAAACCCCACTTTAAAAAAATTGTCTACCTTAATCACTTCCTTAACGACCACATATCAAATCACGGTGGAATCGTGCAGGTGTGAACATGACAGTCACATAAAATTATTTCTCGCAAAGTATGCTAACATTCCACTAAATTCCTTCATTTTTGGACTCCCAAAGCATAATTCTCTATTTTAAGATGGTTTTGTCTCCTTAGCAACTTTGCGTAGTAATTTTTGTTTTGATTGCCATTCGTTTCCAGCTTAACTCTAGTTTGTTTGTGTTTTTTTTAATCCTTTATCATTCTTTACTGGTATAAATAAATAATGTACTTTATTATATATAAACAATTGAAAGCCAACATGTAAATCAATGGGTACTAGCAATTTATGATTAAAGAAGAATCATTACCAAAATTTTATCAACTTCTGAGAGGAATTCCACTTGATGAGTCACTAAAATAACTGTCTTCTTCTCTAGAGCAGCCATGACACAGTCCTGCAATTAATCCATCCAAACTTGGAACATCAAGAAAATTGTATGTACAAGCTTAGGGAGAGGCTCTTAGGTGCACTGGGTAAGTGCACTGGGCTTTTAAGCATAAATAATCCACGGTCTGTCATGCTGACCTGCGTCAAAACCCGCGGATCAACAGGACGTGGGTCAGCATGACAGCCCATGGATTATTTATGCTTAAAAGCCCAGTGCACTAGGTCAGTGCACTTAAGAGCCTTTCCCTACAAGCTTATACATAATATATATATATATATATAGGGAAATGATAAATAGTAGAATTAGTTACATAATATATATAGGAAAAGGCTCTCCGCACCGGACGAGTACACTGGACTTTTAAGCTTAAAAAATCCGCGGACCACCCCACTGACCAGAGCCCCGCCCGCTGCCCCACTGACCTGCATTTTTTTTTTTTTTTTTGGCTTAAAAGCCCAGTGCGCTCTAGTGCACTTGCCCAGTAGTGCGCACTGAGTGATCGCACTAGGATTTTAGGCCTAAAAAAATCGCAGGTCAATGGGACAGCGGGACGAGGGCACGGGCCAGTAGAGCGTCTTGCGATTTTTTTAGACTTAAAAACCCAGTACGTTTACCTAGTGTGCACTGGAGCCTGACTCTATATATATATATATATATATATGTGTGCCTAAACTCACATTGAACAAAATTGATGCAGTATGTGCATCTACTGCACTAAAAGGGTCATCAAGAAGATATATATCAGCATCATTATATACAGCTCTTGCAAGTTGAATCCTCTGTTTCTGTCCTCCACTCATATTAAGCCCTCTCTCACCTATCTCTGTGAGATCACCATGATCAAAACTATCAATATCTTTGTCTAAGGCGCATGCTTTTATGGCCTTCTCATACTTGTTTTTTTCCATTGGCTTTCCAAAGAGTATGTTATCGCGAATCGACCCGCTTTGAATCCATGAACCTTGTGAAACATAAGCAACGGACCCAAACACATCCACCTATATATAGAATCAATAAACAAGAAGAACCAGTTAGTGACACAAATACAACACCAAAATTGTCTATAAGGAGAAATTATTTGATGTGACACTCGCTATGATTCAAGTGATCTTTGTGACCCAAAGGTCCCCAATCCACGTGGGCCCCACAGATCCAGAAATTTTCGTGTGTGACGGTCATGTGGGAACTTAGTGAGCCCTCAAATCTAGATTTTATTGTTTACAAGGAGAAATAATATGATGTGGCCGTCATACTAGAGTGACACCCATTATGATCCAAGTAATATAAGACTGGAAACTATGTGGGTCCCACAGGTATGGAAATTTTTTTAGTGTGTGACGGTCATGTGGGAGCTTATTAAGCCTTCAAATCAAAGCATATTGTTTATGTGATCATCACGGTGGGATTTCTACTATGACTTGAGTATTCCGAGAACCCGTATCAACGTGGGTACCTAGTGATGGAGGACTTATAGTGTGACGGTCATATGGAAAAACTTTTGTTTGTAGGTAAGCCCTATGTTGCATACTTACACTATCTGAAATTTTGGGTATTTCTCCAAGAATAGCATACAAAAGTGATGACTTCCCAGCTCCAACTGGTCCACAAACTGCAATTTTTTGACCACATTTCACTTCCAATCTCACATTTTTGAGTGTTGGAATGCCTGATTCTGGGTCCCAACTATAACTACCACCTTCAAATCTTATACAGATATCCAAATCACGCGACAAAATTCCCTTTTTCGTCTCAATCTTGAGCTCATCGTCGAGCAAAAATGAACTAATCCGATCAAACGAGACCTTAGCCTGTATCAACGCGGAAAGAGCCTCGGGTATCATCCTCACAGGCTCAGACATACTCCGAAGCACCGCCAGAATGGTGAAAACCGTACTGGCATCCAATGGGGCGGTCTTGAAAATTGCACAACCGAGAAAAATAACCGAGGAGACGATAGTCGGAGACATCCAATACAAGGCAGTCCCATAAACCTTCTTATGTTGGGACTCAGACAACCATTTGAATTCATTGTCTCTATAGGATTCAATCAAGCTCTTAAAATTTACTTCCCAAGATTGCAACTTGATGATTTTCATGCTATTTAGGATCTCGGAAGTGGCTCTAAGTCGCTTGTCTTGCGCTATCATGAATTGGGATTGACATTTTTGAAGTATCTTTGCGAATGGGATGTTAAGAAGTCCACAGATGAGAAGAGGGACTAAACCGGGAAGAGCACCGAGCCCTACAACACCAAAAAGGACTCCAATTGCTAGAAAAGTTTGTAAACCATGGCTCCAAAGAGCATGAAACCACATAGGAAATTCGCCCATTCTATAAGCATCAACCGCGATATAATTCACAACCTCCCCAGTTGAATGCCTTTTCCTTCCCAAACTCGAAAGAATGAGTTGTTTCTTATAAACAGCCACCATTAATGCCGATCTCATCCTCATCCCGGTTCTTCTTGATCTGAAATAGAAATGTCGTTGAGACAAAGACTCAACCACCTTGTCGACAATCAAACACGCCACTAACAATAAGCCTTTGTATGTGTTTTGAGCTTCCTCATTTGAGTAATTCACAAAGGCATAGAGTAACAAAGGAGCAAGCACAACAGAAAGTACCCTCAAGAATGCACAAATTCCTATAAACACCATTTCTTTCTTGTAAACTTTCACTAATGCCCAAAGAGCTAAGTTTTCGGTATTGTTTGGATTCTTCTCTCTTTGAAGTAAGTCCCATGAATTTCCAAATTTCTCATAAGCTAAATCTGCTTGATCTTCATGAACCAAACTAGGAATATCATCAAGAAGTAATGATTTTGAGTAACCCAAGCTTAGTAAAGGGTTGATCCAAGAAAATACTAATTTGCTGAAGAAACTAGATTGGCCTAATTGACAATCTTTTTTCTCAAACCCCTCTTTTATTAAAGGTTCTGATAAATCCTTTTCTGAGGTTTGATCAAAATGAAATTGACTAAAATTTCTCAACCCACAAAAGGCAAGCAACAAATTTACGGTCCATGCCACCATGTCCAAGATTTCGATATGATTTGTTGATATTACTAAAGCTTCGATGTTTAGAGCCGAAACCAAGAGAAAGAACACTACCCACCAAAGAGAAATCAAAATTTTGATCCATTTTGATCTTTGTACAAGCAAAGAAACACTCAACGAGATCCAAACGAGCCCTCTAACGAAGCTCACTACCCAAGTCAGGTGACTAGAATCACTGGTTTGGGCTATGAGATTTAACAAACCAGAACCGAAAAATGCAATGCTTGTGAGAGCACAACAGATTGAAGCAGCAGCTATAGTGAAGAAATTCCTTCTAATGGGGCCTATGATCCTTTGTTTTCGAAGAAAGGCGATGATCAAAAAGAGAGAGAAAAGAAAGAGGAATAGTAGGTTCAATAGATCTATTAGAGCTCTTTGAGTATAAAATGATGAGAAATTGAATTTTTCTCGGCAAAGCCAAGAGAATTTACCTGCATATTCATGAGAAAGAAAGTTAAAATCACAATATTTTCCAGAAAAAAAGACAGCCAAACATTATGTAATTCAATTGTTTTCTGTATATATATATATATATATATATGTTGTGTATATATATATTGGAGAATTTTCGTCTATATATTATTTACACAACATCAAAGAATAAATTGTAGAAGAAAAATTGGAATTCAATAAATAACAGTAGTGCATGTTGTTTGTTCATGGACATGAAAAATAAAACACATTAAAATTCAAAAGAAGAACCACAAAACAGGGAAAAAAAAAAAAAAAAAGGAAATTTGAAAACTTAAGTAGGAATAGAGAGGACTCAAAAGCTTGTATATTAATAGCAACCCACTTCACTATGGGCCTGTTTGATTGTCCTTGAATGAAATAATTCCATTCATATTTTCGTACACAATTTTATATAAAAAGATGAAGAGCATGAATTGTTTCATTTAGAAAACGGATGCTCGTCTAAAAAATGAGGCTTGCAATCATGAATTTTGGCATTTTAAAAAAAATGAACAAATTGCATCATAAGAAGAAATTTGTGAAATCTTTCATATTTGTAAATGGATTCATTCATGGTGATGAATTTTGCCTTTACATTCTTATACAAAATTTGAATGGAACCATTTAATTTGAAGGGACAACCAAACAGGCCCTAAGATTAAGAGCACATTAAAAATTCACACTAAACACACTCAAAACATCATGAACGTAAAAAGAAAATGAAAAATAACCCAACGAAGAAGCAAGATTGAAATTTAACCAAAAAAAAAAAAAAAATAGTACTGCTAATTGTTTGCTCATGGGCATAAAAATGAAAATTTAAAAAAAAAACACACACACATACACACATTAAAAAAAAAGAAAAGAAAAAAGAACGAAAGAAACAGCTAAAAAGTTAAAATATGAATAGACAGGGCTCAAAAGCTTGTGTCTCAATAGCCAGCCCCACTTCACCAAGATCAAAAGCACATTAAAAATTCATAATAAACACACACACACACACAGCATGAATGTAAAAAGAAAATGAAAACTAACCAAAAAAGAGAGCCAGAATGAAACTAATTAACAAACCACAGTGCTGCATATTGATTGTTCATGGACATAAAAACACTTTAAAATACAAAACAATAGCCTCGAAAACAGGAAAAAGAATTTCAAAAATTAGGAAGTATAGAGTCAAAGGCTTGGGTACTAATATCAACCCACTTCATTAAACTCAAAGCACATAAAAATTCATACTAAACACACACAATAACAGTGCAGATTTTTTTTGTTCATGAGTTCCATCAAAATTCAAGAAAAAGAACAAGAAGAACAGAAAAAAAGAATTTCAAAAATTACAAGAAGCCGAGAGATCAGGACTCAAAAGCTTGTGTAATAATAGGAACCCACTGCATTAAAATCCAAATCAGAATTGAAAATTTACTCTCAAACACAAGTAAAAGTACTGACTTTGTTTCTTAATGGTCTATTAGAAAGAAGAATTAAAAAAAAAAAAAAAAAAAAAAAAAAAAAGAACCACAAAAAGAGGAAAAAGAAATTCAAAAATTACAAAAAGGATAGATAGGAATCAAAAGCTTGTATACAAATACAAACCCACTTCATTAAAAATCAAAATCATAATTGAAAATTCACACTAACACAAAGAGTAACAATACTAATGTTTTTATCATGGATTCATGGTCCATCAAAAGAACATGGTCCATTAGAAAAACATTAAATTCAAAAACAAGAACAGGAAAAAGAATTTCAAAACAACTGTAAACTAATAGCAACCCACCTCACTAAACTCAAAACACACATTAAAATTCAAAAACAAGAATCACACAAAAAAAAAAAAAGTAGGAAAAAGAATTTCGACATCAACAACTATGCACTAATAGCAACCCACTTCACTAAACTCAAAAACACATTAGAATTCAAGAACAAGAACAATTTTGAAACAACTATGCACTAATAGCAACCTACTTCAGTAGACTCAAAAGCATATTAAAAATGCCAAAACAATAACCACAAAAAGCAGGAAAAAGAATTCCAAAACAACAACTATGCACACTAATTGCAAGCCACTGCACTAGACTCAAAAACACATTAAAATTCAAAAAGAGAACAACAGAAATAGGAAAAAGAATTGCAAAGACTACAACAAGAATAGAGAGGACTCAAAAGCTTGTGTACTATAACTTAAAAGCAACCCAGTTTTTCTTTTTGGTCTGCTACATGCGCGCACACACACTAAAACACACACAAAGGCCACAGAAAGATTGAGGACATGCAAGATCAGAGAAATTGGGTTGTACCAAAGGAAGCCATTGCTGGTAGACGCTCTCTTGGTCAACACAACCAGTAAATGAGGGGGAGCACAAAATCTGATCCAGAATGAATGAAGCCTATAACATCATGAGTTTGTCCATTCAATCATGAATCTGTCATCTTAATGGACTGAGATCACTAGTTTCGTCTCTAGCTTTCAAGTGACTCAGCAGTGATGTTCTTGAATCTTGACATGTCTTTTGTTCCTTAGTGGTTGTTTGCAGTGAATCGGTTTGCAAATTAAGTGTTTGGTGTGTACTAATTTGATTGTCGCAAAAATCAAATTGAAAATGAGACTTGGACTGGATCTATGATTCAATTCTAGACTTTCTATCAAAATTGATCGCAGAGTTTTTCTTAAATGTACGTCCATGCTCCAAAGATGCATGTGCTAGCTATCAATAAATTGTAATGTTAGGTGAGATGGATAATGAAGAGAGTACTGCTTGTTGGATTATTTTAATAAATATATGTGTTTATATGCATTTATTATTTATATGAAATTCATATGTGTATGTATACAATCGTTTCTTTGGTCAAAGCTCATAACCTTTTTGTTTCAAAAGTAACGAGGGTTGCCTTAATGTTCAATAATTAAAGGCCTCTTTGCTTGTGTGCACGTTTTGAGTCCAAACGGTACAACTTTTATGTAAGACACATTGAGGGTTTTGATCTATGTAGCACGGATACGGACACGTGATACGGGTACGATATGATACGGGTATGGGGTATGGCAATTTTCAAAAATATAGGGCACGGGTACGGCTAAAGTACCTTGAATAAAATATATTTTTAATAATTTAAAAAAGAAAAAAAAAAAAAAAAAAAAAAAAGAAAAAGATTGAACAGCACTACAACATATTAATCCACATATTAGCAAATAAGTAGTCTAAACATTATTTTACCATTACAAATTTACAAGTCCACAACATTAAAGAAAAAAAATATATAAATAAAAAAGAAAAAGAAGAAGCAAGTCTACTAAGTACCCACTAAGTACCCCCCATAGTTGTACCCCCAATAGTTTTAAAAAAAATGCAATCTAACCCACGTGCCGTACCCACGAAGTACCTACGCCGTAGCCACGAAGTATCCATGCCGTACCCACACCGTACCCACGAATTACCCGAGTCGTACCCAAGTTGAATTATTCACTTAACAGTATCAGGACACCGCTAGAGGGGTACCCGACACGTACCCAGGAGTATGGTACGGGTGTCGGTGTCCCCCAAGTACCCGGTACGGGTATTGTAGTCAAAATGGAGTACACATGCTTCCTAGATTTTGAATTCTTAATCAACAGCTAGTACTCTTGATTGATTGATTGATTGAGAGAGAGAGGTTTATATATATATATATATATATATATAACTATGGGTATTTTCGGTATTAACAAATTAAGAAGGGTGGTCTCTATAAATTTTACAATCTAGAGGGGAGGTATGTGTAATGCAAATCCAAACCACAAGAAAAGTCTGTATAATTTTACAATATAGAGGAGAAGTCCGTATAATTTTGTCAAATCTCACGAAAGACCCGTGTAATGAATCCAAAAATATATATTAACCATAGTAAGGCTAGGCATTTGTTATCTTTTAAAACAAATAGAGGTAAAGTAGTCATTTAAAATTAATTTTTATATTTTTGAGATTTTTTAAGTAGTCATTGGAGAGGGGAAGAGACATTTGACATAGATTAATTTTAGCTTTGAAAGGAGCAAACTATTAATTTTTAAAAAGTTTAAGCCAAAAATAATAATAATAATAATAATAATAATAATAATAACAATAATAACAGACATCTGACTAACAAAAGGGAAAATATTTACTCAAACCAAACCTCAATTTTATTTTATTTTTACCACGAATGAAGTTCCTGATCAATTTTTACTTTACTTAATTATTTTTAGTACTGTCATATGTCTTAACTTCTAAAAGCGCATACATACTTTAGAGATGATATGATATAAAATGTAGGAATTTTTCTGTGGGTGTTATTGAGTATGAAATTGTATCCAAGTTGAGCACAAACTCGATCTAGTCAATTTGGTGGGTGGGTTGGTGTTGTCTCTTTAAGCAGACACCATTCTTAATTTATTTTTTTAAAAATTTTTGTACATTTGGGTTCGGGACATTTGGGTTCTGGACAAGAGAAAGAGAATAATTTGTATGTAGTTGTTCAAACCTTTGTCTATGTCAATTTAGAGGAACTACTATTATTGTGGGCGCTCAGGAAAAGGTCGATAGCCGTATTCTTTGGAAGATGGATTGCATTGCTTTGCATGTGGTCATGACTCATGAAGAGTATGTGGTCCTTGCTTTAAATTTAATTATCATGGGATGCGTAAGTGATATAGAAAAAGGTATAAAAGAAATTCAAACAGTATAGGGTATATATATTTAAAGTATAAGATGTAGTTTGGGGTGTGGTTGAAGGAGTGGGTATAGTATTTACACCCACTCCTCCAAACGTACACTCCAAACCCCACTCCTCCAACCATATCTCAAATCATATTGTATGTTTTAAATACATATACCATGTGTTATAAAAATAGTGTACAAAAAAATAACATAAAGCATAAGATATAATTTAGAGTGTGATTAAAAGTGTGAATGTACCATTATTGGGTCATGAATGATCTCAATCTGGCTAATAAGCCTAATATGAGCAAATGTCTCATTACATGGTACAAGTGCTAACTCAGAGACAAGGTGACCGCTAAAGTCAAAATTTTGGACTATATTTTTTTAATCAATTTTAATTTTTTAAGTTGAAATCTATTTTCTTGCTTTTGTGTGATCTGCAATAATTAATTATATTTTTATAGTCCAATTCTGCTAACGTTTCTTTTTTGACCTGGCGCCGCATGCTTATAGTTGAATGTGAGCTAGTCTTTTTTATTTTTACTGTTTTTTTCTTTCAAAGAGGTTAGTGGAATAAAGAGACTTTTACTGTTATGCGGTCTTCGGTACATGTTTGTTAATTTTTGTTTGTTGTAGTTTTGTGCGGGCGTGTTAGAATTAAATAGGCTCGGTTTGTGTAAATTAATTTCTTAACTGTTTGTGTGAGTGATACACAAGGCTTTAAAATCTCGTTTCTAAAAGGTGATTGTGATGATCAAGTAGGAAAGTACCCTTGACCTAAGATTTCTAGACAGTACTGAAACGCACAAGTCTAATAGTGATGAATTTACTAGATAAACAATCAACAATTTATAAAATATGCATGCATTTTGTTGAATGTTTTTGGACAAATAACAAAAATTAAAGAATAAGTTCAGAACAGGCTCTGATTATTTATGAAAGATTAAAACAGTAAAAAAAATAACAAAAAGGGACGGATCTATTGCTACTGAATGTTGGGAACACAAGAACGTACGATAGGTTGAATGCTGTGGATGTTGTATGAATGCAGTTTGTTATAGTACTGGCTAGTCGAACCTAAGTTTGTCGTACGCTTAAGTTTCGCTATGATACACAAAAACGGTGAAAAGAAATTCGGCTAATTAACTACGGAACAGTTGAGACTCATCTGTGTGAAACCATACGGTAAAGTCTTGACATTTAGTGATCAACAGTTGAAACTCAACCGTTCGGCTTCACACGATGGCCACCAACAGTAAACGACCAACCCACCACCGTTTAATATTAAATGGTTGACCCTCAATCGTTCGACAACGAAACAGTCGACTTTCAACCATTTGACCATAAAATGGTCACAACTCAACCGTTTTCCAACTACACCACTACGAACCCCCACGAATCCTGTAACAACTCTAATTTTCTAAGTGCTTTTAGTAGTTTTTATATTATTATTTTCAAGTATTAGACATTAACTATGTGTATGTATCTTAGTGACACCTAATAAAAATGTTGAAGTAGCGTGTACGGGTCGTTAGTATGTTAAGTAGTGTACTTAACATAGAAATTTAGTGCCCGGGATCATGGGTACACATTGGGCTAATCATTTGTCACTTTAGAATACATTTTCGGACCCATATAAAGTCTTTTTGTGAGGCCTTTAGACAAAAAACGAGATTTACATGTTTGTGTGTGTTTTATTGATAAGTATTTGTGTGTGAAATATATATATACACATATATTAAACCCTAGCCCCCATTTAACAAAAAAAAAAAAAAAAAGGAAGAGAAGAAAAGAAAAGAGAGAACAGATGTAGGGAGAGAGAGAGAGAAGAAGAAGAAGAGAATAAGAAAAAAAAAAAAAAAAAAAAAAAAAAGAGGAACCCCAAACTTATGTTTTGCGTAATCATCATCAACCTTGAAGCCATAAATCGGTGAATTAAATTTTTGTTTTGAATATATATATATATATATATTTTAGAATATATATGTATTTGAATCCATGTGTAAACTAGGGTTTACAATGAAGATTGATTTTTGTGATCTTGTTGTTGTGGTTATGAATATGTGACTATTTTGATTAATGTAAATTAACGGTGGCTGAAAGTGAAAATAATTCATATAAAATAGTGGTGATTGAATTTTGGAACTCTGCCAGCGTATCCCATATAAAACGCGATTGTGCACGTATTTCGTCTAATGGTATTTTTTCCAATTCTGCACCGTTTGAGCAGAAAATTCATATTACACAATTTTATGAAGGTTAAAAAAAGCGTATTTACTATATCACATTTTTGTGTAATTTCGTGTTCGTTAATATGAATTAATTTGTTTGTACTTAGAGAGATATGAGTTCTCATGTATAGTTAGAGCTTTGTGAAATTGTGACTGTGTAATTTTGTGTGGGTTACGAAGCTATGTGAACATGTAGTTGTAAATTTGATTTTAACGAAAATTTGATTTGAGATATATGAATCTCTTATAAAGTTGAGTTTTGTGAAAAACGTGAATGCATGAACGTTAGAAAAGTCATTAGAGTTCACCACTGCTCCTTATGATTTTAGGCGGTGACTTCGTGGATGATCCGTCCTTGTGTGATTAGACGGCACTACGTGGATGACCCGTCTCTTCATTTTTAAGCCTTATGCCCGGCTTGTTGGTCTATTCATGTGTATTTAGACATTGTTTACTGACGTCAAGAACGTAAGGACTAGCCTTTCGGTGTATACTCAAATCCCAGTGATACCCCATGGGAGTTGGGACCGGAGTGGGAGTTAGTATTTCGTTAGGAGACACATGGGATATACGTGTAGGCTGAGCCATGGATGGTTGGCCGAGATGGTGAACATAAGGTGTAATTGGATTGAATATTTTTTTTTTTTTATTCACAACTTTACATTTGTAATTTGTTTTATTTTGTCCAGTTATATGAAATTCTAGAAATTGGTAGTCGTGTAGTTTTCGTGATTTTAAATTTCGGTGTTGTGCCCGTTAGCTTAAAACGTAGCATTCTATGTGTAACGTACCATTTTTGGGAATGTAGTAATTTAATAATAAACTGGACCAGATTAGTAAATTGAATATGTTGGATACTTAGATTCATAGTTTATGGCTGTTTCATATAAATTAAAATAAAACGACGATCCGAACAACTTTCATGTTTTAAATTTTTCCTAAAAACGTCATCTTGACACTACTTTCATCGATTTTCAGAATCTATTGAACATCGTCTATATAAGAGCTTAACTTTAATAATTAATTTTTGAATTATCTATTTAGAGCATCCACAGTGAGTAAGGTTATAGGACAACTTAGGAGAACTTAAGTTAAAGTCGTTAAGAACGCAGGCGTTTGTGTTATTGTATAGGATTGTAAAACTTAAGAAAACTTAACTTTGTGGTACCACTAAGTTTTGCTATTGTAGGGAGAAACGGTAGAAGTTGTGCCGCCTAGATTTCAAACGACACATGAAATGTCGCCCAGTTGCAAACGGTACAACATATGCCGCCCCACAATTACACGGCACATCATGTGCCACTCACTCCACACGGCACATCTTGTACCACCTATTCCTTCACGGTCCACCTTGTGCTGTTTGGTCCCAACGGGTCTAATTTAGAACGATATTTTAAGATTTACTAACGGCACAATTTTAACGATCGGAATTGTAAATCTATAAAATAGACTATTTTGCAGTTCAACAACAGACCTGTTTTACATATTTGTTAGTAGACATATACGATATCATACCCAATTTTTCTTGAAAAAATGGCTTCCAGAATTAGAACACCAAATATGAGACAATTTGAAGATGAAATACTCTGTCATGTATACGTTAAGGTAGGTACAAATCCTATTGTTGGGAACAGTCAACCGGGTTCAACATTTTGGCGCACAATCGAAAACGAGTACAACAAAAATGGAGCAATTGTGATTAAGCGTGCTGGCAGTAGTCTTCAAACACGATTCTTAACAATTTCACAAGCAGTCATGATATAGACATCAAAGATAGCACACAATTGTGGGTTGAGTCATGGTAGCGGGACAAATGAGCTTGACTGGGTAATTTATCATACTATTTTGTGTTTAAGTTATCTACAATAATTCATACTAATTGCGGTACTCACATTTATCTTATGAGCAGATAAATCGTGCGCGTTAAGATTACCACGCGCAGACGGGCAAACAACTTGTGTTTGATAACTGCTACCAAATATTAAAGCAACTACCCAAATATGATACTAGTACGACTAGGATCAACACGCATCGTTTTAGTTCTGATGGCAATGAAACATCATCACCTGGTACTCCAACCACTCCTATTGCAAGCCTAAACCTCATCGATGATGTGCAAATTAACATTGAATCACCATCAGATAGGCCGGAGGGCAGAAAAGCTGCTAAAGAACACCAAAAGAGACAAAGTAGAGCTAGTAATGTTGCTGCTAACGTCGCAGTTGTTGAAAGTGTTGAAAATTTTGCAACACAATATGAACAAAGTACTGAAGACAACCGTGAATCAAGAAAGCACTTTGAAACACAAATGGAAGAGTTGATAAAATTAAGGAAAGATAAGGTGGAATGCAGGAAAAATGAGATGAAAATCAAGTTGCGAAAAGAGGAACACATAATAATGACAACTGATACAAGCAACATGTCATAGGGCCAACAACAATACTACAAAATGTTGTTTGATGAGATCCTACAGAGGAGGCAAAGGCAATCATATAATCCTGGATCTTCTTCCGCACCACTTTAATTTATCCTAATTTATTGTGATTTAGACTTCTTATCACTTGTTGAATTACAATGTATTTTACCTTTTGAATCATGGTTGTTCTTTAGCGTACAACTCCCAAACATGTTCTATTAGATCATCATGCAAAAAGCAGTCCACGTAGAAGAAGTACTAGATAGATTAAAAAGTGGATTTTAGTATATAATAAAGTCTAATAATAATGCTTGAACAATTTTTAGATGGTTGTACCTCAATTAATTGCCAAAAGCAGTCCACGCTTCTTATATCCTGACGGCAACACATGTCCAATGCAAAATAGATACGGGCCAATATGGTGGACCCCCAATCTAAATCTCCGACCTTAGACACGTCATGTACGTACGATAGCCATCCAACAAGAATCGTAGAATTCCCATTAGGGAAGAACAGAGAACTGATACAGTAGAACAAGAATGCTCTACCAATAACAATAGGATCAAGCGATACCTTGGCCTCAAGTTGTTTAATAGCACCGTCAATGTACTCCCCCACGTCGGATAGTTTTATAGCTCCAGAGTTGTACTTGTCAAACGATGCCCCAGGAAAATAACGAATCAATAATGATTGATGCATCTCTAAATGCTGTGTCGTTATAAGGAGGCAACGGCACATCCAGCCCAATAGTAATACCTGCAATAGTAAAACAAAAATTATTAACAAATAGGATTTCTCATTAAAAATATGGAAGATGTTTCACAAACGCACCTGTCATGAAAGTAAAATCGTGAGGTGTGATGCCTAGCTCAACTAATGGTAAATGAAACGTGTGAGTCGTGTCCCACCACCGTTCAATACATGATTCCATTAAACGTTGATCAGATTTTGGCATATTCAGCGTCAGTAGCCGAGACCAACCAGCACAGTCAATAACACTTTTGATTTGTTCAAAGTGTGACAGACGGTTGTAGAACAAGTGCACACTTTTCCAAGTGCCGCACATTTTGAACCTATGACCTTGTTTGTTGATCTCGATTTTGCCATCAGAGGCATGCAACTTTTCGTTGACAACACGTGCAAATTCTTCAGTCGACTCTTCTTGAGTACGTGATTGTGTTGTGTTTGTAGAATGATGGCGAGTACTCTTTTTCCCAAACAATCAATGCATCATACTTGTGGAAAAAACTCAAAATGAAAATAAATTAAAATTATTTGTGGGAGAAACTCAAAATGAGAATTGTATTTGGGTGAAAACCAAAATGAAATAAATGAAAATTAAAAAATTTAACAATAAACACACATAATTTTATTTTTGCTAAAATTATAAAAAAGAAAGAGAATTTGAGAGAGTATAATCCTCAAATGTTTATATAAACGGATTGTTACCGTTGGGATTGTGACCGTTGTCAATAGATCTGTTGGGTATGACCGTTGGGATCACACGGCACAAGATGAAGATGAGCCGCTTGGAGTACACGGCACATGATGTGCCGCCCCAATTGGTCACGGCACATGATGTGCTGCCTCATATTCCCCCCATTGCAAAGCGCCTCCTCCCCTGTACAATAACTTAGACTAAGTTTCCTTAAGTTTCATGCACCCACTGTGGATGCTCTTAGAATTAATGAACGGTGATGCGTGTATTTCCTTGGATATTTTATTCTGGACATTTTTCGTGTTTTAAGTTTTGTCTAATTCCAGCTCTTTGTTGGAAATAAATTCATTTTAATTAATAGCACATTGTTATTGGTTTTTATTATTGTTTCAATTTCTATTTGTACAAGATGGTAGGCCCACTAATGGTTTGCAGGTATCGGCCTACCATAGTTAAAAAATGTAAGCATTTAGTTGTTTTAATTCGGGCAAGAAACTACTTGCCACCGCATAACTGGAGACTACTCTATTGTTCAGATATGTGTGTGGAACTACCTGTCTTGGCCCAAGAATGTCGTAGTGTGGTTTGTAATCTACGGGTTCAAGTTGTATCCATAAGGCTTGTGTTTTGTTTAACTCATACCAGTCATGTGACTGACCCGAGTGTGTTATGCATTCGGGTGCGTTTTTGTTGGAAACGTAGTCGGATGACATGTGTAGGATAGTATAGTTGGATTTCTTTGTGGAGCAGCCGATCTGTTTGTGAAGTTGAAGATATCTTCTTGTCATTCTTTATGTATTATATGATACTTTTTATTTAGTTGGCATTAATTGAGAACTTGTATTAGATGTAGTTATATTTCAATTGTATTATTGGACTTTGGGGGACATTTGTAGCAGATCTGACCTGAGATAGTATAGTGTTGAAATTATTCTTTTAATTATTATAACTAGATAATTTTATTGTGATTCAATGGAGGAAATTATATTATTTCTATGTAAAGGTTAACGTTTGGTTTTCATTTTGTAATAAATGAAAATGGAGAAAGTTTGAAACGTGGAATTTTCTTGTAATCTTTTTGGGAATGAGTTTGATGATAAATGAGTTTTATTTAAAAAGAGATAATGTGGTTTATGAAAGTAACATAAATTCAATTTATTTTAAAATAGTCTTATAAAATTGGGTGTGGGTTAGCAAGCTTGGATTTTTGGACGTTTGAATATTGATCAGGGTTGCACTTGATTGGATATTTGGCTTTCTAACAATTAGGGTGTGACAATTTAAATTAAGTTTGTCCAAAGTTCTAAGTTCTCCTGTGGCTGCTCTAAGAGATATTAAGTATGATAGACAATAACACTCAATACGTAAATATGTGTGCATTACATGTGTATATATATATATAGGCTTAACTTATAGTAACTTTTTTTCTGTTTGCTAAGCTGCTTAACATATATCTGGTTCAAAATAAGAAGACTGTAGAATAAGAGACATACAATTACAAAAAAATAAATAAATAAATAAAGCTGGCCTCTGCTCCTATACAGCATACACTTCAATGTTAATTAAGCAGAGTTTGGTATGATTATTTTTGCTTTTTTTTCTTGGGAGACTTGGCTTAAGGTCCTTAAAGTTGTGCATATTTGGTTTAAAAAACAGCCCATTAATAACAAACTCTCCAAGGACAAAAGTCCAAGCCCATTTTTAACCTATATCCACAATATTAAAATTTAAGACATCACTTTTCAAGTCCATTTTACTATTTCCATCAGACCAAACTACCCTTAAGAGAATTGCAAAATAGCCACGTCACCGCGCCAACACATGCGCGAATTTTTTCCCCACCGCTGGCACACACGCTCTAACCTACGGGAATTGTCTCCTAATGTCACGCCCCAGAGCAGCATAAATAGAGAAAAATAAATTTCCTTTATGGGTCCATAGGGAATGACGGGTGAATAACCGCATTGTCACCTACTCAAACCAATAAACACAACGATAGGGAGGATGCTATCCATAGCACATATCTTATTAACATAATCAGAGGCTACAACAGAAACTATAAAAGGTTTGGAAGCAACAGATGCCCAAGTACCAATTATAAAAGTCCACTAAATCTATTACAACAGCTGGCTTATAGTCTCAGGCCTATAATAATAACAACAACAGTACAACAGATATACAAACTAATTATTACAAAGCAGCACATCTTCTCCTTCCAGCCTTCAGCTCCAAGTCCGGCGAAACATCAGTCTCTCGTCCTCAAGTCCTGCGAAGCTCTAGACATTGGAATGTCCAGGGCATAAACGCCATCAGCTTTGAATACAAAGCTGAGTGAGTACATTAAACAACACTCCTCACCGTAACTGCTCAGCATCTTAAAATGCGGCTAATCCCTTTACAATGACGTCACTCACGAACATAGCAGAGGTCTCAGTAAACTATACATTAATTCAGGGATAGCAGGAAACATATTAAGTAATGACAAGGATAAAGATCATAGTGTAAATATCTCATCACGTATTCATCAAATCCATGCATGCAACCCATGCATCCATCCTATGTATATACCTTTACGTCGGGACGCTGAATCCACGACTGAACATTTATCTTATCATATTCATACTCATATTCATATTTCTATCCATCTCCGTATCCATACGTTGATACCATAATCCAGATCCATATTCATACATAGATACCATAATACCAATCGGAATCACCCGACTAGGCAGTAGGTCCTACAATCCCTTGATAGGGTTACCGGTCGTCTACACGGTACCACCTATCTGTAAACGATGGAAGCGGCACAACGGACGTCTTCTATGCTGTGTATATTCTCACTGGTCGACTACATGGTGAAAATACATTAGGGCACTAGCCGGACGTAATCGTCAACGGTACACTGGACGTCTTCAACAGTGCATACGCATTACTGGACGTCTTCAACAGCAAGAGGCGTACTAGGAACTATAACCGTCCCACGTCCACCCGACTCGTCAGCCGTTGATCCCATGGATCCAAAGTACACATATCTCATATTCCACATAAGTCACATATCCCATTTCTCATCAGCTTCTCTTACCTCTTTACATTACTATCCCATGCATGCTGACACATGTTGTGAAATGCTCATATACTAAGTACAGGAAATGTCACATGCTCTGTATTAATCATATTTACTGATTACTGATTATTAACATGCAGTTGTATTCCGTTCTACTATTCAGTTTGACAATAACATATGACAGTTAAACAATTCATCTCATATCGACAATTGACATAGGATAATTCAGCTCGTAATATCAATGATAATTGTATATAAGTCTAGTCCTGACATAGTACTTATAGATCTTATCCACACAGCGCAATAACTCATATGGTACAACTATTAACAAGTCTGATATATCACAAGTATAAGACAACATACAAATAGCATTCTGCTCATATCCAATCGATTGACCAAACATGGCAATCGATTGGAAACAATACCAATCGATTGGACAAACTGGCAATCGATTGGAATAGCAATCGATTGGGATTCATGGCAATCGATTGGGAAATTATCCAATCGATTGTATCCAATGCCAATCGATTGGACTCTGTCTTCTTCCTCAAAACTGCTGGTTTTATTATAAAAACGTGGGGATCATCTTCTCTTTATAAACGTTATTAAACGCATACAAACATCTCAAAAACACCTCCTTGAGTGAGTTAATGAAACTCACCTTATCCCGGCGTCCCGAGCTCCGCGGCGGTGGCTATGGTGAATTCTCTCTCTCTCTTTCTTCTCTGCCCTTCTCTCCTTCTCTCTGTGCTCCTCTTCTCTTCATTCTTCTTCTTCTTCTCTTCTCTTCCTCTCTAACCCGAGAGTGTGTGTGTATATATAATATATATGTATGTGTGTATATATTTGAGAGTATATATATCTCTCTCTCTCTTTCAAACACACACAAAAGCAAACATATATATGTATAAAGGAGAGGGTATATATATAGGGAGGGGAAAACAATCACAACCACACAAAACCAACGAGGTGGCCAAGTCCAGCTACTCTCAATCGATTGGTACCAGGTGCCAATCGATTGGGGTTAGGTCGGCAGAATACCAATCGATTGGTAAAACATCCAATCGATTGGAAAAGCAATCGATTGGGATAAGGTCAATCGATTGGGCACACAACCTCACCGAAGGCTAAGAAAGGTACTAGGGATCTATATATACCTGAAAATATAGGGTATTCCACCCAAGTCACTCACATGGTGTGAGTATTGTACCGTATAATTTCTAATTTTGAAAAATATTTTTAAACTTTAAACCTCCATAACTTTTGATCTACAACTCCATTTTCCGCAAATTTTATACCACTAGAATCGTGTCAACGAGATCTACAAAACTAGTATCATTGCTGATATGTTTTGAGCAAAAAAAAAAATTCAAAATTTTACATATATGAATAATAAGTGAAATTTCACTTAATTTCACTTAATAAGTAAAATTTCATTTAGTACATGAAATATTAAGTGAAATTTCACTTAATATTTATGGAAGTTTAAATTTTCTCTATTGTAAGATTTCTTAGTTTAAAAAGGGGAAAATTGAGCGGGGTCGCAAATGCTTTAAGTATAGATTAGGGCTTAGTTTGGTCCCCCATGCGGTTTTTAAAAGTAGCCAATGAAATTTATTATTAAGTTGATTGATAATTTTGTATAAGTAGCTAATGAGATTTATTATTAAGTTGAAATTTCAATTCAGAACGATCCTAAGTCAAATTTGACTTAAGATGAGTAAATTTTACTTAACTTTGATTTGTCATAAATGAAATTTCACTTAACTTTCTCCGTGAAATTTCACTTAATTCTTTTAGTGGGGGGAATTGTTCAGGTTCAGAAGAGGATATGTAAATTTTCTTAGTGAAAAAATACAGTACTAACTATAATTTCAGTTCAGAATTATCCTAAGTCAAATTTGACTTAAGATGAGTAAAATTTACTTAACTATGATTTGTCATAAAAGAAATTTCACCTAACTTTTTCCGTGAAATTTCACATAATTCTTTTAGTGGGGGGAACTGTTCAGGTTCAGAAGAGGTTGTGTAAATTTTCTTAGTGAAAAAATATAGTATTGAATGTAATTTCAGTTCAGAATGATCGTAAGTCAAATTTGACTTAAGATGAGTAAAATTTACTTAACTTTGATTTGTCATAAATGAAAATTTTACTCAACTTTCTCCGTGAAATTTCACTTAATTCTTTTAGTGGGGGGGAAGTGTTCGGGTTCAGAAGAGGTTGTGTAAATTTCTTAGTAAAAAATACAGTATTGAATGTAATTTCAGTTCAAAATTATCTTAAGTCAAATTTGACTTAAGATGAGTAAATTTTACTTAACTTTGATTTGTATATATTGCTTTCTGTGGTTTATATTACAGGTTCTTTGAGGCAAGGAAGGCATGTTGTGGGACAGGGTTGCTAGAAACACCAATCCTATGCAATTCCAAGTCAGTGGGAACATGTGCAAATGCACCAGAGTATGTTTTTTGGGATGGTGTTCGCTCTGTGGATATGTATGATTCAAGTGCAAATCAATCGCAACAAGTAATACTCGGGTAGGTACGAGGTCGATTTCCACGGGGACTAGACCGGAAGATTATAGATTCAAGACACGAATACACCACTACTGTAACCAAAGGAGAAAGAAAAGGTGATTGTTTTGAGAGTATCTAATTCAGGATCTAAGACTAATCATGCAAGGAAAACTTACGTAGAACAGTAGCTAATTAAATTAACTAATTAAACGACAAGCACAAATTAACTATAACAAGCAAGCTAGAGTAACGAGTTGTTTTAAGACAAAGGGAAATAGGCTAGGGGTCATGCTACCAACCTTGGATCACAAAAGGGTAAGAATAAGGGATTTGGAGGGAACTTCTTGAGTGAACAAAGTTCCTTGGGAGCCAACAATCAAACATGTGGGTTGTCAACCCCACTATGAAAGGTGAAGGCTTGAGAGAACTAAGGCAAATGTTGGATTGGTAATATAGATTCAATAACCTCCATTGCATAACAATGGGGGTAAAGAAACAAACATATTACAAACCCAACACTCTTCAATCACTCAAGAGGATCCAAAACCATTAGACTATATAAAAAAAACAGGGATCCATAGGTGGGTTCATGACCCCTAACCTAGAAAACTAGCTACACATGGATTTAACTATGAAAACATTAATAGAAACATTAAATGAAAAGGAAGATATCACCATTAATGTAACCAATACTTCAAGGGAGAGAGAGAGTGAGTCCAATAGATAACTTTAATAAATTCCCCAAAAGAAGAGTCCAAGCTTGCAAATTGAAGAATCTCTCACAATCTCAATTACAAACACTATATCTAACTAATCTATGAACAAAATCACAAGGAATCCTAAAGAAATACAAGAGGGTTAAGAGAGAGAATCTAAGCTGCTATCTAAATTAGGTCAAGCCCCCAAAAAACGAATTATAAAGGGGTATTTATACAAAAACCTCGGAGTGGCAAACTTGTAAATCAAAGAATGCAGAAACAGGGTAATTCGACCGGTCGAGCGGGGCCATTCGACCGGTCGAATACCCCTCTGCCAGAATGTTATAACAGCACATCAGAAGTGGACCGGTCGAATGGGGAAAGTCGACCGGTCGAATACCCCTCTATCTGAATCTTTACAGCTTCACACACAAGTTTTGCACACCGATCACGAGAATCGCCATAACTCTTCGCTCCGGCCTCCGATTGAGGTGATGTTCGCGGCCACGCGAAGAAGACTCGCAGAGCTAGCTTTACCAAGTTAAGATCATCCTCCGTATTGTGGTCTTTGAGTCCAACGGTGAGAGAGAAGCGGCCGCAATGGACGAGAGCTTCAACTGAGGCGTCGCCTCCCGACTCGGATTGTCTAAAAGGCCTGCAAAACACTACAATAACCCGTGTAAAGGATGTAAACAGTAAAAAAAGAGGGTTATGCAAGGAAAGTTCGTAAATAATGTACTTAGAAGCTCCGGGAGAGGTATTTTGCGCAAAAACGAATCCAAACTCAAGCAAAATATGAGATAGATCAGATGGCTTTCATCCTTCCGAGGCTGCCAACAAATTTATATCCGATGACTTGCTGATCAGTGGCATCTCCCTTATCTCCTAAGCAATATGCATAACAATATATATATATATATATATGTGTGTGTTTCATATGAAACATTTATTGTCTTGAGTCTGCTTTTGAGCTTGGTTGTTGAGAGTTTGGGGGTGGCTTTTTGTTTTGTTGTGATTAGTTTGTATGTTGAGTTCAATTTGAATAATAAATGAAAAGCAATGCTTTGGAGCATCTTGAATCCTGGTGTTACGTTTCGGTAACAATTTCTGTTCATGTGATTCAATCGCAAAAATTTCTTTTGTTAAAAGCTGGTCAATAGAGCTTGTTTCTTTTGTATATATTACAGGTTTCTTTGATTTGCATAGGATTGATATTTCTAGCAACCTTGTCCCACAACATACCATCCCATTTTATTGCTTTTAGACCTAGCACAGAGAGAGAGAGAGAGAGAGAGAGAGAGAGAGAGTGTGTGTGTGTCACACCCCGATTTTTTGGACAACCAAATATTTATTCCAGAGCATGTATCTAGACTAATATTCAATTTCCAAAACATCGAGAGTGACACACTCACACAGACTAATACATAATTATTGAAAACATTATTTTATACTCATTAAATAGAGATATGTGATTTTGTGTTTATAGAAAAACTCTTCATTATTAAACTTGTATTCCCAAATATTCATTTTCATTATAAAAGAAATTAAACTCCATTACACATTATATCCATTCGATTAACAAAAGAAATATTATATTCATTCCATAAAACCCTCTTTACAGAGTTCAGTGGAAAGAAAATAAATAAGCATAAAAATCTATTCATCCATTGGTCAGAACAACTACAACGTTCCCAATACCCAATATATAATCCTTATTACAATTATACACATGTGGCCCACACTGCCAGAAATAAAATAAAGTACAACAAAAAAAAATAAGTACAACTCTAATAATAAACAACACCGCGACAATCTCTTCACCCAAAACGAAGCTCCAAAGAAAATCTCCAAATACTAAACCTGCATATACATTCGACTACGTTTCATATAGAAATGCCCCGAATGCATTACACACCCGGGTCAGTATATAAATACTGGTATGAGTTAACAAAAAAATATAAAACGAGTCTTAGTGAACAACGGTGTCCCATAGACTCCCAAAAGTACTCGTAAAGAAAAACATAACCACCTCATATCATACAATATCGTTGCACAGAAAATAAACAATGCCATCACACATAATTCATGTCGGGTTAGAACAGTAGTTCCACGCACATTCAGGACAGAATGGTAGTTTCCTTCAATGTGGTGGCAGTGCCTCTAACCCCGAATAAACACAACTGAATACTTACCGGTCGGATATCTATGGTGAGTCAGCCCTGCATAAAAGTTAGTGGACCTACCATCCTGTAATATATAATTATCACAAACCAAGCAAAATGGTCCACAAACAACATTTCCACATTCTAACTTAAACGTCGCATTAATTATTCCAAACTTATCAGTCTTATGAAATACTCCATTGTCATTATTTATTAGCCTTTAATTATCTTTGTGTTCCTTAGGTTCACCACTTGGCCACCCTCCATGGTACAGCCCACACATATATCCCATGTGTGCCCGGACATACTACCAACACCCACTCCGGTGCCAGTTGGGTTGGGGTATCAACCAAACCAGGTATACACAACGGACCGCTGGTCAATATGTCAAGACGTCTATACAATATAAGCCGAGCATAAGGGTTAGGCCAGCTAGATCACGAAGCCACTGGCAAAAAGTACACTCAACAAGTCTTAAGCCAGCTTGATCACGAAGCCACTGGCAAAAGAGTGCGAGCTACCAAAAACAATAACACAACAACGGGGAGTAGTGAACACTAAGGTCTTTTTTCAGTTTCTTACCATCTACGTTAATTCTCATAAGTACGCATTCATGAGGGTTTAATCACGTCGTTAACCACTTCGGAAATTTATCATTTATTCCATGGAATATCATTATCCGATTATTCACGATAGGACCTTTTTTTGCCAAAATTCTATTCAAGTCTCTGGCGTAGTATTTTCATAATAATTATTTAATACCACACATAGAATAAGTTGGGGTTTCTTAACACATAGCATATAAAATCGACACTCAACAATACTATTTAAAACAGTTCCAAACACACCCTTACATTAAACAGTCCCAAAACCAACATGGACTAAAATTATTCCTCATAATAATTCCGCACAAAGAAACTTCTCTAACAATTTTCATAAACATAAATTCAAAATTCGGAGTTACCATTCACTGCTACTGTAAAATAATTTTTCTGCCCAAACGGTGCAGAATTGGGAAAAATGCAATTAGACAAAAGTTGTGCAAAATTGTGTTTCCTACAGGCCTAGGTGAACAGAATCACGAAAACTCTAACGTATGATTTATTATGATTTTCGACTAAAATCTGATCCGTGAAAATCTCAAATCCGAAAATTGAATAATTGCTCAAATGTATGTTCAATGCTCATCTATAAATCTCAAATCACAACTTCAATCATTGTAAAAAAAAAACCTAAATCTCATAATCCATGACCATACTAATTTAATATTCTATACATTTAAATTTTCAATCAAACGAGATTGAAAGTAAATAACAAGTTAACTCACCAATTTATGGATTCAAGGTTGATGATAATTAAGCAAGTCAAAGGTTTGGAGTCCCTATTGTACTCTCTTGTTCTCTTCTTCTTCTCATTCTTTCTTCCTTCTTCTTCTTCTTCTTCTTCTTCTTCTTCTTCTTCTTCTCTCTCTCTCTCTCTCTCTCTCTCTCTCTCTCTCTCTGTGTGTGTGTGTGTGTGTGTGTGTGTGTTTAGAAGTGTATTGTTTAGAAGTGTATTGGGGGCTAGGGTTTAGATAGTAGGGGTGAAAGTATTGTTGGGAGAACTAATATAGGGTTAACAAGACATAATCCCGTTTTTATTTTTACCCCTTCATAAAAATACATCATATGACCCCAAAATGCATTGCAAAGTACTAAAATGAGTTACCCATTGGGTACCCATTAATTCTTATGTTAAATACATTATTTAGAATATTTACGGGCCCTGTAAACACTACTAAATTATAAACACATCAATTCTTTAAAATTTAAACTTACACAAATTTATCCCATCACTTAAGTTTATAAAAATATTCACATCGTAATTTGTACTAAAAAAAATTAATACACAGAGATATATAACCATAAACATAAATACTCATAGCTAATTTATCATATATAAAAATTCGGATGGCCACATTAACATATAAAAATAAATATTTATATCTTGAAAATTACGGGGTGTTATATTCTACACTCCTTAAAGAAATTTCGTCCCCGAAATTTGAAGCAACGTTATATGTACAAAACAATTATGATTAAAATTAAGCAAGCAATTTCATACAAAATTGTGATTACGTTTTAACTCTCAACCATACGAGACCAAGTACGCCGAGCGACTAATCCAAACAAGGAAACCCTTATATATATATATATATATTTTTTATTCTCGTATAATTAATCGTCGAAAGGTAATCAACAACATAAAGTTTGATGCAAAGATTGTGAATATAAACTATGCATGTAACATGCTCACATTTAATCAATGATTTAACTACATGCTCATGTTTACCTCTTACCATGTCCCGAACTCCTACTACTCGGGATACCCAATACTTACAACTCAAATGTATAGCTTCAAGATCATTCAGAACCTTTCACTATGAATAAGAACACCCGTCCAAATTAATAAGCTGTTGTAGATATAAGAAAACCTCTGGCTCAATATACACTCCCGAAAAAGAATAAGGCATAGAAATTCCATGTTGAGAGATACGATAGATGTAGCAGTAGAATATCAGCCGATAATACCAGCTTCATAATAAGAAATCCAAAATACCCGTAGATAGATAAGAAATCCCAGAATACCAATAGTAATAGAATCCGCTTCAGAAAACCATAATAATCAATAGAGATGAGAAGGCTAGAAAACCAGTTGATAACATAAGAAATCCAGAAATCCAATCCTTGCCTCCAATTGCCGTACAAAATTTCTCAAGTCCATCGTATTCACCCACATAACTATTCCATAAACGAAAATAGAACTCCCCTCGATACAACCCCAATATACCAATACAAGATACATGCACTAACATGCAAATTTAACCATTATCCTATATGCTCATACTTGGTCTCAAAAATAACATGCAGTAAATACCAAGCAAGGAAGCAAATCAATATGTACGAGCATACGATTCACAAACTACTACTAAGATATAAAGACATTAATCACATTACAAAGCACATAGCAACAAAAAGCACGTAGTAGCACATACTCCCAATCCTAAAGAAATTCGCAAACCTAAAGCTCTGACAAGCCCATAAACCACGATCTGAGAATCACTTAGACTCGCTAAGCTAACCTTAACCTCTGATACCAAACTGTCACACCCCGATTTTTTGGACAACCAAATATTTATTCCAGAGCATGTATCTAGACTAATATTCAATTTTCAAATCATCGAGAGTGACACACTCACACAGACTAATACATAATTATTGAAAACATTATTTTATACTCATTAAATAAGTATATGTGATTTTGTGTTTATAGAAAAACTCTTCATTATTAAACTTGTATTCCCAAACATTCATTTTCATTATAAAAGAAATTAAACTCCATTACACATTATATCCATTCGATTAACAAAAGAAATATTATATTCATTCCATAAAACCCTCTTTACAGAGTTCAGTGGAAAGAAAATAAATAAGCATAAAAATTCATTCATCCATTGGTCAGAACAACTACAACGTTCCCAATACCCAATATATAATCCTTATTACAATTATACACATGTGGCCCACACTGCCAGAAATAAAATAAAGTACAACAAAAAAAAAAGTACAACTCTAATAATAAACAACACCGCGACAATCTCTTCACCCAAAACGAAGCTCCAAAGAAAATCTCCAAATACTAAACATGCATATACATTCGACTACGTTTCATATAGAAACGCCCCGAATGCATTACGCACCCGGGTCAGTATATAAATACTAGTATGAGTTAATAAAAAAATATAAAACGAGTCTTAGTGAACAACGGTGTCCCATAGACTCCCAAAAGTACTCGCAAAGAAAAACATAACCACCTCATATCATACAATATCATTGCACAGAAAATAAACAATGCCATCACACATAATTCATGTCGGGTTAGAACAGTAGTTCCACGCACATTCAGGACAGAACGATAGTTTCCTTCAATGTGGTGGCAGTGCCTCCAACCCCGAATAAACACAACTGAATACTTACCGGTCGGATATCTATGGTGAGTCAGCCCTGCATAAAAGTTAGTGGACCCACCATCCTGTAATATATAATTATCACAAACCACGCAAATAGGTCCGTAAACAACATTTCCACATTCTAACTTAAACGTCGCATTAATTATTCCAAACTTATCAGTCTTATGAAATACTCCATTGTCATTATTTATTAGCCTTTAATTATCTTTGTGTTCCTTTGGTTCACCGCTTGGCCACCCTCCATGGTACAGCCCACACATATATCCCATGTGTGCCCGTACATACTACCAACACCCACTCCGGTGCCAGTTTGGTTGGGGTATCAACCAAACCAGGTATACACAACGGACGGCTGGTCAATATGTCAAGACGTCTATACAATATAAGCCGAGCATAAGGCTTAGGCCAGCTAGATCACGAAGCCACTGGCAAAAAGTACACTCAACAAGTCTTAAGCCAGCTTGATCACAAAGCCACTGGCAAAAGAGTGCGAGCTACCAAAAACAATAACACAACAACGGGGAGTAGTGAACACTAAGGTCTTTTCCCAGTTTCTTACCATCTACGTTAATTCTCATAAGTACACATTCATGAGGGTTTAATCACGTCGTTAACCACTCGGGAATTTATCATTTATTCCATGGAATATCATTATCCGATTATTCACGATAAGACCTTTTTTTGCCAAAATTTTATTCAAGTCTCTGGCGTAGTATTTTCATAATAATTATTTAATACCACACATAGAATAAGTTGGGGTTTCTTAACACATAGCATATAAAATCGACACTCAACAATACTATTTAAAACAGTTCCAAACACACCCTTACATTAAACAGTCCCAAAACCAACATGGACTAAAATTATTCCTCATAATAATTCCGCACAAAGAAACATCTCTAACAATTTTCATAAACATAAATTCGAAATTCGGAGTTACCATTCACTACTACTGTAATATAATTTTTCTGCCCAAACGGTGCAGAATTGGGAAAAATGCTATTAGACAAGAGTTGTGCAGAATTGCGTTTCCTACAGGCCTAAGCGAACAGAATCACCAAAACTCTAACGTATGATTTATTATGAACTTTCTACTAAAATCTGATCCGTGAAAATCCCAAATCCGAAAATTGAATAATTGCTCAAATGTATGTTCAATGCTCATCTATAAATCTCAAATCACAACTTCAATTATTGTAAAAAAAAAAACCTAAATCTCATAATCCATAACCATACTAATTTAATATTCTATACATTTAAATTTTCAATCAAACGAGATTGAAAGTAAATAATAAGTTAACTTACCAATTTATGGATTCAAGGTTGATGATGATTAAGCAAGTCAAAGGTTTGGAGTCCCTATTGTCCTCTCTTGTTCTCTTCTTCTTCTCATTCTTTCTTCTTCTTCTTCTTCTTCTTCTTCTTCTTCTTCTCTCTCTCTCTCTCTATCTCTCTCTCTCTCTCTCTCTCTCTCTGTTTAGAAGTGTATTGGGGGCTAGGGTTTAGATAGTAGGGGTGAAAGTATTGTTGGGAGAACTAATATAGGGTTAACAAGACATAATCCCGTTTTTTATTTTTACCCCTTCATAAAAATACATCATATGATCCCAAAATGCATTACAAGGTACTAAAATGAGTTACCCATTGGGTACCCATGACCCAAGTACTTAATTCTTATGTTAAATACATTGTTTAAAATATTTACGGGCCCTGTAAACACTACTAAATTATAAACACATCAATTCTTTAAAATTTAAACTTACACAAATTTATCCCATCACTTAAGTTTATAAAAATATTCACATCGTAATTTGTACTAAAAAAATTTAATACACATAGATATATAACCATAAACATAAATACCCATAGCTAATTTATCACATATAAAAATTCGGGTGGCCACATTAACATATAAAAATAAATATTTATATCTTGAAAATTGCGGGGTGTTACAGAGAGAGAGAAAGAGAGAGAGAGAGAGAGAGAGAGAGAGAGAGAGAGAGAGAAACAATGACATTTATAACTATATGTATATATATACATATATATACTTATAGAGAGAGAGATAGGAAGTGGGTCTGGAATTTACAATTTAACAATGGAGGAAGCAGAACGTTTGTTGACTTCTGAACCTAAAATAGTTTTGGGCTTCCTTAACTCTTTGGTGGTATTTCCTCTACCAAAATGGCATTTTCTTCTTCACTAAGTTTTGGTTGATTTCTAAAGTGTCAAGTATTTAATGTCTCTTTACCCACCTTGTGATGCACAAGTTGGCAACCTCTTTGTGCACTCTAAAACACCTCGACAGAGCGTTGTTATGGCGAGGTAGAGGTCGTCAGAGATGTCGCCGGAGATGGTGAGGTGGTGGTCGCCGGAGATGGCGAGGGTGGAGGCTGGAGGTGGTGTGGAGTAGTGGTTATGGTGGCTAGGGTTTGGTTAGGGTTAGAGGTTGAAGATAAGGGTATTTTGGTCCATGGACATTGGGAAGACTTATTCTCAATGTGTATTTAAATTGTCCTCAGTTCCAATAAAACTCATCTTAATGACCTTTTCACCAATTTTTCCTTTTTTTTTTTTTGGTGGGGGAGGGGGATTGTATGTCAGTATGTGTGTCAATATTTTTTTTGCCTTTTCTTGAATTCATGGGTCGGGAGCCTGATAGAAAGCGGTGCAGATAAAGTGCCACATAAGTTTGGTCATATATATACCGTAATGCTAGGGGTATAACTTTTTCTTATAACTCATTTATAATCAAACTTCTGTGCTCTCTTTGTGGCTGCTCTTTAGGGGCTGGATGGGAGAGCCCTTGACCATTTTCTAAACTGTTTTTTGTTGCCTTCAATAATATGTCCCCTCTTGTGAGGGGGTTTGTCCCTCCTTGTTGGGGGTTCTGTCCCTCCTTGCCTATTGGGGGTTTGTTTAATTTTTTGTTTGTTGGTTAATTGATGCAGTTAGATCTCTTTATCTTCGTATTCCGTGGTTGGAGATTGCAGAACATATCAGAAGATTGCTGTGATTTATCATGCATTTTTTCCTTCTTCTGTTTTGAATTTGTTCCTTGTGAACTTGCCTTTTGTGAAATAGAATTTTCATGTATTGCGATAAAAATAAATAAAAAAAATTAAAAAAAACTCATTTATAACTATCTCTATCTCTTTGCTAAGTGGCACTGTGGGGTCCGATGAAATTTCAATGGACTCCAATACCACTTAGGAGAGAGATAGAGATAATCATAAATAAGTTGTAACAATAAATTGACCCCAATACCACTATATATATAGAGAGAGAAGCTAACTCTTTAGATACATATAAGAGTTATATTCATATATATATATATACACTCTAAAGTTTGTTTTTATGTAAGCTGCGAGTTGTCACTATGTTTGGTAGATCTCATTGCCTCCGGTTGTCAATATCATACGATATGCTAGACGTATCGTATGATTTGATACAATACACACAAGAAATGATTCGATAATTGTATATGAATCATATTGCAAAACCCATATTGACTTGGGTCAGCCCATATTGAATTATTGACTGCGAAACAAACATCCCAGCTGTCGATAAGTAAGAAATATTGATCTGCGAAACCCATATTGACCTGCTGACCCAAATTGTTTTGGTTTTTGAACTTTCTGCGCGAGTCGGCTGAACTTTAAATCCTTCTCTTTCACATTTTTGTTATTTTTTTTTTCTTAGAATTTCAGTGGATCAAACCTCTATATCTACTATCTTATAAAAACACACACCTTATTTTGACCCGATTTCCAAAGGTACACGAATCTTTCCTATTGCCCAAATTGCCCTCTTATATACATGACTTTGCCCCCATGATGTTTATGAAGTTCCAAATATACCCCAGGTATTATCAGATGTTTTACAATTACACCCCCTCTTATATATATGACTTTGTCCCCATGAATTTTATGAAGTTCCAAATAAACCCTTGGTATTTTACATTCACGAATTTTTCCTATCGTCCAAATTGCCCTCTTATATATATGATTTTGCCCCCATGAATTTTATGAAGTTCCAAATTGCCCTCTTATATATATGACTTTGCGCCCATGAATTTTATGAAGTTCCAAATATACCCCTGGTATTATCATATGTTTTACAATTATACCCCCCCCCCTATATATATATATGACTTTGCTCCCATGAATTTTATGAAGTTCCAGATATACCCCTGGTATTTTACAATTATGCCCTTTTGCTCTTGTGTTTTTACGTAAAATTAAAAACCACAATGTTACTATACGAGACCTTAGTTATCCCTCAATTAAAGTTGAGTTGATCAGTTGCCTCGAACATATGGATTCTTACATATTGCATTTTCAGTAATAATATGCTTCCCAAATTTTTTTCTCAAAAAGTGTTTCGAACACATGTGGCAATGGGACCATCTTGATTAATAGTAAGACCACTTCAACATCAACTAATCGAAATTAATTGGGTACACTGCCACATGTATTGGGAAACACTTTTGATATTTTTTTTTTGGAAAACATAGCATTACTCTTGCATTTTTATGTTACTCCCAAATTTTATGGACTACCGACTTTGCCCCCATGAATTTTTAGATGTTTAACAATTATACCTCTTTGCTCTTGTGTTTTTACGTTTTGCCCCCCACTCCCAATAAAAAAAATGAAAACAAAAAGTGAACTAAAAACTACAATGTTACCATGCAAAACCTTAGTTATCCCTCAATTAGAGTTGAGTTGATAAGTTGCCTCGAACATATGGACTCTTACATATTGCATTTTCAGTAATGCTATGCTTTCCAAATTTTTTTCTCAAAAAGTATTTCGAACACATGTGGCACTGGGACCATCTTGATTAATAGTAAGAGCACTTCAACATCAACCAATGAAAATTAACTGGGTACACTGCCACATGTATTGGAAAACACTTTTGGGAATTTTTTTTGAAAAATATAGCATTACTCTTGCATTTTTATGTTACTAAGACAAGCAGAGCTCGGTGCACAAAAAGGAACATTGAGGCCATGACTGACTTAACTTTTGAAGTATGGCCCACCAATTTTTTTTAATATCCCAACCCGTAATAAACTCATTAGATCCACATGAGCTATCATTTTTTTATTTTTTATTTTTTCTTTTCTGACCGTATTTTCGTATGGTATTTTATTCTCGTTTTGTGGCCTGTTTTTTGTGAGAATGATCGAGCAATAAATTGATATTTATATGAATAATTGAAAACAAAAACTACTTTGTAAGTCAAATTGAGTTACTATGAAATATAAGAAAGGGAAGTTATAAATTATGAGAGCATTTTCCGATAAAAATGGTCACTCATAGCTCACCTAAAAATTATAAGAGCATTTATCGAGAAAAAAAAAATTATGAGAGGATTTTTGCTCACCAAAAAATGGTCACTCATAGCTCAGATTTACCATGAATTAAGACTCGTAACTAAAAATGCACTAATAATTTAGAACTTAGGATTTGGGCCCTCAAATTTTCCAATATTAGGCGGTGACCTATTTTTAAGTGAAAAACTCGTATATTTCACGGGCACGTGCTTTGGTGACCTATTTTTAAGTGAAAAACTCGTATATTTCATGGGCACGTGCTATACACCACTAGTTCCTATTATATAGATATAACGTAACATATATAATATATTTTGACATATACAAACCAAAACGGAGCCTGATTGGTTCAAAGTGCCCGACATTGAAACTCTTTTTCTTTTCATTTTTTTTTTGGTTGTTTTTCCTTATAAATTCAGTGAACCCTGCCACTATATTCTTATTATATAAAATATGTATATATATATATAGAGGTGTTAATCGGGTCGGATTGGGCCGGCCCGGCCCGGCCCGGCCCGCTAGGCCCGAGCACTCTTGTCCGGTTCGGGGTGGACACCCTTAGTCCCGTCCACGGCCTGGCCCGCTCCTTTGCCCGAAACCCGGCCCGACCCGCTAACCCGCTAGCCCGGCCCAAAAGCCCGGATAAACTAGCCGTTGTGGCCCGGCCCGGTAGGCCCGCCCGAGCCCATAACGGCTAGTTTGGCCCTTTTTTAAATATTTTTTTCACTTTTTACCCCTCTAACGGCTATAAAACGGCTAGTTTTAGGGGTAAAAATGTAAATTTGCTTTTTGACTTTCCAAAATGCCCCTTAGCCCATTTTCTATAAATACCAAACCTCCCACAACATATTTTCTCATACAAAAATCAATTATCTTCCTCTATTCTCTACTTTCTCTATACTACTCCATAAACTACAAGTCTACAAGCACTTCTACTCTACAAGTTGGTGATTCAATTATCAAAGCTCTAATTTGTAAAGGCACTTCTAGTCTTCTACAACTTGAACTTACAAGCTCTCAAGTCTCAAGTCTTATTATAATTTATAGTTGTTCACTTCTTCTTCTACTACTATAAGTTGAGGTAAATTTATTTATTGTTTCACTTCTTGCTTTATTAGTTGCTTATTTAATTGTTAGTATTTTTAATCTTTTATATGTCTTTCCCCTCTTTTTTTTATTTAAAAAAAAAATGGCATCTCATTCAAGATCTTCAAAAACTAGGGAAGGCCCAACTTATGACTTTGAAAATTTAGATTATGGGGAAAGAAATGAGATAAATGATTTGGAATTGGAGGATGATGACGACGTTGAAATTATGGGGTCTAATCCATCTGAACCATCTCCTTCAAATCCTAATGATCCCAGTCCCACCACTGAAAGAAAATTAAAATCACCTGTTTGGTTATTTTTTAAATTAAATGACGAAAAAAATGGAGCTATTTGCAAAATATGCGGACTCAAATTTTCTTACAAAGGTGGAGGAAATAATACACTTAAAAGGCACATCATAAACAAGCATAAAGGTGCATGGGAAGCAGGTACCGCTCAAGCGGGCGGCCTAGTACAATCCAATATTTCTGCTTCTACTGGCACAAGTGTTGGAACTTTTCTTTATAATAAAAAAATGAGGGAAGGCTTGGCAAAATTTGTTTGTGCATCCGATATGCCTTTTACTTTAGTTGAAGAAGAGTGCTTTACACGTTTTATTCAAACTTTTTTACAACCCGCCTACCAACCTATTACTAGAAATACTCTTAGAAGTGATATACAATCTGTTTTTCAACAAACCAAAAAAAATTTAATTGAGGATTTTTCTACTTTTAATTGTACAATTGCATGCACTTCTGATTTGTGGACTGGTTGTAATAAAACGGGATATATATGTATAACGGCGCATTTTGTAGATGAAAATTGGAATATGAATAAAAATATCATTGCTTTTCATGCATTAGACTATCCTCATACTAGTGAAAATATTTATAAGTATATAATCAATGTTTTTAATGAGTATGATATTATGAAAAAAATTATAAGCATTACTTTTGACAATGCTAGTGCTAATACAAATGCTATTAATATGTTTAAAGATCTTATGCGCCCAATGTTGAATGGAAAATTATTTCATGGTCGTTGTGTATGTCATATCATTAATTTGATTATCCAAGATGGATTAACAAAAATTAATGATCACATAGTTAAAATTAGAGAGGCAATGGTCTTTTGTTGTTCAACACCTAGCCGTCTACAAGCATTTTATGGTGTTTGTAAACAAAATCGTCTTAATCCAAAGAAATTGCAAACTGATATTAAAACTCGTTGGAATTCTACTTATCTTATGATAGATTCTTGTAAAAAGTATAGTGCCATTATTACTCAATTTGTTAATGTTAATTATCATTTACTAAACTTGACTTCAAACGATTGGGATATGGCATTTGACTTTCATGGATTTTTAGAAGTATTTTACAATGCTACAAATAAACTTTCCGGTGTTTACTATTCTACTTCTTGTTTAGTTCTTATGGAATTATATAATATGGCTCATACATTTCATAATTATAAACAAAAAAATGACATTTTTATTGATATTTGCGAGAAAATGGAAAAAAAGTTTAAAAAATATTGGTCTAACATTCCACCTGTATTTTACTTATATGCAATCTTGGATTCTAGAATCAATTTTGATGGTGTTTGTGAAATGGTTAAACAAATATCTGAATTGATGCAAAGACCAGATGGTGAGCCTGGTCTAGAAATAACTACTTTTGAAATGGAAAATACTTTGGAATCTTTATTTCGTATTTACTATGAAAAATATATAAATAAAGAAAGTGCTACTTCTTCTTCTACTTCTAATATTGAGTTAAGTTCGGGAGCGTCAGGTAGTTCTTGGGAGAGCCAGTTTCTCAGTCGAAAGAAACAAAAGGGTGTTAGTCAATCATTTGTAAGTAGCTCTAACATTCTTGGTGAATTAAATAAGTACCGAGAAACCGAGTGGGAAAGCCGATTAACCAACGAGAAAATGGTCGATTTAAATCTTTTGATATGGTGGAAAGAACATGTAAGTGCTTTCCCTGTTCTTTCCATCATGGCTCGTGATCTACTAACTCCTCCGGCTTCCATAGTTGCATCGGAGTATTGTTTTAGTGTAGGTGGAAGGGTGCTAGAGGAAAGGAGGAGCAGATTATCTCCTGATATGCTTGACTGCTTGATGTGCTTGAAGGATTGGGACCGTGCACAATATCGAACTCAAAACTGCCAAGATCCTAGTCTTGAAGACTTCGCAAATTTGGAAGTTACGGAAGAAAATTGAAGAATGAAGAATTGAAGAATGAATATGAGAGTTGAAGATCATTTAGTTATAAACAAATCAATTGTAATACTCCTGGCCCGCATGAGTATAAACTGTGAACGGCTTTTAAAAAAAAAAATCAAATTCTGTAAAATGTAATCTGTACTTTTTATTATACAAATTAATGATAAGTAATCTTTATTTTTTATTAGACTATAATTTTAAATATCAAATACTAGTAATCTCTTTAATTTTTATTGAATAATAAAAATTCTTTACTTTTTTTTTTTTGAATGAACTTTTTTTAGACTTTTAGTAATCACTAATCATTAATGAAATAAATAAATCTTTACTTTTTATTATACAAATTATTGAAATTAATGATAATAATCTTTATTTTTATTAGACTATAATTTTTAAATGTCAAATACTAGTAATCTCTTTAATTTTTATTGAATAATAAATATTCTTTACTTTTTTTTAATGAATTTTTTTTAGTAATCACTAATCATTAATGAATAAATCTTTACTTTTTATTGTACAATTTATGATAAGTAATCTTTATTTTTTATTAGACTATAATTTTTAAATATCAAATACTAGTAATCTCATTTATTTTAATTGAATAATAAATATTATTTACTTTTTTTTTTTGTTAAACAAACTTTTTTTCAGTAATCACTAATCATTAATGCATAAACTAAACATATATATAAAAAATAAAAATAAAAAAAATAAAAAAAAAAGAGTAAAAATAAAAACTCCCCCTAATTCCCAAACATTAAACTTTAAAAGTTAAAAGTTCCCACCCCCCCAAAAAAAAAAACTCCGGCCCGGCCCGTCTATGTACCCGTCCACGAACCCGTCCATGAGCCCGTCCACTAGCCCGGCTAAGCCCGGCCCTAGTGAGCCCGGGCCACCGGTCCGGGACGGACATCCCCCCTCCCTTCCCAAGCCCGGCCCGGCCCTCTAGCCCAGTTAGGCCCGCTTTGACCGAGCCCGGCCCGGCCCGCTTTGACACCACTATATATAATATATATTAAAATAAACAACCAAAACAGAGCATGTGCGAGAGCTATTAACTATTGTGACCTCCCTTTTTGGTTATCTTTTTAAGAAAAAGATGGTCCAACCCTATATAATATTAATACTTTCTCCGTTCTAATTTTTTAGTCCTATTTTAGAAATTTAATTTTTTAAGGGGACAAGAAGAATTTACATATATTTTTTAAAATTGTCCCTAATTATTACAACAATTTTTTTTTCCTTTATCTTAGTGTAAATTTCAAAGAGAGATAAATTCGAAAAGTAAATAAAAAAATATATACTAATTTAGAAAAGTGAACAATAATTTTGGGACATCCCAAAAATGAATAATGGACTCAAAAAATGGGAGAGGGAGTACATAATCTCTTGCCATGAACCTTGTGTTTTATAATTGTCATTTTCTTTTACTTTTCATTCTACATAGTTTTTTCTATCATTTTTACATGTTTTTTCAATTTGCTACCGAATCTTACAATTCGTGAATCCCAATTTGATTCACTAGTCTCATTTTGATTCACGATACAAATCTCGATTTGACAACTATGTTTGTTGCCTCTTTCTCATTGGGAAATCTGATTTACTCTAGATATGTTGCATGTTTAGAGGTGTCAATCGGGTCGGGTTGGCCCGGCCCGGACCGAGCCTGACCCGATTTTTTTGGGCTAAAAGTCTGGCCCTGCCCGGAATAGGCCCGAGCACTTTTGTCCGGTCCGGGATGGACACACTTTGTCCCGTCCACGGCCCGGTCTGACCTGGCCCGCTCCTTTGCCCGAAACCCGACCCTGCCCGCAAACTCGCAAACCCGGCCCAAAAGGTCGAATTAACTAGCCGTTGTGGCTCGGCCCAAAAGCCCGGCCCGGTAGGCCCGCCTGAGCCCATAACGGCTAGTTTGGTCCTTTTTAAAAAAAAAATTCCACTTTTTACCCCTCTAACGGCTATAAAACGGCTAGTTTTATGGGTAAAAATGTAAATGTAATTTTTGACTTCCCAAAATGCCCCATAGCCCATTTTCTATAAGTACCAAACCTCTCACAACATATTTTCTCACACAAAAATCAATTATCTCTCTCTAGTCTCTACTTTCTCTATACTATTCCATAAACTACAACTCTACAAGCACTTCTACTCTACAAGTTGGTGATTCAATTATCAAAGCTCTAGTTTGTAAAGGCACTTCTAGTCTTCTACAACTTGGACTTACAAGCTCTCAAGTCTCAAGTCTCAACTGTCAAGTCTTATTATAAATTTATAGTTGTTCACTTCTTCTTCTACTACTATAAGTTGAGGTAAATTTATTTATTGTTTCACTTCTTGCTTTATTAGCTGCTTATTTAATTGTTAGTATTTTTAATCTTTTATATTTCTTTCCCCTCTCTTTTTTATATTAAAAAAAAATGGCATCTCATTCAAGATCTTCAAAAACTAGAGAAGGGCCAACTTATGACTTTGAAAATTTAGATTATGGGGAAAGAAATGAGATTAATGATTTGGAATTGGAGGATGATGACGAAGTTAAAATTATGGAGTCTAATCTATCTGAACCATCTCCTTCAAATCCTAATGATCCCACTCCCACCACTGAAAGAAAATTAAAATCACCCGTTTGGTTATTTTTTAAATTAAATGACGAAAAAAATAGAGATATTTGCAAAATATGCAGACTCAAATTTTCTTTTAAAGGTGGAAGAAATAATACACTTAAAAGGCACATCACAAACAAGCATAAAGGTGCATGGGAGGCAGGTACCGCTCAAGCGAGTGACCTAGTACAATCTCAAATTTCTGCTTCTATTAGCACAAGTGTTGGAACTTTTCTTTATAATAAAAAAAAATGAGGGAAGGCTTGGCAAAATTTATTTGTGCATCCGATATGCCTTTTACTTTAGTTGAAAAAGAGTGCCTTACACGTTTTATTCAAACTTTTTTACAACCCGCCTACCAACCTATTACTAGAAATATCCTTAAAAGTGATATACAATCTGTTTTTCAACAAACCAAAAAAAAAATTAATTGAGGATTTTTCTACTTTTTATTGTACAATTGCATGCACTTCTGATTTGTGGACCGGTTGTAATAAAACAGGATATATATGTATAAAGGCGCATTTTGTAGATAAAAATTGGAATATGAATAAAAATATCATTGCTTTTCGTGCATTAGACTATCCTCATACTAGTGAAAATATATATAACTATATAATCAATGTTTTTAACGAGTATGATATTTTGAAAAAAAATTATAAGCATTATTTTTGACAATACTAGTGCTAATACAAATGCTATTAATATATTTAAAGATCTTATGCGCCCAATGTTGAATGGAAAATTATTTCATGGTCGTTGTGTATGTCATATAATTAATTTGATTATCCAAGATGGATTAACAAAAATTAATGATCACATAGTTAAAATTAGAGAGGCATTGGTCTTTTGTTTTTCAACGCCTAGCCGCCTACAAGCATTTTATGGTATTTGTAAACAAAATCGTCTTAATCTAAAGAAATTGCAAACTGATATTAAAAGTCGTTGAAATTCTACTTATCTTATGATAGATTTTTGTAAAAAGTATAGTGTCATTATTACTCAATTTGTTAATGTTAATTATCCTTAACTAAACTTGACTTCAAACGATGGGGATATGGTATTTGACTTTCATGAATTTTTAAAAGTATTTTACAATGCTACAAATAAACTTTCCGGTGTTTAATATTCTACTTCTTGTTTAGTTTTTATGGAATTATACAATATGGCTCATACATTTCATAGTTATAAACAAATAAAAAATGTCATTTTCATTGATATTTGAGAGAAAATGGAAAAAAAGTTTAAAAAAATATTGGTCTAACATTCCACCTGTATTTTACTTATCTGCAATTTTGGAACCTAGAATTAATTTTGATGGTGTTTGTGAAATGGTTAAACAAATATCTGAATTGATGCATGGACCAGATTGTGAGCCTGGTCTAGAAATAACTACTTTTGAAATGGAAAATACTTTGGAATCTTTATTTCGTATTTACTATGACAAATATACAAATAAAGAAAGTGCTACTTCTTCTTCTACTTCTAATATTGAGTTAAGTTCGAGAGCGTCAGGTGGTTCCTGGGCGAGCCAATTTCTCAATCTTTTGTAAGTAGTTCTAATATTCTTGGTGAATTAAATAAGTATCGAGAAACCGAGTGGGAAAGCCGATTAACCAACGAGGAAATAGCCGATTTAAATCTTTTGACATGGTAGAAAGAACATATAAGAGCTTTCCCTATTCTTTCCATCATGGCTCGTGATCTACTAACTCCTCCGGCTTCCACATTTGCATCAGAGTCTGCTTTTAGTGTAGGTGGAAGGGTGCTAGAGGAAAGGAGGAGCAGATTATCTCTTGATATGCTTAACTGCTTGATGTGCTAGAAGGATTGGGACCGTGCACAATATTGAACTCAAAACCGCCAAAATCCTATTCTTGAAGACTTTGTAAATTTGGAAGTTACGGAAGAGAATTGAAGAATGAAGAATTGAATAATGAATATGAGAGTTGAAGATCAATTAGCTCCAAACAAATCAATTGTAATACTCTTGGCCCGCATGAGTATAAACTGTGAACGGCTTTTAAAAAAAATAAAAAATCAATTCTGTAAAATGTAATCTTTACTTTTTCTTATACAAATTAATGATAAGTAAATCTTTATTTTTTATTAGACTATAATTTTTAAATATCAAATACTAATAATCTCTTTAATTTTTATTGAATAATAAATATTTTTTACTTTTTTTTTGTTGAATGAACTTTTTTTAGTAATCACTAATCATTAATGAATAAATCTTTACTTTTTATTAAACAAATTAATGATAAGTAATCTTTATTTTTTATTAGACTATAATTTTTAATCAAATATTAGTAATCTCTATAATTTTTATTGAATAATAAATATTCTTTACTTTTTTTTTGGTTGAGTGAACTTTTTTTAGTAATCACTAATCATTAATGAGTAAATCTTTACTTTTTATTATACAAATTAATAATAAATAATCTTTATTTTTTATTAGACTATAATTTTTAAATATCAAATACTAGTAATCTCTTTAATTTTTATTGAATATTAAATATTCTTTACTTATTTTTTTTGTTATACAAACTTTGTTTAGTAATCACTAATCATTAATGTATGAACTAAACATATAAAAAAGAGTAAAAGTAAAAACTCCTTCCAATTCCCAAACATTAAACTTTAAAAGTTGAAAGTTAAAATTCCCCCCACCCAATACTCCGGCCCGACCCGGCCTGGAGACCCAGCCCGGCCCGTCTATGAACCCGTCCACAAACTCGTCCATGAGCCCGTTCATGAGCCCGGCCCTAATGAGCCCGGGCCACCGGTCCGGGGCGGACACCCCCCCTCCCTTCCCAAGCCCGGCCCGGCCCGGCCCTCTAGCTAGGTTGGGCCCACTTTTGACACCTCGTTTGACACCACTATGCATTTTTAATGTGTTCGGTGGATTTCATTGGGATTTGTTTGGTTTACAAAATCCTTAGTAGTTGTATCATATGCAGTGCCATGTGATACCATCGATCACTATCATAATATATGGTAACTATTTAAAACCAAATTTGGAATTCAAATTTAAGAAGCATAACATTATTCATCTTTAACTTGACAAAACTCCAATGAGAACCTCGTGATTTATAAATGTGTTAGAATTAGCTCTTTTAAATTTAATGTCAAAATTTTGTTGGTAAAATTATGAGAAGGCAAATATGCCTCTATGTGAAAGATGAAATTACGAGAATGCCCCCCTTGTGAGCAACTAGCAGCTATTCTATTCCGGCATTAAAAGATTTAATCACCAAGGGTATTCTCGTAATTGGTATTTCACGACATTCAATTTTTTTTTTTTTTTGTTGTTGTATTGGTATTTCAAAGCTAACTGTAATACAGTGATAACCATGTCCGTTATATTTTGTCAAACTTATGAGGCTTACGCCTTACTATTATCAAGTCGATCAAACTTAAAAAAAGAGGTTATTGTAATATGCCCAAATCATTTTTTATGAGCCTTCTTGTTAGGTCTAAATCTAAATTACACCGTACTGAAAAAAAAAAAAAATCAAAACAAAACAAAACAAAACAAAAAATTAAAAAATGAAAAAAACCACCTTAGAAAACACAACTTATTTGAATAAATAATGTCTGCCTCAACAAACTATGACTTTGAATAAGATTATAACAGCTAGACCACACAAGACCATACAAATCCTTGTATGCATATTGCATGCCAAGCTAAAATCCAAACCGAAAGAGAGCAAAAACATAAAAACAAAACATCATCATCCCTGTTTATGTCATTCCTCAATAAATTCCAAGAGGAGTATTGCTTTGGACACAAAAAAAGTCCGCTCAAAATTGCTAATAAAAATTTATTGTGTCTATTCTCTCTCTTCAGCAAATCTTACAGTGTCAGTAACCCCAACCAAAAGAGAGATAGATATGATAAATTTTTAATCAAAGTTAACCTCAGATTTATTTTATTTTTATTTTTTTTTACCACGGATGAAGTTCCTGAATTTTCACTTTACTCAAAATAAATTTGGTGTTGTCATGCATTCGTCAAATCTAAATGCCCCGTATTTCACAATATTTTAGAGATAATAGATAAAATATAGGATTTTTATTTTTTATTTTTTTATTATTTTTTTGTTGTGGGTCTTATTGACTGGGAAATGGTATCCAAGTTATGTAAAAGTTAATAATACTGTATAAAGTACACATGACAGCCATATTGATTAAGTGTTTGAGAAAGAAAATCAAAAAGCTATAAATCGCATCAATCCTCTTCCTTGCACCTGATTTAATGATGCTTGAAGAAAGAGAAGAGAGATATTTTCTAAGTGTCTTCTGGTCTATGCCTACTGTATAGCCCTTTGGTATATCTTCTGATGGCAAACACAAGCTTGTATATATATGTAAGGCTAGGGACTCTAAAATATATAATAGAGATCTGTAATCAATTCCTCTCATCAAGGAGTTAATTTATCTCCAATTTATTACAGGATATGCTATTGAGTTATTACCCTTATCATGACCCAATCAAATATATCTTATCATGACCAAGTCAAATATATTACTGTTTAAACTTTAAATAAATACATACATTTAAATATATATATATATATATATATGAGATAAATTAAATAATATACAAGTAACACATATATCATGTAGGCCACACTTAGTCTCTTAATGAGACATGTCTCACATTCTCTCACTTGGCCCATGTGATATATTATGGTTATGATAACAGAATGTAACTACCCATATCGTTTAAGTAATGGGAAGCTCCCACTTAAATAACGAATTCCATAACATGAATCATGGCGGTTATACTCTTATTTTGATTATTTCCTTCCATGTATTATATTGTATGATTTTCTCAAAGTGAGTATTTTATGAGTAATTAAATCTTTATGAATGAACTTCATATAAGCCATTCAGGTCCAACACAATTATCCCAATGGCTAATATATATATATTATGCCTTATGTGCACAAATTACATAATATCCTTTATTCTCTAAGAAAAAACAAAATTCATGAAGTCATAAAGCGAGAGGTTACAAATCAAATAAAGAATGAGTTAATAAGTCTCATATGCTCCACATGACCCTTATATTGTTTTGCCGGCAATCCTTTAGTCATAGGGTATGCAATCATTAACTCTGCACCTATATGTTTAATAACTACTTCATGCTTTTTCACATTATGTCTAACAACGAGATACTTAATGTCAATATGCTTGCTTCAACTTCCACTCTTATTGTTCTTAGAGAAGAAAATAGCAGCTAAATTATCACAATAAATCTTGAAGGACCATGCTATAGAATCGACAACCTTAAGCCTTGAGATAAAATTCCTTAACCATAATGCCTGTGTTGTTGCCCCATAGCATGCAATAAATTCTGCTTCCATAGTAGACGAAGCAACAATTGTTTGCTTAGTACATCTCAAGGATATAGCTCCTTCAGCGAGAAAGAAAACATATCCCGAAGTCAACTTTTTTGTGTCTACACATCTAGCAAAATCTGAATCTGAATAGCCAATCACTTCTAAATTATCTGTATGTCGATATGTCAATCTGTAGTCCTTGGTTCCTTGCAGGTATCTCATAACTTTCTTAGCAGCTTTCCAATGTTCCATATCAGGATTACTTTGATATCTACCCAGTAGGCCAATTATAAATCCAATATCAGGTCTTGTAAAGACCTATGCATACATGAAGCTGCCTATAGCAGATGCATATGGTATGCTGTTCATCTGCTCTTTCTCTAATGCATTTTGTGGACATTGATCCTGATTGAATTTATCCCCTTTAATAATGGACCCTACTGACGACGCACAATTATTCATTCTGAATCTTTCCAAAACTTTTTCAATGTAGGCCTTTTGAGATAATCCCAACATCTCGAGATCTATCTCTGTGAATCACGACGCCAATGACATAAGAAGCTTCACCTACATCCTTCATTTCAAAGTTTTGAAAAAGAAATTGTTTCGTCTCATGTAGCAATCCCAAGTCACTACTTGCAAGCAATATATCATCTACATATAGAACTAGAAAAATGTATTTACTCCCACTAACCTTGAGGTATATACACTGATTAATGGTGTTCTCAATAAAACCAAATGAGGTAACAATATTGTGAATTTTTATATACCACCGGCGGGAGGCCTGTTTTAATCCATATATAGATTTATTTAGCTTACAAACCAAGTGACTAACTTCTTCTTTAGAAAAACCTTCAGGCTGAGTCATGTTTACATCTTCCTCTAAAACCCCATTTAAAAATGATGTTTTCACATTCATTTGGTGTAGCTTTAAATCAAAATGAGCTACTAAAGCCATAATTATTCTAAGTGAATCCTTCTTAAAAACTGGAGAAAATGTTTCATGATAATCAATGCCTTCCCTTTGAGTGAAACCCTTAGCCACAAGTCTAGCTTTATATCGTTCAACATTACCAGATGAGTCTTTTTTGGTTTTGTAAACCCATTTGCAACCAATGTGTGGATATCGCATTTTATCCTACCCACAGCTTTTTCATTTAAAATCTTTTCCAAATTCAAATTCAAATTCAAAAACGAGTCGCCACTTAATTTTTAAAAGGAAAATTAAGAAACCATTTTAAAGCAAATTGATCTTTTAGGAAACCAGAGATTAACTAGGTCCGGGGATTTTGGAATGAGGGAGAAAGGAGCCCAACGGACTAAAGCACCATCTCTCATCCTATCTCGCAAATAGGCCTCAACTCAACATCCTTTTAATCGAATTATTAATCTAAGCATGCCCTCAACTAATTCACATATATATAAGTATATATAGCACAAGCATGTCAAAAGGGTACAAAATTGCTAACGATAAAAGGCATACAAAATCACATAGTTCAATTAGCAAGCAAAATGATATAAGGAACTAGGAAACTTACCCGGGATCCCGCCGCAAATATTAAATGTGTAATGCATACAAAAGAATGAATCCTAATGAAAGGGTCTCTAATCACATATATACACATAAGGCAAATCTTAATTCTAAGATGTCGCACATGAAGTCGAAAAATCAATAAAATTAAGAAATAATTAAGTTAGAGAAGAGTCAAGAGATCATATCTCATCGGCGCTACAAAACAAGGGTTAGTCCATGTGCTTTAGATATGATATACAATATCAAATGACCATCTCTAAATGTATAGCTTAATTCTATCAAATAGAACAAATGACATACCAAGGATTTTAAGTATAAGCATCAATCTACATGGATGAGTGTACATGATTACATGGAAACAAGAACAAGCTATTGGATTATTCCTTGATTTAGACCATTTAGCCCCTGAATTTAAGCTTAACTAATCATTATCGAAGCATAGTTTAAGCTTTAAGTCATGGAAAAGTCATTTGGACCATTATTTATAAGATTGGTCAAAATTGTAACAAAATTATGAAAATTGCTGAGAGCAGATCAGAACTTCAAAAAAAATAAGAGGCATGGTTCCCATTGTTTGATCTTGATGAGTTTTGGACACAGGTTGCCTCTGTGAGTCTAGTTTCTAACCCAAAAAGAAAAAGCAAAGATCAACAGTCCAATCTCTGGGAAAAAGGTAAAAACCAGACGTTACTCAGAGACTTGCAAATCTCTGTCCAAAGATTTTGTACGATTTTTTAAAAATAGTAAAAATATCAGAATCACTTTGATCTTTCTAGTGGATCTTAGTAACACATAAAAATTCATATTAAAATTTATTTGGGGTAAAAAATGTTTGATTAAGGTTCTGATTTACTTATTTTGAAACTGACTTGCTGTTCTGAAATTCTGGACAAAATATTATTGTTTCACAAAACTCATGATCAAACCATGTTAACCACAAGATCTCACTAAAACAAAAATTGTAGTGGTAGAACTTTGTGTTATAAACACATTCCAAGTAGTCTCATTCAATTCCAATGGATCAAGATTTAATTAAAAATCCTTGATCAAAACAGGATCATGAATTCACTGCACCACTATTGAACTTATCATCTTTTTGTTGCATCTATCCATCAAGCCATAGATATTGGCTCATCCTAAACCTAACCCTCCTTCCCATTGAGGGTCATTGGAGGTCAAAGCATGACTAATACTCATGAGTTTTCAAGGAATATAAAAGAGATTCCATGAAAACTCCAAGTTAGAGAACCCAAACCATGGTGGGGGTTTAGATTCATCTACTTGTTCTTGATAAAATGATGGTCAACTTTAAATCTCATGTGAAGCATAAGCTTACATGAGACTAAAAGATCAAACTCATGAGATTCAAGTGAGGTATGGAAGACCTCCAAGTATCTCAAGAGAGAAGTACAAACAAGCATGACTATTACTCATGAGTTTTCAAGGAATATAAAAGAGATTCCATGAAACTCCAAGTTAGAGAACCTAAACCATGGTGGGGGTTTGGATTCATCTACTTGTTATTTCATAAAAGATTATAAACTTTGACTCCCATGTGAAGCATAAGATTACATGAGACTAAGAGATCAAGTTCATGAGAATCAAGTGAGGTATGGAGGACCTCCAAGAATCTCAAGAGAGAAGTACAAACCAAAAAAAATGAAGAAGAATAAAAAGAACTAGGAAGCTAAGACTTCCAAGTAGATTAACAAAACTTAAAAAAAAACTTAATCAAGAAGAACTAAATGATGTGAAGATTATAGATTCAAGAGAAAGAAAACACAACTTAAGATTAGAGGATCACCTCCAAACTATCCTCAAACTTCTATATTTTGAAGGTATTCCAAGCTCTTCAAGCTCTTAAAACTCTCTTTATCCCAAAATTCTTTTTGTTTTCTCCTTGAAATTCCCTTCTCCCAAAAATGTGTAGTTGTAGTTCTCCAAAATTCTTCCTCTTCTAGTCCCCTTTTCCAATGAAGATCCCTTTTCTTTTATTGACAAGATACCAAGGTAATTTCAGCAAATTCAGAGTAAAAACCAGCTGTGAAGACAGCAATTGGTGGTACAATACGTACTTCTAGAAAAAGCAAACTGTTAAAGCAAACGGCAGTCAGAAAACTTTCAGCGGCACTCAAAGAAAGCCGGAATGGCACTCTGTGATAGCCTCCGCGGCATTGAATAAATGTCGTGTGACACTTAATGAGAGCTACGCCATAATATTGACTGCCACGTTATTCTCAACCTTACTTTATCAGTTTTTTTTGTTTTATCTGCATACATATACGTATTGTACCACAAAATACGTACTTTTAAAGCGAACGGTAGTTAGGAAATGTCAGCGGCATTCAATGAATGCCACAATGACAATTTGGGAGTGTCGTGCGGTACTTATTGAGTGCCGCACAAACTTTCCTGTGCCATATTTTGTCAAACTCTTCTTCTAGGTCTTTTCTTTTCTTCTTTTTCTTCTCAAAAGTTTATTTGAATGATTTTTTTTCCAAAAGCGGTGTTTTATATCTAAATTTTTCTGAATACCTGGTATTCCTTTTTTTTCTGTAAAAATTTTATCGCTATTGGAGAACTTTTTGAAGAGTTTGGAACACTTCAAATCTTCTGATTCTTATCATCATCGGATGTGGAGGCGACGCTCTCCTAAATTCGACGGTTGGTCAAAATTGGGGTGTCTATAGTTTTCCCCTCTTCGACAGAGCTTGTGGAGCAACACTTCTTACAAGTGAATGTCGAAGCTTGTGTGAAGACAAGCCTTTGACCAAACTGTCGATTTTAGCTAAAAACAAAATGCATTGCAAAATAAGAACATGTACGCGCATCAAGGTTCAAGTCGGTCGTGCTCAATGGTGAGCTGCCTACATATCTGCTCGAGAATCAGACTGAGACGTAGTTCGGGCAAGGACCAAACACACATAGACACAATTAGTCATACAAATGAATGCACCTATCCTATCGTGATGAACATGCTCACACAATGGTGGTTATCAATGTAATTTCATGCTTCATGCTTTCGAATTATGTAAACGCAATGATTTAAAGTCTTGCCATTTTGATGAAATCCAAGCCTTATGCTACTCGATGCTTATGTTAACTCTTTTCAGGATATGCGGCCGTTTCTGCCGAAAGGACGAACGCAATTGACTGGGTGGCGCTTTACGACTTAGACGCCAGTGTCAACGTGCGTTTACTCTGAAAATCCATAGCCGCTCGGTCTTGTCGGATATGTTTGCTATATTTCATGGGTTTATTACATGATGTATAATGCCTGATGCGGTAGTCAGAGAAAAAATTCTCGACGACTAACCATCGTAAATCTGTTGCGAGGACCGGGATTATAAATCTGTTATACTCCCAAGAGTGGGACAATTGCAAATCTGTTGCGAGGATCGGGAATAAATCTGTTATACTGCCAAGAGCGGGACCATCACAAATCTGTTGCGAGGACCGGGAATATAAATCTGTTATATTCCCAAAAGCAGGGCCAACGCAAATTTGTTGTGAGGACCGGGAATATAAATCTGTTATATTCCCAAAAGCGGGGCCAATGCAAATCTGTTGCGAGGACTGGGAATAAAAATTTGTTATATTCCCAAAAGCGGGGCCAACGCAAATCTGTTGCGACCGGTAATATAAATTTGTTATATTCCCAAAAGCGGGGCCAATGCGAATCTGTTGCGAGGACTGGGAATATAAATCTGTTATATTCCGAAAAGCGGGGCCAATGCAAATCTATTGCGAGGACCGGGAATTAAATATGTTATATTCTTGAAATTTAGGAGTTAATCATATTCAGATTATTCTGGAGTCAAACAAACTCAGATTCTTCTCAATTTTCAAAATCAGGAGTCACAGCATTCAAAAATTCATGAAATAGGGGTCAAATTGATCCAAAACAAATCAAACTCTAGCATCGAGAACCAATTGGGCCCAAAGAATTTTAATTTCATAAAATTGGGGGTTGCTTTGCAAAAGAAGGGCAAATTCTGGGGTTCTGATTTCAAATTTCAAGACTTAATTTGAATTTTGGGGGGAAAACAAAATATCTCTTAACCGCCTCAAATGCGGAACACGCTTAAAAATGCAGTAGTCCGTGACTACCGTGCGGCACTTGCGAGTTGCCGCTACGGCATTCAGAGAGTGCCGCGTGGCACTTCTTCAACTGCCGCGCACGAAAAACCAAGTGCCGCGTTAAGCAGACAGACTGCTTATATGCCCAGGTTCAGTTCATTTCAGTCACTCTTCATTCCCTCTTTCACTTGGATTTTCTCTAGAGAAATCTTTCCTTCTTCTTGCTTTGATCTACCAAGACCATCAGGTTAGTTCTTCATGATCAAAAGCTTATTATCTTCTTTATTTTGTTATTTTTCTTGATTTATTTCAAAGTTTTAACATTCGGATCCATTTTTCTTTGACAGATTATGGCCAGCGGCTCAGGTACCCGAAAGAAGGCCAAGTATGTGGCCACTCCTCACCCTAATCCTACTTTCTTGCTCCGGGATCCGGACCAGCATTTATCCGCATGGGCATTCAAATGAAAGGTATACATACCGCCCCATCTCTTCATTCTTTTCAAAATTTCCAATGAATTACAATGCATAATGATAAGCTGTGCCTTTGGATGCATGAGTTCTTCTTTTCAAGACCCTGAATGCTTTAAACCGCTTTGCTCATTCTTTTTCATTTTATGTGTTCTTTACTCCGTTCCTTATTAACCTCATGAATGGGCATGTGATAAACTAAACTTTACATGCTAAACTTTACAAGGATAAGAATGTCATGCTCATGGAATTTCCCAGGCATCTCGATTGCCCTTTTTATTCATTCATAACTCGAGTTCATTATTACTTGCCATTGCTTGTCACCCAACCTCATCATTTATTCATTTTTTGATTTTCTTGACAAAACCTTCATGGATATGAATGCTATGCTTGCAATTTCTTCCAAACGTTCCAACCGCTCTTTTATTCATTCATTCATGTGTGATTTCAACGCTCCTAACCCTACTTTACACATTTTTCCTAGTTTCTTCACGCAAAACTCATGGGTGTGATGCAAAAACTTCATATGCTTTCTCAAGAATGCGAATATTAAATTTGTGAAATCTTCTCAAGTACTTTAAATGCTTTCCTCTTTACCCATTCATTATTCATTCATCCTTTATTATCACTTCTTCTTTATTATTTTCTTTTATTTTCTTTTTCTTTCATACTCTTATTTACTAACACCATGTCTTGTGATTCTTGCAACTCTAGCCCAGCGTGCTAAAAGGGCATGGCAGCCTGGCCCATGGCTTTGCATGGTCTGAGTCCCTAAATCAGACCATGAAGGGCTTTATCGACGCTGCGGGTTTCGGGGACTTCGTCAAGCTTTTGATGAAGAGCTCCAACGACCTACGACAGATTCACGCTTTCTCGGAGTGATGGTGGGACACCACCAACTCGTTCCACTTCGAGTTCAGGGAGATGATGATGACCCCGCTCAACTTTAGTATGATCACAGGGATCCCCTTTGGGGGGGAGTGCCTTCGCTATCTTGATACAGTGACGGAGTGGGATCAGGTGTTGCCGCTGCTGGGAGTTGTTTCTGAGGAGCCCTTGTTCACGGCTAAGTGGTTTATGGATATGTTCAAGGGCTAGCAGGGCTTCACGGACGAGCAGATGGCCTGAGGCTTCATCATGTACATGTTGGGGTGTTCTCTGCTGAGCACCAGGGGGAATCAGATTTTCGTGGCACTGGTGGGGTCCCTGGAGGACTTGGGATAGATCTATTAGCACGACAGGGCTGGTGCAGGATTAGCCATCCTGTACAAGCATATGTGGAACATTTCCCGGGATCGTCCGTGCTCCACTGGTGGCTTCTGGAGGGCGTGGGAGGTATACATCTTCTTTTATTAATTCTTACTTTTGAAATCAAGCCTTGAATTTTTTCAATATCTTTATTCATGTACCCTGAGACTTATGTTCTTCTTTCTTTCTTGTAGATATGGTCTCATGAGTATCTACAGATGATGTCGCCTGAGACGCGACAAGCGGACGCCCTCATTATGCCCTAGGGACTGAAATGGGAGAAGGATCGGGTCGGGCAGAAGATTGGGGACCATGACTTTATCTCGTTCAGGAATTTCCTGATGAATCTATGAGAGCCACACGTCCGATGGCTGTAGACACACCAATTTTGACCAAACGTCGAGTTAAGGGGAGTGATACCTCCAAGATCCGATGATGACAATGTCCGGCTAATCTAGGACTTCCAAAGATGATTCAAGCTCTTACAAAGACTCTCCAACCTAAACGAAAAGAAAAAAAAATGATGATGAAAAAAAAAGAGGCAGAACGGCACTTGAGCCAATTTGCGGTAGTCACGGGCTGCCGCTGCGGCAGTCTCTGGACTGCCGGACGGCATTTTGTGAACGCCGCGAATTTCTGTAAGTGCCACGAAAAATGAATTTTTACAAAAAAATGGCAGTCCCTGGAGTTGTCCGCGGCATTCATTAAGTGCCGCATCGGCATTCAGTGAATGCCGCAACGGCAATCACTGAGTGCCGTTCCGGCATTCAGTGAGTGCCGCTTCCATCTCCATTGAGTGCCGCATTTCTGTAACAGACAGCTGTAAAACAACACATTTTGTACTATCAAAAGGATGCCTGAATTAGGGTTTTCTACTCTGAAATGACTGAAATACCCCTCTAAAATTGTCTATAAATAGAGGATAAATATCCTCTTGCAAAGGGTTGGATTTTCTTTGAATCTAGAGGTTATATAAGTGTTCTCCTTGTCTTAACTTTCACAATTAGGAGTGGGTTTAGAGGAGTTAAAAGAAAGAGTTGTGTGAATTAGAGTGGAAGAGCTTGATTAGTCTTTGGAAGTTCTCCAAAATCACCAAGTTGAGGATACTTTGAAGGTAAAACTTTAGAATCATTAGTCTTTGTTCAAATGTAATTATAGCATGCATTGAGTTCTTTAATTTCCCTTTTCACTTGTTGTGTTCATCCCTTGGGTTCATAAGGCTTTCAATGCCTTACTTGAATCTCTTGGTTTGATATCCCTTAATCTCTTTGTAATCTTATGGTTCATAAGGGGATTAAGGTTGGTACTAGAATATTTAGCTAATGGACCCAACCTTATGTTCATGGTTTGAGGTTTGTTATGACTAAGTTTCATGGAGTTCTTCCATACTTCTTTGAAATTTACAAGTATGAATATCTTTAGTCTTCAATGACCATCAAATGGTAAGAGAGTTAGCTTTAGACAAGCCCAACTCCATGACTTATTTGTCTAAGTTTAAAAGAATAAAGTGAATTAACCCAATGTGCAGTAAGTTTACAATCCATTTTTGATCATAGATTTTTAGTTGAACATCGAACCGTTGGAATTGAATGAAACCAACGGGAAAGTATTTATAACTCAAAGTTCTACCACTGCAATTTTTTTTAAGGTAGTTCATGTTTGGAGTGGTTTGGTCAATGGTTTTGTGAGGCTACTACAATCTGTCCAAGAGTTTCAGAACAGTCTCACTCTTTTGAAATAAGCAAATCAGAACCTTAATCAAGCACTATTGATCCAAAATAAATTTTTATAAATAGTTTAATGTGTTAGGAAAATACCCTAAAAAGACCAAAGCATTTTTGATTTTTTTACTATTTTTATAAAATCATACAAAAACTCTGGACAGTGAGTTGCAAGCCTCTGAGTGATGTCTAGTGTTTGTCTAATTCCCGGAGATCTAACCGTTCAAACCTTAATTTTCTTTTTGGGTTAGAAACTAGACACACAGAGACATCTTGTGTCCAAATATCATCAAGATCAAACCACGGGAAGTATGTTTTTTATTTCTTTGAAATTCTGATCTTCTCTCAGCAATTTTCAGAAATCTGACACAACTTTGATATATCTTGCAAACAATAGTCTAAATGATCACTCCATAACTTAGGACTTAAACCATGTGTTAATAATGATTAGTTAAGCTTAAATACAGAGGCTAAATGATCCAAACCAAGGAATAATACAATAGCTTATTCTCATTCATGTAATCATGCACATTCATCCATATAAATCAGTATTAGAATTCATAATTGCATCATTTCCTCTACGTGATAGAATTAAGCTAGAAGTTTAGGATTGTTATTCAAAGATCCAACTTTATATCTTGTATATCATGTGGACTAACACTTTGTTTTGTAGCGCTATTAAGGTATGATTTCTTGAACTCCTCTTTAGTTTATTTTAATTTCTTGATTTTATCGATTTTTTTTCGACCTCATGCGCGACACACTAGAATTTGGATCTTGCCTTATGTGAACATATGTGATTAAAGACCTTTTCTTAGGATCTTTCTATTCGTATGCATTGCACGTTTAATATTCGCAGCATGGATCCCAGGTAAGTTCTCTAGTTCCCTATTTGCATATTATATTGCTTGCTACTTGAATTACGTGGTTTTTGAATGATATTTTATCACTTGAAATCTTACACCCTTTAGACATGCTTTTGTAATGTATATCTATACATATGTATTAGTTGAGGACATGCTTAGATAATTAATTCGATTAAAAGGATATTGAGTAGAGGCCTATCGCGAGATAGGATGAGAAGGGGTGTTTTAGTTCGATGGGCTCCTTCCCTTCTTATTCCATAATCCCCGGACCTAGTTTAATCTTTGATTTCGCAAAAAGATCAGTTTGCTTTAAAATGGTTTCTTAATTTTCTCTTTAAAAATTAAGTGCCGACTCATTTGTTTTGAATTTGAAATTTGAAAAGAATTTTAAAAGAAAAGTTGTGGGTAAAAGAAGGAAAAATTGCGATATCCACAGGCAGCCCTGGCTCGACGTGCTTCCCACTGCTTCTCCGGGGATTCGGTAGTCGGGTGGGTACAACCCACAGAGGATTTTATTGGATGGCCCAAATGCTCAGGAGTGGTATTTGGGGGAGAGGGTGACCAGGCAGTCGCTGGCGGCTCCTTCATTCTTCGTGCCGCGTCCCCCTCCCGAGTTTATAAGAGCTATAGGGACCCTCCAGGGTTCAACACTCACAGTTGCCCTAGTCAGACTTTCCATTCAGGATTTCGTGGAGTTCCTTGACGGTTACGAGGCCTTCCGTGTTGACAAGCTGATGAAGAACTTCCCTCTGATGGAAGTGACTCGGGTAAGTGCCTTTTGGATTTTTGATCCTTCTTTCAATTCTTATCACACACATATGTTTTTTTTACTGAATTTATTTTTCCTTTGCAGCCCGTTCCAGTCGCCGCTCGGGCTCTGGCTCTACTGCCTTGGGATTGGAGCCTCCGAACTGTCTCCTATGGTGAGCAGGTCATGACTACAGTCCCTAGATACCAGGCGGGTGCTCCCACCATTCCACTCCAGTATGATCACGTCCCGCGGGACTACGCGAAGGAGGGCTTGCTCTATGCCCATAGCGTGAGAGAGTAGATCTACGGTCGAGAGTGGAGGGTAAACTCGGAAAGTTGACTTTGGTTTAAAATTTGCATTCCCATTATGATATTCTAACCCCTTTTTGTGTGTTGATTTTTTGATTCAGGATGACGGGGCGCGAATATCTGTTGAGGCTCACACGAGAGCTCTGGTAAAACTTCTACTGACTCTTTTCACTTATTTTAGCATTTTTTCGATCTTTATATAACATTTGTCCATGCAATCTGTTTCTCCGTTCAGGAGGAACATAATAGAGCTTTGGTCCTACAGGTGAGAGAGCTTCAGCAGCGGCTTCAGCAGTTCGGCATTGATTTTAGCGGAGCTCCTGGAGGTAGTGGTGTCGGATGAGGTGGAGGCAGTAGTGGCGGAAGAGGCGGAGCGAGTGGGACAGAGTCAGAGGAGGAGCCCCTCAAACGCGTGACCCGCCAGACTCAAGGTGGGGGCCGGGGCTGACCTCACCTTCATCTCTCTTCCTTTTCTCTTTTCACGTTTTGAGTGTTTTTGGAGAGGACACACACTTTTATTTGGATGGTTGTATTTATTTTGATGATGGCTCTTTGGATAGCCAGGATAGGGTGGGCTTTGTATCACTTTTATTATGAACTTTTTTACCTTTTCTGCTTTTTACTACTGCTCATCGTATGTGTGACCATGGCCTGGTCCTTTTAATTTTCATTACTTTTCTTTTGCATGAATGAATGATTTGGATGAATGTGACAATAGCTTGGTCTTGCTGTACGTAATGCATGATGCACACGTTTATTGTTTTTATTCAGTTTTCTGTTTGCAGGTGGGGCTGAAAACATTACAAACAAACCCTGGCCAACATTAAACTCCATGCGGCACTCAGTGAGTGCCACAACTGTAGTCGATGAATGTCGTGTGGCATTTACGGACTGCCGCTCGGCACTTCCTCGAGTGTCGTTTCACTTTACCAAGTGCAGCCCTGTGTTCTGGGTAGATCTACTCCTATTTATAACCTCATTTCTTCACAACTCCGTAAAACACTCTTTCCCCCATTCATCTTTTTCTCAAATGGCCCCCATTAGCTCCCAAATCCTCTTCCCATGGATGGATACTCTCTCCGGCATTGACAGGCTCAACTTCGAGTGTTTCAGACTAAATGACCTCTTCTCTTTTCGACAGATGATTCTAAACGAAGGTTTTCTTCGAGCTACTATTCGATGTTGGGATCCCTCTTTCCACGTCTTTTGCTTTGGCTCCCAGGAGATCTGCCCCTTGTTTGAGGAGTTTAGCACCATTCTGCACACTGATCCCTCTGCGGACCCAATTGTTCCTCTAGTACAGGTCGGGTATGTCCGGGACCTTGCTGCTCTCCTTCATACATCTCGAAATACAGCATGCTCTTTTGTCCAAGACCGATAAATGAACTTTGAACGCCTTTCCTTCGTCTACTCTTCGATGGGGAATCCCTATGACGGTGAGTACCAAGTTATTCGGCGTAGTGATTTATTGATGGCCATGCTCTCTTACTTCCTCTTTCAATCATCTTCTAACATACTCATACCCATTGCCTGTGGTTTGAGGGAGATGAAAAGTGCCGTCTTGTTGATCCTTGGCGAGACCTTTATTGGCTTGGATCGTGCTCATACCGCCAGGGTCATGTTATCTACGGGGGCACCTTTCGTTTTATAGATTTAGCTCATAGAGTGCCTTGATCACTTCATACACCCCTCACACCTTCGTGGGCCACTTCCCTACGACCACATGGAGGTCCACTGCTTATTCCATTCTGCCAATGCTTGTCTTGGTTGGCTCCGAGGCCTTTCTGCTGGTGATATCTGTTGGGTCTGTCCGCATTGGTCTTACCTTTCTATTGCTGTATGATTTTCGGGACGACCTGGTGTCTAATTACCTGGCTTGCATGCTACTAGTTTCTATGTTCCCAGCCGAGTGGTTCGTCAGTACGGGCTTCTCCAAGATGTTACTGATGATATTACTGTCGATTTCACGAGGAGTTCGGTCATGCGTCCTTCTACCATGAAAGTTTTTGCTGAGGCTTGGCATGACAGGGTTGTCGTTCCCTTTCAGAGGATTCCAGCTTCAGTTGTCCCCACTATTGAGTATCTTTTGCAGATCCAGGCCCTGGTCGACTGGTAGACTCTATAGACATACATAAATGAGAGCAAAAACATGACATAGCTTTATTTTACAAAAATATCTGACAAGTCCTGTCTACTCTTTCCAGTGCTTTTGAATGTGATTTTCTAATTTTCCAAAGAATGTTTATGTTTAGAAAATGTCCTATTATGTTCAATCAATGTATCCACTCTTTCGATCTATCCTTAGGTCATGATAAAACCCTATTTTTAAAATCTTTTCTTGGCTTTTCGTTACTTTGCCTCGAATCTTGCATAGAGTTTTAATCATTCTATATCATAAATTCTTGTTTGTTGCTTTATAGTACTTATTTTGATAGCCAGGGGATCCAGAGGTGGGCTTAATGTATTATCTGGGTTCCTCGGCTCAGCAAATGAAGTTTGCCCTGGTTTTCGGGCTTCGATGTGATTTTGGGCAAACGCAAGTTTACCCCTAGTTTGGCATAGGGATTTTTTTTTGGGTTCTTCAAGGACCGAAGGCTTTTGAGAGTCTGCGTACTTACCCGAGTGGGTATCAGGTCCACAGTAGTTCATCGATGTAGGAGGTTTTGAAAGAAGGGGTTTTAAGCAAAGTATTTCTTGAGGCAATCGAGGTTTATCGGTTGCTTGAATTTAACCCCGTCTAGATCCATAAGATAGGCAGCTCCCCCAGAGAGGAGAGTCTTAATGATGTATGGCCCGACCCAGTTGGGCTTGAATTTTCTGGGGTCATAAACAGGCACTTTCAGTTCTTTGAGGACCAGGTCACCCTCAGCAAGCTTCCTTGGGCGGACCTTTTTGTTGAAAGCACGAGCTATCCTCTTCTGGTATCCCCGAGTATGGTTTATTGCAGCCAACCTCTTCTCATCAAGCAACATTAACTCTTCATACCTTCCTCGAATCCATTCTAATCCGGTTATTTCACACTCTGCTAAAACCCGTAAAGATGGTATTTCTACTTTAACTGGAAGGACAGCCTCCATCCCATAAACCAAAGAATATGGTATAGCTCCTGTAGAAGTTCTTACGGAGGTCCGGTATCCCCACAATGCGAACGGCAGTTTCTCGTGCCAATCCTTGTATGTATCCGTTGTTTTCCTCAAGATTACTTTGACATTCTTGTTTGCCGCTTCCACTGCCCCATTTCTTTGTGGTCTGTACAGAGATGACTAGCGCCGGGTTATCTTGTACTTTTCTAGAAGTGGGATGACCTCTCCTTGGAAATGACTTGCGTGATCTAAAATACACTCATTAGGGACCCCATATCTGCAGATTATGTTCTTCTCTATGAAGCTTACCACATCCTTAGCCTTCAGAGTTATGTATGATGCAGCCTCTACCCACTTGGTAAAATAATCAATTGCAACAATTATGTATCGGTGTCCATTAGAGGTTTTTGGAACTATTTCACCGATAATATCAATGCCCCACAGGGAAAATGGCCAAGGCGTGGTCATGCTATAGAGTTGGGAAGGCGGGGTATGCATTAGATTGGCATGGATCTGGCACTTGTGACATCTTCTGACGTACTCACAGCAGTCTCTATCAAGGGTTGTCCAGTAATACCCTCTGGACAACCCTTGATGGATTATTTTCTTAGCCAACATATGCCCGTTCATGTGGGGTCCACAAACTCCCTCGTGAATTTCCTCCATCATTCTCTTAGCCTCTTTTCCGTATAAACACTCTAGATTATACTCGGTGTATGACTTCTTCCACAACTTATCCGTATAAATCACAAATTGGGCTGAGAATCTTCGGATCGCCTTCTTATCTTTTTCTGAGGCTCCTTCGGGGTACTTACCTTCTTTGATAAAATTCCAAACGTCCGTGTACCAAGGTACTTCCCCTTCATCTTCTAGGGCTGCAATCATCTCAAATGAAGGTTGGTCCCTTATTTCTATGGATAACAGGATCATAGTGACTCTCGGGGGGATTTGTATCATCGAGGCTAAGGTAGCTAAGGAGTCGGCCAGCTGATTCTCCTCACGGGGGAGGTAGTAGAATGATATCTTCTTGAACTGTACTTTCAAACTCTCCAGATAATCGTGGTAGGGTCTCAATTTCTCATGCTCACCCTCCAATCACCCCGAACTTGAGATATGATGAAATTGGAGTCCCCGAAAACATTGATCTTTTCAACTTTTAAGGCAAGCACCACTTCCATTCCAATTATACACGCCTCATACTCTGCCGTATTGTTGGTTGAGTTATACTTAAGCTTGACGGCTAAAGGGGTTGGGGTCCCTTCTGGTGCTACGAGGATGATTCCAACCCCATAGCCCAGTTGATTGGTTATTCCATCGAAGTACATTTTCCATAAGTTCTCCTCTATCCCCATTACTCCTTCATCTGGGAATCGAAACTCGCCCTTTTTTTCAGATTCTATCGCAATATCGGCCAAGTATTTGGCGACAGCACAGCTCTTCCTTTCACGGATTTGGCAGTTACATACTTGATATAAAATTCATCTAGCATCATGGTCCACCGGGAGATTCTACTGGTTAAAATAGGTTTTTCAAACAGGTGCTTAAGTGGGTCCATTCGGGAGATTAGGGTTACGGGAAAGGCTAACATATAATGCCTAAGACGTCGGGTACACCAGACGAGGACCCAACAGGCTTTCTCTAAGGGTGAGTATTTCAGCTCGTATCCGGTCATCCTCTTGCTCAAATAATAAATGGCTCTTTCCACGTGCCCCTCTTTTCCTTCTTGGGCCAGCATACACCCCATCGAATCTTTGGACACAGAAATGGATAGTAGTAAAGGTTTTTCGGGTAAGGATGGTGATAAGACAGGTGGGTTTTGGAGATAGGTTTTGATCTTGTCGAATGCTTGCTGGCATAGGGTATCCCATTCGAATTTCTCTTCTTTTTTTAGCAGCTTAAATAAAGGGTCGTAGGTTAGGGTGAGTTTTGAAATGAAGCGGCTTATGAGCTGTATCTTACCCAGAAACCCCCTCAATTCTTTCTCATTCTTTGGCGGCTGCATTTCAACTATGGCCTTTATTTTGGTTGGATCCACCTCTATTCCCCTCTGAGTGATGAGAAACCCTAACATCTTTCCAATGGTGACTCCGAAGGTGCACTTCTGAGGGTTCAGCCTCATTCTAAATTCTCTTAACCTTCCAAAGAACTTTCTCAATGCATCCAAGTATCCTTTCCTCTCCTTAGATTTCACAATCATATCGTCCATATACACCTCTACTTCCTTATGGATCATGTCGTGTAGTAACGTCGTGGCGGCCCGCTGGTAAGTTGCACCCGCATTTTTGAGCCCAAACAACATCACCCTATAGCAGTATATGCCCCACGGTGTGATGAAAATGGTTTCTCCCTATCCTCGGGCGCCATTAAAAGGTAGGAGTTCATGTCCCGCTGTGTTGTCTATTAACACATCAATGTGGGTTAAAGAGTATAGACACCCCAGTTTGTCGGCTAACAGATTTAGGAAGCCACAAGCATGTCAAACCTCGATGATTAGAAAGATCGGATTTTTAGAGATTGCCTCTAACTCTCAAGAAGTCAAAGAATTTGCAGAAGTGACCAAAATGCCCCTAAAAGCCCAAAACTCTCCAGATTGGCCCAAAATCTCAAAAATTATTCGATGTTGTTCAAAAACAAAAAAGGGTATTTTAAAAGATGAATATTTGAAATCGTAAGCTCCCAGCGACCCCTGGAAGTTCCTAGAAAGTCTCCGTTGACTGGTTTGACCAAAGCTTGACCAAGTTTGACCAAGGTTTGACCAAAATCATCCAAATTTACCCAAAAGTTTTGAGATCATCCTAGATCATGTGAAAAGTCTTAAAATATGTTTTAAAAGAAAATCGGACGAAAACGTCAGTCTTTGGAGGCTCCCAGAACTTCCCGGAATTTTCTAGAAGTGCACTGTTTGACTGATTTGACTGCAAGTTTGACCAAAAATCAAAGGCTCCTTTTCGATGTTGAAATATTTTTATCAAATACTAGAGGTCAATAGCTTTCCAACGGTATATCACACATAATTTCTGGATCTAAAACGAATTTGTTATGAATTTCTGAAGGTGAAAACTGCGATCAATTCGGCTTTTATTGCGAATACCGCAAAACTTTCCAAAGTGACCCAATTCCAAAATATTTTTATGGAAATTAGACCTCAATACCTTTCCAACGGTATATCACAATCTCAATTTGGATTTCGTATGAATTTTCTATGAATTTCGGACGAAATAGGGCCGTTTCGTGAATTTCGGGAGTTTCGGGGGCCAAAATGAAATTTTTGGTCAACGGGGGAGTTGACTGCCGCGGCGGCACTCTGAGTGATTTTTCATTTTTTTTTTTTTGTAATTTTTGGTTAATTTTTGGATTTTAATTCAAATTTTTAACAAATAAAACGACATAATTTTGATTATTCCGGGATTTTGGACCAATTAGAGACTTTTTAAAACCCAAAATACCTCCCAAAGTTGGCCTATAAAGGAGACCCATTTGCTTCCATTTGGAGGGGAGCTTGGAAGCCATTAGAGAGAGATATAGAGAGTTAGGGAGAAAGAGAGAGAGAGAGAGAGAAGTATAGATTTTCTTCTTCCAAATCCAATCCAAATTGTCAGTTTCAATTAGTTTTCTAAAAACTAAACTTTTATTTTCAAGCTTTCAATCCATCTTCTTCATCTTCTTTGAGTGTCCTATGAGTTAGAGAGTGATGTACTCACCCATATACACACATATGAGAGGTTGAATGCTTGTGGTTCCACCATTGAATATCATCTATTGATTTGTTCATTTGCTTGCTTATATACAATGTTCATCTCTTCTTACCTCATTTCTTTTTTATTTTCTTTATTTACTTACTAGTTCATCATCATCTAGATAATGACATGAAGTTTGAGGTGAGTGAATCCTTATGGATAGTAGCTCTTGACCTCAAAAACATGTTTGATAGATGATGATTATAACTTCAATACCTCCAAGGTATCCTTGAAGTTATGTGCAAATAAAAATGAATCTTTCCAACAATCTTGGAGGTTCTTGATGATAAGTTTGATGTTGACATTTTAAGTGGTTATAATCTCTATTTGATGTTGAAAATATACTTTCAAAACCTCTATTTCAAAACCCCCCTCTTAAAACCCCTCATTTTGATCTCAAGAAAGAAAACTCTAGTTTTTCCCAAAATCTTCAAAACAGTGAGTCAAAACAGTGAATGATCTGAGTTCAAAGATTTCTCTAGAAGTCAATACTCAATGTATAGATGCAATACAACTTGAAAAGTCTTCCTAACTCATTAGAGAACACCCATGATTTTTAGTTTGACTTGAAAATACTTGAAAATGGTCCATTTGGACCCAAACATTCTCTCCAGATATTCTGTTTTTTCTATCACAACAACTTGGTCTACTTTCAACTTGTTTTTACAGAAAACGTTTCCAAGAAGTGTCATCCCAACTTATTTTTCCCTTGAACTTCAATGTCTTAGGGAACTTTCTGTATAATATGGGCCTCTAAATAATTTGTTTTCATTTTCTAAGATTTTCTAACATTTCAGTCGACAGTACGGACTCTGTTTTTTAGTGACCTCTGTTGTTTATATGATTTCTCTCAATCTGTGATAGTTATTAAAGATTGGATTTTTGGGTTGTGTTCTAGACACAATAAGGAAGAGCTCCATAAAAAAAATCATTCATTGAAATCATTCCTAACCCCTCTGTTCAATTTCCAAAATATCATGTTACTGTTCTGTCCACTATTCACAGCAAGCACACTTTTACTTCCCCCCTTTGATTTGATGCTTACATGCACTCCAAATTAGCTCATGTCTTAGGAAGTAATTCATACTACATTTTTACATATCTCATGATGATTTTCTTCATTCATTCATACACATTCTAGACTTCTAAGTCATTCTAGGAATCCATGAACACAAAGCACACTACAACCTTAGCACATTCTAGATACATACATTGCATCCATGCAAAGATTTGGGGCTTTTGTGACTCCTAATCTAAGAAGATTATAAGGAATGAACTTGATCATACGTTTATATTTCCCCTGGATCTAATCGTCCTTTCTCATCTATCCCGGGGATTGAGAGGTCTTCTTTTCTCAAAGATTAGCATGCATCATTCTAGCTTGCTAAGCATACTTTGATCATTTTGATTTATTTGTTTCAAGAACAATTCATGTCCCCCTTAGATTAGGGAAACTTAATTACTTGATATGTGATTAGAGGATTTTTCCTAGGTTTATTTGTGTGATCTTTCACTTTTGCATCGTGTGATATTTGGCTTAGATCTTTTGAATGATATCTTATCTTTCGATCTTCCATTTCAAAATTCTTGTGTGATGTAATATACTATCATAGTATTATTTGTCGAACCAAACATAGTATAAGATGATTATTTGGATGCTAATTGAGGCCCGTCGAACGACGGGGCGAGTTGAGGGTGTTTTAGTCGCGACAAATGCTCATTCCTCTCTCGCACCAAAACCCCGAGATAAGTTATTTGGTTATGAAGGGCCGGTGCCCTTTATCCATTTGGGTGAGTCAAAATTAGGTTTCTTGGTTCCTTCAAGACAAAGTGGCGACTCTGTATCTGTTTTCAACAGACCTTCCTTTTCTTTCTTTGATCCAAATCAATTTTAAACAAAAACAAAAAGAAGTGGAATTCCACGTGTCCACAAAGAGAAATCGTCCTTAGCGCTGGCTTTGTTCAGATCTCAGAAGTCGACACAAACCCTAACACGACCGTCCTTTTTCGGGACATGCACAATATTGGCGATCCACTCCGGATACTTGGTGACCATTAAGAATCCGGCTCTCAATTGCTTTTCAACTTTCTCTTTAACTTTGAGTGCCCATTCATGCCTCATTCGCCTCAATTTTTGTTTTACAAGTTTTGAATTGGGAAAGAGAAGGATATGGTGTTAGACTATTTCTGGATTGATACCTGGCATATTGCTGTAAGACCATGCAAAAAAATCTTTGAATTCATTTAATAGATTGATTAATTCTTCGCTTTCTTCTTTGCTAAGTGTAGAGCCAATAAAACGTTTTGAGGATTATCTTCATTTCCTAAATTAATCGTTACAGGATCCTCAATGATTTTACATGAAGATTCTTTTTCTTTTTTGATTAATTTTTGCAATTCATTTGGTATTTCATGATCATCACATTCATCACATTCATTAAGCGCATTCGAGTAGGCAGAATAAGTCATAGTTTCATTGATTTTTTTTGGAGCAATTACAACAGATATGGAAATTGAAAGATGCCTCATTTGGGCCATTACAGACTCTGGGCGTGGGGGATACCTATCACTAGACTCAAAAACTCATTCCTTCTTGCTTTCTCCTCCTAGATCAGAAATGAAGCATTCTTCCTGATCCCCTGTCTTGGTAATCTCTTCTATCTCTTCTTTTTCGGGCTCTTCTTCCTGTACTAAACCCTCAGCATGCTCTTTTCTGGCCTTGTCTTCCACGACCCCTTCTTGGCCCGTTTCCTCAGTTTTTGTGCTTTCCTCGCCCAACAGATTCTTCATGACCGAGCCATCTAACGCACGAATCCAATATTTAGCAGTAGCTGACTTCACGGGCACCTGTAGATATGGATTCTGATACTAAGAGAATTCATGGGGGAAGAAGATCTCAAACCCTGGCTTCAAACAATTATCTTTCTGATCCATCCATGGTTCTGGGAAGTCACAAAAGGGGAAATCCTCTCCTTCCTTAACAAAGTATCCATTGAGCGTCTTCTGGTACGGGTCCAATGGTGCATCAATCACCTTCTTCTTCTCTCTCAGTTCTTTCTTGGATGGTCGATAGCCCAGACCATGAGTGGGAGTCTGGGTGGGGATTTTTGGAAACACTGGTAGACCTTGAAAATTTTTACCCAATCCCATGCCTGGGAAGAAACCCATCTTTTTCATAATCCTGACGACCAACGGACTCGTGTATTGATCGAAATACAGTGGCAGAAAATCCCTCGTCTTCTCTTCCTCCAACATGCTGATAAACTTGAACCCTCCGAGACTTGTTTCCTCTTTCTGAAATTATACCTCTAGAACCAGTGCGCTTGATGAAGCTTCAAACAAACGGACCCAACTGTCCTCGAGAATATCACAGATCTTTTTCATAATCCTTAGGGCTGGCTTAATTTGTTCAGATCACAGAAGTCGACACAAACCCTAACACGACCGTCCTTTTTGGGACAGGCACAATATTGGCGATCCACTCTGGATACTCGGTGACCATTAAGAATCCGGCTCTCAATTGCTTTTCAGCTTTCTCTTTAACTTTGAGTGCCCATTCAAACCTAATTCGCCTCAAATTTTGTTTTACAGGTTTTGAAATGGGGAAGAGGGGGATATGGTGTTAGACTATTCCTGGATCTATACCTGGCATATCGCTATAAGACCGTGTAAAAACATCTTTGAAATTCATTTAATAGATTGGTTAATTCTTTGCTTTCTTCTTTGCTAAGTGTAGAGCCAACAAAAACGTTTGGAGGATTATCTTCATTTCCTAAATTAATCGTTAGAGGGTCCTCAATGATTTTACATGTAGATTTTTTTCTTTTTTGATTAATTTTTGCAATTCATTTGGTATTTCATGATCTTCACATTCAACACATTCATTAAGCCCATTCGAGTAGGAAGAATTAGTCATACTTTCATTGATTTTCTTTGGAGCGATTACAACAGATATGGAAATTGAAAGATTCCTCATTTGGGCCGTTACAGACTCTGGGCGTGGGGGATACCTATCACTAGACTCGAAAACCCATTCATTCTTGCTTTCTCCATCTAGATCAGAAATGAAGCATTCTTCCTGATCCCCTGTCTTGGTAATCTCTTCCATCTCTTCTTTTTTGTGCTCTTCTTCCTGTACTAAACCCTCAGCATGCTCTTTTCTGGCCTTGTCTTCCACGACCCCTTCTTGCCCCGTTTCCTCAGTTTTTGTGCTTTCCTCGCCCAATAGATTCTTCATGACCGAGCTATCTAATGCACCAATCCAATATTTAGCAGTCGCTGACTTCACAAGTACCTGTAGATATGGATTCTGATACTAAGAGAATTCGTAGGGGAAGAAGATCTCAAACCCTGGCTTCAAACAATTATCTTTTTGATCCATCCATGGTTCTGGGAAGTCACAAAAGGGGAAATCCTCTCCTTCCTTAACAAAGTATCCATTGAGCGTCTTCTAGTACGGGTCCAATGGTGCATCAATCGCCTTCTTCTTCTCTCTCAGTCTTTCTTGGATGGTTGATAGCCCAGACCATGAGTATGAGTCTGGGTGGGGATTTTTGGAAACTCTGGTAGAACTTGGTGATTTTTACCCAATCCCATGCCTAGGAAGAAACCAGACTTTTTCATAATCCTGGCGACCAACGGACTCACGTACTAATCGAAATACAGTGGCAGAAAATCCCTCGGCTTCTCTTCCTCCAATATGTTGATAAACTTGAACCCTCCCAGACTTGTTTCCTCTTTCTAAAATTACACCTCTAGAACCGGTGTGCTTGATGAAGCTTCAAACAGATGGACCCAATTGTCCCCGAGAATATCACAGATCTTTTTCATAATCCTTAGGGCTGGCTTTATTCAGATCTCGGAAGTCGACACAAACCCTAACACGACCGTCCTTTTTTGGGGCAGGCACAATATTGGCGATCCACTCCGGATACTCGGTGACCATTAAGAATTCGGCTCTCAATTGCTTTTCAACTTTCTCTTTAACTTTGAGTGCCCATTTAGGCATCATTCGCCTCAATTTTTGTTGTACAAGTTTTGAAATGGGGAAGAGGGGGATATGGTGTTAGACTATTTTTGGATCGATACCTGGCATATCGCTGTAAGACTATGCAAAAACATCTTTGAATTCATTTAATAGATTGATTAATTCTTTGCTTTCTTCTTTGCTAAGTGTAGAGCCAATAAAAATGTTTTGGGGATTATCTTCATTTCATAAATTAATCGTTAGAGGGTCCTCAATGATTTAACATGCAGATTTTTTTCTTTTTTGAGTAATTTTTGCAATTCATTTGGTATTTCGTGATCATCACATTCATCAAATTCACTAAGCGCATTCGCGTAGGCAGAATTAGTCATACTTTCATTGATTTTCTTTGGAGCAATTACAACAGATATGGAAATTGAAAGATGCCTCATTTGGGCCATTACAGACTCTGGGCGTGGGGGATACCTATCACCAGACTCGAAAACCCATTCCTTCTTACTTTCTCCTCCTAGATTAGAAATAAAACATTCTTCCATATCCCCTTTCTTGGTAATCTCTTCCATCTCTTCTTTTTCGGGCTCTTCTTCCTGTACTAAACCCTCAACATGCTCTTTTCTGGGCTTGTCTTCCACGACTCCTTCTTGAATCGTTTCCTCAGTTTTTGTACTTTCCTCTCCCAACAGATTCTTCATGACCAAGCCATCTAACGCACCAATCCAATATTTCGCAGTAGCTGACTTCACGGGCACCTGTAGATATGGATTCTGATACTAAGAGAATTCGTAGGGGAAGAAGATCTTAAACCCTGGCTTCAAACAATTATCTTTCTGATCCATCCATGGTTCTGGGAAGTCACAAAAGGGGAAATACTCTCCTTCCTTAACAAAGTATCCATTGAGCATCTTCTAGTACGGGTCCAATGGTGCATCAATCGCCTTCTTCTTCTCTCTCAGTTCTTTCTTGGATGGTTGATAGCCTAGAACATGAGTGTGAGTCTGGGTGGGGATTTTTGGAAACTCTGGTAGACCTTGATGATTTTTGCCCAATCCCATGCTTGGGAAGAAACCTATCATTTTCATAATCCCGGCGACCAATGGACTCGCGTACTGATCGAAATACAGTGGCAGAAAATCCCTCAGCTTCTCTTCCTCCAACATGTTGATAAACTTGAACCCTCCCAGACTTGTTTCCTCTTTCGGAAATTGCACCTCTAGAACCGGTGCGCTTGATGAAGCTTCAAACAAACGGACCCAACTGTCCCCAAGAATATCACAGATCTTTTTCATAATCCTTAGGGCTGGCTTTGTTCAGATCTCAGAAGTCGACACAAACCCTAACACGACCGTCCTTTTTTCGGACAGGCATAATATTGGCGATCCACTCCGGATACTCGGTGTCCATTAAGAATCCGGCTCTCAATTGCTTTTCAACTTTCTCTTTAACTTTGAGTGCCCATTCAGGCCTCATTCGCCTCAATTTTTGTTTTATAGGTTTTGAAATAGGGAAGAGGGGGATATGGAGTTAGACTATTTCTAGATTGATACCTGGCATTTCACTGTAAGACCAAGCAAAAACATCTTTGAATTCATTTAATAGATTGATCAATTCTTTGCTTTCTTCTTTGATAAGTGTAGAGCCAATAAAAATGTTTTGAGGATTATCTTCATTTCCTAAATTAATCGTTAGTGGGTCCTCAATGATTTTACATGCAGATTTTTTTCTTTTTTGATAATTTTTTGCAATCCATTTGGTATTTCATGATCACCACATTCATCACATTCACTAAGCGCATTCGAGTAGGAAGAATTAGTCATACTTTCATTGATTTTCTTTGGAGCGATAACAACAGATATGAAAATTGAAAGATGCCTCATTTGGGCCATTACAGACTCTGGGCGTGGGGGATACCTATCACTAGACTCGAAAACCCATTCCTTCTTGCTTTCTCCTCCTTGATCAGAAATGTAGCATTCTTCCTGATCCCCTGTCTTGGTAATCTCTTCAATCTCTTCTTTTTTGGGCTCTTCTTCCTGTACTAATCCCTCAGCATGCTCTTTTCTGGCCTTGTCTTCCACAACCCCTTCTTGGCCCGTTTCCTCAGTTTTTGTGCTTTTCTCGACCAACAGATTCTTCATGACCGAGCCATCTAACGCATCAATTCAATATTTAGCAGTAGCTGACTTCACGGGCACTTGTAGATATGGATTTTGATACTAAGAGAATTTGTGGGGAAAGAAGATCTCAAACCCTGGCTTCAAACGATTATCTTTCTGATCCATCCATGGTTCTGGGAAGTCACAAAAGGGGAAATCCTCTCCTTCCTTAACAAAGTATCCATTGAGCGTCTTGTGGTACGGGTCCAATGGTGCATCAATCGCCTTCTTCTTCTCTCTCAGTTCTTTCTTGGATGGTTGATAGCCCAGACCATGAGTGTGAGTCTGGGTGGGGATTTTTGGAAACTCTGGTAGACCTTGATAATTTTTACGCAATCCTATGCCTGGGAAGAAACCCATCTTTTTCATAATCCCAGCAACCAACGGACTCGCGTACTGATCGAAATACAGTGGCAAAAAATCCCTCGTCTTCTCTTCATCCAACATGCTGATAAACATGAACCCTCCGAGACTTGTTTCCTCTTTCTGAAATTATACCTCTAGAACCAGTGCGCTTGATGAAGCTTCAAACAAACGAACCCAACTGTCCTCGAGAATATCACTGATCTTTTTCATAATCCTTAGGGCTGGCTTAATTTGTTCAGATCACAGAAGTCGACACAAACCCTAACACGACCGTCCTTTTTGGGACAGGCACAATATTGGCGATCCACTCCGGATACTCGGTGACCATTAAGAATCCGGCTCTCAATTGCTTTTCAACTTTCTCTTTAACTTTGAGTGCCCATTCATGCCTCATTCGCCTCAATTTTTGTTTTACAGGTTTTGAAATGGAGAAGAGGGGGATATGGTGTTAGACTATTTCTGGATCGATACCTGGCATATCGCTGTAAGACCATGCATAAGCATCTTTTAATTCATTTAATAGATTGATTAATTCTTTGCTTTCTTCTTTGCTAAGTGTAGAGCCAATAAAAACATTTTGAGGATTATCTTCATTTCCTAAATTAATCATTAGAGGGTCCTCAATGATTTTACCTGCAGATTTTTTTCTTTTTTGATTAATTTTTGCAATTCGTTTGGTATTTCATGATCATCACATTCATCACATTCACTAAGCGCATTTGAGTAGGTAGAATTAGTCATACTTTCATTGATTTTCTTTGGAGGGATTACAACAGATATGGAAATTAAAAGATGCCTCATTTGGGCCATTACAGACTCTGGGCGTGGGGGATACCTATCACTAGACTCGAAAACCCATTCCTTCTTGATTTCTCCTCCTAGATCAGAAATGAAGCATTCTTCCTGATCCCCTGTCTTGGTAATCTCTTCCATCTCTTCTTTTTTGGGCTCTTCTTCCTGTACTAAACCCTCAGCATGCTCTTTTCTGGCCTTGTCTTCCACAACCCCTTCTTGAACCGTTTCCTCAGTTTTTGTGCTTTTCTCGACCAACAGATTCTTCATGACCGAGCCATCTAACGCACCAATTCAATATTTAGCAGTAGCTGACTTCACGGGCACTTGTAGATATGGATTTTGATACTAAGAGAATTTGTGGGGAAAGAAGATCTCAAACCCTGGCTTCAAACGATTATCTTTCTGATCCATCCATGGTTCTGGGAAGTCACAAAAGGGGAAATCCTCTCCTTCCTTAACAAAGTATCCATTGAGCGTCTTGTGGTATGGGTCCAATGGTGCATCAATCGCCTTCTTCTTCTCTCTCAGTTCTTTCTTGGATGGTTGATAGCCCAGACAATGAGTGTGAGTCTTGGTGGGGATTTTTGGAAATTCGGGTAGACCTTGATGATTTTTACCCAATCCCATGCCTGGGATGAAACCCATCTTTTTCATAATCTCAGTGACAAACGAACTCGCGTACTGATCGAAATAAAGTGGCAGAAAATCCCTCGACTTCTCTTCCTCAAACTTGTTGATAAACTTGAACCCACCCTGACTTATTTCCTCTTTCTGAGATTGCACCTCTAGAACCAGTGCGCTTGATGAAGCTTCAAACAGACGGACCCAACTATCCCCGAGAATATCACAGACCTTGTCTTTCCAAACATATTTGACTTTCTGATGAACTATAGATGGTATGGCACCCAGACTGTCTAACCACGGCCTTCCTAGCAACAAATTGAAAGAGGCAGGAATGTCAATAACCTAAAATTCATATTCCTTTTGCACAGGCCCGATAGCGAGATGAAGGAGAATTATCCCCATGACTGTCCTCTGAGTGTTGTCATACGCTCTCACCTTCTGCTCAGACGGTATGAACGTTGATTTATCCAAACCCATATGCTTAGTTGTTCAGAATGGACACACGTTTAGAGCAGACCCATTGTTAACAAGACAAGCAGGCATAGTGTTTCCCAAGCATTCAATAGTGACGTACAGCGGTTTATTGTGAACAGGCCCTCCCTAAGGTAGGTCATCAGATGAGAAGATAGTAGCCATAGTGGAATTCTGTCAATCATTCCCACGAGGTCTTCAGGTGCTATGTCGATAGAAACATCAGATTGGCTCAAAGCATCCAGAACTGCCTGTTGGTGACGTTTAGAAGCAATCAACAAACCCCAAATGGTAATGTTAGCCTGAGTTTTCCTCATTTGTTTCAAAACCCTATCTTCTTCCTCTTCCTCATTCATCTTTCCTTCCCCTTTATCCAATTCCGTCCCTGGGTGGTCTTCCTATAGCTTATGAGGTTTAAAATGTCTCCCAGACTGGGTCAGATGACTGATTTCTTCTTTTGCCCACAGACTATCGATTTTGGAAACAACTTTCAAGCTCCCTTTTCCCATCTCTTCTCCATCGCTTTCGTACCATTGGTCATCTTCTACCCGATCTACATCAGTGTTGCTAGTCTCTTGAACCCACCAGGCCAATTGTTTTGTCGTTCCCTTTTCACATATTTTGAATTGATTCCCCAGAGTACAAATTGCCAAATCCTCTGGCAGCCGATGAGACTTCCTTGGTACCCCAGCTTTAGTGATTAGCCTAGACGGATCGAAGGTTGTCTCTCCTATTCCCAAGAAATAAAGGCCTTGCGATGGTGGCACAACATGATGATTCGGCAGCGGATTCCTAGTAACATTGGGAGTTTTGACTGGAAGCTCGGATATCACCTTGTTATCAATGAGGTCCTGCCTCAGCCTTGTGCATCGATCCGTAGAATGACCCTTTTACTGATGAAACTTGCAATAAAGATCCTCTCAAAAGGTCGGTGGAAGCGGACTTGAAAAGGTTGAGGCTCCAAAGAGCGAAGATACCCTTTCATCATTTGCCTATTAAGGGCGGTTGACAGTGATACCCCCAATTCTAAAAATTTCCTCGGCTGTTTGTCCACTCCTCTTCTTGGCGTTATGTCAAACTTTCTCTCTGGTTCACTTAACGTGTTGACATCGGTGGGGCCAGAGTAACCCCCCGAATGTCCCCCATTCGACCAATAATTCGACCTCCTATATCAATTCGGTTGTTCCTCCTTCTTGATTACCCCTTCTTGGATCGCATCCTATATCCTTGTTCCTATGTCAAAAATCTCAGCGAAGGTATTGATCGACTGGAATCTCATCTTCTCTTGGTAGACGGGCTGAAGATTCTTAATTAACATTTGGATCTGATCTTTCTCGGACGGCCTCTGTACCATCTTGGCTGCCTTTCCCCTCCACCTGCTCAAATACTCAGCGAACGACTCCTTGGTTCCCTGCCTAGTGGTCTCCAAATCTCAGACTGTGACATCCAAATCTTGGTTGTACTCATATTATGCCATAAATGCTTTGATCACCTCTTTCCAAATCTGGGTTTTGCTTGGTTCAAGTGTGAGATACCAAGACAGAGCAGCCCCGGTATAAGTCTACTGAAATAAGACAGCCATTATAGTAGTGCTCAGCCTACTCGATTGGAAATCCCCTATACACATTCTCACATGACTGCGAGGATTCCCTGTCCCATCGAATTTGTCAAAGACCAGCATTTTAAAACCGACAGGCAGTGTTTCACGGACTCCACCATACAGCCCTTCTAACTTCATTAGATAAGTGTCGACCCCTTGAGCCTTACGCATCACCCTTTCTAGCTTCTCGATCTTTTCAGTCATTATCCTTTCTTTGTCAGTTTTTTCCCTTTCCACCCTTTCCCTATCTGCTCGAGGATCCTCGACTCTCGGCATCTCTGGGTCATCGTAGCAGCCTTCTTCCCTAATGGGCGGGTCGTTGGTTGGTGAATTTACAACCGATGGTGGGCGTTTTATTGCTTTTATCATGACCATCATTCGATTCATATTCTCAGCATATCGCCTCATCTGTTCCGATTGTTGTTCTACCAGTGTCCTTAACTCTGCTACTTCCCCATCGTTCCTTTCGTCGGCCATTTCTTCATCGCTCCTTCTTTCTAACCTTGTTGTGGGACCTCTAAACCAAATCGTGCTTGAGATGGATGCTATTTTTTCCCTACAAAAGAATTTTAATAATTTTCAAAACTTTTTTCTTCCTTTTTATTTTCATCTTGGTAAAAGGTTTCATGAATGGTTCATATGTCATATGGATGCATATGTATGTGTGCGTGTGTGCCTACTCTATATGCAAAAGAAAGGAAAAATTCTAATCCTAGCAAATAGACACATAAGCATATAAAATCCTTATTCATGTCAAATGCGCTAATTTCACCACTCTTTGTGATCCTTATCACCCCTTCCAGAAATCATTTGGAAAGATAAAGTATTTTGAAAACAATTTTCGAGAATTTCTTTTGAGGATGTCAAACATTCCTTAACAAAGGTGGTTGGATCGTAATTTTGCTTCGAAATTCATTTTGAAAAACATTTCTCCAAAAATAATTCCCAAGATTTTATTTTGAAGATAATCATGTGAAGAAACAAAGATTAGCTTGGAGCTCTAATTTAGAAAGTGTGATTTTCATAAAAAAAAAAAAAAAAAAAAAAAACCCCTTGGGGTAAAGATGGCAAAAGATGGATTTAAAATTCCTTGGGTAGAAGGGTCACGTGATCGGAATATCACTGTACTTTTCATGGATTCGGATACATACAAGGTCAATGATGCTTTAGCTAAACATGATATAAGAGATGTAATCTTATAATCAAAATCCAACATATTCCCAAATGTCACGGGACATTGAGAAGGAATTTCTAAAAGATGATTAAAAGATAATACATCCTATATCAAGCAAGCATTGTCATCATCTCAAGTAATCACTTTCGGGCATACAAAACTCTCTAGCACATAACCTTGATCAAAGATTGATTTCCTAAGATTTGAAAGGTTCTATAGAATCTATCATGCAAAGGCTGGATTTTGGTCAAATAAGGGACCCTTCACACACACCCAATAGGATGCTTTATATACAAACACATAGTAAAAGATCAAGGATGATCACACAGTCCCATGATGGCTTAACCGAACGGGTTGCCCCGAGCCTCCAAGGTCATAGTTTCGTGCAATCGACTGGCGAGACATGCAAGTGAAATGCAACAGGCACACAAAAATTAATTAATTTGATTAAAAGGATGCTTTCAAGTCTAATCCTCGAGTGAACCCAAAATAAGAGATTTTGGTCTGCGAAACCAGAGATTCTGGGTTCGATCCCCAGCAGAGTCGCCAGATTGTGGATATCGCATTTTATCCTACCCACAGCTTTTTCATTTAAAATCTTTTCCAAATTCAAATTCAAATTCAAAAACGAGTCGCCACTTAATTTTAAAAAGGAAAATTAAGAAACCGTTTTAAAGCAAACTGATCTTTTAGGAAACCAAAGATTAACTAGGTCCAGGGATTATGGAATGAGAGAGGAAGGAGTCCAACGGACAAAAACACCCTCTCTCATCCTATCTCGCGATAGGCCTCTACTCAACATCCTTTTAATCGAATTATTAATCTAAGCATGCCCTCAATTAATAAATATACATAAGTATACATAGCACAAGCATGTCAAAAGGGTGCAAAATTGCTAACGATAAAAGGCATACAAAATCACATAGTTCAATTAGCAAGCAAAATGATATGCCAATAAGGAACTAGGAAACTTACCCGGGATCCCGCCATAAATATTAAACGTGTAATGCATACAAAAGAATGAATCCTAATGAAAGGGTCTCTAATCACATATATACACATAAGGCAAATCTTAATTCTAAGGTGTCGCACATGAGGTCGAAAAATCAATAAAATTAAGAAATAATTAAGTTAGAGAAGAGTCAAGAGATCATATCTCATCGGCCCTAGAAAACAAGGGTTAGTCCACGTGCTTTAGAAAGGATATACAATATCAAATGACCATCTCTAAATGTCTAGCTTAATTCTATCAAATAGAAGAAATGACATACCAAGGATTCTAAGTATAAGCATCAATCTACATGGATGAGTGTACATGATTACATGGAAACAAGAACAAGCTATTAGATTGTTCCTTGATTTGGACCATTTAGCCCCTGAATTTAAGCTTAACTAATCATTATTGAAGCATGGTTTAAGCCTTAAGTCATGGAAAAGTCATTTGGACCATTATTTACAAGATTGGTCAAAATTGTGACAAAATTATGAAAAATGCTGAGAGCAGATCAGAACTTCAAAAAAATAAGAGGCATGGTTCCCATGGTTTGATCTTGATGATTTTTGGACACAAGGTGCCTCTGTGAGTCTAGTTTCTAACCCCAAAAAGAAAAAAGCAAAGATCAACGGTCCAATCTCTGGGAAAAAGGTAAAAACCAGACGTTACTCAGAGACTTGCAAATCTCTGTCCAGAGATTTTGTACGATTTTTTAAAAATAGTAAAAAAAATCAGAATCACTTTGATATTCCTAGTAGATCTTAGTAACACATCAAACTTCATATAAAATTTATCTGGGGTCAAAAATGTTTGATTAAGGTTCTGATTTACTTATTTTGAAACTAACATGTTGTTCTGAAATTCTGGACAGAATATTATTATTTCACGAAACTCATGATCAAACCATGTTAACTACAAGATCTCACTAAAACAAAATTACAGTGGTAGAACTTTGTGTTATGAACACATTCCAAGTGGTCTCATTCAATTCCAACGGATCAAGATTTAATTAAAAATCCTTGATCAAAACAGGATCATGAATTTACTGCACCACTATTGAGCTTATCATATTTTTGTTGCATCCATCCATCAAGCCATGGATATTGGCTCATCCTAAACCTAACCCTCCTTCCCATTGAGGGTTATTAGAGGTCAAAACATGACTAGTACTCATGAGTTTTCAAGGAATGTAAAAGAGATTAAATGAAAACTCCAAGTTAGAGAACCCAAACCATGGTGGGGGTTTGGATTCATCTACTTGTTCTTGATAAAATGATGGTCAACTTTAAATCTCATGTGAAGCATAAGCTTACATGAGACTAAAAGATCAAACTCATGAGATTCAAGTGAGGTATGGAAGACCTCCAAGTATCTCAAGAGAGAAGTACAAACAAGCATGACTATAACTCATGAATTTTCAAGGAATATAAAAGAGATTCCATGAAACTCCAAGTTAGAGAACCCAAACCATGGTGGGGGTTTGGATTCATCTACTTGTTCTTTCATAAAAGATGATCAACTTTGACTCTCATGTGAAGCATAAGATTACATGAGACTAAGAGATCAAGCTCATAAGATTCAAGTGAGGTATGTAGGACCTCCAAGAATCTCAAGAGAGAAGTACAAACCAAAAAAAATGAAGAAGAATAAAAAGAACTAGGAAGCTAAGACTTCCAAGTAGATTAACAAAACTTAAAAAAAAACTTAATCAAGAAGAACTAAATGATTTGAAGATTAGAGACTCAAGAGAAAGAAAACACAACTTAAGATTAGAGGATCACCTCCAAACTATCCTCAAACTTCTATATTTTGAAAGTCTTCCAAGCTCTTCAAGCTCTTAAAACTCTCTTTATCCCAAAATTCTTTTTGTTTTCTCCTTGAAATTCCCTTTTCCCAAAAATGTGTAGTTGTAGTTCTCCAAAATTCTTCCTCTTCTAGTCCCCTTTTCCAATGAAGATCCCTCTTCTTTTATAGACAAGATACCTAGGTAATTTCAGTAAATTTGGAGTAAAAACCAGTTGTATAGACAACATTTGGTGGTACAATGCGTACTTCCAGAAAAAGTAAACTATTACAGCAAACGGCAGTCAGAAAACTTTCAGCGGCACTTAGAGAAAGCCAAAACGGAACTCCGTGATAGCCGTCGCGGCGTTCAATAAATGTCGTGCGACACTTAATGAGAGTCGCGCCAGAATATTGACTGCCGCGTTATTCTCAACCTTACTTTATCAGGTTTTTTGCTTTATTTGCATGCATATACGTATTGTACTACAAAATACAGACTTTTAAAGCGAACGATAGTCAGGAAATGTTGACGGCATTGCAACGGCACTTTGGGAGTGTCGCAAGGCACTTATTGAGTGCCGCACAAACTTCCGTGTACCGCATTTTGTTAAACTACTTCTTGTAGATCTTTTCTTTTCTTTTCTTCTTTTTCTTCTCAAAAGTTATTTTTTGATGACTTTTTCCAAAAGCGGTGTTCTATATCTGAATTTTCCTGAATACCTGGTATTCTTTTTTTTCTGTGAAAATTTTATCGCGATTGGAGAACTTTCTGAAGAGCTTGGAACACTTCAAATCTTCCGGTTCTTATCATCATCGAACGTGGAGGCGACACTCTCCTAAATTCGACGGTTGGTCAAAATTGGGGTGTCTACACAATGGCTACAACTCCTTGTGGTAATTCAACGAGATCCCAAACTTGATTTTTGGCCATGGATTCCATCTTTTCTTTCATGGCATCACACCACAATGAGGCAATTTTTTTGGTTATAGCTTGTGAAAATAAGGTTGGATCATCTTTAGGCCCAATGTCAAAATCGGACTCTTGTAGGTATACAACATAACCACTAGAAATTGCAGATTTTCTGTTTCTTGAGGATCTTCTTAAATCTACTAGCTCATTAGCATTTTGTGTTGCTTGAATACTTGGCTCAGTAGTAACTTGCTCGTCGTGGGGTGGTTCTTGTATTAGTTGCTCATGAATTGGTTGCTCTTCAATGATTTCATTTTGACCTCGTTGAAAAGCAATCAATTGATTTCCACTTATAGGCAACATGTTTGATTATTTTATTTACTCAAAATCCACATTTTGAGGAATTTCACTCCCACTAGGCTCAAAATCCTCAAGAAATCTAGCATTTCTAGCCTCAACAACTCTAGTAGAGTGTGAAGGACAATAGAATCTAAATCCATTGGAATTCACTGCATAGCCTATAAAAAAATCCACTAGTTGTCCATGGGTCTAATTTCTTTATGTGAGGATTATAAATCCTTACTTCAACAGGACAACCCCATACGTGTAGATGACTTAAACTTGGTTTCCATCCAATCCATAATTCAAAAGGTGTTTTGGGAACAACCTTAGATGGAACCCTATTTAAGACATACACATCATTTTTTAAGGCTACACTTCATAATGGTAATAGAATATTTGAGTTACTAATTGTTTGCTATAGTTTGTGCGGGCGTGCCAGAGCCAAACGGGCTAAGTGTGTGCAAACTAATTTCCTATATGCTTGTGTGAGTGGTACACAAGGCTTAGAGATTTAAATTTTAATAGGGTAATTGTGTGAGGTGAGTAGGAAAGTACCCTCACCAAAAGTTCTATGGCAGTACGGAAGCACACAAGCCAATTCATGAACAGTTTATCAGATAAACAATCACAACAATTAATAAAATATGAAGATATTTTATTGAATGTGTTTGGAAAAGCATTTACAAAAACCAAAGAACATAATCAGAACAAGCTCTGATTGTTCAACATGAAGGATGAAAATAGAAAATAACCAAGAGAACAGACCTAAAGCTAAGAACATAAGAACGCAGGGTTGAATGCTCTGAATGCTGTTTGAATGTTATTTCTAGAATGACATGAAGTCCCCTGCACGGTTGTCCAGCCTTTATATTTATAGCGGCCTGAACAATGCTGATATGGCAAGGACTCCTTGAATTATGCCCCAAGCAAGATATGGCAAACTCCTTCCTAAATTCAACTCTTTTCTTATTCTTTCCTTGATTGGAATAATCCCAAAATCTTTGGGATAGACTCTCCAAATCCAGCTAGATCAGACCAGATCCAGTCCTAAGCAGACTCTGCTTCCTTAATTCTAGGATGACAACTGCCGTGATAATTAAGGAGACCCATTCAACCATCAGGCCCTCAAAACCATAGTTCACGCTTTTCTTCCCATCGAGCTGTTCTTCCTTCATCACCCGCCGTGCCTTCAGAGGTGTGTAAGCTCGATGACAGCTATATGCCTCCTTCCAACCAATCGGGATCTAATACTTTTTCATTACTATTTTTTCTGAATATGATGCCTGATAGCTGGGTGTTTTACTTCTATCACCTATCGGGCTCCGCCAGACTTAACTCTATATCTTATCCTCCTGACCCACATGGTGTTGACCCCTCGAGCTCGATCACCCTTCGCAGCCTTAGGCCGAAAAGTCCCAAATAGATCTGGGCCAGCCTGATCCAATCCCATCCCAATTCATTCGGGCTCAAAAACCCTTGGCGGTTTTTGGGTGCAAACAATTCCCCCCCAAAAGGTCATGTCAATCGTCTTGCCTTGATTGATGTGATGTTTTGAATTTTAAAAGTTGCCACGTGTCCGCCATGTAGAGGTTGTTATACCTTGAGAATCCCACTAGTCACTCCCCATTTAATGTTGGATTTGAAAAAAAATCCTTTTCACTTTCCCAAATTGCTTATCATCTTCCTCACTCTCTCTCTAGAAAACACAATCCAGAGCCTCTCTCTCTCTAAACTCTATTCTTTCTGGCGAGCAGCTTCCTTCACCACCCACTGAATGGCTTTGAAAGCGGCTCCATTGGCATCATCCAAGGTAAAGAAATCATTTTTGGGCGCCCCTCCTCCACAGAACTGGTGCAGGGAGGTTCGTCAACTAGCCAAGACCTATGCCTCTGAGATTTCCACTGATTGTTTCATGACTACTGTACTTTCGACTAATCACCGGTGGTGCCTTTCCTCGGTACAGTATTCATGGCGACCCCCCAGCTGCCTTCAACCCTTACTTCTCCCTGGTGGCCAATGAATCGTTCCTTCAACTTCTAGCTCATTGGAGCAAGGTATGGACTACCACCCATCCGATCAGGGGGTTGGCCCATACCTACTATAGACTGGGATAAATGCATTATAAGGGTTTCGGCCTCAAAGGCCGAGCTCTAGAAATGGATAGACATCTATGATGCCATTATGCTTAGTCGGTCTAAACTAGAAATAGACCGATCGCTTTTCTTTTCTGCCTTTCCCTTTTGGTCACCCTCCTGTATTGGATTTCTGTTCCGCTGTGGGCCGATGGGACCAACTGTTAAAGACATAAGCTATTTGCTCGGGCTTCTCTCTCATGGGCAAGAAATTATTTCAGGACTTGATGTTGTAATGACCAACTTTTACTACCCTCAACAAGAGTTTGCTAGAGATGGGGTCGTGTTTTATAAGCCTATCACTGCTTACGGGGGTTTCCTGGCTGCTTTTATGGGCAAAGAGAGGACACCCGTGTCCAACGTTGAACACACCGCCTTCCTCATTTACTGGCTAAACATGTATCTCTTTTGCTTGGCCAGTTAGGCCATAACAAAATAATACACCACTCTAGCCCTGGCCCTAGTGTCTGGCAAACCTTTGGCTTTGGCCACTCTTGTTTGGCCACACCTAGTCTGAGGCGTGACTGACTTTGTTCATTTGGGCTTCAATTCTAGTGGAAGCCCTATTTGGATTCTCTAGCTCTGGCTGTATTCTTACTTCCCAGAATTTTAGCCTGAGGCCCGTCAGCTAGCTAACATTCTAATTTTTGCTGTCCATTATATGAATGTTGCTCCTTCCTCTCATAGTTTTGAGGAATGTTTTACCTTCTTCTATGAAAGATGCTCTACTCGGGCTCTCCCTCTCTTTACTCCCTTTTTCTCTCTTCAATTTTGCTCTTTCCTTTAACTTTCCAATAACCCTACTAACTGGGGCCCAGGAACTCAAATTACTTATAACGAGGTCTTCTCTAGTTACTTATTGGCTAGAGACATTATATTCAATTAGAGCATCCCTTCAGGCAACAACAAGTGTGGGGCTGAATATTACTTTGCTCCTCGCTATGCTCTTCAGTTGGCACTGTCACAGTTGGTCCTTGTCCCACCGACCATTACTATAAATGTGGATTGGGTAGAGTGAGGCCTGATTGTGAATGATGAACAAGTGAAGAAAATTAAAGAATGATTGGACAGGTTAAAAGCAGCATTCACCTTCAAGCCCTTCTCAATCCGACTGGTTATTTCTAAATAATTTGAGAAGTGGTGGTCTAATCGAACCACCTAGATATTCTGAAGCACCACTTCTAAGGTGCTGCTTCAATTTGTTGTATCATTGCCCACCGAGGCTGATGAACCTGTAGCTACATTGGTTGTAGCATACAAAAAACAACCAAGCAAGATATCGGCCCCCAAAAAGATAGCAGGCAAAGAATCAGCCAAAAAGAAAAAATTTGCACATCTGTTTGCTCAGGTACTCTACCTCTCTATCCCTTTTGTGACGTCCGATAATTTTTATTCCTCATTCTAACACTCTTTAGTTTCATTTCAGCTAAGAAACGAGGATTCTGAGGAGGAGATATTACTAGCCGGTAAGGCTGAAATCAGTTCGGTTCGGTCGGTTTTGGGAGTGATTTTCCACCGACCGATCGGTTCGGTTTCGGTCGGTTTTTTTCAATTTTAGGCTAATTTTTTGGTTCGGTTTTTGGTTTTACACTGTAGTACCCTTATAAAAATTGACCGAACTGATCGGTTCGGTTCGGTGGTTCAATTTTTTTGGTTTTTGTTTCACCCCTACCAGTCGGGCAAACATCTGAAACACCAATAGCCCAACCACCAGTAGACCGACTGCGAGTTACACCACCTCCTCTTCTAGTTCCTACACCCATTGAACGGGCTGAGGTCGTTCTAGAAAAAGTTATTAAAAGGGGATTGATTTCCATCCGAGTCGTTCCTCCTCTGACTCCTTCAAATAAAGAAGATGAAGACACCGGCCCTACAAGAGAGACCATACCCAAATAGGTGGTTCTTTCCTCTAGTAGCGAGGATGTTCCTGAAGACACACCCTCAAGAGTTGCTGGGGACAATACTGAACAAACGATCATGCTAGTCCTGAATTGGGCTAGTGATGAATTGCTAGGGCCATCTAGTCCGACCACCGCAGAAACTGATATCCAATTCACTGACATCGGATTAGAATTGGCCTAACTCAATGAGTAGCAACCTCCAATGACTGCCCCAATTATTACTGAGGAAAATACCCCACCGCCTGTGGTCGATGTTGTTTTGCCAGGTACATCAGCCAATCTCTCTGCGAAGTTAAATCCCCCTTCAGGCTCTACTGCTCAGCTATAATCGGGCTTATAACCTGTCACATCCACAACTTCAATCCTTGTCTCCCAATATGCCTCTGTCTTACCTACTCCAGCATCTACCCAGGTAGCTAAGTTCCACTATTCGGGCTCTTAGGCTCTTTGTGTGTCTTCTCACTAACCTTTGTTGTGGTTTCTTTTTGTTCAGGCAATGCCCTTAGGTCAGAACCATTCGTTCCCTTCAACGATTTTTTCTCCCATCTGGACTTGGGGGTGTTTGATTTGAGTGCCTTCGAGACTGAAGCTGCAATGCCATCAAGCCTTCAAAAAAGGTCAAAGGACCTTCTTCTCGAGATGGGTAACCATGCCTTGGCCAGGCTACCGTCTACCGCTGAAGTTGATGCCGCCCTGAGTGCCCTTCTTGCTGATCGCTCACTCTCGGCTGTACAACTTTGTTTAATACAAGAGTTCCAAGAAAGACGATCGAGCTGTCGTGCTTTAGCACAATTAGCCAATATGATTCAAACATACACTGAAGCTCATCTTTCCTCCTGAGCAAAGGCGGTAAAATTCCTCAAGAAGTCCAAAGCTAAACTGTCTTGCCTCCATTCCAAAGCACATCTTCTATAGTGGCAGACTCTTCGGTCTGGCCTTCTACCATATTTCCCTTCATGGTTATTAGTTGATCTGGTTTAGTCATGAAGGACATAGGTAGGGTGAACACCATGTTGGAGGATAGACCTTTTGGAATTGTCCCAACATGGATCATGGGATCATCCAAATCTGAGTAGTCATCGGTCTTCTCATATGTAAAGTCTGTCTCAGGCCTACCTCCTCCTGTGACCTTTTCTTGCCTCTACTTCTCCTTCAGGCATTTAGTAGTATACATTGTTCCTTTGCCCGCGAACATAAGTTCTTCTTCTGTTGGCTACTCTAGACAATTGGGCATATAGGGCGGAAGAAGCCTCGGAGGATTGCAAGCCTGATCTTCCCAGTACTACTATTCTCGTTCTACCTGCCTTGCTCTTTGGAACCTCCTCTTCTGGGATTCACTATACTTTGGCAATGTTGGGAACTTGGGGTGGTCTACTTGATACCATATTCCCTATTCTATCCTTGGAGGAAGCACCATCCTTAAACGCATGTCCGAAACGGCACCCTTATCTGGCATATTCGGCTTTGATAGTAGCTGATGACACTTAATTTTTCCCAAATTGGCCTGAATCTCCAAGGCTGATCTATAACGCTGGCAATAGTTTAGGTTGCCATTTAGGCTTACAATGACTCTGCATGGGCAGGATAAACCTTTCATGCACGGACCTCCTAGGACTATGCTCATGGTGCTCGCTAATTCTTGGCCTCTTGCATGAGCCGATTGACTCTTTTTTTATATCTAATTTGCATCTCAGGCAGAGGCCTTCCTCGATCAGGTCCAGCTGTCTTTGCAGATCTGCGATCAAACCATCTGTGTTTGACCGGGCCGATTCAATTTTGGCCTTCCGCTCTGCTTGCCTCCTCTCTTGATACGTCCTTTGAAGTTTGTGGATGGTTATCTGTCACACTCGTCCCGGAATTTGCATTCATTGTAATAAACATATATGGGATCATATGAAATTATTAATGTTGATTAATAATCGAGATGGAGTTGACTATGGGTCAACGGTGAGGTGTCAAGTGGAGACACAGGAACATGGTAATTCCTGATGCATTGGCATGATTAAATGGCACTTATGTGAATAAATGTTATTTGACCTTATCTGGCATTTTGTGACTAGTAATTATACCTATGTAGTATAATTTCTAGTAGTTTTGGTATCGTTATAAATTGATTTGAATACTATGGTGAGAACGTGAGTGATACGTTGCATAAAAGATAGGTGGTATGGAGATTCCACAGACTTAGTTTTCAGAACGTGTTTTTGGACCCAAATGGTACTTAGACGGAAACTTTCATAATTTTTAATTTTCAGTCGTGAAATAATTAAGTAAATGTTAAGACATTTTGGGAGATAATTACTACCTCCGTCCCATTTTATGTGTCCATCTTGGGGAATCCAACTATTTAAGGGGACAAAAAGAATCTACACCTACTTTTCACAATTGCCCATAATCATTGCACTTTCTTTTTTCTTTTTGTTTTGGTGTTGATTGCAAGGAAGGGTAGTTTGGGAAACTAAGTAAAATTTGTATAATAATTTAGGAAAGTGGACAACAATTTTGGGACATCCCAAAAGGAAAGATGGACACATAAAATGGGACGGAGGGAGTAGAAGTTTTGAGAAACTCGTGGGGAGGTAAACATAAATTCTGAAAATGTTGCCTATAAATAGTAAGGGTGAGATTTTCATTAGTTATAACCTTCTAAAAAAAATATATATATATATATATAGAGAGAGAGAGAGAGAAGAGGAGATAAGTTTCCACGAGCTTCACGACGTCGGTCGACGACCGTTCGTCCGTCAGTTTTTCTCCAGATTTGAGATTTAAACTCCTCGAGGTAGTAGCTTTATTTGATACCTCTTAGGCCTCATTTGGTAACTTTTTATAAAAATCTAATTTCTAGAAATTTGGGAAATACACCTGTAAACTTGTAGGAATCATGTATAAACTGATATCCGACGTTTATTCGGGCCTCTAGTTGATCCTTCAAAGTTTTAGAGAAATTGCATGAGGTATGAATTCTAGATCTATGAAATATATGAAATTTACATGTTTTAAATGTCGAGTTTGATATTTTAGATCCGGGCGAAAATCATGTGTTAATTAGGCCCATTAATTATGCACGTGAATATGTTAGAAAAGAATGTATAACTGTTTATGTGAGCATGCTATGTGTCTACTTGGGTCAAAGGGGAGTTTGGTACAATTTCATCTGGGGTTAAGCTCCTCGAAGTTTGAGGATTGTAACATTGATTGTGTGATGTCTAGTATGGAGACAGGCCCAACCAGGATACGGTTCTTGGTATGGTGGAAGGCTCAACCAGTGTACGGGGTGCGTGGAAGAGGTGTGCCTTCGACGACATCGGTTTCATTTATCGGATGAATGCATACCACTCACCCTAGAGACTATTTTGATGTGTTTTAGATGGTTATAACATGGATTTTCATATAAGCATACATTTAGAATTTTACACTCATCATACAGCTGAGCAGTGGAGCTTTACTCCATTGCAGGTGTTAAGAAGCGAGGAAAGAAGAAGCGAGGAAAGAAGAAGCGAGGAAAGAAGAAGCGTGATGGTAACAAAACTTTGGGAACGTTCGACGTCGTGTGGAATGTTGAGTGAATTGACACATATGTTAAAATGCATTCATACATAACAGAGATGTTGATGCATATGTTATGTTGTTATAAATACATGCTTATAATATTTGTTATACATGTATAGTATTTAAGCATTCGTGAATCGGTGGAATCATAGGGATGTGGAGTTGTATGATGAGATGAAGTTATCATTGGTTAGACCTTTTGTGGTGGCACGGGGGTTAGATGATATCGTGGTAGTGATGAACAAAGTAAAATGATTTGTGATCGAATCGGGGATTGCTTTAAATGATTCGAGGTGAAAAGTGTATGTTTATAGCGTATTACACGGTCTTTTATGCATACTTTTATCCCCAAGTCCCTAGATTTAGATGCATATCAATGATTAAGTGTTTTCTATGATGTTGAGACTCAAACATGTGTTTTTACACTATTTTACAGGTCATGGAAAGCAAACATTGCATAGAAAGTGATTCTGGTGAAGAGAATAACAGAAGCAGCTGAGAAAACGCCAATTTTGACAATGAAGACTTCAGATTTGGAAGATTTTCCCAGAGACATGAAATGTAGATCTTTGAGTTACGGTCGCGTGGCCGTAAACGGGAGGTCAATCCGAGGTCCGAGTGAAAAGTTATGGCCATTCTCCCATCGGTGTGCAGTGCTGTCAAAATCAGAGAGTTCAAGCGATTGAAGAAGAGTTCAATCGATCGAACCTTCGATCGATCGAACTAAGCTCGATCGATCGAACTTTTTAATCATCCAAAAGTTGCGTAAACTCTGCGGGAACCCTATATATACGTTGTTTTGACGCCAGACGAAGGGGGGACGCTCCAGAACGCAGAAAACAGCAGTTTTAGGGTAGTTTTAGGGTTAGATTAGGTGTAGATTAGGTTAGATTCTTGTTTTTCTTCCTCTTTTCCATTGATTTACTGAAGATTATTGAAGATTCAAGTTTCTTTCATGTTTATTTCAAGTTTATTTCAGATTATATCCAGGTTTTTCTTTCCAATCCTTGTTATTTGATTACTATTAGTTTATATGCTATGATTACTCTAGTTTGTTATTCCTGTATTAGTTTAATCATGTTTCTGTAGTTTAGACGTTGGGAATATGTGATGAAACATTGAATCCCAGCCTCTGCCATGCAATCTTGAGAAACCTTGGGCTCGATCGATCGAAGGTATTTCGATCGATCGAACCAGGGATAGTCAAGCGATCGAAGGCATTTCGATCGATTGAAGGATGATGCTGTCCGATCGATCGAGAGCGCTTCGATCGATCGAACTTGTTAATTCTTGAGATGATTCTTTTAAGTATTCCATGACTTTCTGTTTTAGAAATCTGTCATCAAATTGTCCCTATAAGCTCAGTTTGTCACAACAGTTTTTAGAACTTAAAGCCTTAAGGCCTTTTCTTCAATGACTTTTGAAAACCACTTTGAATGCTAACACCATTTAGAGTGCAAGTAATAACCATTGTTTTAAACCGTCTTCCATGTATTTTACTCAAATGTGATGATGTAGTCCCGGTCATGAAAGGGCTATTGATTCTATATCTTTAGAAAAATACGGAATGCTGAAAAGGAATGAACTCCATAGAACGTTAACGACTGTGCATGGTAGATGGTTAGGATCAATGTGGATTCATGTGTTTCCAACACTTTTAGTTTGTTAATTTAATTAGTTATGTTTCTTTGTGCTTTAGTTTAATATTTAGTTTAATTTAATTAATTAGAATTTGTTAGTACACCTCCAATCCTTCATTCTTATTTTCCTTTTCTTTAGGTTATAACTTAGTATATATTCTTCCTTTTCCTTCCCTGTGGGATCGACCTGGACTTCCAGTACTATATTACTTGCACGATCACCTACACTTGGGTGATGCACAAGAGCGCACAACTTTTTAGTCGTGTCAAGTTTTTGGCGCCGTTGCCGGGGAAGGCAACTAGGTTAGGATTTTACTAAGTTTTTCCATTTTTCTTCTTTTACTTAAAAAAAAATCATTGGACTTTTTCTCTCACAAGAAAAGAAAAAAAAAAAAAAATTCTTTTGTTTATATATTTTGGGTAAACATGTCTTATCTATATTACCCTCCATACAACACAAATACCACGAATGGGTACACATTAGGTAATGAGAACTATACCCCGAGTTGGCAAGCACCCACATATGATGCACATTATCAACCTGAGTGCTACCAATCACCACAATGGGAAAACCATCGTGTTAGTCCCCCATGTTATCAAACGTATCAAGAACCTCCACCTGGAGAGTTCTATCAATCGCAATGGGGATATAACCAAAATGATAGTGTAGGATATAGTAGTAGTTCCCACGATTACCAAATGCACCAAGACTTTCCTTCTGGGGAGTCTTGCACACAAACACAATGGGAAGGGGACTATTACCAACAACAATGGGGTGAAACTTCATATAGTTATAATGAGGAGAATAACCAAGTTGAGGATAATGGTATGTTAGAATTGCTGCTTAGTGAAATGAAAAGGCTAGAGAGTGCAATTGATAAATTAGGAGCTAGATATCAACAAGCATTTGATAGCCAACCTTTAGAAGACTATACCAGTCCTTCAATGCTACAACCTGAATTTCAAGACACTAACAATGGAATGGAATTAGAGGACAATGATGGGTTCATACCGAGTGAGGTTAACAACTCATTTGAGAAAGTGATAACCCAACAAGAACTCCAAAACCAAACCATTGAGCATGAAGTTGTAGAACCATCTTCTCCTCAACATACAACCCCAGACATCAACTCCTTCACTACCTGGATAAAACTGCACAATCTCTTTGTCCAGAGCACCTCAATAGATGACATATATAGTGAGGAGAGTTACAAGGATGAGAATGAGGTTTTAAAAGATGACGAGAGTTTAGGTGATTGCACGCAATTAGGAAAGGAAGAGTCCCCTGTTGACTCTACCCCTACGTTTGAAAGTGACCCTAGAGAGGACATAATTAAAAAATCTAAATCTGATTTAGATTCTTGTGATATTCATGAACCCTCACCTCTTTCGACCGAAGAGGTGGTGTCACCAAGTTGCCCATCACCTATCCTTGCTATCAATCAAAGCTCTCGTCCTGAGCTTGAATGTTATGTGTACCCCATTCGTGAACAAACAGAATGTGTTGTGGAAGAGGATAGTAAGGATACTAGCACACGTTCTTCACAAAATTTTAACTTTCAAAATTCTTTGAGAGAAGACTTGGAAAATATTGGGCCCACTTTAGATGATCTTAAAATTCAACAAGAAGCTAGCAATCTTCTAGACTGCTTGACCTTCTTGAGTGATTATGACATTGAGGCCCAAATAGATAGCTTTATCCAAGTCCAGTCCAAATCAATGTGCATAAAACAGAAATTAAATTACTATGATCATATTTCTATAGATTCTGTTCTAGGACAAGGGGAGGGTAATGAAACTTTATTAGAACATCACTTTGACCCTGCTCCTTTTATTGAACCATGGCCTCCGCCTGTTTTTGATAATAAAAAAATAGAGGCCGTTATAGAAAATACCAACACCAAAGATCTTTCCTTGAGTGTAATTTCTAAAAAGTGTGGTATTCCTCTTATAACTATGCCCAATAACTTTGGAAGCCATTGGTTTTGCATCATCTCCTCTGACCTTGAGCTTGACATTAGTTGGGGGGAGTTGCAATTTTATGAGGATCCCAAAAGTCTTCTCACTGTTAAATTATTTCACTGGGAAGATCCTCAAATATTTCGATTATTACTGTACAATAAAAATCTTGATTAACCGAGTAGTTGTATTATATTCAGTATTTTTCCTTGTTGCTACTAATGATTTTGCAGGTAACATATTAAATTTTTTTTTTTTTTTTTTTTTTTGCATATTCACGCCTCGAGGTAACATCCTTCCTTCTCTCGCTTTACCTTACATGTCTATGTGCTTAGTTTAGAACATTGAGGACAATGTTTAGTTTTAGTTGGGGGGAGTGAGTCATTGTATGCCTCGTTTATTTCTTTTTATACTTTCGTGTCAATACACCTGCTTAGCAACATGCAACTCAAACTCAGTAAATTAAAATTGTCAAAAATTTTAAAATTTTTAATTTTATTTTTAAAGATAATAAGATGGTTCTTGCATTTCTCTCTTAGTTAATGTAGTTAGTTATGATGCATTAGTGTTATTTTCTGTATGTTATTAGTATGTGATACACAATGGTAGTTTGTTTACTATCTTAGTTATAGTATATTTTGTGCTTTTTAATCTTCAAACAACTTTGAGCACGTTGTGACAACCTTGTACTTAGCTAAAATGGATTAGTAAGCATAGCTTAGGTGTCTTGAGAGACTGTAGTAGAGACTAATAACCCAAGTGAGCTTTTGAGCCATTCTATTGTTTTTGAGGGTTTTTAGAAAATTACTCTTACTTTTTGAAAAGCGTATTCATTCGTTGAAAGTCTCAATTTTCTTCATTTTGACTGATCACTAGAAGAGAACGTTCAGGATTTACCAACTTTAGAGCTCTTGAATTTACTGAAATGAATAATCCTATTAACTTAGAAGATGATTTAGGCCATCTTTTGACCATATATGGATAATATAGCCTTGGCCTACCTCCATGATATTCCTTTACTTCACCTCTTGAGCTTATCATATTTTCCTTGTCCTCACAATCCTACAGTCTATACCTAACTCCAAATTAGGAGTTCAAGCCTCAGTTCTTTATTTAGGTGTGATTGGGATGTGTTGCATTGACAAGAAGTTTAGTTGTGTGAATAATAGAAAGTTGGCAAAGAAAAAAATGATGAAAAAAAAGAAAAAAAAAAGCATGAAAAGAAAAAAAAAAGTGTCAATGGTTGTTACAAAAGAAAAAATAATAATAAAAAGAAGAGTGTGAAAAAGAAAAGAAAAAAAGAAGAGAAGAAGAAAAGAGAGAGATTGGAGATGTGGGGAAAGTTTCAAAAAAATGTAGTAGACATTCCAATCACATCCTTTGACCAAATTCAATATCACGAATCTCTTTCTTCTTAATCGAATACGTCTTTTTCAAAGTCCTAATGATGCTAGGTAAATTGGATTTGAAGTTAAGGTAATGAGAGAGTTCTCCGCGGTATCTCGTTCTTCTAGTGAAAGGTATCCTTTCATGAGACTTTATGCACTAAAATGTCTGTTTTTCTATTTAGATATGAGAAGCATTAGATTCCATTTACAATTACTCTTTATAGCTTCCATATCATGAGTGATAATTATTACACCTAATTCGGAGTGATTTCATCTTGAGAGTGTAATCCTGGCGAGAGTTGAGTCAAAATGAACGTCTTGATAGTATCTTAGGTTATGCGAGCTTTGAAATTGAAGTTTTGTATTTTGGTTATCCATTCACACACACACTTGAAGATTAATAGGTATGGAATATTCTAATGACTTTGATAGTAGATTAACTGTAATGTGTGTGTTGCATTGCTATGGCTTACTAGAGAGTTTCATGAGATTGTTGAGCTTAACTACATTGCTAAATGAGAGGAAAATTTCTTGAAAACATTTAAATGAGAACCATTACCATAAACATGAATTTTGTGGGTAGATTCACTGCAAACCCTCACGAGACAACACTCGTCCACTAGGGGGAACCTAGGGGTTTAAAGGCTTGTTGCATACGCTAAATGTAATCGTGATTCCTGCGAAAGTGAGTTAGGATTTTTATTTTATTTTGTTTTCAATTTTTAGAGTTAATTAAACATTACTGTAGTTCGCTTCATTGCTAGGGACTAGCAACGAGCTAGTTGGGGGGTGTGATTCGAGGTGAAAAGTGTATGTTTATAGCGTATTACACGGTCTTTTATGCATACTTTTATCTCCAAGTCCCTAGATTTAGATGCATATCAATGATTAAGTGTTTTCTATAATGTTGAGACTCAAACATGTATTTTTACACTATTTAACAGGTCATGGAAAGCAAACATTGCATAGAAAGTGATTCTGGTGAAGAGAATAACAGAAGCAGCTGAGAAAACGCCAATTTTGACAATGAAGACTTCAGATTTGGAAGATTTTCCCAGATACATGAAATGTAGATCTTTGAGTTACGGTCGTGTGGCCGCAAACGGGAGGTCAATCCGAGGTCCGAGTGAAAAGTTATGGCCATTCTCCCATCGGTGTGCAGTGCTGTCAAAATCAGAGAGTTCAAGCGATTGAAGAAGAGTTCAATCGATCGAACCTTCGATCGATCGAACTAAGCTCGATCGATCGAACTTTTTAATCATCCAAAAGTTGCGTAAACTCTGCGGGAACCCTATATATACGTTGTTTTGACGCCAGACGAAGGGGGGACGCTCCAGAACGCAGAAAACAGCAGTTTTAGGGTAGTTTTAGGGTTAGATTAGGTGTAGATTAGGTTAGATTCTTGTTTTTCTTCCTCTTTTCCATTGATTTACTGAAGATTATTGAAGATTCAAGTTTCTTTCATGTTTATTTCAAGTTTATTTCAGATTATATCCAGGTTTTTCTTTCCAATCCTTGTTATTTGATTACTATTAGTTTATATGCTATGATTACTCTAGTTTGTTATTCCTGTATTAGTTTAATCATGTTTCTGTAGTTTAGACGTTGGGAATATGTGATGAAACATTGAATCCCAGCCTCTGCCATGCAATCTTGAGAAACCTTGGGCTCGATCGATCGAAGGTATTTCGATCGATCGAACCAGGGATAGTCAAGCGATCGAAGGCATTTCGATCGATTGAAGGATGATGCTGTCCGATCGATCGAGAGCGCTTCGATCGATCGAACTTGTTAATTCTTGAGATGATTCTTTTAAGTATTCCATGACTTTCTGTTTTAGAAATCTGTCATCAAATTGTCCCTATAAGCTCAGTTTGTCACAACAGTTTTTAGAACTTAAAGCCTTAAGGCCTTTTCTTCAATGACTTTTGAAAACCACTTTGAATGCTAACACCATTTAGAGTGCAAGTAATAACCATTGTTTTAAACCGTCTTCCATGTATTTTACTCAAATGTGATGATGTAGTCCCGGTCATGAAAGGGCTATTGATTCTATATCTTTAGAAAAATACGGAATGCTGAAAAGGAATGAACTCCATAGAACGTTAACGACTGTGCATGGTAGATGGTTAGGATCAATGTGGATTCATGTGTTTCCAACACTTTTAGTTTGTTAATTTAATTAGTTATGTTTCTTTGTGCTTTAGTTTAATATTTAGTTTAATTTAATTAATTAGAATTTGTTAGTACACCTCCAATCCTTCATTCTTATTTTCCTTTTCTTTAGGTTATAACTTAGTATATATTCTTCCTTTTCCTTCCCTGTGGGATCGACCTGGACTTCCAGTACTATATTACTTGCACGATCACCTACACTTGGGTGATGCACAAGAGCGCACAACTTTTTAGTCGTGTCATTAAACGTTAGTGACGAGTGCCATTTGGGGAATCTATCCAAGAGCGGGGTTTGAATAGTGAGCATCAGAGGCAATTTCCTTATAGTCCATATAGAGAATGAAAGTGGTTGTTCGTAGTTGAGTTTTGGACTTGGGATTGATTGATCAGAGTTCTGTTTTGGACATGGCTTAAACATCGTGACGTAAGAGAATAGGGATGAACAGTTGGGGTTTTATGATAAAAAGATAGTCCAGCAACATGTATTACTAGTGTATGCGGTCGGTGAGGAATCTCTTACCTTATCTTGTAGTGTTAACCTATAGTACGATCATACGGGGCTATCTTATGGTGTATCCTACGATATATGTGGGGTATGTCAGGAAGTTGAAGAATCTTTCAAATTATTGTGCAGTATTGGGACGATTGGATGGTTGAGGAATCTCTCAACCTATCTTACGGTATGTATTAGACGGTTGAGGAATTTCTCAACCTATCTGGTGGTATGTATTGGGAATTAAGAAATAACTCGACGGGTTATGAGTATCGTGGTTGTTGAGAAATCTCTCAATTGAACCTGGTTTCGAATGGTCATGGTGCCATGGTGTATTCAGATGTAGTATAAGGGTTAGTAAGAAAATCTACCAGATTGATTGTGTAAGTGGGAAGTGGTATTTAAGGATTAACCTAAGATAAAGGGTTAATAATGGATATGATAGAGTATGAGTGAACGATTTTAACCTATAGATGGTCGAAGGTTAACTAATGAGTGATTGCCTAGACTTCATGGTTATGCACGTAGGAATGTAACGATAAGGATGATGAATGATAGTGAAGGACAACATAGGTCGGAGGAGAAATTGTAGAGTTTTTTTGGTGAAAAACAGACGAATGGAAATGCATAGTAGTAAAATTTCCTTGGTGTTTTGAGGTGGTTCGTCAAATGAAATAGAATAAAGGAAGTAAGAATACGAGACTAGAAGTAACAGATAAAGGTGATTGATTGAAAGTGACAGAAGTTCAGAGGAATCAAATTAATAATTCAATAACATAAGGATAAGAGGATCTTGATAGCAAAATTCTATGGAAGGGTTGATGGAGAGAGTTGTTATTACAGAGAACTACAGAACGGGTAACCTTGAACCTAAACTTGAACATGTTTCAAAATAAAATGAACATCTTTTAAGTGCTTTGACACGATCGTTGATAATTTGAAACGAGTTGTCGTCAATGGGAAGTTGGAGTACGATAAGTATTAGGATATTGAACAAGAACGGTTATGGAAGTGGACAGAGGAGTAAAGAGGCGTTGGATAAGGCAAGTTAGAAAAGTGAAAATATAAATGGGGAAGTTGAAACTGTGATGAGTAAATGGACAGGAATGGTGAGGGTGAGATGAAGACTTGGTAGTACGTTGGATAAGTCATCGGATAACCCGGTAGGATGTAAGGTGGTTAGAGAACAATGATGAATACAATAGAATACTATCTCAATGTCCTAGATTCTAACAAGGTTGGAGAGTTGTGAGAATGTCGGACTTCACCCTAAGAAAATTTTAAAGTGTTTAAAATATTTTCAAATAAAACTTTCATTGAGTAAGAAAATTTCTTTTAAATACTTGTGATTAGTTATCAAGTAGACCTTGAAAGACGGGTATCGTGGAAGGACATGGTATGCTTCGTGCTTGGGACACAACGGTGTTTGTCAATAAAATGAGTTCTACGTGAGCAGATTATGAACTTGGAAATTTTAAAGTAAGGGTTAGTGAAATGTCATACACTTGGACTTAGTAAGTTAGAGGTAGTGCCACTAAATAAGTTGACTTCAGAATTGGCTCAAAAGGAACTTGATCTTAGTTTAAGTATTAGAATAACCCGAGGTTATAGATGAATTGAAGTTTTGAACGATCAAGAATTTGATGAGATCCGTAAAGTGTGAAGCATTTAAAGACAACTACTATGAATCGTTTGACATTGGTAACCAGAGGAAGAATAGGGTGATTTGGGGTATTGTCGCGAGAGGTAGGTGAATTGGAAGTTGATAAGGAATTAACACCGTAAAACTTTAGCATTATATGGGAAGGTTTAATTACCGGGGTATCTTTAAGTAGCTTACGGGACATATGAATGTTTGAGCAACAAGTTATTCAGGAACAATGGACTGGAGACCGGATAGCATAAATAAAAGACTAGAGAGCTTAAATTGGAATTGAGTCAGATTCGACTACGGTTATGAAACATTGAATGTCGAAATAAGGTATGGTGCCTCGAGATGTTATATGAAGAATATACACTTAGTGTGAACGGTTGTCAGGAACTCAGGGGGAGTTGAGGTACAGAAGTGTGATCGATATGGACTTGTGTAAAGGTGAAAGAGAAACACCAAAGACGTATAGAGTTGTAAACTATGTAAATGGTAGTGGATCTACCTGAACTGATAGACTAAAGGATAGTATACGAGTAGGGTATGGGATGAGAATGGATTACATTGCAGTTGAGATTTTTGACAAAAAAGTGATTGGCTTGGGGTGTGAGTACACTATGTGAACATGATGGATTGTGAATGATCAATGGTTTGAGACAGGAACGGGGTATGTTCCGAACAAGAGGATATGTTTTGATAAACTCTGTGGGACGTGTATGATTGGCTAAGTCAAATTTTGATTAACAATGCTATACATTAAGATGGATATTGGGATGGTGGTGTTGAGAAGAGATGAGGTATTATGTGAGATTTTAAAATAGTTGTTTTAAAATCTAAATGAAAAGTGTATTGGAACTTTCTAAAAGTTTTAAATCAAAATTTCAAGGTATAAATCTTTTATACCAATTGATAGTAGTTGGGTACGAATTTTGGAGTGATAGATGATGAATATGTTTGACCTCATCCAGGGTAATTCGGGACTTTAGGTAGCTTGAACGAGTAAAATTGTGTGAGACTTTCAATTGGGAATCAAAATGGTGTCTTACGAAGCATGCACGATTTGAAGTGTAGTACGAGGTTGGTTAAACTGAAATGGAATGATAAGAATTATTAGGGACAGATAGAGGGTATTAGTGTGACGCACTATCGACAATGTAATAGTCACTTCAACTAGTGTTACCATTATATGGATTTATTAGGAAAGAAGGATTAAAATTTGATAAGAAATGGGAAGTTGATCAAAACGTGTTATCAATCTACAAGTATTTTGTGATCCGCAGGATAAGGGATTGAATCTATGGTATATGAAATAGTTGGTTGGAACACTAGCTTACTTACGGGGTATGTATGTATAATGGTACTTAGTTTTGGTTCACTTCGAGATGAAGAATCGTGTATACAGGTTAACTAGTTGAGTCGTGTTAACAATGCCTTTTGGTCAAAAAGAAAGATAGGTGATTGGGAGAGGAGTTACTTCCTTCATTTTGGTGATTGGAATATAGCCTTTGGGTTTCAAAAATTATATGTGATAAGTACGATGAAAGGGTATGTGAGTTGACGTGTGACGTCGTGATGTGAGTCGTCTTCTTTATTGGGTTGCTTCATGGTATTGCTAGGATTCTGTTTGAATCTTCTATCAGATTGAAACGGGGGCTCTGAGGATTTATTTTCCTCGTGAGACTGTGACTTCTCAGTAAAGTGGTTGGTTTGGGTATGAGGCAAATGTTGAAAGTACTTGTGTGAAGTTTTGGTGACTTGAGAAGATGGTTTAAGTTTGGGGACAAACTTCCTTTTTGGAGGGGAGAGTTGTCACACCCATCCCAAAAAATTGCATTCATTGTAATAAACATATGTGAGATCATGTGAAATTATTAATGTTGATTAATAATCGAGATGGAGTTGACTGTGGGTCAACGGTGAGGTGTCAAGTGGAAACACGGTAACTTGGTAATTCATGATGCATTGGCATAATTAAATGGCATTTATATGATTAAATGTTATTTGACCTTAACTGGCATTTTGTGAATAGTAATTATACTTGTATAGTATGATTTCTAGTAGTTTTGGTATCGTTATAGATTGATTTGAATACTGTGGTGAGAACGTGAGTAATACATTGCATAAAAGGTAGGTGGTATGGATATTCCACAGAATTAGTTTTCAGAACGTGTTTTTGGACCCAAACAATACTTGGATGAAAACTTTCATAATTTGTAGTCTTCACTCGTGAAATAATAGAGTAGACGTTTAAGACGTTTTGGGAGATAATTAGAAGTTTTGAGAAACTCGTGGGGAGGTAAACAAAAGTTTTGAAAATGTTGCCTATAAATAGTAAGGGTGAGATTTTCATTAGTCATAACCTTCTAAATATATATATATATATAGAGAGAGAGAGAGAGAGAGAGAGAGCGAGAGAGAAAAGAGGATATAAGTTCCCACGAGCTTCACGACGTCGATCGACGACCGTTCGTCCGTCAGTTTTTCACCAGATTTGAGATTTGAACTCCTCGAGGTAGTAGCTTTATTTTGATACCTCTTAGGCCTCGTTTGGTAACTTTTTATAAAATCTAATTTCTAGAAATTTGGGAAAAACACCTGTAAACTTATAAGAATCACGTATAAACTGAGATCCGACATTTATTCGGCCTCTAGTTGATCCTTCAAAGTTTTAGAGAAATTGCACGAGGTATGAATTCTAGATCTATGAAATATTTGGAATTTACATGTTTTAAATGTCGAGTTTGATATTTTAGATCCGGGCAAAAATCATGTGTTAATTAGGCCCATTTATTATGCACGTGAATATATTAGAAAAGAATGTATAACTGTTTATGTGAGCATGCTATGTGTCTACTTGGGTCAAAGGGGAGTTTGGTACAATTTCATCCGGGGGTAAGCTCTTCGAAGTTTGAGGATTGTAACATTGATTGTGTGGTGTCTGGTATGGAGAAAGGCCCAACCAAGACAAGGTTCTTGGTATGGTGGAAGGCCTAACCGGTGTACGGGGTGCGTGGAAGAGGTGTGCCTTCGACGGCATCGGTTTCATTTACCGGATGAATGCGTACCACTCACCCTAGAGACTATTTTGATGTGTTTTAGATGCTTAAAACATGGATTGCCATATAAGCATACATTTAGAATTGTACAATCATCATACAGCTGAGCAGTGGAGCTTTACTCCATTGCAGGTGTTAAGAAGCAAGGAAAGAATAAGCGTGAGGTGTGAGGCCAAGGAATGTCGAGGAATCACAACTTGTCTATACTTTTGTTTTCATTCCAACTTGTAATAAGAATTCGAAATTATAGTATGTGCTAATAAAATCTGGACATGGGTTGGATTAGTGCATGTAATCCCTAGTAAACATTCTAGTATTTATGTTTAGAATTGTTGTGTGGTGATGGAATTAGTTCGGAGAAACATGGTTTTGTTTTGTTTTAGTTTGTACTGATATGAGGGAGATCAGTCGACTGAGTTTCTGACCTAGGCTTAGTTTGGCCCCCCTTTTGGTGCTTCTCCTTTTTTAAAGCACAATTTCATGTTAATTCATTTGGTAACTAGTTTATGCGCTTTGTAAAAATTGAACTTAGGGCTTTTTTGGGGAAGCTTTTAAAAGCTCTAGAATGGAGCTTGTAAAAGCTCAAGGTGGCTTTTTGGTTTCATGATATATTTTTGAAGAGTAGTGTGTCACTAGTACAAAATTATCAAACAACTTAGTAGTAAATTTCATAAGCTCCTTTTAAAAAGCCACATGGGGGCCAAACTAAGCCCTAGTCGATTGGACCCCTTGTTTACAGACTTATATAACCGTCTGCCCCGGTTATATAAGCAAAATGTTAAGTGTATGGAGATGTTGTTCATTATTGTGAGCTAATCTCAGCCATCAAAAGTGTGTTTCTCATTAGACAATCAGATCCCCATCCAAAGGTTAGAAATGGCTCATTGAATGCTAAAGTTAAATTATTGGATTCAGCCCCAAATTCTCTCTCTCTCTCTCTCTCTCTCTCTCTCTCTCTCATGGAAAACTTGTAGGCCTAATTTTTCTCCTTCCTTTCTCTCTCTCTAAGTTCCCTCTAAAATGAGCTCACTTCATATTGTGAAGAAGAAGAAGAAGAAAATTGCCATCATCATCGTAGTAACCCTAGAAGCAACTCGTGATTGTAGTGGCTCGCCATTGATGCCGCTGGAGAAGGTAGTGAGTCAGTGAGTGTGTGTGCGTGAGTGTGAGTGTGCATGAATGTGTGAGTGTGTTGTGCTGCTTGTGCATTGTGTGTATGAGTTTTTGAAATTGATTTTCACCCAGACCCAGTCATCTATTGGTCCATTTACAGGTCAAGTGCACACATCCCTTTCAATTATCCTTGCTTCGCTTAAACTTGTTACTTGTAGTCTATGCTTACTTTGCCTTAAAAATTGCAGATAGATACAAGACATCATTTTTATGTGGTGGATCATTTTTTTAATTTGATTTGGATTTGGAGGAAAACCATTTCAGAGCATTTTTTGATTTGGACTAATCGGGGTAGGTAGGATGGGTGGGGTGGGGCAGGGTCGGGTTCCCCGTATGCAGTCGCAGTCGGGGTTGGGAAGAGGTCCCCCTCGGGGCGGGGCGGGGCGAGGTCAGGGTGGGGCTTACTCTAACTGGGGTGGGGGCGGGGTAGGGGGGGCCCCGTCCCATACCCGCCCAGTTGCCATCCCTATTCACAGGCATCAGTCGACTAAAGGATGGGTATCAATCGACTAGTTTCTGCATGAAAACATGGCATTCTGCTAGAGCAAGTTCAGTCGATCAGACAAGTGTCAATTGATTGAGTCTTTGAGACCCCAGTCGACTGAGTCCCCAACACAGCCGACTGGACAAGACCATTGAACTTCAATACCTTCTGCATTGGATCTCCAATCGACTGGGGAACCGCCACAGTCGACTGGACCTCTGTTTTTTCAAAAAGGATTTTTCTAGAAGTGTTTCAATTGGGCAAAACTTGTTATACCTCTGATTTTAATGATTCTTACTTATGTTTTTCGCTACTATTTTACTTTAATAGAATTGGAGGAGCCTTGGTCTCATGCCACGTGTCCTATTTCCACGCGTAGCGGGATGAGTCGTGACAATTACTTCAGCCCCTCCATGGCAAAAGTAGCAACTTGCTTCCCTTCCCTCTATTTGGCCTCTCCTCTGATGCCTCTGACAGGTTAACTTTCAGTCTGGGCCTAGTCAGCTTGGTCAAATCGGGCACTACCATGTTTGTGTCGGTGATCTGGGGAAATGGATTTGCATCAATACCCATGGATGGCTTTGTTAGAGAACTTGAACACTCCCTTTTCCACGTTTTCCTGTATCACATTACAAAATACAACACAATTATTAGTGGAGTGCTTCCATGAGTTATGCCATTTTCAATATTCTTTTTTCTTAATGTCATTGGCCTTTAAGATCCAATGACCATCACTCAGCTTGATCACCTTTTCAGCCAGAAGGGCATCAAAAATTTGATCTACCATTGTGATATCAAACGTATAATTTTTTCCTACCTCAAATGCCATCTTTTTTGCAGCGGTGGTATTATTTATGGGCTTGCTCAAGGCATTACACACGATTGGTCGTTTGCAAATCAATTCGGCCATGTTAATTTCTATTTTGAGGTCACAATCCGCCACATAGACCTCGTAATTAGGATCTTTGTAATACGTTCCCTTGGAAGAATTCTTCTTCTCCTATTTGTCTAGAAGGATACTTTTATAGGGAGCGGCCCTTGTGGCCAACTCGAACAGATCACGGAAATCAGTCCCTTCAAACCTTTTGCGAAGCTCAAAAGACATCCCTCCCATTGCCATTTTGACATACTCTTCCTGGGGAAAGATGGTCTTGCACCTATACTTTGCCTTTCTGAAGCAGGCAATATAGGTTTCAACCGTCTCCCCTGCCAGTTGGAGCATTCTTGACAGATCTACCAGAGATGCTATAGAACTGGCTATGAAATAATTCCTCCATCCCTTGCCAATTTACACAGAATTGGCAGGAAGGTTGACACAGGAAAGCGATTCCAGTAAGAGAGTTTGGAAACAGTCTTAGTTTTAATGGGTCACTACCACCTACATGGCCGCATTGTACTATGAACCGACCTATATGCTCTTTAGTGGACTGTTCACCTTTCCTAGAGAACAAAGTAAAGTTTGGGACTTTATATCCCTAAGGAAAATTAACTTGGTCAATCTCAAAAGGATATGGCCATCTATACATGAACAGTTCATACTCTTCATGTATGGTTGCCACCAATTCCTCCCTATTGATAGCTTATGGCACAATGGCCTGTGCTACCACATGAGGTGCTAAGGGGGAATGGATCCTGATACTGGTTACAATGGCCTGGTGAGGCCAGAAAGCATCATTGGCTCTTTGCCCCCCAGCAGCATGGGCAAGGGAACCAGCATAACCGATTACCTCTGTGTTTCAGCCTAAAGGTTGAATAAACACTAGGGTCATCGATCTAGTGGGATCGATGACTACTACACTGCCTGATCCTCCTTGTAGATTTGGCTGTTTGTTTGACCCATACTATTCTCGTAGATTCGGGCACACATTAGTAGGCTCTTTCTTCTTATCAGCCCAACTATTGCTCTTAGGGCTTTTAAGGGTCAACCTGTTAACCAGCGCTGAGATGGCTTTTGACAGGTCTGAGATATCTGAGCTCAAGCCTTCTAGCTTAGCATGCGTAGCCCTAGTAAACGTGATTAGCTCGATCTGACCATGATGTATTTCGGCCGTTTGGACGACTAACCCCTTAAAGTTATCCATCAAACCTATCAAGGCATTGTAATCTTGCCTCATAGGTTCAACATTTTACCTCATGACCTCTGAAAGTGCTTCCAGAGTCACGACATTGTCATGTGGTGAACGACCAGTGCTTTCTTCTTCTGTTGGGTTAACGGCCAGATCGTCCTGTCCATTTTTCCCATTCTTTTGATCTTTCTTTGGAGGCATATTCTAGCACTATGTGTCCCACCAAGCGTGCCAAAAAATGTTTGTTGTAGTTTGTGTGGGCGTACAAGTGCCAAACGGGCTCGGTGTGTGCAAACTAATTTCCTATATGCTTGTATGAATGGCACACAAGGCTTATAGATCTGACTTCTAACAGGGTGATTGTATAAGGTGAGTAGAAAAGTACCCTCACCAAAAGTTCTATGGCAGTACGGAAGCGTACAAGCCAATTCGTGAAGAGTTTACCCGATAAACAATCATAAACAATTAATAAAATATGAAGATATTTTATTGAATGTGTTTAGAAAAACATTAACAAAGACCAAAGAACAGTATCAGAATAGGGTCTGATTGTTCAACATGAAGGATGAAAGCAAAAAATAACCAAAAGGACAGACCTAAAGCTAAGAACACAAGAGCGCATGGTTGAATGCTCTGAATGATGTTTGAATGCTGTTTCGAGAATGACGCGGAGTCCTCTGCACAGTTGGCCAGCCTTTGTATTTACAGCAACCTGAACAATCCTGATATGGCAAGGACTCCTTAAATTGTGCCCCAAGCAAGATATGACAGTATCCTTCCTAAACTCAACTCTTTCCTTACCCTATCCTTGATTGGAATAATCCCAAAATCTTTGGGATTGACTCTCCAAATCCAGCTGGATTAGACCAGATCCATTCCTAAGCAGACTATACTTCCTTAATTCCAAGATGACAGTTGTCGTGATAATTAAGGAGACCCATTCCACCGGGTCCTCAAAACCATAGTCCACGCCTTTCTTCCCATCGGGCTATTCTTCCTTCATCATCCACCGTGCCTTCAGAGGTATATGAGCCCGATGATGGCTATATGCCTCCTTCCGACCAATCAAACTCCAATACTTTACCGTTACTATTTCTTCCAAATACAATGCCCGGTAGCTGGGTGATTTACTTCTATTACCTATCGGGCTCCGCCAGACTTGACTCTATGCCTTATCCTCCTGACCCACATGGTACTGACCACTCGAGTCTGATCGCCCTTCGTAGCCTCTGGTCGAAAATTCCCAAACAGGTTATGGGCCAGCCCAATCCAAGCCCATCCCAATTCATTGGGGCTCAAAAACCCTTGGCAATTTTCAGGTGCATACTAATCATGCTCCTTGCCATGTCCATGAGTGTTCGGTTCTGTAACACCCGTACCTAGAAAACGGGTTAATTATCATGTTATATGCATTAATTAATATAATTAGTGTATAAAATGGATTAAGGGGAGGCTTGGACTCGCCCGTGGAAAAGGTGTTCAGAAAAGGACACCAATTGGAAAAGTCCCAGTGAGGAGGGACAGGTTTGGAAGTGGGACCCAGTGAAGGGCCTAAATAAAATTTTCATTTTATGTGACTAGATGCATTTATGTGATTACTTGAATATTTGCTTAAACGCTTTTATATTATATGATGATAGATGTGTTAGCAACTTATATTAGTTTGGATATCCAAATAAGGGTATAAATGAAAAGAATTTATAATTGATAGGTGCGATAGCAACTTCACAAAATATATAGGACCCACGTTGGGACCCATGCGGAACTTAGACAAATCCTCATTGGATAATTGGGTAGTTAATGGAATGTGTGGGGGATTTCATAATAAGAACTTAGAAAGTTCCGGGGGTGCAATTGGAAGAAAAACCAAAACTTGATGACAACTCAATGAATGAGTTGCTATGTGTCATAGGGAGAAGCTTTGTCTCCAAAAATCTATAAAAATTAAAACAAAAATAGAGAGAGAGCTCATCGGGAGAGAAGACGGAATCGTCACCGACACCATTTTCTTGTCGTTCTGTCGCCGTCGTTCGCCGGATTTACGATCCGAGACTATTTTTGGACTCATGTAGGTAAGAGGATCACATGCACGTAATTTGTTTTCATTTTCGGCAACGTTTTTTCAGAACCGTTCTTGATAAATGATATTTGTTGAACCAAAACTATGTAGGATTTACTTTGGGTAAGAATTTAGCAAGATTTGTGAAGGAATTCTTCATTTCTAGCTTGAATTTGGGTAGATCTTGCTAAGGTGAGTTTTCTAGCCTAAAGAATGATTGTGTTTAACTATCTTCAAGGCATCAATGATGTAAAGATGTAGAGAATGATCTTATTGTGTTGATTATTCATGTTTAGAAAGCATGTAGTTACTAAATTGTGAATTGCATGTTAGCTTTATGAAGATTATATGTGCCTACATGTTTATGTGCTTATATGTTTATGTGGTATTCAATGAGCACCGGGAAAATGATTCATTAGTTGGGAGTAATAAGGGTGGTGAAGAGCAAGAATCCGAGAAATACGGAAGTCCAAGGAATAGAAGTGGCCACGGGACCAAAGGAGGTCCCGGGTCTGAATGAATCATTGAACCGGTGACTCGGCGATTACAAAGATATGATTTATATGTTTGTTATTGCATTGCACATGTTAAACATTCAGCCATGTTTAGATTACTCACTAAGCGTAATGCTTAAGAAAACCGTTTTCTGTTCTGTTGTGGTAAATAACAACCACCGCAGGTACGGAGCAATATCCGGAGAGCAAATAGCGTGCTCGGGAGTGGGGAAGAGATGTGGGGCTTGTAATTAAGTTTATAACTTGTAATATAATGTAACTTATGGGTTAGTATCCTTGACTTGTGGATTTAAGACTTGACTCGTGGTTGTATCCATGGAGTTAGTTTTGGAGTCCAATGACTCATATGGTGAATGTAAATTTGTAGAAACTTGTGTTATTCTCTATGTTGATAGTTTGAGTAAGAATGTGGAGGATTTGAAGTTTGCCTTGTAAATTCTACGTATGTCCTTAAGTTTCAACTATAACTATGGGTGAGATGGTTTTGGAAATGCTATTTGGAAAGTTTTATGCTTATGGTTGTTCTTGGAAAGAGTTTAGATTTGATTCACTTGTTCGATTCAAAGGAGGATACATTCATGGATTGAATGCTTGGTATTGGTTTTGATATGGTTTCTTAATGTTCTATGTGGTTGGTTGTAGCTTTAAGTTCATTTCCAACAAGGTCTTATGAGATACAAATTCTTGACATAAGTTGAACTTCAAAGCTTATTTTGATTCAAAAAGAGTTGAGTTCATGAATGATTTTGATCAAATTTTGGTTATGGACATGTGATACATGCTTAGGTAATGCTTAAATATGTTTATGAATGTGTTTGAAATGTTTTCGTAATGTCCTAAGAAGTTTGGTTTGGTTTGGGTATGAGTTGGATAGGTTTTGACAGTGTTTTTAGAAGTAAAAACAAGTTCTGGGAAGCCCGGATCGATCCGGGTTAATGAAGGGATCGATCCGGCCTTTTTTGGGGACATTCTGCTAGAAAAATGAGAAGATGGATCGCTCCGCCCTTTTCGCGGATCGATCCGCATGCAATTTCACAGCACGTCCGCTTTTACGGAAACGCGCATAACTCTTTCTAGAAAATTCGGATTCGCGCACCATTTTTTTGCATTGGAACCAGAACTCGTAAATCTATCTTTTGGTATAAAATTTGATATACTTTATTAATGACCATTTTACCCTTGGGTCTGTTTTTGGCACAGTAAGCTCTTTTCTGATGGTTTAAATCATGTTTTCCTTAATAACTAACAAGGTTTAGTGTTTATTAGTGTATTTTGGGTGCGTATATTCTTGTTACATGTGTCCTAATCCATACGAGGTGGGTTAGGATGTGAAATTTTTGGGATCAAAGCATTAGGCTAGAGCCTTTGGGGACGAGAGACGTATACGACGCGTAGTGTGCACACAACAACACGTAGTTCCATCAACATGCATACACGTTTACTTAGCATGTTTTTAAATATTGATTAGCATGTCATGTGTTTCTTAAAAGCAACGTGCATATGTGTACTATATGTGGGTGCCAGGCATAATGTCTGGAGGTGACACCTCAAACCAAATGGAACGGGTTGAAAGAGCAATCGAAGGGTTGGTACAAGTCGCCGAAACTCATGTGGTCGAAGAAAGGCCGGTGCAAGTAAATCCAAACCCGAGGGAGGAAGTCGTCACTATTTCTAATTCCATAAACAAAAGCCGACCATATTCCGTGGGGAAGCCGATCCAATGAAGGCAAACTTTTGGGTTTCTGATATGGAGAAAATCTTTAGGGTGTTACCGTGTACGGAGGAACAGAAAATTCTATTTGTCGCCGATACGTTAAAGGATGAAGCACAATATTGGTGGCGTACCAAGCTGGGTCTGGGTCAACCGACTACATGGGATCATTTTTTGGAGATATTTAATGAACAATACTTTCCAAAATCGTTTGGGGATCAAAAGGCTCAAGAGTTTATGGAGTTGGTGCAAGGGGGGAAATCAGTCCAAGAGCACTCAACAGAATTTACGAGTTTGGGAAGGTTTGCGGGAGATGTGATAACAACTGAAAAGGTGAAAGCAAGGAAATTTGTGGTAGGGCTTCGAAACGACATTCGAGGATGAGTAACTATATTCCGGCCAGAGACCTATGCTACGGAATTGGACATTGCTTCTATTGCTGAGAGAGATCTTGGGTATACTTCAAGCATGCCACCACCACCGAGTCAACAAAACAAACGGGTTGGGTCGAGTCAGTTTAGTAGTCAAGGGAGTGCAAAAAGGCAGAGTCCAGGAGGTTCGTCGACCAGTAGTGGCAGTGGTTCTAGTGGGAACAAACCAAGGTGTTCAACTTGTCAGAAGTTTCATTGGGGACGATGTAATCAACTTCCAAATCTGATCACTTGTAACATATGTCGACAACCAGGCCACATCGCTAGGAATTGTCCGAATCAGAATATGGACATGAGAGGCTGATGCTTTACTTGCAAGGAATTGGGGCACCAAGCGAAAGATTGTCCTACCAAACGTCAAGGAGCTTCCGGTTTCGATTCATATACAGCTAGTGCCATTACACCGAGGACTACTCAACCTCTGAGGAGAGAGCAGCGAGAGGCAAGATCATTTCAACTCAGGCCAGGAGATACTGGTTCTGCCGACACTGCTGTCTCAGGTATGGTTCCCATTTGCTCACATCTAGAAAATGTACTTAGATTCGGGGTCCACATACTCATTCGTGTCACACCACTTTGCTAAACATCTAGATAAACCATTAGAGTTCCTAAACTATGATTTATCTATCGCGATACCGTTGGGGGCTCTGTTAGTTAGTTCGGGTGTGTTTAGAAAGTGTGATATTAATGTGAATGGTAAAGAGTTAACTGTTAATTTGGTACCGTTAGTTATCCAGCATTTCGATGTTATATTGGGTATAGATTGGTTAGCAGCTAATCATGCTAATATTGATTGTAACACTAAAGGAGTAGCATTCCGTATTCCGAATCAAGATGAGTTTTATTTTCAAGGTAAGGGTGTTGTATCACCACCGTATATCGTGTCAGCTATTGAAGCTTGTCGTTTGTTAAAGAAGGGCTGCCGGGGGTTTCTGTGTAGTATTCTTGATACTAAAGGTCTTGATTTAAAACTTGAAGATATTCCAATTGTTAGAGAATTTCCGGATGTATTTCCAGAAGAGCTGCCTAGTGTATTAATTGACCGAGAGATTGAATTTGGTATTGATGTTATGCCGGAAACCCAACCAATTTCACGAGCACCGTATCAAATGGCGCCAGTTGAGTTGAAGGAGTTAAAGATCCAATTGAAAGAATTGCTAGATAAGGGTTTTATTCGGCCAAGTGTGTCTCCGTGGGGTGCACTGGTATTATTTGTGAAGAAGAAGGATGGTACAATGTGAATGTACATTAATTATCGGGAAATCAACAAAGTAACAATCAAGAACAAGTACCCGTTGTCACGTATCGACGATCTATTTGATCAGCTTCAAGGGGCTCAGGCATTTTCAAAGGTTGACTTGAGGTCGGGGTATCATCAATTGAAGGTCAAAGCGGAGGATGTAGAGAAGACAGCCTTTAGGACCCGCTACGGGCACTATGAATTTCTAGTGATGCCGTTTGGGGTTACTAATGCGCCTGCCGCCTTCATGGATTTGATGAACCGAGTATTCAAATCGTACTTGGATGAGTTCGTGATAATATTTATTGATGACATCCTTATTTATTCCAAGAGTCCGGAGGAGCATGAACAACACCTGAGGTTGGTTTTACAATGACTTCGGGAATAGCAATTATTTGGAAAGTTAAAGAAAAGTGAGTTTTGGTTGACAAGTGTCACGTTTTTAGTACACGTGATCTCTAAGGAAGGTATCTCAGTAGACCAGCAGAAGATTGAAGCCGTTATGAATTGGTCAAAGCCAACAAATGTATCAAAGATTCAAAGTTTCTTGGGATTAGCTGGATACTACAGAAGATTCGTCAAGGATTTTTCTAGAATTGCGACTCTGATGACAAGGTTAATGAGAAAAGATGTACTATTCGAATGGAACAAGGAATGTGATGAATATTTTCTAGCATTAAAAAAGAAGTTAACTACGGCACCGATACTTTCGATTCCAACAAGTACTGGGAATTTCAGAATTTACAGTGATGCTTCTCACCAAGGCTTGGGATGTGTTTTGACACAAGATGACAAGGTGATAGCTTATGCTTCGTGACAGTTGAGATCTCACCAGAAGAATTACCCAACACATGACTTAGAATTAGCAGCGGTTATTTTTGCCTTGAAGATTCGGAGGCACTATCTATACGGGGAGACATGTGAAATCTTCACCGATCACAAAAGTTTGAAATATATGTTCACTCAGAGAGATCTTAACATGCGACAACGAAGGTGGTTGGAACTAATGAAAGACTATGACTTGAAGATTCAATATCACCTGGAAAGGGATAATGTAGTGGCTGATGCCTTAAGCTGAAAGTCATCGAACAACTTAGCTTATGCCTTGACGGGACAAGGAAAACTGGCGAAAGAATTTGAACAACTAAAACTTGAAGTGGTTCCTAGAATTGAAGGTGGGTTAATGGCTACAATTATGGCAGAGCCAAGTCTTGTTGGTAAGATAAAGTCTAATCAACTACTAGATCTAGATTTCAAGAGGATTGTGGATGAATTACCTGAAGGTAAAAGGCCAGAGTTTAGCTTTCAAGACGGTATTCTGAAATACATTAATTGATTATGTGTTCCTAAAGTTGGTGATTTGAGAGATAGGTTTATGGAAGGAGCTGATCGGGAGAGAACTAATCCTAATTATACGCTTTAACGTGCATTTGTTAGTACATTTTATCCTGTTTTTGTATATTTTTACTTCGTTTTATAGTTTCTGACAGGTTTTGGAAGAAATCAGCTAAACCAGGCTAAACAGGGTGAAAAGTCAGAAAGAAAGAAGCTGAAAAACCAACGTCGCGCGCGCGACCCGCGCCCGCGAGAATTCAGAAGTCGCTCGCGCGATCCGCTCGCGCGAGACCCCCAATAACTCGCTTGCGCGATCCGCGCGCGCGAAGGACCAAAAGTCGCGCTCGCGCGACCCGCTCGCGCGATATGCCCAAAAACCAAAGTTGCGTATTTCAGTATACTGAAGACTCCTGTGCAAACGAGACTGCTAAACGACGTCCAGACTGTAAATTACATGCGTTTCAGTTCGTTTCGGGTTGGGAAGCCTTCCAAAGCTTGTACAAACTCTATATAAACTCCAAATTTACTCAATTATGGGGTTGGCAATTAATATACACACATTCTACAACCATACTTCCAGCCATTGAAGGGAGGGAAGCAAGGAGAAGAAGAAGAAGACCAAGGGTTTCCATGGCCTCCTCCATCAACTACTTGCCGATCTCTACTCCCATGGCAGCTTAGATCATTGATCTAGGGTTTCAATGAAGCCCTAGATGAGTAATAGGGTTTTATTTATGCTTTTATTTTAGTTTTATTATGTATGGATGACAGTCACATGTTTAGAGGATTTTTATAAATAAATCGTACTACTATTGATTAAATCGTTGCTTTCAGAATTTATTCTTGTCTTAGATCTATTTTGACTGTGATGTGCTCAACGATCTATTCTTGCTGTGCTTGTTTAGATTGTTTACATGTGATGGTGCTTTATTGATTCGTGCTATCAAGTATCCGAATAGTCCATGCCTAGGTTAGACGGATTAGATCACAACCCTAGTTTAGTGTGAGATGATTCGTGCTACCCGAAGATGGATTATGTTGGTGCTTGAACCATGATTATCTTCTTGTCGGAGGAATTGGGCTTGTAGCTACAATTCCCCATTATCATCCAATGTAATAAGCTAAAGTAATTCATAGATATTCCTATTATGAAGCTAGTGGTGGATTTGTAATCCTAGGTTTCCCTTAAATATTATTTAAAACAATTTTAATTGCTTTCATAGTTTAGATTTGTCTTTATTGTTATTTAGTTTAAATCAAATCAAATCAAATCCGTTTTTCCTAATTAATTAGACTTAGGTTTTAAAATTAAGTCGTTGTAGTAATCAATCTCTGTGGGTTCGACCTTTACTTCCACACTGCAAATCTATTGAAAAGTAAAGAATACTTTTATATCTTGATTCTGACAAGATCAATTTTTGGCGCCGTTGCCGGGGATTGTATTACTGCTCTTAGTTTTATAATCGTAGTTTAGTTAATTCGTAAATATTAGATTAGTGTTTATTTTTCTTATTTTCTGTTTTTGTTTTTAGTTACTAACTTGTTTTTCTTTTATTTTGTAGTTAACGTTTCCGAGTGGAGCAGCTAATTACATCAAAGGAGCTTACGCAAAAATAAAATAAATAAAAATTAAATAAATTGCTTCCTTTGGAATTCGCCTTAAACCGCTGTAAGTTAGGGCGCTGTGACGCACTATTTGCATTAGTTTAAGGTTAATTGCACTGCATTAGCTAGGAAACCCGGGGCGCTGGGCTTGACGCGGTTATTGCATTACAGGATAATTTGCATGCATCATAGTAGTTGAGTGCTTGTTATCTTAGTTGCGTGATTGCTTGCTATTTGTTTTTTTTTAGTTGAGTCAGTCGTTGTTTTTAGTTTCTTTTCTTTTGTTTTAGTTTATGTTGGGTACACGTTCAAATAAACCAGAATTAAAATCTTTCGATCTTGAACTTGAACGTACCTTAAAAACCAGTAAGTCCACAACCCAAGCTTCTGGAGCTAGGTTGCAAGACGACGAGTCAACTCCGATTCCTTCGTCGTTGTTTGAGGCCGAAATTCAAAGTACCCGTGAACGGTTAAGGAGAGCTCGAACTTTTAAAATCGAACCAATTAAAATGGCTGACGGTGGAAATAACAATAACAATCAAAACGACGGTGCAAATATGAACAATCTTATTATACCGCCACCACCTCCACTTATAAATTATTTTATTCCTACTACTTACACGCCACAAGCCGGTATCGAATTACCGGAGGCGACGGCATCTCACTTTGAGATAAAGTCGTCTACGATCTCGCTACTACCTTCTTTCCATGGCCGTCTAAATGAAGACCCTTACCAACACTTAGGGGATTTTCAAGGTATATGCTCTACTTTGAAAATACAACACCTAAATAATGATGAATTAAAATTGCGGCTCTTCCCATTCTCCTTAAGAGACAAAGCGAAGTATTGGTTTCAATCTTTGGAGCCAAACACAATAAAAACATGGGAAGCTTTACACACCGCCTTTTTACAAAAGTTTTTCCCTATTATGCGTACAAATAAGATAAGAAAAGATATAACTAATTTTGTAATGCAAGATGGGGAATCACTTTATGACACGTGGGAAAAATTTAAAGAATTATTACGTTCGTGTCCACGTCATCAGGTGCCCAAGTGGCAATTGGTTCAAGTCTTCTACGAGGGACTTATTCCCTCTGTTAGGAATACCGTCGATGCCGTTTGTGCGGGAACTTTCCTACACAAAAGCGCCGACGAGGCCTGGAAAATATTTGAAACACTAAGCGAGAATTCGATGCATCAGGCTGTGTCGGTACGTTCTGAGGGATACATTCAACCTAAGCGAGAGGTGACAGTTGAGTCAAGTCAATCAATTCAAATACAAGAATTAAATAGAAAACTTGACCGACTTATGCAAATGAACAAACCGTCTAATCCATCCTCTTTAGAAGTATGTGCATTATGTTCTGAACCGTCACATAATATCTTTGCATGTCCTTCTGCATCTCAATATCCGGAATTTGTTGAACAACATGCTAATTCTATGCAACAATTCCCACAAAATAATTATAATCCTAGGTCGACTAATTTTCCAAATACGTACCGACCCCAATACCAACAAGGTCAATACCAACCACCTCCTCCACCGCCACGCAATAATGCATTTGAGGAGAAGGTGTTGGCCTCACTTGAAAACTTTGGATCGGTGGTTCAGTTAGTACACTCTCACACACAATCCATCGCAAAACTGGAGTCCCAAGTAGGGCAAATTGTTAATACATTAAACCGTTTAACTGAGAGTAAGTTGCCCAGTCAACCTACTCAGCAACCTAAGGGGCAATACGCAGTGGGTAGTACGAGTGAGAGCGTGAACGCTGTTTCGACTAGGACGACTGCTCGAGATGAGGAAGTTGTTGTAGTTCCGGATGAGAGTGAGAAAGATGGGAAAATTAACTTAAATTTGAATAAGGAGGGTGAGGGAACGAGTAGAATTCAAAAAGATAAAGGACCGGCCTCAACAAATTATATTCCAAGAATGCCATATCCACCAAACGTTGAGGGACCGTCACATTTACCTAAGAAAGGGTCTAAGGTTGAGGATATACTCGAGGTGTTTAAACAAGTTAAAATCAATATTCCTTTCCTCGATGCTATAAAACAAATTCCCGCTTATGCTAAATGTCTAAAAGACCTTTGTACTCAAAAGCGCAAAATACGGAGTCATACTCCTAAAAAGGTCTTCCTTACGGAAAAAGTAAGCTCTATATTCCAACACGCTCCTCCGAAGTATAAGGATCCCGGTACGCCTACGATTTCATGTGTCATAGGTGACACTATCATTCATAGGGCTCTCCTTGACTTAGGAGCGAGTGTTAACCTTTTACCCTATCATGTCTATAAACAACTAGGTCTAGGTGAACTTAAGCCCACGGCCGCTACTATTCAATTAGCGGATCGTTCTATTAAAATACCTAGAGGAATCGTCGAAGACGTACTAGTAAAAGTTGATCAATGTTTCTATCCCGTTGATTTTATGGTCCTTGACACCGAACCGGTGCTAGATGCTAGGAAACACACTCCTGTCATTCTTGGTCGTCCATTCTTAGCCACGGCTAACGCACGTGTTAACTGTAGAACAGGGGTGATGAAAGTGTCGTTCGGGAATATAAAATTAAAATTAAATGTTTTTAATGTTGTTGATCAACCTCCCAAAGACGATGATTATCTAGGTGTGGAGGGTAGTGAGGTTACACGGAATATTGAGCCTAAGAACGTAATAAATATAAGTGCGAGAAATAATGTAGAGGATGAAGAGTGGATGAATCCTAATCCCGTGGACCCTAATGCGGAATCTACTCGGAAGGTAAGAAATCGATTCGAACATAATGACAAACCGTCAATTGAATTAATTCAAAGCGACGTAATTTCTGCTTACCATCGAGCTTTACCTGACATCCTTAGGGGTACACAGTCCGATATACGGCCTCCATGAGTCTTATGCTAGAAAGGTCTAGCTAAAGACGTAAAAGTTAGCGCTTCTTGGGAGGCAACCCAAGCTTTATTTAATTCGTATTTCTTATTTTTGGACGTTTTTGGGTCTGTTTGTGTCTGTTTTGGACATTCTGGATGAGTTTGGGGGTTGGAATTAAGTTATTTTAATAGTATATACATAATTTTAATCAAAAAGTGGAAGAAACCATTCTCGCGCACGCGGCCCGCTCGCGCGAGACGTCGCTCGCGCGGCCCGCTGGCGCGAGAATGTGCCTTAGACGTTTTTCTTTGCTTTTCTTTATTATGAGCCTCAGGTTCTCCTCGCGCCTGATTTCGCGGGCGCGAGGTACCTCGCTCGCGCGAGATTGCAAAAAAAAAAAAAAAAAAATATTCGCTGGGATTTCGCGCACGCGACGGCCGCTCGATTTCCCCAATTTCTGTTTTTTCTCTTTTATTTTCTGTATCCTTCCCCCATACTTGTTCTGATTATGTTTTTGTTTCTGTTTTTGTTTATTAAGCCAGTTTAGTTCAAGTAGTCGTTGTTTTCCTTATTACATTTAAATTTTTTTGTTTTATTTCTTTTCCTTTTGCTAGTTTAGTTTAGTGTAACTTGTTTTTTTTTTATTTATTTGTTAAATTTTGGTTTCATTTACTTTTCCTATTCTTTTGTAGTTTTCTTTTTCGTTTATCTAGATGTAACAGGTAACATTGAACTTTATAACCATATTCCTTTGTGTTAACCTGTTATGTGTTCTATGCTTGCCGAGATCGAGGTATTATCGTTCCTTCCTTACGTACTTCCCTTTCTTTCGATTTATTGTTTCATTGGGGACAATGAAAGGTTTAGGTTTGGGGGTATGCACACACATGCATATATTATGCACTAAGTTTGAAAATTTTAAAATAAGTGTGTTTAAATAAATGATGATTACCGACGTTTTTGCAATATTAATTTGATACTTCTTGTTAAATAACTTTGAATTGTTATAGAATGATAAACAAGGGAAGATGTGATTAAACATTTACTGAAGTCATGTTGAATGGTTTAAGTTATGTATTGTTTGAATCGTAGTTTTATATCATAGATTTGCACATAAACTCATGCACTACACGTAGTCGCTTGAATACATGTTTGACGTGAACTATAATAAGATTCGGATTTCTAGATAACACATGGTGGAGACTAAGCCCGGTGAGCTTTTGAGCCTATCTTTTCTTTTTAGAGGGTTATAAATACATCTTGTGTTTGTCGAATTTCATTGAAATAGCGCATTACCTTGTTGTTTAGTCTCATTATTCTGGTTTTGGTTGATAGTCAAGTTAAAATATTTATTACCATGCTAAATAATCTTCCGTCGTAAACATTGAAGAACCGTATTACCCTAGGAAATGATTATAGGCCTTCTTTGTTTATTACCGACCGATAAATGAAAAATTTCCTTAGTTCCCCCTTTTGAGCCATTAAAATGCCATTTCTTTCTTAAATTACCATTATCCTTGTTTTTGCTTCAATTTGGCCAACTTGGAGTTCACTTCTGAAAGATTGATCACCTTTTAGTGGTGTTAAGGCGATGTGTGATTGAGAAGAAGAAGACAATAAGATGATGTTTGGGGTGGTTGCCTTGTTATTTATTGAATATTCGTTTCAAAAGCAACGAGGAGGAAAAGAATAAAGACAAAATAAGAAGAGGAAGGTTGAAAAAATGAATGAAAGAAAAGAAAAATATATGAATGAAAAGAAGAGAATGAAATGATGAAGTTTGTAGAAAAAGAATGAAAGAGATCGAACATGCCTTACAATGCCATTCGTAAACCTACCCAATTAATCCGTTTTATCATTTTCCATTACCTGAGCCACATTACAACCTTTGAAAAGTCCTATTTGATCCTAGGAGACATGGTTTTGATATGAAAACGATGGGAGAGGGATTAAAACATGGTAATGAGTAATTTTTCTTGATTGTTGGCATCCTATCCATGAGACTACTGTGCTGTCGTGTCATGCGTCTTTTTCGAGTCATATGTGAGCATTTCTCGTCTTGAAAACATAATTCCTTTACTCACATATTTTAGAAAAAATTACACCTGTTTCTGAGTGTTTCATTTGAGAGTGTAATTCATTGTGAGATTCGTAGTCGAGACATAGTTAAATGGTTATCCGAAGTATATTCCAAGTTCATGACATGCGCGTGTTCATTTGACTACCACATCACAAAAGAACTCTATTGATTCATACATTGCATGCACTTGATTGTTTCTCATGATATAGGTGAACGTTTGATTCTGTTTCTTCTTGTTCGTTATTCTATTTCAGATCTTTGTTGTATAATAAGGAGTATTGAATAGTATGATTTTCGTTTTTAATAAAACTTTTTAAATTTTAAGTTAATAAAGATGGTTGTGGGTAACTTGTTGACGAGAACCCTCACGAGACTTCACTCGTCCGACTAGGGACACCTAGAGGTTTAAAAGGCTTGTTGCATACGCTAAATGCAATCGTGATCCATACGAAAATGGAATAGATTTTTATTAGTAGTTTTTATTTTAGTTTTGCTCGAGGACTAGCAAAATGTAGGTTTGGGGGTGTGATCGGGAGAGAACTAATCCTAATTATACGCTTTAACGTGCATTTGTTAGTACATTTTATCCTGTTTTTGTATATTTTTACTTCGTTTTATAGTTTCTGACAGGTTTTGGAAGAAATCAGCTAAACCAGGCTAAACAGGGTGAAAAGTCAGAAAGAAAGAAGCTGAAAAACCAACGTCGCGCGCGCGACCCGCGCCCGCGAGAATTCAGAAGTCGCTCGCGCGATCTGCTCGCGCGAGACCCCCAATAACTCGCTCGCGCGATCCGCGCGCGCGAAGGACCAAAAGTCGCGCTCGCGCAACCCGCTCGCGCGATATGCCCAAAAACCAAAGTTGCGTATTTCAGTATACTGAAGACTCCTGTGCAAACGAGACTGCTAAACGACGTCCAGACTGTAAATTACATGCGTTTCAGTTCGTTTCGGGTTGGGAAGCCTTCCAAAGCTTGTACAAACTCTATATAAACTCCAAATTTACTCAATTATGGGGTTGGCAATTAATATACACACATTCTACAACCATACTTCCAGCCATTGAAGGGAGGGAAGCAAGGAGAAGAAGAAGAAGACCAAGGGTTTCCATGGCCTCCTCCATCAACTACTTGCCGATCTCTACTCCCATGGCAGCTTAGATCATTGATCTAGGGTTTCAATGAAGCCCTAGATGAGTAATAGGGTTTTATTTATGCTTTTATTTTAGTTTTATTATGTATGGATGACAGTCACATGTTTAGAGGATTTTTATAAATAAATCGTACTACTATTGATTAAATCGTTGCTTTCAGAATTTATTCTTGTCTTAGATCTATTTTGACTGTGATGTGCTCAACGATCTATTCTTGCTGTGCTTGTTTAGATTGTTTACATGTGATGGTGCTTTATTGATTCGTGCTATCAAGTATCCGAATAGTCCATGCCTAGGTTAGACGGATTAGATCACAACCCTAGTTTAGTGTGAGATGATTCGTGCTACCCGAAGATGGATTATGTTGGTGCTTGAACCATGATTATCTTCTTGTCGGAGGAATTGGGCTTGTAGCTACAATTCCCCATTATCATCCAATGTAATAAGCTAAAGTAATTCATAGATATTCCTATTATGAAGCTAGTGGTGGATTTGTAATCCTAGGTTTCCCTTAAATATTATTTAAAACAATTTTAATTGCTTTCATAGTTTAGATTTGTCTTTATTGTTATTTAGTTTAAATCAAATCAAATCAAATCCGTTTTTCCTAATTAATTAGACTTAGGTTTTAAAATTAAGTCGTTGTAGTAATCAATCTCTGTGGGTTCGACCTTTACTTCCACACTGCAAATCTATTGAAAAGTAAAGAATACTTTTATATCTTGATTCTGACAAGATCAGGAGCTCATAATACTAGATATTCGATACATCCGGGAAGCACCAAAATGTATAGAGACTTGCGAGAAATTTATTGGTGGAGTGGTATGAAACGAGAAGTCGCAGAATTTGTGTCTAAATGTATGACATGTCAAAAGGTAAAAATGGAACATCAACGAACTGGGGGAGAGTTGCATCCTCTAGAGATACCAGAGTGGAAGTGGGAGCATATTACGATGGATTTTGTATCAGGATTTCCAAAATCTACGAAGTTGAATGATAGCATTTGGGTTATTGTCGACCGGTTGACTAAGTCAGCCCATTTCTTACCTATCAAGACCAAAGATCCATCAAAACTTATAGAGATTTATATCAGAGAGATTATACGGCTTCATGGAGCACCGGTTTCGATAGTGTCGGACCGTGATACCCGATTTGTATCAAGATTTTGGGAAAGTTTACAGAGGGTTATGGGGACAGCTTTACATTTTAGCACTGCTTTTCATCCACAGACCGATGGTCAGTCCGAAAGGGTGATTCAAATTCTGGGAGATATGTTGAGAGTTTGTGTAATGGACTTCAAGGCTGATTGGAAAACTCACTTGCCTTTAATCGAGTTCTCTTACAATAACAGTTTTCAAACTAGTATTGGAATGGCGCCTTACGAGGCATTGTACGGAAGGAAGTGTAGATCGCCGGTTTGTTGGACAGAAGTTGGTGAAAAACAGCTTTTGGGGCCGGAGATAGTTCAAATCACTACTGATTAGATTCGATTGATTAAGCAACGGTTACAAACGGCTCAGACTTGTTATAAAATTTATGCGGGTACGGATAGAAGACCGTTGGAATTCAAGGTAGGTGACTATGTGTTTCTGAAAGTTTCGCCTTCAAAGGGCATAGCACGATTTGGTAAACGGGGTAAGCTCAGCCCGAGGTATGTTGGGCCGTATTTGATTCTTAATCGGGTGGGACCGTTAGCTTATCGGTTGGAATTTCCACAAGAGTTGGTGAATGTTCATAACGTGTTCCATGTATCAATGCTTCGACGCTATGTGTTAGATTCGAAACATGTTATCATTCCAGAACCGTTAGAGATTCGGGAAGACTTGACATATGTGGAGCATCTAGTGCAAATTCTTGATAGGAAAGATCAAGTATTGAGAACCAAGTTAATTCCACTTGTTATGGTTCAATGGCGAAGCCATTCAGTCGAGGAGGCAACTTGGGAGCGGGAGGATGAGATTCGAGCAAAGTACCCGCACTTATTCGATTCTTGAGGTAAGAGTAAGTTTGGGGACCAAACTCCCTTTTAGGGAGGGAGAAATGTAACACCCGTACCCGGAAAATGGGTTAATTATCATGTTATATGCATTAATTAGTATAATTAGTGTATAAAATGGATTAAGGGGAGGCTTGGACTCGCCCGTGGAAAAGGTGTTCAGAAAAGGACACCAATTGGAAAGTCCCCAGTGTGAGGAGGGACAGGTTTGGAAGTGGGACCCAGTGAAGGGCCTAAATAAAATTTTTATTTTATGTGACTAGATGCATTTATGTGATTACTTGAATATTTGCTTAAACGCTTTTATATTATATGATGATACATGTGTTAGCAACTTATATTAGTTTGGATATCCAAATAAGGGTATAAATGAAAAGAATTTATAATTGATAGGTGCGATAGCAACTTCAAAAAATATATAGGACCCACGTTGGGACCCATGCGGAACTTAGACAAATCCTCATTGGATAATTGGGTAGTTAATGGAATGTGTGGGGGGTTTCATAATAAGAACTTAGAAAGTTTCGGGGGTGCAATTGGAAGAAAAACCAAAACTTGATAACAACTCAATGAATGAGTTGCTATGTGTCATAGGGAAAAGCTTTGTCTCCAAAAATCCACAAAAATTAAAACAAAAATAGAGAGAGAGCTCACCGGGAGAGAAGACGAAATCGTCGCCGACACCATTTTCTTGCCGTTCCGTCGCTGTCGTTCGCCGGATTTACGATCCGAGACCATTTTTGGACACGTGGAGGTAAGAGGATCACATACACGTAATTTTTTTTCATTTTCGGCAACGTTTTTCCGGAACCGTTCTTGATAAATGATATTTGTTGAACCAAAACTATGTAGGATTTACTTTGGGTAAGAATTGAGCAAGATTTGTGAAGGAATTCTTCATTTCTAGCTTGAATTTGGGTAGATCTTGTTAAGGTGAGTTTTCTAGCCTAAAGAATGGTTGTGTTTAACTATGTTCAAGGCATCAATGATGTAGAGATGTAGAGAATGATCTTATTGTGTTGATTATTCATGTTTAGAAAGCATGTAGTTACTAAATTGTGAATTGCATGTTAGCTTTATGAAGATTATATGTGCCTACATGTTTATGTGCTTATATGTTTATGTGGTATTCAATGAGCACCGAAAAAATGATTCATTAGTTGGGAGTAATAAGGGTAGTGAAGAGGAAGAATCCGAGAAATATGGAAGTCCAAGGAATAGAAGTGGCCACGGGACCAAGGGAGGTCCCGGGTCTGAATGAATCATTGAACCGGTGACTCGACGATTACAAAGATATGATTTATGTGCTTATTGTTGCATTGCACATGTTAAACATTCAGCCATGTTTAGATTACTCACTAAGCGTAATGCTTAAGAAAACCATTTTCTGTTTCTGTTGTGGTAAATAACAACCATCGCAGGTACGGAGCAATATCCGGAGAGGAAATAGCGTGCTCAGGAGTGGGGAAGAAATGTGGGGCTTGTAATTAAGTTTATAACTTGTAATATAATGTAATTTGTGGGTTAGTATCCTTGACTTGTGGATTTAAGACTTGACTCGTGGTTGTATCCATGGAGTTAGTTTTGGAGTCCCATGACTCATATGGTGAATGTAAATTTGTAGAAACTTGTGTTATTCTCTATGTTGATAGTTTGAGTAAGAATGTGGAGGATTTGAAGTTTGCCTTGTAAATTCTACGTATGTCCTTAAGTTTCAACTATAACTATGGGTGAGATGGTTTTGGAAATGCTATTTGGAAAGTTTTATGCTTATGGTTGTTCTTGGAAAGAGTTTAGATTTGATTCACTTGTTCGATTCAAAGGAGGATACATTCATGGATTGAATGCTTGGTATTGGTTTTGATATGGTTTCTTAATGTTCTATGTGGTTGGTTGTAGCTTTAAGTTCATTTCCAACAAGGTCTTATGAGATACAAATTCTTGACATAAGTTGAACTTCAAAGCTTATTTTGATTCAAAAAGAGTTGAGTTCATGAATGATTTTGATCAAATTTTGGTTGTGGACATGTGATATATGCTTAGGTAATGCTTAAATATGTTTATGAATGTGTTTGAAATGTTTTCGTAATGTCCTAAGAAGTTTGGTTTGGTTTGGGTATGAGTTGGATAGGTTTTGACAGTGTTTTTAGAAGCAAAAACAAGTTCTGGGAAGCCCGGATTGATCCAGGTTAATGAAGGGATCGATCCGGCCTATTTCGGGGACATTCTGCTAGAAAAATGAGAAGATGGATCGATCCGCCCTTTTTCGGGGACATTCTGCTAGAAAAATGAGAAGATGGATCGATCCGCCCTTTTCGCGGATCGATCCGCATGCAATTTCACAGCACGTCCGCTTTTACGGAAACGCGCATAACTCTTTCTAAAAAATTTGGATTCGCGCACCATTTTTTGCATTGGAACCAGAACTCGTAAATCTATCTTTTGGTATAAAATTTGATATACTTTATTAATGACCATTTTACCCTTGGGTCTGTTTTTGGCACAGTAAGCTCTTTTCTGATGGTTTAAATCATGGTTTCCTTAATAACTAACAAGGTTTAGTGTTTATTAGTGTATTTTGGGTGCGTATATTCTTGTTACATGTGTCCTAATCCACATGAGGCGGGTTGGGATGTGACAGGTTCCTTCTTTCAACAGCACCATTTTGGTGTGGTGTGTCTGGCATTGTATAATGAGCAACAATACCCTCTTGTTGAAGGAACTTAGCAAATGGGCCAGGCATTTGTCCTTTTTCAGTGTACCTTTCATAGTACTCTCCACCTCTATCTGACCTCACAATTTTTATTTTCTTTTCCTTTTGTTTATCTACCTCTGCCTTATAGACCTTAAAGGCATCTAATGCATCAGCTTTATTAAATAGGAGATAGAGATGCATAAACCTTGTGTGATCATCGATAATTGAGATAAAATATCTCTGACCATTTAGGTAAAAGAATGAATGGTCCACAAATATCAGTGTGTATAATCTCTAAAATATCTTAACTCCTCTTGGCACCCTTAGTGGTCTTGTTGGTCTGTTTTCCCTTAATACAGTCCACACAAGTTCCAAAACCAGTAAAATCAAGAGTTTTTAAAACTCCATCATTTACTAATTTTTTAATTCTCTCTATGAAGATATGTCCCAATCTCCTATGCCACAACATAGAAGAATTTTCATTTATGAGACTCCTCTTTATGCCAACATCAACATGCATGGTTGAATAATTGCATTCATAAGTGGGATCTAATTTAATTTTGTAAAGACAATCAACCAAGTAGCCACCACCAACAAAATCTTTATTCTTGAAAATACTAAAAGTAGAGTTTTCAAACAAAAAACTAAAATTAAAACCAACAAGTCTAGCTACACTTATTAAATTCCTAGAAAATGATGGAGCATAGAAATTGTTTCCAAATCTAAAACAAAACCAGTTTCCAAACCAAGCCTAAAAGTTCCCACAGCTTCAACCACGGAGCTCATCTGATTGCCTGAATAGATGCATTGTTCATTTCCCTTCAGCTTCCTTTGGCTGAGAAAGCCCTGCATGGTATTAACAATATGGATTGAAGAACCAGAGTCAATCCACCATGAATTAATAGGAGGATCAGTGAAAAAAGATTCATGACAGACGAAAGATATGAGTTTACCTTTCTTCTCGAGCCACTTTTTGTACCTTAGGCAGTCCTTCTTAATATGCCCCTTTTTCTTATAGAAGAAGCAAGAAATTTTGTCACCATTGAACTTCATTGGTGGCTTTCCTATCTTCTTATCATTAGGGGCATTCCTACCTTTCTTAACACTTCTCTTGGCATGAGTGGCAAGATGAGTAGTTTCAATCATCTCATGCTTTAGTCTCTTTTCCTCTTGAACACACATAGTCAAAAGTTTATTAATTGACCATGTTTCTTTGTGTGTGTTGCAGTATATTTTGAAAGATCCATATTCCATAGGAAGAGAGTTCAAAATGAAGTGAACAAGGACTGACTAGGAGATTTCAATTTTTAAGGACTTAAGTTGAGCAGTAATGTCCCTCATCTCCATAATGTGCTCACGCATACTCTTAGAGTTGTCGAAAGCTTTACCTGATAATTTTTTCATCAATGTGTTGGCCAGTGTCTTATCAGAGGTTACACACTATTCCTCAATGGCCTTCATAAAATCCTTAACTTTTGAGCATTCAGGAATGGAACCCCTAATGCTTTTGGAAACATGAGACTTGATGTGCATTAAACTCAAGCAATTGGATCTCTTCCATCACTCATATGCAGCTTTCTCAGTTGATGTGCTTGATTCCATGGGGATGGGTGGTTCGTCAACACGGAGAGCCAAGTCAATGTCCAGACAGCCCAAAGTAAAAAGAGTAGTTTCTTTCCAATCAGAATAATTATCACCGTTAAGCATTGGAGTGCGAGATGTATCATTAATAAAAGCAGTTGGAATAGCAGCAATAACCAAGAAAAATCTTAATACTACAAATCACAAACTTTAATTCTAAATCAACCAATGTCAATTTAGTGGTAAATTCTAACCTTCCTGTGGGTAGAGGTGCAACATGCAATACAATTTAACTTCAATAATAAGACAAGTACATGTAAACATCATGAACAAAATTTTTCAAACCTATGGGCATAGAAAAACTATTCATAATGTTCAAATTACTATCTTATTCTAATTAAATCATTAAAAGTAACAACATCCCTGTGGTGCCAAGTCATTAGTTTAATGAGAAATTACAACTTTTGTAATGCCATTCTACTATATAAACTAAAATTGAAACTTTAGTTTTGAGTGATCTTTAACATGCCCAAATTAGATGCTGTGGCTATTCTTAAGTCGTGTGATATCACTACCCCTTCAAAAAATGGCATTAATCATATGTAAACATCCATACATAATAGGTTCGCTAAACTTTGAAAACAAAACTTTAAGCGGAAACATCAAATTCTTTCAAAAAAGTTTCACCAAGTTTATGTAATAATTGTCCCAGAAAAATCAACTCATTGTCATTATAGAAATACTTCGAGATTTGGAACCCAAATTGCACAATACTAGTGTTGGACCTGTTAGAATATTTCCTTATTCATAGAACATTTCCTTATTCATATATATTTTGTATCTCACCACACTTCTGTCTAGGTTCAACCTGTACTACACTATACTACTACTCTGCACTCACTAATGTACTACACTCCCCTACACCTATATAAAGGGAGCACTCTGTACACTTTAATATTAAGATTAATACAATATACTTTTTTATTTTTCTAATATGGTATCAGGGCCCTAATTTATCACCAATCCATCCCACCTCCAACACCTCATCACCGATCAACACAAACCATTGCTGCCTTTAACTCACCAACCCTCTCAGTCAACATCCTCATCCCATCAATCCAACCGGACCCCACCAAACAACCAACCCTCCTGATCATCATCCCACCTCATCACTGTTCATCAAACTCAAAACACCTACCCAGTCTGCAACTCCAGCCGGACCCTCTCAGTTTTTTTTTTTTTTTTAAATAAGGACAATCGTTTTTTAATTATATGGCATTAAGTATATTTTTAAACTAAAAATAAGGATATTGACAAATTTGACTCCATCACACATGTAGAACATTGCTGTTTTGCCTCCTCAGTGTGTTCTTCAAGGCAGGTTTTTTCAAACTTTAAAATGCTATAACTTTCAAACCACAACTCCAATTTGAGTAAAACATATATATTTGTAAACTAGAAGAAAAGATCTATTAAACAAGATCCATAGTGACGATGAAAAAATGGTAAAAATAAATAAATAAAAATAAAAATAAAATATTGTGTCAATGTCAAACCAATATAACGACATGTCACTGTCATTTGTGACAGTGACATGTTGCTATGCTTGATATTTTTTTTATGTACGTCTCTGTCTTTTCCCTTAGACAATAATGTAACAGCAATAACATCTGAACATTGGACAATAACATTACTTGGGTAGTATTAAAGACAGTAAGGCTCGTTTGGCAGGCCCGATAAAACTGTCGGATTGGACATGATAAGGCAGGATCGGACTGGATTAGTAATCCTGTTGGATAAGCTGTTATGTTGTCTTATGTTTGGAACATGCTGGATAAAACTGTCGAATAAGCTATTTATATCATTAATCATGTGTTTGGTAATGTCTAGATAAAAATGTCGGATAGATTTTTTGAGAACCAGTTTCTTATTTTTATCACATAAATTCCAAATACTGATTAAAAACATTAAAATTTGACTTCCAATTTTTCATAAATAAAAAAATTAAGAAAAAAACTAGACAATTAACATAGTCAAGAAGTTCCAAGAATTAGAAAATGTGGTGAATCTATATCTAAAGTTCCAGTGGGAATATTTATGAAAATTGCAAAGTATTTAAAAAAAAAAAAAAAAAAAGATGGGGGGGAGGGGGGATGTGGGTGGGTGATCAAGTTAATCTAATACACAACTGCAAACGAATTAAATTCCACTCACTGTCACTTTCCAGAAACATTGAGCATAATAGAAACAAACAAAGAAAATTCAAAAACAAAGATTATAGATTGACTAGATTGTCTATTATCTAACCAAGTTCTTCATGCTTATCTCAATCATGATTATAGAAGCAGACAATTGGATTCACAAACAAACAAAGAAAATTCAAGGGATATGTTCTTGACAGTTCATATCTTTGCAGAAAACGAAAAAAAACTCACAACCACAACCTCAAAAACCTTGGTCTGAAGAACAAAATGTACCAGAAAAATATGGAATAATTAGTTCTAAGGCCGTGTTTGGCGTGGATGTTCAAAACATCATCATATCTAAGAAAAAAAGGAAAGAAAGGAAGGAAAAAAATTAAAAAAGAATTTTGGAAATGTTTCAAATCTGCGAATGGTGGGCAATGGGGGGAAGGTGAAGGCGATGGCTGGAAACGGTGGGCGACGAGGCGAAGGTGGCGGCAAGCTCCTATCTTCTCTCTCCAGTTCTAAACTTCTAAGAGCTCTCCTTTCTTCTTCTGCAGATCGGCTTCTTTTTTTTTTTTGTTATCCCAATAGTTATCCCAAGCAAAGTTATCCGACCTAATACCACCCCTTTTGGTATTAAGTTATTCCATACTCAATGGCATAAAAATGGAGTTTGGGATCAAATAATCCTTATCTCAGTGCGCACCAAACACTGAATTGGATAACTTTTATCCAATCCGACCCCTTATCCGGCGCGCCAAACATGGCCATGTTCTAAATTGGCCATAACTTTGCGATTTTGTGACCATTTTTAATGTGTTTTTTTTTTTTTTTGGTTTGGGCAAATTTTTTTATTTATATAATAGTATATAGGCAATAACATATGTAAATTTTACCATAAAGACAGTAACATTTGAAAATTTGCCATAATTTAAAAAAAAAAATCGACAGTAATATATGCTAAAATGACCAAAACTTTGCGATTCTTTGGCTGTTTTTTTTTTTTTTTGAGGTATTTTTTCAAGATCAATGCAATGGAAATGTCGATTTTACAAACAAAAAAAAATTATTGATATCCGTTTGTAAGCTGAAAATTTTCAATTTTTTTGTTTTTTTTTTATGAATTTTATAGGCACTATGGATATTGTTTTGTAGATCACTGATATATAAAATTGATTGAAAACTTATTAGTAGTCAGTTTGAAAGTTATGGCATTTTAAAGATTGAAAAATAAGAAGGAAGAAAAAAACTGTTTTGTTGGTTTGATAGCCAAAATTAAGGAACACTCAAGTTACTAGTATTTTGAGGGCAATTTTGGTTCAAAGAAAATTGGAGGACCTTTGGCATTAAAAAAACATGCGTGGACTAATCCTCTATTTTTGGCCATTCCAGGGACCTTTGGCCACACGCCACATAATTAATTATGTTTTGAGTTCATATCACCTATTACCCTTAGGGTTTGACGAGAGAATAGTTTTTCAGTTACCCCCTTACATTCTAAGAACATCATTTTCCCACCTGTTTTTTAACGGACCTAACGACTTTGCTAAAATTATAATCTAGCTCTCAAAATAATTGAAAATAATTTACGGTTAATTAGGGTTAATTTTTCCATTATGAAAAGCTATTGCTTAAATAACACAGTGACATCTTTTTTTAGTAAAAAATCCCTTAATATAAAATTGGGCAAAAAAAATCCTAATGACTTTGTGAAAAGTTTGGTGAAATTTCACAAGATTTCTTTTGAAATTTTGTAGAGTCGTCAGATTTTTTTTTTTTTTTTCAATTTTAGATGTGATGGACCTTTCACTAAAAAAAAATTTCTTGTTGGACCAAATGCTTAAAAGGTATTCTAAAATGTACTAAACCCTAATTATCCATAATTAATTGGATGCATATATAAAATGTCTAAAGTGCCCTTTTTCTAGGTATTTTTAAATTTTACAATTATCACGATTCTCGCGATTCTTCAGAAGTTATTTTCTAAATCTATTCGAACAATTTTCACAGTTTTTCAAAAGTTTCTAAGGTTTTCACGAATGTGAAATATGTTTTAACACTTTGACGATTCTTTGAAACATATCCACATTTTCCCCCAAAATTATCATTATTCATGTCTTATGGTATAAACAGTTTTCTAATCTACATAATTTCAATTTGGAAGAGGAAGAGGAAGAGACGGGTCTTTATGCCTGCCCAAAAGTCATTTCAGTCTTCTAAAAACTAAGCAAGGGTAATTTAGGGACATTTTTATAAACTCAACATTATTCTGTTAGTTTTACTAACGGTCAATAAATAAAAGGAGCGATTTGTCACAACTTATAAAAGTTCACGAATCAAGTGTTAACCAGAGGGGATAAGTGTTCTCGAGTCAAACCTTAGGATGGTTGGTGATATTAACCCTTATATTTTTATAGTCCAGTTTTGCTAACATTTCTCACATACATTTTATGTTGGAAAAATTTGAATGAGAAATTGGTTTTTTAATTGAATGTATTTTTGTCATGCCAAACAGAACCTTCATCGATTGGATATGACTGTTGACGAATAGTTACCTTTCAAAATGTTGTGACTGTTGATGAACAGTTTCCTACAACCGATATATATATATGGGTCTTGTTCATTCATTTTAATATAGCATATAGAATATCCAAAAAAATTCTCTCTCTCTCTCTCTCTCTCTCTCTCTCTCTGTGCATATTAGAATTAAGTATGTTCAAGGATTATACATATAATTGCGTTCGCTGGATTTTGCATATTGGAGTGTAACTTATACAGAATTGTAAATCCGTTCAATCTTGAGAGACGAATGTTCATCAATCTTGTGCACCGAAAGGCAGCAAATTTGTCTTAAGATTGTTATAAAAAAAATGTTGGGATGTATAAATCTGAAATCTAAAATACTTACTGATTGGGAGAATACTTACGGATTGGAATTTTTTTTCCAAAAACTCCAAACCGAAGGGTCACTATTTGGCAATACTTTCCTTTTCACACACATGCAGATGTATACGTAATACAGTAATACAGAGTGTATGCATATATATACATATGTTTCCGAAACAGTTGGCACCTTTTCATTTTACTTCAAACGGTGCTTTAGGCATTCGTAATTTACTATTTCAAATTTGTGATTTATAAGAGATACATATGGAATATGTTTACAATATGAACAATCAGTAATTTGGTTTTCTAGAATTATACCACTCTTCGTGAACTATTGTATGTAGTTTATTCTTTGTTTCGTAATTTCCCGTACACTGGTTTGAACAAACGTGTACATACGTGTATTGAGTAGTCACTTGGTTTATGGGTCTAACTCTTGTACAGTCAAATTGCACATACGTGTTAGTAAATTAGTTTGTAAAACAGAGAGGATTCTTAATCTGTAAGCGCTTTGACAACCTTGTGACATGTTTGTTTAAGCGATGTATTGAACATATGTGTGTCTTTTCAATTTTTTTGGTTTTAGTATAATTTTGGAATTGTGGACCGTTAATTTTCTAGAACTTTAATCATATTGCATCCGTGTGAGTTAATCACTGCTGGTTCGTACTATGCTGTTGAATCTGTTCCTATTTGGATTTATGATCCACTTTTCTCAATTAGATTTACAATTTTACATCTGTTATACCTCAGTTTTAATTATTGTGACTGTTCGTGAAGTTGTAAACACAAGTACACCTTCTGTGATGCTCAAATGTGCTCGTAACCCAATTAACTACCGAGAGAAAAACCAAAAAAAATTTCATGGTATTAAGGGTGTGGATTTGTTTTGACAAAACTGATATGAATTATTTCTTGACCACATTAATTAAAAATGATCTTTTAAGTGATGTATCGCATAAAATATGAAGGTTGATTCATGATAAAGTAAAACCATGTGATCTTTGATGTTTTTTCAAATATGAGGTTGCGTTAAAATGCTCGTGTTAACATGTGATTACCGATACTTTTAAGTGATGTATCACATAAAATATGAAGGTTGATTCATGATAAAGTAAAATCTTGTGATCTTTGATGTTTTTTTCAAATATGAGGTAGTGTTAAAATGCTCATGTTAACACATGATTACCGATACTTATAAATGTGGGGGATAGATACGTGTTGAAAATAAATGAATAGTTAGTTTTTTTTTTCTTCATTATATTTTTGCAAGTATGGTAATTAATTTTGATCAGTACGTGATGTGGATTTAGAGAATTACACATAATTTAATTATAAAAATGATGGCCTTGGATCTAGTCCAAGATGATTAAATGTGGCAACCTTAGGTATTAGTCAAGAATGACTAACGGGTAGCCATAGGCATTGTGACTTAAAACAAATGACTTTGAGATTAGCAACATCAAACTTATTAGTGTGTGACAGAAATTCAATCAAGGAATAATCAATAGAGTTTATTGTTCCTAAAGAAAAGATGAATGGTGTCAACTTGGTAAATCGATTTATGGTTTATAGTAAGCACTGAAGTAATAAGATAAGAAATTCGACAACGCCAAACTATCAAATAATATAATCTTGTCTGTGCCTAACGCACGAAGACAAGATATGTATGTTGTAGTTTTCCTCTATATGAGTATCATGTTAAGTATCAATAATGACATAATTAGGACTATCAAGGAAATGTTAAGTAGTAAAAGTTTGACATGGAAATTTAGGTGTTGCAAATGTGACACTAGTTAGTCTGATGGACAAGTATGATCATAGTCCAATGAGAACACATATAAATGTCTAAAGGTACTAGTAGTAAAATACCTCTATATGAATGTTAAATTGGCAGCCTAATGCATGTCGTGACTGGCACTAGACCAGAAATAGCGTACTCAATCAGTAAACTGAGTAAATATATAAGTAATCAAAGTGTAGATTACTAAAAGGCATAATCAGAGTACTTAGATACGTGAGGTATGCCCTAAACTATACATTGCACTGCATATATAAGATATCCAACTATACTTGAAGGGTATAGATCCGTATTGGATATCTGTTTGAAAAGACTGAAAATCCACAAATGGATGTCTTTACACTTAGTGTAGTTGTGCCTTGAAAATCCTCTAAATAGTTTGCATTACCTTATCAACAATGGAATCTGAATATACTGTTTTAGATAAAGCATGAGAGGAAGCAAATTGGCTTTGCCTTTTCTTAGAGGATATTCCAAGTTGGACAAAATTTGTGTCAAGAATTTGAGCATTGAGGTACCAATCGACAATTGGAAAGGCACATAATAGTATGGTAAGTCTTGACTTATAGTCAAAGACATAATACCATAGAATAATTGCTCATAAATGGAGTTACATCCATTGACTATGTAAAGTCAAAGGATAACATAGCAAATCCATTTATAAAAGGCCTAACACGAGAGCAAGTAGAAAGTTCATCAAGGGGAATGGGATTAAAGCCTATGCACTAACCAAGAGTCGTCATAGTGGAAACCCAACCTACCTGACTAGAGACCCCAAGATCTAGGTTCAATGGGAAAACTAAATTATGTAGTACTCGGTATACACTGAGAAGAATTATATCTTCCTCCTCCCATTTCAAAGATGAGTCAGTGTCAATCTGTCGTGAGTAACAAGATAAGATACACTTTTAATGGTTTTTATACCTTGGAAAATGTACAAGTGGAGTATTGCAGGATACTCTTTATAGAAACCACCTACGTGAGTAAGAAGGGGCCACTTTTATGAGAAATTGAAGGCTGAATTCTCTAAAAGACTTACGAAAACAAGAGGTGTTCAAGGCCAAAATGAACATAAACGTGAGAACCAAATATGTAAGAAGAAGGCTGTGTGTATTCTATTGTCTAGGTTTACACAAATGGCTGAGAGTTCAAAGACAATCTAGTCTACTCACCGACTAGTAAATCTGATAGTTTTATCACTAGGGCAAGCTCAAGGCCACTAGGCTACTTAGTCTGAAGTAGCACTTCTTCGTCAACAGTCGAACTAGTGTCTGCATTTTCATTTGCATGTTGTATAGACAATTTATCATTCATGTGGGGGATTGTTGGAAAAAATTTGAATGAGAACTTGGTTTTTTAATTGAATGGATTTTTGTCATGCCAAACAGACCCTTAGTCGAATAGATATGACTGCTGACGAAGAACTTCCTTTTGAAAGGTTACTGTTGACGAACAATTTCCTACAACCTATATATAAATATGGGTCTTGTTCATTCATTTTAATATAGAATATAGAATATCCGAAAATTCTCTCTCTCTCTCTCTCTCTATCTCTCTCTCTCTCTCTCTCTCTCTCTCTCTCTCTCTACATATTAGAATTAAGTATGTTCGAGAATTATACATATAATTGCGTTCGCTGGGTTCTGCATATTGGAGTGCAACTTATACAGAACTATAAATCCGTTCTATCTTGGGAGACGATTGTTCATCAATCCTGTGCACCGAGAGGGAGCAAATACGTCTTAAGGAATCAGTGTTGACACTGGGCTCGAATTCTTTCTGAAATTTGTTCTGTATTTATTTTCATCTCCAATCAGTAAGTACTTTAGATTTCATATTTATACATCCCAACATATTTTTTTATAACATTTTAAGCTATAATAGGGAGCAGTTTGGGGAACACACCCCCCCCCCCCCCCCCCCCTCCCCCCCCCCCCCCCCAAATGAAAAATTAACTCCTTATTCACTCAATTAGCCTCAAGTATTTAAATCGTTATGAACATATAAAGGATTCTTTGTTTTATAAGTTAAACTAGTAAAAAAATGAAATTAAACATACAACACACTTTTCTTTTCTTTTTTTGAAAAATTTAGAGAGAGATTCGTCTCTCTTTGTATAATTATCTTTTACCTAAACTCACTATATGTGAAAGCACAGAGAAATCGGACATTATAATATTTCTACCAAAAATATTCGACATATTGGAACACCTATACAATTGTGTGCCCCTGAGGTCAAAGGATGCGCCCAACCAGGCCCAGCCTTGGCGGGGCGGGCGGCCGCCTAAGACCCCCAAATTTTGTCTAATTCTTTCTCTTGCAAAGGGTCCCGAGAAACATTGAGGAGGGCCTAAAATAAAAATGTAATAAGCAATATGATGTGGCTGGAAATCGGTGCTCTGATTTGATCTAATGTTTTAAGATGAAGTAGATATTGACAATGTTAGGAGAGGAGAGAGAAACAGAGATATAGAAACGATTTGTGTGTGGCTCAACGCTGTTAATGAAGCGGCGTACATCTACCCTGTGGAGTGTGTGATGTGCTTCCACTATATAGATAATTGTTTACAGAGTATAGCGTAGGAGACCTTGATGATCCAACAATGAGACTGGAACTAACAAAGGTACCACCGCATGCTCCTGCTTCGAAAGACTTCTTATCTGGAGGAGAGAGTGTAATCCCCTCTCTCGGTATCCAAGACCCCCTTTTATACCACAAAGGGGACCTTTTCAAATTAGGTAACCTAAGAGGATCAGGGGATTGGATTGTGTTGATCATATCTTGGTAACCTTAGATAAGGGAAGCATAAATCATGGACCAATTTTACGCTCCCCATAATCTTATCAGGTTGTCTGTCAGGCTGGAGTGAGAGTTTTCAGCTAGCATGGGCTCTATCACAGATTTCCTGACCTCTGGGCCAATCAGGTTGGGTGGTTGGGTAGGACCAACTTCACGGACCTATCACAATATGTAGATGCAATTGTATTCGAACGATTGAAAAAAATATATATACATAATATACTATAGTCAATGATTCAAGGTGAAAAGTGCATGTTCATAGCGTATTACATGGTCTTTTATGCATACTTTTATCCCCAAAATCCCTACATTTAGGTGCATTCTAATAACAATATTCTTTTTATTGTGTTAATGCTAAAAAGTATGTTTATGTGTTATTTTAAAGGTATTAGAATGTAAATCAATGAAGTGAATTTAAAGAAAAGTGATTCTGGTGAAGAGAACAACGGAAGCAGCTGAGAAAACGCCAATTTTGACAATGAAGACTTCAGATTTGGAATATTTTTCCAGAGATATGAAATGTAGATCTTTGAGTTACGTTCGCGTGGCCGCAAACGAGAGGTCAATCCAAGGTCTGAGTAAAACGTTATGGCCATTCTCCCATCAGTACGCAGAGCTGTCAAAATCAGAGAGTTCAATCGATTGAGCAGAGTTCAATCGATTGAGACTTTGATCGATCGAACTAAGCTCGATCGACTAAGCTCGATCGATCGAACTTTATTTTCATCCAAAAGTTGCGTAAACTCTGCAGGAACCCTATAAATAAGTCATTTTGACGCCAGGCGAAGGGAGGATGCTCCAGAATGCGAAAAATAGCAATTTAGGGTAGTTTTAGGGTTAGATTAGGAGTAGATTAGGTTAGATTATTATTTTTCTTCCACTTTTTCATTATTATACTGAAGATTATTGAAGATTCAAGTTATTTACAAGTTATTTTCATGTTTATTCCAGGTTTTCCTTTCCTTTATCTTATTTGATTGTTAATGAATCTAGTAGTTATGATTGTTTTGTTTTACTGTTTCTGTACTGTACTAGTTTTATTATGTTTTCGTAGTTTAGACGTTGGTAATATGTGATGAAACATTGATTCTCAACCTCTGCCATGCAATCTTTAGAACCCTTGGGCTCGATCGATCGAAGGTATTTCGATCGATCGAAACAGGGCTATAGTCAAGCGATCGAAGGCATTTCGATCGATTGAAAGATGATGCTGTCCGATCGATCGAGAGCACTTCGATCGATCGAACCTGCAGAATCTTGAGATGATTCTTTTAAGTATTCCATGACTTTCTTTTTTAGAAATATGTTATCAAATTGTCCCAATAAGCTCAGTTTGTCAAAACAGTTTTTAGAACTTAAAGCCTTAAGGCTATTTTCTTCAATGACTTTTGAAAACCACTTTGAATGCTAACACCATTTAGAGTGCAAGTAATAACCATTGTTTTAAACCGTCTTCTAAGTATTTTAACTCACTTGTGATGATATATTCCCGGTCATGAAAGGGATATTGATTCTTTATCTTTAGAAAAATAAGGAATGCTGAAAAGGAATGAACTCCATAGAACATTAATGAGTATGCAATGTAGATTGTTAGGATCAATGTGGATTCACATATTTCCAACACCCTTAGTTTATCTGTTTAATTAGTTATGTTTCTATAAGCTTTAGTTTATTATTTAGTTTAAGTTAATTAATTAGGATTCGTAGAACCTCCACTTCTATATTCTTATTTTCTTTTCTTTTGCTTTAAGTTGTAACTTAGTAGATATTCTTCCTATTCCTTCTCTGTGGGATCGATCTGGACTTATCCAGTATTACTTGCACGATCACCTACACTTGGGTGTTGCACAAGAGCGCACAACTATTTAGTCGTGTCAAGTTTTTGGCGCCGTTGCTGGGGAAGGCAACTAGGTTAGGATTTTACTAAGTTATTTCCAATTTTTCTTACTCTGAAAAAAAAAAAAAAAAAAAAAAAAAAAAAAAAAAAAAAGAGGACTTTTGGACTTTTTTCTCTCACAAGAAAAAAAAATTAATTAAAATTCTATCGTTTAAATATTTTGGGCAAACATGTCTTATTCATATTACCCTCCGTATAACACAAACACACTTGAAAATCAATATAATTATCCCCCAAGTTGGCAAGCACCCACTTATGACACGCAATATCAAACCGAGTGCTACCAACCACCACAATGGGAGAACAATAGTGGTAATCTCCCATATTATCAAACATACCAAGAACCTCCACATGGAGAGTTCTATCAATCGCAATGGGGATATAACCAAGATAATAATGTAGGATATGATAGTAGTTCCCACGATTATTAAATGCACCAAGACTTTTCTTCTGAGGAGTCTTGCACACAAACACAATGGGAAGGGGACTATTACAAACAACAATGGGGCGAAACTTCATATAGTAATAATGAGGAAAATAACCAAGTTGAGGATAATGGTATGTTAAAATTACTACTTAGTGAAATGAAAAGGCTAGATCATGCACTAGATAAATTAGAAACTAGATATCAACAAGCATATGCTAGCCAACCTTTAAATGACTATACCAGTCCTTCAACACTACAACCTAAATTTCAAGACACTAATAATGGAATGGAATTGGAGGACAATGATAGGTTTATACCGAATGAGTTTAACTCACTCGAGAAAGTCATACTCCAACAAGAACTCCAAAACTAAACCATTGAGCATGAAGTTGTAGAACCATTTTCTCTTCAATATACACCCCCAGACATCAACTCCTTCACTGCCTAGATAAAGTTGCACAATTCCTTTGTCTAGAGAACCGCAATAGATGACATATATATAGTGAGGAGAGTTACACGGATGAGAATGAGGTTTTTACAGATAATGAGAGTTTAGGTGACTGCACACAATTAGGAAAGGATGAGTCCCCTTTTGACTCTACCCTTACCTTTGATAGTGACCCTAGGGAGGACGTTATTGAAAATTCTAAATCCGATTTAGATTCATACGATAATCATGAACCCTCACCTCTTTCGGCCGAAGAGGTGGTCTCACCAAGTTTCCCATCACTTATCCTCTCTATTAATCAAAACTCTCATCCCAAGCTTGAAAGTCATATATACCCCACTAATGAAAAAAAAGAATGTGTTGTGGAAGAAGATGGTAAGGATTCTATCACATGCACTGCTCAAAATTTTATTTTTCAAAATTCTTTGAGAGAAAACTTAGAAACTATTTGGCCCACAATAGAAGATCTTAAACTTCAACAAGAAACTAGTAATCTGCTAGACTCCTTGACCTTCTTAAGTAATACTGACATTGAGGCCCAAATAGATAGCTTCATCCAAGTCCAGTCCAAATCAATGTACATAGAACAGAAATCCAATTCCTATGATCACATCTCCATAGAGTCTGTTCTAGAATGAGAGGAGGGTAGTAAAGCTTCATTAGAACATCACTTAGACCCTGCCCCTTTTATTGAACCATGGCCTCCGCCTGTTTTTGATAATAAAAAATAGAGGCTGTTATAGAAAATACTGTTAAATAGAGAGGATTAGAGAATACAAATTGTATTGTATTGATGATATATGACTATAAAATAGAGAGCCTCTTTATATAGGCTAGACAACAAAGTAAGAAAAGGAAAGAGATAGTACATCCTAGGGTAGTACAATAGTACAATGTAGTACACAGAGAATCTAGACTAAATCAAGTATATTATTCTAACATCCCCCCTCAAACTTAAGGTGGTAAGATTGAAACTAACTTGAGTTTGGAAACTAAATCCTGAAGACGACCAGGAGGGTGAGCCTTAGTGAAGATGTCAGCAGTCTGATCGACGGAGGAAACAGGGTCAAGACAAATGGTGCCTTGAGTGAGATGATGTCGCACAAAGTGGCAATCAAGCTCAATATGTTTCGTGCGCTCGTGAAAGACATCATTACGAGCAATCGGAATAGCACTCTGATTGTCGCAGGAAATACTAGTTGCAGTGGAGTGGGTAACTCCCATGTCTTCTAGTAACCATCTGAGCCAAAGGAGTTCCTGAGTGGCATCGGCTAGAGCACGATATTCTGCTTCTGTACTTGACCGAGCAATAACAGTTTGCTTTTTACTACGCCAAGAGATAAGTGAATTACCAAGAAAGAAACAGTACCCAGTAGTGGAACGTCGATCAGTGGGATCTCCTGCCCAATCGGCATTTGAATATCCACAAAGATCAAGTATAGAGTGGGCAGAGAAATATAGACTGTGAAACATGGTGCCCTTGATGTAGAAAAGAATACGAAGTACAGCTGCATAATGAGTTGATCTGGGAGCTGCAAGAAACTGGCTAACAATATGAACTGCATATGCAATATCAGGCCGGGTGACTGTGAGATAGACAAGACTCCCAACCAACTGACGATACAAAGTGGGATCTTCTAGAAGAGTACCATCCATTGGTGTAAGCTTAGAATTGAGTTCGAGAGGAGTAGGACTGGTTTTGTTGTCGGTCAATCCTATACGGGCGATAAGATCAGAAGAATACTTTGCTTGAGAAAGGGAGTATCCGTCTGAGTTGGATGTAATCTCCAGGCCTAAGAAATAACTAAGTTTTCCAAGATCCTTCATTTCAACACGCTGACTAAGATAGGACTTGAGATCAGAGATGCCGGACAAGTCATCCCCTGTGATGATCATGTCATCTACATATAGAAGTAGAAGAATTGTACCTTGATCTGTCTTACGAATGAAGAGAGCAGAGTCATGAGAACTTGAAGTGAAACCAAAACCTTCAATGATGGTGCTAAATTTGGCAAACCATGCTCTGGGAGCTTGTTTAAGGCCATAGAGAGCCCGACGAAGCTTGTAGACCTCATTAGAAGGATGCTGATAACCAGGTGGAGGACGCATATAAACTTCTTCAGTGAGATCACCATTAAGGAATGCATTTTTGACATCCATCTGAAATAATTCCCAACGGCGAATTGCAGCAACAGCAATTAGGCTTCGGACTGAAGTAAGACGAGTAACTGGTGTGAATGTCTCCTCATAGTCAATCCCATACTCCTGTGTAAAACCCCTGGCAACTAGACGGGCCTTGTAACGATCGATGGACCCATCAGAATGTGTTTTAATTTTATAGACCCATTTGTACCCCATTACATTCTTTCCATCGGGTAGATCAACTAAGTCCCATGTGTGATTCTGTTCTAGTGCCTGTAGTTCATCATCCATTGCTTTCTGCCAAAGAGGGTTAGATCTTGCCTCATGGTAGGACTGAGGCTCATGCTGAGAAAGAATGGTGGAAAGAACAACATAATCACGAAGACGAGTAGGTTGAGTTTTTACCCGATCACTGCGTCTAGGAAGGGAATCAGATGTTGGTGTAGACCCGTCAGACAAAAAGGCAGCTCAGGAGGGACCACAGTGGACGACTCAGATAACTCATCAGTACATGTAGGAGGTGGAATTGAAGGTGTATCTTGTGATAGAGGAACATGAGGAGTATCATTAGGTGTGGCTGTATCGAATGTCTCAGGAAATAACTCAACCGAGGGATTGGTAAAGAAGTAAGGAGTATTGGAAGGGGCAAGGTAAAATTGAGACATTGACGAAAACATCTTGTGTTCCGAGAAAACAACATGGCGAGACACACGAAGACGTTTAGAAATAAGATCCCAACATCGATAGCCTTTGTGTTCAATACCATAACCCAAGAAACAACATAACCGAGATCGTGATTCAAGTTTGGTATGTTCATGCGGTTGGAGTACGACAAAGCAAGCATACCCAAAAATCTTAAGAGTATTGTAGTCAGGGTCATGACCATGAAGACGCTCATAAGGTGATTGGTTGTTGATCACAGGGGAAGGGACACGATTCATGGTGTAAATTGCTGTGAGAGCAGCTTCACCCCAAAATCATTCAGGACATGATGCAGATACAAGGAGGGCACGGACAGTGTTGAGTATATGTCTGTGTTTACGTTCAGCACGCCCGTTTTGTTGGGATGTACCAGGACAGGAACGATGAGGTAGTGTACCATTTTGGTGAAGGAATTGGAGAACACTAGAATCTGTGTATTCTGCAGCATTGTTTGCACGAAATACTTTTATATGACGGGAAAATTGGGTTTTGACCATATTAGCAAAATTGAAGTATAATTGAGGTAATTCAGACCGATTATTCATGAGATATAACCAGGTGTACCTAGAATAATCATCAACAAAAATGATATAATACCTTGCTCCCCCCATAGTGGAAGTGGGAGAAGGTCCCCAAACATCATAATGTATCAAATAGAACGGTGCAGATGAAATAGAGTTACTTTTATTAAAAGGCAATGTCGTTTGTTTAGCAAGTTGGCAAGAAAGACAATCAAAATGCTCATTATTGATGGATCCTAATTGACCCCTAGATACTAGAATTTGTAGACGACTAGTAGAAGCATGTCCCAAGCGGTTGTGCCAGGTGCTGAGAGATGGAGTGGATGTGACAGAGGCTGCAGTTTGAGTGGTTAACGAAAAATGAGGCGGTATGTGAAGATTGATGAGCTCAAAGAGTCGTCCAACTTTACGGCCTATCCCAAGAGTTTGTCCCGTCTTTGGATCCTGCACACAACAACCAGAGGAAGAAAAAACAACAGTGAGACCAGATTCACAAAGTTGACCAACAGATATGAGATTCAAGGTAAGTTTAGGAATGAAATAGGTATCTGGAAGGGTTGTGTGAGAAGTTGAAATGCTACCGACATGATTCACAGACATGTGGGAACCATCAGTAGTGTGAATAGTTGGTGTTTGATGGGCTAAATGTTTAGTTGAGAAAATGGTGTGATCAGAGGTCATGTGATTACAACAGGCAGAGTCAAAGAACCAGGAAGAATTACCTGAGGTGACAGACATAGCAGTAGAGGGTGTATTACCAGAGTGGGCAAGAACTTGTTTGAGGAGATCCTCGAGATGAGCAACAGAGAAACCTTCTTCGATAGGTGCAGCGGATGATGGACTTTCGGCAGTTGTAGCAGCAGATTTGGATGGACCTCTATGGGACGTAGTGCTAGATTTGGAAAAGCCTCCTCGGGACATGTTGTTGTTGGAATTTCTGTTGGGATTCCTGAAACAGTCACTTTAAAAGTGACTCGGGCCTAGTTTTTTGCAGTACTTACAAACACGAGTGGGACAATTCAAGAGAATATATCCAGGCAGCTTACAATAGTTGCATTGTTGTTCAGAAGAGACAGGCTGGTTATTTTTTAAATGAGAGAGAGATCCTTTGTGAACAGCAAGAACCGTGTCAGTAGAAGGAGACTTGCGAGTGGCAAGACGGGTTTCCTCAGAGAGAAGCTCAGAGACAGCTTGTTCCAAGGTGGGTAGAGGGCTACGGTGAAGTAGAGAGGCACGGACATGCTCAAAGTCATCTCTGAGGGCCATCAAGAAAAGTATCAGACGTTGTTTATCCCTGTATTAGTAGAATCTTTCTACATCAGAGGAATTGGCCCATGTGGGCTCAGATGGAGTTAGTTTATCCCAGATGTAGTACATATCCGAGAGAAAATTATTGATGGATTGTCCAGGTTGTTGGCGCATGCGATGAAGATTGCTAAGAAGTTGATACTGATGAGCCAGATCAGCAGTGGTATAACGGTGCTCCAAGAAATCCCAGACAGATTTGGCCATAGAAAATCTACCAAACTGGTGGTGGATAGAACTGATAGATGTATTCCGAAACCAGGTAATGATTTGATGATTTTTGCTCTCCCAATCTTCTAGTCGTTCCAGATATGTAGCTTCTGATTCATCTTTTATTGGCTTAGGTTCAGAGATATCACCAGTTACATAACGCCAAAGTTTTCGGCCTTTTAGGAAACTGGACATGGCTTGGGCCCAAAGACTAAAATTTGGGCCATCAAGGGTAGTTCCAATAGGGTGAGAGGTGTCCATGCGGTCCATAGAGTAAAGGGTTGATGGATTGGACCGGGTAAAGGGGTTGAATAAACCGGGTAGGGTCTGAGTTTAGAATAAAATGGGTCGGGTTTAGGGTTATAAAACGTTGGGCGGCGGATTTGATGATAGAGTTCGGTGGGTTGGCAGTAGGGTTCTTGGTCTTGATGATGGAATTCGGTGGAGGCAGGGTGAGATTGTGTTAGTTGGATTGGATATGATGATTGGGTTGATGATGGAGGTCGGTGTGGCAGTACGAGGGTTGGTGATGGAGATGAATATGCTGTGGGAGGCTGTGGGTACGCTAGTAGGCTAGTAGCAGTGGTGAGTGGTGACTAATGGTTTGACTTGAGTGGAGGCGATAGGATCGACTAATGGTGGGATCGGCTAATGATGCAACGGCTTGAGATGAATGATGCAGCGGCTTGGGTTGATGATGATAATGATGTTTTGGCTTGGGTTGATGATGATAGTGAAGATTTTGATGGGTCAGAATGTTTGGGAGTGACGTGTGATGATATGGCAAAAAAATATGGTGTGTAATGATGAGTCAATGGTGATTAGAAAGTTATGGTGAGATCTGGTATGGGTCGTGTGACAGGTGTTGGGAAGAAGGTCACCAGGATGATGGTTCTAATACCATGTTAAATAGAGAGGATTAGAGAATACAAATTGTATTGTATTGATGATATATGACTATACAATAGAGAGCCTCTTTATATAGGCTAGACAACAAAGTAAGAAAAGGAAAGAGATAGTACATCCTAGGGTAGTACAATAGTACAATGTAGTACACAGAGAATCTAGACTAAATCAAGTATATTATTCTAACAAATACGAACACCAAAGATCTTTCCTTGAGTATAATTCCTAAAAAGTGTGGTATTCCTCTTATAATTGTCTCCAATAACTTTGGAAGCCATTGGTTTTGCATCATCTCCTCTGACCTCGAGCCTGACATTAGTTGGGGGAGTTGCATTTTTATGAGGATCCCAACATTCTTCTCACTGTTAAATTATTTTATTGGGAGGATCCTCAAAAATTTCGATTAATACTATATGATAAAAATCTTGATTATCCGAATTTATTTACTGAGTAGTTGTAGTATATTCTCTATTTTTCCTTGTTGCTACTAATGATTTTGCAGGTCACTTGAAAAAAAGATCTAGATTATTAACGCATCGAGGTAACATCCTTCCTTCTCTCGCTTTACTTTACATGTCCATATGCTTAGTTTAGAACATTGAGGACAATGTTTAGTTTTAGTTGGGGGGGGGGGGGGAGTGAGTCATTGCATGCCTCGGATCTTTCTTTTTATGCGTTCGTGTCAATACACCTGCTTAGCAGCAACTCAAACTCAGTAAATTAAAATTGTCAAAAATTTTAAAATTTTTAATTTTATTTTTAAAGATAATAAAATGGTTCTTGTATTTCTCTCTTAGTTAATGTAGTTAGTTATGATGCATTAGTGTTATTTTATGTATGTTATTAGTATGTAATACACTATGATAGTTTGTTTACTATCTTAGTTATAGTATATTTTATGCCTTTTAATCATCAAACAACTTTGAGCACGTTGTGACAACCTTATACTTAGCTAAAATGGATTAGTAAGCATAGCTTAGGTGTCTTGAGAGACTGTAGTGGAGACTAATAACCTAAGTGAGCTTTTGTGCCATTCTTTTATTTTTGAGGGTTTTATAAAATTACTCTTACTTTTTGAAAAGCGTATTAATTCGTTGAAAGTCTCAATTTTCTTCATTTTGACTGATCGCTAGAAGAGAACGTTCAGGATTTACCAAACTTTAGAGCTCTTGAATTTACTTAAATGTATTATCCTATTAACTTAGAAGATGATTTAGGCCATCTTTTGACCATACATGCATAATACAGCTTTGGTTTACCTCTATGATATTCCTTTACTTCACCCTTTGAACCTTACCATTTTTTCCTTGTCTTCACAATCCTAAAGTCTATACCTAACTCCAAATTAGGAGTTTAAGTCTCAGTTCTTTATTTAGGAGTGATTGGGATGTGTTGCATTGACAAGAAATTTGTTAGTATGAATAAGGGAAAATTGGCAAAAAGAAAAAAAGAAAAAGAAAAAGAAAAGCATGAAAAGAAAAAAAAAAAAAAAAAAGTGTCAATGGTTGTTTCAAAAGAAATAAAATAATAATAAAAAGAAGAGTGTGAAAAAAAAAAAAAGAAGAAGAAGAAGAAGAGAGAGATTGGAGATGTGGGGGAAGTTTAAAAAGTTGTAGTAGACATTCCAATCACATCCTTTAACCTAATTGAAAATCATGAAACTCTTTCTTCTTTCACTTAACACCTCTTTTTCAAAGTATTGATGATTTTAAGTAAATTGGATTACAAGTTAAGGTAAAGAGAGAGTTCTCCACGGTATCTCGCTCTTCTAGTGAAAAGTATCCTGTCATGAGACTTTGCGCACTAAAATGCCCGTTTTTTAATTTAGATATGAGAAGCATTAGATTCCATTTACATTTACTCTTTATAGCTTCCATATCATGAGTGATAATTATTACACCTAATTCGGAGTGATTTCATCTTGAGAGTGTAATCCTGGTGAGAGTTGAGTCAAAATGAACGTCTTGATAGTATCTTAGGTTATGCAAGCTTTGAAATTGAAGTTTTGTATTTTGGTTATCCATTCACACACATATTTGAAGATTAATAGGTATGGAACATTCTAATGACTTTGATAGTAGATTAACTGTAATGTGTGTGTTGCATTGCTATGGCATACTAGAGAGTTTCATGAGATTGTTGAGCTTAACTATATTGCTAAATGAGAGGAAAATATTTCTTGAAAATATTTAAATGAGAAACATTACCATAAACATGAATTTTGTGGGTAGATTCACTGCAAACCCTCACGAGACAACACTCGTCCACTAGGGGGAACCTAGGGGTTTAAAGGCTTGTTGCATACGCTAAATGCAATCGCGATTCCTGCGAAAGTGATTTAAGATTTTTACTTTATTTTGTTTTCAATTCTTAGAGTGTAAATAACATTGCAGTAGTTCGATTCATTGCTAGTGACTAGCAACGAGCTAGTTGGGGGTGTGATTCAAGGTGAAAAGTGCATGTTCATAGCGTATTACATGGTCTTTTATGCATACTTTTATCCCCAAAGTCCCTACATTTACGTGCATTCTAATAACAATATTCTTTTTATTGTTTTAATGCTAAAAAGTATGTTTATGCGTTATTTTGTAGGTATTAGAATGTAAATCAATGAAGTGAAGCTGAAGAAAAGTGATTCTAGTGAAGAGAACAACGGAAGCAGCTAAGAAAACGCCACTTTTGACAATGAAGACTTCAGATTTAGAATATTTTCCCGAATATATGAAATGTAGATCTTTGAGTTACGGTCGCGTGGCCGTAAACGGGAGGTCAATCCGAGGTCCGAGTAAAAAGTTATGGCCATTCTCCCATCGGTGCGCAGAGCTGTCAAAATCAGAGAGTTCAATCGCTTGAGACTTCGATCGATCGAACTAAGCTCGATCAATCGAACTTTATTTTCATCCAAAAGTTGCATAAACTCTGGAGGAACCCTATAAATAAGTCGTTTTGACGCCAGTCGAAGGGAGTACGCTCCAGAACGCGAAAAACAGCAGTTTAGGGTTGTTTTAGGGTTAGATTAGGAGTAGATTAGGTTAGATTCTTATTTTTCTTCCACTTTTTCATTATTATACTGAAGATTATTGAAGATTCAAGTTATTTACAAGTTATTTTTAGATTTATTCCAGATTTTCCTTTCCTTTATCTTATTTGATTGTTAATGAATCTAGTAGTTATGATTGTTTTGTTTTACTGTTTCTGTACTGTACTAGTTTTATTATGTTTCTGTAGTTTAGACGTTGGTAATATGTGATGAAACATTGACTCTCAACCTCTTCCATGCAATCTTTAGAACCCTTGGGCTCGATCGATCGAAGGTATTTCGATCGATCGAACCAGGGTCATAGTCAAGCAATCGAAGGCATTTCGATCGATTGAAGGATGATGCTGTCCGATCGATCGAGAGCACTTCGATCGATCGAACCTGCAGAATCTTGAGATGATTCTTTTAAGTATTCCATAACTTTCTGTTTTAGAAATATGTTATCAAATTGTACCAATAAGCTCAGTTTGTCAAAACAGTTTTTAGAACTTAAAGCCTTGAAGCTATTTTCTTCAATGACTTTTGAAAACCACTTTGAATGCTAACACCATTTAGAGTGCAAGTAATAACCATTGTTTTAAACCGTCTTCTAAGTACTTTAACTCACTTGTGATGATATAGTCCCGGTCATGAAAGGGATATTGATTCTTTATCTTTAGAAAAATACGGAATGCTGAAAAGGAATGAACTCCATAGAACATTAATGAGTATGCAATGTAGATGGTTAGGATCAATGTGGATTCACGTATTTCCAACACCGTTAGTTTATCTGTTTAATTAGTTATGTTTCTATAAGCTTTAGTTTATTATTTAGTTTAAGTTAATTAATTAGGATTCGTAGAACCTCCACTTCTATATTCTTATTTTCTTTTCTTTTGCCTTAGGTTGTAACTTAGTAGATATCCTTCCTATTCCTTCCCTGTGGAATCGACCTCAACTTATCCAGTATTACTTGCACGATCACCTGCACTTGGGTGTTGCACAAGAGCGCACAACTATTTAGTCGTGTCAGTCAATCCAACATTTTTATTCCTCACTTTCCAATTTAATCAAATCCAAATTGTGTAGCTTTATAATTTATATTAAGCGATCAACCCTTATTGTTGAATATAAAAGTCATATTTATAGAATATCAAAGTGAGAATATGACGCATGTAGCATCACAAAGGGGTTCAGGAAGAAAACAATCATAATTCACTATAATTGGTAGTGGGATGCCCAAACACATGTGGTAGTAGGACCACTTCAATATCTTGGAATCAAAATCACATGGGTCTACTACCACAAGTGTTTGAGAACCATTTGGGCTATAAAATTTAGGAAGCATGGTATTATTCATTCACTGTATGCAATGAGCATAGCAAGCACTAATCATCAAAACTCTCAAAATAACCAAAAAGAATTTACATATTATAGAAAATCCATCCTGTAAATATATATAAGTAGATGCAAAATTTTCTGTCTTAGAGGCGCTAACCCCAAACTCCATAGAGTTACACTCCAACACTGATTGGGGCCGTCTTTAAATGATCCCCTATAACCTCAAATTGTCAGGGCCGGCCTGCGCCAACCATAAATATGCAAGCGATATTAAGTATGATTGACAATAACCTTTAATACGTATATATTGTATATGTATAGGCTTAACATGTACTCAACTAGTTAAAAAAATAGGGAAAATTGGTGAAAAGGGTATTAAAAGGAGTTTTATTGGAATTAAAGACAATTTAAAATACACATTGGACTGCCAGAAAAAGACAAAAGAAATAAATTAAAAAAAACCGCATCTACCCTTGCGCCACATGCGCACATGCGCAGGATTCGCGCCTCCCCAGGCGCGCCTCAACGCCTCACGCGCATGGCTTCCCCAAAAGACTGCTTGTACCATGTGAGTTTTGTACCATATACTTGTCAATTTCGAAAAAAAGATTTTAAACTTTAAACCTCCATAACTTTTGTTCTACAACTCCATTTTTTGTAAATTTTATACCGTTGGAATCGTGTCGACGAGATCTACAAAACTAGTACCATTGTTGATATGTTTTGAGCAAAAAAAAAATTTAATTTTTACATATATGAATAATAAGTGAAATTAAGTGAAATTTCACTGAATTTATAAAATGTTAAATGAAATTTCACTTATTATGTCCCGCTTTTCACTGCATATTATGTCAAATTTCCTAACTTTGAATTTATGCGCACAATAGAGAAATATTATGTCCAACTTCCTAACTTCAAATTAAAGTATTTAATTTGCCCCTTTTTAAATTAAGAAATCTTACAATAGAGAAAATTCCAACCTCCATAAATATTAAGTGAAATTTCACTTAATATTTCATGTACTTAGTGAAATTTCATTTATTAAGTGAAATTTCACTTATTATTCATATATGTAAAATTTTGAATTTTTTTTTGCTCAAAACATATCAACAATGGTACTAGTTTTGTAGATCTCGTTGACACGATTCCAACGGTATAAAATTTACAAAAAATAGAGTTGTAGAACAAAAGTTATGGAGGTTTAAAGTTTAAAAATATTTTTTCAAAATTAGAAATTATACAGCACTATACTCACACCATGTGAGTGGCTTGGGAGACATTTCCCCAGATTTAGCGCGCGTGTTGGGGCAGGTTAGGCTGGTTTGCGCATGTGTTGGCGCATTGAGAAGAATTTCTTGCGCGTTGTGCGCGCTTGACTTGGTTATTTTATAATTCCTTTAAGGGTAGTTTGGTCTGATGAAAAGAGTAAAATGGATTTGAAAAGTGATGTTTTAATATTATGGATGTAGGTTAAAAATGGGCCTGAACTTTTGTCTTTAATTAGTGAGTTTATTGTTAATGGGCTGTCTTTTAATCCAATTATGCCCAACTTTAAGGACCTTAAGCCAAGCCTCCCTAAAAAATAAGAACTGTAAAAGCAACTCTCTCACACAGTCACACCCGCAAAAGTAACAAAATTATTGGAGAACATTAGGTTAAGCTTATTTTTGGGTTGACCCAGCCCATTGTGTGAATTGCTAAAAATTCGAAGGCCAAAAGGTCCAGCTTATGAGTTTGGAAAGGTCAGGCCCAATTGACTATTCCAAAGTTCACTTACCACAATATTTTTAGCAACTACTCATGCATTGAGAAAAATTTGGTACATCCACACAGGAAATTAGCAATTTCATTGGGAGCATTTTTGCTTATCCACAACTTGTTCACTCATTGCTCACCCAAGCATCTAATTGGGTGAGCACGTGAGACCCACTACTTTTCAACTTTCATTTATTTCTATTTTGTCCATGATGCTTGGGTGAGTTATGGTTGATCAAATTTTGGGTGAGTAAAAATGCTCTAAATTTCATTAAGGCTCTGTTTAGTTCATGAATTTTGTAAAGGAATGGAAAACAAAAAGAAAAGGTAGTTCCTCGGGCTCTATTTGATCCTTGGAATTTATGAGAGAAAATGAAAGAAAAGAAAAGAAAAAAAATATATAGAGGAAAACATTTTCCTCTGTTTGGTTGATAAGGAAAATGAGAAATAAGAGATAATAAGTCCATAAATAAAATAAACATTTTGAATGTTGTAAGTTAATTCCCTTCTTTTATTCACATATTACAATTTTATTTGAAATTTTTTTACCTTTTAAAGTGCTTCCCAAATGATGTGGCAGAGAGACCAGGTCTAATACAATGGAACGATTTGAATTTTGATTGGAAGTTGTTTACCTAGCCCCACTGTCACATCATTTGAGAAGCACTTTTGGGATAGAAATTAACTTGGAAAGCATAGCATTACTCTTAAGTTAAAATAATCATAAAGAGACACTCTAGTGTACATGTTCACGCGATCTTTAGCTTGATTTTGTATTATTCGTTAGGCTAGCTCTATTTTCAGAGCAGCAATGACTAATGCCAGAGCAAAAAGTGTCGCTAAAAATTTTAGCGATACTTTTTTTTTTGTCGCCAAAACTTTTAGCAACACTTTTTACTCTGACATTAGTCATTCCTACTCTGACAATAGTTATATTTCAATTATTAAAAGTATTAAATATATCAACAATACTTTGGGCATAAACAAAATCCACAAACACAATCCACAAATACCAAAATGTGTCTATCTCTCTCCTCTGTGGATCCTACAGTGTCAGTGGACCCCATCAGAAGAGAGATAGACATATTTTTGTGTTTGTGAATTTTTTTTGTGTCCCAATCTTTATTCTAAATATATTTTTCATATCCTTCAGTATTTTTATTTGTCCCAATAACCATACATATCTACTGTGTTCAATTTTTGTTGCTATGCATTAGATTCGCAGAATGTTGAAGAAGAACAGAAATCCAGAAAAATGTTCACTGAAATGAACATTTTGCCTTCAAAATATGGCAATATGATATTGTTTGCACCCAAAAACTGCCAAGGGTATTGGTACCCGATAAGGAAAAGGACAGGGTGACCCACGGCCCGTATGGGATCCAGCACAAGCCATCGGGCTCGAGAAATGGGGAGAATGAATAACTGTCAAGGCGTTAACCCCATCACGGAGGATGAGAATGTATAGTCTGATGGATGAGGAGGTTAAAGAGACAGCACGATCGGGCATCTTATCGTGAAAAGGTATGAAGGACCAGGATTCCAACCCGATTGGACGGAGGCATACGTATTGCCGTCATCGGGCTCAGTATTACACCTGAATAGGAGGTCTGGTAGAATGGAAGTAGCAGGAGCCCGAATGGGCACGGACGTTCACATCACTATCATCAGGTCAATGTTAAAATCTGAAGGGCAACAGAGCAAGCCCGATGACAGAAGAGACAGCAGAAGGGTGTAGCTTATTTCCTTGTCCATTAATGCTACGATTGGGGAAGGATTAGAGTCTGAAAAGGAAATAGTAATAAAAATCCGGCTAAGATATGAAATGCCAATCCCTAGGATTTCGGGATTAGTTCAAGATCTTGATAAGGATGGAAAGAGTGGGGATAAGGAAGGATTCCACAAGTCCTAAATCTTGCTTGAGGCGCAATCTAAGGAGTCCTTACCATACTTGGACTATTAATGGCCGCTATAAATATAGGAGTAGGCCTACGTGCAAAATAATCCGCGTCACTCTCGAAAAACAGTATTCAAACCGCATCCAAAAAGCATTCAACAGCATTTAAAGCACTCAACATTGCGTTCTTAAGCTCTCAGCGTCCATAGCAATAGGTTTGTTCCTCTTGTTATTTTCTTTACTATTTTCAATCTGTCTTGAACAATCAGAGCATGTTCTGATCTTTTTCTTAGTTCTTTTGCAGTTATTTTGCAAACACGCTTAATAAAATACATGTTTTATTAATTGCTTGTGATTGTTTACCTGGTAAACTCATCATCACTAGACTTGTGCGCTTCAGTACTGTGTAGGGACCTTTAGGTGAGGGTACTTTCCTACTCCCTTTCATAATCACCTGTTAGAAGTCAGATTTTTGAAACCTTATATATCACTCACACAAGCAATTTAGGAAATTAGTTTGTACACTCGAAATATTTTTTTGTTCTGGCACGCCCGCACAAAACTACAAGCAAACATTTTGGCACGCCAGGTAGGATCCTAGTGCTAGAATATGCAACCAAAGAAAAATACTAAACACGGACAAGGTGACTTGGCCATAGTGGATCCACCAAAGGATGAGAGTACTACCTGTTCACCAAAAGAAAGTGCTTTGACTCTGGAAGCTGTCTCAGAAGCTATAAGACAGAGTATGGAACCTATGAGGCAATATTACCATGCACTCTTAGGGACTATGGGAAATGTTAAAGGGATGATTGACCAAACTACCGAGATGTGAGATGGCCAGATTCAGTTGCTGGCATCGGCAAAGGAGACCAACGCAACAGTAAATAACCTAGCTAGAATAGTAGAACAGCTTGTGAATACTGGGCAAATCAGAAGTAATAAGGAGTTGGCCGTCGGATCAGATGTCGGCGGATTCTGTGTGACCGATAGCCAAAGGATCCACATTATGTGTGTTTGGACCTCCCAGCAAAACGAATCAAACAAACAGCTAGATCTGGGATCGTCTAATACCCATGAAAAGGGATCAAACAATGTGGTTGTCACCGATCCCACTGGATCGGCGACACCCATGACCGTTCAAGTTAGAGATCAGAGGACCAATGTGATTGGCAACATAAACCCCTATACTCATGTTGTTGGGGGCCAAAGAGGTAAAGAAACTTTCTGGACTCACCAGGCCGATCGTAACCAAAAACACCAAGTCTTACCCCCTCTAGCACCACCTATCGTAGCACAGCTTGTGATCCAACGGGCTATCAATATAGACGAATTAGTAGCGGCTATACGCGAAGAATATGGCCCCCTCATAAGAAGAATGGAGAGGCCGACTTACCGCCAGCCTTATCCTCCTAAGATTGACCAAGTCAATTTTCCTCAGGGATGCAAGGTCCCAAACTTTACCTTGTTCTCTGGTGAGGGTGAATAGTCAACGGTAGAGCATACATACCGTTTTATGGTGCAATGCGGCCATGTGGGTAGTAGTGATCCATTAAAGCTGAGGTTGTTTCTAAATTCCCTCATTGGGATAGCTTTTATGTGGTATGTCAATCTCTCTGCCAACTTTGTCCACAATTGGTAAGGGATGGAAGAGCTGTTTCACGGCCGAACACAAGACTGAGCCCGAGACATCATTGGCAGACCTCTCAAGGATGTCACAACTATTGGGCGAAACAGTCGAGACCTATATAGCCCGTTTTAGAAAGGCTAAATATAGATGTAAGTCTATATTGCCCGAGGAGGAATACGTTAAAATAGCCATGCAAGGAATGACCTTTGAGCTTCGTAAAAAGTTTGAGGGAACTGACTTCCATAATATGTTCGAGCTGGCCACGAGGGTCACCCGATACGAACGTATTCTTTTAGACGAACAAGAAATGGAAAACTCATCCAAAGGGATGTATTATAAAGATCCCAACTGTGAGATTCACGTGGCCGATTGTGACCTTGAGGTGGAAGAAATAGACATGGCTTAGCTAACCTGCAAATGGCCAATAGTCTGTAACACCCTGAACAAGCTAGTGAATAATAACGCGGTAACAATGGCGTTCGAGGCAAGAAAGAATTATACCTTCAACATCACCATGGCTGATCAAATTTTTGATGCACTGCTGGCCGAAAATGTAATCAAGCCAAGTGATGGTCATCAGGTTTCGAAGGCCGATGACATAAAAAATAAAGAATATTGCAAATGGCATAACTCATGGAAGCACTTTACTAACAATTGTGTTGTGTTTCGTAATGTCATACAGGAAAACGTGGAAAAGGATATCTTCAAATTTTCACACAAAGCTATGGGGATTAATACTAACCCTTTTCCCCAAATTGTGGGCTCAAACATGGTGTCGCCCGATCTGTCAAAGTTAACACGGTCCAGATCAAAGATGGATCTAACAAAGACATCAGAAGAAAGGCCAAAGCAGAGAGATGGCAAGCAGGTGGCCATATCAGCATCCAGCAACCCGAAGATGACTATCCATCAACTTCAGGAGACATATCAAGAAAAAAAAAGAAGCAGAATGAAAGGCTGAAATTGAATTGGCCCGATCGAGCGCTGACAGTCTGATCGCCGATCTGCGACATCAGCTTAACTTAATTGAATAGGGCTTGTGCCTACAAGGCCAAGGCAAAAGGGAGACAACAGGCTCGATTAAGCGGTCAAGTCTAGTGAATATTGTGAACCAAGTCCTAGGAAGTCAGTCCATGATAGGCTTTCCCGGTTGAAACAGAGCCAAACTAAGACCGAATGGATACCAAAACCACCACCAGCTTTGCAGATCGGCGTCAGAAAACAAATCCGATCACAAGAAAGGTATCACGAGAGCCTTCCCAGGCTAATCAAGTGGGAGTCAGCAGTATCTTCATCCAACTTGCGCTCAAGGATGGTTTTACCACTGTCACGCCCCGATGTAGCATAAATATGGAAAGCGTTTAATTTCCTTTATGGACCCGTAGATCGTGACAGTTTGAAGGATCGATTCCGTCCCAAACGTTAACAATAAAAACATAATAATCAGAGCAGAGCAATCAAGGCTTATAATATTTTTCTAACTTAATAGTTATTACAACAGGGGGTCTTCTAAAGGCACAAACCGCCTTAAATCAAAACAATAACTTAACATCTATTACAGTCATCCTTATTACAAAATAGTTCATGAATTAAAGCATAGGATATTGATAACAGTTCTATCTTCCAAAGCAGTCGTTCTCAGTTTGCATAATCATAGGGCCCAGCATAGTCATAACCTGAAAAGCCTGAACACGAATGTCCAGGGTGCATCGACGCCGTCAGCTTCAAGAAGCTGGTGAGTATTAAAAACATAACTTTGAATGTAACACATACTCATTTACCATTTTCAAATTCCCATTTAATTTAACAAGTTTGCATTAGAGTAAAGAGTTCATTTTAGAAAACCACCACAATATCATTTGAAAGCTATAATTCACATATATGTGACCGTGTATGAAAACAATGCACCATCTCATCTTACCGACTCTTTTCTCTCGACAAACACAACAACCCACCATCTTTCACCAGTATCTTTGAAATACTCCGATAGCCACACTTTAGCACAGGGGTGCCAGGGAATGTCTAGTTTGCCTCACACTTTAGCACGGGGTGCCAGGGAATGTCCAATGCCTCACACTTTAGTACCTAATCCGCCTCGCAAATACATCACACAGTATCCAGACTCAGGTACCAGGGAGTGTCTGTAGGCCACACTTTAGCACTACCATGGGTGCCAGGGAATATCCAAGTTCGGCGTCACACACTTTGACGCTACCATGGTCATCAGGGAGTGTCCAGTTTTGCCACTGTCGCATTTCAAAGACATACTAGCTGCAATCTCAACCACAACACACTTTGGTACTCACTTACTAGGGAGTGTCCACAACACAATCTCAACCACACACTCTATACCACACTGACCATTACTCTTTTCCACATTGACCAACACTCACACTCACCATGCATGTACAACTGACACCATATGAATGTTGTGCAACAGAACATATGAAAATAACCATGTATATTTGAAAAGAATCGAAATCATAATCGTCCTTTAATAACCAAAACATGACCTATTTTAACATAACTTCCAAACAGAGCCTTAAAACCCCATAAAATATCATCTAAACAGTCCCTTAGTAGAAAACAGACAAAAACCAGAAACTGACAGAAGTCGCGCACGCGGGCCGCTCGCGCGATATGCCCCTTCTTCATTTTTCTTTTTAAAATCTTTTATGTCTGTCTGAAACCAGCCACCTCACTCGCTCGATATGCCTAATTTTTGTTTTTTTTTAATCCTTTTCTGTCTGCCTGAAAACATACAGCTCGCGCAACGGGTCGCTCGCGCAGACTGCTCGCTCGATCGCGCGCGCGAGTTTAGGCAGTAGCTTCATCTTCTTCGTCAGAACTGCTTTGTTTCAAAAATCAAGGGGTCTTTTGACCCATTTTCAATTCAGAGAGTACATAGGACATGTAATATATGAATTTCCTCGATTTTTTGTAAGGATTAAGAATTTATGATCAATTTTACTTGAATCGATCCGTAGCTCTCGGATTTTACAAAAAACCGAGAGTTGACAAAAACTTCGTTTTAATCATATGTCGTCATACGAGCAAATTAAGCTCTAATTTTACAATCGTATACTCTACATACTATAATCTTTCATATTTCATTCAGAAAACATATTTTGATTTAGTTTGGAAAATCCATGTTTTTGAGCTATGGAGTTCTTGAAGAAATTAACCATGGTGATCAACATATACATACATACAAATAGTAATTGAGCACAAATTACATTTGGAGTGAGTTTAAAATACTAACAGAGATTGAGAACAAAGAGATTGTTGAGAGAGAATAGCAATATAAGAGATTCAAACCCAAGCTTTGGCTATGGGGATTGATGTTTTCTTGCTACAATTTCAGAGCCTTATGAACTCTCCAAATTCTCTCTTGTCTCTCTGTGTTTCTACAATATGCAAATTGTGAAGTGTATAATGTGAGCTCTGTGTGTGTTTATATAGAACCAAAATTGAAGAGCTTGGAGCCCAAGCATATTCTCATACACTCAACAAATTGATTTTGAATTAGTTAAATACATATATGCAATTATACACAGTACATATATACAAACATATACGTATAAACTCTCTAGATTTTGAAGGAAAAACATAGAATAGTAGGGGAAAAACTTGGGGTTGTTTGGGAAATTAGTTTTAGGCACAAGTATAACACACACACACACACACAACAAGCATTTCCAAACAAGGCACATCCAATGATGAGTTGCCATAAATGGAAATAAACCATAAGTCATTTCTAGCTTTATGTCCATTCAAAAATCTGTGAGATCCCATCGCAGCATTGACAGTTTTGGACATGAACTGGTATTTTCGCGGTGCGGTGTTCACCACAAAAATACATAAAATTCATTTTAACGTAGGAAATGATTTTCTGGTTTTATAAAAATACTGATTGAGTCAAAAGCAAACATTTTCCACTGTTTTGAAATACAGTTTCGAAATCCAAGACAGGTATCACTAATTTTTGTAAAAACGTAGTTTGACCCCAACAATAATTTTAATTATGAAATAAAGCAAGTCACAAGATTTTAACATATGAGAATTGTAATTAAATAAAAGTAGACATTACAAATTGAATTTAAATATGCAATGTAATTATAAGAAATTAAATGGAAATGCAGGTTGTTACAACCACCAAGAGTAGAATAAGGAAAGTTGCATCAGGTTGATCACCCCAAAATCCCAGCACAGCCCAGGTATACTAAGTCTCAAAAAAGGAGGTTTCAAAGGACAAGGCAAGCGGAAAGAAAGCGATAGTTCTGGGAAGATTGGGCATACAATCCTCCAAGAATCCTACAACCCCTATGTGCCCGATTCTCCAAAACAACATCAGACGGAGGAACAAATGGTGTCCGACAAAAATAAAGACGAAGCGACAATGTAAGCCACTGAGCTATTGAAGAAGCAGCTCGGGATGGGGCAGTCTTTGGAGCAATGTAAACTTGAGAAAATTGAGGAGGCCAATGATTTTTTAGATTCGGATGACTCGATGATTCAATTTAGAACTATTCCCAAAGAACTACCAGCTAACATGGTGTTCACAATACCAATGTCTTTCATGGCCAAGCTAGATTAACTAGTGGCTAGAGGTGTTAATCAGGTTGGGTTGGCCCAGCCCGGACCAAGCCCGGCCCGATTTTCCCGGGCTAAAAGTTTGACCCGGCCCGGTATAGGCCCGGCCCGCTAGGGCCGAGCACTTTGTCCGGTCCGGGGTGGACACACTTTGTCCAGACCACGGCCCGGCCCGCTCCTTTGCTCGAAACCCGGCCCGGCCCGCTAACCCGCAAGCCCGGTCCGCTCCTTTGCTCGAAACCCGGCCCGGCCCGCTAACCCGCAAGCCCGGCCCAAAAGCCCGGATTAACTAGCCGTTGTGGCCCGGCCCGGCCCAGCCCAAAAGCCCGTCCCGATAGGCCCGCCCGAGCCCATAACGGCTAGTTTGGCCCTTTTTCAAATTTTTTTTCCACTTTTTACCCCTCTAACGGTTATAAAAAGGGTAGTTTTAGGGGTAAAAATGTATATGTAATTTTTTACTTCCCAAAATGCTCCTTAGCCCATTTTCTATAAATGCCAAACCTCCCACAACATATTTTCTCACACAAAAATCAATTATCTCTCTCTAGTCTCTACTTTCTCTATACTACTCCATAAACTACAACTCTACAAGCACTTCTACACTACAAGTTGGTGATTCAATTATCAAAGCTCTAGTTTGTAAAGGCACTTCTAGTCTTCTACAACTTGGACTTACAAGCTCTCAAGTCTCAACTCTCAAGTCTTATTATAAATTTATAGTTGTTCACTTCTTCTTCCACTACTATAAGTTGAGGTAAATTTATTTATTGTTTCACTTCTTGCTTTATTAGTTGCTTATTTAATTGTTAGTATTTTTAATCTTTTATATTTCTTTCCCCTCTCTTTTTTATATATAAAAAATGGCATCTCATTCAAGATCTTCAAAAACTAGAGAAGGGCCAACTTATGACTTTGAAAATTTAGATTATGGGGAAGGAAATGAGATTAATGATTTGGAATTGAAGGATGATGACGAAGTTGAAATTATGGGGTCTAATCCATCTGAACCATTTCCTTCAAATCCTAATGATCCCATTCCCACCACTGAAAGAAAATTAAAATCACCCGTTTGGTTATTTTTTAAATTAAATGATGAAAAAAATGGAGCTATTTGCAAAATATGCGGACTCAAATTTTCTTATAAAGGTGGAGGAAATAATACACTTAAAAGGCACATCATAAACAAGCATAAAGGTGCATGGGAGGCAAGTACCGCTCAAGCGGGTGGCCTAGTACAATCTCAAATTTCTGTTTCTACTGGCACAAGTGTTGGAACTTTTCTTTATAATAAAAAAAAATGAGGGAAGGCTTAGCGAAATTTGTTTGTGCATCCGATATGCCTTTTACTTTGGTTGAAGAAGAGTGCTTTACACGTTTTATTCAAACTTTTTTACAACCCGCCTACCAACCTATTACTAGAAATACCGTTAGAAGTGATATACAATCTGTTTTTCAACAAACCAAAAAAAAATTAATTGAGAATTTTTCTACTTTTAATTGTACAATTGCATGCACTTCTGATTTGTAGACTGGTTGTAATAAAACGGGATATATATGTATAACGGCGCATTTTGTAGATGAAAATTGGAATATGAATAAAAATATCATTGCTTTTCGTGCATTAGACTATCCTCATACTAGTGAAAATATATATAACTATATAATCAATGTTTTTAATGAGTATGATATTATGAAAAAAATTATAAGTATTACTTTTGACAATGCTAGTGCTAATACAAATGCTATTAATATGTTTAAAGATCTTATGCGCCCAATGTTGAATGGAAAATTATTTCATGGTCGTTGTATATGTCATATCATTAATTTGATTATCCAAGATGGATTAACAAAAAGTAATGATCACATAGTTAAAATTAGAGAGGCAGTGGTCTTTTGTTGTTCAACGTCTAGCCGTCTATAAGCATTTTATGGTGTTTGTAAATAAAATCGTCTTACTCCAAAGAAATTGCAAACTGATATTAAAACTCATTGGAATTCTACTTATCTTATGATAGATTCTTGTAAAAAGTATAGTGGAATTATTACTCAATTTGTTAATGTTAATTATCCTTTACTAAACTTGACTTCAAACGATTGGGATACAAATAAACTTTCTGGTGTTTACTATTCTACTTCTTGTTTAGTTCTTATGGAATTATATAATATGGCTCATACATTTCATAGTTATAAACAAAAAAAAAAGACATTTTTATTGATATTTGTGAGAAAATGGAAAGAAAAAAAAATTAAAAAAATATTGGTCTAACATTCCACTTGTATTTTACTTATCTGCAATTTTGGATCCTAGAATTAATTTTGATGGTGTTTGTGAAATGGTTAAACAAATATTTGAATTGATGCAAGGACCAGATGGTGAGCCTGGTCTAGAAATAACTACTTTTGAAATGGAAAATACTTTGGAATCTTTATTTTGTATTTACTATGACAAATATACAAATAAAGAAAGTGTTACTTCTTCTTCTACTTCTAATATTGAGTTAAGTTCGAGAGCACCTGGGCGAGCCAATTTCTCAGTCGAAAGAAACAAAAGGGTGTTAGTCAATCATTTGTAAGTAGTTCTAACATTCTTGGTGAATTAAATAAGTATCGAGAAATCGAGTGGGAAAGCCAATTAACCAATGAGAAAATGGTCGATTTAAATCTTTTGACATAGTGGAAAGAATATGTAAGAGCTTTCCCTATTCTTTCCATCATGACTCGTGATCTACTAACTCCTCCGGCTTCCACAGTTGCATCGGAGTCTGCTTTTAGTGTAGGTGGAAGGGTGCTAGAGGAAAGGAGGAGCAGATTATCTCCTGATATGCTTGACTGCTTGATGTGCTTGAAGGATTGGGACCGTGCATAATATCGAACTCAAAACCGCCAAGATCCTATTCTTGAAGACTTCGCAAATTTAAAAGTTACAGAAGAGAATTGAAAAATGAAGAATTGAAGAATGAATATGAGAGTTGAAGATCATTCAGTTCCAAACAAATCAATTGTAATACTCCTGGCCCGCATGAGTATAAACTGTGAACAGCTTTTAAAAATAAAATTAAAAAAATTAAAATTAAAATCAATTCTGTAAAGTGTAATCTTTACTTTTTATTATACAAATTAATGATAAGCAAATCTTTATTTTTGATTAGATTATAATTTTTAAATATCAAATACTAGTAATCTCTTTAATTTTTATTGAATAATAAATATTCTTTACTTTTTTTTGTTGAATGAACTTGTTTTAGTAATCACTAATCATTAATGAATAAATCATTACTTTTTATAATACAAATTAATGATAAGTAATCTTTATTTTTTATTAGACTATAATTTTTAAATATCAAATACTAGTAATCTCTATAATTTTTATTGAATAATAAATATTCTTTACTTTTTTTTTTTGGTTGAATGAACATTTTTTAGTAATCACTAATCATTAATGAATAATATTTACTTTTTATTATACAAATTAATGATAAATAATCTTTATTTTTTATTAGACCATAATTTTTAAATATCAAATACTAGTAATCTCTTTACTTTTTATTGAATAATAAATATTCTTTACTTATTTTTTTTGTTAAACAAATTTTGTTTAGTAATCACTAATCATTAATGTATAAACTAAACATATAAAAAAAGAGTAAAAGTAAAAACTCCCCCCAATTCCCAAACATTAAACTTTAAAAGTTGAAAGTTAAAACATCGCCCCCCCCCCCCCCCAATACTCCAGCCCGGCCCAGCCCGTCTATGAACCCGTCCATGAGCTCGTCCACGAGTCCGGCCTGGTCCGGGCCACCAGTCCGGGGCGGACACCCCCCTCCCCTCCCAAGCCCGGCCCTCTAGCCCGGTTGGGCCCGCTTTGACCGAGCCCAGCCCGGCCCGTTTGACACCACTACCAGTGGCCATGAAAGGGGATGTTGTAGAAGACCAGACTAAGGAGGCAGCTGCAATAGAGGATTTGTTCCGGAATGGTAGCGAAACAGTCAAATTGAAGATAGCAAAGGCCACAAGCAAAAACATGGACGTCATTGACCAGTAGACCGACCGGCTTAAGATTACTATCTGAAGGTCGAAGGAGCAATAGACAACAGAAGGGCCAAAATCAAGAGGGCCCATTAAGGCTGTTTTCGAAAGACCCACGTATCAAATGTCCCAATACCTGAAGTCGTTGTACGTTAAGAGATACATCAAAGGGGTACCCATAAACAGGATTCTCATTGATGGGGGCTCTACCATCAACATCATGCCATAGATTATGCTGATAATCCTGCAGAAGTCTGAGTCGGAATTAATTCCGACTGAAATGAATTCCAACTCTTTACGTGAGCACCATCAAGGACCAAAGCATCCTGCCCCTGGAGTTGAGGGTAGGAATCAAGACTTCTATGACTACGTTCTTCATAGTAGAAACATTGGCCGCGTATAACGCTTTGGTAGGCTAAGACTGGATCTACCCTAATTATTACATTCCTTCCACCTTACACCAATTATTAATCTTCTGGAAGGAAGATAAAGTGGAAATGGTTGGGGCCGACACAAAGCCATTCTTGGCTCGTGTAAAAACGGTCAATGCATTACTTTATGATGATGATATCAGACTAGTTAAGCTGCTATGATGTAGCAAGATAGACTGGCCAAACGCAGCAACGTTTGTCAAAGAAACTGCCCAGAACCTAAAGTCATGTTACCATCATCTCAATCGGACAGAGGAAGATAGGCCGATTGAGCTCAACGAACAAGACATTATCAATGAATCCACAACCAATTGAAATCCGAAGACAGCTGGCCTTACAGGCCAGCATGGCCGATGGTGCGCATTTCTGGGCAATAAAAGATTGGAGATCGACCCCAACAATGGTGAGATAAACTTGGTCGATTGCATTTATGAGGAGGAACTTCCAAAAGAAGAAGAGATTTAAATGGAAGAATTGGAAATGGCTGTAGCAAAGCTAGACGAATTAAGGCCAATGTCCAGGAACCCCTGCTAGAAGTTTACTTGGGGATGAGGACGAAAACAAACCAACTTATGTGAGCCAGATGATAGAACCACAGTTTTAGGCCGTGGTCATAGCTCTTTTAAGGAAGTACAAGGATTGTATTTCTTGGGACTACGATGAGATGCCAGGTTTTTCCAGAGAATTGGTTGAGTACCGATTACCAATCAAACCAGGATTTAGAACGTTCAAGCAACTACCTAGGTGCATGTCACCAGAGGTTACTCTGAAAGTCAAGGAAGAAATAAAAAGGCTTTTAGGGCTGGCTTCATTCGGATTGCCAGGTATGTGGGATGGGTCTCCAATGTCATTCTAATGGTAAAGAAGAATGAGAAACTCAGAGCATGCATTGATTTCAGAAATTTAAACCTAGCAACTCCCAAAGATTAGTACCCAATGCCAATAGCTGATCAGTTGATAGACTCGACCACCAAACATAAATTTTGTCCTTTATAGACGGGAATTCAGGTTATAATCAAATCTACATCGCTGAAGAAGATGTCCCTAAGAAAGCTTTTCGGTGCCCGGGGGTGTATACCCGTACCCGGGAAATGGAAAGTAATATTTATTTTGGCATGCATTAATTAGTACAATTAATTGCATGTGATGATTTGGGTAAGTTCAAGTCCGATGTGATAAGTGCTTGATAAAGGGCACAGTTGGACAAATGTGAAACGGGACCCGCAGGAGGTCCAGATGGAATAAATTACATTTGGTTGCATTTATGTGATTAAATGGTAGACATGTAAATGTGTACATTATAATACATGTTGATGCCACATGATTGTTTAGTTGATAAAATATTAAGTGCTTTAATGTTCTATTATTATTCATGCTTATTTATGGGACCAGTTTGGGTACCCTTGTGAGGGCATAATTGAACACGTGGCATAATTAGTATGTTAGTTAGTGCCTTCATATGATATTTAGGACCACTTTTGGGACCCATACGTGATATAGGTATAAAACAATTTAGATATTGGGATAGTAATATAATTAGGTTGGGTCTTATAATAGACTTTAAAAACTTGTGGGGGTGTAAATAGAATAAGCAAGAATTGGTTGAAAGGGCATGAGGTTGCCACCTCATTTCTATGACTCATCATTATTATTTTTTTTAAAAAGACAAAACGTGTATGTGTGCAAAGTGTAGGCGGCAGTGGCATTATACTATATATATAATATATGTTTAGTTAGTCATAAGTTTAAAAAAAAAAAAGAGAGAGAGAGAGAGAGAGAGAAAAGAAAAAAACAAAACAGAGAGGATCAGACAGCTGTGAGAGAAGGTAGGGGAAAGTGAGGGGTCTACTCCTCAATGTCACAGCTTTGCTATATGTTATCCAAATCGTGATACGAAGTCATATTTGAACTTGTGGGGGTAAGTCTAACCTTATGGCATAATTTTATTTGAGTTTAATCAATAGATTTTTTGTGACCCAGATGGGTTGGTAACATTTAGTTTACCAAAATTGTGTAGGATTTATACCTGAAGCATAATAGGACTCCAATCTCAAATTTAGGAGTGATTTCAAGAGGTGAGTGACATTAATTATGATGTATGGATAGTTTCATGTTTGGGTTCATTTGGGATGTAAAAGCATGTTAAATAAAGCTTAATAAAGCTTATTTAATTTATTATTGGGCAAAACTTATGTGATTAAATTAGGCCCAATTTAATTGTGAAAGCACGGTGTAATATTTGTATAAGCATGTTGAGTTGCTTATTTGGGTCAATGGAATTGCTAGTTCTATACCACCATGAGTTAATCGATGTGGTGACGACCACGACCGCCAGAGGCCTATGGGACCGCACGTGAGGCGTGGGTCATAACTAGGTCACGTGGGCTTAGGGAGTGGAGCCGCGGACTAGTTGGTAGTGGTGAAAGTGAACTAGTAATTGCCGGAGACTATAATTGGTTGTAATGAAATGAAATTGAGAATGTTTATTATCCATATGCATAATTAGTGTTAATCACAAGCATATAACTTATATATTGTAGTGGTTATTGAATAACCATCGTAGGTGTTCAAGGTGGAGCTCAGAAGAAAAGGAAAGGACTTGGAGAGTAATCGTGGGCATGGGTTTGTAAATAAATTCTAGTTTAATAGACTTATGTTTAATAAGTAAATTAGTGAATTATTGTAAACAATTATTTATTTTGGTTTATGTAGTTAAAGGATAGTGGTTTAAATTCTTGTAATATGGGGGACGTGTTATGTTGGTTGATTTGGGGTTATGGTGGTATTTTTATACCATGCATAGTTGGATTAGGGCGACGAACTCGGAGTTTCTACTCGTTGAGTTCGACATTAATTGATTATAAATAATATCTTCCTAGAGTATTTTAAAGCTGTGTTAAGAACTCATGAAGACTGGGGTTATGACCCGAAAGTGCTTTTACATGTTTTCAAAATATATATATATGCAATGTTTTAAAATGTTACTTTTGAAAACGGATTTTGTTAAGATAAGTTTGGGTGTGTATGTGTTCAAACTTTTGGAAAAAAATAATAATGTGTCGAGTTCATTGGTCAAAACTTTTATTATGGTGATTTTCGCAACTTTAATGACTTGGAATGAGCTTTGGTGGCGTGCCACGTATCCTGGATTTACATGTGTGGATCCGGGGCGTGACAGGGGGTAATTGGGACCTTTGAATGGGTCGTTATGCCATTCCGTCTAAAAAATGCAGGAGCTACCTATCAACGAGCAATGAACTCGATCTTCCATGATATGATTGGACGGTTCATGGAGGTATATATCGATGATGTGGTAGTAAAGTCTGGGGATAACGTTGATCACTTAGGGGACCTCGAAAAGGCATTCAAAAGGATGCGGGCTCACAAGTTAAAAATGAACCCGCTTAAGTGTGCGTTCGATGTAACAGCAGGGAATTTCCTTGGCTTCCTAGTACATCAGAGGGGCATATAGATTGACAAGAATAAGGCTCGGGCTATCAAAGCAACAAAGCCCCCAGCCAACAACAAAGAATTGCAAAGGTTGCTCGGACAAATCAACTTCCTCAGGAGATTTTTCTCTAACTACGACAGGGAAAACCCAAGTATGGACCCCACTGCTCAAAATCAAGACCGATGAAGAGTTCAAGTGGAAAGACAGCTACCAGCAAGCCTTTGAAGGGATAAAGTAGTAGCTCTCTACTCCTCCTATTCTGATGCCACCCAAAAAGGGTAGGTACCTAAAATTGTATATATCAACTTCTGATTGCTCTATAGAAAGCATGTTAGCTCAAGACAACGAGCAAGGTAGTGAGCAGACCATTTATTATTTGAGTAGGATTTTAACTCCAACAGAGCAGCGCTACGCACCGATTGAGGAGTTGTGTTTAGCAATGTTTTTTTCATCGCAAAAGTTAAGAACAAATATGCTCCCCGTTTCTACTCACGTGATTTGTCAAACTGGTGTGATTAAATATATGCTATCCAGACTGATAATAAGAGGCCGAATTGGAAAGTAGACCTTGGTCCTCATAGAATTCGCAATCTAATATCGATCGCAACAATCAGTGAAGGGCCAGGCCATAGCTAATTTTCTGTCCGATCACCCAGACCCCACTGACCTGAGCGATTTAATCTCAGCACCAAAAGTATTGAACGTCTCTTTGATAGCATGGACTCTTGTCTTCGATGGTTTGATAAATTCAAAAGGTGCTGGGGCAGGGGTGGTCATTTTATCACCTAAGAATAGAAAGACAAAAATATCTTTTCAGCTTGATTTCAAGTGCACTAACAAAAAGGACGAATATGAAGCACTGATAATCGGATTAGAGATACTCCTTGAAATGGGGGCATCATCCGTACACAGAAAAGGTGATTCATGTTTGGTCATCGGGTAGATATCTGGTGAATTCCAGATAAAAAGCTGGGAGCTATGCCAATTTTACTCTGTTACTACTCAACTTATAAACACTCTTGATGATATAAGTGTAAGTTACATACCCCAGTCCATGAACACCGAGGCCAACAAGTTGGCTGAAGCAGGATCAACCTCACCTCCATAGAAGGAAATAGAAGATCAAACCATCACAATATAAATCCGATCACTAACATTCGTGGCAAGGAGAGGATGGCATACGACTAGGAATTCTGTACTAATGGATGATAACGACTAGAGGTGTCCCATCATAGAATATTTGAAGCATCCAAACGTCAGAGTAGAGAGAAATGTGAGTCTGTTTATTGTCCAATTCGTACGGTTAGAAGGAGAGTTGTTCAAAAAACCCATCGGAGACGATGTATTACTAAAGTGCCTAGGGAATAAACAAGCCATGTAGGTGATGGCCGAAGTCCATGAAGGAATTTGTGGAGCTCATCAGGTCGGAACACAAATGAAACGGCTCTTGAGAAGGTACAATTATTATTGGCCAGGCATGCTAAGAGACTGTATCAGCTATGCCAAAGGGTACCAAGCCTGCCAGAAGCATGGTCCGATTTAACGAGTGTCAGCCAAGGAGCTACAACCCATAATTAAACCATGGCTGATCCATAGATGGGCCATGGATTTAATTGGCAAGGTATTTTCACTGTCATCAGGCCAACATTATTTCATCATAGTGGCTACAGTTTACTTTATAAAAAGGTTGAGGCTATTCCGTGCTAGATGGTAACTCAGGCTACAATGATTAAATTTATAGAAGAACACATAATACACTGATTCAGCCTCCCAGAGACTATTATGGCCTATCAGGGATCGGTGTTTCTAGGATTTGAGACCAAGGCTTTCACTGAAAGCAGGGGGATCGCCTGTCTTAAACTCAACTCCACATTATGCTCAAGCAACGAACAGGCCGAGTCACCTAACAAGATCCTCAAGAGAATTATTGAGAAGATGACAAAAGAGAACCCTAGGGAGTGGGACAAACTACTATCTAAAGCACTTTGGGCCTACAAGACTTCCAAGAGATCTAGTATTGGGGTCACACCATTCATGCTGACATACGAGCACGATGCCATGTTGCCTATGGAGGCCACAGTCCAATCAGCTTAGATGGCTCTGTAAAATCAGCTTGAGCCTGTCAAGGATTCAGAAGCAATGATTGCTGAGTTAGAAGGGCTCGATGAAATAAGGCTAACTGCTTTAGATTCGTTGAAAGTGCAGAAATTACGAGCTGCTCAAGCATATAATAAAAGGGTAAAAGAGAAGTCTTTCTGCACAGAAGACTTGGTTTGGAAGACCATCTTACCTACTGGGGATAAGGATAATCGGTACGGTAAATGGTCCGTTAACTAGGAAGGGCCCTTTATTGTCCACTAAGTGAAGAAAGGTAGAGCATACATGATGCACGATATGAATGGTAAAGTTCATGCAAGGTTGATAAACAGACAGTATCTGAAGTCATACTATCCTACTTTATGGAAAACTATTGATTTGGAAGATGGACCGAGTCTTGAGTTAGAGCACAAATTACTGATTAACTACGAGCCACGGTGATCAAAAATACTTATATTAATAAGTGTTGTGCATAGCTATCGTTACTAAATAATTATAGCTAAAAGTAAATACATGTTCCAAGAAAGGCCGACTCAAAGTTCTTAAGCTTCTCTCTCAAATATTTCCAGATCTTCTCAGTCCCAGTCTAATCTTGCTGAGACTTATAAAGCTTTTAAGACTAAATACAGGTAGTCACAAGATTGGCTTATAGTTAATCATTGCACTTTTGAGATTCCTGACCGAGCCCAACTAAAACGGCGTCAATTTTAGTCAACGCATCATCATTATTGATGACCTTTGCCTCAAGTTTTTCCAACTTTGCTCTGAGGCTAATGATGTTAGCTTGAACCCAAGTGTCTCTGGCAATAACCTATGCCTGAGTGACTTTTCCTTCCTCATAATTCTTCTTTGCTGACTAGAGAAAATGCACTGCTTTTTGTCAGGTAGTAAGATAAGATTCGGCTTCCTTTGAATCAGGGAGGCCGAATGCGCTAGGGCTCGACACCCCGAGAGTCATTCTTGAACTTCTTTTAACAGCGCTATTCCCCGACAGACAAAGAAAGGTCAGCCAAGAGTGAGTTCAGGGCAGCATTTATCTCAACAGAGGGAGTGAGAATAATAAAATCTTTATTAGCCAGCTTGAGAATTCAGTCTTTTGAACGAAGAAGACTGGTTGGCGTAGCTACCTTAGGCTCAAAGGATCCTAAGTCGAATGCCCCTAGATCCAAGCTGGTAAAGAAGTCGTCAAAAGGCATAAACGGCTCTGGACCTAAGGGAACATCCTAAACAACAGAACTGAAAGCCAAGGCCAAGGGTTAGTATACTCATAAAAGATAAAAGCAACAAGCCCGATCAAGAAAAAAGAGTACCTGAGTAGTTTTATAACAGAGGCCAGAGCATCTTGTGAAGCGACGACCGAAGAGCTGGAAGCAATGGCCTCAATACCTGACTGTGGGATCAGAGTCAAGACCGTTTGTTGATTTGACCTGGGTGGAGTTATGGTTTCCTCCACAGAAGCTTAAGCACTCGTACTATCAACGGGCTTAATGTTTTCTTCAACACTGGGATCGACCGCTTGAGATTGATCTTCAGTACCAGGGGCTGATTCTCCGATGATAGTGGAGGGTTGGGGATCGGCCATGATGATATCTTCCAGTCGTGGAGGGGCCGATTCGGTGGCAACAGTGGAATCAGTTGGATCGGTCGGATCATCACCACTGGCCCACTCCAGGGTTTGCAGATTTGTTTGGTCAATTTCATCCTCAGTTCCCAAGGGCTCGTCTTCAAGCGCATCTTCACTACTAGAGGAAATAACTACATGATCTGGTACAGACCTTCCACTAGGGTCAGCGTCTTCGTCTCCATATGAAGGAGTCATAGGAGGAACGACTCAGATCGGGATCAGTCCCCTTTTAGCGACCTTTTCAAGAACGGCCTTAGTCCGTTCGGTAGGTGTAGGAACCTGAAGAGGAGGAAGCGCAACTCGCGGTCGAGCTTCTAGTGGTTGAGTTGTTGGTGTCTGAAGGGTCTGCCCGGCTAGCAATATCTCCTCCTCAGAGTCCTCATCTACCAGCTGAAATAAAACTAAATGGTGTTAGAATGAAGAATAAGATGGATTGGACAGCACAAAAAGGATAGGGAGGCAGAGAGTACCTGAGTAGATAGAGTAGCAATTTTTTTCTTCTTGGCCGCCCCTTTGCCCGTCGCCTTCTTGGGAGTCGGTCTCTTTGATGCTTGTTTCTTGCGGGCTACCACTAGGGCAACAGCAGGTTCATCGGTCTCGATGGCCGATGACACAGTTAATTGAAGAAGCAGCTCAGAAGTGGTACTTTTGAATATCTGGGTGGTCCGATCAGACCACCACTTCTCAAACTCTTCTAAAATAACTGATAGGGTGGAGAAGGCTTAAAGGTAAATGCTGCTTTCAACCTGTCTGATCGTTCTTTTATCTTCTTCACTTGTTCATCATTCACAATTCGGCCCCTCTCTACCCAGTCCACATTCACGGTAATGGCCGGTGGAATAAGAACTAACCTGGACAGCCCAAACTGACGGGTATAAAGAGGGGCAAAGCAATACTCCGCTCTACACTTATTGTTGCTTTGAGGGATGCTTGGGCTAAAGATAATGTCTCTAGCCATCAAGTAGCTAGAAAAGATTTCATTATAAGTGATTTGGGTGTCTGGGCCCCAGTTGGCAGGGTTGTTGGAGAGTTAAAGAAATGAGTAGAATTTGAGAAAGAATAAGGAAGTAAAAAGAGAAGGAGCCCGAGTGGAGCACCCTTCATAAAAAAAAAAGTAAAACACTCCTCAAAGGAGTGAGAGGAAGGAACAACGTCCACATAGTGGACAGCAAAAATGGGAATATCAGCCAGTTGACGTGCGGTGGACTAAAATTCTGGAAAATACGAGTATAACCAGAGCTGGAGGATCCAGATCGGGCTTCCTCCAAAACTGAAGCCTGAGTGAACAAAGTCAGTCACACCTCAGACTAGGTGTGCCTAGACGAGACTGGCTAAGGCTAAGGGTTTGCTAGAAGCTAAGGCTAAGGCTAGAGTGGTGTATTCTTTTGTTATGGCCTGACTGGCCAAGTAGAAAAGTTACCTGTTTAGCCAGTAGATGAGGAATGTTGTGTGCTCAGCATCGGACACGTCTGTCCCTTCCTTGCCCATAGAAGTAGTCAGGAAACTTCCATAGGCCATGATAGGTTTGTAAGAGATGTTCCCGTCCTTAACAGATTCGTGTTGAGGATAGGCAAACCTGGCCCACCTACGCCAAGGCCAGGTGTGACTTCTGGTCCAGAGGGTGGAGCCCGAGCAAGCAGCTAACGTCTTTGATGGTTGGTACCATTGGCCCACAACAGAAAAGGAACCCGTTACAAGATGCTGACCAAAATAGAAAGGCTGAGAAAAAAGTGATCAGTCTATCTCTAGTTTAGACCGACTAAGCATAATGGCATCGTAAATACTCGTACGTTTCTAGAGTTCTGCCTTAGAAGCTGAAACCCTCGTTAACCACTTGTCCAAATCTGCAGTAGATATAGGCCAACCCCTGATCGGATGGGTGGCAGACCAGACCTTGATCCAGTGGGTTGGAAGCTGAAGGAATGGCTCGTTGGCCACTGGTGAGAAATAAGGGTTGAAGGCAATGGGAGGATCACCGCAAAACACCGTACCCAGACAAGGCATCACTGAAGAACCATCGGAAGTACTGTAGTTGGTAAAATATTCGGTGGAAATGTCGAAAGCATGATTCTTGGCCAGTTGACGAACCTCTCTACATCGATTCTGTGGAGGAGGAGCATCCAGAAATGACTTCTTGGCCTTGGACAGCACTGTCGGAGCTGTTTAGGTGCCAATATAGGGAAATAAGGGTTGAAGAGGGATCACCATAAAAGATGGTTTTTAGAAAGAGAAGTAGAGGAGATGAAGGTTTAGAAAAGTGAAGATTTTTGCAATCATCTCATATATATATATATATATACGTTGGGCATTAAATGAGAAATGACCGACGTGCTTCCTGAGAATCGACAATCCCTGTGTGAAGGACGTATGGAAATTTTTTAAATTTAAAAGGTCATATCAATCAATGTCAGACGTTTAACATGACCTTTTAGGGGGCAATTGTTTGCACCCAAAAATTGCCAAGGGTTTTGCTACTCGATAAGGAAAAGGACAAGGTGACCCATGGCCCATATGGGATCCAACACAGGCCATCGGGCTCGAGAAATAGGGAGAATGAATAATGGCCAAGGTGTTGACCCAGACACGGAGGATGAGAATGTAAAGTCCGATGGATGAGGAGGTTAAAGAAACAGCACAATCGGGCATCTTATCTTGAAAAGGTATGAAGGACCAGGATTCCATCCCGATTAGTCGGAGGCATACGTATTGCCGTCATCAGGCTTAGTATTACACCTTAACAGGAGGTCTAGCAGAATGGAAGCAGCTGGAGCCCAAATGGGCACGGACATTCACATCACTGTCATTGGGCTCAATATTAAAATCTGGAGGGTGACAGAGCAAGTCCGATAGCAGGAGAGACAGCAGAAGGGTGTAGCTTGTTTCCATGTCCGTTAAGGCTATGATTGGGGAAGAATTAGAGTTTGAGAAAGAAATAGTAATCAAACCTGGCCAAGATATGGAAGGCCAATCCCTAGGATTTCGAAATTAGTTCAAAATCTTGATAAGGATGGAACGAGTGGAGATAAGGAAGGATTCTACACGTCCTAAATCTTGCTTAAGGCGCAATCCAAGGAGTCTTTACCATACTTGGACTATTAATGGTCGCTATAAATATAGGAGCAGGTCTACGTGCAAAATATTCCACGTCACTCTCAAAAAACAGCATTTAAACTACATCCAAAAAGCATTCAACAACATTCAAAGCACTCAACATTGCGTTCTTAAGCTCTCAGTTTCCATAGCAATAGGTTTGTTCCTCTTGTTATTTTCTTTACTATTTTCAATCTTTCTTGAACAATCAGAGCATGTTCTGATCTTATTCTTAGTTCTTTTGTGGTTATTTTCCAAACACGCTTAATAAAATACATGTTTTATTACTTGTTTGTGGTTGTTTACCTCGTAAACTCATCATCACTAGACTTGTGCGCTTCAGTACTGTCTAGGGACCTTTAAATAAGGGTACTTTCCTACTCACCTTTCACAATCACCTGTTAGTAGTCGAATTTTCAAATCCTTGTGTATCACTTGAAGGAAAAATAATAATAATAATACTCAAATCAAATATGAGAGAATAATTTTCTTTTTAATTTTATTTTAAAAAAATTACTCTAAGAACTATTCACGTGATTTACATGAATCTATGACAAGGAACTTATCTCACAATATTTCAAGTGTAAGTCCTCTTCAAGTTTCCAAAGCTTGTTCTTCTTTTTATCTCCTAACAAACTCACTAGACTTCACAAGTGCAAAATCCTCCTAAGTCTCAAATGCTTGTGCTTCTTTTTCTCCCACTAGCTACCAAGAGGAGAATATAGAAAATAAGTTTCAAGTGATTGATTTGCAACACTTGCTTGTACCTATTTATAGGACTTCATTAAGCCCTCTAGGATTCTTCACTAGGCTAGGGAGGAAGCATGGTGCATTGGATCCATAGGGATTTTCATTCATTAGTAAGTCAAGATGTACTTAGTGTTTAGGAATGTAAATTCACCTAATCAAATTAAGTTCCTTTGTATATTCATTGTACACTATTCTCTAATAAGTACATACATGAAACTTATTCCATTGTAAATCCATTGAACATACATGATACATAGTACATAGAATCTAATTCCATCATATGTTCAAATTACAAATACATCCCTCTTGACTTGATAATTGCAATCATGTCCATAAGATAAATTGCAACTTTTACCCAAAGAATAGAGAATTAATACGTGAGTATACCATCTTAACAATTTTTCATATTAGTCCCTCCATCAACTAATATTCCATGTAAACCTAGGATTAGACCACCAAAGGTACTGTTACCGATTTAGTTTACATGTATGTCTCTTCACAAATATTGAATACATTATAACAATTTAGAAAACTATTTTTCTAAATTGCACCGGCCGATTTAATTCAATATGCAAGAAACATAATGTTGAATATTCTCTCTAGCACTAAGAGTGATGGATCCCTTATTGGACAACTAGAAATCTTCATACATTATTAAGGTAGCCCAACAAGTCCATATATAGTCTTTAATTAGACATCACTAGTTGACAATATTAAAGCTACACTAACAGATATATAAGACTTAGTAATATCCTCAGGTCAATAAGGACTTTTTGTAATTGTTAGAAGAACAACTCTTCTAATAACAGTGATTGGTTCAAGAGTGTTCTTTAATGATCTTGTTCAGTATTTGTCATCTTACAAATACCCACAATGTCTACTAAGGGTCTCTACCCTGATGGTTTAAGCATGCCATCCTATCATATATAGTAGTACCACAAGTGACAATTATATACAAGCATGTTATCCTAGCATGCTTATTGATCAAGTCCACAATTTAGATTACAAGAAAAGTAGAGTAAACATTTCTAATCAACGATCAATGGAATAATGCAATCTTAAGACAAAATGTACCGACTAAAATGGTATTATAAAACAACCCATGAAATACATGTAATAAATTATTATTTACCATTTTTTAGTTCTAGCACCCCTGCACAAAATTACAAACAAACAGATACATTATGATCCCAATTTTTCATCAATAGCCACCGGTGAGGACTTTTTCAAAAGTGAAGTTTAAGCAAATCGATTACACACACACACCCACCCCCAACCCACCCCCCCCCACCCCCCCCCACAAAAACAACAACAACAAAAAAAATTAATAAATAAATAAACAATACAATTGAGAACACATGGGTCCGCATTTAAAACATACATTTGAAAAACACCTGAGAAGAGAAAAAAAAAATGAAAAGTTCAAGAGACTTTGTAATCCAATGACTACTGTATTTTAAAAAATGATTTTAATTTTTAGCATTTGTGTTATTATTATTATTTTTTTTTTATCTAAGATCGTATTTGACATAAAAATATTTTGAGAATTTAATATATTTTATTTAACCAACACAATATTATTTTTTTAATACAAATTAGACAAACATTAAATTATTTTTAGAACTTATTTTTTACTAAGGAATTTTTTTAATGAGAAATCCCTCAAAATAAGGTGGTACAAGCAAAAACTCTAAGTTTTTGGCATTTTTAGCTAAGGTTCTTCACTACTTTTTTTTGTACCAATTAGAGTCATTTGTCACTTTTTTTCTTCTTCTTTTTATTTTCAGTCATGAGTAATGCTACACACACTCTAAAAAGCACACTAAAATACACAACCTTGCTTAAAAAGGTTGGACCTTGTGCCGAAAAGTCTGCACACACAAAACACCCACTTTAATATGTGCAGACTTTTCAGAGTATGTGTAGCATTGTTGTTCAGTCATTTATACCATTTGAGAGTTATTTATGTCATGTCATCATCAATTTTTTTAAACTTTAAAATTTCATAACTCCCAATTTTCAAAATCATTTTTTATAAAATTTAAATTCTTGGAATCTTGAAATCGAGACTTTGAAACAAAACCCATTTGTGATATGAAATTCTAAAGAGAGAATTATCGAAATTTTTTGCTGGTTATTCATTGATTTTATCTATTATCAGTTCCAAATAGATAATAGGGGGAATTACTGAAAAGGACAATTATGGAACACTTGTTAAGTTTAAAGTCAATTTAAAAGTACACTTAACAAAAATGACAAAAAGTTGATGGCTGGTGCTCGCACGGTATAAGTGTGGGCACCACACGCGCCACGCACGCGCGACCAAGCGCGCCCACGCGCCACACGCGTGGGGCTTCTTTTTGCCAGACTGCTCGCACCGTGCGAGCAGTGTACCGTCTCATTTTCAATTTCGAAAAATGTTTTTAAACTTTAAACATCCATAACTTTTGATCTACAACTCCATTTTTCGCAAATTTTATACCGTTAGAATCGTGTCGGCGAGAGCTACAAAACTAGTACCATTGTTGATATGTTTTGAGAAAAAAAAAATTTCATGTTTTTACATACACGAATAATAAGTGAAATTTCACTTGATATACATAAATATTAAGTGAAATTTTGTTCAGTTCTAGAGCTTTTAATAGCTCTCCCCAAAAAAAGCCCTAAGTTCAATTTTTGCAAAGCTCATAAACTAGTTACCAAATGAATTAACATGAAATTGTGATTTAAAAAAGGAGAAGCACAAAAATGGGGGCCAAACTAAGCCTTAATGAGGTAGCAATGACTTTAGTGCTATTCGTCTTTTTTTTCCTCAAAATATATAAATTTGGCATACATAAATATTAAATGAAAATTCACTGAACCCGTACATACCTTCTTCCTGAAAAACTTGAAGTTAAACTTAATATTCGAGTACTCGTTCGGTGAGATTTCACTTAATATGTCAAGTGAGAATTCACTAACTATCCCAAAAGTCGCTAAAAGTAACTCTCTAGAGTTTAAAGTCTAATTTGATACTTACTTTGTTAAAAAGTCCCTCAAATGTCAATTTAAGTAAAATTTCACTTAATATTCATGTACAAGTTCAGTGAAATTTCACTTAATATTCATGTATGCCAAGTGAAATTTCACTCTTTTTTTTTCTCTTTCATATTAAACAAATGCATATTTCATTAAAAAAAATTCAAATTTCACAAATCAATTATAAAACATAGTTTTTCAACCCAAACAAATGTAAAATTCTTGTGAAATTTCTAAAACTCTCTTTTAGAACAAAGTGAACATTTGGTTTTTTTTTCTCACAACATATCAACTTGGCATACGTGAATATTACGTGAAAATTTAATAACTTATATACGAATATTATGTGAAAATTCTATTAGCTTCGTTTGGAACATGGCATGTAAAAATAAGAGTTTTTTTCTTTTGCTTAAAAGGTATCAACAATGGTACTAGTTTTGTAGCTCTCGTCGACACGGTTAACGGTATAAAATTTGTAAGAAACAGAGTTGTAGATCAAAAGTTATGGAGGTTTAAAGTTAAAAAAAAATAATAATAATAATAACATTTTCGAAATGGATATCATATGATACAGTCGCTCACACGGTGTGAGTGGTTGAAGGAATATTGCGCGTGAGGCACTTGGGCGATGTGGGATCTTCTATTGTGCATGCACTTATACCGTGTAAGCACTGGTTTAGATTCCTCTTGTCCTTTTTAAAAAATGGTCAAACCAATTGGAGTTTTAAACTTTTGAGGATTACTTGTAGGGATTTTTCAATAATTTTCTATAGATAATATTATCTGTTTGAGAAATGACAACTTTATAGGACCACAATTTTCTCATTTTTGTAGTGATTTTTTTTTTTGGTTTCATGTATTATTTCAAAATTTACCCATTGGACTTGCCAAGTTTCAAACACATAGTAATATTATCTATTAAAAAAATGACAATTTTAGATTAGATAGTCATAACTTTCTCATTTTTTGGCATTTCTGAGATTTTTTTTTTTTATTATTTCATATATTTTTTTTTTTTTTGAGATCTATGCATTAGATTTGAAAATTATGCAAAAATAGGTAATTCGGAGCTTCATTTGAAGCTTTTATCTATTTCAATAGCTAATATATATTATCTTTTTGTAAACAGCTAATACTGTTATAAACAAATAGTATTATGGATATTGGATATTGCAGTAGTAGTATCTTTTGAAAGGAGAAGATGATGATGATTTGAGTTCGTTTTTGGAATTGAAACAGCAAATTCTTTAATTTTGGGCATTATTAATTGATATGCTTGCAACCGCTGACGGTTGAGTTTCCACCAATTACACTATATTTCGAAAGCCAATTGGTGCGGGGGTATGTTTGTGCCAAAAATATCTGGCTAATAGCAAGCAGACACGTGGAAGATATACAAGGCTTAGCTTGTATGGCAATGAAGCAACAAGGGTCGACAAGTGGAGGAGTTCGCGCAGTGCAAAGCAGAAGGCGCGAGCAGTTACAACAGGTTGTGATGTTTAAATTTGAAGAATAACCACCAGGACACGTGGAGAACCAGGGGAGTAACAGGCAGTTAGCAGACATTCCAATTCAAATGGAGCGGTTACCTCGAAGGCCTATAAATAGAAGATGAAGTGAATAAGAAAGACACACGACAAATCCATACAAACATACCTTACAATACACTTTTGTAATTTTACTTTCTCTTGAAATTGGAGTAGGAGCCACTTCGAAGTAGCCTTCGAGGTTAATATTTGTTCTTTAATTTGTGTTCAATAAAGTAGTTCTTTCCTTGTTCAATTTCATTTTTCTGTTTTTATTAGTCTAGTTTAGTTTTACTTAGTTGATAGTTTAGTTTAGTTACTAGTTCGATTCCAATTCACACTCCATTCCATCTCATACCATAAAAGTCATTTGGTTTCAAGACATTCTCGAACAGTCACAATTAGCCTGATTAAGCGTTTGGCTTTAATAATCACATTGACAATTCCATTTTGCCTAGCAGGCTCAAATACACAAATATCCTTCGAATAATAAATAGTCAAAACAACGAGGATCACAACTCAATAAAAACAAAGAACTATTTAGAGGTCCATCTATTCCCCTATTTTTAGGAAATCTCTTCTCCAACTAATAAAAATTTTAAAACATGTGAGTGGGAATAAATAGTGACGTGGTACCCCGTTTCATTCAATATTTACTCCTATGAGGGTGGTTGGAAATGAATCAAGTTCTTGTTTGGCAGCGCTCCAGCGATTTGAATCGCAAAAAAGTAGCGGTTAATAGTAATAGAAATATAAGATCACTATTTAGCACAATCTCAGTGATAATTTTTTCACTTTTTAAGTATGAAGTTCTGAATACGTAGTGCGAAATTATCAAGAGTTTGTGAGCAAATTTTCTCTCTCTCTCTCTCTCTCTCTCTCTCTCCATATATATAGTTATGGGAAGTAAATATTATGTGTGTGTATATATATATAATAGAACAAGTATGTGTATTTTAGGGATTGAAAATCGGTAGTTATAGGTAAGGTAGTCGAAAATTTAGGAGATTTTGGATGTGGAGAGTTTTATTCCTAAAATCAAGGTGGTTGTGTTGAAAAGAGTAGGATTCTTGGTTTATGAACATTTAATCTTTAAATTCAAAATTCGTATGATATTTTGTTCAGATATGAAGGAGAGGATTAACAGCTATTGTGGTGGAAATTCAAGATTCGTAGAAAATATGTGAGTATTTTGATGAACAATTATTGCATAATTTCTCACTTTTTATGAAGGAACATGGTATTAAAAAGTGAGAAATTATACAAAAAGTAAGTTGAACTTTTTTTTTTTTTTTTTGAGAAATTCTTAACTGTTCTAAATATGAAGTTGTTAAATGTAGTTGATAATCTGAGATTCTGGTAATAAACTTGTTGGAAGAAGTGACTTAGCATAATTCGTCACTGTGGTAATCTTTTTTTTTTTTACTTACCGTTATGTATGTGATTTGTTTTGTTTCTCTATGTATATATATAGTTATATCTGTTTTTAAATTCAAAACCCTCATTCTGAGGAGTAAATATGGTGATTTGTTTTGTTTCTCTCTCTCTCTATATATATATATATATAGTTATATCTATTTTTAATTTCAAAACCCTCATTATGAGGAGTAAATATTGTGTGTACATATATTTCTAAAAATAACTAAATGGGGGTATTTTGATCCTCAAAATAAGTAAGGGATCTATTTCTAGTTTTATTTTAAAAAGGGTCATATTTCTAATTATGTGTCTATATTAGGACTAAATTCTAAGTTACCCTAATAAAAATTGCTTCTGCCCAACGAACAAATATTGGGTAGCCGAGTCAGAGAGGATTTTTTCCTAAATATAGAGAACTAAATGTATTCCTCAAGACTTCTTTTTAAATTGTGATACGAAGTCACTAAATACTATGGTTGCATTCAAATTTTTGCCCTGCTCAACAACCAATTTTTGCGAGTAATTGCCATCGCAATCGCAAGCAAGCCAAAAGATTCGCAAGTTGCTTTTGAGGGTGCAATTCACGTTTGGGGACCACAAACGTGGTTCCTAACGGCCATGGGTCCCACTAAACCTTCGCCTGAGGGTACTATTTTGGTAATTGCGGACCAGGGGTGTGTCCGTGGGCCCGCGGTGGTGATTTGAATGCTAACTTGAGGAAGTATTTAAGTTCACCCTTTCATTTATTGCTCAGATTTCAAAATTTGAATTTGGATGTCATAAATGCCATATTTTAAAGACTAGTGTTATGCGTGCGATACTTGAATATGGTCACCTTACCATATATGTTTGGGTATTATTTGAAATACAAAGTTTGAAAAGTATAACTTTATTCTTTTATGAGTCCTAAATATAAGGAACACATAATAGATAGTAGGGATGTAACGAGGGGAGATGCACATAGGGTCAAAAGGGGGCAGTTGTCTCCTCTCAACTTTTTAAAATCACTATTTTATCTTATAAATTTCACATAATATTCATTTTTGCCCTTTAATTGCTCCCTTCAACTTTTCAAAACCACATTTTTACCTCATATATTTCATACGTTAATTATTTTTGCTCCTTAATTGCCCCTCCAACTTTTCAAAATAATTATTTTACCTTATATATTTCATAATTTATTCTTTTTTGCCATTTAATTGCCCCCTCAACTTTTCAAAATAATTTTTTACCTTACATAATTCATACTTTATTTTTTTTTGCCCCTTCTTTCCTTGACTTTTCAAAAAAATATATATACTTTTAAGCTATAAAAAAAAAAATTCGCACCCCCGAACTCGCCCCGCCCCCACCCCTCTTTAAACAAAACTCCTGGGTCCGCCCCTGGATGTAACATATTTTTCTTAAATTCTAAAAAAAATTGTCATATCCATCTAAAAATAACGTTTGTATCGACCAATATTATAAGATCGTCACATCTCGTCAGCATATGACGTGATATAACAGTCTCAATGAAAAATTTCTCTGAGTTTTAGAACTTAAGATATAACATATGGCAAACATATTATAGTATGAATACTAAAAATAACATCTCCTCAGCTCACCTCTAATCCCTCCTTTCAATAAATAACAATGCTATCATTTATGTCAAATTTGAGACAAATGATAGCATTGCTATTTTTTTTAGAGAATGAATAATGGCCCAATGGAGAGGTTTTGTTTTGTATTCATGCAATATTTTGACTTTTGCACTCATTTTAACAACTAGTAAACAAAACAGACTACATAATGACTAATGTATGACAAGAATAGTCATTGTGTAAAAAAAAACTTTTTAGAGGTTGTTATTGGAGTAGATATGTGAAAATATAGTATTTTGGCCCTACAATAAAACATAAATTTGGAATGGAAAAACTTACTTTTTGTATTGAAAATGCTCTTAGTAAGCTAGTACGTAGAATGTTTTCATTTGGATAAGCAGTATGTTAAAAAAAATTTTAAAAAAAATAAATAAATACAAATAAAAATACAAATAAAAGACCAGTTATGCCTCCAGTGCTCTAAACAGATTAGATAATTGACTTAATTTCTGTAACTACAGTTAGAGTTACTCCCTCTACAATAAGTTCTTTTAAATTCATTGTACCTACAAATTTATGAGATGTTTGTTAAATTGTACTAGAGTTAATTAAATGGGCATTCATTGGTCCAACTTTTCAACCATACGTATATACTTTTTTTTTAACCCCAAAAGTCCCTGACCCTTTTTTTTTAAGGTAAAAAGTACTTTTTAATAGTTGTATTTCACTATTTTTTAGATCGTATTTAACTGTCTTTTGATCATATTTTACTGTTTTTAAGTCACATATAATATTTAAGTCATATTTTATTGTCTTTTAAACATACTTCACTATCTTTATGTGTGTACATAATATATATATATATATATATATGGTAAATTACACTGACACCATATGAGGTTTCGCACTTACATTGTGTTTGGTAGTTTAGGAGAGAAAAGAAAAGAAGAGAAAGTCATAAGTGAGGAGAGAAAAGAAAAGAGAGAAATGATGATTGTTTCTTTCATGTTATTTTGGGAGTTTAGGAGAGAAGAGAAAGTTACTTTCTTTCCTTTTATTTGGGAGTTGCAAAGAAAAGAAAAGAAAAGAATAAAAAATTACCAATTTATCCATCAATTGTACCTTTTTTTGTTTTTGCAAAGAGAGAATGAGAGATACCAATGAAGAAGAGTCGGAGAGTACCCAAAAACTTGTAGGAAACGTGCTTGTGATTAACGTGAGTTTTTGTTTTTGTTTTTGACGTATATAACAGTGTATTATATTAACCCTAGGACTTGGAAGGAATTTATATTTATTAAGAATTAAATAAAGGGTGTTATGGGTATTAATAAAAAATTATTAATCCTCACTTTCTTTTCTCTTCATTTCTTCCCAATTTGGAGAGAAAGAAATAGAAAGAAAGTGAGGGTTATTTTTCTCTCATTTTCTCTCCCTTTTTTCCTCACTAAAACTCGCAAACGAAAGAAAATGGTACTTTCTCTTCTTTTGTCTTTCATTTTAAAACTCTCAAACATAGTGTTCGTCACAAATCTCTTTGCAACTCCCAAAAAATACTTGGGAGTTAACGGTGTTGTCCCTTGGACACTGACACCCCGTCAGTGTTGTCCCTTAACGCCGTTAACGGTGTATCCTAAAAAATACTGTTATGCCCTCCATTGAGACTGAATAAACCCTGACATAATCTCTCCAGTTCCCTCTCTCTCTCTCTCTCAAGTCTCAACCCCTAATTTGGGCAACTAATTTGGGCAACTTGTAGTAAAAGCTTGCAATGTAGAAATGGAATTCAACAATTCGAATTAGATCGGAGGATAATATTGCTGTGATTAAAGCCAAAAGGTGAAATTCTTTGAACAAGCAATGGTCTGTCCACCACCACCGTGGCCACCAAACTCAAACCCTCTCTCTCTCCCAAACCCTAACCCTCCACCACCACCACCACCACCACCACCAAACAAAAGCTAGAGAGAGAGAGAGAGACAAAAAAACCCACCACGGATTGGTGGTTAGTGTGATAGTCCTCTACATAATCCAACTATCACTTGCCCCTAACCAATTCCTCCGCATAATCCGATTATCTCCATTCTCCACCTGCACCGACTTCTCCTCTTCATCATTAATTGTAACAGATGCATCATCCATCAATTGGGTATATGTATATGTATGTGTATATATATATATATATGTGTGTGTGTTCAATCCATTTGCAAAAATTGCAATTAAATGCTAGAACTCAAGTTTTGGTTGATAAAATTGAGTATACTCTGTTTTGTGAAATTGGGTCTATTCTGTTGAGAGAGGTGATTTGCATATGGTTTAGGGGAAATTGGGTTGGGGGTTTTTGGTTTGGACATGGATGTAATTTGCAGAAGAGGGATATCAATGGTGGTGGTTTGTAGGCATTAATTATATGAAGCTTACAAAGCTTTAAGCTTATACATAATTGATTTAGTATATAAGCTTTGGTCTGTAGGATTCACATCAATTGGATATTCCTAGAAATAATTGAGCTTTCGTTTTGGGAGAGTTACAGTGGAAGCTGCAGGTATGCGAGAGTTTCAATTGGTTTTGTGTTCTTATATATAAGGCAATGTTTTAGAGAATCCATCGAGGAAGATATATAGAAGGTCTAAAACTCAAAAGAAATAGTTTATATTTTTATTTTATTTTTTAATTTTTTTTTCTGTCATAAGGGTAGAGTGGTCATTTAAAAAAAATTGACAGTCAACTAAAAGTTGACTAACAGAGGGGAGGTGAGTCCTACCAACCACAAACTTGAAAGGAGATCAGTGTAACCTCAAAAATCTCAGAGAGTGTGAGTGATAAAGTGCAAAACCTCATAGGGTGTCAGTATAATTTATCTATCTATATATAATATATACGAATATTCTCTAAAGAGGGTGCCATCTCTTTAATAAAGAGATGACCTCTGTTTTGGCCGCCGGATCGTGTTTTTATTAAGGGCAGTGTTGTCAATTCACAGTTTTTAAACACGATCCGACGGTCAAAACAGAGACCCTCTCTTTAATAAATAGAGGTCGCCCTCTTTAGAGCCTGATTGATAATATATATATATATATATATATATAGAGAGAGAGAGAGAGAGAGAGAGAGAGAGAGAGAGAGAGGCGGATCTACTTGTAGACCAAGGGGGACATGCCCAAAGCGCCCCACAAATATATGTATAACAAAAATGATAGAGATACACACCAAATGACGCACTAAACGACACACTAGTTTTAAATGCATGTATCATGTGCTGTGTAAGTGATGCACAAAAAAGTGTAAAAATTTCAAACAGCACAAGATACATGCATTTAAAGCACAGTGTATCGTTTGGTGTGTATCTCTATCATTATTGTATATATAATCGACATAACTATTCTTTTTACTCTTTGTCTCACACCAAAAATATACATAAGTAGATTAAAAAAATTTGTCTCACAAGCGCTATTCCCAAACCTCTATGCAACTTATTTACTAGTAGACTCAAATTCATTTAACTTGACCGCCCTCACACAAAATCCTGGATCTAAAGCCTTGTGTGGATGAAAGAAACAGTTGGCCACCTTTTTGGAATCAACAAAATATGGGCCCACCGACCTCATCTCGAGCAATGGCACCGTCGACGTCATTTTACTAGGCGGCTAGGTTTGCGATGGTGGATGGCATGCTAGAACGTGTTGGGGAAGGGGACAATCTTGTCATTAAAATTTTCTGAGACTTAAAAATGGACTCTAGATAAGTTTATTTTAATTCTTTATCTTGTGTCCTTCTAGGGTTAATAAAAGTTGGGCCGGACTTATGGTTTAAAAGTAACTTTGAGGAAATTTTGAAGAGTAATAATTTGTGGTACACAATTTTCAAACAATTTTCATATAATCTCTTTAAAAGATGTGTCTATCTCTCTTTTGTGATGTCACTGGGCCCGACAGTGACACAGGAAAGAAATAGACACATCTTTTAGGAGGTCATGTGAAAGTTGTTTGAAAGTTGTGTCCCAAGAATTACCCATCTTTTAATTAACTTTTCCTTAATTAATGAGATGTTTTATTTCAAGACAAGTTCTCGATTGTAATTACTCTCGGCAATCGATATATCATCTCTCACATCCCAAATAACGTAACCCGACAAAGTAATTTATGCTTTTTAAATTTGAGTTCTAAATTTGGTTCTCAAATATTTTGCTTGTTGTACAGCATGTATTGGCATGTAGTACCACTTACCACTACAATATCAAGTAAAAACATTTGAGAATCAAATTTGGAACTCAAATTTAAGAAACATAATATTATTCAACTAAATATTATACTTGGATTGAATTTTAATCACCTTGAATGCTTATTTTTTTGAGTGGTTGGGAAGTTGGGCTAAATAAACATTCAGAATCTTTTTAATGAATAATGAAATACTGATTTTTTATTGACAATAACGAGAAATTGAACCAACTCTAATGCCTTTTTAAATTCAATGCCCACAAGATAAAGTTGACCAAATGATTAAAATCCATTAGCACAAAACCAAACGAGTCATTTTCCGTGAGACTGACTAATTGAAACTCCAAAACAAGAGAGAAATTAAAACAAGGTATGAATTGTGACACAAATTTGAGAAATATGGTGAATTTTATTTGAATCTCTTAGAGTAAGTCTATAAATACATAAAAGATCATGTCAGCTCCACTCTTATTTATTGTCATATTTTGCTCAAATTTAGCATCTCCAGTGGTTAGTAGCCATTTTATATATTCAAAATGGTATTTGATTTTTTATTTTATTTTTATGATTGATTACAAGGAGAAGGAGTGGGTGTCGAGCACTTGACTTATGTAATAAATGAGCCTATGACTCAGTTCGGTGCCAAACGAGCTATACTCACTTTGCATGGAATTAAATTATTTAAAGGGTAAAAAGCATTTTGCACCCCTAATGTATACACCGTTTTGGACTTTGCACCCTAATGTTTCAATTTTCTCAAATTGGCCCTTAATCTATATAACGAGTTGCAATGTGGCCCTTCCGTCAGCATTTCCATCAAAAACTAACGAAAAATCGCCCATGTGCAAGTCATGTGACTTATTTAAGGGTATTTTAGTCATTCACCATAAATTAGAAGCATTTTGCACCCTTAATGTTTGGTACATTTGGCGATTTGCACCCTTAATGTTTGGGTCGTTCGGACATATTTTACTTTTATATTTTAAATTTTTATTTTTTTTAAAAAAAAGGTGTTCTTGCATAATTATTGGATTCCTCTACCGCTACCCATTAAAAATTGAGTTTTAATTAGTTTAAATTTCTAAAAATAACATTTTAGACTATTAAATTTGTTTTATTATGTACACTGTGTGGGACTCTAGGGCAAGGTTTGGAAAATTATCGCAATCATTTTGATATTTTAACAACAATGCCAGGGGCACTAGCAAATCTCACTAACACTCACACCCACACTCTATCTCTCTCCTAGTGGCACTTTGAAATTAATCAGGGATGTTAGGAACACTGTGTGGGACCATATAAAATTCTTGGGGGTTTATTTCCTTTTAAAATGTTTTATAGGAACATTTTAGAGCACCTAAATAATGTTTTGTACATTATTTTAAATTGCTTAAAAGATCTTTGATTGATTGTTAATTTATGGAATTAACACAAGGTGTTTTGTACACTAAAGGAAACTTGATTAAATTATTTGGTAAGTTTTCTCAATTTTTGGGAATATATTTTAGAGCATATATTGTGTTATGTACACGATATTAATTGCTTAAAATATAATAAATAAAGTTTTTAATTCTTAAAATTAATATATAATGTTTTGTACACTGTTTGGGGACTTGAGAAAATTTTTAGTAAATTATCTCATGATTTTTATATTTTAGAGCATAAAATTTATGCTTATGGACATTAGTTTTAATTGCTTAAACTATCCCAAATAGACTATTAATTTTTGAAATTAATATGGATGTTTAGAACCCCATATTGGACCACTGAAATTTCTTGGAGAACAAATTTCTCAAAAGTTTTGTATTTTTGAGAATTTATTTATTCACAGTTAATTTGTTTAACTAAATCAATTTAATTTGCTAAATTGATTAAATTGAGGGGACACAAATACATATAACCTAAAATACATAAGGTAAAAGTACATGATGTACTCTCAAAAAGTAGTGAATTTAGCAAAAAATGTGGTGGATTTAGCTTTACCTTTTTAGAATTAGAGTTTATTTAAAATTCCAATTAGAATATGTTGGATAATTTTAGATTTGTTTCATATTATTTGGGTAATTGGGTACCGGTAGAGGAACCCAAAAATTATGCCAGAACACCTTTTTTTAAAAAAAAATTAAATAAAAAAATAAAAGTAAAATATGTCCAAACGACCCAAACATTAAGGGTGCAAATCGTCAAATGAACCAAACATTAAGGGTGCAAAATGCTTCTAATTTATGGTGAATGACTAAAATACCCTTAAATAAGTCACATGACTTGCACATGGGCGATTTTTCGTTAGTTTTTTACGGAAATGCTGACGGAAGGGCCACATTGCAACTCGCTATATACATTAAGGGCCAATTTGAGCAAATTGAAACATTAGGGTGCAAAGTCCAAAACGGTGTATACATTAGGGGTGCAAAATGCTTTTTACCCTTATTTAAATTGTGTTTTAATTGATCATACACTTCAACCATTGTAATAAAAATTAGCAGCAATTTCAATATTTTGCATATTTTGCAATACCCCAACCATAGAGACACTCTAATAATTTTAATACTAGCAGTTTAATGGTTACAATCTTTCCTTCAAACATTAGCAACCCATCCTCTCTCTCTCTCTCTCTCTCTCTCTCTCTCTCTCTCTCTCTCTCTCTCAATTACATATTTTGGTGGGTTAAATACATTTTACACCCTTACAGGTTGTCACCTGTGTCAGTTTGGTCCCTGTTATTTAGAAAGTGTCACTTTAGTCCTTGTTGTTTTATAAGTGTGTCAAATAAGTCCAATAAGTCCTTTAGTAACAAATAATTTTGTCACTGAAAATAAAAAAATTGTCACAAAAAGTATTTGAGGGACTAAAATGACACATTTATGAAACTATAGGGACTAAAACGACACTTCTAAACCACATGGATCAAATTGACACAAAGACAAACTAGAAGGGTGTAAAATATAGTTAAGCCTATTTTGGTTCCCAACTAGTTCTAGTATCCAAAATAGCTACTATTACTAATTCCACAATTGGAGCACAATTTTTTGGTCAAAAGTAGCAAGGACACTTTTCAAAAAATTAATTCACATTAGCTACACGTACGGCGATACGATTAAGGGTGTAATAAAACTGATTAGATTGACTTAATCGACTGGTTTGGTTTTCAAAAATTTCATGCATTGTAAAAACCAAACTGAATTGAAAATTTACACTAAATTTAACTGAAGTCGAAATCGATCGATTTGACTAAAAATTGTACCCAACCGTTTTCACCCCTTGCGACGGGTGTATATGAGTCGAGCTAAGCTGAATTCAGGTATGTTTGAGCTTGACTTATTTACTAGACCAGCATGAAATTCAGACTTGAGTTTGACTTGTTTATTACACATTATTCAATTGGTATACAGCCCTAGAGGTGCTCTAATGACCTCTCCCAAACAGTCCCTAATTGTCAAAATCTCTCTGGGGGCACACGCAGTAGGCAATAGCCAGACGGCCCTCAGTCCCTGACCCGTGAACCCAATTAGTATCTTCGGCCGGTGATCAGTGCCGCCTATCCTAAACCACAACCCAAAAGACAAATCTTAAACATGTTAAAAGCCAAACTTTAACCTTTTTGGCATAGCGTAAAGGTCATTTCGTAATAAGTAATACTGTGCTACCCAAATATCAAATCAAACACATGTGACAACGTGGAATATTTTTAATATAGAAATATTAGAATTGGTCCTTGAATAAGCAGTTATAGTAAGTTTGATCATATTGAAATTATCCTTATGAAAATTGATCCCCAAGTTAATTGTTGATTTAAAAATTAGTCATTTTCCCCAAATATCTGTATTTTTTATGGACAAATTTGACCTTCAATAGATATATACATATATGTGTATATAATATCATCTAAAAATTAGGGATTTTAATTAAAAGCCAAATAAATGCAATCTATTTCTTTCAATCTCTCATTATCTCACTGTCTCTCTCACGATCTCTCTCTCTCTCTCTCTCTCTCTCTCTATCTTATGAAAGCCATGGGTCTATCCAATGTGGGTCTCTCATGTTCTCTGATTTATTCTTCTTATTGTAGTGCCTTTTGTTCTTCATTTTCGTCCCCTGTTTCAGATTTTGATAATAGTGAAACCCAAAATCGATTCAACAAAGACGATGATCTGTACGGAGGAGATCTACATCCAGTTAATCTCAGAGCATTTTTGGGCGGCGATGAAAAACTGAAAGCCATTTATGAGACCTTTAAATCTGTCTCTTCGAACTTCTTATACGCAGGATTGAACATCTCTTCGAAGCGTTTAAGCAATGTGTCCGCCACTATATACACATCATGCCTTTTCATATTGTAAGTCAGTGCATTGTTGAATGTCAATCTCACATCAGAAGTGAAATCCATCGATGACCCATATTCTTTCCTTTCTAGCTTCGACTTCACAGCATCGAGATCCACCGGTTCTTGATGATCTGGTGGTAATTGTGAATACCCAATTTGGGGTTTTTTTTTTTTTTTGTGAGATTTTTTCTCATCAAATCCATTAAAAATCTGATGCTAGTTTGTAGTTTATTTTTATTTATTTTTATATTTGTAATCATTAGTCATTCTTACCAAGTTTGTGGATTTCTCAACTTGGATTTTTTTTCATTAATCACCTCTTTGTTCAACATTTTTTATGATTACGTTTTGTAGATCTCAATTTTTTGTGTGTGTGTGTTTTTTTTTTTTTTGGACAGTGTGAGAAATTTCTCACAAAGTGTGGAGTTTTACTTTTGAGTTTTGAAGGTGAGAAATTTGTTTTTTTTTTTTTTTGTAAGGAAAAAGGTGATAAATTTCTCACTGTAATAAATAAAATTTCTCACATGTGATTGGTATTGGTGAGAAATTTCTCACCAAATACTATCAAAAGGTGAGAAATTTCTCACTATGATAGATAAAATTTCTTTGTTAATTCTCTCTCTCTATATATATATGTATAACAAATCAAGGTTTTGAATTTAAAACCCTGATTTATGGGAGTTGGGGTAATTATTAAATTTCTCATTTAATTCTCTCTCTTTCTATATATATATATATATAACAAGGAGTAGGGGTATTTTGGTCCCCAGAATAGGTGAGGGACTAATTTTTAAGTTGACTTAAAGAATGGATCAATTTCTAAAAAAGGCTACAATAAAGGGCTGAAATCTAAAGAACCCTTTTTAATAATGGTGAAACGACTTTAACGTGTTCTAATAAAAATTAAGTGGGTTTACTATTGCATGTGTTGAAAACCATATTTAGAGGCAATTTTAGAATGGTATGGGCAATATTCTCCAAAATGAGGGACGGTCTCAGTAAAGTAATGCATGCTTCCGAAATTAAATCCCAAATTTATATTTCAAATGTTTTATCATTTATACTGTAGCAATAGTATATAGTACCACTAGTCACTATTACAATATATGATACAACTATTAAAACATTTAAAAATCAAATTTGGATTTTAAATTTGAGAAACGTACTATAATTCATTAATTCCATCCTCATTATCTAATCCTTGACGACCATTTCTGAAAACATGGTAAAAATAATCTGAAGAGCTCCTAAATACACCATCTAAATTTCTCTCCACTCCAAAATCATGAATTAGGGAGGAAACCTCTAAATCATCCCATGTTGTACATGTGGGTGTCGAAAAAAATTGTGTTGGTATATTTACTACAGTACGTGTAATAACTCTCTCCGTCCCGTATTTTTAGGTTCCATATTTGAGAACTCAATTTATTAAGGGAACATCATTATTACTTTTTAAAAAGGGCATTTCTTTCCAAAATTGCCCTTATAAAAGAGTTTTCACCGTAAGTAGTGAAGGTAAAATTGGAAAAATAATGTAAATTAGGCTTTTTTGTTTTTTTTTTTTTTTTTTTTTTTTTTTTTTGCAAAAGCCTAAAAATGGGACAGATGAAGTAACATTATTATTATTATTATTATTTTTTTTTTTTTTTTTTTTTGAGTAAGGCTATGCATTCCCAAAAAAAAAAAAAAAAAAATCTCAACACATGTGGTAACGAGCCTAGTTGATTTTGATTGATTTATATTAAAATGATCACATTATTATTGACGAAGGTTCCACTGCCACATATGAGGGATAAGACTTTTGTGAAAAGCACAACATTACTCTTTTTTTTTGTTTTGGTCAAATATGTAATAAGTTAATAACATTCACAGTGACAAATAAGTGATTGTGCTTACTCTTCTCACTTCTCAGAGGAGACAGAGATATACTTGTATTTGTATTCATAATATAAATAGGGAATTGCTATGTATACCGCTATTTTTATTATGTACACCGCTCAACTTTATTAATGTGAAAATTTTTAGAAGAAAAATTAGTAGAATAAAAAAATTTAGGTGTACATAGCAAATTAACGAGATGCACATAACAATTCCCTACAAATACACGTATGCATATACATTTGAATGTGTATGACAAAACAATATCATAACAAAAATGCTAGACATCTAGCCTATTTCACAACCTATTTCACAACTTATATATCTTGATCATTGATTTTTGTGGGTCCTGTGCAGGATCCATGTGAGATCCTCATGGAGCCCATCAAAATTAATGGCCAGAATGTGTAATTGTGAAATAGGTTGTAAAATAGGTTGTGTGTCTGGCATTGCTCATATCATAATATTGTAGATATTAATATATTATGACATCAGTCTGGATTGTTTGGGTGAGTAGGTAGTTGAAACCCCCCCAAAATTCATTCTCTTTCAGTTTTTTGTAGCTTTCATCTCTCTCTCTCTCTCTCTCTCTCTCTCTCACATTAACTCTGCAACTCTTTGGTGTGTTTGCTGTTTTGATGTGAAAGTAGAGCAATAACACATCGAAGAGATAAAATCTCTCTCTCTCTCTCTCACACACACACACACACACACACACACAACATTCAAATGCTTGATTTTCACTCCAATTATGACATTCCTATTTTAACCTGCAGTATTAGAATGCTGTAAGCTCAATTCTCTTCATTACATAATTACATCTGTGCGTGTATGTATCTAAATATGTATGCATATGTGTATGTATATATATATATGAATATTATGAGGTTGATTTTTTGCTCTTCCAGATTTTCAGGTTCTGAGGGTTTTCGCCGATGTTTCTGTTCAAATTTGACGTTGATTTGATCACTTCTATCGTTTGCTTCTGTTTCATTTGATATATATATATATATATATATATAGAGAGAGAGAGAGAGAGAGAGAGAGAGAGAGAGAGAGTAATGATTGTTGGATCTGGAAACCAGCTAATGCAGGTGATGCAAATGGCCTTTTCTCACCGTTTTTGATTCTGTGATTTTGAAAGCTTATAACGAAACACTAGTGCTTCGAAGTCGACTGGTCCACTTTTTTTTTCTAGTTGTGTCGTTTGTGTTGTTTGAACATCATGTGCCAAACAGTGCCTTGTTTACTTCAATCAGGTTAAGTTTTATCAAAGAATTTGGACTTATTTGCTTCTGTCAATCGCAGTTTCACTTTCTCTGGGTTAAAGATATTTTGGAACATTCAAGCAGAGATTTCTCTGGTTGGGTTTGCATTGAATTCAGGAACTTTTGAAGGTTTTTCAGTTCCCAAGGTGGAACAAGTTTTGTTTGGCAAAACGAGAGCAAAAGCTTTAGCTGAACTTTCATTTTCTTTGAGAAATTGATTTGGAAATTTGGGTTAAAAGTTAAAACTTAGAAGGGTCTTGTCATCTTTGAGGATCATAACTTTGTTGTGGGCACAAAAGTAGACAACAATACAAATAATGTAGTGTAGTTGTTGTTTCATGTAGACTTATAGCTATACATACATACATACATACATACATACATACATACACACACACATATATATATATATGTGCTTTTTTGCTGTTCTTGGGTTGGGTTGTTGTGAAAAATTGATGGCGTGTGTGATGGCTTTGAAGGGTTAAATTGTCGAGAGAGAAAGTTGGTGACATTTTTCTGGGAAAATGAATCTTGAATTGAAGCGAGGGAAGCAAGAAAAGGGCTCAGATGTTGCCAAGAAAGTGGTTGTCGCGGCTAAGGCGGCCAAAGAAATTCCCAAGAGTGCTCTAGTGTGGGCTCTGACTCATGTTGCTCAACCTGGAGATTGCATTACACTGCTGGTTGTAGTTCCTCCGCAAAATTCAGGTACCTTTCTCTGATTCCATGTTCTATATTGTCAAATTCATTTTTTCCTTGATGATTATGGCTAGATTAATAAAATGTTCCAACATTTCTCTTGCACTTTTGTTATAGTTTCTCAGTTTTTTTTGAATTATGGTCTTCATTCCATTTGACTGAGAAAATAATCATTATAACGCTAATTCTAATGATATGGTATCACAAGCCTTAAAATCTCACTACTCGAACACATATGTCGTAATTTCATGGAAAACATGTTTATGCGGCATATATTTGTGTATTATTGTGGTGTTTGGGGCCAGGCTGTAAATGTTTGATATGCGGGGCAATTTTATTTTCCTAAATGATTGGAGTAGTTAAGAATACATTCTACCAGTAATCTAGTTTATACTTACCTCATTATCACAACGGCTTCCGGATCTTTTCCTGTCTAACATATTCGGATTTTGAATCTATTATGTATCCCCTGAATGCCAATTTTTTATGAGTTTGGATTATTCTTTCTTTATTAATAAAGGGAAGGGAACTATTGTGTTTTGTTATGTCTATTCTTCTTCTTGGATAGCAGGTGGGAGGGACTAAAGTGTGGTTTTAAAAGAACATTATGCTCATTTACCAAATACTTTTTGCACTTTGATCAATTGGCTAATACTAGTATGGGTAAAAAATTAAGTGGTTAGTTTGTAAGGTAAGTAGTATGGAGATTTTCCATTCCTACTGTTATCAAAATCCACCAAATGGCAGTTTTTAATGTACAAATATTTGTGGAATATTTGTAGTGCCACATGCCAGTTTGATACGTACTGTGATTGCCTTGTAATTTTTTTTTATGGTTGAATGATTTAAGACTAGATCCTGATATTCACTATATTATCAAATACAAGAAAAAAGGAAACTCTTTTCCTTGTTTCCTCATTTGGGGTTTCCGCTCTGCAGTCTGTTTCTTATATACTTTCTCTTGAATGCACTATATTATTAACTAACTAGTCAGAAGACCTGCCATGAATTTGACACACTATGATTATTATCACGCAATTGTTTTAGGTAGGAAAAATTGGGTATTCCCCAGATTTGCCGGGGACTGTGCAGATGGTCTCCAAAGGTCTCATTCAGGAACTAGTTCAAAGCAGAAATCGAAAATCACAAATTCCTGCTCTCAGATGATCCTTCAGCTCCATAATATTTATGATGCTAACAAGGTCAGTGCTTCGTACTAGTTTCAATGTAGTGGTATTTTGCATAATTCCAAATTTCTGATGCTGTCTATATGCTGATTCTGTTTCATAGATAAATGTGAAGATAAAAATTGTTTCTGGATCGCCATGTGGGGCAGTGGCTGCCGAAGCCAAGAGAGCTCAAGCTAATTGGGTTATATTGGACAAGTAATATTCTTGATTTTGATGCTTGAAAGTTATATTAGCTCTATCTTAAAGTGAGATTGGTTTCAAATCCCATTATGCTGCGTTATTTTGTCAAGTTTCTATTGTTCTTTGAGTTCTCATGCTCCTTTTGCCAATTGCCACCGCAATTGCCTGTTTTCCAAACGGCTTGCAATTGACATTTGAGGGTGGAAACCGTGTTCCCAAACAGGCTCTATGTTCTTTCTGTAATCTGTGTTGTCAATTTCTGCAGACAGCTTAATCACGAGGAGAAGCGGTGCACGGAGGAGCTGCAATGCAACATTGTAATTATGAAGCGCTCTCAAGCAAAAGTTCTGCGCCTAAACTTGGTTGGATCACCAAAGAAAGAACCTGAAAGAGCCCGTCCATCACCTTCTGAATTAGATCAATCGTGTAAGAAACAGCTGGGGAAAAAGAATAACTCTATGAACTCCGTCCGAGGACCACTCGTGACTCCAGCTAGTAGTTCAGAGCTATTTACCACAACCGAAGCTGGAACATCATCTGTATCAAGCTCAGATCTTGGAACTTCACCGTTTTTCATCTCTGAAATAAATGGCGACGTGAAGAAAGAGGAAATACAAGGATCGAAAGGAACCCATGAGCTCGATGAGTCAAGTTCAGATACAGATAGTGAAAATTTATCGCAATCTTCGAGAAGTTTGGGTTTCCAACCATGGATGACAGAAATTCTTGGTTCTCATTGCCAATCCTCTCAACAATTTGAAGAAGAAATTTTGCAGCGTTCTAAAAAAATTCCTCAAACCTCCAAAATCAAGGCTTTGCTGGGGAAATTCTCTAAAATCGACCTGGACTTCAGTGGAAATGTGAGAGAAGCAATCTCTCTAAGCAGAAATGCACCTCCGCGTCCGCCTCCCCTGTGTTCAATATGTCAACACAAGGCACCTGTATTTGGAAAACCTCCTAAGTGGTTCACTTATGCCGAACTTGAGCTCGCCACTGGAGGGTTTTCACAAGCTAATTTCTTAGCAGAAGGAGGGTTTGGATCGGTCCACAGAGGGGTTCTTCAAGACGGCCGGGCAGTTGCTGTGAAGCAACACAAATTGGCGAGTTCTCAGGGGGATCGAGAGTTTTGCTCAGAAGTGGAAGTACTTAGTTGTGCTCAGCACAGAAATGTTGTCATGTTGATTGGATTCTGCATTGAGGACCGAAGAAGGTTACTGGTTTATGAATATATATGCAACGGTTCACTGGATTATCATCTGTATGGTAATTTATCTTGACTTGAAAATAGAATTCTCAATTCTATTGCTATGTAGATGAACTTTACATGCATTAGTTATTAGTCAACTCAACTCATTCTATTACCATTGTTAATCAACCTTCCTACCAACAAGCAAAAATAAAATTGTAAATTGGTGTGACAAAATTATGAATTGTGAAGTGTATTGATCGTGATCGTATTTTTTTTGGAAAATAAATAATAATATACGTGTGAGGACTGTATACATATAAAAACATGCATACAGTGTTTGAAATGGGCAAAATAACAATTAAACATAAGGTTTATTCAATATCAAGGCTCAAAAGGTTGAATTTTTTACTTCAAAGTTCAACATCATAAATCTTGAATTGTATCGAATCGTGCATCGTATCGGGTTGTGTGAAACTCAAATGGACTCACATGAATCAATTCGTGAACATAATATCTGATAACCATGTCAAGAGAACTTCTATGTTATATTAGGTTTCATTAAGATTCTGAAATCCTGGTGGTATATGGTGTTCTTTTTCTCTTTTTCCCATAATATTTTGGATGGGTGGCATAGGTGGTGCTTTGGTGGTTGCATGTTTAGACTTGGAGACTCTCTTGCGAAGACATCTTCCTAATATTGTCATCATAAATAATGTTGCTTCTTGAAATAACAAAACTTGAAAGAATTAGTTGGATTATATTCATGAAAGTACAATTGCTATGTAGGTTCATCAATACCATCAATTATCCTAAGCATTTTAAAAAGTTCATTTGCTAACAAGCTTTCTCTTGTATGTTTGTAGCTACTTGTTAAAAGCATTTGTATTTTCAGGATGTCATCGAGATTCGTTAGATTGGTCTGCTCGTCAAAAAATTGCTGTGGGAGCTGCTCGAGGACTGCGATATCTTCACGAAGAATGCAGAGTGGGTTGCATTGTTCACCGTGACATGCGGCCTAACAACATCCTCATCACCCACGATTTTGAACCACTGGTACGGAAATTTTGTGACATTCCTTCTATAGTTCAAAATTCTAGAGTAGTTACTTGATTCATTGCATTATGACATTTTTCAACCTCGATAAAGGCTCATCATCTACCACCCACCCCCTCTGAAAAAATGCTTCGTTTCAAATTCTATGAACTCGATAATGGTATTTAAAAAATCCTCGGACTTGAGATATAATGTTCTACTAGCCATCGAAGTCCATACTAGAGTTTGACGATTAATTTTTCCTCTCTCTCACACATGCACACACACACACTCTTATTCAACTTCTGTAGCTATATTAAGCTCTTCTGGTTTGAAAACCCTAAATTGTGTATAGGAAATTTAAGAAATAGAAGTAGAAGCCCTTTCTGACAATTCAATTTGCTGTTGCTAAAAAACATTTTGTAAGAAAAATATAATTAACCTTGTATAAACCATGAATACAACTATATGGAGCCTAGTACATTGCTTACGTCTGTTTTCCTATTTCTTTTATCAGATATTAAGATGCTACTATCAAGTGATCATTAGATCTGAGGACAACCCATATTTTATTTTTAGCTTTTTTTTTAGAAGTTACTAGAACATTAGAAGGAAACTCATGGAATCCAAAGTTGAAAGAGATTGGATTATCAAATTGCTAGAAGTAATTTTTGGATTGGATTAATACTTCCATTTCAATGAGTACAAGTAAAGGATGTGGGACAAACTCTAATCACTGCAAGCCATTTGTCCATTTATGTTGATCCAAAAAGTGAGTGATTGAATCAAATATCCTGTGAACTTACTTGCAGTCACTTGAGCAGAGGCAAGAGTGTAAGCAAAAGGCAATGGACCTTCATTTTTTACCTTTACGCTCCGTTTGTTTCGATGTAAAATGTTTTCCGGAAAATACCTTCACCTTATCCGGATAAGGTGAAGGTATTTTCCGGAAAACATTTTACATCAAAACAAAAGGAGCGTAATCTCTGATTCACTGTTCCTTGGTTGTATGTTTTCTTCTTCTTTTCTTTTCTGAAATTGTACGATCAAAGATGCGAGTCATATACATTGGGTTTTGTGATCTAACTCTAGTCCTTGGGTTGTTAGGTTGGAGACTTCGGTTTGGCAAGGTGGCAGCCTGACGGAGACGCGGGTGTTGAGACGAGAGTGATTGGAACATTCGGGTGGGCATCGAATAAATGTAACATTAAATTTATTTATATCATCTCTTGGCAATTTACCAAATGAAAGGCAATTCTTGTTGCAATGTAGGTATTTGGCTCCAGAGTATGCTCAAAGCGGCCAGATCACAGAAAAAGCTGATGTTTATTCGTTTGGGGTGGTGTTGGTGGAGCTTGTTAGTGGACGAAAAGCTGTGGACCTTAACCGGCCTAAGGGCCAGCAGTGCCTCACTGAATGGGTACGTTCTAAAAGATTTTAATTAAGCTGTCAATTGCCACAAAATTACCAATTAAAACTTTAGGTATGCATATGATGTTGTTGAAGATCAGGATGTCGGCTTTTTATACTTTATCTATGCCCTCTGTCCAAATTAGGGGTCTCTTGTGGGAGAAATTTTTAGCCTTTTAAGTACCATGAGGGTGCTACAATGTGGCATGCTGAAGTGGTACCCTCCAGCCAATCAGAGTGAGTTGTTTGTGTGGAACTCACACCCTTACATGCAAGAGTCCCATAATTTGTGGATTCCAAAATATGGGTTTCATCCAAATAACCCAGACTCATTGGCTAGAAAAGTATCTAAAATTTTCACATCTTTAGGGAATTCCAACTATTTAAGGATTCGAAGATATGGGTCTCATGACTCCCATCCACATAACCCAAGCTCATTGGCTAGAAAAGTACGTAAAAATTTCATATCTTTTGAGAATTCCAACTATTTAAGAAAATGATCGTGGACGGGGGTAAAATTTTAAACTTTCCACTAGTGCCCTTATTTTGAGTTTAAATTTCAGTATCACATAAAATGAAAAGTGAGAGACTTTATATGATCAATGGTAAACTTAGAGAATATCTAATCAAAATGAGACATCTCAAAATAGAATAAAGACCCTTGATTCGGTCCAAGGGAGTAGTAATTTGTCCATTTCCAGTTACCCAATATTGATCGGAGCTAGATTCAACCGGAGTGGTTGGGTCCCACTTCCAATTAGGGGTGTAAGAAAAACCGATGGACCGAGCCAATTGATCAGGTCGGTCGTTTTAAAAAAAAAAATATTACACGTAAAAACCGACAAAACCGACCGAACTGATCCTCTTCAATCGGTTTTGAAACTTGAAAAACGGAGGAAAACCAACCAACCCAAACCGCTTTCACCTCTACTTCCAAATTTCCAATCAAGGTGGGTGGTTGAAATGAAACCAAATGGAAAAACTTGAAATGGAGACACCCAATGTTGAATGGCATTGTAATGAAGAGAATAACAATAGTACAGAAACAATATTTCTGTTCTTCTTCATTGAGATGGTGAACTCGTCCTTGATTTTATGCATTTTAATGTGGAACAGGCGCGCCCCTTATTGGAAGAGTATGCCATTGATGAACTAATTGACCCACGGCTGGGAAACCACTATGACGAAGAGGAAGCCTATTGCATGTTGCATGCTGCATCCCTGTGCATACAGCGGGATCCTCATTCACGGCCTCGAATGTCACAGGTAAGAGATATATAGGAAGGGAAAAATTTATACTCATCCTTCAAAATGCTTAAAGGACCAGTTTGGTAACGTTTCTAGTTTTGAATTTTCTAAATTCTGAAACAGAACTAGTTTGTTTTCTTTTCATAAAAACAAAAATGGAAAACCACATTTCTTATTTCTTTTCTTTCTCTCTTCTTCTTTTTCTTTTTCTTTTTTTTTTTTCCTTTTATTAGCAAATTTCGTTGAAATGATTACTAAACACGTTTTCGGTGTTTTGTTTTAAAAAGTGGAAAACTGAAGACCGGAATGTACCAAACGGACCTAAATATTTGTTGCGGCCGCGGGAGGCTAAGCTTCTTCGCTTGATTCTGATTATTAATTTCTAATGGTCCCGTCCAAAATTTTTGCTTATTTTGGAAGGGAAGTAGGGATAATTTGGAAATGAACGTAGAAAAGCACTTCCTTGAGTAAGAAATGTCATGGGTAGATGAGAGAAATGTTGTGCTTCCCAAGTTTGGTTCCTAATATGGCAGGTGGACCACTTAAACCAACATCCAATGAAAACTCATGTGAAGAACTGTAGTATTATTTGGGAGACAGTAAAGAGATCAGTAACATCAATAGATCAACTCACTGAGGGAGTGTCAAAATGGATAGGAAGCCTTAATGCGCACTGATCAAAACCAAAATCTGAAGTAACAAGACGAGGGTTTTACAAAAGCATTTAATACCTAGAAATGGAATATTGGAAGCACCTTGTTTTAATTAGTTACCCTTACCCAGTACATATTATAGGCCCTTTTCATGATAGTGTGGTGATGTAGGGTGTGTGTGTGTATTTTCCCTGTAATCCGGAGGGGAAAAAAAAGTGCACATTATGATGGAAAACACTCTTCAGAAAATTAACCGAATACTTTATAAACTTCATCAAGAGCTTCCAGTAACTAAATTATCCATATGGCTCGATTATCTTAATCCTGGTTGGGTTTTGCTTATAAGTTTCATGTTGTTTTGGCTATAAGGTTCTACGAATATTGGAGGGCGACGATTCAAGTCACATATCAACACCCGGGTATGACGTCGGGAACCGGAGCGGGAGGATTTGGCAAGAGCAGCAGCATCAACATCAACACTACAGCGGTCCGATACTAACCGAGGCATTGCAAGGTTTTAGTGGGAAGCTCTCCATTGAGACACAGAGACCATCTTTCTCGCAGAGTGATAAAGCCGGGAGGACTCTTGTGTGAGAACATCTCATTTGCTGAAGATGTATTTTACACCTTTGTGCTTTTCTCGCACTGAGTTTTGTCCAATGTCATTTAGGTTCTATATTTAGTATAGTAGAATGGAATTATGGTTTGTTTTTTGTGATTCATTTGCAAAAATGGTTCCTACTGATCCCAAATGGCAAAGGTTAGAACTCCAGTGGGTATACAAATTTATTGGTTGAATTAAGGAAGCAATTAGCAGTTTTGAATATTTTGGTTCATGTTTAACCCAATCTTTTGATGCTTCATCATTGTTATTGTTTGGGTAAACTCTCCTTCGTCAATGCATTCATCATACTTTTCCTTTTGAAGTTCAGGCATATTTTGTTCCAAAAAATCACTAGGGCCGTTTTTGGCAACAAGGTATAAAGTCCATGAGAGACTATGGAATTCCAAAAACTAAAATAAAACTATTTAGCAAGCCAATTTCTACGATTCAATTGCATAAATTTGTAATTGACCAAAAGCTACAGTAAATATCTTTCGCCCAAAAGCAGCTTTTTTTTCAGTTGAATTGCAGAAGCAGTGCCAAACGGATTTTAGCAAACCACTTGAAAATTTCAATTTTTCAGCACTTCATGGAGTGACAGTTATTAAGCAGCCCTCAATGACTTGATTGCCAAGGAGTAGATTAATATACATCCATTCATAAATACACAACGAGGATTAAAGCCCCTAAAAAGTATTGTAATCATATGCTTACCTTTCTGGGTTCTTGAAAAGATAATTAAAGAAAGAGTACTTGAGACTAACCACAGTTAATAGGTAATACAACTCTGTGTTAGGCCCAATTCAGTCTAAGACATGCTTTCCGAAAAAAAAAAGTCACTCACTCACTCTCTTGGATTTCCTCTAGGACCTTCTCATTTTAGACCTTGCATACCTGAAATTACCGATCAAGCAACACCACTTTGCTTTAAAAGATAATAAAATTTAACTACAATAAAGTGTAGATAAATACAAGGGATAAGACATATTTACCCCGTGAGGTTAGGTCCGTTTTAACTTCACCCCTATTACTCAAAAGTATACCCAACCCCCATGTGGTGGTCTGTTAAGTGCAAATCCCGCCATTGTTAATTTTCGACTTGAAATGACAAATATACCTTTCATTTTAGTCACAGCCACAAGGGATTACTGTCAACTTTTGAACTACAGGGGAGCAACAAAAAATATGGTTCCAACCACGGGGTAAAATGTATTTAATCAGCTAGTTTTGACGAAAAACTAAACAGTTTCATTTTAATCACAACCACGAGGGGGTTTAACTGTCAACTTTTGAATCGTAGAGGTAAAGTGAAAAATGGGACTAACCACAGAACAATAAGAAAAGTTGAAAAACATACTCTATGTGCATGCCACCCCGATCTGATGATGGTAGCGAGCTCCCCTGAAGTGCATTCAAGGCACTGTTAGCCTGTTCGACGTCCTGCCAAGAAGAAACCATGTAGACAAGATCTTAGACTTACCATTTAATTCCAAGTGCTTTGGTAGGGAATTAGATCCTGTTACAGGTATGGATTTTCAAACACTTGATGGTTTGATATGTTCAAGTAGGGGCGGTTGTCACCACCCTTCAATTCAACAAGAAATCATTTTCTTCTGTCAAAACAGATTTTCGAGAAAGCAACAAATTGATGCTTCTGATTTTTAAACTATTTTTTCAGCTTTATAATGGATTCGAGATTTTGAAAAGTTTTTGTCAAATGGACTCAAATCTCTCAATAATCCTAAATAAGCTTCGAGTCCGTTTACCCAAAAAAAAATCAAAAATCGAATCCACTATAAAGCTGAAAAATCAGTTTAACGTCAACATAACAAATAAGAGTTATGAATTGGTATGCTTTTTAAAAGTAGGGAGTAACCTATTTCATGTGATAAGGAATCATTTTCTTCTGTTAACCCAAGAATGAAAAGAGGGGAGCCTTGGCACAATGGTAAGGTTGCTTCATTGTGACCTGGAGGTCACATGTTCGAATCTGGAAACAGTCTCTCTGCTTGCAGAGGTAAGGTTGCGTACATCTCACCCTCCCCAGATCCCGCATTGGCGGGAGCCTCGTACACTGGGCTGCCCTTTTAACCCAAGAATGAAATGTCTCTCTGTCTTTTTAGAGCTGGTTTGGTATTGTTGTGGGAATAAGAGATTTTTTCTTTAGGCTTTGTTTGGTTGATGGATTTCAAGAGGGAAAAGAGACGGGAAAAGAAAACAAGATGAAAAATTAGTTCCTTTCACCTTACAGATGGGACTAGTTTTCCATTTTGTTTTCATTTCCTCTCTCTTTTCCCTTACGAAATCCATGAATCAAACAAAGCCTTCATAGGTTTTCGAAAAAGCAGCAATGTTGCTGCTTATGATTTAAGCTTCTTTTCAAGTTTGATAAAGTGCATTCTATTTTTGAAGTTGTGAAGAAAAAAAAATGCCAAAACCCAAAATCTCAATAATCCCAAACAAGTGATTGTCGGTCCAAAATAAGCTACTAATTCAAACGGGCTCTTAACATCAAACAACATGTTAACAAATTAGAGGTATGATATGCCTTCCAAAAGAATGAGAAATTTTTAGGTACTCTCAGGATACGCAGCCAATGGAATGGATGATTTGAACGAGACCACAAATAGTGGGACCCCAGGCATCGGTCCCACCAAAATAACCCACCCTCAAGGATTTTAGTTCAGTGTAGGATACCTCGAAATCAGCAAATGCAACTGGCATTCCACTTCTAGCACGGACCTTGACTGCGTTGAATCCAGGATATCTGGCACCAAAACGGATACAAGTCATCAAGTTTCCAAATTGACAAAGACTTGATATTGTACTCAATTTAATGGACAAACTTGAGAATGGCAGATATTCATATATATATATATATATATATATTCGTACATGAAAACCTAAATACAGAGAGAGAAATAGAGGGAGAGTGAAAGAAGAGAATAGAGCAGACATAGAGGTCAATAGAAACAAAGTTCTAATTCTGATTTCTGATGCTAACTTACTGAGACAGAGCTTGCTTCAGTTCATCTTCAGTGCAATTCGGACCTAGGTTCGCGATAAACAAAGTGGAACATCCTGAGACACCATCAACTTTCTTCTCTGTCTTCTTCTGCAGTATCCAATGAAGATCAAAGTCGGATGAGTTCACAAAAAATAATTGAACTTTAGAAGCAATTTCTGAACAAGCTGAACTCACACTTCTTCTGGAAATATGCAAATAATAATAATTATTATTATAATAATAATTTCTAACTATGACAAAAAATTCCCACCCCACCCCTAAAAAGTCACACCCAATGTTCGTACTTATGGAGAACAAAAAGAAATAAAACAATAAATAAGATAATGCAGTTAAGGAGTCACAATACAAATTTCTCATAACATCTTAGTGGTCAATTTCCAGTTTCTGTGAAATGGATGCAAATATAAGATAATCCAATTACCAATAATCTAAAAAACTTGATGAGAATGACAAAAAGTAAAAGTAGAACATAATCATATTCTAATATTTGAATTAGTGATTGACAGGTCAAATTCGTTTCAAATTTGTCTACTATTGTACTAGTGGAAGGACCATGACAAAAAAAAAAAAAACACTTTTAATCAAATTAAGAACACAACTCAAAGATGAAAAATCAGACAGAAAATCCTGGATCACAATAGTTGACTTTAACTCGATAGGGTAGCTCAGTTTGATTGGGACTCACTTGGCATGAATGCTAACCCGAACATACGGAGTTACCCGATAGTTGTGGCTTGTGGGTGGTTTAGTATCTGAGGCTTTACCCAGCAAGGTTGGGTCCTTTGGCCAGGCCCCAGAGAGGTGCTCCACCAATAAAAGAAAAAAAGAGAATAAGAAAATCCTGAACCAAAAAGCAAAAGCATATCTTCGTTTTCGTTTGCATTTTCGTTATCATAATAGTTACTGCTTTCTTTTGCATTCCCACTCATCAATTTAAGGTTCTCAAACTTGCAGATAATAGGTCTCATGCATATTTTTGGTAGCAAATTGAACTCAAAAAAAAAAAAAAATCTAGAAGGAAGCAAGAAGAGGATAATAATAATAATAATAATAATAATAATAATAATAATAACAATAATAATAATAATAATAAATGCTAGTAATGCTGCTTATGACACAATTTACAATGCATCTAAACAGTTTTCTCAAAAATGTTTACACAGAGACAAAACTGGTCTGAATATACACTCACATTTTCACCAGCTACGACATTTTCCACATCAAACCCTGTCTCGCTACTGCCAATTACCAGACAAGATCGAGTTAGAGATCTACATGACGAATAGAAGCACACAAGAACTTTTTGAATTATATTGTAGACTGTTAGCAAACCACTGAGAAATACCGATACTCGGATTTTCTAATCAAAACAGTTATTGAGCTTTCTTAAAAGTTTCAACCTCTTCGCAGTCTCTAAATCACCCTTTTCACCAGAATCAGGTTCTTCCGTCTCAGATGGTTCGTCAGATTCACTCTCTCCTGGTTGTGCAAAAGGTGCAAGATGTGCTTGTGAGTGACAGAATCAGTTTTGTTTGAGAAATGCTTATAAAGTTTATGGCTTGTTTGGGAATGCATGAAACATGATCGCTTCTCGATGGCTTTTCCCCTTCGAGTGGCTGAGCGTATTTAGTGAGGAAGTGAATCGCTCCGTAACTGTTTGAGCAGTATTGTTGTCATTTTTTAACGGGTTCTTCGAAAACCAAGATGTTGGTTTGAGAAAGTAAGAACCTATTATAAGGGAAATTCCAGATCTGGCACGGAATCCCAAGATATAAGAAGGCTTTTGACAAATTCAGAACCAGTTTTAAGACTTCCCAAGCAGCCCCCTAGAGTTCATAATATACTTATAAGCAATTCTCAAACAAAAGGAAAGAGAGAACGAGATGAAGATGGCATTAATATGTCAATGAGTCCCATAATCTACAGAACCATTACCACCATCACTTGATGTTTCTCGGGCATCAACCGCAGCTTCATTTCTTCTATCAATAACAACATATGGCCCACTACCTATATACAACAGACAATGTTTGTAAACCATGTCAACAGAGTAAGGAAGTCAAAGACACAACATACCAGAAGCTATCACTTCATTAAGGACGATCTCTAAGTTCTAATATTTGACCGGTACAACATACAATATCATACCCGGTTTCTTTACCCTCCTTGAGTTTGATCTGGCCAGCTCAATATGCAGATTGTATCCAGCTTGAGGGTCAAATTTTACACCCTAGAAAAGATAACCAATGCCACCATAAGAAGATAAGTCATCCAATTATTCTCCTTAGTCAAACATATGGCTTGTTATGCTTTAAATTCTGCCTGTCAATGCTTAATTATAATTTAAAGAAAGACCAAACAATACCCAAAAGAGTATCAGTGATCTTCTGTCCACCAAACCTTTTCTTAAAAATCTTTCACTTTGGTGTCAACCGTTTCTTTGTGTTTTTTATTGCTGAAATCACACTCCCATTGATAGTCATGAACACTTCTTAAGCTTTTGGAACAACTGGTAACTTAATACGGTTACAGAGCCTTGTTTGTTGGAGGTCTCAGGTTTGAGTCTCTGTTGCTTGATATCTATGTTACCCGGACTTGGCATCAAAGGTGTTGTGTCCGTGTAGACGGGGATATGACAAGGATACAGACACAGGATCAGACATCTTTCATACCATGTCGGACATGGCTTGCTATCGAAAATATAATCTAAAGAGATAAATTGTTTCCTAGACTGATGGAGATCAAGGGTTTATTTGTAATTTTAATTAATGGAGATCATAGTTTTGAGAAGTCTAGGGGATGTGGTAAAATGAAGATTCTAGAATTTGTGTATTTTTGTCTTTGAAATATTCTAGAATTTAGGTTCATAATTAGGAATATTCTAGAAAAGTCTTGGTCAAGGTTCTGTGTCTTAGCTTCTAGGAACATCTTTTGGAATATTCTAGAACACAATTTATTATTGTGTCTAGAAGTGTCTTTTGAAATGTTCTAGGACATCATTTATTATTATGTGTGGAAGTATATTTTGGAATGTTCTAGGACATAGTTAATTATTGTGTCTAGAAGTTGTGTCTAGAAGAGTCTTTAAATATTATGTTTATGTTTTGTCTTGAGTCTTCTAGAAGTGTCTTTTGAAGTAGATTAGTTAAGAAGCTTCTAGATACTCTTGTATGCCTATAAAAATGGGCCTTGATGTAATCTTTGAGTAGTGAACAAAGAATCTATTTTACATTCTTCTCTACTCTTGTGTGATACTAGAGAGTACTTGAAGTGAGTCCAAGATCCTTGGTGTGATACCAAACCTAGAGTGAGTCCAGAATTCTTCTCGGAGTGAGTCCAAGATCCTTGGTGTGATACCAAACCTAGAGTGAGTCCAGAATTCTTCTCGGAGTGAGTCCAAGATCCTTGGTGTGATACCAGGCTTGGAGTGAGTCCAGAATTCTTCTTTGAGTGATTCCAAGATACTTTGGTGTGATTCCAAAGGACCCTTAGGTGTGATGCTTAAGGTAAGCTAAGTACGAGGCCTAGATAACTATTTATTCATTTCGTTTTCTTTTCCCAACCTTCTCTATATCTTATTCACACACAAAACAGCCCATTTAGGCTTAGTTTGGCCCTCACGTGGCTTTTTAAAAGTAACTAATGAAATGGTTATTAAGTTGTTTCATAATTTTGTACAAATGACACATTACTCTTCAAAAAAATATCACAAAACCAAAAAGCAACCTTAAGCTTTTAAAAGCTCCACCCAAAAAAGCCCCAAGTTCAATTTTTGCAAAGTTCATAAACTAGTTAGCAAATGAATTAACATGAAATTGTGCTTTAAATAAGGAGAAGCACCAAAATGGGGGCCAAACTAAGCCTTACTCACTCACCATTACCTACCACCTCAAAACGACCTCTCTTGCTTCCCATTTGTCAACCCAACAACAACTCCTTATCTTGTCCTACATCATATTTGGTAACAGAGCTTAAGGTTTCAACATGATGTTTTCACATCATGGGAGGTCCTACAAGCATACTTTTACTGAATGGGAGTTGACTCAAATGCGTCTTTTGGAGGAGCATCGAAAATACATGAATGAACTTCATCATCAAATCTGTACGCTTGAGCAAGGAGATATGTCTGTGATGGAATACACAAGAAAATTTAAAGAATTAAGAATGAAGTGCAGCCTTATTGAAGACAAGTGGATGATGATCGCTCAGTTCAAGCATGGACTAAATTGTTAGATCCGAAGGAGGATGCCGCAGAGAGATTTCATAGATCTGGAAGATGTCATTGTCACTGCTATTATGTATGAGAAAATCATAATGAGGCATCATAATCGACTCATAGTGGCTGAAAACCGACTACCAAGATTTTCTGAAAAGTCCGTTATGCCGAAGCAACAAGCCAGATTGACAAAACAATGGGTGGACAAAGGAAATCAAGACGTAGCGAAAGTAAACTTTCAACGTGAAAGTCCAAAAGAACTATTGGAGAAGCCCAAAAGGGAGATTGAGAATATAAAACAACAAATGGCCAATGATAACAAACATCTTCAAGAGAAGCTCGAAAGGGAGTCTCAGCAAATAAAGCAACAAATTGCCGATGAGAACAACCATCTTCAATCACTTGAAGACGTGAAATTTGAAGCAAAAGAAAATACCACCATAACAGAAAAGGGAAGGAAGCCAGAATTCGCGAATAATGGTAAACAAGGAGCTGGCAGAAAATAAAGTAGAAATGGAGCATGATGGAATTATTATTGTTGATACTACTCAAGTCGAGACTAAGGAGCCTACAAGGATCATATCTCATGTTCATGCTCAAAGCGAGACTAAGGATTCTACACACAGACTATCTAATATTGCTACTCAAGAGAAGGCCGAGGAGTTTACACAGGTCATCTTTAATGTTGCTACTCAAGATAGAAATGAGGATCTTACACAAATTACTCCAACAATTGATTTCATCATTCCTGACAAATTCATTCATCCTAAAGAAGAGATGGAAGTCTCAATAGTATCATTCTTATCTGAAGGAACAAACGCAAGATGGACTGCATCTGACCCTTTCTCCAGCACTATTGGTATGTTTCACTAAATCAATTGAACTCCAACACTTCAAAACTCGAGGTCGAGTTTTTTCAAACAAGGGGAGTATGATGGAGATCAAGGGTATAACTGTAATTTTAATCTAAGTTACACGAAGCGGGAGAGGGGGCGGGAGCGGGGGCAGGAAAGCGCCAAACTTTACGAGGTTTCAAAGGTCACTTCTTGAGCGGGGCGGGAGCGGAAGCAGGGGTGGGTGCGGGGGCAGGGGCGGGAAGCGTGACCACTTTTAAAGATTCCTGCTTCAAGGTTTTAATTAATGGAGATCATAGTTTTGAGAAGTCTAGGGGATGTGGTAAAATGAAGATTCTAGAATTTGTGTATTTTTGTCTTTGGAATATTCTAGAATTTAGGTTCAAAATAAGGAATATTCGAGAAAAGTCTTAGTCAAGGTTTTGTGTCTTAGTTTCTAGGAACATCTTTTGGAATATTCTAGAACGCAATTTATTATTGTGTCTAGGAGTGTTTTTTGAAATGTTCTAGGACATCATTTATTATTATGTGTGGAAGTATATTTTGGAATGTTCTAGGACATAGTTAATTATTGTGTCTAGAAGTTGTGTCTAGAAGAGTCTTTAAATATTATGTTTATGTTTTGTCTTGAGTCTTCTAGAAGTGTCTTTTGAAGTAGATTAGTTAAGAAGCTTCTAGATACTCTTGTATGCCTATAAAAATGGGACTTGATGTAATCTTTGAAGTAGTGATCAAAGAATCTATTTGCATTCTTCTCTACTCTTGTGTGATACTAGAGTGTACTTGAAGTGAGTCCAAGATCCTTAGTGTGATACCAAGCCTGGAGTGAGTCCAGAATTCTTCTTGGAGTGAGTCCAAGATCCTTGGTGTGATACCAAGCCTAGAGTGAGTCCGGATTCTTCTTGGAGTGATTCCAAGATACCTTTGGTGTGATTCCAAAGGACCCTCAGATGTGATGCTTAAGGTAATCTAAGTGTGAGGCCTAAATAACTATTTATTCATTTCCTTTTCTTTTCCCAACCTTCTCTAGATCTTATTTCACACACAAAATAGCCCATTTACTCACTCACCATTACCTACCACCTCAAAACGACCTCTCTTGCTTGTCAACCCAACAACTCCTTATCTTGTCCTACATCATAGACTCAAGGTCTTGTTATTATATATAGGTTGTCAATACATATAATAGCCTCATATCCTAGTGTTTGACATTTATAAACGTCTAAGTAGAGCTACTTTTCCAAAAATTATATAAACTCCGTCAAAGTCATGTGTGAAATAATAATAAAATAAGAGTAATGCTATGCTTTTAGGTTTACAAACATATGAATATATAGCTAATTTTAAGAATGTCATATTCTATTTTTTATTTGACATGTCCTCATACTCGTACCTAAATTTTGGATCCTTTATGGACAAGTCATCTTATACTAAAATATTGGGAACTACCGAGCCCGACTACAAGATTCGTATCCACACCCGACACACATACCCAAGTCTAGGTAACAGAGCTTGATATACATTGCTGCGCCCATTATCTAAAAGCTTAAGCTGTTGGAGCAACTGGTAACTTAACTCTTGAATTTCCAAAAAAGCAACATTATAATTTAAAGAGAAACAGATTTTTCACTTCTAAACTGAAATATCTTAAATGTGAAGCCTCTTGGTGAGGGTTCATTATAGTTGCATCCAAATTTTGGTGAACTATTATTTATCATTCCACCCAACCTTAAACTGCAGTTTTTTATATCCCTAATGAGAACCACAATTTAGTGATCCCATCACAAACGCACAAGGAAAAAAAGAAAATAAACGAAACTCACAAGAGAACATAGAAAAGAAGTTATTTGACGACTTTGGTTTAATTTTTAAAAAATAATTTTAGCTTAAAGTGATTACAAGATTGCTCCTTGAGTTTTTACTACACCAACACCTATATGTGCACCATAAACAACTCCGTCAACACTGAGCAATCATAAATAATTGAATAAAGTGCAGCAACACCAATACATATATCCAATAATTGGCAAGTTCTCACATTTAATGCGTGTAGAGCTACCATTGCTGATTGGTGATTGACAAAGGTAGCAAATGCAACAACCTGCAAGCAGTAAAATTAAATGTTTTAAGTTGTTATTCCCCACTGAAATCTGTTGATGAAGTTAAAGCTTTGAAAATAAATCATTTCCTCTTCAAAGAAAGAGTAAGGGAAATAAATTATTTCCTCTTCAAAGAAAGAGTAAGGTTCAATGACATATGACAAAGAAATACAATTAAACCTGTTCACGAATCAAATAGAGTTTACTACTACATAATTTCTCTCCAAAAGACCAACCGAAAATATGCAACCAATCCAAATCACTTAGAGTAATAACCCCCACCCCCCCCCCCCCCCCAAAAAAAAAAAAAAAACCCAGAAAAATGTCTAATGACTTTCATGTAGGGTTCTTGTACCATTTGAGTGAAAACTTGAGTAATAACTTCATTTGATATGAAGCTCCAAATCACTTAAAACTCCACCCAAATATTCATATAAATTACATCTTTTCCTTCAAATTCTTACAATATCTAATCCAGAGCATCTCCAACCCAAAAAATCAAATTATCAAACCCATACCAAATCTGAATTCCAATAAAAATCTCTAAAAAAAAAAATCCAACCCTAAACTCAAACACATGAAATTTAAATATATCAACAGTCTCGCTCAATTTGTTATGGGTTACGAGTAACTTATAGGAGGTAATTTTTGAATATTTTCAGTCAAATCTAAATTCAACATGAGTTTTTGAGTAAGAATTGGATACCCATATGTTTTTTACTCAGTTTTCACATTAAATTGAATCATAGAAATGGTAATACAAAACAGTCATGAATAAACATTTTCTCGGGAAAGTAGATAACAAGAAAATATATTTTTTAAAAAAATTAAATAAATAAATAAATAAATAAAAATAGACCTGGTCGCCGCGACCGGTGTACTTGAGCTGGCAAGAGTCGAACCCGGACCGCCGGCAAAAGAGGTTGTGAATCTCGCGTGCCTTGACGTCGTCGGGAAGGCCGGAGACGAATAGGGTGTTGATCGCGTTCCGATCGTAGTCCGGCTGTGGGAGGTAGTAGGGCTCGTACGGTTGCTGATGTGCCATGGCCGCCGGTCAGACTAGGTTTTTGGGTGGAGGACTGTGAGTGATGAGGTGAGAAGAGAAGAGCCAACTTGGGTTTTAGGGAATTCTTACGCTGTGTACGCTGTGTTTGGGAGTTTAGGGGGGGAGGGGGGGTAGGGGTAGGGGTAGGGGTGGGCACATTTCGGGCCAACCGAACTTTCAAATCGAAATCGAACTTTCAAACAATTTCAGTTCGGTTTGAACCCGAACCAAAGTAAATTCAGTTTGAAACCGAACCGAACTTATAAGTATAGTTCAGTTTTTGGTAGAGTTTTTCAGCCCGAACCCGAACCGAATTTTCGAAGTTTTTTATTTATTTATTTATTTATTTACTTTTATTTTATTTTTTTATAAATAGATTTAGGGTACTTCATTAGTTTTACTAATATCCTGTTGAAGCTTGAAAGACATTTTTTTTTTTCTCTTAGTGACTAATAACAAAATACAAACTGTAACTATTTGAGTTGTTTTTTTGTTCTTGATTACCAAATGATTTTTTTTTTTTTTTTAAATCTAGAGTACTTCATTAGTTTAACTAATATTCTTGATTACCAAATGGATATCTTGAAACTTGAAAGACATTTTTTTTTCTCTTTATTGAGTAATAAAAAAATTTATAAAAATAAAAATATAAAATATAAAAAAAATGAAAAAGAAAACTTCGGTTGAATTTCAACCCGAAGTTTCGAACCGAACCCGAACTTTAATTTCAAAACCGAACCATATTTTCGAAGTTTATTTCAGTTCGGATTTCAGTATCAAAATTCTCAACCCGAACCCGAACAACCCGAACCGAACTTTTCGGTTCGAAACCGAACCGACTGTTTGCCCACCCCTTGGGGGGGGGGGGGGAGGAGAAAAGAAAAGAAGAGAAAATCGTATGCAAATCAAGAGAGAAAAGAAAATAAGAGAAAGGATAGTAGTTTGTTTTATTTTGTTTGGGAGTTTAGGAGATAAGATAAAGTTAGTTTTTTTCTCTTGTTTGGAAGTAAGAGAAGAAAATAAGATAAAAGAAATAAAGTTATCATTGTACCTATTAATAACTTGAATTATTGAAGCCTTTAATATCTCTTCTTTTTATTTTCTATTCACACCAAATAGTATTCAGATTCACTTGATACGTGAGTATTTTGCTTTGTTATGAGAAAGAATACACATATATAGTGTATTAAGGAGCTTAGGACTTAGAAGAAATTAAAATTAGATAAGAATTAAATAAAGAGTACTGTGGGTATTAAGAAAATTTTATTAAACTCCACTTTCTTTTCTCTCCTTTTCTTCCTAATTTGGAGAGAAAGAAATTGAGAGAAAGTGGAGATTATTTTCTCTCCCTTTTCTCCTTTTCTCTCCTCACTTAAACTTCCAAACGAGAGAAAGCGAAGAAAATGAAAGAAAGCGAGGTACTTTCTCTCTTTTTCTCTTCTTTTCTCTCATTTTTTAAACTCCCAAACATAATGTAAGAGTCCATTTGGGAAATTCTAATACTACACCCGTCAGTATTAAGGGTATGTTTGATTACCCATTTGATAATGTATCACTTAATTGAAAAATCAGCCAAATTCTACTAAAAATTTTAAGTGAAAAATTTGAGCTGAAAATAATCACTGAATGCAATCTATTTGAGTACGTGTAACACTGTTTTCCAGTATTACAAATTCAATCGCTAAAATTTTTAGCAATTAATTTTCAATACTTAATTTTTCAATTTTATCAAACAAATATCTGGTTCTTGTGAGAAACAATTAGTTTGACAATTAATTAGGCTTAGTTTGGCCCTCATTTTGGTGCCTCTCCTTTTTTAAAATACAATTTCATGTTAATTTATTTGGTAACTAATTTACAAGCTTTGCAAAAATTAAACTTAGGGCTTTTGAGGGGAAACTTTTAAAAGCTCAAGATTGCTTTTTGGGTTTCATGTTTTTTTTTTAAGAGTAATGTGTGTTGCACAAAATTATCAAACAACTCAATAATAAATTTCATAGGAAAATACTTCGATGCAGTTAACACAGTGCAGTTCGCACTGTGCTACTCACATGTGAACAGTATAACTGCACAATTTTAAGCAGTTTTACTGTTTAAACTATGAGTAGCAATGCGAACTGCACTGTGCTAACTGCACCGAAGCATTTTTCAATTTTATAAGCCACTTTTAAAAAGCCACATGGGAACCAAACTAAGCCTTAGTGGTGTAAAGTGGGCCAAGTCGGACCATGAAAAATGAACCCACATGGGTTGTGGGCTGGGCTAGGTTGGGCCCGCATGCCATGGAGGCCGGGCTACGAAAAATGAACCCATATGAGTTGTGGGTTGCGCCCGCATACCATGCGGGCCAGATTGGACCTCAAAAAATAGACCCACACTTGACAGGGCTGTGGGTCTGGGTTGGCCTGCGTGCCATGATGACTGGGTTAGATTGGGTTTAGGAGTCATTTAGGTGGGCTCGACCCAATCCTGCCCAAGTGGGATGGGTTGGTGGGTTGGGTTAGTGGGCTGGATTGGATTGGGTTAGGTATGGGTATATGTAGTAGGGGTGAAAATTGTATAGGTATATGGGTATGGGTTGGGTATGGGTATATGTAGTATGGGTATATGTAGTAGGGGTGAAAATTGTGAAATTGAATTCTTTGAACTCCATGTATCTCCAATCCTATTCTTTGCGATTCGTTCAATTTTGGGGAGCTTTCAACAACCAACCCATGGGTTTCAGTTTGGTGTGTCATTTTTTCTTACACCTTAATGTAGTGGAGTTTAAGATATAACTCGAAACTTATTATTAATATTAAGAACTTAATTTTGGATGTTTGTTTTAGCTTATAAGTTGCAACTTATACCTTATAGCTTAGAATAAGTTAAAATGAAGTGTTTGGTGTGGCTTATAGTTCTAGAACTTATAATTTTTTTCAATTTATTTAAGGTCCAAAAGTTAATTTATAAGTTGGGTTGGGGGTGCTTTTCCAGGTTATAGCTTCTGAATCTTTAAATGGACAACCTTGTCCTTTATTTTATTTTCTATTGGCTAAATTACCCCAAATAAATTACAATATAGTTTTGGGCACAAAAACTTACAAACAAATTTCACTAACAATGTGAAATGTCTAGTTGGCAGGGTGGGTGGGACCCAGCAGCTTTACCCTAGTCTGTGAGTTAAAACTGCTGGGTCCCACCCTGCCAACTAGACATTTCACCTTGTTAGTGGAATTTGTTTGCAAGCTTTTGTGCCCAAAGGTTTATTCAATAAATTAAGTACATCACTTGTCGAAAAACCCTATCAGTATTCATATTCTCTCGCTTATTGTTGTTGCACTAACACCCTATAATATAACTGAGATGTAAACCTAAAAATTCGTACATTTTTTTGTTCGGCATTAGCCATTGCTGCTCTGGAAATAGCATTACCCTTTTTAAATTATATTTAGACCGTTATTAAAGACATTTTGGACTGTACACATCATATAAGTTATTTAATAGCTTATGTTACCAAACACTATTACAACTTAATCTTGGCTTCTGAAAAGCTATGCCAAACAGGTTTACAACGTATTCTAAGTTCTAAAAGCTATAATCTAAAAAGTTAAAAGCTATGATCTCTCTGATTGAGTTGCAACAAACATGGCTTATATAATGAATAACTTGTCAAGGATTACTACTTCTAAGATTAATGATTGGGTCACAAACAAATTCCACTAATAGTCTATCTCTCTCTTGGGTGGTACTGTGGGGTCCGGTTAATTTCAGTGGACCCCGCAACCGATTTTTGGAAAGACAAATATTCAATCAAGTGCATACCCTAATCAATATTCAACCACCCAAAAATCCAAGGGTGACAACCCATAGCCAATTTTAAAAGATTATTTTAAGATAAACTGATTTTAATTGCTTTCATAAACCACATGATTTCTATTCAAACAAAACTCATTTATCATCAAATTCATTCCCAAAAATCATTACAAGAAAAATCAACGTTTCAAATTTCCCCCATTCTCATTTATTACAAAATGAAAACCAAGCGTTTCCCTTTACATAAAAATAATATAATTTCCTCCATCGAATCACAATAAAAGTATCTAGTTATAATAATAAACGGAATAATTTCAACACTACACTATCTCAGGTCAGATCTGCTATAAACGTCCCCAAAAGTCCAATAATACAACTGAAATATAACTACATCTAATACAAGTTCTCAACCATGGCTCACAATGCCAACTAAAAAAAAAGAGTATCATATAGTAATTAAAGAATAAAAAGAAGGTATCTTCAACTTCACGAACAGATCGGCTGCTCCACAATGAACTCCAACTATACTATCCTGCACATGTCATCCAACTACGTTTCAAACAAAAACGCACCTGAATGCATAACACACTCGGGTCAGTCACATGACTGGTATGAGTTAAACAAAACACAAGTCTTAGGGATCCAACTTGAACCCGTAGACTACAAATCATACTACAACATTCTTGGGTCAAGACAGGTAGTTCCACACACATATCTGGACAATAGAGTAGTTTCCATTTATGTGGTGGCAAGTAGTTTCTTGCCCGAATAAAAATAATTAAATACTTACCTTTCTTAACTATGGTAGGCCGATACCTGCAAACCATTAGTAGGCCTACCATCCTGTACAAATAGAACTTAACACAATAATATAAACCAATAATAAGGTGTTATTAATTAAAATGATTTTATCTCTAACAAAGAACAGGAATTAGACAAAACTTAAAACACGAAAAATGTCAAGAATAAAATTTTCAAGGAATGACACGCGTCCTCGTTCATAAATTCTAAATAGATAATTCAGAAATTAATTATTAAAATTCAGCTCTTACATAGACGATGTTCAGTAGATTCTGAAAATCGATGAAAATAGTGTCAAGATGATGTTTTTAGAAAAAGTGTAAAACACGAAAGTTGTTCGGATCGTCGTTTTACTTCAATTTACGCCAAACGGCCATAAACTATGAATCTAAGTATCCAAAATATTCAATTTACTAATCTAGTCCAGTTTATTATCAAATTACTACGTTCTCAAAAATGGTACGTTACACATAGAATGCTAGGTTTCAGCTAACGGGCACAACACCGAAATTATTTAAAATCCTGAAAACTACACGACTACTAATTCCTAGAATTTCATATAACTGAAAATCATAAACCACATTACAACTGTAAATCCGCAAATAAAAAAAAAACACATAATATTCGATCCAAATTACAGCTTATGTTCACCACCTCGGCCACCCATTCATGGTTCAGCCTACACATATATCCCATGTGTCTCCTAACGTAATACTAACTCCCACTCCGGTCCCAACTTTCCATGGGGTATCACTGGGATTTGAGTATCCACCGAAAGGCTAGTCCTTACGTTCTTGATGTCAATAAAACAATGTCTAAATACAAATGAAATAGACCAACAAGCCGGGCATAAGGCTTAAAAATGAAGAGACAGGTCATCCACGTAGTCGCCGTCTAATCACACAAGGACGGGTCATCCACGAAGTCGCCGCCTAAAATTATAAGGAGTAGTGGTGAACTATAAGGACTTTTCTAACGTTCATACATCCACGTTTTTCACAAAACTCAACTTTATATAAGATTCATATATCTCAAATCAAATTCCCATTAAAATCATATTAACAGCTACATGTTCACACAGATTCATAACTCTTACAAAATTGCACAGTCACAATTTTAGAAAACTCAACTATACATGAGAACTCATAGCTCCCTAAGTACAAACAAATTAATTCATATTAACGAACACGAAATCACACCAAAAATGTGATATGGCAAAAACACTTATTTTAACATTCATAAAACTGCTACTGTAATATAAAATTTCTGCCCAGAAGGTGCAGAATTGGGAAAAACACCATTAGACAAAAGTTGTCCAGATTTGCGTTTCCGACAGCCTACGCGAACAGAATCACGAAAACTGGAATGTATGATTTATTATGAATTTTCTACTCAAATCTGATCCGTGAAAACCCCAAATTCGAAAATTGAATAATTGCTCAAATGCATATTCAATGCTCATCTATAAATCTCAAATCACAACTTCAATCATTGTAAAAAAAAATACTTAAATCTTATAATCCATAACTATACTAATTTAATATTCTATCTATTTAAATTTCAATCAAACGAGATTGAAAGAAAATAACAAGTTAACTCACCAATTTAGGGCTTCAAGGTTGATGATGATTACACAAATCAAAGGTTGAGGTTCCTCTCTTCTTCTTCTTCTTCTTCCTCCCTCTCTCTCCCTCTCTCTATCTCTCTCTCTCTCACACACATACGTCTGTTCTCTAGTTTCTTCTCTCCTCTTCCCTTTTTTTTTTTTTAAATGGGGGGCTAGGGTTTAATATATGTGTATATATATTTCACACACAACACTTATAAATAAAACACACACAAACATGTGAATCTCGTTTTTTATCTAAGGGCCTCACAAAAAGACTTTATATGGACCCGAAAATACATTCTAAAGTAACAAATGATTAGCCCAATGGGTACCCATGACCCCAGGCACTAAATTTCTATGTTAAGCACACTACTTAACATACTAACTACCCGTACACACTACTTCAACATTTTTATTAGGTGTCACTAAGATACATACACACAGTTAATGTCTAATACTTGAAAATAATAATATAACAATCATTAAAAGTACTTAGAAAATTAGGGTTGTTACATTCTACCCTCCTTAAAGAAATTTTCGTCCCGAAATTTGAAGCGACGGTAAAACAAATACTTATTCATAAATATTGTTAAACACACAACTAATAGAATACACAGATTCACTTTTAACTCTCAACAATACAAGGCTTAGTACGTCGAGCGAATAATCCAAACAAGGAAACCCTCATGTATATACATTTAGCCTCATATAGTCAATTGTTAAATGTTAGCAGCTAATTAAGACAGAGATAATAATGCAATATATAAGAATAAAATTATGAATGAAACCATTTACCCCCACTCTAATACTCCTTGGAATACTCAATACTCGGTGATCAACTAATGTATATGAGAATGCTCATTCTTCCAAAACTCCTTGCTAATAATAAGGTTGAGAAGACAATATTGCCGTTGAAGAGAAATCCATAATCATCCGGATCATAATATGTCATAGAGAATAGAATATCGTCGATAATCACTCCAGAGAAATCATATAGAATAGAGTTCCCATATATAATAATAGCAACAACATAATCATAAGAAATCCAGAATATCCATTGATAACATCCGCATCAGAAGATAAGAAATCCAGAATACCAATAGTAATAGATTCCGCATCAGAAAAGCAGTAGATAATCAATAGAGATAAGAAAACCAGTTGATCACATAAGAAGTCCAAATATCCAATCTCTGCCTCCAACTCCCAAATAAGATTTTCAGTCCTTCACATAGATAGTCATCAACATTGCTACTCTATGAGCCAAAATAACACTCCCCTTGATAAGACCCCCAACGTTACAACCAAAGATGCATGCACTAACATGTAAATCTAATCAATATCATGTATGCTCCTATTAAGTCATCTCGAAAATGATATGCATTTAAGACTAACACGTTACAAAGCACACTGTAGAACAAAACACATAGTGTCATGAAACACATAGCAGCACAAAGCAATAGAAGCACGTAATAACACATAGTCCATATCCTAAAAATCCGCAAACCTAAGGCTCTGAACAACCCATAAACCACATTCCGAGAATCACTTAAACTCGCTAAGCTAACCTTAAGCTCTGATACCAAACTGTCACACCCTGATTTTTGGACAACCAAATATTTAATCCAGAGCATGTATCCAGATCAATATTCAACCACCCAAAAATCCAAGGGTGACAACCCATACCCAATTTTAAATGACCATTTTAAGATAAACTGATTTTAATTGCTTTCATAAACCACATGATTTCTATTCAAACAAAACTCATTTATCATCAAATTCATTCCCAAAAATCATTACAAGAAAAATCAACGTTTCAAATTTCCCCCATTCTCATTTATTACAAAATGAAAACCAAACATTTCCCTTTACATAAAAATAATATAATTTCCTCCATCGAATCACAATAAAAGTATCTAGTTATAATAATAAACGGAATAATTTCAACACTACACTATATCAGGTCAGATCTGCTATAAACGTCCCCAAAAGTCCAATAATACAATTGAAATATAACTACATCTAATACAAGTTCTCAACCATGGCTCACAATGCCAACTAAAAAAAAAGAGTATCATATAGTAATTAAAGAATAAAAAGAAGGTATCTTCAACTTCACGAACAGATCGGCTGCTCCACAATGAACTCCAACTATACTATCCTGCACATGTCATCCGATTACGTTTCAAACAAAAACGCACCCGAATGCATAACACACTCGGATCAGTCACATGACTGGTATGAGTTAAACAAAACACAAGTCTTAGGGATCCAACTTGAACCCGTAGACTACAAATCATACTACAACATTCTTGGGTCAAGACAGGTAGTTCCACACACATATCTGGACAATAGAGTAGTTTCCATTTATGTGGTGGCAAGTAGTTTCTTGCCCGAATAAAAATAATTAAATACTTACCTTTCTTAACTATGGTAGGCTGATACCTGCAAACCATTAGTAGGCCTACCATCCTGTACAAATAGAACTTAACACAATAATATAAACCAATAATAAGGTGTTATTAATTAAAATGATTTTATCTCTAACAAAGAACAGGAATTAGACAAAACTTAAAACACGAAAAATGTCAAGAATAAAATTTTCAAGGAATGACACGCGTCCTCGTTCATAAATTCTAAATAGATAATTCAGAAATTAATTATTAAAATTCAGCTCTTACATAGACGATGTTCAGCAGATTCTGAAAATCGATGAAAATAGTGTCAAGATGACGTTTTTAGAAAAAGTGTAAAACACGAAAGTTGTTCGGATCGTCGTTTTACTTCAGTTTACGCCAAACAGCCATAAACTATGAATCTAAGTATCCAAAATATTCAATTTACTAATCTAGTCCAGTTTATTATCAAATTACTACGTTCTCAAAAATGGTACGTTACACATAGAATGCTAGGTTTCAGCTAACGGGCACAACACCGAAATTATTTAAAATCCTGAAAACTACATGACTACCAATTCCTAGAATTTCATATAACTGAAAATCATAAACCACATTACAACTGTAAATCCGCAAATAAAAAAAAACACATAATATTAGATCCAAATTACAGCTTATGTTCACCACCTCGGCCACCCATCCATGGTTCAGCCTACACATATATCCCATGTGTCTCCTAACGTAATACTAACTCCCACTCCGGTCCCAACTTTCCATGGGGTATCACTGGGATTTGAGTATCCACCGAAAGACTAGTCCTTACATTCTTGACGTCAATAAAACAATGTCTAAATACACATGAAATAGACCAACAAGCCGGGCATAAGGCTTAAAAATAAAGAGACGGGTCATCCACGTAGTCGCCGTCTAATCACACAAGGATGGGTCATCCACGAAGTCGCCGCCTAAAATTATAAGGAGTAGTGGTGAACTATAAGGACTTTTCTAACGTTCATACATCCACGTTTTTCACAAAACTCAACTTTATATAAGATTCATATATCTCAAATCAAATTCCCGTTAAAATCATATTAACAGCTACATGTTCACACAGATTCATAACTCTTACAAAATTGCACAGTCACAATTTTAGAAAACTCAACTATACATGAGAACTCATAGCTCCCTAAGTAAAAAGAAATTAATTCATATTAACGAACACGAAATCACACCAAAAATGTGATATGGCAAAAACACTTATTTTAACATTCATAAAACTGCTATTGTAATATAAAATTTCTGCCCAGAAGGTGCAGAATTGGGAAAAACACCATTAGACGAAAGTTGTCCAGATTTGCGTTTCCTACAGCCTACACGAACAGAATCACGAACACTGGAATGTATGGTTTATTATGAATTTTCTACTCAAATCTGATCCATGAAAACCCCAAATCCGAAAATTGAATAATTGCTCAAATGCATATTCAATGCTCATCTATAAATCTCAAATCACAACTTCAATCATTGTAAAAAAAAAATGCTTAAATCTTATAATCCATAACCATACTAATTTAATATTCTATCTATTTAAATTTCCATCAAACGAGATTGAAAGAAAATAACAAGTTAACTCACCAATTTAGGGCTTCAAGGTTGATGATGATTACACAAACCAAAGGTTGAGGTTCCTCTCTTCTTCTTCTTCTTCTTCCTCCCTCTCTCTCCCTCTCTCTATCTCTCTCTCTATCTCACTCACATACGTCTGTTCTCTAGTTTCTTCTCTCCTCTTCCCTTTTTTTTTGTTAAATGGGGGACTAGGGTTTAATATATGTGTATATATATTTCACACACAACACTTATAAATAAAACACACACAAACATGTGAATCCCATTTTTTATCTAAGGGCCTCACAAAAAGACTTTATATGGACCCGAAAATACATTCTAAAGTAACAAATGATTAGCCCAATGGGTACAAATGACCCCAGGCACTAAATTTCTATGTTAAGCACACTACTTAACATACTAACTACCCGTACACGCTACTTCAATATTTTTAGGGCAATGCTAGGGGCACTAACAACATCCACTAACACTTACTAACACACTCTATCTCTCTCCTAGTAGTACAGTGGAGTTCATTGCGGACCCCACAGTGCCACTAGGAGAGAGATAGAGTGTGTTAGTAAGTGTTAGTGGAAGTTGTTAGTGCCCTAAATATTGCTCATATTTTTATTAGGTGTCACTAAGATACATACACACAGTTAATGTCTAATACTTAAAAATAATAATATAAAAATTATTAAAAGCACTTAGAAAATTAGGGTTGTTACAGTCACTCATAAGAGAGATAGATTATTAGTGGATTTTGTTTGTGAAAATTGTTAGTGCCCATAACATTACCGTAATTTTTGTTAAAATAATTTGTTCAATCATGTATAATCTGAAGTATATAAACAACTTAGATACAGACCCAAAATTAAATTAAAGAAACTTACAGTTTACAGCAATATTTAATCTGGAATATGGACCGAAGAAGAGATCAAATCTAGTGTTTGACTCTATCTCCTTAAGACAGATTTCGCCCCCACACTGGTGCTTATGGATCTTTGGACGTCTGCCTCCCAGGATAATTTGATCGATAGACACAGTAGTAGCACTCCAAACTGTGAATCTGGCGAACCAACAATGGCTGTTACTCTCTATGTTTATGTATGCCTAGGACTCTAGAATGATTGAAATGATATTTCTCTATATCCTAATAAATGAGGGGCTGATGGATATATATAGACAAGGAGGAGACTAATCGTGATAGGTCACTCCCTTTCACACTAAGGGCCTGTTTGGCTAAACAACTAGACACCAAGAATAGATGTAATGGTTAGTTAAAGTAAGGCCCTGTTTGGCTCCATACTTTTGTACACCCTTCAACCAATATTTCCAGTGGGCACTTTGAATGACAATTTCTCATTCACTTTATAATTAAAAACACATATGTTTTTCTAACAATCCCCCACATGAATGAAATTGGCTGGATACACAATGCAAATGAAATGCAGACACATAGAGAGAGTAACTAGTGGAGAGCAACTGCATCAAGATAGGTAGCTTTTGTCCTTGAACCTTCCCTAGTGAAAACTATCGGATTTACTCGGCTAAACAGTGAATATATGTCTTGAACTGTTCAGGCTTTTATGTAAAGCTAGACAATAGAGTTCACACAGTTTCCCTCCGGACACTATTGATTCTAATAGTTGTGTTCATTTTGGCCCTGAACAGTCCTAGTATTCATGAGTGCTGCTAGAGAATCTAAGCCTTTACAATTCTGATAGAAGCGGCCCCTTCTCACTCATATAGGTGATTTCCTATTAAGAGTATCCTGCTATACTCCACATGAATTTCCAAGGTATAGGTATCATTAAAAGCAAAGCTTATCCTAAAACTTTCTACAGGCATCACTTTCAGTTTATTATAGGAATGGGTAGAGAAATATCTCTCCAGTGATCCGATTAGGTGACACATAATTTAGTTGTCCCTTTTGAACCTAGTTCTTGGGATCTCCCGTCAGCTAGGTTGGGCTGCCATTATGATGACTTTAAGTTATAGGCTTTAATCCCATTCCCCTCGTTGAGCAGTTTACTTGATCTCTCGTTAAACCTTTAGTTAGTGGATCCACTATATTATCTTTTGACTTTATACAGTCTATGGAGATAATTCCATTCGAGATCAACTGCTTTACGGTATTGCGTCTCCGACGAATGTGTCGAGATTTACCGTTGTACATGCTACTCTGTGCCTTTCCAATCGTTGATTGGTTGTCGCAATGTATACAAATCGCGGGCACAGGTTTTGGCCATATTGGAATATCCTCTAAGAAATGGCGAAGCCACTCCGCTTCTTCTCCTGCCTTGTCTAAAGCAACAAACTCAGATTCCATCGTAGAATGAGCAATGCAATTTTGCTTAGAAGATTTCCAAGATACAGCTGCACTTCTGAGTATAAACACATATTCACTTATGGATTTTGAGTCTTTTGAATCAGATATCCAATTTGCATCAGTGTACCCTTCAAGTACTATCGAATATCTTGTGAAGTGCAATCCATAGTTCTTGGTGTATCTCAGATATCTGAGAACCCTGATTATTGCCTTCCAATGGTCTTCCCCCGGATTACTCGTGTATCTACTTAGTTTACTGACTGAGTATGCTATGTCTGGTCTAGTGCAGTTCATAACATACATTAGACTACCGATGATGCGCGAGTATTCTAATTGTGAAATGCCTTGACCAACATTCCTGGTAAGATGAAGATTTACATCTACGGGTGTTCTTGCTAGACTGTTATTATCCTTGTCAAATTTCTCAAGTATTTTTTCTATATAATGAGACTGAGACAAAGTTAGTCCATCAGATGTCTTAGTGATCTTAATCCATAATATGACAGCAGCACCTAAATCTTTCATGTCAAACTTACTAGTCAACAACTTCTTTATAACTTTAATTATTTCATTATTGCTACCTATGATAAGCATATCATCCACGTAGAGGCAAACTATGACATATCCAAATTGAGTGCTCTTGACATAGACACATTTGTCACACTCATTGATTCTAAATCCATTTGACATCATAGCACTGTCAAATTTCTCATGCCATTGTTTCGGTGCTTGCTTTAATCCATAAAGGGATTTAACAAGTTTACAAACTTTCCTCTCTTGCCCTAGAGCAATGAACCCTTCAGGTTGCTCCATATGATTTCCTCATTTAAGTCACCATTCAAGAATGCTGCTTTAACATCCATTTGATGTATCTCTAGATTTCGCAACGCTGCAATAGCAATCAACATGCGAATAGATGTCATTCTTGTAATTGGTGAATATGTGTCAAAATAGTCAACACCTTCCTTTTGCTTGCACCCCTTGGCGACAAGTCTTGCCTTGTATTTGTCGATTGATCCATCAGCTTTCATCTTCCTCTTGAAGATCCATTTACATCCCAATGGTTTACTACCAGATGGCAGATCTACCAATTCCCATGTATGATTTTGCATGATGGAGTCAATCTCACTATTGACAGACTCTTTCCAAAACGGTGCTTCAGGAGAGGACATTGCTTCCTTAAAGCTTTGAGGCTCACTTTCTAACAAATAAGTTAGAAAGTCAGGGCCAAAGGACTTAGAAGTTCTTGCCCTATTACTACGTCTAATTTCATCATCATCCTTAGACTCTTGATTATTATTTAACGCAGTGTCATAAGTTCGTTTGTTTGAACTTGATTCTTGGACAACTTTATATGGAAATATGACCTCAAAGAATGATGCATTTCTAGATTCAATAAACGTATTCACATGTAATTCAGGATTATCATATTTATGAACTAGAAACCTATATGCACTACTATTGTTAGCATAACTAACAAAGACAAACTCTATGGTCCTGGGACCTAGCTTAGTCTTTTTAGGGACTAGAATTGCTACCTTAGCCAAGCACCCCCACACTCTTAAGAATCTATAGTTAGGTTTTCGACCTTTCCATAGTTCATAAAGAGTGTCCTCAGATTTCTTACGGGGTATTTTATTAAGAATGTAATTTGCCGAAAGTAGTGCTTCCCCCCACAAGTTCTGAGGTGACCCCGAACTTATCAACATAGCGTTTAACATTTCCTTTAATGTTCTATTTTTCCGTTCAGCAACTCCATTTTGCTTAGGTGAATAGGGAGCGGTTGTTTGGTGCATAATACCATGTTGAGCACATAATTCACCAAAAGGTGCTTCATATTCACCACCCCTATCACTCCTTAGAACCTTAATCTTTTTGCTAAGTTGGTTCTCAACTTCATTCTTATAGTGAATGAACATCTCTAAGGCCTCGTCTTTGCTTCGTAGCAAATATACATAACAATATCTAGTGCAGTCATCTATAAAGGTAATAAAGTACTTTTTCCCTCCTCTAGTTTGAACATACTTTAAGTCGCATACATCAGAATGAATTAAATCTAGAGGTTCTATATTTCTTTCTATATTTTGGAATAGAGTTCTAGTGAATTTTGATTCTACACATGTTGCGGATATCGCAATTTTCTCTTACCCACAGTTTTTCTTTAAAACATTTTCCAAATTCAAATTCAAAATGAGTCGCCACTTAATTTTTAAAAGGAAAATTAAGAAACCATTTTAAGACTAACTGATCTTTTAAGAAACCAGAGATTTTCTAGGTCCGAGGATTATGGAATGATAGGGGAAGGAGCCCGTCGGACTAAAACACCCCCTCTCATCCTATCTCGCGATAGGCCTCTACTTAACATCCTTTTAATCAAATTAATAATCTAAGCATGTCCTCAACTAATACATATGTATAAATATACACTACAAAAGCATGTCTAAAGGGTGTAAGATTGCAAGTGATAAAATCTCAATCAAAAACCACATAATTCAATTAGCAAGCAATATGATATGCAAATAGGGAACTATAGAACTTACCCGGGATCCATGCCACGAATATTAAACGTGCAATGCATACGAATAGAAAGATCCTAATAAAAGGTCTCTAATCACATATATACATAAGGCAAAACCTAATTCTAAGGTGTCGCGCATTAAGTTGAAAATCGACAAAATCAAGAAATTAAAATAAACTAAAGAGGAGTTCAAGAAATCATACCTTAATAGCGCTACAAAACAAATGGTTAGTCCACATGATATACAAGATATGAAGTTGGATCTTAAATAACAATCCTAGACTTCTAGCTTAAATCTATCAAATGTAATTAAATCTGAAGCAAACAAGTCCTAATTACAAGCATCAAGCCACATGGATAAATATGTACACGAACAAGAATAAATTATGAAATACTCAGTGATTTAGATCACTTAAACTTTGAATTCAAGCTTAAGTAATCATTATTAAAACATGGTTTGAGCCCTAGGTCATAGAAAAGTCATTTGGACCATTATTTACAAAGTTGGTCAAATTTGTCATAAAATTATGAAAATTACAAAGAGCAGACCAGAAATTAAAAGAAAGAAAAAGCATGCTTCCCATGGTTTGATGTTGGTGAATTTTGGACACAAGATGCCTCTGTGTGTCTAGTTTCCATCCGAAATAGAAAATCATAGTTTCAACGGTTAAATCTTTGGGAAACGGACAAACTCCAGACATCACTCAGAGATTTACAGAAAGACTCTAATCTTTTTAGGAGATCTTAGTAACACATTAAACTTCATATAAAAAATTATTTGGAGCCAAGAATGCTTGATTTAGGTTCTGATTTACTCATTTTGAAACTGACTTTCTGTTCTAAAACTCTGGACAGAATATGGTTGTCTCACAAAACCTATGACCAAACCTTGTTATCCATGAGATCCTACTAAAACAAAAATTACAGTGGTAGAACATTGAGTTATGTACACCTTCCCATTGGTTTCATTCAGTTCCAAAAAGATCGATGTTTAACTAAAAATCTTTGATCAAAACTGGTTCATGAATTCACGGCACCATTTTTGGACTTATCATCCTTCTTGTTCTATCAACCAAGCCATGGATATTGGCTTGTCTCAAATCTAACCCTCCTTTCCTTTGAGGGTCATTGGAGACCAAGACATGACTAAAACTTATGATTTCCAAAGGAATATAGAAAAGATTCTATGAAACTCTAAGCTTAGAGGACCCAAGTCATGAGTATGGACTTGGATTCACCTACTTGCTTATAAATGAAATGGTGATCAAACTTTGACTCCCATGTGAAGCATAGGCTTACATGGGATCAAGACATCAAACTCAAGAGTTTTCAAGAGAGATATTGAAGATCTCTGAGAATCTCAAGAGAAAAGTATAAACAACAAGAAGAAATGAAATAAAGAAAACTAATAGAGCAAGTGCTCTAAATCCATCAAAGAACCTCTTGGAAGAAAACTTGTTTACTTCAAGATCATAGATACTATTGACCCAAACTAAGAAGAAATAAAAGAAAACTAACAAGATTAGAGTATCACCTTCAACTATTCTCAAACTTCTATAGTTTTAAGATCTTCCAAGCTCTCAAGAGAAAAGTATAAACAACAAGAAGAAATGAAATAAAGAAACACTACACCAAAACAGCAAATTTGTCACCCTTATTTTCGCTAGCTTTGTCACTGCTGAGAATAGTGATAAATTTTGTCACTGTCAATGATAGTGACAAATAGAATTGGTGACAAAAGTAACACTTTGTCACTGCTTAGTAACACTTTGTCACTGCTTATAGCATATCTATTAAGAAATTTCGGTGACAAATACGCTCTAATTAAAAAAACCCACACCTTCCCTCCAAATATTTGGTTCCCCCTTCCCTCCCCCCCCCCCCCCCCAGAAAAAAAAACAATTTGACCTACCAAACATTAGACAGCAGAGATGAGAGAGAGAGAGAGAGAGAGAGAAGGTCGGCGCCTCTTTCTTCCCCCTCCACCCCTGTTTCTCATCCTCCTCTCTTCCTATCTGAAACCCCCAACCTTTTTTTCCCCCCACTTTACCAAACCCTAGAGACACTTTCAAATTATTACTAGATCTTCCCAACCTCACTTTCATATCCCTCTTGACTCTCTCTCCCCGAAACCCCCATCAGCTCCTTCCATTTTCCCGTCGATTCCCTCTGCCTCTTGGTAGACACACACTCTCTCACTCTCTCTCTCTCACTCCCTCTGCCTCTCAGTAGACACACACCCTAGTTTTTCGAAGTTATATACAAACTCAACCCAAGCCTCAACAAAATAACTCTCAAAACCCTAAACACACACACACACATATATATATATATATATATTTATATATTTGTGGAGTTTGCTCACTAACGAACTCCCATCTCCACCGTCCTCGAATATGAGGTTAGGTTTTTGTCTGGTCATGTTAGATCTGTGATTAAATCTTGTGATTTTTAGGGTCTCATTACATTGGCAATGATTTTCCCCTTCTTTTGTTAGATAATCAAATCTGAAACTGGTAAGTGACTTATTGCATCTTTGGTTATGCTTCAATCTGAAAGTGGTAAGTGACTTTTCCCCTTCTTTGTTTGTGGAAGTTAATTTTGTTTCTTATTTGCTCTATTTGTGGAACTCATGACTTTCTCTTTAGAGACGATTTGAGGTTTAGGGCTTCTAACTTTTTATTTTTCATTTTTTGTTTCTAATTTTGTTGTTCCTTTAATTTTCTGTGTCTATCTAGTCATGGGAATGTGGTTCAGTTCTATGACGCATTTGAGGATGATTCTTTCGTGTTTATAGCCATGTAGTAAGTTCTTTTACTTGGAGAGTCTCTATTTAGTTGTTCCTCATCCAGTTGATTTGACCAATCATATGCTATGTGTCTAGTTCTTGGTTTTTGTTTGTTACACTTCTATGTTTCAACTTGTTTCTAACTCCTATTGCGCCTCCTACTTCACATTGGATGGTTCATGTTCTTTGTTGAATAGAAAAAAGTTATTAACATTCAGAAATTGTGTTTTATTATCCGATGACTTGGTTAACTAAATTTCAAACTTCGCATTTCCTAGAGTTTGGTAAAAAAAAAATTGATTGAAAACTGAGAAACTAACATTGTCCAGTGCTCATCCATTTATATTTGTTAACTCCCTAGATTTTTGGATTTTAGGTTTTCTTGGTAGGAAAACAAAGGGTTTATTTGTTCATTCAAATAAATATTTTTTTTATATCCTTATGTTCTATTTTAGGTATTATGACAGCTATGGAGTTTCAAAAGCCTTCTATGGCATGATCAGTAGTGCTTCAATTCAGGTATGAATCACAATCCTGTTGCTAATTAGTATTTTCTATTTTTGCCCCTTTAAGATCCTTCTATTTATCTCCGATATATACTTTTTATGCTTCTTCATTAAGTGAGTTTTGATCATCGACACATTTGTGAGCTTTTCTGCTTTATTATACGTTTGTGTAATTTTTGATTTGGTTTTCTAGCTAGCATAGCATGTTTAGGTTTTAAAGGCATGCTTGAATGGAGTAAGCCCTTGGATACTTGTAGCATTATAAGCTTCAAAACTCAAACGTTTGCTACTTTTTGCTTACATTCTTGAATTATTTTCCAATTAGTTTCTAAATAAGTTACAAACTTTCTCCAAAATCCACAGTGTCCTTGAATTATTCCTAATGCTCAGTTACTAACTGTTGGATAAATATGTGTTTTTGGCCATGTTTGAGGTCAAATAAATGTGGGACCCATTTAGAGTTTGAATGGGGTCCTTGTGGATTTGTGTTATCCTCCATGAGGAGATGAACTTTGGATATTTACATATCCAAAATTATCATTGAGTGAATGAGAAATTAATCCATTGAATACATTATTATGTACATGTATGGGAAATGTACATACATGAATGCATTTATTATAATGTACATGCATGGGAAATGTACATACATGAATGCATTTATTCTCATTCATGGATAATGCACATTCATAGATGAATCATGTACATACATGGATGAATCTATAGATTCATAATGGATATACATGGATGAATCTACAAATACATAATGTACATCCAATGAATCCTCTCTCCCCTTAGTCCTATATATTCTGAGCTTTCTCCTTAGAAATTTCAGAGTCAGAAAAACAAGAGTTATTTCCTTCCTTCCAATATTCCTTCCTGAGAGAGACACAAAACATAGTTGGTTCGCCGGAGCAGTCGAACACCGTGCTTGTCTACTGCTGGTTATTGCCGCTGTATCCTGGGAAACAGACGCCGACGATTTCCTCAAGCACATCCGGTGAGGCGGCGAATCTATTTTAAGGAAACTGTGAAATATCACAGGCCTCGGTTTGATCTTATTTGTTGTAGTTTTTCCAGTTATTGCTTTCTGTTTACATATTGTAATTCTGTTTCTGTTCAAGTTCTATTTTTCCAGTTTGTAATCTAGAATCTGTTTTTGTTTTCCAATTGTATCAATGTAATTTTTCCAACAATCTTAAAACAGATTCGATATATTTTACAAAACAAAAACAAATTCGATTTTGGGAAAACATAAACTATTTTGAAAAACAGTTTTACAAAAAACTGCTACTGTAATTCTCGTTTTCTGCCCAAATGGTGCAGATTCAGGGAAAATTACATTAGACAAAAAGTGTGCAGAATCGTGTTTTGCTTAAGACAATACTAGCAGAATCTTAAAATTCCTTCGTTTTCCTTATAATTTTTTGAAAACAAAATTATGCTACTGTTAAAATATAAGAGGGAAAAAAATAAAATATTAGATTTAATTTATTTTATCCTTTGATAATATTTCAGAAATGGCAAATGAGACTATAAACACCGATGGTACTGGCTCCAACATCATGGTGATTGGCTCCATACCTGTGAAGGTTCCCTCAATCCAAACGGTTCCTGTGAACCACGGGGAGAAACCCGAGAAGTTTAATGGTGTGGATTTCAAAATGTGGCAGCAAAAGATGCTGTTCTACCTTACCTCATTGAACCTTGCAAGGTTCTTGAAGGAAGAGGCTCCTGTGCCTAATGAAAATGAACAAGACCGAGAGGTCGTGCTAGCTATTGATGCTTGGAAGCACTCGGACTTTCTGTGCCGAAACTATGTGTTGAATGGCTTACACGATACACTCTATAATGTGTATAGTGTTAAGACCACTGCTAAGGAACTGTGGGAGTCCTTAGACAGAAAGTACAAAATCGAGAATGCGGGGTCAAAGAAATTTATAGTGGGGAGATTCCTCGACTATAAGATGGTGGATTCAAAGACTGTGATCAGTTAAGTTCAAGAGCTGCAAGTAATCTTGAATGAAATTCATACTGAAGGGATGACCTTGAGCGAAACTTTTCAAGTTGCTGCTATAATTGAAAAGCTACCCCCCGCTTGGAAGGACTTCAAGAACTATTTGAAGCACGAGCGAAAGGAGATGAAAATTGAAGATCTCATCGTCAGGCTTCGAATTGAAGAAGACAACAAAAGGGCTGACAGGAAATTGGGGAATTTTGAAGCCAAAGCTAATATGGTTGAGCATGGTCAAAGTTCTCGTGGGAAGAAGAAAATTCCTTCTGGCAAAGAGTACAAGATGGGGCCAAAAGGTGGTATCGCCAAGAAACCAAATTTTCAGTTTCAAGAAAAGTGCTACAACTGTGGCAAAATTGGACAACGGGCTTCTGAATGCCGTCTACCACAAAAGAGAGTCAAAAATAATCAAGCTAATATGACGGAGTTAGATTCTATCTCAAGGGATGTCTCTGACATTAATCTATCTGCTGTGATCTCTGAAGTGGACTTGGTGGATTCAAACCCAAGGGAATGGTGGATAGACACTGGTGCTACTCGCCACATATGCTCCGACAAAGTTATGTTCACTTCCTTCGAACCAATTACAAGTGGTGAGAAGATGTATATGGGAAATTCTACTTCCTCGGATGTTGAAGGCCAAGGAAAAATCATTCTGAAAATGACTTCAGGAAAGGAGCTAACTCTCAACAATGTCCTTTATGTACCAGAAATTCGCAAGAATTTGGTATCCGGATCTCTCCTAAGCAAGCATGGCTTCCAAATGGTCGTTGAGTCAAAAAAGGTGGTGTTGACCAAAGCGGGAATGTATGTGGGGAAGGGGTATATGTTTAATGGGATGTTCAAACTTAATGTAGCAACTGTATTCCCAAAAGTTAATAAAATGAGTACCTCTTATGTTTACTTGCTTAAGTCTTCCAATTTGTGGCATGGTAGACTAGGACATATTAATTTTAATTCTTTGCGAAGATTAATTAAATTAGACCACATACCAAACTTTCATATTGATGCAAGTTATAAATGTGAAACTTGTGTTAAAGCAAAGTTAACAAAGACTTCATTTCAATCAATTGAAAGAAGTACTGAACCTCTGGAATTAATCCACACTGATGTATGTGATTTAAAAATGGTTTAATCTAGAGGTGGTAATAAGTATTTTATTACTTTTGTTGATAATTGCACTAAATATTGTTATGTGTATTTGCTAAAAAGTAAGGATGAAGCTTTGGATAAGTTCATTCTATACAAGACAGAGGTTGAGAATCAACTAAGCAAAAAGATTAAGGTGTTGAGAAGTGATAGGGGTGGTGAATATGTAGCGCTATATGGTGAGTTTTGTGCACAAAATAGAATTATTCACCAAACCACCGCACCTTATTCGCCTCCATCAAATGGAGTTGCTGAAAGGAAAAATCATACCTTAAAAGAAATGATGAATGCTATGTTAATAAGTTCTGGATTGCCACAGAACTTGTGGGGAGAGGCAATTCTCTCCGCAAATTATATTTTAAATAAGGTACCTTGAAAGAAAGTTGATCAAACCTCGTATGAACAGTGGAATGGTCGAAAACCATCCTATAAATTCTTATGAATGTGGGGGTGTCTTGCAAAGGTTCTTGTACCTACTCCTAAGAAAGAAAGGATAGGTCCAAAAACTGTTGATTGTTTATTTATTGGCTATGCATATAATAGTAGTGCATATCGGTTTCTTGTACATAAATCTGAAAACCCAGATATACACAAGAACACGATCATGGAGTCTAGAATTGTGGCTTTCTTTGAGAATATGTTTCCTTGTAAAGAGGAATATAGTTCTAAAAAATGCACATTTGAGACTGTTGGGGAAGCTAGTAAAACCCAAGAAGAAAATGTTGATATTGAACCTAGACGTGGGAAACGAGCTAGAACCTCAAAATCTTTTGGTCCAGACTTTCTAATTTATGTTATAGAAAGTGAGCCTCAAAGCTATAATAAAGCTATTAGATCACCAGATGGTCCATTGTGGAAAGAAGCAATCAAGAGTGAAATTGATTCTATCCTACAAAATCATACTTGGGAACTGGTAGATCTTCCTCTTGGTAGTAAGCCGTTGGGCTACAAATGGATTTTTAAAAAGAAAATGAAGACGGATGGTACTATTGAAAAGTATAAGGCAAGGCTTGTCATCAAAGGGTATAGACAAAAGGAGGGTCTAGACTACTTTGATACGCATTCTCTTGTTACGAGAATAACATCCATTCGTATGATTATTGCGATCGCAGCATTGCGAGATCTCGAGATACATAAAATGGATGTTAAGACTGCCTTCCTTAATGGAGATTTGAATGAAGAAATTTACATGGAACAACCTGAAGGATTTTCTGCTCCGGGGCAAGAAAATAAAGTGTGTGAGCTTGTCAAATCATTGTATGGCTTAAAGCAAGCACCAAAACAATGGTATGAAAAATTTGACAAAGCTATACTCTCTAGTGGATTTAAAATCAATGAGTGTGATAAATGTGTTTATGTCAAAGACACAATTGAAGGCTATGTCATCTTATGTCTTTATGTTGATGACATGCTCATAGTGGGTAGTAATGATAAGATCATTAAATCTACTAAGAAAATGTTGAATTCTAAATTTGACATGAAAGATATGGGACTTGCTGATGTTATATTGGGCATCAAGATCTCTAGAAATACTAATGGACTTGTTCTGTCACAGTCACATTATGTAGACAAGATTCTAAAGAAGTTCAACAAGTCTGATACTAGTATAGCCAGGACGCTTGTGGACTTAAGTCTACACCTATCTAAGAATACTAGTGAGAGTGTTTCTCAACTAGAATATTCTCGAGTGATAGGAAGTTTGATGTACCTAATGAGTTGTACAAGGCCTGATATTGCTTATTCTGTTAGTAGACTGAATAGATACACTAGTAATCCTAGTGCTGAACACTGGAAAGGGATAGTAAGGGTACTGCGGTACTTACGATATACACGTGATCAGGGACTGCACTACATGAGATATCCAGCTGTATTGGAAGGATACAGTGATGCAAACTGGATATCCGATATGAAAGATTCAAAATCTACAAGTGGATATGTTTTCACACTTGGTGGTGCAGCTGTGTCATGGAAATCTTCAAAACAAACTTGTATTGCTAGATCGACAATGGAATCTGAATTCATTGCACTAGACAAGGCAGCTGAAGAGGAAGAATGGCTTCGCCATTTTGTAGAAGATATTCCAAGATGGTCAAAACATGTTCCAGTTATTTGCATACACTGCGATAGCCAATCTGCTATTGAAGGGCACAAAGTAATATGTATAATGGTAAGTCTAGACATATTCGTCGTAGACACAATACCATTAAACAACTACTCTTAAGTGGGATTGTCTCGATTGACTATGTAAAGTCAAAGGACAATATTGCGGATCCGCTAACCTAAGGATTAAATCGAGAGTTAGTTAATAAATCATCTAGAGGAATGGGACTAAAGCCTATGACGTTACAAGGGAATGGAATGGAAACCCAACCTAGTTGACTGGAGATCCCAAGATCTAGGTTCAAAGGGACAACCTAATTTCATGTACCTTAAGAGAATTATTGAGAAGAAATGTTCTTCTGCCCATTTCTATGATTCAACAGTGATACCTGCATGGTGTGAGGATAAGCTTAGCTTTTAATGACTATGTGCATTGGTATAACCAAGCGGAGTATAGCAGGATACTCTAAATAAGTCACCTATGTGAATGTGAAGTGGGGCCGCTTCTAAAAGAATTTGAGAAAGGTGAAATTCTTTGATAAACATTCACTGAACCAGGCGAGTGTTCAAGGCCAAAATGAACACAAGTGTAAGAACTAAACTATGTTTGGAAAGCTCCTGTGTGAGGTCTATCAATTATTTACACTAACGGCAATCAGTTCAAGACTACACGTTCACTGGTCAGCCAGTAAATCTGATAGACTTTCACAAGGGAAGGTTCAAAGCCAAAAGCTACCTATCTCTTTACAGGAGTGATCTGTTGTGCTCTCTCTTGTCGAGTCGTCTCACATCGTTTCGATTAATTTCATTCATGTGGGGGATTGTTGGATAAATATGTGTTTTTGGCCATGTTTGAGGTCAAATAAATGTGAGACCCATTTAGAGTTTGAATGGGGTCCTTGTGGATTTGTGTTATCCTCCATGAGGAGATGAACTTTGGATATTTACATATCCAAAATTATCATTGAGTGAATGAGAAATTAATCCATTGAATACATTATTATGTACATGTATGGGAAATGTACATACATGAATGCATTTATTATAATGTACATGCATGGGAAATGTACATACATGAATGCATTTATTCTCATTCATGGATAATGCACATTCATAGATGAATCATGTATATACATGGATGAATCTATAGATTCATAATGGATATACATGGATGAATCTACAAATACATAATGTACATCCAATGAATCCTCTCTCCCCTTAGTCCTATATATTCTGAGCTTTCTCCTCAGAAATTTCAGAGTCAGAAAAACAAGAGTTATTTCCTTCCTTCCAATATTCCTTCCTGAGAGAGACTCAGAACATAGTTGGTTCGTCAGAGCAGTCGAACACCATGCTTGTCTACTGCTGGTTATTGCCGCTGTATCCTGGGAGACAGACGCCGACGATTTCCTCAAGCACATCTGGTGAGGCGGCGAATCTGTTTTAAGGAAACTGTGAAACATCACAGGCCTCGGTTTGATCTTATTTGTTGTAGTTTTTCCAGTTATTGCTTTCTGTTTACATATTGTAATTCTATTTCTGTTCAAGTTCTATTTTTCCAGTTTGAAATCCATAATCTGTTTCTGTTTTCCAATTGTATCAATGTAATTTTTCCAACACTAACATTCATAACTTATAGCATTCATAACTTATAGCTTTAAACTAGAAATGATATGTTCTTGATTTTTTCACAAGTAGGTATGTGGATGGAACTTTAGAATTTAAATTTGGGTTCTAGATAAATGCATGCACTTGGGATTCAAGATTGGGGAAGCATAGCATTATTTATTCCTCATAGCTTAATACCTTTTTTTATTACTTTTTTTGTGAAGATATTTGACAAATTAATTTGTTTGCAATTTTTTTTAATTCTTTCTATAGCTTGATGACTTTTTTAGTGTTCTTACTTAGTTTTTGGCTTTTGCCCAATTGTTTGAGAGGAAAGTGGATGGACAACAAAGAACTAAAACAAATGGAGCTTAAGTTTGGGACTATAGGTAGCCTAACTGTTGTTTGGTCATGACTTTTTGGGAGTTCCCTCCGAAAGTTTGGTTTTCCACATTTTTTTGTTTTCACCTCCATGGTCAAGATTTAATTCTTTCACACACCATGTTTATAATTTCAACTTCTCAAGGGATGGTGATGTAAGGAGTAAGGACCGTGAGGACCATGAGGTTAACTACTCAAATAGGGAAGCAATATTATGAGATACTTGCACACACTTGAAAAAGGGTAGTGCCCAACTGCCCATGGGCTCCGGCAATGATTAATCATTGACAAAGGGTGTGCATTTATCGACAACATTTTGATGAGAATCTTTTCTTGTTTGGCAGGTTTGGACTCCAAATGTGTTTACTCTGTGGGAGGCCTTATTGACAGGGCTGCAATTTGGTTTTTTGCTGGTACATGCTTATGCTTAAGACATGCGTTGTCTCTATTTGTCAATTCCTCGGTATGTTTTTTCATTTCGTGTGTGTGTGTGTATCAATTCCTCTGTATGCGTCTATTCAGATGTTAGAAGTGGAAAATCTTTTTAAAAAGTTGTGAAAAAGTTTTTTGCTAGAAGGCTTAGTTTTCTCAACAGTCCCAAATAACTGATTGTTGGTTCTTGGTCCCAAATAAGCTAGTTCAAATGGTCTCTAAGAAAATGAATATTCCAATTCCAGTAGGTGTTTTGCTTATGTAGTAGTGATTGACTTGCTGACTTTTTTTTTCGTTGCAAGTGTTAAACTGGAGCGCTTAGCTGAAGGTCTTTAACCTAGGCTTGTTGGTGAACCTAGCTATCATGTACCCAGAGATTAACTCACTTGTACATGAGCTACACCGGAGGCAGATTTCTACTTTTCTTGTAACAAATGCACAGTTTCCTGAAAAGATTTACATGCTGAGATCTGTAACCCAAGTTTGTAGCCCCATATTGTAGACTTTTATGGAAATATTTACATGTCTTTGGAGTTGAATGCTTTCACTAATCACTTTGACTTATTGGAATTTTGCAGTAATACGTTAATGTAGACGCAACAACAAAGGATAATTTGAAAGCAATTGATAGGCCACTGTTTGGGGACATTTGGGAGCGATTTGTTCTAAGTACTTTTTGTTAGCCTTAAGGTTTATTAAGGCATATTTAATTATGTTTTGATGATGTCAAATATGCTATGATAATTACATGATTCATATTAATTCATTCTTTGTTATTATCATAGTCATTTTCATGCTCATATATAATCTCATGTATTAATATTGTATAAATGTTTTAACATCTTTGTGTGCATGAGATTTAATTAATGTAGATCAAGATTACAAGGAGCTCAACAAGGATCAAGCTTGAAGACTTGAAGATATTTCATCCTTGGTTGAAGTCTAGGACCATCATTGTAAGGCATCTTGATCTCACACTCTTAGGGGCTCAAACAAATGCTAAAAGTTAAAGTTTTGGAAACAATTTTTAAATGGGTCATCTTTAAAGCAATACCCCAACCAATTAAATAATAATTAGATGTTGAGTTTTATATGGTTGGAAAGGTATTTGAATCTAGTTTCCAAAACATCAAACGGATCGCAAATCCGAGTTTTGTAGAGAAAGTTATGGCCATTTTAGTGGAGATGTGTCAGTCTGCCAAACAGGGAGGGGCAGTCGACTGAAGGCCCGATTCAGTCGACTGAAGTGAGCAGAATGCAAACAGAACCCTCTGTAAATACATCTCAGTCGACTGCTTCAAGGACCAGTCTACTGCTTCATGTTCCAGTCAACTGAAGCGACCTGAAAAGACATACCGGCTAGTTTTTAAAGGGGCTTTTAATTACCAAACTTGCCACCAACGGCTATAATCTTTCTTGGCCTATAAATACATGTTTTCCCACACCATTTTATGTTGATCAATCTATTGGAAAACATCTATTTTAATCACACAACTTGTTGATTCTTAATCATTCAAAATTGAGCCCTAGTTGTGTGAGTTTATCAATTTGCTCTAGCCTTCAATTGTAATCTTTGAGAGAGTGAATTGTAGTGAGCTTTCAATTGTATTATCCACTCTATAAAGAGAGTTCAATTTGTATCAAATCAATTGTAAAGGTTGAGGGTTAGTAACCCTTGTGTGCAAAGAAGAGGCGTTCTTCTTTGGGAGAGATCATAGGCTCTTGTAACGGTTTGGTGCACACCCGTAAGTGCTCCGGGAAACGGTTTGGTCTACACCCGTAAGTAGATCGGATTAAGGAATCCTCAAGAGGTGTTCTTGAGGGGTGGACGTAGGCCGCGGGATGCGATTGCCGAACCACTTGAAAAATCGGTTTGCAAGTTTTCTCTTCCCTTCTCTCTTTACTTAATTGCTTGTGATTGTGTTTTAATTTGCAATTTGTTTTAAAAGATTAATTTCCGCTAAAACCTTATTCACCCCCTCTCTAAGGTTTCCACTTTTGGGCCAACAATTGGTATCAGAGCCTCGGCTCTTCTATTTTCAAAAGTTTTTGAAAATTTTGAGTTAAGATCCAAATGGAAACCGACTCTTCTTGCATTTATTATTGTGAGGGTCAATCGACATTAAAACCACCATGTTTTAATGGCTCAAACTATGCCTATTGGAAAAATAGAATGAGAATCTATATGATTTCTCAAGATTTTGATTTATGGCAAATCGTGGTCAAAGGGCCTCATCTACCTACAAAAATTGAAAATGGTTTTTCTATTCCAAAGATGTTAGATGAATATAATAATGCCGATAAGAGACTCATAAAAATAAATGCTATGGCAATGAATTTATTATATTGTGGTTTAGACCCAAATGAATACAATAGAATTTCATCTTGCGAATCCGCAAAAGAAATTTGGGATAAACTTGAAAATGCTCATGAGGGAACAAGCCAAGTTAAAAAGTCTAAAATCAATTTGCTTGTTCAAACTTATGAAATGTTTAAAATGTTGCCATATGAATCTATTGGAGATATGTTTTCTCGTTTTACTATTCTTATTAATAACTTGAAAAACCTTGGTAAAGTTTATACTAATGAAGAAATGATTGAGAAAGTGCTTAGGTCTTTACCAAAGGATTGGCAACCAAAGGTCACGGCGGTTTGTGAAGCAAAGGAGCTTTCAACACTCTCCTTGGAACAACTCATGGGTTCTCTCATAACTCATGAAATGGAATTGGCCGTCTTCAAAAGTGAAGATAAGAAATTGGAAGTGAAAGAGGCCAAAAGGGGAGACATGGCTTTAAAATCCTCAAGCTCAAAGAAAAAGAGGAAAGATGTTGAGAGTGATGAGGATGAGGAAATGACAAAGCTCACCCGAAAATTTGCAAAGTTTCTAAGGAAAGAAAAATCGGGGAAGAAGTCACCCAAGGAGGAAAAACACAAAAAGAAGACAATCAAAGCCACTAATAGTAGTTCCGAGAGCGAATCATCGGACGGCGACTCAAATGATGAAGAGATTGTCAATCTTTGTCTCATGACAATGGAAAGGGCCTTTCCTACTACCTCGGCAAATGGAGCATCCAAGAAATGCTTGGACAAAGGTTAAGTATTGATTTGATAATGGTAGGTTAGTAGGTAATTTTGTTTTGATTTGTTTTCATTATCATACTTATTTTTTTTTGATTTCATATCATACACTTATTTGTTTCAAATCATCATGCTCTTGATATTGCTTATTTAAAAAAAAATGATGATATGCTTTTGTTTGATTAGACAAAGTTTTAAGAATGATTAGACCAAATGTTGTTCTGTGAATCATTCAAATTTTTTTTTGCTGCTAAACTGTCATTTTTATGAATTGCTGATCAAAGTAGTCGACTGGTACCCCGACATAGTCGACTGATTCAGGTGTGAAGCCTTGAATTTTTTTTTCTCTGCATTGTTAAGTCGACTGAGGCGTCGACTGTTTTTGCACAACTTAATCCCTGTCCACTCCCGTCGACTGTGGCGTCGACTGATCCGTCTGAATCTTTTGATTTTGTGTTCTCCAACTTTATTATTGGTTTCTTTTGGGAGAATATGCTCTCTTTTCACATCTTTTTGGTATCTTTTATCATTGCACATGCTTAAGGGGAGCACTTTCATGTATTCATTTGCTCACATGTGGTTATATTTGTTTATTTTTGGTATCATTTTGGACTTTAGATTTGTATGCCTATTGTGAGGGGGAGCTTTGCTTTTTATCCCCAAATCTTTTTGATAATGTCAAAGGGGGAGAAATATGAGAAGTATTGGGAAGAAGTTTTTGGGTAGTTATCATTCATGTTCTTCAACATTTGATATCCATTATGAATGATAATATGAAAATGACCAAATGTGTTTTTTTTTGGCATATCCTTCATTGGTTGTTTGCCATCATCAAAAAGGGGGAGATTGTTAGCCTTAAGGTTTATTAAGGCATTTTTAATTATGTTTTGATGATGTCAAATACGCTATGATAATTACATGATTCATATTAATTCATTCTTTGTTATTATCATAGTCATTTTCATGCTCATATATAATCTCATGTATTAATATTGTATAAATGTTTTAACATCTTTGTGTGCATGAGATTTAATTAATGTAGATCAAGATTACAAGGAGCTCAACAAGGATCAAGCTTGAAGACTTGAAGATATTTCATCCTTGGTTGAAGTCTAGGACCATCATTGTAAGGCATCTTGATCTCACACTCTTAGGGGCTCAAACAAATGCTAAAAGTTAAAGTTTTGGAAACAATTTTTAAATGGGTCATCTTTAAAGCAATACCCCAACCAATTAAAGAATAATTAGATGTTGAGTTTTATATGGTTGGAAAGGTATTTGAATCTAGTTTCCAAAACATCAAACGGATCGCAAATCCGAGTTTTGTAGAGGAAGTTATGGCCATTTTAGTGGAGATGTGTCAGTCTGCCAAACAGGGAGGGGCAGTCGACTGAAGGCCCGATTCAGTCGACTGAAGTGAGCAGAATGCAAACAGAACCCTCTGTAAACACATCTCAGTCGACTACTTTAAGGACCAATCGACTGCTTCATGTTCCAGTTGACTGAAGCGACCTGAAAAGGCATAACGGCTAGTTTTTAAAGGGGCTTTTAATTACCAAACTTGCCACCAACGGCTATAATCTTTCTTGGCCTATAAATACATGTTTTCCCACACCATTTTATGTTGATTAATCTATTGGAAAACATCTATTTTAATCACACAACTTGTTGATTCTTAATCATTCAAAATTGAGCCCTAGTTGTGTGAGTTTATCAATTTGCTCTAGCCTTCAATTGTAATCTTTGAGAGAGTGAATTGTAGTGAGCTTTCAATTGTATTATCCACTCTATAAAGAGAGTTCAATTTGTATCAAATCAATTGTAAAGGTTGAGGGTTAGTAACCCTTGTGTGCAAAGAAGAGGCGTTCTTCTTTGGGAGAGATCATAGGCTCTTGTAACGGTTTGGTGCACACCCGTAAGTGCTCCGGGAAACGGTTTGGTCTACACCCGTAAGTAGATCGGATTAAGGAATCCTCAAGAGGTGTTCTTGAGGGGTGGACGTAGGCCGCGGGATGCGATTGCCGAACCACTTGAAAAATCGGTTTGCAAGTTTTCTCTTCCCTTCTCTCTTTACTTAATTGCTTGTGATTGTGTTTTAATTTGCAATTTGTTTTAAAAGATTAATTTCCGCTAAACCCTTATTCACCCCCCCTCTAAGGTTTCCACTTTTGGGCCAACACTTTTTATCGGTGTTAGTTAAATACTCTAAAGCTTGCTTTTTAACTCGTTTTCTTTCATATCCTTACGAAAAAATTAACACTTGAATTACAATGAAGCATTAGAAATGAGGGGATTGTGTGAAAAAAGATGAATACATAAAGGAAGATGACAACATAGAAAGAAGATAGGCAACAATGATCCAAAAGTCAATGAGTAACTGGATAGAGAAAAATAAACTCCAATTTAGTTACACTTGGTTTAGGTGGAATATCCTGATTTCTTTCAAAGGACCCTTTCTTGAGTTAAATTCAGTTGACGTAAATACCCAAAAAAGAGGGCACAGAAGCAGAGTTAATAAATTCTTGATCCCCAATTAATTGTAATTTCATTGCAATTAATTGTTATTCCTTAAATCTTCAGTTTATACCTTTATTCTCAAGTTACAAATACCAACTTTACTAGTCAATTTATTTCAGTATAAAATCTGATTTATTACATTTTAAAGTGTGATAACATATATGCCACTAATTTAAATATCGTGGGTTTTGACTTATTCTTTATCACATTTTGTTGTTGTCACTTGTCATTACCATTTCCTTTGAACTATGCTAGTGATGATATGTTGTGAAAGAAAGTAAGAAACTTTAGATGTTTAGTTTCAATGAATTAGAATTTTCGTAATAAACTTGATAGGATTTATAATGTGTTTCAACTGATAGTTTTATCTTGTTATTGATTGAAGAGAGTAGCAGTAATCATCATTGTTCTTCATTTCCTTGTAAATTAATGTATGACCTATGCTCGTAGACGTAATCTACTCTTTTATTTGAAATTTTTGTGAATGGTTAATGAATACTAAAAGGGATTTTCAGCAACTTTTTAAGCTTGAAAATTTAAGAAAATCATTTCTATTTTACCGGTTAAAAGGTAATAGTTTTATTTTTATAAACTGAAATCAGTTTCTGTTTCTGAAATAAAAAAACATTTTGAGACACTGAGAAGCAGTTTCTATTTTACAGAATAAAAACAGTTTTGTGAGCTTTAGTTTTGTCCACAGGATCGTGTATTTGCCTGTGTCATGAGTCATTATTATTATGAGGATACACCTGAGATGGATCCCGAGTCATGCATATGGTGCTAAATACTTGAATCGTTTGTTTTTCCTCTTTTTGGATGGTAAATATATCTCAGAATATGGAATACCATTCCATTGTAAATAAACGATATGAGGAGTCCAATCAAAGGCTTTTTTTTAATTCTTGTTAAGAAAGGAGTTGTTCATTCCTAGTAATGCTTCGCCGATTTGGCATTTTTCAGAGATTTGAAATCCCCAAACGAAGGACATGAGTGGTCCAATAGATAGTTTTTTGACTGTTACAGATTGCGAAGCCATTGTTACAGACTGACCAAATAAGCCCATAGTCTTTTACTTTAGAGAAGGATAATTACACAGTTACCAAAAGTAACTTTGGTTGGAAACTCATAATGGATTATTTTGTTTCCTATGTTCTTAGAGATTTCATCCTAGCCTTGCATTTTTATTATAAATACACATCATAGTCTCTCATATTTTTTTAAGGAAAAGTGAGAATTGATGGTTGTTAAGGGTAAAGTAAAGGTCTGAAATTTTGAGGGTTGGTCTCTGGATCAAGGAGGAATAGATGGAGGTCGTCGGTGGCAGCTTGAACTATTCTGAATAGTCGCCAGATGCGGACTAAAGCAGCACGCAACAGTAGCATGGTGGGCAACAATGAATTAAGCCATTGCTTTGACTTTTTCTTCCATTTTTCTTGCACTACAGCTACAGTGAGTGCTAACCCTAGTTTTTACCTACCTAATTAGCTTTGTTAGATGGGAATTGAGGTGTTGATGGTGTCCATTGATGGCTGCAAAAGTAGGATTATCAGTATTGGTTATTTGCCCAATTGTCTGAAATTTGGGTGCAACTTTAAGTGGAATTTTAATGGCCTTGAGTTTGGCCTATGAACATGAGGTTTAGTTTTGTTGAAAGCCTAAATGGCAGGCTTCAACCTTTATGAAGAGACCTAGGCTTCAACCTTTATGAAGAGATCTAATCCCCTAAAAAACAATAAATAAAAAAAGGAAGAAAACTCTCAAAGTCCCTCTACCCTCTCCCTACCTCTCTCCCCACAATCTCTTTCTCTCTCGGCTACTACCACCACTACCACTAGCATACACCACCCTCAACCACCACCCCACACCACTACCACCAGCATTCGATTCGGTTTGCTTAGTGGTCCAGATTTTGGAACATTGGTGATGATACTTGTTTGAATACGATAGTTTGTGTATCTTTAGGCTTTGTTTGGTTCTTGGATTTACTGAGGGAAACAAAAAGAAAACATAGAGGTAAAGCTTGTCCTTTTTATGGTTAATAGGGACAACGATGAGGGAGATAGGAAAGAAAAGAGAATAAGTTGAGAAATACATTAAACATTTTGAATGTTATGAGTCATTTCCTTTCTCCTATTCATACATCACAATTATATTCTAGAAATTTTTAAGCACGAAGAAAAACACAAGGGAACTAGTTTTCCTTTCCCTTCTCTGCAAACAGAGCCTTAGAGATAATTTTTCCTCTGCATGTCTTAAAAGAAAAAAAACAAAACAATTTATCAGTTTTCTCTCATTGTTGTTGTGATTCTTCTTACTCTCTTGGGCTTTCTTGCATGCATTTTATATGTTCGGTCCCCCGATTAAACTCATCACAGTGTTTATTAAATATCAGTAGGAGAGAGAATAGAGAGCAGGGTGAATGAGATGGATTTTCGATGCGTCCACTGTGGATTTCAGATTAAAACACTTTATCTTCAATATTCACCAGGAAATATTCGCTTAATGAAGTGTGTAAGCCCCCTCACTCTCCCTCCCACACAAACACCCATAGACCACACACATAGATACACCAAATTGTGTGCCCATCCACACCCACTTACACAATATTTCTTTGACAGGAGAATTGCAAAGCAGTTGCAGATAAGTACATCGAATGTTAGATCATGGTAAGAAAAAAGTGCCAATTTACGTCTATTACTAATGAGTAACCACTTGAATAACATCTTTATTGTATTCGTTAGATTTTCTTAATCTTGTAATTTTTTTTCAATATGCTACAGATTCTTTTAATTGACTTGATTATCCACAAGCCAAAAGCATATAGACATCTGTTCTACAACTTGCTTAATCAAAAAGCTGCAAATTTTGAGGTACAAAGAATTGCCTTTTCATATCCCTTTTCTTTGACTTTGAATCTCAATATGGTAGATGCTAGACTAGATCGGTAGCTACCCACAAGTGCAATTTTCATTTCTTACAAGGGTTACCTTGATTTAATGTAGTCGTTTGCTCTAGTGCATCGTTTGTTTTGACATGAAACGTTGTACTCTGAAAACAGGAAAAAAATCATTTCCCTTCTTATAATCTGATGTTTGGTTGATAAGTGAAAAATATTTTACTATTAACAAAATAATGCACTTTTAAGCACGTAGTATTAGTTTTTAGTGTTAATTTGTATTAAGGTTAGTGTTATAAAAACATATACAAGCTAGAATATATGTGCGTATATGGAAGCTTCTATACCAAAAAGGACTCGATCATCTTTGACACAGCTCGTCTCTGTCGAATACCCATTAATTATATATAGAAAAGAACCAACCATTTAAGTGCCTATACACAGTTATCTATATATATATGTATATATGCTAGCTAATTAAATTTAACTACACATGTAAATTAAGTTTACTAGGATTACATATATTTTACTAGTACAAGTGTTGTTAGTACTAGATTTAAATAGATACTCACAGCAGGAGACAATAGGTAGCAGAGGGTCCTGATGAATCCTTGGTTTGGTCTCTCATGGACGAATTGAGATAATCTTGTTGAATAGAACAAATAAAATGGCAAACCCCAAATCCAGTAGTGGGGAACAGTCCATTTAATTAGGATGACCAAGAGGCTAATTACTTTCTAAGGTTTGTATCTAAAGCTTAAAATTAGGATGACCAAGGGGTTAATTACTTGCGGTTATGAGAAATATTAGAAGAATCTAAACACTGCATATAGGAATAGGACTTCTAAAGGATATGGAAACCATCAATTTCAGTGATTTGTATAGACTTGTTCTTGAACTTGTCTTACATTCTAGGATATTTGGCAGTAAACTTCCTTTTTCAATGGCAATTGAGTGGAAGTTGAAGTTAGGACCTAGGAGTGTATCACTCGGTTTTGAATAGCTCAATGGCATATGTTGACTACATTATATGCTGTATTCAATTTGGTCATTTTATACACTTCTAACGAATTTTTTTGTGATGCTAATTTTTGTGAGTTAATTGAGGAACTTTTTTGCGTAAGTGAGGTGGGTTTTGCTTTGATTCGAATGGGATATGAGTACATAATAAATGGATATATTTCTCTAAAACTTATTTTTATGTTTTAATTTTGCAGGAAAGCAAGCTTTGAATGTCTTCGATTATTGTAGTGTTTTCTGTGCTTTGATGTTAAGACATCACTTTTTTTTTTGTATTTTGATTGTACATTTATGGTTTTAAGTAATTATGACAGTAAACTAAAGTGTGTTCATAGGGATTGAATTATTCAATGTTGTAATAATTCCGACGAGCACTAAAGTTTGTCATAGGGATTGAATTATCCAATGTTGTAATAATTCCGGCGTGCACTGATTGTTTAACTATGTTGTCCAATGAATTAAATTTTGTTTACAAATATCTATTGTTAATTTTGAGTATGATTCATGTTTGGCCATTTTCAAGCTATATGTTTTGTATTGCAATTGTATAGGTACTAAAAGAAAATTATAGTCACCACAAATGGCAGTGACAATTAAAATCATTGTCACCATTATTGTCACCAACATTGTCACTGCTCTTTGTAGTGACAAAATTAAAATTATTGTCACCTAACTTTTTCACCACTAATAGCCGTGACAATTATTATGAGCAGTGACAAATTTAAAATTATTGTCACTGCTAATTGCAGTGACAAAGAGAAGGAAATTAACCCTTTAAGGGGTCCTCAAATGGGCAGTGACATACGAAATTGTCAATGCTCTGAGCAGTGATAAATATTTTTTTGTCACCACAAGAAATGTCCGAGCAGTGACAAAGACCCTTTGTCACTTCCCAGAGCAGTGACAAATCGGTCATTCTGGTGTAGTGAAACTAAGAGAGCAAGTGCTCTAAATCCATCAAAGAACCTCTTGGAAGAAATCTTGTTTACTTCAAGATCATATATGCTATTGACCCAAACTAAGAAGAAATAAAAGAAACTAACAAGATTAGAGTATCACCTCCAACTATCTTCAAACTTCTATAGTTTTAAGATCTTCCAAGCTCTTCTTCAAATTCTCAAAAACTCTCTTTTCCCAAAAAAAATTTTGTTTTTTTTCTTGAAATTCCCCTCTCCCAAAAATATGTAGTAGCAGTCCCCAAAAAAAAAAGATCCCTTGTAATGGAATATTCACCCTCTATTTATAGGCAAATTTTAGAGGGTTATTTTGGTATTTTCGAGCCAAAAACCCTAATTTCGGATGTACTTTTGAGGGTACAAAACGTGATGTATTACAGCTGGCTGCTAAAAACGCGGCACTCAATGGAGATGGAAGCGGCACTCACTGAGTGCCGGTGCGACATTCACTGAATGCCGGTACGGCACTCAATGAATATCGCGGACAACTCCATGGACTGCCTTCTTTTTTTAAACTCTAATTTTTTACAGCACTTGATGTGTTTTTTGTGACAGTTACGGACTGCCGGTCCGGTAAACACAGAGTGCCGCTTCGGCACTGCGTGACTGCCGCAGCCATGTGCCGTTCTATTCCTTTTTCTTTTCTTTCATTTTTGTTTGAATTGAAGAGTCTTTTGAAGACCATGAATCACCTTGGAAGCCTTAGTTTTGTTCGGACATTGTCATCATCGGACTTGGAGGTAACACTCTCCTTAATTCGACGTTTGGTCAAAATTGGAGTGTCTACAGTTTACCCCTCTTCGACAGAGCTTGTGGAGCAACGCGTGTCACAAGTGAATGTCGTTCTATTCCTTTTTCTTTTCTTTCTTTTTTGTTTGAATTGAAGAGTCTTTTGAAGACCATGAATCACCTTGGAAGCCTTAGTTTTGTTCGGACATTGTCATCATCGGACTTGGAGGTAACACTCTCCTTAATTCGACGTTTGGTCAAAATTGGAGTGTCTACAGTTTACCCCTCTTCGACAGAGCTTGTGGAGCAACGCATGTCACAAGTGAATGTCGAAGCCTGTGTGAAGACAAGCCTTTGACCAAAATGTCGAATTTAGGTAAAAACAAATACGTTGCAAAAATGGCTGCGCAAACGTTCTATGTTGGTCATGCTCCATGGCGAGCTGCCTATGTATCCATTCAGGAATCAGACCAAGACGTAGTTCGGGCAATGGTCAAACACAAACAAGCATAAATAATCATACGGATGAATGCACCTATCCTATCGTGATGCACGTGCTCATACAATGACGGCTGTCAATGCAAATCCATGCTCTATAAATGATGTGATTCAAAACCGTGCTATCCTGACGTTTCTTGATGCAATCCATGCCTTACTTAATGCTCGCGTTTACTCGAACCTAAAGACAAGTTATTCTGTAGAATTCGGAGTTTCTACAATCCACAGGTTGATTCTTCTTCAAGATACTTGGCCGTCTCAGCTAAAAGGACGAACGTAATTGACCGGGCGGCGCTTTGTGACTTAAGCCCAGGTGTCAACGCGGGTTTGCTCTCTCAATGCAATGGACTGGGCGGCGTTTCGCGACTTAGGCCCCGGTGTCAACGCGGGTTTGCTCTCTCAACGCAATCGATTGGGCGGCGCTTCGCGACTTAGGCCCCGGTGTCTTCCAAGAATCATCTGATCGACTGAGATGTGCTTCGTGCCTTATACTCCGGCGTCGAATCAGGAACCATGGTTTTTGAAAAAACTAAGTTGCATTTTGCGCCCTTATACTCCGGTGTCTTCCAAGAATCATCTGATCGACTGAGATACGCTTCGCGCCTTATACTCCAGCATCGAATCAGGAACCATGCTTTTTGAAAGACTGAGATGCGCTTCGCGCCTTACACTCCGGTGTCTTCCAAGAATCATCTGATCGACTGAGGTGCGCTTCGCGCCTTATACTCTGGTGTCAATGCGGGTTTGCTCTCTCAACGCAATCGACTGGGCGGCGCTTCGCGACTTAGGCCCCGGTGTCTTCCAAGAATCATCTGATCAACTAGATGCGCTTCGCACCTTATACTCCGGCGTTGAATCAGGAACCACGCTTTTTGAAAGGATTGAGATACGCTTCGCGCCTTATACTCCGGTGTCTTCCAAGAATCATCTGATCGACTGAGATACGCTTCGCGCCTTATACTCTGGAGTCGAATCAGGAACCACGCTTTTTGAAAGGACTGAGATGAGCTTCACGCCTTATACTCCGGTGTCTTCCAAGAATCATCTGATCGACTGAGATGCGCTTCGCACCTTATACTCCGACGTCGAATCAGGAACCACGCTTTTTGAAAGACTGAGATGTGCTTCGCGCCTTACACTCTGGTGTCTTCCAAGAATCATCTAATTGACTGAGATGCGCTTCGCGCCTTATACTCTGGCGTCGAATCAGGAACCACGCTTTTTGAAAGGACTGAGATGCGCTTCGCGACCTATACTCCGGCGTCAAATCAGGAACCACGCTTTTTGAAAGACTGAGATGCGCTTCGCGCCTTACAGTCCGGTGTCTTCTAAGAATTATCTGATCAACTAAGATGCGCTTTGCGCCTTATACTTCGGTGTCGAGTGAGTTTATTCTGAAAAATCCACAGCCCTTCGGCCCCGTCGGATATAAAATCATCTGCAGCCCTTCGGCCTCGTCGGATATGTTTGCTCTAAAAAATCCACGGCCCTTCGGCCTCGTCGGATATGTTTGCGCTGAATTCGGGGTCAATCAGATTCAAATTCATTTCAATTTTCAAAATCGGGAGTCAATCAGACTCAAATTCTTTTCAATTTTCAAAATTTGGAGTCAAATAGACTCAAATTCTTTTTAATTTTCAAAACATAGAGTCAAATCGACTCAAATTCTTTTCGATTTTCAAAACTTGGATTTGAACAGACTCAAATTCATTTTATTTTTCAAAACCTGGAGTCGGACATACTCAAATTTATTTTATTTTTCAATATTGGGAGTCAACTAGACTCAACTCAATTTAATTCAAAATTTGGAGTCAGTCAAACTCGAATCAGTTCAATTCCAAAAATCCGGAGTCCTTCAGACTTAATTCGATTTTCTAAAATTAAGAGTCCATTAGACTCAGCAAATTCCCTTCTTGGTCAAAAAAATTTTCATTCCATTTACTTTCAAAAATTCGGAGTCCAGTACATCAGACTCAAGTTATTTCAAATTTCTAAATCGGGAGTATGATGGGCTTAAATTATTTCAAATATCGAAAGTCGGGGGTCCAATGGACTCAAATTCACTTTAATTTCCAAAATCGAGAATCAGTTAGACTCAATTTAATTTAATTTTTCAAAATTGGTAGTGACAAATATTGAATATTGCACATTTATGTGCCAATATAATAGACATAGTGTTCATTTAATCCCCCAAATTCCTAATTTTACATGCATATTTGAATTAATATAATTTAATGGTGATATCACTCAAATGCATGTAATTATTTGTTTTTACACATTTTATATATTTAGGTAAAAATGAAGTGAAATAAAGGGAAGGAAAGAAGTAGCAACTACACCATAGTATATTTATATGAATAGTATGAATAGTAGTGAATAGTAATGAATAGTAAAAACCGTTGAAAAAATTAGAAGAAACCAAAAAATAAATAAATAAATAAATAAATTCAAAGTTGAAAGTGACATGTATTTGTATATTTTTGTCTAAACTCGCTTTCTCTCTCTCTCAGTAAAAATTCAAAAGGGATTCTGATAACGAAGAAAAAAAAGGGAGATCAAGAAGAAAATGGGACAAGCGCGGAAGAAAAAAATGCCAAGTGATAGCAGCAGTGACGATTGTGTTACAAATCCCTTGTCTATAAATAGAAGGGAAGAGACAGCCAAAGAGAGTCAACACACAACAACGAGAAATTATACTATGCACCATCATAGAGAGAATAGTTTAGGGGAGGTTATCATGTGAGCACTTTATACTGTCCCTAGAAACAGGAAACTTTAGTTTTTCTTTGCCTTTTTCTAGTTTTAATAGTTGTAAAATTTTACTTTTATGTAATTGATGATTTCATGTTCAAAAATATGTAGCAAAGCTTTGTGTACTGTATTTCTTAAAATAAAATATTTGTTTTCTTGTATGACCTTTGTCAATTTGTAGTAGTAAAATATTCCTATTTAAAATTAGATTTAATATTTTTAGTCTAGTAGTACTTATAGTTGTCCCCTAAAATATTTTGAAACCCCAAATTTTCAGTTTTTATAGCAATATTTCCATTCACTAGAAGACAGATTTTGCAAGTAAATGTCATATTTCTTAGCCACATAGTTGTTATAATCACCTACCAAAACCCCAAGCACACCATACCCATATCTTACTTCCAAATTAGATTTGGATTTGGTTTGGCCTTTCTTGTGTTCTTGGAGTTCAACCACTGTGACCCCACAAGAAGTTAAAGTTAAATGTTTAGTATTTTATTTTTGGTTCAGTATTTCCATTTATGTATATTTTATTAGCCTAGTTGTACTAAACTTTGTTAATTTGCAGATTCCACAAATTCAACTCCAAATCATGTTAAGTGGAGAAAATAATATAATAATATTAGTTTTTACCCTTACCTTGGTTTTACAACTTTAATTTTAATTGGACGGTGATTGCGTGCATCTATTTAATTTATCTTTTATTTTTATTTTGAAGACAGTTTCAATTCTAAAATGGTAGGCTAAAACTTTAATTGGGGATATGCAATAAAAACTTAGAAACCACAGTTTCTGTGCAATAATCTTAAATGGGCAAATTTATCTGGATGGGTTGTTTTTTCATTTATGACCAAAAATATCTATGTATCTATAGTTTATGACCATTTAACATGTTTATATACTATGGCTATATTGGGCTCAAAAGAGTACATATTTGAAATAAAAAGTCTAATTATGTGGATTGTCAAACTATGCATTTTGTCATAAAAAAACACCTAGCATACTCAAACAACTCATATGATAAAGTTAATATTTCAAATATGTGTTTATATATATATATATTTCTATCCAATAATGGATAGGCAATTGTATAGTGGCAGAGTGGTGGGGATTGGACGCCGAATAACCCACGTCCGCGGCGGGCACGGTTCGAACCTGGCTACTGCCCAATTGCCTTTTTATTTTTCTTTAAACCAAACGACGTCATTTCATATCAAACATGACACACTTGATATGACCCTGACTAGTGAAAGTTTATTTTTAAATAAAAAATGACTCTGCGGTCTTAAATGTCAAATCCTTTTCATATTCCCAATTCCTTTAAATCATTTCCCCCTAGTTAATTAATATTTCCTATTTTTAATAACTTTGCTTAAATATCTGTATTATTTCTATCTTTCGCTATTATTAAATCTAAAAAGTTTATCTCACAAAAATTTAGCTTTTATATATTTTTCTTCATTTTCTTACTAGTATGTTAGTTAATTTATTTTGCATTGTTAAAAATCTTTACCATAAACTGTTAAGAAAAAAATAGCTTTAATTGCTTTTATTACAAAACTATAAAAATTAGTAGTTTAGTAAAACCCCACAAAAATCCATCATCTTCATTTTCTTTTACGTGACAAAATAGTAATTGCCTATCTTTCTTTTCTATTCCCTGTGCGTTCGACCTGGACTTTCAGAACTTTATTATTTGTACGATCACCTACACTTGGGTGTGATAAGAAAACGCGTCAATAGGATGTCGTTAGGTAGTCAATCAAGCTTAATAATAATAATTTTTTTATTTTATTTTTATTTTTATATATTTTTTTTCAAATTCCGATCAGAAGTCAGCCAGACTCAAATAAACTCAATTTCACCAAGTTCGGAGTCAATTTGACTCAAATCAAATTCAAATTTAAATCCTAAATCAGGAGTCAATCAGACTTGATTCAATTCCTATTTCGCAAAATCGGACAAAACCAGGAGTCAATCGAACTCAAAGAAATTTAAATTCACAAAATTGGACTTAAAGAATTTCTATTTCACAAAAGAATTTTTACAAAATTGGGAGTCAATCGAACTTAAAGAATTTCTATTTCACAAGATTGGGAGTCAACCAGACTCAAAAGAATTTTCTAATTCCCAAAAACATGAGCCAATCATAGTCAAAAGAATTCCCAATTCCAAATCATGAGTCAATCATACTCAAAAGAATTTTTAATTCCAAAATTAGAGTCAAACTGACTCAAAATAATTTCAAATTTCTAGAACAGGAGTCAATTGGACTCGAATCGAATTCTATTTCACAACACCGAGAGTCAATCAGACTCAAATCTAAAATTGGGAGTCGATCAGACTCAAAGAATTTCAAATTAAAAAAACAGAGTCAATCAGACTCAATTCGATTCAAAAACTCTAAAATCTGGAGTCAATCAGACTCAAATGAATTTTTCTAGTATTAGGAGTCAATCAGACTCAATTCAATTCAATTTCTAAGCTCGGGTGCTAAGTTAAACTCTCATGAATCGGGAGTCAATCAGATTCAACTTAATTTAACATTAAAATATGGCGATAGTTAGATCCATTTTAGCCCAAACTTTCGAAAGTTCGGAGTCGATTAGACTCGAAGAATTCAATTCCAACAAAATTCAGAGTTAAACAGACTCACATAATTTCAAATTTCTAAAACTAGGAATCAAATCGAATCAAGATTTCAATTTCACAAAAATCGGAGTCAATTTGACTCCTTTGTATCATCAAGATCCTATCTTTTGGTTAAATTCATGATTGAACACCACAGCATTTCATGTGTTGCTATGTTTTCCTCTTAAGCCTTTCAAAAACTTGATTCTTCTCACTCTTTCTTGCAGATCTGTTCCTATGGCTAGAGGTTCAGGCTCCCCAAATCTCATATTTTACATCCACAGAGACACTTGGACTCAATAATTCAAATTCATTCAACTTTCTGACAAAAGGAGTAACGCAGACTCAAAAATTCAAAGGGAGTCACGTGGACCCAAAAATTCAACTTTCTTACACAAGGAGTCATGCAGACTCAAGAATTCAATTTTCTGTCAAAAGGAGTCGTGGAGACTTAAAAATTCAAAGGGAGTCACGTGGACTCAAAACTTCAATTTTTTGACAGAAGGATTCGCAATTGAAAAATTTTACAAGGCAAAGGTAGTCATGCGTACTCAAAAATTCAATTTTCTTACACAAGGAATCAAAAATTCACATTTTTAAAAAGAGTCATTCAGATCCGTGGACCCATATTTCCACAACAAAGGAGCCATTCATACTCAAAAATTCGCATTTTACATCAATGGAGTCGCTCGGACTCAACGGAATTTACGGAGTCACACGGACTCAACAAAAATTCACTTTTTATACAAATGGGATCACACAGACTCAATCAAATTCACATTTCATACAAATGGAGTCATACAGACTCAACAAATATATATGTATAAGTATATATTTTTTTCATACAAATGGAGTCATACAAACTCAACAAATATATATATATATATATGTGTATATGTATATATATATATATGTATTTTACACGAATGGAGTCACACGGACTCAACAAATTCACTTTTTATACAAATGGAGTCACACGAACTCAAAGAATTTCTTATTTCAAAATCGAGGGTTAACATTTCAAATTTTCTTAATTAGAATCAACTTTGACTCAACAAGAATCTTAAATCTCAAAATCGAAGTTAAATCGCCTCAACAAAAATTCCAATTTTCAAAATCAGGAGTCAATCAGACTCAAGAATTTTTGTTTCACAAAATTGGGACTCGATCGGACCCAAAGAATTTCTTCTTCACAAAACTGGGAGTCAATCAGACTTAACTTATTTCCAACTCATGAATCAGGAGTTAATTAGACCCAAACAAATTCAAATTCTCAAAATCCGGAGTCTGGAGTCAGTTCAACTCAACCCAATTCCCATTTCCAAGTCGGGGGTCGATTCGACTTGAAGCAATTCCCATTTCCAAGTAGGGAGTCGATTCTACTTGAAGCAATTTCTATTTCCAAAGGGGAGTCGCACTGACTCAAATAATTAACATTTTACAAAAGGAGAGTCATATGATCTTGAAAATTCACATTTCCTAAACACGAAGTCACATGGACTCAAAAATTCATTTTTTTTACTAACACGGAGTCATGCAAACTCAAAGACCCATTTCTTACAAATACGGAGTCACGCGGACTCGAAACATCCTTATTTTACAAACACGGAGTCACGCGGACTCAACAACTCAATATTTTATACTCACGGAGTCACGCGGACTCAAGAACTCAATATTTTACACACACGGATTCACGCGGACTAAAAAAATTCATATCTTACATATATGAAGTCACGTGGGCTCAAAAACTTATTCTTTTATATTAACGGAGTCACGCAGACTCAAGAATTCATTAATGGAGTCACACAAAATCATATTCTACGCAAATGGAGTCACGCAGACTCAAGAATTTCATATTTTACATTAACGAAGTCACACGAATTCAAAGAATTGATTTTACAAAGATGGAGAGTCCTCAGACTCAAAGAATTGGTTTTTTACAAAAATGGAGAGTCCTTGAACCCAAAGTATTGGTTTTTTTACAAAAATGGAGAGTCCTTGAACCCAAAGAATTGGTTTTTTTTTTTTACAAAATGGAGAGTCCTTGAACTCAAAGTATTGGTTTCACAAAAGTAGGGAGTCCTCAGACTCAAAGAATTTGAACGGAGCTGATGGGGTCACAAAGGGAGTTGTGCTACCCTAGCGGTGTTTGGAAAGCCTGATTTTCTGTACTTGCGGATCATTTAGACGAAACACAATAATTGTGTCCAAAGAGGGGAGTCCTTTTTGCCCTCAGTCTTGGACCATTATCATATTTCCACTTTTAGTATTGTGTTATGATAATGTTTAAAAGTCCTGCTTACAATGCTCGTGGGATGCTTATGGAGGCTTTTCAAATCTTTATTCATTATCTTAAACCCACACGTTTGAGACCATTATTGACTCATCGAAGGAGGACAATCTTAAAAGACGACTGACTCAAACTCTGTATTATTATGAATCAATGTGCTTTCATCGTGAATAATGTATTATCTCACCTTTCATTTATTCATCATCTTACGATGGTAGTACTTCACCGACAAATCTAAACTTTGAAGATTCTCCCTTTTCGAGTTAGCTGATTTTTTTGCATATCCAGAGTGTGCTTCAAATTAGTGCTTTAGCTTAGAGAATAAAAGACATTCTATTTCAATCCATTCAAAACAAACTTGATTACTTGAGAACTTTTCTCTAACATAGAGGGATTTTGGCAAACAAAGTTTGCCCCTAGTTTAAATAGGACTTGGAGGCATTGCTTCTGGGATTAAATAAGGTGTTGAGCAAACGAAGTTTGCCCCTGGTTTGGCAATATATATGTGGCTTCAGGCAAACTTAAGCAAGTTTGCCCTAGTTTGAAGGAAGAAAACCAAAGGCACAAAGGGTGATGCATACGGTTTAGGCATGGTTATGGATCGAGAATCTTGTAAGGTTTGCCTACTTCTCCCTGAACGGGAATCAGGCCCAGAGTAGTTCGGCCAAAGCTTGAAGAAAGTGCCAAATCATTGGTGGCGAACGAACCGAACAGGTTGGCTACGTATCCCCGAGTGGGAATTAGGTCGAGCGTAGCTCAAGTACTCTGGAGGTCTTGAAAGAATTAGGCTTCAAGAATTGGTGGGCTTTTCGAGCCATGTTTCCATATAGGTCTAGGGAGTGCATGTCACTTGTGGTAGCCCTTGTGTAGCATGATGAACTACTTTTTCCTTTATTCTCTTTTCTCTTTTCTTTTCCTCTTTTTTATTTGACAGTTGATTCTTTAACATTTTCACTAGCCAGTTAATCTTTACAATTCTCATCATGTTTTATTCATACTCTATCATATTCACAAAGTAATATCAGCCCTTCAAATCTTTATTTGTTTTCTCAAAGATTTCTCTGTATTATTTTAGGCTCACTTAGCGTTTGTGCCTCTCACGAAAATTTTGAAGCTGATAAGTCTCTCTTTTCATTTCCAATTTCTTTTCTTTGTTTAGAACAACTCAAAACCTTGAGATAATTCATGTGCTATTAATGTACTTTGAAGTGCTCAAGAATTCTCAATCTTATTTATTCTCTACTTTCTCTTTTCTCTTTCCTTTCTTTTCTCTACCTTACTATCTCTTATTCTCTCCAAGATTTTGACTCCAACTTAACATGACTTGACTACCAGATTTGACTTGGTCTCAATTGGAGTGTCACAGATGATTTTCAATTTATTGGGTTCCTAAGAGCATCCACATTTGCTTCAGCAGCAGTATTCCCAAACACTCTCACCTCACTAACATCATTTGAACCTTTGGGTTTGCCACCCGTGTTTGCGGTAACATTATCCATCCCTATGGCCAATTTCTCAGTTAAGTGGCACTTCTTCGAATCATTAGGCTCCACAAGCTAACCAACCTCAACATAATCCTTTTCATTATCTTCTCTCTTGTAACTATTCTCACGTTTGAATTGCTAACCCAAATTGTTCTGGGTTTGATGCTATCTCTCCTACAATCATGCTTCATTCTTAATCAATTTTGATTGATTTCAAAAGAATTTTTATTTTGTTATTATTTTTCACATTTTCTTTTGCAATTGCTTAGTGAAATGTTCATGAATGGTTCATATGTCACATGGATGTAATGCATGTGTGTGTGTGCCTAATCTATATGCAAAAATAAAAACAAATCCTAACCCTAGCACATAAGACACATAAGCACATAAGATCCTCATCCATGTCAAGAGCGCCAATTTCCCCTTTCATTGCAATCCTCACTACCTTTTCAAAGGTCGGGTGTTTAAAAATTTTCAAAATTCATTCAAAAAGTATTTCTTACGATGAGATTTTCTAAAAAACAATTCTCAAGAATTTTGCAAACATTTCTTTGAAAATGAGGATGTGAAAACATTTCTCAATAAAAGATGATTGGGTTTCAACTTTACTTGATTAAAAGGTAAACCTTGGACCTTTTCTTTAAAAGAGTGATTTTTCAAAACATTTTTGGATGAAAGATGATGAATAATCAAAATCTGTCATTAACAGTGAACTTTGATTTCTTGGGTAGGAGTATCACATAATTGGATAATTATCGCACTTTTCACGAATTCGGATGTATACAAGGTCAATGATGCTTAGCTAAACATGATATAAGAGATGTAATTTTATAATCAAAATCTAACATATTCCCAAATGTCATGGGACATGAAGAGGAATTGCTTGAAAGCGATTAAGAGTTTAAATGTCTCATATTAAGTAAGCATCATCATCATCATCTCAAGTAATCCCTTCCGGGCATGCAACACTCCCTAGCACATAACCCTAATCAAGAATTCATTCCCTAAGACTTGAAAGGTTCTATAGAAGCTACCATACAAAGGCTGGGTTTTGGTCAAATAAGGGACCCTTGACACACATCCAATAGGTTCATATACCAAATCGTGGTACGAGATCAAGGGTGATCACATAGTCCCATGATAATTTGACCGATCGGGTTGCCCCGAGTCTCCAAGGTCATAGTTCCGTGCAATCGACTGGCTGGACATGCAAGTGAAATGCAACAGGCACACTAAGATTGATTAATTTGATTAAAGGGATGTTTTCAAGTCTAATCCTCGAGTGAACCCAAAATCAGGAATTCAGGTCTGCGAAAACAGAAATTCTGGGTTCGATCCCCAGCAGAGTCGCCAGATTGTGGATATCGCAATTTTCTCTTACCCACAGCTTTTATTTAAAACATTTTCCAAATTCAAATTCAAAACGAGTCGCTAATTAATTTTTAAAAGGAAAATTAAGAAACCATTTTAAGACCAACTGATCATCTCTTAAGAAACCAGAGATTTTCTAGGTCCGGGGATTATGGAATGATAGGGGAAGGAGCCAGTCGGACTAAAACACCCCCTCTCATCCTATCTCGCGATAGGCCTCTACTTAACATCCTTTTAATCGAATTAATAATCTAAGCATCTCCTCAACTAATACATATGTATAAATATACATTACAAAAGTATGTCTAAAGGGTGTAAGATTGCAAGTGATAAAATGTCATTCAAAAACCACATAATTCAAGTAGCAAGCAATATGATATGCAAATAGGAAACTATAGAACTTACCTAGGATCCATGCCGCGAATATTAAACGTGCAATGCATACGAATAGAAAGATCCTAAGAAAAGTTCTCTATCACATATATACATAAGGCAAAACCTAATTCTAAGGTGTCGCGCATTAAGTTAAAAAATCGATAAAATCAAGAAATTAAAATAAACTAAAGAGGAGTTCAAGAAATCATACCTTAATAGCGCTACAAAACAAAGGGTTAGTCCACATGATATACAAGATATGAATTGGATCTTAAATAACAATCCTAGACTTCTAGCTTAAATCTATCAAATGTAATTAAATCTGAAGAAATTAAAAGAAAGAAAAAGAGTTCTTCCCATGGTTCGATGTCGGTGAATTTTGGACACAAGATGCCTCTGTGTGTCTAGTTTCCATCCAAAAAAGAAAATCAAAGTTTCAACGGTTAGATCTCTGGAAAACAGACAAACTCCAAATGTCACTCCGAGATTTACAAATCTCTATCCACAGATTTTGTACGATTTTTTAAAAATAGTAAAAAATTTAGAAAGACTCTAATCTTTTTAGGAGATCTTATTACCACATTAAACTTCATATAAAAAATTATTTAGAGCCAAGAATGCTTTATTTAGGTTCTGATTTACTCATTTTGAAACTGACTTTCTGTTCTGAAACTCTGGACAGAATATGGTTGTCTCACAAAACCTATGACCAAACCATGTTATCCATGAGATCCTACTAAAACAAAAATTACAGTGGTAGAACATTGAGTTATATACACTTTCCCGTTGATTTCATTCAGTTCCAACGATTCGATGTTTAGTTAAAAATCTTTGATCAAAACTGGTTCATGAATTCACGGCACCATGTTTGGACTTATCATCCTTCTTGTTCTATCAACCAAGCCATGGATATTGGCTTGTCTCAAACCTAACTCTCCTTTCCTTTGAGGGTCATTGGAGATCAAGACATGACTAAAACTCATGATTTCCAAAGGAATATAGAAAAGATTCCATGAAACTCTAAGCTTAGAGGACCCAAGTCATGAGTATGGACTTGGATTCACCTACTTGCTTATAAATGAGATGGTGATCAAACTTTGACTCTCATGTGAAGCATAGGCTTACATGGGATCAAGAGATCAAACTCAAGAGTTTTCAAGAGAGATATTGAAGATCTCCAAGAATCTCAAGAAAAAGTATAAACAACAAGAAGAAATGAAATAAAGAAAACTAAGAGAGCAAGTGCTCTAAATCCATCAAAGAACCTCTTGGAAGAAAACTTGTTTACTTCAAGATCATAGATGTTATTGACCCAAACTAAGAAGAAATAAAAAAAAAAAACTAACAAGATTAGAGTATCACCTCCAACTATCCTCAAACTTCTGTAGTTTTAAGATCTTCCAAGCTCTTCTTCAAACTCTCAAAACTCTCTTTTCCCAAAATTCTTTTCGTTTTTTTCTTGAAATTCCCCTCTACCAAAAATATGCAGTAGTAGTCCCCCAAAAAAAAAAGATCCCTTGTAATGGAGTATTCACCCTCTATTTATAGGCAAATTTTAGAGGGATATTTTGGTATTTTCAAGTCAAAAACCCTCATTTCGGATGTACTTTTGAGGGTACAAAACGTGTTGTATTACAGCTGGCTGCTAAAAATGCGGCACTCAATGGAGATGGAAGCGGCACTCACTGAGTGTCGGCGCTGCATTCACTGAATGCCGGTGCGGCACTCAATGAATGCCACTTACAACTCCATGGACTACTGTCTTTTTTGAAACTCTGATTTTTTATGGCACTTGATGTGTTTTTTGCGACAGTTATGGATTGCCGGTCCGGCAAACACAGAGTGCCGCTTCGGCACTGCGTGACTGCCACAGCCCACACCATGTGCCGTTCTATTCCTTTTTCTTTTCTTTCTTTTTTGTTTGAATTGAAGAGTCTTTTGAAGAGCATGAATCACCTTGGAAGCCTTAGTTTTGTTCGGACATTGTCATCATCGGACTTGGAGGTAACACTCCCCTTAATTCGATGTTTGGTCAAAATTGGGGTGTCTACACATGTTTCGCATTTATGGCTTGAATCAATGTCACATTTAGGCAAATATTCCAAATGCATTAATCTACGAATAGCATCGAAATTAACATGTCCTAGTCTACCATGCCATACATTAGAGGACTCAATAATATAAGAAGAACTAGATGTATTATTATTAATATTTAGAGCAATAGTCATTACATTGGGCTTAAATAGCTCATCACTCATATATCCCTTGCCAATATACATCCCACTCTTGGTGAGCACAAACTTATCACACTCTCAAAGACCAACTTAAAGCCCTTCTTATCATTGAGAGTAAGTTCTTTCCCCGAGGTCATGATCTTCAACACCACTTTTCCTTGTCCTTCAACTTTGGAGGATGAGGAGTTGCCCATGAAAAGTTGTTCTCCATTGCCTAATACATGGTATGATGAGAACATCCTCTTGTCTGAGCAAATATGGCGAGTAGCTCCAGTTTGCACCCACCACTCTTTGGTATTACCAATTAAGTTGGCTTCGGATACCACGGCTGAGAGATTCATATATGTGACTAGTGCTGAGAGATTCTCTATCTCTGTCACATTGGCTTGAGTAGTTTTTTTCCTATTGAAGTTATCTTGCTCCTTACGCTTGTGACAGTCTTTAGCCTGATGCCCTGGAATGCCACAAATATAGCACTTTCCTTTGAACCTCTTGTTCTCACCCCTTTTAGAACCTTGACTTGGGCCTTGACCGGAGAACTTCCTCTTTTTGTTGTTCTTTTTCTGCCCATGCTCTACTATATTTGCTTTGGATTGCATGGAAGAAATTTTCTTTTCAGAACCACGGTTATCTTCCTCTATCCTCAACCTCACAATTAGATCTTCAAGTTTCATTTCCTTTCGCTTATGCATAAGGTAATTCTTGAACTCCCTCCAAGATGGTGGTAGTTTTTCAATTATTGCCGCCACTTGGAAAGACTCACTTAGAGACATACCCTCTGCATGAATCTCATGCAGAACCAATTGAAGATCTTGAACTTGAGCAATCACAATTTTGGAATCCACCATTATGTAATCAAGGAATCTGCCCACTACAAATTTCTTTATGCCAGCATCTTTCGTTTTATATTTTTTATCTAGTGATTCCCACAATTCTTTTGCTGTCTTAATTGGACTATATACATTGTACATTGTGTTATCCAACCATTGAGAATATAGTACTTACATAAAAAGTCCGCATTTTTCCATGCATCTATCCCAGCCACAGTTTGCGAATCTGACTCCTCATTGAGTTCAGGTGCATCCTCTCGAAGAAACCTTGACAAATTTAGCATTGTAAGATAGAACAACATTTTCCATTGCCATCTCTTAAAATCAATTCCACTAAATTTTTCAGGTTTGTCTCCATGAATTACATGATTAGGAACAGGAACGGCAGGGGTAGAAACGCCTCCATTGGTAGTGACTGAATCAATAGCCATCTAGAACAATAGATAATTTATATATATATATATATATATATTTATGAGCAATAATATCACAGTGAATTAAATACCAAACACTACAAATTAATTCCCTTAGATTTACAAATTAAACTAATATCTGGAAATGCTATTGGGAATGAATTGCAATATAATCAATTCTTTACAGTTTGTGGACAAAGAGCATCAATATGTAATTATATACTAGTATGATACTGTTCTATAATTTCAACCACAAATATACACTGATTTGAAATAAACTATCAAAAGGTTTTGAAAACAAAGTAGTATTGACCAGATTGTAAAAATGACTAAGAATTGATATGGTTTTATAATGAATGATAACACTATCAATCCTAAACAGAGACTACCAAATTCCAAACCCTTTACACAGTGCGTGATATATATATATATATATATATATACCTTATGTAATCCGACCCAATAAATGATCAAACGAACGGATTGAACCAGACAAAGTCAAAAACCCTTTTCACATTTGCATAACAGATAGTAAATCTAAGATGATCATGATGTATACACAGTTCACCACCAAATTTAAAAAAACGAATCCTTTATACATGAAAATCTTGTTACGAATATTACGAACAGTTTTTCTCAAAAGGTTTAGGGACGCGAACAGTAGTTTTAAATCAAATTCGAAAAAAGAATTTTAGAATAATACACAATTGGAAGAAGGAAAAAAAAATGTAAATCTGTCTTAAGATTGTTAAAATAATTTGTTCAATCATGTATAATCTTAAGTAAACAACTTAGAAACAGACCCAAAATTAAATTAAAGAAAATTACAATTTACAGCAATATCCAGGAATATGGACCGAAGAGGAGATCAAATCTAGTGTTTGACACTATCTCCTTAAGACAGATTTCGCCCCCGCACTAGTGCTTATGGATCTTTGGACGTCTGCCTCCCAGGATAATTTGATCGATAGACACAGTAGTAGTACTCCAAACTGTGAATCTGGCGAACCAACAATGGATGTTTCTCTTTATGTTTATGTATGCCTAGGACTCTAGAATGATTGAAATGATATTTCTCTATATCCTAATAAATGAGGGGCTGATGGATATATATAGACAAGGAGGAGACTAATCGTGAAAGGTCACTCCCTTTCACACTAAGGGCATGTTTGGCTAAACAACTAGACACCAAGAATAGATGCAATGGTTAGTAAAAGTAAGGCACTGTTTGGCTCCATACTTTTGTACACCTTTCAACCAATATTTCCGGTGGGCACTTTGAATGACAATTTCTCATTCACTTTATAATTAAAAACACATGTTTTTCTAACACTTATAAATTACATCATCTATAACTTAAATTTTATAATGTATAAACAATTTTCTAAACTTCGCAGCCGGGTTGGCCTTGTTAGTGGATTGTGGGCTGGGCAGGTGGGTTGGGCCATGGGTTGGACTGGGTTAGTAGACTAGAAAGGGTGAACTGGACCGACCCACCTAGTGGGATGGGTTATGTGAGCTAGGTTTTGGTGGACTGGGCTTAGCCTCCTTCTCGGGCCGAGTTGGGCCAACTCAACCCACTCTACACATCTAAATATAATGGTGATAATATGTCATCGGTATCACAACATTACTACACATGGATATAATGCTTACGTGGACACATGTTTTCCTTAAAATTAGAAGTGACATCTGCTTAAATAGTAATCTCTTATTAGTCAGTGATACCACGTCAGCAAAATAACTGTTGTAACAAATATTTTTTTTCTTTTGATGGGGTATTTTAGTCAATAATTGAGTGTTTTGTAGGTCTCTAAATTATGCAGAGGTGATAGAGAGATTATAGTGCTAGCCATATGGTTGTCATGGTTATATAGGACAATGAATTCTCATATTTAGTACATGAAAATTTATGTATATACTGACCCACTTTTTCTTCAATACCCACCTACTCTTTACATTCACGTGAAACATATACTTGCTCTCTACACCCATATTTGTTTCCGAAAAATACCCCCACTTATCTTTCTCTACATCCATCTAATTTTCATCTCTTTATACACCCACCATGTTCCATGAGTTCAAATGTCAATTTTAATGGTTTCCATATTGAATCCGCGAATGCAACACCGTTTCACTCCTCAACTCATAATCAAAGGATGGTGATAGACTGATGGGGTTATAGGAATAATGAGTTGCCTATAAAGAGTTCTCATCTTCCATTAGGAAAGAGAGGAAGATGGTAAAGAAATCAATAATATGAATTTCTGTTTGAGTAAACTATAAACATATATCTAGAAATAATGCTTAACACAAGTTAAGCATTAAAACTAGAAATAATGCTTTATGTCGTTGTGCATATGTAGTTGTAGGGCATAATTGTTTTAATGCTTAACACATGTTAAGCATTAAAACTAGAAATAGTGCTTAATTTATGTTGTTGTGCATGTGTAGGGTATAATTGTAATGAAAAAAAAAAAGTAAGGAAGTTTTTTAAAGAAAATTAAAGATTTTTTATTGTTGTGAAAATTTTAAAATTTTCATTATGGTCCTTTTAAATTTCAAACTGTAGTGTCACCTCAATTTAAAAATGAGAGAGTTTTATACAATATATAAAAGGGAAATTCTATGACACTTCTTATTGGTTTAGGATGTATTATACATTCTATTGGTGTTGTTGGAAATGTTGTACCATTTACAAAATAATAGTTTTCATTGCTAAAGTAGTTTTTCAAATGTGATATTGCGATTTTGTACAACAATTTGACACCAAGTTACAACATTTTAGCATCACCTTGGTGTTAAAATATTGTAACTTGGGATGTATGATACATCCTAAACATAGGGATGACAAAATATCCCGTCGTGCCCCTAAATTCTAATGAAACTTGTTTGGAGGAGGTATAATAGAATGATGTAGATTTGGTAATTCAAAATCAAACCCTATAGAAGTCGAGACTAGTGGTGACTTAAAACCATAAATCTGACAACATTCTAACAATAATTCCTCAATTAAGATTCAGTCTCAATCTCTCCAAAAAAAAAAAAAAAAAACAACACCACTTCCAGAAGCTTCTGCTTCCTTCCTCCGCAGTGCCCCTTCGGGCTCTCTTATGGCTTTTCTCCATGGGAGGTTTCCCTCTTTTTTTGCTTTTTTTGTCTTTCTTTAGGAGAGTTTGTCCCCCTTTGAGGGGTTTTGTCCCTCTTTGAGAGTTTGTCCCCCTCTTGTGGGATTTTTTTTTTTGTGTGTGTTTTTTCTTGGTTTTCTTGGTTTCTCCTTCGATTTCATGATTTTTGTGCCTTGATCCGACTTTCTTTCTTCCAGATCTATCGTTTTTTTCGTCTGATCTGGAGATTGAGTGGGTTCTTGCTGCAGACACGATGCTCTTGGGGTGATCCTTGTTGGTGGGTATTGTTTGGCAGCTTCTCCTCAACCCCAGCTTGCTAGCGATGCCACAGTTCAAGATATCTTTGAACATGGGAGACTACAGTGCGACTTCAGAAGACTTTTCTTATTTTTCTTTTGCTGTTATTTCTTTGTTTGGTTGTTGTTGGTTTTTCTCTTGTTTTTTATTTCTTTTGAAGCTTGTACTAGTTTCTCTTGGAATCTGCTTTGTCAAACTGAATGCTCTTTGTGATAAAAATAAAAATAAAACTATAAATCCGCCAAAAGTTGCCCCATCCTGATTACACGATCAATTTACTAGTACACTTTTATTTCTATCTTATTTACTACAATAGTATAGTTACACAAATAACTAACACATATTATGGCATATTATTATTATTATTATTATTATTATATTATTATTATTATTATTTTATAACAAGATCATTTCATGCATGACAACAAAAGCAAATTCTAGAAGGAACCAATACAATCAGACATAAGAAAGAAAAATACATGATAAATAAGCACAAAAATCTTTTGATTCACACTGCAAATCTCCCAAATCCTTGATTTCGCGAACTGTGGTGTAGCTTGATCAGAGCTGGCTGAGGAGATAGATGTCATCAGCACCCAAAATAAAGATCACTCAAAAAACACTAACACCGGGAAAACAACCCACCAAACCATCAGATCTAATGAAGTAAGGTCGAATCTTATGGAAGTATCGACGGATCTAACCACAGAAACAAAGAGATGGAGGACCCAAACCACCAAAGCAAAAACAAACAAACAAACCCTCAAACACCCCCCACAAGGAGGTACAACTCTTATAAAGAGAGACAAAACATAAGAAAAATGATAGATCCAGGGGCTCCCGCCATGGGAGATACCTGGAAGTGCTTTCTGCCGAAAATAGAGTTCTAGAGAGAAGAAAAAAGAGAATATTGTGGCATATTATAAGCATTTTATTTATTTGTAGCTAACAAATATTATGGCGTATTACATGTATTGTATTTATTTGACTTTTTTTAAAGGATTTTTTTACCAGAAAATCCATTATTCCCCTTCTTTAGTGGCAAAAAATCCCTGCAAAAAAACTTTTGAATTAATAGGTCCCTCATTTAAGTTTTAGGATTTTTATGGGCTAATTAAACATTTCCTTAATAAAATAAGTAAGAAGACATATCCCATAAACACTCATTTATTTTTATGATAATTAAAATTCAAGTTTGGTAATTCAAATCCAAGTTTGATATCAACTATAGCCACCTGCTATCCCCATTCCATAGCCCATCAACCACTTAATATCTCTTCCATATATACAACACATATATCTATAGGTATGTGAGAGAGAACCCATTCAAACACCAAGCATCTCGTCAAGCCAACTGCTCATACAACCCAATAGCTAGCCCTACCCACTATGCATATGCAAATCTCTATCACCATTACGCGAATCAATCATTGACTAGACACCATTGTCGATACTGACCACCTTCGCACCACCATACTTACCGAATAGCCCATACCCGTCGATGCCATAGCTGCAAATATTATGTGTGAGGTTGGCCCATTTTCCAAATTAATCAAAGTAATAGTTTGTTAATTTTCTCAAGACTTTGTTTATGAATATCTCAAAATTTATATATATATATATATATATATTAAATTCTCAAACAGATTCACAGTTACATCATTTTGAACAACTTGCAAAATTTCTCAAATAATTTTCTACAGAATTTAACATTTTGAACACTTTGGGAATTTTCTCAAATAGTTTTTTGGAAAACACAGCATTTTTAAACACCGTGTGAAATTTCTGAAACAGTTTTTTTGGAAAAATCAACATTTTGAATACTTTGTGAAATTTTTCAACCATTTTCTTGGGAAAAAAATTGATTAGCATTATGAACAATTTGTGAATTTTCTTAAATAGTTTTCTGGAAAACACGTCATTTTTAATTACATTGTGAAATTTCTCGAGCGGTTTTTTTTTTTCCCGAAAAAACAATATTTTGAGCACATCGTGAAATTTCTCAACCACTCTTTTGAAAAAGCAGCCAAAAATTCACTAAAAACTTTAAGTGAAAATTTTCTACTGAAAATATTCACTGAATGCAGTCTATTTCAGTACTTGAAACACTGATTTCAGTATTGTAAATGCAAATATCGCTTAATGTATTCAATATTTAAAATTCAACACTTAATTTTTCAATTTTATCAGACGGCCCCTTAGTGAATTTTCTCAAACAGTTTTCTGAAAAAATTCCATTTTGAACACTTTGTTCATCAACAATGTTTACTTAGATACACTATTATTTTTCTTCACAATGAATTTGAAATATGAATGGAGGGTCATGAATTTTAAAAATGAGCAAGAAGATTGAGTAACAAGTCTTAAAGTTTTGAATTTAATGAGAAGATATTTAAGGGACATGTTTCTTAATCCTTTTTAATTTGGTGGGTATTTTGGACTCAAGAAAATAAGAGTGGACCTATTAATAGAGCTGTTTTGGACAGTGATCTCTGACCAAACAAGTTCCAAATTTTGGACTTATGATTGACCTTTTTTTTTAAATGGTAGTGGTTATCATATTTACACAAGATTTTTTTTTTATTACCTTTATTACATCTAATATATGTACACACACATATATCTAATCTAATATCTAAATATGAAAAGGCAGAAGCCTTTGCTTCTGCCATGTGGCAATTTTTGAGCATTTTGATCATTTTGAATTTTTTTTTGATATATATGTGTTAATTAATGATTGACCAATTTAATGTAGATTAAATTTGATGACCAATTTAATATGAGTTAGATTTGATATTTTATTTATTATATACCTTTGAATTTGTATTAAAGAGATAAGTATCCTAACATTTTTTTATACATCCTTACTAAATTTAGATAGCAATTACTTAGCCAAAAATTTTGGATTCAAAATTGAAAATTTGTTCACATTAGACATCTACTGAGAATATATAAATAAATATACCTGTATATGTAAAGCATCTGGTGTGGTAAAGAACTCGTGTATTGTTTGATATGTCCGTCGACATTGTATTCTTATTAGTCAAATAAAAAGCTTGCCAAAAAAAGGCAAACAAAAAGCACCATAGGTTTTACATACGCAAGTGCAATTATATATGTAGACGTATGCTTCTACATAAAGAAGTGTAGTAATATACGTGTATATTTGCTTCTACCACGTGCTAATTTTCTAGAATTTTGATCATTTAATTTATTTTTTTCTTTACATTCTTAAGTTAATATTGACAAGGGTTGACCAATTTTTAATGAAGATTAAATTTTATGACCAATTTCATGTAGATTAAATTTAATATATTATTTATCTTCTGCCTTTAAATTTGTATTAAAAAGATAAGTCTCCTAACTAGGGGTGTCATTTGGAACGGAAATTCCGATTCCGACCGATTCCGATCCGAAAAATTCCAATTTTGGCAACTAAATATGCATTCCGAATTCCGATTTTCCGAATTCCGAAAATTCTGAAAAAAATCGGATCGGAATCGGAATTATTTTTAGAATTCCGAAAATTCCGAAAAATTTCCGAAAATATTCCGAAATTGCATTTTCCGAAACTTTTCCGAAAATATTCCGAAAAATTCCGAAAAATTTCCGAACATATTCCGAAATTGTATTTTCCGAAACTTTTCCGAAAATATTCCAAAATATTCCGAAAATTGTGTTCATCCCACATCGAAAAAACATAAAAGAGGGGGTGTGATGTGCTTCTATAAAAGGCCTACAAGTCTCAAGTGAAATCTCATTAAGCTTGAATTCCGAATATTCCGAAAAATTCCGAAAATATTCCGAATATTCCAAAAAATTCCGAATCTGATGAAATTCCGAAAAATTCCGAAAATTCCGAAATTTCGGAATCGGAACTAATTTTGGAATTTCCGAAATTTCGGAACGGAATTCGGAATTCATTTTTGGCTTCCGAAAATTTCGGAATTTTTTCCGAAAGGGGTGTTTCCGATCCGTTCCGGCCGAAACACACCCCTACTCCTAACATTTTGGACATATCCTCACTAAATTTACATTTTTGATATACCCTAACTAAAAAATTCGTGTATTGTTTGATCTGTCTATCCACATTGTATTCTTATTAGTCAACCAAAAAGCTTGCTAAAAAAATCTAACAAAAAGCATCATAGCTTTTACATATGCAAGTGCAATTATATATGTAGACATATGCTTCTACATATGGAAGTGTAGTAATATACATGTATATTTGCTTCACGTGACAATCTTATAGAATTTTGATCGTTTAATTTTTTTTTCTTTACATTTTTGTGTTAATATTGACAAGGGTTGGCCAATTTTTAATATAGATTATGAAATTTGATGACCAATTTAATGTAGATTAAATTAGATATATAATTCATCATCTGCCTTTGAATTTGAATTAGAGAAATAAGTATGCTAGCATATTTCAAATATCCCAACTAAATTTAGATAACATTTATTTAGTCAACAATTTTAGTTTCAAAATTGAAAATATATTCACATTAGTCATTAGATTTATGATTGGGAATATATATATATATATATATATATATATACATATATACCTGTATATATATGTATAGTATTTGGTGTGGTAAAAAAATCGGCTATTGTTTGATCTATCCATCCACATTGTATTCATATTAGTCAAACAAAAAGCACCATGGATTTTACATATGCAAATGCAGTTATATTTATGTTTACATATGCTTCTACATATGAAAGTATCAAGTGGAGTGATATACATGCTTATATCATCTACAGTTATTTTGTATTCTACGTAAAACTCAAAGTTTAGGTTAAGTTTGCTCATCCATATATTTGCTAACTTTTGGTTCTTATTTGAAGGAAATAAGAAGAGTAAGTGTTAGATGTAAACGAGACTATGTTCTATTGACCAGAGTAAGTATCATTTATGTAGTTTCGGTGTGTGGTTGAATATTATTACTGTGTTTAACCAATGTTAAGTTTTAAAGAAATATTCTTCAAACCATCAAGGACTAAAATATTCATGGTCATCCAGTTATTGAGTGTTTTGAATTTACTATTGTTGGGATTTATGATTTAAATTTACATATAATATGTGTATAACATTGACATCTTTTGTTTACCATTTGCACGATCGTTCTTTTATATTTTAATAATGTATTTTGTTCGTTGCATAATACTTTTGTGTTTTATAAATCTCCCGTGCACTTCTACAAGGTAATAGCTAGTCTATATATGAAAACAAAACCTTTTGTTTCGCCCCTCAGTGCCTATGTAATTTTCCTCTAAAAAGCCAATTTTTTTTATTTGTTTTAACCCTCCATTCCTACAATATTGCTTTATGAAATACAGATTAATAAGTTGAATAATGATACACACACTTTTCTACACCACACAATCATGGCCATTGATTCCAATGGACCCCAAATATTGCTTTATGAAATATAAATTAATCAGTTGAATAATGATACACGCACTTTTTTACACCATACAATCCTGACTATTGATTTCAGTGAACCCCATGTATGTGTATCATTACTCTAATCAGTTTCATTGCCTAGTCTCAAGCGCCGAATTAGCATATTTTCATCATCTATATACTGTATACTATATACTACTTGGTGAGAACAAACGGCTTTTCTCAGCCCTCCACCTAAGATCCTATATATATAGGAATTTTATACTTTTTCCTTTTATCCATATAGATTCTCTAAGTTTTTTATTTTTTATTTAAAAATATACAATTTAGTCTTTGAATGTAGGGTTGACATGTTTTTAGTACCTTTGACTTTCCTAAGTTATAAATTAATTCTTAATTTGTGTTCTTACTTAAAAATTGACCCCCTTTTCCAATTTGACAAGTTTTATGATAAATATACCCTTAACGGAATATATATATATATATATATATATGGTAACCAATTTGCATTAATTAGGAGAGAGACCATTTCCTAAAATATTGTTGTGCATTCCTATAATCATGACAATCTATCTCGCTAGAGTTGATTTACTGTAATACCCATTTCTTTGAGACTGTGAGGATTTATTCGAACAATAAAAATAGACGATTGGGAGCCAGATTGTGTAATGGCAAGTTTAACTATAGGGGTCTATGTGATTAGGGATTGGGTCTTGTTTGGCCTTTTCTTTCTCTGTAGGCAATTGGTGCTGCAGACATGGCAGTTTGGTCCTTTCAATATGATAGAAGGCAAATATGTGCCCCCATCGAAAAAATTAAGATAAAAAAAAAAAAAAAACCCATTTCTCACTTCAAACGCCCTCTCTCTCTCTATACAACAACACGTGTAAGTTCGCTTCCCTCAATCAATCATTCTCGATTTTTCATATTGTAATTTTATTCCATTTGATTTTGATCTGTTAATTTTTTTACTCCTATCAAATTTGCAAACAGATCCATGACCTACATTCTGTGATGTATGAGCTGAGTCGGTTGGAGGACGAACTGTCGTCCAGGTAGTCTCCAAGTCAGAGTTGGTGCTGCGGTTGATCTCGGTGGTGGTGGTGGTGGCTGCGGAGTTGAAGCTCATGCTTTGGAGGTCATCGGTGAGATCCTCTGACGATGGCTCCATTGTTGGAATGTGTTTTTGAGAGAGATTTTGTTTACGTTTTGAGTTTTGAAGGTGAGAAATTTTGTTTGTTTTTTTTTTGTTTGCGTGTGTGTGTGTGTGAGAGAGAAATTTGTAATTTTTTTTGTGGTGAAAAATTTGTATTATTAAACTTCCATCAAAATTCTAGAACTGAGAAAGTGAGAAATTTGTATTAATAAGTGACAAATTTGTCATTAGAGTATTCAAAATTTTTCATTAGTACATTACACACTTCCATCAAAATTTTTAGAAATTAATTTCTCACCATTATAGTTAAAATTTCTCACTTATGGTCAGTGATGCATTTTAAAGTAAAAAATTTCTCATTGTGGTTTGAAGTGAAAATTTCTCACAATAATATATAGAATTTCGTATTATGCTATTGAGTAATTTCTCACTTATGATTTGTGATGTATTTTAAAGTGAAGATTTCTTTTATTTATCTCTTTTGCATAATTTTTTGCTGATCATAAATTTGGGTTTTGAAATTTAGATTTTGAATTTCAAAATTCTGTAATTTATATATATATATATATAATAAATCTAGGTTTTAAATTTTAAAATCCTGATTTATGAGAGTAGCGATATTTTAATTCTCTAAATAAGTAAATGACTAATTTCTAAATTAATTTATAAAATAGATCAATTTCTTAAAAAAAAAAAAAAAAACTATGATAAATAACTGAAATCTAAAGTATCCATTTTTATCCCCCGAACTATCTCCTCTCGTTGTTCCTTCCCAAGACACCCCTTATTTTCCCCAAACCTTTCCAGCCCCACGTCTCTCTCTTTCTTTCTCCTCCATTTCCATAGTCCTCTTTGATGTGTAGTTGGCGTGTAGAAATGGTTGAAATGGAGGAATCAGCAACTTTTAAGGAGGCATTTAATGAACCATTATAGCTGCTAGGCTCATTAATGGGTGGACAGTGGGCCCCAAACTAGCAAACAAGCTTATCATATACTCAATTTCTCTCTATTTATAATCTATCTATTGTACTTTCTCACTCCTATTAACTCAAATTAAATTAATTTGTAAGTTTCATACAATGACTTCATTAAGTGGGTTCATTGAATAAACCATTTGAACTCTTTATCTTTTCAATCTAATTAATCCAAACAGACTCTATCCATTTCATAAAATTAACACATACCCACATTTTCAAGTCCAAAGACAAACTCCTTCAATAAAGCCGTCCCCTTTCCCCCAAGTCCTCTCTCTCTCTCTCTCTCCAAATATACATACATATATACATATATTGTATAAACTATAAAAATATATATGAAGAACATCTATTCTATTATTACTATAACTAAAATAAAAAGCTATTCCCCTTCCTCAAATGCTATTAAGTGGAATTTTCTATAATTTTCTTTTTATTACATGGCAATTCCTAAATTCCTCATTTTCTATTTCTTTCTTTTATGTTTTTTCAAATATTTTCCAAATTCAATGGAGCATTTAAGTATTTAATGAGTCACCACATTCAATGACATATAATTTCTCTCTTTCTTTTCTATGTTCATCCCCCCCTCTCTAAGTGTGTGTGATGAATTTTCCATTTTCAAAATAGTGATCTAGTTGAAATTTTGTGATTTTATCCTCGTTTTTTTTCCTTTCTATTTTGCACAGATGTATGAAAGTGTCCCCATAAACTCCTCTTTGTCCCTCTCACTTACTCCCCTAAACAGTCCCTTCACCTCATCTTTTTTTTTTTTTTTTGGTAATTGGAGGTGTCCGGGCCAGCATGCGCGCACCTCGACTAATCCCCTGAGGCCTGGAGGCGTCGGGTGAATACTCCAGTGGCCACGCCCCCCATGACTCGAACACTAAACCTCTTGAGTAGTACACCCAAAAAACTTACCAGTCGACCACAAAGGACTTGGTTACCTCATCTTTCTTTCACTTCCATCATTGTTCTAGACTATTACTATTTCATCTCTATCCTTTCCTCAAATGTCTCATACCATCTTTTTCTCTCTCATATATTCCTTTCAAGCTTTCACCATGTTAGTCTCAATCTGTTACTAAGTTTTTTTTAATCCATCGTTGGAGACAAAAAAATGGTAATGGACCTAATGGTTCATCTATATACGTATAAAACGTTATTAATTCTTTGGTTGATTAATTTATTGCGCATAGATGTTAGTACTACTATATAAACTTTTAGACGGCCAGTGCACTAATTCATATATGTATTCCTATATTTGTTTGATTTGATAATATTTGATCAGGTGCTAATATTGATCTTCTTTTTTCGTCTTCTTTAACATTTTTGTGTTTGTGCATAGGTATCCAATCCCTTGGCCAGGTTAGTGGCTTATGATTCATGTACAATTGAATTATTATTATGAATAATTAAGCTGCCTGTTGAAAATATTTATTATTTGTGAACATCTCTACTTCTCCTATAGTAAATTTGATAAATTTATATCTTTGTCCTGCACCAAAAGTGGAAAAACAAGTATGTGTTTTTTTTTTACTAAAAAAAAACACAAGTATGGTTATGTATTAAATATGTATACATTCATTTTTACCCAAATAATCTAAATTATTTTCTAATTCAGTCAATCACATTACAGTCCGTGCATAGCACGGGTTGTCGACTAGTTATATTTGGTTGATGAGATGCATATGACTTTAATCACCCATTAATCCCTTAAATCACTCATTAGAAAAAAATTCAAATTATTTAATTTACAAAAATAAAAAATAAAAATGGAGACACAATTGACTTTAATCACCCATTAATCCCTTAATAAGAAGTGGAAAAGGTAGAGAGAAAGAAGTGGAAAAAGGGAGAGAGAAAGAAAGGGTTTTGGTGGATGATTTGTCCCAACCAGCAATCACAATTAATTCTAGCAATTGAATTAAGAGTAATGTCATGCTGTTCAAATTTTTCATCTCAAATGATTTTTAAATACACGTGGTCTATTGATTTTTGATTGGAGGATATTCAATAGGGGTGGTAATTCGGGTTAGACGTGTTATAATTGTGTCATAATCATGTTATATGCTTTGGATTTGGTTTTTAGTTTCAAGTGTTATTCATCTAAAATACGAATTATTTTAAATTTAATCGTGTCGTGTCATAATCGGGTTGTATCTGTAAAATGAGTTGTGTTAAAAATTGACACCCATTGTTGAAATGATCCCCCACTGCCACATATATTTGAAAAATATTTAGTATGAAATTTTTAAGAAGCACAACATTACTATTGAATTAACAGTAATGCTATGCTTCCCAAATTCTTTCCCAAAAGTATTTTTCAAACGATGTGACAGTAGGGATATGTCTAATACAGTGAAACCATTAAATTTTGATTGTAAGTTAATTACCTGGTACCACTACCACAACATTTAGATAGTACTTTTAGGATAGAAATTTAGGAAACATAGCATTACTCTTGAATTAAAGGTAGGGGGACATGGCTAAAACCCTCTTGTGGAATATAAAAATGGGCCACATCTAAGAGCAACTCAAATGCAACTCTCATTTGGCCTGTTAAGGTCAACATATGGCAGATCCTCTAAAATTACATGCTCCAACGCATAGCTATTTAGCCTCTCAAATTGTAGCATTGTCAAATACTCTTTCAAATATGAGATAAGATTTGACTTTATCACATCGGATTTTTGTTGGTAATTGGGCCCAATAACCATTTTTCACTCATTATCAATGTTAGTGTATAAAACATACTGCCCAATGTACTAGATTAATAGCTTTTGTGCTAAAAAATGATATTTTTGATAACTTTATACTAGGGGTGGTAACTTTCAATACGACACGGCAACCCGACACGAAAATAAACGGGTTTTGGTGACCCGTATAAGGGCACGGGTCATAAACGAGTCGACTTGTGTGACACGATTAATAAACGGGTTGAAGCGGGTCAACCCGTCTAACCCGTTTGACCCGATTAAGTATTTAAGTGCAGTTGGGGCATTTTTTTTTTTAGTTCTAAAAATAATTTTTAATAATATGAAAGTCTAAAATTCAAATAATATAAATAAGAATTAAAAAAATATATTTTTTTAAAACATATTTATTTAAAATTTATATATATAAAAACTAAAATTGTTTTTTTTTTTGTTTGTTTGTTTGCTCACCAAAAAAAAGAGTAGTTACCAACTTACCAAACAAGTAAATTTATATATAATAATTAATAACTAATATAATAAAAAAATAATAATTATTAATAACTAATAAGGGAGGAAGGAAGCTGGAGCCTGGAAGCATTCATGCATCAAGCATTGTATAAAAAAAATAATAAAATAAAAGGGAGGAAATCCGTCAGGATTGCTGGATTGGGAGGGAGACAAATTAGTCAATTAGACAAATACAATTGTTAATCTTGATTCTTAATGGATGGCAAGTGGAGAAATTTAATTATATAGTTAGTAAAAACAATATTTCTTCTTATTCATTTTGTTTGGAATGCTTGGGTGTTAAGTTTATAATAGTTGGAGATTTAAGACATACGTTTTAATAATTGATACATTTTTATAAAAGACTTGTTTGTGTTCTTAGTAGAACTGTAAACTTTTTTCGAATAACCGAACCGAGCTAACCTGTCGGTTTTTTTAAAATTACCTACAACTAAAAAACCGATCCGACCGCTCAAATTGGCAAAACTGACCGAACCGGCCACTTCGGTTGGTTTTCAAAATATGAAAAAATTGAAAATAAAAAAAAATAAAATCCGATCCGATTCAAACCGAGCCGATGACACCCTGCACAGGTGATCCATGTATGACCCGGCACGATTATAACCCGACATGATTATGACACGTTAAGAATGACACGATTATAACCCGATACGACAATGACCCGACATGATTATGACCCAATACGACCCGATTGCCACCCCTACGTTTTACATTAGAACATAATTATTAAATTGTAAATTTTTAATACTGTAACGTTACTAAAATATAAATATATAAATTTAAAAGATGCAAAATAATTTTTTTGAGATACTCTAACAAGATATTCGCAGCACTCAAATCCTAATATACGGAGTATGTCACCTGACACGGGTCCACATTCTCTGCTGAGGGGCCCTTTGTCATTTTTGTCATCATTTATTTGTCCAAAAAAACAAAATTACTAGAATTATTGCTATCAATTATTGTGGATTAAGTCCACATGGCCTATCTGCTATCTCTTCAAAAACAACCAAAAAATGAGTTAAGGTTACTGATAATTTCAAAGCATAAATTACTAATGTTAAAAGTAGAAAGTTTCGCTAAAAATTTTAAAAATAATTATTTTTTATTGTTAAAATTTTTGACAACACTTTCTATTTTAGCATTAGTAAAAGGGCAATGCTAGGGGCACTAACAACATTCACTAACACATACTAACACACTCTATCTCTTTCCTAGTAATACAGCGGGGTCCACTGCGGATCCCACAGTGCCACTAGGAGAGAGATAGAGTGTGTTAGTAAGTGTTAGTGGATGTTGTTAGTGCCCCAAATATTACTCTTAGTAAAATCTGCTTTAATATTAGTATTTTCCATGATTTAAAGTCTAGACAAAGGGATTTTTTATGTTTAGGATGTATCCCACATTCTAATTGTTGTGTCAAACGAGTAGTAATTTAGTCCCAAAATATTATAATAAGGTCCAAATATTGTACTCTAAGAGTATGTTTGATAGATCGGAATAAACCCCGGAATGGAATGGTCATTATTAAGTATATTCTATTATTATGTTTGGTATGATCAAATATAATAGAATGATCATTCATTTTGGAAAGAGATTTCGATGTAGAAATATGCATTCCTTTTCAAAACCTAAGGAATGCCCATTTTATTCATAATGGAATGACCAAATATGATAATGTCACATTTTTCAACTTTTCTTTTTCTTTATTGGTAATGTCAACTTTTTCATCTTTCCTTTTTTGCTATTTAAATTTAACGTTTTTTTAACTAAAATAAATTTATTAAATATTTTGAATATACAATTATTTTAATGTCATTTAATTCTTGAGTATGTAGCCAAACATATGAATGAAATAGTCATTCCTATTCCATTCATATTTCATTCCATTCATGAACTCATTTCATTCCTGCGTACTAAACATGCCCTAAGAGTAATGCCATGTTTTTCAAATATATTCCAAATATATGTGACAGTGGGACTACCTTGAACAACGGTGTGACTAATTCATCATCCTTCAATCAAAATTAGTGAGGTCCACTGTCATATATGTTTAAAAAACATTTTGATACAAATTTGAGAAGCATTGAATTAGAATATTCTAATATTAAAAACCAATTTGATTTTAAAATTAAAAGTTGTTTAGTAAAGCAAATAATTGGTTTCGTGGTTCATAAGTGAACCGGTTCTATAAATTCAAGTATTGAGTGCCAATTTCTTATATAGAAATCTGTACCCACACTAATAACTCTCCTAAAACTGATTATTTATCGAACCAACTAACCTTAATTCTCACAAAAATCAGATATAATTTAAGACTTGGACTAAAACTCGTTCAGATTTAGAGTACTTTTCCAAACATGCCGAAAATAATTTTAGACCTATCGTTATCGTATTAACTCATCCACTAGGATGTATCATTAATCTTCCCGAGACAAAACACTGGAAAACCGAAAAACAAACATTCTTTTTCATCTTGCTTTTGCCCAAGCATCATTGGCTATTTCTATTCAAAAAATGTTAAACTCACACCAAATTTCACATCTGACGTGTCCTTAGGGCCGTCTCTTGAGCCAAGCGGCTGTTTGGAGCCTCAAAAAATAAAAGTTTGTTTGACTTTGGGATAAGACCTTGTTTAGCCAAAATACAGCCAAATAAAATAGGACCTTATATCTACATATATTATACTCTGTATATAAAAATAGGATCAAAGAAGGGTCTAAAAAAATTTTCTTTTTCATATTCGCATAGCGTCTCATGTGAATTTCACAATCTCAGGGTCGGCCTTGCACATCTTGATCCTTGATTCATGTGGGTCTCATGTAGGACTTATGTAGGATCGACTAGAATCAGGGTCAGGCTTGCTAGGTGTGAAATTTGGTGTGGGTGTAGCATTAGTCATTTCTATTAAGGGTGTTCCAAAATCGAATCAACCGACTGAATCGGTTGGTTCAGTCAATTTTTAAAAAAAAATTCTTCAAACTAAAATCGATCGAGAAAAACCGACAAAGTCGACTAATCAAGGACATTTGGTCGAATTTGAAAGTTTGAAAAATCGACCGATTGACACCCCTAATTTTTTATACTCGATAAAAACTTATGAGTAATGCTATACTTTTCAAATCTTAATTCCAAATCCTCATCTCAAATAATGTGGCAGTGGACCCACTAGCAACAATAATGAGACCCTTTCAATATTATCCAATTAAAATCCAGTGGATCCACTGTCAACATCATCTGATATGTTGAGAATTTAGGATTAGAATTTCATAAAGAGTAATGATATGCTTCTCAAATTTTTTTTAGCACTACTAGACCCACACAATGAACCACACACTTTTTTCACACCCATCTTTAAATGCTTATACCTTGTGCTATTTGAATTTTTTACATTTTTTTGTGCTCCACTTATACAACACAGAGTACATGCATTTAAAGTTGTGTGTGGAAAAAGTGTGTGATTCACTGTGTGGGTCTAGCATTTTTCATTTTTTTTTCAATGACGTCAGGTAAACAACTTCCAATCAAAATTCAACTGGTTCAACTATAGTTAACCTGACCCCACTACCACATTATTTGTGATGCACTTTTGAAAAGGAAAAAAATTGAGAAGCATAGCATTAATCTTTGATAAAGCATCGCAAATACTTGTACCACTCTTTTTATTCAGTTGTACGTATGTTTGGCAATAGCCATCACTGCTCTGGCAACCGCAAACCCACTTCAACACTTTCTGTTTCAAATGCGATTTGTTGAGTAAATGAAACAGAAAAAAAAAAATTGTTTGAAGTGTTGTAGCAGTTCAGAGCGTGAAATATATTTTTAGAGAGAGATAGAGAGAGAGAAACGAAATTAGAGAGAGAAAATTGGGATACCTGATGTGTTGCTGTTGCACTGGTGAATGGACTCTACAAACTCCTCCCCCTCTGATTTAGTACTCTCCACAAAACTCTCTCGCTCTATATATATATATATATATATGTGTGTGTGTGTGAGTATATATGTATTCTTATATCTATGTGTGTGTGTGCGTGCTTTTTTTGTGTGACTTGTGATATGGTAGAGATCGAATTCACTCTCTCTCTCTCTCTCTCTCTCTCTCTCTCTCTCTCTCTCTATATATATATATATATATACATATATATATGTGTGTGTGTGTGAATTTGTGTATATGTGTTCTGCAATGTGTTGTAATTAGATTTTTTTATTTTTATTTTTATTTTTTTTTTGTGTGTGTGTGATTTGTGAAATGGTAGAGATCGAATTCACGGATAATCGGAGGGAGGCTATGTGATGTGTTCGTACCTTTCATCGCCTTTGTTGAAGCTTTGATTTTCAGCTTAGCTGGTTGTTTGGGACACAATCATCGTCCGAAAAAAATCAGATATACGTTCGCTGATATAGTTCGTGTCGCTAACAACTCGCCATGTCTGTCCATTTCTCTCTCTCTCTCTCTCTCTCTCTCTCTCTCTCTCTCTCTCTCTCTCTCTCTCTCTCTCTCTCTCTCTCTCTCTCTCCATTTAATTGACATCTAGCTGTTGTTGTATGGGGCTTTGAGTTGATCTGTTCTTCAATTTCTTGTTTGTTCTGATAAGTCTTTGCAGTTTCAATTAATGAAGTCGAAGCATTGCGCGAACTGTTCAAGAAGTTGAGTACTAGTTCGATTTTCGATGATGGACTATTACACAAGGTATGTATGTATGTACTTCGTTTTTCAAATTTTTTTTTTTTACAGTCAATTTTTAGGTTTCCCCTTGTAATTTGCGGCATTAAAGTTGTTGATTATACAATGAGGAACAACATTGAGGTCTGCATATTACATTTATCACTGTTTTATTAGCTCAATTTCTAGTTGGGAGTCTTTAATGTGTGAGTTCGTACAATAATTCAATGAATTTGCTTTCCCCCAATATTCTTGTGTGAGTAATGTTAGATGCACTCTAAATGCACAATTAAATGTATAACCCAGTTTAAAAATGTTAGACATCGTGCTAAAAAGCTTGCACACCATGTACACCCCCTTTTTGTGTATAGCCTTTTTAACACGAGATCCAATATTTTTAAACAGAGTTGTGTATTTAGTTGTGCATTTGGGAGTGCATCTAGCATTACTCTTCTTGCGTGTGTTCTTTTGGAATTGGTTTGTGCTCAAAGTTTCAAAGTTTAATAGCAATGATTAATCCATGTGTCAGATGAAGTTGTTCTGATAATTTATTTTTTTTTTTTTTCTCTTTTCCGAACTATTTGAAGGAGCAGCTTCAATTGGCATTGTTCAAAACTCCTGCAGGGGAGAATCTCTTTCTGGACAGGGTACATTCCAAGTTTCACAGTAGTTTGATTGCTAAATTAGTTTAGAAAACAACCACGACCACCTAGCTTAATTGGGTGGAAGCGAATCTCAACAGCGGTACTATACCCTCTTGGTTGAGGGTTCGAAACTCCATTGGCAAAAATGGTTTATGGCTAGAATTCTTGGACTCCAAAGAGGCTAGGGATTTGAAAAATCCTAGGAGGGCCGTGTAAGATAGTTGGAGGGATAGACTTTAAAAATGTCCAGCTTGGTATGGGTTCAGATATTACCATTAGCTTGCCTCTCTGATTTTACCTGGTGAGCAGGGGCGGAGCCAGAAAATTTGATTGGGGGGCGTAAGATATACAGGGGTTTAGATACTATCAAATAATCAAGTATAAAATACAATTTGGGCTTCGTTTGATTTGTGATATGTGATATAATTTTAGCAAAAAAGGAGACTTGTGAATTGTGATACAGGAGAAATTATTCAGTGAGCCCGTCACGCCAGGCTGACGTGGTGTGACCATTTAATCTTAACCACCCACTTGCCCCCTCCTTCATGAGGGATCATGACAAGTGGTTATCATATTTAAAATTTAAAATTCCACTAACCACTTGTCATGATCTCCTTAAAAGTAAGGGGCAAGTGGGTGGTTAAGATTAAATGGTCACACCACGTCAACATGCTGACGTGGCATGACGGGCTCACTGAATAACTTCTCGACAGGGGATAGAGGGAGAGAATTTTTAGAAAAAGTTAAAGCTTAAAAGGCGATCCAAGCAAATATATATATATATATATTAATAATAATAATAATAATAATAACTTAAAAGATAAATGTGGAAGAGAGAGAGAGAGGAGATGTGATCATGTGGGTCTTTTGACTTTTTCCAAAAAAAAAATATTAAGTTGGGTAGCCATATAAGAGACCAAGCAAAGAGAATTAGAGTTTTTTAAGGAAAAAATAATCAAGGAGAGAAAAACTATCTATAGAGAATTATTTTTACACCCTCATTTTTTTTAAAGGATTTACACCCCCATTTTGGGATAAAGTATGTAATTTTAAAATCTGAAGTGTGATGTTTTGAAAATTAGGCAGAGCATATTTGGTGACATCTAAACATTAAAGGGTATTTCTAAAATTTCAAGGGGGCTTCTATGACTAATGTGTTTTACATTTTTTTTTTTTTTGGGGGGGGGGGGGGGGGGCACTAATTTCAAATACCTAATTTACATAGGGTGTGTGTGTCGTGGGGTCATGCACATATCCAGGGTTTGCTCATTGTTCTACTCCGATAAAAACGATAATAGATATCGATCCCGAAGTCACGGAGTATATGCTGGGGATGTGTCCTCGTATTCCAAAAAAAAAAAAATAGTTCAGTTCAGTTGGGGATTAAAGCTAAGTAGACGCATACTGCTCTAAAGCTTGGATTAGCATTCGAGTGTTGAGCATTATTTCTTCTTTCAACTATTAAAAGCAAGAATGTTTTAAGGTATTTCCAACCCTTACTCAAAACCCATACCAAATTTTAATTTGGGTAACAGTCCTCAAAAAACTACTCCTACCCTAGACTCAAATCCATACCGAATTGAGTTTTACTCCAACTTAAACCCAAATTGAAATTATGCTATTCGCTGGCTTACTCAAATTATGATTTTTTTTTTCTTTTTTTAAACATTTGAGTAAGGGTTGGAGAAGCTTCGTCATAGATTTTAACCCAAGTTTGGTTGGTTAGAGGCTTGATGTATGGTTGGTGATGCTCTTACTCAAAATTCTATCCCCTTTTAAAGAAGTTATTAACCTTTTTTGAGCAAGGGTTGGAGATGAAAAATTTGCAAACATCTTTTGCGTCAACAACGTGATGGAGTTTGTTAAAATCAATTTTTCCATTTCTCCGATAGGTTTTTGATCTATTTGATGAGAAGAAAAATGGGGTTGTTGAATTTGAGGAGTTTGTCCATACACTCAGTGTTTTTCATCCCTCTGCTCCTGTGGAGCAAAAGATTGATTGTAAGTATTTAAATATGTATTGCGAATATTGTCGTTCCGCACTGGCAGTTGCCCTACTTAGTGTTAAACTGCACCATTCTATTTTTTATTTTGTTTTCTGGATGTAATGCAGTTGTATTTAGGTTGTATGATTTGCGACAAAGTGGATACATTGAGCGGGAAGAAGTGAGTATATCTTGATGTGTGCAGGCTATGAAGATTTTATTTTAAATTTTACAAGATCTTTCTCTTTTGTTTTGAGTTTTTTTCACAAGATTGGTAACTGATTAATATCTTCTCTTCTGGGATTTTATTCATTTGTTAAATTATTTGTTCTGTGTTTCCGGTTGGCTAGGCTAAAAGTGATTATTCAATTAATCTAGCTATATTTATCGATGTATATGGAGATGCTAACTTACTACATCTAAAAGTACACACATTTTTTTGGTCACAAAATTTCCAGTCACCTCATTAGAATGGGTGCACTAGAGTAATTTTACAATGAGGGCTTAAAGTTAATTCACTTTAGCTCTTTTGTAAGGAGGTGGAATAGGCTTTTCTTGTCTATATAAAAATAGACACAATGCTATCCTACCACCTGCTTGTAGTGGGATAGCAAGTCCCGTCTATCGGTATATATATATATATATATAAATATACAGTGAGGCTCTTAAGTGAACAGGGTTGAGTGTCTGTTCACTTAAGAGTCTGACCGATAAACATGTATATAATTTTCCATTGTTTGTACTTTTGGATTCTACTCTATTGCATAGATCAATTGAAACCTGTGGATATGTGGTTATTTTCAGGTGAGGGAAATGGTGGAGGCCATTTTAATGGAAACAGGCATCTGTCTCTCAGATGAGACTCTTGAAGCTATCATTGACAAGGCAAGGTGTTCTCCAAACATTGGTATTTTCTTGCTCTTGAACATCTTTTAGAGTTTTGTGGACTTAGTTATTTCTACTTTGCCCAGACATTTCTAGATGCTGATGCTGACAAGGATGGCAAAATTAACAAAGAAGAATGGAAGGATTTTGTTTTTCGGCACCCAACACTCTTGAAGAACATGACTCTTCCTTATCTAAAGTACCCCTCTTTGCTTTTGTTGCCTACAATTTGGACTCATCATCATCATCATCATCATCATTGATTCATTGTCATGAAGTTGTGCAACTTTTGCTAGTTGCTATGACTGCATAAATACTTTATGGGATTAACTACGTGACTTGCATGTTTGAGGTAATGTTAAAATATAGGGATCTGCTTAGTAATAAGCAAAATATTACGAACTTTTTAATTTAAAATTTCAACACATTACAAAAGCACAAGTTTACTATCAGAAAATAATTATTACTTGCATGAACATATTTGGGGGGGTAAAAAAAATACTCCCCATGAGATTTTCTTTGACTTTGGTAAGGGTAAATTGGTCATTGAAAAAAGTGTAAACAAAAGATTAATGGTCACTGGCAATTGTAATGGGTGGAGAAACTATTAACTCAACTACAAAACCCAAGGAGCTCTGCATAATTTTTCATTCCACAGGAAAAGTAGTTGTATTTTGAACTCACCTCATAATCCCAAAGGCAACCTCCGTATTAAAGGCAACGTCGCTGCATTAATAGTTCATGTTCACCTTGACACCAATAGTTGTGTTTTTTTTTTTTTTATGTGGAAAGTGAGATTAGTATTAGACAAAGAATACAATGTACAAAACAGGAAGAAATTCCATGTATACAACACACAAGGAAGAAATTCCTTCTGCACATCAGTAAGATTGCAGATCTCCCTAGGATTCGGGCAAAACCAGAGACCAAAGGAAAACCATATGGAATCGAAAAAAAAAAAAAAGAAACATATAATTGTTTTTCCCTATAGTTTTGTTGGTTTTCCCTAGATTGAGGAGCGCTTTTGATTGCGAGACAGTGGCGGGATTGGTATTAATAGTGCTGGGGCAACTTAATCCTATGTTTGGCTTGATATTTGAGACCAATATAGTTAGTCTAGACATTGTAAATATTAAATAATACCCCATTGTCGGTACTGTGTCTGTGTCATACGAGGAGGTGGTATTGGCAGTATTTGAAAATATATTCTCACCTAATTCAGTCCTACAACCAAACGCGCCCTAACGACACAAACTTTAGTAACTGATTACATTAGGGTTTATGCCACATTCCAAGAGAATTGGAACTTAAATAATTAGTTTATGGATTAGCAGAAGAAAAAGATGCATATAATAACGTCCTGAATTATCCCTAGACAAGACTTTTCACTTCCAAGTTAGAAGCTCCATTGTCATTCGGTGAAGCAATGTCTAAAAACAAACAGCCAAGCAAATACATACACATGGTTGAAATGAGTTCTAATGCACTTGCAGAATAATCATATTGAAAAAATATACGAGTACTTGAACAAAGACATACCTAGTTGAATTTTTTTTTAAACTTTTGTGAGGTTTTAGGGACTCATTATTATTATTCAATACAGTTGAGGAAAGAGGAAACTTAAAATTTGCTACAGCAGATTACATGGGTGTATTAGGAGAAAATATTCATTACAACTGTTATTTTGCTGACGTAATATCACAAATTAATATGAGACCATTATTCAAGCACATATTAGTCCTAATTTTAAGGGAGAGCTGTATCTAGTGACTAGTAATAATGTTGAAGATGATTACATCACAAGTAATACCGATGGCGTGGTATTACCATTGTACTGAAAATTTACTCGTGTATGAGACAGAAAAATCAGCTAATTCTGGGCCCCGTTTACCAATTACTTGTGATGTAATCATCTTCAACATTAAAACCTTCTTTGTATGATCTTTGCTCTTTCTTTACTAGGGACATCACAGCAGCATTTCCAAGTTTTATTTTCAACACTGAAGTTGATGACTGAAGATATTGCCCCAACTCTTTTGTCCAAACCTTCCGATTGAGTACTCAGCAGGCAAAAAGAAGTATCTGAAACCTTTCATGTACCTTGAGTTAGACAAGTGCAAACACATTCAGTTCAGTCATTCATCATAATTTGCTGATGTATCTTCATTCAATTGTAAACATTTTTCTTCTCTTCAAGAGATCAGTGAAAGTTGGTCTCTTTTTTTAGGTTCCTGCTTGTAATCTTTAGTGAAAAAGCTCAGGTTGGACTCAAATTAACCCACCCGAGTTGCAACTCTTCTTGCCATTATAGTACAATCATATTATCATTTTCTAGATTTACAGTTTCTTGCCAAAATGACGGACGGGGTTGAGCTTGAATTAGCCTCCGGAGTTGCATCTGTTAATGAAGACTCAGGTTGAGCTCGAATTAGCTGCCCTACTCGGGTTGTTGACCCTATTCTACTCTCTTTTTTCTTTCATCACCAAACAAATAGTAATCAACAAGAAAAAGGGAAAATATTTTCTTATTACCGGTCCCTGAACCAAACAGAGCATAACAGAAACAGTGTTTGCCCAAAACACAAAAGCCCAATGGCAATAGACTTGAAACTGCAATGAAAAGAGTCCTTATCTTTGAAGGCAGTTGCTTCAACTCATCCCCTCAACTCTGGCTACTCACACTTAGGCCCAAAAATCATTTAGGGAAAGATATGGTCATATGAGACCAAAGCTAGGTTGCAATCAGTATACTAAAGTTCTTCATGTGATCATCTCACTTTCCTGATCATTGACGTGGTAAAAAAACAAAGACAAGGGAAGAAAGTCAGAATTTCATATAAACAAGTGAGAAAACCTAGCTATGCAACAATCGACGAGAGAATATTCAATACATGGTTATTTTAATGATGTGATATCACAAACCAATAAAACTCTCGTATTCAACCACTTATACGTCTACCATAAATTCATGAAAACGATAATTGCATGTTAGCATCATATCTATGAGCAGGGGCAGATTGATAGTTATAGAATTACACTAAAAGAACATAAAATTTCAATTAGCTACCCCCTTTACAAAAACATCATACTAACCCCCACAACATAAAACCAAACCATTGTCATTGGGTAATAATTTTTTAGCAACGATCTTATATTGGGTACTAACAAGGTCCCAAAATGTTGCAACTTTTATATATGTACAATACAACCAAATTAGTTGGTTGTATGGGGGAAGATTTCTCGAGTTTTTGTAGTAATTTTTATAGCCTTAGCTTTCATCTAAACCAAAATATGTATAAATAGCCCAAAAAATTCGTCCTTGTGGTGCTACCCTCGAACTCCCATAAACTTAGCCATCCTAGGTGCGACTTCGTTTGCCTTTACTAAGCCCCCTCTACTTCAAATTTCTGCATCTCCCCTGCATTTTCGAAGTGATAAAGATGACTAGAGTCACCGTTACATTGAATATTTTCTCCGACAAGACAATATTACATCAAAAGCCGTATGATTCATATTCTAATATAGATAGACAGAAAGCTCCTGAACACCCCATCTGGCTGACCAGTAGGAAGCACAAACACATCTAAAAGGGTCACGTGTTTGTGTTCGACATGATGTCAAACAAAGGGGGGGGCCGAACACTCTTTGACACATGTCAAATACACTAAAGTAGAAGTCAAAAGTGATTGGGCCTCCTAATAAGAGCATCCACAGTGGGTGGTATAAATTTAGTAGAAATTTAGCTCAAGTTTAACGTCCAAGGAGTAGACACTAACAATGGTGCAAATTACCACGGCACACAAAACTGTGAGAAGTCAAAACGGCACAAAGAAAGTCATGTGAGCATCACACGGCACAGCACAGTGGGTGGTATAAATTTAGCAGAAACTTAGCTTAAGTTTAATGCCCAAGGAGTTGACACTAACAATGGTGTAAATTACCACGGCACACAAAACTGTGAGAAGTCAAAACGGCACAAAGAAAGTCATGTGAGCATCACGCGGCACATACTGTGCCGTGTGGATAGTTCAAAAGCTAAGAAGCACCGACACGAGCACGCGATACGGATACGACACGACTCGAATACGTTGACACGCTATTTCTCAAAAAAGTATGATACGATACGTTGGGGACACGATTTTTAAAAAATATTTTTTAAAATATATTTATAGTACTAATAGTCTTTTTTTAATTTATTTAAATGATACTACTAATAGTCTAATACTATGTATTAACATATATTATTTTAAAATATATATATAAATTTTATGATAAAATGCCCAAAAATGTAATAATATAGCAGATATATAGGAATTATATGGTGTTATTTAGAAATAATTGTAAATTTAGGGATTAAATATTAGATATAGTATAAGTTAGGTGGTGTTATTAAAAATAACTAAAGATTGTTTTTATAGTTTTTAATATTTGTAAAATTTTAGGGCCCTAATCATAATAAATCTAAAGAGTAACTTTTTAGCAAAATAAATAAAATTAAACAGTGCCCAGCGTATGTATTGTTAACTCCTTCAGGGTTTCATTCTCTCAGCCACACAACTAAGAGAGAGAGAGAGAGAGAGAGAGAGAGAGAGAGTGATCGCAGATCCAATCCAAAGAACTAAAAAAGAAGTAGAAGAAGAAGAAGAAAACGTATGGGCGACATATCCTCAACGTATCGGGGACGTATCAGCGACGTATCCTCAACGTATCGAGGATGTATCGGTTAAAAAAATAACATTAAAATACACAGATTCGAAAAACAGAGTATTCGACACGTATCCCGAGCGTATCGAGTCGTATCGGTATCGGATACTCGAGTCAATACTGGTACGAACCTCAAATGAAAGTATTGGTGCTTCATAGTTCAAAAGCTTTGCACCACCAAAAAAATATTAATAATTAAAAAAAATAATAATAATAATAATAAATAAAATAAAATAAAGGCGGCCAAACGACACACTGTGCCATTTGGGAGTGGCATGGCACAGTGTGTGCCGTTTGGGAGCTGTTTGGCATGACACGGCTTTGTGTGTAGGAAAGTGCTTTGCTCTCACGGCAGAGTGTGCTGTAACCCCTGTACAATAGTGAAACTTAACCGAACAACAAAGTTAGGTTTCACTAAATTTCTTCCCCTAAATTTAATGTACAACCTACATCGTTGCAAGTGCACAATGCTAAGTTCCACTAAGTTTAGTGCTTTTAGCACCCACTGTTGATGTTCTAAAGAGTACAATTAGGATTCTGGGAACTTATAAAACGACTACTTTGAAATAGGAATAAATTGTCACTAGGGAAGCATGACATGGCTTTTACAAATCGAGAATACTTGGGCATTTTAGAAATTATACATACTTGAGCACTGATATCGCTAAGACCCTTAATATGTGGTGGGATGATTTTTGGTGTTTTTGGTGTCCTAAAGAAGCAGCAGTCTGGAACAAACATATATTTTTGTAATATGACAGATGAACGCAATGTCACAAATTGGTTATCAAAATGATATCGCTCCAAAAAAGGATCATAGAATTCACTTATCACACATGATCAAATATGCCGTGTCTCTGTCCTAATCTTTTAGAATTTGTCGCGTTGCCATATTGTGCTTGTAAACATCAATCTCTATCATTTCTTTTTTCCAAAAGAAAAAGAAATTTTCATACCAGCAAATCACCTTTAACAATCACCTTGATCATCTGATAGCAGCCACATTGTTTTAACCACAACACTCGGCCAAAATGCAGTTGAAAGACTCATGCTCTACTTGAATATAGTGTTATACCGGTCTTGAAATCATTCTTTTCTTGTCAGCAGTAACTATTTATGTAACTAACTGTCCTGACATTTGGTCTACCGCAACAGCCTAGGAAATTGAACCTGAAGCCCCATCAGATGAAGAAGTTATTCTGTGAGACCGTCACCCCAAGTCACCACATTGACGTGGTGTGACGCCCCACTACAAAGCACATCACAAGCAGTGGGGACATGTTTCTTAAAGTCGGTAACCATTATTGGGCATCACACCGCATCAACATGATGACATGATGCAACGCTCTCACTAAATAATTTCTCCATCAGATGGACAGCTGCCCAAGTTTCATGGCACTCATGGGGAGAAATCCAAGCACATACCTAGGCTGCTATGAGAATGAATTATTTCCTATTAGGTTCATATCTTATCAGAAAATGCATGTCCAATATGCCTGTATATGTATTCATGCATTCACAACAAATGAACACTAATAAGCCTTCTCAAATGAATAAAGGAATTTTATATAATAAAAAGAACTTACACAGTATATTATATATAGGATAAGAAAGGTAAGAATACGTTCATAATTCCAATTAGACTAAAAAGTTAAAATTCGAACTGTATCTCAATCATGTATTATTCATTTACGTCATTCAACTATGTAATTCTCAAGACATATCAGCGTATTAATTCTGTAGGGAATAGTATCTAGTTGAAATCCAACACAAAGAAGATGATCAAAGGATTATTTAGTGTGATCTCTACAATGCTTCTAGTCAGGGTGATCACCTACTGCCCTGTGGTTGCCTGGATATCAATCACTGGAGTGTTCATGCAACCATGGTTGTTTCAATAATATCTAACCTTCAAATTACCCGAGCAAAAAGAAAATGAGATTAAGATTAACGCCTTGCCTTCATGCTTGACCCGCCTCGAGAAAATGTGAAAAGGTTGTTGACAAATATGCAAATGCAGCAAAGCCACCTCGAGCTTTGAAATCATTAGATATATAACATGTGGTACACCTCCTTTCATTTCAGAGCTTGGGCCACAAAAAATCAACTTTTTAAGACCCAAAAGCAACATCAACAACTTTCTGTCTTCAAGAGCCTCAGTAGTTTTCTAGTGAAAATACACAAGGCCCAAAGCTCCCATACTCAACTCTGATTTTTGAAGCACCGGTGCCGGTGCGGATGCACGAGTTTCGTCAATTTTCCAAAAATTAGGACAACGGTGTGGACAGTACTTGTATAAAATATATATTTAAAAAAAAAAAACTATACTAGTTTTACAAACTATTCCACAACATTGTGTCGATTTTTTTTTATAGGTTAGTTGAGGCATGAATTACTAGCAACACTAGCCTTTTGACTAATAATCCAACGCCGAACATTCTTAAATTGACCACCGAGTTTTTAAAATTATGTTAAGAGACACCTTGTTCTGAAAAGAAAAAAGGAAGAAAGAAAAACATTAGAACAAACACCCTACGGCACCTAAGAAGAATCGACACCGGTACGGAGGCAGGTGCGGATTCTTCAGCCTTATGCAAGAATCCAGGATTCCTTGACTATGATCCATGATATCCATTTCCATAAATTGTTGTGAAGTCTCAACCCTATTAAAAAACACCCATTAGCTATGTACTCTGTAAATGTGTGGAATCACAATATATTTGAATGAATAAAAAGAAGATTACACGAGCCTATATATAGGCTTCCAACACCTAGACTAAATCACTAGCTAAGCGATGTGGGACAACACATATACAGTAATACACACTATTAACACTCCCCCTCAAGCTGAAGCATACATGTCATATGCACCAAGCTTGTTACAAATATATTTCACTCGAATCCCTCCTAATGTTTTAGTAAATAAATCGGCTAACTGATCGGCAAACTTCACATGCACTGTATGAATAACATTTTCCAAAAGCTTCTCTCGAACAAAGTGACAATCGACTTCAATGTGCTTTGTCCTTTCATGAAAAACGGGATTAGAAGCAATATGAACTGCAGCTTGATTATCACAAAATAAACTCATTGGGGTAGTTTGAGTAAACCCAAGTTCCTCTAATAATTGCTTCATCCATACTAGCTCACAAGTAGTGTGGGCCATTGCTCTGTACTCCGATTTTGCGCTAGACCGAGCTACCACGGTTTGTTTCTTGCTTTTCCATGAAACAAGGTTGCCCCCAACGATAACACAATAGCCAGTAGTGGATCTCCTATCACCAGGAGAACCTGCCCAATCTGCATCAGTGTAACCTTCAACTCGTATGTGACAATGGTCTTTGTATAACAAACCACGTCCTGGAGCACCCTTGAGATATCTCAAAATGTGCATCACTGCATCCCAATGGGTTGTTCGAGGACAATCCATAAACTGGCTAACCACACTCACAGCGAATTCGAGGACAATCCATAAACTGGCTAACCACACTCACAGCGAATGCAATATCAGGTCTAGTTACTGTTAGATAATTAAGCCTCCCTACTAGACGTCTGTATTGTCCTGGGTCATCAATGAGCTCTCCCTGATCTGGTAACAACTTTAATATTAGGATCCATAGGGGAATCCAAGGGCTTGGATCCTAACATGCCTGTTTCAGAGAGGAGATCAAGAACATACTTTCTTTGAGAGAGACAAATCCCTTCACTAGATCTAGCCACTTCAATGCCAGAAAGTATCTAAGTTGTCCCAAGTCTTTAGTTTGGAACTGCTTTTGCAAGAAGTGCTTCAACTCCTGAATTCCCTTGGAATCATCCCCAGTTATAACAATATCATCAACATAAACAAGAAGTAGGATTTTACCTGCTGAAGAGTGCTTATAAAAGACAGAATGATCAACACTACACCGCTGGAGACCAAATTGTGCAACGACTTCACTAAATCTTCCAAACCAAGCACGAGGGGACTGTTTCAGACCATATAGGGACTTCTTCAACCGACAAACCATACTAGACTCCCCCTGAGCAACAAACCCAGGTGGTTGCTCTATATAAACCTCCTCCAAAAGAGTGCCATTAAGAAAGGCATTTTTGACATCTAACTGATGTAACGGCCAGTGATAAGTAGCAGCAAGAGAGATAAAGAGACGAACGGAAGCAATCTTGGCAACCGGAGAGAACGTCTCGGAATAATCAAGACCATAAACCTGAGTATAGCCCTTGGCAACAAGACGTGCTTTCAATCGATCAAGGGTACCATCAAGATGCATTTTAACAGTAAAAATCCAACAACACCCAACCACAGATTTCCCAGAAGGAAGAGGTACCAATTCCCAAGTACCAGTTTCTGTCAAGACAAGCATCTCATCCTCCATAGCTTGTTTCCATCCTGAATGGGAAAGTGCCTCTGCTGTAGACTTAGGAATAGAGAAAGTAGACAAAGACGCAACAAACGAAGAGAAAGTAGGAGACAAATGATCATAAGAGACAAAATTTGAAATCGGATGAGAAGTACAAGTACGCTTACCCTTCCGGAGAGCAATCGGAAGGTCTGAGTCTGACGGAGGCGGATCTGAAGACACAGAAGCCACAAGTGCAGTAGCTGAATCCAAAATAGTCTCAACATTCTGATGATGGCGGGTGTATGTCTGGAGGTCAGGACGGTCCAGTCCAGCTTTGGGAGGTAGGGAGAGGGGAAGGGGAAGGGGAACTATAAAGTCAGGATCAGTAATAGAGTGAAACTCAAGAGTAATATGGAGTAGATTTAGGGGTGTTCAAAAACCGAACCAAACCGACACACCGAACCGAACCGATCGGTTTTCATTTAATCTGTGCAGTGTAAAACCGAAACCGAACTGAAAATTTACACACTCCGAACCGAACCGAACCAAAACCGATCGGTTTTGCCAAAAATCACACCGAACCGAACCGTTTACACCCTTAAGTAGATTCAAAGAAGGTAACATCAGCAGAAACAAAGAAGCGACGCAAGGAAGGACTATAACAACGATAACCCTTCTTTGTTCTGGAGTACCCCAAGAAAACACACTTGATAACACAGGGATCCAATTTATCGGTACCTGGAGTAAGTTGATGCACAAAACAGACACACCCGAACACACGAGGAGCAACAGGGAAAGGTGGGGTAGTAGGAAACAAAGTGACATGGGGTGTGCCCCCATCAAGGATGGAAGACGGCATACGATTAATTAAATGGCAAGCAGTAAGAACTGCATCTCCCCAGAAATTCTTGGGGACCCTCATCTCAAACAACAATGTACGGGTGACTTCTAATAAGTGACGGTTTTTTCTTTCTGCAACCCCATTTTGCTGAGGGGTATGAACACCCGAGGATTGATGAAGCATGCCATATTGTGCCATATATGTGGTGAAAGGATGGGAAAAATATTCTTGTGCATTGTCACTACGGAGAATTTTAATAGGAACATTAAACTGAGTCTTTATTTTATTACAGAATGTAGAAAAAATAGAAAATAACTCAGAACGATTTTTCATTAAATAAAGCCACGTAGTTCGGGAAAAATCATCAACAAAACTAACAAAATACCGATATCCCTTAACAGAGGTAATACGATGTGGACCCCAAACATCGGAATGCACTAATTGGAATGGACTAGTCACACGTTTATTAACTCGGGGAGCAAATTGGACACAGTGATGCTTCCCCAATTGACAGGACTCACACTCTAAAGTAGATAAATTACTTAAACTAGGTACTAAAAGCTTCAGATTGGCCAAGGAAGGATGACCAAGACGGCAGTGGATCTTGTGAGGAGACACAGTGGTAGGACATGCTGTTGGAGTAGAAGAAGTAGGCAATTCATCGAAGTCGTAAAGACCTTCGGATTCATGTCCGACGCCAATCGTCCTCCGAGTCGTCAAATCCTGAATAAGAACAGAATCAGGGAAAAAGGAAACACAAGCATTAAGATCTTTAGTCAACTTCGCAACAGATATCAAATTAAAGGGTGAACGAGAAATAAAAAGAACAGATGATAAGGATAAAGACGGGGATAATTGGATAGTCCCTATGCCTTCAACGGGCATAGAAGAGCCATCTGCCAAAGTAACGGGAGGTAAAGATGAGGACGGTTCAAGAGACGAAAAAAGGGTGGATATACCTGTGAGATGATCGGTGGCAGCAGAGTCAATTACCCAAGGACGAGTACGGGAAGTAAGACAAGCAGTAGAGGTACCTTTCTGAGCAAGCGAGGTACTAGGAGCAGAGGCACGCTGAGAGGCTTGGAACAGAAGGAATTGAGAGTACTCTTCACCAGAGATGGAAATCGGATCACCCGAAGCAGGAGCATGAGAAGATGGCGAAGCATCGCTAGAGACAACAGCATGAGCAAATCGAGCAGGGCGACCAACAAGATCCCAACATGTCTCCTTATAATGACCGTCCTTATCGCAATTGGTGCAATGAGGACGACCACCACGACCACGGCCCCCATATCCACCACGATTACCACCACGGTAACCACCACGGCCATGACGAAGATTACCATCACCCCGTTCATTACGGCCATTTGCACCCGCTGTTCTTGCTGTTTTTTTGCATCAGTAGTAATGGGCATAACACAGTTCAATTCTTCAACTAACCGTTCGAAGGAGGCAAAATACTCAGTAACTGAGAGATCACTTTGCTGCAATTGAAAATACTGAGAGGAGAGATCATACATCCGAGTGAGATCGCTGGAGAATAAAAGCTGTGCATAATCCCAAATATCCTTACAGGTGCCCAAGTGACCACACATATCCGCAATATGTGGTTCCATACAGTTCCAAAGGAGGGCAACGATTTGGGCATCCATTTGTTTCCATGTCTTGATGGCCTTGTCATCGGTGGTGGGAGAAGACTCGGTAAGGTGATCATCAAACCCCAAGCCAGTGAGAGCAATATTGACAGCCCGGGACCATTGGAGAAAATTGGATCCATTCAACTTCCTAGTGGTGAGTTGAGGAAGAGCTTTGGACTCCATGGAGAATGAGAGAAACAAAATGGAAGCGCAAAGAAGCTAAAAAACGTAACACAGAAGCAGATCGGAGCCCAAAAACCTTGAAAAAAAGGAGTCAAAAGGCTGCCGGAGGGTCGTCGGAGCTGCTGGAGGGTCGCTGGAGTCAGGCGAGGGTCGTCGGAGGGTCGCCGTGCTCCGGCGAAGGTCGCCGGAGGGTGGGCTTAAGGGTTGGTGCTGCGGCTGATTGGGTGGGCTGCGGCGGCTTCTTTGACTGTTAGGGTTTGGGTTTTGACTGTAGGGGCTGCGGTTGAGTGAGAAAGAAACTCTCAAATTTCTTACGGAAATCCGGCAATGATAATGAACTCTCGAAACCTAACTAAGGATCGGCAAGATGAGCAAACCCAAGAACGATTGCTCTGATACCATGTAAATGTGTGGAATCACAATATATTTGAATGAATAAAAAGAAGATTACAAGAGCTTATATATAGGCTTCCAACACCTAGACTAAATCGCTAACTAAGCGATGTGGGACAACACATATACAGTAATACACACTATTAACATACTACCTTACTTTACTTAAATTCATTTAGGCAACATTGCCTAATCTTACCTCAATTTAATCTCCAATAGAAGGGGGATACCTTTTAATTCCTTTCTCATCATTTCCAGCTCTCCATCTGCAAAATTCAAAATAGATAATTAGTAGACATAATCAATATATTAGCAGCCAGAATTCATAGTTACTAAAAATGAAAATAAAGAAGTAAACACTGAAATGAAAATTTCCTCAATTGCATTTTAAGTCATTATAGCAAAGGCAAAAAAGCACAAGATACTGCAGCCAGCTCAATGAAACTAAACAGTAAACACCCCCAGTGCTTCCTTTCCCTACTCTTTTCTTTTCTGCATGTGCATATCATACAAAAAACCCGAATACATAGATGGATAGCATCCCAGGCCATCAAGTTAACCACAAGTGTATATCCTTAATCTGGTTTTTGTTCTCAATTTCAATTTGAGATTTTCCAGGAAGTTTGGTTTTCATTCAATCTCTAGACTAAGGTAAGATAACATAATTTGTAATGGAAGAAAATGATTGTTTCTGACCCTACACTTGACATCTTTACAGTTTAAATGTAATACCTTTCCCTAATAGATACCTAAAAAAATAAATATGAGGTTATTTCACTTTGACAAAATAACAAACCTTATAATCACTAAATCAAAACCACAAATGATAAGACCAATCCATAAAAATCTAATCTAAAACTAATTGCCCCTTTCTTTACCATTTCTCCACCGAAGCTACCTGTCAACTTAAATAATCATAACATTGAGGAAGAAATCCTCCTTCAATGTGCCTTTGAACTTACAGTTGCTACCAAATAGAATAAGCTGACAGTCGTCTGTCACCACAATGTCACAACCAGCTGGGAATCTGAAGTTAGCTACCGATGACAATTGATCCAAGTGTAAGAAGTGGAATAAATCAAACGCCAAGTATTTTCTCGCGTCGGAAAAACACATGCGATTGTGAGTGTGAACGGTAGCAAAAGTAAAAAATCTAATCAACCAGTTCATTCAATGTTGACAAACTCACTCTTGTGCCCACCTTGACAAAACCTCCATATCATATATTCTAGGGTTTCTCCATGTTTGGAATTGCCCAGTGGCTCAGTGAGACAATTAGATCCATGATTGGTTGCTCAAATACCTAATAGCAATCCAATATAACCAACAGATGCAGCCACCAAAGGTATTGTCTATAGAGCTTCCAACTATCTAGCATTGTCCGCAGAGTATCAAGCATCATACATCTCAAAAAGTAATCTTATATAAACTAGTCGGTCAACACATAACATATACCATATCCATCAGTAACCTCATTAGCAGGTTGCTGTATAGTATATTTCCCTCCATTTCTCCATTCCAAAACAAGCCTTTTTTCTAGAGTCGGATAGTGATATAGATCTCCAATTGTATAAACATCTATAACCATGCAACCTATTCTTATACGTCTCCTCAATGCATTACATAGGACGATATCTCAGTCCAAACTAAATCCACTGCAACTAAGAGATTGAGTACTATATGGCTAACTCAACTAATTCTTTGACCAACAGATACATCTTTCTTCTGTATGTCGGCGATGATGTCCAGATCAATGACAAATTTACTAGCAATACATTAAAACCGATTGCCCTAAACACCCAAACCTAAGCAAGCAAATTTTAACAATTGGTGCGATTAATGACATGGTCATAAGGGTTTCTATAGCAAGTGATGAAAGGACAAGTTATAAGGTTCACTTTTACTGTCTCTTTCATCTGTCCGAATTCCTCCACTCCCTTCCTTCAAAAACAAAGTGCTTCTAGTATATTGTAGGATCGCCATACTTCTAAACCTAAAAGGAAAAGTTTATACAACGTCATCAGGCCATTGCGGGGGTAAAGTATCGGGCAACTAAGAAATAACATACACGTAACAAGTGTAGCATAAATGCGAATCCTGAGATGAATGTGCGGAAATCAAGAAAATATTGAATTAGAAACGACTCTATTCAGGAGATGGTAGAAGTAACATCTATTCTATGATATCTGAGAAACCCAACTATGAAAATTTGGACATGTACATTAAAAGGCCATTAACTGCAAGTCTGCAACAACTAGGAAGAGTGATACTAGTCACAGATGCTAGGGATTGGAGAAGACCACATTAATATGGTAGAGGTAGTAAAGAAAGGGTTAATAAGGTGAGAACCTAGGAAACGGCTGCCTTTCCGATGAGTCCGTGCTTCCTAGGTGAGAACTAAGTGAGGTTATGGTCTCAAACCGAGTGGAACGGGAAAAATGATTTATATAGCAGACCCGAAATAATTTTGGAAAAGGCTTAGTTGAGGGTTGGAGTAAAGCTACAACAAAGAGAAAAAAGAGTGTGAAAGAAGGAAGCAGATTAAGAAGAAGAGTGGAAACACCCAAAAGAAACACTCTTCGAGTTGTGAAAACATTATTCTAAATGTAAATATATGTTTGTCTTCATCATGGCAGGGCAACATAAGCATTAGGTAGAAAGCCTAAGTCTTGAATTACAAAAATAAAACCCCTAAAATTCTAACAATTAACAAATGCCTGAAACCAGCTTGTGAATAAAACTATAACAATTTTACAAATAACTAAATCACCACGTAAATCTAAAAGATACAAAAAGTTGTGACACTAGGCAGATCATTATCAAATTTCAAAAGTATACACAAATAATTTGGGACCCATTAAACCCATAGAACAGAGACAGCTTACTTGCCTATGAAATTCAGATCAGAAGTCAAGCGTCCCATCACATGGCAGGTCCACCGTCCTTTCTTCAGATATTCCAGCTCATTTCAGCGCGACGAGCAACTTCTCTAGTATGAAGTTGGCAATATTATCTTGATTCTTGACCAATAAACAACATTGGGAACTACGCATTAGATACAAAGTGAAATGGAAAAAACACACCGAAGAGAGAGTTCTTCAGATATTCCAGCTTATTTCAGCGCAATGAGCAAATTCTCCAGCATGAAGGTGGCAATATTATCTTGATTCTTGACCAATAAATGACATTGGGAACCACACATTAGATACAGAGTGAAATGGTACAAACAGATTGAAGAGAGAGATGCAGAGATACGGCATAATCATAGCCGAAGGGGTGGGTTAAAGAACAGGTGAAATCTTCAATCTAATGATCCGGCCTCGGGCCTTCCAACAAGCCACTTCTTTGGATGACATGTTTGATCTCTGCACATTTCTACAAACATCGTATGGAAACACTACATTCATCCAAATCACTAACATTTGCCATCATGCGAATTCAATCAATCCCACAACTGCAGAGAGAGATGAGGCTCAACGCTCCAGCTTATGAAAAACTAACTTAATTGAAGTATCACATAAATTCAAGTTCACTTTGTAATACACTAGCCTGGTCAAGATTCAAGAATTCCAAATACCTTCGAAGGATTAACCAGTACTGATCTATAAAACGCACAGGAAAGCCTATACAGCCAAACACACATTTTGGGTAGGTTACACTTCAAGCCCTCCAGAAAATTAGCTCCACACTTGAACACCATCAACACCAATACTAAAGGTTCAGCAAACGAAAACAGTACTTTTTCTAACACCCAGAACATTTCCAATCTAACCCCAAAAACCTTAAAATACTAAATCGCCCTTTGGCACAATCTACAAAGATAATAACAAAAGATGGTCCAAGAATGAGGCAGAATACTAAAGTGGAAATAATATCCGCACGCCACAAGAATAGATGGCTTCTGCTTCATATTCAATCCCATTTCTCTTTAAGTGGCAACAACACCACCCTCCACTTCTCAAATGCCACCTCAAAGCACTAAGAACTGCTACTCTATCGTAATTAACGACCTAATAACTTAATACATGGTTCCCACTTCCCATCTATAAGTGATACTCAGTACATCAATTTCAAAAGCCACTGGAATTCAATGAAGCAACTGTAAAAAATGCTACAAGTGTACTGAAGATAAGGCACAACAATAGTAACCACAGAAAAAAAAAACACCTATAGATATACGTCCCCTTAAAAGTCTACACACGCCATCTTCGTTGTACCCAGAAGCATTCATTCCAACATTTAGTGGTTCCACATTGTCTACTCATAAACCACGTACTTTAACTAAATATCTTGAGTAAAACAATCATTTGGGTACTACACCAAGTGCAGGAAGTCTTTCATCCAATCCGAAAAAATAAATGGCTCCAGCATCAGTGTCGGGGATTTAACATCCATTGGACTCTTTAATCTCCAAATCACTGCATAATCATGATTCTGTCCGATTTCAAATTCCACAAGTTATGAAATAAAATGAAAAACCCCTCAGTCCAAAATTTGAATTACCACATATACTCTTCTAGTACCTCGTGGACATTACATAGGCAGCATAATCAGCAACTTCAGTGTCTATAACCCTAGTTGCTTCCCTTAATACCATCCACAAATACCTCCTTCCATGACCCATTCAAGCAGAGGTTTTATAACCACAAGCAATAATCGAAGAGGGTTTCCTTTGAGTTCACGTAATTACAAAGAGAAAGCCTCTTTAGAGAGCAATTGCCTTTGAAAAGTTGGAAAATATGTGACCATGCAAATTTCCCAAATAAGAGTTATCAAAAAGAAAACTCCAAATGGTGTTACAAAGGAAGATAAAATCATAATCATTATAAGTACTGTGTCATAATCTAAGGTTCAAGCAAAATAACTTCAAGTCTCCTATACGAGTCACATAAGATAAACAAATAAAGTTCAGATAAAAGACTATTGTTTGGTACGCACTCATAGAGTAATCAAACACTCTAGCCCTTCCATATATTGGACAGCTAATATGTGCGCCATTTTGCAGTTTAAAGCCATGCGAATCTCAACGACGATTGGTGCGAGGTTTCTCAAGTCCTCCCCACGAAGCAGAACCCGGACCATACATAGGACCTTTGTCAACAACACCCTGAGAAACAGTTTTAACAAAAAAAAATGTCATTCCAATTAGAATAGCGCTGTGATATAATGCAGTCATGTGTAATTGCCACTATAACAAAGTTCAAATCATCAGGTTACAGAGCATCCATACCATATGAACCCCATATCCATCTCCATAAGGTGCGGGAAATCCCCCCTCAGGACTGCTGAATTTCATTCCATATGATCCACCTTTAAACACCATATATTAAAATAGAAGTTTAGTAGCCAACCAGTAGGATAACCATGGTTGACTAGATATGTTCTAAGTTTGCTGCTTAGCATGAGTAGATAAGAAGTTGATTACACCATTCAGATCGAGAAAAGAAACAATTAGTGTCATTTAATTGCTGAAAGACAGAATGGATGAGAAACAATGGGCAATAGGAAGGGAATGCGTACAATTCTAGTAAATTATGAAGCATGTATTACAATGGGCAATTTCAAAAACTTAGATGTCTTAGAAATGGTAAACAAGGCTAACAGGGAGGACAAAGGAAATTGGATATACCAGCTCCCCATTGTCTTCCATCAGCATTTGAACGATCTGCACGTAGCTTTTCAACTTCGCGTGCCATGGAAACCAAATTCTTCTCCATTGCCTGTCGTTGTTCCATCAGCTCAATATTTCCCTTCTTTTCATAATCAATAGCAGACCTACAAGACAAACTCTTCACATTAGAGTTAAAATGTTGATCCTTCCCTTTTCTTTTATAGAAGCACATATTCCATAATAATCACAACCACCATAATTAATGCTATAACCCACAATACATACGGGTTCTCCAAAAGATAAATTCAACAATGAGAAAATAGAAACCTAGCACGCAAAAGCTCTTGATGTAATCCATCAATCTCAGCCCTCAAATGGGGAATCTGCTGATTTTCAGCTTGCAATTTAGATATGTCTTGTGTGAGATTCTGAACTTGACCAGCCAGATCCTGTCTAATGCTATTCAGCTTCTGAACTTCAAGACGAAGTTGCACTGCCTCCTTTTTCAAAGGTTCAACCGCACGAAGATCAGCTTCGAGCTTCAAGCCTCTCTCAATAAGTTCCCTCGAACGAATATCCTGTTCAGCACGCATATCAGCAATGGCATGGTTCATACGATTAAATTCCTCCTTAGCAACATGTAGCTCTCGCTCCATAGCCATTCGATCTTCAACCAGCCTCCTATTTTCATCCAAGAACCTCCGAATTTCAATGTGTTGCATTTCAAGTTCTTCCTCCAACAAAGCAGGATGAGCTGGTAAAGGCCGGGGCAAAGGGCCCCGAACATGATGTACCTCCGGAGGGTACCCACGCCGACTATCATATGCATCACGAGGAAGCCTATTTCTCCCTGCCATTCCGAGAACCCTAAAAAAAATGGAAGTGAAACATTACAATTTTGATATAGCATGCGTATAAATTTCTGTACTATCAAATAGACTAATAATGCAAGGTTATGAGGAAGGATACAAGAAAGAAATAACAAGACATGATATGACACAAACACATTTACATGAGATAACCTGAAAAGTACAAAACCTACATATAAACAAAGAAAAAAAGACTTTGACACGTAGAACTATGGTATGAAGCCCCCTCCCCACCACAAGTCTCTTTACAATTCATCAGCATGAATGAACTCCTTACGGGAAGTAGTATCCAACAAAAATTACATCATTTAATGAAATCAAAGACTGTATTACACATCCAGCCATGGCAAATTTTATTAATGGCCCAACTCATGACGATGGATCTCACTGTCAGGCCTAGAGAAACAGCAATGGACCCATAACCAATTTACATGGAGTTTAAACATACGCTTAAAACTTTAGCTGTAAAAACTCTGATTGAAATAAACAATTATATTTTATCAAAATCCATTTCCACCTTGCATCTACATTGCAGAGCAACATACATAAAATCATAAACTAGAATAAAGGCATCTCACATTCCCAAAGATCAACTCAAGTCTGTAGCTTTAACATATTATGTAGCAGGCCAATACATACACCAAACAACAGTACAACAGGCTTGACTGTCAATAAAGACATAAAGATAAGCCGCAGAGAAAGTTATCACTTGGGGAAAGAACTGGAAAAACCTCAGATCATCTGTAAGTTAGTACAAAGGGCTTGACTGTCAATAAAGGGCATATTTAAGTAATACTCTATCAATGTAAGTTAGATTCATATTTAAGTAATACAAAAAATTACCCGTTTTGGGGTGCTTTGAGACAAAAAAGAACAACATCAAAACTATAAATAAATAAAGAGATTTTAAAGTTTACTATCTTGTTTCCCACTACAGAATCAAAGAATGGTTTGATTTGAAATAGAATAGAATTGAAATGAATTCTTGAACTTTTTTTGGTCGGATTTGTAAAACCCTTGAAACAAGCATTGGGTAGAATTGGAAATGAATTTAATTCTAGTTTTAGGTCAATTGCCACAAACAAGAATTGCGAATCAATTCTTTTTTCTTGTTTGTGGCAAGCCAAACAGACAGTAAAATTTCTACAACAACAACAACAACAAAAAAAAAAGTTTTCAAATAACAGAAGCAAACGCTAATATTCGGTCTAGTTGAAAGTGGACAATTACTTTCCTAAATTTTCTAGGCAACCAAACGATTGTCAAGAAAAGAGCGAGCAGTGTTAGTCTGTTACAGAAATGCAAACCCTAACATGTATATACATATATATATATATATAAATATATCATCTGCATACAATCGAGAATCAATTGAACTCGAACCCTAAATTCTTTTTCTAACTAACAGAGAATAGAAATACGAGTGATTGTAAATAAATTCAAACCTCTTGAGAGAAAGCCAAAAAAAAAAACCGGAGATCGAAGAATCTGAGATTTGCTTTGGAAAGAGACTAAGATATGTACGAACAAATATACATATACGTATATGTCTCTCTTGATACGGAGTATTTCACAAGGGAAAAACCTTTGTGCGCTATGTAATATATATCTACTCTATATATAATAAGAAGACAGCACATTTAACAAACACGTCAAAAAATATGAACTTCCTCTTTTACCGTTCATTATATCATAATTACTCATATATCTATCTATACATCGTAAGGATATATTGATTTATGTGAGGGTATATCTGTCATTTTAAACAAATAATTACATTCAAGTCAGCTTTTGAAATTTTATTTAATATAATAATGAGATTTTAATCAACAATCTTATGTCTAATTATATTTGGATCAACAATTTTTGGGAGATTTATTATTGACTTCAAAAAAAGTCAACAAAAGTGGTTATTTTGGTGGCTATTTAGAAATTTGTCACTAATATTTACAATTTGGTCACCTTCTTATCTCAAATGAGGTTTCAATCAACAATTTGTGTCTAATTAAATTTGGATCAATAATTTTTGGAATATTTATTATTCACTTCATAAAAAGTCAAAAAAAGTGGCTATTTTAGTGGTTATTTAGGAATTAGTCACTAATATTTCCAATTTGCTCAACTTCTTCTCTCAAATTTAGGATTCATATATTGTAATATGTGTAATTGCATTTAGGTCAGCAAGTTTTGGGATATTTATTATTCACTTTAAAAAAATTTAAAAAGTGGCTATTTTAGTGACTATTTAGGAATTGGTCACTAATTTCACATTTTGGTCAAATTCTTCTCTAAAAATTAAGTTTGGTATATCTAAAATGTCAAATAAAGTGGTTATTTTAGTAGCTATTATGAATTGATCACTAATATTTACATTTTGGTCAACTTCTTCCCTCAAATTCAGGATTTATAGATTGTATTCGAATATCAATTAAAGGCTACAAACACGTTCATGCCATTTTTTAGAGGAAATACCCTACTTGTGTCATATATTTTTAGTGGCGCTTTATTAGTTACCTTTTTACTACTTATGTATAAGATAGTCATAATTAACAACTTCTTCCGTCAGAAGAGTTTTAGATTAAATAGTTACATTTACAATTTTCTATTTAACTGTTTTAATATCTTATTACCTCTAATGTCAAGATTAATACACAATATATCTAGGAATACAACTATCCGACGGCCACGTGCCTTGCACGTGCACCCACACTAGTATATATATATATATACTAAAATTCTCCAAAGAGGGCGCCCCTCTCTTTATTAAGAGTAGGGCTGCACATGGGTCGGGTCGGGTCTCTACAGAACCGGAACCAACCCGATTATGAATGGTTCCATATTTTGAGACCCAGATCCGGGTCGACCCGGCCAAGTAACTTTGGTTCGGGTCGGGTCTGGTCTGGTCTGGGCCACAACCCAAATTTTTTTTTTTATATATTTTTTTTCTTATATTTTATTTTATTATTATTTATATTTATATTCATTAATGGATACTATTCTTCTATGTATAATATATCCATTAAAAAGATTGATGAGGGTGGAGAGTCATAAAAATTAATTTCCACCATTAGAAAGTGGATATAATGTTTTATATATTCATGAATATAATGATGTGCAACCTATAAAAGTTCAAATTAATAAGGTGGTTATGTTTTATATACTCATGGATATAATGAAAAGAAAAATGAGTACTTTGTCACCAAAATAAACAATTAATTAGCAAAAACAATTTGTCTATTAACTTGACCAGACCAAACCAGACCCGACCCAGACCCGACCAGACCCGCCCCGCCCCGAAATATTTATCTTCTAGCTGGACCCGAACCAGACCCGACCCATTTCATTTCAGACCCGACCCAATCGGGTCGGTTCGGGTCTTCGGGTAACAGGTTTTTTGTGCAGCCCTAATTAAGAGTGCGCATCTTTTTACCGTCAGATCGTGTTTAAAAATTGTGAAATTACAAAACTGTCATTAATGAAAATACGATCTGACGGCCAAAACAGGCTTCCTCTCTTTAATAAAGAGGGGCGCCCTCTTTAGAGCTTGACTTATATATATATATATATATATATATACGAAAATTCTCCAAAGAGGGCGCCCTCTCTTTGTTAAAGAGATGGCCTCTGTTTACATACTGAGTCATGCTTCAGTGCTCACTGGTTAAACACACTAAACTTTTAAACTCAAAAAAACCACGCCCCGTTGACCCGTAGGTTTTTTAGGCTTAAAAACCCAATGCGTTCACCAAGTGTGCACTAGAGCCAGACTCTATATATACTAGAATGTATCCCGCACAGTGTGCGGGGTACATTGTTCATCTAATTAATCAAAAATATTGGTGATGAATATTTTTATTATCTGAGTTCAATTAAAAACAACACACTTGCAATAGTTATTATAGTTCTTGTGAAAAGTTTCGCATAGCATATACAAAATTGCATCCTCTAAAATCGATCTATTTATACAATTAATGGATGAGGCACCAAGCAATATTGAATGGAGAGGACAAATATTTGAATACAAAAAGTCCTTTATGTACCAATTAAATGATAATATTTGATACTCAAGTAATTCTTTGATGTGAAGAGAGTGATTAAGGATTTGAGAAATGAGAGCATTTTTGCTCACCCATTTTTGATCCACTATTGCTCACCCATGCCTTCATTGGGTGACATGTGTTCCATTCCAGTAATTATGTTGATAGTATAGGGGCAAAATGGGAATGAAATGAGACATGTGTCACCCAGTGAAGCCTGGTGAACAATAGTAGACCAATAATAGGTGAGCAAAAATACTCTATGAAATGGGTTAAAAGGTTTGACATAAATGAGAGTGACACATGTCACTTTCTTATGATTTCTAGGCTAATACTCTTAGCTTTTATATATAGTAATAGATAGATAGATAGATAGATAATAGATAGACTAGGTTATCGAGTGTCTAACCCATCTTATTAGCTTATTTGCCTTATGTTCTCCCCTTTTGGATTGTGTTATGGCATTCAAGTATTATAACTAATAATACAGGGTGAGAAAAATGAAATATGAGTAAGCCATACTTCCGAAACATGATTACACAATAGTTTGTGTGGTCCCATTTTATGTGTTTATATCTTTGTGTTTTAAAGCATTCTTTGTTTTTCTTTAAAGAAAGCACTACAATTTTTTTTATGACTTATGTTCGTCTCCATATATTCAAAGTTTCTTAATAGACAATATTTCTGAAGAGTTATACTTGGGACACAATCATTCACACAACTTTTTCTACAAAATCCAATAAAATGTATCTATCTATCTCTTGTAGAAAAAGTTGTGTGAATTGTTGTGTCAGAAGTATTACTCATTTCTGAAATAGTAGATGAGATGTGTGTGTAATAAAATTACACTTAGAAGCATGTGTGTAACTTAAATTTATATATCCATGTGGTAAAATAAGACCGCCACGTTGGCACTGATGACCCCGAACTATCCGGAGTAGGCGCTTGTGGCGCATCAATCCCGAGGTCGTCGACTATGACCGTTCAAGACGTTCCAACGGCTCGGGCGTACAGCACAGCTGCTCTCCACGAGGTGCTTGGCAACCAAGCTACTCCACGGTTTCCTAATCCGATCAGAAGACTGTTGGGAAGAATGAGCAGTTTCCTAAACCACTTAGGAAACTCCCCTAAATTTATGTAAATCAATTGCAATCAGATTAGGCTTCCTAATATGATTACTTACCATGTACAAGAGGACTCTTGCATCTATAAAAGAGTCCGCCTACCCTCTTTACGGTGGAGAGCATTCTAACTAAAAGAATAGCATATAATTCCCACTCATATGCATACACTCGGTCGGTTTTACTGGTAGTGCCGCCCAACTGTTGGCTCACCAGGCCCGCCGGTGATCTGCTAGTGAAGCGCACTGACGCAACTGTGGATGTAGGTCACCTCGTTAACGGGACCGAACTACATACAAGCTCTTGTGTCCTCATATCTCTCTTTGAATCTCTCTTACCAACTTTTGGCATCATCAGTTTGGCCCCGTCTGTAGGAAACGATAAGTTTTTCACCAACAAATTTCTTGACTGATCAACATGCCACCGAAGACGGGTAAGAAAAATACTGTCCCGGTCAGTCAGGAGAACTTGCAGCTCGAGCAGCAGGTTGCCTCCATGACCTCCGAGCAAGTGACGGCGGTGCTTGCGCAACTTCTGGAAGGCCAGTGGCGAACCCATCAGCAAATCAAAGCGTTGTTGGCGTTGCAGGAAAAGCGCCCTCAATCCGAGAACCAGACCGGGAAGAGTGCACCCGACCGGGAGCCCGCAAGAGTCCGAAACCATACCCACTCTGCGCCGGTATCCCCGTCGGATTGGGAACAAGCCCGGGATGGTGACCGTAGCAGAGCGCCCAAGCGCACCAGGCGGCAAGCTCGGACCAATCCTCGCCGGGTGGAAGATGCTAGAGATATCATCAACAGGCGACGCGCCACTAGGAGGGAGGAATCAGGGTCAAAGCCCCGGGAATCAGCTAAAGACCCTCCAGCCCAGAACCGGGGAGATCTTAGGCATACGATTACTCAGAGCCAGAGTCGGGTTCTATCCTCGAGGACAATGCACTTCGAGGAGGAAGCATCATCATCAGACCCGACGTACCGCCCGGATATGGAAAGGAGAACCGGGCGAGATGTAAAGGCCCAGATCGAGTACTTGCAACATCAAATCGAAAAACTGAGCCGCAAGCAGCTCCAAGATCATACCAATTCGGAGACCGAGTCCCCCTACACCGCTCGGATCTCCGTATTCCCCATCCCGCAGAAATTTAAACCGCCACTTCTCAGCTCTTATGACGGTTCAGGGAGCCCAGTGGAACATGTTCGCACTTACAAGGCTCAGATGGTACTAGTCACCACGGTTGACGAGTTACTGTGCCTGGCCTTCCCTAGTACCCTTAAAGGCCCAGCCGCACAGTGGTTCCACGCTCTGAAACCCCGAACGGTTGATGACTTTAAAACATTGAGCAAGCTCTTCATCAGCCAGTTTGTGGGGATGCTCGACCGGTCACAACCGGACACCTAGTTGCTTACCATCAAGCAGCAAAAGGGGGAGTCCCTGAGGGATTACGTGGACCATTTCAATCAGCAGAAGCTCCAGATCCGCAACCTGAATGAAACGACCGCAACAACACACCAAAGTTGCTACATCGATCCACCGTAACCGACCGGCAACCCTGGTGAAACTCTCAGACAGGGTCAAAAAATACATCGACACGAAGGAGTTCTTGAAGTCCAAGCATGCCAGCTTTACGGGAGAAGAATCCCCGAAAGCTAAACGGAAACGGAAGGGCTTCCGAGAAGGGTTCGGGAAAGAAGCCCAGACAAGATCAGCAGAGAGGCATTCGGGATCAGGCCTCAATTACCTTTACCCCACTATCCCAGCCAATCCACGAAGTTATGGCCGCCGCAGAGATCCAGAGGCTACTCTAGGATCCCACTAAGTTGAATAGCCCACCCGGTAAGAGGAATCGGGACAAGTTCTGCCGCTTCCACAAAGACCATGGGCATAACACAGAGGATTGCTTTAAGCTTAAGATTTCCATTGAAAAGCTGATCGAGCAGGGCCACCTAGCTGAATTCGTGGCAACAGACAGACAACCTCGGCAAGAAACCCGGCCTCCCGAGCAACCTCGACCCTCGGGCAAATCAATGTAATCTCCGGAGGCATTTCAGGCGGAGGGGATTCTCGGTCGACCCGGAAGAGGCATGCCCAGGCATCTCGATCGAATGTCTGGCATGTCCAATCCACCCGCTCTCCCCCAACTGACGTGTTAACGTTCTCATCCGAGGACATGCTAGGCCTACACTACCCTCATGATGATCCGCTTGTGGTGACGCTCTCCGTAGCAAACTACATGATTAAAGGGTGTTGGTAGACACGGGCAGCTCCTCCGACATCATGTTTATCTTAGCATTCGATCAGCTCGGGATATTCAGGGATCGGCTACGACCAGTGGCCACTCCCCTGGTAGGGTTCAACGGATCCAACCGCTCAGTACCATCGAGCTCCCGGTCCTCATGGGAGCCTACCCCCATCAGGCATCTGTACTGGCCAGCTTTGTGGTCGTGGAAGCTCCATCTGCGTATAACGTCATCCTTAGAAGGCCAACCCTCAACAAGGACAGGGCAGTCGTATCAATTCACAGCTTGGTGGTTAAATTCCCAACCCCCCAGGGGCCCGGGAGCCTACACGGAGACCAAGCAATCGCCTGAAGTTGCTATGTCAGCTCTCTACGCCGGGTGGCCATCGCTGAAACGCCGAATGTCCAAGAGATGAACCCGAGGGATCAGAACGGCAGAGTGGGACCAATCGGGGATCTAGAACAGGTGATGCTAGACCCGCAACTCCCCGACCGAACGGTCACCATCGACACCCAGGTGGAGCCCGGTCTTAGGGAAAAGCTAATTCAGTTTCTGCGACAGAGTCAGGATGTGTTTGCTTGGTGTCACCAGGGATTGACCCCCGGGTAATGTCTCACCGACTTAATGTCAACCCGGAATTCCCGCCTGTGAAGCAGAAGAGACGGGGCATGGCCCCCGAGAGGCAAAAGGCAGTGCGCAAGAAGGTCGATAAACTCCTCAAAGCAAAATCTATTTGAGAGGTCCACTATCCCGACTAGTTATCAAACGTAGTACTAGTCAAGAAAAGCAACGGGGAGTGGAGGATGTGTGTGGACTTCACTGATCTGAACAAAGCCTGCCCCAAGGACTGCTATCCACTACCCAGGATAGATCTCCTTGTGGACTCTACAGCCGGTCATTCGCTCCTCTCGTTCATGGACGCCTACTTTGGGTACAATCAGATTAGTATGTATTCCGGGGACGAAGAAAAAACCTCGTTCATCACGGATTAGGGGACCTACTGCTACAAAGTCATGTCGTTAGGCCTTAAAAATACAGGGGGAACTTATGAGCGTCTGGTTAATCACATGTTTAAGGACTTGATCAGGAAATCCATGGAGGTCTACGTTGACGATCTGCTGGTTAAAAGTCGGGACAAGTCTGGTCATCTTGAGCATTTAGCTGGGGCCTTCAGCATTTTGAGAAAGTTTGGGATGAGGTTGAACCCGGCCAAGTGCACATTGGCGTCTCGTTCGGAAAGTTTCTTGGGCACCTAGTCAGCAGGCGGGGGATTGAGGTGAACCCCAAAAAAATTCAAGCCATCATAAACATGCGGTCACCAAGGTCAACCAAAGAGGTACAGAGTTTGGCCGGGCAGGTGGCCGCACTAAACCGATTCGTGTCCCGAGCTACCGACCGGTGTCTGTCATTCTTCAAAATCCTTTGTAAGGCCTTTCAATGGTCAAAAGAGTGTGAGGAAGCATTACAGGAACTCAAGAAGTACTTGGCATCGCCCCCTCCACTCTCAACGCGCACGTCAGGCGAGGAATTGTTCTTGTACCTGGCGGTGTCACACTCGGCGGCCAGCTCGGCGCTCATTCGATAAGAGCACGGGATACAATTCCCGGTCTATTACACAAGCCGAACACTTCAAGGTGCAGAAAGTAGATACTCCCACATTGAAAAGCTCACTTTGTCCTCATCACTTCAGCTCGGAGACTTCACCCGTATTTTCAAGCCCACGTTATCGTGGTCCTTATGGATCAACCCCTCCGTAAGATCTTGAGTAAGCCTGAAACGTCCGGAAGGCTCGTCAAATAGGCCTTGGAGTTATAAGAGTTTGAAGTGGTCTACCGACCCCGGACAGCAATCAAAGGACAGGCCATGGCAGACTTCATTATTGAATTCACATATCAAGAAAACCCAGTTGAAGAAAATGCCCCACTGACCTTATCGCCCGGACTATAGTCAGGTGTCCCGACCAGGGTACTTTATGTGGATGGTTCTTCTAACAAACAGGGCAGCGGAGCAGGAATCATCCTAACCACACCCAATGGGATCTAGTTCGAGTATGCACTCAGGTTCGGATTGAAAGCCTCCAATAACAAGATCGAGTACAAAGCCTTGCTGGTCGGATTACAAATGGCAACCTCAATGGGTGCACTGCAAATTCAAGGGTACAACGACTCTCAGCTCGTGGTAAATCAAGTCAATCAAGAGTATAAGGCTCGAGAGCATAACATGGTAGCTTATCTAGCCCTTGTCTGAACGGTTTCAAAGAAACTTCAAGGGTTCTCTATCACGCAGATACCTAGGGAAGAAAACGCTAGGCCGACCGGTTAGCCCGCCTTGCTTCATCTTCTGAGTCAGACTTGCCCTGGATAAGGATAGAGTACCTACTCGAGCAAAGTGTGATTAACTCGGAATGCATGGAGGTCGAACCGGCCACCCTAGAACCCAGCTGGATGGACCCAATCATGGCATTTCTGGCAACATGTGCATTACCAAACGGAAAGGAAGAAGCCCGTCGGGTTAAATATCGAGCGGCAAGGTACCACATCATTGATGGCATCCTCTACAAAAGGGGATTTTCTATACCGTACCTCCGCTGTGTCCACCCTGAACAGGTCCGAGCAATACTGTATGAAATCCATGAAGGGGTATATGGGAACCACATCGGAGGCCGGGCACTCTTACGCAAAGCCCTGCTGCAAGGTTACTATTGGCCGACCATGGCCAAAGACTCTCAAGAATACGTCAAGAGGTGTGATGCGTGCCAAAGATTTTCTTCCATGATCAACTGTTCGGGAGAACTTTAGACGCCAATCCTCAGCCCTTGGCCGTTTGGTCAGTGGGATATTGACATTATCGGCCCTCTCCCGATGGGAAAAAGGACAAGTCAAGTTCGCCGTCATAGCCGTAGACTACTTCACCAAGCGGGCGGAGGCCGAGCCCTTGGCAACAATTATCGACAAGAAAATGGAAAGCTTTGTGGAAAGGAACATCCTCAGCAAGTTCGGCATCCCCCAGGTTCTGGTTAGTGACAACGGTAGGCAATTTGACACCTCGGTATTCAGGCAGTTCTGCTCAGGCTATGGGATATCTAGTCACTACTCATCCCCCGAGCACCCCCAGGCCAATGGCCAAGTCAAGGTGACCAACAGGACTATTCTTCAGTCAATCAAAACGAGGCTTGAAAGCGCCAAAGGACTTTGGGTAGAGGAACTATCGACCCTCCTATGGGCCTACTGTACTATACCCCGAGCGGCAATAGGCGAAACGCCGTTCTCTCTAACCTACGGCTTTGAGGTGGTGGTCCCCAAGGAGCTTGGGTTACCTACTTACTGGGTGGCAAATTTCAGCGAGCTAGACAATGAAGATGCCCTAAGGGCAGAACTTGACTTGGTAGAAGAGAAAAGAGATCGGGCGTCTCTGAAAGTGGCAACCTACAAGCAGAGAGTCTCCCGATACTATAACAGCAATGTGAAGCATCGCAGTTTTCAGATAGGAGATCTGGTCCTGAAGGCAGTCAACGAGTTCACAAAAGTCCCGAGCCATGGAAAGTTGGGGCCAAACTGGGTAGGTCCATACCTAGTCACCCGAGTCAATCGCCCAGGAACCTATTAGTTTCAAACTCTAGACAGGCACGATCTCTCTCATCCTTGGAACGTGCAGCACCTCCACAAGTACTTCCAGTGAAGCATGACAATAATGTTGACTAGGAACCATGTAGCTCGACCCAAGCATATCTATTCATATAGTAATAAAAGTTTCTTTCTTTGCCAAACAACTCTTCTTCGTGTTTGCTCGTTTAAAACACCTCGGGGTAAGACCCAGGCACTTAAAAGACCTCGGGGTCAGACCCCAGGCACTTAAAAGTCCTCGGGGTCAGACCCCAGGCGCTTACAAGACCTCGGGGTCCTACCCAGATAGTTAAATGACCTCAGGGTCAAACCTCAAGCTAGGGGTGTGTTTCGGCCGGAACGGATCGGAAACACCTCTTTCGGAAAAAATTCCAAAATTTTCGAAAGCCAAAAATGCATTCTGAATTCCGTTCCGAAATTTCAGAAATTCCCAAATTATTTCCGATTCTGAAATTTCGGAAATTTCAGAATTTTATCAAATTCGGAATTTTTCGGAATATTCGGAATATTTTCGGAATATTCGAAATTCAAGCTTAATGGGATTTCACTTGAGACTTGTAGGCCTTTTATAGAAGCATATTACATCCCACATTTTGTGTTTTTTCGATGTGGGATGAACACAATTTTTGGAATATTTTCGGAAAAGTTTCAGAAAATACAATTTCGGAATATATTCGAAAAATTTTCGGAATAATTTGGAATATTTTCGGAAAAGTTTCGGAAAATACAATTTCGGAATATTTTCGAAAATTTTTCGGAATTTTTGGAATTCTAAAAACAATTCCGATTTCGATCCGATTTTTTTCGGAATTTTCGGAATTCGGAATGCATATTTAGTTGCCAAAATCGGAATTTTTCGGATCGGAATCGGAATTGGAATTTCCGTTCCAAATGACACCCCTACCCCAGGCACTTAAAAGACCTCAGGGTCAGACCCCAGGCGCTTACAAGACCTCGGGGTCCTACCCCAGGCACTTAAAAGACCTCGAGTCCAAAACCTGAGGCACATGCTTTGCTTAGGTCCAACCTATAATGGGGGGGCAACGCCCCCTAGGTGGCTGACGATGGCAAGTCCCAAAGGACCTTGCAACCACCCACATTCCAGGTCGGTTTCCTACGGTCACCCCCTCTATACGCCTGCCTTAGTAAAAGCTTGGGGACAGGGCAGACTAAATAGGAAATCACACCGGTCACTAACAGGACTTGGAATCCTAACATTCCTAAGTACCTACAGAGGCCAGAGAAAAATCGTCCGGACAGTAAAACAGGATAAATTCCTATAATACACCAGACGGGACTTTTTAGGCAAGTCAAGAAGACCAGTTGTTCTATCGGTTATGATCCTAAACCATTTGCTAAGGCAGGGATTGAGATCAGTCACGGTCAAATAAAAAATAAAAACTGGTCGGATGTTGGCAATCACAAAACAGACATACAAGTACAAGACTATAAACAGTTGATGGAAAGACTGGTCTCAAGGACCTTTTCATTACAAAAAATAGTTGATGGAAAGGCTGGTCTCAAGGACCTTTTCATTACAAAAAACTTTGTATAGCCAGGAGGCAGTCATAATAGCCTCCTAAAAAAAAAAGAGGGGACTCCTACTAGTTGTCCGCAATGACCACCCTGTCATCGCCCGAAGGAGCAGTCCCGGTCGGTTCAGCTACAGCTAGGTCCTCTTCAGCAGCCTGGTCCTCCTTCCACTAGTTGGATTTGGCCCAGGAGTAACCAGAAATGTTCCATTCCGGGTGATCCTCAGCAACCCGGGCGGTAAGGTCAGCATAACCCTCGAGGAATCCAGCCTCGAACTCCTCTGTAGCTGCAACCTTGGTCTCAGCGGACTTTCGAGCGGCCCGCTCGGTTGAGATTGTGTCCCGGCCTCCCCTAGCTCCAGGCCCAAAGCCCTGGACTTCTCCTCCTCCTCCACAGAGATGGCAAAATTGGCAGACTCTCGAGCCGCCTTCTCAGCAGATAAGGCAGCCTCAGTCGCATCTAGTCTCTTAGCTAGCCCGGGCAAGGTTGCCTCGGCTCCTGCTGCTATACAGCCAACCTGTAAGGGAGAACAATTGTTAGCATACCAAATGGAGAAGTAAGCAACATAAGGTATGCAAAGTAACTCACCATGTGGCTGATGTTGTAGAGCCAGCCAATTATGGCCTCGGGACTCAACAGAGTGCATTTGTCTATCTGACTCTACTGCCGCGGATGTCATCTGATGTCTCCACTGCTAGCCTTGAGGACGGTCCCATACGGCTCGGCTCGTCCATGTTGAGGAATGAGACCCTGGTTGCTTTGGTAGTGGGAGGCAAAGTTGGTGGTGCAGCAATGGTGACTCTGGGCATCGAGGTCACAACAGCCTCCTTCTCCGTCTGGATTGTGATCCTCCTGGTGATCCTTTTGAGTGGCTGACCCTCAATAGGGCCCTATTTCTTTCTTTTCAGACCCGCTCGGGCCATCAGCGCCGCCTCCTTTCCCTTGAGGGCCGTCGGGTTCTTAGGAGCCATTTTTGCAAAATCAGAAAAGACACAAGTCTGTTACATAACATACAAGGGTGAGAGCAAGCCATCCATGATATATATGGATAACTGACCAGGGATGATCGCTGGGAGGATAGGAGCCTTGAAGTGGTGCTTGGGTTTGTAGGAGATTTTTGGGTCCCCCGACCAGGTCAAGACCTTGTTTACGTCCGTTGGGTCCTCGATCAATAAGAGGATCCTTGCTTGGCACTTGTCGGGAATACTGGGCGGATCCACTGATCCCACTGCAAAAGAAACAAAAGAAGAACGTAAGATTCAATGGCAACAATGAAACAAGACAACGGTAAAACGGTTAAGGGCTTACTCCTCAGTTCTCCCGCCCAGGAGATCCTCAACTGTTTGCCCGACGCCTCTTCACAAAATCCAGGGGTGGAAACTTGGAAAAATTTCTTCTTCCACCCCCGATTGTTGCTCGGGCAATTGAAGATAATATTCCTCCCTTGTCGGACCCCAACGAGAAGAAGCCGGCCTCTCTGTGCACTTTGAACGGCAGATAGGTCCAGAAGAACTCTTGTAGGGTAAGTTCATACCCAAGGACTTGGGGCCACAAGGAGATGGCCCCCATGAGGAATCTCCAACCGTTCGGGGCGAGTTGGCCCGGGGAGATCCCAAGATAGATAAGCGCATCCCGGGTGGTCGGGTGAAGAGGAAGACGAAGGCCCGCCATAAGGGCGTCCTCGTATAAGGTGACAAAGCCCGACTCATGTAGGTGAGCCCCGCCGTCATACACCGCCAAGGAAAAATGGCTGGGGATGTCATATCTCTCCCTGATCCAACCTAAGTCAGGGATACGAAGGGTGCTAACAACCCGCTCGCAACCAAACACCACGTCAGGACTATTCGGCCTCGACCCCTCACTACCCAACCTCCCGAACACCGAGGCAACGGGAACACTCTGAACTGCCTCATCGTCGAGTACCCGTACAGGGACTTTTCCCTCGTTGTGTTGGTCAGAGGGGGTCGTGGAAGGTGAGTCTAAACTGGTATCCGGCGTTCCTAATCGTAACTGCTCGTCTTACGATCGGGAAGACGAGTCGAAGTCAGAGTGATACATCTCTGAGTTCTGTGTGTCTGGATAAGGGAACAAGTGGCAGCCTAAGTATGGGTTGCAACCCCAAGTCTAAGGTATAAGGGGGGCAGGACTACGAGCCTAAAGGGTAAGGTGTACAAGGTCCTAACGGTCAAGTAACACTCGTGCAAAACTGATACAGGACAACCCGATCGGCTAAACCACCCGGCTACACCTCCTAACCTAATGAAGAAACAGAATCTGAGAAAAAAGAAATCCCACTCCCATTCTACACCCAAGGGGTTCGTTCCCTCCAGCCTTACTTCGAGGAGAAAAGGGAAAAGAAGAAGATGGAAACGAACAGTGAATCGAAATTGAGGAATGGAGACTTACAAGGAATGACGCAGAAAAGTGCTCGAGAAGCTGTGCGGGGTACTTTGTGCTCTCAAAATTGCCCGGGGAATCTACTTGTTGGCAACAGGAACTAGTGAAATGAGCAAGTGTTCCTTATATAGGAAGCACAGAAGGTTCAGATTAAGCCAGATCTAACGGCCAGGAAACTTTCCCGCCAAAATCGACCGACAGCTGTCACCTCGGGCACGTAGAGCATATACCCGTACCCGGGGAATGGGTTAATTACTTTTTAATATGCATTAATTAATATTATTAGTGTATAAACATATTAAGGGGAGGCTTGGACTCGCTCATGTAAAAAGTGTTCAGAGAGGGACACTAGTTAAAAAAAGTCCCCAGTGAGGTGGGACAGGTATTGTAATGGAACCCAGTGAAGGGTAAATTGGTAATTTGCATTTTAAATGATTAAATGCATTTTATGTGATTACATGACTATTTGTTTACATATTTTTATATTACATGTTGATATATGTGTAGCATTTGGTGTTATAAGGGGATAAATGAAACAGATTTAAAATTTGTAGGTGCGATAGCAATTTCACAAAATTTGTGGGACCCATGTTGGGACCCATACAGAACTTAGACAAACACCCATTAGATAATTGGGTACTTAATGGAATGTTTGGGGGATTTCATAATAAGAACTTAAGAATTCTGGGGGTGTAAATGAAAGAGGAGGAAAATTATGGCAATGACAACACATTGTATGAAGCATGTGTGTCAAGGGATGAGAGAGTCTCTCATTTACAGCAAAAAATCAAAAGAAAGGAAGAGAGCTCCGGGAGAGAAAGACGAGCTCGAGACATCGACGTCGAAATCTCGCCGTTCCGTCGTCGCTGTTCGTCGGATTCACGAATCGAAGCCATTTTCGGACTCGTGGAGGTGAGACAAATGTTTCTATACCTTTAATTTATGTTTTGCTCATCGTAATTTTGGTAGCTTATGCCAAACGGTGACATGAGGTTGCCGAATTTGTGTAGGATTTACTCCGGGGAGAGGATTGAGCAAGAATTGCTAAGAAATTCTGCATAATTAGCTTGATTTGGGTATAATCTGTGAATAAGGTGAGTTTTCTACACCTAAAACTGATTGGGTTTAATGGGTTCAAGTCATATGTGATGTTAGGAATGATAATTCATGATTAGAGACTATAAAGATGTTAATCATGTGAATTTTTTTGTCAATTTTATGAAAATTATGTTGATACATGTATATGTGTTTTTATGTGCTTATATGCCTATGTGGTAGTCAATGAGCATCGGGGAAATGGTTCATTATTGGGAGTAATAAGGGTGGTGTAGAGGAAGAATCCGATAAATACGGAAGTCCAAGGAATAGAAGTGGCCACGGGACTAAGGGAGGTCTTTGGGTCTGAATGAACCATATAACCGGTGACTCGATGACTACGTTTAAGTTTTGTGTGTTAATTGTAGCATTGCACGTGTTAAACATACAATCATGTTAGATTGCTCACTAAGTGTAATGCTTAAGAAAACCGTTTTCCTATTTCTGTTGTGGTACATAATAACCACCACAGGTTCGGAGCCGTATCCGGAGAGGAAATGACGCGCATTGGGAGAGATGGGGGAGATTTGAGCTTCATACATATGAATTTATTTGGAACTTGTAAAATGATGTAAATTATGGTTACTTTTATGTTAATATTCATACTTGAGTTGTTGGAGATGAATTTGGATCCTAAAGTTGTAGTTGGAGAGTTGGAAGTGAATTAGAGAGCCTATGTATAATCTCTTTTGTTTTGCTCGAATAGGGTACAAGTTGTTTGGTTGAACCATCTCGGCAAGCCCGGATGGCGTTGCAAGTGTTTAGACAAGTTTCATTTGTGTATATAATGTTAGCTATACCTTTGAAGTTAATTCCCAACAAGTTTTATGAATCTTTGATGAAAATTTGATTTCAAAGCTTTAAAGTTTGGTTATATTCTCATGAATTGAGTTCATGGTTGATTTGATCAAATTGTGGGTGTGTTTGTGTAATCCAAGTTTGACTTAAGTTTAAAAGTGTTTAGAAATGTGTTGGATATGTTTTCCCAAAGTTTCATAAGGTTTTCATGTGATTTGGTTGTGTTTTGGTAAGTTTAAAACTTGTTTGACAGCAAAATTTTACAGCAGAAACCATTCTGCAGGAACCCGGATCGATCTGGGTACAAAGGGTGGATTGATCCGGGGTTCTGGAGGGACATTCTGCTAGAAAAACAACAAATTGGATCGATCCGAATTTTGTGGGCGGATCGATCCGCCCCTGTTTCCAACCGTGTACTTTTACGGAAACGTGCATATCTCTCTCTAGAAAAATCGGATTCGCACACCGTTTTTTTTGTTGGAACCAGGACTCAAAGACCTATCTTTTGGTATAAAAATTTAATATACTTATTAATAACTATTTTGCCCTTGGGTTGGTTTTTGTCTCAATAAAGCTCTTAAAGGTGGTTTAATTCATACTTTTTATTTCTAATTAGTGTATTTTGGGTGTGTATCGCCTTGGTACATGTGTCCTAATCTGCTGGGGCTAGTTGGGGTATGACAAGCGTCGCCTCAAAAGGTGCGCACATTAAATGCATGACAAGACGGTTCAGTTACCATGTAAGCAGCTCAGTTACTCCCATGCTGGCCTCGCTGGATCTTGACCAGGCCAATGACAAGTTGACACGTGGCTGAAGTCAGACCCAGGCCACAGGGTCACCGCTCGGTCCATACCCGGGTGGATTGGCATGACCGGTCTCGTCCCGGGGAAGGTGCCGACCTCGTAATTAGACGGTACTATTGAAGCGGTCCTAATTTTCAAACCTCATCTGATGGGACATCACATCAACTTCGAAAATGGGGGGCAGCTGATATGTCCAGAAATATTCAGCCAAAGTCAGACCGCCACGTTGGCATTGAAGACCCCGAACTATCCGGAGTAGGCACTTGTGGCCCATCAATCCCGAGGTCGTCGACTATGACCGTTCGGGATGTTCCAACGGCTCGGGCGTATAGCGCAGCTGCTCTCCACGAGGTGCAGCTTGGTAACCAAGCTACTCCATGGTTTCCTAATCCGATCAGAAGACTATTGGGAAGAATAAGCATATACATGAGGACTCTTGCATCTATAAAAGAGCCCGCCTACCCTCTTTACGGTGGAGAGCATTCTAACCAAAAGAATAGCATATAATTCTCACTCATATGCATACACCCGGTCAGTTCTACTGGTAGTGCCGCCCAATTGTTGGCTCACCAAGCCCGCCGGTGATCTGCTAGTGAAGCGCACTGACGCAACCGTGGACGTAGGTCACCTCGTTAACGGGACCGAACCACATACAAGCTCTTGTGTTCCCATATCTCTCTTTGAATCTCTCTTACCAACTTTTGGCATCATCAGTAGATGAGATGTGTGTAACAAAATTACATTTAGAAGCATTGTGTAACTTAAATTTATATCCATGTGGTAAAATAAGTAAAACATTCATTTGGTATGTACATCTGCAGTTCCATACTGATAACAACTATTCTTTTTTTTAAGGATATAAGTGAATTATTTCTATGCCTTTAAGTATTGTCATACCCGTCCAGGAAAATCTAAATGTTTCAAAATACAAAATCAGTTTTTTTTTTTTTAGAATTATCAATCTTATTTGATAATTGTGAATGAAGTTGACAGTGAGTCAACATGGAGTGTCAATCGAGGACATGGGAACATGGAAAATTATGAGGCATTGTGTCACACCCCAACCTACCTCGGGCGAGTTAGAACACATGTAACAAGCCCACACATCAAAACACCCTTAAATTACTAAGAAAAGCATGGATTAGACCTCATTAGACGGCTCCGCTAACACAAAATAGCCCCAAGGGTAAAATGGTCATTAATAAAGTATAGCAATTTTATACCAAAAGATAGGTCTTTGAGTCCTAGTTCCAACGCAAAAAACGACGCACGAATTTGAATTTTCTAGAGAGAGTTATGCTTGTTTCCGTAAAAGCCGTTGGGCTAAACCTATACTAGCGGATCGATCCGCCCCAAATCCAGATCGATCCGGTTTTGGCAGATTCTCATTTTCTATACCTCTAAAAGCTCTGGATCGATCTGCACCAGATCTGGATCAATCCGATTTCTACAAATGTGTTTTTCTGCTGCTAAAAACATCAGATTTCAAGTTTAAAACACTTCTAAACTTTCCCAAACATTAAGGAAACATCCAAAATCATTCTCCAAACATTACCAAATGTTTCTAAACCTTAACACAATATCCCCAAACATAGATTGACAATCAAAACACACAAGCTAATCCTTAGGATCAAGAACTTACATCAAAATCCACATATTTAACCCAATACTTGCATAACTTCTCAACCAAAGAAAACTAAGTTCAATGACAACCCAAGTTGATAACACAAGCTTGCATCTTTCCCCACCTTTTAACTAAACATGATCATAATTCTTTCAAAACTTGACTAAACATATCAATCCCTTTAGATACATCCAAAACTATAACACCCGTAATTGTGTTATTTCTTTTGCATTTCATTGTCATGCATGATAATGTGATGTGGCATGTCTTTTGACACATGTTTGGGTGAGTTTTGACTCATAAGTTGATTTGGGTGTCTGTGTTAGAGAACCCTTTGAAACTGTGGTGATTGAGGATTTATTATTGTGGCGTCTCTCCGAGTGTGAGACGGTCACTGTGGAATACTTTAAATGTTTATCTGAAAATAAATGTTTACCTGTGTATTTCAATATCTGTATTATTTTCTGTTTTAGAATTTATATTTGTTGTTAGATTTAGTATCCTGGTAAGAACGAATTAACACACTATTAATTTGGTAGGCTAATTAGCAACTTCGAAAACGTCATGTAGAAATTCGCGTTTTAGCGACCAAACGAAACATAGTCGAAAACTTTTATAATTTTGAGATTTCACTTATAAAGCTACGAATAAGCTGAATAAAAAGTTTCAGAGACTGATTAGGAGTTTTGAAAACTCGTGGGGAGGTAAACGTAATTCCCGAGAGTTTTGCCTATATATAGATAGAGATGAGTGAGATATTTTACAAAGCTTACAACCTAAGTTTCCAAAAAGAGGCCAAGGGAGATTTTGTTGCTTCGAGCTTTGCGACGCCAAATGACGACCTTCCGTCAGTTTGTTTTTTTCCAAATTTCATATTCGAGCTTCTCGAGGTAAGAGCTTCGTTTTGATATATGTTAGGGCTTGTTTGGCCAAGTTTTCAGAAAAGTTATTTTCTAGAATTTTTCATAAAAGTTGATAAATAGAGTTTTGATCCATAGGAATTGTACTAGACGGACTTCTACATGTCCTTTGTACACGGGTTTTCTTTGAATCGAAGTTTAAGAGCGTAAATCGGAGGTGAGTGATTCAACTATGTTTTTGGAATGGTTTCTTGATATGTATTCATGTTATATTTGAATAGCATGTATTAATACTTAGAGATATCTTGTGTAGTTCATATTGGGCATTTATATTGATAAGTAGGCCCAATAGCACGATGAGATGTTTTAATTTCCGCGAGCATGGTGATGTGTATTTGAGCATGTTAAGTTGCTTATTTAGGTCAGAAAGAGCACGTGGTCACCGTGCCATTTTGTGGAGCCGATATTGGCATTAAGGTCGCACGAATGAAGAGAAGAATCGTGGGTCTTACCCTTTCGCGTGGACTTATTGGCGAGGAGTCGCGGATTGGGAGTATGGACGGGCACGTGAGTCTTCGGCGACTAGTATGAAATGTAGAGATGTGAATGCGAACATGTTTATCATTCATGTACATATGTTGATTTATTCACTAAGCATTAGCTTAAACAAATCGAATATGTGTGGTTATTCAAATAACCATTGCAGGTATAAATGCTGGTGAGGAATCGCAGAAGTGAGCACGTGGGTTGGGAGTTCTTTTAGAAGGCAACTTGAACGTTAATCTTGTAGTTTTGGGATAATAGGAATGTTGTAATAAGAATTCTTATGATTTTAGTTATGTTTAACTTGGTATGTTAGAACGAATCTAAAATGTTGTAATAGTTAGTAACATGTTGTAACTGTGCTTCGGAAGTATGTTAATACAATTAGGATTGTTTTTGGAGTACTTTTGGAAGTGTGTGTTTAATCCCCGTTTGAATTCAAAAGCTTTTAAACTTGAAAATGCTGCAGAATGTGCTGCTGCCAGGGGATCAGTCGACTGGTTTGTTGAACAGTCGACTGGAGCCTCCTTTTTAGCAACTCTCTAAATCGTTTAGTGGAGGATCAGTCGAGTGGGTCCCCGACACAATCGACTAGATCATGGTTTTCAGAACTGATATTTTGGCCAGGCTGGACTTCAGTCGACCGGACTTTATCAGTCGACTGAAATTTTCAAGCCCCAGTCGACTGGATGTAGAAAGCAGTCGACTGGATGGGTGGTTTAAAACCCAACTTTCTGCTGGACCAGGATCAGTCGTCTGGATCCGAGGATCAGTCGACTGGACAGATGGTTTTCAAAATGACTTATTTTATTCTGTTGCGTGTGTTCTTCAAACTAATTTTTTAGAACGTTAATGAATTGGTTTAGCCTCGGTGGCGTGCCACAGGCTCCGGTTCTGCTATTATGGAATCGGGCTGTGACATTTAGTGGTATCAGAGCATAAGCATAAGTTTAGAGCCTTGGGAACGAGTGACGTTATATATGCTGAGTGACGTTGAGTGGAGTGTGTAATTGTGAAGATAATTGTTATCATTGTAGAAATGCTTCATGTGTTAGCATTTTTTGATTGTGATGAACTATGCACATATATCTATATTATAGCATAGCATGCATGGTCGTTATGCATTGCACTCAACAGGGGAATATTTGAAACATTATGGCGGATCTGCCAAGAGAATTGTCACCGCATTCGCGGATGGACCAAATAGTGAATATGGTGGAAAATTTCATCCAAGCGGTAAGTGAAAGAGAACAGATGAACGTTCAGCCTCCACGGGCACTGCGACCTCAACACATAATCGTGGAACAGTTTCATAAGCGGAAACCGACCTTGTATTATGGACAAGTTGACATAGACTCGGCCGATCTTTGGATGATGGACATGGAAAGACATTTTCGTCAGGTAATATGTACCGATGAGGAGAAAATTTTATGCGCATCCAATACGTTGATGGGCAAAGCATTGGATTGGTGGAACAACGTACTTGAACAAGGGAAGCCGACCACGTGGGAAGCATTTAAAGAAGAATTCAACAAACGTTTCTTTCCGCAATCTGCTTATACTCAGAAACGCCAAGAGTTTGCAAGTCTGGTTCAGAGAGACATGACTGTGAGTGAGTATGTATCTCGTTACAATGCCTTGTTACGATTTGGGAAAACTACCGTTCCGACTAATTGGGATAAAGCTTGTAAGTTTGAAGAAGGACTTAGGGAGAATATCCGTGGCCATGTGGATATGTTACAACACCCGACCGTTTCTCTCGTTGAGGAAGCTGCTCGTATTGCTGAGAAAAGTGTCAACAGATATCGACAGGGACAACAAGGGAAGAGAGCAAATGACAGTCGGGGTAAGAGTCAAGGGAATGCGAAGAAACCGTTTACGCAAGGTTCGGGATCATATGTGAGTAGCCAAGGAGGGAGTACGTTCATGGGGGACTCGAGACCGTTGTGTCCAACATGTAACCTGCGACACAGAGGAACTTGTTACCAATTGAGCACATGTTACTTTTGCAAGCAGTTAGGACACATATCCCGCAATTGTCCTTTGAATGCAAACTCAACCACACTAAATACCTTTCCAAATATGAAGAGCTACAACCCAGAAACGAGAGGAAAATGTTTTGAGTGCGGACAACCGGGACACATAGTTAAGAACTGCCCGAGTAAGAGACAACCGGGAATGAGTACCGGGGCATCGAGTGTGCCAAGCGGATCAAGGGTAAAACCTCGAGTGGATAAAGATAAAGGAGTCGCGCAACAACAAGGACGATACTTCCAGCTCAGGCCGGGGAATACGGATGATACCGTCGTATCAGGTATTCTTCCTATTTGTTCGTATCATGCACGTATACTTATGGATTCTGGTTTAACGCATTCATTCGTATCACGTGATTTTGTTAAGTCAGAACCACTAGGATATGACTTGTGTGTATCATTGCCTAGTAGTGAACCGCTAGTTACTTCTTCGATATTCATGTCATGTGAGATCAAGATAGGTGATAAAGTCTTGAGCGTTGATTTGATTCCGTTGACGGTGAACTACTTTGATGTTATTTTGGGTATGGATTGGTTGTCGGTTAATCAAGCCAGAATCGATTGTAAACAGAAACGGGTTAGCTTCTATCCATCAGGGTGAGAAGAGTTTACTTTTCAGGGTAAGGGAGTGATCGTACCGCCGTACTTAATATCGGCGATTCAAGCAAGTAAGATGTTGAAGAAGGGTTGTTTGGGTTTCTTATGTTCAATTATCGACATGCGAGTTCTTGGACTACTAATAGAAGACATTTCAGTAGTTCGAGAATTTCCAGATGTTTTTCCCGATGAGTTACCCGACGTATTGATTGAAAGAGAACTTGAGTTCACAATAGAAATAGTACCAGGGTCACAACCAATATCTAAAGCGCCGTACCGAATGGCACCGATAGAGTTGAAAGAATTGAAGGTTCAGTTACAAGAACTACTTGAGAAGGTTTTATCCGACCTAGTGTTTCGCCGTGGGGAGCTCCAGTCTTGTTTGTGAAGAAGAAAGATGGAACAATGCGTATGTGCATCGACTACCGAGAGTTGAATAAGTTGACCGTCAAGAACAAGTATCCCTTGCCGCGAATAGATGACTTGTTTGATCAGTTACAAGGGGCTCAGGTATTTTCAAAGATCGACTTGAGATCCGGTTACCGTCAGTTGAAAGTCAAAGAGGAAGATGTTGAGAAGACAACTTTTAGGACTCGATCTGGTCATTTCGAATTTTTGGTTATGCCATTTGGAGTGACTAATGCACCAGCTGCTTTCATGGACTTGATGAACCGTGTTTTCAAAGATTATTTAGATGAGTTCGTTTATCGTGTTCATAGATGATATCCTAATCTACTCCAAAAGCGTTGAAGATCACGAGCATCATTTACGATTAGCTTTACAACGATTGCGTGAAAATAGATTATTCGACAAATTGAAGAAGTGTGAGTTTTGGTTGACCGAGATAGCTTTTCTTGGACATATAGTGTCGGCAAAGCGAATTTCTGTAGACCCTCAGAAGATAGAAGCAGTTACCAACTGGGTGAGACCAACGAATGTGACAGACATCAGAAGTTTCCTAGGATTAGCTGGGTATTATCGGAGATTTGTAAAAGACTTTTCGCATATAGCAATGCCGATGACACAGTTAATGAGGAAAGATATTGCTTTTGTATGGAGTCCAGAATGTGAAGAAAGTTTCCAAGAGTTGAAGGGTCGACTAGTGAAAGCACCAATATTAGCCGTTCCGTCAGGGACTGAAGGATTTATTATTTACAGTGATGCTTCATATGGAGGTTTAGGTTGCGTTCTTATGCAACGTGATAAAGTCATTACGTATGCATCGAGACAACTTAGAGCGCACGAGAAGAATTATCCAACCCATGATCTAGAATTGGCCGCTATGATTTTTGCATTGAAGATTTGGCTTCATTACCTATACAGGGAGAAATGTGAGATCTATACGGATCACAAGAGTTTGAAGTACTTATTTACACAACGAGATTTGAACATGAGGCAAAGGAGATGGTTAGAGTTGATGAAGGACTATGACTTGTCAATTCAGTATAATCCAGGCAAGGCGAATATCGTCCCCGATGCTCTTAGTCGCAAAGTACCAACCAACACCGCATCAGATTTGACTTCTCAGAAAGAACTGATACGAGATATGGAGAATTTGGAGCTTGAAGTGATACCGAGGATTGAAGGTGGATTGATGTCGACGATTGTGGTACAACCACTATTGATTCACGAGATCGCAGAGAAACAACTTCAAGATGTGGCTTTGAAGAAGATTTGTGATGAGATTCTGATGGGCAAACAACCGGGATTTACTTTTGAGAATGATGTTTTTAGATTGAGGGGTAGAATTTATGTGTCTAACGAGAAGGAGTTGAAACGGAACATTCTAGAGGAAGCACACAATATGAAGTATACCGTTCATCCAGGAAGCACCAAAATGTATAGAGATTTAAGACATGTTTATTGGTGGCCGGGAATGAAGAAAGAAATAGCACATTATGTTTCACGTTGTACTAGTTGTCAACAAGTAAAGGCCGAACGCCAAGTACCCTCAGGATTGTTACAACCGTTATCGATAGCCGAGTGGAAATGGGAGCACATAACAATGGATTTTGTTAGTGGGTTTCCGAGGTCGAAGAGATCGAACACTATTGTTTGGGTGATTGTTGATCGTTTGAAGAAGTCGTCGTACTTCCTACCAATCCAAACAACTAAGCCAATGACGTTAGCTAAGTTGTATATTCGCGAAATTATGAGACTACATGGTATCCCATTTTCTATCGTTTCGGATAGGGATAGTAGTTTTACATCGAAGTTTTGGAGAGCCTTGTAAGAAGCAATGGGTACCAAATTGCACTTTAGTACAACTTTTCATCCTCAGACTGATGGCCAATCAGAGAGAGTAATCCAGATTTTGGAAGACATGCTTCGGTTATGTGTACTTGATTTCTAGGGTGATTGGGAAGACCACCTGCCGTTAATTGAGTTCGCATATAACAACAGTTTTTAGTCGAGTATTGGAATGGCTCCTTATGAAGCTTTATATGGTCGTGTATGTCGTTCACCAATTAGTTGGACAGAGGTGGGAGAAAGAAAGATTGAAGGGCCGAAAATTGTACAAGAAACGACGGATAAGATAAAGGTAATTAGACAACGGTTACTGACAGCCCAGAGTAGGTATAAGAGTTATGCCGACAAGCTCAGACGGCCGTTGGAATTCGATGTAGGAGACTTGGTGTATTTGAAGGTGTCACCTTCAAAGGGAATAACCAGATTTGGTAGATACGGGAAACTCAACCCGAGGTATGTAGGACCTTTTGAGATTATTGGGAGAGTTGGACCCGTAGCTTATCGTTTCAAATTGCCGAGTGAGTATGCTCAAGTGCATAACGTGTTTCACGTGTCATTGTTACGTAAACACTTAGTGGAGGATAGAGATCAAGTTATGACTCCGATATTGAATGAGATTAAGAGTAATTTGAAATATGTTGCGTATTCAGTAGAGATCTTAGATCGGAAGGATCAAGTCTTACGGAACAAAGTAATATCGAAAGTGAAAGTGTTATGGCGTAGCCAAACTACGGAAGAGATGACGTGGGAAATAGAAGATGATATGCATACTCAGTATCCGCACCTTTTTTGAGACATGAGGTATAAGTTTGGGGACAAACTTCTTTTAAGGGAGAGAGTATTATAACACCCGTAATTGTGTTATTTCTTTTGCATTTCATTGTCATGCATGATAATGTGATGTGGCGTGTCTTTTGACACATGTTTGGGTGAGTTTTGACTCACGAGTTGATTTGGGTGTCTGTATTAGAGAACCCTTTGAAACTGTGGTGATTGAGGATTTGTTGTTGTGACGTCTCTCCGAGTGTGAGACGGTCACTGTGGAATACTTTAAATGTTTATCTGAAAATAAATGTTTACCTGTGTATTTCCATATCTGTATTATTTTCTGTTTAAGAATTTATATCTGTTGTTAGATTTAGTATCCTGGTGAGAACGAATTAACACGCTATTAATTTGGTAGGCTAATTAGCAACTTCGGAAACGTCATGTAGAAATTCGCGTTTTAGCGACCAAACGAAACTTAGTCGAAACTTTTATAATTTTGAGATTTCACTTATAAAGTTACGAATAAGCTGTATAGAAAGTTTCAGAGACTGATTAGGAGTTTTGAAAACTCGTGGGGAGGTAAACGTATTTCCTGAGAGTTTTGCCTATATATAGATAGAGATGAGTGAGATATTTTACAAAGCTTACAACCTAAGTTTCCAAAAAGAGGCCAAGGGAGATTTTGTTGCTTCGAGCTTTGCGACGCCAAACGACGACCTTTCGTCAGTTTGTTTTCTCCCAAATTTCATATTCGAGCTTCTCGAGGTAAGAGCTTCGTTTTGATATATGTTAGGGCTTGTTTGGCCAAGTTTTCGGAAAAATTATTTTCTAGAATTTTTCATAAAAGTTGATAAATGGAATTTTGATCCATAGGAATTGTACTAGACGAACTTCTACACGTTCTTTGTACACGGGTTTTCTTTGAATCGAAGTTTAAGAGCGTAAATCGGAGGTGAGTGATTCAACTATATTTTTGGAATGGTTTCTTGATATGTACTCATGTTATGTTTGAATCGCATGTATTAATACTTAGAGATATCTTGTGTAGTTCATATTGGGCATTTATATTGATAAGTAGGCCCAATAGCACGATGAAATGTTTTGATTTCCGCGAGCATGGTGATGTGTATTTGAGCATGTTAAGTTGCTTATTTGGGTCAGAAGGAGCACGTGGTCACCGTGCCATTTTGTGGAGCTGATATTGGTATTAAGGTCGCACGATTGAAGAGAAGAATCGTGGGTCTTACCCTTTCGCATGGGACTTATTGGCGAGGAGTCGCGGATTGGGAGTATAGACGGGCACGTGAGTCTCCGGCGACTAGTATGAAATGTAGAGATGTGAATGCGAACATGTTTATCATTCATGTACATATGTTGATTTATTCACTAAGCATTAGCTTAAACAAATCGAATATGTGTGGTTATTCAAATAACCATTGCAGGTATAAATGTTGGCGAGGAATCGCAGAAGTGAGCACGTAGGTTGGGAGTTCTTTTAGAAGGCAACTTGAACGTTAATCTTGTAGTTTTGGGACAATAGGAATATTGTAATAAGAATTCTTATGGTTTTAGTTATGTTTAACTTGGTATGTTAGAACGAATCTAAAATGTTGTAATAGTTAGTAACATGTTGTAACTGTGCTTCGGAAGTATGTTAATACAGTTAGGATTGTTTTTGGAGTACTTTTGGAAGTGTGTGTTTAATCCCCGTTTGAATTCAAAAGCTTTTAAACTTGAAAATGCTGCAGAATGTGCTGCTGCCAGGGGATCAGTCGACTGGTTTGTTGAACAGTCGACTGGAGCCTCCTTTTTAGCAACTCTCTGCATCGTTTAGTGGAGGATCAGTCGACTGGGTCCCCGACACAGTCGACTGGATCATGGTTTTCAGAACTGATATTTTGGCCAGGCTGGACTTCAGTCGACCGGACTTTATCAGTCGACTAAAATTTTCAAGCCCCAGTCGACTGGATGTAGAAAGCAGTCGACTGGATAGGTGGTTTAAAACCCAACTTTCTGCTGGACCAGGATCAGTCGACTGGATCCGAGGATCAGTCGACTGGATGGATGGTTTTCAAAATGACTTGTTTTATTTAGCTGCGTGTGTTCTTCAAACTAATTTTTGAGAACGTTAATGAATTGGTTTAGCCTCGGTGGCGTGTCACAGGCTCCGGCTCCGCTATTGTGGGACTGGGCTGTGACAAAAACCATTTGGGAAACACTCCCAAGTGTCTCAAAACTTTACCTAAGCATCATAAGAGTTTTCCAAACTATTTCCAAACATTATTAAAGTAGTTTAAACATGCATAATCCATAGAATTCCAACTAGAAACCTTAATTTACATTCAAGTTCATATTCTTGAAACATATACATAAACATTGATCCATAAGGAGAAACCAAGTTAGTTTTCAACCAAAGCTTGCCCAACTTGCTCAAGTCTCTCCCAACCACACCCAACTTGTGACTTGCAAGTGCAACTCACATCTTACAACATAATTTATAATCACTTAAATTTAACATACTACAAGTCACCCAAATATACATTGTTCAAGTTTTTCCCAAAATAGAAGTTATATTTCACACAAAAACCATCTAAGCATAGAATCAAGTTTGCAACTCCTAAAACTTAACCCGTCACATGACTCACTTCCTCTCCTCGTCTCGTTTGGTACCGGCGATGGTTATTTAATAACCATAATAGAAAATATATTTCGTTTAAGCTTTCGCTTAGTGAAAGAGCTAATCATACCATTGGAATGTAAAGTATATAAATGCAACAATCATCAAAACAACAACGTAAGGATCTCCGGAAAGTGAAGTCATTCCAGTCACCACCCCCGGGTCCTTCTCACCCCAGATCTTTCTCATGTTTAGACGCATATAGCGCATCATACACTCTCTTGTGACCTCGAAGGCGTCACCAACATTTCATTGTGGTCATCACCACGTCATACTCATTGAGGACTTACTATCCCTTACATATGGGACCTATAAATGGTGACCACTACTTGACTGCCCTTTGACCACATAGGCATTTAAACAACTTAACATATAAGCACAACAAATTCGCATATTTGACATGCTTTTTACCCAAATTCATCAAAATACATATACATAAGCAAGAATTTAACAACTACTAGCAACAATTACCATATGAACATTACTAAATATTCAATTTTGGAATTAGAACACTCACCTCCTCGATTTACTAGTGATTAAGCTCCTAGAATCCAATTTAAGCTAGATTCAACCCAACTCTTGCTCTAGGATCAATCCTACATAAGTTTGGTACCAAGAACATCGTTTATCAAAAATGGTTGCCGTAAAAACGTTGCCGAAAATGAAAATAAAGAGCATGCATGTGATCCTCTTACCTCCACGAGTCCAAAAGTGGTCTCAGATCGTAAATCCGACGCCGGACGGCGAAGAAATGGCAAGAAACGTCGCGTGGATTTCCGTCGCCGACTCGAGAGCTCACGTTCTCTCCAATCTTGTGACTTTCCAGCTGTGTTTTGTGTCTTGGAGACACATATCAACACATGCACATGTGCTGTATCATGTTTTCATTAATTATGTTTACCTCCCCTGACTTTCTTTAGGTTTTATTATGAAACCCCCATGTTATTTACGTTAACTACCCATCTTTTCAAAAAGGATTTAATCTAAGTCCCGCGTGGGTCCCAAACATGGTCCCATATAATTTATGAGGTTGCTATTAAACATACCAATTATGAATTTTATTCAAATACGCCCTCACATGGGTACCCAAATTAGTCCCTTTAAGCTATCATAAGACATAATAAAATCTTTAAACATTAAATCAAGTATTTATGTAAGCATATAATGACATCTAAATGCAAATTATTTTAATTAGACCCTCATTGGGCCCCACTTTTATACCAGTCCCGCCTTTCACAGAACTTTCATCTCTGTCCGCATTTGAACACCTTTTCACATGTGGGTTCATAACACCACCTTATATCATCTCATGCATTAATTATCTTTAATTAACACATATTAATACCAAATTAATCTTCTTTTCTAGGTACGGGTGTTATACATCGTATTGATTAAATGATATTTATATGATTTAAATGTTATTTGTTTTATCTGATAAATATAAATAGTAAATTACCTGTGTAGTATAATTTCTGATAGTTTCAATCTTATTTAAGATCATTTTGATTGTTTTAGAGATAACCAATGTGATATGTTGCATAAAAGGTAGGTTATCTAGAAATTCTGCGAAAATAGTTTTTGGGACGTAATTACGGACCAAATGGAACTTAGACGAAAACTTTTGTGAGTTATAGATTTTCACACGTGAATCAATAAATTAGACGTTTCGAGAGATAATTGGAATATTAGAGAACTCGTGGGGAGGCAAACGTAATTCCCGAGAGTTGTGTCTATAAATAGTGAAGGTGAGATATTTTCATAAAATATCTCAAAACCAAAAAGTTGGAGCTTAGGAGATTTGGGAGATTTGGAAGCTTCGACTTCCCGACGACAAACTTTTGCTCATTTGTTTTCTTAAAAAATTCATGTTTTGATTGCTCGAGGTAAGAGCTACATTTTGATACCTCTTAGGCCACGTTTGAATTTTTTTTAAAAATTCCTAATTCTAAAATTTGGGAAAAACGTGTATATACTTGTAGGAATCACTTGAGATCAGAGATTTGGTGTAGAATTAGTCTCCTAATACTTTTACTGAAATCTTAAGACCGTAGCTTAAGGTATGAATTCTAGACTTATGATTTATAGGAAATTTACATGTTTTAAATATTCGATTTGATATTTTGGATCCGGGCGAAATTCATATTTTAACTAGGCTTGTTAATTATACATGTGAAAATGCAATAAAAGCATGTATATGTGATTATATGAGCATGTTATGTGTCTATGTGGGTTGAAGGGGGGTTTGGTGCAAATTCATTCGGGGTAAGCTCCTCGATGTTTGAAAATTTTGTAGCGACGGCTACTCTACATGGTTTGGGAGAAGGCCCAACCAGTGCACTGGATGAGTGGCTAGGAAAAGGTCTATCACAACATCAATTCCATTTACCGGATCAATGCGTACCACTCTCCCTAAAGACTATTTTGATGTGTTTTGATACTATAAAGCATGAATTGTCATATAAGCATATGTTTAGAATTATGCACTCAGCATATAGCTGAGCAGTGGAGCTTTACTCCATTGCAAGTGATAAGAAGAAAGGAAAAGAAGGGAGAAGAGTAAGGTCGATGAGATGACGAGACTGTCCTTGTAAATGTTTTTAGTTTCTATTTCCATGTTATAATAATGAATTTCCGAGTAACTAGAACCATGTTTTGCTTTAACTTGAAAACCCAGGAATGGATTCATTGTATTGTAATCGGTAGTAAAACTTTTGTAATCATGTTTTCGATTATGTTATAGTACAGTTAGGATCTCTATGATTGGAATTTGGTAAATATGGTTAACCCCTAAATGAGATTGAACAACCTCGGAATTGGAATTCTACAGAATGTGCATTACTTGGAAAAATAGTCGACTCCCTTTTAGTTTTAAGGAAACCAGTCGACTGGAAACTGCACCTAAAAATAGACTTTCTGCTGGATCTCGTCCAGTTGACTAGACGGGTACCAGTCGACTAAAAATCAGACCTCACAGTTGATTGGGTCCCCGATACAGTTGACTGGTTTGGGCTGTTGAGTTGTATGCTTTCTGTAATTGACCCCACAGTCGACTGTACCCCCGACATAGTCAACTGGATTGCTGCTTTCAAAACCGATTGCTTCTTTATGCATTTTTGAAGGGAAAAACATTTTACAACTCTTTTTTTTTTTAATGAAATATTAAGTCTCTGTGAGTTGAATTATCACTGTTCTACTTAAGCTTATTTTGCTGCTGTGACTTGACTTGAAATTGGATGAGCCTTGGTGGCATACTACGTGTCCTATTTCCGCGCGTAGCAGGATGGGTCGTGACAAGTATTTTGAGTATAAGATTTGAATAGTTTTGCTTCAATTTGATAAAAGATTTGAGTAAAAGTGAATTTGGTGTGGATTTGGTTCTAGGATTACTAAGCAAAAATGTATTCATATTTGTATGAGTTAATTTAATCTCCATATATTCAAATATATTCAAAGTTCGGGAAAGGGGAAAGGCCACAGTAAGTGTAAAATAAAAAACCCACAATATATTAATCTTAAATTTCAGGACAAAAGTTGACCAAATGTAAATATTACAGACCAATACGTAATTAACCATTATTATTGACTTTTTGTTGGTGCGAATAGTAAATATACAACAGTTGACATAAATGTAATTATACATATTACAATATATAAATCCTAAATTTGAGAAAATAAATTGACCAGAATGTAAACATCAGTGATCAATTCGTAAATAGCCACTTTTTAAATTTTTTTGAAGTGAATAATAAATATTCCAAAATTTATTGACCTAAATGTAATTGGACATAATATTGTTGATTGAAACCTCATTATTATATTAAATAAAATTTCAAAAGCTGATCCGAATGTAATAATATTATGAAATGACATAATTACCCTCACACAAATCAATATATTAATATGATGAGAATCATGATGTATGCGTAATTAAAGTATAGTAAAGGGGTATTATGGTTTTGAGAAGATACAGAAGGGCAGTATGGTATTTAACTAACTCAGGTTTGAGGTGCTGCATTCTTATATTATAAGGGTTTTGATATATGAACTATGAAGAGGCAGACAAGTGGTTTCAAAGGCTTAATTACAAAACATACCTTTGAAGTACTGTCTTATTTTAGTCCTTGTAGTTTCAATTGTATCAAGAGTAATTCGTTGGGCACAAGCTTTCCACAACTTTTGCTCACAATTTCACTATCTCTCTATCTCTCTCCACATGGGTCCCATAGTGTCAGTAGCCTCTTGTGTCAATGTGGTCGTTGAAGTTTTTAAATGAAAGTAATGTAGTTCAAATGTCCAATTCTCTGGGAAAAATTGACAAAATTTAGTCACATGCTCTGCACTGTCACACTTTTTAGGGGGGGGGAAATGGAACACCATCAGTCTCCCTACTCGCTTATCAGCGTAATTGTGCATAGCAAGGGATAAATTTCATCAATATTTCTGGTAGAATGGGATGATTGGACCATATTGCTTCTATTTAAAAACTTCAAGGATCAAATTGATGCAATTGACATTACAGGAACTAAAATGAGAGAGGGAACAACTCTAGGAGTATATTTTGTATTTGAGCATGTTTGGGAGAAATGAGAAAGGTTATTGTCAAGGAAACTTGTGTGTGGACAAGGAAAGTTTTCTTAACGACACCGTATCACACAGGTATTGCTTAGTGCAACTTTCTCACCACTACTACCACCATTTTGACATGTGTCTCATTCATGTCTCATTCAGCAATTGTATTGGTAAAATAAGAATAAAATAGGGATGGAATAAAACACGTGTCAAAATGGTTATAGTAGGAGAACAAAAATGCACTCGGCATTGTGATGCCCTATCTATGAACCAACCTTTTTTTTTTCTTTCCGGTAATATTGTTATACTTCCAAAATTTGAATCGTAAATTTAGCTCTAAATATTTTGTTAGTTTTACTACATGTAAAAGCATGTGGTATTACCGATTACTATCACAACATATGGTACAACTATTAAGCTATTTGGGAAGCATAGCATTATTTTTTATTTTTTCGGTAAATTACAATGACTTGTTTTAAGGTAAGGTCATAGTACAGGGGGTTCCCTCGTAATTTGCATATTAACACAGTCATCCTTTGAGGTTTGCAGTTGTAACACTTCTCCCTTCTGTTAGTATTTCCACCACAAATAATCCTATATTGAAAATGTCAAAGGACTAATGGTCATTAAAATGATGTGGCAAATAGCCCACATAATGGTGTTTGAATACAAATGCACAAATGTAACAGTAATGGTCGTAGTGGAAGTTACTTTTTCCATTCAACACCTAGTCACGTGAGATGTAGCATGAAATGGGTAAATGGGAGGAAAACTACTTTAGTAATCTGCCATGTGGACTGCAGTGGTTACAAAGGTGGTTTCTAAGAACATGAAAGCAAGACATAGTGAAAGAAGGGGTCATCAGGCTAGAAGGAAAGCCTTCTTTCTGGAGCAGGGAAAGAAGTTCTTATAAAATCGGTTATCCAAGCAATTCCTTCGTACATTATGTCTGTTTTTAAGATCCCCAAATCTTTATGTAACTGTCTGACTTCTAAAGTGGCTCAATTTTGGTGGGGCAAAGGAAACGGGAACCGAGGGATTCATTGGAAGAATTGGAAATTAATTACCATGAAGAAACTTGATGGAGGCCTGGAATTCAGAGATTTTGAGCCTATGAATGATACTTCGCTAGCAAAACAAGCTTGGAGGCTTGCTCATAATCAATCTACTTTTTGGGGGCATATTCTCAAATCTAGATACTTCCCCTCTGTTGATTTTTGGGCAGCGGTCTTGGGAGTCACCCGTCTTGGTGCTGGCGGAGTTTATGATTAGGAGGAATCTCCTTAGAAAATGGATCTTCTCATATTGGTAATGGAGCCTCCACGAACATCTAGGAAGACAAATGGGTTCCAAAACAACAAAATCTTGCTCACTTTTACAATCCATCTTTCTCTTTGGTTGCAGATCTGATCAATGATTCCAATTCTTCTTGGAATTTGGATGTCATCAATCATCTCTTCCCGCCTACTGTTGCTAGGTCCATTTCATCTATTCTTCTCCCCATTGTTTCCGAGAAATGATAGATTAATCCGGCAGTTAAACAACTCGGGTTCGTATACTGTTAAGAGTGGCAAAAAATGGTTAGAAACTCTGCAACCCTTCCCATCCCTTCTATGGGTAACTCTTCATTTGTCCCTCCATATTCTTTATGGAAAAATCTCTGGCATATTAAGGCCTCTCCTCAGGTTCTCCTTTTCCTTTGGAAGGCTTGTTCTAATGCCCTCCCTACCAAAGAAGGCTTATTCAAGAAGAAACTCAGTAGATCCCCAGTTTGCCCAATCTGCAATGAGTATTCTGAAACGGTAGAACATCTTGTTCTTTTATGCTCTTGGACAAGACCTGTTTGGTTCGGTTCCCCATTGCAACTTGCCTCCATTGGCCCTTCGGGGCAGAGAATGGACTCTTGGCTGGATGACACCATTCGAAAGCTCAAGAAGCTTGATGAGGGGGGCTGACCTTCTTCTCTTTAATATTGCTTTTACTTGTTGGTTCATCTGGAAGGGTAGAAATGAGATGATTTTTGATAAGTGTCAGGTTTGCCTTGTTTCTACAATCATCAAGGCCTCTAATACTGCTTTGAAGTATATCAAAGCTCAAGAACCCTCTCATATTGGTCCCATTAAACATGCTTTTCAATCATCTTGGACAGCACCTCCTTTGGGATATGTGAAAATCAACTCTGATGCATCCTTCCACCAATCCACAGGAGCTGCTGCTTTTGGTGTGATTTGTACGGACCATGAAGGGCATGTTCTGAATGGGTTTCTGTCTTCTCCAAAGTGCTCTTCCCCTCTCCAAGCGGAGGCTCTGGCAATGAAGGAAGCCTCTCTTCTTGCGGTTCATCTTCTGTGCAACTCTGTTATCTTTGAAAGTGACAACCAGAAGCTGATCCAGAGCATGAATAATGCTCCGCCTTATGTCCCTTGAGAAATTTACCATATTTGCGAAGACATTGGTCGTATTGTTTCTATCTTTGCCTTTGAAAGATTTCTGCTTCGTTAAAAGAAGAGGAAATTTAGCGGCTGATTGGATTGCTTCAGCATGGTTCAAAGGCTCTCTTGAGAATTCTTGGTTTTCTGTTCTCCCCCCGAGCCTGTTGGCCATTCTTCTGAGAGACTCCCAGCCTTTGGCATTGGCTAATTTTCTTTTGCCTTCCTTGTTTTTGCTTCCTTTTTGTTCCCCTTTGTCTTTGACCAAAAAAAGAAAAAGAAAAAAGAAGGGGTCATCATCAACAATCATCAATAACATGCCTTTGGCATTTTTATATTTATTTTCCTTTCCTGTTGTAGGTGTAAGATTAAGATGTAAGTACAACATTTGTAAAAGAAGGCGTGGTATCTCCTTCTTAATTTAGTTTGTACTCAGATTGAAGGCACGTTATCCACTTCAATCTCATTTGTAACTTCTCAAATTGGAGGCATGCTTTATCACTCCAAATTTATAATCACAAGAAGGCGCGTGTTTCCCTTCTTAGCACTGAATTGGAGGCGTGATTTTCACTCCAATCTTGTGTATCTTTTGATATGTTTGATGAAAATTTTGTCTTTCGGGGCATTTGTTCGTTTAGTGAGATTTCTAATACATTACAAGTCTTTAATTTTGTCAAAGCACCGAGAACCCAAAAGAAAAGTATTGTTCCTCTGATTTCTAACTCGCCTGATCTGTTCATTTCAAATATTAGAGGAGGCTTGTTGGCAAAATTCATTTTCTTGGCACACCGGCGCATTGAGAAACATTTCTTTCATACATTTAGTCAGCAATCAATTGCCCGTTAGTGAAGCATTCTTAAGCCAAACATGGATTTTTAAATACCTAAAAATCAACTACACAATTAATGACTACTTAAAACTGGTTCAGCTCGAATATGTATGAACCAAAGCTAATAGAATTTAGAATAGGTAAATGGTTAAAAATGTCATGTGACATGGTTCGTATTGATTGATGTAAATGTTTTCTACGCTACTAACAATCACTAACAATCACAAGCACAACAAACGACTTGCAATTGCATCTAATGGTTCAAACCACGTTACCTATTGTTATTTTTATCGGAGTAAAATAAGAGGCAAATACCGGACACGTGCACCGACTCCACAACACACATACCAAAGAGAGGGAAGTTAGCAGTAGGATCTGAACCCACGCCAAGTTGAATATTGTCCATCTTAAAATACATCCCTCTAACTAGCTTACACGACCCCTGAAGGGTTTCGAACCCCTGGCCTCCTTTAGGGAGCCCAAATGCCCTGGCCAAATTCCTCGTATTTGGTTCCCAAACAAGCGCCATGTTAGATCCAACATGTTTCAAAACAAGGGTTTGAGTGGCCCCATTTCGAAACGTCAAGGGTTATCAGTGGATTTTCTCATTTTCAGAATCACTTCAAGGCAGATACAACTGATTTTTTGTCCAAACAAGCCCCTATAAATGCAAAATAATATCGCAAAAACTACATGAATCAAGTTAGGTATTCCCATAGGGATGAACTTGAGATCACTGAGTTTGATCTTTGCAGCGCAAATGTAACCATTCAGAATCCCTTTGATAAGGTTGCAGTTTTCAGTTTTCTAATTTTGTATTTATTTTTTCAAAAACAAAAAAGGTTAAACTAGTTTCTGTCTACAGAATTTAAAAAACTAAAAAATGAAAACGTTACCATATTTTAGTATCAATTGAGAATAATCAGAAACGCAATCAACCAAATAACCAATCTTCATGATCTTACCAACAAAAACATAGGGTTCCTAAATAACCAATAAATAGTTCTTGAGATTGTTTATTTTACAGCAATTAAACAACTCTATCAGACCCGTCAACTGAAACGCTACGCGTAAGGGATTCAACAGTTTTACAAATGCGACACTACAGAGTATAAGAATGACGATCTTAGCAGCAGTGGGCCAATTTGCTGGAACAAAACTACAAGCCTCGCTACATTTTGAGCTAGCGACAAGATTTCGTTGCTGCCAACCATTTAGTTCCACGGGCGGCCACCACCGTAGCTCCGCCCACGATCTCGGAAACCTCCATGACCTAATTGATAGACATTCAAATAGTTAGTGCCACACACGCACACACATACACAAACCAAAAGGGTGTTTGGCATAGCTTCTGTTCAGCGATTCAATCAAAAGCTTACCAAGGTAGCTTCTGGTCAATCGCAAACTCTGCGATTGACTCACATTTTTTTGCGATAAACAATTCAATTTTAACTTTTGGAGTTTCATAATCACTTTTGAAGTCCAAAAGTTTTTGCCAAACTCCCTCCACAACACACACACACATAACAATATAAAAATACATGCCTTCAATGAAACACACAGAGAACATGTTAGGAATCAAATTCTCAAATGATTGCAATGTTCTTGATCTTACGAAGCGGGCAACAACTTCCCAAAGTTTGTGCTATATTCGATAGGAGGGATGGAAGAGACACCTAAGGAAAGGAAGGTAGCCTTTCCTCCTTTTTTTAAGTTCAATAAGAAGGAAGTGAGGAAGGAAAAATAGAATATTTCATACCCTAACATTGAAAAGATATCATTTTCTTTGAAGGGCAAAAGAGTCAAAAGAGCAGGGAAACTTTTTGTCTCCACCCACTTTTGGACGAATTGGAATTTATGTGCCGGTCTCTCTTCCCTCCACCCCACTCCTTATATTGAAAAGATATCATTTCCTTTGAAGGGCCAAAAAGTCAAAAGAGTAGGGGAAGCTTTATGTCTCTCCTAACTCACCCACTTTTGGTCGAATTGGAATTTGTTGGCGGGTCACTTCCCTCCATCCCCATCTTTCCTTCCCCTGATCTCTAATACCAGACATATTGTCAATGTGCTTTCAGATGTTCCAATAAATGTACAATTCCCTCAGATTTGCAGAATTAGTGAAGTTGTAGAGAAGACAGTGGAAAAAAAAACCTTTTCCCTATGTTGGTTATCATCCTTGTAGGTCAAAAATAAATAGCAACAGTTTCATGTTTTACACACCCATCACCAGGAACGGTGAGGACACTTATCTTCTTTACCCCTTAAAAATTGTCAACCAGGACCTTTAATCAATTTCTATGGGACACGCAAATGCCCCCAACTGTATGTATAAAGTCCCAGGGATATAAATGGAATGTCACTAATTCAACATCATTCGGAAATACCAGCCATATCAATAAGTGAAAGAAATTCAAACAGAGGTACTTCCACATCATAATGGTACATATGTACATATATAGATAATATATATATATATATAGAGAGAGAGAGAGAGGCTCGGTCAACTAACCTGATGGAGGAGGAGGGGCGCCACGGCCCATTGATGCCAGTTCAGGACTAACCTTCTGTCCAGCTTCCTCAAGGATTGCAATAAGTTCTTTTGCAAATCTTGCATTTGCAGCTGTGAAGTAAGTATAAGCTGTCCCCTTAGCCCCAGCCCTTCCTGTTCGACCAATGCGGTGAACATAATCCTCAAGAGATCCCGGGAAGTCATAGTTGATCACATATTTCACATCCTTCACATCTGAAACAAGACAATAACAAATTAGAAGAACATTTAAAGTGAAATTAAAGTTCAAAACCCCTACATTCCCTTGAAACACCAATTACAAGACATCTCATTTAAAACCTATTTCGATTCTTCAGTCTGATCCAGTTATTGAGACAATTGAAAGGGCGTTTCCTTGTTTTGGGATCCTTTATAGTGTTCTAAAAATCGGCCTAGGCGGTGCCCCGCCGCTGGATTTTCTCTTAGGCGTTTAGAAAATCACCCAACATGTTAGGCGGGGGTCTAGGCGAGATTAGGCGGGATTTGGCGGGTCTAGGCGGGCTGGTGTGAGATTGTAATTTTGTTAAAATGAAAAGGGGTTACTCTCACGGTTACGTCTAACATTAGTGTATATATATACACTTAATGTTTAAGTTAATTATTAATAGATCCCTAATAGTTTTTCAAATATTAAAAACTCTTCTCATATTGTATTTCCAAAAAAAACACCACAAAACCTTTATATAGATCTATTATTTGGACCCCAAATGTATAATTATTCTTAAATAACACCACATAACTGGTATATATATATATATTATATAATTAATTTTATTGAAAAAAAAAATCCGCCTAGACCCCTAGGTGCTAGCCGCTAGGCCCCCCCTCAGCCGCCCAACTAGCACCTAGCGATTTTAGAAAATTGGTTTAGACATTACTTTGGTGGTCCTTAATACTTTCAAAACGGCAGTAACCCCAAGGGGATCTTTGGGAAGGCACGGTGGTTCATAAGTGAACTGATTCTATTCATCTGAGTGCTTGCTGAATGTCCATTTCCTGCACAGCAGTCCGTGCCCAGTGTAATATCACACTTAAAACTGGTACTTTACCAATTCAACAAAACCTTGATTCTAGAAGTGAGATTGGAACTGAACCAGATACTAATGTAAGCATTCCCAAACAGGTACTAAGAATCCTACGTTTCTTTCTTCTACGTTTTTTGATAGGTAATATGTATTGAATTGAAAAAGTTCCTAAGGGGGTGCACCCATCACCACGTTTCTTAATGAATATGAATAGTTTTTGTAATACCTGTAATTTCTTTTATTTTAAATTTCTAATTTTTGGACTGTAATTATAAACTGCAGTTTCTAATCTCGGTGTCGTTAGCTTTATCATAGTAGTAGTTTAAATTATAGATTTAATATTAATTCGTTCTTTCCCGGACTGGGTTAACACGCGAACCCGTAATAATACCTGTGTTTGCACGAAATTCTATGCACGCACGCTTAACGAGACATGTCGCATCAATCACATCGGTCACATCCCCTAGTCATATCCCCCAATTTTGGGAAGCAAGTAACCACCCATGCCTCCCTTACACCCCTAACCACCTTCACCACCCCAACACTCCACCCCCCTCACCTCCCTAACCAAACCCCTTACACCCTTGAGTGTACATGTGCATGTGTGTATAGTATGTAGTGTGTGTAGTGTGTGTAGTGTGTGTGAGTGGCTGTGAGGTGTGTGCTTAAGTGCATGTGAGTGTATGATGTGTCCTTGTGTGCGTGTGTGAGTGGTATTGCGTAGTGAGGAAGTGACAGTGGTGGTAAGGTGTGTTGAGTGTCGAGTGTTGAGTGTATGAGTGTATATAAGGTATATGTGTTGTGTGCATTTGTGTACATGGTGTGTGTGTGTGTCGTGTGAGGCAGTGAAGTGGTGAGTTGAGTGTTGTGGGCATAAGTAAGTCATATATGTATGTGTGTGTATATGTCATATACATATATTGAGAAACCTAAACCCTCCCCTCTATAAATACCACACTTCCCTCTCCCAAATTTCTTTGACACCCAAGAGAGTTAGTCATAAGTGAGAGGAGAAGGAGGAGAGGAAAGGAAAAGAAAGCTTACCACCCCGACCGCCTTGAGCCACACTACGACTCCGACCCCGACCCTACGGTGAGTTCCTAACTCACTCGGTATACTAGAAGAATGCCCGTATTATTTTCCGTTTATTATTATCTTTTGAGAATATTGTGCTTATCATGTGGTGTCCCTAACCCAAGCCCGTATTTTGATTACCGTTAAAATAATTATTGTTATTATTAATTATTATTATTACTATTATTATTATTTCCTGCTTATTATTATAGTCCAGTTAAACTCATGTTTAAATTGTTTAATATATTGTACCAAATTAATGTTCATGTTATATCATAACTATTATTATTATTATTAATTATTGTGGTTAAATTCCATGTAAACATGTTGTACCCTGACCAGATTAATATCCATGTTACTATTCCGTGAATAATAATAATATTATTATTATTAGTAGTATCATTATCTTTATTATTATTATTGTTATTATTATAAACATCATGCTTTAATATGTTGTACTTTGAACATATTAATGTCCGTATTATCATTTCCGTTAATAATGTTGTTATTATTATCATTATTATTATTTATTTATTCCAAGTTTAGCCTTATGTTAATATGTTGTCCCCCGAACACATTATTTCGTTAATAATAATAATTATTATTACTTCGATTTATTATAATTATCAGTTTGATTAACACCATGCTTTAACGTGTTGTACTACGAGCTTACGGCTCGTACTATATTTCAAGAATAGCACCTGTTTAATTAACTTGTACCTCGTGCATATCACATGATACACCTCACATAGGAGTCGGTGTCGTAGCGTCAAGTCGACGTGTACGTGTATAAAGTCGGACGGTCGAGGAGACCTAGTCCGTATGCATTTGGAAATATGTGTAGTCGACCGCGGAGGTCTTAAAGTTGAGATGTAGTGAGTCGGTACTGTCAAATGGAATTACAGGATCGCATGTCGACGATGATTGCTACTATGGCCATGGAGAGGCAAACACGATAGCAAAGTAACCATGTTGATAAGCACAAATCAGGAAATGAATAAACAAGGTTAGCTTGTAAGGCGAGATTACTACTGCGGTCGCGACGACCAATGATAGTAAAGTAACCGTTTCGTAAATCGGCGATGATATTCATAAGGCAAGGTCCCGGAAACCTAGAGTATTTGGTTAGTTTGTAAAGCGAGATTACTACTGTGGCCACGGAGAAGCAAACAACGATAGTAAAGTAACCATAGCCCGACCCACGGGGCGAGTCACTCTAAGCCAACGGCGTTACACTGGTAATGTAACAAGGTCAAGTGAGTCAGGTGTTAAGTCGAGTGAAGTCGAGTATATCGATGATGCATAGTTCACGCACGGTCTCATGATAATTCATTCAACAGTCACAAATATTCGCTATGTACTTTCGGATACCTATTTTTATTAGGAGTGTTCGGTTAGGATGCTCACTTAGCTTTTATTAAAGCTAACGTCATACTACGCCCTGGACATTCCCACGTCTAGTCTTCACAGGATATGACTACCCGGAGGAGCACTACCCAGAAGAAGCCTACGAGGAGGAAGCCTTCGAAAGGGAAGCCTACAACGATGAAGGTTGCGGCTATGCCAGTTAGAGGCACGACTTCAAGGTTGAAGACTTAGTCGTCCTTTATAGATTTTTGTCCAGTTATACTAAGTTGCAAATTGGCGTCACACGCCTTACTTTAACGATCTTTCATTTGTCTTCTCATATAAAGATGTAAACGGCGTCCAACGCCTTAATCTCTTTTGTTCTTTTATCTACAAACTCTGATTTAATAGTTGGTAACCTTTGATGTATATATTTAGTTTATGCTTCCGCTTAAGTTATTCTTTTATTAACTACTGTGTTGTGGACAATTAGTTAATGTAACTAGTCATGGCTTACGGACCCAGAAAGGAAAATTTTATTTCCTCCTAATTTCTGCTACTCCGGGGCGTGACAGTTTTTGCCCCCTGAACCCAACAGTTCAAATGATACTGACAATCATATAGATGCCACATAAACGTCACAAATGTGGAGATATGATCAAGAAGTAGAAGGTGAGATTTCTCAACGAAGGTGGTATATCCTCAACCTTCCCTTTTAAGGAGCCCCCCTTTCTTTTCCTTTCTTACTTGAATCTATGCATTCACACCAACCAATACATGGTGCACTCCATTAAACATCATGCACGTGCTCTACATGAGCCCCGCCTTTAGCATATTATGACTCCTTTTGGATCAACCTATTGGGGATTATTGAGAGAGTTGAGTCTCGTTGGGAAGAACATCTTTTGATGCTTTTTGAAACTCCCCACACCAATACCAAACGGGCTCTATACTCTTAAGCCAAGACTTGGCTTTGTCTCCCAAACAAAATCCGCACTAGAGCAATTTTGGTCAAACACAGAAAATGCAAAAATTCAGCTCGTATTCACAAATGGAAAAAACGATAACTTAAGAAGTGAGAAAAAAACAAACGCAACAAGAAAAAATGAGGTGAGAACCACACACGCAATGCTTGCCACCGTTTAATACATATTTGAGATATAAGGGTGTGACAATCTCAAACGATCTTTCCTATAGCCATATGATTGTATGCTAGAACAAGAGACACCACAAAGCAAGCATGTAAACTACATACCTAAACCACGAGCTGCAACATCTGTAGCAGTCATTATAGGACTCTTGCCGGCTTTGAACTCTGAGAGGACCCAATCCCTTTCTGCTTGACTCTTGTCTCCATGAATAGAGAGAGCAGGCCAACCATCCATTCGAAGCTGCCTAGTGATCTGGTCACACCCTTTCTTTGTGTCCATGAATATCAAAATCCGACTACCATCCATAATATCCTCCAGCAACTTCACCAATCTAATTTACAAAGAGATGTCAGTGAAAGAACTGCATCTATGCTCCTCCATTTGTTTCGACTTCCGAAAATAACTTTCATGAGAAAAATCATTTTTACTCCTTAATTTCCGATGTTTGGTTGACACTTGAAAATATTATAAAAGTTAGTTACGTAACAGATATTGCACATTTAAGCACATTGATAAGGATAAATATCATTTCCTAATATTAACTTGTGTTATTATTAGTATATACTATATATAAAAGCATACATAAGCAATATTATATGTGCGTATGCATGGTTGTTAGAATCTTAGAAGCAAGAATCTTTAAAAGTGGTCATGCTCCCCGCCCCCGCTCCCGCTCCCGCTCCCAACCCCGCTTCCGCTCCCGCCCCGCTCAAGAAGAAACCTTTGTTACCTCGTAAAGTTTAGCGCTTTCCCACCCCCGCTCCAGATCCGGCCCCCGCCCCCTCCCCCTCTCCCGCTTCGTGCAACTTAGGTTAGAATCATACGATTCACGATTCGAGTCGATTCTCATACCGAGCGATTCGAATCATGCCTATGAATCGAAAATCCATTGAATCGGTCTGAACCGTCCAATTCATGGAAGATTCATACAAATTTTGAGTTTCAATATATTAAAAAAAAAAAAAAGGTGGCGTCTTAATTTTGCTCGTGTTACATGCCATTCTATTCTTCACTTGTATAAGTTTACAGGTTGTTAAGTTGTGATACAATTTCTACATATAAACCTTCTGATAATATCACCAGTAATGTCATTCATGCATTGTTCTTATGTTTGTTCCTTTTTCCTATTCGCATTCATGATTCATGTTTGAATGTGAAGTGTTGTGCTTCACATCCTAAAAAAGCAACACATTATTATAAGTATTGTTGAATTGAAGCATCCAACCCAAAATCAATTGGCTCGATGATCTTATATATTTGAGTAACAAGGCTTTCAATTCCCGATGTGGGATAATAATCTCAACAAAGTCCCCCGCACGTGTGGCATGACTAAGAGCCAAACACGTGGATTACTGAGATAGGGTAACGTGCTAGGAAGCATGGGTACTCCATTTTGAGTGAAGTACCCGTACCGGGTACTTGAGGGACACCGATACCCGTACCATACTCCTGGATACGTGTCGGGTATCCCTCTAGCGGTGTCCTGATACTGTTAAGTGAAGGATTCAACTTGGGTACGGCTCGGGTACTTCATGGGTACGGTGTGGATTGCATTTTTTGAAAACTATGGAGGGTACAACTATGGGGAGTACTTCGTGGGTGCACAGCGTGGGTACTTCGTGAGTACGACGTGGGTACTTAGTGGATTTGCTTCTTCTTCTTCGTTTTTATTTATATATTTTTTTCTTTAATGTTGTGGACTTGTAATGCTAAAACAATGTTGTTTAGTCCTTAGACTACTTATTTGCTAATATGCTATGGATTAAAATGTTGTAGTGTTGTTCAATTTTCTTCTTTTTCTTTTTTTTCTTTTTTAATTATTAAAAGTATGCTTTGAAAAATATATTTTTATTCAAGGTACCCTAGTCGTACCCGTACTCTACATTTTTGGAAATTGCCGTACCCCGTACCCGTATCGTATGGTACCCGTGCTACATAGGTAACGTGAACCGTGGAGCACATATGGCCAAACTAGGCCCGACAATAACTGACGCAGGACACGTCAAAGAAATATGAATTTTGATGAAAATTGGAAAATAAAGAAGAAAAGATAAATAATAATAATAAAATTAAAGAAAATTTAAAAATTAAATTAAAAAAAAGAAAAGAAAGGAAGATAGATTTTTGGAGTCCATCAAGAAAAAGAGAAAGAACTCTTGGAATCCACCAATACCTTGAAAGCTCTCAAAGAAAAAAACTCAATATTTTTTATTTATAATCATAAGTTGACGAATACAATTCTGTACCACCTTATTTATAACTAAATAAAAGTCTCCTAATTTATGAAAACTCCCTAAAAGATATAGCAAAATTAAAATCTCCTAATTTGAGATATATGATAAGATTTCCTAGAGATGTAGTTTCCTAAAGATAAAAAATCTCCTAATATATATTATTCCTTAAATAAAGATTCCTACTATATGGAAATAAATAAAATAACTAAATACAATTGCCTCCCGGATCAAATATGTAATCACAAAATTGCCCTTTTGTTCCCTATCAATAACCTACTCTGATACTATGTTTAATTGGAGCATCCAACCCAAAACCAATTGGATTTGGTTAGAGTAACCCCATGATCTTATATCTTGAGTAGCAAGGCTTTAAATTCCCAATGTGGGATTATAATCTCAACAAGTATATATATACAATTATGCACATACATGTGTTTATATGCATGCACAAAAATAATTATAATCTATGTTCTAAAAAAGTGAATCTTACGATTCACGATTTGATTCGATTCACAATTCATAACTTTGGAAAACGCACAATGTACATAACTGTTAAGTAGTACATAACTGTTGAGTAGTGCATGATTATATGTACATGTGTGTGCATGTATGAACAACAGTGCGTATGTATGAACAACAATGTGCGTATACGCATGTCGATATATGTTAATAGAAATAAATGTTGATTACTTGAGCATTTAACTTGTACGCATTCTCGTGAAAATGACTTGCAATTTTGTTCCCGTAAACCACAGTCAGCATTTTAACTACTTTCATTTTCCTGAAATCTTCCGAAAAATTTTACGGACAACCAAATACTGGAAAATGTTGAAATTCTTCAGGAAAATGTTTTCTGTCAAAACAAATGGAGCGCTACTCCCACATGATACAGAATGTAAAAGTAAATAATGTCTGCAGCAATAAAAGATGAATTAGGCCTACTTGTTATATTTCTGATTCTCAGACACAATGTCCACATGCTGCCGAATTGCATGGTTAGCTTTCAAATCTGATGAACCTATAACCACCTGCACACAAGCCAAGGGGAGCTCACCTTAGAAACAAAACCAAAAGGAAAAGCGAGAGAGAGAGAGAGAGAGAGCATCAATATATACATTGAATTTAAATCCGAAACTAAGGGGCTGTTTGGAAAGGCCCACAACCAGTTCTGCATTTCTGTGGTTCTTTATTCAAGTAGTTCTATGATTGAACATTGAATTTAAATCCGAAACAAAGGGGCTGTTTGGAAAGGCCCACAACCAGTTCTGCATTTCTGTGGTTCAAGTAGTTCTATGATTGAAGTGCTTGGTATGTGGACATAATACTGGTTTCATAAAATCACTATTAAAACAGATTCTTTGTCAAACCAACATAATACAGCTTTCATGAAAACCAAATTGAAAATGAGTATAGGACTGATCACAAATCAGTGTTCTAAAAATCGGCCTAGGCGGCCGCCTAGGCGGTGCCTAGGCGCTAGGCGGTGCCCAGCCGTCTCGATTTTCCCTTACTCGTTTGGTAAAATCGGCCAGAGGATTAATCGGGCCCTAGGCGGTGCTAGGCGGCCCTAGGCGGGTTAGGCGGCGTGAGGGTAAGCTTGTCTTTTTTTTTTTTTTTTTTTTTTTTTTTTTTTTTGGTGTTGTCCACACTCGGTCAAAAAAAAAATATATATATTTATATACCACAGTCAACACACACCCCAGTGACTCCACACATACGACTATACGAGACCGAGAGGAGAAAGAGAGAAGAGATTGCAACTTGCAAGACCGTGAGAGAAGAAGAAGAAGAAGAAGAGAAGAAGAGGTACGTACCAGTATCACAGTATGTATGTATCTAATCTCTCTGCTCCACTGAAATTAGGGTTTTCAATTTCTTAAATTTGGTAAAATTAGGGTTTTGGATATTGGGGGTTTCCTTTAATCTTCTCTATTTGTTCCACTGCCCAGTCTGCTCCACTGCATGTGTGTGTGTTCTCGTGTGTGCGACTGGTGCGAGTGTGTGTTCGAGTGTGTGTGTGTGTGTGTTTCGCGATTCGCGAATGCTTGCGAGTGTGTGTTTGTGTGTGTTTCGCGATTCGCGAGTGCTTGCGAGTGTGTGTTTGTGTGTGGTCGAGTGTGTGTGTGCGAGTGTGTGTGTGTGTTGTCGAGTCAAGTGTGTGTTTGTGTGTGCGTTGTGTCGTGTGACAGTGTGTGTGTGTGTGTGTGTGTGTGAGAGAGAGAGACTCTGTGAGTCTATGTCGTGTGAGGTGAGTGACAGTGTGTGTGTGTGACCCTGGTTTGGACAGACTACATAGAGAATCAGAGATAACTTCTTATTCTTTTCTTTTATATATATTTTTTTTCTTTTTTTTATTCATACTTCTTTCTTTCTTTTTCTTTTAAATTGAAGAAGTCTAGAGACTTCTAGTCTCTATTAGACTAAAAAATAGAACTTGTTTTTTTTTTTTTTTTTTTTTTCAACACACTAAAAAATAAAAAACAGAGACTTGTTAGTTATTCCAATTAGTATAATATGCTTAAATATTGAAGAAGCACTATTATTAAATATTAAGTATTAACTCAATTTGTTATAATTTATATCATTAACTTATTTAGGCCATTAAATTGACAGGATTGTTGGAGTCTTTAAAGATCATTTAAAGACCATCTTTAGACAATGACACGGACAGATAATATAACAAATGTTTCTTCTGCGGCATCGAATGCCGCGTCTGAAACAGAGCAGATTCTAAAGCGAAATTCAGATGATATTGGATGGGACTATGCGATAACTATAGATCCTGGAAATTTGGATAAGTTGCAATGCAAGTTGTGTAATAAAAAGATAAGCGGAGGAGTGCATAGAGCTAAGTGCCATATTGCCCATGTCAGAGGCCAAGTAACCCCGTGCCCAAAGTCTACCGATGAAGATAAAGCTAAGTGCAAAAAGGCATTAGATGAAGCAAAAAAGAAGAAGAAAGATAAGAGTAAACACCAAGAAGAAGTAAGGGAAGAAGTTAACGTTGTTGATGAAGAAGATGAAGAAGTTGTAGAGGTTGGGTCAAAGAGAAAGAAGCCACACTTTCTTGGGCCTATGAATAGATTCACATCCGCTATCGATCCCGATTCTTCAAAGGATGCTACAACGAGGATGAGGCAACAAAATATCAATGATGCAATTTGGAAGGAAAGAACACAAAATGTGCATCAATATTTGGCGAGATGGGTGTATGAAGCGGGCATCCCTTTTCATGCTATTGATAATGATAGCTTCCAAAGATTTGTGGAAGCGGTTGGTCAATTTGGACCCGGTTACCAACCTCCAAGTCAATATCAATTAAGGGAGCCCTTGTTGAAGAAAGAGGTTGAGAGAACAAAAAATTCACTCAAGAAGCAAGAGGAAGAATGGGCTTTGAATGGTTGTTCAATCATGACCGATGCTTGGACCGACCGAAAGAGAAGAAGTATTATGAATTTATGTGTGAATTGCAAGGAGGGCACCACTTTTCTTTCTTCAAAAGAAGCTTCTAATGACGCACACACCGGGGAATATATTTTTGAATATGTTGACAATTGCATTGAAGAAATCGGGCCGGAAAAAGTAGTTCAAGTTGTCACAGACAATGCTTCTAATAATATGGCCGCGGCGGATTTGTTAAAGGTGAAGAGGCCAAACATGTTTTGGACCTCATGTGCCACTCACACATTGAACCTCATGCTTGAGGGAATTGGAAAGACTCCTAGATTCAAAGGAGTGATTGAGAAGGCAAAGGCATTCACCATTTTCATTTATTCACATCATAAGACATTGGGTTTGATGCGAAAGTTTACAAATAGAAGAGACATAGTGAGGCCGGGAGCCACTAGATTTGCAACTTCTTTTCTCACTTTGCAAAGTTTGATGGAGAAGAAAGAAAAGTTAAGGACTATGGTTACTAGTGATGCATGGGGAGAATGCAAACATTCCAAGAGTGCAAAAGGGAAAACGGCATATGCTACGGTGGTAAGCATGTCTTTTTGGAATGGGGTAACATTATGCTTAAAGGTGTTTGCTCCTTTAGTTAAAGTACTTCGCCTTGTTGATGGGGATCGAAAGCCATCAATGGGCTTCTTGTATGGAGAGCTACAACAAGCAAAGGAAGAAATCAAAGAGGCTTACAAAAATGTGGAGGTTAATTACCGTCCAATCTTGGAGATAATTGATAAAAAAGCCGAAGGTCGACTTGATAGTCCACTACATTTGGCGGCGTACCTCTTGAATCCATATTACTTCTTCAAAGATCCAAGCTTACAATATGATCCTCTTGTCATGGATGCGGTCATTACTTGTGTTGAGAAGTTCTTCCCGGATGACTTTGCTAGGCAACATCAAGTGATAAATGTGGAATTATTAAAGTATAAGAAAAAAGATGGAGTGTTTGGAAGATCCTTGGCCAAGGCGGGATGTGTCAAGAATGATGACAATTATGATCCGGGTAAAAATACTTATTTTCTATTCATTATTTCATTTACTTATTTATTATTAATTAAAAGAACTTTGTAGCAATTGTGCTTTAATTTTTAATGTAGTTGGATGGTGGTCAAACTATGGTAATCTTACACCCAACTTGCAAAAAATGGCTTCAAGAATCCTCTCATTAACTTCTAGTTCTTCTGGATGTGAAAGAAATTGGAGCAATTTTGAGGGGGTAAGTACGAACTATAAGGTATATGATAGTAACTTTGTTGATTGAAATTTAGGATATTCTTTTAATTTTTAACTATTTTTTATGTAGTTACATACAAAGAAAAGGAATAGACTAGATACATCAAGGTTGAACAATCTAGTCTATGTCCAATTCAATTCCAAGATCATCAACAAGAAGCTAAGGTTGAAGGAGAAAGATGTAGATGTACTACTTGCTAGTGAAGCTAGTAACGCACAAGGATGGATTGTTGATGGTGGTGATGATGAAGAAGTCGAGCCCGGTTCGGGACTTACTTGGGGAATGGTAGGAGAGGCATCGGGAGCGGATAATGTCTTGGAGCCTCGGAGAAGTGGTAGAAATGTTGAAGTTAGAGAACTTCATGAAGTCGATTTTGTATCCGATGAGGATACAGAAGAAGAGGCTGATGAGGAGTACGAGTTTGAGTCTGATGGGGAGAGAGTCGTGGAGCGATATGGAGAAGAAGAGTTGGAACCTTAGTTTGTTGGTAAGCACATATGCACCTATATAAATTACAATGTTGATAATGTGAAGTGTTTTTTTTATTAGAATTATCTCTATATTAATATATTTAATTTTGCTGAAAAATAATTTTTCCGCCTAGGCCTCGACTAGTCCCCCGCCTAGGCCCCTAGGCGCTAGGCCCCCCTCCACCGCCCGCCTACCGCCTAGCGATTTTTAGAACATTGTCACAAATGGCAGACAACCTTTCCAGATATTTGAACATTCAATCCTCTCCGGTGCAAATTCTGCTACCAAAGGCGGGTAGCTAATCTATTTTTCCTTTCATGGATTCCCAAACATAAGGCATAACCCCAGGTAAATAAACACAAAAACACAGTTTCTGGACAATTTTTATTCTCGAGGGGAAAAACTAGAAGGTGTTCAAATGTAAAGAACTGACATATAACTGACAATTAAATTAACTCTACGGGAAAAAAATTAGTTATAAGAGAATGATAATCAGCCTCAACACCACAGTCGAGCTTATATTATGAGATGAGTCAGAGAAGCCTTACTTTGTATGGATCATTAAGGAATTTCCTTGAAAGTTGCTCAACCTCCTTGGGCCAGGTAGCACTCCAGTACAGAGTTTGACGATCCGGCCGAATCTGCATAGAACACACAATTAAACAACAATGAGCAAATAAACAGAGAATTCATCCAAATCAAGCACAATGGGATGTGCAATAAAGATGCGTTTGTCCCTAGGATCCACCGTTGGAAGGAATAAGGATCAAGTGATTAACACCAGATGATGTCCTTCACTATTAAAAAAAAAAAAAAAACACTTTATGTAGTCGTAGAACTTGTGTTTTATTTCTTCAACATTTTTCATTGTGTGGTTGTTCGCAAATTGTTTTCAGAAGATTTTCAAGAAAATGAAGTACCTTAATTCTTAAATGTAGAATAGTATTAACAGAAAAAATATCTGCAAGTCATTTTCCGAAATAATACTTAAAGGTAAAATGTCCAATTAATCAACATATATGCATATGACTATGCATATATATATATATATATGTGTGTGTGTTTGCACACATATTTGTGCATCTATACGCATAAACATACATATGCACATATACGTGTACATACAAACCTATGTACATGCACATATTACATCATAAACATATGCTACATGTATATACATATATTTCTGCCTCTATATGTTTCTATCATGCTATGTACTAATGCAAATAAAAGTTCGTAGAAAAAGCTGTGTATTGCGTCACCAGAATGCGTAAAAGTATACTCCCTCCGTCCCAAAACAAGTGTCCATATTTCCTTTTTTGGATGTCCCAAAATAACTTAAATTCCACTTTTCTAAATTGGTATATAATTTTTACTTACTTTCCAAAACTACCCTTGTAATAAAGACAAAGTAGCATTTATGTGTGCTCCCAAAACAAGCAAAAGTCAAAAACCCATCACATCCAAGGGTAAAATTGGAAAGTGACTCTTTAATGAATCAAAAAATTAATATAATACAACTTTCTTAAACAATGTGCAAAATGGAAGTGGACACTTATTTTGAGACGGAGGGAGTATAAAATTGCTACTTCTAAAATATTTTTCAAGCACCAACCAAACACCAGAAAGGAAAATAAGAAGGAAAACGGTTTTTTTCATGTGAAACATTTTACTTGGTAGAAATTCTAGGTAAGCATAATTGGGGTAGAAACATTTTACGTCAAATCAAACAGAGCGTTAGCAAAAAAAATAAATTCTTTTCTTGTCGACGAGTGGTAGAAATTCTAGGTGAGATTTGTGAGAAACACAATAGTGGAAGCTGAAAGAACATAGCCCCAGAGGCATTTTCTCACTTTTTTCTCTAGGCTTCCTATGGATCGCTAAACCAAACCAAGTGAACTTGAATCAATTATCAGCAGCTTTTTATGTGAACAAACACTACAAAGTTTCCACCGTAAATCCCTAGCTGACGAATTGCAGATTACTAGATTACAGAACATCATTTTTCAGAAATTAACGTCAGCTGCTAATACTCTAGCACAGCAACTCTTTCCAAAGGCAAAATGATCTAGAGAAATTGTTATTATCATTATTTTTTCCCACGAGAAATTGAAAGCTACAAACTGACTAATATGAAAGTTTTTTCTTCATTTTTTCCAAAGCATTAATATGTAGTGATAACTAATAACTATTTATAATGTCGTACAACCAATGTTGTATAACTAGTTTTAACTTGCAAGCTATTGTACTTCACCAACATATCAATATCATCATGCATAATCCTCCACTAAGGCTCACTTGATCGGATGTGACACAAAATGTCAAGCTGCAAACCGTTCTACATAAATTGGTCGCATCATTAACAATTAATAACACGTCAGAATGTCATTCCATTCCTCTTCTACAAATTTTTTTCAAAATTACACATTGTCAAATTAGAAAAACATCTGACAAAATGATGAGTCGAAGATAATGGAGACGGTCCATAGAAATAACTTTCACCTTATTTCTTGTAATTTGTATTCAAGTTTACCAGTATAACGTACAGTTTTACATACTCAGGTCTCCATTCGAATTTCTGGACTTCAGAATTATAAAAGGTAAGTTCCGGTTTTATAAAGAACTGAGATCATAACTGGAACTACCAAAAATGATATAAAGCCAGAAAGGACATGGTTGAAAAAATATAGAAGCATCAAATGTTTCCCTATACTTTACAGTCAGGCAAACCTGAGAAACAATTTTTCGCATCTGAGGTTCAAAGCCCATGTCTAGCATCCGATCTGCTTCATCCAATACAAGATATGTCACCCTTCGCAAGTTTGTATTATGCGATTCCAACATATCAATCAATCTTCCGGGTGTAGCAATAACGATTTCAACACCTAAACAAGAAAGTGGTGACGGTGATGATAATGAGGAAGGGAATAATCATGCCATTATTAATAGATTATAACAATAAGAAGAAGAAGAGTATTAGGGTATACCCGGTTCACGAACATCACGATACAGTAGTAAAGAGTCATCTTGAACGTTAATCAGCACCTACCTTTCTGAAGATCACGAACTTGAGGTCCCTTTGGAACCCCACCGTATATGCAGGTATTCTTAATCTTTGACGATGCACCAAATTTAGTAGCTTCTTGTTGTATCTGAACTGCAAGTTCTCGGGTTGGAGCTAATACTAACACAATAGGACCATCTCCCGGAGCTAAGCAAGCACATAAAAGATAACAAAACTAAGCCCCTCCAGCCACACACGCACAACAAAAAAAAACAAAAAACAAATGCATGTTTCAAAGTTATATATGTTATAAAATTGCACACCTAAAAATGGCTGAGCATTCACATGGACAATGGCCGGTAATAGGTACGCAAGTGTCTTCCCCGATCCTGTTTCAGCAATACCAATGAGATCACGGCCCTTCAAAGCCATCGGCCATCCTTGAGCTTGAATAGCTGTAGGTTCAGAGAATCCAGCTTTTACAATTTCTTGCATAACATACTCTGCGATACGAAACATAGATATGCATAAGATACCATGGAGTTACAAGGACCATAGAATAATCTAAGGACAATCTAATAATTAAAATAACATGATGTAATGTAACATCATACATATGGATATGTTCAATACTATTGCCACCTTATCACTAATTTTCTACTTTCATTTTATCAAATCCGCCTTCTCATCATTAATCTCCCTGGACCTCATCTCCATCCCAAATAACTGGATGAATTGTTCACTTTCTTTTCTTTCAAATAACTACAAATGTTTATCCTTGTTTTGCGAATAAACTAAATTGATATCCATTACTCTCCATTGACTGTTACATCTTAAGACAACTAAATTCAATAACTGTAGGAGTAGTACTTTAAGACTCTAAACAATCAAAAGAACGAAAAGGTTTTGGCAATCTAACTCAGGTTTGAAAGGAACGTTCAACTTGGTCAACCAGCAAGCTATAAACCAATGAACTAAAAATCCTGACAATGCATGAATACGATAAGGGCCTGTTTGGAATCAGTTCCCAAACGTGCTTCTGGGACTCGAAACAATCCAAAAGTGCATTTTGATTGGACCAGGTCTAGACGTGCTACATGATGCACTGAGCATATCGTAGTTGTAATGAATTTTCCTTCTTTTTCTTAGACGAAACCCATAACCAATCCAAACAGCGCTAAACATTAGTAATAGTCAGAAACCAATCATTAAGTTTAAAATTATCAAGATATGACAACAAATGGCTTTACAATCCACTAAAACATACCCGGAAACCCCGCGTCACGGAAAGCCTTTACAGGTTTAGGCACATTGCGGCCTTCGACGGTGATCTCTCGCCTTCTCCGGTACTCCTCTGCCTCACTCTCCGACATTGCAATGACGGCCGGTGACTCCACATAGAAGTTCTTCTCAAACGGAGTCAACCCATCTAAATCAAACTTGTGCGGCGACTCCGCACCATCGTAGTCCTTCTTGCTCGAGGACGAGGACCGCCCATAACTCGAATCCCCGCCAAACCCTGAATCACTGAACAACAAACAAATTCACATGAAATGACAATAAATTCAGGATATACGAACCAGTATTGTGCTTTTAATTTTAATGTGATTACCGACTGTGTAAGAAATCTAAAACCCTATAAAAAAAAATTAAATTAAAAATTAAATTTTTTTTGCACAAAGTCCTTCCTTGCTCGAGGACGAGGAACGCCTATAACTCGAAACCCCACCAAACCCAGAATCACTGAACAACAAACAAATTCACATGAATGACAGAAAATTCAGGATATACGAACCAGAAATTTGCTTTTTCAATTTTGATTGTGAATACTGACGGTGAAAGAAAGCTAAAACCCTAAAAATAATAATAATAATAATAATTTGCACAAAGGAACGCCCATAACCCAAAACCCAGAATCACTAAACAGAAAACAAATTCACATAAAAAAAAAAAATGAGAACAAATGAACAAGTAATTTGGTTTTAATTTTGATTGTGGTCACTGGCTATGTAAAGAAGCCAAAACCCCTAGAACCAATACACAAATCGTGTATAGAGATGCGGAGGAGTGTGAAATGGGGGGTTTACCTTTTCCGGTCACGATACGAAGATGGGTCACCGGAGCGGCTGTCGTATCGACTCATAGCAGCCTGTTTGGATTGTTCACGTCTGCAGAGAGAGAGAGAGAGAGAGAGAGAGAGACGAAACAGTAAACTGCAAAACACTAAACCGAGACGAAGACCCTCGTGATAACAATAAGTAGGCCCACCGTCCTCAGGCCCGATCATTGCTGGGCCTACGGTGGCAAGTTTTTACACGAGATACTGTGTATTGGTTTGGTCACCCAAATTTTGTTAGAAATTTTGTGATAAACCCCTTAAAATTAGTGTATAGTTTGTAAAATTCAATAAAAGTTATTTTTTAATATAAATTCAAAGTGTTGATTTATTTTAAAGCTAAATCCCTTTTTTTTTTAATTTTTTTTTTGTTTTTATGACAAATCTATCCCCACCACTACCACAATCGTCATCTTCATCACCAGCACGATCGCCATCATAGCCGCCACCACGCCATTCCATGGCCACCGGGCCACCACCACTGCCATCACAGCACCATTATCACCACCATCGCAGCACCACCATCACCACCATCGAAGCACTACCACCCTCGCCACAGTGTCCACTATGCAGCAGCACCACCATCATCGCCACCATCATAGCACCACCACCCCACCGTGTCCACCAGTGCAGCACTACCACCATCGCTACCACGTCTACCATTGTAGCACTAGCACCAGCACCATCATAACAGCACCACTACCATCATCATCACCATCACCATCACCATCACCACCATTGTCACTGCATCACCACCACCACCACCACCACTACCACCACCACCTCCCCCTTAACAGCACAGTTCATAACCACAACCATCACAGCACTACCATGACCACCACCAGAGCACTACAATATTATCTGTTTTTGCAAACATATAATATTATCTGTTTTCAAAAATTGAGAATTTTTCACAACAACCTCCACCATCGGAGCACCTCCACCACTGCACCACCACCACCACCACCACCACTTCCCCCTTAACAACACAGTTCATAACCACATCCATCACTGCACCACCATGACCACCACTAGAGCACCACAATATTATCAGTTTTTGCAAACAGATAATATTATCTGTTTTAAAAAACTGAGAATTTTTCACAGCCTCCACCACTGCACCACCACCACCACCACCCCCTCCCCCTTAACAGCACAGTTCATAACCACATCCATCACAGCACTACCATGACCACCACTAAGCACCACAATATTATCAGTTTTTGCAAACAGATAATATTATCTGTTTTCAAAAACTGATAATTTTTCACAACCTCCACCACTGCACCACCACCACAACCACTGCACCACCACCACCACCACCACAACCACCACCTCCCCCTTAACAGCACAGTTCATAACCACATCCATCACAGCACCACCATGACCACCACTAGAGCACCACAATATTATCAGTTTTTGCAAATAGATAATATTATCTGTTTGCAAACAAATAATATTATCTGTTTTCAAAAACTGAGAATTTTTCACAACCTCCACCACTGCACCACCACCTCCCCCTTAACAGCACAGTTCATAACCACATCCATCACAGCACCACCATGACCACCACTAGAGCACCACAAAACAGATAATATTATCTGTTTTGACAATATTATCTGTTTTCGAAAACAGATAATTTTGCACAACCACCACCGCACCACCACCACCATACCCCTATAACAGCACAGTTCATAACCATTGCGATCACAGCACCACCACAACCACAACTACTACCAGCAGTATCACAATATTATCTATTTTTGTAAACAGATAATATTATCTGTTTTCTACAACAGAATTTTGCAGCAGCACCACCACCACCACCACCATCAGAGCACCAACACCACCAGCATCACACCACCACCACCACTACCACCACCACCACCACCACCACCACTACCGCATCGCGCCACCATCACCATTTGTATCATCGTTGTCATTGCCGTCGCCGTCGACATCACCCCATCCTCACCTCCATTACCATCGTCATCACCACCACCATCACAGCACCACCACTACCACCATTGAAGCACCACCATCGCATCACCACCACCACCACCATCGTCACCTCCATCTACAATCGGAGCATCAGTACCATCATCACAGCACCACCATCACACCACCACCATCGAAGCACCAACAAAATCACATCACCACCATCGCATCACCACCACTACCATCCTCACCACCACTATCATCATCGTACTCGTCACTTTTGCTGTGTAGGAAGAGATGGCATTTTCGGTTTCTTAGCAAATTAGGTCATTTTGGTCATTTTGGTTGGAGAAGGGGTTATTGAGTTAAATATTTGGGTCTTGGGTTTTATGTAGCCTTGTATTAATTTTAGGGTGCTATGGCTGAGTGCCCCAATTTTGTTCACTATTAGCCTTCCCTGTATGACATGTGTCCCTTTTATTCTCATTTTACCTTTGTATAAGACACATGTCATGCGGTAAAAGTGTAAATGAGCAATGGTGATTCAAATTTGAGTGAGCAAAAGTGTTCACTATATTAGTGTGGATATTACCACAATTTACCTTAAATTAAAGGGTATTTTTTTGTTTTTTTTTTTGCCACAATGGTGTAGCTGTAGCTTAGAGCAACAGCAGTGGTGTTACTTTGGTATGGCAACTTACGTGAGTTAGTGTAGGGAGGGTTCCAACGGTGTAGCTTAAATAGGAACTTAGCTATTTGTATAGTAGTGAAACTTGAGTTTGTCATTCAGCTAAATTCACTACCATATAGTCAAATAGCAAAGGCATTGTCGTTTCCCACGCAATCGGCAAAGCCTTAGCTATTTGGTTTTTTTTTTAATACAAAAATGACCCAAACTTTGCCGAGGCTTTTTTTTTTCCTTTCAAAATGTTGAAATTTGATAATTTATTATTATTAGTTTTTTAAGGGACCAAACGGCAATGATTATGCCGGCCCTCCCTCAGCCAGCATTGTCTTTGCCGGGTCACTTCAAACATCACAGTGGGGCTTCCAATTTCTGTATAGGAACTTAGCCTAAATTTATGCTACAATTTATCACACCACTCTAAATGCTCTTATAAAGGTGGTAAGATAGTTAAACTTAAGACTGTGGTATTGTTATTGTACACACAAATAGTCGAAAAGTTTATCATTTGAATATAAAATGGTTGAACTTCGTCAACCATTTAGAGGGAGACGATCATCATTCGACCATGTGCTCCTGGATTTTCGAATTTAGAGAGATATGTGGGTTGGTTGAAGCTCAACCGTTTGGTGAAAGCCATGGGTGAGTTTCAACATATAAAATGTTTGGTGAATGCACATACTAGGGGTGTGATTCGAGTGGAACGGATCGAAAATGATTGTTTCGAAAAAAAATTCCAAAATATTTGGAATGTGAAAAGCCTTTTCCAATGCCAATTTCGAAATTTTAGAATTTTCATTTTATGTTCATTTCCAATTTTTTGGAAATATCATAATTTTTTGAATCGAAAATTTTCGAATTTTTCTGGAAATTTTCATAATTTTTAGGCAAAAATAAAATATCATTGTTTTAAATTGAATTTTAGGACAAAAGTTTATTAAATTGTTGCCATTTTTTTATATAAAATATATAGGTTCTTTTATATATACCATTAAAAAAAAGTCAGAATATTTCAAAATTATGGGTGAACAACGGTCGGTTTTCGCCGGCTTTTTCATGTTTAAAACCCGACCAATGGGCTCGATTCGATCGGTATTGTTTTGCCACTTTCAGACAGCCGGTTTAGTTTTCTTCTTTGAATATATTTTTGAAAACCGACCGACAACCTTAGTTTCCTTCGGATCGATTGTTCTGTTTGGGGTGTGATTTTTTGTGAATAGCCCTATTTCGGAATATATCGTAATTTTTTCGGAAATTTATCAAAAAATATTCGAAATATTTTTGGATCGAAAATTCGGAATTTTTAAAAATTCCAGAACTATTCTGATTTCAATCCTATTTTTTCTGAATTTTTCTGAAATCGAAATTTCAGAATTCAGAATTCGGAATTACTTTTATGTTGCCAAAATCAGAATTTTTATATCGGAATCGGAATCGGAATCGGAATTTTTGTTCCTAATTATACCCCTAGCACATACTATTACATGTGTAGGGCTCGGTCAGTGGCGACCCTGACTTTTTTGGGGCCCAAAGCGAACTTTAAAGATGGGGCTTTCAAGTTTAGTGACTATTGGGCTTTGAGATTAATTAAGCCTTAAATGAATTGAGCATTTTCTTAAATTTAGATAGACTATATACATAATATACACAATATATTAAATGATTGGGGGCCCTGTGGAATTGGGGACCCAAAGTAAAATGTTTCACTTGCTTAATTAGGGTCAGAGCCAGCCTTGGGTTGGATGGGTTTGAAACAAATGAGAAGGGTCTAAAATTTCTTTACTAGCCGGTAATGTTCTGTGCGTCTGGATATAATTTGTTCACACGGTTAACTAAGCTCCGTCTGGATCATCAAACGGATGAATTTTCACCATATCTTTGCTAAACCACTACACATCGCACACCTCTCGTACCACAACTTAGCTTAAGTTTAAGCTTAGTTTGTTCACCTTTGTGGATGCTCTTAGGGGCGCTAGCTAGCCGTAGTTCCTTTTTATTGGAAAAATTAGCTAAGGTCCTTGAGGTTTGTCACACCCGTTCCAGAAAATTTATAATTTTATCATGCATATTTGTAATTTGGGAGTTTATCAATGTTAGTTGATAATGGTGATGAGGTTGACTGTGAGTCAACGGTAAGGTGTCAGTGAGGACACGAGAACATGGTAGTTCATATTGCATGGGCATAAGTTAATGGCATTTATATGATTTAAATGTTATTTGACTTATCTGGTATTCCTGTGAATAGTAATTATACCTGTGTAATATAATTCTGGTATATTGGATATTTTAGTATATCATTTTGAGAACTGTGGTGAGAACGTGAGTGATACGTTAATTAAAAAGGTAGGTTTTGTAGAGATTCCTCAGAATATAGTTTTCGAATGTTATTTTAGACCCAAACGAAACTTAGTCGAAAACTTTTGAAATTTATAGTTTTCACTCGTAAAGTTATAAAATGGACGTGTGCAAAGTTTCATGGGTTAATTAGGAATTTGATAAACTTGCGGGGAGGTAAACGTAATTCCCGAGAAGTTTTTCTATAAATAGTGGTGGATGAAATTTCATTTCTCAAAATATTTCATAAATATCTAGAGAGAGGAGAGAGAAAGGGAGATTCGAGCCAACGGGCTTTGCGACGCCGATCGACGACCTTTCGTCCGTCAGATTTTCTCCAGATTCAAGATTTGAACTCGTGGAGGTAAGACCTACGTTTTGATACTACTTAGGTCGTGTTTGGTCAAATTTTTGTAAAATATTAATTCTAGACTTTTGGGGAAAATCAGGTAAAACTCGAGGAATCGCGTATAATTCGGAATCCGACGATTAATTAGTCCTCTAGACGATCCTTCAAAGTTTGAAGAGATTCGCATGAGGTATGAATTCTAGATCTATGAAATATATGGATTTTCATGTTTTGAACATCAATTTGGATATCTTTGGATCCGGGCGAAATTCATGTATTAATTAGGCCCGTTAATTATGCACGTGAAATTATATAAAAAAGCACATATAACTGTTTATGTGAGCATGTTATGTGTCTACTTGGGTCAAAGGGGAGTTTGGTGCAAATTCATCCTGGGTAAGCTCCTCGAACCTTGAGGATTGTAATTTGATTGTGATTGAAAAGAAATTGGAATTTTGGTTGTGTCTGGATTGGAGGTGGGCCCAACCAGGACACGGTACCTGGTATGGAGGAAGGCTCAACCAGTGTACGAGATGCGTGGGAGAGGTGGGCCTCCTACGACATCGGCCGGATGAATGCGTACCACTCACCCTAGAGACTATTTCTATGTGTTTTAAATGCTTAAATCATGAACTGTCATATAAGCATACATTTAGAATTGTACACTCAGCATATAGCTGAGCAGTGGAGATGTACTCCATTGCAGGTAAAAAGAAAGACAAGAGAAAGCATGAGGAGTGAGGCCGTGGAATGCCGGGGAATCAATGGGTTATATTTTGTTCTACTCCGAACTTGTAATACAAACCTTGAATTTGTAGTATGTTGTAATATAATCTGAACTTAGATTTAGTACTTGTAATCCCTAGTAAACGCTCTGGTATTTATGTTTTGATTGATGTAATAGAGTGGTTATATGTTGGTTTGAAATTGGAAGAACCTTGAAGGGAAAAAGCTGCAGTTTTGGGAGTTGCTGATAGGAATCAATCGACTGGTTTTTGACCCAGTCGACTGGATCGCTGTATTGAATGGGTTACTGCTTGGTTTCGTCTGAGGTTCAGTCGACTGGGTTGAGAAAACAGTCGACTGGATGGAGCCCCAGACCTGGACATTCTGCTTGATTGGGCACCAGTCGACTGGACTTCTTCAGTCGACTGAAAATTTTAGGCACCAGTCGACTAGGTCCCCGACACAGTCGACTGGACGAGCTGTCATATTTTGAAACCTTTCTGTTTGAGATCACCAGTCAACCGGACCCTCGATCAGTCGACTGGTCCTCTGTTTTCAAAACTGTTTTCTTTTATCAAATTCAATTGGCCGAAACTTTTTATAACTCTGATTCTAATTGGATTTTTCAACTCAGAGGGAAATGTTTTCTAAAGTTTTAAATTACTCAGGGTTGTTTTAATGTTCTTTTCGCTGCGTATAGGTTTATGATGTTTGGATGAGCCTTGGTGGCGTGCCACGTGTCCTATTTCCACGCATAGTGGGATGCGTCGTGATATTTATTGGTATCAGAGCAATAGGTAACAAAACTTTGGGAATGTTCGACGACGAGTGGAGTGTTGAGTGAATTGTCACATATTTTAAATTACATTCATACATCTTAGAGATGTTTGATGCATATGGATGTTGTTTTACATACATACTATTGTTATTGTTGTACATGCATAGCGTTTATGCATTGCGAACTACATGATTGTAATCATGAGTGACGAAGAACGAGAGCTATCGCCACACACTCGACGTATGAATGAAATGGTAGAGATGATGGGGAATATGGGGGAAATGATACGGAATATAGCGGAGCGACTGCCTCCCACACCCCACATCGAAGTAGAACCAATAACTGTAGTACATGCACCCGAAAATAGGGGCATGAGATCAATATCTGAACAGTTTACTCGAAAGAAACCAAAGGAATTTCATGGGACACCCGATCCAACGCTCGCAAAACATTGGATAATGGACATGGAACGAATCTTCCGATCTATTCCGATGTCAAATAGGGAGAGGATTGAGAATGCAAGTGACGTATTAAGGGGTGAAGCTCAGAACTGGTGGGTAAATGTTTTAGATCAAGGGGCACCAATTATTTGGGAAGGGTTTAAGGCATAATTCAATCGCCGGTTCTTTCCGCGAGCCGCCTATAATGCAAAGAAGAGAGAGTTTGATAACTTGAAGCAGGGAGATATGACTATAACCGAATATACTTCTAAATATAACGCGTAGTTGAGGTTCGGTAAGGGGTCAGTGCTAGAAGAGGAAGATAGGGCAAGAAAATTTGAAGAGGGTTTAAGGGATAATATCCGGTTGAGAGAGAGACCTACGAGCATTCGACTGTTGCAGCAGTACAGCAGACGGCGCTTGTAGCCGAAAGTGGAATAGAGAGATCGAGACAAAATCACCAAGGAAAGCGAAGTCATGAGGGTGGTGACCGAAGTCAAGGGGGATCTTTTAAGAAGTCATTTTCACGAGGCTCTAGTTCTGGTTTTAATGATTCCAGGAGAGTACCAAATGATATACCGTTGTGTCCGCTTTGCAACCGACCACACACTGGTCGATGTTTTCTGACCAACTTTCAGAACAGATCTACAGGGGAAAACAGTGTGAGTTCTGCGACCCATCCGCAAGTCAAGTTCTCAACAAGGGGCAAGTTCTATGGCTTCTAGTGGTTCGAAACCTAAACAGTCTAGTGACGGAGGACAAAGGACGGAACAACGTCAGGGAAGATCATTTCAGATGAACCCTGGAGACGTGGCTACTACTAATACAGTGGTCTCAGGTATGGTGCTTGTATGTTCTCACTTAGCACGCATACTCGTTGATTCGGGATCTACGCATTCGTTTGTATCTTATAACTTTGTGGAACATTTAAATGTTAAGTCCACGCCAATAGGATATGATTTATCCATTGTCGTGCCGCTTAGTAAACCGGTAGTGATATCTACTATATATAAGAACCGTGAGATCAAACTAGGCGAGAAGTTGATGACTGTAGACCTTATACTGATTGTAGTGAACCATTTCGATGTGATACTGGGAATGGATTGGTTAGCCCTTAACCACGCCACAATAGATTGTGAACGGAAAGAAGTTAATTTTTGATCACCAGGACATGGGAACTTTTGTTTCCAAGGGAGTGGGGTTACACCGCCGCCGTATTTGATTTCAGCTATCCGAACGGGAAGGTTATTGAAAAAGGGATGTCAAGGATTCCTATGTTCAGTGACTGATGTCTCAGCGACCGAATCAAAAGTAGAAGACATTCCGATAGTGAGAGAATATCCTGATGTATTTCCTGAGGAGCCACCAGATGTTCTTATTGAGAGAGAGGTCGAGTTCACTATTGAGGTTATACCAGACTCAAGACCCATATCAAAGGCACCGTATAGAATGGCACCTGTAGAATTGAAAGAGCTGAAAATCCAACTACAAGAGCTACTTAACAAGGGTTCATTCGACCAAGTGTATCGCCGTGGGGAGCTCCAGTGTTGTTTGTAAAGAAGAAAGACGGTACAATGCGTATGTGTGTTGATTACCGGGAACTGAACAAGTTGACAATTAAAAACAAGTACCCGTTACCCATAATTGATGACTTATTTGATCAACTTCGAGGGGCACAAGTGTTTTCGAAGATAGATTTGAGATCAGGTTACCATCAGTTGAAAGTGAAGGCCGAAGACGTTGAGAAAACAGCTTTTAGAACGCGTTATGGACACTACGAGTTCTTAGTTATGCCATTTGGAGTTACCAATGCACCAGCCGCGTTCATGGATCTTATGAATCGAGTATTCAAGGATTATTTGGATGACTTTGTGATTGTATTCATAGATGATATTCTTATTTACTCGCCGAGTGAGATAGAACACGAGAACCACTTGAGGTTGATACTTCAGAGATTACGAGAGAAGCAACTGTTTGGTAAATTCAAGAAATGCGAATTTTGGTTATCTAGTATTACTTTTCTTGGTCACGTGATTGACAAGAATGGAGTTTCAGTTGATCCTCACAAAGTGGAAGCTGTATCTAATTGGCAGAGGCCGACATCCGTATCTGAAATTCAAAGTTTCTTGGGATTAGCAGGGTACTACCGCCGTTTTATTGAACATTTCTCAAAGATTTCTTTGCCAATGACCAAGTTAATGAGAAAGGGCGTTATTTTTTAATGGAGTCAGGAATGTGAAGACAATTTCTAAGAGTTGAAGTCACGTTTGACGAGAGCACCGATATTGACAATACCTTCCGGAACTGAAGGATTTATAATCTATAGTGATGCTTCACATAAAGGGTTGGGATGCGTGTTGATGCAAAGGGGTAAAGTAATTGCATATGCTTCTAGACAATTGAGGACACATGAGATTAATTATCCGACTCATGATCTGGAATTAGCTGCGGTAATTCATGCTTTGAAGATTTGGAGACACTATTTGTACGGGGAAAAGTGTGAGATATTCACAGATCACAAGAGTTTGAAATACATTTTCACCCAACGAGATTTGAATATGAGACAGAGAAGATGGCTAGAACTGATGAAGGATTATGATCTTTCGATAGAGTACCATCCGGGAAAGGCGAATGTAGTAGCCGATGCATTAAGCCGGAAGACGTCGAGGAATTTAGCCGACGGGCTAACACAGCAAAAAGAGTTAATAAAAGAAATGGAACGCTTAGAATTGGATGTGATTCCAGAGACTAGTGATGGTTTAATGATGGCGATCATGGCACACCCAGATATTATTGATGAAATCAAGAGGGAACAATTTCACGATGTTTATTTGTGCAAAATGAGGGATGAGATACCTTTGGGAAAGCGACCTAGTTTGGTATTGGAACAAGGGATTCTGAAGTTTGGGAATCGGTTATGTGTACCGAATGTGAAAGACATAAAGGAACGACTCTTAGAAGAAGCTCATAATACGAAATATTCAGTGCACCCAGGAAGTAATAAAATGTACAGAAACTTAAGAGAAAATTTCTGGTGGAAGGGTATGAAGCGTGAAGTCGCTAAATTTGTATCTGAATGTTCGGCATGTCAACAGGTCAAAGCAGAGAGACAAGTACCCGCGGGGTTACTACAGCCATTGCCAGTATCGGAATGGAAGTGGGACGAGATTACGATGGATTTTGTTTCAGGATTTCCACGATCATGTAATAAGAATGATAAGATTTGGGTTATAGTTGACCGATTAACCAAGTCAGCTCATTTTCTACCAATCAAGACGACTAGACCGTCCAAATTAGCGGAATTGTATATGAAAGAGATTGTAAGACTACATGGAATTCCAGCAGTGATTGTATCAGATCGGGATAGTAGCTTTACGTCAAGATTTTGGGGAAGTTTGCAAGAAGCTATGGGTACGAAATTGAGTTTCAGTACTGCATTTCATCCTCAGACTGATGGACAGTCAGAGCGTATGATTCAGACCTTGGAAGATATGTTGAGATTGTGTGTATTAGACTTTGGGAGTGATTGGGAGCACCACTTGCCATTAATTGAATTTGCGTATAACAACGGATTTCAATCAAGTATTGGTATGGCACCATATGAAGCTTTGTATGGCCGTAAGTGTCGATTACCGGTTTGTTGGACCGAGGTGGGAGAAAGAAAGTTGTTAGGACCTGAGTTAATACAGGTGACTACTGAGAAGGTGAAGTTAATTCAAGAGCGACTCAAGGTAGCTTAGAGTCGATATAAGAGCTATGCAGACTCTAAACGACGACCGATGAATTTTGAAGTGGGAGATTTCGTATACTTGCGGGTATCGCCTTCGAAAAGCATTGTACGATTTGGAAAGAGGGGAAAGCTCAATCCAAGATTTATAGGACCTTTTGAAATTCTAGAGAGAGTAGGGCCGGTGGCTTATCGATTGGCCTTGTCATCAGAGTTGGAACATGTGCATAACGTATTTCACATATCGATGTTGAGGCGATGTATGACAGATGCGAATAAGATCATTGTACCTGAACCGTAACAAATTCAGGGGGACTTAACTTATGTGGAACAACCAGTAGAGATTCTAGATCGCAAAGAACAAGTTTTGAGAACCAAGACTATTCCAATGGTAAAAGTGCTATGGCGTAGTCATACGGTGGAAGAGGCTACATAGGAAAGTGAGGAAGACATGAGGAATGAGTATCCATACTTATTCGACGCATGAGGTAAAGTTTGGGGACAAACTTCCTTTTTGGAGGGGAGAGTTGTCACACCCGTTCTAGAAAATTTATAATTTTATCATGCATGTTTGTAATTTGGGAGTTTATCAATGTTAGTTGATAATGGTGATGAGGTTGACTGTGAGTCAACGGTAAGGTGTCAGTGAGGACACGGGAACATGGTAGTTCATATTGCATGGGCATGAGTAAATGGCATTTATATGATTTAAATGTTATTTGACTTATCTGGTATTCCTGTGAATAGTTATTATACTTGTGTAGTATAATTCTGGTATATTGGATATTTTAGTATATCATTTTGAGAACTGTGGTGAGAACGTGAGTGATACGTTAATTAAAAAGGTAGGTTTTGTAGAGATTCCTCAGAATATAGTTTTCGAATGTTATTTTAGACCCAAACGAAACTTAGTCGAAAACTTTTGAAATTTATTGTTTTCACTCGTAAAGTTATAAAATGGACGTGTGCGAAGTTTCATGGGTTAATTAGGAATTTGAAAAACTTGCGGGGAGGTAAACGTAATTCCCGAGAAGTTTTTCTATAAATAGTGGTGGATGAAATTTCATTTCTCAAAACATTTCATAAATATCTAGAGAGAGGAGAGAGAAAGGGAGATTCTAGCCAACGGACTTTGCGACGCCGATCGACGATCTTTCGTCCGTCAGATTTTCTCCAGATTCAAGATTTGAACTCGTGGAGGTAAGACCTACGTTTTGATACTACTTACGTCGTGTTTGGCCAAATTTTTGTAAAATATTAATTCTAGACTTTTGGGGAAAATCAGGTAAAACTTGTAGGAATCGCGTATAATTCGGAATCCGATGATTAATTAATCCTCTAGACGATTCTTCAAAGTTTGAAGAGATTCGCACGAGGTATGAATTCTAGATCTATGAAATATATGGATTTTCATGTTTTGAACATCAATTTGGATATCTTTGGATCCGGGCGAAATTCATGTATTAATTAGGCCCGTTAATTATGCACGTGAAATTATATAAAAAGCACGTATAACTGTTTATGTGAGCATGTTATGTGTCTACTTGGGTCAAAGGGGAGTTTGGTGCAAATTCATCCGGGGTAAGCTCCTCGAACCTTGAGGATTGTAATTTGATTGTGATTGAAAAGAAATTGGAATTTTGGTTGTGTCTGGATTGGAGGTGGGCCCAACCAGGACACGGTACCTGGTATGGAGGAAGGCCCAACCAGTGTACGAGATGCGTGGGAGAGGTGGGCCTCCTACGACATCGACCGGATGAATGCGTACCACTCACCCTAGAGACTCTTTCTATGTGTTTAAAATGCTTAAATCATGAACTGTCATATAAGCATACATTTAGAATTGTACACTCAGCCTATAGCTGAGCAGTGGAGATGTACTCCATTGCAGGTAAAAAGAAAGACAAGAGAAAGCATGAGGAGTGAGGCCGTGGAATGCCGGGGAATCAATGGGTTATATTTTGTTCTACTCTGAACTTGTAATACAAACCTTGAATTTGTAGTATGTTGTAATATAATCTGAACTTAGATTTAGTACTTGTAATCCCTAGTAAACGCTCTGGTATTTATGTTTTGATTGATGTAATAGAGTGGTTATATGTTGGTTTGAAATTGGAAGAACCTTGAAGGGAAAAAGCTGCAGTTTTGGGAGTTGCTGATAGGAATCAGTCGACTGGTTTTTGACCCAGTCGACTGGATCGCTGTATTGAATGGGTTACTGCTTGGTTTCGTCTGAGGTTCAATCGACTGGGTTGAGAAAACAGTCGACTGGATGGAGCCCCAGACCTGGACATTCTGCTTGATTGGGCACCAGTCGACTGGACTTCTTCAGTCGACTGAAAATTTTAGGCACCAGTCGACTTGGTCCCCGACACAGTCGACTGGACGGGCTGTCATATTTTGAAACCTTTCTGTTTGAGATCACCAGTCGACCGGACCCTCGATCAGTCGACTGGTCCTCTGTTTTCAAAATTGTTTTCTTTTATCAGATTCAATTGGCCAAAACTTTTTATAACTCTGATTCTATTGGATTTTTCCACTCAGAGGGAAATGTTTCCTAAAGTTTTAAATTACTCAGGGTTGTTTTAATGTTCTTTCCGCTGCGTATAGGTTTATGATGTTTGGATGAGCCTTGGTGGCGTGCCACGTGTCCTATTTCCACGCGTAGTGGGATGGGTCGTGACAAGGTTGGTGTAAGAAGGTCAAAAGAAAAAGCCCAAAATTCTCTCATCCCAAATAGACACTGTTTTTCTCCCTTTTTCTTTGGCTAAAATCTCTCATTTTTCCAGACAAAATTACCCCTCCTTGTACAAGTCGCACTGATGTCAACAACCAATAGTTTTTTTTAATATAAATATATGTATTTTTTACTGTCGTCAACTCTTGAAATGTCTCTAAATATGGACTTCTAGAGACATTTCTTTCCAAAATATCTCTAATTTTTCCATATTAAAAAATAAAAATAAATTAGAAACTTTTTTTTGTATGGAATGTGTCTGAATTATTCGTGTCACACCCGTTCCAAAAATTACACGCATTTTAATATGACATTGTGGTATCATGTGAAATTATTAATGTTTATTGATAATTTGAGGTAGAGTTGAATGTGAGTCAACGGTGAGGTGTCAATGGAGACACGGGAACGTGGTAATTCATAAGGCATTAGGATGACTAAATGTTATTTTCTATATCTGGTATTTTGGGAATATTAACTTTATCAGTGTAGAGTAATTTCTGCCAATTTTGATATTATTCTAGATTGTTTTGAACACTGTGGTGAGAACGTGAGTGATACGTTGTATAAAAGGCAGGTGCTATAGAGATTTCACGGGATTTAGTTTTGGATCCTTGTTTTTGGACCCAAACGGAACTTAATCGGAAACTCTTGCAAATTTTAGTTTTCAATCGTAAAATAAAATAGTAGACGTTTCGGAAAATAATAAGAAGTTTTGGAAACTCATGGGGAGGTAAACGTAATTTACAAATATTTTGCCTATATATAGTGTCACGCTCCAGAGCAGCAAAAATAGAGAAAAATAAATTTTATTTTTGGGTCCATAAGGAATGACAAGTGAAAGACACTAATTATCCACACCACACAGTACTAGTCCAACTAAAACAACAGGAATAGTAATAACATTGTCACGCCCCGAAGTACCAAAACTAGGGAAAAATAAATTTCCTTTATGGGTTCGTAGACACGTGACTGGTTGTGAGTGTCACCTGATTGTCCAAACATGCTTATAACAATAATGTGATATGGGAAAGTGACTAAGTTCTACGGAAGCAAAAATTTAAAACATCCAAGTCTTACATCAGTAGAATATTACAGGCCAAAAGATATCCAAAAGATACATATTACTAGACCAGCTAAACTATTACATCACTAACATAATAATAACAGAACTATAACAAAAGAAAAGCTCCAAAGTCTTCAGCTGGCAAAACCGTAGCCTTCCTCGTAGTAATCTTCACTAGCAGTCTTCAGTAGTAAAGTCAGCATCTTGATAGCAGTCGGCTCCATCTGGACCTGCAAAGGCTGGACGTGGAAGGTCCAACGGCATGAAAAGCCGTTAGCGCTTAAGCTAAGTGAGGGTACCCTTAAGGTTACCACCACTTAAGGTAAGTTATTCTTCATCTCTTCTTATTTCTCGAAACCATATCTCGTTCATCATTTCTTATTCTCGATACTATGTCTTGTTCGTCTTTTCTTATTCTCAAAATCATGTCATATTTAAACCCAATCATTCCTTTTGAAACATAACCCATAACTGAACTGACCAATGACATTGACTGAAAGAAGACTTAACTCCAAACGCATTTACTGGTCAATAAAGTACAACACTCAATAATGAATAGTTAATTGTCGCCCAACTGGCACTCAAACTGTCGTCCAAATGGCATAAGTGTGCGGGACATTAACAATCTCTTGGTTGAACACGTCATGTCGATCCTCAGGTCGCCCGCACGTTACCGAACACGTCATGCCGATCCTCAGACCAAGGGTACGGGAAATTAATAATCACTTGGACGAACACGTCATGCTGATCCTCAGGTCACCCGTACATAACCGAACACGTCATGCCGATCCTCAGTCCAAGGGTGCGGAAAATAATCAACCACTTGATCGAACACGTCACAACGATCCTCAGGTCATCCGCACTTGACCGAACACGTCATGCCGATCCTCAGATCAAGGAACAAAACATAACTCACCAATCGACTCCATGGAATAATCGAGAGACCAACTTTGCAAGAATTATCCAAACACGACACAAAAGTTCACGAATCAACTTTGACCAGTAGACACACGACTAGAAACGAGGCCCAATGTCCCTTATTCACATTAAATCTGTTATTGAAAGTTTTATCATTATTTTACGCGTTCGCACGTTTCGTAGTTTAGTTCATTAATATCATCCATTTATAGCCGTTAATATTTCGCTATACGTCCGACATTCCATTTTTCTCTCAATATACTTATGATGGAAACTTTTCCAATCACTTATCAACGCAATAATCGTGCCATACAATATACTTATAGTTTGGGTATGAACTTTCAACGGTCATTAGACTATATTCATAACAATAGAAAACATAGCACGTAGCTTATGGATTTAAAACGTGAATTTAATACCAATAAACACATAGACGAAACCCTTAACATACTCATCTACGCGATAGCACTACCATAGCACGAGATTTTCATAACAACACTTGTACCGGAAAACTAGCATCAACAATCAACACCATGCATAAACAAAACATTATACAAAAAGCTGTACAATCTGCCAAGATACATTTTCACTGTGTTGACTGAATTAACATGATTTATTTGGGCATGATAAATTGCTTTGTAGATCAAACTCAAAACTAAAACATTATAGATAATAAGAATATCTTAATGTTCAAAAAAAATCTAGCTTCAATTACATTTTTGAGCTACTCAAACTATTTATTTTACAAGACATTTCTTATATCTCGGACTGTTCTATCCCAGATTTATAGTACTGCATTGTACGTGAATTTCACCTATGAAAGAGGGGTTTTCAGACTGATCTATAGAAGGGTTATTTGTAGATAAATGAGTTATATTTCTTCACAAAAAAACCTAGCTTAATTTTCATTTTTGAGCTCCACAAAACATTCATTTTACTAAACTATGTTCTGCCGAAAGTTTCAGTTTCTCAGATTTATAACACTACGTTGTACATGCATTTCACCCATGCAGGAGTGATTTCTAGACTGAGCTATAGAAGAGTTATTTGTATATAAATGAGTTAGATTTTACCACAAAAAAACCTAGCTTAATTCCGAGTTTTGAGCTCCTCAAAACATCCATTTTACTAAACTACATTCTGCTGGAAGTTTCTATTTTCCCAGGTTTATAACACTGCGTTGTACATGCATTTCACCCATGAAAGAGTAATTTATAGACTGAGCTATAGAAGAGTTATTTGTAGATATATGAGTTAGCTTTTACCACAAAAAACCTAGCTTAATTCAGATTTTTGAGCTGCACAAAACATTCATTTTACTAAACTATGTCTGCTGAGAGTTTCAGTTTCTCAGATTTATGGATTTGTCTTGCATGTCATGAAAACTTCAACACAACAACATCAAACTTCTACTAAATATTAGTACATATTATATGGGTTCTAAATTGAGTTAGATTACTCACAATTACTCACTAAAGTTTGAAATTTAAGCTTGATATTGGTTGATGCTTAGTGAAGCTTGAATCTTCAAACTTCAAGGATGAACTTCTTCTTCTTCTATTTTTCCATGGAGTTATAACTCTAGCTCTCTCTCCCTCTCAATTATATGTAGATTGTAGAGACAAAAGTGCCTCAATTGTGTGTATGTGCATGATATATAGGAGATTGGCATGGCTAGGTGTCATTTGCATGAGTTCATGCAAAGACACATGTCTAATATGTAGACAAATGTCATGGGAGGAGATGACAAGTGTAAGGAGTGGCACATGGGGCTGCCATATGGCCGGCCATGTGGGGCCCACCTCGGTTATGTGCAACTTTCTCGGTTTACGTGCATTAGTTCCTCGGTATGCGTGTCGGTCTCGAAGTACGTGCAAACTGGTATTATTTCTAATGTCCGGGTCTGGGTACGGGACTAAGTTAAATCTTATTATGGTCGAGTCGGTATGGTTACTACAGTCTATATGGTAATACTACAACACGTCCATACCGTCACGTAATTAAAATAATAATATAATAATAAGAAAAAGCTGATATTATAATGACAGGAAATTACAGGTGTTACATCTTCCACCACCTATTAAAGGATTTCGTCCTCGAAATCTAGATTTTTCTAGGTCTTAGAAAGTACATGGTACTAATAATATCTCAGATTTTAAGGTTATGAGGTTCCCACTAGCTAACTAATCAGACCTTCTAAAAAATTCTTTCAAACATCCAAACTTCTCTGCTAAAACAATGCCAAGTGAAATTCATAGTTCTGACATTGAATATGGCACCTTCGATCTTTCGTCTTGTTCATTGCTGAGATTGATTTGGTGATCTGCAAGTTCTCTTTCGGGATCTTCTTTGTGGTGGAACCTTGTTCTGAGTTTCTCGTTCTGGACAATCTTTGCGCACACGTCCAATCTTTCCACAATTGAAGCACTGCGCCTATCAACTTGTGAGCTGTTTCGGTGCTTTGCATTCTTTGAAGTGATGTCCAGATATTCCGCAGCTGTCGCAGATATCACGTTGCTTTGGATGTGTCTGAACAGCAGTCTGATTAACTTTACTTTCATTATTTCTTTTGCCTCTTGTGATGATTTTTGATGTATCCAGAGTTTTCTTCAATGATTGTGGACTGCATTCGAGTAGTTGTTCGGGATACTGGTTTGTTTCGGGGTTGGAGTAGTTGGAGATGGCCTTTTTTGAGGAGGCGGTCTAAAGATGAGGAGAGAGAGATTTCTAACTTGGCGAAATTGCGAGCGGGCTTTTTCTGGAAGGGGCGATTGGAGGGGTTTGCCTGGCTGGAGGGTTGGTATGGTCTAAGAGGGTACGCCATGGGTTGGCTGCTAAGGGCATTGACATCCGGGGGATTCCGGGAGTAGTTAGGTCTTCTGGACTGACTCGGGGACTCTTCCTTTTTTATCTTTCCTTCTCTGATAGTGTCTTCAATCCGGGTTCCGACTTCAAACAATTCCTCAAAGGTGGAGATGGACTGGTAGAACAATTTCTCATGGTAGAGGGGCTGCAGATTCTGGATGAGCATCCTTACCTGTTCTTTTTCGATTGGCCGGTGGGTCATTTGGGCTACCTTGTTCCTCCATCTGCTCAGAAATGTAGCGAAGGATTCATTGTTGTTTTGCTGGGTTGTTTCCAAATCCCTGACGGTGACATCCAGCTCTTGATTGTAGGAGTAATGATCGACGAAGACTCGAACGATGTCCTCCCAGGCCCGGGTTTTGGAGGCTTCCAAGGTTAGGAACCACGATAGTGCAGACTTTGCAAGGGTTTGCGGGAACAACATCGCGATGTGTTCGTGGGTACAACCCATGGACTGGAAGATACTCATACATAGCTTCACATGACTTTTCGGATTCCTAGTTCCGTCAAAACGGTCGATGGCAGGCATCTTGAAATTCTCTGGCAGTTTCAGCTTGACAGGATCGAAGAGGCCTTCCAGGTCTAGCATGTAATCATCGACCCCCTTGCTTTTTCTCAGCACGCTTTCTAGCTTGTCGACCTTGTCCATTTTTTCTTGGAGCTTTTTCTCGTATGCGAACGGTGGGACCCCTTGAAACCAGTCTTCCTCCCTATTATTCTCATGCAGGGGAGGTTCAAATCCCGGTGGTGGAAACCCGGGTGGAGGTTGCGGTTGCTGCTTTTTCAGTTCTTCCATGAACTTCAGAACCTGGGCCAGGCTGTCGGACTGCTGGCTTATGGTCGCTCCCAATTCAGTAACCTTGTTTTCCAACTCTTCCCTATTCATGCTGAAGTAAGCTGTCGGACTGATTCTGATCAATCGATTATCCGAACTCCTGACCCACGGAGAGGACCCTGACTGCTGACCTTGGGAATCTATACTGACCTGACAGATTTTGAGAGGACTAGATTAGATCTTTGACAGTGGTGACTTTAGGCAGACAAAGATAGTGATGTGGACCGACTCGAAACAGTGCGTGCAGATTGATGGGGAATGGTGCATGCAAATGGGACAAGCATGCGGATGTAAGCCCTAATCTATATGATGCTTCTATTTCTAACAGATAACAGTTAAACAAATAAGGTCCTAGCCATACGGAGTGTGCTAACCTTAATTTCCAGTATGATCACCAAGGGATAACAGGGATTTCTGGGATACTTCAGGAATTTTGGACAGAGTTTCTGGGAGAAACTGGTCAATATGGTTATATTTGGGATATTGGGACAGAGTTTCTGGGAGAAACTGGTTAATACGGTTATATCTGGGATATCTGGACAGAGTTTCTGGGAGAAACTGGTCAATATGGTTATATCTGGGATATCGGGACAGAGTTTTTGGGAGAAACTGGTCAATATGGTTATATCTGGGATATCGAGACAGAGTTTCTGGGAGAAACTGTTTAATACGGTTATATCTGGGATATCTGGACAGAGTTTCTGGGAGAAACTGGTCAATATTGTTATATCTGGGATATCTGGACAGAGTTTCTGGGAGAAACTGGTCAATATGGTTATATCTGGAATATCGGGACAGAGTTTCTGGGAGAAACTGGTTAATACGGTTATATCTGGGATATCTGGACAAAGTTTCTGGGAGAAACTGATCAATATGGTTATATCTGGGATATCGGGACAGAGTTTCTGGGAGAAACTGGTCAATATGGTTATATATGGGATATCTGGACAGAGTTTCTGGGAGAAACTGGTCAATATGGTTATAGTGATCATACCGTCTAGCAGGTTTTCATACTCCTATGACTTAGGGCCGATAAACAAGGTTTGCGGTGTATATCTTCGTGAGCATGGAGCAGACATCCTTGTCATGGTGCCTAGGCAGGTCAACTCAATGTGATCACATGTGAGTGATTGCCTTGGGGATCATAAGAAAGAGGTTCTGTTCTATGCCACATAAGCGTCTACACCGCTCAGGTTATCCCATCAGGGCATACAGCAGTTATATCACATTGTCCTATCTGAAAAGATAAATGAACAGTCCTATGAAAGGTTCTACAGGAATCTATATGCAAAGGCTGGGTTTAGTCAAAGAGGGTCCGTTGACGAGAGTTCCAATATACCGATAGAGAGACAGTACGGAGGTTTTTACTCTTTTTGATATACCTTGGAAGGTACAGTATCAACGGTGACTTGTGCCCTGGCACAGCAAGACCTGAACAATGTCAGCGCCGCGTTTCAGACACAGTCGGAGGGGGAAAATGCAAGAGTGCAATGCGGTGAACCAAACACAGTAAAAAGATGATTTCAAGGATGCTTCTTATGAGTCAAACCTCTGTATTATTTTGTTTTAAAATAAAAATCCCCAGTGGAGTCGCCAGATTGTGGATACCGGGATTCCACCGCTTCGTTATGTTTTCGAAACTTGTTTGATTTTTTTGAATCAAGGAAAGAGAAAAGGTCTGTTTAAAACAGATACAGAGTCGCCACTTGGTCTTTAAGGAACCAAGAAACCTAATTTTGACTCACCCAAATGGATAAAGGGCACCGGCCCTTCATAACAAAAGAACTTGGCTCGGGGTTTTGGTACGAGAGAGGAAGGAGCCTTTGTCATGACTAAAACACCCTCAACTCGCCCCGTCTCTCGACGGGCCTCAATTAACATCCAAATAATCATCTTATACTATGTATGGTTCGGCAATTAATACTATGATAGTATATTACATCATATAAGAATCTTGAAATTGAAAATCAAAAGATAAGATATCATTCATAAGATTTAAGTCAAATATCATACAATGTAAAGTGAAAATCACACAAATAAACCTAGGAAAAATCGTCTAATCATGTATCAAATAATCAAGACTTCCTAATCTAAAGGGGGCATGAATTGTTATTGAAACAAATAAACAAAGAAATAAAAAAAAAATGCTTAGCAAGCTAGTATGATGCATGTTAATCTTTGAGAAAAGAAGACCTCTCAATCCCTGGGACGGATGAGAAAGGATGATTAGATCGAGGGGAAGCATGAGCGTGTAATCAAGTTCATTCCTTATAATCTTCTTAGATTAGGAGCCATGAAGGCCCCAAATCTTGCATGGATGCAATGTATGTATCTAGAATGTGCCAAGGTTGTAGTGTGCTTTGTGTTCATGGATTCCTAGAATGACTTAGAAGTCTATAATGTGTATGAATGAATGAATGAAATCATCATGGGATATGTACAAATGTGGCATGAACTACTTCCTAAGATATGAACTAATTTGGAAGGCATATAAGCATCAAATCAAAGAATGAAAGTTAAAATGTGTTTGCTGTGAATAGTGGACAGAACAGTAGCATGATCTTGGGAAAATTGAAAAGAGGGGTTAGGAACGTTTTCAATGCATGAATGTTTATGGAGATGTTCCTTATTGTGTCTAGAACACTACCCAAAAAGCCAATATTTAATAACTATCACAGATTGAGAGAAATCATATGAACAACAGAGGTCACTCAGAAACAGAGTCCGTACTGTCGACTGAAATGTTGAAAAATCTTAGAAAATGATAACGAATGATCTAGGGGCCCATTTTATACATAAAGTTCCCTAAGACATTGAAGTTTAAGGGAAAAATACGTTGGGACCACCCCTTTTGGAAAATATTTCTAAAAAAGAAGTTGGAAGTTAGTCAAGCTGCTGTGACAGCAGAGGCAGAATGTTTGGAAGGAATGTTTGGGTCCAAATGGACCATTTTCAAGTACTTCCAAGTCAAACCAAAAATCATGGGTGTTCTCCAATGAGTTAGGAAGACTTTCCAAGTGGCCTTGCATCTATATGTTGAGTATTGAGTTCTAGAGAAATCTTTGAACTCAGCTCACTCACTATTTTGAAGATTTTGGGGAAAATAAGATTTTCTTTCTTAAAATCAAAATGAGAGGGATTGAGGGGGGTTTTGAAATAGAGGTTTTGAAAGTGAATTTTTAATACTCAATAAAGATTATAACCACTTAAAATGCCAACATTCAACTCATCATCAAGAACCTCCAAGATTGTTGGAGAAACTTATTTTTATTTGAGCATAACTTCAATACACTTCAAGGATACCTTGGAGGTTTTGAAGTTATGATCATCATCTATCAAACATGTTTTTGAGGTCAAGAGCTACTATCCATAAGGATTCACTCACCCCAAACTTCATGTCATCACTTAGATGATGATGAACTAGTAAGTAAATAAAGAAAAATAAAAAAAGAAATGAGATAAGAAGAGATAAACAATAAATAAACAAGCAAGTAGATGATGATCAATAGATGATATTCCTGAAGCATGAGACTTGTAGATTGGTGTTTCACTCATATGTAATGACACTAGACATGGAAGAAGATTCCACTCTCTTGAATGCTCACTAAAAATGGTGGTTGGGGGTATTGAATGTTGAAATAAATGGGAGTAATGAAGTAAAAAAACAAGGTTTAGAACTCACTCTTGTTTTGAAAAATCAAAGAAGGAAGCTTCTTTCTCTCTATTCTAACCTTATCTCTACAACTTTTTCTCCCAAACTTTTCTCAAACTTGTATTTGACTCCCCCAAAATGAAGAGTAATGGGGTGTTTATATAGGCCAACTTGGGGTGGTTTTGGGATTTAGAAAGTATTCCCATTGGCTCCAAATATCTGAAATCATAAAACTATGTCGTTTTGGCTTTTAATTAATCAAAATGAATCCCCAAGAAAAATTACAAAAAAACACCATTCTGGAGGGGAGTGCCGCGGCGGCAGTGGGCCAGTGCCGCGGCGGCACTGCTCCTCCTTCGTCCAGATAATGCTGTTTAGGCCCCCTGAAGTTCCGGTATTCGTGAAAAGGCCCTATTTCGTCCGAAATTCACAGAAAATGCATACGAACTCCAAATTGAGGTTGTGATATACCGTTGGAAAGGTAATGGAGTCTACTTTACATAAAAAATAGTTTGGGGATAGGTCACTTTGAAAAGTTTTGCGCTATTCGCGATAAAATCCAATTTGATCGCATTTTTTGCCTTTGGAAATTCACAATAAATTCGTTTTAAATCCAGAAATTATGTGCGATATACCGTTGGAAAGCTATTGACCTCTAGTATCCATGAAAAATATTTGAAAATTGTCTTGGCACCCCGGTTCCAAAGTCAAATTTTGGTCAAACTGGTCAAACCTGGGATTCCCGGGAAGTTTTGGAAACCTCCGGGAGTTTCCGGGAGCTGATGTTTTCGCTCGATTTTCTTTTGAAACTTGTTTTAACACTTTTTTTCATGATTTAAAATGATTCTGGTGAATTTGGACAATTTTGGTCAAACTTGGTCAAACTTGGTCAAACCTAGTCAAACCTTGGTCAAATCGGTCAGCGGGGACTTTCCGGGAGCTTCCGGGACTTCTGGGGGTCTCTGGGAGCTGACGATTTCACTCGATTTCTCTTAAAAACTCATTTTATCGCTTTTCTTACGACATAGCATATTTTCAAAACTTTGGGACCAAATCCGGGAGTTTTCGGGCTTTCAGGGGCATTTTGGTCATTCTGAGCATTCTGAGAGATAGAACTGTCTTCCGAGAATCCTTTTGAGTCTTTTACGATCATTGTGAACCACCAAGCTATGGGTCTCCTAAATCTGATAGCCGACAAAATGGGGTGTCTACAACAACGAATAACTGTCAATTAGTGAAACAATAAAGGACATCCCAAGGTTCATCATAAGGATAATTGATCTAATGCAACCAATGGTATAAAATAGTGGGTTTACTCAAAAGGAGTTAAATCAGAAAGATGAATATAGTTACTCAGCATTACATGGTTTTAATTTATAACGTGCGTAGGGTTAGAGATGCATTTCTTCAGTGTGTTGATGGAACATCGATGTTGTAAACCTGCAACGTGTCTTCTCTTGGTAGGTCCTATGCGATCTGATCATTGGCTTGAAAGTGGAATGCAGTACTCATCTTCACTAATATTCGCGGTGCGAGTCATTCGTTGTGATTAAATGTGGTCGATGTCAGCAGTCTATGAGATCGTTCGATCTATTGAAGGTATGTTCTATTCTTGCGTCTTCCATCGCCTCGGGTTAAGTCAATATCTCATGTGCTCCTTGTAGTAGGGTTGACCTTGGTAGTGTAGTAGGTTGTGGCTTGAGTGGTCTCAAAAGCAATTCTGAATGGGCGATATGGAGGTGTCTAAACAACTCGTTTCCATAGTCACTTGCGCTAGTGCCGTCAGCGGTCTTCCATAAGCCTTGTATCAGTCTTCCAAATACAATGGTGGGATCGATCTCCTTAGATATTATGTTTCTTAGCCTTCTGGACTGGTCCTCAGTTGTTTGAGATGATTCATCCATTGTAGAGATCGAGAAAATTCTTCTATTCCTACGTATGAGTTCGTGTCTATAAGGTTTCTATCATACCTTATGCGAGGCAATCATACCTATTACATCTCACATTATATTTATCATCATAATCCCAGTAACTAGAATACGATGATTGAAATGATTGAATAGATTGATCCAAAATGAAGCCGAATCCGAATCCGAAAAGGCATATGAATTCTCACAGATAGAAGTACAATAGTAGAATGATGTGATCCATTCAAGAATAAGATGTAAATCTAACAATGATTGAATGACTGTTTACTATAGAAGAAATCGTAGTATCTCAAGATTTATAGGAAATGAAAGTAACTGATGGCATAAGGCCTTCAACGAATGAAATAAGTATTAGGTATTTCATAAGTGAAATAGTCCAAACAAAACCCCACTGATAAAGAATAAGGTAGCAACTGAGAGAGACAATAAGAGGTCAAGATGTTCAGAGAGTACAACATTTTTTTTTGAGTTCATGGCAAGAACAAGGACAGAGAACTCATTTAGGATTATTTCAAATGAAACGAACTTGTACGAATTTGTTAAAGGAATAATAAGTCAAAAAGAATGACTTTGCAGTACTAGTGATCGAACTTGTTCTCAAAAGAATTTGTCAAGAATCGGATGATCAAGGTGCATACTCAAGAATTGTTGACTGGGGAATTTCTAAAAATTCAAGGAGATGAATTACTTATCAAGGAGTGTATCACAATAATTATTGATGGTAATCGGAGCCACTTTACAAAATATATAGATCCCTTTTCCAGAAGAAATGACCATTAGAATAGAAGGTATCGATTTACTCAAAGAGAGTGGAATGAGTAGAAAGGATATGACTGCTTACTATGGTACTTGCTTACCATATCTAAGGTAAAGTTTGCCTCTCTTATTATCTATAACGGGTCCTCTAAGAACTCCTCCTCAGGGTCCTCCTCCTTCTCCTTGATGTCAGCTGGACCTGCTTCATGGTCCTGCTCAGGCATCAGTATCATCTCGTCCCCGTCAACTGGTGGTGCTGGATGGTTGTGTACATCATCCCCTGGTCTCTGAAGATCGTCCGTAGGGTCAACCTCCTCAATCAGCTCGTCATCGCTACTTGCCGGATCGTCACAATTGTCAGGTCATTGTCATCATATGTGTCATCACAATCAGATGGGTCATCTGTTGAGTGGTCACTGCCTGCAGAATCCTCTCCACTCGCTATGTCATTGTCGCTATCTGTATCAATGGGATCTAAATCTACATCTGGCTCTGGTATGGGCTCGGGTGAGAATGGTGGTGCTGGTGCCGCCATGATAATCGGGAAGAGTATATCGTCATATAGTGCCTTGTCCTGAGTCATGCTGATAAGCTCCTGGTGATTAAGTATGGTAGTCTCTGAAGCATGGATCGACTCGGGCTGAACTCGATCCGGATACTGCAATGCATCGGTAAGCACAGCTCTCCGTATGTCCTCCTCCAAGGTATGCCTCGCCCTTTACCAGATCCGCTGTCGATATAGTACAGGGTCGGCAAGCTGGATACGACCGCCGCGATTATAGTGACCTCCGAAATCATCATGAACGAAGCTCGACTCCATAGTCATGCAAGAGGAGCTAACTTAGTGTCAGTACTAATATGAGGTAAATCTTAGGCTAATAACTTAAGGTGTAGGACAATCAGTAAGCGCGTTGAAACCTAAGGCTCTGATACCAAAAATCCCTGTCACGCCCAGAAGTACCAAAAATAGGGAAAAATAAATTTCCTTTATGGGTTCGTAGACACGTGACTGGTTGTGAGTGTCACCTGATTGTCCAAACATGCTTATAACAATAATGTGATATGGGAAAGTGACAAAGTTCTGCGGAAGCAGAAATTTAAAACATCCAAGTCTTACATTAGTAGAATATTACAGGCCAAAAAGATATCCAAAAGATACATATTACAACACCAGCTAAACTATTACATCACTAACATAATAATAACAGAACTATAACAAAAGAAAAGCTCCAAAGTCTTCAGCTGGCAAAACCGTAGCCTTCCTCGTAGTAATCTTCACTAGCATAGTCTTCAGTAGTAAAGTCAGCGTCTTGATAGCAGTCGGCTCCGTCTGGACCTGCAAAGGCTGGACGTGGAAGGTCCAGCGGCATGAAAAGCCGTTAGCGGTTAAGCTAAGTGAGGGTCCCCTTAAGGTTACCACCACTTAAGGTAAGTTATTCTTCATCTCTTCTTATTTCTCGAAACCATATCTCGTTCATCATTTCTTATTCTCGATACTATGTCTTGTTCGTCTTTTCTTATTCTCAAAATCATGTCATATTTAAACCCAATCATTCCTTTTGAAACTTAACCCATAACTGAACTGACCAATGACATTGACTGAAAGAAGACTTAACTCCAAACGCATTTACTGGTCAAGAAAGTACAACACTCAACAATGAATAGTTAATTGTCGCCCAACTGGCACTCAAACTGTCGCCCAAATGGCATAAGTGTGCGGGACATTAACAATCTCTTGGTTGAACACGTCATGCCGATCCTCAGGTCGTCCGCACGTTACCGAACAGGTCATGCTGATCCTCAGACCAAGGGTACGGGAAATTAATAATCACTTGGACGAACACGTCATGCCGATCCTCAGGTCACCCGTACATAACCGAACACGTCATGCCGATCCTCAGTCCAAGGGTGCGAAAAATAATCAACCACTTGATCGAACACGTCACAACGATCCTCAGGTCATCCGCACTTGACCGAACACGTCATGCCGATCCTCAGATCAAGGAACAAAACATAACTCACCAATCGACTCCATGGAATAATCGAGAGACCAACTTTGCAAGAATTATCCAAACACGACACAAAAGTTCACGAATCAACTTTGACCAGTAGACACACGACTAGAAACGAGGCCCAATGTCCCTTATTCACATTAAATCTATTATTGAAAGTTTTATCATTATTTTACGCGTTCGCACGTTTCGTAGTTTAGTTCATTAATATCATCCATTTATAGCCGTTAATATTTCGCTATACGTCCGACATTCCGTTTTCCTCTCAATATACTTACGATGGAAACTTTCCCAATCACTTATCAACGCAATAATCGTGCCATACAATATACTTATAGTTTGGGTATGAACTTTCAACGGTCATTAGACTATATTCATAACAATAGAAAACATAGCACGTAGCTTATGGATTTATAACGTGAATTTAATACCAATAAACACATAGACGAAACCCTTAACATACTCATCTACGCGATAGCACTACCATAGCACGAGATTTTCATAACAACACTTGTACCGGAAAACTAGCATCAACAATCAACACCATGCATAAACAAAACATTATACAAAAAGCTGTACAATATGCCAAGATACATTTTCACTGTGTTGACTGAATTAACATGATTTATTTGGGCATGATAAATTGCTTTGTAGATCAAACTCAAAACTAAAACATTATAGATAATAAGAATATCTTCATGTACAACAAAAATCTAGCTTCAATTATATTTTTGAGCTACTCAAACTATTTATTTTACAAGACATTTCTTATATCTCGGATTGTTCTATCCCAGATTTATAGTACTGCATTGTACGTGAATTTCACCTATGAAGGAGGGGTTTTTAGACTAATCTATGGAAGGGTTATTTGTAGATAAATGAGTTATATTTTTTCACAAAAAACCTAGCATAATTCTCATTTTTGATCTGCACAAAACATTCATTAAACTAAACTATGTTCTGCTGAAAGTTTCAGTTTCTCAGATTTATAACACTGTGTTGTACATGCATTTCACCCATGAAGGAGTGATTTATAGACTAATCTATAGAAGAGTTATTTGTATTTAAATGAGTTAGATTTTACTACAAAAAAACCTAGCTTAATTCCGATTTTTGAGCTCCTCAAAACATCCATTTTACTAAACTACATTCTGCTAGAAGTTTCTGTTTTTCCAGGTTTATAACATTGCGTTGTACATGCATTTCACCCATGAAAGATTGATTTATAGACTGAGCTATAGAAGGGTTATTTGTAGATATATGAGTTAGCGTTTACCACAAAAAAACCTAGCTTAATTCAGATTTTTGAGTTGCACAAAACATTCATTTTACTAAACTATGTTCTGCTGAGAGTTTCAGTATCTCAGATTTATGGATTTGTCTTGCATGTTATGAAAACTTCAACACAACAACATCAAACTTCTACTAAACATTAGTACATATTATATGGGTTCTAAATTGAGTTAGATTACTCACAATTACTCACTAAAGCTTGAAATTTAAGCTTGATATTGGTTGATGCTTAGTGAAGCTTGAATCTTCAAACTTCAAGGATGAACTTCTTCTTCTTCTATTCTTCCATGGAGCTATAACTCTAGCTCTCTCTCCCTCTCAATTATATGCAGATTGTAGAGACAAAAGTGTCTCAATTGTGTGTATGTGCATGATATATAGGAGATTGGCATGGCTAGGTGTCATTTGCATGAGTTCATGCAAAGACACATGTCTAATATGTGGACAAATGTCATGGGAGGAGATGACAAGTGTAAAGAGTGGCACATGGGGCTGCCATGTGGCCGGCCAAGTGGAGCCCACCTCGGGTTGTGTGCAACTTTCTCAATTTACGTGCATAAGTTTCTCGATATGCGTGTCGGTCTCGAAGTACGTACAAACTGGCATTATTTCTAATGTTCGGGTCTGGGTACGGGACTAAGTTAAATCTTATTATGGTCGAGTCGGTATGGTTACTACAGTCTATATGGTAATACTACAACACGTCCATACCGTCATGTAATTAAAATAATATAATAATAATATAGTGGGTCCAATAGAGAAATTAAAAAAGCTGATATTATAATGACAGGAAATTATAGGTGTTACAAACATCAACTGAAATATAAGACAATTCTAACTATTACAAATCATCCGAGTGTGGTCTACAGGATCACAACATGTTTGGAGACAACATATGCTCAAGTACTCGTTAACTAACAAAGTTCAACAGTAATATAAAGCTTATATATAAACTAGATAAATTATCTTCAGATCTTCAACTGGCGTAAGGGTAGTCATCAGCATAACAGTCTTCTCTGACATAACAAGCATCAGTGGTGCCATCCTCTGCGTATTCCCCTTCCGGGTAGTAGCTATCATCATAAGCTCCATTATCTACATTAAAAGGGACAGCGTAATCTGGACGGGGGAATGGACAGGCAATAACGGTCGTTAGTTTACTGAGAGCTGAGTGAATGGAAACCCACAAGGTATCAATGATATAACGTATAACAAGTTATTGAAGTGTCTAAGATATAGTTCTACTAAATGATATATCCTCTGTATTCCAATGTCGTAATTCAACCCTTATCGTTTTGTCATCCTGAGACCGATAATCCACATACTCAGTCTAGAAAAAATAGACTCAATCATTTCACATATATAGACATGTCATCATTCTGTCCATTGGTCGTTAAGGATATAAACATTCCTCCGCATTCATGGACACCACGTCAGTCCATCCCCCGCTCGTTAAGGATATAAACCATCCACCGCATGTCAGGGATACAACGTTTTGAACAATAGCACATCAATTCTATTACCACAACTCCTTGTATTACACCAGTAATCCCCCATCCACCGCTCGTTAAGGATATAAACCATCCACCGCTCGTTAAGGATATAACATGGGTCACCTGGTTACCTTAGGACTACATGGTCCCGCTCACTGCTCGTTAAGGATATAACCCATCCATCGCATGTGAACGCATATTATGACCAGGCGTCCACCCATGTACCATTCCTAGAACTTATCAAACCTACTTAAACTTGTACTACTATCGATACATGACAATTCCTATGTGGCCTGACTACTCTGATTGAAATGAATGGATATTGAACTCATATATGAACCGCATATTATCTAACGTCATCACATTAATCCATTATTCTTAATCATACTTATCTTTGTTGTCACATTATCCCTGATCCACCCAAAATAGCATAATAGAAGTCCGAAACGAGAATCGAAAATTCGAACCTCATATATAATAAACTAAGGGAACAATCCATATTCTGTAAAGTTCGATCGATTGAAACCATTTCGATCGATTGAGGAAAACTAAAGTTCGAGTGATCGAAGTCACTTTGATCGATTGAACCTTTGATCGTTTGAACTCTGTTCAATCGCTCGAGAATCATCTTATCCAACAGATTTTGAACTAACTTATGTAAATGTCTCAGGGACGTGTTTAATATGTTTAATCATACCAAAAACTTGTAAAAACATTATATAAACGAGACCAAGTGAGTAAAGACTCACTTAGGGGGTGTTTGGCAAAGCTTTGAGCTTAAAAGCTTCAATGGCCTCCAATGGCTTCTCCTTTCTCTCTCTGCTCCTCTCTTTGTCTCTGTCTTTCCTTCTCTTTCTCTTCTTCTCTTGATTCTTCTTCTTCTCTGTTACTCTATCTCTCTCTCCCATAGAATATATATATATATATATGAGTGTATAATATATGTATGTGTGTATGTATATATGAACACACACTCACAACTCTCCCAACTCTCAAAGGTCAGCCAAAACTCTCCCATACACACACAAAACCAGTGTATATATAGAGGGGGTAGGGGTGCAGGTGGCTATTTCTGCGGTAAGTTTAACCATTCCATTGATACTCTAGTTCAGATGCTCAATCATCATATAACAAAGATGGGGGTTCAGTCCTTGATGGAACCACTTAATCTTCTTCTGCGGTGTATCAATCATATGCTTTTGCTCAAATTGGGTAGTATACTCTCTTATAATCAATTCTCCTTGGACTATGCTCATAAAATTCTTCTCCTGCTGATCTTTTTCATCTTTTGGAAAGTACTTCTCCAGAAATCTTCCTTTGAACATTTCCCAAGGTGTTAAAACTAACGGCTTATATGTGATCACTCTAAGTATTTCTAGGCATTCTAATATGGAACTTAATAACTAAAAGAAAGGAACCTTCCACTAATCTAACAAGGCTTTAGCATATGAGGCTTGGCTATATTAATCTAAATAGGATTGGTAGACTAGTCAAAGAAGGGATCTTAGGTGATTTGGTTCTCCAACCAATAGAAGTCTGCGAGTTTTGTTTAGAGGGTAAGATGACCAAAATGACCTTTCCTGCAAAGGGCAATAGGACCAATACATTGTTAGAATTAGTTCATACTGATGTGTGTGGACCAATCAATATTAGAGCAAGGGGTGGTTATGAGTATTTCATTACATTTACTGATGACCACTCTAGGTATGGATGTGTACCTAATGTAGCACAAATCTGAAGCCTTTAAAAAGTTCAAAGAGTTTAGGGCTGAAGTGAAGAAGTAATTAGGAACACATATTAAAGCCATTCGATCTAATAAGGTGATAAGTACCTCTCTAATGAGTATATTGATCACCTCATTCAAAATGGGATTCTGTCATAGTTGACTGCACTCGATATGCCTCAGTAGAACGGTGTAGCGGAGAGAAGGAACCAGACTCTTTAAGACATGACTAGGTTGATGATGAGTTATTTTGAGTTGCCATTATTTTTTTGGGGTTATGTTTTGGAAACCGCTACACACATACTAAATCTTGTTCCAAGAAAATCTATTCCTAAGACACCATGGAAGATTTGGATTGGACGCAACCCCTCTTCGCAACATCTCCGGATATGGGGGTGTTCAGCACATATGTTGAAAGGAAAGATGAGCAAATTGGAAACTAGATCAGAAGTATGTTACTTTGTAGGGTATCCAAATGGTACTTATGGATGGTATTTTTATGATCCAAGAGAATAGAAAGTGTTTGTTAGTACAAATGCCATTTTCTTGGAGGATGATTATATCATAAACCATAAACCTACGGGAAGGATAGATCTAAAAGAGATAGAAGGAGAGCCCTCAGTCGTACCTATAGTTGATAACAATGTAAGATAAAAAATACACTTCTTCACCCATTTCTGCGCTGGTACCTCGTCATAGTGGGAGGATGGTCAGTGAGCCTGACATATATATGTTCTTAGGAGAAGTGTTTGAACCCGTCTCCATAGAATCTGAATCTGATTCTACCATGTACGAAGAGGCATTGGCTGATGTTGAATCAACTCATTGGATTAAAGCAATGAAGGCTGAATTAGAATCTATGGATCCTAATCAGATCTGGGATCTTATAGAACTTCCTGCCAATATTAAACCCATTGGCTATAAGTGGGTCTATAAGAGGAACAGAGGATCTGATGGAAAGGTTCAGACCTTTAAGGCAAGGCTTATAGTGAAATGTTATACTGAAAGAGAGGGCATTGACTATGAGAAAACGTTCTAGCTGGTAGCCATGCTCAAGTCCATCAGAATACTCTTATCCATTGCGGCATGCCTAGATTATGAGATCTGGTAGATGGACATCAAGACTACATTCTTGAGGAGGACATCTATATGCAGCATGCAGAAGGGTTCATAGCTAGTAGGAAAGGTAACTTGGTATGCAAGTTGCAAAAGTCCATTTATGGGCATAAGTAGGAATCCAGGAGTTGGAGCATTCGTTTTAACTAAGCGGTTAAATCGTTAGGTTTCACACAGAATATGGATGAACCTTGTGTATACAAGAAGTGTGAAGGCCTAGTGGTGGCTTTGCTTATGCTTTATGTTGATGACATTCAACTCATTGGAAATGATGTAGGGCATTGTCATCAATTAAGTTTAGCTAGCTAGTACTTTCGATATGAAGGATCTAGGAGAGGTGAGATATATGCAAGGATAAAGCTCTTTCGGGATCGTAAGCAAAAGATAATGGGATTATCTCAAGCTGGTTATCTCTAGAAGGTAATAACTAGGTTTTCCATGGATAATTTGAAGAAAGGTTTATTACCTTTTAGGCATGGTTTAGCGTTCCCCAAGGACCAGTGTCCTAAGACATATGAGGAGGAGAATCGCATAGTAGAAGTTCCCTATGCTTTGGCAGTGGGAAGTCTCATGTATGCGATGTTATGCACTAAACTAGATATCTGCTATGCCATTGGCATGGTTAGAAAGTATCAGTCAAATGCAAGTTCAGAGCACTGAACAACCATTAAGTACATTCTTAAGTACTTGAGAAGGACTAAAAATTACATGCTTATGTACGGCAGCGATGAGCTAATTCCAGTGGGATACACTGACTCGGACTTTATGTCAGATAAAGATTCGAGGAAGTCAACATCTGGGCATCTCTTTACCTTGGGAGGTAGTGCTGTTAGTTGGAGGAGCATTAAGCAAAAATGCATTGCAGACTCAAATACAGAAGTTGAGTATGTGGCTGCTTGTGAAGCCGCAAAGGAATCTGTTTGGCTTAAGAAGTTCCTCATAGATTTTGAGGTGGTACAAGCTTCATATGCAATAATAGTAGGATAGTGGCTCAGTCCAAGGAGCCAAGCAACTACAGAAAGGGAAAGCATGTAGAGAAAAATATCATCTAATTCGAGATATTGTTCAACGTGGAGATGTGATTGTCACTAAAATTACCACCGGTGACAATCTAGCGGATTCGTTTACAAAAGCCTTGCCATAGAAGGTCTTTAATCATCATTTAGATAGTCTAGGTCTCAGATGTAGTCCTGAATGGTTATGAGTGCAAGTAGGAGTTTGTTGGGATTGTGCCCTCAAACCACTACTTTATGTATGAGGCATTGGTATTTTAATATATAGATATCAACTTTACATTTCATTATGTATGTTTCTTTCATGAGATGACTATTAATCCTTAAGTATCATAGTAAGTAATTCATGTGTGTATGTATCGCTCCCCGAAGTACCAAAAATAGGGAAAAATAAATTTCCTTTATGGGTTCGTAGACACGTGACTAGTTGAATGTCACCTGATTGTTCCAAACATGCTTATAAGAATAATATAATACTGGAAAATGACTAAGTTCAGCGGAAGCATGAATCTAAAACATTCAAGTCTTACATGATTAATATATTACAGACCCAAAGGATATCCAAAAGATACATAGTACATGTCCAACTAGACTATTGCATCATCAAACATATTAACAACAGATCTACGTCAAGAGAAAAGCTCCAGGGTATTCAGCTAGCGAAATCGTAACCTTCCTCACAGTAATCTTAACTAGTATAGTCTTCAGCAGTAAAATCAGCATCTTGAGAGTAGCCTGCTCCGTCAAAACCTGCAAATTCTAGACAGGGATGCTCCAGCGGCATAAAACACCGTCAACAATTAAGCTGAGTGAGGGTACCCTTAAGGTTACCACCATTAAAGTAAGTTATTCTTCGTCTCTTATTCTCAAAACCACATCTCGTCCAAACCCAACCATACCCTACAAAACTTAACCCAAAACTAAACTGACCAACAATATCGACTAAGAAAAGAGGTAACTACAAAGGTATCCAATACTCTGGGTATGACGCATCTAGGGAAAAGCAAAATTGCTCTTCAACTCTCAATATACTCAACACAATCTCAACATACATCAATGACAGTTTCAGGCCCCGGAGTAAGCCAAAAATAGGGAAAATTAAAATTTCCTTTACGTGACTAGTTTGTTAATCGTCCTGCCCTTCTTACTCCACACCATGCAATCATAAGGGAAATGCTAAAGTACAAGCATGACTTAAACTTATCAGAGTATAATTACAGCGGCGAAAATTAAACAAGAGTTACAATAACATCAATCCTAATACAAGAGACCGTACTAAACAATTTACATAAACTTAAAAACAACAGGAGAAACTATCTATCAGATCTTCGGCAAGGCTTAATATACTTGCTTTTCAAAACAGATACTTTTCAAAACCATTTCATTTTAAAACCAAAACTTTCCAAAACCAAATCATTTCAAACCAAACCATTTTACTCATCAATTCAATCTTATCATTCACTTTCTCTTTCTCATCCACTTGACAACACGCGGTACATCAAGGATGATAACATGCTATAACAGTCGATTCATACTTATTCCCTTGATAGGCCGTCGGACGTCTTCACGGCGCATACTATCTGTAAACAATGGAACTGGCACATGGGATTTCTTCAACCATGTGTATACTCTCACCGGTCGTCTACACGACTGAGAAGTATATTAGAGCACTAGCCGGACGTCTTCAACGATACATGGGATGTCTTCAACCACGTATGCACATCACCGGACGTCTTCAACGGCGAGAGGCGCGCTAGGAACCCTAACCGTCCATGTCCACCCAGCTCATCAGCCGTTGATCCGCCGGATCTAATATTCACATCTCTTTCCAATTTACCTATCTCATCTCACTCACATCCTCATCAAACACTTCTTTCTCTCGCACAACGCATACTAAAACATGCCATGAAATGCACGTGTGTCCACTATCAATATTCACATGCAAATATACTTTTATTCCTCTTTATTATTAATATGGCATGCGTTATCTATTCCAGTCAACAACATCGTAAAATATGCATTTAACAGATAGTAGTAGAAACGTAACATATAGAACATGGATCACATAACATGGATTTGATACCAGTAATCATATAGATAAAACCCTTAACATGCTCACGTATGCGATAGCACTACCATAACATGCTTCGCATAGCCATACAATTATCAGAATACACGTAGCATCATAAATCAACATATTACTTATACAAAACATCATACAGGTAGCTTTAATACATCTTATATTAACCTTATTAGGATTAGAGTGAAGTTAGGAAACTCACCTTGAGTCGCCGATCCTCAGAAGCAGCTAAACGTCAAGTTCTACAACAATAAACGGAAGAAACAATAATAAAGAATGAGTGCAACTATAGGGCCAAAATGGTAATTTTACCAAATGAGGTTATAAACCTCAAAGTAGTGATCTATGTGTCATTCTAAGTCTAACGCCATTGACTAGACTCAAATCGGAGTCCGTCGAATTTTTACGGGGTAATATGTAGGGCTTACTGCACTAATACGGGCCCAAAAAGGTAGGCTGTATTTTCGACTAAGTCGAAAAGTCACGAAACTTAATGAGAACAATCTAGGTATTATTCTAAGACTCTAGGAACTGGTCGCTTATTTTTCAGAGTTCTAGATTATTTATTATGAATTATTGAAAATAATATATATTCGAAAATACCCGAAAAGTGATTTAAATGCATAAATATAATTATACTGAGAAATCAATACTTAGAAGCATTTTTATTAAATACTAGATATTAAAATACGCTACCAGTATTTATCTCATAATTTTCGGAGCTCATTTAGTATTTATAATAATTAATATACTAATAAAATGGCTTCTTATTGATTATTAAAAATATTTATATATAGTATTATGGCTTTATAAATCTTGGGATATCATAAAATAGCGTTGGGGACATTCCTCTAATTTTCCAAAATTTATTAAAGCTCATAAGCATTTAAAATCAATTTAAATACCAAGGAAACTTAATATTTATTATTTATAATATACATAAAGATAATAACCACATGCTATTTTATAACCATAATATAGGCGAAATAAATCAAAGGTAAGTGCATCTACCAAGAACTCTCAAAATCAATGACACAAGCATGTAACATGTCCTCCCTTACTTGATTAACTCGGTCAGTCTGCCCATCGGTATGCGGATAAAAGGCTGAACTCAAGTTTAATGTTGTTCCCATCGCTGTCTGGAGACTCTTCTAGAATTCTGCAGTAAACTGCGAATCTCGATCTGATACTATAGACATAGGTACTCCGTGTAACCTTACTACGTGTTGTAGATACATCCGGCTCAAACGTTCCACTAAATACGTCATATTATAGGCGATAAAATGTACCGTCTTTGTAAGTCGATCCACGATTACTCCATATAGCATCATGGTTCTGCTGTGACTTCGGCAATCCTATCACGAAATCCATAGTAATGTGTTTTCATTTCCATTGAGGAATCGGTAATGGTTGCAGTAATCCAGGTGGCTTATGATGCTTTGCCTTTATTTGCTTATAAGTAAGACACTGAGATACATACCCGGCTATTTCTCTCTTCATTCATTCTCACTAGAAGTTCCTCTTCAGATCCTTGTACATCTTTGTACCTCCCAGATGAATAGTCATCCGTGACTTATGCGCTTCACCCAATATTTCTTTTTAGAGATTTTCTTCGTCAGGTACACAGAGTCTACCTTTACATCATAAGGCTCCGTCTGTACCGATACTCTAGATCTCTGGTTCCTTGGCTGACATGCTGGTGAACCATAACTTCAAATCTTCTGCTGTCTATTGAGATTCTATGATACGACTGCTCAAAGTTAGTTGTACCATAAGACATCCAAAAGGTTGCTTTCCATTGGTTCCACTAGCTGAAGATCGAATTCATCTAAGATTTCCAATGCTTTCCATTCTCGAATTAATGGTGCCGCGATCGCTAATCGAGGTTTACGACTCTAAGCATCTGCTACGACATTTTCTTTACCTAGATGGTATTGTAATGAAAATTCGTAGTCTTTAAGCAACTCCATCCATCTTCGTTGTTGTATGTTCAACTCTTTTTGAGAGAATAAATACTTCAAGCTCTTATGATCGAAAAATAGATTAAACTTCTCTCCATAGAGATAGTGTCTCCAAATCTTCAATGCAAACACTATTGCTGCTAATTCTAAATCATGTGTCAGATAATTCTTCTCATGTACCTTCAATTGTCTTGATCCGTATGCAATCACATTCCCATCTTGCATAAAGTATACAACCCAGTCCTTGGTGCGATGCGTTACTATAGATCACGTACCTTTTTCCACTCATAGGTATCGCGAGTACTGGTGCAAAAGTCAATCTTTCCTTTAACTCCTAAAATGCATGCTCATGCTTGTCTGTTCATTCATACTTCATCTTCTTCCTTGTCAAATTTGTCAAAGGTTCTGCTATCTTGAAAAATCCATCTACAAATCTAGTAATATCCTGCTAAACCGAGGAAACTTCTAACTTCTGTCGCATTAGTTGGTCTGTTCTAGCTTAAGATTGCATCAATATTAGATAAGTCCACAGAGATATCGTCTTGAGATATAACATGTCCCAAGATTTTGACTTCTTGTAGCCAAAATTCACACTTGCTAAACTTTGCATATAACTTACTATCTTTGAGTGTCTGCAAAGCAATCTGTAAATGCTCCTTATGATCTTCCTCCGTCTTTGAGTAGATTAGTATGTCGTCGATGAATATGATAATGAATTAATCCAGATATGGTCTAAATACTCTATTCATTAAGTCCATAAATACTGCTGGCACATTGGTCAGTCCGAACGGCATAACTAAAAACTCATAATGCCCGTATCTTGTCCTAAATGTAGTCTTCGACACATCCTCTGGTCGAACCAATTGTTGATGATATCCTGAACGTAGATCGATCTTTGAAAAGATCCTTGATCCTTGTAACTGGTCGAATAGATCATCTATCCGAGGTAGTGGATATCTATTCGTGATCGTAACTTTATTCAACTCCATGTAATCTATGCAGAGTCGAAGTGTCTAGTCCTTCTTCTTCACATGTAGGACGAACAAATCCCAAATCTTCAAGTTCCTGGACTTGTTTCTTCAGTTCCAACATCTCAGTTGGTGCCATCCTATATGGAGTCTTTGATATCGCCAACGTATCATGTACTAATTCCACACAAAAGTCTATTTCTCTCTTTGGTGGAAGTCCTTTAATGTCCTGGTATATATCCTGAAATCTTGTACAGTAGGAATCTAATCCATCTTGAGTTCCGTACTATTACTACCAATCATAGCTAAACCATTTGTCAAGAATATGTCGCTCGTTGTCTGATAATAAAATCTGATCGTCGGTCGTCCTTGTATCGGATATACAATCGTCCTAGTAGGGCAGTCCAGGTTGGAATTGTACTTAGTCAACCAATCCATTCCTAGGATAATGTCAAACTTTGACATCGACAAAATTACCAAGTCTGTTGGAAAATTCCTATCTCCCAAGGTTAATGGACAATCTTTACACACTTTACATAGCTTAACAGTCACATTAAGTGTTGGCTCAAGTGTTTGGGATTCTAAACCCAATTGACGCATAATCTTAATAGCAATAAACGAACGTGCAACTCCAATATCAAATAAAGCTTTAACTGGACTATAAAAGAGTACAAGCGTACCTTCCAAATGTTGTTGCTCATCAGCATTTAAGCCTGCTTCTGCTAGGATAATAATATTTATCCGTATATGATCCGGTGATCCTTGAATCCCTTGAACTGGTGCCCTATAGTACCCTCCTCATGGTGCATGACAATCTCTTCTCAAGTGCCCTAGCTTGTTGCAATTTTGGCAGTTAGCACCCATCCGGTGGTTAACCTTGGAAGCTATGCAGAACTTTGCAATATGTCCCGGCTTCTCACAATTAAAGCATCCTCCATTACTGCTTGGCAGAGCTGTGAGTATTGTCTGAGACTGTGGTCCTTGCTAGCAATATTACTGGGGTCGAGAATAACCCTGCTGAGGCTTCCTGGTTCCATCTTAGGTTTTCTTGTTCCCTTAAAAATTTCCCTGAGGTCTCCAACTCCGGGTATTCCTTGGTGGTGGGTTCTGGAAACTTTGCTATGGAAAACCTTTTGACGACTGAGGTCGATTCATCTATGGTTGTTGTGTTGGATAAGAATCATTTTCCAACTCTGCGGTAAATTTAACAATTCCTCTGAATGACTGACTCACTTGAACAACCATCATATGTTTGAGGTGGGGGTTCAATCCTTGGTGAAATCTCTTCACTTTCTTCTGCGGAGTGTCTATCATATGTTGAGCAAAACGAGATAGACGCTCGAACTATGTAGTGTATTCCCGTACAGTTCATCTTCCTTGAATCAGATTGAGGAAATTCTACTGCTGTTGATCTCTCTTATCTTTTGGGAAATAATTCTCCAAAAACCTTCCCTTGAACGTCTCCAAGGCATTACTCTCGTAGCATTTATCCCATTAGTGGGTCGCTCAGCTTCCCACCAATTTGCGGCAGCGTAGGTGAGCTGGAACGTAGCAAAACGACGCTTCTCTTGTTCCATGCATTCTAATGCTTTAAAGATCAACTCCATTTCTCTTATCCATTGTTCGACTTTCCATGGTTTTATTACTCCATCGAACTTCTCGAGGTGTAACCCATGGAAATTTGCTAGTAACTTGTCCCTTGTATGCCTCTGCTGGAATGGTGCAACTGGGGGTTGGACAAGTCATTGATTAGTAGCATGGTTGTAGGTGTCCCCTATATGTTCCATCCTTTGCATAAATGCTTCAAAGACTTCAGATGGGTCTATTCCCTCTGGGATTGGGGCACCAATATACGCTTGGTGATTTCTCAAGGGTCCTACCATACTGATAACACGTTTTGCCTACAAGAGACCCACTGTTTAGCTGAAAGTCTTCTCGTAGAAACGAAAGCAAGATAGGGTGAGAAGCATAAGAACTAACAGTTCTACTAAACAACACATTACAACTCAAACATACCATCAATATCAAAATTACTGTTCATATATATATAACAAAAGATGTACCATGGAGTATACAGTAATCGTACCATGTACCACGTGGGATATAAGCAAAATACAGTACTAAGGGCAACTATACTATTGGCATCTAACTATACAATATAAGCTATGGTCTAATAGCTATCTCTCAAGCTCCCAAAAATGATGTGGGCAACATGTCCTGATATAAAACTAGCAAAAATCTAAACCTCTCTAGATCCTGACTCAAAAGTCGTCAGCATCCGATTGTGCTGGTGCTTCATCCTCGGGTGCAATGTCCATCTCTATAGGTGGGTTGTCCTCAGCTGGTGCTGCTGCTCCTCCTACTACCACCCCAATATCCCAATTCTCAATGATCATCTCTTCACCCATATCCTCAACGCTAAATGCAAGCTTGGCGACATTAGCGATCAACTCAGCAAAATCCCTATCTATAGCCATAGCATCTGCTAATGCAACATGTCCTATCGGAAGTTCGGTTGGCTGTGTAACTATCGTTGCTACCCACTCGGCTGTCATATTGGCAATAACTGCCATATGAAGTATAGGTCATGCTGGTAAATCAACACCACGGGTATCTCTGGTACAACTACCTCCTCTACCTCAGGCTCAACTGCAATGTCCTTTAAAATCTTATCTCCTACTACTCCTATATCCTCCTCAACAACAACCTTCAGGTCCTCCTCTGGATCCTCCTCTACGTCCTCATCATCCCCAACTGGCTCGATGTCCTATACGGGATCCTCCTCCGGATCAGCCTCTACCATCAACTTGGCCTTTGGTGACTCTGGTTCCTCAGGCTGCTTCTGTGGCTTTGGAATGGGTACCTCAGGTACCGGTGATGGTGGTGCTACTACTGGTGCTGCGTCAATAGGTCCTCTAAGAATTGTTTGAATCTCAGTAGCATCCATCTCCCGCTTACTATGGATCAAATGTAAAATCTCCTGGTAAATATCCCTGCCAATCCTCGTTGAATGGTAAGCATCCATACGCATCTGGGTCGGGTGAGTCCGTCCATCAACATAGAGAGCCTTCCACATATTCTCTTCTAAATAACAACTGGCTATCTGACACACGCAATCCTGGTAATGCTCTAGGTCAGTTGGCTCCACGGTATCCCCATGGATCACGCATCCTCCATAGGAGTCATCCACAAATCTATGAAACTCTGGATCCATGCTAACCTGCAAGGAATAACTATCTATCATCAGACGGATGAACTCATCTCAAACTCATATCTTATCTCAGAGAATCTTGAACTACTAGGACCAGATGGTGTGGAACGAATAGTGAACAAAAGTATCACAACCTAAGGCTCTATACCGAAAACCCTATCATGCCCCGGAGCAACAAATATAGAGAAAAATAAATTTCCTTTTTGGGTCCATAGGGATGACAAGTGAAAATCACTAATCATCCACACCACGCAGTACTAGTCCAACTAAAACAATAGGAATGGTAATAACATCAACTGAAATATAAGACAGTTCTAACTATTACAATCATCAAAGTGCGGTCCACAGGATCACAACAGGTCTGGAGACAACATATGCTCAAGTACCCATTAACTAACAAAGTTCGACAGTAATATAAAGCTTAAACACAAACTAGATAAACTCTATTCAGATCTTCAACTGGCGTAAGGGTAGTCGTCAGCATAACAGCCTTCTCTGACATAACATGCATCAGTGGTGCCATCCTCTACGTATTCCCCTTCCGGGTAGTAGCTATCGTCATAAGCTCCATTATCTACATTAAAAGGGACAGGGTAATTTGGACAGGGGAATGTCCAGGCAATAATGGCCGCCAGCTTACTGAGAGATGAGTGAATAAAAACTCACAAGGTATCAATGATATAACGTATAACAAGTTATTGAAGTGTCTAATATATAGTTCTGCTAAATAATATCTCCTCTGTATTCCAACGTCATAATTCAACCCTTATCGTCTTGTTATCCTGAGACCGATAATCCACATACTCTGTCTAGAGAAAATAGACTCAATCATTTCACATATATAGACATACCATCATTGTCCATTGCTCGTTAAGGATATAAACATTCCTCCGCATTCATGGACACTACGTCAGTCCATCCCCCGCTCGTTAAGGATATAAACCATCCACCGCATGTCAGGGATACAACGCTTTGAACAACAACACATCAAATCTATTACCATGACTCCTCGTATTATACCAGTGATCCCCCATCCACTGCTAGTTAAGGATATAAACCATCCACCGCTTGTTAAGGATATAACATGGGTCATCTGGTTACCTTAGCACTACATGGTCCTGCTCACTCCTCGTTAAGGATATAACCCATCCACTGCATGTGAACGCATATCATGATCAGGCGTCCACCCACGTTCCATTCCTAGAACTTATCAAACCTACTTAAACTTAGTACTACTATCGATACATGACAATTCCTATGTGGCCTGACTACTCTGATTGAAATGAACGGATATTGAACTCATACATGAACCGCGTATTATCTAACGTCATCACATTAATCCATTATTCTTAATCATACTTATCTTTGTTGTCACATTATCCCTGATCCACCCAAAATAGCATAATAGAAGTTCGAAACGAGAATCGAAAATTCAAAACTCATATATAATATACTAAGGGAATAATCCATATTTTGTAAAGTTCGATCGATTGAAACCATTTCGATCGATTGAGGAAAACTAAAGTTCGAGCGATTGAAGTCACTTCGATCGATTGGACCTTCTATCGATTGAACTCTGTTCAATTGCTTGAGAATCATTTTTTCCAGCAGATTCTGAACAGCTTATGTAAAAGTCTTATGGACATGTTTAATACATTTAATCATACCAAAAACTTGTAAAAACATTATAAGAACGAGACCAAGTGAGTAATGACTCACTTAGGGGACGTTTGGCAAAGCTTTGAGCTTAAAATCTTCAATGGCCTCTAATGGCTTCTCATTCCTCTCTCTGCTCCTCTCTTCTTCTCTGTCTTTCCTTTTCTTTCTCTTTTTCTCTGTTACTCTCTCTCTCTCTCTCTCTCTCCTATATATTATATATATATGAGTGTATAATATATGTATGTGTGTATGTATATAAGAGCACACACTCACAACTCTCCCAACTCACAAAGGTCAGCCAAAACTCTCTCTCTCTCTTACACACAAAACCAGTGTATGTATAGGGGTGGGGGTGCAGGTGGCTATTTATGCGAAAAACCTGGGAATTCAAATGATTACACGTTCGATCGATCGAAGTATGTTTGATCGCTCGAGAGTAGATTTGTTAGGTTAGACCGATTGAAAATAGTTTGATCGATTGAAGTAGGGACCACGTATTAAATTTATGTCGATAGGGTTTCGATCGCTTGAGAAAGGTTCGATCGCGTGAACTTTAGAAATGCTCGATCGATCGAAGTAGTTCGATCGATCGAAGGTTGGATTCCAAGTAGGGTTAAGGAAAGTTGATGTTGTCAAAATCAAGTTCTTATTTAACCCTATTAAAAACGTAGTATGTTGGAAGTAGGGTGTCGAGTCCACATGGATTGATACAAGAATAACGTTTGGAAAGTTTAGTAACTAATTATAATGCTCAAAAGAAAGAAATAAGAAAAGATGATAAAGAAAAGGAGAAAAAATGACTTTGCGTCTTGCGGCTTTTTGTTTGATTTTTGGAGGAGAGAAGTGTAAATAAATACTAATATAAAAAGCAATAGGTTGGGATCATTCCCCCCCATCTTAGGTCACAACAAGATGAAATAGACTAATATTTCAAGCACATTCCAAGTTAATACTTCATTGTGACATATTATTAAACACAAGGAGTGAATCTATATGAAAGATGAAGGAAGCTTTGAGATTTCCATAGAAACGGATTTGAAGCTAACATTTGATTATCAAGGATGCATGACATACAAGATGAAGCATCTATGGCTTCTAATCTGAATGATTTGTCTACCCCACACTAACTAATTTACTTGGTGGACAAATCACCTATGAAACCTTCAAAAGATAGTATTTAAAACCCAAGAGTTTGAACAATCAAAGATGCTTGACATCAAAGATGAAGACCCCAAGTTATAAATCCCACACACAACATTTATCAAACACATTGAGTGCAAAACACAAGGTTACATAATATTCCATATGAAATACATAGGGTAGGACTCAAAGTCTAAGTTATGACAATCAAAAATGCAATATAAATAAGATGAAGCCCCTAGTTTTGAATCCTACACAAATGAACCCTAGAAATGCTACCATATTAAATCCAAGAGCTCATGATCCACAACCTAAGTAATCTAACTAATGATAGAAAACATAGCAATATCATCAAAGAAAAAGAGATAGACATATACCAAGCCATTAAATCTTTAATGAAATCTTCAAGTTTACACAAATAGACAGCAAAAATGGAAGAGAAGAAGAAGAAGAAGTTTGGGAGCCAAAAACACAAGAGATATCTATATCTTTTTAAACAAAAACCCTATCCCTTTCTATTTATACCAAAAAACACAAAAATGATAAACTTGTAAATAAAAAGAGGGGAAAAAGTGCAGGGACGGATCGATCCTAGTGTAACGGGCGGATCGATCTGATTCTTCAATTAGGAAGCAGAATGCTCAGCGAAACTCGCGGATTGATCCGCATGTAAAAGCCGGATCGATCCGACTTCCTAAAAAGACTTCTCCAGGTCCTTGCGTAACAGCGGATCGATCCATCTTTTATTCCCAGATCGATCCGACCCTGAAGAAATGTGCTCCTTACCCTTTTTAGATAGGAACCAAGGAAAATGGTTCCAACATCTTGTGGATACCGGCATTTGGGCCCACTTTTAATTTTAAAACAATTTTTGAATTTCAAATACAAAGAGTCACCACTTAATTTTTAAAAGGAAAATTAAGAAACCATTTTAAAGAAAACTGATCTTTTAATAAACCAGAGATTTTCTAGGTCCGGGGATTTGGAATGAGAGGGGAAGGAGCCCGTCGGACTAAAACACCCTCTCTCATCCTATCTCGCAATAGGCCTCTACTTAACATCCTTTTAATCGAATTAATAGTCTAAGCATGTCCTCAACTAATACATATGTATAAATATACATTACAAAATCATGTCTAAAGGGTGTAAGATTGCAAGTGATAAAATATCATTCAAAAACCACATAATTCAAGTAGCAAGCAATATGATATGCAAATAAGGAACTATAGAACTTATCCGGGATCCATGCCACGAATATTGAACGTGCAATGCATATGAATAGAAAGATCCTATAAAAAGGTCTCTAATCACATATGCACATAAGGTAAAGCCTAATTCTAAGGTGTGGCGCATTAAGTTGAAAAATTGATAAAATCAAGAAATTAAAATAAACTAAAGAGGAATTCAAGAAATCATACCTTAATAGCGCTACAAAACAAAGGATTAGTCCACATGATATACTAGATACAAAGTTGGATCTTAAACAACAATCCTAGACTTCTAGCTTAAATCTATCAAATGTAATTAAATCTAAAGCAAACAAGTCCTAATTACAATCATCAAGCCACATGGATGAATATGTACATGATTGCATAGATGTGAACAAGAATGAGCTATTGGATTACTCCTTGATTTGTATCATTTAGCCTCTGTATTTAAGCTTAACTAATCATTATTAACGCATGGTTTAAGCCTTAGGTCATGGAAAGATCATTTGGATCATTTTTTGCAAGATATATCAAAATTGTGACGGAATTCTGAAAATTGCTGAGAGCAGGTCAGAATTCAACAAAATAAAAAACATGCTCCCCATGGTTTGATCTTGATGATTTTTGGACATAAGGTGTCTCTGTGAGTCTAGTTTTTAACCCAAAAAGAAAATCAAGGTTTCAACGGTTAGATCTCTGGGAATTAAACAAACACTAGACATCACTTAGGGACTTACAACTCTTCATCCAGAGTTTTTGTATGATTTTCTAAAAATAGTAAAAAAAAAATAAAAATACTTTGGTGTTTTTAGGTTAGCTTCCTAATACATTAAACTATCTAGAAAAATTTATTTTGGGCCAATAGCGCTTGATTAAGGTTCTGATTTACTTATTTCAAAAGAGTATTACTATTCTGAAACTCTGGACAGATTATAGTTGTTCAACAAAACCCTTGATCAAACCACTCTAAAGATGAAACTTCCTTAAAACAAAAATCACAGTGGTAGAACTTTGAGTTATAAACAATTTCCTGTTGGTTTCATCTAGTTCCAACGGTTCGATGTTTAACTAAAAATCTATGATCAAAAACAGATTGTGAACTCACTGCATCATTTATCAAATACAACTTTGTTAATTAATTTCATCTATGAGCCATGGTATTTGGCTTGAACCACACTACCTCTCCTACCATTTGATGGTCATGGGAGACTAACTACATTCATATTTTGAAAGTCTCAAAGAAATAAGGAAAAATTCCATGAGACCTAAACATAACAAACCTAAACCATGAAGATAGGTTTAGATTCATTAGTCAAATGTACTAATATCAACTTCAACCTCCTTGTAAATCATGAGCTTACAAAGGAATTAAAGGATTTCAAGTCTAAGAATTCAAGTAAGACATTGAGGGTCTTATCAATCTCAAAGACTAAAAGGGAGAGAAAAGGAAAATTCAAAGACTCTAAGTATATTTAAGATTAGAAAGACTAATTAACTCAAAGTTTTACCTCCAAAATATCCTCAACTTTATCATTTTGAAGAACTTCCAAAGACTAATCAAGCTTTCCACCCTCTTCAACTCTTCTAAAACTAACTTCTAATTGTGCTTAGAGAAGAAATTTTGAAAGTTTTAGGACTTGGAGAACTAATACAACCTCTAGATTCAAAGAAAATTCCAACCCCATGCAAGAGGATATTCATCCTCTATTTATAGACAAATTTGAAGGGGCATTTTAGTCATTTTAGAGCAGAAAACCCTAATTTGGACTGTCCTTTGGTATTACAAAATGTGCTGTATTACAGCTGGCTGTTATGAAAACGCGGCACTCAATGGAGATGGAAGTGACACTCACTGAGTGCTGAATCGGCACTTGGTGAATGCCGGTGCGGCATTCTCTGAATGTCTCAACGACACTCATAGAATGTCGCGGACAACTCCATGGTCTGCCGTCTTTTTAGGATTTTCAAAATTAGCGGCACTTGAAGCTTTTTAGCGGCAGTTAATGGTTGCCGGTATGGCTCTCCCTGAATGTCGTTCCGCCAGTTAGGGAGTGCCGCATCGGCAACCCGTGACTGTCATAAATGTGCCTAAGTGCCGTTTTGCCTCTATTCTCCTTTCTTTTCTTTTTTTTGCTTTTTGATTAGGTTAGAGAGTCTTTCGAAGAGTTTGAATCATCTTTGGAAATCCTAGATTGGCCGAACATTGTCATCGGTCTCGGAGGTATCACTACCCTCAACTCGACGTTTGGTCAAAATCGGGGTGTCTACACATCTTTCAAGCTCCCAAAATGTAACACCCGTACCCGGAAAAGAAGATTAATTTAGAGTTAATGTGTGTTAATTAAAGATAATTAATGCATGAGATGAATTAAGTGGGGTAATGAACCCACATGTGAAAAGGTGTTCAAATGCGGACACAGATGAAAGTCCTGTGAAAGGCGGGACTGGTATAAAAGTGGGGCCCAACGAGGGTCTAATTCGAATAATTGCATTTTGATGTCATTATATGTTTATGTGCATATTTATTTAAATGCTTAAAGTTATTATTATGTCTTATGATAGATAAAGGGACCAGTTTTGGTACCCGTGTGAGGGCGTATTTGAATACAATTGATAATTGGTAGGTTTAATAGCAACCTCATACTTTATATGGGACCACGTTTGGGACCCACGCGGGACTTAGATTAAATCCTTTTAGAAAAGATGGGTAGTTAATGTAAATAACATGGGGGTTTCATAATAAAACTTAAAGAAAAGTGGGGGAGGTAAATGGAAATAGTAAACACTTGTGCCAACACATATGCATGTTAGCATATGTGTCTCCTAAATGACATTATAGCTGGGAAATTGAGAGAAAAAGAGAATGGAGAGCTCTCGAGTCGGCGACGGAATTCTCGACGACGTTTCTTGCCGTTCCTTTGCCGTCCGGCGTCGGATTCACGATCCGAGACCACTTTTGGACTCGTGGAGGTAAGAGGATCATATGCATATAATTTATTTTCATTTTCGGCAACATTTTTACGGCAACTGTTTTTTATAGACGATGTTCTTGATACCAAACTTATGTAGGAATTACACCGGTGAAATTTGGGTTGGAAATTAGCAAGAGATTGGGAAAATCTAGGCTTAATCGCTAGTAAATCGAGGAGGTGAGTGTCCTAATCCCTCAATTGGATGTTTAGCTATGTTAATGTGATAATTGTTGTTTTTAGTTGTTAAACTCATGCTCATGTATATATATGTTGATGAATTTGGGCAACAAGCATGCCAATAAGGTGAAATTGTTATGTTTATGTGCTAAGTTGCTTAAATGTTTATATGGATCCAAGGGAAGTTAAGTAGTGGTCACCATTTATAGGTCCCATATGTAAGGGATAGGAAGTCCTCAATGAGTAGGACGTGGTGACGACCACAATGAAATGTTGGTGACGCCTTCGGGGTCACAAGAGAGTGTGTGTTGCGCTATATGCGCCAAAAGTGAGAAAGATCCGGGGTGAGAAGGACCCGGGGGTGGTGGCTGGAATGACTTGACTTCCCGGAGATCAATTTGTTGTCATTTATAATGATTGTTGCATTTACATACTTTGCATTCCAATGGCATGATTAGTTCCCTCACTAAGCGAAAGCTTAAACGAAAATATGTTTCTGTTGTGGTTATTGAATAACCATCGCAGGTACCAAGCGAGACGAGGAGAGGAAATGATCCGCACGACGGGTGGGCGTGGGAGTAGTGTCCATGTGTATATGTGTTCATATGCCTAGTTAGTTGGTGTCTAGAATGTATCTTTTGGTTAGCAATGTAAATGTATCTTGGGTCTTTTTGGAAACTTGTAATATGGAAAGTGGGGTATGGTTGGTTGTTTATGTTCCAAACCATGAGTTGTACTTGCAAGTTGCAAGTTATGTATTTTGGGAGTGAAGTTGGATAGAGTTAGTAGCTTTGGTTGTGGAACTAACTTAGTTTCTCCTTATGTGTAAATATTTATGTATATGTTGGAAGAACATGGTTTAAATGTAAAATTAAGGTTCCTAGTGGGAATTCTATGGATTATGTATGTTTAAACTACTTTTAAAATGTTTGGAAATGGTTTGGAAGCCCTTTATGATAATTGGGTAAAGTTTTGAGCCACTTGAGATTGTTTCCAAATGGATTTGGTTGTATCTAAAGGGATTGTTATGTTAGACAAATTTTTGACAGAATTTTGATCATGTTTAGTTAAATGTTGGGGAGAGATGCAAGCTTGTATTATCAACTTGAGTTGTCATTGAACTTGGTTTTCTTTGTTTAAGAAGTCATGCAAGTATTGAGTTAAATATGTGGGTTTTGATGTAAGTTCTTGATCCTAAGGATTAGCTTGTACATTTTGATTGTCAATTCATGTTTGGATATATTGTGTTGAGGTTTAGAAACATTTAGAAATGCTTGAGAATGATTTTTGATGCTTCCACAAAGTTTTGGGAAAGTTTGGGAATGTTTTGAACTGTTTTTAGCAGAGTTTTAGCAGCAGAAAACTCATCTGCAGAAACTGGATCGATCCGGGTCTGGTGCGGATCGATCCGGAGCTTCTGGAGATGCAGAAAATAAGAATCTGTCAAAACCGGATCGATCCGAATTTGGGCGGATCGATCCGCTGGTCCAGTTTCAGCCTCGACGGCTTTTACGGAAACAAGCATAACTCTCTCTAGAAAACTCGGATTCGCGCACCGTTTTTTGCGTTAGAACCGGGACTCAAAGAGCTATCTTTTCATATAAAATTGCTATAATTTATTAATGATCATTTTGCCCTTGGGTCTGTTTTGTGTCAACGGAGCTATTTTAGTAGGTCTAATTCATGTGTTTCTTAATGAATTAAGGGTGTTTTGAACGTGTGGGCTTGTTACACGTGTCCCAACTTGCTCGAGGCGGGTTGGGGTGTGACACAAAATCTACAAGAAAGATATTTTTATTAGCAACAAGTGAACAACAACAAGAATAACAAAAGTACAATTTATCCATTAAATCTCCCAATGAGCACAAAAATGATGTTCCTGCACATGAATCACTACCAAACACATCAAGCAAATAAAAGAAGAAAACAAAAAATAAAAACCAAAACACAAAAGAAATGAAGATGGAATGACTAGGAAATGATACAGATGAATTTGAATGTTAGAATGCTGATTCTACCACTAGTCCAACATGCAAAAGAGAAATAATATTCCTTTAAAAGAGGTGTTCTAGAAAGTTTGGCAAAATAATCAAACTTTGCATTACTATACTATGGCTCTATTTTGATTAACATGATTTGCCCACCCTACAACTAAATTACATTAACTAACCTAAGTTAACTAAACTACATGGTGGAATACATCACATTCTCTTGGTATGAGTCAAGCATATTAACACAAAGCATAATTATCACAATAACAAATAAGTGGTAAATTACTACATTATGCAACACATTTGATTAGAATGACACACCCACCCTACATTAACTAAGCTACATGGTAGACAAATCAACTTCTCTTAGAATGACTCGTGTGCAACAATACACTACTTCTATTAAGCCCTACCATGTAAGAAATCACAAAAATCAATTACATATGCCAAAATTTTAAAGAACAACAACCAAAGGAGATACTAGTACCTTCCCCCATGTGAGACCAATGTGTCATAAACATCCTATATGGAGGTTAGCTCTTCAAGAGTAGCTAATCCTTCAAAACAAAGACAAAATAAAAAAGATCAAATGCAAAAGCGCATATAATTAGAAACTAAACAACTTAACGTTGTCGCCAATCCCCGACAATGGTGCCATTTTGATGTTGTCAAAATCAAGTTCTTATTTAACCCTATTAAAAACGTAGTATGTTAGAAGTAGGGTGTCGAGTCCACAGGGACTGATACAAGAATAACATTTGGGAAGTTTAGTAACTAATTATAATGATCAAAAGAAAGAAATAAGAAAAGATGATAAAGAAAAGGAGAAAAAATTACTTTGCGTCTTATGGCTTTTGTTTGGTTTTTGGAGGAGAGAAGTGTAAATAAATACTAATATAAAAAGCAATAGGTTGGGATCATTCCCCCCCCCCCCCCCCATCTTGGGTCACAACAAGATGAAATGAACTAATATTTCAAGCACATTCCAAGTTAACACTTCATTGTGGCATATTATTAAACACAAGGAGTGCATCTATGTGAAAGATGAAGGAAGCTTTGAGATTTCCATAGAAATGGATTTGAAGCTAACGTTTGACTATCAAGGATGCATGACATACAAGATGAAGTCTCTATGGCTTCTAATCCGAATGATTTGTCCACCCTACACTAACTAATCTACTTGGTGGACAAATCATCTATGAAGCCTTCAAAAGATAGTACTTAAAACCCAAGAGTTTGAACAATCAAAGATGCTTGACATCAAAGATGAAGACCCCAAGTTATAAATCCCACACACAACATTTATCAAACACATGGAGTGCAAAACACAAGGTTACATAATATTCCATATGAAATACATAGGGTAGGATTCAAAGTCTAAGTTATGACAATCAAAAATGCAATACAAATAAGATGAAGCCCCTAGTTTTGAATCCTACACAAATGAACCCTAGAAATGCTACCATATTAAATCCAAGAGCTCATGATCTACAACCTAAGTAATCTAACTAATGATAGAAAACATAGCGATATCATCAAAGGAAAAGAGATAGAACATATACCAAGCCAGTAAATCTTCAATGAAATCTTCAAGTTTACACAAATGGAGAGCAAAAATGGAAGAGAAGAAGAAGAAGAAGTTTGGGAGCCAAAAACACAAGAGATATCTATATCTTTTTAAACAAAAACCCTATCTCTTTCTATTTATACCAATAAACACAAGAATAGCAAACTTGTAAATAAAAAGAGGGGAAAAAATGCAGGTGCTGATCGATCCCAGTGTAACGGACGGATCGATCCGATTCTTCAATTGGGAAGCAGAATGCTCAGCGGAACTCGTGGATCGATCCGCGTGTAATAGACGAATCGATCCGACTTCCTAAAAAGACTTCTCCAGGTCCTCGTGTTATAGCGGATCGATCCGCCTTTTATTCCTAGATCGATCCCGGCCCTGAAGAAATGTAATCCTTACCCTTTTTAGATAGGAATCAAGGAAAATGGTTCTAACATCTTTCAAGCTCCCAAAATCTACAAGAAAGAGATTTTTATTAGCAATAAGTGAACAACAACAAGAATAACAAAAGTACAATTTATCCATTAAATCTCCCAATATAAGTGATAATTTGTGTCCAATAATGGTAAAATCATGAAGTTAAGAATGCAATATTGAACACGAATCAAAAGTATATGGAGTCTCTCTGCATAAATAATTATTAAAAATACAGGGTATTTGTGGATACCGGCATTTGGGCCTACTTTAGTTTAAAACATTTTTTCAAATTTTAAAAATAAAGAGCCGCTACTTAATTTTTTAAAGGAAAATTAAGAAACCATTTTAAAAGCAAACCGATCTTTTGCGAAACCAAATATAAACTGGGTCCGGGGATTATGGAATGAAAGGGGAAGGAGCTCGGCGGCCTAAAACACCCCCTTTCATCCTATCTCATGATAGGCCTGTACTCAACATCCTTTTTAATCGAATTATTAATCTAAAACATGCCCTCAACTAATACATATGTATATATGCATTACAAAAGCATGTCAAAAAGGGTGTAAGATTGCTAACGATAAAAAAACATCCAAAACCATGTAATTCAATTAGCAAGCAATATGATATGCAATAGGAAACTAGAGAACTTACCCGGGGTCCCGCCGCGAAATAGTGTAACGACCCACCTCCCCATCTAGCAACAATATTGTCCGCTTTGGGCCTAAACACAAAAAACTTCCCAGGGGGTCACCCATCCCTGGTACTGCTCTGGCAGCAGCACGCTTAACTGTGAAGTTCTTTCATGTATAGCTCCCTCATGGTTTTAAAAGGCCTTGTTGCATATAGAGGGGCGATTAATCCTTATAAACTAGTCCAGGAACTTCACCCCAGGCAATGTAGGACAAGTCCCCACACCCGACCTCACCTCATCCGTCTTGGCCATCCTGCCTCAGGAGTATTGGCTCTTGGACATCACAAATAGAAACGTGTAATGCATGCAATAATAGAAATCCTAAGAAAAGGTCTCTAATCACATATACACATAAGTCAAGACCTAAGCTAAGGTGTCGCGCATGGAGTCAAAAATAAATTAAAATCAAAGAAGTAAATCAAACTAGAGAAGGGATTGAGATATCAAATAATCAACCCTAAGCTTCTGGCTTAAATCTATCAAGCATGGAAAAAATTGACCTATTTAAGGATTCCTTCTAATTAGTTGAAAACGTATCACCTCTATAGATATGCAAGTATCAATTAGGAGCCAATGCAATGTCCATGTAGAAGTAGTATAATCCCAACATGATTATAAGGAACTCACAACTAGGTTCAATTAGGGACAAAACAACCTAGAGCTAGATCCTAACTACAAGTATAAATATACATGGATGAATGCATGGATATGCATAAGGACAAGTTATGAATTATTCACTAACTTGAATCACTTAGTCTCTGGATTTAAACATAATTATCATTATTCAAAACATGATTTGGGTCCCAAGGCATTAGGAGACCATTTAAGTTAAAATCAATAAGATCAGACAAAAACAGTGACAGTTTCACATGAATTACAGAGAGCATACCAGACTTTCAAGAATATAAATAAAATACTTCCAACGTTTGGATCTTAATGATTTTTGAGTATGTTAAGCCTACGTGAGTCTAGTTTCTAACCCAAAAAGAAAATCAAAGATCCAACGGTTAGATCTCTGGGAATAAGGAAAACACTAGACATCACTCAGGAATCTGCAACTCTCTGTCCATAGTTTTTGTATGATTTTCTAAAACTAGTAAAAAAATGAGAAACACTTAGTTCTTTTTAGGGTATATTCCTAACACATTGGAATACTTAGAAAAATTTATTGGAGGTCAAGAAAACTTTTTTAAGGCTCTGATTTACTCATTTTAAAATGGACTTACTGTTCTGAAATTCTGGACAGAGAGTAGCTTGCTCTGAAACCATAAGGCCAAACCATTTTAAACATGGAATTTCTTCAAGACAAAAATCACAGAGGTACTTAAGTGAGTCATGAACATCCTCCAATTGGTCTCATCCCATTCCAATGGACCATGATTTAATGAGAAATCTTTGATCACAGTGGGCTTAAGGATTCACCGCACCATTGTTAGATTAGATTTCATATTTTGAATCAAACTTGATCCATGATTCTAGAGAGAACTAGGATCAAGTATAATTATGATTATTGAAGTAAGTGATGTAATATAAAGAGATCCATAGATTTAACCTTAATGGATCTTTATCATAGATCTCATATTTGAAGATCTAGCAAGAGAATCCTAAGGCTTTATTCAATCTTATGGACCTTTGAATATTCAAGTTCCCTAGATTGCAACAAACAAACTATGAAAACTTACATCTAAATCATCTCTCAAATATATGATCTTTGAAGAAATTAAAACTATGGCATGTCATTCTCCTCACAAATTAATGGTCCTTGGAGACTAAATAAGACCCAAATCTACTCAAATCTCTATGGAATATAGTATGTATTCCATAAGATCCCTAGTAGGGAGATCCAAATCATGAGCTAAGACATGAACTCAACTAACTATGTGTAGATATGACTATGATTCACTTTAATCTCCATATGGATCATAGGATCATAGGAAACTAAAGAATCAAACTCAAAGAGACTAAATAAGATATATAAAATCTCATGAATCTTAAGAGGAAAATAGATATGAAGAATCAAAGTTTACTTAGAGAAATTAGAACACAAATTCTTCAAAACCAAACTTATTTTAAGCCCAAGGCACCAATTAGATCTAAATTAATGAAATACTATGAGATTCAATCACAAATTCTAAGTGGTATATGATGAAATGAGGTAGAAAGAGAGGTTTTGAAAATGTGTAAAAATCCTAGATCTATGAATTTGTGACTGAATTATGTAGAACAAGTATAGGAATAAGGATTTAACCTCTAGATCTTCTGAGGATTTGATTGATTTGGAGAGATCCAAGCCTTACAAGCAATACTCTTCTTCTTCTTCTTCTTCCTTGAAGCTTCAAGGTTCTTCAATGGAGATTTGAGGAATTGGGTGTATTGGGTTGGATTTGTATGAGGTTTTTGGATTTCTCTCTCTATATTTCTCTAAGATCAAACTTTATCTTCAAAATTCAGCCTCTCTTTCTAAGATTCAAGTCGCATCTTCAAGGTTCAAGTTTCTCTCTCAAGATTCAAGTCTCCAACCTCTCAAAATGAGAAAAAAATGGGGTTTTTTTTATAGACTTTCATTATCTTATGGGCTAAGATAAGGGTAGATAGGTCAATTAGGGATGGTGGGAGCATGGTTTGCATGACCTAAGAGTAGTAAACACGTACACAAAAACGGCATCGTTTGGTGCATTCATTTTATCAAAGATTGAAAAAGAATTTTGACTTAAAAGTGCAAATTAGCCCAGGCCGTCACTCAATGAAGATGAAACGGCACTCGCTGAGTGTCGCACAACACTCAGTGAGTGTTGCAGCGGCATTCACTGACTGCCGTTCAGGCACTTTGAGTGCCACTGCACAGTAATTCAGCACTATTCATAGCAATTCAGTATCTTAATTTCATTTTATGTCATTTAAGTAAATATCGTTTAATTTATGTATTTACTTAAGATATTAAATGTAATTAAGGAAATAACCCCTGTTTGGATTCAATAAAAATATCTAAAAAATCAAAATCCTTAAGGAAAAAAAGTCAACTCTCCCTCCAATGGCAAATTTCCAATTTCCTACACAATTCTTTTTAAAGACCTTTCGATTTCTCAATGTTCCCTTTCATTTAAAAATTCTTAAAAATCATTTCTAGCATAAGGGAGACCCAATGAACAATTACCGGGACTTTTCATCTTGAAATTCAAAAATTTTACGATTGACTCTCTTTTGACCGGTTGACTTTTTACTAGGTCAACTTTTGACTTTTTTTCAGGGTTCGTGCTGAATTTCTTTCCTTTTGAAAATGGTTTTAAGATACTACGAGGACAATGCCGTGTTTCTATATGTGTTGAAAATTCATGGTCTTCAAGGTGACAGTAGTTAAGAGTTTTGGTCTTTTTGGATGAAAAGGGCGATTTTGAACCGAGATTCTTCTAGGAAGAGAGTCGGATTGCTAGTAAGAGTCTTGATTATGACGAGACATATTCATCATCGATCTCCAGAGATAAATCTCCCTAAGTTTAATAGTTCGGTCAAAATTGGGGTGTCTATAGTATTACATATAGAAAACTTAAGTTGTCATAATTTCAAAAATATCTAGAGGCGAGAGAGAAAGGGGATTTTGGTGCCACGAGCTTCACGACGCCAAACGACGAACTTCCGATCGTCAGCTTTTCTCCAGATTTTATATTTGGACTCCACGAGATAAGATCTACATTTTGAAACCTCTTAGGCCTCGTTTGGCTAACTTTTTTACCTTTTCAAAAAGCTAATTTCTAGGAATTTGGGGAAAACCCCTGTAAACTTGTAGGAATCACCTGAAATCGGAGATTCGACGTTTAATCTACCTCCTAGCGTTTTCCTCAAAGTTATGGAGCAACGCACGAGTTATGAAGTTCTAACCTGTGTTATATAGAAAAATACATGTTTTAGTTTTCGATGACGAAATTGAGATTCGACCAAAATTCATGTGTTAATCTTAGGCCCGTTAAATATGCACGTGCTTAAATGTGAAATGCATGTCTACTTTTACGCGAGCCGTTGAGTTGATTATGTAGGTCAAAGGGGAGTTCATACAAATTCATGCCGGGGTAAGCTTCTCGATGTTGGAGAATTATAGTAGCGACGATTACTGCGTATGGTTTAAGAGTTGGACTTGTCATGGCACTTAAGGGATGCAACGGTTGTAGATTTGGACTAGCCGTGGGCATTGCGGTTTAAGGCTTGGACTTACCGCTATCGGATGAATGCGTATTTTCCCCCTATAGACTATTTGTTATGAATTATGAGAATAAAGCATGTTTTGTCATACATGCATACATTAGTACTTGTGCACTCAGCATATAGCTGAGCAGTGGAGATTTACTCCATTGCAGGTGAAAATAAGAAAGGCAAGAAAAAGCGTGACAAGTAAGGCCGAGGAACACTGGGGAATCAACACCTTGTTTATATTTTTGTTTGCTTTCAAACTTGTAATAAGAACTTTGAATTTGTAACATGTTGTAATAGAAGCTTGGACTAGTTCTGTAGTATTGTAATCTCTAGCAAGAACTCTTAAAATCTATATTTATGATAGCTGGAATATAGTGATGTTAATATTGGTGTTTGGTTTTGTAACACCCGTACCCGGAAAAGGTTTGGTTATTATCTTAATATGCATTAATTTGTATAATTATTAGTATATATTATGGAATAAGGGGAGGCTTTGGACTCGCCTGTATGAAAAATGTTCAGAGAAGGACACCATTTGGAAAAGTCCCTAGTAAGGAAGGACAGGTACTGGAGTGGGACCCAAAGAAGGGTTAATTAGTAACTTGCATTTTAAATGATTAAATGCATTTTATATGACTACATAGATAATTGTTGAGTTGCTTCATAATATATTGTTATGTGTTAGCATTAGTTTTGACACCCAAATAAGGGTATAAATGAAAAAGACTTATAATTGGTAGATGCGTTAGCAACTTCACAAAATATTTGGAACCACGTTGGGACCCATACGGGATGTAGACAAACACTCATTAGATAATTGGGTAGTTAATGAAATGTTTGGGGGATTTCATAATAGGAACTTAGGAAATTCAGGGGGTGCAAATGAAAAGTGGGAAAAATGAGGCTATGACACCTCATGTAAGTTGCATGGATGTATGTATGTGTCAAGGAAGAGAGATGGAGACTCACATTACAGAAAAATTAAAACAAGATAAGGGAGAGCTCGGGAAAGAAGACGGAGACGAAACGCCGACACCTTTTTCTTGCCGTTCCTTCGCCATATTTACGATCCGAGACCACTTTTAGACTCGTGGAGGTAAGAGGATCACATGCACGTAAGTTGTTTTCATTTTTGGCAATGTTTTTTCAGCAACCGTTCTTGATAGACGATATTTGTTGTACCAAAACTATGTTGGATTACTCTAGAACAAGAATTGGCTTTAGTTCTAGCTTGCATCGGGATTTTAGGAGCATAATTGTGTATAATTTGAGGAGGTGAGTTTTCTAACCAAAAAGTGATTGTGGTTTAAGGTGTTCACTGCTTCTATATCTATTTTGAGTTTATGGAAATCATGCTTAGAATTTATAAAATTTTTAGATTGTGAATTACATGTCAATTGTATGAAAAGTTGCTATGATTATGTGCTTACATGCTTATGTGGTAACCAATGAGCACTGGGAAAATGATTCATTGTTGGGAGTAACAAGGGTGGTAAAGAGGAAGAATCCAAGAAATATGGAAGTCCAAGGAATAGAAGTGACCACGGGACCAAAAGAGGTCTTTGGGTTTGAATGAATCATTGAATTTGTCACTTGGCGATTACGAATATGAATTATGCGTTAATTGTAGCATTGCACATGTTAAACATTCAATCATGTATAGATTATTCACTAAGCGAAATGCTTAAGAAAATCGTTTTCCTTTTCTGTTGTGGTAAATAACAACCACCGCAGGTACGGAGAGGAAGTGACGTGCTCGGGAATGGGGAGAGATTTGGGACTTGTAGTTATGTTTATAACTTGTATTATGGTGTAACTTGCGACTTGGAATCCTTAACTTGTGGCTTGAAGCCTTGACTTGTGGTTTTAGAGTTGGAGAGATTTGGAATTAGTTTGGGATTCTATGACTCATGTGGATAATGTAAATTTGTAGAAACTTGTGTAATTCTCTATGTTAATAGTTAGTTTTGGGTAAGAAGTTGGAGGATTTGAAGTTTGTCTTTATAAATTTTATATATGTATCCTTAAGTTATAACTATGGATGTGTATAAGTTGGTTGGAAATGGACCTTTCCGACAAGTCTGAATATGCGTTGCAACTCTTTTGGATAAGTTCCTTTTTGTAACTAAGTGGTTTGAGTGGTTTTGGAATCCTTTCCGGAAAGTTTCATGTATATAGTTGTTTTTGAAAGAATTTGGTTTTAATCACTTATTTTGATCCAAATGAGGTTATGCTAATGTTTTGAATGTTTGAAAGAACTTAGATTTGTGTTTGGAAATGTTGAAACGTGTTTATAAAAGGGTTTTGAAATGATGTCTTAAAGTTTCATGAGGTTTGGTTGTGTAAAGACTTGTAAAATAGGGGTTTTTGCTGTCAAATTGGGTACTACAGAATCCGGATCGATCCGGGTCTTAAGCGGATCGATCCGGCACTCTGGAGGGCCAAAAATGGAGTTCTGTCAAAACCGGATTGATCCAGTTTTGGGGCGGATCGATCGGCAGGCCATTTTGCTGCACTGCCGACCTTTACGGAAACGAACATAACTCACTATAGAAAATTCGGATTCGTGCGCCGTTTTTTGCGTTGGAACCGTGACTCAAAGATCTATCTCTTTTTGGTATAAAATTTGCTATATCTTATTAATGACCATTTTGCCCTTGAGGCTATTTTTGTCACCACAAAGTTCTTTTATGTCGTTTAACACACGTGTTACTTAGTAATTTGCGTGTTTTTTTTTTGTTAATTCATATAGTTGAGCACTTGTAGTATTTTTACACGTGTCCTAATCTGCTCAAGGCGGGTTGGGGTGTGATAGGTTTGGTGAACTTGGCTTTGAATTTCTGCAGATTGGGCAATTTCGAGGGAAATCAGTTGACTTGGCCCCGACACAGTCGATTGGACCCAGTTTTATAGAGTTATTCTTTCAATTTTCACAGACATCAGTTGACTGAAAGAGAGGGTTCAGCCAACTGGTTTATGCATAAAAAGAGGGCATTCTACATGCATAGTGCTCAGTCGACTGAACAATGGTCAGTTGACTGAAAAATTGAGTCCCCAGTCGACTGAGTCCCCGACATAGTTGACTAGACATGGCTGTTGAACTTTTTAAACTTACTGTTTTTGATTTGCAGTCAACTGGAGCCCCAATTCACTCGACTGAACCTCTGTTTTCATAAATGAATTCTTTTGAAAATGTTTCAATTGGACAAAACTTTTTATAACTATGATTTTAAATGAATTTGACTTATGTTTTCCGCAGCTATTTAAACTTTAATGGAACTAGATAAGCTTTCGTGGCGTGCCACATGTCTGAATTTCGTACGTAGCAGGATAGGTCATGATAATTCGTTTTAGAGACATTTTTAATAGAAATGTTTATGAATTTTTCGGTTTTAAAGACATTTCTCTAAATAAGAAATATTTAAAGACATTTTTTGTCTCAAAATGTCTCTGAAATTTTCATTTTTAAAGACATTTCAAAAGTTGATATAAGCAAATAATAATAATAATAGGGGTTAACTACACTCACCTCCCCTGAGGTTTACCTTAATTACACAGATCTCCCTCGCATTTTGAGAAATTACACGAATTTTCCTCGAGGTTTAGGTTGTGTTACACTCACCTCCCATCCGTTAGTTGACCAGCTACCTCTTAACATAAATTGATGATTTAAGCGATTTTTTACTTAGCTAATGCCAAAAATACCCTTGCTTCCCTATTAGGAAATAAGAATAATTACACTAACCTCCCCTGAGATATGGCCTAATTACATGCACCTCCCTCATAACAAAAATATTTATTCGTTAATTTTCTCTCTCTTCTTCTTCCTCTCTTGTTCCGTCTCTCAACAACAATTGATTTTTTTCCAAAATTTAGAATCATATCACTTATTATTTACAATGACTATATTACCCTTACCATTTTTCACTATTCCTTCAATTTTTCTCGAAACGCAGGAAGTTCTTTCCAACAAACCAAATTGCAGATTATCCATATTCTATTGACCTATCATATCCGTGATATTTATTTCATAGACATGAGAAACTAACAGGTGGAAGAAATAAAAAAAAAAAATCAAAACCAAGAAATTTAAATTATGAAAATGAAGAATTTGAAGAAATGCCTAAATAAATTGCTAGAAGGAATTTGAAAGATACACGTCTTAGTAGTATAAAAAGTTTAACATAAAAAGTTTATTTATGGATATAATAATACATATGCACAAATTGTAATTATGGGTGATAAGGGAGGTCTGTGTAATTTTTTAAAATTTGACGGATGTCTGTGTAATTAGACCATAGTTCAGGGGAGGTTTTGTGCAATTTTATGTAGGGGCATTTTGGTACTTTTATTTAAACCGTCATAGACGTTACTCAACCGTTAACGAGAATGGAGGTCCGTGTAATTTCTAAAAATACGAGAGAGGTCCGTGTAATTAGGGCAAACCTTAGTGGAGGTGAGTATAATCAACCCTAATAATAATAATAACAACTTAAATGTATTTTTTTTTTCTAAAAACATAAATAAATAAATTGGTATTGAAGTCAGGGCGACAGGTGCTATGGGTATTTTTTGTTCAAAATACCATTGAAGACATTAGAAGGGGTTGAATTTTTTTGTATACCTAGTTAGTTAAATTTTACTGGACAGGAACCTTAGACCAACCACCCACTTTTTAATTTCTATTTTTATTTTTTCTAAGAGAATCGTTGGGAACGCTTCCGGTTTATTGCCAACTCAATGTCCAACTTGGCTGAATGACAAACCCCCGGACTCACTGAATACCTTTCTAACCTAGTAGGTGGTCACCCCATGAGTCGAACTTTAGACCTTTGAGCAATACTCACCGCTTGGTCACTGTAACAAACACTTTTCTAATATTGAATTGTTGTGCTTTTTTTTTTTTCAAGCCCTAAAGTCTCCTTTTTTTTTAGACCAAAATAACCCTCAAAATACAAACACATGAGATTGTTTCTCCATTTTTAGCCATGTGGGCAACACGCAACACGCTTCCCATAAAATAATTTGTAGCTTTTCAAATTTAAAATACGAACTACAAATCTACAAAACAAAATACATATCAGCTATAAATTTTTTATTTTATTTTAAAAGAGTCAAAAATTTGTAGCTAAAAAATGGTGGTCGGAAAAATATCTTTTTTTGTAAAACCTTCACTTCTATTGCGTATATATATCTTGAAAAGTTGGCCTAAATAAATTAAAAATCAAACAAAAAAGCTCCTCCAAAATGACCAAAGAATCGTAAAGTCATGGTAATTTAGCAAATGTTACTATCTTTACAATCCAACATATGTATTTTGCTGCTTTTAAGGTATTGCACATGAATTTTTCTGCCTTTTAAAGACAGTAACATGTTACTGAACAAGAATGTTACTACATTTTAAAGGCAGTAACATGTATTTAATCAGGAAATTAGGTATGGTACTGCACATGTATGGTACTACTTTATGACACTGCACATGAAATCTTATGGCACAACTTATGCTTATACAACTCAATCGCACCAAAAAAAAAAAAAAAGAAGAAAGAAAAAAGAAGAGATTTTGCCCAAAAAGTTGTCGACGAAAGTTTTTGACCAATCTCAAATTTCTGCTAAGTACTCGTATTCTTAAGCAATTGAATTGTAGAATACGGCTTGCCAAATAGTTTTTTTTTTAGGGTTAAATACATTTTATTTTTTGTGATTAGGCCAATTTTTATTTTATCCCCCCGTGGTTTAAAAGTGGACACTAACCCCTCTTTTGGTTCCGGACTAATGTGAAACTGTTAATATTTCCCTAAAAAATGATAAAATTTGGCCAAAAATATTAACCCTTCACCCCTTTGTGAGGTTATTTTTGGGGTCAATCCCCTATTTAACCCACCTATGTGGGGCAAATTTTTAACACTTAATCCTTTTAAGAAGCTAATTTTGGGGTTAACTGCATACGTGAGATTAATTTTGATATAAACTCTTTTATGTGAGGCTAGTTTTAATACTTAATCCCCATGCAAGATTATTTTGAGAGAAATCTTAGTAGTTTTACTTTAGCCCAAAACCACAAGGGGTAACCGGTTAAGTGTCCACTTTTGAACTACATGAGCTAAAGTAAAATTGAGCCTAACTAAATGGGGTAAAATGTAAATGTAATTAACCCTTCTTTTTAACGGTTTAGAATTCCATGATCACTTTTTTTTTTTTTTTAAACTCCAAAAACTGTTGATGCCAAATTGATCGGCGACGAATAGTTGCCGTTTATAGCTCTAAAAATATGCTTTGTTAGCCCATTTCATGTAGTTATTAGTTTGTCACGACCCATCCCACTACGCGTGGAAATAGGACACGTGGCACGCCACCAAGGCTCATCCAATCATCATCTAACGATACGCAGCGGAAAGAACGTTAAAACAACCCTGGGTATTTTAAAACTTAGGAAACATTGTCCTCTGAGTTGACAAATCCATTGAAAATTTGAGTAATAAAAAGTTTTGGCCAAGTGAAAACACATTCAAAAGAATCAGTTCTGAAAACAGAGGTTCAGTCGACTGTGCCTAGGGTCCAGTCGACTGTGCCTAGCAGAAACCAAAACCCTAAATTCTTAACAGAGGTCCAGTCGACTGACCAGGGAACCCAGTCGACTGCACTGGTTACTATTTGGATCAGTAGCTAGAATCTACAGTAGTTCAGTCGACTGGTCAAAGGTCCCCAGTCGACTGTGTTAAGCAGAACCAAAATACAACATTTACAAAAGGGGTCCATACAACTGAGTTATGGTACAGTCGACTGGTTTTGCCATTAATAGAAGCAGTAGCTAAAAATCAACAGTGTTCAGTCGACTGATAAATGGGTCCAGTCGACTGCTACTCTTACTATTCACTTTCAGTGTCTCAAACACACGGGATCCAGTCGACTGACATAGGGTCCAGTCGACTGCTCCCCTACTGGGCAGCCCTGTGATGAAAATTAACAACTTATGCTTCTCTACACCAACAACAATCACAACCATAACTGAATTATAACATTTAAACATAAGCACAGACGTTCAATTACAGATTTCCATACTACGGGACTAATCCAAAGATCTATTACAACTTATATAATTACAAATCCTTACACAAGATTAGGATTAAAACAAAAATATATACAATTGTAGTTCCCCGGCGTTCCTCGGCCTCACTCCTCACGATTCTTTTTGTCTTTCCTCTTACCTGCAATGGAGTACATCTCCACTGCTTAGCTATATGCTGAGCGTACAATTCTAAATGTATGTTTATATGATAGTTCATGGTTTAAGCATCTAAAACACATAGAAATAGTCTCTAGGGTGAGTGGTACGCATTCATCCTGTCGATGCCGTAGGAGGCCCACCTCTCCCACGCATCTCGTACACTGGTTGGGCCTTCCTCCATACCAGGTACCGTATCCTGGTTGGGCCCACCTCCAATCCAGACACAACCACAATTCCAATTCCATCACAATCACAATCAAAATTCCAATCCTCAAGGTTCGAGGAGCTTACCCCGGATGAATTTGCACCAAACTCCCCTTTGACCCAAGTAGACACATAACATGCTCACATAAACAGTTATACGTGCTTTTTACATAATTTCACGTGCATAATTAACGGGCCTAATTAATACATGAATTTCGCCCGGATCCAAAGATATCAAAACTGATGTTCAAAACATGAAAACCCATATATTTCATAGATCTAGAATTCATACCTCGTGCGATTCACTTCAAACTTTGAAGGATCGTCTAGGGGGCTAATTAATCATCGGATTTCGAATTTAAGATGATTCTTACAAGTTTTACTGGGTTTTCCCCAAAAGTCTAGAATTAAGATTTTTACAAAAATTGGCCAAACACGGCCTAAGTAGTATCAAAACGTAGCTCTTACCTCCACGAGTTCAAATCTAAAATCTGGAGGAAATCTGAAGGACGAACGGTCGTTGATCGGCATCGCAAAACCCGTGGCTACCAAATCTCCCTTCACCCCCCACCTATTTATAGGAAAACTCTTCAAAAATCGCGTTTACCTCCCCACGAGTTCCTCAAACTTCTAATTAGCTCTCGAAACTTCGCACACATCCATTTTATAACCTTACGAGTGAAAAGTATAAATTCCAAACGTTTCCGACTAGGTTTCGTTTGGGTCCAAAAATAACGTCCGAAAAATTAAATTCTGTGGAACTCTACACAACTTACCTTTTTATTTAACGTGTCACTCACGTTCTCACCACAGTTATCAAAATGATATATAACAATATCGAAAATATCAGAAATTATACTACATAGGTATAATTCACTATTCATGAAATACCAGAAAAGTTAAATAACATTTAAATCACATAAATGTCATTTAACCGTGCCAATGCAAAAATCTCAATTACCAATTTCCTCGTGTCCTTACTGACACTTCACCGTTGACCCACAGTCAATCTCATCTCAATCCAATTATCAAATAACATTGATAACTCACAAAAGTCAAAATACATGATAAAATAATGATTTTCTGGAACGGGTGTGACATAGTTATTTTTAATAAGTATTCTAAATTTTGTATGATTTGGAGCTTTAACTTGAAAATGCACAAAAATCCAATGATTAGTGGCTTTGGAAGTCATTCTGGGCTCAAACGGTGATTCCGATGAAAGCTGAATATAGTAGTAGCCTTGGAAAATTATATTTTTGACAAGGAATACTTCAGATTTGAGAAATTTCTCCAAATATATAAAATACAGATCTTCAAGTTACGGACGTGTGGCCTCAAACGGCGAGTCAATTCGAGTTCTGAGCGAAATGTTATCGCAATTCTACGAAAGTTGCGCAGTGCAGCGAAAATAACCTCGCGCGAGCGGGCCGCGCGAGCGACCTGTGAAAAAATCACAAACGCGTATTTTATTAAATTAAAGTGCCCAGCGAAGGTGGTTTGTGGATATGACGTCCAGAAACGTAGATATAGCTGTTTTAGTGCGATTTGGCTTAGGAAAGCTTCCTAAATCCTTCCAAACTCTATATAAATCCTATTCTAAATCAATTTTGTAGTTACACATCATTACACAACATTAGATACAACCATATACAACTAAAATTTCAGCCATTGAAGAGAGGAAAGCAAGGAGAAAAAGAAGAAGACCAAGGATTCCCATGGCCTCCTCCATCAACCTTTTGTTGTTCATCAATTCTATGGACAACTAAACTCTAGATCTAGGGTTTCAATGAAACCCTAGCCAAGTAATATGATGTATTTTATGTTTTCATTTTAATTTTATTATGTATGGATGACAGTTACATGTTCTGAGGATTTTTATAAATAAATCGTGTTTTTATTGATTAAATCGTTACTTTCAAAATCTATTCTTGTCTTAGATCTATTTTGATGGTAGTGTGCTCAATGATCTATGCTTGCTGTGCTTGTTTAGATTATTTACATGTAATGGTGCTTAAATTGAATTGTGCTATCAAGTATCCGAATAGTCCATGCCTAGATTAGACGGATTATACCACAACCCTAGTTTAGTGTGGGATAATTAGTGCTAACCGAAGATGGATTATGTTGGTGCTTGAACTATAGTTATTTTCTTGACGGAGGAATTGGGCTTGTAGCTATAATTTCCCATTATCATCCAATTTAATAAGCTAAAGTAATTCATAAATACCCTTATTATGAAGCTAGTGGTGGATTTGCAATCCTAGGTTTCTTAAACTTATTATAAAAACAACTATTTAATTGCTTTCAAAATTTAGATTTACTTCTATTGTTATAAATTTAATTAAAATCAAATCAAAAGTTGTTTTTATTAAATTAGCTAAATTTAGGTTTTAAAATTAAAGCGCGGTAGTTAATCAATCTCTGTGGGTTCGACCTTTACTTTTATTACTACAAATCTTTAGAAAAGTAAAGTACACTTTTTATATCTTGATTTTGACAAGATCAACAAAAAAAAATTCTCGCAGAGGGATTTGCGCTCGCGCGGTCCGCTCGCGGGACCCCCCTTCCCCCATTTCTGGATTTTCTTCTTTTGTTTTCTTCTATCCTCCTCCCATCCCTGGTTAGTAGTTTTTACTCTTCTGTTTTTGTTTCTTAGGTCCTTTAGATCGAGTCGATTGTTATTTTCATAAGTTCTGGTTATCTTTTCTTTCCTTTTATAGTTTATTTTCGTGTTGTCTTCATAGTGTTGTTAATTCTTATAGTTTATTTAATTTCGTTTAGTTTAGTTATAGTTCTTTTAGCTGCTTTCATTATTTTCTTTGTTCGTCTTTTATCAAGAAGTAACAGGTAACATTGAATTTTATTGACATATTCCTTTGTGTTCACCTGTTTGTGAGTGCCAAGATCGAGGTATCGTCGTTCCTTCCTTACTTACTTTCCTTTCTTTCATTTTATTGTTTCATTGGGGGCAATGAAAGGTTTAGGTTTGGGGATATGCACTCACATTATTATTATTACACTAAATTTTTCAAAAAAAATTCGATACTTGTGCTTAAATAAACGATGATTACCGACATTTTTGCAATATAAATTTGATACATCTTGTTATGTAACTTGGATTGTTATAGAATGGTAAACAAGAAAAGATGTGATTAAACATTTGATGAAGTCATGATATGACGTTTTAGGTCATGTATCGTTCGAATCGTAGTTTTATATCATAGTTTTGCACACAAACCTATGCACTGCACGTAGTCGCTTGAATACATGTTTGATGTGAGCTATAATATGATTCGGATTTCTAGATAATACAAGGTGGAGACTAAACCCGGTGAGCTTTTGAGCCTGTCTTTTATTTTTAGAGGGTTATAAATATATTGTGTTTGTCGAATTTCATTGAAATAGTGCATCTACTTGTTGTTTAGTCTCATTATTATTGTTTTGGTTGATAGTCAAGTTAAAATATTTGCTACCATGCTAAATAATCTTCTGTCGTAGACATTAAAGAACCATATGACCATAGAAAATGATGGTATGCCCTCTTTGTTTACTGCCGACCTATAAATGATAAATGTCCTTAGTTCGCCCTTTGAGCCATTAAAATGCCGTTTTTTCTTTAATTACTACCATTATCCTGTTTTTGCTCCAATTTGGCCAACTTGGAGTTCACCCCTGAAAGATTGATCAACTTTTAATGGTGTTAAGGCAATGTGTGATTGAGAAGAAGAAGAAAAAGAAAATAATATGATGTTTGGGGTGGTTGCCTTGGTATTCAATGAATATTCGTTTCAAAAACAACGAGGAGGAAAAGAATAAAGAAAAAAAAAAGAGCAATGAAGGAAAAAAAATAATGAGGTTAAAAAAAAATAAAAGAAAAAAAGAAGAGGAAAGAAATTGAAAAATATGCGAAAAGGAGGAGAATGAAAAGATGAAAGTTGGTAGAAGAGACGAACGAAAGAAATCGAACATACCTTACAATGCCATTCTAAAACTACCTAATGAATCATTCTATCATTTTTCATTACCTGAGCCACATTACAACATTTGAAAAGCCCTATTTGATCCTAGGAAACATGGTTCAGATATGAAAACGATGGGAGGGGGATTAAAACATGGTAATGATTTATTTTTCTTGATTATTGGCATCCTATCCATGAGACTACTATTCTTTCGTGTCATGTCCTTTTCGAGTCATATGTGAGCATTTCTCATTTTGAAAATATATTTCCTTTACTCACATATTTTAGAAAAATTATACCTGTTTCTGAGTGTTTCATTTTAAGAGTGTAATTGACATTGTGAGATTCGTAGTCGAGACTTAGATAATTGGTTATCCGAAGTATATTCCAAGTTCATGACATACGCGTGTTTATTTGACTACCATATCACACACGTGCAATTGTATGAGGAACTCTATTGATTTATACGATGCATGTGCTTGAGATTGTTTTTCATGATTTAGGTGGATGTTTCATTATGTTTCTTTATGTTCATTATACTATTTCAAATCTTTGTTATATGATGAAGGAGTATTGAATATTATATTCTTTGTTTTTAATAAAAGTTTTTAAATTGATAAGTTAATAAAGATGGTTGTGGTGACTTGTTGACGAGAACCCTCACGAGACTTTACTCGTCCGACTAGGGACACCTAGAGGTTTAAAAGGCTTGTTGCATATGCTAAATACAATCGTGATCCATGCAAAAATGTAGTAGTATTTGTAGTAGTAGTTTTATTTTTCTTTTCTTTTTGCTCGAGGACTAGCAAAGTGTAGGTTTGGGGGTGTGATCGACGAAGAATAGTTGCCGTTTATAGTTCTAAAAATACGTTTTGTTAGTCCATTTCATGTAGTTATTAGTTATTTTTTTAATAAAAATTCTAAATTTTGTAGGATTTGGAGCTTTAACTTGAAAATGCACAAAAATCCAATGATTAGTGGCTTTGGAAGTCATTCTGGGCTCAAACAATGATTCCGATGAAAGCTGAATGTAGTAGCAGCCTTGACAAATCGCATTTTTGACAAGGAATACTCTAGATTTGAGAAATTTCTCTAGAGATATAAAATGTAGATCTTCGAGTTACGGACGTGTGGCCGCAAACGGCGAGTCAATCCGAGTTTTGAGCAAAAAGTTATCGTAATTCTACGAAAGTCGCGCAGTGCAGCGAAAAGGACCTCGCGAGAGCGGGCCGCGCGAGCGACCTGTGAAAAAACCAAAAACGCGTATTTTATTAAATTAAAGTGTCCAGCGAAGGTGGTTTGTGGATATGACGTCCAGAAACGTAAATATAGTTATTTTAGTGCGTTTTGGCTTAGGAAAGCTTCCTAAATCCTTCCAAACTCTATATAAATCCTATTCTAAATCAATTTTGTGGTTACACATCATTACACAACATTAGATACAACCATATACAACTATAATTTCAGCCATTGAAGAGAGGAAAGCAAGGAGAAGAAGAAGAAGAAGACCAAGGATTCCCATGGCCTCCTCCATCAACCTCTTGCTGTTCATCAATTCTATAGACAACTAAACTCTAGATCTAGGGTTTCAATGAAACCTTAGCCAAGTAATAGGATGTATTTTATGTTTTTATTTTAGTTTTATTATGTATGGATGACAGTTACATGTTCCGAGAATTTTTATAAATAAATCGTACTTTTATTGATTAAATCGTTACTTTCAAAATCTATTCTTGTCTTAAATCGTTATTAAAAAGGATTTAATAAAGAGGTGTTTCCTTTCTCTACATAACAACAAAATAGAATAAATGGTTAAACATAAGACCATTTATGTTTAAGAATGATCAGGATTAATAAGGGAATTATTCTACCATACAGAAAGTGATTTTAGCAATTGTTTTATGTATCACAAAATTTGAAAGTGATCTACTCAATCAAGAATTTCTAATTCGAGTAGATTGCAGAGCTGCAAAGGACGTCTTAACTAAAGATGTCAAAAACATTGCTTCAAAACAAATCTTTGCCAGATGGCAAGGCATCTTGTCTGCATTTGATTTTAAAATAGAATTTATCAAAGGAAGTTCAAATTCTCTCCCTGATAAAGTTCATACTGTCTGAAAAAGTTCATACTGTCTTAAAGATTTTTTTCTTATATGACACTCATTGATTCTGGTGTTGATATGAACTGTATCAAAGAAGGATTAGTCCCTTTCAGATATTTTGAAAAAACCACCCAGAATCTTACAGCTGCTAATGGAAGTAAACTTGATATTAAGTACAAGATTCCAAAATCATATGTTTGCAATCAAGGGATTTGTGTTCCTACGACTTTCATACTCGTTAAAACCCTTAACCAACCTATTATACTACGTACTCCATTTTTGTCTCTCATTAGACCATTTACAGTTACTAAAGAAGGTCTATTGACAAAGTTAATGGATGAGGAAGTTTTATTTAAATTCCTCCATCAGCCTATGGAAACAGAAGTTCATTCTCTTAAAGAAAAAAATTGTTTTTAAAGAAAAACAAATTTGTTTTATAAAAGAAGAATTGGTCCATAAACGAATCAATGAACAACTTGAAAATACTGTTTTAAAAACAAAGATAGAAAAATTCCAAAAAATGTTAGAAGACAATATATGTTCTGAACACCCAAATGCTTTCTGGCATAGAAAGAAACATATTGTCTCCTTACCATATGAACAGGGCTTTGATGAGAAAAATATTTCAACAAAGGCTCGCCTTATTCAAATGAATAAGGAATTGATGGAATTTTTCAAAAATGAAATTGAAGGTTTATTAAATAAAAACCTTATCAGAAAAAGTAAATCTCCTTGGAGCTGTTCAGCCTTTTATGTAAACAAAAATGCAGAAATTGAAAGAGGTGTCCTCAGATTGGTTATAAATTATAAACCTCTTAACACTGCTCTTAAATGGATTAGGTATCCAATACCTAATAAAAAGGATTTACTAAACCGACTTTGCCAAGCAACAATTTTTTCAAAATTTGACATGAAGTCAGGATATTGGCAAATTCAAGTGGCGGAGAATGACAGATATAAAACTGCTTTTAATGTTCCTTTCGGGCATTATGAATGGAATGTCATGCCATTTGGGCTTAAGAATGCTCCTTCAGAGTATCAAAATATAATGAATGATATTTTTAATGCTTACTCTGATTTCTGTATTGTTTATATAGATGATGTTTTAATCTATTCTTCATCTATAGAAAAACATTGGAAACATTTAGAATTATTTTATAAAATAATTCAGAAAAATGGTTTAGTTGTTTCTGCCAAGAAAATAAAATTATTTCAAACAAATGTCAGATTTCTTGGCCATAATATTAACAAAGGAACAATTATTCCTATTGACAGAGCCATTGTCTTTGGTGAGAAATTTCCAGATGAAATAAAAGACAAGACTCAGTTACAAAGATTTTTGGGAAGCTTAAATTACATTTCCGATTATTATAAAAATCTTTACAAAGATTCTGCAGTCTTATATGACAGACTGAAAAAGATTCCTCCTCCTTGGACTAACATCCATACTGAAGCTGTAAAAAGGATTAAGGCAAAAATAAAAGTTTTACCATGTCTATGCCTTTCAAATCCTACTGCTTTTAAAATAGTAGAAACAGATGCTTCAGATCTTGGTTTTGGTGGAATTCTTAAACAAAGAATAAATAATTCTGAACAATTAGTTCGGTTTACTTCTGGTGCATGGAAGCCAGCACAGAAGAATTATTCTACCATAAAGAAAGAGATTTTAGCAATTGTTTTATGTGTCACAAAATTTGAAAGTGATCTACTCAATCAAGAATTTCTAATTCGAGTAGATTGCAAAGCTGCAAAGGACGTCTTAACTAAAGATGTCAAAAACATTGCTTCAAAACAAATCTTTGCTAGATGGCAAGGCATCTTGTCTGCCTTTGATTTTAAAATAGAATTTATCAAAGGAAGTTCAAATTCTCTCCCTGACTTCCTTACACGTGAATTTTTGCAGACAAGCCATGAGGCCTAACTTCAGAGGTTATACCACTGAAGGAAGAGGAAGGGGTAGATACCCTTCTCATCGTAATTATAAAGGAAAAGATAAAGTTCATGGTGATCCTCCAATGGAAAGGGTCATAAATTACTCTGATCCAATTGACAAAGTTAAACTTTGGCCGATTCTTGTCTTAAATGACAACAAGGAAGCAGTTAAACTGCCCAGTGACATTGCTACCCATTATTTTGATATTTCTAATGGATGGTTTTACCCAAAGACGGCAAATGGCAATTCACGAGAATATTATGAAAATATTCTTATTGAGACCGGATCAGTGGATATAAAGCACAAACTGGCCGCCGAAAAACCAGCTTTCTCTCAGATGTTCATTTTGAAGATTTTATCCTCTTATGAATGGGGATTGGATCTGACCAAGGAAAGGAAGTTGTTAAGAACTCTTCCAACTGATGCAAAGACATATAATTATTATGACTATCAGAAAGCGTGGGATAAGGTCCTCCTCACTCAAAACCCAGTATATAAACATACTTGGTATTTTCAATTCAACAGGAATTTTAATTTTGAAATTCCTCCTTGGTTTCATGCCTGGATTAATAAACATGGTCCTGAGCTTGAAATGTTACCATTTGAGATTAATCTCTGTTTCCAAATGTACAAAAACAAGGATCTTCCTGGCAGAAGTGAAAATCCTTTATTTTATTTCTTTGTGGAATTCACAGTTCCATGGATCCTTAAATGGGAATTTAAGTTACAGAATTCCCCCTCTCACATCTGGACTCTTTGCAGAAAGTTCCATGTTCGGTGGTGGGCCAAATATAGTAATTCTGACCTTACCCCTGAAAGAATGGAGAAAATTTTAAGTATTGATCTTCCTTCTGCTTCATCAAAGAAAGAAGATGTTTTCTGTTCTCCAGATATTTCTGAAATTAAATCTCAGATTAAAATGGATTTAAAATCCAATTTTCCAAATCTAAGTCCCACTGAACTTAAAGCTTTTCTTAAAGAAGAACTTTGTAAAAAATTAAATTTTGATTCTGACAGTGATAATGAAACTGTTGCACCTTTTGATGCATCTATGCAAGATGGCCAAGGAGATCCCTACGAAAATGAATATGCTGAGAATAATGATGACTATGGTTTTGAGACTCAGTTTAATCATTAAAGGATCTCTACATAACGACAAAATACTTTTAAAAAGTATTCAGGATTCTTATCTTTAATTAAAGATGTTTTCAGCTTTTAATAAAGCAAAAGCCTTTATCTTTCCACGTCATAAAGACAGATGCTTTTGAAGATTCGTCAAAGATATTTGGCAGACAGCTTTTAAAAAGAAAGCTGCTTTCAAGATTTGAAGATAAGAAGGAATCTGGAAGTGCTTTACAGCTGTCCTTCCAGAGAATTCTGAAGCCTTTATTTATTGAGACTCCTTCTTCATTCCAGGGGCATCCTTCCTTCTCCTCCCATCCTTCTCTTTAGCAGTCTTCCCTCTTCTACATGTAATATATTTTGAGTGTGATTTCTTCCTTTCTATTATAAGTGTGAGGTTTAAGTGTGTTCTTGGTGTAAAGAAAGCAAAAAGCTCCTATAGCTGAAGCTAGTGTGCATTGTAAAGCTTCGCTAGTGTGCATTGTAAGTACTTTGTGATTTCTATGATTGAATTCTATTTATGTCTTATCGTTTTCTTATTTTAAGTCTTATTCATATTAAAGAAAAGCTCAGGGATAATTATCGTGCTATCTACGACGAAAATCATGAATGGTTAACCCCTAAAAATAGACTTATGCTACTCACCAGATGTTCAATTTTAAATAGTGAAATTGAAAGGTTAAACAAAAAATTAAAAGTTCTTGCCGCTTAATGCGTAATCGTCTTGATATCCGTCTTCAGATCAGGACTTTAATTGACTTAAAAGATTTGTATACCGCTGCTATATCTGATCTTCATACTACATGAAACTATCATCCCTATACGTTAATACGTCTACAGTATTCACTTAACAGTGTTAATCTAGAGATCAAGTCTCTTAAACAGAAACTGTTCATTCTTGCTTGCTAAGATTGTCTCCCCCTCCTTTTTGGTATAAAAGCCATAAGTGTTGACTCCTGTTGAGACATTATTATCCTGTTAGGACATAGTACCTGATATTCCTAGGTGGGACGCATAGGTCGGATAGATCCGCTGTTGCCAGGTAGGCGTTAGGATTGGAACCTGACTGGAACGTGTCTTTGGAATAGTACTATTCACAGTTTAATAATGAAGACATTAGCCAAGATCTTTGGTAATTATACCTTAAATGAACAAGACTTTCTTGAAAGAAAGTATGATTTCAGTAATATTAAAAATATGGATGAAGTTTCAATTGGAAATCTAGAAGAGGCTTTAAAAAATTGGAAGATGCCTACTATGCCGATAGATAATCTCTATCATAGAAAAGCTTTTAATTTATACAAGTCTTATAAGATAAAGACTGTTGAAAGCTCGCATCAAATCCTAAATGAAAGAGAAAGTTTTATGTTACTTACTTCCCAAGCCATTTCAGAACATTTAGCACAAGGCTTTAAATTTTTACATATTGGCATGGTTCAAGTAAGTATAAAACCAATGACTCTCTTAGGATTGGATACTTCACTTTTAGCATGCTTAAGAGATGCTAGACATTTAAACTTTATGGATTCACTTATAGGAATGATTGAATCAAGTTTGTGTCATGGACCAGTTTACTTCAATAGTTTTCCTAATTTTAGTGTCAGTCTTACGGATGCTAACATTCTTGATGTCCTAACCTTAAATATCCAAACTCAAAGATATAATATGAAAAGTGGAAGCGAAAATATCTTGGTTGGATACAGGATTTACTATAAGGTTATGACGACCATGTGTCCAGAGTTTAAAACTCTGATTACCAGGAATAATCCAGAATAGACCACTGCTTTAATACAAGCTAATATGGATAAATCTACCATTTCTGCTCCCAGATTGATTAAATGGTCTGAGATTACTCCTCCAACAGAATGGACTTTAGTTAATCCTCATCCCCAAAATATTTTAAAGAATTTTGAGCCTCAAGAAATCATACAGGATGAGTATGGTAATGTTATTCTAAAGTGTCCTGCTAGAAATTCTGTTGATTCAAAGTGTTCTACGCCTAGTAGTTCTTCTTCACGGATAATTAGAAGAACAAATAGTCTTAGAAAAAGGCCGGGGAAAGAACCTATGATTCCTAGTGAAACTGAGTTTAAAGAACCCAGTATTCAAGGAGTTCAAAGAATAACTCCCAAATACCCAGAGTATTTTATCATAATAATACTGATAATGAAAGTACATTATCAGGAGGATATTCTGTCAATGTTATTTCAGATTTTGAAATAGATAGAGATCTTTTAAATAAAGATTATCTAAAACCAGAAAATAGAAAATACAGACTACTTTTAAAAAAGTTTTCTGAAGAAGAACAAAATAGTTTTAAAGAACAATTTTTGGTTTACTTAAAAGTAATAGGAAAGCATATTCCTTACTTTGATTGGTTAAAATGGTACCTTTCAAAAAGTATTAATGTAACAGACAATGTGATAAGGCAGCAATGGGGTTTGTTCCCAGAAGGAATTCATGAGAGTATCCATCCTCCTAACTCCAAGTTTTGGGTTAGAATGAGGGATACTAATGAAAAAGCTAAGGCTGGCCCTGTTTCAGTTGTTTTAGAACCTAGTTCTCCAAGAGCCTCTCATCATACTATCAAAGAGGATTTAATTCCTATTACAAAACAATTAAATTATGCTAACATTCATCTTCAGTCTGTAGGACGGCAGACAAATAGAATTGAAGAAAATATAGACATCATAAGACGTCAATTATCAATTGATAAAATTGAAGCTAATGCTGTTCCATCAGCTTTGCCTAAACAGCAGAATCTAGTTAAAACTATAACATGGCAAAAACCTCTAATTAGGAATACTGTTAATCCAGAATTCCTAGATGTCTTAAAAGACAAATGGAAAAATGTTGTTGAAGCTCCTATTAGTTCCTCAACCAGACCTCCAGCTTCACCTAAAAAAGAACCATTAGGGTCAGGAACTAAAGAAACGGGTAAATCTGTTAATACCATTTCTCAAGCTGATAATGAATCGTCAGAAATTGAGAAAATAGATGTAGTTGCCTTGGAAAGACAATTTATTAATTCTACAGTCAGAACGACTCAGAATTATTATCCCATGCCTACACCAATTGATCTTCAATTTGAAGAAAGGAATGTGATTAACCCAATGCAATATAATGGAAATTCCATTTATGAATGGAATATTGATGGTTTATCAGACCACCAGATTTTAAAAGTCCTTCAACATATGACCATGGCAGCAAAGGCCATAAGAGCTAGATTAATTGATGCTAATCCAGAAGTTACGGTCTTAAATTTGTTAGTATCCGGATTTACGGGACAACTTAATGGTTGGTGGAATCAGTTCTTAACAGAATTGCAGAGAGATGAAATTAGAGATGCAGTTAAAGCTGATGAAGAAGGAAATCATATTCTTGATAGAACTAGGAGTCCTATTCCAGATGCTATAGTAGCATTAATTACTGCTATTACTTTCCATTTCTTAGGAGATGTTTCTCAAATAATGGAAAGAGGACGAGATTTATTAATCAATCTCAAATGTCCTACACTTTCACATTTTAAATGGTATAAAGATATTTTCTTATCCAGATTATATTTCCGAAATGATGCTAGTCAAGATTTCTGGAAAGAAAGATTCATTGCAGGTCTTCCTGGTCTTTTTGTAGAAAAGATTAGGATAAGGTTAAGGTAGAAAAATAACAATCTCCTTCCTTGCAATTTGTATACTTATGGAGAACTAATTAGTGAAATAAATGCTGAAGGATTAGCCCTCTGTAATGTAATACCTGTAATTTTTATTTTTCTTTATAATATAGTTTCCAGTTCTAGACAGTAATTATAAAATTTCCACTATAATTAAATATTATTTTTTTTGAACCCATAATTATACCTGTGTTGGCCAACCATGCGTGTACCCTAAGCTAACCCCCAAACAACCCCTACAAATTGTGTTTATGTGTGAGTGTGTGCCAAGTGTTGGGTGAAGTTGTGTGCCAAGTGTTGGGTAAGTCATGTGTGCATGTGTCTTGTGTGTGTAGTGTCATGTGTTGGTGTGTGATGAGGGCATGTGTAAAGTGTAGTGAGTGTTGGTGGGTGATGAGTGGTGTAGAGTGTATGTGTGTGGTGTATGTATGTATGAATTTCCCCTATAAATAGTGACCCATTGGGTTTAGAAAAATATAGAGAGAAAGAGAGTTAGGCCAAGAGAGAAGAAAAGAAAAGAAAGGAAAGAAAAGCTTACCCCTGTGCCACGCCGCGACCTCGAACCCACGGTGAGTTCCTAACTCACTTGGTATATCAGATTTAATGTCCATGTTATATTTCCGTTAATAATAGTATTATTATTATTATTAGTTTACTTATTCTAGAAAAGCTTGTGCTTAACATATGGTGCCCCTAATCTAGGTTCGTATTATCATTGTTATTATTGCTACTACTATTTATTGTTATTTATTGTTATTATTATTATCTTATTAGTTAGCCGTTACAACTCATGTTTTAAACATGTGGTGTCCCTAATCCAGGTCCGTGTTATAATTCATATATTATAATTATTATTGTTATTATTATTATAATTATTATTTTCTGCTTATTATTAATATTACGGTCTAAATTAACCTCATGATTAACATATGTACCCTAAACATATTAATGTCCGTTTTAATATTTTGTTAATGATATTATTATTGTTATCATTATCATTATTATTATTAATTAAATTAAACTTCAAGCTTTAATATGTTGTACCCCGAGCATATTATTCCACTATTATTACTAAAATTATTATTTATATTACTAATATTATTGTTATCACCTTCCGGTTAACCTCATGTTAATATGTTGCACTCCGAACATATTATCTCCGTTATTATTATTATTATTATTATTATTATTATTATTATTTATGTTCATTATTATTATTACTCCGGTTAATCTCATGCTTTAACGTGTGGTATTACAAGGTAGGGCCCATATTATATTTCAAAAATAAATAGTAACTGTATAATTAACTTGTACCTCGTGCATAACATATGATACACCTCATATAGGAGTCAGTGTCGTAACGTCAAGTCGACGTGTACGGGTATTAAGTCGAACGGTCGCGGGGACCAAGTTCGTATGTATTTGGAAGTACGTGTAAGTCGACCGCGGAGGTCCGAAAGTTGATTTGTAGTGAGTTGGTACTGTCAAATAGAATTACATGATCGCATGCCGGCGATGATTGCTACTATGGCCACGGAGAGGCAAACACGATAGCAAAGTAACCATGTTGATAAGAATACATCGATAAATAAATAAACAAGGTTAGCTTGTAAAACGAGATTACTACTGCGGTCGCGACGACCAACGATAGTAAAGTAACCGTTTCGCAAACCGGTGACGATATTCATAAGGCAAGGTCTCGAGGACCTAGAGTACATGGTTAGCTTGTAAAGCGAGATTACTAGTATGGCCACGGAGGGGCAGACAACTATAGTAAAGTAACCATAACTCGACCCACTGGACGAGTCACTCTAAGCCAACGGCGTTACACTGGTAATGTAACAAAGTTAAGTAAGTCGAATGTTAAGTCAAGTGAAGTCGAATATATCGATGATGCATAGTTTCACGCACGGTCTAATTATAATTCATTCAATCGTCGTAACCAGCCGTTGTGTACTTTTGGATACATATTTAATATTAGGAGTGTTTGGTTAGAACGCTCACTTAGCTTTTATTAAAGCTAACGGCATACTACGCCCTGGACATTCCCATGTCTAGACTATACAGGATATAATTGTCCAGAGGAGGACTATCTGGAAGGAGCCTACGAAGGGGAATCCTATTATGCTGAAGGTCACGGCTACGCCAGTTAGAGGCGCGGTTTCAAGAAAGAAGACTTAGTTGTTCTTTATAGACTTTTGTCCTTTCGTGCTAAGTTGTAACGGCATCTAACGCTTTAAGCTCTTTTGTTCTTTATCGTTGGATAACTACAAACTCTGATGTAATAGCTAGTAATATGTTGATGTATATATTCAGTTTGCACTTCCATTAAGTTACTCTTTTATTTATCTAGCATGTTTGTGGACAATCAGTTAATGTAACTAGTCATGACTTACAGACCCAGAAAGGAAAATTTTATTTCCTGCTAATTTTTGCTGCTCCGGGGCGTGACATGTAATGATATAAAATTGAAAAAACAAATGAAAAAGGAAAGAGATTCTAGTAATAAAGAACTAGGAGATTTCTGTAAGCAATTAGGTTATGATATGGGTTCAGCTGAAAGAAAAACTAGAAAGCCTTTTAAAAGAAAGGCTTCAACACCTAATGCTAAGCCTACTACCAGGAATACAAAACCTTAAGGAAAACCTAAGGGAAAACCTAGAGGTAATGTTAAGAAGAAAGTTCCTGTTTGTTTTAAATGTGGAAAACCTGGTCATTATAAAAGCCGGTGTAAAGTTAAACAAAAAATCAATGCTGTAGACATTGATGATGATTTTAAATATCAGTTAATTTCAATAATGCTTTTAAGTCAAGAAGAAGAAGAAGCATTGGAAGAATTTTATGGTTCTGAAGAACCTGGAGAAGAAGAAGAGATTAATGAGATTCATGAAGAAGAATCAGAACAAGAAGAAGAAGAAGGATGTTCTGATCATTGCAGAGATAAAATAGATTTTTATGAATCCATTTTAAAAATGAATGGTTTAAGTATTAATACCATTACTTCTCAAGAAAGCCTAATCTTAAAGATTATTGACAAATACCTGATCTTGAAGAAAAGAAAAAAATCATTCAACAATATATGAAGTCCCTAGAAGATGGAGAAGGAACTTCACAAATACAAGATCAAGAGGTTATTAAAAAACCAAATGAAATTTATAATTTCAAAGATGTTTCTAGAGTTACTGCTAGAGCTCAAAAACCCAGAAATAATCTTCCTACTGTTAAAGAATTACAGGAAGATATAAATGATTTAAAATCATCTATCAAAGATTTAAAACTAAGGGTTGAAACTTTAGAACAGGAAAACTTTATTCCCGAAGAAGTTTTTAATCCAATTAATTCATTAGAAAAGGGAAAAGAAATTAATTATGACAATGATTTCCCAGAAGGATTTGTAGAAGAAACAGGAATATTTTCTGTGGAAAAACTCATCTATCAAAAATGGTATGCTAAGGTATCCATTGTCATAGGAGAAGATTTTAATCTTGAAAATATTGCACTCATTGATTTTGGTGCTGATATGAACTGTATCAAAGAAGGATTAGTCCCTTTCAGATATTTTGAAAAAACCACCCAGAATCTTATAGCTGCTAATGGAAGTAAACTTGATATTAAATACAAGATTCCAAAAGCATATGTTTGCAATCAAGGGATTTGTGTTCCTACGACTTTCATACTCGTTAAAACCCTTAACCAACCTATTATACTAGGTACTCCATTTTTGTCTCTCATTAGACCATTTACAGTTACTAAAGAAGGTCTATTGACAAAGTTAATGGATGAGGAAGTTTTATTTAAATTCCTCCATCAGCCTATGGAAACAGAAGTTCATTCTCTTAAAGAGAAAATTGTTTTTAAAGAAAAACAAATTTGTTTTATAAAAGAAGAATTGGTTCATAAACGAATCAATGAACAACTTGAAAATACTGTTTTAAAAACAAATCAATGAACATAATATTAACAAAGGCTTTCTTTAGAAGATATTTTAGGAAGACGGTTAAACATGAGGCCATTTATACATTTAGAAGATATTTGACCATTTATATAGTCAAAGATATTTGGAAACCATCTAGATCTAGGGTTTCAATGAAACCCTAGCCAAGTAATATGATGTATTTTATGTTTTTATTTTAGTTTTATTATGTATGGATGACAGTTACATGTTCCGAGAATTTTTATAAATAAATCGTACTTTTATTGATTAAGTCGTTACTTTCAAAATCTATTCTTGTCTTAGATCTATTTTGATGGTAGTGTGCTCAATGATCTATGCTTGCTGTGCTTATTTAGATTATTTACATATAATGGTTTTTAAATTGAATTGTGCTATCAAGCATCCGAATAGTCCATGCCTAGATTAGACGGATTATACCACAACCCTAGTTTAGTGTGGGATAATTAGTGCTAACCGAAGATGGATTATGTTGGTGCTTGAACCATAGTTATTTTCTTGACGGAGGAATTGGGCTTGTAGCTACAATTTTCCATTATCATTCAACTTAATAAGTTAAAGTAATTTATAAATACCCTTATTATGAAGCTAGTGGTGGATTTGCAATTCTAGGTTCCTTAAACTTATTATAAAAATAACTATTTAATTGCTTTCATAATTTAGATTTACTTCTATTGTTATTAGTTTAATTAAAATCAAATCAAAAGCTGTTTTTCTTAAATTAGCTGAATTTAAGTTTTAAAATTAAAGCGCGGTAGTTAATCAATCTCTGTGGGTTCTACCTTTACTTTCACTACTACAAATCTTTAGAAAAGTAAAGTACACTTTTTATATCTTGATTTTGACAAGATCACAAATAATCCTCCTTTTTAACATTTTGGAGTTTTATAATCATTATGGACTCTAGGGGTGTGTTTCGGCCGGAATGGATAGGAAACACCCCTTTCGGAAAAAATTCCAAAATTTTCGGAAGCCAAAAATGCATTTCGAATTCCGTTCCGAAATTTCGGAAATTCCAAAATTATTTCCGATTCCGAAATATTGGAATTTTCGGAATTTCATCAGATTCGGAATTTTTTGGAATATTTGAAATATTTTCGGAATTCTTCAGAATATTCGGAATTCAAACTTAATGGAATTTCACTTGGGACTTGTAGGCCTTTTATAGAAGCACATTACATCCCATTTTTTTTTTAAATTTTTTTTTGGTGTTTTTTCGATGTGGGATGAACACAATTTTCGGAATATTTCGGAATATTTTCGGAAAAATTTCGAAAAATACAATTTCGGAATATATTCGAAAATTTTTCAGAATATTTCAGAATATTTTTGGAAAAGTTTCTGAAAATACAATTTTGGAATATTTTCGAAAATTTTTCGGAATTTTCGGAATTCTAAAAACAATTCCGATTCCGATCCGATTTTTTTCCGGAATTTTTGGAATTCAGAAATTCGGAATTCGGAATGCATATTTAGTTGCCAAAATCGAAATTTTTCGGATCGAAATCGGCCGAAATCGAAATTTCCGTTCCAAATGACACTCCTAATGGACTCTCAAAGCGGTTGGCAAACGGGGACTAAATATAGGATAAAAATACAACAATGCTAGGGGCACCAAAAGATACAAAGAACTTCCACAAAATGAGTGGAAAGTCTATGTGGCACATTGGGACCCGCCAGCAATTAAGCATTATTTCCATTAATTGCTGGCAGGTCCCACTGTGCCACATAGACTTTCCACTCATTTTGTGGAAGTTTTTTGTATCCTTTGGTGCCCCAATCATTATTCATAAAAATAAGCTAACACAAACAGTGTTAATGGTGTGTCCCCCCTCACTGTAAGGGAAAAAATAAAAATGGCGACCACTCTGCCAATCCTTTCACTGAAGCCGAAAGCTTCATGGGACACCCAGCAAAGAGTCCCATACAACCCACAACGAACATATCTCAAAACCCCCCAAAACCCTAAAACCCTTATCTCCAAAACTACAATCACACCATCTGTAACCTTATCCACAACTTCCTACTCATCTGTTTCAGACCTCATCAACCGCAACAGCAATCAAAACCCTAGTCAAGGTACTTCTTTCCCAAAATAATCATTTGCATATATAAATGTATGAGACCTTCTATGATACAGCCATGGTTGTATTGGAGCCCAATTTTGTTTTGGGTGGATTCTGGTTCCAAAATGTTGTAATTTGGTCCCAATAAGTTAACTTTGAAAACCACTTTGATTTTTAAAACCAAAATGGTTACAATATTTTGGGTTCTAGATACAAATTTTTGGGTACCTGACTATTTTTGGTACCAAAAACCACCTTACAGGATTTTTCTACATATATATATATATATATATTGTGTGTGTATATGATGCTATATATACATATAGTCAAGGTGCTTGTTCATCAAACAATCATGTATATGTGTATATAAATGTATGGGACCTTCTATGATACAGACATGGTGGTATTGGCAGCCCAGTTTTGGTGCCAAAAAATGGTATTATGGTCCCAAAATGTTGTAATTTTGCCCCCAACAAGTTAACTTTGAAAACCACTCTGGGACCGGACTATTTTGGTACCGAAAATATAAATATGTGTGTGTGATAGTTTGTTTATATAATTTTGACGTGAATTCATTTGGGGATTAGTGAAATTGGATGAAACCTATCTCGGATTTGAAACATGGTTGCCGAGTGCTCCGAAGGTGGAGAAGCCTCGGTCTATATACAATGCGGCATCATTAGCTTACATTGGAGATTGCATTTATGAGGTTAGCGTTTGATTCTTTGCTATTACTGTTGTTGTTGTTTTTTTTTATTTTTAAATTTAATTTGATTTAATTTATTTTTTTATTTTAAATTTTAAAATTGGCATTGGCTATGTTCAATACTTGTTTGTATTGATTTGATTTTCACGAGAGAAAAAAGTTGGATGGTGATTCGAAAAGGGTATAGTTAATATAGGCATGACGCTCTGAAAATGTGTTTATAGGAAAAAATGAACAATGTTAGAAACCTCAGAGAAGAATACTAATAGCACTTTTGGTTGTCGCTTGAATTTGAATAGCCTCATTCATAATATTCACAATGTCTTAAAAGCTAAAAGTAAAAGCTAACTTTCTCAATAAATCCATTTAGATAAATTGGAGGCTTTCACGACATTTCTTCATAGGTGGTCATTTATTTGTTTTCTTCGAATTCCAAAATCATGGTTTCCAACCTTATCTTTAAACTTGTCATATTTTCCAAGATCACTATCCCTTTAGTTAAAATCTTAGACAAACGTGTGAATGCAGTTGATGCATTCAGAGGAAGCACCGGTCTGGGGATTCGTCAATGTTCAAAAATAGGATGAGGGAGTATTTGTATAAAATTTTAAAAACTCTAGACTGTATGTTTTATGATTATATATTACTAGGTATAACTCGTGCCTAAAGGCACTACCGAAAATGCGAGCCTTCGACCAATTGACCTTAGGCTAAGTACTAATTCCATGTGTTTCAGCACTTTATTTAATAACTTTGCGTGCATTCGGAATTTCCTGATAATTACAGCAGTCCGATTCGTAAGTGAAACAGTCCTTAAGCCAAAAGTCACTAAGCTAAACAACCCTTAAGCCAATGACAATAACATTTTGATTAACCTCATATCCCATACAAAGAAAGCAAATAAATAAATCCAACTCCAGATTGGAATAAGTGAATAACAATCTTCATAATATCCACATTGACCAAAAAGCAATTGAGTAGATAATGTTAAAAACTAAAAATCTCCATGCACATTGTGACAAAAAAAAAAAAACAACCCGAATGCTTCCATCTGCAGCCAAAATATCTTAGTCATCTAGAATGCTTCCATCTACTCACAGTCCAGCTGCAACAAAATATCAATGAATAAATACATGTACCATAAGGCTGCCTGCGGAAAGAATTTCCAAAATTAGTTCGATCACCTAGAAACTTATTTCTTAGCATTGACAACTTAGAGTTCTCAACAGTAATATGGTTCAGGGAAAAACATTTACACAGAAAAATTCCATCCTCGGTCAACACATACAAAGGCCTAGGAAGAGATGTTATCTATGAAGCACGGACGCGGGTGCAGGGATTTCGGTGCGGGGACGCGGGTGCGGGGAGTTCGGCAATTTTCCCAAAATCTAGAGTGCGGGTGCAGCGGGGGTAGTGGTACTTATATAAAATATTAAAAATGTATTTTTATATATTACTATATGAACCATTCAAGTACTACATATACTTGTATTATTTTATATATATATATATATATTTTTTTTTTTTCTGATTATGACCTAATAACAACAAACAAACAATAAACTCATAAATTACAATACCAAAGAAAATAAAAATAACAAAACTAACAAACATTTGCAATTAGAAAGAAAAATAAAATCTAAAAAAAATCATCTCGAAAAAAATAATAATACGAGATTGATGCTTCTAGGTTGTCAGTTCCTCGTGGGCTGACCTGACCACAAGCTTGGTAGAGTTGAGAGAGAGAGAGAGAGAGAGAGAGAGAGAGAGAGAGAGAGATGAACCGAGAGAGAGAGAGAGAGAGAGAGAGAGAGAGATGAGCTTGCTATATCGTCTGGACTAGAGTAGATCGTTGTTGGACTGATCGTCTTTTTTGTCTTCCCTATTTCTTTTCTTTTTTCATTTTTTGACTGAATGTGTCGTATAACTTGATGGTATAATTAGGGTTTTTTTTTAATAATAATTTTGTATTATTTATTTTTTGGACCCCTAGTTTATCAAAAAATTGTTTTTAAACCTTTTTTTTTTAAAATTGCCCCCGCCGCACCCCATAAGTGTCCCTCCCGCACCCCCCGCGTGTCCTTGCCGCACCCACGCCACACCACGCCGCACCCAAAACACCCGAAGAACTCAAAAAGGAACTCAGAAGAACTAACAGCCGCACCCACACCGCAGTACCGCACTCGAACTGAGTGCGCACTAGTTCCCCTGCGGCACCATTTTTGGAGTGTCCGTGCATCATAGGATGTTATGCAAACATCTAATGAGGAAAAGAGGTTTAATAAGATCAAAAGTTTTAAAAACTATATAAATCATTGACAACCATTTCATATTCATTGTTACCCTTGATGGCGATTAAGTCAGTAGCGGCACTGGCCGGCAGCGGCAAGAACGAGAGAGAAAGGGACTGAAAGGAGAGAGAGGATAGGAAAAAAGCCACAAAGAGTAAGTATGAATCAGCTGCACCAAGAAAATTAAAAAAGTAATGCAAATAAACAGAAATTGTAATCACAGAATAGAAGTCAACGCATGCAGCCAAAAATTGAAAATTAACATTATACAAACCATTGAAAATTTTGAAAATTGAAAATTGAAAATAAAAATAGTTTATTTCTAAATGCAATAATTGGAGGACAAACCATGAAAAAGAATTGGCAGATTCCCTTGCATTCGCAGCCATTGTGCTGAAGCATACTTAGTACCCATTCTGCAATTTCAAGTTGTAGAACATTAAGAAGAAAATCAGTGTGCTGGTAAAGAAATTTAAGGTGCATGTGCCTTTGATACTTAATACAAACCCATAACAGGCATTTCAATGAACACATGAACGGATTTAGAATCAAACTAGTAGCCATCACAGGGAAGAAAAAAAAACTCAGTTCATCCATCTTAAAGCATAAAGAAAGTGTACATATCAATCAAATACATCATCTCAAAGCATAAATTTTGCGAATAGAAAACAAAAAGAGTTAAAAAATTCAGTCAGGTGTAAAGCTCATCAGCTCGTACCTTAGTGGGGACGATTGGATTTTCATTGGGAGTTGCTTTAGATGGAACTATCTAGCTTTTTCGGAACCAAATTTGGGATTCAAATTTGGGAACCATAGCATTATAACTTGGTGAACGAATAAGTAATTATACAACATTATTGATCAAAAATCTATTATGAAAATAAGTACATCCAAAACTCAAAGGAATGTGCACATTGAACAAACAAAACCCATCGTACTCCATATACTCCCACAAAATTTGCAAGAAAACTTTGGGGAAAATAATTAAACAATAGCATGTTAGTGCTTCATAACCCATCGTGCTCTCTCTCTCTCTCTCTCCACACCTATGTACAATTCCAAAATAATCTGACTGGAAACAGAAAAAACACCTCTCTCTCTCTCTCTCTCTCCCATGTCTATTCAAAAAATTACATCCCATTGCTAAACTTCTCTTTCGATTAAAGAGAAGCATAGAGAGTAAGAGAATAAAGAACTCATTTATAGAATCCTAGCGCAAAGTAGGTTGAAAAACTGTAACCTCTAAACAGTGTAGAATCCTAGAAAAGCGCAATACACTAACAAAGTAAATTGATCAATGGACCAAGGAATCAAGTCCATTTCAAAATTACAATTTTCCAAACTTTGCCGAGAAATTACGTGACAACTGAAGTATAGATGTCCTGTCCATCTGTCAAAAAGAAAAAGAAAAAGAAACAAATTAGCCTAACCCAAACAACCAAGCATAAGAGACTCTAGCAGTGGCAAAGTAGCAACATAAACAAATTAGCCGAACCCAAACAACCCAACCAGACTTGAGAAGATAATGTGTCAGTGCGGGTGTTGGTGCGGGTGCGCATTCGGTGAAAATTCTTCTGCCTTTTGGAAGAATCCGTGCTTCCTTGGGGACACCCAAACAGCCCTAAGTATATTGTCTTTTGGTCTAAAAGTCGTAACAATGTACATGATTTCTTATATGCCTGGGTAATTGCACTTTCTAACTATCATGAAACCCAAAATGGCATCCTTCAATGAATGGAACTGGACAAATGGTGAGAACACTATTTTGAAGGAACTGCACAGAGTGGTCTGTTTAGTCCGCAATTTCAAAATCTAACTGTCTATTGGTGTACATATTCACACCCAGATATGTACTCATCAGTCATCACTGCCAGCTGGTAGCATTTCAAACTTGATATGAGTTGAAAATCTCCAACTTGTCTATCGGCCTCCTTAGTGGAAAGCAATTTACCTAATTTTCAGAGACTCATAGTTATTCATAGTTCATCTTTTCTTTTGTTTTTTTGCTAAAATAGTTCATCTTTTCTTATTTGCTAATAAAACTTTCTTCTTCTTTGTTATGTATATTTTTTTAACCTATTAGAAAATCTTGTTCTAAAGGAATCTAACAGTCTTAGAAATTATGTTCTTGTTGTTTCTTGAGTATATGCAGCTATATGCTCGCCGACACTTCTTGTTTCCTCCTCTAAGTATTGAAGAATACAATGATCGTGTGATGGCTGTTGTACGTTGCGAAGCCCAAGTACGTAATTTTCTGTTTTCTTATTTGTTGTGCATGTTTAGCTTAAATTGGTGATATTTTATCTTGAAAGGATCCTGTACCTTATATGCTCAAGATTGCAATAAAGGGCAAATGTTTAGTGCTATATTAAAATCTCTAAGAGACCACGTGTTGGAGTTGGAGTTGAAGTTTTATAGCAGTCACTTTGTGCAAAAATGCCAGAGATTAAGGCTTAGTTTGGCCCTCACGTTACTTTTTAAAAGGAGGTTATGAAATTTATTACTAAGTTGTTTAATAATTTTATACAAATGACACACTACTCTTCAAAAAGACATCATGAAACCAAAAAGCAACCTTGAGCTTTTATAAGCCCCAGAATGGAGCTTTTAAAAGCTCCCCCCAAAAAAGCCCTAAGTTCAATTTTTGCAGAGCTCATAAACTAGTTACCAAATGAATTAACATGAAATTGTGCTTTAAAAAGGAGAAGCACCAAAATGGGGGCCAAACTAAGCCTAAGTCTGTCTCCAGTCTGCCTCTCTTGTCATCGTGACTAAGTGGTACCAGCACGGGGTATTGACCCTTTTTTTCCCCCCCTCAAGATTGTAATACGCCTATTCTAATTTGGGGTTTGCTTGAATTTTAGCAGATTAGCATTGGAGTATTAAGAAACTACTAAAATTGTGGTTCTTATCATATATATATATATATATTGGGAAAAATGTTACAGGAATCCACCAACCGAGACAAAAGTAAACGAGCATTCGTAGTGGCTGGTGGATAACAAGGAGTTTATATCTTAATAAAACCATCTCTCTTTTTTCCGACAAGGTTCTTTACTTTTCTAAGTTTTGCAGTAGCTGTTTTATTTTTCTGCTCTCTTATCCTCTTTCTACATATATGTGTATATATTTGCGTGGTTATCTTTGTTCAGCTACACAATATTTGCTGAATATTTGGTGCCTGTGATTTTATACCAGCTGGTCATGCACCATAAGTTGTTTATATTGTGTTTAGTATTATGGCTGTTGATATAGCTTAAGGTACTTAGCAAGATTGTTGCTAGAACTCAGAACAAGGTCTCTGAGTTCAAGTGCCGCCCAAGGAGTTTCTTTCATGTTTCATAATCTTATATTACATTATTTTTCCCTTTGAGACAACCTTTTATACTCGAGAATTTAATCTTTCAGTCACCCAGCAATCAGTGAACCTTTTTTAACCCCTAAACTTTATTGATCACTCTCAGCCTAGCCAGACTTTTGAAGTGGTCTTTCTTTTCGTCAAATTACCTATTTTATTTTTTATTTATTTTTGGTGTGTGTGTGTGTTCCTTTTTTCTTTTGTGTGTTTGTGTGTGTGTGTGTGTGTGTGTGTGTATGTTTTCCGCATTCACAAATAAGTTAATCAGGTTTAATGCTTGTGTTTGCTGGGTTCAGGATGCTTTGCTCAAGAAACTTCTCAGTGATAAGTACTTATCAGAAGAGGAAAGGTTAGTATTATATATGCTTCTGGATATATCTATCTTGATGAGTTGATAGCGTAAATGACTTGTTGCCTTTTCATCATTTGAAGGACTAAGTAATAATGCTCAGAACCTGTGAAAGTTAAAACTGGTATTCAGAATGCTTTTCATGGTAGAAGTAAGAAATTAATATATGCAGACTGGTATCTAGACTGGGTAGAACTTTGAGGTTCCTGAAAGAGTAGTCTGCCTGGTTTTTTTTTTTAAAATTCTATTCCCGGAACTACTTTTTGGCCTTTTCTTCTTTATGATAAACATTAAAGAACTCTAATTTTTTCCCCCCACTTTTAAGTAGGTTTCTTACATGCTTATGCTTTAAGTTCTAACTTCTAATTGCTCGACGCTGCATGCTAAAAAGTGTTCCCACAACTTTTTTGAGTCTTGCTCTTGTATTCCTCCATTTTTTTTTTGTTTGTTTAGGGCGCTCAAAATGTCCATGAATGTATTCAGCATTTGGAGAGATGAAAGGAATATAAAGAGAAACACTACAAGTGCTAAGGCACTAATGTACCTTAGAAGAAAGATCAGTGGAAATAGGGAATGGCTTTGCTATCCACACACACACACGCGCGTGCGCGCACACATAAATATGTATTGGTATATACATCAAAACACTTAGGAAACACTTTCATTACTGGCTTAACGGCAGATGCTCTGACAATACTGGTTGATTATTAAGGTCCTGTAATGGTCAATTTCACGCTTTTCTTCATCTGCAATTTTTTCAAAACTCTCTGGATTCTATGAAATGAGTGCGCTTGCAAATTGACATATTTGATGGATACTGCACTGCAGGGATGTTCTTCGATGGGGAAAAAATATAGTTGCCGCTAAATCACGGACCAAAAAGCGAGCCGGTGTAGCGGTTTACAACAGAGCATCTTCACTGGAAACTCTAGTCAGTTCTCTTCTGTCTACTGGTTTTCTTAAGGATTTCATAATCTAATTGGAAACTGGTTTTGGTTGCAGTAGAGCATTGTCACCGGGAGTTGTTAGTGTTTTCCCTTCTGCCTAGTGGTTTTCTTGTGATCGTTTTATTCAATAGGAAACACATTTTCAGTGCTGGAAGCATGCTAACAAACAGGAAAATTTTGTTTAGTGTTCTTGAAATATACCGAGTAAAAGGATAGTTATTATGTATCGTCTGGTCAATCATTGAAAGAGATCTTTATCACTATACTTCATCTTCTTAAAGGGAGAAAAGCAAGTTTAGAAGTATATAGACGATTGTATATGAGCCGAGCTGCTCAACAAGCCCTCACGAACATGTTCGATAAAGGCTCGGCTTGGCTCGTTTAATAATCTAGCCAAGCTTAAGCCTATATTTTAGACTCGTTTAATAAAAGAGCCATGCTCAAGCATACATGAGCTCGGCTCGATAGAGCTCGTGAACTTGTTTGAATAAGGCTCGTTAATAGGCTCGTGAAAAAGCTCGTTAATAGGCTTGATAAAGAGCTTGTATATCGACCTCTATATATGCATCTGTTATAAAACTATTTAATATTAGAGGGCTCATGAAAAAGCTCGTGAATAGGCTTGATAAAGGGCTTGTATACTGACCTCTCGCTAGTGATCAAGCTTGAAATTAAGGCTCGTTAACAAGCCAAGCTCAATCATACATGAGCTCGGCTCACACTCGGCTCGTTTAATAAACAAGCCAAGCTCAAGCCTGGACTTCAGGCTTGTTTAATGAACAAGTAAAGCTCAAAATTACATGAGCTCCGCTCGTAGTGCTTGTGAGATTTAGAAGTAATGTTTCTCCTCGTATTGTAATTTTCAACTCTGCAACTCTGACATGTTCAAATATCTACCTTGTATATACACACTTGTATAAATGTATGCAGAGGAATTCTTGAGGTTTAATATTGGATATGGGTTTAACCTGGTATTAATAATCTAGTTTTTTTTCCTTATACAGGTTGGTTATCTTTACCTGACAAATGGGAAACGTCTAGAAGAACTCATGTCGAAGTTGGGATTCTCATCCTGTGCTTCTACCCAGTTGGTCCTGGAGGAAACAAATAGTAAGTTGACAAATCCATATATATATATATATAGCGTCTAACATTTTTCTTTGGGTGGTGGACTTTGCACATATTTAGGTGCTCAAATTTTGTCCGTCTCATCTTTCTGAGGCCATGATTTTGTTGTGTTATCGCTATATTTTGAAGGAGGTTTTTTTGTTTTTGTTTTTTTTTTTGGGGGGGGGGGGGGGGGGGGGAGTGGGGGGGTGGGGAGGGGTTTGTGAAAAATCTTGGCACATGAGAAATCGCTGATTTTGGCCTTTTCTCGACACTCCTTTCATTTCTTTTGGAAAGTGAAGAATTTATTAGCTTGTTTTAACAAGATTGTTGAAAAATGGCTTACTAAATATTCAATATCATAAATGAAAAAGGTTCTGATGGCATGGTGGGTCAATTTTTTTTTTTTTTTTGTAGGTTCTTGATCGTTTGTGAGCGTTGATCATTATTTTGTGGGGGTTCATGCAATGTCCTAGCTCATGAGTCATGATTGGCACCCATTTCCCTTTGGCTTGTAATTCTGTGTTGACACTCCATGGCCTGATCTAGGAAGATTTACAAATGTTAATATTTATTAAGAGGGTAAATTATATAGACATCCCCTCATGTATTGCCCCTTTTTACTAACACCCCCTAAACTAAAAATTTAACAAATTGACCCTTTTAACTATCATGTTTCTTTGCAAATTGACCCCCTCCAATACCCCCTCACAAATAGTTGAGGGGGTTAGTTTGTTGAGTTTTTTTAGTTTAGGGGGTATTATTATAAAAGTGCAATACATGAGGGGGTGTCTATATAATTTACCCTTTTTAAAATAGGGAAAAAAGCGATAGCAAATTACGACGTTAGTATGTTACCTTGATGTTATGCTGCTTCAGGAAAGTCACATCCTGCTAAGAAATTATTGCAAATATTACTAGTTTTGTTGGATGGATGATTTATTTATTTTTTTCCCAACTTGTTAATTTTCCATTTTGTGGTAGTCCATTGACAAATGATTGACTGATGTTTTCTACTTTCCTTCCCTTTTCTTCCAGGCAGGCAATAAGGACAGTAGGTGAAGATTACAAGTGAAGACCAATTTGTGATTTGTTTCATCAACCCATAACAATACTAGATGAAGCTTAGAAGTAAAGGCCTGTTTGTTTCATCAATTTGGCAAGCTTGATTTTTTCACTGTCAATTGCTGAAAGCATCCCTTGAGATATTTGAAGATAAATTTTGTATAGAAATAACTATAAGAAAGAACTCTATATTATTGTCACTCTTGAACCCCTTGTAGTGGCGGAGACTCGTGTATTGGATTTGCTTTTTTTTAGTCCGCTTGGGATAGCTTTTTTGAGGCCTAGCGATCACTTCTGATTTTGGTTGTATAAAAAGTTGTGACTGTTTGGATTAGCTTTTTCAAAGGTTTTTGGAACATCTGTTTATTTTTTAGGCCAAAAACATTAGAAATTTGGCATGAAATCCCCACTTATAGAAGTTACTATAGTTGAAAGCCCGTGCAATGCACAGGAAATATATGAGAAAATAGAAGGGGAAAAAAATTAATCTTGAAAGGATATTGAAAGGAATTTTTTTTTTATTGAAGCATGTATACAAAAGAATTAAAATATAAAAAAGATTGGAAAGATTGAAGCGTGGATATTAAAAAAGAATGTAGATTTCAGTAAAATGAGAATAAGTTGATAAAACGCATGAAATATCATCTCAATGGACTTTTTGAAACTTGATTGTCAATGAGTTGATGGCCAAAAAATCCGCTTCTTGAGATTTCCTTTACAACTAAAGAATGTTCTATAGAATTAAGAGATTATGAAACTAAAGACTGTTATATCATACTGAAAGGTTGTAGATGTTTGCTCAAAACCCTTTAATTTGAGCTGTCTTGGGAATATGTGATTTAAGTATAATATGTCCACAAGCATTAGCAGGGGAAGGAGATATAAAAAGAGAAGGATCTGGAATTGAAAATAGACAGCATGCAGGGGAAGGAGAGAAGAAGAAAGATTATTTTGCCTTCTTGTATACAACTTCAGAATGCATACTTGGAATATTAAATAGCCTGAAAAGTTTAAATGCATGACTGTATATTCCTATACTTGAGTTCCAATATTCATGTGGGAAATAACACCATGCATTGATATGCAGATTTGCATTCAATTAATTGGCACGTAAATCACCCACAAAGAGATGTAAAAAATTAAAAATTAAAACAGTAGAAAAAAGAAAAAGGAAAACAACAAAATGAAATTTCACAACAAACATTTTTGTGTGAAAATTTTCAAATATTTTTTTGGTCAAATTTATCCTTTTTTTTTTTTTTTTTTGAAGAATTTTATATTAACAATGGTACTAGTTTGATAGATATCGTTGAGTAAACTCCAAAAAATATAATTTTTATAAAAAATTGGTTTGTGAATTAAAAGTTATAGATTTTTAAAATTTAAAAAACTTTTAAAAAGTTAGTTATGTGTGACACACAGTTAGTTGTTGAGATGAGAATATATACTATGCGTAGTTGGAAAACGGGTAGTTTTGTCTAGATTTTTTACAAAGGATCTTTCACTAACATGTTTTTCTAGTTGTACCTAATGCCAAATGAATACACTAAAATGGACGTATCACTAATTGCCCCTAAAATAATTCCACAACTCACTAAATAGCTCTAATTTGTAGCTTTTAAAATGATTATTATAAAAACTTGACAAAATGGTTTATTCTTACCAAAAAAAAAAAAAACACTTTGTTGCACGATTTGCATGCAAAGAAAGGTATGAATGTAATAGCCTGTAGGTACTGATTAAGTGGCTCTTTGTTTATAGTTACACCTATACGATGTATACCATTCAAAAAAAAAAAAAAAAATTGACCCAGGAGTCTCTCCAATTCACCTTCTAATCCTCACGCTATAATTTGACTTATTAACTTGTTCCAAATGATTAGTACAAAATGCACTACTTAATTGGTGTATAGTAAGAATAGCCACTTTGCCAAATAATGACACTTCTGTTTTTTGAGAGTGTATTATTGGAGTATAGATTTTGACACTGAAACAAAGTCAAAATATAAGTTTTGCATTGTCCATTGGAGATGCTCTAATAACACTTTTAGTGGTGTACAGAAATGTAGATTGTAGGGCAAATCTAGGCTAATTTTTCATATGAAAAGTGAAGGGCCCCAGTGGTGTAGGACCCAAACGGCGGAGTGATTGCTGTTTGGCACTGAACGGCAATCACTTCGCTATTTGGACACCTTTTTTTTTGGTAGTTCATGTTTTTCGTTATTATTAAAAAAAAAAAAAAAAACCCCAAACGACAGACATTTTGCCGACTAGTACTAGCTGGCATTCCCTTTGACGGTCCACTCTTCAACCGACAATCACTCTACCATTTTCCTGTGTGGTAAGAAAATTAGCGGTATGAGGTTCTGCTACCATTTCTTACCCTAAGTTGCAGTTTAAGCAACACCATTGCATCGTAGATATCTACTCTAAGCTGCCATTTGAGGCAACACCACTGTAGATGCTCTAAAGCCACATGTCATGTTGAAGTCTAAAAATTCCTAAACATATCCATCTTTCTGCCATATTATTTGGGATATAAATTTAGGATTGGGATTTAGAAAGCATATCATTGCTCAAAGTTTTAACACTGTGGCTAGCTTGTTCTTCAATGTGCCCCTGTAATTTCAAACGTGTCACTAATACGATAGTACCCATCGTTTTTTTTTTGGATAATTGGGGGTGTCTGGGCTAGCTTGCGCGCACCTCGACTGATCCCTCGAGGCCCTGGAGTCACCAGGTGAATTCTCCAGTGGCCACGCTTCCCATGACTCGAACACTCTTGGGTAATACACCCGAGAAATTTACCACTCGATCACAAGGGATATGGTTGATAGTACCCATTGTTGTTTGGACTAATATGCAATTGTCAAATTAAAGGGGAAAGAGCCAGCATAGGGGTATTTAGGTGTATCTAAAAAATGTGCTTACTATAGGGGGTGTATTGTAAGTAACTCAAGAATAAAATATTATGTCGACTTTTGTATTATTAAATTTAATATTAGTCCAAATCATAAGGTATTAGTGGCGCTTTTGAAACTACAGAGGATAAATTAAAAAAAGCACTAATAACAGAGAATGAATTTGTAATATTAAACCCAATTCCAAAACGATAAAGCAACATCCTTCTTGTCTTCTCTTCAGATGGGCATACATATATTTATGACGTTGGATAAGTTTAGATATTGCCATTTTGAAAATTACAAAAAGTGTTCTTTCATTTATATCTTCAAAGATCCTTAATACTTTGGTTGATGAAGCATAGAACTTATGTAGATAAGACTATTGGGTTTACGGTTAGTATCCTATATACATTACTATCAACAAAAGCTGCACACGCACATGAATTATTCCTTTGGATCATGTGGGCCCATGAGGCCTGCGAGTTTAGATATTGAGTAAAGCAAAAACCCATCACATAACAAAGAGAAGCTCGATTTGCCCTTCTCATGAATGGATTTTAGGAAAAAATAAAACAAAAAGATGATAAAATTGGATACATTTTCAATTTAGAAAAAATAGAAACTACTTTTTGTTTTCTTTTAAAATAAATTGAAAATTGAAAATCACTTTTCTTTGTTCCTTTTTGGCCCAATGTGATAGTTGTTTTCAAAAGAAAGAAAAACAGAAACAATTACAATAAAAAAGTTTTGGTTTTAGTTTTCAAAAAAGAAAAATGAAAATGATTACCAAACATGTTTTTCACTTTTTCCGTTTTCAAAAAAAATTAAAACATGGACAAAAAAAAAAACTCAAAACTGCAACGACAAGTTCTCTAATTTTTGGTTCCAATGCACATAAAATATGCCCTTTTTTATGAGGTCAATTTTTTTTTTTTTTTTTTTTTTTTTTTTATGGATCATTCGGTGATATGAGGTCAACTTTAATTTGACCAGAATCGTGGAGTGGTTCAAGTGGTACAAAATTTTAGTTTTGATGATAAGGAGAAAATAAAAAACATATTTGGAATGGCAAATTTTTCCTAAATTCATAAAATTTTATTCCTCTTTTTTGACCAATTAATTCTCTTTAACATGGCCAAGTTTCTTCATCCAAGTAACTCAAGCACCTTATCTTTTGAGCTCACATTTATACACATATACACCAAGCATGCACACATCCATATGACTAGGATGATAAGGCCTATCCATTTCTCCTTCCATCATCAATGGTACTATTAGAGAGCGCAGTGTTTGGAATGACTACTATTGATTAGGTTGCTATGAAAGCAATGGAAGGTTGTCATGTTTAGATATATCTTATCATATATGGTGAATTATGGTGATTGAAGATTAGATTTTGCTGAAAATATAAGCTGAATTGTCATCCTGATCCTCTTAATATAATTAGATCCTTGTCAATTGGAACTATACAACACTAGTGGTTAGCTCACTCAAGTGGTTTCAATGATTTTCATATGATCTTAAGGTTTCATTTTCTTGTTTCTTTTATTTTTTATTTTTGGTGATGATGAGATAACCCTCTCGGCTGAAGGATTTGACCCTATAGAGTAAACTCTCAAATTTATGTAAGTTGCCTCTTACATGAATCAATGAGTTGTAGAGGCTGTTTGAGTAGTATAAGAACGACTTATGTTATCTAGAAAAGACTCGCTCGTAATAATTCAGAGTTTGTGTATATGTCTATTGGTGACATAGGCGCCCGTTCTAACTTAAAATGGACTCGAATAGCAGATTATTCATCAGACCAACACCATATTGGTTTTTAAAAAGAAAAAAAAAAATCAGATAAAAATGAGACTAGGCCTGAACCTTTCCTGTATTATGCATTCTCAAACCCTTAAGTTTCTAATATTTTGGGAACCTGTTTGTAAATGATAAACAAAATCAGGTTCAATCTCACTATGTCACTATCACTTATCTATCTATGATTCTATCTTGTGTGAAAATTAGCGTCATGTTAATTCAACCAAAAAATAAAAAATAAAAAATATTATTTCAAGAGATTCTCGTACACAAACTTCTACACAATAAAGAGTCATCTACCAGACTACCAAACACTTGAATGTATAAAATCTTTCCTTCACTTACAAAACATGGAAACTATTTTTAGCCTTGTAAACCAATTTTAATTATTTTTGAAATTTTGTTTCAAAAGGTCAAAAAAGAGTGGCATGCAAACATGGGGTTGGACCCATTTGTTATTTATTGTCTATTGTCCAAAGAAGAAAAGTGCAATGGTTGGCCCCTTAAAACTCCCAATCCCAATAGGCGGAGAATATCAGGGTGGGTCAAGAAGCCCATTGCTTTTACCTTTAGACTACGTATCTCAAAACAGTTAAAAAGGCCACTGTGAGCCCATGGTCCCTATAGTGGTCCTGACAACGACTCAAAGAGGGCCACAATGTCTAGAACATGGCTTTGGCCCCATTTCAACCAACAATCAAATTATAAATGAGCGGGGGGGATACTTTGTTCAATAAAATATCCAATGGCTAAGATTTTATCTTATTGTAACTATGCACCTTAACTACTCTCTCTCTCTCTCTCTCTCTCTCTCTCTCTCTCTCTCTCTCTCTCTCTCTCTCTTGCATATTGGACCATTGAAATAGGGCCAAGTCAAGGATTCAATTTGTTCTCACTTTACCAATTTTAATCATTTTGAAGTTTAAAAAAGAAAAAAAAAAAAGAACATATAGGAGATCACCACCACCACCACCACCACTGAGTTGTAGTCGCCAGCCTCCGCTACCACGACAATTTGTGTGTGTGTGTGTGTGTCTGTGTGTATGCAATTCCTATATATATATGTGTGTGTGTATGTGTGTATATATATATATATATAGCAGTGAAATGTGGTCTAGCAAGTGGTAGTCCAAAACTTTGAAATATTCCAAAGAGGTAGTGATGGTTAAAACAGAAATTGCACCCACAACAGAAATATTAAATCCAAAATTGCATTGCCACACATCACCTAAATAATGAAGAGTACTTTTATTTTTGAAATTAAGACAATCTTCATAGCATGTTTTAAAAAGACAAATTTGTTCATGTACCAATGTTCACTAAAGTCAAAATTTCATGGTTCCAAATTGCATTCCCAAATTTGAATTCCAGTTATTTCTCCAATTGTACCACATGTAGCTTCGCCAGGTGTACCACACGGAGTGGTATGTGATACCATCGATCGATACAACATGTAGTACCACTATTAAAGCATTTGAAAAGTAAATTTAGGATTTAAAGTTGAAAAGCATAGCATTGTACATTATTTTGACTACGATTAATTTTTTGCAAACTCTAGCTTCTTTATTCATTTGTGTAGTTAATTGTATAATACTTAGTCAAAAATTTATTAATGGCGTCATTGCCCCAATTTCATTTATAACAAAGCTATATCAATTGTTTATAACTTTATACACTTAAAAAGCTAAAAAAAAAAGTACCTCAGAATTAACCTCTAGCACAACAGTGATTTTGGGCCAAATATTTTGGGTGTGAGCATAATTTGAAACACCAAAAAGGCCTAATAGGCCCACTACCTGAAAAGTCCATCTCTTGATGACAAATGTACAAGTTGATTCTCTATGTGTAACCTCACAAAAAGGGAGCTCACTGGCCCACTAAAGTTATGGATTTTAAGGAGTTGGGCCCACCAAATCTAAGAACCATGGATGTAGATGGTAATGCACATCCAAAATGTGTGTATGTGTGTGGCAAACTCATCCATTCATATTTCTCTCAAAAAAAAAAAACTCATCCAATCATAGGATAGAACTGCATGGTAGTTTCAAATTACAATTCTATCCTTCTAAGATCATCACACTGTTTTTATGGATATTTCCCGAGTCATCCTCATCTAGCAGCAGCCACCCATGTCCCACTTTTCTCGCTGAGGTGTCATTCTCATCTTGTTGGCTCCAAGAAATTTTAAATGAAAACTATAGATTAAGAAAGTTCAATTACAATCATAGAAATTGATAGGGAAAATTACACTGACACCCCCTGAGATTTGGCACTTTGTCACTCACACCCCCTGAGATTTTTTAGGTTACACTGACCTCCCTTCAGGTTTGTGGTTGGTAACACTAACACCCCCTTCCGTTAACTAACGTTAAAAAATGACTGACATTAGCTAGCTAATTTTTTAAAATATCCAAAATGCCCTTATTTTCTCCTTCCTTCACACACACATACTCACACCTATATATATATATACACATACATATACACACAGAAAAGAGAGTCTTCTATGAACACCACACTCTCACCACCCAACTCATCTCACTGCTACACTCACACCCAACTCGAAGGCAACGAACACGAAAAACACGGATCAAAACCTTATTTCTGAGCTTCCACTTCAATTGTAGAAACAACAAATTCAGGGTTCTACCATATGAGTTCAATCTCCATCGAACTTCGCCTCCCACTTTAATTTACAATCCGAAACATTTATGGGTATTTGGGCACAATCTAAATCAACAAATCATCGGAAAACCCAAATTTCTCTTAAACTCATTAAGCTTCACAACATTGAGCCTCGGATTTGAACTCATCATTAATAACTTTGCTAATTTCTCCCCAAATTAGAAAAACTCCATGACAATAGAAGATTAGGGCTTTAAAAATCCCAAATTAGAATCCAAATTGGTGTGAAGTTGGATCGACTTTCACTCCCACTCTTAGTTCATCGTTGACTCTCAATTGGCCAATCAATACACAGATTTGAGTTTGTGACCTCGAAGGTTCGATCTCGTCAACCATGGCGGCCGCTAATGCTCCGATCACCATGAACGAGGCCCTTACGGTAATCTTCTCTCTCTCTAACAACAATTTCTCAAAACCCATCCCCTCCCTTGAAGAACAAGTGATTCAAGAAGAGCAAATTGGGGAGACTTGTATGATTTATTGGAACAGAGGATCAAAACCCTAATTGATGATTGAAAACCCTAAATTGAAAAGCCCTAAAACGAAACCCTAACAGATGATCGACAACCCTAAATTGAAAAGCTGTAAAACGAAACCCTAATTGATGATTGAAACCCTTTAATGTTCGAAAGAAAACTTACCCTAACTGATGATCGAAACCCTTTGATGGATTCAAGCACTTCAATCAAACCCAAAAAGATCCTTCGTTGAAGATTTTGTGATCCTTCCTAAGATGATCGAAACCCTTTGTTGAAGATTTTGAGAGAAACCCTACATTGTTTGATCATCCCTGAATTTCTGAATTTTTCTCAAGAGAAATATATGAGGGATATGAATGTACTTAGGCTTTTGTTCACCCTCAGAAGAGGGTAGAACTGTCTTTTTATATTTGTTGTTAACGCCCATTAAGCAGACAATTCTGACAAGGGGTGTCAGTGTCATGTCAGAAACCTCAGGGGAGGTTTGTGACAAAATGCCAAACTTCAGGGGGTGTTAGTGTAATTTTCCCAAATTGATATGAGAGTATTGTGAGTAAGTCGTAGTTCTAGTGAGTAATGGGGGTGGTTGTGGGTTCGAACTTCTCTATGGGAGAAGTAAGGAAGACAATTTTGTTAAAGTGGGGTTATGACTCTCTTTGAGTGTGCGTGTGTTACTAACACTAACTACTAACCTCACTCATATCACAGAAGCAGTTTGTTTATGAGACGATAGACCAAAAAAAAATCCCAATTTGGACTAGGACATTGGAAACTACGGATAAAAGGCATGTAGGTCTTTGGTATATGTAACATATGTACATACATAAATCAGAATACACACACACACACACATATATATATATATATATATATAGAGAGAGAGAGAGAGAGAGAGAGAGAGAGAGAGAGGATATTAAGTGCACTCTACCCAGTATACTGGCTTTTTTTGCCTAAAAAACCTTATCCAGTGCACTGACTTTTTTGCCTAAAAAACCAAAAAAGCCAGTGCACTTACCCAATGCATTTAAGATCCTCTCTCTCTATATATAAGAAAAGCCTCTCTAGTGCAATGTGCGAGTGCACTGGGCTTTTAAGTTTAAAAAATCCACGAGCCGCCCCGCTGACCCACGAGTTTTTTTTTACCTTAAAAGCTCAGTGGACTTACCTAGTGCACTGGAGAGTTTCCGTATATATATAAGTTGAGTATTTGAATCTCAAATTTGGTTCTCAAATTGCTTACTAGTTGTACCACTAACTATGGCAGAGGTCGGTGATATTACATACCACAGAATGTAGTACAAATAATAAAGTATTCGAGATTCAAATTTGGAAAGCATAATATTATTTATTTAAGTTTTAAGAATAATGTTATGTTTTCTGAATTTTTTTTTTTTTTGAAATTTATCCCAAATGGATTCCCAACATATGTGATAGTGAGCCCATATGTTGAGATTCATATTTGAGTTACAAAATTTAGAAAACATTACTCAATTTTAGTCCTTTTGTGAGAATCTGATGATAACTTTTCCTCTTTTATAGACCTTTTAGTTTTTACTCATACGACATATCTAATGTATATTAAACTTGTAGAGCATGAAGATTTTGAAAGTAACAGTTCAACTAAGACTAGGAAGTTGAATAAAATCAACTCAACTCGCATGGGATTGTGCCAAACGAGTCCTTAACAATCAAATATGTCATTATCATTGAGAAGAAAGAGATGACATGGAACTCATGGTTTTTTTTTTGAAGAAACTGTGGTGAGTGGTGATGATAGGTCGTCAAAAGGTCCAAATAATGGTCCAAACATACAAAGATTGTTGGCTAACAAGACCAATAAAAGTGCTACATGTTGGTCCAATTGTAGGAAATTTACTGCTAATTTTCTAAAACCCTACATTAATATAACCTATATTCATAAAAATTATACACATAATTTTGTTGAGATACGAAGTTGTAATAAGGGGAAATCCAATGTACGAGACTCTCGTCACTGTAGAGTTTACGGAGGGTTAGATGTACGCAATCTTATTCAGCATGTTCAGAGGTTGTTTCCGCTCTTTATACCCGCGACCTCTGAATCACAATTGAACAACCTTTACTTTGCACCGAAGCTTGCTCTTGTAGACATGAAATTGTTTGCAATTTTACCATATGAAGGCAGCGGAAGATGGTAAGTATGCTTTATAGCATCTTTAATGGGCATGCTAAATCTTAAGTTATTGTCAAATTATAGCATTGTCACCTAAAAATACCTCTCCAATGATGAACCGAATGTCATGGCACAATATTTGATATTGCTATAATCTTGCATAATCCTTTGGCACAGTAAATTACTGGAGATGCTTTTTTTTTTTTGGAGGTTATGCTATAACCTTGCTATATCATCATAGCAATATTTCACTTTTTCTTCTTTAATATTATTTTTTTAATATAAAAAAAGAAATAACATTTCTTTTTATAATGTACGATTGAAACATATGTGCAAAATATTGCACTGTAGTAGCAATGCCGGAAAAAAATTTAGTATACAGAATAACATTTTACAACTAAAGATGCTATTAGGATCATTTATGTCCATCAACATATATCAATATTTTTTTCAATTAGAGGTGATGTGTTTAATATTTTGAGTCTGTTTGTTTCTACAATGGTGGGGCAAAATCGCAGATCTAGGTTCCAAAAAGCAGTCTGGGTAACCAAAATTGTGATGTATCGAACGAACTCCGTTTTAGGGAGGTTAAGTCTGATTGGGTTAAGCAGGTGGCAATGTGCTTTTCACAATTCTCTTTATATTTGATCAATTGCATAACATATCAATCTAAATGTTTTTAAGCAATTCTACTAATCACGATCAAAATCACATAAGCATAGACATAGACAAATGGGCTCAAAGAGCCCATTGATGTGAGGTTTGCAACTTACATCACCACCACATAGGCCTAGTATAATTAGCGCATTACTTGAATCCTCGAAATCTACAGAAGTGAATGTCAGAATAATTGAAAGAAGTGAATGTCAGAATAATTGAAATTTTAACGCGCAACCAAAATTTTCATTCATGTGAGAATACGAATAAAGAAGTAGTAAGAAAACCAATAGAAAAACACACAAGAAACACAGAGATTGATGTGGTTTATCCAAATCTGGGTTACATCCATTAAGGTATAGCGTTTACTATACTCTAGGATTTGAAAAAGACATTACTAGATATCTGAGAAATCGAAGAATAGAATGCAATGGTGTATCAACCCTTTTATTGGGGCAAAACAGTTTTCTAAACTGATTAGGAAATAACTAGCCGACCTTGACCTCGCTCGAGCGAATGACCTCGCTCGAGCGAACTTCGCTCGAGCGACCATGCACAACAATTTCCAAAAGCCAACCTCACTCGTGCAAAATCCTCTTTCGCTCCGTGAACCCCTGTCTCACGCAAGTGCCTTGCGATAAAACACCATGCTGCCTTAAGCGAGGCTCTTGTTGATTGGGCGAAAACTGCCTTTGTTGAACATGCTTGCATACAATTCCAAGACTATTTACCATTTTCCGAAAAAAAAAAAAAAAAAAAAACAAATCCAAGACTATTTACCATTTTCCGAAAGAAGAAAAAAAAAAAAAAAAAAAAAAAAAAAAAACCAAATCCAAGACTATTTACCATTTTCCAAAAAACAAATCCAACACTTGATTGACCAGGCTCAAGAATCCCAACAAGAATTAGCAATTCACTTCACCTTTGAGGTATTTGTTCGTACCATAATGTCTTTTAAACAGTCGACGAGACTATTTACCACGAATTTTTATTTCTTTTTTTGAAAAGACTTAGATATGTTTACTTTCTTTGATACATTTGTTATTTTTTTAAGATGTGATTACTTCATGTGTAAAAACTTATCTATGTGGACCAACTATGTATATATTGGACAAATATATTGAAAGTAGTTGTAAAAAAGAGTTTAAAGGATATGGGAGAGGGTGTTTTTTTTTTATTTTTATTTTTTCAATTTGCAATTTACTAGTATTCTAAAAGTTTGGGCTTCGCTTATGAATTTTTTTTCATATTTATTTTTCTTTCGAAATAAGGATCTGAAGATTCTTTATACACACAAACATATAAATGTGTGTATATATATATATATATTTATTGGACTGATGACTTTAATTCTTATTTATTGTTTATAATTATCTAGCTCTCAAATGTAGGAGGTAGTTTGTCATAAATCATTTTTCACTATTGCTGAAAGCAACACCTACTGGTTGTTGGGAAAATACAGCTTGATTCCATCATTTGAATGCAAAAATAATAGACCAGTGATAATTGTGATAGGCCTCCATGTGAAGCATTTGTTGTGCATACTAGTCAAAAGTACACATCATACACATGCTAATGATATTAAGATTAAAACAAAACCACACACACCAAAAAAAAAAAAAAAAAACAAATTTTTTATTTGTTTATTTTTGTTTTTTTTTTCAGTTCTACATAGATGTATTTGGATTGTGTTCGACTTAGGCCTATCAATGGACCGGATTCGATCCGCATCCGGCACTTTTTGATGGATTTGAGCTTTTTTTTAGATCCAGATTCAGATCCATATCCATATCCGGATCCGTTTAGAATGTTAGGTTGACGGATCGGATATGGTTTTGTGGTATCTGATCCGTCTAAAATCCAGATCCAAATAAGAAGAAACTATGCACAAAAAATATAAATATAATACACTAGATCGGATTACTATTACATATAAAATTAAACAACGTATATATATATATATATATATATTATACACTAGATTATACATATTTACTTTTAGTGGTATATTATTTTGATTTTAAAATAGGATTTTTCTTCATAATCAAGTGTGTTGATAGGTTAAACGTTGACTGATTTTTGTATGTGTATAGAGAAAAATAATAAAAACAACAGTTTCTATGGTAATACTAGAATATATATAAGCAACTAAGTTGTCGTTTTAGATCCAACAAACGGATCCGAATTATAACACCAGCATTTGTGTTATTACAATTTCATTACATTGTCATGCATGGTAATGTGATGTGGCGTGTCTTTTGGCACATGGTTGGGCGAGTTTTGACTCACGAGTTGATTTGGGTGTCTGTATTAGAGAACCCTTTGAAACTATTGTGATTGAGGATTTATTGTTTTGACGTCTCTCCGAGTATGAGATGGTTACTGTGGAACATTTTAAATGTTTATCTGAAAATAAATGTTTACCTGTGTATTGCAATATCTGTATTATTTTCTGGCTTAGAATATATTTCTGTTGTTAGATTTAGTATCCTGGTGAGAACGAATGAACACGCTATTAATTTGGTAGGCTAATTAGCAACTTCGGAAAACGTCGTATAGAAATTCGCGTTTTAGCGACCAAACAAAACTTAGTCGAAAACTTTTACAATTTCGAAGTTTCACTCGTAAAGCTATGACTAAGCTGTATAGAAAGTTTCAGAGACTGATTAGGAATTTTGAAAACTCGTGGGGAGGCAAACGTAAATTCCCAATAGTCTTGCCTATATATAGGAAGTGATGACTTTAGGTTTTTCATAAGTTCTTGACCTAATTCCAAAAGGAGGCCAAAAGGGGGCTAGAGGGAGATTTTGTTGCTTCAAGCTTTGCGACGCCAAACGACGACCTTCCGTCAGTTTGTTTTCTCCCAGATTTCATATTCGAGCTCCTCGAGGTAAGAGCTTCGTTTTGATACCTATTAGGGCCTGTTTGGCTAAGTTTTCCGAAAAGTTATTTTGTAGAATTTTTCATAAAAGTTGATAAATGAAATTTTGATCCATAGGAATTGTACTAGACGGATTTCTGCACGTTCTTTGTGCACGAGTTTTCTTCAGATTGAATTATAGGAGCGTTATTCGGAGGTGAGTGATTCAACTATGTCTTTGGAATGATTTCTTAACATGTATTCATGTTTTGTGTGAATAGCATGTATTAATTCTTAGAGATATATTGTATAGTTCATATTGGGCATTTATATTGATAAGTAGGCTCAATAGCACGGTGATATGTTTTGATTACCGCGAGCATGGTGATATGTATTTGAGTATGTTAAGTTGCTTATTTGGGTCAGAAGGAGCACGTGGTCACCGTGCCATTTTGTGGAGCCGATATAGGCATTAAGGTCGCACGATTGAAAAGAAGAATCGTGGATCTTACCCTTTCGCGTGGACTTATTGGCGAGGAGTCGCGGATTGGGAGTATGGAAGGGCACGTGAGTCTCCGGCGACTAGTATGAATTGTAGAGATGTGAATGCGGACATGTTTACCATTCATGTGCATATGTTGTTTTATTCACTAAGCATTAGCTTAAACAAATCGAAATATGTGTGGTGATTCAAATAACCATTTCAGGTGTAAATGCTGGCGAGGAATCGCAGAAGTAAGCACGAGGGTTGGGAGTTCGCTTGGGAGGCAACTTAAATGTTAACTTTGTAGTTTTGGGACAATATGATGTTGTAATAAGACTTTTTATTGTTTTAACTTATGTTTAACTTCGTATGATAGAATGGATTTTAAATCGTTGTAATAGTTAGTGACATGTTGTAATCCTGCTTTAGAAATGTTTTAATACAGCTAAGATTACTTTGGATTGAGTGGTTGATCATTGGTGAAAGTTAGAAAGCTTTTAAACTTGAAATTCTGCAGATTGGGCTGCTGCCAGGGGAGCAGTCGACTGGTCCTGTGTTCAGTCCACTGAACCCCTATATCTGTTAGCTACTGCTTCTTATTATAGAAAAAGCAGTCGACTGGGCCCCGCCTCAGTCGACTGGTGTAGACACCCCAATTTTGACCAAACGTCAAATCCAGGGATTGGTTACCTCTCAAAGACCGATGATGATGATATCCGTGACATTCGAGGATTTTCCTAAGAAATTCAAAATCTTCAAGAAAAAAAATTAGAAAATAATAAAAATGATAAAGGGAGAGGATTCAGGCATTCGGGAGGGAAACCCGAACGATGAAGAACGTGTGAGAAACTCAGTCTGGAAATCCATTTTATTTTAACGAAAGAGAAAAAAAAAGGGAGAATTTATAAATAAAAAACACAAAAAAAAAAGGAAAGAGAGAAAGGGGGAGTTTTTCTATACCATGCACATGGTTGATACCATGCACATGGGGGATCTTAATGCAAATATATACATACATAAAATAAAAAATTATGTTTACACCAACATACTTTTGGAAAATAAAAAAAGAGGGACAAAATTCAGTTAGCCCCGGCACGCGGAAAACGCGGCGGCACTCACTGAGTGCCGCGCCGGCACTCAGTGTTTGCCGCCCGGCACTCAGCGAGTGCCACCCGGCATTCAGTGAGTGCCGCCGGCACCCAGCGAGTGCCGCTGGCTGTAACAGACTGCATCTTCTCACATGTTCTAGAAGAAAACCTTGCACATGGGTTTCCACCCGAATTTACCCATCTATCACTGGAATAAAGGTCTATATAAACAAAACCTTCTCTTCCATTTTGAGGACTTGAACTTGAAAATCAAGAGATAGATATATACAAGAATCATATAGATTTTGAGAGAGAGAGAGAAGAAGAATTTCTTGAAGAACTTGAAGAATTTGAAGAATTTTGGGAAATCTTGGGAGGTCTTCACAAGAGGTTGAAGAAATACTTGAGGTCCTAGAGGTAACCTCTTAATCCTTGATAGAATTAGGACTATTCAATCACAAGTTCATAGTTCTAGGAACTTTTTTTCACATTTTCAAAACCTCTCTTCTTATCCCATTTCATCACACACCACCAAGAACTTGTGATTGAACCTCATGACATTTCATCAATTTGGATGTAATTAGCTTTGGGTTTAAGACAAATTTGACTTTAAAGAGTTTGTATCTTTAGTCTTCTAAGTAATCCTTGATTTTCCTTATTTCTATTTCATTAAAAAGGTGCATGAGATCTTCCATATCTTATTAAACCTCTTTGAGTTTGATTATTTAATTTCCTATGATCTTATGATCTATATGGAAATTAGAATGAATCATAGTCTTAATCTACATATGATTAGTGAGATGCAAGTCCTAATCCATGACTTGAACCTCTTCATTGAGAAATCTTATGGAATCCTTACTATATTCCAATGAGGTTTAAGTAGATTTTAACTTCATTTAGTCTCCAATGACCATTAAATGGTAGGGGAAAATGTGTTAATTCAAGTTTACTCCCATGGCTTGAACTAATCCTTCTCTTAGGTTTTAAGAAGTCTTTCATACTTCATCTAGAACCTATGAGCATGTATGTCTCTAACTCCAATGACCATCAAATGGTAGGAGTGATAAGTTGAATTCAAACTTGGGTCCATAGGTTTGAGTTCTTTATTTGAGGATTTTGTGAAGTTCATTTCAATACTTCATCAAGATCCATAAGTGTAATATGCCTCATAGTCTTCAATGACCATCAAATGGTAGAAGAAGTAGTTTGGTTTGAGCCCCAACTTCATGTTCTAATAGTTGAGGCCAATCAATAAACTTGAACTAGCAAAATGAAACAGTGGGTTCATAAACTGTTTTTGATCAAGGATTTTTAGTTTGAAATCCGACCGTTGGAATCGAATGAAACCAACGGGAAAATGTTCATAACACATTGTTTTACCACTGTGATTTTTGTTTTAGCAAGATCTTGTGATTAGAAGGGTTTGATCATGGTTTTTGTGAGCTAATCATAATCTGTCCAGAGTTCTAGAATACTTTCAGAATAATAAGTCTGTTTTGAAATTAATAAATCAGAACTCTAATAAAGTTTTTGGGGTCTCAAATAATTTTTTATAAGTACCTTAATGTGTTAGGAAGGTACTCTAAAAAGATCTAAGTGTTTCTCATTTTTTTACTATTTTTAGAAAATCATACAAGATCTCTGGACAGAGAGTTGCAGAGTCCTGAGTGAGGTCTAGTATTTTCAGTATTCCCGGAGATCTAACCGTTGAAACCTCGATTTTCTTTTTGGGTTAGAAACTAGACTCACAGAGGCATAACATATCCAAAAATCAGTAAGATCCAACCATTGGAAGTATTTTATTTCCATTTTTGAACGTCGGGTCTGCTCTCTGTAAATTACAAAAAACTGCTACTGCTTTTGTCTAATCTTATTTATTTCAACTCAAATAGACTCCTAATGGCTTAGGACTCAAACCATGTTTTGAACAAGGATAATTTAGATTAAACCCAGAGGCTAGTGAATAAATTCATATCTTATTATTGTTTATAATCATTCATTCATTCATATGCATGGATGCTTATAGTTAGAACTAGTTCTTGGGCAAAGTTGGACTTAATTGAATTTAATTGAACATGACTTAGGATTAATTACCTTTTGATATTATATCTTGTCTAAGGCATGTGTACTAACCTTTGTTTTGTAGCGCTTTGAGGTACAATTTCTCAACCCTTCTTTAGTTTAATTTACTTCATTGATTTTAATCGATTTTTCGACTCCATGTGCGACACATTAGCCTAGGTTTTGCCTTATGTGTATATATGTGCTAGAGACCTTTCTTAGGTTTATTTTTTGCATGCATTGCACGTTTGATATTCACGGCTGGATCCCGGGTATGTTTTCTAGTTCTCTATTGCATATCATGATGTTTGCTAGTTGAAATATGTGACTTATGAATGATATTTTACCGTTAGCAATTTTGCACCCTTTCAACATGCTTGTGTTATGTATACCTATATATGTATTAATTGAGGGCATACTTAGATTATTAATTTGATTAAAAAGGATGTTGAGTAGAGGCCTATCGCGAGATAGGATGAAAGGGGGTGTTTTAGTCCGTCGGGCTCCTTCCCCTTTCATTCTATAATCCCCGGACCCAGTTTATCTTTGGTTTCGCAAAAGATCAGTTTGCTTTTAAAATAGTTTCTTAATTTTCCTTTTAAAAATTAAGTGGCGACTCATTTGTTTTTAGAAATTGATTTTGAAAAGCTGTGGGTAAAGAAAACCTGCGATATCCACAATCTGGCGACTCTGCTGGGTATCGAACCCAGAATCTCTGGTTTCGCAGACCAGAATTTCTGATTTTGGGTTCACTCGAGGATTAGACTTGAAAGCATCCTTTAATCGAGTTAATTAATTTTTGTATGCCTGTTGCATTGCACTTGCATGTCTCGCGAGTCGATTGCACGGAACTATGACCTTGGAGGCTCGGGGCAACCCGGTCGGTCAAGCCATCATGGGGCCGTGTGATCACCCTTGATCTCGTACCATGTTTTGGTATATGAAGCATCCTATCGGGTGTGTGTCAAGGGTCCCTTATTTGACCAAAACCCAGCTTTTGCATAGTAGTTTCTATAGAACCTTTCAATCTTAGGGAATCAACTCTTGATTAAGATTATATGCTAGGAAGTTTGTATGCCCGGAAGGGATTACTTGAGATGATGACGATACTTGCTTGATGAAAGATGTATAATCTTTTAATCACCTTTTAGCAATTTCTCCTCATGTTTTACGACATTTGGAGAATATGCCGAACCTTGATTATAAGATTATATTTCTTATATCATGTTAGCTAAGCATCATTGACCTTGTATGCATCCAAATTCATGAAAAGTACGGTGATAATCCGATCATGTGATCCTTCTACCCAAAGAATTTTAAATCCATCTTTGAAAGCAAATGGATTTTTGTAATCTTTATTCCAAAGTTTTCAATCGCTCTTTCCAAAAAATAAAAAATAAAAAATAAAAAAAATAAAAATAAATCTTTGGAGTTCACTTTTGATTAAAGCTCCAAACTAATCTTTGTTAGAGTGTATTTTCTTCTAAAAAAAAAATCAAAAATTTTGGGAATTGTTTTTGGAAAAAATGCTCTTCAAATGAATTTTAAAGCAAAATTTCAATCCAATCATCTTCATTGAGAAATGTTTTCACATCCTCATTTTTTTTAAAATAAAAGATTCAAAATTCTTGAGAATTGTTTTGAAAGATCTCATCGTTCTAAACAAGTGATTTTCAAATGAATTTCGAAAATTTTTGAATATCCAACCTTTGAGAGGGTAGTGAAGATCACAATGAGAGGAGAAGTTGGCGCACTTGACATGGGTGAGGATTTTATGTGCTTATGTGTTTATTTATTAGGATTAGAATTTTCCTTTGCTTTGGCATATAGTGTAGGCACACACACACTTGCATTTCATCCGTGTGCCAAGTGTGCGGTGCATGCATTTAGCCACATCGAATCATCAAAGCATGAACATCTTGTCATTGCATGCACGTGTAGCATACGAACTCACAACATCTTCCTTCCGATTAAGATCAAAGTCCCTAAAAAAATAATAAAAATAAAATAAAAAAAATTCCTTACTATTCAATTCTGCATGCGGACCTTTTTTCCTATTTGTTTTTTTTAGAAAGAGTGGAACAACCAGAGCCCCTAGTAAGGATACTTCTAATCTTCTTGGGTTTATCTCTCTTACTTAGAGGAGATCATGGACCATCATGTCGAGATAGACCCACCAATGGCCTTGAGAGCTTTAGAGGAGAAAGTGAGCAAACTGCAAGCCGCTGTTGAACAACAAGATTTGAGGGTGAATCAATTGGAGGGAGTCATGCTTGAGTTCATTCAATTGCTGAAAGATCAGATGGCCAACGATGAGGTGAAAATGGATCAATTGGAAAAGAGAATAATGGATCGCCTAGAGAAGCAACAATGCCCATGTCCAAACCCACCCATGCATCAATGCCCATGTCCAAATCCATCCATGCACCCAAGCTCAACCATTCACCAAAGCCCATATCCAAGCCAACATCCCAACTCAAGAAATCCTAGCCTAACCGCATATCCAAACCTAAAAGCCAGCTCGAGCTCAAAGCCGAATCCAAAATCAAGTCAAGCCCGCAAGCGGAGAATCTTCACTAACCTTGGCATGCCATTATCCATAGCCCTTGGTCACCTCATCAAGAGTGGTCACCTCAGTCTCTTGAACCCAAGGCCACCATCAAATCCTTTACCCCACAAATATGACCCATCATTATACTGCGCCTACCACCAGACCCTTGGCCACATGACCAATTATTGCATAAAACTCCGCCATGATATCCAAGATCTCATTGAGCAGAAAATGATCACTCCTTCGCTGAACCCACTGAGTAACATTTGGCATGACTTGCAATCCTTTCAATCCCATCCATCACTAAGCTCTCTCAAGAGATTTGTCGCCTCCACAAGTGCGCAACAACCAGCTAGCCCTAACCCAATCAACAAAATCAGAAAAGGCATTGACAATATTGGGTGTGAGTCAGAGGAGGGCTATTTTGCTAAAGAGTGGGCCATAGACATGGAGGATGATCCCACACATATGCTAATGGGAAGTGTCAAGCCTGAAGGTTTAAATGATGCTAGTGAGGTGATAGTATTTGGGAATACTGCTGCTGAAGCGAATGTGGATGCTTTTGGAAATCTAATAATTTGAAAGTTGTCTGCGACACTCCAGTTGAGACCAAGTCGAGTCCAGTCGAGTCTAGTCCAGTTTGTAGTCAAGTCATGTCCAAGTTAGAGTCAAATGTCAAGTCTAGTCGAGTCTTCTAGTCAATCTGTTATCGAGTTTTAAGTCTTTGTCAAGTTTATCGAGTCAAGTCATGTACTCTTCTTTTATACTAATTGAAACACTTAAAGATGTTTTACTTTAAGAATTTAAAGATGCTCTTGCTCAATCTTGAAAAGATGAACTTGAAACTTGAAGTTTGCTACCATCCCCTTCTCTTGAATACCAAGCCTAAAAGATGAGTCCAACTAGTCCAAAGCCATAACTTGATCCTTGATGGTAGTCGAATATATTAAATGAACTTCTTCTTCCCAAAAAAAAAGAGAGAAGAGAAAGAAAAAGGAGCTCGCTAGGATGAAAACCCGAATGGGCACCTAGGCAAAATTTAGAGCACAAAAAAAGGGAGAAAATAAAAAAGAGAAAAGAGAAAGAAGAAGATGAAGGAGCTCGCTAGGATGAAAACCCGAAAGGGCGCCTAGGCAAAAGTTAAAGCAAAAATAAGATGCGTGTTGATTTCAAAATCCGAATCCTAGCCAGTCAAAATCATGAAGAGAATATGAGATAGTAAGGTAGATAAAAGAAAGGAAAGAAAAAAAAAAGAATAAATAAGATTGAGAATTCTTGAGCACTTCAAAGTATATCATTGGTACATGAAGGCTTTGTGTTGTTCGCAACAAAGAAAAGAAATTGAAAATGAAAAGAGAGATTTAAAAGTATCAATTAGTATCAAAATTTTGTGAGAGGCTCAATGGCTAAGTGGGCCTAAAACAATACAAAGGTATCTTTGAGAAAAATAAAGAGTAATTTGGAGGGTTGATATTACTTTGTGAGTATAATAGAGTATGATTAAAACACGATGTATTATGAGAGTTGTAAAGATTGACTGGCTAGTGATAAGGTGAAAAGAATCAACCGCCACAAAACAAAAAAAAAGGAAAAGAAAAAAAAAAAAAAAAAAAAAGAAGGAAGAAAAGAGGAAAAGAAGAAGGAAAAAAAATGCATAAAAGGGAGAAGTAGTTCATGATCCTGTTCAAAGGCTACCACAAGCAACCCATTTCAGAAAGAGCATCCATTGGACCCATATGGAAACATGGCTCGAAAAGCCCACAAATTCTTGAAGCCTTTTTTTTCAAGACCTCCAGAGTTGATGAACTACGTTTTTGACCTGATTCCCACTTGGGGATACGTAGGCAGCCTACTCGGTTCGGTCATCACCTTCGCCATCTCGTGGCATCTTTCTTTCAGGCCTTAGTCGAACTACTTTGGACCTGATTCCCGTTCAGGGATAAGTAGGCGAACCTTCCAAGGTTCTCGGTCTATAACCATCCCTAAACCATGAGCATCACCCTTTGTGCCTTTGGTTTCCTTTCTTCAGACTAGGGGGCAAACTTGCGTAAGTTTGCCCGAAGCCACATATATATCGCCAAACCAGGGGCAAACTTCGTTTGGTGGACACCTCATTTAATCCCAAAAGCAATGCCTCCGAGTCCTACTCAAACTAGGGGCAAACTTCGTTTGCCAAAATCCCTCTATGTCAGAGCAAAGTTCTCGAGTAATCAAGTTTGTTTTGAATGGATTGAAATAGATTGTCTTTTATTCTCTAAGCTAAAGCACTAATCTGAAGCACACTCTGGATAGGTAAAGAATCAGCTAACTCAAAAAGAGAACCTTCAAAGTTTAGATTTGTCGGAAAAGTACTAACATTGTAAGATGATGAATAAATGAAAGGTAAGATGATACATTGTTCACGATGAAAGCACACTAATTCATAATAATACAGAGTTTGAGTCTGTCGCTTATGTAATCCCTTTGTCAAGATTGTCCCCCTTTGATGAGTCAATAATGGTCTCAATTGTGTGGGTTTAAGATGATGAATAAAGATTTGAAGAGTCTCCATGAGTCTCCCAAGAGTAATGCAAGCAGGATTCTTAAACACTATCATAACACGATGCTAAAGTGGAAATATGAAGGGTCCAAGACTAGGGGCATAGGTGGCTTCCCTCTTTTTTTTTTTTTATAAATATAATAATAATAATAATAATAATAAAATAAAAATCATCATTTTATTTTATTTCAAGGGTCCGCAGATGCAGGAAAGCATTTTCTCCAAAGCCCACTTTCGTGGCAATTATCTTCGAAAGCCCATTCATACGGCACCCTCTCATCCAAAACCCACTTTCGTGGTGACCACCATTATAAGCCCACTTTCGTGGCAATTATCTTCGAAAGCCCATTCATACGGCACCCTCTCATCCAAAACCCACTTTCGTGGTGACCACCATTATAAGCCCACTTTTGTGGCGACCCCATCATAAGCCCATTCATACGGCACCCTCTCATCCAAAACCCACTTTCGTGGTGACCACCATTATAAGCCCACTTTTGTGGCGACCCCATCATAAGCCCATTCATATGGCACCCTCTCATCAAAAGCCCACTTTCGTGGTGACCACCATTATAAGCCCACTTTTGTGGCGACCCCATCATAGCCCATTCACATGGCACTCTTTCATCGAAAGCCTACTTTCAGGGCAACTCTCGTTATAAGCCCATTTATGTGGCAGCTTCATTCATAAAAGCCCACCGCGGTGGCACTCTTTTAGCCAAACCAACGCTCATGACAAGTCCATGCACATAAGCCCACTTCGTGGCAAACATGCCTCATAAGCCCACTTTCGTGGCAAATCCACACTCGTGACAAGCTCATCCAAATGAGCTCATTTCAGTGCTAAAAGCTCCTCGTCAGTCTAGCATCATCATTATCATCATCATCATCATTAATCAATTAAGTACTTGAGCCTTATTCGGCTCCTTTGATTCTTTGAGTCTTCATGACTTCGATTTTGCAAAAGTTCATAATTCTTCGAGTCCACGTGACTCTGTTTGTGTAAAATATGAATTTTTGAGTCCGTGTGACTTTGTTTGAATAAAGAAATGAAATTTCGAGTCCGCGTGACTCCGTCTCTGTAAAATATAAACTTTCGAGTCTGCGTGACTCCGTCTATGTAAAATATAAACTTTCGAGTCTGCGTGACTCCGTCTATGTAAAATATGAATTTTCGAGTCTGTGTGACTCCGTCTATGTAAAATATGAACTCTTGAGTCCGCATGACTCCGTTTACGTAAAATGTGAATTTGTTGAGTCCGTATGACTCCGTTTGTAAAAAATGTGAATTTGTTGGGTCCGCAGGTCTCCATTTATGTAAAATACTGAGTTCTTGAGTCCGCGTGACTCCGTTTTTTTTTAAATTACATATATATATATATATTTTAGTCTGTATGACTTCCTTCATGTTTATAGAATGTGAATTTTCTTTAGTCCGCATGAATCCGTGTGTGTAAAGTATTGAGTTTTTGAGTCCGCGTGACTCCGTGTTTGTTAAATAAGAATGTTTTGAGTCCGAGTGACTCCGTATTTGTAAAAAATGGGCTTTTGAGTTCGCATGTCTCCGTGTTAGTAAAAAATGAATTTTTGAGTCCATGTGACTCCGTGTTTGGGAAATGTGAATTTTTAAGATCATATGGCTCCCCTTTTGAAGTAGAAAATGTTTTGAGTCGAATTGACTTCCTGTTCGGAGATAGAAATTTGTTTGAGTCTGATTGACTCATGATTTTTGGAAATAAGAAATTCTTTAAGTCCGATTTGATTCTTGATTTGTTGAAATAGAATTTGTTATGAGTTTGATTGACTCCTGATAAGTGGAATTTGAATTCGAAATTGAGTCAAAGTGACTCTTGATTGGGCAAATTTTTTATTTGAGTCTGATTGACTCCTGATTTTAGAAGAATGAATAGATTTGAGTTTGGTTGATTCTAAGAATCTAAGTTGATTTGAGTTTGATTGACTCCTAATTGAGTTTAGTTGATTTTAAGAAACTAAGTTGAATTGAGTCTGATTGACTCTTGATTTTAAAAGAATGAATTGAATTGAGTTTGGTTGATTTTAAGAATCTAAGTTGAATTGAGTCTGATTGACTCTTGATTGTAGGAAAATTGAATAAATTGGAGTCTGATTAACTCCGGACTTTTGAAAATTGATTTGATTAGGAGTCTAATTGACTCCAATTTTTGGAAAATTGAATAAATTGGAGTCTGATTGACTCAGGACTCTTGAAAATTGATTTGATTAGGAGTTTGATTTACTCCGGATTTTGAGAATTAGAGTAAATTGGAGTCTGATTGACTCCGGGCTTTTGAAAATTGATTTGATTAAGAGTCTAATTGACTCCTGATTTTGGAAAATTGAATAAATGGGAGTTTGGTTGAATCTAAGCTGATTTGAGTCTGATTGACTCCTGGTTTTAGAAGATTGAATTGACTCGAGCCCGAAAGGCTCCGATTTTGAGAAGATGAGTTGATTTCGAGTTTGAATGACTCCGAAATTTTGGAAATTGATTTGGTTCGAGCTTGATTGGCTCCGATTCTTTGGAAATTTGTTAAGTTAGAACCTGATGAACTCCGATTTTGGAAAATTAAATAAATTGGAGTAAGTTTGAAGTTTAATCTAATTAAGAGTCTGATTGATTCCGGGATTTGCGGAAGCATGTATTCAACCGAAGTCTAATTGACTCCGAACTTTGAAACCTGCTTTGACATAAGCCTGATTGGCTCCAATTCTTTGAAAATTGATTCGATTTGAGCCTGATTGGCTCTGATTCTTTAAAAATTGATTCGCATTGAGCCTGATTGGCTCTGATTCTTTGAAAATTGATTCAAATTGAGCCTGATTGGCTCTGATTCTATGAAAATTGATTTGGTTTGAGCCCGATTGGCTCCGGAACTTTGAAGTTGATTTGACTTGAGCCTGATTGGCTCCAATTCTTTGAAAATAGATTTGAATTGAGCCTAATTGGTTTTAACTTTTTGGAATTTGATTTGATATGAGAGTCTTGTTTGATTCTGGAACTTTGAAAATTGATTTGGTTCGACTCCAGGTTAGGAGAAAATTCAGCCGACTTTAATATGATTGATCTTCTATTTCAGGAATTAAAAGCGAATATGAATCCAAGTGCTTCCAAATTTAGGAAAATTTGAAAATAAACCTTGAAAAAGAGAGTAACTCCAAAAGGGAAAAATAAGAGTCGAGTTTGACTTTGCATAGAAAAATGACACATTTGCATCTTTGGTTTTTCGCAAACAAATCTGCGCTTATCAGATGATTTTGGGAGATTATGGAGCGTAAGGCATGAAGCGGCTCAATCTTTCAGCGTGCTACCTGATTCGGCTTAGCCGATCAGATGATTTTGGAAGATTATGGAGCGTAAGGCATGAAGCGGCTCAATCTTTCAGCGTGCTACCTGATTCGGCTTAGCCGATCAGATGATTTTGGAAGATTATGGAGCGTAAGGCATGAAGCGGCTCAATCTTTCAGCGTGCTACCTGATTCGGCTTAGCCGATCGGATGATTTTGGGAGATTATGGAGCGTAAGGCATGAAGCGGCTCAATCTTTCAGCGTGCTACCTGATTCGGCTTAGCCGATCGGATGATTTTGGGAGATTATGGAGCGTAAGGCATGAAGCGGCTCAATCTTTCAGCGTGCTACCTGATTCGGCTCGGCCGATCGGATGATTTTGGGAGATTATGGAGCGTAAGGCATGAAGCGGCTCAATCTTTCAGCGTGCTACCTGATTCGGCTTGGCCGATCGGATGATTTTGGAAGATTATGGAGCGTAAGGCATGAAGCGACTCAATCTTTCAGCGTGCTACCTGATTCGGCTTAGCCGATCGGATGATTTTTGGGAGATTATGGAGCGTAAGGCATGAAGTGGCTCAATCTTTCAGCGTGCTACCTGATTTGGCTATGGAGTATAAGGCGCAGGGCGCATCTCAGTCAATCAGACGATTCTCATATGCATATGAAATGTATAGATCAGTCATAATGTTCCTAGAGTAAGACGGTATCATAACAGGATGATTCGATGTATATGGTGCATTTCTGATAATAGGAAGAGTAACGTGATTCGGGATCATCACGTTTGGGAGCACAAGGTATAAGATTGCATGAGCATGTGCATCACGATGAGATAGGTGCATTCATCTGTGTGACTACCTGCGTTGGTGTTTTGTTGTCCTTTGCCCGAACTACGTCCTGGTCTGATTCCCATTGGGATACGTAGGCAGCTCACCCTTGAGCACGACCAGCATTTGGCTATCTGCACACCTGATTTTGCAACGCACTTTTGTTTTTTACCTGGATTCGACTATTTGGTCAAAGGCTTGTCTTTCACACAGGCTTTGACATTCGCTTGTGATATGCGTTGCTTCACGAGCTCTGTCAAAGAGGGGCAAACTGTAGACACCCCAATTTTGACCAAACGTCAAATCCAGGGATTGGTTACCTCTCAAAGACCGATGATGATGATATCCGTGACATTCGAGGATTTTCCCAAGAAATTCAAAATCTTCAAGAAAAAAAATTAGAAAATAATAAAAATGATAAAGGGAGAGGATTCAGGCATTCGGGAGGGAAACCCGAACGATGAAGAACGTGTGAGAAACCCAGTCTGGAAATCCATTTTATTTTAAAGAAAGAGAAAAAAAAAGGGAGAATTTATAAACAAAAAACACAAAAAAAAAAAAGGAAAGAGAGAAAGGGGGAGTTTTTCTATACCATGCACATGGTTGATACCATGCACATGGGGGATCTTAATGCAAATATATACATACATAAAATAAAAAATTGTGTTTACACCAACATACTTTTGGAAAATCAAAAAAGAGGGACAAAATTCAGTTAGCCCCGGCACGCGGAAAACGCGGCGGCACTCACTGAGTGCCGCGCCGGCACTCAGTGTTTGCCGCCCGGCACTCAGCGAGTGCCGCCTGGCATTCAGTGAGTGCCGCCGGCACCCAGCGAGTGCCGCTGGCTGTAACAGACTGCATCTTCTCACATGTTCTAGAAGAAAACCTTGCACATGGGTTTCCACCCGAATTTACCCATCTATCCCTGGAATAAAGGTCTATATAAACAAAACCTTCTCTTCCATTTTGAGGACTTGAACTTGAAAATCAAGAGATAGATATATACAAGAATCATATAGATTTTGAGAGAGAGAGAGAAGAAGAATTTCTTGAAGAACTTGAAGAATTTGAAGAATTTTGGGAAATCTTGGGAGGTCTTCACAAGAAGTTGAAGAAATACTTGAGGTCCTAGAGGTAACCTCTTAATCCTTGATAGAATTAGGACTATTCAATCACAAGTTCATAGTTCTAGGAACTTTTTTTCACATTTTCAAAACCTCTTTTCTTATCCCATTTCATCACACACCACCAAGAACTTGTGATTGAACCTCATGACATTTCATCAATTTGGATGTAATTAGCTTTGGGTTTAAGACAAATTTGACTTTAAAGAGTTTGTATCTTTAGTCTTCTAAGTAATCCTTGATTTTCCTTATTTCTATTTCATTAAAAAGGTGCATGAGATCTTCCATATCTTATTAAACCTCTTTGAGTTTGATTATTTAATTTCCTATGATCTTATGATCTATATGGAAATTAGAATGAATCATAGTCTTAATCTACATATGATTAGTGAGATGCAAGTCCTAATCCATGACTTGAACCTCTTCATTGAGAAATCTTATGGAATCCTTACTATATTCCAATGAGGTTTAAGTAGATTTTAACTTCATTTAGTCTCCAATGACCATTAAATGGTAGGGGAAAATGTGTTAATTCAAGTTTACTCCCATGGCTTGAACTAATCCTTCTCTTAGGTTTTAAGAAGTCTTTCATACTTCATCTAGAACCTATGAGCATGTATGTCTCTAACTCCAATGACCATCAAATGGTAGGAGTGATAAGTTGAATTCAAACTTGGGTCCATAGGTTTGAGTTCTTTATTTGAGGATTTTGTGAAGTTCATTTCAATACTTCATCAAGATCCATAAGTGTAATATGCCTCATAGTCTTCAATGACCATCAAATGGTAGAAGAAGTAGTTTGGTTTGAGCCCCAACTTCATGTTCTAATAGTTGAGGCCAATCAATAAACTTGAACTAGCAAAATGAAACAGTGGGTTCATAAACTGTTTTTGATCAAGGATTTTTAGTTTGAAATCCGACCGTTGGAATCGAATGAAACCAACGGGAAAATGTTCATAACACATTGTTTTACCACTGTGATTTTTGTTTTAGCAAGATCTTGTGATTAGAAGGGTTTGATCATGGTTTTTGTGAGCTAATCATAATCTGTCCAGAGTTCTAGAATACTTTCAGAATAATAAGTTTGTTTTGAAATTAATAAATCAGAACTCTAATAAAGTTTTTGGGGTCTCAAATAATTGTTTATAAGTACCTTAATGTGTTAGGAAGGTACCCTAAAAAGATCTAAGTGTTTCTCATTTTTTTACTATTTTTAGAAAATCATACAAGATCTCTGGACAGAGAGTTGCAGAGTCCTGAGTGAGGTCTAGTATTTTCAGTATTCCTGGAGATCTAACCGTTGAAACCTCGATTTTCTTTTGGGTTAGAAACTAGATTCACAGAGGCATAACATATCCAAAAATCAGTAAGATCCAACCATTGAAAGTATTTTATTTCCATTTTTGAACGTCGGGTCTGCTCTCTGTAAATCACAAAAAATTGCTACTGCTTTTGTCTAATCTTATTTATTTCAACTCAAATAGACTCCTAATGGCTTAGGACTCAAACCATGTTTTGAACAAGGATAATTTAGATTAAACCCAGAGGCTAAGTGATCCAAATTAGTGAATAAATTCATATCTTATTATTGTTTATAATCATTCATTCATTCATATGCATGGATGCTTATAGTTAGAAATAGTTCTTGGGCAAAGTTGGACTTAATTGAATTTAATTGAACATGACTTAGGATTAATTCCCTTTTGATATTTAGTATGAGGCATGTGTATTAACCTTTGTTTTGTAGCGCTTTGAGGTACAATTTCTCAACCCTTCTTTAGTTTAATTTACTTCATTGATTTTAATCGATTTTTCGACTCCATGTGCGACACATTAGCCTAGGTTTTGCCTTATGTGTATATATGTGCTAGAGACCTTTCTTAGGTTTATTTTTTGCATGCATTGCACGTTTGATATTCGCGGCTGGATCCCGGGTATGTTTTCTAGTTCTCTATTGCATATCATGATGTTTGCTAGTTGAAATATGTGACTTATGAATGATATTTTACCGTTAGCAATTTTGCACCCTTTCAACATGCTTGTGTTATGTATACCTATATATGTATTAATTGAGGGCATACTTAGATTATTAATTTGATTAAAAAGGATGTTGAGTAGAGGCCTATCGCGAGATAGGATGAAAGGGGGTGTTTTAGTCCGTCGGGCTCCTTCCCCTTTCATTCCATAATCCCCGGACCCAGTTTATCTTTGGTTTCGCAAAAGATCAGTTTGCTTTTAAAATGGTTTCTTAATTTTCCTTTTAAAAATTAAGTGGCGACTCATTTGTTTTTAGAAATTGATTTTGAAAAGCTGTGGGTAAAGAAAACCTGCGATATCCACAACTGGGCCCCGCCTCAGTCGACTGGACCCCCAGCCTCAGTCGACTGGAATTGCTATTAAACATTGTGAAAACTCCCTGCCTTCTCCCGTCGACTGAGCAGTCGACTGAACCTCTGCTTTCGAAAATGTGTTTTGTTTTTCCGCTGCGTGTGTTCTTCAAACCTAATTTTGGGAACGTTAATGAATTGGTTTAGCCTCGGTGGCGTGCCACTAGCTTCGATTTTGCTATTGTGGGACCGGGCTGTGACATTTAGTGGTATCAGAGCATAAGTTTAGAGCCTTGGGAACGTTCGACGACGAGTAGAGTGTTGAGTGAATTGTCACATGTTCTAAATTGCATCCATACATATTAGAGATGTTTGATGCATATGGTATGTTATACATACATGATTATGTTATTGCCATACATGCATAGTATTTATGCATTTGTGAATCGATTGAATCATCCGGATGTAGAACTGTATGATGAGATGACGTTATCATAAGTTATAATAGACCGCGTGTTGTGGCAAGAGGGAAAGATGATATTTTGGTATTGATGAACAGTAAAATTTCTAAGCGAAAAGAAAATGGTTTTGATCGAATCGGTGGATGTTTTCCATGATAGTGACGAGTGTCCTTTAAGAGATCTAACCGAGAACGGAGTTTAAATAGTACGTCAAAGGAGATTTTTGCATAGTCCACTTAGAAAATGAAGGAAATTGTTCGTAGTGAAGTTTTGGGATTAAGATTGATTGATAAGAGTTCTGTTTCAGACATTGGTTGATCATTGTGACGTAAGAGAATAAGGATGAACAGTTGGGTTTTGTGATATGGGTTTTGTGATGGAAAGATAGTCCAGCAATATGTTTTGCTAGTGTATGGGGTCGGTGAGGAATCTCTCACCTTATCTTACGATGTTAACCTACGGTACGATCGTACGAGGTTATCTTATGATGTATCTTACGGTATATACGGTGTTTATTGGGTAGTTGAAGAATCTTTCAACTTATTGTGCGGTATATGGTATGTATTGGATGGTTGAGGAATCTCTCAACCTATCTTACAGTATGTATTGGACGGTTGAGGAATCTCTCAACCTATCTTGTGTTATGTATTGGGAATTGAGAAATATCTTAACGAGCTATGGGTATTGCGGTTATTGAGGAATCTCTCAACTGAACCTGATTTCGAATGGTTATGGCACCAAGGTAGATTTAGATGTGGTATGAGGATTAGAAGTGAATGCTACTTGATCGATTGTATGTGTGAAAATGTTGGGATTGGGGGACTGACCTAAGAGGAGGGGTTAAGAACGGGAATGATAGAGTATACTTTGACGGTTTGAAACTACAGTTGGTAGAAGTTTAATTGATGACATACTTCGGGAGTGGTTACTTAGACTTGATGATTATGTGCGTATAGTTGTAACGATAAGGACGATATGGGTTGAAGGAGAAACTGTGGAATTTCTTGATGAAGAGTAAATGGACAGAAATGAAGAGTAAGAAGAGATAGAATAAAGGAAGTAGAAATAGGAGGCTGGAAGTAAAAGATAAGTGTGAATTATGGAACGTGATAAGAGATTCAGAGGAATCGAGTGGATATTTGAATAACATGGAGATGGCAGGACCTTGATAGGGAGATTGTAGCAAAGGTTGTTATCACAGAGAGTTGTAGTATGGGCGACCTCGAACCTAGATTTTGAATGTATTTTCAAAATAAAACGAAAACCTTTTCTTCTAATGCTTTTAAAACATCTTTGGGTTTCTAAAGCAAGTGGTTGCCAACTGGAAGTTGGAGTACAATAATTATTACGATACTGAACAAGAACAATTGTGAAAGTGGATAGAGTAAAGATACTTTGGGTAAGTCAAGTTAGAGAAATGAAAATGTAAAATGGGAAGATGAATCTTTGATGAGAAAGTAAATAAAAACGGTAAGAATGAGAAGAGGACATGGCAGCACGTTGAGTACATTATCAGATATGATAGTAGGATTGTAAAGCGATTAGAGGACAATGGTGAATACAATGGAATGTTGTCTCAGTAGTCCTAGATTCCAACAAGGTCGGAGAATTTTGAAAATGATGGAATTCATCCCAAGAATTTTTTTTTTTTAGTGTTTAACATGTTTAAAAAAAAAAAACAAAATCCAACTGTTGTTTGAGTAAGAAAAAAAAAATTTTGTTAAAAACTTGTAATAAGGTATCAAGAGGACTTTGGAAGACGAGTATCGTGGCGGGACATGGTATGCTTAGTGCTTGAGACAAAACGGTGGTCGTCAAACGAATGAGTTCTACATGAGTAGATTATCAACTTGGAAATTTTAAAGTAAAAGGGTTAGTGAAATGTTGTACACTTGGAATTAGTAAGTTGGAAGTAGTGCTGTTAAACGAGTTGACTTGAGTATTGTCACGAAAGGTATGTGAATTGAAAGTCGATAAGAAATTTATCAAACACAGTGAGACTATCGTACCTGATTGGGAAGACCAAATTATTGAATTGTCTTCAGATGGTTATGGAAATAGTATGAAATACTTAGGACATCGAGTTCTTCGTGAACAAAGAAATTGAGATCAGAATGGCGAATATAAAGGATTAGAGAATCTGAATTGGAGTTAAGTCAGGTTGACTAGAGTTATGAAATACTAAATCGTTAAATAAGGTATGAAACCTTGAGATGTTATACAAGGAATATATGTTCAGTGTAAAGGGCAGTCAGAAATTCAGTAAGAGTTGCGATACATGAGTATGCTTGGTATGAGCTTGTGTGAGGGTGGAAGTGAAACACTAGAGACTCATGGAGTCGTATAACTACGTAAATGGTGGTGGATCTACATGGACTGATAGACCAAGGGATAGTATACGAGTGAGGTATGAGATGGGAATGGAGTACATTGTTGTTGAGATTTTCGATAGAAAAATAATTGGCTTTGGGTGTGTGTACACTACGTAAATAAGAATGGATTGTGAATGACCAAGGGTTTAAGACATGAACGAGGTATGTTATGAACATGGGAGTACATTTTATAAACTCTATGGTATGTGTATGATTGACTAAGTCAAGTTTGGGTTCACATCATTATTTGTTGCGACGGATATTGGGGTAACTATATGTGAAAATATTATGCAAAATTTTAAAATGTTTTAATTTAAAAACAAAAGGGAGAATATGTAATTGACTTTGTTACAAGTTTTAAATTGAGGGTGTAACATTTAATCTTCTACGTTAATCGACGATAGTTTGAGTACAGAATGCGAGAGATAAAGGGGCAAGTGTGTTTAACTATTCGGGACATCAGGTGGGCTCAAAGAAGTAGAGTGATATGAAATTGTCAGTTAGAAACTGGATAGTATCTTACGAGGCATGTATGATTGGAAGTATAATACGAGGTTGGATTAAACCGAATGGGATTTGAAAAGGAATGAAAGTCGTTTGAAAACGTGTTATCGTTCTACAAGTATTTCGCGATTAGCATGATAAGGGATTGAATCTATGGTATATGAAATAGTTGGTTGAGGCATTGACTTATCAACATAGTATATAAGTCAGTTTGGTTCACTTCGAGATGAAGAATCAGGTATGGTTGTTACCCAGTTGAGACGTGTTGGAAACGACTTTTAGTCAACAAGAAAGATAGGTGAAGGGAGATGAGTTACTTCCTTCGTTTTGGAGATTGGGATATAACCTTTGGGTTTCGAAAAGCATATGTGATAAGTAAGATGAAAGGATATGTGATTGGACGTGGTGACGTCGTGATGTGATTTAGTGTCAGGTTTGACCATTGAGTAAGTTCTACTTAGGTATCGATATTCTCATTTATCGAGATGCTTCGGGGTATTACTAGGATTCTGTTTGAATCTTCTATCAGATTGAGGCGGGAATTCTGAGGATTTATTTTTCCTTAAGAGCCTGAGGATTTATTTTCCTCCTGAGATTGTGTCAGCTCAGTGAAGTGGATTGTGTATGTGGCAAATGTTGGAAGTACTTGCGTGAAGTCCTAGTGACTTGAGAAGATGAGATGCCTACTCAGTATCCGCACCTTTTTGAGACATGAGGTACAAGTTTGGGGACAAACTTCTTTTAAGGGGGAGAGTATTATAACACCCGCATTTGTGTTATTACAATTTCATTACATTGTCATGCATGGTAATGTGATGTGGCGTGTCTTTTGGCACATGGTTGGGTGAGTTTTGACTCACGAGTTGATTTGGGTGTCTGTATTAGAGAACCCTTTGAAACTATTGTGATTGAGGATTTATTGTTTTGACGTCTCTCCGAGTATGAGATGGTTACTGTGGAACATTTTAAATGTTTATCTGAAAATAAATGTTTACCTGTGTATTGCAATATCTGTATTATTTTCTGGCTTAGAATATATTTCTGTTGTTAGATTTAGTATCCTGGTGAGAACGAATGAACACGCTATTAATTTGGTAGGCTAATTAGCAACTTCGGAAAACGTCATATAGAAATTCGCGTTTTAACGACCAAACGAAACTTAGTCGAAAACTTTTATAATTTCGAAGTTTCACTCGTAAAGCTATGACTAAACTAAGCTGTATAGAAAGTTTCAGAGACTGATTAGGAATTTTGAAAACTCGTGGAGAGGCAAACGTAAATTCCCAATAGTCTTGCCTATATATAGGAAGTGATGACTTTAGGTTTTTCATAAGTTCTTGACCTAATTCCAAAAGGAGGCCAAAAGGGGGCTAGAGGGAGATTTTGTTGCTTCAAGCTTTGCGACGCCAAACGACGACCTTCCGTCAGTTTGTTTTCTTCCAGATTTTATATTCGAGCTCCTTGAGGTAAGAGCTTCGTTTTGATACCTATTAGGGCCTGTTTGGCTAAGTTTTCCGAAAAGTTATTTTCTAGAATTTTTCATAAAAGTTGATAAATGGAATTTTGATCCATAGGAATTGTATTAGATGGATTTCTGCACATTCTTTGTGCACGGGTTTTCTTCAAATTGAATTATAGGAGCGTTATTCGGAGGTGAGTGATTCAACTGTCTTTGGAATGATTTCTTGACATGTATTCATGTTTTGTGTGAATAGCATGTATTAATTCTTAGAGATATATTGTGTAGTTCATATTGGGCATTTATATTGATAATTAGGCTCAATAGCACGGTGATATGTTTTGATTACCGCGAGCATGGTGATATGTATTTGAGCATGTTAAGTTGCTTATTTGGGTCAGAAGGAGCACGTGGTCACCGTGCCATTTTGTGGAGCCGATATAGGCATTAAGGTCGCACGATTGAAGAGAAGAATCGTGGATCTTACCCTTTCGCGTGGACTTATTGGCGAGGAGTCGCGGATTGGGAGTATGGACGGGCACGTGAGTCTCCGGCGACTAGTATGAATTGTAGAGATGTGAATGCGGACATGTTTATCATTCATGTGCATATGTTGTTTTATTCACTAAGCATTAGCTTAAACAAATTGAAATATGTGTGGTTATTCAAATAACCATTTCAGGTGTAAATGTTGGCGAGGAATCGCAGAAGTAAGCACGAGGGTTGGGAGTTCGCTTGGGAGGCAACTTAAATGTTAACTTTGTAGTTTTGGGACAATAGGATGTTGTAATAAGACTTTTTATTGTTTTAACTTATGTTTAACTTCGTATGATAGAATGGATTTTAAACCGTTGTAATAGTTAGTGACATGTTGTAATCCTGCTTTAGAAATGTTTTAATACAGCTAAGATTACGTTGGATTGAGTGGTTGATCATTGGTGAAAGTTAGAAAGCTTTTAAACTTAAAATTCTGCAGATTGGGCTGCTGCCAGGGGAGCAGTCGACTGGTCCTGTGTTCAGTCAACTGAACCCCTGTATCTGTTAGCTACTGCTTCTTATTATAGCAAAAGCAGTCGACTGGGCCCCGCCTCAGTCGACTGGACTCCCAGCCTCAGTCGATTGGAATTGCTATTAAACATTGTGAAAACTCCCTGCCTTCTCCCGTCGACTGAGCAGTCGACTGAACCTCTGCTTTCGAAAATGTGTTTTGTTTTTCCGCTGCTTGTGTTCTTCAAACCTAATTTTGGGAACGTTAATGAATTGGTTTAGCCTCGGTGGCGTGCCACTAGCTTTGATTTCGCTATTGTGGGACCGGGCTGTGACATTTAGTGGTATCAGAGTATAAGTTTAGAGTCTTGGGAACGTTCGACGAGGAGTAGAGTGTTGAGTGAATTGTCACATGTTCTAAATTGCATCCATACATATTAGAGATGTTTGATGCATATGGTATGTTGTTATACATACATGATTATGTTATTGCCATACATGCATAGTATTTATGCATTTGTGAATCGATTGAATCATCCGGATGTGGAACTGTATGATGAGATGACGTTATCATAAGTTATAATAGACCGCGTGTTGTGGCAAGAGGGAAAGATGATATTTTGGTATTGATGAACAGTGAAATTTCTAAGCGAAAAGAAAATGGTTTTGATCGAATCGGTGGATGTTTTCCATGATAGTGACGAGTGTCCTTTAAGGGATCTAACCGAGAACGGAGTTTAAATAGTAAGTCAAAGGAGATTTTTGCATAGTCCACTTAGAAAATGAAGGAAATTGTTCGTAGTGAAGTTTTGGGATTAAGATTGATTGATAAGAGTTTTGTTTCAGACATTGGTTGATCATTATGACGTAAAAGAATAAGGATGAACAGTTGGGTTTTGTGATATGGGTTTTGTGATGGAAAGATAGTCCAGCAATATGTATTGCTAGCGTATGGGGTCGGTGAGGAATCTCTCACCTTATCTTACGATGTTAACCTACGGTATGATCGTACGAGGTTATCTTATGATGTATCTTACGGTATATACGGTGTTTATTGGGTAGTTGAAGAATCTTTCAACTTATTGTGCGGTATATGGTATGTATTGGATGGTTGAGGAATCTCTCAACCTATCTTACAGTATGTATTGGACGGTTGAGGAATCTCTCAACCTATCTTGTGTTATGTATTGGGAATTGAGAAATATCTTAACGAGCTATGAGTATTGCAGTTATTGAGGAATCTCTCAACTGAACCTGATTTCGAATGGTTATGGCACTAAGGTAGATTTAGATGTGGTATGAGGATTAGAAGTGAATGCTACTTCATCGATTGTATGTGTGAAAATGTTGGGATTGGAGGACTGACCTAAGAGGAGGGGTTAAGAACGGGAATGATAGAGTATACTTTGACGGCTTGAAACTACAGTTGGTAGAAGTTTAATTGATGACATACTTCGGGAGTGGTTACTTAGACTTGATGATTATGTGCGTATAGATGTAACGATAAGGACGATATGGGTTGAAGGAGAAACTGTGGAATTTCTTGATGAAGAGTAAATGGACAGAAATGAAGAGTAAGAAGAGATAGAATAAAAGAAGTAGAAATAGGAGGTTGGAAGTAAAAGATAAGTGTGAATTATGGAACGTGATAAGAGATTCAGAGGAATCGAGTGGATATTTGGATAACATGGAGATGGGAGGACCTTGATAGGGAAATTGTAGCAAAGGTTGTTATCACAGAGAGTTGTAGTATGGGCGACCTCGAACCTAGATTTTGAATGTATTTTCAAAATAAAACGAAAACCTTTTCTTCTAATGCTTTTAAAACATCTTGGGTTTCTGAAGCAAGTGGTTGCCAACTGGAAGTTGGAGTACAATAATTATTACAATACTGAACAAGAACAATTGTGAAAGTGGATAGAGTAAAGAGACTTTGGGTAAGTCAAGTTAGAGAAATGATAATGTAAAATGGGAAGATGAATCTTTGATGAGAAAGTAAATAAAAACGGTAAGAATGAGAAGAAGACATGACAGCACGTTGAGTACATTATCAGATATGATAGTAGGATTGTAAAGCGATTAGAGGACAATGGTGGATACAATGGAATGTTGTCTCAGTAGTCCTAGATTCCAACAAGGTCGGAGAATTTTGAAAATGATGGAATTCATCCCAAGATTTTTTTTTTTTAGTGTTTAACCTGTTTAAAAAAAAAAACAAAATCCAACTGTTGTTTGAGTAAGAAAAAAAAATTTTGTTAAAAACTTGTAATAAGGTATCAAGAGGACTTTGGAAGACGAGTATCGTGGTGGGACATGGTATGCTTAGTGCTTGAGACAAAACGGTGGTCGTCAAACGAATGAGTTCTACATGAGTAGATTATCAACTTGGAAATTTTAAACTAAAAGGGTTAGTGAAATGTTGTACACTTGGAATTAGTAAGTTGGAAGTAGTGCTGTTAAACGAGTTGACTTGAGTATTGTCACGAAAGGTATGTGAATTGAAAGTCGATAAAAAATTTATCAAACACAGAGAGACTATGGTACTTGATTGGGAAGACCAAATTATTGAATTGTCTTCAGATGGTTATGGGAATAGTATGAAATACTTAGGACAGCGAGTTCTTCGTGAACAATGAGATTGAGATCAGAATGGCGAATATAAAGGATTAGAGAATCTGAATTGGAGTTAAGTCAGGTTGACTAGAGTTATGAAATACTAAATCGTTAAATAAGGTATGAAACCTTGAGATGTTATACAAGGAATATATGTTCAGTGTAAAGGGCAGTCAGAAATTCAGTAAGAGTTGCGATACATGAGTATGCTTGGTATGAGCTTGTGTGAGGGTAGAAGTGAAACACTAGAGACTCATGGAGTCATATAACTACGTAAATGGTGGTGGATCTACATGGACTGATAGACCAAGGGATAGTATACGAGTGAGGTATGAGATGGGAATGGAGTACATTGTTGTTGAGATTTTCGATAGAAAAATAATTGGCTTTGGGTGTGTGTACACTACGTAAATAAGAATGGATTGTGAATGACCAAGGGTTTAAGACATGAACGAGGTGTGTTATGAACATGGGAGTACATTTTATAAACTCTATGGTATGTGTATGATTGACTAAGTCAAGTTTGGGTTCACATCATTATTTGTTGCAACGGATATTGGGGTAACTATATGTGAAAATATTATGCAAAATTTTAAAATGTTTTAATTTAAAAACAAAAGGGAGAATATGTAATTGACTTTGTTACAAGTTTTAAATTGAGGGTGTAACATTTAATCTTCTACGTTAATCGACGATAGTTTGAGTACAGAATGCGAGAGATAAAGGGGCAAGTGTGTTTAACTATTCGGGACATCAGGTGGGCTCAAAGAAGTAGAGTGATATGAAATTGTCAGTTAGAAACTGGATAGTATCTTACGAGGCATGTATGATTGGAAGTATAATACGAGGTTGGATTAAACAGAATGGGATTTGAAAAGGAATGAAAGTCGTTTGAAAACGTGTTATCGTTCTACAAGTATTTCGCGATTAGCATGATAAGGGATTGAATCTATGGTATATGAAATAGTTGGTTGAGGCATTGACTTATCAACATAGTATATAAGTCAGTTTGGTTCACTTCGAGATGAAGAATCAGGTATGGTTGTTACCCAGTTGAGACGTGTTGGAAACGACTTTTAGTCAACAAGAAAGATAGGTGAAGGGAGATGAGTTACTTCCTTCGTTTTGGAGATTGGAATATAACCTTTGGGTTTCGAAAAGCATATGTGATAAGTAAGATGAAAGGATATGTGATTGGACGTGGTGACGTCGTGATGTGATTTAGTGTCAGGTTTGACCATTGAGTAAGTTCTACTTAGGTATCGATATTCTCATTTATCGAGATGCTTCGGGGTATTACTAGGATTCTGTTTGAATCTTCTATCAGATTGAGGCGGGAATTCTGAGGATTTATTTTTCCTTAAGAGCCTGAGAATTTATTTTCCTCCTGAGATTGTGTCAGCTCAGTGAAGTGGATTGTGTATGTGGCAAATGTTGGAAGTACTTGCGTGAAGTCCTAGTGACTTGAGAAGATGAGATGCCTACTCAGTATCCGCACCTTTTTGAGACATGAGGTACAAGTTTGGGGACAAACTTCTTTTAAGGGGGAGAGTATTATAACACCCGCATTTGTGTTATTACAATTTCATTACATTGTCATGCATGGTAATGTGATGTGGCGTGTCTTTTGGCACATGGTTGGGTGAGTTTTGACTCACGAGTTGATTTGGGTGTCTGTATTAGAGAACCCTTTGAAACTATTGTGATTGAGGATTTATTGTTTTGACGTCTCTCCGAGTATGAGATGGTTACTGTGGAATATTTTAAATGTTTATCTGAAAATAAATGTTTACCTGTGTATTGCAATATCTGTATTATTTTCTGGCTTAGAATATATTTCTGTTGTTAGATTTAGTATCCTGGTGAGAACGAATGAACACGCTATTAATTTGGTAGGCTAATTAGCAACTTCGGAAAACGTCATATAGAAATTCGCGTTTTAACGACCAAACGAAACTTAGTCGAAAACTTTTATAATTTCGAAGTTTCACTCGTAAAGCTATGACTAAACTAAGCTGTATAGAAAGTTTCAGAGACTGATTAGGAATTTTGAAAACTCGTGGGGAGGCAAACGTAAATTCCCAATAGTCTTGCCTATATATAGGAAGTGATGACTTTAGGTTTTTCATAAGTTCTTGACCTAATTCCAAAAGGAGGCCAAAAGGGGGCTAGAGGGAGATTTTGTTGCTTCAAGCTTTGCGACGCCAAACGACGACCTTCCGTCAGTTTGTTTTCTCCCAGATTTTATATTCGAGCTCCTCGAGGTAAGAGCTTCGTTTTGATACCTATTAGGGCCTGTTTGGCTAAGTTTTCCGAAAAGTTATTTTCTAGAATTTTTCATAAAAGTTGACAAATGGAATTTTGATCCATAGGAATTGTACTAGACAGATTTCTGCACGTTCTTTGTGCACGGGTTTTCTTCAGATTGAATTATAGGAGCGTTATTCGGAGGTGAGTGATTCAACTATGTCTTTGGAATGATTTCTTGACATGTATTCATGTTTTGTGTGAATAGCATGTATTAATTCTTAGAGATATATTGTGTAATTCATATTGGGCATTTATATTGATAAGTAGGCTCAATAGCACGGTGATATGTTTTGATTACCGCGAGCATGGTGATATGTATTTGAGCATGTTAAGTTGCTTATTTGGGTCAGAAGGAGCACGTGGTCACCGTGCCATTTTGTGGAGCCGATATAGGCATTAAGGTCGCACGATTGAAGAGAAGAATCGTGGATCTTACCCTTTCGCGTGGACTTATTGGCGAGGAGTCGCGGATTGGGAGTATGGACGGGCACGTGAGTCTCCGGCGACTAGTATGAATTGTAGAGATGTGAATGCGGACATGTTTATCATTCATGTGCATATGTTGTTTTATTCACTAAGCATTAGCTTAAACAAATCGAAATATGTGTGGTTATTCAAATAACCATTTCAGTTGTAAATGTTGGCGAGGAATCGCAGAAGTAAGCACGAGGATTGGGAGTTCGCTTGGGAGGCAACTTAAATGTTAACTTTGTAGTTTTGGGACAATAGGATGTTGTAATAAGACTTTTTATTGTTTTAACTTATGTTTAACTTCGTCTGATAGAATGAATTTTAAACCGTTGTAATAGTTAGTGACATGTTGTAATCCTGCTTTAGAAATGTTTTAATACAGCTAAGATTACTTTGGATTGAGTGGTTGATCATTGGTGAAAGTTAGAAAGCTTTTAAACTTGAAATTCTGCAGATTGGGCTGCTGCCAGGGGAGCAGTCGACTGGTCCTGTGTTCAGTCGACTGAACCCCTGTATCTGTTAGCTACTGCTTCTTATTATAGCAAAAGCAGTCGACTGGGCCCCGCCTCAGTCGACTGGACCCCCAGCCTCAGTCGACTGGAATTGCTATTAAACATTGTGAAAACTCCCTGCCTTCTCCCGTCGACTGAGCAGTCGACTGAACCTCTGCTTTCGAAAATGTGTTTTGTTTTTCCGCTGCGTGTGTTCTTCAAACCTAATTTTGGGAACGTTAATGAATTGGTTTAGCCTCGGTGGCGTGCCACTGGCTTCGATTTCGCTATTGTGGGACCGGGCTGTGACACGAATATCCAGATCCGATCAAAGCTGGATATGGATTAAATAAGGTAGATCCAACGGATAAATGGACCGGATCTGGATAATAGAATTGTTAACGGATCTGGATCTGTTTTGTGTGGATCCGGTCCAGATCCGATCCGTTTACTGGCCTAGTTCGACTATTGCATTTTAGGTAGAAGCAGCAGTAGAAATCCAACCGTGGAAATTAAGAGAGATATATATATATATATATATTAATTAATTAAAAGCCAAATGTATTTCTTACATCACTTTTGGGGCTAAAGTCAGGGGCGGATCTAGAAAAGCAGCACAAGGGGGCTTGACAAAGGTTTGGATGACCCTCGAAATTTTTTTTTCTGATCTATTTTATACGTATTTTGTGTAGATGACATAAATTAATGCTAAAAAAATTATCCCAAATATATAGGAGGGAAGAGGGTTTTTATAATTAGCACAAAAATATAAGAGAAAATGGGCTTAATATAACAATTTTATAATATCAGGAGGAGCTAATTTTAATTTTCAACGGGGGGGGGGGGGGGGGGGGGGGGGGGTGGCAAATTGCACAAAAAAAAAATTTAATGCAAATGTAGAATTTTTTTTTAAACTTAGAGGGGGCTTGAGACCCCTTGTCCTTCATTGCCTCTGCCACTGCCACTGCCACTGACTAAAGCACCTCTAGACCTACTTCAATGGAAACATGCTTTTAGAACTCTAAAGCAGTGCCTTTTAAAATCTATTCAAGACATGCTAATTATATTGTTGCATCCATTTTTATTTGTCTTTCATTTCTAGTTCTAAGATGAATTCCTTAAAAATGCCAGTGAAATCTCCCAAATAAGTTTTTATAAATTTTTTTTTAAAAAATAAATAAAATAAAATAAAAAAATAAAAGGACAAATTCAGCGGACGAGACTCCTTGAGATTTGAGGAGGCCGCCACAAACCGTTTTACAAGTTTCAAATATGTCATGTCCTAAATTCTACTTTTTAATAGCTTTTTGTCACTTTACATAAGAATTCTTGTCATATTTTTTTTGATAAATTAATTCCTTTGCACGTTAGTTTTTCTTTTTTGATACTCTTTGCACCTTAGTTGTTGATGGATCATTGATGTCAGAGCCAAATTTATCAGTAGGCGTAGTCTTCTAGCATTGAAAATGAAACTTATGGACAAACAAATACACCACTTGAGCTAGTTATTAGTACATGTTATATTCAAGCTCATGATCAAATTAAAAACTCCTTATGATTACCACGCCCTGCTTAGTTGTCACACCGTAACCCGTCCCAGTGGATTAGAACACGTGTAACAAGACTATTCATGCCCCAAACTACACTAAACAGAAAAGAAAATATGAAATAAACATCATTAAAGATCTTTGTTGTGATAAAACAGACCTAAGGGCAAAATGGTCATTTGGAAAATATAGTAAAATTTTATATCAAAAGATAGATCTTTGGGTCCCGATTCCAACGCAAAAAACGGCACACAAATCTGAGTATTTTAGAAAGAGTTATGCACGTTTTCGTAAAGGTCGACGTACAGTGAAATACCTAGGCGGATCGATCCGCCCTTGGTACCCATAATCGATCCGACTTACTAATTTCTGGCAGAATGTCCTCCGAAAAGTCCGGATTGATCCGGATTTTGCAAAACACATTTCTGTTGCTAAAAACCCTATTTTTACAAGTTTAAAACATACCAAACTCAAATCAAACTTCTTGGAACTTGGGAAAACATCTCAAAACCATTTCCAATCACACTTAAACATTTCCAACACATATCTAAATGTGTCCAAACATCAACCAAACACATTACACTCTATTTTATCCATAATTGTATCATATTAAACCATTAAAACCTCAAATGTTGCCAAACTTGCACAAACATAGATAACTTGTTGAAAAGAGATTTATAAACTTTACAAATAACTTAATTACAACTAAAACTCATTCAAAACATATACACAACCTCATTTGAGTCAAAACAACCAATAACATTCATCCTTTGCTCAAAACTAAATAACTACAAGAATTTTTACCCAAAGCATTTCCAAAACTTTGCATATCATTTGGTTATAATCAAGACTCGTCCAAAAAACTTGCGACACCAATCCGGACTTGTCGGAAATGCCCATCCTTATCAACATACACAAACCATAGTTTTAAATTAAGAAAACATAAAATTCATAATTGAAACTCCATACTTCTACGTACTTATATTACAACATGAGGTCTAGAAATTCCAAAATAACTAGTTACTTGCTGAAACAAGATCATAACCCATCAAACAAGCTCTAAATCTCCCCCATTCCCATGCACACGTCATTTTCTTTTTGAGTATCGCTCCGAACCTGCGGTGGTTGTTATTTATCATAACAAAAAAGGAAAATTGTTTTCTTAAGCATTACGCTTAGTGAGCAATCTAAACATGATTGAATGTTTAACATGTGCAATGCTACAATTTAACACATAATGTCACACCCGTCCCAGGAATTCATAATTTTATCATGCATATTTGTAATTTGGGAGTTTATCAATGTTAGTTGATAATGGTGATGGGTTGACTGTGAGTCAACGGTAAGGTGTCAGTGAGGACACGGGAACATGGCAGTTCATATTGCATGGGCATGAGTAAATGACATTTATATGATTTAAATGTTATTCGACTTTATCTGGTATTCCTGTGAATAGTAATTATGCCTGTGTAGTATAATTCTGGTATTTGGATACGTTAGTATATCATGTTGAGAACTGTGGTGAGAACATGAGTGATACGTTAATTAAAAGGTAGGTTGTGTAGAAATTCCACAGAATATAGTTTTCGGACGTTATTTTTGGACCCAAATGAAATCTAGTCGAAAACTTCTGAAATTTATCATTTTCACTCGTAAAGGCATAAAATGAACGTGCGCGAAGTTTCGAGAGCTAATTAGAAGTTTGAGGAACTCGTGGGGAGGTAAACGCAAATTCTGAAGAGTTTGCCTATATATAGTAGTGGATGAGATTCATTCTCATCCAAAACTCTCTAAATATCTTGAGAGAGGAGAGAGAAAAGAGATTTGGTGGCCACAGGTGATGTTGTCAATATCAAGATATAAAAGTATTCTTTACTTTTCAAAAGATTTGTAGTGTGGAAGTAAAGGTCGAACCCACAGAGATTGATTACTACAGCAACTTAATTTTAAAACCTAAGTCTAATTAATTAGGAAAAACGGATTTTGATTTGGATTTAGTTAAACTAATAACAATAAAAATAAATCTAAACTATGAAAGCAATTAAAAGTGTTTTAAATAATGTTTAAGGGAACCTAGGATTGCAATTCCACCACTAGCTTCATAATAGGAATATTTATGAATTACTTTAGCTTATTACGTGGGATGAATATGGGGAATTGTAGCTACAAGCCCAATTCCTCCGACAAGAAGATAATCATGGTTCAAGCACCAACATAATCCATCTGCGGATAGCACGAATTATCTCACACTAAACTAGGGTTGTGATCTAATCCGTCTAACCTAGGCATGGACTATTCGGATACTTGATAGCACGAATCAATAAAGCACCATCACATGTAAACAATCTAAACAAGCACAGCAAGAATAGATCGTTGAGCACATCACAGTCAAAATAGATCTAAGACAAGAATAAATTCTGAAAGTAATGATTTAATCACTAGAAGTACGATTTATTTATGAAAATCCTCTAAACATGTGACTGTCATCCATACATAATAAAACTAAAATAAAAACATAAATAAAACCCTATTACTCATCTAGGGCTTCATTGAAACCCTAGATCAATGATCTAGCCGTCCATAGAAGTAGTAGATAGCGAGAGGTTGATGGAGGAGGCCATGGAAACCCTTGGTCTTCTTCTTCTTCTCCTTGCTTTCTCCCTCTTCAATGGCTGGAAGTATGGTTGTAGAATGTGTGTATATTAATTGCCAACCCCATAATTGAGTAAATTTAGAGTTTATATAGAGTTTATACAAGCTTTGGAAGGCTTCCTAACCCGAAACGAACTGAAACGCATGTATTTTACAGTCTGGACGTCGTTTAGCAGTCTCGTTTGCACAGGAGTCTTCAGTATACTGAAATACGCAACTTTGGTTTTTGGGCATATCGCGCGAGCGAGTTATTGGGGGTCTCGCGCGAGCGGATCGCGCGAGCGACTATCTGATTTTCGCGCCCGCGGACCGCGCGCGCGACATTGGTTTTTCAGCTTCTTTCTTTCTGACTTTTCACCCTGTTTATCCTGGTTTAGCTGATTTCTTCCAAAACCTGTCAGAAACTGGAAAACGAAGTAAAAATATACAAAAACAAGATAAAAAGGCACTAACAAATGCACGTTAAAGCGTATAATTAGGATTAGTTCTCTCCTGATCACACCTCCAAACCTACATTTTGCTAGTCCTCGAGCAAAACCAAAAATAAAAACTACTAATAAAAATCTATTCCATTTTCGTATGGATCACGATTGCATTTAGCGTATGCAACAAGCCTTTTAAACCCCTAGGTGTCCCTAGTCGGACAAGTAAAGTCTCGTGAGGGTTCTCGTCAACAAGTTACCCACAACCATCTTTATTAACTTGTAAACTTAAAAAGTTTTATTTAAAAACGAAAAACATAAAATTCAATACTCCTTATTATACAACAAAGATTTGAAATAGAATAACGAACAAGAAGAAACGGAATCAAACGTTCACCTACATCATGAAAAACAATCTCAAGCACATGCATCGTATAAATCAATAGAGTTTCTCATAAATTGCACGTGTGTGATATGGTAGTCAAATGAACACGCGCTTGTCATAAACTTGGAATATAACTCGGATAACCATCTAACTATGTCTTGACTACGAATCTCACAATGAATTACACTCTAAAGTAAAACACTCAGAAACAGGTGTAATTTTTCTAAAATATGTGAGTAAAGGAAATATGTTTTCAAAACGAGAAATGCTCACATATGACATGAAAAAGACGCATGACACGAAAAAACAGTAGTCTCATGGATAAGATGCCAATAATCAAGAGAAATTAATCATTACCATGTTTTAATCCCCCTCCCATCGTTTTCATATCCGAACCATGTTTCCTAGGATCAAATAGGACTTTTCAAAGGTTGTAATGTGGCTCAGGCAATGAAAAATGATAGAAAGGATTCATTAGGTAGTTTTCAGGATGGCATTGTAAGGCATGTTCGATTTCTTTCATTCATCTCTTCTACCAACTTTCATCTTTTCTTTCTCTTCATTCCTTTCCATTCATTTTTCTTCTTTTTTTTTTCAATTTTTTTTCAACCTCCCTCTTCTTTATTTTTTCTTTATTCCTTTCCTCCTCGTTGCTTTTGAAACGAATATTCAATAAATAACGAGGCAACCACCCCGAACATCATCTTATTTTCTTCTTATTCTCAATCACACATCGCCTTAACACCACTAAAAGGTGATCAATCTTTCAGAAGTGAACTCCAAGTTGGCCAAATTGGAGCAAAAACAAGGATAATGGTAATTTAAGAAAGAAATGGCATTTTAATGGCTCAAAGGGCGAACTAAGGAAATTTTTTAATTTATCGGATGGTAGTAAACAAAGAAGGCCTATCATCATGTCCTATAGTCATATGGTTCTTCAACATGTACGACAGAAGATTATTTAGCATGGTAACAAATATTTTAACTTGACTATCAACCAAAACAAGAATAATGAGACTAAACAACGAGTTAATGCGCTATTTCAATGAAATTCGACAAACACAATGTATTTATAACCCTCAAAATAGAAAAGATAGGCTCAAAAGCTCACTGGGTTTAGTCTCCACCTTGTGTTATCTAGAAATCCGAATCATATTATAGTTCACAACCAACATGTATTTCAATGACTACGTGCAGTGCATAAGTTTATGTGCAAATCTATGATATAAAACTACGATTCAAACAATACATAACTTAAAACATTTCAACATGACTTTAGCAAATGTTTAATCACATATTCTCTTGTTTATCATTCTATAACAAATCACATTACATACTAAGAAGTATCAGATTAAAATTGCAAAAACGTCAGTAATATCGTTTATTTAAACACACTTATTGAAAATTTTTAAAGTTTTGCATAAAATAATGTGCATGTGTGTGCATACCCCCAAACCTAAACCTTTCATTGTCCCCAATGAAACAATCAAATGAAAGAAAGGAGAGTACGTAAGGAAGGAACGATAATACCTCGATCTTGACAAGCATAGAACAGGTGAACACAAAGGAATATGGTTATAAAGTTCAATGTTACCTGTTACTTCTAGATAAACGAAAAGAAACTAACAAAAATATTAAAAGTAAATGAAATCTAAATACAAAATATAAATCGATAAACTAATCAAAACTAAACTAAACGAATAAATGGAAAAGAAATAAACGAAAAAGTAGAAATGTAATAAGGAAAACAACAACTAACTTGAACTAAACTGAAACAAATAAACAAATATCATAAACGTAAAAACTATTAGAACCAGTGTGGGGGAAAGATACAAACAACAAAAGAGAAAAGCAGGAATTGGGGAAATCGCGCGAGCGGTCCGCGCGAGCGGCCGTCGCGCGCGCGAATTCCTAGAATTTTTTTTTTTTTTTTTTTTTAACTTTCGCGCGAGCGAGGTACCTCGCGCCCGCGAGATCAGGCGCGAGGAGATCCTGAGGCCTCATAAAAAGCAAACAACGAAAAAAACACTAAGGGGCAATCTCGCGCCAGCGGGCCGCGCGAGCGACGTCTCGCGCGAGCGGGCCGCGCGCGCGAGTTTGGTATTTTTCATTTTTTAACTAAAATTATGTATATATTACTAAAATAAATTAATTCCAACCCCCAAACCTATCCAGAATGTCCAAAACAGACTCAAACAGACTCAAAAACGACCAAAAACTAGAAAAACGAACGAAAGAAAGCTTGGGTTGCCTCCCAAGAAGCGCTAACTTTTACGTCTTCAGCTAGACCGTTCTAGCTCAAGACTTACGGCGGTTGTAAATCAGACTTCGTACCCCTAAGAATGTCAGGCAGAGCTCGATGGTAAGCAGAAATTACGTCGCTTTGAATTAATTCAATCGACGTTTTATCAGTATTTTCAAATCGATTTCTTACTTTTCGAGTAGATTCAACATTAGGGTCCGAAGTATTAGGATTCATCCACTCATCATCCTCTACATTATTTCCCGCACTTATATTTATTACATTCTTAGGCTCAATATTCCGTGTAACCTCACTACCCTCCACACCTAGATAATCATCGTTTTTGGGAGGTTGATCAACAGCATTAAAAACATTTAATTTTAATTTTATATTCCCGAACGACACTTTCATCACCCCTGTTCTACAGTTAACACGTGCGTTAGCCGTGGCTAAGAATGGACGACCAAGAATGACAGGAGTGTGTTTCCTAGCATCTAGCACCGGTTCAGTGTCAAGGACCATAAAATCAACGGGATAGAAACATTGATCAACTTTTACTAGCACGTCTTCGACGATTCCTCTAGGTATTTTAACAGAACGATCCGCTAATTGAATAGTAGCGGCCGTAGGCTTAAGTTCCCCTAAACCTAATTGTTTATAAACGTGATAAGGTAAAAGGTTAACACTCGCTCCTAAGTCAAGGAGAGCCCGATGAATGATAGTGTCACCTATGACACATGATCGTAGGCGTACCTGGATCTTTATATTTTGGAGGAGCGTGTTGGAATATAGAGCTTACTTTTTCCGTGAGGAAGACCTTCTTAGGAGTATGACTACGTATTTTGCGTTTTTGAGTACAAAGGTCTTTTAAACATTTAGCATAAGCAGGAATTTGTTGTATAGCATCGAGGAAAGGAATATTTATTTTGACTTGTTTAAACACCTCGAGTATATCCTCAACCTTAGACTTTTTATTTGTAAGATTAGACGGCTCCCCAACATTAGGTGGATATGGCATTCTCGGAATATAATTCGTTGGGACCGATTCATTTTCTTTTTTATTTTTATCCATGTCCTCACCCATCTTATTCGAGTTAGTATTCATATCTTTCACATTCTCATTCGGGATTTCTTTTACCTCTTCCTCTCGTGTAGTCAACCTAGTTGAGACGGCGTTTACTTGTTCATTCGACCCCTTAACCTCATATTGTCCCTTAGGGTTTTGAATTGTTTGACTAGGCAACGTCCCCTCGTTTCTACGACTCACTACAGTAGCTAGTTGTCCCATTTGGGATTCAAGCTTCGCAATGGATTGTGTGTGTGAGTGCACTATTTGTGCTTGTGCCTGTACTTGCGTTTCAATAGTCTTAAGGGACGCCAACACCTTTTCCTCAAAAGCATTACCCCTTGAAGGATTCGAATTAGGAGGCGGTTGTTGGTATTGATTAGGTTGAAACTGAGGTCGATACGCATTTGGAAAGTTAGTCGCCTCATTAGGATTATTATTATTATTTTTCCACGAGAAGTTAGGATGGTTTCTCCATGGCGTGTCCGGATTATTAGTAGTTACATTATAATTATTTCGTGGGTATTGTTGAATAGAATTAATGTGTTGCTCCACGAATTCCGGAAATTGACTCGCCGATGGACATGCAAGTATCGAATGTGAAGGATCGGAACATAATGCACAGATTTCACGAGCGGGTGAGGCTGTCGTTTGGTTCATTGTCATAAGTCGGTCAAGTTTTTTAGATAATTCTTGAAATTCAATAGAATGACTCGACTCAAACTTCACCTCTCGTTTGGTTGGAGGAAGATATCCTTCCGAACGTACCGACACAGCCTAATGCATCGAGTTCTCGCTTAACGTTTCAAATATTTTCCAGGCCTCATCGGCGCTTTTGTGTAGGAAAGTTCCCGCACAAACGGCATCAACGGTATTACGGACCGAGGGAATAAGTCCCTCGTAGAAGACCTGAACAAGTTGCCACTTAGGAACTTGATGATGTGGACACGAGCGTAATAATTCTTTAAATTTTTCCCACGTGTCGTAGAGTGATTCCCCATCTTGCATCACAAAGTTTGTTATTGATTTTCTTATCTGGTTTGTACGCATAATCGGGAAAAACTTTTGTAAAAATGCGGTGTGTAAGTCTTCCCATGTTCTAATTGTGTTTGGCTCCAAAGATTGGAGCCAATATTTAGCTTTGTCCTTTAATGAGAATGGAAAGAGCCGCATTTTTAATTCATTATCAGTAAAATTTTGAATTTTCAAAGTGGAGCATATGTCTTGAAAATCTCCTAAGTGTTTATATGGATCTTCATTTAGACGGCCATGGAAAGATGGAAGCAGCGAGATGGTAGACGACTTTATCTCAAAGTGAGATGCCGTCGCCTCCGGTAAATCGATACAAGTATGTGGCGTGTACGTCGTAGGAATAAAGTAGTCTTTAAGCGGAGGTGGTGGTGGTATATTAGGATTATTCATATTAGCTCCGTTGTTATTTTGGTTGTTGTCGTTATTATTTCCAATGTCTGCCATTTTAATTGGTTCTATGTTATTAAAGCGTGGTTTCTTTAGTTTTTGAAGAGTACTACGTATTTCAGATTCAAATAACGACGTTGGTTTTGGTGTCAAATCGTCGTCTATTACAAACCTAGTTCCAGAAGTTAAATTTGAAGACTTGTTAAGTCTTAATGTACGTTCAAGTTCAGAGTCTAAAGGTTGTAATTCCGGTTTGTTTGAACGTGTACCTAACATAAACTAAAAGAAAAGAAAAGAAATTAAAAACAAAGACTGACTCAACTAAAAAAAAAAACAAATAGCAAGCAATCACGCAACTAAGATAACCAGCACTCAACTACTATGATGCATGCAAATTATCCTGTAATGCAATGACCGCGTCAAGCCCAGCGCCCCGGGTTTCCTAGCTAATGCAGTGCAATTAACCTTAAACTAATGCAAATAGTGCGTCACAGCGCCCTGACTTACAGCGGTTTAAAGCGAATTTCCAAAGGAAGCAACTTATTTAATTTTATTTATATTTTATTTTTGCGTAAGCTCCTTTGATGTAATTAGCTGTTCCACTCGGAAACGTTGACTACAAAATAAAAGAAAAAGTTAGTAACTAAAAACAAAAACAGAAAATAAGAAAAATAAAAACTAATCTAATATTTACGAATTAACTAAACTAAGATTATAAAATTAAAGGTAGTAACGCAATCCCCGGCAACGGCGCCAAAAATTGATGTTGTCAATATCAAGATATAAAAGTATTCTTTACTTTTCAAAAGATTTGCAGTGTGGAAGTAAAGGTCGAACCCACAGAGATTGATTACTACAGCAACTTAATTTTAAAACCTAAGTCTAATTAATTAGGAAAAACGGATTTTGATTTGGATTTAGTTAAACTAATAACAATAAAAATAAATCTAAACTATGAAAGCAATTAAAAGTGTTTTAAATAATGTTTAAGGGAACCTAGGATTGCAATTCCACCACTAGCTTCATAATAGGAATATTTATGAATTACTTTAGCTTATTACGTTGGATGAATATGGGGAATTGTAGCTACAAGCCCAATTCCTCCGACAAGAAGATAATCATGGTTCAAGCACCAACATAATCCATCTGCGGATAGCACGAATTATCTCACACTAAACTAGGGTTGTGATCTAATCCGTCTAACCTAGGCATGGACTATTCGGATACTTGATAGCACGAATCAATAAAGCACCATCACATGTAAACAATCTAAACAAGCACAGCAAGAATAGATCGTTGAGCACATCACAGTCAAAATAGATCTAAGACAAGAATAAATTCTGAAAGTAATGATTTAATCACTAGAAGTACGATTTATTTATGAAAATCCTCTTACATGTGACTGTCATCCATACATAATAAAACTAAAATAAAAACATAAATAAAACCCTATTACTCATCTAGGGCTTCATTGAAACCCTAGATCAATGATCTAGCCGTCCATAGAAGTAGTAGATAGCGAGAGGTTGATGGAGGAGGCCATGGAAACCCTTGGTCTTCTTCTTCTTCTCCTTGCTTTCTCCCTCTTCAATGGCTGGAAGTATGGTTGTAGAATGTGTGTATATTAATTGCCAACCCCATAATTGAGTAAATTTAGAGTTTATATAGAGTTTATACAAGCTTTGGAAGGCTTCCTAACCCGAAACGAACTGAAACGCATGTATTTTACAGTCTGGACGTCGTTTAGCAGTCTCGTTTGCACAGGAGTCTTCAGTATACTGAAATACGCAACTTTGGTTTTTGGGCATATCGCGCGAGCGGGTCGCGCGAGCGCGACTTTTGGTACCTCGCGCGCGCGGATCGCGCGAGCGAGTTATTGGGGGTCTCGCGCGAGCGGATCGCGCGAGCGACTATCTGATTTTCGCGCCCGCGGACCGCGCGCGCGACATTGGTTTTTCAGCTTCTTTCTTTCTGACTTTTCACCCTGTTTATCCTGGTTTAGCTGATTTCTTCCAAAACCTGTCAGAAACTGGAAAACGAAGTAAAAATATACAAAAACAAGATAAAAAGGCACTAACAAATGCACGTTAAAGCGTATAATTAGGATTAGTTCTCTCCCGATCAACAGGCTTTGCGACGCCGATCGACGACCGTTCGTCCGTCAGATTTTTTCCAGATTTTAGATTTGAACTCGTGAATGTAAGATCTACGTTTTGATACTACTTAGGCCGTGTTTGGCCAATTTTGTAAAAATCTTAATTCTAGACTTTTGGGAAAAACAGGTATAAATTTGTAGGAATTTTCTCAAATTTGAAATCCGACGATTAATTGACCTCCTAGTCGATCCTTCAAAGTTTGGGGGAAATCGCACGAGGTATGAAGTTCTAACTTGTGAAATATAGAGAAATACATGTTTTATATTTCGACGACGAAATTGAGATCCGGGCAAAATCCATGTGTTAATTGTAGGCCCGTTAATTATGCACGCGCTAAATTGTTAAAAGCATGTCTAAATTTACGCGAGCACGTTGAGTTGTCTATGTGGGTCAAAGGGGAGTTTTATACAAATTCATGCCGGAGTAAGCTTCTCGTTGTTTGAGAATTTTAGTAGCGACGGCTACTGTGCATGGTTGTAGGCTTGGACTTGCCATGGCACTTGTGGGGATGTAATGGTTGTAGGCTTGTACTTGCCATTGGCATCGCGGTTTAAGGCTTTGACTTGCCGCTACCGGATGAATGCGTATTTTTCTCCCTAGAGACTATTGATATGATTTACGAGATTAAAGCATGTTTTGTCATATATTGCATATGTTAGACTTGTACGCTCAGCATATAGCTGAGCAGTGGAGATGTACTCCATTGCAGGTAAGAAGAAAGACAAGAAGAAGCGTCATGAGTGAGGCTGTTAAAGAACACCGGGGAAATCACTTGTTTATAATTTTGTTTCTAGTTCCTAAACTGGTATCAAGGAATTGGGTTATGTAATACGTTGTAATAGATCTTTGGATTAGTTCCGTAGTATGGTAATCCTGTATTTGAACGTCTGTGGTTATGTTTTAAATGTTGTAATTCAGTTATGGTTGTGATTGTTGTTAGTGTGGAGAAGCATGAGTTGTTAATTTTCACAACAGGGCTGCCCAGCAGGGGAGCAATCGACTGGACCCTATGTCAATTGACTGGATCTCGTGTGATTGAGACACTGAAAGTGAATAGTAAGAGAAGCAGTCGACTGGACCTTTTATCAGTCGACTGAACACTGTTGATTTTTGGCTACTGCTTTTATATATGGCAAAACCAGTCGACTGTACCATCAATCAGTCGACTGGACCTCTTTTTGAAATGTTAAATTTTAGTTCTGCATAACACAGTCGACTGGGTTCCCTGATCAGTCGACTGGACCTCTGTTGATAATTTTGGGGTTTTGGATTATGCTAGGAACAGTCGACTGGACCCTAGGCACAGTCAACTGAACCTATGTTTTCAAAAAACAGTTTTCTTTTGAAAGGTTTCGATTGGCCAAAACTTTTTACAACTCTGATTTTAATGGATTTTAATAGTGTCTTCCGCTGCTATTGACTTTAATGGAACTAGATAAGCCTTAATGGCGTGCCACGTGTCCTATTTCCACGCGTAGTGGGATGGGTCGTGACACATAATTCATATATGTGACCATTAAACTACCGATCCAATGATTTATTCAGACCTGAAGACCTTCCCCTGGCCGCGTGATCACTTCTATTCCTTGGGCTTCCGTTTTCAATGGATTCTTCTCCTTCAGCAACCTTATTAGTCCCAATAATGAATCATCTTCCCAGGTATTCATTGATCACCACATATCACTTAAACACATAAGCACATAAACATGGCAACTTTTACACGATTGACATGAAATTTCCAATATAGCATGTTCATGGCTCCTAAGCATGAATTTATCAATTCTACTCATATTGAAGCATTTAACAAGTTAAACCACAATCAATTTCTTAGTTAGAAAACTCTCCTTATACGATTTCTATCCAATTAAGCTTAGAAATGTTGAAGTCCTTAACAATTCTTGCCCAATCCCACTCCGGAGTAAATCCTATATGTTTTCGGCAATCGCGTGCCACCGATTAGAATGAGCTACCAAAATTCGACGATTAAAATACGAATAAAAGTTTAGAAATGACCATCTCACCTCTACAAGTCTGAATATGGCTTCGGTTCGCGAATTGGACGACAAACGTCGAATTTACGACGTCGGAGTCTCGCGTCTTCTCTTCTCCCACCGTCTCTCTTTCTTTCTTCTCTAATTTCTATAAATGAGACTAAAGTCATACCTTATGGCACCTAGCAAACACATGCAAATGTGTTGGCAAGGTTTTTACCCTTTTTTTTTCCTATTTATGCCCCTAAAATTTATAAGTTCTTATTATGAAATCCCCCAAACATTCCATTAACTACCCAATTATCTAAATGGGTGTTTGTCTAAGTTCTGTATGGGTCCTACACATGGTCCCAAATATTTTATGAAGTTACTATCACCTTACTAATTATGAATCCTTTTTCATTTATACCCTTATGTGGGTACTGTAGACACCCCAATTTGACCGAATTATTAAACTCAGGGGGATTTACCTCTGGAGATCAATGATAAATATGTCTCGACGGAATCAAGACTCTTACAGGCAATCTGACTCTCTTCCTAGAAGAATCTCGGTTCAAAATCACCCTTTTCAGCCAAAAGACCAAAATTCTCATCTACCCGTCACCTTGTAGACTATGAGTTTTGAACACGTATAGGAACACGGCAATGTTCTCGGAGCATCTTAAAACCATTTTCAAAAGGAGAGGAATTCAGCATGAACCCCGAAAGAAAAAGTCAACAGTTGACCCAGTGAAAAGTCAACAGGTCAAAAGGGAGTCAATCGTAAAATTTTCGAATTTCAAGATGAAAAGTCCCGGTAATTGTTCATTGGGTCTCCCTTATACTAGAAATGATTTTTTAGAATTTTTAAATGAAAGGAATCATGGTGAAATTGAAAGGCTTTTAAGAAGAATCGTGCAGAAAATCGATATTTTGCCTTCGGAGGGAGAGTTGACTTTTTTTCCTTAAGGAATTTGATTTTTTAGATATTTTTATTGAATCCAAATGGGGGGTATTTCCTTAATTATATTTCATGTCTTAAGTAAATACATAAATTATATGTATTTACTTAAATGACATGAAATGAAATTAAGGTACTGAATTGCTGTGAATAGTGCTGAACTGCTGTGCAGCGGCACTCAAAGTGCCCGAACGGCAGTCAGTGAATGCCGCTGCGGCACTCATTGAGTGCCGTTCGGTATTCAGCGAGTGCCGCGCGGTACTCAGCGAGTGCCGTTCCATCTTCATTGAGTGCCGGCCTGGGCTGGTTTGCATTTTTAAGCCAAAAATCTTTTTCAATCTTTGATCAAATGAATGCACCAAACGATGCCCTTTTTTGTGTACGTGTTTACTACACCTAGGTCATGCAAACCATGCCCCCACCATCCCTAATTGACCTATCTACCCTTATCTTAGCCCCTAAGATAATGCAAGTCTATAAAAACCCTATTTTCTCTCATTTTGAGAGATTGGAGACTTGAATCTAGAGAGACAGACTTGAATCTAGAGGAATGAGACTTGAATCTTCAAGGGAGAAGCTGAATTTTGAAGATTAAGTTTGTTCTTAGAGAAATATAGAGAGAGAAACCCAAAAACCCCATAGAAATCCTACCCAATTCACCCAATTCCTCAATTCTCCATTGAAGAATCTCGAAGCTTCAAGGAAGAAGAAGAAGAGCATTGCTTGTAAGGCTTGGATCTCTCCAAATCAATCAAATCCTGAGAAGATCTAGAAGTTAAATCCTTATTCCTATACTTGTTCTACATAATTCAATCACAAATTCATAGATCTAGGATTTTTACACATTTTCAAAACCTCTCTTCCTACCCCATTTCATCACACACCACTTAGAGCTTGTGATTGAATTTCATAATGTTTCACTAATTTGGATCCAAAATAGAGCTTTGGATTTATGAATAAAAGAGTTTTGACTTGAAATTTTCAAATAACCTTTGATTTCTTTACTTTGGTTTATATTCTTCTCAAGAGATCTATGAGATCTTCAATATCTCATTAGATTTCTTTGAGATTGATCCTCTAGTTCCCTATGATCCTATGATTTTTATGGGGATTAAAGTGTGCCATGATCATCTCTACATGTAGTTGGTTGAATTCAAGTCTTAATTCATGACTTGGGTCTCCCTATTAGGAATCTTATGGAATCCACACTATATTCCATAGAGATTTGAGTAAATTTAGGTCTCATTGAGTCTCCAAGGATCATCATTTTGAGAGGAGAATAGTATATCATAGTTCTAAATTCCTCAAGGATCATATGTTTGAGAGAGGATTTAGATGTAAGTTTTCATAGTTTGTTTTTTTGGAATCTAGAGAACTTGAACATTCAAGAGTTCATAAGATTGAGTAAGACCTTAGGATTCTCATGTTATGAGATCTATGATAGGAATCCATTAAGGCTAAATTTATGAATCTCTTCATGCTTCATTATTTACTCCATTGATCATAATCATACTTGATCCTAGTTCTCTCTAGGATCATGGATCAAGCTTGATTTGAACTATGAACATTAATCTAACAAAAGTGCAGTGAATCCATAAACCAATTGTGATCAAAGATTTTCTATAGGATCATGGTTCATTGGAATTGGATGAGACCAATTGGAGGATGTTCATAACCCATTTAAGTACCTCTGTAATTTTTGTTTTTGTGAAATTCCATGTCTAAGATGGTTTGGTCTTATGATTTCAAAACATGCAACTCTCTGTCCAAAATTTCAGAACAGTAAGTCTGTTTTGAAATTAATAAATCAGAACCTTAATAGAGTTTCCCGGGTCTCTAATAATTTTTTCTAAGTACCTTAATGTGTTACGAAGTTACCCTAAAAGGATCTAAGTGTTTCTCATTTTTTTACTATTTTTAGAAAATCGTACAAGATCTCTGGACAGAGAATTGCAGATTCCTGAGTGATGTCTAGTGTTTTCTATATTACCAGAGATCTAACCGTTCAAACCTTGATTTTCTTTTTGGGTTAGAAATTAGACTCACAGAGGCATATCACATCCAAAAATCATTAAGATCCAACCGTTGAAAGTATGATTTTTCTACCTTTTAAAATCTGGTCTGCTCTCTGTAATTTTGGAAAAACAGTCACTGTTTTGTCTAATCTCATTGATTTTAACTTAAATGGTTCCCTAATGTCTTGGGACCCAAATCATGTTTTGAATAATGATAATTTAGCTTAAATCCAGAGGCTAAGTGATCCAAATTAGTGAATAAATTCACATTTCATTCTTGTTCATGATCATTCATTCATTTATGTACATTGATACTTATGATTAGGACTAGTTATTGGATAAAGTTGGACTTAGTTGAACCAAATTGAACATAACCATGGATTCCTTATGATCATGTTGGGATTATAGCACCCCTATATAGACATCGCATTGGCTCTTAGTTGAGACTTGTGCATCTATAGAGATGCTATAACTCCAACTAATCGAAAGGAATTCATAGTTTTATCAATTCTTCCTATAATTGATAGATCTAAGCTAGAGATTTAGGATTGATTATTCGATGCCATATTATTGTGTGAAGCATGTGGACTAACTCTTTGTTTTGTAGCGCATTTGAGGTACAATTTCTCAATCCTTCTCTAGTTTGTTCTATTCTTTGATTTTATTGATTTTCGACTCCATGCGCGACACCTTAGCTTAGGTCTTGCCTTATGTGTATACGTGATTAGAGACATTTTTCTTAGGATTTCTATTCTTTGTATGCATTGCACGTTTCCCATTCGGGGCTGGATCCCGGGTAAGTTCTCTAGTTCCCTACTTGCACATCATTTTGCTTGCTACTTGAATTATGTGAATTATGAATGATATTTTATCGTTAGCAATCTTACACCCTTTTCAATATGCTTTTGTAATGTATATGTATATATGTATTAGTTGAGGGCACACTTAGGTTGTTAATTCGATTAAAAATGATGTTGAGTAGAGGCCTATCATGAGATAGGATGAGAGGGGGTGTTTTAGTCTGTCGGGCTCCTTCCCCTCTCATTCCATAATCCCCGGACCCAGATTATCTTTGGTTTCGCAAAAGATCGGTTGCTTTTAAAAAATGGTTTCTTAATTTTCCTAAAAAAAATTAAGTGACGACTCTTTGAATTTGAAATTTGAAAGTTGTTTTAAAAGTTTTAAAAGTGGGCCCAAATGCCGGCATCCACAGGTACCCAAACCGGTACCGGAAGCTAACACATATAACATCATAATATGTAAGCAACTTTAAACAAGTATTCATTTAATCATATAAATGCATTTAACATGTAAAAATGTAAATTATATTATCTGGGCCCTTCACTGGGTCTCACTTCATTACCTGTCCCTACCCACTGGGGACTTTTAACTATGTTCCTTACTGAATAATTTTCCACGGGTAAGTCCATATCCTCTCCTTAATCCACCATATATACTAAGTAATATTAATTAATGCATATTATGATATAATTAAACCTTTTTTTTCGAGTACGGGTGTTACATTTCTCCCCCCCTTTTAACAAGTTTGTCCCCAAACTTTTCTCGTCTCATAGTACCAGATGTACATAAACATTTTTTCTCGTACTTTTCAGCCATTTATGTGTAACCACTCGATTCAAATCCGCCTTCTGACCCTATATCGCAAAATATAAGTCACGTCAAGTACATTGATTGATTCTGACTATAATCTCAACGGACAAACAATCGGTTCTCTTTCCCCCAGTATTTCAAATGGTCTCAATCATTCTTGGAATTAACTCACTTACCTGGAAAAACAAAATATTTTACAACTAATCATTACCTTGTAGTAAGACATTCTACCCTGGTTCAGTTCATTTTATTGCCTCTTGCAAGATTTAGAACTTTTGTACAATTCAGATATTACATTTCAATGACAGGCTTCCTTTTTCATATAATTTCACAATTCATTTTCACGTATAACTCGATTAACTTCAGTGAATTTGCAGTTCGTAATCGATAACAATCATCCTACCTGGTTAACCTATCTCCAATCATTCATATGCCATACCTTATCTTGTCAACTTAGTAATCCTACCATGAAATTCATTATAAGCGATAAACACCCATTCTCATTTAATCATCAACATCAACTATAGTAACCCTGCAAATCTTCAATGATTCTGCCTTTATTACAAGTTTACGTCACATCTCAAAGAATGTCTTACGATTTCCCCATCTAAATGCAATCTCCTCAACATCATAACTTCAACTTTGAACTAGTAGTACTTAGACTTCAAATCAATCTTCAAAGACTGATGTCCCCTATAATTGATTAACACGTCATCTCATATAATAAAGTGTGATTAGTATTATAAAATACCCAATCGCTAGCATACCACATTTTACAATCTTGTCAAAATTTTAATATTCCTTCTAAAACACATTCCATAAGCGATCTTCATTCAAATCACATACTTAGCTTCTAGATTTCAACACATTCTGCTGTAAAGTGGAGTCCGATCTCTTTCCTTTTTGTAATTTATCCCAAATTTCCTTCTTATTAAAACAAACGGAACCCAAAAAGGCCTTTAAGTCAACCCTCTCTGATCCATTGCAATAATGTCAATTGAACTTAAGTCACTATTTTCGTTTTTTTTTTTTTTTTTTTGTTCAAAATAAGTTCAATTTCTAACAAATCTAAGTCTCCACACAATTATTCTCAAATGATCAATACACGGATATAATACTTCTCCCAATCTCCACTTCAAGTATTAACAACTATACTGACCTTGCCCAATTAGTATTGGATTTTTTTTCATATCGAGGCCAATCATAAATTCCAACTATCTTCTTGATTGTACCTTTGATGTTTATAATGCAAACAAATATTTGAATCTTACAATCCACATAATCCTTTCTTATTGGAATAATACCGCTGAACATTCAATGAAAATAATACTATCAAATTTCAATTCTTATGTCTGATAATTTGTCTCATGTAGTTCTACCCTTTTATAAAGTATAAACAATTCTTGTACCAACACACAATCCAATCCCAATACTAGATTTCACCGCAATCGACAAATCCCTGATGCTTGTATAGATTTCACACATGTTTCTATTCAAAATAATTGAAGCTGTAATACAAACATAGTTACTACCAACCCACTATCGATAACAATTTCTGGTACTCATCAGAGTAGTTAGTATACCCATATAATTATGAATTTAGGTCGTTGGCTCAATTTTTACCATTTCCTTCACATCTCAAGTTCATTCAAAAGAAATATTAAATCTGATTAATGGCATCATTAAGGATATCATCATAAATACTTAGTATGACCATGAAGGGCACCCAATGACGTCTTCCCAACACCTTTGTTCTAATATTTCATTAATAACACCCAAATCTAAGGTTATATAAAGGAATGCTTGAATCTCTGGAATTAATCAACAAATCATTTATTTGTAGTTTGAATACTTGTTCTTGTCTGTAGCTTCATTCAACCTCAGTCATTACCACTGATTCCGATTACCCGGTCTCTTTATTTTGCAACAACACTAATAATCTCTATCGAAGCACGTTCAAATGAACAAATTCCCTATCAAACAATTTTCACAAGCTGTAATTCGAATTCCAATTCCTTTAACCCCTACAAATTCATTCAGTACAGTGCCCCAGATATCAGTTATAATTCCATCACTTCATCGATTTTAACTCTATTGTCTTCTTTTAATCAAACTAACTCAACGGGTCTGATGATAGTTAGAAAATTCATTTACCACCCAAACATTTACAAGTTCAAGTTAGTGCCTTTCCATATTCCAAGCTGACAAATTCTAACTGTTATCATAATATGGAAAGATGATATCATACTAACTCCCTTGAGACTAACCCTTGCTTAATTCAATACGTTACCGATACCTAATCAACTGCATCATACTTATTCGATAGCCATTTCATATCCAATAGTTTATCAAATTAACAACACTACACCCACTGTATCCATCCCTGTATTACCCTTATTTCACTTACCTCTGGTATACTGGAGGCAATCAAAGAAATCCCAATTAATTATTAATACTCAAATCCCAAGTCTAATGATTTCCCCAATGATATCTCTGATTACCCAACAACTACTACGATATAATAAACTTGTGACATTATTTATATAAAGTATAAATAAATTATAATTTTTACCTGTCACTTGAAGTACATGGAGGCTCAAACATAAGTTAGGAGCGTCTATCTTCTTATTGTTCTTTCCCTTTTAGCGGTCGATCAAATCCTGAAGTGGTCATAGGTATCGAAGAACTTGGATCTTCCTATCGTCTATTAGGACAGTTGTGTGCTCGATGGCCCAATTGACCACATTTATAACACTTACCCTTAAACTTTGCACTCACTCTTGGACAATTCTTTACGATATGCCTGACCCATCTACAAGCATAACATACCATAATTTTGCGGCATACACCCCAATGTTGCTTATTACACATTGAACAACGTGGCTTTCTCTCCCTTGGAATACTACTTGTTGATGAACTTCCTACATTTGCTCTTTTATACTTACCCTGACTTACACTTGTATTTTCTCCTGATCTCTCACCTTTTTTATGTTGTCGAGACTCTATTGGAAATTCCTCTGCATTGATTGTTCCGTTCTTACCTCAAGATTTGGGTTTTCAGGTTCTTCTTCTACCGATGATATTCTAATTTCCACCGCCCTTACTATTATTTCAATAACTCGTTCTACTCGGTCCACTCTAGACAGTGATGTTTGTCCTTTTCCCGAATCCATTACTAGCAGACAATTAAGCCTGGCATCCACAAGATCATTCCCATGCATGTTACTATAAAAAAATATGCTATGCATGTTAAGCAACTTTTTAGGCATGCTAAATGAACGTGTATGCATGTTCGTACAGTTACGTGTCGTTGTGTGCACGTTACGTGTCGTATATGTCACTCATCTCAAAAGCTCTAGCTATTACTCTGATACCAAAAATTCTCACACCCCAACCAGCCTTAGCAGATTAGGACATGTGTAACAAGACTATACGCACCCCAAACTACACTAAATAGCAAAGAAAACATGAAATAAACGTCATTAAAGAACTTTGTTGTGATAAAACAGATCCAAGGGCAAAATAGTCTTTAAGAAAAGATAGTAAAATTTATACCAAAAGATATATCTTTGAGTCCCGGTTCCAACGAAAAAAACGTTGCATGAATCCAAGTTTTCTAGAAAGAGTTATGCACGTTTTCGTAAAAGTCGACGTGCAGTGAAATACCTAGGCAGATCGATCCGCCCTTTGTACCCGCATCGATCTGACTTACTGATTTCTGACAGAATGTCCTCCAAAAATTCTGGATCAATCTTCCCTTTAACCCAGATTGATCCGGGTCTGCAGAACACATTTCTGTTGCTAAAAACCCCATTTTTACAAGTTTAAAACATACCAAACTCAAATCAAACTTCTTAGAACTTAGAAAAACATCTCAAAACCATTTCCAATCACACTTAAACATTTCCAAGACATATCTAAGTGTGCCCAAACATCACCCAAACACAAAACTCCATTTAATCCACAATTGGATCATATTAAACCATTAAAACCTCAAATGTTACCAAACTTGCACAAACATAGATAACTTGTTGAAAAGGGATTTATAAACTTTACAAATAACTTGATTTCAACCAAAACTCATTCAAAACATATACACAACCTATTTTGAGTCAAAACAACCCATAACACTCATCATTTGCTCAAAACCACATAGCTATGAGAATTTTTACCCAAAACATTTCCAAAACTTTGCATATCATTTGGTTATAACCAAGACTCTTCCAAAACACTTGCGACACCAGTCCGGACTTGTCAGAAAGGCCCATTGTAGACACCCCATTTTGTCGGCTAACAGATTTAGGAGGCCACAAGCATGTCAAACCTCGATGATTAGAAAGATCGAATTTTCAGAAATTGCCTCTAACTCTCAAGAAATCAAAGAAATGACCAAAATACCCTAAAAGCTCAAAACTCTCCGGATTGGCCCAGAATCTCAGAAATCATTCGATGTTGTTCAAAACAAAAAAAAAAGGTATTTTAAAAGATGAATATTTAAAATCGTAAGCTCCCAGAGACCCACGGAAGTCCCGGAAGTTCCCAGAAAGTCTCCGTTGACCGGTTTGACCAAAGTTTGACCAAGGTTTGACCAAAATCATCCGAATTCGCCCAAAAGTTTTGAGATCATCCTAGATCATGTGAAAAGTCTTAAAATATGTTTTAAAAGAAAATCGGACGGAAACATCAGTCTTTGGAGGCTTCCTGAACTTCCCGAAATTTCTTGGAAGTGCACTGTTTGACTGATTTGAGTGCAAGTTTGACTAAAAATCAAAGTCTCCTTTTCGAAGTTGAAATATTTTTATCAAATACTAGAGGTCAATAGCTTTTCAACGGTATATCGCACATAATTTCTGGATCTAAAACGAATTTGTTATGAATTTTTTAAGGTGAAAAATGCGATCAATTCGGGTTTTATCGCGAATACCGCAAAACTTTCCCAAGTGACCCAACTCCAAACTATTTTTTATGGAAATTAGACCTCAATACCTTTCCAACGGTATATCACATTCTCAATTTGGATTTTGTATGAATTCTCTGTGAATTTCGGACAAAATAGGGCCGTTTCGCGAATTTTGGGAGTTCCGGGGGCCAAAATGCAATTTCTGGTCAGCGGGGGGGGGGGGGGGGGGGGGTTGACTGTCGTGGCGGCAGTGGCCAAGTGCCGCAGCGGCACTCTGAGTGATTTTTTTATTTTTTTTGGCGGCACTCTGAGTGATTTTTTTGGGTTTTAATTCAAATTTCCAACAAATAAAACGACATATTTTTTATAATCTAAAGATTTTGGACCAATTAGAGACTTTTTAAAACCCAAAATACCTCCCCAAGTTGGCCTATAAAGGAGACCCATTTGCATCCATTTGGGGAAGAGCTTGGAAGCCATTAGAGAGAGATATAGAGAGTTAGGAAGAAATAGAGAGAGAGAAATAAAGATTTTCTTTTTCAACTCCAAGCCAAATGTGAGTTTTTATTTAGTTTTCTCAAAACTAAACTAGTATTTACAAGATTTCAATTCATTTTCTTCATCTTCTTTGAGTTTCCAATGAGTTAGAGAGCAATCTACACCCACACACACACATATATGAGAGGTTGAATGCTTGTGGTTCCACCATTGAATATCATCTATTGATTGTTTATTTTCTTGCTTATATACAATGTTCATCTCCTCTTTCCTCATTTCTTTTTTATTTTCTTTATTTTACTTATAGTTCATCATCATCTAAAGGATGGCATGAAGTTTGAGGTGAGTGAATCCTTATGGATAGTAGCTCTTGACCTCAAAAACATGTTTAATAGATGATGATTATAACTTCAATACCTCCAAGGTATCCTTGAAGTTATATTCAAAATAAAAATGAATCTCTCCAATAATATTGGGAGTTCTTGATGATTTGATGTTGATATTCCAAGAGGTCATAATCTCTATTTGATGTTGAAAATATACTTTCAAAACCTCTATTTCAAAACCCCTCTTTAACCCCCTCATTTTGATCTCAAGAAAGAAAAATCTAGTTTTTCCCAAAATCTTCAAAATAGTGAGTCAAAACAGTGAGTGATCCGAGTTCAAAGATTTCTGTAGAACTCAACACTCAATGTATGGATACAAGACTACTTGGAAAGTCTTCCTAACTCATTAGAGAACACCTAGGAATTTTGGTTTGACTTGAAAATACTTGGAAGGGTTCCATTTTGGCCCAAACATTCACTCCAGATATTCTGCCTTTACTGTCACAACAGCTTGGTTGACTTTCAACTTGTTTTACAGAAAACTTTTCCAAAAGGAGTGATCCTAACTTATTTTTTCCTTGAACTTCAATGTTTTAGGGAACTTTATGTATAAAATGAGCCTCTAGATCTTTTGTTTTCATTTTCTAAGATTTTTCAGCATTTTAGATGACAGTACGAACTCTGTTTCTGAGTAACCTCTATTTTTCATATAATATCTCTCAATCTATAATCGTTATTAAAGATTGACTTTTTGGGTTGTGTTCTAGACACAATAAGGAAGATCTCCATAAAAAATCATGCATTGAAAACATTCCTAACCCCTCTTTTTTAATTTTTAAAAGATCATGTTAGCATGCTTTTACTTCCATCCTTTGATTTGATGCTTACATGCACTCCAAATTAGCTCATGTCTTAGGAAGTAGTTCATACTACATTTGTACATATCCCATGATGATTTCCTTCATTAATTCATACACATTCTAGACTTCTAAGTCATTCTAGGAATCCATGAACACAAAACACACTACAACCTTGGAACATTTTAGATACATACATTGCATCCATGCAAAGATTTGGGGCTCTTGTGACTCCTAATCTAAGAAGATTATAAGGAATAAATTTGATCACACGTTCATGCTTCCCCCACGATCTAATCTTCCTTTCTCATCTATCCCGGGGATTGAGAGGTCTTCTTTTCTCAAAGATTAACATGCATCATACTAGCTTGCTAAGCATATTTTGATTTCTTTATTTATTTGTTTCAAGAACAATTCATGTCCCCTTAGATTAGGAAAACTTGATTACTTCATATATGATTAGACGATTTTCCTAGGTTTGTACGTGTGATCTTTCACTTTTGCATTGCATGATATTCGGCTAAGATCTTATGAACGATATCTTATCTTTTGATCTTCCATTTCAAAATTCTTGTGTGATGTTCGAACCATACATAGTATAAGATGATTATTTGGATGCTAATTGAGGCCCGTCGAAAGACGGGGCGAGTTGAGGGTGTTTTAGTCGTGACAAAGGCTCCTTCCTCTCTCGGACCAAAACCCCGAACCAAGTTCTTTGGTTATGAAGGGCCGGTGCCCTTTATCCGTTTGGGTGAGTTAAATTAGGTTTCTTGGTTCCTTAAAGACCAAGTGGCGACTCTGTATCTGTTTTCAATAGACCTTTTTCTTTTCCTTTCAAAACGATTTCAAAACAAACAAGCAGTGGAATTCCGCGTGTCCACACCCATCCTTATCAACATACACAAACCGTAATTTTAACTTAAGGAAAGACATAAAATTCATAATTGAACTCCATACTCCTACATACTTATATTACAACATGAGGTCTAGAAATTCCAAAATAACTAGTTACTTGCTGAAACAAGATCATAACCCATCAAACAAGCTCTAAATCTCCCCTATTCCCACGAACACGTTATTTTCTCTCCGAGTATCGCTCCGAACCTGCGGTGGTTGTTATTTACCACAACAGAAAAGGAAAACAGTTTTATTAAGCATTACACTTAGTGAGCAATCTAAACATGATTGAATGTTTAACATGTAAAATGCTACAATTTAACACATAATTCATATACGTGACCACTGAACTACCAATCCGATGATTCATTTAGACCCGAAGACCTTCCCCTGGCCACGTGGTCACTTCTATTCCTTGGACTTCTGTTTTCAACAATTTATTCTCATTCACCAAACTTATTACTCCTAATAATGAATCATCTTCCTAGGTATTCATTGATCACCATATAATCACATAAACTCATAAGCACATAAGCATGACAACTTTTACACGATTGACATGAAATTTCCAATATAGCATGTTCATGGCTCCTAAGCATGAATTTGGCCATTCTACTCATATTGAAGCATTTAACAAGTTAAACCACAATCAATTTCTTAGTTAGAAAACTCACCTTATACAATTTCTACCTAAATAAGCTTAGAAAAGTTGAAGTCCTTAACAATTCTTGCCCAAATCCCACTCCGGAGTAAATCCTACAAGTTTTCGACAATCGCGTGTCACCGATTAGAATGATCTACCAAAATTCGATGATTCAAACGTAAATAAAGGTATAGAAACGGCCGTCTCACCTCCACGTGTTCGAATATGGCTTGGTTTGCGAATTGGATGACAAACGACGAATTTACGACGTCGGAGTCTCGAATCTTCTCTTCTCCTGCCATCTCTCTTTCTCTCCTCTCTAATTTATGTAAATGAGACTAAACTCATACCTTATGACACCTAGCAAAACACATGCAAATGTGTTGGAAAGGTTTTTACCCTTTTTTTCCATTTATACCCCTGGAAATTATTAAGTTCTTATTATAAAATTCCCCAAACATTCCATTAACTACCCAATTATCTAAATGGTTGTTTGTCTAAGTTCCGTATGAGTCACACACATGGTCCCAAATATTTTATGAAGTTGCTATCGCCTTACTAATTATGAATCATTTTTCATTTATACAGTTATATGGGTACCCAAACCGGGACCGAAAGCTAACACATATAACATCATAATATGTAAGTAACTCTAAACAAGTATTCATTTAATTATATAAATGCATTTAATATGTAAAAATGCAAATTATATTATCTGGGCCCTTCACTGGGTCTCACTTCATTACCTGTCCCTCCCCTCTGAGGACTTTCAACTGTGTTCCTTACTGAACAATTTTCCACGGGTGAGTCCATAACCTCTCCTTAATCTACCATATACATTAAGTAATATTAATTAACGTATATTACGAGATAATTAAACTTTTTTTTTCGGATACAGTTGTTACATTAGTAAAATTGAAATATATTGAATTTGCAATTCTCAAAACAATGTTTTAAATAGTGAAATAACTGCATTCATTGAATTTTTTTAGTAGTACTTTTCTACTTAAATGTTTCAGTAGGTTTTTGGCGGATGTTTCAGTAAAGCGATATGTTATCAAAATCACTGGGAAAAAAAAAAAAGAGTCCTGAAACTTTTCGTTTGCACACTTCATTAGGTTATATATCAAATACTCCCTTAGTCTTTTTGATGAAGAATCTTCCAATCGAAAGGTACTTTGGATGTTTTGCATATGCCTTGAAAAGGAGATTTGAACTTACAACCTCGATGCATTAACTCAGAAGTCATTCCAATCGACCTAACTCTTGAGGTATATAAACAAACTAGCTAGAAATTGCCCATGCCAATTGACGCCACTCAAAAGCCAAAAAGGTGCTTAAACTTTTTCTTTTTTTTTTTGATGGCGCTTAAACTTAAATTAATCATATTTTATAACAACAAATATATAAATGTTAGTATTTATTTGCATATTTACTTTAGAGAGAAAGGGTTATAGAGATAGGGAGGGAAATATGAAGGTGTAAAAATTTTCAAAATTTAAATTTAAAATGACACACATCAAGTATCTAAAATGTCATAGTCTTCAAACCTTTCCTCTTATATTACCTGGATAAATTTATATTTTGATATTGAAGTCATATTATTTTGACAATTAAACATGGGTTAAAATTAACATTGCATTGGGTCCGTTCATGGATTAGTGGGTAGGCCAATTGAGAGGCTTCCCTAGCAAGTTTGTGTTCATTTTTCCACCAACCAACAGAATCAACTTATTGTTTTGGAATTTGGAATTACTTTTTTTGATACTTCAAACTAGACAGCATTTTTCTTTGAATCTCTCTTTATTTCCTTTCACTTGTTTGAATTTTTTTTTTTTTTTTTTTACTGAAAAAATCTAATAATGTTCCATTGTGGGTGAGCAAAGATTGAGCTTTGAAAAGATTTAAGTCCATGATACATTAAGTTGTTAAAATACTCCATCCATATGATTTGGATTATATATTAATAATTACACATTAACAAAGGTTTTGTGCTACTTTAATTTAATTGATTTTAATAATTACAAATTAACCAATCTTCAGTTGTTTATTATAGCTAAGTTTTGTGATCCTAATAAAAAAACAAGTTTTAAGTCAACATTCTTCGTTTGCGTGGCTGCATGGGAATAATGAATTTTCTATTTTTAATTAATTAATTTATATAAATAAATAAATATATATATATATATTTTCCTTCTAGCAAAGTGCAAAATGATCATACATGATCCAATCTGAATCCTAAACTCGTTTTTCTATTATTCCTGCCGATTCATGTATGGGAAACTTTAATTGTATTAACCAAAGAAAAAAAAAGCCACCTCCTTATCATCAATGCCAGTGAGATTCCTAATATGCCCTTCTAAATATAGGAAAAGACAAATATTTACAAAGGGCACAATAGCCTTTTGGATTATTTTATTCAGAGTAGATACATATCATAAGATAATTGGGAGAGGGCTGCGTCCATGTGAGGACCCCTTATGTTTATATACACACATAATATGGTTCCCAAATTGAACAATGTTATGCTTCTCAGGAATCCCAAATAGCTTAATAGTTGTATCACATATTGTGACGATATTCGATGGGGTATTATTTGTCCTTGCATGTAATACAATTGATCACTAGGGGTGTTCATGGTCGATTTTCGGTTGATTTTTTTTTTTTTTTTGGGTCACATGAAAAAACCAACCAATAGACTCGGTTCGATCGGGTTTTTCGGGGTGTTTCAATCAATCGGTTCGGTTTTATTCTTGCACTATACGTTTGAAAACCAACCAATGAGCTCGACTTGCTCAGTTCGGACGGTCGGTCGATTTCCGAGTTGGTTTTTAATGAACACCCCTGCAATTGACAAAGCATTTGGAAATTAAATGTGCTATTCAAATTTGGGAGTTGGTTTCCAAATACTTTAGAGAAGTGCTACACCCACTCCTCCAACCACACCCACTGTTTTAAATGTATGTACCTAATGTTGTTTGAATTTTTTGCACTTTTTTATGCACCACTTACACAACACATGGTACATACATTTAAAGCACTGGTATGATTTGAAATGCAATTAGAGGAGTGGGTGTAACATTATTAAACAAGAGACTTTAACAATTATATGATGTACTGTGACTAATCCTAATATCATTTAATATTGCATTTAATACCTCTCCCAAAATATTTCGACACCTCAAATTTGAAAACCATAACTTTCTTTTTTTAATTTATTCAGAGTGGATGCATATCAAAAGATAATCGAGATAGGTATGTTCCATATACGGGTGTAAGCAAACCAAACATATCGGCCAAACTCATCTGTTCGATTCGGTTCATGCAGTTTTCAAAAATTTTATACAGTATAAAAATTGAGTTGAAATTTTATACTAAATCGAACCGAATTAAAATCAATTAATTTTATTAAAATTGAACCGAATCGAACCATTTTCACCCCTAAATCCATGTGATCAGGACCACTTATATGTGTATACATACATACACAGAGACATATACATTGCTTAATCTATAATGTAGTACTATATAATTAGTGATGATTTCATTGATGTGGTCATTAAATAAACTTAGGAATTGGGGCAGCTGGCTAGGTGTTTGTAATCATATGCATGGTAGTGGAGTGCTTTATTTATTTATTTATTTATTTATTTTATTATTTGGTATACTAGTTTTATGTAGGGACAAAATAGTCCGGGTCTATATGAGGACAAAATAGTCAGGGTTCTGGGGAGTGGGCTAGAGTTCGATCCATGGTAACGCAAGCGTGACTTGACGTGCTTATTTATCAGAGTAGTGTTATATACACACTTTTTTTGATATATAGCTTTAAATGTATGTACTTTGTGCTATGTAAGTGTTGCACAGAAAAGTGTAAAAAATTCAAACAGCACAAAGTACATATATTTAAAGCATAGTATGTCAAAAAATGTATCAAAAAGTGTGTGTACCAAATATTTCCCTATTTACCAACTAGGCTAATGAAATCCTTAGGAGAGTAACTTATTTAAGGAACTCCTAATACAAAATTTACAATTCCAAACATTATTATTATTTTTTTTGTTTGGTTATCTTTTTAGCTTTCCCGTTCTCTCTTTCTTCTTTCGGCAAGTAAACCATCTAATTCCTTTTTAATTTCTGAAAGCGAAATTAAGGTTCTCCTATGCATATGACTATTATGACAAAATACATCCAAGAAACAAAACATTAAACATGCATTATTGAGAGAGAGAGAGAGAGAGATCAGCAGATCATTTGACTTTACACTTTACACTTGGAATTTTAATAATACCATGACCATTGCATTATTTTCCTAGTTTCTCAAATCTTGTCGCCAATATATGGTGGTTACGAAGCGATGTGACAGGATCATATTTAATTAATACAGTGAGCCTCTTTGAATTTTGATTAATTAAAAATTCAGAATAAGTTCCAAATTAGGTCGGATTTGTAAGTTCTAACACATGGTGATTTGAAATTTGTTAAAGATTGTCTAGATATACTGTAAATTTGGACTGAGAGGGTTCGGACATCGCAGACCTGAGATTCAGTTTGTCTATCTGTGATGCAATCCTACCAAATCTTAATCGCTCTATTTTTGAATTTCTCTTGATTTAACTTAACAAACGAAGTCAAATTATTAATTCTTTCAATAGTATTATTTTGCATCTTTTCTTACACGAAAATAAAATTATGTTGACTAGAGTTTAGTTTTTCTATTATAATAGTCCAGGGCAGAGCCATGATTTTTATTTAGGGGGAGTTGGAACTGGATGGACATACATACAATGGTAGTAGCCATCACCGTAAATTCCAGCACCTGCATTGTTAGGGACATGGTAGTTTGGACGGGGAATGTTCAGGCAATAAAGGTCGCCAGCTTACTAAAAGCTGAGTGAGAACTGACTAACACAGTCTCATAGCAATAACGCAAGTACCAGTTATGAACTATATATAATAGTGATATTAATAATATCTTATTCTCTTTATTCAGCCACATCATTAACTGATTCTCATCCTCTTCCCATTCTAAGACTGATTGTACCAATACCAACTGACTATCTCGAACTGTTTATGTCATCACGACATACCAGTGCTCTTGTTCACCGCTTTTAAGAACTCTTACTGTTCACCGCTTTTAAGAACTCTTGCGAGCACTAGCCATCGTTCTCATATAACGACTGGTCTACGGACGTACCCATACTCTTGTTCACTGCTTTTAAGAACTCTTACTCTTCACTGCTTTTAAGAACTCTTATTGTTCACCGTTTTTAAGAACGTTTGCGAGTACAATACCTACATAGCTCTGGTAAATATAACTATAGGCATGCCACATCTACTCTTGTTCACTGCTTTTAAGAAACTCTTACTGTTCACCGCTTGCGATCGAGTACTGTGCACCTATAATTCTCACGATCCTGATTAAATGCTTGTTACACACTTATCGGATTCAACCTGAGCGAATCATCAGCTTGACTCACATAATCTCAAAGATAACCAATAACCCACTGAATCAAACACCAGTTATTCAATGCTACCTACTGTTATTATCTCCAATCCTTATCTCGTTATCGCAGCATATTATTATTAATGTTCCGAACCTGACTGTGTTACTCACCATATATTATCTAAATCTCATTATCGTATCTCATTACCTCCGTAATCCATAATATCGCATAATAGGAACATGAAATAACGATTAAACAACTACGCATTATGAATTATAAACTTAAGGAACATATCCATGTTCTGCTAAGTTCGATTGATTAAAGTCATCTCAATCGCTTGAAGGAAAGTGATGTTCGATCGATCGAAGCATTCTCGATCGATTGAAATCAAGGTGGTCTCGATCGATTGAAGTCATTTTGATCGATTGAGAAACAGGGTTGTTCGATCGATTTAACGCAGTTCGATCGCTCGAACTTCGTCTTCTCCAAATTCTGCAGTAAACGTGTAGAATTTGGTAGGGTGTGTTTGGGTGATTATTACACCTTCAAAAACTTGTAAAACATCATAACTAAGCTACTGAGTGAGTTTGGGACTCACCAAAAGATCGTAAGGGCGCGTTTGGCACGCGTGATCTTTGAAGCTTTAATGGCCTCTCTCTCTCTCTCTCTCCTCTACTTTGTCTCTGTCTCTCTCTGTCTCCTCCTCTTTTCTTCTTCTTCTTTTCCTCCTGCTTCTGCTTTTCTCTCTCTCCCAAGCTGTGAGTATATAATATATAGGTATGTGTATATATATATATTAACACACAAGCACACACACTATCTCTAGCTCTCTCAAGTTCAACAAACCCTCACACACATAAACACAACCATTTATATAGAAGAGAAAGAGTGCAGATGGCAAGGTTTGTGGGAAACCTGAGAATTCAAATGATTACAAGTCTGATCGATCGAATGGAGTTCGATCACTCGAGATCAGTTCGACTAGGTTTGATTGATTGAAGAAATTTTGATCGATTAAAGTAGGGACTATGTCATAAATTCAGGTCGGTAGGGTTTCGATCGCTTGAACAAGGTTCGATCCCTTGAACTTTGAAAATACTCGATCGCTCGAACGAACTTCGATCGATCGAAGGTAGAATTTCAAATATGATCAAGGGAAATATATAGAATCTCTGTAAATTAAATAATTATTGAAAATACGGGGTATTACAGCTACCACTACCTGCCACCACCACACCACGATCACGACCAGTACCACTACGACCACCACAATCTCTCTCTCTCTCTCTCTCTCTCTCTCTCTCTCTCTCTATTCATATACAGATATGAGTACACATATATCTTATATATGTCCACCACTACCCCAACCTCTCTCTATCTCTTCTCTTTTCTAACCACCACCACTACGGGCCTCCTCCCTCATCCACCCCTGCCACTACAGAAAAAAAAAAAAGGAGTTGCAGGTTGGAGCAACCGTTTAAAAAGCAGGAGCAACTCACCAACGGAAAGAGTAGTGTTGCTCCTTACATTTGTTAAGTTGCTCCCGATACGTTTTGTGAGTTGTTCCTTCTGTTTGGATAATTGCTCCAAAAATCTACACTTTGTTCCCTCACCCCTACCCCAACCTCTCCATCTCTTCGTTCTCTTTGATCTTTTATCTCTCTCTCTCTCTCTCTCTCTCTCTCTCTCTCTCTCTCTCTCTCATAGCCACCACTACCACGGGCCACCTCGATCATCCACTATCGCCACTACAAAAAAAAATGGTATAGGTTTTTGGAGTTCCAAATTGAAGGAGCAGCTCACCAAACGTATTGGGATAAGCAACGTTATTCTTTCCATTTTGTGAGTTGCTCCTTACGTTTGGTGAGTTGCTCCTGCCGTTTGGACAGTTGCTCCAACTTGCAACCTTTTTTTTTTCTTCTTTTTTGCAAGGTATGGGTGGACGAGGGAGCAGGCTCGTAGTGGTGGTAAGAAGAAAGAGAGAGGAGATAGAGAGAGTTGGGGTGGTGGTGGCCATATATTAGATATATATACTCATGCATATATATATATAGAGAGAGAGAGAGTGAGAGAGAGTGAGAGAGAGAGGTTGTGGTGGTGGCTAGTGGTCGTGGTGTGGTGTGGTGTGGTGGCCAGCCATGGTGGTGGCAGTTGGTGGAGGTGGTGGTGAGGAAGAAGATGGGTGAGGAAGAAGATGGGGGGGGGGGGGGGGGGGGGGGGGTTAAATGTAATTTTTTTTATTTAAAAAAATACTAAAAAAAATGACTGCTTTTTAATAATCCCTATCGAATTTACATATACACACATAAATAATACACATTTTTTCCCTCCTTCGTATTGCATTGCTAATGGATGAGAGAGAAGGTTAGAAATTGGTTACCCATTTTGTCATGCCCTAGAACCAACAAGGTGGTCCCACGTCACGTGGCACACCATCAAGGCTTACCAACAATGATTAAAGTTTTCAAAATAACCTTAAATAAAAATTTTGCTCCCAAATAACCAACTTCTAAAAAGATTTTCAAAGGTTATATTAAACACGTGCCCAAACACGTCTTAACGAGTTTCATTTTCAAAAGCAACAATTTCGTAGGTTAAAGGGTCCCCAAAGGTACCCTCATACCTAATTAGAGGTTGATCCGAACATTGGAAGAAGGAGTTTAAAGTTTGTTGCAGGGGGTATTTCGACCGGTCGAATTGCCCCGCTCGACCGGTCGAATGGGGTCTAGGCAGAACCCAACCTCCAAAAGACCGTATTCACAATTGCCGGTGCTTTTTCACAAACACCGTCAATTACCGGTGCTTCTCTAATAAACGTCGTTAATTCCCGACCCTTTCACACAAACGCCACTAATAAAATAATACTCATTTTACCAAAATAAACCAAACCGACAAAACCATTTTAACCAACTCCTTTCAAACCAAATCATTTCAAAAGCTTTGTTAAACATTCAAAGGACTCGCAAAAACATATACACCATTTATACAACAACCATAAACATTTCCCGGATTACAAGTACCGAAAGTACAAGCTTCACATGTCTCGACAAACTAGGTCCTAAGGTGAACCAAACGCCGTACTCGTATATATGACAAGTCTTATTACAAACCGCACAGTTTAAATGAGTTAAACATATATTACCAACGTGCAACAAGTTTTATAAACATAAAGAGTTCCCGGTCCGTCCTTGTCTCTTTATCCACGATTCTCTCCTCCAATCCTTGTCCCTGAATGGTTATTTATATAACCACAGATATATGAATTTGTTTAAGCTAACACTTAGTGAATAATATGAATCAAGCATACGGATGACAAATATGTTCTAATCCATCATAACACATAATTATTGGTCTCTAGGGAATAAGTGCACATTCATCGATCCAAAGTCTTAAGACTAACCACGACCCATGCCCCTTCGACATGTCGCGTTAATGCCTTTCTCGACAAGTGACCGTCGCCACTACTAATCCTCCCCTTTCGAGAGGACTCTCACGGTGAATTAGCACAAATCCCCCTTTAACCCACATAGACACATAAACATGCTCAACTAGCAAATCATCATGCTTTTCATTTCAATATGGCTTGGGCTTACTTTACACATGAGTTTTGTTCAATATGAACTACACATGATATCTATATAAATCCCTAACATATCAAATGCATTAAACCATAGAACCATCCAAAAGCAAGATTAATATCACTCACCTCCGATTTACGCTCTTAAACGCTGATCCAAGGAAAACCCAAGCACAAAGAACGTGCAATAATTCTTCTAATACAATTCCTATTGATCAAAAATCCGATTATCAACTTTTTATGAAAATCTAGACAATGAGTTTTCGAAAAAACTTAACCAAACAAGGCCTAATAGGTATCAAAACGACGGCCTTACCTCGAAGAGTTCAAATACAAAATTTGGTGAAAAACCAGCGGACAAATGGTCGTCGTTTGGTGTCGAGAAGCTCAAAGCAACCAAATCCCCCCTTTGACCTCTTTCTTGAACTTAGGTTAAATTTTTATAAAAATTATGAAAGTCATCACTATCTATATATAGGCAGCACTTCCAAAAATTGTGTTTCCCTCCCCATGAGTTTTTAAAACTCTTAATCAGTCTCTGAAACTTTCTACATAGCTAATGCATAGCTTTACGAGTGAAACTTCAAAATTATATAAGTTTCCGACTAAGTTCTGTTTGGTTGCTAAAACGCAAGTTTCTACATGATTTTACGAAGTTGCTAATTAGCTTACCAAATTATGTAACGTGTTCAATTTCGTCTTCACCGGGTATCAAATGACCCCCAAAGAGTCGCTATCAATAATATAATAATCAATTATATTCACATATGACTAAATAAACATTTAAGCACATAATTATGAGTTATTACTCATTTTTCCAACCATAGGGAATTCTCACATGCCCACCTTCTGGACTGCCTTCAAGGTCAAATACCGGGTGTAACAACCTGCATTTGCATTTAATTTTAATCTGACATTTCCATAATTAATCTGTATTTGCATTGTCATATTCTTAATCAATGTGTATTGCCCGCTTTTATTTCAATTACAAATCCTTATGTTCTAGAACCTTGTTATTTATATCATTTCAGATTAAAATTCTTTTGGGGTCAAATTGCAATTTTTGTAAAGTTAGTAATGTCCATGTGGATTTCAAAAAAAAATTTGTTTTCCAAAGACGGTGGAAATATTTCCTTTTGACTCAAACAATATTTTTATAAAACCAGAAAATCACTTCCTACGTTAAAATGAATTTTCTGTATTTTTGGGGTAACCACTGCGCCCCGAAAGTACCAGGTTACATTCAAAACAGTCCGCGCTGCGTTAATATTACACAGACTCTGGATTTGACGTAATGATAGATGAGACATATGCTTTATCCCATTTAAGGCAAGTCATGATTGACTTAAGCTTTGTTTGGGAATACATTTTGAATGTGTGTCAACTTAGGGCCATAAACTAATTTCCCAAACAATACAAGTAATTCCCAGCAACTTGATAGAGCCTTGTTTGGCTAAGCTCTTTTGGGTGTATTGATTTGTGCTCTAAGCTAGAATTACCCAAACACTTGTGAACTTGGCCCCTATACACCTATCCATGGCCTTTGGCTTAAGCTTGGGGCAGCTGTGGAGTCTTATATGTATTAGTGTATATACGTACTTATAACCATCATGTATAATCTGTGTTTATTTGGTTCAATTAGGAATTAGAAAACAACCAATTTGTTGAGTGAATGATAATGAACTTGGAGCCCAAGAATATGAGTTCTATATAAACTCATACACATTGCTCTTTCTGCACAAAAGAAATTTTAGAGAGAAAAGAGTAAGTTTGAGAGCTTACACAGAAATCTTAGAGAGAGAGAGAGAGAACACTTGAACTCCATAGCCAAAGCTTGGAGTAGGAGCCTTTATTGCTATCTTTCTCAACATCTATTTCCATTCTCTTAGACTCAGTGAGTATTCTAAACTCACTCTAGAATGTAAATTCATGCTTAGTTACTGAGTTTGTGTATGTATTAATGATCCACCATTGCTAAATTCGTCCATGGAAGCTTGAGCTTCAAAATCATAATTTTTCAAACCTTAACCAAAACTTGTTTTTAGAGTTGATTATGAAAGATTATACATCATAAATGATATGTTTAAAGTTTTAAAGCTTAATTCGTTCATAGGAGAAAGTATATTGGAAATTAAGATTTGACAACTTTTAATCTCTCATAAAATTCTAGAGTTGTAGATTGAATCACGTCAAATTGATAATGGATTCTTAATCCTTGATGAAAAACCAAGAGATCCATATATAATATGACATGTATACTTGAGTTTTCGATAATGGGTCAATTTGGACCCTTAAGCTGAAAACGGGGCATTCTCCACGAGGAAGATGAAGCCTCTGCTTCATCTCGCGTCACGATCGCGCGCGCGAGGATCGCGCGAGCGAGCCACGCGCGCGAGTCCCGTGGATCCAGGCAGACATGAAAGTTTTTATAAAGAAAAATGAAATTTAGGCAGGTCGCGCAGGCGAGGGTCGCGGGAGAGACCTTCCGCGCGAGCGGCCCGCGCGCGCGATCCTTGTTTCCCCAGGCAGACAGAAGAGTTTATATTATAAATTAAAAAATGGGAAGATCGCGCGAGCGGCCCGCGCGAGCGACCTTTCGCGCGAGCGGCCCGCGCGCGCGATTTCTGGCAGATTCTGGTTTTGCTTGTTTTGCGTTAAGGGACTGTTTGATTCAACTTTTAGGGACTGTTAAGGCCCTGTTTGGGAAAATTATTAAATCAGAATCTTAATTGGTTATGTTTTAACGTTTTGGACGTTGAATGGTGACTTGTCAATCCCCGTACGCATGTTGTATTTATATTTCAGTGAATTGTCGCATATTTTACAGTTTCATGACATACATGTGGAGTCAGTTGTACATGCATGGTGAGTGTGAATATTGGTCAGTATGGAAAAGAGTAATGGTCTGTGTGGTACAGTCAGTGCGGTTGAGATTGTGATGTGGACACTCCCTGGAAAGTGAGTACCAAAGTGTGTTGTGATTGAGATTGCGGCGAGGGTGTCTTTGAAATGCGACGGTGGCAAAAATGGACACTCCCTGACGGCCATGGTAGCGTCAAAGTGTGTGAAGCCGAACTTGGACATTCCCTAGCACCCATGGAAGTGCTAAAGTGTGGCCTACGGACACTCCCTGATACCCGAGTCTGGATACTGCGTGAGGGTTCCTCCGTTATTTGTATGGCGGATTAGGTAGTCAAAGTGTGAGGCAATGGACACTCCCTGGTACCCCGGACCAAAGTGTGAGGCAAACTGGACATTCCCTGGCACCCCTGTGCTAAAGTGTGGCTATCTTAGCATTTCAAAGATACCGATGTGTGATGTTGGGTTGTTGGGTTTTGTCGAGAGAAAAGAGTCGGTCAGATGAGATGGTGCATCGTCCTCATACACGGTCACATGTATGTGAATTTATCTTTTAATTAATATTGTGGCTGTCTTCTAAAACGAACTCTTTATCTTAAATATAAACTTGTGAATTTAAATGGGAATTGGAAAAATTAGTAAATGAGTATGTTTTACATTCAAAGTTATGTTTTTAATCCTCACCAGCTTCTTAAAGCTGACGACGTTGATGCGTCCTGGACATTCGTGTCCAGGCTTTTCAGGTTATAATTAGGAGGAACATTATGACTATGCTAATTGAGAACGGCTGCTTTTGGAAGAGAACTGTTATCATCATTGCATATTCAAGTTATATGTTTTAAGTTTTAAACTGTTTGTAATAAGGATGACTGTAATAGACATTAAGTTATTATTTTGTTTCAAGGCGGTCTGTGCCTTTAGACGACCCGGTGCTGTAATATTTATTAAGTTAGAAAAATTTATAAGCCTTGATTGCTCTGCTCTGATTTTTATGTTGTTGTTTGACGTTTGGGACGGAATCGATCCTTCAAACTGTCGCGACCTACGGGTCCATAAAGGAAATTAAACGCTTTCCTTATTTATGCTACGTCGGGGCGTGACACCGGGTTCTCAAAAGACACCCTGAATAACTAGTGAGTCATCACTTACTTCACATGTGTTAATTAATACAACAGTGAGCATACCATGCATGCTTAAGTACTATAGTTAAATATCACAAGAGCGGGTATGACATCCTCTCCCCCTTAAAAGAAGTTTGTCCCCAAACTTTCAGTACCATTTCGTCTGTTAGGAAACTGCGTTCCCAGAATCCATTGACAGCGCGTATAAGTTGGTACTGCAAAAAATTACGTGAAAACTACAATAACCCTACAAGGACGGAACTGGGGTTACCTTAAACTGCTAAAACGGATTGCTGTAGTAGACGAATCGAGAACACGGGCTCGATAACAGCTCACGATCTTCTACCGTATTCTTTTACTGCCAGAATATCAAACTGAGTGTGGGCTCCTTTGAAATACTTTATGTTTCTGCTCTCTCTTTTTACGCTCGCTTTTATATTCCGAGTTATAATACTCTTGATGGAAAAATGCAAACTGAGGACAGAGCCAAAGCAGCATATATGTATATAGGCTACGATAGGGACCATAAGAAGTCAATAAGGAATAGGCTTCCTTATGGAATTAGGAAACCCTAATTCGAACTGAATCAGATTCCTATTTCCATAAATTATAATTCATACCACTAAAGAATTATAATTGCACTCCTACCCTTATCTCAAAAATATATTTCGAGCTCCATGTTATTAAATGCTTATTATCTCATGCCAATATATATATATATATATCATTCTCACGTCTCTTTTCTTAAATTTCTTTTTTTTTTTTTGCTTGAAACTCTCTTAGATACCTACATATATATAATCTCTTCTCTATTTCAGGTTTCTCTATATGTTTTTTTTTAACTTACAACCGTAGGATTTGCTATGGTAATCAAAGATCACTGTGTTGTTTTTTAAAATCTTTTTTAGAAAAGAGAATTGCTTCAAGATTTAGCTACATTTTTGTGAAATTTTTTACGTACTATTGTTGTAATTTTACATATTTGCTTTTTAATGTTTATGAACTATTATTCTTTTCTTTCTCTTAATAATTTTTGTTCTAAGTCTTTTTTTGCCTCAAAATATGAGAGTGTGGCTCTCTGAACTTGAAGGTTTTCTTTTTTATTTATGTGTTGTTAGATTTAGGTGTGAATGGGAGCTTATGTAAGCTCAAAGGGATCGTCAGGATCGCAATGGACCGGATCTATACTCAGGAAAAGGCTTGGAATAGTAAGTTTCAAGATTCTAGCAGAGGGATGAGGTACATGCTAGACGTAGAGATACGTTGTAATCTCTGACAGAAAGGTAACTGACTCAGGATATATGTACACTATGAGAATCGGATGGATTGTGAATAATCAAAGATTAGAGACAGTGATGAGGTACATGTTGGACGTAGAGCTACGTTGTAATGAATTCTGTGAGACGAGGATGAGTCTAAGTTGATTTTGGTTAACAATGTTAATTGTTACTATGGATATTGGGGCAATTATGTTACGAAAAGAGATAAAAGTGTTATGTCAGATTTTAAATCAATTTGTTTTAAAACATAAATGATAAATGTATTTGATTTGGTTGAAAGTTTTAAAATGAAAGGGTAAGGTATGAATCCTTTATTTCAATCGTCGGTAGTTTATGTGCGAAATTGGAGAAATAAAGGACAAGTGTGTTTAACTATTCAGGACATCAGGTGGGAATGATATGAAATTGTCAGTTAGGAATCTGCATAGTATCATACGAGGCATGTATGATTGGAAGTATAATACAAGGTTGGATTAAACAGAAATGGAATTCGATAAGGAATGAAAGTTTGAAAACGTATTATCGTTCTACAAGTATTCCGTAATTAACAAGATAAGGGATTGAATCTATAGTATATGAAATAGTTGGTTGAGGTATTGACTTATCGACATAGTATATATGTATGAAAGTACTCAGTTTTTGTTCACTTCGAGATGAAGAATCATGTATGGTTGTTAACCAGTTGAGACATGTTGGAAATAACTTTTAGTCGAAAAGAAAGATGGGTGAAAGTGAGAGAAGTTATTTCCTTTGATTTGGGTATTGTGATGAGACTTTTGGGTTCGAAAAAGATATGTGACAAGTACAACGAAAGTATGTATAGGTTGGCGATGTGATGTGATTTAATGTTAGATTGACTATTGAGTATGATCTACCCAGGCATTGATGTCCTTACTTATCAAGGTAGTTTGATATATTACCAGAATGCGATTTGAAGCTTTAATCGGATTAAGACAGGAACCCTGAGGATTTATTTTCCTTCAGTGCTTGAGGATTTATTTTCCTCGTGAGGTTGTAATATCTCAGTAGAGATGTGTGCATTGGGATGAACGAACTTTGGAAGTACTTTTGAGAAAGTCTTTGTGAATTGATGATGTTAGGGATATATACTAAAAGTCATGCTTTATGTAGTTGATTTATTATTCATTTAATAAAATCAGTTAATCCATTTTTATGAGAATCTTTGTGGGCAATATTTATACTATATTGTTTATTTAATATTATGCATGTGTGTCTTTCATTCTACATAGTAGGTGGTTTGGTGTGTAGAGTTCAGCTTACACACGGAAGATTAGACCATCGAATCTTGTAGAATGTAAGATTTTGGTTTACAGTCTTAGATGGATTGGACACACCATCGGTAGGACTACAACATGGTGTTGTAGTAGGTTTGTCTTGACTGCGGGAAACGATATAGTTTCAACTCACCATGCTGGTATACTTTGTGTATTAAACGGGACCGACTTGGGGTAATTATCTTTATACTGACTTATAAGATAATTAATACCTCATGACTATTATGAGTGCTTATGCTCTAAATTCTAAGTTAATTTATAGACACGTACATTTGATATTTACACTTTGATCCCTAAAAGGGTGAGATCCTTAAATGGGTCAATATCTCATTGGATTGGGTGACAATATTAATTGTGTGGTGGATATTAATTAATGATGGAATCCATTCTCAATTGTGGGATTGATGATATCCCCCCTGAGAAAGCTTATAAATTTTGATTATGTCAAACCCTGCAGGTGGATTTTGGAATCGACATATCAGATAAGTTAAGCAGAGGATTTCAAGGAATTTTAAAAGATTAATTAAATATGATTGTCAGTAATTATATTTAATTAATGGATATCTGTAATCTTAACATGGGGAGATAATAAGCATTTAATAACATGGAGCTCGAAATATTTTTTTGAGATAAGGGTAGGAGTACAATTATAATTCTTTAGTGGTATGAATTATAATTTATGGAAATAGAAATTTGATTAAGTTCGAATTAGGGTTTCCTAATTCCATAAGAAAGCCTATTCCTTATTGACTTCTTATGGTCCCTATCGTAGCCTATATATATATGCTGCTTTGGCTCTCTCCTCAGTTTGCGTTTTTCCATTAAGAGTATTATAACTCGGAATAGAAAATAGAGCGTGAAAAGAGAAAGCAGAAACATAAAGGATTTCGAAGGAGCCCACACTTAGTTCGATATTCTAGCAGCTAAGGAATACGGTAGAAGATCGTGAGCTGTTATCAAGCCCGTGTTCTCGATTCGTCTACTACAGCAATCCGTTTTAGCAGTTTAAGGTAACCCTAGTTCCACCCTTGTAGGGTTATTGTAGTTTTCACGTAATTTTTTGCAATACCAACTTATATGCTCTGTCAATGGATTCTAGGAACGCAGTTTTCTAACAGTGGTATCAGAGCAACGTTGATTCTACGTATGAGTTGGACGCAACCATGTTGTCCAGTAAAACAGATCTTATGCGTGTTTTGATGGATGGATAGAACGTAGAACTGTACTAACCCTTGTTTTGCAGCGTTCTTATTCTACTATTATGGTCACTGATTTTGTGTGATTGGATCCCACATTTATCCGTGGTTAATATTGTTGTTTTAATATAGCATGTAAACTCCTTTATGGAGGCATAGGATTTGTGTATATTGGATCCCACGCTTGATTGATGTGTGGTTAATTTACTGCAAAGAAATATCATGTGAACTTCTTCATGGAGGCATAGGGTTTATGTAAAATATGTCAAGTAAATCCATGAAGACAGTTCGTGAAGACAGTTTACAAGTAGTTTCAGAAAGCAATCTGGAATCAGTTTCAGAAGGCTGTTTCAGAAGGCTGTTTCAGAAAATAATTCTGGAAGGCAGTTGCTGACCGGGCAGCTCGACCCCCGTGCGTAGTGGCGACATAGAGCTAATCGGGTTCAATGAAGTTTTCTTCACAAGTGTTGCAACTTGACCATAATAGTGGGATTCCTATTTTATTGTGGTTTCCTTATTAATGTGTGATTGAATTATTATTATTATTTCATGTTTAATGAATGGGACAACATGGATAATTGTTCCTAGACCTATTTCAGATGTCTAGCTGCATGTTTAATTTATATTAATTTAAAATAACGCACAACTACATGTGTATTTAGAAATAAAACTAATTCCATATTTTCAAAACATAAGTACTTATTTTCTATAATCATGAGAATAGAATAATTTTATTATCTACACATGTGGGTTTGACAAGTAAGGATAAATTAGCCCTTGCCAAGTATTCCATTATTTTTTTATTAAAAGGTTTTCTACAAAATTATAACCCTCAAATTTTTTAAAATTCTAAGTGGGAGAGAGAATTTATCAAGTATAAATCTCATGGTCTCCATCACTGGTTTGTAGATGGTATGATTTATTTTGTGTGATGGCTCTAGTGTCATCCTTCCCATCGGATGCAGATGATATGATTTATTTTGTGTGATGGCTCTAGTGTCATCCTCCCCATCGGATGCAGTTGATCATGGAATCATCGGTACAAACTTCTTTAAAAGTATATTTGGGGTGATTGTTAGTGTGAGTTACCTCTCCATCAGAGGTGTTCCTCACAGAACTCTTGACCTAGAATTAAGTGATGGTATACACTTAGCTATAAATTGTAATATCCTCTCCATCTGAGTCACTGTTGTTATTTATAGGACCAAAGCAAGTCAGCAATTTAATTTTACTAGGCAATGTGCATTGCCTGGATAGTAAAATTAAAAGGAAATTGCCTATCTGAACAAATGATAGATAGTATATGGCTTCCCATCGAGTCATACTATTCGCGGTGTATCAGGTTGCTGGCGGATTCTTTTCAAATATGGTAGAATGAACCAATATTTTTAACTTGAATCCATAGTAATTTTTTGCCCAAACGTAATTATTTATAGTATGTGATTCTCAGGCTTTTAAATGGGTTCTTTCAATCCACTCGCTGTTATACTTAAAGAAAACAAACTTAGTGGACCAAACTATATAAACTGGAAAAGAAATTTGAATATTGTGTTAACTGCTAAAGAGTACAAGTTTGTGCTTACTCAAGAATGTCCTGAGCAACCTGGTGAGGGGGTAACTGCTGAGGAAACCCAGGCTCACAAGAATTGGGTCAAGGCTGATGAGATGGCGCGGTGTTACATTTTGGCATCCATGTCGAATGTTTTACAACATCAGCATCAGTCAATGGCCAGTGCATATGACATGATGGAGAGCCTCCGCGAGATGTTCAGGGATCAAAGTCGTGCTGCTAGGTAGGTTGCCATGAAATACTTGATGAACACAACTATAGCTGAGGGGATGCCTGTAAGGGATCATGTTCTTAAGATGATATCTCTTCTTAATGAACAAGAGATCCTTGGAGCTGAAATCGACGGGGAAACCCAGGTCGATATCGTACTCTAGTCACTGCCAGAGTCTTTTAAGCGATTCCGCCTCAATTACAACATGAATAAATTTAAATATACCTTGGCGGAGCTGCTTAAAAAACTCCAGGCAGCTGAGGGTCTTAACAGAAAGTCAGGGAGTGCTCTTGTATTTGAGAAAGGTTCTACTTCAAAGTCGAAAGGTAAGAAGAAAATGAAAAAGGCTCAAAAGAAGGCCGCGGGTCCTCCGCCAATCCAAAGGCCAAGAGGACAACCGGGAAAGCCTAAAGGCAAATGTTTTGTTTGCAAGCAACCAGGACACTGGAAGAAGCCATGTCAGGTTTATCTCGCCAGACAAAACAATCAAGGTAAATCTCATTTAGTAGTTGTTGAATCGTGTTTAGCGGTCCGATCTACCGGTACCTGGTGTATAGATACGGGAGCCACTGATCATGTATGCAATTCTTTGTAGGGGTTCCAAGGAACCAGGCAGCTCAGTGATGGAGAGATTTATCTATATATGGGAAATGCTACGAGAGTAGCAGCAGTTGCAGTAGGAGATCTACATCTTAGTTTTGGTAGAGATAGGATTTTAATATTAAGAAATTGCCTTTATGTACCTTCTATTAGAATGAATTTAGTTTCAGTTTCTGGTTTAGTAAAGAATGAATATTCGGTTCATTTTAATAAAGTAGTAGTTATTAAAGAAATAAACGTTTTATTTGTTCTGGTCAATTGGTGGATGATCTTTATATTATAAATCTTGTCTCTCCTATACTGCAACTTAATGAATTGAATAACACAAATAGTTTGCCATTTAAGAGAAAAGAACCTTCGAGGATGAACTAAATGCATCTTTGGCACTTACGCCTTGGTCATATTAATTTGAAAATGATTCAAAGACTGGTTCAAAATGGGCCATTAAGCTCATTGGAAGTGGAGGCACTTCCAGTCTATGAATCCTGCTTGGAAGGTAAAATGACCAAGAGGCCGTTCTCGGCCAAGGGCTATAGAGCAAAAGACCTGTTGGATCGAACTGGTTCACTGTGATTTGTGTGGTCCCATGACTGTCCAAGCAAGAGGGGGATTTGAGTACTTTGTCACTTTCATCGATGATTACTCAAGGTACGGGTACATTTATTTGATGCGGCATAAGTCTGAATGCTTTGAGAAATTCAAAGACTTCAAGGCTGAAATAGAGAAGTGTCTAGGTAAATGTATCAAGACACTACGATCTGATCGTAGTGGAGAGTACCTCTTGGGAGAGTTTAGGGAATACTTATTGGAGCAAGGGATTACATCCCAGTTGTCTGCACTCCGTATGCCTCAGCAGAACGGTGTAGCAGAAAGAAGGAACAGGACTCTCATGGACATGGTAAGATCTATGATGAGTTATTCGGATTTACCAATTTTCTTTTGGGGACACGCATTAGAGACAACTGCATACATTCTAAACTTGGTACCATCTAAGTCAGTACCTATTACTCCCACGGAATTGTGGACTGGGTGAAAGCCTAGTCTGTGGCATGTTCAGATCTGGGTTAGTCTAGCACATGTGCTAAAAGGGAACGCAGAAAGTTGGAATCAAGAACATAAGTATGTTTCTTTGTTGGGTATCCAAGAGGAACTAAAGGTGGTCTGCTTTATAGTCCTAAGGATCAGAAGATTATTGTTAGCACCAATTACACATTCTTAGAAGAGGACTATGTTATGGACCACAAGCCCAGAAGCCGTATTGTTCTAGAGGAAATGAGAGGAGAGACACCGACACATAGTTCTTCGATACCATAGGTACGAGAAGAAACATCACAAGACAGAGTTATCGATATTCCATTACCGCGTCGTAGTGGGAGGATTATCGAAACTCGTGAAGATCCCGAACCAACCATTAACACGCAGGTTTCTGAACCAGTACAACGTGCAGATAATGGTGTATTAGGTTCAGAATCTTCACAACAAAATATCAGTGATACACAGACACGGGTTGTGCCTCGTCATAGTGGGAGGGTTATTATTCAACCTGACCGGTATATGTTCTTGGGAGAGTCTTATGATCGGGGCCCTGATGAACAAGGTACCGATCCCTATAACTACAATGAAGCACTATAAGATAAAGATGCATATCTTTGGCAAAAGGCTATGAAGTCTGAAATGGAGTCCATGTACTCCAATCAAGTCTGGGATCTTGTAGAACCACCTAATGAAATAAAACCCATTGGATGTATGTGGATCTATAAGAAAAAGAGAGGAGCAGACGGTAAGGTGGAAACCTTTAAAGCAAGGCTTGTTGCGAAAGGGTTCACTCAAAAAGAGGGAATCGATTATGAGGAAACCTTTTCGCCGGTGGCCATGCTAAAGTCTATCCGGATTATCTTATCCATTGCTGCACATTTCGATTATGAAATTTGGCAAATGAATGTCAAGACAGCATTTCTTAATGGGAATCTTGACGAGTGCAACTATATGATGCAACCAGACGGGTTCATTGCGAAGGGCCAAGAACACATGTTGTGCAAGCTTAAGAAGTCCATTTATGGACTTAAGCAGGCATCTAGGTCTTAGAATATCCGCTTTGATCAACCAATCAAGTCTTTTGGTTTTGATCAATGTGCGGATGAATCTTGTGTGTACAAGAAACATGATGGAAGCGTGGTGGTGTTCTTAGTACTATATGTGGATGATATCTTGCTAATCGGAAACGTTGTGAGGGTATTATCTTCTATAAGGGTATGTTTGTCCAATCAATACAATATGCAGGACTTGGGAGAAGTCGGTCACATCTTAGGGATCAAGCTTATGCGAGATCGTAAGAATAGGATGTTGGGCTTATCACAAGGCACTTATATCGACAATATGCTTGCAAGGTTTAGCATGCAAGATTCCAAGAAGGGATTCCTTCCCTTCAGACATGGAATTACTCTATCTAAGGATTAGTGTCCTAAGACACCTAATGAGATAGAGAAGATGAAGGCAGTTCCTTATGCCTCAGCAGTAGGAAGCCTAATGTATGCTATGCTATGTACTAGACCTGACATCTGCTTTGCTGCTGGCATGGCTAGTAGATATCAGTATAATCCAGGGCAAGAACATTGGACTGTGACACGAATGGAAATATGTTCTCTGAAGAGTACGTCCAAGTGTAGACGGTCGCGTCGCATTAAAACCGGTAAGACCGGGTCGAATCCCAAAGGACGGAAGATAAAAGCAGGAAATTCTAGATTGAATCCTAAAATGAAATAAAAGATGATTTCTTTTGAAAGGAGGATCTAACAATTCTATTGAATTTAAATAAATGCAAGAAACAAATTAAAGTGACCCAAAAACTTGACTAGTTAAAATTGAAGATAATTATGATTTGAAACTAAATATGAAAGAGTTGGGAACATGTGAATCCACAAAGTACCAGCCACTACCATGATTTAACAAAAACAAACAATTGGGGTTTTCTTCTTTTGGTATTCCATAATTCGAAATTGATTAAGTATCACATTCTAGACACTAAGTATGTGAATATCACATTCCTAGTGGTTCAATGATCTCACTTATTTATGAAGGACTGGAATTAAACTAACTAACTCTATGAATAATGGTAAACAAATCGAATATAAGATACTTGACATGTTCATCAGAAGTGTTCATTGAGTTAATTAATCAAAAGAGCTCTTATTTCAAAATCAGATTGCAATTTGAACTTATAAAGATCAATTTGGATTTAGTTTCTGAAACAAAAGTTACTAAAATACAAAAAGGAGTCAACCCAAGTCATAAACATATCAATCGATTGACATTCTGTCAATCGATTGGTATGAAATGGCTTTCAATCGATTGATAAATATATCAATCGATTGACTTGGAATCTCATGTCAATCGATTGGGTTCTGTTTCCAATCGATTGACATTGATAAAAAAACAGAATCATGGCAGTGGCTGGAAACAATGTTTCCTCACATTGTTCCCAACCAGAACTCTTGGCTAGCATCTTTAAACAAACAGAAACTTGGCTAAACTGAAACATTTTACTTGAATTTGATCTAAACAAGAATAAACACAAAAGATTTGAAATTAAACTAAAGTTTCTATACTATATTATAACTAAATGAGTTACAGAATGATAGAATTTGAATAACAAAACCTGAATGTGACAAACAATAACCAATACTGAACTTTCAAACTTTCAGTACGAATTTCCAAAGAACAAGAGTGGATAAATTCCTACAAAACCAAAAAAAATGAGCCAACCCCCATCCCCATTACTCTCCTCTATATATATTGTTAAATTCACGGGCTGAAGATGTCCAGGTTCACTCCATAATGGCTGGTCATCGTCCTGATTGCTGAAATCTTGCTCCATTAACACAGACTGTTTCCAGTTTTAACCAATCGATTGACAAAGATCTCAATCGATTGATAAACATTTCAATCGATTGGTAAAAACACCAATCGATTGATCATAAAAATATGTCAATCGATTGATATGATGTCAATCGATTGGTACCAAGACTTCATCAATTTGTTTCTTGAGTTATTCCTTTCAACTTGTTATTCATTTTAACTTCAGAACCTGCATTCAAAGAGCTAAACACAACAACATACCACGAAAAATACATCATTGTGTAAAGAAACGAATTAAAACACAAGTTCAGGTAACACTAGAGAAATGGGGTTAAATTCAGTCAATTTTTACTCTTTATCGAGCTAATATTAAGCAAATACCAGCTCTCATCACGACCCCCAACTAGCGCTTTGCTAGTCTCTAGCAATGAAGCGGAATAAGCGCTAACTAAGACGAACAACAATTGATGTTACAGTTTTATTGGGCTAGGACAAAAGAGAAATCCTAACCCACTGTCGCAGGAATCGCGGTTGCATTTAGCATTTGCAACAAGCCTTTGAACCCTTAGGTTTACCCTAATGGACGAGTTGTGTCTCGTGAGGGTTTTTTAGAGAATACACCCACAAAGTTCAAATGTTAAGCTTTCTGAACTCATCAAAGAACTTCAATCTCTCCTTTATGCTAAAAATTCTACTTAACAAGGACATAAATTCCTTTATCATGCTATGGAAATAAATAACATGTTACAACGTAACTTAAACAAGTCACAACTACATCCACAACCTTTATATATCCTTGTGTGTGTGTGGAATTAACAACTACGATTGAAATCTTTATCTCAGAATTATTTGGATTGACATGTTCAAGATTTCATAGTTTTAACTCAATTCTCACATGGTTTACGCTCAAAATAAAATCACTCTAAAACTGGCATAAAAATTATGCACTCAAAGTATGAAGCTCAAATGAGTAAATGTAGAGGCAATCAAACATGCTTCCATACTGGACACTGAAGAACACTTATTTTAAGGTGTATGAGTCCCATGAACGGAATACCAATTACTTCAGGAGCGATCTACTGTGGAAAACTCATTTCATACTCGAAATTCGTTAAAATTATCCAGAATCCCTAGGACTTGTGACAGAAAGATGGAAAAAGGTTAAAGATGGTGAAATATGAAAATAGGTTCAAGCATGTGACATGGTAATATCAACTTCACTTCACAATTTTAATTTATCCAACCTCCAATTTCTTTTATTCCTTCATTTTCACTAATCCCCTTTTTTTTTTTTTACTTCTTCTTCTTTTCCTCCTTTAACGGTTCTCACAAAACCTTCACATGCTTGACTAAAATTATATGATTTTGGGTATAAGCATTGATTTGTGATAGGTAAGTGGGAATTTAGATTTTTTTTTCGGGTGATGAGGTGAGAAAAACGATGCCCTAAATCATCTTCTAGACATAATAACTTATCTCAAGTATTTCCTGAGTTTTGAAAATAGTAGATCCTGAACGTTCTCCTGACGCATCAGCCAAATGAAACAAGAATGAGACTCTCAACGAGATAAAAATGTATTTCAAGAATTAACACGAGTTTTTGCGATTAACCCTCAGAATAAAAGAATGGCTCGAAACTCACTAGGGTTTAAAGCTTTACTATTAATCCATTAACATGACAATCGTATTTCATTCTAATTCAAAGATTCTTTCGTGATTGTCAATTCGTGCAAAATGTTTTCAGGATATATTCATGCTATGGACATAAAACCAGATTAGTGACAAAGTAACATGTAATCGAAGTCCATAATATAACAAGAAAGACATGAATGCATCATTGCACAATAATTTACCTAAGAGAAACGAGGTTTTGAAAGTTAGAAACTCAACAATAGCATTTTTTTTTTTTGAAATTAAACTAAAGTTTGAAACATGGAGATTATAATATTAAACAAGTGTGTATTATGAACTCAAAAATACACAGGTGGATATCTACTCCCTACCCCCAACTGAAATCGACATTGTCCTCAATGGAAGAGATTCAAATAACAGAAAATATCACCTGATTCACGTGATTCAGCATAATTCTGAGAATTCACCTGTTTTAACAAAACAATCTCCGCAAACAACTAAGATCAAGAATATTATGGACTATAATCAAAAGTATAGACAATTGAAACACAATCCAAAAGCAAAAAGAACTATCTGTAATAGAAATGTCCAAAAATCAATAAAGTCCAAGTACAGATATAACTGAAAACTAAACTATCCAACCAACCAAATAAAATATCCACAAAAGTACCAAATTATCCACAGATCAAACAAAAACAATGCAAGAGAGATCAAAAGATAAGAAACAACAAAATACTCTCTCGCTCTCCAACACTCCCTCCTAAAGCTCAGCAGACTGGTCACCAGATAGCACGGGCGCACCATCATGACCAGGATCAACAACTACCTCACTGTCACCCTCAGCAGCTGTCCCAGTCTGGGCGACAGCTGTCGGGTCACTCGCAGCTGGCGGTGGAGTAGCAACTGGAGGTGGTGGCGGTGGAGGTGTCTTTAAGATATCTCCCACTGGCGGAGCTGACGTAGAAGCTGGAGTCGTCGAAGGAGGTGGCATAGATGAGCGCAAGGACTGCTCAATCCCTAGCAGCAACAAAATCTGCTCAATCTGACCACCTAGCAGCTCAAGTCTCCCCTGCACAGCATCACGATCCAATGACATCTGAGCAGTCATCAACAACTGCTATGCAGTGAGCTCTCTAACCATCCCCTGAAGCTGTACTCTCGCCTCTCGCTCCTCTATTAAAAGATCGTAAATGGTCTGGAGAGATGGAGGGGTAGATGTAGAGGCTATGGGTGGCTCACGCATCCTCAACTCATACTGACCCTCAGCCGCAGTCGGCGTCCCTGAGTCCTCATCTTCCTCCTCAACAACAACTGTATCCTGACCCTCCGCCTCAGGCGTCCCTGGGTCGTCGCCTTCTTCCTCAGACGAAGATTCTCCTCTCTTTCTCTTCTTCCTCTTACTACTTTCTCCTTCTTTCCCTTTTCCTTTTGCTATGTTTTTGAACTGTGACAGCGACCGCCGAGCCACAGACTCACAAAAAACCCCCAACTTGGACTTCTGTAGAATTTCACCAGCTGGTACCTCTAAACCAGCAAGCTCACAAACCCGATGAATTGCCCACGCACCCTTCAAGTGTTGTGATTTGCTAGGATGTCGTGTAGGCTCAATGAAAAACTCGATGAAGAGCCGGGCGAGGCAGATAGGTAATCCGGTCCCAATAGCATAAAGAACTCTCGTGTACCACCCTGCAAAATCCAGCTTATAGGTCGTGAGGAGAATGCAGCTGCAGAGTGTCATATGCAGCAGATGATAGTCCATCGTCAGGTCATGGTCATCGAAAACTGAGATCCCCGAGTATTTCTTAACCTTCTTGCCTGAGATCTCTGTGGCCACAACATCGTATGATGGAAACGGGCGGTCTGGATGAACAGGGTACATATGGTCGGGAACCTCTGGGATACCAAGTGCCTGAGCAACTGTAACTGGGCTAAACTCAATTGCCCGTCCTGATACACATGAAAAATATGTGTAAGGGACATTCGGGCTCTTTACCATACTGACACATGCCGCTCGAATCCACGAAGCTCGAACTTGTTTATCCGCTGTAAGAACTGGGAGCCAATCAGGATAAGCTCGAAGGCGAGCTAGATGGAATGGAATCTTATCGTCGCTCCACAAGTTTTCGAATCATCTTTCCACCATAATTGCGCGTGTTCGGAAGTATTTGGTGAACCACGTGTTTTCTTTAGCATTCCTGAACTCGTGGGCCAGCGGTGGGTCAGGAATCTCGAGGGAAGTGGATTTTTCCGAGTGGGGCCCACTGTCCTTGGGCTTTGGAGCCATAGAAGCTGAAATGGAAGCCAAACAGAGAGTTATAATGAGAAAAGAAAGATTCTGCTACTCTGTTTATGTCAATCGATTGACATAAATTGTCAATCGATTGAAGTTGAAGATCAATCGATTGAGCCCTGATGTCAATCGATTGACATTAGCGATTTAAGGGGGTTGCCCACAACAAGGTCTCACGTCCCCCTTTCATCTAATTAGTGGTCTTATGACCATGAGGGCTCCCTCTATCGTTTTGAATCAAAAAATGCTGAGGAAAAGAGAGAAGTTGTGGGTTTTTTTTTTGGGTTACCTTGATAAAAATCGCTGCAAGAACTGCGCCCACAAGTGATTTGAGAGTGAGATTGATGATAATGAATGATGATGAAGATGGGACTTGCGGCCCAAATCACTCTGTTGCGTCTCTCCCTCTACTCAAGCGAGGACAGTGGCGGTGGGGATGGTGTGGGCGATTACGGTGATGATGAATTTCTAGTCAATCGATTGACATCCAATGTCAATCGATTAATACTTGAAATTCATGGGAATCCAATTGTTCTTCATGTAATCACCCCCAACAGTGTAAGAATTCATTTTCAAGATAGAATCAAGACTTTGAGCATTCAAACAAGGATCAACTCCATCAAACATACAAGTAGGAAGAATTTAAACAGAAATCATCAATCTTATTGCTCGAATTGGATTATTATCATCCAGAAGTACAAGATTTTTGGTTGAAGGACAAACGAACAGAAAGAAAACTAGAAACAAAATTCTGTCTTATTCACTACTACAGGAGTTATCAATTCTGCTCAGATTCTGGGGAAGAATTGTCCTCTCCTTTAGCAAAATCCACGAAGTATTCCACAACTTCTCCATCCGAGTCTAACTGAAGATCTTCCAGAATTTCCCGAACTGCGCACAGAAGATCCCAGGTATTCATGTTGGCGATTGCCACATTAGGAGAATCTGGGTATGAGATGGAGAGTGGAGTAAAAATTGGCCTTTCTTGTTCCCTCAGTTCTGGGGTTCCTGGAGATCGGACCCCATGGTATAGCAAATGTGGCAGGAAGTGCAGTGGATTCATCTGCAATGGATTCATCCTATAGCCAATCAGAAAGACAGAATAAGAACAAAAGGAAGCAGAAATAGAGAAGCACACAAAGAAAAGAAAACTATTATACAACAACAAAAGATTCTCCAAATTTTTAAGAAGAATAATCAGGATCATCCAGTTGAATGGTCTCTGATTCTGGTTCGAACTTCTCCAAAAATGGCTTTAAACGCTGCCCATTAACTTTAAATGCATTACCATTTTTGGGGTTAACAATTTCCACTGCCCCATGAGGAAAAACTTCTTTGACAATAAAGGGCCCTATCCATCTTGACCTTAGCTTACCCGGAAAAAGATGAAGCTTCGAATCATAAAGTAACACTTTCTGCCCAGGTTCAAGCTTCTTTCTCAAGATTGACTGATCATGCTTAGCTTTCAATTTGGATTTATACGTGCGAGCACGATCGTAAGCATCATTCCGGATCTCTTCCAGTTCGTTGAGCTGTAGCTTCCTCAATGTACCGCTCTCCTGAATGTCAAAATTAAGCAGTCTAGTGGCCCAGTATGCCTTATGTTCCAGTTCCACAGGTAAATGGCAAGCTTTTCCATAAATCAACCTATAGGGAAACATTCCAAGGTTCGTCTTGTACGCCGTCCTGTATGCCCATAGAGCATCAGTTAGACGTGACGACCAATCCTTTCTATTGATGTGGACAGTCTTTTCCAGGATATGTTTAATTTCCCTATTAGCTAGCTCTGCCTGACCATTTGAGTGTGGGTGATATGATAAAGCAATCTTATGATTGACCCCATATTTCTTCATCAACGCCTCGAAAGGCCTATTGCAAAAATGGGTTCCACGATCGCTAATCATGGCTTTCGGTGTTCCGAATCTCGAAAGAATATTTTCTTTTAAGAATGAGATCACTGTTCTGTGATCATTTCTTCTTGTCGGAACAGCCTCAACCCACTTAGACACATATTCAACCGCCAAAAGGATGTATTCAAAATGAGAGGATGGTGGAAATGGTTCCATGAAGTCAATACCCCAGCAATCGAAGATTTCGATAGTGATGATCGGGGTCATCGGCATTTCATTTCTCTTGGACAAACTTCTTAACATTTGGCATCTAGAACATGCTCTACAGAATGCATAACAGTCTTTGAAAACTGTCGGCCAGTAGAAACCGCTACTAAACACCTTTTGAGCAGTTTTCTGAGCTGAAAAATGGCCACCACAGGCCTCTGAGTGGCAGGAAGCGAGAATTTGAGAGATATCCTCCTCCGGGACACATCGCCTAATTACTTGATCCGCACAGTACTTAAACAAGTACGGATCATCAAAGTAAAACCATCGGGCGATGGATAGAAACCTTTTTCTGTCAGGGGTGGACCAATGAGATGGGGTCTCCCCTGTTGCCAAGTAATTGACAATGTCAGCATACCAGGGTAAGCTAGTTGCAGCAAAAAGTTGTTCATCTGGGAAAGATTCACTGATCGGAATGGGGTGTGAAGAATTGTCTTCAAACGTCAATCGTGAGAGGTGATCGACAACAACATTCTCCACCCCCTTTTTATCTTTGATAATCAAATCAAATTCTTGGAGCAGGAGAATCCATCGTATTAATCGCTATTTGGTCTCCTTTTTGGATAACAGATACTTCAATGCAGCATGATCAGTGAAGCAAATGATCTGCGAGCCAATAAGATATTGCCTGAATTTTTCCAGTGCAAATACAATTGCCAACAACTCTTTTTCGGTAGTAGAGTAATTTCGTTAAGCTCCATCAAGAGTTTTGCTAGCATAGTAGATCACAGTAGGCTTCTTGTCCTTCCTTTGTCCTAATACAGCTCCGATCTCTGTGTCACTCGCATCACACATCAGCTCAAAAGGAAGACTCCAATCCGGAGATTGCATTATCGGAGCTGTTGTGAGGTGATGTTTGAGTTTATCAAAGGATTCCTGACACCTGCTGTTTCACTCAAATGGTTGATCCTTAACGAGGAGTTGGCACAGTGGCCTAGATACAGCACTGAAGTCCTTAATAAACCTTCGGTAAAAACCAGCGTGACCTAAAAACGATCGTATTTCTTTCACTGTAGTGGGGACAGGAAGGTTGGAAATTATATCGATCTTTGCCTTGTCTACCTGTATTCCCTCAGCAGACACGATATGTCCCAAGGCAATCCCTTTTGTCACCATAAAGTGACATTTTTCCCAATTGAGGACCAAATTCTTATCCTCACATCTTTTCAGGACTTTCTGGAGGTTCTCTAAGCAATTATCAAAGCTGCTTCCAAATACAGAAAAGTCGTCCATAAAAACCTCCATGATCTTTTCTACCATATCACTGAAGATGCTCAGCATACACCGCTGAAAAGTGGCAGGTGCGTTGCACAATCCAAATGGCATCCGGCAATATGCAAATGTTCCAAACGGACAGGTAAAAGTGGTTTTCTCTTGATCAGCAGGATCAATTTCAATTTGGTTATAACCACTATAACCATCCAGGAAGCAATAGAATTGGTGACCTGCTACTCTTTCGAGCATTTAATCCATGAAAGGTAATGGGAAATGATCCTTTCGAGTCACCACATTCAATCTTCTGTAATCAATACACATGCGCCAGCTTGTGGTCACACGTGTTGGTACCAATTCTCCTTCTTTATTTTCTACCACTGTAATGCCGGCTTTCTTCGGCATTACTTGAGTCGGACTTACCCAAGGACTATCCAAATTGGATAAATAACCCCAACATCCAGCAATTTCAGAACTTCCTTCTTCACTACCTCTTGCATGTTTGGGTTTAGACGCCTTTGCATTTGACGACAAGGTTTGGCATCTTCCTCAAGGTAAATCCTGTGGGTGCATATGGATGGACTAATTCCTCTTAAATCAGCAACGGTCCATCCTAACGCACTCCTGTGTTGCTTAAGCAATTGGATCAGTTTACTTTCCTGTTCGTGATTTAAAACGGATGAAATTATCACAGGAAAGGTCTTCTCTTCTCCCAGAAACACATATTTAAATTCGTTTGGGAGCTCTTTCAATTCCAATTCTAGAAATTACAGGTTCGACGGCACAGCCAACTTGGTCTTTAGCGGTAGTTGTTCATATTGGGTCGTCCACATTGTTCTTGCAACTTCCTCTTCAACAACCTCCAATACAGCACATATCTGGCTCATCATTTCATCTTGTGGAGTGTATTTATCCAATTCATAACATGAGTTAGTCATAATGGACTCCACGGGATCAGCGTGAGCAGTTGAATCAAAGCAATCTTGAATTACTGATTCTACCCAATTCACTTCCTCTTCCTCATCATCAAAATCTTCAATTTTGGGATTTGAAAAGATCTTGATATTCAACGTCATGTTCCCGAACACAACGGTCATTACTCCACTCCTAAATTTAACAGTTGCATCAATTGTCGCGAGAAAAGGACGTCCAAAGATCACCGGAATCTGAGATTTAGCATTGTAAACTGGTTCGGTGTCCAGAACAACGAAGTCAACAGGAAAGACAAAGGTGTCAATCTGAACTAAGACATCCTCCAGCACTCCTCGCGGATATTTAATTGATCGGTCCGCAAGTTGGAGCGTAATGCGAGTAGGTTTAAGTTCTCCTAACCCTAATTGTTGGTAAACAGTGTAAGGCAAGAGATTAACACTCGAACCTAAGTTGAGCAGAGCGTTGTTTACTTTCTTTTGACCAATTATACAAGAAACTGTTGGTGTGCCTGGATCCTTGTACTTAGGAGGCAGGTCGTGTTTTAAAATTGCACTCGCCTGACATGCCAAGTAAGCACTCTTCTTAACACTTTGCTTCCTTTTAACAGTGCACAAGTCTTTTAGGAACTTGGCATAGGAAGGCACTTGTTTAATTGCGTCTAGGAGTGGGAGATTGATTTTTACTTGTTTGAATAACTCCAAAAACTCCTGACTCTTAGTTTCTTGTTGAGGTTTCTTCAACCTCTGAGGATATGGTGCTGGAAAAGGGCATTTGGTTGCCTCCTCAAGGAGAGGTTCTTTTCCAGGTCTTCTCTTTATTTTAGTATCCTCAGGAACTGTTGTTTTGGGCTCAACTGTTTCGCCCTCTCTTCCTTCTTCCATCAATTCTTCTTCATTCTCTACCTTTTCTTCATTACTAACTACAGGTTGTGAGGGCAAAGAGACTTTCTCAATTTCTTTTCCATTTCTCAACACAGTTACAGCCTTGGCCTCCTCATGTGGTCCAGATCCCGAGGGTCCTGTACCCGAGTGTTGGCCTTTAGGATTTAGTTCTGGCTGTGCAGGGAACATATTTCGTTCTCGATCCCCTTGTTGAGCAGCTAACTTCTCTACACTTGTGTTGAGTTTACTCATTAACTGCATCATCTGCTGCATCATGAGTGTATTCGAATCCTCCTGTGCCTTCCTATGAGGTGGCACGTAAGTGTTAGATGAGACTTGGTTGTTACCTCCCTGATTGTAGTTGGATTGAGGCGAAAGATTGTGTTGATATTGACTCTGGTGATACCCTTGATTTTGTTGATAGGTAGGAGGAGATTGGTAACTCTAGTGGTACCCTTAGTTTTGAGGTCGGTATTGGTTTCCTTTATTCGGCTGCCACTGTTGAGATGGGTTTGCTGCAGCAGCACTGTTTCTTTGATCAAAACCAGGATGACTCCACCTATCATTGGGGTTGAAACGACCAGGGGCATTTACAGCGTGCACCTCTACTGGATTCTATTCTTGATAAACAGGGTATATTTGGAAATGTTGAGAGATATGCCCCATCTGTAGACAACTAGAACATGATTCTTCAGAAGCGAACTGTATCACTGGATCCTTCTTTGCTTCTAAAACTTCCAACTTACGAGCCAGTTGCTCGTATTTTTCCATTAAGCCATCTTCCGCTTTCAGCTGATAAATACTCTTTTTACTTGAACTTGAACTGGTTTGAGTTCTCGTCACTTGAGTTTCCTATTCTGGTGCGTGTTCGGCTAACCATTCGAAATGAGCTTCTGCCTGGTCGGCATTTTTGCTCATAAACTCACCATCACTCGTAGTTTCTATGAGTTTCTTTGACTTTGGACTAAGGCCGTCATAGAAGAAGCTTATTGTCCGCCACTTCTCAAAACCATGATGTGGGCAGAGCAGTAACAAATCCTTGAAACGCTCCCATGCCTCAGCGAAAGTTTCTTCCTCTTTTTGATTGTACATCTTGATTTGTCTCAAGATGTCTATCGTTAATCGATTAGGGAAAAACTTTTTGAGAAAAGCTTCATGAATTGCTCCCCAAGTCGAAATAGAGTTCGGTTTGAGTGACAATAACCACGACTTCGCTTTATCCTTCAAGGTGAAGGGAAAAAGCTTTAGTCGAATTATATCACTCGGGCAGGTTTGATCTGTGAAAGTGCCACAAACGTCCTCGAAATCTCGAATATGCAAATATGCCTTCTCCTTCTCCATCCCGTGAAATGTGGGTAGAAGTTGAATCATTCCATTACGAAAAGGGAATGTACCCGTATGCGGAGGGATGCGGATACAAGAAGGTGTGGCTGTTCGATCAGGAGCCAAGAGTTCTCGTAGAGGTCGTTGACCGTCATCGATGAGGTCATGCCTATTCTCTCCTTGTTGGCTCTCCGTGTCAGACATTGGATTTGAAGTAGACGGAGTGAAAATGGGATTATCAGCACTATGGATGGAATCTTCAAATAGATTTGTAATGAAAACTTCAGTAGAGTCAAAGGACATAGAAGGACACAACAATATAGCTCGTGTTCTAAAGAACAAAAAGGAAAAAGAAAGATAGAAATGGGATAAGAAAGATCAGATCAATCAAGAGATTCTGGCCTTTGTTACCATCCCCGGCAACGGCGCCAAAAACTTGACATGACTGGAAATGTGTTCTCTGAAGAGTACGTCCAAGTGTAGACGATCGCATCGTGTTAAAACCGGTAAGACCGGGTCGAATCCCAAAGGATGGAAGATAAAGGCAAGAAATTCTAGATTGAATCCTAAAATGAAATAAAAGATGATTTCTTTTAAAAGGATGATCTAACAATTCTATTGAATTTAAATAAATGCAAGAAACAAATTAAAGTGAAGCGAAAACTTGACTAGTTAAAATTGAAGATAATTATGATTTGAAACTAAATATGAAAGAGTTGGGAACATGTGAATCCACAAAGTACCAGCCACTACCATGATTTAACAAAAACAAACAATTGGGGTTTTCTTCTTTTGGTATTCCATAATTCGAAATTGATTAAGTATCACATTCTAGACACTAAGTATGTGAATATCACATTCCTAGTGGTTCAATGATCTCACTTATTATGAAGGACTGGAATTAAACTAACTAACTCTATGAATAATGGTAAACAAATCGAGTATAAGATACTTGACATGTTCATCAGAAGTGTTCATTGAGTTAATTAATCAAAAGAGCTCTTATTTCAAAATCAGATTGCAATTTGAACTTATAAAGATCAATTTGGATTTAGTTTCTGAAACAAAAGTTACTGGAATACAAAAAGGAGTCAACCCAAGTCATAAACATATCAATCGATTGATAAATATATCAATCGATTGACTTGGAATCTCATGTCAATCGATTGAGTTCTATTTCCAATCGATTGACATTGATAAAAAAATAGAATCATGGCAGTGGCTGGAAACAATGTTTCCTCACATTGTTCCCAACCAGAACTCTAGGCTAGCATCTTTAAACAAACAGAAACTTGGCTAAACTGAAACATTTTACTTGAATTTGATCTAAACAAGAATAAACACAAAAGATTTGAAATTAAACTAAAGTTTCTATACTATATTATAACTAAATGAGTTATAGAATGATAGAATTTGAATAACAAAACCTGAATGTGACAAACAATAACCAATACTGAACTTTCAAACTTTCAGTACGAATTTCCAAAGAACAAGAGTGGATAAATTCCTACAAAACCAAAAAAAATGAGCCAACCCCCCATCCCCATTACTCTCCTCTATATATATTGTTAAATTCACGGGCTGAAGATGTCCAGGTTCACTCCATAACTGCTGGTCGTCGTCCTGATTGCTGAAATCTTGCTCCATTAACACAGACTGTTTCCAGTTTTAACCAATCGATTGACAAAGATCTCAATCGATTGATAAACATTTCAATCGATTGGTAAAAACAACAATCGATTGATCATAAAAATATGTCAATCGATTGATATGATGTCAATCGATTGGTACCAAGATTTCATCAATTTGTTTCTTGAGTTATTCCTTTCAACTTGTTATTCATTTTAACTTCAGAACCTGCATTCAAAGAGCTAAACACAACAACATACCACGAAAAATACATCATTGTGTAAAGAAACGAATTAAAACACAAGTGCAGGTAACACTAGAGAAATGGGGTTAAATCCAGTCAATTTTTACTCTTTATCGAGCTAATATTAAGCAAATACCAGCTCTCATCAGACTGCGGTGAAAAATATTCTCAAGTACCTGAAAAGGACTCGAGACTATATGTTAGTTTACTTAACAGATAGTCTTGTACCCATTGGGTACATAGATTCTGATTTCATGTCAAATAGGGATTCCAGAAAATCTACCTCAGGATATGTATTTACCCTAGGAGGTGGAGCCATTAGTTGGAGGAGTATCAAGCAGGCGTGTATTGCTGATTCCACCATGGAAGCCGAGTATGTGGCTGCTTCAAAAGCTGCTAAGGAGGCCGTTTGGCTCAGAATCTTCCTTATGGATCTAAGAGTAGTACCTGCGGTACAATCGGCTATTACCCTTTATTGCGATAATAGCGGAGCGGTTGCTAACTCAAAGGAACCTAGGGCACATAAGAAGGGAAAACACATTGAACGTAAGTATTTCCTGATATGAGAGATCGTGCAAAGAGGTGATGTTGAAGTGACCAAGATAGTATCAGCAAATAACCTGGCAGATCCTTTCACTAAGAGCTTACCGGCCAAGACTTTTGATAGTCATGTAGAAGGGATAGGAGTGAGGTGTGTCGCATCATGGTTTTGAGTTTAAGTGGGAGATTGTTAGGGATATATACTAAAAGCCATGCTTTATGTAGTTGATTTATTATTCATTTAATAAAATCAGTTAATCCATTTTTATGAGAATATGCGTGGGCAATATTTGTACATATTGTTTATTTAATATTATGCATGTGTGTCTTTCATTCTACATAGTAGGTGGTTTGGTGTGTAGAGTTCAACTTACACACGGAAGATCAGACCATCGGATCTTGTAGAATGTAAGATTTTGGTTTATAGTCTTAGATGGATTGGAAGTGATCTTAAGAATGTGATCTTGAGAAAGCTTATAAGTTTTGATTATGTCAAACTCTGCAGGTGGATTTTGTATCCGACATATCAGATAAGTTAAGCAGAGGAAGAGAGAGAAAGAGAAAGAGGGAGAGAAGAACATGAATAGAGAGAGAAAGACATGATAGTGAGAGAGAGATGATCGACTGGGACTCTGGGAGAGATAGGGGGTGAGAGTCAGAGATAAGGAAATAGAGAGAAATTATACAAAATAGAGAGAGGGTGAGAGATAAGGAAAGAAAGAAAGATTACACATATACTTAGGTATTTAAAAATAAAATAATAGGAAAAATCTCCAAATTTTGAAAATAAAAAAAGTATATTAAAAAATAATGAGAAAAAACACAGAGCCATTGCGTGGCAGGCTTATGATTACACTTTATAAAATATATTTATAATATATATATTATATTTGAGTGCATTTTGCTCACCTCAAAATTGCTCACCTTTTGCTCACCATTAATTATTTCTCATTGGCTAATGCAGTGGGGTCCAGTACTTTACAACATTAATTAATTCTCATTTAATCCTGAATCCCACTGCATTAGCTAATGAGAGAGGAGGCTGTAGGGGTGTTCACAGTCGGTTTCGGTCGGTTTTTCTCGATTTTTCACATAAAAAAACCGACATTAACCTTGGTTTGGCCCGTTCAGTAGGGGTTTTGGGGTGTTTCGGTCGGTCAGTTCGGTTTTCTTCTTGGACTATAAGTTTAAAAACCAACCGAATGCCCTCGGTTTGGTCGGTCGATTTCGATCTCGGTTTTTCTTGTACACCCCTAGAGAAGGGTGAGCAAAACTGAATAATTTTAGGGTGAGCAAAACTGAATAATTTTAGGGTGAGCAAAAGTGTATTCTTAAAATTTCTACTAAATCTTATTGAACATATCAAGAGTTTTCATCAATTTGCAACACTTTATCCATCCCTATCCATTTGCAACACTCTAGTTTTTTTGTATACGAGTGACTTTGTACTTTGTAGTAGAGAAAAGTAAAAAATATAGATGGTGGTGGGTATAGAGAGATAAATGTTTAGAATGAGGTGGGTTTAGATAAATGAAGGTTAGAGTTATTTTGGTAATGAAGGTGGGTATAGAGAGTAAATTATTTTAATTTATATTAGAGTGGTGGGTGTAGATAGTATGGGTGTGATAACTCAATTAGGTGTTGAAAATAAAAAGTTTAAGTACTTATTTCTTTTCAGGGCATTTGATAATGCGCAACGTAATTGAAAAGGCTGTCAAAAATCCATTGAGACTTTGAGTAAAAAAATTCTACTGAAAATAACCACTAAATGCATTCTATATTGTAGTAGTTGAAATAATGTTTACAATATTGCAAATACAATCGCTTAAAATTTTCGGTACTTAAAATTCAACACTTAATTTTCAGTACTTAATTTTTAATTTTATCAAACGAACCTTAAGTGAGTTTATAGAGTAAATTAGGTGAGTGCGGATAGAATTACCCTTTTTCATTTTCTCTAAATAAATCCTCAAGCTTAATTTGGTTTGATATATACATCGATACATAGTGAACATTACCCTATAAATTATACTACAATCCTCGAATTTATTGTCCTAGCAAAGGTCCTTGTCTTGCAATTTCAATTTGTATACAAATGGTATTGCAAGTGTAGCAAGTTTGCATCGTATACCTAAAACAAAATTAATCATCATCACTAGTAATTTGACTTGATACTCCTATTAGGTATATGTCTCCATCAATTAAAATCTTAAGTGAGCCACCAAATGAAAAGTCCACACCATGTAGTAGTAGTAGTGGTGCAGAGAATATTACTCCATCCGTCTCAAATTATTTGGTATTTTTGAAAAATTTAATTTTTTAAGATAATATAATGATTACACTTTTATCAAAATTTTATACTCTAAATATATTTAGATTAATTAGAGGTGTGAAAAAAGAAAGAGTAAAACAATAAAGATTCAAAATTTATTGTGTTGACTTTTCAAGATGGACTAACATTATGAGATAACCCAAAATAGAAATTGTGCCAGCAATTTGGGACAGAGGGAGTAATATCAATGGTTCAATGCAATTCTAGGATACATGTCAAAACCAATTGTCACATTTTAAATATCACTATTTATAGTAATGTAGGGTGCGTTTGATAAAATTGAAAATTAAGCACTAAAAATTAAGTACTGAATTTAAGTACTGAAAATTTTAAATGATTTGTATTTGCAATCCTGAAAATTATGTTTCAAGAATTAAAATAGACTGCATTCAGTGATTATTTTCAGTAGAAAATTTTCACTTAATGTTTTTAGTGGATTTTACTTTTTCAATTAAGTGGTACATTATCAAACACACTGAAAAAAAATTAAGTACTAAACATTTTTATTTTCATCACTTAATTATGTTATCAAATACACCCGTAGTCAGTCATATGTTGGTTTTTACTAGTTTGGTACCTTTTACTTTATCATGTAACTAGTAGAGGGCCACTTACTCTGTGAGTGGAGAGAATAAAAATGGAAGAAGATAGATTTATTTTTGTAGCAGTTTTTAATTTGTTAAATTAGTACCTTTTTATTTTTATTTTTTTAGTAAAACTTTTTTGATTTAATTATAAATATAGGGTACAGAAAAAATGCAATTGGTACCCCTCCCTTTCCCTTTATAATAGTAATAGATAACTATTAAGTTGACAACATTTGTTAGTACTAGGGTAAAAAAATAAATTAGATGTATTTATCCAATCAATCATAAAAAAATTAATTAAATTAAATTAAACAATATTAAATTCTAAATGTACTAAACATATACTGCTACGAAAATAAAATTGTAAAACGCAAAAGTTTCAATAATCTAAGATGGAAGCAAAATATATTTTCTTTTTTTTTTCTTTTAATTTTTTTTTCCAGATCTTTTCTTGGTGTTTTCACTTCTGTTCCATTTAGCCCTTCTCTCACTGTTTTTTTTTTTTTTTGGGTGTCTTAGTAATAACTTATTTTTAACATCATAACATATGATATATTGGAAAAACTTATCATTTTCTTTTCTTTTCTTTTCTTTTTATTTTTTCATCTTTTTTAAATATGGAGTAATTTTTTTTTCTTTTCTTTTGTTCATTTTTTTTTTGTTTAAAGTAATAAATTTTTTTTTTTAACATCATAGAACATGGTATATTCAATAAACCTTATCATCAGTTTCCTTTTTTTGTTGAACTACATATAAACTTTATATTCAAGGGAATGGTTATATGTATTACACACACATGCCTATACATTGAATTTTCTATTTTGATATTATCCACAATCTCAAATATTAATTTTCTCAAGTTTATTTTATGCGCTTAGAAAAATAAATTTCTAACCATTTGTGTGTGAGACTTAAATTTATAGATATGTGTGTATAATAAAATATGAAATTCCATTTATATTTATAGCTCTAATGAAAAAAAAAAGTTAAAGTAAAAGAAAATGAAAATGTGCATTTTGTGCAACATATGATTATAGATGTATTAGTAATTGTAAATTACAATTTATCTTTTAACATTGCAAAGTATTGCTTATATATGTATTTTATGTATTATATATATATTTATTATGAGTGTGTGTATAATATAGAATTATAAAATTAATTTTATTCCAAAATTGGCGGTGCTTGTTTGGGAAACCAAAAAACATAAAAACAAAAAACAAAGGCCAAAATCGGTTTTCCAAACATGGCACAACCGGTTTCACAACCGATTTTTTTGTTGTTGTTGAAAAAGTGAGGTGGGCCTATAAATTTAACTTACACACATGCTTAGACATTTAGGGTCCGTTTGATAAAATTGAAAATTAAGTGCTGAAAATTAAGTGTTGAATTCTAAGTACTGAAAATTTTAAGCGATTGAATTTGTAATACTGAAAACAGTGCTTCAACTACTGAAATGGAATGCATTCAGTGATTATTTTCAGTAGAAATTTTTCACTTAACATTTTCACTGATTTTTTGGCTGTTTTTTCAATTAAGTTGTATGTTATCAAACGCACTGAAAAAGAATAAGTGCTGAATCTTTTCATTTTCAACACTTAATTGGGTTATCAAACATACCCTTAATCTTATTACATATACATGCCTAATAAAAAACCCATAATTGGTTGTCCCAAAATATTTTGATTTCACACAATGTCTATAAATTTCATTTTATATTTGGATATTACCCACAACACAATCTACAAAACAAAAATCATTTTTTTAGGCATGTGCGTGTAATAAAATATAATGTGTAAGCATGTATGTAAATTAAATTTATAGGCACACCTCACTTTTTCAAGGAAAAAAAAAACAAAATTGTTTGTGAATAAATGGCCAAAAAAGAGTGTGGAGATGTATGGAATTGTAAAGGATTTCAAAGGGGAAATGGTAATAATCAACAATTCAAAAAAATGACAAATAAGGATAAAATTGAAATTGGAAATCACATTTAGCCACTTTTATATAGGGTATATATATAAATATATAGAGTTATATAGGGTATAGAAAACAAATGTTAGTGCTTTGTTTGGGAAAACCCAAAAAAGAAAAACCAAGCCAAACAAAACAAAACAGAACCAAACAAAGCATTAGCCCAATTTGGGTTGTGTTGTGCCTTGTTTGTATTAGTGGTTTGTTTGGGAAAACCCAAAAAAGTAAAAACAAAACCAAACAAAACTAAACAAAACCAAACAAGTTTAGCGACTTGTTTGGGAAGAACGAAAAAACATACAAACCACAAAGCCGAAAAGCGGTTGTGCCAAACAAGGCACAATCTACAATTGTTGAGTTTTGGGTTTTTTGAACCAAATAATTGTAATTATTGCTTGAAAAATTGATTGGATCGTCATTTCTAGATTAATTCAATTTTAAAAGTTGAACCAAATTGTAAATATTTGTAATTATTGTTTGAAAAGTCAGTTGAATCATCATTTATAGAATTGTTAAATTTTAAAAGTTGATCTAATAGTAATAAGGGTTGTTTTGTGGGTGAAATGCCCAACCTACCCTCACGAATGACAAAAATTCAAAGTAATCATTAAAGGACACCCCCGACAACCCCCCCCCCCCCCCCCCCCAAAAAAAAAAACAAAAAAACAAAAAAAAAAACAAAAAAGAAGGAAAAAAAAAAAAAAAAAAAAGTAAGGATAAAACTGTCATCTCAAACAAATAAAAAAAATGACAAATCAAGATAAAATTGAAATTGAAAATCAAAGATAGCCTCTTTTATATAGAGGTATAGATATACCAATTGATCGACTCGCTAATCCCTTACTAATCAAGTGTTCACCATTCATGGTATATGGTGAGTCTCTAAACATAATTACTCTTAGTCAACCAGTTATACTTGGAACACCCTTTTTTATCCTTAATCAGACCTTTCACAGTTACAAAAAATGGTTTATTGACTAAGTTCATGAATGATGAAGTTTTGTTTAAATTTATTCATCAACCTATGGAAACAAAGTGTTCACCATCCATGGTATGTGGTGAGTCTTTAAGAATAGTTATTTCTTTACTACTAATTAACTTGGATCACTAGCTATACTTCCGTTTTCTTTGAGAAGTTCACTTGTTGAGTTTATCTCTACGTCTACTTGTCAGCAGTGAGAATTAGATGTAAATGCAATGTCCAATATTGTGCATGTGATGGTGAGTATACAGAGTAAGTGCGCGGGCGTATTCAGAATTTCTCTTTTGGACGTAAAGAATCGATCGGTTCGGTCGATTTATTTATTTGTGCAGAGTAAAATTCAAATCGAACCAAAATTTTACACTCTAAATTGAATTGAACTGAACCGATCGATTTTACCAAAAACCACATCAAATCGAACCGTTTACACCATTACTTTTCGTAATTGAACACTATGAATTGTTACTATTGTGACCTTTTCTTTTGATGTGGAAACTCCTCCAACGCCGGCTAATATATTCGACCAAAAAAATGGTAGTAACTGTTATCAGGATTAGATAAGACATGGTATAATTTATTTTGGATTAACCTCAGAGCATCTGAGTTTATAAGCTCATTCCAAGTAGAAATCCATTTAAACTGGATATGTTTGATAACTCAATTAAGTGCTGAAAATGAAAAGATTCGGCACTTATTCTTTTTTAGTGCGTTTGATAACATATCATTTAATTGAAAAAGCAACAAAAAAATCACTGAAAACTTTAAGTGAAAAATTTCTACTGAAAATAATCACTGAATGCATTCTATGAAATAGTTGAAGTACTGTTTTCAGTATTACAAATGCAATCACTTAAAATTTTCAGTACTTACAATTCAGCAATTAATTTTCAGTATTTAATTTTCAGTTTTATCAAATGCCACCCTTAGTTTATATTATAATGGCACTTCTTCTTTTTATTTTTTCTCAACTTATAAGGCATGTATATTAAATTATTAATAACAATCCATTAATGAGACTATTGCAGAAAATGGTTGTTTTCTCCATAAAGAAAAAGGGGAAAATGGTTATTCTAATGAAAAGTTTGACTTAAAGTGATCAATTATATATCATCTAAGGAGAACTTACGAAATGTAAGATGAAATATTATGAAGCTTCCCATTTCATTTTCTAAATAGATTAATCATGGGGTAAAATTTTATATTGAGTAATTTAGAAAGTCATGAATTGGCACATTCAAATTCAAAAATCCGAACTTGCCATTATTTTAGGATGCCAATGATAACGTTCTTGTTTCCTAAATTCTGAAAACAAATAATTTTTTATTTTTTATTTTATAAACGAAGTTGAAAACTAAAAATCATTACATGGTCCATTTTTGTTGTCGTTTTTAAAAAAAGAATAAGAAAAAGTAGAAATGATTACCAAATAACTTTCCAGTGTTCGTTTTAAAAAAATTAAAAAATAACAAACATGATTACTAAACATGTTTTTCAGTTTTCAATTTCAAAAAAATGAAACTGCAACGTCCCCAACATCCAGATTCAAAAATCCAAACATGCCATTATTTTAGGATATCAATGGTAACAGTTCTAGTTTGCTAAATTTTGAAAACAAAATAAATAAATAAATAAATAAAATAAAATAAAATAAAATTTGTTTAATGTTTATATAAACGAAATTGAAAACTAAAAATCACTATCTAGTCCAATTTTGTTGTCATTTTTAAAAAAGAAAAAAGAAAAAAATGGAAACGATTACTAAACACATTTTCAGTGTTCATTTTAAAAACTTAAAAAGGGGAAATGATTATCAAACAAGTTTGAAGTTTTCAAATTTTTTTTCCAAACATCCCCTTGTGTGCCTTAAACCTACCCCGTGACAAATATATTATTCAAATTAATCATGTACATCAAGAAAAATGCTTTGTCACGCGCCTCAAAGCTTATATAAATAATAAACTACACTGCAAATGAGTATTTTGGTGAAGCTGTTATAGAGTCGATTAAACGCGCTAACGGTGCGTTTGGAGATGACACAAACAAAAACAAACAGAGCGTATCGGACGATGTAGGAACCGACCTTATTGGGATCGGCTATAGAATCTTTGTGCTGTGTGGCGTGTGCATGACCAAAGGGAAAAAACAAAACGCTTTAAAAAGTACTTTTTTTTTTCACAACAGACAAACAGGCCTTTAAATTTTTTATTTACTATTTATTTTGGGAATTGCTATTTGAAGTCCATGGGTGACTAAATACACTCCATAGAGTGCTTGATACAGTTGATACTAGGGCTGTGGAAAAAAAAAAAAAAACCAGCGAGTCGATCGAGCGAACCGAGCCTATTCGATCGATTTAAAAATAAATTCATAGAAGGAAACCGAACCAACAGACCGAAAGTAGCAAAACAACCAACCGACCAACCCACACATGCACGCCCGTCACTCTTAGTTGATACCACATGCTTTAGAAGTGATACCATATAGTGCATTTAGTAATTTTTAGTGTGCAAATAACATTTCCCTTTATTAATATACAAAATAGGGACATGTTATCCTACTACTCAAAACTACCCAATGGCCGATAAAAATTCTTGCAACTTTACTAAAGTAAGGGTACTAAGATCATTTTACCATATGTGCGGTATAGTATTTTGGGCATTGGTAGACCTATATAGGGTAAATATTGGTTGTAATGGTGATATTACATCACTATTTGTAATGTCTTGAATACAATGAAGGTTTTGGGCTTATGTGGAAAGGGTCTAAGTTTATGTGGAAAGGAATTCCCCTGAAAAATAGGGTGTCAGATGGATGGATAGAATGATTTAATTGGATTGGGATACCACGTCATTTCTATAACCGTTACAACTAATGTTTTTCCAACTGGGAAACTTTCCATCAACTTTTCAAAGTTGGATATTTACTGTATGTATTTTAGATTTTATACATTTGTGTCCCTCTTCAAAACTTTAATTTACTCCTTAACTCCTTAACTTAGAAATCCCACTTTGGTCGTTGAAAATTTTATCTTTTTTAACCCCCCCAAAAAATATTTTATTCATTCAACTAGCCCCTAGTATTTAAGTCTTTATAGAAATGCCTTTTGAACACATTTAGGTTTCTTTGTTTTTTTTAAGTGAAACTAGTAAAATAAATAAATAAATAAACTAATTAAGGAGATGAGCACAATTTTTTTTTTATAAAAAAAAGAGTTGTGGATGGACAGATTCGTTTATCTTTGTATAATTATAATTTAACCTTAACTCACTATGAGTGAAACTTATATGATAATTACACAATCTATAAAATCCTAAAAACTTAAAGTTGGCGTATTTCAGTCCAAAAAATCGGGTCGGAGGATTACCCCAATCCCACCCAATCCCATGAGTATGTGCATGCACCCTCAAATCAAATCATGGGTCTGCCCCTAAATTTGGGATCAATAGATACACTCACCTAATTATTTTCTATATCTACCTGAACGCTTGTATATTGAACATCACTAATTTAATTTCTAGGTAGGTGTAGATGTTTATTTAGCAGTTTCAATTATTTACTTTCAGTTCTTGGAAATTACTTTACGAACCCATTTTAATAACCGGAACAAAGAACGTCTTGGTTGATTTGAATATACATACATGAAGGGTTGTTTATTTGAGAATTGGGTACCACTACTGTCAAAATAATAGTGGATATTTTTTTTTGGGTAATTGGGAATGTCCGGACCAGCTTGCACGCACATTGACTAATCCCCCGAGGCTTTGGAGTCGCCAGGTGATTCTCCAGTGGCCACGCTTCTCATGACTCGAATACTATACCTCTTGGGTAGTACACCCAAAAAACTTATCACTCGGCCACAAGGGATGTGGTTATAGCAATAATGGATGTTGTCAGAGCATTATTGAAAGAGTAATGATTAGGTCACTAACATTTTTCATAAATAAAATTCACTAATGAGTAATGCTAGACACACTTTGAAATCCACATTGAATTTGACACCCAACTTTAAATGCATGTACCATGTGCTATGTAAGTGGTGCACAGAAAAATGTGAAAAATTCACACAACACAAGGTACATGTATTTAAAGCATAAGATGTCAAATTCAGAGTGGATTTCAAAGTGTATCTAGTATTACTCTTCACTAATAGTCTATCTCTCTCCTAGGTGGCACTATAGGGTACGGTTAATTTTAGTGGACCCCGTTATGCTACCCAATAGACAGATAGACTATAAGTGAGTTTTATTTGTGAAAATTAATAGTGCTCATAGCATTACCGTTAATGAAAATAGTCATTGTTCTAACAAAATCCAGTATTACTTTGACAATAATAGTAGGATGGTACCCTTGGGAATTTTAATAAAGAGTTTGGTTCGACTATTTCTTTTTCTGTATTTGGTTGATCTTATGAAAACCATCAAAATATTGATTTGATTAAAATAAAGTTTTGGGGGGATATTCTAGGTTTGACATGATCTCCCACACAAGAAAATGACAGTAAAAACATGGACCGATTCATCTATCACAGAACTGGTTTTGAGTTTCACCAGACCGGGTAATGTTATGTGTACGTAAAATGTGTATATAAATAATGCACATAAAAATTATTCATTTTGGTGGAATCCATATTTATATATATAAAACCTACTAAAATTAATAATACAAATTTTTATATGCATATTTTATGTACATGAATCATTAATCCACCAGTAATCATCCCCCCTATGCTAGATTTTAGCACTTGGCTCTGAAATATAGTTAACCTAAAACAAAGAAAATCAACAAAATAGAGATGGAAAAAAAAAAAAAAAAATTCCTCCGTATTGAATACTTGAATGGATGTAGCTCCGCGTTACTGTAAGTAAAAGGCCAAAGTGGGCCCATTTGTGGGGACCAAAAACCAATTTGGGTCCCACTTTCATTGCTAGGCATCTAAGACCTCTGTGTTTAAAAGCAGCTGTAAAGCTCCAATTTTTTTTCCAATTCCCAACTCTCCAATCCCACCCATTAATCACACTCAAGCTTATTACAGTGCCCACTCTCCATTTCTCTCCTCTCACTCTCTCTCTCTAGAAAAGAAAGAAAAGAAAAAGCTAAAAAAAAAAACCACAATACAGCTGTTTCCTTCTCTCTCTCTCGCTCTCTTTTTCACTCTCTTTCTGTCACTATATACAACAAGTAGTACACAGCTTTGAAAGCACAAAATTCAGGAGGTTCAATGGTCATGGGTTTGAAGGTTGTAATGTGGAAGGTGTTTTTGTTGGTGGTAGTGCTATTATATTCATGGGTTGCTTGTGGTACAGCCTCTGTATCTTATGACCATAAGGCCATTATCGTTAATGGCCAAAGGAGGATCCTTATTTCTGGATCCATTCACTACCCTCGAAGCACTCCTGAGGTATATATACACCGATATACATATATATACACACCAATGTACTTCATGGGTCTCTCTGATTTTTCTTCTTTTGTCAAGATTCTCAGCAAATGGGCATCTTCCATATGTGTGTGTATATATATATATATATGTTTTATTTTTCTGGGTACATTCTGTTATTGGTGATTTTCACTAAAATGGGTCTGTTTAAACCCTGTTTTTAATTCTATCTATAATGTGTATTGGGTTTAATTTTTTGGGTTGGTGTTGTGCAGATGTGGCCAGATCTTATTCAGAAGGCAAAAGAAGGGGGTTTGGATTTAATTCAGACATATGTTTTCTGGAATGGGCATGAACCCCAACCTGGCAAAGTAAATTAAATGAACCCCCACCTTTTTTTTTTCCTGCATTTACTACTGTCTGAATCTCAATAATATCTGCTAAAATTATTCTGATTTTTCTTAATCTTTTGCAGTACTATTTTGAGGAGAGATATGATTTGGTTAAATTTATTAAGTTGGTTCAACAAGCTGGCCTTTATGTTCATCTCAGGATTGGCCCATATGCTTGTGCTGAATGGAACTTTGGGTAAGTCTAATAATTGAAATTACCCATATTTGGTATATATTTATATATATATATATATGTGTGTGTGTGTGTGTGTGTGTGTGTTATAAGTATATTTTTCTGTTCAATTTCAGGGGTTTTCCTGTTTGGCTCAAGTATGTTCCAGGTATCAGTTTCAGAACTGATAATGGCCCTTTCAAGGTTTGGCACTTTTGGGCCTCCACATTAGTTATCCATTTTCATGACATTATTCCTTGATTTTTTATTTTTTATTTTTATTATTATTATTTTTTTGGGTTTTGATTCTGATGTCTAAATTTTGTAATGAAGGCTGCAATGCAAAAATTTACAACCAAAATTGTGAATATGATGAAAGCAGAAAGGTTGTATGAATCTCAAGGTGGTCCAATAATTTTATCTCAGGTAGTCAAAGGAAGTCCATTTATAGTTCTTGATTATTTGATTAATAATAGAAACAAAGACTCAAACTGAGAGCATTGTGTATATATATATATATATATATATAATATATGTTTAAAATGTATGTGACAGATTGAGAATGAATACGGACCGATGGAGTATGAACTCGGTGCCCCCGGTAAAGCTTACACAAATTGGGCAGCCCAAATGGCTGTTGCACTTGGCACCGGAGTCCCATGGGTCATGTGCAAGCAAGATGATGCCCCCGATCCCATTGTAAGTTTAGCCGCGTTTTTCAATATATATATAGATGTATACATATGTATAATTACATTTTGTTGTCATGTTCTTATGCCCACTCTTGATTGTTCCCATGTTATGTTCACTCATCCTTAGTGGGGTTGCTGTGTAAGATAGTGTTGTCCCCTTACACATTTATTCATTATATATAAGTTTTTATCTCCCCTGCACATGGGTTTGCTCTTCTTTATCTCACATTCTCACTCCTGTCTGTTATGTTTTGTCTTAATTTATTATCCACTGGTCTAAAAGATTTTGTAATGGAAGATTGACAGACACATCTGTTTTGACCTTCATTTCAATGGTATAGTATATATAATAAGAATTATTTTTAGTTATTCTTATTTTTTCCTATTTCGGAGATTCTAATGTAATTTTTTTATTTAGCACTTAGGCTCTCAGTTGTACTATGACTTCTTCCTTCTTCTTCTTCTTCTTTTTTTCTTTTTTTTGCCAGCCGTAAATGAAATTTGAGGATCTTAAAAAGGCATTAGACCATATCTAGTTTTCTAAAGTCCAAACAGTGCACTCCTTATTTACGCGCACACACATATATATATATATATATGTATAATTTTGATTTATCTTTGATTACCATGTACAGATTAACACTTGCAATGGCTTCTACTGTGATTATTTCTCTCCGAATAAGGCTTATAAACCGAAGATGTGGACTGAAGCCTGGACTGGCTGGTAAAATTTAACGATCGTGCACTCTATTTATTATTTATTTATGTTCTTATCCGAAAACTGAGAGGAAATTCTTGGTTAATTACTCTTTTTAACCTTCACCGTAGGTTTACCTCATTTGGAGGTCCAGTACCACACCGTCCAGCTGAAGATCTTGCATTTTCGGTAGCTAGGTTTATACAGAAGGGCGGGTCGTATATCAACTATTATATGGTAAGTGAATTGTTTGCTTTATTTCCCAAGTGAATTTAATACTTTGATGAATATTACTAAGTTGCTCTTATTCTTTTCTTTGTTTTAATGCTTCTAGTATCATGGAGGAACAAACTTTGGGAGGACCGCCGGTGGTCCTTTTATTGCCACGAGCTACGATTACGATGCTCCTCTTGATGAATTTGGTATGCACATACTTGTCATCTTAAGGGCATGTTTGGACATACATAAAACAAATCAAGTTCCGCCGCAAACAAAGAACTTGTTTTAAGGGTGATTTTTTAGATTGGGTACAGAAGACTGTCTTAAAAAAGATATCAACCAAACACTTTTATGTTTGGAACCAGTTCACATGTCGAAAATATAACGGCTTCTATGCATATTCCCAAACAACACCATAGAGTAGTGTGTGTTGTGAAATTATCCATCTGGTATGTAGACTTTACTTTGAGGTAGTATGCGGCATGATTGCTGAAATGTTTTATAACGGTCAGAATTTGAATTGAGAGACGGCGGAGTTGAGGTGGGTTGAGATTTTTTCTATAAGATGTAACTCATGCAATTGCCAGCCTGTCACCATTCACAGTCTGCCACATCATGGTGGGAGAATCACTTTCATACCGCAAAAGTAAGGGACAACTCCGTATATCCTCTTCATTTATGGTGAATGATAGTTATACCCCCATATACTTGTGACATGTAGTGTCGCAGTGGTGACGTGGGAAGCGGGTCCCCTTAGTTGGTGGGTGACATTTGTAGGCGAAAAGTTGACCAATTACAAAATTCCTCTTTGTACTTTTTCTCTAATCATTTGTGGAATAACTGTCCTGTTTTTTTTTTTGAATGAAGATTGCGATAGCTCAAGAAAGTTAGAAACATCCAAACTGATAAATATTTTTTTACTAAGTAGGATATTCCCTTGTCAAGCAGATAGTTTGTTTGTCAGTATATGTTCAGTATAATCTTCTTTTACAAACCAAATATGGAATTCTAACAAAATGAGAGGTTATCCCATATTCCACATTTCTTTTATCATTATTTGTTGTTTCATCTTGTACAATGTTTACAGTCCGTTTGGTATGCCACAAACTAGAAAAGAATTGATTTGCAATTCTTGTTTGTGGCAATTCTTGTGTTTGGTTTGACAAAAGAATTGATTTTCAATTCTAGCCAATTCTCACCAATTCTTGTTTTAGCCCAAAAACAAATCCTATCACTTTTGGTAGGATTTGGTGAGAAATGATTTCACTTTAAGTGAAATATTGTGATATACCAAACTTACCCCTATATATTTCACACCTCCTCTCTTTATATGGGCAATGTAGTAAATGACCATGATTCATTTCATTTCATTTCTCTTTCAAACCAAACATGAGAATTAGAATTGCAAATCAATTCCATTCATTTCTTTTCTTTTCTATTCTCTCCAATTCAATTCTATAAGATGTAATTCAATGATTTTTTATCTCCCTAAGAGAGTTTATGAACAAGTACCTCTTTTTATGTTTAGGTCTACTAAGGCAACCAAAATGGGGTCATTTGAAAGACTTGCATAGAGCAATAAAGTTGTGCGAGCCGGCTTTACTATCGGGAGATCCCTCTGTGATCCCTCTCGGAAACTATCAAGAGGTTGGATTTACTTCAGCTCTATAAGAACCATTCATATAAAATCCATATATGTGTATATATAGACATATAATCCTATATTCACTGTAAAACTGAAACACTCCTTCTTTCCATGGTTACCGTGCAGGCACATGTTTTCAAATCGAAATCTGGAGCTTGTGCTGCATTCCTTGCAAATTATAATTCCCATTCAATAGCAAAAGTGGCTTTCGGAAATATGCATTATAACCTACCTCCTTGGTCTATCAGCATTCTTCCCGACTGCAAGAACACTGTTTACAACACTGCCCGGGTGAGAAATAAACTCCAGACTAGTGTAGATGCCTTACAAAAGTTAGGGACAGTTTGGGAATGCATGAATTAGGATCAGGTTCAGTCCTATTCTCATTTTTATCTGGTTTTTATGAAAACCAATATCATGTTGATTTTGGCTAAGAACCTATTTTAAGAGCATTTTTTTGATTGGGCACAAAATCCTATGGAATTAAAAGGTTCTACACAGAACCAGTTCTTAGCTTTCCCAAACAGCCCCTTACACTCTGATAGTTCCGCAGTAAACAAAGGATTGACATCAATACAAACTTATGTACAGGTAGGAGCTCAAAGTGCACAGATGAAGATGACTCAAGTTTATGGAGATTTCGCTTGGCAGTCATACAATGAAGAGACGGCAGCTTACGATGAAAAATCTTTTACAATGGTTGGGCTGTTGGAGCAGATAAATACTACCCGAGATGTATCTGATTATTTGTGGTACACGACAGAGTGAGTGCTTTGTGATCCTTTCTCATTAATGTTTAAATGAAGCAACTTTCTTTAGGAAGTTTGTTACTCAAGTTTTATGGTGTGTTTGGAAGGGCATCTTCATAATGCATTCTCATCAACTGGAATTACGTTATCTTCTCCATGTTAACTTATTTTCTAGATGCATTTTATACAATTGACTGTTAATACTTGCTTCCGCTTTTAAGTCGGAGATAGTGATTTGCATGTAAGTACATGAGTTTGGGGTTGACAGAACCTCATGCTCATGCTCCTAACTTCTACATCGTACAACACTCTCGTTTTATCATGTTTCTATCTTCATTTCTACACCTCTTTTGTTCTTTTTCTCTCTATATACGTCAAACATTATGGATACATGTACTTCGAAAAAAAGTTACTTCCGTTTGAAACGAAGCATTTGGTATAATTCGAGTGATTAATGCTTTCTTTGCATTCCCAGTGTGGTGGTGGGCTATGATGAAGGATTTTTAAAGGGTGGGAAGTGGCCTGTTCTTTCAGCCTTATCTGCTGGTCATGCTTTGCATGTTTTCATCAATGGCCAACTATCAGGTGAGCAGAACATAGTAGGAACTAGTGTGTTTGGGATAACAATTTTGGAATGCACTCTCACCCATTAAAACATCCTCTTTGTGTTCAACTTACTTTAAAGATGCATTCTGATAGAATGTTTACTTTTGCAAAAAAAAAAAAGCAAGTCTTAGTTGCTTCCGCTATCTAGTTGGAACTTGGATATGTGTTTTGTATATGAGGACATGAGTTGACGGAACCCCAATGCTTCTCAACTTCAATACCAAATAACTTTATCATGTTTTTATCTCCATCTCTACCTTATTTCATTTCTTCTCTGGCTATATCTAAAAAAAAAGGTTTCGCACCAAACACAACATATTGTGTTTTTAATGCAACTTCTATGATGGGTAACTTCTAAGCTTCACTAGGGTAATTGATGTTTTTTTTTTTTTTTTTCCGGAATGAGTAGCTAAAAAGATTATGGAAATTTTTTTTTCCCCCTGGTTCTTTCAAGCTGAGAAAATGAAAGTCAAAATTCTTGTTTGTGTGTTTTCCTTTTTGGAAAGTAGTTAACATAAATATTTCCGAACCATGATAGTAGAAAATGATGTAGAAAATCAAATAACACTCAGTATATGCTCAGAGACCGTTTGGATTAGCTTTTAAAACAATCACTTTTTGGAGCAGGAGTCTTTTGTTGTTGTTTAAAGCTTACTAGTTGGAGCTTTTCACAAAAAGCTGTTTTTTTTTTTTTTTTAGTATCGAACGGTCACAACTTTTTGAAAAGCTATGAAAAAGCCGATCCAAACGGTCACAACTTCTTAAAACAATCATTTATAAGTTACTGTTGGCCTGAAAAATAAATCCCAAACGGGCTCTCAATCCAAACGGAAAGCGAATTCATAGATATACCCTGTGTAATCATTTCCCCTTAATATATCCGTTTCTCTTTGGCAGGAAATGTCTATGGAAGTCTGGAAAACCCAAAACTAACATTTAATCAGGGTGTCAATCTGAGAGCTGGTGTTAACAGAATTTCGCTGTTAAGCATTTCTGTTGGTCTTCCGGTTCGTGCTCTCTCTCTCTCTCTCTCTCTCTCTCTCTCACACACACACACACACACACACCCGCTAGCACAGCTTGCGACTGACTTTTCTATGCGTTTTTTGCTGCCTTTTTTATGAGCTCAGAATATTGGTCCGCATTTCGAAACATGGAATGCCGGTGTTCTTGGCCCCGTTTCACTATATGGTCTCAATGAAGGGAGGAGAGACTTGTCATGGCAGAAATGGACTTACAAGGTTGGAATGGAGGGAGAAGCTTTGAGTCTTCATTCGATCAGTGGAAGTTCCTCCGTTGAGTGGATCCAAGGTTATTTAGTGGCTCAAAAGCAGCCACTTACATGGTATAAGGTGAGTTTTCAACTTTTCATCCAAGGCTTATTTGTCTCTCCTCTTAATGTACAAAGTCTCTAAATTTGTTTAGGTTTTGTTTGGATGGCGCAGCAGAAAACAATCTAACTGTATTAAACAAAGTTTTATTTAAATCAAAATTTTGGGCCTTCTCTAACTTTATGCACTTAAACAGAATATGTTAGTTGCATAACGCTTTAATACATGTTGGAATTAAAACCCTATTCATATTTACGCGGTTCACTGAAAACTAGGGTTACATTCACGGAATTGATGAGACTTTCAGTACTCTCAAAGACCAAAATAGTATCATCAAGTACATCGCCCCTAAATAACATTGAAATAGGATTACAGGTTGCAATTTTGAAAAATACTAAAATACCCCTAGAAAGAACTCTCCTTTTACAAGTGGGGCTAAGTGTACACTTGTGTCAGGCTCTTCACTAGATATCAATATTACACTCACTACAAAAAAATTTCGCCTTTTACTTGACTTGTGTGTTTTATTGTCATGCTTCCAGACAATTTTCAATGCTCCAGGTGGAAATGAACCTTTGGCTTTAGATATGGGTAGTATGGGAAAAGGTCAGGTATGGATAAACGGACAAAGCATTGGACGCTACTGGCCGGCATACAAAGCATCCGGTAGCTGCAGTGCGTGTAATTATGCTGGTTGGTTCGATGAGAAGAAATGTCTTACCAATTGTGGAGAGGCTTCCCAAAAATGGTGAGAAACAAAAACCAGTGTACTTTGAATAGTTAACACATGGGTAATGCATAAAGTCTGTGTTTACAAGTATCGGGTGCCAGTACATGTTTGAGGGTCGGACATCCCAAATTCATGAATCTAAGGGCATGGAGCCCATAATTGATAATTTGAGATTTGGATCTATTCTGAATGAACTCTGAGTCAAAAGGAATATAATTAGAGACTTCCGTATTCAACTGGTGTTTTATTGTAAAATACTCTATATTTTCTTATACCTCTTAAGAAAAATAGTGTTTCCACGTAAATACAAGTTTAAACGAATATTCCATCCAGTTTGAATGATCTTTGCAACAACCAAAAAAAAAAAAAAAATAGGGAGTACTTTTAGAGAAGTAGCTAACATAGTTCTTGGCAAATGTCTAATCAGAGGTGTTGGACTCATTTTCTCTACCCATGTCCATGTGTCCGACACGGGTACTTTAACCTTTATGAAGTGTCTATGTGGCAAAGAATATAATAATCTGACTAATTGCTTAAATTTTAGGTACCATGTTCCCCGTTCGTGGCTGAAGCCAACTGGGAATCTGTTGGTTGTGTTTGAAGAATTGGGTGGAAATCCATCAGGGATTTCTTTGGTGAAGAGGGAAATTCAAAGTGTGTGCTCTGATATTTATGAGTGGCAACCAACTTTAGTGAATTGGCAATTGCAAGCATCCGGGAAAGTAAATAAACCCCTGAGGCCTAAAGCCCATCTTTGGTGTGCCCCGGGCCAGAAAATCTCGTCGATTAAATTTGCCAGCTTTGGAACTCCCGAAGGTACTTGTGGAAGCTTCCGACAGGGAAGCTGTCATGCCTATCACTCCTATGACGCATTTCAAAAGGTACAAATATATAGTTATACATACACATATATACGGTGAGGCTCCTAAGTGAAGAGGGTTAAGTGAACATATCCAGTGAACGTGTTTTTTAGCCTAAAAGAACCCACGGGCTGCCCCGCTGACCCGCGGGTTCTTTTAGGCTAAAAAACATGTTCACTTAAAAGCCTGACCGCACGCGCACACACACACACATATATATATATATATAATATGCACATACTCAATAATCAATTCTTGCTTATAAAACTTGGTATTTTGATAACTGTATTTTTTTGTAAATGATTTATCTAATTTTCCCAAGCTTCTATTTGTTAATTTTGTTCCCTTCTCCACCAATTCAATGGAGTTATGCAATTCAAGGTCCCTTCTAGGAAGAAATTTATGGAGTGTTTGGAATGACATTTTCGGAATCCAGTCTCGCAAATTATAATTACATTATTCTCTTCATTTCCATCTTATTTTTTGAAAGATTAATTTAATACAATTTTTTACCTACTCAAAAAAGCAATTCTTACTTACTTCCGCTTTAAAGTTGGAGAGTGTGTATGTAGAGTATATCAATATTAGCTTCCATCGTCTCTTTTTTTTCACTTTTCCTGAAATGTAACCCATGAATCTTATATTGCAGTACTGCATTGGACAAGAGTCGTGCTCAGTAACCGTAGCACCCGAGATGTTTGGAGGAGATCCATGTCCAAGCATCATGAAAAAACTTTCCGTAGAAGCCATTTGCAGCTGATAATGCACGAGAAATCAACAACGAAGGTCCCAATTCAGTTCCTTTTCAATACAAATTACCCAGTAATTATTAGTAAATTATTACACATTCAAGATCATCGCAACCATTGGTTTTGGCTCTACCAGAGTGAAGTTGCAGAAAGATACAACACACAATCTGGTTCAAGCCCATACAGGCCGTGAAGAAACGACTATGGAGAAGTTTTATGTATATAGAATAGCAATTATGTATCAAATTTTGGGCTGCACATTGAGATGGCACTAAGTGATTCCATGTGCATATGTTTTTTTCTTAGTGTTTTAGTATTATTAGGCCATGCAAGCTTTTTGCCTTCAGTTGTTTCAAACCCGTAAGTTCTACTATGTAAGTTTCATTCTTGTAAGCAATTGTCTCATTGCTTTGAAATTGTGAAAAGGCTTTGGAAGTGAAAAAAACAATACTATTGATCTTTTCAGATATTGTCTCTAGGTATATACTTGTGTGTACCAGTGGGAGCAGGTGTGAATTTCTAATTAGGCGTGTTTGGAATTCCTCCTAAATGCACATTCGGCCTAAATGTGCTTCTTTCTGGGACTTAAAACTGCATATATTAGCTTGTTTGGATTAATTTTTGGAAACAAATTTAGGGTCCCAAAATCACGTTTTGGCTGAAATAATTGCAGAGGTGCTTTAGCCAAAACCTGAATGTGATGCAGAAAGCAGATTAGGGGGCACAATTCCCTTGTGATCAAGGCGTCTGGTTATGCATAAATGCAAAAGCCACAATCTGCCCAAACGAGCCCTTAATATCCATAGTTGCTTCATGTTTGTAAATGCAAACTAGGTTGCTGTCTATTTGCACCAAGAAAACCAAATAGATCGATGGAGGAATAGAAATGGTGATTTTTAGGTGTCATTTTTACTTCAGTTTCCCTGTAGAAGCATTAAAAATGCTCTGTTTTTCTTATTAGTTTGGAATGCGATAAAAAGATTTCCAGGGAATGGTTGGTTAAGCTGCTGGATAAACAGAGATGCGCCGAGAACTAAGAAGTTTTCTTCTTCTTTTTTTCTTTTTAAATTTCCATTTCTTTTCTGGGAACAATCTTGTTGGGTTGATGAGTATGTACCACCAGAACTTATCATAAAAACGGACTAAATAAATCAACTCCAAAGAGAAATCTGAGAATCAAATACCCGGGAATTTCACCCTTTTGTTTACTTTACTAGTAGAAGGGCCTGTTTGGGAATGATTAAAACAAGACCAGGTTCAGATTTAGTCTTTCTTTTATTTGATTTTTATGAAAACTTGCACTGGTTTGATAACGAATCACTCAGTGATATTGTGAAGTCACACAAACTCTAATGTAACCAAAAAACAGATACACAAACACTAAGTTGTTTAGAACCGATTCTTTTCATGAAAAGAAGCAATTCTTGTACGACCCAAACAACCTCGATGGGTTCCCTCAATTCGTCCCACCCTTTTCTTCTCCTCTTGCAAACCATAAATAAACATTAACACATCGAGAAATAAGTGATGCAATTCGCCAACACTCGGGCCAAAGAGTTGTTGGTCTTACACCAATACACCTCAAAAGCTTTTGTATAATTTATCCTTTATTTCATGAACTTCTGAATTATATTACTCCTATATGGTGTTTCTAATGCACACACAAACAGACTCAAATTTTTCCTAAGCATAGAATGAGTAATGTTATGGGAGTGCTACCAAAGTTGTCAAAAGATGAATCTCATTACTGGTTTGTGTGTAATATAGCTCATTCTTATACCAGGTATAAAAAGATCCTCTCCAAAAACACAAACAAACTAGAGTCAAAAGTCTCAGAGAAAGATCCAAGAACACAAGTCCATAGATCAGCATAATAGAAACCAAGCAACTATATAAGATCAGATACCACATGACTATACTAGTTTTGATGAAATATATCAGGATTTTGACACAACTGGACCTACTAAATTCTTGCACAGAAAGTACAGTTCATAACCCCAAAAAAAATGAAGCTAACAAAATTAGAATTAAGAGGGGAAAAAGAAGGAAAAAAAAAAACATACAAGCCAAGCCCTAAGCGACAATCAGAAAAATCTAGGACTTCCGGTGAGGTCGATAAATCTTTCCAGGTAGTGTAGCCCGAACCGCGCAAAGTTGCAAACCTACTTTCTGCTTCCTTTTACATCTCAACTTCAACTACTCTCATCAACTTTTTATATTTATTAATACCCAAATAGCCCTTTTCAGTCGATCTTCACAGAGGAGTAGATCTTCCGCACAAACCAGAAACAAGCATAGAAGCCAATGGTACCCGTCAATACAAAGAAAGCATACGAGACAATCAACATGTAGCCAAAGTACAGCATGCCCGAGACCAGTTTTGTAATTTCCAACTTTGTGAAGAAGTAGAAACCCGAGTAGAGGAAAAGGTACAAAGCAGATGAGCCAGCAGTGAGGTAAGCCCTCCACCACCAATGATAGTCTTCACTGCACAACTGGAAATAGCATAGCACGATTGTTATCTCAGCACACGTGACTATAAGTATAACAAAGACTATGAAAAGGAAGCCGAAGATGTAGTAGAACTGGTTCAGCCATATCGACGTGAGGATAAAGAATAGCTCAATGAACACCGCCCCGAATGGAAGAATTCCACCTATAAGTACAGAGAATACGGGTGTCATATACCATGCCTGTTCTGGTATTTGTCTCGGGATTTTGTTTGTCTTAACCGGGTCCTCAATGGCGGGTTTTTTGAAACCCAAGTAACTTCCCACGAACACTAAGGGCACGGAGATACCAAACCACAAGCACACGAGAGCAAACATAGTACCAAACGGAACTGCCCCAGAAGATTTCTCCCCCCAGATTAGGGCGTTCAGTACAAAAAAGAAGGAAAACAGAATACCCGGAAACATAAACGCTGTTTTTAGGGTATTGCTCTTCCACTCTGTTCCCTTAAACATTTTGTATATACGTGCAGAAGAGTAACCAGCAAATAAGCCCATGAAGACCCATAAGAGAACCATGGCGGTCATGAGCCCACCTCTGTTGGAAGGTGATAAGAAACCAAGCAATGCAAATAGCATTGTTACAAGTGTCATTCCAAGGATTTGCACACCAGTGCCGACGTATACAGAGAGTAAACCTGAATTCAGCGGTGCCCTAAAAACATCTCCGTGAACAAGTTTCCATCCCGTTTCTTCCTGAGCTTCGTCTTGTGCATCCAATTGATTATAGTTGGCTATATCTCTATAAAGGGTTCTCATCATGATCATGGCCACCATGCCAGAGAGGAAGAGGACGATCATCAAAGAGTTTATGATGGAGAACCAATGGATCTGATCATCATTCATGAGGAGATAGGTGTCCCAACGCGATGCCCATTTGATATCACTTTCCTACGGGAAGAAAATAGATTATACATAAGAGGCCAAAATCATAAAACAATAATATAACTAGACAAAAGGGCGTTGAAGAGGTACCTTGAAAGTAACATCATATGTAAATACAATCTCCTTGTCTGTATCTACTTCCTGTGGGACAGTGCTACCTTGAATTATGTTTTTGGTGTTCTTGTTGCATGTTGTTAACTGAGGGTTTTTCTCATCCCACTCCTTGTACTCGTGATTAATACTGTTCAGCATAGCCAAGTAAGAATTGAAGTATAAACAAAGAAGCAACCTATTTGAAACCACACACACACACACACACACACACACACACAAAGGCCAGTTCGGCGAAAAATTCACTTTTTGCTAATATCGTGAACACATACGTCACATAGAGACTCCAACAAAATGGCACCTTTTGGTAATGTAAGCCATCATTATGAAGTTTTGGGGATTTTCATCATTTTTTTTAGGAAGAAAGTATCTGTTAAAAAAATTCAGTCCATGTAAAGTTTTAACAAGATTGCTGAAATGAAATAATCTAGTCCAAACATAACACCATCCTCAAGCTCTCTGGAACAAAGACACTAAGGGCAGAAGTGGAATGATTTCATATTTTCATTCCTTTTATGGTTGTCTTTATATTCCTTATGGGAGGAGTTGATTCATAGTTTCTATTAAAATACGATGAAGCATGCCTGTTATGCTAAAATGTTGGTAAAATAAGGAACACCAAAACTGAACAAGAACAAAGAGCAAGTATAAAGTACAAAACCTATTTGGAGTGACCTCAAACCCAACAATTCGAGCAGAATCAGTCTCTGGATCCTTGTGATACATGACTCTAAAGCTCAGGTGATTATTGATAAAATATTTCTCCTCTTTGCTCTGCAGAAGCAAATAAATGTAACAAAAATACGTAAACACACCAGACCTCTACAAAAGCAATGAGCATATATCCACAGAAACTCACCCCTTGGTAATTTCCTTTGAATCCAACTCGGAAGCCATGTTCGTAAGTCCTTGACTGGATTCCATCCCTCCTTTGTCTAAGAACAGCAACCGGAAGGTTATCTAGAATCCTGCATGCCCATGCCAGAGATTTCAGTGCACAACAGCATTAGTTACATTTAAGGCAATCAGAAGTTCAAATCACACAAACTACAAATCTGTGATGTACAAAGCAACCAAGTGGCACTCAACTAAGCACTTACATGTTAACTCTATATTCGTCATCAATTTTTTCCTTGAAATTCTTTGCAGATTCCGCATTGAGCTTTGCTTTACAGACCACTTTGCATGGCTGCTCCTCCCTCATATTAAACTGAGACAGAAGTAAAAGACCAGATCAGTGAAACATGGAAAAGGTGTTCCCACCCCTCAAAATACACAACCACATATATAATATGTAACCAAATATCACTTAACAGTGAAGAGAATTGAAACAGATGCTCACAATATAAACGGAATTCTCTATGCGGTCACCTCGAAGGACCTCCCCCAAATTTTCGGCATTATTCAAAACTTTAGGGGGCTTACAATACTTCAAGTAATAGTAGTCATATGGAAGTTGAGTTTTCGTAGATGACAGCTTATTGACTTTAACTGGAAGCAAATCACCCTGTCAAAAGGAAGGACAACCATAAGACAACAGCAGCAAAATCAGCCATAAATCAAAATGCGGTAGCCCAATCACTGAATTTCTTATCCACGATATATATATATATATATATATAACAAATAATAATAACAATAACAGTAAGAAGAAAAGGGTAAAAAAAACAATACTATAGAAGCGAATCACGTCTTGCCAATCATTTTTACATCAGCCAATAAATTCTGAAGTAAAACAAGCACTTAGTTCCAGAGCACCTGAGAAGAAATTGAATCACCCGTGTATATTTCCAAACAAATTTTTATGAAGAAGGCTTCACGAGTTCACCAACAAAATACGTCATTACATGCTGACAGAAATGCAAACACCAGAAGAGGAACTCTGGGTTTTGCAACTTTGAATGTGGACTGACTTGCAAGGAGACAGGATCTCATTTCCATTAAATTTAGTAAATAGGCTAACCTTGTTTTGTCTTAGTCAGTTCTCTGCTAATAAAGTTTATCCTCCTTCGTGTATTTTCACCCTTGAACACCTAAAGACTTTAATACGCAAGCACGTAGTGAAAACCCAACAATCTTGTTAAATCTCTTGCTACAGATAATGCAAGTAGACATATCAAGGCCGTGCGAAACATTATGATCCTACTTTAACATTTCAGCATTCTCATACAATGGTATTAAACATGTGAGATAGTCACCACTTCCTCAGTGGCCAAGCAGTAGATCTTTGGGAGTACACTCCCCAGAGGTCTACTGTTCAACTCAGGGGCTGTGAAGCACACACACTTCAATAATCGCAGCGTACTAGTGAGACACGCGCCCAACACAGAGAAAATGTGTCCTACTTTGCAAAATTAGTTTTTGACCACCCGACACGTTTCCGATACGTTTTGACACGCTTGGACACTCACATGACACAGCAAACTTAATTCTCAGATTTTTTTTTTCATCAAAAAATAAATCAAACCTCAACTTAAAATCCCCTTTTCACAAAACCCTCCACTCGACAAACAAACACTCAGAAGAAAAAATAAGAAAAACCCTCGTCCCTCGCCTCATCTACTCGACAATCGACTCCCTCCGACGGCCGACCTCATCGAATCGACTCCCTCCGGTGTCACGACACCTCAGGCAAAGCTACACCCTCAGGCGAAGCCCCTCCCTCTCTCACTTGATAATGTCCCAGCCCTCAGGTACGAAATCCGAAACCCTAGTTTTTTCTTTGTGATATTATGGAGATAATGATGGCTTCACTCTTGAATGTTGATAATGGCTTCACGTCGGTTTGATGTTAACGTGCTGAGTACTTATGCTGATTTTTTGGATTCATGGAGATCATGCCTTGTACTGTGAAGTATTTACTTTCCTTGTAAGTGACAAATGTTAACTCATAACTACTAGATGTTTTTAATTTATATTGGGTGATTAGTTTCATTGTTTAATTGGCTAAATTTTTGTTTAATTTACAAATCTAAGAGTACCAAGTAGTAATGGGTATTTTAAACTTGATAGTTGATATTGGGTAGGTATGAGTTCACATTCGTCCAATTCATCACCTCAATGTTGGTTCATCTAGGGTTAATCATGGTGATAACCAAGGAGAGGATGATCCAAATAAACCTCTTTGTAAGTTTGTAGTAAAAGTGGCTAGGGCTGATGGGGATGGGGGAAATGTGACATTCTTGTGTAATTATTGTTGGAACCGATTAGAAACACTTGGAAGGCGTAGGGGCTAAGTCTTGTGACCTCTGTTGTTAAAATCGTACGATACGAGATACATATTGTACGATTCATACGATACTACACCTTTTCGATTCGCATCGCATATGCGAATCGCAGCCCTCTAATAATTGCACATGTATTGTGCAATTCGATTCCTTTTTGCGAATCGGTGCAATTCTATCGAGAGGCCTTCTATCCAATTTTATTGGGTTTCTCTTATAGATTTTGTCCCAGATCATATAATATACTGACATAATATACTAATATAAACCTACATACTAATATAATAACATGGGTAAGAAACAAAATTCACAAAAGTACTAATATAATATACAAATATATAGAGTAATATATTAATATGTATAGTTGCATACCACCACCTCTCTCACTGCCGACAAGAGAGGTGGGTCTTCTTCTCAAAAAAAATATATATATATTGTTTTTTCTTTGAAATGTGGGTACTACCTTAACATATAGGAATATACAAGTGGTCCCAACAAAACCTTAAAGCTAAAAGCCAGATATCTCTCTCTCTCTCTCTCCCCCTCTCTCTTTTTTTGCTAAAACAAAATCTCTCTCTCTCTCTCTCTCTCTCTCTCTCTCTCTCTCTCTCTCTCTCTTTCTCGGCCAGGTTTGGGTACTGCGATTTGCGACTGGCGAGAGAAATCTCCAAATTTAAAAAAAAAAAAAAAAAAAAAAAAATTAATCCCAACTCCCAGCTCTGAAGTCCCTTATAAATAGACTTTATTGTAAACAAAAGCTCCTCTCTCATCTTTCCCCAATATTCTAGGGTTTTTCAAAGTGAGTCCAAATCACTTTTGGCCTTTATTAAAGACATTAACACAATTAGATGTGCCTTATATATACCTTATATGATCATTTGATTGTTCTTTTCTTCTACTTTTCATTCTACTGGTTCTGCATAGTTTTCATTCCTTGTTATAGGTTTTTCTTAATTGTCACCGAATCTTACAATTCACGATTCGTGAATCCTGATTCGATACACTTGTGACATTTCGATTCACGATACAATCCCGATTTGACAACATTGCTTGTGACTGATGGGTGGACTGATGCCCAAATGAGGCCACTTATAAACTTCATAGCAATGCCGGAAATTGGGCCAATGTTCTGAAAGGCAGAGTTAATTACGAGGTGAGTATAAAGATAAGTAGTTTATTGCCGATTTGATAATCAAGACTATCATAGAGGTTGGACCCTCAAATGCTATTCAAGTTGTTAATGATATAATGCTCCGGTTTGTCGTGCGGCAGGTTTACTTGTTCAAGCCCAATACCCCCACATTTTGTACACCTTGTCTTGTTCACCCTCAATCTTGCTCTTAAAAAAATTTGTGCTACAAAGCACAAGGAAGCTAATGAGATAGTTGATCGGGAGTGAATAGTTTCGAATTACACGCTTTAATTCACATTTGTTAGCACTTTTTATTCTGTTTTATTGTACTTTTACTTCATTCTCTATTTTCTGTCAGGTTTTAAAAGAAAGCAAGTATTCCAGGTCAAAGAAGGTGTGAAAAAAAAACAAAGAAAAGAAGCAGAAAAAGGCACCTCGTGCAAGCGGCCTGCTCGCGCGACTTTCCGGAATCGCACTCACACGACCCGCTCGTGCGACCCGTACAAAAATCCAATATTGCGTATTTTAATGAGCTGAAGACCCCTTCGTGAACGAAATTGCCTAATTACGTCCAGAAACGTAAATAAAGCAGTTTTAGTGCGATTAGGTTTAGGAAAGCTTACAAAACTGGCTCCAAATATATATATATATATATATATCCTCCTTTAAGTAAAATTGGGGGTTACACAACATAATACATAATATTATACACATCCATATACAACAAAAACTTCAGTCATTGAATAGGGAGAAGCATGGAGAAGAAGAAGAAGAAGACTAAGGATTCTCATGGCCTCCTCCATCAACCTCTTGCCAATCTTCGCTTGTATGGCAACCTAGACCGATATCACGGGTTTCAATGAAACCCTAGCCAAGTAATAAGGTGTATTTTATGTTTTTCTTTTAGTTTTATTATGTATGGATGATGATTACATGTTTAGAGGATTTTTTATAATAAAATCGTACTTCTATTGATTAAATCATTGCTTTCAAAGTTTATTCTTGTCTTAGATCTATTTTGAATGTGATGTGCTCAATAGTCTATATTTGTTGTGCTTGTAAAGATTATTTACATGTAATGGTGCTTATTTAAATTGTGATATCAAGTAATCAAATAGTTCATGCCTAAGGAAGACGAAGTGTGTCGCAACCCTAGTTTATTGTGAGACACTCCGTGCCAACCGAAGATGAATTATGTTGATTCTTGAATCGTATTTATCTTCTTGACGGAAGAATTGGGCTTGTAGCTACAATTCTCCATTATCATCCAATGTAATAAGCTAATTGAATGCATAGATACCCTTATTATGAAGGTAGTGGTGGATTTGCAATCCTAGGTTCAATACACATATTCATCAAAACAACTTTTAATCGCTTTCATAGTTTAGATTTATTTTCACTGTTCTTAGTTTAAATAAAAATCAAAATTTGATTTTCTTAATTAACTAGATTTAGGTTTTAAAATTAAAGTGTTTTAGTATTTCAATCTCTGTGGGTTCGACCTCTACTTCCACACTACAAATCTTTTAAAGTAGAGTATACTTTTATATCTTGATTTTGACAAGATCAATAGCATTTGAGGAGTGTAATTGATAACTACTGTTGGGGATGCTAATAATAATATGATAAGAAACTTTATCATGAACCGTTCAATTTTTAAAAAGCATGTGAAGTTTACGATACCTGCAATTGCGGATATTCACTTTGCCTTGGTAATTGTGATAATTAAGAGATTTAAGCTTATTAAGAGAGGCCTCCAAAACAATGGTCATTGTATAGAGAGGATGATGTCATGGAAGGCACAATTTGTGAAAAAAAAAAATCTTTAATGATGTGTGGCGGGATAAAATTAACTACATCATCTCTTACACTGATCATATTTATGAGATGTTGAGAGTTGCAGACATGGATCAAACTTGCCTTCACTTTGTGTATGATATGGGGGATTCAATGATCGAGAAAGTGAAGCATGTTATTTACCGAGAAGAGAAGGAGGAGGCACACAAAGAGTCAATATTCTATGACAGAGTGTATAACATTTTGGTTGATAGGTGGATCAAGAGCAACACACCACTTCATTGCATGGCACATTCGTTGATAGGAGGTGGCACACAAAGAGTCAATATTCTATGATGTTTTGATCTTATTGTCTGACCTGGGGTATGCCCCTTGTATTCTTTGTAGGTGTCGTTTGGCTTTTCTTTTAATGAACCCATTTTCCCAACAAAAAAAAAAAAAAGCCAGACAGGTTTCCAAGAGAAATTATTCAGTGAGCCCGTCACGCCACGTCAGCATGCTGACGTGGTGTGACCATTTAATCTCAGCCATCCACTTGCCCCCTCAATCTAGGGGGATCATGACAAGTGGTTATCAGATTTCAAATTTGAAACTCCACTAACCACTTGTCATGATCTCCCTAAAAGAAAGGGACAAGTGGATGGTTAGGATTAAATGGTCACACCACGTCAGCATGCTGACGTGGCGTGACGGGCTCACTGAATAACTTCTCGGTTTCCAATGGTAACATGTGAGATAGTCAGACAATGAGAAGAACATACACTCGTTTTAGGGCATATTGCTATAAAATCAAACAGTGAATGCAAGTAATGCATATTTATGGTAATCCTTCTCTTCAGCAACCACAAACCGGTTAAACAAACACACAAACCATTAAAAAAAAAATTATGAATGTAAAACATAATAGCACACCCAAAACAAAATTCCACAATAAAATCAGCTAGTTTAGGAAATTGAACAAAAACCCTAGATCCAAACTCGTTCCAGTCAAAACGTGAGATCTAAAGAGAAAATTAGTATAGATCAAACTCAAAACGCTAAGATCTTGCGTTAATTATAACATCAATGTCCTAAATCAACGGAATTTACACAAATTAATGTAGAAAACGATGCACAGAAGGATTGAACAAGCAGTGATTTCAGATTAATAGATCAAAATGGAGAAATTGAAGAGTTTTAATAAGTACCCTTTGAAAATCGCGAGGAGCAACACCAGGGAGATAAAATGAATTTGCAGATGAGATTAGGAGGAATGAGAAGTAGAAGAGAGTGGTGACCCGAGCCCAGCTACTCCCCATTTTTGATTCTAGAGAGAGAGAGAGAGAGAGAGAGAGAGAAAGAGGAGTTTAGTCAGTCGAGGACTCGATATTATAAGAAGAGGTGTGCTATTTCCAGGAAGTTTCTGCTGATTCCACTCCAAACTTCAAGGGCCTTAATAATCTATGAGTAATTCTTTGAATACAATTTTCATACAACTTTCACACAGCCTCCTAAAAGATGTGTCTATCTCTCTCCTGTGTCACGGTGTGGTCTAGTGACATCACATGGGAGAAATAGACACATATTTTTAAGAGGTTGTATGAAAGTTGTATGAAAGTTGTCACCAAAGAATTACTCATAATCTATACTACCTTTTCAACCCGTGCAATACACAAGAGAAAATTATTAAGGGTGTGTTTGATAACCAATTAAGTAGTGAAATTGAAATTTTTCAGCACTTAATTTTTTTCAGTGCGTTTAATAATGTACTAATTAATTGAAAAAGTAGCCAAAAATCCACTGAAAACATTAAGTAAATTTTTTTTACTGAAAATAATCACTGAATGCAATCTGTTTTAGTTCTTGAAACACTATTTTCAGCATTACTGTAGACACCCCATTTTGACCTGCCAAAAAAAAATAACTGTCGCATCGGGCCCACCGGGCACGCAATTAAAAAAAAGAGTTTTAGAATCCAAATAGGGACCTCAGAGGCCAAATCAAAGTCAATACGGAGACGGCAGCTCATCAACCGGAAGTTCCAGAGTTTAGAACCGTCCGTTACGATAATCGGCGACGTTTTCAATCGGAATTGAAGATTGACACGAATTCAAGATCGGAATCAAGTCTGGGACGACCAAAGGTCGAATATGATTACATCAAGGAAATATGGGCATCCATGTAGGCTCACAGGACTTCAAATCATCAAATTCTGATAACCGACGAAGAATCGGGCTTCAATCAAAGTTTTGGTACGCCGAAATCAAGGGAAAAGGACATAATTGTAAATCTGGAAGCACCAAAGGTCCGACTGGACATGATTGACTAGAAATACAGAAGAAAATAGAGATTTTGTGACTTGAATAAGCCCAATCAGACAACTGGAGAAGAAACGGTGTTCGATTGAAGTTTTAATGGCTCGATCAGCATCGACAACGGCATACATGTCATTATCTGGGCTCAAGAATTCCTGATCCAACCGTACGGATATAAAGGGGACGACATTACGAGTCCATAACTTCTTGAATCAGAAAGATCGGACGACTGGTTCAAAAATAAATAACAATCGAAGTTCTTGGACTATCGGACAATCACGATCCGAGTCGCACCGATCAACCGGCGTCTCATTTACATGGGATCGGAGCCCATTTAGGTTTTGCCTATAAAAGCAACATTTTGCTTCATTAGGTTGGGGGGGAAGCAACCGCACATCAGACCCTCCTCTCATCTCCCCAAGGCTTTGTTTGGCTAGTTTTTTTCTCCCAAGGCTTTGTTTGGTTTGTTTGATCAACAAAACCTCACCACAATTACAACCAAACACCACCCAAGCACTACTACTACCAACCACCACTCAATACCCATAAACACCACTCTATTACCCAACACCCTGCACAACCATTGTAATACCCTGTATTTTGATATATTAGTAAGACCCGGTATTTCATTTTTATACTCGTATAAACTTTCTCTTCCTTTTGGTAAATTTTGATACCAATCGATTGACATATTCCCAATCGATTGACACTTTTCTGATACCAATCGATTGATAAGTATCCCAATCGATTGACATTCAACCGACTAAAAGTGATGACGTGTCATTATCCCAATCGATTGCCATTTTATTCCAATCGATTGACATTCATCTCAATCGATTGACATTGTTTCCAATCGATTGACTACAAATATTTGTTACCAATCGATTGACTGGTGTCTCAATCGATTGACATAACCTGAGAAATGTTTTCTTCTTTCCTTCAGCTTTAAACGCGTGGCACTCCCTTATGCCTATATATATGTTCCATATTTATGGCCTTGGGTCATTTTGGCAGTCATTAAGAGAGAGAGAAATATACATACTCTTGAGATATATATATATATATCTCTATATCTACACATATATACACTCCACACACACACTCACTGCTTCGGCAGCTGGGAGGAAGAAAGAGAGACAGAAAGAAGAAGAAAGAAGAAGGAGGAGACAGAGAGAGGGCTGGACAGAGAAGAGGAGAGAGAGAGAGAGAGAGTTTGAAGGTTTCAAGCTTTGAAAACACACCCAAACGCACCCTAGGTGAGTTCTAACTCACTTGGTCTCTTTATGTGATGTTTATGCAAGTTATTACGATGTTTAGATGGGTTAAATGCATGTAGTGCACGTTTATATATGCTGTTTTTACAATCTGCTGGAGAAGACGTAGTACCAATCGATTGACATGATCTCAATCGATTGACATCAGTTGCATCCCAATCGATTGAATAGGATTTCAATCGATTGACATTATTCCAATCGATTGACATATTTCTCAATCGATTGACATAACTTTTGTTCTAATCGATTGAACTTTTGTTCCAATCGATTGACATGATCAGTACATGGTTTCCTTTGCCTGTGTATTATATAAGAGGTTTAGTTGTTCGATTTCTGATTCGGGAATTCCATTATGCGATTATGGGGTAGACAGGAGAAATGTGACACCAAAGATTTATGGATAATGAATAAAAAGTAATATGAAGACGTGGGTTGACGTGTTGTTTCTGATATGAGTTCGATATCCGTTTCTTTTAATCCGAGTAGTCAGGCCACATTGGGAATTGTCATGTGTCGATGTAGAATGGAACGTAAGTAGGTTTGGTAAGTTCCGGGAATGGTACGTGGATGGATGATTGGTCATGATATGCTCTTAAAAGCGGTGAACCGGACCATGGTTCTTAAAAGCGGTGAGCTGGGATCACTAGTAGATGACGTTAAGTCGTGGCAATAGATTGATATGCCTTGTTCGAAACGTTATATCCCTGAAATGCGGTGAACAGGACCATTGTTCTTAAAAGCTGGGGACAGACTGACGTGAAGTCCATGACATGCGGTGAGCAGGACCATTGCTCTTAAAAGCGATGGACAGAATAAGGGTGTATCCCTAGAGTTAAACGATTGAGTCTGTTCATGACATCTGAATACGTTGAGTTCGGTATTTGAGTAATAAGACGATAAGGGTCGGTTTATAAGAATGAATAGAAGAACAAGATAATGTTATTTTATAATAAGATGTTAACTCTTGTTTTTATAAGCTTGTGTTTACTTCAGATAACTGGTACCTCGTTAGTTTATGCTCACTCAGCTCTCAGTAAGCTGACGGCCTTTTATTGCCTGGACATTCCCCGTCCAGAATATCCTGTCCCTTATTCTGCAGGTAAGGACCAGTACACTGATGATTATTATCCAGAGGAGGGCCCCACCGATGACGATTACACCAGGAAGGATTATCCTTATGCCAGTTGAAGACTGAAGATGTTATAATTAGATTTAATTTCAGTTGTTCTGTTAAACTTTTGTTAATGGGTACTTGGGCATTTGTTGTCTTCAGACCTGTTGTGATCCTGTGGACCATACTCTGATAGTTTGTAATAGTTAGCACTTTGTGCTATTTTCAGTTGATTACTGTTGCTTTTCTTTTTGGACTAGTACTGCGTGGTGTGGATTATTAGTGACTTTCACCTGTCATTCCTTATGGACCCATAAAGGAAATTTATTTTTCTCTATTTATGCTGCTCCGGGGCGTGACAACCATAGCCTTTAAAAACACCCAGAAAACCCAGAAAAGCTGTCTGAACCAAACAGAGCCTTGAACCTCCACAGATTCTGAAAACTCAACCAAACAGAGCCTAAACTGGCTCTCTGAATCTCACCTCCCCATCCAGTGGGTCCCCCTTGCCAAACCAGAGCCAACGACGTTGGTCCCACATTCAAATCACCTCCACAGAGGCCTCACGCGCCGCCCAAACACACCACGCACCGCCGCTGCACAAAGTTCCCTCCGGCAGACTTTCCGGCAACCACTGCCGGAAACCACCACCACCAGCCCAATCGTCTGGACCAGACGATTCAGATCCCGACGGCCTGATCCCCAACAGCCACCAGAGCAGCCCGCACGCGCTACACGCGCCTCTAGCACACCGTTCCGCCTCCCTACGCGCAGGTAACAGTCAGCGCTGAGTCAGCGCTGAATCAGCAGTTGACCATCCAATAAAATTATGCCACGTGGCAACGAGAACTGAGTCAGCAGTCCAGTCAGCATAGCACGTGTTTACCACGTCATTGCAAAGTCAGCATTGACCACCCAATCAACATCTAGCACGTGTCATAGATCGCCACATCATCTTGTCATGTGTCATGCTATGTCACCTGCCACGTGTCATGATGAGTCAGCAGTGGTTAACCAATCAGAAGTTGCCACGTGGCACTGATCGCCACGTAGACTGCCCAGTCGGTCGCACAGTCAGCACACCCAGTCAGTTTTGACTAGCCAGCCAATTTTCGCCACGTGGCGTTGACTACCACGTGGCATGCTGACATGGCTGTGTTTCCCACTTTTAGTTTTTCCCGGTTTTCTCTGCCTTGGGTCCGGATATCTATGAACGGACACTTGATCCCAGCTAATTTGGCCGTTTCGGATGCACCAATGCCCTCAGATTTGGCCAAATCCAACTTTTAGGACCTGTTTGGCATTCTATAAGTCCATTTCAGGCTCTCTCGGCCAGTTCCAACCCCCCGTGGGTCCCGCTCAAACTCAGCCCAGACCCAATTTTGCCCGCCTTATGGCTTTTCTGACTTTTTCGGCCCTTCCGGACTCAACTATGACATCCGTTCTGGTCAATTTCGTGTCAAAATTTGACTTGGGGGGCTTTCACGGCTTATTTTTGCACCGTTTCTCGATTACGATCTTTTCAAAGCTCAGGATTTTATCTTTCTTTCTCAACAATCACCGACTGGGCTTCAATAGCCCCTTTTGCACAGGTAACATACTCTAACTCATATTCTTAGTGGTCTGGGCACCGACCCATACTTCCAGTAAAACTTTTTCTTAGACCACTGGGCACCGACCCATACTCCCGGCACACTTTTTCACTCACTGGGCACCGACTCATACTTCTGGTAAAACTTTTTCTTAGACCACTGGGCACCGACCCATACTTTTTGTAAAACTTTTTCTTAGACCACTGGGCACCGACCCTTACTTCCGGCATAAAAATAAAAATACAAAAATTCTCTTTTCTTTTCATTCATTTGGGCACCGTCCCTTTCTTCCGGTACAAAATCAAAAATACAAAAAAAGAAGACAAAAAGAAAAATACAAAAAAAAATCTATTTTCTTTCTTTTGGGCACCGACCCTTACTTCCGGCATGAAAATAAAAACATAAAAAAAAAAGTCTATTTTCTTTCTTTTGGGCACCGACCCTTACTTCCGGCATAAAAATGAAAAATATAAAGAAAAAAAGTCTCTTTTCTTTCTTTTGTGCACCGACCCTTACTTCCGGCATAAAAATAAAAATACAAAAAAAAAAGTCTCTTTTCTTTCTTTTGGGCACCGACCCTTACTTCCGGCATAAAAATAAAAATATATAAAAAAAAAGTCTATTTTCTTTCTTTTGGGCACCGACCCTTACTTCGGGCATAGGAATAAAAGAACAAAAAAAAATGAAAAATGAAAAATACAAAAATGTATTTTCATAAATTTGGGCACCGACCCTTCCAGCACAAAAATAAAAATACAAAAAAAATTTCTCTTTTCTTTTCTTTCTTTTGGGCGCCGACCCTTACCTCCGGTACACTTTTCAGTCATTTGGGCACCGACCCTTACTTCCGGTATAGGAATAAAAGAACAGAAAAATGAAAAAAAAATATATATATATATATATATATAAAAATACAAAAATACATTTCATTCTTCACTTCCTTGCATAAACCCGTTTTAATCTCAATCACTTTCCAAAATTCCTAGTTATATCAATTTTCATTCAAATCACTTTTTCAAAACTCACTACTTCAAAGGTTAAAGTCTAGGACTACACCGTACAGGTTAAAGTTCCTATCTACACCATCTTTTTGCTCAAAATACTACTTAACACTCACACGGTCTGGATCGACCAACTTTTTCAAAACACGTGCACAAACACATACACACACACACATGTACAAAGCACAGAACTACGTATGGCTTGATTCTCGACTTGAGATACGTATGTAGCCCCTCACTTGGGTGCGGCCATAACCAAATTTTTTTCCAAAACTTGTACATTCTCACACTTTCTTTCTTTTACTTATGCCCCACTATCACGAAGATCACTAGAATTGGCAACCGTGTTCACATGGATGTTCGAGGGTGCCTAACACCTTCCCTCGAAATAATCGAGTCCCCGAACCCACTTTAAGATCTCTGGTTTTCGCATGGCTATCAAGAGTCATACTTTTAAAGGGCCCTTTTTCTCAAACCTTTTTTTCAAAAGTCAAAGATGAATTACTTTAATTGTCTTTGCAGGGGTCCTAACACCCCAAATGTTAGGTGGCGACTCTGAACATTTCAAATAGGCCCTACCGTACTCTTTTCACCATTCTCAATAAACAATCAAGTCGCAATTCACCCACTCTCAGGAAGCCGGGCCCACACCGATACCCCCGGCGCTCCGAAAGCGTGGGCGCGACAGCTGGCGACTCTGCTGGGGATACACTTAAAAAGACTCAGGCCATCATTTTAGTGATTCTTGTTACAATGGGGCATTTCTTTTGTACTAACACTTTTTTTATTTTACCTTTTCTTTGTAAATTCATATTCGTTTGTACAGGTGTTCACGACTCAGACGGAAATAAGATTGCAAGGCCAATGCCAAAATTGCAAAGGCCAATGCCAAGATCTTTAACCATCATACACACTACACACTTGCATCAAGCATAACATAACCCGTTCTAAAATTGAAACCCTTTAAGATTAGATATATAGGAGGATTAGTAAGTGGCATGGCCGTTGTGGTAGTACCGCCGGTACCAGCACCGAAACTTCCTCCGCTCGAAACCACCAACCTGAGAAGGTGCTACGACACTGTGGATATCGCAGTTTTCTTTCTTTTACCCACAACTTTTCAAAATCAATTTCAAAAATAAATGAGTCGCCACTTAATTTTTAAAAGGAAAAAAATTAAGAAACCATTTTAAAAGCAAACTGGTCTTTTAGAAACCAGAGATTAACTAGGTCCGGGGATTATGGAATGAGAGAGGAAGGAGCCCGTCGGACTAAAACACCCTCTCTCATCCTATCTTGCGATAGGCCTCTACTCAATATCCTTCTAATCGAATTATTAATTTAAATGTGCCCTCAACTAATATATATGTATAGATATACGTTACAAAAAGCATGTCCAAAGGGGTGTAAAATTGCAATTGATAAAATATCATTCAAAAATCACATATTTCAAGTAGCAAGCAACATGATATGCACTAGGGAACAAGAGAACTTACCCGGGATTCAGCAGCGATATTAAACGTACGATGCATACAAACAAAAGAAAATCCTAAAAAAAGAGTCTCTAATCACATATACATATAAGGCAAGATTCTAATTCTAATGTGTCGCGCATGAGGTCGAAAATCAATAAAATCAACAAATAGAATAAACTAGAGAAGCGATGCGAAATTGTACCTCAAATGCGCTACAAAACAATGAGTTAGTCCACATGATATACAAAATGTAAAGTTGGACCTAAAATAATAATCCTAAACTTCTAGCTTAAATCTATAGAATATAATTAAATCTAAAACAAATAAATCTTAACTACAAATGTCGATCCATACGGATGAATATGTCATGAGCAAGAATGAATTATGAAATACTCAATGATTTGATTCACTTAAACTTCAAATTCAAGCTTAACTAACCATTATTGAAATATGGTTTGAACCTTGACTCATGAAAATTTCATCTAAACCATTATTCACAAGATTTGATGACAACTATTGCAGAATTCTGAAAATTGCTGAGAGCAGATTATAACTTAAAAAAATGAAAAAGAGTGGTTCCCGTGGTTTGATCTTGATGCATTTTGGACACAAGATGCCTCTGTGTGTCTAGTTTTTAACCCAAAAAAGAAATCAAAGTTTCAACGGTTGGATCTCCGGGAATTGGACAAAAACCAGACATCATTCAGCATTCTACAACCTTCTGTCCAGAGTTCTTGCACGATTTTTTTAAAAATAGCAAACAAATCAGAAATGCTTTGTTCTTATTAGGGTGACTTCCTAACACATTAATCTACTTAGAAAAAATTATTTTGGGTCACAAACACTTTATTAAAGCATTGGTTTACTTATTTCAAAAGAGTGTTACTATGCTGAAACTCTGGACAGATTGTAGTGACCTTACAAAACTCACAACCAAACCACTTTAGACATGAAACCACCTTAAAACAAAAATTACAGTGGTAGAATATTGTGTTATTAACACTTTCCCGTTGGTTTCACTTGATTTTAACGGTTAGATTTTGAACTAAAAATCTTTGATAAAAAACAGTTTGTGAACTTGCTGTTTTCATTTGTCAAGTTCAACTTTTATTTGTTAACCCCAACTATTGAACCATGAAGTTGGACTTAAACTAAGCCATCTTCTCCTACCATTTGATGGTCATTGGAGACTAAAGACCTTTATATTTGTAGATTTCAAGTGAAATATGAATAGACTTCATGAAATCTCAAGATAAGGAATCTAAACCATGGGGATGGGCTTAGACTCAAAACCACTTTCTCCTACCATTGATAGTCATTGGAGATGAAGACATGACTATACTCATGAGTTTCAAAGGAATATAGAAAGGATTCCATGAAACATCAAGTTTAGAGGATCCAAGTCATGAGTGTGGACTTAGATCCATCTATTTGCATATGAAATGGAGTGATAATCAAACTTTGATTCCCATGTGAAGCACAAGTTTACATGGGATTCAAATATCATGTTCAAGAGATTTCAAGAGAGATACTGAGAATCTCTAAGATTCTCAAGAAGGAAGTACGATCAACAAAAGAAATGAAGCAAAGAAAATAAAAAGGTTTGAGGATTAGAGATTAAAAAAAAAAAAGGAAGAATGTAAATAGACAACTTATGGTTAGAGGATCACCTCCAAACTATCCTCAAAGTTTCTCTCCTTTGAAGATCTTCCAAACTCTTCTTCAAGCTCTCCCAAACTCTCTCTTTTCTTTCTAAAAAAATATGTTAGTATAGTGGTGGTTATCTCTCATGTATTGTGTTGTATCTTTCCCTCTCTTCTTGTTGTTTTTTTTTCTCAAGGAAGATCCTCCCTCTTTTATAGACAAAATTGCCAAGCTTTTCTCAGTGAATTCGGAGTGAAATACAGGTGTAAACATCTCATTTGGTGGTACAATACGTACTTCCTGAAATTAGACAGACTGTTGCCCAGGGCGGTAGTCAAAAATCATCTGCGGCAGTCCGTGGATGCCGCCGCGGCACTCTGTGACTGCCGTCACGGCACTCCGTGACTGCCGCGCGGCTCTCAGTAAGTGCCGCGCCAAATTATTGATTGCCGTATTTTCGTCAACCTCACTTTATCAGTTTTTTGTTTTTATCCGCATACATATACGTATTGTATCACAAAATACGGACTTTAAAAGCAAACGGCAGTCAGAAAATGTCGGCGGCACTCGATAAATGCCGGGCCGGCACTCACCGAATGTCGTTCGGCACTCAGTGAGTGCCGCGCGGCATTCACTGAATGCCGCGGAATTCTGCCGTGTGCCGTTTTCTGCAAAATTTCCCTTTTTAGGTCTTTTCTTTCTCCCCTTTTTCTTAAAAAACTTATTTTTGAAGATCTTTTCCAAAAATGGTGTTTTATACCTGAATTCTCCCAAATAACTGATATTTTCTTCTTTCTGTGAAATTTTATCGCGTTTGGGAGAGTTTTCTGAAGAGCTTGGAATACTTCGAATCTTTTCGGTCCTTATCATCATCGGACGTGGAGGTGACGCTCTCCTAAATTTGACGGTCGGTCAAAATTGGGGTGTCTACAGTTTGCCCCTCTTTGACAGAACTTGTGGGGCAACGCGTCTCATAAGTGAATGTCAAAGCCTGTGTGAAGACAAGCCTTTGACCAGACTGTCGAATTTAGGTAAAACAAAACGCGTTGCAAAAACGGCTTCACAAACGGTTCATGTTGGTCGTGCTCAACAGTGAGCTGCCTACGTATCCATTCAGGAATCAGACCAAGACGTAGTTCGGGCAGGAGCTAAGGATCCACAAGCACAAGTAACCATACGGATGAATGCACCTATCTTATCGAGATGCAAGTGCTATGCAATGGTATTTTCCGAATTGACCTAGTCATATAAGCGCCATGCTCATCATGTCTTCCCCACGTACGACGCATTTTACGTGACGTGTTAGTCAGGGAAGATCACCTAATTCTTGACCGATGCAAAATCTGTTACGGGGGTCACGAAGATGCTTTTGATTTGATTTCGAGGGTTGACGTAAATCTGTTGCGAGAACCGAGAATATAAATCCGTTATACTCTCAAAACAAGGATCGACGCAAATCTGTTACGTAGATCGAGAATAAAAATCTGTTATATTCCCACAACGAGGGTTAACGCAAACTTGTTGCGAAAACCAAGAACGCAAATCCGTTGCGAGAACCGAGAATATAAATCCGTTATATTCCCAAAACAAGGATCGACGCAAATTTGTTACGTGGATCGAGAATATAAATCCGTTATATTCCCAAAACAAGGATCGACGTAAATCTGTTACGTGGTTCAAGAATATAAATCCGTTATATTCCCAAAACGAGGGTTGACGCAAATTTGTTGCGAAAAATCGAGAATGTAAATATGTTACACTCCCAACCAAGAGGATCGACGTAAATTTGTTACGAAGACCGAGAATATAACAATGAGGGTTAACATAAATCTGTTACGAGAACCGAGAATATAAATCTGTTATATCCCCAAAACGAGGGTTAATGCAAATCTGTTGCGAGAACCGAGAATATAAATCTGTTATATTCCCAAAACGAGGGTTAACGCAAATCTGTTGCGAGAACCGAGAATATAAATCTGTTATATCCCCAAAACAAGGGTTAACGCAAATCTGTTGCGAGAACCGAGAATATAAATCTGTTATATCCCCAAAACGAGGGTTAACGCAAATCTGTTGCAAGAACCGAGAATATAAATCTATTATATCCCCAAAACGAGGGTTAACGCAAATCTGTTGCGAGAACTGAGAATATAAATCTGCTATATTCCCAAATCTTTTCTAATTTCAAAAATCGGGAACCCATGGGCTCAAATCTTTTTTCAATTTAAAAAAAAAAAGGGAGCCGACGGGCTCAAATCTTTTAAATTTTCAAAAATCGGGAGCCCACGGGCTCAAATCTTTTTCAATTTTCAAAACGGGAGCCCACGGGCTCAAATATTTTCCTAAATTTTAAAATTTGTTGCCAATTTGAACCTAAAAACGACCATGAGGGCCAAAAGTGTAATGAGGGCAAATTTTGGGGGCCTCAAATTCAATTTTCGGGACTTGATTTGAATTTTTGGGGGGAAATGAAGGATCTTTGAACCGATTTAACCGCGGCACACGCGGATTTTCACGGTAGTCCGTGACTGCCGGGCGGCACTCACGGAATGCCGTTGCGGCAGTCAGTGAATGCCGTTGCGGCAGTCAGTGAATGCCGTTGCGGCAGTCAGTGAGTGCCGCGCGGCAGTCCATCAACTACCGCGCACGAAAAACTGAGTGCCGTGTTTGAGCGGCAATGGCTAAAACCGCCGGGTTCAATACACTTTTCTCATTCTCTCAATCTTCTCTCTCTCGGTTCCTCTCTGGAGAAAATTTTCCCTTTTTCTTTTCTCGCTTGGATCGATCCACCGGGGCTTTCAGGTTAGTTCTACTCGATCAAAACTTGATTAATCCCTTTTATTTCTTTGTTTTTCTGAGCTTTTTTGTGAATCTAACACGCAAATTCTCTTTTTTCTTTACAGATCATGGAGAGCAGTTCGGGGAGGAAGAAGAAGGCCAAGTACACGGCCACTCATCATCCTGATGCTACACTCCTTCTCCGGGATCCGGACGAGCATTTATCTGCCCGCGCGTTCAAGTGCGAAGTAAACGCTCCCCTTTTCTTTTTTAATTTTCTTTTATCCTGTTAAAACTTTATGTATAGTGAATCATAACTTTGAATATTTCAAACACAAATGCCATGGTTGTAGCGCTTTTATGTGTACTTTATTCAAAAGTTTGCATTTTATCTTACTTCTCACGAACTTTATCATGCTCGATGAATCACAATTTATCATACTGAACTCATGGGTTTTCTTGAGCATTCCAAACGCCTTTTATTATTAAAATTGATTCTTGACCGCTTGTGATCGCATACTTCTCTTTAAAACTACACTCAAATTTCTTTTGCACCTTTACATGTTTATATATGCATGTATTCCCGAAAATGCGAACAAGTTATTCTTTTCTTTTCTTTTTCTTCGAAACCTTGCTAGGACATTGGGTGTTTTCTCTTATTTCTTCTTATTGTTTTGTGAACATCTGCTGAACTGAACGCAAACGAGTGCCACGTTTGTGAAATTTCTGCGAGTATTTCCAGATTTTTTATTTTTTTCCTTTTATGTCGCATTTCCTTGTCTTTTTGCTGCCATATGTTTATTTACTTTTTCTTTTATCCAATTACTAATATCAAAATTCGTGATTCTTTCTTGCAGCTGCAGCCTAAGGTGCTGAAGGGGCATGGTAGCCTCGCCCATGGGTATGAGTGGTATACACAGTTGAGTGAGACAGTGAGGGCTTTGGTGGATGCGGCCGGGTTTGGAGACTTCGTCAAACTCTTGACGAAGAGCTCCAACGACTTGCGGCAGATACATGCACTGGCCGAGCGGTGGTGGGATACCACCAGTACCTTCCATTTTGACTTCGGGGAGATGACGATGACTCCCTTGAATTTCTCGATGATCACCGGGATCCCGTTTGGTGGAGAGCCTCTGCGATATCTGACGGATCAGGAGTGGGACCAGGTGGAGCCTTTGCTAGGAGTGGTCCCGGAGGAGTCTCTGGTCATAGCCCGATGGTTTATGGACACGTTTAGGGGCCAGCCTGGTTTTACGGATGAGCAGATGGCCCGAGGCTTTCTCATGTACTTACTGGGGTGCTCCTTGCTGAGCACCAAGGGTGATCGGGTCGATGTTTCTCTGGTAGCGTCCTTGGAGCATCTGGACCGGGTGGACGAGTATGACTGGGCTGGCGCAGGGTTGGCCATCTTATACCGGCACATGGGTGACATCTCCCGGGATAGGCCGCCTCCACCAGCGGTTATTGGAGAGCGTGGGAGGTATACATTTTCTATATTTCATTGCTTATTGCATTTTCAAAAATTTATTTAAATTGTGAGACTAACCCCCCTTTTTATTATTGCAGATTTGGTCCCATGAGTATCTTCGCATGATGTCCCCTCAGACGCGTGAGGCAGACGCCCTTATCATGCCCCAGGGGCTGAAATGGGCGAAGGATAGGGTTGGGCGGAAGACCGGGGCCCACGATTTCGTTTCGTTCAGGAACTTCCTGACGAATCTGAGGGAGCAGCACGTTCATTGGCAGCCCTGGCTTAGGGTGCTTCCTGAGGCTCGTGCGGAGATCCAAGAGTCGGCTGGATATGACCCGACGAGGCGACTCCTTGGTGGGCCAGAGGGCCAGGCGTGGTACTTAGGAAAGAGGGTGACTAGGCAGTCACTGGCGGCCCCTGGATTCTTCGTGCCATTCCCTCCTCCTGACTCTATGAGAGCCACGGACACACTCCAGGGTAGCGAGCTGACGACTGCTCTGATGGGCTTGGGTATTCACGGCTTCCTGGATCCCCCTACAGGATATCCGGCGTTCCGCGCCGCTAAGCTGATGCCAAACTTCCCTTTGATGGAAGTGACTCGGGTGAGTATATGATTCCTCTATTACTATTTTTATGAATTTCCTTTTATTCTTTATTCATGCTTTATTATTTTTTGTTTGCAGCCTGTTCCTGCTGCGGCTCGTCCTCCTGCCTTGCCTGAGTGGGATTGGACTATGTCGGCCGTCTCATTCGGCGAGCCCTACTCGACGACGATCCCCCGACTCACACAGGGCGCCCCACTATTCCTCTTCATTACGATGTTGTCCCGCGTGCTTACGCTGAGGAGGGCTTGACGTACGCCCACAGCGTGCGGCAGTGGGTTCTCAGGCGAGAGTGGATGATGAGAAACTTATCCCCGCCTTTCACTTTGACTTTGATTGCCTCTTCTTTTACGAACCTTTATTCTTGGTTCTTGTTTTTCAGGCTGAGGGAGCTCGGGCAACTGCTGCGACTCAGTTGAGGGCCCAGGTATGATCTTTATCCTTTTATTCTCAGTATTTTGTTTGTCTTTTCAACACTATCTGGAATAATCCTTTCTTATTTCAAGCGGAGGAGATCAGAGCCCTGTCCCAGCAGGTGGGGCAACTTCAGCAGCGGCTCCAACAGTTCGGCATTCCCATCAGCGACACTCCTGGAGCTGGCGGCGCTGGACGAGGCATGGAGCAGGGTGGTGGTAGCGGTGGAGGCAGCAGCGGGGGTCAAGGCAGAGGCGGCGGTAGCGGCGGTCGTGGAGAGAGTGGTGGAGGCAGCGGGACAGAGTCGGAGGAGGAGCCCCTCAGGCGTACAACCCGTCAGACTCGCAGCCGGGGCCGATGTTGATCCTACTTTTCTCTGATTTTTTTATTTCTTTTGAGTGTTTTTGGGAGGATTTACACTTTTATTCATATGATTGTATATACACACACTTTATTTTGATGGCTGCTTAGGATAGCCGATAGGGTAGGTACTTGGGTATCTTTTTCGTTCTGTTTATTCACCGTATGTGTGATCATAGCTTGGTCCTTCTTTTGCCATATATGGGACCATGGCTTGGTCCCGTCTTTATTTTAATTTTGAATGCTTTGATTTCTCTTTTCTTATTGCGAAATGAAAGTGAATGAATGAATGAATGTATTGATCTTTGTTGCACGTGCTGCATGATGCGCACGTTTTATCTAGTTTTCTGTTTGAAGGTGGGCTGAAAGTGTTACAAACAGACCCCGGCCAACAAAAAGCCTGGAACGGCACTCGGTTAGGTCTCCGCGGCACTCGGTTAGGTCTCCGCGGCGGCAGTCAGTGAATGCCGCAACGGTACTCACGTACTGCCGCGCGGCACTTTGTTGGGTGCCGCTTTACTTTATCGAGTGCCGCGGGTAGGTGGAGTTCCATTCTCCTATTTATACTTCTTCCTTCTCCAATACTCCGCAAAACACCATCTTTCCTCCTTTACTTTATCCCTAAATGGCCCCCATTAGCTCCCAAATCCTTTTCCCATGGATGGATACCCTTTCCGGCGTTGATAGGCTCTACTTTGAGTGCTTCAGGATGAATGATCTTTTCTCTTTCCGACGGATGAATTTGAATGAGGGCCTACTTCGAGCTGCCATCCAATGTTGGGATCCCGCTCTCAACGTCTTCTGTTTTGGCTCTCAAGAGATCTGTCCTTTGTTTGAGGAATTTAGTGCCATTCTTTACACCGATCCCTCTGCTGAATTGACGGTTCCTCTAGTTCAGGCCGGGTATGTCCGTGATTTAGCCACCTTTCTCCACATATCTCGGAATGCGACGGGCTCTTTTGTTCATGACAGGCAGATCGACTTTGAGCGCCTTTCTTCTGTTTATGCTCCCATAGGGGACCCTTACAATGGTGAGTATCAGATCATCCGACGTAATGCCTTGTCAATTGCTATGCTCTCTTACTTCCTCTTTCAGTCATCTTCCGACATTCTTATACCCATTGCCCACGGTTTACGGGAGATGAAAAGTGCTGTTATGCTGGTCCTTGGTGAAACTCTGATTGGATTGGGCCATGCTCATGTTACCGGGGCCATATTATCTGCCGGGGCACCTTTTGTTATGCAGATTTGGCTCATGGAGCATTTGGACCTCTTTGTACACCCCTCCCATCTTCGTGGATCACTTCCTTACGATCGTATGGAAATTCACAACTTTTTTCCATCCGCCGATGCATGGCTTGGTTGGCTCCAGGGCCTCTCTTCTAGTGATATCTGCTGGACCTGCCCGCAGTGGGCTTGCAGTTCTATCGCCGTATGCCTTTCTGGACGTCCCGCCTTTCTACATTCCCGGCCGGGTGGTCCGTCAGTTTGGACTTTTGCAAGATACTACTGAATCTGTGACTGTTGATTTCACCAGGGGGTCCACTTTGCGCCCTTTTATCGCGAAGGCTTTCATCGAGGCTTGGCACAGCAGGATGGCTGCTCCGTGCCCGGGGATTCCTGCTCTGACTGTGCCTACTGCCCAGTATCTTCTAGAGATCCAGGCCTTGGTTGCGAGACGAGCTTGACAGACACATGCATAATAAAGTAGACGAGAACAGGGAAAAGCTTGCCATTTTACAAACTTTCTGACAGACCCTGCCTACTCCTTTTTTATGCTTTTGAATGTATTTTTCCTCTTTTTCTTTTTTTCTTTTTTTTTTTTCTTTTTTTTATTTTTTATTTTTTTTATAGAAGTACTGTTATCTTTAGGAAAGTTCTAACATGCTTAATCAAAGTGCTCACTCCTTCGATTAATCTTTTATGAAGAATTCTCCTTTCACTGTCTTTACTTAGCTCTTTACTTTGCTTTTTGCTTAAAACTTTACTTCTTCTATACCATGAATTCTCATTTGTTTCTTTATAATACTTATCTTGATAGCTAGGTGATCCAAAGGAGGGTCTTGTATTTGGGTTCTTCGGCTATCAAACGAAGTTTGCCCCTGGTTTTAGGGCTTCGAAGTGGTTCTGGACAAATGCTAGTTTGCCCCTAGTTTAGCACAGTCTTTTTTGAGTGGACCGAGGGCTTTGGAGAGCCTGCCTACTTATCCCCGAGTCGGCGTCAGGTCCCCAGTAGTTCGGTTTGAGGCTGCAAAGAAGAGTACCGATCAGGCAATTATTTACTGATCGAACCGAGTAGGTTGCCTACGTATCCCTTAACGGGAATCAGGTCAAGCGTCGTTCATCAAGGTAGGAGGCTTTGAAAGAAATGGTTTCAAGCAAAGTATTTCTTGAGGCGATCGAGGTTAATTGGTTACTTAAATTCAACCCCGTCTAGGTCCATGAGATAGGCCGCTCCTCCGGAAAGGAGAGTCTTAATGATGTATGGCCCGACCCAGTTTAGTTTGAATTTTCCTCTGGGGTCATAAACAGGCACTTTCAATTTTTTGAGGACCAGGTCGCCCTCAGCAAGCTTCCTTGGGCGAACCTTTTTGTTGAAAGCACGAGCTATCCTCTTCTGGTACCCCCGAGTATGGTTTACTGCGGCCAACCTCTTCTCATCGAGTAACATCAACTCCTCATACCTTCCTCGTACCCATTCTGATTCGGGGATCTCACACTCTTCCAAAACCCTAAGAGAGGGTATTTCTACCTCGACTGGGAGAACGGCTTCCATCCCGTAGACCAATGATTACGGCGTAGCACCCGTTGAAGTTCTGACCGAGGTTCGGTATCCCCACAAAGCAAATGGCAGCTTTTCATGCCAATCCTTATATGTATCCATTGTTTTCCCCAGGATTGCCTTAACATTTTTGTTCGCTGCTTCTACTGCTCCATTCGTCTGAGGCCTATACGGGGATGATTGGTGGCGAGTGATCTTATACTTTTCCAAGAGCGGGATAACCTCTCCCTGGAAATGACTGCCATGATCGGAGATAAACTCATTCAGGACCCCATACCTGCAGATTATGTTTTTCTATATGAAACTAACCACGTCCTTGGCTTTCAAAGTTGCATATAAGGCTGCCTCTACCCATTTTGTAAAATAATCAATTGCCACGATTATATATCGGTGCCCATTGGAAGCCTTCGGAACTATCTCTCCAATGATATCGATCCCCCATACGGAAAACGGCCAAGGGGTGGTCACACTATAGAGCTGTGACGGCGGGGTGTGCATTAGATTCGCATGAATATGACATTTGTGACACCTTCTAACATATTCGCAACAGTCTTTGTCCAAGGTCGTCCAATAGTACCCTGTCGGAAGATCTTCTTTTCCAGCATGTGCCCATTTATGTGGGGCCCACACTCTCTCTCATGTATTTCCTTCATCATTCTCTTAGCTTCTTTTCCATATAGGTACTCCAGATTATACCCAGTGTAGGATTTCTTCCATAGCTTATCTGCGTAAATCACAAATTGAGCGGAGAATCGTCGAATCGCTTTTCTGTCCTTTTCTGAGGCTCCTTCGGGGTATTCTCCTTCTTTGATGAACTTCCACACATCTTCATACTAAGGCACTTCATCTTCTCTTTCTATGGCCGTGATCATTTCAAATGACAGTTGATTTCTCACTTCTATGGATAGCGGGACCATGGTAATTTTGGAAGGGATTTGGATCATTGATACTAAGGTGGCCAAGGAGTCGGCTAGTTGGTTTTCTTCACGAGGAAGGTGGTAAAAGGAAATCTTCTTGAATCGAGCTTTCAGACTTTCCAAGTAGTCGGGATAAGGTCTCAACTTCTCATGCTTTACCCTCCAATCTTCTCGGACTTGGGATATGATCAAATTGGAATCTTCGAAGACATCAATCTGTTCGACTTTCAAAGCCAAGGCTGCTTCCATCCCAATTATGCACGCTTCGTACTCCGCGGTGTTGTTGGTCGAGTTATACTTGAGTTTGACGGCTAATGGGGTAGGGTCCCCATCGGGTGCTATGAGAATGATTCCAACTCCGTAACCTAGTTGGTTGGCTGCTCCATCGAAGTACATCTTCCACAAATCCTCCTTTACCTCCATTATTCCCTCATCCGGGAACTTGAATTCTCCCTCGCCCTCGGATTCTATGGCGAGGTCGGCTAAAAACTCAGCGATGGCCCTTCATTTCACAGACTTGGCAGTGACATCCTTGATGTCGAATTCAACTAGCATCATGGTCCAACGGGAAATCCTACTGGTTAAAACGGGTTTTTCGAATAGGTATTTTAATGGGTCCATCCGGGATACCAGGATTACAGGGAAGGCTAGCATGTAATGGCGAAGGCGAAGGGTACACCAAACCAAGGCCCAACAGGCCTTTTCCAAGGGCGAGTACTTTAACTCATATCCAACCATTCTTTTACTCAAGTAATAAATGGCCTTCTCCACGCGCCCCTCTTCTCTTTCTTGGGCCAGCATACACCCCATGGAGTCTTCAGATATGGAGAGATAAAGTAACAGGGGTTTCCCAGGTAAAGGTGGCGATAGGACAGGTGGGTTTTGGAGGTAGGTTTTGATTTTGTCGAAGGCTTGTTGGCAAGGGACGTCCCATTTGAATTTCTCTCCTTTTCTAAGCAGTTTGAACAGTGGGTCGCAGGTTAAGGTGAGTTTGGAAATAAAGCGGCTGATGAACTGTATTCTCCCCAGGAAACCTCTCAGTTCTTTCTCATTTTTCGGTGGGTTCATTTCGGTTACGGCTTTTATTTTGGTGGGGTCCACCTCTATTTCCCTTTGAGTAATAAGAAATCCCAATAATTTCCCGGTAGTGACTCCGAACGTGCATTTCTGCGGATTTAGCCTCATTTTGAAATCCCTCAATCTCTCAAAGAATTTTCTCAAAGCCTCTAGGTGCCCTCCCCTCTCTTTGGATTTCACAATCATATCATCCACATACACCTCCACTTCTTTGTGGATCATGTCGTGTAGTAAGGTGGTGGCAGCCCTTTGATAGATCGCACCTGCATTCTTAAGTCCGAATGGCATGACCCTATAGCAATATGTCCCCCACGGAGTGATGAACGTGATTTTCTCTCTATCCTCGGGTGCCATGAGGATTTGATTACACCCAGAGAATCCATCCATGAAAGATAAAAGCTCATGTGCCGCAGTGTTATCGACCAACACGTCGATGTGGGGTAACGGGAAATCGTCTTTAGGGCTTGCCCTGTTTAAATCTCGAAAATCAACGCAAACCCTAACACGACCGTCCTTTTTTGGGACAGGTACAATGTTGGCAATCCACTCAGGATACTCGGTGACCATCAAGAATCCAGCCTTTAATTGTTTTTCAGCCTCCTCTTTTACTTTAAGTGCCCATTCTGGCCTCAATCGCCTCAATTTTGTTTTATGGGTTTTAAATTGGGAAAGAGAGGGATGTGGTGCTGAACTATCTTTGGACCAATGCCTGGCATATCATTGTGAGACCATGCGAAAACATCTTTGAATTCATTTAATAGATTGATTAGTTCTTTGCTTTCTTTATTGCTAAGTGAGGAGCCGATAAAGACATTTTGAGGATTATTTTCATTTCCCAGATTAATTGTTAGGGTGTTCTCTATGATTTTGCATGCAGATTCTTTTTCTTTTTCAATTAACTTTTGCAATTCATTAGGTATTTCATGATCATCACATTCATCACACTCATTACGCGCGTTCGAGTAGGCAGAATTAGTCATACTTTCATTGATTTTTTTAGGAGTGATTACAACAGACATAGCAATAGTAAGACCCCTCATTTGGGCCATTACAGACTCTGGGTGAGGGGGATACTTATCACTAGACTCAAAGACCCACTCCTTGTTCACTCCCTGCTTGAGCTCCATAGTATTACAACCTGGCAGTCCCCCGGATTCCGTCTTCTCTTCCTTTTCTGGCTTCGGCTCTTCTTCCGGCTCATCCTCATCATTCCCCTCTTCAACCTCGACTTCCAGGCCCTTGTCTTCTTTCCCTTTTTCTTCAGCTTTCGCCCCTTCTTCGCTCAACAGGTCCTGCATGACCGGTCCATCCAGTACACCAATCCAATCGTTGACGGCAGCAGACTTTTAAGGCATTTGCAAAAATGGGTCTTTGTACTCAGAGAATCCATGGGAGAAAAAGATCTCGAATCCCGGCTTTAAACACTTGTCTTTCTGGTCCATCCATGGCTCCGGGAAGCCACAGAAGGGGAAATCTTCTCCTTCCTTTACGAAGTAACCGTTGAGTGTTTTTTGATAAGGGTCTATTGGTGCATCTGCTATCTTCTTCTTTGCCCTCAATTCCTTCTTTGTCAGTTGGTACCCCAGGCCGTGAGTGTGAGTCTGAGTAGGGATTCCTGGAAACTCAGGCAGGCCTTGAAGGTTCTTCCCCAACCCTAATCCTGGAAAGAAACCCATTCTCTTCATGATCCTTGCGACCACTGGACTGGCATACTGATCAAAATGGAGCGGTAGAAACTCTCTCGACTTTCCCTCTTCCAGCATGCTGATGAACTCGAACCCTCCCACATTTACTTCTTCTTCTTGCAACTGTAATTCTAGAATCGGTGAACTTGATGATGCCTTGAACGAACGAACCCAGTTGTCCCCGAGAATATCACAGACTTTATCCTCCCAGACATACTTTACCTTCTGATGGATCGTTGATGGTATAGCACCCAAACTGTCCAACCAAGGCCTACCCAGCAACAGGTTGAAGGAAGCGGGGATGTCGATTACTTGGAATTCAGCTTATTTTCCAAAAGGGCCGATAATGAGACGAAGGACTATCCCCATGACCGTTCTTTAGGTGTTGTCGTAGGCTCTTACCCTTTGCTCAGATGGTGTAAATGCCGACTCATCCAGGCCCATTCGCTTAGCCGTTCGGAAAGGACACACGTTGAGGGCCGACCCATTATCAACCAGGCAAGCAGGCACGATGTTCCCCAAGCATTCGACAGTGACATACAACGGTTTGTTGCGGATGGGCCCTCCTGGAGGCATGTCATTTGATGAGAAGGTAATAGTCGAAGTTGGGATTTTACCGATCAGCCCTATAAGGTCCTCTGGGGTTGTGTCGATAGACACGTCAGATTGGTTCAGAGCGTCTAGGACCGCCTGCCTATGGCGTTTAGAGGCAATTAGCAACCCCCAAATGGTGATATTGGCCTGAGTCTTCTTTATCTGCCTTAGAACCCTGTCTTCTTCCTCTTCTTCATTCATCTTCCCTTTTCCCTTCTCTAGATCTCTCCCCGGATGATCCTCCTCTAGCTTATGCGATTTAAAGTGTCTGCCAGACCGAGTTAAATGACTAACTTCTTCCCTTGCCCACAGATTGTCAACTTTTGAATCAATTTTCAAAGTACCCTCTACCACCTCTGTTTCTTTGTCGCTTTCGTACCAAAGATCATCATCCACCTGGCTGACGTCTCGATCGTCACTCCCTTGGACCCACCAGTCTGACTGTCCCATTTCATTCTCCTTCGGCTGATCCTCCAAAGCACAGATTGTCAAATCCTCAGGTAGCTGGTATGGCTTTCTTGGTGTCCCGGCCTTAGTGATTAGCCTAGACGGATCGAAGATTGCCTCTTCTATCCCCAAGAGATAAAGGCCCTGCGGTGGTGGCACGACTCGATGATTCAGAAGCGGATTTCTAGTAACATTCGGGGTTTTGGTAGGGGGTTCTGAAATTACCTTGTTATCAATGAGATCTTGAATCTCGTGCCTTAATCTCATACACCTATCCGTTGAGTGACCCTTCTGCTGATGAAATTTACAAAAGAGGTCCCCTTGAAAATTTGGAGGAAGCGGACTTGGTAGGGGTCGGGGTTCCAACTGACGGAGATGCCCCTTGGCTAACAATCTATCGAGGGCGGTTGACATTGACACTCCCAAATCTGAGAACTTTCTTGGTGCTTTATCCCCTCCTCTCCTTGGTGCTATGTCGAATTTCCTTTCCGGCCCATTCAGTGCATTGACATCGGTGGGGCCAGAGTGACCCCCTGTTTGTCCTCCGTTGGACCCATAGTTTGGCCTCCTATACCGGTTTGGTTGCTCCTCTTTCTTGATCACTCCTTCTTGGATCGCATCCTCTATCCTTGTCCCGACATCGAAAACCTCAGCAAAGGTGTTGATTGACTGAAATCTCATCTTTTCTTGGTACACTGGCTGTAGGTTCTTCATCAGCATTCGGATCTGGTCCTTCTCAGATGGCCTTTGTACCATTTTAGCTGCCTTTCCCCTCCACCTGCTCAGGAATTCGGCGAATGATTCTTTGTTCCCTTGTCTAGTAGTCTCCAAATCTCAGACAGTGACATCCAAATCTTGATTGTACTCGTACTGTGCCACAAATGCCTTAATCACTTCTTCCCACACCCTGGTTTTGCTTGGTTCGAGAGTAAGATACCAGGACAGAGCAGCCCCAGTCAAAGTTTGTTGGAATAGGACCGCCATCATAGTTGTGCTCAAGCCGCTCGGTTGGAAAGCCCCAATACACATTCTTATATAACTGCGAGGATTTCTGGTGCCATCAAACTTATCAAAGACCGGCATTTTGAACCCGGCAGGCAGCGTCTCGTGGACCCCGTCATACAGGCCTTCTAACTCCATTAGATAGGTATCAACTCCCTGAGCCTTGCGCATCACCCTTTCCAACTTCTCTATTTTCTCGGTCAGTTGCTTCTCTTTCTCAGCTTTCTCTCAGTCTCTGTTGGCCCGCAGTGCATCAGCCCATTGTGCTTCCTGGTCGTCGAACCAATCTCCTTATCCTCCTCCCAAAGGTGGGTCTATGATGGGCGGAATTACATGTGGTGGTCGGCGATTCAGTTCTTCTATCATCCCCATCATACGGTTCATGTTTTCCACATGTCGCCTCATCTGTTCCGCTTGTTGCTCTACAAGTATCCTTAACCCGGCCATCTCTTCATTGTTTCTCTCTTCGGCCATGTCAGCGTATTCTCTCCTTACTAGTCTCGCCGTGCGATTCCTAAACCACCCTTGATTTGCTATTTTTGCTCCTACAAATAAATTTGAAATGCCCTCTTTTAAAACCCTTTTTATCTTCATTTTATCACACAAAGTCATTTAAACCAAAACTTTCCTTTTATATGTCACGCGGATGCAATGCATGTGTGCGTGTGTGCCTACTCTATATGCCCAAAAAAAGAGAAAATCCTAATCCTAACACATAAGCACATAAGCACATAAAATCCTCGCCCATGCCAAGTGTGCTGATTTCTCCTTTCATTGTGATCCCCACTACCTTCTTAGAGGTTGGACATTTCAAAATTTTCAAAATTTATTTGAAAAGCATTTTTGGATGCTAAAAAGGTTCTTGAGAATGCTTTTGAGGGTGTTAAACGCTCTTTTATAAAAATGATTGGGCTTTTATTTTGAAACTCATTCTTCCCAAGATAATTTCAAGGATTTTCGAATTTATTGTTGAAGATGATCAATTGAAAATACGCCTTAACAAAGGTTAGTTTGGGAACTTTAATTTGAAAGGGGAAAGAAAGATTTTCTTTTTGAAATGGTAAATGAAAACCTTAGCTCCCAAGATGATCAAGTGAAAAGAAATTCTTTGGGTAGAGGGATCACATGACCGGATTATCACCGTACTTTCCATGAATTTGGATACATACAAGGTCAATGATGCTTAGCTAGACATGATATAAGAAATATAATCCTATAATCAAGGTTCGACATGTTCTCCAAATGTCGCAGAACATGAGGAGAATTTGCTGAAAGGTGATTAAAAGATTATACATCTTTCATCAAGTAAGTATCGTCATCATCTCAAGTAATCCCGTCTGGGCATACAAAACTTCCTAGCACATAATCCTAATCAAGAATTGATTTCCTAAGATTGAAAGGTTCTATAGAAACTACTATGCAAAAGCTGGGTTTTGGTCAAATAAGGGACCCTTGACACACTCCCGATAGGATGCTTCATATACTAAAACATGGTACGAGATCAAGGGTGATCACACAGTCCCATGATGACTTGACCGACCGGGTTGCCTCGAGCCTCCAAGGTCATAGTTCCGTGCAATCGACTGGCTGGACATGCAAGTGAAATGCAACAGGCACACAAAGATTAATTAATTTGATTAAAAGGATATTTTTCAAGTCTAATCCTCAAGTGAACCCAAAATCAAAAAATGCTGGTCTGCGAAACCAGAGATTCTGGGTTCGATCCTCAGCAGAGTCGCCAGATTGTGGATATCGCAGTTTTCTTTCTTTTACCCACAGCTTTTCAAAATCAATTTTAAAAATAAATGAGTCGCCACTTAATTTTTAAAAGGAAAAAAATTAAGAAATCATTTTAAAAGCAAACTGATCTTTTAGAAACCAGAGATTAACTAGGTCCGGGGATTATGGAATGAGAGAGGAAGGAGCCCGTCGGACTAAAACACCCTCTCTCATCCTATCTTGCGATAGGCCTCTACTCAATATCCTTCTAATCGAATTATTAATTTAAATGTGCCCTCAACTAATATATATGTATAGATATACGTTACAAAAAGCATGTCCAAAGGGGTGTAAAATTGCAATTGATAAAATATCATTCAAAAATCACATATTTCAAGTAGCAAGCAACATGATATGCACTAGGGAACAAGAGAACTTACCCGGGATCCAGCAGCGATATTAAACGTACGATGCATACAAACAAAAGAAAATCCTAAAAAAAGAGTCTCTAATCACATATACATATAAGGCAAGATTCTAATTCTAATGTGTCGCGCATGAGGTCGAAAATCAATAAAATCAACAAATAGAATAAACTAGAGAAGAGATGCGAAATTGTACCTCAAATGCGCTACAAAATAATGAGTTAGTCCACATGATATACAAAATGTAAAGTTGGACCTAAAATAATAATCCTAAACTTATAGCTTAAATCTATAGAATATAATTAAATCTAAAACAAATAAATCTTAACTACAAATGTCGATCCATACGGATGAATATGTCATGAGCAAGAATGAATTATGAAATACTCAATAAATTAATTCACTTAAACTTCAAATTTAAGCTTAACTAATCATTATTGAAATATGGTTTGAACCTTGACTCATGAAAATTTCATCTAAACCATTATTCACAAGATTTGATGACAACTATTGCAGAATTCTGGAAATTGCTGAGAGAAGATTATAACTTTAAAAAATGAAAAAGCGTGGTTCCCGTGGTTTGATCTTGATGAATTTTGGACACAAGATGCCTCTGTGTGTCTAGTTTTTAACCCAAAAAAGAAATCAATGTTTCAACGGTCGGATCTCCGGGAATTGGACAAACACCAGACATCATTCAGCATTCTACATCCTTCTGTCCAGAGTTCTTGCACAATTTTTTAAAAATAGCAAACAAATCAGAAATGCTTTGTTCTTTTTAGGGTGACTTCCTAACACATTAATCTACTTATAAAAAATTATTTTGGGTCACAAACACTTTATTAAACCATTGGTTTACCTATTTCAAAAGAGTGTTACTATGCTGAAACTCTGGACAAATTGTAGTGACCTTACAAAACTCACAACCAAACCACTTTAGACATGAAACCACCTTAAAACAAAAATTACACTGGTAGAATATTGTGTTATTAACACTTTCCCGTTGGTTTCACTTGATTTTAACGGTTAGATTTTGAACTAAAAATCTTTGATCAAAAACAGTTTGTGAACTCGTTGTTTTCATTTATCAAGTTCAACTTTTATTTGTTAACCCCAACTATTGAACCATGAAGTTGGACTTAAACTAAGCCATCTTCTCCTACCATTTGATGGTCATTGGAGACTAAAGACCTTTATATTTGTAGATTTAAAGTAAAGTATGAATAGACTTCATGAAATCTCAAGATAAGGAATCTAAACCATGGGGATGGGCTTAGACTCAAAACCACTTTCTCCTACCATTTGATAGTCATTGGAGATGAAGACATGACTATACTCATGAGTCTCAAAGGAATATAGAAAGGATTCCATGAAACATCAAGTTTAGAGGATCCAAGTCATGAGTGTGGACTTAGATCCATCTATTTGCCTATGAAATGGAGTGATGATCAAACTTTGATTCCCATGTGAAGCACAAGTTTACATGGGATTCAAAAGATCATGTTCAAGAGATTTCAAGAGAGATATTGAGAATCTCTAAGAGTCTCAAGAAGGAAGTATGATCAACAAAAGAAATGGAGCAAAGAAAATAAAAAGGTTTGAGGATTAGAGATTCAAAAAAAAAGGAAGAATGTAAATAGACAACTTATGGTTAGAGGATCACCTCCAATCTATCCTCAAAGTTTCTCTCCTTTGAAGATCTTCCAAACTCTTCTTCAAGCTCTCCCAAACTCTCTCTTTTCTTTCTCAAAAAATATGTTAGTATAGTGGTGGTTATCTTTCATGTATTGTGTTGTATCTCTCTCTCTCTCTTCTTGTTGTTTTTTTTTTCTCAAGGAAGATCCTCCCTCTTTTATAGACAAAATTACCAAGCTTTTCTCAGTGAATTCGGAGTGAAATACAGGTGTAAACATCTCATTTGGTGGTACAATACGTACTTCCTGAAATTAAACAGACTACTGCCCAGGGCGGCAGTCAAAAATCATCTGCGGCAGTCCGTGGATGCCGCCGCGGCACTCCGTGACTGCCGTCGCGGCACTCCGTGACTGCCGCGCGGCTCTCAGTAAGTGCCGAGCCAAATTATTGATTGCCGTATTTTTGTCAACCTCACTTTATCAGTTTTTTTGTTTTTATCCGCATACATATACGTAATGTACCACAAAATACGGACTTTAAAAGCAAACGGCAGCCAGAAAATGTCGGCGGCACTCGGTAAATGCCGGGCCGGCACTCACCGAATGCTGTTCGGCACTTAGTGAGTGCCGCGCGGCATTCAATGAATGCCGCGGAATTCTGCCGTGTGCCGTTTTCTGCAGAACTTCCCTTTTTAGGTCTTTTCTTTCTCCCATTTTTCTTAAAAAACTTATTTTTGAAGATCTTTTCCAAAAGTGATGTTTTATACCTGAATTCTCCCAAATAACTGGTATTTTCTTCTTTCTGTGAAATTTAATCGCGTTTGGGAGAGTTTTCTGAAGAGCTTGGAATACTTCGAATCTTTTCGGTCCTTATCATCATCGGACGTGGAGGTGACACTCTTCTAAATTCGACGGTCAGTCAAATTTGGGATGTCTACAGGCACTGGAGGTTTGAAGGTTTGGGAACTGGACCTAAATAAGTCTACATTAGACGTCAACCTCTCCACATAGTCACATTTTACACGTGTGCATTCAAAACTTTTCAAAATACGAAACGGCACCGATGGGCTGTCCTTCCCTTATATAAACTGGGGATGAAAAACAAAACTTTTCAAAAAACAATAAACGGAGTCGACGAGCTACCGGATCCTTCTTTGTCTTCTCCCTACACTTTTTACAAGCTGTGGGGCGGATAAACTTTTCAAACTTAAAACGGCGCCGAAAGGCTGCGCATTCTTACTCGTCCTACCCTTACATTTAAAAAAAAAAAAAAAAGGTGGATGCCCTTTTTCAAAACTTCATAACGGCGCCGAAGGGCTTCCCATTCTCACTTATCTTCTCCTTACATTTTAACAAGGATGGATACACTTTTCCAAAAACTCGTAAACGGCACTGGATTGCTGCCAGACATTTTCCAAACTCGTTCTCACCTTTCAAAGCAAAAGTAAAGCTCCCCAAGGAAAAATCCCCTTTTCAAAGACATTTGGTGATGCCGAAAGGCTATCCAAATTCATCTCATACCTTGGGAACACACATCACACTGGGCAGTACTCTCCCATCTCTAACGAGTCACTGGGAGAAGAATCCCTATTTCTTTTCTTTGAAGCGACTTACTAACTATACTTTTTCCAACCTTTGCTGCAGGTACACTTCTGACAGAAGTTAATAGGGGAAGTTTCTACACACTCAGCCTACTCTCGGCATCACCGACTTATCCATGGGTCGAGAAAGTCCGAATGGACAACCAGTCCAAACAACTCCAAATTCCGACTCCAAACATGTCCGGGCGTCAAACCTGAGCAGGATCGGGTGACAAAATCCGAGGAGATCAAATCCAAGCAGTACCAGCGCATTTGTGATTGTTCGAACCCTCAAGCCGCTGAACCAATAGGCATACTTCTACCCATATACACCCAAAAGCCTTTGGTCACGTCCAAGAAGACTCTCGTAAGAGACCCAATGCTTAGCCCACTATCCTGAAACATTACTCCTCATCGTACGCCATACAGGGGTAGTTTTTCTATACTATTAGATTTATGCTTTGTCTGCTTTGCATAAGTACATATTTTTAAATGAAAAAAAAAAAAACAAAACTCATTCTTTGCATCATTCGATAACTGTCATCTTGCTCTCATTCTTTAAATCTCATGATTCACTGGATATGACCGTCTTACTAATTGTTGAATATGACGAAGACATCGCACTAGACTTTTGGACATAACGATGCTATGTCCGGTTTTACCTGAAAGCATGATCAACATAAGGTTATGCCGAGAACATTTCAGACCCACAAATCGGCCATTTCATCCTCTGACAATGCTCACTATCTCAACCAAAATCAGATGACAAAAGTGCACTCAATGCATATTCACAACCGCTTAATATCATCCAAGTACATAAGGACAGAACAGACAGTCGACGGGCATTCAAAAACAAGGACGCCTTGGTCCATTCTTAGGATCATGACGTACACCGACAGGGGCAGTCTTTGTCCCTTCCAACTCGACAAAAGAGGTTGTCACATTCACTGTTGGCCTACATGGGGCCCCTCAATTCTCATCAGGAAAGTAAATACGCATTCCCACGATCTCTAACTTCAATAATGCATATATGTGATCTCTGAACTTAACTCGACTTGTGTCAAAATGATTAGAGGCAATCATTTCAGCTATCTATACACTGCTTTCCCTTGCTAGCCCACTTGAGCCATGCAATAATTTTTTTTCAAACTTAAACCCCTGAGGATCACCCCCTATACTGGGGCAATGCCAAAAGGAGAAAGAAAGAGAAAGCAAACAAAAAGAGAACTCAATGCAAAGTTGGAGTAAATCCATAAAAGATATGATCCGACTTGGATACATACTTCAAACTGGGAAAATTCCCCCCAGTACATACTTTACTCAACAATAATGTACCCCACACTAGATTGGGATGAATACGAAAACAAAAAAAAAACAAAAAACAACAGAAAAAGAGCAAAATCAAAAGAAGAGAAGACGCAAGGCATAAGGTGACCTTAGGAATCTTAACCGACTTTTCAAAACAAACTTTGAGCCTTCATGCGATCCATTCATTTCTCATCCCAGGACCCTGGCCTTTATTACAACCTATTAAAGTCCACTTTGATTGATACAAGCCTTGTTGGGTTCACTAAATCACATACTTGCATCGTTCAAAACGATAGGGGTGTCACATACTTTCAAGTCACAAAATACACTGAAGCGCAACAATCACATAACCGGATTCGGTGAAAACCCGTGAGGGCGCCGAAGGTAAAAATGGTTTCAGAGAGAAGGAAAGCTTGAGAGAAATCAAATACTAAAAACTGGGTCCTTCTGAAGGACGATCACTGGGGCACTGAGCCCACACAGTCAAATACTTTATCTTCTAGTACTCAACAGGCGACAAGACGATCAATATCTACTAACTCATGAGCATTCTTTCACAGATGATAGATTCATGCATCATACTCTTGTAAATACGTATACTTAGCATGACTTGACTTTAAAAATGCATTCATATCTTTTATTAAAGCAGACAATGCATACTTTTATAATAGGGGCAACTGGTTCCGACACTTCCCTCAAATAGCCTAAAATATCACCACTAGCAGAGCAATGATATCAACCCTCGCTCAGACTCGCTAACTTTACATTAATCCATTTGCTCGGATTCAGATATCGAATCAGTCTTCTCCTTGGTAGATTGTCAAGAAATCTATCCTTCGCTCAGGTATAAGACCCTCAAGTGGCATCCTGTTCACTCATCATCAGAATCCATATCAAAATCAGGAGTGAGTCCTTCAAACGGCATCCTATTCCATCACAAGCATCAGGTATAAGATCCTAAGCGGCATCCTGTTCACTATTTACTTCCAAAATCAGGAGTGAGTCTGTCAAGGGGCATCCTGTTCACGATCTCACTATCGGGAATGAGTCCGTCAAGTGGCATCCCATTTACATCTTCAACACAGGAGTGAGTCCGTCAAGGGGCATCCTGTTCACAATCTCACTATCGGGAATGAGTCCGTCAAGGGGCATCCTATTCAAAATCTCACTATTGGGAATGAGTCCGTCAAGTGGCGTCCCGTTTACATCTTTAGCAAGGAGTGAGTCTGTTAAGGGGCATCCTATTCACAATCTAACTATTGGGAATGAGTCCGTCAAGTGGCGTCCTATTTACATCTTCAACTCAGGAGTGAGTCCGTCAAGAGGTATCCCGTTCACATTCTCACTACCAGGGAATGAGTCCTTCAAGAGGCGTCCCAATCATATCTTCAAGCTCAGGATTGAGTCTGTCAAGTGGCATCCTATTCATATTATCTATCCCCAGAATCAGGAGTGAGTCCGTCAAGTGGCATCCTATTCACATTATCTATCACCGGAATCAGGAGTGAGTCAGTAAAGAGGCGTCCTATTCACATTATCTATCATCGGAATTAGGAGTAAGTCCGTCAAGTGGTATCCTATTCACACTATCAATCATCAAAATTAGGAGTGAGTTCATCAAGGGCATCCTATTTATGTCATCGTCTATCATTCAATATCAGGAGCGAGTCCGTCAAGTGGCATTATGTTCATATCACCTACCATCAAGTGTAAGTCCTTCAAACGGCATCCAACTTATATTGGCATCAAGTATCATGTATTTCTCTTACCCTCCCGCACTCTATAGCAATCACGCGCATCTCATTTTGCTGTCCTCACCTTTCCATGGCGATCACGCATACCGGATTTTGCTAATTTCATCACTCTTCACAGTAATCACGCCCCACGTGGCATTTTGCTCTCAAATATTCACAACAATCACGCCTCACGTGGCATTTTGCTTCACTTATTTCAAACTCTTTACAGCAATCACGCCCCACGTGGCATTTTGCTATCCTATCCCACAACGATCACGCCCCATGTGGCATTTCGCTCTTTCATATCCACTGTAATAATGCCCCATATGACATTTTGCTCTCTTATTTCACAACAATCATGCCCCACGTGGCATTTCGCTCTTCATATCTATTGTAATCATGCCTCGACATGGCATTTTGCTCTTCACTATCCTAACATGGCATCCTTCTCACCCTGTTACGAACTACGCATGGTCTGATTCTCCCGACAGGAGATATGTAGGCAGCTTTAAGAGCTCGACCATACCCTCACTTTACTATATTTTCGTTAGAGTTTGAGATAACGCGGTTATGCACTTCTCGACTACACCATTCCTCTTCTACTCGATTCTCACATGAATCCCCAATAGAGTCGTTCACCCTTTCTGACAACGCTCTCAATCCCTAGCGGAGCTATTTGCCTACTCTGGTGGCAATTCACAATCCCCACTTGCCTACATTGGCACCTCAAACTCACTTGCCTACGATGGCATTTCACATTCACTTGCCTACATTGGTACCTCAAACTCACTTGCCCACGATGGCATTTCACATTCACTTGCCTACATTGGCACCTCACACTCACTTGCCTACGATGGCAATTCACATTCACTTGCCTACATTGGCACCTCATACTCACTTGCCTACGATGGCATTTCACATTCACTTGCCTACATTGGCACCTCATACTCACTTGCCTACGATGGCATCTCATATTCACTTGCCTACATTGGCACCTCATACCCACTTGCCTATGATGGCATTTCACATGCACTCGCCTACGTTGGCACCTCATATTCACTTGCCTACGATAGCATCTCACACTCACTTGCCTACGATGGCATCTCACACTCATGTGCCTACGATGGCATCTCAATCCCACTTCCCTATGTTGGCATCTCATACTCGCTTACCTACTTTAGCACGTCTTTTTTTACTTTTCTTATCACTTAAAAGAAAAAGGTTAAAATGGGTCTTCTTGTTTCTTTGTCACGATTTGCTTCGCAAAACATGACAACGAGGGGTAGCTATAGACACCCCATTTTGACCTGCCAAAAAAAGAAATAACTGTCACATCGGGTCCATCGGGCACGCAATTAAAAAAAAAGAGCTTTAGAATCCAAATAGGGACCTCAGAGGCCAAATCAAAATCAATACGGAGACGGCAGCTCATCAACCGAAAGTTCCAGAGTTTAGGACCGCCCGTTACGATAATCGGCGACGTTTTCAATCGGAATCGAAGATTGACACAAAATTCAAGATCGGAATCAAGTCTAGGACGACCGAAGGTCGAATATGATTACATCAAGGAAAAATGGGCATCCATGTAGGCCCACAGGACTTCAAATCATCAAATTCTGATAACCGACGAAGAATCGGGCTTCGATCAAAGTTTTGGCACGCCGAAATCAAGGGAAAAGGACATAATTGTAAATCCGGAAGCACCAAAGGTCCGACTGGACATGATTGACTGGAAATACGGAAGAAAACAGAGATTTTGTGACTTGAATCAGCCCAATCAGACAACTGGAGAAGAAACGGTGTTCGATTGAAGTTTTAATGGCCCGATCAGCATCGACAATGGCATACATGTCATTATCTGGGCTCAAGAATTCCTGATCCAACCGTACGGATATAAAGGGGACGACATTACGAGTCCATAACTTCTTGAATCAGAAAGATCGGACGACCGGTTCAAAAATAAACATCTGGCACGTGTCATAGATCACCACGTCATTGCAGAGTCAGCATTGACCACCCAATCAACATCTGGCACGTGTCATAGATCACCACGTCATCTTGTCACGTGTCATGCTATGTCACATGCCACGTGTCATGATGAGTCAGCAATGGTTAACCAATCAGAAGTTGCCATGTGGCGCTGATCGCCACGTAGACTGCCCAGTCGGTCGCACAGTCAGCACACCCAGTCAGTTTTGACTAGCTAGCCAGAGTGCGCCACGTGGCGTTGACTGCCATATGGTATGCTGACGTGGCTGCGTTTCCCACTTTTAGTTTTTCCCAGTTTTCTCTGCCTTGGGGTCCGGTTACCTATGAACGGACACTTGATCCTAGCTAATTTGGTCGTTTCGGATGCACCGGTGCCCTCAGATTTGGCCAAATCCAACTTTTAGGACCTGTTTGGCATTCTATAAGTCCATTTCAGGCTCTCTCTCAGCCAGTTCCAACCCCCCGTGGGTCCCGCTCAAACTCATCCCAGACCCAGTTTTGCCCGCCTTATGGCTTTTCTGACTTTTCCGGCCCTTCCGGTCTCAACTATGACATCCGTTCTGGTCAATTTTGTGTCAAAATTTGACTTGGGGGGCTTTCACGACTTATTTTCGCGCCGTTTTCTTGATTACGATCTTTTCAAAGCTCAGGATTTTATCTTTCTTTCTCAACAATCACCGACTGGGCTCCAATAGCCCCTTTTGCACAGGTAACATACTCTAACTCATATTCTTAGTGGTCTAGGCACCGACCCATACTTCCGGTAAAACTTTTTCTTAGACCACTGGGCACCGACCCATACTTTTGGTAAAACTTTTTCTTAGACCACTGGGCACCGACCCTTACTTCCGACATAAAAATTAAAATACAAAAATTCTCTTTTCTTTTCAGTCATTTGGGCACCGTCCCTTTCTTTCGGTACAAAATCAAAAATACAAAAAAAGAAGACAAAAAGAAAAATACAAAAAAAAAGTCTCTTTTCTTTCTTTTGGGCACCGACCCTTACTTCCGGCATGAAAATAAAAATATATAAAAAAAAAAGTCTCTTTTCTTTCTTTTGGGCACCGACCCTTACTTCCGGCATAAAAATGAAAAATTGAAAAAAAAAAAAAAAGTCTCTTTTCTTTCTTTTGGGCACCGACCCTTACTGCCGGCATAAAAATAAAAATACAAAAAAAAAGTCTCTTTTCTTTCTTTTGGGCACCGACCCTTACTTCCGGCATAAAAATAAAAACATATAAAAAAGTCTATTTCCTTTCTTTTGGGCACCGACCCTTACTTCCGGCATAGGAATAAAAGAATAAAAAAAAATGAAAAATACAAAAATATATTTTCTTAAATTTGGGCACCGACCCTTACTTCCAGCACAAAAATAAAAATACAAAAACATTTCTCTTTTCTTTTCTTTCTTTTGGGCGCCGACCCTTACCTCCGGTACACTTTTCAGTCATTTGGGCACCGACCCTTACTTCCGGTATAGGAATAAAAGAACAGAAAAATGAAAAAAAAAAATATAAAAATACAAAAATACATTTCATTCTTTACTTCCTTGCATAAACCCGTTTCAATCTCAATCACTTTCCAAAATTCCTAGTTATATCATTTTTCATTCAAATCACTTTTTCAAAACTCACTACTTCAAAGGTTAAAGTCTAGGACTACACCATACAGGTTAAAGTTCCTATCTACACCATCTTTTTGCTCAAAATACTACTTAACACTCACATGGTCTGGATCGACCAACTTTTTCAAAACACGTGCACAAACACACACACACACATGTACAAAGCACAGAACTATGTATGGCTTGATTCTCGACTTGAGATACGTATGCAGCACCTCACTTGGGTGCGGCCATAACCACATTTTTCCCAAAACTTAGTACATTCTCACACTTTCTTTCTTTTACTTATGCCCCATTATCACGAAAATCACTAGAATTGGCAACCGTGTACGCATGGATGTTCGAGGGTGCCTAACACCTTCCCTCGACACAATCGAGTCTCCGAACCCACTTTAAGATCTCTGGTTTTTGCATGGCTATCAAGAGTCATACTTTTAAAGGGCCCACTTTTCTCAAAACTTTTTTTCAAAAGTCAAAGATGAATTACTTTAATTGTCTTTGCAGGGGTCCTAACACCCCAAATGTTAGGTAGCGACTCTGAACATTTCAAATAGGCCCTACCGTACTCTTTTCACCATTCTCAATAAACAATCAAGTCGCAATTCACCCACTCTCAGGAAGCCGGGCCCACACCGACGCCCCTGGCGCTCTGAAAGCGCGGGCGGGACAATTACAAATACAAATCCTATAAACTTTTTAGTACTTATATTTAGCACTTAATTTTCACTTAATTTTCAACTTTATCAAACACACCCTAAAATAAATAAAAGTTAAGTGATGTTCGAAAGGTTAAAAAACCGTTTAAACAAAATATCAAACAAAGTGCATATCTTAAATATATGAAAATGTTTCACCATTAGCATTCATCCTGCTCGCATATTACATTCCTCCTATTAACAAAAAGATTACTCTAAATAGTACTCCATGGTTACACAAATACAATCATGATCATTAAACCAAATCGCTATTAATTTACTATCATTGAACCACATCATGCATTGCTGACAGTTGAAGCAGCTATAACCTATCTAATATCTATATACAAAAGCAAAAGCTTTCCCTTTTGCCACGTGTCAATTCTATGAATTTTCAATATTTTAATTTTTTTTCTACTCTTTTAAAAAAAAAATCAAAAAAACAAAACTAATTACTCCCTCTCAGCACACTAATTGAATTTTTGAAATGAAACCAACAATCAGGGAAGTAATCTCCCAACCCATATTCTTTCTATATCTATAACACACCCAAATTCTCTCAATATTGCAAGAAGATGGAGAAGAGGGGTACTAATTAATAAATTAGAAATATCAATATCTCTTATGCTCATCCTTCATATAAGGTTTTGAGAACACATTCGCACAATTGCTTGCTCGGATCACAATTCGGGTATGGGATGTTTTACATATTTTCAACTTTGCTCTTTCAGGTTCTTATATTTTTTTTCCTCTTAGGTATTGCTGTTTTAAATTGTTTCAACTTGCCATTGGAGGTCTGTGCATTTTTTATTTTTTTAAAAAAATTAAATGTAAAAAACCTATAGCATTGGTTGTAGCTAAGTTAGAGTTTTTCAATTTCTCATCAATGATGTATGCATTCATGCATGCCTTTTTTGTGTGTGTTGGTGCAAGTACTACACAGCCACCAAGCACATAGTAGGCTTCATGTAGAAAATTCCATTTCCAATCATTGAGCCTCTTTTGATCTGGGAATTTAGAGAAGGTTAAAAGAAAATAGAAACGAAACAAAAAATTAAAAAAAAAAATTCGATGGTGTTATTTCATGCCTAGATGATGCGATAATTTTTTTGTTTTTTTAATAAATAATACAAACTCAAGAAAGGAGGATGGGAAGTGATTTAGAGCATATCAACTTTTTAATTTATTTTCACTCTTTTTCTTTTTAACCAGACAAATAAAAGCATTTTTTTGAGCTTTCTCTTTTGTTTTCCCGACTAAATAGAGAATGAGAAATGCTAACATGTGCCTTAGGAAAAATGTTAAAGAGCTTAAAACAATAATTAAAAAAATACATAGGGAACCCACACTAATGAAAGGGTCTCACCTCATTTATTTCTATTTTTTTTTAATCATTTTAAATTCTTGGTACATGTTAATACAACCCCGTGGAGAATTAGTACTTCGATCACAAATACAAGTTGGTTGCTTATAACCCCTCCCCACCCCTTCTCGATTTTGGTTTCTTACATGTAAGCTCCATTTTGACCGGCAATCAAAATTCGTGCAGTTAGAAATTATAGTTATGTTTGTGGTCCGAGGGAAGGGAGCTGCAGGATATGAGCTTGCTGTGGAAGACAGGAAATTTTATGCCAATGCTTATAAACCATGAAGTGAGTTTCTATTGTGAAAGATTTTGTTTAATTTATTGTCATTTTTAATTTGAAAAATTCTATTTATGAGAATAAGAATTCAGTTGTGATTGTGTGGTTTAGAGGTAAAGGTTTAACAAAATCAAAGAGGACGGTGTTGTCCAGTAAAACATATTTTGAGAAATGCTAGGCACACAACACATTCCACAACACATTCTACATCGGGGCTTTCAATGCATGTACCCTGTGCTGTGTAAGGAAGGTTGATAGCAATGAAAGGTAGGTTGAAATTTAAAGTAAGAGATTACGTTTTCACAAGCAAAAATGCTAGGCACACAACACATTGCACAACACATTCTACAACAGAGCTTTAAATACATGTATCATGTGCTGTGTAAGTGGTGCATAGAAAGGTGTAAAAAATTCAAACAACATAGGGTACAACACATTTAAAGCCCTGTTGTGAAATGTGTTGTGTGCCTAGCATTTCTCACTTCCAAATCTAATCTATTTTAATATTAGTAAATAGAAGAATTTGGTGCCACGTGGCTCTCTCTCTCTCTCTCCATTTTTTTCTATCACTTTTAATCCTTCCTCTTTCTCCCACTCTACGTTATACTTCATGGGCCCATCAAATAAATCCAATTTAAAGAAAATGAATATGGTCAAATATAATGAATATGGCATTGATCAATGAAAATGGAGAGACTTGTTCTTTCTCCATTATGCTTCATGAATGCATCTTAATAAAAGGGAATATAGAGGCTCCAATTATAAAGAATGTGAAGAGACTTCCTCCATCAAAAATTACGTAAATACCCATTAGTAATTGTGTTGATTACATATGTTCACACGTTAATATATATGAAAAATGTTAAGTACACTAGTTTTGTACCTAAACAATTTATCTATTGATGTGTCAATGACGACTTTGAAATAAAATCTAACTTGGACTACTTTTATTTCCATTTTAAAATAAAGTCTAATTTGCAGTGCCTTTGTTTTCTAATTAAAGAAGTCTACATCAGCAGGTAAACCGTTTGGTGTACCTATACATCATTAGTTCTCTAATATATATAGGCAGAGAGGCTCTAAAGCGGACGTCCGTTTACGGACTCTGCTTCTAGCGATCAAATTTTATGTCGCTGAAAGTATTTAACATCGTCGCTAAAGCCAAAATCGATTTTAGACTTTAGTGACAGTGTTCAACATCTTTAGCAAAGAAAATTTTGTCGCTAAAAGCGAGTTAGTAAACGGATGCCCGTTTTAGAGAGTTTATGTATATATAGGTATATATATATATATGTATATGATTATGTATATTGAATTGATAAAAGGAAGTATAAAGGAACCCATTATGTATGGTCAAATTTGCAATAGAGAATAAAGGACAGAAAGTGGCAAAGGAAGTTGAGAAAGAGATGTACAGTGGCAAAGGGTTTGATTGAGGGACAATTGAGATACTAAATGAGAAAGAGCAGAAGATAAAATGATTGATCGAAATATATAGAGAGACTTTGATTGGACAAAACTTCAGTTAAGTCGCTTCAATACATTTTGTTAGGTTCCTCTCACATAGATGTATAATTTTCAAAAAAAGTAGTTGTAAAAAAATACGATCTTAAAAATCTATTTTAAAAACTGTAAAAGGAACCTACCAAAATGTACTGAAGCAACTTTACTGAAGTCTTATCCACTTTAATTGAGGTTAGATTGAAGTCTAGATATAAATGTAGGATCATCGCGATCTAATCAATTGGAATCAAATGAAGCAAAAGAAAAAAAGGAAGAAAAAAAAAGAGGAGTAAACAACAATATCAGTGCTATCTTTGTCTCTATATATATCTATATCTATATGTATACATATAAGTACATATTTTCTCGATCCAATGTAAGAGCAAAGAAAGCATTCTTTATATGCCATTATATTCTTTATATCAAATTTATTTGTGTTCATGTCACAAAGTTAATTAGGTCATTCTTTTTTTACTTTTCAAAATTTGCTCCATTTGTTAACAAATCAAATTATAAACCATAAAATTTTAATAATGTTCTCCCGTGCATTGCATGGGTTAAAAACTAGTTAGTGATATATATACAATCCCTTATTTTTAGTGATTAGGCATGATTTTAGGAATTGTCTTTTATTATAATTAGGATACTTTCTGTTTTGGGTTCTCCTAATCCTGTATATATTTTCTGTACAAAGTACACATTAATAACATATACAAAATATACTTTTTCTAGAATTCTCACATGGTATCAAAGCTTCAACCCTATTGTTGTTAACCCCAAATTGTTAACAACTTAATTTTTTTTTTGTTGATCTCATTGCTGCCAGCAGCCACCAGTGTCTTGTGCCTCCTTGTTGCCGACACCTCGTACCGTCGCTGCTAGAAATCGTGGGTGTTCCATTGTGGGTCATCATATCATTGTGGGTGTTCCATTCTTATTATTTAACTAGCTGTTTAACCCGTGCAATGTACGGGAGCTTTGTTGTAAGAGATACAATTTTAATAACGACCTAATAGATTCTAGCTAGAAACTATGTCCCAAATTATGGTTCCTCGCTTTTTACAAAAAAAACCAAACAAACTTGAAGACAAACATGCATGAGTTGCAAACAATTAGAATAAAAACCAAAACCATGGCCCAAAATTATGGTTCCACACTGTATAAAGAAACCAAACACTTCAGAAACAATCTTAAAAATAAATTGTGCTAAAAATATAATGCATTTACGTAATCAAGTATCTACTTTGGAATCACAAATTTTGATATTATCAATATCACAACTTAGAATTTATTTAGCCCATCCTCAACATACGCACACGAAATGCATTCTCTTGTAGATATCCCATTGAAGCTCCTGCGTAGAAAACAATAGTAAATAACCCAAAAATAAAGTTAGTCTAAATAACTTGAAACCAAAATTGTTTCCTCAAATTTAGTCTAAATAACCCAGAAATAAAGTTACATTCAAAATATGAATTTTCTATGCTAATATGGTCCATGAGCGATTGACTTATACTAATTATAGGTGCATGAAATTTACAAAAATATATATATAAATAGATGAACACGGTGTTGTAGGTTCAAATAGATTGAAACTATACATGAACACAATTACCACAAACACCAAAAGATTAAAAACTGATGTAAATATGTACTATCTATTGAAAAAAAAAACTTCAGTTGTATTCAACCAATGAAAGAATCACTAAATGAGAAGATATCTTGCCTTTGATGAGGATGCTCAAATCCTGAGTCCACAATAGCACGTAGAAGCTCTGGCTTCAAAAGGTAATCTCTCTGAATCCATAACTGTGAATTCAAACCTATATACCCCCTGCAAAAATAAAATGAAGGATGAATAAAAAAAGTCTCCTCCATTCACAATTGTAGTCCAATCGTTAAAAATAAACTTGTATGTTGATAACAAAAACTCAAGGATAGACATGTGAACACAAAAGCTAGTGCCTAGCAACTACACAATGTCAGTAAATGAAAAACATAGTGGAATGGTACCACAACTCATACCAAGTAGCATTAGTAATGCAAGGTAAATATTTGAAGTCAATTGTGTCTATTCGCTTCTAAATACATTCGATAGCTTCCCAGGACATCAAATTTGGTGACAAAAAAATTATTATTACGCCCCCAGTACATGGTCTAATGAACACACATTGGACTATTCTGTATGACAAAGACATGACTAGTACTATCATCCAAAATTGTGAATTTGGTCGTCTTTGGTTGTCTTTTATTCACATTCTTGCTTTGTTGATTCCTAAAGTCTTGTATTAGACCCACCAACAATTTTTTTTTATTTTTTTTTATAGAAAAGAGAACTTCATTGAATGAGGAAATTGAAACATGGTCTGCCACCAAAAGTATCTTTTATTCCCATTCTTGGTTTGTTGATTCCTAAAGTCTTGTACTAGACCCACCAACAATTTTTTTTTTTTTTTTGGATAGAAAAGAGAACTTCATTGAATCAGGAAATTGAAACATGGTCTGCCACCACCAACTGGTGACATTCGGTTGGATGATTGAGTAAAGAGCACTTTGGGGGGGCTAGACTATACGGGGTTTGGAGGCAGCACCCCCGAGGCGAATTTTTTTGGGTCTAACTATACATAATTATATGTAAAAATGTAGAATTGTAAGTAGAATTGGTTTAACACCCCTAATTTGGTTAAATTATGTAATTTTAGGGGGCCTATATCTAAAACCTGTAAAATATTACATATAAATCTAGAATTTTCAAAAGTCCAAAGGGCCATGTGTCTAAATCTATAAAATATTAAATGTAAATTTAGAATTTTTAAAAGTTCAAGGGGGCCTATGTGAATTTTAAAAAGACCTATTTCTAAAATTTCTAAAATATTATATATAATTTTGTAATTTGTAAAAGTTTAGGGGGGGCATGGGCCCACCCTGGGCTCATGTGCGTCCACCCATGGCTACACTACCAAAATGATATACTTTTGCATACCTGCTCCAATGGCACGTTTCATAATTAATTCTATTTTTGTAGCACAACTATCATTTCACTTGTCAATACTACGTCTAACTATCATTCTCGCACCATATTGCATTGAAAAACTAAAAATAAGCGGTTGATTCATCTTTATTGCAAAAATATATTGTAGAAAGCTGATGTTGCAATATGCCATTTTGATCCTGTGCCAAATTTGGCGCAAGAAATGACAATATTAAAATATGGCATGGGCAATGCATGGCACAACATTGGAGAGGCAGAATATGTATACTATGCTCTATTTTGGAATTGGCAAGTGATTTGGCACTTACGTTTGAGTCACTCTAAATAGACAAATATGAACTAACATGTTTCAGGGTTTTGAAAAAGGCCAAGCAACCACTGCAACAAATCCTTTGATGTTTCAGTCATTTGGTGTTAAGTGTTAACTTTTGAATTATAAGTGGGTAAAGTGACAATAGGGAGGTAATTAAAGTGTATTTAACTTGTTAGTTTTCGTGAAACTAAACGATTTCATTCACAATCACATGGCAGTTAAGAATTAACCTTACATAATTGGTCAAGCAAAAATGGATCCAATCACACGAAACTATGTATTTTATGTTGTATGCATTTGTGCCCTTTCATAAATTTTAAATTTATCCATTCAAAACTCATAAATCTCATTTTGGTCCTTCAATTCTATTAAATTTTTCACTCAGATAAACATCTTATTTACTCAATACTCCAACATGCATGTCCCTAAAATATGTATATATTATCATTTATTAAAGAGAAATTTAACCAAATCATTTATTAAAGAGAAATTTAACCAAAAAGTTAAAAAGTGTCAGTTGATAGTCCCTAAAAGCAATTGCCTTCATAAGATTTTGGATCTTCTCCAACTAACTGAGAGGATCAGGTAAGGTAGTTTCACTAAGTAAGATAGAAGACAATTGCTTGATCTAAACATATATGGTGCTAAATATAGTAAGTATATGAAAACTAAATGTTAAACATATACATAGTATCGAAAATCAAAGCCCCACAATAGAGCAAACATAAAGCTTCAGTGAAAAGTACCCTGTTTGTGCTGAATTTCATTAGGGCTGTTTTTTACTCAAGTTTCATTGATACTGTGAAATTGAGCTTTCAAAGTTTGAGAATTGAAGAAAAATAAACACCCTTTTTCTAATTAAAACTCCCTCTTGCTTATTAGGGTTATCAAATCATACAAAGAAAAAGAAGAGAAAACCTAAAAATAAATACAAATACATGTACCATTGGTGTACATACATATATATATATATATATGTGTGTGTGTGTGTGTGTGTATAGATACAAACACTTAAACACAATAAAAAATATAACCCCAAGACTGCCAATTAGAAGAAACATAAACCCCCTATATAGTCATTAAAACAAACAATCACACAAATCTAGAAATTACAAAAAAAAAAAAATCACGTATAGCAGTTTTTGGAGTATTGTAGGTTGATGATTTGATAATCACGTATAGCTTAATTTTATACAAATTAGAAAAGAACTTTTAAAATAGCTTGAGTGAACTCTGAAGGAGCAGATTGCAACATCGGTGTTGATCGAGGATGATTGAGTGACCCTTTATTGGGAATAATCTAAATCATTATTACCCAATATGGATTTGATCTTCAATGCTTGAATGCTGTAATGGAGGCCTTTTCTTAGGTGTAACGTAAGACAGAAACGAAGAGAAAAATTGGGGCTTTTTCAATGTTATGTAATTAGGGCTGTTTTTTAGGGAGGAAATATTAGAGGGAAAAAATTTAGAGAGGGACTTTGATCAGGAGAGAGAGGCTTTGATCTTCGATGCTTGGATGAGAGACAGATTGGCTGCTGTATTTGAGGGAGCTGATCTCGAAACATTAGTCATACTTTGATCGTGAGGGAGAAAGAGTAAAGAAGAGTGAATAGAGGGACTTTGATTAGGGGAGAGAGGCATTGATCTTCTATGCTTGGATGTGAGAGAGAGAGAGAGCCATTAATGGCTGCTATATTTGAGGCTTTGATGTTGAAACGTCCATACCTTGATCAAGAGGGAGAAAGAGTAAAGAAGATAGAATAGCTGTGATTATCAGTGTTGCATCTGGTGGTGACTAGGGATGGCAACGGGTAGGAGTTGGTACGGAGTTCCCCTATACCAACTCCTACTCCGTTTATTTTCCTCCTACTCCGACTCCGCCCCATCCCGTTTAAGTAAAATAGCAACTCCTACTCCACTCCTACTCCGTTTGTTAATCACCATTGCAAAATTAAATGTTCTTTTATAATTCAAAACCCACTTAATTTTAGCTTGATTTCTTAAAAATCACTCACGCAAATGATTCTAAATTTGTTAATCACAATTCAGAAATTAAATATTAATATTGAAGAGAAAGAGATGTACATATATGCCCTAATTTGTTGTAAATAACTGTAAGTATGAGAGTAATTTAGTAACTTAATGAATTAATCAGGGCGGAGCGGGTTTTAAATGGTAGTATTTCATGGATACCAACTCCGCCCCGACTCCTATAGGGTTTTTATATTTCCATACCAAATCCACTCCTACTCCTATTATAACTCCTCCAAACTCGTTCCATTAGGAGCGGGGCGGGGCGGGGCGGGGTAAATTGCCATCCCTAGTGGTGACACATGGGATTAAGTCTTCCGTATTATTATAATAAGATATAGATTATTTCTTCTCTTCAACTATCATCATGTCTACTAATAATGAAGGGTTCCAGACCAATTAATGTTGAATTCAATGGGGCTAATTATATCTTTTTGGTCTCAAAGCATGGAAGACTTTCTTAGAGGGAAAGGACTGTGGGACTATGTTGATGGTATTACATCAAAATCGGACAGTGTAGATGCTAAGAAAATCAAAGAATGGGACATGAATAATTCTAAAATTATTTCATGGATTCGTTCCACATGCAAGCAGTCAATTGCTATGACTATCAGTAAAGGTACATCTGCCAAAGCCTTATGGAACAGTTTCAAAAATATCTATTTTCAGATTGATTTTGCTCATGCCTATCAGTTAGAGATAGATACACGAAATCTTTGACAACAACATTCTCAACATATTACTGAATTTCATGCCCAAATGACTGCTTTATGGGATCAATTGGCATTTATTGAACCTGAATGGACTTATTCACGTGTAGAATATCAGAAGCTTCATGAAAAAACCAAACTTGTTCAGTTTTTACTCACCTCACAGATGATTTCGAAGCACTTCGGAGTTCGATCCTTCATCGGAAGCCTCTTCCAACTACTGTAGATATTCTTCCTGAGTTGCTCGCAGAGCAAACTCAGAAAGGTATTTATACTCCTTCGTCCCCTGATATGGTCCTCATTGCTCCATCAAAAATTTCTGGATCTTCCAATTTTTCTTCCAAGCCAAGAAGGAAGAAACCATTCTGTGTTTGCTGTCGCAAGTCTAGTCACTGGAAGCAGGACTGCCTTCGTCTTCAAGACGTCATCCTGGTGTTGCTGCTGTTGAGGCAACAACTTCTTCCTCCGGTACTCTCACCCCAAAAGATGTCCAAGAGATGATACGTCAAGCTCTCAGTATTATGGGTAATCCTCATCTTGCAGCTTCTGTTGCTGCCTCTTCAGGTATGCCTCGTAAATCTTTGTGGTTTCTAGACTCTAGAGCGTCTAATCACATGACTTTTAGTTCTACTTCCATTTCTTCCTCATACCCTATTACTTTTCCATTTCCTAAATATACTACCAACAATACACCTCTTGCTGTTACTTACATTGGAACTATTCGTACAACCTCTCCTCCAATTCCTCGTTGGCTAGAAGATCCTCATCGGCTATGATATCCTTGTCCTCCTTAGGATTCTCTTCATCATCATAATCTTCTGAAGCGTCAATAATCGGCTGAGGTGTTGGATCCTCTGGCTCTATCTTGGCCTCGTCATCACCATCCAATTCCTCGTCGTCACTATCCAAATCCTCATCATCTGCCTTAACGACATCACCTACTATTGGCTCATCATCAACCTCCGGGGGTGGTGGTAGTGGTGTCTGGGGAGGTGGGTCCATGGAAGTGATGGCAGCATACGTATAATGTTCCTAATCTGATACTGATAAGTCCCTGGATCACACAATATCTCTAATGACTCCTCCTCTTTATGCCTTAGTGTATCCTCACGGTAGATTGCATTCACACGAAGCTCCTCGGGATCCTCAACCCTCAAGATATGTAGATCATACCATAAGTCCGCCTCTAGAGTGGTTATGGCTCTCTGTCAAATCATCCTGGTACAGTAAGTCAGGTCTGCTATCTTTACACGACCCTAATATATCCAATTCCCTCCATACACATCCGGGACGATTGTAGGCGCCATGCTACCTGAAAAAGAAACTATCTAATACCAGAACTAAACTCTTAGACGCGTATCTTAAAATCTTAAACTTAAACGCTAAATGTGTCGGATAATCAGTGAGCACAAAAAAAAAATCTAGACTCTGATACCAAAAATCCTGTCACGCCCCGACGTAGCAAAAAAAGGGAAAATAAAATTCCATTTTTGGACCCGTAGGCCGTGACTGGTGAATATCACTCAATTGTCCACAACACACAGATCTAAAACATTAGAGATATAAACGTAGTAACTGAAACGCTAAACTAAATAAAATAACTTAAACATAAAAGATCTTATTACAAAACCTGTCACAGCCCGATCGGAACCAGAACCCGTGGCACGCCACCGAGCCTCTTTCTACTCATTTAAAAGTCATAGTAGCGGAAACAAAACTTTAAAGATAGCAATAAGTAGTCGCTCTTTTAAAACAACACAACCGAAGTTGGTAAAATCCGTATAAATTTGAAAACATAATTATATTTTGAAACAAATGAATTTATATTCAAAGGGGTCCCAAAGGTGCCCTAAGAACCAATTAAAACATTTAAATAAGTTGCGGAAGGGGTATAAAAAGTTTTCATGCAGGGGTCATTTCGACCTGTCGAGTTGCCCCGTTTGACCAGTCGAATGACCCCTCGGCAATAATCCCTTACAACAGAGGGCACTTCGACCGGTCGAACTGTCCCCTTTGACCGGTCGAGTGACCCTCTAACAGCAATCCTTCTTGCACTAGGATATTGCCTAAGGTCAAGCGACCCATGCAATCGCAAACGATCTCAACATTAAAACAAGACATGAAGTCGACAAGTATAACATTTCAAAACATGAACTCCGGGTTCAGATTCATAATATCTTAACCAACCCAAACCATGATTTTAAAGTCAGAACAAAATGTAGTTCTAGTTTACTCGAAAGTGATTCCTTACAAAGTTTGGAAACGGAATAAAATATACACAAGACTATCATCCGTTTCTATTACAAGTTCCTTAACAAAACAAATGAAATAGACGATTCGATTACAAAACTACGAGATAAACATGACAAGTCATCTTCTAAGTGACTCGTGATCACTTTCCCGATTCCTCACCAGCATTAACACCTGAAATGGTTATTTGAATAACCACACATATTTGATTTGTTTAAGCTAACGCTTAGTGCATAAAACATATGCACATGAATGATAAACATGTCCGCATTCATATCTCTACAATTCATACTAGTCTCCGGAGCTTCACGTGTACGTCCCATACTCCCAATCTGCGACTCCTCGCTAATAAGTCCTCGCGAAAGGGTAAGACCCACGATTCTTCTCTTCAATTGTGCAACCTTAATGCCTATATCGGCTCCACAAAATGGCTCAGTAGCCACGTGCTCCTTTGACCCAAATAAGCAACACAACATGCTCAAATACATATCACCATACTCGCGGAAAACAAAACATTTCACCGTGCTATTGGCCTACTTAACAATATGATTGCCCAATATGAACTACACAATATATCTCTATGAATCAATAGATGCTATTCGCACAAAACATGAATACATGTCAAGAAATCATTCCCAAAACATAGTTGAATCACTCACCTCCGAATAACGCTCCTAAACTACGATCCAAGGAAAACCCATGCACAAAGAACGTGCAAAAAAGCTTCTAGTACAGTTCCTATGGATCAAAAGTCCGATTATCAACTTTTATGAAAAATTCTAGAAAAATACTTTTTGGAAAAATTGGTCAAACAAGGCCTAATAGGTATCAAAACGACGGCCTTACTTCGAGGAGTTCGAATACGAAATTTGGTGAAAAACCAGTGGACAAACAGGCGTCATTTAACATCGAGAAGCTCTAAGCAACTAAAATCTCCATTTGGCCTCTTTTTGAAACTTAGGTTAAGCTTTATGAAAATATCAAGATCATCTCTATCTATATATAGGCAATACTTTCGGAATTGTGTTTACCTCCCCACGAGTTTTCAAAACTCCTAATTAGTCTCTGAAACTTTCTACACAGCTAATTCGTAGCTTTACAAGTGAAACCTCAAAATTATAAAAGTTTCCGACTAAGTTCCGTTTGGTTGCTAAAACATAAATTTCTACATGACTTTTCCGAAATTGCTAATTAACCTACCAAACTAATAGCGTGTTAATTCGTCCTCGACAGGATACTAAATCTAACAACAGAAATATATTCTAAGCCAGAAAATAATACAGATAGTGAAATACACAGGTAAACATTTATTTTCAGTTAAATATTTAAGGTATTCCACAATAACCGTCTCATACTCGGAGAGACGTCACAACATCATAACACTCAATCAACACCGTCTCAATGGGTTCTCTAACACAAACACCCAAATTGACTCGTGAGTCAAAACTCACTCTCACATGTGTCATAAGACACAACACATCACATTATCATGCATGACAATGTAATGGAATGCAATAACACGCATGCGGGTGTTATAAAACCCAACTTAGTAATAAATCAAAATTCAAGTCTTAAAGTAACATAGATAAAACATAATAGAAAGATAACTACAATCTAGCTCTAAACTTCAAGACATCGTCGTCATCTTGGTGATGCTCTCCTCCAGTCCCATTCTTAGTCCGACCATCTTAGGTATAGCCTTTCTCTGGGTAGTCCTAATAGTAGCCCTCATCAACAGGTGCCTCACATGCATAGTCGTACATTTGGAAAGGTGGACATGGGTATATCCAACAGCATAAAAGCCATCAGCTTATGAAAGCCGAGTTTCATAATAAACTAACGAAGTTTCATAAGAAGAAGTATTTAACAGCATTCATATTTAGAAATAGTCCTCTTGACGTTCTCGTTCTCACACGCTCCGATACTTTATATGCGACTTAACGACATCACTTACAGTGTCATGGACTATGTGTCCATGTTAACGACTCATCCTCCCACTCCCCTCCAAAAGATTTTGATTCACTTTCATATATCATAGTAATGGTCAGCCTGGTACGAAACCCCAACTATCTCATTCTTGTGACGTAATGGTCACCTGGTACGAAACCCCAGCTATCCCAATCTATATGACGTTTCTTAGTATGGAGTATCGGCCATTACATATTCACAACGCGCCTTGGTATCATCATACTGGCCAGTCCACATAAACAACGTGCCTTGGTATCATCATACAGGTCGTTCCACATAAACAACGTGCCTTGGTGTTGTAGACATCAAAATTTTATATGTTATTTGACTACAATTAATCAAGATATGCAAAACTATTTTGGTTAGTCAAAGTCAAGATTCACACCAAAATGGGTTCCACCGGTGACTTCGTATCTTGACCCATTTTAAAGTCTTGGGTCAGAGTAAATTCAAATGGATCGCTCCAATTGTGATTGGGGTTAAAAAGTGTAAATCAACCATAAGCATAGGCCCACTTTGATCCATGTCAAAATAATAAAGTTGGCGGCATGTATTCTTAAAAGTAATATAGTTTGAAGTAAAATGCAAATTATTTTATTTTCTTGTCCAATTAAAGTTGGAGATAAATTATCTCTTAAATTATATATCAATCAAATTAAATGGGTCAAAGATCCCCATTCTTTAGAAATTACAAAGAAGTCCCTTATGGAGCTTATGAATAGAGGCTCATTGGAAGAGAACAGGGGACATAAAATTACAAGGCAACACTCTGCCCAAGTTTTCTCCCAAGCTCAAACTCTCTCAAATTCCAAACTCACCAAAATCAAGTTCTAATACGCAACTGAAGAATAACAAGCACATCGTGCAGTTCTTCGTTAAAATATTTACCAATCTCAAGAACTATTCTTAACATAAGAAATTTGTGAAGGATTCTTCTTCAACATTCAGTATTCATCAAGTTCACAAGATCATCAAGTTCCGTTCAAGATCAAGTGACTAAGCACTTGAAGCAGAAGCATCAAAGGAGATCGAATCAGAGGATTATTTCTTTTCTTGTAAAAGATTCACAGAGATTGTACTCATTATCCTTGATTAATAAAATTGAATATTTGTGTTTCCATATTTCTTATTTATTTTGTAGATTCGAAATTTGTTTGCTTACAAATTTCTGGCACGCTCGGTGGGACAATCTCTGCCTCTCATCTCGTTCTCCTAAATCAAATTCTTGAAATTCAATCCCAGCAAATTCAATGGCATCGAAGATTTCTCAAGCAACCAAGATTACTGGCAAGACCGTGATTGTGGCAAAGAGCAATAGCAACACTTTGACAAGCAATGAGAGGAGTGTCTCCATGCCAGGGAGTGGAAGTAGTATGTCCTCGGGTCCCGTGACTCGAAGCAAAGCTAAGGGCACTACTCCTCTTGTTGACCATGCAACACGAGCAAAATCAAAACATGCAAAGGCTTGCACGTCTATTAAATCAGATGGCTTGGGGGCAAAATGCAAAGATCGAGTGGAGTCCAAAAAGCCGCTTTCTGTCTCAGAAGATGATGCACAAACACACTCGTCTTCATTGCTAGCCCACTCTATCTTGGAAGCGAATTCAAGTTTAGGCTCACTCTCTGGTTCTTCCCCTGGAACTCTAACCAAATCAAGCTCTTCGAAGTGTTCAATCTCAAATGCCTCCTCATACAGAGTAATTATGCCAGTTATGATGACTGATGTTGCAACCATAGAAGAGAAAACGGTGACAATGGCCCGTGCTATTGACGAGCTCAGAAAGACACTTGAAGAGAAAGATATGTAAATCGCTACTCTCATGAACAAGCTCAAACTCTCTCAAATTCCAAACTCACCAAAATCAAGTTCTAATACGCAACTGAAGAATAACAAGCACATCGTGCAGTTCTTCGTTAAAATATTTACCAATCTCAAGAACTATTCTTAACATAAGAAATTTGTGAAGGATTCTTCTTCAACATTCAGTATTCATCAAGTTCACAAGATCATCAAGTTCCGTTCAAGATCAAGTGACTAAGCACTTGAAGCAGAAGCATCAAAGGAGATCGAATCAGAGGATTATTTCTTTTCTTGTAAAAGATTCACAGAGATTGTACTCATTATCCTTGATTAATAAAATTGAATATTTGTGTTTCCATATTTCTTATTTATTTTGTAGATTCGAAATTTGTTTGCTTACAAATTTCTGGCACGCTTGGTGGGACAATCTCTACCTCTCATCTCGTTCTCCTAAATCAAATTCTTGAAATTCAATCCCAGCAAATTCAATGGCATCGAAGATTTCTCAAGCAACCAAGATTACTGGCAAGACCGTGATTGTGGCAAAGAGCAATAGCAACACTTTGACAAGCAATGAGAGGAGTGTCTCCATGCCAGGGAGTGGAAGTAGTATGTCCTCGGGTCCCGTGACTCGAAGCAAAGCTAAGGGCACTACTCCTCTTGTTGACCATGCAACACGAGCAAAATCAAAACATGCAAAGGCTTGCACGTCTATTAAATCAGATGGCTTGGGGGCAAAATGCAAAGATCGAGTGGAGTCCAAAAAGCCGCTTTCTGTCTCAGAAGATGATGCACAAACGCACTCGTCTTCATTGCTAGCCCACTCTATCTTGGAAGCGAATTCAAGTTTAGGCTCACTCTCTGGTTCTTCCCCTGGAACTCTAACCAAATCAAGCTCTTCGAAGTGTTCAATCTCAAATGCCTCCTCATACAGAGTAATTATGCCAGTTATGATGACCGATGTTGCAACCATAGAAGAGAAAACGGTGACAATGGCCCGTGCTATTGACGAGCTCAGAAAGACACTTGAAGAGAAAGATATGTAGATCGCTACCCTCATGAACAAGCTGGAGATGCAAAACATAGGAGAATCAAGGCACGGTCATTCGCACCCTCCTGGTTTCATGCCTCCAATCGCATCAAAGAATGATGATCAACATGTATCCTCCTTGAAGCATTTGGCTGACCAAACTCTTCACAATACTTCTATTGGCTCGCTATCTATTCAACAACTCCATGATATGATAACGAATACCATTAGAGCGCAACTTGGAGGAGCCCCTCAAAGCTCGCTCCTATACTCGAAGTCATACACGAAGAGAATCGACAACTTGAGAATGCCTGTTGGATACCAACCCCCTAAGTTCCAACAATTCGATGGGAAGGGCAATCCTAAGCAACATATCGCCCACTTCATCGAAACGTGCAACAATGCTAGGACTGATGGCGACCTCCTTGTCAAGCAGTTCATGCGTTCCATCAAAGGAAATGCCTTTGACTGGTACACTGACTTGGAGCCTCAATCAGTCGATAGCTGGGAATACATGGAGAGAGAATTCTTGAACCGTTTCTACAACACACACCGCGCAGTAAGCATGACTGAACTCACCAACACAAAACAGTGGAAAGATGAACGAGTTGTGGATTACATCAACTGGTGGAGGACACTTAGCTTGGATTGCAAAGATCATCTATCAGAAGCCTCTGTTGTGGAGATGTACATGCAAGGAATGCACTGGGGGCTCCTCTACATCTTGCAAGGCATAAAACCTCGCATCTTTGAAGAACTTGCCACACGCACTCACGACATGGAAATTAACATTGCTAATCATAGCGATCAAGACCCTCACAACGTGGGACGACGAAGAGACGTGACGGAATGGAAGAAAAGTGACAAGCATGAAAAAACGACTACCACACAGTCTATGGTTGTCACCACCATTCCTGTAAAGATTCCCATGAAGGGCAAGAAGGACGAAAGAAATAAGAAATATCAGCCTAATGAAATGCATAAACAACGTCCAACCCTCAAAGAGTTAGAAAAAAAAGTACCCCTTCCCTGATTCCGATGTACCAAACATGTTGGAGTGCTTGCTTGAGAAAAATATGATTGAACTCCCCGAGTGCAAGCGTCCAAATGAGATAAAAAAAGACAATGATCCAAAGTACTGTAAGTACCATCGGATTGTTAGTCACCCAACTGAGAAGTGCTTCATTCTCAAAGCGATCATTTTGAACTTGGAAAAGCAAGGCAAAATTATCTTGGACGATGACGATGTAGTCGCATCAAATCACACTACTATCATCTATGCTTCTCCAAGCCATACTCGTGCACAGTCTTGTTCAAAAATGCCATCATCTCCTACCCCAACACAGGGGACAAGTCGCAAGGCTATCCAATTTGGATCTTTTGAACTGCTGGAAAATTCAAGTGCAACAAAGATGTAGGCATGGCTTCCACATCAAAGAAGAAGAAATCTTTAAGGAAAACGAAAAGAGGTGGATTCCTGTGGAAAGAAGGAAGCCACAAAAGCGACGTGTCTTAGCGTGTCAAGTGACCGAGCCAAGCACCAGCCAACACAAGAGGAGTTCATGCTGGTGCCCCAAAAGAAATGACAAGTTGCAAAGAGTTGAAGGCGACGACTTATTTGTGGAAGGCATAATGTCGCAAAGTTCGCATAAGGCGATCACCTTACTAGAGTACTTTCCTATAAAGTACTTCAATGATGGTCATGTCGTGACAATAATGATGACTTCTGCTCATTCTTGCAAATAAATAGAAATTGTCAAAGCTCCTCGACGAACGAGCCTAAATTGCACGTTTTTCCTGCCAACGCGAGTATAAGCTTTGTAATGCCCAAACACCAAACCAAATGCAAGGCTCCTCATTGCACGAGCTTAAACTGCACGATACTGCAAAAAAAAATAAAAAAAAATTATGCTCCTAATCGCACGAGCCTAAACTGCATGAATCTAAAAAAAAATCATTTGAACTACGTTTTGACTTGATCCCGTTATTGGGTACGTAGGCAACTTGGAGTTTTCCCAAGTTCAATCAACCAATCAAAAACAAAAACAAAAAAAAAAAAAAAAACAAAAAAAAAAACAAAAAAAGATTTCATCATTGATATGAGCCAAATGTGTGTGCAAACTCCAAAGAACTCGTACTATGACATAGTTGATCAAACGCATTCCACTTGCGAAGGGAGTGTCTAGAGGGACCAGTCATGCAATACCGGTCTGTCAAATGCATTCCACTTGCGAAGGGAGTGTCTAAGGGACCAGTCGCACCGTACCGATCAGTCAAATGCATTCCACTTGCGAAGGGAGTGTCTAAGGGACTAGTCGCACTGTACCGATTAGTCAACGCATTCCACTTGCGAAGGGAATGTCTAAGGGACCAATCACACTGTACTAATCAGTCAAACACGTTCCACTTGCGAAGGGAGTGCCTAAGGGACCAGTCGCACTGTACCGATCAGTCAAACGCATTCCACTTGCAAAGGGAGTGTGTAAGGGACCAGCCACGAAGTGACTTGGACAATTAGACGCATCTCCCACGTATGGACGTGTTTGAGCAACCAACGCAATTTGACTTGGACAAATTAGACGCATCCCCCACGTATGGACGTGTCTGAGCAACCAACGCAGTTTGACTTGGACAAATTACACGCATCCCCCACGTATGAACGTGTCTGAGCAACCAACACAGCTTAACTTGGACAAATTAGACGCATTCCCCACGTATGGACGTGTCTGAGCAACCAACACAGCTTAACTTGGACAAATTAGACGCATCCCCCACGTATGGACATGCCTGAACAACTGGTAGTATGTGACTAGAAGAGGAACAATCAGTGAAGGAAGTGTCAAAAGACCAAACCCTACATGATTAGTTGATACCAAAGCTTGTATAAAATAAAAATAAAAAAAAAAGAGGCAGGGGGAAAAGAAAGAGAAGGATTACTGTCAAGTCCAAGAAGATAGAATCATCTCACAAATCAAGCACAAGTTCAAACAACAGGGAATCTTGGCTCTACCCAGCAGAAGTACCTAAAAAAAAACTTTTTGGAACCGTGTGTTAATTCTGTACAAAAAAAAATTTGGAGTAGTTCAGAAGCAAAGTGAAGGCATTGTACACTAAGTAAAAAAAAAAGTGATTTGTTTTAATGTCAAAGAGTCCAATGTATAGATTTAATATTTCTAGTAGTTGTAAAATTTTACTTTTATGTAATTGATGATTTTATGTTCAAAAATTACCTTATTCTCAGTTCTATCCGAATCATACCTTGCTCCACCTGGGAGTACAAACCTCACTTCTATATTCAGGTATGTGACTGGACTGTAATAATATTGCAAGAAGTGGTAAAGAAAGAAAGGAGTTGATTTGAAAAAAAAAAAAGAATGAGAAACTAAACTAAAAAAAAAAAAAAAAAAAATTCAACTGTACATATGAAAAAAAAAAGGAGAAGAAAAGAAGAGGTTGGAATGAATTGCGCAAACACTCCAATCACATGCTTAGAACAAATATACCCCAAATCTCCTACTCATCTTAATTTCTAACCTACCAGTCAAAGTCCTAATGATTTAAAAGAAATTGATTTTTAAATTTAAGTGATAAGGATGTTCTCCACGGTAGATCGCTCTTCTAATGCTAAGTATTCTTTCATGAGACTTATTGTACTCTAAATGCCTATATATTGAGTCATCAAAAATATGGAAGCAACTTTTCTGTCTTTGCTTCCCTACCAAGTGAGATGTTCTCTACACCTGTTTCTGAGAGTTTCTCATTAAAAGAGTGAAATCCTAGTGAGATTTGAGTTAAAACTACAAGTTTTATGACTGTTAATAGTTGTGTAAACTTTGAAGTTAAGATCAGTTGCTTGACTTTTCAAGTACACACTGTAAGTTTAAAGAGTATAAAAAATGCTACTATTGACAAAACTGTGAGTATATGTGTTGCATTATTATTACATACTTGAAAATTTCATTTTATTTTCAAATTTATCCTTATCTGTTGTAAAAGGAGAAAATCTACTTTTATTTTTATTTTACTTTATTTTTACATTAAAAAAAAATTAATTTAATGAATGTTGTGGGTATATTCACTGCAAACCCTCACGAGGCAACACTCGTCCACTAGGGGTAACCTAGAGGTTTAACGGCTTGTTGCATACGCTAAATGCAATCGCGATTCCTGCGACAGTGAGTTAGTTAATTTTTATTTTCCTTAGTTTATTCCTACCTTTTAATAAAACTTTTAGAACAATTTCTCTTTTCACTTCATTGCTAGGGACTAGCAATAAGCTAGTTGAGGGGTGTGACAAACATTGAATATTGCACATTTATGTGCCAATATAATAGACATGATGCTAATTTAATCCCCCAAATTCCTAGTTTTATACGCATATTTGAATTAATATAATTTAACAGTGATGTCACTCAAATGCGTGTAAAAATGTATTTTTACATATTTTATATATTTAGGTAAAAATGAAGTGAAATAAAGGGAAGGAAAGAAGTAGCAATCACACTGTAGTATCTCCCATATTTAGTCAAACGTGAATAGTAATGAATAGTAAATTTACTATTTTAAGAAAAAAAAAAAAAAGGCAAACGAAAACAAACACATCCATGTGTTTGTTTTATATTTTATTATTATTATTTTTTATTCTTTCTTTCTCTCTTTCTTTCTCTCTCTCTCTCTTTTCTGCAGGAACTTTCAACACTGTCAGAAGACGAAGAAAAAAAGGGATGTAAAGAAGAAAATGAAGATCACGCGGAGGAAAAAAAATGGGCAGTGATGAGTGCAGTGACGAAATGTATCACTGCATTCGTCTATAAAAGCAACACCAACACAAGACACAAGACACCAATTCACAACACGAATTCACAATCACAGTTTGGAGAGAATAGTTTAGGGGAGGTTATTATGTGAGCACTTTATATTGTCCTTAGAAATAGGAAACTTTAATTTTTCTTTGCCTTTTCTAGTTCTAGTAGTTGTAAAATTTTACTTTTATGTAATTGATGATTTTATGTTCAAAAATATGTAGCAAAACGTTATGTACTGTATTTCTTAAATTTAAAATATTTGTTTTCTTGTATGACCTTTGTCACTTTGTAGTAGTAAAAATAGTCCTATTTAAAAATTAGATTTAATATTTCTAGTCTAGTAGTACTTATAGTTGTCCCCTAAAATAGTTAGAAACCCCAAATTTTCAGTTTTTATAGCAATATTTTAATTCACTAGAAGACAAATTTTACAAGCAAATATCAGATTTCTTAGCCACGTAGTTGTTATAATCACCGACTAAAGTCCAAAAGTACATCATACCCATTTCTCACTCCAAAAGTATATTTGGATTTGGTTTGGCCTTATTTGTGTTCTTGGAGTTCAACCACTGTGACCCCACAAGAATCCAAAGTCAAAGGTTTAGTATTTTATTTTTGGTTCAGTATTTCCATTTATGTATATTTTATTAGCCTAGTTGTACTAAACTTTGCTATTTTGCAGATTCCACAAATTCAACCCCAGCTCATGTTAAGTAGAAAAATAATATAATAATAGTATATTTCACTCCTACCTTAGTTTCACAACTTTAGTTTTAATTGAGCAGTCACTGTTTACACCTATTTAATTTATCTTTAAATTTTATTTGGAAGACAGTTTCAATTCCAAAATGGTAGGCTAAAACTTTAATTGGGGATATGTAATAAAAACTTAGAAACCACAGCTTCTGTGCACTAATCTTAAATGGGCAAATTTATCTGGATGAGTTATTTTTTCATTTATGGCCAAAAATATCTATGTATCTATAGTTTATGACCATTTAACATGTTTATATACTATGGCTATAATGGGCTCAAAAGATTATATATATTTGAAATAAAAAGCCTAATTATGGGGATTGTCAAACTATGCCTTTTGTCATAAAAAACACCTAGCATACTCAAACAACTCATATGACAAAGTTAATATTTCAAATATGTGTTTATATATATTTCTATCCAATAATGGATAGGCAATTGTGTAGTGGCAGAATGGTGGGGACTGGACGCCAAATAACCCACGTCCGCGGCGGGGCACGGTTCGAACCTGGCTACTGCCCAATTGCCTTTTTATTTTTCTTTAAACCAAACGATGTCGTTTCATATCAAACCTGACACACTTGATATGACCCTGACTAGTGAAAGTTTATTTTTAAATAAAGAATGACTCTGCGGTCTTAAATGCCAAATGCTTTTCAAATGCACAAAAGTTGTGGGATCTAGTGTTGGTTTGCATATTCCCAATTCCTTTAAATCATTTCCCCTAGTTAATTAATATTTCCTGTTTTATAATAGTTTTGCTTAAATATCTGTATTATTTCCATCTTTCGCTATTGTTAAATCTAAAAAGTTTATCTTACAAAAATTTAGCTTTTATATATTTTTATTCCTTTTCTTACTAGTATGTTAGTTAATTTATTTTGCACTGTTAAAATCTTTACCATAAACTGTTAAAAAAAAATAGCTTTAATTACTCTTATTGCAAAAACTATAAAAAAATTAGTAGTTTAGTAAAACCCCTCAAAAACCCATCATCTTTTATTTTCTTTTTAGTGACAAAATAGTTATCTACTTAACTTTATAAAATTTTATTCCGTTCCCTGTGGGTTCGACCTGGACTTCCAGAACTTTATTACTTGTACGATCACCTACACTTGGGTGTGATAAGAAAACGCGTCAATAGGATGTCGTCAAGTTTTTGGCGCCGTTGCCGGGGAACGGTTAATAAAAATAAATAAATAAAAAGTTAAGTTTAAAACTGTTTTTCCTATTATATCTATATCTATATCTATATTTATATCTATATATATACTTATTCTACCTTATAAATAATCTAGTTTTCTTTTTAAGAAAAAATGATAATATAAAAAAATAATATTAAATTAAAAAAAAAAACTATGTATAATTTCTTTCCTTATGAAATATATATAAATATATAAATTTATAAGTATGTACTTGTGCATCTTCTAAAAAAACCTATTATTATAAAAAAAAAAAAAAAAAAAAAAGAGTTTTTTTTTTTACTTAGCTAATAATAATAATAATAATCATAATAATATTATTATCAGTTAGTTTTTACTTACTTCTTATGTCCTTAGATACTACTGAGGCTTTATATCAAGTACCACATAATTCTAATATTTCTAGTGAATCATTTAGTATACATTTTCCTAGAATCATGACTGAAATAGAAGGCATGGAAGGATTAACTGATGATACTCATAATGATCATGGGAATAATATACCACAACCTGTTTTATCAGAACGTAAGCGATGGTCTTTACGTGGTATATTTATGCCAGAACAAATCATCACTCCTTCTTGCATCACACTACCTAGACATACAGGAAATTTTCATTTTAAATATAACATGCTACCGTGATTACCAACTTACCACGGAATTAAGAAAGAATATGCTTATGTCCATATTCGTGAATTTGAAGAAGTTTGTGAAACGTTTGCTGATCAAACTTGTCCTATTGAGATAATCTATCTCAAACTTTTTCCTTTTTCTTTAAAAGATGAAGCTGAATCTTGGCTTTTATCTCTCCACCCTGGATCTATAACTTCATGGTCAGATATGAATCAAGCATTTCTAAATAAATTTTATCAAATGAATTTAACTTATTGCTTGATGCGAGAATATAAACTTTTCACTGAAAAAGAGAAGGAACCATGCATTAAAGACTGTGAATTTTTTGTAGATCTCCTACAAACCTGTCCACATCATGGATTTAAAAAATGGCGTATAATTAATTACTTCTATGAAACATTAGATCCAGAGTCAAGGGAAATAATTGAAGCCATGTATGGGGAATTTTTTAAAAATGCTGACGAAGCTGAATCATATTTTGATTGGCTTAGCAAAGACGCTCCACAAAGGGAAAAAGAAGAAAATGCTAAGAAAGAAAAGGCTAAAAAATCACAGCAATCACAAACTGAAGATAAATTAGTCATAAAAATTGAAGAATTAACTCGCAAGCTAATATCTGTTAAACTGGAGAAAACTAATCCTCCTCTATCTAAAAATAAATTAGAACTTTGCAGTACATGTCATATGATGGGGTACTCTACAGAAAAATGTCTTAATACTCCTGTTTATCAAAGATTTACCCCCGCGCAAAAAGTTCTATTATATAACTCAAAACTGCATCTTATTAAAAGAAAAATGAAATCTCGATGGACTGGTCCATATATTGTAAAAAATATTTATCCTTATGGAACTATCGTGATTGAAGACCCTAAAGATGGTAATACATTTAAAGTCAGTAGGCATAAATTAAAACCATTCTTAGGAGATTTTGAAACTGAATTAGAGTCCTTTCCTTTGGAGGACCCCAACTGTGATACCTCTTAAATTCATAAATCGTGATTAGAATTGTACATAGTAGGAATTTTATTTTTATTTATTTTTATTTTTTTTTCTTACTATTTAATATTTTTCAGGAATTATAACATATTATCTGATGTTACAGGTAACAAAGAGATATGAACCCATCTAATCATCGCAGAACTGCAAGAATGAGTATAAACCATGCCAGTTCGTCTAACAATAACAACTATCCTCCAGAGGATAGAACTTCGTCAGATGATGATACACCCCCAAGATTTGAATATCTCATGGACTGTGACGAGGATGAAATGTTCTACGCTAGGTGTGTCGATAGAATTTACGACACTGATGAAGAAATTGATTATTTAGTGGAACCTGACCAACCTAGGGAGTGGGATGGTGAGCCAATATTTGATGGATTAGATGATTGGCAGAACATTAGCACCAACTACGATGAGTGGGAACAAGCTCAATATGAGATGTTCCAAGAACTATATCATGAATATGAAGAAAATGAGTGGGAGCGATACTTAACATCCCTAGTACAATTCCCCATTTATGATGATAATGACAATATTTTTGGATGAGGGCGTTTGTTAACAAGAGTTGTTAACGGGGAAATGTTAAGGTACGCCTTTCAAAGGGATTGGTTCTTTTTCCTACTCGAATGGGGGACATCTCTAATCCCTGTCTTCATTGAATAATTCATGCCTGAAAGAGTCATTGTCAGATATAGTATATTCATGGAAATAACAGTATATGATGACTCCGACGTATGTGATTATGACATCCACCTGAGGTTTCGAGTCTACTGTCCTAGACCTCAAAATAATCACATTTCATGAGCAATAATCCCAGTCAACGTCTAGATATGTTAAAATAAAATTCCTGTCTTTATTTTTATTGTAATTGTACTTTTCTTTTATATATAAATAAAAAAAAAATTTAAAAAAATCATCACTGTGTTTTTAGTATCAGAATCACTTGCACTTATTATTTTATGAGTTCTGATTTTTATCAAGTCTTACAAATCTCAAGTATTGCTATCTAATAAATGTACTAAATTGTATGTTTAAATTATCCCATTACAGTCCAAAATAAAAAGGCATACCAGAAGTATTGCTGGTTTAAAAACCATGTTGCTGAAACTGCTAGATAGCAAAATTTGAATACAAGATCGATCATTTGAAACTGCAGTTCAAAAGATTAATTGTACAGTAATTCTTGATAACTTTATCTCAAAACAGTGATAGTACTTTTACTTTATATATATAAGTTAATTTTGTCATTATTATTATCTTTTCTTTGTGTATTTTTTTTTTATTACAGGTGTTATCCTTAGCTTCTTTTTCTAATCTCACTCATTGAGGACAATGTCAGACTCAGTTGGGGGGGACGGTTTCACGATTAACACCTGTTTATTTATTTTATCTTTATTTCATAAAATAAAAAAAAATTTATTTAGTGTCTCTAGAGAGAGATACACTGAAAAAGATAAAATGACTTTATATAGGGCTTTGAACCATAAAAACTTTTCTCTATCTCTCTTTTTCCTTTCTTTTTCTTCTTCCTCTCCTCTCTCACCGCGATCTCTCTCTCTCATTCTCTGCAACTCTCTCACTCTCTCGACCCGATCTCCCTCTCTCATTTTCTTCTCATTTTTTTTTAATTTTCTTCGATCCAAAATCAAGATCCACTCTACTGATCACTAAAGGTAAGATCTATAATCCAGAGAAAAAGCTTGATTTTATTCTCTATTTTTCCGATTCAGCTTATATTTGTAGTTTTTATTTTAGATTTTTATTTTCTCTCTTTTCCATTATTTAACAAAAATAATGTCCATAAGTTGTAGGTACTCACGCACCAAAGAAGCTTGGAAATATCACTCGATCTACGGCCCTACCAGGTTTTCAGATTTTCAAGTGACAGGTGATATTTTTCCATTTCTTTGTAAAAAAAAAAAAAATGGACGACGCGATAGCTATTGGTCTTATGTATTTTGAACTTTACCTTATCATTTTCTTAATTGCTGTTATGATAATGCCGCGTTGCCCTTGTTAAAAAAAAAAAAAAATTCAAGTTTGCTGTTTAAAAAAAAAAATATATATATATATATATATATGAATGACGAACACGTCACCGCTCTTATGATTTTCGAAGTTTATACCATAATTTTTCTTATTATTGTTATTGTAATGATACGATGCCTTGGACTTTTCTAAAAAAAAAAAAAAGAGAGAGAGAGAAAAATGTAGTTTTCTAGTTTTTTGTTTAAAAAAAAAAAAATTTAGTTTCTGAATGTATATATTTATATATATTTTTCTATGTAAATATTTTTAGTTTTTAAATAAAATTCCCACCCACCCCCTCTAAGCTCTCTTTAATTAGATCTTAGTTGATAGTTGGAAGGAGTGGAGGGTTGAGTCTAGCCTCTCTTGTTGGCTGAGAGTATAAAAAATGGATCCAATAGTCGATGACCAGACGTTAATGGGTCGCTCACTTGTTTCTGAGCAGAAGAAACCCTTTGCTGGCACTAGCCTTTATGCCATCAAAAGGAAAGCTAAAAGGTTAGGATGGTGTTTGAATTGTTATAGAGAAGAATGTCCTGGTTTAGTTGCTCATAATGGCACATCTTTTAAAGTTTACTACTGTTACAAAAGACAAATCAAATCAAAACAAAAGAAAGATTTGGTTGAGAAAGAGGACTGGATCCTTTGATACCCAAATAAATTTTGTTTTCCCATCCCTCATTTCTTTTTATTTTTATTTTTAGTTTTTGTACAGTCAATAATTTTCAGTCAGGTCAGACTCTAAAATGATCCTATGTGTACATCTGGTTTTCATTAGCTGGTTCGATAGGAGTAATTTGCATGATCCAAGCATCACCAGATATGTCTAGTGCGGTGATTGTCCCTAGAGGTAGCAAAAAACTAAGTAAAGCCAGAGTTATCTCCTAGCCTCTTACTGATGTTTTTAGCTTGCTAGTGGTTCTAGACTCATCTCTTTTACTAGAGGTGAATGGGTAATCATGACAACTTGGACGCTCCGGATTGCGTAGCCTCTTTTGTATAGGTGCAGAGGATACTAGTTGCACCATATATGTATCCAACTTAGTAGATATGCTTAGGAATTTTTCAGAAGTTTTTCTTTTACTTTATATAAGATAAATTTGACACATTAATGTTATTTTGGGTATGTTAATAGCATACAACACATTGTCACATGTTTTACTATTTTCAAAAGCTAGAAACTCTTTAAACTTTAAACACTTTTGAAACAGTGTGAAAATATTTACTGAATCTAAATGGATGAGTAAGCATATACTATGCAGTTTAAAGACAAGTAGTGGAAACTAATTAACCCATGTGAGCTTTTGTGCCAATCTTTCTTTATGATGGTTACTATTCTTTTCAGTCTCATTTTATTCTCTTTATCATATCACTCGTTGAAAGTCTCATTATTTTTTTCCTTTGACTGATCATTAGAAGAGAACGTTCAGGATTTACCATTAGAACGTCCAAATTGCTTAAATGAACAAAGTCAATCTATTTTTAAAATAATTTAGGCCATCTTTTCTTTCAAATGCACCCCCCTTCACCTAAAAAATTACCTTATTCTCAGTTCTATCCGAATCATACATTGCTCCACCTGGGAGTACAAACCTCACTTCTATATTCAGGTATGTGACTGGACTGTAATAATATTGCAAGAAGTGGTAAAGAAAGAAAGGAGTTGATTTGAAAAAAAAAAAAAAAAAAAAAGAATGAGAAACTAAACTAAAAAAAAAAAAAAATTCAACTGTACATATGAAAAAAAAAATGAGAAGAAAAGAAGAGGTTGGAATGAATTGCGCAAACACTCCAATCACATGCTTAGAACAAATATACCCCAAATCTCCTACTCATCTTAATTTCTAACCTACCAGTCAAAGTCCTAATGATTTAAAAGAAATTGATTTTTAAATTTAAGTGATAAGGATGTTCTCCACGGTAGATCGCTCTTCTAATGCTAAGTATTCTTTCATGAGACTTATTGTACTCTAAATGCCTATATATTGAGTCATCAAAAATATGGAAACAACTTTTCTGTCTTTGCTTCCCTACCAAGTGAGATGTTCTCTACACCTGTTTCTGAGAGTTTCTCATTAAAAGAGTGAAATCCTAGTGAGATTTGAGTTAAAACTACAAGTTTTATGACTGTTAATAGTTATGTAAACTTTGAAGTTAAGATCAGTTGCTTGACTTTTCAAGTACACACTGTAAGTTTAAAGAGTATAAAAAATGCTACCATTGACAAAACTGTGAGTATATGTGTTGCATTATTATTACATACTTGAAAATTTCATTTTATTTTCAAATTTATCCTTATCTGTTGTAAAAGGAGAAAATCTACTTTTATTTTTATTTTACTTTATTTTTACATAAAAAAAAAAAATTTTTAATGAATTTTGTGGGTATATTCACTGCAAACCCTCACGAGACAACACTCGTCCACTAGGGGTAACCTAGAGGTTTAACGGCTTGTTGCATACGCTAAATGCAATCGCGATTCCTGCGACAGTGAGTTAGTTAATTTTTATTTTCCTTAGTTTATTCCTACCTTTTAATAAAACTTTTAGAACAATTTCTCTTTTCACTTCATTGCTAGGGACTAGCAATAAGCTAGTTGAGGGGTGTGACAAACATTGAATATTGCACATTTATGTGCCAATATAATAGACATAATGCTAATTTAATCCCCCAAATTCCTAGTTTTATACGCATATTTGAATTAATATAATTTAACAGTGATGTCACTCAAATGCGTGTAAAAATGTATTTTTACATATTTTATATGTTTAGGTAAAAATGAAGTGAAATAAAGGGAAGGAAAGAAGTAGCAATCACACTGTAGTATCTCCCATATTTAGTCAAACGTGAATAGTAATGAATAGTAAATTTACTATTTTAAAAAAAAAAAAAAAAGGCAAACGAAAACAAACACATCCATGTGTTTGTTTTATATTTTATTATTATTATTTTTTATTCTTTCTTTCTCTCTCTCTCTCTCTCTCTCTCTCTCTCTCTCTTTTCTGCAGGAACTTTCAACACTGTCAGAAGACGAAGAAAAAAAGGGATGTAAAGAAGAAAATGAAGATCACGCGGAGGAAAAAAATGGGCAGTGATGAATGCAGTGACGAAATGTATCACTGCATTCGTCTATAAAAGCAACACCAACACAAGACACAAGACACCAATTCACAACACGAATTCACAATCACAGTTTGGAGAGAATAGTTTAGGGGAGGTTATTATGTGAGCACTTTATATTGTCCCTAGAAATAGGAAACTTTAATTTTTCTTTTCCTTTTCTAGTTCTAGTAGTTGTAAAATTTTACTTTTATGTAATTGATGATTTTATGTTCAAAAATATGTAGCAAAACTTTATGTACTGTATTTCTTAAATTTAAAATATTTGTTTTCTTGTATGACCTTTGTCACTTTGTAGTAGTAAAAATAGTCCTATTTAAAAATTAGATTTAATATTTCTAGTCTAGTAGTACTTATAGTTGTTCCCTAAAATAGTTAGAAACCCCAAATTTTCAGTTTTTATAGCAATATTTTAATTCACTAGAAGACAGATTTTACAAGCAAATATCAGATTTCTTAGCCACGTAGTTGTTATAATCACCTACTAAAGTCCAAAAGTACATCATACCCATTTCTCACTCCAAAAGTATATTTGGATTTGGTTTGGCCTTATTTGTGTTCTTGGAGTTCAACCACTGTGACCCCACAAGAATCCAAAGTCAAAGGTTTAGTATTTTATTTTTGGTTCAGTATTTCCATTTATGTATATTTTATTAGCCTAGTTGTACTAAACTTTGCTATTTTGCAGATTTCACAAATTCAACCCCAGCTCATATTAAGTAGAAAAATAATATAATAATAGTATATTTCACTCATACCTTAGTTTCACAACTTTAGTTTTAATTGAGCAGTCACTGTTTACACCTATTTAATTTATCTTTAAATTTTATTTGGAAGACAGTTTCAATTCCAAAATGGTAGGCTAAAACTTTAATTGGGGATATGTAATAAAAACTTAGAAACCACAGCTTCTGTGTACTAATCTTAAATGGGCAAATGTATCTGGATGAGTTATTTTTTCATTTATGGCCAAAAATATCTATGTATCTATAGTTTATGATCATTTAACATGTTTATATACTATGGCTATAATGGGCTCAAAAGATTATATATATTTGAAATAAAAAGCCTAATTATGTGGATTGTCAAACTATGCCTTTTGTCATAAAAAACACCTAGCATACTCAAACAACTCATATGACAAAGTTAATATTTCAAATATGTGTTTATATATATATTTCTATCCAATAATGGATAGGCAATTGTGTAGTGGCAGAGTGGTGGGGACTGGACGCCGAATAACCCACGTCCGCGGCGGGGCACGGTTCGAACCTGGCTACTGCCCAATTGCCTTTTTATTTTTCTTTAAACCAAACGGTGTCGTTTCATATCAAACCTGACACACTTGATATGACCCTGACTAGTGAAAGTTTATTTTTAAATAAAGAATGACTCTGCGGTCTTAAATGCCAAATGCTTTTCAAATGCACAAAAGTTGTGGGATCTAGTGTTGGTTTGCATATTCTCAATTCCTTTAAATCATTTCCCCTAGTTAATTAATATTTTCTGTTTTATAATAGTTTTGCTTAAATATCTGTATTATTTCCATCTTTCGCTATTGTTAAATCTAAAAAGTTTATCTTACAAAAATTTAGCTTTTATATATTTTTATTCCTTTTCTTACTAGTATGTTAGTTAATTTATTTTGCACTGTTAAAATCTTTACCATAAACTGTTAAAAAAAATATCTTTAATTACTCTTATTGCAAAAACTATAAAAAAATTAGTAGTTTAGTAAAACCCCTCAAAAACCCATCATCTTTTAATTTTTTTTTAGTGACAAAATAGTTATCTACTTAACTTTATAAAATTTTATTCCATTCCCTGTGGGTTCGACTTGGACTTCCAGAACTTTATTACTTGTACGATCACCTACACTTGAGTGTGATAAGAAAACGCGTCAATAGGATGTCGTCACCCTTGCATTAAGGTATTTATTATCTCTATTAATTACATACATGCTAGACAATATATTTCTACAGCAATCGTTATGCCCAACTTGAAACAATAAGATCATCATCAATTTTTTTGGTCATTATTTTACTTGTGAAATTCACAAACAATCTGCTGGTACATGAAGCCAAAAAAATGGTTTATAAGTCCCACAAGTGAGACTTGTGAAATTCACAAAATAAGCTGGTGGTATATCAAGCAAAAAAAAAATTGGATTATAAGTCACATAAGTGAGACTTGTGAAATTCACAAAACACATTATTCTGATTATATTAGGTTATTAAGCCATTTAAATAGATAACTACATTCACATTCGCATTTGTATAACTTTATACTAGGTTTGAGAAGTTCACAATTTATATCAAACACCATTTTTCCCTAGTTGGATTGTGTAGTTTAGAAATTAAACAACTAAGTAATGGGGTAAGTGCATTTTGTGAATTGTGAATTTCCCAACAATGTTTTATTAGTAAGTTTTCAGGTCTTTAGAAGCGTCTCAGCAGATAAAGGTTATTAAGGTGTTGACATTTGTGAAATTCACAATTATACTATTTGAATCCCACCATATTTCCAATTTATTGTGTTGTTAGGTCTGTGAATTTCACATATAGAACTGTAGCCCCCCGATGTTAAATAGTGAATTTTACTACTTGACGACCACATGTAAATTTCACAACCAACCTGTATTTTTGGTTGTTTCTACGAAATTCCTGATAAGGCAAACCATGAAGAACACCAAAATAGCATTTGACAAGGCAATCACAAAATTTCACGAATACTGGGTAAATTTAACAATACACACACAATTGAGTGAATTTAACGAAAAATTTGACAAGAACCTAACAATATAAGGAATCAATGGGAAAATTTCACGAATACTCTTAGAAGAAACTTAGTTTCATGGAAATCAAACTCTATGAATTTCATAAAAAAGAATGTACTTTTAAAGTGGGAACATCATAAATCATAGTCTCAAAGGACCCTAATTACACCAATATCTTACTTTTCTTCCCCATGTTGACTATATCAATAATCAAGCATAAGAATCCCGGCACGATCCCTTTCCACGTCGGATTCTTCATGAAAAATGTTGAACTCCTCACCAAAACTTTTTTTTTTTAATGATTCGTTTAAGAAGCAAACGTCTTATGGACCAAGAAGAGACTGATGTTGTGCATGCCCTAGATAAGGAGAAAGGCATCACTCTGGAAGATTTCAAACTCGTAAAGATGCATAAGGCCAACTCTCTCTCTCTCTCTCTCTCTCTCTCTCTCTCTCTCTCTCTCTCTCTCTCGCTCTCTCTCTCTCTCTTTCTCTCTCTCTCTCTACAATAATAGGAAGAGAACCATGAAGATCTATAATTTATTTGTAAATGAATTGTTGTTGGAAGTTATGTATGTTTATGGTCAATTTCAGAATTTCCAATTTTGGAAGACTAAATTTAAGACAGAAATTTGGGGAAGAATCAACTATGAAAGGTTATCTTTAGGAAGGATGTTGACCAACTTGACCTACAAGGGTACTTTGGGACATAGAAAAAAGGAACTTGATACAAATCGTTTTTAACTCAATGGTCTATTGCCTCTTATTCATATTATATAGGGATATAATACTAATTAACCCTTATTTTATTTTCTTGTCCAATTAAAGTTGGAGATAAATTATCTCTTAAATTATATATCAATCAAATTAAATGGGTCAAAGATCCCCATTCTTTGGAAATTGCAAAGAAGTCCCTTATGGAGCTTATGAATAGAGGCTCATTGGAAGAGAACAGGGGACAGAAAATTACAAGGCAACACTCTGCCCAAGTTTTCTCCCAAGCTCAAACTCTTTCAAATTCCAAACTCACCAAAATCAAGTTCTAATACTCAAACTAAAGAATAACAAGCACATCAAACTCGTGCCGTTCTTCGTTAAAGTATTTACCAATCTCAAGAACTATTCTTTACATAAGAAATTTGTGAAGGATTCTTCTTCAACATTCAGTATTCATCAAGTTCACAAGATCATCAAGTTTCGTTCAAGATCAAGTGACTTAGCACTTAAAGCAGAAGCATCAAAGGAGATCGAATTAGAAGATTATTTCTTTTCTTGTAAAAGATTCACAGAGATTGTACTCATTATCCTTGATTAATAAAATTGAATATTTGTGTTTCCATATTTCTTATTTATTTTGTAGATTCGAAATTTATTTGCGTACAGGTGTCATCATACCGGTTGTTCCACATCTCAATCATCATTTCTCTTTCACAGTCATGGATATCACTTGCCACAACAGATCATGATCCACACAAGAAGACTCAACCCAACATATCTCACAATCTCCACGATTGCTTAAACTCATACTATATGAACCAACTGACAGCCTCCGCGACTAACCACATATTATGCTATGCATGTTGTCTTTTCAATACGCATGTCCTTATAACAAAGATTTACTTATTAGACAACATTAGGTTCATTATTCCAACGTGTATCTTCGTAACATACTGAAGTTCCATTCTAGCATAATAGAATAATAATAGAAAGCTCTGATAGACATGTGAACACATAATACAACTTAACACGGATTATCAACATTCTACTAAAGTACAATTGATTGGAATATATCAACAATCGATTGGGAAAAATAAAATTGTAATCGATTGGACAAAAAGGCAATCGATTGGTATCCAAAAGATGGCAATTGATTAGGCAATTATGGCAATCGATTAGGCTTCAAAGTTTGGCAATTGATTGGGATAACACCAATCGATTGGGACAAAGTGCAATCGATGGGATAAAGAGCCAATTGATTGGTACTTCATCTCCTCCACAAGAAAGTGCTAGAAGTGTCCAGAACTGATTTTACACGTTAAGAATCTATTTTGTTCGTACAAAAACTCATAAAAACATCTCACAAAGCTATTAAGTGAGTTTGAGAACTCACAATTGTGTGTAGGTATGGTGGTGTGCTTGAGAAGCTTGAAACTTGAAGCTTTAATGGTGGATTTCTCTTCCTCCTTCTCTTCCTCTCTTCTCTATCTCGTTCTCTCTGTTTCTTTCTCCTCTTTCTTCTATCCTTCTCCTTCTCTGGGTGAAAGTGTGTGTATGTGTGGTGTAGGAAGTGTATATATGTGTGTATATTTGAATATATATATATATATATGTATGTATAGCTCCAAGAAAATCAACTAAACTGAATCTGGAACGAATTATGATAAGTATTTATAGGCAAAGGTCACATACAATTAAGAAAGTGGTGTCAAGCTCGTAGAAATACTTGAAGACCAAGTTTTTAGAAAGTGGCAATCGATGGGGCTCAGGTGGCAATCGATTGGGACTAAGGTGGCAAGGACAATCGATTGGAAGAGTGGCAATCGATTGGTGTTCAAAATTCACCCAAGACAAGTTTAAGCCAAGGTGTTAACATAGAACCTCATTGCATATATGTATATTGTAATTACAGCAAAAATACGGGTATTACAAATTCAACATCTTTGAGCTTTAATTGGGTAGAATTCGGAAGAGGTGAGTTTTCTAAACCAAACTGAATGTGGTTTATGTGTACCTTCAATGATATCTAAAGTTGCTAAATTCATGCTTAGAAGCCATCAAAATGCTAGAATTGTGTTAAGCATGTCAATTATGTGAAATTTCCATGCTTATGTGATTATGTGCTGTGGACAATGAATACTTGGGAAGAATGGTTCATTGTGGCGGAATAAGGGAGGAGAAGAGGAAGAAATCCATTTTGAGATCGGATGTCCAAGGAATAGAAGGGACCACAGGACTAAGGGAAGGATCTAAGGGTCCGAGTGAACCATTAACCCGGTAGTTCAGCGACTACAAATGTGTTATATGTTTAATTGTTGCATTTCACACGTTTAAGCATTCAAAGCATGTTTAGATTATTCACTAAGCATAATGCTTACAGAAAACCATTTTCCTTTTCTGTTGTGGTCAATGACAACCACCTCAGGTTCGGATCAGGACTCGGAGAAGAAGTGATCGAAGCTCAGGCTTGGGTTGGGGTTGTGCTTGTTTATATGTTTATAGGCTTGATAACTCTAATGTAACAAGTTTAATGTTTACATTTCTAAGACTTGCAAGGTTGTAATAGTTGGATTCCTAAAGCTTATGAGGTATGTGAAGTTTGTATGACTTGTAACCTTGTAAATTATGTAATTTGTAACTCAAGACTCATGTTGTAAGTTTGGAAATGCTTGGTTATGTTATGGATGTGTTTAACAAGTTCTGGTGGTTATTTTGGTTGTGTATTGTGCCTTGTGGTTGTGTTTGGAGGCCTTAATAAAGGACTTGTTGCAGAATGCTCTACTGGTGTGAAACAGTCGACTGGATTTGCTTTTAATTCGAAACGGTTTTTCCCATACTAATAACCAGTCGACCGTATTGGTCAAAAAAGTTGACTGGATCAACATTTTAGAAACTGAGCTTACTGGAATACAAGTACAGTCAATCGGAATAGAACCAGTCAACTAGGTTTGGCACCCTTCTTTGCTAATTTGGTCGACTGGGTCTCGAAACAGTCGACTGGATTGTACTCTTTCAAAATGTGCTCTCTGTGATTCAGATACTAGTCGACCGGATCCCCGACCAGTCGATTGGATCTGTGAATTTTCTGAAGTTAGTGTTTTATCTTGAATTTGAAGGGAATTTCTTTAAACCGCGTTAATAATTGATGTTTTACTTTGGGTTATCCTTTGTTACACTGTCTTAATTTGCGGCGGGATGGGGTGTGACATATTCATATATATATATATACACATTTATATGAACTGCAAGGATCCAGTAATGGCGTTAGTGGCGGCGAGTGGTGGCAACACAGTAGAGATCTTCAACGTCTCCGATGAGCCTAGCGATCCTTGCACATTGAACTACACAACCTCACATGGGTCTCGAGTCAAATCGGTCCAACGAAATCACACAAGTGAGTCACACGAACTATAGATTTTCTCTAAGTCAGAAAATTGTCATCCGAGTGTGGGCTTTCTTAGTCATATGTGAAATATAATGATGTGTGTTTATCCTAAATACCTGCAGTTTCCTGCATTTTACAAATCAAATTATCCCCATACTCAAATGACAGTGCAAAATTCCACACTCATTTGCATGTGTTAGTTCTCAATCGCAAGTTTCTATTGGTTTTGTCTTTTTTAAGTTTCTAGTGTGACATTTCTCACTGAAAAGGAATCTAATACTCCCTCCGTCCCATAATAAGTGTCCACTTCCTTTTTGCACAATGTTTAAGAAAGTTGTATTATATTAATTTATTTGGTTCATTCAAGAATCACTTTCCAATTTTACCCTTAGATGTGATGGGTGTTTGACTTTTTGCTTGTTTTGGGACCACAAATAAATGCTTCTTTGTCTTTATTATAAGGGTAGTTTTGGAAAGTAAGTAAAAGCTATATGCCAATTTAGAAAAGTGGACACTTATTGTGGGACATCCAAAAAAGGAAATATGGACACTTATTATGGGACAGAGGGAGTATTACACATTTGCATGTGGAATTTCTTAATCGCAAGAGGGAATAATTTTTTTTACTTGCAATTTTTACAGTTCAAGATTGAACCGCTGGAGATTCAAGTTGCTACTATACGCTCGTACAACGAGGACACTGCTGTCGGTAGGGTGACAGAGAATATTGGGAGAGGGCCTCACATCAAAAAGGAAGATATGTCGCTAACATACAGATTAGTCGGGCCATGTTATTATTCTTGTTCTTTTTTTGGAATAAATGCTTAGACTTTTCATTGTTTTGATAGTTTGAAAGTTTACAATGTTGAATAAATGTATGGATTGTGTGTCTATTATAATTAGGGTGTTCGCGGTCGGTTTTTTTTTTGTAGTGATTTTAAACCGACCATTCGTTTCGGTAGGTCGGTCTTAGGCGATTTCGGTTGGTTTTCGGTCGGTTTTAGCTTGTGCACTACTTTGAAAAACCAACTAATCGGTGTTTGGTCGGTTTGGTTTCTGTCGATTTTCGATTTTTCGATTTTTCGGTTTTTCAATTTTTCAGTTTTCTTGAACACCCGTAATTATAATGTGAATAATGTGAAATGTCTCACTATTTTCATGGATTGGTGTTGGTTAGAATACTTATCAAATGTTTGGTTGTACATATCACCATATTTTTCTGCTAGTGTTGTTATGTGTACCTTCAATGTTTAATTTTACATTATTAAACTACAGTTTTACCACAGATTGGTGTTGGTTATAATAGTGAGAAATTTCATATTGTTGTGAGTGATAAATTTCTCACAGCAATTTTTTTTCAAAAACTAACGTGATTCATGACAACAAACACAAAAAACGAAAATCACTATAATTATGGGATATTAATCCAAAATCAGATATGACAAGTCAAATTGTGATCATAACTACCAGAATTAGTGTGAATATATACATATACATATGTAAATGTACATATATGGTAGTCAAAATCAAATTTATTTAATGAATATCTATATATAGAATTCTAGTAATAAGTCCTAATTTGACTTAGCATAAAATTTCATGACATAGTGTGAAATTTCACACTATAATACACAGGAAATCTATATAATTTTATTCAACAGTGTGAAATTATGCACTTCTAACAAAAAAACACTCGCAGAAATATATGGTGATAAGGTCATTCCAACATCTAAGATGTACATTAGCCAATCCCAAAGTATTCATATCTCTGACATAGTAAGAAATTTCATAATATAGGGCAAAGGAAAATCTATACATTTTAATTCCGAAGTGTGAAATTCCATACTGAGAATACAAATATGATGATGTACGCATCAAAGCGTGAAAATGAATAGTGTTGAAAATTTTACTAGTAGAGTGTCAAATTTCGTACAATTTTAAATTTATTGGTAGTCTTAAAATTCATACAGTATTGAATTTCATATTGTTTTACGCATGGGAATAAACAGAAATAACACTCACGTATTTGCATTCTTCGAACCTAAAACTCTCACAATGGATCTGTATTACTGTCATGCCCCGAATCCACACATGTGAACTCAAGACACGTGGCACGCCACCAAGGCCTTCAAACAACAATTTACAAATGAAAAGGAAGGAAAACAAGCACTTTTATACCATTACGCTAGACAAAACAAGCCAAAGGGCAAAATGGTAATTAATAAGGTATAGCAAATTTTATACCAAAAGATAGGTTTTTGATTCCCGGTTCCAACGCAAAAAACGGTGCATGAATCCGAGTTTTCTAGAGAGAGTTATGTCCATTTCCGTAAAAGTCGACAGTGCAGCAAAATGACCTGCGGATCGATCCGCCCCAAAACCGGATCGATCCGGTTTCAGCAGAACCTCATTTTTGGCCCTCCAGAAGTGCCGGATCGATCCGCTCAAGACTCGGATCGATCCGGATTCTGCAGCACTCAATTTGACAGCAAAAATTCATGTTCTGCAGATTCCAAACCTTCCCAAAACATATCCAAACTTCTTGAAACTTTCTAAAATCATTTCAAAACCAATCTCAAATCATTCCAAACCATTTCCAAGATATGTTAGCATGATTTTAAAACATTAAATAAGATCCACCAATACTACAATACTCAAACACCTCCAATTCTCACAAAAACAAACAAAACATATGAGTTTTGATCCAAACTCACAACTAACATATCCAAATCACAAAAACAAGAGTTTGAAAGTTACCAACATTATTTAAAACCATGAACAAGATGTACAATGCATTCTCTCCCAAATCTCTCCCAAGTACTCCCCTAAATCTCTTTCATATACTCCCAAATATTCCCAATTCCCTCAAGATCAACCAAAACAAGTTTTCTTAAAACAACTTACATTCAAACATATTCCAAACTACATTATCAAAGCCAGAAAGATACCAACAACATCTTAAACTCCGGTTACAAGATTTACATAAGTCTTAGAGCAATTAAGGCAAAACTAACATAATCTACTAAGTTTTAGTACAAATCCAAGTTAGCTATTACAACCTACTAGTTTTACTCAAAAACAACTATAGATATAAGCTACTACATTTACAAGCTTCCTCGCCACTACGAACCCCACGTTCATCTCCCCGGATTCTCGCCGCCGTGCTCACCTACAATGGTTATTCAATAACCACTACAATATATAAGTTATATGCTTAGTGAGAGATATCAATCAAGCACACGGATGACATATCAATGTTCATTTTCAACTCAACAAATATAATGATCTCCGGATAAGCAAGTATTTCATCCACCACTACTCGCAAGTCCGGGACTCCCCCGATAGTCCACGGCACAAGCCAATGACCCACGCCACACACGTGCGGTCTAATGCCGTTGTCGGCAACAAGTGGTCGTCACCATGGAACAATCTCATGGCAGATTCATACAAGCTTTCCTTTGACCCACATGGACAACTAAACATACTCACATAAACATATCACCATGCTTTTCACAAAATCATAGCTAAATATAAGTGATTAAGCTAAATAGACATGAAATCAACATCATATGAACATAACCATGAATCTCATCCATAGACAAGATTGAAACCACTCACCTCGTCGCAATTCACTCCTAGTTGAGAAATTAAAGCTCAAATCTATTCCGGTTTCAAATCCTACATGAATTCGGCAAACTACGGATTACCGCTCCGAATTGGGTCACGAGAAATACGACGATTATACTCAATAAAATCAGTACCAAAACGTAGAACTCACCTCTAAGAGTCCAAATCCGGTCTCGGAATCGAAATTGGTAGTCGAACGGCTCGTCGATTGACGTCGTAGAGCTCCGTCGAATTCCGTCGATATCTCTCGTTTTCTCTCTACTGTAATTCTTTTTGTCTAAGGAATGAAGATGATGGTGACTAAGGCTCCTAGTGAGTCATGAGACACATGTCTCATTACATGTGACTCAAGTTTTTGGTTTCTAAGTTTACCTCCCACATTTAATAAGTTTTGCAATTATACCCCTACTAGCTATAGAACTCTTTAAAATTATCCCAAACTTAAATAGGTGTTTGTCTATGTCTCGCGTGGGTCCCATAAGTGGTCCCACATAATTATATGAAGTTGCTAATTAGCCTACTAATTATATAACGTGTTCATTTCATCCTCACCAAGGTATCTCAAATAACCACATAAATGGTCTCTAACAATAAACAATAAAATCTAAACAACATATAAATATCTCACATATGCCTTAATAAACATTTAAGCACATAAGGGTGATTCCACAACTTTGTCCCATCACAATGGAACTTTCTCAACTCATGTCCCAATTTGGGGCTGCCACATTGGCCAACATTGGGTTCCCAAACTGGACACTTATAATCAACTAGTGAGGTAAAACTCACTTAAACATGTGTTAGTAAACACCAATTAATTATGCTAATGCATACTGAATCATAATTAACAGTTAATTGCGGGAGCGGGTGTTACATCTCTCCCCTCCTTAAAAGAAGTTTGTCCCCAAACTTAAAGTACCTCAAGTTTTGAATAAGAATGGGTATTTCTCGCGCATCTCATCTTCCCGTTCCCACGTAGCCTCTTCAACGGAGTGATTACGCCACAAAACCATAACCAATGGAATAGACTTGGTTCTCAGAACTTGAACTTTCGCATCGAGAATTCTCACTGGATGTTCTATGTAAGTCAAGTCTTCTCTAATTTCCAACGGTTCTGGCGTGATTATATGACGTGAATCTGAAACACAACGTCGCAACATTGATACGTGAAATACATTATGAACGTTATCCATTTCCTGTGGTAGCTCTAGTCGGTAAGCCACTGGTCCAACTCTACCAATAATTTCAAACGGTCCAACGTACCTCGGATTCAGTTTTCCACGTTTTTCAAACCGCACAATTTCTTTGGTCGGTGACACCTTTAGAAATACATAATCACCAACTTCAAACTCTATTAGTCTCATTTTCAAATCCGCGTAGCTCTTGTAACGACTTTGCGTTGTTTGCAATCGTTGCTGTATCACCTTAACTTTCTCTGTGGTCTGCTGAACTATCTCAGGTCCCAATAGTTTCCGTTCTCCTACCTCAGCCCAACAAATCGGCGAATGACATCTACGACCATATAAAGCCTCAAAAGGTGCCATCACAATACTGGATTGAAAACTATTATTATAAGTAAATTCAGCCAATGACAAGTGTTGTTCCCAATCACCTTTGAAATCAAGAACACATAATCTAAGCATATCTTCCAATATCTGGATTACCCGTTCTGATTGTCCGTCAGTCTGCGGATGGAAAACTATGCTAAAATTCAACTTTGTGCCCATAGCCTCTTGTAAACCTCTCCAAAATCTTGATGTAAATCTACTATCTCTATGACGACATCCTATTGACGCGTTTTCTTATCACATCCAAGTGTAGGTGATCATACAAGTAATAAAGTTCTGGAAGTCCAGGTCGAACCCACAGGGAACGGAATAAAATTTTATAAAGTTAAGTAGATAACTATTTTGTCACTAAAAAAGAAAATAAAAGATGATGGATTTTTGTGGGGTTTTACTAAACTACTAATTTTTATATGTTTGCAATAAAAGTAATTAAAGCTATTTTTTTCTTAACGGTTTATGGTAAAGATTTTAACAGTGCAAAATAAATTGACTAAGATACTAGTAAGAAAAGGAAGAAAAATATATAAAAGCTAAATTTTTGTAAGATAAACTTTTTAGATTTAATAATAGCGAAAGATGGAAATAATACAGATATTTAAGCAAAACTATTATAAAACAAGAAATATTAATTAACTAGGGGAAATGATTTAAAGAAATTGGGAATATGCAAACCAACACTAGATCCCACAACTTTTGTGCATTTGAAAAGGATTTGGCATTTAAGACCGTAGAGTCATTCTTTATTTAAAAATAAACTTTCACTAGTCAGGGTCATATCAAGTGTGTCAGGTTTGATATGAAACGACGTCGTTTGGTTTAAAGAAAAATAAAAAGGCAATTGGGCAGTAGTTAGGTTCGAACCGTGCCCCGCCGCGAACGTGGGTTATTCGGCGTCCAGTCGCCACAACTCTGCCACTACACAATTGCCTATCCATTATTGGATAGAAATATATATATATATAAACACATATTTGAAATATTAACTTTGTCATATGAGTTGTTTGAGTATGCTAAGTGTTTTTTATGACAAAAGGCATAGTTTGACAATCCACATAATTAAACTTTTTCTTTCAAATATGTACTCTTTTGAGCCCAATATAGCCATAGTATATAAACATGTTAAATGATCATAAACTATAGATACATAGATATTTTTGGCCATAAATGGAAAAACAACCCATCTAGATAAATTTGCCCATTTAAGATTAGTGCACAGAAGCTGTGGTTTCTAAGTTTTTATTACATATCCCCAATTAAAGTTTTAGCCTACCATTTTGGAATTGAAACTGTCTTCCAAATAAAATTTAAAGATAAATTAAATAGGTGTAAACAGTGACTGCTTAATTAAAACTAAAGCTATAAAACTAAGGTAAGAGTGAAATATAATATTATTATATTATTTTTCTACTTAACATGAGCTGGGGTTGAATTTGTGGAATCTGCAAAATAGCAAAGTTTAATACAACTAGGCTAATAAAATATACATAAATGGAAATACTGAACCAAAAATAAAATACTAAACCTTTGACTTTGGATTCTTGTGGGGTCACAGTGGTTGAACTCCAAGAACACAAATAAGGCCAAACCAAATCCAAATATACTTTTGGAGTGAGATATGGGTATGATGTACTTTTGGACTTTAATAGGTGATTACAACAACTACGTGGCTAAGAAATATGATATTTGCTTGTAAAATCTGTCTTCTAGTGAATCAAAATATTGCTATAAAAATTGAAAATTTGGGGTTTCTAACTATTTTAGGGGGCAACTATAAGTACTACTAGACTAGAAATATTAAATCTAATTTTAAATAGGAATATTTTACTACTACAAATTGACAAAGGTCATACAAGAAAACAAATATTTTAAATTTAAGAAATACAGTATATAAAGTTTTGCTACATATTTTTGAACATAAAATCATCAATTACATAAAAGTAAAATTTTACAACAACTAGAACTAGAAAAGGCAAAGAAAAATTAAAGTTTTCTATTTCTAGGGACAATATAAAGTGCTCACATAATAACCTCCCCTAAACTATTCTCTCCCTAACAGTGTGTTGTGTGTGTTGCAGCTTGTGGAGCTGTTGAATGGTGAATGGTGTTGTTTGTGGAGCTCTCAATTTATAGACGAATTTTGTGATGTATTCGTCATTCACTTCATCAGCTTTGGCATTGTTTTTCCTTCTTCTTCGTCTATAATTTCAAAGTTTTTCTGACAACTTTGAATTTTACTCCTGCAATTGTAGAAGAGAGAGAGAGAGAAAGAAGAAAAAAACGAAAGAGTTAAAAATATATATATATATATATAAATATATTATATACTATATAGTAGTAACATCCAAATTTGGATGTTACTTTCGTTTCTTCTTTTTTTTTTTTTTTCTTTTTTTTTTCTTCCTACCAAACAGTGATATTCACTGTTTGGTTACTATTCATCTTTGACTAAAAAAATGAATATATTATAGTGTGGTTGCTACTTCTTTCCTTCCCTTTATTTCACTTCATTTTTACCTAAACATATAAAATGTGTAAAAACAAATAATTACATGCATTTGAGTGACATCACTGTTAAATTATATTAATTCAAATATGCATGTAAAACTAAGGATTTGGGGGATTAAATGAGCATTATGTCTATTATATTGGCACACGAATGTGCAATATTCAATGTTTGTCACTCTATCAGAGATGATAGACACTGGAACTCCATGAAGCCTTACAATTTCCTAAACATATAACTCTGCCAACTTCATCGGATCATTCGTCTTAATCGCTAGGAAATGCGCAGACTTGGTTAATCGGTCAACAATTACCCAAATACTATCATTTGATCTTCTGGATTTTGGTAAACCTGCTACAAAATCCATCGTAATGTTCTCCCATTTCCATTCTGGTACTGGTAATGGTTGCAATAATCCCGCTGATCTTTGGTGTTCTGCTTTTACCCGTTGACACACCAAACACTTTGCCATGTATTCGGCTATTTCTCGCTTCATTCCAAACCACCAATAGTTCTCCCGTAGATCACGATACATTTTAGTACTTCCCGGATGAATGGAATATTTGGTATTGTGCGCCTCGTCTAGAATCGTCTCTTTAATTCCATTAACATCGGGTACACAAATTCGATTTCTATATTTCAATACACCATCCACGTAAGTGAAATCCGGTTGCTTACCCTCAGGTATTCCGTCACAAATTTTCCTCAAGTTTAAGTCTTGAAGCTGTTTCATTCTAATCTCATCCACAAGTGTTGGTTGTGCTATAATAGCTGCCATCAAAGTTCCCTCAGTTCTTGGAATTACTTCAAGTTCCAATTGCTCCATTTCACGAATCAGCTTCTCTTGAGAAGTTACAACATAAGCTAAGTTTTTGGTTGACTTTCGGCTCAATGCATCGGCCACCACATTAGCCTTTCCCGGGTGATATTGAATCGACAAATCGTAATCTTTCATCAACTCCAATCACCATCTCTGTCTCATATTCAAGTCTCTCTGAGTGAATATATACTTTAGGCTTTTGTGATCCGTATAAATTTCACACCGTTCCCCGTATAGATAATGCCTCCAAATCTTCAAGGCAAAGATCACCGCTGCCAATTCCAAGTCGTGTGTCGGGTAGTTGGTTTCGTGTAGTCTCAATTGTCGTGAAGCATATGCAATAACTTTGCCATTCTGCATCAAAACATATCCCAAACCTCGATACGAAGCATCGCTGAATACAACAAACCCCTCAGTCTCCGACGGAATCGTCAATATCGGTGCTGTCATAAGCCTAGTCTTCAATTCCTTGAAACTTTTCTCACATTCGGAACTCCAAACAAAAGGAACATCTTTTCTCATTAGCTGAGTCATAGGCATCGCAATTCTTGAGAAATTCTCTACAAACCTTCGGTAATACCCAGCCAACCCCAAGAAACTTCGAACCTCTGACACATTTGTCGGTGGATTCCAATTGGCTACTGCTTCAATCTTTTGTGGATCCACTGAAACACCTACTTTAGAAATCACATGTCCCAAAAATGCTATCTCCGTAAGCCAAAACTCACATTTCTTCAATTTACCAAATAATTTCTTTTCGCGAAGTCGTTGCAACACCAATCGTAAATGCTTCTCGTGATCTTCAACACTTTTAGAGTAGACTAAAAGATCGTCAACAAAGACAATTACAAATTCATCTAAGTATTCCTTGAATACCCGGTTCATCAAATCCATAAAAGCTGCGGGCGCATTGGTAACTCCGAATGGCATGACCATAAACTCATAATGTCCGTATCGAGTCCTGAACGTTGTCTTTTCCACATCCTCCTCCTTAACTTTCAGTTGATGGTAGCCCGATCTCAAGTCGATCTTTGAGAAAACTTGTGCTCCTTGAAGCTGATCGAACAAATCATCAATCCTCGGTAATGGGTACTTGTTTTTAATAGTCAACTTGTTCAGCTCCCGATAATCAATATACATTTGCATGGTTCCGTCTTTCTTCTTGACAAATAAAACTGGTGCTCCCCACGGAGAAACACTAGGTCGAATAAATCCCTTATCAAGCAACTCTTGTAACTGGTTCTTTAGCTCTTTCAGTTCCACGGGTGCCATTCTGTACGGTGTCTTTGATACTGGTTGTTATCCAGGTGCTATCTCAATAGTAAACTCAATCTCCCGCTCAATTAGCATGTTTGGTAGATCCTCAGGAAATACATCTGGAAACTCCCGTACTATCGAAATATCTTCTACTCGAGTCCCCGTGACACGTGTATCAATTACACTACATAGGAATCCTTGACAACCCTTTTTCAACAACTTTCCAGCCTGAATTACTGATATCATATATGGTGGCGCTGCTACACCAACCCCTTGGAAGGTAAACTCTTTTTGCCTTGGTAATTGGAAATTAACCATTTTCTGTTCACAATTTATTGTATCCTGATTTGTAGACAACCAATCCATGCCCAAGATTACGTCAAAGTAGTTGACGGTTAACGGAATTAAGTCAACAGTCAATACCCTGTCACCTACTCTGACTTCACATGCTTTGAACACAGAAGAGGTTACTAATGGTTTACTTAGAGGTAATGATACAGATAGATCGTACCCTAAGGGTTCTGACATGCTATTTAAATATTTGACAAATTCATGTGAAACAAATGAATGTGTTGACCCTGAATCTATCAAAATTCATGCTGGATGTGAACAGATATGAAGTATACCTGACACCACGGAGCCCGTAGCTGACATGTTCCCCGGTGCGAGTTGAAAAGACTTCCCTTGCCTCTGTTCCATGCCTTTTTCCTTTATCAGTGGGCGGTCCCGATCTTGCTCCGCTGGACGCCATAGAACTTGCCCCTTGTTGTCGCTTCTTTGGACAATCCTTAGAAAAGTGTCCTGGCTGCCCACAATCAAAGCATTTACCCCTCATATCTGGAATTGAGCTCACAGAGCTAGGCGGCCGTGTTCTGGATTGCGGACAATTCTTGGATATGTGCCCCACTTGCTTACAAATGTTACACATGCTTAGCAAATAACAAACTCCTTCGTGTCGGCGATTACATGTAGGACACAGTGGTCGAACTCCCTCAGTAAATGAACTTCCACCTTGACTACCCGAACCTGACCCAGGCCCTCGTGAAAATGGTTTCTTGAAGAAGCCTTGTCCTTTCCCTTTATCTTCACCTTGTCACTTTCCTTGTTGCCCTTGCTTATATTTGTTAATATCTCGATCGGCTATGAGAGCTGCATTCTAGACTTGAGCCACAGTTCCAAATTCATGAGTATTCACCCTACATTGGATGTTATCCCTCAACCCCTCTTCAAACTTTTGAGCTTTGTCTTCCTCAGTTATCACCGTATCTTTCGCAAATCGAAGCAATTCACTGTACTTGGAGATATATTCGTTCACCGTCATATCTCCTTGTTGGAGATTCATGAATTCCCGACGCTTCTATGCTTTAGCCGCTCGAGAAAAATATCGTTTATAGAATTCTTCGACAAACTTATCCCAAGTGGTCGGCCTACCTTGCTCAAGTAAATTTACCCACCAATTCTGGGCACCTTCCTTCAGAGTGTCAGTGGAAAACGTAATCTTTTGCTCTTCGGTACATTCTATAGCACGGAATATTCGCTCCATATCTGATACCCAATGAATAGCTGTCATCGGATCCGGTCCCCCATCAAACGTAGTCGGTTTTCTCTTATAGAATTGCTCAATCGTAATACGGTCCACCCTTGGTTCAGGATTTGGATTTGCATGCCTTTCATTTACTGGTGGTACTCGATCACCAACGGCACCAACGAAATTAGTTACCAAGTCCACCAAACGATCCATTCTTGCATCGAGGTCTCGGTTTTGGTCCATTTTTCACCAAATTCTTGCCTGCCAGTCAGATATGCATGAATACTATGCATGCTATGCCATATATCATATGATATAAATGATTCAACTATCACAACATAGCATTAATAATCATATGCATACATGTGATGCAACCACCTGCTCAATATCTACGCGTTACTCTCAACTCGTCGTCTCTCGTCCCAAAGTTTCTAAGCCTATTGTTCTGATACCACTAAATTTCACGCCCCAAATCCACACATGTGAACTCAAGACACGTGGCACGCCACCAAGGCCTTCAAACAACAATTTACAAATGAAAAGGAAGGAAAACAAGCACTTTTATACTAGTACGCTAGACAAAACAAGCCCAAGGGTAAAATGGTAATTAATAAGGTATAGCAAATTTTATACCAAAAGAAATGTTTTTGAGTCCCGGTTCCAACGCAAAAAACGGTGCGCGAATCCGAGTTTTCTAGAGATAGTTATGTCTGTTTCCGTAAAAGTCGACAGTGTAGCAAAATGACCTGCGGATCGATCCGCCCCAAAACCGGATCGATCCGGTTTTAGTAGAACCTCATTTTTGGCCCTCCAGAAGTGCCGGATCGATCCGCTCAAGACCCGGATCGATCCGGATTCTGCAGCACTCAATTTGACAACAAAAATTCATGTTCTGCAGATTCCAAACCTTCCCAAAACATATCCAAACTTTTTGAAACTTTCTAAAATCATTTCAAAACCAATCTCAAATCATTCCAAACCATTTCCAAGATATGTTAACATGATTTTAAAACATTAAACAAGATCCACCAATACTACAATACTCAAACACCTCCAATTCTCACAAAAACAAACAAAACATATGAGTTTTGATCCAAACTCACAACTAACATATCCAAATCACAAAAACAAGAGTTTGAAAGTTACCAACATGATTTAAAATCATGAACAAGATGTACAATGCATTCTCTCCCAAATCTCTCCCAAGTACTCCCCTAAATCTCTTTCATATACTCCCAAATATTCCCAATTCCCTCAAGATCAACCAAAGCAAGTTTTCTTAAAACAACTTCCATTCAAACATATTCCTAACTACATTATCAAAGCCAGAAAGATACCAACAACATCTTAAGCTCCGGTTACAAGATTTACATAAGTCTTGAAGCAATTAAGGCAAAACTAACATAATCTACTAAGTTTTAGTACAAATCCAAGTTAGCTATCACAACCTACTAGTTTTACTCAAAAACAACTATAGATATAAGCTACTACATTTACAAGCTTCCTCGCCACTACGAACCCCACGTTCATCTCCCCGGATTCTCGCCGCCGTGCTCACCTACAATGGTTATTCAATAACCACTACAATATATAAGCTATATACTTAGTGAGAGATATCAATCAAGCACACGGATAACATATCAATGTTCATTTTCAACTCAACAAATATAATGATCTCCGGATACGCAAGTATTTCATCCACCACTACCTGCAAGTCAGCGACTCCCCCGATAGTCCACGGCACAAGCCAATGACCCACGCCACACACATGCGGTCTAATGCCGTTGTCGGCAACAAGTGGTCGTCACCACGGAACAATCTCATGGCGGATTCATACAAGCTTTCCTTTGACCCACATAGACAACTAAACATACTCACATAAACATATTACCATGTTTTTCACAAAATCATAGCTAAATATAAGTAATTAAGCTAAGTAGACATGAAATCAACATCATATGAACATAACCATGAATCTCATCCATAGACAAGATTGAAACCACTCACCTCATCGCAATTCACTCCTAGTTGAGAAATTAAAGCTCAACTCTACTCCGGTTTCAAATCCTACATGAATTCAGCAAACTACGGATTACCGCTCCGAATTGGGTCGCGAGAAATACGACGATTATACTCAATAAAATCAGTACCAAAACGTAGAACTCACCTCTACGAGTCCAAATCCGGTCTCGGAATCGAAATTGGTAGTCGAACGGCTCGTCGATTGACGTCGTAGAGCTCCGTCGAATTCCGTCGATATCTCTCGTTTTCTCTCTACTGTAATTCCTTTTGTCTAAGGAATGAAGATGATGGTGACTAAGGCTCCTAGTGAGTCATGAGACACATGTCTCATTACATGTGACTCAAGTTTTTGGTTTCTATGTTTACCTATCACATTTAATAAGTTTTGCAATTATACCCCTACTAGCTATAGAACTCTTTAAAATTATCCCAAACTTAAATAGGTGTTTGTCTATGTCTCGCGTGGGTCCCATAAGTGGTCCCACATAATTATATGAAGTTGCTAATTAGCCTACTAATTATATAACGTGTTCATTTCGTCCTCACCAAGGTATCTCAAATAGCCACATAAATGATCTCTAACAATAAACAATAAATTCTAAACAACATATAAATATCTCACATATGCCTTAATAAACATTTAAGCACATAAGGGTGATTCCACAACTTTGTCCCATCACAATGGAACTTTCTCAACTCATGTCCCAATTTGGGGCTGCCACATTGGCCAACATTGGGTTCCCAAACTGGACACCCATAATCAACTAGTGAGGTAAAACTCACTTAAACATGTGTTAGTAAACACCAATTAATTATGCTAATGCATACTGAATCATAATTAACAGTTAATCGCGGGAGCGGGTGTTACAATTACAGCTTGTGATCAATGATTGTTGGATGAACATAGAATGGTGGGATACCTACATACACATGGGATATGTGTGTAATGACATGAAACGTATATACCTAAAATCATGGGATTTAGTTATTTCCATAAATATATGCAAAATCAATGGAATATTTGTAACAGATTTACTTCAAGAATATCTGTATATGTATATATATATATATATATCTCCGGTTGTGTATATGCTTGAAGAGTAAAAAGATCAATAAATTTGTCTCCACTTGGGGATGTGGACTAATCCCTAAAAACCTTCACCAAACCAGGACCTATTGATAAGAAGATAACATGGATAGACTTATTCCAAAATAGTTAAATAAACTATGACTTTTCTCTAGATTTCTATTTAATAGGGAGCTTCGGTCATAGTCCCCTCAAATAAAACTCTTCAAAATTAATACACATGCTACTTTTCTTCACCGCATTAGCCCCTTTTTATACTCAAATTTCTATAATTTTTGTTATACAAGTCCGTTTTTCGTAAAATTTGATATTTTAGAATCAGCAAAATGAGATCTATCAAACGAATTCAATATTGACCATGAAATATTGGAGGGGAAAAAGAAAAAAAAAAACCTTAAACATCAAACAGATATGGAAAATTGCCTTTTTTTTCACATACATATAATAAAAACATATATATTTCATACAATTGGCACCATAGATGCATAGATCTTGAAAAAATACACAAAATCAAAACCCAAAAAATCCAAGAATTGAGAAAGTTATGGTAGTTTAAAGTTGACAGATAATATTATCTGTTACACACATAGATAACAGACATTAGTATCTGTAAGAAAGATAAAACCTCAAAATCAGGCTACGACTTAACTTTTTTTTTTTTTTGTAAAACTTCCACACCCATTGCGTAGAACACAAAGAAATACATGGGAAAAAAAAATCACCCAAAAAGCCCAAGAATTAAGAAAGTTATGGTGGTTCAAAATTGACAAATAATATTATCTGTCTGTAAGATAAAAAATGAAAAACGAAGTTCCAAATTACTTTTTTTTTTTTTGGTACAATTTTTAAGCCCAATGCGTAGATCTCGAAAAAAAACACATGATATCCAAAAAACAAAAAAAACAAAAAAAAAATCAACCAAAAAGGCCTTAAAAACGAGTGAGTTGTAGTGGTTTAAAGTTCACATATAATATTATCTATGAGCAGAGGGGCTTTTCACTAAATACGAAAAGTAGCGAAGAGCTTTTCACAAAATTGCAAAAAACATTGATTTTTGGCCATGATAGGAACACCCACAATGAAACTTGAAAGTTGAAAGTTGCTCAACAAATCAAAAGAAACAAATCCATTGCTCGAGACCGTTTGGGATGCTGAAAAAAGTATATGGTTCAATCTCATTTTCACTTTCTATTTGGTGTGTGAAACCTTGGTTGTGTTAGTTTGGCAAAGAACGAGTTTCAACTATTAGAACGGGGAAAATCGATACCCCAAAAATATTCGAACTTAATTGAACTGGAACCACATAACAAGTTCTCTGTCTTCCCAACAGCCCCTGAGAGTTTCACATCTTTCAGAAAGTTGGTGCTTCAAATCTGCGAGGATTTGAAAGGCAAGCAGAAGAAAGAAAGTTCAATTCTTGAGTGTACGGAGAAAAGCAAATCAAATTGAGCATGAAAGCTTGCTCTTTAACATCAAAATACACAAAGAACACTGTTTAATTATTTTATACATAATAAAGTTGGGTGTCAACATATACATATCTATATCTATATCTATATAAAGGACCTCAGCGATGGAGTTTAATTGCACGTGATACCCTCTCAAAGAAGATGGGGCACATTTTTTTACTGAACATCAGGACCTCCTCCTTCATCCACTCTGGAGCGACTCTCTCAAATGTGCCTAGTGATAACACACGATAGAGAATCTTCGGTTCCTCTTCGCATGAGTTGTTTATCTGTGTTAAGCTGAAAGTATAACCTGTAATCACCAAAATTTGGGTGTGTAAATCTTTACGCTTAATAGACAATAGTTGTTACGTTACATGTTTGAAGACAAACCAAAATGATCAAAACATAGAGGTTAATTACAAAACTTTGCCAGTCAAACATCATTATTCATACAATACACAGCACAAAGCTCCACCAAAAGAAAATTTACTCATGGGAAGACCAAATGGAAGAGAGAACAAAAGAAGAAGAAAAAAAATAGAAGAAAAAAGATACCAATTTGTGTGTCCCGTGCGTCTCAGTAGCGTGTCGCCAACGTGTCGGATCAAGAAAAAAGAATTTATTTTTTTTTTTTTTAAATGAGACTCGCTTTTTTGCGTATCGACACGTATCCAAAGCGTGTCGGGTCGTGTCAGTGTCGGATACGCGTCAAATACTGATACAAGGACCAATTTAGAGTGTTGGTGCTTCAATGGTAGCAGCACTAGAAAGCATAAAATCAAAGATATCAAGGCGATGTTCTATGGGCCTGATTTCAAGGCGGGACCATTTGAGATCTTCAATAATGAATCTTTAAAATTAGTGAGTTGTTATGAAAGTAATTGAATGTCCACTTCAAGCATGCATTACAAATAGTAGATGACATGCAAAATGTCAAAAAGACTACAAATCCTATAGCATGTTTTGTCATGCACATTTATTGATGATGTTGGGGTTAAGCTCTATAAATTGTTGAGTTTGACAAATAAAACATACTTTGAAAATACGTAGAGGAAAGTTAGAGATCTAGAGAAGAGAAAGTGAGGAAAATATTAGTGTGTTGTAATACGCTAATAGTTCAAGTGCCTGAGATATACCATTCCCTCAGGTAATAATACAACTCCCTCCGCAGTGGACGTAGGCAAATTGCCGAACCACCTGAAATATCTGTGTCCCTTTGTTTGTGTGCTTGATTTATTATTAGTTTTATAACACGTTATCAGCACGAGCCTATACCAACTGAGTTGATCATATCAAAGGGTAAGGATATTAATTTTGATATTGACAATATATGTACACTATGTTTATTTTATATTTCTACGTACATATGTATAAACACTTGAAGAGGTTATAATCCTTCCAAGAAGATTTTATTGCAAACTTCTCAAGAAGTTATTATGAATAGTCCTCTAAAAGAAGCCATAAGGAAAAAAAAAATAAATGAACTGCTTGCAAAAGTTGGTTTTATACTCTTAAAGAGTTAAGAGGGTGTTTGGAAACCAAAGGGAATGGACTTCTGGAAGAAGAAGTCCATTTACAGAATTGAAATTCGTTTGGTGAGATTTGGGAATGAACTTCTTGACAAAAAGTGCATTTCCAGAATGCCCATTTCAAGAAGTCAAAAATCCTGACTTCTCAAAACTGTGATTTTTGCACTTCCCTAGAAGTCAGGAGCTTTATACACAGAATTACACTTTTATCCCTTGTTTTATAATTAATGTCCTCTTTATCCCAACCCCATACATGAATTACGTAGCCTAGTCGAATTCCTATTGTTTTACAAATCCTATTGAAAATAAGTCGTTAAACCAACATTGCAATTAAAGTGTTTTTTTTTCTTTTTTTTTTTTTTTTTTTGTGTGTGTGTGTGTGTGTGTGTGCCCAATTTTAGTTCATTTGACATTATAGTTATGGATAAATATTTTTAATTTATTTCAGCTAACTATTTTGCAGTCTAAAATTATATATTATAATATGTTATATCCATTTAGTTTTAAATTCATGATTAAGGGTAATATTGGTAAGTAGGTAAAAGTTTATACTTTTAAAAAGTTGTCACCAAACGTATTTGCACATTTGAATGCACTTTTTATTTAAAAATAACTCACTCACCAAACAAACTCTTCTTAAAAAAAAGTCCATTTTGAAAATTCCATCTTCAAAAGTCCATTCCGGAAATGGACTTCTGTGTGAGAAGTTACGCCAAACAGCACCTTAGTCTCCTGGGGAGATAATAAATGGACTTCTTAAAGAGTTAGTCTCCTAGGGAGATAATAAACGGACTTCTTGAAAAGTTAGTCTCCTGAGGAGATAATAAATTGACTTCTTAAAGAAGAAGTGAGAAAATTTATCACAGATAAATTAGAGACAACTCCTAAAGGAGTTAATGAAAAAAAAAAAAAAACAATCACGGGCAGCCAGATTCGAACCGGAGACCGTAGGAATTAAAGATTTTAAGGTCCTTAGCTCCCACCTCTCGGCTACCGCGTGATTGTCGGACCATTATTGAATGGAAATATATATATACACATATCTCTTAAAGAGATGGTGAATAAATCTGTGAAAAAGGTAATGAAAAAAAAAATTACAAAACAATCGTGGATAGCCAGGTTCGGACCCGGGACCTCAAGGTCTAAAGTCCTCAGTCCCCACCACTCTGCTACCACACGATTGAGTAACTTTTATTAAAGTTTATATATACATATATGCGCACGAATATTATACCCAATTTCTATACAATCTAAGTTATATACTTATAGCTATAGACAGGTACAAGCTTCTCAAAGGTAAAATATATAACAAATTTGTATATCCATATATATAATAAATTTCACTCTCCTCATCTCTTATAGTAATGCTTAAATATTCGTTTATTTTATTTATCTAATCCTAAATGATAATTTATCTTTCTTATATCCTCAGAATTCTGAAATATGGCAAACCTCCAAGCTCTTAAATTTGTTGCCCTTGACAATAATTATTTATTTTGGGCCAAAGACATGAAGACTTATCTAATTTCTGAAAATCTTGGAAAAACAATCGATGAGGAAAATGATGCATCCCCACGGGAACAAGCTCAAGCCATGGTTATAATTCGACACCATTTACATGAAGAGCTGAAATATGAGTATCTCATAGTAGATGACCCTTCAGTGCTCTGGAAAAATTTGAGAGAAAGGTATGACCACCAAAAGGATGTAATTCTTCCAAAAGCAAGATATGACTGGATAAACCTGAGGATTCAGGATTTCAAAACAGTTTCTGAATACAACTCCGCACTATTTAAAATTATTTCTGTCCTTGAATTGTGTGGAGAAAAGATTACTGATGAAGAAAAATTAGAAAAAACTTATTCTACATTCCACGCCTCGAATATGCTCCTACAGCAGCAGTATCGAGAGCGCAGATTTAAAAAGTATTCAGAACTGATATCTTGTCTCCTTGTGGCTGAACAAAACAATGATTTGCGGATGAAAAATCATCAGTTACGTCCAACCGGTTCCAATCCATTGCCTGAAGCCAATGGAAGTACATTCCCTGAAGTGAATGTAAATGTGCTTCATAGGCAGAAAGGTGGACGTGGAGGTAGATATAGAAACAGCCAAGGACGAGGTCGTGGAAGAAATTACAAATGGAACCGCGGTGGTCATAACCATAAAAATGCAACACCGTACCACCAAAAGTGGATCAGGAACAAAAGGGGAAAAGGTATTCAAAGGCCTCCCAAGAGAGACGATGAACTCTGTTACCGGTGTGGCAAGACAAGGCACTGGGCGCGTCGCTGTGATACGCAAAAGCATTTGGTTGATATTTTCCAAGCCTCCATAAAGGGAAAGGGTAATGAGATAGAGACCCATTTTGCTGACTATGATGGTCCAGTGGATATAACCCATTTGGATATGGCAGATTTTTCGCAGATTCTGATGGAAAAATTGATCACTTGATTGGTGATGGAAGTGTCCAAAAATGAATAATGTTATGTGTTTCTACTATAATTCTATGTTGTATTTTGTATGCTGGTATTATGTTGTATTGTGGAGTATGATCTTCTTGTGATGAATAAAATAATTTCTTAGTACTTATGAATCTTATTATTTGATAGATTTCAAAAATGAACAGTGAAGATATATGCCTAGTGGATAGTGCAACTACACACAATTCTTCGTGACAAGAAATATTTCTTGAACTTAAAACTAGCTGCAGCAAATGTGAACACAATATCAAGCACAGCAATCTTATTGAAGGATCTGGAAGGGCTAGTATTAGTTTGTCAAAGGGAACAATAATTCATTCCAATAATGCTTTGTACTCTAGAAAATCCAAAAGAAATTTGCTTAGTGTCAAAGATATTCGCTTAAATGGATACCATATTGAGACCATTACTGAGAATAGTGTAGAACATATTTGTATTACCTCTCTTGTCTCAAATAAGAAACAGGTCTTGGAGAAACTCCCTGCTCAAGATTCTGGGTTATATCAAACGACGATTAGAGCAATTGAATCAAATGCTGTGGTAAACCAGAAAAAATCAGACCCAAAACTTTTTGGACTTTGGCATGACCGACTTGGTCACCCTGGAGCAATAATGATGCGAAGAATCATTGAGGGCTCACATGGACATCCTTTAAGGAATCAGAAGATTCTTCTGCCAAGTGACAATCCATGTACTGCTTGCTCACAAGGTAAATTAATTATCATACCATCTCCTTCAAAGATCACTGTGGAATCTCCTACATTTCTAGAACGTGTTCAAGGAGATATATGTGGACCAATTCATCCACCATCTGGACCATTTTATTACTTCATGGTTCTTATAAATGCATCTACTAGATGGTCACACGTGTGTCTACTCTCATCTCGCAACACTGCATTTGCGAGACTTCTGGCTCAGATAATTCGATTACGAGCACAATTTCCTGATTTTCCTATCAAAACTATACGTCTTGATAATGCTGGGGAGTTCACGTCCAAGGCATTTGATGACTATTGCATGTCAATAGGAATTCATGTTGAACATCCCGTTGCTCACGTGCATACACAGAATGGTTTAGCTGAGTCGTTTATCAAACGTCTCAAGTTGATTGCTAGACCCTTACTTTTGAGAACAAAACTACCTGCATCTGCTTGGGGTCATGCCATATTACATGCTGCATCATTAATTCGGACTAGACCAACTTCTTATCATGAATACTCCCCTTTACAACTTGTATTTGGACAACCACCTAATGTTTCCCATCTACGAGTTTTTGGTTGTGCTGTGCAAGTTCCTATTGCACCCCCACAACGCACAAAAATGGGTCCTCAGAGACGCCTTGGAGTTTACGTTGGTTTTGATTCACCATCTATAATAAGATATCTTGAACCCCTAACTGGTGATCTTTTTACTGCACGGTTTGCAGACTGTCATTTTGATGAGACCGTATTCCCATCATTAGGGGGAGAAAAGCTGAAGCCTGAAGCTCAGCATGAAATTTCTTGGAATACATTGGTAATGTCTCATCTTGATCCTCGTACCAATCAATGTGAACTTGAAGTTCAAAGGATCATTCATTTGCAAAAGGTTGCAAATCAATTGCCTGATGCATTCACTGATGCAAAGAAAGTGATCAAATCACATATACCGGCTGTAAACACTCCAGCAAGAATTGAAGTCCCAAGAGGACAATCAGGTAGTGCAGCGGCAGATGAGTCTACGGCACGACTGAAACGTGGTAGACCTAGTGGTGCAAAGGATAAGGTTCCTCGGAAGAGGAAAATAAAAGGACATATTAACAAAGTGGAAACTCATATAGAGATCTCAAAGAGCGCTATAGAAATACTTGATAAATCCAACGTTGGTCAACAGAGTTCCCCTGGAGAGGAACAAGTAGCCCATAAAGAGGCACAAGTATTTGACAATAAAGAGATCTCGATAAACTATATGTCCACTGGAAATATGTGGGATCGTAATGACACGGTCATTGATCACATATTTGCCTTTACAGTAGCACTAGACATCACCCAAAGTGATGAGGATCCTGAACCACAAAATGTGGAAGAATGTCGACATAGAATTGATTGGCCAAAGTGGGAAGAGGCCATACAAACTGAGTTAAACTCATTAGAAAAACAGGAAGTGTTTGGGCCTGTAGTCCCTATACCTGAAGATGTAAATCCCGTTGGGTACAAATGGGTATTTGTACGGAAACGTAATGAGCAAAATGAGATTGTGCGATACAAGGCCAGACTTGTAGCACAAGGTTTCTCACAGAGACCTGGCATCGATTACGATGAAACATATTCCCCGGTAATGGATGCAATTACATTTCGATTTTTGATAAGCCTATCAATGTCTGAAGGACTTGATATGCGCTTACTGGACGTGGTTACAACATATTTGTATGGATCACTGGATAGTGATATACATATGAAGATCCCCGAAGGATTCAACATGCCTGAAGCATGTAAGTCAAAACCACGAGATATGTACTCCATTAAATTGCAAAGATCTCTATACGGATTAAAGCAATCTGGACACATGTGGTATAATCGCTTGAGCGAATATCTATTGAAAGAAGGATATATAAATAATGTTATATGTCTATGCGTCTTCATCAAGAGATCAAAATCCGGTTTTGCAATCATTGCAGTATATGTTGATGATCTTAATCTTGTTGGAACTCCCGAAGAGCTCACAAGAACAGCTGATTATCTGAAAAGGGAATTTGAGATGAAAGATCTCGGAAAGACAAAATTTTGTCTAGGATTACAACTCGAGCATTTCCCCGAAGGAATTCTCTTACATCAATCCTCATATACAGAGAAAGTTTTGAAACGTTTCTACATGGATAATGCTCATCCATTGAGTACTCCTATGGTAGCTCGATCACTTGATGTAAAGAAGGATCCCTATCGTCCTCATGATGATAATGAAGAGCTGAAGTACCATATCTAAGTGCTATTGGTGCTCTCATGTATTTGGCAAATTGTACACGGCCAGATATCGCTTTTTCTGTAAACCTGCTTGCAAGATTTAGCTCAACTCCAACTCGAAGACATTGGAATGGTATCAAGCACATTTTTCCCTATCTTCGTGGTACAATTAATTTGGGATTATTTTATTCAAAAGGATCCAAATCACCATTAGTTGGATATGCCGATGCTGGTTATCTCTCTGATCCACACAAGGCTCGATCTCAAACAGGCTATGTATTTACTTGTGGCAATACTGCCATCTCATGGCGATCTGTGAAGCAAACATTGACAGCCACTTCTTCAAATCATTCTGAAATCATTGCACTGCATGAGGCCAGTCGTGAATGTGTTTGGTTGAGATCCATGATCCAGCATATTCGAAAATCATGTGACTTATCGTCTATCAAAGATATCCCGACAACACTCTATGAAGATAATGCTGCATGTGTGGCACAAATCAGAGGGGGATTCATTAAAAGTGATAGAACTAAGCACATTTCACCAAAATTCTTCCATACACATGAGCTCCAAGAGGAAGGTGAAATCAATGTTCAGCAGATACGTTCCATTGACAATCTTGCAGATTTATTCACCAAGGCATTACCAACTTCAACATTCAAGAAGCTAGTGTATAACATTGGGATGCGCCGACTCCAAGAACTTTCATAAAGAAATTAAACTCATGCTAAAATGAGGGGGAGCAATCGATTCACAAGAAGTATTATTTTAAAGATGGACATCCAAGAGGGAGTGTTATGAAAGTAATTGAATGTCCACTTCAAGCATGCATTACAAATAATAGATGACATGCAAAATGTCAAAAAGGCTACAAATCCTATAGCATGCTTTGTCATGCACATTTATTGATGATGTTGGGGTTAAGCTCTATAAATTGTTGAGTTTGACAAATAGAACATACTTGGAAAATACGTAGAGGAAAGTTAGAGATCCAGAGAAGAGAAAGAGAGAAAGTGAGGGACACAAATATTTCAGGTGGTTCGGCAATTTGCCTACGTCCACTGCGGAGGGAGTTGTATTATTACCTGAGGGAATGGTATATCTCAGGCATTTGAACTATCAGCGTATTACAACACACTAATATTTTCCTCACTTTCTCTCTTTCTCTTCTCTGGATCTCTAACTTTCCTCTACGTATTTTCCAAGTATGTTCTATTTGTCAAACTCAACAATTTATAGAGCTTAACCCCAACATCATCAATAAATGTGCATGACAAAGCATGCTATAGGATTTGTAGCCTTTTTGACATTTTGCATGTCATCTACTATTTGTAATGCATGCTTGAAGTGGCATGACCAATTACTTTCATAACACTCCCCCTTAGATGTCCATCTTTAAAATAATACTTCTTGTGAATCGATTGCTCCCCCTCATTTTAGCATGAGTTTAATTTCTTTATGAAAGTTCTTGAAGTGGCATGACCAATTACTTTCATAACACAGATATTTCAGGTGGTTCGGCAATTTGCCTACGTCCATTGCGGAGGAAGTTGTATTATTACCTGAGGGAATGGTATATCTCAGGCACTTGAACTATCAACGTATTACAACACACTAATATTTTCCTCACTTTCTCTCTTTCTCTTCTCTGGATCTCTAACTTTCCTCTACGTATTTTCCAAGTATGTTCTATTTGTCAAACTCAACAATTTAGAGCTTAACCCCAACATCATCAATAAATGTGCATGACAAAGCATGCTATAGGATTTGTAGCCTTTTTGACATTTTGCATGTCATCTACTATTTGTAATGCATGCTTGAAGTGGACATTCAATTACTTTCATAACAGTGTAGTCTTTTCAATTGGGAGCGAATAATAATATAGAATTTTGAAAGCCATTGAAGCTTCTTGCAGAATTGTGTGGTGCAATTCAAACATTAGGTGTGTTGCCTATGGAATCTATGTGATGCATAGCTTTATCTTCTTCTTTTACTAATCTTCTTTCTTTCCTTTGCTTTGCTGCACTCTACTAGCTTTCAAAATCGTCATATTCAGACCTGGATTAGCCCCTTTAGTTCCCCAAAGTTCTTATCTTTGAACCCTAACCCTAGAATCTATCAAATACACAAATCAGCCCCAATGTAACTGTTCACGGCACCCAGAACAGCCCACTGTTTTCCCCTTTTCCCTTCACTTATACTTTAACGTCACTTGGTTCTCGGTCTTGAGTTCTAACATCCGCTTCTCTTTCCCTTATGGATGTATGCTCTTTGTTATTGGTCTCCATTAAGATAGAGTTCGGTTGGTTTGTTCGTGTTGTAACCTCTTCATCTGGGAGACGGTAAATCACACAAGAAATGGGTGTTCAACTTTAATATACTTTGTTGGGTTAACTATCCAACAACTTACACTTTTGGATTTACTCGTAACAATTACCATTAAAAATAAAGTTAGTTAGATAATTGATGTGGAGTTTAGGGTTAGAAAAGAGGAAGAAGAGAGTAGAGCGAAGAAGAGAAAATATTATATTGATTAGATTAGCATTAAAATGCTCCACCAACTAATTTATACGAGTACAAGGAGAAAGACCATAATACCCTTAAGAAACATTAAACTCTATAGCATTTTAACACACTAACACTCCCCCTCAAGCTGGAGCATATAAGTCAAACATGCCCAGCTTTGAACAGACAACACATACAAGAAATCTAGAAATCTCTATCGTCTGCTGCTGACGTCGCTTCTGGGCCGTGACGTCATGATGACATCATCATTTGGCGACGGAATTCCTTGCCCTGCTTCGCCTTCTCTCAATGATAGCTATTGTTTTTCGATTTGAAGTTTAGATGGTTTTTCGATTTTTTGAATATTTTCAGATTTTCGGAGCCCCATTTCTCGATTTGTTTATCTGGTGATTTTTAGGGCTGTTTGATGCTTTGAATCATCACTAAGGGACCCGATCTAGGTATTCCAAGTGTGGTTTGAGAGCTTTGCGCTGGTTTGGCTCATTTTTGTTGGAAAAATTGCTTGTGGAGGTTCGGCTTTCACCTCAGTGACTGTCAGTTTGCTGGGCTGCTTTCTTCTCGGCTGTCTCTTACTGTTTCTTGCTGTTTGGGTGGATTTCTCTTGTTATTTGTTTGGTTGAATATATCTCATTGTTCTTTTGCGGTGATTCCAAGGTACCACTCAACCTTTTGGTGGCTATTTGTTGTTCTTGGTTCAGATTTTGTTGGTGATTTTTTTATTTTTTTTATTCGGTTGTTATGGCTGAAAGTAAACCACCAGTGTCAAGGGATGATGATATTCCACGTTCTATTACTTCGAAAAAGTTAAATGGGTTGAATTATCTTGCATGGGCTCATGCTGTGAAAGTGTTTTTACGCGGAAAACGTAAGTTGAAATATGACAGATAACCCTCTTGCTAGTACAAACCCGAAATACAAGGAGTGGCTATCTGAGGATTATATAGTTATGGGTTGGCTGTGGCATAGTATGGAACCACATGTTGCTACAACTGTGGAGTTTTGTGATTCGTCAAAGAAGATTTGGGACTCTGTTGCCGAGTCCTTTTCACAACAGAGTAATGTTTTGCAGGTTTTCGAATTGTATGAGAAGATCTTTTCAACTAAGAAATCTAGGAAGCCATTACTTGAATATTATAGTAGTCTTAAAAGTCTGTGGGATCAGTTGTTATAGTACCACCCGTTTACTACGGATTTGGAGCAACAAAAAGGTCAATGGGAGGACTTTATGATTGCTTCTTTGTTATCTGGATTGATACAGATCTTCGTGGTTTTAAGGATCAAATACTTGCTAGTGAGACTTTACCCACTGCTGCTAATGCGTATTCTCGGTTGCTTCGTTCTAATTTGGGCCAGAATTCCACTATGACCGTCCTCCCGAACTCGTCATCAGAGTCTTCTGCACTAATTTCGAACAATAGTAGTCGTGGGTTTGGTTATCGTAGTTCCCATGGATGTCGTGGTTTTCGTGTTGGTTCCCATGGAGGTGGTCGTTCTAGGTGGACGTGGTGATAGAAAGTGTGATCACTGTGATGGCACCAATCATACTGAACCATACCGTTGGGTGAAGCATGGTAAGCCAGATTATGCACATCAGGTAATTGATGGTCCTACACAGCCACCGTCTGTTCCTTCTTCGTTGGACTTTGTTGTTTCTAGTTCAGGTTCTCATGATGCACTCACGACTCAACTTGGCGAGCTCGTTCAAACATTGCATATGGTGCTTCCTTCCAGTCTCCCTTCCTCCTCCACTGCTACATCAACTGATACAGGTAATGTTGCATGTGTAGCTCACTCACTGTCATCATGGGTCATTGACTCTGACACTAGCTCACATATGTCTGGTATATCATCTCTCTTTTCCAATTTACATCCTATTCAACACAATATTGTCTTGGCTGATGGGTCATCTCGACCAGTTCTTAGGCGAGGTGTTCTTCATCCAACTCCTTTACCACTAACTTCTAGTCTTTACATCCCTAATTTTCCTTTTAATCTGCTTTCTGTTAGTCAATTGACGAAGACATTAAATTGTTCCATATAGGGGTGTCATTTGGAACGGAAATTCCGATTCCGACCGATTCCGATCCGAAAAATTTCGAATTTGGCAAGTGTTTATGCATTCCGAATTCCGAAAAAAATCATATCAAAATTGGAATTGTTTTTATAATTCTGAAAAATTTCCGAAAATATTCCGAAATTGTATTTTCCGAAACTTTTCCGAAATATTACGAAAATTCTGAAATTTCAACTTTGCTAGAAGTGTTCATCCCACATCGAAAAAACATAAAAGAGGGGATGTGATGTGCTTCTATAAAATGCCTACAAGTCTCAAGTGAAATCCCATTAAGTTTGAGCTTGAATTCCGAATATTCCGAAAAATTCCGAAAAAATTCCGAAACTTTTTCCAAAAATATTCCGGATATTCCGAAAAATCCCGAATCAGATGAAATTCCAAAAATTCCGAAATTTCATAATCGGAAATAATTTTGGAATTTCCGAAATTTCGGAACGGAATTCGGAATGCATTTTTGGCTTCCGAAAATTTTAAATTTTTTTCCCAAAGGGGTGTTACCGATCCGTTCCGACCGAAGCACACCCCTAGTTCCTCTGTTGTCAAAATCGTACGAATCGCGATACGAATCTTACGATTCGATACGATTCATCATGAAAACGATACGTATCGATGCACGAATCGAACATGTAAAAGAATCTAAGGTGAATCTTACGATTCGCAAGTGAATCTTACGATTCGATTCGCGATTCTTACGATTCACTTGACTGCTAGGCACAAAACTTAATTGTTCCAATTTTTTTTGTTTTTTTGTTTTTCAATTTTTTTAAAAATTGATTACCAACCCTCTTTTAAACCACTTAGGATATGTTTATACAATCCTATAACAAAAAGGATATATTTATACAAGCCTAGAAAAGAAAAGAATATGTTTATATGGTTTTTTTAATTTGTTACCGAATCTTACGATTAACGATTCGCGAATCCCGATTCGATTCACATGTATCATTTCGATTCACGATACGAATCCCGATTTGACAACTATGCCTAGTTCCATAATATTCTCTCCCACTTCGTGTGTCTTTCAGGACCTCTAGACGAAGAAGATGATTGGTTCAGGGCATTAGAAAGATGGCCTATATTATTTCGATCTTGGTGGTTCTTGTGTATTCTCTCCCACTTCGTGTGTCTTTCAGGACCTCCAGACGAAGAAGATGATTGGTTCGGGGCAATAGAAAGATGGCCTATATTATCTTGGTGGTTCTTGCGTTCCCCCTTCACCTGCTTTTGAGTGCTGCTGTCTCCCCCCTACAATGGCATTTTCTCCTGGGTCATCCTTCTTTGGCTAAACTCAAATTAGCAATTCCTAGTTTTAGTCAAGTTTCTAGTTTGAATTGTGAGGCTTGTCAGTTGGGCAAGCATCATCGTAGCACCTCTAAAAATAGTAGTTCTAGTCGTCAGTCCGAGTCCTTTGACATTGTCCATACAGATATTTGGGGACCTTCTCGTTTTGCTAGTCTAAATGGTTTTAAATATTTTATTATTTCTGTGGATGATTATTCTCGTATGACTTGGTTGTTTTTAATAAAGGAACGATCTGAATTACCTACTGTCTTCTCTAAATTCTATAATGAATTTTTTGTTCATTTTGGTAAACGGATTAAGGTACTTCGTTCTGATAATGCACTACAGTATACACAGGTTGCCATTGATTCTTTTCGGGCTGATAGGGGCATTGTTCATCAAACTAGTTGTGTTCACACCTCTCAACAGAATGGTGTGGCTGAAGGAAACATCGTCATTTGTTGGACATTGCCCATACTGTAGTGTTTAACATGCATGTTTGAAACATTGTTGGCATGAGGCTGTTCTTACTGCATCTTATCTCATTAATCGGATGCCTTCCATTATTCTCGATAATCATTCCCCGTACTCTCTTTTCTACCCTGGACTCTCACCATTCAGAATTACTCCTCGAGTGTTTGGGTGTGTTGCCTTCGTTCATATTCTGGACCCCGGTCATGACAAACTATCTCCTCGTGCTCGGAAATGCGTTTTCTTAGGGTATTCTCGCACTCAAAAGGGGTATCGTTGCTACAGCCCTAAGTCTCGACGCTACTTTGTTAGTGTCGATATTACCTTTTTGGAGTCCACTACTTCTCTACTTCAGGTCAAGTGTTATCTTCAGATCTTATAGCTTGTCATGAGGGGGAGTCTATTGTACCTACTCCTACTCTTCCAATGCCCATTCCTGCTCCGAATACTCCACCTTTACAAATTTTTACCAACGATCCCGTTGTAGACCTCTTGTTCCTTATAGCTCTGATACCATGTAACATAATTGATGTGGAGTTTAGGGTTAGAAAATAGGAAGAAGAGAGTAGAGAGAAGAAGAGAAAATGTTATATTGATTAGATTAGCATAAAAATGCTCCACCAACTAATTTATATGAGCACAAGGAGAAAGACCATAATGCCCTTAAGAAACATTAAACTCTAGCATTTTAACAATAACAAAGTTCAATCTAACGAATAAAAAGAAGACTATAAATCTTAAACTGTTGCCAAGTAGGCGATAAGTCAGATGAGTCTTAGCCTATGGAAATTTCACTTTCACACCAAACTTGTCGAAAATGACAGCACTAGATGATTTGTTGCATTTATAACCTTTAGTGTTATCATATTATAATCAGACATACGTACAGACAAGTTGGGATCAAAGAACAGTAATTCACAGAATACCAACCAAATTCAAATTCTAGTATTTCTGCAGTCAAATGTCATGAAAGCTAATCAATCATTGACTCCATGCCTCACTACCCCAGAGTAGTTTTTCTTCTTTTCTTGCCATCACGAGAGAACAAGCAGAAGGACCGTATTAGTTAGTTTACCTAGTTGGTAAAGAGAAAGGTCTTTCCATCTTCATAAGGGACAAATCATTAGAGCCGCAGCTTCTTTGTAGAACAATCATCTAGTTTAATAATCAATTGAAGTTACGTTAGATGCATATGAACTTATGAAGTGACTAGCAGTAACTATAGCATGTATTGCTGTCGAGTATAATTACCGGCAATCTTAGATCATGAAGCAACAGAAAATCCGATTGATACACACAATTTAACCAAAACCCTAACAGAGAGAGAGAGAGAGAAAGCAAAAAAATATTCGTACTTCAATACCAACACTTGTTAAAATGGAGTAATATAACACATTTTCAACCTAAAAGAAGACAACAATTAGGTATGATGTAATAGAGAAGAAGATATCAATTTACAACCAAAAAAATTTATAGTCACCCAAATTCAACAAATTGGAAGAGTCATTTCAGTTTAAGAGTTACCACTTGGTTGATGAATTGCTGATATACTTGCACCATCGGCTTGACTAACACTGGATAATTGCATGCCTAGTAAACACTCAACGAGATCCTTAAACACACAGTTGGAAGGACCGGCAACATCTGTGCCCTCACCTAAAATATCACCAAAAATTAAAAAGATTATCACACGGCAGAATCCCATGTAGAGCAAAGTGATTTTATTCTTTATACATACCGTCACCGTCGGTCTTTCTTCCACTGCATTTGGCCTAAAGAGCAATACAATAATAGTCAAGAGTAAAATGGAGAAAACAATTTTTTTCTTCTTTAACATTTGTAGAATTATCAGATGTACCTCATGATCATCCAAAAGGGCCCCACCAGCTATGGTTTCTTTGGATGAATGGTTCGCTGATCCAATTACCGAGGCATGCTCAAGTCCATCACTGGCACTCGGGCTAACTAGAACTTCTCTCACTGTCCCAGAATCCCTACTACGCTTCCTCGTCATTTTTACGAGTATTCCATCATATGTGTCAGATCCAACTTGTGCATTAGCGCATGCTTTCAGCCTCTCAACTTCGTCTGAAAGGTCTTTATCTGCAATAAATTTGAACCGCACAATGATGCAAAAAGAACGGATGAAACATCCAACAGTTTGGACCAACCGGAGTGCAGGAGTCCACGAGGATAAAGTCAGGAGATTAAAGTCCTGGATATCTAAAACCACCTAAATAGCTTTTTCTTTGTTTGGTTTGTGGATTTAGAAAAGGAAAGGAAAAGAAAAACGAGAAGGAAAACTATTCCCTGGAGTTTTTCCTTTTTATATCCCCATTCTTCAATATCATCGGAAATCAAAAGTATTCATAACATAATAGAAACTAAGGGGAAAAAAAGGAAAGGCATTGACTCACAAATTTCACAGGTTTTGATCAATTTTTCCTTTCATATTCTTCTCATTGTTGTTTGCTTCACTATTTTCCTTACAAGTGTTCAAGCATCATTAACTAACTCCTAATCAATCTCGATTCATTTCATTTCAATATGAACAACAATTCAACCGATTTATTTGACTATGAATACATTGGGAATAGATCAAACTAAAATAAAAGCATTTCCATTTTATACATGAATTCAAATAGAATTGAAGGATTGAAGGTACCCAGAACAAAGTTTTATTTGGATTCCTACTTTTAAGTTTTAGTTTTAAAGATTTATTATTAATGAGCTAAGGCGTAAGCCGACAGTTGTGAGGTACTGACCAACGAAGAAAGGGACCGAATCTGGCACCAATAGCATCCCTTCCGGTTCCAGGTTCCCTTTACTAGAAAGGGGAGCCATCACCAGGGCTGATGATCCAACCACATACCAAGATGCCGTTATGATGATGGGCGTGATCCATATCCAATGTTGGCTAGAAGCAGTATCAGTTGAAGGTATGGAGCACCCCTTTAAGTTTCAGATCGAAATTGAGTTCCATATCCTGTTATGCATATCATCATAAAAGTACGAAATCGATTTTCTACAGACCTATTTTGTTCCCTCACATATCCAACAATCAAATTAGAGCCGAAAAGAAACAAAAAGGAGCAACTAATTTTCCAGAGGTTTCATCTAGGCAATGCTGGCTATAAGAAGAGATTCACATATGCACTGATGTGGATGATTAAAGGAAATATGTAACATGGTCCATTAGTCATTTGAATAGGTGGAGTCTTGAAAATGGAATGTTCTAAGCTTAGTTGCATGAAGCGGGAGCGGGGACGGGAGCAGGAGCGGGAGCATGGAAGCGCGAAAACCTGAAAGAGTCTGAGGTTGGGAGCGTTTAGGAAGCGTTTATATATATATATATATATATATTATTATTATGTCATATTTTTATTTTTTATTGGTGCCTCTTTTAGAAATAATAATTATAAATTTGGGGGTTAAATAGTAGTAGTATTTCAGTTATGTGGTGTTGCTTAAAATAAGTAACTTGACTTTCTACAAGGGATAGTATGTGGGTTTAAATTAAAAGGGAAAGTAAATTGACCTTCTACAAAGAAAAAACATTGACTGTATTCTTTTACCAGCTTTTGTAGACATTTTAACTTTGGAGAGAGAAGGTTAGTACTAAAATATAAAGCGTGTATGTTATATTATATATTTTGACTTGATTGAGGACATGCGCTCTGGTAAACATTGATTAAAGAACGTAGGATTTTAAAAAACAGCCTTGCACAAGCCAAGACAAAAAAGACACTCACTGACTGGCCCATGTGAAAGGAAAGAAAAGTAAAAAGAAACTGGGACCCACAGAGAAGAAAGAGAACGTCAGTAGAGAAGAAGAGAACATCAGTCGTCTTCTCTTTTACCCCAAGATGCTAGGGTTTTGCTCAGTCCACAGCGGCGATGAGGTAGGTGCAGCGGGTCTTTTTTTTCTCTTTTTCTTTTCTACCCCTCTTGTTCTTGGTATGTTGAATCTTCCTTCAAAGACTCGCGAATCAGTGGCCTGAGATTCGCGTTTCCCAAACAATTCTCTTTGAGAACCGCAGATTCGCAATTCTTGGTGAGATTCGCTGGGCAAAGTCATGATTCCTGCAACTAAGGTTCTAAGTGCTCCAAAGTAACATTAAAGAATACAGACATGAGTTTTAAGAACAGGCATACCAGGGAAGGTAGTGCTCATCAGTCAACCATCACTTTGAAAATTCTGTGCTTTTTTCTAAGCCAAAGGATTGTATGGTATTACGATATAAAAAGTTGTGCAACCATCCACCCACTAGGAAATAGTGTGGTGAAAGAGTAAGTCTAGCATTGCCAAGGTTATCAACAAATTGCTGAGCCACTTACATTTAGACTCCGTTTGTTTTGTGGATATAGAGAAGGAAGACAAGAAGGAAAACTTGTTCCCGTGTGTTTTCCTCTATGCTTAATAACACTAAAGCTTGTAAAGATATTCAAGATATAATCATAATAACAAAAAAAATAAAGGGAGGGAAGTGAGACATCTTTTTAATTTTTCTTTCTATATCTTCTTTTCCACACCATTTCTATTATTAACCAACCAAACAAAAGTGTTATCCTTTCCTATCCACTAAATTCATGAACCAAATAGAGCCTAAAGATACATTTGCAAGGGATTCTTGTTTCAGAACTGATGTAGCTTGGATTAGACCATCCAAAAGCTACAAGACTATGAATCCAAATAATGATTGGATCAAGACCAAAATACTCGAAAAATCAGATTTTGAGCAGATTACTGCTAGTTTCAGCAACTATGGCTCGACTACCACAAGCTACGGAGCCCAAATCCAAGCCCTAGAAAAAAGAACGATAGGAAACACTATCTGAAATATATTTCTCAAAATAACTGCCTCTCAAAAGAGGTATTACAGCCCTATTTATAGGAAAACTGAGGTTACTTCAGCATGAAGTACTTCGTCGCGAAGCAAAATTCCTAGGTGACCGACAAGTGGCTAACATTCAGCCACTATACAACAAGCTACTTACACACCTTCATGACAAGTAACTTACAAGCAATACTTCAAGACTAAGAAACCTAGATTCAAGGATCAAAATTTCGTTTCGATCTATTGTTTCGGTCTACCTAGAAACGGAAACATTTCGGAAACATTTCAGAAACATGTGGAAACAGTGGAAAATTTTGGAAACATTGAGAAACATGGGGAAACATAACTCCAAACTTAACTATATGCGTGTATAAAGCTAATAATTGATTAATTGAACATTTGAGAGGTCTATATATGTAGTGCTGCATTAAAAATGTGTAGTTCAAATTGAAAATACATGAGGATTAAGTCGCCAATCTACTGTCAAACACTTCATAGAATCCACAAAACACTTCATAGAATACAAAAGATACATATAAGTACATAGTAAGCTAATAAGCCATCTCTAAAATAAAATGATTGTGCATATGACACGTACACAACCACATGATTATCTCGATGGAAGCAAGTATGTTTCGTTGGAAGCAAATGAAACGATGCGGAATCATAGGTTTGTTTCGATGGAAACAATTATGTTTAGATGGAAACAAAAGAAACAAAGTCGTTTCGATGGAATCCATGGAATTTCGAGATTCCATGGCTGTTTCGTTTCCATGACCTAGGAAACGGAAACGTTTCGGCCGTTTCGATGGAAACAGAAGGAAATTTTGATCCTTGCCTAGATTATAATAATATTAGTATGTTCTAAACTAAATCTAATCTAGATGAAGAGACTAAAAGACTCCTAAAACATCGAAAAACCTAAAAAGTCATTTCCTATGTAAAGGAAATTTTCTTTTTTGGATTTTCCATGGACCGTAGTTTCCACCCAAAATACTTCTCAGTCTCAATCACATCAAGAACTTGCCATAAAAGCCCAAGTATATCAAGAACCAGCTCCCTAAAATGGATTGTGAAGACAATTTCAAGCTTTAAGAGGTCTTGTTGTGTGTACAAGGCAGAAGAGATTTTTAGAAGCCTAATTTTGTCCACTGTAGACACATCACTTCATTGCCCCACTACAGGCGCTTAAATGGTAACTTGGTAAGGTAAAACAAAAACAATATGTTCTTACTAATGATACATAAACTTTGAACGAAATTTCCACCGAACATTACAGGTCCTGCTGGAAGCTATCAACAGGAAAATTTGAATAACTACAACCTGGTAGACCTCCCTCCCCTTGTATCTGAACCAACACCTTCTAATCAGATTCTTCCAAATTCCGTTCCTTTCATAAAAGAATGTGAATCTAATCAAATTTTGACTTTACTCTATCTGTTTAGGCCGGAATGTTCTTAATTTTCTAAATACTGAATTAGTTGAACGCCAGATATATAGCAGTTGAAACTTGAAAGTGGTTATACAATGTGAAGAGTCTTATCAATTTTTACATTTGAACACTTCTATTCAGTTCCTAAAGAACCAGTTTGCAGGAAACTAAGTGCTATGAAATCTTTAGGTAAAAGTTTTGTAAACTCCTCTAAACTCTTCACACCCTTCAATAAGTGATGATAATAGATTATGTGGAAGAGGATAGCTTTTATATCAACACATTCAATCAAAATTTACCAAAACCCGTCGTCAAATCTTCAAAAAAATTCCCAAAGCACTTGAATTAGGAAAGATGTCTATTACTTGCAGTACTTTTTACATATCAAACACATAGGATGTACGATTCTTTGAAAATCCAACGCATAATTGATAGAAGAAATTCAAGAAGTATAATTACTGTATACCATAATAGTATAGTCCACCAATGAATTAAAAATGAAAAACTAAAACGAAATTTAATCCTATGAAACAAACATTAACAGATAGAGGAACTGGTTAGAGGGATTTTTATTTGTAAAACACATTACCATACAAGATTAAATGAAAGTAAAGGAATATCAAAGAGCAAGCAAAAAAACCTAACCTTTAGATTTCCTAGTTGATAGGTTTCTCATCACAATAGAAATGACTTAGGAAGTAAAGATGTGGATATGGTCACACAAATACGATACGGAGAGACGGAAAATTCTAAAATAATTTAAACAAAGATATGACGGAGACGGAAAAAAAAAATTAATCACAAACTCATATTCAAATATTTATAATCACGGGAGATAAAGAGATGGCATTATCTTAAAGTAAAACTATGATGCCTAATTACTTCTAGTTTCAATAGGTCCTAGTTACTTCGAATTTCGGAAGCCCTATTTTTCATTTCATGACTCCCAAGTATTCTCAATTTGTAAAAGCCCAATTATTCTTCCATAGACCTTAGTTTTTCATATCCCTTCATTTTGGAATATCAGAAGTGTCTTGAGGGATCGCTAAATTTCAATCTCCTTCATCTTGGATGATCAGAAGTGTCTTGAGGGATCACAAAGACACTCCTTAAAGGCCAGCATTAGCCATTCTAAAGCAACATTAAACATCTGTCATTTTTCCTTCTGCACATACAGCCTTGTGTATTTACATGATGCGACTTAAACAAACACACACACACACACACACATACATATATATATATATAAGAAACGTATCCACTATCTTTGAGTTTTTACCCATGCTTAAAAAACAAATACCTGATTTTCCAAAAACACTACTAGTTGACATAAGATGGCCAAACTGGAATCACACCAAGAAACTCAAGGATGTGAATGCGTTTGCAAAGAGAACATTAATAAGCATAAGTTAGAAAAAGAGTTAACAAGGAACATTCATGAAATAATCACATGTTTCTTACTCTTTTTTTTCTCTTCCATTACAAGCTTTTGGTAGTCAGCGTATTGTTCATGTTGGCTAGTCCTGCGACAAATGTGGAGCATATTTCAGAACCTAATTGATCTATTTGTGTACTGGTTCACCCAATGTTACCTGGAACGTGGTTCACCCCAGTGCGTGGTACGGGTTCGGGTGCGTGGTACGTCACTTAGCTCGGTTCGGGGTACGAGGGGGTAGTCTCAGTTGGTTCACTTGTTTGGTTCGTGGTTCGCTTCGGTTCGAACTTTTGGTTCGATTAGCACTTATGTAAATAATTATACACAGATATATAGTACTAAATCATTCTATGACTTCACATAATCAAATTTCAAACACAAAAAGTTTAGGAAAATAAGTTCAAATTAAGTCTCAAATGCAAATATCTTGGAAGCTCTTAAAGAAAAACCAGCAAGCAATGTAAAAGTAAGGATTTTATTAATCTTCTTCACAATTTCAATTTTATTTATCTTCTTCTCGTTTGGTTCGCGAATTTTAGGATCCGGATCCCCTAGGAACCATGATTTGGATCGCAAGATCCCGGATCGCGGTTCCATGGGGGGTACCAGGATCCCGGTAACCATGGGTTCACCATCCACTGGGAAATGCTTACCTGATTGAAGCCACCTCACTTCTGAAATCGTTGACTTGTCTACATAGTCTATTATTTTCATTTCTAAGATGCTCTATCAGTTCATCGGCAGCTGCAAAAACAAATTGAAAAAATCTGATATATTTATGAAGTACTTTTAAGTCAGACACTTGAAATACTGAGCTTATATATAAACTCCACAAAAAACAGTACAGATGGGGCAGAACATAAATTTTGTACAATTGCCAGAGAAGCATAAATATTAGCATACCATTGAGATGATTCAAAAATTTTGCTTCCTGTTCACGATCAAACTCCTCAACTTCCGACCATTTCTTGGTCTAGACTAGAAACAAGTAGATAATCAGATATTAGTGTATTGACAATGAAGCATTTAAACATAGGTAGCCCAAAAGGGTCTGTTTCTGTTGGAATTAAGAGATAGTCTCAGGAATTTATTTACATGATTATTGGTCATGTTGACCATAGTTAATTTCTATTCACTGTTTTTATTTAATTTTATTTTCTGATGATGCCGAAAATTGGTAAGAGAGATTGAGAGAGATACTGTCACACAATCAAGTGTATGTGGTTCGGCCCCGTTAATGAGGTGACCTACGTCCACAGGTGCGTCAGTGCGCTTCACTAGCAGATCACCGGCGGGCCTGGTGAGCCAACAATTGGGCGGCACTACCAGTAAGACCGGCCGGGTGTATGCATATGAAATTAATATAAACAGCTATTCTTTAGGTTAAGAATGCGATCCCCTTGATGGGGTGAATGGCCCTTTTTATAGGTGCAAGAGGTCACCCGTACAAGGCAACTGATTAGATAAGGAAGCCCTATCTAGTTACAATTTGATGAGCATAAATCATGGGATGTTTCCTAAATGGCTTAGGAAACTATTTACTCTTTCCATTAGTCTTCTGGCTGACTTAGGAAACTGCTGAGCGGCCTGGTTGTCAAACTGGATCTCGTGGAGAGCTGCTGCGCTGCATGCCCGGGCTGTGCGAGCATCCCGAGCGGTTACAATCGAAAGGCCTCGGGATTGGTGGGCCACGAGCTCCCTTTCCGGATAGTCTGGGTCCTTCTCTGCTGATGTGGCGGTTTGACTTTAGCAGCATATTTCTGGACGTATCAACTGCCCCCCATTTTTGAAGTTGATGTGATGTCCCATCAGATGAGTTTGAAAATTATGACTGCTTCCGAGGAACCGTCCGGTAAGAGGTCGGGACTCTACCCGGGGTGAAACCGGTCGTGGTGGTAAGCCGGGGTATGAACCGAGCGGTGGCCATGTGGGCCCGGGTCCTACCTCTACCACGTGTCAGCTTGTGACTGGCCTAGTCAGGATCAAACGATGCCAGCGTGGATGTAGTCGGGCCGTTTTCGTGGTAACCGAACCGTCTCGTCAGACATTTAATGTGCGCGCCTTTTGAGGCGACACTTCGCGTGCCCGAGGTGACAACTGTCAACCACTTTGAGCGGGAAAATGTATGAGCCGTTGAATCTGTTTTGATCTGAACCGTCCGTGGTTCCTATATAAGGGATACTTGTTCATTTCTTCAACTCTTTGCTGCAAAGACATATATTCCCGAGCAGTTTGAGAGCGAGCAAGATCCCGAGCAAGATTCCCGATCTCTTTTCTGCGCTAAACTTTGTTAGTCTTTCCTTTCCAGCTTCAGTTCTTCACTCTTTTCCTTCTCTTCTTTTCTGAGCGAGGTTGGACAGAGCGAACCCACTTAGGTTAGAACGGGAGTGGGATTTTTTCTTCCTTAGGTTATGTTCTTTCTTCAAGTCAGGAGGCACCTTAGGGCAGCTGAACCGAGCGGGAGTTTCCGGGGTAGTCTTGAGAGAGTGTCACCTTACGTTTAAGTACCATTCACTCTTTGCCTTTTAGGTTAGTGACCTTGCCCCCTCTGTATACCAGGCTCGGGGTTCCTAACCCATACTTGGGTCGTAATCTGCTTCCCTATCCTACCATAAGAGTACCTTAAATGGAACATTCCGGCTTCGATTCTGCTTCCCGGTCAGAGGTAAGATGTACCGATCGGAAAGTCCTGACACTAGCCTAGATCCACCTTCCACTTCCCCATCTGACCACCAGAGTGAAGGTAGGATCCCAATCCGTCTCTCCGACGATGAGTCGGACCAGGAAGCCCCTGTAGCTTCCGTTTCCCGGGGTTCAGGTGACGAGACACCAGGGGAACCCGACCCCGAGGTAGCCTTGTCCAGCGAGTTCATCCCGTCCACCTTGCGTACTGAAAATCTCGGGCGCATTAGGGATAGGTACTGCCTTCTTGACTACTGCTCCTTGGCGATGAGTGTCGGCAGGGCCCAAATCTACCAGCGGGGTTTCACTACCCTATATGAGGACATCCTCATGGCTGGGTTCCGCAACCCCCTCCATCTGGTTGCTCGGGACGTCCTGATATACATGGGGATTGCCCCAGGCCAGTTGGCCCCGAATGGTTGGAGATTCCTCATAGGGTCCATCTCCCTATGGCCCCAAGTTTTTGGATACGAACTCTCCGTCCAAGAGTTCCACTGGACACACTGACTGTTCCCGGTACATGGAGAGACCGGGTTCTTTTCTCTCGGGGCTCGCCAGGGGAGGAAGATCTTAGTCAACTGTCCGAGCAACAACAAAGGGTGAAAGAACAGGTTCTTCCAAGTGTCCACCCTCGGGCTCTGCGAACCGGCCCCCGGGATCCAGATGAGGACTTCCTGAGCGGGAAAGTTGAGGGGTAAGCCCGTTCGGTTTCACTTTTTTGCATTCTTCTTTGTTTTGCTCCAGTTTCTGAGACTAACCACTTTGCACTTTGCTTTGCAGCGGGATCAACCAGCCCTCCGAGCATTCCCGACATGTAACAGACCAGGATTAGGAGTTTTGCAGACCGGCCGGTTAACATCTGGAACGTGTTGACTCGGACCGGCGACTTCCGAGCTACTGACGACCCGGCTCAGCCCACTGAAGCTCCGGTATTCCCCCCCAAATTCTTCCTGGTAAGTGCTCGGACTCTGCCGTCTCCCGTGGTACTCCTTCCCCGTCTTCTTCATTGGTTGTTAACTGTTCAATTTTCTTCTTTTGAAGAGATGGCTCCGAAGAGAAACATGGAGCAATTGAGGGAGAGGCAGGCTGTTGCCGCTGCTGCTGCTGCTGCCGCCGCCCGGATGGCGGTGGCACAAGGGAAAATGCCCGCTGCCGAGGCCCCGGGTAGTGAGCGCCCTCTGAGGAGGCTCCGACACGGGGTAGCAAACCGTCCGAAACCCGTGGGGACCTCAACGCCCCACGTGGTGGTGGTTGAAGAGACCGCCCCCCAGGCGGGGGTGCCGGCCGTGGCACCGATGGCCGCTTCGGCAGCAATCAGGGAGCGGGTGAAACCTGGCCTGCTCCCCAGTCAAGTAGAGACGTGTGCAAACATGTCTCCCGAGATCTTCCAGAGCTGGCTGTACAGCCTCTCTCACATGGTGAGTTCTCCCGCCTCTGTTTCTTTTTCTTCACCTATTTTGTCAACAGAGCATGTTTACTGACCGAGAGGTTTTCACTTCTTGCAGGTCGGATGCAGGGCCGCCGGGGCTGAGTCCTTCCTACCTTCATTGGCCAAGAGGGCCGCTGCTGCTGAAGCCACTTTGTCTGAGGAGCGAGCGACCTCAGAGGCCAGAGAGACCACTCTGGCCGTGGAGAATAGGGATGGTAATGGGGCGGGTTTTCCAGGTTCCCCGCCCCGCCCCGCCCCTAATAGGTAGGGTATGGGGGGGCTTAATAGGGTTAGGGGCGGGTATGGGGGAGGTTTTCAAAACCCGAGTCGGGTTCAGGTTGGGGTCGGGGTAGGGTCAAAAAACCCGAACCCGCCCCGAATATACTTGTATTTATATTTTTACCCCTCAATAGTTATGTGTATTACCATTAAAAAAAAAAAACTGCACTATTGGGGAACTAATTGGGTAAGTCAAAAAAAAAAACTGCACTATTAGGAAAAAAAATGCATTAAAAAATTGCTTTTTCAATTTGTGTACCAAAAAACAAAAAAAAAAAAAATCATAATCGGGGCGGGGAGGGGTCGGGGACCCCGGGGGCGAGGCGGGGGCGGGGGGAGGGTTTACTAAAGCGGGGCGGGGGCGGGGTACGGGGGCCCCGTCCCATACCCGCCCCGTTGCCATCCCTAGGGGAGAAGGACAAGGTGAAGGGTTTGGCTTTGAGCCTTGGTGCTGCTTAGGCCGAGCTGGCTACAACCCTAGCCGACCTAGAGGCCGCTCGAGCCAGCGTAGCAGCGGCGGAGGCACGGGAGAAGGAGCTGGCAGAGGTGGTGGAGACAACTGGGGCCCGGGAGGAAGCTTTTGACGATGGCTTCTTCCAGGGCTACGAAGATCTGAAACGGCGGGTAGCCCGAGATCACCCCGAGTGGGACATCTCGTCCTACGAGGGCCTCAACTCGGACTACTGGGAAGTCGGTCCCGCTGAGAGGGAGGGCCCAGCTGCTGATGCTGGCCATGCTGAGGAGGCTGCCCCGGGCGGGGGCTCTGTACCGGGAGGAGGAGCTGACCCCGAAGAGGAGGCTGGGGAGACCGAAGACTTGGTCGAGGTGGACGACTAAGGTCCCCGACCTGTTTTCTTTTGTGTTGTAGTTTTTTCTTTTTTTTTTTTTTTTTTGAGGAGGCTACTATAATTGCCCCCCAGGCGATGTAAATAATTTTGTTTGCTAATTAATGAAAAGGTCCGTGAGGCCACTCTTCTTTCCATTAACTGTTTACATATTCTGCTTGTTTGTGATTGCGAGTATCCGCCCATTTTTAACCGACCTAAATCCCTGCCTTAGCAAATGGTTTAGGACCGTTACCAGTAGAACTGGTCTTACCGACCTGTTTTAAAGGTAATTGCCCGGTGTATCATAGGAACTTGTCCTGTTTACCGTCCGGGATGGCCCGGTGTATTATAGGAAAATCCTGTTTTACCGTCCGGGATGTTTATCTCTGATCACTGTAAGTACTTGGGAATGTTAGGATTCCAAGTCCTTTTAATGACCGGTATGATTTCCTGTTTTTGTCCAGACCCTGCCCCCCAAGCATTTTGCTAAGGCGGGTGTGCGGGAGTGAGTGGCCGTAAGAAACCGACCTGGAACATGGGTGGTTGCAGGGTACTTTGAAGCTTGTCATCAAAAGCCACCGAGGGGGTTTACCCCCATCGTCGGTTGTTCCTAGGCGAAGCTTGTGTGATTTCCTGTTTTAGTCTGGTATCCCCTGCCCCCCGAGCATCCTGCTAAGGCGGGCGTGTGGTAAGGACCGACCGTAAGAAACCGACCTGGAACATGGGTGATTGCAGGGTCCTTTGAAGCTTGTGCCACGGGGTTAGGCCCGAGGTCTTTCCTGCCTTGGTTTTGAGCCAAGGTCTTCTGCCTCGGGTGTCGGCCCGAGGTCTTTTTTGTTTTGTGCCTTGGTTTTGAGCCAAAGTCTTTTGACTCGGGGTTAGGCCCGTAGTCTTTAATGCCTCGAGTGTGATCCCGAGTTCTTTGGAGGAGCCTCAGGGTTAGGCCTGAGGTCTTTCAATATTGCACGGGACACTGATAGGAGTAATTTTGCAAAATAAAGTCTTTTACTGCATTCAAAAATTTATAATGATTGCTCGAATGGAGCTACAAAAATTTCCTAATCAGTGCTAAACTGCCCATGTCTCAGGGTTACTGATAGTACTTGCGGAGGTGTTGCACATTCCAAGGGTGAGACAGATCATGTCCGTCCAGGCTCTGAAACCAGTAAGTTCCCGGTCGGTTGACTCAGGTAACGGTATATGGACCTTCCCAGTTTGGCCCCAACTTCCCATGGCTCGGGATTCGGATAGACCGGTTCACTGCCTTAAGGACGAGGTCTCCTACTTGAAAATTGCGATGCTTCACCTTGCTGTTGTAATATCGTGAGACCCGCTGCTTATAGGCTGCCACCTTTAAATAGGCTCGGTTTCTTTTTTCCTCTACCAAGTCCACTTCTGTTCTGAGTGCGTCTTCGTTGTCTGGTACGCTGTAATTCGTCACCCGATAAGTAGGCAACCCAAGCTCTGTAGGGACCACCACCTCGAACCCGAAGGTTAAGGAGAACGGTGTCTTACTTGGTGCCTCTCGGGGCGTAGTTCGGTAGGCCCACATGAGGGTTAGCAGTTCTTCAGCCCACAGTCCTTTGGCGCTTTCAAGTCTTGTTTTGATCGACTGCAAGATCGTCCGGTTTGTCACCTCGGCTTAACCATTGGCTTGAGGGTGCTCGGGGGAGGAGCAGTGATTAAGTATCCCGTAGCCCGAGCAGAACTGCCTGAACATCGGGGTGTCGAATTGCCTACCGTTGTCGCTGACCAGAACCCGGGGAATGCCGAACCTACTGAGGATGTTCTTTTCCAGGAAGCTTTCCATTTTTCGCTCGGTTATTGTTGCCAAGGGCTCGGCCTCCGCCCACTTGGTAAAGTAGTCAACGGCGATGACTGCGAACTTGACCTGTCCTTTTCCCGTCGGTAGGGGTCCGACAATGTCGATACCCCACTGGGCAAAGGGCCAGGGGCTTTGGATTGGTGTCTGAAGCTCTCCCGGTCGGTTGATCATGGGAAGTATCTCTGACATTTGTCGCATCTTTTGACATACTCCTGAGAATCCCGGGCTATCGTCGGCCAGTAATATCCTTGAAGTAGGGCCTTCCTAGAGAGTGCCCGGCCTCCGATGTAATTCCCGCACACTCCTTCATGGATTTCATACAACACTGTTTGGACCTGTGCGGGATGGACGCAGCGGAGGTACGGTACAGAGAATCCCCTTTTACAGAGGATGCCATCCACAAGATGATATCGGGCCGGCCCGGTACCTGACCCGGCAGGCCTCCTCTTTCTCATTTGGTAACACGCCTGTTGTCAGGAATGCCACGATCGGATCCATCCAGCTTGTTCCTAAGGCGTCTGGTTCCACCTCCATGCATTCTGAGTGGATCACACTTGGCTAGGGTAGGTATTCTATCCGTATCCCGGGCAAGTCTGACTTAGAAGACGAAGCGAGGCGGGCTAACTGGTCGGCCTTGGTATTTTCCTCTCTGGGTATCTGTGTGATGGAAAGACCCTGAAGCTTCTTCGAAACCGCTCGGACAAGGGCTAGATAGGCTACCATGTTGTCTCCCCAGGTTTCGTACTCTTGGTTGACTTAATTGACCACGAGCTGAGAGTCGTTGTAACCTTAGACCTGTTGCGCACCCATGGAAGTGGCCAACTGCAATCCGACCAATAGGGCTTCATACTCAGCCTCGTTGTTGGAGGTACGGAACCCAAACCTTAGGGCATACTCGAACTGAATGCCGTCAGGAGTAGTCAGGATGATTCCTGCCCCACTGCCTTGCCGATTTGAGTAACCGTCCACATACAGCACCCAGGTGGGGATGTCAGCCTGCAACCCGGCCGGTAGGACCGGTGGGTCGGATTCTTCAGCCGGGTCTTCTGGATATGTGAACTCAACCAGAAAGTCTGCTACCGCTTGTCCTTTGATTGCCGTCCGGGGGCGGTAGGCCACTTCAAATTCTACTAGCTCCAAAGCCCACTTGACGAGCCTCCCGGACGTGTCGGGCCTGCTTAAGATCCTGCGCAGATGTTGGTCAGTAAGGACCACAATAACATGGGCCTGAAAGTACGGACGGAGTCTCAGGGCGGAGGTGATGAGGGCGAATGCAAGTTTTTCGATGCGGGAGTATCTGCTCTCCGCGCCTTGGAGCGCCCGGCTGGTATAGTACACTGGGAACTGTATCCCGTGCTCTTCCCTAACGAGTGTCGAGCTGACCGCTGAGGGTGATACTGCCAGGTATAGGAACAATTCTTCCCCCGGTACGGGTGTTGAGAGTAGAGGAGGAGATGCCAAGTACTTCTTAAGTTCCTGGAACGCCTCCTCACACTCCTGTGACCACTGAAATGCCTTACAGAGGATCTTGAAGAACGGCAGGCACCGGTCGTTAGCTCTGGAGACAAATCTGTTCAGTGCGGCAACCCGTCCGGCCAGACTCTGTACTTCTTTGGTCAACCTGGGCGATCGCATGTTGATGACGGCCTGGATTTTCTCGGGGTTTGCTTCAATTCCCCGCCTGCTGACCAGGTGCCCTAAGAACTTTCCGGATGAGACGCCAAATGTGCACTTGGCCGGGTTCAACCTCATCCCGAACTTCCTCAAAATGCTGAAGGCCCCGGCCAAATGTTCCAGATGGTCAGACTCGTCCCGGCTTTTGACGAACAGATCGTCAACGTACACCTCCATTGATTTCCCGATCAAGTCTTTGAACATGTGATTGACCAGGCGTTGATAAGTTGCCCCGGCGTTTTTTAGGCCGAAGGGCATAACTTTGTAACAGTAGGTCCCCTGATTCGTGATGAATGAGGTCTTTTCTTCGTCCCCGGGGTACATGCTGATCTGATTGTACCCGGAGTAGGCGCTCATGAATGAAAGGAACGAATGGCCGGCGATGGAATCCACAAGGAGATCTATCTGAGGCAGTGGATAGCAGTCCTTGGGGCAGGCTTTGTTCAGGTCGGTGAAGTCCACGTACATCCTCCACTTCCCGTTGCTTTTCTTGACAAGTACTACATTGGCTAGCCAGTCGGGATAGTGGACCTCTCGTATGGATTTGGCTTTGAGGAGCTTCTCGACCTCCTCACACACTGCTTTTTGTCTCTCAAGGGCCATGCCCCGTCTCTTCTGCTTAACCGGTCGGGAGTCTGGGTTGACGTTGAGCCGATGAGACATTACCCGGGGATCAATCCCGGGCATATCTTCATGGCACCAAGCGAACACATCTTGACTCTGTTGCAGGAATTGAATCAGCTTCTCCCTAAGGCGGGGCTCCAGCAGGGTGCCGATGCTGACCGTTCGGTCTTGGAGTTGTGGGTTCAACGCTACTTGTTCCAGTTCTTCGATTGGGCCCACTCTATCAATTTTGATCCCTCGAGTCCATCTCCTGGACGTTCAGTTTTTCTGTGATGACTTCCCGGCGGAGGGAACTCACGTAGCAACTCCGGGCGGTCGCCTAATCCCCACTTAGGCTCCCGGGTCCCTGAGGGGTCGGGAACTTGACTGTCAGGCTATGAGTAGAGACGACGGCCCTGGCTTTGTTGAGCGTAGGCCTCCCGAGAATGACATTGTAGGCAGATGGGTATCCATGATCACAAAGTTTGCCAGCAGGGAGGTCTGCTGAGGGTAAGTTCCCATAAGCACCGGGAGCTCCATTGTACCGAGTGGCTGGGTGCTGGATCCGTTAAATCCCACCAGGGGAGTAGCTACCGGACGGAGTCGATCCCTGGACATCCCGAGCTGATCGAACGCTGACACAAACATGATATCGGTCAAGCTGCCTGTGTCCACCAACACCCTTTTGACCACGTAATTAGCTATGGACAGCGTCACAACTAACGGGTCATCATGGGGGCAGTGGATGCCCTGCAAATCATCGGAGGTAAACGTCAGTATGTCAGTTGGCGGGGAGCCGGTGGATTGGACCTGCCAGACATCCGCCCGGGATGCCCGAGCATGCCTCTTCCTTGCTGACTGTGAGTCCCCGCCGCCCGACGTTCCTCCGGAGATCACGTTGATTTGACCAAGAGGTTGTATTTGACCGGGAGCTCGGGCTCCCTGCGCAGGCCACCCATCCGTCGTGACGTATTCTGCGAGATGACCCTGCTCGATCAATTTTTCTATAGCTATCTTCAACTTGAAGCAATCATCTGTGTCATGACTGTGGTCTCTATGGAAGCGGCAAAACTTATCCCGATTCCTTTTTCGGGCGGGGATTTTAGTTTTGCCGGTTGTTGAAGACTTGAAGTAACCTCTGCGCCTCGGCGGCGGCCATGACTTCGTGGATTGGGCGAGACAGGGGCGTGAACGCGATCTGGGGCGGATCCCGACCTCCTCTCTGCTGGTCTTGCCTGGGCTTTTTTGTCGAGCCCTTCTCTGAATCCTCACGCCTCCGCTTGGCTTTCGGTGACTCATCTCCCGCGAAGCCGGCACGTTTGGACTTCAGAAATTCTTCCGTGTCTGTATACTTTCCGACCCTCTCCGAGAGCTCCACCAGGGTTGTCGATCGGTCTCGGTGGAACGACGTAGCAACTTTGGTGTGCTAAACTCCCGAGCAGAAGGCCATGATGGCTGCGGTTTCGTTCAAATTGCGGATCTGGAGTCTCTGTTGATTGAAGCGGTCCACACTCCCTTAGGGATTCGCCCTTGCGCTGCTTGACCGTCAATAGTTGAGTGTCCGGTTGCGACCGGTCGAACACCCCTACAAACTGGCTAATGAAAAGCTTGCTCAGCGTCTTGAAGTCATCAACCGTTCGGGGCTTGAGGGCGTGGAACCACTGCACGGCTGGCCCCTTGAGTATGCTGGGAAAAGCCAGGCACAGTAATTCGTCGACCGTGGTGACCAACGCCATCTGGGCCCTGTAGGTGCGAATGTGATCCACTGGGCTCCCTATCCCGTCATAAGAACTGAGATGCGGTGGCTTAAACTTCCTCGGGATGGAGAATCCAATGACTCGAGCGGTATAGGGCGACTCGGTCTCCGTGTTGGTATGGTCAGGACGTTGCTTGCGGCTCAATTGCTCGATCTATTTCTGCAAGCCCTGGATTTGAGCATTCACGTCTTCCCGCTCGGTCTTCCTTTCAATGTCCGAGCGGTAAGTCGGATCAGACGTCGAGGCTTCTTCTTCGAAGTGTGTTGACCTCAGGGATAGAATCCGGCTCCGGCTCCGGCTCCGGGTAATCATATGCCTAAGATCTCCTCGGCTCCGGGTCGGAGGGTCTTTGGTTGATTCACGGGGCTTTGGCCCTGATCCCTACCCCCTGGTGGCGCGTCGCCTGTTGATGATGTCTCTGGCATCTTCCACCCGACGAGGATTGGTCCGAGCTCGCCGCCTGGTGCACCTGGGCGCTCTGCTACGGTCACCATCCCGGGCGTGTTCCCAATCCAACGGGGATACCAGCGCAGAGTGGGTATGGTTCCAGACTCTTCCAGGCTCCCGGTGGGGGGCACTCTTCCCGGTATGGTTCTCTGATTGAGGGCGCTTCTCCTGCAAGGCCAACAGCGCTTCGATTTGTTGATGGGTTTGCCGTTGGCCTTCCAGGAGTTGTGCGAGCGCCGCTGTCATCTGCTCGGAGGTCATAGAGGCGGCCTGTTGCTCGAGCTGCAGGTTCTCCTGACCGATTGGAGCAGTATTTTTCTTACCTGTCTTCGGTGGCATGTTAATCAGTCAATGAATTTGTTGGTGAAAAACTTTGTCTTTCTCACAGACGGCGCCAAACTGATGATGCCGAAAATTGGTAAGAGAGATTGAGAGAGATATTGTGACACAATCAAGTGTATGTGGTTCGGCCCCGTTAATGAGGTGACCTACGTCCACGGGTGCATCAGTGCGCTTCACTAGCAGATCACCGGCGGGCCTGGTGAGCCAACAATTGGGCGGCACTACTAGTAAGACCGGCCGGGTGTATGCGTATGAAAATAGTATAAACAGCTATTCTTTATGTTGAGAATGCAATCCCCTTGATGGGGTGAATCGCCCCTTTTATAGGTGCAAGAGGCCACCCGTACAAGGCAACTGATTGGATAAGGAAGCCATATCTAGTTACAATTTGATGAGCATAAATCATGGGAGGTTTTCTAAATGGCTTAGGAAACTATTTACTCTTTCCGTTAGTCTTCTGGCTGACTTAGGAAATTGCTGAGTGGCCGTCTAACTGGATCTCGTGGAGAGCTGCTGCGCTGCATGCCCGGGCTGTGCGAGCATCCTGAGCAGTTACAATCGAAAGGCCTCGGGATTGGTGGGCCACGAGCTCCCTTTCCGAATAGTCCGGGTCCTTCTCTGCTGATGTGGCGGGTTGACTTTAGCAGAATATTTCTGGATGTATCATTTTCTTTCCTTTCTTTCTCATCTTGTACCACTATATAATCTTGGGAGCGTAAATAATACATTTATCCTTTTCCCAAAATTCTATTTGGTATCAGAGCCTCCCCAATAGCTAACCCTAAAAACACCACCACCATCACCACACCCTACGTCGACCACCACCAGCCCAGCCAACCACCTCCCAGACTCCACCCTCACCCTTGCCGACCACCACCACCAAACCCTACCCAGGCCAAACCCCCTCCACTAGGTTTGGAGCAGCCTAGCCCTCAATCCTTCTCCTTCGCAGCCTGTTTGGTTGCAGCTCAGCCACCGTGGGCTATGTTGTGATGTATTAAGAGCCATCAACTCTCTTTTTCTGTTGTTGGGTGACCGAGTGTCCGGTTGCCCCCGTTTAATTCGCCGTTTTAATCCAGCAAATCGTGTTACTGTTTGCCGTGGTCCTCCGACCCTAAGTTTCGATACCTCTTCGTTATATTCTTCAGGATCTTTTTCTCTAGTATGAAAGGCGCACCCGAGGCACAGGCTAGCGCAAGGCATGAGCCTCGCCTAAGGCTAGGCGCAGCGCATTCAACTGGGCTCAATCGAGGCGAGCCTTTTTGGGCTTTTCGATGAGGCGCAGGAGGCGCACACCCCATGTAGTTGAGGCCCTAGCACAAATTTTAAACCCCAAATGAAATCCCAATCAGTTTTGCGTAGAAAAAAAAAAGGAAAGAAGAAGAGGAGTTGCGAACCAGTGCGAGCCCTAGGACTGCGAGTCTGCGACTTCAAATCTTCAGGTATTTTCTTTCTTTCTTCTTGCAAAGAGATCCAAGACATACTTTCTTTGAGAGATGAAGATTTCATGCTTAGACTTGGCAACTTCAACTCCTAGAAAGTACTTCAGTTCCCCTAGATCTTTAACTTCAAATTCCCTTGCCATGTACTCCTTTAAATGCTGCATTTCCTCCTGGTCATCACCTGTGAGGACAATGTCATCCACGTAGACAACGAGTGTAGTAATCTTACCTTGCAAAGAGTGCTTGATGAACAAGGTATGATCAGCTTATAATGACTTCCTGAGCCTACATACCTTACCTTCTGTTTCTGGGCCCTCAAATCCAAGAGGGATATCCATGTACACCTCTTCTTCCAAATTGCCATATAAGAATGCGTTCTTCAATCAAACTGGTGAAGTGGCCAATCACAGTTGGATGCAAGAGATAAAAGGATCCTGATAGAGTTCATCTTAGCAACTGAAGCAAAGGTCTCCTGATAGTCCACTCCATAGGTTTGCGTGGAACCCTTAGCAACCAGGTAGGCTTTAAACCTTTCGATTGTACCATCCGCTTTGTGCTTCACTGCATACACCCACTTGCACCCAAGGTTATTTAAGGCGCACTGGGCCGCAACAATCTCCTGGAGCCTAGGCGCACTCTGAGGCGCACGCCCGAGCGAAGCGAGGCGCAAAAATACATATATATTTTTTATATATAATATAGTAGCCTCACTACCCTTTTTTAACATATACTAGTATTTTCTATATGATTTTTTAAATTTTCTAGTATTTTATGCCTAGTGCTCCACCCAAAAATTAAGACATTAAGGCAAATTTTTATTTTATTTATTTAGTTTTTATTTTCTAGTATTTTTTTTTTAAGTTTTTTTAGTATTTTCTACCTAGTATATATATATATATTATAGATTATCTATTATATATTATATTGTCTCGCTACATATTATATATTATATTGTCTTATACTGTAGTCTTATATTATATATAATATGAGTAATGCCATGCTTTCAAAAAAAAAATCCCAAAAAGTGTTTCCCAACACATGTGACAATGGGACCCTCTTCATTAATGATAGGGTCACTTCAATATCAACCAATCAAAATCAACTGGGCCACATAATATTGGAAAACGTTTTTGGAAAAAAAAATTGGGAAGCATAGCATTACTCATATTATATTGCCCAGCTATTATATTGTCTTATATTGTCCACTACTATTATAGAGGTTATATATTATATTATATGGCAAGTGCATAACAGCTGGGCACTGGGCACTTCATTAAAACAAAGAAAAAAGTCCAAAAGAGGGGTTTTAAACCCCACCGACAGTGAAGAAAAGAAAGAAAAAAGACAATTACAATTAGACAGAGAAGAAGACAATGGGGACGAAGGAAAAGAGGAAAGAAGAAGAAGCCAGAAGAAGAAGGAGGAGAAGAAGGAGAAAGAAAGAAGAGAAGAAGAAGACGAGGGAGGAAGAAGAAGAAGAAGAAAGGAAAAAAAACGGCTAGTTAGGGCTGCGAAGAAGAAAGAAGAAGAGGAAGAAGAAGAAGAAAGAGAAAAAAAGAACATACCTGGGCTGCGACTGTTGGGCTCATATCTTCTTGCTCTCGTTTCTTCTTCTTTTTATTTTTTTTTTGGTAAACTGTTGGGATATAGCCTAGGCGATCGCCTCGTGCGCCTCGCGCCCAGCAAAAAACCCATAAAAAGGCGCGCCTCGCATGCGCCTGATTGAAGGGGCTACGCCTAACCTTAGGCGAGGCCCTAGTCCTGCGCCTCGCGCCTTTTACAACAGAGCTTGCACCCCACTGTTCTTTTGCCCATAGGTAACTTATTCAACTCCCAAGTGTCATTCTTATGGAGAGCTTTCATCTCTTCATCAATGGCATGTCTCCACATGGGATCACCAAGAGCATCCTGGACATGATTAGGAATAGACACAGAGGCAATATTTGAAAGAAATGAACGATAATTAGGAGACAAGTGAAAATAGGACACAAAGTTAGATATAGGGTGTTGAGTACAAGATCTAACACCCTTTCTAACAGCAATAGGAACATCAAGGTCCTCAGACTCTAAAGAAACAAAGTTATCAGTGTTACCTGGAGAATTATCAGAGACATCACCAGTTGGAGAAGTTGGCAATAGAGGAATAGGAGTATTGGTCTCTGCCTCTTTGTTTTTTCTCTTACTCCACGTACCTTTGGAGTACACTAACAACTCTTTCAGTTTAGGAGTTACTTGTTCTACCTCCCCTTGACATAACTCATTCTGCTTAGGAGTTACATATTCTTCCTCCACCTTGGGATTCTTTTTCATGGATCAAAATAGTAGTAGAAATTTCAGATCCCAGAACCTCTTCATGTCTCATCTCCCCCTGAAAAGGTATTCTGGGATTCTCAAAGAAGGGTACAGATTCTTGGAAAGTGACATCCACAAAGACATACCACTTCCGATTGCCAGGGTTATAACACTTGTATCCTTTTTTAGTAGGACAGTATCCTAGAAAAATACATTTAATGGCTCTAGGATCGAGTTTTCCCCAAGTAGGAGAGTGGTTGTGGAAAAAATACTCACAACCAAAGACACGAGGAGTGATAGACAAACTGGAAGAAGGATGAGATAGAAGATCAATAGGAGCCTTTTTATCGAGTACCCAGTAGGAAGACGATTTATAATGTAAGCCGCTGTTAAGACAGCGTCACTCCAGTATGGCTTAGAAGCATTGGCAGTGAACATCAAAGAACGGGCAACATCGAGCAAATGACGATTCTTACGTTCCGCAGCTCCATTTTGTTAGCGGAGTATCAGTGCAAGAGGTCTGATGTAAAATGCCCTTTGAGGTAAAAAAAAAATTCACCTAGACTCAAGTCAATGCACTTACCCCCTTGATCGGAACGTAAAATTTTTATACCTGTCCCAAATTGAGTTAAAACCATTGCATAGAAAGATTTGAAAATAGAAAACACTTCACTTTTTTCTTTCATCAAATAAAGCCATGTAGTGCGTGAATAATCATCAATAAAAATAACAAACCAACGATGACCTTTAAGAGAATTAATACGACAAGGACCCCACACATCAGAATGTACTAAGGAAAAAGGAGTTAAACTTTTATTAATGCTTGGAGCAAAAGATGTCCGATGGTGTTCACAAGGTTCACAAAAAAAAAAAAAAACCTCAGAAACAGGTTTATTGACTATAGAAGAAAACATATGCTTAAGTAAATTAAAAGATGGGTGTCCTAATCTCCTATCTAATAACCAAATTTCTTCAGACTTATTCTCAAAATCTGATGTGAGGAGCTCCTTTGCTTCCTACATCCAGAAGGTAAAAGTCATCCTTCTCTCTACCACTGCCAATCGTCCTCCTTGTGGTAATGTCCTGAAAGACACAATGAGAAGGGAAAAAGTTACACTGCAATTCAAATCACGAGTTATACGACTAATAGATAAAAGATTAGAAGTAAAACTGGGAACATGGAGGACTGATGACAGAGGCAATGAGAAAGTGGCATGAATGACACCCTTCCCTATAACAGAAGAAAGGTGTCATCTTCAATGCAAACTTTAGCTTGACCTGAATGAGTGGTATATACAGAAAACAAATCTGAAGAGCTAGACATATGATCTGAAGCACCTGAGTCAATAATCCAAGTAAAAGACAAATGGGATGAACATGCTCGGGCAGACGTGACCAAGTTACCTGTCTGTGCAAATGAAGAGGAAGCACTTGTAGGTGTAGATGTAGGCAGTGGCAGGAGAAGTACGGCGAGTCATCAAACTCCGGAGAGCCTCCTCCACCTCAGAGGCAGTGAGCATAGGTGGAGAAGCAGCAGAAAGAGACTTATCAGTTGGAGCTGGAGCTAGAAGATTGACTGCTATAGTATGATGAGCATGAGCATTGCGTCCATTAAACCTTCCTCCAAGACCCCTAGATGAGCCAGAACGACCCCCGCGACCCCCTTGGGGATACCCATGAAGCTTATAGCATGTCTCCTTGTTGTGAAGTTTGGTATTACAATAATCTCAAATCTGCTTAGATTTATCCGAAAAACCAGACTCACTAGCGGTGTTTGACCACAGTTCCCATCCTTCTGAGGAACAAAAGAGAGAGCAGATCTCCCTGTAGAAGTAGGTGGAAGCATAGCAGAATGTCTACTTTCCTCGTTCTAAACATAGGCAAAAGCCTCCTGAAGAGAAGGTAGTGGCTCCATTCCCAGAACCCGAGTGCGATCTGGATCCAAATCAAAAAACCTTCAGCGATCTCCGGAATCATAGAGTGGCAAAGCCAAGTCATGACAATGGAGTTCTCCATCCCCCACTTGTCATAAGCGGCATCCTCGGTTGTAGGTGCTTTAATTTTTCCGTTGATATACCCCATCTTCCCTCTGCCTTTGAGGGACATAATCACAGATCCGAACCATGCTAGGTAGTTTTGACCATTGAAAAGTGATGTAGTATGTTTAACGTTCGGGCTATCGGTGAATGCAACAATAACACGTTCATCCGAAAGCAACTGTGTATTCACAGTGAATTTGACTGGATTCGTCATCATGAATCAACACAAAGAAAAAATGATACCAACAATGAAAAACTGAATAAGGCAACGGATGCGTAGCACACAAACAGAACACAGAAGACCATAGAGGATGCCAGATCAATCACCGATCAATAAGCCATAGAAGGACCCAACAAAAAACGAGAAAGACAAGTTCAATCAAAACTGATTTGGTTCGAAATTATACAGAAGGGGAAAAAAAGGATAAAAAAGGATTTGTAAGCTGCGGTTGGACCTAGAGGGTCATAGATTGGGTCGCAGCTACAGGGAAGGGGCAAATGGGGTTTGCGAATGGGGTGGGGTAGGTGTTTGGTGGTATCGACTGGGTAGAGTAGGTCATGTGGAGTGCGACTGGGGTTTTGGGTTGATGGTGTGTTGTGGCGTGGTGATGGTGGACTGCGGTATGGCTGTGGGAGAGTGGTGTGTTGTCGATGCAGGGGTGGGGGGCTGTCGGAATGGTGGTGGCTGGGTCTGTCGGACTGGTGGTGGTGGGTGGCTGGCACAGGAGGGTAGGATTAGGGTTGGTGTGATGGCTCTAATACCATGTTAACAATGATTAACCAAAAGCTTAGGGTTGACAAATTAGTCACACCCTTATATATTATTCAAATAAGAAGGAATAAATAATTATAGTCTAGTCCTTTAACTCTAATAATATAAAATAAAAGTGATATATAACATTAATAAGTCCGCCATTATGGTGTTCTCTGACTCTGTCCTTCATAAGAGAACTAAGCATGTGGAGGTTGATATTCACTTTATTCGGGAGAAAGTTCAATCCGGGGTTATCACGATGCGCTTTGTTCCCTCATCTGACCAAAGTGCTGATATGTTTACCAAGTCTGTTGGTCCAAAGCTTCTACAGTCGTCTCTTGGCAAGTTGGGGCTCGTCAATGTCTTCGCTCCAGCTTGAGGGGGAGTGTTGTAATTAAGAGAGAGTCTCGGGATTTTATTTACGTAATTATTGGTCATGTTGACCATAGTTAATTTCTATTTACTGTTTTTTTTTTATTTTATTTCTTCCTTTCTTTATCATCCTTGTACCACTATATAATCTTGAGAGTGTAAATAATACATTTATCATTTTCCCAAAATTCTATTGTTTCATATCATACAACCAAAAATTATCTACCATTTTCACCACAAGACTTGATCTTCTAATAGTTTCTAACATCAAAAATTTTAAACAAGCCCAACGCAATGTAGGAAATAGTTTGAAAACTTAGAGAGAAATATATATATATATATATATAGAGAGAGAGAGAGAGATGAACCTTAAGTTTAGAGTATCTATCATAGAGTTTAGAGTAAAGGGCCTCCATCTGCAAGAGAAAATTAGCAACCACCCATTAAATTTCAATGGTAAATTCAATCAAGTACATTGAAATTGTGATACACCATTAATTGATACACACTGTACAATTTCATATGTGTGCGTATCTACAAATTTGTTAAAAGCGAAACTTATGGATAGCAAACTGAGTGGTGCAAAAAAAACCCTATCTTTTTTTTTTTTAATGCACATGGAGTCTGAACGGAAAATGAGACTGAAAAGAATTGAAAGAACAAAAGGCGAAAGAAACCCTAAAAATTCCCGAATCTGGACTTTTAGGGTTCGAGATTTACAATCTCAGAACAGAAGGAATCAAATTGTTAGTTGTAGAAGAAAATGAACGAACCTGTGAAATGTGGAACTGGACTGAGCAAGAAGAGGACGGGAATTTTGTATATTTTCACTCACATTGTGAGATTGAAGCTTTAAATGGAAAGATTGGAGGGCTGAGACTGATTGTTAGGTTAAATTCAATGGGCAAGATTAAAATGGTATGGTTTTTAAAACTTTCCCTCCCTTTTTTAACTGTCACTTCCGTCTGCCCCACACTGGAATGATAGAATCTCCATCTCTGATTCTCTATCATCTACGAGCTTGTTTGTCTTTTTGACCTTGATGGGTGGAAAGTAGTGTAACCATAGTTGGTCAAATCGGGATTCGTATCGTGAATGAATTGAATCAGGATTCACGAATCGTGAATCATAAGATTAGGTAACAAATTCAAAAAAAATAAAATTTACCAACGATTAAAGTATTAATGATATATATGTGTGATATATTTAAGAGTAATGCTCTGTTTCCCAAATTTGTATCCCAAATGCTCCACAAATACATGTTACAGCAGGCACACTTGACTTTGATTGGAGGATGTTAAAATGGTCCTACCATTATTGAAAGTGGTTTCACTACCACAAGTATTTGAGAAGCATTTGGGATACAGAATTTGGGAAGCATAGCATTACTCTTTAATATATTTTATAAACATGTTATATATGTTATAAACTCTTATAATATATTAAATTATATTAGGGTTGAGACTTGGGAGTATAAATAATATATATATTTTAAAAGTCACAAGAGGGGTTTTGGGAGTTGTGCTTAGCATCAGGCTCTGTTTTGGTGGTATATGTTATTTTATTGTATTTATATAATAATGATAATACTGGCAAGGACCACTTTATTTAGGGTTGGGACTTGGGAGTATATATAATATATAAATATTTATTATCAACAAAGTCACAAAAGGGTTTTGGTAGTTGTGCTTAACATCAGGCTCTGTTTTGGCGGTGTATGTGAATATATACTACATATTATATCTACAAAATATGATAACAGAGGCTGGGACGACTTTAATGCTAACAACCGAACCGAACAAAACCGAACCGAATTGTCCCAAACCGAACCGGACCGACCGAATGCCCACCCTAGTCCTCATAGCACACACATTTCTATATCTATAGCCTTAAGAAAAGCAGGAGCGCTGGCATTCTTTCTACTCATAATTTTTTATTTGTGCTTTGGGGTGCGTTTGATTGCAAGGTAACAATCGGTTTAACGTGATCAAGGCCTAAAAAAGATTCTAACCAAATCAATCCCTTGGTTTACACAATTCTTACATGTGTAACTTATCTTACTTATTCAATAGATATAGTTTGGGGTTATTGCCTATCTAAAATTGTGATTGCTTGACAATCTGACCATGGTAGTCTCAATCAGGAGGATTCAGACCTAGTTAAGAGAAATACAGTTAAAAATATTTGGTGACCTCCCTTGAGACAAGACAGGGAAAAAACACTTGAAATACGAATAATCTGAAATCTGAAAATTGGTGAACGAAATATGCATGTTAAATTCTCATCTCTACCAAAAAAATCATATTCAATTACAAATAAGCAATCATTTCTAGGTTTTCATCAGAAGCTCTACAATTCTTATCTCCGTCAAAAAGTTCAGACTCAATTACAAATGAGTAATCGTTTCTAGGGTTTCAACAGAAGCTCTACAATTCTTATCTCTACCAAAAAGTTCAGATTCAGTCTACAGGAAAAACCCTAGCTCAATATGTATATGTACATATACATATAAAATAAATAAATAAATAAGTCTAAATTTGATTCATGGGACAATGGAGGAATTTAGTAAATTCTGTTCACTTGTTTTGCTGTTTCAGCATTAGTTTTAGAAAGGTATTGTATGTAGGTTTAAAAAAAAAAAAAAAAACTGGAACATTAAAACCTAAGACCCATAACAAAAATTGGTGAGGGATTTCCAAAATTTGAAAAAAGAAATGGGGTCTAAGATGAGCCTTCTAACCATCTAATGGTTTTTAGCTAATTTGGGTTCAAGAGTGAAAATTTTACTCCAGCATTACGAAATATCAGACAAATCCAATTGAGAGGGAAAGTAGGTCAAATAAATGACCAGCAGTTTTACATTTGCAAATAAGTTCAAACAAAAATCAAGAACTCTTCATATATGTGTATATATATATACTCGAATTTCTTCATCAGCATAATGGAACTAGATAAATTAAACACAGAAAGTTGCCTCATATATCAACATTTTGAACTTCTATATTGCATATGAACTTCTATATCCAATTACACACAGAAAACTGCGACATATTACCTCAGAAACCCCGTGCGATGTGTGTGAGCTGCGACACAGAGAGAGGAGAATCGATGGGCGAGAGATGTTGAATTTCAACCCTAGCTTCTCATTTTTTAATCAAATCAAATTGAAACGAACAAATTCAAAACCCCAGCTCAATATTTCAAAATATGTACATGTATATGTTTACTAGTGAGGCAGCAAGTGATTTGCACGCGCCCGTACGAGTTTTTCTCTTCAAAATAAGCCACAGTAATTTAATTAGTGTAGTTTATTGTGCTTAAATCTTTACTCATTTATAGGAGCAATACTGTCACATTATTTGAGAAGTACTTTGGGATAAAAATTTGGGAAGTATAGCATTACTCTTTAATTAGTAGGCCAAAGATTTGTAAAATTGTAGGAAACCAGTGGCTCTTACATGCAAACATGAACCATAACCCTAGCACATAAGATTTGGGAAGCATAACATTACTCAAATTATATTCAGGGATAATTACACTTTACCCTCTGCGGTTTGACTCGATGACACTTTATCTCCTTGTGGCTGTTCCTGTGGAATATTTTGTAAATTATATTATTGCAATGCTCATAAAGGTAATAACCTATTAAAGAGTTTTTGTTGGGTGAGCATATGGGACCCATCACTTTCCATATTTTATTTATCCTCATTTTGTCCATTGGGTGAGAAAAATGATTCTTTTTGGGAAGCTTGAGTTATTTGAAAATCTTTTTTTACATTAGTCATTTTTTTTTTGAGGGATACATTAGTCATTTCAAAATTCAAGTTTTGGAAAATTAATGGGTCACAAGAGATGTGTCCCAAACCATTTGTAAATAAAATGCTTGTGAACACATATCAATGACTTTTTCAATCATCTCAATTGAACCTGATAGAAAAGTATTACAAGTCGAAGTTACTTGGGTAGAAAAGTCAGCAGATTCACATGGACGTTGTCACACCCAATATTTTTCCATTCTCAACAAAGTCCATTGTTTGGGAGAGGTTTTCTTCATTCTTAATTATCCACTTGACCAATTAGGTTATTGACATTCTTGTCCTCATGATAATGAGATGATGAGATGAGACGAGACAAAATAATAAATACTTTATTTGATTGGTTATTATTTGTTTCATCATGTACAAGCTACATAGGATTATTACTCCCTCTTTCTCTTTTTGAGAAAGAAATAAACAAAGGGAGAGTAACAATTGTCCGTGAGATAGATAGAGAACTCAGTTTTTAGGGGCACGTGTATTGCATGAGAGAGAGAAGGGGTATAATAGGACTCACACGGGGCCCATCAAAATCAAGGGCCAAGATGTGTTGAGTGTAGAATTGAGTATGAATATAGATGTGCGTGTAGCATTTTTGACACACCACTAATAATAATTATTCACTCAATTCCAAAATAAGTGTCCTTTTTTTATGTTACAAAATAAGTGTCCACTTTAAAAGTCAACTACAATTTTTGAAAACGCTACCTATAATACCTTATCAATAAAGACAAATATCATTTCTGAGAAAGTGGTAAAAGAAAAATGAGTAAGCAAGTCAATGTCACATCAATGGTAAATGGAAAAGTAAAGAAAAAAAATGGAGGATAAAAAAATAAACATAATACACATTTCTTAAAAAATGTGCAAATTGGTAGCGAACACTTATTTTGGAACAATGGAGTATAATTAAAAGAAATACAAAGAGGCTGAGTAGTCTTTCTCACACAAACACACGCACACATACACATACATACATATAGGGGCAAACTTGGAAATACAAAAACTTGGACCAGCTAGCTTGCAAGTTATTTGAAGTAAAAAATGACGGCCGATTTCAAACTAATTGCCATGTCTTATGGATGCAAGACCAAGCAAGCAGTCAACAAATGATCATGAAGCAAGCAATACATGAGAAGCAGCGAAAGCAAAATGGACAAGCAGGGGCAAAACTGGGAAATACGAAAAATTCGAGCAGCTAGCTTAAACGAGGTGCTCTGTTTTTATTATATAGTAGATGTATGTAGTTTTTTTGGGTAAATTACACAAACACCCCCTCAACTATTGCTCATTTTGACTAAGCCCCCTGAGCTATAAAAGTGACCAAACTGGCCCCCTAATCTATCCCACCTCAAAAACCAAGTAACACTGTTAACGGAATAAGCAAGATGACCATATTACCACTGGCGGAGGCACATTGGGACCAGGGGGGGCCCAGGCCCCCCTCAAATTTTGAGAATTAAAATTTTACCCTAAGTTTTTTTAGTATTTTACATTTAGGCCCCCCTCAATTATGTTTAGGCCCCCCCTCAAATTATGTTTAGGCCCTCAAAGGGGTTCAAGGCCCATTTTAGTGCTATCAACTACATATATATTGATATACAGGTATATACAACTCAAAGGAAATGCGCCTAAAATTTTAAAAATTACACTTTTAGTGTGATAATTTATGCATTTTAGAAATAGACCCCCTTAAAATTTTGAAAGACACTATACAATATTTACGTGTCACCGAATAGACTTATATTATAAGTATATCCCCAAAAAATCACAATTATAGATAAGTAGACCCTAAAAAAAATGTCAATTATGTATGAATAGACCCCAAAAAAAATATTTCGGGAGCCGTATAGCTCAGGCCCCCCCTGGCCAAAATTCCTGGCTCCGCCCCTGCATATTACCCATGTCAACTATGTAAGTCTATAATTGATAAAATAATCATTCTATCATGCGGAAAACTTATGGATCTTGAATCTAATACATCTTAAGATCTATCAAATACTAACATTAAATGCGTACCGTTGTTTGCCATGTCGATTGATAGAGACTGTGATTGGAAACCCCTTAATTAATCAAACCTTCATATGGCTTCTTCTTCTCTCTGTCTCTCCATATGCATAAAACAAAATATTGTGACTTGATGAAACGTTACTTTCAAAGGGGAAGTTTTATGCCTTCTATAGAGGAGAGAAGGGGACCAGTGAATGACTGCTTAGAGAGAAACCGTTTCATCGTGGTTTTCTATAATCTCTCTAAACTGATTATTTATAAAAATAAATATTCTTATTAATATTTGGGAAATTTTCCTATTATTTAACATCTTATAAAAGAGTCCAATCAATACAAAATTGTGCAAGAGGTTAGTGGGCCACAATTATTCTCACGTGAGATAACATTCTCCCACTTGGTCCACTAAGCCAATTATGATGCAAAATATGGCTTTAGTAAAATATGCAGGTTTATGTGAAAACTCTTAACTAAGTTGGACTTCATGCTAAAAGACTTCAACTTGAGATCGCGAATTCGATCAAGCGTAGCCAATAACCCAAATTAATAAGAAACTGTAATACTATGATTAGCTTAGACTATCAATATGAGTCATAGCAGTTGTACAACATTTATGTCATACTCCCTTCTATGTACCACGCCATTAATAACCTTTACTAACCTAGTCTATTATACCAAAATGCCCCTGTAATTTGTCTTGTTAAGACATTTCCTGTTTATCAAATAACCAAACATAATATGTGCACACATAATTGAAAACAGGAAACAGACAGAAACAAACTATCATTGCGCAAAAGCGTCAAGTACACAACAACTAAAAAAATCATCACTATACATATCAAGGATTACTCAAAAGACCCATCCTAATAACATGTTCCTTACATGTCTTTGGAGGTAATCCTTTAGTCAATGGATCAGCAACCATAAGAGTAGCACTTAAATTCTCAATTGACACTTGTTGTTTCTGGTTTTCTCTAACAACCAAGTACTTAAGTTCCATGTGTTTGGAACCACTAGAGTACTTCCCATTCTTGGAGAAGAAAACTGCTGCGGTATTGTCACAATAAAGTTTCAGCGGCCTGGCAATAGAGTCAACAACACCAAGTCCTGAAATAAAATTCCGCAACCACAGGACATGACTCGTGGCCTCAAAGCATGCCACAAACTCGGCCTCCATCGTGGATGAAGCAATAATAGACTGCTTCACACTTTTCCACGAGATTGCTCCACCAGCTAGCAGAAACACAAAGCCTGATGTGGACTTTCTGCTATCTAAGCAACCAGCAAAATCCAAGTCTGAGTACCCGATCACTTCTAACTGATCTGATCTCCTATATGTGAGCATATAATCCTTTGTCCCTTGAAGATATCGCATAACCTTCTTCGCTGCTTTCCAGTGTTCAATTCCTGGGTTACTTTGATATCTACCTAGCATTCCAACTGCAAAACTAATATCTGGTCTGGTACAAGTCTGAGCATACATTAAGCTCCCCACAGCTGATGCATATGGAACTTTCTTCATTTGATCCTTTTCTAAGTTATTCCTAAGGCACTGACTTTCATTTAACTTATCACCTTTCACGATTGGTGCATCACTGACTGAACATGACTGCATATTAAATCTTTCCAAGACTCGATTGATATACCTTTTTTGAGACAGTCCTAGCAATCCTTGAGATCGATCCCTAAAGATCTCTATGCCAATGACATAGGATGCCTCACCCATATCAACCATTTTAAAGTTCTTGGCGAGATACTCCTTAGTTTGGTGCAACAAACCAAGATCACTACTGGCTAGCAAAATGTCATCCACGTACAAAACTAAAAGGACAAACTTGCTCCCACTGACCTTTAGATACATACACTGATCAACAGTGTTTTCCTTAAATCCAAAAGTAGTAATGGTATCATTAAACCTTATATACCATTGTCTGGAAGCTTGTTTAAGACCGTAAATGGATTTCTTTAATTTGCAAGCCAAATGTTCTTTCCCTTCCTTTGTGAACCCTTCAGGCTGCTCCATGTAGATATCCTCATCCAAATTTCCATTCAAAAAAGCGGTTTTCACATCCATTTGATGTAACTCTAAGTCACAATGAGCTACAAGTGCCATGAAATTCTTAGTGAGTCCTTCTTAGATACGGGAGAGAAGGTCTCTCTCTATAATCAATGCCTTCTTTCTGAGTGAAACCTTTAGCCACAAGTCTGGCCTTATATCATTCGATATTGCCTTTAGCATCGCGCTTGGTCTTGAAGACCATTTACAGCCGACTTTCTTACAATTATTAGGCAATTTGACGAGATCCCAAACACCATTCTGGTCCATCGATTTCAACTCTTCATTCATAGCATTGATCCATTTACAAGAATTATCACTTTCTATGGCTTGTGAAAATGAAACCGGATCCTTGTTAATCCCAATATCAAAATTAGATTCTTGTAGATACACCACATAATCTTTTGAAATGGCCGGTCTCCTTTCCCTCTGAGATCTTCTTAGAATTGCCGGTTGTGGTAGTTCTACATTATTTTCAATGGCAATATCCTCATGAAGTGGTGAATCATTTCTATTATGTTGTTTGTTTGCCTCAACTGGTTGAATAGGCTGAGGAATAACAATTTCTCGAGGAGGAAAAGGTGGTGGGATATCTACTCTTATTTCCTCGACATTTACTTTTCTTGATTCATCACTCCCACTAATTTCGCCATTCTCTAAGAATCTGGCATTACCGGTTTCCATTATCCTCGTACTACGGTTAGGATAATAGAATTTGTACCCTTTGGACTTATCTGGATAACCAGTGAAATATCCAGATATTGTTCTTGAATCTAACTTTTTCTCATATGGATTGAAGATCCTTGCTTCTGCTGGACAGCCCCAAACATATAAATGTCTCAAACTAGGCTTCCGACTAGTCCACAACTCAAAAGGAGTTGTTGGGACCGCCTTACTAGGAACCCTGTTCAAGATATACATTGCAGTCTTTAATGCTTCACCCCACAATGAATCAGGTACAGTTGAAAAACTCATCATACTCCTAACCATATCCAAAAGAGTACGATTACTCCTTTCAGCAACTCCATTCTGCTGTGGTGTACCTTGCATTGTGTATTGAGCACAAATGCCATGCTTTTCAAGAAATTTGGCAAATGGGCCAGGATTTTGGCCTGTCTCATCATATCTACCATAGAACTCACCACCTCTACCAGACCTCACTATTTTAACCTTTCTATCTAACTCTCTCTCGACCTCAATACTGAATACCTCAAGGATGTCAACGGCCTGAGACTTTTCATGAATTAGATATACATAACCATAGCGAGAAAGATCATCTATAAAGGTGATAAAGTACCGCTCTCCAGCAAAACATGGAATGGAGAGTGGTCCACAAATATCAGTATGAACTATCTCAAGAAGTTTAGTACTTCTTGTGGCACCTTTCTTAGTGTGTTTGGTTTGCTTTCCCTTAATGCAATCCACACACACTTCAAAATCAGTGAAGTCTAGGTTATCTAAAATCCTAGTCTTCACCAATCTCTCAATTATATCCCTAGAGATATGCCCCAGTCTCCTATGCCACAAGATTGAAGACTTTTCATTAGTTAGGCCACGTTTTGAACCAACATTCGAATGCAGGGCCATTAAAGATTGTGCAAACTCATGATTCAAAGAAATTTTATATAAATCATCACATAAAATACCAGAACCAACCATAACAGAGTTAAACATCAAACTGAGTTTTGCACAACCAAATAAAATAGAGTATCCAGCAACATCTAATCTAGATAAAAAAAAACTAAATTCCTAGAAATTGAAGGTACATATAAAGTGTCCATAAGATCCATCTGATGACCCATCTCTAAGAGTAGGCGGTAGGTTCCAACAACTACCACTTCCGCTTTGAGACGGTTCCCCGTATAGACGAATCTTTCACTGTCCTTCGGTTTCCGGGTGGTAAGGAATCCCTGCATTGAATTTGTTATGTGAGTCGTGGCCCCAGAGTCAATCCACCAAGTATTAGAAGGAACTTCAGCAAGATTTGATTCATAACATACAAAAGAAAGATTTGTACCTCTCCTTTCGAACCAAGCTCTACGCTTGCTGCAGTCTTTCTTCACATGTCCTTTCTTGCCACAGAAGTAACATTTGACAGTGAACTTTCCACAGCCCTGGCTACTTTTCCCAGGTCCATCTCTTTTCTTTGGTGGAAATATCTTTCCTTTTACAAACTTTCCTTTCTTTTTAGCTCCTTGAGTAACAACCAGCACAGAGTGGAATCCTTCTTGTCTCAGTCTCACTTCCTCTTGAATGCATATACCAGTCAGCTCATTCAAATTCCACTTGTCTTTGTGAGTGTTATAGTGAATTTTGAATGGGCCGAACTGAGGAGGGAGTGAGTTGAGAATAAACTGCACCAAGAAGCATTCATCCACTTGCATTCCTAGTGCTCGGAGTTTTGCAGCTTTGTCAGTCATATAGAGGATATGTTCCTGAACTCCTCTCTTACCATCATATTTGACAGTAGTTAACTCTGCCATAAGTGTGCTTGCAAGTGACTTATCTACTGATTTAAAACGTTCTTTGACAGCAATTAACAGTTCCAATGAGCTATTAGTTTGAGGGAGGGAGGTCTTGATGTTATTAGCCATGGTCATCCTCATAAACATAAGACTAAGTCTGTTTGATCTCTCCCAGGCTTTCAAAGTATCAATATGTTCTGCAGTACTATCAGCAGTAACTTTCTCAGGTTTTTCAACCAAAAGTGCCATGTCGAGATCTAACACACCTAGTGTGAATTGGACTTGTTCATACCATTCTGAGAAGTTTGACCCATTGAGAGTCGGAATGCTAGATGCGTGAGAGTACAACGAAGTAGGAATAGTCACTGAAATAAAATAGGACAATGCTCACGTTAAGGCCTTGAGTCTATCCATAATATAGAATTATAAATTCTAAACAGATGAACTATTGATATCACATCGGTTCCACCTTTGGGTGAAAACCATAGCATATCTAGTGTCCACTCTATAGGTGCTAAATGTTATCACCTATATAGGTCTAATGTAATTTATGTCATCTACTAGTTAGTTATGTTACCTTTGGGTATCCAATTCTACACTACTAAATGACACAAATTACATTACCCTATCCAGTTCATAGTTAGTTGAAAGTGACTCTCCTTTGGGCTAGTCCCAATCTCCTAACTATGACTGCCAATGAGAATATTATTGCTTTTATGTCACCGTTAATGACTAATCTTTAATGTAGTTTAATATTCATAAGGCTCGCTAACCTAGGTCACTTTGGCGACTACCAAGTTAATAAACCCTATAAATATAAAACTAACCAACAATATTCTCTAACCCTTTTATTAGAGTTATTATTTAATTGTTAAAGTGGCCATTTAATATTTCAATCACATTTTAATAATAATAATATCTACTATTCTTTTATGTGATTGAATTTTCAGTTCGATGACAACAATTAGCAGAAACACTCTTAACTTAGTAAGAACTAAATAGGGAAAAAATCTTTAACAAACTACCATTATGCAGTAAAGTAGCAAAATGGAATTTGATATGTTAGGGATGTAATGCCTAGAGCAGTTCTCAAGAAATTTTATTCAAATTGAAATTATTTAATATCAACATCTAAATTATCACAGCCACTTGATATTGCTTCAGTTCAAAACAAAAATAATATGCATTATATATTGTGTGCTTATCTATATGCTTATTCATGTAAGACAAAAAATTCTCACATGCCTACAATATGGATCTAAGAGTTAACAGGTCAATGAATTATCACATACAAGAGGTGTTCACAGAAAAGAATATGGAAGATTCATGTGCACGATTTTCCAAATAAATGCCATATAATATCTATTATAGACTTAACTCTTATAACATCATATCAATGTCAGAAATTGTCTCCTCCTATGAACAACTTCCACAAATCATAGAGACAGAGTGATTTTATAATATATATATACATGCATCGTATATACATATATATATACACGATCATATGATCAGATCTTATACAGTCAGATCGTTTGGGTTGTACGGTTACACATAGGTTACAATTAATAATCGAAAATTTAATACGCTCAAGTTTCAATCCAAGATGTATTGATTCAAAACACTTGCTCGGATACCAACTGTAAGTATATAATTGATAAAATAATCATACTATCATGCGGAAAACTTATGGATCTTGAATCTAATACATCTTAAGATCTATCAAATACTAACATTAAATGCGTACCGTTGTTTGCCATGTCGATTGATAGAGACTGTGATTGGAAACCCCTTAATTAATCAAACCTTCATATGGCTTCTTCTTCTCTCTGTCTCTCCATATCCATAAAACAAGATATTGTGCCTTGATGAAACGTTACTTTCAAAGGGGAAGTTTTATGCCTTCTATAGAGGAGAGAAGGGGACCAGTGAATAACTGCTTAGAGAGAAACCGTTTCATCATGGGTTTCTATAATCTCTCTAAATTGATTATTTATAAAAATACTATTCTTATTAATATTTGGAAAATTTTGCTAAAATCTTATAAAAGAGTCCAATCAATACAAAATTGTGCAAGAGGTTAGTGGTCCACAATTATTCTCACGTAAGATAACAAACTACACTAATCCCAACAGCTCCTATTCTCTCTCCAGCTGTCCCCAACTCGTCTTCCATCTTGGCTACCTATCTCCCATCGATGTCGATAGTATTATCATCGCTGATACCTTCGTCGCCACTATCATCATCTTTGCCGCCCATCTTAGGCTGCACATAGCCAATTTTTACCTTTCGTTGTTGAAACCCACCACCAGTGGCGGTAATATGCCCTCCACCACAACAAACCCACTCCTGATCCGATGCAGCTATTACAAAACCAGACCAGCAACTAGATTTATTGAAGAAAAAAATGTGAGAAAAGAGAGTTTATTGGGGGGTTTTCAATGTCCCTAAAGGATCAAACCAATGAGTGTGTGTATATGTGTGTTTGTGTGTGTGTGTGTGAGAGAGAGACAGAGAGAGAGAGAGAGAGAGAGAGAGAGAGAGATTGGAGAAAACGTTGACAGTCCAGTGGAATGGCAACAAATGGTAGATCAAATGGTGCTATAATTTAATCGTACAACTCTTGGATCTGATCATTGTATCTTCCTAGGTATCATCTTCTTTGTTGTATTTTATCAAATGAATCTGGTTTGTGTTCCTTATATAAATTTCCTTCATATAATTCAAAATCAAATTATAATCATAGATTTATAAACGACATATATATACATATATGTGCATATATCAACACTTATGTACACGAGTAACATACGAAGGACACAAAAAACTGAAATTGGAAATTCATACCTTAATCTATGAGTTTAATTTCCTTTAATTGTTGTTTTTTAAAGGAGAATTCGTTTCTTAGGAGATGTAATGGGATGGGTATGCCCCCAAAATTTATTTTTCTTCTGGAAGAATTGGGATTTCAAAATTCATACCAGTATTCTCTAAAAATGCTACTTTTTTCCCCTGAAAATACTACTTCAGTACTTCTCTTTTATTACAGAGAGGAACCGTGTGAAGGGGAGAGAAATACCTAGTAGAAAGATGGGAGAGAAGGAGATGAAGTCAGAGTGGATATCACTCTCACATATTATATATTAATTAAGGATAATACCAATTATGGGGGGGCACTTTTGTCATAGCACATGTATTTTGGATCATGTGAACAAAAATCCGTTACTTTCCTCACGGTAGATTGACAGAATGGGTCTAAGTGTCAAGTAGTTAAACTCGGAGGGGTCGATTTGTCGGGTAAAAAAATTCAAGGTAGTGAGTTAAAATGGGTCATAGTTGAGGGAGTGTTTGTGTAATTTATCCTTTTGTTTTTGGATAAATTATGTAAACACCCCCTCTACTATCACTGGTTTTCACTTATACCCCCTGATCTTTTTTTTTTAACAAACTGACCCCCTCATGTATACTAGTTTGACACTAACACCCCCTCCGTTTCTTTAGCCCTCAAAATCTTCACTTTTTTTTGTTACGTGAGACCACACTTTTTTATATGACCGTTTTGCCCCTATGGCCCTAATTTGTTAATCTTGAATGGGAATTGAATTGGTTTCGAGATTTTGCCCATTTGTTCTTTTTAGCCATTTTTCTCTTTCTATACATACAATACATGAATATAATTATGGCCATAGCAAGAACTATTGATGCTAATGATGAGAATAAGACCAAAATTTTGATTTTTAATTTGGCTTTTTGGTTTTTTTGTGGTGGGTTTATTAAATGAGAGTTTGGGGGCTGTTTGGATTTGAAAAAATTGAAAGCATGAATGAAAGCAGAGTTTCCAAAATTTTGGATTAAAGTTGGCATGCTTGTGAAATTGTTGAATGAGATGTTCAAGAACTTGAGACCAGAAAGTAAAGGAAAATTACCATTTGAAACATCTAAATGGCTCAACGAGTGAAGATTTGAAATGGGTTTTGAATTTCTTGAATTTCTTGAGGCATATCTGAACTGGGTTCGAACCCAATGGCCCCTGAACTTAGTTCAAATCTATTCGCCTTCTTCTCTTCTTCTTCTTCTTCTTCTTCTTCTTCTTCTTCTTCTCTCTTTAGATTTTGTAGATCTAGATTTCTTAGATCTCTGTTGTTCCTCCTCAAGTCCACCTTTTTCATGTGTATATACGTGTGTATTATATACATATAAGTCTACCAATATGTGTATGTTTGTAAATATTTTCTGGTGTTGTGTGCGTCGGGCATGCCAGAGTCCGAGTGGACTCAAAAGGCGTTGTGATAACCCAATCTAACTTCTAATTTGGGCGACTTGTCAAAATACTCATTTTAACAAAAATGTGGGTTTTTACTCTACTCTTATACAAGTAAGTAATTACAAATAACAAAAAAAAAAAAAAAGCAAATCAAACTGAGATTCAGAATACCTCAACAGTCATCATCATCTTCATTGATTGAATAAGCAGTGATTACAAACGTTCAAAGAACAATAACAAACACTCGTAGAGAGAATTCACAAATCACTCAAGAACAAAAGCAATATTGTTATGAGGATAAACTAAAGTATGTTAGCGCAGAAGTGGCGTGTGTGTTAGCCCCCCTATCACGTTGCCCCCTCTGCTCTATTTATAGACTTGAGTACATAACTGTTCATATTAGTGGGATTAGTAGGGTTAGTGGGGTTAGTGGCCCCTGATTTCTAGGTGTGGACAAGTTACTGCTCCCACTATGTCCCATAAATAACTTCCACGATCTATTTGATGATCCTACCAATGTCGCGTTCCTCTTTCATGTAACTGCTACCTCTCTAGCTCAGCATCTCCTAGAACGCACGTTCTCGTCTCTGCTTATCTGCCTAACAGCCTTATGAGCAAGTGCTAGATGACCGATAGCACCCCTCTCTTAGTCGCTTGATCCTTGTTGGTTAACGGATCTCGGTCTTATTCTCCGTAAGAATTCTACTAAGTGACCATCGGTCTCGCTTGACCGATATCTTCTTAACTATAGATTATTTACCAATTATTGCCCAAGCCCGGTCTTACATTTCCTTTTATACCTCTTTCAGCCCCAACTCTTTAGGACCTTCATTGGTTGGTCAACGGTCTTGTTTGACCGATGTCACGCCTGCTTTGTAATTCTTGCTTGTTAAGGCCGAGGTGTTTCTTTGAGAATTACATATCATCCTTTCCTCGGTCTTGACACTAATATTCACATATGAGATGTACCACCCTTACATGAAGCTAATTTCCTCCGTCATCGGTCTTATCACCTGTTCATCTACTTAATCCCGTGATGAAGTCATTAAGCCAAGTGATTGTCATGTGCTTTGGAAATCCCAAATTAGGGTGTAAACAGTGTATATATAAATATGTGTGTGTGCTTATGTATGAATGTGTATGTCCGTATATATGTGTGTGTATATATTGCATATGCCACCCAGATCTGATTTGTTTGATTTCTTCTTCTTCATAATTTTTTTTTTATTTTTTATTGTGAAACTTTTAATTTATGTAGAATGGAATAGCAAATAAAAAAAACTGAGGTCAATTAGGTAACTTCACAAATTCTGTCACAACTGTTAGTTAGAATGGCCCCTCAAATACATGAGGGGGTTAATTTGTTCAAAAAAAAAAAAGATCAGGGGGTATAAGTGAAAACCGGTGATAGTAGAGTGGGTGTTTACATAATTTACCCCCTTTTTTGCTGAGAATATATGGGGAGCAAATTTGCTCACGAAGCTTGCTCACGGCTTGTTCACGGTTGTGACAAGTGTCCATTTTTTATTTACAAAGCTAGAGAGAGAGTTAAGGGGAGATGTTAGGCTGTGGTGCTCACACACCCACACACTACAAATCATGAAATATTGAAGAAAAAAAATATTAATATTATCTGTCTATAAATAGATAATTATGTATTAGACAAAAATTTTATCTGTCTATAAATAAATCAATTATCTGTAGATAATCTGTCTACAAATAGATAAATTATCTACAGATAATTTATCTGCTTGTAGAATTTATTTGTAAATAATTTATCTGTTAGAAAGATAATATTATCTGTCTATATACAGATAAATTATTTGTTAGATAACATTTCTATTAGATAAATTATCTATTTATAGACAGATAATAATATTATTATTTTTTTAATATTTCATGATCTGTATGTGTGTGGGTGTGTGAGCACCACACCCTAACATCTCCCCTTAACTCACTCTCCAGCTTTTTAAAGGAAAAATGGACACTTGTCACAGCCGTGAGCAGGCCGTGAGCAAGCTCCCTGAACAAATTTGCTTCCGATTATATGTATGTATCTATATCGAACAAATCTGTATATACATATACAGATTTGAATCTTTATATGTATATGTATACTAGGGACAACATTTCAGTGCAGTAAAAACAGTCCAGTTGGTGCTGTTCTCCTCACAATTGAACAATAAAACTGCTTTTGCAAAAGTAGTTTTTAAAAAACTACCCAGTTTTACTGTTCACATGCGATGGGAATAGCACCAACTGGACAGTTTTAACTGCACTGAAGTATAGTCCATATACTAAGGTCCCGGCTAGGGGTGGCAATCATGTCATGTTGGGTCATAATCGTGTCCTTTCTAAACATGTCAAAAACCTATCAAAAACCTAAACCCATACCCGTCTAATGCAATTCACGTGTCACCCATTTAACCCACCAACCCGTGTAATGAACAAGCTGTTTTCTCGTAACCTTTTTTTTTTTTTTTTGCTTGTATAAAATGACCTATTTAATAGATTGACTTCATGTAATAAAAAACTAAATAGGAAGAGTGGTCAACGTGAATTGCATCGGAAGTTTTTCCTAAAGTGTTTCATCGGAAGAGTGGTCAACGGGGAAAACTTGTTGCCACAAGTCTTGCTGTAAAACATAGAACAATAATTCAAGATTTTAGTACATATTATGTTGGGATTGTGGAGCCTAATTCCATCGGAAGTGTTTCATAAAGTGTTTCTAATCAAAGGCCGAAGAATATAGGCGGAGTATTGCCGCCCGAGTGGGCAAAGGGCGACTTGGGATCGAGATAGCTGGTGAATACTCTGGAATCTCGTCTGCCAAGTGATCCACCAGAGCGGGCGCCGCCCGGGCGGGATTCATGAGCAGCCGCAGATTCTCTAGTTTCCTAGTTTAGGAAAGCTATTTTGATCAGGAAATTGTTTAATCATTCCTATCCGGTTTAGGAAGTGATTGATTGTTTCCTATTTGAATTAGAAAACTGTATATGGTTAGAAAACTCTATAGGCTATATATATATATATATCCATGTTATTCATTGTATTTGTGGGTACGTGAGCCACCAATTGGGATGTGCATCACCGTATTAACCACGTGAGATCATGTTGAGAGCCCCTCTTGTAACTCTAGAGTATAATGGGATACTGCAAGGTGTAGACATATGCATTGTTTGGGCCGAACCACGTAGAAATTTGGTGTTCTTTGTGTGCTTGATTTATTTTCTTGCTGTTTCTTCTGCTTGTTCACACATCACACGATCCTGGAGGGGATTTGATTGTTCCGCAAGTAATCAAAGTCCTAATACACAAAGAGTAAAAAGTGGACTAACAAAAAGAAAAGCCTACCAAATTCCTAAAAATGATTCCAAAAGAAGATTAACCACAAGAACTACAATAAGAAATTCCAAAATAACATTCAGCTTCATTTTTCCTCATTATTGACCCATATGCATGTAGTAAACTCAAGTGAACCTTTTAACTGCTATATATTGTTGAATAATATACATGGTGTCCTAACAATGCCCCAAGAAACTTTCCAAATGAACTATACAAGTACAGTTATGGCTATGCTTCCCAAATTTGAATCCCAAATTGGCTTTCCAAAAGGCTTAACAGTTTTACCACATGCAATGATAGTAATCGGTTGACAAAGAATTTGGGATTCAAATTTTGAAAAGCATATATTTACTCTAACCATATATACTATTATAATAGTTAACCTACAAAAAAGGTGTTCAATAAGAGAAACATGCAAGAGAAATTCCTTAATCACAACTGAATGAGGAACTTGAAAATAAAAGTGAAATATATGAAGGTTTGAAAAGTTTGCATACCTTTAGTCCAGTGGAATTTGATCAGGATAAGTAGCAGAGAACCTGGGAAGAAGATTATTTAAACTTGTCCAGCAGCAATTTAAAAATATAGATATATATATATATATGTGAGCAAATTAAACAAAGAAGTTGATAGTGTATTTCAAGAATTAAAAGGAGCAAGGGCTTTTAGTTTCAGGGACATTGACCTCTATAATAACTCTTTCCTTTCCTCCAACAACTTCAAGTATATATATATATATATGTACACACATATTTTTGTATATGTATATACATGGATGTCCAGATGCATGTTGCATATACATCCATAAACCACAATGTATAGAATGTGTAAAAATTCTTCATGGGAAGTTGTGGGTTGGGGAAGAGAGTGGAGCAGAACCCAAGGGGTTGTGTTGCGACTCTCTCACGACTCTCCAAGTCCAATTATTTTTTTGAAAACAAAAAGAAGGGATGCCATGTAGATTAAATGTTTTAAGGAGAAAATGACACATAGGTTGAATGAGTCAGCAAGGTTGATTGGCTGGGGGATATGCACCTGCATATGCTATACACATATTCTCATATATATATATATATATCATATGTGCATATATATATATATGCTATACACATAATATCTACTATCTACCATTAAATTTACCGTAGGGATCCATAAGATGGCAATCCCAAATCTCTCTGATACATATGATGTATGTTCAACCATCTCCTCTATTCAATGTTCATAAGCTTTTATTCAAACCCACCAAATTGCTTAAAATGCAAAATTGATAAGAAATAAATAAACAGAGTTTCTATATTAACTTTAATAATTTTCCAAAGTGCAAAAAACATGATTAAATATATGATGAATCATGATTTCATAATTCATATTAATACAACACAAAAAAGGTACAAAACTAAATTGGTGTTGTAAATGAAATAGCATTTCACTTTCTTGAGAGCAACCATTCAACGTAGAGAAATTTAAAGTTTGGTTGTTAGATAGGGGATACACTAGAGTAAAATTAAGCTATCATTCATAAACAACATTTTATGACAAAATATTTCCTACCAAGCAGATTTCGCCAACTAAATGAAGACATAGAAAATCGAAGTCGATGAGTCATCAATGTTTGACAAATTGCCTCAAAAAAATAACCCAAAAACAAAACAACTAAGAATCTCAATAATGGGTATAGGGCACAAGATGTTCTAAATTGCATAGAGCATAGGCAAGTAATGTGAAGGTTATTCCTGGTAATTTTTGGTGTTGATGTTTAACCTAAGCGTGGGACTGATAACGCTTGTGTTCTCACCATTGATCTTTCGCACCATTGTGGTCTTCCTCGAGTACTAAACGCTTGTGAGCAATAACAATTAACATATACCCAATAGATGTATCTATAAAATAGAATCATATTAGACTCAGTCTCATCAATCACTTGAGCTCTTATGATGCAATAATGATGTAATTCCTAAATTTGAATCATAAATGGTTCCTAAATGTTTTTTGGTTAGCAAATTTGGTTACCACGTACGTAGAATAACTTCCAATGAAACTTTAGTAGTCTCCATTGTAATTTAAAATTGGTAGAGCTATCAAAGCATTTAGGAATCAAATTCATGTTCAAATATGGGAACCATCCCATTACTCCATATGATTCTATCGTTAACCAATGACTATTTACTTGGATCAAGACAAGAACATATAGTTTTTTTGGGTGGGTGCTAAGCAAGATGGATTTTATTAATCCAAGACAAAGCCACGGCCATAACATCCAATAGCAATATCCAGCAACCATGCACATAAAGCCCAAGCTTACACATATCAAAGATACACAGCCATGGCTTGGTTTAGACAAAAGATCAAACACCTTAACCACACAAAAAAAGGTGCAGTTGTGTCACACCAGTCCCGGGAAAATCATATTGTTTTAAATTGCATAAGTGAATTCTTGAAATTATTAATGTTAGTTAATATTTGAGGTGGAATTGATGTGGGTCAATGGTTAGGTGTCAATTGAGGACATGGTAATTCGAGAATTACGAGTTATTGATTTGACTAAATGACATTTATATGATTTAAATGTTATTTGATTTTATCGGGTATATGTGAATAGTGATATTACATGTGTAGCGTAATTGCTGACAGTTTTAATCATGTTTAGGATCAGTTTGATGGTTCTGACGATAACCAATGAGATACATTGCATAAAAGGTAGGTTTTATAGAGATTCCAGATAAATTAGTTTTTGGATTCTTATTTTGAACCCAAATAGAACTTAGACGGAAACTTTTATAATTTTTAGTTTTCACTCGTGAAATAATAAAGTGGACATTTAAGACATTTTGGGAGATAATTGAAAGTTTTGAGAACTCGTAGGGAGGTAAACATAAATTCTGGAAATATTGCCTATAAATAGTAAGGATGAGTTTTCATTATTTTACAAAAGTTTCTAAAATATCTTAGAGAGAGAGAGAGAAAAATGAGATTTTAGTGGCTACTTCACGACGCCGATCGACGACTGTTCGTCCATCAGTTTTTCTCCAGATTTCATATTTGAGCTTCTCGAGGTAAGAGCTTCGCTTTGATATGTAGTAACTCGTATTTTCATGTTTAAATCGACAATTTAGACTTCGTGTGCAATTTTAGCGAAAATTGGCCACAGGGGTATTTTGGTCAATTTTCTAATTTTGTAAGTCATGAACTGTAAATATAATTTTTGGAAAAAATTGCGTAAGGTTAAATGATTCGCTATTCGTATTGGAAGTTAAGAGTTTTCGATATCTATTTAGAAGATATCTCAATTTTAGTCATTTTGAGAAAATATCCGTTTTTGTATTCATACAACCTTTTCTGTATCTATTCGACTTTTTAATTATATTAGTTAATAATATAATTACATGAATAATAGTTATAATGAAAGATAATAATTACCTAACTAGATTTCCACTATAATTAATATTATTTCAGAACCCGTAATTATACCTGTGATTCCCCAAACCATGCTTATACCCTAAGCCAACCCCCAAACAACCCCTGTGAGGTGTCCTATGAGGTGTCTTGTGTGCTTAAGTGCTTGTGAGGTGTCTTGTGTGCTTGAGTACTTGTGAGGTGTCTTGTAAGGTGTTGTGTATAATATATATACATATTGGTGGCCTTCCCCATTTTCCTATAAAAAACCCCTCCCATTAGTTGTTGAAAAGGAAGGGAAAAATAATAATAGAGAGTTAGCCGAGAGAGTGAAAGAGAAAGAAAATAAAAGAAAGGAAAGGAAGAAATCCCAAACCACACCGCAACCCCGAACCTACGAGGAGCAGAAGGAGAGAAAGGAGAAGAAAAAGAGGAGAGAGAGACCACCCACGACCACCCTGAGCTCGCCGGTGTCACAGTCTTTACCGGTGAGTGCCTATACTCACTTAGTAGCGTAGATATGTATGTTTATATATGTTTTGGCATGAAAGAATTAACGGACCCCGAACGTACGGGAAAGGTCCAGTTCAATTCTGGAATATTACTACTCTCAATCGACCGAACTTAGTTCAATCGATCGAACTTAATAGAATGTTAATTATTTAGTTGTTTTATATCTAATGAACTATTAACCTATTTATTATCATATGTTGATGTTGGAGAACTGTATGGGAATAATACATACGTGGAATAATAGACTTAATGCTTTGAAAAGTGGAACCCTTTGGTTACTGTTGATATAATAATGAGATTGAAAAGCCAATGTGCATAGTAGTGGGTCTGTCGACCACAATGGTCGATACTATTTATGATTGGTACATGTAAATACGGTCACGAAGATCGTATGATACAGGACAGTGTGGCCAGTAGTATGTGTTAGGGAGTATTGGCTGTAATGTAATGGGCGTATTGGCCGTAATGTAATGAGCGTATTGGCTGGGCGTATTGGCCGTAATGTATCGAGTGTATTGGCTGGGCGTATTGGCCGTAATGTAATGGGCGTATTAGCCGTAATGTAATGAGCGTATTGGCTGGGCGTATTGGCCGTAATGTAATGGGCGTATTGGCCGTAATGGCCATAATGTAATGAACGTATTGGCTGGGCGTATAGGCTGTAATGTATCGAGCGTATTGGCTGGGCGTATTGGCCGTAATGTATTGGGTGTATTGGTCGTAATGTATCGAGCATATTGGCTGTAATGTATCGGGCGTGTTGGCCGTAAAGTATTGGGCGTGTTGGCCAGGATGTATCAGGGGAGTGTTGACCAAAGTATATCGGGGCGTTTGGCTAGATTATATACGACTATGTGTCTGGTTTGATAGACCGTAGGTATGGGACTACGTGTCTAATTAATATGGACCCAAGAGTCTATGTTATCTATTGGGAGATTGGGATGATGTCCGTTGTTAGATATTAAGTTAGTGCATACATGCATGCGAACGATGGGATGATCCTTTTTAATGATGCTGTTTATATATGCTGCCATCTATAGATACTTTGTTAATATTTGCATTCACTCGGCTTTCGTAGCTGACGGCGTTTATGCCGCTGGATATTCGACGTTCAACTGGCCAGGGTTATGAGTATTCGGGAGATGCATACATGGATAGGGGCTACAAGCTAGGAGGGAGCCTACGATGATGGAGGCTATGCTAGAGATGACTACTACGCAAGCTGAAGACTTGGGGATTGCTGTTGATAGTTTATGCTTATGTTTTTAGAGACCGTTGTTATAGTTAAGTTTGTAATCGGCATATGTTGCCGTAATGCTTTATTTATTTTTTCTGCAAACACTTTAGTTTTGTAATAGTTAGTATTGAACTCTGATTATATATATCTAGCTTAGAACTTTCCAATGCGTGGTTTGAATCATTACTCTAATGGTTTGACTTTGGTTATGGACAATATGGTGACTTTCAACTGTTATGGCCTACGGGTCCAAAAAGGAATTTATTTTCTCTATTTTTACTACTGTAGGGCGTGACATGATACCTCTTAGGCCTCGTTTGGCAAACTTTTTCGGAAATTCTAATTTCTAGAAATTTGAGATAAACCAGGTAAAACTCATAGGAATCACGTATAAACTGAGATCCGACGTTTATTCGGGCCTCTAGTTTATCCTTCAAAGTTAGGAAGAAATCGCAGGAGGTATGAATTCTAGATCTATGAATTATATGGAATTTACATGTTTTAAATATTGACCTTGATATTGTGGATCCGGGCAAAATTAATGTATTAATTAGGCTCGTTAATTATGCATGCAAATATATTAGAAAAGCATGTATAACTGTTTATGTGAGCATGCTATATGTGTCTACTTGGGTCAAAGGGGAGTTAGGTGCAATTTCATCCGGGGGTAAGCTCCTCGAAGTTTGAGGATTGTAACATTGATTGTATGGTGTCTGGTATAGAGGAAGGCCCAACCAGGACACAGTACCTGGTATAGAGGAAGGCCCAACCAGTGTACGGGGTGCGTGGAAGAGGTGTGCCTTCTACGGCATCGGTTTCATTTACCGGATGAATGCGTACCACTCACCCTAGCGACTATTTTGATGCATTTTTAGATGTTTTAAGCATGAATTGTCATATAAGCATACATTTACAATTGTACACTTAGCATATAGCTGAGCAGTGGAGATTTATTCCATTGCAGATGATAAGAAGTTAGGGAAGAAGAAGCGCGAGGAGTGAGGCCAATGGGACGACGGGAGCACTCTTGTAGATGTTTTTGTTTATTTTCTGAATATTGTAATTCATACAATGTTTAGTTGGAATCTTAGGAAAGATTCATGGTATTATAATCTGTAATAACACCCTTGTACATTATGGTTTGAATCGTTGGAATATAGTTGTGTTTATGTTGGTAGTGGATTGGAGAATCATGGTTCGAGTTGCTGCAATATTGTGCAGTTTTGAGGAAGATCAGTCGACTGGGTCTCCGACACAGTCGACTAGACCCCTGTTATAAATGAAAAACCTTTTAATTTTCAAAGGCTTCAGTAGACTGAAGGATAGGAACCAGTCGAATGATTTCTACACGAAAACATGACATTCTGCTAGAATGGGTTCAGTCAACTGGACATATGTTAGTCTACTGAATAAGTGGGTCCCCAGTCGACTGAGTCCCCGACTCAGTCAATTGGACCAGGCTGTTAAACTTTTCTTTCTTTATGTTTCTGACCTCCAATAGACCAGAGCCTCGCCACATCGACTGGACCTCTGTGTTCCAAATGGATTCTTTTTGCAAGTGTTTTAGCTGAACAAAACTTTTTGTAACCTTGATTTTAATGAATTGTATTTATGTTTTCCGTTGCTACTTACGTTAAGAGGAATTGTATGAGCCTTGGTGGCGTGCCACGTGTCCTATTTCCACGTGTAGCGGGATGGATCATGACATTTAGTGGTATGAAAGTTATACGTAACAAAACTTGGGAACGTTCGACATCGAGTGGAGTATTGAGTGATTTGGCGTATATTCTAGATTGCATCCATACATTATAGAGATATTTGATGCATATATATGTTGCTGTGCATACATGATTTTGAGTTATTGTCATCCATGCATAGTGTTTATGCATAGCGATAAACAGGATTGTAATCATGAGTGACGGTGACCGAGACTTATCGTCGCATACCCGATGTATGAATGAAATGACATAAATGATTGGAAATATGGGGGATATGATACGGAATATAACGGAGCGATTGCCTCCAACACGTCCATTTGAGACAACACCGATAGCTATGGTACATACACTTGAGATTGGGGGGGGGGGGGGGGGGGGGAAAGACCGGTGTCTGAATAATTTGCTAAAAAGAAGCCGACGGAATTTCATGGAACAGCTGACACGACGCTAGCAGAGCATTGGGTTATGGACATGGAGAGGATTTTTTGATCTATCCCGATGTCCGATAGGGAGAAGATATATAGAGAATGCAAGTGATGTACTGAAGGGTGAAGCCCATAATTGGTGGGTAAATGTTCTGGACCAAGGGGCATCAATTACTTGGGAAGGATTCAAAGTAGAGTTCAATCGCTGATTCTTTTCACGAGCCGTTCACAATACGAAAAAGAGAGAGTTTGATAACCTTAAGCAAGGAGACATGACTGTAACCGAATATACTTCTAAGTACAACGCATTAAAAAGATTTGGAAAGGGTTCAGTGCCTGAGAAGGAGGATAGAGCAAGGAAGTTCAAAGAATGTTTAAGGGAGAATATCCGCTTGAGGGTAGAAACCTATGAGCATTCAACTGTGGCAGCAGTGCAACAAACGGTGCTTATAGCCGAAAGTGGGATGAAGAGATCCAAGAAAAATCAGTACGGCTTAACAAGGGAAGAGGAACCACTAGGGTAACGACCGGAGCTATGGTGGATCTTTCAAGAGGCTGTTTGCACGAGGCTCTGGTTCCAGTTTCAGTGATGCTAGGAGGACACCAAGTAACATACCGTTGTGCTCACTTTGTAATCGACTACACACAGGCCAATGTTTTATGACTAACTTTCAGAATAAAGCTCAAGGGATGAACAATACAAGTTTTATACCAACTTCACAAATCAAATGCTTTGATTGTGGTACCGTTGGACACTGAGCGAAGGATTGCATGAGGAATCATTCTTAACAAGGAGCTAGTTCTATGGTTTCCGGTGGTTCGAAGCCTAGATAGGCCAACAACAGGGGACAGAGGATAGAACAACATCAGGGAAGGATATTTCAGATAAATCCAAGAGATATAACTGCTTCGGAGACAGTGGTCTCAGGTATGGTGCCTATATGTTCATATTTAGCACGCATACTTGTTGACTCAGGATCTATGCATTCATTTGTATTATATAATTTCGTTGAACATTTGAATGTTAGATCGGCACCGTTAGGATATGAATTATCCATTGCTGTACCTCTTAGTAAGCCGATAATTACGTCCACGATATACAAGAACTGTGAGATCAAACTAGACGAGAGTTGATGACTGTAGACCTTATACTGATTATTGTGAACCATTTTGATGTGATATTAGGAATGGATTGCTTGTCTCTTAACCAAGCCACAATAGACTGTGATCAGAAGGAAGTCAATTTTCGATCACTGGCACACGGAAGTTTTTATTTTCAAGGGAATGGGTTACACTGCGCCGTATTTGATTTCGGCTATCCGAGCGGGTAAGTTGTTAAAGAAGGGATGTCATGGTTTTCTATGCTTAGTAATTGACACTATGGCAATCGAATTGAAAGTAGAAGATATTTTGATAGTACGAGAGTATCCGGATGTATTCTCAGATGACTTACCAGATGTTCTTATAAAGAAGGAGGTTGAGTTTACCATTGAGATAGTGCCAGACTCACGACCTATATTGAAAGCACCGTATCGAATGGCACCCGTGGAGTTGAAAGAATTGAAAATCCAACTACAAGAACTACTTGACAAGTGTTTTATTTGACCTAGTATATCGCTGTGGGGAGGTCTAATGCTGTTTGTAAAGAGGAAAGATGGTTCAACGAGAATGTGTGTGGACTATCGGGAGCTAAACAAGTTGACAATCAAGAATAAGTATCTGTTGCCGAGAATTGACGATCTATTTGATCAACTTCATAGGACATAAGTATTTTCCAAGATAGATTTGAGATTGAGCTATCATCAGTTGAAAATAAAAGCCGAAGATGTTGAGAAGACAGCTTTCAGAACGTGCTACGGACACTACGAATTCCTAGTCATACCATTTGGCGTTACTAATGCACCAACTGTGTTCATGGACCTTATGAATCTGGTCTTCAAAGACTATTTGGATGTCTTTGTGATCGTATTCATCGATGGCATTCTTATCTATTCATCAGGTGAGATAGAGCACGAGAAACATTTGAAACTTATACTTCAAAGATTGCGAGAGAAGCAACTATTCGGAAAAATTTAAGAAATATGAATTCTAGCTACCTAGAATTACTTTTCTTGGCCATGTGATTGACAAGCATGGAGTTTCAGTTGATCGTTGCAAGGTAGAAGCTGTATCTAATTAGCAAAGACCGACGTCAGTGTCAGAAATTCAAAATTTCTTAGGATTAGCTGGATACTACCGCTATTTTATTAAGAACTTTTCAAAGATTTCGCTACCTATGATAAAATTAATGAGTAAGGTATTGCATTTGAATGGAGTTCAGAATGTGAAGACAGGTTTCAAGAGTTGAAGACACGTTTGACGAGAGCACCTATCTTGACAATTGTAGGGTTTGTGCTCTCGAACCATTACTTTATGTATGAGACATTGACATTTTAATATATGGATATCAGCTTTACATCTCATTGTGTATGTTTCTTTTATGAGTTGATTGTTTAATCCTTAAAGTATCATAGTAGGTAATTCGTGTGTGTATGAGATACATACAAGTGAGATACAAATTACTATTCTTTGATACTTAGAACTTGTTACAGTGGATGATGAGATTGGATATCTTATCAGGTTTACACTGTAGCATGATTAACTACCATTGGATGGAGTGGTTAATCTCAATCACTAGAGTGTAACTCTTAGTTAGTATACTAGTGCTTATAGTGCATTGACGGACCTGAGCTTTCCTATTGACACTCAAGACTGTCAAACAGTTGATAGAAACTCATAACTTGTATAAGGTACGTGTTCTCAATCTTGAGACAATTATGGACACAGATTGTGGATATGGTTGCTTTGATTTACCAATCAGTGAGGTCTATAGAAGATCAACACCTGTGTATCTTGGATATGTCATGTTCATATGGTTGTGAACATTTATTGTCACGATATAATCTACCCTCTGATTCAGAGTAAGCATTCCCTTGAGAATGTCACCAAGTTGATTACTAAGAACTACAGTCTTGTTGATAAGTAGTTATCAACATGTTTGGTAATTATGAGAGGAGAATGGGACTCAAGGAATACAAGAAGTAATCATGATTCAGGTTGACAGTGACCGTTTATTCGACTACCTGAATATGATTGCGAATGCTGAAGGTAGAGGGACATTAGTACAACATAAAAGTCTAGTTATCGCTTCGGATATATTCTTTTGCATTGGAGTTCAGTTATTGTTTTATCGTAGAGTATACGTTAACTGACCAGTTGGTTAGTTTGCTGATCAAAGAGTTTGGTCATGGGAATTAACAACTGGTCTGAGCCAATAATAAAGAGCCTAGAATGTCCCACTCTTAGCTCCGCTAGGATGTTTGGAAAGGCACAAGAGGTTCTTGTCAAGACGGGCTCGATAGATCGATCGAGTTTTTATCGATTGAAGTCTAGGCAGGTTCGAGCGATCGAAAGGTGTTCGATCGATCGAAGGTTCGATCGATCGAAGCCACTTCAAACCTTCGATCGGTCGAAGGTCAATGTCGATTTTGGAAATCTATAAATAGGGCAGCTGCGTACAGGGTTTAATAATCGTCGTTTTTCCTATACGAAAGTTGCAGACACTGTTTAGGATTTTTCCAAGCCTTCTTATCCTCCCCGTTGGAGTACCCACCAACTCTAGCCTCTCCAGCATAGGAGTCATAAGGGTGAAGACAACCTGGTGGAAGCTGCTACACTATCAAGAAGGTTGAAGATTGCATAATTGGGTTCAAAACACAAAGGTATAACTCTTGTCCCCTCTTATGCGCATCTATAGAATTACCGAGTAGTAGATCCTAGGCTACCAATAAGTTTTTGAAGCTTAACCTTTCCGCTGCGCGTTTAAAAACAATTTTAAACCTGCATTTTCCATCAATTGGTATTATAGCCACGCTTGTTTGGATTTATAGATGCGTTTTGGAACACTAGTTTTGATTTGCATGACGATTTTAGAACTGTTTTTGAAACTATATCGTCACAGATCTATTTCTGCAGTGTTATCGCAGCAGAATACAAATCTGTGATTGCATTAGATACAAGATGGGTTCGATCGATCGATGCGTGTTCTATCGATTGAGCCTGTCTGATCTCAATCGTCGAACTAGTTTCAATCGATCGAGAGCGATTCTCTATCCAAGTGTTCAGTTTACAGTTTTTAAAGTTTTTAAAAAATATACTTTAATTTTTTAATTATTCTGGAAAAAAAATTCAAACCTTTTTGTGAAACTGAAAGTTCAATCGATTGAACTATGTTCAATCGATCTAAGGTTCGATCGATCGAACCTTTTTCGATCGACCGAAGTGTGATACAGAGCTATGATGTTGTTTTAAGTTCTAATTCAGTACGTAAAGAATTTATGTACTGTGTGAATCAATTAGGGGTTCCAATAGTTACATGTATTTGTTATATATGCGTGGATGTGCGTACGACTAACCCTTTTGCAGCAAGATTGGTCTGCTATCTCCCATGGCACCAAAACTTTTTAAATTATTGTATTTAATTGTTTAAGATTGGTGTATATTGTTTTTAATTATTGGTTTGGTTTTGAGGCATATGTAAAGAGCGCTGCGACTTCAATCCTATGAAAAGGAAGTAGCACCGGTTTCCCTAGCTTTTTTACGCTATTGTTGTTATTTCTTTTTCTAGATAAATTGTAAGCTTCGAGAGAAGCATAGGACCAATGTAATAAAATTAGAAAATCCATGAAGATAGAAGAGCAAGCCATTGTCCATGAAGATGGAACCAGAGGCGATCAAACTAAGAAGCAGGTTCTATGGAGATAGAGCCATGGGAGATAGGGGCATCGTTTGGATACTTTAATTTCAATTTTAGTTTTTTGTTTTTATATGCTAGTCTGTGATGGGAATATTAAATATGTTATTACTGCATGTATTTTAAAAACAAGTTTTCTAAAATAAAAATCAGAAACCGTTTTCAACGCATTAATAAACATTGGATGTTTATGGGTAATGTGTAGAAACAAATATTTCCAAAAGTAAAATCCTTAATTTATTAAATCTAGTGGGAGAGGGTCTTATTTATAACACCCACGATCTTCCATTAACGGTTCACGTAAGATGAGTAGTGCATTCTGTGTCACCTCGCCAGGGGGGATCATTCCATATGGAGGGAGGGTACACCACTCATTGGCTACTAGATATGAACGTCCTATGAATAGGATCAATCAAACGTGTTAGAGGGTGGCCACCATACAGAGGCGCTATTTGAGGCGGTTGTGATTGGATCCTAATTAATGGTATACACTAGCTAAGCTATGGATAAGGGATCCCACACGGGGCATTGTTCAAAAACTTAGAGATTAAATAGATTCGGGAGTCATAACTTGTTTTGCAAGAGTTGCATAGTGGACAAGTCATGATTAATCGAAAGATCGAGTATTTACCACCACACGGAGGCTTTACTCTTTCGTTTTGATATTTCGATGACTTTGTTTTAAAATTAGAGTTTTAAGGATTCTTTCATTTCAAACTGTCAAATTCTAATATCCATATTTATTTTGTCTTTTGATTTTTCAGTAAATCATAATGTCTGGATCTTCATTTAGTCCACTTGCCACCATACTCACACAAAACAAGTTAACTGGAAATAACTATACATAATGAAAATGAAACCTCGACATTGTATTAACTGCGGAGGATCACATATATGTCCTCACCACCCCATGCCCCGAAGAACCCACGGCAAATGCTTCGGCAGCTGCCATACGCGAGTTCGATAAATGAAAGAAGTCGAATGGAATGGCCTGATGCTACATTTTGGCCTCAATGGCTGGTGTGTTGCAATACCAATTTCTGTCGAACAATTCTGCTAGTGATATTATCGAATCCCTGAAAAAAGATGTTTCGGAGCATGGCAGACCTGCCAGGCAGGTAGCTATGCAGAAGATAATGAGTGCAAAGATGTCGGAGGGACTCCAATCAAAGAACATGTTTTAAAAATGATTGGTTATTTAAACGAACTGGAGACCTTAGGAGCTAACATCGATGCACAGACCCAAGTTGATATGATTCTCAATATGCTGTCGTCGTCATTCGCTCAATTTAAATTGAATTATAATATGAATAAAATAGATTTCTCAATGAGTGAATTAATGAGTTATTTACTGGCAGCAGAAGGGGTGATCAAACCTGGGGGCAACATTTTGAACGTTGAAAAAAGCTCTTCCTTTTCCTGATCTACGTCGAAAAGAAAGAAAAGGAAGAAGAAGGCTAGTACTGGTGGTCCAAGTGTTGGAGCGGTCCCTAAGATTGCAAAATCTAAGGGAAAAGGCAAGGGCAAAGGGAAGGTGGGTGGCCAAGGCAAGGGAAAGTGTTTCCAATGTGATGAGAATGGCCACTAGAAGAGGAATTGTCCAGAATTCTTAGCTACAAGAGTTTAAGGTACGATTGAATCACATGTGATTGAAGTAAGTTTTATAACGGATACTTCAAACACTTGGTGCATTGATTTTGGTGCGACTAACCATATCTGTAATTCATTGCAGGGGTTCAGATCAACCAGGAGGTACAGTGATGGAGAAATCGTACTTACTCTAGGTTCTAGCGTAACCGTATCTGTGGTTGCTATAGGAGTTGTAGTTTTAGAATTTCTAGACAATAAAGTTTTGATTTTATAAGATGTACTTTACATCTCTTCAATAAGACGTAATTTAATTTCAGTTTCTAATTTATCGAATAATGGTTATTCTTTTTATTTTGAAACTAAAGTTGTGATTAAAAGAAATGGTTCTTTTATTTGTTCTGGTGTTAAATCAAATGGTTTGTATGTGATTACTCCCAATATTTCTAAAGATTCTTGATTGGAACTTAATAAATTAGTGGTAATTGTACCATCTAAAAGAAAAGAACATTCCACTAATCCAATAAGGCTTTGGCATATGAGGCTCGGCCATATCAATCTAAATAGGATGGGCAGACTAGTCAAAGAAGGGGTCTTAGGCGATTTGGTTCTTGAACCAATGAAAGTCTGCGAGTCTTGTTTAGAGGGTAAGATCACCAAAAGGCCCTTTCCCTCAAAGGGTAATATGACCAATGCATTGTTGGAATTAGTTCATACTGATGTGTGTGGAACAATAAATATTAGATCACGGGGTGGTTATGAGTATTTTATAACATTTACTGATGACCACTCTAGGTATGGATATGTGTACCTAATGCAGCACAAGTTTGAAGCCTTTGAAAGTTCATAGAGTTTAGGGCTGAAGTGGAGAAGCAATTTGGCACACATATCAAGGCCATTCGATCTGATCAAGGTGGCGAGTACCTCTCTAATGAATTTATTGATCACCTCGTACAGAATGGAATTCTGTCACAGTTGACTACACGTGGCACGCCTCAATAGAATGGTGTAGCGGAGAGAAGGAACCGGATTCTTTTAGACATGACTAGGTCGATGATGAGTTATTCAGAATTGCCATTATTCCTTTGGGGTTACACTTTGGAAACCACTGCATACATACTAAATCTAGTACCAAGTAAATCTATTCCCAGGACACAACGAGAGATGTGGATTGGGCGCAAGCCTTCTTTGCAACATCTCCGGATATAGGGGTGTCTGGCATATGTGCTGAAAGGAAAGTTGAGCAAGTTAGATTCTAGATCGGAAATATGTTACTTTGTAGGGTATCCAAAGGGTACTTATGGATGGTATTTTTATAATCCAAGAGAATAGAATGTGTTTGTTAGTACAAATGTTGTTTTCTTGCAGGATGATTATATAATGAACCATAAACCTAAGGGAAGGATACATCTGAGAGAGATAGAAGGAGAGCCCTTAGTCCAATTTGCAGTTGATAATGATGTAAATCAAGAAAATACCACTTCTTCACCCATTTTTGCACCAGTACCTCATCGTAGTGGGAGGATTATCAGCCAGCCTGATAGATACATGTTCTTAGAATAGGTTTTTGAAGCTAGATGTCTCTATATAATCTGAATCTAACCCTACCACATATGAAGAGGCAATGACTGATGTAGACTCACCTCATTGGGTTAAAGCTATGAAGGCTGAATTGGAATCTATGGATTCTAATCAGGTCAGGGATCTTGTAGAACTTCCAGCCAGTATTAAACCCATTGACTGTAAGTGGGTCTACAAGAGGAAAAGAGGATCTGATGGAAAGGTTGATACCTTTAAGGCCAGGCTTGTAGCAAAAGGTTATACTCAGAGGGGGGGGGGGGGGGCATTGACTATGAGGAAACCTTCTCGCCGGTAGCCATGCTCAAGTCCATCAGAATACTCTTATCGATTGCCGCATGCCTAGATTATGAGATCTGGCAGATGGATGTTAAGACTGTATTCTTGAATGGCAATCTTGAGGAGGACATCTATATGCAGTAACCCGAAGGGTTCATAGTTGGTCAAAAAAGTAACTTGGTATGCAAGTTGCAGAAGTCCATTTATGGGCTTAAGCAGGCATCCAGGAGTTGGAACATTCAATTTGACCAAGCGGTCAAATCATTTGGTTTCATACAGAATCTGGATGAACCTTATGTATACAAAAAGTGTGAACGAAAGTGGTGGCTTTTCTTGTGCTTTACATTAACAACATTCTACTCATTGTCAATGATGTAGCGGCATTGTCAACGGTCAAGGTTTGGCTAACTAGTGCTTTCGATAGGAAGGATCTAGGAGAGGCGAGCTATATTCTTGGAATAAAGCTCTTTCGGGATCGTAAGCGAAAGATAATGGGATTATTTCAAGCTGGTTATATCGATAAGGTGCTAACTAGGTTTTCAATGGATAATTTAAAAAAAAGTTTGTTACCTTTCAGGCATGGTTTGGTGTTCTCTAAGGACCAGTGTCCAAAGACATAGGAGGAGATGAATCGCATGGTAGGAATTTCCTATACTTCGACAGTGGGAAGTCTCATGTATGCGACGTTATGCACTAGACCAGATTTCTGTTTTGCCATTGGCATGGTTAGTAGATATTAATCGAATCCAGGTGACACGAGAATTATTCTGTGTGCGCTTGTGTGCTATACCCAAGTGTAGGTAATCGTGCAAGTAGTAATCTGGTTAAGTCCAGGTCGATCCCACAGGGAAGGTGTTAAAGTAATTACCTAGATTAATCTCAATCAAGAAAATAAAAATCAATATTCTAAAAGAGTGTAGAACACAAAGTTCCACAATTTATCAACTACTAAAGATAAAACAATTAAACTAAATTAAACTAATAACTAACTAATAACTAAAGCGATATTTTAAAATGTTTTTTTTCTTACTAAAAGGAAATGTTGGAATTACATGAATCCACTGCGACCTAGCCATCTACCATGCAGTTACGTTGAAGCTCACTGGAGCACATTCTCTACAGTATTTCGTATTTCTCTTGGGATAAAGAATCTATAGTCCTTTCATGCCCGGGACCATATCATCACAATTAAGTTTGAAATACATAAAAGCGGTTTAAAACAATTGTTTCAACTTGCACCTACAATGGTGTTAGCATTGAGGGTGGTTTACAAAAGATATTGAAGAAAAATGACTCAAGGCTTAAAGTTCACAGACTGTTTTGACAAACTGAGCGTTTAGGGACAAATTGATAACAAATCAATAGAGCAGAAAGTCTAGGAATACTGCATAGAATGTTCTCATGAATCAGAAGGTTCGATCGATCGACGTGCGTTCGACCGATCGAATATCTTCATCTCTCGATCGATCGAACTGACTTCGATCGCTCGACTGTGTCTCTGGTCATATCGATCGAAATACTTCGATCGATCGAACACAGGTATTATTCTGCTGCATGGCAGAGGCTTGAGATCACGGTTTCATCGTGATCTCCCAACCTGGGGACTACTCAGACATGGTCTGGAGTGTCTCAGATTTGTTTTTAGCGTAAAGTTCCATTAAAGGTGTGTTTGTTTGTGATTTTTGCAATGAATCTATGAAAAGTAGTTGTATAACTATAACTAACATGCAAGACTACTGAATAACAAGTTATACTACTGTAAACAAAGTGCAGCAACGTAAATAAAGTAACCTGGAAATGAAAACTTGTATTGAACTAGGAGGAATCCAAACCAAACAATGTAAAACCTTGATTAAACCTACAAAAATAACAAAGTAAAGCTCTCTACTCTCTATAAACTAATGAAAATGATAGTGGGCGTCCTTTTGGACGTAAACAATGCGAGTATTTATACGAATAACCTAATGCTAGGGTTAAAATCCCGTCTTTGCTGCGTGCGCGTATATTATGATAAAAGCCATGTTCGATCGATCGAACATAGTTCGATCGATTGAACTTCTGAGATCTTTGAGCACTTGAGCTTCTCTCGATCGATCGAACCTTCGATCGATCGAATGGTCTTCAATCGATCGAGGTTCACTTTTCATCTTTTACTTGTCTTCATTAAAACTCAGCACTCCCTTTTATCTTTCTCATTTAATTCTTTACACAGCAATAGTAATCTGCACAAACTACAGCTAAAACAAACAACTTATCATAGTTTAATCAAATTGTGTACAAACTAGCATTGCAATTCAAATTGTAGATAAATGAAGAAATTATGAAATAATTCAGCACATTTTCTTCTTTTAGCGCGGTTATATTTAACAAATACCCCCGCTTGTCACCAGGTCCAGAGCATTGGACAACCGTTAAGCACATTCTTAAATACTTGAGAAGGACTAAAGATTACATGCTTATGTATGGTGGTAGTGAGTTAATTCCAATGGGATACACTAACTCAGACTTTATGTTAGATAAAGATTTGAAAAAGTCGACGTCCGGTCATCTCTTTACCTTGGGAGTTGGTGTTGTTAGTTAGAGGAGCATTAAGCATAAATGCATTATAGACTCAACTACAGAAGCTGAGTATGTGGCTGCTTGTGAAGCCATAAAGGAAGCTGTTTAGCTCAAGAAGTTCCTTATAGAACTCGAGGTGGTACCAGCATTGTTGTCACCTATTACACTTTATTGTGATAATGGTGGGGTAGTGGCTTAGTCCAAGGAGTCAAGGAACCATGGGAAGGGAAAGCACGTAGAGCGGAAATATCATCTTATTCGAGATATTGTTCAACGTGGAGATGTGACTGTCACCAAGATTGCCACTGCTGACAATCTTGTTGATCCGTTTACAAAGGCCTTGCCACAGAAGGTCTTTGATCGTCATCTAGATAGTCTAGGTCTCAGATGTAGTCCTGTATGGTTGTGAGTGCAAATGGGGTTTGTTGGGTTTGTGCCCTCAAACCATTACTTTATGTATAAGACATTGACATTTTACTATATGGATATCAGCTTTACATTTCATTGTGTATGTTTCTTTCATGAGATGATTGTTTAATCCTTAAAGTATCATAGTAGGTAATTCGTGTGTGTATGAGATAAAAACAAGTGAGATACGAATTACTATTCTTTGATACTTAGAACTTGTTACAGTGGATGATGAGACTGGATATCTTGTCAGGTTTACACTGTAGTATGATTAACTACCATTGGATGGAGTGGTTAATCTCAATCATTAGAGTGTAACTTTTAGTTAATATGCTAGTGCTTATAGTGTATTGACGGACCTGAGCTTTCCTATTGACACTCAAGACTGTCAAATAGTTGATAGGAACTCATAACTTGTATAAGGTACGCGTTCTCAATCTTGAGACGATTATGAACACAGACTGTGGATATGGCTACTTTGATTTTTACCAATCAGTGAGGTCTATAGAAGATCATGTTGGGTTTGTGCCCTCAAACCATTACTTTATGTATGAGACATTAGCATTATAATATATGGATATCAGCTTTACATTTCATTGTGTATGTTTCTTTCATGAGATGATTGTTTTGTCCTTAAGTATCATAGTAAGCAATTCGTGTGTGTATGAGATACACACAAGTGAGATACGAATTACTATTCTTTGATACTTAGAGTATGTCACAGTGGATGATGAGACTGGATACCTCATCAGGTCTACACTGTAGCATAATTAACTACCATTGGATGGAGTGATTAATCTCAATCACTAGAGTGTAGCTCTTAGTTGATATGCTAGTGCTTATAGTGCATTGATGGACCTGAGCTTTCCTATTGACGCTTAAGACTGTCAACAGTCAATAGGAACTCATAACTTGTATAAGGTACGTGTTCTCAATCTTGAGATGATTATGAACACAGACTATGGATATGGCTGCTTTGACTTACCAATCAGTGAGGTCTATAGAAGATCAACACCTGGGTATCTTGGGTATGTCATGTCCATAGGGTTGTGAACATATATTGTCAAGATAGAATCTACCCTCTGATACAGAGTAAGCATTCCCTTGAGAATGTCACCAAGTTGATTACTGAGTACTGCAGTCTTGTTGATAAGAGTTATCAACATGTTTGGTAATCATGAGTAGTGAATGGGACTCAAGGAATACAAGAAGTAATCATGATTCAGGTTGACAGTAACAGTTATCCGACTACCTGAATATGATTACGAATGCTGACGGTAGAGGGACATTAGTACACCATACAAGTCTAGTTATCGCTTCGGATATGTTCTTTTGCGTTGGAGTTCAGTTATCGTTTTATAGTGGAATAAACGTTAGCTGACCAGTTAGTTAGTTTACTGATCAAAGAGTTTGGTCATGGTAATTAACAAACTGGTCTGAGCCAACAATAAAGAGCCTAGGAGGTCCCACTCTTAGCTCCGCTAGGATGCTTGGAAAGACACTTGAGGAAGCTGTTAAGACAGGTTCGATCGATCGAAGTATGTTCGATCGATTGAAGTCATCAGGTTCGATCGATCGAGCATGGTTCGATCGATCGAAGTCATCATGTTCGATCGATCGAAGTCACTTCGATTGATCGAAGTCACTTCGATCGATCGAAGTCTAGGTCGGTTCTGGAAATCTATAAATAGGGCAGCTGCGTTCTGGAAGAACATGATCGTCGTTTTTATACGCAGAAGCTGCAGAAACTATCATAGTCTTCCCAAAACCTTCCTATCCTCTGTATTAGGGTTCCCACCAACCCTAGTCTTTCCGGCAGGCATCCGCAGGAGTCATAAGGGTGAAGATCATCTAGTGGAGGCTGTTGGAAGTTAAAGTTTCAGAATTGGGTTCAAGACACTAAGGTATAATTCTTGCACCCCCTTGTACGCATCTATGGAATTGACGAGTAGTAGATCCTGGAATGCCAAAAGTTTTATAACTTAACCTATTTCTGCTGCGCGTTTAAAATCTAACTTTAAACCACTTTTTCCTTCAGATCAACACCTGGGTATCTTGGGTATGTCATGTTCATATGGTTGTGAACATTTATTGTCAAGATAGAATCTGCCCTCTGATTCAGAGTAAGCATTCCCTTGAGAATGTCAGCAACTTGATTACTGCGAACTGCAGTCTTGTTGATAAGTAGTTATCAACATGTTTGGTAATCATGAGAGGTGAATGGGACTCAAGGAATACAAGAAGTAATCATGATTCAGGTTGACAATAATCGTTTATCCGATTACCTGAATATGATTGCAAATACTGAAGGTAGAGGAAAATTAGTACAACATACAAATCTAGTTATCGCTTCGGATATGTTCTTTTGTGTTGGAGTTCAGTTATTGTTTTATAGTGGAGTAAACGTTTACTGATCAGTTAGTTAGTTTGCTGATCAGTTTGGCCATGGGAATTAATAACTAGTCTGAGCCAACAATAAAGAGCCTAGGAGGTCCCATTCTTAGCTCTGCTAGGATGTTTGTAAAGGCATAAGAAAGCTGAAGTTTTGATCGATTGAAGTCTGGGAAGGTTCTAGCGATCGGAAGGTGTTCGATCTATCGAAGGTTCGATCGGTCGAAGGTTAAAGTCAGTTTTGGAAATTTATAAATAGGGCAGCTGCGTACAGGGTTTAATAATCGTCGTTTTTCCTATACGAAAGCTACAGAGACTGTTTAGGGTTTTCTAAGCCTTCTTATCCTCCCCGTTGTAGTTCCCACCAACTCTAGCCTCTCCGGCAGCATCCATAAGAGTCATAAGGGTGAAGACAACCTGGTGGAAGTTGCTACACTATCAAGAAGGTTGAAGATTTCAAATTGGGTTCAAGACACAAAGGTATAACTCTTGTCCCCTCTTATGCGCATCTATAGAATTAATGGGTAGTAGATTCTGGGCTACCAATAAGTTTTTGAAACTTAACCTTTCCGCTGTGCGTTTAAAAATAATTTTAAACCTGTTTTTCCATCAATAATACCATCTAGAACTGAGGGGTTTGGGATCTATAGTGATGCCTCGCATTAAGGTTTGGGGTGTGTACTCATGTATGTAGACACCTCGATTTTGACCAAACGTCGGATTAAGGGGAGTGTTACCTCTAGATCCGATGATGACAATGTCCAACTAATCTAGGACTTCCAAAAGGTGATTCAAGCTCTTCGAAAGGCTCCGCAATTCAAAACATAAAGAAAGAAATAAGGAAAAGGAAGAATAGAGGAAAACGACATACGGAATACTTTGCGGCAGTCACAGGTTGCAACTACGGCACTCACTATTGCCGTACGACAGTCAGCAAGTGCCGCAACGATAATTACTAATAGCCGCAAAAAATCATCAAATGCCGATTAAAATCGAAATTCCAGAAAAGACGGCTCTCTGTGGAGTTGTCCGCGGCATTCATTGAGTGCCGCACCGGCATTCATTGAGTGTCGCGCCGACATTCAGTGAGTGTCGCACCGACACTTGTTGAGTGCTGCTTCCATCTCTACCGAGTACCGCATTTGTGTGTCTGACAATTTTGCAATGGTACATTTTGTACCTTCAAAGGACATCCGAAATTAAGGTTTTACCCCTGAAAAGACTGAAATACCCTTTAAAAAATTGCCTATATATAGGATATGAATATCCCATTTGAATTTGTTAGTATCTTGGCTTAGATTCTTAAATTTCTTTGTTTTCAACCTCTTAAAATTTTCTAAACACAATTAGGAGCAAGTTTTTGAAAGGAAGAGCTAGAAGGAGAGTTTGATTAGCCTTGGAATATCCTAAAAACAACCAAGAAGTTGAGGATAGTTGGAGGTAACCTCTAAGTTATTAAGTCTCTATTCAAGTTCAATCACAATATATAGGACTCCTTGGGGTCCTTTATACATACTAATGTTGTGATTGAACTTCTACTTTATTAATTTGGATCAAAATGACCTTAGGTTAAGGTTAAACAAATCATAAAGTTTACTTAGATATCATTTGAGTCTTAGTTTTCTTTTCCTTTTCTTTTTAATTGCATTCATCTCTTAGAATTCATAAGACTTTCAATGTCTTACTTGATTTATTGATTTGAAATCCTTTAGCTCCCTTGTAGGCTCATGTTTAATAAGGAAGTTAAGGTTGATGATAGCATATTTGATCAATGAATCCAAACCTACCACCATGGTTTAGGTTCATTATTTAGAGATTTCATGAAGTTCCTTTCATACTTCATTGAGGTCTATAAATACAAGTGTCATTAGTTTCCAAGGACCACCAAGTGAGAGGAAAAGTATCTTAGGCTAAGCCAAACTTAATGACTTGATAGCCAAAGTTCACAAATAAAAGGTATATTTGACAAAAGGTGCAGTGGGTTCACTAACCACTTTTGATCAAAGATTATTAGTTAAATAATGGACGATTGGAATTGAATAAAACCAACTGGAGATTATCACCAACACAAAGTTCTACCACTATGTTTTTTGTTTTAATGAGATTTCATGTTTAAAGTGGTTTGGTCATGGGTTTTGTGAAACTACCAAAATCTGTCCAGAATTTCAGAACAGTAACATCTCTTTGAAATAAACAAATCAGAGCTTTAATAAATTATTCTTTGCCTCAAATAATTTTTTATATGAAGTTTAATGTGTTAACAAGATTTCTTAAAAAATTAGAGTCTTTCTGATTTATTTATTATTTTTAAAAAATCATATAAAATCTCTGGACAGAGAGTTGTAAATTTCTGAGTGAAGCCTAGTGTTCATCTAATTCCCGAAGATTGAACCGTTAATCTTTGATTTTTCTTTTTGAGTTGAAAACTAGACTTACAAAGGTATCTTGTGTCCAAAATTCATTGACATCAAACCATGGGAACCATGCTTTTCCAATTTTTGAAGTTTTGATTTGCTCTCTGTAATTTTCAGAATTTTGGGACAGATTTGGTAAACTTTGTAAATATTAGTCAAATGACTTTGCTATGACCTAGGGCTTAAACCATGCTTCAATAATGATTAGTTAAACCAAAGTCCAAAGGTTAGATGATCCAAATCAAGGAATAATTCATAGCTTACTCTTGTTCACATCCATGTAATCATATACATTCATCCATATAGATTGATACTTGTAATTAGAATTCATTTTGTAAACATAATTGCGAGTTTCTCGTAATCATGTTGGGACTATACCATCTCTATATGGACATTGCATTGGCTCCTAGTTGAGACTTGTATATTATGATTTCAACTAGTTACAAAGAATTCATAAATTGTGTCATTTAATTTCTTCTACTTGATAGAATTAAGCTAGACATTCAAGGATAATTATTTGATGTTATATATCCTTTCTAAAGCATATGGACTAACCCTTGTTTTGTAGCGCCGATGAGGTATGATTTCTTGACTCTTTTCTAGTTTAATTATTTCTTGATTTTATTGATTTTTGACTTCATGTGCGACACCTTAGAATTAGGATTTGCCTTATATGTATATATGTATTAGAGACCCTTTTGTTAGGATTTCTACTTCTGTATGCATTTGTAATACCCGTACCCGGGGAACAGGTTAATTATTATGTTAATATGCATTAATTAGTATAATTAGTGTATAAACGGATTAAGGGGAGGCCTGGACTCATCCATGTAAAAAGTGTTCAGAGAGGGACACTAGTTGGAAAAGTCCCCAATGAGGTGGGACAGGTTTGGAAGTGGGACCCAGTGAAGGGCCTAAATGAAAATATTTGCATTTTTTTACGTGATTAAATGCATTTATGTGGTTACATGAATACTTGTTGAAATGCTTTTATATTATATGATAATACATGTTTTAGCAACTTGTATTAGTTTGGATACCCAAATAAGGGTATAAATGAAAAGGATTTAAAATTAGTAGGTACGATAGCAATTTCACAAAATATATGAGACCCATGTTGGGACCCATACAGAACTTAGACAAACATTCATTAGATAATTGGGTAGTTAATGGAATGTTTGGGGGATTTCATAATAGAAACTTAAGAAATTCCGGGGTGTAAATGAAAAATGGACAAAGTTAAGGTTAAGACACCTCATGCTTATGCATGTATAGGTGTTGGAGAGAGAGAGACTCTCAAAATCTGTAGAAATCAAAAGAAAGAGAAGAGAGAAACGGAGAAACCATCACCGACGTCAAAATCTCGCCATTCCGTCACCGTCGTTCGTCGGATTCACGAATCGAAGCCATTTTCGGACTCGTGGAGGTGAGACGATCATTTCTATACCTTTAATTTACGTTTAAATCGTTGGATTTTGGTAGCTCATACTTAACGGTGAGACGTCGTCTACCGAATTCATGTAGGAATCTTATTGGAGTAGAAATTGAGCTCTAATTTGTGAAATTCAGCACTTCTCTAGCTTAATCTTGGGTAAAATCTGTGTATAAGGTGAGTTTTCTATATAAACCAAATGATTGTGTTTAATGGGTTCAAGGCTTTGATGATGTTAGGAATAACTACTCATGCTAGAGGCTATTTTGTTGTTAATTTGTGAATTCCATGTCAATTCTATGAAAATTTTATGTTGATACATGAATATGTGTTTATGCTATGTGGTAGTCAATGAGCACTGGGGAAATGGTTCATTGTTGGGAGTAATAAGGGTGGTGTCGAGGAAGAATCCAATAAATACAGAAGTCTAAGGAATAGAAGTGGCTACGGGACCAAGGGAGGTCTTCGAGTCTGAATGAACCATATAACCGGTGACTCGGCGACTACGTTTATGTTTTGTGTGTTAATTATAACATTGCACGTGTCAAACATACAATCATGTTAGAATGCTCACTAAGCGTAATGCTTAAGAAAACCATTTTCCTATTTCTGTTGTGGTACATAACAACCACCGCAGGTTCGGAGTCGTATCCGGAGAGGAAATGACGCGCTTTGGGAGAGATGGGAGAGATGGGGGAGATTTGAGCTTCATACATATGAATTTCTTTGGAACTTGTAAAATGATGTAGATTATGGTTACTTCCATGTTAATATTCATACTTGGGTTGTTGGAGAGTTGGAAGTGAATTTGGGATCCTAAAGTTGTATTTTGGAGAGTTGGAAGTGAATTTGGAAACTTATGTGTTATCTCTCTTGTTTTGCTCCAGTGGTGTAAGTTGGTAGTTAGGACCATCTTGGCAAGTCCGGATGAGTCACAGGTGTTGTTGACAAGTTAAATATGTATGTGTAATGTGGGTGGTAATTTGAGTTCATATCTAATGAGTTCCATGTATTTTGGATGAGAATTGAGTTTCAAAGTTTAAAAGTTTATTCTAGTTCAAATAAAATGAGTTCTTAGTGGATTTGATCAAATGGTGAATGTATTTGTGTAATCCAAGTTTGATTTAAGTTTAAAAGTGTTTGGAAATGTATTGGATATGATTTCCCAAAGTTTCATAAGATTTCTATGAGTTTTGGTTATGAATTAGTAAGTGGGGAACTTGTTTGACAGCAAAATTTAGCAGCAGAACATGTTCTGCAGGTCGCGGATCAATCCGGGTTTGTGAAGGGATCGATCCGGCCTTTTTCGGGGGCATTCTGCTTTCCAATCAAGTAAATGGATCGATCCGCTTGAAATTTTCACAGCACGTCCGCTTTTACGGAAACGTGTATAACTCTTTCTAGAAAATTCGGATTCGTGCGCCATTTGTTGTGTTCGAATCGGGACTCAAAAATCTAGCTTTTGGTATAAAATTTTTACATACTTTCTTAATGACCATTTTGCCCTTGGGGGCTGTTTTGTCGCAATGGAGTTCTTTAAAGTGGATTATTCATATTTTCTTTCTAATTAGTGTGTGTTTTGGGTGCGGTTACTCTTGTTACACGTGTCCTAATCCGCTGGGGGTGGATTGGGGTGTGACAGCATTACACGTTTAAATATTCGCGGCTGGATCCTGGGTAAGTTTCTGTTAGGAAACTGCGTTCCCAGAATCAGTTGACAGCGCATATAAGTTGGTACTGCAAAAATTACGTGAAAAGTACAATAACCCTATAAGGGTGGAACTATGGTTACCTTAAACTGCTAAAACGGATTGCTATAGTAAACGAATCGAGAACATGGGCTCGATAACAGCTCACGATCTTCTACCATATTCCTTTGCTGCCAGAATATCGAACTGAGTGTGGGTTCCTTCGAAATCCTTTATGTTTCTGCTCTCCTTTTTTTTACACTCTCTTTTCTATTCCGAGTTATAATACTCTTGATGGAAAAACGCAAACTGAGGAGAGAGACAAAGCAGCATATATATAGGCTACGATAGGGACCATAAGAAGTCAATAAGGAATAGGCTTCCTTATGGAATTAGGAAACCCTAATTCGAACTGAATCAGATTCCTATTTTCATAAATTATAATTCATACCACTAAAGAATTATAATTGCACTCCTACCCTTATCTCAAAAATATATTTCGAGCTCCATGTTATTAAATGCTTATTATCTCCCCATGTTAAGATTATAGATACCCATTAATTAAATATAAATACAGACAATTATATTTAATTAATCTCTTAAAATTCCTTGAGATCCTCTGCTTAACTTATCTGATATGTCGGATACAAAATCCACCTGCAAGGTTTGACATAATCAAAACTTATAAGCTTTCTCAAGGGGATATCATCAATCCCAAAATTGAGACATGGATTCCATCATTAATTAATGTCTACCACACAATTAATATTGTCACCCAATCCAATGAGATATTGACCCATTTAAGGATCTCACCATTTTAGGGATCAAAGTGTAAATATCAAATGTACGTGTCTATAAATTAACATAGGATTTAGAGCATAAGCACTCAAAATAGTCACGAGGTATTAATTATCTTATAAGTCAGTATAAAGATAATTACCCCAAGTCAGTCCCGTTTAATACACAAAGTGTACCAGCATGGTGAGTTGAAACTATACCATTTCCCGTAGTCAAGACAAACCTACTACAATATCATGCTGCAGTCCTACCGATGGTGTGTCCAATCCATCTAAGACTGTAAACCAAAATCTTACATTCTACAAGATCCGATGGTCTGATCTTCCGTGTGTAAGCCGAACTCTACACACCAAACCACCTACTATGTAGAATGAAAGACACACATGCATAATATTAAATAAATAATATAGTACAAATATTGCCCACACAGATTCTCATAAAAATAGATTAACTGATTTTATTAAATGAATAATAAATCAACTACATAAAGCATGGCTTTTGGTATATATCCCTAACAGTTTCCTAGTTCCCTAAATGCACATCATATTGTTTGCTAATTGAAATATGTGGTTTTGAGTGATATTTTATCATTTGCAATCTTACACCCTTTTAGACATGCTTTTGTAATGTGTGTATATATATGTATGTATTAGTTGAGGGCATGCTTAGATTAATAATTCGATTAAAAGGATGTTGAGTAGAGGCCTATCACAAGATAGGATGAAAGGGGGTATTTTAGTCCACCGGGCTCCTTCCCCTTTCATTCCATAATCCCCGGACCCAGTTTATCTTTGGTTTCGCAAAAGATCGGTTTGCTTTTAAAATGCTCTCTTAAATTGTCCTTTTAAAAAATTAAGTGGCAACTCGTGTTTTGTGTTTTGAAATTGGAAATGATTTTGAAAAAGTCGTGGGTAAGAAAAAATTATGATATCCACAATCTGGCGACTCTGCTGGGGATCGAACCCAGAATCTCTGGTTTCGCAGACCATAATTCTGATTTTGGGTTCAATCGAGGATTAGACTTGAAAGCATCCTTTTAATCAAATTAATTAATCTTTGTGTGCCTGTTGTAATGCACTGGAATGTCTCGCCAGTCGATTGCATAGAACTATGACCTTGGAGGCTCGGGGCAACCCGGTCGGTCAAGTTATCATGGGACTATGTGATCACCCTTGATCTCGTACCATGTGTTGGTATATGAAGCATCTTATCGGATGTGTGTCAAGGGTCCCTTATTTGACCACAAGGTGGCAAAGTGATTGCTTACGCGTTACGACAGTTGAAAACACACAAGGTTAATTATCCGACTCACGATCTTGAATTGGTCACGGTAATCTATGCCTTGAAGATTGGGAGACATTACTTGTACGGGGAGAAATGTGAGACCTTCACGAATCACAAGAGCTTGAAATACATTTTCACGCAACGAGACTTGAACATGAGACAGAGAAAATTGTTAGAGTTGATGAAGGATTATGATCTTTCGATCGAGTATCATCTGGGAAAGGCTAATGTAGTAGCCGATGTGTTAAGCCAGAAGACGACAGAGAATTTAGCCGACGAGCTAACCAAGCAAAAGGAATTGGTCAAAGAAATGGAACGTTTGGAATTAGATGTGATTCCAGAAACGAATGGTGGCTTAATGATGGCAATCATAACTCACCCAAACATCATTGATGAGATCAAGTCGGTATAGTTCAACGAACATTACTTGTGCAAAATGTGAGATGAGATACCTTCAAGAAAACAACATGGTTTTAGCTTAGAGCAGGGAGTATTGATGCTTGGGAATCGGTTGTGTATTCTGAATTTGAAAGACTTGAAGGAGCGAATTCTAGAAAAGGCACATAGTACTAAATTTTCAGTTCATCCAGGGAGTAATAAGATGTACTAAAACTTGCGAGAGAACTTTTGGTAGAGAGGTATGAAGCAGGAGGTTGCTAAGTTTGTTTCAGAATGTTAGGCGTATCAACAAGTCAAAGCAGAAAGACAAGTACCTGCAGGACTATTACAACCGTTACCAGTGTTAGAGTGGAAATGGGATGAGATCATGATGGATTTTGTATCCAGATTTCCATGATCGCCTAACAAGAATGACAAGATTTGGGTTAAAGCTGACAAGTTGACAAAATCAGCACATTTTCTATCGATCAAGATGACTAAACGTTCATGGTTAGCAGAATTGAATATGAAAGAGATTGTGAGACTATACGGAGTTCCAGCCATGACTATACCGGATCGTGATTTGGGGAAGTCTACATAAAGCTATGGGTACAAAGTTGAGTTTCAGTACTACATTTCATCCTCAGACCGACGGACAGTCAGAATGAATGATTCAGACGCTAGAGGATATGCTTCGATTGTGTGTTCTATATTTTGGGAATGACTGGGAGAAGCACTTACCGTTAATTGAGTTTGTTTACAACAACGAGTTTCAGTCAAGTATTGGAATGGCACCATATGAAGTGTTGTATTGGCGTAAGTGTCATTCCCCGGTTTGTTGGATCGAGGTTGGAGAAAGGAAGCTGTTAGGACCTCAGATAATACAGTTGACGACAGAGAAGGTAAAGTTGATCCAAGAGCGACTTAAGGTAGCTCAGAGTTGTTATAAGAGCTATGCGAACTCTAAGCGACGACCGATGACTTTTGAAGTAGAAGACTTTGTATACTTGAGGGTATCACCTTCGAAAGGCATTGTCCGATTTGGAAAGCAAGGGAAGTTAAACTTGAAATTCATAGCACCATTTGAGATCCTATAAAGGGTATGACCAATGGCTTATCGACTAGCCTTATCATTCGAGTTGGAGCATGAACACAATGTATTTTATGTGTCGATGTTGAGACGGAGTATGACGGATTTGAGTAAGATCATAGTACCAGAACCGCTGCAGATCCAGGAAGACTTGACGTATATAGAACATCTAATAGAGATTTTGGATCGGAAAGAACAAGTGTTGAGAACTAAGACAATTCCAATGGTAAAGGTATTATGGCATAGACAGACGACTACACACAAACCTGAATCGCCAATTCACACACATACACACATACGAGAACACATACACACACACAAATCACACTCACTCACATCTGTGTATCACTGAAATTAGGACTAAGGATTTGAGTTTTACCTCTTTTATGAGATTAAAATGCTGAGAGGGTAAGAAGAATGGCTTCAATGGCAGTGGCCGACGGGATAGTTGTCGGCACATGCAAAAGAGGGGAGAGGCGTGGCTATTGTGTGACTGTTTGTCTTCATGTGTGTGTTGAGTTCTAAAAAAACCCTACTTAATTCATTTTTACGTATTTATACTCCAAGTAGGCAAGTACCCTGGGTAATATAAGAAATATATGTATTTCACTCCCGTTCCAAAATTATAAGTTTTTATCATGCATAATTGAATTTATGAATGAATTTATCAATGTTAGTTGATAATGAGGTTGAGGTTGACTTTGAGTCAACGGTAAGGGGTCAGTGAGGACACGGGAACATGATGGTTCATTTTGCATTGGCATAAGTAAATGACATTTATGTGATTTAAATGTTATTTGACTTATCTGGTATTTTTATGAATAGTGAATTATACCTGTATAGTATACTTTCTGGTAATTTTGGTATCGTTATATATCTTTTGAGAACTGTTGTGAGAATGTGAGTGTCACGTTATATAAAAGGTAGGTTGTGTAGAGATTCCACATAATTTAGTTTTTGGACATATATTTTGGATCCAAACGAGACTTAATCGAAAAATCTTGTAATTAGTAGTTTTCACTCATAAAGCAATAAAATGGATGTGTACGAAGTTTCGGGAATTAACTAGGTGTTTGAGACACTCGCGGAGAAGTAAACGCGATTCCTAAAGAGTTTGTCTATAAATAGTGGTGGATGAAATTGTCATTTCTTGAAAAAAAACTTCATACAATATATTGAGAGAGGAGAGAGAAAAGGAAGATTGATCCTACGGGCTTTGCGACGACAAACGGCGACCCTTCGTCCGTCTGAATTTCACCAAATTGCATATTCGAACCCCCTAAGGTAAGGGCTACGTATTGATAGTCTTTAGGTCACGTTTGGCTAAGATTTTATAAATTTCTAAATCTAAGAAATTGGGAAAAACACGTGTAGACTTGTAGGTTTTGCGTAGGATCGGAGATTTGGCGGTTATTCGGGCTTCTAGTCCTTTCCTCCAAGTTATAGGTCGTTTGCACGAGGTATGAATTTCTAGCCTATTGATAAGCGAGGGTATTTGTAAAATACAACCGCGCTAAAAGAAGAAAATACAATGATTTAGTTCACAATTTCCCCATATATCTGCGATTTGGATTACAATGCCAGTTTCTACACATTATGATTAATCTATGATGAGTTGTGTGTTTTAGCTGTGATTTTTGCAGATTACTGTCGCTGTATGAATAATTGATTGAGCAGGATAAAAGGGAGTGATTGGCTTTAATGAAGACAATTCAAAGTTGAAAACTGAAGCCCGATCGATCGAGGTCTTCTCAAGCGATCGAGCATTCGATCGATCTAACTTGTCTCAAGCGATCGAAGATTCTAGAAGTTCAATCGATCGAGAGTTTTTCGATCGATCGAACATGCCTTTTAGCAGAATACGCGCACGCAGCAAAAGCGGGATTTTTAACCCTAGCATGAGGTTCTACTATTTAAACTCATTTTGTAAGCGTCCAGGACGACGCCCACTTACTTTTTATCAGTTTTCATAGAGAAAGGAGAGCTTGAGCTTGTTTTGTAGGTTATTAATCAAGGTTTTACATTGATAGTTGGGATTTTCTGTGGTTTAATACGAGTTCTTCATTCCAGGTTAATTAGTTATCATTTTATTTACATACTGCACTTAGCTAATCATGGTTTAGTGTTAATCTTATTGCTTTGCATGTTAGATATGTTAAAATCTCAATTTTTCATAGTTTTAATGAAAAGCTCACAACCAAATGACACCTTAATGAATCTTTACGTTAAGAACGCATCTGGGACACTCCAGACCATGTCTGAGTAGTCCGAGGTTGGGAAATCGCGATGAAATTGTGGTTTTCAGACCTCTGCCATGCACCAAAATAATACCTGTGTTCGATCGATCGGAGTTATTTCGATCGATCGGTGCAGAGATATAGTCGATCGATCGAAGACATTTCGATCGATTGAGAGATGATGATTATCGATCGATCAAAAGCGCATCGATCGATCGAACAGTCAGATTCTTGAGAACATCCAATACAGTATTCCAAGACTTTCTGTTTTAAGGAGTTGTTATCAAACTGTCCCCAAATGCTCAGTTTGTCAAAGCAGTCTTTGAACTTAAGGCCTTAAGGCATTTTCTTTCAATACATTTTGCAAACCACCCTCAATGCTAACACCATTGTAGGTGCAAGTCTTAACTATTGAATTAAACCGCTTTCTTGTATTTCAAACTTAATTGAGATGATATAGTCCCGGTCATGAAAGGGCTATTGATTTTAGATCTTTAGAGAAGTACGGAATATTGTAGAAGATGTACTCCATTGAGCTTAAACTGCAACTGCATGGTAGATGGCTAGGTCATAATGGATTCGCGTGATCCCAACACTTCCTTTTATTAAGAAAAACTGCTTTTAAAATCTCGCTTTAGTTAAATAGTTAATCGTTAGTTAATTTAATTTAGTTGTTTCTAATTGTAGTAGTTGTTATTTGTAGAACTTTGTGTTCTACATTTCTTTTAAAACATTGAATCTTCTTTACTTTTAGAGTCTAATCTAGGTAACTTAATTCTCATTCTTCCCTGTGGGATCGACCTGGACTTAATCCAGTTTACTACTTACACGATTACCTACACTTGGGTATAGCACACAAGAGCGCACAACTTTTTAGTCGTGTCAAGTTTTTGGCGCCGTTGCCGGGGAAGGCGACGAGTTAATACTTAGGTTACCTCAATCTATTTCTGTTTTTAATTTCTTTTTCTTTTAGTTCCTTAGGAACTCTCTTAGTTCATGTCCAACAGTTTCATTGAAGGAATCTTCAAAAATCCACTCTACTTATCAGATTCCTCTAGTTCTGTTAACCCTGTAGCTACTCCTACTGAATCAATGGGTGATAATCAAAGTGAACATGGTGATAATGTGGTTGCACCACTTGATGAGGCGCTACGACCTTTATGCGATCTCATGCAACCAGAACACGCACCTACGCCCTCTTGCATTCTAATCCCACCACATGCTGGCGAATTTCAATTTCGCAATGGGATGATCCAACTTCTTCCCACCTTTCATGGGATGGAAAGTGAGAAGGCGTACTTACATGTCAAGGACTTCGAGGATGTTTGCAAAATATTCTCACAGACTTATCCTGTGGACGTGACATGTCTAATGCTATTTCCTTTCACCTTGAAGGATAAAGCAAAGGCGTGGTTACTCACCTTAAAACCCAATTCAATCTTCACCTGGCAAGCGATGAACACTGCATTTCTAAAGAAATTTTATCCAACTCACATGACCACTAATCTTCAACGCCAAATTAATTCCTATAAACAAAAGAGCAATGAAACCTTCACTCAAACATGGGAGCATTTCAAAGATTTGCTTCTCTCGTGCCCATACCATGGGTTTGAGAAATGGCGAACTATCAGTTTCTTTTATAATGGGTTGAATGGTGAAACGAAAAAGTTGGTGGAAACCATGAGTTCAGGTCCCTTTCTCCGTAAAAACACCGAAGAGGCCGAAGCCCATTTTGATTGGTTGGCTGAATACACTCATGAATGGTCGAATTCGGATGATGTCTCACGCTCACAGATATCCTGTGTAGAAGAGAAAAGCCTTTACCAACTAAACAGTGAAGATCACCTCATGATTAAATATGAAGAACTAGCAAAGAAAGTAGAGGAGTTAAGCATGAAAGGAGGAAGTTCGAGGCAGAATTTGCCTGAAGAACCATGCGGCACATGCAATATGTTGGGACATACCACTCAATATTGTCCTAATGTGCCGTATTTTCAAGAACAACCCCCCATGGAAATGAATGCCATGCAAGGGTATAGGGGGCAGGGAATTCCTATAACAACAATAATTCACAAAACAATAACAATCGGTGGAATCACCCTGGTTTTGATTGGAAAAATGATGCTGGGACCCAAAATCAACATCAACAACAACAACCCTATAACAATAACCAATATCAACGGCAATACAATAGGCAGTCCCAGCAATACAATCAAAATAGATTTAATAATTACAACCAAGTGCAACACTCCAATAATCAACATTCTAATGTGTACGTGCCACCGCACAAAAAGGTGAAAGAGGAAGTTCCTCTCTCTAATGTCAACCTAACTCAACAATTAATTCAAATGATGAGTAAAATGTCTGCGACGTTAGATAGAATGGATGCACGTCAAGAGGGATCGGGCGGAACATTTCCTGCCCAACCACTTCAAAACCCTAAGGGATACAATAATGGTCCCCCGAATCACGAACAAGCAAAAGTCGTGACGACTCTGAGAAGCGGCAAGATTATAGAGAAAAGTATGCCTACCTCTACCCCTGAAGAGTATGAGGAGGACGAAGTAGTCAATACAAATAAACCTTCTACTCAACAAGATGAGCTCACTACTAGTAAAGAACCAGTAGAAACAAATACTGAAGCTCCTAAAGAAGTGGAAGAAGTTGAGAGAAGGCCTGGAAAGGAACCCATTAATGATGAAGTACCAAAATGCCCTTTCCCCGCGCCTTACCCTCAAAGGTTAAAGAAACCCAAAAACGAGGCAAAGAATCAGGAGTTCTTGGAATTATTCAAACAAGTTAAAATCAATCTCCCACTCCTTGATGCTATAAAACAAGTGCCGGCCTACACTAAGTACCTCAAAGACTTGTGTACGGTCAAAAGGAGGCAAAGTGTGAAGAAACACGCTTACGTCGCTTGCCAAGCAAGTGCAATTATCCAAAATGAGTTGCCTCCTAAACTCAAAGACCCCGACACTCCTACTGTCTCATGTCAAATTGGGAATCAAAAGATAGATAACGCACTCCTCGATCTAGGAGCTAGCGTAAATCTTCTGCCATATTTGGTTTATAAACAACTAGGGTTAGGTGAATACAAACCCACCCGAGTTGCATTGTAATTGGCAGATAGGTCTGTTAAATACCCAAGAGGAGTTCTGGAAGACGTCCTTGTTCAAATAGACTCATTTGTCTTCCCGGTCGATTTTGCCATCTTAGACACCGAACATGTGTCCAACCCAGGCTCACAAATCCCGGTCATTTTTGGACGTCCGTTCCTAAACACAATAGATGCCACAATAAAAGTGAGAAGTGGTATAATGACCATCGTATTCGGGAATATGACGTTAAATGTCAAAATTTTCTCAAATCCCCGACCTGAAAAATACGATGATGAGGAGGAAGTGAATTACATCAACACGGTCATAGAAGATGAGGCCGATTTCGTTGATTACAAAGATCCTTTGGAGGTAGTTGTGTCACAATTTGATGCTATCTATCAACCTAAAGAGTCCACTTCATTGGATGCTGCTTTAAATCACACTTGCCTCATGATGGATACACTAGAGGAGGATAGAGCTGAATGTATGTGGGTAACACCATATGAACCACTGCCTCCCAAAACAAAGCTAGTTATGCCCTCGAACATGCAATTTCCCGAATTGGAATTAAAGGAGCTTCCAAAAGAGCTCAAGTACACCTTCCTAGGGATTGAGAAGACTTATCCTGTCATAATCTCATCTACTTTAAATTCTGAACAAGAGGATAGGTTAATCGAGGTGTTAAAACAACATAAGGGAGCATTAGGATGGACTATTGCCGACCTCAAAGGCATAAGACCATCTGTGTGCACCCATAAGATATATTTGGAGGAAGACGCTAAACCTTCGCGATAAATGCAAAGGCGTCTGAATCCCAACATGCAAGAAGTAGTCAAAAAGGAAGTTCTAAAACTACTTGATGTTGGGATCATATATCCAATATCTGACAGCCCTTGGGTTAGTCCAACCCAAGTAGTGCCAAAGAAGGCAGGCATAACGGTCATACCGAATAAAGATGGTGAATTAGTATCAACACGCATTCCCACTGGATGGAGGATGTGTATTGATTACCGAAAACTGAACACCGTGACCCGAAAAGACCATTTTCCCTTACCTTTCATGGATCAAATGCTAGAACGAGTAGCGGGTCATAAGTACTACTGCTTCTTGGATGGATATAGTGGGTATAACCAAATTGAAATCGCTCCTGAAGATCAGGAGAAGACTACGTTCACGTGTCCATTCGGTACTTTCGCTTACCGTCGTATGCCATTTGGCTTATGTAATGCACCTGCTACTTTTCAGCGGTGCATGTTAAGCATATTCAGCGACATGGCCGAACAAATACTCAAAGTCTTTATGGATAACTTTTTTGTGTTTGGCCATAGTTTCGAAAATTGCTTAGACAACCTCGAACGTGTGCTAGCAAGATGCGAGGACAAACACCTAGTACTAAATTGGGAAAAGTGTCACTTCATGGTGACCAAGAGAATTGTCCTCGGCCACATCATTTCTGATAAAGGTATCCAAGTTGATAAAGCTAAAATCGATATAATCTCAAATTTACCTGTCCCTCGTACAGTCAAAGACATTCGATCTTTTATGGGGCATGCGGGATTTAATCGTCGCTTCATCCAAAACTTTAGTGCGATCTCCCGACCATTGTGTCAACTTTTAGTCAAAGACACACCATTCGAATGGTCGGAAAACTGTCAAACACCTTTTGACGCACTAAAAGAACACCTTACCTCCGCACCGATAATCCAGGCACCCGACTGGGGTTTGCCTTTCGAACTAATGTGCGACGCTAGTGACTACGCCATTGGTGCAGTCCTAGGACAGAGGAAGGATAATAAGCCTTACGTAATCTATTACGCCAGTCGAACACTTAACGAGGCTAAAATGAACTATACAACTACTGAAAAAGAGCTCCTTGTAATAGTATTCGCTTTGGACAAGTTCAGGTCATATCTAATAGGGTCTCCAATCGTCTGTTTTACGGACCATTCGACCCTGAAGTACTTGCTGTCTAAAAAAGATGCGAAACAAAGGCTTATCCGTTGGGTACTCCTACTCCAAGAGTTTGATATAACGATCAAAGATAAAAAGGGAGTAGAAAATGTGGTCGCCGACCATTTATCTCGGTTAACTTTTGTTGACAACACTAAACCCACAACGATAAAAGACGAATTCCCAGATGAGCAGCTAATGACTATTATGGGTTTGCCATGGTATGCTGATATAGTAAATTATCTTGCCACGGGAGAAACCCCAAGTCATTGGTCCAAACCAGATAGGAAGCGGTTCCTCTCTTTCGCACGTCATGTTTTCTTCGATGACCAGTACTTATTCAAGTATTGTGCTAATCAGGTCATCAGACGTTGCGTCCCAAACGAGGATATAACTGTCATTTTAGCATCATGCCATTCTGAGGCATGCGGTGGCCATTTCGCATCACAAAAGACCGCGCAAAAAGTTCTACATAGCGGTTTTTACTGGCCCACCTTGTTCAAGGACGCTTATGCTTTCTGTAAAACGTGCCAACGCTGTCAATAGCTTGGTACAATTTCAAAAAGGAACTCCATGCCCTTAACCCCTATTATCACGATTGAAATATTCAATTGTTGGGGCATAGACTTCATGGGCCCGTTCCCTAAATCAAATAACTGTGAATACATACTCCTAGCTGTGGAGTACGTGTCAAAATGGGTGGAAGCAATACCAACAAGACGCAATGACCACAAAACAGTTATGTCATTTCTTAAGGAACATATCCTATTGCGTTTTGGGACCCCAAAAGCCCTAATAAGTGACCAAGGCGAGCATTTCTGCAATAGGCCTTTGGAGTCACTACTTAAGAAATATGGGGTCAGCCACAAAATCGCTCTCGCCTACCATCCACAAACAAACGGGCAAGCAGAGTTAGCTAACCAAGAAATCAAGCATATTCTCAAAAAGACGGTTAGTTTCAACAAGAAGGATTGGGCTTACAAACTGACTGATGCATTATGGGCTTACCGCACGGCTTTCAAAACGAATCTGGGAATGTCTCCGTATAGGCTAGTTTACGGAAAAGCATGTCACCTCCCTATAGAAATTGAACACAAAGCTTATTGGGCGACACGCTCATTAAACTTTGATATTAAAGAGGGAGGGCATCTTCGAAAGCTCCAATTGGCTGAATTAGAAGAAATACGTTGAGATGCATACGACAACGCTCGATTACATAAGGAAAGGTTGAAGGCTCACCACGATAGAACAATTTGTCGTAAATCATTCGAGCCGGGGCAGAAAGTCTTGCTGTACGACTCTCGCCTCCACCTCTTCCCAGGCAAACTCCGATCTTGGTGGACAGGACCATTCATAGTCAAATCTGTCTTTCCACATGGGGTGGTCGAGCTAATAAACCCCAAGAACGATGCAGTTTTCAAGGTCAATGGCCAAAGGCTAAAACCGTTCTTGGAGAATTTCCAAACAGAGGCTGAGTTCATCCAACTGGATGAACCCAACTACTCTTGATCTCAAACGTTAAGCGTTTCTTCATGTTGTTGTTGTATGTCTTTACTTCTGATGTTTTTCAAGTTTTAACTCTTTCTATCTTTCTCTATAAGTGATTTTGATTCTAATATGTTGTTTCATATTATCTACCCTATGCAGGCTTTTAAATATGAGAGATGATGATATCCATTCTATAGGGTCATGGGCTGATTCTGAATACCAGAACCCACCTTGGACTGCTGATGAGATAGCATTTTGCTTATCTCCTTACCAAGGACCAGGGGCAGATGATGTGGTGGACCTGACCTATGGATACATCCCTTATGATCCGGCTCTCCTCCAAATTAACCCATTCATGCATATGGACCTCTCTGGAGAGGAAGGCGAGCCTGAAGGGTACGCTGTTGGGGAAGTGGATGACGCACTATTGGAGCAATGGGAAAATGACTCCATGTGGGAACCACGGGACAAAGAGGATCTACAAGATGTGGTGCTCGAACGCCACAATGCGGTATTCACTTTTGTCGATGACTTCCTTGTCATCGCGGCGGTTCCTTACATTTATGTGCACCTGAGCTATTTGCTGTTCCGGCTCCAGTGCCCATTACCTGCTAGTGCACATGGATGTCTCATGCCAATAGTGAGGTTAATTCGTTGTCACTTGTCTTTCTCTTATTTTCTTTATTTAGTTATTTCTTTCTGTTGTCGTTTCCTTTAAGTCTTATTTAATTCCTTTTCTTTTTGTTGTTTTCATTTGGTTTTTCCTTTGTCAGGATTGTCACTATGCATCCACCGGTACCACCGTTCTTCCTGCCACTTCAACTTCTTCATGGCTTTGGACCATACATAAGGTCCCCAGACACTCCACCGCAAGAGGAAATTCCGTTGCACAATTCCACTCCGTTATCCGTGTCTCCAACGGGATCACCTTTTGCATGGGCTTTCAATTCCTTAGAGAGTTCAGACTTGCTCGATGATGTCCTGGCTGCTTTCCAACTGTTCTGGGAAAGGGAATCATCCTGTTTGGACTCCACATGCGAAGATTTAGCGGGGAATGAAGCAATGGTGGAAGAAGGAATCTTCTTGCTAGATGATTAGTGTTCACTTCAATTGTATTTCGTCATTGGTCTTTCTGTTATCAATTGAAGTGTAATCCTAGACAAATAATATTATTGGTTCTAGTGTTATTTTCGTTTTCTTTAATTAAATAAGGCCTTAAACACCAGTGGGGGCAATAATTTTGCAATATGGATGCTATTATAAAGGTTTGTTTAAATAAAAATTGCAATTTTCTATTACGAGGATGAGTTTTTGGCTTACATGTCCTATCACAGTTTTGTTTATCATGTTCACTGTATGTCCAGAATAACTTAAATCAGTGGGGGTACTTAATTCTTTCATTCTATGAAGTTTTGGAAAATCTAGGTTCGATCGATCGAAAGTTTCTCAATCGATCAAACGTATCACTTCCTCGAGCGCTTGAAACATCTCAATTGATCGAATCTTCGAACGCTAGAACACATCTCGATCGATCGAGACTTGTATTTAAACGAGGCGTCCAGCGTACACTTCATCCGTCCTTTTCATCTTCCTCACTCTCAAGCGCTCGGCGACAGAGAAGCGCACTAGGGGGGCGATTTTCGTTCCTCCTACCACACACGCAGAGTCGAGGACACCCTGACCCCCAAATCATCATCTTCCTCACCATCACTCTCCCCTTGCACACATATTCCGAGGTAAGGCCACGAGACACCCCTCTTTCCATTTTTGTTCAAATTTCTTAGGGGTGCCCCCCCCATTGGTCATTCGCCCAGTTTTATTAATTGTATAGCCCCCTTACCTTCTTTTTTTTTTTGTTTTCCTTTCTCTTCCGTTCTTGTTTCTCGTTACTGCCGCTTCTCTGTGTTCGATCGATCGAGCAGGTTCGAGCGATCGAAGATTCGCTTTGTTCGATCGATCGGTAAAAGTTCGATCGCTCGAACTATGGCAGTGGCAGTTTTCTAGTTTCTTTTTAGTTTACTGTTTTCATTTATCGTTTCTTTTCTTTTTCCATTTCAGGTTCTTCACAATGAACCCTGTTACAGGGTATCACAGGGAGAAGCCCTTTGACCTCGCCATTCCTGACCCGGTCCCACATCACGGCTTCCGGAATACTCCTGACCGCCAGTGGTTCACGCGCTATTTCCAGGCCAGAAAGGTCATGATTGAGCGACCACTTGAGACGGCATGGCTCACTACTCCTTGGTATCTCGCCCGCCTCCGAGCCATGCCACATTGGTACGATTTGCTCTCTCAGGCAAAGAGAGTGAATCTCTCGTGGATCCGCGCGGCTTGTGCGACGATGATCCGAGATCCCGATGCTGCATTCACACTCCGATCATTCTTTCGCGGCCAGGAGATTGTGTTCAGCCCAGCCACCGTCTCAGCTGCTCTAGGAGTCCCGGAGGTGCCTGATTGTGTATGCCCGCACCGTGCTGACACACCAGTACTCCCACCGATTGCAGTCATTCGAGAGCTCACCGGGGGTGCATTACCAAGCTGCGATGGTATATCCCTTATTGCTGACGTGTAACTGTCTGATAATTATCATATGCTCCACCTGGCCCTAAGCAATTGCTTGTTTGTGACCTCCTACCGGGAGAAGATTTTACCCTGGTATGCACACGTGTTATATGCCATAGGGACGGGGTTACCAGTCTGTTTGTCGCGCCTATATATTGACTTCATGAGGCATCCCACTCGCTACATTGCTGCCAAGAAGCACCTGAAAGGTGCTTGGGCCATTCACAGGGTGATCGAGCAGGCTGGCCTCGTTCCCTTACCTGATGATGCGTACTCTCAGGCTCGCAGTCGGTTTGGCGAGACAGCTTCTCGCCGATCGGATGCACAAAAGAGGAAAAGGAATGGTAAAGGAAAAGCGAAGGTTGGTCAGAAGAGGAGGAGAGCTGATGGCACCGATACTGAGGGTGCAGCTTCAGGGACGCCGACAGAGGCTGAGGAGCTTGATTCTGATGATGAGGTTGATCCTCTGGTGGAGGTTGCATAGTTTGAGCTGAGACAGCGATCTCAGGCTCAAACTCAGGCCCAGGGAGAGTCTTCGTCATCCGTGCCTCTCCCGACTGTTCATGAGTTATTATTGGAGGAGAGAGAGGCTCGGATCAGACTCGAGGGCCGGGTGGACCACATGACGACATTGCTCGAGGCCATTCTTATTCAGTTGGGGGTTGACCAGTCATTACGTACTCCCCCATCTACCGCTACTCCCCCTACTGCACATACTACCGCCGATCCATCCACAACTGATCCCCCACCGCCACCTGCTGATCCTGCTGCACCATCGTCCTTAGCGGCACCACCTTCTGCGGAGCCCCCACTTACACCACCTCCAGTCATGACTGCGAGTGACCCGGTAACGGCTAGTACTGTTGCTGAGGGTGGAGTTGAGGATACCCCCGATGCGCCGATAGAGATATTATCCGATGTCGCGGATGATGTTTAGATCTTGTTGTTGGGAGTGTTTGGAGAGTTTTGTTGTATTTTCTTTTTCTTATTTCTATCTCTCTGCTCTCCTCTTATGTCTTTTGGATTGTAGTACTGTGGTACTCTATGTGGATATTTGTTTTTGGTTGGTTGGTTTGGTTTGTGTGCATTTTATTATCACTACTCTGTCATTTTTATTGTCTTATCTTCCCAGTGATGTTTTTGTTATTATTTATAGATCATATGCTTATTTTCCATTTGTATATCTTTCGTTTGATCTTGGTTGCTTGGAGAGTGTATGTTTCTTTATAGATTGTTACGCTTGCAGTTATTGATGATATTTCAGGTGCTATCTCTCTATTTATTTTTGAAAATCCACTTCTGAGGTCATCGCTATTTTCAGTTGGGGGTGGGATATAGATAGATAATCACCTGTGCATAGTATTTACTTAGCAATCTGGATCGCTCTTTCTATGGAAAACATCATACGATCTCCATTTTTATTAAAGTTGACAATACAACAAATTTTCAAAAGTTTCAAACTATTAACAAAATTTTTGAATTAAATTGGTAGAATATTTTTAAATGTTCACTTCTGTATAGCTGTTATCAAGCGTTGATACATTCATGTTAATCTCATCCTTTTATGAATTACATTCACGCGTTTTTCTAATGTCACTAAGACGAATGCATATGTTGACCATTCTAGTATCCAACATTCATTTGCACGCGTTAATAGCTATGCTGAAAACTTAAATAAGAGTAATACGACTGTTATGCTTTAAGGAATAAATAGTGGAAACTAATGACCCTTAGTGAGCTTTTGAGCCCAAACTTCAATTCTGAGGGACTTATCACAATGAATTCGAATTATTCTTCTTGAATCTATTTTAAATTCGTTGATTAGTCTCAAATTCTTCATGTAGGCTGCTTATTAGAGGAGAACATTCAGGATTTACCAATTAAAACTCAATGAACACTGAAGTGCTAAAACTAAGAAGTTAAGAAAAATGATTTAAGCCATCGTTATTCATTCCTTACCTTTTTCATATACCTGTATCAACATCCAAGAATCCCTTAACCCCACACCAATTAAATATTGCCAATATGAAAGCCTATAAAAAACCCTTCATCTGATACTTTAATCTCTATAAACTCGATTGCACATCTAAAGTGTTCAAAAATTATTGAAGTATGTGACGGGAAGGGAGTAGTTGTGGGAAGGACGTTATAAAAAGAAAATATATAGGTTAAAAAAAAAAAGAGAGAAAAGGAAGGAAGGAGGAGTAATAATAAATAAATGTATATGAGAATAGAGGATGGTTGGAATAAAGAAGAAATAAATTAGTCTCTATCACGTGCTAAGGATGTGCAATTCTCGCCCCTCTTATCTCTATCCTACTAAATGAAAGCCGAAAAGTCAAAGTCTTAATGATTTTTAACAACTTAGTTTGAATATGAACGTGTAATTTGAGTATCCACGGTATTTCGCTCCTCTAGTAAGTAGTATTCCTTTCACGAGACTATACACTCTAAATGTTCGTCCTTTATCGAGTTAGGTGTGAAACACTAGTAGCCAGAACATCACTCTTATCAAAGCTTTCACACCATGAGCGATCATTATTAAACCAGTTCTGTGAGATGTTCATTTTGGAGCGTAATCCCATGTGAGAATTGAGTTGAAACTACGAATTCCAAGGGTATGATAGTCTAAACAACTCTAAACTAAGTTGAATGCATAGCTGTTGATTTCACACACACACGGATACATGAATGGAATACATAGGTATATTTATCTCGGTGTCAGGAGGAACACGTGGATTTCTTCATGGTTTGTATGAGGTTGATATGTTTTGTAGAGCTAAAATTGATAGTCGAAAAGGGGAATGTTTAAAAGTTATTCTATACCTTTTTGAGGTTAATCAGAGAATTTTGTGGGTATATTCACTGCAAACCCTCACGAGACAACACTCGTCCACTAGGGGAACCTAGGGGTTTAACGGCTTGTTGCAATTGCTAAATGCAACCGCGAGTCCTGCGAAAGTGAGTTAGGTGGTGTCTTTTTCTAATTAGATTAGTTTGCTTTAGTTTTATTTTTGTTTATTTTAGTTGTTGTAGTAGTAGTTAGCTTGTTTTTATTTTCGCTTTATTGCTAGGGACTAGCAATTCGCTAGTTGGGGGTTGTGACAAGCGGGGGTATTTTTAAAATACAACCGCGCTAAAAGAAGAAAATACAATAATTTAGTTCACAATTTGCCCATATATCTGCGATTTGGATTACAATGCCAGTTTCTACACATTATGATTAATCTATGATGAGTTGTGTGTTTTAGCTGTGATTTTTGCAGATTACTGTCGCTGTATGAATAATTGATTGAGTAGGATAAAAGGGAGTGATTGGCTTTAATGAAGACAATTCAAAGTTGAAAACTGAAGCCCGATCGATCGAGGTCTTCTCAAGCGATCGAGCATTCGATCGATCTAACTTGTCTCAAGCGATCGAAGATTCTAGAAGTTCAATCGATCGAGAGTTTTTCGATCGATCGAACATGCCTTTTAGCAGAATACGCGCACGCAGCAAAAGCGGGATTTTTAACCCTAGCATGAGGTTCTACTATTTAAACTCATTTTGTAAGCGTCCAGGACGACGCCCACTTACTTTTTATCAGTTTTCATAGAGAAAGGAGAGCTTGAGCTTGTTTTGTAGGTTATTAATCAAGGTTTTACATTGATAGTTGGGATTTTCTGTGGTTTAATACGAGTTCTTCATTCCAGGTTAATTAGTTATCATTTTATTTACATACTGCACTTAGCTAATCATGGTTTAGTGTTAATCTTATTGCTTTGCATGTTAGATATGTTAAAATCTCAATTTTTCATAGTTTTAATGAAAAGCTCACAACCAAATGACACCTTAATGAATCTTTACGTTAAGAACGCATCTGGGACACTCCAGACCATGTCTGAGTAGTCCGAGGTTGGGAAATCGCGATGAAATTGTGGTTTTCAGACCTCTGCCATGCACCAAAATAATACCTGTGTTCGATCGATCGGTGTTATTTCGATCGATCGGTGCAGAGATATAGTCGATCGATCGAAGACATTTCGATCGATTGAGAGATGATGATTGTCGATCAATCAAAAGCGCATCGATCGATCGAACAGTCAGATTCTTGAGAACATCCAATACAGTATTCCAAGACTTTCTGTTTTCAGGAGTTGTTATCAAACTGTCCCCAAATGCTCAGTTTGTCAAAGCAGTCTTTGAACTTAAGGCCTTAAGGCATTTTCTTTCAATACATTTTGCAAACCACCCTCAATGCTAACACCATTGTAGGTGCAAGTCTTAACTATTGAATTAAACCGCTTTCTTGTATTTCAAACTTAATTGAGATGATGTAGTCCCGGTCATGAAAGGGCTATTGATTCTAGATCTTTAGAGAAGTACGGAATATTGTAGAAGATGTACTCCATTGAGCTTAAACTGCAACTGCATGGTAGATGGCTAGGTCATAATGGATTCGCGTGATCCCAACACTTCCTTTTATTAAGAAAAACCGCTTTTAAAATCTCGCTTTAGTTAAATAGTTAATCGTTAGTTAATTTAATTTAGTTGTTTCTAATTGTAGTAGTTGTTATTTGTCGAACTTTGTGTTCTACATTTCTTTTAAAACATTGAATCTTCTTTACTTTTAGAGTCTAATCTAGGTAACTTAATTCTCATTCTTCCCTGTGGGATCGACCTGGACTTAATCCAGTTTACTACTTACACGATTACCTACACTTGGGTATAGCACACAAGAGCGCACAACTTTTTAGTCGTGTCACCTATGATATATAGGTAAAATACATGTTTTATATTTCGACGATGAAATTGTGATCCGGGCAAAATTCATGTGTTAATCTTAGGCCTATTAATTATGCACGCGATTAAATGTGAAAAGTATGTATAAATTTACGCGAGCACATTGAGTTGCCTATATGGGTCAAAGGGGGGTTTTTATACAAATTCATGCCGGAGTAAGCTTCTCGATGTTTGAGAATTTTAGTAGCGATGGCTACTGTGCATGGTTTAAGACTTGGACTTGCCAGGGCACTTGGGGACGTAATGGTTGTAGGCTTAGACTAGCCATTGACGTCGCGGTTTAAAGCTTGGACTTGCCGCTACCGGATGAAGACGTATTTTTCTCCCTAGAGACTATGTATGTGACTTATGAAATTAAAGCATGTTTTGTCATATATGCATGCGTTAGAAATTGTGCACTCAGCATATAGTTGAGCAGTGGAGATTTACTCCATTGCATGTGAAAGGAAAAAAAGGAAAAAGAAGCGTGAGGAGTGAGGTCGACGAACTCCGGGGGATCCTTTATACATGTTTTTGTTTTCTATTCCAAGTCTTGTAATAATGAGTATTTCGAATAGGTAACATTTTTGTATTTGGCTTGGAAGGAGTAGTATGGTGTTCATGATGTTGTAATAACTCTTAAAGCTCTTTTTAGTTACGTTGTAATGAATCTGAACTCGTGGATTCATGCTTTGCACGTTTTACTTGTCAAATTCGAATTTCGGAGGTGGATTAGTGTTTCCTATGTTAATCCAAACAAGCCTTAGCTTGTTCCGTTATTATTTCTTTTCATGGATTGCTAAGTCTAAACTTTGGTTTTGATAACATATTGTAGCTTGTGAAGTTTATAATAAGGTGAACTTGTGAAGAGGAATGACAAGAGTAAGGTTGGGTCATGCCTTAGGCAAAATTCTACAGCTTGTGCAGGATTCTGCTAAAGGGTCATTCGACCGGTCGAATGGGGTCGTTCGACCGGTCGAAATGCCCCCTGCCAGAAACATTTTTCTATACCTTTCAAAAATTTTCAAAAGGTTTTGATTGGTTCTTAGGGTACCTTTGGGACCCCTTTCAACATAAAATCATTCGTTTTGAAATATGATTGTGTTTTCAATTTTATATGGATTTTACAACTCGGGGAGTAATGTTTTCAAAAGTTTTATACACTCAAGGTTGTTTTAAAGTCTTTTCCGCGACGTATGGTTATGAAATGAACTGGATAAGCCTTAATGGCGTGCCACGTGTCTTATTTTCGCACGTTAGCGGGATGGGTCGTGACAATGTAAAATAGGTATATATAACCTCGAACCCGACTCGGGTTTTGTTAATTCATCCCATACCCACCCCTAACCCATTTGAGTACACTCCATACCCTACCTATTAGGGGCAGAACGGAGCGAGGAGCCCGGATAATCCATCCCATTGCTATCCCTAAGTGAGATAGGGGGTAAGAGATGAGAGAGAGAGAGAGAGAGAGAGAGAGAGAGAGATTTTTATTTTTATTTTTGATACTTACCTGGTTCAGGAATGGATACGCACACACCCCCCACACACATACACCCCAGCCCTAATCTAATTCCAAAGCCCCACACTAGCCCACAACAAAGCCTAAAAATGGGTCCCTCATTCTGAATAAAGAATAACTGGAGGGCAAGCAACAAGAATCCCCTATGGGGATTCGAACCCTCTCCTTCCCCACTGGGAATAGAGAAACTATGCCAATTGAGCTACAGTGGGTAATAGATACTGAAACATATAGAAATTACTATATATATATACATTCGTATTAAAAATAAGAAAAATCATAACATATATTGAGAATATTATACATATATGCATATTAAAAATAATTAAAATAAAAAAAATAATACAAAAAATCAGAGAGCTGTCATGTGGCAAACTTTTAATTCCACTTATATTATGATGATGCCAAAATTTGGTAAGATAAACTAGAGCAGTTTTAGGGGAGAGAGAGAGAGAGAGAGAGAAAGAGAAAGGCTGATTTTTTGTATGTGGTTTGGCCCTATTAATAAAGGAACCTACGTCTATGTGTGTGTCTGAGCATGTTCACTATGCTGTAAAAACCGGGGACCTGTGGTGAACCAACAATAGTTTGGAGCTACCGTAGGTCGGCCCGGCGTTATGATAACTGCTATAGGGGTGCTGTATAGACTGAAAAGTTGATCCCTCTCTATGGAGGTGAAAGGTCTCTTTTATAGATGCAAGAGACCCACTACTACATGGATAAGGAAATATAATCCAAGTAAGATTTATTAACATTAATTGTGGGGGTTTCCTAATTGGATTAGGAAACGATGTGCACTTTCCATTAGTCTTCTAACTTGATTAGGAAACATCCTGAAATATTCTAGAGCGTGTCTCGCAGGCCTGGCTTGACTGTGCCTGTATGGACCGTGCTTGCGCAGTCTCCCCGATCTGTTGGTCGGGTTGTGGATGAACCGCTCGGGAGGCCTGGGGTAGACCAAACTGCTCGGGTTGATGCTTATCCAAGAAACTGTGCATGATTTGGTTGAGATAGGGGTCGGCCACTGAGTGAAACCGCTCTGTCATAGGATAGAGCCAATTTTGGGCGTATCAGCTGCCCCCCATATCCAAGGTTGGCCGGATGCCATATCAGGGCAAGTTTGGAAATCTGTTTGACTGCTCGGGAAAGCTGCCTTGGATCTTCTAAGTTTGGTGAGTTCTCGCGAACTGGCTGAGAGTTGAGACTTAGCCTAGCTCGAAATTTTGAGGTACTCGGGAATTGTCCGAGAGTTAAGACTCAGCCTAATTTGGAGTCTTTTGCTTGAGTTAGCTCCCAAGATGGTTATCTTCTGCCCGTAAGCCTTCGTCAAGGCTGTGGGTAGAAAAATTTGACCAGTTAGAAAAATCGACCTAAAGCGTGTTGCTTTAGGGTCCTTTTTGTGCTAACTCCCCAGGATGGTTACCTTCCGCACAGCAAGCCTTCATCAAGACTCTTGAGAGAAGAGTTTGACCATGTTGGTGGAGCCGACCTAGATCGTGTTGCTTTAGGGTCCTTTTCACTCCTCTACCGTGGGCCAACCTAAGAGATTTTAGTCACCTCTATTGTCAGTTTGGACCTAAGTGGAGTTATTGCCTCTGAGTACTGTAGGCACTCGGGTTGTCTAAGAGTTTGACTTAGTTAATCCCAAGGCCTGTAAATACCCAGTGTGATTGCCTGTGTAGTTCATTGTGCCTTCCTGCCCCCCAAGCTTTTACTAAGACGGGGGTCTGCAGAGGCCATGACTGTAGGTAACCGACCTGGAACGTGGGTGGTTACAGGGTCTTTTGAAGCTTTCCATCATTAGCCACCTAGGAGAATTTTCTCCAATCGCAAGTTATGAGCCTAAGCGAAGCTGATGCCTCGGGCGTGATCCTGAGGTCTTTTATGTCACGGATGTGATCCCGAGGTCTTTTGCCAGCTGTGTAACAGTGGTCTTTGGTTGCCTCAGGGTTGAGCCCGAGGTCTTTTTAGTGCTCATGAGTTAAACCCGAGGTCTTTTTGGTGTGCTCCGAGGATCAACGAGGAATTGATAGGCGATCCGAATCTTTACAGGAGTTCTTTTGTAGTCTGAGCTTTGCTCTATGATCGGGAAAAAGTACCATTATAGTTGATCTCGACTGGTCTGTTGGAGACTGGAGGTCGGGTCAGGATCACCGGGCTCTTGATTATTCTGGGCTGGAGGCAAGGTCAGGATCACTGGATCCTGACTGCTGCAAACTAGAGGTCGGGTTGGGGCTACCGGACTCAGACCGTGTGAACTGGAGGTCAGGTCGGGGCTGCTGGACCCGGACCGTTGCGAACCGAAAGAACTGCCAAAACTATCGGGCTGATCTCGCTTTCGCTTATTTCTTGAACGCTTGTCGCTTAAGTGCCCGGGGTCTTTGGTCTTTAGAAATTCTTCAGTGTCAACATACTTTTCGACCTTCTCTGCAAGTTCAACCAAGGTTTTCGGTCGGCTTCTGTGAAACGATGTGGCACACTTGGTGTATTGTCCTGGGCAGAAGGCTATAATTATGACGGTTTCGTCAAGGTCATAGATCCCGAGCTTCTCTTGATTAAGCCGGTCGGTGAATTCCTTGAGGGACTTATGATTCTTTTGCCTGAATGTCATCAACTGTATGTCAGACTTTGGTCGTTCATGCATATCCATGAATTGGTTGATGAACTGCTTGATGAGTTGCCTGAAACTGCTGATTGATCGGGCTTCAAGGAGTAGAACCATTGAGCGGTCGAGCCTTTCAAAGTGCTAGGAAAGGCTAGGCAATATGGTTCGTCGGCGTTGGCGACCAGGGCCATCTGAGCCTTGTAGGTCCGGACACGATCGACCGGGCTACCCGAGCCATTGTATGAATCCAGGCGAGGCTGCTTGAATTTTTGTAGGAAGGCAAACCTCGTGATTAGGCTAGAGAACAGTGACTCTGTCTCGATATTAACATGGTCCTGAGTAGCTTTCTGGCCTAGCTCTTTAGCCATTTTATCGATCTGTTTCTTCAAATTCTGGATACGGACCATTACACCTTCCCGACCGGTATCCGGGGGGTTGGTCGGGTTAGTGGAAAAGGCTTCTTCTTCATGTCGTCCTGTCTCTGGGATGAGGCTCAGCTATGACTCTGGTTGTTCGGGTGTCTAAGATCATCCCTACTATTGACTGAGTAACGTGGACCGATTCCCGGGCCATGCGTTATTTCCTTTCCTCCCGAGCAGTACGTTTACCGTTGATGTCTGTGGCATCCTCAACGCGGGACAGGTTGGCTCTGGCACGTTGTCTGTCAGGATCGGTTCCCGACCGTACGCAACGTTCCCGGGCTATTTCCTGGCCACTGCAGGATCACTTTGTTGGGCCAACAGGGCTTCGATCTGCTGCTGGGTCTGACGCTGGATCTTCAAGAGCTGTGTGAGGGTTGCAGTGATCTGCTCCAGTGTCAGGACTGCTGGGCTGACGGGATAGCCCGGCCAGCCCGTTGCGCAGCCTTTTTACCCTTCTTCGGAAGCATGACTGTCAGCTGAGAGATTTATGCTTTGAGGAATATGTCGTTTTTCATAGACGGCGCCAAGCTGATGATGCCAAAATTTGGTAAGATAAATTAGAGTAGTTTTAGGAGAGAGAGAGAGAGAGAGAGAGAGAGAGAGAGAGAGAGAGTGTGTGTGTGTGTGTGTGTGTGTGTGTGGTTTTTATATATGGTTTGGCCCTGTTAATGAAGGAACCTATGTCTACGTGTGTGTCTGAGCACGTTCACTATACTGTATAAAGTCGGGGATCTGTGGTGAACCAACAATAGTTTGGAGCTACCGTAGGTCAGCCGGGCGTGATGATGACTGCTATAGGGGTGCTGTATACACTGAAAAGTTGATCCATTTCTATGGAGATGAGATGTCTCTTTTATAGATACAAGAGACCCACTACTACATGGATAATGAAATATAGTCCAATTAAGATTGATTGGCATTAATTGTGGGGGTTTCCTAATTGGATTAGGAAATGATGTGCACTTTCCATTAGTCTTCTAACTTGATTAGGAAACAGCCTGAAATATTCTGGAGTGTGTCTCACGGACCTGGCTTGACTGTGCCTGTACGGACCGTGCTTGCGCGGTCTTCCCGACTGTTGGTCGGGTCGTGGATGAACCACTCGGGAGGCCTCGGGTAGACTAAACCGCTTGGGCTGATGCTTATCCAAGGAACTGTGCATGATTTGGTTAAGATAGGGGTCGGCCACTGAGTGAAACCACTCGGTCATACAATAGAGTCAATTTTGAGCGTATCATAATATATATATCTAATATATATATATATATATATATATGAAAATAAAAGCTTTTGCTTTTGCCTTTGCCACCTAAGCGCCCATGTGGCACACCTATATGAAAAGTAGTGTTAATTGTCAAATTAAATAATAAATTAAATTCTATAACTATATCTTTGTATAACATTTAAACTAGAATAATAATAGATGCACAAACAAAATGCACAACTAAATGCACAACCTGCTTAAAATTGTTGGATCTCGTGTTGAAAAGTCTGTACACACAAAAAGACAAAAAAAAAGAGGTGTACAACTTTTTCAGCACGAGGTCCAACAATTTTAAGCAAGTTGTGCATTTTTTTTGTGCATCTAGCAATACTCTTTAAACTAAACCAATTTTTTTTGACATATATATATATTAGGATTTAAATTTTACAACTCAAAATTTAAACTTTATTTCTATAAATATAAATATCAAGAAATGAATATCACTAAATATATATTTGACTCTTGAAGATTTGAAGAGTCCTACTATCTGTAGGACTCTAGGAGAATTTTTGTTTTTATTAGAGAGAAAAAAGTCGATTTTGAATTTGTGTAAATAAATTATTTGCAAGATATGGGAATAGAAAAATGGATAATTTTTTTTAATATTGTGGAAGAATTAGGGAAAGGGTTGGGACAGAAATTTTGGATTATATATATATATATGATGTGATTGGATTGACATATTTATAGCTCTATAGGAAGATGTGACTATCATTCTTTAAAAAAACAAACAAACAAAACAAAAACAAAAGAAAGGAAAAAAAAGGGAAGAGATGGCTATCTGGTGCATTATGCATTCTCTCATGGACAAAAAGCTCAGCCTTTTATATAATTATGTGTATTAATTCTATTTTGTAGTTTTTTATTTTTATTTTTATTATTATTATATATATATATTTTTAAAATGAATAATGCTATGGCTCACAAACTTGGGATATTCCAAGTGTCATAGGACTGATATCGTATGCAGTGATCTATGGTATACAACCATTATCACAGCATGTGGTATGTCGTATAACTGTCACAGTATATGGGAACTAAATTTGGGTTTAAAATTTGAGAAACATGATATTATTTTGGGGTAATTACACTAACCTCCCTCGAGGTTAGGTCTAATTACACTGACCTCCCTTGTGGTTTTCAAAATTACATAGACCTCCCCTGAGTTTAGTATTTAGGTAACAATTTGCCCCCTCCGTTAACTTCCGTTAGTAAACCGTTAAATATAATTACACAGACATCCCCTGAGATTTTCAAAAGTACACAAACCTCCCCTAACTTTAGTATTTAGGTAACAATTTACCCCCTTTGCTAGTAAAAGATCATAACAAGATATGCTTAGGCCATCAAATATTTGTGTTAATTTTTTCAAAATACCCTTTTAAGCTTTCCAAAATACCCTTACCCTCGTTTTACGGTTTTTTTCTACCAACCAACAAAAAAAAAAAAAAAAAAAAAAAAAAAAAAACTGTCATCCACATGTCATGATCCCATGCAAATATGGGGTAAATGTATGGTTAAGATTATAGGGTCACACCATATCAGCATGCTAACATAGTGTGACGGACTCACTAAATTTGAAATTTTACAAATTAGTCATGACCCCTTTGGAAATAGGGGATATATGTGTTGCCTAGATGGATATACGTCTTACAAATTAGTATGTTGATGTGGTGTGACCCTCTAATCTAGGCAAGACGCATATCCCCTATTTTCAAAGGGGTCATGACTAATTTGTAAAATTTCAAATTTAGTGAGCCCATCACACCATGTTAGCATGCTGATGTGGTGTGACCCTATAATCTCAATCATACATTTACCCCATATTTGCATGGGATCATGACATGCAGATGGCAGGTTTTTTTTTTTTTTTTTTTTTTTTGTTGAGCAGAAAAAAAAAACATACATCGAGGGTAAGGGCATTTTGGAAAGCTTATAAGGGTATTTTGAAAAAATTAACACAAATATTTGCTGGCCTAAGCATGTCTTGTTATGGTCTTTTACTAGCAAAGGGGGTAAATTGTTACCTAAATACTAAAGTCAGGGGAGGTTTGTGTACTTTTGAAAACCTCAGGGGAGGTCCGTGTAATTATATTTAACGGTTTACTAACGGAAGTTAACGGAGGGGGCAAATTGTTACCTAAACACTAAACTCAGGGGAGGTCTGTGTAATTTTCAAAACCACAAGGGAGGTCAGTGTAATTAGACCTAACCTCGAGGGAGGTCAGTGTAATTATCCCTATTATTTTTAGTATACTCAAACAAATTTCAAAGTTTAGGTACTAATATTGTGAGTGTGATCTCATTGCCTTTTGGAAGATTTTAGCAGTTGTAAATTATGAAAAACAAAGTTAATTTCATAAATTGATATAGCACATATAAGAACCAACAAATCGCACAATTTGTGAGTGGTCACATAATGTGTCAAAAATTAATCATAAAAGTGAAAATTATTACTTTAAAACATTCTTGCATGTTTGATTGTTGTGGTTGTTCTCTTTAGCTTTTTCAAAATTATGTTAGTAGACCATCATGTTTTTATATCTAATACACGTTCTAATACGAGAAATCATCTCAACATTGTTTATTTGGATTATTATATCATTTTACAATATTTGATTGCTGGATAGTGTGACAAAATAATATAGGGTATTGAAAACCTAATCAATTTAACGTTATAAACGAGTACTAGATTTTATTATATTAAACTATATTCATCTCTAATAATGCAATTTAATAATTTAGGAATATCATGAACATATTATATTGTTTCATTTAGTATAATTATAAAATGACTATAGTATGCTTAATTAGTTGCTGTTAACTTTTGCATCTCCTAGAAAGTAATGATATTGCTAATGGGCGTGTCAAGTTTTTTTCAATTTGCTGATGTATATATGTATATATATATGCATACAATCAACCTATAAAAAACTAAATATCCATTGGTTCGAGTTGTACTTTACATCTATACGCTTTGATGCTATTGAAATTAAAGATTTTGGAAGTATAAAATAGGATGCCAAGGAAAAAGGGTGAAAATTAAAATCAAAATATTGTTTAAAAAAATTACTTTTCACTTCTTAGATGAAAATTTTGTTATTTTTAATAGTTATTATAATTTATTATAGTTGTTGACCACTTTGCATCGCGTGTAAATGCATGTGTATATAACTAATTAGATTTATTAATTATAAATAAATACATGTATATATAGGAGAATGTTGGTCATATTCCTATCTTTGAACTTTTATGATGTGGGATCTACCCCAAATGAATGACGGAGCAAGCACTATGTTCCCAGGTACTAGTATTATTTTGTGGAGAAATGCTACACACACATCCTAAACCATACCCTAAACCACACCCTTGTTTTAAATGCATGTACCCTGTGCTGTGTAAGTGGTGCACAGAAAAGTGTGAAAATTCAAACAGCACAAAGTACATGCATTTAAAGCAAGGAGTGTAGTTTGGGGTATGATTTGGAATGTGTGTGTAGCATTTCTCTATTTTGTGCAGCCGTCTAGTGATCCACGCGGGAATCTTTACGCCGTCGTATTTGGTGGGAAATGGAAAGTAAAACAAAAGTATAGATGGACGGTCATTGGACCCACAAAGTCGGTGCCAGAGTTGGAGTTCTCATCACTCTTTAGTCTCTTACTCTCTTTTACCAAATAACAATGTTAGGCCAACACCCATTTACATCCAAAAAGCATCTATATTTTGAGGTGGACTAATGAAAAAAGTCCGCCCCCTGAGGTGGATCAATGAGAAGAGAATGAGATTCTCATTGATCCATGTCAGAGTGTGAATGCTTTTTGAGTGTGGCCCAAATATTACTCTTTACCAAAAACTATTGGGTTATTTTAATTTCATATGCGCAAACTCTCCATATAATTTAGTAGTTCTTATTATAATTGATTGAAATATAATAATAAGGAATATTTGTTCATTGATCCCTTAAAATTAAGTGTTATAGTTACAAATCTATCATGATTTGACCATTTTTTATAATTTCCCTCGTTACTTTTTGAATTTGGTGAAAAGCCCCTCCAAGAATAGAAAAATGGCTAAGGTAATATTATCTGTCAACATTAAACTACCATAACTCACTCGTTTTCTTAGCATTTTTGAGTGATTTTGGTTTTGATTTCATGTATTTCTTCGAGATCTACGCAATGAAGTTGAAAATAATACAAAGGAAATTAATTTGTAACTTTATTTTTTTGATTTTATGCGTCAAAACATATGATGTTATGGATAATAATAAATTTAAACCAACATAACTAACTCGTTCTTTTAGCCTTTTTGAGTGGTTTTTTTTTTTTTTTTTAAATTTCATGTACTTCTTCTAGATCTATGCAATAAAGTCGAAAATTGTACAAAAAAAAGTAATTTGAAACATCATTTTTTGATTTTATTAGTTTTCAAAACAGATGATATTATCTATTTTGACATATAATATTAAGTTAAACAATCATAATTTTTTAGTTTTTGGCCTTTTGGGATGATTTATTATTATTATTATTATTATTATTATTTTGTATTTCATGTATTTCTTAGAGATCTACACAATGAGCGTGAAAATTTTACAAACAAAAGATACGTTGCAGCTTAATTTGTAAGATTTTATCTGTTTACAGATAATATCATCTGTTTTATCTATCTATAGGCAGATAATATTATATGTTTATATTAACGTCGATAACTTTCTCAATTCTTGGATTTTTTGGGTGATTTTTTTATTCCTTTTTTTTTGTGTGGTGAGATCTATGCACCTATGGTGCTAATTTAATGAAAATAATATGTTTTTGTTATATTTATATCCAAAAAATAAAAAAATGAAAAAAATTCAAATTTTCATATTTGCTTAGTTTTTATCTCTTTTTTTTTTCCCCAGCATTTCATAGTCATTGTTGATCTCGGTTAATAGATCTCATTTTGCTGATTCCAAAACATCAAATTTTACGAAAAAACAAATATGTAGAACAAAAGTTAAAGCAATTTGAAGTTGTTTAGATATAAAAAAAAAAGACCCAAACGAGTAAAAAGTAACATAAGTTTTAACTTGGAATGATTTTATTTAAGGGGACTATAGCCGAAACTCCTAATAATAATACATTTAGTGGAACTGTGGAACCTTACAAGTTTTATCTTCTCTTTTTAAAAATTCTTTCTCCATATTCAAATTAGTTGTGTAAGTAATATTATCACTGTAACATTTTATTTTACTATCCTCTTCATCTTCTTTGACCTTTAAAATTTTAACAATTGTCATTATGTTAATGCTTTTATTTTTTCCTCTCATTGACTGGTTAATATTTTTTAAGTTCTACGAATTTCTTTCTAATTTTTTGGATAAATTTTCATGCATTGCACGAGTTTATCAAGCGACACTCAAGTCCCAGTTGTTTTGTGCGAAATGTAAATTTGATAATGCTATGTGTATATAAAATATACACATAAAATATGTACATAAAGATCTGACCCATTCATTTTCAGTGGGATCCATGCCTGCATACATGAGATCCACCAAATTAATAACCCAAATCTTTATGTGCACCAATTATTACTCATGTAAATTCGTAGGCCATGAGGCCAATTACTCGTGTTCCCTTTCAAGTCGTTTATCAACACTTATTATGGGTGTAAGTAAAAGTTGAAAATCGAAAATTGATTGAAATCGATCGACTAAAAAACCAATTGGTCTGTTTTTTTAAATATATATATATATATATTCAAGTCAAAACCGACAGAAAAACTGACCAACCTCCACTATTGGTCATTTTTTTTCATGAAAAAACCGATCACTTACACCCCTGACACTAAAGATCTAACTTACGGAATGGGTATTTAGCCTTTCCAAGAGTTCACACATTAAGAGTAAAAATAAGTGAAACATAAGAGGAAAGAGCAAGAGTGTGGTTGATAACTCAATCACTTGCTTTAAAAAAAAAACTAGTACTTATATTTTTTCCTGTGCGTTCGGTAATGTGTATACTTAATTGCAATGGCGAAGCAATGAATTTTAGTAAGAGGAGGGGGGCGGGGGCTGGAATTTAATGGCGTGTATTCATGGACAGGTTGGTATAGTTTTTTTTTTTTGGGTCTATTCATTCAAATTTTTTTTTTGGATTTTTTGTGTACCACTTATTAATAACAAGAGTTGATTTTTAATTTGTGTTATTTGACTAATGGTAAAACATTTAGGTTGTACTAATTAAAAAGTTATAAGAAAAGATGATAGGGAAAATATTTAAAGTGTATTGAATTACAATTAGGTTAATATGTTGTACATTATTTATTTGTTTTCAAAATTTGAGTGGGGCTAACTATACATATTATATATACATGTATTTTTTTTTCTTTCTTTCTATCGTGTAAAGATTTATTTTGTCCAAAACTAGGGCGGGCCGTAGTTCGGAGTAGCTTTGCTTAATTGAAAATGACGGTTAAAACTTACTGAAAATTTTATAAAAGACTGAAAATATTATTTTTAGTACTATAAATTCAATAATTTAACATTCTTCACAGTAAAAATTCAATATTTAAGTCTATTTTGTGGAACCATGGGAAAGACTATCACCATATGAATAAAGATAAAAGTAAAATTTTTTTTTTTTTAAAACAACATTTCCATGATTTACCAAATGATAAAACTTCACACACAACTTTTGGTTCATAACCCATAAAAGTGTGTCTATCTCTCTCCTGTGTCATCCTGTGAGGTTCACTTTTACGCAACGCAACTTTTGGTTCATAACCCACAAAAGTATGTCTATTTCTCTATTGTGTCACTGTGGGATCCACTAACATTGCAAGATGACACAGGAGAGATATACAAACTTTTGTGAGTTGTGATTAAAAAGTTGTGTGTAAAGTATACTCTTTACCATATACAAAGTGATAAAATTTGGGGCATAACTTGTGCATAATCCAACAAAATTTGTCTATCTCTCTTCCGTAGTGTTAATATAATGTCAGAAAACTCCAAAGTAACACAAAAGAGAGTAACACATTTTTAAAATTGTGCGAAAAATGTTGTGCACAAGTTAGTATCCAGAGAATTGTCCAATATAAAAAGATGATGTCGGCTTCAATGTCCTATTTGGGATTAAACGAGTTGTTGAATGATTAAATTTTTTTTCCATGTTTGATGAAAAAAAATACTAGACTCACTATTACGAGTATAAAATAACTCAGAATTTATAAATATGCCTCTCACATGATTCTAAATTATTTTACATTCTCTGTAGTAGTTTGACTGATTTGTACTTATTTCTTATGTTTTAAATTTTGCCACTAATACTTTTTGTGGTTCCGACTAAAGTACAATCACAACTTTTTCCATCCAAAGTAACTGTTTTACATTTGGTAGTCCTAATTTAAAGGATAAAATAATTATTTTACCCCTAAAAGTCATATTAAAAAGAAATTAAATCATCAATCATTTTTTTTGGGTCAAGCACATGACCTACATTAAGAAAATCTTAGAAAATATCAAAGATTATTTTCTCACCTGATTCAAAAATATATGTTTATCTCTAAACGAATTGAAGTAAATAAGTTTTGTTCTTAACATTGTTATGAAGACTTAGGGGTAATTTAGTTATTTCAACTTGCTCGCTAGCAAATTATAACGATTGCATTTTAGTCTGAATCACATGGAAGAATATCAGTGCCAAAATTTAATCTACAGTGTAAGTGCAAATTGACCAAACTACAGGGGGTGTAAGTGTATTTAACCTTTATTTTAATCTCTCTCCGTCCCCCCCCCCTCTCTCTCTCCTCTCCCATCGACAGGAGGACAGTCAAGCCCACTTTTAAAGAGCAAAGAGGTGTTAAATGCCCAATCTGAGATCGTACGCTACTTATCTTCTTCAAAATTGATATCGATCTCGTCTTCAAGCTTTCTCAGGTCCCTCTCAGCTACATCCAATCCTCGCTGTTCATCAAATCTCTCACATGGGTAGGCCTTCATCATTCGATTCTCTGATCTATTTGATTGGTACTATTGATTTTTTTAAAATTAGTTCCGTTTTGTATTGCAATCTCATAATTGAACCAACCCTTTTTAAATGATCTGTTTTTATTGTTCGAGCAATTAATTTCAATTATTTGCTAGGGTTTTAATAAAATATTTATATCGTAATTGGATAGATTGTTTATGCGTTAAGTGTTAATTTGTAACTGTTAATTTATTTTTTCCTCCATTTAGTGACAGAAAGTTTCAATCTTTAAGGGTTTATTAGCTCACGATGGCTCTATAATCTCTTAGTTTAATATTGTTCTATCAGTTTCGGATCATGTTGGAGTGTTATGTGGTGGAAATACGGGAATCATATAATATACTTTTATCTATATATATATATAGAGTTGCTCATATAGATTGTTGTAAGGATTGATTTTGACATTTTGTGAAGAAATGGTAACTGGGTCCGAGCTTATTGAAGTTGGTTTGTCGTAATGCCCTTTGGTTCCATTTGATTGTTGAAAAATGTTGCAGAAGCAAACAATTTCCAAATATGTACATCTTGGATTTTTCACAATATAAGATCTCAGAAAAGGGTGTAGATTGTTATTTGCAGAGCTTAACTCAGAAACTTGGTTAGCTGAGGCAAGCATCAACTTTCTTGGTCTGAGAAACCCAGATTTCCATTTTAGTTTGATACGCACACTCACCTTTCCTCAGCAACCAAGTAGGGGTCGGTAGTGATTTGTGTATGAATTTTATGATGACACTTTATTTTTAAAGTGTAAGTGGTGCTCGAAGATTCATGGAAAATGCGTATTATGTGTTGGAGCTCTAATATCTATATTTAACATCAAGAAGCCAACTAATTTTTGGTTTATTTTATTTACAGTAAGCTATGAGTTTTTAAATTTATTCCTAATGTAGTTTACTTTTCAGACAAAGGCAGTGAAAGTTGTTCTACACACCTGATAGATGGGGATGGCACATTAAACATTGCTGGGCTTGAAACTTTTACGAAGGAAGTGAAGCTGGCTGAATGTGGACTTTCCTATGCTGTAGTCTCCATCATGGGTCCACAAAGTAGTGGTATGAATTGTTCAAAATAAGTTCATTACTTTCATTAGAGAGGCTCTTTTGGCAATGGTCAGATTGTGACTTTTTAACTTTAGTGTGATTAGTCTCACAAACAAGATGGATAGCGTAACTCTCTAGCCGTGGTAAATACGTGGAATGTTATAATCTTGAACGAGGGATTTTATAATAGTCAAATGCATAATTATTATATCTTTAAAACATACATGCTCACTATCCTTTTGTAATTTTTTTTTTGAGGAATTGTAAAATGTATTTGAGCATGCGGTTTGTTTATGTTACACTAGTCACGGTAGTCACCCGCTTAGATACCACCTTTTGATGTGGAAGTTCTTTTTGATTATTTGGTGCTTTCAACAAAAATTCTTTCACTGACATGTAAGGGCTTTAAAAATTAATAGGCTGTACGTTTAATTTTTTCCCAAGGATTCTGACGAGGACTTCTATGATTCTCACAGGGAAGAGCACTCTATTAAATCACTTGTTTGCTACGGATTTTAGAGAGATGGACGCTTTTACAGGAAGGCATGTCTTGTAAATTTATCAAGTTAAATCACATTTGTTTATGATAAGATAATCAAAGGCTGACTGGCTGTTGTTCTAATCAGGTCTCAAACTACTAAAGGAATATGGATGGCAAAATGTGCTGGTATTGAGCCTTGCACTCTTGTAATGGATTTGGAAGGTACTGATGGAAGAGAACGAGGGGAGGTACCTTTGCAAAACCTTTTTTTATCTGATTATGAGCTTGTCTGCTTGTAGTATATTCATGGCTCGAGTTATCCATTAATTTTATTTCTTCTCGAGGGTGTATAAGTATGTTTATTATCTCTTTCCTCTCTCCCACTCTATATCTCTCGTGAGTGTCACTTTGATGACACAATGTATTGGCATCCTAATACCATATTCTTAATTGTGAAACTGTCCGCCTCTAATTTTTTTCATGATTGCTTGTTTACAACCCCCCCACCCCCAAAGGCTACAAAACCTTTTTCATTTTGGAAAAAGTAACGTGTATAATTTTTTTGGAAGTATTGAAGCAGGTTGTCCTTGCGATGTACATTTTGAGTGGAGTGAAGCTATTCCAACCAACATAGATTAAGTATTGTACTTTTAATTTCGATAGGTCTTAGCAACACAGTTCCAAAACTGAATCGAGTCTGTAGTAACAATTAAGTCAGATTGGGACCTATCAATGGCACCTAAAGTAAAATTGGTATATTAGTCTCATATAAGTGCATTTAATCTAATGAATCTCCACAATGCCATTTTCCCGCTAAAACAATCCCAAGGGCATAGGAATGGTTTATCAGTGATATGATCAAAATTTTATTTTGTATTTATGTCGATTCAAAATTTGAAATTGGTTGATCAAACTGTATGAGCTCATAAAAATTAGCACTTTATTAACAATGTTTGTCCAAGCACTTATGAGCAGAAGAAGAATGATACGGAGTGCTATATAACTAACTTGCTGCATCCCCCCTTCCCCCAAGCCTACTAGAATCACTTATTATGTTGTAGCGTTTTGAATTGTATTGCAAGTTAGGAATTTGTTCAGGTGGAATTTTGCTAGATAGGTCTTAGCAACACAGTTCCAAAACTGAATCGAGTCTGTAGTAACAATTAAGTCAGATTGGGACCTATCAATGGCACCTAAAGTAAAATTGGTATATTAGTCTCATATAAGTGCATTTAATCTAATGAATCTCCACAATGCCATTTTCCCGCTAAAACAATCCCAAGGGCATAGGAATGGTTTATCAGTGATATGATCAAAATTTTATTTTGTATTTATGTCGATTCAAAATTTGAAATTGGTTGATCAAACTGTATGAGCTCATAAAAATTAGCACTTTATTAACAATGTTTGTCCAAGCACTTATGAGCAGAAGAAGAATGATACGGAGTGCTATATAACTAACTTGCTGCATCCCCCCTTCCCCCAAGCCTACTAGAATCACTTATTATGTTGTAGCGTTTTGAATTGTATTGCAAGTTAGGAATTTGTTCAGGTGGAATTTTGCATATTATTTAATTACATTCTCTTCTTTATCTAGTCACTGAAGGAATTAGGAATTGAATCATAGAATAAACAATGTGCATAGCAAAGCTTCTCAGGTTATTTATATGATTTTAGTTTTCATATTGAAGTTAAGAAGAGAAATAGACAATTGTTTGTTGCTTGTTGTTTCTCATTCAGTTCTCGCGTGATTTTCAGGACGATACTACATTTGAAAAGCAGAGTGCCCTGTTTGCCCTTGCTGTTTCAGATATTGTGCTAATAAACATGTAAGTTTGTTTCTAGCGCAAGTATGTACGCCAACCTAGGATTGCATCAATAGGCAAGCTGTATCCGGATTTATTGCATTTTTCGTTTTATAATATAAGATGGTTTTTTTGGAATCTTCATGAGTTTATGCTAATAACTTCCTCAAATATTTTGTTGTTTAGGTGGTGTCATGATATTGGCCGTGAACAAGCTGCAAATAAGCCTCTTTTGAAAACTGTATTCCAGGTATCTCACGTGTAACTGTGTTGCCTGAGCAATTATTTTGAATTGCAATTGATTAAACTAGTTTTACTTAATGATTACAGGCCATGATGCGGTTATTTAGTCCACGTAAAACAACTTTAATGTTTGTAATACGTGATAAGACCAGGGTATATTTCCTTTTTCTCTATTATTTCTGGTTGCGACCTAAGTATGCGTGATAGTTCCTTTATTTCAGTGACTACTGAATCTTTGATGAGTTGAAGTGAGTTTTGAGTGTTTTGAACTCTTATTTGTGTATAGACGCCTCTGGAAAATTTAGAACCTCTCCTCAGGGAAGATATTGAGAAGGTAATGTATTTGATGTTTTCACTTTCTTTCTCGCTTTCTCATTTGCAGGCTTCATAACTTTGATCTTAATAATTTCTTTGGTGTAGATCTGGGACTCAGTCTCTAAGCCACAAGCTCACAAGGAAACTCCATTAAGTGAATTTTTTAATGTAAGATCTCACATTCTCAAGTTAAGCTTAGACATGATCTTATCTTTTATTAAGGACTCATTGAACGTCTTTACTTTCTATTGCCAGGTCGAAGTTGTGGCTCTCTCTAGCTATGAAGAGAAAGAACAGCAATTCAAAGAGCAGGCAAGTACACAATATATGCCAAACTGAAATACGTTTTTGCATTTGGTTTGTTCATAGAATAAAAGAACATTTTCCTGTTGTTTTCATGACTACATGGAAAAGATAAATAACTTATTTATTTATTTATTTTTTTTTCCCTACTTTTGGAAACATTTGCAATCTTATGTTAGTATCTACTTTGTGATTCTAGTAGATATCTTACTTTTATTTTTTTGGTTCAGTATTTATGCATTTTCTGCTGAAATCAGCTAAAATATTTGATATTGACGATCTTTGAGAATTCCCCATGATCTTTTATGTTATACTTCTACATAATGATTTCTTTACCCTTTCGTTAATCAGGCTTGAATTTAGAATTTAGAACACAGCTCAACTTTTTTAGTTAATGAGCTTCTGGATATAACTTTGTTAGTTTTATAATGAAGGTGGCTAGTTTAAGGCAGCGATTTTTCCATTCCATAGCACCCGGTGGGCTTGCTGGAGATAGGCAGGGTGTTGTTCCTTCGTCTGGGTTTTCTTTTAGTGCACAACAGATCTGGAAAATCATTAAGGAGAACAAGGATCTAGACCTTCCCGCTCACAAGGTAAATAAATCTACTCTGCACCGTTTCTTACTGAGCATTCTCTTTCTATTATGTTTATATGCAACTGTGTTTATATGTATAAATTAGTTTCCTCCATTTTGATAAATTTGTAGGTTATGGTGGCAACGGTACGCTGTGAAGAAATTTCCAACGAAAAGCTTGCCTATTTTGTAGCAAATGAGGTATCTGCTTCCATTTATTTGATGTTTTCGTCTTAAGATACTTTTTGCTTTATTTATTTTTTATTTTCAACACAACAGTTTTTATGTCACTAGCCAATTTGATCTAAAATTATTGCAGGATTGGTGTGAATTAGATGAGGCTGTCCAAACTTGTCTAGTGGCAGGCTTTGGGAAGAAGCTTAGTTCAATCCTTGCCACTTGTCTGTCGGAGTAAGTAAATGTATTGCAGTGTTTATATTTCATGCGGTTCAGCAGCTGGTTAGAGTTGCTTCTTATGATGACGTAATAGTGTTAGTGGAATTGGCATTATGGTTATTCTAGTTTATGCTATGTGAAGGGTTATTTGGTTCTTCTGTTCTGTAGACTATTATCTTTTGGAGACCTATCATTGCGATAATCTCTCTCTCTCTCTCTCTCTCTCTCTTAACATGATTAGAGGCTTGGTTCTAGGAGGTATTGATATCAAATCTTCATCCCTGTTCTGGATTTTGTTATATCTGTCTCCATTACGAAGTTTCGTTTCTTGCATCCATACACGAGATGGTATTTTTAACTTTGCACTTGGCTGACTTTACAAAGCCAAACAATATTGTGCGCTTTTGCTTTCTACTTCACAACTTCCGATGCTTCTTGCTGCCAAAATTATTGAGCTGTTTTGAAACTTCTCTTTCTTTTCAGGTTTAATGCAGACACTATATATTTTGATGAAGGTGTTCGAGCAGCAAAGGGAAAACAGTTGGAAGAGAAATTGCTTCAGGTATTTTGAGCCTCTTTATTAATCTTTTGAATGAGTTTATGTTGCTGATGCCATTTTCTTTTCTGTATGATAAATTAACAGTATCATGGTTATCTGGTGATGACCTTTAATCTCTGTCCCATGTGCATTCAAATGGTTTGGATATATGGTTGAAATATACCACCACGCGTAGATTTGTAAATGGGGTCACTGAAATCTCCCAATGGTTCACATGTGGTCGCCAATAGACATTTCATGTTTCATATTTGAAAGTGAAATGAAATCGAAAAAAAGATTCTAAAGTAAGTTTTGTGCTGATTGATTTTATACTAGAACTATGATATTAAGATGTCTGGGAAATATACAGGATACAAATTTTACTGATCCACATCTTCATGTCTATATGGTGAAGATCTGATAAATTAAATGTTTAATGTTTTGTATTTGCATATTGGTGTACAGAAAACATTTGCTTTAAGAGTGCCATTCATATAAGGAACCTTGCCAAAATAAAGCTTTTGTAGGTCCTCATAGTGATTTTCTGAGTTCTTTAGGTAATTTACCTAAGAATTCCTCCCTCATTAAGCTGATAGTGGGAGAGTATAAAATTACCTGACTGTCATAATTTTGGATGCTTCTCGAGACATCTAGGTCTGAAGGTGTCCCCAAGACTTTGTTTGGTTCTTGGATTTAGTGAAGGAAAAGAAAAGAAAACATAGAGGAAAGCCTTTTATTTTTTTTGGTTAAAAAGGAAAATGATGTGGAAAATAGGAAAAGGTACGAGAATAAGTTTAGAAATGTATTAAAAATTTTTTCTTTTTATTTTTTTAATTTTTTTTTTTTAAATTTATTAATTTTTTTTTTGTGAGTCATTTCCCTTCCTTTCCTCCTATATTAAAATTCTAGTTTATAAATTTTTAATTTTAATGCTATTTAAAAATACAAGGGAAAAGACGATGAAACTAGTTTCCCCTTTCCTTTTCTTTTCCCTCGTGAAATCCAAGAACCAAAAGCTTTGTTTGGTTCTTGGATTTAGTGAGGGAAAAGAAAGAAAACATAAAGGGCAACCTTTTCCTTTGTTTGGTTAATAATTAAAATGATGAGGAAAGCAGGAAAGAAAAGAGAATAAGTTGTGAAACTTGTGAGTCATTTTCCTTCCTTTAATCATATATTACAGTTATATTCTAGAAAATTTTAATATTTAAAGTTTTTAAGCATGAAGGAAAACACGAGGGAACTTGCTTTCCTTCTTGTTTTCCTTACCCTTTTTCTTTTCCCTCACGAAATCCTGAATCAAACAGAGCCTAAATCTACAAGATGGTTTTAGAAGGATTTGTTGATTAATTCGTGTTGCCTTGCCTCATTGCTTGTCCTTTTTCAATCAATTAGCTTGTCCAACCGGCTTACCAATCCATGCTGGGACACATCCGAGCTGGAACTTTGGATAAGTTCAAAGAAGCTTTTGATAAAGCTTTGAATGGAGGGGAAGGGTTTTCTGTGGCTGCTCATGATCGCACCGAGTATTTCATGTCTCTATTTGATAAAGGATGTGCAGGTATAGTTTCAAACTTCATAATGCTTTTCGTATACAACTTTTAAGGACTCAAAAGGACATTGGTTACCACTTACGTGCCTTTTTTATTTTTGTCTATTTTCTGTATTGAGTACCTTCTTCAATTTTTGCTCACATGCATGTAATGCTTTCTTTTACCTGTGCCTATTCCCTTCCAACTGAGCTACTACAAGAATATTTTTTTTTATCTGTGCCTATTTTCTTTTGCCTGTGCCTATTCCTTTCCAACTGCGCTGCTACAAGAACATTTTTTTTTACCGTGTATGTACACATGCTCTACTACAAGTCACAATCTTTTTGGAATTTTGGCTAAGTATTTTTTGGATGATGACCCATTATCTATTCAGATGCTATCATTGAACAAGCAAACTGGGACTCATCTAAAGTAAGGGATAAGCTTCGGAGAGATATAGATGCACATGTTGCTGCTGTACGTGCTGCCAAGCTGTCTGAACTTACTTCTCTTTACGAGGTAATGGTTTCATGTTAGTTATAACCGTCTGGAGCTAATGCTCCATTTGGTAACAAATAGTAACTTTTCTCGTAGTATTGATATGGACAGACTTTTGCTATGTGTAGAGAGAGAAAAAACGGAGGAGGGGTAGAGATGGAGATCTAAACCTGATAGAGTGAGAGTTATTTGGTATAGAAGTTGAGGAGCATGGGGTTCTAAACCTGATAGAGTGAGATCCAAACCGAGCATGGGGTTCGGTCCTCATATTCTAAACACCATCAACAACTTAAAAGGAAAAGCAAGTAAGACTTGCTTTTTAAAAAAAGTAAAAGCAAGTAAGACTTGCTTTTTAAAACAAGTAAAAGTGTATTAGAATGTGTGTTTAATTTAAGTTGAAAATGAAGAAGATTAGGGTGTGTTTGGAATGACAACTTTGGAATGCATTCTCACCATTGTAATTTCATTGTCCTCTTCATCAGCAACTTATATGAAAGTTGCATTATCTAATACAATATTTACTTTTCTACAAATCAGCAACTTATTTGAAAGTTGCATTCTCTAATACAATGTTTAGTTTTTTTTTTACAAAAGCAAGTCTTGCTTTCTTCTGCTTTTAAGTTGGAGAAGTAAGGACATGAGTTGGGGGTTGACGAAACTCCACGCTCCTAATTTCTGTAACATATAACTCTCACTGAATAGTATGTTTCTATCTGCATATTTATCCCTCTCTCTCTCTCTCTCTCTCTCTCTCTCTCTCTCTCTCTCTCTCTTAGAGCTATTAATGTTGATAGTTGATACATGTACTACGAAAAAAGAAGTCGCTTTCGTACCAAACGGAATATAATATAATTACTATTATTGAATGCATTCCGAAGGTGTCATTTCAAGCACACTTACTAACCCAACCTGCACACCATCCTCCCCCCCTCCTCCTCTTTCTAGAGCTTGTTTACTTCATCAAAAGCGGTTCCAGTTGTTGCGAGATATATGAGGATATATGAGATTTGACAATAATTTGGTTTTTTGAAATGTAAAAGCCACGTATAATTGGGACTTTAAATTTGGGATCTTGTTCTCATAAGGAAACTGACACTAATTCATGTGCAGGGAAAATTGAATGAGGCAATATCAGAACCTGTCGAAGCACTTTTAGATGGAGCTAGTGATGACACCTGGCCGGCAATAAGGAAACTTCTTCGGCGTGAGACTCAATTAGCTGTGTCTGGGTTCTCCACTGCACTTTCTGGTTTCGACATGGATGAGCAGACCAGGGATAAAATGCTTGCAAATTTGGAGAATTACGCAAGAGGAGTGGTTGAAGCAAAGTCAAAAGAAGAAGCTGGAAGAGTTCTTATCCGCATGAAGGATAGGTACTTACTCCTTGCATAATTCAGTTGTTTGAATCTGTAGCCTTAGGCTCTATCTGGTTTGCAGATTTAGATAAGGAGATGAAAAAGGAAATGAAAAATTCACAAGGAAAACTAGTTCCCTTGGGTTTTCCTCCGTGCTTTTATATGTATTTCTAACTATGGCTCAGTTTGGTTCATGGATTTCGTGAGGGAAAGAGAAGTGGAAGGAAAACAAGAAGGAAAACTAATTCTCTCGTGTTTTCTCTTGTGTTTTCCTTCATGCTCAAGTAACATTGAAAATTAAAAGTTTCTAAAATATAACTGTAATATATGAGTAAAGGAAGGGAAATGCTCACAACAATCAACATGTTTAAATTATTTATCAACTTGTTCTCTTTTCTTTCCTATTTTCCTCGTCGTTTTCCTTACTAACCAAACAAAGGAAAATGTTTTCCTCTATGTTTTCTTTCCTTTTCCCTCGCTAAATCCCAGCACCAAAAAAAGCATAAAGGAAAAAAGGGAGCGAAGTGACTCACAATGATCAAAGTTTTTTTTATTTATTTTGCACAATATTTTATTTTCCTTCTTATTTCCCTTACTAACCAAACTAAGAAAGTGTTTCCCTTAGGCTTTGTTTGGATTTTGGATTTCAGGAGGGATTTTGTGAGGGAAAAGAAAAGTGGAGGAATTTGGTCACTTAAATCTGTTCAAATATCTATATCAAATCCCTCCACTTTTCTTTTCCATCATGAAATCCCTAATAAAATCCAAGAACCAAACAAAGCCTTAGTGTTCTCTCTCACTAAATCCATGAACTAAACAAACCCTTATACCCCTATATAAGTTCATTTGTTGCTACTTTTAGCTCATGTAAATTGACTTTCAATTACCTACAGGTTTTTAACACTGTTTAGCCAAGACACTGATTCAATGCCGCGGGTCTGGACTGGGAAGGAAGACATTCGAGCAATCACCAAAATGGCTCGCTCTGGAGTATGACACACTTTCTTTATCGAATATCTTTGGTGGAATTCCAGTTTCCTTTCACATTTGAGTTTCTTCGTCTGGTTTGCGGGAAGGAAAATGACTCATGTTTTTATTTTATGTTTGCTCTATTTCCCTTTCCTTCCTATTTTCCTCTCCATTTTCCTTATTAACCTAACAAAGAAATGTGTTTTCCCCCGTGGTTTCTTTCCTTTTCTCTCACGAAACCCATGAACCAAATCGAGCCTTGGTATCTATTAATCACGCATTTTAATTATCTTAATTTTTATTTTCAGTCTTTGAAGCTGCTCTCTGTTATGGCTGCAATCCGTTTGGATGATGATGCTGATAACGTTGAGAAAACTCTCTCTCTTGTTTTGGTGGATAACAGAAGTGGTGCTGTTACTAATAAGAGCACCACTTCACATGACCCACTGGCCTCTAGCACTTGGGAAGAGGTAAGAAAGCCTTTGATTGTATTCTTGAATTTAGTTATCTGTTGTGCAATACCTTTGTCATTGGAGAAAATAGGGTAATTTCATTTTGCACCTTGGAACTATACACCAATTTGCAGTTTGGTCCCTTAGCCTTTCAATCGTCGCGATTTAGTTCTTTATCTTTTAGGCCAATTGGAATGCCAACCTCCTGTCAGCTTTCACTTGAAGAAGTTACGATAGGTACATTGCAGATGGCCTAAAAGTTAAGGGACCAAGTCGTTAGAATTGAAAGTTGAAGGACCAAATTGCAGTTAGTATATAGTTATAGGACTTTTGGACTAACTACCTATATGATATCGATTACTCGGATAGATTGAGTAATGCTTGGGACACAAAAAAATCTCTACATAAAGTTGCTCACAAAAACTTATTGTGTCTCTCTCTCCTCAGCGGACTCCACACAGTGTCAGTGGACCCCACCAGGAGAGAGAGAGAGAGATACAATAAGTTTTTGTGATCAACTTTATGTGGATGTTTTTTTGTGTCCCAAGCATTACTTGGATAGATTTTATGACTCAACTCAAGTCATTTGAAGCCCTATGAACTACATTATTTCTGGTCCTTTCTTCATGTAGACATTTCTATTATTAAAAAATTAGAGTTAAGTCCCTTGTCTACAAGTCTGAAGGACCTTCAAATTTTAAACTTTTGTGAAAAGTCCCTGCACACGTGTATATTTTGTGAGAAGTCCCTGTCACGTGTATAAGCATAAGTGATCCAATTACAACAGTTTTTTTTTGGAACAAAATTACTCGTGTATAATTGTTCTCCTTATGAACGCATCATAACCCTCAAAACCTAAGGTGATGGTGGCGGCGTGCGATGTCGACAGTGAAATTAGTTTTGTGAAATTCGTAAATTTCACAAAATTAGTAAATTTCACAAAAGTGGTTTTTGTGAAATTTGTAGTTTTGTGAAATCCGTACGGATTTTCTTGTGCAAGGACTTTTCACTAAAGTGCTTTTTTGTTGGACCTAGGGCTATATAAGTACTCTAAAACGTCCTCATCACTAATTAATCCCTTTATTATTGCATTCAACACAGCTATACTGGTAAGTGGTTTTTAACTTGGTTTAGATTTATAGCATCGTGTGTATTGCACAAGTTATGTTTTAATCTTTGATTTTAAAAGTTGTCAATCAATTATTATAAAGGAGAGAGGGTCTTGTAGTACTTCTTGTTTGTGATGTGGTGCTCACTCTCTCTCTCTCTCTCTCAACTCTCATGTGCACGTGCTTGCATACAATTAACTTGGAATTCTAGTTAGAACATTGCGTGACAGCTTATAAACTTCACTCAATGCATTAATTACTTTATGCGGTTGATATTTTGTACTCAGGTTCCCTCAGCGAAAACATTGATAACTCCTGTTCAGTGCAAATCGTTGTGGAGGCAATTCAAAACCGAGACAGAGTACACTGTCACTCAAGCCATTGCTGCTCAGGCAAGATTCCATTCCTTTTACACGTTTGGATTTATTTATTTATTTATTTTTAAGTTCCATCCACCTTAAATTGTTTCTCCAAAATGCCAAACCCTATGAGCTGGAATTTAGGGCTCTCTTTTTTTTTTTCTTTGAAGAAGAAAATTTAGGAGTGGTCCTTGTGATAATTTACTGCAGAGATGAATAACTATGGAAGTAAGTGAGAAAGTAGAGAGGATTATACACATTTAGATGTATCTTTGTACAATAAGTATAATGTTGGGTGTGTGAAAGGTTTATTACTTGGATACGACAGCTGAATTGTTCTTTCTGAATTTTTATCTTCGCATTCACTTTGTGTCTAAATGCTGATCATGTGTGATTAATATATAAGTAATTTAATGCAATTTATGACATTTCGTTATAGAAGTGGTATTTCTGTTTTGGACACGACTCTCCAATGATCCATTTGGACATATGGTGGATACGCCTATAAATTTTGAAGGAAATTTGACATTATGAGTTGTTTTATAGCTCAAGAATGGACTGTAAAGCATATTTATTTACGATGCAATTGTGTTTCCAAATTTAGTGTTGTTATTTCAGATTAGAAATCCATGGGTTGATGTATTGCTTAGCATTTATATTTGTGTTGCCAATGCTAGTGTTTTCTGTCTTAAATCTCAGGAAGCTAGCAGACGTAGTAACAACTGGTTACCACCTCCGTGGGCAATTGTTGCCTTAGTTGTCTTGGGCTTCAATGAATTTATGACTCTTCTGAGGTACACAGACACACACACACACACACAAACATATTACATCTATATATATATATTTGAAATTTGTTGGGGTTCGAATTATTCCCTCATCTACTAGCAGTATTTTACTTATTTTTCCATTTCTTCATGGCAGGAATCCTCTGTATTTAGGTGTAATATTTGTTGGTTTTCTGCTCATAAAAGCCCTTTGGGTGCAGTTAGACATTACCGGTGAATTCCGCAATGGCATTGTAAGTTTTTTCTGCTAGTCAGATTATTTGTTATTGTGGTTGTGCATTGAAGCTTCATTTAAGAGTAATTTTTGAGAACTCTAATTCTTAATCTGGGGCTTGTTTAGGAATGCTTAATTGATCTGGTTCAGTCCCTGTCTGACTTTTAATCTGGTTTTTTTTATGAGAACTAAGGTTGGGTTGTGTTGGTATGGCAAAGAACCCGTTTGAGGGGAAATATTAGACTGTGCACAGATTCCCGAGCAAGAAATGAACGCACACCAAACACTTGAATTAGAACTGGTTCACTTTTGAACCACAGAACCGGTTCTTTACCTTCCCAAACAGCCCCTAATGGTTTGATAAAAAAACCAGTTCTGGGGAACTTGAAAGTAGGCACAGACTTCTACATATCTAAACAGCAGCGACCTTAAATTGTTTTGGTGTCAATTCTTGGGTCTTACCACTTTCTGCTATCACTTTTCGAAGTCAAACTATTTCTTTTTACTGTTCTAAGTTTTACCAAAGAATTTTTAGAGGTCTGGTTCTTGAATTTTCACAGCTTCCCGGGATTCTTTCCATATCTACCAAATTCCTTCCCACCGTCATGAACCTTCTCAGAAAACTAGCAGAGGAAGGCCAAAAGCATGGAACAAACAACGATACTCAGAGAAACGGATCGAGCAATAATGGTGATTTATCATCTACTGCTTCATCTGAGGTAATTTCATCGGAAAATGGAACTGAATACTCGAGCCCCTCGATACACGACAAAATGAAGTAAGTTCTATTCAGAGGTCGAAACAACTTTCCTCTCACTCTAAAATGGGGATCCTGCAAGCATATGGCTCATGCATTATAATTCTGATTGAAAAAATTGTCAAGAGATGGGTCTTTGAAGGCATTGATTATTAATGCGGGGGACACATACCGGGGGCTATGTTTTGTTGTGAAAAGCCCCACTAATAGATTTTTTGTTTAGTTTTCTAGGCTTTTAGTTTGTTTTTGTGGGTTATATAACTTACTATAAGTTCAAAGGTTTTTTTTCCCCCTTTCTTTCTTTCTTTCTTTCTTTCTTTTGTTGTTTCTTTATTTCTACCATCATTTGGTGGTTGTTGATCATACTGGTTTGCCTTCAGTTTTGTATTGTAAGAAGCATAATGCTACTGATGGTTAAGAGAGAGAATGTAATTCCTGATTTTTGTGATCTTCTTCCGTTTGGACAGAATTGCAAATTTGTGAAATCATATTTCTAATGTTGAATTGCTATAATAAGTTCACTCAAATGTCAAATGGACTAATGAGTGTTCTTAAAAGTTGAATCAACTGGATATTGGTTTTATGCAATTCTAGCCCAGTGTACTGTAGAATAGGGCTTTCAAGTAACCTCTTGAATTGAAGTTGGGAATGGTCTTGAATGGCAATAGTGCATTACTCAATTGGGCTTTCACCTCTTGTTTATTATGGCTTTTTTTGGGGGAGCTACTAATTACACCCACCTAGTTTACTATGTATGCTCACTTGGATGCATTGAGGAATTGTACATTCAGCATCTTTAGCTTTCTAGGGGAGTGTAGAGAGCAAGTTGGTGTGTGTATTTAGTAGCTCCCTTTTGTTTGGTTCATAGATTTTGTGAGAGAAATGAAAGAGACTACTACAAAAGTATTCTATTTCTTTTGTTTGGTTAAAAAAAATGGTGAGAAAAAAAGAATAGTAAAGAAAATAGGTGAAAGCTAATAAAAATCCTTTATTTGACACGTCACTCTCCTTCATTTAGTAAAATATTTAACATCCTTTTTTCTTTTTAATATTATTCAAATGCAAGTGAAAACATTGATAACATTTATTTATTTATTTATTATTATTTTTTTCTTTCCTTTTTCTCAGTTTGAATTGCAAATTTAGAGAAAACGAGAATTTAGAGAAAGAAAGAAAAAGAATAGGAAGGGCAGAAAGATGATCTTGGCACCTTAAAAGGCACAGGTTATGGCCTTATAAACTTCCTATTCACACTTGAATTGAATTAAGGATAACGTACACTGACTTGAAGTGTGTCCAATTACAAAGACTTTCCTTGTTTCAAAAGTTACATCGATCTCATAGGTCAGAGGTGAAATTCTAACGGTGTTAAAATTTCATGCAAAAGTATCGATTTACTTTAATACATTATGGAATGACAAATTTATCCTTAATATATGCCCTTGAAACAAAGAGGGGAAAAAAGGATTATGTTTGGAATTAATTTTTTTTTTTTTTACTCTAGTATGGGCAAAATAGTATTTCAAAAAAGTACTAATCATAAAATTAACGATCAACTGACTAACAGAAGAGAGGTGAGTGTTGCACAATAACAAACTTCAAGGGAGGCTAGTGAAAATTTTGAAACTACGAAGGAAGTCTCTCTTATGATATACCTCAAGGTAGGTCAGTGTAATTTAGTGTTGAAGTAATGCTAAGTACATGCATTTAAAGTATGTGTTGTGGTTTGGGGTGTGGTTGAAGTTGTGTGCCTACTAGCATTATTGTTTGGTAGGAGGGACAGAAAAATGGAAGGAAGGGAAGAGAGGAGGAATGGAAGGAGAAATTATCTTGTGTGACCATCACAACTTTGTGACTTTTATTGTAATTAAATATATATGGGTCCTACATGGGTTCCATAATTATAACAATATCACAATTGAATAATTTCTCGGATGGAATAGATATCCCTAAGGAAAGGAAACATATATTTTCTCATTGTGTTCTGTTACATAAGAAGGGGAAGGAAAGAAGAGATGTTGTGTATTTTATTATTACACCGTAACATTAATAAAATATTATTTCTATTGAATGGCAAAAGTGTTAAAAAAAATTAGAAAAATTTTCTCTCTCATGATCCGCCAACTTTTGGACGGATTTAAATTTGTGGGTCCAGAGAAAGAGACATCCTTTCCATCTTCCTCTCCCTCTTCTCTGTCTTCCTACCAAACAAGATATTACACACTTTTTCCTTCCTCTCTTTCCTTTCCTTTTTCTCTCATACCAATTACTCCGTATAAATGTAAAGTGTACCACACAGACGGGAGTTAGTGAAGAATTTAAGATACACTGTACAATTTCCAGCCAACCTTAGCTCTGAATTCAAATAGGTGGGGTTTTGAGGGACAATATTTGGCTGTTTTTCACTCAGTGTTTTTTTGTGCTGTTTCTTCTCACAGAAGTGAAATCCTGCACTTTAAAACAAATTTTTAAAAACTGTCTTGGATCCCACTTCTATGAGAGGGAACAACACAAAAAGTACTGAGTGAAAAACACCCGAGCAACCCGGTTTTTTTGAGTTATTTGTTGGTACATGTTTCAGACTTTAAGGGCACATTAGTCCAAAAACTTAAAAGTCTTTAGTGATACAAAAAGTACTGAAGTAAAGTGGTAGGTTAGATCAATAAAATGGATTTCCAATCCAAATTTGAAGACATGAGTACTTGGTTGCACGAATTGAATTGCATCATTTACCTGTTACTCAACTTCTTATATACTAAATTTTGACACATTTACCTACTGCATGTGATGAAGGACAAAATAGTAAATTTATTCAGTTTATTAACGATGTTTAACTAGGTTTAATACCATTGTTATAAAAATACCATTGTTCAGTACATTTACCAAGGTTTAATACCATTGTTAAAATATTCATTACCACAGCTGCATAATCCTACGTAGTATAACAAGTCAACAAGAAGACTGTATAAATCCATCTAACTCCTTATTTTCAATGGATTCCCTCTCCAACTCGGTACAAAAATTTCTCCAACTCAATAAAGATTTAAAATCCTCTATATAATTTTGCATTGGTGGTGGGGATTTGTGGGAATATTGGAAAGAAAACAAATAGTAAATATTTAATTTGGTTTCTTTTGTTTTAATTTATATGGTAGGGTTAAGGTATAGTGATGCTATGCTTAATTCTCAAATTTGAATCCTAAATTTGGTTCTCAAATGCTTTATTAGTTGTACCACATGCACTGCATGTGATACCATTAATCATATCATGTCATGTGGTACAATTGTTAAGCCATTTGCCTACCAAATTTGAGTTTTAAAATTGGAAAACATAGCATTATTCGGTATGGTAGGAATAAAGATATATTTGTGGGGGGGGGGGGGGGGGGGGGTATTAAAAAAAATCTCAAATTCTTGGGGGGACCATGGCCCCTGCCTGTCCCCAAAAAGATCTGCCCCTGCGTAACACAGGGTAAGGATCCCCAGCACCACTTTGTGGGATGCACTTTGGGCAGCACCACATGTGGGTGCTGCAGGACCACAAAATTTTTTTTTCTTTGTTTTTTTACAGAGACAACAAAATGTTGCCGAGGATCCATAGTGTCACAGCCCGGTCCCACAATAGCGGAACCGAAGCCCGTGGCACGCCACCGAGGCTAAACCAATTCATTAACGTTCCCAAAATTAGGTTTGAAGAACACACGCAGCGGAAAACAAAATACATTTTTACGACCAGAGGTTCAGTCGACTGCTCAGTCGACGGAGGAGGGCAGGGATTTTAATAGCAATTCCAGTCGACTGAAACTGGAGGTCCAGTCGACTGATGCGGGGTCCAGTCGACTGCTGAGGGGTCCAGTCGACTGCTTTTGTTAAAATAAGAAGCAGTAGCTAACAGGCTCAGGGGTTCAGTCGACTGCTCAGTCGACTGCTTCCCTGGCAGCAGCCCAATCTGCTGAAAACAAGTTTAAAAGCTTCCTAACTTCCATCCAATGATCAACCACTCAATCCAAACTCCAACCAAGCTCAGTCTAAAGAAATTCTAGTGTATTAAAACATTTCTAAAGCAGGATTACAACATGTTACTAACTATTACAAAGGTTTAAAATCCATTCTAACATACCAAAATAATTATGGTTTAAAACAACCAAATTCTTATTACAACATTACTATTATCCCAAAACTACAAGATTTCTCATTTAAATTGCCTTCCAAAAGAACTCCCAACCCACGTGCTCACTTCTGCGATTCCTCGCCAGCATAAACACCTGAAATGGTTATTTGAATAACCACACATATTTTGATTTGTTTAAGCTAAAGCTTAGTGAATAAAACAACATATGCACATGAATGATAAACATGTCCGCATTCACATCTCTACATTTCATACTAGTCGCCGGAGACTCACGTGCCCGTCCATACTCCCAATCCGCGACTCCTCGCCAATAAGTCCACGCGAAAAGACCCACGATTCTACAAACAATCGTGCGACCTTAATGCCTATATCGGCTCCACAAAATGGCACGGTGACCACGTGCTCCTTCTGACCCACATAAGCAACTTAACATGCTCAAATACATATCACCATGCTCGCGGTAATCAAAACATATCACCGTGCTATTGAGCCTACTTATCAATATAATTGCCCAATATGAACTACACGATATATCTCTAAGAATTAATACATGCTATTCAAACATAACATGAATACATGCCAAGAAATCATTCCAAAACATAGTTGAATCACTCACCTCCGATTTACGCTCCTATAATTCAATCTGAAGAAAATCCGTGCACAAAGAACGTGCAGAAATCCGTCTAGTACAATTCCTATGGATCAAAATTCCATTTATCAACTTTTATGAAAAATTCTAGAAAATAACTTTTCGGAAAACTTAGCCAAACAGGCCCTAATAGATATCAAAACGAAGCTCTTACCTCGAGGAGCTCGAATACGAAATCTGGGAGAAACCAGACTGACGGAAGGTCGTCGTTTGGCGTCGCAAAGCTCTAAACTCCTAAATCTCCCTCTAGCCCCCTCTTGGCCTCCTCTTGAACTTTAGGTTAACTTATAAAAAAATATCTAAGTTCATCTCTATCTATATATAGGCAACATTCTCGGGGAATTACGTTTACCTCCCCACGAGTTTTCCAAACTCCTAATTAGTCTCTGAAACTTTCTATACAGCTTATTCATAGCCTTACGAGTGAAACTTCAAAATTATAAAAGTTTTCGACTAAGTTTCGTTTGGTCGCTAAAACGTGAATTTCTATATGACGTTTCCGAAGTTGCTAATTAGCCTACAAAATTAATAGCGTGTTCATTCGTTCTCACCAGGATACTAAATCTAACAACAGAAATATATTCTAAAACAGAAAATAATACAGATATTGAAATACACAGGTAAACATTTATTTTCAGATAAACATTTAAAATGTTCCACAGTGACCGTCTCATACTCGGAGAGACTTCACAAACAATAAATCCTCAATCACAACAGTTTCAAAGGGTTCTCTAATACAGACACCCAAATCAACTCGTGAGTCAAAACTCACTCAAACACGTGCCAAAATGCACAACACCTCACATCATCATGCATGACAAGTGCAATGAAATGCAATAACACAAATGCGGGTGTTATACATAGGCTGTAACACATGGCTTTGGCTATGGAATTATCTAAAGCAACTTTAAATGAAAATTCAAATAATAAAACCACGATTCCTCAAATTTGATTTTTTATTTAAATAAATATTTATTTATTTATTTTTTATATCATTTGGTATAGTGGTCTCGTATAATGACATAAGTGTTAGGGTCCAGGTGAGAGGTTAAGGTGCGAACCCTCGGTATGAACGTGACATGATATAACACCCGCATGTGTTATTGCATTTCATTACATTGTCATGCATGATTATGTGATGTGTTGTGTATTTTGGCACATGTTTGAGTGAGTATTAACTCACGAGTCGATTTGGGTATCTGTGTTAGAGATCCCTCTGAGACTGTGGCGATTGAGGATTTGATGTTGTGACGTCTCTCCGAGTATGAGACAGTCACTGTGGAACACTTTAAATGTTATCTAGAATTAAATGTTTACCTGTGTATTTTACTATCTGTATTATTTTTGGTTTCGAATTTATTCCTGTTGTTAATTTTAGTATCCTGGTGAGGGCTAATTAATACGCTATTAATTTGGTAGGCTAATTAACAACTTTGGAAACGTCATGTAGAAATTTGTGTTTTAGCAACCAAACGGAACATAGTAAAAAACTTTTATAAAAACTTTTACTCGTGAAGTTATGAATTAACTGTGTAGAAAGTTTCAGAGATTGATTAGGAGTTTTGAAAACTCGAGGGGAGGTAAACGTAATTTCTGAGAGTTTTGCCTATGTATAGATAGAGATGATCTTGAGATATTTTCATAAAGTCTTAACCTAAGTTCAAGAAAGAGGCCAAAGGAGATTTTAGTTGCTTCGAGCTTCTCCACGCCAAACGACGACCTTCTGTCAGTTTGATTTCTTATAGATTTCATATTCGAACTCCCCGAGGTAAGAGCTTCGTTTTGATACCTACTAGGGCCTGTTTGGCTAAGTTTTTCGAAAAGTTATTTTCTAGAATTTTTCATAAAAGTTGATATTTGAAATTCTGATCGATAGGAACTGTACTAGACGAACTTCTACACGTTCTTTGTACACGGGGTTTCTTTGGTTCGAACTTTAAGAGTGTATATCAGAGGTGAGTGATTCAACTTTGTATTATGGAATGATTGCTTGGCGTGTATTCATGTTATGTTTGAATAGTATGTATTAATTCACAGAGATATGTTGTGTAGTTCATATTGGGCGATTATATTGATAAGTAGGCCCAATAGCATGGTGAAATGTTTTAATTACCGAGGGCATGGTGATATGTATTTGAGCATGTTGAGTTGCTTATTTGGGTCAGAAGGAGCACGTGGTCACTAAGCCATTTTGTGGAGTCGATATAGGCCTTAAGGTCGCACAATTGAAGAGAAGAATCCTAGGTCTTACCCTTTCGCGTGGACTTATTGGCGAGGAGTCGAGGATTGGGAGTATGGAATGTGCACGTGAGTCTCCGGCGACTAGTATGAAATGTAGAGATATGAATGCGAGCATGTTTGTCATTCATATGCATATGTTATTTTATTCATTAAACGTTAGCTTAAACAAATCGAATATGTGTGGTTATTCAAATAACCATTGCAGGTATTAATGCTGGCGAGGAATCGCAAAAGTGAGCACGTGGGTTTGGGAGTTCACGTAGAAGGCAACCTGCATGTTAATCTTGTAGTTTTGGGACAGTAGGAATGTTGTAATAAGGATTTGGTTGTTTTAACTTATATCAATGCGAAATCATGGAACGAGTTCATAATGTTGTAATAGATTGTATTCTCTTGTAATTATGTTTAAATAATATTTTAATCTAGTTGGGATCACTTTAGAATGAGTTTGTGTGTGTGTTTAACCCCTTGGGTGCTTTTAAAAGCTTTTAAACTTAGAAATCTGCAGAATGTGTGCTGCTGCCATAAACCAGTCGACTGGTTGAGAAAACAGTCGACTGGTATAGACACCCAATTTTGTCGGCTATTAGATTTAGGAGACCCATAGCTTGGTGATTCACAATGATCGAAAACGACTCAAAAGGACCCCTGGAAGTTGGTTCTATCTCTAAAAAATGCTCAGAATGACCAAAATGCCCCTAAAAGCCCAAAAACTCCCAGATTTGGACCGAAAGTTCTAGAAACATGCTACGTCGTAAGAAAAGTGATAAAATGAGTTTTGAAGCAAAGTTAGATAAAATTGTCAGCTCCCAGAGGCCCCCGTAAGTCCCGGAAGTTCCCAGCAAGTCCCCGTCGACCGGTTTGATCAAGTTTGACCAAGTTTGACTGAAATCGTCCAAATTTGCTGGGATCATTCTAGATCATGTGGAAAGTATTAAAATGAGTTTTAAAAGAAGATCGCACGAAAACGTCAGCTCCTGGGAGCTCCCAGAGGTTTCTAGAACTTCCCGGAAATCCTAGGTTTGACCAGTTTGACCAAAATTTGACTTTGAAACCGGAGCACCGTAACAATTTTCAAATATTTTTCATGGATACTAGAGGTCAATAGCTTTCCAACGGTATATCACACATAATTTTTTGAATTTAAAACGAGTTTACTATGAATTTTCGAAGGCGAAAAAGGCGATCAAATCGGCTTTTATCGCAAATACCGCAAATTTTTTTAAAGTGACCTATTGTCACGCCCCGAAGTACCAAAAATAGGGAAAAATAATTTCCTTTATGGGTTCGTAGACACGTGACTGGTTGTGAGTGTCACCTGATTGTCCAAACATGCTTATAACAATAATGTGATATGGGACAGTGACTAAGTTCAGCGGAAGCAGAAATTTAAAACATCCAAGTCTTACATCAGTAGTATATTACTGGCCAAAAAGATATCCAAAAGATACATATTACAAGACCAGCTAAACTATTACATCACTAACATAATAGTAACAGAACTTATAACAAAAGAAAAGCTCCAAAGTCTTCAGCTGGCGAAACCGTAGCCTTCCTCGTAGTAATCTTCACCAGCATAGTCTTCAGTAGTAAAGTCAGCATCTTGATAGCAGTCGGCTCCATCTGGACCTGCAAAGGCTGGACGTGGAAGGTCCAGCGGCATGAAAAGCCGTTAGCGGTTAAGCTAAGTGAGGGCCCCCTTAAGGTTACCACCACTTAAGGTAAGTTATTCTTCATCTCTTCTTATTTCTCGAAACCATATCTCGTTCATCATTTCTTATTCTCGATACTATGTCTTGTTCGTCTTTTCTTATTCTCAAAACCATTTCTTATTTAAACCCAATCATTCATTTTGAAACTTAACCCAGAACTGAACTGACCAATGACATTGACTGAAAGAAGATTTAACTCCAAACGCATTTACTGGTCAAGGAAGTACAACACTCAACAATGAATAGTTAACTGTCGCCCAACTGGCACTCAAACTGTCGCCCAAATGGCATAAGTGTGCGGGACATTAACAATCTCTTGGTCGAACACGTCATGCCGATCCTCAGGTCGCCCGCACGTTACCGAACACGTCATGCCGATCCTCAGACCAAGGGTACGGGAAATTAATAATCACTTGGACGAACACGTCATGCCGATCCTCAGGTCACCCGTACATAACCGAACATGTCATGCCGATCCTCAGTCCAAGGGTGCGGAAAAATAATCAACCACTTGATCGAACACGTCACGACGATCCTCAGGTCATCCGCACTTGACCGAACACGTCATGCCGATCCTCAGATCAAGGAACAAAACATAACTCACCAATCGACTCCATGGAATAATCGAGAGACCAACTTTGCAAGAATTATCCAAACACGACACAAAAGTTCACGAATCAACTTTAACCAGTAGACACACGACTAGAAACGAGGCCCAATGTCCCTTATTTGCATTAAATCTGTTATTGAAGGTTTTATCGTTATTTCTCACGTTCGTACATTTCGTAGTTTAGTTCGTTAATATCATCCATTTATAACCGTTAATATTTCGCTATACGTCCGACATTCCGTTTTCCTCTCAATATACTTACGATGGAAACTTTCCCGATCACTTATCAACGCAATAATTGTGCCATACAGCATACTTATAGTTTGGGTATGAACTTTCAATGGTCATTAGACTATATTCATAACAATGGAAAACATAGCACGTAGCTCATGGATTTATAACATGAATTTAATACTAACAAACATATAGATGAAACCCTTAACATACTCATCTACATGATAGCACTACCAAAGCACGAGATTTTCATAACAACACAGGTACCAGAAAACTAGCATCAACAATCAACACCATGCATAAACAAAACATTATACGAAAAGTTGTACAATCTGCCAGGATATATTTTCACTGTGTTGACTGAATTAACATGATTTATTTGGGCATGATAAATTGCTTTGTGGATCAAACTCAAAACTAAAACATTGTAGATAATAAGAATATCTTCATGTACAAAAAAAATCTAGCTTCAATTACATTTTTGAGTTACTCAAACTATTTATTTTACAAGACATTTCTTATATCTCGGACTGTTCTGTCCCAGATTTATAGTACTGCATTGTACGTGAATTTCACCTATGAAGGAGGTGTTTTTAGACTGAGCTATAGAATAGTTATTTGTAGATAAATGAGTTATCTTTTTTCACAAAAAAACCTAGCATAATTATCATTTTTGAGCTGCACAAAACATTCATTTTACTAAACTATGTTCTGCTGAAAGTTTCAGTTTCTCAGATTTATAACACTGCGTTGTACATGCATTTCACCCATGAAGGAGTGATTTCTAGATTGAGCTATAAAGGAGTTATTTGTAGATATATGAGTTAGCTTTTACCACAAAAAAACCTAGTTTAATTCGGATTTTTGAGCTACACAAAACATTCATTTTACTAAACTATGTTCTGCTGAGAGTTTCAGTTTCTCAGATTTATGAATTTGTCTTGCATGTCATGAAAACTTCAACACAACAACATCAAACTTCTACTAAACATTAGTACATATTATATGGGTTCTAAATTGAGTTAGATTACTCAAAATTACTCACCAAAGCTTAGAGTTAAGCTTGGATGTTGATTTGAAACTTGATGAAGCTTTGAACTCAAACTCCAAGGATGAACTTCTTCTTCTTCTAACTTCTTGATTCTTCTTACTGCTGGGATTTTTCTTGAGATTTTAGGACTTATAAACACAGCTCTTAGGTTCCCATGGTAGTGTATGTAGGTGTATGGGTGTGTATATGTGTTTGCATGTGAGGTGTACACAAGGGAAGGGGGTGAATGCTTGGTTTCTCCTTATTTTTTCTTCTATATCTCCATGGGATCTATAACTCCCATCTCTCTTTCTTAACTTAGGTGCAGATTATGAAGACTAAAAATGTCAAATGAGTGCATGTGTATGTTTATATAGCAAGAGAGGAGGGTCATGTGTCTCCATGCATGCTTGCATGTGTGCATGGAGGGCCATGTGTCCATCTAGTGGACAAATGTCACATGGAGTGATGACAAGTGTAGGAGATGATGCATGGGACTTGCCATGTGGCCGGCCATGTGGGTCCCACCTTGGGCTTTGTGCCATTTCCTCGGTTTATGTGCATAAGTTCCTCGATATACGTGTCGGTCTTGATTTATGTGCAACCGGGTGTTATTTCTATTGTCCGGGTCCGGGTACAGGACTAAGTTAAATCTTATTATGGTCGAGTCGGTATGGTTGCTACAGTCTATATGGTAATACTACAACACGTCCATACCGTCACGTAATTAAAATAATTATATAATAATATAGTCGGTTCAATATAGGAATTTGAAAAACTGATATTATTAATGAAAAGAAAATTACAGGTGTTACACCTATCTCTAAACTATTTTTTTTTTTATGTAAAATAGACTCCATTACCTTTCTTACGGTATATCACAACCTCAGTTTGGAGTTCGTATGCATTTTCAATGAATTTCGGACGAAATAGAGCTTTTTCGCGAATACTAGAACCTCTGGGGGCCTAAAAATGATTATCTGGATGAATGAGGAGGAGTGCCCCTGCGGCACTCTCCTCCAGAATGGTGTTTTTTTGTAATTTCTTTTGGGGGTTCAATTTGATTAATTAAAAACCAAAACGATGTAGTTTTATGTTCACAGTTGTTTGGGACCAATGTGAGTACTTCTAAAACTCCAAAATCACCCCAAATTAGCCTATATAAATCCCCCATTGCTCTTCATTTTGGGGGGGCCAAGTGCAAAGCTTGATAAAGTTGTAGAGAGAAAGAGAGAGAGAGATAGATTTAGAAGTGAGAAAGGAGCTTCCTCCTACTATTTTTCTATAGAAAGTGAGTTCCAATCTTGTTTTCCTCCACCATTCTTCTATATATTTCATCATCAATACACCCAACCACCATTTCTCTAAGCATTTATGAGTTAGGAAGCTACTTCCATGTCCAAATGTCAACATCTATGAGTGAAACACCAAGCTACAAGTCCAATATCACATTGATTATCATCTATTGATTGTTATTTACTTGCTTGTTCATATTATGTTCATCTCTTCCTAACTTTATTTCTTTTTTGACATTTTTATTTGCTTACTAGTTCATCATCCACTAAATGATGACATGAAGTTTGAGGTGAGTGAATCCTTATGGATAGAAGCTCTTGACCTCAAAAACATGTTTGATAGATGATGATTATAACTTTAATACCTCCAAGGTATCCTTGAAGTTATGTTCAAATGAAAATGAATCTCTCCAATAATATTGGAGTTCTTGATGATGAGTTTGATGTTGATATTTCAAGAGCTCCTAATCTCTACTTGATGTTGAAAATATACTTTCAAAACCCCTCTTAAAACTCATTTTGATCTCAAGAAAGAAAACTCTAGTTTTTCCCAAAATCTTCAAAATAGTGAGTCAAAACAGTGAGTGATCTGAGTTCAAAGATTTCTCTAGAACTCAATACTCAACGTATGGATGCAAGACCACTTGGAAAGTCTTCCTAACTCATTAGATAACACCCATGATTTTTGGTTTGACTTGGAAATACTTGAAAATGGTCCATTTGGACCCAAACATTCTCTCCAGATATTTCTGTTTTTGCTGTCACAACAGCTTGGTCTACTTTCAACTTATTTTATAGAAAACTTTTCCAAAAGGAGTGGTCCCAAACTATTTTTACCTTAAACTTCAGTGTCTTAGGGTACTTTCTGTATAAAATGGGCCTCTAGATCGTTTGTTTTCATTTTCTAAGATTTTTCAATATTTCAGTCGACAGTACGGACTCTGTTTCTGAGTGACTTCTATTGTTTATATGATTTCTCTCAATATGTGTTAGTTATTAAATATTGGCTTTTTGGGTTGTGTTCTAGACAGAATAAGGAAGATCTCCATAAAAAAATCATGCATTGAAAACATTCCTATCCCCTCTTTTCCATTTTTACAAGATCATGTTACTGTTCTGTCCACTATTCACAGCAAGCATACTTTTACTCCCATCCTTTGATTTGATGCTTACATGTACTCCAAATTAGCTCATGTCTTAGGAAGTAGTTCATACTACATTTGTACATATCTCATGATGATTTCTTTCATTCATTCATACATATTCTAGACTTCTAAGCCACTTTAGAAAGTCCATGCACACAAACACACTACAACCTTTGCACATTCTAGGATCATACATTGCATTCATGTAAGATTTGGGGTTTTTGTGACTCCTAATCTAAGAAGATTATAAGGAAGGAACTTGATCATACGTTCATGTTTCCCCTCAATCTAATCGTCCTTTCTCATCCATCCCGGAGATTGAGAGGTCTTCTTTTCTCAAAGATTAACATGCATCATTCTAGCTTGCTAAGCATACTTTGATCTTTTTTGATTTATTTGTTTAAAGAACAATGCATATCCCCTTAGATTAGGAAAACTTTATTACTTGATATGTTATTAGACAATTTTTCCTAGGTTTGTTTGTGTAATCTTTCACTTTGCATTGTGTGATACTTGACTTAGATCTTATGAATGATATCTTATCTTTTCTTTAGATCTTCCATTTCAAAATTTCTTATGTGATGTAATATACTATCATATTATTAATTGTCGAACCAAACATAGTATAAGATGATTATTTGGATGCTAATTGAGGCCCGTCGAGAGACGGGGCGAGTTGAGGGTGTTTTAGTCGCGACAAAAGCTCCTTCCTCTCTCGTTCCAAAACGCTGAACCAAGTTCTTTGGTTATGAAGGGCCGGTGCCTTTTATCCATTTAGGTGAGTCAAAGTTTGTGACACCCGCTCCCGCGGTTTATATTTAATATTGCTTTAGCATGCATAATTATGAGTTAATGATAATTAATGTGTTATGTGGCACTTATTGGAGTGGGATTGACCCACTAAGTTGATTATGGGTGTCCAGTTAGGAACCCAGTTTTGGCCAGTATAGCAATCCCAAGTTGGGATGTGTGTTGATGGGTCCCAGTTGAGATGGGACATTATATGTGGAACACCCTATGTGCCTAAATGTTTATTAAGGCTTAAATGGTTTATTATTTTATTGTTGATAATATCATGTTGTTAGATGATGACCATTTTTGGGGTCAAGTAGGGGTACCTTTGTGAGCACGAATTGAACACGTTACATAATTAGTAGGCTAATTAGAAACTTCATATAATTATATGGGACCACTTATGGGACCCATGCGAGACATAGACAAATACCTATTTAGGTTTGGGATAGTTTTAATATAGTTTCATAATTAGTAGGGGCGTAATTGCAAAACTAGTGAACTAGTGGGGGTTTCATAATAAAAATGGAGAATTAATATAATTAGGACACCTAAGAGGATAACTCCTCATCCTCATTATCTATCATTTTCGGGTAAGCATACAATTACAGAGAGGAGACGAGAATTTGCGATATCGAAGGCGTCGACGTTTTCGACGACGGTTGACGAGCCGAACGACGTTGGTTTTTAATTCTGATCACATATTCGGACTCCTGGGGGTGAGTCTAATCTATTGGTACTAATTTTATTGAGTTTTGTGGTAGTTTTTCCGTGACCCATTTTAGGGTTTTTGCTTATAACTTGTAATTTATTTATAGGGTTTGTACCTGTTTCTCAATAGGGCTTTAATTTCAATATTAGGAGCGAAACCCAAGAGGTGAGTGATGTTAATTTTGATATTTGGATGATTTTTATGTTGAGTTCAATTGTGATGCCAAAGCATGCCTAATTAGCTTAACCTAATTTATTTAGATTATTATTGGGCAAAATTCATGTGGTTAAATTAGGCCCAATTTGATTGTGAAAGCACGGTGTAATGATTAAATGAGCATGTTGAGTTGCCTATTTGGGTCAATGGAAATTGCTAGTTCTATACCACCATGAGGTAATCTTTGTGGTGACGACCACGGCCGCCAGAGGCCTATGGGACCGCACGTGTGAGGGCGTGGGTCATGACTAGTCACGTGAGCTTAGGGAGTGGAGCCGCGGGCTAGCCGGTAGTGGTGAGAGTGAACTAGTAATTGCCAGAGACTATAGTTATTTGTAATATGTTGAATTGAGCATGTTTATTATCCATAATCATGATTAGCATTACTCACTAAGCATATAGCTTATACTCCCTCCGTCCCATAATAAGTGTCCACATTTCCTTTTTTGGATGTCCCACAATAAGTGTCCACTTTCCTAAATTGGCATATAGCATTTACTTACTTTCCAAAACTACCCTTATAATAAAGACAAAGTAGCATTTATTTGTGCCCTCAAAACAAGTAAAAAGTCAAACACCCATCACATCTAAGGGCAAAATTGGAAAGTGACCATTTAATGAACCAAAAAAACTAAATTAATACAACTTTCTTAAACAATGTGCAAAATAGAAGTGGACACTTATTATGGGACGGAGGGAGTATATTGTAATGGTTATTGAATAACCATCGTAGGTGATCGTGGCGAGGAATCGGGGAAGTGAGCTGGGAAGTGGCTGGGCTGGCTTATGGGTTTTGGGGGTCGTTGTAACCTTGTTAATAGTTACTTGCCTTTTTAGTTTAAAACTTGCAATATAGTTGTAATTAATCAGTTTAATCTAGATTATAGTACGAGTCATATTTTGGTTGGTTTAAGACTTATGTAATATTTCTAGTTAAACTTTACACTTTAGTTGGATTGTAACTTAACTCCTGTAATGTGAGGTTGGACTGTGTTAGTTGGGATTATTTGATCATAGTGTTACTATGACTAATGTTATTAGATTGGGACGTTTGAACTTGGAGATTTATTTATTGGGTGCGGTTGATTGTAAATGGTTATTTTTAGTATTTTTATTTAAAGTATTTAAAAACTCTTACTTGTACTCGGAAGCTCACGTTTGTGACTTTGGTTGACTTTAAATGGTTTAAAGCACTAGTGTTGATTTTAACTGGTGATCTGGTATTAAATGAAAATTTACTACTTGCTAAAACAGGGATTTTTGGCTAATTTCAAAGATGGGGTTTTTGTTTTTTTTTTTTTATTATTGTTTGAGCTTCTTTGGTTTAAGTTTATTTTAAATTTATTTTAAAACTTTAATCACTGGTGTAAGGCCTTGGTGGCGTGCCACGTGTCCTAGGATCATCTGGGTGGTTCCGGGGCGTGACATTTAGTGGTATCAGAGCATTAGGCTTAGAGCCTTAGGTACGAGAGACGACGATTGAGAGTACGCATAGATGACGAGTATGTAAATGCATTTCATGGATGCATATGAATAATTGTTGCTATGTTGTTATATAACATATTGGCATAGCATGCAATATATTTATGTCAATTGACTGACAGGTAAGAAAAATGAATCCGAATCGAGAACATTCACCTCATTCGAGGTTGGACCAACTAGAAGATGTAGTAAGAAATTTTGTAAAGGCAGTAAGTGATCAGATGGGTGGTGATAGACCTGCAAACCCACAACCACGGGCTGAACGGGGAGTCATTGAACAATTCTATAAAAGAAAACCAAGTCAATTTGATGGAGGCCCAGATCCATCACAAGCTGATCATTGGGTAATGGATATGGAACATATCTTTCGGGCGGTGGAGTGTACATATGGGGAGAAGATAATGTGTGCTACTGATACTTTGAAAGGTGAAGCCCAGAACTGGTGGGTGAATGTGATTGAGCAAGGGGCACCAGAGACTTGGAACAGATTTGTGAAAGTTTTCTATAAGTAGTACTTTCCAGCATCCGTCAAGACTCAGATGGGCCGAGAGTTTGCTAATCTACAACAAGGGGATATAACAGTAAATGAGTATGCAGCTAAGTACAACAGTTTACTTCGATTTGCACATCGAACAGTACCAAGAGAAGTGGATAGAGCACGAAAATTTGAAGAGGGACTACGGGATAACATTAGAAGCCGAGTTGATACACACCAACTTCGAAAAGTTTCCGATGTACAAGATGTTGCTCTGATAGCAGAAAGAGATATTGACAAGTACAAACAGAGCCAACAAAATAAGCGACCAGCTGAGGGAAAAAGTAAAGGACAAGCTTTCTTTAAGAAGCCGTTCTCACGAGGTTCTGGTTCTAGCTCAGGAGTTGAAAGGGGAAGTTCCTTATCTGGGGAGAGTCGCCCATTATGTCCAACATGCAATCGTCAACATTGGGGTGTATGCCACTTGACGTTAGTATGCAATATCTGCAAGCAGAAGGGGCATATAGCGAGAAATTGCTCACAAGCTCGAACTCAAAGTACGGGGAGTATCAATCCAGATATGAGAGGAAAATGCTTCGAATGTGGGCAGCCTGGATATCTAGCAAAAGATTGCCCAACAAGACAACAGAGAAGGTCAGGTTCTATAGCTTCAATTGGGGCAAAACCAGGAACAAGTATGAACAACGGGAAAGGACCTGAGCAAAGACAAGGAAGGTATTATCGACTAACGCCGGGGGATGCTGCAGCAGCCGATTCTGTCGTGTCAGGTACATTACTCATTTGTTCACACCCGGCGCATGTTTTAATAGATTCAGGGTCAACACATTCTTTTGTTGCACATGAATTTGTTAGACATTTAGACAGCATGTCAGAACCTTTGGGGTATGATTTGTCGATATCTTTACCCTTAAGCAAATCTATGGTGACCTCATCAATATTTAAAGCATGTGACATCAGGATAAATGATAGGGTTTTGACAGTGGATTTAATTCCGTTGGCCGTTAATTATTTTGACGTAATTTTGGGTATGGACTGGTTATCCGCAAACCAAGCTACTATCGATTGTGAACAGAAAAGAGTTACTTTTCGACCAATGGGACAAGGGGAGTTTAGTTTTCAGGGAACTGGTGTTGTAGCACCACCATATTTGGTTTCAGCAATACGGGCAGGCAAGTTGTTGAAACAAGGTTGTCGGGGGTTCTTATGTTCAATAATTGACACACGGGTCACAGGGACTAAGGTAGAAGACATTTCAGTTGTGCGAGAGTTCCCAGATGTTTTTCCCGAAAATCTACCTGATGTACTAGTTGAGCGAGAAATTGAATTTACCATTGAAGTAGCCTCGGGGTCTCAGCCAGTATCGAAAACACCGTATAGAATGGCACCGGTGGAGTTGAAAGAATTGAAGATTCAGTTGCAAGATCTTCTAGATAAAGGATTCATTCGACCTAGTGTATCACCATGGGGTGCACCAGTCTTGTTTGTCAAGAAGAAAGACGGGACTATGAGAATGTGTATCGATTATCGAGAACTCAACAAGTTAACTATCAAGAACAAGTATCCGTTGCCTAGAATTGATGACTTGTTTGACCAACTTCAAGGAGCCCAAGTCTTTTCCAAGATTGATCTGCGATCGGGTTATCATCAGTTAAAAGTCAAAGAAGAAGATGTGGAGAAAACATCATTCAGGACCCGTTATGGTCACTATGAATTTCTCGTCATGCCTTTTGGGGTTACAAACGCACCGGCAACATTTATGGATTTGATGAATCGAGTGTTCAAAGATTATTTGGATGAGTTTGTAATTGTCTTCATAGATGATATCTTAATATATTTCAAGAGTGTAGAAGATCACGAGAGGCATCTACGGTTGGTTCTACAACGACTTCGTGAAAAGAAGCTATTCGGAAAGTTGAAGAAATGTGAATTCTGGTTAACTGAGATAGCATTTTTGGGGCACGTGATTTCAAAGGAGGGGGTATCAGTAGATCCGCAAAAGATTGAAGCCGTGGCCAATTGGAAGTCGCCGACAAGTGTGCCGGAGGTACGAAGCTTCTTGGGACTAGCTGGATATTACCGAAGGTTCGTTGAAATTTTTTCAAGAATTGCAATGCCAATGACACAACTTATGCGAAAAGATGTTCCTTTCATTTAGAGTCCGGAATGTGAAGAAAGTTTTGTTGAATTGAAGACTCGTTTGATGACAGCACCAATATTGACCATTCCTTCTGGTACTACAGGATTTGTGATATACAGTGATGCTTCCTATCGAGGTTTAGGGTGTGTTTTGATGCAAAACAACAAGGTAATTGCATATGCCTCACGACAGTTAAGGCTACACGAAGTGAACTACCCAACACATGATCTTGAGTTAGCGGCAGTGATCTTTGCTTTGAAGATTTGGAGGCATTATCTCTATGGGGAAAAGTGTGAAATTTATACTGATCATAAAAGTTTAAAATATTTGTTTACACAGCGAGAGTTGAATATGAGACAGAGAAGGTGGTTAGAGCTAATGAAGGATTATGATTTAACAATCCAGTATCATCCAGGGAAAGCTAATGTGGTGGCCGATGCACTGAGTCGAAAGTCTACAACTAATTTGGCCTATGCTTTGACTTCACAAGAAAAGTTAATTCGGGAAATGGAGCAGCTAAAGTTGGAGGTGATTCCAGAAATTAGAGGTGGTCTAATGTCAGCCATTATTGCACAACCGTCTCTTATTGATAAAATTCGAGCTAAACAGCTTCAAGATGCAACATTGAAAAAGATTCATGATGAAATACCTGAAGGTAAACAGCCAGAATTTACTTTTGAGAATGGTATATTGAAATTCAAGAATCGGGTTTGTGTACCCAACATAGATGGTATCAGGAAGTAATTTTGGAAGAGGCGCACAATACGAGGTACTCAATCCATCCGGGTAGTACTAAGATGTATCGTGATTTGCGAGAAATCTATTGGTGGTTAGGGATGAAACGCGAAGTAGCAGAACATGTGGCAAAGTGTGTGGCTTGTCAGAGGGTAAAGGTAGAACACCAGAAACCAGCGGAAAAATTGGAACCATTGCCTATACCAGAGTGGAAATGGGAAAATATTACAATGGACTTCGTGGGAGCTTTACCGAGATCTAGAAAGTCAAATGACAGTGTATGGGTAATCGTTGATCGATTGACCAAGTCTACACATTTTCTACCAATCAAGACTAATGATCCAAAGAAACTAGCTGAATTGTATGTTCAAGAAATTGTGAGACTTCATGGAGTTCCAGTATCTATAGTCTCTGATCGAGATAGTGCATTTACATCAAGATTTTGGCAGGGAATGCAGAGAGCAATGGGTACTAAATTGAGTTTCAGCACAGCCTTCCATCCTCAAACCGATGGCCAATCAGAACGTGTAATTCAGATACTTGAAGACATGCTTCGACTTTGTGTTTTGGATTTTAAAGGTGACTGGGAAGAGCACTTGCCGTTGGCTGAATTTGCTTATAATAATAGTTATCAGTCCAGTATTGGGATGGCACCTTTTGAGGCTTTATATGGGCGTAAGTGTCGTTCTCCACTTTGTTGGACCGAGGTTGGTGAGAGGAGATTGATAGGGCCTGAAATTGTTCAGCAAACTACGGAAAAGATAAAGACAATACAACAACGACTTCAAACAGCACAAAGTAGATATAAAAGCTATGCGGACTTGAAAAGAAGACCGATGGAATTTGAAGTTGGGGATTTTGTATTCTTGAAAGTATCACCTTCAAAGGGTATTACGAGGTTTGGGAAACGTGGAAAGTTAAATCCAAGGTATGTTGGGCCATTTGAGATCATTGGCAGAGTTGGACCAGTAGCTTATCGGTTAGAATTACCACCGGAATTGGCTAATGTGCATGATGTATTTCATATATCAATGTTAAGAAAATGTGTATCAGATCCAAAGAAAGTAATTATTCCAGAGCCGTTGGAAGTCAGGGAAGACTTGACTTATATCGAGCAGCCAGTCAAGATTCTTGACAGGAAAGAACAAGTTCTGAGGACAAAGTCTATTCCTTTGGTTATGGTGCTGTGGCGAAATCATTCTGTTGAGGAAGCCACATGGGAAAGAGAAGATGAAATGAAAGAGAAGTATCCATTCTTGTTCGAGACATGAGGTACTACGAGTTTGGGGACAAACTCCTTTTTAAGGAGGGGAGAGATGTGGCACCCGCTCCCGCGGTTTATATTTAATATTGCTTTAGCATGCATAATTATGAGTTAATGATAATTAATGTGTTATGTGGCACTTATTGGAGTGGGATTGACCCACTAAGTTGATTATGGGTGTCCAGTTAGGAACCCAGTTTTGGCCAGTATAGCAATCCCAAGTTGGGATGTGTGTTGATGGGTCTCAGTTGAGATGGGACATTATATGTGGAACACCCTATATGCCTAAATGTTTATTAAGGCTTAAATGATTTATTATTTTATTGTTGATAATATCATGTTGTTAGATGATGACCACTTTTGGGGTCAAGTAGGGGTACCTTTGTGAGCACGAATTAAACACGTTACATAATTAGTAGGCTAATTAGCAACTTCATATAATTATATGGGACCACTTATGGGACCCATGCGAGACATAGACAAATACCTATTTAGGTTTGGGATAGTTTTAATATAGTTTCATAATTAGTAGGGGCGTAATTGCAAAACTAGTGAACTAGTGGGGGTTTCATAATAAAAATGGAGAATTAATATAATTAGGACACCTAAGAGGATGACTCCTCATCCTCATTATCTATCATTTTTGGGTAAGCATACAATTACAGAGAGGAGACGAGAGTTTGTGATATCGAAGGCGTCGACGTTTTTGACGACGGTTGACGAGCCGAACGACGTTGGTTTTTAATTCTGATCATATATTCGGACTCCTGGGGGTGAGTCTAATCTATTGGTACTAATTTTATTGAGTTTTGTGGTAATTTTTCCGTGACCCATTTTAGGGTTTTTGCTTATAACTTGTAATTTATTTATAGGGTTTGTACCTGTTTCTCAATAGGGCTTTAATTTCAATATTAGGAGCGAAACCCAAGAGGTGAGTGATGTTAATTTTGATATTTGGATGATTTTTATGTTGAGTTCAATTGTGATGCCAAAGCATGCCTAATTAGCTTAACCTAATTTATTTAGATTATTATTGGGCAAAATTCATGTGGTTAAATTAGGCCCAATTTGATTGTGAAAGCACGGTGTAATGATTAAATGAGCATGTTGAGTTGCCTATTTGGGTCAATGGAAATTGCTAGTTCTATACCACCATGAGGTAATCTTTGTGGTGACGACCACGGCCGCCAGAGGCCTATGGGACCGCACGTGTGAGGGCGTGGGTCATGACTAGTCACGTGGGCTTAGGGAGTGGAGCCGCGGGCTAGCCGGTAGTGGTGAGAGTGAACTAGTAATTGCCAGAGACTATAGTTATTTGTAATATGTTGAATTGAGCATGTTTATTATCCATAATCATGATTAGCATTACTCACTAAGCATATAGCTTATATTTTGTAATGGTTATTGAATAACCATCGTAGGTGATCGTGGCGAGGAATCGGGGAAGTGAGCTGGGAAGTGGCTGGGCTGGCTTATGGGTTTTGGGGGTCGTTGTAACCTTGTTAATAGTTACTTGCCTTTTTAGTTTAAAACTTGCAATATAGTTGTAATTAATCAGTTTAATCTAGATTATAGTACGAGTCATATTTTTGTTGGTTTAAGACTTATGTAATATTTCTAGTTAAACTTTACACTTTAGTTGGATTGTAACTTAACTCCTGTAATGTGAGGTTGGACTGTGTTAGTTGGGATTATTTGATCATAGTGTTACTATGACTAATGTTATTAGATTGGGACGTTTGAACTTGGAGATTTATTTATTGGGTGCGGTTGATTGTAAATGGTTATTTTTAGTATTTTTATTTAAAGTATTTAAAAACTCTTACTTGTACTCGGAAGCTCATGTTTGTGACTTTGGTTGACTTTAAATGGTTTAAAGCACTAGTGTTGATTTTAACTGGTGATCTGGTATTATATGAAAATTTACTACTTGCTAAAACATGGGTTTTTGGCTAATTTCAAAGATGGGGTTTTTGTTTTTTTGTTTTTATTATTGTTTGAGCTTCTTTGGTTTAAGTTTATTTTAAATTTATTTTAAAACTTTAATCACTGGTGTAAGGCCTTGGTGGCGTGCCACGTGTCCTAGGATCATCTGGGTGGTTCCGGGGCGTGACAAAGTTAGATTTCTTGGTTCCTTAAAGACCAAGTTGCCACTCTGTGTCTGTTTTCAATAGACCTTTCATTTTCTTTCTTTGATCCAAATCAATTTCAAACAAAAACAAACCAGAGGTGGAATTCCGCGTGTCCACAACTGGAGCCTCGTTTTCAGTAACTCACTGCATCTTTTCATAGAGGACCAGTCGACTGGGTTCCCGACACAATCGACTGGATCATGGTTTCAATTTAGATATTTTTATCCAGGCTGGACTTCAGTCGACCGGACCGTACCAATCGACTGAATATTTGAAGCCCCAGTCGACTGGACCTAGAAAACAGTCAACTGGATTATGTTTTAGAAACCAAGTTTCTGCTGGGCCAGTATCAGTCAACTGGACATGAGAATCAGTCGACTGAACTGCTAGTTTTCAAATGTTTTATTTACTTTCCGCTGCGTGTGTTCTTAAAATTAAAATCTTCTGAGAACGTTAATGAATTGGTTAGCCTCGGTGGCGTGCCACGGGCTTTAGTTCTACTATTGTGGGACTGGACTGTGACACATGAAGAGCATTATTACCAATTAGGCTAGTCGTTGCTCCCCAAAATTTGATTATTAAATACCTTAACAATTATTTTTTTTAGGGGAATAATTTAACAGTTATGAGCAAAATATATAATAATAAAAAAAAAACTTTAACATATGTACACATAATGTGGCAATGTTATATTCCATTGTCGCAGTATTTAGGAACTAAATTTGAGATTAAAAATCGGAAAGCATGGCATGACGATCAAATTCAAATGTTTTGACTATATTTAATGTGCTCCCACTACGGCACTACCATATGTGTTGGGAGCCAAATTTGAGAACCATAACGTTATTAATAATGTTATGGCTTCCAAATTCCAAATGCTTTTATAACTGTACTACCATAATAGCTTCTAGTGAAAGTTCAGTAGATCCCCCACTGTAATTAAACATGGAATAATATATGACTCTCAAATTTGAGATATCTCAAATGCCATGAAAGTGTAGTTCCTCGTGTAGTGGCAATGATCGTGGCACACCACACCACTAAATGTGGAACCACCATGTACCATTTCGAATTTCGTAGATTTAATTATGAATCATGGCACTACCCAGAAATGTAGTACAAGTGTCAAAGTATTTAAGAATCAAATTTGGAATTCATATTTAGGATCATGCTTAAAAGGATCTATCCATCGCATCATCTGATATTGAGTAATAATACACTTCCTAAATTTAAATCCTAAATTTGGTTTCCCAAATACTTTAACAGTGAAAGCATATATTGTAGCAATTGTTAGAAGTACCACATACCACTACATCTGGTAAAACTGGCAAAGCATTTGAGTTGTGAGAAACATAGTAATACTCTTTGACATTCATAATATTACTATTATGCCCCTGTATTCTTCTTTGACCAAGTGAGCCTTGCAACATTTTTTAGCAACCAGTGTTCAAGAAGTCCATCTAAAAATTTCATAACGTTCTTCTCAGTTCTTAATAATTAAAGCTCTTCTCATTGATGACTTGTCATTTTAGCAATTCTAGGCCTATGATTTTTATTAATTTTAGTACTGTTGCAAAGGCTTTCCAGTGGTGGTCATTTACTCATTTGATCTTTTTGGTTAGAGATTTAAGGTGGTCCATGAATGCGAGCAAGAAAACACCTTTTTGTTATATGAAACTCAACTTACCCATCAACAAAAGAATTAATAGACTAATTGTTTGCTTCTTATATATACTTGAACAGCTTATTACCATAATGATAGGGAAAATTAACTTATGAAGACATGAAAATAATACTATGTTTAATACTACGGTTACAAATGCATAGGTTGGGATCAGGGGCGGAGCCAAGAATTTTGGCCAGGGGGACCTAGACTATGCGGGGGTTCGGGGGCAGCGCCCTTGAATTTTTTTTTTTGGGGTCTATTTATACATAATTGATAATTTTTTTAGGGTCTACTTGTCTATAATTGTGATTTTTTGGGGATATGCTTATAATATAAGTCTATTCGGTGACACGTAAATATTGTGTAGTGTCTTTCAAAGTTTTAAGGGGGTCTATTTCTAAAATGCATAAAATTATCACACTAAAAGTGTAATTTTTAAAAATTTTAGGCGCATTTCCTTTGAGTTGTGTATACCTGTATATCAATATACATATAGTTGATGACATTAAATTGGGCCTTAGACCCCTTGGAGAGACTTAAACATAAGTTGAGGGGGGGCCTAAACATAAGTTGAGGGGGGCCTAAATGTAAAACCTATAACACATGTAGGGTAAAATTTTAATTGCCAAAAAGTGAGTGGGGGCACGTGCCCCCACTGGCCCTTCTAAACCTCCGCCCCTGGTTGGGATAGCTCAAATGACAAAGAGCTTGATATATGTAAGTCCCCTCCAATGTATAGGTTCAGAGTTAGAACCTCATCCCCCTCTCCCATATATATATATATATATATATATAAATAACTATGGTTATAAATCTTTATCTTAAATTTGGTGCTAAATAATGTGATAATTTCTTACATCATCTGAAATAAAAGGGTTCCCTTAACGTGCTTTAAGGACACATGTTAAGAAGCTTTAAAAAGCTTGTACCTGCACATTTTTGTAAAACATTTTGCATGTACAAACTTTTTAAAGCTTGTTAAATTTGACATATAAGATTAGGAATAATCGTACTATATAATTGAATAACTTCCAATCGATTGAACAATGATTCGGCCTACAATTCTCTAATGAATAGTGTAATGGCTCGCAAATTTTCTGCTCTGGAAGTTCACGTGACCTGACTCTTTTAAATGCTAATGTGTCTATTAGTCTATATAACTTCTTTTTAGGTAACAAATCTTGAAGTCTGTTTGGATTACACAAAAATCAATTATGTGATTCAGAGAAGAATCAGTTCTAAATAGCCCTATGATTGTGTTGTAGCTTTTTAAGTACACAGAAGTCCAGTCTGACTTAAAAATGACCCAATAATTAGTTTGTTTTTTTTCAAATCTAACACGACCATTTAACGAAACACACGAGATCGAGATTAATCTTAACCTGGTGTTCTTTCACTATTGCCAAACATAACCTTATGTTAGGATCATTTTCAAAGGCAAACATCTGAACTATTCCAAACTCTCTAAAAATGTTTCTACAATCTCTGTAGAGTAGTGAAAGTGACCAGAACAAAAACTGGTCCGACAATCATAAACCTAGCTATATATGTTGTCATGTGTAAACTGCCATGCCCACATGGGTTGTGGACCTTGTGGTCACCATTTGTGATTTACAAACTGTTCATGAACATGGACCATGGTTGCCAATATTTGAACCCAATTGTTAGAGTGGCTCAAATCAATATCAATCAATCTGATGTCTATAATATTCAATCCCAAATTGAACCATGGTCTAACCCCATGCACCAGTAAAGGAAATGATGACACTTCAGTACTTTTTTTAAGCCTGTATTTGTTCTGTTTTAAGATACTATTGATCCATATGTGTATCACAAGTATGTCATATAGACACACTTGTGCACTGGGATCAATCAAAGCTCAAAATAATACTATAGTAGAAGTATCTAAAGAAAAATGCCTAAGCCCTTTCCTAAAAGAAAGGAGTTGCTCCGGTTGAACCAATACTGACTTTCTTAAGATAACGCACGAGGGTATGTTAGAAATAATGCATAGAATAGGATCAATTTAATTTCATTCTTATTAATTTTATTTATTAATTTATTTATATTACAAAAACCAGTATCATGTTAGTTTTACAAAGAACATATTTTAAAAGTATATTACATCGAGTATGAACTCTATCGTGGCACTTGAAAGCAAGAAATTTAAATTAGAACACTTATGAACCATAGGATCGATCCCGAACCTTCCAAGAGGCTATTTGGAAGGCACATTGCAAGCCAACACAATCTCCAAAAGAAGTTGAAGAGTTGCTTCACAAAAATCACGGTGCAACTTCGTTCAGACTACTGAAAGACGATAAAAATCATGCATGTTTGTGGCAGCCACATCGCAGCGTGTTGCCTATCAGGGTCTTAAACAGCTCCTAAAAATGCAAAAATTAATTTTGCATGTTTAGAAGGTTCACATATAACTGCCTTTTGATAGGTTTGTTTCAGCAAAAAGCATAAGCATATGCGGTTCACATAACAGTTGGACCATATGCGTGTAGGGAGTGCTTTTCAAGATTATCTCTATGTTTTGATCAATTCCACAACATATCAACCAAACATCCAAACCGTAATAATTAGCAGTTCAACCAATCACGATCAAAATCGTATAAGCACAAGCACAAGCACAGACAAACAGATCGATCAACTCGATATAGGGTAATACTTGGGTGTGTCTCAATCTTTACTCTTCTGGTAAAAGCCAGATAGAAAATAAGAGGTGAGACTGAAGTTGATTATATTTTTGTATTGCCAAACAAGCCTTAAAGCTGGTTACAGGTCTATAAAAGTGAACCCAATGTAAATGCTGGGGCTGTTTTTTGTGAGCTGTCCATATAATATAGTTAATGATGGAGGGGAGTGAATAGATCACGGACAAAGAAATCGGACGGCCATTAATTACCTATATATCCAACTGTCACATTCATTTCTCCATTAAATATCCATCCAGTTATAGTTTCTGTGAGCATAAATAGAGTGAGAGAGATTTGTTATCTCATCAGGATCATTATGACTATTAATTATGATCGTTTCTGTCTAACTTTTGGGTAATACTTTACTTGACACACCTCGGATGGCAAGGCCTCTGGATGTTATACTCAGAGGTCTCAAGTTCGAATCTCAAAGGGGTGGCCACAGGTGATTCACCCGGACGCATTGGCCTTGTGGGATTAGTCGAGGTGCGCGCAAACTGGCCCGGACACCCACGGTTACCAAAAAAAATTAAATAAAAAAAAATAAAAGACACAACTAAGAGATGTGTCTATTTCTCTCCTGTACGACTGTGAGGTCCAGTGTCCCAAAAGTTGTGTCATTGGGTGTATCCCAATCTTTACTCCTAACTTTTTTGGTAAGTCTATTGTGAGAAGCTTCTCATGTGAGAAGACAAGTTTTAACTGTTGGATGAACATCTAGCCAAAAGATTCCCAAGAATCTGGAGAAGTATTTATTACTAGATTCTCATCCAACGGTTAAAACCCGTCTTCTCATATGAAAAACTGCTCACTATAGACTTGCTCTAACTTTTTTAGGTAAAGGAAAATGCTAGACCCCACACAGTGAACCACACACTTTTTCCACATATACACATAGCTTTAAATGCTTGTACTCTGTGCAGTTTGAATTTTTACACTTTTTTGTGCCCCACTTATATAGCACATGGTACATACATTTAAAGCTGTGTGTAAAAAAAATGTGTTATTCACTGTGTAAGTCTAGTTGTGCTCTTAGGTAAATTATACAGACTACTCAATCTCTAATGAGGTTTGTATACACATGGGTCCCGTTTCACGCAGTTTAACCGGATATGTTATAACTTTGATTTTTTAACTTATTAGATGCACCTTCAATCCAACTCTATATAAGTTAGTTTTTGAGTCTTAAATAAGTTGAGAAAATCAATAAGTTTTAAATTTATAAGTTACATCAAATATTTTATTTTAACTTTTATTTAACTATAAATTATAAGATTTTGTTAACATGTGCCCTTAGGGCATATGTTAAGGTTCTAACAGTAGAAATATACCAGGGTTACAGTGTGAGTTTTAGTGTCCGGTGTTGGGTTCACTATTTGACTCCCTTATTTATTTCTACTTTTGAAATATTAACATATGCCCTAAGGGCACATGTATGTTAATAAAATCCTAAATTATATTCTGCAGCTTATAAACTGCACCAAACTTCACCGCTCGTCTGAAAATTAATGTTTTCTTTAGTGCTAGTGCAATAACTATTTGAATGCAAATCAAAATTTATATACGACGCTGCTGATTAAAAATAGTAAACGACCAAATTTACACAATTATATAAGAGGATAAAGTTCTTATTTTTTTTTTTAAAAGAATCTAAATTTTGCGCCTAGGGTCTTTTGTTATTTTAACTATCAGCGAGGTTATAAAGAGTAACAATTGAGTACATATTGGTCATTCAATATTGTTAGCATCAAAGAAAACATTTAAGTTTCGGATGCCTAATAATAATTAGGAAAATCTGTTATCTAAATCTTAGAGAGGGGAGGTTTTTATAATATTAAATATCCCATACCTTTTTTTTTTTTTTGGTCGAAGAACTCACACACACACAAGGGGGGGCCATACCCCACTTTAAAGACGAAGCTCCCTTGGAAACACACGCACACGTAAGGAGGGCCAAACCCCACTTTAAAGCCAAATGCTCTTTGCAAGAGTCGAACCCACAACCTCCCATTGGGGGGTTGCGGGGTCTGGCCAGCCCAGCTACTGAATATCCCATACCTCAGGAGTAGAATTATAGTACATGCAAGAGGTCAATAATTTACCCCAATTTTTTATTTTTTATTTTTATTTTAAAAGTAGGTAACAATATTGTGTGTATATATATATATATATATGTGCACATGACACATGTAATGTATAAATATGTTGTTGCACACAAAACAAGGCCAACCAAAGAGAGCCACACCAAGGAGGAGAGGTAGAAGAAGAACCATGGCTTTGGTTGGGGCAGCAGTGAAGCTCTTTCTCTGTTCACTCCTATGGCTTAACTCACTCACTTTCTGTCAAGGTCTGTGCTCTCTCTTCTTTCAATATTTACAAATTCTAGTTCTTAATTGTTTTTAGATATCTCTCTATCTCTCTAGCTAGTATGGTGGAAATATTGTAAGTGGAATTAAAAGAATGTCTATTGTATATATTTTCTTGTTTTAGGATGAGTCTTTGCTTCATTTTCTTTATCTTTCTCTCACTTTCCTTACAATTTTCCTTTGCAAATAACTTTCTTCTGAATTTTTTTAGCCAAGAAATTGAAGTTAGAACTTCTGATGATTAATTCTTTGACTTAATTTCTATGGGATGGAGAAAAAATTGGGGGAAAAGTTCCTTTCTCACACCTCCAAAGAACCAAAAAAATATCATATTTAATTTCATCAAAATTGTTATTCTTTTATGGTTCATCTCAAAGCTCAAGGTTTAAATGTTTTCCGTGCATTTTCAGCTAGTGCAAAATGATAACAAAATACAATAATTGATAACCCAATTAAGTGGTGAAAATGAAAACTTTCAGCACTTATTTTTTTTTCTAGTGCGTTTAATAACGTACCACTTAATTGAAAAAGCAGCCAAAAATCTACTAAAAACTTTAAGTAAAAAAATTTCCACTGAAAATAATCACTGAGTGCAATTTATTTTAGTACTTGAAAACTGTTTTAAGTACATTAAATTCAATTGCTTAAAATTTGCATTACTTAAAATTCACTACTTAATTTTTGATTTTATCAAAAGCACCCTAAATCATAATTCTGGATAGCATAGATTTGGCAACTATAATTTCCTTGTCTTCTATCAAGAGTACTGTTGCAACACTGATCATTCTCTCTCATATACTTATATATATATATATATATATGTGCGTGTGTACATCTTCTAGTATATATATGCATAAACTTTGTAGGATAGCATTTTGTTCATTTTAAATGGACAAGCAAATTCTTTGCCAATAAGAGTAGTAAAGTAATTTTATAATGAGAACACTAAAGTAATTTAAGGAAAAGTTGCTCAAAGCACCACCAAATTTGTCTTTACATTCACATGTATAACATGATCTGATGATGCTGCATGTACTCTACTCATTACGTAATATGGGTGTAGATAAAAGCTTGATGGGTGCGTGTGCTCCTCATCATTAGTAAAATTACTTCAGTGTCATTATTTTAACGAGGTGATAGAGAATTTTTTTTGTCTAGTTTAGTATGAGTACTTTTGTATCCATGTATAGTACTGTAGATTAGCATTTCCCAATAATATATTTTGATATTTTTACACTGCCCCCTAACTTTCATTCCTGAATCTGCCACCGATTCGATAGCATTCCTAATTAAGGTATAGTGTTGTGGTGACATGAAATTAATTTGCAATGCAGGTAAGGAAAATTTCTGGGAGTATGAATACCCATTCATCAAACGTGCAAGCACATTCTCATCATCATCATCATCATCTAATACTAGTGGCAAGAAGGCTTATGACTATATAGTTATAGGGGGTGGCACAACTGGGTGTTCCTTAGCTGCCACTCTCTCACACAACTTCAGTGTGCTATTGTTAGAGAGAGGGGGTGCCCCTTTTGGCAACCTAAATGTGACCTTCATGGAGAACTTCCATCTCTCTCTAATGGACTCCTTGTTGTATATATAATCCTTAATCTGTAAATCAAACCACCAAACAAAACTGTAATTGTAAATAATAAACCTGAATGAATGCAGAATCGAGATCGAGTCACGAACTGGGTTCGCTCTCCTTAAGACGAATTTGCCCCGCACTGGTGCTCACGGTCCTTGGCAATCGCCTCCCAGGATACAACGATCTTCGCCTGGCTATGGAAGCACATCAAACAGACAGGCCGGCGAACACAAAGATGGATCGTACTCTTTTAGAGAAGACAGACTCGGAGTATGTTCATACAGAAATGCTGCTGACTTTTTCTTCTTTTACAAAATGAGGACAGAAGGATATATAAAGGTGAAGAGGTGACCAATTAAAAAGGGTGCGACTATCCAGAACAAATGATACATTGCACTGCTTCAACTTGTAAGGGACTGTTTGGATTAAACGTTTAAATTGTGCACCTCTTACCAATAGTCACAACCTACCAAATTCTTGCCCACGTGACTGCCAATGGTAATAGCATAAAGCACCAATTCAAATCCAAGTGTTGTGGCATTTAGGTAAATATTATATTTAATAATGGCCATTAGTTATCTAACATTACCTAATATACATATTTACCAATCAATACCAAACTATCTCCATATTTCATTCACATACCATTCCAACAATCCCCCACATGAATGAAAAGTGACAACATAACAAGCGAAGACTATGAAGACATTAAGAGAGTACAATTGGAAAGTTACCGCATCAGGATAGGTAGCGTTGGCTTTGAACCTTCCCTAGTGATAGACTATCGGATTTACTCGGCTAAACAGTGGACGCGATGCCTTGAACTGTTCAGGCTTTGGTGTAAACCTAGACAATAGAATTCACACGGTTCCCTACCGTCCATCTTTGGTTCTCACTGTTGTGTTCATTTTGGCCCTGAACAACTCCCAGGATTCATAAGTGCTCTAGAGAATTCAGCCTTAAAATTCTCATAAAAACGGCCCCATTTTACACTAATATAGGTGATTTCTTATTAAGAGTATTCTGCTGTACCCCACTTGGATATCCAAGATATAAGAATCATTAAAAGCAAAGCTTATCCTAATCTCGCGGCAGATAGCACAGTTTTATCCTAGGAATAGGCAGGAGTGCTGCTACTGAGTCACACATAATTCGGTTGTCCCGTTGAACCTAGATCTTGGGATCTCCAGTCAGCTAGGTTGGGTTGCCATCATGGCGACTCTTAAGGTGTAGGCTTTAATCCCATTCCCCTTGATGATATGAACACTTGCTCTCTCGTTAAACCTTTAGTAAGCGGATCCGCAATATTATCTTTTGACTTTACATAGTCAATAGAGATAATCCCATTTGAGAGCAACTGTTTCACGGTATTATGTCTTCGACGTATATGTCGAGACTTACCATTATACATACTACTCTGTGCCCTTCCAATTGCTGATAAGCTATCGCAATGTATACTAATTGCCGGCACAGGTTTTGGCCAATTTGGAATATCCTCTAAGAAGTGGCGAAGCCACTCTGCTTCCTCTCCTGCTTTATCTAAAGCAATAAATTCAGATTCCATCGTGGATCTGGCAATGCATGTCTGTTTAGAGGATTTCCAAGATACGGCTGCACCGCCAAGTGTAAAGACATAACCACTTGTGGATTTTGAGTCCTTAGAATCAGATATCCAGTTGGCATCACAATACCCTTCAAGTACAGATGGATATCTTGTGTAGTGCAGTCCATAGTCCAGAGTGTGTCTCAAGTACCCAAGTACTCTAACTATTGCCTTCCAATGATCTACACTTGGATTGCTTGTATATCTGCTCAGTTTGCTGACTGAGTATGCTATATCTGGTCGAGTGCAGTTCATTACGTACATTAGACTGCCAATAATACGTGAATACTCTAATTGAGATATTCCACAACCATTATTTTTAGCTAGATGTAAATTCACATCTACAGGTGTTTTCATTGGACCACAATCATGCTTGGAAAATTTTTCAAGTATTTTCTGAATATAATGAGACTGTGACAAAGTAAGTCCACCAGAAGTTCTAATAATTTTGATTCCTAGTATAACATCTGCAACACCTAAGTCCTTCATATCAAACTTATTGCTTAACATTTTCTTGGTAGCTTTAATCATGTCGTTATTGCTACCCATGATTAGCATATCGTCCACATATAGACAAACAATGACATATCCTTTATCAATGTTCTTGACATATACACATTTGTCACACTCATTTATTTTAAACCCGTTCGACATCATTGTACTGTCGAATTTCTCATGCCATTGTTTCGGAGCTTGCTTTAATCCATAAAGAGATTTAACAAGCTTACACACCTTTCCCTCTTGTCCCGGAGCAATGAACCCTTCTGGTTGCTCCATATAGATTTCTTCATGTAAATCACCGTTTAGAAAGGCCGTTTTAACATCCATTTGATGTATTTCAAGATTGTTGATTGCTGCAATAGCTATCAACATACGGATAGATGTTATTCTCGTTACTGGGGAGTAGGTGTCAAAGTAATCCAAACCTTCCCTCTGCTTGTATCCTTTGACTACAAGCCTAGCTTTGTATTTGTCTATTGATCCATCAGCTTTCAATTTTCTTTTGAAAATCCATTTACATCCTAGAGGTTTACTGCCTGGTGGTAAATCTACCAATTCCCAAGTATGATTCTGCATAATAGATTCAATCTCACTATTAACAGCCTCTTTCCACAGAGGTGCTTCAGGGTTTGACATTGCTTCCTTGAAGCTTTGAGGCTCATTCTCTAACAAATAGGTTAGAAAATCAGGACCAAATGACTTAGACGTCCTAGCTCGCTTACTTCGTCTAAGATCATCTTCATTTTCATTTTCTATAGACTCTTTGCCTATATTCTCTTGATAACCACTACTATTAGCGTCATGAATTCTTTTAAGAGATTTTTGTTCTTGTGCAATTTTACAAGGAAAAATATTTTCAAAGAATTTTGCATCCCTTGATTCAATTATTGTGTTATCATGAATGTCTGGGATGTCTGACCTATGCACAAGAAATCGATATGCACTGCTGTTATGTGCATATCCAATGAAAATGCAGTCCACAGTTTTTGGTCCTATTTTAACCCTTTTGGGAGGTGGAACTGCCACTTTCGCTAGACACCCCCACACTTTTAAATATTTGTAAGAAGGACTTCGACCTTTCCACAGTTCATATGGTGTCTTATCTAATTTCTTGTGTGGCAATTTGTTGAGAATATGATTCGCAGACAGTATTGCCTCCCCCCACAAGTTTTGAGGTACTCCTGAACTTATCAACATAGCATTCATCATTTCCTTTAAGGTACGGTTCTTGCGTTCAGCAACACCATTAGATTGGGGTGAATAAGGAGCGGTAGTTTGGTGTATAATTCCATGTTGGGAACAAAATTCACCAAAAGGGAACTCATATTCACCACCTCTATCGCTTCTTATCGCCTTTATCTTTTTACTAAGTTGATTTTCAACCTCATTTTTGTAATGTTTGAACATGTCTAATGCTTCATCTTTACTCCTTAGCAAATAGACATAGCAAAACCTAGTGCAATCATCAATAAAAGTAATGAAATACTTTTTACCACCTCTAGATTGCACGAATTTAAAGTCACAAATATCACTGTGAATTAACTCTAGAGGTTCAATACTACTCCTTTCTATTGGATTAAATGAGTTCTTCGCAAACTTAGACTCAACACAAGTCTCACACTTACGATTAGAATCAAATTTAACTTTTGGCAATAAATTTAAGTTCATTAATCTACGCAATGCATCATAATGTACATGACCTAATCTACCATGCCAAACATCAAAAGACTCAAGCAAGTAAGCAGAAGAATTAATATTATTATTATTAATTTTTGGTACAACAGTCATTACATTAATCTTGAATAATCCATCACTTAGATATCCTTTACCTACGTACATTCCATTTTTAGTAAGAACAAACTTGTTCGATTCAAAGACCAAGCGAAACCCATTATTGCTTAGGAGTGATCCAGAAACTAAATTTTTCCGGATCTCGGGTACATGCAGCACATTGTTAAGAGTGAGCTCTTTCCCTGATGTCATCTTTAAAATAACCTTTCCTTGACCTACCACTTTGGAGGTAGAAGAGTTCCCCATGAATAGTTGTTCTCCAGAATCAGTGTCTTGATAAGTAGAGAACATTCTCTTATCTGAGCATATGTGACGGGTTGCTCCGGTATCCACCCACCATTCTTTGGGGTTACCCAACAAGTTGACCTCGGATACTACTGCTGAAAGATTTATTTCTGAAACATCTTCTGAGAGAGTTTCTAACTCAGTCACATTGGCTTGTACATTTTTCTTCTCGAAGTTCCCTTTCGCCTTCTTGTTACGACAATCCTTGGCACGATGTCCAGGCTTGCCACAATCATAGCAATCCCCTTTGAACTTCTTGAAGACTCTTCCCTTAGGACCTTGACCTGAGTATTTCCTCTTGTTATTTTTGGGTTTCTGGGCTTGTTCCACCACATTTGCCTTTGGATCAATGGACTGATTTTTTACTTTCTTTTCAGAGACCCGATTGTCTTCTTCAATCCTTAACCTCACAATTAAGTCCTCGAGCCCCATCTCTTTCCGCTTGTGCTTAAGATAATTTTTGAAATCTTTCCAAGATGGAGGCAACTTTTCAATAATAGCAGCCACTTGGAAGGACTCACTAAGCACCATTTTTTCTGCATGTATTTCATGCAATATGAGTTGGAGCTCTTGCACTTGACTTATGACTGTCTTTGAATCATTCATTTTAAAATCAAGAAATCTACCAACAACGAATTTCTTCGTGCCGGCATCTTCCGTTTTGTATTTCTTATCCAAAGACTCCCATAAATCCTTTGCACTCTTAATTGGACTATACACGTTGTAAAGCATATTGTCCAATCCATTTAGGATATAATTTTTGCACAAGAAATCTGCACGTTTCCATGCATCCATGGCTGCCGCAATTTGACTGTCAGTCTCCCCCTCTTTAGGCACAGGGGCCTCCTCATGCAAAAACCTTGCCAAATTCAAGGTTGTGAGATAGAACAACATTTTTTGTTGCCATCTCTTGAAATCAGTTCCATTGAACTTCTCCGGTTTCTCACCATGGGTGATGGAGGCCGGAGTAGTAATGGACGGGACAGAAGCAATGACTGTTCTTGTAACGCCCCCATCATTTACAACGGAATCAAATGCCATTTTCTGAATGAATGCATAACAGAATCCAATTAGAATTTTCTCTAACAAAATCAGCTTTTAAATTTTTTTTTTTTTTATATACAAACTGTGAAGCAGTTTAAACTTCCTAAGAGACAAAATCTATAACATATAAATAATTGACTGATTTGAAACTAATGCACAAAGTACCAAAACAGGGTGGGTTTTTTTTTTTACTATTCTTATTGTTGTCAATTTCAGTGGGTGATTACACAATATAACATGTGATCAATCAAGCATATACAATACACCTATATGGATATACCATACCGAGTATCAAGTACCCAAATATGGTTACTGACTAAACTTAAATCCAAATGGGTCATTTTTTTTTTTTTTTTTTTTTTTTTTTTTTTTTTTTTTTTTTTTTTTTTAGAAATATAGTTTGACAACCAAGAAATCTAAAATTCCAGCAATTGCAAATTTCTAGATTAAAAATTTCGATCATGCAAACAGATTTTGAAACGAAATTTTCTTTGGTTTACATAGATTAAGCAGATTTTCAGATTAACAATTTCAAACCTAACAGATCTACAGATCAACAGTTTTTTTTTTTATTTTTAGAAACATAAAATTCGTCTTAAGATTGTTGTATATATAATCCTTAATCTGTAAATCAAACCACCAAACAAAACTGTAATTGTAAATAATAAACCTGAATGAATGCAGAATCGAGATCGAGTCACGAACTGGGTTCGCTCTCCTTAAGACGAATTTGCCCCGCACTGGTGCTCACGGTCCTTGGCAATCGCCTCCCAGGATACAACGATCTTCGCCTGGCTATGGAAGCACATCAAACAGACAGGCCGGCGAACACAAAGATGGATCGTACTCTTTTAGAGAAGACAGACTCGGAGTATGTTCATACAGAAATGCTGCTGACTTTTTCTTCTTTTACAAAATGAGGACAGAAGGATATATAAAGGTGAAGAGGTGACCAATTAAAAAGGGTGCGACTATCCAGAACAAATGATACATTGCACTGCTTCAACTTGTAAGGGACTGTTTGGATTAAACGTTTAAATTGTGCACCTCTTACCAATAGTCACAACCTACCAAATTCTTGCCCACGTGACTGCCAATGGTAATAGCATAAAGCACCAATTCAAATCCAAGTGTTGTGGCATTTAGGTAAATATTATATTTAATAATGGCCATTAGTTATCTAACATTACCTAATATACATATTTACCAATCAATACCAAACTATCTCCATATTTCATTCACATACCATTCCAACACTCCTCACCAAACTCTGCTGCCCAAACTTTCATTTCCACTGATGGGGTCTTCAATTCTAGGGCTAGAGTCTTGGGTGGTGGCACTGCCATCAATGCTGGCTTTTATACTAGAGCTAGCACAAGGTACTAGTTCTAATCTCTCTCTCTCTCTCTCTCTCTCTCTCATGTATATTGAGTGCTAGATTAATGCAATAATATTTCCTACATTTAAATCCCAAATATTTTAATCGGTGTACCACATGCTGTGGCACTGATTGGTGGTACCATATACCTGTGCATGTACTATAACTGATAAAATATTTGAGATTTTAATTTGAGAATCATAGTAACTATTTTATTCAGTGATGCTATGCTTTTCAACTTTGAGATGTCCTAAATAATATTGGAGTGGGTACCACATTCAATGCTCTCTGATCCCACGAACACCGTTACAATATGTGGTGCAATTGTTGAAGTATTTGAAAGTTTTAAATTTGGGAACTCATGGATGAATTTTAAATTTGTCAAAATGTCAAATTTGTCAAGTACTCATCCCATATATAGATCAATGTTAATATTCCCATCACAATCACATATATGCTTAACGATTTTATTAATTGATGGATGTTTATATATGGTGTTATAAGTCATTATCTTACGTACTCCATCCAAGCATAATTTTGATGTTGATATGAATTAGTACGTAAGTGCTCATGGTGAGGGTTGTTAGGTATGTATTATGAGGGCAGCAGTTGGAAATCCGATGTGATAGTTTACAACCAATCAAAGTTTGTATTGGAGATGGGACCGAACCCACAAATATTGTGACCCTTCCTGCATGTAGGTAAATTCCACCATTCCAAATATTCACCCACTCTAATTGGCTGTAAGGTATCACATAGAACTATGATCATGTGCTACATACCCTCTAGCTTAGCAAGAAAATGTTGTATTGTCCGGGATCATGGCCAGATCGTGGTCACGGCCCATAAGGAGTTGCCATATATGTAGCCATGCATGTGGTCTGACTAATTAATTAACTAGTGATAAAAATCTACACTTAATCATATGACACCTACTATTAATCTGGACCACCACATAACCTCTGTTCGAGAACCGTACAACAATTTCTCCGATCCCTCTCATCACCTCAAAAGTATATCGGACCATATGGTATGCATGACATGTCATTGTACGAACATCAGAGCATTTATGTCTATCCTTAATTTGTTTTGTGTTTAATGCTGTTTGGTCCTTATCATTTAATTCTATTTTCTTCCAAGTCCCTTCTACTCTCTCTTGGATTGTGATTAGGTAGAGAAAGAGTTTTTAGATCCATAGATATAGACATAAGACACATTCAATGGTACTCATGTTAACATTTCGGTCCATTTGACTGACATACCTTGATCCACCAAACCCACCACCCTAAGCTACCATTAATTGGCATTGAAATTTACAAAATATTGATTCTTGTAACTCACCTACCATGTCTTAATTGTACCATACACTTAAGTTGGGACTGTTTGGGAAGGCTAAAAGCCAAAAGTTTGTGGTTCATAACTCATAATTAAGTGAACAATTTTTTATACGGAACACACTTGGGTAAAGTTGCTTATGTATGGTTCGTTAGGTTCCTCTTATAATAGTGGAATCCTAACTAAGAAAAATAATTTTTTTAACATAATTTTTAATTTTGAGTCTCATTATTGAGAGAAAACCTAACGAACCACACCTAAAGAACTTTACTGAAGTATGTTCCTTTTTTATACTCCATCCTATCAAATATGTTAAGATTTCTTTATTCCATTTTGAGATGTCTTATTTACAGGTCATCTTTCAAAAACCAGTTTACTTTTGGAAGATACTTTCCAAGTTTACCCTTTTTCATACACAGTCTATCACTTTTCATTTACTGCTTTTAAATAAATCTTTTTTCATTTTTTGAAAGATCAAATTATTAAAAAAGCTATGAACAGTTGGTTGCCAAATCGATTTTAACTTTTTCATGCAGCAATCCGAAATAATCTCAAATAATTGGTTTGGAATCGGATACTTATAGTCGGTGGCAATCACTTGTTCACAATGTGTGAGTATATAAGAACCATTGTGATTTCTTCGTCACTATGGAACGATCGGGTGTGAGCCAAGAGAATACTCAAATCATAGATACAATAATTTCTCCTATGTATTAATCCTTAATTAATTTCTTGATTTTTTTTTCCCAGTGAAATTAAAAATCTGGGTTGGGATGCCAAACTAGTTAATGAGTCATACAAGTGGGTTGAGAAACAGATAGTTCACAGGCCAGACCTGGCCCCATGGCAGAGAGCTGTGAGAGACAGTCTTTTGGAAGTGGGTGTATCCCCTTTTAATGGATTCACATATGAACATTTGTATGGAACCAAGGTTGGTGGGACAATTTTTGACAAGTTTGGTCACCGTCACACAGCTGCTGAATTGCTTGGCTCTGCTAATCCTGAAAAACTTGATGTTTTGATTCATGCCACAGTTCACAAGATCATATTTGATACAACATCAGGTATGTACTTAATTTTAACAGGTTCAGCCTTTTTTTATTTTATTTTATTTTTCTTCTAATGTATGTACATCATGTGTTGTATGAAGCAAGGGCGGAGTCAAGATTTTTATTTAAGGGGTTTGGATCAGGCCGATTTTTTTGGGGGGTCAAATTTTGTGTATACATGTCAATGAGAAGGTTTGATCGGTTATCATGTAATTTATAAAGATTGATTGATGATAAAAAAAATTTAAAAAATAAGCAGTGGACTTTATGAAGCACAAGTGCTTCAAAAAATGGTGCCGCACGCGCACTAATTAGTGCGTAGGGAGTGCTTTAGTGCTTTAGTGAGCCTTAATGCTTTTGTAGTACTTTTGTGCAAGACTTTGTTAACGTTTAATAATAATTTGATTGATTGTGGTTTAATTTTGTTGATAGTTGAATTACAATGTTTATTATTAAGCAAGAAATTTATGTGTATTTTTGGTCTTAATTAGAAAAAAATAGTGGTAGCAATGTTTATATATAGTATAATAGTAATATATAAATGGTATGTAATATGTATTTTTAGTATTTTTATATATATATATATATATATATATGTACCCTCGTTGCACTCGCACTATTGATTTGAGAAAATTGTTGAACTTCCCGCACTTGCGTCCCCACATCCACACTAGTGTTTCTTGAATGGAACAAATATTTAAGATGTGCTGAGTTACAATTGGTCAATATATTCGACATGATTTTTTTTTGGAAGGGACTAATTACGCATTATACATTAAAAAAATAAATAAAAATCATATTTTTTTTTTTCTATATAAGGGGGCTATCACCCACACCAGCCCTTTATAACATCTGCCCTTGGTATGGACTAGGGGTGCAACTCGGGCAGGCCAACCCGTTGTCAGTCCGGGCCTGACCCGAAGATTATCGGGCTTGGGCCAGTGGTACTTTCACCATAGACGGGCTTGGATAGAAAAATGCAAGCTCGAATTCAATTCGTGCCAGGCTTGGGTAGAATTTTGCTAACCCGTGGAGCCTGAGTCCGAACCCGAATTCTATTTATGTATTATTTTTGACATTAGATTATAGTTTTTTTCAGTGACAAGAATACATTATTAGATATTATTCAAGCACTAAATTAAAAGATGAATGTTTTTCCCAAATCTCAACAAAAAAATAGATTTGATACTCTACATATTGTTGTTTACATACTAAAAGTTGGTTTGCACAATTTTTTTTTTTGCAATTCGGGCTCGGGCTCGGGTTTTAATACTAAATCACAAACCGGGCTCAGGTTGAAAAAATTCGGATTTATGTCGAGCTCGGATTTATTTGAATTTGAACTCAGGTCTGAACAGAGCCAAAACCTTTTGAATCCCGCCCGAGTTGCACCGTTAGGATGGACTGGTTTGTGACATGCATAGATTGCATTTGGGTACCGATGTATGCAGCCGTTTGGCAATGGCGCTTGCATTTTAACCGCACGGATGGTGAGAGATATCTTGGATCGCATTGATAGAATTTTTGCCAAACTCATGGGTGTTAGCCAGTTTGAGATCACTGAGAGAATAAGTTTTTCTAAAAGGGATTTTTTTCTGTAGAGATATTTTAAAAAATTTGTTAGCATTTGTTGGTATTGAATGTAGGTACTATAGGTTTATGTAATAGGTATAAACTTTCGGTTCAGCTTTCTCGAAAAAGCTTCAATTTATTACTTTTAAATTAGTCATATTTTTTAGCTTTAAAGTTAATTTGATTTTTCAAAAAGCTGTAAAAGGGATTCAAAATTTTCAACAATATAATCTCAAATAATTGGTTAGCAAATTAACAGGCACCAATAAACTATTTTAATATTAACTCATATTTGCCTAGTTTTGTGATTTTCGTAGGATTTTGCTAAGCTGAATTTGGATTTCTTCTTTATGTATAGAGCTAGAGTAAACACAACGGAGATAGTGTAACCATAGTACATACTTTAAGCCTTTGTTTGCTTCATGGATTTTGAGAATTGAAAAAACAACTCTGAAACGAAACATTTTTTCTAGGTTGGGTACAAAACTTTGAGGGAAAAAAGAGGAAGCAAAACAGTTTATGGTGAAAAAATGAATTATATTATTTTAGTTTTGTAAGTTGCTTTCTCCATCTTTCTTAAGTGTCTACTACATATTAACAAATTTAAAGTGTAATTCTAGTTAAGCATAAAGTAAAATACTAGAAAAATAATCTTCTTATCTTTTCATTTTCTTCCATTGAAATCTGCAAATGGCGGGAGACTCATGCACTGGGTTGCCCTTTTTGAAATCTGCAAATCAAACAGAGCCTCAATTTTTAAATAGTTTCCTTTTTCCTGCCAATTTTGATACTATTCAAGTCCTTAATTTCATGTTTCGTGCTTTGTTAAAAGCAATGTTTTGGAAACGGGAGCAGACCGATCGGTTTGACCATCGACCGGTCGAGGAAACGGTCCTTCTGTTTGGACCGATGAATAGAAAACCGTGCTGTTGAATTGGAAAAAGCCGTACTTACATTAATTTTTTCCTTACTCTAAGATATTATTAATATATTTATTTATCTGGTTATGACACCATGGTTCAATTTCGGTTGACCCAACGGTTGAACCATTGACCCTTAACTCGGTTATTTTTATGCTTTGAGGGACGGTCTAGTTTTCAAAACATTGATTAAAAGTTAGTCTTTGACACTGACAATTCGATAATGTCATGTCTAGGGAAGAAGCCATGGGCAGTGGGGGTGATCTTTAACGATGAAAACAACAACCAACACGAAGCATTTATCGCGAGGAGGCGAGGCAGTGAGCTCATAGTTTCATGTGGAGCCATTGGAAGCCCTCAGCTTCTGCTTCTAAGTGGCATTGGACCAGAGAAAGATCTCAAGAAGTTGAATATCTCAGTGGTACACAACAATGAGTTTGTAGGGAAAGGAATGGCTGATAACCCTTTGAATACAGTTTTTGTACCAACAAATAGGGCAGTGGAACAGTCATTGATACAAACAGTGGGGATTACTAAGAAGGGAGTGTACATTGAGGCTAGTAGTGGATTTGGGCAGTCCTCAGAGAGCATTCAGTGTCATCATGGAATTTTATCAGCTGAGGTAAGTGAGTTAAAGTTAGAACCACCCATTTTCGGATTTTTTTTTTCTTTCAAAATTGAATCATTTTTTTTTCACTAGTACTCAAATGGTCCTTGAATTTAGGGGTGAGAGTTTAAACCCGAGAACCGAACTGACCGACTGAACCGAGCTGTCCGATCGGTTTTTCAAAAAGCTCTCCAAACTAAAACCCGAACATTCGGTCGGAATTTAAAATTCCCAAAACCAAACCCAATTGAACCGAGCTGTCCGATCAGTTTTTCAAAAAGCCCTCCAAACTAAAACCTGACCATTCGGTCGGAATTTAAAATTCCCAAAACCGAACCCAACTGAACCGACTTGTTGAGCAAAAGTGACTATATATCGGTTTGGTGAATGGAATTACAAATAGTAGACTAAAACTCCGTTTGGGCGTTTGTAGAGTAAGAGAAGGAAAAAGGAGAAGAAAATAAAATTTAATTCCTTAGGCCCCTTTTATAACATTGCGGTTTTTGTTTTTATTTTTTGTTCTTGAAATTGACAAGAACTCCATCAAAATAAAAACAAAAAAATGAAAAAAACAAAAATTGCAACGTTACAAAACAGACCCTTAGTCTTTTGATCTGTGCTTAGGAATTTTAGAAATATAATAACTCAAGAAAAAGAGCAAGGGAGTGAATCACAAAATCAACTTCTTCTTATTTTTTTTCCACCATATTTTCATTCTTCTTCTTTTTTTTTTTTGGGTTATTTTTCTCACAAATTTTCCTATTTAACATATTAAGAAAACCTTGAGCTTCATGGATTTAGTGAGGCAAGAGAAAAATCACGGTGGATAAGAGTTTAACTTTTCCTTAAGAGAATTAGTTTTTCTTCTAATTTTTCTTTCTCGGTACTTTTCTTAAATCGCAACCAAAAAGAAGTCTTGTTGTCTTATTATAAGTTTTGTGATTACTTTCTCTCACTAAATCATGAGGGAACAAAGTGAAAATGAGTCTGATCATAACTAGGTAAAATGTATACAGTCCATTAGTTATGATGGAAAACTTAACGGTTTTATTTCAGTCACAACATATATACAGTTAAGTGTTGACTTTATTGAATCATAAAAGGGTAAAGTGAAAATGAGTCTAATTACCGTAGAAATAGGAAAAAAAAAATTTGTATATAACTAAAATTTTTATGGTGCAACCAGATTGGGCAGCTCTCAACCATTCCACCAAAGCAAAGAACACAAGAAGCCATTCAAGTTTACAAGAAAACCAAGACAGACCTTCCACATGAAGCTTTCATGGGAGGCTTCATTCTAGAAAAGATTGCCAAACCCATCTCCAAAGGCCATCTCTCTCTCCAAAACACCAACATTGAAGACAACCCTTCTGTCACCTTCAACTACTTCTCCCACCCTACCGATCTCCGTCGATGCGTCGAAGGCATTCGGATGGTGGAGAAGATTGTGAGCGCCAAACACTTCACTAACTTCACACAGTATGACGGTCACAGTGTTGAGAAGCTACTCAACATGAGTGTGAGGGCCAATGTGAACCTCATACCAAAACACACTAATGACACAGAATGTTTGGAGCAGTTTTGTAGAGATACAGTGATTACAATATGGCATTACCATGGAGGGTGTCATGTGGGGAAGGTGGTGAGCCATGATTATAAGGTTCTTGGAGTTCATAGGCTTCGGGTCATTGATGGGTCAACTTTTGAACATTCACCTGGGACTAATCCTCAAGCTACTCTACTCATGATGGGCAGGTAAAATTCTTATAATTTATGTGTAGAATATATTGATATGATTCTCAAATTTGAATTTAGAATTTGGGTTTCAAATGCTTTAACAGTTTGTGTCACATGTTGTGCCATTGATGGTACCACATAGCACTGGTGAAGTACAATAGGCAAAGCATTTGAGATTCAAATTTGGGATTTTATTACTCTACCTAATAATATTGTTTTGCTCAGCAAAAGGATTTGTATTATTAAAACGGTGAATAATCACCACAAAGAGCAAATATCTCACACAAGACCACAAAGAAATCTCAAACAGGTACATGCCTAAACCTTACCAACCCAGCCATAAACCACATGCTGATACAAAAAAGTCCCAAATTGACGAGAATAAGCCAAAATAAATGCATAACCCACTACAATCATAAGCCCCAATCTCTGAGTGTCTCAATTTCTGCAGCAGACCCCCATGAAGCAGCAACCAAAAGTATAAAATTTTGCAAAAAAAACTCTTCAAAAAATAGCTCAAAACGAAAGTAAACAAAACAGCTCAGCAGCAAAATCATCCTATTCTAAAGGGGTAGACTAGTTTTAAGGCACAAACTTCATTACACAAATTGAAGAGCCAGACCCCACCGAAGCAACCAACTGCACAAATTCTGCAGGAGACATATTGAGCCTTTTTATTCTCAACAATATTATCATTAAAATGGGCAAAGTTCATAACCGTTGCAACCAAAAAGCAATCCATAAAAGTTGCCAAACTCAAACTTAAGACTCCCAATCCAGACCGAAACCTCTAACCAAGCAGAAACCACATTTTGTACACACCAAATTCTGCAAAAATAAAGGCCACTCCCAAACTATCTGTAAGTCGTCGGCAGCCCAACTCAGCATTCCCAAACTAAGATCAGACCACTGCATATCTAGGAATCACAGCCCAAACATTCCAATTCTGAGCTCTCCATCAGCTATAAAACTACTTTTGATCCACACTTCTGCAGCAGCCAGAAACATTCTCAGCCACTGTGAGTTAATAATCTCCATATGACGATTAGTTGTAACTCAGAATCACAGCCAAATCACCCTTACTCAATAATCCAAAGACTCATTGAATTCATCACAAAAATAGATCACATTAACCCACACACACCTGTCGAGACCCCAAAATAACGCACACCCGCGTAAAGAAAAACTCACACCCATCGAAACACATTGGAACACGCCAAAAGAAAACACACGCCAAAACCATAACACACGCTAGAAATAAACTCGACGATAAAAGACACTCCCAATGTGTAACCCCCCCCCCCCCCCCCCCAACTACCTAATAATATGTATGAAGAATAATGCTATGATTTGTAAATTTGAATCCCCAATTTGCTTTCCAAATACTTTGTTAGTTCTACCACATGCAATGATATGAGGTACCACCAACCAATGCTGTAATGCGCGCATGGTATAACTGTGAAAGGATTTAGGATTCAAATTTGGGAAGTGGAGCATTACTCTAAAAAAAGTAATGCTATGCTTCCCAATTTTTTTTTCCCTGTTCAAAACTGTTTCCCAACACATGTGGCAATGGGCCTAGTTGATTTTGATTGTTTGATGTTGAAGTGATCTCACCATTAATTTATTAAAGAGGGTCTCATTGCCACATGTGTTGGGAAAATACTTTTGAGAAAAAATAAAATTGAGAAGCATAGCATTACTCCTCTGAGAATATGTATGTGAGCAAGCATTACTAGGATATGTATTAGGGGTGACAAAATTAAAGATGAGAGTTAGTGGTAGAGAAACGAAAACAACTCAAACATGGGTTCTTATGGTGCTTACTCATGCAGGTACATGGGAGTGAAGATTTTAAGAGACAGATTGGGAGTGGCAGCTGGTTTATAAAGATTTTTGCAGGCCAACTAGCTGGAGCAAAAGATCTAGTGTGTCTGTGTGTGTTAGATAGTGAAAATATGATTTATTTACTCTAATTTTTAGCGACCAATTTATATGTAGAGATAGGCTTGCAAACATTTTGATGCATGCATGATATTCATTCTCAACTAATAGCTAGGTGCCTATGTGATCGTCATATGTGTCTTTCACTTTGATTTGATATTTTGTGGGTCCTGTAATAATAATGAGATCACAATGACAGTCAGAGGATGTGACTGGCACATGAAATAATCTGCCCTCTAGTAGTTTTTTTTTTTGCTAAAATAACAATTCATATCATTAGAACAAACACAAGTACAGGAAATAGAAAAGGACTATCTTACAACACATAGATAGCCTTTGGCCAGCAATAACAGAAAAGCAAGTGAGGGACAAGATCCCCTCCTCATGCGGAAAAGAAAAAAGGAAAAACACAGGAACACGTCCCCGTGCACCTAAGAGAGACAACCAAGGAGAGTTTATACCCACATGCTTGTAAGCTATGGGAACCCCCATCCACCGGAATACCAAAGTACCACCCTGGACGGGTAGGAGGTCGCGGTTGCCGCTTTCCTTGAGGAGAGAACTTAGATGTGTCAGAGCTGGCTTGAGAATCCCAACTCTGGACAGGATAACACCAGATCTGCAAGAAATCATCTTCAGATATGGGGAAAGCCTTATTTAGATTGAGACAAAAAGTGGGAAAAGGTGAAGAAGGAAGGAGCCGAGATGATAGGGGTGGACTGTGGAAGAAGGTGGACTGTGGAAGAAGGAGAGGAACTGTCTGTGTGTGGGGGAGGGGGCTGCGGCTGCTTAGGTTAGGAAAGACAATCGCTTCTCTCTCTCTAGAAATCCTAGAGAGAGAGAAGTTGCCCTCTAGTAGTTGGTTGTTATGTGTTCCGTTTATTGCTTAGTTAATTGCTATTTGGATTAATAAAGTTTGAAATGATAAAACTTAAAAAAAAAAAAAAAAAAAAAAAAAAAAAAAAAAAAAAAAAAAATGTACTCTCCTCATCCTGAATTAAGAGTCATTTATTCTATTTTAGAATATCTCATTTAAGAGTCCTATTTTTGAGATCCAACACCATGGCTTGAACGCACGGCCACACACAAGGGGACCAACAACCTCACAAGGAGGAATAACATACACCACAAGGGTGTTAAACAACAAAAGTCAATCTTCTATAATTAAGTACCCAATAGAAAAACAAATTCTAAATTCGCGTATTTTGTTTTTTTTTCATTGACATTCAAGGAAAATATGTTAGATGGATATCGGTTTTTCGCATGAATTTGACACTCACTAGTTCTTTTTCATCTTCCCTTTTCAAAATATATTGAAACAGTAAGCTCCCCAAAATATAGCTGTCGTAAAACCTAGAATTCAAAAGGCAAGAATAACAAAAGAGTATGAATATAAGTAAGATTTATGGTTTTTTCATATTCACCGAGGACGAACATAACAAAGAAGTTAAAAATCAAAACCAAAACATCAAGGGTAGAAACTAGTAAATTTTAACCTATTACACATCTGAATATTATTTGCCATTCAAACACAATTTGTTTGTGGTCAAAAGTAATCCAAAGTAACTTTTCGCCAATTGTAAATTTTTACGATTGACACATATTAGGCGATGAAGTTGCAAAAACATGTTTGCTAAATAGTTTAATATTAGCGTTAGATATCCATATATAATACTTGTGGACTCCAAAAACTATTGCCAAACAGGGCTTAACGAACTTAAAGAAATCACATCGATCAAACTACAAATCCTAGTTTCTCTTCGTAGAACTTCTGTTGGCCTTTCCACACTTTCTCGCTCTTGCTTTCTCTCTCATGATTTTTCGAGTGAAGCACCATGCACCAACCGAACCATCTTCACAACTTCTATCCTCAGCTTCGGCTTCTTCTTGTTTTCGACTCTGCTTTTCTACGTGCTTTGGCGCTGTTTGTTTCTCCGAAACTATGTATCCGATTCTCTGTTTGTGTTCAACGACCACCTTTGCGGAATGTTCTTCGAAACCATTGATAATAGCGTATAGTTCCAACCCAATGCATTCAGCCATTGTGATTGACATTTGGGGTTCAATGATGAAATCGTCTGGGCATGGGCATGGGCATGGGCATGGGCATGTTGTGAATAAAGAAGCCATAGCCATGATCTTTGACTTTGAGTTTGTCATCTCCTATTCTAGTTGGCAACTAAAGCAAAGGAATGAGATTTGGCAACTAAAGCAAAGGAATGGGATAGCTCTATATAATATATATATATATACACACACGTATGAACCGTTATACATACGCATATAATTAATAAATATAGATATATGATATATGATGAAAGTCTAGTTTGTTTAGGATAGGACTCCGTTTGTTTAGGCCGCCAGTTATTTTTTGCCTCGGATTGTGGGGGTGTTGTTGTGTATCTTTTTCTGAGATACTATTCATCACACCACGTCGTCATTACGTTGATATGGGGTCATGTCCTAATTACATCGGACCATATCGCCACTACAATGAAGTGGCATACCGTCTACTTGTTTATTTTAAGCAAGTCTTTCCCGGGGCACTTTCCCCACTTGTCCTGTCCTATTATTAATTTTAGTAGCCACATGATCCCTTTGTGATTGGGGCGTTGCACTACGTTAACATGATGAATAATTATAACATACAACTAGTGGTATATACGAGCTGAGCCAAGCTCTCATGTATGTTTGGGTTTAACTTGTTTATTAAACTAGCATAAAATCCAACTTGAGTTTGACTTGTTTATTAAACGAGCCGAACTCATGTATGCTTTAGCTTGGTCTGTTCACTAAACAAGCCTTAATTTCAAGTTTGATTGTGAGTTTTTCACGAGCCCTCTAAAATTATATTGTTTTATAATAGTTATATGTATAGAGGTCAGTATACAAACCTTTTATCAAACCCAATGTTTTGAAAACCGGACCGGTCATCGAACCGGAAAAATGACCGAGTCACGGGTCACTGGTTCAACCGTTGGGTCAACTGGAATTGAACCGTGATGTCATAATTATGTAATAAATATTAATAATAATATGAAATATAAAAAATATAAAAAAATAAATTAAAATAAGCAAAATTTTTCGAGTTTCCGGTTCAATTGCCGGTTTTACCGGTTCAACCACCGGTTCAGCCGCCGGGTTTTCCGGTTTTCACAAAATAGACCGGTTTTTGGTGTTTTCCGATTTTTCGGTTCAAATCGGTTCGTTTCTTCAACCGGTCGATGGTTCAACCGGCCGGTCCGGTCCGGTTTTTAAAACAATGATCAAGCCTACTCACGTCCCCTTTAAATCTATATAGTTTTATATTATATATATATATACACATACATATATATAGGGATTAGTATATATACAATCATGGGCAGAGCCAAAGAGAGGCCGGGATGCCTTGGCCCCCGCAAAATTTTGAAAAAAAATGATATTTATATGTAATTTTAAAATTTTAAATTTTTGTACAATTGGCCATACCAAGTTTTTGACTTTTACAAGGTACCTTATCCTATAACCAACAATTTTTATGTTTTTATCTGTAATAACAATGTACCGTTTAGTTGTAAACTTTGTGACACTAAATAGTAAATAATAACTGTGTTAGGATTCCATTTGAAAGTACAATTGCAACACTCAATGTCATAAGTTATAAGCCAAAAGACCATAACACATAATAACATTCATAATTACCAAAACTTTTCAATTCTCAAAAAACGGGGCAAAAAGCTCACATGTTATATGCTTGCAGCTAGCAAAAAAATCATACCAAAAAAATGTAAAAACACACAAAAAAAAAAAATAAAAAATAAAAAATAACCTCACGGTTGCTGCCCCTGAACCCCGTGTGAACAGTTCAATTGGTAAGTCGGCCCCTTAATCGCAAAATCCTAGCATAATAGTAATATGATAAGCAGCTATGATAGACATGTGACAATGTAATTGAGTTCTTTTTATGGAAAGTATACTTGCTGAGTCTTTGGTTTATTAAGTAAACATCCTGGTTTTGGGGTTTGTATATAGGGGTTCTATTTTTTGTGGCAAGTCGTTTGGATTGGTATTTGGTTCTACTCCTGAAAGATTATAAAGGGAGGGTAAGCTTTCAGCTGGGGAACCTGGGTTGATGAATATTGGGGCCAATGGGGGTTTTTGTTTTTGGTATACAAGTGAATCAATGAATGTAATCTATATGGTAGGCTTTTGCCCCTTGATTTCTATCAACGAAATTGGCTATTAAAAAAAAAAACATATCATAAAATATCAACAATCTGTAAGTAACAATCGATTGGGAAAAATCAAGTGACAATCAATTAGGGAGAAGGGCAATTGATTGATTCACAATAAGTGGCAATCGATTGGTAAAAGTACCAATCGATTGGAAAAAGAGCCAATCAATTGGGACTTCATCTTTTTCACAAAAACGTGCAGAAGGACGTCCAGAATGAAAACACACGTTAGAAGTCCAATATTTTTACAGCAACATGCATAAAAACTTTCAATTAAGCTACTAAGTGAGTTTAGAAACTCACAAGTGTGTGTAGGTGTGGTGGTGTGTTTGAGAAGCTTGAAATTTCAAGGTTTAATGGTGGAACTTCCTTCCTTCCTGCTTCTCTATTCTATCTCATTATTTCTCTTTTCTTCTTTCCTTCCTTCTGTTCTTCTTCTTCTCTACTTGTTGTGAGTGTATGTGAGGTGTATATGTGTGTATAAGAGTGTATATATATATAAGTGTATGTATATATGAGTCTTGCAAGGAAAATGCCCAACAGAGCTGAGTAAGTTTTTAGGGTAATATTTATGGACTTAGACGCATGCAAAGAAACAAGTGCTGTCCTCCTCGTAGAAATACTTGGAGACCAAGTTCAGTCAGTGGCAATCGATTGGGCTCAATAGCATTCGATTGGGCCAAGGCGGTCAGTGGCAATCGATTGATGGAAGTTCTAATCGATTGGTCTGGTAATCTAGGCAATCGATTGGTGATTACCAGACAAGTCAATTAACTGGTGCTCAAAATGCACCATAGACAAGGTAAATAATGTAGAACCTCATTGCATATACGTAATTATAATTATAGAAAAAATACGAGTATTACATTATCCACCACTCATTAATTTTTGTCCCCGAAATCGAGTAAGTGATATCAAAACAACTCTGGAATTTTTTTCATGCATCTCTGACTCTAGGTCCCACGAAACTTGTCCTTCATCATGATGCTTCCAGTGAACCTTTACCAAAGTAATCTCTACAACCATTACAAATAAAATTTGAATCTCAAGTAAAATTTGATTCTTTATCACAACCATTTATTCAAAGTCAAGTCTCTTTATGTCAAACATGTATATGTCGAACACTATTATCAGTTGATTTCAAAATCTTCGTGACCTTTCTCTCTAAAGGATGCATCTCATTTTTTTTTTAATTTCTACGTTGTATTATTAAATGAGTATTTGTATAGTGTAGATGTGTATTTTTAGGAAGAGATTAAGTTCGTACTGGAGTAGAGATTTTGTGCGAGATTAGCAAAGGATTCTCAAGGAGAAGTGGATCAGGTGTAAGGAAGAGCAAGCTAGAGAGGATGGAATGGGGCAAGTGTTCTACAGAGAACCAAAGTGCGAATAGAGCTCAAACCCTAGAGAGAGAAAGTCTAGAGAGAGAAGCTCTGCACACAAATTCTACAGAACAACTGGAGAAAAAATGTCCTGTCCATTGTCATGGGGTACTGTGCCTATTTATAGGCTTAGGGTCACGTGGAGAGCACGGTAGAACTCCGTACTTGAAAATCCACGTGTTGACACAATTGATAATCCGCGTGTCAAAACCTAAGTCGACAAAAAGGAATATGCCTCCATGACAAATCACAAGATCTCCAGTAAACCAGCCTATTTCCTGCCCGACCAAGGAGTTTGCCTCGCAGAAAATAACCTTTGCGAGTAACCTTGGTGAACCTCTTCCTTAAGCCATCCAAACCACAAAACCTGAGAATCCCAATGACTTTGCCGCGCATCAAAGTCATAAATAACTTTTGTGCGGCAAAGTTGAACCCAAGACATAGATTTGCCCCCAAAGTCTATGTGCGCCATTTGAGAAGTGCGAAGCTTCTCTCCATGGGTGAGTAACCCATCCTTGTAATTTCCTAAGAGGAAATATCCGTGGTGGAATGATTTCCACCAAGTCCTGAGCGCCATTTTCCACAAGGAAGAAATATCCGCGATGGAATAATCTTTACCCACTCATGCGCGCCACTTTCCATAATTTCCCAGCTTTGTGAATCAAAGCTCCAATGATGACACGTGGCGCAATTTGATTGGCAAGGTAAAACTAGTACCTACAATTTGCCCCCTGCGCGAGCACACTAGCTTGTAATAGGGTTGTTCGCGCACCAATTTATCCACCTGAAGAGCCAATCGCAGTGTTTTATTTTCCACTGACGCCTGTACTTGCAGAAATGACAGTGTCCTTTGAATCATTTGCCAAGTATAAAAAGGGGGTGGAAATCCCATTTATTACTTTCACCAACCTTCACTTCCGTCCAAGAATCCAAGCTCTTGTTCCCCATCTCAAGAACAACCAATAACACCAAGAACACTCATGATCATTGAAGAAATTCCTTGAGTAGATTGCATAAATTTGTGCACCTGTCTTGTTTTAGGTTTGTGAACTTGTTTCACGGATCTTCATGAGATAGTCGTGATTATCATTGATTGTGCGTGGTGAAGTATCGAAATTTCCGTAGCTTCCGGGCAACACTTGGTGAGTAATATAGATATATATTATTCTTTTGTCCATGTATGTGCGCCACCCTTAAAATACCCAAATAGATGTGCGCCCGACCCAAATAGCCGCACGGAATTTTCTTGAGAACACAAAACTCGTGTGCCTAAATTTTTTTTATTTTTTTGCGCACCACTTGAAAGCTCCAAATAGCCGCACAAAATTTCCTTGAAAACACAAGTTCTTCAAATTTCCACACCATCTCTAAACACGTGCGCTTCATATTTGTCAAAATTATTGTATGCGCCACACTTGAAATTCTCAAATAGACGAGCGCCATACTTGCGCCTCATACTTGTAAAAATAATTATATGCGTGCCTTGAAATACTCAAATAGATGTGCGCCCTACTTGTGGGACTCAAATAGCCGCAAATTTTTTTTTTTTTTTAGGATACAAAACTCGTACGCTTATTTTTTTATTATATTTTTTTTTGTATATAAATATATATATATATTTTAAAAAAAGACCCAAACAATCCCTCATGTGTCGCACCACACGCTCATAATAGCGCGTCAAACTCTGTGCATCAAACATAGCCACGAGTAGGCTTGAACTCTCAAAAAAGAGTATTTTTCAAAGATGGGTAGACTTTGTATTTTATTATTATTATAATATGGCTGATTGTTGGCTTTTGCTAGCTGGCTGCAACTCTTAAAATATCTTTTTGCTAGCTGGCAGCAAGCCCAAGTCATGAGACTAATGTACCTAGTCTTCCATAACTTTGCTTTGTACTTGGATTTTTTCTTTTGATCCTCACACACATCTATATATATATGTATATATATATGCATATTTTTTTATTTGCCATATCTCACTGGTTGTGACTAACTCTTGGAACAATTTTTTTTTGAATGAAGTCCGAAGTCCAAACCACAAAAACCACATGCGCCTCAATCCTGGTACTAAATCTTAAGATATCCACGCCAAATGTAAGCTCGTGCGCACCATAGTTCGCGACTCCGCGCACCATAGTTAGGTGGGACTCCTTTTCCTTTTTTTTCTGATTTTTTTTTATTAAAATTTTTTTCACCATGCGCACCATACTTCCAACATGCGCATCACAGTGGTTGCGCATCACAATCAGCGACTTCGCGCACTACAGTCACATGCGACTTTTTTTATAAACCATGCGCACCATACTTCCATGCGCATCATACTTCCAACGGGTCGCATGTAAGTTGTAAGTTGCGACCTTTTTTTTTTTTTAATTTTTTTTTTATTTTTAAAACATGCGCACCATACTTCCAATAGTAAGTTGCGATTTTTTTTTTTTTTTTTTTTATGAACTATGCGCACCATACTTCCATGCGCATCATACTTCCAACATGCGCATGTAAGTTGTTTTATTTTTTTTTATTTTATTTTAAAAACCATGCGCACCATACTTCCAATAGTAAGTTGCGACTTTTTTTTTTTTATGAACCATGCGCACCATACTTCCATGCGCATCATACTTCCAACGTGCACATGTAAGTTGTAAGTTGCGACTTTTTTTTTTAAAAAAAAAAAACCCATGCGCACCATACTTCCAATAGTAAGTTGCGACTTTTTTTTATTAACCATGCGCACCATACTTCCATGCGCATCATACTTCCAACGTGCACATGTAAGTTGTAAGTTGCGACCTTTTATTTTTTATTTTTTAAAAAAACATGCGCACCATACTTCCAATAGTAAGTTGCGACTTTTTTTTATGAACCATGCGCACCATACTTCCAACGTGCGCATGTAAGTTGTAAGTTGCGACCTTTTTTTTATTTTTTTTTATTTTTAAAACCATGCGCACCATACTTCCAATAGTAAGTTGCGACTTTTTTTTTTTATGAACCATGCGCACCATACTTCCATGCGCATCATACTTCCAACGTGCGCATGTAAGTTGTAAATTGCGACTTTTTTTTTTTTTTACCATGCGCACCATACTTCCAACGTGCACATGTTGCGACTATATATATATTTTTTCATATATATTTTGTCTTATTGAATCCCCCTTTTCTTTTCAGTTTTGGTGATTCTTCAAGGCCTTCGCATATTTTGTAGGTGGCCCCTCTTTAACGACTTCATGTCTAAGTCCAAGTTAGGCACCGTGGCTCTTCTTGCTAAAAATGGAATAATTCCATCGATTCCACCCGACGAAGAATGGAAGTTAGCCCCGTATTTTGCTAGTGAAGAAGGAGATAAAGGCCCCGGTGATTATTTCTGGAGCGAAGTGGAGTCTTATTCTCCTCGATTGGAAGTGAGTGACGAAACCGGATTATTGTTTGATGAGGGGATTAGAAACCCCCTGGATGGGGAGCCTGTTCCACCCGAGTCCATCTTGAGGTTACGGATTGAGAGGGGGGATTTCCCTTATTCTTTTACCAAGTACACCACATTTTCCGGACCAATTTCAGATTGGGATGATTGGACAGAGGATATCTTTTCTAGGAGCGAGTATGCCGCCCTCTTAGAAAAGTCTCAGATTGCGGACTCCATCATGATGTGCTCGACTTTGAATATTAGGAGGGACATTGGTAGTCTAACGGCCTTGATCTCGCGCTGGAGTTCATCGACTCACACCTTTATTACAGCTTGGGGCAAATTTACTCCGACCCTAGAAGATGTTTATGTTCTCACTGCCTTGCCTATATTTGGTGATGATGCTATTTGCGATGAAACTTCTCTTTCTATAGAGGAAAAGGAGTCGGTAGAGGATCTTCGGAATTGCCTGACTGCATGCGCTACGCATCATAGTGCTTTCACGGGAGTAAACAAATCGAGAAAGGGGTCCTTCACTCAATGGCTAAAGTATTTCCATAAAGATTTTCAGTCGCTTGATAAAGTTGAAGAAGGCGAGGTTCGTGGGGTTGTGGATGGTCCTCGGTATCATGGCCTCAATGCTCTTGCTGCTTATATCGCCTTTTGGCTTGCAAGGCACGTGCTTCCCATGCCTCCTGAAGATGGGCTAAATGCGCGTCTATTTCCTCTGGCGGTGAGATTGGCTCGGGGTCGGTCATTACCCCTTGCCCCTCTCTTCCTAGGCACTCTTTATCGTCGACTAGACATGATTCATCATGATTCTTTCCGGAGCGTTGGTCGTTATGATGTCGCTAGTTTCTTGTGTACCTCTTTTCTTCAGGTGTTCATTTTCGAGCGATTTGTGAATTATGCTCCTACTCCATCAACTTTTTCACCTGACAAGGAGATTTATGACAGTTCTACTCGGCGTAAAAAATTTGTTGTTAATGATGAATGGCGAGCGGTCCGTTGGTGCAACAAGGGATGCTTGGGTATTTTGAACAAATTTTTAGATGATGAAAAAGAGTTCATTTTCCGACCTTATGCTACAAGGCTCCCTGGCGAGAGAAACTTGGGTTTATATTCTCCTTCTGGTGATGTTTATTCTATTCGGTTATCCGAATCTCAGGAGATTGGGTCGTTTGTTTTTGCCGCTACTATATTTCCCGTACAAGTTTCTTTTATCACTGAGTGCGGCCGAGGCACATCATTGTATGGTCCTCATCGGGTGATGCGCCAATTTGGGCTACTCCAGGGATTTCCTAGGGGAAATCTCATACCTCCTTGTCAGCTAGGATATATATTCTGTTCGCTTCACCACAAGTGAAAAAAGTAACCTTGCTAGAAACAAAAGTGTTCTTTTGGCCGGTCGTGAACGCATGGGGGTTTGTTCTTGTGGTTGGAAGCGATATTGGCAGAAGATTTTGAAATTGTTCACGGATTTTCGTTCAAAGACTCCTATCAGAGCCGCTGTTGTGGACATCCTTGTTAATGACAGTTCTTTGAGAATACCAAAAGAGAACTCTCGGTGTCGCGGTCAACCTAGCCAGTCGGCTGCTCGTCCATCTGTCCGTCTGCTAGCAGTTCAAGAGAGAAAAAAGAAAGTTTCTTCTACTAAAAATGTAGTTGCCCCTGCCTCCGCCAAGGGTCGAAGGAATGGTGTGAATTCTTCTAGTAAGGTACGCGACCCCCTCCCTTTTTTGTGTCCTTCTAGTGATTGCATCTCATCGCTCGCTAACTTTCCTTAATTTTTTAAAGGGAAATCCAAAGGCGCCCCTTCAAAAAAATCCATCTCCCATGGTTCTAGTCGAGGGTGAAAAGAAGAGAAAGAGAAAAGAAACAGAGGATCAAGGGGAAATTGAGGGCCCTCCTTCGGCCGTCATAGCCTTGGCAGCTTCAGCTAAGGACATTACACGCATGAAACCACCTAGTCGATCCAGCAGCTCCGCCCCTAGGCTTGCCATTGTCCCGACTCTCAGAACTCCTCTGCCTGAGGGTACTCTTGTTCATGATTCAGTTGAGGATTTGATTGAGAGTGTGGAGGGCGATCTTGATTCTGGTTCAGTTAGGGAAATGGTAAATGCTACTCCCCAAGGAGACTTGGTCACGACATCCAATCTTGTTTCTAGCGATGACCTGGATCGAGAGGAGGAAATTGGGACCCCCCACGGGGATGATGATCTTGACATCGATGGTGGATCTAGTCATGATAGCGGGTCAGATGATCACAGCGACGATGATTATAATGGGAATGATCACAATGATGGCGATCATGAGAGTGGGTCCCTTGATCATGACAATACTGGACCTTGCGACGATGATGGACCAGACTTCGAGAAGCTTCAGGTTCCCGACACCCATCCTGGCAGTTTAAATACCCTTGAGGTTTCTTTTAGAGGCTCAGAACTTGGGCAGCATTTGTATCCTTCTCAAGACGGGAATCAGATGGGGACTGAGGTGTTGGTGAGGGCTTCTTTTGACTTTGAGGCCCCCTTTTCAGGCGAGCGAGTGATTTGGGGGAACTATTCTGTTAGGGCTTCTTGTATTCCAATTCTTTCCGCGGTGGAAATTCGTTATCCGGATACTTTCACCTGTTTTGTTATTTGCCATCCACAGATTCAGGATCCTTTGTTAGAAAAAATGGCTTCCATCCTTATTGGTTTAGACAAAACTCCCAAGGGTCACCTTACTCTGATAAAGGTGAAAAGGGATTTGATGGCCGTTGGGGATTTGAAAACCGTGGGTTTAAAGGTGGATTGGCTGGAATCCCATCTCTTGGGTCTGAAGAAATTTGGTGAGTATTGTAGTCTTCAAGCTCAGTGTGCTACTGCCTCTAGTGAAGAGTCTAAATTAGAGGTGCGAATATCTGGATTGGAAGCGCAGGTATCCGAGTTAGAGGCGCGTTTGGCGGAGTTACACGTTTCTCTGTCTTCTTTGAAAGAGGAGAATAAGCCTTTTCATGTGCGCCTTAGCATTCTGGAGTCCGAGTGCACGAGCATAGATGTTATCGAAAGTGCTTTGCACGGATTGCTGTGAGAAGTAGAGATATGTTTATTGGCCGTGCCTTTTCCTTCTTTTTGTGAATTTCCGCCAATGAACATGCTTGTACTTCTTCTATTTTGAAACTTAATGGCGAGTCTTTTTGCAGCCCCTCTTCTTGTATTTCTGCCAGTATATGTACTTTTTTTTTATTTCGAAGCTTAATAAAAGAATCTTTATGCAGATTTATCCTTATTGCTTTCGAAATTCTTGTCGTGATGTATGAAGTTTTGACGGGTTCTCTTGAGTGTCTTTACTCCATATCTCTCTAAAGGGAGCGTTCCCTAACTTTGTTTCTTTTTTTTTTTTTTGAAGTTTGAGCTTGGTTGCGCGCGTATACTATTGTGTATCAAATTTTTGCCGCCGTGAGTCAATCTTGGCTAGTGTATGCTCGACTCAGTTGCGCCTATCTGGTTTTATCTTGCTGTTTAAACAAGTTGATGGCCACAAATCAAAACCATAGACGGCCAAACTAACTGAGACTGACTAAAGTTTTCCCAAAATTACATCGGAAAAGAAACAAAAGAGGCCTCTTTATTTAGGCAAATTGCACGGTTTACACTTTTCTTAAAAACAACAAACAAAGAAAGAGTAAAAGAGAGAAAGAAAGAAAGAAAGAAAGAGTCATTCAGACTATCCTAAGGGTAAAACAGCTTGACCCATTTCATGTTGAGTGTGCCCTTGTCACTTCCGGATTCCGGATCAGCTATTTTGCAATACCCATTGTCGCTTACTTCCTTAATGACGAATGGGCCTTCCCATTTTGGTGAGAACTTTGGCGCGGACATCCCTCGCATGATATGTGTGGCTGCCTTTAACACAAGATCGCCTTCCTTTAGTTGTCTTGGGCGCACCATCGCATCGTAAGCCTTGGCAATTCGCATCTGATAGGTCTTTAGACTAGCTTTTGCCTTATCCCTTTTTTCATCCAACCCTTCCACTTCAGAGAATCGTGTGTCCAAATCTACTTCGCTTTGAAGCGCGATCCTTGCAGATGGTATTGTAATCTCTGCAGGTATGACCGCCTCAGTTCCATAAACTAAGGAAAATGGGGTAGCTTGGGTTGGTCGTCGCTTCGAAGTTCGGTAGGCCCATAAAGCAAGTGGCAATTGGTCAGCCCATTGTCGCGGAAAATCGTTCATGGTTTTGCTCAAGATTTTGGAGAAAGTCTTGTTACTCGCCTCCGCCTGTCCATTACCTTTTGGGTAGTAAACCGTCGACTTGTGCTGAGTGATACCATATTTAAAATAAAGTTCTCGCACGGGCTTAGAGGTGAAAGGCTTACCGTTGTCGGAGAGGATTACTTTGGGTATTCCGAACCTACAAATGATATATTCCTTAACAAAATTGGCAATGCTTTCACCAGTGGTGCGACGCAGGGGGATTGCCTCTACCCATTTTGTGTACAACTCTGTTGTAGCCAAAATCCATATTTTTCCTTTGGAGGGATTCAAGGCACCCATTAAATCCATCGACCAAGTATGGAAAGGCCAGGGCGTCGTGAGACTTTTGAGCGCTACTGCCGGGGCATGGATGGAGTTGGCATGTTTTTGGCACGCCACACACCTTTTTACAAATTCCATGGCTTCTTTCTCCATGGTAGGCCAGTAATATCCTAGGTGTAGTAGTTATTGGTATAGCTTGTACCCCCCTTGATGTTCAAATTGGTGTGCTTGCTGTAATACCTCTTGAACTTCCTGACCAGTTAAACACCTTAGCGCCTTTCCATTGAAACCCCTTCTATAAAGTTGTTGTTCGCTAACAAAAAATCTAGACGCCCTCTTTTTAACGAGGGCTGCATCCATGTTTTCCGCAGGCAGCGCTCCTTCGATGATAAAATCCAAGTATGGTTGTCGCCAGTCAGTGACCACGTCTGTGAAATTACACTCCTCTCTTGAAGGGTGTATGTAGCGCACCTTTGCTGAATTTCATTGGCTTCTCTAACCATCTCGGGCCAATAATAGCCTATCCTCTGGATTATCCGATATAGGCTTAAGTCTGTATTTCCACATACTTGGGTATGTATGGAATTGAGGCGCAAGTTTGCCTCTTCCTTTCCCACACACTTGGCTAGCCATCCTCCTTGAGTCCTAAAACAGAGCTCTCCTTTGTAGAACAAGAAATTTCTTGTTTGTGCAATGGGCGCAGCACCTTGGGCTTGTAGCTGTGTTCTGATGTCTCGCCTCCAATCATGGGGACCATCGTCTTTTTCAGGGACCAATTCTGTCACAGTGCACGGGAGAGTTCTTTTGAGAATTTCTATGTTAAGGGATCCTCCCTCGATGTCTACTTTTGAAGCCAAGGTTGCGAGCGCATCTGGATGTCTATTGCTTGTCCATGGAGCGTGCTCTATCTCGACATTAGAAAAACTATCCATGCACCTTTGTAGAATTGTGCGATATGCCGCGAGAGCGGGCTCCTTTATGGCGTAATCGCCGTTCGCTTGCTTTACGACCAGGTTCGAATCTCCCACCACTTTTATCGAATCGATCCCCATGCTTTTTGCAGCTAAGAGCCCCAGTATGAGCGCTTCATATTCTGATTCGTTGTTAGAACACAGAAACGCCAATTTGAAAGAGAGGCTTATCTTCTCGCCTTGTTCAGACATAAGTACTATGCCAGCTCCTCCCCCTTTTGAAGTGGAGGAACCATCAAAACTAAGAGTCCACGCTCCTTTTGGTTGATCTGCTGAGGCGGCACAGAAATCGTCGCCCGGGAGTTCCTCCATGATTGGCTCGGGTTTGCCACTTGGAAAATGCGCCAATAAGTCCGCCAATGCTTGACTCTTGATTGCTTTAGGCGGTGAGCAACTTATCTCAAATTCTATAAGTGAGAAAAGTCATCGCGCCATCCTTCCCGATAAGGCGGGTTTACTGAGCAGATGCTTGATTGGATCGCATTTTGTGATTATCTGAACTGGAAATGCCAACAAATAATGCCTGAATTTCTGCGCAGAAAAAATGAGTGCGAGGCAATGCCTCTCCATTGGCGTGTATCGCGTTTCCGGACCTCTGATGATGCGACTTATATAATAGATAGGCTTTTCTATTCCCTCCACTTCTTGAGCGAGCAAAGCACCAATAGACTTATTGGTGGAGGTTAAGTACATCAAAAGAGGTTGTCCCTTCTGTGGTGAAGTCATGGTTTGGGGCGAGGTTAAGGCCCTCTTTACCACTTCAAATGCCTTATCATGTTCCCCCTTCCATTCAAAGGCCGACTTTCCCTTGAGGAGAGAACTGAATGGCTGAGTGATTTCTGCGAGCGCCGGGATGAACCTTCTTAGATATGAGACTTTTCCTAAGAAGCTCTTTAGCTTCTTCATCGAGGACGGCCGCGGCATTTCTTGAATGGCTTTAACCTTGTTCGGATCCGGGTCGATCCCATGTCGATGCACTACACATCCCAAAAATTTCCCGAAAGTCACTCCAAACGCACACTTTAGCGGATTCATCTTGAGTTTGAAGGCCCTACACCTGTCGAAAACTTTGCGCAGATCTGAAAAGTGCGACGAATTGTGTTTAGACTTTACCACCAAGTCATCGATGTAAAATTCCATTTCCTTATGCAGCATATCGTGAGGAATGGCCATCATTGCGCGCTGATAAGTCGCGCCTGCATTTTTTAATCCAAACGGCATCACGGTATAATAGAAATTTCCCATAGGGGTCCTAAATGCCGTCTTTGTGGCGTCGCTCTCCCCCATTTTAATTTGGTTATAACCACTGAAACCATCCATGAATGAGAACATTTGGTGTCCAGCCGTCGCGTCGATCAGCGTATCGACGTTGGGGAGAGGGAAGTCATCTTTAGGACATGCCTTGTTTAAATCGCGGAAATCAACACAGACTCTTATTTGTCCGCTCTTTTTCTTTACTGGGACTATGTTCGCTAACCAGATAGGATGATGGATAGGTTTGATGAATCCCGCCTCAAGCAATTTTGTGATTTCGCTTTTAATTTGGGTTTCTAGCTCAAGGCGAAATATCCTTGGTGATTGATTAACAGGGATGGCAGCCGCGGACACATTGAGCTTGTGACATGTGATCGTGGGGTCTAGTCCTGGCATTTCTGAATATGTCCATGCAAAAACATCCGCGTATTCCTTCAACAACTTTAATAGTTCTCCGCGGTAAACATCGCCCAGGTCCTTTGAGACAAAAATCACTTTTGGGTTATCCTTTTCTTCGGCTAGATTGAATTGTTCTAGCTCCTGCTCTTTGTATCTTGGTCCATCCTGTAAGCATTCTGGTGCATCTTTGGGTTCAACGATTCACTCTGCCGCAATTGGTTCCGCAACAAAGCAAGCAAAGGGGTCACCCTCTAGACCCGAGGATAACCCCTCGGATTGTCATAAGCGGTAGACCGTCCTCCCGCTAGGGAGTCGGACTCGGTAACATTGGGTTTCCTCGCGGATTTCGCGGGTCTCTCGGATTTCATGCACCCTACGCCTTTTTCCTTGTTGTCTGACTTCAACTACGAAGTTTTCTTGCCTAGCATTTTCCCATCGTGGAAGGGGACTAGAAGACACGGATGACCTTGGATTTTCCTCCTCATCCATGAACTCAGTAAAAAATACTGAGTCTGAGTAGTGCGCTTCATGGCGGGCGAATGGGGTCTTAGAAGCGACGATCGTCACAATCTTGTCATTGACGATTCCCTTGGCACATTGATGGTATGTTGAGGGAATTAGAGTGAACCTATGCATCCAGCATCTTCCTAACAGGGCGTGGTAAGACGCATCCGCCTCGATCACGTGGAAGCGGGTGTGGCATCTGATTGGTCCCACAATAAGGCCCAATGTTATGTGCCCCAAACTTCTTTGAGACATTCTTCCAAATCCAGTGATAGTAATGGGTTGCCTAATCAAATCTTCCTCAGAGTATCTCGCGACCTTTAGCATTTTTAGTGAGATGATATTGAGTGAGGCACCACAATCCAGGAATCCTCTTTGGAACTCGATTCCATTTATCTCGATTGGAACATACAAAGGTCGGTTATGGGCAAAGGGAACTTGTCTGTCTACTTCAGTAAAGGTGATGGCGGAGGCGGCCTCTCTGAGAGGTCGTCTCATGGAGCCTCCACTTTGCATACATTTTTCCTCACGCACTTCTGCACTTTTGAGGATAGCTTTGGTCGCGGCAAACCTTGCTTCCGGAGTCAGACCCAGTTGATCGAAGAATCTTCTGAACTTCTCGCTTTCCTTAAGTCGATCTGCTTGTTTATCGACAAGAGCATCCTCGTGGAACTCTGGCTCCGGGGGTTCGTACATAGCGATCTCCTCAATCTCGTCATAGTACGATGCCATCATAACTTGCTTTCCTTTATCGGCATGTCGTGGCAAGGGGTCGATCTCGATGTTAGTCACATTTGGTAGTTCCAACTCCTTATTTGCGATCTTCTTTTGGAATAAGCGCCTTAGAAACCAACAATCCTCGAGTCTGTGAAGGTTATGCTGATGGTAGGGACAATACTTGTCTTTGGTTGTATCCGGAGGGTTATCTGGCCTGAGCAATTCCACGACCTTATCCTCCACCCATTTCCTTAGTACGGCGCGCAGAACTTTGAGCTCGCAAGGGAAATCGGGAGGGGGAGTACTCTCGCGCCCCTTTTTGATCGAGTTATCCCCGCGACCCCTTTTTCTTTTTCCTCGCACTTCGGAAGCGTTGGGGCGCTTATTGAACTGGGGGTCTAGTCATAGTCACTTGGACAGGAATCTCTTTGATGACTTCCTGGACCTTTCGCCCCTTTTCCATAAGAGCGGAAAAGGTAGATATGTCGGAGTTAATAAGATTGAGCTTATATCTGGGTTGCATTCCATCTATGCAAATTTTGATAAGCTCGGTTTCAGGTATCTCTTCGCGACAATCGATGGAACCTTCTCTGAATCTTTTTACATAATCCACAAGATCCTCGCTTTGCTTCTGAATGATTTTCGTAAGCGCGAATCTCGTGATACCCTCTTCCATCTGGAAGAACTTATCATGGAAGCGTTGCACCATAGTCTCCCAATCAGGGATGGACCCAGCTTGCAAATTGGTATACCATGTGTAAGCTTTATCCGTGAGGGATTTGGAATACTCCCTAAGTCTTAGGTTATGATCTTGCCCAAAGTTTACCAAGGTTTCCACGAAACGGGCGACGTGTTCGTAGGAATTGCCTTTCTTTCCATCAAAGAATCGGAATTTTGGGTATTGGTACCCCACTGGGTAAGGCAGAGAAGCAATGTTTGGCGGATAGGGGGGTCTGAAATCGCAATGCATCGTAGCCGAATACTTGGATCGCTCATTTTTTAGTGCAGCTTGAATTTTCCTTTGGACTTGCTCAGTCAAGTCGCTTGGGGGTTGAGAGATCCTCACGGGAGGCGGCGCGCCGCTTGGGAGTTGAGAGGTACTCACGGGAGGCGGGAGTTGAGAGGTACTTACGAGAGGCGGGAGTTGAGAGGTACTCATGGGAGGCGGCGTGCTTCCAAACTCTGGTATGGATCCGATTGGGGTGGACCCTATCGGAGTATTAGTAGGCGTGGCATTCGGGTTCACCTGCTGACTTCCGCCATTGGTTCCATTTCCTTGATGGCTTCGATCTTCTGTGACCATGGTTGGAGTGGCATCATTGCCTCTCTGAAGACCAATTAAAGTTTCCAAAATGAGTTGTTGAGATTATTGCAAGTTTTGCAAAGTGGCCATCAAGACATCACCACTCGAAGTTCCTCCCGTAGTGAAGGTGGAAGGAGCATGAACATCTTGAAGAAGACTGTCACGCAGAGGGTTCGCACACTGATCTTGATCCGAGGGTAGATCTCCTACTTGCGCCCCACTTCTCAATGCTGGTGCCATTCTGTTACAAACTCTACTCCCCAGCAGAGTCGCCAAAATGTAGATGTGTATTTTTAGGAAGAGATTAAGTTCGTACTGGAGTAGAGATTTTGTGCGAGATTAGCAAAGGATTCTCAAGGAGAAGTGGATCAGGTGTAAGGAAGAGTAAGCTAGAGAGGATGGAATGGGGCAAGTGTTCTACAGAGAACCAAAGTGCGAATAGAGCTCAAACCCTAGAGAGAGAAAGTCTAGAGAGAGAAGCTCTGCACACAAATTCTGCAGAACAACTGGAGAAAAAATGTCTTGTCCATTGTCATGGGGTACTGTGCCTATTTATAGGCTTAGGGTCACGTGGAGAGCACGGTAGAACTCCGTACTTGAAAATCCACGTGTTGACACAATTGATAATCCGCGTGTCAAAACCTAAGTCGACAAAAAGGAATATGCCTCCATGACAAATCACAAGATCTCCAGTAAACCAACCTATTTCCGGCCCGACCAAGGAGTTTGCCTCGCAGAAAATAACCTTTGCGAGTAACCTTGATGAACCTCTTCCTTAAGCCATCCAAACCACAAAACCTGAGAATCCCAATGACTTTGCCGCGCATCAAAGTCATAAATAACTTTTGTGCAGCAAAGTTAAACCCAAGACATAGATTTGCCCCCAAAGTCTATGTGCGCCATTTGAGAAGTGAGAAGCTTCTCTCCATGGGTGAGTAACCCATCCTTGTAATTTCCTAAGAGGAAATATCCGTGGTGGAATGATTTCCACCAAGTCCTGAGCGCCATTTTCTACAAGGAAGAAATATCCGCGATGGAATAATCTTTACCCACTCATGCGCGCCACTTTCCATAATTTCCCAGCTTTGTGAATCAAAGCTTCAATGATGACACGTGGCGCGATTTGATTGGCAAGGTAAAACTAGTACCTACATATAGAAAATAATTTGTTGAATTCTAATTGTCAATCGTTATTTTCAATACCCAACTGGTTTTATGGATATATTGATAAACAAAAGAGTTATTAGAAAGATATTGTTATGGCATAAACCCATAGCAAACCAATGACTGAAATTAAGAAAAACATTATCATATAACACTAAGGTGTGTTTGATGATCCAAAAAAGTGCTTATTATTTTTCAATACGTTTAATATTGTACCACTTAATTAATTGAAAAAGTTGTCAAAAATCCACTAAAAATTTTACATGAAAAAATTCTACTAATAATAATCACTGGCTGCAGTCTATTTCAGTACTTGAAACACTGTTTCTAGCTAGTATTGCAAACTCTATCGCTTAAAATATTCAGTATTTAAAACTGAACACTTAATTTTTAGTACTTAATTTTTTAGTTTTATCAAATGGGCCCTAACTATCCGTTTGGTTTCACCATTAGGAACTGAAAGTACTAAAATAACTTAAAAATATCAGGGTAAGCCATTTATTAATTGGTTTAGGATGTATCATATCTGAATATCTCCTATTACAATATTTGGAATCACTTCTGTACTAAAATGTGGTAAGTTGGTACCAAATTATCGTAACTTAAAAAATCACCTTTTTTTTTTGCCCAAAAAAAAAAAAAAACACCTAATTTGTAAAAAACTACTTTGCTTTTGAAAATAATTTTTTTTTTTTTTTTTTTACATATATGGTAGAATAATTTAGCATCGACGTGTAACGCACTCCAACTCAGTAGGATGTATAATTTGTTCTAAACCACTAAGATGCACCATATAGAAATTTCCATCTTCATTTAGATAAGGAATATGGATTAAACGTACACACATTCTGTTATCATTTATTTTTCTCTGTCATCTAATTAAAACGAGCACATAATTAAAACCAGGACACTTTAGTAAGTTTGGAAAGGAGCTAAAGTTAAATTACTTGAGGAATTCTAAATGCACACACCAGTTACTGTCACTTCCACCATTTAATCAACATTAATCGTATTACAAGTCTACTACTATACAAAATAAATACAGGAGAAATTTACTAAAACGAATTTTAGAAAAATAGACCATCTACACCATCCCGGCCACATCACTATATAAACCCTAACTCACACCCCTCATTTTCTCTTTCTTATTCTCTCTTTAGCCAACAAATCAGTGCACCTAATGAAATAGTTGTTTCTTTTCTTGAGTATTTGAGTCCTGGATCATCAAATTGCCTTTCAACATTCGAATTTATATATATATATATATATATATTTTTCTTTCTACATTTTTTTATAAAGATTTTATAGTGCTGAAATCGCACTTATTCGGACGTGGTCAATCGAACAATTGTGATGTTTGGTCATTAGTGACCGAATATTCTAATCTGCGTTTTGGTTGAACAATCTTCCGTCCATTCACGAAACTCCCGTATATCTTCTATAACTATGTACATTCTTGTGAAAATTTCACAATTTTATAACGAAATAGAATAAAGGTAAACCATAAATTGCATAATGCATTAATATGTTCAATATATAAAAGCGAAGTAGAAATATTTAATGGGATGGTATGAGGTGATGAGACATAATTTTTATTTATTTTGAGCTAGCAATAGTTATGTGTTTAAAAACCTGCGTTTTCTTGAATTTATCTGTTAGAAAGTGGGTCAGTCCAGTCCCAATCCTATTTAAGGTATTGTTCACATAGTTGTCAGCCTGCTTGGAGAGCTTAAAGCCTCAACCGAAGAAGCATTAGTGTGGCAGATTTGGTGAAGCATGCACACTTACTACGCGTGGAGTGCGGACGCGGCTTTAGTACGTATGGACTCCATTTCAGTTCTTCGCCATTTTTGAGTGCGGCAGATTCAGGGGAAAAAAAAAAGGAAGAAAGGAGAAGAAAGGGGCACCTCTTCGATTCTATTCTTCTTCTTCAATTCAGATTCAGTTCTTCTTCTTCATCGATTCTTCTTTGATTAGTCGATACTTCTTCTTTTTCTCTCTCTCTTTAGCCAACAAAATCAGCGCACCTAATGAGTAGTTGTTTATTTTCTTGAGTATATGAGTCGTGGATCATCAAATTGCCTTTTTAAATTGCAATTTACATTTTTTTTTCTTTCCAATAATATTTTATAAAAGTGCTGAAATCGCACTTATTCGGACGTGGTCAGACAATTGTGATGTTCGGTCGTTAGTGACCGAATTAATATTCAGATATGATATTTGGCTGAAATGTAATAAAGGTAAACCATAAAATGCATAATGCATTATTATGTTCAATGTATAAAAGAGAAGTACTAGAAATATTTGGGATATGGAAATAATGGAATGAGGTGATGAGACTATTTTTATTTAATAGGGACTTTATTATGTGTTTAAAAATGTGCGTTTTCTTGAATCTACCCAAAAGATAAACAAAATCTAAATTGCGCGCATTCTGCTCTTTTTTTTTTCTTTTTTTTTGACATTCAGGAAAATATGTTTGATGGATATCAGTAATGTTATGCTTATCAAATTTCTATTCTAAAAGTGCTTCCCAAATAATGTGCAGTGGTCAGTGGGGCTAGCTAGGTAGATTACTTCCAATCAAAATTCAACTGGTCCTACTTTCATATTATTTGGGAAGCACTTTTGAGATAAAAATTTAGAAAGCATATCATTAATCTTGATGGATATCAGTTTTTCACATGAGTTTGACATCCACTAGTTCTTTTTCATCTTCCCCTTTCACAATGCATCCAATCTCACAATACTTGTAAAATAAATTGAAACAGTTAGCTCCCCAACTTATAGCTGTCACAATCTACAATTCAAAAAGGCAAGAATAAGAAGAAAGTGTGAATATAAGTAAGATTTATGGTTTTTCAGATTGACCAAGGAAGAACATATATAACAAAAAAGTTAAAAATCAAAACTAACAATAATGTTAGGCACACATCCCAAACCACACCCTTGCTTTAAATACATGTATCATGTGCTGTGTAAGTGGTGCACAGAAGAAAAGTGTGAAAAATTCAAACAGCACAGAGTACATGCATTTAAAGCATAGGGTGTGGTTTGAGATGTGTGCTTAGCACTTCTCCTGTTCTCCAAAACTAAAACATCAAGAATAGAAATTAGTAAATTTTAACCTAGCTATTATATACTAATGATCCATTTGAATGAATATAACTTCTGCATTTGCGATTCAAACACACACACAAAAAAAAAAAAAAAAAAAAAAAGAAAAAAAAAAAAAAGAAGAAGAAAGATTTTTGTCCAAAGAAATTGCTGATTTTTGCGATTGACTCATTTTTAGTTGATGAAATTAACAAAAACAGGCTTGCCAAATAGTTTAATCAATCTGAATAAAAAACTTATGAACTCCAAAATTTATTGCGAAACAGGGCATAGAGAAGTAGTAATTAATTAAAGAAATCACATTGATCAAACTACAAATCCTAGTTTAAAAATTAATCTAAAGTAACTTTTCGCCAATTGTAAATTTTTACGATTGACACATTTTAGTCGATGAAGTTGCAAAAACATGTTTGCTAAATAGTTAAATATTATTAGCGTTAGATATCCATATATAACACTTGTGGACTCCAAAAACTATTGCCAAACAGGGCTTAACGAACTTAAAGAAATCACATCGATCAAACTACAAATCCTAGTTTCTCTTCTTAGAACTTTTTGTTGGTCTTTACAAACTCTCTCGCTCTTGCTTTCTCTCTCATGATTTTTCGAGTGAAGCACCATGCACCAACCGAACCATCTTCACAACTTCTATCCTCAGCTTCGGCTTCTTCTTGTTTTCGACTCTGCTTTTCTACGTGCTTTGGCGCTGTTTGTTTCTCCGAAACTATGTATCCGATTCTCTGTTTGTGTTCAACGACCACCTTTGCGGAATGTTCTTCGAAACCATTGATAATAGCGTATAGTTCCAACCCAATGCATTCAGCCATTGTGATTGACATTTGGGGTTCAATGATGAAATCGTCTGGGCATGGGCATGGGCATGGGCATGGGCATGTTGTGAATAAAGAAGCCATAGCCATGATCTTTGACTTTGAGTTTGTCATCTCCTATTCTAGTTGGCAACTAGCTGGAGCAAAGGAATGAGATTACTCTATAATACATATACACACGTATGTACCGTTATATATACGCATAAATATGATATATGCTGAAGTCTAGTTTGTTTAGGATATGACTCCGTTTAGGCCGCTAGCTGTTTTTTGCTCATATTTTGGTAAAAATATTGATTGTAAGGATTATTTTGTTAATGTGGTATAATAATTAAATTTAAACTCTTTATTTATCCATCTACACCTCCTATTTTTAAGAAAAATTTCATCCACATAAACACAAATTTCAAAACTGTGAGTATATTATTTTGCTGACTTGGTATCCCGGTTGCATTAAAAAATTTCTCCAAATTGTGGGGGGTGTTGTACTGTGTATGTTTTCTGAGATGCTATTCAGTGATTTTGTCACCACGTTATTACGTTGATATGAGGTCATGTCCCAATCACATGGGGCCATGTCGCCACTAAAGTGAAGTGGCATAACGATTACTTGCTGATTTTAAGCAAGTCTTTCCATGGGGCACTTCCCCCACTTGTCATGTCCTATTAATTTTAGTAGCCACATGACCCCCATGTGATTGGGGCGTCGCACTACGCAAGGCCGGTCTTGAGTATTTGGAGGCCCAGGACGAATTACTAAAAGGGAGGCTCTAATACGGTCCCCGATGCGATTTTTTTGAGGTCTACTTATATATAATTGCCAATTTTTTAAGATTTACTTATACATAATTGGCGATTTTTTTGGGGTCTACTTATAATATGAGTCTATTTGTGAAACTTAAACATTACATGGTATCTTTCAAAATTCTAGAATGACCTATTTCTAAAACTCAAAAAATTCTTATACTAAAAGTGTAATTTTCAAAATTCTAGGGCCTTTGCTTCTGAGTTTTATATACATATATATCAATATATATGTAGTTGATGACAATAAATTGTGCCTTAAGGGAGGCCTAAATGTAAAATACTAAAAATTTCAAGGTAAAAATGTAATTATGAAAATTTCATAGAGACTCTCAGAATTTTGTGAACTTTGATAGCAAAGAGTGGTTGCCTCTTTTGCCCCCCCTTTGGGCCGGCCATGGCACTACGTCAACATGATGGATATTTATAACATACAACTAGTGGTATATACGAGTTAGCCAAGCTCTGTATGTTTGGGTTTAACATGTTTATTAAACTAGCCTAAAATCCAGGCTTGAGTTTGACTTGTTTATTAAACGAGTTGAACTCATGTATGATTTAGCTTGGTCAGTTCACTAAACAAGCCTTAATTTCAAGTTTGATCGTGAGTTCTTTCACGAACCCTCTAAAACTATATTATTTTATAATAGTTATACGTATAGAGGAGATCTATATACAAGCCCTTTTAGTATACATGGGTGGAGCCATAGAGAGGCCAAGGGGGCCATTGGCCCCTGCACAATTTTGGGAAAATTTGGTATTAATATGTAATTTTGAAAATTTTAAATTATTTTGCAAATTTGGCCCTCCAAGTGTTTTGACTTTTACAATGTTTCTCATTTTACAACCAACAATTTTTATGCTTTTATTTGTGATAGCACTTTTGTAAACTTTGTGGCACTAAATAGCTAGTAACTAGTAACTCTGTTAGGGTTCGATTTGAAAGAACAATTGCAATACTCAATGTCATAAATTATAAGTCAAAAGGCCATATAATACACAATAACAGTCACAACCACCAAACTTTTTAATTCTCAAAAGACCTCACATGTTAAACTATATGCTTTTAGCTAGCATAAAAATTATACCCAAAAATATGTATAAACACACTAAAAATATTCGTCTCGTGGGCACTGTCCTCGAACCTCGTATGAACAGTTCAATTAATAAGTCGGCCCCTTTAACCACAAAATCATGGCTCCACCATTATTATGATCCCGTTATCAATTAATGAGCTTTTTCACGAGCCTACTAACGAGCCTTATTCAAACATACGTGTTCATGAGTTCGTGTATTTTAGCTTGACTCGTTTATTAAACGAGCCCAAAATCTATCCTTGAGCTTGACTTGTTTATTAAACAAATCGAGCTGAGCCAAGCCATTGTCGAAAAATATTTGCCATGGCTTGTTGAGCGGCTTAGATCTTTTACAGCCTAACATACAACTAATACGCAATCTATATATGTACCATCATATATATATATATATATAGGTATGTATATATGGGTAAATTACATTGATCTTCCCGGAGGTAAGATCAATATACATCCGCTCTTCTCGTGGTATAAAAACTATTATAACCCCTTGAGTTTTGGAGTTGAATAATATTTTTACGTACCTTCTGTTAACTGTAAATTTTTGTTGGTTAAAATGTTTTAACTTGAATGACCAATTTTGGACTACCAAAGTCAATCAAAATTTTGTGACTCCCTTTAGGGGGAGTTCTTGGCACCATGTTTGTTCTTCAGTAAGAATTAATGGCCCTTTGTTGTGGGCCATTGTGGGGCGTTGGGGTAGGGTTAGACTGGATTGCAATGTGTGTGTGTGTGTGTGTGTGTGTGTGTGTGTGTGTGTGTGTGTGTGCAGCCATAATCCAGATAAAAGATAAAAAATAAAGATAAATAAATAAATAAAACAAATTTACTGATGGAAGTTAAAAATATTTGCATATACAGACTAGCAAAATTGATTTTCGGACCTAACATGTTATGATTATTTTATGGTTTACATTCACCATTTACTTTCCATCTCCTCTCTTAAATATTATTCTATATTATAAGGAAAGACTCTGCATTTGACCTTATCTCAGAGGATCTATATAAACATAGGTGATCAGGTAACATGTGAAGAGTTTGGACATGTTCCTACCTCTAAGCTAATCAGGTTTCTGTCTTTTGTTTACTTTAGCTGATGGTCGTGTTGATCCAATGATTTTTTTTTGAACAACAGATTTTTAATATTAGATAGTCAAATAGGCCAAAGATGATACATCAACCAAAGCACCCAAACAGGTCCTTAAGGAACACTCCCCCAGAACCAATCCCTTAAAATAAAACGACCCAAGAATACAACTACTGGAAAACACCTGATCGGGAGAGAACAAATCCTAATTATACGCCTTAACTCACATTTGTTAGTCGTTTTTATCCTGTTTTTGTGTAATTTTACTTTATTTTCTATTTTCTAGCAGGTTTTAGAAGAAAATAAGGAGATCGGGTTAAAATAGGTGAAAAAGCAGGAAGAAAGAAGCAGAAAAAGACACATCGCGCGCGCGGTCTGCGGGCGCGAAAATCTGAGAATCGCTCGCGCGATCCGCTCGCGCGAAACCCCATAAATCGCTCGCGCGATCCGCGCGCGCGAGGTGCCAAATGTCGCGCTCGCGGATCGCTCGCGCGATATGTGTAAAAACCAAAGTTGCGTATTTCAGTATTCTAAAGAGTCCTGTGCAGACGAAATTGCTTGAAGACGTCCAGATTGCAAATAGCACCTGTTTTAATCCGTTTCGGGGGAGGAAAGCTTGGATAATCTCTTCTAAACTATATATATATATATATATATCTAGTTTTTATGATTTTTGGGGGTTACACACCTAGAGATTCATTCACATACATTCATTGAAGGCAAGAGGAAAGGGAAGAGCAAGCTTGAAGGTTTCTAATGGCTTACATCAACTCCATCTTCATGCTTTCACTCATCATGAGCCACTAAACTCCTAATCTAGGGTTTCAATGAAACCCTAGCTATGTAAAGGGGGATTCTATGCTTTCTATTTTAAGATTTTATGTTTTGAGATAGTGATTGTATGTTGGTGGATTTTATATAATCAGTTTTTAATGTTAATAATCAAGAGTATTTTGGATCTATTCTTGTCTTAGATTTTTCCTTATGCTTATTGAACTCAATAGTCCTTGATTTCTGTGATTGATAGGAATATTTACATACAATGGTGCTTATGTGATTGTGAGGTTTACATCTTTTATAGTTCATGCTTAGGAAAGATGAGTCATGCTAGCTACACCCTAGTTATAGGTAGATGACTCATGTGAACCGTAGATGGATTATGTTTAGATTAAACTAACGATATCTTCTTAACGATACTATTGGGCTTGTAGCTACAATAGATCATAACTATCCAAACATAGAACTTAGAATAAGAAGTATAGACCCTCAATGCATAGTTAGTGGTGGACTTGTAATCCTAGATCCCATCTTCATATTTTTAAACCAATTTCTAATTTCACATATAAGTTTACTTAGATTTGATTTTAGATCTTATTTCCATAATTTCATAGTTTAATTCATAGTTTAAAGTAGTAGTGATAATCAAAACCTAAATCAATTCAACTTCCGATTTTCTTATAACTAGATAGATTAGATCTTAGTAATTAAAGGATTAAAAGTTAACAATCTCTGTGGGTTCGACCTTTACTTGCCGCACTACAAATCTTTTGAAAGTAGATCATAAATAAGCATACTTTTATATCTTGATTCCGACAAGATCAACACCCCCAGACATCTAGCAACCCAATACACTAGCTATAACACCATAACACAATCAATATTAAATAATCAAAACATGGATCAAAGCCCTAGATCAACCAACCAAACCAATGAAAACTACAGCAGCCACTTTATAACAACACTTTGGGCACTTATATCCTAAGAAAGGATAGCAAACAATGCCAACACCGGCCAATTGACAAAAGGAATCCTAGTTCCAGCTAGCACAATTACTGATCAGCCCTATTGTCACGCTCGTCCCAGAAAATCATTGTTTTAAAATGCATATTTGAATTTCGTAAATTATCAAATGTTATTTGCAATGTTTTTAAAATCGGACCGTTCATCGAACCGGAAAAATGACCGGGTCAAGGGTTAATGGTTCAATCGTCGGGTGAACCGGAATCGAACCGTGACATCATAATTACCTAATATTTATATTTATTTATATAATATTATAAATTAATATTCACATAAAATATATATATCACATAAAAAATATCTAAAAATTATATTTATTTAAAAAAATTTATAGTGCTATAAAATAATATATATATATATATATCACATTAAAAAAATATCTAAAATTTATTATCACAATTCCATGCAACAAGAGTATCATAGTGTAAAACTATCTATAAATCCTAATTTAGACATTCAACAACGATTAAAAAAAATCCACCATAACAACAATTCACAACACAACATAGTCCTCTAAGATTATACATAACACGACTTAGTCCTCTTAAGATTATAGATAACACAACACAGTCCTCAAAGGAAAAATTACAACAAAACAACAATTCATAAGGACACATTTTAATTCATCAACCCATTCTTCTCTTGAACTTTTTGCCTAGATCATTATAGGGTCTTGACGTAGCCAATCATCCTCATTATCCTCATCATTGTCATTCCTAGGCCCTCCACGATTATTGTCATGGCTAGTCCCTTCATGATTGTTGTCAATTCGAACCCCTCTACCAAATGTTTCCAAGTCTACATCATCATCCACTTCTACAACATCTTCCTCGTCGCTAACTATAAAAAGGCAAATGTAAAATGGATGAGTGACTTTGTAACTACTATGGTGCTATTGAAATAATTTTTTTCATACTAAGTTCACTAACCTTCTCGTTGTCGACCACGTTGTTGTTCAATTGTTGGAATTGAACTATCTTCATAAAGCATTTGTTCTAACCCTTCATAATCAAGTAATGCAGAGTCATCCTCTTCTTCAACGATCCAAAAAGCAGTTTTATCAATACTCTCAATGTTAACCGGATCATAACTTCTCGTCTTATAGCAATGCCTAAAATTATAGTAAAGTTAATAACTATTTCACTACCAATCTAATAAGAAACTATGAATTTGGTAAAACATAAGACTCACCTATTCTTCAATCGCAAGTTATAATGAACATACACAAGATCATTGAGCCTTTGATGCTCCAAACGATTTCTTTTTTTTGTGTGTATACGTTCAAAGACACTCCAATTCCGTTCACATCCAGAAGAGCTACTAGTTTGGCCAAGAATTCTAATCGCCAACTTTTGCAAATTTGGAGCACTATGCCCAAACAACCTCCACCACTCAACTTAGTTGCATTAAAATTGAAAACATAAAAAGACATAATAAATAAATAATAAACTATATAAAAAAATAAGTGATAAACTAATTTAGTGGATATTATAGATAAAAAAATATTAATTAATAAACATACCAGGTTGAGTACTCTTGCAACTAGTAAGAGCCATTTCTCGTCCAAAGCTTTCTAAACGATCCCGAAATAATCTAGTCTCACTCAATAACTTTGTCTTGCTACACGTGGCTTTGGATTCAATAACATCAAGAAGACCCGACATAACCTCCGGTTTGGTGCAAAAACTATCTTGACTATATTGAAAAGCAGGATTTAACCAATAAGCAGCTGCATGGATACTCTGACGTAGTTGTTTGTCCCATCGTTCCTTTATGACATTCGTATAGGGCTTGTACAATGTTTTTTTGTTCTTGAACATCTTTTTGATTCCTAAGCGTGCCCTATACATACCCTCATAGACATATCCAATAGATGGTTTATTGTCCCCATCTACAATACGCAGTAGCCACATCAGTGGTTCCACAACTTTCACAATGATCAAGCAATTATTCCAAAACTGGCTATCTAAAATGATGGCAACAACTTCTTTTGCCTTCCTATCTTTTGCATATCTTGATTCTACAAAATCTTTACTAGTCACCAAAGCCTTCAAGTTGTGCATGTGATGATTAAGGCTATGCAAAGCAATGAAAGTTGTGGCAAAACGAGTTGCTCCTGGGCGAATAATTTCTGTCCAATCTTTTCTTTTCCTCAACAAAGCTAATAAGTAAACATGATTATAAATAAACTTTGTTATCTTGGATGCCTTTTTTGCAAGCTCCGCCACATGTTCTAGCTTTGCAATATCACCTAAAAGTAAGTTTAAACAATGAGCCGCACAAGGAGACCAGTTAATGCTTTTATAAGTCTTACTCACCATTCTTCCAGCGGCAACATAAGCTGATCCATTATCGGTCACTATGTGGACAACATTAGTAACTCCTACCCACTCAATTATCTCTTGAAACAAACCATATAAGAGTCTGGCATTCTTCACAGCGTCTGAGGCATCAACAGATTTTATGAATGTAATTCCCCTAGGACAATAGACAAGATAATTAATCAATGTTCGATGCCTACCATCAGTCCAACCATCACTCATAATAGTGCAGCCCGAATCTACCCAAGAACTACGCATAGAGTCAACAAATAATTGCATTTCTTTCTTGGAATCCCTTAATAAATTGACTCGAATATCATGATAGGTTGGAACCTTGAAGCCTCCACCAATTGAAATTGCAGCATCAAACATGGGCTGAAAATATATTGAGTTTAAAGCATTCAATGGAATGCAAGTGTCATACACCCATTTAGCTATAGCCATGTGTGCTCGTTTAACGGCTGCTTTGCTTGCAAGAATACTCTTGATAGTGGGTTGGGATCCCGGAGTGGTTCTTGGAGCAAAGTAATCACTAACATGTTCTTTCCCCCTTCCTTTTTTTGCCACTGATGCAACACTTTTGCTCTTTTTACCTTGAGAAGGTATCTCTTGAACATCTAAATCATCATCATATACAGTTTGATGCTCGTTTACTTCCTCCCAAGGCCTTTTCTTTTCAGAGATATCTTTCAAAGCTTCTTCCATACGGAATTTTACATCCGCGGGAACCTTTTTACAAGGCTCAATCTCTCCCTTCTACCTTGCAAGATGTTGTTTCATTCTATTTATTCCCCCCACCTTTAACACACTTTGAACAATACAAACATGTATATGTTTTCTTTCCGTCAAGAGCCCGTCCCTCACTAATATGGTCCCATGCAGGATCTGATTTTCCTCTTGTGGATTGTGTAGAATGTGCAGTTGAATTTTGACCGGATGAAGACATTTTGGAAATTACAAATTATCTAAAACATAGCATTTACATATAAATTCTCTTGCAAAGATTTCATTCACATCACTCTTTATAATTTCAGTTTATGTGTCAAATCTTTTTATTAAGAACAACAGCAACTAAAAGTTACAAATTACAATAGCACAATTCGCATTAAACTTACAAATTTTAGTTTGTTATTATTTTTTTTTGGACACAGATAATATTGTTCAAGTCTTCAAGAATCAATAGTTCTCTCTCGCTCTCTTTTCTTTTTTAATAAGAATCATAAGATATAGTTCACAAATACTATATTAAAAAAATAAAGAAATCAACTAAATTAAAGAAAGAAAAACTGTCTTCAAGAATCAAGTCTTCAAGAATCAATAGTTTTGTGTTTTTTTTTTTTTAATAAGAATCATAAGGTATAGTTCACAAATACTATATTACTATATTATAAATTAAAGAAATCAACTAAATTAAAGAAAAATAAAAAATAAACTAAATTAAAGAAATCTAAATAAATGACTCACAAGAGTTAGAGATTAAAGAAATCAACTATCTAAAGAAATGACTCACAAGAGTTAGAGATTAAAGAAATCAACTATCTAAATAAATGACTCACAAGAGTTAGAGATTAAAGAAATCAACTAAATAGTCTAAACTAAAGAAAAATAAACAATAAACTAAATTAAAGAAATCTAAAGACATGACTCACAAGAGTTAGAGATAAAAGAATTTTAAGAAATGACTCACAAATACTAGATCGGAGAAGGGAGCAAGAGGCGGCGCAGATCTGGGCGGCTACAGGCGGCGCAAGTCCGGCGGCGGTTCCGGCGTGGCCACGGGAGGGTGGCAGCGGGTCCGGTGTGCCCCGATCTTGACACTTGAGTCTTGACTCTTGAGTTTTGGGCTCTTGACTTCTTGAGGTATGGAGAGTGGAAGAGACTAGAGAGTAGAAAGTAGAGAGGATCAGAGGAATAAGAGCCAGACAGAGTTTAGAAGAGATGAGATGATTAGAACCTTAAGAGGAATTGAGAGGAATCATGAATGAGAGACAGAGAGTTTAGAAGAGATGACTGTGAGATGAGAATGAGATATAAAACTTAAAAGACCCAAAAATAAAAATGACTTTAAGTTTAACCTAATTAAACTATTAAAATAATAGGTATATATTATAATAAGTTTAATAACTAAAGACCCAAAAAAAATAAAAAGCTTGACTTTCTCGGTTTCTCCAATTCTCCCGCTTAATTTTTTCGGACCCGGTTAACTTTTCAAAACCGCCTCCGGTTTTTCGGTTGAACCGGTTAACCCGACGGTTTTCCCCAGTTACATGCTAATTGACGATTACCGGTTCAGACCGGACCGGGGGCTTGGCTGGTTGGCGGTTCAACCGGTTGAACCGGCCGGTCCGGTCCGGTTTTCACAACCTTGGTTATTTGATACATTGATAATTGTGAATGGAGTTGACGTGGTCAATGGTGGTGTGTCATTGAGGACACGGTAATCAATAAAGTCATAATGCATTGACATGAAGAAATGACATTTATACGATTTTAAATATTATTTGACTTTACCTGATTTTCATAAATAGTAATTATACCTGTGTAGTATAATTTCTGGTAGATTTGATCCTGTTAGAGATCATTTGGAGTAACATGGTGATAACGTAGATGATACGTTGCATAAAAGGTATGTTATCTAGAGATTTCACAGAATTTAGTTTCGGACGTAATTTAGACCCAAACGAAACTTAGCCGAAAACTTTTACAAATTGTAGTTTTCACTCGTGAAGTCATAAAATGGGCGTATGCGACATTTCAAGTATTAATTAGAAGTTTTGAGAACTTGTGGGGAGGTAAACGTAATTTTCGTAAGTCGTGCCCATATATTAAAAGTGTTGAGATAATTTCATTATCTCAAAAACCTAAATTGGAAATCAAGAGAGGCAAAGGGGGATTTTCTTGCTTCGGACTTCACGATACAAATCGACGAACTTCCGATTGTCAACTTTTCTCCAAATTTCATATTCGGATACCTTGAGGTATTAGCTACGCTTTGATGTCTATTAGGCCACATTTGGCTAAATTTTTTTGAAAAGCTAAATTTAGAAATTTGAGAAAAACATATGTATACTTGTAGGAATCCTTTGAGATCGGAGATCCGATGATTAATTGGTCTCCTAGTACTTCCCCTAAAGTTATAGAGCTATAGCTTAAGGTATGAATTCCGAACCTATGTAATATAGACAATTTTGGATGTTTTGAATATTGTGTATGAAATTGTGATCCGAGCAAAATTCATGTGTTAAAATAGGCCCGTTAATTTTAGCGAGTACGTATTGAATAGCAAGGTGATATAGTTATGTGATTATGCTAAATGTCTATGTGGGTCGAAGGGGAGTTTGGAATAATTTCATATCGGGGTACGCCTCTCGGTGTTTGAGAGTTATAGTAGTGACGACTACTTGCTTGGTGTAGGAAGTGGCCAACCAGAGCAGATGGATGCAATGGTTGAGTGATCTTTGGCTAACCATTGGCGTCGCGGTTTAAGATTTAAGACTTGCCGATATACCGGATGAATGCGTATTTCTCTCCCCAGAGACTAAATTATGTAATTTAAATGTTTAAAACATAAATTGCCCATATGCATTTGTTTAGAATTGTATACTCAGCATATAGCTAGGCAATGGAGACTTCCTCCATTGCAGAAAAAGGGAAAGAAGAAGCGTGAGGAGTGAAGTCGATGGGATGCCAGGGATCACCTTTTGGTTATATTTTTGTTTTCCAATCTAATGTTGTAATAACGAGTTTTGCGAAGTTGAAATTATGTCCTTAACTTAGAACCTTCGTAATGGATTGTAATGTTGTAATATGTCGTTAAACTTCTTTTGGTTATGTTGGAGCGTATCCGAACTCTTGAGTTCGTGTTTTGAATGTTTTACTTATCAAATTAGGATTTTTGGAGGAATGTAATAGTGCTTTCATGTTTTAATCCAAACAAGCCTTAACTTGTTTTGTCATCGTTTCTTTTCAAGGATTAGTAAGATGTTTATATGTTCTTGTAACCTTTATAGGCTTGGGGAGTATTGGATTAAAGAGTAGAAGTCTTGGAAAGTTTTAAAGTGTGAGGTTGAATGGTGCCTTAAGCAAAATTCTATAGCATTGGGGAGAATTCTACTAAAGGGTTAACGACATCCTATTGACGCGTTTTCTTATCACAAGCAGATGGATGCAATGGTTGAGTGATCTTTGGCTAACCATTGGCGTCGCGGTTTAAGATTTAAGACTTGCCGATATACCGGATGAATGCGTATTTCTCTCCCCAGAGACTAAATTATGTAATTTAGATGTTTAAAACATGAATTGCCCATATGCATTTGTTTAGAATTGTATACTCAGCATATAGCTAGGCAATGGAGACTTCCTCCATTGCAAAAAAAGGGAAAGAAGAAGCGTGAGGAGTGAAGTCGATGGGATGCCAGGGATCACCTTTTGGTTATATTTTTGTTTTCCAATCTAATGTTGTAATAACGAGTTTTGCGAAGTTGAAATTATGTCCTTAACTTAGAACCTTCGTAATGGATTGTAATGTTGTAATATGTCGTTAAACTTCTTTTGGTTATGTTGGAGCGTATCCGAACTCTTGAGTTCGTGTTTTGAATGTTTTACTTATCAAATTCGGATTTTTGGAGGAATGTAATAGTGCTTTCATGTTTTAATCCAAACAAGCCTTAACTTGTTTTGTCATCGTTTCTTTTCAAGGATTAGTAAGATGTTTATATGTTCTTGTAACCTTTATAGGCTTGGGGAGTATTGGATTAAAGAGTAGAAGTCTTGGAAAGTTTTAAAGTGTGAGGTTGAATGGTGCCTTAAGCAAAATTCTATAGCATTGGGGAGAATTCTGCTAAAGGGTTGACGACATCCTATTGACTCGTTTTCTTATCACACCCAAGTGTAGGTGATCGTACAAGTAATAAAGTTCTGGAAGTTCAGGTCGAACCCACAGGGAACGGAATAAAATTTTATAAAGTTAGGCAGATAACTATTTAGTGACTAAAAAGAAAATAAAAGATGATGGATTTTTGTAGGGTTTTACTACACTACTAATTTTTATATTTTTTTTGCAATAAAAGTAATTAAAGCTATTTTTTTCTTAACAGTTTATGATAAAGATTTTAACAGTGCAAAATAAATTAACTATGATACTAGTAAGAAAATGAAGAAAAATATATAAAAGCTAAATTTTTGTGAGATAAACTTTTTAGATTTAATAATAGCGAAAGATGGAAATAATACAAATATTTAAGCAAAACTATTATAAAACAGGAAATATTAATTAATTAGGGGGCAATGATTTAAAGGAATTGGGAATATGCAAACCAACACTAGATCCCACAACTTTTGTGCATTTGAAAAGCGTTTGGCATTTAAAACCGTAGAGTCATTCTTTATTTAAAAATAAACTTTCACTAGTCAGGGTCATATCAAGTGTATCAGGTTTGATATAAAACAACGTCATTTGGTTTAAAGAAAAATAAAAAGGCAATTGGGCAGTAGCCAGGTTCGAACCGTGCCCCGCCGCGGACGTGAGTTATTCGGCGTCCAGTCCCCACCACTCTGCCACTACACAATTGCCTATCCATTATTGGATAGAAATATATATAAACACATATTTGGAATATTAACTTTGTCATATGAGTTGTTTGAGTATGCTAGGTGTTTTTTTATGACAAAAGGCATAGTTTGACAATCCACATAATTAGGCTTTTTATTTCAAATATGTACTCTTTTGAGCACAATATAGCCATAGTATATAAACATGTTCAATGGTCATAAACTATAGATACATATATATTTTTAGCCATAAATGGAAAAACAACCCATCTAGATAAATTTGCCCATTTAAGATTAGTGCACAGAAGCTGTGGTTTCTAAGTTTTTATTACATATCCCCAATTAAAGTTTTAGCCTACCATTTTGGAATTGAAACTGTCTTAAAAATAAAAATAAAAGATAAATTAAATAGATGCACGCAATCACAGTCCAATTAAAATTAAACTTCTAAAACCAAGGTAAGGGTGAAAACTAATATTATATATTATTTTCTTTACTTAACATGAGCTGGGATTGAATTTGTAGAATCTGCAAAATAGCAAAGTTTAGTACAACTAGGCTAATAAAATATACATAAATGGAAATACTGAATTATTAATAAAATACTAAACCTTTGACTTTGGATTCTTGTGGGGTCACAGTGGTTGAACTCCAAGAACACAAATAAGGCCAAACCAAATCATAATCTACTTTTGGAGTGAGATATGAATATGGTGTGCTTGGGACTTTGGTAGGTGATTACAACAACTACGTGGCTAAGAAATATGATATTTACTTGCAAAATCTGTCTTCTAGTGAATAATAATATTGCTATAAAAACTAAAAATTTGGAGTTTCTAACTATTTTAGGGGGCAACTATAAGTACTACTAGACTAGAAATATTATATCTAATTTTAAATAGGAATATTTTACTACTATAAATTGACAAAGGTCATACAAGAAAACAAATATTTTAAATTTAAGAAATACAGTACACAAAGTTTTGCTACATATTTTTGAACATGAAATCATCAATTGCATAAAAGTAAAATTTTACAACTACTAGAACTAGAAAAGGCAAAGAAATATTAAAGTTTCCTATTTCTAGGGACAATATAAAGTGCTCACATAATAACCTCCCCTAAACTATTCTCTCCCTAACAGTGATTGTGAAGTTGTGCTTGTGTTCTGTATCTTGTGTTGTGGAGCCTCTCCTTTTATAAGCGAAATTTTTTATTTAATATCGTCACTCACTTCGTCATTTGCGCTTGAGATTGGTAGTTTTTTTTCTTCGCCGTCCCATTTTCTTCGCGTGTTTCTGACAGTTGATCCTTGGCTCAATTCAGTTTTTCAAAGTTTACTGACATTGTTTTGACAATCTGCACAAATGAGAGAGAGAGAGAGAGAGAGAACTCATTACATATACGTTTCAGTGTCATTGTCATACCTTCATTTGGTTTTGGATTCTTTTGAAAATTTTGGCTTTGGTTTGATTTTTTTATTCTTTTCCTTTTTTTTTTTTTTTATTATACATACTTATATATTTACTAGTTCGAGCCATGCGCGTTGCGCAGGAAATTTAATTGTGTCGTTTCGTGTGGTTAAATGGTTGAAAGTATATAATAAGATGTTAAGTCAGTTAAATAGAAAATTGTAAATGTAACTATTTAATCTAAAACTCTTCTTACGGAAGAAGTTGATAATTCTGACTATCTTATAAATGAGTAGTAAATGTACCTAATAAAGCGCCACTAAAAATATATGACACAAGTAGGATATTTCCTCTAAAAAAAAAGGGCATGAATGTGTTTGTAGGCCTTAATTGATATTCGAATACAATCTATAAATCATGAATTTGAGGGAAGAAATTGACCAAAATGTAAATATTAGTGATGAATTCATAATAGCTACTAAAATAGCCACTTTATTTGACATTTTAAATATACCAGAGCTTAAATTTTAGAGAAGAAGTTGACCAAAATGTGAAATTAGTGACCAATTCCTAAAATAGCCACTAAAATAGCCACTTTTTAAAACTTTTTAAATGTGAATAATAAATATCCCAAAACTTGTTGACCTAAATGTCATTACACATATTACAATATATGAATCATAAATTTGAGAGAAGAAGTTGAGCAAATTGTAAATATTAGTGACCAATTCCTAAACAACCACTAAAATAGCCTTTTTTTTTTTTTTTACTTTTTATGAAGTGAATAATAAATATCCCAAAATTTATTGACCCAAATGTAATTAGACACAAATTGTTGATTGAAACCTCATTTGAGAGAAAAAGTTGACCAAATTGTAAATATTAGTGACCATTTCATAAATAGCAACCAAAATAGCCACTTTTGTTGACTTTTTTTTGAAGTCAATAATAAGTATCCCAAAAATTGTTGACCCAAATGTAATTAGACACAAGATTGTTGATTAAAATCTCATTATTATATTAAATAAAATTTCAAAAGCTGACTTGAATGTAATTATTTGTCCAAAATGACAGATTTAGCCTCACACAAATCAATATATCCTTACAATGTATATATAGATATATGAGTAATTATGATGTAGTGAAGGGCGAAATAGGAAGTTCATATTTTTTGACGTGCTTGTTTCTTCGTTTTTATAGTATAGTAGAGATATATTGATTAGTTTACAGAATATGTAATATGCATTTTTTTTAATAATATATGAGAATGCTTCAGTGTGGTTGCTACTTCTTTCCTTCCCTTTATTTCACTTCATTTTTACCTAAAGATATAAAATGTGTAAAAATAAATAATTACATGCATTTGAGTGACATCACCGATAAATTATATTAATTTAAATATGCATGTAAAACTAAGAATTTGGGGGATTAAATGAGCACAATGTCTATTATATTGGCACATAAATGTGCAATATTCAATGTTTGTCACACCCCTCAACTAACTTATTGCTAGTCCCTGGCAATGAAGTGAAACAGAAATTGTTCTAAAGTTTTATTAAAAGTGGGAATAAACTAAGGAAAATAAAATCTAACTCACTGTCGCAGGAATCGCGATTGCATTTAGCGTATGCAACAAGCCGTTAAACCCCTAGGTTACCCCTAGTGGATGAGTGTTGTCTCGTGAGGGTTTGTAGTGAATATACCCACAAAATTCATTAAATTTTTTTTTAATTGTAAAAATAAAATAAAATAAAAAATAAAAGTAGATTTTTTTCCTTTTACAACAGATAAGATTAAATTTGACAATAAAATGAAATTTCCAAGTATGTAATAGTAATGCAACACATATACTCACAGTTTGTCAATGATAGCATTTTTTTTATACTCTTTAAACTCACAGTGTGTACTTGAAAAATCAAGCAACTGATCTTTACTTCAAAGTTTACATAGTCAATAGCAGTCATAAAACTTGTAGTTTTAACTCAAATCTCACTAGGATTTCACTCTTTTAATGAGAAACTCTCAGAAACTGGTGTAGAGAACATCTCACTTGGTAGGAAAGCAAAGATAGAGGAATTGCTTCAAATTTTTTTTGATGACTCAATATATAGGCATGGGCAATGCTAGGGGCACTAACAACTTCCACTAACACTTACTAACACACTCTATCTCTCTCCTAGTGGTACTGCGGGGTCCACTGCGGAGCCCACAGTGCCACTAGGAGAGAGATAGAGTGTGTTAGTAAGTGTTAGTGGAAGTTGTTAGTGCCCCAAATATTACTCTATAGGCATTTGGAGTACAATAAGTCTCATGAAAGAATACTTAGCATTAAAAGAGCGATCTACCGTGGAGAACATCCTTATCACTTAAATTTAAAAATTAATTTCTTTTAAATCATTAGGACTTTGACTGGTAGGTTAGAAATTAAGATGAGTATGAGATTTGGGGTGTATTTGTTCTAAGCATGTGATTGGACTGTTTGCGCAATTCATTCCAACCTCTTCTTTTTCTTCTCCTTTTTATCATATGTACATTTTTTTTTTTTAGTTTCTCATTTTTTTTTTTAAATCAACTCCTTTCTTTCTTTACCACTTCTTGCAATATTAATACAGTCCAATCACATACCTGGATATAGATGTGGGGTTTGTACTCCCAGATGGAGCAATGCATGATTTGGATAGAACTGAGAATAAGGTAATATAAGGTGAAGGGGGGTGTATTTGAAAGAAAAGATGGCCTAAATCATTTTTAAAAATAGATTGACTTTGTTCATTTAAGCAATTTAGACATTCTAATGGTAAATCCTGAACGTTCTCTTCTAATGATCAGTCAAAGGAAAAGAAAAATAATGAGACTTTCAACGAGTGATATGATAAAGAGAATAAAATGAGATTGAAAAAAATAGTAACCCTCATAAAAGGAAGATTGGCACAAAAGCTCACATGGGTTAATTCGTTTCCACTACTTGTCTTTAAACTTCATAGTTTATGCTTACTCATCCATTTAGATTCAGTAAATATTTTCACACTGTTTCAAAAAGATTTAAAGTCTAAAGAGTTTTTAGCATTTGAAAAATAGTAAAACATGTGACAATGTGTCGTATGCTATTAACATACCCAAAATAGCATTAACGTGTCAAATTTATCTTATATAAAGTAAAAGAAAAACTTCTGAAAAATCCTAAGCGCATCCACTAAGTTGGATACATATATGGTGCAACTAGTATCCTCTGCACCTATACAAAAGAGGCTACGCAATCCGGAGCGTCCAAGTTGTCATGATTACCCATCCACCTCTAGTAAAAGAGATGGGTCTAGAACCACTAGCAAGCTAAAACATCAGTAAGAGGCTAGGAGATAACTCTGCCTTTACTTAATTTTTCGCTACCTCTAGGGACATTCACCGCACTAGACATATTTGGTGATGCTTGGATCATGCAAATTACTCCTATCGAACCAGCTAATGAAAGCCAGATGTACACGTAGGATCTTTTTAAAGTCTGACCTGACTGAAAATTATTGTATGTACAAAAACTAAAAATAAAAATAAAAAGAAATAAGGGATGGGAAAACAAAATTTATTTGGGTATCAAAGGATCCAGTCCTCTTTCTCAACCAAATTTTTTTTATTTTTGATTTGAATTGTCTTTTATGGCAGTAGTAAACTTTAAAAGATGTGCCATTATGAGCAATTAAACCAGGACATTCTTCTCTATAACAATTCAAACACCATCCTAACCTTTTAGCTTTCCTTTTTGATGGCATAAAGGCTAGTGTCAGCAAAGGGTTTCTTCTGCTCAGAAACAAGTGAGCGACCCATTAACGTCTGGTCATCGACTATTGGATCCATTTTTTATACTCTCAGCCAACAAGAGAGGCTAGACTCAACCCTTCCACTCCTTCCAACTATCAACTAAGATCTAATTAAAGAGAGCTTAGAGGGGGTGGGTGGGAATTTTATTTAAAAACTAAAAATATTTATATATAAAAATATATATAAATATATACATTCAGAAACTAAAAAAATAAATAAATAAATAAATTCTTAAACAAAAAACTAGAAAACTACATTTCTCTCTCTCTCTCTCTCTCTCTCTCTTTTAAGAAAAGTCCAAGACATCGTATCATTACAATAACAACAATAAGGAAAATTATGGTATAAACTTCAAAAATTATAAGAGCGGTGACGTGTTCGTCATTCATTTTTTTTTAACAAGGGCAACACAGCATTATCATAACAGCAATTAAGAAAATGACAAGGTAAAGTTCAAAATACATAAGACCAATAGCTAGCGCGTTGTCCATTTTTTTTTTTACAAAGAAATGGAAAAATATCACCTGTCTCTTGAAAATCTGAAAACTTGGTAGGGCCGTAGATCGAGTGATATTTCCAAGCTTCTTTGGTGCGTGGGTACCTACAACTTATGGATATCATTTTTGTTAAATAATGGAAAAGAGAGAAAATAAAAATCTAAAATAAAAATAAAAATATAAGCTGAATCGGAAAAATAGAGAATAAAATCAAAATCAAGCTTTTCTCTGGATTATAGATCTTACCTTTAGTGATCAGTAGAGTGGATCTTGATTTTGGATCGAAGAAAATTAAAAAAAATGAGAGATTGAGAGAGATTGAGAGATTGGGGGAAGAGAGTGAGAGAGTTGCAGAGAGTGAGAGAGAGATCGCGGCGAGAGAGTGAGAGGAAGAAGAAAAAGAAAGGAAAAAGAGAGAGGGAAAAGTTTTTAGGGTTCAAAGCCCTATATAAAGCCATTTTCTCTTTTTCAGTGTATCTCTCTCTAAAAAGATATTTTTTTTATGAAATAAAGATAAAATAAACAAACAGGTAATAATCGTGAAACAAACAGGTGTTAATCGTGAAACCATCCCCCCCCCCCCCCCCCCCAATTGAGTTTGACATTGTCCTCAATGAGTGAGATGAGAAAAAGAAGCTAAGGATAACACCTGTAATAAAAAGAGATAAACAAAGAAAAGACAGAATAATAATAACCAAATTAACTTAAATATATAAAAAGTTTATCTAATTAAGAGTATAAGACTTATGAAAATATAAATACTCTGATACACTATGTCCTATACCAATTATGTTTTAAGATATTAAGGAGCATTATAGTTGGGGTCCTCCAAAGGAATGGACTCCAACTCAGGTTCAAATCCTCTAAAAATGGCTTTAATCTATGTCCATTAACTTTAAATGTATTCCAATCTTTAGGGTCCTCACTCTCGACAGTTCCATAAGGATATACATTTTTTACAATATATGGACTAGTCCATCGAGATTTCATCTTTCTTCTAAAAAGATGTAGTCTTGAGTCATATAATAGAACTTTTTGCGCGGGGGTAAATCTTTTTGGCAAAAGATTCTTATTATGATACATTTTAGTTCTTGCTTAATGAATTCGAGCATTATCATATGCGTCTTTACGAATTTCTTCAAGCTCACTTAATTGTAATTTTCTTAAAATTCCTCCCTCTTCAATATTATAATTTAAAGTTCTAGTAGCCCAATATACCTTATGTTCTAATTCTACTGGTAGGTGACAAGCTTTTCCATAGACAAGTCTATATGGAGACATCCCCAAGTGGGTCTTATAAGCAGTTCTATATGCCCACAAAGCATCTGTTAATTTTGAAGACCAGTCTTTACGATTAGAATCAACAGTTTTTTCGAGAATATGCTTAATTTGCCTATTAGATAATTCAGCTTGTCCATTTGTTTGTGGATGGTATGCAGTTGACACCTTATGGGTCACTCTATATCTTTTCATTAATTTTTCAAATGGCTTGTTACAGAAATGAGTTCCTTGATCACTTATTATTGCTTTTGGAGTTCCAAATCGAGAAAGTATATTATCTTTTAAAAATGTAATAACTGTACGGTGATCATTCTTTCTTGTAGGAATAGCTTCTACCCATTTTGAAACATATTCGACTGCTAATAAAATATATTCATATTGGCAAGATGGAGGAAAAGGTCCCATAAAGTCAATGCCCCAACAATCAAATATTTCAATTGTAGGGGTCATTGGCATTTGATTTCTTTTCGTAATACTACCCAACATTTGGCAGCGGTTACAAGCCTTACAATATAAATATGAATCTTTAAATAGAGTTGGCCATTATAAACTACTTTGTAAAATTTTCATGGCAGTTACTCGAGATGAAAAATGTCCTCCACAAAAGGACGAATGACACATGAAAAGTACATTTCGATTTCTTCATTAGGAACACATTTCCTAATTACCTGATCGGTACAATATTTAAACAGATATGGGTCTTCAAAGTAGAAATGCCTAGCAATAGCTAGAAATATCTTTTTATCTGATGATGACCAATTGCTTGGTATTTTTTCAGTTACTAAATAATTAACAAGATCAGCGTACCATGGCAGGGAAGTCACAGAAAACAATTGTTCATCAGGAAAAGAGTCTTGAATAGGTAAGGGTTCACTAGTAATGTCTTCAAAAGTGAGGCGGGATAAGTGATCAGCTACCACATTTTCTACTCCTTTTTTGTCTTTGATTGTTAAATTAAATTCCTGTAGTAGGAGTATCCACCTAATAAGCCTAGGCTTACTGTCTTTCTTTGAAAGAAGATATTTAAGAGCTGAGTGGTCAATAAAACAGACAATAGGGGAACCAATCAAGTATTGTCTAAATTTATTAAGGGCGAATACCACGGCTAGCGATTCTTTTTCAGTAGTTGAGTAGTTCATTTGAGCACTATCCATAGTTCTACTGGCGTAGTATATAACTGATGCCTTTTTATCCTTTCTCTGCCCTAGGACAGCTCCAATGGCAAAGTCGCTAGCATCACACATTAATTCAAATGGTAAACTCCAATAAGGAGATTGCATAATAGGTGCAGTAGTGAGATGCTCTTTTAATTGCTCAAAGGAGTTTTGACATTCGTTAGTCCATTCAAAAGGTGTGTCTTTGGCCAATAATTGACATAAAGGTCTGGAAATAGTACTGAAATTTTTTATGAATCGGCGATAAAAACCTGCATGTCCTAAGAATGAACGGATGTCTTTTACAATCTTAGGAATAGGTAAATTAGCGATAAGATCTATTTTGGCTTTGTCTACCTGTATTCCATTTTCAGAAATAATGTGTCCTAAGACAATTCCTTTAGTGACCATAAAATGACATTTTTCCCAATTTAAAACTAAACTTTTTTCTTCACATCTCTGGAGAACTTTTTGAAGATTGCTAAGGCAATCATCATAGGTTTTGCCAAAAATTGAAAAATCATCCATAAAGACTTCTAAATTCTTTTCTACCATATCGCTGAAAATACTTATCATACACCTTTGAAAAGTCGCAGGTGCGTTGCAAAGACCAAAGGGCATTCGGCGATACGCGAAAGTTCCAAATGGACATGTGAAAGTAGTTTTTTCCTAATCTTCTGGTGTAATCTCTATTTGATTGTAACCACTATAACCATCTAGAAAATAGTAATACTTATGACCCGCTATTCTTTCTAACATTTGATCCATAAAAGGTAAAGGAAAGTGATCCTTACGAGTTACAACATTGAGTTTTCTGTAGTCTATGCATACACGCCATCCAGTAGTGACACGAGTAGGAATTAATTCTCCCTTTGAATTCGGAACAACTGTAATTCCTACTTTCTTCGGCACAACTTGTGTTGGACTTACCCATTTACTATCGGATATTGAATATATAATGCCCATGTCGAGTAGCTTGAGCACTTCCTTCTTAACTACTTCCTGCATAATCGGATTAAGTCTTCTTTGCATTTCTCTTGAGGTTTTAGCATTATCTTCAAGATATATATTGTGAGTGCATATTGAAGGGCTTATTCCTTTTAAATCTGCTATACTCCAACCAATGGCACTTTTATGCTTCTGAAGCATACTAATGAGTTTATTTTCTTGACTAGAGTCTAGAAGATATGATATTATTACAGGATAAGTATTATTATTATTAAGGAAAGCATATTTAAGCTCTTTAGGGAGTTCTTTTAATTCCAACTGTGGAGTTTGTAAATTAGATGGAAGTGTTAATGTAGTCTTTGGTGGTAAAGGTTTAAAATATGTGGTCCACATTGCTTCTTGAATTATTTCTTCTGTTGAATCTTCATCAAAACATACTTGACTATAAGATGTTCTTGTAGATTATTACTGACTAGCTTCTGAATAGAGTTATTAATAACATATTCTACTGGATCATTGTAACAAGTCAAGTTAAAATATTCTCGTGATAGAGATTCAATAGCATGAACTTCTTCAATATTCTCATCTTCTTCTTGATGTTGTGGATTGGAAAAAACTTTAATATTTAAAGTCATATTTCCAAATACTACAGTCATCATACCACTGCGGATTCGAATAGTGGCATCAATGGTAGCCAAGAAGGGCCTTCCAAAAATGACTGGTATTTGTACATTAGCATCTAATATTGGTTCTGTATCAAGGATGACAAAATCTACTGGAAAAATAAATTTGTCAACTTTGACAAGAACATCTTCCAAAATTCCTCGCGGGTATTTTGTAGATCTATCAGCAAGTTGTAATACCATGCGAGTAGGCTTTAGCTCACCTAATCCAAGTTCTTGATAAACAGAATAAGGAAGAAAGTTCACACTGCTCCTAAGTCAAGGAGTGCGTGATTAATTTTGTGATTTCCAATAATACACGATATTGTTGGTGAACCTGGGTCTTTAAATTTTGTTGGTAAATTATGTTGTACGATGGAATTAATTTCTTCAACGAAATCAGCAGAATACGCATCCTTTCGTACATTTTGCTTGCGTTTGACAGTACATAAATCTTTTAAGAAATTTGCATAAGCAAGTACTTGATTAATTGCATCTAAAAGAGGAATATTAATATGCACTTGTTTAAATAATTCTAAATATTCCTGATTCTTATCATTTTGGTGTTTTCTTAAACGTTGTGGATAAGGAATTTGAGGAGAGTATTCAGGAGTTTCCTCTGCTTCTTTTTCCACTGGTAAATCAGATGTTTCATTTTCTTGAGTAATTTGTTGTTTTTCAAGGGTTTCAACTTCAACTTCATCGGTAATTTTATCATATTATCTTCCTTATTTCTATCATATTATCTTCCTTATTTGTATGCTCAATTTCTTCTAAAGAATGTGAAATTTCTTGTCCCACAGCCTTACCACTTCTTAGTACAGTTATAGCTTTTACTTGTTCATGTTGATTATTACCAGAGGTTGAGGGATCACCTTGTGGTTGTCCCCTTGGATTCGGTTGTGGTTGTGCAGGAAAAATGCCTTTTCCTTTAGAATCGTGTTGATTATTAATCTTATCCACAGATGTTTGTAGTTTTCCCATGATTTGTATTAATTGTTGCATCATAGACTGTAAAGGCTCTTCTTCTACTTTTTTGTGAGGAGGCACATAAACATTAGAATTTTGCTGTGTATTAGGATATGTATTTTGTGTTTGTTGAAATTGAGGCGGAGGAGGTAAATATTGATTATTTTGAGGAGGTTGGTGTTGAGTTTGAAATTGTAGAATACCCTCTTTTGTATACATATGATTTGGAGGATTTCTCCAGTTAGATTGGTATGAATTACCATAGGCGTTTTGGGGACCCCTATAATTATTCACAGCATTTATCTCTGCTGGAGCTGTTTCCTGACAATTTGAACTATTAGGACATTCATTCGCAGAGTGTCCTAAAGTATGACAACTGTCACAAAGTTCTCTTTTCTTCTTAGGCGGATTATTTTTTTCTACTGTTATAGCTTCTACTTTACGTGCTAATTCTTCATATTTCAGTGTTAATTCATCTTCTGATTATAATTGGTATAAACTTTTAGCTTTTTCTGTTCTACCAATTTCTTCTTTTTCCCACTGGGAAGCATTTTCGCTAAGCCAATCAAAATATGATTCAGTTTCATCGGCAGTTTTACTCAAAAATTCTCCTTGACACATAGTTTCAACCAATTTCTTTGGTTTTGGTTCTAATCCTTCATAAAAGAAATTAATTAGACACCATTTTTCAAATCCATGATGTGGACAAGCTAGTAGGAGATCTTTAAAACGTTCCCAAACTTCAGGGAATGGATCCTTTTCTTTTTGAGTAAAAAGTTTAATCTGACGCATCATGCTATTAGTTAAATTTTTTGGATAGAATTTTTTTAGAAATGCTTCATTCATATCATGCCATAAAGTTATAGATTCAGGACGGAGAGATAAAAGCCAAGCTTTAGCTTTATCTTTTAAAGAAAAAAGAAAAAGCTTAAGACGGATTATTTCAATAGGACAGCTTTGATCAGAGAACGTACTACAAACTTCTTCAAATTCACGAATATGAAAATAAGCACGTTTTGACCCCATTCCATGGAAAGTTGGTAAGAGTGGAATCATGCCATGTCTAAAGTGAAAATTTCATGTGTGTCTAGGTAGAGTGATGCAAGAAGGAGTGATGTTTCTTTCTGGGGTAAATAAATCACGTAAAGGACGTTGTTCACGTTCTGGTAAAATAAATTGTGGTATATTTTCCCCCTGCTCACTATGAGCATCATCAACGATTCCTTCTGGTCCTACAATTTCTGCCATTATTCTAGGAAATTGTATACTAGATGAATTAGTAGAAATATTAGAATTATGTGGTACTTGATATAAAGCCTCAGTAGTATCTAAGGACATAAGAAGTAAAAGAAAAACTAAGTGATAAAAATATTATTATTATTATTATTATAGCTAAGTAAAAATAAACTCTTTTTTTTATATACATTTTCTATTTTTATGTTTTAGAAGATAGGTTTATATAAAGATAAACACTTACGTACTTACAAATATATATTTATATATATTTCACAAGGAAAGAAATTATATATTGTTTTTTTTTAATTTTTTTTATGTTATCATTTTTTTAAAAAAGAAAACTAGAATATTTACAAAGTAGAATAAGTATATATAGATATAGATATAGATATAGTTATAATATGAAAAATAGTTTTAAACCTAACTTTTTTATTTATTTATTTTTTTATTAACCGTTCCCCGGCAACGGCACCAAAAACTTGACGACATCCTATTGACGCGTTTTCTTATCACACCCAAGTGTAGGTGATCGTACAAGTAATAAAGTTCTGGAAGTCCAGGTCGAACCCACAGGGAACGGAATAAAATTTTATAAAGTTAGACAGATAACTATTTTGTCACTAAAAAGAAAATAAAAGATGATGGATTTTTGTGGAGTTTTACTAAACTACTAATTTTTATATTTTTTTTGCAATAAAAGTAATAAAAGCTATTTTTTTCTTAACAGTTTATGGTAAAGATTTTAACAGTTCAAAATAAATTAACTAAGATACTAGTAAGAAAATGAAGAAAAATATATAAAAGCTAAATTTTTGTGAGATAAACTTTTTAGATTTAATAATAGCGAAAGATGGAAATAATACAGATATTTAAGCAAAACTATTATAAAACAGGAAATATTAATTAATTAGGGGTAAATGATTTAAAGGAATTGGGAATATGCAAACCAACACTAGATCCCACAACTTTTGTGCATTTAAAAAGCGTTTGGCATTTAAAACCGTAGAGTCATTCTTTATTTAAAAATAAACTTTCACTAGTCAGGGTCATATCAAGTGTGTCAGATTTGATATGAAACGACGTCGTTTGGTTTAAAGAAAAATAAAAAAGCAATTGGACAGTAGCCAGGTTCGAACCGTGCCCCGCCGGGGATGTGGGTTATTCGGCGTCCAGTCCCCACCACTCTGCCACTACACAATTGCCTATCCATTATTGGATAGAAATATATAAACACATATTTGGAATATTAACTTTGTCATATGAGTTGTTTGAGTATGCTAGGTGTTTTTTATGACAAAAGGCATAATTTGACAATCTACATAATTAGGCTTTTTATTTCAAATATGTACTCTTTTGAGCACAATATAGCCATAGTATATAAACATGTTAAATGGTCATAAACTATAGATACATAGATATTTTTAGCCATAAATGGAAAAACAACTCATCTAGATAAATTTGCCCATTTAAGATTAGTGCACAGAAGCTGTGGTTTCTAAGTTTTTATTACATATCCACAATTAAAGTTTTAGCCTACCATTTTGGAATTGAAATTGTCTTAGAAATAAAAATAAAAGATAAATTAAATAGATGCACGCAATCACCGTCCAATTAAAATTAAAGTTGTAAAACCAAGGTAAGGGTGAAAACTAATATTATATATTATTTTCTTTAATTAACATGAGCTGTGATTGAATTTGTGGAATCTGCAAAATAGCAAAGTTTAGTACAACTAGGCTAACAAAATATACATAAATGGAAAACAAATAAGGCCAAACCAAATCCTAATCTACTTTTGGAGTGAGATATGAATATGGTGTGCTTGGGGCTTTGGTATGTGACTACAACAACTACGTGGCTAAGAAATGTGATATTTAATTGCAAAATCTGTCTTCTAGTGAATAATAATATTGCTATAAAAACTGAAAATTTGGAGTTTCTAACAATTTTAGGGGGCAACTATAAGTACTACTAGACTAGAAATATTAGATCTAATTTTAAATAGGAATATTTTACTACTATAAATTGACAAAGGTCATACAAGAAAACAAATATTTTAAATTTAAGAAATACAGTACACAAAGTTTTGCTACATATTTTTGAACATGAAATCATCAATTGCATAAAAGTAAAATTTTACAACTACTAGAACTAGAAAAGGCAAAGAAAAATTAAAGTTTTCTATTTCTAGGGACAATATAAAGTGCTCACATAATAACCTCCCCTAAACTATTCTCTCTCTAACAGTGATTGTGAAGCTGTGCTTGTGTTCTGTATCTTGTGTTGTGGAGCCTCTCCTTTTATAAGCGAAATTTTTGATGTAATATTGTCACTCACTTCGTCATTTGTGCTTGAGATTGGCAGTATTTTTTCTTCGCCGTCCCATTTTCTTCGCCTGTTTTTGACAGTTGATCCTTGGCTCAATTCAGTTTTTCAAAGTTTACTGACATTGTTTTGACAATCTGCACAAATGAGAGAGAGAGAGAGAGAGAGAGAGAGAGAGAGAGAGAAAACTCATTACATATACGTTTCAGTGTCATTGTCATACCTTCATTTGGTTTTGGATTCTTTTGAAAATTTTGGCTTTGGTTTGATTTTTTTATTCTTTTCCTTTTTTTTTTATTATACATACTTATATATATATTGATTAGTTTACAGAATATTTACTATGCATTTTTTTTTTACTAATATATGAGAAATGCTTCGGTGTGGTTGCTACTTCTTTCCTTCCCTTTATTTCACTTCATTTTTACCTACAGATATAAAATGTGTAAAAACAAATAATTACATGCATTTGAGTGACATCACCGATAAATTATATTAATTCAAATATGCTTGTAAAACTAAAAATTTTGGGGATTAAATGAGCACAATGTCTATTATATTGGCACATAAATGTGCAATATTCAATGTTTGTCAAGGGTCATTCGACCGGTTAAAGGGGGTTGTTCGACCGGTTGAAATGACCCCTGCATGAAATCTTTTTCTACCCCTTCTGGAAATTATTTAAATATTTTGATTGGTTCTTAGGGTACCGTTGGGACCCTTTTTAACATATATTCATCGAGTTCGAAATATAATTAGGTTTTCAATTTCATATGGATTTTACAACTCGGAAGACATTGTTTCCAAAAGTTTATAATACTCGTTGTGGTTTTAAGTTCTTCCGCTGCGTATAGTTATTTAATGGTTTGGTTGAGCTTGGTGGCTTGCCATGTGTCCTTTTTCCACACGTAGTGGGATGGGTCGTGACACCTATAGACCACTGTAAATGATCCCATGAACTTTATTGTCAATTTGAACTTGACCAGCAGAGCATGACAAAGAGAGCCCATTTTCATGCTCAAGAAGACTCAAAACCACATCCCAAGGAGCATTAAATTAAATCCAAAGTCCACTTACTTCAAAGCAATAGCAACCTTAACCAAGATGAACTCCCATAAGGTCAAGGAAGCCACACCCAGCCTCGAGAATCCATATTATTACAAAAGCCGATCATACCTTACTCAATCTTCAACCAACACCATCCCAAAATGCAGCATTGCTAAAATCAGCAGCCCAAGAAACAATTCTTTTGATAGAATAAGATGTACTTCCACATGCGTAAAACAGATCTGCCAAAAATCATAACCATGTGACTCACAATTTGATTACTCACGCACAGCATAATACCTCAAGAAGAAACCCAAAAAATTAGGGACACCCATACACACATCCTCAAGATACACACACAAAAGGTACCCGTCAAGACACCCTAGAAAGTACATACTGTTGGGGTTATATCACATGTGGGATAATCCCATTAATTTAGGGATTGTGATTTGGCTAGATTCCTATTGTGATTTGGTTTCCTTTATGATAGAGTTGTATTACTTGTCCAATAAGTAATGGGTTGTAAGCTCTCTATATAGGGATGTTGTATAGGAATTTATGTAAGCCCTTGGTGTACCAAGTTGGGGGTCTCCCTTCATGGGGGTGCATGGTCTAGGGTGAGAGAGATTAATCATTGGGGTTTTCTGTGAGGGGTGTTCACAGCATTATAGGGATGTGAGGTAGGGATGGGTATTTCTTTATCTCTGTGATTTCTCTATGTTATAGTGATTAATTGTGTCAGGTTCTTTGGGGTATTGAGTGGGGAGAGTACAAGGGTTTTGTATTTGGGTTATGGGATATAATTCATGTAACTTGTACTATGTTTTACTCAATAGTGAAGAATGGATCTCTCAGGTGTGGATGTAGGCAGGTGTTTGGCCGAACCATGTATAAATATGTGTCTTTTCTTTAGTGTGCATGTTTAATTACTACTCATGTGTATGTGTTTATTTGGGGGAATTTGGTTCCGCATGTTAAATTTCCAACGCATACCCACAGAAAGAAACACGCCACTACAAAACAGACCCCACAAAAGAATTTAACACACACACACCCCCCCCCCCCCCCCCCTAAAACTCACCCATACAAAAAACAAAAGCTCAAATTCCCTTATCACACACACGACAGTTGCAACAACAATAAGGTCCATCTGGTAATCAAAACCAGAAAAACAAACAGGAACACAAAACCCCACCACGAAACAAAAAAAAAACATACAGCACACACACACACACACACACACACACACACACACACACACACACCAAAGGGTAAAAAAAAGCACTCCCATACTCACAAGGAAAAACTAGCCCGAAAGGATACGCACTCCAAGAACCCACCGTCCACCCCACACACACACACTTGTAGTCAAAATAACCTGCAACACTCTTAGCCATGATCTTTGAGTTTGAGTTTGTCATCACCTATCCTAGTTGGCAACTAAGGCAAAGGAATATATACACACATGTATGTACCGTTATATATACACATAATTAATATATGATAGGATAGGACTCTGTTTAGACCGCTAGTTGTTTTTTGAGATGTTATTCCATGATTCCGTCACACTACATCATTCACATCATTAAGCTAATGTGGTGTAAAACACCAATCACATATGGCCACTGTTAGGAAACTGCGTTCCCAGAATCCATTGACAGCGTGTATAAGTTGGTACTGCAAAAACAAATTACGTAAAAACTACAATAACCCTACAAGGGCGGAACTAGGGTTACCTTAAACTGCTAAAACGGATTGCTGTAGTAGACGAATCGAGAACACGGGCTCGATAACAGCTCACGATCTTCTACCGTATTCCTTCGCTGCCAGAATATCAAACTAAGTGTGGGCTCATTCGAAATCCTTTATGTTGCTGCTCTCTCTTTTTACGTTTTCTTTTCTATTCCGAGTTATAATACTACTGATGGAAAAATGCAAACTGAGGAGAGAGCCAAAGCAGCATATATATAGGCTACGATAGGGACCATAAGAAATCAATAAGGAATAGGCTTCCTTATGGAATTAGGAAACCCTAATTTGAATTGAATCAGATTCCTATTTCCATAAATTATAATTCATACCACTAAAGAATTATAATTGCACTCCTACCCTTATCTCAAAAATATATTTCGAGCTCCATGTTATTAAATGTTTATTATCTCCCCATGTTAAGATTACAGATATCCATTAATTAAATATAATTACTGACATTCATATTTAATTAATCTCTTAAAATTCTTTAAGATCCTCTGCTTAACTTATCTGATATGTCGGATACAAAATCCACCTGCAGGGTTTGACATAATCAAAACTTATAAGCTTTCTCAAGGGGATATCATCAATCCCAAAATTGAGACATGGATTCCATCATTAATTAATATCCACCACACAATTAATATTGTCACCCAATCCAATGAGATATTGACCCATTTAAGGATCTCACCCTTTTAGGAATCAAAGTGTAAATATCAAATGTACGTGTCCATAAAATAACTTAGGATTTAGAGCATAAGCACTCATAATAGTCATGAGGTATTAATTTTCTTATAAGTCAGTATAAAGATAATTACCCCAAGTCGGTCCCGTTTAATACACAAAATGTACCAGCATGGTGAGTTGAAACTATACCGTTTCCCGCAGTCAAGACAAACCTACTACAACACCATGCTGCAGTCCTACCGATGGTGTGTCCAATCCATCTAAGACTGTAAACCAAAATCTTACATTCTACAAGATCCGATGGTCTGATCTTCCCTGTGCAAGCCGAACTCTACACACCAAACCACCTACTATGTAGGTGAAAGACACACATGCATAATATTAAATAAAAAAAATATAATACAAATATTGCCCACATAGATTCTCATAAAAAAATGGATTAACTAATTTTATTAAATGAATAATAAATCAACCACATAAAGCATGGCTTTTAGTATATATCCCTAACAGCCACGTGGCCACTAAAATTAAGAGGACAACAAGTAGTCATTATGCCACTTAATTTTAGTAGCCACATGGCGTTCATGTGATTGGAGCGTCACACTACGTCAACATGATAACGTGGTAGGACGGGCTCATAGAATACCTTCTCATGTTTCCCTCTTCAATATATATATATATATATATATATTCTTCTTTTGGCTGAGGAATATTAGTGGTATATACGAGGCGATCGAGCCGAGCCGAACCCATGTTTGTTTGGGCTTAACTTGTTTACTAAACGAACCAAAATCCAGGCTTGAGATTGACTTGTTTATTAAACGAGTCGAACTCATGTATTCTTGAGTTTGGCCTGTTTACTGAATAAGCCTTAATTTCAACCTTGATCGTGAGTTTTTCACTAGCCCTCTAAAACTATATTGTTTTATAATAGTTGTACGTATAGAGTTCAGTATACAAGCCCTTTTAATATACATGGGTGGTGCCAAAGAGAGGCCAAGGGCGGCCTTGCCCCTACAAAATTTTGGGAAAATTTGGCATCGATATGTAATTTTGAAAATTTTAAATTAATTTACAAATTTGGCCCTCCAAGTGTTTGACTTTTACAAGATTCCTTATTCCATAACCAACAATTTTTATGTTTTTATTTGTGATAACACCTTTGTAAATTTTGTGGCACTAAATAGCTAGTAGTATCTAGTAACTCTGTTCGGGTTCCTTTTGAAAGTAAAATTGTAATACTTAATGTCATAAATTATAAGTCAAAAGACCATAATACACAATAACAGTCACAATCACCAAACTTTCCAATTCTCAAAAGACCTCACATGTTAAACTATATGCTTTTAGCTAGCATAGAAATCATACCCAAAAAAATGTATAAACACATCCAAAAAATTTGCCTCGAGGGCGCTGTCCCCGAACCTCGTATGAACAGTTCAATTAGTAAGTCATTCCCTTAATCACAAAATCCTGGCTCCACCACTAATACGATCCCTTTATCAATTAATGAGCTTTTTCACGAGCCTACTAACGAGCCTTATTCAAACGTACGTGTTCACGAGCTCTATTGAATAACCCCTTGAGTTTTGGGGTTTGAATAACATTTTTACCTTTCGTTAACTATTTATTTTTGTTGCTTAAAATGTTTTAACTAGAATGACCAATTTTGGAATACCAAAGTCAATCAAAATTTTGTGACTCCCCTTAGGGGAAGTTCTTGCCCCCCTATTTGTACTTCAGTAGGAATTAATGGCCCTTGTTGGGCTTTATTGTGGGCCATTGTGGAACGTTGAGGTAGGGTTGGACTGGATTGCGATGTGTGTGTGTGTATGTGTGTATGTGTGTGTGAAAGAGAGATAATGGAATTTGAGCTTTTGTCTTTTTTATGAGTGGGTTTGGGGTGTGTGTGTTATATTCTTTTGCGGGGGCTTTTTTGTAGTGTCACATTTTTTTCCAAGTGTATGTACTTTCTGGGGTGTTTTGACGGGTATCTTTTGTGTGTGTATCTGAAGGATGTGTGTGTGGGTGTCCCTAATTTTTTTGGGCTCCTTCTGTAGGTATTATGCTATGAGTGAGTAATCAAATTGCGAGTCACATGGTTACGATTTTTGGTAGATCTGTTTTACGCGTGTGGAAGTGCATCTTATTCTATCAGAAGAATTGTTTCTTGGGTTGCTAGTTTTGGTAATGTTGCTTTTTGGGAATGGTGTTGGTTGAAGATTGAGGAATAAGGTCTGATAAGCTTTTGTATTAATATGGATTCTCAAGGCTGGATGTGGCTTCCTTGGTCTTATGGGAGTTCATCTTGGTCAGGCTTGCTATTGCTTTGAAGTAGTGGACTTCGGCTTTCACTTAATGCTCATTGGGATGTGGTTTTGAGTCTTCTTGGGCGAGAAAGTTGGTTCTCCTTGTCATGCTCTGCTGGTCAAGTTCAAATTACTAATAAAGTTATTCATGGGAGCATTTACAGTGGTCTGTATGGATAATCACAAATTGTGCTAGCTAGAACTAGGATACCTTCTGTCAACTAGCCGGTGTTGGTATTTTTTACTGTCTTTTCTTAGGATATAAGTGACCAAAGTGTTGTCATAAAGGGGCTGAGAAAGTTTTTCATTGGTTTGGTTGGTTGATCTAGGGGCTTTGATCCATGTTTTGATTATTAAATATTGATTGTGTTATGGTGTTATAGCTAGTGTATTGGGTTGCTAGATGTCTAGGGTATTTTCCGATTGTTGTATTATTGGGTCATTTTGTTTTAAGGGATTAATTTTTCAAATTTTACAATTTCATTTATACAGAAACTAAAAACAAGCCTTCTTTTGACACAAAAATAGTTGTGAAATTTTACAAGTATTTAACATTTTCACAATCTATGTTTATAATTTGAATGTGATCATTGAATGTGATCATAGAAGTTAGTGCAATTTTACACAATCAGCTACAGAAACTAGTTGTTAAAATTTCACAAGAATTCAACATTTTGACATACTGTGATTCTAATCTGAATGCAGTGATTAGTGAATTTTTCAAAATTTACAAGTTTATATACAGAAAATAAAAACAAGCATGCTTTTCACACAAAAATTAGTTGTGAAATTTTACAACTAATCAAAAAAAAAAAAAAAAAAAAAAATTTTGGGGGGAGGGGGGGGGGGGGGGGGGGGTTTGGGGGGAGGTGTTCCTTAAGGACCTGTTTGGGTGCCTTGGTTGATGTATCATCTTTGGCCTATTTACTATCTAGTAAAATCTGTTGTTCAAAAAAAAAATATCATTGGATCAACACGACCTTCAACTAAAGTAAACAAAAGACAGAGAAACCTAATTGGCTTAGAGGTAAGAACATGTCCAAATTCTTCACATGTTAACTGGTCAATTATTTTTATATAGACCCTCTGAGATATGTCAAATGTAGAGTCTTTCCTTATAGTATAGAATAATATATCAGATAGGATGTGGAAAGTAAATGGTGAATGTAAACCATAAAATAAATCATAATATGTTAATTCCAAAAATCATTTTTTGCTAGTATGTATATGCAAATATATTTAACTTCCATTAGTAATTTAGTCTTCTTCTTTTTTTTTGGAATGAGGTCCATCTGTCATTCAAAACCAGAGAAACAAAAAGGAACACAAAATCCCACCACGAAACAAAAAAAACATACACCAAGCACAGATTTCTCAATCATGTGAGAAAATTTGGGAAAATGTTTGAAAAAGTGGTTGATGCAGAATGGTGTGAGAAATTTGGGTTTTATTTTTTCGCAAAAGGAAAAGGGGTTTCAGTTTGATAAAGATGTTGAAACCTTATTACAACATATACTATTTCATATTGATACAAATTGATGTGAAAGCATTTTGGGTTTATTTTTGCAGAAGGAAAAAGGTTTTCCAGTATGATGAAGATTTTGAAACCCTAATCTTTACATCAATACAGAGTGAAAATTTGGGGAATGTGGTCAAAAAACGTTCTTGGTGTTTATAAATTAATTCTACTTCAACTATATCACATTCATCAAAATTATGGCAGAAATTTTATCACTGATTAAACATATTTATTTTTTTATCCAATTAATACTGAATGGTGTGTGAAAAAATGTACTCAATAATGTGTTTGTTTTTTGAAAGCCTAATTCACCACATCCGTGTCCATAACGATGGACTTTTCAAAATTATAAAAAAAACATTGTAGTAAAACAAATTCTTACTCAAAAGAAAAATAGATTATAAATCAAAATATATATGAACAATTTCTCACCCTTTCATTCCATTGATCGGTGTTCTGATCACGGTTTCACGATGATGATTTATAACCCTTTTTGAACAATTTCTCACCCTTTCAAACCCAAACGTGGCTTCAAAGATGATGATTTTGGAACGGAGGTCGAGTCCATCACTTAAAGATGAGAATGGACAACGATCGTCTTCGGGTTCTTCTCCTCTTTTGTTGCTGTGAGAAATTTTTGTATTTTGTATTTATGTATTTCTATATATCTGTATTTTGGAAAGTTGATGAGGATGAGAAAGGAAAGTGTAGATATTGTGAGAAATTTTGAATTTTGAAGCTCTAAAATGGCATCGGAATTAATGGCTCTTTGACAGTTCATAATTTTTTTCAAAAAAGATTGAATGGGCTGAGGGTAGTTAAGGTCATAATACTTGTTTTGGAAAATACTAGTATTATTCGTAAATGCACGTTAAGTATATACACTCGCCCCCCCTAAATTTTTTCTAAATTATTAAGCTCGCCCCCCCTTAGATTTTTTTTTTTAAAACTGATGTGTATATGTAATTTTTGAAAAAGTTTGGTGTATTTATAAATATAAATTCTGAATTTAGTTTACAAATTGCTTCATACCTTGTTGATTCAAATAGTTTGTATTTTTCTCTCCTTATATAGTTATCTCACTACAAAAAATGTATAAGTAAACGCCAAAAAAATTTCTTTCGGGGGCGCCGCCCCCGAACCCCTGCATATTTTTACCCCCTAGACTAAATTCCTGGATCCGTCCCTGCAGTCTATGGAGTGCATTTAGTAATCAATGGAGTGTGAATAGCATTGCCCTTAATGATGAATAAAAGGGAATGGTAAAAGATATTCTATATCTTTTTGAGCTTAAAATCGGAGAATTTTGTGGGTATATTCACTGAAAAACCTCACGAGACAACACTCGTCCACTAGGGGGAACCTAGGGGTTTAACGGCTTGTTGCATTTGCTAAATGCAACCGCGATTCCTGCGAAAGTGAGTTAGATAGTTTTCTTTCTTGTTATTTTAGTTTAGCTAATCTGGATTTTGTTATTTTAGTTTTTTTGTTACAATTATAGTGTAACTTGTTTTTATTTTCGCTCTATTGCTAGGGACTAGCAAATCGCTAGTTGGGGGTTGTGACAAGCGGGGGTATTTGTAAAATACAATCGCGCTAAAAGAAGAAAATGTATTGATTTAGTTTACAATTCCTTCATTTATCTGCAATTTGAATTACAACGCCAGTTTGTGCACAATTTGATTAATCTATGATAAGTTGTGTGTTTTAGCTGTAATTTGTGCAGACTACAGTTGCTGTGTGAAGAATTGAAAGATAAAGATAAAAGGAAGTGCTGGATTCTAATGAAGACAATTAAAAGCTGAAATACAGAGTTCGATCGAAAGTTCGATCGATCGAGAGAAGCTCAAGCGATCGAATATCCAGAAGTTCGATCGATCTAAGGATGTTCGATCGATCGAACATGGCTTTTATCAGAATATGCGCGCACGCAGCAGAAGCGGGTTTTTAACCCTAGCATTAGGTCTTAAGTATATATACTTGTATTATGTACGTCCAGATGGACACCCCCATTATTTTTATCAGTTTTTAGAGAGAGAGATAGAGAGGTTTTCATGTTTTTGTAGGATTTTGAAGGTTGGATATTGCTTTGGGATTGGTCTTTCTAGTTTAATACAAGTTTTCAGTTCCAGGTTACTTTATTCATTTTCTACACTTAGTTTATAGAAGTTCAATCTGCTATTTAGTAGCCTTGCATGTTAGACATAGTTATATAACTAGTTTTTTATAGTTTGCATGATTAAAACACAACCAAACAAAACTTTAATGGACTTCTACGTTAAAAACACATCTGTGACACGCCAGACCATGTCTGAGTAGGTCTGGGTAGTCCCCAGGTTGAGAGATCACGATATCTCAGGCCTCTGCCATACAGCAGATTAATTCCTGTGTTCGATCGATCGAAGTAGTTCGATCGATCGGACCAGAGACATTGTCGAGCGATCGAAGACAGTTCGATCGATCGAGAGAAGAAGATGTTCGATTGATCGAAAGCGCGTTGATCGATCGAACACCTTTTTTTCTTGAGGACATTCTATGCAGTATTCCTAGACTTTCTGTTTTACTGGATTGTTATCAAATTGTCCCAAAACGCTCAGTTTGTCAAAACAGTCTGTGAACTTTAAGCCTTGAGACATTTTTCTTCAATATATTTTGCAAACCACCCTCAATGCTAATACCATTGTAGGTGAGAGTCTAAACTATTGTTTTAAACCGCTTTTGTGTATTTCAAACTCCATTGTGATGATATAGTCCCGGTCATGAAAGGACTATAGATTCTTTATCCTAAGAGAAATACGGAATACTGTAGAAAATGTACTCCATTGAGTTTCAACGTAATTGCATGGTGAATGGCTAGGTCGCGGTGGACTTGTGTAATCCCAACATTCCTTTTTAATTAAGAAAAACACGTTTAAATCATCGCTTTAATTAGTTAAGTTAGTAATTAGTTACTCTAGTTTAATTGCTTTACTTTTAGTAATTGTTAAATCGTGGGACTTTGTGTTCTACGCGCCTTTAAAATATTGAATTTTATTTTCTTTTTTTTTAGATTAATCTAAGTAATTAGTTTAACACCTTCCCTGTGGGATCGACCTGGACTTAACCAGACTACTACTTGCACGATTACCTACCATACATCCATCCCATGCATCTATCTCTAAGTCGGGACGCTGAATCCACGGTTGAACCATCATCTATTCTATCCATACCCATATCCATGTTCATACTCGAATCCATATTCTTATTCTCATCTGTATCCATAAGTCAATCCAATAATATAAATCCGATATCCATATGTCGATACCACATAACTAAGCTAACAGGTCACACTGGTCGTTTATCCGGTGGTGTCCTACTTCACACGATCCCTTAATAGGTAACCAGTCGTCTACACGGTACATCCCATTTGTAAACGATGGAAGCGGCACATCGGACGTCTTCTACGATGTGTATACCCTCACTGATCGTCTACACGGTGAGAATATATTAGGGCACTAGCCGGACGTAATTGTCAATGGTACATTAGACGTCTTCAATAGTGCACATGCATCACTGGACGTCTTCAACAATGAGAGGCGCACTAGGAACTCTAATTGTCCCACATCCACCCGGCTCGTCAGCCGTTGATCTCACGGATCCAAAGTACACATATCCTGTTATTCCATACAAAGGCACATATCCCATTTCTCACCATATTCTCTTATCTGTTCACACTACTATCCAATGCATGTTGACCATATGTTGTGAAATGCCTTACTCTAGATACATGAATTACCACATGCTCTGTGTTTATCATATCTACTCACTAATTGGTTATTTGCATGTAGTTGTGTTATGTCTACCATACAGTTAAGCAATAGTAACATATGACAGTTAACCAGTTCATCTTGATCAACATAAAACAGCTAACATAGCATCATGTTGTTTAATCACATTTCTGATATCATAGCATCACGTATGGCATAACTAAATCAACATTTGTACAACTAATAACAACTCAGGTATATCATAACTAACTCATAACATAAAAACATATAAACCACATTCTGCTCTTACCCAATCGATTGGCCAAACAAGGCAATCGATTCGATTAGAAAGGCAATCGATTGTATAAAGGACAATCGATTAGGATAGCAATCGATTGGAATAATATCCAATCGAGTGGTTTCAATGGCAATCGATTGGATTCCATCTTCTTCCTCAAAACCATCTGGTTTTACATAAAAACGTTAGGGGTTCATCTTCTTCTCATGCACGTTATTAATCACACATAAACATCTCAAAACACCCCTCTTGAGTGAGTTAATGAACTCACCTTACTCCGGCGTTCCGATGACGGCGTTCTGAGCTCCGTGGCGGCGACTATGGTGAGTTCTCTCTCTTCCTTTCTTCTTCTCTCTCTTCTTTGGTCTCTTCTCTCTCTCTCTCTCTCTCTCTCTCTCTCTCTCTCTCTCTGTTCTCCTCTTCTTCTTCTTCTTCTTCTTCTTCTTCTTCTTCTTCTTCTTCTTCTTTCTCTCCAACTCGAGAGTGTGTGTGTGTGTGTATATATGCGGATATATATATATATATGAGTGTATATATAAGAGTATGACTCTCTCTTTCTCCCAAACACACGCAACCAACCATATATATGTATAGGGGAGGGGTTATATATAGGGGAGGAGAAACAAACTCAACCACACAAACTTAAAAGTGGTGACCAAGTTCTGCCTACTGCTAATCGATTGGGGCTACGTGGCAATCGATTAGTATTAGATATTATGAGGGCAATCGATTGGATACAAGGGCAATCGATTGGGATGAGGACATGTCATGAATTCAGGTCGGCAAGATGACAATCGATTGGGATCAAAAAGTGGCAATCGATTGGGAATATGGTAATCTATTGGGAACCAAACTCACCCAAAGGGTAGGAAAGGTACTAGGGGAGTATATGTATATATATATATATATCTGAAAATATAGGGTATTACACATTTAATCTGGTTCTTATGAGAATCAACGTAATGTTAGTTTGACAAAAAAAAAAGTTTTAAGATAGTTATTAGACGGACACGAACTTCTACGCAAGAAATTGATACTCACCAAGCACTAGAATCTGTAAAATCGATGCACTTATGAATCATAAAATCGGTTCTTTATTTTCTCAAACAGCCTGTAAGTGTTAACTTTTGAACCATAAGGGTGTGTTCCACACACACACACACACACACACACCAAAAAAAAGAGAGGTTAATTACACTTTACCCCCCTGTGGTTCAAAAGTGGACAATTAATCCCCTTTGTGATTTTGGACTATAGTGAAACTACTTTGATTTCTCTCAAAATAGCTCAACATGGGAGCTAAGTGTTAAAACTAACCTTACATAGGAGAGTTTAAGTATCAAAATTAACCCCGTATGAGTAATTAATCCTAAAATTAGCCCCACAAAAAAGTTAAGTGTAAAAATTAGATCTACATAAGTGGATTAAACGACAACAGTATCCACATATGGAGATTGATTAATCCTAAAATTAACCTTACTTTTTGCCCAATTTTAAAAATTCAGTTTTAAGAAGAATCTTAACAATGAGGAACAAGAAGAAAAAAGGGGAAGGGGAAAGGGAAGGGAAAGGGGAGGGGTTTGGGGGTTGTGGTGAAGGACTTGGCAAACAAGACGGTGTCGTTTGTGAGAAATTTGATACGACGTCGGTTCGCTGTGTGACAAATCACTGAACAATTGCAGAGACCTTATTTATTATTGGCCCCGAACGAGAAGTAGGAAAGGGGCGAGCCTCCGATTCATACCTCTCTCTCTCTCTCTCTCTCTCTCTCTCTCTCTACAATCAAGATATACAGCACACCTACTCAGAAGAACAAGGTGGGTGTGACTCTCTTTGTGACAAATTGAGCTCCTCTATAGAAATTTAGGTTCGATTTCCACTAACTCTTTTTTTTTTTTTTTTTTTTGTCCTGTCCAACAAATTGTTTAAAATACAGTTCTTTTAGTTTATCTGTTTTACTTTATTTATTTCGCTTATTGTGAATCTGTAGATGTTTTTCATACCATTTGATTGAATTTTGTTCTTTTTTGGTCGTTGAATCGAAATTGTGTTTGTTTGGGCTCTATATGCATTTAATTTCTAGAATATATTAGGGTTAGAATATAAAATTGGGGATTGTTACAAATTGAATTGAGATAGATACTATTTTTGTCTAAAAAACTATAATTGGGATACATTTGGGTGGTCCTCAAAAAGGATTCAATGGCAAGGAAAATGGAAATGGTGAACATGAATTCTTTCTTTTCAGCAATTTCCTTCCATTTTTCTCACTCCTTCCAAGAACCAAATTGGGTGATTTTTCATTTTTTATTTTTTCATTTGTCCTTAGTTTTATAGTACTTGGTAAAGAGTAATGCTATGCTTCCATATTTTTGAGTAATGCTACACCCACGCAACATTCCACATAAAACATTCCTCACCCTTGATTCCAGTGACACCCATGTGGGGAACACATGGGTCTCACACAGGACCCACCAAAATTAAGGGCCAGGATTGTTTTGTATGGAATTTTGTGTGGAATGTTACGTGGGTCTAGCATTACTTCATATTTTTATCCCAAAAGTGCTTCCCAAATGATGTGGTAGTGGGGCCATATCTAATACTGTGGGACCACATCTTTATGTGGTAGAAGGAAACCATGATTTGTCATGCCGTATGTGAAAATTCTCACTTCGAAGTTCTTTATAGTGTCCTATTGTATACAACCATAGAAATTTAGGGTCCTGATACAGTAGCATTTACTAATGTGCACCCTGCACCTTCCATTAACAATTAGAACCAAATAGATGTGCCAAGTACTATTAACATTTTGTAATGCTTGTCCTTTCAATGATTGAACTCGTACGACATGCATTGAATCAGTTAAGTTGGTTGGGCTGACTGGTTTGACTCCTCTCTTTAGGGGACACCCTCGAAGAATTTTATGGAGTTACTCGGTGTAATAAGTATTTGGTGGTGTGTGTATGCACATGAGGGGACTCTCCTGTGTGGAAAACCCCCAGTTTAAGAAAAAAAAGGGAGAAAAGAATGGAACGTTGGTTGAAGTGGCCAATGTGTTCCTTTTGCTTTCACAGTTTCTACACTTGTGAAGATATCGAAAAGATCAAGATATCACTTAAAATAGTTTTGGAACCTCAAAAAGTAAACCTAAAAGTGATGCATAGGTCTTCTTACTATACTCCAGCTTTGTATATTCTTGGGGCTCTACTATCCATCAGCTGAGGATTTTAGGTTTGGTGCTATCCCTGCGTGATTATCCCATGTTTCCACATCTTTATGTAGGATGACTCATTGACTCCAGCACTGTGTCAAGTGACAGCTTGGGATCCTGTACTAAGCTACATTAGATGACCAAGATTTCTTTGATGTTGCTTATTTGAGAAGATTTACTTACAGGTTCAAGACCTGTCTCCGTGTGGGATCTCATTTGTTGTGTTTTGTTAAGTTGAAACCCTTTTGTGAAAATTGAAGCGTGATTTGAAATTGAACTAGGTTAACGTGGTTGATCTTAATGATAGAACCATTTTCCTACTCGAGACACACGGGTGACTTGTTCTATCATTCCGAGCTATTCTTTTGGGCATAGAGCGGAAACTTTCGTGTCCGTTTGTCAATATGCAAAAAATTAGGATCACGTTTCCCTATTTTTGTAGAGTGATATTAGGTGAAGCACTGACTCCTATGCAATAAAAGGGCATCTATCAAACACTTGAATACCTATAGAACAGGTTCGTTCTGAACAACAGAACTAGCCTTCCCAAACAGCCCCTTAGCTTTAGAATGGTTGCTTTTTCAATTGGAATATGATTTCCATCATTGTTTGACTTAGTCGTACTGGCTCTCGGGAGATCTTGCTGTATTACTTCTACAAGCTATCTGCTTTGAACTAAAATCTATATACTTATTTACAGGGGTTTTCAACTCTGATGTTTTAGTGGGTATTGCAGGTATTACAAGTCTACAAGACATGTCGGTTAAACCAACAGTTGCTTTTAGGGCTTTATTTATAGGAGGTTTAGCAGCATTTGCAAAAATTGCGGGTGCAATGAAAGCTGCCGGTGGTGCAAAGATGGGTGCAGCTGCTGTCGCCATGACAGCCGCCGCAACTGCGGCCATGTCCGGACCAAAACAAGAAACAAACGATGCTTCTAAGCAGTCTTCAAAATGACTATTAAAAGATTTGATCTATTAATAATACAAACATGCACCGTTGTCGGTGGTCCTCGGATTGCCTGTTGGGAATATTATGGTTATGTTGATTTCTGATCTTGAGAGTTGTAGGATATATATATATATATATATATACACACACACATAACGTTCAAGAATTTTTGCCATCACTATTATGTTTTTTTGGCTGGTGATGTGGTAAAATGTTTTTATGAACTTCAATGATGGATGTCTATGTGATCTCAACATGATGAGGTTTAGAATTCTGACGGATATATTGTTGCTGTTTATGCAGTGCTAGAATGTTAAAGTTGATTGTATTGAGGTGTTTGTGATCTTCACTTGTGTTGCCTTCTTATTTAGAGACTAGGGTAGACGCCCGTGCAGCACGGGTCCATCAAAATCAAAAAAAATAAATTAGATGCATTTATTCAGGAAATCAAAAATAAATAATTAATTAAATAAATAAAATAATATTAAATCCTAAAATACTGTAGATGTCCTGCTGTGAAAATAAAATTGTAAACGTAAAATCTTCAATAATCCGTGATGGAAGCAACATGTCTTTTTTTTTCTTCCTTTTTTTAAAGGGTTTTTTTTCGGATCTTTTTTTTGGTGTTTTCACTTCTTTTTTTAGCCCTTCTCTCCCTAATTTTATTTTTTGTCTTAGTAGTAACTTATTTTTAACATCATAATATGTTGGAAGAACTTATCGTATTTTTTCGCTTCTTTTCTTTTTTTCATCTTTTTTTAAATCATTTTTTTCTTTTCTTTTGTTCATTTTTTTTTGTTTAAAGTAATAACTTTTTTTTTTAAAACATCATAACACATGATATATTAAAAACCCTGTCATCTTTTTTCTTTTTTGTTTAACTACATATAAACTTTATACATATATGATTTATTTTGCTAAAACCAAGGGAATGGTTATATGTATTACACACACATGCCTATAAATTGAATTTTCAATTTTGATATTATCCACAATCTGCAATATTAATTTTATCAAGTTTATTTTATGCGGGTAAAAAAGTAAATTTCCAACCATGTTGTGTGTGTGAATTAAATTTATAGGTATGTGTGTGTAATAAAATATGAAATTCCATTTATATTCATAGCTCTAAAGCAAAAAAAAAAAAATTAAAATTAAGAGAAAATAGAAATGTGTATTTTGTGCAACATATGATTATAGATGTATTAGTAATTGTAAATTAAAATTTGTCTTTTAACATTACAAAGTATTGCTTATATATGTATTATATGTATTATTATATATATATATTATGAGTGTGTGTATAATATAGAAATGTTAAATTAATTTTAATCCAAAATTGGTGGTGCTTGTTTGGGAAACAAAAAAACATAAAAACAAAAAACAAAAAACAAAGGCCAAAATCGGTTTGCCAAACATGGCACAACCGGTCTCACAACCGAGATTTTTTTTTGGTTGAAAAAGTGAGATGGGCCTATAAATTTAGCTTAACACACATGGACATTTAATTTTATTACACATACATGCCTAAAAAATAAAAAAATAATAAACAAAAAACAAAATACTTATAATTGGTTGTCCCAAAATATTTGATCACACACAATGCCTATAAATTTTATTTTATATTTGGATATTACCCATAATCTACAAAAAAAATTCATTTTTTTTAGGCATGTGTGTAATAAAATTAAATGTCTAAGCATGTATGTAAATTAAATTTATAGGCACACCTCACTTTTTCAAGGAAAAAAAATCAAAATCGTATATGAATAAATGACCCAAAATGAGTGTGGAGATGTATGGAATTGTATAGGAATTCAAAGGGAAAATGGTAAAAATGAAAAATTCAAAAAATGACAAATAAGGATAAAATTGAAATTGAAATCATATTTAGCCTCTTTTATATAGGGTATAGATATAGATATAGATTTATATAGGGTAAAGAAAACAAATATTAGTGTTTTGTTTGGGAAAACCAAAAAAAAAAAAACAAACAAAACAAAACCAAACAAGGCACAGCCCAATTCGAGTTGTGTGTGCCTTGTTTGTGTTAGTGGTTTGTTTGGAAAACCAAAAAAAATAAAAACAAAACCAAATAAAACACCAAACAAAACAAAACAAAACAAAACAAGTCAGTGACTTGTTTTGAGAAGAACGAAAAAACATACATATCACAAAGCCAAAAAACGATTGTGCCAACAAAGCACAACCTACAATTATTGACTTTTCGATTTTTGAATCAAATTGAAAATATTTGTAATTATTGCTTGAAAAATTGATTAAATCATCATTTGCATATTAAATTAATTTTAAAAATTGAACCAAATTGTAAATATTTGTAATTATTGTTTGAAAAGTTGATTGAATCATCATTATCAGAATAATTTAATTTTGAAAGTGGACCTAATAGTAATAAGGGTTGTTTTGTTGGTGAAATGACCAACCTACCCTCACAAAATGACAAACTTAAAGTAATCATTAAAGAAAAATTGAACAAAAAAAAAAAGCACGGATAAAATTGTCATTTCAAACAAATCAAAAAATGACAAATCATGACAATTAAAATTGACAATCAAAGATAGCCTCTTATAGAGATAGTGATAGTGATAGTGATAGTGATTAGTTCCATTCAAAATGCCCTGCAACAACACTATATGTTTATCCTCTGTTTGATTCATGAATTTAATGAGACCTAAGGATAGCGTTTTCATTTGTTTGGTGACTAGAAAAAATAATGAAGAAAATAGATAAAAAAAAAAAAGACAATATAGTGAAATAGATTAAATAAACCGACGTTTGTGAGCCATTTCTCTCTCTCTCTCTAAACTGACGTTTGTTGGCCATTTCTCTCTCTCAAAGTTGTACAATTATATTTTAAAAAAATTTAACTTTTAAAATTGTATAAACATAGAGTAAAAAAACAAGGGAATTGATTTTTCTTCCTTCTTGCTTTTCTTTGAATACATTTTTGCTCACTTCAAAATTGCTCACCTATTGCTCACTCAACTCTTCCATTGGTGAATGCAGTGAAACTCAGAATCAAATAAGAATTAATTAATGGTACAAGTCATGGATCCCGCTGCATTAGCCAATGAGAGAGTTGGGTGAGTAATTTTGGGGTGAGCAAAACTGCACTCTTTTTCTTTCCCTTCTCTTTTTCTTTCATTTAATCTGCAAACCAAACAGTACATTAAGCAATCAATCCAAGTGACATGTATAATCTCTGAATGGAAGAAAGAAAGAAAGAAAGAAAGAAGCCAATTGGGTATCTTTATTGTGCAAACGGATCCATTCCTATGTTACACAGAAAAATATCAAATGGTACACAACTCTCTCTCTCTCTCTCTCTCTCTCTCTCTCTCTCTCTCCAGTTCATTTTTTCCCCCTCTTCTCCTAATGGGTTTTCCCTGTAAACTCATTTTTCTCTGTCAACAAGCTCTCCACAAAACAAGAATGGGAAACACATAATCCATGGAGGCATGGAATACAATCACACACGGCAACATCTGTGTACAAACAATACATAATATACGATCACAAACCTCAGGTTCTAGCTCACTGGATCTCCATCATTTACTTTCCATATTTTCAGTCACCTCCGAGAGATTTCCAATAAAATAGGGCTTCAAAGTTGGCTGACGTTTGAACTTCTTGAACCACACGTGTAGTCTGGTTGACTAACTGAGCTTACCACAAGCTCGGAGTTTGGAGATTCCAATTCAAGGACAATCTTCGCAACAAAAATAATATACACGCAAATAATTAAGGAGCCAAAGCAAACCTCATCCATGAACTGTTACTTCATTATGTCGTAGTTTCGGTTACTAACAAACCACAACAGGAAATACTGGGAGAAAATACCAATCGAATTCTCTTTTACAAAATTTACTCTACTCGGTTTAAAACTAATTACTACTCCGTTTGTTTCAATGTACAACGTTTTCTGGAAAATGTTGGTGTTTTGGTTGTTGGTAAAATGTTGTATAAATATTTTGATGAAAATGGAAGTAGCTTAAAATGCTGAGAATACTTTCCGGAAAATATTCCCACAAGTCATTTTCTGAAGCAATATTTAAAGGGAAATACTCAACTAATCATCATGTATGCATATATGTATATATATATATATATATATATTTGTATGCACATATATTATTTTTCCATAAACACAACACATTATTGCTTGTATATGTTCCTATAAACTACTAACATAACAAGTAGTTATTAAATAATTATAATAGTCCTTATCGAAGTGTTTAAAAGTATCAACAGAACACCAGAAAATAAGAAGTAAAATGATTTTATTTTTTTCCCTATGCAAAATATTTTACATGAGAAATATTTTCCGGCATCATCTAGGTTGAAACAAACGGTGCGTACAGGGAAGTTCTCCCTCGTGTGGGGAATAACATACAGAGAATGAGTGAAGAGCAACTAATGAGATGCCCAATACAAAAGCATAACAATGCAGAAATTAAATAAACATAGAATTTGGCATTACATACCACAATATTTTCACCATGTTTAAGGAATGGAGCAGGGACATAAAGGTTGCACTGTGGTCCGACTGACTGCAAAACAGAGTCATGAAGTTTTTCTTAAGGATTGATGACAATATAGAATTACATGACATCAAATCAACAATCTCAAAGAGAAACATTAAACTAAAACAAATGTTTACCGGCCAATATCTTCCTATATTAAATTCGTTAACAAATGCGATGCCTTTACCCCAGCCACGGAATGAAATGAATGTGTCTTTAATTTGGCTCATTTTGTCAATAACAAAATGACCATCATAGAAAGCTGGTTCTTTTGAAGAGTTCTCTGCAGAACGAAAGAAAGCAAGTGGTGATTAGTTCACTGGTTCTTCCATATTGATTGAGATATTAAACCAAATGAGGTCATGGGAGAAAGAAACACAATAGAACCCAAAGGCGCTGTTTGGTTCATGGATGCAGTGAGGGAAAAGAAAGGAAAACACTAAGGCTTTGTTTGGTTCTGGATTTAGTGAGGGAAAGGAAAACAAGAAGGAAAACTAATTCCCTAATGTTTTCCCTTGTGTTTTCCTTCATGCTTAAATAACATCAGAATTTAAAATTTTCCAAAATATAGTTCTAATATATGAATAAAGGGGGGAAATGACTCATAACATTCAAAGAATTTAATTTATTTCTCAACTTATTCTGTTTCTTTCCAAATTTCCTCATCATTTTCCTTATTAACCAAACAAAGGAAAAGGTTTCCTGATTAACCCAACAAAGGAAAAAGGTTTTTCTCTATTTTTTCTTTTCTTTTCCCTCACTAAATCCAAAATCTAACAAAGCCCAAGGAAAACGGTTTTCTTTGTTTGGTTACTACGGAAAAAAGAATGGAAAAGAAATTACACCGAGAAAAAAATTAAAAATTTTGAATTTTGTGAGTCACTTTTCTCCCTTTTCCTTAAAAGGGTATTTTGAAAAGAAAAGAGAGAGAGAGAGAGAGAGAGAGAGAGAGAGAGAGTTAACTTTTCATATTAGTTAAGCATGGAAGAAAACTTGAGAACTAGTTATCCTTTCCCTTTTCTTTTTCTACAATAAATCCGCAAACTAGAAATCATGAGCTTCTGGCAAAAACTATAATGAACACATAAATATGCTCCTCATAAATCAATGCTTGCTACTTAAAAAAGGGAAGATTTAGAACATACCAGATTTAAATTTCAATTTCTTATGGGCAGATGTCTTAGAGAATTCAGAATATGCAGCCTGAATGACAGGGTTGATTTTCTGAATCTCATTCAGGTTGTGCAGAGGAACAGAGAGCATTTTCCACCTTCGAAGACGTTCTCCATCAAGATAAACAGAAGATAAGACACCCTGTAAAAGAAGAGAGTAGATAACTGATTGTTGATCTCAATATTGACAACAATAACATCAGTGATAGAATAATTATAACAGCAACAGAGAAAGAAAGAGTAATTTGCTGACTGGAGATGTACGACAGCGAGACAGTAATATGTGAGTGAATGACATGATCAAATTCTAAACTCAGGACCACTGGAATTGAGGTTCTGCACTCTTAGCATATTATAGTACATACAAAGATGGAGGTGGTAAATGTTAACCATATATTGAGAAACTCAAACATCAAAAAAACAACTTTTCACACAAGTATCTCTAACGTCGTACATCTAATAAAAAAAAGTTATACTTCTTTTAGCAAATACTTTTGATATTGAAGCTCGTGAATCATGTATCAAAAAGAGACAGTAATAAGTGAGTGAATGACATGATCAAATTCTAAACTCAGGACCACTGGAATTGAGGTTCTGCACTCTTAGCATATTATAGTACATACAAATATGGAGGTGGTAAATGTTAACCATATATTGAGAAACTCAAACATCAAAAAAACAACTTTTCACACAAGTATCTCTAACGTCGTACATCTAATAAAAAAAAAGTTATACTTCTTTTAGCAAATACTTTCGATATTGAAGCTCATGAATCATGTATCAATAGGCCTAACATTTAAACAAAAGAAAACGCAGCAGTGAGTTTATGAGGAGAGAAGTAAAAGTAGATTTTTTTTTTTCGGAAAATAAGTAAAAGTAGTTTTGATTACCGCAATAATACTATAAGTGCAACACAGTTGAAACATATTGATCCCATAAGAGAATCCATCATGTGTATTTCCTGCAGCAGCAAGGGTGAAATCCCCGTATGGGATCTTTCTACTGCAGCAATTTCCTCGAGTTAAGTTTATCACTTTTTGCAATAAGTTCATTACAAGAATATTGTTACACACTTATACTGTAAAGGCAATGGGGTCTATTCCTTTTGCTGGCATTGGGCCGCCAAGCATGAGACACAGGTTTGAATCAAAGTGTAGCCTCTATGTGCAAATAATGCAAAACATTACTCTTTTCCCAATTTACCCTCCTAACACCCTTAGATGCAGAGCGCATTGGAATTGACCTTCCTTAACGGCACAAAGTTAACACTTTCAGTGGTGGACTGACTTAATATAAACCATCAGCTAGCGTGGATACAGTTGAAGAGTTAACACAATGCATCAGACAAGTTAAAAGGGAGTACATATTAAGCACGCACACACACACACACACACACACACACACACAAGGCAATTTTTTTTAAGGAACTCTACCTTTCGGTCGAATATGTAAGCGCCATAATTCAAACGACCCATGTTCTCAACCTATAGGAAAAGAAAGAGAGTTCAATTAAGAGATTACAAAGACAGAGATTACACCTTAGATTACCAAAGTGAAAACCCTGACAATTATACCAGTTCTTAAATTACCTAAGTGACAACCCTGACAATTATACCAGCAATGACACAGATTACAAATTACTTCTTATAACAAGTAGTGGTGCTAAGTAGTTGAATCTAGTAAATCATAATGCACTTGATTGAATTTACTAAATAAAGTGCATGAACTACAAAGGCCCACCTTTTATACTAGCCTTATACATGAAAGAAAGGAAAACAAAAATCTTCCTGCTTAACCATATACCGCTTCACTCGCACAACCTCAGGAAATACAAAAAACCGAACAGCCTGACAGCATATATACTTATCTCCGACACCAAAATCAATAAACAGTAGTGCAACTAGATTCGATAAGTGTAGACCAAATGGTATATGCTATCAATTGATTTCGAAGAAGGTTTCAGATCTAAAACACTCAAGAATTTAAAATGGTCATTGTTTGTTGTCCTTGTTGGAATGATTTCAAACACTAGAAAACTGCTATGTAATTTTACACACAATTATTTAAGGCGCAAGATGCACTTAGAGGCAAATGCCTCCCAGAGCCTAGGTGCAAGGCACAGAAAAAAGTGCGAGCCTGAGCGAAGTGAGTCGCACTTCAAAAAAACCTATTATAGGTTAGATGTGCTTAAGCAAATATAAGAACTCAACAATTAGCATGTACATATAAATTGCTGAAACATCGAAGTAATGTGCATTTTGACATATTAGTTCAATTGGCCAACTAGTTAGTTGTCTCCATGATGCTTCACAAAATAGTCAACCTTTGAATAACACAGTGAAGACCTATCAGGTATGAAACTATCACAAAAAAATTTAAATTAATTCTTGTATAGATTATTTGTACAATTAGGCTTTCCCTTTCTCTTTTCTTTTCCTTCTCTAAGTCTGGGAGCCAATACGATTGTTAGTGTTGGTCAAAAAGAAGAATATTCTTCTATTTACAAAAGTGACCCTTGTGCTTTGGAAGTTGTAATGACCTAATGGGTCTTAATATGGGTCCAAAGCTAATAAGAGGGGGTCATGAGTTGGGTCTAAAGTTAATATTATTTGAGTATGATAGTTTCATGCATAATTTTATTGAGGCACAGGCTTTGCACCTTGGGCTATATAAAAAGGCACAAGAAAGGCGCGTATAGGCGAGGCTTGATAGAAGGGGCCTCGCCTAGGGCAAGGCGAGGTGCAAAGCCTGAGCCTGCCAACGTCTGAGCCCCACACGCGCCTTTAACAACAGAGATTTTACATACGCAATTAGACGTAATTTGATTTTACAAAAGTTACAAATAAGTAATAACTCTCCACTCCTCCGGCATCCAGAAAAATGACGGAGCTAATTCGATGCAATATCTCCCAAAACCTCAATGCTTTTGTTTACCAAAAATAGGAATGTGAAAATCGACTGCCCAATAGCATCCCCTAATATGCATTATAGACACCTGTATGTTGTATCAAATGATGGTCAAGGAGTAAAAGGCTGAAAAAAAAAGGGGGGGGGGGGGGGGGGGGGGGGGGGGGCGGGGAGCGGCTTGGGAAGAAGGAAAACTTAAGTCATCTCAAGATTTAAGTATGAATTGCTAACTAAGAGAGAGAGAGAGAGAGAGAGAGAAGGGAGTCATGTACCAAGACAAGTAAGTTTATTTTGGAACCACATTTAGTATAAGGAAGGCTGAGTGGTCGGTTGTACCATCTCTCAACTGTACCAACGTATCTTGGTCTTTCTCCATTACTATTGGAAGAGCATGAAATAAACACTTGTGCTCTGTCGTGAACCTGCAATTGAAAAAAATTAGAGAATCATTTTTTTTTTCTTTTATATTGAGATAGATATTCTGTTAAACTTCCATTAGTGCTGAATCAATGATGGAAAAGCACAACCCTGACACTGACTAGTTGGAAAGTTAACATGCTTTTGATTCATGTGGGGGATAAAATTTCATTCATTCAAATGTTCTACAAATCAGATACATTTCGGGTTTTAAATTCAAAAGATCCCATATTAAAACTTTATAACCAATCAACCTCTCCAATTTTTCTCTACAGTAAAGCCAGCATGGGTAATGTACTCCAATCGATTATAGTAAGTATTTGTGCAACCCAAAAATATTTGTGCTCTAATCATATTCTTCAGTACAAAATTACAAATATATTATATAACCATGTGTATAAAGGATTGGACATACCTTGGGTATAGACAGAATGCTTCCATTGTATTTTGCAGTGTACTCAGTTACGTATAAGACAAATCCAAACATCTGAATATTACACATTCAAGGTCAGCAAAGTTTTGCATTAAGCCATTATGACTATTTGAAACAGCTATATACGAATTAAGCAACGCCCTTATGGCGGATTGCACTGGTACTCGCTTCCCTCGCGGAAGTTAGTGGTCTGTTTTTTTTTTTTCTTTCCTGTTTACGAAAAAAAAAAAGAAAAAGAAACAGCTATATACAAATAACTTTACAAGAATGATAGCATGATTTTATGTACCTGGCCTACAGATTCCATAGAAATTGGGTTTTCATTTTCAACCACATCAACATGCTCTCTAACGTCAAGTACATCAAACAAAAATGCCGTTTTCTGTAACTGAATACGCCCATACCCTGTCTTTTCATTATTGGGAGGAACTGAAGGAAGAGGAGCTGCGCTATATCTACCTATGACCCTCCGCAGTGCTGAAAGCATTACCGTACTCATAAGTATATTTTATATTCAATACCCAATTTAGTTGCAGAGAGAGAGAGAGAGAGAGTTTATCATGATGAAAAAATCTACAGAAGTATGGACAATACGTTAGATAACATACGAATAAACTTGGTTTACTGCACACCAAATTGGGAGTAAATGATCAGATCAGGATATTGTTCTTTACTCACACGTGGATAGTACACATGAAACAGTGATGAATTAAAAACATAAATCAGTTATTATTGGATTGTCCCACACCTCCCGGGCATAGCCCCTGTCTGTACTTCTTATAAGCCTGGGTAATCTTCCCCTCATAACGCGTCTTTTGAGAGTGAATCAGGCCATTGGTCTTTCTACTTTATATCAGAGTTGACTTGGGCTCCCTCCCCTTGTTGGGCTTTCCCTATTGATGTGGTTCAGGGAGTGTGTTGGATTGTCCCACATCACCCGGGCATAAGCCTTGTTTGCGCTTCTTATAAGCCTGGGTAATCCTCCCCTCATAGGTGTTTTTTGAGAGTAAGGTCCATTGGTCTTTCTATTGTTATCATATGAAATTCACAACTTTAGATCATTACAAACATGCCCACTATATAAACTGTGAGGTCACTGAGGTGTATGAATTTATGTGGAACTGGGTTTTGGACCCATCTAAATATATAAGCCCACTAAACTATAAAAGAAAAAATAAAAAATCTAGCTACGGACAGCCAATAGTGTGAGGAAAATCCTTGTTTTAGCCACCCTTGATTTGAAACTATTCTTGGATACTATAACAGACCTTCAGACTATCCTGCTTCCCAAATCACCAATGCCATCCAAAGCCTCACAATATGCTTTGAGGTTGGAATCTCAAGATTTCAGGGGTTTTCATTCAATATCCAATCATAATCTTGTAATTGATACCTGATTCCTAACTCAAGCTTCACTATAGCAAGTCTCTCCACCATTTACCCCAATGGTAGTAGCCACTGAGTTTAAAATACAGAAGAACTGAGCTGATAAAAAGAGTTTTAGCCTAACAGAACCCACCCCTTTATGATAAAAGATTTGTATAGGAAAACAAAGTTTTCTCACAATCCTCACTCACCAGGTTCCACATCACAGACTCACTGACACCCAGTAGAAGTTACTAATTCTAATCTACTTTTTTTTTTTTGGAGGGAATTCGAATTTACTTCTTGATCTTACTAGAAATCCTGCAACAGGAATTTTAAATGCTGATTGGAACAAGAAATTAGTTTTTAAGTATGCCTTCCTTATTCCACATATTTGTTGAACTTTAAGCAGCAGCATTGTTTAGTTACAGTTTTGCTTCAGCTTTAATGCTTTGCGACCAGGGTATAAGTGGACTGCTATCTATGTGAACAATCATTTATTAAACCACACAGAAGAAATTAGAGAAAACAGCACACCACTCAGAACAGTTTCAGCAGGAGCAAAAAATCAAAGATCATTCAAGATTCAACCTTTGAACTTTGCATTTTCCACATCACCAGATTCCCTTATAGGCGCGTCCTGGAAAAAAAAAAGGTCTTTAGTTTGAAAGGTAACTTAAATCGATAAGATCATAAGAAAAATCCAGTGAAGAAGTTATAACAAACATGTCATGATCTTCCTCACATAATCATAGGAAGTAAGGTCAGGCTTGTAATCAGACTCATCTGCACCAGAATTTGCACCATTATAAAATCCCCAGTTTGTTCCACCATGTGCCATCTGGAGAATAAATGCAATGTATTAATCCTACGCATATAGTGTATACGTACAAAAATACATGTAATTAAAATACTAGTTTAACACAAGTTTCATACAGTATCAAGGCTCAAAGTGTTACAAAGTTTCCCAAGTAAAAATTAAAACTTTGAAGTTTAAAATAATAACACATGAATTGTATCGGGTTGTCTGAAAAATCTAATCAACTTGTATGAATCGACCAATTCTAACAACTATGCTCCTACCAGCATCACTTAACTGGTCACTTGCAACAGAAAAAGTTTAAATTTTGAATACTTACGTAGAGCACAGCAGAACCATTCCTGGACAAAATTTTTGCAAGAGCAGCTGCTGTAAAACCTGCATCTGTCTTTGCAATCACTTCTCCCCAGTGTGTAAGCCAACCAGTATAGAACTCTCTGAAGAAACAAATACTATTAGCATTGTTGATCTGCCCCAAGAACACAAATGTATTAACAAAATCAAATCATATACTGACGCAGAAAGTGGTGGTGATTTGCCACGGGCATTAAACTCCTTTTGCAACTTAAATATAGGCCACGGATCATCACCAGTCGTAAAGTCAACAGCTACAAAAAAAGATTCAATCAACAACTGAGAGTCGAGTAACCAAACATGTTATGAAACCATTTCATTTTCATTAACTATAGATTGCTCCAAGGCGATTTTGTTTTGCTAATCTTATGAGTTCTTTGTTGCCTTGGTTAGAAGGTTAACTAGATATATTTGGCATAATATAAAAGCCAAATACAAAATTGAATATTCTTCAACATACACTGGCATGTAAGTAATAAAAACCACCCTCGCAAACTAGATACTTGTTAGAATATAGGAAATATTCTAGATTTAATTGTAATCCAATCAAATTCAATTAATTAGAAAAGATTTTATTTTATCTTATTTTATTTTATTAGGTTATAATCTCATAATTTATGGGATAGATTTATGATTTGGTAGGATTTGATTAGTATGAGATTAGGCAGTTTAATCTCTTTCTCCACCCAATATATAGGTGTGTGAGTCTTGTAATGTAAATGAATTCAATTAAGTTAATACAATGTAGTTCTTTTGGGCATCTCTCCTTCTTTCCTCTCCTTTTTCTTTTTTTTAATCTTTTTTGCTTTTCCCTACAAATTCTGTTTTTGTACTAGGTATCAAAGCCACCATCACCTGCGCCCATCACCATCGTCGCACAATTACGACCTTCTGGACAACGTCACCATCGGCCAACCTCTCTTTCGCCAACGTCACCATCGGCCAGCCACTCCCGGCCTTTCTCCATATTACTGCTATTGGAAGTTCGGAAGTATCATTCAAGTCCAAGTCCAAGTCCAAGTCCCAGTCAGTCACTTCATCAACCTTTTGTGCCTCAACTTGTGGGGGAGTGTTGGAATATAGGAAATATTCTAGATTTGATTGTAATCCAATCAAATTCAATTAATTAGAAAATATTTTATTTTTTCTTATTTTATTTGATTAATTTATAAATCCCATAATTTATGGGATAGATTTATGATTTGATAGGATTTGATTAGGATAATATTAGGAAGTTTTCTCTCTTTCTCCACCCTATATATAGGTGTGTGAATCTTGTAACTTAAATTAATTCAATTAAGTTAATACAATGTAGTCGTTTTGGGCATTTCTCCTCTCCTCCTCTCATTTTCTTTCTTTTTGCCTTTTCCCTACAAATTCTGTTTTTCTAGTATATTTGATACGACATGGTCTTACAACTAAAGTTTGCCTTGATTAAAATCTCTACAAAGTACCACAAAGCATAATTGAACCGAAGACCTGACCTTAGTTTTGCACAAGCAACTCTTTTAAGTGAAGTGGATATTTGTTTACCCTTTACCCTTTCTTTAAAGAAATCATTCACCATTCACATCCATCAATATTAACTCCAGAATACATGTGATCTCGCGAAATATATCTTTAGATGTCAAGAAATTACGTACCCTCTATTACATTGAGTGCACAAATGCACCCAGTCTTTTTCTCCTCTCATGCTAGGCTTGCTAGCTCTCCCTGTTGACCAAAGCTAGTCACTCATGAATGGATACACGTGAGGTATGAAAACAGGTAGAATCATTTTACAGGGTCTTCCAATCCAAATGAAGTTGATGGCCCCAGTCAAACATTTCTTTTCTCCTTTCAGAGTATGAAAATGACTTTCAACGTCTTCACATATTACATACACAAGGCAAACCAAACCTATCTCAAACATATCCATTATTCCAATGATACTTAAATCTTCTTGCTTTGCTTGCAATTTCCGTAAAACTAACCAAAATGTTCAACTGGATAGGATTTTAGACCGTTGATCAAAATATCAGTGAGAGAGAGAGAGAGAGAGAGAGAGAGAGAGATAGATAGATAGAGAGAGAGAGAGAGAGAGAGAGAGAAGGATTTTTACTGTATTGAATCCTAAACTTCAACACAAAGCTAGCTTGATCTTCTCCAGACTTCCATTGGCTTACTACATCCCTTGCCCATTTTTCCCATGTCCCTAGAAAACTTGAATGGTTTTGATATTGAAACACTCCAATCTATACACCCTCGCAAATATATGTGCTATGTAGAGGGAGTTTTCATAGCTTACCGATGCCAAGTCAATAGTTACACTGCACAAAATAACTATAGGAGGGGCATGCAATGCAAGATGGTTACAAAAACATGGATTCCGCAAAGGTTAATCCAGGCAACAAGAAATAACGCTGCATTAGTCAGAACTTACCAACTCCATCATAATTAGTCAAGGTAAATAAAGCAATGCAGCAAGAAACAACCAGATTGTCATCATATAAGATGTCTAGGTAACTGATAGATAAACAAGCAGCTGTTACAGAATTGCATAAAGACTAGTTTGTATATCCAGTGTCTAAGCACATAACAGACACTCTCAATTGCAAGAATTCTGCTATCAAAGGAAAGTTCATAGCCAACTTTACCTGAGAAGACAGTATCTCCACGAATTGTTCCTTTCTCAAGAGTTTCTCTTGTACCTCCATCTGTAGTATACCTACAATGAGGATAACAATGGACAATGTCAACCTATGCAATTTAAGTACCTTTCCCATAAACATCCATGGACCACAAAACCATGCCCCGGGCAAAAAAAAAAACCAGAAATGTACACCTAATCAAATGTGAAGACAATATGAAAATAGCATTTACAGAACTCTACTTTAAACTGGAACAAGCATCTCCCCCTCCCCCCCCCCCAAACAACAACAACAACAACACACACACACACACACACACACACACACACACACACAAATCCTTTAAAGTGACAGGAAGTATGCGGGAACTAGAAGATTCAGATGTTGGGAGATATAAAATAAAATAAAAAATCAAAATTTGGTGCCAGATGATGAAACAAGAGGAATTCATTGGCAGCCATGGCAAGATCTCTCGTCTTCTGTTTTCGATGAACAATGGCAAGTGAACCCTGTGTCTGAGGTAGCAAATAGACAATTGATATAAACTGACATGAACCCAACAAAAAATTCATAATAACACAAACATTGAATAAAGAAAGGAATCAGCCTATGGGCAGATCAAATGAATTTTGCAACTAGATCAAGTACACATCTACTGCTAATGTCATGATTTATAAAATTTACATGTAGAAGGGCTAAGGGGTGGTAGTTTAGTTATTTTCCAAAGAAAAATGAGCTTAGAAAATGTCTCAGCTGTAAGTGTCAATGCAACTTTCATAACTCAAAAATACCTTGAAGTAAATAGTCCCAAAATGAACATAACAATGAAAACGAGTTTTCGTCCATTTCTTATGCCTGAATTTGTTCCATGCAACAACTATACAATGGTACAATTATGCTGTGCGGAACAAGAAAACAAGGGTCAAGAGCGACAAAGCCACTCACAAAATAATATCATCTCCAAGGTGTCCTCGGGCTAATTTGACCAGATAATGAAGATAAGCTTTGTCTTCTCCATATGAGCCATACTCATTCTCAATCTGTCATAATGAAATCTACTAATATGAACATTACTAAAGTCAAACCTGAAGTTATAAAAGGAATAGAAAATACAGTGTTCAGCATGAAATCCAGGGGTGTAACAAGACAGAAATGACCAACCATAAGAGTGAAACACTAACTTATCAAACATAGAGTTGAATCAAAAAAACCTCCTCTTAAGTGAAAATTTGCTAGCACTGGAACATGGGGATGTAAAACTCATAACAGTATCATGTGGGAACCTTACAAAACATACAAAAAGAGCAACATGCCTCAACGATGATATAAAGCTTTACAAGGACCTTCTTCATAACCTTTTAACACTTTTGAGAACAAGTACACAATACACATCCAATAAAATTAGTGCAATACACATCCAATAAAATTAGTGGCAACAAGTTTACATTTACAACACAAAATCTTCTGAGATTTTTTGCCAGAAACATTTGATTTTCATTTTCAGGAAAACAAGGATGTTAAGTTCCTTAAGAAGGAAGCATCTGACTGTAGATGTAGCACTTCTCGTCTTAAATTCCCACCCCTTTAAGCATTCCTTCTCATGGCTGTAGAAAAATACAAGATGCACTCATTATCTCTTCTCTACTCGTGTTACAAGATGAGAATGGGTTCTAGCCATCTGTCAATGATCAGAAGGTGCCTTGATAAATAGGATTCCTTATTAAGGGACCGAAATGATAATGTTCTTATGGTAGTAGTCTCGAAATTTTTCTGTTGAAGGACCAGCATCTTCATTCTCCTAAAAGGTTCAATGGGAAATCAGTACTACACACCAAAACCTATTGATACCAGCGTGAAATTTTATAGGAAGGCACCACTATTGTATACAAATCAACTAGAATTTCCTAAAAGGAGAAATGTTATTTCGACGTCACCAGTATGAAACTAGTCTCTCTTCTTCTTCTTTTTTGCTCTTATACAAGGCTTAGACTAGCATATCTTTATACGAGACTTCCACCGATAGAAAGTCATTCATCAAGCATGATATTCTAAATACACCAGACTCTAAAAATGTGCCAATCCACCCTAGGAAAGATAGATGATTCTAAAACCCCACAATAATTGGTGTGTGAGTTCTTTATCTGATGTGGATAATGTATGAGGGATGGTACAACACGTAAGTTGGTTAGTGCCAAGTGGAGCAACAAGTGATGGTAGGCGATGGAAAAGTGAGGGTTTAATAAGATAATAAGAATATATATATATATATGTGTAGATAACCAACGATGGGACTTGGAGAGTGCGTGGCTCGAGTGAGAACCAAAGTAGTCCCAAATAAGAGAGAGAGAAAGCAGTAAAGGGTCCGGTTCTTGGGTGGAGACTGGTGTACAGAAGGGAGCTTTTTATGAGGCTAAAAAGGGGAGGTAAGGGAAGGTTGAGTAATGACTGAGGGTTGTTCTTTGGGGATTTTGGAGAAGACGATGAATGCCTTAAGTGCTTGGAGTTGAAGCTTAAAACTAGGTTAAAGCTTAAGTTCTTGGTTGAACCAGGTTGTTGGATGTATTGAATGAGGTTGGTATTTATACAGAGTTTGCGAGGTTCTTGGTACAGCTGGAAGTAGCTGAGTTGGCGTCTTCGGAGTGGCTCGTCTGTTTGAGGTAGATGGGGACTTAAATGCGTATGTTTAAGGTAGTTGGGGTCATTAAATGGGGATGTGGACAAGGCAGTGTAGTGAGAAGGCGAGACGAGGTATTGTCGTTTAATGGTGATCCAATAACATTGGTTGATCAAAGGGAGACAAAGGGGGATGAATACTATTGGTGCAGGGGTTCAAACGAGGGGGAAATATCAAGGCTTTTCTATTGGTTTGGCCAGATGCATTGTCACTTGTAGCGACGATTCAGTATTGTGTAGCGAAGGTTTCTACTGGTGCAGAAGGTTAAGCATTGGGGTTATTCGAGGTCATGCTACTGGGCTTGCAGAATACTCAGCGAGGTTAAGCATTGGGGTTATTCGAGTTCACGTTATTGGTTTGCAGAATACTCAGCGAGGTCGAAGCGACTAGGAAGGGTGAGAGTCAAGGGTTCCAGCTGGTCTTTGTGGCCATGGATCTCTCTAATTGGTTGTGAGGCTGGATGGGCAGGGCACGTGATCGATGGTCAAGTGTCTCTCTTTCTCTTTGGGACCAACCCTAGCTTTGCCCGTCAGGCGTTCAGTAGGGATGTGCCCCTGGTCCTAGCCACCGAGCCATGAGCTCTCAAATTCCCAGTGGACATGACCACCCTTAGCACTGCTTCATGACCAAGGGTGGAGAATCCACATGTAAGTGTGTGCTTATGTGTAGTACAGTGTTTGTGGGGAGTATCAAGGAGAGATCTTTGTGGCGCATGAGAATTGCAAGCGACGCGTTTGATAGCGAGTTGTCATTCCAAGCGATGGCAAGCCTTGATTAGTGGTTGATGGATTGATCGGGTTTAAGTTGGAGATAATATCCACGTGCCAAATGGGTGGTGGTGGAGCGAGTGGAGAGGACAGTAGGTGAAATGGGGCCGCTTTGCTCTACTTTGGGGTGGGCTTATTCGCATTGGGCCTTGGGGTGATTACTCTGAGGTGAGGTGGGCTTCGATGTGAGTATTCTAGTTAGAATGAGCTCCGTAGTGGACATGCTTTACTCTGAAGTGGGCCTCAGGATGAGATACTGGATTTGGTATGCAGTGAACTAGTGGTTATAAGTTAGGCCCATTAGTTGGCGATGATATTGGATATACGTGAAGTAGCGTGTGTCAGTCAAACTATGTGAGCTGTCAACCATTACCTACATTAGCCCCCTTGTCCGTATTCTGGGTGTGAAGCGGCTAGGATACGGGCATGATTCTCATGTATTTTTCTGAGGTAGCCCCTCTGATGACGGATGGCTATCTCTTGTAGGCTATACTAGCTTCTGGTGACATTGCTGATGATTGATGGACATCTTAACTTTTGCAGCTAATATTGATGGCTTTGCTGATGGCTAATATACCTCTCATCTTTTGCAACTGGTATTGGTGACTTTCTGGTGAGTTTTTTGATGGCGAATCTGGTTGGTAGATTGGTCCAGTGGATATTAGTGTTACTCAGTGTCCATTATGTATTGTTATGGGATAGCTGCTATAAAGAGGGAACTTTGGAGAGGTCATACATCCAATTCTTCGATACACACTCTCTCTTACTCTGTCGGTGAAAGTGTGAGACATGCTTCAGGTTCCACTTTGTGTTGCAGAGAGTTCCTTATCTGAATTATTACCATGTGAGGCCAGAGTGTTTTTGCGATGGCGTGGGGTCAAAACTTCTTGGGACCTCTGTCATGCCTTGTACCAAGTTTCTACGTGGAGTGGGGCTTCAAGTTTTGTTTAGCTCATTTCCAGGGATCTTTTCTATCCGTGCAAAAATGAGGAGAGATCTTTTCTAGCAGTGCACATGCCTTATTAGACAGTTCTAGCAGTGCACATGCCTTATTAGACAGTGCATGCTCTATTCGGGTGCTATGCTTCTTTATGGTGCTTAGTATGAGTGACCACTTTTTACTTCTCTCTCCGTATTTTAGGGATGAAGATTGCGACCTTGGGACGAGTTGATGATAATTGTTGTTTCTGTCTTTTTGCGTTGCGAGCCCTCCTTTTGTGAAAGTACTGGGCTACTGCAGCCTGGGATTTTTGTTTTCATGAGACCTTGGCCGGATGTAAAGTGGTTGTACAAGTTCTCGTTGTAAGATCTTGAATTGAACATCGTCTACAATAACACGGTGGCTCCAACTTTGTTCCTCGTTCCGAATCTGATCCAAGTAAAATCATGTGTGTACCCATTTACTGTATGTATTGGGTCTGTACGAAACACACATATTTATCCTTGTTATGCATTGGTGTATGTATTGGGTCTGTAATTTAGATGTATCGTAATGAGAATCGGACTTTTCTTTCTTCTTCTTGCACTTGTTATTGGTGGTTTTGTATTTGCTCTCATGTGTTTGTTTTTATAGTTCTCCTCTTTGTGGAGAGGGTTTTTTTTTTTATCATTCTCCCTCTCTTTTTTATTTTGAGGAGGTATTGGAACAGTGGTCGGAGTTTGCATTCTACAGCCTTGGTGAGGCGGAGCGGTGGGGAGCATGGTGAGGCGAAGAGGTGGGAGCATAATGCTCAGCCTAGTTTTGAGGAGAGTGCGATACTCGGGCTACCCGTGTTGGGGAGTGTGCCTCTCAGATCGCTGGGGAGTGTGCCCCCTTGAATGATGTATGAGGGATGGTATAACACGTAAGCTGGTTAGTGCTAAGTGGAGCAACAAGTGATGCTAGGCGATGGAAAAGTGAGGGTTTAATAAGATAATAATAATAATATATATATATATATATATGTAGATAGCCAACGATGGGACTTGGAGAGTGCGTGACTCGAGTGAGAACCAAAGTAGCCCCAAATAAGAGCGCGAGAAAGCAGTAAAGGGTCCGGTTCTTGGGTGGAGACTGGTGTACGGAATGAGCATTTTATGACGCTAAAAAGGGGAGGTAAGAGAAGGTTGAGTAATGACTGAGGGTTGTTCTTTGGGGATTTTGGAGAAGACGATGAATGCCTTTAGTGCTTGGAGTTGAAGCTTAAGACTGGGTTAAAGCTTAAGTTCTAGGTTCAACCAGGTTGTTGGATGTATTGAATGAGATTGGCATTTATACAGAGTTTGTGAGGTTCTTAGTACAGTTGGAAGTAACTGAGTTGGCGTCTTCGGAGTTCGTCTGTTTGAGGTAGATAGGGACTTAAATGCGTATGTTTGAGGTAGTTGGGGTCATTAAATGGGGATGTGGGCAAGGCAGTGTAGTGAGAAGGCGAGACGAGATATTGTCGTTTGATGGTGATCCAATGCCATTGGTTGGTCAAAGGGAGACAAAGGGGGATGAATACTATTGGTGCAGGGGTTTAAACGAGGGGGAAATATCAAGGCTTTTCTATTGGTTTGGCCAGATGCATTGTCGCTTGTAGCGACGATTCAGTATTGTGTAGCGATGGTTTCTACTGGTGCAGAAGGTTAAGCATTGGGGTTATTCGAGGCCATGCTACTGGGCTTGCAGAATACTCAGCGAGGTTAAGCATTGGGGTTATTCGAGGTCACGTTATTGGTTTGCAGAATACTCAGCGAGGTCGAAGCGACTAGGAAGGGTGAGAGTCAAGGGTTCCAGCTGGTCTTTGTGGCCATGAGTCTCTCTAATTGGTTGTGAGGCTGGAGGGGCAGGGCACGTGATCGATGGTCACGTGTCTCTCTCTCTTTGGGACCAATCCTAGCTTTGCCCGTGAGGCGTTCAGTAGGGAGGTGCCCCTAGTCCTAGCCACCGAGCCATGAGCTCTCGAATCCCAGTGGACATGACCACCCTTAGCACTGCTTCATGAACAAGGGTGGAGAATCCACATGTAAGTGTGTGCTTATGTGTAGTACAGTGTTTGTGGGGAGTATCGAGGAGAGATCTGTTGCGGCGCGTGAGAATTGCAAGCGACGCGTTTGATAGCGAGTAGTCATTCCAAGCGATGGCAAGCCTTGGTTAGTGGTTGATGGATTGACCGGGTTTAAGTTGGAGATAATATCCACGTGCCCAATGGGTGGTGGTCGAGCGAGTGGAGAGGACAATAGGTGAAATGGGGCCGCTTTGCTCTGCTGTGGGGTGGGCTTATTCGCATTGGGCCTTGGGATGATTACTCTGAGGTGACGTGGGCTTCGATGTGAGTATTCTGGTTAGAATGAGTGTCGTAGTGGACATGGTTTACTCTGAAGTGGGCCTTAGAATGAGATGCTGGATTTGGTATGCAGTGAACTAGTGGTTATCAATTAGGCCCATTAGTTGGCGATGATATTGGATATACGTGGAGTAGCGTGTGTCAGTCAAACTATGTGAGCTGTCAACCATTACCTACAATTGGTAAGCATTTTCCACATTGGAAAATATTACTTGTAGATCTCATCTTCTTTCTTATATTTCAAGTTTCAACTCTTGAATACCAATAAGAAATTCGAAGGAGAAAAACAACAAATTGACCAACCTGGACCATGATGATAGGGCCTCCATTCCCATACAGAAGAGATGCTATCTTTGGAAGTAGATTTCCCCACCATTTTTCAACCTGTAATGATTTTCATTATAAAGAATGTGAATTAACATTTACCCTATAATAGTAGAAGAACATAAAGCGACAAGCATTAACTGTCCAAGTGGAAACATGCTTCATTTCAACAGTCTGCAAGATACAAATTTCGCAAAACACCACAGGATAATGCAGCTCAGAAGGAAGGATGGACTAAATTTCTTTCATTCACAATGAAAATATGCAAAGGCACAGTGATAGCGAGTAGCTACCATTTTCAAGTAAGCATTTGAGGCAAACAATGTCTACAAGGAAGAACTCGCGTTGCTTCACTTCCTTTCTATAACTTCTGGATGCAAAATAGATGACATTATTCTAATCTTACGAAAATATTCACCTATGCGCTTGACCTTAGAAATCTCCATCACTCCTCCAAAAGTTAGGCTCTTGGGATAATGTGAGTGGTTTTTGACTTCTAAGGCCAAGTGTTTGTGTGTTCGTCCCCAAAGTAGTGAACTTTCAATCTGTTATTTTAAACACGCTCGTTCTGTTGAATTTTTTGGTCAATCTTTTCACCCTAGCTCTCGCAAAACCTAGTCACTTCATTTGGAAAAAAGAATTATAGTTAAAATTTAAACATAATATTGCATCATAGAAAAGTAGACTAACGTCTTATAAGCCATTTGAATGCCAAGACGATCTCCACATGGAAATACATGGATAGAAACCATACCAAGTCAAGGAAAGTAGGATCTGATGATCTTAGTCTTGGAGCTGGTTCGATCGCAAGTAACCAAGCAGGGAAACCCCCCAAATCCCACTCTGCAACAGATAACGGTTCACAAAGTCAGACTATCAAATTAAAAGCTGTAAGTGCTTCATATTTCAATAGATTTTTTTATCATTACTCATCGAATAGGTAAAAGCAGAGGCTGAAATGGCATGAGAGAGTATAGATACTCACACGAATATATTAAAAAAGTTTATATTTACATGATGGATCTTCTTTCATAATGTCCAAAGTAATTCACTCATTTACATGTGTAAGTAAAACAAGCACAGAAGTCCAAAAGTGGTCGAGGAAGACCACAAAGCCTATAGATATGACTGAACTGTAGGAATAGTGGTGAAAACAACCAATACAATAGCAACCAGAAAAGGTTTCACGCAAACAACCTATCTCCTTAGGATGATAAACTTCATTGGACAAAATAGAAGATGGTTTCAAGCACTTAAGCCACAAAACTAGATCAAGTAGGATAAAAACTAGGGCTGTAAAGTGTCTAAACTTAGCTTTGAAATGAGAGCAATCACTAAGTGCAAAAGGAAAAGTCACAGGTTAGAATATTACCAGAATACCCTCCTAATCTCCAGCCTATGTGGGAGTGTGGGACAGCCGTCACCCATACTAGGTATCCGTTTAAATTTCATGCTATAAAGTATTGATGGGGGATGTGGGAAAGAGGGGGAATGAAAGAGAGTTTATTTTTGTTTAACAAGGAACGGGATGAAGGCATAGTGCTAAGATTAGGCCCAATTTGCGAAGTATTTGAAAACTTCTGTGCTCACAACAGCTTCTTTGATGATTTCACTGGCAAACTAAAACTGCTTAAACTCAAATAACTGTAACTTATTTTTCTTGATTGTAGCAGATAACTAAGCAAGCTTTTTAATATTCATTTCTCACTTATACTGCACAATAGATCGATCCAACCCACTGCAAATAAGTACCATACTCTGACATATTTTGGCAAACAAAACTTAGGAAAGAACACTCAACCTTCAGCAATCCCAAGGAGGTAGGATCGAGAATTTATTGAGTTGGCTTGAAGATGCTCAACCAAAAAATAAAAATTCCAGAAAATACTACAGGAAATTTGCAGAACTGACAGGTTTTTTGCTAACCTCCACAGATGTAAGGCCCAGGCCGAAGCATAACCAGCAAATCTAGCTTCTGGCAGAGTTTTATAAATGCTACAATATCTGCAATACCCTCAAAGACCAACTGACTCTGCTTTGGTTCATGCAGATTCCAAGGAACATAAGTCTGAATGGTATTCAAACCCAACGCCTTTGCCCTCAGCAACCTATCTTCCCAGTACTGCATTCGTAATGGATAAATTCCAAATCACAACCAATACAAAGCAACAGGGATTTTATTTATTTCTTTTTATGAAATAGTCATTTGATTCAGCTGATTTCAATTTTTTGTATGTTCATCCTAGTAAATTTGTAGGAACTCATAAGATGTTAAACCAGAAGAATGCTACACATACTTTTTTGCACGATGAGCCAAAAAAAACTAAAAAAAAAATTGTGGTAAAATGAGGAAATCCTTGACAAATCCATTTAGTCCCTTATACTTTATTAATTCCTCTGAAAGCAATGTTTTCAAAATCGCTAGGCGGGCAGTGGAGGGGGCAGTGTTCTAAAAATCCTCCTAGGCCCCCGCCTAGGCCCTAGGCCGTGACCAGCTGCCTCGATTTTCACCTAATCCGTTGCAAAAATCCCACAGCAATTTGGGACGGGCATAGGTGCGCATACGCCCGCCTAGGAAGCATACGCCTAGGCCTAGGTGGGCCATTCACACCATAGTCGACAAACTTGGAGAGACAGAGAGAGAGAACTGCGACTAATGTCCTTCTGCGGCATCTAATGCCGCGTCTCAATCGAATCAACTTCTAAAGCGAAATTCAGATGTTGTTGGATGGGACTATGCGATAACTGTGGATCTTGGAAATTTGGATAAGTTAACAATGCAAGTTGTATACAGAAGAAGAGGGTGATGAGGAGTATGAGTTTGAGTCTGATGGAGAGCGAGTATTGGAGCGATACGGAGAATAAGAGTTTGAAACTTAGTTTGTTGGTAAGCATCAATTTAAATTACATTGTTTATAATGTGGATTTTTTTTATATTAGAATTGTCTCTATACTATTAATTTTGCTCTAAAATAGCCATTCCGCCTAGTAACGTGTGCTCTTTTATGTCTTGTTCAGACTTAATTGTTCTATTAATGCATGGCACGTGTCCATTTTACTATAGTCACAAATAGGCTAAGCAACCATTTACAAGATAAAACTTAAAAGTACTAAGTCAGAATGCAGCCATGGCCAACCATATTTGGAAATCCAAACTTCTGACACTACAGTTGTCCAATGAGAACAGATACCTCAGGAAGAACCCGGAAATAATGCAAGTCCCCACCGATAATCTGAAAAGGCTTTCCGTCTTTCAAGAACATGTCATCAGCAATCCCGAATTCCCGACCGTGAACCTATTTACAACCAAACAAAACACACAATTCACACCACACACACAGAACCACAAATTCACTACAATTTTGAAAAAGAACAATACAATTAATTGCAAGTGACATGACAACCAACTTTTAACCTAAGAAATAACACATGTATCAGCTACATGATCAGATCATACTCATATACTACCATGATATCACCGTTCACCAACCATCAGTTTCTGGTCAAAGTACCAGAAAGACTCTCAACTCAACTCGTAACCTGAAGGTACTTCTTGGTTTACCGAATTCCTAAGTTGGGTTTGATGTCATTTTCCTTTTATCACATTCTTGTAGAGAATCATATTGAAGATAAGATCAAGGGACGAAGAAGGAAAAGGTGGAATCAGATTATGATTTCAATGAGAGAAGATGATGGGATATGATATTTGAATTTATATCAATAATTTTCATTATCTGTGTTTCCATAATTGTTTCTTTCCTTTTATGTTATCCTCTCTCATGTATAAACTTGTATTGGGTTGGTTGTCACCAAGGAAAACTATTATCAATAGAATTGAGTTTTTCCACAATTCTCATCAGAGAAAAGAAAGGGGTACATGAACTGCTATAGATATGCTCTTTAATTCAACTTTACATTTGAAAATGAATGGAACCAATCAGAAATAGTAAAAATCAGATTAGAAACTAATTCTCGAGTTCTAAAATATTGAGAAAATTGGTGTTTAATCTCCGTTTCATTTTCCTCCGCATTCTCATCATACAAAAACAAAAGGTCACTACTTGTGCTGTATGCATACCTTGTCATCCAACTTAATGTGAAATTGAATCAAACAAATCGGAAATCGTAGAATACAGATTAGAAGCTAATTATGAAGTTCCAAAGTATGAGAAATTTCGTGTTCTTAATGTCATTAATCTTTTCCTCTACGTTCTCATCACACAAAGCCAAAAGATGATAAACAATCAAACAAATTAGAAATCCTAAAATTCAGACTAGAGATTAGACACTTATTATGGAGTTCCGAAGTATGAGAAAATTCGTGTTTAATGTCATTTTCCTTTTTCCTCCGCATTTTTATCAAACACACACAAAAGGTTACTTGTACAACTTTACTTTTAAACATAAAAATGAAAATTTTCAATACTTATTTTATTTCAACACTATGATAATGTACTACTTAAATGATAAAAGTAAGCAAAAACCTACTGAAAAGTGAAAACTTTAAGCAAAAAAATCTAGCGAAAAAAAAAAGGCGTTCTATGCAAGTAGTTTGAACAACATTATCTTTTGTACTACAATTTCAGTAGCTTAAGATTTCAACACACTTCGTTTGGATTGAGAGAATTGGAGAGAAAAGAAGAGAAAGGGGACCACTTTCTCTCCAGTTCTCTCGTTTGGTAATTTAAGTGGGGAGAGAAAAGAAGAAAATGGAGAGAAAGTGAGGAGAAAGTGGAGAGAAAAGAGCCCACTTTTGTTTCTCTCCAAATCGGAGAGATTCCAGAGAGAAAAGAAAAGAAACTTAATTAATAAAAGACCAATACGCCCCAATATATTATTATTTCATCTAACATATCTCTAATAGAGGATAAAAAAGTAAATTGGTTATAAGTACTTTCTTTTTCTTTTTTTCTCTAATGAAAATTAAACAAACGAGAGAAAATAATGTTTTTCTTCCTGTCTCTTCTCTCCTCTATTGCCAATCCAAACATGATAGAGAAAACTCTACTTTCTTTTCTCTTCTCTCCACTTCTCTCAATCCAAACGAAGTGCTAAAATTCAGTGCTTAATTTTCAGTTTTATCAAAGGGAGCAAGCAATACATGACTTAGAGCCGTTTGGGTTAGCTGAAACATTAAGTGCTGAAATTTTAAGTAATGAAACATTAAGATGTTAGGTGTTTGAGTTAGCTGAAATATTCATCACTTAAAAAAAATAAAAGTACTTGGCAAACAAACTGAAAAGAAGTGATTGTTTCTATTAAATGGCAAAAAATGAGATGTAAATATTATTAAACTCTTAGAGCATCCACAGTCACGGCATGTGTTTGGAGATGCTAACCACTGCCACGCATAACTCTTCTTTCCCTGTTTGGAGATGCTAACTAACAGCCTTCTTTTGTCTTTCCAATGGATAAGTTAGGGACCCTTGTTTTACTCTCAGAGCATGAAAAAATCTAGTAGGAATCAGAGTTTTTATAGAGATGGTGCAAAAAGTCAGATTTTTGGTTCATATTTTTGAGGTAAATTAGTATTTTAATGCTTAAAGAGTAGCTAAGTAACCCACTACAGTTAACCCACATCCTAACATCTGACAATGCCATGTCATCTTTTAACCCACACTAACTGATCCATTAGAATGAAATATTTAAACACTACTAAACTTCTGACACAAACATTTGACTTTAACACATCCCTTGCAGATGCTCTTATGTTTTAAGGCATTTTTGTTTTTTAATAACTTATAAGTGAAATTAAGTGATTGTTTGAAAATAAGTTACTTTTTTCAGCTTAATTCTTCAGCTGATTTTTAGCTTAATTTTTCTGCTAGTTTGTTTAATTGTTTAATCTTAAGCTAACCCAAACGAGGTGTGTTTGATAAAATTGAAAATTAAGTGCTGAATTTAAGTGCTGAAAATTTTAAGTGATTTGTATTAGCAAAACTAAAAACAGTGTTTCAAGAACTAAAATAAACTGCATTCAATGATTATTTTCAGCAGAAAATTTTTGCTTAACGTTTCCAGTGAATTTTTGGTTGCTTTTTCAATTAAGTGATACATTATCAAATGCACTGAAAAAAATTAAATGCTGAAAATTTTCATTTTCACCACTTAATTAATTGAGTTATCAAACCCACCCCATTTTACAAAATAATCACTTTTTTTTTTCCGAAATCCACAATTCATCACTTTAATTTCTGTTTATCAGCTAACCCAAACTAGCTCTTATCATAATCAGAAATTGTGTAGAATTCAGATGTAAAGAATTATGTGCCAGAGTGAGAAATTAAGCATTGTATATACATAAATACATGTATGTATATATATAGAGAGAGAGAGAGAGGGCTTACTTTGTAGGGGAGAGAAGAGCGAGAGGAGAGAGAAGGGAGAGGAGCGAAAGCTCCAAGTGCGACGAGAGAGAGTAGGAAGATGAAGATTGTGGTTCTGGACGTGGTGGTGGTTCGCTTTCTCGCCATTGTTGACCATTCAGTCGATGCTCTTCTCATTACAGTTCGTCGGAAAGTGGGACTCTCTCTCTCTCTCTCTCTCTCTCTCTCCTCCTTCGGGACTCTGATTCTCAGAGTTGTTCGGACATCGTTGGGGTTTTCCGGGGGGCCGTTTTGGGTCTGGTGATATTGAATTATACTCCCTCCGTCGTCCGCTATTAATTTATTTGATTCATTAAAGAGTCACTTTCCAATTTTATCCTTAGATGTGATGGGTATTTAACTTTTTGCTTATTTTGGGACCACAAATAAATGCTTCTTTGTCTTTATTATAAGGGTAGTTTTGGAAAGTAAATAAAAACTATATGCCAATTTAGAAAAGTGAACACTTATTATAGGACATCCAAAAAAAAAATTGTGAACACTTATTATGGGACGGATGGAGTAATAATTTACTACTCTCTCCGTCCCATTTTATGTGTCTCCCTTTCTATTTTGGTATGTCCCAAAATTGTTGTCCACTTTCCTAAATTAGTATATAAATTGGGAATTGTTATTTCCACTCCATCATTGAACTAATGCACTCCATGGTACCACTCTCAGAGCATGTGGTACCATGTATGTAATGCATGACATGCATGTACCACATGCTTTAAGAATGGTACCATGGAGTGCCTTAGTTCAATGATGGAGTGGAAATAGCATCACCCTATAAATTTTACTTAGTTTTCCAAATTGCCCTTCCTTACAACCAATACCAAAACAAAACAAAAAAGAAAGTGTAATGATTATGGATAATTGTGGAAAATAGGTGTAGATTTCTTTTGTCCCCTTAAATAGTTGGATTCTCAAAAAGAGACACATAAAATGGGACGGAGGTAGTACTAGTTTTTAGCTAACGGAACAGCTTTCTGTGAGTCTGTGACAGGTGACAATTGTTTATGGGTTTTGTTTGATTATTTTGCTCACCCCTGAGGCCCTGACCATTTGTTTGAAAAATCATTTTAGGTTTAAATACAGAGCACTACTCTACCTATCAGGGCCGGCCCTGAGATTTTGAGGGTCCTACTCGAACTTCTAAATGGGGGCCCTCTATATATTAGCATAAATATTACAAATATTACTTATTGATTACTTAAATAATAAATTTGGATTAGTATTTTTAAGAGTGGGCCCTGCCTAAAGGGGGGCCCTAAGCGGCCGCGTGTGCCGCTTACCCTCAGGGCCAGCCCTGCTACCTATATACTTTTTTACACATTTTTTCACACTCATTTTAAATATATGTTCCATGTGTTATGTATGTGGTGCACAGAAAAGTATGAAAAATCAAACAGCATATGGTACATGTATTTAAAGCATAATGTGTGGAAAAGTGCGTAAAAAAAATATATGGGTCTAACATTTTCCTTAAATACATTTTAAAGCTTTGTAGTTTGGTCTCTATGTCATTTTGGTCCCTAAATTTTCATTTGTGTCAAATTTGGTCCTCCAAGTTTGTTAAATGAGTCAAAAGGAGTCCGTCCTTCCAAATTTGTTAAATAACTAACGGAACTCAAGGGCAATTTCGTCCTTTCACTAGCACCCCTCAAATACTCATCTCGAGCCAAGAACTCTAGAATTGCTACGACCATGGAATGCAACATTCAAGGGCCCAAATACTCGGTTTTTTAGACCCAAAACCTGTGAAGATCCCACATCAGCCATGCATAGCCTAGTCGATAGGTAATAAATCCCCGAACACCCTTCCTTTGCAAACCGATTTTCAAAGGAGTTCTACCTAGTGGGTTCTTACAAATGGTATCAAAACTAGCTATGTAATATGAGAAGAAGCTTTGGATCCAACTCAAAAGCTGAAGATATTAGGTGGAGAAGCCAAACATATATATCTAGTCATAGCCAACCACATGCTTATTCCATGTGACACATTATCTTGTTGGATTTATGTTGTGTGTTTGGAGTTTTTAAACATGCTTGTTACTGATTTTAAAAACCTGTTTATTATAAGATTATTGGGCAGTCATGAATTAATATTCTATTTTAATAAAATGACTATTGATTAGTCTAGGTTTTTAATTGATGCACACTTAATTTCGTATCTTCTTTTGCTCTATAAGACTAAGAGCTCATTTACTTTTCCACAAACACAGAGAAAAACATTCTGCTCTTTCTTTTAGGTATTTTTTGAAAATTCTTTATCTGGTTTGGGAGCAATTCTGCGTGCCCAATATATCTTCTAATTCGAATACAGGTTTGGAAGACTTGATTGTTGAATCCTAGAGAACCTAGCGTCAGTGGCGGAGCCAAGAATAAAAGTTTGGGGGGGCCGTGTACAGCGGCTTAGAATTACATGGGGGTTCGGGGGCAGCGCCCCTGAGGCAAAAAATTTTTGGTCTATTCGTAAATCCGTCGTTGCATGTAAAATTTAATGATGGTAAAACGATTTGGGTTGAATTCAAAGGGTATGTTAGAAGGAAGAGAGCAATGATGCTAAAATGTATTTAACCCTTCTTATTTTTAGCCTTAACAATATTTTTTGGGGGTTATGTAATAATCATACTATTTTTTGGGGGGGCCAATCTAAATAAAATTTGAAAATTTCCAAAACTATACATATCAAAAATGTAATTTTGAAAAATATTGGGGAGGCCATGGCCCCCGCCTGCCCCCCCCCCCCCCCCCCCCCCCTAACGTCGTGTTAAGACCTTCAACATCGAGGCATTGACTTCGAGGGGGCTGAATTGTTCTTAAGAACAGTGCTACCATTGCACACATCAATCAATTTCATAGCACTATCCTTTTAATTTTCCAACATATCTAACACGCCCCCTCACGTGTAGCCGCTTCTTGGTTCTATCACGTGGGCCTTTTTGGGTCTTATTGTCGTGGTGCGTTTGTTGACTATGTCATCTTGCACAAAATCCATGTTCAGTCTACTAATGTTCTTTAAACTGATTTTTTATCAAATCAACAAAACCTTAATTCTCACAAAAACCATATTAGAGCATCCCAAACTTAGTGTGAACATGAACTTCTGAGCATGAAATTAAAACTTACCAAACACTAGAATTTATTGAACCGATATACTTACGAGAACCAGGTCTTTGGTTACCAAAACCACCTCTAAATGTATTCAACAAAACTGAGTATGTGCTTCATAATACGACTGAAACCTCACACACACAAATACCACCTAACCAACAACATTAAAGAGCATCGCAAATGGGTCATCAGATTACAAGGGACCCTTCCAGTGAGTCAACCTCGAAGGACAATCAAGCAATATAGATGTCACCTAAATATACCAGGGCCAAAAAAAAAAAAAAAGAGGAAGGGGGGAGGAAAGAGAACATATTACAATAGCGACAAGATAAACATTCAAGCAAAAGCATACGGATAAAATTAAATAGTTCCTTTGCAAATTCACAACACTGGCAACCCAAGAAAACCCAAATTATAGGACTCTCAGCTCACAATAAACAGAAAATATGAAAGTATAAATTTAGGGCCGGTTTAGTGACGTTGTAGTTTCAGTTTTCTGTTTTTTGTATTCAATTTTTTTAAAACAAAACCGAAAACTTGTTTGGTAATTTCCGTTTTCCATTATATATATATATATATAAACCAAAAAAAAAAAATTAAGAATGACAAAAAAAGTAGTTTTTAGTTTTCAATTTTCATTTCTATAGAAAGTAAACAAAAACTAGAATCCGTTTTCAAAATTCAGAAAACCGAAAAGTGAAAACGTTACCATACTGGCCCTCAACTCACAAGAGAAACTCAAGCACAAAACTCTCAACCACCCAGGAAACCGACACCACACCACCCACTTTAACACTAGTGTTGCTTGCACTCAGGAAGCCGCTCTCCCTGTTGACCTTTCACAGCCTGCGCTCTGCTACTCTTCTGCAGTTTACAGAACCACCAAAAATGTGATGTCAAATCACAACCACCCATTTGAAGTTTCTTCACAAATCATGGCTGGTTCATTTCACCTTTGCTCCAGATGACTGCAAGAATTACAACCAAATGACCCAAAAGAGGGAAAACAAGGGGTTAGCTTCTTCGAACTCTAGATAATCTACAAGAACACCCACCCACACACACACTTAAACGTACAGAGGTTAATTTTAAGTTATTGTTCGGACTCTTTACCTTCTTCGTGCTCTTGCTCTCCTCTTCGTCTTCGTCTTCGTCTTCGTCATCCTCTTCTTCTTCATCGTTATCCTCGTCTTCATCAGCATCCTCATCGTCCTCGTCATCTTCATCATCTAAATCTTCAAACTCATCTCCTTGAACAGCATCCCCGGTAAACCATGAGACAGCATGCGGTATAATTTTGTCCCGGATGGTTGAACTGCACATCAATGTCACATCATCAACCTTTTGGGTTTGAAATGACATCTTTCAAGCTTTCTGCCCTCCTTTTGCTCATAATCACAGTTTTAAAATACTTGCAAGACTTGTCTATATGAAAGACTACACTCACAAAGCATTTGCCAATCATACGCAAGCAAAATTAAGCAAACTAGACACCCTTTCATGGATGCCCAAACACATTCAACAGGCTAAGTAACAACTAGGAATAAATTCAAAAGAATAAAAACCAAAGAGATCAGTCACTCACCCAATGTCATAGTCTTGTTCCATCTGATTCTGAAGTTCTTCAGCCTGTTCATGCGTAGGGAGGAACATCAGATTCTAAATCTTTAATTTGATTTTTATTTTTTTTGGTATATGTGGAGTTGCTAAACTTACTGTATCTTCATCTATGACATCTTCATCCTCAGGAACCTCTGGAGGCTTGAAAAAGTTAAAGAAACTTTCACAATTCTCAGTCTTAGTGATAGGTTTGGCATTCTTCGACCCCTTTTTTGGCTTCTTCTTTAGGATCTTTTGTGTCAAGCATTTATTTGGATACCATTCAATCTCCGTGCTACAAAACACACAACCAAAGGTAAGCTATGTAGAAGATAACCATTAAGATCTACCCAAAGCCAAAAAGTAACAAATTACCCTATCGCTTTCTCCAAAATAGGTTCAATATCGTCAATCATATGATATGTTTTTGTCAGAACAGGATTCTTGAAATAAGGGTTTGTATCAAAGAAGAACTCAAGCTTAAAGCCCTTGGGATCATCAATCCTACACCACTTGATATCTTTGAGGTATTTGAGAGCTTCTTCATCACGTTCTGAGATCTAAAGACGTAGTAAAATAATAATCAGCTCACTAAAAAGACCAAAGGAAGGGAAGGGAAAGGAAAAGAAAAGAAAACTCAGGCTTTTCCTTTTTTTACCTCCTCAGTCAATACTTCATTGGTCTTCATTGCAGTGAGCCAAAAGCCGGGTACACCTTTCTCTACATCAAAAGAGTCAGTCCAGCATCAACTTCCAAGTTCCGACACATTTCCGTACTTTAATATCAGAAAGAAGAAGGGGAAGAGAAATAGTTCACCTGCTTTGGCACTGTCCTCTTGTGGGTCTACGGCAGCTTCACTAACTCCCTCAACCTCAACAACACCATTCACAATTTCGTACCTCTGCAATGTGACCAATAACTCATTGAGTCACTAAAAACTAAACAAAGAAATAACACTAATCCTATAAATTAACATTATGGTGTCCAAATAGTATTTTAGTTCTAGCAATAACAATATTGTAATCCATATGCAAATTGCAATGTCATTCAAAATCATAATACCTTTGTGTATAGTGGTTCATAAAGTTTCTGATATTTAGCTTCAAGTGCTGCTCTCTCCTCAAAAAACTTTGCCTCCAGTTCATTGTGATGGCTCTGAAAATTAAGAACACGTCAGATTGCAGCACATCACCAAACAAATATAATCACTTTTAAGCAACCCTGAGATATCAGAAGACCTTTACACAACATAGCCATCCATGTGCTGCTTAACAACTTAAACAAGAAAGCTAAAAATGAAACTTCCAATTTCCAAGTAGTAGGGGACTAAGAGGACTACTACAACAGCTTATGATGTTGGAATAGTCGCTTAATTTGAAGAAGAAGAAAAGGAATCTAAAATCAGCTTTGTCGCCCAAGCGAGCTTCTGCGCGAGCTCTGCGCGAGTTTTGTTTATAAAGTTTCTGGACTTTCACTCAACAGGGTGGCTTGTTGAACTATATTTTAATTAGTGGTTATTTCCTTCCATTATTAGTTGGTTTATTTTTGGGTCATGTTGACCATGTTTAATTTCTTATTTACTAGGAGATTATTGTTTTCCTTTTTTATATCTCAGTCTTGTGTATATATAGATTAGTAACCATCTAATAAAATCATGCCTTTGAATCATACGTTTTCTACATGGTATCAAAGCCTCCCCAAGGGGGATTTCCAGATCCACCATCATACACCACCTAAACACCATCCCACCACCAACAGACAGCCACCACCAGCCAATACACCACCAGCCGCAGCCCACCCAGACCACCCTGGCCTAGTCGCAGCCAGTGTTCTAAAAATCGGCCTAGGCGGCCGCCTAGGCGGCGCCTAGGCGCTAGGCGGTGCCCGGCCGCCGAGATTTTCCCTAGGCGTTTGAGAAAATCGGCCAGTGGATTAGTCGGCCTCTAGGCGGGGCCTAGGCGGTGCTAGGCGGGGCCTAGGCGGGCTAGGCGGTGCTAGGCGGGCTAGGGTGAGAATGCTACAGAGTCTATTTTGGGTCCGACTCTTTGGAAAAAAAACTCTAACATTAGTATATATATACACTTACGGTTTAAGTTAATTATGGAGAGATCCCTATTAGTTTTTTAAATATTAATAATCTTTACTTATTTCCAAAAAACACCACATAACCTTTATATATATATATATATCTATTATTTGAACCACAAATCTATAATTATTTTTACTTAACACCACATAACTCGTATATATATCTATTATATAATTAATTTTGTTTATAAAACAAATCCGCCTAGGCCCCGCCTAGGCGTCCGCCTAGGCCCCTAGGCGCTAGGCCCCCCTCCACCGCCCGACTAGCGCCTAGCGATTTTTAGAACATTGGTCGCAGCCCCTCCAGCCCTCCCCTAACCTAGCCGCAGCCCACAAGCCCCCCCCACTGACCTAACCGCAGCTCACCCAGCTCTCACTGGCCTCGCCGCAGCCCCCCAGCCCTCCCCTATGGCCTTGTAAACCTCCAACAGCCACCATTCTCTTCTATCTTCTGTTCTTCCTTCTCGCTGCATCCGTAGGTTCTCGTTTTGATTGGAGTATAATCATCTGCGTATTTTTTGGTCCTTCTATGGACCAATGATTACAGGTAGTTTTTGGGCATCCTTTATGGTGCTGTGATTTTTTCTTTGTGTGCTATCTCTCCGTTGGTACCAGTTCCTATTCTGCCTTCTGTGATTGTTGCGGGTATTCGTTGTGCGAGTATTCAAGATGTCGGATGATTCTGAAAAATCGACCGTGAATTCGCAGCACTTTAGGACTGAGAACATTGTTGTTGCTTATCCTGATAACCCGAACTTAAAGATTACTACTTCTCTCTTCAATGGCCAAAACTTTCTAGCTTGGTCCCAATCAGTGACATTGTTTCTTAAGGGCCGAGGAAAGATGGGGTACATCAACGGTAAGATCAACGCACCTAGCACCGAGGATGCCACTTATGATCAATGGGAGAGGGAAAACTCCATTGTCATGACTTGGCTTGTTCATTCGATGATACCAGAGATTGGTGAGGGATTCTTAGACATGGCGACTGCCCAGGACATTTGGGACACCATGGCTAGTACCTATTCTAGAAAGGGCAATTATGCCCAAATATTTGAGTTAAGGCGATTAATTGGTCGATCTGAACAAGGGGAGATGAGTGTTCTTCAATATTTCACGTCCCTATCTACTAATTGGAAGCGTCTCGATCATCTCTTGGACTACAAGCCAGTTTGTCCTACTGATTCCACTGCTTATAACAAACTGGTTGCTGAAGAAAGGGTTTTTAAATTTCTCGAGGGCCTTCGATCAGAGTATGATCCAGTTCGTAGTCGTGTTTTGGGTATGGATCCTTTGCCGTCCCTTCAGGAGGCCTTTGCTTACATACAGAACGAGGAAAGTCGTCGTTCTACCATGCTTCCACCTACATCTACAGAGAGATCCGCTCTAGTTTCTGCTCCTCATCGAGATGGGAACCATGGTCGTGACACTACGAGTGAGTCCGGTTCTTCTGACAAATCAAAGCAGTTTTGTGACTACTGTAACACCAAATATCACACGAGGGAGACATGCTACAAACTTCATGGTTATCCACAAGGAGGTCGAGGGGGTCGTTCGGGACAGTCTAGGGGTCGTGGTGGACGTGGAGGTAACGTTGGGGGCCGTGGTTCTCGTGCCCATCATACAGAGGTTGTTGATTCCTCCGTTGTTGCTGATATACCTCCTACTTCATCCACTACATTATCTGCCTCAGATTTGGAGACTCTCCGTCCCTTGATGTCTAGACTGGATACACCTACTACTGCCTCATCATCTTTTGCTCATTCAGGTAACTTAGCCTCTTCTGTGAGTGCATTCCATTCTCAATCTAGTCACCCTTGGATTATTGATTCCGGGGCATCTGATCATATGACTGGTTCCTCTTCTGTGTTTTCCGATTATAAACCAAATTCAGGACAAGAGAAGGTCAAGATTGCTGATGGAACCGTTTCTTCGGTTTCCGGCAAAGGTTTAGTCCGTGTCTCTCCCTCATTATCTTTATCTTCTGTTTTACATATTCCTAGTTTTGCCAATAACCTCTTATCTATCGGTTGTATTACTCGTGATAAAAATTGTAGCGTCACATTTTTCCCTTCTCATTGTGTATTTCAGGATCTTATCACGAGGAGGACGATTGGCAGTGGTAGAGAGGAGAATGTCTTTATCTTTTGAAACCGCAGGAACCACCACATCTAGCACATCATACTACTTTTGCCGGCTCTACATCTGGTGATATCATGCTTTGGCACAGACGTCTTGGACATCCTGCCTTTAGTTTACTTCAGTTTTTATTTCCATCATTATTGTCAAATAAAAATGTATCCACCTTTAGGTGTGAGGATTGTGAACTTGGCAAGCACCACCGTGCTTCTTTTTATCCCAGTAATAATAAAAGTACTGTTCCTTTTGCTCTTATTCATTCTGATGTTTGGGGTGCTTCTAAAACTGTTACTCTTAAAGGTCATAGGTGGTTTGTCAAATTCATTGATGATTTTTCTCGTGCTTCTTAGGTATACATGATGATAGAGAAGAGTGAAGTTCACTCAATCTTTAAAAATTTTCATAAAATGATTTGTACTCAATTTGATGCTCGTGTAAAAATTATTCGGTCAGATAATGGGGGAGAGTATTTTAAATCTGGTCTTGAAGAATATTTCTTGGATCATGGAATAATTCATCAATCATCTTGTACCAACACCCCTTAACAGAATAGGGTTGCTGAGCGTAAGAATAGGCATCTCTTAAACACTGCTAGGTCTATGTTATTCTCTGCTCAGGCTCCAAAGTTTTTTTGGGGAGAAGCAGTCTTAACAGCTGCTAATCTCATCAATCGGTTGCCTACTCAAGTCCTCAACAAAAAGTCTCCAATTGAAGTACTCTCCAGTCCTCCTTCCTTGTTTTCTATCCCTCTTAAAGTCTTTGGTTGTGTGTGTTTTGTTCATAACCATGCCCCAACACGAGGGAAACTTGATCCTCGTGCTATTAAATGTGTTTTTGTTGGTTATTCACCTACACAGAAAGGCTATAAGTGTTACCATCATCCTACCCGGAGGTGGTATGTCTCCATGGATGTCACCTTTTTCGAGGAACAATCTTATTTCACTCCGCAGACACCTCTTCAGGGGGAGACAAGGAACATAGAAGAGTTGCCTGATAGTGTTGAGGTTGTTACTGCTCCTAGTGATAGACTTGATGTTCCTGTGCCGATGCCTAACGTTACTGTGTCTAATTCATTTGAGATATTGGGGACTATTGAAAATGAGGATGAAATTGATAGAGAGGCAGATGAGGAACCCACCAGGAAAAGAGGAGGAAACCCAGAAAAAGGGGATGTAGTATATCAGCGAAGAACTTGGAGGATGAAAGATAAGACCATTGCTCCAGATCCATCACTTCCAACTCCTTCTCCTGATGAGAACCTAGGTAACTCTGATTCTACTCCTGTTATTAACTCTCCTATCATTGATTCCACTCCTGTCATTGATGATCTAGATATTCCAATTGCTGCACGTAAGGGTGTTAGGTCATGTACTCAACATCCCATATCTAACTTTGTCTCTTATAGCCGCCTCTCTCCTTCCCATAAAACTTTTGTGTCCAATCTTGCTTCTGTGTCTGTACCTAACCATGTACAGGATGCACTCACTGATCCCAAATGGAAACATGCTATGATTGAGGAGATGAAAGCACTCCACAAGAATAGTACCTAGGAATTGGTTAACTTACTTAGAGGGCACAAGACAGTGGGGTGTAAGTGGGTGTTTGCAGTCAAACATAAAGCAGAGGGGTCTATTGAAAGGTACAAAGCACGGTTAGTTGCAAAAGGTTTTACTCAAACCAATGGGGTAGATTATGAGGAAACATTTGCCCCAGTTGCTAAGATGAATACTGTGAGAATCCTGTTATCTCTTGCTGCAAATTTGAATTGGCCCCTACATCAATTTGATGTGAAAAATGCATTTCTACATGGAGATCTGGCAGAAGAAGTATATATGGATATTCCTCCAGGTTTTGAAGACTCTAAAACCAAAGGGAAAGTTTGCAGGCTTAAAAAGTCTCTGTATGGGCTTAAACAGTCTCCAAGAGCATGGTTTGAGAGATTTACTCAAGCTATGTTGAAATATGGCTTTAAACAAAGCCAAGGTGATCATACACTGTTCAGTAGACATTCCCCACAAGGGAAAGTCACCGTTCTCATAGTGTATGTGGATGATATTGTCTTGACAGGAGACGATGTGGAAGATATGCAGGAGTTGAAGAAATACTTGGCCAACGAATTTGAAATAAAAGACTTGGGAAATCTCAAGTACTTTATGGGAATTAAGGTGGCTCGAAGCAAACAAGGAATCTTTATCTCCCAGAGAAAATATGTTTTCGATCTTCTCCAGGAAACTGGCATGCTGGGGAGTAAGGCATGTGATACTCCTATGGAAGTTAATCAGAAGCTAGGAGATGACACTGATGGAGCAGTGGTTGACAGAGGGAGATACCAGAGATTGGTGGGCAAACTTATTTACTTGTCACATACCCGTCCGGACATCGCTTTTGCTGTAAGTGTTGTTAGTCAATTCATGCATGCTCCACGTGAATCTCACTACAGTGTTGTTCTTCGTATTCTTAGATACTTGAAGTCAGCACCCGGAAAAGGATTGTTTTTCGGTGTACATGATCATCTTCAGGTGGAAGGTTATACAGATGCAGACTGGGCAGGCTCAGTCACGGATAGGAGGTCTACCTCAGGATATTGCACCTTTGTTGGAGGAAATCTTGTTACCTGACGTAGCAAGAAACAGGCCGTTGTATCTAGATCGAGTGCTGAAGCGGAATTCCGAGCTATGTCTCAAGGAATTTGCGAACTATTGTGGATAAAAATTCTTTTGAGAGATCTTAGACCTGAGACTACAGATTCAATGAGGTTGTACTGTGATAATAAAGCAGCAATCAATATTGCCCATAATCCAGTACAACATGATCGAACTAAGCATGTTGAAATTGACAGACACTTCATCAAGGAAAAGTTGAGCAGTGGAGTGATATGTATCCCATTTGTGAAGTCTAGTAAACAACTGGCAGATGTCCTCACCAAAGGTCTTGGAAGCAGGAATCATCATTACTATCTTAGCAAGCTGGACATGAGAGATATCTTCGCACCAGCTTGAGGGGGAGTGTTGAAATATATTTTAATTAGTGGTTTATTTCCTTCCATTATTAGTTGGTTTATTTTTGGGTCATGTTGACCATATTTAATTTCTTATTTATTAGGAAATTATTGTTTTCCTTTTTTATATCTCAGTCTTGTGTATATATAGATTAGTAACCATCTAATAAAATCATGCCTTTGAATCATACGTTTTCTACATGGCTCACTCGGGCAACCACGGGATTTTCAGGCAGCGAGTTTTGGGAAGTTGTATGCGAATTTGGATTCCTAATTGGATTTCGGCAAGTCTACTATTTAAACCTAAAACTAGGATACTGGAAACACTTTATTTTCCCTTCTCCTTTGCACTGGAAGGCATTGTAAGCTCTCTAGATTTGTTTTCACCATCATCAATAAGAATAAATCTAGTTGCTCCGGGGTGTGGACGTACGCATAATTGGCTGAACCACACATAAATCTTTGTGTTCCTTATGTGATTGGTTTTCTTTGTTCCTTGGTTCTTTCTTTTCTCGTTTGGATTATTGTCTTTGTGGGTGCTTCTGCACAACATATGATGCTTACAACATAAAGGCTTAGATGCATGCGTTGGGTTAAGGGTCAAGATGAGCGGCACGAAAATATGCCCTGAGAGTTTTTTAAGGTTTACCTAGTTTCATTTTCTCAGATAATTCCAATTTCGTGAAGAAAAAAACTAAAACAATAAAAATAATATAAAAATGAAGGGAAGGTTCTCTTCTGAAATGCTTCAATCATTGGTAGTTTGATGAAACAATACAAATCCATTCCTACGTCTCAAGCTCCATAATTTAATTTGAAATAACTAGACTGCAGAAACTCTCCAAAAATCTACATAAATTCCCAAAGGAAGTTGTACAAATTGTGAGAGAAAGGTCTTTGAAACCCAAAGTTTTCCTTCACTCGGGCAAGCTGACAGTGTGGTGCTTAAAATTTGAGGGTGCGGCTGCATATTTCCATCAATTCTTATGTTTGTCTATCCGAAAAGATGATAGAGCATGAACACTTCACTCAAATATCAAATATCATATCTAAAAAGCATATTGATGGGTGTGCTTAAACTTTGAGGAGGCCATGCTTAGAACCTTTTAAATTCAACTTCAGATAGAAGGCCCTTGCAGTGGTCCAAGAAAATTTTGAGAAAAAAATGATTGCAAGACACATATGCCTCTCCCTAAGACAACTCAGTATCAAAAGAGTTCAAAGTTTCAAAACATCACGAATTTCAAACATGATCAGATGCAATGAGGTGAGAACAAATCAGATAAACTCAGAAAGGAGAAAAGATTAGAATATTGTAGATTTCACATTTTTTGTGATTGCATCCAGAATTTAGGACTACAATCTTTGCAAAACTGTTTTCCAATGCATCAACAATACCGAAGTGTTAGCATACGATCTTTAACGACTAAAAGGAAATTGAATGGAACCTGATGTCATCTAAATAAGTTCCCTTCAAACTCAGCAAATGATACAATTGCATCCTTATAAATCTTAACCACAAGCTCTCGTGGAAGTTGGTCAGCATATTCATGGTTGCAATCAGTTCATAGAGCACTCTAATGCTTAACAAGCATGTCATATAACTTTATTTTCACCAGATAATCTTCAACACAGTGCTTAAGAAAATCAAATACCAAATAGAATCATGGCAATAAAAATGCACATATCTAATCATTCTATATAAGTAATCATCACTGCACAATCACAAACAGAATTAAAGCATAAAACTACACACATAATTAAAACAAAATACAGAATCATTTTTCAAATAATTAATTAAGATTTCATGTCTAATCAGACCTGAAGCTCTCTCAGAACCTCGACGCGCTTCCGAACAATCGGTGTCAGTGTCTCAAGAACATCCGAGTGCTGCCCAGCCAACGATTCAAGCTTATCCTACAACCCCACAAATTAGACACAACTTAAAATACGAAAAAGATCATCCATTGTGTAAAAAACAAAATATGAGTTTTCTTTATATATATATATATAGAATAATGCTATGCTTCCTAAATTTAAATCCCAGATTTGGTTCTCAAATTAGACATAAACGGTAAACCCCCCAAATTAGACAAAAATAAAAATACCCAAAACAACAGTATAATCAAAACATATACCATCGATTGAGTAAACACAAATATATATATGGGTTTTTTTTCCATAGAATAAGGTTATGCTTTGCAAATTTGAATCCCGGTTGTCAAATAGCTTAAAAGTAGTACCATATGTTGTGACAGACTGACAGTGATCCATGATACCACTGCCACTGCAGGTGGTACAAGTAACAACATATTTTGAACCAAATTTTGGATTCAAATTTGTGAAACAGAATTACTCTTTTTGATAAAACCAATTGTAAAAACTAGCCAACCTTTAGAGCATTAACAAGACCAGCACGATCCTCTGGACTAAGAGCTACACCAAATAATTAACAGACAAATATTCAGAACTTCATATTACATATAATTAGATTATAAGTGCACTTTGTACGAGTATATAGAAAAAGCTGGGATTTCGAGTTTTAACCGGCAGCGGCGGCGGGGAGGTCGGCGCCGACATCGGACATGTCGAACTGATTTTTGTCGCTGTTACTCATTTTAGGAACCCTAGAGAGAGAAATAAGAACCCTAGAAAGAGAAAACGGAGTGTGTGTGTGTGGCGGCTCTCTCCCTCTCTCTCTCTTGTGCGCAATGACATAGGAAGTTTGGACCATTATATATACTGTGAGGAGAACCAAAATGGTGTCACGCGCGAGGTAATTACGTGAAAACACGGCCAGGTATAAAGGACTGAGCCAAAGCTGTCAGTGGGACCCAGAAGAGCTGTTCCTGTACTTTGGAACCCACCTGACAGCGCAGCATATTGACATGGAATGAATTTCACAACTTTTTTGGCGGGGTAGATTTGTTTCAAGAAAAATTTAGTGGGAAATCACATTCTACCAATGTTTGTTATAATAAACCCACTAATTGGTACTTCCCAATAAGAGACCCTATAATTGTGAATGTTGTTAGAGATTAGTCAACAATCCCCAATTATAGATAGTTTTAGTGACTTTTTTACCCCTATACATATACACAGACATACATATATAGAAATATATATATATATATGGTAATAACTCTATTTTAAAGATCCCATTGATTTGCATATCAAATACATGGAAATAAAATCCCATAACTTTAGCCTCGTACATTATTGGTCTTTTGATTATTTCTAACGCCATTTTTATGTGGGTATCCCATTTTTGTATGTTCTACCAATAATCATTGATCACATAACATATTAATCTGTTACTATGCACCATACATTTATGCGAGTATTGAATTTTACACTGCAACTAGTTCGTTTTACACTGCAATTGGTTCATTAGTGTGAAATTTTACACTGCAACTGGTTTGTTTTTACATTGCAACTAGTTCATTAGTGTGAAATTTTATACTGCAATTGGTCAAACTCAATCCCATAATCTTGCATATATTTTGGGAAGTTACCAAACTTATTTTATACTGTAATTGGTCAAACTCAATCCCATAATCTTGCATATATTTTGGGAAGTTACCAAACTTATTTTATACTGTAATTGGTCAAACTCAATCCCATAATTTTGGGAAGTTACTAAATCTTGCATATATTTTAGGAATTAAGTTACTAAATGCCATAATTGTAGGGCTTTATACGTTAGAATCTGTTTAATATTACACATATCTTTTTTAATTTCGTATTTCACCATTCTTGGGTGATCTAACAGTCATTCATCACCATCACCAAAAAAAAATTGTGTTAAATTTCACACTAGAATGAATATAAGTGTTAAATTTCACACTCATATTCGAGTTATTCAACAAAGGAATACTGTCTTATCACAAATTCATTTGCACATGAGTGTTAAATTTTATACTACAACATTTTGAACCATATCATTTGAACTACAACATAGTATACAGTTACACATCACAACTTTTGAAGCAGGAACAAGAGTGTTAAATTTTACACTACAACCTTTTGTACCACAACCTTTGAACCACAACATAATATACGATCGGGTTCCATTGTATAGCTTGAGAGAGAGCAAATCCGGTATTGCCATTGTTGTTGAAACCCAGAAAGCTTCCAAGCATCATAAGTCAAAACATCAACCGGGTTCGAAACAATCACCGACATCGAATCGGGCGAGTACTTCGCAAGTTGGGGCACAATAATCAAGAACACCCTTGTTCCTCTGTATCAATTCAGCCTGGACTCGCCGGGGTTCTGCCTAGCGTCGGCGATGACGATACAGAGAGCGGATCCGACGATGATCTTGGTCCTCGAGTATTTGAGACTGAGCATCTCGTGTAGTCCTCGAGTATTTGAGACTGAGCATCTCGCCATCTCGCCATGGAGTTTATCTGGCTTGCGTCGACTAGCGTGAGGTCACCGGAGAGGTCCTGTGTGAGGATGGTCTGAGCTATGGCCTGAGCTTTCTCTCTCTAAACAGGGAGAGAGAGAGAGAGAGAGAGAGAGAGAGAGAAAGAGAGAGAAAGACCTTGTTGATGCATATATAATGTGATTTATTCTCATTTAGGTATATGGGATTGGAATTTTGAAAACCCCTAAAATAGTTGGGGTTATTAATTGCAGTTTTGAATGAGAAATGGAAAGGGTAGTTTGGTCCAAATTTTGTGGTGTGGACTTCAGACGAAATTGTTTCATACGTTGGGCCTATTGCAAGAAACCTAGAGTAAAATGGACATTATACTAATTAACTCTTGTTTCAAAGACACAATTTCACATCTTGGAGTTATTATTATTATTATTATTATTATTTATTATTTGAAGTGAAAAAATTTATTGTTATGCCTAAATTTGATCACTGTTACGTGCTATTAGGGTGTCATTTGAAATGAAAATTCGGATTCTGACCGATTTTGATCCTAAAATTTCATATTTTGGCACCAAAAATTTAATTTTGAATTCCGAAATTTGAATTCCAAAAATTCCAAAAAAAAATTCGGAACGGAATTGGAATTATTTTAAAATTTTCAAAATTTTCGGAATTTTCAAAAATATTATGAAAATATGCTTTCCGAAAACATTTCTGAAAAAAATCGAATATTTTTCAAAAATTTGAAAGAATGTGGCATTGTTTGCCCCACATCAGATAATATGAGAAAGAAGAGAGTGGGGGACTCTCTATAAAAGTATGAATTACCTTTTCAATAGTATTTGTATTCTGAAAATTTTAAAAAATTTCGATTCCAATTCCAACAAAATTTTGAAATTTTTTGAAGAATTCCGTTCTGAAAATTTCTGAAATTCCGAAATCAGAAAGGAAAATAAAATTTCGAAAAAAAAAACGGAACGAAAATCGGAACACCTATTTAATTTCCAAAATTTTTGGAATTTATTCCGAACGAGGGTATTCCGATGCCGAAACACACCCCTACGTGCTACAATTGATGAGAATTTTTTACGTACCTTCAAGGTAGTGGCTATGTGGTGCTCACACTCAATAAGGTAGCGCCACACAAGATTGTTTGGCTGCATAAATTTTTTGTGATGGGTTCCATTGTTCATGTAGCTCGCTTATATTGGAAACGGGATACCAAGTGGCATGCCACATGGTACCTTGGGAGGAGTACCCAAAAATTTCTCACAATTGATAAGTCATCTGTGATTTAAATTTGAGAAATATAAATTACAGAGTATTTGTTTTGTTAAGAAAAAAAACTAAAAATACTTAGTACATTTCTTTATGTACCTTTCTTATTATTTTGAAGTGTAATAAGTCGCTTGGCACTTATGTCCCCGCACTAGACTACTATATTAAATGATCAAAACTAATCATAATAATCTGCGTGTATGGGTGTTTCTACATAGCACACAAGTACACCAATAACTAGGGGTGTTTAGCGTCAGTTCTTTCGCTGTTTTAGTGGTTTAAAACAGATCATTCAGTTTCGATAGGTTGGTTTTAGACAGTGTTGGTCGGTTTGGATTCAGTCGATTTTCGGCTTTTATGAACACCCCCTACCAATAACATCTTAAAATATGACGAAAAGTAAATAAGAAAAAGTACTGAAGTTTTGTCTTTCTTTCTGTTTTTCCTTTGGGGAAAAAATGAGGTTGTTTGTCAATTGTTTTTTTAATTTTATAGGTGATTGTGAAACTCCAAACACTAAAATAAAAACCATTTGACAAATTACATTATGCTATTCAATTACAAAAAAATGTGAGTTAATCGCAAAAATTAGCAATTGACCAAAAGCTTTATTGAAAAGCTTTTGATTAAAAGTCATTTTTTTGTAACTAAATGGCAAAAAATGTGCCAAGCGGCCCCTAATAATGGAAAGGTGAATATAAGATGGAAAATACCTTATTTGGTGTAGTGGAGTAAAGTCTAATAGAAATTGATCTCTTACCCAACTTTAAGCAATTTTGTATTATGGAAATCAGATTATTGGATTACATTCAAAATTGTGTTCTCATGCATATATACACATGGGGTTTTGATAATAGTTGCTCTCTTACCTTTCCTTTTTTTTTTCTTCTTTTTTTTGGCTAGGAATTGCTCTCTTACCTGGACGACTGGACTTAATGCAATTTTGTATTATGGAAATCCGAGACAACACATCAAGTGTATTAGGAATTACTATTCAACATTTGAAATTACACAAATGGGATATCAGATTTTTTTTTTTTTTTTTTTTTAATCAAGGGATATCAGATATTGATTTGATGTAAATATTGATCAGGTAATTACCATAAACTTTGTTGGCAATACATCATACATGGTAATATAAGAAAAATACTAATTAACTACGGAACTTTTTGAAAATGCCTAATATTTAATCAGATTTTGAAAAAGTCTCACTTTTATTTGGTTTTTATGAAGACCATTTATTGTGTTGGTTTGATAAAAATAAAAAATAAAAACCTATTATTGGGTTATCTTTAAGTAAGGCATGGACTACTTGGAAACCAAAAGGCGGTATACAGATACCAAATTTTTTAGAATTTACTATTTTCTGAACCACGTTACTAGTTCTCGTATTCTCCATAATATCCTTTGAGTTATTGCACACGCAGATGAAAATAAAATAATAGGACTAAGATCTTATCCGAGTTATAGCCATCACCCACTCCCCACGCAATTAGATTCAAGTTGATTTGTAATTTTTAAAAAAGTTGAAACAATCAAATAGTCTATTAAGGGTAATTAACTCTCGCATATCCCTTTTCTTTAGTTGGCTTATACATTGCCTTAAAAATGTACGTTTGATAAAACTGAAAATTAAGTGTTGAATTTTAAGTACTGAAAATTTTAAGTAATTGAATTTGCAATACTGAAAATACTGTTTCAAGTACTGAAATGGAATGTATTCGGTGATTTCTTTCAGTGAAAATTTTTCACTTAAAATTTTCAGCAAATACTGGGTTAGTTTTGCAATTAAATGGTATGTTATCAAACGCACTGAAATGAATAAGTGGTAAAATTTTTCACTTTCACCAATTAATTGGGTTATATCAAATACACCCTTATACTTATTTGTTTGGATGTAAGAATGTAAAAAGTGAAATCAATGATCTTCAAAACATTTTGGTGGTTGGTTGCTTTTATCAAAATAGATACACCAACACCACAAAATATAGCTTTTTAAAATTGTCTTAAATTAGTTCCAACTAATGGAACTTCCATTACTAATAGCCAAATTAATATTTGTACCCGTGGATCTCTTTAATGTTGAAATCACTTGTGATATTAACGATATTTGTATATTTGAACTTCAACGAAAATACATGTGTTCGGTTAGGGTGTATACGAGCTGAGCTCACGTGTGTTTGAGTTTAGTTTGATTATTAAACAAACTAAAAAACCAGGCTTGATTATTAAACGAGCTGAGCATATATATGTTTGAGTTTGATTTGTTTATTAAATGAGCCTGAAATTTAAGTTTATTACGAGTTTTTTGACAAGCTGAAAGTACATAACTTTCTAATAAATATACTATAGTATATAAGTTCTTTATCAAGTTTTTTTACGAGCCTACCAAAATTATGTAGTTTTTTCTAATGGATGTACATATGTAGGCTAGTATATATAAGTCATTTATCAAGCCTATTCACGAGTCTACTAACAAGTTTGATTCAAACGTGTTCATGAGCCCTATCAAGCCGATCTTAGTTACTTATTTATTAAAGTCTAAAATCTAGACCTGAGCTTGGCTTGTTTATTAAACGAGCTGGGCCTTTATTGATATATTCGCGAGGGCTTGTGTATAAGCTAAGCCGGCAGGGTCGGTCCTGGGGGGAAGCAGAGTAAGCGATCGCTTGGGGCCCCCAATTTCTAAGGGCCCCCAATTAAAATTAACCCTATTTTATATATAAGCCCATGTTTGTAAACACTTGTATGCATATAATTGTACAAGGCCCATCAGATTTTTGACCCATAAACATTCTATAAAAAATAAAACTAAAGCCCAATCAATTCTAAAATCCTCCTAAAAAAAAAGGATATGGTGATATTGATGTGATAAGAGGGCAAGGATATGATAATGGGTCTAACATGAAAGGGAAACACAAAGGTGTACAAAAAAGACTACTTGAGGTGAATCCTAGAGCATTCTATACACCATTTGGTTGTCATAATCTTAACCTTACACTTTGTGATCCGGCCAACTCTTGCACTAAAGTTGAATTTTTTTTAGAGTGGTACAACGTATATATATATACAATGTTTGCATCTTCTACAAAGCGGTGAGATGTTTTGAAACATTATGTGAAAGACCTCACACTTAAACCTTTGTCACAAACACGTTGGGAAAGTCGTGTTGAATGTCTTAGAGCAATAAGATATCAAGCTCCACAAATAAAAGATGCTTTGATTGACTTGGCAAATAGTAGGGAGGATGCCATGACAAAAAGTGAATAGATTTGTGGAGGCCATGGTTGAAGCTAAGGAAATTGCAAATACAATAGAAGTTGAACCTGTATTTTGTGAGAAACATATCATTCATAGAAAAAAGACAATTTGATGAGAGTATAACTAAAAATATGGCACAGTCAGCTGAAGAATCCTTTAGAGTTACCTACTTTATTTATATAGTGGATCAAGCCCTTTCATCACTCAATAACAAGTTTGAACAATTTCAAGTATATGGAGAGACTTTTGGATTTTTGTTCGACTTGAAGAAGTTACAATCTATTAATGATGAGAGTTTGAACACTTATTGTGCCAATCTTGAAGACTTCTTGAAACCTGATAGTTATGATATTGATGGAAGAGATTTATCTTCAGAACTAAAAGTCTTGAGAACAATTTTACCAAAAGAAACAAATAAGCCAATTGAAGTGTTGAATCATATGCAAGCGATGGATGGTTGTTTTTCAAATGCATGGATTGCTTAAAGAATTTTGTTGACTATTCCACTTAGAATTGCCTCTGCAGAGAGAAGTTTTTCAAATTTGAAGTTGATCAAGTCTTGTCTTCGATCAACTATGTCACAAGAAATGTTGAACGGGTTATATGTATCTATTGAAAAAGATATGGTGAAGAAAATTGATTATACAAGTGTAATTAGTGGGTTTGCCGCTAAAAATGCATGAAGAGCAATATTTAAGTAATGCCACTACTAATGTAAGTTAAATTTTGCTTGTTAATATAAGTAACTTTTTTTTTCTTTTTTTGGTCATTTTTTTTCAATGAAAACTCAAAGAGGGCCCCCATTTTTGAAGTTCGCTTAGGGCCCCCCAAAAGTCAGGAACGGCCCTGTAAGCCGCTCAACAAGCTCTCGCGGCTCGGCTCGGCTCAATAAAGGCTAGGCTCAACTCGGCTCGACTGAGCTCGTGAACACGTTTGATTAAGGCTCGTGAGTAGGCTCATAAAAAAGCTCGTTAATAGGTTTGTTATTAAAGAGCTTATATATTGACTTTTATATAGTATATATATATATATATATATATTCTTTTAGGGTGGGGCTAAATACACCACATTTTTTGCTAAATACACCACATTCATTCACAAACTTTTTATCTTTTAACACTACAGAGTGGTGTATTTAGCAGAATTCACAAATTTTTTTATCTTTTAACACTACAGAGTGGTGTATTTAGCAGAAAAGGTGGTGTATTTAGTCTCACCCTTTTTTTTTTTATTATAAAACTATATAATTTTAGAGAAAATATGACAAAACTTATAAATAGGCTGGATAAATAACTAGTTTATTATTAAACTATATAATTTTAAAGGACACGCGAAAAAAACTCGCGAGCCCATATACACCCCTATGAACCACCCTATGTACAAGTATTAACATTGAAAATATACTTTGATTTTTTTTTTTGTTCAACAAATATACTTTGATTATGTTTGATTAAAGGTGCAAATTATGAATTAGAAAATTATAAAGCCCTTTTCAACAAGTTCTGGTACTTTGAGTTCGACCAGCACACCCCTAACTACAAGCCAGCAGCAACTCCGGCTGTCAGGGCTGACTATATTTCGATTTAGGCTTAGTTTGGCTCTTATTACTCTTCAAAAAAATATCATGAAATTAAAAAGTAATTTTGAGCTTTTAAAAGCTCTTCCCAAAAAAAACTATAAGTTCAATTTTTGCAAAGCTCATAAACTAGTTACCAAATAAATTAACATAAAATTGCATTTTTTAAAAAAAAAAAAAAAAGAAAGCACCAAAATGGAGGCCAAACTAAGCGTAAGTCTAACATAAGTTCAAGTTGGGCATGAACTAGGCTCAGTTGCTGCTTCTATGCCTTAGGCTTAGTTTGCCCCCCACGTGGTTTTTTAAAAGGAGCTTATGAAATTTATTACTAAGGTGTTTGATAATTTTATACAAGTGACACACTACTCTTCAAAAAGACGTCATGAAACCAACCTTGAGCTTGGAGCTTTTAAAAGCCCCCCCCCCCCCCCCAAAAAAAAAGCCCTAAGTTCAATATTTACAAAGCTCATAAACTAGTTACCAAATGAATTAACATAAAATTATACTTAAAAAAAAAACACCAAAATGGGTCCAAACTAAGCCTTAGGCATGGTGAACTTTTTTTTTTTGTGTGTGTGGCAATGCATTCCTATTGTACCCAATTTATGAAGTATATATTATGAAGTATATACTCATACTTTTTCTAAATAATGATAGGATAATAATTTTATTACCAAAATTAAGGTACCTCACCTGATGTTTGACAAGTCAAAAAAATGATAGCTCAAAAGAGTTATCTCACTCCAATGTTGGGTAATACCAGCTATTAAAAAAGGTAATGTTGGGGATACAACTAAATACACAATTTTTAGGACACAATTTAATTAATGTGTCTATCTCTTTCCTGTGTCACTGTGAGATCTAGTGACATCACAGGAGAGAGATAGACACATTATTTGGATTGTGTCCCAAAGTTTGTGTGTTTAAGTGTGCCCCAATCTTTACTCATTAAAAAATGACAAAGTCATTTATGTTCTCAAATTTGAGAGAACAAATTACTTTGTCAAATGAGTGGGCCCATGAATAATGATGTGCTGCCACTCTTTAAAACCCAATGACTAATTTTTTTTTCTTTTTCTTTTTGCAGGAATCCAACGGATATATTGTGATACCCAACGGCTATATTTTTGTGATTTTACTTTTATACCCTCCCAAATGCCTATAAATATAGAACTTGAACTCACTTTCTATATTGTATCCTCTTGTCCAATTTTATTTTAATTTTTTTCTTTACGATTTTTTAGAAGAAAAATGGAAACCAATCAACAATCCCAAGATCCAATTGTTGGTAACTAACTTGCAGTCACAAAAAAAATTTTGGAATCGAGTATTCCAAAATTATATCGAGAGCAAGAACGATCGAACGTCACGATCATAAAGTTCTATCCAAACTCGTTGGGGGTATAATCATGAAGTGTTGCATTAAATTTTGTGATTGCCTTACACAAATTGAAAATATGCACACACAAAAAAAAAAAAGGGTGGAATCAATCTTGTGGACTTGGTAAGTGCTGTTGATAATCTAGTTCAATTTTTTTTTTAGAGTAATTTGTATGACATATCTTATTGTATTTTGTCCTTTCTGTAGGTTGTTAAAGCCAAAATTTTGTACCATGAAAGTATGAAACTGAGAAAAAACATTTCACTAGGAGAATTGTAGTTGACCCAAAATTTGGCATTTTGGATGAAATCTACCACTAAAGCAGTATTGTCAAAATATAGCTTTTTGGTACTATAACAGTGTCAAATTATAGCTTTGAGATGAACAAAATAACTTTTTTACATTGGAGATGCTCTAAGAGCCTTAAAAGTTAATAATGAGTATATTTCTGTAATGAAGAATATGGGTAATGCTAGACCCACACCCAAATGTCACACCCATCTATTCACATACCCTGACGTGGACCAATGGGGAGAGGAGAGAGACGTGGACCAATGGGGAGAGGAGAGAGGCTATGGAGTCCATTGGGGTGTCCATTGGTCCACGTCAGGGTGTGTGAATAGATGAGTGTGAGATTTGGGTGTAGGTCTAGTATTACCCGAAGAGTATATCAAAATAGGTATGAACCAAATTGCACTTTGAAGTATGTTTCTTGTTTCTCTGAAGCACTTGATTGTTATTTCCCTGTTTGCAAAATTAAATTTCAGAAGCACAAAACAAGAATAAGAAACAATTGAGATGTAGAGAGTGGAAAGAGAATAAGAAGAAGAAAAGAGTTGAGTGAAAGCAAGAAAATTAAGTATGTTTGTAAAATTGAAAACAGCAACTTTGCTAAAAGAATTCAACATACAGAAGAACTACAACCAGTTATCAAAAAACTGCTACTACCATTTTTACCACTTCTTGCTACTTGGAAATAGTTTCAAGGATAAAAACCAAGAGAAGCATATTATTCCACCAAATAAGCAGAGAAAGAAATCATAGCTGCAAAGCAATTCTCATTTATGTGCACAAAAAAGTTTTTACTATATACTTGTCTGATACACACATAAAAGTGCACACAATCGTTTTTTTTCCCTTCAATATTTCACTATTTCCACAAGCTGTGATTAAAATTTTTGAATTTTGTACATACGACGTAACAGGGTGTAATGATTGGGACTTCGATGAACTCCATAAGAACACCAGGAAATCGAGTTGAAAAAAAGGGCTATAAACGGCCAAAAATACCCTAGAAGATTATATTTATATATAACAAAAAAGGTCAAAAAAACATGGGCAATGCTACATTACGCCAGGTGGAGCTAAAGTCGAAGGCTTCTTCTGAAGCCTCCCTTTCAACTGCCTGATCTTTGCATCCACTCTTGCCGTGAACCCGATCTTGGTCTTCTGTCTTGCTTTGGATTTCTCTCTTCTCCACATATATCTATCTTCAACATCTTTCTTGTAATACTTGATTTCTTGAATGACATGGTGATCCATCGGATTGAACGATCTTTGAAACGATATATGAGCAAAGTACGGAAGATTACACGCAATTGTTACCAAAAGGGTCGTAGACCAGTAAATCGGGGCCGGTGCGAGAACTTCAACGAGGAGTCGGAATGCATTCCCTGAATAGATCGGAGGCAGCATTCCGTATAGTAAGAGAAAGAGGTACCAAGTTGTGATGCTGCCCCAAACAAAGAGGTGTTGTATCCACGTGAAGTGGCTCATCGTGAGGGCGATCTGGCAGTTAACGGCCCAGATGATGCAAGTGAACATAGTGGTCCCCACAGCTGACATGTCGGCAGTCTGGCCGCCCAATCGGAAGGCTTGCTCGTAAAAGATTATGATGTTGAGGAAAAAGATGATGAGAGAGGAATAAAGACCATTGCCCATCCACCCAAATATTCGGTACCAGTCAAAGAACAAGTTCTTCGGTCCTTGTTGATATAGAGCCGGGAACTGCAAAAATGCAACAAAATATGCATGAGTGGGAAAGCACCGATCTCTCTACGTGGAACTTCAGGTGGTTCTCGAGAAAGATAAAAAAAAACATATTATCTCTAGAGTCTAGCAAAGGGGCTGTTTGGATATGATTAAAATAGGATATGGTTCAATCCCAAACTCACTTTCTATCTGGTCACTTTCTATCTGGTTTTTTGCGAGAACCAAGGTTATGTTGGTTTTACAAAGAACCAGTTTCAAGAGACATATTAGACTGGACACTTCTATGTAAGAAACAGACATTCACCAAACACTTGAATTTATAGAACTGGTTCTTTGCCTTCCGAAACAGCACCCAAGATTTGATCGTGGTTCACAATTATAGGGTTCCACCTATTTCTTTATGTACATGTATATACAAATATATTTCCCTTGGTGAGTTGGGGAATCATCTCCCGTGTAAAGAGAAAGATGAATGTAACATTGATGAAGTTCCACGTGACGATGCTATATGGGACTAACCTGTAAGCAGATCTCAGAAGAAACATCTTGTTCAAACACTCCGAGCGAAATGACGGGCAATGAGGTAAGAATAACGTTGAACAACAACATATACCAATCATCATAAACCGATTGCCCAGAAAAGGCGGTGAATGCCTCGAAGTAGAAAATTGTGAGGCCAAAAGCTATATTCTTGTAGAAGAAATAGCAAATCTGTTCGTAGAGCATTACAGTTACAATGGGGATGAAATAACAGTTACTAACAGCAGCACAATGATGGATATAGAGTGTGTATATATAGTTGTTTCTTAGTTATTACCATCTGAGCAATTCTCTTATAGCACCAGTGTCCATGGACAACCAGAAGTCTCTCCAGAAACCGGAACTGTGCAATAGAGAAGTCACTAGCCATCACAGCCTGGCAAAAGCTGATAAATGTAAGCTCACTATAACATCCAGAAGCAATGCATTCTCATAAAGAGAAAACATACATTCCCTTGACTACTAATAGCCCGTTTAGGCTAGCTATTTAAATAATTGATTTCTGGAATAAGAGATTTTAAAAGTAAGGTTACAACTTGGAGCTTTTAAAAAAGCTGTTTTCTAGGTTTGAAAGGGAATTGGAATTTTAAAAAAGCTATAAAAAATTTGATCCCAACGATCACAACTTTTAATGAATCACTGATAAGTGATGTTGACCCTAGAAAAGCTATCCCAATTGGGCTATTAAAGCCTTGACAAAAATAAAGATTAATTCGAAAGAGTAAATCAGATTCAGAATATGGTCAATCCATTGGACATAAATGCCCAACAAAATAGTCAACATTGCTTTGATAGGAAGATGTTGAAAGAATGAATTAGCCTTTAACAATAGATTATTTCAAACAAGGAAAAAAATGGTTGATACTTGACCAGTTCTCCTTTGTGCTTGCAACCAAACATTATTCTAGGGGTAACCATCAATAAGAGTCTTTATGTGAAACCGTTTATTGTTCACCGAGTCATTTGTACATATTGATATTTACATAAAATGTTGTCCTTAGGGTAGCATTGTGTTCAAATTTAAATGGACAAGAAAAACCCAGGCCACCTCATTAAAATGAGGGCATTAAAGTAAATTTACAATGAGGGCACTAAGTGTAAAGTAACTTTACAAAAGACAAAATTGATAATAATAATAATAATAAATAAAGGAGGACTTTAACCATGAGATTAACTTATTGCTCTCGTTGCATAATTACCCTACTAGCCTTATGTTAATGAGGTGGAATGGGGTGGGTGACAAAGACTTTTTATGACTATTTGAAATGCGAACGATGCTATATATATGAACATATATATGTGTGTGTGTGTGTGTGTGTGTGTGTGTGTTCCAAGAGTGAAAACATATTAGAATTATAGACAGATCTATAGATGCATCATCCCAACAAAGCCTGTTAAATATGTTACCTACCTGCATTCCCTCCACCCCACTGATGCCAACACCAATGTCTGCTTCTTGAATCATTCCAACATCATTTGCACCATCACCAATTGCTAAGATGGTTTTCCCGGTTCCTTCTCTTACTAATCTTGTTACCTAGTCCCCAAATAGTAAAAAGATAAATAATGAACAAATTAAACAAAAACGCAAAGAAAATATGTGACTATTGCAAAAGTTCCAATTGGTTTGCGGATGTAGAGAAGGAAAAGGAAGGAGAAACTATTTCCTTAGACTTTGTTTGGTTCATGGATTTAATGATGAAAAAGTAAAGAAAACACGAGAGGCAAAACGCTTTTCTTTGTTTGGTTAATAAGCATAACAATGACGAAAATATGAAGGAAAAGAAAATAGAGTGAAAGTAAATCATAAGTTTTCAATTTTGTGAATCACTTCCGTTCTCTTTCCTTAAATTTTTACTATATATGAAAATTTCGAATTTCGAATGTCATATAAACATGGAGGAAAGCATTAGGGAAAACATAAGAGAAATAGTTATCCTTCTTCTTTCCCTTCCTCCTCCAAATCCACGAACCAAATAAAGCCTTGTGTTTTGCCTTGTGTTCTCTTCCATACATAAATAACGCTAAAAAAATGAAATATAATAGAAAGTTAGAAACTCAAGAAAAGATTACGCGAAGTGACTCACAATTTCAAAACTCTTAATCCTATTTTCTTTTCTTTCGAATTTCCTCACTGTTTTTCTTGTCAACCAAACAAAGATTAGTGTTTTCCCAGCGTCTTCTTTCCCTTTCCCTCACTAAATCCATGAAGCAAACGAAGCCTAGTCTATTAGGTGAGTAGAAAAATGTTACTGAAAAAATACCAGAGCCTTCTGCTTTGGAGAGACACGGCAGCATATGACAGATGCACATTCAACCGCTAAATTTAGGAATTGATACTTCACATCATCCTCTAAAGCATAAGTTAGAGTTTTCCCATCAATTACTAAGGCAAACGCAGCATGAGGATCTTTTTCAAGCTTGATCATTTGGGAGGCATTGGTAATTTGCAATAGAATATTCTCCTTCACAGCCTGACGAGTAACAAGCACCAACAAAGTCTAACATGAAATGAAATAAATTCCCTGTTAAAAATATACACTAATCTTTTTAAAAACACATACCTCTTTGGAATCTTCGGTGTTCATTGCTGTAATACATATCTGCTTCATGCCCTGACGAAGCAGACTACAAGCAAATCTGCAAGTTAAAAACAAGAACTGTCATTGCTTGGTAATAAAAAGACCGGTTCTAAGTAGCTAGTGTTGTGTATCGGGGTTTTTTTTTTCTCACATAAGGGGTCCTTGCCTGACTTGGGGCATGTTTGGGAAGGCAAAAAACCATTTCGTGGTTCATAAGTGAACCAATTCTCTAAATTCAAGAGTTTGGAGAACATCTATTTCTTACACAAGACTCCTAGCCAGTCTAATACCTCTCTTAAATTGGTTTTATCGTCAAACCAAAATAACCTTGGTTCTCATAAAACTAGATTGAAAGTGAATTAGGAATTCAGGAAATTCCTAACACCCTTAAAAACCTCAAGAAGAGTTTCTTTATCATGCCAACACAATCCTTTTTCTCATAAAACCATTTCAAAGTGAGACCAGGTCTGAACCTGATCCTATTTTAAGTACTCCCGAACATGCCCTAATATTAATCAGAGCCTTCATTTTCAGTGCTGAGTGACATACCCTATGTTGATTGCAGTTTCCATCTTATCTCCAGTCAAAACCCAAATCTTCAAACCAGCTTGAGCGAGTTTATCTATGCATTGTGGGACCTACATAGAAAAATAGCAGTAGCCAAGTTTGAGATCACCAAATTGGGTAGATTAATTTATTTATCTACATAAATAACAACACATACCCCTTTCTGCAATTTGTCTTCCACGGCCGTTGCACCTACAAGAATCAATTCCCTTTCCATCATATCAGATACCTTTTCAAGCATTGCCTCCCTATCTCCACCTATACAAGTCTTTGCTTTAATAAACTCATTGTTCAAAGTTGAATACTCATTCTCTTCAAGCTTTCGGTAAGCAAGTGCCAATGTACGAAGTCCGGCTTCACCATACTCATTCAGATGCTTTGCAGTATCATCCTCAAACATTCTTCCATTCTTTGATAAACGATCAAAGATAATGCTGTAAAAGCCAAGGAATAGAAAATAATACATTGGATTTCATTAACAAATTAAAATTGTAAAAAGATAACAAGAGAAAAAGAAAAGAACTAGAAGAGCCAACAAAATTTATAAAGCTTGTAAGTTCATCCACACCCTGTCTGATTGCCAAAACCATCACACTTTAAGGCTCTGTTTGGTTTGCAGATCTAGAGAACGAACGGGACAAAGATTGGAACACAAGGACAGAGAGAAAAAGTATTCCCCGTTTTCTCTCATGTTTCTTCCATGCTTAAATAACATTAGGAATTAAAAATTTCCAAAATGTAATTGGAACTTAAGAGAAGAGGAAGGGAAGTGATTCACTTATTTTTAGTTTTATTGTCACCTTATTTTCTTTTCCCTCCTATTTTACTTAGTGTTTTCCTTATAAACCAGACAAAGAAAAGTGTTTACCTTTGGGTTTTCTTTTCCTTTCCCTCACTAAATCCATGAACCAAACAGAGCCTACGGGATATGGTAGAATACAAGTGCACACACTCCCCCAACACCATATGGAAAGCACACACGCATACTTCTATACAGAAGAATGTCATGAGCCAAACCTGTCTGCACCTTTGCAAAGGAGGAGAATCTCTCCATCACCACCCCGGACAATGACGGACATTCTCTTCCTTTTGCTAGTGAAATCCAACAGATTGAGAATTTTAAACTCCCTGAAAATTTCCCAGAAGGCAAATAAGTTGCCACCAAAAATCGAGGCAGATTAACACCACCACCACCACTATACACACACACACACACACACACACACAAAAACCACCACACCAGACCTTTCACTTGGCTTTTCATAATAAGGATATCTTTCACGAACAAATACACTTGTTTGAGTTCTTTTACAAAACTCAAATCCAAATTCTCTAGCTGCCACGAGGAACGCTCCTTCATCTGGTGACTCCGCTTCATAGTTAAAGCTTCCGGTCTCTTCATTCAGCTCGGGGATTGCGGTGTGACAGAGGGCAAGTATCCGAAAAAATAACAAAATTACATCTGAATTGGGCTCTTTCAACCAATTTCCATTCATAAGACGACTGTCCTCAAAGCTAAAACCCTTAATCATTGGTTTTTGATCCTTTTCGTCCTTAGAAGTAATCACAGTTTCTAGTTCGATTTCAGATGCTCCAAAATCACTTCCTCTGTTATCCCACGAACTGTGCCCAGCGTTTTTATAGACGGGATTTGTTGACTTCTCGGAGTCAGGCCCCTCGAGGTCAATGGCCATTTGTTTTGCAGCAGCAGCTTCAACTTCACTAGAACGAGTGCCATATGCATAACCGGCAATGCAACATTTGAGAAAGTCCATCTGATTGCAAGTCAAAGTGCCCGTCTTATCAGAGAGGATCGTATCAACCTGCCCTAACTCCTCATTTAAATTTGAAGTCCGCGCTTGAGCAGGCGTTCCGGTGTCTTCATCATACATATATCTATCCTTGTTCATGAACATTGCTTGTAGGACCTTCACAACCTCAATAGAAACATAGAGCGAGATCGGTATTAAATACCCATATAGAATAATAGCGGTGATCAGATGAAAAAAGCCCGTCGAGACTGGTTTCCCCGGATTGAAGATAGCTGTAGTACTCTGGGGTTTCAAATACCACCAATCCGGCACCTGAAACTTTGACTTCACACCAAAGCCTATTGAGCTGATCAATGAGATCAATACGAGGATGGAGAATAGGATGTATATAATTTTGTCCGTTTGCTTTTCGATCCGGCTCCTTTTTGAAGGAGATTGGGTGGAATTTTGCATGACTTTACTATCATGACCGGTGAATATCACAACTCCGTATACAAAACCCGTATTCCTAAGCTTTGAATCTCTGAGGAGAATCTGACTAGGATCGATAGGATAAACTTGACGATCATACTCAATATTACCCACAAAAGTGTAAAGGCTCGGGTTTGGATCTTCACATGTAATTGTTCCTTTGAAATCCTTGAAAGCTACATCATCATCCAATGGTAATGTTACCTCCAAAGCTCTCTTCACCTTCAGATTTGTCTCTCCGTCTAAGTTCATAGTCTCCACATAACAAATTCCATCCTCATAACTTGATGACAAAAGAAGTAAATCTGCTGGGAAAAATTCATCCTTTTCCACTTTCACTACATCTCCGACCCGAATTTTCATCCACGGCCTATGACCAAACACACCATTACCTTTATGAATGCTAGCCTTTCGCATATTAACCTTCATATCTTGAATAAATCTACGCCAGTCTTCCAAAGCTTCCTTAGCCATACTTAGCCCAACCACAAAGGCTAGAGGAGCAATCATACTCACGGGTGAGAAAGGTGAGACGTCTGTGATTGATAGACAGGCAGCAAAGAGAAAGTACAAGTTTGCAACACGCCTGAATTGCTCAAAGATGGCTTTGGGTAGGAATGTAATGATATTATATTTTGTAGTTGACGTGTAGTTTGAGCAATATTTAATTGGTTTCTTTTGATGGAGACGAGGTTGGTTACAATATACAATCCGTGAATACCCGGGGCCTTGGAATTGATGAGGCTCCTCGTGGTCAGTGGTATTTGACCCGATGCATCCAAATGTATAGAGACTGCTCCGCCGTAGCTTTGCCCTTATCCTACCTCTTGTCATATTTTTTTCAAGGTTTCAGCTCAAATACAGTTTTATTACCACATAAACACCAAGAAAACCCCCCCAAATCTCGCCTTCGGTACAATAGTTGAAGGAACCAGCTAAGTACAATAGCCTCCTATGAGACTGACTTCCACATACCCAGAAGAAAAAAATAGTCAGAATACAGAGAATTGAAATGTTGCAGTAAAGAATCACATACAAGTAAATCAAAACCCAGAGTAATACAAATTAAACTTCAATTGTGTTGCAATGAAAACAATCTCCTTAAAAGAATCAATCTTGAACACTCATAATTAAATCCACAGATTCACTGATTTCCAAGCATGAGATTCAAGAATCAATTTAAATAAAAGTTGTTTACAATCTTGATAACCAAAGCCAAATTCAAATTCTACCCAAAAGATAGATTTCTTTACTTTACTTTTTTATTTTTCCTATTTATAATCCAAACTTCTGAAAACAAGATTAATTAACACATATAGAAAAGAAAATGAGAGAAAAACTCAAAATTGAGAACTGAAACCCATACCCAATTGAATTTAATCACTAGAAATTGAGATTCACAGTTGTCAAAATCTTCCGAAACTAAGAAAAATCACCAATATTAATTACCAGCTGAACCCATAAAAATAACGCTTGACAAATTTAATTAACCCTTCGGCAGATTTAATGTTTTATATATATATATATATATATATATATTTTTTTTTTGTGTGTGTGTGCGCGCGCGCGCATGCGTGTGTTTTTGTGTGTGTGTGTGTATATATATATATATATATATATTTAAAAAAATAATAATAATAAAGGGAAGAGTAAAGGGCACCTGAGAAAGCGACATTCGTCCATCTTGACTTAAAACGGAAGAAAACCGTTCATGAAAATTAAGAAACCAAATAAAGAGAGCTTCGAAGCTGCAGAGATCGCAAAGAGGGATGAAGAGAGAGAAAGGCGGGAGTTTAGAGAGAGAAAATCTTGATGGAGGGATCAAGGCAACGAAGCCCCCCCTCTCTCTCTCTCCGTCTGAGGTCCGAACCAAATGCCAGTATTTCACGGGGAGAGTCTCTCTCTCTCTCTCTCTGTCCCTGAGTATATATATAATTTCGCTGTATTATTTTGTATTTAATAATTACTAGTATATGTCTCTAGGGAAAATTAGTGTAATCCCTCAAAATTCCACAAAACTTTAAATGACAAAATTGATTTTACTATTTTGTGAAAATGACAAAAGAGGTGAAGTGTCACAACTACCCTTAAAGAAATCTTAGAAGAGTCAAGTGCAAGCCAAAGGCCCCCCAAGTCGCTCGCCCCAGCCACTCACACCATGTGAGCAGTTGTAGCTTATTATACCCAATTTTGAAAAGAAAAAAAAATTAATTTTAAACCTCCATCAATTTTGATCTACAACTCCATTTTTTTTTTGCAAATTTTATATCATTAGAATCGTATCGACGAAAGTAACAAAACTGGTACCATTGTTAATATGTTTTGAGCAAAAAAACAAGTATTAAGTAAAATTTTAAAAACTTGAAATTTTGAGCAAAAAACAAATATTATATGCAAAAACTTAATAATTATGTATGCAAAAACAAAACTTAATAATTATGCAAAATTGTTAATATATTTTGAGCAAAAAAAAATATATGCAAAAACTTAATAATTATGTATGCAAAAACAAAACTTAATTATGCAAAATTGTAAATATGTTTTGAGCAAAAAATAAATATTATGTATGCAAAAACTTGAATACTAAATGAAATTTCATTGAACTCGTACATGAAGATTAAGTAAAATTTCACTTAATATTTATATATGCCAAGTTGATATATTTTGAGGGAAAAAAAAACGAATTTTTCCTAATCTTAATAATTATGTATGCCAAGTTGATATATTTTGAGAAAAAAATGAAAACTAAAACTAAAACAAATTTCCTCATGCTTGTTGCTAGGGAGAGTTTTAGTTAATGTTCAAAAGAATTCTTGCATTTGTGTGGTTTAAAAAATTGTGTTTAATAATTGATTGTGAAATTTGGGGTTTTAACAAAGAGTAATGCTATTCTTCCTAAATTTCTATCCCAAAAGTACTTTACCAAATGATGTGGCAGTGGAGCCAATTAAATAACTTACAATCAAAATTCAATTGGTTCCACTGCTACATCATTTGAGAAACACTATTGGGATAAAAATTTAGAAAGCATAGCATTGCTCTTTAACAAAATATACATTGTTAAATATGCAAAAAAAAAAAAATTTAATAATAATAATAAAATAAAGAAGTGAAATTTCACTCTACCTATATGAACATTAAAAGTGAAATTTCACTTAATAATTTCACTTAATTCGACATTTGAGGGACCTTTTAACAAATTACGAATCAAATTGGACTCTAAACTCTGAACAGTAACTTTTAGGGACTTTTGTGTAAAAAATTTTTGGGGCAATTAGTGAAATTTCACTTGACATAAGTGAATACTACGTGAATTTTCACTGAACATGTTCATGAATATTAAGTGAATATTCATGTATGTCAAGTGAAATTTTACTTATTATTTATATATGTAAATTTATTATTTTTTTTTTGCTCAAAACATATCAACAATGATACTAGTTTTGTAGCTCTCGTCGACACGATTCCAACGGTATAAAATTTGCGAAAAATAGAGTTGTAAATCATAAGTTATGGAGGTTTAAAGTTTAAACATTTTTCAAAATTGAGTATGGTACGGTGCAAGCGGTCTGCCGGGCGGAGGAAGGCGCGCTCGTGGGGTGCGTGGGCGCGTGTGGATCGCATGCATGAGGCGCGTGGGGCTAGGGTAGTTGTGGATTTTTTTGTTTTTTTTTTCGTCCTTTTGTCCAAGATATGTATTTGATAAGGGAGTTATAATAAAATGAAGATATTAATTGTCCTTAACTTTAAAAATTCTTCTACTATTGTCTTTATCACTAACTGTCCCATATACTACAAATTGGGTAATGCTATGTGCACATAAAATGTGTACATAAAGATCTGAGTCATTCATTTCAGTGGAGCCCGTGCCTGCATACATGAAACCCACCGAAATAAATAGCCCAAATCTTTATGTGCACATTTTATGTGCACCAATAGTTACTCCTACAAATTTCAAGTATTCGATGTGGTTGATTTTTTTTTAGTTGTAAGATTTCGATTGATTTAGGCTTGTATAATATTCATTTAGTTAATTGACCGATCGGTGTTTGGTCAATATTTGACTTTTCTTGAACACCCTTAATTTAAGGCCCTAAAGGCCAATTTATTAGAAGATGTGTTATAGCCTTATAGGTGATTTTTTTAGCTTATAACTTTTTTGTCATATAATGAATATTATACCTAGTCATTTATTCTTTTTCCTATCGATATCAATAACCACAACTAAATTAAACCCCTGACTTGTCCCAAAAACTCTATTATTATTCATCTTCTCTCTCACATATTAAATATTAATTAGTTGAGATTTGTAACTTCAAATTTATACATTTTCAATAAATATTTCTTAAATGATTCTTAGAATAATTTTAAAGGTATTTTGGACAATAACACAACAAATAAGTTAATTGACAACTTATGTTACCAAACATCACTACAACTTAATCACTACTTCTGAAAAGCTGTACAAAATAGGTTCACAAATTATTCTGAAGTCTAAAAGTTGTAATCTGAAAAGCTAAAAACTATAACATGTCTGATTAAGATGCAACAAATGGGACCATTGTGTGTGCGTGTCCATAAGCATTACACTTTGACAAAAAAATAAAAATAAATAAGCACTACCCTATTTTTCCTTTTAAAAAAAATAATAATAATCACAATTTTATAAAATAAAATTAAAAAGTGTATCATATTATACGCAAATATAAGTCATACAGAGAGGAGAGGGAAATGTACAAGGAGTGAAAATTAGAGGGAATTTCAAGTATTTCAAAGAGTGTTGAAAAAATAGGAACAATTTTTTACCCTTAATTACACAAATATGGAGTCCAAGGTGTCCTAGAAAAAGCTTCCATTTCATTTTTTCCCTCCTCTGTTCACTTTGAAGTTTCATTTCTATTTTCATGATAACTCTTGGGGTACATAATAATCTTACATAAACAAAATACAAAAACTTCATGTGTTTATCTCTCTCCTCTGTGGATCCTATGTGCCCCAAGAGTTGCCGTATTTTCATTATTTTCGATAACAATGGTTGGTTGTAATTTGTAATTCGGGTTGAGGGTAAAATAATTTCGGTTGGATTAAATTAACAAGTATGAGAAAAATGTGGACCAAATATTTATGGAAGAAAAAGTATCGGGCCAATTATTTAGAGTGGGCTGAATCATAATAGGACTAATTATAGTAATGATTGGTGCACATAAAATGTGCACATAAAGTGTACATATAAGGATCTGAGTCATTCATTTTGGTGGGGTTCACTCATTTTGGAGGGGTTCATGAACCCCACCAAAATGAATGACTCAGATCCTTATATGTACACTTTATGTGCACATTTTATGTGCCCATAGCATTACCGCTAATATAATACATCTAACTTTTTTCCTTTCAAAAGTTGGATTAGGTTAACTTAAGAAGTGAGAAGAACATACTTTGGACCAAATACATGAAGTGGGCTAACTTACCATTAGACAACAAAACTTTTCTAAAATTTTGGGGTGGGCTACAGCCTGGCTGATCTCGGGCCTGGGTGCCATTGACTCTTTGGCTTTGCTGGTGTTGTCCCTCTTTCGAAGGGTTTTATCCTTCTTTATGAGGGTTTCGTCCCCTCTTTGAGTTTATTTTATTTAGTATAGTATGGGTTCCCATCATATGTCTCCTTCCTCTTCTCATTCTGCGATTAATTCGACTACTTCTCTTCGTAGATACAACATTATTCTTTCAGATATGGTGATTTACTCAAGCAGATCTGGTGTAGTCATCATTAGATCCAGCATTCTTTCGCCAAATCTGATATTTTGGTGGGATCTTTTTGCAGTCATAATGAGTTTGATCTTTGTTGTGGGTCATTTTGGCAGCTTCCTCCCTCAGTAGACTCAGTCTTAAGCTACGCCACAGATAGTTTTATTGGGGTTAGGGGGGTTTGCAGTGTGGCTAAGAAGTTTATGTTGCTAAATTTTCATGTATTGTCTTACTTATTTATACTTGTGTGGTTCATTTGGATATGCTTCTACCAAAAAAAAAAAATTTAATAATAATAATAATAATAAATGGGAATTGTTATTGCCACTCCATCATTGAACCAAGTCACTCCATGGTACCACTTTCAGAGCATGTGGTATCATGTATATAATGCATGGCATGCATAATACCACATGCTTTAAGAGTTGTACCATGGAGTGCCTTGGTTCAATGATGGAGTGGCAATAGCATCACCCTAAAAAAATTGTCCTAATCATCAGTCATTTCTCCTATATTATATAAGGATAAATATCACCTACCTCCCTTGAGGTTTGGCCTTAATACACATAACTCCCTTCACGTTTCAGAAATCTCACTTACCTCTCTTATTTTTGAATTTTAGTGTTAGATTCCCTTAAATTTTCTTACGATTTGTTAAAGAGAAGTGGAAAACTGATAGTAAATCCAAAAATAAGGGAGGTATATGAGATTCTTGAAACATGAAGGGAGGTATGTGGATTAAGATCGAACCTGAGGGGTGGCATGTGATATTTACCCATTATATAAATATCTTTCACAAATGATTTAGGTAAACTAAAACTATCACCTCCGAGGTTAAAAATAATTTCAAAAGACCCCCTCTTATTTCTGAAAATTATACTAACCTCTTCTCCATTTTGATTTTATAACATATTTTTCTGTACACATTAACAAATGGTTTGTGTAATCGTTACAAGTTTTCAAATGACAAATTTACTTTATACAATATTGGAATGGGTAATATTTGGGGAACAAACACTTTACACAAATACTTACAAACACATACTATCTCTATTCTATGTGGCACTGTAAGTCCACTGAAATTATCCAGACCCCACAGTGCCACCCAGGAGAGAGATAGAGTATGTTTGTAAGTGTATTTGCAAAGTGTATGAGCCCCTAATATTGTTGTATTGGTATTCATTTGTAGGGTTAAATGTAATTGCATATTTATAATAGAGTTAATTAGTATAATGTCCAATTTAGTATAACTTTGTTTTAATAGATCCAACTCATAAAACAATTTGATCAAAAGTCCACATAAAAAATTTGGACCAAACTACCCTCCCAGTCCCACGAACTCACTACACCATCTCCTTCAAACTTGCCATAAATGCCAATTGTTCACATAATTCACGCATTAAAATTTCACATATCCCCCACAATCTTGGAACCAAATCTCCAAATTTAAACTGCAATCACCACCATTATCGATTATACATATGTGTGTATATATATATTTGTAACAAAATTTGGGCGAACTGGTGAGTGAACTTACAACAAAAGCCAGTTACTCGTTGACGATGTTGCCGTTCGGCTTGTCATCGTCGTCGACTTCTTCGTCGGAGCTTTGACTAGAAAATGAGGGGGGGTTTGCCGGGGAGGTCACCGGGGAAGGAGTAGAAGTGGAGGGAGGAGAATTAGGGTTTGAGGAGTGAAGGAGAGAGAAAGAGAGAGAAGGGGTTTTTTAGGAGAGATGGGAAGGGGTCTGTGATTAGAGGTTTTGAAGAGAAGAGGAGAGCCATTGTGTGTGTGTGTGTGTGTGGAGTGAAGAAGGTGGAGGTGGAGATTTTATGGGTCTGTTCAAAGTCTCACATTGTGGCCTTTTGTTTTCTATAAAGTTGTAGTATATATATGGTTTTTGCGATAGCGATTTGTCAAATTTGATGAAGTTTTTGTCCCTGTTTTTCCTTATTCTTTTTTTCATTTCTTTTTTTTTTTTGGGTCCAAAAAACTCCAATTCTCGATTTCTTTTCATTTATAAGCATGTAGAATGACCCATCATTATATAGCCTGGATGTTGATAAAAAGTTGCAAAAACAAGGTTTATACCAAACATGAACTTGTTCGACTTCTGCAAAATGTGAAATTTCACACTCATATGTTTGCAAAAAATCTAGGGAATTGTTATTTCCACTCCATCATTGAACTAAAGCACTCCTTAGTACCACTCTTAGAGCATGTGGTACCATGTATGTAATGCATGGCATGCATGGTACCACATGATTTAAGAGTGGTACCATGGAGTGCATTGGTTCAATAATGGAGTGGCAATAGCATCACCCAAAATCTAACCTCAGAATTTTACACTAACATTGTATGAAATTTCACACTCACACTTTCACAAATGCCCTTGTGAGAGATATAATAGCTACAGTGTTAAGAGATCAATGTGAGAAATTTAACACTCAAGATGATGCAGTTTTTTTACTAATCAGCTTGATTTTTTTAAAAAAATTTTTTTACAATAATTGTAAAATGAACTAATTGCAATAAAAGTTTCACACTAATAGTGGTAGTACAAATAAACTAGTTGCAGTGTAATATTTCACACTAATGAACCTGTTGCAGTGTAAAATTTCACACTAATGAACTAGTTCCAATGTAGAATGAACCAGTTGTAGTGTAAAATTTTACACTAATGAATCAGTTGTAGTTTAAAAATGAACCAGTTGTAGTGTAATAATCAATACTCACATAAATGTATGGTGCATAGTAACATGCTAATAGCTAAACATTTTATGTGATAAATGATTATTGGTAGAACATACAAAAGTGGGATACCCACATAAAAATGACATTAGAAAGATTCAAAAGACCCTATTGTACATGGCTAAAGTTATGGGATTTTATTTCCATATATTTGATATGCAAATCAATGGGATGTTTAAACAGTTTTATTTCCATATATATTCTGTAATATATGTATGTATATATATGTTAGGGGTAGAAAGGACATTTACTAATTCTATAATAGGAAAATTTGGACTAATATCTAACAACATTTACAATTATAGGGTCTATTATTCGGAAGTACCAATTGGTGGGTCTATTACAATAAATATTGGTAGAATGAGATTTTCCACTAAATTTTTCTTTATAATAAATAGCACATCAACGAATTAATTTTCCAAAAAAGATTAGTACAATGATAAAAGACTGTATTAGACGTTTTTCTTTGCAATAAGAATCGTAATATATACGGCACCCTTTTACATGTGAATGTTTTTTACAAAATTCCAGATTTTGAAACTTTTGAAAACCATCATTTCCCAAAATTACAAAAAATTTGTCACTGTTAACAAACCTTAGCATTCAAGTTTCATGCTAAATATTTGTAACTTTTCAATATGCATTATACATCCCAATCACTCGTATCTATTATAGAAAACAGCCATTGTGACCAGGAGAGGCAACCAATCAGTCTTAGACTCTTAGGCAACTCATAGATAATAATTAAGAAGTTGCTTGGAGGAATATGATGCTTATGTCTTCTTTGCCCTTTTTTGTAATGACACCCCAGAAAGAAGAATGAAAGGGAAAGACACAAATAAAGAATATTTGACTTCCCATAAAGCTATTACTTCACAACAAGGTAAATTGGTGTTAAATGTGTCATTTCACTCAACCCTACTTGAGACCATGTTTGGTGGATCGAAATAAACCCCGGAATAAAATGCCTATTCTTAAGTCTATTTCATTATCATGTTTGGTATGATCAAATATAATGAAATGATCATTCTTTTTTGAAATGGGATTCTGTCTACAGACTAAAGTAAGAATATGCATTCCTTTTGTACAAAAAAGAAACTTTCTTTTATTTGCATAACTCGATCAACAATATCAACTGAACTGCTAGGAGGCTATTTGGGAAGGTGTGGAACCAAATCTTTGATTCTATTTAGTAAAGAATTGGTTATGTTGTTTATTAGCGAACTAATTCCATGAATTCAAGTACTTAGTGAGTATCATTTGCCTGTACATAGGTAATTGTCTTTTAAAAACTCTTTTAAAACTGATTCTTTATCAAACTGATATAACCTTATACAGTGAAACTTGGACAAAACCTGATCATATTTCAGAGATTTCCAAGCCAAACTCTTTGATTCACAAGTGAACTAGTTCTATAAATTCGGTACCATTTGCATGGGAATCTGAGGTCTACCTAAAATCACTTCTAAAACTAAAATCTTTACCAAACCAACAAGAAGTTTAATAAATAAACCTGGTCATGTTTTTTTTTATTTCCAAACAGACCCTAAGCCCTCTAAACTATTGCCAATTGGGATCATAACAATGGTATGTTGGTTCAAGTTGTACTTGGCTGCACTGGGTATGGTCCGTATGGAGTTGCAATTTTGGCGGTGAAACATCCTCCTCTCAATTCCTGTCACTGGATAGTTTAGAGCACCTTTGTAACACCAACTCTCCTTTGAAACACTCTCTCTCTCTCTCTCTCTCTCTCTCTCTCTCTCTCTCTCTCTCTCTCTCTCTCTCTCACACACACACACACACACACACACATATGCGTGTGTGTGTATGTGCGCGCGCACAACTACACACAACATTCAGTGAATAATATGATATCTCGAAGCAATGCAGGGGAATGTCAATAGAGGCAACTTAACCAATTATTTATTGTCAGATAAAACGAAGCCTGTATCAAGCCAAACAACACGAATATTGTCACACAACTATTATCAAGTCTGCAAAAAATTTAACCAACAAATGGAAAGCTGGCGACTCATTTCATCTGGGTGCACACAAATGAATTATCTGAGAAGGGACCTCGTCAAGTGTTCGCGTGCTGTAGCTAATGCTTGAGTTATAGTCTGGAAATTTAAGACATTTTCCAGTTAGATTACCACTAAAAAGAAGGAAACAAATATATATGCCAATTAATATACATATGAGAGAGAGGGAGAGAGAGAGAGAGAGAGACGTTAGAAAGTGAAAGTGCGTGCATGCGGGAAAGGAGGGTTGGGTGGGTGGGTCGGTCATTCTCGAATACAAGTGGTTATCAATTATCATCAATACCCTTTTATCAAATTCTCATAATCGGAATTTACCACTATGAAAAATAGTTCTAAGGGCAGCTGTATTTCCAGTGCTCTAAAGTTGGTTATTAAAATGGTTGCTAGAAACGGTTGTTACACAATTCAATTCATACAAGTCGATTGGCTTTCATACAATCCAATACATTTTATGCCTTGATACCATTCACGATACACTTTTTTGAATTTTGAATTTTTAGGTTTTAAACGGAAAAACTTCTAACATTTTGAGCTTTGATATTGCAGGAAACTTGAGTTAAATAGTTATCTAGTTAATTTTTATGTATATGTATATATTATCTTCATTTTCTAAAACTGAATCTTAAGATCCACGATTTGCCAACGGTTACTAGTTGATGATGAAAATCCAAGTAGTAGAAAGAGTGGCATTTCCATTACCTGCTCAGACAATGGTGCCCCGTCATCCATGCTATGAGTTGCTACTTTTCCCGCAATGACATTGGCATCCGTTTCAAGAATCATCCTGCCATTCAACAATATAAAAAGAAATATAAAGCAACTTATTTTTTTCTCAACTATGATATTGGACAATAAGAAATATCGATGAAAATAAATAGCACCCACAAGAAGTACATTGCATATACCAGCAATAACCTCTGTAAACAAGGATGCTTGATGAGGGAAACATACATAGGTATAGTAAAAGCCAATAAAGGTTATATCTTAATTCATTTAGCCAGAAGTAAGTGTGTTGCAACTGATATTAATATAAGACAAATTTAAAAAAATCCTCCCTCGGCCTCGGGACAGTGTAGCGTTGCCCACACCTTCCGACAAATATTTGATGAATTCATCTATATTATCGCCACCCAAATTTCAAATGCACACTCCAACACCCTTTAATATAAGCAAGGGCGGACCCAGGATTTTGGATTGGAGTGGGCTATACATATTTTCTGGATTTTTGTGTCAGAGATGTCATAATTTTGCTATGTGAGGTATTCTGGATGTTTTGAGAGTTGAGATGATTGTGCTTGTAATCTTCTCCTCCAGTCCCTTTGAAGTTTCGCTCATATGTGCATATTATCACTTTTTTTTTGTTAGCAAGGGTTGAACGTTGTTAATCAGTAAAATTCGGGCTAATGGTCAAAATAAATTTGGTTGGACTAAACTAAGAAGCAATGAAAAACCCGGACCGGCCAGTTCGATGAACTGTCTGATTTTCAAAATATTGCTAAGAAACGAGAGAAAAATGTGTTGGATTAGATATTATTGAAGAAAAAATGTTGGACCAAATATTTAGAGTGGACTGGATTACAATTGGACCGATATTAAATTTAACTATTTTTTTCTTTCAAAAGTTGAGTTGGGCTAAATGAAGAAGTGAAAAGAACATGCTTTTAGCCAAGTATATAATTATAGAGTGGGCTAAATTACCATTAGACCAAAATATTGCCGCAACTAGAGGTGCATACGAGCTGAGCCGCTCAACAAGGGCTCGTGGCTCGGCTCGACAACAGCTCGGCTCAACTCGTTTAATAAACGAGCCAAGCTCGAGCTTGAATGCTAAGCTTGTTTAATAAACAAGCCAAGCTTGAGCACACATGGGCTCGGCTCGATAAGGCTCGTGAACACGCTTGATTAAGGCTTGTTAGTAGGCTCGTGAAAAAGCTCGTTAATAGGCTCGTGAAAAAGCTCGTTGTAGGCTAGCCCCTCTCTCTCTCTCTCTCTCTCTCTCTATCTATCTATCTATCTATCTATCTATCTATCTATCTATCTGTACACACACACACATATATATATATATAATTATGTATGTGTGTGTATTAATTATGTATATAATATATTTCACAACTAACAACACAGTGCGGAGGGTATTTATGTGGAAAAAAAAAACAAAAAAAAACAAAAAAGCGGTTGTTTAGTGCCTTTGTAAGCAGGTGATAGCTCCTTGGTCAAAGACTCAAAGGTGTGGACTACTTAAAACTTTACATGGATGACACGTGTTGCATAGCTCCTTGGTTTTGGTTCACATTGAGTCATGCTTTGTATCCCACATCGGATGTGAAAGAATTGGGCGAGACAGAAGCATGCTATAAAATTGGACCTTTCTCCTTCGGTTGAGATTAGGGGTGCTCAAAGTTGGCCCGAGACCCGACCCACCCGTAGGGATTTTCGCGGGTTTATAAGTCTAGTGGTTGAGTCAGAGGTCTGGGGGGTTTCATTTTCGCGGGTTCGGTTCGGTCCTTGGTTTTCACTCTCCAAACCTGAGCCACCCGACTCGACACGTGAAGCACATACAAATATGTATTATTTTATACTGTTTATATTTAGGGGGAGTATATATACCCTCTTTATACATTTTTAGGGTTAAAACACTCAAACAGCCTCACACCTCCAGACCTCCTCCCACTCAGGCCACTAGCAGGCCACAACAGCGCAGCCACCACCGGCCACTCGCAGCCACACCAGGCCCACCACTCCCCCCTCGCAGCTCACCAGTCACCACCACCATCCACCTCTTCCCTCCCGACGCCACCACTGCCCCCTCCTCTGTCCCCTCTCTATCTCTCTCTCTCTCTCTCTCTCTCTCTCTCTCTCCATGTCTAGATATATATATATATATATATGGATATATATATAGCGGGAAAAGGGTGAAGATGAGGATCGTCAAGACCACTGATTCTTCTTAAATTTCCAGTATGTATGTTGTTGAAGCTTATCCCAGAACTAGAAGGTACTCCTCCAATATTTCACTATAGATTTCACTTTGTAAAAAATTACTACATGGATTTCATGGGGTAGATTCAATATTTCCCACCTGTGTTTCCCATGGTTGTTGAAGCTTGTACTTTTCAATTTGTTTAGTTAGGGTTTCTGAATCAGTTCCATTTTCTCGATTTCATAGCCAATATATATCATTCGGGTTTCACCCGAAACCGACCCAAACCAACCGGAGCCCAAGGGGTCGGTTCACCCGAAGTCTGTGAGTGGATGACGGGTGGAAGAGGTCCAACTCGACCTGTATACAGGTGGGTGATTGGGTGAGGGTTAAACCTGACTCACCCGGCCCATGAACACCCCTAGTTGAGATAAAGTTGGGCTTATATTTAAGCCGAGCACAAGCTCGAGCTCTGAGTCGAGCCTCAAGCCTAGCTGGAACTTAAGTTGATTTTTTGGTTTATTCAAAGAGTTTTGAAGAACATGAAAATCACTTGAGAATGGTATTACAAACTTTGACGAAGAAGAAGCTTTATGCTAAATTAAAGAAATGTGAGTTTTGGTTGCCTAGCATTACTTTCTTGGGGCATGTGGTATTTGAAAAAGGTGTTTCAGTTGACCCTCAGAAGATAGATGCTATTGATTCTTGGCCTACACCCACGAATGTTTCAGAAGTTCGTAGTTTTCTTGGTTTGGCTGGGTATTATCGTAGATTTGTTAAAGACTTTTCTCGTATTGCCATTCCGATGACTCGGTTGTTGCATAAGAATATACCGTTTGTATGGACTAACGAATGTGAACAGAGTTTTCAAGAACTGAAGAACAAATTGGTTATAGCTCCTATATTAACGATTCCAACAGGAAATGGAGGATATGTGATTTACAGTGATGCCTCTCATCAAGGGCTAGGGTGTGTACTAATGCAAAATGGTAAGGTTATCGCTTATGCTTCTAGACAATTGAGGCCACATGAAAGTAATTACCCCACACATGATTTAGAACTTGCAGTAGTAATCTTTGCTTTAAAGATTTGGCAACATTACCTTTATGGTGAAACTTGAAGTTTTTACAGATCATAAAAAGTTTGAAGTACTTGTTCACTCAAAATGAGTTAAACATGAGGCAAAGAAGATGGCTGGAGCTAATAAAGGATTATGATTTGACAATACAGTACCATCCAGGTAAAGCTAATGTGGTGGCGGATGCTTTGAGTAGGAAGTCTTCAGGTAATTATGTTTATTATCTTACTACTCAGAATCAATTGTTGATGGACTTGGAAAGAATGGAAGTGGAAGTACTTTTTTTCGATAAAAGTGGAGTTCTTGCAACAATGGTAGTGCAACCTACGTTGCTTGAAGAAATAAAAGGGGCACAGATGAATGATGCATTTCTTAAGAAGATTTGTGATGAAATACATGAAAGTAAACGAGCTGATTTTTCTATTCAAGATAATGTTTTGAAGTTTAAGAATCGAATATGTGTTCCTAATATTGATGAAATCAGAAAGAAGGTTTTGATAGAAGCTCATAATACCAAATATTCCATTCATCCTGGGAGTACCAAGATGTATCGAGATTTGAGAGAAATTTATTGGTGGCCAAGAATGAAGAAAGAAATTGCAGAATTTGTATCACATTGTCTGATATGTCAACAAGTAAAGGTGGAGCATCAGAAACCAGCAGGGTTACTCCAACCACTCCGTATACCCGAATGGAAATGGGAGCATATTACGATGGACTTTGGGGTGGGATTTCCGAGATCATCCCGAGGTAACAATGCTATTTGGGTAATTGTTGACAGGTTAACTAAATCTGCGTATTTCTTAGCTATGAAAACCACTTATTCGAAAGAGAAATTGGCGGAGTTATACATTGGAGAAATTATTAGATTACATGGTGCACTTGTCTCTATTACTTTTGATCGAGATCTTAATTTGTAAGTTGATTTTGGGAGAGTTTGCAGCGGGCAATGGGTACAACTTTGAACTTTAGCACGCCCTTCCATCCACAAACCGATGGACAATCAGAAAGAGTAATCCAAATTTTAGAAGATATGTTGAGGGGATGTGTTCTGGATTTTAAAGGCCCGTGGGAAGAACATTTGTCACTTATCGAGTTTGCATACAATAATAGTTGTCAATCTAGCATTGGTATGGCGCCTTATGAAGCGCTATATGGAAGGAAATGTCGTTCACCAATTTGTTGGACTGAGGTGGAAGAAAGAAAGTTACTGGGACCGGAGATTATACAATTGACTACTGATAAAATTAAATTGATCCAACAGAGGCTTCGAACAGCACAAAGTCGACAGAAAAGTTATGCGGATACTAGAAGAAGGAACCTTGAATTCCAAGTAGGTGACTATGTCTTTTTGAAGGTGTCTCCGTCGAAAGGTATAATTCGATTTGGAAAGAGGGGAAAACTTAATCCTCGATACATCGGACCGTTTCAAATCTTGGAAATGATTGGACCTGTATCTTATCGTTTAGCTTTGCCTTCGGAACTGAGTAATGTACATAATGTTTTTCATGTCTCCACGTTACAGCGTTATCTTTTTGATCCGACACATGTTTTGGCACATGAACCCTTGGAGGTTCGGGAGGATTTAACGTATATAGAGCATCCGGTTGCAATTCTATCAAGTGTTACAGACCAAAAAGATTCCTTTGGTAAAAGTTTTATGGCGGAACCATTCCGTCGAAGAAGCTACGTGGGAAAGGGAGGATGAAATGCTTGAGAAGTATCCTTCTCTATTTGGAATCATAAGCTAAGACAAGTTTGGAGGACCAAACTTTTATAAGGTGGGGAGGATGTAATATCCCAACATTTTGACATGTGATAATATTATCTTAATGTGTATTATACGGTAATGACATGAATATATATGTGATTTGCATACCTAATCTTATTATTAAGTAATGGAAGGAATTTAAGAGTTGATAAACTCTTGTTATGTGTTATACATGGCAATCTATTTGGCATTTGCATATTTTGTAAAACATGGAATTATTTAATGCCTTGTATTGGATATATATTTGATGTAAAATGTTGAATTGCTAGACAAGAGCATAAATGATAGGAGTAAAAAGAATACATTTTCCTAACTAGTAGGTGAATTAGCAATTCACGAGAACTCGAGGAGCTATTGTGTAATTAGTAAGAAATATGGTAGGTGAAAGTATAATTTCAGAAATTTGGTAGAATTTTCCTACTCAAGATTAATTAGTCTAATTGAGATTAATTAGCTTAATGATGATTAGTTAGCCTAATCAAGGTGCTAGCTTACATTACCTAAGCTAGTAGGTGGCCTAGTAGGAGGTGTTGGGCTATATTTGGCTAAGTCCATGTGTATTCAAGTGGGCAAGAGAGAGAAATGGAAGAATAACTAGTTAAATAAGATGTACATCTTTTTGAGGTGCTTCTCTACACAAGCAAGTAGGTGCAAAGAAGAAAGGGAAAAACAAGAGAGAAAAGAAGGAAAACCAAAGGGAAAAGAGTGCTAGGGAGATTTCTATCTCAAATTGAAGCTAGACTTGAGAAGCTAAGGGTAAGAGTATTCTTTGTATGTGATTTAATTTCATTTCCATAGAGTTTTGATGGATGAATTAGAGGAATTCATATTGATTTGCTATGAAATCTTATGACTGGTAGGAGTTTGAAAGTGAGCATTACATCTTGTCAATTCTATATCTAGAGCAAGGTGAGTAACCTCTATCTTTGAGGAAACTTTTCAAGTAATGAAATTGTGGCATATAAATGATTTACTTTCAATTCATGAATTATGAGCACATGTGTATATCATGATTGACTATATGTGCAAGAGATAGAAAGGATTATGTGTTGGAAACATGTTTATGTGATTATGTGGTTGAAAAAGCAATTGTTCTATCACTACAAAGAGAAAGCTCCAAAAGAGAGTGTAGAAAAGCCTTCTAAGGCTTGAGTGTTCAATACGCCTTGTGTAGGGTATTGGAATAGCTCGGAACAAGGCTAAAGGGTGCCATTACGGGCACGGGGTAGTGAGAAGAACAAGAAGCTTTGGAGATAAATACTTACTTGGTTGTGATTCATTATGTTACATTGAATTGCATATCACGTGTTTAAATGATATACACAAATTTCTGTCAAAGAGCATGTTATTCACTGAGCTTCAGCTCATGTGGTTATTGAATAACCATTTCAGGTGAAAGGAAAGAAAAGGAGAAAGAGAAGTAGAGGACGAAAGAGGAGAGCAAGTGTTTAATGTGCATATTGTACATGGCGTAGTTGTAGTTTGGAACTAAAGGACTTGTAAATTATGTTGTTAGGTGAGCATGTGTAGAACTTGATGTATAAGACTCCTATGTTCATGTATGAAAGGTTTTGGCAAGTGCTTTTGCTATTCATGCATGTTTGATTGCTTAGATGCTCATGGCTAGAATTGTGAATAGAAGCTGTTTCGATCGATCGAAATACACATTGTTTTAACTGGTTCAAAACGACAACTTTTACGAAAACAGACAACTTTTTTCTGAAATTTTGAAATCGTGCACCTTTTGCAACGTTGGAACCTAGACTCAAACGGCTATCTTTTGGTATAAAATCTAACTCAAATTTTCAAATTCCTATTATACCCTTGGGGCTAATCACTTGCAAATTTGGTTTAATGGGAGCCTAAAAACCCATTTTATACGTTACTAACATAGAGTCAGGCCTCGGTGGCATGTCACGTACCCTCGTGCCATACTTAGTAGATTTGGGTCGTGACACATAGCGTATTACATGGTCTTTTATGCATACTTATATCCCCAAGTCTCTAGATCCAGGTGCATTCTAATAAAAATGTTCTTTTTATTGTGTTAATGCTAAAACTTATGTTTATGCATTGTTTTGCAGGCATTAGAATGTAAATCAATGAAGTGGAGCTAAAGTAAAGTGATTTTGGTGGAGAGAACAATAGAAGCAGCTGAAAAAACACCATTATTTTACATTGAAGAATTCAGAGTTGGAAGATTTCCCAAGAAATATAAAATGTAGATCTATGAGTGAAGGTCGCGTGGCCGCAAACCGAAGGTCAATCCGAGGTCCGAGTGAAGAGATATGGTCATTCTCCCATCAGTGCAGAGTTGTCAAAAGCAAAGAAGTTCAATCGATTGAAGATAATTCAATCGATTGAAGCTTCAATCGATTGAGAAAGTTCGATCGATCGAACTTTATTTTCTCCAAAAAGTTGCGTACAGTCTGCAAGAACCCTATAAATAAGCTGGTATGATAGCAGACGCAAGGAGGACACTCCAGAATACAAAAAACAACAGTTTTAGGGTTAGTTTTATGTAATTCTTCTCCATCTTTTCAATTTCTGTAATTAAGACACACGATTTCAAGTTTATTTCAAGTTATTTCCAGGTTTTTCTTTTCCCTTATCTTTATTTCATTGTTGATTAATCTAGTTGTTATGGTTGCTCTAGTTTACTATTGATGCACTTGTTTATTCATGTTTCTATAGTTTAGAAGTTGGGAATAAGTGATGAAACGTTGATTCTCAGCCTCTGCCATGTATTATATAGAAAACCTGTGTTCGATCGATTGAAGCCATTTCGATCGATTGAAGCCATTTCGATCGATCGAACCAGAGTCATCGTCAAGCGATCGAAAACATTTCGATTGATTGAAGGATGATGCAATTCGATCGATCGAAAAAGTATCGATCGATGAACTTGTTAATTCCTGAGATGATTCTTTTAAACATTCCAAAACTTTTTGTTTTAGAAATCTGTCATCAAATTGTTCCAGTACGTTCAGTTTGTCACAACAGTTTTTAGAACTTAAGCCTTAAGGCTAATTTCTTCAATGACTTTTGTAAACCACTTTGAATGCTAACACCATTTGGAGTGCAAGTATTAACCATTGTTTAAAACCGTCTTCTAAGTATTTTAAATCAATTGTGATGAGATAGTCCCGGTCATGTAAGGGCTATTGATTCTTAATCTTTGGAAAAATACGGAATGGGAAGAGGAATGAACTTCATAGAACGTTAATGAGTATGCATGGTAGATGGTTAGAATCAATGTGGATTCACGTGTTTCCAACGCCTTTAATTTATTTATTTCATTAGTTATGTTTCTTTATGTTTTAGTTTGTTATTTAGTTTAATTCAATTAATTAGGATTTGTTAGTACACTTCCACTCTTATATTCTCATTTTCCTTTCTTTCTTAGGTTGTAACTTAGTACACATTCTTCCTATTCCTTCCCTGTGGGTTCGACCTGGACTTATCCAGTATTACTTGCATGATTACCTACACTTGGGTGTTGCACAAGAGCGCACAATTTTATTTCGTGTCATACATCTTTGAGGTGGGTTTAGAATTTTGGGTTTAGATCTTAGGTTTTTTGAACAAATTGATTTTGAGTTTAACTCTTCAGAACAAATTAGTTTTTGGAATAAATTAATTTTGGGTTTAAATCTTAGGAACAAATTAGGTTTTGGAACAAATTGGTTTTAGGTTTAAATTTTTTTATTTTTTGAACAAATTCATATTCATATATATATATATGTATATATGTACGTCCATATATTATGTATATATGTACTTGTATATCTATATCTATATCTATGTATATATATACACACACAATAGAGAGAGAGAGATAGAGAGAGAGAGGGGTGTAGTTTAGTAAAATGGTAAATAAATTAAAGGTAAAATAGTAAATTCATGCTAGAAGAGAGGTCTGTGTAATTTTGCAATATAGAGGGGAGGTCCATGTAATTTCGCCAAACCTCAGGGGAGGTCGTGTAATTAACCCTTACAATTATGTTTTGGAAATTTTTTATTTTTTATGTTGTTTAAGCATGAGGAAAAACACAACGGAAAATGCAATGGAACTAATTTTCCTACTTGTTTTCTTTTCTTTTCTCTTTTCCTTCAATGAATCCGCAAACCAAACAAAGCCTTAGTGGAGCAAATTTTCTAACATTGTTCTCTGTGCCACATTAGTAGTCTTGAGTACTTAATCTAGCAAGAATATGGAATATGAAAATCAAAAGCTCACATAGACATCATTCATTCAGTGTGAAGCATTTTTCATACCCTCCATCAACAATCTCATCTAGGCAAAGAAGAATAAGATCAAGGTTCTCGAGAGCCTCTGTCTTGTCAACGTTACTCCTATCACGAGCATACACCAAATTAGACAGCATGAAAACAAAGATCAAGATATCATCAGAATCATGACTAATGTGTCAAACTTATAAGCACACCTAAGAAGAAGGCCAACTGCATCGAAGAATCCCTGAAGAACAGTCGCTAATATCAATTCATTTTCGTCATCACTTCCAGTCACAAAGAAGTGCAGGTCTTGGAGGAACTTATACACAACAATGTTATTCTCAAACATAGCAATTTCAGCTGTAGACAACAATATAGAAACATATTAATGGACAAACATGCAATGAAGGAGTATAATAAGCCATCTGGCAAGAAAAACAACCTCTTTCAATCTTAAAAAAAAAAAAAAAAAGATTAATACAGAAAGCAGCATCATTTAAAGAAGAATGGAAAATTGGATGTTGAATTCAACAAATAAATTTAAACATAAGAAGTAAATTCTGGGAGTCAAACAGTTTCACATTTTCTTCTATCAAACTGAAAAATAAGTACATTTAACGATTTTGGAGAAACAAATTCAAGAACTTAAAAGATATTCATAAAAATCCTCAGAATATCAAGTAAGAAGGAAAAAGAACCCAAAATCAAAACAGAAAAGAAAACATAACCCAATGTTAGATTTTAGCATACCTTCTGTCCGAGCATTTGTCTTTTGAGTTTTGGTGAAGACAGATTTCTCATAAGCTAATTTTGCACTATTTGTCGGCCAGTCATCAGAGTAATACTTGACTGCTACACGCTTCCCTTCAGAATCCAAAAGAAGGATATTTTTTACAGTTGGGCATGCATCCTAACAAACCCAATCACAGACATATTATTATCTAAATACACCAATTTGTACCAGTAAAAGCTAGTTCTAAATAGATGTATACCAAAAAAACTCGTTCACCAAAAATGTTGGACATACTTGTATATGGGTGGGCAGACCCATGCGAGTGTGTGTGTGCGCGCACGCGCGCGTGTGTGTGTGTGTGTGTGTGTGTGTGTGTGTGTGTGTGTGAGAGAGAGAGAGAGAGAGAGAGAGAGAGAGAGAGAGTCCCATCCTCGAAATGCAGGACACATTACAATGTGTCACATTGCTTAGTGTGTATGTCTAAATGCTACTACAACAGTTGATAAAATAGAGGAAAGCATGGATTTTACTAATCCCAAACATTTTTCATTGTGCAAATATGAGAAGCATTTTACACCACCATCTGTTTGGTTACGGAGAAAAAGTTGAAAGTTGTGAAAATTGTATATCTGTTCTACCTTCTCTGTGACGAATGCGTAGTAAGCTCATATGTCCAAACATAAGAAGAGATTTTAATCTCACAAACTAATTTCTTTTCTTTACATTATGTAGTTCATAGCACCAATCGAAAATCTAAAAAGAGTGAATAACGTATTCATATCTAATAAAAATAGCCTACCAATAACGCAGTAAAACTATAGGGATTTCATATTCAGAGGATATATGACCCAGAAATAAAAATGCAAAATTTTGAAGGATAGTGAGAGAGTGCCTACCCGGAAGCCAGACAAGTTTTTCATTGAGGAAAGCATTTTGGTTGTTGGTAAATAGAGTGACTCGTGTTGCCTTGAGAGGAAATTAATGAATAGGAATTTGTGTGGTTTATATGGGTAAAAAGAGTATGGGCATGTTCGGTTTGCACTTGAAAATGAATGATATTATTGTAATCAAGAACAACCAGAGTATGGGCGTGTTCGGTGTACTTGTATAAAATACTAAAAGTATATTTTCTATAGCATATATATATTACTATATACAACTATTCCACCACTATTTTTTTCTAATTAAGATACAAAATACATATAAATTACTTGTTTAATAATAAACAATGTAATTCAACTATCAAGAAAATCACAAGCATAGCAAATTAATAGTAAATTTTAACTAAAACTTGCACAAAAACACTATGGCGCACTACAGCACTCCCTACGTACTAAGTGCGCATGCGGCACCAGTTTTGAAGCACTCGTGCTTCATAGTTTACAAGAAAGCGAATAAAGTAAAGAAAAGAGATCAAGAATGTGAGATAATGAAATTTTTATTTTAATTTTTTCTTTGGCTTTTGTTATGTCTGGGGCAAAGATCTCAATACACATGAGAACATAGAAGCATAAGACTCACAACTTCACATTTCTTTCTGTGAACTTAATCAGATTGTGAGGGTTAATTCTTTCTCACATTTCCACCATATGATTGATTTTTAGGATCTATAAAATACATGCATTCCTCGTAGATCTAACGTTAACAACTATCATAGTAGCATTTAGACATTCATACTTAGCAATTTGACACAATGCAATCGGTGATCGATTCGAATCAATGTGACACACACACATAAGGATGCTTGTGTATGTATAATTTTGTATATACAAAGCATCAATACATTTGTTATATATAAAATAAATAAATAAATAAACATTAACAAAAATGGAATCTGAAAAATTCCTAATGCAGATAACAACATTTCAAAACCCTAAATGTTTCAGCTAAGCAATCATAAAGAGACTAAACAAAAACAAATTCCAAATCGATGGAACTGGATCGAATACAGAGTCGTATATAGATACAGATCAGTATATACATCTAGATAAATATGCAGAGAGAGAGAGAGAGAGAGAGAGAGAGAGAGAGAGAGAGGTAACCATTTTGATTTCCTTTGGTTTGAGATCCGTCTCCAGTCCCCCTGAGACGTAGGTTCTTCAAACCTGTTTGGGAAAACGGAAGAAAGAATATCCGTTTGGAAAAGTCTAAGGCGCCGTTTGGTGCAGTTTAATCACATAGATTATATATCTAAAATGAGGTACACAACACATTTCACAACAGGGTTTTAAATGTGTTGTACCTTGTGCTGTTTGAATTTTTCACATTTTTCTATGCACCACTTATATAGCACAGAGTATATGCATTTAATACTCTATTGTAGAATGTGTTGTGGAATGTATTGTGTGCGTAGTATTGTTGATTATATATACTAGCTTTTAGCTTTTTAGAATCATCCTCCAATTAGGGCCGGTCAACGGATCGGATCCGGGCTAAATCCTCGGGATCCAAATCCGATCTGTTAAGAAATTCTTTTATCCGGATCCAGTTTATTTAGCCGACGGATTTGCCTTAGTTTGATCCATATGCGAATTTGTTAGAATTCGGATATTCAAATCCGTTTATCGTATTTAAAACGACAAATCAAATGCTTAACTATCATAATATTACCACATAAAATATTTTTTTTTCTTTATACATATTTAAAAATTAATCATTGTTTATCTCATCAAAACACGTTATTATGTCAAAATTACCAATTATTAAAGCAAAATAATGTACGACTTAAATTTGTATAATATAGTGTATATTATATAAGTCATTCACTTTTATTTGTGAGTGTAATTGAATCGGGTCTAATTTGGATCGCACGAACTGCTAATCATACTTCTTTACGGATCCGGATTTGTGAATCCCAACATGTAATCCATATCCGCATAAGTAGAGCAGATCTGGATTGTATCCAGGTCTAGACCCAGTCCATTGATAGGACTATCTCCAACCCAACTTCAAATAAGTTGGTGTCACACCTGTTCCAAAATTTCATAGTTTATCATGCATTATTCGTTTTTGTGAACTTATCAATGATATTTGATGATTGAACTGAGGTTGACTGTGAGTCAACAGTAAGGTGTCAGTAAGGACACTGAAAATTCAGTAATCGAGATTGCATTGGCATAAGTAAATGACATTTATGTGATTTAAATGTTATTTGACTTATCTGATACTTTATGAATGGTAATTATACCTGTGTAGTATAATTTCTGTTAATTTTGATATTGTTAGATATCATTTTTATAACTGTGGTGAGAACGTGAGTGTCACGTTATATAAAAGGTAGGTTGTGTAGAGATTTCACAGAATTTAGTTTTCGGACGTAATTTTAGACCCAAGCGAGACTTAGCCGAAAACTTTTGTAATTTATAATATTCACTCGTAAAGTTATAAAATGGACGTGTACGACGTTTCAGTAGTTAATTAAAAATTTTGAAAATTCGCGGGGTGGTAAACGCAATTTTTGGAAGGTTTTTCTATAAATAAAGGAGGGTGAGATTTCATTTTTACAAAACATTACAAAATATTGTTAGAGAGGATCAGAGAGAAATGGGAGATTGATGCCACGGGCTTTGCGATGACGATCGGCGACCTTTCGTCCGTCTATTTTCAACCAAACTTCATATTTGGACTCCTCGAGGTAAGGGCTTCATTTTGATACCACTTAGGCCCTGTTTGGCTAAGATTTTTATAAAATCTAATTTTTAGAATTTTGGGAAAAACGTGTAAATACTTGTAGGAACCTTTCGAAATTGGAGATCCAACGTTTATTCGGACCTCTAGTTGATCCTTCAAAGTTAGGGAGAAATCGCACGAGGTATGAATTCTAAGCCTATGAATTATAGGAAATTCTATGTTTTAAACATTGAACTTGATATTTTGGATCCGGGCAAAATTTATGTATTATGTATGCCCGTTAATTATGCACATGAAAATGCGATGAATACACGTACAAATGTTTATATGAGCATGTTTTGTGTTATGTGGGTCAAAGGGGGGTTTAGTGCAATTCCGTCTGGGGGGTAAGCTCCTCGAAGTTTGAGGATTGTAACATTGATTGTAGTTGTGTCTGGTATGGAGGAAGGCCCAACCAGGACACGGTTCCTGGTATGGAGGAAGGCCCAACCAATGTACGGGATGCGTGGAAGAGGTGTGCCTTCCATGGCATCAGTTTCATTTACCGGATGGAAGCGTACTACTCACCCTAGCGACTATTTTGATGTGTTTTAAATGTTTAGAGCATGAATTGTCATATAAGCATATGTTTAGAATTATGCACTCAGCATATAGCTGAGTAGTGGAGTGTTACTCCATTGCAGGTGACAAAAAGAAAGGAAAGAAGAAGCGCGAAGTGTGAGACTGCGGGGACGACGGGATTGAATCACTTTGTATATGTTTTTGTGTTCCATTCCTTTGTCGAAAATGTAAATTTTGGAAGTTAGGACTTAAGACTACACTTTTAAGCTTTGGAATGGATTTATAAGGTTGTAATATGTATTAAAACCCCTTTTGGTTTTGTTGTAATGAATCCGAACTCATGGATTCGAGTTTTGAAAGCCTAACTTATAAATTTAGCGTTTCGGAGGAATGTAATAGAACTTTTATGTTTTAAGCCAAACAAGCCTTAGCTTGTTCCGTTATTATTTCTTTTTGTAGTTTATCATGTCTTAAGGATGTTATTGAAAGCCTATTATGGATGGTGAAGTGTTACATCAATTACAAATATGTTTGGTAGAAGGTTTGGAGTGGAGGTTGTGTGATCCTTAGCAAATTCTGCAGCATTGGTAAGGATTCTGCTAAAGGGTCATTCAACCGGTCGAATGGGGTCGTTTGACCGGTCGAGATACCCCATGCCAAAAATCTTTTTCGATACCTTCCGAAAATTTTTGAAATGTTTTAATTAGTTCTTAGGGTACCTTTGGGACCCCTTTTAACATAAAATCATTTGATTCGAAATATAATTGCGTTTTAAATTTATACAGATTTTACAACTTGGAGGGTAATGTTTCCAAAAGTTTTATACACTCAAGGTTGTTTTTAAGTATTTTTCTGCTGCGTATAGTTATTTAATGATTTAGATGAGCCTTAGCGGCGTGCCACGTGTCCTATTTTCACGTGTAGTGGGATGGGTCGTGACATTTATTGGTATCAGAGCAATAGGTTTTAAAAAGAAGTTTATGAAATGCGATATACGAATAAGTTTAGAACCTTGGGGGACGAGAGACGACGTCTTGAGATAATACGGTATGAGATCACTTATAGAGATGCATATATATGAGGAACATGGCATGTGAGTGCATGTCACGATATGATAATTCAAATGAATTGCATAGCATGATGTTTTACATGCATATGGTATAGCATGCCATGATATACATTGTCATATGTATTGTGTTAATGAATCGGTAGAATCATTCGGGCGTAGAACCGTGTGGTGAGATGAAGTTTCTGTGGGTCATCATAGACCCTGTGTGGTGATACAAGGAAGAGATGATATCCTGGTAGTGGAGAACCGTTGAATTTTAAAGGAAAATGAAATGATTTTGATTGAATCGGTGGATGTTTTCGATGATAGTGACGAGTGTTCCTAGTGGGTCTTAGCCGAGAACGAAGTTTAAAGAATGAACGTTAGAAGAGGTTTTCTCGTAGTTCTCATGAGGAACGAAAGTGATTGTTCATAGTTGAGTTTTGGGATTGAGATTGATTGATAAGAGTTCTGTTTCAGACAAGGGTTAAACATCGGAACGTGAGAAATTCGAGACGTACAGTTGGGTGTGTGACAGAAAGATGGTCCAACAGCATGTATTGCTCGTGGTTGGGATGGGTGAGGAATCTCTCACTCTATCTTACGGTGTTAACCTATAGTGTGATCGCATGGGTTATCTTATACGTTGTGTATTGGGTAGTTGAAGAATCTTTCAACTTTTCATACGGTATTGAGGTAATTGGATGGTTAAGGAATCTCTTAACCTATATTACGGCATGTATTGGGGGTTGAGGAATATCTCAACGGATTGTGAGTATTAGGTGTTGAGGAATCTCTCAATTGAATCTGGGTTCATAGTATATTTGGAGGTGGTATGGGACTAGTAGCGAATACTACCGGATTGATTTGTGTAAGTGAAAAGTGGTATTCAAGGATTAACCTAAGATGAAGGGTTGAGAATGGAAATGACAGAGTATACTTGGATAGTTGAAAACAATTGGTGGAATCTTAGTCGGGAATGGACCTCTGAAGCAGTTGCTTAGACTTGACGAACATGTGCGCATAAATGTAATGATAAGGATGATATAGGTCGGAGGAGAAACCTCAAAATTTCTTGATGGAGAATAAGTGAATAGAAATGATAAGAATAGGAAATTCCTTGGTGTTTTGAGGTGGTTTGTCAAAGGAAGTAGAATAAAGGACGTAAAGATATAGGACTTGAGGTGAAAGATAAGTGTGATTGATTGAACGTGATAAGAGATTCGGGGAAATCATATTGATATTGGATATCATAGATATAAGAGGATATTTATAGAGAATCTTGCAGAGGAGGTTGTTATTACAAGGGGTTGTAATGAAGATAAACCTGAACCTGAGTCCAACGGTTGTGTAGTTCGATGAGTTTTCGATGATTTCGAGCACTCTTTGGTGGTTCCAAAGTGGTTGGGAAGTAGCCCCAAATACCTTGTAAGTTTGGAAACTTTTAAAGGTGTTAAATGGAGGAAAATATGGTCCATGGGGTAGTTCGATTGGTCGAAAGGGGCAGTTCGACCGGTCGAACACCCCTCTGATCCAAACAATGATTTTGAAAACATTTTTCGTCGACTTTTACGGAAACATGCATAACTCTTTGTAAAAAATTCGGATTTGCGCACCGTTTTTTGCGTTGGAACCGGGACTCAAAGAGCTATCTTTTGGTGTAAAATTTAATCATACTTTATATATGACCATTTTGCCCTTTGGCTGTTTTGTCACATAAAAGTTCTTTTAAGATGTCTAATCTATGCTTTCTTTGCTAGTTAGCTTATTTCAAATAAAATAAAAGATCTAGTAATGCTTTTAAAATATTGTTGCATGTTTGTAGCGAGTTGTGGGCAATGAAAATTGGAGTACAATATGTATTTCACTACTGAACGAAAGCGATTGTGAAAATGGATAGAGGAGTAAAGAGACCTTGGGTAAGCCCAGTTAGAAGAATGATATGAGGCTTTGTTGGGTAAGTGAAAATGACGGTAAGGGGTCGAAGACAGGGTAGTACATTGAGTACATTATCGGATATGATAGTAGGAATATAAAGTGGTTAAGGGACAATAGTGGAATCAATGGAATGTTGTTTCAGTTGTCCTGAATTCCAACGAAGTTGAAGGGTTTTGGGAATGTCATATTTTACCCCTAAGAAAATTTTAAAATGTTTCAAATATTTTAAAAACTAACTTTTGTTTAAATGAGGAAAGTGGTATTGAATACCTGTGAGAAGGTATCAAGTAGACTTTGGAAGAGGAGTATCGTGGAAGGATATGGTACGCTTAAGTGTTTGGAATACAACGGTGTTTGTCAAATAAATCAGTTCTACGTGAGCATAATATGAACTTGGAAATTCTAAAGTAAAGAGGTGGTGAGGTTTTGTGCACCTAAATTTGGTAAGTTTGAACATATGACATTAAGGGAGTTGTCGTGAGTATTATTCCAAAGGGGACTTGACTCTGGTTTAAGTATTGGGAGTAACCCGAGGTTATGAATACTTTGAAGTTTTGAACGATCAGGAACTTGATGAGATCCGTAAAGTGTGAAGCACTTGAAGACAATAGTTATGAATGGGTTGACATTATAGTACCCGGAGTGAGAATAGGTGACCTTGAGTATTGTCACGAAAGGTATGTTAATGGGAAGTCGATAGGGAATTTATCGAATGCGGTAAGACTGTGGTATTTGAATGGAAAGATTGAATTACTGAGTTATCTTCATATGATTACAGGAATAGTATGAATACTTGGGCAAAAGGTTCTTCGGGAATAGTGAATTTGAGATCCGAATAGCAAAGATAAAGGATTAAAGAATCTGAATTGGAGTTAAGTCAGGCCGACTAAAATTATGAAATATTAAACTGCTGAATAAGGTATAGTGATTTGAAATGTTATACGAAGAGTATACGGTTAGTGTAAAGGGTTGTCAGGAACTCAGTAAGAGTTGAGATACATGAGTACAATTGATATGGGCTTGTGTAAAGGTGAAAGGAAAAACCATGACTTATGGAGTCGTGTAACTACATAAATGGTAGTGGATCTACCTGGACTAAGAGACTAAAGAATAGTTGACGAGTAGGGTATAAGATGAGAATGGACTACATTATAGTTGAGATCTCTGACCGAAAAGTAATTGACTTAGGGTGTGTGTACACTATGGGAATGGAATGGATTGTGAATGGTCAAAGGTTTGAGACAGGGTATGTTCTGAGCACGGGAATATGTTTTGATGAGTTTTGTGGTACGTGTCTGATTGACTAAGTTAATTTTGGCTAATAATGTTATTCGTAACGATGGATATTGGGGTGATTGTGTTGAGAAAGAGATGAAATGTGTGTGAAATTTCAAAATAGTTGTTTTAACAACATAAATGAGAAATGTTTTGACTTTGTTAAAAGTTTTAAATCAAAATTTTAAGGTGTAATCTTCTTTGTTAATCGACGGTAGTTCGAGTACGAAATTGGAGAAATAAATGACAAGAGTGTTTAACTATTCGGGACATCAAGTGAGCTCGAAGAAGTAGAATGATATGAAATTGCCAGTTAGGAATCTGGATAGTATCTTACGAAACATGTATGATTGGAAGTAAAATACGAGGTTGGTTAAACCAAAATGGAATGATGACATTATGTTTATGGGTATCTATTTGCTTTATCGATTTCTCTTTTCAATGTTAATGGTTTAGAATTAGGATTCAACATAATTACGTATTTTTAGCACAAGATTTTCAGCTCTCAACCAATATGAAACTTAGGATTAAATAACAGAACAAATAGATTTTTTTTTGGTTAGAGATGTGTTTTATTGAAGTTGATTCTATTTATGCTTTGCTTTCTATCCTTTCTATATAATGAACTACCAGTGTGTGTGTGTGTGTGTGTGTGTGTGTGTGTGAGAGAGAGAGAGAGAGAGAGAGAGAGAGTATGGGTTCTAACGTGAATTTTGATCTCTCTCAATCTCAGGTTTTATATCAGTGAGGCTGAGCAAGAAAGAGAGATGTCGACTTTTTCCCCACTCCCCTCCTGCCCACTTGAGTTTGCATATGAAAGGGTGAGCTTCTTCTTTTTTTTTTTTTTTTTTTTTTTTAATTTTAAGTTTTTGCTTATTTACTCACTTGCAAGGGTGAGTTTCTTTCTAACTTTTTGATTATTTACTCACACATGCAAACACAAGATTTTTATGTATTCAATTGGAGAGTTAAGACTTCATGTTCTGATTTTCATTGAGGTTTTTAGGCAGTGTGGGCCTCCAGTCCATGTTGGGTCGTTATATGTTTGAGCAGTACAGAGAGTGGGGAGCTAAGAGTTTGGAAGCCATGTATTGCAACTAAGTATTGCTTCTTTTCCTTTTCTTCTCTTTATTTTTTCTTTCTTTTAATATAGTTGGTCTTTGTCAGCCATTTTTATGCTTCTTGAATGACTAAGGAAGATGAATGCTTATTTGCTTTAGTTTTGATGGTGGGGCTAATGCTACTCTTTGTTGCCACTTGAGATTTTTTAATATTTCCTCACTGGGCTTTTTCACTGAGTTGAAAAGTTGAGAATTGAGAATTTTATTTTAGGCTATAACTTTGTTTGATCTTTCTTAAACTTGACTTCCTAATGCTACTTTGTTCAAAAAATTTAGATGGCCAAGAAAAAGGGGAAGTGTGTGCATGAAATAGTATAATTTGCCATAGAAGTTCTCAGTTGAAAGCCATTGATTTTGAAGAAGCATGTGCTTGGTGATTTTTTTGAAGAAGTAAATTTGTCAGAGAGCATTTAATTTTTCCCCTAGCTTCAAATGCTTGCCGGTAATATTATTTTTCATGCAGCTAAAGTAACATAGTTTGCCAGGGACAACCATGTGTTCTGGAGGTATGCAACCATGGCTTCCAAGAGCTGCTTTTTAAATTTTGGGTGCATGTGTAATGACTTTTCAATGATCTTATTTTTTGACTTCTGCAGGGGTGGTAAGATCAAAGTGGTAGGTGGTGTATGAAATTTGTAATTGTTATTACTATTATAGTGCTCGAGTAGATTGTTTTTGATAGTTTGTGTTGTTTTCAGATTATTGAATGAACTTAGATTGTGTTCACAATGCACTCCAATTGGGAGACACCAATTATTTGAGACTTGGTGTAAATACGTTGTTATTACTTCTATGAATGTGTATGGATGTTACAAGACTGCATTGTATTTTTTCCAAAGAGTGCATTTTGTTCATCCACCAACACCATTTTGACACGTGCTTGATTTCATTTCCATTTTACCCCCATTTTAACAATAGAATTACTCAATGAGACACATGCAAGAAAGGTGTTGGTGGCTGAGCAAAAATGCTCTCTTTTTTCAAATTCGTTTTTTTAGGAATTATTGTGACATTCACAATGGTTTGAGCTTTCTATGGACTACATTAGACTCACATTAATGGTGAATTGAGGTTTAAATTTGAGTTAAAAGAAGTTTACTATATTTCGGGTTCATATAATTATTTTTTGTCTTTGCGCCTTGTCCACAGGCACGGGCAATTATTAGTACTATTATAATCAATAATTACACAAAAATCACAAAATTTATTTCTCTAATAAATGTATACAATGGATTAAAATGTCACAAAAATATCACACAGAAACTACTTTTAACTTATCCTAAAATCTTTTCACTCACAAAGTGAACGGGACCCTACTAGTATATATATATATATATATACTAGCTTTTGAACTCGTGCAATGCACAAGAATTGATTATTAAAACTTGACTGATATATAAATCAAGTAGCAAACAAATCATATATATATATATATATGAGGAGAGGCTCTTAAGTGAACTGTGTCGAGTGAACTTATCTAGTGAACTAACTTTTTAGCTTAAAAGAACCCGCGGGTCAGCGGTCGTGTATATATATATGTATATATATCTATACTAATATAGAAAGAGAAAGATAGGGGTACCCTCTCTCTTTCTATCATCACCAATATTTACATATAAACCATTATACTTATAATCACACACAAATAGTTTAGTAGTAGTAAATTGTCATTAAACACTCCAAACAAATCGCAATAACTGACACTAAAACTGCCCACATAACCCTTAATTCTTCCACTTAAAACCAACTCAAAACTTCCATTCAGTTTGTAACTCCATTCTCTCATGTTTCGTCTTCTTCTCCTGTTCGATCTCCTGCCAAGAAGAATTCCAAGAAACTGAAATGTACACATTCTCTCTCTCTCTCTCTCTCTCTCTCTCTCTCTCTCACACACACACACACACACACACACACACACACACTCATTGTTGTCTTTACTTTAAACATTCTGCATGTGTAATTTTTTATGCTTAATATCTTCTTTGTTTGAAGATGACTATCTTTTCATTGCCGTTTCCAAAGTTGTATCGGATTATTCGGCAACGTATATGCTAAATCTAGAGCAGTTCAAAAGTTAGTAATTTTTCGATTAATATAACACAAGAAAGTTGTCACAGTCCGGTCCCACAATAGCGGAACCGGAGCTCTTGGCATGCCACCGAGGCTAAACCAATTCATTAACGTTCCCAAAAATTAGTTTGAAGAACACACACAGCGGAAAGAAAACAAAACATTTGTAAACCAGCAGTCCAGTCGACTGATACTGGTCCAACAGAAACTTGGTTTTAAAAACATAATCCAGCGACTGTTTTCTAAGTCCAGTAGATTGGGGCTTCAAATATTCAGTTGATTGGTACGGTCCGGTCGACTGAAGTCCAGCTTGGGCAAAAAATATCTGAATTGAAAACATGGTCCAGTCGACTGTATCAGGGACCCAGTCGACTGATCCTCCATAAAAAGATGTAGTGAGTTGCTGAAAAAGAGGGTCCAGTCGACTGTTTTCTCAACCAGTCGACTGGTTTATGGTAGCAGCACACATTCTGCAGATTTCTAAGTTTAAAAGCTCTTCTGAAATCGTTTAGGGATTAAACACACATACTAAACTCACTCCAAAGTGATCCTAACTGTATTGAAACCTTACTAAATCATAATTACAACAAGTTACTGTCTATTACAACGTTTTAGATCCATTCTAACATACTAAATTAAACATAACCAAAAGTTGTAAAATCCTTATTACAAGAAGTCTATTACAAAATGACGAGATCAACATATCAAGTCGCCTTCTAAGTGAACTCCCAACCCACGTGCTCACTTTTGCGATTCCTCGCCAGCATTAATACCTGCAATGGTTATTTGAATAACCACACATATTCGATTTGTTTAAGCTAACGCTTAGTGAATAAAATAACATATGCACATGAATGATAAACAGGCTCGCATTCACGTCTCTACATTTCATACTAGTCGCGGGAGACTCACATGCACATTCCATACTCCCAATCCGTGACTCCTCGCCAATAAGTCCACGTGAAAGGGTAAGACCCACGATTCTTCTCTTCAATCGTGCGACCTTAATGCCTATAACGGCTCCACAAAATGGTTTAGTGACCACGTGCTCCTTCTGACCCAAATAAGCAACTCAACATGCTCAAATACATATCACCATACTCGCGTAAACAAAACATGTCACCATGCTATTGGGCCTACTTATTAATATAATTGCCCAATATGAACTACACAATATATCTCTATGAATTAAGACATGCTATTCACACAAAACATGAATATGTGTCAAGAAATCATTCCAAAAACATAGTTGAATCAGTCACCTCCGATTTACGCTCTTATAATTCGATCCAAAGAAAACCCGTGCACAAAGAACGTGCAGAAGTTCGTCTAGTACAATTCCTATCGATCAGAATTTCAATTATCAACTTTTATGAAAAATTCTAGAAAATGACTTTTAAGAAAACTTAGCCAAGCATGCCTAATAGATATCAAAACGAAGCTCTTCCCTTGAGAATCTCGAATATGAAATCTAGAAGAAATCAGACGGGCAAAAGGTCGTCGTTTGGCGTCGCAAAGCTCTAAGCACCTAAATCTCCCTTTTGGCCTACTTCTTGAATTTTAGGTTAAGAGTTTAGAAAGTATGAAAGTCATCACTTTCTATCTATAGGCAGATTTTCCAAATTTGTGTTTACCTCCCCACGAGTTTTCAAAACTCCTAATCAGTCTCTGAAACTTCCTACACAGCTAATTCATATCTTTACAAATGGAACTTCAAAATTATAAAAGTTTCTGACTAAGTTCCGTTTGGTTGCTAAAACGTGAATTTCTACATGACGTTTCTGAAGTTGCTAATTAGCCTACCAAATTTGTAGCGTGTTAATTCGTTCTCTCTAGGATACTAAAATTAACAACAGGAATAAATTCTAAACTAGAAATAATACAGATAGTAAAATACACAGGTAAACATCTATTTTCATATAAACATTTAAAATATTCCACAATGAACGTCTCATACTCGGAGATACTTCACATCATCCAAACAATCATTCAACATTGTCACAATGGATTCTCTTATACAGATACCCAAATCGATTCGTGAGTCAAAACTCATCCAAACATGTGTCATAGGACACACCACATCACATTATCATGCATGACAATGTAATGAAATGCAATAACACAAATGCGAGTGTTATAAAAGTGAGGAGAACAATATTGGAACATTGTTGATCAGGGTTTCATACTTATATATTGTTTTGTGGTTACCATACTCGATATAAAGTCTAAACTCTAAATCATTAAAAAAAAAAAACAAATAAGGTAACATGACGATTATTCATTAAATTAGATGATGGACCAAATTGGGTGTTATTGTCGCAGTCCATACTGGTGGCCCACGTTCTGGTGTACAATTAAGATCCCAAAAGTTTAATTAGTAGTATGAAATTACCATGATGATGTGGATTTATTTTATTTTTGGTTATAAGTTTTGACCCAAACAAATTTTTTGAGAATAGCTTTGGGAAAAATGTTACTATTTTCAGTTAAGGAATGAGTCAATGAATGACGGATATAATGAAATTTATGTATTTTTTCATAATTGTAATTTCATATGTGGTCGTCTTTAAAATGCGTTGCACACGCAACGTGTGTGCCTCAACCGCTAGTATATATATAAAACAAAAGTGATATAATATGGTTGCCACGTATATTTTTAACATTTTTTTATTCATTTAAACAAAGTAAATATATCATCTCAAGCACACAAATCTAGAAGACTGAGATTGATCTCATCACAAATAAATTGTGGGAACAGCAGCAACTGTGGCACAAACAAACAATTTCAACAGACTAATAAAAAAGACTGTAAAAACAAGAATGGGAAAGAAAAATAAAAGGTATTTAACTGGATTTGAAATAAAAATTGATCAAATTTAAAGCAATGGAAATTCTATGGAAACTCTTAGTACCATGCAATGCACAGGAGTAATCCCAAAACCAACAGTCATTCACAGTTAACAAAATAATAAACCAAATAATGTTGAAATTGATAAACAAACAATAAACCAAAGGTGACCTTTGAATAGTATGACAAACCCGATGTTTCTAGCAGGAAAAAACCTGAAATCGCGGTTGTGCAGTGAAACGGCGGTAGTCGAGGATAAGAGAAAGAGAGAGAGATCGGGATGTGAGATACAGAGAGAGGGACTGTGAGACTGAGAGAGAAATTTGATAGCGATGTAAATTACATTACTTCATTGGGAGACTTGGTGTAAGGCCCCTAAGGTTGGGCTAAGTTGAACTAAAGGACAAGTCATAATAAAAAACCAACCCAAAGAGTCAGGACACACTAAAAAAAAACTTTCCCTTCCAAAGTCTTCTAAAATTTGAACTTTCCCTCTTAGTCCTATACAATTTTAAATTTCACTCTAAATGGCAAAATTGCCCATGGAACCCTAAGAGACCTCCACCACCATCTTTCTTCTCTCTCTCTCTCTCTCTCTCTCTCTCTCTCTCCCTATCTTTCTCTCCCCCCCCCCCCTCCATAGCCACCACCACCACCATCTCTCTATCCTCCCCCTCCATAGCCACCACCATCACAACCACCACTACCATAGCCACCATCTTCTCTCCTCTTCCTTCCACCATCTCCTTTCCTCCCTTTCCATAGCCACCACCACCACCATCTTCTCTCCTCCTCCCTCCCTAGCCACCACCACCGGAGCCGTCGTCGCCACTACCACTAGCTCTCTTCTCTCTCTAACTTTCTCTCTCCTCCCCCTCCATAGCCACCACCACCACCACCACCATCTCTTTTCTCTCTATAACTTTCTCTCCTCCTCCCTCCATAGCCACCACCATCACAACCACCACCACCGAAGCCATCCTCGTCGTTGCCAGAGCCGGAGCCATTGCCATTGCCATTGCCACTACCACCAACTCTCTTCTCTTTCCTCCCCCTCCATAGCCACCACCACCACCATCTCTCTTTCCTCCCCCTCCATTGCCACCACCACCAACACAAATCTCCACGGCTAACTGATCTTAAGAGAAATTTCTCTTAAGATTAGTCATCTTAAGAGAAATTTCTCTTAATATGACTGATCTTAAGAGAAATTTTCAGGTCAGAACTGTTGAATGAAGTAGGATGGTAGGTGATGGTCGCCGGAGGTGCTAGTGGCGGTCGTCGAAGGTCGTATGAGGTCGCCGAAGGTTAGGCATGGATGGTGGCCAATGGTGGATGGTCACCGGAGGTACTAGTGGCGGTCGCCGGAGGTTGTTGGAGGTCGCCAGAGATGGTAGTGGTGGTTGTCGGAGGTAAAAGTGGTGGTGGCCGAAGGCTAGGCATGGGTAATGACAATGGTGGCTAGGGTTTGATAGTAAGGTTAGATGATGAAGATGATGATATTTGGGTCTAAAAAAAATTAGGAGTAAAAACCAAGTTGTTTTATTAAGTGTTCTTCATTCCAATTTAGCTTGTCTTAATGCACTTTTCACCAATTTTCCCTACATTATACTAGCGGCTAAGGCACACGCGTTGCGTGTGCAACACGATTGTCCTTGTTATGCTTTCACAAATTTAACGAATTTATTGTGTGGAAAAAAAAATAGTCGAACAATAATACATGTAGTCTAGGGGAAAAAATCAGTAAAAATTGATAATTTTGAAAAGATGTAAAATTGAAGTGATATTGCCAACCATACACAAAAAGTAGGACAAATCGATACTACTCTAGAATGCTAAAGGTAGGGGTACCAAAATGTTTGTTTTTATGACTCATATTTACAATTTTACCATAAAATTTCTCTTATGAAATATCATTACAAGGAAAGCAATTTGTCAAAACCTCAACCATTTTCAAAACTGCCCCTAAAACTCCCTACATGTTAACTACCTTACACATTCAAAATGGAAGTTACCAAACTGTCATAATAACTATTTAAAACTCAATCTGAAGAACAAACAAAAACTACCTGTATAAAAAAAGAAAATTGATAACACTGAAAGAGGATACTAACAACCGGACTCAAATTAGCATGCATGAGTTCCAATATTCCACTTCCACGAGTTCCATTGCTCCAATGAGGTTTGTGATCTTCACTTCTTCTTACTTCATATTTTGCTTTTTTTTTTTTACTTCTTTCTTTTACGACTATAGTAAACTTTTTCCATTGATATGTGTTGCTTAGAAAAGAATATCACACATCTCTTTCTGTGAACAATGCATTCCATTGTTGTTGAACTCATAACAAAAGAACAACATATCAGGGAACCCAAATTTTAATCCCGAATTGGTTATAAACAATTTTGTTAGTCGTATTAGAGACATGCTACCGCTGCATAGTACGTGCTATAACCATTAAGCCATTTTGATACCCAATTTGGAATACAAATTGGAAAACGCATTATTCTTAGATATATCCTACTTTTTGTGTATGGTTGGAAATATCACTTCGATTTTACATCTTTTCAAAATTAACAATTTTTACCTATTTTTTCCCTAGACTACATGTGTTATTGTTAGTTTGTTTTTTTTTTCCACACAATAAATTCGTTGAATTTGCGAAAACATAACAAGGACAATCGTGTTGCACATGCAATGCATGTGCCTCAGCCGCTAGTCTAAGAATAATGTGTTTTCCAATTTGTATTCCAAAATGGGTTTAAAAATGGCTTATGGCTTAATGGTTGTAGCACGTGCTATGCAGTGGTAGCATGTATCTAATACGACTAACAAATTTTTTTATAACCAATTCGGGATTAAAATTTGGGTTCCTTGATATGTTGTTCTTTTGTTATGAGTTCAACAATAGTGGAATGCACTGTTCACAGAAAGAGACGTGTGATGTTCTTTTCTAAGCAATACATATCAATGGATAAAGTTGACTATAAACGTAAAAGAAAAAAGTAAAAAAAATTTAGCAAAATCTGAAGCAAGAAGAAGTGAAGATCACAAACCTCATTGGAGCAATGGAACTAGTGGAAGTGGATCAATATTGGAACTCATGTTAATTTGAGTCCGGTTGATAGTATCCTCTTCCGGTTTTATCAATTTTCTTTTTTTGTAAAGGTAGTTTGTCACGCCCCGGAGCTGCAGAAATTAGCAGGAAATAAAATTTTCCTTCTGGGTCCGTAAGTCATAACTAGTTACATAAAATGATTGTCCACAAACACACTAGATAAATAAAAGAGTAACTCAAGCGAAAGCGTAAACTGGATATCATAAAAGATTACTAGCTATTACATCCGAGTTCGTAGTTTCAAAAGATAAAAGGACAAAAGAGATTAAGGTGTTAGACGCTGTTTACAACTTAGTACGAATGGATAAAAATCTATAAAGAATAACTAAGTCTTCTTTCTTGAAGCCGCGCCTCTAACTGGCGTAGCCGTGACCTTCAGCATTACAGGCCTCCCCTTCGAAGGTTTCTTCTTCGTAGCCTCCTCCCTGATAGTCCTCCTTTAGACAATCATATCCTATATAGTCTAGACATGGGAATGTCCAGGGCGTAGTATGCCATTAGCTTTAATAAAAGCTAAGTGAGCGTCCTAACCGAACACTCCTAATATAAAATTGTATTCGAAAGTACACATCGACTAGTTACGATGGTTTAATGAATTATAATTAGATCGTGCGTGAAACAATGCATCATCGATATATTCGAATTTACTCGACTTAACATCCGACTTACTTAACTTTGTTACATTACCAGTGTAACATTGTTGGCTTAGAGTGACTCGACCAGTGGATCGAGCTATGGTTACTTTACTATCGTTGTCTGCCTCTCCGTGGCCATAGTAGTAATCTCGCTTTACAAGCTAACCATATACTCTAGGTCCTTCGGACCTTGCCTTATGAATATTGTCGTCAATTTGCGAAACGGTTACTTTACTATCGTTAGTCGTCACGACTGCCGTAGTAATCTCGCCTTACAGGCTAACCATGTTGATTCATTTCTCGATTGTAATATTATCAACATGGTTACTTTGCTATCGTGTTTGCCTCTCTGTGGCTATAGTAGCAATCATCACCGACATGCGATCCTGTAATTCCATGACAGTACCGACTCACTACACAACAACTTTCGGACCTCCGCGGTCGACTACACGTATTTCCAAATGCATACGGACTTGGTCTCCGCGACCGTTCAACTCTATACTCGTACACGTCGATTTGACGTTACGACACTGACTCCTACATGAGGTGTATCATATGTTATGCACGAGGTACAAGCCAATTAAACAGTTACTACTTCATTCTTGAAATATAGTATGGACCCTAAGCTCGTAGTACCATATGTTATAGCATGAGGTTAACCGGACTAATAATAATAATGAACAACAACAACAACAACAACAACAACAACAACAACAATAATAATAATAATAATAATAATAATAATAATATGTCCGGGGTGCAACATATTAATATAAGGTTAACCGAAAATTGATAACAACAACAACAACAATAACAACAACAATAATAATAATAATAATAATAATAATAATAACAATAATAATAATAACAGAGATAATATGTCCGGGGTGCAACATATTAACATAAGGTTAACTGAAAATTGATAACAATAATAATAATAACAATAATATTATTAATATTAATAATAGTAGCAGAATAATATGTTCGGGGTACAACATATTAATGCCTGAAGTTTAATCGATAATAATAATAATAATAATACTAATAATTTATTAACGAAATAATAAAACGGACATTAATATGTTCAGGGTACATATGTTAATCACGAGGTTAACTAGACCATAATAATAATAAGCAGAAAACAATAATCATAATAATTATACTAATAGTAATCATAATCGGACCTGAGTTAGGGCATCACATGTTAAGCATAAGACTTTCCATAAATAATATTAAACGGAAGATAATATGTACATTAATCTGTATACCAAGTGAGTTAGGAGCTCACCGTAGGTTTGGGGTCGTGGTATGACACAAGGGTAAGCTTCCTTTTTTTTTTTTTTCCTTTCTTTCCTTTCCTTTTCTTTCTTCTCTCTATTTTTTCTTTCTCCTAAACAACTAATGGGTCATTATTTATAGGAGTACGTGGGGTGGTTGGATCATATGTATATATTATATATATAACACACATGCACAAATACACACACCTCCTACACCCATCACCACTTTACACGCCACACACCACTGCTACATTCATGCATGCACATACACCTCACACTATAAACACTCAAGCACTACACACCTCACACAACACTTGTCACCTCCACAAACACTCACTCACTTTCTCACCCTCCCCCATGTCGGCGCGCACACACACACATCAATTGATGGGGTTTATTTGGGGCTGGCTTAGGATATAAGCAGGGTTGGAAAACACATGTATAATTAGGGTTTCAGAAATAATACTAATTACAGTGAAAATCTTATAATTACTGTCCGAAAGTGGAAAATATTTTAATAAAATAAAATAAAAATTACAGGTATTACATAGTTTTTATTTGTTCTTCAGATTGAGTTTTAAATTGTTGTTATGACAGTTTAGTAACTTCCATTTTGAATGTGTAAGGTAGTTAACATGTAGGGAGTTTTAGGGGGAGTTTTTGAAAATGGTTGAGGTTTTGACAAATTACTTTTGTATATCCTTGTAATGATATTTCATAAGAGAAATTTTATGGTAAAATTGTAAATATGAGTCCAAAAAACAAACATTTTGGTACCCCTACCTTTAGCATTATAGAGTAGTATATAAATATATACCTACAAAAAAATAAGAAAAATTAAGCCTGAGTTTTTGAATAATTAGAGAGAGAGAGAGCCAGTTAGCTTCTAGTTTTTTTTCAAGAGATATTAGGAAGGGGGAGAGATTTATTAAGAAGTGATAAAATTGTTTCATTTAAGGGTGTAACAAAACCGACCGAACCAATCAGTTTTTGAAAACTTCAAGCACTGTAAAAACCGAATTGAATCGAAAATTTACACTAAATCGAACCAATATCGAAACCGATCGGTTTGACTAAAATCGCACCAAATCGAACCGTTTTCACCTCTAGTTTCATTTAGAGAGATACAGTTAATGGGTTGGCACTAATAATTAGAGGGAGAAAGAGTAGGAGAGAGTCAATTAGTTTTTTATGTTGTTTTTATCAAGAGATATTAAAAAAGTGGAGAGATATGTTATGAAGTGATAAAATTGTTTCATTTAGAGAGATACCAGAATGAGTTTTCTTATTTTTTTTTTCATAAAGAGATATTAGGTAGGAGGAGAGGTGTAGTAGGAAAGTGATAAAATTGCTTCATTGATGTTATTTTCATCAAGAGATAGGTGTAAATTGGGTCGGGTTGGCCCGGCCGGACCCTCCACGGTCCGGGGTGGACATCCCCTTTGGTGTCCATGTCCTAGAACCTCGCCCGAAGCCCGGCCCGCCCTGGTGGCCTGTTTGGCCCTCCTTGAGACCTACTAAATTATAGCCGTTGTGGCTCGGTCTGGCCCGAAACCCGACCCGGTTGACCTGAAATGAAGCCCAATGGCTAGTTTGGGATATTTTCAAATTCTTTTCCACATTTTACCCATCTAACGACTAAAAAACGGCTAGTTTTGGGAGTAAACATGTAAAAATGATTTTAGACACTCCTAACCCATTTTTTTTATAACTACCAAGCCTCCCATAACATATTTTTCTCATACCAAAATCAATTATCTATCTACTTTCTCTCTACTTAGTTACTTCTACTCTACAAGTTGGTGATTCAAGTTCAAGTTGGTGATTCAAAAATATTCTAGCACTTCCACTTCTACAAGAACAAGACTACAACTCTCAAGTATATTTATTATTCATAAATCATAGTTCTTCACTTCTTCTTCTCCTACTATAGAATTTGAGAGTGCACATGTCAAACCACAAAGCAAAGTTGAAAACAAAGATCTGTAGATGGCAATCAATTGGGACCAGAGGCAATTAATTAGTCACAGATATTTGAAGGTAATCAATTGGATAAGAAGGCAATCGATTGGAATGGTGCCACGTAATGAATTCAGGTTGGCAGGATGTCAATCGATTAGGAAAGATGTCAATCGATTAGTGTCTAAAAAGTGGCAATTGATTGGGTTAACATGCCAATCGATTGGGACACAAAATTAACCAAAGGAAAGTAAAGGTCATACAAGTATATCGGAATTAGTATAAAGTCTTATTTATTAATACACTTCAAAATATAGGGTATTATAATATAAGTGCATGTGTGTGTATATATATATGGATGTGTATATATATATATATATATATGAAAACACCAACACTCTCTCTCTCTCTCTCCAAGTTCTCAAGTGGTCCAAATAAAACTCACACACACAATATGATCATATATATATATAGAAAACAGAGGGTACAAGGTGGCAGTCTAGCGCAAAACTGGGATAAGAGTTCCAGACACGTTCGATCAATAGAGAGGGCTTCGATCGATTAAACTAGGTCCAATCATTACATTTATGTCGGCAGGGTTTCGATCGATTGAAAAAGGTCATTACTTCAATCGATTGAAACATGTTCGATCGATTGAACACTAAATTATAAGTATTGTAAAGGTACTCATACGGAACCTCATCATATCCTTATATATATATATATATATATTAAAAATACAAGGTATTACACCCATTTACGCTATAGTAACGGAAAAAAATGGACTTCGAGTATTCATAATTGATTTTACGGTATACAACATTTATGAAAACCCAAATTTAAGAACCATAACGTTACTAAATTTGGAATGGATAATCACCTATACATTATGTGCGACTATACTTGAGATTTATGTAATAGAGTTATTTTAAGATAGGGTACCATTATTGCCAAAGGAATAGTGGTTGTTGCCAAAGCAACTTCACTTGTTGAAAATGGTAGTTTGATACAAATTCATATGATTGTATCTTAGCATAACAAATAAAATGAAGAATAGGGATGAATAATGCCACTTTAAGGGGGCGAGACCTCCAATTTGATTCTAATGGAGGAGAACCGGTCCTCTACGAGAGCAAAAGCTCAATGCAAAACACACAAGTGTTTATACAAAATATATTCTCATCTTTTTTATTCATATCATTCATCTTTAAATAGATGTTTGGTTATATACATAACAACCCACTAACACACTACTACTAAAATGACTCAACATCCCCTAGAAATAGGTTCACTTCCTTCGACGTAGTAAACTAGCACAACAAACTAAACAACTCCCCTAAAATACTACGTACTAAAAAATATATACTATTATATAAAAGAGACTTAAATGGAACATTTTTTAAAGATGCCCTTCCCCATGTAACTTGTCATTATTGCATGAAAAAGGGGCATGTTAATTACAAATGTTCATTTCGAAAGAAAATTAACATGGTTTGGGTTGTGAAGGGATCCTTTCCTACTTCCTCGGCAAATGTTGCATCCAAGAGGTGCTTGGACAATGGTTAAATCTTTTACCTTAAGCCTAGTAGGAGTAGGTTAGATTAACTTGTTTCGATATTTCTCTTGATTTTGATAGCATGCTAATCATGTTTAGTTCATCACATTATCTTGTTTTGATGTTCATAGCTATTTCATCCTCCTAAGGAGATAATGCATAATGTTGATCCTATAATTGGTATTTATTCGTATATGCATATGTTGAGGGGGAACATATTACTATGTTCATTTTAGTTTGCTTGATTTCTTGGTATCATGATATTATGCTCACTTTAATTATTTTTGGTATCATATTATGGCAATTTGGTATCTTATTGCTTCCATGATTTGTTTACTTGAGTTTTCCTTGGTATCATATGGTTGCATATCTTGAGGGGAACTTTTTAGTTCCAACCCCCAATCTTTTTGTTGTCAAAAAGGGGGAAAATAATTGTCACGCCCCGAATCCACACATATGAATCTAGGTCACGTGGCACGCCATCAAGGCTTACCAAAATGATTAGAGTTTCCAAAAATATCCTTAATAAAAGTTTTGCACCAAAACCACCAACTTCCAAATAGTTTTTCAAAGGTTATATTAAACACGTGCCCAAACACGCCTTAACGAGTTTCGTTTTCAAAAGTAACAGTTTCATAGGTCAAAGGATCCCCAAAGGTACCTCCATGCTTATTTAGAAGTTATTCCGAACATTGGAAGTAGGAGTTTGAAATTTCTGGCAGGGGGCATTTCGACCGGTCGAATTGCCTCGTTCGACCGGTCGAATGGGATCTGTGCAGAAACCAAACCTCCAAAAGACCGTATTCACAATTGCCGGCGTTTTTCCGCAAACGCCGTTAATTACCGGCGCTTCCTACTAACGCCGTTAATTCCCGGCGCTTCCGCGACAAACGCCGTTAATAAATCAATACCTCTTTCACCCAAAGAAACCAGCCCAATCCATTTTAAATCAAACCAAACAAAACCATTTCCACCAAACCTTTTCAAAACCAAACAATTCAAAGCTTTGCTAAACATTCAAAGAACTACCAAAACATATATATATCCATTATACAACCACCATAAACCCGTCCCGGATTACAAGTATCAAAACTACAAGTTTCACACGTCTTGGCAACCAAGGTCCTAAGGTGAACCAAGCGCCGTACTCGCATAAATAACAAGTCTTAATACAAGTTGCACGGTTAAACAACCGGCAAGAGTTAAACACATATTACAAAAGTGCTACAAGTTCTATAAGCATTAGGAGCTTCCAGTCCTTCCTCGCCTCATTACCCGCGATTCTCCCCTCTAGTCCTTGCACCTGAATGGTTATTTATATAACCACATATATAGATTTGTTTAAGCTAACGCTTAGTGAATAATATGAATCAAGCATACAGATGATAAATATGTTCCAATCCATCATAACACATAACTATTGGTCTCTAGGGAATAAGTGCACATTCACCGATCCAAAGTCTTAAGACTCAACCACGACCCATACCCCTTCGACATGTCGCGTTAATGCCTTTCTCGGCAAGTGACCGTCGTCACTACTAATCCTCCCCCTTCGAGAGGACGTCTCACGGTGAATTAGCACAAAATCCCCCTTTAACCCATATAGGCACATAACATGCTCAACTAGCAACTCATCATGCTTTTCATTTCAACATGCCTTGGGCCTACTTTACACATTAGTTTTGCCCAATATGAACTACACATGTTATCTATATAAGGTTCCTAGCATATCAATGCATTAAACCATAGAATCATCCAAAACTCAAGATTAATATCACTCACCTCCGATTTATGCTCTTTAACGCTGATCCAAGGAAAACTCAAGCACAAAGAACGTGCAGTAATTCTTCTAATACAATTCCTATTAATCAAAAGTCCAATTATCAACTTTGTATGAAAATTCTATAAAATGAGTTTTTGGAAAACTTAACCAAACAAGGCCTAATAGGTATCAAAACGATGGCCTTACCTCGTAGAGTTCAAATACGGAATTTGATGAAAAACAAACGGGTAGAACTCCGTCAATTCGAGTCTTGAAGCTCTAAGCCAAGAAATCCTCCATTTGGCCTCTTCTTGAATTTAGGTTAGACTTTATAAAAATTTATGAAAGTCATCACTATCTATATATAGGCAACACTTTTGGAAATTGTGTTTACCTCCCCACGAGTTTTCAAAACTTCTAATCAGTCTCTTAAACTTTCTACACAGCTAATGCATAGCTCTACAGGTGAAACCTCAAAATTATAAAGGTTTCCGACTAAGTTCCGTTTGGTTGCTAAAACGCAAGTTTCTACAAATTTTTACGAAATTGCTAATTAGCTTACCAAATTATGTAACGTGTTCAATTTCGTCCTCACCAGGCATCTAATGACTCCGATGAGTCGCTATCAACAATATAATAATCAATTATATTCACATATGCCTAAATAAATATTTAAGCACATAATCATGAGTTATTACTCATTTTCCCAACCGTAGGGAATTCTCACATGCCCACCTTCTGGACTGCCTTCAAGGCCAAATACTGGGTTCTTAAAAGACACCCTCCAACAACTAGTGAGTCATCACTCACTTCACACGTGTTCATTAACACAACAGTAAGCCTACCATGCATGCTAATATAATGTAATTACATGCCGCGAGAGCGGGTATGACAATAATATAGAGAATTCATTCTTGTTACTAAAAGAGAATTCATTCTTGTTACTAAAAAAGAATTCATTCTTGGACTCATACTTTGGAAATCTTATTACTTTGAATGATAACATGAAATGACACTTATTGCGCTTTAAATTGCTATATCTCTATTGCATGTTTTGACATCATCAAAAAGGGGGAAATTGTTAGCCTTGAATTTATTTAAGGCATTATTTTTGTCTTGTTTTGATGATGACAAATCTAGTGATAATTGCATACTTTCATTGGTTCTATTTCAATCAATTATCATGTCATTTTCGTTACGCTAATCTCTTGATTCATGTACTTAAATATTCTAACTTTGTTTGAGATCATAAGATAGCATGTGGTGAAGTCCAAGAGTGAGGGAGCTCAACAAGGATCAAGCTTGAAGACTTGAAGATTTTTTCATCCATGGTTGAAGACTTGGATTTATATGTAAGCATTTTGATCAATCACTCATAGGGGCTCAACTAACTTTAATTGGACTTTAGGATCCTTGCACTTACACTTTAAAATACTTTTCAAGGACCTAAACATACTTAGACCACTCAATTAAATTCATTTCACAAAAGCTTTCAAGTGGCTAAGTCAAAAGAAAGTACCTTTGCGCAGATAGGTCAACTTTAAATGCAAACTTGATCCAATTGGTAAGGAATTAGATCTTGAGTTTTATATGGTTGGAAAGGTATTTGAATCTAGTTTCCGAATCTTCAAACGGATCGCGAATACGAGTTTTTTTAGAGGGAGTTATGGCTGTTTTAGTAAAGAGGTGTCAGTCTGCGAAAAACTGCTTAAAACCAGTCGACTGATTTATTTCATGTCCAGTCGACTGGATTGTAAAATCAGTCGACTGAATGAACTTTTCAGTTGACTGGACAACACTGAAAATGCCTCTTCACTGCTATAAACTTCCCAGTCGACTGAACCTTCGATCCAGTCGACTGGACTGCGCTGAATACACATAACGGCTAGTTTTTAAACTCTCCAAAAATTATTTTTACACCCCCTAACCACTTCCAACGGCTATAATCTTTCTTGGCCTATAAATACATGTTTTCCCACACCATTTTATGTTGATTAATCCATTGGAAAATATCTATTTAAATCACACAACTTGTTGATTTCTAATTATTCATATTTGAGCCCTAGTTGTGTGAGTTTATCAATTTGCTTTAGTTCTTAATTTGTATTTCTTTGAGAGTAAATTGTAGTGAGCTTTTATTTGTATCATCTACTCAACAAGAAGTTATTGTGTGAGCTTTAAATTGTATTATCCACTCTAGAGAGAGAGAGAGAGCTCAATTTGTACCCAAATTATTTGTAAAGAGTGAGGGTTAGTAACCCTTGTGCGCAAAGAAGAGGTGTTCTTCTTTGGGAGATATTGAAGGCTCTTGTAACGGTTTGGTGCACACCCGTAAGTGCTCCGGGAATGGTTTGGTCTACACCCGTGAAGTAGATCGGATTAAAGGAATCCTCAAGAAGTGTTCTTGAGGGGTGGACGTAGGCCGCGGGGTGCGATTGCCGAACCACTTGAAAATTTGGTTTGCAAGTATCTCTTCCCTTATCTCTTCATATTATCTCTTCCCTTATCTCTTCCCTTATCTCAATCACTCATAGGGGCTCAAGTAACTTTAATTGGACTTTAGGATCCTTGCACTTACACTTTAAAATACTTTCAAGGACCTAAACATACTTAGACCACTCAATTAAATTCATTTCACAAAAGCTTTCAAGTGGCTAAGTCAAAAGAAAGTACCTTTGCGCAGATAGGTCAACTTTAAATGAAATCCTGATCCAATTGGTAAGGAATTAGATCTTTAGTTTTATATGGTTGGAAAGGTAATTGAATTTAGTATCCGAATCTTCAAACGGATTGCGAATACGAGTTTTGTAGAGGGAGTTATGGCCGTTTTAGTAAAGAGGTGTCAGTATGCGAAAAACTGCTTAAAACCAGTCGATTGATTTATTTCATGTCCAGTCGACTGGATTGTAAAATCAGTCGACTGAAAGAACTTTTCAGTTGACTGGACAGCACTGAAAATGCCTCTTCACTGCTATAAACTTCCCAGTCGACTGAACCTTCGATCCAGTCGACTGGACTGCGCTGAATACACATAACGGCTAGTTTTTAAACTCTCCAAAAATTGTTTTTACACCCCCTAACCACTTCCAACGGCTATAATCTTTCTTGGCCTATAAATACATGTTTTCCCACACCATTTTATGTTGATCAATCCATTGGAAAACATCTATTTAAATCACACAACTTGTTGATTTCTAATTATTCATATTTGAGCCCTAGTTGTGTGAGTTTATCAATTTGCTTTAGTTCTTAATTTGTATTTCTTTGAGAGTAAATTGTAGTGAGCTTTTATTTGTATCATCTACTCAACAAGAAGTTATTGTGTGAGCTTTAAATTTTATTATCCACTCTAGAGAGAGAGAGAGAGCTCAATTTGTACCCAAATTATTTGTAAAGAGTGAGGGTTAGTAACCCTTGTGCGCAAAGAAGAGGTGTTCTTCTTTGGGAGAGATTGAAGGCTCTTGTAACGGTTTGGTGCACACCCGTAAGTGCTCCGGGAACGGTTTGGTCTACACCCGTGAAGTAGATACGATTAAAGGAATCCTCAAGAAGTGTTCTTGAGGGGTGGACGTAGGCCGCGGGGTGCAATTGCCGAACCACTTGAAAAATTGGTTTGCAAGTATCTCTTCCCGTATCTCTTCATATTATTTCTTGTGATTATGTTTTAATTTTCTATCTAGTTTTAAAAAGGTTAATTTCCGCTAAAACCTTATTCACCCCCCCCCCCCCTCCTCTAAGGTTTCCACATTTGGGCCAACAATTGGTATCAGAGCGAGGTCACGGGTTCGAGTCCCTCGGGTGTCGCTAGGGGGTAGATTGTTGGCTTTATGGGGGCCAGCGATCACCCTATGAACTCGCTGCCACGTGTATACATGGCATCGGTGCTTGACAGCCCATCCCGTTGGCGCTTTAACCGGCGCAGCCCCTCATGCCCACCTGGCACTCAGTATAGGGCTCTGCACTATCATGCGTATAAGGAAATAAAGTTGCGCCTTGACTAACAGCAATTGCTTTTGGCCCAGTGGTAAGCGCTTGATCCTAACAATATATATATATGTATATATACATATTATAGTTATTTATGTATTTAAAGTGTGTACAATTTATACATTAAATTAACAAACTACGATTTTGTTAAATTAAATTACCCATTTGCCTTTTGTAATTACCCTTGTGTGTATGTATATCCATATGTGTGTATATACATATATTATTTTATTATATAAAATTATCATTTTGCCTTTTTAACCTTTTGTTAAAGTTTAAAGTGTGTACAATTATAAATTGAATACCAAATTACCTTTTGCCTTTTGTAAATTACCCTTTTGTACATAAAGTGTATATATGTACATGTCATAATTTATTATTATTGTTTATGTATTTCGAGTGTGTACAATTATAAGTTGGAATTACTAAATTACCCTTTTGACTTTTGTAAATTACCCCTGTGTCACGCCCCAGAATAACAAAAATAGAGAAAAATAAATTTCTTTTTTGGGTCCATAGGGAATGACAGGTGAAATTATTGAATTGTCCACACCACACAGTACTAGTCAACTAATCAACGAGAATAGTAATATAACTAAGCTGAATATATATTACACAGATCCTAGCTATTACAATCTCATCAGAGTCCGCAACAGAAAATATAAAAGGTTTGGAAGTAACATATGCTCAAGTACCAATTATAGTAAAGTTCGACAAAAAAATAACCAGAAACATAAGACAAAATATCTATCTTCTTCTTTAGCTGGCGTATACATAATCGTCAGCATGGAAGTCTTCTCCAGCATAGCCACCATTGGTGGGACCACCATCTGCGTACTCCCCTTCCTAATAGTAGCCATCATTGTTCGGTTTGTGACCTATAATAGCATAGACAGGATAGGTTGGACGGGGAGTGTCCAGGCAATAAAGGCTCTCAGCTTACTGAAAGTTGAGTGAGAAGTAACTAACACAGTCTCATAGGTATAAAATAATTACCAATTGTGAACAATATATAGTAGTGATGCTAATAATATCTTTCTCTTTTATTCCAAACTCCCGATTCCAATCGCCTTCGACTGACTACCATGAACCAATTATATCATCACGACATACTAGTGCTCTTGTTCACCAATTTTAAGAACTCTTACTGTTCACCGCTTTTAAGAACTCTTACGAACACCGTACATAGTTCCAATATAACGACTAGTCTATGGACGTGCCATTACTCTTCTTCACCGCTTTTAAGAACTCTTACTGTTCACAGCTTTTAAGAACGCTTGCGAGTACGGTACATACATAGCTCTGGCAAACACAATCCTAGCCAATCTCGGCTACCCGCCTATTAGATATAACATGAGCGAAAATATAAACTCGACTGAGCGAACCATTACTAATGTTCCAAACCCGAATACGTTATGCACCATATTATCTCATTATCGCATCCCATTATCCCTTGATCTCATAGTACTATATAATAGAAGTATGAAATAGTATCTAAACAACTAAGGATGTATTATAAACAAAAAGGAACCAACCATGTTTTGTTTTCAATCGATTGAGACCGTTTCAATCGATTGAGACTGTTTCAATCGATTGGGGAAAGGTAAGTTTCGATCGATTGAAGAATCTTTAAGCGATTGAAGTGAAGACATTCTCGATCGATTGAGACTCTAATGGTTTCGATCGATTGAACTAAGTTCGATCGATTAAAAGTGTAAACCCGTACCCGAAAAATGGAAGTACAATTTATTTTACATGCATTAATTAGTATAATTAATTGCATGTGATGATTTTGGTAAGTTCCAGTTACCCTGATGTGATAAGTGCTTGATGAAGGGTACAGTAGGACAAATGGGAAACAGGACCCACGAGAGATCCAGATTGGATAAATTGTATTTAGTTGCATTTATGTGATTAAATGTAGACATGTAAATGTAAATGTGTAAATTATAATACATGTTGATGCCATATGATTATTTAATTGATAAAATATTAAGTGTTTAATATTCTATTATTGTTCATGATTATTTATGGGACCAGTTTGGGTACCCTTGTGAGGGCGTAAATGGACACGTGACATAATTAGTAGGCTAATTAGTGCCTTCATATGATATTTGGGACTACATTTGAGGTCCATACATGACATAGATATAGACCCACTTAGATATTGGGTAGTTAATATAATTGTTAGGGGTTTTCATAAAAAGTGTAGAAAACTTTTGGGGGTTTAAATGAGAATAGACCTAAGTTGGAGAATATTCTATGGAATATTCTATTTTGATTCTCAATTCAAAAGGAAAAAAAAAAAAGAAAAGGAAAGAAAAGAAAAGAAAGAAAAACATGGGTGTGTGTATGTGTAAGGCGGCGGCGGTGACATTATATATAATATGTATATATATTTATGTATACATACATATTACATATTAGTTAATCCAAAAAAAAAAGATAGGAAAGAAAAAAAAAATAGAGAAGAACAATGAGCCAAGAAAGAAGAGAAAAAAGTGGGGGTTTCACCTTTTTGACGTCAGAGCTTCGCCATATATTGCTCAAATCGCGATACGAAGCATATTTGGACTCGTGGGGGATTAATTACAGGTTCATATTTGGGCTGGATCTAGGAAAAAAATCGAAGTTTCTAGGCTTATTTGATTATTCGTAGAGGTGAGTGCTCTAATTCCAAAATTGGGTGTTTAATGTTGCTTATGTGATAGTTTGTGGTATTAGCATGCTTAAATCATGAATATGTATAAAAGTATGTGGTTAATTATTACTTAATATGTCAAGAATGCTAAAGTTTCCATGTTGCCATGCTTATGTGCTTATTTGGGTCATATGGTGTCAAGTGATAATCACCGTTATTTAGCCTATACTTAAGAGACGTCATTCCTCAAATAAAATGAGATGAATTCCTCAGAGAAAAGGGGACAGTGGTGACGACCACAACGAATTGACTTCCGTCATGTGAGAATGTGTGATATCGCTTTAGAAGTAACAACAAAGTGAGAAAGGCCCGAAATTAGGAGTCCAAATTGATGGTGATTAGTTACTTGACATGCCGACAACTAATTTTAGTATTGTGAATGTTTAAATATTACATATCCTGCATTTCACACTCCGCTGGCATGATTAGAATGTTCACTAAACGAAAGCTTAAACAAATTTTATTTTCTGTTGTGGTTATTGAATAACCACCGCAGGTGCGAACTGGGAAGAGGAGAGGAAAAGATCGAGACTACGGGGCTGGGTCTAGCTTGTTTGTATGTTTATATGTGATGATTTGAATAAACTTGTAATACACTTGAAGTTAATATTTTTAAATATGTTTGGAAATAAATGTTAGATTGAGTTTCTAATATTTAGATATTTAGTTGAGTTTTTAGTTTGTTTTGGAATATTTAAATAAATAAGTACAGCAGGGGTTAAAATATTTTAGTTTATGAAAACAGGGTGAATGATGCTGTAATAGGGGAAATTCTGCCCAAGTACCATTCGACGGCTTTAAAACTTTGTTTTATTTTTATTATTTTGGTTGATAAAAGGATATTTTACCGCTAGTTTTTTTTTTAGTCAAAATGCTAATTTTTGGAATGTTAAAAGTGATTGTTTGGTCCTTGTTGGCTTTGTTACACGTGTCCTAGCCCGCGGGGGCGGGTTGGGGTGTGATAGAAAGTCTTCTTCTTTAGAAGTTCTGGGCAGTGAACGTCCAGAGTTGTTGGGGTGTGTTTGGGTCCATCCTTTACGTCCAAAACTTGTAAAACATTACATCTACGCTACTGAGTGAGTTTAGAACTCACCGAAAGTCGTTAAGGGCGCGTTTGACAAAGCTTCAAGCTTTGATGGCCTCCAATGGCACCTCATCTTCTCGCTCCTCCTCCTCCTCCCCTCTCTCTCTCACTCTCTGTCTGTCTGTCTCTCTGTCTCTGTCTCTCTCTCACTCTCTCTCTTATTCTCCTCCTCCTTCTGCTTCTGCCTTTTGGCCAAAAATATATATATATATATAGTGTATGTGTGTGTATGTATACAGATATATATATATATATATATATATGAGTGCGTGTATATATATACCAACATCTCTATCTCTCTAAACTCTCTGGTTTTCAACAACCAAAATACACACAGGAAATACATATATATAGGAAAGGAGTGAGCATGTGGCAGTCCCAGCGTAAACTATGGAATAAAAATCCAGACAAGTTCGATCGATTGAAATGACTTCGATCTATTGAGAACATGTCGGCCAATTTTGATTGATTGAATATGGGTTCGACCGATTGAAAGGGAGACCACATCATAGATTCATGTCGGCAGAATTTCGATCGCTTGAAAATGGTTCGATGGATTGAAAAAAGAAATTATCGATCGATCGAAATAGCTTTGATCGATTGAACGAGAAAACTCAAGTATGGTAAAGGCAAATATACAGAATCTCAAGTATTATTTATACACTCCAAAATACAGGGTATTACATCCTGTGTATGTATATACATATATTGTTATATATATATATAATATTTTATTAAAAGAAAACAGCATTAAAGTTTAAAGCGTATTGAATTACCCCAAAACTATTTTGCCATATGTAAATTACCCTTGTGTTTGTGTGTGTATGTGTGTGTACATGTATATTATTTGATTACACTATGACATATATATTGAATAATTAAATTACCCTTATGTCATTTGCAAATTACCCTTTTGTTAAATCGAATTATCAAATTACTCTTTTGCATTTCGTGAATTACACTTTTGTATATATGTGTATATGTATATATGTATAATTTATCTATACATTAAAGAAAACAGCCTAAAAGTTTAAAGTGTGTGCAATTATAAATTAAAAAACAAAATTACCCCCCTATGCCTTTTGCAAAATACTCTTTTGTTAAATCGAATTATCAAATTACCCATTTGTCTTTTGTAAATTATCATATTTGTATGTATATATATAGATATTATATGTATGTTATGTTATGTCTTAAAGAAAAGAGGCTTAAAATTTAAAGTATGCACTCTTATATATTGAATTACCTAATTACCCTTTTATCTTGTGTATAGTATCTTCCGTAAAAGTTTAAAGTGTATATAATTATTGAATATAAATATTACTTAAATAACTCAATTCTTTTGTCGACGTTGCATGTTCAACATATTTATTAAGGTTTGATTTCACTTGTTTTTCAAATCATAAATCTATGAAATGTATCCACCATAAACACAACTAGATTTTATTTCTCTACTTCGACTCAAGATTTTTTTCCTACGAATTCCAAACACAATTTCTAACTGGTCAAAGAAATAGCAAGTAAATGTCCGTTTATAAATTCTTCACTTTAAAATTTTGAGAATTTTCATTAGTACTGTTTATCCAACAAAAAATTGTAGATTTAACGTCAATTAATATAGTTGTTGTTCAAGCATATAGAGTAATGCTATGCTTCACAAATAATTTTTTATCCCAAAAGTGCATCCCAAATGATGTAGTAGTGGGGGCCAGGAATAATACAGTGGGACCAATTGAATTTTGATGGGAAGTTATTTACCTGGCCCCACTGCCACCTCATTTAGGAATCACTTTAGGATATAAATTTAAGAAGTATAGCATTACTCTTTTTTGTAACACCATCTTAAGAATTAATAGAGTTTATTTCTCTTTCATGTACACATTAAAAAATATATTTCATTTTTACTATAAAATCCGACCCCGTGCCTTGCACTGGTCATCCTCCTAGTTACATAAAAAAGAAGCTAAGAAATCTTCCTAAAATAATTCCAACTTATTTTAGTTGACCATTTTTTCTGTACTATCAAACTCGTATCATAGTTGCTTTGGCAATAACTATTATTATTTTGGTATTAGTGATACCCTTATGATATACCATTATCTTGCATATCATTCATAAACTAACTTTACAAGGACAAAGGTTTGGCCCCAACTCCTCATGTCTTATACGGGTGTTGCAAAAACCGATTGGACCTAACCATCCTGGCCGAATCGATCGGTTTAATCGTTTATTTAAAAAATATTAAGCTTCAAAATTGACCGAACTGAGAAAAATTGACAAAAATGATCGAACAGAGAACATTTGGTTGATTTTGAGATTTTGAAATCGAGAGACACCCCCTAACATTTTTGGCGCAGGTTTGCATCCTTCATTGTATAAAAAAGAACTTGCTTAGCAAGATTGAAGCAAAGGAGAAGGAAATTGCTAAGGAAAAACAAATGCAAGAAAACCTAAATTCAAGTTGAAGTTTGACTTCTTCTTCTTCTTTTTTTTTTTTTTATAATAATACTAAAGACCAAAATGTGCATTTGATTTTTCAAGCATCTCCACGAATGGGGACTTTTGTTGGTTGCTCCTCCTTAAGGTAGACTTAGTGGTGACATGTCATGGACAAGGGGTGGCCCATTGAAACCCCAAACACGCCCTAATTTTGAACCGAAAGCATTTGGTCGGTCTAATGGAAGGTTAGTGCACTCGTAGACTCGTAGTCACGTCTACAAAGCGCGTGAACCGCCCACATCACTACAGATCTCCTCTTATCAGACTTTTAGGAAGTCCTTTCAACCTTGTACTTGAATTATTAAATTTTTTCAGCCAGAACAGCTAATCAAAGGGGAATTTAGAAGTTCATGTTGGAAATTTGGTCTTTAAAGACTTTGAAATTCATGCATAAACAGTATCACAGAAAATGTACTAATAATATACTTTAAAGCGTGTATTAAATATTTTCTTAAATACAGTATTTGTCCCTATCATATTCTGAATTTGGTGTACAAATGGATATTTTGAAAATTCATATTCAAGGTACAAAAAAGTGAATCCTGCCTGCAATATGCACTATTGAAGATAAACCAAAATATCCACCAAGAAACAAAAGTCAATTCAAGCATTCCATTTGTGCAGAAAACCGAATCTAGAGAATTGATCAATTCTATATGTAGAATGTTTGGTGTCCCTTCATAGATATTTGCGTCTATTAACCTTGTGACTATTGGTCTAAGGGATACAACCCATGGATTTGAATTTAATTTTGAATCAAATCTGAATGGTTGTGATCCATCAGTTCTAATTCATTCTCAGTGGTTGCGACTCTTCATTTCTAATTCAAATCCCACTTACTCTTAATTTCTTATTTTGAAAATTCCTTAGCACTTCTTAGCATTAAAAAAAAAAAAGAAAAAAAAGAGGGGAATTTAGAAGCTCCAGTTAAGGGTGTAGTTGGTTTGGATCGGTTCGATTTTGGGTGGTTGTTTAACCAATTGATTGGTTTGGTTCAATTTAGTCAGTTCAATTCGGTTCGATAAATAATAGATTAAATTGAGTATTGTTGAAATTAAAGATTAAATAATAGATAGTTAAAATAGTTTTTTTAGGCACAATAGTTATAGCTTAAAACAATACCGCTACAAGAGTTGCTTTTAGGGCCATGGCAACAATTATTTTTTTATTTTTATTTTTTCCGAAAAATGGAGAGTGTGTGTGTATATATATATATATATATATTTTTTTTTTTTTGTGACAGTTTAGAGCATCGCAGAGAATTTGAATTTGACTAATCAAAATTTTATTTTGGTTATTTTATAGGATTTTTGACTTTCAGATTGCTGTTTACCAAATATGCTAACAATAGTAGTAAAATGAGTAATTATTTTAATATTTTATATATATTGGTGAGACTACAACCATAGATTTTTTGTTGGTAGGACATGAATGGCTAATTTCTTTCATCTCAAATTCGATTATTTGATTATCTTCTCACTCTCCCCATTGTATGCATATTCGATTATACTATTCACCCGTCTGTATTTTGATTACTAAATTGATAACTCATTCGAGTGCAATTTTGAGAGTTTCGGTTAGGGGTTTTTAAGAAAATTGAAAAATAAAAATTGACTGAAATTAAACTAGCCAAATGCCAGTTGGTCGATTTTTTAAAGTAGTGCACAAGTTAAAATCGACCGATACTGTCTAAAACCGACCTATCGAAATCGAATGGTCGGCTTTAAAATCACTAAAAAACCAAAAAAAAAACTGACCGCGAACAACCCTAGTTTCGGTTATTAATTTGACAGTTATTGCATTTGGTTACCAATTTGATTATCCTGTTGGAGATGCTCTTATGCCTTTTCCATTCAATCACAAAATAATGTTTGGATAACTTTTGGTCAATCACGGATTTTCGCAATTGACTTACATTTTAATACAGTTGAATAGCAGAGGCTAATTTGTCAAACAATTTTATTTTAGCTTTTAGAATTCCATAGTCATTTATAAACTCCATAAGCGACTGTCAAATGGAGAGCTTTATTTTGAACTTCGGAACTACTTTTTTTGGGGTAATGTTATGCTTCTCAAATTTTGTATCCTAAATGTGACTTCCAACACATGTGACAGTGAGCCGTTCAATAACGGTGGGACCACTTCAACATCCTCTAATAAAATTAAGTAGATCAACTACTACATGCGTTAGTAACCACAATTGGGATGTGTAGCATTACTCATGGTTTTTTTTATTTTATTTATGAGTAATACTTCACCCATAATTTACACACAACGTCTTGTTCACAACCCACAAAAGTGTGTCTATCTCTCTCATGTATTATCCTATGATATCAGTGGATCCTACTGTGACACAGAAGAAAGATAAACGTACTTTTGTGAATTGTGAACTAAAATTGTGGACTTTTTTTTTTTGCTAGAACTAAAATTGTGGACTTGTGAGTGAAGAAGTATTATCTTCTTTTTTTATTTTTATTTTTATTTTTATTTTTTTTATTATTTAATTTTAATTTTATTTTTAACGGACCCACACATGGGGGTTAGAACAAGTGTCTAATCATAATCATAAAAAATGTCCCATGGCATGAAAAACGCTTAGGTGACAAGTTTGACAACTCATACGGCCGCTTTTATCTTGATTCTTGGGTTTTGTTCTAATAAATGAGTAAAATTAGCAGTACACGCCGTGGTAGCTCTAAATACACGCGTGACGCGTAGATCCATAGTTAGTTAGTTAGTTACTGCACTTCACACTCAAAATCTCATATCTACTCACAATCACTCATGGTGAATTCTACAATGTCAGTGAGTTCTACAGTACTTGCTATTTAAGAATTATTGTGATTAAGTGTGAGTTTATGGATATAAAATGGGTGTGAGTATACCATTACTCCTCGTTTTATTATGTTGGCACTGGGAAAGAGTAGTGCTGCAACTTGGGTGGGTTAATCCGAGTTTGGCTTGAGTCCAATTCGTAATTTATTAGAATTTGAATAACTTTTATTTAATTTTTAATTTTTAAATTTTTTTTTATATGTAATTTGAGCAAGTTAGGACTAGAAAGTTCAAGTTCAAATTGAATTTGGTTTGGGCTTGGGCAAAGAGGTTAGTAATCCGAACAACATGAGCTATACGTATATATGTATTTATAAGTGCACTGGTCTTTAAAGCCTAAAAGATCGGCAAGTTGCTCCGCTGACCTGTGCCTCGTCTCGCCGCCCCGTTGACCCACAGATTTTTTAGGCTTAAAAGCTCGTGCATTTAACCAATGCACTGGAGAGTCTGATCCTATATATTATAGTTGTATTATATTATATATATATATTATCTGTAAGATCATACTATCTTTTTACTAGCAAATATATCTCATTAGATTCTATTAAAAAACTAAATTGATAGGTGAATGTTTTTTCTCAAATTAGAACAATAAAGTTCGGGCTTGGGTTGGATTGGTCGGGCTCAAGTTGGGCTCGGGCCTGGGTAGACTACACGAAAATTTGAATTGAGCCTGAATAGATTTAAAATCAAGCCCAGCCCGCCCGAGTTGCAATCTAGGAAAGTGTAATGCTATGATTCTCAAAGATATCTATATTTGAGCTACCAAATATATATAGGGACATGCTCTTAGGTGCACTGGGTAAGTGCACTGACTCGCACTGAGCTTTTAAGCCTAAAAAATCTGCGAGCTGCTCCACTGACCCACGTCTCGTCCTGCCACTCCGCTGATCCGCGGTTTTTTTAGGCTTAAAAGCCCAGAGCACTAAGTCACTGCACTTACCCAGTGTACCTAAGAGTCTCTCTATATATATTTGAAAATTTTATACTTTGTGGTATTATCGAACACTTCTATAGCATGTGATATGACTGTTAAGAATAATGTCACGCTTCGCAGATTTTGCAATCCAAACGTGAATCCCAATAGGTGGCAGTAGAATATTTTCAATAATGGTGGAATCACTTCAAATAAAAATTGCAGTGGAACAGTATTCAAAGAAAAATTATTATTCGTTTTGTGTTTGCTTGGTGAGAAGTAAATGGTTGTTGAGTGTGAATCTTGAATACTGTAATACCCTGTATTTTGGTATTTTAATAAGACCCGGTATTTCATTTCTATATTCGTATAAACTTTCTCTTCCTTTTGGTGAATTTTGATACCAATCGATTGACATATTCCCAATCGATTGACACTTTTTGATACCAATCGATTGATAAGTTATCCCAATCGATTTACATTCTACCGACTAAAAGTGATGACGTGTCAAACTTTCCAATCGATTGCTATTCATCTCAATCGATTGACATTGTTTCCAATCGATTGACTACAAATATCTGTTGCCAATCGATTGACTGGTGTCTCAATCGATTGACATAAGCTGAGAAATGTTTTCTTCTTTCCTTCAGCTTTAAACGCGTGGCACTCCCTTATGTCTATATATATGTTTCATTTAGTGGCCTTGGGGCTGTTTTTCAGACCTTGAGAGAGGGAGAGGCATACTCTTGAGTTATACATATACATATATCTATATCTATACATATATACACACCCTCACACACACTCACTCCTTCGGCAGCTGGGAGAAGAAGAAGAAAGAAGACAGAAAGAAGAAGAAAGAAGAAAGGAGGAGACAGAGAGGGAAGACAGAGACAGAGAAGAGGAGAGAGAGAGAGAGAGTTTGAAGTTTTCAAACTTAAACACACCCAAACGCACCCTAGGTGAGTTCTAACTCACTTGGTCCCTTTATATGAGGTTTATATAAGCTATTATGATGTTTAGATGGGTTACATGCATGTAGTGCACGTTTATATATGCTGTTTTTACAATCTGCTGGAGAAGACGTAGTTCCAATCGATTGACATAAATCTCAATCGATTGACATCAGTTGCATCCCAATCGATTGAATAGGATTCCAATCGATTGACATTATTCCAATCGATTGACATATTTCTCAATTGATTGACATAACTTTTGTTCCAATCGATTGAACTTTTGTTCCAATCGATTGACATGATCAGTACATGGATTCTTTTGCCCGTTTATTATATAAGAGGTTTAGTTGTTCGATTTCTGATTCGGGATTATTCCATTATGCGATTATGGGGTAGACAGGAGTAATGTGACACCAAAGATTTATGGATAATGAATAAAAAGTAATATGAAGACGTGGGTTGACGTGTTGTTCCTGATATGAGTTCGATATCCGTTTCTTTTAATCCGAGTAGTCAGGCCACATTGGGAGTTTGTCATGTGTCGATGTAGAATGGAACGTAAGTAGGTTTGGTAAGTTCTGGGAATGGTACGTGGATGGACGTTCGGTCATGATATGCTCTTAAAAGCGGTGAGCTGTGCATATGCTCTTAAAAGCGGTGAGCTGGACCAAATAGTCTTAAGATAGACTGGATGATCTGTGATATGCTCTTAAAAGCGGTGAACAGGACCATTGTTCTTAAAAGCGGTGAGCTGGGATCACTAGTAGATGACGTTGAGTCGTGGCAATAGATTGATATGCCTTGTTCGAAACGTTATATCCCTGAAATGCGGTGAACAGGACCATTGTTCTTAAAAGCTGGGGACAGACTGACGTGGAGTCCATGACATGCGGTGAGCTGTTCATATGCTCTTAAAAGCGATGGACAGAATAAGGGTGTATCCCTAGAGTTAAACGATTGAGTCTGTTCATGATATCAGAGTCTGTTGAGTTCGGTATTTGAGTAACAAGACGATAAGGGTCGGTTTACAAGAATGAATAGAGGAACAAGATAATGTTATTTTTTTTATAAGATGTTAACTCGTGTTTTTATAAGCTTGTGTTTACTTCAGATAACTGGTACCTCGTTAGTTTATGCTCACTCAGCTCTCAGTAAGCTGACGGCCTTTTTATTGCCTGGACATTCCCCGTCCAGAATATCCTGCCCCTTATTCTGCAGGTAAGGACCAGTACACTGATGACTATTATCCAGAGGAGGGCCCCACCGATGATGGTTACGCCAGGAAGGATTATCCTTATGCCAGTTGAAGACTGAAGATGTTATAATTAGATTTAATTTCAGTTGTTCTGTTAAACTTTTGTTAATGGGTACTTGGGCATTTGTTGTCTTCAGACCTGTTGTGATCCTGTGGACCATACTCTGATAATTTGTAATAGTTAGCACTTTGTGCTATTTTCAGTTGATTACTGTTGTTTTTTTTGGGACTAGTACTGCGTGGTGTGGATTATTAGTGACTTTCACCTGTCATTCCTTATGGACCCATAAAGGAAATTTATTTTTCTCTATTTATGCTGCTCCGGGGCGTGACAGGGTTTTTGGTATCAGAGCCTGAGTTTGGTACTCTAGGGGAGTGATACTGTCGTTCACCGATCATTCCACACCATCTGGTCCTAGTGTATTAAGATTCTTTGAGATGAGATATGAGTATAAGATAAGTTCGTCTTCCTGACGATAGATAGTTTCCTTTGCAGGATAGCATGGATCCGGAGTTTCACCTGTTTGTTACCGATGCTTATGGAGGACATATTATCCATGGAGATACCGTGGAGCCAGCTGACCCAGAGTTTTATCATGAGCGTGTGTGCCAGATAGCTAGTCGACATTTAGAGGAGGACATGTGGAGAGCGCTTTATGTGACCAGGAGTACTCACCCGACCCAGATGCGCATGGATGCTTACCACTTAGCGAGAGTTGGCAGAGACATTTGCCAGGAGATGTTGCGACTAGTTTTGAGTAAGCCAGAGATGGATGAGATTGAGTTGAGAGCTATTGTAGCCGGTCCGCCAGAGCCCGTAGTTGCACCAGCAGCAGCAGCAGCAGCTCCACCATCACCAGTACCTGTCCCAGAGCCAGAGCCTGAGCCGATTGAGGATGAGGAGGATCTAGAGCCTGAGGATGAGCATCCCGATGAGGACATGGACGGAGATGGAGAGGAGGAGCCGATAGATGACGAGGACCCAGTAGAGGATGAGCATGCAGGTGATGATGAACCTGAGGATGACCCCGAGGAGCCAGAGTTTGAGCCAGAAGATCCAGTACCAGACCCAGAGGCTGTTGAGGCAGACGTAGTAGTAGATGAGGAGGATGACCCCGAGGAGATAGTTGTGCCAGAGGTACCAGTTGTGCTTCAGATACCAGCCGGACCGATTATGCATATGGCAGCCATGGCCGATATGGCAGTAGGATGGATAGCTCAGATGATAGCACAGCCAGCAGATTTTGTTATGGGAGAGGTGGCTATAGCAGGAGCTCTTGACATAGCTGACGGTTTTGCTGCAGTAGCTGTTGATGTCGCTAACCAGGCGATAGTAGACGTGATGGAGGACGATGATGCAGAGATGATAGAGGATTGGGATATAGGGGTAGTAGTTGGAGATCTTGTCGCACCAGTTGAGGATGATCCACTCGAGGAGATGGATATAGACCCAGAGGATGAGGCACCACCAGCAGGATCAGATGCTGACGACTTTTGAGTCAGGATCGGCAGGGTGTAGATTTTGTTAGTTTATATTAGGACATGTTGTCCACTAGATTTTTGGGAGCTTGAGAGATAGCTATTGACCATAGCTTTGTATAGTATTAGCTGACTTTAGTTGTTGTAACTCTTGTCCCATATGGTACACGGTTTGACTAGTGTGTACTATACGGTACATCTTTTGATATATATATATATATACGAGCAGTACTTTTGTTATATTTTTGGTTATTGCGTTGTGATGTGTTGTTTAGTAGAATGGTTAGTTTTACTGTTCTTGTTCTATCTTGAGTTCGTTTCTACATGAAGACTTTCAGCTGATCAATATGTCGTTTGTAGGCGATACTCGTTATCATCATGGTAGGACCCTTGAGAAATCACCAAGCACGTAATGGAGCACCTATACCGGAAGGGATGGATCCGACGGGAATTTTTGAAGCATTTATGCAGAGAATGGAGCATGTGGGGGATACTTATAATCACTCCACCCACCAGAGACCTTTTGTACCCCCGCCACCAAGACAGACTGGAGATAAGCTGTTAGCAAATTTTCGTGGGCTACGTCCCGAAAAGTTTGATGGACTAACAGAACCATGGAAGGCAGAGCAATGGATAAGAGAGATGGAGTTAATATTTGGAGCATTGGAATGCAATGAACAAGAGAAACGTCGCCTTGCTACGTTTCAACTCACCTATGCCGCCGCAGATTGGTGGGAAGCTGAGCAAGCCACTGTTGGGATCGATGCCGCTAGAGCTATGTCGTGGGAGACATTCAAAGGCAGATTTTTGGAGAAGTATTTTCCAGAAGATGAGAGAGATCAACAGGAAAGGAACTTTCTCAATTTGATCCAAGGAGGATGGAATGTACGAGAATACACAACACAGTTCGAGCGTTTATCCAGATTTGCTCAGCACATGATAGACACGCCGCAAAAGAAGGTTAAGAGATTTCACCAAGGACTGAACCCCCACCTTAGACATATGATGGTTGGTCATCTGAACCAGTCGTATGAGGAAATTGTTAGATTTGCTACAGGATTAGAAAAGGATGCTAATCCAGTACAGCAACCCCAGACAAATCGACCTCAGTCGTCACGAGGGTTTCAACAGAGGAATTTCCATAATCGACCACCGAGAAATACCCAAGGATGGAGACCTCAGGAAAATTTTCAAGGAAACAAGAGAATCTGGGAAGGAACCAGGAAACCACAGCAGAGTTATAATCGACCTCAACAATATCGCCAGCAGGGGTCACAGCCACAGGCATTACTAACAGCCCCACCCAGCAATAGTGGAGGATGTTTTAACTGTGGAAAGCCAGGACATATTGCAAGGAACTGCACAGCCCATAGATCTAATCGCAGGCCAGATATCGTCTGTCGCAACTGCAACAAACCAGGGCACGTGAGCAAGGATTGTCGTGCGCCACGAGGAGGATACTACGGGGCACCAGTGCAAGGAATTCAAGGACCTCCTGATCAGACGAGGATGAACGCTATTATTCCGGAAGGAGCAGGCTTTAATGCTGATGAGCAGCAACATTTGGAAGGTACACTTGTACTCTTTCATAGTCCAGTTAAAGCTTTATTTGATACTGGAGCCGCACGTTCTTTTATTGCTGTTAAGATTGTGCGTCAGTTGGGTTTAGAACCCCAGACACTTGAGTCAACACTGAATGCTGTGTCACCATTAGGAGTGACAGTTAAGTTGAGTAAAGTGTGTAAAGATTGCCCTTTGACTTTGGGAGATAGGAATCTGCCAGCAGACTTAGTCGTTCTGTCGATGTCAGAATTTGATGTTATCCTAGGGATGGATTGGTTAACTAAGTACAGTGCCAATTTGGATTGCCCTACTAGGACGATTGTATTTCCAATACAAGGAAAGCCGACGATCAGATTTCATTGTCAACCGACAAGCGACCTGTTTCTTACGAGTAGTTTGGCTACGATCATTAGTACAAGTACGGAGCTTACGATGGATCAAATTCCTATTGCACGAGACTTTCAGGATGTATTTCAGGATATTAAAGGACTTCCACCGAAAAGAGAAATAGACTTCTGTATGGAATTAGTACCTGGTACATTGCCTATTTCTAAGACTCCATATAGGATGGCACCAACCGAGATGTTGGAATTGAAGAAGCAAGTTCAAGAACTCGAAGATCTAGGATTTGTTCGACCGAGTACGTCGCCTTGGGGAGCACCAGTTCTGTTTGTAAAGAAGAAGGACGGAACACTTCGACTCTGTATAGACTACAGGGAGTTGAACAAGGTTACGATTAAGAATAGATATCCGTTACCTCGAATAGATGATCTATTCGACCAGTTACAAGGATCTAGGATCTTTTCCAAAATCGATCTGCGTTCTGGATATCACCAGCTGTTAGTTCGATCAGAGGATGTATCGAAGACTGCATTCAGGACAAGATACGGGCATTACGAGTTTTTAGTTATGCCTTTTGGATTGACGAATGCGCCAGCAGTATTTATGGACTTGATGAATAGAGTATTCAGACTATATCTGGATAAGTTCATTATTGTGTTCATTGATGATATACTGATCTACTCAAAGACAGAAGAGGATCACAAGGAGCATTTACAGGTTGCCTTGCAAACACTTCGAGATAGTAAGTTGTATGCAAAGTTCAGCAAGTGTGAGTTTTGGCTACAGGAAGTCAAATTCTTGGGACACGTTATATCCCAGGAAGGTATTTCGGTAGACTCATCTAAGATTGATGCAGTCTTAAGCTGGAACAGACCGACGAATGCAACCGAAGTCAGAAGTTTTCTCGGTTTAGCAGGATATTACAGAAGATTTGTAGAAGGATTTTCCAAGATAGCAGGACCATTGACGAATTTAACAAGGAAGGAGACGAAGTATGAATGGACAGACAAGCATGAGGGTGCATTTCAGGAGTTAAAAGAAAGATTGACTTCTGCACCAGTACTCGCATTACCTAAGAGTGGAGAAAAGTACGTGATCTACAGTGATGCATCGTACCAAGGACTTGGATGTGTGCTTATGCAAGATGGAAATGTTATCGCATATGGATCAAGACAATTGAAGGTACATGAGAAGAATTATCCGACGCATGATCTGGAATTAGCAGCAATAGTGTTTGCATTGAAAATTTGGAGACACTATCTCTATGGAGAAAAGTTTGACTTATTTTCCGATCATAAGAGTCTGAAGTATTTGTTCTCTCAAAAGGAGTTGAATATGCGACAGCGGAGATGGATGGAGTTACTCAAAGACTATGACTTTTCTTTGCAATACCATCCCGGCAAAGCAAACGTAGTAGCAGATGCTTTGAGCCGTAAACCTCGATTAGTGATCGCTGCATTACTAATTAGAGAATGGAGAGCATTGGAAGAAATTGCTGAATTTGATCTTCAGCCAGTGGAGCCAATGAAAGGACAACATTTTGGATGTCTTATGGTACAACCAACTTTGATCAGTCGTATCAAAGAGGCTCAGCAGACAACAGAAGATTTGAAGTTATGGTTCGCCAAGATGTCAGCCAAGGAACCAGAAGTCTGGAGTATTAGTACCGACGGAGCCTTACGATGTAAAGGTAGACTCTGTGTACCTAATGAAGGAAATCTCCGGAAGGAAATATTGGATGAAGCACATAAGTCACGAATGACTATTCATCCCGGAAGTACGAAGATGTACAAAGACTTGAAGAGAAATTTTTGGTGGGAAGGAATGAAGAGAGATGTGGCAGAGTATGTTTCTCAGTGTCTTACTTGTAAACAAGTAAAGGCAGAACATCAGAGACCACCTGGATTGTTACAGCCGTTACCTATTCCTCAATGGAAATGGGAACACATAACCATGGATTTTGTGGTAGGATTGCCGAAGTCACAGCAGAATCACGATGCTATATGGGTAATCGTGGATCGACTTACTAAGACGGCACATTTTATTGCCTATAGCATGACATACTCAGTAGAACGTTTGAGCCGAATGTATCTACAACACGTTGTACGATTACATGGAGTGCCTGTATCTATTGTGTCAGATAGAGATTCGCGCTTTACTGCAGAATTTTGGAAGAGTCTCCAGACAGCGATGGGAACGACATTGAACTTGAGTTCAGCTTTTCATCCACAGACAGATGGACAGACGGAACGAGTTAATCAAGTGATGGAAGATATGTTACGAGCTTGTGTCATTGATTTTGAGAATTCTTGGGAGATACACTTACCTTTGATTGAGTTCGCCTATAATAATAGTTATCATTCGAGCATAGATATGGCGCCATTCGAAGCTTTGTATGGAAGACCTTGCCGATCGCCGCTATGTTGGACCGAAGTCGGAGATAGTCAACTTCTTGGGCCAGAGATGGTACGAGAAACCAGTGAGAAGATTCAAGTTGTACGTGAGAAGATGAAGACAGCTCAGACCAGATACAAGAGTTATGCTGACAAGCGACGCAAAGACTTGGAGTTTGTCGTTGGAGATCACGTATTACTCAAGGTTTCACCTGTTCGAGGAATCGTCAGATTTGGTCAGAAAAGGGGCAAGTTATCGCCACGTTTCATCGGACCATTCGAGATTCTGGAGCGTGTTGGAAAAGTTGCTTATCGCCTTGCGTTGCCACCAAAGATGTCAGGAGTGCACAACGTTTTTCACATCAGTATGTTGAGGAAGTGTGTTCACAACCCAGCGCACGAGATCAACTTTGAGGATATCGAAGTCAACAGCGACGTTACGTTCAATGAAGGACCTGTTCGTATTCTAGATCGAGGAATCAAGAAACTCAGGAACAAAGAGATTCCGTTAGTCAAGATTCAGTGGAAGCATCATGATGAAGGAGAAGCTTCGTGGGAACTAGAGTCAGAGATGCGCGAGAAGTTTTCGTTTTTGTTTTAGACCTTGTTGCTTTTGATTTCGAGGACGAAATCTTTTGTTGAGTGGTGGATGATGTAATACCCTGTATTTTGGTATTTTAATAAGACCCGGTATTTCATTTCTATATTCGTATAAACTTTCTCTTCCTTTTGGTGAATTTTGATACCAATCGATTGACATATTCCCAATCGATTGACACTTTTTGATACCAATCGATTGATAAGTTATCCCAATCGATTTACATTCTACCGACTAAAAGTGATGACGTGTCAAACTTTCCAATCGATTGCTATTCATCTCAATCGATTGACATTGTTTCCAATCGATTGACTACAAATATCTGTTGCCAATCGATTGACTGGTGTCTCAATCGATTGACATAAGCTGAGAAATGTTTTCTTCTTTCCTTCAGCTTTAAACGCGTGGCACTCCCTTATGTCTATATATATGTTTCATTTAGTGGCCTTGGGGCTGTTTTTCAGACCTTGAGAGAGGGAGAGGCATACTCTTGAGTTATACATATACATATATCTATATCTATACATATATACACACCCTCACACACACTCACTCCTTCGGCAGCTGGGAGAAGAAGAAGAAAGAAGACAGAAAGAAGAAGAAAGAAGAAAGGAGGAGACAGAGAGGGAAGACAGAGACAGAGAAGAGGAGAGAGAGAGAGAGAGTTTGAAGTTTTCAAACTTAAACACACCCAAACGCACCCTAGGTGAGTTCTAACTCACTTGGTCCCTTTATATGAGGTTTATATAAGCTATTATGATGTTTAGATGGGTTACATGCATGTAGTGCACGTTTATATATGCTGTTTTTACAATCTGCTGGAGAAGACGTAGTTCCAATCGATTGACATAAATCTCAATCGATTGACATCAGTTGCATCCCAATCGATTGAATAGGATTCCAATCGATTGACATTATTCCAATCGATTGACATATTTCTCAATCGATTGACATAACTTTTGTTCCAATCGATTGAACTTTTGTTCCAATCGATTGACATGATCAGTACATGGATTCTTTTGCCCGTTTATTATATAAGAGGTTTAGTTGTTCGATTTCTGATTCGGGATTATTCCATTATGCGATTATGGGGTAGACAGGAGTAATGTGACACCAAAGATTTATGGATAATGAATAAAAAGTAATATGAAGACGTGGGTTGACGTGTTGTTCCTGATATGAGTTCGATATCCGTTTCTTTTAATCCGAGTAGTCAGGCCACATTGGGAGTTTGTCATGTGTCGATGTAGAATGGAACGTAAGTAGGTTTGGTAAGTTCTGGGAATGGTACGTGGATGGACGTTCGGTCATGATATGCTCTTAAAAGCGGTGAGCTGTGCATATGCTCTTAAAAGCGGTGAGCTGGACCAAATAGTCTTAAGATAGACTGGATGATCTGTGATATGCTCTTAAAAGCGGTGAACAGGACCATTGTTCTTAAAAGCGGTGAGCTGGGATCACTAGTAGATGACGTTGAGTCGTGGCAATAGATTGATATGCCTTGTTCGAAACGTTATATCCCTGAAATGCGGTGAACAGGACCATTGTTCTTAAAAGCTGGGGACAGACTGACGTGGAGTCCATGACATGCGGTGAGCTGTTCATATGCTCTTAAAAGCGATGGACAGAATAAGGGTGTATCCCTAGAGTTAAACGATTGAGTCTGTTCATGATATCAGAGTCTGTTGAGTTCGGTATTTGAGTAACAAGACGATAAGGGTCGGTTTACAAGAATGAATAGAGGAACAAGATAATGTTATTTTTTTTATAAGATGTTAACTCGTGTTTTTATAAGCTTGTGTTTACTTCAGATAACTGGTACCTCGTTAGTTTATGCTCACTCAGCTCTCAGTAAGCTGACGGCCTTTTTATTGCCTGGACATTCCCCGTCCAGAATATCCTGCCCCTTATTCTGCAGGTAAGGACCAGTACACTGATGACTATTATCCAGAGGAGGGCCCCACCGATGATGGTTACGCCAGGAAGGATTATCCTTATGCCAGTTGAAGACTGAAGATGTTATAATTAGATTTAATTTCAGTTGTTCTGTTAAACTTTTGTTAATGGGTACTTGGGCATTTGTTGTCTTCAGACCTGTTGTGATCCTGTGGACCATACTCTGATAATTTGTAATAGTTAGCACTTTGTGCTATTTTCAGTTGATTACTGTTGTTTTTTTTGGGACTAGTACTGCGTGGTGTGGATTATTAGTGACTTTCACCTGTCATTCCTTATGGACCCATAAAGGAAATTTATTTTTCTCTATTTATGCTGCTCCGGGGCGTGACAGGGTTTTTGGTATCAGAGCCTGAGTTTGGTACTCTAGGGGAGTGATACTGTCGTTCACCGATCATTCCACACCATCTGGTCCTAGTGTATTAAGATTCTTTGAGATGAGATATGAGTATAAGATAAGTTCGTCTTCCTGACGATAGATAGTTTCCTTTGCAGGATAGCATGGATCCGGAGTTTCACCTGTTTGTTACCGATGCTTATGGAGGACATATTATCCATGGAGATACCGTGGAGCCAGCTGACCCAGAGTTTTATCATGAGCGTGTGTGCCAGATAGCTAGTCGACATTTAGAGGAGGACATGTGGAGAGCGCTTTATGTGACCAGGAGTACTCACCCGACCCAGATGCGCATGGATGCTTACCACTTAGCGAGAGTTGGCAGAGACATTTGCCAGGAGATGTTGCGACTAGTTTTGAGTAAGCCAGAGATGGATGAGATTGAGTTGAGAGCTATTGTAGCCGGTCCGCCAGAGCCCGTAGTTGCACCAGCAGCAGCAGCAGCAGCTCCACCATCACCAGTACCTGTCCCAGAGCCAAAGCCTGAGCCGATTGAGGATGAGGAGGATCTAGAGCCTGAGGATGAGCATCCCGATGAGGACATGGACGGAGATGGAGAGGAGGAGCCGATAGATGACGAGGACCCAGTAGAGGATGAGCATGCAGGTGATGATGAACCTGAGGATGACCCCGAGGAGCCAGAGTTTGAGCCAGAAGATCCAGTACCAGACCCAGAGGCTGTTGAGGCAGACGTAGTAGTAGATGAGGAGGATGACCCCGAGGAGATAGTTGTGCCAGAGGTACCAGTTGTGCTTCAGATACCAGCCGGACCGATTATGCATATGGCAGCCATGGCCGATATGGCAGTAGGATGGATAGCTCAGATGATAGCACAGCCAGCAGATTTTGTTATGGGAGAGGTGGCTATAGCAGGAGCTCTTGACATAGCTGACGGTTTTGCTGCAGTAGCTGTTGATGTCGCTAACCAGGCGATAGTAGACGTGATGGAGGACGATGATGCAGAGATGATAGAGGATTGGGATATAGGGGTAGTAGTTGGAGATCTTGTCGCACCAGTTGAGGATGATCCACTCGAGGAGATGGATATAGACCCAGAGGATGAGGCACCACCAGCAGGATCAGATGCTGACGACTTTTGAGTCAGGATCGGCAGGGTGTAGATTTTGTTAGTTTATATTAGGACATGTTGTCCACTAGATTTTTGGGAGCTTGAGAGATAGCTATTGACCATAGCTTTGTATAGTATTAGCTGACTTTAGTTGTTGTAACTCTTGTCCCATATGGTACACGGTTTGACTAGTGTGTACTATACGGTACATCTTTTGATATATATATATATATACGAGCAGTACTTTTGTTATATTTTTGGTTATTGCGTTGTGATGTGTTGTTTAGTAGAATGGTTAGTTTTACTGTTCTTGTTCTATCTTGAGTTCGTTTCTACATGAAGACTTTCAGCTGATCAATATGTCGTTTGTAGGCGATACTCGTTATCATCATGGTAGGACCCTTGAGAAATCACCAAGCACGTAATGGAGCACCTATACCGGAAGGGATGGATCCGACGGGAATTTTTGAAGCATTTATGCAGAGAATGGAGCATGTGGGGGATACTTATAATCACTCCACCCACCAGAGACCTTTTGTACCCCCGCCACCAAGACAGACTGGAGATAAGCTGTTAGCAAATTTTCGTGGGCTACGTCCCGAAAAGTTTGATGGACTAACAGAACCATGGAAGGCAGAGCAATGGATAAGAGAGATGGAGTTAATATTTGGAGCATTGGAATGCAATGAACAAGAGAAACGTCGCCTTGCTACGTTTCAACTCACCTATGCCGCCGCAGATTGGTGGGAAGCTGAGCAAGCCACTGTTGGGATCGATGCCGCTAGAGCTATGTCGTGGGAGACATTCAAAGGCAGATTTTTGGAGAAGTATTTTCCAGAAGATGAGAGAGATCAACAGGAAAGGAACTTTCTCAATTTGATCCAAGGAGGATGGAATGTACGAGAATACACAACACAGTTCGAGCGTTTATCCAGATTTGCTCAGCACATGATAGACACGCCGCAAAAGAAGGTTAAGAGATTTCACCAAGGACTGAACCCCCACCTTAGACATATGATGGTTGGTCATCTGAACCAGTCGTATGAGGAAATTGTTAGATTTGCTACAGGATTAGAAAAGGATGCTAATCCAGTACAGCAACCCCAGACAAATCGACCTCAGTCGTCACGAGGGTTTCAACAGAGGAATTTCCATAATCGACCACCGAGAAATACCCAAGGATGGAGACCTCAGGAAAATTTTCAAGGAAACAAGAGAATCTGGGAAGGAACCAGGAAACCACAGCAGAGTTATAATCGACCTCAACAATATCGCCAGCAGGGGTCACAGCCACAGGCATTACTAACAGCCCCACCCAGCAATAGTGGAGGATGTTTTAACTGTGGAAAGCCAGGACATATTGCAAGGAACTGCACAGCCCATAGATCTAATCGCAGGCCAGATATCGTCTGTCGCAACTGCAACAAACCAGGGCACGTGAGCAAGGATTGTCGTGCGCCACGAGGAGGATACTACGGGGCACCAGTGCAAGGAATTCAAGGACCTCCTGATCAGACGAGGATGAACGCTATTATTCCGGAAGGAGCAGGCTTTAATGCTGATGAGCAGCAACATTTGGAAGGTACACTTGTACTCTTTCATAGTCCAGTTAAAGCTTTATTTGATACTGGAGCCGCACGTTCTTTTATTGCTGTTAAGATTGTGCGTCAGTTGGGTTTAGAACCCCAGACACTTGAGTCAACACTGAATGCTGTGTCACCATTAGGAGTGACAGTTAAGTTGAGTAAAGTGTGTAAAGATTGCCCTTTGACTTTGGGAGATAGGAATCTGCCAGCAGACTTAGTCGTTCTGTCGATGTCAGAATTTGATGTTATCCTAGGGATGGATTGGTTAACTAAGTACAGTGCCAATTTGGATTGCCCTACTAGGACGATTGTATTTCCAATACAAGGAAAGCCGACGATCAGATTTCATTGTCAACCGACAAGCGACCTGTTTCTTACGAGTAGTTTGGCTACGATCATTAGTACAAGTACGGAGCTTACGATGGATCAAATTCCTATTGCACGAGACTTTCAGGATGTATTTCAGGATATTAAAGGACTTCCACCGAAAAGAGAAATAGACTTCTGTATGGAATTAGTACCTGGTACATTGCCTATTTCTAAGACTCCATATAGGATGGCACCAACCGAGATGTTGGAATTGAAGAAGCAAGTTCAAGAACTCGAAGATCTAGGATTTGTTCGACCGAGTACGTCGCCTTGGGGAGCACCAGTTCTGTTTGTAAAGAAGAAGGACGGAACACTTCGACTCTGTATAGACTACAGGGAGTTGAACAAGGTTACGATTAAGAATAGATATCCGTTACCTCGAATAGATGATCTATTCGACCAGTTACAAGGATCTAGGATCTTTTCCAAAATCGATCTGCGTTCTGGATATCACCAGCTGTTAGTTCGATCAGAGGATGTATCGAAGACTGCATTCAGGACAAGATACGGGCATTACGAGTTTTTAGTTATGCCTTTTGGATTGACGAATGCGCCAGCAGTATTTATGGACTTGATGAATAGAGTATTCAGACTATATCTGGATAAGTTCATTATTGTGTTCATTGATGATATACTGATCTACTCAAAGACAGAAGAGGATCACAAGGAGCATTTACAGGTTGCCTTGCAAACACTTCGAGATAGTAAGTTGTATGCAAAGTTCAGCAAGTGTGAGTTTTGGCTACAGGAAGTCAAATTCTTGGGACACGTTATATCCCAGGAAGGTATTTCGGTAGACTCATCTAAGATTGATGCAGTCTTAAGCTGGAACAGACCGACGAATGCAACCGAAGTCAGAAGTTTTCTCGGTTTAGCAGGATATTACAGAAGATTTGTAGAAGGATTTTCCAAGATAGCAGGACCATTGACGAATTTAACAAGGAAGGAGACGAAGTATGAATGGACAGACAAGCATGAGGGTGCATTTCAGGAGTTAAAAGAAAGATTGACTTCTGCACCAGTACTCGCATTACCTAAGAGTGGAGAAAAGTACGTGATCTACAGTGATGCATCGTACCAAGGACTTGGATGTGTGCTTATGCAAGATGGAAATGTTATCGCATATGGATCAAGACAATTGAAGGTACATGAGAAGAATTATCCGACGCATGATCTGGAATTAGCAGCAATAGTGTTTGCATTGAAAATTTGGAGACACTATCTCTATGGAGAAAAGTTTGACTTATTTTCCGATCATAAGAGTCTGAAGTATTTGTTCTCTCAAAAGGAGTTGAATATGCGACAGCGGAGATGGATGGAGTTACTCAAAGACTATGACTTTTCTTTGCAATACCATCCCGGCAAAGCAAACGTAGTAGCAGATGCTTTGAGCCGTAAACCTCGATTAGTGATCGCTGCATTACTAATTAGAGAATGGAGAGCATTGGAAGAAATTGCTGAATTTGATCTTCAGCCAGTGGAGCCAATGAAAGGACAACATTTTGGATGTCTTATGGTACAACCAACTTTGATCAGTCGTATCAAAGAGGCTCAGCAGACAACAGAAGATTTGAAGTTATGGTTCGCCAAGATGTCAGCCAAGGAACCAGAAGTCTGGAGTATTAGTACCGACGGAGCCTTACGATGTAAAGGTAGACTCTGTGTACCTAATGAAGGAAATCTCCGGAAGGAAATATTGGATGAAGCACATAAGTCACGAATGACTATTCATCCCGGAAGTACGAAGATGTACAAAGACTTGAAGAGAAATTATTGGTGGGAAGGAATGAAGAGAGATGTGGCAGAGTATGTTTCTCAGTGTCTTACTTGTAAACAAGTAAAGGCAGAACATCAGAGACCACCTGGATTGTTACAGCCGTTACCTATTCCTCAATGGAAATGGGAACACATAACCATGGATTTTGTGGTAGGATTGCCGAAGTCACAGCAGAATCACGATGCTATATGGGTAATCGTGGATCGACTTACTAAGACGGCACATTTTATTGCCTATAGCATGACATACTCAGTAGAACGTTTGAGCCGAATGTATCTACAACACGTTGTACGATTACATGGAGTGCCTGTATCTATTGTGTCAGACAGAGATTCGCGCTTTACTGCAGAATTTTGGAAGAGTCTCCAGACAGCGATGGGAACGACATTGAACTTGAGTTCAGCTTTTCATCCACAGACAGATGGACAGACGGAACGAGTTAATCAAGTGATGGAAGATATGTTACGAGCTTGTGTCATTGATTTTGAGAATTCTTGGGAGATACACTTACCTTTGATTGAGTTCGCCTATAATAATAGTTATCATTCGAGCATAGATATGGCGCCATTCGAAGCTTTGTATGGAAGACCTTGCCGATCGCCGCTATGTTGGACCGAAGTCGGAGATAGTCAACTTCTTGGGCCAGAGATGGTACGAGAAACCAGTGAGAAGATTCAAGTTGTACGTGAGAAGATGAAGACAGCTCAGACCAGATACAAGAGTTATGCTGACAAGCGACGCAAAGACTTGGAGTTTGTCGTTGGAGATCACGTATTACTCAAGGTTTCACCTGTTCGAGGAATCGTCAGATTTGGTCAGAAAAGGGGCAAGTTATCGCCACGTTTCATCGGACCATTCGAGATTCTGGAGCGTGTTGGAAAAGTTGCTTATCGCCTTGCGTTGCCACCAAAGATGTCAGGAGTGCACAACGTTTTTCACATCAGTATGTTGAGGAAGTGTGTTCACAACCCAGCGCACGAGATCAACTTTGAGGATATCGAAGTCAACAGCGACGTTACGTTCAATGAAGGACCTGTTCGTATTCTAGATCGAGGAATCAAGAAACTCAGGAACAAAGAGATTCCGTTAGTCAAGATTCAGTGGAAGCATCATGATGAAGGAGAAGCTTCGTGGGAACTAGAGTCAGAGATGCGCGAGAAGTTTTCGTTTTTGTTTTAGACCTTGTTGCTTTTGATTTCGAGGACGAAATCTTTTGTTGAGTGGTGGATGATGTAATACCCTGTATTTTGGTATTTTAATAAGACCCGGTATTTCATTTCTATATTCGTATAAACTTTCTCTTCCTTTTGGTGAATTTTGATACCAATCGATTGACATATTCCCAATCGATTGACACTTTTTGATACCAATCGATTGATAAGTTATCCCAATCGATTTACATTCTACCGACTAAAAGTGATGACGTGTCAAACTTTCCAATCGATTGCTATTCATCTCAATCGATTGACATTGTTTCCAATCGATTGACTACAAATATCTGTTGCCAATCGATTGACTGGTGTCTCAATCGATTGACATAAGCTGAGAAATGTTTTCTTCTTTCCTTCAGCTTTAAACGCGTGGCACTCCCTTATGTCTATATATATGTTTCATTTAGTGGCCTTGGGGCTGTTTTTCAGACCTTGAGAGAGGGAGAGGCATACTCTTGAGTTATACATATACATATATCTATATCTATACATATATACACACCCTCACACACACTCACTCCTTCGGCAGCTGGGAGAAGAAGAAGAAAGAAGACAGAAAGAAGAAGAAAGAAGAAAGGAGGAGACAGAGAGGGAAGACAGAGACAGAGAAGAGGAGAGAGAGAGAGAGAGTTTGAAGTTTTCAAACTTAAACACACCCAAACGCACCCTAGGTGAGTTCTAACTCACTTGGTCCCTTTATATGAGGTTTATATAAGCTATTATGATGTTTAGATGGGTTACATGCATGTAGTGCACGTTTATATATGCTGTTTTTACAATCTGCTGGAGAAGACGTAGTTCCAATCGATTGACATAAATCTCAATCGATTGACATCAGTTGCATCCCAATCGATTGAATAGGATTCCAATCGATTGACATTATTCCAATCGATTGACATATTTCTCAATCGATTGACATAACTTTTGTTCCAATCGATTGAACTTTTGTTCCAATCAATTGACATGATCAGTACATGGATTCTTTTGCCCGTTTATTATATAAGAGGTTTAGTTGTTCGATTTCTGATTCGGGATTATTCCATTATGCGATTATGGGGTAGACAGGAGTAATGTGACACCAAAGATTTATGGATAATGAATAAAAAGTAATATGAAGACGTGGGTTGACGTGTTGTTCCTGATATGAGTTCGATATCCGTTTCTTTTAATCCGAGTAGTCAGGCCACATTGGGAGTTTGTCATGTGTCGATGTAGAATGGAACGTAAGTAGGTTTGGTAAGTTCTGGGAATGGTACGTGGATGGACGTTCGGTCATGATATGCTCTTAAAAGCGGTGAGCTGTGCATATGCTCTTAAAAGCGGTGAGCTGGACCAAATAGTCTTAAGATAGACTGGATGATCTGTGATATGCTCTTAAAAGCGGTGAACAGGACCATTGTTCTTAAAAGCGGTGAGCTGGGATCACTAGTAGATGACGTTGAGTCGTGGCAATAGATTGATATGCCTTGTTCGAAACGTTATATCCCTGAAATGCGGTGAACAGGACCATTGTTCTTAAAAGCTGGGGACAGACTGACGTGGAGTCCATGACATGCGGTGAGCTGTTCATATGCTCTTAAAAGCGATGGACAGAATAAGGGTGTATCCCTAGAGTTAAACGATTGAGTCTGTTCATGATATCAGAGTCTGTTGAGTTCGGTATTTGAGTAACAAGACGATAAGGGTCGGTTTACAAGAATGAATAGAGGAACAAGATAATGTTATTTTTTTTATAAGATGTTAACTCGTGTTTTTATAAGCTTGTGTTTACTTCAGATAACTGGTACCTCGTTAGTTTATGCTCACTCAGCTCTCAGTAAGCTGACGGCCTTTTTATTGCCTGGACATTCCCCGTCCAGAATATCCTGCCCCTTATTCTGCAGGTAAGGACCAGTACACTGATGACTATTATCCAGAGGAGGGCCCCACCGATGATGGTTACGCCAGGAAGGATTATCCTTATGCCAGTTGAAGACTGAAGATGTTATAATTAGATTTAATTTCAGTTGTTCTGTTAAACTTTTGTTAATGGGTACTTGGGCATTTGTTGTCTTCAGACCTGTTGTGATCCTGTGGACCATACTCTGATAATTTGTAATAGTTAGCACTTTGTGCTATTTTCAGTTGATTACTGTTGTTTTTTTTGGGACTAGTACTGCGTGGTGTGGATTATTAGTGACTTTCACCTGTCATTCCTTATGGACCCATAAAGGAAATTTATTTTTCTCTATTTATGCTGCTCCGGGGCGTGACAAATACAAATGCATAATTTTTTTTTGGGAGTCCTTTTAAATGTTACAAGTTCGAGTGATACATTTATACTGCCATAAATAAAGGGTTAAATACACTTTGCACTTTTTGTGGTTTGGTCAATTTGTATTTGTCTGTGTGTGCTTTAAATTTTGGCACTAATACTTCATAAATAAAGGGTTAAATACACTTTGCACTTTTTTTTTGGGAGTCCTTTTAAATGTTACAAGTTCGAGTGACGCATTAACACTGCCATAAATAAAGGGTTAAATACTGTCACGTCCCGACGTAGCATAAATATGGAAAGCGTTTAATTTCCTTTATGGATCCGTAGGTCGCGACAGTTTGAAGGATCGATTCCGTTCCAAACGTCGAACAACATAAAACCATAAATCAGAGTAGAGCAATCAAGGCTTATAAATTTTTCTAACTTAATAAATATTACAGCACGGGTCATCTAAAGGCACAAACCGCTTTAAATCAAAACAATAACTTAGTGTCTATTACAGTCATCCTTATTACAAAATCAGTTCAACTTAAAGCATATCAAAGTAAATTCTATTCCCAGCAGTTGTTTCTCAATTTGCATAGTCGTAATGCTCAGCCTGATCACAACCTGAAAAACCTGAACACGAATGTCCAGGACGCATCAACGCCGTCAGCTTCAAGAAGCTGGTGAGTATTAAAAACATAACTTTGAATGTAAAACATATTCATTTACCTTTTTACCTTTTTCATTTAATCCAATAATAAAGCAATGAGTTCATTTTAGGAAACAAGCACAATATTATTTAAAAGATATAATTCTCGTATATGTGACCGTGTATGAGAACAATGTACCATCTCATCTTACAGACTCTTTTCTCTCGACAAAGCCCAACAACCCATCATCACACACCGGTATCTTTGAAATACTCTGATAGCCACACTTTAGCACAGGGGTGCCAGGGAATGTCCAGTTTGTCTCACACTTTGGTCCGGGGTACCAGGGAGTGTCCATTGCCTCACACTTTGACTACCTAATTCGCCATGCAAATACCGGATGAACCCTCACGCAGTATCCAGACTCGGGTATCAGGGAGTGTCCGTAGGCCACACTTTAGTACTTCCATGGGTGCCAGGGAATGTCCAAGTTCGGCTTCACACACTTTGACGCTACCATGGTCGTCAGGGAGTGTCCAGTTTTGCCATCGTCGCATTTCAAAGACACCCTCGTCGCAATATCAGTCACAACACACTTTGGTACTCACTTATCAGGGAGTGTCCCCATCACATTCTCAACCGCACTCACTATGCCACACTGACCATTACTCTTTTCCACACTGACCAACACTCACACTCACCATGCATGTGTTGGGAATATGCCCTCAAACCAGTTAGTTGGACAATGGAAAATCATAATGTATTTATGCATGTTAGTTCATGAGATGAATATTAGACTGGAATCCTTAAACAACATTGTATGTGGTTCATTTGTGTATGTGATTACACATGTGAGATATGAATCACAAATCCTTGTTGTTTCAAATAAGTCACAGTGGATGATAAGTCTGGATAACTTATCAGGTATACACTGTAGCATGATTAACGTCTACGGGGTAGAATGATGAATCTCATTCATAAGAGTCTTTGACTCTTGGTTAATATGCTAGTGCACTCGGTGCATTGACGGACCTGAGTTAAACCTATTGACACCTAAACGCTGTCACCGTCAATAGGAACTCAAAACTTGTATAGGGATACATGTCCTTAATCCTGAGACAGTTATGGACGCAAGTTGTATGCTTGGTTGCTTTGACTTACCAATCAGTGAGGTCTTGCAAGATCAACACCTGGGTATCTTGGGTAAATCAAGTATGCAACGTTGGGAACATATATTGTCAAGATGGAATTCTACCCTCTTCAATAAAACGAAGAGTAAGTATTCCCTCGAGAATGTCACTAGGAGTGATTACTGAGAGCTGGCCAGCCTTGTCAACAAAGTGTTATTGTTGACATGTTTAGTAATCCAAGAGTAGTGAATGATACTTGAGGAATATAAGATGTACTATCTATTGGGTCGACAGTATCTTAAGACATACATCCCAATGATAGATACGAATACTGCCTGGTAGAGGGACATCCGTATCATATTATACAAGTCTAGCAATCACTTATGTATGTGTGATTATGTTCTTATGCACTGGAGTGCAATTATCATTTTATAGTGGCATTAATGATAATTGATTAATTATTGATTCCTTAGTCAAGAGTACTGACTAGATGGAATAATAATTAATCGGAGCCAGTAATTAAGAACCTAGGAGGTCCCACTCTTAGCTCCGCCAGAATGCTTGGAAAGGCAAATGAGATTGCTGTCAAGACTGGTTCGATCGATCGAAGTTGTTTCGATCGATTGAAGTCTAGACAGGTTCGATCGATCGAAGTCACTTCGATCGATCGAAAGTTAGGTCGGTTCTGGGAATCTATAAATAGGGCAGCTACGTCCAGAAATAAAAGGTTCGTCGTTTTGACGTACCAGTTGCTGCAGAACCTGTTTAGAGTTCCCAAACCTTCCCTATTCTCACTATTAGGGTTCCCACCAACCCTAGCCACTCTGGGAGCATTCAAGGAGACATAAGGGTGAAGATCTCTTAGAGGTTGCTGCTGCACATTGAAGGAGAAGGACTAAATCAGAATTGGGTTCAAGACCATAAGGTAATGCATCTATCCCCTCTCCTGTACGCATCTATAGAGTTAACGAGTAGTAGATCCAGGCAACCAATAAAAGTTTTGAACTTTGTTTTTCCGCTGCGTGTTTAAATAAATTTTAAACTTGTTTTTCCATCAGCATGTACAACTGACACCACATGTATGTCATCAAAACTTTAAAAACATGAGGCAATTCACTGATTATATAACCGATGTGCGTACGGGGATTGATAAGTCACAATACAACGTTTTAATCGTTCAAACATATCAAATTAAGACTCTGATTTAATAAATTTCCCAAACAGTACTCAAAGAGTATATAAATTTTACTCCAAACAGTCCCTTATCACAAAACAAGCAGAAACTAGAAACTGCCAGAAGTCGCGCGCGCGGGCCGCTCGCGCGAAAAGTCGCTCGCGCAGGCCGCTCGCGCGACCTGCCCATTTTTCTTTTTATTTTAAAAACCTTTTCTTTATGCCTGAAATCAGCCACCTCGCGCGCGCGGGTCGCTCGGGCGAAAGGTCTCTCGCGAGGGGGTCGCTCGCGCGATCTGCCTATTTTTCATTTTCTTTATAAAACTTTTCTGTCTGCCTGAAACCACGCGGCTCGCGCGCGAGGGGTCGCTCGCGCGACCCTCACTCGCGCGATCGCGCTCGCGAGATGAAGCAGAGGCTTCGTCTTCCTCGCTGGTTTTCCCCTGTTTTCAGTTTAAGGGTCCATTTTGACCCATTTTGCAAACCCGAAGCATATATGACATATAATATATGGATCTCTTCGATTTTTCACAAGGATTATGAATTCATGATCAATTTCACAAGATTTCAATCATAGCTCACGAATTTTATGAAAATTCAAAACATGTCAAAACTTCAAATCTAATATACTTTCTCCTATGAACGAATTAAGCTCTAATTTCACAACCATATACTCTACATACTATTGGTTAAGTTTTGGAAATTCATGTTTTTCAAGCTATGAACTTTAAACGTGAAATCATCAATGGTGTTCCTAATTCAAATACTCAAATCAGTAAATCAATAGTGAATTACATTCTGAGTGAGTTAGAAATACTCACTGATATCAAAGAGAAGTAGTGATTGTTGAGAAAGAAATATAAGAACAAGAATTAAGAATCTCCAATTGCAACTTAACTATGGAGATTGAAGCTTCACTTCAGAATTTAAACTCTCCAGCTCTCTCTGAATTTCTCTCTATATGTTTATCAAAAATGTGCAGATTGTGAAGTGTGTATGAGCTTATAAAGACCTCTCAATCTTGGGCTCCAAGAACTCTCAAGTTCACTCAACAAAAGGATTTACTTTCTAATTAACTAAATACTATAATACACAGATATACATACGTATAGAGTTTATATAACTCTCAGATTAAGCCAAAGGCCAAGTAGGTGTATAGGAGCTAACTTGAAGTTGTTTGGGAAATCCAACTTATGGGCACAACTAAACACATACAAGATGCAATTAACCAAACAAGGCACAAGCCAAATGTCTAGGAATCACTTAGGTTGTTTGGATAAAAACAACTTATAGCACTAGGTTCACACACAATTCGGAAGCATTACCCAAACAAGCCTAGTAATGATTGGGGGAGATTCCCAAACTGTGGGAAAATTAACACGGCGCAGACAGTTTTAGAATATAACTGGTATTTTTCGGGCGTAGTGATCACCACAAAAAAATACAGAAAATTCATTTTAATGTAAGAAATGGTTTTCTGGTTTTATAAAAATACAGTTTGAGTTGAAAGAAGATATTTCCTCCGTTTTGAAATACAGTTTTGAAATTCAACACTGGTATTACTAAATTTATAAAATTATAGTTTGGCCCCAAAAGAATTTTAATAGCAATTAAAATAAAGATTAAAGTTCAACACATGAGAATAGCAATTACATAAGACCAGAAATACAGATAAAATATGAAAATACCCAATTACAATTAAATGAAAAAAATGCAGGTTGCTACAAATACACTTTGCACTTTTTGTGGTTTGGTCAATTTGTGTTTGTCCCTTTGTGCTCTAAAATTTGGCACTAATACTCCATGTGGTTTGGACTAAAGTGTAACTATTAAAATTTGCTAATGGAGCAAGCTAAAATTACCAAATTACCCCCAACTCTTCATAACAGTGTTAAGAACAAAAAATATTTACTTCAATTTGTTTAGAGAGAAACATATGATTTTGAATTGGGTGGGAAAGAATCTTTGACAATTTTTTTAGTATTTTCTTGGTATAGGTCATGTGCTTGCCACAAAGAAAATGATATATAACTTATTTTCCTTTTCAATATGACTTTCAGGGGTGAAAGAGTCATTTTACCCTTCAAATTAGGTTTCCCAAGTGTAAAACTATTAATTTGGATGAAAAAAAGTCACCTTTGCACTTTAGTCCAAACAACATGGAGCAAAGTGCCAAAATTTAAAGCACAAAAGAGGTAATTGCAAATTGACGGAGTCTTGGGTAAATGGGTTAGCCCGGTCCACTTTAATTCGGCTCGTATGTGACCCTTGTATTTTTGTAAATATTAGCTGTCAGTAGCAGAGCTTGGAATGTACACTTGGGGGGTCCTCGAGAAATTTTTTTTGGGTCTATTTAGTATTTATCTATATTTTTTGGTAGGATTTCTATGTCAAAATAATTACATATTTGCATAGACTTAGTAGTGCAATACGCACGTTTACATAGACCATTGCAAAAAACCTAAGAAGAGGGGTGAATATGTAAATTAATTTCATTTGCAGGGGCCAAGATGTATATTATCCAAAAATTTAGAGGCAAAATTAGAATTCTTGAAATTTTTTGGGTGAGTTGGATTATATTAGTGGTGCAATATGTACATTTACATAGACCATTAAAAAATAAAAATTTGAGGGGTAAATATATAAATTAATTTCATTTACATGGGCCAAAATATATAATATCCAAAAATTTAGAGGCAAAATCAGAATTCTTGAAAATTTTGGGGGCCCTGGCCTCCATGTGGCTTCGCCTCTGTTAGTTGCAACATGCTATATTATCTTACATGGTATCCAAAGCCAATAAAGATGCTTTATCAATCCATCTGGTCCCTTATTTTCACGAGTGTCTTTATCCAAATCTGTAAAAATTCCTCAAATTTAGCAAAAATTCAAACTTTATAAGTAGAGATATAATCCTATTTACTCCTTATATTTGAGCTGAATATGGGTTATAGTCTGTTCTGACTCAATCCGTCCACACCCGCCCATTTGTCACTTCTAGGCATGACTAACCATGAATGGATGATCAAGATTTAAAAATAAAAAAATAAAAAAACTGGATTAATAAATGGAGAGAACCCAAATCATAATTTAAGCTAAATTCAAAAAAAGGCCTGTTTGGAAAAATTAAAATCAATCTTAACTCTTATTAATGTTTTTACTGCATAAGAATTCGTGCCAGGACTAAAATTTACTCAAAGCTTATTTGTCAAAATATCATAATGTTAATTTTCATAAAACCCAAACTGAAACAAGAGTGAGATTAAACTAAGTTCAATTCTATGCAATATGAAACTAATCATAAAAAAGTGGCTGTTTGGTGTTTGGTGCAATGTAAAAACTCGGACTAAAAAGTAAAGATCACAAGTTCGAACATGAGAGGATTACGACTGTCAAGGATTAAATCTTTTCCGACCTATTCCTCCACTCAAATATTGATATGTGAAAGTAATATAAAGTCAACCAATCCAAAAATAGCTAGCATAAATCTATTAACGTGGTCCACTTGGAATTTGCTTGAATAAAATATAAATATGAATTTTACTCTAAGTGTCCATTTGGGCTCGTATGGTAACGTTGTGGTTTTTGGTTTTCAGTTTTTGTTTTCATTTTTTGTATTGATATTTGTCTCTAATTCAATACAAAAGCTGAAAACCAAAATCACAACGTTATTTGGAGTCATTTGAGATTGTACTCAATCATTGAAATTTTTTTGAGTATGTATGACAATTGACAACCCACTATATATTTACAATTTTTTTAATGAATAAATTAACTTTACAGCTAAAAAAAGAGACTAATTTAAAAAAATTAGCAAATTGAAGTTCGTCCAAAGAAGTTGAACTGAATCTTTAGAGAAAATTTAGTTAAGAACTTATTTGACAAAAATCTCAAATTCTCACATTGATACCAAAAGCTAGAGAAATTTTGAAAAATCTTGCAGAAAAATTTAATTTAATTTATTTTTTTTAAATCTCTTATTACCATGAAGATCCCAAATGTGGTCATAGTAAAACTAGTGTGCCATCAAACAGTCATTAGTGTTGCTAGTGTTGCCGACGATCCTCAGGCCACTTAAGACACAAATTTTTTTTTTTTCGGAAAACTTAAGACATTATTTGTTGTATATTTTAATATACATTAATATAGTTTGTAATATTAAAATGAGTATGAAGATAATAATATATAAATGTGAAAGACACCATTCAAATGGTGCCTTTTAGGTCAAAGATCACTATCCTTTAAGAGGAGTCTAATTAAGATACTTATTGGAAATAGGTGCCTAATAACCAAAGGGGTGCCATCTTTTAGAAGAGGCACCAAGTGGTCTATAATCTATATAAGACAAGTGATATTATTCATTTCATATATATGAAAAATACTAAGTACACATTCTCTCATATCCTTTCATGTCTCAGTTAAAAACCAATTTCCTAGAGGCTTTCTTGAAAATCTTATCTGATAGATTTTTTTTACTTTGTTGTATCCTGGAGGGGATTTGTTAGGAACCCTGCAACAAACTTTTTGTGAGTGAGGGCAAATAACTACTTAAAGAAAGCGTTCCAAACGCACCTCAAAGCTTTTTAAATTTCATGTTTATCTTGTGATTCTTCTTCCATGGCGACCCGACCCCAACACTATTAGTCCAGCTATATGTCGCATCAGTGACACACTTATAAACCAATTAATCTTTAAAACATGTGGAAACGTACCTAAGGTAAAAAAATAAATAAAAAATAAACTAAATATTAGGTATTGAATATTAAGTGCTGAATTTAAGTAGTGAAAAATTTGTGCGATTGAATTTGTAATACTAAAAATGAGTTTTTTCAAGTACTGAAATAGACTACATTCAGTGATTATTTTCAGTAAAAAAATTTCACTTAAAAGTTTCAATGGCATTTTAGTTGCTTTTCAATTAAGTGGTACGTTATCAAACACACTGAGGAAAAAAAAAGTTTAAAAAATTTTCATTTTCACCATTTAATTACGGTATAAAAAACGCATCAATTCGATTATAAAAAGAGTAATGCTACATGCACAAAAAAAGTGCACAACGAAATGCACAACCTGCTTTAATTTGTTGGACCTCGTGCTGAAAAAGCTGTACACTCATTTTTTTTGTCTTTTTGTGTGTACAGACTTTTCAGCACGAAGTCCAACAATTTTAAGCTGATTGTGCATTTCATTGTGCACTTTTTTTGTGCATCTAGCATTTCCCTTATAAAAAGAACACCCCAAGTCTTCCCACACGAAGAACTAAACTGACACTAACCAAGCCGTGCAGAAAATCCAAGTAAAGGTTTGACTCATCTCTATAGTCAATATTCCATGTGTTAACGTGAACTTTTCTTTCTTTTCTTCGTTCTGTCTTCCCTTGTGATCTTTCATGGAAGTTTTGTCACAAACATGAAGCTTGCTCCTCTCTCTCTCTCTCTCTCATGTGGACAGCAGTTTTCATGTTCTGGTCCACATCAAACATATGTTTGGACCAGGTCGTCTAGTCCATGTCGAAGCTTTTATCTGATTCTTGCAAAAAATAAGATAATATTGAGCTATCTATGTCCAAGTTTTTATCCGATTCTTGTAAAAAATAAAATAATTTTGAGCTGACAAAAAATAATATTAATTTTAAAAAATAATTAGAGAGGTTACAGGCTGTTATAAAAGAAATTGACACACCAAACATATGATTTTTTAAGAACTAGTTAAAAAAGAATAACATTGTGCACTGCAATGTTAAATTAGATATTGAGTAGGTAGGTTATAAGTCCCTTGAACTTAGATATTGAGTATGTATGTTATAAGTCTCCGATATGGGACAATCTCGACATGCCGCTGTACATGTGGTATGACTGAGAGCCAAATACGTGGATTACTAAGATAGGGTGACGTGGAGCACACGTTGACAAATTGGGTTCTACAATAACCTACTCTGATACCATATTAAACTGGAGCATCCAACCCAAAACCAATTGACAATTAGGGCACAAACATATCTCACAAACACTTACACCCACAGTCTATCTCTCTCCTGGGAGGCACTGTGGGGTCTGGATAATTTCAATAGACCCTACAGTGCCATCCATGAGAGAGATAGTCTGTGAGTATAAGTGTTTGTGAGTTTTGTTTGTGCCCTAACATTGTTGTAGACTTATATTTTGAGTAAGTAATTAGACCTACACCCAAATCTCACACCCATCCATCCACATCTTGACGTGGACCAATAGAGGGAGGAGAGAGGCTGTGAAGACTTTACAATCTCTCTAGCCTCCTTATTGGTCTACGTCAAAGTGTGGATGAATGAATATAAAATTTGGATATAAATCTATATTATCCATTTTAATTAACTAAGTTATAAATCTTTGATGTGGGACCATTTACCACGCAAAACCACTTTTTCCGGCCTCGTGTAAAGCTTTGAACCCTCCTAGTTGAAAAGGTCTTGTACCCTTTCATTCCCACACAACTTTCCTTTTTTTCCAATTTCTTTGTTCTTTTGTCCATTCAAACCAACCCTTTTAATGCGACAATCTCATATAGGTCCACCCTGATTTTGAACAATCTTCTCCATTACGTATTGGAAGGTCCGGGTCCCAGTCTATGGTGTGCTCAATTTCTCTGTTTTTCTCTCTCATTTGTTTTTTTTTTTTTTCTTCTCTCTCTCCCTAATTTTTTATAGTATATAAAGGAGGCAAAGGAAGCAAGTAACCACACTCATTTTTGTGTTTGGTTAAGGCCTACTTTTGAGAGACTAGTATTGGAATTTCAGGTACAAATTTTCAAATACCCTCTTTCAATTTTTAATCTTTATGGGCTTCTTTGTGATTCTAAGTGTCAAAATCTTGTCACTTTAAAGTGAGACAATTTCACCACGTGGTAGTTTTCTACTGGTCGAGATCACCATGTGGTAATGGTTCGGGACCAAGGAATAACTTCTCCACTTACAGAGTGATTATTCTATAGTCTTAGACCATAAGCTACTTGGTAGTCGTAGGCAGTAGGTGACTGTTATGTGGCCGAGTTGTTTCACTTATGGAAGACAATCCGATTACATGGCAGATTAACACTGGTCAGGACCACCACGTGACAATGGTCCAAAACCAATGAATAATTACTCCTACTTAGGTGTACTCACCATTACTCGAAATATAAAAAATAAAAAGACTTCCTAAAGCTCTTTGTCCCGGTCCGTAATGTGCATATTTCTTGCAATGTCTATTCCAAAAATAGGTAAGATTAGTATTTTCTGCAACAAAAGAATCAAACAAGGGTAATGCTATTGCCATAAAAGTAATGACTAATGCCAGAGCCGCTAAAAATTTTAGCGAAATTGTCACTCAAACTTTTAGCAACACTTTTAGCTCTGACATTAGCCATTGCCGCTCTAGGATATAGCTAGCCTCATACAATGATTTGAAAAAGATCACAAAAAAGTGATGGTGTTTGAAGTTATATTATATGTCTGCCTCTTCCAAGTTTTTAAGTTCTTATGGAAAACATTGACACTGAACATGCAGGTTGATCTTTTTGGGACTCAAACATTGCTCATTAATCGATGGGATTATCGGTGTCTCTACTCGTATCATCCTCGAAGGAAACTCTTAAAAAAGGAGTGTTTGGTTTGACGGAAAATGTAGAGAAAGTTATTGTAAGGACCGTAAGTTTTGATCCGAAAGATGGGGGGAGGACATTAAGAACTGTTAGTTTCAAGAAATGCAATTCTGGCAAGAATGATGAATCTGAATTTTCAGAAGAGTTGGTTGTCGAAGAATCTGTTAGCTTCAGAGATCGGAAACCCAAAAAGCTTAAACTTGAAACAACTGTTTCATTCAAGAATTTGGTTTTCAATGGGGAAAGTTTGGATTCTGATCAGAGAACAAGTGATCAAGAGGAAGTGATAATCGATAATATTGAATCGAATAATTCTGAAAAGTTTTCGGCTGAGCCGGAAATTTTGTTCTCTCCACGTCCCGTTAGTGAGCTTGATGAAGCTGCAGTTAAAGTTCAGAAAGTGTATAAGAGTTACAGGACTAGAAGAAACCTTGCAGATTGTGCAGTTGTTGTGGAGGAGCTCTGGTATGGTTTCTTTTTTTTTTTTTTTTCTTTTCTTTCTTTATTTTCCTTTTGTGTGCTTGTTTAGACTTCAGTGTTTATGCTGTATTTGGTACGGAAGTCAAATTTTTTTTTTCCGTAGTACAGAGAAAGAAAAGAAAAACAAAACAGGGATAAGCCCCCACTTACCATGAACTATGACCTTTTTCACTAACACCCCCTAAATTATTCAAAATGAACAAACTCACGCCTGAAGAAGGGGGTGTTAGTGTGAACAAAGAATAGTTTAAGATGTCAGTTTGTTCATTTTTAAAGTTTAGGGGTGTTAGTAAAAATAGTCATAAACTCATAGTTCAGGGGGTGTAACTTTAATTTACCCCGAACTTATGGGTGTAACTTTAATTTACCCGAACTTATGTCATCGTATGCAAAACAAAATGTCTAACTTAAAAAGGGAAGCAAGTAAGGTAGCTTTTTTTTTTTTTTAATAATTTTTTTTTGGTATTGTTATGCATCTTTAAATTGAGTTAAAAGTGAAGAGGATGATGATGCTTTTGGAATGAAGGTGACTTTTTTCCGTGGCACATGTATCAGCAGATTCAGCACTAATATAATTTAGAGATAGTAGGAAAAAACTAAAGAGGGGAATGTACAGAAATAAAACTTGAAAGAATGAGAGTTATTTGGTATAAAGGTTGAGGAGCATAAAGTTCCGTCAACTCCAGGTCATGTTCTTATATGCATAGCATGATCTCCGACTTAAAAGCGGAAGCAAACAAGAATTGCTATTGAAGAAGAAAAAAAAATTATGTTCGATTGTATCTTTAAAATAAGTTGAAACTGAAGAGAACTTTTGTAGTCACAATTAGTGGAATGCATTCTAAAGATGTCATTCAAAATCAAACAGTAGAACAACACACCCATTTTGTTCTAGTATTTGATTTCTTGGCAAATGTTTGATTCAATGGTTTATTCTCGTGTTGTAGGTGGAAGGCGTTAGATTTTGCTGCTCTTAAGCGGAGCTCTGTATCATTCTTTAACATCGAGAAGCCAGAAAGTGCTGCCTCGCGTTGGGCACGGGCAAGGACTAGGGTAGCTAAGGTACTATTTTTTCACATAGTACTAATTTAATAGAAAAAAGAAAAAAAAAAATCCATCGAAAAATCAGGTAATTTACAGTTTGTCCATACCTTCAAATAAAAAAATTTGGACCACCAAATGCCTCTTCTAGCCTAATATTTTAGTTTGCTTAAAAAGTACATATATATTTTTTAGCACAGTTAAATTGCTCAATATTTATATACATCATTGTTTGTATTTTATAGGTTGGAAAGGGTCTGTCTAAGGATGAGAAAGCTCAAAAACTAGCTCTACTACATTGGCTTGAAGCTGTAAGTACAACTACTCATTCCTTACTTTCATGTTTCATTTCAAATTCATTGTTCATCCCTAAGTCAGCTCAACTTATGAGTCAACTTAAGTATAAATTTGATCTCAGTTTGACTTGGAAAAAGTTTTGTTATATACTCAAAATTCAGAAACTTTTAGGCTCCGTTTGGTTGGAAATTTAGCAAAGGAAAAGTAAAAGAGAAGGGAAACACTAGAAAAAATAGTAGGGAAAAAGTTCCTGCTATTTTTCTAACGCTTTGTTTGGTTTGCTGCTTTATTGAACGAAAAGTAGTTCTCTTGTGTTTTCTTCCGCACTGAAATAATATTGAAAGTTAAAAATTTTAAATTATATTTTAACTTAAGAAACAAAAGAGGGAAGAAGCGATTTACAAAATTCAAAAGTTTTACTTCCTCCCTAATTTCCCAATTAGTGTTTCCTTTCTCTTACCTTACTAAATCCATGCACCAAACAAAGCCTTACTGTTTTGCTCAATTCCCAAATAGCAATAAGAATTAAACTTTTAAAACGAAGAATATATATATATATAGGAACTCCAGAAAAGAGGAAAAGAAGTGAATCATAGAAATTGATTTTTTTTAAAAAATTATTTCCACCTTATTTTCTTTTTGTTTCTATGTTTTACAGATCGATCCACGTCATCGGTACGGACACAATCTACACATGTATTATGATGTTTGGTTTGGTAGTCAGAGTTCACAACCTTTCTTTTACTGGTAAAATAGATATATATCTTAAATTTCCCTTTTGGTAAAATACTCCAAAAAAAATTCTCTTTTTTTTATATATGTTTACACCTTTTAAGTGTGAAAATTGAAGGTTGGATATTGGAGATGGCAAAGAAGTGAATCTTGAAACATGCCCAAGGACCACTCTACAAAGTGAATGTATTATATATCTTGGACCAGTATGTATCCATCATTGAACATGCTTCTTAGCAACACACATGTGCATACAAGTATTGTACTTTCTATGATGTAACAAGGCATCCTATGTATGTTTACTTCTATTGTTTACACACAAGTATAGAACAGAACTATATTAAAGAGATATTGCACTTCTATTTATAACATTAATAATAGTTTTGGCAATAAATTGGTTTGTCTGATGAGGGCCAATATGAATTTAAGCTCCATCTGATATGATTTAGAAAATGTAAAGGAAAAAGACTAAGGAAAACTATTTCTCTAGTGTTTTTCTCCGAACTTAAATAACATTAGAAATTAAAAATTTTCGAAAAAAAAAAACCAGCAGGAACTCAAAAAGAATGAAGGGAATTGACTCGTAATATTTAGATGATTTGATTTATTTATCACCCAAATTTTTTTTTTCCTTATTAACTAAAATCCGAAAATTATGTATTTTTCTTAGTGTTTTCTTTTTCTTTTTCTTTTTTTTCCTTTTCTCTTGAAATCCATCTATTTGGTCTGCAGAATTAGTGAAGGAAAAGGAAAACTAGTTCGCTTGTATATTCCTTCATTCTTAAACAATGTGAAATTTTTTAAAAATTCCAATACATCTGATCGGATTTAGAAAACTATTAGAAAATGTGAAAAAGACTGAGAAAAACTATTTGTCGAGTGTTTTTCTCCAAACTTAAATAACATTAGAAATTAAAAAAAAAAATCGAAAAAAACCCAGCAGGAACTCAAAAAGAAGGGAGCTGACTCGTAATATTAAGAAGATTTGATTTATTTATCACCCAACTTTCTTTTCCTTATTAACCAAACACTGAAAATTATGTATTTAATTTTCTTAGTGTTCTCTTTTTTCCTTTTCTCTTGAAATCCGTCTGTTTGCTTTACAGAATTAGTTAAGGAAAAGGAAAACCAGTTCGCTTGTGTTTTCCTTCATTCTTAAACAGTGTGAAAAATTAAAAAAAAATTCCAATACATAGTTGTAAAGTAACAAAAAAGAAAGGCACTTGACTCATTAAATTCAAAATGTTCACTTTATTTCTTAAACTTATTTTACTTTCCTTTCTATTTTCCTCATCGTGACTCTTATTAATCAAGCACAGTGCTTTTTTAATGTTTTCTTTTCGCTTCTCTCATTAAATCCATGAATTAAACTCTCTTAATTGCTATTGCAGAAAGAGAGAAAAGCGTATGAAGTGATTGTAGAGAGTGGGAAGCTTGTATACAGATACAGTGGTTTGCCTGTGGACACCATTGAGGGTTCAAAGTGGATATTTGTACTCAGCACATCAAGAACTTTGTATGTTGGGCAGAAGAAGAAAGGCCACTTTCAGCATTCAAGTTTTCTATCCGGGGGCGCCACAACCGCGTCTGGACGATTGGTTGCCCATAATGGGATTCTTGAGGTCTGTCACCTGAATTTGAATAGTCTTTTTATAATTTATATCTTATTAAGTAAAATTTATTATCATGAATGAATCCATTTACATAAGTCATTTCTATCTATTCTTAAAATGTTACCAAAAAAAAAATCATGATTTTAAACATCTTTTAAAAATAAAATAAAAAAAATGATCCCAATTTTCCTACATGTAGCCATTGAAAATCACCATATTTTAGTTAAAATATTAGGTAAAATTATTTATTTAATTGTTGCACTCAAGGATGCCCAAACAGACCCTTAAGCAATTTGCACACTTACGTGTGATTAGATTTCGTGTGATTAGATTTGATTTCTTTCAACCTAATGTCTTTTAGCTAGAAACTTAAAATGTGGTTGCCCAAGTCATACAATCCTTCTTTTCTCTTCTTCTATTTTTTTTTCCTTCTTGTTTTTTCATTCCTAATTAAATTTTTTAATGTCTTTTTGTTCATATTTTTCAGGCTATATGGGCATTCAGTGGCCATTATCGCCCAACAGAAGAGAACTTCATAGAGTTCATTAGCTTCCTTGAGGAGAAACATGTGGACCTCAGCAATGTCAAGGTTATAATCCTAATATCTCTTCCTTAAAATCCATGGATAATAATCCCTTTTTGGAATAAGAGATCTTTTCAAAAGCTATATGTTTGAGATTTTTTTCCCCCCAAAGCAACTCCTTTTTTTTTTTTTGAACTTTAATAATGAATCTGATTTTTAATAAGAGTCATGCTACACCCACACAATGAACCACACACTTTTTCCACACACTTCTTTAAATGCATGTACCTTGTACGTGCTGCTTGAACTTTTTACACTTTTTTGTGCCCCACTTATACAGCACAAGGTACAAGCATTTAAAGATGTGTGTGGAAAAAATGTGTGGTTCATTATGTGGGTCTAGCAGTTTTCTTTTAATAAAGTTGTGAAAAAGATAATCCGAACAGTCATAGGTTTGAGGCTGTTTGACAATAGCTTTTAGAGTTTATAAGTGATTATGAAACTCCAAAAAGCTAAAATGAAACTATTTGGTAAATCAACTTCTATATGCAATTACAGAAAAATGTGAGTCAATCGCAAAATTTGACATTGGCCAAAAGATGCCCTGAACTTCTTTTGGCCAAAAGAATAAGTTGTTGGCGATTTAAACACGTAAGCATAAGTTGTTGTCAAATGAGCCCTTTATAAATGAATTTTATGGTTTTTCTTTTATGCAGAAATGTCCGATAGATGACGATATCCCACCACCGATATCTAATGTTGATCAGGACCCGAAATCAGAGTCCACGAGAGTCTTTCTCCCAGAAACTATACAATCCTCTATCGGTAAATCAGCTAATGAACACAACTTTCATACATCTGGGGACGATGTTAAAGAACTGTTTGGGAAACGTGTATCTCCAAAACAGACTATCGGAGATGAACACAACTTCGATACAGTTGGGGACAATCTTAAAGAACCGTTTGGAAAACGCGTATCTTCAAAATGGACTACCGGAACCGGTCCGCGTATCAATTGTGTGAGAGAATACCCTCCAAAGCTACAATTTCAGGCACTTGAACATGTCAAACTCTCACCTAGAATCAATTCGGGACCAATTTTAAGTGGCTTTCCAATCCCTTCACCAAGGCCTAGTGTGAAAGTTCACTTGTCTCCTAGACTTGTTAACATGGCACTTCCTAGCCCAAGGCTACATGTCTGTTCTGCTAATTAGATTGATCAGAATATGGTGAATTTTGTTGGGGTCTGTTTGGATGACAACTTTGGTTCTTACAGCACTGCTTCTGACCATTAGTGCCTATTTTTGGTATCGTATGAGATATAATAAGGGTATAACTAGACTGACCCAACATTTAATCTTTTTTTTTTCCCCCCTCAATATGTGATCTTATTATTATTATAAATTTGTTTTCAATTTTTGTTTTGGGCTGTGTTATTCAGCCTTGTAAGCAGATATGTAGATCTACATTCCAAATAATATTGTATGGAAATAACTCCTACCATGTTGTAGTACATTATTGAAATGACACAATGAAAAAAAATTTCAACTTTTGTTTTGTTATGAGATGTAAAGAAAGCTTCGTATCCATACCAAAAGATGATCTAGTACTAGTAGTAAAGGATTACATCCAAACCTACAAGTACTGGTTATGAATTCGAGTCTCATGGGATAAGGGGTATATGGGTTGAGAAAACACTACCGCGGAACCACCCCTTGTGTAGTGCATAATAAAAAAATAAAAAAAATGCTTCATATCTTCCTTCTTTGATTATTCTTTTATTTGTAATTAGAGTAGCATACATTTATTTTCGACGTAATTATAAGGTTCACCCTTGAAGTTTGGCCCCTGTCTCATTTCAGTCCATGTAGTTTCAATTGCATCAATTTGATTCCTGAAGTTTTTAAATAGAAGTAATGTGATCCAAAGGTCCCATTCTGGGAAGAACTTTTACAGAATTTAGTCACATGTTATGTACTGTCACGCTTTTTAGGGGAGGAAAATTAAACACCACCAATCACCTCACTCGATAATCAGCGTACTTGTGCATAACAATGGGTGAACTTAGTCAAATTTTCTAATTGAATGCCACATTTGGACCATACTGCTTTTACTTATAAATTTCAAGGGCAATGCTACACCCAAAACACACACCCAAGTACACACCCCATTCTCACTCTGGTGGTCCCTACACTGATAGTGGACCCCGCAATCTCTTTCTCTATTCTTATTGGTCCACTTTAGGGTATGTCTAAGGTTGTGTGGGTTTTGGGAGTGTCCCAAATATTACCCAAATTTCAGGAACTAAATTGAAATTACATGGACTAAAATGAGACGGGGACCAAACTTCAAGGGTATATTTTGTATTTAAACCTTTATTTTCAGGATTCTAAAGAATGTTGTAGAGTTATTGACTTCGGGCCAAGGACCAATTTCAATTGGATTCGACTTTTGCATTTAAGCAGAAGTCTAATAACATGGGCACCATGGGAGTTTAGAAATTTTTAAGAGTCAAATTCGCTTCCTGCATGATGTTTAGACTAAAGCATCTCTGGACCTGCTTTAGTCAAAACTGCTTTGGAGACTTTAAAGTACTTTTAAAAATTTTAACCAAATATACAAATAAATGCATTTTAAATCCCAGAAACACATTTGAATCAAAACGTGCGTTTGAGAACTGATTCCCACTATTGAGTTAAACTAAAAGAGTTATATTTGGGGCACTAACAATATCCACTAACACTTACTAACACACTCTATCTCTCTCCTAGTGGCATTGTGGGGTCCGCAGTGGACCCCGCAGTACTACTAGGAGAGAGATAGAGTGTGTTAGTAAGTGTTAGTAGATTTTGTTAGTGCCCCTAGCATTGCCCAAACTTAAAACTCGTAGGACCTGTGTAAGTTTGAAGTGCTTGTTATCTTATCAAGCCAAGTTTGAACCAATTTGAAAAAACCAGTAACCTAGCTCCTAAATCAATTTTTTAGCAACTTGATTAGTTGTAAGGGTCCCGAGGACATACTTAAGGCACAGTTAATAAGGTAATTAGTAGTATTTAAGGAGTGCAATTGAATGCATTCAAGTTCCAAACAAATTCAAATACAATCAAGTGCATGAATAGACTAAGAGTTATATTTGGGGCACTAACAATATCCACTAACACTTACTAACACACTCTATCTCTCTCCTAGTGGCATTGTAGGGTCCGCAGTGGACCCTGCAGTAACACTAGGAGAGATAGAGTGTGTTAGTAAGTGTTAGTGGATTTTGTTAGTGCCCCTAGCATTGCCCATAGACTAATAGTTCAATTTTTTGGCAATGTTTCCAAAATACTCTCACAATTAAAACTTTTTTTTTTTCATTAAAATGGAATGGGTGGGACTGTGGGGTCAAACACTAGCCCTATACAATGAAGGGGCAGCCTAAGATTCAACTCGATGCCAAATGAACTCTACTCACTTTGAAAAAATAATTTGGTTATAATACATCATCTCTAAATACAATATAGCTTTTTCCCCAAGTCCTAAATCCTAACCTAAAAACACTTTTAATGATTTTGAGAACCAAATCTCAATCATGCGTCTTTAACAAAATTCTTTAATCCCTAATATTGTAACATTTAAGCATCCATCTACCTAAATCTTACTCCCCTATGTATCTATTTAAGAGACCTTTTGGGGAATTTCAAATATTTAACAACCTTTTTTATTGTTATGAAAATTTTCAACATGCCATAATTGTTCTCCTTTTAAGGTTAAAATTTCAGTGTCTCATCAAATAAAAAGTGAAAGATTTTATATAATAAAGGATAAACTTGAATGTGTAGTTAAAGTACGTTATTCAAAGAAAACTCTTAAAACAGATCATCCAAAGAAATAAACAAACTCTTAATTTAGGACATAAGGAATATTAAGAAACTATACAGTAAGAGGCCTAAGGATCATTGGCATATTGATTAACATGTAGTATTGTTCATAGCGAAGTATGAATAACTTGATTAATATTATATAATAAAAAATAAATACTATTAATTTTTATGTCATATTTTTCTTATTTGTTCACGATCATGAGAATCGAACCCTTGCCCTCCTCTCCTATGAAGGATCATTGTTTTTATGGAACTCTTTTTTCGGATGATTAAGACAAGGATAATACTTGGGACACACCCAAAACACAAGGACACAACTTAAGAGATGTGTCTATCTCACACACCTAAAGACCCAATTTTTGGGACACAACCCAGTACTGTGTCCCAATCTTTACTCTTAGGACAAATTCCTCAGCTAGTTCTCCACCACCTCGGGATCACTGCCAATATTTCATACAGTTGATTTATTGTCATTTTTATTAGAGTAAAATATGAGGCAAACTCCGGACACTTATACTAACCCCACAATATACGCGCCAAATAAGTCAAAAACATAATAATAAATAAATAAATAAAAATTTAAAAAAAAAAAAGAAAGAAAGAAAGGAATAGGCGGTAAAATTCGAACCCCGTCAACCCACTCACACAAGAAACTCCTGAAAGATTCGAACATTTTTGGGAAGCCAAGTCAACATGACTAATCCGCCGGGGTGGTGTTTCACTGTTTATGAAACTCGCGTAAACAACAAGTGTTTGTCTTTTTGTCCTGCCGTCCTGGTCTCCCTAGATTGAAAAAGGTAAAGTTGGTACATCTATTAAAGAAAGGGTAAATTACACTTTAATCTATTAAATTATAATATGTTTTTAATTAGGTCTATAATTTTATTTTTTTTTCGCAATTGGATCATTGAATTTTAAAAATTCATTTAATCAGACCCAAATTCTGACACTGTTAGCTTAAACTATTAGAAATTGGCATGTACGTTGCGCGTAATGCTTACCTGTCACAGGTTAGGTTAAGACAAACACGGGAGATTGTGAACAGTGCAAAAAATTGCATTCAATCAGATCCGAAATCTCGTTCAATCAAATTCGAAAACACATTCGACTAGATCCAAAATTGCATTCAATTATACCCAAAATCACATAATTTTTTAGCCATTCACAGTCTCCCGTGTTTGTCTTAACCTAACATGTGACAGGTAAACATTACGTGTAACGTACGTAACAATTTCTAATAATTTAAGCTCACAGTGTCAGAATTTGGGTTTGATTGAATGAATTTTTGAAGTCTATGGACCCAATTGCAAAAAAAAAAAAAAAAAAGTTTATGAATACAATTGAAAACAGGTGTATAGTTTAATGGACTAAAGTGTAATTTGGCCTTAAAGAAACATAACTCGTATCTTTTAAATATCTTTAATTAATTTTGGATAAATTACAGTAACACCCCTGAACTATGACTGTTTTCTACTACCACCTCCTAAAGTTTAAAACTGAAAAAACTCATCCTCTAAAACCCCTTCTTCAGGGGTGAGTTTGTTTTTTTTTGGATAGTTCAGGGGTGAGTCTGTTCAATTTTAAAGTTTAGGGGTATTAGTGAAAAATGGTCATAGTTCAGGGGGTGTTACTATAATTTATCCTTAATTTTTCAACCCACAACTATAACCAGAAAAACAAAGTAAAAAGTTGATGCATTTATTGCACTTAAACTGGCATAAGCCTAATTTTAAACCTCATAGAGAGTCTTTTAAAGTAGAGTTTTTTTTTTTTTTTTTTTTTTAAAGAAGAGTTGTTAATAACATGGTAGTTTGTGTGAGGACGAGTTATCCGACAAGGCACCTGCTTTACATGCGCAAATTAAGTTTGATTAATGCTACTTAAAAAAAGGTTTAAATTTTTTTTAAAAAAAAGAAGACCAAAAGGGTATTCTTGGAAACAAAAAAAAGTTCTTCATATCCGTTATACACTTTCACTTTCTATTTCGAATTTGAAAATTCAAATATCTCCCCTCCTATTACCACTAAACCCATTTGGAACTCCACACACAACCTCTCTCTCTCTCTCTCTAAACATTTTCTCTCTCTATAAACTGTATTCATTTCAGACAGAGGGTTGGAGCTCTCTTCTTCTGTTCGAAACCAAGAGGTTTCTCAACAATGGGAGCTTCAGCGAAGTGGATTAAATCCTTCTTAATCAGTCCCAAAAAGCCCCAAACAAGCGACCAAGTAAGCTTATATTATAAATTTCACAATCTTCATCTCTTAGGGCCTGTTTGGTAACGCACAAAACATGACCTGGTTCAATCTCACTCTTATTTCATCTCATTCTTGTAAAAACCAACACCATGATGGTTTGATAAAATTCTAGTTTTAAGGGTCTTTTTGAACCAATATGTTATCTTGGTTTGCTAAAGAACCCTGTTTTAATACACTAGTAGTTGTTAGTTTGGTATAAACAGTTATCCAAAAAAATTAATACTCGCCAAACACTTGAATTTATAAAATGGTTTACGTATGAATTCACATAACCCGTTCTTTACTTTCCAAACAGTCACGTAAGAGTGATTTTAGGTTGAGAACGGAATCCCATAGAAAGAAAAAAAGCATCTACCTACCAAAAACACATGTAGAACATAATTTGGCACTTTCCCAAACAGTCCCTTATATATATATATATATATATATATCCATTTTCGTTTTTCTTTGTTTTTGAAAACACTTTTGTTTTGAATCTGTTGTAGGAAAAAGTGGGAGGCAAGGGAAAGAAATGGAGTCTATGGAGGAGCTCTTCGGGTGCATGTGCAATGTCATCTAAGGGTGTTAAAGGCTTCCACGTGGCAGAATCTGAAGCGTATGATTCTTCATTTTCGGTTGATGAGGCGGCATTCACTGCTGCTATGGCTACTGTGGTCCGAGCTCCACCGAAAGATTTCTTGGTCATCAAACAAGAATGGGCTGCTATCCGAATCCAAACCTTGTTTCGTGCTTTTTTGGTAATTTAATTGATCTCATCATTGCCTTATTCTGTTTCTTAAATTATCTCTCTGTGTATCTATATATATATATATATATATATGTCTTCATATGTGCTTGACTTGTACATTGGAAGGTTAAAGGCATTGAAAGGGGGACGAGTGTATATAGTACAAATCCACGTTGTTTTTTATTTATTTTTGTTTATTTTTATTTATAAATGGTGGGTCGGTCGCCCCTAGATTTTTCCTTGCTTAAGAAGATGTGTTTTTGAGCTATAACTCTCTATTTGCGGTTGAAAAATCTCAGATTAATTTAGGTTTGCATAAATCATATGAGTAATACTACACCTACATCTAAATTTACACTCAACACATCATGACCCGGTGGATCCCGTGTGAGACTCACATGGGATCTACTGAAATCAAGTGCCAGGATTGTTGAGTGTCAAATTAGGTGTGAATTTAGATGTGGGTGTAACATTTTTTAAATCATTTAGCTTACAACCATTGCAATCTGAGTCAAAATCATTTTATTGCTTACAACCTAGGAGGCACTTGTGCAGGTGCGGTGATACGTACGCGGGACGGAGGATTCGTCAATTTTCCAAAAATTAAGAGTGCGAGTGCGAGTGCGGGTGTGGGGGTACTATTATAGATTAATAAAAAAATATACTTTTATATAATTGTATAAACTATACATTATCTTTATTTTTTATGCAATTAAGACAAATAACAGGTATAAATAAGCCGTATTAGCCTTTTGATGTGTAATCCAACTCCCAACATTCTTAATTAACTTTGAAGTTTTTAAAATTATGCTATAGCCCCTTTTTTTTCAAAAAATAAATAAAATACATACGCTACCGCATCCGAGAATAATCCATACCAGTGCGGTGCGGACACGTCAACCTTTTAGAGCAGTCCACGCTTCCTAGCTTACAATCATTCCAAAGTGGGAATTTCAACTATTAAAATAACTAAGACAGAATAGCTAGTACTGCTAATATTTCACTTCGCTATCAAATTCTTTTGTCTACTGATTTGGTGTTATGTCCTGATCACTGAAGGCAAGAAGAGCCTTGAGGGCCTTGAGAGCATTAGTGAGGCTACAGGCAATATTTCGAGGCCGAAAGGTCAGAAAACAAGCCGCTGTCACGCTACGTTGCATGCAGGCTCTTGTGAGAGTTCAGGCTCGAGTTCGGGCTAGTTGTGGTCGGACATCAACGGAAGAGCAACAAGTGCAGAAACTACTTGATGAAAATCACAACCAAGCTAAAAAGCCCGAGGTTTTAACAATCTGTTCAATATATGCTAATGTAAGATTGAACCCGTTTGGCAACAACTTTCAGAGTCAATAAGTGATTTCAAGTTCAACTATTGCATTTGACAAAAGTTACAATTTTGGCCAAAAGCAGAAGTTGTTGTCAAACGGGCACTAAATGTTAGGAAGTGAATTGTTTAAGAAACTCTCATGTTGTCACTTTAACAGGGTAGATGGTGTGATAGTCCCGGAACGGCAGAAGAAGTGAGAGTGAAGCTACAGATGAAGCAAGAAGGAGCCATGAAGAGGGAGAGAGCAATTACATATGCTCTCTCTCAACAGGTATATATATATTGTTTGATTAGAGAACTTAACTTTGTTGTGTTGTACGGTGACTCGAATTCAACCTGTTGACACAGAACCTGAAAAACGGTTTGGTTTTTGACCCGGTTAGTTAAACGGGTCAAAATGGCGGGAAAATTGGTTATGTTGACACGATTAGCTAAACGGGTCAAATTGTTTTCAGGAGGATAACAATGTTGTTTATTGTGTAAATCATTTCAATTTCAGCAACTGAAGTCAAATGCCATCTCAAATTCAAGACCAAACAAGCCAGATAAGAACAGTTCAGGATGGAACTGGTTAGACCGTTGGATGGCGGCCAAACCATGGGAAAGCAAGTTGATGGAACAAAACCAATCTGAGCCTTCAGAGATTACACCAACTTCTAAGAAAAATGAAGATTGCAGAATTAGTGTCTGTTCATATTCTTCAGAATACAACTCGGAGTACTTTCGAAGAAACAATGTTTCAAAAAGGGTATATGCAAGGCCTCCATTAAATTGCCTGCAGAAAATTCCGTGTTCTGAATTTCTGTACAATGAGAGCACAACTTCGAGTTCATCGGCCTCTGCATCCGAAACACCTAAACCGAGCTACATGAGTCTCACAGAGTCAATCAAGGCCAAGAAAAGAGCCTGCAATCACAATAAATTGCAGAAGCGGCGTTTGATAGAGAATGTTCAGTTTCATAAGAAACCGACTACGCTTTCTAATGGAAATGCAAGGAGGAGTACTAGCTCTGATCTTTATTCTGTCGATTTATGCAAGGATTTGTACCCACCGATGTATTTGTATTAGCGCGATTAGGTAAACAGTTGCTGTGAAGATCACAAAGGTTGGGCCATTTCAAGTGTTTTTTTTTCTGTTCATGAGTTCACAACATCTTGTTGTCCTTCATGATTTTTGAAATTACTGAAGATAAAAAGATTTTGGGTTTGAAGGGTTCATTCTGAAGGAACCATACAAGTTTCAAGAAAGTTGGTTAAGGAATGGATTTTGAATTTGTGGTTTTGATATACAAAAATGATGCTTATAGTTATAGAAAGGTCATATAAATGACTTAGGCAATAGTGTGTATGGTGTGACAAATTTAAGGATGTTTAATGTTTGTTGTATACCTAAAGAAGTTTTTGATTAATGCAAACATGGATGGTGATTTAATTTTGAGAGCATTTTTGCTCACTCAAATATTGCTCACCCATTGCTTACTCAACTATCTCATTGGCCAAAACAATGGGACCCATGATTTTACACTATTAATTAATTCTCTTTTAATCCTGAGTCCCACTTCATTAGCTAATGGAAAAGTTTGGTGAGCATTGGGTGAGCAAAAATGCATTCTTTATTATTATTATTTTTTTCTTTCCCTTCCCAGTCAATACTTGTTCCATGGTTGCTAGGTTTGTTTTTATGTGTGAGAGCATCTCCAACAATCTCTTCAAATTTCTGTACTCTTCAAAGTTGAAGAGCCACATCAACATTTAAACTTCTAAGGGCAAATTACACTTTAGTCCATTAAACTGTACACTTGTTTTCAAGTGGGTCCATAAATTTTTTTCTTTTCAAATGAGTCCTTGAACTTCAAAAATTCTTTCAATCAGATCCAAATTCTGACTCTGTTGGCTTAAACTAACAAAAATTGTCATGTGAGTTGTGCGTGGTGCTTACCTATCACAGGTTAAGTTAAGACAAACAAAGGTGATAGTGAATAGTGCGAAAAATCGCATTCAATCAGATCCAAAATCGCGTTCAATCAAAATTCGAAAACAAATTCGACTAGATCCAAAATCGCATTCAATCATACCCAAAATCGCACCATTTTTTAGCCATTCACAATTTACCGTGTTAGTCTTAACCAAACATGTGACAGGTAAGCATTACGCGCAACGTACGTGATAATTTCTAATAGTTTAAGCTAACAGTGTCGGAATTTGGGTCTAATTGCATGAATTTTTGAAATTCAAACACTCAATTGAAAAAAAAATTATGGACCCTATTAAAAATATATGTATAGTTTAATGGACTAAAGTGTAATTTGCCCAACTTCTAATTCATTTACTTCCAGTGTAAGAAGTGTAAGAAGCAAAAGAAGAGCCGGTGGGTCACATTCTCACTCTTCAAATCTGTGCTCTTTTGGCTCTTCAAACTAATTTTTTGTATTATTTTAATAAAACGTAAGAGATAGGAAAAAGAAGAGTTTCTTGGAGATGCTTTATACTTTTTGAATAAAAAAGTGACTCTTCAAAGTGCCGCATATGTAAAAATACAAGTTGGACGATTTTTTTTTTTTTTTTTTTGAAGAGCTGACTAGCAATGCCCTAAGAACTTTATATGTGTGGTCTGTAACGGCTCTATTGGCATGTTATTTAGTCAAAGTAGTAGTTGATTGCTTAGGTAAGTGAGATATGTCTAGCCAAACGATTACAGAATCAACATCAAATTAGACGATGAAAACAAAATATGGTGAGGAAAATAGGAAGGAGAATAAAATGTGGGGATAAATTACACTTTGCATCCTTGTAGTTTGGGTGTGATGTTATTTAGGTTCTTGTAGTTTCAATTTTGTCATTTAGTCCTTACAGTTTACGTTTAGGTTCAATAGTCCATTCATTGCAAATTTTTTTACATTTTTTTGTTATAGAAATAGGTCATGCGATGCACATGTGAGGTATCATTAGGAGCATAATGGTAATTTTATTTAGTCAAATTACATTTTACACACCTGCATTGAACCTAAATCTGACAATAATTGTAAGAAAATTTGATGAATGGACTATATTAAACTTAAACTAAAACTGTAATGACCAAAATGACAATCGAAACTACAGGGATCAAAGTGAAATCACACCCAAATTACAAGGGTCAAAAGTGTAATTTACCGTAAAATATGGTGAACAAAAAATCAACAACTTTAAGTCTTGTGAGTCACTTCATTTTCTCTATTTTTTCTTGAATTCTTTGAATTTATAAAATTTATAATCTATAAGGTAGTAGGAGAAAGCACTAAGGAACGGTTCTTCTTATTTTCCTTTCATGTTTTTTTTCTTTCTCTAACAATTCATTTGGATTTGAAGAAATGGAGAGAAGAAGAGTAACTAATGAGAGAGAGAGAGAGAGAGAGAGAGAGAGAGAGAGAGAGAGAGAAGTGAAAGTAGCGTTCTCTCCACCCTGTTTGGTAATGCACGCGAGAAGTGAAAAGAAACATAGCTTTATCTCGTTTGGCTAGCTTTCATAAGAGAGAAGAAAAGAAAGTATAGAGTATCAATTTACCCTTTTATTCTTATTGGTTTTATAAACGTGACATACTCCAGGATATATTTGTATTTTAAAAGAAACTTTTATTTCTATTCTCTCTTCTTTTCTCTCCAATATCAAAAGAAGCAAAAAAAAAAAAAAAAAGCGCTCCGCTAGGACCCACATGGGTCTGTCACTATGATGTCTTCACTACTATAGGACCCTACAATGAAAGTCACACAGGTGTAATGATCACATGAAATAATTTCTCCTCTTAAAGCGTTTGCACAGACACACAATTCCATCAAACATGCAAAGCAATGAACGATTGTACCTTTTTAAACGAATGTTGACCTTGTACTTCAAGGGATTGTTTTTCAAAGAAATCCCAAACAAATTTCTAGTATCACACGTCGATTTGGGTGGGTGCAATGACCGTGTTGTACACTCGTCTGACGTGTCTTAGCTATACATAGAGTGGATATAGCTCGAAGCTTAAGTTGTTAGATAATGAACCTAACAATGTATATCATTCTTCAACACCATTTTCCTCACATGCGATCCCGCATGTGAGAAGCCAACAAACTAAACTCCATCACAGTAAAGACAAATAACAAAGTGCTAATATACACACCAAAGCAAGGACATAGACTCCAAACAGAAACCTCACATAAACAAGGCTCTAATACCAAGTTAAGTTGCCACTTGCTCTAAAATCTTAATTTTTTAGAGAATAAGCCCAACAATGCATATCAATCTTCAACCGATAGCATATTTCCCCGTCCTGTGTCCGCATCCATGCTACATAGACCAGCTCTATGCATCACCATAAATGAAACAGTTCAATACCGCGACGGGACTGCCCAAAATACCCCTCAGTTTGAAACACTGCTTTTGTGCAAGAATCACCTTTTACAATGTAAAAATGAAATCAACAATGCTTGGGGCACTAACAAATTCCACTAACACTCACACCCACACTCTATCTCTCTCCTAGTGGCACTTTGGGTTCACTGCAGACCCCACAGTGCCACTAGGAGAGAGATAGAGTGTGGGTGTGAATGTTAGTGGAATTCGTTAGTGCCCCACATATTACTCAAATGAAATATCTGTTGGCAAGTCAAGCTTCCTCAATTTCACTTCCACAAACACAATCACAGTAATACATACAAATAATGCTACTACATACATCTGTTATAAACAAGCAAACAGCACAAGAACACCACCACTTGCACAATCTGGGAAAAGGCAGAAGCATATAATTTCAACTTGGCTCAGCCAAAAAAAGAAAATGTATTTGTGTATGTATGTGTAATCTATTCAAATCCCAACTCGTAACACGGGAAAAATTATGAAATTATCAATCTCAGAGAAATGTTAGCAATGAAGAAACAGGGGGCATATGGCATTTTACTTCATGCCACGCGTATAAACTAATACAAGAAGCATGTGCTCCCTAACAAAAATTACAACATTAAGAATTGAGAGATGTGAGAAGACAATAAGGAGAACCAAGTAAAAGACTGTATGTTTAGCCGAAAAAAAATTATAAAAAAAAAAAAACAAAAACAAAAAACAAACAAAACAAAACAAAATCAAAAGGACTCTAAAATTCTGAAACAAGCAACATACATGCGTGTTGAACTGAAATTCGAACATACTGGTCACTGGATATCCAAACCTACACAAATTTTTTATAATGCTGTTCATTGTCCCTCTTGGAGTGCAGAAGAAATCCAATCTGAAGCAGCTGTTTGAGTGTCAAATTCGGTATATGGCGAAAGAGAAAGAGGAGTGATTGCAACCTGTCCCAAACATAAGATAGAATCAGAAACCGAGTAATAGTTAGTTAAAGAGTTTTAGAAACCAAATAGAAGTCAATCCCTACCCCATTTTAACAGCATGATTACGTCAAGTAAATCAATCTTGCTTGAAATGTTTCGAACAAGTTCCTAGCGTATCCTTTAGGCTCTATTTGGTTTATGGATTTATAGAAAGAAGGATAACTATTTCCGAAATATAATAGGAGCTCTCGAAAAGAGGAAAACTATTTTCAATCTTGCTAGGAATGCTTTGAACAAGTTCCTTGCGTATACTTTAGGCTCTGTTTGGTTTGCGGATTTATAGTAGGAAACGAAAACTATTTCCTACTATTTTCCGTATTTAAAGAACTTTAGAAATTCAAATCTCTTGAAATACAGTAGGAGCTCAAGAAAAGAGAAAGGGATGTAACTCACAAAATTCAAATTTTGTTAAACTTTTTTCACTCTATTTTCATTTCTTCCTATTTTCTCATTGTTGTCCTTATCTATTAAAATATATAAAAAGCCAAAGCATTTGACTATTCCTCATAGTACCACGTGGCACTCTCCAAAATTTTTTTTTCCCTTTTCAAATTTTTTTTTAAAATTTTATGGAGACAATATAATGACCGATTTTTTTTAGCGTTTTCCCTCTCCAAAAGTCCGAATATCTTCAGGTTTCTTGGAGAATGTATTTGCCGAAAAAAATAATTTAGTTAATATCTCTTCCAGTTTTTTGACTTTTCAACTTTCTAAAGTCAAGGAACTTTTCAGCTTTTCAAGGCTCATCCCCACCTCCCCTCTCATATACATCTGTATCCCCATGCGTGTATATAATATACAAACAGTGTTGTATATATTATACAAACAAAGAGAATAACGTTTTGCTTCCCAATTTTTGAATTTAAATTGGTTCCCAAATGTATTACCATTTGTACCACATGCGCTATAATGATCAATGGCACCACATAGGCACATAGTACAACTGATAAAGTAAAAGGGAAACAATTTGGGATTCAATTTTTGGGAAGCATAGCATTACTCCAAACATATGATGGTATCCAATTTCGGTTTTTCTCTTAATAGTGGTGTCTGTTTTGACCTTCAATGCATTTTCAAGTCTCTGATTGATTGAGAAAGCAAGGGAATCATAGAAGGGTATAACAATGTCATTTTCAAGAATGGTAACCTTGCAATGATGGAGCACTCAATGTACCCCCACGGTCTGTACATTTGGTAAGGAATTGCTTTGTATTCCATTTTCAACCAAAGTATATACACATACTTTTCGTGTCTAGGTTTACAGTCTTACAGATCTATTATGGCAACTTCCTACGCATTTCTGGCAAAAACATAATGTGAGTTCCACAATTGCATAAGAATTTGGTTTCGTTTCAATTTTTCTTTATTTTCTGACGAAGTCCCGTGCATTGCTCGCCAACCTAACCAAAAAGGAGAAGTGTTTTGCTCAGATTTCGTTTCTTTCCCCTCACTAAATCTATGGACCAAACAGAGACTTCAGATAATTCATTTTCACGGATTTTAGCTGCAATCTGCATTTTAACAGTACCAGTATTTCAAGTGAACAGATCTTCGCCATAAACAATTTCCTTGCTATTCCCCTCAACATAAACAATTTCCAAATATTTAAGATGCAGTCAGTGTTTGGAACTGTGAAAAGGTGCCACGTTACAAATATTGTATTTTAACCGGTTTTGTCAATCTGGTGAAGTTTCCTACTTTCAAGTTTAGAATGATATTAATGCAAAAGACCATCTAATTCCAAAAGTCATTGAAATGAGGTATGAAGATTGGAATAAAACTACTTCGCCTCTATATAATTTAAAAGAATAGCTCATAAATCAAAATGTATTAGTACTATACTTACAAATCCATTTTGGAGTGCTCTAAAGTCTAAATTCTCATCCGTATCTTCCTGTTCCTTGTCCAGAAACTGCAATCACAAAAAGATTGATTATTAACTCATCAATATTTAAACGACTAAAACCTATTCAATAAATAAGTAAATAGACAATTAAACACCAAAACAACTGCCGGCTGGATCAAAACAGACAGGTGACGATATTAAATTCAGTTGAAGACAGGTAAACTATAGAACGCCAAAAATACTTAAATCTCCTCAGGTGCGTATTAAAACTGAATTTATACAAAGCGAGTTAATTCAACTTGCATGTAGTTTTGTTTATAGTAGCTCAAGCAGCTTCAAAGTGTTCCTTTGATGTAACATATTTTTAAAATGAAGAAAAAGGGGCCCGTTTCGAGATTGGACATGTCCAATACACTTAAAGTCCCAGGCATTTTAAGTTAAAATTTAAGTATAATAGCTGCCTCTTTCCACAAGATTGACCAGAAAAGCCGTTAAAAGAACATTATTATGGTCTTTTGTGAGCAACTTTCACATTGCCTCCAAATGGAACCCTAGCAGCCAAACTTTCTTACCTCTAGTCGGAAATACTTGACAGACCGGTAGAAATCAGGTTTACCCGCAACTCCAACTGATTCAACAATCTCCAAGTTTTTCCTCTGTGTTGTTAAACGGCGTGCTGCACCCTGAGAAAAGCAGAAAGGTAAGAATTTGAAAGGAAAAAAAAAAACAATAAAAAGATAATTATGATACCCCAGATACTAAGGCTCTATTTGGTTCATGCATTTACTGAGGGAAAGGAAAAGAAAACACTAAGGGTCCATTTGATAAAACTGAAAATTAAGTACTGATAATTATGTGCTGAATTTTAAGTACTAAAAATTTTAAGCGATTGAACTTGCAATACTGAAAACAGTGTTTCAAGGACTGGAATAGACTACATTTAGTGATTATTTTCAGAAGAAAATTTTCACTTAAAGTTTTCAGTGATTTTTTGGCAGCCTTTTCAATTAAGTAGTACATTATCAAACACACTGGAATAAATTTCAGCACTTAATTGGGTTATCAAACACCCCCTAAGGCTCTGTAGTGTTCATGGATTTAGTGAGGGGAGGAAAGGAAAACACTTGTTGTTTGGCTAATAAAGAAATTAGAGGAAAATAGGAAAGGAAAAGAAAATATGGGGAGAAATACATTAAGCTTTTGAATTTGTGAATCACTTCACTCCCTTTTTTTTAAAGTTACAATTATATATACATATATATATATATATGTTTTTCAGCATGGAGGAAGTGGGAAACATACAGAAACTAGTTTTCCTTCTAGTCTACCTATCCTTTTCCTTTTCTCAATCTGCAAACCAAACAGAGCCTAACGACTAGTAAATAATATTTATGGGAGCCACTCACTGCAGCAGATGCATCTCGGCCAAGTTGGGCAAGCTGCAAGCCAAGGCTTTGTTGACTGGACATGAAACGCCCAGCAGAGGGTTGTCTGTTCGAGGAAATGGCTTGCCAGCTTGGTGTGGATCTCCACAGACTTTGCGTTGTTACTTTGAAGCCCTGTTAAACAATTAATATACATTTATACATAACAAAAACATAAGAACGAATATCGTTTCAGAGAATGCACCTCAAGCAATTCTGTATTAGTCAGTATAATTAAATGTCAAAAGCCCCAGAAAGTGAGAAAAAACTCTGTTGCGAAGTCAAAAAACAAATAAAAGGGCAGTCAAAAGAAAACAAGAGACGGTAATGCATGCCCATTGCCCGCTCATTGAGTAACCAAGTGAAGTGATATATATATATATATATATATATTCACCGGGTAAAGATTTAAAAATTGGGATAAGTTGGAATGGTACTTCATTTAAAGGGGTAAGAAAACCTATATTAACAGTTCTCTAAATAATAAAACATATTTTTTACTTGTACGATACCCACATGAAGCAATGACCTTCGAAATAATTTTCCAAAATTTTAGATCATACTGCCAACTACAGCTCACAGAAGGCCTACAGTAACCACACAGTGCTAGAGCAGCCATCAACTAGCAACTTCCCTAGACCATGTTCAACTACTTAAGAATGAGATTCTAGACACTCATCCAAAAAAATTTAAACCAAAAAGAAATTAAAACAAAAAATTTATAGCTGAGTATCTTTCCTTGTAAGAAAAATGGGTATAAGAAGACTTCCAAAAATGTAAAGTATGCAGAAATTGGTTTGGTAATATCACAAAGAGAGACATTTCATCGAACCAAGCCTCAACTGAGCCTTCTAAGGTCATTTGATTCCCCACTGTGACCTTCATTATAATGGCAACTCGTGTGAAAAAATTCAAACTTCCAAATAGAAAACCACTAATTCATACCTATCACAGTCTCAAACACACACACACACACACACACAAACACACACATCGAGAATAAAAAAGTTCTTATTTGCTTCACACACACACACACACACACACACACAAAAAAAAAAAAAAAGAAGTCCAATAAGATGTAAATGCATAGAAAAAACCACCATTAAGAAATTCAACCTTACATGAGGGAAATCATATACAGGCTATGATGCACGAACACTTCAAAAATGGTGCCGCAGGAGTACTAAGTGCGCACTCAGTGCGGGTGCGGCTGTTAGTTCTTCTGAGTTCTTTGGGTGTTTTGGGTGCACTAAGGGTTCGACCGGGACATGTATGGGTGCGGGAGGGACACGTATGGGGGTGCGGCGGGGCCATTAAAAAAAAAGTATAAAAACATATATTGATCAACTAGGGGGCCCAGAAACAAATAATACAAAATTTTAAAAAACCCTAGTTTACTATATCAAGGGTTAAGCCGCTAAAGAACACACACTCACAGTCACTGTCCAAACTTCAACCAAAGGAACTGAGAACAGTGAGAAGAAAGCATCGACCTCTGTTGTGCAAGGCGCGCCTCGGGCACGCCTGGGCGCGAGGCGCAGGTAATGAGCCTCGCCTAAGGCAAGGCGAGGCCCCTTCAATCAGGCGCATTCTAGGCGCGCCTAGGCTCGAGGCGCAAGGCACATGAGGTGCGCGCCTAGAAGAATGGAGACCCAATCTCAAAATTTTACTCCCAAATCCCCCAATCCCTATCAGACTATCAGTTGCGAACCAAAAAAAAATAAAAGAAGAAAGGAAAGAAGACAGAGCTGCGAACCAGTGGCGACTTGAAGCCAGGTATGTATCTTCTTCTTCTTCTTCTTCTTCTTCTTCTTCTTCTTCTTAACGACTGTCTCGCAAGCCCTAAGTACGACTCTCTTTTTTTTCTACTTTCTTCTTCTTCTTCTTCTTCTTCTTCTTCTTCTTCTTCTGCTCTTCTCTTCTTCTGCTCTTCTCTTCTTCTGCTCTTCCCCATCGTCGTCTTCTTCTGTTCTTGTCGACTTCTTCTCTGTCTGATAAAGAGTCTTTTTCTTTTTCTTTTTTTCCTTTCCTTTTCTTCACTGTCGATGGGGTTTTTAAAACCCTCTTTTTTTTTTTTTGCTGAAGCTTTAGAATATATATATATATATATATCTATATATAATAGTACAAGTTATAACCCTTTTGGCCTTTTTTTTAATACACTTTTGCTCACCCATTTTTTGGTTCATCATTGCTCACCCTCTTCTCCCATTGGCTAATGCAGTGGGTCTCAGAATTAAATGAGAATTAATTAATGGTGTAAAGTACTGGGTCTCACTGTATTAGCCAATGGGAGAAGTGGGTAAGCAATGGTGAACCAAAAAATGGGTGAGCAAAACTGCACTCTTTTTTTTTTTTTTTTTAAATGAAGTGCAAGGTCTGCAGGCCAGTTGTTATGAACTTATAATATAATAGTATAATATATGCCCTATATAGTAGTAGATAAGTCCTAGTAACTCAGATGACTAGAGTATAAGACAATATAATATATATGTAGTGAGACAATATAATATATAATATATATACTAGGCAGAAAATACTGTAAGAAAATTGTATAAAAAATCATATATAAAATACTAGTATACATAATATGTAGTGAGACAATATAATATAATATATATGGCAGAAAATACTAGAAAATTAAAAATATATATAGATAGAAAATACTTGTATATATTAAAAAAAAGGGCTGTCAGGCTGCTATATCATATAAAAACAATATATGTGTTTTGCGCCTCGCTTCGCTCGGGCGCGCGCCTCAGAGTGCGCCTGGCGCCTAGGCTCCAGGAGACCTTTGCGCCTTGCGCCTTAAATAACCTTGCCATCGACACACTTGATGGGTAGGATCGCACACTCCAACCATCTGATCGAGTCACAGGTTCGTCCCTCTCTCTCTCTCTCTCTCTGTCCATCTCTCTTGTTCGTCTCTCTCTATCTCTCTGTCCATCTCTCTCTCTCTTGTTTTCCCTCTCTACATATAATGTGGATCTGTTTTTTTTTTTTTTTGTTTTTTTTTTTAACAATGAATTTCTTGGGCCTTAATCTTCCATTTTCTGTTTTTCCTTCTGACATTTTATCTTTATCAGGGTTTTTTTTTTGTGTGTGGGGAGGGTTCAACTCAAGGTACATATATGGAAGCAGTCAATAATTTATTTATTGCAAATGTTCGTTACTTTTGTCAATTATTTTAGTTGTGTGATTTTTATTTTCTTTGGTATCTGAGAGTTTATTGTTTGTTTGTTGTTATTAGGTCTTAATCAGGGAAAAAAAAAAATATATATATATATATATATATATGAAAACAAGTGTGTAGTGCTTGAATGGTTCATATAGAGTAATATATAAAAATATATTTTTAATATTTATATAAGTACCCGCAGCACCCGCACTCTTGATTTTGGAAAAATTGCCGAACTCCTCGCACCCTTGTCCCCGCATCCGAATCCCCGCACCCACGTCCGTGCTTCATAGTATACAGGTAACACCATTATAAGGACAATAGAGTCAAGGGTCTGTGAATTTTACAAGTATTACACATTTATGCCAATATATCAAATCTTATAATTAACCATGAGATATCCACACTAAATGACTAAAATACTTGAAGAAAGTAAACCTTGTTTGTCGAAGGCGATGTTGGAACTTGTATATTCAGTAAACAACTTTTGGGGAAAACACCCTTCTCTATATCTCTTATGGCAGCATTTATTAGAGGCAAACAGACTATTACTGCATCCCTGAAATCACTTTCTTGACTTTCATCCTTCTTCCTAAATTAAATTATGAAAACAGCACATTATAGATACTAACAAACCATTACATAACATCAAGAAATGCCACAGAGCGAAAGACTATAAAACACACCAGTTCAAGGATATTGATATAGATGGTACACCACTAATCAATGCCTCTCTAGCTCCAGCTACAACACCAGAATAGAACCTGATTATACAGAAATAATTAAAATTATAACCAAGCCTTCAGACTGGGCCAAAAACAAGACTTGAAAATTAAATTGACCAATGGTCAAGGCATTCACAAGGTGAAGAATTGTTGTAAATGCAAGACTGTGCAACGGCACGCATTTCAAAACAAAGCCAAAAAGCGAATTACTATAAATCAATGTGAAGCAGAGACAAATCTAGCTAAAAAAACATGTGATAAATTCACATATAAAACTACTTACAAGTGATGGCCACAACTTGAACCCCGATTGATTCCACTAATTACCTGAATATCAGATCAAAAGATACCAATTAGATTCACAAAATGATTAGTAAAAAAAGTGCATCAAAAATCCGACTGCGTAATGCTTAAAACATACCAGGAGAGGCTTTGACCAAGAAAAAAGTGCCCCAGATAAGGCTAATGACACACAATCAACAGGCGTCCCTGAAGGAAATAGTCAACACCAAAGCCTGATAAGATCAAAACCATTCGTAGAGTGGAAAGTTCCATAGTAGTTATCACTTGGCACAATACAATCATAGACAATACATGAAGAAAATTGACCAATCCCATATCAAAGTTCTTCAAAAATTAACAACCACCTATGATAAAAATGCAGTAATTGAAAAATGAATATTATACAGTATAATCAAACATACCAGAAACTTCAAAAGCTATGGCACCATTGATTACAGCTGAACTTACTGAAACCGTTTCTTTGAGTGTCACTGCGTGACCCGACACCGATTTGTCCCTAAACCAACGCACCAACTAATCAACAAACCCACAAATTTCTTCACATAATCCAGAAAAACTACACCCAAATCTCACAAAATTAAAGTATCAAAACACCAAATAAAAAACCTATAGACTATAGTCACGCTGCTCACGCATACATCCAAAACCAACACTATAGAAAAAGGTTCAAAGAAGCAAAGGACACTCAGCCACTCATATGACATTGACAGAAAAAATCTTTACATTTGCATTTGCAACATATATAAATATATACGGGGAGCTTCTGGTGCGAGATCCTGCACCAGATAAATGTGCGGACTTCTTTCGTGGTCGTTGGATCATCGTTTCATTAAGGGTATTTTTGTCATTCCACCGTCTTTAATGATGATCCAACGACCACGAAAGAAGTCCGCACCTTCTTGTGGTGCGGGATCCCGCACCAGAAGGGGACTGTAAATATATATATATATACAGTCAGGCTCTAAAAAGGGCGCCCTCTCTTTATTAAAGAGAGGACCTCTGTTTTGACCGTCGGATTGTGTTTTAAAACTGTGAAATGACAATACTGCCATTAATGAAAACACGATCCGACGGCCAAAACAGAGGCCTCTCTTTAATAAAGAGAGGGCGCCCTCTTTGGAGAATTTTCATATATATATATATATATATATGGTCCACTTCTAGTGAGTACGTAATCAAGTTAATAACTTGCGGAATTCTTTCTTGGCCGTTGAATTGTGTTTTCATTAAGGTGTTTTCGTTAAGGGTACCAATGTCATTTCACTGTAAATTAATGATCTTGGATGGTCGAGATTGGAACTAGAAGTGGACTGTGTGTGTGTGCATATATATATAAACAGAACACTTCTAGTAAGGACGCCCTTACTTTATTAAGTTAAAGATTTCTGTCTCTGCCGTTAGATCGAGTTTTCATTAAGGTACTGTTGTCATTTCATTCTTTAAAATGATGATCTAACGGCTGAAAATATAAGTCCTTAACTTAATAAAGTAAGGGCGTCCTTACTAGAAGTGTTCTGTATATATAAATATATATATATATATATATATTTAAGAAGGAAGAATCAAATTTTCACATAATCCAGAACAAGTACATCCTTAAAGTATCAAAACATCAAATTAAAAACCTATAGTCACGCATAGATCCAAAACCAATAGTATAGAAAAGGGTTCAAGAAAACAAAGGACACTCGGTCACTCATATGACATTGACAGAACAAAAACCTTTATATATATTCGAGAAGCGCTCCGTGTATATATATATATATATATATAATAGTAGGAAAGCAGAAACAGATTTACTGATAACCCACGATTGCGGGGCGCAGACGTGGACATTGTAGAGGCTTTCACGAACCAGAGCTTCAACGAGGCAAGTAAGACCAGGTGACTCAACCCCATCGCCATTTGTGACCAAAACAACGGGCTTCGAATTCGAACTATCTTTATCTGAACAGGGTTCAACACTATCAGAAGGCGAAGTAGAAGATGAAGCTTCGTTGAACTCATCTGTGTTCTTCGATTGTCCCTCCTTTCTGCTGAGAAGTACTTCTTGGAGATTCGAGACCAGACCAGGGGGCAAGAAATTGTTCTTCACAGTAGTCGACATTTGTAGAGAGAGAGAGAGAGAGAGAGAGAGAGAGAGAGAGAGGAGAATGATTATGGAGATGAATCAGATGATAGGGGTATAGAGTAGGTATTTGTGGTGAAGATTCAAAACCCTAGAGAGAGAAAAAGCTTTGAAAATGAAAAAGTGTGATTGCTACGAGAATCAAACGGTGTTCTTGAGAGACAGAAAGTGAAGAGAATAGTCTGAATCCATAAGTAGAGAAAGTGTGTGTTTCTAGAGAGAGAGAGAGAGAGAGAGAGAGAGAAATTACCATTGCAGGGGAAGATGAACTAGGGGTGGCCAAAGGTCCATGGCCCGTTTGGCCGGCCCGGCCCTAATTTTTTTAGATTTGGGCAAAGAGATTGGTCCGCTCAAGCGGGCTTGGCAATTAATTTTAGACCCGATTAATTTTAGGGTCGGACAAAGTAAATGAGGCCCAACTCGGCCCGATTAGTATTTTCTATTATATAATATATATAAATTAAAATAATTTTACATAAGATATTTAATATATATACATTATCACAAGAGTTTTTATTACATTTTGTGAATAATGTGTCTTAATAATGAGTTAATTAGTATAATGTCCAATTTAGTATAACTTTGTTTTAATAGATCCAACTCATAAAACAATTTGATCAAAAGTCCACATAAAAAAATTGGACCAAACTACCCTCCCAGTCCCACGCACTCACTACACCATCTCCTTCAAACTTGCCATAAATGCCAACTGTTCACATAATTCACGCAGTAAAATTTCACATATCCCTCAAAATCTCGGAACCAAATCTCCAAATTTAAACTGCAATCACCACCATTATCAATTATACATATGTGTGTGTATATATATATATATATTTGTAACAAAATTTGGGCGAACTGGTGAGTGAACTTACAACAAAAGCCAGTTACTCGTCGACGATGTTGCCGTTCGGTTTGTCATCGTCGTCGACTTCTTCGTCGGAGCTTTGACTAGAAAATGAGGGGGGTTTGCCGGGGAGGTCACCGGGGAAGGAGTAGAAGTGGAGGGAGGAGAATTAGGGTTTGAGGAGTGAAGGAGAGAGAAAGAGATAGAGAAGGGGTTTTTTAGGAGAGAGATGGGAAGGGGTCTGTGATTAGAGGTTTTGAAGAGAAGAGGAGAGCCATTGTGTGTGTGTGTGTGTGGAGTGAAGAAGGTGGAGGTGGAGATTTTATGGGTCTGTTCAAGGTCCCATATTGTGGCCTTTTGTTTTCTATAAAGCTATATTATATGGTTTTTGCGATAGCGATTTGATGAAGGTTTTGTCCTTGCTTTTCCTTATTCTTTTTTTCATTTCTTTTCTCTTTTTTTTTGGGTCCTAAAAACTCAAATTCTTGATTTCTTTTCATTTATAGGCATGTAGAATGAGCCATCGTTATATAGCCTGGATGTTGATAAAAAGTTGCAAAAACAAGGTTTATACCAAACATGAACTTGTTCAACTTCTGCAAAATGTGAAATTTCACACTCATATGTTTGCAAAAAATCTAACCTCAGAATTTTACACTAACATTGTATGAAATTTCACACTCACACTTTCACAAATGCCCTTGTGAGAGATATAATAGCTACAGTGTTAAGAGATTAATGTGAGAAATTTAACACTCAAGATGCAGTTTTTTTTACTAATCAGCTTGATTTTTTTTTTTTTTTTTTTTTTTTTACAGTAATTGTAAAATGAACCAGTTGCAATAAAAGTTTCACACTAATAGTGGTAGTGCAAATGAACTAGTTGCAGTGTAATATTTCACACTAATGAACTTGTTGCAGTGTAAAATTTCACATTAATGAACTAGTTTCGATGTAGAATGAACCAGTTGTAGTGTAAAATTTTACACTAATGAATCAGTTGTAGTTTAAAAATGAACCAGTTGTAGTGTAATATTCAATACTCACATAAATGTATGGTGCATAGTAACATGCTAATAGCTAAACATTTTATGTGATAAATGATTATTGGTAGAACATACAAAAGTGGGATACCCATATAAAAATGACATTAGAAAGATTCAAAAGACCCATATTGTACATGGCTAAAGTTATGGGATTTTATTTCCATATATTTGATATGCAAATCAATGGGATGTTTAAACAGATTTATTTCCATATATATATTTTGTAATATATGTATGTATATATATGTTAGGGGTAGAAAGGACATTTACTAATTCTATAATAGAAAAAATTGGACTAATATCTAACAACATTTACAATTATAGGGTCTATTATTGGGAAGTACCAATTGGTGGGTCTATTACAACAAACATTGGTAGAATGTGATTTTTCACTAAATTTTTCCTTAATAATCATTCTAAATCACTACACCAAAAATGCTAAACTGGCACTGTTTAAAACAGTGCCTGACCAAATCTGGCACTGCTTTTTTCAGTGCCAAAAACAGGGGATCCAATTTTTTTGGCATTGTTCAAAACAGTGCCAGATTTTGGTCAAAGGGTACCAGATTTAGATATTTGGCACCCTTTTTTGGCACTGATTAAACCAGTGCCAGAATTTCAAGATAGATTGTCGACAGGTTGCAACTTTTGGTCTCGCCACGCATACATGTCGGGTACACTAAATCTGGCACGCTTTTGGCACTGTTTAAAACAGTGCTAGTTTTTATTTAAGTACAAAAAATAATTTGACGAGCATCACCGTGTAGATGAAACAAAGTAATTTGACGAATGAATGAATTTAAAAAGAATGCCAATCATATATATATATTTATATATATTGCTAAAGAATACATTTTTGTTTATGAATACATTTTTGCTCACCCTCCTCTCCTATTGAAAATGAAATACATCCTAAAGGTGATATATATTAATTTGACACATCAATTTGTTAAAGGTGAATGAATTTTTAAAACCTACTGCTAACTAAGGTTAATTTGTATTTTGGTTCTTGGATTTAGTGATGCAGAGAAGGGGGAAAAAAAAAAACAAGTAAAACATTTTCCTTTATTTGGTTAACAAGGAAAATAATGAAAAACAAAAGGAAATAATTTTTTTTTTGTGCAAAATAAAAATTCTCAATCATGTAAGTCACTTCCCTTCACATTTTCTGGAGCTATAATTATTTGAATTTGTAAAATTATTTAAGCATGCAGCAAAATATAGAGGGAAACACAACATAACTGATTTTCCTTTTGAATATTAATGGTATGCTTCTCAAATTTTAATCCCAAATTTAGTTTTCAAATGACTTACCAATTGTAGCATATGTTGTGACATTGATTGGGGTATGCTATGTCAAATTAATATATATATCACCTTTAGGATATATTTCGTTTTCAAATTTAGAGAATGGCATTCTTTTTAATACATTTTTGCTCACCCTAAAAGTGCTCACCCTTCTCTCCTATTGGCTAATATATCCCCCAATAGAATCCCCCAATTTCTAAACCCAAAAACCGAAGACCCAACCATACCCATATCAGATTACATCCTTAAAACAGAATCCCCAATTTGTTGTTTTGTTTTGTTTTTTTTTTTAAACAACAATCATGTTTTATAATTAAAAAACCTGCTAGGCCCAAGGTACATCAAGTTCAGCCCATAACATGAACAATCTATAGCACCAAACAATTGATACAAACATAATCAAAGCATAAGTAACCAAAAGAGCCCAAAGATCCCAAAGTGATGAAAAGCCAAAACAGACAAAACCACCAGCCTAATAATCTCAATGAATTTAGCATAAGTCATGCCTCCTTCCCTATTTAGCTTCGCCTAATTTAGCATAACAATACATAGCCTAATTTGTTGTTTTGTTGAAAGTGAAAGAAAAGAATTTTTTAGTCAAAGTTGTGGGCTACCCCTAAAAAAAATCAGAACATGTGGCTTACCCCCTTTCAACCAAATTTTTTTGAGAAATGATAAACCCACTCCCTCAACCACACCCTCAACCACATTCAGCAGATCTTGTCCCTTGATTTCAGTGGATCCTACGTGGAATTCATGTGGAACCCACTAAAATTAAAGGCTATCAATGATTAGGATGTACTAAATGTGGTTGGGGGTGTGGATGAGAGTGTGGGTGTATCATTCCTCAATTTTTTTTTGCTAAAGCCCTTTCAACCAATTAGTATATCATGTCTTTATCGGCAAGTGGGCTACCCTTTCAACATATTAGTTTTTGAGTCAATGTTTTTTGGAATCAAAGTTTTCTAGGCAAGTGGGGTACCCCCCAATTTATTGATTTGCTGAAAGTGAATGAAAATGACAAATAAGGTTTCTAGAATACTAAAGATACGCAGTGCATCATGGAAAGTGAGGTTTCGGAGTGCTTTTTTAGTCCTTTCAATATGTATTCAAAACGCAGCAAAACAAACACCAAAACTTGTTGATTGTTGATTACCAGGAAAAAAAAAAGAAAAGAAAAATAATACAAGACAAGAGAAGAGATAGTTCATACGTACCTTAGAGTTTGAGAGAGAGAGAGAGAGAGGGAGGGACCCGTCGGAGATGCAGGCGACGACGGCGGCGGCGGCGCAGGGGTCATCGGCGACGGTGGGGTAAAAAAGTCGCAGGTGGTGGTGAGGGTAGCATTTGGGTTTTTTTTCTCCCCAAATGTTAGGGTTATGAAGAGAGATAGAGAGAGAGAAGTAAAAATGATTTGGCCCATTTGGGTTTTTTTCTCCCCAAATATTATTTTTATTTATTTTATTTTTTTTGTTGGGTAAAAGTCTAAATCGTGTTCAGTCAACGCCAATTTGGGGGGAAATTTTTTGGGATTTGTTTGCCACATTAAAAATTTCAGATTGGCACTGTTTAAAACAGTTCCAGATTTGGCACTGCTTTAAACAGTGCCAGATTGGCCTAAAATTGTGCCAAATTTTGGCACTGTTTAAAACAGTGTCAGATTAAATTCGCGAAAGGGTGCCAATTTGCCCTTTTTGGTGTAGTGAATATTATTTATGGTAATTTTTTATTTTTTTTAGTTTAAGTTTTTTAAAATATAAAATAAAAAATAGCAATAGACCGACCCACAGGCCGGACTTGGGATTTAAGTGGTTGGTGTCGGGTCGGGCTTGAGCAACCAATTGTAGGCCCGCCATGGGCCGGGCCCGATCGGGCTTGGTAAAGGTACTTACCCTTAGTATAGAGTACGAGCCCTACCCGGCCCGGTCCCGCACATGGCCACCCTAGGAAGAACTGAAGAAGGAATAGTACTAAATGATAAACTGCTTTGTGGGTAGATAATGCCTTAATTATAAAATATACCCTGAAGTTTGGTCTCTATCTTATTTTCGTTTCTATAGTTTTGAATTGCATCAATTTGATCCCTAAATTATGTGAGAAAGCTAACGGAATTCACTCACGTGCTATGCACTTACACTGTCACGCTTTTTAGGTGTAAAAATGGAACACCTATCTGGCTATCTCCCTACCCGCTATGGCTTATCAGTGTAATTATGCATAGTAATGGGTGAATTCCGTCAACATTTTGGCAGAATGGGACATTTGTACTATATTGCTTCTATCTAAAAGTTCAGGGATCAAATTGATGCAATTGAAACTATAGAAATCAAACTTTAGGGGTATAATTTGTATTTAAACCGAAGATAAATAAAATTGAGAAACATTTAAGCGTGGCCAGGACACCATGTGGTTGTTTGGTAATAGTTTTTGAAGTGAGAAAGTGATCATATAACTCTCAAAGCTACAATGAAATTGTTTGACAAACCAGTTTCTACAAATCAATTAAGAAAAAATGTGAGTTAATCGCGAATATTTATGATTAGGCAAAGAATACGTCAGGAGTCAGGACAAATTTTAACCAAAAACAATTTTATGCGATTGAATTGCAAAAACAAAAGTTGTCAAACAGGCTCTATCCAATTGGTTATGCTTATATTTCCATTTGGTTCTCAAAAGGCTTAACAGATAACCACATGGCATGACACTGATTGGTGATACTATATGTCATTGCATGCGTATAAGTGACAAATCATTTACTATAAACTAAATTTGAGATTCAAAATTTGAAGAATATAATATTACTCAATATCTAAACGCAATACTATTACACGTTGTGACAATATCATGTTAGACACTTGTTGTAAAACACGTGCATGAATGTAGGGAGTAATTTTTTTGGCATTTTGAACGGATAAATTAGAGTTCAGTCAACTTTTTTGCAAATTTTTTTTTTGTAAACTGAAAAAAATATATAATTGTTAAGTGAATTATTAAGAAGCCATCAATAAATTTTAAAAAAATAAAATAAATAAGCTTTTGATATTTTAAAAAATATGAAGTCATATTCCAGTTAGCCAACATAAACTACCACTACACACTCCTTTGTAATCCCAAAAAATAAAAAAGAAATATTGGAGTCAATAACGTACAGTGCGTCTAGAAATATATATTATATTAGATACTACTATATAAGTTGCACCCAGCACAACGTTAGAAAGGATCAAACTATAATGTTATAGATTGGCCGGCAACAATAATTAAAACCAAGCACTTTAACCAAACACATTAAATAGAATAATACTCGTTATCAAAAAAAAAAGAAGGGTAAATTACACAAACCTCCCCTGAGGTTTGCCTTAATTACACGGACCTCCCCTCTTGTTTCAAAAATTACACAAACCTCCCTCGAGGTTTGAATTAGGTAACAAAACGCCCCCTCCCCTAATGGCCCATTAGTTTTTTTTACATCAGCCTCCCCTAAAAATTACAATTAGCCCCCCCAATATTATAAAATTGTCATACTAAGCCCCCTTTCTCTTATATTTTTTGTTCTAATTATAAAATCCCTCCTCCTTCCTATGTTTTTGGGTTAATTATTTTAGCATTAATTTATATCATCTACACAAAATACATATAAATAGGTCCAAAATTTTTTTTCCCCAAACAAACCTCTATCAAGCCCCCCATGTATTAATTTTCTAGATCCGCCCCTGTCCCTATGCTTCAAAAGTGGACACTTAACCCCTGTGATTGTGGACTAAAATGGAATTGTTATGATTTCACTCAAAACTAACAAAAATTCTAAAATTGGTTAAAAATATAAACACTTAACCCATTTTGTGATGTTAATTTTGGGGTTAACGCTCTTTGAGTGAAATCATAACAGTTCTATTTTAGTCTACAATCACAGGGGGTTAAGTGTCCACTTTTGAAGCATAGGGACATGGGCGGATCTAGAAAATTAATACAGGGGGGCTTGATAGAGGTTTGTTCGGGGGAAAAAAAAATTGGACCTATTTATATATGTTTTGTGTATATTTTGTGTAGATATAAATTAATGCTAAAAAAATTAACCCAAAAACATAGGAGGAAGGAGAGATTTTATAATTAGCACAAAAATATAAGAGAAAGGGGGCTTTAGTATGACAATTTTATAATATTAGGGGGGCTAATTGTAATTTTCAGGGGAGGCTAATGTAAAAAAAATTAATGGACCATTAGGGGAGGGGGCGTTTTGTTACCTAATTCAAACCTCGAGGGAGGTCTGTGTAATTTTTGAAACAAGAGGGGAGGTCCGTGTAATTAAGGCAAACCTCAGGGGAGGTTTAGGGGAGGTTTGTGTAATTTATCCAAAAAAAAATTAGAATTATACTCTTCTCGGAAAGTAATTTTGGAGAAAAATATGTTCAATATTACTGTATTTGTAGGGAAATACTCCAACGACGAACAATGAAAAAATTCTATATCATACATACAAAACAATGTAATGAATTTGGCACTCACTTGACACAAAAATTCGTAATTTATGTATCAAAGTTGGTAATTTTTAGAAATCATTATCGATTATTAAATAGGGATATTCCACATTGGATTAACTAAAAAAAAGTACCCTAAAGTGGATCAATCATTAATTAATAAAATTTTGGTAAAAAAAGCCCTTAGATTGAATTATTTGAGTTTAAAAAAACTTGCTTTTAATTTTCGTCAAAAGTCCTTCATTAGAAAAACTTAATCAAAATTTCACATATTTAGTTATATGGAAAAATAAAAATATAAAATTGAGATTCTTTTACAGAAGTTTAAAAAATTGGTCGGACCTAAGATTAAAAAAAAAAAAACACTATTTTCTAAGACTTTTGACTAAAAAAAATATTGAAATTGTTTGGGAGATTTTTAACACCACAATTTGCCATTTTGCCTCTAAAGTCACAAACAACAATAGATGGTTGTTTTCACCATTGAGGGCAATGCTAGGGGCACTAACAACTTCCACTAACACTTACTAACACACTCTATCTCTCTTTTAGTGGTACTGCGGGACCCACTACGGACCCCACAGTACCACTAGAAGAGAGATAGAGTGTGTTAATAAGTGTTAGTGAAAGTTGTTAGTGCCCCAAATATTACTCTTCACGATTTATTGAACTAGGCCTCACCTATTAATAAGCCTACCTATTCTTTCATTGGCAACCCATCTAATTCAGAAGTGATGAGCCTGACAATTCCCTCCTAATCACAATAATGAACTTCATAAACAACATTTAATTCAAGCAGATTCACCTCCAGAAATTTAATTTTCCACTTTTGCGTGAGGCTGGAGAGACTGTTTGGGAAGGCAGAGAATGTGTGGATCGAGAGTGAACTAATTCTAAAATTTTGTTTGTGTATGCGTCCCTGCTCAACTTAAATTTTATAAAAACCATACAAGAGCTTAAGGCTTGTTTGATAACAACTGAAACTGAGTACTAGATTTTAAGTACTTAAAATTTTAAGCTATTAAATTTGCAATACTGAAAATATCGTTTCAAGTACTTGAATAGACTGCATTGAGTGCATTCAGTAATTATTTTCAGTAGATATTTTTTTTTCCCGATAAAGTTTTCAGCAAGTTTTTGACTACTTTTTCAATTAAGTGGTATATTTAAGACTGAAATCGGTTCGGTTCGGTCGGTTTTGGGAGTGATTTCCCACCGACCGATCGGTTCGGTTTCGGTCGATTTTTTCGGTTTTAGGCTAATTTTTCAGTTCAGTTTTCGGTTTTACACTGCACCACCCTCATGAAAATCGATCGAACCGATCGGTTCGGTTCGGTTCGGTTTTTTCTGTTTTTGTTTCACCCCTAGGTATATTATCAAACACACTGAAAAAAGTTAAGTGCTTAATTAAGTTGTCAAATACTAAGAATTGGTTTGAACATTCCTTTTTCTTTGAATTCTCAAACAACCATATATATATATATATATATATATATTTTTAAATAAATAAAATCACCCAATATCGCAAGATTGTCTTTTCCTTTTTTAAGATGTAATTCCAGTTTTTAGTACTTCACTTATGAGAGCATTTTTGCTCATTCAAAAATGGTCACCCATTGCTCACCCTTGCCTCCACTGGGTGACATGTGTCATAATCTAGTAATTATGTTGATGAAACAGTGGCAAAACGGGAATAAAATGGGATACATATCACCCAACTAAAGCATGGGTAAGCAATAAGTGACTATTTTTGCTTTTGGGTGAGCAAAATGCTCTCTTCAATTATGGCAAAAATTAAGAGCTATCTCCAACAAGGTAGGCAAATGATAAGCAAGTAAAGCAACTACTCACCACCACCAAAAATTCCTCCCTAGAGTGGAAAATTGCACTCCAACGAGAGGGATCCAAATGGGTAGGCCAAATGCCTACTGCTAAAATTGGAAGACAAATTAGAGGATAGCCAAAAATTGAGGGGGAAGTCCAAGCCTTTGGATTTCCATTGAAACAATGGTTGGAATACACCAAGGTCTCGTTTGACAGGCTGGATAAAACTGGATAAAACTATCGGATAGGACAGGATAAGCCTGGATCGGATAGGATAGTAATCCTGTCGGATAAGCTGTTATGTTGTCCTGTATTTGGAACATACTAGATAAAACTGCCGGATAAACTATTATCAACAATATATGATACATACACACACTAAATGACCGACTAAATGACCCACAGTCCCTTCTAAGCAAAAAATAAAAAACTTACTGTGAGACCCACACTCATCTTTCACTAAATCCCTAATTTCCCTCCCATTTTCCCCCAATCTGTTCTGCGAAGAACCCAGCGACCAGTAACCCCAGCCCGAGCGAAGCCCCTCCCTTCGACCCCTTGCCAGATCCGTCGCCGGCGAGTCATCCCTGTCGTCGTCGAGTGTCCACGCCACTGCCACTTACTTGCTTTCAATCTGGTTAGTTGTGTCGTCTATGATGATACTGTAGATAATATGCACGCAAGCATGCGAGTCGGGTTTAGGTTACTTACCTAACGGAATAACCCAACGGATCATCGAACGATGTTGTTACGAGCCTGACGTCTTCACGCACGAACTGCTGCTCTATGTAGCCTCCGTGTACTCTCTTATGCTTCGTATTAGTCGCAGAGAAAGCTTCTTGAGCGATCTCCGATGATGCCACGTTCTAAATCCCAAGCTCCTTGGTGATTAGCTAGAGAGAAAAACCGTAGGGAGAGAGAGAGAGAGAGAGAGATAGAGAGAGAGAGAGAGAGACTACTGAATATCATCTACGTTGGTTTCATATGTGTGATATATATCATATATATACACACACACATTCACCAAACCCTAGGGCTCCAAGAGCCAAGGCCCATTGGACCCGGTCCAATGTATGTGGGTGCCCATATGGCCCACATATTTCCTACATCTCCCACTCACCCACATAGGGTTAGTACTAAAAACCAATCTCTCAACACAACGGAACTTCTCAACTCTTCATACAGGGAAATAGAACGTGCGACCTTACGAAAAGAAAGTACATCGACAGGAGTGTAATGCCAAATCATCACCATAACCAGCAAGACACATCACTCGGAAGCTTCTCGTGTATGTCTTAGACGATTCAACCTCACCGGACACAGCATTCTCAATCCCTCGGTGAAAAGAATTGCTGCACCACCTCAATGCAATGTACTCATGACATATCAGTAACAAATTACGATTGTTGCAGGCCTGCTAATGAGTTACAAAAACATGGTGTGTTATTGAATGGTCTTCCCTGAGCCCACATGTCAATCCGATTAACTTGACCGCTTGCCCAGACACGCCCCATAGAATGGAATTATCTCATCGTCCTAGGATAGCATGCTAAAGTAGCTATCATCAAGCGTCCTCTTCATGACATAGTCTCAAGTCGTGAAGGCAACCAGTTTGTAGGATAACCAATGTCTTGGATATGCTACATGGCTCACACAGCAATGAAGAGGAATCCATTCACTGCTCCACAATCGATCGCAAAAGTACATACAGTATGAAATGTATGCTATGGCGTTCTTCCATAAAAATGGGCATGTCACTCTGTGTCTGGAAAACAAGTAACGCCATGCGAATCTTAGTCTAGACGTTACACAAAACGTCTAACCAGAGTTTTCCAGCACAGTCGCCGCTCCTGGCGCCCGCCTGAAAACTCACATTCGGCTATAAACAGGCTACATAGAGTCGTGGGATATCTCTATGTTCGACCAAGTATAAGGTCTCATCTTAGAACCATCTAAGGCAACATATAGAAATAATAGGGTTTATATCTAGCTCGATGTTCTTATACTGCGTAGATATAAGTGTTCAAGCTCGCTTTCTAAGCGCTATGGACACACATGTCCTAGCTAGCTATTTAAGCGCCATGAACACATATGTCTCATCTTGCTCGCCATCTAAGCACCATGGACACGCATGTCCTAGTTCGCTATCTCGGCGCCAAGGTGAATCACCCGTGTGAGTAGGTCGATTCAAGCCCGGTGACATATAAGAAATGTGCATCCGTTCCACTTACTACAAATATATATATGGAAACCAACTAGTTTATAAAAACTTGAATAATAATGTCAATGCCACAATAAAATGTCTAAGCACATCAAATCCCCCAATAGAGATGTTCCTTAAGACAACTTCCCTTTGCGCAAACCACATCTCAAATGTGACACGTGCTAAAATGGTTTTTGAAATCTTTTGCATATGCTCAGGCTTACGTGGTATCACCTTCGATGAGCACAACCTCATCACTATGAGATAAAGAGCCTAGCCACTGCAAAAACTCTTAAACCAAAACAGTTTCTTTAACAGCTGCAGAGCACACCACATATTATGCTTCCATTGTGGACAGCATAAGGCAAGTTCCACAGTACTCCTACGAACATATCGCAAGATATTCTTCACTACTCTCTAATGACAGGACCATGGTTGCTACGGCAACGACTAATTAAACCAACCGCATAGCAGACATCTGACCGAGTACACACATTAGCATACTTCAGATTCCTATTGCGGACGCATATGGCAAACTGGACATTTGTTTCCTCTTCTCATTATTCTTAAAACATTGATCTAAGGTCATGGTGAGTCCCCAAAAAATACAATGTCTATGGATTTTCAGTTTTTCATGTGAAAACGTTCAAGAACCTACATCTTGTAAGTCCCTCGAGACAAACAGAGGAGCTTCTAAGAACAATATCTCACAGTCTAAACTTCCAACACATAGTTGGAATCACCCATGTCCTCATTCTCAAACTGAAAGGATAACCACTCTCAAGTGGCGACAATGGAACTCATCTCATTCCCAGCTAAAAGGACGTCATCAATATATAAAGAATTAGAACACTTTCCTTGGACCATTTAATGTACACACATTGTACCACTGCCTAGACGATTGTTAACTTGAGATAATAAATAGATCGTTTGAGACATCACACTTTTGCGCTCATTCCCTTTGGTCACAACACCAATGGGATGATCCATATTTATCTCGTCGTCTTGTTCTCCATTAAGAAAAGAATAGTTTAAACATCCAACTAAAAATGGTTCAAAAACTAAATATGCGACAAGTGCTAGGATAAGGCGAATGGAGTCAGATCTTACCCTTTAGAAGAACATGTTTCCATGGTCTATACCCTCTCTGGGTACAAACTATCGCCACAAAGCGCACCTAATACTTGTCAATTGAACCATCTGCCTTGCGTTAGATTTTGAAAACATTCTTGTCTCCAATAGTCTTACGCACAGGCGGAATTTCAACTAACTCCTAGACTTTATTTGCGTCCATAGAGCTCATCTCATCTGGCATAGCAACTATCCACTCAGCTTCAGCAGACGAAGAAAAGTGCTTCAACAAAAGAAGCAGGCTCAACATCATCCACTTGTGCACACATTTGCACACATATGAAAATGTCTTCCTCAATTTCAAAACAGCGATAGGGAACTTTTTTCTCATCACCATACAGTGTACTACCTGAGAATCTTGAGTGCCTAGTGGTGCACTCCCACTATCTGGTACACTCCCACTAGCGTCTAGCGATGTACTCCCACTCGGGTGGAGACTAGTACCATTTTACAGCGATTATTGGATGTGGATTGTCAATTTCCCCACCCTCGCTTAAAGATGGTAAGTTGTCTTCAACATCCTCCAACTCATAGAGGTCAAGATATCTCTTAGTAATACAAATCTGGGGAAGTCATTCTCAATATCATGTGGCACCATTTCTGTCACTCCTATACCCGATTGTTCATTATACGTAACATAGCTTTTCAAGCTATTAGAATACCTTATAAAGGTATGCTTTCTAGCTCTTGAGCGTAGTTTCTCGCACTTATGCGAGGTATAGTGAACATAACCTCCTGAGCTCCACGAGCGCAAATGCTCCAAATTGAACTTTTCGCCTTCCTATAGCTCATAAGGGGGTAAAAAGAACTGACTAAGAAGAGGCACTCTAGTATGTAGGCAGGAATCAAGAGTACATCCCCACAAAACAACTTTGGGAGGTTGACTTGCGTCATCATAGTCCTAGCCATATCTAGGAATGTCGTATTCCTTCTTTCTGCAACACCATATTGTTGCGGAGTTTCTGGAACAGAAAGTTGTCTGCGTTTCCCCATTTTCCTCATATAGTTCCCAGAACTGATTAGATAAATACTCGCGATTCTCACATCGCGCGAAATCATCTATAAAAGTGAGAAAATAAGAGGCACCATGACGTGCCTTTACAACCATAGGTCCACATATATTTGAGTGAACTAGCTCTAATGCTTGAGTAGCGCTAATAGCCTCTCTAAAAGGCTTTCGGCATGCTTTGCCAACTAAGCAAGACTCTCACATAGGTACGTCAACCTTGGCGAGTGGGCCCAAAAAGGGCTTCTCGAGCTAATCAAGTCATCCTATTACATCCTATGCGTTCAAGTCTAGCATGCCATGTCTCAGAATAAATGAATAACAGAGGAAACTTGAATTATTTAGAAACAACTCTGAAGTAGTTATTTTTAGATAACTATGTCCTAGTAACACTACCACCCAAAATGTATCCATCCTATTACCACCGAATTGAAAAAAGCCCTCGAATGCGTCTTTCCACCTTGTTAGCCTTGGGCGCAAACTTGCTAGCCCCACCCTGCCTCTAGGCGGATTTACTCTTACCATTGCGTTTAGGCCCATTGGCCTTGCACTTACTTTCACTTATGAAAGTTGTGGTAATGAGTGTAGCAATACGATTCGCCTTACCTTTTGGCGCTTCGTATTCAGCTCAACATGTCGGAAAATGTCAAAAACCAAAAATTTTAACATTTCCGTTGTGGATCATGATTTGTTTTCTATGGACCCGCAAATCAGGCAAATAACTAATCATAGCCTGAAACTGCAGTTCGCCGGTAAAGATGTTCCGAGTATTCTGAAATCACGAATCATACCTGTCATCAACCTTAGATGTCCAGTCATCGTGTACTTGGAACGTTTCCTTTACTTTCCCGAACTTCATAACTAGATGCTTAATCTAGTAGTGAATGTGCCATCGAAAACAAATTTGAGCTGATCTCATAATACTTTGGCTATTGGGTAGTACATATACTTTCCAACAAGATCATGGTGCATGCTTCTTATCACAATGCGCGTGCTATGATCCTTCTCGAGCCAAGTATTATATGCTATTAAGGCTATAATGATATTGGGCCGGAGGCCCATTATTCGGTTTAATGGGTTGGACCATAGAATAAGCCTAAAGCCCATAAGCTCTTACTCATTCTATCGGTGTGTTACTTTGCAGTACCATATTACAAAAAATTAGTCCCTTTTAAACTTGTTACTTTTATAAAGATCGACAAAGTGTGGTTTGGAAAACATTTGTTTTTGTGAATCCAAAAAATTTGAAGAATAATAATTGAGAACATGCGCAAGGGATTGACATTATTATTTGCACATTTCATAAGGTTTGTTTTAAAATCCAATTACAAATGAGTTTTCCCTTTTTTACAATTTAAGACCAAAAAATTCGCTATTGCTCATTAATCAAATCTTAATTTTGTAAATCAAGAAAAACCTTTTCTAATTGATTTTTCTAAACAAACATCAATTAGATAGTACAAATACCTATCTAAGATCATCCACAAGATATAAAGTGCACCATACAACAAAAAGTGCGCATGGACCCCTAATTGGGTCCGAATTGACAACTTAGAGCTCATGTTAAGGTAATTCAAGTGTATGATGTATAAACAAAGAAAACCATCCCTTTACAAGTAAGCTTTTCCAATACAAGAAATAAAACCTTGGTCCTCACATTACACTTATAGCCCATAAAAAATAGGGATGCTTTGTTCATAAATATATACAAGAACAGCCTTAAACATACATCGTGAGGACACAAGCTCTATAAATTGTCAATTATTGTCCATTCATTTAAGCTAGATTAAAATGTATAAATCACACACATCAAGCACTCATGTGGTCTTATTATAAAATGAATAGACTCATCCGTCACTCCACTTAAGGAGGAGGAATTACAATTAAGGAGGAGGAATTAGAGGTCATAGGGTCAACCAATCACAAATAATAGTAATTAAACGTGACCAACAATGCAATGAGCCTCTAAAAATAATAAATTGTGCAATAAAATGATTATTGCACAGCCCGGATAGCTTCCATAAGCTAAGTAAAATCAATGAAAAAATCCTGGATTTTTCATTAATTTTAACCTAATTATTTTTAGGTCTTAAAACGTAATTTAAAACCAATTTATTAAGGGCCCTTTAAATCAACAATTAATTTAAAACCTTATGGAAAATTTAATTAATTGAAAAACAAATTTTTCATTATAAATAAAAATTTCCGAAATTTCACCAAGGCCCAAAAATATTTTGAATCAATTTAACATAATAAATTGATCTAGTTAAACGAAATTAACTATGAGCAACAAAAATTCCCCAAAAATACAAAATTTCAAGAAATTTGTTCTCCAAAGATTTTCAGTGGTCTAATATGGTGTTCCAAACACCCCATATTAATTTCAAAAATTAATAGTCTATTTTGGCTATTTTAAGCAATTAAATAAATGCCCATATGCATAAATTTTATGCTCTAAAATACCAAAACAAAAATGAGATAATTCATAAAATTTTGTCAAGTCTCCAATCAGTATACAAAAAACACTAGACATTAAATTCAAGAATTAACAACTTTAATTGGTTATATTTTAAGTAATTAATGTTGCATACTCAACACAACATATATGCTCTAAAATATGTCCCAAAGAGCGAGAAAATACACTAAAATAATTTTCTTAAGCTACCACTAGTGTTCTAAACACATTGTATTAATTCCCTGAACTAATAATCAATAAAAATATTTTAAGCAATTTAATATGTGTACAAAAACACACAATTATATGCTCTAAAATATTAATATGATTGAGATAATTTACCAAAAATTACCTGTGGATCCCACAAAATTTTACATGATCTTATAACAGTGTCCCTTATGTCACATATTAATTACAAAAATTAATAGTATATTTTGGCTATTTTAAGCAATTAAATAAACGTCCATAAACATTAATTATATGCTCTAAAATACCATAAATACATGATAATTTACACAAAAATTATCTTAGAGTCCCTTACAGTGTACTAGACACTATATATTAATTTCAAAAATTAATATACATTTTTGGATATTTTAAGCAATTAAAAACATATTTAAAACATATCTTTTATGCTCTAAAATACCAAAAACAATGAAATAATCTACCATAAAATTATTTTTGGTCCCACACAATGTCCTTAACATAGGAAAAACTAAAAATAAAATTTTCACATTTTTCCAGAATATTAAAGCAATTAAAACATATTCAAACTATTAAAAACTATATATTTTGATTGCAGAAACAATTTTAATTATAAAATAATTAAATGCTTTTCTGTAATATTTTAATAAAATATATATTAAGGACCGGGACCCCGAGGGGGACCCACACTCGCCGGAATCATTGTCGCCTGACCACCGTAGGCCGGCAAGTGGGACCCACTCTCCCCGGCGCGAGTGGGCGAGGCCCTGCTGGGTCTTCTTCTTCACCAAAAACCCTAAAAAAAACTGCAGAAAAGCTGCCCCCCCCCCCCCCCCCCGGACTTTGCAAGCTCGTATCTCCTTCAATATTGATCCAAAGTTTACAAATTTTATATGGTTGAAAAGATCTCACGGAGTACTTGAACTTTGAACCAAAAAACACATCGATTGCATGTCTCAATCGACCATAAAATGAGGGCAAAGTTGCTGAAAAATTTCGATTTTACATGCCCAGAAATTTAGGGTTTGCGATTTCTCCCTCACCGGAGATAATCAAGCCATGAGACTTTGTGGGAGGACTCTAGGGACCATATGGGACATATCCATGTTAAAAAATTAGACCCCTATTGGAGTTTGGTACTAGACCCACTTGAAAATCAAAAATTTTAAAGTTTTTGATAAAAGCTTGAAAACACATCTATGGCAGATTCGGTTTGGGCAGATTCACAGGCGAATCAATACCTACAGGCTCTGATACCAATGTAGATAATATGCACGCAAGCATACGAGTCAGGTTTAGGTTACTTACCTAGCGGAATAACTCAACGGATCGCGAACGATGTTGTCACAAGCCCGGCGTCTTCACCCACGAACTGCTACTCCATGTAGCCTCTGTGTACTCTCTTATGCTTCGTATTAGTCGCAGAGAAAGCTTCTTGAGCGATCTCCGATGATGCCACGTTCTAAATCCCAAGTTCCTTGGTGATTAGCTAGAGAGAGAAACCGTAGGGAGAGAGAGAGAGAGACTACTGAATATCATCTACGTTGGTTTTATATGTGTGATATATATCATATATATACACACACACATTCACCAAACCCTAGGGCTCCAAGAGCCACCCGATCCAATGTATGTGGGTGCCCATATGGCCCACATATTTCCTACAGATACAATTTCACCCCAATAACAACAAAGCCAAACACTGACTTTCTAATTATATAATTGACTATTAATTTCATATCTATACTAATATAGAAAGAGAAAGGGAGGGGTACCAAAAAGTATTTAGTCCATTTCAATAATTACAATAAAACTTATAAAATTTCTTAATTAAAATATTTTCACAATAGTACTAAAATGTCATTTTACAAAAATTTAAATAAAATAACTTCTCCTAACTACCCACCTCACTTTTTTTTAGGGTTAAATGCATTTTGCACTCTCAAACTATACCATATTTTGCACTTTGGTCCCTAAACTATTATTTTTTGCATTTTAGTCCCTCAACTATCATTTTGTGGTAGTTTGCCTCCTTCGTAACTTTCAGTGTCACTTTTGGTGTCACTAAAATGTGGCTTTTTTCGTCACTAAAAGTGATGAAGGGGGAAAACTGTCACAAAATAATAGTTGAGAGACCAAAATGCAAAAAATGATAATTTAGGGACCAAAGTGCAAAACGTAATATAGTTTGAGGGTGTAAAATACAATTTACCCTTCTTTTTACTACTTACACTCACATAGTGAGTGTGGCACTCCACTAGTCTCTAACTAACGGGAAAAGATTGAAATCAAAGAAATGTAAAAACAAAATCCTAAAATAAAATCATGACTTCAACTGTTTCGTTGCTATGCTCTGCTTGGCATTACACCATTCTCCCCCAAATTCCTCTCCTGTAAAGATAAAGGAAAATGCTTCAAGCGTCTATTCATCCAACTTTTTCCCCATAGGAATTTTTTTTCTTCAAGTAGGACAATTCATCCAACTTTTTCTCCATAAGAATTTGGTGCTCTCTCTCTTTTTTGATAGTTGAACAAGGATGACCCATTTCTTGCAAATCTCTACTTTAGTTTATTTTTCAGCTCCATGATATATATACACACACACACACAAACACATATATTGGTGCCGGTGGAAACACCAAATTCAATCACTCCCAATTGAAGAGCCAATCAAATGGACAGTTTTGGCATTGAGTAGTCATGGGAGAGAGAGAGAGAGAGAGAGAGAGAGGGAGAGAGAGAGGAAAGAGACCACTTAATGGAAGGACGGATGGCGACGGCTCCGGTGACGGGTTTCGGCGCTTAGTCGACGAGGTGGCACGGGTGGGCTGTGGTTCTCTCTGGGTATGTTTGATTTGGAAAATTTGGGGGAAAATGGGAGGGAAATTAGGGATTTAGTGAAAGATAGTGTGGGTCTCACAGTAAGTTTTTTTTTTATTTTTTTGCTTAGAAGGGCATGTGGGTCATTTGGTGTGTGTATGTATCTGTCACGCCCCGGAGCAGCATAAATAAAGAAAAATAAATTTCCTTTATGGGTCCATAGGGAATGACAAGTGAAAGTCACTGATATCCACACCACACAGTACTAGTCCAAACGGGAACAGAAACAACTGAAGTAAAAACAGTTCTATCTATTACAAACATCAGAGTATGGTCCACAGGATCACAACAGGTCTGGAGACAATATATGCCCAAGTACCCGTTAAATTACAAAGTACAACAGTAAAAGAAAAGTAGTAATATAAACTACTATCTATCTTCAGGTCTTCAGCTGGCGTACGGATAGGCGTCAGCATAACTGGCATCAGTGGGGCCATTCTCTACGTAACTCCCTTCAGGGTAATCATTATCGCCATAAGTTCCGTCATCTGCATTGTAAAGGACAGGATAGTCTGGACGGGGAATGTCCAGGCAATAAAGGCCGTCAGCTTGTTGAAAGCTGAGTGAGCACTAACTAACGCAGTCTCATGGAAATAACATATTTACAGTTATGAACAATAGATGACAGTGATACGAAATATATCTCTTCCTCTTTTATTCAAACATATCATTAATCGATTCTTATTAATTCCCACTCTAAGACTGATCTCACAATTCCCAACTGACTTTCTCTCTCTCGAACTGATTATATCAGCACAACATACCAGTGCTCTTGTTCACCGCTTTTAAGAACTCTTACTGTTCACCGCTTTTAAGAACTCTTGCGAGCACCCATACATCATTCTCATATAATGACTGGTCCATGGATGTACCCATACTCTTGTTCACCGCTTTTAAGAACTCTTACTGTTCACCGCTTTTAAGAACGCTTGCGAGTACTGTACATACATAGCTCTGGTAATTCAAATCATGGGCGTGCCACATCTACTCTTGCTCACCGCTTTTAAGAACTCTTACTGTTCAACGCTTTTAAGAACGCTTGCGAGTACTGTGCACCCATAATTCTCACAGTCCTGATCAAATCCTTGACATACACTTATTGGATTCAATCTGAGCGAATCATCAGCTCGACTTACACAACCTTGAACATACAAATCCTCTTACTGACTCACTTCTCACTTATCCAATACTACCCAGTATTATCATCTCAAACTTACTCCGTTATCGCGTCGTACTATTACTAGCGTTCCGAACCCGACTACGTTACTCACCATGTTATCTCAATCTCGTTATCGTATCCCATTACCTCCGTAATCTATAATATCGCATAATAGGAATATGAAACAACAATTAAACAACTACGCACTATGCATTATAAACTGAAAGGAATACATTCATGTTCTGCTAGGTTCGATCGATTGAGATCATCTCGATCGCTCGAAGAAAGTGATGTTCGATCGATTGAAGTCGTCTCGATCGATCGAAGTGAAGGTAGTCTCGATCGATTGAAGTATTCTCGATCGATTGAGACTCAGGGATATTCGATCGATTGAACTCAGTTCGATCGATCGAACTTCGTCTTCCATAGATTCTGCCAGTGAACATGCAGAATGTGCTAGGGGGTGTTTGGGCTATATTTACTACGTCCAGAATACGTAAAACATCATAACTAAGCTACCGAGTGAGTTTGGAACTCACCGAAAGTCGTTAAGGGCGCGTTTGGCTCGGTTGAAAGCTTCGAAGCTTTTCTAATGGCTTCCTCTTTCTCTCTCTCTGCCTCTGTCTCTCCCTTTCTCCTTCTCTCTTTCTCTCCTTCTTCTTGTTCTTGTTCTTCTTCTGATCTTTCTTCTTCTCTCGGTCTCCCGGATATATATATATGTATGTGTGTGAATATAATTGTGTATATATATATAAACACACACAAAACTCACCACTCTCTCTCTCTCAAACTCTCAAGTTCAGCAAACACACAACACACACGAATGCAGTGTATATATAGAGGTGGGAGAGGTGCAGATGGCATTGTTTGCGGGAAACCTAGGAATTCAATGATTACAGGTTCGATCGATCGAGAGTAGTTCTATCGATCGAGATCAGAACGGTCAGGTTAGATCGATTGAAGTGGGGACCACGTATTAAATTTATGTCGGTAGGGTTTCGATCGCTCGAAAAGGGTTCGATCGCTTGAACTTATGGGATGCTCGATCGCTCGAAAGAGCTTCGATCGATCGAAGATGAAATTTCATGAATGGTCAAGGGAAGTATATAGAATCTCTGTGCATAAATATTTATTGGAAATACAGGGTATTACATCATCCACCACTCAACAAAAGATTTCGTCCTCGAAATCGGAAACACACAAGGTCTAAAACAAAAATGGAAACTTCTCACGCATTTCTGACTCTAGCTCCCATGAAGCTTCTCCTTCATCATGATGCTTCCACTGGATCTTGACTAACGAAATTTCTTTGTTTCTAAGCTTCTTGATCCCACGATCTAAAATACGAACAGGTCCTTCATTGAACGTAACGTTGTTGTTGACTTGAATATCTTTGAAGTTGATCTCGTGCGCCGGGTTGTGAACACACTTCCTCAGCATACTGATAAGGAAAACGTTGTGCACTCCTGACATCTTCGGGGGCAACGCAAGGCGATAAGCAACTTTTCCAACACGCTCTAGAATCTCGAACTGTCCGATGAATCGTGGCGATAATTTGCCTCTCTTCTGACCAAATCTGACGATGCCTCGAACAGGCAAAACCTTGAGTAGCACATGATCTCTAACGGCAAACTCTAAATCTTTGCGTCGCTTGTCAGCATAACTTTTGTGTCGGGTCTGAGCTGTCTTCATCTTCTCACGTACAATCTGAATCTTCTCACTAGTCTCTCGTATCATTTCTGGCCCAAGAAGTTGAGTATCTCCGACTTCAGTCCAACATAGCAGCGATCGACAAGGTCTTCCGTACAAAGCTTCGAACGGCGCCATTCCTATGCTCGAATGATAACTGTTGTTGTAAGTGAACTCTATCAAAGGTAAGTGCGTCTCCTAAGAATTCTCAAAATCAATAACACAAGCACGTAACATATCTTCCATTACTTGGTTAACTCGTTCAGTTTGCCCATCGATCTGTGGATGAAAAGCTGAACTCAAGTTCAATGTTGTTCCCATCGCTGTTTGGAGACTCTTCCAAAACTCTGCAGTAAAGCGTGAATCTCGATCTGACACAATAGATACAGGTACCCCGTGTAACCGTATCACGTGCTGTAGATACATCCGGCTTAACCTTTCTCTGGATACGTCATACTATAGGCAATAAAATGTGCCGTCTTCGTAAGTCGATCCACGATTACCCAAATAGCGTCGTGGTTTTGCTGTGACTTTGGCAATCCTACCACAAAATCCATGGTGATATGTTCCCATTTCCATTGAGGAATTGGTAACGACTATAAAAGTCCAGATGGTTTCTGATGTTCTGCCTTTACTTGTTTACAAGTAAGACACTGAGAAACATACTCAGCCACTTCTCGCTTCATTCCCTCCCACCAGAAATTCCTTTTCAGATCCTTGTACATCTTTGTACCTCCAGGATGAATAGTCATTCGTGACTTATGAGCTTCATCCAATATGTCTTTCCGAAGATTTTCCTTATTAGGTACACAGAGTCTACCTTTACATCGTAAGGCTCCGTCTGTACTAACATTCCAGATTTCTGGTTCTTTAGCTGACATCTTGGCGAACCATAACTTCAAATCTTCTGCTATCTGCTGAGCTGCTATGATACGGCTAATTAAAGTTGGTTGTACCATAAGACATCCAAAATGCTGTCCTTCCATTGGTTCTACTGGCTGAAGTTCGAATTCAGTTAACACCTCCAATGCTTGCCATTCTCGAATTAATAATGCAGCGATCACTAGTCGAGGTTTACGACTCAAAGCATCCGCTACGACATTTGCTTTACCTGGATGGTATTGCAATGAAAAGTCATAGTCCTTGAGTAACTCCATCCATCTTCGTTGTCACATGTTCAACTCCTTCTGAGAGAACAAATACTTCGAGCTCTTATGATCGGAAAACAGATCAAACTTTTCTCCGTACAGATAGTGTCTCCAAATCTTTAAGGCAAACACTATTGCTGCCAATTCCAAATCATGCGTAGGATAATTCTTCTCATGTACCTTCAGTTGTCTTGATCCATATGCAATCACATTCCTGTTTTGCATAAGCACACAACCAAGTCCTTGGTGCGATGCATCACTGTAGATCACATACCTTTCTCCACTCTTAGGTATTGCGAGTACTGGTGCAGAAGTCAATCTCTCTTTTAACTCCTGAAATGCACCCTCATGCGTGTTCGTCCATTCATACTTCGTATCCTTCCTTGTCAAATCTGTTAAAGGTCCTGCTATCTTGGAAAATCCTTCAACGAATCTTCTGTAGTATCCTGCTAAACCCAGAAAACTTCTAACCTCTGTTGCATTGGTTGGTTGGTTCCAGTTTAAGACTGCATCGATCTTAGATGAGTCCATAGAGATACCATCCTGAGATATAACATGTCCCAAGAATTTGACCTCTTGTAGCCAAAATTCACACTTGCTGAACTTTGCATATAACTTACTATCTCGAAGTGTCTGTAAAGCAATCTGTAAATGCTCCTTATGATCTTCCTCCGTCTTTGAATAAATCAAAATGTCGTCGATGAATACTATGATGAATTTATCCAGATATGGTCTGAATACTCTATTCATCAAGTCCATAAATACTGCTAGCGCATTCGTCAATCCAAAAGGCATAACTAAAAACTCATAATGGCCGTATCTTGTCCTGAATGCTGTCTTCGAAACATCCTCTGGTCGAACTAATAACTGATGATATCCAGAACGAAGATCGATCTTTGAAAAGATCATGGATCCTTGTAACTGATCGAATAGGTCATCTATCCGAGGAAGTGGATATCTATTCTTGATCGTAACCTTGTTCAACTCCCTGTAGTCTATACAGAGTCGAAGTGTTCCGTCTTTCTTCTTCACAAACAGAACTGGTGCTCCCCAAGGTGACGTACTCGGGCGAATAAATCCTAAATCTTCAAGTTCCTGAACTTGCTTCTTCAGTTCCAACATCTCAGTTGGCGCCATCCTATATGGTGTCTTGGAAATAGGCAATGTTCCGGGTATTAATTCCACACAAAAGTCTATTTCTCTTTTCGGTGGAAGTCCTTTAATATCCTGAAATACATCCTGAAAATCTTGTACAGTAGGAATCTGATCCATCGTGAGTTCTGTATTCGTACTCCCGATTGTAGCCAAACTACTCGTAAGGAACATGTCGCTCGTTGACTGACACTGAAATCTGATCGTCGGCTTTCCTTGTATCGGAAATACAATTGTCCTAGTAGGGCAATCCAGATTGACACTATACTTAGTCAACCAATCCATTCCTAGGATAATGTCGAACTCGGACATTGACAGAACTACCAAGTCTGCTGGAAGAATCCTATCTCCCAAAGTCAATGGGCAAACTTTACATACTTTACCCAACTTGACAGTCACTCCAAATGGTGACACAACATTAAGTGCTGGCTCAAGTGTCTGGGGTTCTAAACCCAATTGACGCACAATCTTAACAGCAATAAATGAATGTGCAGCTCCAGTATCAAATAAAGCTTTAACTGGACTATGAAAGAGTACCAGCGTACCTTCCAAATGTTGATGCTCGTCAGCATTAAAGCCTACTTCTCCTGGGATGATAGCATTCATCCTTGTCGGATCTGGTGGTCCTTGAATTCCTTGAACTGGTGCTCCATAATACCCTCCTCGAGGTGCACGACAATCTTTACTTAGATGTCCCGGCTTGTTGCAATTCCGACAGACAACATCCATTATGCGGTTAGTTCTAGCGGCTGTACAGAATCTGGCGACGTGCCCTGGCTTCCCACAATTAAAACATCCTTCGCTATTGCTTGGCGGGGCTGTTAGCAGTGCCTGAGGCTGTGGTCCCTGCTGGTAATATTGCTGGGGTCGAGTATAGCCCTGTTGTGGCTTTCTAGTTCCTTCCCAGGTTTTCTTGTTCCTTTGGAAATTACTCTGTGGTCTCCAACCTTGGGTATTTCTTGGCAGCTGGTTTTGGAAATTCCTCTGTTGAAACCCTCTTGACGGCTGGGGTCGATTCATCTGTGGTTGCTGTGCTGGATAAGCATCATTTTCCAATCCTGCAGCAAATCTGACGATCCCTTCGAATGATTGATTCAGATAACCAACCATCATATGTCTGAGATGGGGGTTCAATCCTTGGTGAAATCTCTTCACCTTCTTCTGTGGAGTGTCTATCATATGTTGAGCAAATCTGGATAGACGCTCAAACTGTGTTCTGTATTCTCGTACAGTCCATCCTCCTTGAACTAGATTGAGAAAATTCTTCTCTTGTTGATCTCTCTCATCTTCGGGAAAATACTTCTCCAAAAACCTGCCTTTGAATGTCTCCCACGACATAGCTCTAGCAGCATCGGTCCCGATAGTGGCTCGTTCAGCTTCCCACCAATCTGCGGCGGCATAAGTGAGCTGGAATGTAGCAAGACGGCGCTTCTCTTGTTCACTGCATTCCAAAGCTTCAAATATTAACTCCATTTCTCTTATCCATTGTTCTGCTTTCCATGGTTCTGTTAGTCCATCGAACTTCTCTGGACATAACCCACGAAAGTTTGCTAACAACTTATCTCCAGTCTGTCTCGGTGGCAGTGGTGCAATAGTTCTCTGGTGAGTGGAGTGATTGTACGTGTCTCCCACATGCTCCATCCTTTGCATAAAGGCTTCAAAAATTCCTGTTGGATCCATTCCTTTCGGAATAGGTGCTCCAATTCGCGCTTGGTGATTCCTCAAGGGTCCGACCATAATGATAAAATGAGTTGCTCACCTACAAGAGACCTAATGATTAGCTGAAAGTCTTCTCGTAGAAAAGAAATCAAGATAGAAGGAGAAACAAACAAGAACTAACAGTTCTAGAAATCAACACATCAAACAACTAATAATCAATATCAAAAGTACTGCTCGTATATACCAAAAGATGTACCGCATAGTACACACTAGTCAAACTGTGTACCACGTGGAACATAAGCAACAACAGTGCTAAGGTCAACTATACAATACCATGACTACTGCTAATATCTATACCATGCTATGGTCAATAGCTATCTCTCAAGCTTCCAAAAATCTAGTGGACAACATGTCCTGATAAAAACTAACAAAACTAAGTCCTGCAGGTCCTGACTCAAAAATCGTCAGCGTCTGATCCTGCTGGTGGTGCCTCGTCCTCTGAATCAAGATCCATGTCCTCGAGTGGATCGTCCTCAACTGGTGCAACAAGATCTCCGACCACCACTCCTATATCCCAATCCTCTATCACCTCTGCATCATCGTCCTCCATCACTTCTAAATCGCCTGGTTAGCGACATCGACTGCTACTACGGCGAATCCATTGGCTATATCAAGGGCTCCTGCTATCGCGGCCTCTCCTATAACAAAACCTGCTGGCTGAGCGATCATCTCTGCTATCCATCCTACTGCCATATCGGCCATGACTGCCATATGCATAATGGGTCCGGCTGGTATCTGAAGCACGACGGGTACCTCTGGCACAACTACCTCCTCATCGGGCACATCCTCGTCTACGACCATGTCTGCCTCAATAGCCTCCGGGTCCTGTACTGGATCCTCTGGCTCAAACTCTGGCTCCTCGGGGTCATCCTCTGGCTCATCATCTATAGGCTCCTCCTCTCCATCTCCGTCCATGTCCTCATCGGCATGCTCATCCTCTGGGTCTGGGTCCTCATCTCCCTGAATTGGCTCAGGCTCTGGAACTGGTACGTCGAGCACTGGTGATGGTGGTGTTGCTGGTACTGGTGCAACTACAGGCTCTGGTGGACCGGCTACAATAGCTCTCAACTCGATCTCATCCATCTCTGGCTTACTCCGAACCAACCGTAACATCTCCTGACAAATGTCTCTACCAACTCTCGTAGAATGGTAAGCATCCATACGCATCTGCGTCGGGTGAGTCCTATTGGTCACATAAAGCGCTCTCCACATATCCTCCTCTAAATGTCGACTAGCTATCTGGCACTCGCGCTCACGATAAAACTCTGGGTCAGCTGGCTCCACGGTATCCCCATGGATCACGTGTCCTCCATAAGCATCGATAACAAACTGATAGAACTCTGGATCCATGCTATCCTGCAAAGGAAAACTATCTATCGTCAGACAGACGAACTTATCTTAAACTCATATCTCATCTCAGGAAATCTTAACATACTAGGACCAGATGGAGTGGAAACGTTAGTGAACGACAGTATCAGAACCTAAAGCTCTGATACCAAAAACCCTGTCACGCCCCGGAGCAGCATAAATAGAGAAAAATAAATTTCCTTTATGGGTCCATAGGGAATGACAAGTGAAAGTCACTGATATCCACACCACACAGTACTAGTCCAAACGGGAACAGAAATAACTGAAGTAAAAACAGTTCTATCTATTACAAACATCAGAGTATGGTCCACAGGATCACAACAGGTCTGGAGACAATATATGCCCAAGTACCCGTTAAATTACAAAGTACAACAGTAAAAGAAAAGTAGTAATATAAACTACTATCTATCTTCAGGTCTTCAGCTGGCGTACGGATAGGCGTCAGCATAACTGGCATCAGTGGGGCCATTCTCTACGTAACTCCCTTAAGGGTAATCATTATCGCCATAAGCTCCGTCATCTGCATTGTAAAGGACAGGATAGTCTGGACGGGGAATGTCCAGGCAATAAAGGCCGTCAGCTTGTTGAAAGCTGAGTGAGCACTAACTAACGCAGTCTCATAGAAATAACATATTTACAGTTATGAACAATAGATGACAGTGATACAAAATATATCTCTTCCTCTTTTATTCAGACATATCATTAATCGATTCTTATTAATTCCCACTCTAAGACTGATCTCACAATTCCCAACTGACTATCTCTCTCGAACTGATTATATCAGCACAACATACCAGTGCTCTTGTTCACCGCTTTTAAGAACTCTTACTGTTCACCGCTTTTAAGAACTCTTGCGAGCACCCATACATCGTTCTCATATAATGACTGGTCCATGGATGTACCCATACTCTTGTTCACCGCTTTTAAGAACTCTTACTGTTCACCGCTTTTAAGAACGCTTGCGAGTACTGTACATACATAGCTCTGGTAATTCAAATCATGGGCGTGCCACATCTACTCTTGTTCACCGCTTTTAAGAACTCTTACTGTTCATCGCTTTTAAGAACGCTTGCGAGTACTGTGCACCCATAATTCTCACGGTCCTGATCAAATCCTTGACATACACTTATTGGATTCAATCTGAGCGAATCATCAGCTCGACTTACACAACCTTGAACATACAAATCCTCTCACTGACTCACTTCTCACTTATCCAATACTACCCAGAATTATCATCTCAAACTTACTCCGTTATCGCGTCGTACTATTACTAGCGTTCCGAACCCGACTACGTTACTCACCATGTTATCTCAATCTCGTTATCGTATCCCATTACCTCCGTAATCCATAATATCGCATAATAGGAATATGAAACAATAATTAAATAACTACGCACTATGCATTATAAACTGAAAGGAATACATTCATGTTCTGCTAGGTTCGATCGATTGAGATCATCTCGATCGCTCGAAGAAAGTGTTGTTCGATCGATTGAAGTCTTCTCGATTGAACGAAGTGAAGGTAGTCTCGATTGATTGAAGTATTCTCGATCGATTGAGACTCAGGGATATTCGATCGATTGAACTCAGTTCGATCGATTGAACTCAGTTCGATCGATCGAACTTCGTCTTCCACAGATTCTGCCAGTGAACATGCAGAATGTGCTAGGGGGTGTTTGGGCTATATTTACTACGTCCAGAATACGTAAAACATCATAACTAAGCTACCGAGTGAGTTTGGAACTCACCGAAAGTCGTTAAGGGTGCGTTTGGCTCGGTTGAAAGCTTCGAAGCTTTTCTAATGGCTTCATCTTTCTCTCTCTCTGCCTCTGTCTCTCCCTGTCTCCTTCTCTCTTTCTCCCCTTCTTCTTGTTCTTCTTCTTCTTCTGATCTTTCTTCTTCTCTCGGTCTCCCGGATATATATATATATGTATGTGTGTGTATATAATTGTGTATATATATATATAAACACACACAAAACTCACCATTCTCTCTCTCTCTCTCAAACTCTCAAGTTCAGCAAACACACAACACACACGAATGCAGTGTATATATAGAGGTGGGAGAGGTGCAGATAGCATTGTTTGCGGGAAACCTGGGAATTCAATGATTACAGGTTCGATCGATCGAGAGTAGTTCGATCGATCGAGATCAGAACGGTCAAGTTAGATCGATTGAAAACAGTTTGATCGATTGAAGTGGGGACCACGTATTAAATTTATGTCGGTAGGGTTTCGATCGCTCGAAAAGGGTTCGATCGCTTGAACTTATGGGATGCTCGATCGCTCGAAAGAGCTTCGATCGATCGAAGATGAAATTTCATGAATGGTCAAGGGAAGTATATAGAATCTCTGTGCATAAATATTTATTGGAAATACAGGGTATTACAGTATCATTGTTGAACTATTATATTCTAATCATGTGTTTGATCGTGCTCGGACATAAGTTCTACGGAGTAGATAATAACTGAATTATTGCTTCTTTAACACCAAAAAAATGGGGTTGTAGAAAAAACAGAGTAGATATGAAAATGGACAAAAAAATAAAAATAAAAATTTAGGGAAAAAAAGATCTAGAAAAAAAATAAAAATAAAAAGATCCGAAAATAATATAATAATAATAATAATAATAAATATAATTGTCTCAAAAAACCCTAGTTTAGAACTATTTTATCTTGTCCCACTGTAATAACCTGCATTTTCATTTATTGGCATTGTCATATTTAATATTCATTGTCCACTTTTATTTTAATTACAATTCTTGTGTGTAGAATTTATTTCTTGCTTTATTTCATAATTGAAATTCTTCTTGGGACCAAACTGTAATTTTATAAAATTTAGTAATACCTGTGTTGAATTTTAAAACTATATTTCAAAAACGGTGAACATAATTTCTTTTGACTCAAACAGTATTTTTATAAAACCGGGAAATCATTTCCTACAGTAAAATGAATTTTCAGTATTTTTGTGGTGATCACCACGCCCCAAAAATACCAGTTTCTGTTCAAAACTGTCCGTGCCATATTAAACTTCCACAGATTTTTGAAGTGATGTAAAGTTAGATTTGACATACACTTTATTTCCATTTATGGCAAACTAATCATTTGTGAAAACCTTGTTTGGGAATTCTTTTAATTTGTGTGTAATTGTAGTGCCATAAGTTGTGTTCCCAAACACTTATTTAATTCCAAGACAACTTGTATGTGCTATGTTTGGCTATGTGCACTCTGCATGTGTTAAGTTTGTGCCTAAAGCTGGATTTGCCAAACACCTCTACTACTAATTGACCCCTAGGTACCTAAACTTGACTCTTGGCAAAACCTGGAGCTCATGTAAGTATGTTTGTGCTTATACGTATATATATATATATATATGCTGATGTTTATTGTGTAATCAGGAGATTTGTTAAAACAATTGAGTTGATTAAGTGATCTTAATATATACTTGGTCCCCAAGTTGTAGTATTGGATGTCTATATAACTCACACCCTTGCACTCACACACACACACATCTCTCTATCTGCACATTTAGAAACTGAAGATATTGAGAGAGTTTCAGAGAGAGTTTTACTCATAGAAATTGCAGAAAATTTTACAGAGAGAAGAACTCTTGCAACCATAGCCAAGGCTTGAGAATTGAGTTCCTTATATTTCTATTCTTTCTCAACAATCTCTACTCTTCTAATCTCAGTGAGTATTCTAAACTCACTTGGAATGTAAATCTCATATTTATTTATTGTTAGTTTAGTCTAATTTGAAGAACACCATTGCTAATTTTCGTATGAAAGCTTGAAGCTCAAAAATGGTGATTTTCCAAACTTAAGCATAATCTGCTTTCTTAGATAGTAATGAAAGTTTATAGTACATATAGTCTATGGTTGAAGTTTTAGAGCTTAATTTAACCCTATGAGAAAGTATATAAGAAAATTAGTTTTGTGATCTTTTAGTTTTTCATAAAATTCGTGAGTTATAGATTGATTCATGTAAAATTAGTTATGAATTCTTAATCCTCATTGAAAAACAAAGAGATTCATATATAATAAGACCTAGTAACTTTCGGAATTGAAAATGGGTCAAAAGACCCCCTGAAATTTGAAACAGAGCAGTTCTGACGAAGAAGATGAAGCCTCTGCTTCACCTCGTGCCACCATCGCGCGAGCGAGAGTCGCGCGAGCGGCCCGTGCGAGCGACTCCTCGCGCGAGCGAGTTTCGTGTTTTCAGGCGCGAGCGAGTTTCGTGTTTTCAGGCAGACAGAAAAGCTTTATATAGAAAATAAAAAATAGGCAGGTCGCGCGAGTGAGGGTCGCGCTAGAGACCTTTCGCGCGAGAGACCTTTCGCGCAAGCGGCCCGCGCACGCAACTTCTGGCAGTTTCTGGTTTTTGTGTGTTTTCGTATAAGGGACTGTTTGGATTAATTTTAAATCACTGTTAAGGTTCTATTTGGAATTTTATTTAAAACAGAATACTATTGGTTATGTTGGGAAGATTAAAACAATGTATTATGACTTATCAATCCCCCTGCGTTCGTTATTCCTTTAATTCAGCGATTTACTTTATATTTAAATTCATGACATATATGTACATGCATGTGGGTGTCAGTCAGTATGGAAAAGAGTAATGGTCAGTGTGGAAAGAGTATGAGATTGAGATTGAGATTGAGATTGAGATTGTGTGGTGGACACTCCCTGGTTATTGTGTACCAAAGTGTGACGTGTTGAGATTGCGGTGAGAGTATCTTTGTAATGCGACGGTGGCAAAACTGGACACTCCCTGACGACCATGGTAGCGTCAAAGTGTGTGACGCCGAACTTGGACATTCCCTGGCACCCATGGAAGTGCTAAAGTGTAGCCTACGGACACTCCCTGATACCCGAGTCTGGATACTGCTTGAGGGTTCCTCCGGTATTTGCATGGCGGTTTAGGTATTCAAAGTGTGAGGCATTGGACACTCCCTGGTACCCCGGACCAAAGTGTGAGGTAAACTGGACATTCCCTGGCACCCCTGTGCTAAAGTGTGGCTATCGGAGTATTTCAAAAATACTGGAGTGAGATAGTGGGTTGTTGTGTTTGTCGAGAGAAAAGAGTCGGTAAGATGAGTGTGGTGCATTGTCTCATACATGGACATCTGTTTTAATGAATGAACGACTTTTATATATATTCCCTGTTATTTTTATAATTGAACTCTTTCCATGATTAAACCGTTGATTTTACAAACTTAAAAAGAGAAAATTTGTGAATGGGTATGTTTTACATTTAAAGTTATGTTTTTAATACTCACCAGCTTCTTGAAGCTGACGACGTTGATGCGTCCTGGACATTCGTGTTCAGGCTTTTCAGGTTTTAACCAGAAGGAATCTTATGACTATGCGAATTGAGAACAACTGCTGGAAACAGAATTTACTTTCATATGTTTTAAGTTATAGACTGCTTTGTAATAAGGATGACTGTAATAGACACTAAGTTATTGTTTTAATTTAAGGCGGTCTGTGCCTTAGTTGACCCCGTATCATAAGATGTAATAAGTTAGTAAAACTTTTGTAAGCCTTGATTGCTCTACTCTGATTATTGTTTATTGTTGTTCGATGTTTGGGACGGAATCGATCCTTCAAACTGTCGCGACCTACGGGTCCATAAAGAAAATTAAACGCTTTCCTTATTTATGCTACGTCGGGGCGTGACACCCACTCTCAATGACGACTCGTATCCCCACTCAAGTTTTCAAAATTAGTTTTACACCATACGTATTTTGTTTTATATGCATTGTGTACCCTTCTACTTTTCAAATTTATTTTTTTGTCCATATTTTATAACAAATGCATTTTTGTACCCATCCTAAATTATTAATCTTACTTTGATCCTTTCAAATTTATACTCAAAGAAACATCTTATTTACTCAATTAGCCAAATTAGTTTAAGCCCTTGTAGACATCTTATTTGTAGGACTCGTATCCGCCTAGAGCTTCGTTACTTTGCAGAGGCTCAGCGCTTGGTTTTGGTTGAAGTTTTGAGGTTGGTTGATAGCGATGCTTTCTATCTTCCCCTCGAGATTCAGATTGTGCATGCCCATCTGGCTCAGCTAGAGATGCCCCCACCAGTAGTTCCCATCGCCGAGGACGATGCTGAGGCTGTTCATGTGGTCCCAGTAGGTGGAGAGGATGTGGAGGATGGCATAGGTCTAGGCGACTTAGTCGCTGACCTAGAGGCTGAGCTAGCACTTGAACTAGTACTTGAGCTAGCCTTACCTGAGGAGATGGTAGTTGAGGCAGATGCCCCTGTGCCTGCTTCATCGTTGACCTCTCACGGTTATGACGAGGTTGGTCCGTTCTTTGTGCAGCGATTTCGCCCCGTTGATTCGCTAGATCTCCTGATAGCTGCTTATGGAGATGATTGACTTTTTAAATATGACATTGTACATATTAACTACTTTTGACTATTAGCTCTATCTCTTTTTACAAACTGTAATTACATGCATTAGAGTGTAGGGCAATGACCCCATTTTTGTAACATTAACTCTTGCATGCGTCCTAACCCATTCAGATAGGGTAGGCATTGAGCTGACCATACATGCTTTTTGTATCAACTTGACAAGAAGTTATATATATAAAAATATACTCTTTTGAATGTTGTTGTCATTGTTTAAATTTCGTTACATTTCTTCTTCATGCATGTTTCTCATCCCCTCATCACTATCATGCATAGAATGGCTGGGAGACCGAGGAGGAATCAGAATTTGATTGAGGGAGCATCTGAGGCTGCCGATCCTACGGGGATGTTCGAAGCTTTTGTCAGACGTTTGGAAAGAATCAGTAATACGAATGACAACCGACGAAATCGCCAAACTGGAGATAAGCTGTTGAAAAGATTCCGTGCGCTAAGGCCCGAGCAGTTTGCGGGTACCGCGGAACCATGGAAAGTAGAACAGTGGATAAGACAAATGGACCGCATGTTCGAGGCTGTCCAGTGCAACGAGATGGATAAGAGGAGATTGGCTACATTTCAATTGATTGATGCTGCCGCAGATTGGTAGGATTTAATCATAGCTACTATCGGGAACGGAGCTGCAATGGGAATGACGTGGACTGCGTTCAAGGGAAGGTTTCTGGAAAAGTATTTCCCGGCTGCGGAGAGGCACAGAAGAGAGAAGGAATTCATGGACCTGACGCAAGGAACCAAGTCGGTACAAGAGTACACCACACAATTCGAAAGACTATCTCGATTCGCTCCACACCTGGTTGATATTGAAGAGTAGAAGATCCGTAAGTATAACCAAGGGCTGACACCGCAGATTCGTCGCCTGACTCTCGGCCACTTAGATAAGTCGTTTGAGGGATTGGTTGGCTTGGCTACTGATCTAGAAGAAGACGCTCGAGTGAACCGTAAGCAATTCGAATTTCGGCCGCCTCAAAGGGGTAATTTTGGGAATAGACCACCAATGAATCGTACCCAAGGGCAGAAGAGGAATTTTGACAGAAGCAAGAGGACTTAAGCTATCACCTATCCGACACAACCTCGAGTGGGAGAAGGAAGTAGTAATGGAAAATGTTTCAACTGTGGCAACCCTGGTCATCTGGCTCGAGATTGCAAGGCACCAAGGCGTGCTGCTCAGCAAGGAATAATCTGCTTCAACTGTCGTGAACCAGGTCACATCAGCAGGTTCTGCACTGCCCCTAAGCAGGTGACTTATGGTCAACAGGGTCAGACTCGCTTGAATGCTGTTATCCCTGATGCCGCTGGATATGATGGAACTGTGTACGAAGAAGGGGATTATGGAGAAGCTCAACCTGATCAGCAAGCAGTGGAAGGTACATTAACTCTGTTTAACTCCCATGTTAAAGTGTTATTTGATACGGGTGCTGCTCTTTCGTTCATATCTGTTAATACTATTCGGAGATTGGGTATTTTACCTCATCGTTTAGATAAAGCTTTGAAGGCTACATCACCATTAGGAGCTGCAGTCAGATTAGGACACGTGTGCAAGGATTGTCCCTTACGGTTAGGAGACCGTGAAATCCCTGCAAGGTTGATTGTCCTATTGATGAAGGAGTTCGACATAATCCTAGGAATGGATTGGCTCTCTCAGAATCAAGTAAAGTTGGATTGTGCGAGGAAGAGAATTACGTTCCCCGACAATGAGAGTCAACCCTTTGATTTTCAATGTAACCCTTCGGGAGATATGTTCCTCACAAGATGTTTGGCTAACATCGAAGTCGTTAGTACAGAAGCGACAGTGTCATCCATACCTGTAGTCAAGGACTTCGAAGAAGTATTTCAAGACATTTCTGGTTTGCCGCCCGAGAGAAGTATAGAGTTCTGTATTGAGCTTATACCGGGTACCGTACCGATCACCAAGATTCCCTACAGAATGGCCCCCACCGAATTATTAAAATTGAAGGAACAAGTACAAGAGCTCGAGAACCTAGGTTTTGTACGTCCAAGTACATCGCCTTGGGGAGCACCGGTGTTATTCGTGAAGAAGAAGGACGGAACGCTCAGGCTATGTATCGACTACAGAGAATTGAACCGTGTGACTATCAAGAACAAGTATCCCTTACCGCGGATTGACGATTTGTTTGATCAACTAGAAGGAGCTACGATATTTTCCAAGATAGACCTAAGGTCGGGATATCACCAGTTAAGGGTACGGAAGGAAGATATACCTAAGACTGCTTTCAGAACTCGATATGGTCATTTTGAGTTTCTGGTGATGCCGTTTGGAATGACGAACGCCCCGGCAGTGTTTATGGATCTGATGAACAGAGTGTTCAAGCCTTATTTGGATCAGTTTGTCATCGTCTTCATTGATGATATTTTGATCTATTCTAAGTCAGGAGAAGAACACGAGCAACACCTACAGATTGTGATGCAAACGCTTAAGGACCACCAGTTGTATGCCAAATTTAGTAAGTGTGAGTTCTGGTTGCAAGAAGTGAAATTTTTGGGACACAAAGTGTCATCTCAAGGAATTTCAGTGGATTCGTCCAAGACCGATGCTGTGTCAAACTGGGTTAGGCCGAGCAACCCTACGGAAGTTCGGAGTTTTCTTGGACTCGCAGGCTATTACAGAAGATTTGTTGAAGGATTTTCTAAAATAGCGGCACCTTTGACTGGATTGACGAAGAAGAATCTGAAGTTCGAGTGGACAGAGAAGCATGAGCGCGCCTTTCTAGAGTTGAAAGAGAGACTCACAACCGCGCCAGTACTAGCTATACCCAAGCCTGATGAGAAGTTCACTATCTTTAGTGACGCGTCATATCAAGGACTGGGGTGTGTACTTATGCAAGATGGCAGAGTTATCGCCTATGGATCTAGATAGCTGAAGCCGAATGAGTTGAACTATCCCATTCATGATTTGGAATTGGTAGCAGTAGTGTTTGCACTCAAGATTTGGAGACACTATCTCTACGGTGAGAAGTTTGATTTGTTCTCCGATCACAAGAGCCTGAAATATTTGTTCACATAGAAAGAGTTGAACATGAGGCAACGCAGATGGATGGAGCTGATCAAAGATTACGACTTCACGTTAGAGTATCATCCCGGTAAAGCTAATGTGGTTGCTGATGCTTTAAGTCGGCAGACTCGGGAGACGATCGCCTCCTTAATGGTTAGAGAATGGCGAGCATTGGAGACGTTGGCGGAGTTCAATGTACAGAGTGCTGAAGAAGGAGGACAACTTTTCAGATGTCTTATCCTACTGCCTGTTCTTATCGACCGCATTATTGGAGCTCAGAAAGAAGATGAGAAGTTTCAAACATAGTTTGCGAAGATGTCAGAAAAAGACCCGACAGAATGGAAGGTGGGGGTTGACGGAGGATATCGATGTAGAGATCGATTATGTGTGCCAGGTGATGGAGAGCTAAGGAAGGATATTCTGGAAGAAGCACATAAGTCAAGATATACAGTTCACCCAGGAGGGACAAAGATGTACAAAGATTTGAAAAGAAATTTCTGGTGAGAAGGTATGAAGAAGGATGTGGCCGAATTTGTATCCAAGTGTTTGACGTGTCAGCCAGTCAAGGCCGAACATCAGAGACCGTCAGGATTGTTGCAACCACTACCTATTCCTGGTTGGAAGTAGGAGTACATTACGATGGATTTTGTAGTAGGATTGCCTCGATCACAGCAGAATCATGACGCTATTTGGGTAATAGTGGATCGATTGACGAAATCATCTCATTTCATTGCTTATAGTATGACATACCCGGTAGAGAAGATGAGTCGGATGTACATACAACAAGTTGTGCGACTTCACGGTGCACCTGTGTCAATTGTGTCAGACCGTGACGTACGTTTTACTTCTGGGTTTTGGGAAAGTCTGCAAGAAGCTATGGGAACCTCGCTCAAGATGAGTACTGCTTTTCACCCTCAGACAGATGGACAAACCGAGCGTGTTAATCAGATAATGGAGGATATGCTTAGGGCTTGTGTTATCGATTTTGAAGAATCTTGGGAGACACACTTGTCGTTGGTTGAATTTGCCTATAACAACAATTATCACACGAGTATCGGTATGGCTCCGTTCGAAGCATTGTATGGACGACCATGTCATTCCCCATTGTGTTGGGCAGAAGTTGGGGACACTGAGTTATTGGGACCAGATTTGGTTAGAGAAACCAACAAGAAGATTTCCTTGGTCAAGGAAAGGATGAAAACCGCTCAGAGCCGGTATAAGAGCTATGCCGATCGACGCCGGAAAGATTTGGAATTTAGTGTTGGAGATCACGTACTCCTTAAGGTTTCACCGACCCGAGGAATGGTACATTTTGGTCTCAAGAGAGGGAAACTAGCTCCGAGATTCATCGGACCGTTCAAAATTTTGGAGCGTGTCGGGAAAGTGGCTTATCGACTGGCATTACCACAAAGATGTCTGGAGTCCACAATGTATTTTATGTGAGTATGCTAAGAAAGTACATATGAGATCCCTCACATGTGGTTAGTTATGACGATATTGAGACGAGTTATAACGTTTCTAACAAGGAGAGGCCTGTGAAGATTTTAAATCAGAGTATTAAAAAGCTGAGGAATAAGGATATTCCATTAGTGAAGGTTCAGTGGAATCACCATGACGAGAACGAAGCCTCGTGGGAAGTTGAAGCTGATATGAGGAAGAAGTACCCGGAGTTGTTTCAGGACTAGTTGGTCTTGATTTCGAGGACGAAATCCTGTTTAAGGGAGGAAGGGTGTAATAACCTGCATTTTCATTTATTGGCATTGTCATATTTAATATTCATTGTCTACTTTTATTTTAATTACAATTCTTGTGTGTAGAATTTATTTCTTGCTTTATTTCATAATTGAAATTCTTCTTGGGACCAAACTGTAATTTTATAAAATTTAGTAATACCTGTGTTGAATTTTAAAACTGTATTTCAAAAACGGTGAACATAATTTCTTTTGACTCAAACAGTATTTTTGTGGTGATCACCTCGCCCCAAAAATACCAGTTTATGTTCAAAACTGTCCGTGCCGTATTAAACTTCCACAGATTTTGGAAGTGATGTAAAGTTAGATTTGACATACACTTTATTTCCATTTATGGCAAACTAATCATTTGTTAAAGCCTTGTTTGGGAATTCTTTTAATTTGTGTGTAATTGTAGTGCCATAAGTTGTGTTCCCAAACACTTATTTAATTCGTAGACAACTTGTATGTGCTATGTTTGGCTATGTGCACTCTGCATGTGTTAAGTTTGTGCCTAAAGCTGGATTTGCCAAACACCTCTACTACTAATTGACCCCTAGGTACCTAAACTTGACTCTTGGCAAAACCTGGAGCTCATGTAAGTATGTTTGTGCTTATACGTATATATATATATATATATATCTGCTGATGTTTATTGTGTAATCAGGAGATTTGTTAAAACAATTGAGTTGATTAAGTGATCTTAATATATATACTTGGTCCCCAAGTTGTAGTATTGGATGTCTATATAACTCACACCCTTGCACACTCACACACACACACACACATCTCTCTATCTGCACATTTAGAAACTGAAGATATTGAGAGAGTTTCAGAGAGAGTTTTACTCATAGAAATTGCAGAAAATTTTAAAGAGAGAAGAACTCTTGCAACCATAGCCAAGGCTTGAGAATTGAGTTCCTTATATTTCTATTCTTTCTCAACAATCTCTACTCTTCTAATCTCAGTGAGTATTCTAAACTTACTTGGAATGTAAATCTCATATTTATTTACTGTTAGTTTAGTCTAATTTGAAGAACACCATTGCTAATTTTCGTATGAAAGCTTAATGGTGATTTTCCAAACTTAAGCATAATCTGCTTTCTTAGATAATAATGAAAGTTTATAGTACATATAGTCTATGGTTGAAGTTTTAGAGCTTAATTTAACCCCATGAGAAAGTATATAAGAAAATTATTTTTGTGATCTTTTAGTTTTTCATAAAATTCGTGAGTTATAGATTGATTCATGTAAAATTAGTTATGGATTCTAAATCCTCATTGAAAAACAAAGAGATTCATATATAATAAGACCTAGTAACTTCCGGAATTGAAAATGGGTCAAAAGACCCCCTGAAATCTGAAACAGAGCAGTTCTAACGAAGAAGATGAAGCCTCTGCTTCACCTCGCGCCACCATCGCACGAGCGAGAGTCGCGCGAGCGGCCCGCGCAAGCGACTCCTCACGCGAGCGAGCTTCGTGTTTTCAGGCAGACAAAAGCTTTATATAGACAAATAAAAAAATAGGCAGGTCGCGCGAGCAAGGGTCGCGCGAGAGACCTTTCGCGCGAGCGACCCGCGCGCGCGAGGTGGCTGATTTCAGGCAGAAAGAAAGGTTTTTATAATAGAATGAAAATTGGGCACATCGTGCGAGCGGCCCGCGCGAGCGACCTTTCGCGCGAGCGGCCCGCGCGCGCGACTTCTGGCAGTTTCTGGTTTTTGTGTGTTTTCGTATAAGGGACTGTTTGGATTAATTTTAAAGCACTGTTAAGGTTCTGTTTGGAATTTTATTTAAAACAGAATACTATTGGTTATGTTGGGAAGATTAAAACAATGTATTATGACTTATCAATCCCCCTGCGTTCGTTATTCCTTTAATTCAGCGATTTACTTTATATTTAAATTCATGACATACATGTGGAGTTAGTGGTACATGCATGTGGGTGTCAGTCAATGTGGAAAAGAGTAATGGTCAGTGTGGAAAGAGTATGAGATTGAGATTGAGATTGAGATTGTGTGGTGGACACTCCCTGGTTATTGTGTACCAAAGTGTGACGTGTTGAGATTGCGGTGAGAGCATCTTTGTAATGCGACGGTGGCAAAACTGGACACTCCCTGACGACCATGGTAGCGTCAAAGTGTGTGACGCCGAACTTGGACATTCCCTGGTACCCATGGAAGTGCTAAAGTGTGGCCTACGGACACTCCCCGATACCCGAGTCTGGATACTGCGTGAGGGTTCCTCCGGTATTTGCATTGCGGTTTAAGTATTCAAAGTGTGAGGCATTGGACACTCCCTGGTACTCTGGACCAAAGTGTGAGGCAAACTGGACATTCCCTGGCACCCTTGTGCTAAAGTGTGGCTATCGGAGTATTTCAAAGATACTGGAATGAGATAGTGGGTTGTTGTGTTTGTCGAGAGAAAAGAGTCGGTAAGATGAGTGTGGTGCATTGTCTCATACATGGATATCTGTTTTAATGAATGAACGACTTTTATATATATTCCCTGTTATTTTTATAATTGAACTCTTTCCATGATTAAACCGTTGATTTTACAAACTTAAAAAGAGAAAATTTGTGAATGGGTATGTTTTACATTTAAAGTTATGTTTTTAATACTCACCAGTTTCTTGAAGCTGACGACGTTGATGCGTCCTGGACAATCGTGTTTAGGCTTTTCAGGTTTTAACCAGGAGGAATCTTATGACTATGCGAATTGAGAACAACTGCTGGAAACAGAATTTACTTTCATATGTTTTAAGTTATAGACTGCTTTGTAATAAGGATGACTGTAATAGACACTAAGTTATTGTTTTAATTTAAGGCGGTCTGTGCCTTAGTTGACCCCGTATCATAAGATGTAATAAGTTAGTAAAACTTTTGTAAGCCTTGATTGCTCTACTCTGATTATTGTCTATTGTTGTTCGACGTTTGGGACGGAATCGATCCTTCAAACTGTCGCGACCTACGGATCCATAAAGGAAATTAAACGCTTTCCTTATTTATGCTACGTCGGAGCGTGACACCCACTCTCAATGACGGCTCGTATCCCCACTCAAGTTTTCAAAATTAGTTTTACACTATACGTATTTTGTTTTATATGCATTGTGTACGCTTCTACTTTTCAAATTTATTTTTTTGTCCATATTTTATAACAAATGCATTTTTGTACCCATCCTAAATTATTAATCTTACTTTGATCCTTTCAAATTTATACTCAAAGAAACATCTTATATACTCAATTAGCCAAATTAGTTTAAGCCCTTGTAGATATCTCTTTGCAGCATACTAAGAACTTTTTGTTTAAGAACTGAAGCTAGTAAAAAAAAAAAACAGGAAATTACGCACATGAAAACAATATTTTTTGGGAAAGAGTTATGGAGATATTCATGTGTCTTTGAATAATTATGTTTTAATTACCAACCCACTATAATGAAACTGTTGGAAAAATTACATTGATATAATTGAAAACAGAAACAGATTCTTATTAGAACTAATGAAAACAGGAAAATTACACTTGGACAGAAACAGAAAAATAAACAGGAAAATTATCAAACCGAGGCCTGTGATCGATTCACAGTTTCCTTAAAACAGATTCGCCACCTCACCGGATGTGCTTGAGGAAATCGTCGGCGTCTGTCTCCCAGGATACAGCGGCTTCTAGCCGTAGTACTTGCACAATATACAATTGCTCCGGCAAACCAACTATATTTTGTGACTCTCTCTCTGAAACTGGGACTGGAAGGAAGAACACTTTGAAGAACAGTATGTGTCTCAACTGTGTTGGATGTTGAAGGTGTGTATAGACTGAAGGAGAGTTGGAATATATTTGTGTATTCATCATTTCAGAAATTCCAAAGGTTGTAACTACAACCTTTTGGAGTTCTGTAACTCTTCCAGAAATCCCAAAGGTTTCTGCAATGTTAAACATGTGCAGAAATTCCAAGGGTCTCTTCATTACAAAATTGTAATACCAAAAACTTGAGGGGTCTAAAAAGAAATATTCTGTGCGGGCCGCACCCGCACCCACGACCCCGCCCTGACCGGGTGGCGGCGGCTGCGGCGCGCGTGTGTGGAGTAAACCCAAAGGGCCTTAGGTCCTCCCCCTCCACAAAACTGGGTACCCCTTGGGGCCCAAACCCAAAACATGAAGTAGCCTTATAAATACACTAAAGGCTACTTCTAGTTTTCCTATGTGGGACAAGGCAAATTGTGAACCTCTTTCATTTCAACAACTCCTTGTATGGGGCAACATTTAATCATTAATTTCTCATTCACCCATCAATAGTTTTGGACATGTGAATATCCAAACTTCATCTCCTCATGGAAGAGAACACAAATCCACAAGGACCCCACTTAAACTCTAAGTGGGTCCCACTTTTATTAGCCCTTAAACATGGCCAAAACAGATATTATCCAACAGAAACCCACTGACCAACCACACAATTTTAGAAATCAAATTGTAGTACTTTCACACAAAAAAATCAGGCCAGAGGCGCAGCCCCTGAACCTCCATTTCAGTGTGTGGCACTAGGAACAAATCTGTCACACCCCGATTTTTGGACAACCAAATATTTAATCCAGAGCATGTATCCAGACTAATATTCAATTTCCAAAACACCGAGAGTGACACCCTCACACAGGCTAACAGATAATTTATTTGAAAATAGAATTTAATACTCATTAAATAAGGACATGTGATCCTGTATTAATATAAAAACTCTGTATTATTAAACTTATATTCCCAATCCTCCATTTCATTATAAAAGAAATAATATTCCATTACAAATATAATACTATTTTAATTTACAAAAGGAATACAAAGTTCATTAAATAAAATTTCTTACACAGTTCAGAAAAAAGGAAATAAAGTCTATACATCCGATGGTCAGAGCAACTACAACGTTCCAATGCCTAATGACTCCACAGCCAAGCACAACGGTCACATCATTAAAAGCAATATCCTGCACATGTCATCCAACTACATTTCAAACAGAAATGCACCTGAATGCATAACACACTCGGGTTTATCACATGACTGGTATGAGTTAAACAAAAATAATAAAATCTGAGGGCTCTAACTTGAACCCGTAAACTACAAACCACATTACAACACTATTGGGTCAGGACAGGTAGTTCCACACACATATTTGGACAAAAGAGTAGTTTCCATTTATGTGGTGGCAAGTAGTTTCTTGCCCAAAATCCAAAGTTACTACAAATTGCATACTTACCCATCTACTTATGGTGAGCCAAACCTGTAAAATATTAGTGGGCCCACCATCCTGAAAATTGAATGATCACAAACCAAGCAAACAATTCCGTATACAAACCGTCCACATTCTAACTCAAACGTCGCATTCATTATTCCACGCTTATCAGTCTTATGAAATAATCCATATTCATTACTTATTAGCCTTAAATTTATCTTTGCATTCCCTAGCTTCACAACTTGGCCACCCTCCATGGTACAACCCACACATATATCTCATGTGTGCCCGGATATACTACCAACATCCACTCCGGTGCCAGTTTGGTTGGGGTATCAACCAAACCAGGTATACACAACGGAAGGCCGGTCAATATGCCTAGACGTCTATACAATATAAGCCGAGCATAAGGCTTAGGGCGGCTTGATCACGAAGCCACTGGCAAAAGGGTACACTCAGCAAGTCGAGCTACCAAAAACACATATCACACAACGGGGAGCAGTGAACACTAAGGAATTATGTTGCGATTATCACTTATCGTTTGTATTATCCCAATAATTGTGAATTTCACGTTTATCACATAGTTCCGTCTCATCATAGTCTAATCACATCTCAAACTTTTAGATGCATTCCAATTTCTTACAATAAAGGGTTTTATCAATTAACCCATAACAATCTTCCCTTAATAATTTCCAATTAAATTACAAGATCCCCAATATACTATTCGATGTATCTAATTTACTATTTTTTTTTTTTTATCAAAATGACCACAAAATAAGGTCACTTATTTCAGGTACAATAACCACAACCCAACATTCAATATTAGCTTACAAGAAACACATAATAAAAATTCACTTTCTCATATCGTAAAGTATTTACTTAAAATATTTTTCACTGCTATTGAAATTGTAAATTTCTGCCCAAACGGTGCAGAATCGGGAAAAACTCTATTAGACGAAAGTTGTGCAGAATCGAGTTTCCTACAGGTCTAAGCGAACAGAATTCCATAATTCTAAGCCATGATTTTATAATATTTTTTCAAAGTTTCTGCCACTGTTAAAATAAAAATAAAAGAAATTTTCTATTATTTATTCATTATCAAAATTATTCCCCTCTGTGTATTTATCAAATTAACTATCCACGTGATCTATCCAAATACACCAAGATCACATTCATAAAATCACATGAAGAAAAATAAGTACTTATATCAATCAATAATAACAAATGGGGATCAACACACAATTTAACACCAACCACAAAATTAACAAGAAATAATTGGATTCTCTTGCACATATATATATATATATACACGTGTATATATATACCCAAATATAAATTTTAACTCACCTAGTTGATCAAAAATCGACAACCACGAACGCCCTGCGATTCCACACGTGCCCACGAACCCGAGACCCTTCTCCCTTCTTCTTCTTCTTCCTTCTTCTTCTTCTTCCTCTCTCTCTCTCTCCCTCTCTCTCTCTCTCTCTCTCTCACACACACACACACACACACACACACACACGCGCGTCTGTTCTCTCTTTGGGTGACTAGGGTTAATGACATATGGATATCATACTCTCCTAACTAGGTTTATAAAACTACTAACACTTGACTACACAAGAATCCCGTTTTTCTTCTTGTGGGCTCACAAAAGAGATCTATATGAGCCTAGAATGCAATCCAAACCACTAAAATAGCTAACTTAAATGGTACTCATACCCCGGGTACTTATTTTTCATGTTAAATTCACTAATTAACTTACTTGTGGGCTCCGAAACACTACCCGACACAAAACTCGTCATTCTATAAAAATTGTAACTCAGTCATACAAATAATCTATCATACAATTTAATTAAAGCTCAAAATGTCATGTCATAATAATAATGAAACATTAGAAATTTTAATACAAAAACAATCGGGAAAATATTACTGGTATTACTAACAAATTAAGTATGCTTACTAGCAATTTAATTCATGGGTTCTCCAAACTTAAAATTTTTAAACACGTGTCTTATATAGGCACACTCATATAATATTACTAATTGAAAATAATTATTTACACACTTAGAAATTTTAAGGTTATTACAAAATCCTTGCTCCGCCCCCGGTTAAAGTTAAAGTGCATGTGGTAAAAAGACCCATTTCGTTAATCATAACACTATTCAAATAGCCAAAAATGCCACCATTTTGGCTATATTTAAATGCCAATTGCCTGTTGGAGATACTCTAGGCCACAAGACGTAGTCACCTTACGCGGTCCATTTGTAGCTTCAGCAAGTGGAGTGGGTTGTGAAGCAGCTTCTGTTAGTCCTACTCCTATAGTAAGCCTCATGTCCTGAAATGATTAAAGCTGGGAGTAGTAAAATTGAGACATCTTCAACCTTTGGTATGTAAAGACATCAACCATACAACAGAAAGGGATCAGAAGAAAATCATTTATGAAAAGATTAAGAACTGAATTCTGGGACATATAGCACATATACCATTTTTCGTGTTTGTATTTCTGGAAAAGAATGATCAATGATATGTATGACAGGAGAAGAGGAAATTGACATCAAAGTGTGTGGAAATAAATCCAATAAGTGTGTAAATGGAAGTGACTACACTCATTATAAAAACCATTCATCGAAAGTCTGTACAGCTTTTAGACATCTCAAGAACAACTACTATAATAACATGCTTCAACTTCCTCATAATCTTACTTATTCGTCGTCATCTTCTTCATAATCTTCCTCTTCCTCTTCCTCTTCCTCTTCATCTTTTTCTTCTCCTTCAATGTCCTCCTCATCAACTATGAACCCACCAAGAGTCTCATCATCTTCATCTTCATCTTCTTCTTTTCCGCGACTTGTAGCACCCTTGGTATATTTGTCACGGTCCTTTGATCGAGTAGTATATTTGGGTTTCTTTACTTCTATTACTTTTGTAATTAATTCCTTGTCATCTTCGCTCTCACCTGTCCAATCATCGTCGTCATCTCTGCCGTGAGTTTTCTTCCTCTTGCTCCTCGTACCTTTCTTCCTTTTTTCCTCAATAATCTCATCATCATCATCATCATCGCTTTCCTCTTTAGGTTCCTCTAGGAACCAATTCCAAGTCTTGGGACCACGAATCATTTGTTTTGGGTACCGGTCAAACTCATGCCCTATTACAAGAAACCCAAATTCTGCATTTCCAAAGCGAGAGTAAAGGGATCAAGTTGGCCGTCATGAAACTCAAATGGATTTTAATAGGCAAATATGACCAAGTATATAAAGATCCATCAAAGCAATAAAAAGAGCTATGGGTACTTTGAATTAGAACACTTGTATGATAGTGTGTAGAAGTGCCCAAAGATAAATATTACTCCCCCACCATAAATTAAGGGGCCCTTGTTGGAAATCAAACTACTTGAGGAAGCATTCTGATTGCTGTGAAAATTTTTAACTTTCCCTTGTTGCCTTTCGTTTAAGTTTAAAATTCCTGTGTCACATCAAATGAAAAGAGAGAGAGTTTTGTTACTTTTGTATAATACGAGTAGAAGGTAACTTGGAAAGTGTGTAGTTAAAATACATTGACTTTTTGAAGAGGATCTAAAATGGAACATCCCAAAATGAAATAAATGACTCTTAAACTGGGGCGGATGGAGTAAAAACATCATGAACAGGTATCATGAAGTAGAAGCCAATGTGAGATGAGAGATCAATAAGTATGGAATAAGTTTTCCCAAAATTAGTCATACAAGAGGCTGCATGTTTGAGATATATTATACTTAAGTTAAAAAGTTTAAACAAACTAAAATGGCAGATGGCAGTAACAGTAACAATAACAATAAATAACATTTTTACGGTATGCTTTGTTTGGTTCGCAGGTTTAGTAAAGCAAAATAAAGGGAAAGAAACTAAAAAACCTATTATTTCCTCATACACTCAATTAATAAAGGGAAAGAAACGACAATCCTATTATTTTCTCTTTTTACTCATACTCAATTACTAAAAGAGCCTAAAAAAATAGTTGAAAATCAAGAAGAGAGAAAAAGAAACTGAAATGTTAAATCAAAAGGAAAAAATAATTTCTTTTGCTTTCTTTTCATAAATCCATACGTGAACAAAAAAATTTGCTGAGGAAATGGGAGGCCTGATTAAGACACCAAAAAATTAAATTAGCATACAAACAAAGATCCAAATGACACTATGTACTAGGCAAAAGAGAACCATATCAACCCCTACGCAAGCTTCTTTCAAATAAACCCATAATTATCAAAGTTAGGCAATCCCTAACTTTACAAGTCACATTTGAGTAAAAAATGAGTAAAAGCCTCATGTGATATGAGGTTCTCCAATGTTAGACTCAAATTTCCTTATAGTAGTAATATTATTACTTTCACTCATCTAAGCATAAAATTTGAGTAAAAGCAGCTCTAACCTTTAATACAAACTCATATCAAACTAAAAAAAAAAGGTTTAAAAAAAAGACTCCACAATCCTTACTCAAACCCATATAAAAAATTTAGCATTTGAAAAGTGTTATTTCCAATTTGGGTATAAGTTTGAGCAAATTTCAATTTGGTATAAACTTGGTATAGATATTGGGTAAGGACTGGAGATGCCTATATGTATATATATATATGTGTGTGTTTAAGAGAGAGAGAGAGAGAGTGTGTGTGTGTGTAAAGAGAGACAGTAAGAAAACAGTTTAGAACCAAACCTTTGACAGGATTAATATCTGAAAAATCAATATCTTCAAGCTCCAAATCTTCAACACCTTTCAACCCAGAGCTAGTCTCTAAGCTCTCTGCCAATTCACTCTCATACCCAATCTCTCTCTCCATTTCATTGTCATCTTCATCTTCACCTTCAATTACAACTCTCTTCAAACTGAACCAAACAGGTCTCTTCCCAGAAATACAGAACAAATCACCAACTTCCATTTCACCTTTCTGGGTACTCCTGAAAACCCTAATTTCACCACTTCCGTGACTACAAACCCAAATTGGGTTCTTCCCAATAACTTCAAAATAAACCCTAGATTTTGAATTAGGGCATGTTTGGGTCTCATCTTCGGGAAGTTGAAACGTAACGTGACGACGAGAAACTGTTTGGTCAATCGAATCGAAACCCAAACCTCTACCGAAATCTCTCTTAAACCCTCTTTTCAGTTGGGATTTGGAACCATCTTCCCCCTCGATTTCCATTTGATTGATTTGTTTTTATTTGAATTTGGTATACGAACAAGCAATTGATAATGACCCAAGTCTTTACTGTGAAATCACTATTACCCCTGTTGACTTTGTAGGTTTTTTTTTTTAATTATTAACAAGATTTTATAATTAATTAAGTTTAAGTTACAACTCATTTTTTATTGGACAAATTACACTTTAGTCCATTAAACTATAACATATTTTCAATTGGATTCATAATATATTTTTTTATAATTGGGTCTTTGAACTTCAAAAATTCATTCAAACAAACCAAAATTCTGACACTGTTAGCTTAAACTATTAGAAATTGACACGTACGTTGCGCATAATGCTTACCTGTCACATGTTAGGTTAAGACAAACACAGGAGATTGTGAACAATGCAAAAAATTGCATTCAATCAGATCCGAAATCGCGTTCAATCAAATTCGAAAACACATTCGACTAGATCCAAAATTGCATTCAATTATACCCAAAATCACATAATTTTTTAGCCATTCATAGTCTCCTATGTTTTTCTTAACCTAACATGTAACAGGTAAGCATTACGCTCAACGTACGTGACAAGATCTAATAATTTAAGCTAACAGTGTCACAATTTGGGTTTGATTGAATGAATTTTTGAAGTTCATGGACCCAATTGCAAAAAAAAAAAGTTTATTGATCCAATTGAAAACAGGTGTATAGTTTAATAGACTGAAGTGTAATTTGACATTTTTTATTTTGGTCAATACTCAATGACTAGTAGTGAATCTTACGATCAAATCTCTTTGTTTTAAAAAAAAAAAGTTATGTGAAATTCACATAACTTTTATAATGTATGGATTTTTCCTTAAAATAAAAAAATAGGTTGGACATAATACTAAAAGATTATTTTAGAGGACTTTCCACTAAAATTCACGAGTAATTTGGGTTTAGTCCATTTTCCTATTTTAGATTACTCCTACTTTTTAAATATTAGGTCTGACAGTGAAATTTTTTTAGTAAAAGGTCCCTCGCATATAAAATTGGGTAAATTTTTTTGACAATTTTGTGAAGTTTCATAATTTCACAAAAACTTTCTAGTGAAATTTCACAAAAATGTCAAACTTTTTGTTTAATTCTAACAAAAAATTTGGGTTCAGAAACTTTTCACTAATTTTTTTTTTTAATTTGATATATAAAATAAATTTGATGAATCTCCAACCAAACATCATGCACAACATCTCTAATAATCAACATGATAATTGCTCTGATACCACTTGTTAGATCTGTAATTTATAGAACTGTGGAACCCTAGAATAGTAAAAACACAACCTTAGAATCATATCGTGTTAGATTATTAAAGATACAATATAGTAGAATAAATATCTGAATCCATGGATGACCGATGGATGACTTCCTCAGTCAAATCTCGTTAATTCTGTAATGGGTTCTTTCTCTTGATGGGATGGGGGAGGAAGTAGTATATATTGATTTGACATATTAGAAACCATAACTTATAATGTCCTTATATACTGCTCTGTTAGGATTTCCATTATTCATAACAAGGTTAGTATTTGGTATCCACTCATTAAACTCATACCTAGTAGAAGTCCATGAGATTCTTATAATTAGACCACGTAACATAAGCCCACTTAATTTAATAGCCCTTATAATATAATTGATATTAATATGTCCACTATTATTAGGAAATATAATTTCCCAACACATCTCCCACTTGGGCTACATATGATTCTTGGAACAATTATATTACATATTCCTTAGATGCGCACCTGTATGCTATTTATTTTTAGATTTCACTTTAGTTTCAATCTAGTCCATTTCCTATGTTTATATGAGATTAAGGCGGCTTTCGTCACACGTATCATAACTAGACTTCAATGGTCATCATACCAACACATTCAATTACACAGACCAAGTATGGATGAGTAGCATGAAAATTACATGAAATGTGATCTCAAACATGCCTGTTTCCAACTAGTCCTACTTTAGTCTTTAGTGAAATCAATCCGAAATAATGCAAAACCGCATATAGAAAATAATTGGATTTAGAGATAAACTATAAACCATCAACTTTATTTTGCAGAAAATAAAAAATCACATAAATGTCAAAAATAGAACATCCAAAGTTAATTCCCACTAAACCAAAGTATCGTTAGACAACCTAACACCCATATGAGCAGTGTGCTCGTGAAAGACATTGGGAGGCAATCCCTTGGTCAGCGGATCCGCAATCATGGAGTTTGTCGCTATATGTTCTATCGAAATCTGACCACTCTGAACTATTTCCTTAACAACCAGAAACTTGATGTCAATATGCTTTGACTTTGTAGAGATTCTGTTATTGTTGGAATACAGTACCGCAAATTTATTGTGACAGTATATCTTTAATGGCCTTTTAATGCCATCTACCACACGAAGCCTAGTGACAAAGTTTTGAAATCATATCCAATGATTGGATGCTTCATAACAGGCTATGAACTCCGCAATCATGGTTAAGAAGCTATGAGTGTCTACTTAGCACTATTCCAGGATATAGCTCCTCCAGCCAGCATATAAACATAGCCTGACGTGGATCGCTTTCTGTCTTGGCATCCAGCAAAATCAGAATCAGAATACCCAATGATCTCTAAAAAGTCTGATCTCCAATACGTGAGCATGTAGTCCTCTGTTCTCTGTAAATATCGCATAATCCGTTTGACTGCTTTCCAATGATTCATTCCTGGGTTACTCAAATATCTGCCCAATACTCCCACTATGAATGCAATATATGGACGCGTACATACTTGAGCATACATTAGACTTCCTGGTGGATTTGTTTTTAATAAAAAAAATATACATATTATTTTTTAATTGATTTAGAAAGTTAATACTTTAAATGAGCATTATATATGATAGTTCAAGACACTGTGTTGTAGTCCATCTCTTAACAGCTACTTTGAAATAAATCAGATGGATAATACCATCTTATTACAGTGGTTACACGTTAGAAGCCCAACGGATACAAAATTGTTTAAAGCACTATTTTAATGTTTTAGAGGTTGCAAATCATTTGATCTAAGCGGTTAAATGTCAGAGCATGACATAATCCCTATATATATACATATGTAAATGCAACAGAATATATATGCAACATTAGTTGGTTCACTTCCTTTTTTTTTTCTAGGTGCTAGATATATATAAAAACATTTCATTCTTTGATCTTAGGGATTGTTTTGGGTAGAGAAGCCACTAGTGGGCAAGCTTCTTGCCATATCAAGTTGTGCAGATTTGATGGGCTTACGGCAAGGGTGGCTGGGCTGTTGTATCCTAGAGACGGCGTGCTATTTTCTACTTACACCGGGTATTACCCGTAGAGGGTGTGTATTGTCTCAAGAGAGCGTGATCGTGCCTCATTCCAGTCACCTTATTCTTATTGTTCTTTTCAATGGTGTGATTTGGTGGTGGTTCTATTACGATGGATTCTTTTGAAGGCTATTTTTTGTATTATTCTTCAACAATTTGAGATGATCCCCATTTTGAGAATATCGAGTAAGAGTTTAGATTTTTATTTGCAGTTACTGTTCCCATGACTAAAGTATGTTTTCTAAATTTGCTTCTTTGAGATATTATATTTGATGGAAATAGTGGGGGTATAACATTCCAATGATTTTTTATCCTCGTCGAAAAAAACATACTGGTTGTATAAAAATTGGGTTAGATATAAACTATGTTGGTTTATAGATCCAATATATGCATACAAAGGCGAAGCTAGGAAATTTTTTTGGGGCGGGCTAAGGAAGATATGTGGGCCCTCGATTTTTTTTTTTGTCTATTTATACATATTTGATAATAAGATATAGTGACAAATTGCATTTATTTAAGAACAATATTATCTTTTAGGTTAATATTTATACATTTTGGTGCCTATTTATCAATAATGTATGGTGTCAAATTGAGTTTGGAACACTTAATTGGGGTGGGGTAGATTACATTTGGGCTAAAATATCACATGTACCAAAAAAATTCTCAAATTTTGGAGAGAGTTAGATTACATTTGGGTTAAAATATCACATGTATTAATATTATTTTTCAAATTTAGTTGGGGGGGGGGGGGGGGTGTGGCTAAACTATAATTGGGCTAGAATATCTCATGTACTAACAAAGTTTACCATAAATTTTTTTTTTTTTGGTGGGAGGGAGTGGGGGGAGGGGTTTGCTGTAGCCCTAGTGTAGACACCCCGGTTTTAACCAAACGTCGAATTAAGGGGAATGTTACCTTTAGATTCGATGATGACAATGTTCGACTAATCTAGGACTTACAAAGGTGATTCTAGCTCTTCGAAAGACTCCTGCAATTCAAACAAAAAGAAAGAAAGAAGAAAAAGAGAGAATCGAAGAAAAAGGCACATGACACAGCTTGCGGCAGTCACGGGTTGCCGGTGCGGCACTCTCTGGTTGTCGTACGACAGTCAGTAAGTGCCGCAACGGCACTCAGTAATCGTTGCAAAAATACACCAAATATCACGAAAATCAGAATTCCAGAAAAAACGGCAGTCCGCAGAGTTGTCTGTGGAATTTTTTGAATGCCGTATCGGCATTCACCAAATGCCGCCCGGCAATCAGTGAGTGCCGCTCCGGCACTTATTGAGTGCTGCTTCTATCTCCATTGAGTGTCGCGTTTTTGTGGCTGCTAGCTTTGAAATAGTACATTTTGTACCTTCAAAAGGACATCCGGGATTAGGTTTTTACTAGGAAATTACTGAAATACTCTTTCAAAAATTGCCTATATAAAGGGGATGAATATCCCATTAAAAAAGGGGTTGGAATTTTGGATCTTAATCCTAGAACCTCCACCTTGATTTTGAATTTCTTTCTTTAAATCTTGAATCTTATCTTAATCTTCTTTGTTTTTAAACCTCTTCAAAATTCTCAAACACAATTAGGAAAAAGTTCTAGAGGAATTCAAGAAAGAAGTTGTTTGAATCACCTTTGAAAGACTTCCAAAGACTTGAGAGTTCAGGATAGTTGGAGGTAACCTCTAAGCTAATTAGCCTCTAATTCAAGTTTAATCGCAATATATAGGATTCCTTAGGATCTTTTACACATACACTACTAATGTTGTGATTGAACTTTCATTTCATTGACTTGGATCAAAATGACCTAAGGTTTAAGGTTAGATAAGTCATGAAGTTAACTTAGATATTACTTGCGTTTTGGTTTTCTTTTCTTTTTCTTTTTTTATTATGATCATCTCTTAGGATTCATAAGACTCTCAATGTCCTACTTGAATCCTTAGACTTGAAATCCTTTAATCTTCTTATGAACTCATGATTTGTAAGAGGATTAAGGTTGATATTAGTATATTTGGTCAATGAATCTAAATCTACCTCCATGGCTTAGGTTCATTATTTTGAGATTTCATGAAGTTCCTTCATACTTCATTGAGGTCTATAAGTATGCGTGTCTTTAGTCTCCAATGACCATCAAATGGGAGGAGAGGCAGCTTGGGTTAAGCCAAACTTAAAGGCTTGATAGCTAAAGTTAACAAATAAAGATAAACTTGACAATGGTGCAGTGAGTTCATCAACCACTTTTGATCAAAGATTTTAAGTTAAGTAACGAACCATTAGAATTGAATGAAACCAATTAGAAAGTGTCAATAACACAAAGTTTTACCACTGTGATTTTTGTTTTGGAGAGATTTCATATTTAAAGTGGTTTGGTCATGAGTTTTGTGAATCGACTATAATCTGTCCAGAGTTTCAGAAAAACAACTTCTTGAAATGAGTAAATCAAAACTTTAATTATGCATTCTTGGCTTAAAATAATTTTTCGATGAAGTTTAATGTGTTAATAAGATCTCCTAAAAAGATTAGAGCCTTTTAGTTTGTTACTATTTTAGAAAATCATACAAGAACTCTGGCAGAGAGTTGTAAATTTCTGAGTGATGTCTAGTGTTTGTCTAATTCCCAGAGATTGAACCGTTGATCTTTGATTTTTCTTTTTGATTTAGAAACTAGACTCACAGAGGTTCTTGTGTCCAAAACTCATTAACATCAAACCATGGGAACCATGCTTTTTCAATTTTTGAAGTTTTGGTCTACTCTCTGTAATTTTCATAATTTTGTGATAGATTTGACAAATCTTGTAAATAATGGTTCAAATGATCTTCCCATGGTCTAAGGCTTAAACCATGTTTCAATAACAATTAGTTAAACTTAAATCCAGAGGTCAAATGATCCAAATCAATGAATAGTTCATAGCTCACTCTTGTTCACATTCATGTATTTATATACATTCATCCATATAGATTGATACTTGTAATTAGAACTCATTTTGTATTAGGGTTAAACATAATTGTGAGTTTCTTGTGATCATGTTGAGACTACGTCATCTCTATATGGACATTGCATTGGCTCCTAGTTGAGACTTGTATATCTATAGAAGTGATGCATTTCCAACTGATTAGAAGGAATTCATAGTTATGTCAATTCTTCCATATTTGATAAATTCCAGCTAGAAGTTTAAAGATGTTATCTAGAATTTCATATTATATCTTGTGTATCATGTGGACTAACCTCTGTCTTGTAGCGCTATTGAGGTATGATTTCTTAATCCCTCTCTAGTTCATTGCATTTCTTGATTTTATTTTTTCGACTCTATGCGCGACACCTTGGACTAGGTCTTGTTTTATGTGTATATATATGCGTTAGAGACCTTTTTCTTAGGCTTTAAATTTTGTCTATGCATCGCACGTTCTATGTCCCAGTTGGACCCTGGGTAAGTTTTCTAGTTCCCTATTTGCACATCATCTTGCCTGCTATTTAGAATTATGTGGTTTTGAATGATATTTTATCATTCGCAATCTTACACCCTTTAGACATGCTTTTGTAATGTATATTTATATATATGTATTAGTTGATGGCACATTTAAATTAATAATTCGATAAAAAAGATGTCGAGTAGAGGCTTATTGTGAGATAGGATGAGAAGGGGTGTTTTAGTTCGTCGGGCTCCTTCCCTTCTCATTCCATAATCCCGGGACCCAATTTATCTTTATTTCGCAAAAGATCGGTTTTGCTTTTAAAATGGTTGTTTAATTTTCTTTTTTAAAAATTAAGTGGTGACTCGTATTTGTATTAGAAATTTGAAAAAGATTTTAAAAAAGCTATAGGAAAGAAGAAAAATACGATGTCCACACCTGGGAAACCCTCTCATGGCTTCGCCCTTGTATGCATATTAAAAAAAACAAAGAAGGGAAATTATTTTATTTAAGTATGAAAAATTGTGCTTGGATGATTTCTATTAACAAAGTTTTATATTTTGAGCATGTAGGAGCTTATGTATGATCACTATGCTGTCTACTGTACGTGTTTTACCCAAGGATTTATTGGGCTACATGTTTAGAGCAATGAAGTTCGAATATATGAAATGTATGTCTCCTTGATAAATCATTTTTTTATTAATGTACCGATTGAATTTTGTGCCTAAGGGTTGCTTGGTGCACAGAAAAAATTGTCTTAAGACTGTGCTAAGATCACAATTCTTCGAAGAAACTCAAATATGTCTGGCCTTTTGAGTTAATTTGTCATTAAGACATTGGGCAATTTTTTTTTAAAAGAAAAAGCACATGTTTTTACACCTTAAGTCTCATGCCTAGCGTTGTTGACATTGGATCAATTGCAAGTGTTATATAATCTATGCTAATACATAATTGACAACTGTATTTTCTTGCTCATGCATGTTGATTAAAATCATGTGGCATACATACCTAGAAATATTTATTCTCTATATGTTGAACTGGTTTATGGTGATTCTTGTTTAATTGGTTTTTCAACCATTGCTTTATGTAGCAAAGTGTTTGAAAATATAACACTTATTAGATACGGTTTCTGGGTCTTATGAAATGAAAGATATAGTATTGGAAATGTCTTTCTTATTTTGAGAATAAGTTTTTTTGATACTTGACAGAGGTGTACTTTGAGACATAGATTTGGGAATCCAGAACTTTCAAATTTTTGAGATTATGAGATTTTCCGAAAAAAAGTACTCTTTTACATGCTTTTGAGCAATGGTGATCTTAAAATTGATTTCCATATTTTAACAAAATATTACCTCTAAAATGACCAGCTTACGAAAATATATGAGCTTGTGAATTTTTTTAATAGTGGGGGCTTTATAAAAATATTAAGTTGTTTGGCTTATTTATACTTATTTCCTTGGGCAGTTGATTATATGTTGCCCTGATATAAGTTGATGGATCATTTAAAGACTATTTGTCCTCATTGTTTTGTCTTGGACGAAAATTACTTGGATATTGATATCCAACGGAACAAGTATTATGATAAGAGTATAAACATTAATTTGATAAGTATGTGTTTACCTTAGATATTATTCAAGATGATAAAGTGTGATTGCCTTGAATATTTTTCAAGATGATTATTTTGTGATTGCCATGGACATTCTCCAAGATGAATGATTTGGGTTAGTCTTGGTTTTAATTCAAGATTATTAAAATTGATATCGATCTTTGGATATTTTCCAAAATTGTGTGATACCTTGAATTTGATTCAAGATGACATGAGAAGTGCATAATATGAAATTCACAATTTCTTGGAGTTAACCAAGATGAATTTTGTGATACCTTGGAATTTCCTAGATGATTATTGATTATTTTGAATACCATTACTTGTGTAATGAGATAGTTTAAAAAAAGAAAAAAAGAAAAAAAAAGGTATGAATTATGGTTTACTTAACCAAATGTTTCCACTGTACTCAAAAAGTATAGTGATGAGTTTTGGAATACCCTATGAAGTAATTATTGTATACCATTGGCTATGTGTTTATATTGGGAGGTGGAGTTATTAGTTGAAAGCCAATAATGAAGTGGGTTGGTTCATGATTTTTGATATGAAACTTGAATGTGAGATACAATCAATACCACTTCTTTTGATCCATTGTGTTTGTACCTTAATGATTGGAAGAGTAGAAATAAGTACTACAATGGAGAAAACCAAGTTTATGGAGATAATTAATTTATAAAACTTTAGCTAAAGTAAGGATTTGGTTTGCATCGAGAGGGATAGGCTTAAAGTCCAAAGAAAGATAAATCGCCTATGAGGATACCCTACCTGGGGATCAGAGATCCTGAGAACTAGGTTCAAAGGGAAGAACGAATCATAGAGTAGTTTGATAGACATGCACTAATTGAGCACTAGCTCATTGGCTATCTCTATGATGTAGGTGCATGGATCTCATGACAGATATAAGATTGAGTTGTTTACAACTCTTAATGAGTTCTATAGCCATTATTGGTGGGATGTTAGAGTCACGGGAGCATCCTTGATAGACTCACATATTTGATTGTGGGAATGGGGTCGCTTCCAATAGAATGGGGTTAATTCTCTAGAGCGCTCAAGAAGCCGAGATTTAGCACATGGCCGTTAACATGCTAACTTGGAAGCTTGGAATAGAGTGTTGAAAAAAATGTGTATGATGCAACGTCTTGTTTCCCAAAAGCAGTCATAGCTCAAGACATTGTCACTACTGACTATGGAGCAAGATTTGTTGAACACCAAGTGGGGTTCAAGCCATTGGCACCCCCATTATGCATAATTTTTTATCTTTACCCAATATATGATTATTTTATTTTTATTAAAATAAGTGGGGGAATGTTGGATTTGTTTTTAATAAAAAAATATATATACATATAATTTTTTAATCGATTTAGAGAGTTAATACTTTAAATGAGCATTATATACGACAGTTTAAGACAATGTGTTGTAGTCCATTTCTTAACAACTACTTTGAAATAAATCAGATAGATAATACCATCTTATTACAGTGGTTACATGTTAGAAGCCCAACGGATACAAAATTGTTTAAAGCACTATTTTAATATTTTAGAGATTACAAATCCTATTGATCTAAGCGGTTAAATGTCAGAGTATGACATAATCTCTATGTCGCCCCCGCGTTCTCGGAACAGCCAGCCGTCGGTGCCCGGCTTTCTGAAAGTAGGTGTAATGCGACATAATTTATTGGGAAGGGTGAAAAGAATATGTTAGGGCCCATTTGAAATGTTTCAGAGTCACCACCTAACATTATTCGGGTGTTAGGATCCCTGCAAAGAAAATTAAATTAATCATCTTTGACTTTTGAAAAACAATTTTTTAGAAAAGTAGGCCCTTTAAAAGTGTGACTCTGAAAAGCCATGCAAAACCAGACATTTTGAGATGGGTTCGGGGACTTGGTTATGTCGAGGGAATGTGTTAGGCACCTTTAAACATCCGTGCAAACATGGTTGCCAATTTTAGTGATTTTTATTAAAATGGGGTGTTTCGATTGAAAACAAATTTTAGAAAATGAATAGGACGGATAATGGTGATGGGTACGGCCGCACTATTTGAGAGTTGCTTACGTATCCTGAGACAGGAATCAGGCCAAACGTAGTTCTGACTTTCGTGTGTGCAAGTGTATGCATGATTTTTTTTAAGAAAAATAAAAAGTGGCCACGTTTGACAGTGCACGTGTGATTTGAGAAAGAGTCGATGTAACAAGGAACTTTAACTCGCGTGGTATTGTCTTAGATTTTAACCTTTGGAAAGTGATTGAGATTGAAATGAGATTTTACAAGTGAGTGGAGAATGAAGTATTTTATTTTTTAAACTTTTCTATTTTTTTCAATTTTTTTGTGTTTTTATTCCTATGCCGGGAGTATGGATCGGTGTCCAAAAGAAAGAAAAAAAATATATTTTTTTTGTATTTTTTATTTTATATCGGAAGAAAGGGTCGTTGTCGAAAAGATAGAAAAGAGATTTTTTATTTTTTATTTTTTATTTTGTTTTTTTTTTTATTTTATGCCAGAAGTAAGGGTCAGTGTCCAAATGAAAGAAAAGATATTGTTCAAATTTCTTTTTATCAAGGTTATTGAGAAACCTGATAAGTTAGGAGTATTCGGTAAAAGAAAGAGAAATCTTTTTTTCTTTTTCTCTCAGTTATTGGCAGATTTGAGTTGAATATTCCAAAAAATGGAACGGAAGAGTCTTGGTGCTTCGAATTTTGTGAAATTTTGAGGGAAAGTTTCCAAATGAGTCTATTTTTCACAGGAGAAAACCGTTTTGCAATATCTTTTGTAAATTGGGAGAATTTGAATTTAGAAGCACCCTTACTCAGAATCAGGGACTGCACTGTCGACTAAAGATAAACAAATTTTCATGAAAATTTAATGATTTTTGTAAAAATCTGAAAAAAAAAAAATAAAAATAAATCAATAAATCAATAAAATAAAATAAAAAACAATTATTGAGATAGGTAAGAGGTTAAGGTTAATGAGAAAAATAAAAATAGAGCAAAACAAATTTTGTAAAGTGCCCAAAAGGAGGACGCTATTGAGCAAATCTGTTGTGATTTTTCTGGCAGATTCTAAACTTCATGTGTTTGTGCTTTGAAAGTGGCTCAGACATTTTTTTTAATAAAATCACGAAAAATCTCATACGACTATCATCGAGTTGGTGAAGATCTCCAATTGCAAAGGCGGTTGTTGAGTCTGATTAATCCCCTCTTTCTTTTTATTATTCTAGCTATTAATGTGAATTAAGCAATCTTTCATATTTAGACATGGATTTCTGTATTAGAAAATCACGTATTTCCCAATAGAACATAGGTCCCGTATTAGAAACCGCGTAGTCCCCAATAGAACATGATCCCCGTATTAAAAACCACGTGGGATTTTTGTATTGGAAACCATGTATCTCGAGTTGGACGTAAATTTCTGTATTGAAAACCAAGTAATCCTGAGTAGGACATGGATTTTTTTTATTATTTTATTTATTTATTTATTTATTTTATTATCAAGCAAGAATAAAGATGATATATACAAGAGATGAAGAAAGCTTGAATAAAAAAATCTGAGTTATTAAAGGAACTTGAGAAATTAGCTAGAACCTTGATGGTAAGTGACTGAGATGTTAGGCAATGACTTGAGGCGGTATGATGATAGTTGGGCGAAAACGGATGATGGTAGTGGTGACGCGGTAGTGAAGTAAATTGATGAGATTTGCGGTGATATGATAGCTAGGTTGAAGGTGATGATTGTAGTGATGACCTTGATGGTTGTGGTTAGAAGAGGTGGTATGGTGGTGGAGAAAATGTAAACTCTTTTTATTGTCTTGTGGATTTTTTTGTATTTAATGATGAAGTGAGAGAGGTGGAGAGGAAGATGAAGGAGATATAGAATGGGAGGGAGATATATAGAGAAGGCTCATTTCCCTTTTGCAGATGAGAGGGTGGCTTTTTATAGGCTGGGAGGAGAAGAAAGAAAAAATAAAAAAGAAAAGGGAGTGGGGTAAAGAAGGTCACGGGGGGATATACGAAAGAGGAAAGAATCCAAGGAGAGAAGAAAGAAAGAAAGAAGAAAAAAAAATAAAGAAAGAGAAAAGGAAGGAGAGTGGGGGACAAAAGAAAAAGGAAAAAGAGAAAGCAAACAAAAAAAAAAAAGAGGAAGCACCAGCAAATTAATGTTGGTGCGTAATGTGGTGGGTATAAGAAATTATATGGTGTACAAGGGTGCATGTGATCATGTTGATCTTTGTCCCAATAAACTTTGATTTGTAGTATCTTTTTCATTTGATGTCTGATTGGGATGATTCGAAAAGTGGCAGGCCCGTGTTGACAAGCACTTTATTTCGAACTTTATTTCGAAATGATTGGGTTGGAAAAAAATGAGGTGTCTACAGCTGCCCTCTTCGTCATGTTTTGCGAAGCAAATCGTGACAAGGATAAGGAGACACCCATTTTTGCTTCAAGTTTTTTCTTTTAAAATGAGAAGCATGCACAAGAAACGAATGATCTCAAAGTCTGTTCGAGATGCCCACATATCTTATGTGGAAAAGAATCATATCAAGCGTAGTTTAAGTGAGTGACACCATGATTGGCAAAGAGTGAAATAATGTGCCAGAGTAAACAAGTGAGTGTTGTGCCAAGGTAGGTAGCTGAGAATTGGGAGTATTGCCAGGTTAGGCAGATAGCTTCGTTGGGGATTGAGAGTATTACCAGAATGGGCGAACGACTCCGCTGGGGAATCATGTAAGAATTGAATAGAAGAGGGATGGTGTAGTCGAGAAGTGCGTAACTGCATAATCTCGGACTTTAAACAAAAATGTGGTAAAGTAAGGGTATGGTCGAGCTCGCTATGCTACCTACATATCTCCTGCAAGGAGAATTAGACCGAGTGTAGTTCGTGAATGAGGGTAGCTGAAAGACAGTGTAGTCAAGAAGTGTGTAACCGCGTAATCTCGAACTTTAACCAAGAATGTAGTAAAGTGAGGGTATAGTCGAGCTCGCCGAGCTGCCTACGTATCTCCTGCGAGGAGAATCAGACTAAGTATAGTTCATGATGATGAAGAGGATGCCATGTTAGGACGGTGAAGAGTAGAATGCCACGTGGGGCGTGATTGCTATGAGGATTTGAGAGCAACATGCCACGTGTGGCGTGTTCGCTACGGGATAGAGAGTGGCAAAAATATGATACGCGTGATTGCCGTGAGATGGGGGAGGGTGAGAGAAATACCTGATGCTTGATGCCGATGTAAGTAGGATGTTGTTTGAGGGACTTACACTTGATTTTGCCGGTAGATGATGATATGATTAGGATGCCACTTGACCGACTCATACCCGATGATCAATGAATGTGAACAGGATGTCTCTAACGGACTCGTTTCCTGGTGATTGAGAAACGTGAGCAGGATGTCTCTGACGAACTCATTCCCTGACGATCTAGATATATGAACAGGATGTCTCTGACAGATTCGTTTCCTGGTATATCAAGATATGTGAACAGGATGTCTCTGACGGACTTGTTTCCCGACGATCGAGACATGTGAACAGAATGTCTTTAACGGACTTGTCTCCTGGTAGTGAGATATGTGAATAGGATGTCTTTAACGGACTCGTCTCCTGGTAGTGAGATATGTGAACAGGATGTCTTTAACGGACTCATCTCCTGGTAGTGAGATATGTGTACAGGACATCTTTAACGGACTCGTCTCCTGGTAGTGAGATATGTGAACATGATGTCTTTAACGGACTCGTCTCCTGGTAATGAGATATGTGAACAGGAATTCTCTAACGGACTCGTCTCATGGTAAGTGAGATATGTGAACAGAATGCCTCTTGACGGACTCACTCCTGAGCTTGAAGATGTGAACGGGATGACACTTGACGGACTCACTCTCGATGTTGGATGATATGAATAGGATACCATTTGATGAATTCATACTTGATGCTGAGACTGGATGAGATGAACAGGATGCCACTTGACGGACTCATACCTGATGTTCGATGATATGAACAGGATGCCACTTGACAGACTCACACCTGAGACTGGATGTGTCACACCCCAACCCGCCCCAGACGGATTAGGACACGTGTAACAAAGCCCACACACCAAACCATACACTAATCATGAAGAAAAACATGTTTTAGACTCCATAAAAGAGCTTTCTTGGCACAAATCAGACCCAAGGGCAAAATGGTCATTAATAATGTATAGCAAATTTTATACCAAAATATAGGTCTTTGAGTCTTGGTTCCAATGCAAAAAACGGCGTGTGAATCCGAGTTTGGTAGAAAGAGTTATGCTTGTTTTCGTAAAAGCTGACAGTCTGTTTTCATAGGGGCGGATCGATCCGCGAAAAGGGCGGATCGATCCATCTCACTAATTTTCAAGCAGAATGTCCCCGAAAAAGGGTGGATCGATCTGCGGAAAGTCCGGATCGATCCGGCTTCTGCAGAACATCTCCTTACTGCTTAAAAACATCATTTTTCAAGTCCAAACTTGTTCCAAACTTCCCAAAACTTTGTGAAACCATTAAAACTCATTCTCAAAGCATTTCCAAATATTCCTAAACATTAACACAACATCTTCCAAGCATAGATTGACAATCAAATACACAAATTCTTCTCATGAATCATAATTCTACATCAAAATCCACATTTTAACCCAATGCTTGCATAATTTCTCAACCAAAGAAAACTAAGCTCAATTTACAACCAAAGTTACTTACTATTCCAAGTTTCCTTTCCAATATACATAAGGTGTGACTTGCAAGTGCAATTTATACCAAAAGACCCTTACTACCAAACTTGAATTAACATATAACAAGAACTTTCAAAACACATGTTGTTTACAACACTTAAAGTACAAGGCTTACAACCAAGCCAAAACATCTATATATATGAACATGGAACACATCTCACAACCCCTCTCCCAACCCGTCGTGCGGGTCATTTTCTTTCCTCTTCCCGTGCCGTACCTGCGATGGTTATTCAATAACCACAATAGAAAATATTTTTCATTTAAGCTTTTGCTTAGTGAGGGAACTAATCGTGCTATCGGAATGTTTAATATGTCAATGCAACAATCATGATAAACAACAACAAATTGATCTCCGGAAAGTCAAGTCATTCCAGCCACCACCCCCCGGTCCTTCTCACCCCGGATCTTTCTCACTTTTGGCGCATATAGCGCAACACACACTCTCTTGTGACCCCGAAGGCATCACCGGCATTTCATTGTGGTCGTCACCACGTTCTACTCATTGAGGACTTCCTATCCCTTACATATGGGACCTATAAATGGTGACCAATACTTGACTTCCCTTTGATCCACATAAGCATATAAGCAACTTTACCATATAACATGGCAATTTACATATAATTGACATGCTTCACCTCAAATTCATCAACATATAATCACAAGTATATGAATTAAACACTCCTTGATAACAATTATCACATAAACATATATAAACACCCAATTTTGGGATTAGAACACTCACCTCCTTCAATTTATACGCAATTAAGCTTAGAATTCCCAATTCCTTTCAAGTTTTAGCTCAATTCTTAACCGGTGATAATCCTACATAAGTTTGGTACCAAAAACAACGTCTTATCAAGAACGGTTGCTGTAAAAACGTTGCTGAAAATGAAAACAAATTACGTGCATGTGATCCTTTTACCTCCACGAGTCCAAAAGTGGTCTCGGATCGTGAATCCGGCGTCGGACGGCGAAGGAACAGCGTCAAACGTCGTCGGAGAAACTTCTGTCGTCTTCGTTCTTTCTTCCTCTTTCTCTACGTGTCTCTCTCCCTATATGTTATGTTGGATGTGCATATGAGTCATCTAATGACTCATCCAAGGATATATATACAAGTTTTTGCATTTCTTTCATTTACACCCATAAACTTTTCTACTGGTTTATTATGAAACCCCCAAACTAATTATGTTAATTATCCAACATTTCTAAGTGGATTTAATCTAAGTCCCTCGTGGGTCCCAAATGTGGTTCCACATAAATTATGAGATTGCTATTACACCTAACAATTTTCAATTGTATTCAAATACGCCCTCACATGGGTACCCAAATTGGTCCCCTTCACCTATCATAAGACATAATATAATCTTTAAACATCTAGACAAGTATTCATTTAAGCATATAATTACATCTAAATGCAATTCACATCATTTAGACCTTCATCAGGTCCCACTTTTATACCAGTTTCACTTGACTTGAACTTTCATCTGTGTTCGCATCTGAACACCTTTTCATCTATGGGTTCATAGCCCCACCTTGAACCATCATAAATATTAATTATCACACATTAACATTACATTAACCTTCTTTTCCGGGTACGGGTGTTACAGGATGAGATGAACATGATGCCACTTGACGGACTCATCCTGATGCTGGATGATATGAACAGGATGCTACTTGAGTATTGTTGAGTGAAATGCGACTTGGTGAAGACTTGCCCCGGTTTGAAGTGAGTATCCAAGTCGGACAGTACTTTGTGGATTTTTTTCTCATCTTCTGTATTGACCTCTCTTTTTTTGCTTTTTCGTTGAGTTTCAATTTTTTTTTTGCTCATTGCCCCAGTGTGAGGGGTGATCCTCAAGGGTTTGAATTTGGAAATAAATTTTCATTGTATGGCTCAAGTGGGCTAGTAAGTGGATAATAGTGTATGGATAGCTGAAATGCTTGCCTCTCATCATTTTGACACAAGTATTGTTTGATTTTAGAAATCATATATGTGCAACATTGAAATTAATAGATTATGCAATGGGCAGTGTAATAGGGATCAATGGGCTGCCCCAGTTGGTTGATACTTGATCAATGTGTGACACGCCTTTGGATTTGAGGTATGTTTACCCTTGAGAGCGTGTTGTCCATATGCTATAGTAGTTGTAAAGCAGCATGCACTTGCGATGATGAGCAGTGTCAGATACTATAATGATCGATTATAGACTTGAAGTGTTTTGGCATGTTCTATCATAGACCGCGATTGTATACTAATTGGACATGTGTTGCATCCAAAAGTCTAATGCCCTATCCAAATTGGCTTCAACAAGTTGCAAGACAGTCATATCCAATGAATCATGAGATTTTAAAGCAAGATGATAATTATTGAATGATGAAGAAAGTTTTCTTTTTTGTTTTTCGAATATTTTTTTGAAAGAAATGTATGTACTTATACAAAGCAGAAGATGTATATATTTAGTAATGGAGAAACTGCCCCTATGTGGCATTTTAATGCCTCATAAGGAGTGTCATTATGGGCAGTAAGTGGAGATTGGAAGATAGCATTTAGATCAGGCGGGCTCTGGAGGTGTATTGATAGTCTCTGGGAAATGGTAGCTCAGGTTAGTTAAGCTATGGAGGTATTAGAAGGGTTGAGAGACTAAACAATGGTATGGGGAACTGCAATCATTTGGACTTTGAAAAATGACGGGTAGGAAAAAAAACTGGCACTACTCAGCTGGATTTGTGGGCAATGCCAATATTTATGTATCATCCCATCGTACAGATATTGAAACAACTCATATGATTAGTTGCCCATGTATTTACACAGTTCTTGACATTTTTTTTTGCGATACATATAAGAGCAAAGAGAGAACAACAAGAAAACCCTTACATTTTCATCAACTCATTGTTCATTAGTAAGGTCGCTCCATCCAACAAATAATCCGAATCACGTCTACATGAACTTCTTCATTATCAAGCCATTCCAACCAAAAGTAACCTGCAACCATAATTGCCATACCAAGGATAAAATACACTTCCCAAATTGAAATCATCTCAGTCAAAACCATATTTTATCACTTGAAAGGTGTATAGAGCAAACTTGTTGAGAAGCGAGGAGAGTCAACCACCCCCAAACTTTCCTGATGAGCATAAGCCTAAAACAATATCAACCCCTTGGTCTTGGTCGTAATCGCAAGGCACAATGGTGAAGGACAAAGACTATGAGTATGATAAGGATAAGAGGAAGCGGAGAGAAAGAGGTTAGAACAAAGATAGATATATATATATATATATATATAGAGAGAGAGAGAGAGAGAGAGAGAGAGAGAGAGTGTGGTGGGGGGGGGGGGAAGCCGCGGTCGAGAAGAATGATAAGTAGGAGAAAAAGAAATGAGGGAAAGATAGGGTTTTAGAATATTTATGCTTTCTTTTTCTCTCTCTCCACCGACACTCTGTCTCTCTCTCTCTCTCTCTCTCTCTCTCTCTCTCTCTCTCTCTCTCCCACACACCCCAACCCGCCTCGGGCGGATTAGGACACGTGCAACAATGCCACTAAGGCACGTCCCCAATGGATATAGCATAAAGGACGTTTAAATGCTTAATAAAACTCATTTACATATAACTAACCCTAAGGGTCAAATAGTCTTTTTAAAAGTTATGTTGGTTTTACATCTCAACCCAACATTGAAAATGGCACGTGAATACGAATTTTCTAGACCAAATTATGTTCATTTTTATCTTGAATTGGACTATACTCAAGCACAAGAACATCTGTAAAACATTCTGTCAAGAGTTCACTTGATCCAACTTACAGTAGAATACCTTTTTCTGCTGCTAAAAAAAAACTTGCTGCTAAAACTATGTTTTACCAAATTCAAAACATACCCAAACTCAACCAAACTTCATGGGACCATAAGAAAACACTTCAAACACATTTCTAAGTTTTTCCAAACATTAACACATGATATCTAAGCATGTTACAACCATCAAACTCATAAATTTATCTCCAGGATCGTGAATTTGCTTCCAAAATACACATTTTTCCCAATCACTCATAAACATTCCAACATAAGGGAAGACAACATGGTTTGATTCCCACTTTAAATTAAACTTCATGAAAACTTTCAAACCATTTCAAAACATGTCCAAGTGTGATACAACAATCAAACACCCCAACACATGTTCTGTCACACCCCAACCCGCCCCAGACGGATTAAGACACGTGTAACAAAGCCCACACACCAAACCATACACTAATCATGAAGAAAAACATGTTTTAGACTCCATAAAAGAGCTTTCTTGGCACAAATCAGACCCAAGGGCAAAATGGTCATTAATAAGGTATAGCAAATTTTATACCAAAAGATAGGTCTTTGAGTCCCGGTTCCAACGCAAAAAACGGCGCGCAAATCCGAGTTTGGTAGAAAGAGTTATGCTTGTTTCCGTAAAAGATGACAGTCTGTTTTCATAGGGGCAGATCGATCCGCGAAAAGGGCGGATCGATCCATTTTCTTGATTTGGAGGCAGAATGTCCCCGGAAGTGGGTGGATCGATCCGCGAGAAAGCCGGATCAATCCGACCTTGGCAAAACAGCTCACTGCTGCTAAAAACTTCAGTTTTTAAGCCCCAAAACATTACCAAACATAATCAAACTTTGTGTAAACATCCAAGAACCCTCCAAATTCAATTCTAAGTGTTCCCAATCATCAACACAAGTTAAATCAAGTATGATACAACAATTAAAACACACAACCTCCTCACATGAATCATAATTTGAATCAAAATCCTAATTCTCCCAACATGTACATGAGTATCCAACATAAGGAACCAAATTAAGGTTTACAACTCAAAATTTCCTCTACAAGTTCAAGCTCTTTCCCCACCCTTACACATGACTCATGACATGTAAATACAACTTACTCTTTGGTGCAAAATTAACATTAACACCCAACTTAATATATTACAAGACTTCCAAAACTTCAAGTATTTATACATTGCCAACAAGAAGGTACATTTTAGACATAAACTAAATAGTCATATGAACATATTCACAAGGACACAACTCCCACACCAACTCCGTCACGTGGATCACTTTCTCTCCTCCTCTCAGACGGAACCTGCGATGGTTATTCAATAACCATAACAGAAAATATATTTTCGTTTAAGCTTTCTCTTAGTGAGGGGACTAATCATGCTATTGGAATGCGAAGTATGTAAATGCAACAATCATTATAAGCATCAACAAATTGATCTCCGGAAAGTCAAGCAACTCAAGCCACCACCCCCGGGTCCTTCTCACCCCGGAATTTCTCACTTTTTTGGCGCATATAGCACAACACACACTCTCTTGTGACCCCGAAGGCGTCACCAGCATTTCATTGTGGTCGTCACCACGTCCTACTCATTGAGGACTTCCTATCCCTTACATATGGGACCTATAAATGGTGCTCACTACTTGGCTTCCCTTTGATCCACATAAGCATTTAAGAAACTTAGCATATAAGCATATAAGCATGGCAATTTCATAACTTTGACATACTTTTTACCCAATTTCAACAACACATGTAAACATAAACATGGATTAAGCATTCTAAGCCAACAATTATTACACAAACATATCTAAACACCCAATTTTAGAACTAGAACACTCACCTCTATGATTTACTAGCGAATTAAGCTTAGAAATCCCAACCTCTAGCAAATTTCCAACCCAAATTCTACCGGTGTAATTCCTACATAAGTTTGGTGTCAAGAACATCATCTATTAAGAACGACCGCTGTAAAAACGTTGCCGAAACTGAAAATAAAAGACGTGCATGTGATCCTCTTACCTCCACGAGTCCAAATCCGGTCTCGGTTCGTGAATCCGACGCCGGACGGCGAAGGAACAGCAAGAAATGTCGTCGAGAATTCCGTCATCTTCGTCGAGGCTCTCGGCTCACTCTCTAACTCAAAACCCAGCTGTGTTTACAAGTGAGAGACACTTGTGTACACATGCATATGTGTTAACATATCTTTCCTTTATTTATGTTTACCTCCCCCGACTTTCTTTGAGCTTTGTTATGAAACCCCCCATGTTAATTACGCTAACTACCCATCTTTTCTAAGAGGATTTAATCTAAGTCCCGCGTGGGTCCCAAACGTGATCCCACATAATTCATGAGGTTGCTATTAAACCTACCAATTATTAATTTTATTCAAATACATCCTCACATGGGTACCCAAATTGGTCCCCTTTCCTATCAATAAGATATAATAATATCAATAAGCATTTAAACAAGTAATCATATAAGCACATAATGATATCAAAATGCAAATTATTTTAATTAGACCCTCGTTGGGCCCCACATTTATACCAGTCATGTCCTTTTTACAGAACTTTCATCTGTGCCCGCATTTGAGCACCTTTTCATATGTGGGTTCATAACCCCACCTTTAAACATCTCATGCATTAATTCTCTTTAACTGACACACATTGATATCACATTAATCTTATTTTTCGGGTACGGGTGTTACATGTTCAAAACCCCAACTTTCATTATTCCAACCTAAACATTATATGAACTCTTAAAATCATTTCAAAACATTCCCATGTGTCTCCAAACCTTAACTAATCAGCAAAAGGGTTTTCAAAATCATTTTCAAACTCTTGGTTAGCTACTCACATACCCAAAACTCACAATGCTTCAGCTTGGAGCTCAAACATGCATTAAATCTACATTTTATCCTAACATGGCATAAATACTCAAACAAGAGAGACTAAATTTAAATTTACATCAGGAGTTACTTAACTCTCCAAAACTCCTCCAACACACATGAGTTGTGGCTTGCGCACATCATAAGACACAACCAACACTAAATTAAACTTGACATATTGCAAAGTTTTCCAAAACATAAGTTGTTCAAATGCTTCAAAGACATAGCTACATTAGGAAGTCAAAACACCCAAGTCTATGAACACGTCCACATATTCATAATTCCCAAGCCCATACCCGTCATGCCGGTCATTTCCTCTCCTCTTTATGTTCCGTACCTGCGATGGTTATTCAATAACCACAACAGAAAATATATTTTCGTTTAAGCTTTCGCTTAGTGATAGAATTAATCATGCTATTGGAATGTTCAATATGCAATGCAACAATCATTATAAACGTCAACAAAATGATCTCCGGAAAGTCAAGTAACTCCAGCCACTACCCCCGAGTCCTTCTTACCCCGGATCTTTCTCACTTTTGGGCTTATATAGCGCAACACGCAATCTCTTGTGATCCCGAAGGCGTCACCCGCATTTCATTGTGGTCATCACCACGCCCTACTCTTGAGGGCCTTTTTATCCTTTACATATGGGACCTATAAATGGTGGCCACTACTTGACTTCCCTTTGATCCACATAAGCATTTAAGCAACTTGACATATAAGCATAACAATTTCACATAATTGACATGCTTTTACCCAAATTCATCATAATCATGGCTACACAAACATGAATTAAGCATTCTAAGATAGGAATTATCACATGAACATATCTAAACACCCAATTTTGAAATTAGAACACTCACATCTTCGATTCTTAGCCAATTTGTTCCTAGAATCCAATTCCAAGCTAGAATCTTGCCCAATTCTTGTTCTAGAGTTAATCCTACATGATTTTGATACGTCAATTTCTAACAACCAAGAACGGTCACCAAAAAAATACTATTGAAACTGGAAATAAAAGACGTGCATGTGATCCTCTTACCTCCACGAGTCCAAAAATGGTCTCGGATTGTAAATGCGGCGTCGAACGGCGAAGGAACAGCAAGGAAACGTCGTGTGGAACTCCGTCGCCGACTCGAGAGCTCTTGGTTGTCTCTACTTTCTGTAAATGCAGCTATGTTTTGTGGGCTTGAGACACATATGCTATACATGCATATGTCTTGGCACAATTTTGTACTATTTCCATTTACCTCCCCCAATTTTCTTTAAGCTTTATTATGAAACCCCATGTTAATTATGTTAACCACCCACCTTTTCTAAATGGATTTAATATAAGTCCCGCGTGGGTGCCAAACGTGGTCCCACATAAATTGTAAGGTTGCTATTAAACCTACCAATTATGAATTATATTCAAATACGCCCTAACATGGGTACCCAAACTGGTCCCCTTTAACTATCATAAGATATAACAATATCTTTAAACATTTAAACAAGCTTTCATATAAGCATATAATAGCATCTAAATGCAAATCATATTAACTAGACCCTCATTGGGCCCCACTTCTATACCAGTCCTACCCATCACAGGACTTTCATCTGTGTTTGCATTTGAACACCTTTTTACCCGTAGGTTCATGATCCCACCTTAAACCATCATAAGCATTAATCATTATTAATTATCACTCATTAACAAAACATTACCCTTCTTTTCTAGATACGGGTGTTACATTTCTCCCTCCCTTTTATAAGAAGTTTGTTCCCAAACTTTCCCCATCTTGTAGTATCAATGAATATATGTATTTCATTCTCAAACTTCATATAGTTTACAAGCATTGTCCTGATTCAAATCTGACAATTAACTTTGTAACATGAAGGCTTGAAGCACATTAAACCCCTTTGGTTACTTCTAATTGCAACCTCAATCAATTAGTCACAGGTTATTAGTTCACATTCCTTTCAATCCTTCAACTCATATTACCTACCAAAGATAAAATTTTTATGAACATTTCTTTCCCTACGATAGATACTCTCCCTTAATTTTTCCTGAAAATAGAACGCAATTACTTGTAGTACATTTTTCCTGCTAATCATTAGCTTACAGTGAATCGTTCTACTATAACTCAGTTTCATTTCCATTGCTTCTTGCAAAATGTCAAAATTTCAATACACTCACACACGTTGTTCCGGAAATGGTAACTATCAATGCCTACACAATCTCACTGTTTCCTTTCACATATATTTCAAGTAACCCTCGTAAATCCGCAGCTTTAACTACTAACCATTAATTGACCTGATCAACATTGTTCACTATTATTTATATATCAACATCTAAACCACACCAACTTGACAATCCCACTATGAAATTCATCACGACACATGCCATTTTCCATTGATCATCAATACCATTTGCAATAACCCCGCGAACCCTCGGTATATTCGTCTTATTTTCTCATTATACCACATGTCATATAAAGTGCTTTACAATTACATCTAAGACAATCGTGACAATGTCGCAGCTTGTTAATTAATAGTATTCGAATTCCAAATCAATCTTCAAAGAAGATTGATACCCCTTGTAACTGATTACCAGGTCATCATATATAATAAAATGCAATCAATACCATTCTATTCAGAATGGAATGGTATTGATTGCAATCATTAACAACTTATTCTCCACAATCTCATTTACGACTTCAATATTTCTTTTGAATCTCCTTTCTTGAGCTATCTTCATTCGGAATATATATGTATATATTTAACTTCTAGATTCAACACATCTTACCCATAACACAGAATTTAATCATTCTTCTTCAACAACTTGTTATATCCCCTTTATGGAGTAAACAAACAACACGGATTCTTAAGCCAAATTCTTATACTCTGACACAATATTATCAATTGATTTCAACCTACGACCATCTCTTCCTTTCACAATTTCCAGAGTAATTTCAGCTTCTAGCAATTCTAAATCTCTACCAACTCACTTCAAACAATCCATTCACACACTATATTTCCCTCATCAATCACTAACTGGTTGCTTCAACAACCACTTGACTTTTCTTGTCCTGTGTTAGGTTTTCATATCGTTGCTTACCATGAATTCCAACTGTTTCTATTACCACGTACTCGATTTCCATTACATAAGTCATATTTCAAATCCCAGCAACTTATATAAATTTCATGTTTATAGAAATATCATTACATATTTCAAACCTCGTATAACGTAATATACTTATACAATTTCAATCTTCCATGGAGCATAAATAATTGTTACATCACCATATAGTCCAATCTCTGGCATGGTATTTTGTTATAACTAGCAAATTTCTCAATGCTAATCAATCTAGTTAAGGTTATTGCCCTCACAAATCAATTCTTTAACTCCTACAACATTCATATGTACCCCGAATCAATAACCAACCTGTTTTGCGATTATAAATATTATCAACCTCTAGTCTTCTATCATTTCATTTATTTTTCCACAAACTGTTAACCATTACAAGCATCGAAAATCTCGTTATCACACTTTATCGGAATATAACTTAGTCTTTAGCATAAGCTTTCACCTTTCACAAAATTGCCCCCGGTGTCATTAGAATAGCTGATATGTGATTCCATCACAAGTTCATTTCAATACATCCCAAATATTCAGTTTATGGCATCGATAGTCATGAAGGATACTCCGGTTACTTTAAATGTCATTACAATCATCATCTGCTCTAATCTCCTTCCAAAATCCTCATAATATCCCCTACCTTAATCTTTCATTAACCATTCTCAAATTTTGGTCAAAAATACCGATACATCTAAGATCAGTCAACAATTTTATTCATTCACTTTTTAACATCCGTTCTCAACTGTAGCTTCATTTAATCCTGATTTTTAATACACAATCTAGTTGTTTCGTTTGTCTTTCACAGTAATGTCTATAACCTCTTTCAATATACTACCCAAAGAGTTAATTATAGTTCTAACCTTTGGTAGTCCAATTACCCTCTACTAAGTAAGTTGTTCAATTAGTCTTCTCATAATGCATTCAAGATTTCACTCATCGTCAAAATAGCACATATGCAAATGCAAAACTCCCACTGTCAAAATATTCTCAACTCAATTTAATGTATACTCTTACTCTGATAAGTACAAACTTCTGACTTTTCCTCCTCACTATACGGTAACTTAAATGATGACACACCATAAAATAATCAAATTACGTTAATTTCACAGAAAATAGACTTATTCAATTCAGCTTTTATCTAATGCCTATTATACTATAGTTACCTGATTGACAATCATATCATACCCAGTGCTTCCTCAAATGTTGAGTAGCTATCAACACCGTTCTATGATTAACAATATTATATATATTACCCTTATACTACATTTTCTTGATACGCATAGTTCATTTGTAGAAACTTCTATTCCCTCAGTTAGCCGACAAACTCTAATGGTTTCACAATATCGAATACCAACAACATATTGAATATCTTGAAAGTAAAACTCCATTTGGCTCAGTACCCAATCACTACACAGTCAACTCTACAATTCTTGATTTGTAACCCATTCATACCCAGCTATACATTTACAGAACAACGCTATAATCAATCCTAATAGTCTTGTTTTACCTTCACATCTTTTACCCCTGATATACCAGAACCAATCACGGATAACCTCGATTAAGATATTACTAACTAAGCCAACTTTCCAAGATCCCCAACAATACGCTTGATCATTCAATAGTCATTACGATGCAATCAATACATGGTTCTTTCAGAATCAGAAATACTTACATTGGTTATAAACAAATAAATAAGTAACCCTACATATTACCTGTTGTCTGTGGTGACGTAAACATAGTTAAGAACTCCTATCTTCTTATTGTTCTCCCTCATTGGCGGTTGAACAGATCCCAAGGTAGTCTTAGGTGTCGGAAAGCTTGGACCTTCTTATTGTTTATTAGGACAGTCTTGCTCTCGATGACCTTGTTGTCTACATCCAAAACAATTTTCCCTAAACCCTGTACCCCTATGCGGACAATTCTTCGTACGGTGCCCAAGTTGCCTACAAGCATAGCAAATTAGGTAGCATACTCCCCAATGTCGCTTTTTACACATTATACAATGTGTCTTCTTTACCTTCGGAACACCACTTACCGAGGAACTCCTTACATTTGCCCTTTTAATCCTACCTTGAATTTTTCCTTATCCCTTACGTTCTTGTTGTGGTCGGAACTCCTTTGGAAGCACTTCTGTGATTGACGGTTCTATTCTTACCTCTAGATTTGGAGTTCCTTGTGGCCCTTCCACGGTTCTTATTATTATCTCCACAACACTTTTCACATGTTTCTCTCTTGATGATGAGGTATGCCCTTTTTCCCGAATCTATTACCTCTAGACAATTAAGCATGACATCCAGATAGTAATTCACGTACACGTTACTATTAATATCGTGTGATGCATGCTAAACAACATTTAAGCATGCTAAATAAATGTGTATGCATGATTTTCATAGCTGCGCATCCTTTTATGCTTTTTATATGTCGTATTCGCCACTCGTCCCCAAAGCTCTAGCCTATTGCTCTGATACCAAAAATTATCACACCTCAACCCGCCTCGGGCAGATTAGGACATGTGTAACAATGCCACCAAGGCACGTCCTCAATGGATATAGCATAAAGCAAGCTTAAACGCTTAATAAAACTCATTTACATGTAACTAACCCCAAAATAGTCTTTTTAAACGTTTTGCCAGGTTTCCATCTCAAAAGGTAGATTTTTAAATAAGGAACCCAACATTGAAAATGACACGTGAATACGAATTTCTTAGACCAAGTTATGTTCATTTTTATCTTGAATTTGACTATACTCAAACACAAGAACATTATGCCAAGAGTTGGATTGATCCAACTCCCTGCATAACATTTTGCCAAGAGTTCGCTTGATCCAACTTACAGCAGAATACTTTTTGTTGCTGCTAAAACAAAACTTGCTGCTAAAACTATGTTTTTCCAATTCAAAACATACCCAAACTCAACCAAACTTCATGGAACCTTAAGAAAACACCTCAAACACATTTCTAAGTTTTTCCAAACATTAACACATGATATCTAAGCATGTTACAACCATCAAACTCATAATTTTATCTCTAGGATCGTGAATTTGCTTCCAAAATACACATTTTTCCCAATCACTCATAAACATTTCAACATAAGGGAAGACAATATGGTTTGATTCTAACTTCAAATTAAACTTCACAAAAACTTTCAAAACCATTTCAAAACATGTCCAAGTGTCACAGCCCGGTCCCACAATAATAGAACCGGAGCCCGTGGTACACCACCGAAGCTAAACCAATTCATTAACGTTCCCAAAAAATAGTTTTAAGAACACACGCAGCAGAAAGAAAACAAAATATTTGAAAACTAGCAGTCCAGTTGACTGCACCTCATGCCCAGTCGACTGATACTGGTCCAGCAGAAACTTGAGTTTTTAAACATAATCTAGTCGACTGTTTTCTATGCCCAGTCGACTGGGGCTTCAAATATTCAGTCGACTGGTACGGTCCGGTCGACTAAAGTCCAGCCTAGAAAAGAATGTCTAATTTGAAAATACGACCCAGTCGACTGTGTCGGGGACCCAGTCGACTAGCTTTTGATAAAATGATTCAGTGAGTTGCTGAAAAAGAGGCTCCAGTCGACTGTTTCCACAACCAGTCGAGTGGTTTATGGCAGCAGCACATTGTGCAGAAATTTTCCAAGTTAAAAGCTTTCTGAATGCGTTCAGGGATTAAACACACACACCAAACTCACCCCAAAGTGATCCTAACTGCACTATAATAATACTAAAACATAATTACCAGAGATTATCATCTATTACAACATCATTAATCCGTGCTAAGATATTAAGTTCAATATAGTTAAAAGTCACAAAGATTCTTATTACAATAAGTCTATTACAAAACGACGAGATCAACATATTGAGTTGCCTTCTAAGTGAACTCCCCAAACCCACATGCTCACTTCTGCGATTCCTCGTCGACATTAATACTTGCAATGATTATTTGAATAACCACACATACTTCGATTTGTTTAAGCTAACGCTTAGTGAATAAAACAACAAATTCACATGAATGATAAACATGCTCGCATTCACATCTCTACATTTGATACTAGTCTCCGGAGATCCCACGTGTACGTTCCATACTTCCTAATCCGCGACTCCTTGCCAATAAGTCCACGCGAAAAGGTAAGACCAACGTTTCTTCTCTTCAAATGTGCGACTTTATGCTTATAACGTCTCCACAACGATGGCTTGATACACGTACTCCTTTGACCCAAATAACAACTAAACACACTCAAATCATATGTCACCGCTCTTTCGACATAATCAAAACATTTCACATGCTATTGGGCTTATTATCAATATAATTGCCCAATATGAACTACACAATATATATCTATAAACTAACACATACTTTTCATACAAAACATGAATACATTACAAGAAATCATTCCAAACACATAGTTGAATCACTCACCTCCGAATAACGCTCCTATAATTCAATCCAAAGAAAGCCCAAGCACAAAGAACGTGCAGAAGTCCTTCTAGTACAATTCCTATGGATCAAAAGTCCAAATATCAACTTTAATGAAAAATTCTACACAATAACTTTTCAGAAAACTTAACCAAACAAGTCCTAGTGGGTATCAAAATGAAGCTTTTGCCTCGAGGAGTTCGAATATGAAAACTGGGAGAAAACAGACGGACGAAAGGTCGTCGTTTGGCGTCGAAAAGCTCTAAGCAACTAAATCTCCCTTTTTGGCCTCCTCTTGAATTTTAGGTTAGAAGTTATAAAATTATGAAAGTCATCTCTATCTATATATAGGCAACACTTTAAAAAATTGTGTTTACCTCCCCACGAGTTTTCAAAACTCCTAATCAATCTCTAAAACTTTCTACACAGCTAATTTATAGCTTTATAAGTGAAACCTCAAAATTATAAAAGTTTTCGACTAAGTCCCGTTTGGTTGTAAAATGCAAGTTTCTACATGACTTTTACGAAATTGCTAATTAGCCTACCAAATTAATAGCGTGTTAATTCGTCCTCACCAGGATTCTAAAATTAACAACAGAAATATACTCTAAACCAGAAACTAATACAGATAGTAAAATACAAAGGTAAATATTTATTTTCAGATAAACATTTAAGGTATTCCATAATAAACATCTCATACTCGGAGAGACTTCGCAACATCCAAACTTTCATTCACACCGTCTCAGAGGGTTCTCTAACACAAATACCCAAATTGACTTGTGAGTCAAAACTCACTCAAGTATGTGCCAAAATGCATAACACACCATATTATCCCGCATGACAATGTAATAAAATACAATAACACAAATACGGGTGTTGTACCAAGTGTGATACAACAATCAAACACCCCAACGCATGTTCAAACCCCCAACTTTCATTATTTCAACCCAAACATTATATGAACTCTTAAAATCATTTCAAAACATTCCCATGTGTCTCCAAACCCTAACTAATTAGCAAAAGGGTTTTCAAAATCATTTTCAAACACTTGGTTAGCTACTCACATACCCAAAACTCATAATGCTCCAGTTAGGAGCTCAAACATGCATTAAATCTACATTTTATCCCAACATGGCATAAATACTCAAACAAGAGAGACTAAATTTAAATTTACATCAAGAGTTATTTAACTCCCCAAAACTCCTCCAACACACACGACTTGTGGCTTGCAAGTGCAACTCACATCATAAGACACAACCAACACTAAATTAAACTTGACATATTACAAAGTTTTCCAAAACATAAGTTGTTCAAATACTTCAAAGACATAACTACATTAGGAAGTCAAAACACCCAAGTCTATGAACACGTCCACATATTCATAATTCCCATGCCCATATCCATTGTGCCGGTCATTTCCTCTCTTCTTTCCGTTCTGTACCTGCGGTAGTTATTCAATAACCACAACAGAAAATATATTTTCGTTTAAGCTTTCGCTTAGTGAGAGAACTAATCATGCTATTGGAATGTTCAATATGCAAATGCAACAATCATTATAAACATCAACAAAATGATCTTCGGAAAGTCAAGTAACTCCAGCCACCACCCCCGGGTCCTTCTCACCTCGGATCTTTCTCACTTTTGGGCGTATATAGCGCAACACACACTCTCTTGTAACTCTGAAGTGTCACTGGCATTTTATTGTGGTCATCACTACTATAACACCCGTATTTGTGTTATTGCTTTTGCATTACATTGTCATGCATGATAATGTGATGTGGCGTGTCTTATGACACATATTTAGGTGAGTTTTGACTCACGAGTTAATTTGGGTGTCTGTATTAGAGAACCCTTTGAAACTGTGGTGATTGAGGATTTGTTGTTGTGACGTCTCTCTAAATGTGAGACGGTCACTGTGGAATACTTTAAATGTTTATCTGAAAATAAATATTTACCTGTGTATTTCAATATCTGTATTATTTTCTATTTTAGAATTTATACATGTTGTTAGTTTTAGTATCCTGGTGAGAACGAATTAACACGCTATTAATTTGGTAGGCTAATTAGCAACTTCGGAAACATCATGTAGAAATTCACGTTTTAGCAACCAAACGAAACCTAGTCGAAAACTTTTATAATTTTAAGGTTTCACTTGTAAAGCTATGAATTAGCTATATAGAAAGTTTCAGAGACTGATTAGGAGTTTTGAAAACTCGTGGGGAGGTAAACGTAATTCCTGAGAGTTTTGCCTATATATAGATAGAGATGGTTGAGATATTTTTATAAGTTCTTAAACTAAATTCCAAAAAGGGGGCCATAGGGAAATTTTGGAGCTTAGAGCTTTGCGACGCCCAACGACGACCTTCCGTCAGTTTGTTTTCTCCCATATTTCATATTCGAGCTCCTCGAGGTAAGAGCTTCATTTTGATATATGTTAGGGCTTGTTTGGCCAAATTTTCAGAAAAGTTATTTTCAATAATTTTTCATAAAAGTTGATAAATGGAATTTTGATCCATAGGAATTATACTAGACGGACTTCTGCACGTTCTTTGTACACGGGTTTTCTTTGGATCGAAGTTTAAGAGCGTAAATCGGAGGTGAGTGATCCAACTATGTTTTTGGAATGATTTCTTGGCGTGTATTCATGTTATGTTTGAATAGCATGTATTAATTCATAGATATATACTATGTAGTTCATGTTGGGCAATTGTATTGATAAGTAGGCCCAATAGCACGATGAAATGTTTAATTTCCGCGAGCATGGTGATATGTATTTGAGCATGTTAAGTTGCTTATGTGGGTCAGAAGGAGCATGTGGTCACTGTGCCATTTTGTGGAGCCGATATAGGCATTAAGGTCGCACGATTGAAGAGAAGAATCGTGGGTCTTACCCTTTCACGTGGACTTATTGGCGAGGAGTCGCGGATTGGGAGTATGGACGGGCACGTAAGTCTCCCGCGACTAGTATGAAATGTAGAGATGTGAATGTGGACATGTTTATCATTCATGTGCATATGTTGTTTTATTCACTAAGTGTTAGCATAAACAAATCGAATATCTGTGGTTATTCAAATAACCATTTCATGTGTTAATGTTGGCGAGGAATCAGATAAGTGAGCACGTGGGTTGGGAGTTCGCTTAGAAGGCAACCAGAATGTCGATCTTGTAGTTTTGAGGCATTGGACATGTTGTAATAAAGATTTGAATGTTTTAACTTATGTTTAACTTAGTATGTTAGAACGGATCTAAAATGTTGTAGTAGACTATTACATGTTGTAATCATGCTTTGGTAATGTTTTAATCTAGTTGGGAATACTTTAGAACGAATTTGGTGTGAGCATTTTAACCCCGTTTGAATTCAAAAGCTTTTAAACTTGGAAAATGCTGCAGAATGTGCTGCTGCCAGGGGGATCAGTCGACTGGTTGAAAAGCAGTCGACTGGAGCCTCTGTTTTCAGCAACTCACTGCACCTTTTATTTGAGGATCAGTCGACTGGGTCCTCGACACAGTCGACTGAATCATGTTTTCTTTTCAGATATTTTTGTACCAGGCTGGACTTCAGTCGACCGGACCGTATCAGTCGACTGAATATTTGGCACTCCAGTCGACTGGGCTTAGAAAACAGTCGACTGGATGGGATCTAAAAACCAAACTTTCTGCTGGATCAGGATCAGTCGACTGGATCCCTGTTTTAACAAAACTGATTTGTTTTGACTTGTGTTTTCCGCTGCGTATGTTCTTTAAACTAATTTTTGGGAACATTAATGAATTGGGTTAGCCTCGGTGGCGTGCCACCGGCTTCGGTTCCGCTATTGTGGGATCGGGCTGTGACAACTACGCCCCACTCTTGAGGGCTTTTTAATCCCTTACATATGAGACCTATAAATGGTGGCCACTACTTGACTTCCCTTTGATCCACATAAGCATTTAAGCAACTTGACATATAAGCATAACAATTTCACATAATTGACATGCTTTTACCCAATTTCATCATAATCATGGCTACACAAACATGAATTAAGCATTCTACGATAGCAATTATCACATGAATATATCTAAATACCCAATTTTGGAATTAGAACACTCACATCTTCGATTCTTAGCCAATTTGCTCATAGAATCCAATTCCAAGCTAGAATCTTGCCCAATTCTTGTTCTCGAGTTATCCTACATGATTTTGATACGTCAATTTCTAACAATCAAGAACGGTCGCCGAAAAAATGTTATCGAAATTGAAAATAAAAGACGTGCATGTGATCCTCTTACCTCTATGAGTCCAAAAATGGTCTCGGATTGTAAATATGGCGTCAAATGGCGAAGGAACGACAAGGAAACGTCGCGTGGAACTCCGTCGCCGACTGGAAAGCTCTCGGTTCTCTCTAATTTCTATAAATGCAGCTATGTTTTATGGGTTTGAGAGACATATGCTATACATGCATATGTGTTGGCACAATTTTGCACTATTTCCATTTACCTCCCCTAATTTTTGTCAAGCTTTATTATGAAACCCCATGTTAATTATGTCAACTACCCACCTTTTTTAAATGGATTTAATCTAAGTCCCGCATGGGTCCCAAACGTGGTCCTACATAAATTATGAGGTTACTATTAAACCTACCAATTATGAATTGTATTCAATTACGCCCTCACATGGGTACCCAAACTGGTCCCCTTTAACTATCATAAGACATAACAATATTTCTAAACATTTAAACAAGCATTCATATAAGCATATAATAGCATCTAAATGCAAATCATATTAACTAGACCCTCATTGGGCCCCACTTTTATACCTGTCCTACCCATCACAGGACTTTTATCTGTGTTCGCATTTGAACACCTTTTTACCCGTGGGTTCATAACCCCACCTTAAACCATCATAAGCATTAATCTCGATCTTTATGTGCACAGTTTATGTGTACAAATCATTACTCATTCTTAATTAAACATAACCTTGGTAATAAAAAACAAATAAAAGTAAAATTTGGACACAACTTTATACTACTTCAAACATTTCCAAATAAAACCAATATAGCGATTGCATCTGAATAGGAGGATTTTTTTGGTCAGAAGTATGTGCAATTTTATTACAAAAAATTGTGAGTTAATTACCAAAATTTGCAATTGGCCAAATGTACCTTGGACAGCTTTTAGTCAAAAGTATTTTTTTCCACGACTGAATTGCAAAAACATAAGTTGTGCCAAACTAGCCCTAACATAACTGCAACTGCAATCACAAGTTTATCAAACACTCAATTGTGATTCAAAATCACGTCTGAAGCCACCATAACCGGAGCCAAACAAGCTCTAAGAGCATCCACAATGGTTTTAAGATGTAGGATAACTTAGGTCAACTTAAGGATTTATGGCGCACAACAGTGTAGTGTATATAATAATTGAGTATAAGGAAACTTAAGTTTGTCGTACGTCAAAGTTTGGCTATGTAGATACCCCGATTTTGACCAACCGTCGTATCTAGGGGTTAATTATCTCCGAAACCGATGACGATAACGTTCGACGGAAATTCAAAAGTCTTCAAGGTGATTTAAGCTCTTTGGAAGGCTCTTCAGTCTCGATAAAATTTTCAGAGAAAGGAATGACCAGGTGTCAAGGAAATTCGGGTGTAAAATATGTATAAGGGAAATAAAAAAACCAGTTTAAAAATTTTGGTTTAAAATATTTCAAGAAAACTCTTTGAAAAGAAAATGAAAAAGAAAAGTAATGAAAATTTGAAATAAAAGAAAAAAAAAATATATATATATATATATATAATGATCTATATATATACAGAAGATGAGGCGGCACGCGGCGAAGCTGGCAGCACTCGTTGAGTGCCGCGGATAACTCAGTGAGTGTCGCCCGCTGTAACAGACTATTTTTTTTAATACATATTGAACAAACAAAGATGCCATTGCACATGAGTTTTTACCCCGAATTTACTGAATTAACCTTTGAAGATTGGTCTATATAAGGAGATATATATATATATATATATCTCCGTTAAAAAAAAACTTTGAGACAATTTTGAGATTGAAATTCAGAGAAATAGAAAGAATTGAGAAAGAAGATTTGAAGGAAGCCATTAGAGGAGCTTGAAGAACGTGAAGGAGAGCTTGAAGGCTTTGAAGATCTCATCAAAACAAGAGAAAATCTGAGGATATTTGGAGGTAATATTTTAATCCTAGTTTATTTTTAGTATAAATTCAATCACAATTCATAGAATTCTAGGATCTTTTACACAATTTTCAAAAAGTTTCTTCCCACCTCATTTCATCACACACCACTTGAATTGTGATTGAATGTTGATTTGGATCTAGTTGATCATGAGTTGAGTTTTGAAATAAGTTTTTTTAAAAGAAAATTTGCTTTGGATCATCATCAATTGATTTAGATTTTGATTCTCTTTGTTTATGTTCTTCTTTTGAGATTCATGAGATCTTCAATATCTTACTTGAACTCTCTAATTTGGATCCTTTAATTTTCTTTAAATTTATTATTTACATGGAAATTAAAGTTGGTCTTAGTTATATTTGTAACACAATTGGTGAATCCAAGTCCATGTTCACGATTTGGGTCCTTCAATTTGAAGTTTCATAGAATTCTCTCCATATTCCATTGAGATTCATGTAGATTAGGTATATTTAGTCTCCAAGGACCAATTATTTTGAGGAGAGGTAATCAAGTCTTAATTCCTCAAGGATCATCAACTTGAGAGAGCAATTGGGCTTAAGAAGAGTCAATCTTCATGGCTTGATGATTTGGATTCAACAAAGAAATGACAATTCAACAATTGTGCAGTGATTCCAACGACGATCTGTGATCAAAGATTTTTAGTTAAATCATGATCCATCGAAATTGGATGAGACTAATTGGAATATGTTCTTAATTCATAGATATATCACTGTAATTTTTGTTTTGATGAGATTATATGGTTAACATGGCTTGGTCATAGGTTTTGCAACCCAGTTACTCTCGGTCCAAAATTTCAAAACGGTAACTTCTTTTTAAAATGAATGGATCAGAGCCTTAAACAAGCATTTTGGGCTTCAAATAAATTTTTCCATGAAGTTAAATGTGTTAATAAGTTTCCTTAAAAAGATTGATGCAATTCAGATTCGTTTACTATTTTTAGAAAATCACACAAAATCTCTGGACAGAGAGTTGATAAATTACGAGTAGTGTCTGGTCAAGGTCCAATTCTCAGAGATTGGACCGTTTGATCTTTGATTTTCTTTTTAGGTTATAAACTAGACTCATAGAGGCATCTTGTATCCAAAAATCATTAAGATCAAACCATGGGAACTATGCTTTTCCTATTTTTGAAAGTCTGGTGTAGCAACCTATATTTTTGTGCCCCTAATAAAAAATAAGAAATGTCAGCTTTTGTTTATTTACTATATATTAATTCTAGTGGTAATATTATTAGTATAAATAAATTATACTTGTATTGTTAATTTTAAGTGCAATGATGTTTTATTTTACTGTTGAGTATTATTTTAATAGTGACATTATTTCATAAATAATAAGTTGTGTTGATTTAATTCTAAATGCAAGACATTTATTTTGTGACCCTTAGTAATTTTAATTGTAATTATTATGCTTAAAATTGCGCTCCTAAGTTACCCTATAATTTGGGATTAAAACTAGTAATAAATATTTTATCGCGTTGCTTACTTTTTCTGTCCCTAAATAATTTGTTTGGGTATTTTCCTAGATTACCCGGACCAACCTAACTGACCAAACTGTTTAACAAACCAGATGAATTATTTTGCGAACTGATTAGACGCCATCAGTCATATAGGCTGTGATATTCGTTTAATCATCACAATTCACTCATTAGAGTTGCAACTTGCAAATTCATTATGCTCTCTATATTATGTTCACACTTTGTAAACTAACACACACACATATTGCAAGCATTAGCATTCTCATACAGTAACACTCTCCCTCTCTATTTGAGCTTGAACTCTCAAAGCTCCCATCTCCTTTTGCTCTCACTCTCTCAGCAATATACACATACACACACACCTTCAAGTTTTGGTTGATCCATCCATCTCACTCCCAACTACAAGCAATCACACACACATTTCAATTATGGAAATTGAAACACATATATAGAAGTCTCACAGTGAGCTCTCAAAGCTTCAAAGAGGCCATAGCCTATATTACGGAATTTTCGTCTTTCTTCGGCAAGTCTCACAGCTATATCTAACACTCGGTGAGTCTCTCGAACTCACTTATAATGTAATATCAGTCATTGCGCACAAGCCAAGGGTATCAATTTTAGAGATATACGTATATATACATATGTGTAGTTATGGAAGCTTAAAAATGGTGGTCTCACCAAACTCAACCAAAATGATTTCTATAAATTGGGAATGGAAGATTACAACCCCAATAAGCTCTGTTTCAAATATTAGAACTTAATTTGTAACGGTTGTGACGTACGGCGAAACCGTAGTTTTGACGACTCTCGGATTTTCATCAATAAGTAGAGATACATTAGGATTTGACTAACAAGACTTATATATTCATAATCTACGTGGAAAAATGAAGAGAATGGCATATTACACTTGCTGTATAGTTTCAGTTGTAAAAAATTGTATATACTCTGCAACTGTACAGTCCTTGATGAAGAAGACAACCTAGGATCGATCGCAAAACACACCCAAGACCGGTCCTGACCATGACCGATCCCACATAAGCATCAGGACTGGTTGCGCCCATGACCGGTCCCGCTAAAAGACCAGGACCGGTCCCGCCCCTCTGTGACAGAATGATCTGTTTCACTAGGTAGTTTTTCTAGTTTCACTTAATAGTGCTTTCACTGCATGTTAATTCCATTCATGACATTTAAGTAAACTTAAGTCAGTAATGTAATTAAAGAAATACCCCCCATTTAGATTCAATAAAAAATACTTTCAAAAATCAATTCCTTATAGATAAAAAGTCAACTTTCCCTCCGAAGGCAAAATTATCAAATTTTGTACAGTTTATGATATTAGAGCATTATTTTTACTATGTTCCCTTCCTTTTAAAAATTCTTAAAAAAATCATATTTGATATATAGATGAACTATTCGCGGGGCTTTTAAACTCTTGAATCAAAAATCTTATTTTTGACTATACTTAGCCATTTTGGTCATTCTGGGTTAGCGGTTGACTTTTCTGGACTAAGTTGTTTTAATTCGTAATAATCATATTTTTAATTAGCTCTGATACATTTATATGAGAATATGAATCTGTCGCTCTGAATACCATTTGTAGTAATCAAAATATAAATATCTTTGATACCATATTAAAGAATAAATCGTACCCCGCTCTGATACCCTTATATAAATAAGAACGAGAATAAGTTACACATTTGCATAGTCGAGTTGGTATAAGTTAACATACATGGTGTGTGATGGTGAGATTTGAAAAGTCAAGAGAGGATGTCTTGGTTGTGGTAACCTTAATTATCACAGGCCGCTTGAGATACGGTAGGTTAATTAAGAAGGATTGAGCCTGTTAGGGATGTATACCAAAAGCCATGCTCTATGTAGTTAATTTATTATTTTTAATAAAATTAGTTATTCCATTTTTATGAGAATCTGTGTGGGCAATGTTTGTATTATATTATTTATTTAATATTATGCATGTGTGTCTCTCATTCTACATAGTAGGTGGTTTGGTGTGTAGAGTTCGGCTTACACACGGAAGATCAGACCACCAGATATTGTAGAATGTAAGATTTTGGTTTACAGTCTTAGATGGGATTGGACACACCATCGGTAGGACTACAGCATAGTGTTGTAGTAGGTTTGTCTTGACTGCGGGAAACGGTACAGTTTCAACTCACTATGCTGGTACACTTTGTGTATTAAACAGGACCGACTTGGGGTAATTATCTTTATACTGACTTATAAGATAATTAATACATCATGGCTATTATGAGTGCTTATGATCTAAATCCTAAGTTAGTTTATAGACACGCACATTTGATATTTACACTTTGATCCCCAAAAGGGTGAGATCCTTAAATGGGTCAATATCTCATTGGATTGGGTGGCAATATTAATTGTGTGGTGGATATTAATTAATGATGGAATCCATGTCTCAATTTTGGGAGTGATGATATCCCCTTGAGAAAACTTATAAGTTTTGATTATGTCAAATCCTGCAGGTGGATTTTGTATCCGACATATCAGATAAGTTAAGCAGAGGATCTCAAGGAATTTTAAGAGATTAATTAAATATGATTGTCAGTAATTATATTTAATTAATGGATATCTGTAATCTTAACATGGGGAGATAATAAGCATTTAATAACATGTAGCTCGAAATATATTTTTGAGATAAGGGTAGGAGTGCAATTATAATTCTTTAGTGGTATGAATTATAATTTATGGAAATAGGAATCTGATTCAGTTCGAATTAAGGTTTCCTAATTCCATAAGGAAGCCTATTCCTTATTGACTTCTTATGGTCCCTATCGTAGCCTATATATATGCTGCCTTGGCTCTTCTCTCAGGTTGCATGATTTCACATTCTAAGCTTCCCTTGACCTCCTAGCTTTCTTCTAGAAGGGTTTCCACCAAACCCTAGTCTCTGTGAGCATTCAAGAGACATAGGAGTGAAGATCGCTAGCGTCGGACAACGCTTACTTAAAGAACTTCGGACTGCTCGATATTGATCGAAAGTTGCTGAATTTTTTACACGACGTTCCTGACGTCGAGACGGAGCTGTTGTAAAAAATTCAAGTAAATCGGAGATCATTTAGTCCTCCTGACGAACACATCTTTGTCGGATCAATGTGATCGGGATTGAATCGTCACAACAATCAAAGAGAGTGTTATAACTGGGATTAAAAAATATAACGTAAAGAGGGAAGAGCAGAAAACATAAAGGATTTCGAAAGAGCCCACACTCAGTTCGATATTCTGGCAGCAAAGGAATACGGTAGAAGATCGTGAGCTGTTATCGAGCCCGTGTTCTCGATTCGTCTACTACAGCAATCCGTTTTAGCAGTTTAAGGTAACCCTAGTTCCGCCCTTGTAGGGTTATTGTAGTTTTCACGTAAATTTTTTGTAGTACCAACTTATACGCGCTGTCAATGGATTCTGGGAACGCAGTAACAGTGGTATCAGAGCAACGTTGATTCTGCGTATGGGTTGGACGCAACCATGTTGTCCAATAAAACAGATCTTATGCATGTTTTGATGGATGGATAGAACATAGAACTGTGCTAACCTTGTTTTGCAGCGTTCTTATTCCACTATTATGGTCACTGATTTTGTGTGATTGGATCCCACGATGGTTTTATCCGTGGTTAATTTTGCTGTTTTAATATAGCATGTGAACTCCTTTATGGAGGCATATGATTTGTGTGTATTGGATCCCACGCTTGATTGACGTGTGGTTAATTTACTGCAAATATATAGCATGTGAACTCCTTCACGGAGGCATAGGGTTTATGTAATATATCTCAAGTAAATCCGTGAAGATGGTTCGTGAGAGCAGTTTTAAAAGCAGTTTTCGAAAGCGATCTAGAAGCAGTATCAGAAGGCAGTTTCAGAAAACTGTTCTGGAAGGCAGCTCAACCCTGTGTGTAGTGGCGACATAGAGCTAATCGGGTTCAATGAAGATTTATTCACAAGAGTTGCAGCTTGACCATAATAGTGGGATTCCTATTTTATTGTGGTTTCCTTATTTATGTGTGATTGAATGATTATTATTGTTTCATGTTTAATGAATAGGACAACATGGATAATTGTTCCTAGACCTATTTTAGATGTCTAGCTGCATGTTTAATTTATATTAATTTAAAATGATGGACAACTACATGTGTATTTAGAAATAAAACTAATTCCATAATTTGAAAACATAAGTACTTATTTTCTAAAATCATGAGAATAGAATAATTTTATTATCTACGCATGTGAGTTTCACAAGTAAGGATGAATTAATCCTTGTCAAGTATTCCATCATTTTTTATTAATTAAATTAAAAGTTTTTCTAAAAAATTATAAGCCTCAATTTTTTTTTTAAATTCTAAGTGGGAGAGGGAATTTATCAAATATAAATCCCATGGTCTCCATCACTGGTTTGTAGATGATATAATTAATTTTGTGTGATGGCTCTAGTGTCATCCTCCCTATCGGATGTAGTTGATCATGGAATCATCAGTACAAACTTCTTTAAAAGAATGTTTTGGGTGATTGTTGGTGTGAGTCACCTTTCCATCAGAGGTGTTCCTCACAGAACTCTTGACCTAGAATTAAGTGATGATATACACTTAGCTATAAATAATAATATCCTCTCCATCTGAGTCACTGTTATTATTTATAGGACCAAAGCAAGCCAGCAGTTTAATTTTATTAGGCAAAGTACATTGCCTGGATAGTAAAATTAAAAGGCAACTGTCTATCTGAACAAATGATGGATAGTATATGGCTTCCCATCGAGTCATACTATTCGCGGTGTATCAGGTTGCTGGCGGATTCCTTTCAAATATGGTAGAGGGAACCAATATTTTCAACTCGAATCCATAGTAATTTTTGCCCAAACGTAATTATTTATGTTATGTGATTCTCAAGCTTTCAAATGGGTACTTTCAATCCACTTGCTATTATACTTAAAGAAAACAAACTTACTGGACCAAACTATATAGACTGGAAAAGAAATTTGGATATTGTGTTAACTGCTGAAGAGAACAAGTTTGTGCTTACTCAAGAATGTCCTGAGCAACCTGGTGAGGGGGCAACCGCTGAGGAAACCCAGGCTCACAAGAAATGGGTCAAGGCTGATGAGATGGCGCGGTGTTACATTTTGGCATCCATGTCAAATGTTCTGCAACATCAGCATCAGTCAATGACCAGTGCCTATGACATGATGGAGAGCCTCCGAGAGATGTTCGGGGATCAAAGTCGTGCTGCTAGGCAGGTTGTTATGAAAGACTTGATGAACACAACCATGGCTGAGGGGACGCCTGTAAGGGATCATGTTCTTAAGATGATATCTCTTCTTAATGAACTAGAGATCCTTGGAGCTGAAATCGACGGGGAAACCCAGGTCGATATCGTACCCCAGTCACTGCCAGAGTCTTTTAAGCAATTCCGCCTCAATTACAACATGAATAAATTTAAATATACCTTGGCGGAGCTGCTTAAAGAACTCCAAGCAACTGAGGGTCTCAACAGAAAGTCAGGGAGTGCTCTTGTGTTTGAGAAAGGTTCTGCTTCAAAGCCGAAAGACAAGAAAAAAATGAAAAAGGCTCAAAAGAAGGCCGCGAGTCCTCTGCCAATCTAAAGGCCAAGAGGACAACCGGGAAAGCCTAAAGGCAAATATTTTGTTTATAAGCAGCTAGGACATTGGAAGAAGCGATGTCCGGTTTATCTCGCCAAACAGAACAATCAAGGTAAATCTCATTTACTAGTTGTTGAATCGTGTTTAGCGGTCCGATCTACCGGTACCTGGTGTGTAGATACGGGAGCCACTGATCATGTATGCAATTCTTTGCAGGGGTTCCAGGGAACCAGGCAGCTCAGTGATGGAGAGATTTATCTATATATGGGAAATGCTACGAGAGTAGCAGCAGTTGCAGTAGGAGATCTACATCTTAGTTTTGGTAGAGATAGGATTTTAATATTAAGAAATTGCTTTTATGTACCTTCTATTAGAAGGAATTTAGTTTCAGTTTCTAGTTTAATAAAGAATGGATATTCAGTTCATTTTAATAAAGTAGTAGTTAGTAAAGAAAATAAACGTTTTATTTGTTCTGGTCAATTGGTGGATGATCTTTATATTATAAATCCTATCTCTCCTATACTGCAACTTAATGAATTGAATAACACAAATAGTTTGCCATTTAAGAGAAAAGAACCTTCGAGGATGAACCAAACGCATCTTTGGCACTTACGCCTTGGTCATATTAATTTGAAAAGGATTCAAAGACTGGTTCAAAATGGGCCATTAGGCTCATTGGAAGTGGAGGCACTTCCAGTCTGTGAATCCTGCTTGGAAGGTAAAATGACCAAGAGGCCATTCTCGGCCAAGGGCTATAGAGCTAAAGAGCCGTTGAAACTGGTTCACTCTGATTTGTGTGGTCCTATGATTGTCCAAGCAAGAGGGAGATTTGAGTACTTTGTCACTTTCATCGATGATTACTCAAGGTATGGGTACATTTACTTGATGCGGCGTAAGTCTGAATGCTTTGAGAAATTCAAAGACTTCAAGGCTGAAACGGAGAAGCGTCTAAGTAAATGTATCAAGACACTACGATCTGATCGTGGTGGAGAGTACCTCTTGGGAGAGTTTAGGGAATACTTATTGGAGCAAGGGATTACATCCCAATTATCTGCACCCCGTATGCCTCAGCAGAACGGTGTGGCCAAAAGAAGGAACATGACTCTTATGGACATGGTAAGATCTATGATGAGTTATTCGGATTTACCAATTTCCTTTTGGGGACACGCGTTAGAGACAGCCGCATACATTCTAAACTTGGTACCATCTAATTCAGTACCTACTACTCCTACGGAATTGTGGACTGGGCGAAAGCCTAGTCTGCGGCATGTTCGGATCTGGGGTAGTCCAGCACATGTGCTGAAAGGGAACGCAGAAAAGTTGGAATCAAGAACAGAAGTATGTTTCTTTGTTGGGTATCCAAGAGGAACTAAAGGTGGTCTGTTTTATAGTCCTAAGGATCAGAAGGTTATTGTTAGCACCAATGCCACATTCTTAGAAGAGGACAATGTTATGGACCACAAGCCCAGAAGCCGTATTGTTCTAGAGGAAATGAGAGGAGAGACACCGACATATACTTCTTCGATACCAACGGTACGAGAAGAAACACCACAAGAAAGAGTTATCGATATTCCATTACCACGTCGTAGTGGGAGGATTATCGAAACTCGTGTAGATCCCGAACCAACCATTAACACGCAGGTTCCTGAACCAGTACAACGTGTAGATAATGGTGTATTAGGTTCTGAATCTTCACAACGAAATATCAGTGATGCACAGACACGGGTTGTGCCTCGTCGTAGTGGGAGGGTCATTATTCAACCTGACCGGTATATGTTCTTGGGAGAGTCTTATGACCGGGTCCCTGATGAACAAGGTACCGACCCCTGTAACTACAATGAAGCACTCCAAGATAAAGATGCAGATCTTTGGCAAAAGGCTATGAAGTCTGAAATGGAGTCCATGTACTCCAATCAAGTCTGGGATCTTGTAGAACCACCCAATGAAATAAAACCCATTGGATGTAAGTGGATCTATAAGAAGAAGAGAGGAACAAACGGTAAGGTGGAAACCTTTAAAGCAAGGCTTGTTGCGAAAAGGTTCACTCAAAAAGAAGGAATCGATTATGAGGAAACTTTTTCGCCAGTGGCAATGCTGAAGTCTATCCGGATTCTCTTATCCATTGCTGCACATTTCGATTATGAAATTTGGCAAATGGATGTCAAGACAGCATTTCTAAATGGGAATCTTGACGAGTGCATCTATATGATGCAACCAGACGGGTTCATTGCGAAGGGCCAAGAACACATGTTGTGCAAGCTTAAGAAGTCCATTTATGGACTTAAGCAGGCATCTAGATCTTGGAATATCCGCTTTGATCAAGCAATCAAGTCTTTTGGTTTTGATCAATGTGCGGATGAATCTTGTGTGTACAAGAAACATGATAGAAGAGTGGTGGTGTTCTTAGTACTATATGTGGATGATATCTTGCTAAACGAAAATGATGTGGGGGTATTATCTTCTATAAGGGTATGGTTGTCCAGTCAATTCGATATGAAGGACTTAGGAGAAGCTGGTCACATCCTAAGGATCAAGCTTATGAGAGATCGCAAGAATAGGATGTTGGGCTTGTCACAAGGCACTTATATTGACAAAATTCTTGCAAGGTTTAGCATGCAAGATTCCAAGAAGGGATTCCTTCCCTTCAGACACGAAATTACTCTATCTAAGGATCAGTGTCCTAAGACACCTGATGAGATAGAGAAGATGAAGGCAGTTCCTTATGCCTCGGTAGTAGGAAGCCTAATGTATGTTATGCTATGCTATGTACTAGACCTGACATCTGCTTGTTGTTGGCATGGTTAGTAGATATCAGTCTAATCTAGGGCAAGAACATTGGATTGCGGTGAAAAATATTCTCAAGTACCTGAAAAGGACTCGAGACTATATGTTAGTTTACCAAGCAGACAGTCTTGTACTGTCACGCCCCGACGTAGCATAAATAAGGAAAGCGTTTAATTTCCTTTATGGACCCGTAGGTCGCGACAGTTTGAAGGATCGATTCCGTCCCAAACGTCGAACAACAAAACATAATAATCAGAGTAAAGCAATCAAGGCTTACAAAAATTTTCTAACTTATTACATCTTATGATACGGGGTCAACTAAGGCACAGACCGCATTAAAATAAAACAGTAACTTAGAGTCTGTTACAGTCATCCTTAAAACAAAGCAATTTAAAACTTAAAACACATAGTAAATAAACAGTTTCTCGTCCCAACAGCAGCCATTCTCAATTAGCGTAGTCATAAGATTCCTCCTGATTGTAACCTGAAAAGCCTGAACACGAATGTCCAGGACGCATCAACGTCGTCAGCTTCAAGAAGCTGGTGAGTATTAAAAACATGACTTTGAATGTAAAACATACCAACTTACCTTTTTCCAATTCCAAATTAAATCCACAAGTTTATAATTATGATTAAAGAGCTCGTTTAGAAAATAATCACAACATTATTTAAAGAGGGTAAATTTACACAGATGGGACCGTGTATGAGAACAATGCACCACACTCATCTTGCCGACTCTTTTCCCTCGACAGCCACAACAACCCACTATCCTACTCCTGGTATCTTTGAAACACTCAGATAACCACACTTTAGCAACGGGGCGCCAGGGAGTGTCCAGTTTGCCTCACACTTTGGTCCGGGGTACCAGGGAGTGTCCAATGCCTCACACTTTGAATACCCTAACCGCCATGCAAATACCGGGGCAACCCCTCACACAGTATCCAGACTCGAGTTATCAGGGAGTGTCCGTAGGCCACACTTTAGCACTACCATGGGTGCCAGGGAATGTCCGAGTTCGGCTTCACACACTTTAACGCTTCCATGGGCGTCAGGGAGTGTCCATATTTGCCACCGTCGCATTTCAAAGATACCCTCTCCATAATCTCAACCACAACCACAACCACAACCACAACCACAAACTCATACTCAACCACAACCACAACCACAACCACGACCACAAACACAAACTCATACTCTTTCCACACTACCATTACTCTTTTCCACACAGACTGACACCCCTATGCATGTACCACTGACCCACATGTATGGTATGCACTTAAACGAAAACAAAAATGCTGAATTAAAGGAACAACACGCGTACGGGGATTAATGAGTCATACTACAATGTTTTAATCATTCAAACATAACCAAATAGAGTTCTGATCAACTAAATTCCCAAACAGAGCCTTAACAGTACTAAAAAGTTGAACCAAACAGACCTTAAACACAAAACAGACAAAAACAGAAACTGTCAGAACTCGCGCGCGCGGGCCGCTCGCGCGAAGTGTCGCTCGCGCGGGCCGCTCGCGCGATATGCCCATTTTCCTTTTTATAATATAACTTTTCTGTCTGCCTGAGAAAGCCAAGGTCGCGCGCGCGGATCGCTCGCGCGAAGGGTTCTCGCGCGACCCTCGCTCGCGCGACCAGCCAATTTTTCATTTATATATATAAACTCTTACGTCTGCCTGGAGACGCCTACCTCGCGCGCGCGGGCCGCTCGCGCGAAAGGTCGCTCGCGCGGGCCGCTCGCGCGATTCCTCGCGCGCGCGATCGTGGCGCGAGATGAAGCTGAGGCTTCATCTTCTCCGCAGGAACTGTTCTGTTTCAGAAAACAGGGTCTAAAATTGACCCATTTCAAATCTGTAAGTATGTTTATCATGTTATATATGGATCTCTTTGTTTTTAAACAAGGATTAAGAATCTATGATTAATTTAACACCATTCTAACTATAACTCTCCAATTTTATGAAAAACTAAAACATGTCAAAACTAATTGATCGGGAGAGAACTAATCCTAATTATATGCCTTTAACGCGCATTTGTTAGTACATTTTATCCTGTTTTTGTATATTTTTACTCTGTTTCCTAGTTTCTGACAGGTTTTGGAAGAAATCAACTAAACCAGGCTAAACAGGGTAAAAAGTCAGAAAGGAAGAAGCTGAAAAATCCAAGTCGCGCGCGCGGTCCACGGGCGCGAAAATCAGAAGAAAAATGAATGAAAAGGAATGAAGAGAAAGAAAAGATGAAAAGTTTGTAGAAGAAGAATGAAAGAGATCGAACATGCCTTACAATGCCATTCTAAACCTACCCAATTAATCCGTTCTATCGTTTTCCATTACCTGAGCCACGTTACAACCTTTGAAAAGTCCTATTTGATCCTAGGGAACATGGTTCGGATATGAAAATGATGGGAGGGGATTAAAACATGGTAATGATTAATTTTTCTTGATTGTTGGCATCTTATCCATGAGACTACTGTTCTTTCATGTCATGCGTCTTTTTCATGTTATATGTGAGCATTTCTCGTTTTGAAAATATATTTCCTTTACTCACATATATTAGAAAAATTACACCTGTTTCTGAGTGTTTTATTTGAGAGTATACTTGACATTGTGAGATTCGTAGTCGAGACATAGTTGGATAGTCATCCGAGTTATATTCCAAGTTTATGACATGCGCGTGTTCATTTGATTGCCTTATCACACACGTGCGATTTTATGAGAAACTCTATTGATTTATAAGATGCATGTGCTTGAGATTGTTTTTCATGATGTATGTAGACGTTTGATTCTATTTCTTTATGTTCGTTATCCTATTTCAAATCTTTGTTGTATAATAAGGAGTATTGAATAGTATGTTTTTCGTTTTTAATAAAACTTTTTAAATTTTAAAGATGGTTGTGGGTAACTTGTTGACGAGAACCCTCACGAGACTTCACTCGTCCGACTAGGGACACCTAGGGGTTTAAAAGGCTTGTTGCATACGCTAAATGCAATCGTGATCCATACGAAAATGGAATAGATTTTTATTAGTAGTTTTTATTTTAGTTTTGCTCGAGGACTAGCAAAATGTAGGTTTGGGGGTGTGATCGGGAGAGAACTAATCCTAATTATATGCCTTTAAACGCATTTGTTAGTACATTTTATCCTGTTTTTGTATATTTTTACTATGTTTTCTAGTTTCTGACAGGTTTTGGAAGAAATCAACTAAACCAGGCTAAACAGGGTGAAAAGTCAGAAAGGAAGAAGCTGAAAAATCCAAGTCGCGCGCGCGGTCCGCGGGCGCGAAAATCAGAGAATCGCTCGCGCGATCCGCTCGCGCGAGAATCCAGAAACCGCTCACGCGAGACCCCCAATAACTCGCTCGCGCGATCCGCGCGCGCGAGGTACCAAAAGTCGCGCTCGCGCGACCCGCTCGCGCGATATGCCCAAAAATCAATGTTGCGTATTTCAGTGTACTGAAGACTCCTGTGCAAACGAAACTGCAGAATGACGTCCAGATTGTAAATTACATCAGTTTCAGTCCGTTTCGAGTTGTAAAGGCTTCCAAAACTTGTTGTAAATCTATATATACTCTATTTTACTTCAATTAGAGGGTTGGCAATTATTATACACACATTCTACAACCATACTTCCAGCCATTGAAGGGAGGGAAGCAAGGAGAAGAAGAAGAAGACCAAGGGTTTCCATGGCCTCCTCCATCAAACTCTTGCTATCTACTACTTCCATGGATGGCTAGATCATAGATCTAGGGTTCCAATGAAGCCCTAGATGAGTAATAGGGTTTTATTTATGCTTCTATTTTAGTTTTCTTATGTATGGATGACAGTCACATGTTTAGAGGATTTTTATAAATAAATCGTACTACTAGTGATTAAATCATTGCTTTCAAAGTTTATTCTTGTCTTAGATCTATTTTGACTGTGATGTGCTCAACGATCTATTCTTGTTGTGCTTGTTTAGATTGTTTACATGTGATGGTGCTTTATTGATTCGTGCTATCAAGTATCCGAATAGTCCATGCCTAGGTTAGACGGATTAGATCACAACCCTAGTTTAGTGTGAAATAATTCGTGCTATCCGCAGATGGATTATGTTGGTGCTTGAACCATGATTATCTTCTTGTCGGAGGAATTGGGCTTGTAGCTACAATTCTCCATATTCATCCAACGTAATAAGCTAAAGTAATTCATGAATATTCCTATTATGAATCTAGTGGTGGATTTGCAATCCTAGGTTCCCTTAAACAGTCATTAAAACAATTTTAATTGCTTTCATAGTTTAGATTTATTTTTATTGTTATTAGTTTAATTAAATCCAAATCAAACTCCGTTTTTCCTAATTAATTAGACTTAGGTTTTAAAATTAAGTTGCTGTAGTAATCAATCTCTGTGGGTTCGACCTTTACTTCCACACTGCAAATCCTTAGAAAAGTAAAGTATACTTTTATATCTTGATTCTGACAAGATCACTAATTTTCTTATATACTTTGTGGTATGAACAAATTAGGCTCTATTACTTCAAACATGGCATGTAGGATGTATAATCTTCCATATTCATCTCCAAAAACGAATTTTGATTAAGTTTAGAAATTCATGGTTTTCATGCTATGAACTTCATACGTAAAATCATCAATGGAGGTTGACACAATTAAACCAATACACAGCAAGTAAGTATGAGATTACATTCTTAGTGAGTTAGAAACACTCACTGTGATTAAGAGGTGAAGTAATTGTTGAGAAAGAAAGACCAAATAAGAATCCAAATACAAGCTTGGCTATGGAGGTGAAGTTCTCTCTCTCTAAAATTGCAGTGGTTAGACTCTCAAGCTTACTCTAACTTCTCTGTGAAAATGATGTGCAGAATGTGTGTGTTTAGAGGGAGTGTATGTGAGTGTATATAAAGAAAGCCAATCTTGGCCACCAAGTTCAACCTTGAAGACTCTACATTAGATTTCAATTACTAATTTTCCCATTCAATCCTAAATGAACCACAAAATCACAGATGTGTGTGTGTGTGTGATACACATACGTATACATATATACACCCTCAGATTGTGAAGAGGCACATAGGGTGGTAGGGGTCAATCTTGAGGTGTTTGGCAATATAGCTTATGAACACAACATTTGCACATATAAGTTGTATGTTCCCAAACAAGGCACAAGGCAATCATCACTTGCCATAATTGGAAATAAAGCAAATGTCCAAATCGGTCACTTCCAAAATCTGTGGAAGTTAAACACAACATGGACAGTTTTGGACATAAACTGGTATTTTCGGGGCGCGGTGGTCACCACAAAAATACAGGAAATTCATTTTAACGTAAGAATTGATTTTCTGATTTCATAAAAATACTGATTGAGTCAATAGAAGTTATTTTCACCGTTTTGGGATACAGACTTTGAAATCCACACAGGTATCACTAACTTTGTAAAATTGCAGTTTAGCCCCCAATAAACTTTAAATGTGAATTAGATAAGAAATTAATATTCCAAACAAGTGACTGGAATTAAAGTAAAAGCAGACCATGCTAATTGAATTTAAATATGCCAATGCAAATACACATAAATTAAATATGGACATGAATTTTAAATTAAATGGAAATGCAGGTTATTACACCCTTCCTCCCTTAAACAGGATTTCGTCCCCGAAATCAAGACTGACTAATCATGAAACAACTCCGGGTACTTCTTCCTCATATCAGCTTCAACTTCCCACGAGGCTTCGTTCTCGTCATGGTGATTTCACTGAACCTTCACCAACGGGATATCCTTATTCCTCAACTTCTTGATACTCTGATCCAAAATCTTCACAGGTTTTTCCTTGTACGAAACGTTATGACTTGTCTCAATATCGTCATAACTAACCACATGTGAGGGATCTCGTATGTATTTCCTCAACATACTCACGTGAATCACGTTGTGAACCCCAGACATCTTTGGTGGTAGCGCCAGTCGATAAGCTACTTTCCCGACACGTTCCAAAATCTCGAATGGTCCGATGAAACGCGGAGCTAACTTCCCTCTCTTGAGACCAAAACGTACTACTCCTCGGGTTGGTGAAACCTTAAGAAGCACGTGGTCTCCAACACTGAATTCCAAATCTTTCCGGCGTCGATCAACATAACTCTTATACCTGCTTTGAGCGGTCCTCATTCTTTCCTTGACCAAAGAAATCTTCTCGTTGGTTTCTCTAACCAAATCTGGTCCCAAAAATTCTGTGTCTCCGACTTCCGTCCAACACAACGGGGAACGGCACTGTCGACCGTACAATGCTTCGAACGGAGCCATCCCGATACTCGTGTGATAGCTGTTGTTATAGGCGAATTCGACCAGCGGCAAGTGTGTCTCCCAAAATTCTTCAAAATCGATCACACAAGCCCTGAGCATATCCTCCATGATCTGATTAACACGCTCAGTTTGTCCATCTGTCTGAGGGTGAAAAGCAGTACTCATCTTGAGCGAAGTTCCCATAGCTTCTTGCAGACTTTCCCAAAATCCAGAGGTAAAACGTGCGTCACGGTCTGACACAATCGACACAGGTGCACCGTGAAGTCGCACAACTTGTTGTATGTACATTCGGCTCATTCTCTCTACCGGGTATGTCATACTATAAGCAATAAAATGAGCTGACTTCGTCAATCGATCCACAATTACCCAAATAGCGTCATGATTCTGCTGCGACCGGGGTAATCCCACTACAAAATCCATCGTAATGTGCTCCCACTTCCAACCAGGAATAGGTAGCGGTTGCAACAATCCTGACGGTCTCTGATGTTCGGCCTTGACTTGCTGACACGTCAAACACTTGGATACAAATTCGGCCACGTCTTTCTTCATACCTTCCCACCAGAAATTTCTCTTCAAATCTTTGTACATCTTCGTTCCTCCCGGGTGAACTGTATATCTTGACTTATGCGCTTCTTCCAGGATATCCTTCCTTAACTCTTCATTACCTGGCACACATAATCTATTCATGCACCGATATCCTCCATCGACTCCCACTTTCCATTCTGTCGGGTCTTTTTCTGACATCTTCATGAACCACGTCTGAAACTTCTCATCTTCTTTCTGAGCTCCAATAATGCGGTCGATAAGAACAGGCTGTAGGATAAGACATCCGAACAATTGTCCTCCTTCTTCAGCACTCTGTACATCGAATTCCGCCAAGGTCTCCAATGCTCGCCACTCTCTAACCATTAAGGAGGCGATCGTCTCACGAGTCTGTCGACTCAGGGCATCAGCAACCACATTGGCTTTACCCGGGTGGTATTCTAATGTGAAGTCGTAATCTTTGATCAACTCCATCCATCTGCGCTGCCTCATGTTCAACTCTTTCTGTGCGAACAAATATTTCAAACTCTTATGATCGGAGAACAAATCAAACTTCTCACCGTAGAGATAGTGTCTCCAAATCTTGAGTGCGAAAACCACTGCCGCCAACTCCAAATCATGAATAGGGTAGTTCAACTCGTTCGGCTTCAGCTGTCTGGATCCATAGGCGATCACCCTACCATCTTGCATAAGTACACACCCTAACCCTTGATATGACGCGTCACTAAAGATAGTGAACTTCTCATCAGGCTTGGGTATTGCTAGTATCGGTGCGGTTATGAGTCTCTCTTTCAACTCTAGAAAGGCTCGCTCATGCTTCTCTGTCCATTCAAACTTCAAATTCTTCTTCGTCAACCCAGTTAAAGGTGCTGCTATCTTTGAGAATCCCTCAACGAATCTCCTGTAATAGCCTGCGAGTCCCAGAAAGCTCCGAACTTCTGTAGGGTTGCTTGGCCTAACCCAGTTTGACACAGCATCGGTCTTGGACGAATCCACTGAAATTCCTTGAGATGACACCTTGTGTCCCAAAAATTTCACTTCCTGCAACCAGAACTCACACTTACTGAACTTGGCATACAACTGATGGTCCTTAAGTGTCTGCATCGCAATCCGTAGATGTTGCTCGTGTTCTTCTCCTGACTTAGAATAGATCAAAATATCATCAATAAAGACGATGACAAACTGATCTAAATAAGGCTTGAACACTCTGTTCATCAGATCCATAAACACTGCCAGGGCGTTCGTCATTCCAAACGGCATCACCAGAAATTCGTAATGACCATATCGGGTTCTGAAAGCAGTCTTAGGTATGTCTTCCTTTCGTACCCTCAACTGATGATATCCCGACCTAAGGTCGATCTTGGAAAATGTCGTAGCTCCTTGTAGTTGATCAAACAAATCGTCAATCCGAGGCAAAGGATATTTGTTCTTGATAGTCACACGATTCAGTTCTCTGTAGTCGATACACAGCCTGAGCGTCCCGTCCTTTTTCTTCACAAATAACACTGGTGCTCCCCAAGGCGATGTACTGGGACGCACAAAACCTAGGTTCTCGAGCTCTTGAACTTGTTCCTTCAATTCCAACAGTTCTGTGGGGGCCATTCTGTAGGGAACCTTGGTGATCGGTACGGTACCCGGTATAAGCTCAATACAAAACTCTATACTTCTCTCGGGCGGCAAACCAGAAACGTCTTGAAATACTTCCTCGAAGTCCTTGACTACAGGTATAGATGAAGCTGTCACCTCTGTACTGACGACTTCGATGTTGGCTAAACATCTCGTGAGGAACATATCTCCCGTTGGGTTACATTGAAAATCAAAGGGTTGATTCTCATTGTCGGGGAATGTAATTCTCTTCCTCGCACAATCCAACTTCACTTGATTCTGAGAGAGCCAATCCATTCCTAGGATTACGTCGAACTCCTTCATCGATAGGACGATCAACCTTGCAGGGATTTCACGGTCTCCTAACCGTAAGGGACAATCCTTGCACACATGTCCTAATCTGACTGCAGCTCCTAATGGCGAAGTAGCCTTCAAAGCTTTCTCTAAGCGATGAGGTAAAATACCCAATCTCCGAATTGTATTAACAGATATGAACGAAAGAGCAGCACCCGTATCAAATAACACTTTAACATGGGAGTTAAACAGAGTTAATGTACCTTCTACTGCTTGCTGATCAGGTTGAGCTTCTCCATAATTTCCTTCTTCATACGCAGTTCTATCATATCCAGCGGCATCAGGGATAACAGCATTCAAGCGAGTCTGACCCTGTTGACCATAAGTCACCTGCTTAGGAGCGGTGCAGAACCTACTGATGTGACCTGGTTCACCACAGTTGAAGCAGACTATCCCTTGCTGAGTAGCACGCCTTGGTGCCTTGCAATCACGAGCCAAATGACCAGGGTTGCCACAGTTGAAGCACTTTCCACTACTACTTCCTTCGCCTACTCGAGGTTGAGTCGGATAGGTAATAGCCTGAGTCTTCTTGCTCCCGTCGAAATTCCTCTTCTGCCCTTGGGTACGGTTCATTGGTGGTCTATTCCCAAAATTACCCCTTTGAGGCGGTTGGAATTCAAATTGTTTACGGTTCACTCGAGCATCCTCTTCCAGATCGGTAGCCAAACCAACAAGTCCTTCAAATGATTTATCCAGGTGGCCGAGAGTCAGGCGACGAATTTGCGGTGTCAGCCCTTGGTTATACTTCCGGATCTTCTTCTCTTCAGTATCGACCAGGTGTGGAGCAAATCGAGACAGTCTTTCAAACTGTGTGGTGTATTCTTGCACTGATTTGGTTCCTTGCGTCAGATCCATGAATTCCTTCTCTCTTCTGTGCCTCTCCGTGGCCGGGAAATACTTCTCCAAAAATCTCCCCTTGAACGCAGTCCACGTCATTCCCATTGCAGCTCCATTCCCGATAGTAGCTATGACCGAATCCCACCAATCTGCGGCAGCATCGGTCAGCTGAAACGTAGCCAATCTCCTCTTGTCCATTTCGTTACACTGGACAGCTTCAAACATGCGGTCCATCTGTCTCAACCACTGTTCCGCTTTCCAGGGTTCCGCGGTACCCGCAAATTGTTCGGGCCTTAGAGCACGGAATCTCTCTAGCAACTTGTCTCCCATTTGACGGTCTCTTCGGTTGTCATTCGTATTACCGATTCTTTCTAACCGTCTGATAAATGCTTCAAACATCCCTGTAGGATCGGCAGCCTCGGGTGCTCCCTCGATCAGGTTCCTGTTCCTCCTGACTCCTCCAGCCATTCTATGCATGATAGTGGTAGTAAAATGAGAAACATGCATGCAACAGTGCTATGAAGTAATTTAAATGACAACAACATTCAAAAGGGGTATATTTTATATATATCACTTCTTGTCAAGTTGATACAAAAAGCATGTATGGTCAGATCAATGCCTACCCTATCTATATGGGTTAGGACGCATGCAAGAGTTAATGTTACAAAAATGGGGTCATTGCCCTACACTCTAATGCATGTAATTACAGTTGCAAAAAGAGACAGAGCTAATAGTCAAAAGTGGTTAATATGTACAAGTCATAACTAGAACGTCAATCATTTCCATAAGCGGCTATCAGGAGATCTAGCGAATCGACAGGGAAAAATCGCTGAACAACGAACGGTCCAACCCCGTCATAGCTGTGAGAGGTGGACGATGAAGCAGGTACAGGAGCATCTGCCTCATCTACCATCTCCTCAGGTAGGGCTAGCTCTAGTGCTAGCTCAGCCTCAAGCTCAGCGGCAAGATCATCTAGACCTATGTCGTCCTCTAAAATCTCCCCACCTACTGGGACCACATGAACAACCTCTGCATCGTCCTCAGCAATGGGAACCACCGGCGGAGGCATCTCCAACTGAGCCAGATGGGCATGCACGATCTGGATCTCGAGGGGAAGGTAGAAAGCGTCGCTATCGACCAACCTCAGAATCTCGACCAAAACCAAACGCTGAGCCTCTGCGAAATAACGAAGCTCTAAACGGATACAGGTCAGGTCAACTAGGCCTACCACGCGAACCTGGTGCCATACCTCAGATACTACAGTCGTTGCGGCCAACTGCTCTACAGCCGCCTGATATAAGTCGAGAAAGGCTGGGATCACTGCCCCAAGTATCACGAAGTGTCCTCCAAATCTGTCTGGTACATATAGTGGGGGAGCTGGATCCATACCTGAAATGGTACTACTTAAAGTCAGAACAGAATAATCTTAGGCGTTTGGGTTCTGAGTCTATCCCCTCTGTCGTATCATCGGGTGTGTAACACTTAATGAAATGTGGAATCGGGTCTATACTGGTAAACCCTAACCTGGCTAAACTATCTTGAGATAAATAATAACCGGGCTCTGATACCACTAAATCCTGTCACGCCCCGACGTAGCATAAATAAGGAAAGCGTTTAATTTCCTTTATGGACCCGTAGGTCGCGACAGTTTGAAGGATCGATTCCGTCCCAAATGTCGAACAACAAAACATAATAATCAGAGTAAAGCAATCAAGGCTTACAAAAATTTTCTAACTTATTACATCTTATGATACGGGGTCAACTAAGGCACAGACCGCCTTAAAATAAAACAGTAACTTAGAGTCTGTTACAGTCATCCTTAAAACAAAGCAATTTAAAACTTAAAACACATAGTAAATAAACAGTTTCTCGTCCCAACAGCAGCCATTCTCAATTAGCGTAGTCATAAGATTCCTCCTGATTGTAACCTGAAAAGCCTGAACACGAATGTCCAGGACGCATCAACGTCGTCAGCTTCAAGAAGCTGGTGAGTATTAAAAACATGACTTTGAATGTAAAACATACCAACTTACCTTTTTCCAATTCCAAATTAAATCCACAAGTTTATAATTATGATTAAAGAGCTCGTTTAGAAAACAATCACAATATTATTTAAAGAGGGTAAATTTACACAGATGGGACCGTGTATGAGAACAATGCACCACACTCATCTTGCCGACTCTTTTCCCTCGACAGCCACAACAACCCACTATCCTACTTCTGGTATCTTTGAAACACTCAGATAGCCACACTTTAGCAACGGGGCGCCAGGGAGTGTCCAGTTTGCCTCACACTTTGGTCCGGGGTACCAGGGAGTGTCCAATGCCTCACACTTTGAATACCCTAACCGCCATGCAAATACCGGGGCAACCCCTCACACAGTATCCAGACTCGAGTTATCAGGGAGTGTCCGTAGGCCACACTTTAGCACTACCAAGGGTGCCAGGGAATGTCCGAGTTCGGCTTCACACACTTTAACGCTTCCATGGGCGTCAGGGAGTGTCCATATTTGCCACCGTCGCATTTCAAAGATACCCTCTCCATAATCTCAACCACAACCACAACCACAACCACGACCACAAACTCATACTCAACCACAACCACAACCACGACCACAAACACAAACTCATACTCTTTCCACACTACCATTACTCTTTTCCACACAGACTGACACCCCTATGCATGTACCACTGACCCACATGTATGGTATGCACTTAAACGAAAACAAAAATGCTGAATTAAAGGAACAACACGCGTACGGGGATTAATGAGTCATACTACAATGTTTTAATCATTCAAACATAACCAAATAGAGTTCTGATCAACTAAATTCCCAAACAGAGCCTTAACAGTACTAAAAAGTTGAACCAAACAGACCTTAAACACAAAACAGACAAAAACAGAAACTGTCAGAACTCGCGCGCGCGGGCCGCTCGCGCGAAGTGTCGCTCGCGCGATATGCCCATTTTCCTTTTTATAATATAACTTTTCTGTCTGCCTGAGAAAACCAAGGTCGCGCGCGCGGATCGCTCGCGCGAAGGGGTTCTCGCGCGACCCTCGCTCGCGCGACCAGCCAATTTTTCATTTATATATATAAACTCTTACGTCTGCCTGGAGATGCCTACCTCGCGCGCGCGGGCCGCTCGCGCGAAAGGTCGCTCGCGCGGGCCGCTCGCGCGATTCCTCGCGCGCGCGATCGTGGCGCGAGATGAAGCAGAGGCTTCATCTTCTCCGCAGGAACTGTTCTGTTTCAGAAACCAGGGTCTAAAATTGACCCATTTCAAATCTGTAAGTATGTTTATCATGTTATATATGGATCTCTTTGTTTTTAAACAAGGATTAAGAATCTATGATTAATTTAACACCATTCTAACTATAACTCTCCAATTTTATGAAAAACTAAAACATGTCAAAACTAATTTTCTTATATACTTTGTGGTATGAACAAATTAGGCTCTATTACTTCAAACATGGCATGTAGGATGTATAATCTTCCATATTCATCTCCAAAAATGAATTTTGATTAAGTTTAGAAATTCATGGTTTTCATGCTATGAACTTCATACGTAAAATCATCAATGGAGGTTGACACAATTAAACCAATACACAGCAAGTAAGTATGAGATTACATTCTTAGTGAGTTAGAAACACTCACTGTGATTAAGAGGTGAAGTAATTGTTGAGAAAGAAAGACCAAATAAGAATCCAAATACAAGCTTGGCTATGGAGGTGAAGTTCTCTCTCTCTAAAATTGCAGTGGTTAGACTCTCAAGCTTACTCTAACTTCTCTGTGAAAATGATGTGCAGAATGTGTGTGTTTAGAGGGAGTGTATGTGAGTGTATATAAAGAAAGCCAATCTTGGCCACCAAGTTCAACCTTGAAGACTCTACATTAGATTTCAATTACTAATTTTCCCATTCAATCCTAAATGAACCACAAAATCACAGATGTGTGTGTGTGTGTGATACACATACGTATACATATATACACCCTCAGATTGTGAAGAGGCACATAGGGTGGTAGGGGTCAATCTTGAGGTGTTTGGCAATATAGCTTATGAACACAACATTTGCACATATAAGTTGTATGTTCCCAAACAAGGCACAAGGCAATCATCACTTGCCATAATTGGAAATAAAGCAAATGTCCAAATCGGTCACTTCCAAAATCTGTGGAAGTTAAACACAACATGGACAGTTTTGGACATAAACTAGTATTTTCGGGGCGCGGTGGTCACCACAAAAATACAGGAAATTCATTTTAACGTAAGAATTGATTTTCTGATTTCATAAAAATACTGATTGAGTCAATAGAAGTTATTTTCACCGTTTTGGAATACAGACTTTGAAATCCACACAGGTATCACTAACTTTGTAAAATTGCAGTTTAGCCCCCAATAAACTTTAAATGTGAATTAGATAAGAAATTAATATTCCAAACAAGTGACTGGAATTAAAGTAAAAGCAGACCATGCTAATTGAATTTAAATATGCCAATGCAAATACACATAAATTAAATATGGACATGAATTTTAAATTAAATGGAAATGCAGGTTATTACATGTACCCATTGGGTACACAGATTCTGATTTCATGTCAGATAGGGATTCCAAAAAGTCTACCTCAGGATATATGTTTACCCTAGGAGGTAGAGCCATTAGTTGGAGTGAGGTGTGTCACTTCATGGCTTTGAGTCTAAGTGGGAGATTGTTAGGGATGTATACTAAAAGCCATGCTTTATGTAGTTAATTTATTATTTTTAATAAAATCAGTTATTCCATTTTTATGAGAATCTGTGTGGGCAATGTTTGTATTACATTATTTATTTAATATTATGCATGTGTGTCTCTCATTCTACATAGTAGGTGGTTTGGTGTGTAGAGTTCAGCTTACACACGAAAGATCAGACCACCAGATATTGTAGAATGTAAAATTTTGGTTTACAGTCTTAGATGGGATTTGACACACCATCGGTAGGACTGCAGCATGGTGTTATAGTAGGTTTGTCTTGACTGAGGGAAACGCTACAGTTTCAACTCACTATGCTGGTACACTTGTGTATTAAACAGGACCGACTTGGGGTAATTATCTTTATACTGACTTATAAGATAATTAATACCTCATGGCTATTTTGAGTGCTTATGCTCTAAATCCTAAGTTAGTTTATAGACACGTACATTTGATATTTACACTTTGATCCCCAAAAGGGTGAGATCCTTAAATGGGTCAATATCTCATTGGATTGGGTGGCAATATTACTTGTGTGGTGGATATTAATTAATGATGGAATCCATGTCTCAATTTTGGGAGTGATGATATCCCCTTGAGAAAACTTATAAGTTTTGATTATGTCAAACCCTGCAGGTGGATTTTGTATCCGACATATCAGATAAGTTAAGCAGAGGATCTCAAGGAATTTTAAGAGATTAATTAAATATGATTGTCAGTAATTATATTTAATTAATGGATATCTGTAATCTTAACATGGGGAGATAATAAGCATTTAATAACATGAAGCTCGAAATATATTTTTGAGATAAGGGTAGGAGTGCAATTATAATTCTTTAGTGGTATGAATTATAATTTATGGAAATAGGAATCTGATTCAGTTCGAATTAGGGTTTTCCTAATTCCATAAGAAAGCCTATTCCTTATTGACTTCTTATGGTCCCTATCGTAGCCTATATATATGCTGCCTTGACTCTTCTCTCAGGTTGCATGATTTTACATTCTAAGCTTCCCTTGGCCTCCTAGCTTTCTTCTAGAAGGGTTTCCACCAAACTCTAGTCTCTGTGAGCATTCAAGAGACATAGGAGTGAAGATCGCTAGCATCGGACAACGCTCACTTAAAGAACTTCGGACTGCTCGATACTGATCGAAAGTTGCTGAATTTTTTACACGACGTTCCTGACGTCGAGACGGAGCTGCTGTAAAAAATTCAAGTAAATCGGAGATCGTTTAGTCCTCCTGATGAACACATCTTTGTCGGATCAATGTGATCGGGATTGAATCGTCACAGCAATCAAAGAGAGTGTTATAACTGAGATTAAAAAATAGAACGTAAAGAGGGAAGAGCAGAAAACATAAAGGATTTCGAAAGAGCCCACACTCAGTTCGATATTCTGGCAGCAAAGGAATACGGTAGAAGATCGTGAGCTGTTATCGAGCCCGTGTTCTCGATTCGTCTACTATAGTAATCCGTTTTAGCAGTTTAAGGTAACCCTAGTTCCGCCCTTGTAGGGTTATTGTAGTTTTCACGTAAATTTTTTACAGTACCAACTTATACGTGCTGTCAATGGATTCTGGGAACGCAGTTTCCTAACAGAGCCCAGGCCGCTTTTGATACGGTAGGCCAGTCAGAGTCTTGTGATAGCCTTAATTATTCCAGGTCGCTGCAAATACGGTAGATTAATTAAGAGGGCTGAGCCCATGCTACTTTTGATACAGTAGGTCAGTCTGGTGGTAGCTTTTAATTATTCCAAGCCGTTCAGATACGGTAGATTAATTAAAGTATTCCACAGGTTATTGTAACCTTGAATATCTAGGTACGTCCAGGCCACCCTAAATACGGCAGACATATCGACAGGTATTCTAAAATAATGGCATTGCGCCGGATAGTTCTAGGTGGATCGAATGAATCGAGAGATTGTGATTGAGATAAAAGAGTCAGTGAGATGAGATGGTGTCATTGTTCATGCACGGTCTTAAATATTCATTACTTAAACTGTTACTAATTGATATTATACGATAACTTGAATAATAGATTAACCGTACTCTAAGGTACTAAACATTTATCATAATTGCTAATGTACTTTTATATACATTGCTTGTGTGTTCGTTATACTCACTCGATTTTCATTAGCTGATGACTTTATTTTGTCCTGGGCATCCAAAATGTTCAAAAAATGGTTATGCAGGACAATATGATTATGCCGGCTAGAAAAGCCTGCAGTGTTACTTTTATAATTAATAAAGTTGTAATAAGGATATGGATAATATTTTTAAATTTGAATAAGGTGGTTGTGCCTTAAGGATATTTTATTTAAGGACAATGTAATATTATTTGAAGTTGTAATATGTTTAATATTATCTTCCATGTTGCTTTATATACTCTATTTTCTGGTACATGTTAAGCTAAGTACAGGACAAGCGATCCATCACCTGTCATGACCTACGGGTCCAAAACGGAAATGAAATGTTTTTCCTTATTTTGCTACGTTGGGGCGTGACATCTGGTTCCTGGTATTCTGTTATAGATTTGATAGACTTTGTAAATGGTGATCCAAATAACTTTTCTGTCACTTAAGACTTAAACTATGTTTTGAACAAGGTTAATTAAGCTTAAATCCAGAGAGTAACTGATACAATCAATGAATGGTTCTTAGCTTGTTCATGTTCATACATTCATTATTATCACATGTGTATTGATTCTTGTAATTTAGGGCATTGTTTTGTATTGTGATAAGTTATAATTGGTTGAGTTTAGTCATGGATTTCTTTTAATCATGTTGAGATTGTACCATCTCTATATGGACATTACATTGGCTCCTAATTGAGATTTGTATATCTATAGGGATGTTATGGTTTCAACAAATTGGAAGGAATTCATGATTTTGTCAACCTTCCCCTATTTTTGTTAGATTTAGGCTAAAATTGGATATAACATTTAGGATTTGATATTTTATTGTGTTCAAAGCATGTAGACTAACGTTTGTTTTGTATCACTATTAAAGTATGATTTTTATTGATTTTCGACTTCATTCGCGACACTTTAGAATACAGTTTGCCTTATATGTATATATATGTGTTAGAGACCTTTTTTTTTAGGTTTTTTTTTTTTTTAATTTTTTTTTTGATTTATTTGTATGTATTGCACGTTACCTTTTGCAACTGGATCCCCAGTAAGTTTCTTTGTTCCTTATTGTATATCATTTTGCTTGCTATTTGAACTATGTGATATTGTATGCCGTTTTATAGTTAACAATCTTGCACCCCTTTCGACATGCTTTTGGAATGTATATATATGTATTAGTTGAAGGCATCCTTAGATTAATAATTCGATTAAAAAGGATGTTGAGCAGAGGCCTATCACGAGATAGAATGAGAGGGGGTGTTTTAGTCCGCCCGGCTCCTTCCTCTCTTATTCAATAATCCCCGGACCTAGAAATCTCTGATTTCTAAAAAATCAGTTTGCTTTTAAAATGGTTCTTAATTTTCCTTTAAAATTTAAGTGGCGACTCATATTTTGAATTTGAAAAAATTAAAACGTGGTTAGCCTGCGATACCCATAGGCTAATGTACATGAAACCGGCATAGTCTAAGCTGTGTGGGAACCAAACGGCACACACAAAGTCGTTAGGACACCAAACGACATACACATGGCCATTTGGAAATGGCACGAGACAAGTCGTCGTTTGACATCTATTTGAGAAATATTAGTGTATGCTTTTCGTAGCAAGCATTAGACAAAACAACTGTGTATCGTTTCCCCCTCAAATGGCTTTGTGATGGCCGTTTTGCTTATCTACACCACTGTGCTCACCACAAAATCTATACCACAACCTAACTTAAGTTTAAACAAAGTTTCGATCCACCACTATGGATGCTCTAACCAAGTGCGGAGCTACATGTGCTCCAGTGGAGGCACGTGCCCCCACTCAATTTTTGGATATTATTATTATTATTATTTTTACCTTATGTATATAATATGTTATACATTTGTGCCCCCACCAAATTTTAGTTTTGCCCCCTTCCCAAACTCAGAAATTTCACTTTGATCCTAAACTTTTTAACTTGCACCCAAATAAATATTATACTTACTTAACTAGGCTTTACTATTTAATCCCCTTATAGATATCCATTTTGGACATATAAGGATCCTTTGTTTTACAAGTAAAACAAGTTCAAAAATAAAAAATAAAAAATAAAAAATAAAAAATAAATACAAATTAAAAGAAAATAAAGAAAGAAAGAAATTAAGCATATAAATACAATTTTGTTTGAAAGAGTTGTGGAGAAATTAGTTTGCCTTAACTATTTGTGAAACACATGCAACAACCACATAATTTTAAAACCTTAGATATCAAAACTATAGTATTTCCATCAAAATAAAAAAAACTTAAAAACAATTCAGGCGGGACCCAATGTAAGTTTTTGTGCCCACTATGATTGATTCCTGGCACCGCCTCTGTCTAACAAGGGCAAGTTTACTATGGCCCTGTTTCTTGCTGGTTAACCAAATATATTATAGCTTCTAGCTTTTCAGATTATAGCTTTTAGAACTTAGAATAAATTGTGACATAGTTTGGTGCAGCTTTTAAGAAGCAATTATTAAGTTGTAGTGGTGTTTGGTAACATAAATTGTCAAATAGCTTATTTGTATGCTATTATCCAAAATGCCCTTAAAAATTGTCCATGTGTAATTTAGGATTAATTGTAATTTGCACCCCTAAAGCTTGGGTGATTTTTCACTTTGTACCCTAAACTTTCAAAGTTGGCACTTTGGTCCCTAAGTTGGCACTTTGCACCCCAAACTTTAGGGATCAAAATGCCAAATTTGATACTTTAGAGTGCAAAGTGAAAAACCACTCAAATTTCAAGGGTGCAAAGTGCAATTAACCATATAATTTAAGAAGTAGATATTTTTATTGAAAATGTAGGAATTTAATGTTACACATTTCAACTAATTAATTTTTTATATGTTAAAGAAAAGATAAATAAAGATCGAGTTTTTTTGAATAGTTGGGTTGAGGGTAATTGATGTATTATAGAAAAAAGAATAGACAAGAATGTTATCCAATAAAAGTTTCATTAAATGACAAATAAGTTATAAGCTGAAAAAGTATATTCAATTCAACTTCTAATAAGCTAGCTTTTAGGCTTTAAATAAGTTGAAAAAAGCTATAAATTCTAAAGCAACAAGTCATACCAAATACTTCATTTCGGCTTATTCTATGCTATAATTTGCAGTTTATAAGCTGTAAGAATGGGTTAGTGCTGGTTTTTGTTATCTCTGTTTTGTTCCATATAACTTTATTTCTCCAAAAAAAAAAACACACACACACATTTTAAGAAACGGGGTCTAGAATTATGGAGTAAATTTCAGTGCAATTTTTATTGTGCTGTTCATCCTGTGCCTCTCACAGAATGAACAGCGCATAGCAGGTTTTTTTATTTTTATTTAAAAGAAATTAGACTGTGCACTGTTTATTCTGTGAGAGGCACATGATAAACAGTATAGTAAAAACTGTACTGAAGTTTACTCCTAGAATTATACACCCTTGAGTTCAACCGTACGGCATCGTTTAGTACAGTATTATATTTCGACAAGAAAACGATAATAGTACAGACGAATAATAGGTAATGAAAAGTGTGCTTCGATTGGATCAAAGCTTTAGTAGTAGTAGATGTCTGATATCATCAATTCATGCCCCCTTCTTTCTCCTTCTTCTTCGTCTTCTCGTCTTCCCCACCCCCCTTCTTTCTCTCTCCTCCTTGTTTCTCTCTCTCTCTCTCTCTCTCTCTCTAACTCTCTAACCTAAACCCCCCTCCCTCCATTTTAATCTTGGATTTCTAGCAACACCCATATCTCAAAAAACCAAATTTTCATCTTTAATCTATCTTTTTACCACCAAATTCCCTACTTTTTGTTGTTCTTCATTCGATCCTCCTAACTTTCCACACTGTTGTAGTTATTTGGAACCCTAAATTCAATTCCCCTTTAGTTTCTGATCATCGGATTGGTCGTTGTGGTCAAGGGTTTTGTCGGTTGTATTTTTTTCTTCAAAATTTGGAGTTAGGGGTCCAATTTGATAGCTAAGGTTTTGTTTGATTGTTGATATATATATATTTTTTTGATGGAACCTCGTGTGGGTAATAAGTTCAGGCTTGGTCGGAAGATCGGCAGTGGCTCGTTTGGAGAGATCTATCTTGGTTTGTTGGGATTTGTGCTATTTGTTTTTCGTCATTGTTTGGATGTTTTTATGTGAAAAAAAAATTGGTTTTTATTTTGCACAATTTTTGCAGGTACTAATATTCAGACAAATGAAGAGGTTGCTATTAAGCTTGTAAGTGTTACTTATCAATAATTGGGCTGTTTTGTTTATTCATCATTTGTTAAATTTCTATTTATGTCCATGTTTACTTAGTAAAGGTGGGAAAATTATTTTCACTTTGCAATTGGTAACATACATTGGGAATTTTTTATTATGGAAGTTGAAGATGCGTGTTTCTGGTTTGTTCAAGCCCTTTTATGGCTGCCAAGGCCCAGTTATACTCAATCTTGTACACATTGAATCATAGTAGTAATGATTTTGTAATGACATGCATGAGTATAAATCAACGGATAGAATTTTTAGCTGTAAAATCTGAGGTGGTTATGGATTAGACTGTTGAACAACAAATTTAACACAATATGCTATTATGTTGTCATTTAGCATCTCAGTTCAATTCAGTCTTGCTGTCTTATTTTCAATTGATGTGAGAAATTCTCAATCGCCGGAGCTGTTCACATCCCAATTTTTGATGGCTTATCTCATTCTAGCTCTGGTCCGGTCACTGTTTAGCTATTACCCTTACAACATTGTAATTTTCAAGGATTCTGAGTTTGGATGTACACAGAGTGAACGTTTTGTGGTTGGGAGTTGGAACTATAGTAAAGGGGAGCCTCTCTTCATAAAGAAATCACAAATCTTATGTGAAGGGTTTTCATCTAACGAACATGTCATATTCACGTTTGTCCATTGGATAATGTTGTTGGCTTAATTAACTTATTTGTGACAAATTGGACATTGGGGTGGGGTTACAGGGGATTAGTAAGATTTGCTAACCCCACTGTTAACGGGTCGCTAAGGTTTTGTTGCATTTATTCGAGCAACACTACTGAGTTTTGAGAAAAACCAGATAATCTCATGTTAACCTGATTGGTGTTTTGGGGCTTTTGAAATTAGGGGAAGTAATGTGGTTCATTTTCCGGATCCAATTTTGTTTACGTCTGTGTTAATGCCTAATTTGTAAAAAGTTCATTATCCAGTGGTTGTCCTGCCAACGGTCGGTACTTTGATGGTGGAAAATTGTCTTATGCCTTGAAGTTGCTTTCTCACAGTTATTTCAACCTTTGCACCATTACACCGAGCAATGAACCTTCGTAGCATGCCGATGTGTTAGTGTATAGGATTGGGACTTAGGATTGTAATTGTGTAGGTGATGTCTACTTGAGTGTTGGACTTGGAAAGTTTTACTGGTTAGATTGCCAATTATCAAGGTCATATCCACAATATAAGGTGCTTTGGCAGATTGAATTTCCTTACCTTTTTCCAGATTCTGGCCAATAGACCTGATTTTACTTGAATTTTTTCAGAGTGAGGAGTCTTGGGAGTCTCTCTGTTGTAAAGGGTTTTGGTTGGGACAGTTTGGTTCATGTATATGGGGCCCTTCCAGGGGATCCATTTGGCCTCTATCCTTTCATTTATATGGGGCCCTGGTGAAAGGATAGAGGTCAAATGGATCCCCTTGAAGAGTCATCATTTCGCAATGCAATCTCTCTATGCATAACCTGCCGCCATTGTAAGGACATTCTAAAGATGACTTACAAAGTATTATTTGTTGTATGGACTGCTGCTTTGGATAGTTTGGGTCTACAAGGGAAATTTGTTCCAAGTTCGTATTGTATGTGCAAGGAAGCAAAAGAAACAGTGAACAGTCTCTGTCTATATTGTGCGGTGGCTTGGGGTATGTGGTGTATGTGTCACTCTGGTTTGCAGTTTTACCCGGTTGTTCCAGTTCCTGCGAAGATGCCTTTGGACTGCTGGCTCAGTGTTTTTGCAGTGAGAGTTTGACCATCTTGAGCTTGTTACATATGCAGTGCATCTCGAAGGAGCGTAATTGACGCACCCTTGAGGATTTGAAATACAGGCAGAAGCCAAGGTTGATGGTGCTTCACACTTCCCATTTTTCTATTTGGTGGTTTCTTGATTCTATTCCTTCCCCCCCCCCCCCCCCTTTTCTCTCATTTTTTCCCGTGGATTTCTTAGGTTATTTATGTAGTGTTCATGGTTATCTTTCCCTATTATGTATCTCTTATGTACTGGTTGCACTCTATTGGCATTGGCGCTTTCGTTTACTTTGCTTCACTTTGTTCTAGGAAAAAAAGAAAGAAATCATGATGACCATGAGTGGCTGGGATTAAGGCTTTCTTCATATTTTTAAGATCTTTAGGCTTTCTCCTGTTGTTCCAAAATCATTATCTCATTACTCACCCAATGACATAGTACACCTCTCTCTTTATTATCTCATATGGTTAGTGCTCGGTCATTAGGCAACGACGCTTCTTGTCCTCCATGGTCAGAGGCTTTGTTACCTAGACTCTCCTACTGCCCTAAGTACCTAATCCCCCATGTCCGACCCTGTACCCAATTGGAAACTTGTATCCTCCACGCGATGTTGAAAGAATAAGAGCAGCTCAAAATTGGAGCAAAGAAGGTTTCTAAGTATTGATACGAGTAAGCATAGTATAATTATATGTTCAGAAGGTGTCCGCATACCTATATCCAACTTCAGACACATGCCCCTGGATCCTAAGATTTTGATTTAGAGAAGTCCGACATCTAGACCTGTACCAGAGTATGAGTAATGTAGGTCGGAGACTCGGAGGTAACATTGGTACCAAATAGGTAAAATTTACTCGTGAGCCTCTGGTGTTTGTGAACAATGGTTAACTTTATGTTTTAGTACAGGATTAGTTGGTTTTGTTTCAATGATTGAAACCTTTGAAATCCTTAATTAGCTTCAGAGTCCTTGCATAACTTCTTGATGACGGTGAATGCCTCTAGTTTGTAAAATTTCTAATTCTGTTTCTTATGCTCAGGAAAATGTGAAGACAAAGCACCCTCAATTGATGTATGAATCGAAGTTGTATAAAATACTCCAGGGAGGAAGTAAGGAAGTTTTCCATTATCCCTGCTGCTACTCTTAATTTTTTCTTCCCTATGAACTGAGATGATTGCTAATACGTATTGTCAACATTCACCATTTTACTCAATGTTTTGGCAGCTGGAATTCCAAATGTCAGATGGTTTGGCGCTGAAGGAGACTATAATGTTCTTGTGATGGATTTATTGGGACCTAGTCTTGAAGATTTGTTCAATTTTTGTAGTCGAAAATTGTCCTTGAAGACTGTTCTTATGCTTGCAGATCAGATGGTAGGGTCTCTTATTTTGCATCCCTACTGTTCATAAGTCACTGATATCAATGTTTAATTGTTTTCTGTCAACCATACTCTCCGCAGATCAACCGAGTTGAATTTGTTCATTCAAAATCATTCCTTCATCGAGATATTAAGCCGGACAACTTCCTTATGGGTTTAGGGAGACGTGCAAATCAGGTTTGGATTTGGAACTTGTATCCGCATAAGCCCCTTGTCCCTCAAAATGTTACTTGACTGCTTTCATTGTGTGTTAGTCTGTAATTTTTTATTCAATTATGTCTAGGTCTACGTCATTGACTTTGGTCTGGCTAAGAAGTATAGAGACTCCTCAACTCATCAGCACATTCCTTATAGGTAAGAGCCCTTGTGAACTGTCTTATTGGTGAGCTTCTACTGTTCTTGCATTTGAGCGGTTTGATATTTCATAGTTTGAAGCTGATTAATGTCTGAAATTATGAATTGCTATATCCATGTGTTTTATTTGGCCTTTTGCCATACTATCTTTGTTTCTGGCAAGGGGGGAACAACTACTTGCAGCTGTAATTTCAAGTGGTGTTTAGTATAAAAGGTGTTTAGGTTGTGTTTTAGAATGACAGAGTCCTTGTGCATTACTATACATGTGGGTTGTATTTGGCTATAGAATGTAATTTAAATATGATTTACCATTTTATCCTCTCTCGGTTTCCCCAGATGTTCGACTTTATCTTCATTTAACTTTTCTAGTTTCTTGTCTTCATCTTATGCACTATATCCTGATGTGTAACTTCATGAGTCGTTTTGGATGAGGGCTGGATGTTATCCGTATTTGTACTGTCTTTGATATCCAATCTCGTATGAAACTATGCAAAATGCATACATCTCGGCATTGCTGTTACTTGCTCTTGGTTGGTTCCATTAAAGTTCAAAATACTTTAGTCGTCCTTTTTCTTTTCCCCTCCCATTAAGGCTCGTTGTTGTTTTAGTGCTCAATTCAATTTAGCACAACAAGAATAAAAAAAATAATAAAGACACCGATTTCGCTGTCTCTCTCTCTCTCTCTCAGTACAACGCTGTCTTACTAAATGCAGAGAAAACAAGAACTTGACTGGTACTGCAAGATATGCAAGCATGAATACTCACCTTGGCATTGGTATGCTTATGGCTATTTTATTTTATTAAAATTTTTTTTTTTGTGTAAATTGATATATTGGTGGCTAGTCTGTTTATCTGACCATGTTGCATTTCAACGGCATAGAGCAAAGCCGGAGAGATGATTTAGAATCACTTGGATATGTTCTTATGTATTTCTTAAGAGGAAGGTAAATATAGCCATCCATCTAAATTATCGCTAATGTTTCTCTATTGTGTGACTATTTAATTATGACCTGTATGTTTGTAGTCTCCCTTGGCAGGGACTGAAAGCTGGAACTAAGAAACAGAAATATGAAAAGATCAGCGAAAAGAAGGTTTCAACCTCCATTGAGGTAATACGTGTTTCAAAAGTGTATTGATGCTTATGTTATATTTTTAGCGCTGTGAGGCTGACTGAAAGATCTCTGCTTCTTCGTAGTCCTTATGCCGGGGTTATCCCACAGAGTTTGCATCATATTTCCATTATTGTCGATCTCTCCGATTTGATGATAAACCAGATTATGCTTATCTCAAGAGAATTTTCCGTGACCTTTTTATTCGTGAAGGTTTGAGTGTTCTTCTTTCTATATTGTGCAGATTCTTCGAAAGGTTTATCATAATGATTGTATGTTTCCAATTTAATAGTTATTGTCTGAGCGAATTACGCCATAAGTGAGTTTGGTTTTCTTCGTGCTTCAGGCTTCCAATTTGATTACGTGTTTGATTGGACTATTTTGAAGTACCAGCAATCACAGCTTGCGAATCCTCCCCGTGCTCTTGTAAGTGCCATTATCTGATATATACAACATATATTTATCTATATATTTTTGCTGTATTTGGCCCATTGCTGGAAGATGCTTGGAATAATTTGATATTTGGACAGGGCACTGGTGCTGGAACTAGTTCTGGGATGCCTCATGGGGTTGCCAATGTTGATAGACAATCAGGTAGTTATGCTCTTTGTTTCTGAATTCGAATTATAAGGTATAACTGAGTTGAATCCAATTTTCCAATTACACTGAAAAATCTTTCTTGGAACTATTGTATTTTTTTAAGATTTGGCGCAACGGTAAGGTTGCTCCATTGTGACCTGGAGGTCACGGGTTCGAATATGGAAATAGCCTCTCTGCTTGCACAGGGGTAAGGCTGCATACATCTCACCTCCTCATACCCTGCAATGGCGGGAGCCTCGTGCACTGACCCGCCCTTTTTTTTTTTTTTTTTTTTTTAAATCTATCGTACTTGTCAATCCAACACCCGTTTTGGTCTCTTTAGTGTATTTGATCTCTCATTTCTCAAAATTGTTGTTCCTTATCTCTCTGAGGAACCTTTTCATGCACAATGATAAGGTTGAAAGATGGAGATGTCATCCATGGACATTCTGGAATCCCTTCGAGAATTAGCTACTTGAGAGCATATCTTTTCTCCCTGGAGCTGACATTCAATACTTAAGCTTATCCCAGTTTTCTTATTCGCTTTCATTTGTTTCGAGTATCATGTTATGAATGTGTTGCAGGTGGTGAAGACGGTAGGCCTAATGGTTGGTCTTCTGTGAATGCTACTCGTGGTAGAACCGCTGGACCTCCTTTAAATCTCGGGAGCTTGTCCAAACAAAAAAGCCCCGTTGCAAATGATTCAGCCATGACTAAAGACAGCATGGTCAGTATAGATAATTTTTATTTTTAATATTGCTATACATTTGTGGAAGTTCCTTACCCATGCGGCATGCCTATAAAGTTCTTCCCAGTTATCAATATACTACCTCACATCAATCATCAGAATTACCAGTACAGAATTTGGGTCAACCCGCATATTGCATGAGATTAGTAAGCTTGTTTAGGTATTCACAGGATGAGTTTTTCCCAGAAAAGACTACAAAATAAGGGCCCGTTTGGAATCACTTCTTAAACCCATGTTCGGTCCCAAGCGTGCTTCTGGGACACAATGCATATATTCGCCTGTTCGGTCCCACTACAGAACTTGTGTCAACTCGCATATCTGCTTGAGATTACTAAGCTTGTTTAGGTATTCACAGGATGAGTTTTTCCCAGAATATGAAAGTACAAAATAAGGGCCCGTTTAGAATCACTTATTAAACCGACGTTCGGTTCCAAACATGCTTCTGGGACACAAAATGCATATATTTGTCTGTTCGGATTAATTTTGAAAGCACTTAAAGAGCCCCCATAAGATGCGATGCAGAACCAGATTGGGGGTTTTCATGATTTTTTTTCCTAATTTCCGTTGTGCCCTTGTTACAAGGGCTTTTGCGTCTGCCTAAACACAAAAGCCAAAGCCATCAAAATGGGCCATTCGCCTTCTAAGTTTCTCATGAACTAATGGAGCCAAGCTCTACTGTGTTCAGACCTGACTTGTTTATTCCATGCCCTCCTCAAATGTAGCTTGCCTTGACTTGCTTGTTAAGTGAATAAGCCACGAGCCGTAATCAGGCCAATGCTGAGCATTCCTTAACTGCTCGGTTCATTTGGATTTCTATGCTATGTATGGCATGAAGGTATGTATGACATGTTTATATATATGTAATTGGATCTTTTGCTTCGGTTATGCAGTTATCTGGTTCTAATTTTTTGCGGTCAAGTGGGTCTTCGAGGAGGCCTGCAGTCTCAAGCAGTCGTGACCCGGTGATTGCAGGGAGTGAATCTGATCCCTCTCGCTTCCGCACCACAGATGCAAGCCCTAATACGCTCCGCAAAATTTCAAGTGCTGCACAAAGAAGTTCACCGGTTGTATCATCAGATCAAAAGCGCACTTCTTCTAGCAGAAACACCTCCAACGTAAAGAACTTCGAATCTACTCTTAAGGGTATCGAGGGCCTGCATTTTAATAGTGAGGATAGGGTGCATTATTAGCTGTTTTTCAAGTCTCACTCTCTCTCTCTTGCCGCTGTAAATCTTGGAATGGTAATACTTATTATGCACTCAAGAGTGGAACTTTTGTTTCTGTGTATTGTTTTTTAAGGTTAGTGCAAGCCGGGAAGTGTCACGCCAAACACGACACAATAATCTTGGAGTGGCGTAGCCCAAATTGAGAGCCAACCCAGGTAGGCTTTGTTTATACCGTTTGAGTTGAATGGGGTGGTTTTTGTTATGTTTATGTTTTTCTATATTTTGCACCGTCCTCAATGTTCATGGTTTATTGAGATTATAAGCTATGATGAGTTATAACACTGTAAAACTTAACTAGGCTGTTTGGCTCATTTTGAGCTCCAAGACTTCGATATGAATATTATGAAACATAAGTTTGTGTTACACCTGTACTTTTGTGGGATCATCTCATCATCTTGTAATCCTTTTTAAGTTGTTTTACTAGTGGTGTGAATTCGAATTAACTCAAAACTAATAAGTGGGGACCTGTTTAAGAATGTGGAAAATAGGATCAAGTTGAGTCTTACTCATTTTTATCGTATTGGGTTGGTAAAGAACCTATTTTAAGAAGGATTTTAGATTAGGCATAGACTCCTGTACACAGATCCAATGCACATATGAACCACAAAAGTGGCTCTGAGCTTCTCAGACGGTCCGGAAAAAAAAAAGTGGACAGATTCTTTTTGGAAATAGGCTGTGCATCCTCATTTGGCAATTGTTTATGCTCTTGTAATAAGTAGAAGCGTGGACTCATTAAATGAGTGCAAGTAGGAGAGAGATGGAAAAAGTGAGAAATGGGTGAGGTGGGTTAGGTACTTAGGTTTATATAGGTAATTATACTTTGAGCGGTGAGGCTCTTAAGTGAACATACCCAGAACTTATTTTTTAGTCTAAAAGAACTCGCGGGTTAGTCCTAGTGAACTTGTTTTTTAGCCTAAAAGAATCCGCGGGCAGCGAGGCAGCCTGCGGGTTCTTTTTGGCTAAAAAACATGTTCACTGGGTATGTTCACTCTAACCCTGTTCACATAAGAGCCTGACCGTTACTTTGAGTTAGTCTTACAAATATGTTTTGGATAAAATGTATTATAATTACCTACAGAAATCAGTGTTGACCCCCTCCCCATTCTTCCTTTTCCTTTCTGATAGTATCCCCTCTCCTTTTCCTTTTGGTTAGTATAGATGTGTTAAATTGCAGTTCTTTTTTTGATGCATTTTTGTTCTCTCCAAAATTACTCACCCTTTGCTCATCCTCCTCTTCTATTAGCTAATGCAGTGGCGTCTAGTATTAAATGAAATTAATTAATGGTGTAAAGTACTGGTCCCCTCTATATTAACCAATGAGAGAGGAGTGTTAGCAGTTTTAGGGTGAGCTAAATTGCACTCCTCTTTGTTATAGATGTGTTCAATTGCAGTTCTTTTTCGCAGCTGCTGCTACTTCAGTCTTTTGTTTGATAAATTCACACTAGAGAACTTTTTTGTACTTAAGTGGGTACCATGTATGGTACCTACGTGTGCTTGCGGCAAATGAGTGTCTTTTAGTTTTACCCATGCATGAGGGATGTGGGTTTCTACCCAAAAGACTCATTTCGTTACATAGAGCCTATAGGGTACATGTAGGCATGCCACGTTTCAACATACTGAGAAGTTATTCAGGGTGACTGAATACCACGTTATCATGCTGATAATATTTATATATAGATATTAATTTAGGAAGGGATAATTACATTTCAATCAACATTTTGTATAAAATTTAAAAGTCAATCTATTACTTTTTTAAAATTAAAAAAAATATCAACAATTATTAAAAAAAAAAAAGTTATCAACAAAATAAATTAAAAAAAATATCAACTTTTGAATTGTTATTTTGTATTTTAGTTTATTTTATATTTTCAACGTTGTGAATTTGCACCAAAACACCAAAACGTTGTGATGATTGCTCCTAACGTTGTGAAGATTTGAGTTGCTCCAAAATGTTTTGCAAATTTGCTCCCAACGTTTGAAAGAGTTGCTTCACAATATGTAAAATTTGATGACTTTCATCTTATAAAAAAAGTTGATACATATTTTTTTTTAATTTAGAAAAAGTAATATATTGACTTTTAAATTCTATATATAAAAATATTGAAAGTTAATTATCACATCTAAGTATAAAATGACATCGCGAATGAATGTAATTGGTACATCACACCACGTTAGTATGATGATATGGTGTGTCGGTTCCCAAAATAATTTCTCCAAGTTACCCAAAGAGGGCTGTGACCTGGTCATGTCAGTACCTCAGAGTACTAGTGTTTGGTAAATTATTGGTTTGATGTTTAATTGGTGTAGTTGTGAAATATGCATTTATGAACTTGGAGTGAGACTAGTGAGTTGTTATTGTTGCTTCCTTCAAAGCATTAATTAGTTTCCATCTGCAGAATAGCAATTTAGGCAATAAATTATGTCGAATGTGTGGACGAATAACCTTAAGTGTCTTAGAGAAGTATACAATATGGAATATACGTCTTGGCCAATACTGTTGCTTTCGGCTTTTGCATTACTTTCCGTTTCTAGTTTTGGGTCCTTTTGCACTGTGCTCAATGGCATGAAGAGAGCGAGATTAGAACCCGGGAGAAATTATTCTATGGTCTTGGGCCATATGTCACGTGGTAGTCTCAGTTATGACTGGATTGTTAAATGGTTAAGTGTAAATTTTTTATCTCCTAAAAGGTAGACAATTTTGTCATATGACAGTTCTATATTGATCGGGACCACCACGTGATAATGGTCTCGGACCATTGAATTAAATTCTAGGTCATATATATATTTTATTATAAAATATGAAACTTCATTCATAAACATAGATCCTAAAAAGGAACCAGTACAAACACATAGAAGGAAGAAAAGCATAAAAATGAACCACACAAACTTCTACAGTCGCACTGCAAACTCTCTAATCCCAAATAAATCTCACTGTGACGTAGCTCGACGGAGCCGGTTGATGGAGAAAGCTACCAAAGTGACCCACCAACGAACAGAGATGGCCAAAACTTTGCTGGAACTGCAACAAGATACCACCAAAACACCAGATCTGACGAAAGTGAGCCGAATTTGAAGAACCAACCTTGAATCTGCATGAGTAAAGTACCATATCTGAAAGGCCAATGTTGGATCTGCGAAGAGGAGTAGCCAAAACTATAATTGCAGACCAAGCAGAGTAATGAGATCGAGGTGGGAGTGTAGCGTAACCAAAACAAAAATAGAGGGAAAAAAAAACCCACAAAACTCTCATATAAAGGGATGCAACCCCCATAAAGAGAGACTACTAAAGAAGAACACAACCCCCCTAAGGCGGGCCACAAACCCATCTAAAATCAGACACAATCAAACAAGGGACCAAGTGCTCTCCTACCATGGGAGAGCCCTTGCAAAAGTGCGAATGAAGTAAAAGCTTTGGTTGGTTTAGAGAGAGAAACTCTGGGTTCCAAGAGAGGTCATCTAAGAGTAATGTTATGATTACTAAATTTATATTCCAAATTTGATTCTCATGATGTGTGACAGTAGTATCACTAAAATTAACTTTCAATAAAAATCAAGATTTGAATGTGACCATTGCTGCTTGTGTTGGGAACTAAATTTGGAGTAGTACAATGTGTTCCAAATTTTATATCTCAAATGTTGTTCTCAACACGTGTCAGTGAGACCATCTTCAATAATGGTAGGACCATGTCAACATTCTCCAATAAAATTCAAGTGGGTTCACTGCCAGATGTGTTGAGAACCACATTTAAGATATAAATTTGGAAAGCATAGCATTACTCCTTAATTTGGGTTGAAAATTTTGCAAACCATAGCATCATTCATCGTGTAAAGCCCTTTCAACAACACTTTTTTATGTAGTACATTTTTTCGTAATGCTATTTTTACCAAATTTAATTTTCAAATACTTTGACAATTATTATACGTGATGTGCCAGACCATTGCATGTGCATCACTTCTATAGCATTTGGGACATCCTAGATTTGAGAACCATAACATTACTCATAGCTTTTTATACTTGAGTAATGCTATGAGTTTCAAATTTGAATTTTCAAATTTAGCTTTCATATTGTTTCACAATTGTACACTTGCACTACTTGTTGTGGTGGAAGTGATTGTAGTGCCACAGATACCTGTATGCGGTGCCACTTTTATAGCATTTGAGATATTGCAAATTTAAGAAACACATCGTTACTTTATACTTAATTCCCATATATATATATATATATACACACACACTTGTACATATATCTATGAGAAGGACAACTTTGACCCTTGGAGCAATTATTCAACATGACTATCTCATCACGTTATGGTACATTTGCCTCTATTTCTATGGGATCATAACAAGTAGTGACAATTAGCAAATTTAAAATTTTGATTACTGCTGTCACCATTCTCCTTAAAATAAGAAATACGTGTATGACTTGAATTAGAGGATTACACTACAGCTCACCTTGAGTAATTCCCCCTTTTTGAGTCACCCAATCCCAATTCTCTAGAGAAGATGCTAGTGAATATGACAGACTGATAATGGGGATATAACCTATTTGAGGGGAATTCAATTGAGCTAATATGCTAGTGAATTATTCCCCTTGCTTTCATCTTCCTTTTACCCTAAATGAAAGCAAAGTCCAGACAGACATTGATTCTAAGAGTAATTGATAGGAATTGGATCCTGCGCATGTCTCTCCCTCTCTCTCTCTCACACACACACACGGAGTGTAAGTAAATTGATGGGACCGATGGAACCGTTCGGTCGGCTTTTAATTATACACTAAATTGAACCAAATTGAACAAAAATCGATTAATTTGACTGAAAATTGAACCGAATCGAAACATTTTCACGCCTACACACAGATCACTAACTCACATACAGAGAGGTTTTAGCACATGTTTGGTACTACGTAGAAAGGAAGGGAAGGGGCAGATGGAAAGAGGAGAGAAAATCTTGTTTGGTAGAGTGAAAAGGAAAAAGTAAAAGGCATCTTCTACCCTATACCATTTCTCATCCGTCCAGAAGTGAATGAATTTAGAGCGAAAAGGGCTTCTGTACTCATTTGAGTTTTGGCCGTTAACGGAATAGTAGTCTCAATTCAAGAGTCCACATTGAAAATCAATGTAGAGTAATCCTTGGATACAACTATGAGTAATATAAGAGTAATACTTGGGGCACAACCAAAGCCACAACCTTTTGTCCACAACCTCCATGTTGTGTCTATCTCTCTCTTGATGGGTTCCACAATGCCAGTGACCCCACAGTACCCACTAGGAGAGAAATAGACACAAAATGGAGGTTGTGGACAAAAAATTGTGGCTTTGATTATGCCCCAAGTATTACTCTACAACTATTCATACCATTTTTTCTACCCAACTCAATAAATGTGTCTATCTCTCATGTGTCAGGAGAGAGATAGACACATTTATTAGAGTGTGAATAATTGTGTCACAAATATTACTCATCAATGTAGTCTAACTAGGCATTTTTCAAGTTAGTCATTTATTATATAAAAATAAAGGTTCTCTAGCTTTTCATTTGATATGACATTGATATTTTAAAATTAAATACATTTTTGCTCACTCAAAAATTGTCTCACCCTTCTTTTTTATTGACTAATGCAGTGGAACTCGAAATTAAATGAGAATTTAATTAATGATATAATGTACTAGACCCCTCTATATTAGTCAATGAAAAAGAAGAGTAAACAAAGGGTGATCAATTTTGAGGTGAACAAAATTGTACTCTTTAAAATTAAAGGAGAAAATGATGAAACATTGAAACACTTTACCATAACAAAATAAAGCTCTCTTTTTTTTTTTTCCCTTTTTTTTAGAGTAACAAAATAAGCTTTCTTAAATATTTAGAACTCCAAATAAAATCCCATAATTTGGAATAATGATAAAAATGAATACAGATGGAGAGAAGGTTCCCTCTCCTTTCTATGGAATCCCTCCCTCCCTCCACTCCTTCACATTCTTATCCCTCTTACCAAACATAGAGGCTTATTATTTTCAGACTGGAAAGTGTACATACCACAGAACTCACAAGATCAAAGATCTAACCAAACTAAGATCCCTAATACCACCACTAGATTATCATCTCTGTGACCAAAACAACCAATCCAATCTAAGAAATTTGAACCTCCAAAACATCCAAAATCACCTAAAAACAGCAACCCATGTAGTATAATTGAATCTTGACCCTATTTGCTTCCGAATATCAAACAAACTATATCAAGATCTTGATTTATAATCATAAAACCCAAATGTTCCTTAGAACAACCCCCAATTCATAGAAGACCCCAAGTATATAAGATTTTGGTTATCTAAGCTTTAAAATTCCAACACATAAAGAACTTGATATATACACATCAATATATATGTAATTAAATAATTTATAAAAATAAAAAAAAACACAAGACCACTTGCAACTTGATTCATAATCATGAAACCAAAATGTTCCATAGGAAAACCCCCAATTGATATAAGATTTTGCCTAAAACAAGCTTTGAAATTCCACCATATAAAGAACTTGATATATATAGATTAAAGATATATATATATGTATGTTATTAATAAATTTATTACAAACACAAGCCATACCCACTAATCACTTCCATCCATAGACCACTTGGTTGCAAGTGTCTTTGATCCACCTAAAGCTCTTCCTCAAAGAACCCTTCATCTTACCCTCCACAGCATACACTTTATAGCTAGCAACCCTCTTCTTTCTCTGCAACTCTGGGTCATTGAAGCTCCAATTCCTTGAAGAAGAAGACCCAAAACTGCCCTTCCCTTTCTTGATATTTACCTCCTTGCCCAACTGAGGTGGGTCTGCCACAGATGAGCCATGAGGAGTACTGTAACTCCTCAGATCATGCATGGTGTTTGGGGCTGGTCTGCCTCCATAGTAGCTGTCTATTTGCATATCCCTAACATCTCTATATGATTTGGATCTGAAATCATCCATATGGGAAGTACACAGATTTAGAGAGAGAGAGAGAAGAGAGAGAGAGGGGAGGAAAATGTCTATTGGGTTTGCTTTAATTTTGATGTATTGCTATTGTTTTTTGGTGAATCACTGAATTGGGAACAGCTAAAGGTGGGAGGTGACTTAAATTTTTTTTTTTTTGGTTTTATTTATTTATTTTTAATGGAGTACTACAAAATTGCTGTGCTCATGGGTAGTATTAAAAAAAAGTTTTTTTTTTTTAAAATCTAGAATTTTATAAAAATTATTTTTATGAAATTAATATTTAAATATATATATATATATATAATTCAAAGCGAACGAGAGAGTTGAGAAAGGGGAAATGATGTATATAGAGAGAAGGGAGAGAAATACAAAAAGTGTAAAAAAAAATTCAATTTTTCAAAATTTATATTTAAGAAACTGGTAAAGAGTGGAAATAATTTTAGACCCTTAAATGATACATCAGGATTTAAATTGTCATAATCAGTAAAATCATTCCACACGCGTTATATAAATATAGATGGTATAAGTTATATAAATATAGATGGTATATGTTTGTATGTGTGGGTATTACCCATATTGGTATATGTTTTTTTTTTTTTTTTGGTAATCGGGGGGTGTTCGGGCCAGCTTGCGCGCACCTCGACTAATCCCCCGAGGCCTGGAGGCGCCGGGTGAATACTCCAGTGGCCACGCTCCCCACGACTCGAACACTAAACCTCTTAGGTAGTACACCCAAAAAACTTACCACTCGGCCACAAGAGACTTGATTTATATTGGTATATGTTAGCATGTAGTATTGTTGTACTTCAATTAGGCGACATTTGTCAATAGTTTCTATTTCTATAATTCAATGGCAAAAAACATATATTTTTTTGTCCAAAGTTGTTTGGATAGCTTTTGGCCAATCATAATTTTTTTCAATTGACTCCTATTTTTGGTCATTGAATTGCAGTAAGATGTTTTGTCAAACTGTTTTATTTCAAGTTTTGGAGTTTTATAATCATTTATGTACTTCAAAAATTATTACCAAACAGGGCTTTAGTCAGTCCTCTAAAGTTGCATGATTCTGCTTAGAGTGAATTGGTCTTTCATAGGTGGTGGTTCCACATGAAAAGGTCAAAGTTGACCAATTAAATCAAAAGTGTGAAAAGTGCAAAAGAGAGAAAATATCTAGGATATTAGGATACATCACACTCGGGTAGCCCCATGTAACAAGGTTGTAGATCCTAACATAGTGAACATTTTCTTGAAAAAGAAATACTAAACTTACATAAAATATTCTTGCAGATTAGTGTGCCATCTCACTTAAAATAGCACATTAAATTCCAATTACAAACCCAGATAACTAAAAAGATATTTTTTAATCAGTTTGTAACATTGTGAATAATGTGTTTCATTCATAAGAAGTTTTAATGGTTATTTGGTACGGCTATGATATTCTATGGTTCACTAGGGAATCAATTTTATATACTCCGTATTTAATTGTTCGGCAGATGCTCTTTTGTATGAAAGTCTGTACTCGAATAAAATCACATATTCTTTGTTAAATTAATATGATAGTGGTTTTTAATAACTATGTGAGAAAATAGGTGAGAAAATGAGTGATACTCAATGTTTTATGCATTTCTAAACAAGATGTTACTGATGAAAAATTCTTACCAAATAAATGAGACGAGCAAGTTAAACAATATAAAAACATTCTTGTAATTCTTTAGAGTAATGCTATGGGAGTGGTACTACTTGTATTGATCCATAGTACCACGATCAGTGTCATTTCATGTTATACCCCTCCGATAGCATTATTCAATTCTTTATGCTTTTTTAGATGGTCAACTGTTTGCAAATTTCTCATGTCACTGTTCTTCCATTTCCTTGGTTTTCTCTTTTAACAAAATATGATTTTTAGAAAAATATGGAAATTGATAAAAACAAAATTGCTTAGCACACCATTTTCCTTTTTCTTTTTCTTTTTTTCCCCTTCTCCTTTATCTTTCCTTTCTAGCATGCAAACGACATGGAAAATGAATTTGTAAACCAAAATGTCCAAAACAGAGCATGAGACAATTTAACTTTCTTGCCTTAACTAATTTAACTTTGGTATTGTGCTTTATCTAGTGTCATTTTCATTTTAGGAACCAAAATAGTTGTAGGAGTGAAACAAGACTACGAAAATTCTAATTACACCCTCAACGTTTCTCCCTATGTGCAACAAATTGTGTTGTATATACAGCTTTTCAATGTAGCATGAGGGGTGTAGAGAGAAAAATGGTGGGTGCATTCAGATTTCCCCCAAGACTTTATTTGGTTCATAGATTTAGTGACGAAAAAAAAAACACGAAAGAAAATATTTTTCTTTGTCTTGGTTTGCAAGAAAAATAGGAAGGAAAATCGATTAGAGTGAAACATAAATTGTAAATTTTTAAATTTTGTGAGTCATTGTCCTTCCTCTTTTTTTGATTTCTATTATACTTTAAAAAATTTCAATTTCAAATATTATTTAAGCATGTACGAAAACTCAAAAGAAAACAGTTTTCCTTTTCCTTTTCTTTTTCCTCTCCAAATCCGCAGACCAAACAAAGCCTAAGACTAATCTATAAAATTTAGGATAAATAACAAAACCACCCCCTAAACTATGACCATTTTTTACTAACACCTCATAAACTTTAAAACTGAACAGACTCACTCTTGACCCATCCAAAATGAACAAACTCGCTCATGAAGAAGGCGGTGTTAGTGTCAACAAAGAATAGTTTAGGGGGTGAGTTTCAGTTTTAAAGTTTATGGGGTGTTAGTAAAAAACGGTCATAATTCAGGGGGTGTTACTGTAATTTACTCTAAAATTTATATAACAAAACAAAGGAAGGAAGGAAGATTGAAAAAGGAATAAATGTGATCGCAACACAAACTTCCAAAACGCAGAGGTGGAGACCAGTGCTGAGTAAAACTAAGAATTAAATTCACAGGCCAGGTCCAACCAACCCAAACAGAGCCTTATATTGGGAAGAGAGTCCAGTGGGGACATGGAGTTACTGGTAGTTAGAAAAAACTAACTAGGATAAATTATGTTGAGCTGTTGACCAAATCTACCTATAACCCATCTTGTGGGGAAGAGACAATTTATGAACAAACACAGTGTATATAAATATATATGTATTTATATGTATAGCTGTGATTGTGAACCTGAGCTCATGGCATTTTTCACTTGTACCATCTGAATGAGTGGTGGGTCTTGAAAGACTATAAATATAGCCAATGAGAACGTGACCAAATCACAATAAATATAGCAAAACATGGTAGGCAAAGAGTAAAGTGAAACATTCCATCAAAAAAAGAAAGAAAGTGTAATGTGAAACATGGTAGGCCCCTCATATGAGAAAAATAACACACCACACACAGAGTAATGTCCTCCTAATAAACAAAATTTTCAAATGTGTAACAATTGAAAAACCCTCTAAGCTAATTTATGGTGGGAAATTGGTTTGAAATTTTCAAAGGAAACTGGTTTGAAATTGATACTTGCAAAATGATGGGAAGCTGTTGTTAGCTTTAAGAAATTTAACTCTGAGTATTGTTATGCTTCTCAAATTTCTATTTTAAAAGTGATTTTCAAATGATGTGGCAGTGGGACTAGTTGAATTTTGATTAGAAGTCGTTTACCTTGCCCCACTGCCACATCATTTGGGAAGCACTTTTGAGATAAAAATTTGGTAAGCAAAGCATTACTCTTTAACTAAATATGAGAGTTCACAAGCATTAGGCGGTGGTTAGGGGTCTATACAAGCTGACTGGAGCTAAGCATAAGACTGTTTGAGCTTGACTTGAACTGTTAGGTATCAAGCTCGAGCTTGAATCAAGCAGAGATTAGCTTGAAGCAAAGTTATCAAGTTTGAACTTGACCTTAGCTTGGCTTGATTAAATTGAATGAATCAAGATCAAACTCAAGCTTGGCTCGAAATCAATTTTAAGCTTGGGTTGACACGTATAAAGTGTGCAAACATCTAAACTACGAAGTTTTAATATGTTTCTATACAAACAAGCCAATATACAAGTCTTAACAAATTTTGCTCACAACCTTTTTAGTAGATCTTCTTATGAGCCGAATTGTCACACCCCAATCCACCCCCGGCGGATTAGGACACGTGTAGCAAGACTCAAAATACACTAAAAAGCAAGAAATCATGGTAGTTATTAAAGAAAAACATGATTTGGAGCATCATAAAAGGATTTGCAGAGACAAAATAGCCCCAAGGGCATAATGGTCATTAATAAAGTATATCAAAATTTTACACCAAAAGGTAGATCTTTGAGTCCCGGTTCCAACGCAAAAAACGGCGCGTGAATCCGAATTTTCTAGAAAGAGTTATGCACGTTTCCGTAAAAGCGGACGTGTTGTGAAAAATACAAGTGGATAAATCCCTTCATTAACCTGGATCGATCCATTTTGCTAATTCTTCCGCAGAATGTCTGATCGGGAGAGAACAAATCTCAATTATACGCCTTAATTCAAGCTAAATGGGGTGAAAAAGTAGAAAAAAATAAGCAGAAAAAGCCCAATCGCGAGCGCGGCCCGCTCGCGTGAGGAACCAGCATATCGCGAGCGCGGCTCGCTCGTGCGACCTCCCATTTACGCACTCGCGCGATCCGTACGGAAAAACATAAAACGCGTATTTTAAAGTGCTGAAGACCCTTGTGTGGACGAAATTGCCTGATGATGTCCAGAAAGCAAGTTATAGCAGTTTCAGTCGGATTTGGTTTAAAAAGCCCTCCTAATCTCTCTACAACTATATATATCTCATTCTAAATCAATTGAGTGGTTACACACATTCATTCATACATCACTTTGAAGACAAGAGGAAGGAGAAGATCTAGCTTGAAGGTCTCTAATGGCAACAATCAACTCAACCTTCATGTTTTTATCAGCCATGTGCAACTAAACTTCTATTCTAGGGTTTCAATGAAACCTGAAACCCTAGCTATGTAAAGGGGGAATTCTATGCTTTCTTATTTTAGGATTTTATGTATTGAATAGTAATTGTATGTTGGTGGATTATTTATATAATCAGTTTTAATAATAATAATCAAGAGTATTTTGGATCTATTCTTGTCTTAGATTTTTCCTTATGCTTATTGAATTCATTAGTCCTTGATTTCTGTGATTGATAGGAGTATTTAGATACAATAGTGCTAATGTGATTGTGATGTTTACATCTTTTATACTTCATGCCTAGGAAAGATGAGTTATGGTACATCCTAGTCATAGGTAGATAATTCATGTGAACCAAAGATGAATTATGCTTAGATTAAACTAGTGATATCTTCTTGTTGATACTATTGGGCTTGTAGCTACAATAGATTGTGACTATCCAAACATAGAACTTAAAATAAAAAGTCTAGACCCTCGATGCATAGTTAGTGGTGGATTTGCAATTCTAGATCTCATCTACTCATATTTAAAATAATCGTAGATTTCACAATAGTTTACTTAGATTCAATCTCATATTTTATTTTCGTAAATTCATAGTTTAATTTCATAAGTTTAATTAGTAGTAGTAGTTAAATATTCACCTCTAATCAAACTTCCGTTCTTCAATAACTAAATAGATTTAGATTTCATTAATTAAAAGACAAAAATATACAATCTCTGTGAGTTCGACCTTTACTTCCACACTACAAATCTTAAGAAAGTAAAGCATACTTTTTATCTTGATTCTGACAAGATCAATTTTGGCGCCGTTGCCAGGGATTGAAATATTTTTGCCGTTAATTTTTATAATCTTAATTTAGTTAGTTAGTAAATAGTAGCATAGATTTTATTTTCTTTAATTCTAATTTAATTTTTGTGTTGCTAAAATTATCCGTGTTTTTTGCAGTTTACTAGTCATCAAAATTTAGCAAATTCTAGTGGAGTAGCTGTGCACGGCAACGGAGCTTACGCGGACCTGAAAAAAATAAATAAATTGCAAACAATTTAAAAATACCAAGTAAACCACTTCGCTTTAAATTTCGCATCAACTCACCGTGAGTCAGGGCGCTGTGACGCATTACCTGTATTAGGTAGGTGTGGAGTGAGCACTGCATTAGCTAGGAAACCTGGGACGCAGAGCTTTGACGCGAATCACTGCATAAGGATAATTTCATGCATCATATTAGTCCTGTGTGCTTGCATATATGCTTGAGTATTAGCGTCTTTTATTTTCTTAATTTTTGAGTCAGTTCTTTAGTTTATGTTTGGTACCCGTTCAAGTAAACCTAAATTAAATCCACTAAATCTTGAACTTGAACGCACCCTTAGAGTTCTTAGGTCGTCAACACAAGCTTCTAGAGCTCGGTTAATGTTAGACGACGAATCTACACCTGAACCGTCGTCTCTGTTTGAGTCGAAAATTCGAAGTACTATTAATCGCTTAAGGAAAACTAAAACGATAAAGATCGAACCTATTCCAATGGCTGATTTTGGAAATAACAGGAATAATAGAAATAATCAGAATAATAATGGAGATAACCTCAACATACCTCCACCACCACCTTTAAAGGATTACTTTACTCCTACCGCTTATACGCCACCGTCGTGTATAGAATTGCCGGAAGTGACTGCAGCCCACTTTGAAATCAAATCGTCGACTATTGCACTCCTTCCGTTGTTTCACGGTCACGTTAAGGAAGATCCTTACAACCATTTAGGTGAATTTCAGGGTATCTGTGCTACTTTAAAAATTCAAAACTTAACAGATGATGAGTTGAAGTTACGTCTTTTCCCGTTTTCACTTAAAGACAAAGCAAAGTATTGGCTCCAATCCTTGGAGCCAAACTCAATAAGAACATGGGACGAATTGTATACTGCTTTCCTACAGAAATTTTTCCCCATCACTAGAACAAATCAGATTAGAAAATCTATAACTAATTTCACGAAGCAAGATGGAGAAACTCTTTATGATACGTGGGAACAGGTTAAGGAACTCTTACGTTCTTGCCCTTATCATCATATATTAAATGGAAACTTGTGCAAGTCTTTTATGAGGGACTAATTCCCGCTGTACGTAACACTGTCGATGCTATTTGTGCAGGGTCGTTCCTCCACAAGAGTGTCGACGAAGCTTGGAAGATATTCGAAACGCTAAGCAAAAATTCTATGCACCAAGCTGTGTCTGTACGCCCCGAGGGACACCTTCTACCACAACCAAAAAGAGAGGCTAAAGTTGAATCAGCCATTCTTATGAAATTCAAGAATTAAATATAAAAATGGACCAACTTATGATGATGGGCCACATGCAAGGCCCACCTCCTTCTGTGGAGATATGTCAGTTCTGCTCAGATTCGTCGCATTCTACATTGGCATGTCCGTCCGCGTCACAGTTTTTGGAATTTGTATAACAACATATTAATGTTGTTCAACAATTCTAAAGACCCACTTATAACCCAGCGGGTTATAAATCGGACTCGACATGGGGACCTCACCCGAACCTCTCATAGAAATCTAATAGTGAAGGTCTGTATTCAAAACCTGCAACGACGAATTTCCCGAATGCTCATAGGCCTCAACAAAATCAATACCAACAACCTCCCTTACGTACTAATTCTCCTAGGGATAAAACTTTCGAAGAGAGTGTGTTAGCATCGTTAAAAAATTTAGAGGCCCATTCGCAATCACAGTCTCAACTTGTTAACTCCCACACGTAATCGATAGCAAAGTTAGAATCCCAAATAGGACAACTTGCTAATACTTTAAACTGTCGTAATGAGGGGAATTTACCAAGTCAACCGGTCCAAAACCCTAAAGGACAATACGAGGTAAGTACGCCGAGTGACCAAGTAAATGAAGTATCTACAAGAGCGACTGAACGTCCTGAGGAGATTATACCTCCTCCTGAACCTCAAAAAGATAAGGGTAAAAGAATAAGTAAGGAACAAGACGGAGATACTAATAAAGATATGAAGGACCCTACTACTTCGACACCTAATATGTCTAAAACGGCAAATTCATCAAACTATATACCTAGGATGCCATTCCCCCCTAGTGTAGATGGCCCATCTCACTTCTCGAAGAAGGGAACACGCCCGGAGGACATTCTACAGACGTTTAAAGAGGTAAAGATTAACATTCCATTACTCGACGCCATAAAGCAAATACCTCCATATGCCAAATTTCTAAAAGACTTATGCACCCAAAAGAGGAAGTCTAGAAACCACTTATCTAAGAAAGTCTTTCTAACGGAAAAGGTTAGCTCTATGTTCCAACATAACACTCTAAAATACAAGGATCCGGGTACTCCAACTATCGCGTGTCACATCGGTGACAAATATATACACCGGGCTCTTCTTGATCTTGGAGCGAGTGTGAATCTATTACCTTCTTCGGTATATGAACATTTGAGCCGAGGAGAATTAAAACCAACAGCGGCTACTTTACAATTAGCCGATAGGTCAATTAAAGTTCTACGTGGGGTAGTAGAAGACGTGTTAGTAAAAGTTGATAGATGCTATTACCCAGTTAATATCATCATCCTAGACACCGAACCAATCTTAGATGCTAGCAAACACGTCCCGGTAATCCTAGGACGACTGTTCCTAGCCACGACAAATTATATTATTAACTGTAGAACTGGGTAATGGATATAATTTTTGGTAATATGACCATTTGTTTGAATGTATTCAATGCATCTAATCAACCATATAGAGATGACGAGGAGGCGGATTGTTATGCCATAGACTTAATTGACGAATTAGTTGAAGAGTCAGCGCCTTTTATGTTAACAAAAGAAGCCTTGGAAGTATATCTATCTCATTTTAATTTTAATGATTTCAACATTGACACGAATATTGAAGATGTGAATAATTTATTGGAATCAGTAAACACTACTAGTGCATTTCCATGGACACCTAAAATGGAGGCTTTACCACCTCTTGCGCATAAACCGGCATTGCCATCCATCGAGTGTCCCCCGACACTTGAACTTAAACCGTTACCAGACTCTTTGAAATATGCATTCCTGCGACCTAACACTACGCTTCCAGTTATAATCGCATCAAATTTAACTATAATTCAGGAATTACAACTGGTACAGGTCCTAAGTAATCATAAGAAAGCAATAGGGTGGACGGTCGCCGATTTAAAAGGAATTGATCCGTCAGTTTACATGCATAGAATAAATTTAGAAGAAAATGCCAAACCATCTAGAGAAATGCAACGACGTCTCAATTCTAACATGAAGGAGGTGGTTATGAAAAAAGTTATAAAACTCTTAGATGCAGGTATTATCTATCCGATCTCCGATAGTAATTGGGTCAGCCCCACGTAGGTTGTCCCACCAAAGAAATCAGGTATTACAGTTGTACCAAACGAGAAAGGAGTCCTCATACCCACCCGCCAAACTACCGGTTGGCGGGTATGCATTGATTATAGAAAACTTAATACGATGACTCGTAAAGATCATTTCCCTCTCCCATTCATTGATCAATCCTAGAACGCCTATCTGGTCAGAGTTACTATTATTTCCTAGATGGATACTCTGGTTACAACCAAGTGCCCGTCTACCCCGATGACCAAGAAAAGACAATGGTCACATGTCCCTATGGTACTTTTGCTTATCGTCGTATGCCGTTTGGTTTGTGCAATGCACCGGCCACCTTTCAGCGATGTATGATGGCCATTTTCTCGGACATGGTAGAGAAATTCCTAGAGGTATTTATGGACGATTTCTCGGTCTTTGGACCTACCTTTGATGAATGCCTTCAAAATCTTACGAAAGTCCTCGCCCGTTGCGAGGAAGCTAATTTGGTTTTGAGTTAGGAAAAGAGCCATTTTATGGTTCAGGAGGGAATAATCTTGGGTCACGTTGTATCCAAGCGTGTTATAGAGGTCGATAAAGCAAAATTTGAGTTAATTGACAAACTTCCATTGCCATCGTCAATTCGTCAAATCCGTTCATTTCTAGGGCATGTTGGTTTCTACCGACGATTTATCAAAGACTTTAGTAAAATTTCACGACCCTTGTGCAATCTGCTTGCCAAGGATGTTCCCTTTGTTTTTGATAATGAATGTTTAAAGGCTTTTGAAACATTGAGAGCTTTACTGTCCACTGCTCCAGTAATCCAATCCCCCGATTGGTCATTACCGTTTGAACTAATGTGTGATGCTTCCGATTATGCTGTTGGAGCCGTCCTAGGCCAAAAAGTAAATAATGTGGCTCACGTGATATACTATGCGAGTAAAACCTTAAATGTGCAATTGAATTATACGACTACGAAAAAGGAATTGCTCATGGTTGTATTTGCCCTTGACAAATTCCGTTCATATTTATTAGGGTCAAAGGTTATTGTGTATACTGATCACGTCGCATTATGTCATTTGTTGAATAAGAAAGAAACCAAACCACGATTAATACGATGGATTTTACTCCTGCGGGAGTTAATTATGAAATTCGAGATAAAAAGGGTTCTGAAAATGTTGTGGCCGACCATTTGTCACGTATCTTCGTAGAATCTAACGATCTTACCCCTCTCAAGGATTCATTCCCGGATCAACAATTATTTGCGTTATCTGCCTTAAATCGTCCGTGGTTCAGTGACATCGTAAATTTCTTAGCCACGGGATATATCCCTCATACTTGGTCAAGTCTAGATAAAGATCGTTTCTTTTCTCAAATCAAACACTATTACTGGGAAGACCCCCTGCTATTTAAACATTGTTCTAATCAAATTATATGACGTTGTGTTCTGGAGAGCGAGTTCAATTCTATCTTAAACTTCTGTCACTCTCTAGAATGCGGAGGTCACTTTGGAGGCTGTCGTACGGCCGCTAAAGTCCTCCAAAGCGGGTTATATTAGCCAACCCTGTTTAAAAACGCTCACGAATTCTGCCAAAACTGCGTATGCTGCCAACAAACAGGTAACATGTCACGTCGCGATGCGATGCGATGCCCCTGACCCCAATCCTAATTATTGAAATATTTGACGTGTGGGGCATCGACTTTATGGGTCCGTTTTCGTCGTCCTTTGGGTTCGAATACATTTTAGTCGCAGTCGACTATGTTTCTAAGTCGGTGGAGGCAGTTGCGACAAAAACGAACGACCACAAAGTCCTGGTTCAATTTATAAAAGATAACATATTTTGTCGTTTCGGCACACCACGAGCGATTATAAGTGACGGAGGAAAGCATTTTTGTAATCGTCACTTTGAGGCGCTTGTTAGAAAATACTCCGTCACTCATAAAGTAGGAACCGCAAACCCAAGGCCAACTAGAAGTCTCAAATCGGGAAGTAAAAAGCATACTGAAAAAAATGGTTCGTCCATATCGCAAGGATTGGTCGCAACGACTAACCGATGCACTCTGGGTATATCGGACAGCGTATAAAACTCCGATAGGAATGTCCCCTTACCGACTAGTCTTTGGAAAAGCGTGCCACCTACCGGTGGAACTTGAACATAGATCTTACTGGGCTGTAAAACCGCTTAACCAACATTTAAGGGCGGCAGGGTGCCATTGGAAACTTCAATTACAAGAACTTGAAGAATTGAGAAACGAGGCCTATGAAAATTCAAGAATTTATAAAGAACGATCTAAAGCTTTCCATGATAAGATGATCATAAGAAAAAATTTTGAAGTTGGGCAACGTGTATGGTTATTTAACTCAAAATTAAGGTTATTCCCGGGAAAGCTACGTTCCCTTTGGGACTGTCCATTTATAATAACGCAGGTATTCCCACACGGAGCGATAGAAATACAAGATACAAATGGTGGAACCCCTTTTAAGGTAAACGGCCAATGGTTTAAGCCGTACCGGTCTGATGAGACAGAAGAAAGAAAGATAGAGTCAATAGGTTTGGTAGATCCGATCTATTTCAACTGAGCACGAGCATCGGTCGAGCTGGCAACGTAAAACTTAGCGCTTGGGAGGCAACCTAAGCTTTTGTTTCAGTTTTCTTTAGTTTTGATCACTATTTAGGAGTTTTTCTGCTAATGTCTGATTTTTGAACACCCAAAAAGAGAAAAGATGAATTATTAAAACCATTATACAAGAAAACATAAGGGAAAATAAGAAAAACAGACTCTCGCGCGCGCAGCCCGCTCGCGCGAAAGTTCGCTCGCGCGGTAATGCCCCTTAGACAAAATTTTTGAAACATTTTAAAAACAAGTCTCTGCTTCATCTCGCTCTTGAAATCGCGCCCGCGACCTCCTCGCTGGAGCGGATCGCTCGCGCGAGGTTGTCAAAAAATACAATCATTTCTGTAATCGTCACTTTGAGGCGCTTGCCAGAAAATACTCCGTCACTCATAAAGTAGGAACCGCGTACCATCCTCAAACCCAAGGCTAAGTAGAAGTCTCAAATCGGGAAGTGAAAAGTATACTGGAAAAAACGATTTGTCCAGATCGCAAGGATTGGTCGCAACGACTAACCGATGCACTCTGGGCATATCAAATAGCGTATAAAACTCTAATAGGAATGTCCTCTTACCGACTAGTCTTTAGAAAAGCGTGCCACCTACCGGTGGAACTTGAACATAGATCTTACTGGGTTGTAAAATCGCTTAACCAAGATATAAGGGCGGCAGGGTGCCATCGGCAACGTGTATGGTTATTTAACTCGAAATTAAGGTTATTCCCGGGAAAGCTACGTTCCCGTTGGGATGGTCCATTTATAATAACGCAGGTATTCCCACACAGAGTGATAGAAATACAAGATATAAATGGTGGAACCCCTTTTAAGGTAAATGGCCAACGGCTTAAGCCGTACCGGTCTGATGAGACAGAAGAAAGTGAGATAGAGTCAATAGATTTAGTAGATCCGATCTATTTTGACTGAGCACGAGCATCAATCGAGCTGGTGACGTAAAACTTAGCGCTTCTTAGGAGGCGACCCAAGCTTTTGTTTCAGTTTTCTTTAGTTTTGATCACTTTTTAGGAGTTTTTCTGCCAATGTCTGATTTTTGAACACCTAATTTTGAAACATTTTAAAAACAAGTCTCTGCTCATCTCACTCTTGAAATCGCGCCCGCGACATCCTCGTTGGAGCGGATCGCTCGTGCGAGGTTGGACTTTAGAAATTTTTTTCGAAAGTTTATTATAACAAGGTTCTGCTCAAACTCGCGCTTTGGATCGCGCCGGCAACGTACCCGCTGGAGCGGCCCGCTCGAGCGATCTTCTGACTTGGAATTTTTTTTTCCTATACACAAACACAAGTCTCTGCTTCTCCTCGCGGAAGGATCCGTGCAAGCGAGGCTCGCTCTCATGATCAGCTCGCGCGAGGTTCTCTTTAGTATAAATATAGGGCTGAGCCCTAATCCTTTTCAGACTCACAATTTCTCTTTCTCTCTTCGTTTTCTCTTATCTCTTTCTCTCGCAACTCTCTCTCTCACGATCTCTCATCTCTTTCCCCCTTTCCCCACCACAACCACCATACCACTACACCACCGCTGTCCACCACACACGCCGCCAAACAACCGACGCCGCCGTCGCCGTGCCATCATTAACCGCCGCGGCTAATTACGCCACGATTTGCGACCCCAAATTTCACCTCCCTTTGATCTTGAATTTTCACCCACAGGTACCCACATATACACACACACACACACATATATATATGCATATATAGGTAAATACATACATATATCCATATAAAAGTTTATATACATACACACACTCACATCCCCATGGATTCGTACATGAAGTCACATACACATATATCTATTAGGGTTTGTGTTTTTGGGGATTTCTGGATCCCTATATCTATGTTTCTATAAATATATATACATACATATTTATATCTACACATCCATGTATATTCACACTCAGCCTTTGTTCGGATCCTTTTTTGGGTTAAAGATTTGGGGCTTCTCGAAACCCTAAACTTTAATCCACACACACACACACACACACACACACACACACATACACACACACACACATATATATATACAGATTTTGATATATAACTATACACTGCTACATATACACAAAATCTCTCACTCAAAACCCTAATCTCTACACACTAATTTCATAATATATGTTGTAGGCCATTTTTTTTTTTGGGATTGAGTAAATGAAATTGTTCGACATTCATGGCTTAATTTAAACCCTAGACACTGAGAAAAGTCAATTTGAACTAAATTCTTGCTTAGGGTTGATTTCAATTGATTTAAAAATCTAGATCTGCAGCTATATTCTTCCGTATTTGTAAGCACTCACTCATATTATCTTTTTAAGATCCCTTACCTAACTCTGTGTTGACAATGCTCGTTAGGGTTTTAGTTTTAAGGTTTTGCATCCATAGAGGTATTTACAAGTTTTGGGGATTTCTATAAACTACACCCATTGCAGAGATGCACACATCCACACATGTGTATAGACTTGTTAACAGACGCACATATCTGAAGTCCCATTTTAAGAACAGTTTAGTTCTATATATGGACAACAATCTTTTTCATTTGCGACTGTGTTCAAGTCGACTTTTGATCATAACCTGCATCTAGATCGTAAGATTAGACTGAACGAAAAATTTTCTAGTGCAAAGCTAATCCTGATTTCCTGATTACATTGAATTTCTAAGACGGACTTTGAAGCTAAGTTCTAAATGTCCTAATTCATAACCCTAGACGAAATTGGCTTAGTTAAGTGCGATATCGATCAACTGCTCGTCTTACAAACATTGATGGGCTATATTTTTAAACTTTTGACACAATTTGGATCGTGAAATTCTATGCATAAGTTGACTGAACAGTTGAACCGTTGTAGCTTCAACTCACATTTAAATCCCCGTTTAATGATAGAACGTTCATATGTCAACATAGATTTTTGCTTTCCAAAATTCTTTACCACAACTTTAACTTCATAAATGCCGAAAAAATCAATGACGTAAAATAAACTCGTAATTATCATATGGGCATGTCAACTAATGATGTCGACCATTGTACTGCTATTGTTTATTTACTGCTTTACATTAATTATGAACACGCGGCAAGTACCCCGTTACTTGCCGCAATGTATGTGCCCTTGTCGGGACAGTGAGTGGGAAGGGGGCAGTTTCTTCTCACAGTTGCTGGGTGTTCCCCCGTGAACCCCAATTTCATTTCAACTGTTGAATATTTCTTTATTGTGTCCCTTGCCGGGATGTGTTTTCTTTGCAGGTGATCCATCCCCCTTACCCCTTTCACTTTCTATTTTTTGGGCATAGTCCAATTTTAAAGCCCGCATTTTCATTTTTTTTTTTTTAAAAAAAAAAAAAAAATTCTTACACACCTTTTCAAATATGACCAAATGCCCTACAAAATCCGCCTCATCCTCCCAACCGCCCCAAAAGAAGTCAAAGGGGAAAGAAAAACAAACCCCACCGGCCCCTCCACCTGACAACCCAAACCCAAACGACCTCGGGCCCAAATACGCCAACCGCGGCCTCAACTACGAGGCCGCTATCAACGCTGAATTCTTCGCGTCTGATAAGGATACTAGGTGGGGCCACAACAACCTCACTGCCCAAAAATTGGCCCCACAGCTCTATTTCAGAAACCCGACCTTATTAGTTACCCACGCCTCGTCCGTCTATTTTACCAAAACCTCCCTTACCATAAACAATCTCTTAGCCAACATGCCTATCTGTCCACAACCATAGATGGCCGTGACATTACCCTTAACCCTAACAATATCGCCAACGCCCTCCAAACCCCCTCCCATTCCTATGAAGTGCCTAAACTCAATGTCCTAAACAAAACCCACTCCTTTATCCATATTATCCAAGACATGTGTGGCGGCCGATCTGGTTCAGGGCAGTCTATACGACGATCTCATATGCCCCTCCAGATGTGGTTTGTCGACCATGTCTTCAAAAGAAATATGTTCCCTCTTGGTCACGAGCAAGAGCGGACCAAGGAGATCCACCATGCCTTCTACGATGTCTACCGCGGAGACTGGTTTCACCCAGGTCTCGTGATTATGGAGGCATGCGTCTCGCCGTCCAGGCCATTGATCATTCCGTCGACTCTAAGCTCCTTCTACCCTATCCTCGCACCATTATGACTATTCTCCGAGCCAAGGCCTTCCCTATTCCACCTGACGAGCCGATAGATGGACGTATCCCGGAGTTCACTTCCGCTGATTAGAAGTTAAGCCTCGATCGTCTTGACTTAGAGGTTAGGCGAGCCCGAGAGCAGGCCCAGGCACGTCGAGAGCAGGCGGCGCAGCGTCCACCTTCGCCGGAGGATACCCCTTACGCGTGGACTTATGGGGACGTGTGTGCGTTCCACGGAGAGACCCTTCGGCTCCAGTCTTATATGCATTCATATTTCCAACTGGCCCATCCGGATCAGTTGGATGACATTCTAGCCCAGGGCGAGGCTCTTACCAGTCTGCTTTTCTGAGACCGACGCAGCAGGTGGCTAGGGAGCAAGGTGAGGTGCCGTGTAAGGAGGAGCAGACTGGAGACGATGGCGATGACGGAGGAGACGGGAGTGACGGAGATGGCGATGGTGCTGATACCACAGGACAGGGGAGTACAAGGTTGGAGATTGTGTTAGTGGAGGCTGGGGATGATTAGATTGTTGTGGGTTGGGTGATATACAAACATTTGTTCTTGTTTTTCTTGTATTTGGTTGGATGGGATTTAGACATTTTCGGACATTTGGCATGTATTATTCTTATTTCTCTGCTTTTATGACGTCTTTTGTTTATTATTAGCATATGATGTACCCGGCTTCGACCGACTTAGTTTATTTCTGTCTTTCTTTTCATTTTTATTATTTGGGTCTGTAATTAATTTAGTTTTGCACTTTTTCTTTTCTTTTGTGGTTTGTTTATAGTTCTGACATTTTTATTCGTCGCACTACTTTTGTTTCTATTGATTGATTATGTGTTGACATTCCTAATTCGCCTTCAGATGCTTTAAATTTTTCACTTATGCAATTGTCATACTTATTATTAATACAGAGCATTTCCAATTCCATTGCACTACACCATGGATCTCTTAGGTTCAGGTTTGGGGGAATTAATGCCGAAATTCTCGATTGGACTTAAAATTTAAACATTACGTGCATAAGTTAAATTTAAATCATTTCTGATATACTTTCTCGCACCCAATAACGTTATTTTATTTCCTATTCTAATAACGGTAACTAATAAATTTTCAGTTGCGACTTATTTTTGGTTTCAGGATTATAGCTTCCACTTATCCATATAGTGTACCTTGATCCTCATATCTCATTAGCATCCCCTCGCTATGGACCATCCTATTTCTCCTCCTACTTCACCAGATAGATCGTCGAGTGTGTCGAGTTATTTTTCCAATTCTAGTTCATCCACTTCTGACACTTTACTGCATCCTAGGGTAGTCAAACGTCACGGTCCAGTCAGTCGTCCCGACTGGTGCCGTCGTCATCCTTGCATTCCCCTTCATATCTGTTCTGATTCTTCAGATGAGGATGACCTTTTCGGCGATGACCTTACTATCATTGATGGCCCTTATGGCGCTCCACCTACTTCTTCTGAGTTGTCTTCGTCCTCCGATTCGGCCGATTTCTCAACTGATGACGATATGCCCGAGGTTGATGAGGGAGTTCTTTCGGGTCTAGATGCCATTTCATTATCTGACCCTATATCGACCGATGTACCTACACTTGAGGTTACCTATCCCTATAAGGACCTCCCTGCTTATGTGCCGAGCGTTGTTCGACAACATCCAGGTCATCCAGACTGGTCACCTGAGGACATAGCCTCGATTTTTGCGCCTTATTCCAGCCCTGTGGATGATGAGGTTGATTTGGGTCCGGGTATCATTGAGGAGGCTGAGGTAGCTGTGGTTCCAGTAGGGGTGTCATTTGGAACGGAAATTCCGATTCCGACCGATTCCGATCCGAAAAATTCCGATTTTGGCAACTAAATATGCATTCCGAATTCCGATTTTCCGAATTCCGAAAATTCCGAAAAAAATCGGATCGGAATCAGAATTATTTTAAGAATTCCGAAAATTCCGAAAAATTTCCGAAATTGCATTTTTCGAAACTTTTTCGAAAATATTCCGAAAAATTCCGAAAAATTTCCGAACATATTCCGAAATTGAATTTTCCGAAACTTTTCCGAAAATATTCTGAAATATTCCGAAAATTGTGTTCATCCCACATCGAAAAAACATAAAAGAGGGGGTGTGATGTGCTTCTATAAAAGGCCTACAAGTCTCAAGTGAAATCCCATTAAGCTTGAATTCCGAATATTCCAAAAAATTCCAAAAATATTCCGAATATTCCGAAAAATTCCGAATCTGATGAAATTCCGAAAAATTCTGAAAAATTCCGAAAATTCCGAAATTTCGGAATCGGAACTAATTTTGGAATTTCCGAAATTTCGGAACGGAATTCGGAATGCATTTTTGGCTTCCGAAAATTTCGGAATTTTTTCCGAAATGGGTGTTTTCGATCCGTTCCGGCCGAAACACACCCCTAGGTTCCAGATATTATTGCTGAGGACGATTATGCTGGGATGGGACCGTCGTTCGACCCTGCGGAGCATCCGGAGTGGGAGCTGGTTGATTGGTACTTCCGAGCTGGTATGCCACCCCTTCAGGCGTTTTTCGTGGCACGGACGTCCTGGTCATCTTCTATGAGGATTACATCCGGGTCATTGTCATGTTCCCACCTGCATAGGGACATGCAGTGATTTGATTTGGAGGTGAGTATTATGGATATTTTTCGTTTATTTTAGCTGTAGTCTTTTATTTTGTTTTCATTTATTTGTTATTCTTTTCGTTCATTAAAAAAAAAAAAAAAAAAAACACAAACGAACAAAGATTTTGTTCTAGTAGCTTTAGAAATAAATAAAGTACGTGTTTCTTTTCTTTTATATGTTTCTCTTAATATTGTCAATGTTGCTTTATTTCTTGTATAATTAGATTTCATTGAAATTTGAGATTAAGAGAGTATGTAATCCAATGTCTACCGAAGCTATGAAGGTATGTCTTGAGAACTATATATCATTAGAATCATTGCTTTATATCTTATACTTGCATATTCTTTTTGCATGACACGTAGTCATGTGGATACATATTGAGATTGAATTATAATATAACTTGGACTTCTAAATAGCAATATTGTGGAGACGAAAACCCGATGAGATTATAGCCTTTCATCCTTTTTGAGGGTTTTAAATTTATTTTTATTGAATCTCATTTGACATAGCGCATTATTTCGTTGATTAGTCTCAATATATATTTATTTTGATTGAAAGTCAAGTTAGTATTATAATTTCCATGTTTAATAAAAAAAAAACAAAAAAAAAAAACAAATCTTTTCCTTTGGATATCGTAACATTGAAGAATCATTTGACTTTAGAAAATGATATTAGGCCATCTGTCTTAATAAACCCTTCTGGCCTTTGACCTACCCAACAAAAAAATATTGTTATATCCTTTGTTCACCTCTTTGAGCCTGTTATTGAGCCCTTTTCGTTGTTCACCTATTATCCTACCCACTCCGATATGGAGTTCGCCACTATAAAAGTTAACCTAACCCATGTCTAAGAGTAGTTGAAGAATAGCCTTCCATCAAGAAAGTGGGCTAATAACGACTCATGTAAAGGGGAGTATTGAAAAAAAAAAGAGAGAGATAAAAAGAAATAATGGATGTTGAAAAGGATTGAAAAAAGAAAAAGAAAAAAAGAAAGAGATGAATCCTGTGGAAAAAAAGAATATAAAAAAAAGAAAAAAACAATAAATAGTCGTTGTAGTAAAGCCCTTGTGTTACAAATATTACGACTATTCCGATCTACTTAAGAACGTTTTGAATTCCTTTCACCTTTCTTTTCTTAGCTATAACCATTGGCCAACATTACAATCCTTGTAAAGTCCTAGTTGATTCTAGGGAAACATGATTTGAATATGGAATCGATAGAAAAGGGAATATAAGCATAGTACTAATAATATTTACTTGACGATCGATATCTACTCATGAGACTATTTTTTCTGTCGTGTCATACGTTGTTCCGTGTCATATGCGAGATTTATTTGCTTTGCAAAATAATCTTCTTCGCATATAACTGAGTGATTACACCTGTTCCGAGTGATTTCATTTTAGAGTGTAATTTACAACGTGAGATTTGTAGTCGAGGCATCGCTAGATAGTTATCCGATTTACATTCCAAGTTCATAGTCGTCGTGTATCCACTTGATTACTATTCACATGCATGCGAGTCTTCGATATATTCTATTGATTCTGTTGATGTATGTTTTCAGATTATTTTTATGATGTAGGTGGGCGTAGGAGTATGCTACTTTTGATATTTTAAAGTTTTATTTGAATTATGTTGTAACAAGGAAGAATGTTAATGTTGAAATATTAAAATTTTGAATAAATTTTTTTCTTTTACAAGTTAATAAAGATGGTTGTGGGTGACTTGTTGACGAGAACCCTCACAAGACTTCACTCGTCCGACTAGGGACACCTAGAGGTTTAAAAGGCTTGTTGCACAGGCTAAGTGCACTCGTCATCCACACGAAAATGGATTAGGAATTTTATTATTAGTAGTTGTATTTTTCTTTTCTTTTTGCTCGAGAACTAGCAAAATGTAGGTTTGGGGGTGTGATTGGGAAAGAACAAATTCCAATTATACGCCTTAATTCACATTTGTTAGTCGTTTTTATCCTGTTTTTGTATAATTTTACTTTATTTTCTATTTTCTGTCAGGTTTTAGAAGAAAGCAATTAATTCAAGCTAATTAAATGGGGTGAAAAAGTAGGAAAAAAGAAGCAGAAAAAGCACAGTCGTGCACGCGGCCCGCTCGCGCGAGGAACCAGTATATCGCTCGCGTGGCTCGCTCGCGCGACCTCCCATTTACGCGCTCGCATGGCCCGCTCGCGCGATCCGTATGGAAAAACATAAAACGCGTATTTTAAAGTGTTGAAAACCCCTGTGTGGACGAAATTGCCTGATGACATCCAGAAAGCAAGTTATAGCAGTTTCAATCGGATTCAGTTTAAAAAGCCCTCCTAATCTCTCTACAACTATATATATAAATATCTCATTCTAAATCAATTAAATGGTTACACACATTCATTCATACATCACTTTGAAGGCAAGATGAAGGAGAAGATTTAGCTTGAAGGTCTCTAATGGCAACAATCAACTCAACCTTCATGTTTTCATCAACCATGTGCAACTAAACTCCTATTCTAGGGTTTCAATGAAACCTGAAACCCTAGCTATGTAAAGGGGGAATTCTATGCTTTCTTATTTTAGGATTTTATGTATTAGATAGTAATTGTATGTTGGTGGATTATTTATATAATATGTTTTAATGATAATAATCAAGAGTATTGTGGATCTATTCTTTTATTAGATTTTTCCTTATGCTTATTGAACTCAATAATCCTTGATTTATGTGATTGATAGGAGTATTTACATACAATAGTGCTTATGTGATTGTGATGTTTACATCTTTTATACTTCATGCCTAGAAAAGATGAGTTATGCTATACCCTTGTCACGCCCCAAATTTAATTACTGCTACCAATATGGTTATGGTATGTAGTGAAACTAATGAAGCTATGACGGTGTTAATATTTTAAATCACCAAATCCTGAGAATAAAATACTTATAATACAGCTCCCTAAAGAACATTCTCTTATTACATTGCTTTTTATTACAAACAGAAAGGAAAGTAAACAAAGTAAACGGTCTTGATCCTTAAGCAGCCATTTTTTCCTCAGTCCTCACCATCTGTTCCTGCCCCTGTAATTTTTATTTATAAAAATAATGAGCTGTGGGCCCAGTAAGGATATATTTTATTTTTGAAAAGAAATCATTGTGTTAAGATTAATACACATATATATATATATATATATATCTATTTAAATCAGTACAAGTTAAATAAATTGCAGAATTAATATTGTAGATACCCGCTACATGTATAAATTAAACCTGAGTTGTACAATCCTGTCAAAATAGAACAAATTTTAGAGATTATATTACCCAAGCACATAATGATTATTTCATCAAGGCTACAGCACCCCAGCCTAGCTCGAAAGGTGTATATTACCTACCAGCCCAGCTCGAAATAGGTAGTATATTAGTGCACTAACTGTAGGACTATCTCAGTCCCTAGCCATCCCAACTTGACTATCTCAGTCTCACATTATTTAAGGCCTCGGCCTTAATTTTGACAATTATTAATAAAACATTTATAATAACTTAGAATAATTTATCATAATCCATAGTTTATTTAGAGTGGGGTCAAAATAAAACTCTACCTTCTAAATTTCTTACAATCAAAATTTGGCCTAACCGAAAAGTTTTAATCCCAAACAGCTCTTAGATTTGGGTTTCAAAACTCTGAGGGAATTTCCTAATAGATAGTTTTGAAACATAACAAGAGCAATTTTAGCATTGAAGACAGACTACTAGGTATATCGACTTGGGTATTATTGAACAAATAACTATGTGGCTGGGTGGATTTGTGGAAAATTTTTAAATTTGTTGGTTTAGGGTTCGAGTCCTATTGGGATTGGATAGTGAATAAAAATTTTCCTTTTGAAAAAGAAAACTAAAGAAAAGGAAGCAAAATAAACTAATATTGCTTGAATCTAGACTTGAACCCATAACCCAGAGCACCTAACTTGGGAGTCACAACCACACCATCAACAGACACTTACATTCAAATTTTTCCCAACATATATTTACATACCATTTAGAAAAGCTTCTGGATATAAAAATATATAAAACATTCGCTAGCAACAAGGCTTGATACCATGAGCTACTTGGACAACACTATGGCCAAACCCCACTAAGCCAAATGATCTAATTGTAAGCCTTTTACGTGAATATAAAGTTATTCACACTATTTGGACTGCCCAATTCCTAACAGAAATTCTCCACCGCCTCCAGCAACGTCTCCGGTGATTGTTGGTCTGAAATTTTAACATTTCTGTCTTATGACTGTCACGCCCCAAATTTAATTACTGCTACCAATATGGTTATGGTATGTAGTGAAACTAATGAAGCTATGACGGTGTTAATATTTTAAATCACCAAATCCTGAGAATAAAATACTTATAATACAGCTCCCTAAAGAACATTCTCTTATTACATTGCTTTTTATTACAAACAGAAAGGAAAGTAAACAAAGTAAACGGTCTTGATCCTTAAGCAGCCATTTTTTCCTCAGTCCTCACCATCTGTTCCTGCCCCTGTAATTTTTATTTATAAAAATAATGAGCTGTGGGCCCAGTAAGGATATATTTTATTTTTGAAAAGAAATCATTGTGTTAAGATTAATACACACATATATATATATATATATCTATTTAAATCAGTACAAGTTAAATAAATTGCAGAATTAATATTGTAGATACCCGCTACATGTATAAATTAAACCTGAGTTGTACAATCCTGTCAAAATAGAACAAATTTTAGAGATTATATTACCCAAGCACATAATGATTATTTCATCAAGGCTACAGCACCCCAGCCTAGCTCGAAAGGTGTATATTACCTACCAGCCCAGCTCGAAATAGGTAGTATATTAGTGCACTAACTGTAGGACTATCTCAGTCCCTAGCCATCCCAACTTGACTATCTCAGTCTCACATTATTTAAGGCCTCGGCCTTAATTTTGACAATTATTAATAAAACATTTATAATAACTTAGAATAATTTATCATAATCCATAGTTTATTTAGAGTGGGGTCAAAATAAAACTCTACCTTCTAAATTTCTTACAATCAAAATTTGGCCTAACCGAAAAGTTTTAATCCCAAACAGCTCTTAGATTTGGGTTTCAAAACTCTGAGGGAATTTCCTAATAGATAGTTTTGAAACATAACAAGAGCAATTTTAGCATTGAAGACAGACTACTAGGTATATCGACTTGGGTATTATTGAACAAATAACTATGTGGCTGGGTGGATTTGTGGAAAAATTTTAAATTTGTTGGTTTAGGGTTCGAGTCCTATTGGGATTGGATAGTGAATAAAAATTTTCCTTTTGAAAAAGAAAACTAAAGAAAAGGAAGCAAAATAAACTAATATTGCTTGAATCTAGACTTGAACCCATAACCCAGAGCACCTAACTTGGGAGTCACAACCACACCATCAACAGACACTTACATTCAAATTTTTCCCAACATATATTTACATACCATTTAGAAAAGCTTCTGGATATAAAAATATATAAAACATTCGCTAGCAACAAGGCTTGATACCATGAGCTACTTGGACAACACTATGGCCAAACCCCACTAAGCCAAATGATCTAATTGTAAGCCTTTTACGTGAATATAAAGTTATTCACACTATTTGGACTGCCCAATTCCTAACAGAAATTCTCCACCGCCTCCAGCAACGTCTCCGGTGATTGTTGGTCTGAAATTTTAACATTTCTGTCTTATGACTGTATAAATCTTAGGAGTACCTCTAAATGCCTAAAATTTCAACAAAATCAAATTTATTTTACCTACCCACTTGACCCAAATCTTTTTTTTTTTTTTTCCAGTTTCAAGAACTTAGTAAATATAGAATCAAATATGGATTTGGAAAAAAAAACTTACCCCTGTTACTGGAGATAATCTGTTATAGCAGGGCTATATATTTTTCTTCCTTCTTCCTTGTCCCCCCCCTCCTTTTGCTTTTTCCTCTCCCTGGATCTACTATATACTGTTGATATATGTATTTATAGGAGTTTTACTGGTCTACTCACTTATCTTCCTAATGATTATTGTACCTTGTTTTATTCTAAAGATGTGGTTCACAGTTTTTACAAATTCTCTCTCTTACGATTCAAGATTCCAGCTTACTCGATTTTGATCTAATCTAAAAGTTACCCATGTTAGCCACCTCCTACTTGGAGTGGAAGCTTCTATTAATACCTATCTGTTTTTACCTCCACGTGGATATATACTATGTGTACAATTAATTCAACACTTATCCCCTACAATTCTTATTTTTCATATATTATTGGTCTAAGATAAGACTAGTAGGGGTCTACTCACTTTGTGGGTGGAGAGATTTTAGGGAAAGTTAAAAGTAATCTCCGTATGAAATGTTCGTGACATTTGTTTTAAAATTAATGGTTTTTAGTAGTAGAGAAATTTATTATGGTACCCTTCCATTTCGCTTTATGATGTGCATATATAGATATTATATTATTTATTGATAACACTATCATTTTATTTATTTTTTTTTTTTTTTAAGGATACTACATTCTATCTCCCTTAAAGAGGATTTCGTCCTCGAAATCAACGTACCTATTCATTGAAGACATGCGGGTATTTATCTCGTATTTCTGATTCCAATTCCCAGGAAGCTTCGTTTTCGTCATGATGGTTCCATTGAACTTTGACCAAAGCAATTTCTTTTGTCCGTAGTTGCTTCATTTGACGATCGAGGATTAGTACAGGTCCTTCTTTGTAAGTGGCATTGTCATTTAGTTCGATATCACCAAAGTCAATGACATGTGATTCATCGTATACGTACCTCCTAAGCATTGACACATGAAAAACGTTGTGTACCCCTGCTAATTTTGGAGGTAGGGCAAGACGATATGCCACTTTTCCAATTCTTTCTAAAATTTCAAAAGGTCCAATAAATCGTGGAGATAGTTTTCCTCTTTTCTTGCCAAATCTCATAACTCCTCGAATCGGGGATACTTTTACCAGCACGCGTTCCCCAATATTAAATTCTAGATCTTTCCTCCGGTTATCTGCATAGCTTTTCTGGCGGCTTTGTGCTGTTTTTATCCGATCCTTAATTATTGCAATCTTTTCAGTGGTTTCACGGACCATGTCCGGCCCAAGGAGTTCACTTTCACCTACTTCAGTCCAACAGACAGGAGACCGACACGGTCTTCCATATAAAGCTTCAAATGGGGCCATACCAATGCTAGAGTGATAGCTGTTGTTGTAGGCAAATTCGATCAAAGGTAAATGAGTTTCCCAAGTGTTTTCAAATTCTAGAACACACGCTCGCAACATGTCCTCCATAACTTGATTGACTCGCTCGGTTTGCCCATCAGTTTGCGGGTGAAATGCAGTACTCAGATTTACTGTAGTTCCAAGGGCCTTTTGGAGACTTGACCAAAATTTTGAAGTAAACCTTGTATCCCGGTCCGATATGATGGATACGGGGATCCCATGTAATCGGATTATTTGCTGAAGGTACAACCTACTCATCTTTTCCACTGAGTCTGTCAGGCGATAGGTAAGAAAATGCGCAGATTTCGTTAAGCGATCCACAATTACCCATATCGCATCATAACCTTGTCTAGTCTTTGGTAACCCTGTGACAAAATCCATTGTTATATGTTCCCATTTCCATTCTGGAACTGGTAGAGGTTGTAATAGTCCAGAGGGTTTCTGGTGTTCAGCTTTGATTTGTTGACAGGTAAAACACTTTGACACAATTTCTGCCACATCCCGTTTCATACCTTCCCACCAATAACTCCTTTTAAGGTCCTTGTACATTTTTGTACTACCTGGGTGTATGGTTAATCGTGATCGATGTGCTTCTTCCAGAATTTCTTGTTTCAAGCTATGTTGATGAGGTACGCAAAGTCTTCCTCGAAATCGAAGTCCTCCATCAATTCCAATAGTCCATGTAATGGGCTCCTTCTCCATCATTTTCCTGAATTTTATCTGCAGCTTTTCATCTTTAACTTGTTCCTCCAAAATTTTCCTTATCACTGTAGGCTGAGCTGTTAAGTTATATAGACACGGTGCTCCGTTTTGAAATGATAATTGTACCTCATGTTCTGTTAACGTTTCCAACATCTGCCACTCTTTGGCCATTAAAAATGCAATCATTCCTCGAGGTTTACGACTTAAAGCATCGGCGACCACGTTGGCTTTACCTGGATGATATTGAATAATGAAATCATAGTCTTTGAGAAATTCCATCCACCTTCTTTGTCTCATGTTGAGATCTTTCTGTGAAAATAAATATTTTAAACTTTTGTGATCTGAGAAGAGATCGAATCTTTCTCCATACAAGTAGTGCCTCCAAATTTTCAAGGCAAATATGACTGCTGCAAGTTCTAGATCATGGGTTGGATAATTGAGCTCGTGGGGTTTTAATTGTCGAGATCCATAAGCAACTACTTTGTCGTCTTGCATCAGAACACATCCAAGTCCTTGGTATGAAGCGTCGCTGTAAATGACAAAGTGCCCACCACTCCTTGGAATTGTAAGGACAGGTGCTGTTGTCAATCTTGTTTTCAGTTCCTGAAATGCTTGCTCACATTTTTCATTCCACACAAATTTTACATCCTTTCGAGTCAATCGAGTGAGTGGAATAGCTATTCGTGAAAATCCCTCAACAAACCTTCTATAATACCCAGCTAATCCAAGGAAACTTCTAACTTCAGTGGGCGTTGCAGGTTGATTCCAGTTCATCACTGCTTCAATCTTAGATGGATCTACAGATATACCTTCCTTAGAAATCACATGGCCCAGGAATTTGACTCGTTCCAACCAAAATTCACATTTACTAAACTTGGCATATAACCAGCACTCCTTGAGTGTCTGGAGTGTAATCCGCAAATGTTCTTCATGTTCTTCCCTTGTTTTTGAGTAAATCAAAATATCATCGATAAAGACGATAATGAACTGGTCCAAATGTGGTCGAAAAACTCTGTTCATTAAATCCATAAAAACAGCTGGGGCATTAGTTAATCCAAAGGGCATTACAAGAAATTCGTAATGTCCATAACGAGTCCTGAAAGCTGTTTTAGAAACGTCCTCCTTCCTTACCAGTAACTGATGATATCCTGACCTTAGATCAATTTTTGAAAATACTGTTGCACCTTGTAGTTGATCAAATAAATCATCAATTCGTGGTAACGGGTATTTGTTCTTGATTGTCACTTTGTTGAGTTCTCTGTAATCAATACACAAACGAAATGTCCCGTCCTTCTTTTTCACGAATAACACCGGTGCTCCCCAGGGTGATGAGCTAGGTCTTATGAACCCTCGTTCTTCCAACTCTTGAAGCTGTGTTTTCAATTCCTGCATTTCTAATGGAGCCATTCGGTACGGGGTTTTAGAGATAGGGATTGTGCCTGGAGCTAAGTCAATGCAGAAGTCAATTTCTCTAGTTGGAGGTAACCCTGGGATGTCCTGAAATACTTCTTGAAATTCACGTACCACTGGAATTGTTGCAATTGATGATTCTTCATTCACTACCTCCACGTGTGCTAAAAGTCCAGTGATAAAAACATCACTTGACTGGTCACAATAAAATGTGAATTTTTCTTGCCCCGGAATTGAGAAAGTGATGGTTTTCTTGAAACAATTGAGACTAGCGTGAAAAGTTGTGAGCCAATCTATTCCCAAAATAAGATCGAATTGACTCATTGTCAACACAATTAACTGAGCAGGCATGTTTCTATTTTCCAATCTCACCATGCAATTTTTACATATATGTTGAAGGTTTAAGGTAGCTCCTGATGGTGTAGCAACTGCTAGAGGGATACTTAATCTATCAGGTATTATCCCTAATTCTGCTACTTTTTTAGTTGAAATAAAGGAATGTGTGGCACCGGTATCAAATAAAACTTTAGCAATACTGTTAAAAAGAGTTACAGTACCTTCCAGTCCAGCCTGTTCTGGCACCATTGCATAAATTTTCGCCTGATTGTTCTGCCTCTGAGGTAGTGGTGGCTTATTACTCTGTGAACGATTCCAATCATTTTTCCTTGGTTTTGGACAATCCCTACTGTAATGTCCTTTTTCTCCACAGTTATAGCAGGTCACATTTGATGCTCGTGGCTTAGTACATTCACTTGCCCGATGATTCGCCTCTCCACAGTTGAAACACGTATTTCTAGGCCGATTCATGTTGGCTCCAGCAGAAAAAGGAAGAGGGTGCTGAACATTTCTTACATTAGTTTTGCGTCTTTTGTTCATCTGTTCATTTTTCCAATTCGGGTTTCTTGACTGTCCCACCCTACTCTGATTTCTCGCTTCTATTTCCTTTTTGTATTCTTGATTATCCTCTTCTAAGGCTAGAGCTTCCTCTACCACCTCCTGATAGGTTTTATGTTTGTCTGCGATGACCATTCGTCGAATTGAAGACGTCAGCCCTTTAGCAAATTTTCGGGCACGCCTTTCAGGGGTATCAATCAGGTGAAGACCAAATCGGGATAATTCTTCAAATTTATTTTCGTATTCTGTGACAGTCATCTTTCCCTGAGTCAAATCCATAAATTCCTTTTCTCGTTTTTCCCTTTTTGTGTCTGGAAAATATTTTTCAAAAAATTTTGTTTTAAAAGTTGTCCATGTCATTACTTGAGCAATTTCTTCCCCAACAGTGCTTTTGACTGAATTCCACCAATTCTTGGCTCCCATGGTTAATTGAAACACTGCCAATTTTCTTTTTTCTACTTCATTACATTCAAGTACTTCAAAGATATCTTCTAGATGTCGAATCCATTGTTCTGCTATTCCTGGTTCAGCATTTCCAACAAACTTTTCAGGTTTTAGTGCTCTGAATCTACTGAGTAGGTGATCAGTTGTTTCTGTGGATTTCTTTGCATTCATCTGTTCCATTTGTTTCACAAATGCACCTAATAGCCCAGTGGGATCAATTCCTGATGATGATTCATTCTGACTACAAGAATATTCTGCCATTTTTTTTTCCTTTTCAAAAGAAAATACAATTTAGTTAGTTTATACATCCCCATCACAAAAGGTATAGAGTGCAAATGATAAAACATAAATAACCAAAATATTTCACATATATTTATTTGATAACAAGGAAATATATTACATACTTAATATCCGTTAGTACCCTATACACAATCAAAATTGGATACTCACTACTTATATATATATTTATGCATCTTGCATTATTTATTTACATCTAAAAACCATCCCCCCTCCACTACTACTTTTTTTTTTTTTTTTTGAAAGAAAACTATAGTTCCTTCGCTGGAGAACCATGTGTCGAACCCTCGGATTCCCTAAGGTAAAGTTCGGGTGCTAGATCAAAGGCCCCTTTTGGCAGATCCTCTAGAGGTGCTACCTCTGGGACTGCAGATGTTATTATTGGCCCCGGGTTCAGAATTGGGACCTCTTCGTCCAGTGCGGGTAACTCTGGAAATAGTTGGAGTTCGGTAGTAGCTCCGACCTGCCCTTCTGGAGGTGGATTCCAGGTCATGTTTTCTTGTTCGACATAATTCCTAACTTGCCTATAAGATTCTCGATCAGCTGCCAGGTCTAAGAAACGCTGCCAAGTGGCCCTTTGGTTTTGGCCCACATACGTCACTACTTGTCTTTGTTGTTCTTCGGTATAAACAGGTACTGGTCGGTCATACCCTGCGGTCCGTACCTCTTGTATTAACAATCCATACGCATTATTGTTTATTGTTTCCTCGTGAGTTGAGGGGTTAGTGGGTATGATGGTTCCTCCCGGTGACAAGTAGAAACCTCCCCATTCATCGTAGTCTTCAATTCCTGGCATCTATACATATACGAGAAGATAACAAGATTATATATAAAACAACAAAAAAAAAAAAATTAATGAAAATAATATTACGAGTTAACTTATAATCTAAAATAACCCCAACTTCAAACTAGAAATACCGACTAGGGTCTAAAATAACTGCTACAGGCTCTGATACCACTTTAACTGTCACGCCCCAAATTTAATTACTGCTACCAATATGGTTATGGTATGTAGTGAAACTAATGAAGCTATGACGGTGTTAATATTTTAAATCACCAAATCCTGAGAATAAAATACTTATAATACAGCTCCCTAAAGAACATTCTCTTATTACATTGCTTTTTATTACAAACAGAAAGGAAAGTAAACAAAGTAAACGGTCTTGATCCTTAAGCAGCCATTTTTTCCTCAGTCCTCACCATCTGTTCCTGCCCCTGTAATTTTTATTTATAAAAATAATGAGCTGTGGGCCCAGTAAGGATATATTTTATTTTTGAAAAGAAATCATTGTGTTAAGATTAATACACATATATATATATATATATATCTATTTAAATCAGTACAAGTTAAATAAATTGCAGAATTAATATTGTAGATACCCGCTACATGTATAAATTAAACCTGAGTTGTACAATCCTGTCAAAATAGAACAAATTTTAGAGATTATATTACCCAAGCACATAATGATTATTTCATCAAGGCTACAGCACCCCAGCCTAGCTCGAAAGGTGTATATTACCTACCAGCCCAGCTCGAAATAGGTAGTATATTAGTGCACTAACTGTAGGACTATCTCAGTCCCTAGCCATCCCAACTTGACTATCTCAGTCTCACATTATTTAAGGCCTCGGCCTTAATTTTGACAATTATTAATAAAACATTTATAATAACTTAGAATAATTTATCATAATCCATAGTTTATTTAGAGTGGGGTCAAAATAAAACTCTACCTTCTAAATTTCTTACAATCAAAATTTGGCCTAACCGAAAAGTTTTAATCCCAAACAGCTCTTAGATTTGGGTTTCAAAACTCTGAGGGAATTTCCTAATAGATAGTTTTGAAACATAACAAGAGCAATTTTAGCATTGAAGACAGACTACTAGGTATATCGACTTGGGTATTATTGAACAAATAACTATGTGGCTGGGTGGATTTGTGGAAAAATTTTAAATTTGTTGGTTTAGGGTTCGAGTCCTATTGGGATTGGATAGTGAATAAAAATTTTCCTTTTGAAAAAGAAAACTAAAGAAAAGGAAGCAAAATAAACTAATATTGCTTGAATCTAGACTTGAACCCATAACCCAGAGCACCTAACTTGGGAGTCACAACCACACCATCAACAGACACTTACATTCAAATTTTTCCCAACATATATTTACATACCATTTAGAAAAGCTTCTGGATATAAAAATATATAAAACATTCGCTAGCAACAAGGCTTGATACCATGAGCTACTTGGACAACACTATGGCCAAACCCCACTAAGCCAAATGATCTAATTGTAAGCCTTTTACGTGAATATAAAGTTATTCACACTATTTGGACTGCCCAATTCCTAACAGAAATTCTCCACCGCCTCCAGCAACGTCTCCGGTGATTGTTGGTCTGAAATTTTAACATTTCTGTCTTATGACTGTCACGCCCCAAATTTAATTACTGCTACCAATATGGTTATGGTATGTAGTGAAACTAATGAAGCTATGACGGTGTTAATATTTTAAATCACCAAATCCTGAGAATAAAATACTTATAATACAGCTCCCTAAAGAACATTCTCTTATTACATTGCTTTTTATTACAAACAGAAAGGAAAGTAAACAAAGTAAACGGTCTTGATCCTTAAGCAGCCATTTTTTCCTCAGTCCTCACCATCTGTTCCTGCCCCTGTAATTTTTATTTATAAAAATAATGAGCTGTGGGCCCAGTAAGGATATATTTTATTTTTGAAAAGAAATCATTGTGTTAAGATTAATACACATATATATATATATATATATCTATTTAAATCAGTACAAGTTAAATAAATTGCAGAATTAATATTGTAGATACCCGCTACATGTATAAATTAAACCTGAGTTGTACAATCCTGTCAAAATAGAACAAATTTTAGAGATTATATTACCCAAGCACATAATGATTATTTCATCAAGGCTACAGCACCCCAGCCTAGCTCGAAAGGTGTATATTACCTACCAGCCCAGCTCGAAATAGGTAGTATATTAGTGCACTAACTGTAGGACTATCTCAGTCCCTAGCCATCCCAACTTGACTATCTCAGTCTCACATTATTTAAGGCCTCGGCCTTAATTTTGACAATTATTAATAAAACATTTATAATAACTTAGAATAATTTATCATAATCCATAGTTTATTTAGAGTGGGGTCAAAATAAAACTCTACCTTCTAAATTTCTTACAATCAAAATTTGGCCTAACCGAAAAGTTTTAATCCCAAACAGCTCTTAGATTTGGGTTTCAAAACTCTGAGGGAATTTCCTAATAGATAGTTTTGAAACATAACAAGAGCAATTTTAGCATTGAAGACAGACTACTAGGTATATCGACTTGGGTATTATTGAACAAATAACTATGTGGCTGGGTGGATTTGTGGAAAAATTTTAAATTTGTTGGTTTAGGGTTCGAGTCCTATTGGGATTGGATAGTGAATAAAAATTTTCCTTTTGAAAAAGAAAACTAAAGAAAAGGAAGCAAAATAAACTAATATTGCTTGAATCTAGACTTGAACCCATAACCCAGAGCACCTAACTTGGGAGTCACAACCACACCATCAACAGACACTTACATTCAAATTTTTCCCAACATATATTTACATACCATTTAGAAAAGCTTCTGGATATAAAAATATATAAAACATTCGCTAGCAACAAGGCTTGATACCATGAGCTACTTGGACAACACTATGGCCAAACCCCACTAAGCCAAATGATCTAATTGTAAGCCTTTTACGTGAATATAAAGTTATTCACACTATTTGGACTGCCCAATTCCTAACAGAAATTCTCCACCGCCTCCAGCAACGTCTCCGGTGATTGTTGGTCTGAAATTTTAACATTTCTGTCTTATGACTGTATAAATCTTAGGAGTACCTCTAAATGCCTAAAATTTCAACAAAATCAAATTTATTTTACCTACCCACTTGACCCAAATCTTTTTTTTTTTTTTTTTTTTTTCCAGTTTCAAGAACTTAGTAAATATAGAATCAAATATGGATTTGGAAAAAAAAACTTACCCCTGTTACTGGAGATAATCTGTTATAGCAGGGCTATATATTTTTCTTCCTTCTTCCTTGTCCCCCCCCTCCTTTTGCTTTTTCCTCTCCCTGGATCTACTATATACTGTTGATATATGTATTTATAGGAGTTTTACTGGTCTACTCACTTATCTTCCTAATGATTATTGTACCTTGTTTTATTCTAAAGATGTGGTTCACAGTTTTTACAAATTCTCTCTCTTACGATTCAAGATTCCAGCTTACTCGATTTTGATCTAATCTAAAAGTTACCCATGTTAGCCACCTCCTACTTGGAGTGGAAGCTTCTATTAATACCTATCTGTTTTTACCTCCACGTGGATATATACTATGTGTACAATTAATTCAACACTTATCCCCTACAATTCTTATTTTTCATATATTATTGGTCTAAGATAAGACTAGTAGGGGTCTACTCACTTTGTGGGTGGAGAGATTTTAGGGAAAGTTAAAAGTAATCTCCGTATGAAATGTTCGTGACATTTGTTTTAAAATTAATGGTTTTTAGTAGTAGAGAAATTTATTATGGTACCCTTCCATTTCGCTTTATGATGTGCATATATAGATATTATATTATTTATTGATAACACTATCATTTTATTTATTTATTTTTTTTTTTAAGGATACTACATTCTATCTCCCTTAAAGAGGATTTCGTCCTCGAAATCAACGTACCTATTCATTGAAGACATGCGGGTATTTATCTCGTATTTCTGATTCCAATTCCCAGGAAGCTTCGTTTTCGTCATGATGGTTCCATTGAACTTTGACCAAAGCAATTTCTTTTGTCCGTAGTTGCTTCATTTGACGATCGAGGATTCGTACAGGTCCTTCTTTGTAAGTGGCATTGTCATTTAGTTCGATATCACCAAAGTCAATGACATGTGATTCATCGTATACGTACCTCCTAAGCATTGACACATGAAAAACGTTGTGTACCCCTGCTAATTTTGGAGGTAGGGCAAGACGATATGCCACTTTTCCAATTCTTTCTAAAATTTCAAAAGGTCCAATAAATCGTGGAGATAGTTTTCCTCTTTTCTTGCCAAATCTCATAACTCCTCGAATCGGGGATACTTTTACCAGCACGCGTTCCCCAATATTAAATTCTAGATCTTTCCTCCGGTTATCTGCATAGCTTTTCTGGCGGCTTTGTGCTGTTTTTATCCGATCCTTAATTATTGCAATCTTTTCAGTGGTTTCACGGACCATGTCCGGCCCAAGGAGTTCACTTTCACCTACTTCAGTCCAACAGACAGGAGACCGACACGGTCTTCCATATAAAGCTTCAAATGGGGTCATACCAATGCTAGAGTGATAGCTGTTGTTGTAGGCAAATTCGATCAAAGGTAAATGAGTTTCCCAAGTGTTTTCAAATTCTAGAACACACGCTCGCAACATGTCCTCCATAACTTGATTGACTCGCTCGGTTTGCCCATCAGTTTGCGGGTGAAATGCAGTACTCAGATTTACTGTAGTTCCAAGGGCCTTTTGGAGACTTGACCAAAATTTTGAAGTAAACCTTGTATCCCGGTCCGATATGATGGATACGGGGATCCCATGTAATCGGATTATTTGCTGAAGGTACAACCTACTCATCTTTTCCACTGAGTCTGTCAGGCGATAGGTAAGAAAATGCGCAGATTTCGTTAAGCGATCCACAATTACCCATATCGCATCATAACCTTGTCTAGTCTTTGGTAACCCTGTGACAAAATCCATTGTTATATGTTCCCATTTCCATTCTGGAACTGGTAGAGGTTGTAATAGTCCAGAGGGTTTCTGGTGTTCAGCTTTGATTTGTTGACAGGTAAAACACTTTGACACAATTTCTGCCACATCCCGTTTCATACCTTCCCACCAATAACTCCTTTTAAGGTCCTTGTACATTTTTGTACTACCTGGGTGTATGGTTAATCGTGATCGATGTGCTTCTTCCAGAATTTCTTGTTTCAAGCTATGTTGATGAGGTACGCAAAGTCTTCCTCGAAATCGAAGTCCTCCATCAATTCCAATAGTCCATGTAATGGGCTCCTTCTCCATCATTTTCCTGAATTTTATCTGCAGCTTTTCATCTTTAACTTGTTCCTCCAAAATTTTCCTTATCACTGTAGGCTGAGCTGTTAAGTTATATAGACACGGTGCTCCGTTTTGAAATGATAATTGTACCTCATGTTCTGTTAACGTTTCCAACATCTGCCACTCTTTGGCCATTAAAAATGCAATCATTCCTCGAGGTTTACGACTTAAAGCATCGGCGACCACGTTGGCTTTACCTGGATGATATTGAATAATGAAATCATAGTCTTTGAGAAATTCCATCCACCTTCTTTGTCTCATGTTGAGATCTTTCTGTGAAAATAAATATTTTAAACTTTTGTGATCTGAGAAGAGATCGAATCTTTCTCCATACAAGTAGTGCCTCCAAATTTTCAAGGCAAATATGACTGCTGCAAGTTCTAGATCATGGGTTGGATAATTGAGCTCGTGGGGTTTTAATTGTCGAGATCCATAAGCAACTACTTTGTCGTCTTGCATCAGAACACATCCAAGTCCTTGGTATGAAGCGTCGCTGTAAATGACAAAGTGCCCACCACTCCTTGGAATTGTAAGGATAGGTGCTGTTGTCAATCTTGTTTTCAGTTCCTGAAATGCTTGCTCACATTTTTCATTCCACACAAATTTTACATCCTTTCGAGTCAATCGAGTGAGTGGAATAGCTATTCGTGAAAATCCCTCAACAAACCTTCTATAATACCCAGCTAATCCAAGGAAACTTCTAACTTCAGTGGGCGTTGCAGGTTGATTCCAGTTCATCACTGCTTCAATCTTAGATGGATCTACAGATATACCTTCCTTAGAAATCACATGGCCCAGGAATTTGACTCGTTCCAACCAAAATTCACATTTACTAAACTTGGCATATAACCAGCACTCCTTGAGTGTCTGGAGTGTAATCCGCAAATGTTCTTCATGTTCTTCCCTTGTTTTTGAGTAAATCAAAATATCATCGATAAAGACGATAATGAACTGGTCCAAATGTGGTCGAAAAACTCTGTTCATTAAATCCATAAAAACAGCTGGGGCATTAGTTAATCCAAAGGGCATTACAAGAAATTCGTAATGTCCATAACGAGTCCTGAAAGCTGTTTTAGAAACGTCCTCCTTCCTTACCAGTAACTGATGATATCCTGACCTTAGATCAATTTTTGAAAATACTGTTGCACCTTGTAGTTGATCAAATAAATCATCAATTCGTGGTAACGGGTATTTGTTCTTGATTGTCACTTTGTTGAGTTCTCTGTAATCAATACACAAACGAAATGTCCCGTCCTTCTTTTTCACGAATAACACCGGTGCTCCCCAGGGTGATGAGCTAGGTCTTATGAACCCTCGTTCTTCCAACTCTTGAAGCTGTGTTTTCAATTCCTGCATTTCTAATGGAGCCATTCGGTACGGGGTTTTAGAGATAGGGATTGTGCCTGGAGCTAAGTCAATGCAGAAGTCAATTTCTCTAGTTGGAGGTAACCCTGGGATGTCCTGAAATACTTCTTGAAATTCACGTACCACTGGAATTGTTGCAATTGATGATTCTTCATTCACTACCTCCACGTGTGCTAAAAGTCCAGTGATAAAAACATCACTTGACTGGTCACAATAAAATGTGAATTTTTCTTGCCCCGGAATTGAGAAAGTGATGGTTTTCTTGAAACAATTGAGACTAGCGTGAAAAGTTGTGAGCCAATCTATTCCCAAAATAAGATCGAATTGACTCATTGTCAACACAATTAACTGAGCAGGCATGTTTCTATTTTCCAATCTCACCATGCAATTTTTACATATATGTTGAAGGTTTAAGGTAGCTCCTGATGGTGTAGCAACTGCTAGAGGGATACTTAATCTATCAGGTATTATCCCTAATTCTGCTACTTTTTTAGTTGAAATAAAGGAATGTGTGGCACCGGTATCAAATAAAACTTTAGCAATACTGTTAAAAAGAGTTACAGTACCTTCCAGTCCAGCCTGTTCTGGCACCATTGCATAAATTTTCGCCTGATTGTTCTGCCTCTGAGGTAGTGGTGGCTTATTACTCTGTGAACGATTCCAATCATTTTTCCTTGGTTTTGGACAATCCCTACTGTAATGTCCTTTTTCTCCACAGTTATAGCAGGTCACATTTGATGCTCGTGGCTTAGTACATTCACTTGCCCGATGATTCGCCTCTCCACAGTTGAAACACGTATTTCTAGGCCGATTCATGTTGGCTCCAGCAGAAAAAGGAAGAGGGTGCTGAACATTTCTTACATTAGTTTTGCGTCTTTTGTTCATCTGTTCATTTTTCCAATTCGGGTTTCTTGACTGTCCCACCCTACTCTGATTTCTCGCTTCTATTTCCTTTTTGTATTCTTGATTATCCTCTTCTAAGGCTAGAGCTTCCTCTACCACCTCCTGATAGGTTTTATGTTTGTCTGCGATGACCATTCGTCGAATTGAAGACGTCAGCCCTTTAGCAAATTTTCGGGCACGCCTTTCAGGGGTATCAATCAGGTGAAGACCAAATCGGGATAATTCTTCAAATTTATTTTCGTATTCTGTGACAGTCATCTTTCCCTGAGTCAAATCCATAAATTCCTTTTCTCGTTTTTCCCTTTCTGTGTCTGGAAAATATTTTTCAAAAAATTTTGTTTTAAAAGTTGTCCATGTCATTACTTGAGCAATTTCTTCCCCAACAGTGCTTTTGACTGAATTCCACCAATTCTTGGCTCCCATGGTTAATTGAAACACTGCCAATTTTCTTTTTTCTACTTCATTACATTCAAGTACTTCAAAGATATCTTCTAGATGTCGAATCCATTGTTCTGCTATTCCTGGTTCAGCATTTCCAACAAACTTTTCAGGTTTTAGTGCTCTGAATCTACTGAGTAGGTGATCAGTTGTTTCTGTGGATTTCTTTGCATTCATCTGTTCCATTTGTTTCACAAATGCACCTAATAGCCCAGTGGGATCAATTCCTGATGATGATTCATTCTGACTACAAGAATATTCTGCCATTTTTTTTTTCCTTTTCAAAAGAAAATACAATTTAGTTAGTTTATACATCCCCATCACAAAAGGTATAGAGTGCAAATGATAAAACATAAATAACCAAAATATTTCACATATATTTATTTGATAACAAGGAAATATATTACATACTTAATATCCGTTAGTACCCTATACACAATCAAAATTGGATACTCACTACTTATATATATATTTATGCATCTTGCATTATTTATTTACATCTAAAAACCATCCCCCCTCCACTACTACTTTTTTTTTTTTTTTTTGAAAGAAAACTATAGTTCCTTCGCTGGAGAACCATGTGTCGAACCCTCGGATTCCCTAAGGTAAAGTTCGGGTGCTAGATCAAAGGCCCCTTTTGGCAGATCCTCTAGAGGTGCTACCTCTGGGACTGCAGATGTTATTATTGGCCCCGGGTTCAGAATTGGGACCTCTTCGTCCAGTGCGGGTAACTCTGGAAATAGTTGGAGTTCGGTAGTAGCTCCGACCTGCCCTTCTGGAGGTGGATTCCAGGTCATGTTTTCTTGTTCGACATAATTCCTAACTTGCCTATAAGATTCTCGATCAGCTGCCAGGTCTAAGAAACGCTGCCAAGTGGCCCTTTGGTTTTGGCCCACATACGTCACTACTTGTCTTTGTTGTTCTTCGGTATAAACAGGTACTGGTCGGTCATACCCTGCGGTCCGTACCTCTTGTATTAACAATCCATACGCATTATTGTTTATTGTTTCCTCGTGAGTTGAGGGGTTAGTGGGTATGATGGTTCCTCCCGGTGACAAGTAGAAACCTCCCCATTCATCGTAGTCTTCAATTCCTGGCATCTATACATATACGAGAAGATAACAAGATTATATATAAAACAACAAAAAAAAAAAAAAAATTAATGAAAATAATATTACGAGTTAACTTATAATCTAAAATAACCCCAACTTCAAACTAGAAATACCGACTAGGGTCTAAAATAACTGCTACAGGCTCTGATACCACTTTAACTGTCACGCCCCAAATTTAATTACTGCTACCAATATGGTTATGGTATGTAGTGAAACTAATGAAGCTATGACGGTGTTAATATTTTAAATCACCAAATCCTGAGAATAAAATACTTATAATACAGCTCCCTAAAGAACATTCTCTTATTACATTGCTTTTTATTACAAACAGAAAGGAAAGTAAACAAAGTAAACGGTCTTGATCCTTAAGCAGCCATTTTTTCCTCAGTCCTCACCATCTGTTCCTGCCCCTGTAATTTTTATTTATAAAAATAATGAGCTGTGGGCCCAGTAAGGATATATTTTATTTTTGAAAAGAAATCATTGTGTTAAGATTAATACACACATATATATATATATATATCTATTTAAATCAGTACAAGTTAAATAAATTGCAGAATTAATATTGTAGATACCCGCTACATGTATAAATTAAACCTGAGTTGTACAATCCTGTCAAAATAGAACAAATTTTAGAGATTATATTACCCAAGCACATAATGATTATTTCATCAAGGCTACAGCACCCCAGCCTAGCTCGAAAGGTGTATATTACCTACCAGCCCAGCTCGAAATAGGTAGTATATTAGTGCACTAACTGTAGGACTATCTCAGTCCCTAGCCATCCCAACTTGACTATCTCAGTCTCACATTATTTAAGGCCTCGGCCTTAATTTTGACAATTATTAATAAAACATTTATAATAACTTAGAATAATTTATCATAATCCATAGTTTATTTAGAGTGGGGTCAAAATAAAACTCTACCTTCTAAATTTCTTACAATCAAAATTTGGCCTAACCGAAAAGTTTTAATCCCAAACAGCTCTTAGATTTGGGTTTCAAAACTCTGAGGGAATTTCCTAATAGATAGTTTTGAAACATAACAAGAGCAATTTTAGCATTGAAGACAGACTACTAGGTATATCGACTTGGGTATTATTGAACAAATAACTATGTGGCTGGGTGGATTTGTGGAAAAATTTTAAATTTGTTGGTTTAGGGTTCGAGTCCTATTGGGATTGGATAGTGAATAAAAATTTTCCTTTTGAAAAAGAAAACTAAAGAAAAGGAAGCAAAATAAACTAATATTGCTTGAATCTAGACTTGAACCCATAACCCAGAGCACCTAACTTGGGAGTCACAACCACACCATCAACAGACACTTACATTCAAATTTTTCCCAACATATATTTACATACCATTTAGAAAAGCTTCTGGATATAAAAATATATAAAACATTCGCTAGCAACAAGGCTTGATACCATGAGCTACTTGGACAACACTATGGCCAAACCCCACTAAGCCAAATGATCTAATTGTAAGCCTTTTACGTGAATATAAAGTTATTCACACTATTTGGACTGCCCAATTCCTAACAGAAATTCTCCACCGCCTCCAGCAACGTCTCCGGTGATTGTTGGTCTGAAATTTTAACATTTCTGTCTTATGACTGTCACGCCCCAAATTTAATTACTGCTACCAATATGGTTATGGTATGTAGTGAAACTAATGAAGCTATGACGGTGTTAATATTTTAAATCACCAAATCCTGAGAATAAAATACTTATAATACAGCTCCCTAAAGAACATTCTCTTATTACATTGCTTTTTATTACAAACAGAAAGGAAAGTAAACAAAGTAAACGGTCTTGATCCTTAAGCAGCCATTTTTTCCTCAGTCCTCACCATCTGTTCCTGCCCCTGTAATTTTTATTTATAAAAATAATGAGCTGTGGGCCCAGTAAGGATATATTTTATTTTTGAAAAGAAATCATTGTGTTAAGATTAATACACACATATATATATATATATATATATCTATTTAAATCAGTACAAGTTAAATAAATTGCAGAATTAATATTGTAGATACCCGCTACATGTATAAATTAAACCTGAGTTGTACAATCCTGTCAAAATAGAACAAATTTTAGAGATTATATTACCCAAGCACATAATGATTATTTCATCAAGGCTACAGCACCCCAGCCTAGCTCGAAAGGTGTATATTACCTACCAGCCCAGCTCGAAATAGGTAGTATATTAGTGCACTAACTGTAGGACTATCTCAGTCCCTAGCCATCCCAACTTGACTATCTCAGTCTCACATTATTTAAGGCCTCGGCCTTAATTTTGACAATTATTAATAAAACATTTATAATAACTTAGAATAATTTATCATAATCCATAGTTTATTTAGAGTGGGGTCAAAATAAAACTCTACCTTCTAAATTTCTTACAATCAAAATTTGGCCTAACCGAAAAGTTTTAATCCCAAACAGCTCTTAGATTTGGGTTTCAAAACTCTGAGGGAATTTCCTAATAGATAGTTTTGAAACATAACAAGAGCAATTTTAGCATTGAAGACAGACTACTAGGTATATCGACTTGGGTATTATTGAACAAATAACTATGTGGCTGGGTGGATTTGTGGAAAAATTTTAAATTTGTTGGTTTAGGGTTCGAGTCCTATTGGGATTGGATAGTGAATAAAAATTTTCCTTTTGAAAAAGAAAACTAAAGAAAAGGAAGCAAAATAAACTAATATTGCTTGAATCTAGACTTGAACCCATAACCCAGAGCACCTAACTTGGGAGTCACAACCACACCATCAACAGACACTTACATTCAAATTTTTCCCAACATATATTTACATACCATTTAGAAAAGCTTCTGGATATAAAAATATATAAAACATTCGCTAGCAACAAGGCTTGATACCATGAGCTACTTGGACAACACTATGGCCAAACCCCACTAAGCCAAATGATCTAATTGTAAGCCTTTTACGTGAATATAAAGTTATTCACACTATTTGGACTGCCCAATTCCTAACAGAAATTCTCCACCGCCTCCAGCAACGTCTCCGGTGATTGTTGGTCTGAAATTTTAACATTTCTGTCTTATGACTGTATAAATCTTAGGAGTACCTCTAAATGCCTAAAATTTCAACAAAATCAAATTTATTTTACCTACCCACTTGACCCAAATCTTTTTTTTTTTTTTTTCCAGTTTCAAGAACTTAGTAAATATAGAATCAAATATGGATTTGGAAAAAAAAACTTACCCCTGTTACTGGAGATAATCTGTTATAGCAGGGCTATATATTTTTCTTCCTTCTTCCTTGTCCCCCCCCTCCTTTTGCTTTTTCCTCTCCCTGGATCTACTATATACTGTTGATATATGTATTTATAGGAGTTTTACTGGTCTACTCACTTATCTTCCTAATGATTATTGTACCTTGTTTTATTCTAAAGATGTGGTTCACAGTTTTTACAAATTCTCTCTCTTACGATTCAAGATTCCAGCTTACTCGATTTTGATCTAATCTAAAAGTTACCCATGTTAGCCACCTCCTACTTGGAGTGGAAGCTTCTATTAATACCTATCTGTTTTTACCTCCACGTGGATATATACTATGTGTACAATTAATTCAACACTTATCCCCTACAATTCTTATTTTTCATATATTATTGGTCTAAGATAAGACTAGTAGGGGTCTACTCACTTTGTGGGTGGAGAGATTTTAGGGAAAGTTAAAAGTAATCTCCGTATGAAATGTTCGTGACATTTGTTTTAAAATTAATGGTTTTTAGTAGTAGAGAAATTTATTATGGTACCCTTCCATTTCGCTTTATGATGTGCATATATAGATATTATATTATTTATTGATAACACTATCATTTTATTTATTTTTTTTTTTTTTTAAGGATACTACATTCTATCTCCCTTAAAGAGGATTTCGTCCTCGAAATCAACGTACCTATTCATTGAAGACATGCGGGTATTTATCTCGTATTTCTGATTCCAATTCCCAGGAAGCTTCGTTTTCGTCATGATGGTTCCATTGAACTTTGACCAAAGCAATTTCTTTTGTCCGTAGTTGCTTCATTTGACGATCGAGGATTCGTACAGGTCCTTCTTTGTAAGTGGCATTGTCATTTAGTTCGATATCACCAAAGTCAATGACATGTGATTCATCGTATACGTACCTCCTAAGCATTGACACATGAAAAACGTTGTGTACCCCTGCTAATTTTGGAGGTAGGGCAAGACGATATGCCACTTTTCCAATTCTTTCTAAAATTTCAAAAGGTCCAATAAATCGTGGAGATAGTTTTCCTCTTTTCTTGCCAAATCTCATAACTCCTCGAATCGGGGATACTTTTACCAGCACGCGTTCCCCAATATTAAATTCTAGATCTTTCCTCCGGTTATCTGCATAGCTTTTCTGGCGGCTTTGTGCTGTTTTTATCCGATCCTTAATTATTGCAATCTTTTCAGTGGTTTCACGGACCATGTCCGGCCCAAGGAGTTCACTTTCACCTACTTCAGTCCAACAGACAGGAGACCGACACGGTCTTCCATATAAAGCTTCAAATGGGGCCATACCAATGCTAGAGTGATAGCTGTTGTTGTAGGCAAATTCGATCAAAGGTAAATGAGTTTCCCAAGTGTTTTCAAATTCTAGAACACACGCTCGCAACATGTCCTCCATAACTTGATTGACTCGCTCGGTTTGCCCATCAGTTTGCGGGTGAAATGCAGTACTCAGATTTACTGTAGTTCCAAGGGCCTTTTGGAGACTTGACCAAAATTTTGAAGTAAACCTTGTATCCCGGTCCGATATGATGGATACGGGGATCCCATGTAATCGGATTATTTGCTGAAGGTACAACCTACTCATCTTTTCCACTGAGTCTGTCAGGCGATAGGTAAGAAAATGCGCAGATTTCGTTAAGCGATCCACAATTACCCATATCGCATCATAACCTTGTCTAGTCTTTGGTAACCCTGTGACAAAATCCATTGTTATATGTTCCCATTTCCATTCTGGAACTGGTAGAGGTTGTAATAGTCCAGAGGGTTTCTGGTGTTCAGCTTTGATTTGTTGACAGGTAAAACACTTTGACACAATTTCTGCCACATCCCGTTTCATACCTTCCCACCAATAACTCCTTTTAAGGTCCTTGTACATTTTTGTACTACCTGGGTGTATGGTTAATCGTGATCGATGTGCTTCTTCCAGAATTTCTTGTTTCAAGCTATGTTGATGAGGTACGCAAAGTCTTCCTCGAAATCGAAGTCCTCCATCAATTCCAATAGTCCATGTAATGGGCTCCTTCTCCATCATTTTCCTGAATTTTATCTGCAGCTTTTCATCTTTAACTTGTTCCTCCAAAATTTTCCTTATCACTGTAGGCTGAGCTGTTAAGTTATATAGACACGGTGCTCCGTTTTGAAATGATAATTGTACCTCATGTTCTGTTAACGTTTCCAACATCTGCCACTCTTTGGCCATTAAAAATGCAATCATTCCTCGAGGTTTACGACTTAAAGCATCGGCGACCACGTTGGCTTTACCTGGATGATATTGAATAATGAAATCATAGTCTTTGAGAAATTCCATCCACCTTCTTTGTCTCATGTTGAGATCTTTCTGTGAAAATAAATATTTTAAACTTTTGTGATCTGAGAAGAGATCGAATCTTTCTCCATACAAGTAGTGCCTCCAAATTTTCAAGGCAAATATGACTGCTGCAAGTTCTAGATCATGGGTTGGATAATTGAGCTCGTGGGGTTTTAATTGTCGAGATCCATAAGCAACTACTTTGTCGTCTTGCATCAGAACACATCCAAGTCCTTGGTATGAAGCGTCGCTGTAAATGACAAAGTGCCCACCACTCCTTGGAATTGTAAGGACAGGTGCTGTTGTCAATCTTGTTTTCAGTTCCTGAAATGCTTGCTCACATTTTTCATTCCACACAAATTTTACATCCTTTCGAGTCAATCGAGTGAGTGGAATAGCTATTCGTGAAAATCCCTCAACAAACCTTCTATAATACCCAGCTAATCCAAGGAAACTTCTAACTTCAGTGGGCGTTGCAGGTTGATTCCAGTTCATCACTGCTTCAATCTTAGATGGATCTACAGATATACCTTCCTTAGAAATCACATGGCCCAGGAATTTGACTCGTTCCAACCAAAATTCACATTTACTAAACTTGGCATATAACCAGCACTCCTTGAGTGTCTGGAGTGTAATCCGCAAATGTTCTTCATGTTCTTCCCTTGTTTTTGAGTAAATCAAAATATCATCGATAAAGACGATAATGAACTGGTCCAAATGTGGTCGAAAAACTCTGTTCATTAAATCCATAAAAACAGTTGGGGCATTAGTTAATCCAAAGGGCATTACAAGAAATTCGTAATGTCCATAACGAGTCCTGAAAGCTGTTTTAGAAACGTCCTCCTTCCTTACCAGTAACTGATGATATCCTGACCTTAGATCAATTTTTGAAAATACTGTTGCACCTTGTAGTTGATCAAATAAATCATCAATTCGTGGTAACGGGTATTTGTTCTTGATTGTCACTTTGTTGAGTTCTCTGTAATCAATACACAAACGAAATGTCCCGTCCTTCTTTTTCACGAATAACACCGGTGCTCCCCAGGGTGATGAGCTAGGTCTTATGAACCCTCGTTCTTCCAACTCTTGAAGCTGTGTTTTCAATTCCTGCATTTCTAATGGAGCCATTCGGTACGGGGTTTTAGAGATAGGGATTGTGCCTGGAGCTAAGTCAATGCAGAAGTCAATTTCTCTAGTTGGAGGTAACCCTGGGATGTCCTGAAATACTTCTTGAAATTCACGTACCACTGGAATTGTTGCAATTGATGATTCTTCATTCACTACCTCCACGTGTGCTAAAAGTCCAGTGATAAAAACATCACTTGACTGGTCACAATAAAATGTGAATTTTTCTTGCCCCGGAATTGAGAAAGTGATGGTTTTCTTGAAACAATTGAGACTAGCGTGAAAAGTTGTGAGCCAATCTATTCCCAAAATAAGATCGAATTGACTCATTGTCAACACAATTAACTGAGCAGGCATGTTTCTATTTTCCAATCTCACCATGCAATTTTTACATATATGTTGAAGGTTTAAGGTAGCTCCTGATGGTGTAGCAACTGCTAGAGGGATACTTAATCTATCAGGTATTATCCCTAATTCTGCTACTTTTTTAGTTGAAATAAAGGAATGTGTGGCACCGGTATCAAATAAAACTTTAGCAATACTGTTAAAAAGAGTTACAGTACCTTCCAGTCCAGCCTGTTCTGGCACCATTGCATAAATTTTCGCCTGATTGTTCTGCCTCTGAGGTAGTGGTGGCTTATTACTCTGTGAACGATTCCAATCATTTTTCCTTGGTTTTGGACAATCCCTACTGTAATGTCCTTTTTCTCCACAGTTATAGCAGGTCACATTTGATGCTCGTGGCTTAGTACATTCACTTGCCCGATGATTCGCCTCTCCACAGTTGAAACACGTATTTCTAGGCCGATTCATGTTGGCTCCAGCAGAAAAAGGAAGAGGGTGCTGAACATTTCTTACATTAGTTTTGCGTCTTTTGTTCATCTGTTCATTTTTCCAATTCGGGTTTCTTGACTGTCCCACCCTACTCTGATTTCTCGCTTCTATTTCCTTTTTGTATTCTTGATTATCCTCTTCTAAGGCTAGAGCTTCCTCTACCACCTCCTGATAGGTTTTATGTTTGTCTGCGATGACCATTCGTCGAATTGAAGACGTCAGCCCTTTAGCAAATTTTCGGGCACGCCTTTCAGGGGTATCAATCAGGTGAAGACCAAATCGGGATAATTCTTCAAATTTATTTTCGTATTCTGTGACAGTCATCTTTCCCTGAGTCAAATCCATAAATTCCTTTTCTCGTTTTTCCCTTTCTGTGTCTGGAAAATATTTTTCAAAAAATTTTGTTTTAAAAGTTGTCCATGTCATTACTTGAGCAATTTCTTCCCCAACAGTGCTTTTGACTGAATTCCACCAATTCTTGGCTCCCATGGTTAATTGAAACACTGCCAATTTTCTTTTTTCTACTTCATTACATTCAAGTACTTCAAAGATATCTTCTAGATGTCGAATCCATTGTTCTGCTATTCCTGGTTCAGCATTTCCAACAAACTTTTCAGGTTTTAGTGCTCTGAATCTACTGAGTAGGTGATCAGTTGTTTCTGTGGATTTCTTTGCATTCATCTGTTCCATTTGTTTCACAAATGCACCTAATAGCCCAGTGGGATCAATTCCTGATGATGATTCATTCTGACTACAAGAATATTCTGCCATTTTTTTTTTCCTTTTCAAAAGAAAATACAATTTAGTTAGTTTATACATCCCCATCACAAAAGGTATAGAGTGCAAATGATAAAACATAAATAACCAAAATATTTCACATATATTTATTTGATAACAAGGAAATATATTACATACTTAATATCCGTTAGTACCCTATACACAATCAAAATTGGATACTCACTACTTATATATATATTTATGCATCTTGCATTATTTATTTACATCTAAAAACCATCCCCCCTCCACTACTACTTTTTTTTTTTTTTTTTTGAAAGAAAACTATAGTTCCTTCGCTGGAGAACCATGTGTCGAACCCTCGGATTCCCTAAGGTAAAGTTCGGGTGCTAGATCAAAGGCCCCTTTTGGCAGATCCTCTAGAGGTGCTACCTCTGGGACTGCAGATGTTATTATTGGCCCCGGGTTCAGAATTGGGACCTCTTCGTCCAGTGCGGGTAACTCTGGAAATAGTTGGAGTTCGGTAGTAGCTCCGACCTGCCCTTCTGGAGGTGGATTCCAGGTCATGTTTTCTTGTTCGACATAATTCCTAACTTGCCTATAAGATTCTCGATCAGCTGCCAGGTCTAAGAAACGCTGCCAAGTGGCCCTTTGGTTTTGGCCCACATACGTCACTACTTGTCTTTGTTGTTCTTCGGTATAAACAGGTACTGGTCGGTCATACCCTGCGGTCCGTACCTCTTGTATTAACAATCCATACGCATTATTGTTTATTGTTTCCTCGTGAGTTGAGGGGTTAGTGGGTATGATGGTTCCTCCCGGTGACAAGTAGAAACCTCCCCATTCATCATAGTCTTCAATTCCTGGCATCTATACATATACGAGAAGATAACAAGATTATATATAAAACAACAAAAAAAAAAAAAAATTAATGAAAATAATATTACGAGTTAACTTATAATCTAAAATAACCCCAACTTCAAACTAGAAATACCGACTAGGGTCTAAAATAACTGCTACAGGCTCTGATACCACTTTAACTGTCACGCCCCAAATTTAATTACTGCTACCAATATGGTTATGGTATGTAGTGAAACTAATGAAGCTATGACGGTGTTAATATTTTAAATCACCAAATCCTGAGAATAAAATACTTATAATACAGCTCCCTAAAGAACATTCTCTTATTACATTGCTTTTTATTACAAACAGAAAGGAAAGTAAACAAAGTAAACGGTCTTGATCCTTAAGCAGCCATTTTTTCCTCAGTCCTCACCATCTGTTCCTGCCCCTGTAATTTTTATTTATAAAAATAATGAGCTGTGGGCCCAGTAAGGATATATTTTATTTTTGAAAAGAAATCATTGTGTTAAGATTAATACACATATATATATATATATATCTATTTAAATCAGTACAAGTTAAATAAATTGCAGAATTAATATTGTAGATACCCGCTACATGTATAAATTAAACCTGAGTTGTACAATCCTGTCAAAATAGAACAAATTTTAGAGATTATATTACCCAAGCACATAATGATTATTTCATCAAGGCTACAGCACCCCAGCCTAGCTCGAAAGGTGTATATTACCTACCAGCCCAGCTCGAAATAGGTAGTATATTAGTGCACTAACTGTAGGACTATCTCAGTCCCTAGCCATCCCAACTTGACTATCTCAGTCTCACATTATTTAAGGCCTCGGCCTTAATTTTGACAATTATTAATAAAACATTTATAATAACTTAGAATAATTTATCATAATCCATAGTTTATTTAGAGTGGGGTCAAAATAAAACTCTACCTTCTAAATTTCTTACAATCAAAATTTGGCCTAACCGAAAAGTTTTAATCCCAAATAGCTCTTAGATTTGGGTTTCAAAACTCTGAGGGAATTTCCTAATAGATAGTTTTGAAACATAACAAGAGCAATTTTAGCATTGAAGACAGACTACTAGGTATATCGACTTGGGTATTATTGAACAAATAACTATGTGGCTGGGTGGATTTGTGGAAAATTTTTAAATTTGTTGGTTTAGGGTTCGAGTCCTATTGGGATTGGATAGTGAATAAAAATTTTCCTTTTGAAAAAGAAAACTAAAGAAAAGGAAGCAAAATAAACTAATATTGCTTGAATCTAGACTTGAACCCATAACCCAGAGCACCTAACTTGGGAGTCACAACCACACCATCAACAGACACTTACATTCAAATTTTTCCCAACATATATTTACATACCATTTAGAAAAGCTTCTGGATATAAAAATATATAAAACATTCGCTAGCAACAAGGCTTGATACCATGAGCTACTTGGACAACACTATGGCCAAACCCCACTAAGCCAAATGATCTAATTGTAAGCCTTTTACGTGAATATAAAGTTATTCACACTATTTGGACTGCCCAATTCCTAACAGAAATTCTCCACCGCCTCCAGCAACGTCTCCGGTGATTGTTGGTCTGAAATTTTAACATTTCTGTCTTATGACTGTATAAATCTTAGGAGTACCTCTAAATGCCTAAAATTTCAACAAAATCAAATTTATTTTACCTACCCACTTGACCCAAATCTTTTTTTTTTTTTTTCCAGTTTCAAGAACTTAGTAAATATAGAATCAAATATGGATTTGGAAAAAAAAACTTACCCCTGTTACTGGAGATAATCTGTTATAGCAGGGCTATATATTTTTCTTCCTTCTTCCTTGTCCCCCCCCTCCTTTTGCTTTTTCCTCTCCCTGGATCTACTATATACTGTTGATATATGTATTTATAGGAGTTTTACTGGTCTACTCACTTATCTTCCTAATGATTATTGTACCTTATTTTATTCTAAAGATGTGGTTCACAGTTTTTACAAATTCTCTCTCTTACGATTCAAGATTCCAGCTTACTCGATTTTGATCTAATCTAAAAGTTACCCATGTTAGCCACCTCCTACTTGGAGTGGAAGCTTCTATTAATACCTATCTGTTTTTACCTCCACGTGGATATATACTATGTGTACAATTAATTCAACACTTATCCCCTACAATTCTTATTTTTCATATATTATTGGTCTAAGATAAGACTAGTAGGGGTCTACTCACTTTGTGGGTGGAGAGATTTTAGGGAAAGTTAAAAGTAATCTCCGTATGAAATGTTCGTGACATTTGTTTTAAAATTAATGGTTTTTAGTAGTAGAGAAATTTATTATGGTACCCTTCCATTTCGCTTTATGATGTGCATATATAGATATTATATTATTTATTGATAACACTATCATTTTATTTATTTATTTTTTTTTTTAAGGATACTACAACCCTAGTCATTGGTAGATAATTTATGTGAACCGAAGATGAATTATGCTTAGATTAAACTAGCGATATCCTCTTGTTGATACTATTGGGCTTGTAGCTACAATAGATTGTGACTATCCAAACATAGAACTTAAAATAGAAAGTCTAGACCCCCGATGCATAGTTAGTGGTGGATTTGCAATCCTAGATCTCATCTACCCATGTTTAAAACAATCGTAAATTTCGCAATAGTTTACTTAGATTCAATCTCATATTTTATTTTCATAAATTCATAGTTTAATTTCATAAGTTTAATTAGTAGTAGTAGTTAAATTCACCTCTAATCAAACTTCCGTTCTTCAATAACTAAATAGATTTAGATTTCATTAATTAAAAGACAAAAATATACAATCTCTATGGGTTCGACCTTTACTTCCACACTACAAATTTTAAGAAAGTAAAGTATACTTTTTATCTTGATTCTGACAAGATCAATGTCCCTTTAAAAGGCCGGATCGATTCCTTCATTAACCCGGATCGATCTGGGTTCTGCAGAACATGTTTTTGCTGCTAAAAACACTATCAAAACCTATCCAACTCATACCCAAACTAAACCAAACTTCTTGGGACTTCAAGAAAACATTTCAAACACATTCATAAACATGTTTAAGCATTAACCAATCATCTAAATCATGAGCTCAAATTCTTTGAAATCAAGTTAAACACTTGAACTCAAGTTTCCACTCAATCTAAGCAAGCATTCACGTAAAACTTTCCCGCAAGGGTCTCAAACCACATTTAGCATTTGCAAACCAATCAGAACTTGTCCAAAACTTGCAACACTTACATCAAAACTTGTCGGAACAAACTAGATGTGTACATAGTTAATATCTAAGGAAAATACATGAAATTCACTAGTAAAACTCTAACTCACCAACTATTACATAGCAATTTACATAAGTTTTCCCAAGTTAACTTTGAAACCACCCAAATGACAAGTCCAAGACTCAAGACTTACATTAAAGTACCAATTCATCATTACTAAAACCACATTTTACAACATTTTACAAGTTTTAAGAGAGTTCTTATGCATAAGTCTCAAATCTCCCCCATCTCTCTCATCTCTCTCATCTCTCCCATCTCTCCCATCATTTCTTCTCCGGGTATTGCTTTGAACCTGCGGTGGTTGTTATTTATCACAACAGAAAAGGAAAACGGTTTTCTTAAGCATTACGCTTAGTGAATTAACTAACATGCTTGAATGTCGTGAAAATGTATAATGCAACAATATAGGCACATAAGCATACGTAATCGCAGAATTCATGGGTTAATGGTTCATTCAGACCGGAAGACCAACTCTTTGGCCGCGCGGTCACTTCTATTCCTTGAACTTCCGTATTTATCGGATTCTTCCTCTTCCCTTCCTTATTACTCCCAACAATAAACTATTACTCCCAATTATTCATTGACCACTTAACATATAAACACATAGTCACATAAACATGATAATTCACAGCAATTTAACATGGAGTTCTAATAATTGACATGAATTCAACCACAATTTCAAGAATCATCATTTCCTAACTACCAATTGAAGCATAAGACATGTACACCATCAAAGCTTAAGTTAGAAAACTCACCTCCTACAAGTTCTACCCAAAATCAGCCCAAGAATGCTAAATTCCACCAATTTCAAGCTCAATTCCTACTCCAAAGAGATTCCTACATGAACTCGGTAAACGACGTCTCACCGATTAGTACGGCTACTCAAAATCTAACGATCAAATACAAATTAAAGGTATAGAAATGATCGTCTCACCTCTACGAGTCCGAAAACGGCTTCGGTTCGCGAATTGGACATCGGACGGCGACGGAACGACGGAATTACGACGTCGGTGACGGTTTCTCCGTGCTCTCCTTCTCTTTGATATTAATTTCTGTAAATTTTGAGAGTCTCCCTCTTTCTAACACCTATACATGCATGTAAATGAGGTGTATTCACCTCATTTTTCTCTTTTTTCATTTACACCCCCATAATTTCTAAAGTTCTTATTATGAAATCTCCCAAACATTCTATTAACTACCCAATTATCAAATGAGTGCTTGTCTAAGTTCCGTATGGGTCCCACATATTTTGTGAAATTACTATCGCATTTACTGGTTATGAATCATTTTCATTTATACCCTTATGTGAGTATCCAAACTATTACCAAATACTAACATATAACATTATAATATGAAAGCATTCTTAAGAAAATATTCATGTAATCATATAAATGTATTTCACATATAAAATGCAAATTTATTTTATCCGGGCCCTTCACTGGGCCACTTCATTAGCTGTCCCTCCTCACTGGGGACTTTTCCAAATGGTGTCCTTCTCTGAACACTTCTCCCACGGGCGAGTCCAAGCCTCCCCTTAATCCATTTTATACACTAATTATATTAATTAATACATATTAAAAATAATAATTTACCCGTTCCCCAGGTACGGGTGTTACACGAACTCAAGTATACTTGAACTTGACTTGTTTATTAAACAAACAATCTAGGCTTGAGCTTTGGCTATCTTCTTTTATCATATTCATCTGGACCTACTAAGCTATTAATTTTATCCACAAGGACTTTCTGGATGAGTTAAGGTTGGCAATTTTAGTTTTACAATTGAGTTCGTTCTTTTCCTTTGTTTTGAGAAGACCAATTTCTGGGTTAGTTCAACTCTATGTGAAAAAACAAGCTGGCAGAAATAGTCTTTTCCAAAACAAGCGTATTAGCTAACCAGAAAATAGAATAAGGCGAGAATTGACCCCACAAGACTTGGATACAATCTTTGACAAATGCAAAATGGTATTCTCAACAAAAGGAAATGCTTCAACACATGCAAGTTTTACGAGGAATTATCTCATACGACCGTCACACGGTCGATTATTAAAATTTGAGTATTTTGTCACATCCTACAGTAATAAAGCGATCACAGTAGTCATCACACGATGTGACAGTCAACGCAGAATAATTGAATAGGACTAATTACTATCCTAGTAAACCACACCATTTTCTACAAACTCTTTGTTTCACAAGTCATATTTATACACCAAAACTCAAATGTTGTGCCAAATTCCATAAACTTTTTGTCCCTTTGACATGGAAAACCCCTCCAAGGCACAATACTAAGAAATTTTGGCATAATTCAAGCTCATTTTTTGTTACTAGTGTGTGTGTGTGTGTGTGTGTGTGTGTGTGTGTGCGAGAGAGAGAGAGAGAGAGAGAGAGAGAGAGAGAGAGAGAGAGAGAGAGCACGCTTTGTGCGTGTATCAGGCTTACAAATTGCCAGAGAACATAAAACTAGATCAATTGATAGTTTTCAAGGCTCTCACAAGTAAATCAATCCACTAGTGTAGGCCTTTAGCATTCAGGCGGGCTATATCCAGACCATCTGGTATCAATAAACTGGAACTGTACTATATGAAACTTAAGAGCATCAAATGGTTCTTAAAACATACTTGTCTAAAAATCCTATTTCAGACATAGCCCCAATGTTCTGCTACAATTTATGATGCTTATTAAAAACCCATCTACATAAAGCTAAACCCGGAGACCATTCCATTGGTGCAGAGGGAAAAAACAAACCCAAAGAGTGTTTACTGATGTCAACAAAATCAACCTATCCCGGTGCTGATTTAGCAAAATGGTAGTCAAACCGGCGTGAAGAAACAAACGTGAATTGCTTATTCTCAAAACTCTCGCAAACTTAAATCACATTACAAATGAACGACTCGAGGGGTCTTCCGGTTTCAATAAATACTGAAAGGTGACAATAACCGAACATCCTTCGACAATTCCACCCCACAGCCCAAATCTATATGTACACAAAGATGCGGCGCGCGCACACACACAAATTCAAGCACCCAACATCATTGCCAAGAAATATGAATCAATGCGAATGGACAAAACTATATAATGGTTTCTCTTCAAAAAAATATGCCACCCCACAGAAAGCAGGTAATTAATGAACTAAAATTTCACCATAGCAAAGAAAAAATCAATATCCCATTTCATAATGTATGTCAGAAAATAAAATTCCTTAAGAAATTCAATCCAAACTACAACCTATTATAATTAAAGGAAAAACGACATACGATACAAAACCCTACCTGTAACAAAACTTGCATATGACATGCCTATGCTACTCAAATGGGTAACTTGACACTCATCCACCCCATTGCAAAGTGCTTTAAGTGCAGGACACATATCATTAGAAGGTCAGGTATGTTTTGCAAAATTAAATTAAGACACAGAACACGAAAAAAAGAAAAAAAAATTGTTACCTAGGACTTGCATTACGAGAAACCCCGCAAAACCTCATCAGAGGAGATCAGCAACATTTGATGGCAGCTCTTCAACAACCACATTATAGAACTTCTGGATGTCAAAAAGCATCCGTTCATCTTCCTTCGTAACAAAGTTAATGGCAACACCCTTCCTTCCAAAACGTCCACTTCGTCCAATACGGTGGAGGTAATTTTCAGGCTGAGTCGGCAGATCATAGTTTATAACAAGAGAGACCTGTTGCACGTCAATACCACGAGCCAAGAGGTCGGTGGTGATGAGAACACGAGAAGAGCCAGAGCGAAACTCTCGCATAATAATATCCCGAGTATTCTGATCCATGTCTCCGTGAGTAGCCGATACTGTATGGTCACGGCTTCGCATTTTGTCGGTAAGCCAGTCCACCTTGCGCCTAGTGTTAACGAAAATAACACTTTGGGTAATGGCTAAGGTCTCGTAGAGATCACAAAGTGTTTCGAGCTTCCAGTCTTCCTTGTCGACATTAACATGAAACTGCTTAATACCCTCAAGGGTCAGCTCATCACGTTTAACAAGGATCCTAACGGGCTTGTTCATGAACTTCCTCGTGATCTCGAGTGCTTCAGGTGGCATTGTAGCTGAGAAGACCCCAACTTGAACTTTAGATGGCAGTAGTTGAAAAATGTCATAGATCTGATATAACCCAAAAAAAAAAAAAAGGTATCAGAACAGCAAATATATTGAAGTTCCGACTTCATCTTCTTAAGCTCAATAAAATCAATTAAACCAAACAGACAGATAGCCTTTAACGGTAATGTTTGGTATGAGGAAACGGGGGAAGGAAACAGGGGGAGGGAAGATGATAGAATCACTTGTTAGGTAAGATGAAAGAGATAAGGGATAGGAAGAGGGGAGGAATGCCTCTTCCCTCCCGGCCCACAAATTTCAACCCGTTCAAATTGGACGGATTGGGATAGGAAAAAGCTTCCCTCCTCTTCTGACCTTTTTTTCCCTTCAAAGAAAATGGTACATTTACTATACACATTGGTATGATAGTTAATGAGACATCATAATAGCCAAGACAAGCCTGCACACATGTTAGTGCATTACATGCATATGTACACTCACATACATGTTGCCTCATAAAAATCACTGAAAGAATACGAAGTAAAGCAAAGTGAAACTAGTGAAGGACCTGATCCTTAAAACCTCTTGAAAGCATTTCATCGGCCTCATCCAATACAAACATCTTTATGTAGTCCGGGCGAAGTGACTGTCTTCGCAGCATGTCAAACACTCGACCAGGGGTGCCAACAACAACATGGACCCCGCTTGAAAGAATGCGTTGATCCTCACGGACACTGGTCCCGCCGACACAAGCATGAACCTTCACACCAAGATAGTCACCAAGTGCTCGCATAACCTTCTCAATCTGTTGTGCAAGTTCTCGAGTGGGGGCCAAAACCAATGCCTGGCATTGGACTAAACCATAATCAAGTTGCTGTAATATTCCAGAGCAGAAAGTTGCTGTTTTCCCAGTTCCAGACTGAGCTTGCTGAATTACGTCAAGGCCCTTGCAGAATGGAACTATTCCCCTTTGCTGGATTGCAGATGGCTTCTCGAAACCTTTAAAGGAAAATCGGAAGCTTACATTCAGCCAATTTCTGAAAGCAGTAAAAAAAAAGAACACCAAGGGCAAGAAAATAGTGCTTCATAATGCCGCACGCCGCGCACGCGGCAAACTAAGCAATTCTCAATCACATATACAAAGAAGAAAAACAAATCCTTTCCACATAAAGAGCCCGTATTGCTGTGGGAATAAGAGCTTTTTGTAAATTAATAAAGAGTGTTTCAGATTTAAACTGGAATATCTTTTAAAAAACAATTCTTTAAAAGAAATTCCGTTGTCAGAATCACCTAAGCAGGCATATATCCCCTAAACTGGTAAGGCAACAACATATTCGTACCAAGTCTTTGATGTTAAAAACACGGCTTTGGATTACTTACCATAAGCATAGATGCCCCTCAGGAGGTTCTCTTGCAACCCCATAGCATCAAAACTGTCATAAACCTCATCATATGATGTGAAGAAATCTTGTCCATCAACAGAGAGTCTGCACCAGTCAATTAATCAATATAAGCATGCATTTTAACATCTACTATCGAAAGATTATACAAATGCAAATAGATTAGAACCATTATGCAAATAGAAATATAGAATAAATAAATGAGGAATTTACAAGTCGTTCATTTTGGAATCATATTGACGAGTATCAAATTGTGATCCTTCTGGTGCCAAACCTGCCATAACTGTAGCAGAAAAGTTAAGAAAATGAATCCTTCAATAAAGTATGGAAACAACATGGAACCGGTCAAAACACATTGAGCTTAGAAAAAATCCGTTCTTTATCTGGAAAAAATATAACGAAATATAAAGCAAACTAAGGTTCCTTCACCAGTACTTCAAAAAACAGTTGATATCTCTTACACAAATGTACAGGGAATCATGGTGAAACCAACTGGTGGTCAAACAACAGAACGTCGTGTCTTCTTTCTCCAGAAATGTAACAGAAGAGCCAAACTTGCAAACCATACCAAAGTGGAGTACAAGCATTAACTTCTGTTTCCATGTATGGGGCAGATATGCCTAAAGGCAGACAGCTGGCATTTAACAAGGGTACAACCCTCCAGAATCAGAAGCCGTTTTGCCTCTACCCCTCATCAAGTCTCGAGCAGTTGCAAGACACAGTTGACTTTCACCGTATATAAAAATCAAATGCATCCACAGTACTGTTTCTTAAGTGTTATAAAAAGAGGATGGGAAATCCAATAAAACAGGATTTTCAGATCAAACATATAGGGTCCCTTTAGGAACCGTGTTGGAGAGCCAATTGCAGGAATGCTTCTCCAATCACGGATCCAACTTCCAAGAACCATTTGGAAACCTTAAATAATGGCGCGATTGCGAAACTTTCGGGGGGTTTCCCAAACGGGACTATAAGAACAAGGATCTCAAGGGGAAGAAGAAAGGCAAAGAAGAAAACCGAATAGCGAATGATAAGAAAGATTTCTCGCTAGTCTTTTCGTTAAACGAAAAAGATTCCTCAAGTCCTCAGCACGTCCCCCCTGCTGCATTGGCTGGTCAGTGGGCATCAGTCAAGAGTAACATCAACCCCTAAAGAGGTTTTCTACTCAAAATCTGCCTAACCTAACATGCCCAATATTCATTCAAACACGATCTCTCGGGGCATGTTCCATTCTAACAAGCCAGTAGCTTGAGTCCTTGACCCAAGGGTCACAAGAATACAACCATGTTCTCCACACATATTTGAATTGCAAAGTGAGAACGTATATACTGCACAGTAATTCAAAGGTATAGCCTTGTCCAAAAACTCCGAAAATCCGTCTAGAGCTTCAAACCCAAATTCAGCTCAAACAATGTTAAGCAAAACAACAACCTGTTATTATTTCTTATATTTAGCACTTAGCAGACCAGAACATATTAAAGATTTCAACTCAACATTTAACAGATACCCATATTAACACATTCAAATCGCTCCACAAATCAATCAAACCATTCTTAAAAAAACACCTGAAAATTATTACTTTCTATTACCCAATTTTAAAATAACTATTCCGCCCAAATAATGTAAATTATTCATTGTTCAAAAGCCAAAGCATGATAGCTAAAAATCCAGTCTTTATCGTATTCTCTTCTCTTATCTTCGGATTTCTCAGCACTCAAACAGACGGTTGAATAAAAACAGAATCACGTACTCACGAAAAAAATAAAAATAAAAGAAAACTTTCAGATCATAATGTGTGTGTATATACGTAAATCAATATTTACATACACGTGATGAAACTATGCACATCTCGATCTATCTAAACCCTAAAATAGTTATAAAACAACACGGTGTACGGATTGCAACAGTGATTAGGGATGATATATATAGATTGCAGAAGATGAAAATTGAAAGACGAACCTGCGAGTGATGAAAGAGAGAGAGGATTATGACAAATATACAGATATAGAGAGAGTATGTGTTGGAGAGCTTGTTCGTCGTTGTAATGGAAAGCTAGGGTTTTCTCAGCCCCTTGGATCTGCGCCGTGGAGTGGAGTTTCAAAGGAGGCCAAGTATGGAAACAACAACAATGCAAAGAGGATTAGTAAGTTGTACACATTTCCCCAGATGTATATATATATATATATATATAGTGCGTAAACCGGCGAAAAAGATAGAGAAATTTAAAATTCACCCGTAGGAAATGACGAGTTACATAACACTCACATGTCCGTGCAATATATTAACAAAATATATATCAGAGTAAGAAATTTACAAAAGCGTCTAATGGTATTCATGGGGGAACTTAAAGTGTTTTGCTACTTAAGCTATTACAGAAGTTCCAAATAAAAACCCCAAAAGATAAGTTTGGGCGATTTACGCCACTTAAATTATTATATCAACCAAAAGATAGTTAAAACATAAAAGAAGTCTTAATGCTGAAGCAGGCCAGGGTCTTCCTTCTAACTGGCAAACCCGTAACCCTCGTTATTGAACTCTGCCTGATAGTTCGCCTCAGGATCACCTTCCTGATAGTTCCCATCCTGAGGATAGTGATATGCATCTTCATTGTTATCTTGATAGTTCTCCTCATTATAACCTAGACGTAAAATGTCCAGGGCAGGGAAGGAGCCGTTAGCTTTTGAAGCTAAGTGAATCGTCTTAACCGATCACTCCTAATACATTTACGGATATACAGGTATAACAATATCTTGAACCAACATTAAATAAGCATATGACATGGTAGAATGACGACACAATGCATTATCGATATATTCGACTTTAACTCGACCATGGACACCACAACCGACTCATGTGACTTGTTACATTACCAGTGTAACGCCGTTAGCTCAGAGTAGAATGATTACGTTGCTATCGTCGCCTAACAGGGCCCTATAGCAAATTTGGTTTTAAAAGAGTGTAATCATTGGACGCTTAGGTCCTCGTGACCTTGCCGGGAGAATAGAATAGTTACAGCGCTATCGTCGCCTAGCAGGGCCCTATAGCATTTGAAAGGTAACTATTGTATTCTGATGGATGCATTGCTATCGTCGCCTAGCAGGTCCCTATAGTGTATCAACCATCAATTCATGCATAATTTCAATGATTTCAATGGAAACTCTGGCTATCGTCGCCTAGCAGGGCCCTATAGCAGTTTCATTGTTGTTTTCATTTACTGGACTGTACCACTCGAACCACCGCGGTCCATTCAATGTATATATTGATATGATTGGGTTAGTCCCCGTGACTAACCATGCAGACGTCGATGTTGACATCAAGACTCGACCATATTCATATGAATGTTCATGTGACTATAGAGACGGAAATCATGATAAACAAGAATATTAGTGAATATTAACTAAGCATGCATGGAGTATAGTTAGCTAACATGCATTCATTATATAAGAAACAATCTCATGTTCTCGTAACTAATACTTATCAGTATCGTCCACACAGGATGTACTGGGCATACATATAGGACCACAGAATAGTTCTATAATATACCAAGTGAGTTAGGGCGACTCACCTCGATGCGGGTGCGTAACAGTAAGCGTAGCGGTTCCTACAAAGCATTAAGATTACATGGAACATTGATTAATAAGTTTACTAAAACCAGGGGCATAATGGTAATTGTGCCGGGTGGATTTCTAAACCTCAACATGATGATCTAGGCATCATTCTGAGTCCAACGCTATTGACTTGACTCAAATCGGGGTCCGTCGCATAAAAGGCTGGGTTTTCTATACCAGTTTGGGCCCTAAAGATAAGCTGTATTTTTGACCGTGTCAAAAGGTCACCAAACTTTAAGGGAATGTTCTAGACATTATTTTAAGACTCTAGGAACTGACCGCATATTTTTCTGAGCTACGGTTTATTTTCTAAGAATTTCCGAAGTTTAAATTGTCTAATAATAGACTGCGGGGTCCCATAATTATAAAATATGATTTTGGGAGATATTTGGCCCTTATAAATATTTTTATTAAATACTAGGCCATAAATTAGGCTAGTAGTATTTTTTCCATAATTTTCGGAGCTCGTTTGGTATTTTAAATAATTAAATATAACCAAACGGATACTTTATAAGTAATTAATAATTATTAAAAATACTAAAGTTAAGTTTTATAAATAATAATTTATAATGTAAAGGTACTAGGTCTTAGGAAAATTTTTATAAAATTTTTCTATATTTAAAAGCGGTCATTAGGTATTTATCACCTAATTATTTTAATTTAAAGTATTTACTTATTATTTATTTAAACCAATAAATAATAAGTATATCATATAATAATTCATAATTTCATAATATAAGAATATTATAAAAAATAATATTACACTTTATTGAAATATAATTTATAGTATTATTGAAACCATTTTAGATTTTTAAAATAATTTAAAATCATTTATAATTATTTACATTTATTGATTAATACAAAATATATTATGAATAATATATTTATACAGTAATCTTGGTTAATATATATTAATTATTACTAAAACAGTTTATTAAAACACTAATTAATCAAAGGATTTCCCCCTCCCCCCCCCCCCCCCAAAAAAAAAAAAAATCGAAGAATTCCCAAGACTAGGGTTAATAGAATACTTAATAATATAAAATAGGTTAATACAACCTTAATTAGGGTTTACAGAATAATTAGACATTAATAAATCTAAAACAAATTATAAATCTACTAATCTAGATTAACAAATTAATAAAATGTGACTTATTGCTAATCCCGGATCATTAATTTGCTAACCCTGATTAATAGAATAATTAAGAATATAAAATGAATTAATTATAATTAACGTAAAGACCCGCGGGTCAACCCATATCCGAACCCGTACCCACAGGTTACCCGTTAATAGTCTGACTATAATCCAACTTAAAAGATCCGACCCGGTCCTATATTAATTGTTATAACCCGAACCTACTACCCATATGTACTCACATACTAAACCGAACCTATCCGAAACCCGACCCGACTCGTGGGTAAACGATATAACCCGAATCCTAAACGGGTCGCGTCTTCTCCGGCGAGCTCGTTTTCGCCGAAAAACTTCAAACGTTCGTATCTTCTTCGTTCTTCCATGAAAATCGATGAAACCAAACGCCGTTAGGTTTGGTTTGGGCTCCCCTATCACATACTATAAGCTGAAATAGTAGTTGATTCGTTTAAGGGTCCTACCAATGGATTATTCTTTTTCGGTTTTTAAAGGATAATGCTATGCATGGAGGTCCAAACGTGGTTCTTTTCAAAAGCTGTGATCAGGGGGCCTATCTGGGACTTATAGGGTCCGTTTGGTATAATTTTTAGGGGTCTTAATTGAGTTTGACAATTCGAGCTCCGGTGAGGGCTCTTTAATGGCTATCCCGAGCTTGTTAAGAGCCTTAGGCTCTGTTTGGTCTGCTTGTGAGGGTCCAGGGAGGGTGTGTGGGTGTGTACAAGCTGTAAAAGCAATTACAGGGGTGGGGTTTTACCTGAGGAGCCTCGGTTCTCTCTCTCTTTCTCCCTTATCTCCGGTGAGCTTCTCTTTCTCCTCCGTGCCTTTCTTTTCCCCAGCTTCTGCGTGTGTGTGTATATGGTAAGGCAGAGAGGAATAGGAGGGTGTGTAGGTGTGGTTCTCTCACTCCCTAACTCTCTCGGTAACTCTCTCTCACTCTCAACTCTCATATATAACCACACTATACACACATACATGTATATACACAGATTTTGTGTATCTGTTTGGATGAGATGGGGTGATGGATTGATTGGAGAGGGGGTGGGATGTGTGCGCCGGCAGGGAGGTGTGTGGGTGTCCGACGGGTCAAGGGGGGGGGATGTTTGGGTAATGTGGTTATTCACAAGGTAATGGGTAGTTAGGCAAGTACATTGCCAATTAAGGCAAGATTCCAATTGTACTCATGTTTTCCAAATTTGTAGGGATAGTCGTCGCTCAGGTATACGTGCAACACAGTCTACAATAACGCAAATTTTACAGATTTACGTGCGTAGTCAGCCTGAGGTTGAAACTTATGGTCTAAGTAATTAGATGAATGAGTACGTATACGTATTTCGGGTTCCAGAATTAATGACTTAATTTGCTGGATTTCAATATGAGCAGAAAATGGGGATCCGATTATTACAGCAGAAATTTTACGGGTATTACAGTGTAAGCAAAATGAGGCTTTTAAGGGTTAATGTCTATTACAGCATGTGGAATCAATAGAACCATAATCCTAATATCCATTGATGAAATTGACAGCAAAATATCACCCTTATCCATGTAATCATAAATACGAAAGATTTAAATCAAATTAGAAGCACCAATCTGACAATTTCGAAGAATAGAATCCTATCCTCCATAAAAACACACATGTACATGTATATATACAAACATGTACACATACACACATGTACACGTATCCACATTGAAGGTGCGACAGTTTATATGTAAATTGATTTTAGAGAGAGAGAGAGACTATACCTTGAGAGTGACTGTCAATGGTCGGCGTGAGGAGGCAGGCAGTGCCGTGGAAGAGAGTGGGATGGAGAAAGAAGGAAAGTGACTGGGGTGAGAGAAGATCAGTGAGAGAAAGATGAAAGGAAAAAAAGAAATGATTGGTAAGAAAGAGAGAGATGATGAAGTGAGGGAGTTCATCAGGAAAAGAAAAGAAAAAAAAAGAGAAAGAGAACGTACGTGAGGGAAGTTGAGGGATTAGTGATAGGGAAGAGAGTTATATGGTATGTGAGGTTTGGTGTGGGCTTGTTTTGTGACCATTGGATTGAGCAGATCTAAGGGTGTAGATTAATAGTTGAGTCATAAAGGCCAAGATTGAAAAATAAAAAAAAAAATTGGCAAATGTTGGCCCTTGGATCAATTTTTTATGGGACCTACACCGTTCTCTAATATTAAATAGATATATATATATATATCAGAGTTTGCCCTTGTTTCCTATTTTCATTTGGATTCCCCTAATCATTCTCTATTTCCCTATTTTTCCCTCCTTTGTTCCTTTTATTACTTTTTGATACACTCACACCAAATTCTACACCATCTCAGTGGATCCTACACTGGACCCCACAAGAATCAAGGGTCAGGATATGTTGGATGTGAAATTTGGTGTGGGTGTAGCATTTTTGCTATTTATTTTGTTGTTTCTTGTAATGTTGTGCTTCCTAAATTTACATCTCAAACGTGATTTTCTCTGGCGTGCACCCACTTAATATTTGTTGAACTAGTCCTACTATCATGTGTATTGGAACTACTTTTGAAATACAAAATTTATAAAGCGTTGCATTACTTTCAAATACTTTGGTGGCGGTCAATGTTATTTTGAGAGTCACGAGGGAGATGTCATAATCGTTAAAACATTGTTCGGGTGGTTGTTCTAGATTTTAACAACATAGAGGTAATTTCGTAGTTGTGAGATAGTTAAGAGGAGAATAGTTTAATTTTAAAACATGAGGAGATTTTATGATTATCACATACCTACTGACGTTTAAGTGTGATTTTTACAAATAAAAATGGTGTTTTTTACTTGCAAAGCGTAACTTTTGGAAGTATGTGAATGATTTTGTATTTGGACAATATTGCAAGTGATGTTGTGATCCAATTTTTGCCTATGCACGGGAGGGGTTGGTAACTTTTAAATATTATTGGGAAGGTGGTGTAGTTTTTAGGGAAATTTGGTGAAAGGGTCATTAAGATGGACTTTATTGAGATTAAGGACAACTTATAATAGATATCAAGGATAAGTCCTCCCAATGCCCATGGACCAAAATACCCTCATCTTCATCCTCTAACCCTAGCCAAACCTTAGCCACCATTACCACCACCTCCGGTGACCTCCGGCGACCAACCCAGTCACCTCCGACGACCGCTCCCTCACGTCATCGAACCTCCGGCGACCTCCCCTTGCCTCCACCACCATAGCCCCCACCATTTCTCTCTCTACAAATTATGGGGCTGAGATATATCAATCAATGTATACCGATTAGTTATAAAGAGAGAAAAGAAAATTATAGTGGATGATTCGTCTTCTCACTCTAGACTTTCTATCTCTAACATTTTTCTCAGAAATTAGAAATCCTAAGTCAATTTTGACTTAGAATATATCCTAAGTAAAATTTGACATCCTAAGTCAAATTTGACTTAGGATATCCTAATTGATATTTCACTTACGCTGAAGGCTTGTCAACGTTCAAAATGCTCATTCAATGATTGTTTTCACCTTGGTGAACCATGATGTGTTGTGAAGGGGGATTCGGAAAGATATCCATACTATTTTCAACTGTTTAATGAAATTAAATTAGAGAGTATTTCAGTTGAGGACTGATCGGGAGAGAACAGATCCTAATTATATGCCTTAATTCACATTGATTAGCATATTTTATCCTGTTTTTATGTATTTTTATTTTGTTTCCTGTTTTAGAGTATGTTTTGGAAAAAAGCACTAATCCAGGTTAAATAGGGAGAAAAAGCAGGAAGAAAGAAGCTGAAAAAGGCACCTCGCGCGCGCGAACCGCTAGCGCGGAAGTCCAAAAATTGCTCGCGCGACTTCCTAATATCAAGCTCGCGCGGCCCGCTCGCGCGACCTGTATAAAAATCAAATACGTGTATTTCAGTGTACTGAATACTCCTACGTGAACGAAACTGTCTAATTGCGTCTGGAAAGCTAAATACAGCAATTTTAGTGCGAATTGGGTTAGGAAAGCTTCCAAAAACTTGCTACTAATCTATATATACCCTATTTTACTTCAATTTAGGGGTTGAAAATTGTTATACACACAATATACAACCACACTTTCAGCCATTGAAGGGAGGGAAGCAAGGAGAAGAAGAAGAAGACCAAGGATTTTCATGGCCTCCTCCATCAACCACTTGCCATCTACCGCTTCTATGGACAACTAAACTCAAGATCTAGGATTTCAATGAAACCCTAGCCAAGTAATAGGGTGTATTTTATGTTTTTAGTTTAGTTTTATTATGTATGGATGACAGTTACATGTTTCGGGGATTTTTATAAATAAATCGTGCTTCTATTGATTAAATCGTTACTTTCAAAATCTATTCTTGTCTTAGATCTATTTTGATGATAGTGTGCTCAATGATCTATGCTTGCTGTGCTTGTTTAGATTATTTACATGTAATGGCGTTTAAATTGAATTGTGCTATCAAGTATCCAAATAGTCCATGCCTAGATTAGACGGATTATACCACAACCCTAGTTTAGTGTGAGATAATTCGTGCTAACCAAAGATGGATTATGTTGGTGCTTGAACCATAGTTATTTTCTTGACGGAGGAATTGGGCTTGTAGCTACAATTCCCCATTATCATCCAACTTATTAAGCTAAAGTAATTCGTAAATACTCTTATTATGAAGCTAGTGGTGGATTTGCAATCCTAGGTTCCTTAAACTTATTATAAAAACAAATATTTAATTGATTTCATAATTTAAATTTACTTTTATTGTTATTAGTTTAATTCAAATTAAATTCAAAATTCGTTTTTCTTAATTAAGTAAATTTAGGTTTTAAAAATTAAAGTGCGTAGTATTCAATCTCTGTGGGTTCGACATTTACTTCCACACTGCAAATCTTTTGAAAGTGAAGCATAAGTTAAGCATACTTTTATATCTTGATTTTGACAAGATCAAGGACATTTGGAAATCTTAAGAGAAATTTCTCTTATGATGAGAAATTTCTCTTAATAGTTTGACATTCTACCAAGCCTAGATCAATGGTGATTTTTCTTCTTACAAAAACACCAATGAACCACCAGGTTTTACAGTAATTGAAATTTCACTTAACTTAACTCATAATAAGTGAAATTTCACTAAAGATCTTCACTTAAAAACTATAAAAAAAAAAAAAAAAATCACTTCAAAATTGTAAGTAAAATTTCTCTTACTGTGAATTTATAGATTTGCATAAATAAACAGATCCAGATCCAGATCTGGTTTGATGTGGTGATGGGGTTGGTGGTGGTGGCCGACGGTAGTGGTGGCGATGGTGTTGGTGGCGATGGCGATCTAGGTTTGTTTTAGTAGTGGTGGTGGTGGTGGCCGACGATGGTGTTAGTTGCTGTGGTGGTCGCGGGAGGTCACCGGAGTTTGCCGGTGGTGGTCATCTGAGGTCACCGGAGGTGGTGGATGGAGGTCAGGTAGGGGTGGTGGTAATGGTGGCCATGGGAGGATGAGAGAGAGAGAGAGAGAGAGAGAGAGAGCGATCTAGGTTTGTTTTGGTGGTGGTGGTCGACGATGGTGGTGGCGATGGTGTTAGTCGCCGATGGTGGTCACCGGAGTTGGTGGACGGAGGTCAGGTAGGAGTGGTGGTAATGCTGGCCATGGGAGGATAAGAGAGAGAGAGTTCACTATTTTTTTTTATATTTTTTATGGGAAAGATGAAGTGGGGTAGTTTGGTAAGATAAAAATAATGAAATGGACTTGAAGAGTGAAATGTTGATGTTATGGACTAGGGCTAAAAAATTGGCTTGAACTTTTGTCCTTGTAGAAGTTATTGTTAATGGGCCATCCTTTAAATCAATGTTACCCAACCTTAGGGGCCTTAGGTCAAGCCTCCCTAGGTTTTAATACTTTGGGTTGATTTTTTGCACTAGTCATATAATCTAGAGGTGGTAAGTTTAGCTTTAAGAAGTTTAGGGTTAGTTATTCTTGAATAAATAGGGACGCCTATATCATTGTACATTACTTAGGGAGGGTGTTGGTTGTTTTTAACAACTCAGAGGAGGTCTACACTTTCTATATATTTTGAGGGAGCGCAGTTTAATTATACAAATTAAGTATAGGGAATACTTGGTATTTTTCACATACTTAATGGGAGATCATCGTAATTTTAATAGTTCAGAAGTGATATTGTATTTGTCTTATGCTTCAGAGAGATTAGTGTTATTTCGAAAATCATATGGGAGGTAAATATTTCTCGGATAAATTAAAAGATGATCCTAGAGCATCCACAATGGCGGAGGTAAAATTAGGTAAAAGTTAAGCTAAGTTGTGGTACAGGAACTGATATGCCCGAGAAGTCGGTCCTACCCGACCATTCAATCTAACTAGTCTAGAGCCGATTGGGGGATGCACGAGAGAGCCTGCGCAAGATGGAGACTCCTACCCAGCTTGGCAATTCAGCCTTATAGTCTTGGGGACATTCAATTGGCCCATGATTAGAGCCTCCCTTATGCAAGTTTGCCAAGACAAGATCAACGTTGTCAAATTGGGATCCTTAATTTAGGTAGGTTACCCAATTTGAAAAAAGACTTTTGTGCTATAAAAAGGGAATTTCGGAGACTGAGAGGGGATCTCTCTTTCTGCCCCCAAAAACTCCCATAGATCATTAAAGGTTGGAGTGTACATAAGCACCTTGTTAGTTCCAGTCTCGTTGTTTGATCATCAAGGTCTCCCACACAAAGCTCTGTAAAAAATTGACTACATTATGGAAGCACCAACACACACTCCACAGGTGGATATAGGCTACTTCATTAACAAAGCTGAACCATACACAAACTCTCTCTCTCTCTCTCTCTCTCTCTCTCTCTCTCTCTCTCTCTCTCTCTCTCTCTCTCTCTACTATTGGCATCTACTTCTGTTTGGACCATAAATAATATTTTTATGTATTAGTATACAAAGTCATGCTATATTATATTATTATTATAATTGTCACATGGAAGAACCAATTCAAATTGTTGGTGGTTATTTGGAAGTTAATTGAGGGACACTTGGCATTGCAAGGGGAGATCAAGATTGGTTACTTGAAGATCAATGGTGATGATTGATCGGGAGAGAACTAATCCTAAATATACGCCTTAATGAGCATTTGTTAGTACCTTTTTATCCTGTTTTTGTATATTTTTACTCTGTTTTCTAGTTTCTGACAGGTTTTGGAAGAAATCAACTAAACCAGGATAAACAGGGTGAAAAAGCATCAATAAAGAAGCTGAAAAAGCCAAATCGCGCGCGCGACCCGCGCCCGCGAAATCCAGAAACCGCTCGCGCGATCCGCTCGCGCGAGATCCCCAGAATCGCTCGCGCGATCCGCGCGCGCGAGGTACCAAAAGTCGCGCTCGCGCGATATGTGGAAAAATCAATGTTGCGTATTTCAGTGTACTGAAGACTCCTGTGCAAACGAAACTGCAGAATGACGTCCAGATTGTAAATTACATCAGTTTCAGTCCGTTTCGAGTTGTAAAGGCTTCCAAAACTTGTTGTAAATCTATATATACTTTATTTTACTTCAATTAGAGGGTTGGCAATTATTATTACACACCCATACATACACATTCTACAACCATACTTCCAGCCATTGAAGGGAGGGAAGCAAGAAGAAGAAGAAGAAGACCAAGGGTTTCCATGGCCTCCTCCATCAACTACTTGCCGATCTCTACTCCTATGGCAGCTTAGATCATAGATCTAGGGTTTCAATGAAGCCCTAGACGAGTAATAGGGTTTTATTTATGTTTTTATTTTAGTTTTATTATGTATGGATGACAGTCACATGTTTAGAGGATTTTCATAAATAAATCGTACTTCTAGTGATTAAATCATTGCTTTCGGAATTTATTCTTGTCTTAGATCTATTTTGACTGTGATGTGCTCAACGATCTATTCTTGCTGTGCTTGTTTAGATTGTTTACATGTGATGGTGCTTTATTGATTTGTGCTATCAAGTATCCGAATAGTCCATGCCTAGGTTAGACGGATTAGATCACAACCCTAGTTTAGTGTGAGATAATTCGTGCTACCCGAAGATGGATTATGTTGGTGCTTGAACCATGATTATCTTCTTGTCGGAGGAATTGGGCTTGTAGCTACAATTCCCCATATTCATCCAACGTAATAAACTAAAGTAATTCATAAATATTCCTATTATGAAGCTAGTGGTGGATTTGCAATCCTAGGTTTCCTTAAACATTATTTAAAACAACTTTAATTGCTTTCCTAGTTTAGATTTACTTTTATTGTTATTAGTTTAAATAAAAACCAAATCAAATCCGTTTTTCTTAATTACTTAGACTTAGGTTTTAAAATTAAAAGCTGTAGTAATCAATCTCTGTGGGTTCGACCTTTACTTCCACACTGCAAATCTTTAATAAAGTAAAGTATACTTTTATATCTTGATATTGACAACATCAATGATGAAGATGGAAAGACACTTGTCATCATAGGAGCATTTCCCACTAATTGGTAGTTGTAGGAATTTGAATTATTAGTTATTGTAGTTGGAGGGAAATGTAATTCAAATTCAAAGTAGTTGTAGGTTTCTTCTATAAATATGTTGTAATGTACTCTTTGTAATGGTCCTCGACCATATCAAATACATCAATGTAGTATTACATTCACTTTTCTATTCGGCCATCATGGTCATTAGTTTAGTCTTTAGCCTTAGTTGTCCTTTAATGCTTGAATATTATGCTTTGATGCTTTATTTTGGTTAGTTTAATTATTTTTTCTTTAATTCCTTCACATACTCAAGACTTCTTGTCCATTTCAATTTATACTTTCTGTTAGAATAGGATAGGTTCGAACAATATTAGTTTATTTCCTTAGATGTTCCTTCTAACATTTACTTTTAACCACTTTGATTCTCTTCATTAGTTAGTGTAGCATTTTCCATTGGACTTCGAAGCACATTAAAGTGACCTTTGAAGTTCCTTTTCTTCATCTCTATTTCATCTCACACGATTAAAGTCCTGTTTAAGGCATCGAACATCACCACAATCTCCCTGGTGAGGCGCAGTTTGGATCACACATTGGCAATTTACTTGCCTGGCACGCTCGCACACACTTATAAATTATTCAACCAAACAACTTCATCCCAAAATACTATCCCAAACTAGAGCACCAATTTTTAGCCATCAGGAACTTAGTCGCGCGTAATGGTGGAACTTGGGAGACGGTGCACACAGAACTGTTTGAAAGCCAAACGGTTCTCAGAAAATCGTGTGAGGGACAAACATTGTACTCTCCACCATTTCATGCCAAACGGTGCTTTTCAAACCGTTTACCAAAAAAAAAAACAAATTGCAAATCAAACGATTCAAACAAAGACTCTAAATCTTGCATGAATGCAATGTTATGATCCTAGAATGTGTGTAACAACCCTAATTTTCTAAGTGCTTTTAGTATTTTTTTTTTGTATATTATTATTTTCAAGTATTAGATATTAACTATGTGTATGTATCTTAGTGACACCTAACAAAAATGTTGAAGTAGCGTGTTGGGTCGTTAGTATGTTAAGTAGTGTGCGTAATATAGAAATTTAGTGTCCGGGGTCATGGGTACCCATTGGGCTAATCATTTGTCACTTTAGAATGCATTTTCGAGCCTATATAAAGCCTTTTTGTGAGGCCTTTCGACAAAAAAACGGGATTTACATATTGGTGTGTGTTTTATTGATAAGTGTTGTGTGTGTGAACCATAGTTATATACATAACACAATATTATATTAGGTTAGGTAATATTACACAAAAGAAATAAGAAACCCATTCCTTTCACAGCCGCAAGAGAGAGAGAGAGAGAGAGAGAGAGAGAGAGAGAGAGAGAGAAGAAGAAGAAGAAGAAGAAGAAGAAAGGAAGGATATGGCACGGGTTATTCGGATCTGGGACCGCATTCATAATCCGTTCAATACCATTTTCAAGTGCTTAATCGCAACCTAGGTGAGTTAAATTTTATGTATCCGAGTATATATATACACGTATGTATATATGTATATGAGAGTAAATTAAATTAGTACATGTTTAATTTAATTGTTAGGGTTAAATCTTTGTAATGAATACACATTGTTATTATTGAAGTAATCTAGATATTTTCTTTCTCCTTCGTGTGACTTTGTGATTATGACATTAGGGTATTCGAAAGGGTTAGGTGAATAGTTAGTTTGATAAAACCATATGTGAAATATTCATGGTAATTAAGAAATATATGTGAAATTCGTTTTTTTTAATTCACACAGTTGCAGAAACTTTAGAAAATTATTGTAAACTCGTGGCTTGGAATTTTAACATTCTGTTCTCCTGTCCTGTGTAAAATGCGATTCTGCACACTTTTTGTGTTTTGAGTTTTCCCTGATTCTGCACCGTTTGGACTGTGAATTTAAATTTCAGTAGCAGTTTTTATAAGATTAAAAACGCGTTGATTGTCTAAGTTGATTTATGTGTTGGGATGAACTCATATTTCATTATTATGATATAACGTGAAATTTTGTTGAGATGTAAGCATTCTCATTTAATGTTGTGTTTCATAAACTTGTGAATGTGAGACCATCTGTGTGAAGATTTTTTTTTATATAGAAGTTAATAATAGAAAATTCTTTAATGTTCACCACTGCTCCTTATGAGTTTGGGCAGCGACTTCGTGGATGACCCGTCTTGTGTGATTAGACGGTGACTACGTGGATGACCTGTCTCTTCATTTTTAAGCCTTATGCCCGGCTTGATGGTCTATTTCATATGTATTTAGACATTGTTTATTGACGTCAAAAACGTAAGGACTAGCCTTTCGGTGTAGACTCAAATCCCAGTGATACCCCATGGGAGTTGGTGTAATAACCTGCATTTTCATATTTGATTTGTAATTGCATTGTCATATTTAATTTCACTTGGTATTGACTGCTTCATTTAATTACATTTCTCAGGTTCTAATTATTATCCCTTGTGTTATTTCATATTAAAATTCTTTTGGGGTCAAACTGCGATTATGTGAAATTTAGCAACACCTGCATTGAATTTCAAATCTGTATTTCAAAAATGGTGGAAATGTTCTCTTTTATTTCAAGCTGTATTTTTATGAAACCAGAAAATCACTTCCTACGTTAAAATGAATTTTCTGTATTTCTGTGGTGAACACCGCGCCACCAAAATACCAGTTTACTTTCAAAACTGTCCGCGCTGTGCTAAACTTGCACAGTTTTTGGACATGACGTAAAGTTTGACATGACTCATGCTTTATTTCTATTAATGGCAAGTGATCATTGCCTTAGGCATTGTTTGGGAATGCTTTGTGTGTATGTGTATATCTTATGCCAAAAGCCAAATTTCCCAAACACTTCTACTTAGGCCCCTATTACTCTAACTTGACCCTTGGTGAAGCATTGGAGTTATATCAGTGTGCATTTACGTATGTATAGCCGTGTATATTGTGTATATAGTTAATTAGAAAATCAATTGAATTTGTAGAGTGTAGGAGACACAACTTGGGCTCCAAGTTCCTCAATTGGCTCTCTTTATATGTTCATTACATACACACAATCTGCGCAATTTCAATTGCAGAGAGAGTTGAGAGGAATACACAGTGAGTTCTTCAAAAAAAAAATTTAGAGATAGAGGAGCTCAATCACCATGGCTAGAGCTTGAAGTGGATTTCTTATATCTTGATTCTTTCTCAACACACACTTCATCTTATATCACAGTGAGTATTACTAACTCACTCAAAATGTAATCCATTCCTTATTTACTGATTTGGGTAGTTAATTTGAAGAATCACCATTGATGTTTGTACGTATGAAAGTTCATAGCTTGAAATCAAGATTTTCAAACCTTAATCTAAATCCGTTTTCAGAGATGAATATCAAAGATTATAGTATGTATTGACTATGTTTAACGTATTGAAGCTTAATTCATTCATATGGAAAAGTATATTAGGAATTAAATTTTGTCCTCTTTTAATCTTTCATAAAATTCAAGAGTTATAGATTGAATCATGTGAAATTGACTTTGGATTCTTAATCCTCATTCGAAAACAAAGAGATCCATATATTATATGACATACATAGTTACAGAATTGGAAATGGGTCATTTTAGACCCTGAATTGCTGAAACAGAGCAATCTGACGAAGAAGATGAAGCCTCAGCATCAGCTCGCGCCACGATCGCGCGCGCGAGAATCGCGCGAGCGACCCTCGCGCGCGAGGTATGCGTTCTCAGGCAGACAGAAGAGTTTATATATATCAAATGAAATTTAGGCAGGTCGCGCGAGCGAGGGTCGCGCGAGAATCCCTTCGCGCGAGCGATCCGCGCGCGCGATCCTCGCGCGCGATCCTCGTTTCCTCAGGCAGACAGAAAGTTTATATATGAAAAGGAAAATTGGGCTTATCGCGCGAGCGGCCCGCGTGAGCGACTTATCGCGCTAGCGGCCCGCGCGCGCGATATCTGGCAGATTCTGGTTTTGTTTGTTTTATGTTAAGGGACTGTTTGGTTCAACTTTTAAGTACTGTTAGGTTCTGTTTGGGAGTTTTATTAATACAGAATGCTATTAGTTATTCTTGAAATGATTAAGGCAATGTATTGCAAGTTATTAATCTCCGTACGCATGTCGTATTTATATTTCAGTGAATTGCCGCATGTTTAATGTTCATGACATACATGTGGGGTCAGTGGTACATGCATGTGGGTGTCTGTCTGTGTGGAAAATAGTAATGGTAGTGTGGAAAGAGTATGAGTTTGAGTTTGTGGTTGTGGTTGTGGTTGAGATTGTGATTGTGGTTGTGGTTGTGGTCGTGGTTGAGATTGCGATTGTGGTGAGGGTATCTTTGAAATGCGACGGTGGCAAATATGGACACTCCCTGACGCCCATGGAAGCGTTAAAGTGTGTGACGCCGAACTTGGACATTCCCTGGCACCCATGGTAGTGCTAAAGTGTGGCCTACGGACACTCCCTGATACTCGAGTCTGGATACTGCGTGAGGGGTTGCCCCGGTATTTGCATGGCGGTTAGGGTATTTAAAGTGTGAGGCATTGGACACTCCCTGGTACCCCGGACCAAAGTGTGAGGCAAACTGGACACTCCCTGGCGCCCCGTTGCTAAAGTGTGGCTATCTTAGTGTTTCAAAGATACCAGGAGTAAGATAGTGGGTTGTTGGGTTTTGGTCGAGAGAAAAGAGTCGGTCAGATGAGATGGTGCATCGTTCTCATACACGGTCACATATGTGTGAATTTATCTTTTAAATAATGTTGTGGTTGTTTTCTAAACGAACTCTTTATCTTAAATATAATTTGTGAATTTAAATGGGAATTGGAAAATGGTAAATGAGTATGTTTTACATTCAAAGTTATGTTTTTAATACTCACCAGCTTCTTGAAGCTGACGACGTTGATGCGTCCTGGACATTCGTGTTCAGGCTTTTCAGGTTATGATCAGGAAGGACCGTATGACTATGCTAATTGAGAATGGCTGCTTTTGGGATGAGGAAACTGTTTATTTATTATATGTTTTTTTTTTTTAAGTTGTAAACTGGTTTTTGTTTTAAGGATGACTGTAATAGACTTTAAGTTATTACTTTGTTTCAAGGCGGTCTGTGCCTTAGTTGACCTCGTATCATAAGATGTAATAAGTTAGAAATTTTATAAGCCTTGATTGCTCTGCTCTGATTATTATGTTTTGTTGTTCGACGTTTGGGACGGAATCGATCCTTCAAACTGTCGCGACCTACGGGTCCATAAAGGAAATTAAACGCTTTCCTTATTTATGCTACGTCGGGGCGTGACAGTTGGGACCAGAGTGGGAGTTAGTATTGCGCTAGGAGACACATGGGATATATGTGTAGGCTGAACCATGGATGGGTGGCCGAAGTGGTGAACATAATGTTTAATTAACTAAAACACATGTGGTGCTTAAATTGCGGCTATACGTTGTAATGTAGTTTGTTATATTTTGTTGTAGTCGAATCCTTGTCATATCAAACAACTTATGTGGGTATCCGTTAGTTTAAATGTAGTCTTGTATGTGTACCGTAATATCTTTGGGAACATTGTGAACTAATAATAAATAGGATCAGATTAGTAAACTAGATAATTTGGTCACTTAACTTCACAATTGAGGGTCGTTTTGCGAAACTTGAAGTAAAACGACAATCCGAGCGACTTTCGTGTTTTACACTTTTCCTAAAAATGTCGTCTTGACACCGTTTTAATTTAATTTCATAATCTGCTGAATATCACACGTTTAAGAGATGAAGTTTAACATTTGATTTCTGACTTACGTGTTTAGAATTAATGAACGGGGACGCACAACTTCCCTTGGAAATTTAATTCTGAACATCTTTCGTGTTTTAAGTTTGGTCCAATTCCAACTCCTTCTTGGAGATAAAATCATTTTTTTAAAATAACATTTAAAGTATGATTTTTTTTGTACTAACGTCTATTTATGCAGAATGGTAGGCCCACTAATGTGTTTGAAAGTATTGGCCTACCATAGCCAAGAAGGGTAAGTATTGATTCAGTCTAGTTCGGGTAGGAACTATATTGCCGTCACATAAAAGGGAAACTATCCATTGTCCCGTTATGTGAGCGGAACTACTTTTCTGCCCGATCTTTTATTTATTATTGTTGTGTTGGTGTAAGGGATTGTGAGCGATCCCTAAGACTATGTGTGATTAGTTTTATTTAACTCATAGCAGTCATTTGACTGACCCGTTGAGTTTTTCTCGCGGGTGCGTTCTTTTTGGAGCGTAGCCGATCAAAATTTGCAGAGATAGTGAGAAGTTCGTGGCATCTGATAACAGGAGAAGTGTGAAGTCCTTATTAGCTTTTATAATTTTTATTGGAGAGTTTTATTATTTTATATGCTGGCATTGTGGGTCATTTGACTTTTTTTTTTTAGATATTGTTTGAATGATTTTTTTTAGAGATTAATTATGGTTTTGGAACCTTATGTTTTGATCTTTATTGATTGGATATTTTACTGGTATTTTGTGCTTGTGAGTTAAGTTTTATCCTATACAGATTGTGTGATGTTTTACATTGCGATCACCTTAATAATTAGACAATTGGATAATGGTTTAGGAATTCTCCCTTGACTAATATTTAATTGTCTGAAAATTGGGATGTGACAATGTGCAAGGTAATGGTATGCATATGTTCATGGGATTTCCTAAAGTGACTTAGAAACATGGAGTATGAATGAATGAAGAATAATATTGTAGGATGCAACCAAATATGGAAAAAAAAAAGCACATTCACAAGACATGGACCTATTAGCGATGCAAGTAAACATCAAATCAAAGCTCGGAAGTCAAAATGTGCTTGCTGTGAATAGTGGACAGAATGATTGTATCATCTTGTAAAAATGGGAAAGAGGGGTTAGGAGCATGATGAATTCATGAAAATTAATGGAGATCATCCATAATGAGTCTAGAACACACAGGAAAAAGCCAAACTACAATCGGAGTTACATAATGAGATAAATCAAATGAACAAGAAGGGTTGTTCAGAAACAGAGTCCATATTGTCGATTGAAATATAGAAAAATCTTTGAAAATGCACATGAAACCTGCAAAGCACCAAAATATACAGAAAGATTCCTAAGACAATAAAGTTTAAGGGAAAAATAAGTTTGGACCACTTTTAATGAAAGTGTGTTCTGGAACAAATGCTCAAAGTCAACCAAGCTGTTGTGACGGAAAGACATAATGGTTTAGAAGAATGTTTGAGTCAAATAGGAACCCTTCCAAGTTATTTTTCTTCCAACCAAACATCATGGACATACTTTAATGAGTTGGGATTTTACAAGTGGTTTCATCATCATTCATTGAGTATTGAGCTTAGAAAATTATTTTAAAGTTGGTTAGCTCACTATTTTGGGGGTTTTTAGAGAGAAATGATGAACCTCCTGAACTCTGCCTTTTAACACTTCCTTGGCCGCTGAAATGGCTTGATCCCACCCTCTTGCTTTGTTGACTTGGTGGTGGTTTTGAGCTTGGAGTGTACCCGGTATCCCTTTTAATAATAGAAGCTATGTCCAATGCCTCGACAAAAGTCTGAGGCCGAAATACAATCGCTCGTCCTCAAATATCACTTCTAAGTCCTGCCACAAACTTTCTCGGTTTTACCTTCTGAGTTGATACGATATCCCCAACAAACCTTGCCAAACTTGTGTACTACGCTGAATACTATCAAACCAACATTCTACCTTGTGTTAACTCTATAAACTCTTGAGAATTTTGATCTTTAAAGGATTCCGAAAAGTACTGTTCATTTAATATATCCATGAATTGGTCCCAAGTAGTCGGTTGATCTGGCCCCAACTTGGTATGCCACTAATATTGTGCCTCATCTTTCAGTGTATCAGCTGCAAATAGAACCTTCTATTCTTTCAGATATAGTAGCACTCTGAAAATCTTCTCCATATCAGAAATCCAGAAATTGGCCCTCATCGGATCAGCCTCCCCTCAAAATATCGTTGGCTTTTGCTTATAGAATTGAGAAAGAGTAATACTTGGAATACAACCTTCACACAACTTTTTCTATATAACCTAAAAGATGTGTCTATCTCTCTCCTGTGTCACTGTGGGCAGTGACATCACAAGAGAGAGATAGACACATCTTTTAGGAAGATTGTGTGAAAGTTGTGTGAAGGTTGTGTCCCAAGTATTGATCATTGAGAAATGGTGACAACTTCCTCCCATGAAAATCAATAATGCTAGAGCCACTGAAATGATCTGAGAAATTGCACCGAATGGGGTGGACCGTACTTACTGTACACACTTTTGTTGTTTGAACAAAATATGGGTCGAACTTTGCCTTTTACCCATTTTTGGTTAATTCAAACCACCCGTCCAACAATGAAATACAAACACCCGCCCAAAACAAAATAGAAGTTCCCAAGCTCCAGTTCATTCCTCTCTCACTGTGGAGGAAATATTGGGTATCCCCGTGACGCCACATCATATTGCAGACGTGGTATCACCAGCGAATCAAGTTTATGCAACTTGCCATGTGGCTATCCAAATAAGGTTAAAACTCCCACGTCAATAGTAGTGTTAACGGAAGAACTACCTGATGGCGTGACTTAAAACATGGCCAAACTCTGACTATTTTCAAAGAATCTTTTTGCTTGCCGCCAAAACCTCTCTCTCATCCTCCTCCCACGATCAACTTCAATGGGGTTGTGGTCTCTCTCTCTCTCTCTCTCTCTCTCTCTCTCTTTACACAGTGGTCCATAATCTGATGCCATAGTCCAACTATCAGGTAAGAAGTTTGTGCCAATTAATTCATTCATTATTTTCCTAAAGCTTCCAACGAAAATCTGGGAGTTTTGGCGAGTTTTGAAAACTGTGTTTTTTCTTATTATGTTATATACATACATATACATATATGTATATATGTATATTGTGTATAACAAAATAATTATTCATGCAATAACATACTTTGTGTTGAAGCCTTTGGATAACACATTGAGTAATGCTATGCTTTCCAAATTGAATTCCCAAAGTTTGATCTTCAATGATTTACCAGTTGTACCATAGGAATGGCTTATGATACCACTTATCATTGTCATAACATACAGCGCAATTGTTAAAATATTTGGTAACCAAAATTGGGATTTAAATTGGAGAAGCATAACAATATTATATATTCTAATAGGTTTTTTTATTAGCTTCTCCGATATAATGTCATGGCAGTAAAAAAGATACTTGTTTTTTGTGTACGAAGTAATAATATTTTGTTTCCTACATTTTTTTATTGGCACTAATGTAGTTACTGCCATAGTTTTGGTTATAGTGCTAAACTGGCTTGATTGTATGTTGAATTGCAAAAATTTTCTGTAATATAGAACTAGAATAGAAATAGATCTATAATCTAGAATAAAAAAAGAATTTGAAAATTTTGTGTTCCCCAGTTGTCAATTAGTTTATGATGTCTTTCATGTAGAGTTCTTCAATCTTATGTAAAATAAATTGATATGAATTGCAGGAATTGGTGTTTCTAAATTTAAAGCAAGAGATGTCATCATTTGATGTAATACAAGATGGAAGCATTGAATCTGATCAGCCTTTTGCAAGTGATAATGCCAATGCAGGTAATTTGTAATATTTTATGAAATTGAAGTAGTATGTTCTATTACCACTCAAAGACTTGGGAGCTTATATGCAAATTTAGAATTCAAAGGTTTGTTCCATAAGTGTTTACATGATTGTATAACAGAGTTGGAATTCGAATCGACATGGGATGATATGATTAAAAGGTTTAATCTTGCAGACAATAAGTGGCTTAAGACTCTTTATGAGCTTAGAAAAAAGTGGTGCCCCGCTTTTAGCCTAGATAATTTCACAGCTCGAATGAAGTCGACTCAAAGAAGTGAAAGCATGAATAATGTTCTTCATCAAATGTCATGTAAAACTATGAGCCTAATAGAATTTATGCATCATTATGAGGAACAATGCGAGAAAATGCGATTTGAAGAAAAACAAGAAGATTTTCGTTGTAAAAATGGTATTATACAAATTCATGTGAAGGGTAGTAAAATATTGGTCCAAGCAGCTAGTGTTTACACAATCAATATTTACTACCTTTTTGCAAGTGAGTTTGTCTCAAGTCTAACGGTCCACCTAAAAGAAGTTTCTAGTGTTGACACACTACACACCTATTGCTTGTTTGAAGAAAGTTGCAAAAGGCATCATATTGTGGAGTTACCTACAGTGTTGTGTGTTCTTGCAAGCTGTTTGAATCTTTGGGTTGGTTGTGTCGTCACGCTCTTATGGTATTCAATATGTGGAGTATTACAAATTTACCTTCTCAATATATTTTGAGTAGATGGACAAAATAAGCTAAAAAGGGAAAGTTTGTGCACGAGAATAGTGAACTATCCATGAAGAAGAAATCATCTTTAGTGGTGGAACGAAGTAATTTAATGCAGCAGGCATATCGTGCTATTAATCTTTTAGTGATGACTTCAGAAGGAAAATGTGGCAAAAAGGAAACTTGATGAAATGTGGGAGGAAGCTAAAAAGCTTAAGGAAATTCGAGATCTTAAAAAAGACAATGGTGATTTTCTTTGTGCTACTGCCAGTGATGAAACGTCTCGTAAACATGGTTCGTTTGATGATGTGACAATACTAAATCCACCATGTGTGAGAGAAAAGGGTGTAACAAACGCGAGGATAAAAAGCTGCTTGGAAAAGAAAAGGTGAAGGCATAAACATGGTACCAAATTATCACAACCAATCAACGTTGAATATGGTAAATACTTGAGTGTCGTTGTATTCCTTTTTATTTTTTCCTTAAAAAAAATAAAATGTGGCTTTGATAATCATGTATATTGCTTTGATTTTCAGTGCAAAGGACTCACTCTGATGTAGTAGATTCCTCATATACGTCCCTCAGTGCACCAAATAATCCATTGTTGTTACCTCGACCTTATAATTCAAACGGGACACCTATGCATGCAAACCTTCAAAATCAGGTTCCTATTCTAAGTAACTTACTCTTTTTCATTTCCTTTTTCTATGTTTCTTTTTTTCTTTTCTATTTCTTAGTTCTATTGGTGTGTGTGTGCAAATTGTATTTTTGTAACATAGAGTATTTATTTCAATGGTTACTCAGCAATTTAGTTCCAGTTGGAATTCATGTCAACCTAACTTCAGCTTTACTATCATTCTTTAGTGTGACGAACAAATGCCACATCTTAATCAGGTTGTATGGAACGAGATTCTTTATTTTGTTAGTTTACAAATATGTTCCTAATTGTTGCTTATTAGCTTTAAAAACATGCATGACTTGTCCTCAAGTTTTGTTCCAAGTTTGTTCGTATTATTAAATAATGAGTATCTATTGATGCTATTCTCACTAAGAGTTCTTAATTGGTTATTTCAGCGTTAGTCACGTATCACAACAATGAACAGCTTTGCTATTGGATGATAGAGAATACTTTGTGGTGATGCCTTCAGGAAAATTGACAATTGAAGCTTAATTATTTGTTAAGAGCTTTGTAATTGTGGTTAAATGATTAGAGGAACTATGGGATTTTGTATATTGTTTATTTCATGACTGATTTTGCTATATGAGACATTTCACTTCATTATGGAATTACCACTTTTCCCCCTTAGTTTCTATTATCATGGTGAACTTAAAGAATTTACATTAATGGTCATTGTACAGGAAAAACGCCGCAATATTGTCAAATAGAACATAGTAACACTTTGGCTTTCTTTTTATTTCTAACAGCCCAAGACTGGGAACAAAAGAACAAAACAAACTCAATTGACATGTATACAATAAATTAGGGCTGCACATGGGTTGGGTCTTTATAGAACCGGAAGCGACCCGATTATGAATGATTCCCATGTTTGAGACCCAAACCCGACCCGATGAGAGGACCCGGACCGATCTGACCCAGTAACTTTGGTTCGGGTTCAGTCGGGTCTGAGTCACAACCCAGTTTTTTTTCCCAGCTTGTGGCAATAACAAAATATAGTCCAAGCTCCATCAAAAAAATAATAAGCTTTCTCAGTCTCTGCTTGCTTACATTGCTAGAGCCTAGAGCTAATAGCTTTCATGGCACACACACCGAGGAGATAAAAATTGTCTGATTCAGATCTGTATATATGTATATCATCAGTATATATATACACACACAGATAGTTATAGATCCTTTAGAATTTAGGTGAGAATCAAAGAAGTTCTCTGAAATTGACGATTCAATCAAAACCTTTTCCTAAAAAATAGAGTTCATTTTGCTGCTCTTAATTTTCTGAACAGGTAATGCTTCTATTCATGTAGCTCTCAACATATGTATGTATGTGTATCAATCGCAGCTTCTCCTTCAAGGTTTTACAGAATCACAGCTTTTCCTTCAAGGTTTCGCAGAATCATCGCAGCTTCTAGATCCAATTTCATGACATCAAACTGAGAAGAGGGATATATATATATATATATAGAGAGAGAGAGAGAGAGAGAGAGAGAGAGAGAGAGAGAAAGAGAGAGAGAGAGAGAGAGAGAGAGAGAGATTTTTGGGTTTTCACTTTCCATGTTTGCTACTGAGAAGAGGGTTTGAGGCCCTGAACATTAGTTGAGTTTTATTTAATTTTGGGTTCCGGTCTGGTTTGGTACACCCGAATATCAGACCCGATCCGACCCAAAATATTTACCTTTTGACTGGACCCGAACCAGACCCGACCCAGTACAATTCAGACCGACCCGACCCAATCAGTTCGGGTACCAAAGTTCTGCATCTGGGGTGCTACAAATCTGAATTTTTAGGCTGATATGGTTTTAAGGTATTGGCTTGGGTTGAAGCAGTCTTTGGGATTCTAAGTTGTGGAGACTGGGTTTTGCCTTGGCCTCCACTTATACGTGTACTTTGAGTAAGTAATAACAACATGAAGTTACAATGCTTAATTTCGTGGTGGGTAGGGGGCCAGCTATCACCCAAGCAGATTTGAAGGTTGCATATAAAACAAGAGTAATACAATGCTCTCTAAATTTTGAATCCTAAATTTGTTCTCAAATACATTGTGAACATGTGATACAAGTGTTAACTGTTAAGGCATTTGAGACAATTTTGAGATTCAAATTTAGAAATATTACATTATTAAAAAATCAAAATAATCTTACATCAAACATCAATATGTCGTAGTGATGGTAGAACACTAAATTCTAACAGTGTGACTATGTAAATTGACTAATTATATCAGTAAATCCAAGCGAAACTGCTACATACACTATAAATATAAAAGTTTTGAAGATAGAAATAAAGGAAAAAAACAGAAAGAAGAATTCCTATATATATATATATATATTTTTTTTTGTCTTCCAATCAAAAACTAATTTATATTAATGTTGCAAGTACAACGAACATCACGGAGGATTCAAACCCCCATGACAAGACTAGAAACAAAACAAGATCAAATCCCCAAATCCAAAATTGATTCGCAAAAGCCACAAACGAGCAAAATATCAAAATATAGCAACATGCCTATTGCCTACCCACCCACCTTGCACCTACCAATAATTTAGGGCTCTTTCTTTTGCCCAGGAAGAAGATGAAAAATTAAAATTAACCATTTCTCTTGGGACAGATGGCACTGAGTATTATACCCAGGTCTCAAGTTTGAATATGGCCACAGATAATTCACCCGAAAGCTCTGACCTCGTGTAATTAGTCAAAGTACGCGCAATCAGCCCGGACACCACTGTTATCTAAAAAATAAAAAATTGAAAAATTAGTATATAAGGTTTTTACAGAATACTCCAAGTGCTTTCTGCCCGAGTTGGAGAGGATGACAGAATCCGAGTATAGGGAGACGGAGCAGGTATTGCCGGAGTCGGAGAGAATGGTGGTGTCACTATAATGTGGAATAACGGGGATACCCAATATTTCCTCCTCACTGTGCTGCGTTTTGGGCGATTAACAGAGACGAAGCGCAGGTTTGAAGATTCCTCTCTATCTCAGTTATCTCTCTCTCTCTCTCTCTCTCAAAATCTTGACAAATTATCTCTTCTCATGTAAGGGCTGCGATTAGGGTTCGAATTAGGAGACGAAATCTTGCGATTGGAGAGGCCGAAGGTCTGTGGAAAGTTCGTACATTTCTCTCTGTTACTCACTAGCATTATTGTTAAACTTTACAAAGTATGCACTCAACATGTTCGACGATTGGTCTCACAGGGAAATGACTAATATTCTAAAATGCACCGAAGGTCAATGCTATGGAGATTGCACCGCTCTATTCAATCTTCTCTTTATGGAAGCATCAACATTTCTAATGTTCTTTGCCCCTCTCCACTTGAGAAATCAGGTTACTTGTGGGTCTCAATCATGCACAAAACCAGTGGTGGAAGAAGACCAAAGAAGAAAATCTACCACAGAGTCCATGAACTTGATAGAGTCATGGACCTTCAAAAGAAACCATCTTTGATTCTACGACTCAAATCCATCATCCAATCCCAGAAAAATCAGTCTCTTCTTCTCAGAGACCTTGAAAAAGAAGTTGGGTTTGTTCAGAAATGGAATTTCATGGCTGTCATCGAGAAGTACCCTACAATCTTTCATGTAAGTGGTGGTAACAGAACACCACCTATGGTTATGCTTACCGGGAAAGCCGAAACGATTGCGGCTGAAGAAGCTGATGCTAGAAACCAAATGGAACCCCTTTTAGTTAGAAACCTAAGGAAGTTGTTAATGCTGTCAGTTGATTGTCGGATTCCCTTAGAAAAGATTGAATTCGTTGAATGTGAATTGGGTTTGCCTAGTGACTTCAAGAAGTCACTGATTCCCAAGTTCCCAGAATTTTTCTCGGTGAAAGATGTCAATGGGAGAGCTTTTCTTTTTTTGGAGAATTGGGATTCAAGTCTAGCCGCAACAGCCCGTGAAGAAAGATTAAATCGTGAAGGAGTACTGGATTCTAGTGGGTATTCAAAGAGATCAAGAATCTCAAAAGATGGTAACTTTCCAGGTCCTTTTGCCTTTCACTTGACATTTCCTGCTGGTTTTAGACCGAACATGAATTATCTTGAAGAAATTAGGAGGTGGCAGAGAATGGAATTCCCTTCTCCATACTTGAATGCAAGGAGATTCGAAACTGCCGATCCGAAATCTCGGAAACGAATGGTGTCGGTGCTTCATGAGCTCCTTAGTTTGACTACGGAGAAGAGGATGACGTCTGCTCAAATTGATGCATTTCATTCAGAATTGTGGTTACCAGCTAGATTATTGCTCAGCTTAGTAAAGCATCATGGTATATTTTACATCACTAATAAAGGTGCAAAGAGTACTGTTTTCTTAAAGGAAGCTTATGATGGGACAAATTTGATTAACAAATGTCCTCTGTTGGTATTTAGAGATAAATTTATGGAACTTACTGGTAGAAGAGATACCAATTCGTGTATTGGAGTGTCTTCGCCACAGATTGTTACATGACATTGTCACTCATGATACTAAACAATGAACATGGTGATAATTCTAGATGGTACTCGTTGTGCAATGCTGTTGAACACCTTGTGGCTCGTTTTTTATGTCCATCTCTTAAATGACGTGCAACTTTTATTCTATTGGTTTGTTGAATCCTTGATCTGCTGTACGAAAAAGATAAAAAAATAAAATAAAATAATAAAAATAATATAGCAAAAACTTCAAAATGAACTTTTTATTTATTTTTATTTTTATATATATAGAAAATGGAAAAAGAGTGACTAGCAGACACTTCGAACTGAACTTTTTGATGTTCAATTCTTCAGAAAGTAATCTATTGTCCTTCAAATTTTCTTTCAATACATTTTTGTTTGCCTATGGAAAAGAGAGAAGAAGTTCCCAAATAGACGAACCGACACACTGTGTTGAGATTTCTCAAAAAATTTCAAGTAAGAGTAATTTAATGAGAATTCTTCACCTGAAAACTGAAAAGCTTGCTTTTCTTCTGTATCTTTTGTTGTCAGATGATGATCCTCTATTCTGGTGTGCGTATCCTTCTACATATACATACTATTTCTTAGGAAGGCTAGTTGCTCTATCGGGTGTTATGGTGGTGGTGTGGGTTCAGGGGGGTATCATGACTAAGTTTATCCACTGACTTGCGTTTACTGGGCTAATTGATTTGAGAAAAATTCCTACTTTAGGTCTGATAACAAGGTTTTTGTATTTGAAATGATAATTACAGATTGCAGAATAACCGAACAAGGAGACAACACTAATCTGGACTCCAGTTCCTATCCTAATGTAGGAGGATTCTTAGTCCTATGTTAATTTTAGCTTTCATGGGTAAAATAATTTCAAGGAGGCTTATTTTAATTTTCTTTAACTTTGGACATACAATTTTTCATGTTTAAAGATTTAATTTTGTGACTTGCTAAGATACACTTCTACATGTGAGCGTATGCAATTGTAAGTTGGTTTGCAATAGAAGCTATTTTACTGTTGGTTTTCGACTTCTTGAAAGTGTTAGGACATTCATCCTTCCTTTTTACTCTAATCCGGATATCGAAATGGTAGGCATATAAGGCTGCTAGGAAGAAATCAGATGGAAATGTAATGAAATCAGTAAAAATTCTTTTGTGTGCGTAACTTATTTCAGTTTACTGCTTAACGGCATCTGAAAGAAATTTATTGGACACATGATTACTAGGAATAGAATTAATATACATATGCTATTCTTATTGGCGCAATTGAAAATTATATGAGGATACTAACCAGTTAAGAAGTCTTTTGTAGACTAGACTGATGACATATCTATGACAATTAAGAATTTTAAAATCTAAGTGATCTCACAAACCTGGGAAACACCAAGTTCTTAGATGATTCGCCCCAATAGGAGGTGATGCTATTTGGTTCAAATTACATGCAATCACAAGGACCTGAACAAAGAAATATGACGGACTTTTCTAGTCTGCGTTGATCTACCCTTGGCAGTTCAAGTTGAAGGGAACCTAACAGGCTCCAAGATAACAGGTTAAGATATCTCAATATTTTAGTGACTTCTGTTAGAAAATGAAAAGGAAAAGAACGAGAGAGTGTCTAAGTGTGTGTTTTCACGACATGCCTTACCAGCTAAAACTTGCAAAATTTGTCACAAATCCTTGAGCATGAGAGTGCACTAAAGTTTGAAATATAATTCAGTTTCACTACTTTCATTCATAGTTTCATCAGAACTTGTAGTATTTTGTTGTGCTACTAACTCCTTAAGTTTATTTTATAGCATCTGTTTTAGTCCTGGACTATTTTCAGGATTTGTGCTTTATCTCTGTCTTTCTTTCTCTATTCATCTTTTCAAATCTCTGGACACTTGGCTTGGCTTATCCTAGAGTTCATCAGTAACTAACATAATATCAGTATTTGCTCCTCAATTAATCTGGGTTAAAGACACTCGAATCTCTTTCCTTTGGTATATATTCCCTTTTCGCTCTGCCAAAAAAGATATTGTTTACCTACATTGACAGTAAAATATTTGTGTTCTTACTGTGATTAGGATACCGGTTAAAGATCTATATATGTCGTTGATCCGCTCTTTCTAACTGTAAACTAGATTTCAATGCCTTGTCTTAATTTCTTAACTAGAAGATATTGTTTGGTGAATGATATAGCTTGGGCTGATGTTCCGTGAATGTGTTTGTTCTAAGTATCTCATACTCAGGTTAGACTTTGTATCATCTCAAGACTGATTTGTGCAGATTTCTATTACTCTATTTTATGTCATTCAGTATAAACATTTAATACCCATATATATGCTGAATATGACTACTAGACTTGCATGATCTGGTTTCATTGGGGTATATATGTGTGTGATGTTATGGACCCAGTGGCCAAATGACTATTTGGGTGCAATATTACGACAACAGAACTGGGTGCTGGGATTCTACTTCCCCCAACCCAGCCCACCCAGAAAATTAAAATTACTTGGGGCTAGGGACCCTCTTAACCCTCCTAATGAGGGAAACTTTTCTACCTTGATTGGTCTTCAGAAAATACAATATGTGCCCCGGACACACCCTCGCAACTCTAATCGTGGTGATTAAAAATACTGTGTGAAGTGTGTACAACTTGAGATACATTATTGGTCCATTCTCTAGCAGATTGAACTTTTGAAATAACTGGTGACTTAACATTACATTAGAGTCTTGCTTGTTAGAGGTCTTGGATATAAGTCTCCATCTAGTTCTGGTTTGCATATTGCACTTTGTCGTTTGCATCTATTCTGATGGTGTTTGGTTTGTTGCCTCTCCACACACGAGATGTAATTGCACGTGAGGGAGATTCTTATAGCTTGATATACATCATTGAGGGAGAGTGTTATAGCTTAATATACATAGTGCCCAAACAATTGTATTTCTCTCGAACACCTCATTGCACAAAACCGTTGCGTTTTGTGCGTTCATTTTAGTAGTACTTATAGCACAGATAGAGTATTCTTTAAAGACTTCTCATCTATTCACCAATTGATATTAAATCTAACTTCCCACAAAACATGAGCTTTTCAAACCCACCTAACATCCTTATAAAATAAATTTGCTTCTATATACAATCATTCAATACCCAGAAAAGTAGTCCTACTGTTTTCCCATCATCGAACAAAGAGGGGCAATATCCAGTAATTGTAAATAAAGTGCCACGATCATTGCTTGCAGAACTATTTCGAAGGCATGACAATTTATTTCTCTAGCGAAAAAATTCAAAGTATTCAAATCTCCAACATGCAGGTTCCAAGCTATGTTAGTAGACATAAGTTCGTATTCAAAAATATAATTAAACTAAGCCTCGGTGATTTGTATGTTTATATACTAACCCCACAAGTGAAAAAAGAAATTTCTTTTCATGGAAGAACCAAAACCACGCGCAAGACATTTCCTTCAGCATAAATTTCATACTGTAACAGTTGGCACCAGGGGCGGAGGGAGATGGGGGCCAGTGGGGGAAGGTGCCCCCACTGAAAGTTTTGAAATTTACTTTTTTACCCTGAGTCGTCTTGGAGCCTCCGAGAAAGTGTCCAATTCGCGACTTTGAACAATGGCCAATATAGAACTTACAGTATTAAAGATCTTTGTGCTCCTGTACTGGGCAGTTTTTTAGCTTTATGTTCTATTGTTCTTAGCAATTTTTGTTATTTCCCAGATATTGTGAAGTTTGATCAACATGGTTATGTGCCTAAATACGGGTCTTCCATTGGCAGTGCTCACTGTTACAGTGCAGTAAATCCTGCCATCTTTGAGGTGATTTGACCCATCTGATTTTTTCCCTCCACTTCGAGCCCGTTTGGGATAGCTTTTTTGGGGCCAAAAATACTTTGTTTAAAAATTTTTGACCGTTTGGATTAGCTTTTTTCAGAGCTTGTTTAAAGAACTCCAGTTCGTTGTCATTTAGGCTTGTCCCACATCGTCATTCATGAAGGTTGTCTTCATTATTCAAACGGAGAACCAGTGGTTATCATCTAACTATCATGCACCATTCTGTCAGATATCACCAGTAGGAATATTTAGGGGAAATGATTTAAGGAAAGCAAAGAACTGAGAAACTTCAGCAACTGGCTTGGTGTTCACAGAAGGGTTTTCATGGTATGCTGCGCCCAACTCTTTGTATCTCTCTTCAAAACACACACACCCCTATATATATACTTCCTAATGTACACATGCTGATTAGTTTTGTTTTTTTATGTTATCAGTTCACAGGTGCACACAAGGAGAAGTTACTCAACAGATTCAGGTATATAAGTCAATCTTCGTTAAAATGTAAATCATTTTTGTGTATATAATCAGACTTAGCAGGGATTTTATGCCATACCTGCAGGCCTTCCTCCACACCAGGAGATTGGGATGCCTTCTCTTTCACCAATGATGACAGAGGCATGAATATTTGTGAAACTTAAGCGGCTTTTTTTGCTTTACGGATTTAGAGAAGGAAAAATAGTTCTCTTGTGTTCTCCTCTATGCTTAAAAAAACAATATAAATTAAAATTTTCAAAATATAATTGTAACTTAACAAAAAAGGGACAGTAGTGACTCACCGAATTCAAAATTTTAAATTTATTCCTCACTATATTTTCTTTTCCTTTCTATTTTCCTTATTGACCAAACAAGGATATCTTGCTAAGATATTACACGGAGGCGGAGCTAAAGAACTTAAAGTTGGTGAGGTAATGAATCTGTATTGTGTAGTAAGACCAATATGGTCCTATTTATTTCTGATATTACATTTCTCTCTTGCTAAAATTGAAAGGAATTAGACTGACCATGGAAAGTACACGTTGGCCACGATGGTCTTGATGAAGAATGTGCCTAAATTAGTTAGTGATCTAATGCGTTATTAGCTTTTTCAGCTGCATGTTTCAGAATCTGTTTAGAATTGCAGTGGAAGAAGAGATTTTTGTTCTCTTTAATATATTTTTGACGAAGCAGCAAATTGCTGTTTTTGATTTAAGTTGTTTTCCAGCTTTAAAGTGGATTCGATTTTTGAAAAGTCTATGAAATAGATGCCAAAAAAAAGTGTTTCTGATTTATGTGATTCCTTGGGTATTAAATTTGGTAAATAAGACCAAAACTATCTTTCAGCATTTGAATTTTCAACTAACTCCATCAATGATCACATCCAAAATGATGGTTGATTTTCTTCTTTTTTCGGAAATGTATAAAGTACAATGAGGCAGACCCCAAAATATTACATTGAGCTCAACATTATGCTAGAAAAAGAAAGAGGCAAATCTGGGAGAACATCCCAGAAGCCATTCTAACAAAACTAGCTATCAAAGCGAGAAAGCTAGAACCAATGCCCAAGAGAAATACTCAATGAAAAAAAGGGGCGAATAAACAAAGGAGTGCTATCCTCGGCGTCGACCCTTATGGTGACTTCCTCTGAACTTCTTTTTAGCATCCTTCTTCCTGAGCTTTCGGGCATCAAGGTCTCATCCTCAAAATCAACTTATGGTTGATTTTCTTTACTTTCCCTCAATCAGTGCAATAATATTGCTCAAAGCGGATAAGTTAGCCATACCTTTTTTCTGCGGCTCACCCCTCTTGGCTTCCATGTTGATGGCTTTATAGCTTCCGTATAGAGGTGTTCCTTCTACAAGCACTGCATATGTCAATCAGTCGATAAGGCATAGCATTTTCCACCATTATATATTTTGTCAAATCCAGTTTCTAACATTCAAAAGCTAAGAATATCTGAAATCTTTTCGTCATAGGCTAGACAGTATTATCATGAACGACTAGTATTCTGTTTATGTTTTCCTATAGGTGATTGCCATAACTGTCGAAGATGAGGATGATATTGCAAAATTCAAAGACTATAAACCTTCAGCATCTGGTTCTGATACCGCACCTAAGGGCCCTTCTGTTTCTACTCCATCCAAAGAAACAGTGCAACTCCTCCAGCAGATGATCGCACTTTTGCCAGTCCTCTCATATGTAAAAAAAGCCTCGAAGTTTGTTCCATAATTTTAATTTCTTACATCAAACTTATACTGCAGGTTGCTGCTCTGACGCTTCGGAAAGTTCCTCAGTGCAATAGTTTGTGGACTAATGACTATATCCGCCAGTAAGTATCACTGTATCACTATAGAAATATTTTGACCTCATGACGTGTAGCGTAATTATGGTGGCAAAATAATTTCAGGTACAACAATATGAATAAATGTTGCAGTGCAGACGGATAATGGACTGTTCGTCCCTGTCATCAGGGTGAGTCGTCATCCCGGTTCAATGCTGTAGAATCAATCATTAATGGCTTGTTTACTCGTTCCATGAATTTGAATCGACTGCTTCAGAATTTGTAAAGCATTTCAGGAAAAAAATCTATCATATTGAATCTAGGTCATTTAGGAAAGTGATAGTTATCAAAAAAAGTTAAAGGTTAATAGCATCAATTGTATCTTAAAGTATGAGAATGACACGGATTTATAAATCGCTGCAGAAGTTGCAAGTGCCCTCGCCTATTTGCATTCATATACGTCTACAACCATCTTCCACTGAGATATTAATCTAGCAACATATTGCTCGATGAAAATCTCCCGGCTATCGTGCGTGATTTTGGACTTTCGAGGTTGGTACCCCTAAACAAAATCCACTTAACCACACTTGTCACGCCCCGGAGTACCAAAAATAGGGAAAGTTTTAAATTTCCTTTCTGGGTCCATAGGTACGTAACAAGTTGAAATCACCAATTGTCCAAACTAAACCAATAATAACAAAGGTGGGGCGATATTCCGTAAATATCAGAGTACTAACGATTACAAACCAGGTCTGAAAACTTAACTAGACACGAACATAGTCTAAGGCATTACTTGCCAGTTACAAAAGATTGTTTAATAGAGCATAACATTAAAAGACAAGCAAAAACTAATTTCTCCGTCTTCGGCTTCAACTAGCGCAGCAATATCCATCTTCAGCATACCATCTTCCTTGATTGTTTCCTGCTACAAAATCTAGACACAAAGTGTCCAAGGCCATATTGTCATCAGCATTGAAGCTGAGTGAAATGAACTAAGCACAACGAGGTAATCAATAAACATATTAAGTTATTTAAGCGCAACGAGGTAGAATATCAATAAATCATTTCTTAGCTTTCAACCTTATTCCCTTATTATCACAAGTTACTGAATCGCACGTGAAATCTATACAATAGACAAGGGTTTGACCAAAACACAATGACAATGGACTATGGGTCCAATCACATGACACAATTTTACGCACTTTTTTATAACTAATGACTCAACACTTGACTCTACACATTACCTGTATAATAACAGCAGATTTGGACTGAGTGAGGAGAATAAACGAGTAGCCATCAGTTCGAAGAATTTCTAGGAGAACCAATGCTTGTATGTGAAATGAAAAAGAGCTCCTATTTGCGCTATTACTATTGTTACACAAGGTAATTTAAGGGCATGCTTGAAATCACTTTCCAAAGGCACTCTTGGATCTCAAACATGCTTCTGGGACACATGAAATACATACATATTACACCTGCAATAGGACGGAAATTATCGTGCCTCCCAGGCTAGCTCCATCCTTAATAATTTACAATTTATATTTCTACTATAATTGTGAAATTATTGCACTATTTTAGTGTTTAAACTAAAAATTTCTAGCACTCCCTACTACAAAATTTTTATGACTTAGAACATCTACTCTTCCATTGTAGGTTTGTTTTCTGGAAACAAAGCCAAAATTGGGGGTGTTTTTTTTGCTTCACGTGTACAAGTTAGAAATGGTCTTGGTTTTTTTATTTTATTTTTATTTTATTTTACATATCACTATATAACATAATGTGAGGTAGATACTTACATGCTTCAAGTTTCTACTCGATTTGCAAGAAACTGGCATCTGATTTTTTGTAGTGCTACTAGAGCATCTTTCATGCTGATCCTGTCCTGGGCTAATTCTGCAGAACAACTTAGAGCCAATTCCATGGTGGCTGAGACGCACTCCAATTTTTTTGTGAAATGTCGTTCCTCTGGCCTTATCAAGTTGGTGTCAATAACCTGAAGTATATCATTGGGTAATGACTCATTTACCCAACCCCTTAGGCTTAGATCTCCAGCAAAGATTTCATCCGTGGGCTTAGTTCTTGTGAATGTTTCCATCAGCAAAATCCCATAACTATACACGTCGCACTTTGTGGATACTAATCCTTCCGCTCCATACTCTATAGCCACAGAAAAATTAACAAGTTAGCAAGGAAATTAAATTTAGTGGCAAGTCAAGTAATTGGATTTCAGTTGAAATTTAAAAGCAAAAAGCTGCACCTGGTGCAATGTAGCCAAACGTAGCTAGGGTCTTGGTATGTGCGATACTCTCCTCCTCATCTAAGAATTTCCCAATGCCAAAGTCACTTACATGTGCGACCATATCTTCATCTAGTAGAACATTGCTTGGTTTCAAATCACAATGAATCACAGGTGTTGAGTAACCAAGGTGGAGATAGTCCAATGCACATGCTACGTCTATCAATATATCTAATCTCTGCAACATATCTAAGAAATTGTTGTGGGAATACAACCACTTGTCAAGGCTTCCGTTTGGCATGTACTCAAGTACTAAGGCTTTGAAATCAAGGTTAGAGCAGCTGTTGATGACTTTGGTGACATTTCGGTGACGGATATTGCGTTGCATCTCACACTCCGTGTCGAAACTCCTAAAGGCACCTTCTTGTTGCATATTGAATACTTTAATTGCCACAATCATCCCATTCATCAGCGTTCCTTTGTAAACTGAACCAAAACTCCCCATACCCAACATGTTGCTGTCGTTGAACCCGTCGGTTGCTCGAAGAAGTTCGTGGTATGAAATTCTTTCATGGGTTATTGCGGGTGCCAAATCACTTTGAATTGGGATTTTCTTTCGACTTCTTACGACCAGAAGTGTTAAAATCAACACAACCAATATAAATACAGCTGGCAACAAAATATACAGAAGAACAAGTTTTGTCCTTGATCTAGATTGAGTGATAGTTGCACAAGGAGGGAGTTGCAATAGAGGTGCACCACACAATGCCCCATTTGGGAAAAAAGATTTTTTTGTGAAGTTTGCAAAAGGACCTCCACTGGGAATTTCTCCTTGTAACTTATTGAAACTTATATTGAAATATTTAAGATGCAAGAGTGCCTCTAGTGACTTGGGAATCACACCGGAGAGGTTGTTACGGGATAGGTCCAAGAATTCCAAGCTTAACATATCGCCAAATGCCTCCGGAATGGGCCCTTCAAATCTATTGTGCTCCAAGTAAAGCCTTTGTAAATTCTCAAGCAACCCAAAGCTGCTAGGGATATGAAATGTGAATTGGTTCGCCGATAGGTCAATCAGGATTGCAGCCTTCAAATTTCCGACTTCTTGGGGTAGATTTCCACTCAAAGAATTGGAGGAAGATGTGAATTGCAGGAGATCTTTGAGGTTCCATAGTGTTTTAGGTATGTTGGAAGTTAACCTATTGAAGTCTAGAAAGAGATATCTCAGAGAAGAGATGTTCCCCAAACATGACGGGATTGTATCCGATAGCTCATTCTCAGACAAATCCAAAACACCCAGCTGGTTGGTTAAAGAGCAGAGATCATTTGGAATGAACCCTTGTATTCTGTTGTTACCAAGACCCAATACCTGGAGTTTCTGAAGGCCTTTGAATGTTGCTGGAATAAATCCAGTCAGTTCATTATTCAAGGCGTTTAGGAATGCCAAATTACTTAAATTACCAATTTCATCTGGAATACTTCCCATTATTCCAGAACCACTTAAGTCAATATTTTGGAGAGAAGTGGAGAAATTCCCAATAGAAACTGGAAGGATGCCGTTTAGAGGAGTATCAGTTACCCATAATCGTCTCAATTGTCTGCAGTTTTTTGCCAGGGAAGATATAAACTCCAATTCTCCTGTTGAAGTAGTTTCACTAGTGAGATTGTTACTTCCGAGGTGTAGGAAGCTAAGTCTTTCTAGATTGCCAAGTGAGTTAGGTATTTTACCACTGAATGCATTAGCCCCAAGGAGTAAATGAGTGAGTTTAGATGCATTTGAGAGAGAGGGGGGTATGATTCCAGTGAGGTTATTATGTTCAAGATCAATTAATCGAAGATTGGGCAGTCCATAACCTATAGTTGATGGGAGATTTCCTGAAAGCTGATTATTCCCAAGACCAAGAAGCTGTAGTGTTGAGATGTTGAATATTGTTGCTGGAATGAGACCCCTTAACTCATTCTGTGTCAATGCTAACAATTCGATATTGGCAAGGTTACCAACTTCTAGTGGTATCACCCCTGTATTTCGAGATGTATGTTAAAAAAACATAGTGGCGGACCGAAGAGTTTATGGTCCGAGGGGATTGCAAGATTGAATGGTACGTACATATAGCGTTAAGATCTATGCTGCCCTGAGCCAATTTTTTGTTTTTGGGCCTATTTATGCATCTTTGGGTAAAATTTTATGTGTATCACATTTTTCCAATAATAAGGGTTGATCCATTGTTGCTGTTTGTAAAACTTCACTGATGGTAAAACAATTAGTTTAGGCTAAATTTATAAAATTACGTACACATATTGAAGTTTTCAAAAAGGCTATACCGTAATACCACTGTTGCCAAAGCAAACTGACTATGTGTATAAGTCCTAGTTTGCCACATAACTAGTTTGATTCGGCGATAGTCACTATTGCCAAAACAATAGTGGAAGCCTTCAAAAATTTTGAAATGTTTGTTTAAGACTGCACGTAAGGGTATCACCTCCTTTGCTCTTTACACCCACCTTTTAATAAATTTCTTCATTTACAATTATATCCTTAGGCAAAATGACATATAAAGACAACTTGATAAATATATATATGTATATATATATATATATATAAAATTACTCTCTATACTCACCTAACTCGACAAACCCTAACTCACGAACAGATTGAAACATTTTATCAAACTCGTGCATAGATTACTGGAGGGAGGAAGAATAAAGAACAAGAACTTAATAAACACTTTATTTTCATTTTTTTGTGAACCCCAAACCATCAAAATTAGAACCAATCTCACTCTAAATTTGTTTGAATACTGCCAAATTATAATCCTGCATAAATGAACATATAATTTATTTGTTTGGACTCCTTCCAGACCACAAAGAATAGTTGAAAAAAGAGATCAAGACTCCCAAATTCAACCACAATCTCTCTAATGGTCGCATTGGTGTTTCATATCTATACGTACATATGTTATATATAATGTGTGTGTATATCCATAAGAGAACGGATTTAATGCGTTAAAATAGTAATTTACATTTGTGGTAGGAGGATTGTTAAAAGAAAGAGAGGAATAGAGAAGTAACCAGGATAAAAGATGGTGAGTGTAGAGATAAAATATTTTATTTTTGGGATGAGATGGTGGGTGTAGAGAAGTGAGAGTTTAAGGTTGTTTTGGGGATGAAAGTTGTGTGTAAAGAGTAATTGTTTTAATTTAAACTTGAGTGGTAGGTGTAGAGAGTAAATAAGAGCTGGGTGCACATAGAATTAGTGTCAAAAGTTTCTTAGAATTTTGTAGGGGCCAAGAGTTTAAGTTTTCTAAATTAGATATTGGCATAAAATATTAGCAAAACCCAAATTAGGTCCTAGTTAAACCCCCAATCAACCACTTTTTTGCAATGTTCTGTAAATCGTGTAAACATCAAGCCCATCGCATAGCAGCTATGATTTAAATGCCCAAAGGTAAATGAAAGAGAGTGAAACATCACCTCTAACTTTATTCTGGTTGAGATAAAGCACTTTCAGCAAAGTGATGTTGAAGATAGAAGGTGGTATTTCACCTATAAGAAACGTACAATCAATGTCAAGTCTTTAAAAGCTCACATTCATTACGAATTCATCTATTCACAAGGACAAATGAACATATATAGCTACAAAAAAAAAAAAAAAAAAAAAAAAAAACTCTATTCATAGTGGGCATTCATTAGGTTGTCCATTTTGATAGAGAAATGAGATAGGCTACCTTGTGAACCCAAAAAAAAATAAAAAAAGAGTTAATTTGGTATTTGTCCATCAATTAAATATGAGTATTTGTCTATTAATTTGGTGTTAATCAAGTGCTTTTTCAATATTAAAAGGATATTTATCTAAAGTCCATTGTAGTAACTTGCACCTAATGCTGTAATGAGTTTCTCCATACGTTGTGTCACTTGCACCTGCTACGTTCCATGATTTGAACCTTCTGTTAAAATCCACGAAAGTCACCTCAAGAGCAATACTTGGCTATGGTTTAAATGTTTATGGCGCCTGATGCCATAAGACTTCTTATCTTTTGTTTTAATATATATGGTCTATAATATAATGATACCGTAATACTTGGCTATGGTTTAATGTTTATTGCAGTTGAACTTAATCACATTACCATTATTATTATTATTATTATTATATTCTTGTTATTATTATGATTGTGCACAATCAGGTGAAACCTGCCAGCCATGTATCCACATATCAAAAAAGGAAATTTTAAAAATTTTCTATGTTTTGGCCACTCCGGGGCGTGACAATGGTACTCCACTACTCCGCAACAAAATGATATTGCCAAGAAAAGGAATCGTACACTGTTTGACATGGTTAGGTCAATGATGGTGCAAGCTAATCTTCCCATTTTGTAATGGGGAGACATGTTATTGATTGCTACCTAAGTCCTTTATCGTGTCCCATATGAGCTATGGACTAGCGAAAAGCCCATTTTTGGACAATTTGCAGACTTGGGGCTCAACAGCTTACAACACACTACTTCTCATCAGTATGAGAAAGTTGGAACTAGAGATGAGAAGTGTATTTTTGTACGCTACTCAGAGCACTCTAAAGGTCGGAACTAGAGGATAGAAGTATATTTCTAACCGCGGATATCGCAAAATTTTCTGAAGTGACCCAACTCTAAACTATTTTTTTATGAAAAGTAGAGGTCAATAGTTTTCCAACGGTATATCTAGGGGTTTAAAGTGGGCCGAATTGGCCTAGCCCAGCCCGCCCCGCCACTTTGCGGCCCACGAGCCCAATTCGTGTCTCAGCTCACTGGGTGTGGGCTCGGGTCGACTTCCCCTTTTGCGGCCCACAACTCGTCCCATGACCCAGCTCGTCTAACCCGCTGACTCACCACCAACCTGCCTCACCTCACCTCGTGGACCCACCCCTCCTCACGAATAAAATATTTTTATTTAATTGTTTAAAAATAAACTATTTATTAATAAGCAGTTTTATTCTATGTAGCACGGATACGGATACGTGACACGAAAACGACACTACACGGAGACGGCGATACGGCAAATTCCAAAAATGTAGGATACGGAGACGGCTAGGATAAGTCGACTAAAAAAATATTTCTAAAAAATATAATTTAGTTTGAAGTAAAAGAAGAAGGAGAGAAGATTAAATATCAATATTACATTACACATTCTGCTATTCACCCATAGAAACTAGGCAAATAGCAAATAGCAACTTACAACATATACTCATAAAATGATTACAAAACATAACAATTTAACAGGATACATACACAGTAGGATACAACGATTAAACCATTATATCTTTGAATTAAATATACAATTTGCAGTTACATGTCCACTCAGGTTTCCATAATTCTCAAATAAACCAATTGCTTATCCCCAACTTTACAATATTAAGATTATTGCCTCAAAGTTTTAAAACACATTTCTAATGAGAGGCCACCATGCTGCATTTACTAGTGTGTCCGGCCATGTCGGCTGCGTGTCCGACACGTGATCAAGGTGTGACTGATGTTAAAATATTTAAGAAACGTTTTATAGTGTGTCTGACACGTGGTGACGCGTGTTCGACGAGTGTCGGTGTTTGACACGGACACGATACGGAGACGGCACCCAAAGTGAAGTGTCCGTGCTACATAGGTTTTATTAACTTTTAAGTAGAAAATAAATATAATTTTCAAACACTTTATTTAACAAACTGTTGTTAAAAAAAGTGTTTTATTAAACAATTGTTTTAGAAAATAAAGACTTATTTTTAAACTGTTTTCTAATAAACTTTTAGTAAACTGTTTTGTAGTGCACTATTTTTAGTAATTAATTTTTTAATTAATAGTTTTTAATAAACTATTTTTTAAAAACTGTTTTCAAATAAATTTTTGAATAAATGATTTATTAAGAAATTTATTTTTATTAAAAATAAAAAAAGGTTTTTGTAATCAACCTGCGGGCCAACTCATGGGCTACTTCACCAACCAACCCGTGAGTTAGCCGCCCCGCCTCGCCCCGTTGACCCACAAATTAGTGGGCTGGGGCGAGTCACCCTATATCCTTTACCGAGTCAATTCGCCCCATTCCGTGGCTCGCCAAAATTCGCCCAACTCGTCAAGGTGGTGGGGAGGGCGGGGCGGGGCGCCCCGTTTGACACCTCTAGGTATATCGCATGCTCAATTTGGAGATCTATGCATTTTTTTGTGAATTTCGGAAGAGATAGGGTCTTTTAGCGAATACCAGAACCTCTTGGGATAAAAACATAATTTTTGAAGGCCTGGGGAGTGCCTCCGCGACACTCGCCTCCCGTCGCACTCACTTTTGTGTGCCATTTTTGGCTTCAATTTGGGGTGTTTTTGGTGATTTTTCAAAGTCAATACGATAATTTTGATTCCTAGAGTTTATGGGCCAATAGGAAAGTTTTAAAACATTATTTATCCCCTAACTTGGCCTATATAAACCCCCTATGCTCTGACATTTGTGTGGTGGAGAAGAGAATGAGAGAGAGAGAGAGAGAGAGAAAGAGAGTTCTTGAGTAAGATTTTCTTCAATCAAAGTGGTTTAGTGAGGTTCTTATCCAAACAAAGAGGGTTTTCATCAAATGTTTTGAGTTGTATACTTCCACCATTGTTCTTGAACTTAGAGAGAAAATATGTGATATTCCTCTGTTCATATACACGATCATATGAGGGAAATACCACCATAGTGTCTCATTTGCAATTTTCTTCATCCTATGCCATCATCTACAGTTATTCTCATCTCATTTTCGTACTTCCATTTGATTCTAGATGATAGATAATCATTTCGTGGAATTAGTAGCCCAAATACACCCAGTGTAATGCTTGATAGAAGATTTTCATCTTAGTTTCATCAATACACATGCTTGATAGAAGATTTTCATCTTAGTTTCATCAATACACACACGTACACTAGTAGTTGATTGATTTTATATTGATTGTTCTTGAGCTAGGTACTCATTTTGGATTCTCATTGTCTTTCTTGTCATTTTCATTATGAAATGTTTAGTTCATAGGTCTCTTTCAATGAGACTCATAAAGGAAATATGAACATGGAAAGATTCATCCTCTAAGCCCATAGAGGATTAATGAACCTAGAACACTGGCCAATTTCCCTTTATTTCCCTATTTTTTCTTGTAAATTTCCATAATCAGTACATGTAAATACATATGGTTTGGTGTATTTTAAGTTAATATGTATATCAGCCATCTTTTGAACTTCTTGAATGAACCTTTTGGGAATCTTTAGACAAAAGGACCACTCAAGCACTCGAGCATATATATACCAACACCACTCGAGCGCTCGAGTACTGTAAGTGCTTGAGCAGAGTTTTCGAGCCGGAAAGCTGTCCACCCCATTTTTCTATAAATAGTTCTCATGTCTCTCTCAGTTATTTTAGTTTCAGTTTCAGAGAGAGCGCTTGAGAGAAATTTGAGAGAGAGAGAGAGAGAGAGAGAGAGAGAGAGAGAGAGAGAGAGAGAGAGAGAGAGAGAGAGAGAGAGAGATCGCCTCATTTCATACATGCATGCTTACATGTCTCCATAGACTCTTCACAACCACATCCTTATATACATATATGAACACCCACACACTCCTATCTCTACACACTCACACTTCTTGGGGGGGTGTCACAAAGAAGAAGGAATAAGAAGATCAAAAGAAGAATGCGCTAGGAAGAAGAAAAAGGAATGACCAACTCTTGGAGCTCAATTCAATACCACACACATACCCACATTCATCATCTAATCCTTAGTGAGTATCTTTACACACTTACAATCTAGTAAGAGTTGGTTTTCAAAAGATTAAGTAACATGCAAAGACTTAAACTAAAACCAAACTGAAAATATGTTTTGGAACATGTTAACTATCAAAATTCCATGCCACGCAAGCGCTTGAGCTTGCCCAAGCGATCACTATGGTTCATCAAGCTGACCTGAGAGATCGCCTGGATCGAGCGCTCGCGTTTAAAGTATAATAGAATCTTGAGAGATTGTATTTGACTAGCGATCGAGCTGGACAAAGACTCCAACTCAAGTGCTTGCATGCGTTGATTTTCATGATCTAAAGACATGCATGTCCTTTTGAGGATACCTTATGCTGTGAAAATTGTACCTAGACTATGGTAGTAGTGTTTAGATGCTGCATGTGTGTTCTATGCATCATCAGGTGTACTTAAAGCTTGTAAGTTTGTACAATATGAATAAAGGATTGATTTTATGAAAATATTGCAAAGAATCCTGAAACTGCTGAAGTCGAACGCTCGCTAAGTGCGCGTATAAGAGATATTGAAAGACTTGTATTTTCTTACTTGAAAGGCTATACATAATCCACGTCACTTACGGGTTCACAAAACTGAAATTCTGCATATAAAATTAGAATGCATGTGAAGGTTGTACTTTGGAAACATATGTGCTTTGACAACTTGTACCTTATGCGTTCGTTCCATTTGTAAATGAAAGAATCGTAATAGGTCTCGATAGTCGAAACGTTTATAATAGTCAGTTCTCTTCGTGTACTTAAATCAGATTGGTCAGTTTCGAATGTGGTCATAAGTTCAGTATGGTCATTCGGATGCCATTACGACCATTGGGGCGATGATGGCAAGTGTTGTACCTCGTCGGTACCGTTATTGTGAGTTGTGTAGATGGTTAATCGGCCGTAAGGCGATGATGTCTATTTTCAGCCATAAGGCGACGATGATAAATTAACTACGGTTGATGCAAATAAGAAGGGGTTACTGGACCATAATGAGATGATGTCATTTTCGACTGTAAGGCGACGATGGCAAAGTTAACCTATCAGTCGCAAGGCGCCGATATTTGAGGCCAGCGACATTTACGCCGGTATGAGTTCGAAAGTGTTTGAGTTGAAAGATTGGATAGGAAGTCCAATGTGTTGTCGAGATCAGTCAAGTCAAGTGAGTTCGAGTTTTGTCTTCGGTTAGGTGAGAATACATTCTACAATAATTGAGTAATTCGAATGTGTGTTCCTAATAAATAAAGACGTGAATTATATGTTGTTAACCGAAAGGTGAATTTTGGTATTTTACAATGCAATGCTGTATTACTTTCTTAAAAGATTTCAGAAATGTTTTATAAGCCTGAATAAGTGGGGTTGAGATAATCACTTGGCTTTCAGTAGCTGACGGCATTTTATGCCACTGAACAATCAAACATTCAGATTTTACATAGATGGAGTATCTAGAGGAAGAGTGCACAGAAAAAGGCTATGGCTTCGCAAGTTGAGATGGTTGAAGGCAAAGACGAAGACCTAATCTTTTGATTATTTCTTTTGTTTAAATTTTGTAAATTGGGACATGTGGTGTCCAGACTTATTGTATTAGGCAATGTTGCTATGACTACTTTAAATTTCTAAGTTTCTTTTGGAAATGTTGTAATAACTATACTTATGATCGTGAATGTTGTTGTCGTTAGTTCCATCAATGTTATTTTTTAAGATTATTATTGTTGTTATAGAATGCTTGTGGTCAGTCAGGTGATCCCAACTTGTCACATGTCTACAGGATTAAAAAGGAAAATTTTAAAATTTTCCTATTTTTACTATTCTGGGCGTGACAGAAAAAAAGAACGACAACTCCAAACGTCACACATCCGCCGAGCTGAAAGGAGATGTTTTTAGTGATTGTCATCATCATCTAGACAACAAAAGTCCATTTCAAAATTAATCTTTATTTCAAATATTTTTCAAAAGCCCCAAGCCTCACTTTCAAAGATTCAAGCTGTTCATTTCTCAAAAATAGTGATTTATTTGTGTTCTAAAATCCATTCCGCAATCAATTTTTAATAGATGATAATGAAATTACCATGAAAACCTCCTAACACTCTTAAGTTCATCCTCCATTTTTTGGTTTGATTTAATAGATGATTTTCTTATTATTTTGGCCTTTTCTTATTTTTCCTTTAACACTAGTGTCTTTTCAATCTCTCTGTATATTTTGGTAATTTTGGAGTTCATTTGCTACTTTTAGAGTTATTTTACATTTCAGTTGATAGTGCAATCTCTGTTTCTGAGTGATGTCACTTGTGTGATTAATTTCTGTCATCCCGTAACTCTTCTTCTACGTAAGGATGTGGTCTGTCAAATTTTATAATACTTGTAGCATATTTAAATCTCCATTAATTCTATTTTTCAAAGTTGATGCAACTGTTCTGAACACTATTCACAACTAGGGGTATACACGAGCTGAGCCGCTCAACGAGGGTTCGCTGTTCAGTGCAGCTCGTATAATAAACGAGCTAAGCTCGAGCTTGAATATAGGGCTCGTTTAATAAATGAGCCAAGCACGCATGGGCACAGCTCAATTACGCCTAGTTAGTAGGCTGGTGAAAAAACATTTGTTTAATTATACATATATAATAATAATTATAAAAAAATATTAATATATGTATAATGCATGTATATATCTTCACATTCATTTATTAAAACTAAAATACATACATACATACATTCATACATACATATATATAAATGTACCAATACCCATAAGTGTTTTACACTTTTATTAATTGATGCACTTTAACTTAAAAAAATAGCTAATAGCTTTCCTTAGAGTTTTAAAAAGTTTAGTATGTCACTTTGTTTTTTTGGTCCGTTTTGTAAGTCCTACAATAATACAATCTAACAACATCCTAATTTTAACTATTTTTAAATTTATTTATTTATTTATTTTTTATTTTTTTTATGTATGCCAACTATTTAATATTTGAGTCCATACCATCTATGTTGATTATACCATTTACAAATCAAATACCACCTTCTTTTTTTTTTTTTTTTTTTTTTTTTTGTGCTGATCAAAATGCAAAACTAGGTCCCGTTCTCATCTGTATCTTCTTTTTTTTGGGTAACAATTTCTCATCTTTATCAAATCCAACCAATATGAGTCATTGAGTCCTATTATAAAGTCTTAACTAAACTACTATTCCTATATTTTTCTCTCCCCCCACCCTTCCTTCCTTTTAACATGACCTAAAAAACACTTCTATTTTTTTTTACTACGAAATTTTTTATGTATTTTTTTGGGGGCTTTGGTCATAGCCCACTCAAATACTAAACTCATGTTACTTTCTTTTAACTCATTAGGTCATTTTTTTTTTCTTTTTTTTCTTTTTTTAATTTTATATTTTTATGCCTAAACAATTTTAAATTGCTATAACTTTTGTTCTACAATTCTGTTTTTCGTATGGAACAAATGTGTTACTGCATATATGGTACAAATGATAGAGCGTTTAAGAACTAAATTAATTTGGAATTCAACTTTAGAAAATGTAGCATTACTAATCCGAATATAGTCAGAGACTCAGAGGGTAAGAACATTTGCAAGTCGGCTAATTGACTATATATATATATATAAGAAAATGCTCTTAGGTACACTGGATAAGTGCACTGACCAGTGCAATGGGCTTTTAAGCCTAAAAATCCGCGAGCTGCCCTACTGATCCGCGCCCTGTCTCGTTGCCCAGTTGATCCACGGATTTTTTAGGCGTAAAAGTCCAGTGAACTAGGCCAATGCACTTACCCTTGCTAGTGCACCTAAGAGTCTTTCCTATATATATATATATATATATGTAATTTTTAAAATTTGTCAATATAAGTCTTATAAATTTGAACAACGTAAATAAATTGTGTTTTGACACAAATATCTCCAACATTGTATTGTGTAAATTGCATTACTAAAAAAATTATATGTAATAGATAATTTGAAACATAAAATTGAAAACCAACTATATATATATCTTGTATAAAAGGAAATCCGTAATATTTGTTGCTTTCTCCAACACCCATGAGTATCTTTACCAGTGGTATACTCAAGAATTAAGTTCAATAGTATCAATCAATAACTTAGGTCCGTTTCATAAAACTGAAAAATTAGGTAGCGAAAAATTCTAAGCTACTGAATTTGAAGTACTAAAAACAATATTTCAGGAACTAAAATAGGCTGCATCCAGTGATTTTTTTGGGTAAAATATTTGTACTAAAAGTTTTCAGTTGATTTTTAGTTCCCCCACCCCCCAAGTAAAATGATATGTTATCAAATGCACTGAAAAAATAAGTACTAAAATGTTTCATTTTCAACACTTAATTGGGGTTATCAAACACACGCTATATTTTGTGGAGGATGAGTTCAAATTTAATTTTTAACCATATCAAATGATAAAAATGACACCCTTAAATGACAAAAAAATGACACCCTTCTCTTTGTTTGGTTTTTATTTTGATTGTATCATTATAGAAAAACAAGTGTCAACACATACAAAGCTATATGTAATATTCTCCCCTTCAAAATTTGATTGGATTCAATTGTACTCAGTTCTCAAACTCAGCTTGCCACTGAATCGTTCTATCGGAAAAATGAAGAGTAGCAAATTTTTAGCCTTAATTAGTGCATATTCCTTGAATAACTATAATAGTGTGGTTGTAGTACATAATTGAAAATTGAGTTTTTTTACTAGAAAATCCCCATTCCATCTTTCGTGGTAAAGCCCTGCAGAATATTTTAGGTGTAAGAGATCCTCATTTAAGTTTTTCAAGATTGTTTCGTAACTAATATACCCTTTGACTGGTTAAATAAGGTACGAAGACATCATTAAAAACACGCTTTTAATTTTGTAAACCAAATTTGAATTTATTATCAATTTAAAGACTCTTAAATATATACACCCACACACATATACATATCCACTTTCTTCTCCATAATATTCCTATCTATGTTTTCAATATATATATATATTCTTATCTAAATGATACACATATATAATACATGGACGAGATGTAAGTATAACTGAGACTTAAAACTCAAAAGCTCAATAACTGGTGGTAAATTTTCAGACATTTTTGTTGGGTATGCTTAATTGTTTTATTTGTTCATCCTTCTATCTTTCTCGGATTTTCAATTTGTTTGTTTTCATACTGCATATATGCATATATATACACCCACACATAAATAGATTGCTATTCTTCTCAAAACGTACTTTGTGAAATTTCTCAAATAGTTTTCTGGAAAACATATTTAAACCCACAGTATTTTGCACACATTCGAAAATTTCCCTGACAGTTTTCTGAAAAATTTTAGCATTATGAATATTTGTGAATATTTGTGAATTTCCCTGACGAGATGTAAGTATAACTGAGACTTAAAACTCAAAAGCTCAATAACTGGTGGTAAATTTTCAGACATTTTTGTTGGGTATGCTTAATTGTTTTATTTGTTTAGCCTTCTATCTTTCTCGGATTTTCAATTTGTTTGTTTTCATACTGCATATATGCATATATACACCCACACACATAGAGACGTGTACTATTTCTTTTTCTTTTTTGAGTTTTATTTGACCATGTTTGGTCAATTTTTCAAATTTCTCAAGGTAAATAGATTGCTATTCTTCTCAAAACGTACTTTGTGAAATTCCTCAAATAGTTTTCTGGAAAACATATTTAAACCCACAGCATTTTGCACACATTCGGAAATTTCCCTGACAGTTTTCTGACAATTTTAGCATTATGAATATTTGTGAATTTTCTCAAATAATTTTCTAAAAAACACAACCTTGTTTAAACACATTGTGAAATTTCTCAATTAGTTTTTTTTTTTTTTTTTTTTTTTTTTTAATTTTTTTTTATGGAAAAATCAACACTTTGAACATTTTGTGAAATTTCTCAACCACTTTTGGGGGGAAATCAACATTTTGAACACGTTGTGAATTTTCTCAAACAGTTTTCTGGAAAAATTGCGCATTTTGAACACTTCGTGAATTTTCTCAAATAGTTTTATGGAAAAACACAACATTTTTAAACACTTTGTGAAGTTTCTCAAATAATTTTTTTCCCTAGAAAATCAACATTTTGAAATTTTGTGAAATTTCCAAACTCAAAATTTTGAAGACTTCGTGAATTTTCTCAAATAGTTATATGAAAAATTAGTATTTTTGAACGCTTTGTTTCATTAGCAATGTTTACATAGACACTTTACTATTTTTCTCTACAATGAATTTGAAATAGGAATAGAGGGTAACAAATTTGAAAAATAAGAAAGATTGAGTAAAAATCTTAAATTTGCCATTAAATCTATGACAAATATCTATTTTTTAATATTGCATTTAGTCAGGAGATATTTAAGGGATATGTTTCTTAATATTTCTTTTTAATATTGGGGGTATATTGGATCGAAAAAAAAGGAAAATCACTTTTTAATCTAACTGTTTTGGATAGGAACCTCCAGCCAAACAAGTTCTAAATTTTGGACTTATAACCAAAGAACCCTTGAAAATTAACGTTATAATACTATAAGGTCCATATATGATTACTTTCATATACTAACTTTAACATATTACTATGATGACAATTGCAAATTCAAAACAAAAGGACGTCATTCTCGTGCAACGCACGTGCTATAAAACTAGTATATATATGTAAGTATAAGTTGGGATGGATTTGGGAAGCATTTGGGATGCAAAGTTGTTGAACAAGTGTTTCATTTTTTATTTTTATTTTTATAAGAACTATTAACTCCATAACATTAGTGTTTAGTTAATGAGTAATGTTATGCTTTTCAAATTTTGTAACCTATATGTTTTCCAAATACATGTGACAGTACGTAGATCCACAAGATTTTAATTGGAGGATGTTAAAATGGTCTCACAATTATTGAAGAAGATATCACTGTCACATATATTTGGAGGTACTTTAGTTGTAAAATTTGAGAACCATAGCATTACCCTTTTGTGTTTTTGAACAATCATAGCATTACACTTAGTTGGTCAAACTTTGCTTGGTTTTTGTACGTCCCACATCAGTCAACCATGAAGAGAGGTAGGGAGATGTGCTGCTATAAAGAGGCTGCAACAATTGCCAAGCTTCAAAGTCTCAGCGTCCCTCGTGGCGGCTTGGCCAGAGCTAAAGCTTCACCCATTATTTGAGCTTGAGCCATGAGTTATTAATTGAGCTTGAGCCATATTTGAGCCACCGAGTTTGCATGAGCCATAGTTGGCAGATTGACCATTATATGGCTTGAGCCATGAATACTTGAGCCGAGCTTGTGTTCGAGTGTGATTTCGAACTTGGTAAGTTTAATTGAGCGAGCTAGAGCCGGACTTGATCTTTCTGGTTTCTTATCGAGCTTGAGCGAGTTCATTAAAGTTTTTTATGCATGAGCCCGCCATCAATACTCGAGTTGAGCTTGTGTTAGAGTGTGATCTCAAGCTTGAGCTGGACTTGATAAGTTTAATTGAGCGAGCTAGAGTTGAAATTGATCTTGCTGGTTTCGTATCAAGCATGAGCCAGCTCGTTAAAGTTTTTCACAAGCTTGAGCATGGTTCTCTAACTTCTAACAGGTCAAGCCGAGCTGAGCCGAGCCTTAAAGGCTCAGCTCGTGTACACCCATATTCACAGCACACTATTTTACATGTTTTATGCCTAAATGTGTTGCTTCCATGTCTTGTAAGCCCCTATCATATCATGAATGTGATTCTCACCATCTCTAGTCATGCTCTATCATGTTTTACTATCTCGTGTATCATCCTACAAAGCCCCTCCTTTAGGATATTACATACATGCTTGCCTTTGCTTGGAGGTCTTTTGTGACCTCTACTTGGAGGCCATAGGAAGTTCATCTTGTTGGAGACTCCGCGTCTTCTTAGACCGAGACTCTCCTTCTCACCATCCTAGTGATTGAGGGGGACCTTTCCTTCCAAACCCTTATTTTCATTCCACCATCTCCCTGCCATGGTAGTTTCATCTTTTCGTAATTGTTGCCAAACTTGTTTTTTTGCTATGTGATTAAACGCATTTTTCCTACGTTTTATTCCGCTTGTTTCATTTCTGTGCATGATACACAATTTATCTCTTCTGAATAATATCTTATATTTTGATATTCAATTTCTAGATTCTTTTGCTTTATATTATACGTACATAGTATTCTATGTCGGGCAAAACACAGTTTTTAGATGACTGTTTGGTTACTACTAGAGTCCCGGGGCCAGTAGAGGGTGCTTTAGTCTTTGCGGAAGTTCCTTTCTCTCTCATATTAAAACCCTAAGCCGAGTTCTTTGATGATGAAGGATCGATACCCTTTATCTATTTGGGCGAGTCAACTCGAGGTTCTTGGTTCCTAGATATTTTAACCGATGTGACTAGATGGGTGTGGGTCATAATGAGACACTATATATTTTGTTCTCGAAAGGTTGGTGTCTCCATACTGGCTTGATTGAGTTTTCTTGTATAGAACTCCCACGTGCAAGTGCTCTCAACTGTCGAACAGTCCATTAGGTAGTATGAGTGTTTCAACTGTTTGTCATTGAGGAAAAGAGAGTGCGAGTGGGAGATGTTGGACTTTGGGCATCCAAACTGGGACGTCCACGGGTGTGCCCCACCTTGTTAGGATGACCCATGTTGATAGAAATTAATACGGAGTCCTAGTTCGAAACAACTTAGGACCCCTCTCCCATATAATCCAAATCTAGGGGGCACCGCCCCCTAGATTTGGAAAAAAACACTTAATTATATTAGTATTATTCGTAAATACATGTTTTCGCCCCCCCTAAATTTTTTTCTAAATTATTAAGCTCGCCCCCCCTTTGATTTTATTTAAAAAATCTGATGTGTATATATAATTTTTGAAAAAGTTTGGTGTATTTATAAATGTAAATTCTGAATTTAGTTTACAAATTGTTCCATACCTTGTTGATTCAAATTGTTTGTATTTTTCCTTCCTTATATAGTTATCTCATTATCAAAAATGTGTAAGTAAATGCCTAAAATTTTTCTTTTGGGGGCGTTGCCCCCGAACCCCCGTATATTTTCGCCCCCTAGACTAGATTTCTGGATCCGTCCCTGAAAAGAAGTAAGGTTGTAGTTGAATACAATTTCTCTCTCTCTCTCTCTCTCTCTCTCTCTCTCTCTCCTACTTCATTCAAGGCATGTTCGGAGACACAAACTTTTGTACTGTGAATTGCATGGGTTACACTCGCTATTCGTGGTGCATGTACTCCATCACTAAGATTTGAAGATTCGTGTGTTTGTGATTTCGTAGGAGCGTTCTATTTCATGTGAAACATCAGTTCTAGACCCGGTAATTCCTTCGATTCGTCAAAAAGGTACCCGATTCGTTTTTCGCATTATTTTGATCACGTTAGTATGATCCTTCAGCATTAATATTATAGAAGATGGGTTGCGTTATGTTAGGAAATACTAATATTTACACTATGTTTGGGAGTTTTAAAATGGAGAGAAAAGAAGAGAAAAGAAGAGAAATTACTTCACTTTCTCTCACTTTTATTTGTTTGTGAGTTTTAGTGAGGAAAGAAAGGGAGAGAAAAGGAGAGAAAAGTAACTCCGACTTTCTTTCTATTTCTTTCTCTTCAAATTGGGAAGAAATGGAGAGAAAAGAAAGTGAGGATTAATGATTTTTTATTAATGCCCATAACACCCTTTATTTAATTCTTAACAAATTTAAATTCCATCCAAGTCCTAGGGTTAATATAATACACTGTTATATACGTCAAAAACAAAACAAAAACTCACGTTAATCACAAGCACATCTCCCACAAGCTTCTGGGTATCTTTCATCCTCTCTTTGCAAAAACAAAAAGGTACAATTGATGGATAGATTGGTAATTTTTTAATCTTTTCATTTCTTTTCTTTGCAACTTCCAAACAAGAGGAAAGAAAGTAACTTTCTCTTCTCTCCTAAACTCCCAAACAACATGAAAGAAACAATCATCATTTCTCTTCTTTTCTTTTCTCTCCTCACTTATGACTTTCTCTTCTTTTCTTTTTCTTCAGCATTAATATTATACAAGATGGGTTGCGTTATTTTAGGAAATACAAATATTTAGAGCTGAATAATACAGTTTGGCTAAAGTAAGTCCAAAGGTGCTTCATCCCGAATTTGTGATTAAGGCATCTGCTTCTGGCTAAATGTAAAAGTCAAAGCCAATTCGATCGTGGCCTAAAAAACTTTGAAATAGAAACTGTTTGTAAAATATAGAAGAGGAGTGCTTAAAAAAAAAAAAAGAGAAGAAAATAGTATGTACCTGTAAACATGTTGTCACCAAGGTCCAATGCATTAAGCATGGTTAAATTCGCTATACTTGTTGGTACACTTCCTGTGAAATTATTGTTGCCAAGGCCTATCCTGTGAAGCTTTCCACACCTGCCTATATTGAATGGAATGGGACCACTAATCTGATTTGAAGATAGGTAAAGTCCCTCTAGTGATGAAAGTTTATCGCACATACCAAGTGGGAGACTACCGGACAGACCACTGAATGTTAGATCAATGTTTTCCAATGAAGAAATGTTGAAGATAGAAGAAGGGATTGGACCTGTAAGCTTGTTCATTCGGATAACTAGTAACCTCAAATTCCCAAGGTTGCCAATCAGCTCTGGAATTTTCCCTTCTAGCAAGTTACTCCCTAATGTCAAATTTTGCAGCTTTGATATGTTGAATAGAGATAATGGTATAATACCAGTGAGAGAATTGTTCATGAGAAGCAAGTGTTGTAGGGTAGGTAGTGAACCTAAGCTTGTTGGAATTTCTCCATTGAAGTAGTTAAATTGAAGATTAATGTACTTCAACCGACGCAAATTGCCGAGTTCCGGAGGGAGCTGACCTTGGAAACTGTTGTTTCTAAGGTTGAGAGAGAGTAAAAAAGAAAGATTTCCAATGTGGGGTGGAATGGTTCCTAAGAGAGACAGGTTTGGAAGAGTGAGGGCTGTGACCCTTTGGTGGCGAACACTACAAGATATTCCAAACCAACTGCACACGTTTGTTCCAATGGTCCAGTTATTTGTCAAGGGATTTTTGGTGTAAGCTGGATAGTCAATGTGGTCTTTCAAGGCAAGAAGTGCTTGCTGGTCAGTAATGTTGTTCAAAGACTTTCCTAGGCAAGCAATGAAGCAATAGTACTGCACCATAAGCCAAAAAATGGAAGATACATACATCACCTTATAATTCCCCATTGAGAGAGACAGAGACAGAGACAGAGACAGAGAGTGAGAGAGACAGATTTGGGCATGGGAATGGGGATGGGGATGGGGATGGTCATGGTAAAATGAGTTTGGGGTCTTATAATAAGAGGACATATCTCCTTAATTCTACGGTGATTAGAAAAGTCATACAAGTATAATTGCATTAAGGACTTTTAATGGAGGGGGATCATCATTCATACAAGACTGACTACAAGTCAATGTTATGGGCTGGGGAAAAAGAAGAAGACGAAAGTCTCGGTCAACCAAGTTGCTCAATTTCTATAGGTGATCTTTGGCTTTACAGCTTACATCTTCATTCATACATCAATGTTTGAGGCAAAGTTGAGGCAGACATAAACTTACTAGATCTAACTGTTACAATCACTTCTTCTAGAGGGTTCCTCAACAAAGGCTGTAGTCCCAAATTGAAACTGAATTACTAACAAGACACTACTAAATAATACAATTTTACTCGGTTGAAAACCAATCTTTGGTAGTAGCAACTTAAATAAAAATGTGCAGTACCTTTTTTGAGGTGGCAGCCGGGTACAAATGTGCAGTACCTTTTCCAATTAAATCTAAGTAACTCCTAAATGCAGATCGATCCCAAATGAGGTGGCAGCGGGGTACAAATGTGCAGTACCTTTTTTCCATGATCTCTAAGTTGACTTTCATTTGAGGCACCTAAACCAGCAAAGAAATTTCTCTCTACCGATTTCAGATCAAGCGATTAAATTAAAGAACATATATGTACATTTTTTAATTTATATTCTTTGGCTAGGAACAACATATATGTACATAATACATATACAAGAAACATGACAACAGTTCCTGTTCTGAGTATTTACATTCAAAAATTTTAGTGAACAAAGTGCCCTTTGCGGCCCATGCATTTTATCGAAGCCATTACTTGCAAGTCCAGCTTGCCCAGGTTGTTGGGAGGATAGACAAGAGATATACTCAGAAATCAGAAGTTCTCAATCTCAACATAATCATATGTATCCCTTTTATTTTGTATAGCAATAATCTAGCTCCAACAAAGTGCTCATGCTAAAGAACTACGTAATAAGCTAATTCGAAGACTTGTCCCTATGCCAAATGACAAAAAGTTAACCAGAAAAACATAACATGGCTTTGCCCTCTCACATCCTCTCCCCCTTTGTCTCTTTGTCTCTCTCAGTTTTGTTTGTGAAATTTGCAACTATATGAGTGACTTGTTTTCCTTGTTATATAAATTCCCCTTTCTCAGCCCCGATTCACCACAAATGACTGCCTATCCAATTTTCAATACATATACAGCATAATCTAAAAAAACAAATTTCTCAAAACTGTGATTGAACTATCCAAAGGTAGTTTTACAACAAACAGAATGTCAATGGTCACCATAACCAGAATAACGAATGGACCATTCACCATTAACCAACTCTCTGTTGAAAAAAATTGCGTCCTTCGAATGGCAGAAATTCTTCTAAAAGTCACCAAGTAAATCTTCAAAGCGTGTACTAGACACTTTCCTAAATACAATATTCGCCCCCACCAGATATTGATATCGGTGTGCAACTGGGTATTCCGCGAGTTTGTATTCAAGATACTATGAAGCAAACACTGTCTGCAAAATGCACTATTGAAGACAGCCTAGAATTATCACTGATATTTTTCAACCAAATCTGTATTCTGTTACTGCAGTTTAACAAAATACAGAATAATGTAACTTTTCAAAACGTAAAAGACAGAGATAAATTAAAAGCAGAATGCTTGTTCTGTAGAGGGAGAAAGAGACTGTAAAATTTCCTTGCTTCTTCTATATATTAATCTGACTTTGTGGGTTCCGATATATAGAGACTGAGAGACACCTATACAGCACCGATTCATGGCACCCAAACAGAATCCACAGCGCTAAGACTGTCTATGACGTCTAATCCACTCAAAAGGTGCCTTTCCTAATAATTGTTTTTGTACATATATATAATATATATATATATATATATACTAGACATCAATTCATGAATGAACACCTTTTCATAAAAGTCAAATGGGTTTTGCACCTTTTCATTTGATCTGACTATATACCCGTGCGTATATGTATATATACATATGGGAGAAATTATCCAGTGCTTCTTGCACGCACAAAGAGAAAATGATTTTTCCCCTTTCGATCTCAATCATACGACTACAAACAAGTTTCCAATTTTAACTCCTCTTCTGCCCTTTATTTTAAAAAATCTCCAACATTCCCCCACCATTTTTAAAATAAATTTTGAAAATGCGGTTGTAAGATTTATGTGTCAGTAAAGGTGTCTCACGACTTGAACCATTTACCTTGTGAAGACTCATCAAAGTTAATCAGGAGAGCTTAGTAGACAAGTCTTTGAACTGGCAATCCATATTGACCAACCGGACTTATCTCCACACACAAATCTTTATATCAGTGAATATTCATATAAGCCGACACATGAATTAGGCCTTGTGTCTGTACCTTGATTTCGTGAGTGCTCTAGAGTCAAGCCTGGGACGCATAGGAAGCGGCACCACTTCCACACTCGTATAGGTAGACTTATCAGAAGTGTCCCTGTAACTAAAACACTCCAACACAATTATTATAAATCTATTAAGAGCTTAGTAGCTCACCCTCCTCTTTATTACATTACAGGTACCAAGCACTTATCCCTGGGATGACTTATATATACACATATATATATATTTATATATTTAAAGTGCTTGCAATCACGACATATGATGTACTTTACTCGTTGAACCTGAGGACTTGAAATATCAAGTGTCAGGTTGAGTTTCCATCAAGAGTGACCATGTTGATTGGGCTTTAGTCCCATCCCTACCGATGTCTTAGACACCAAATTCCTTGCAAGTCCTTTTGTGAAAGGATCTGCCAAATTTTGGCAAGACCTCACATAATCCACAGTTATTATACCATCCGTGAGCAATTGTCTTACATAACTGTGCCTAAGTCCAATGTGTCTGGACTTCCCGTTGTACACTTTACTATAGGCCCTAGAAAATGTAGATTCACTATCACAATGGATAGATATAGGAGGCATAGGTTTAGGCCAAACCGGAATTTCTAAAAGTAAATTCCTTAACCATTCTGCCTCTTTACCACTTGCAGCTAATGCTACAAATTCAGCTACCATGGTAGAGTCAGCTATACAAGTCTGTTTCTTGGATCCCCAAGAGACAGCTCCCCCACCAAGAGTGAATATCCATCCACTCGTTGATGAATGATCTTCCTGCTCAGAAATCCAACTAGCGTCTGAATATCCTTCTAAAACCGAAGGATAACCACAATAAGATATTCCATAACCCATGGTTCCTTTTAAATACTTTAAAATTCTATATACCGCATGCCAGTGTAGTTGACTAGGATTACTAGTATATCTACTAAGTTTACCTACAGCATAAGCTATATCCGGCCTAGTACATGTCATGGCATACATTAAGCTGCCAATAATCCGAGCATATTCCAATTGTGAAACTGCTCTACCAGTGTTAGGAAATAATCTTATTTGTGATTCAAAAGGTGTACTAACAGGTGTACAATCAAACTGATTAAACTTCTTTAAGATCTTTTCAATATAATGTGATTGCGTGAGAACAATGTTTCTATCTTGTCGTATTATTCTCATGCCTAAAATAACATCAGCCACACCCATATCTTTCATTTCAAATTTAGATGACAAGAAGCGTTTAGTATCATTAATACTATCTAAATCAGTACCAAGAATAAGCATGTCATCAACATATAAGCATATAATAACACCTCTACCATTATTAAACTTGCTATAAACACATTTATCAGATTCATGAATTTTGAAACCATTAGATACAACAACCATATCGAATTTTTCATGCCATTGCTTAGGTGCTTGTTTAAGACCATAAAGTGACTTAACTAATTTACATACTTTCTTTTCTTGTCCAGTCACAACAAAACCTTCAGGTTGTTCCATGTAAATTTCCTCTTCCAAATCACCATTTAAAAAAGCAGTTTTTACATCCATTTGGTGAATTTCAAAATTGTAAATAGAAGCTAAGGCAATCAAAACTCGAATAGTAGATGTTCTAGCTACTGGTGCATATGTGTCAAAATAATCTATTCCTTCTTTTTGTGTAAAACCTTTAGCTACTAACCTAGCTTTGAATTTATCAATAGTTCCATCTATTTTCATTTTCTTTTTGAAAATCCATTTACACTTGATAGGTTTTGAACCTGGTGGTAAATCTGCTAACACCCAAGTGTTATTACCCATTATTGAATCCATCTCATCATTAATGGCCTCTTTCCAAAAGGCAGCATCCTGAGACTTCATTGCCTCTTCAAATGTTTGAGGTTCCGATTCAATAGTTAAAGAAAGAGCAATTTGTTCACAATGTGAATCTCTAGTGCCCTCGACAAGGTATACTACAAAGTCGGGGCCAAAGGACTTCTCCTTTCTAGCTCTTTTACTTCTCCTAGGTTCTCCTTCTTCTTCATTTTCAATTTCCTTAGAATGTGAAGATTCTCCTATTTCAATTGTATCATGCAATTTAGGAATAGTACTAAATCTATTTTCATAAAACATAGCATCTCTAGATTCAACAATAGTATTTATTTCAATAGATTCATTTGGTTCACACACTAGAAATCTATATGCCTTACTATGTTGTGCATATCCCAAGAAAATACATTCAATTCCTTTTTCACCCAATTTCTTCCTTTTAGGTTCAGGCAATCTGACAATAGCCCTACAACCCCAAACTTTCAAATAATTTAAATTAGGTTTCCTTTTCTTCCAAAATTCATAAGGAGTTTCTTTTAGGTTTTTAGAAGGAATTCTATTCAAAATACAACATGCAGTTAACATAGCTTCACCCCAAAAACCTTTACCTAAACCGGAATAAGAAAGCATAGCATTAACCATTTCAGTCAGTGTCCTATTTTTTCTTTCTGCTACTCCATTCTGTTGTGGTGTATAAGGTGCAGTAAGTTCATGTATGATACCAACATCCTCACAATATTTAGGAAAGTGATATTCACCTCCCCTATCAGATCTAAGACATTTTATTTTAGTATCACATTGATTTTCTACTTCATTTTTATACATAATAAATTTATCTAGAACTTCATCCTTAGTATTCATAAGATAAATATAACAATATTTAGAGAAGTCATCAATAAACGTAACAAAGTATTTTTTACCACCTCTAGTAGGAGTACTATGCATATCACATACATCACTGTGTACTAATTGTAACAAAGTAAAAGATCTTTCAATTTTTGGAAATGGAATTCTAGTTATTTTGGTTTGCATGCATACTTTACATTTTTCATTCATATCGTTTTCATATCTAGGAATTAAATTCAACTTAACCATGTTATCCATTTTCTTAGTATTAACATGTCCTAAGCGACTATGCCATAAAGAAAGACAATCAACCATATAAGCAGAAACATTCATTTTACTAATAATATTGAGCTTAAACATGCCCTCATACATATAACCTTTGCCTACAAAGGTACCACTCTTAGACAGAATAAATTTGTCTGCCTCAAATACAAGTTTGAAACCATGCTTATTAAGCAGGCTTCCAGAAACTAAGTTCTTTCTCACTTCAGGGACATAATAGACATTGGTGAGGCTAAGGACTTTTCCGGAAGTGAATTCTAGATCCACAGTCCCTTTGCCTTTGACCGCTGCAGTAGAGGAGTTTCCCATGTAAAGAATGGCTCCATCTTCGACAGGTTCATAGGCAGAAAACATAGCTTTGTCCTTGCACACGTGCGTTGTAGCACCCGAGTCTATCCACCAAGCACCATCGTCTTCGAGGAGATTAACCTCGGATATTACCGCTACGAATTTTTCTTTCGAACTCGATGCTTCTTGTTTCTTCTTTTTGAATAAGCGACAGTCCTTCTTGAAGTGACCCGGCTTGTTGCAATAGTAGCACATACCCTTTTTCTTCTTGTTTTGAGAATCATTAAAATTATTTTTCCTCTTATTATTTTTCCCTTGGTGAGCATTATGATGGGGCTGTTTATGCTCCTTCTTTTCCTCCACCACATGGACCTTAGAAGCATTTTTATCTTGCTCCTCATTACCATCTCGAATTCGAGACTCTTGCTCAATTTTGAGATGAGTCTCCAATTCCTCGAGTGATATGTCCTCTTTTTTGTGTTTAAGACTTTTCTTATAGTCTTTCCATGAAGGAGGAAGTTTTTCAATTATTGCAGAAACTATGACATCTTCATCCATATTTAATTTCTTAAGTTTGCAATGGTTAAGAATACGTTGAATCTCATGAAATTGATCAATGATCAACTTACTATCAACCATTTTATAATTAAGAAATTGACCAATTAAAAATTTCTTACTTGTCGCATCCTCCGCAAGATATTTTGCCTCCAATTTGTCCCAAAGTTCCTTTGCAGAGCCCACGTTTTGATAGAGATCGAAAAGAGAGTCGGACATAGCATTGAGAATATGGCCACGGCAAAGATAATCATCCGTCTCCCATTTAGTGCGCGTCCTTGCTTGTGCCACCGTCTCATTTTCTCTTTCCGCGGGTTTGTCATCTTTGAGCACATACACTATCTTCAAAGTGGTGAGTAGGAAATGTAATTTCCTTTGCCAACGAAGAAAATTACCACCATCAAAACGGTCCAATTTCACGAAACTTTCGGTCATTTGACGAAGTGACTTTGCCGAAGAAGTGTCCGCCATTAATAAATATTGTATTTAGATTGTTGAAAAAAATTGCGTCCTTCGAATGGCAGAAATTCTTCTAAAAGTCACCAAGTAAATCTTCAAAGCGTGTACTAGACACTTTCCTAAATACAATATTCGCCCCCACCAGATATTGATATCGGTGTGCAACTGGGTATTCCGCGAGTTTGTATTCAAGATACTATGAAGCAAACACTGTCTGCAAAATGCACTATTGAAGACAGCCTAGAATTATCATTGATATTTTTCAACCAAATCTGTATTCTGTTACTGTAGTTTAACAAATTACAGAATAATGTAACTTTTCAAAACGTAAAAGACAGAGATAAATTAAAAGCAGAATGCTTGTTCTGTAGAGGGAGAAAGAGACTGTAAAATTTCCTTGCTTCTTCTATATATTAATCTGACTTTGTGGGTTCCGATATATAGAGACTGAGAGACACCTATACAGCACCGATTCATGGCACCCAAACAGAATCCACAGCACTGACGAGTCTAAGACTGTCTATGACGTCTAATCCACTCAAAAGGTGCCTTTCCTAATAATTGTTTTTGTACATATATAATATATATATATATATATACTAGACATCAATTCATGAATGAACACCTTTTCATAAAAGTCAAATGGGTTTTGCACCTTTTCATTTGATCTGACTATATACCCGTGCGTATATGTATATATACATATGGGAGAAATTATCCAGTGCTTCTTGCACGCACAAAGAGAAAATGATTTTTCCCCTTTCGATCTCAATCATACGACTACAAACAAGTTTCCAATTTTAACTCCTCTTCTGCCCTTTATTTTAAAAAATCTCCAACACTCTCTACCCAATTTTATTCAATAACTCAATTCAAGCCAAAAAAAAAGTTCTACGCGAGGAGCAAAATTGAACGTGTAAACATATATTTGGTATAGGCATGTTTGCAAACCAAAAAAAAAAAAACCTGTGACTCAAGATCAAGATGTTTAAAATATATGTGCAAACATATAGACAGACACCGCTAGATATGTACAACTAAATGCATACGTGTGTGCATCTGGTTGTGCATACCTATTGAGCAAGAACAATTCTAGAGAGACAGAGAGAGAGAGAAGGGGGGCTAACCTTTGAAGCCAACTGACAAAAGCTTCCCATAGACACATTGATTATGAGAGAAGTCGAGGACGACTTTCCAATTTATGACCAGTATTTTTTTTACGTATAGAATCTTTAAAGATTCTAAGGCTCCCTTTGGTTTGTGCATTCAAAGAAGAAAAGGAAGGAAACATAATTTGTTTTTCTTCGATGCTTGAATAGTATTGAAACTCAAAAAAAAAATTAACAAATAGAGAGAGTAAGAAAGTGATTCACAAGATTTTAGTTTGTTTCTCACCCTTTTTTCATTTCCTTCCTATTCTCATCATTGTTCTCCGTCTCAGCAATGGTTTTTTTTTTTTTAATTTTCTTTTCCTTAGTAAATCCATGAACCAAATAGGGCCTAAAGGGACAACAGGATTTAACCTCAAATATAACTAAAAACGTTTCAAGAATGTTGGTGTACGTAACTAAAAAGAAGGGCTAACTGTCAATGTTTACCAAACGCTACATAATACCGAATCAAATGTGGGCTTGAAAGAAAAGAAAGCATGCTTGAAAAGTAAAAGTCAGAGGAGAATCAACATAGATTCTGAAGAGCTCAAGTTCAACTAAAAATCAGCATATGAGAAGCAATCTACAGAACAATGAAACATTTAATGCAACCAAATTGGTTTAGTAAGGTTAAAAAAAAAGTAAAAAGGAAAAAATTGGCATCATTACATAGCTTGGTGGTTAGAAGGCAGAGAGGCTGCTGCTTTTTTTTTTTTGGTTGTCCCTTGTTGAAGTGTGAAAAATTCTTATGATTTCTTCAATACACGTTGGACTAATGTTGAGATTAAAAATATTATCAATCACATAAAAGACAATTGTTTTGGATACACATCAAATAATATAATTCTAGGCAGAATGTATACATTTTCGGATACACAGAATTGCATATGGGTACATTCACAAGAACAAGCGTAGTAAACGTAACAATCCCAAAGAAAAATAGTTGTAAACAAAAAATGTATAACACCGAGGCAGATAGATATGCTATAAATCAAAGCCAAATAAAGCGAAACGAACCCATCAAAATTACTAGTAAATATCAAAAACAAAAGTTCCAGCATAATAAACCAAACTCAAACTCATAGTTGACACCTCAAATATTTCTTAACTCAATGGAGACATGATTAACGAATTCGAATTAATCTTGTTGTGTTTTCCTCCAACATTGTAATTCAATAAAAGGATTTTCTGTAAATGTTGTATCATTCAATTCTCGACGATGAAATCTTTCACCATGTATATGCAATCTTCAAATATTTGAACATTTGATAGCGTGTGTGGTTCTACATATCGTACAAGCACAAAACTTTTTAAGTTTGATGATGCTTAGTGATGGTGAGTATCTGATTTTGATTCTTGTTTAGTGCCTGGTCGGCTAAAATTTTAGTTATTTTGTAATATCGGCCAGATACCCAGTGTTGTGCATGGAAGAGATTTAGATTTAGGACATGTATAATGAAGTTTATGTGCATTTCCTGGTGTTTCTGTTTATTTCGCAAAGGCATGCAATTCTTAATGTGTGTCTATACATTTTAGGCGTGTTTGCATGTAAATATATTGAACATTATTTGGAAAATAGTGAGCATGTCCATGCCAATGCATATGTAAGAACTGAATGTCACGCTTTGTCTGAATTCTGACCGTAACAAAGATGGGGCAGACTGTGATATATGCTAAATGAAGGTATAATTTTATTTGTTTTTGTCAGTTGAATTGATAATAGTAGAATTATGAAGGCCTTGTACCTTGTGTCTCGCGTTGTTATAGGAGTTCATCTCATACAAACTTTCATTTTACCACTTTAGCTAAATGTTATTGGCTTTTTTACGAAGTATTATGTTGTATGTAAATTTTTATTTATTTATTTATATACTTGATTTTTACAAAGGATGGCTACGAGGCAACTTTCCAACAAAACAAAATCTTCTTGGTGTAAGAACCAATAATTTCTGATCTATCGAAATTGATATTTTTCACAGATTTGTTAAGACTAAAGATTAACACAGTTCTAGCTTCTGGCTATGGTTAGTCATGCTTTATATGTGCCTTTTTTTTTTTTTTTTTTTTTTTTTTGCATATCTGAGACTGAAGTTGCAACACACGTCTTTTAAGGACAACACTTCACTGTTGTTGCTTAGGTCCTGTATGTGCTGTTTTAGAATAATATTGGTCCAAATAATCCACATAAACAACACTTGCTTACGTGGACCAACAAAATTCTAAAACATCACCTACAGGTCACGTAAGGCACCGCACCTGAGTAGCCTGAGACTGAAGTTGCAACACACGTCTTTTAAGTACAGCACCTCATTGCTGTTGCTTAGGTTCTGTACGTGCTGTTTTAGAATACTATTGGTCCAAACAATCCACATAGACAACACTTGCTATGTGGACCCAACACCTACTAGTCATAAGGCACAGCACCTGAGTCGTCTTGGAGCCTCCTTGAAAGTGTCCAATTTGCGACTTTGAACAATGGCCAATATAGAACTTACAGTATTAAAGATCTTGTGCTCCTGTACTGAGCAGTTTTTGAGCTTTATGTTCTATTGTTCTCAGCAATTTTTGTGAAGTTTGATCAACATGGTTATGTGCCTAAATACGGGTCTTCCATTGGCAGTGCTCACTGTTACAGTGCAGTAAATCCTGCCATCTTTGAGGTGATTTGACCCATCTGATTATTTCCCTCCACTTCGATTCAGGTATTATAGTCAATCTTCGTTAAATGTAAGTCATTTTTGTGTATATAATCAAACTTATCAGGGATTTTATGCCATACTTTGCAGGCCTTCCTCCACACCAGGAGATTGGGATGCCTTCTCTTTTACCAACGATGACGGAGGCATGAATATTTGTGAAACTTAGGCTTTTTTTGCTTTGCGGATTTAGAGAAGGAAAAATACTTCCCTTGTGTTTTCCTTTATGCTTAAAAAAACAATGTAAATTTAAATTTTCAAAATATAATTGTAACTTAACAAAAAAGGGATGGTAGTGACTCACTGAATTCAAAATTTTAAATTTATTCCTCACTATATTTTCTTTTCCTTCCTATTTTCCTTATTACCGAACAAGGAAAAATGTTTCCTTTCCTTTCCCTCACTATATCTAATAACCAAACAGCGCCTTAAAGGGCATTATGTATGTTAGATTTACTGTTTTCTGCCTTTATGATAGTTTTTGTGCGAAATGGCTCTGTGAAGTTGAAACTGTAGGGGACAAAGTTTCATTTGCTTAAAGGGTGACAAAGTTTCAGCTGCATGTTTCAGAAACTGTTTGGTACTGCAGTGGAAGAAGAGATTTTCTCTTTAATATATTTTTGACAAAGCAGCAAATTGCTGTTTCTGATTTAAGTTGTTTTTCAGCTTGAGAGTGGATTCGTTTTTTGAAAAGTCTATGAAATAGTTGCCAAACAGACTCAGATCTCTCAATAATTACAAAAAAGTGATTGTTGGTCCCAAATACGCTGATCCAAATGGCTCTCAAACTCATAGAATGAGAGTTGGACATTATTATGCGATTCTTCGGGTATTAAATTAAGTAAAGAAGACCAAAACTATCTTTCAGCATTTCAATTTTCAGCTAAACTCCTAAATGTGAGTTGATTTTCTTTACTTTCCCTCAATCACTGTTATAATATTGCTCGAAGTGGATAAGTTTATTATAGCCATAACCTTTTTTGTGGCTCCTCCCTCTTGGTTTCCACGTTGATGGCTGTATAGCTGCCTTATAGATAAGACCAAAACTATCTTTCAGCATTTGAATTTTCAATTAACTCCATCAATGATCACATTAACTCCAAAATGATGGTTGATTTTCTTTACTTTCCCTCATTCACTGCAGTAATATTGCTCAAAGCGGATAAGTTAGCCATATAGAGGTGTTCCTTCTACAAGCAACGCATATGTCAATCAGTCAATAAGGCATAGCATTTTCCACCATTATATATATTTTGTCAAACCCAGTTTCTAACATTCAAAAGCTAAAGCGAATATATGAAATCTTTTCGTCATAGGCTAGACAGAGTATTATCATGAAAGACTAGTAATCTGTTTATGTTTTCCTATAGGTGATTGCCATAACTGTCGAAGATGAGGATGACATTGCAAAATTCAAAGACTGTAAACCTTCAGCATCTGGTTCTGATACTGCATCTAAGGGCCCTTCTGTGCAGCTCCTCGAGCAGATGATCACACTTTTGCCAGTCCTCTTGCAAGAAAATTGGCCGAAGACCACAATGTAAGGCTGCGAGTGGAATGGAAGTATTTTTATCTTTTTGTATTATCAATATTCATTACTTTATATAAATATATATCATTTTCAAAAACTGATGAACAACTGAGAAGAGGGTAATACCGGGTTCCGGGTCCGAGCAATACAAGTTTGCTTCCTTCTTAAGAGCCACACTGAGCTGTGATCATCGTGTTATCGATGGTAAGTTGCTTTATAAAGACTTTATGATATGAAATTCCTTGTCCACTTGATTTTAGAAGAAAACTACAAATCAAAGCTTTAAAAAAAAAAAAAGAAGAAAAAGAAAACGAGAACTGTTTATTTTAACTTTTAAAAGGAATCATTTATTTTATTTATAAAAAGCTCACTTTTTAAACAATCACTTGCAAGTTGTTGTCCCCAAAAGAGCTATCCCAAATGGGCTTCAAGTATTTGAGATGATAAAAGCCTAATGAACTGATATTTGTTCTCCTGTTTAGGTGCAATAAGTGCAGAATGGCTGAAAGCAATTAAAGGCTATATCGAGAATCCGGAGACAATGTTGCTCTAAGACGATGTTTTCTTCTCCATGATCAATCCTGATGGACTAGAGTGACCAAATCTATTCATTTCATGGCTTTCGTTTTGTGGTGTTTTAATTATATCATTCGTACAAGTGTTCGTGCTAGGAACAAGGGCTAGATGTTTTTTGGGAATAAAAGGGGGGCTTGTGGCTTTTTACCATAAACTAATTTGGCCATGTAGAGTGTAAATACCCCATTGAGTGTAGAGGTTAGATAGAGAAGGAAAGAAGGAAAACGATTTCGGCTGAAACGATTGAAGAGTTTACTAGATAATAGTACTTTCCAACATCCTATTCTTTTTTTTTTTTGGTTGAAATATCCTCTTAGTTAGGGGTGATGGGTCCCACGCTCCTTAGCTTCTACAACAATAATGTTTGCTGATGCCTCTTTCAAAATTTTCTACAAAAATAATATATCATATTTATGTTGGGAAATTTGTCTTCAATATTTTCAAAATCCACCGACGAACAATGCCGCACAACGTATTCCAATAATATGCTTCAAGGCGTGTACGAGACACTTCCCTAAATACAGTATTTGCCCCCACCATAATTATCATTTGGTGTGCAAACGGGTATTCCGCAAATCTGTATTCAAGGTACAACGAAGCCAAACCTATCTGCAATATGCACTATTGAAGATAGCCGAAAACATCCACCAAGAAATAAGAGCCAATTCTAGAATTCTATTTCTGCAGAAAACAGATTCTAAAAATATGTATTTTATCTAAAGAAAGACAACGTAATTTAAACTCCTAATTTTCCATAAGGAAGAAGAAAGAAATTTTCCATACATACAATGAGAATTGATACACTCTATATATATATAATGGTTGGTGTCCCTTCATAGACGTTTGCGTCTATTAGCCTTATGACTATTGATCCAAGGGACACAACCTATAGATTTGAATTGAATTTTGAATTGAATCTGAATGGTTGCGACCCATCAGTTCGGATTCAATCTCAATGGTTGCGACCCATCACTTCTAATTCAAATCTCACTCACTCTTAATCCCTTATTTTGAAAATTCTTCAACATTCCCCCACCATTTTCGAAATAAGTTTTGAAAAACATTGGCTACAAGATTTACATATAAGTAATGGTGTCTTGCGACTTGAACCAATTACCCTGTGAGGACTCGTCAAAGCTAATCAGGAGAGCTTAGTAGACATAGTCTTTGAACTGGCAATCCATATTGACTAACCGGACTTATCCCCACACATAAACCTTTAATCTTAGTGGATATTCATATAAGCCGACACATGAATTAGGCCTTGTGTCTATACCTTGATTTCGTGAGTGCTCTAGATGTCAAGCCCTGAACGCATAGGAAGCGGCACCACTTCCACACTCATATAGGTAGACTTATTAGAAGTGTCCCCGTAACTAAAACACTCCAACACGGTTGTTATAAGTCTATTAAGAGCTTAGTAGCTCACCCTCCTCCTTATTACATTACAGGTACCAAGCACTTATCCTTGGAATGATTTTATATATATATATATATATATATATTATTTAAAGTGCTTGCAATCACGACATATGATGTACTTTACTCGTTGAACCTGAGGACTTGAAATGTCAAGTGTCAGGTTGAGTTTCCATCAAGAGTGACCATGTTTGTTGGGCTTTAGTTCCATCCCTACTGGTGTCTTAGACACCACATTCCTTGCAAGTTCTTTTGTGAAAAGGATCCACCAAATTTTGGCAGCACCTCACATAATTCACAGTTATTAGACCATCCGTGAGTAACTGTCTCACATATAACTGTGTCAAAGTCCAATGTGTCTGGACTTACCGTTATACACTTTACTATAAGCTCTAGAAAGTGTAGACTCACTATCACAATGTATAGATATAGGAGGCATAGGTTTTGGTCCAACTGGAATTTCTAAAACTAAATTCCTTAACTACGCGACCTCTTTTCTACTACAGCTAATGCTACAAATTCAGTTGCCATGGTGGAGTTAGCTATACAAGTATGTCTCTTTTTCCATAAGACAACTCCTCCACCAAAAGTGAAAAAACCATCCACTCCTTGATATATGATCATTCTTCCCGCTTAGTGCCAACGGGCATATAAATTCTATTAGTGCATGTCAATACAAATAATTAGAATCACTAGTATCTCTACTAGGTTTACCAGCTGCATATTAGGCCTATTACATGTCATAATGTTATAACATTACAGCATACATAAAGTATATTCCACCAATTAAACAAGATTAATTTTGATTAAAAGAGTGCTTCACATAAGTCTAAACATATTACTATTGTCGCGGTAATCCTTGTTTACTAATTAGCAAAACAAACATTAGACTTAGATTAACTTGATTTTATTGCCAAAACCTTGACATCCAATGAAGTTACAACTAAAATTATTTTGCAATTTAAACAAAATAGTCTTACGAGACTTGTTTAAATATAACTATACAATTTGTATAATACTACTAATAAAATTAGTAATCAAAATCACTCGCATATGACGTAACATTGTGAGTACTTGCCATAATGACAAAATCTGGTACTTCAAACAATTGTTAAAATTAGTGGCTTCAAAAGCGAATAATAAATAATATATTAATCAAACTTTAGCATTTAGGTATAAGCACAAACTCTCATCATAAGGGGTCAGCGGAATCCATTAAAACCCAAATTTTACCTTGTATCACGTTTGAGTTGAAATATCTCTAAACCACCTTCAACTAAATATATTTTTAGGATTATAAAGTGCTCCTAAAATTTATTCAGACAGACTAAAATGCGTATTTTAGTCCCTAAAGATCGAGCGTTTGGTTCAAAATTACAATTGACAAAACATTCCAAACATGACCTTTAAGTGTATTAAATCTTTAACTGGCACAAGTCAATGTATGTAAATACATGTCTACATATGCTTTCCAAATGTTCAGCTTTGTCCACTCATAAGGATGATAAAAAACAACTTTATGCATAGCTACCAAAGTTCCAGTTGACACACAATCATAAAAAACCGGTTTTTGAAAAATATAGACCATATTTCATTATCAAAGTAATTTTCCAAAAGTGTAAATTATACAAACGTAGTATACCAATGGTGGTTTTCAGAAAACATGGAATCATGTAACAAAGTGCACAAAGAGGTCAAAAATTTTAAATTTAAGCAAACGAAAATTTTAAAACATTTAAAGGTTAAAAAATAAAATTAAATGGGTCAAACTGTAACTCACCCGCAAATGGGGTCTAAACCAAAATTACTAGATTACTTAGTCACTGATGAAGTCATCTCCATTTACACAAGTCATGTCTTTTTGGAAAAGACAACTAATACTTCAAACATATTAATCAGTATACTGTTTATTAAAGAATACCATGAATCAGTGTAGTATTTTGAAGTAATTTTTTATTAACAGCTATCAAGGTATTATGACCCAAAACATTTCACATTTTCCAAAAGTCTATAAACGTTGCACCGTTTAAATAATAATAATAATAATAATAATAATAATAATATTCCTTACATATTTATAATACACAATGAACTGTTTATCCACATACGTGTAAATATTTATATATATGTAAACATACCACAAATATCTATATTTGTACATCACCAAAAGTCTTAGTAACCATTATCTCTAAGAAATGGCAATTAAAAACATTATGCATGTTTTTGTTGACACATATACGAAGGCAAACTTTCCTTTAAACAATAGTTTAACGCTCAACATAAATTCAACGTAAATGTACACCAAACAAAGCCATGTACCAAATCACAGTAAAGAGTTCATTGTCATGCAATCATGAAACTCAAATCTTCACCTTTTATTACGTTTGGGTTGAACCACCTCTAGACCAACTCAAAGAAATGTGCTTTTGGGATTCAAAATTGGTTCATAAAATAATTCTCAACTGGCTAACATGTGCATTTTGGGTAGTGTCAAGAACCTAAAATTATAGTATGAGGTGGTTTCAAACATGACCCAAAGTGTATCAAACCACTAAATGATAAAAGTCAATATATGTGAAAACAAATCAACTTAAAACTATAGATTTGTCTACTAAAGGGATTATAATATATTAAAGATATTATATATATATATATATATGCATGTCTTTAACTGATAAGATTGAGAAATGTAATACAATCCTATTGGACAACAAAACATTGAACAACCAACATGTGGACACCTTTAGTCGGTTATGTATTAAAACAAACAATTGACTTCAAATTTTAAACCAACTGTTGAAGCAAATTATGACATGAAAACATGTGACAAATAGGTGATAATCGTGTGTAATCGCCAGAAAGACGCAAGCAATAGACAATAACAATTACGAATAAACTGCAACAATTTTCCACATGCGTTTCAGATTTTATAAACCCAAATTGAACAATTTGTGCAAAACCATTACTAATTCCAGATTACGAATTAGTTGCGTTCTGAACAGAAATCAAAAACAGGTTCCAATTCTTCATATCTTTAAACTAAAAACGTATTACCATATAAAGTAGATTTTTAACTGGTATTTACTAATCAGATTGGTGAATCTGAATAAAAGAGGATTTCCAGATTTAGAACACCACGAATTCCCGGACGAGAATCAAGTATATGCAATATGTATGCCAATTTCCAGATTTTACATTATATTAATATTGAAACCAAATAATTTCAATGTATATTCACAAAATGAATGGGTGCCTAGTGCCTACAGGCACTGTTTCTACCCAAGCCAAAGGGTTACCTTGTGCATCATTTGAATTTTAAATTGATAAAATTAGGGGTAGGTTTGCAATTGTAATGAAGTATGTCATTTCCAAATTCTTCTCCACTAACTTTTCGAAAAGCCACCAGCACAGTTTGATTTCTATAATCATTTTTCTATGCAAAACTATAATTGTGGTTTGATTAAAAAAAAACATACAAGTGCATATATCTATCCATGGTAAATTCATGGATAGATAATGAATCTACCACTCCAACGGGATTTGTAGAGAGCGATACAAGTATATATATGATGCACATACAACTGCTATTTTATAGCCGGAACCTATTCAATTTTCATCAACTAGATTCGTAATTCCGATTGAACCAAATAGATTTATTTAGAATAGACATGCATAATGAACAAGTTTGTAAATGTCACAATTTGTTAAGTCAGTTTATGTTTTTATAAAACAGTCTCTACCTTTATAAAATAAATTTTGAATTTATGAAAAAGGTACGTGTATGTAAATAAAGATAGCAATATGAAAATCAATAGATTTAAGAAAGCACAAGTAGAAATGACTTATCGGTTAAGGCATTAGTTCGTAGAAGATGAATCCACAGATACTGTATTTAGATTGTTGGGAAATTTGTCTTCAATATTTTTAAAATCCACCGACGAACAATGCCGCACAACGTATTCCAATAATATGCTTCAAGGCGTGTACGAGACACTTCCCTAAATACAGTATTTGCCCCCACCATAATTATCATTTGGTGTGCAAACGGGTATTCCGCAAATCTGTATTCAAGGTACAACGAAGCCAAACCTATCTGCAATATGCACTATTGAAGATAGCCGAAAACATCCACCAAGAAATAAGAGCCAATTCTAGAATTCTATTTCTGCAGAAAACAGATTCTAAAAATATGTATTTTATCTAAAGAAAGACAACGTAATTTAAACTCCTAATTTTCCATAAGGAAGAAGAAAGAAATTTTCCATACATACAATGAGAATTGATACACTCTATATATATATAATGGTTGGTGTCCCTTCATAGACGTTTGCGTCTATTAGCCTTATGACTATTGATCCAAGGGACACAACCTATAGATTTGAATTGAATTTTGAATTGAATCTGAATGGTTGCGACCCATCAGTTCGGATTCAATCTCAATGGTTGCGACCCATCACTTCTAATTCAAATCTCACTCACTCTTAATCCCTTATTTTGAAAATTCTTCAACAATTTATACGTGTACTACGGAAAGGGGATGAAGATCAAGTTGGCCATTTCATTAACAAAGTTTTAATTCTTTCACACATAAACCACAGGAACATAGTGAAATTAGTAGGAGGTTGTCTAGAGTAATATGTTCAATTACTAGTATACGAATATATATCAAATGATCTTCATGACGAGGGGCATGTGTCAACCATACCGTGGAAAAATCGCATAGAAATCGCTGCAGAAGTTGCAAGAGCCCTCGCCTATTTGCATTCATATACTTCTACAACCATCTTCCACGGAGATACAAATCTAGCAACATATTGGCCGATGAAAATCTCACGGCTATTGTGTGTGATTTTGGACTTTCGAGGTTGGTACCCCTAAACAAAACCCACTTAACCACACTTGTCATGCCCCGGAGTACCAAAAATAGGGAAAGTTTTAAATTTCCTTTCTGGGTCCATAGGTACGTAACAAGTTGAAATCACCAATTGTCCAAACTAAACCAATAATAACAAAGGTGGGGCTATATTCCATAAATATCACAGTACTAACGATTACAAACCAGGTCTGAAAATTTAACTAGGCATGAACATAGTCTAAGGCATTACTTGCCAGTTACAAAACATTGTTTAATAGAGCATAACATTAAAAGACATAAGCAAAAACTAATTTCTTCGTCTTCGGCTTCAACTAGTGTAGCAATATCCATCTTCGGCATACCATCTTCCTTGATTGTTTCCTGCTACAAAATCTAGACACAAAGTGTCCAGGGCCATATTGTCGTCAGCATTGAAGCTGAGTGAAATGAACTAACAACACTCACAAGCAATCAATAAGCATAATAAGTTATTTAAGCGCAATGTGGTAGAATATCAATAAATCATTTCATAGCTTTCAACCTTATTCCCTTATTATCACAAGTTATTGAATCGCACGTGAAATCTATACAATAGACAAGGGTTTGACCAAAACACAATGACGATCGACTATGGGTCCAATCACACGACACAACTTTACACACTTTTTTATAACTAATGACTCAATACTTGACTCTACACATTACCGGTATAATACCATAAGATTTGGACCGAGGTAGCCATCAATTCGAAGAATTTCTAGGAGAACCAATGCTTGTATGTGAAATGAAAAAGAGCTCCTATTTGAGCTATTACTATTGTTACACAAGGTAATTTAAGGGCATGCTTGGAATCACTTTCCAAAGGCACTCTTGGATCTCAAACATGCTTCTGGGACACACGAAATACATACATATTACACCTGTAATAGGACGACGATTATAGTGCCTCCCGGGCAATCTCCATCCTTAATAATTTACAATTTATATTTCTACTATAATTGTAAAATTAGTGCACTGTTTCAGTGTTTAAACTAAAAATTTCATTGTAGGTTTGTTTTCTGGAAACAAAGCCAAAAATGGGGGTGTTTTTTTGCTCCACGTGTACAAGTTAGAAATGATCTTGGTTTTTTTTATTTTATTTTACATATCACTATAAAACATAATATGAGATAGATACTTACATGCTTCAAGTTTCTACTCGATTTGCAAGAAACTGGCGTCTGATTTTTTGTAGTGCTACTAGAGCATCTTTCATGCTGATCCTGTCCTGGGCTAATTCTGCAGAGCAACTTAGAGCCAATTCCATGGTGGCTGAGACGCACTCCAATTTTTTTGTGAAATGTCGTTCCTCTGGCCTTACCAAGTTGGTGTCAATAACCTGAAGTATATCATTGGGTAGTGACTCATTTACCCAACCCCTTAGGCTTAGATCTCCAGCAAAGATTTCATCCGTGGGCTTAGTTCTTGTGAACGTTTCCATCAGCAAAATTCCATAACTATACACGTCGCACTTTGTGGTTACTAATCCTTCCGATCCATACTCTATAGCCACAGAAAAATTAACAAGTTAGCAAGGAAAGTAAATTTAGTGGCAAATCAAGTAATTGGATTTCAGTTGAAATTTAAAAGCAAATAGCTGCACCTGGTGCAATGTAGCCAAACGTAGCTAGGGTCTTGGTATGTGCAATACTCTCCTCCTCATCTAAGAATTTCCCAATGCCAAAGTCACTTACATGTGCGACCATATCTTCGTCTAGCAGAACATTGCTTGGTTTCAAATCACAATGTATCACAGGTGTTGAGTAACCAAGGTGGAGATAGTCCAATGCACATGCTACATCTATCAATATATCTAATCTCTGCAACATGTCTAAGAAATGGTTATGGGAATACAACCACTTGTCAAGGCTTCCGTTTGGCATGTACTCAAGTACTAAGACTTTGAAATCAACGTTAGAGCAGCTGTTGATGACTTTGGTGACATTTCGGTGACGGATATTGCGTTGCATCTCACACTCCGTGTTGAAACTCCTAAAGGCACCTTCTTGTTGCATATTGAATACCTTAATTGCCACAATCATCCCATTCATCAGCGTTCCTTTGTAAACTGAACCAAAACTCCCCATACCCAACATGTTGCTGTCGTTGAACCCATCGGTTGCTCGAAGAAGTTCGTGGTATGAAATTCTTTCACGGGTTATTGTGAGTGCCAAATCACTTTGAATTGGGATTTTCTTTCGACTTCTTACGACCAGAAGTGTTAAAATCAACACGACCAATATAAATACAATTGGCAACAAAATATACAGAAGAACAAGTTTTGTCCTTGATCTGGATTGAGTGATAGTTGCACAAGGAGGGAGTTGTAATAGAGGTGCACCACACAATGCCCCATTTGGGAAAAAAGAATTTTTTGTGAAGTTTGCAAAAGGGCCTCCGCTGGGAATTTCTCCATGTAACTTATTGAAACTTATATTGAAATATCTAAGATACAAGAGTGCCTCTAGTGACTTGGGAATCACACCGGAGAGGTTGTTATGGGATAGGTCCAAGAATTCCAAGCTTAACATACCACCAAATGCCTCCGGAATGGGCCCTTCAAATCTATTGTGATCCAAGTAAAGCCATTGTAAATTCTCAAGCAACCCAAAGCTGCTAGGGATATGAAATGTGAATTGGTTCGCTGATAGGTCAATCGAGATTGCAGCCTTCAAATTTCCGACTTCTTGGGGTAGATTTCCACTCAAAGAATTGGAGGAAGATGTGAATTCCAAGAGATCTTTGAGGTTCCATAGGGTTGTAGGTATTTTGGAAGCTAACCTATTGGAGTCTAGATAGAGATGTCTCAGAGAAGAGATGTTCCCCAAACATGATGGGATTGTACCGGAAAGCTCATTCTCAGACAAATCCAAAACACCCAGCTGGTTGGTTAAAGAGCAGAGATCATTTGGAATGAATCCTTGTATTTTGTTGTTACGAAGATACAATACCTGGAGTTTCTGAAGGCTTTTGAATGTTGCTGGAATAAATCCAGTCAGTCCATTGTTCCTGAAATGTAGGGATGCCAAATTACTTAAATTACCAATTTCATCTGGAATACTTCCCATTATTCCAGAAGAAGTTAAGTCAATACTTTGGAGAGAAGTGGAGAAATTCCCAATAGAAACTGGAAGGATGCCGTTTAGAGGATTTTCAGCTACCCATAATGTTCTCAAATGTCTGCAGTTTGCCATAGAAGAGAGAAACCCCAATTCTCCTGTTGAAGTAGTAGTTTCACTAGTGAGATTATTGCTTGCGAGCATTAGGATGGTAAGTCTTTCCAGATTGCCAAGTGAGTTAGGTATTTTACCACTGAATGCATTAACCCCAAGGATTAAATCAGTGAGTTTAGATGCATTTGAGAGAGAGGTGGGGATGATTCCACTGAGGCTATTATTTACAAGATTAATTATTCGAAGATTGGGCAGTCCATAGCCTATAGTTGATGGAAGATTTCCTGAAAGCTGATTACCCCCAAGAGCAAGAAGCTGTAGTGTTGAGATGTTGAATATTGTTGCTGGAATGGGACCCCTTAACTCATTCAGTTGCAATACTAACACTTCGATATTGGCAAGGTTACCAACTTCTAGTGGTATCACTCCTGTATTTCGAATTTTCGAGATGTACGTTAAAACATACGAACACTGCAGGGTTTTTTTTTTTTTTTTTTTTTTTTTTTTTTTTTTTTTTTTTTTTTTTTTGGGGGGGGGGGGGGGGGGAAGTCTTTTTATGCATTTTTTTTGGTAAAATTTTATGCGTATCATATTTTTTTTCGATAATAAGGGTTTATCGATTGTTGCCGTTCGTAAAACTTCACTGATAGTAAATAGTTTAGGTTAAATTTATTAAATTACGTACATGTATTGAAGTTTTCAAAAAGGATACCGTAATACCACTATTGCTAAAACAAACAAACTAACAATGTCCAATTTGCCACGGACAATGCTATGTGCACAGAAAAACTGCACAGAAAAATCCTGACCACAGGATCAATGGGACCCACTGCCAAAATCAGTGGGACCCATTACATCCTGTGACCAGGATCTTTCTGTGCAGATTTTTTGTGCAATTTTTCTGTCAACATATCATTTCTCATTTGCCACATAACCAGTTTGCTTTGGCAATAGCCACTATTGCCAAAACAATAGTGGCCGCCTTCAAAATTTTTGAAATGATTGTTTAAGAATACATGTAAGGGTAATTCTATCCACACCACCTCCTTTGCTATTTACACCCACCATTTAATAAATTTCTTCATTTACAATTATATCCTTAGGCAAAGTGACATATAAAGACAACTTGATACAAATTTTTTTTTTTTTATAAATTTACTCTCTACACTCACCGAACTCAACGAACCCCGACTTACATACAAATTGAAACATAATATCAAAATCATGCATAGATTACTGGAGGGAAGAAGAATAAAGAACAAGAGCTTAATAAAAGCTTTTTTTTTTTTTTTTGGTGAACCCAAAACCATCAAAATCAGAACCAATCTCACTCTAAATTTGTTTGAATACTGCCAAATTATAATCATGTATAAATGAATAATATATAATTATGGGTCTTTATTGGTTGGACTCCTTCCAGACCACAAAGAATGGTTGAAAAAAGTGATCAACACTCCCAAATTCAACCACGATCTCCACTAACGGCTGCATTGGTGTTTTATATCTATACGTATATATGTTATATATATATATAATGTGTGTGTGTGTATATACATAAGAGAATGGATTTAATGCGTTAAAAATAGTAATTTATATTTGTGGTAGGAGGATTGTTAAAAGAAAGTGCGGAAGAGAGAAGTAATATTAATAAAAGATGGTGAGTGTAGAGAGAAAATATTTTATTTTTGGGATGAGATGGTGGGTGTAGAGAAGTGGGAGTTAAGGTTGTTTTGGGGATGAAAAGTGTGTGTAAAGAGTAATTTATTTTAATTTAAACTAGAGTGGTGGGTGTAGAGAAGTGGGAGTTAAGGTTGTTTTGGGTATGAAAGGTGTGTGTAAAAAGTAATTTATTTTAATTTAAACTAGAGTGGTGGGTGTAGAGAGTAAAATAAGAGGGTGCAGATAGAATTAATGTCAAAAGTTTCTTAGAATTTTGTAGGGGCCAAGAGTTTAAGTTTTCAAAATTACATATGGGTAAAGTATTAGCTTAACTACGTCCTAGTTAAACCCCCAAACAAGAGTAATTAAAATTCACTCAGTAATTTTTTTGCAATGTTCTATAAATCGTGTAAACATCAAGCCATCACATAGCAACTACTATGATTTAAATGCCCAAAGGTAAATGAAAGAGAGTAAAACATCACCTCTAATGTTATTGTTGCTGAGTGCAAGCAATTTCAGCAAAGTGATGTTGAAGATAGAAGGTGGTATTTCACCTATAAGAAACGTACCATCAATGTCAAGTCTTTTAAAGCTCACATTCCTGACGAATTCATCTATTCACAAGGACAAATGGACATATATAGCTATACACACACACACAAAAAAAAAAAAAAAACACTCTATTCATAGTGGGCATTCAGTAGATTGTCCATTTTGATAGAGAAATGGGATAGGCTAACTTGTGAACCCAAAAAAAAAAAAAAACAAACAAGCAAACAAACAAAAACAAAAAAATAAGTAGCAGTTGAAGCTTTGACCTCTTTTTTGGGTTAATTAAATATGAGTATTTGTCCATGAAATTGGTGTTAATCAAGTGTTTTTTCAATATTAAAAGCATATTTATCTAAAGTCTATTGTAGTGACTTGCACCTAACCCTATAATGAGTTCCTCCAAATGATGTGTCACTTGCACCTGTTACGTTCCATGATATGAACCTTCTCCTAAAATCCATGGAAGTCACTTCAAGAGTAAGCCTTTGGGCACAAACAAATCTCATAAACAAAATCCACAAATATCACAATGTGTCTATCCCTCTTCTCTGTGGGTCCCACGCTGTTAGTGGAGCCCACAGTGCCGTGGACCCACCTAGAGAGAGATAGACTTGATAACCCATGTTTTTTTTATGCACTTATTTATTATATTCGCATTTGTGGGACCCACGTGTGATAAAATATCAGTCCCTGAGATTAAGCTAATTTCACATTCAATTATTTAATTGAAATTATTGGTGTTAATTAATACTTAATTGGAGATGAGTCACGGACTCACAGGTTAACTTTGGGTTTCCGGTAAGGGTCGCAGAATTTGCAAGTGTTGTCCGGTTGTGCGTGTGTGGAAAACAAAAAGGACAAGGAATGAAAGATAAGCTTCCTTTTGGAAGCTTATTACTACATATGTGGTAGCAGAGAGACAGAAAGAGAAGGGAAATAAAAGAACAAGAAGAGGGACTGCTCGTGTATTCGTGTATTTAAGGAAGCGAGTCTGGCTAAGGGTTATGAGGAAATCTTATTTTATTTATATGAGTTTAGGGCATGACAAAATGGTATCAGAGCATGTCCACAGTCGGAAGTGTGGGACTGAGGGTGCAATGGGATGATCAAAGTTGTTGATTTATACAGGTATGAAACTTAGTTCTACATCGTCTGGGGGAGTTAGAGAAGATAGTACTTTATTTTTTAGGAAAAAAAAATATTATTTTCAAATATTGGAGTTGTTAGCAAACTATTTACATTTGAGTTTCGAGGATGAAGTTTCTATAGGTGGAATACTGTGATACCCGTATATACCTTTTTTATTTCTTGCAGTTTATTAAATTTTACAGGGTTGGAATAGAAATTATTAGATTATTTGAGGGTTTAATTATAAATAGTAAAAATATTTGGTGAGTCATTGGACATGTGTGGCGTGTCATGTGATGTGTGTTAGTGGTGTGGCATGTGTGTGTTGTGTCATTGGTTGGAAGACTAGCTGTGTGTGTGCAATATATGTCTACATATATATAAGAATCAAGGGCTAAAAAAAATTGTATAGAAAAAAATATATATAACAATTCGTGTGGTTTGTGTATAGTGGCAGTGGTGAAGCCCAATTAATGCCACGTTTGGCTTTGGGTTTAATAAGAAAGAAGGTGTGCTTGATTAGGAAAGACCAAGCTAGGCTGTGTTTGGGGAAATTGCTAATTCTGTTTTTAGGTACGGGGTTGTGCACAATATACTCTAAATATCCGAAGTATTTTCTTTGCTATCCCTATTTATACTCTCTTTGAGTTATGTTGTCCTTTTATTGGAATCTATGTATTTTTTTTTTTTGGTCGAATGTTAAGATACCGTTTTGGCTAAATGTCCTGGAAATGATGGGTATATAGCACAAATTATCTATGCAGATGCTATAGTCCAATAGTTGCATAATGTTGAATTCACATGGATAACACATTTGATAAGATCAAAACCTTAAGTTGTTTTGAAAAAAAAAAACTATGATATGTTGAGATGGCTGGAACTAAGATAGTCCTGCAGTCAGCGCACTAATATACTATTCAATCTGGGCTGGGCTGGGCTGGGCTGGTAGATAGTATACACCTTCCGAGAAGGGCTGGAGTATCGTGGTCATGTAATGGCTGGGATTAAGATAATACTGCGGTTAGTGCACTGATATACTAGTTCATTTCGAGTGGGGTTGGTGTCTAGTATACACCTTTCGAGCGGGGTTGGGGTGCTATGACTATGTGATTGTACACATTTCGAGCTGGGCTGATGTGTGTACAATATGTTGATAACTAGTTAATAAATTAATAACCAGTGAAAATGAAAAAGGAAAAAAAAATGAATTATGACATATGCATGCATAGGAGTACTGTGTAACTTCAGTATAAGGTAATATGTATGAGATGTGATTTCTGTCGCCAATAGCAATGATGACAAATATGACACTTTTGAGTAATTTCTTCACTGAGCATGTGGTTCACCCTTAGTTTACATTTGTCAAGTGAAAGACAATGAGAGTTGAGTCGGGTAGCATTTGTATTTTTAAGGGTTAGAAAAAAAATTGAGTTATGGCACTTTTGTCTGTTATGACTAAAATTATTGGAGTTTCGTATTTTGCTTGAGTAAACCAGCATGACTTATTTGACGCATGATGCAGATTTGTGAAGGTGTGTGTTGAATTTCAAGGATGAAATTCCTGTTGAGGGTAGAGTGTGATAACCCGTGTTTTTTTTATGCACTTATTTATTATATTCGCATTTATGGGACCCTCGTGTAACAAAATACCCGTCCCTAAGATTAAGCTAATTGCACATTCAATTATTTAATTGAAACTATTGGTGTTAATTAATACTTAATTGGAGGTGAGTTTTGACTCAAGGGTTGACTTTGGGTGTATGGTTGGGTTCGCGGAATTAGCAAGTGATGTCGATTCCGGTAAGGGAACCCGTGGTTGATGTTTCATTTGAGATGAGACAAATATGTGGAAATACCCTTATGTGCTTAAATATTTAATAAGGCATATGTGGATTATTATTTAATTATTGTAATTATATATTGTTAGATGTGACCATTTTTGTGATCAATTTGAGTACCCTAGTGAGTAAGAATTGGACACGCTACCTAGTTGGTAAGCTAATTAGAAATCTCATGGAATTATTTAGGACCACATTTGGGGTCCAAGTGTGGCACAGACAAACACACATTTAAAATTAGGCAGTTAATATAGTAAGTGGTGGTGAGACTTGTATGTGTGCCACATAATTGGGAGGTGACCTGTGGCAAGTTTCGGTGTTGCCACAACACCCATGTGCATCCATCATGTGTATGTGTGTGATATGTATGTTGATTGTGCGGGTGTGGAAAACAAAAAGGACAAGGAATAAAAGATAAGCTTCCAAAATATCATTACATATATACATATATATATATAAATTTGTTATATATGTACAATTGGGGGACAAAAGGAAGCGAGGGGGAGGAGGAATTGGTAGCAGAGAGACAAAAAGAGAAAGGAAGTAAAAGAACAAGAAGAGGGACTGCTCGTGTATTCGTGTATTTAAGGAAGCTAGTCTAGCTAAGGGTCATGAGGAAATCTTATTTTATTTGTATGAGTTTGGGGCGTGACATAGACACATTATGGTGTTTGTGGATTGTGTTTGTGAGATTTGTTTGTGCCCAAAGTTCTACTCTTCTTGCAAGTAAACAAATGAAATGAAAATGGGATGCCGATTATAACAAGAAGAAAAAAATGTGGTTAGGTGGAGGTGATGTTGAGCTAGGATTAGGTTTTTCTTGGAGAAGACAAAGACAAGGAAGAAGATGAGGAAAAAAGATGTTTCATTTTATGCATTACTTAAATAAACATTAAAAGTTGATATATAATTAATTTTGTGACTTTAAGTAGATATCCTTTCAAGTTTAAAAAGTAATAGACTGATATTTCATTAGTGCACATAAAAGTGACTGAATTTTTTTGTTTTTCTTGATTGATACATGTTGAATGTGGTCCAGTTTTGACACCTGTTGAATGTGCTCGGGTAGGAGCACGGCGTTAAGTATGTTGGGAGCGCGAAGCAAGGGGGAAAAAAGTTCAAATAAATCTTTGAAGTCTTGCTTGCTTAGGTGTCACACGTGCGAGGCGTCGCTCAAGTGAGCCTATGGGATCCAGCACAATCTGGTTTCCTATTTCGTTTAGGAAAGGTTTCCTTTGACCCCTAGTCTTCGTGGTAACCCTTTGGCGTATGAGAGGATGAAAATAATTGAGAGCCTAAATATAACTTGTTTCCTTTGACCACGTCACTTAGGGGTTCACAAAACTGAAATTCTGCATATAAAAGTAGAATGCATGTGAAGGTTGTACTTTGGAAACATACGTGCTTCGGCGACTTATACCTTATGCATCCGTTCCATTTGTAAATGAAAGAATCGTAATAGGTCTTGATAGTCGAAATGTTTATAATAGTCAATTATCTTCGTGTATTTAAATCAGATTGGTCAGTTTCGAATGTGGTTGTAAGTTCAGTCTAGTCATTCGGATGCCATTACGACCATTGGGGCAATGATAGCAAGTGTTGTACCTCGTCGATACCGTTATTGTGAATTGTGTAGATGGTTAATCAGCCGTACGACAATGATGTCAATTTTTGGCCATAAGGAAATGATGATAAATTAACCACGACTGATGCAAATATGTCACACCCCCAACCCGCCTCGGGCTAATTGGGACACGTGTAACAAACCCACACATCAAAACACTATTAATTCACTAAGAAAAACATGGAATAGACCTCATTAAACAGCTCCGTTGACACAAAATAGCCCCAAGGGAAAAATGGTCATTAATAAAGTATAGCAAATTTTATACCAAAAGATAGGTCTTTGAGTCCCGGTTGCAACGCAAAAAACGGCGCGCAAATCCGAATTTTCTAGAGAGAGTTATGCTTGTTTCCGTAAAAGCCCTTGGCCTGAACCCAGACTAGCGAGTCGATCCGCCCCAAATTCAGATCCATTCGGTTTTAGCAGATTGTTATTTTCTGTAGCTCCAGATGCCCCGGATCGATCCGCACATGACCCGGATCAATCCGGATTCTCCAAATTGGTTTTTCTGCTGCTAAAAACATCAGATTTTAAGTTCAAAACACTCCCAAGTTCTACAATTTGTTCCAAACATCATGAAAACTTTTGAGAACACTTCCCAAACACCCATAAACATATCCACAACATATGTAAGTCTTTCTAAATCATTCAAAACATCATCCATGTACATCCTAATGAGGAACTAACCATAGAAACCTCAAACTTACAAAACTAGTAAGGAAAATGAAATGTTCTTGCCAAATTAAGCTCAAAACAACATAGCTATGAAAAATTATCAGAAATGTTTCCAAAACCATTTCAAAAGTGCTTCCAAGTGTTTCCACATACCCATCAAACAACATAGGAGTTTTCAAAACATTTCAAACCATTAGAGAAATTGTTTTAAACATTCAAACTCATTAACCCTTTACTAGAACACCAATTTACATCACATTACTCCCAATACATACACGTCCATTCAACATAAGGAAAACAAGGTAAGCTTTACAACCCGAGTTACTAGTTCCTACCACATTCACTCCTAATATACATAGCTTGCAACTTGCAAGCACAATCCATGGTTTGGTGCATCAACATCCAATAACACCCAACCTAGCATTTACAAGTTCTCCCAAAACTCCAAGATACATTCACATTGCCAACAAAAGATACATTCTAAGCATAAACTAGCTAGGCATATGAACATATTCACATGAACAAAACTCCCACGCCCAACCCGTCGTACAGATCATTTCCTCTCGTTCTCCCGTTCGGTACCTGCGATGGTTATTCAATAACCATAACAGAAAACACATTTTTCGTTTAAGCTTTCGCTTAGTGAGAGAACTAATCATGCCATTGGAATACAAGGTATGTAAATGCAACAATCATTATAAACGACAACAAATTGATCTCCGAAAAGTCAAGTCATTGTAGCCACCACCCCCGGGTCCTTGTCACCCTGGATCTTTCTCACTTTTGGGCGCATATAGCACATCACACACTCTCTTATGACCCCGAAGGCGTCATCAGCATTTCATTGTGGTCGTCACCACGTCCTACTCATTGAGGACTTCCCATCCCTTACATATGGGACCTATAAATGGTGACCACTACTTGACTTTCCTTTGATTCACATAGGTATTTAAACAACTTAACATATAAGCATAACAAATTCACATACTTGACATGCTTTTTACCCAAATTCATCAAAATACATATACATAAGCAAGAATTTAGAAACTACTAACAACAATTACCATATGAACATAACTAAACATCCAATTTTGGGAGTAGAACACTCACCTCTTTCGATTTATACGCAATTAAGCTTAGAAATCCCAACCTCTAGTAAATTTCCAACCCAAATTCCACCGGTGTAACTCCTACATAAGTTTGGTACCAAAAACATCGTCTATCAAGAACGGTTGCCGTAAAAACATTGCCAAAAATGAAAATAAAGAACGTGCATGCGATCCTCTTACCTCCACGAGTCCAAAAGTGGTCTCGGATCGTAAATCCGACATCGGACGGTGAAGGAACGACAAAAAACGTCGTCGAGAAATCTGTCGCCGACTTGGAGCTCTTGTTCTCTATAATTTTATGGAGAATTCCAGCTTGTTTTTGTCCTATAAGACACATATGCATACATGCATATGTGTTGGCACCATTTTTCATTATTTACATTTACCTCCCCCAACTTTCTTTAAGCTTTATTATGAAACCCCCATATTAATTACGTTAGCTACCCATCTTTTCTAAAAGGATTTAATCTAAGTCCCGCTGGGTCCCAAACGTGGTCCCACATATTTCATGAGGTTGTTATTAAACCTACCAATTATCAATTTTATTCAAATACGCCCTCACACAGGTACCCAAATTGGTCCCTTTAAGCTATCATAAGACATAATATAATCTTTAAACATTAAACAAGTATTTATTTAAGCATATAATGGCATCTAAATGCAAAATATTTTAATTAGACCCTCGTTGGGCCCCACATTTATACCAGTTCTTCCTTTTACAAAACTTCCATATGTGTCTGCATTTGAACACCTTTTTACCTGTGGGTTCATAACCCCACCTTAAACCATCTTATGCATTAATTATCTTAAATTAATATATACTAATATCACATTAATATTCTTTTCTGGGTACGGATATTACAAAATAAGAAGGGGTTACTGGGTCGTAAGGCGATGATGTCATTTTCGGCCGTATGGCAACGATGGTAAAGTTAACCAGCCGATCGTAAGGTGACAATATTTAAAGCCAACGGCATTTACGCCGGTGTGAGTTCGAAAGTGTTTGAGTTGAAAGATTGGATCGGAAGTCCAAAGTGTTGTCAAGATCAGTAAAGTGAGTTCAAGTTATGTCTTCGGTTAGGTGAGAATACGTTCTGCAATATTTGAGTAATTCGAATGTGTGTTCTTGATAAATAAAGACATGATTTATATGTTGTTAATCGAAAGGTGAGTTTTGGTATTTTATAATGTAACGCAACATTACTTTCTTAAAAGATTTCACAGCTACTTTATAAGCCTGAATAAGTGGGGTTGAGATAATCACTTGGCTTTCAGTAGTTGACGACGTTTTATGCCACTGAACAATCAAACATTCAGATTTTATAGAGACGGATTATTCAGAGGAAGAGTATGCAGAAGAAGGCTATGGCTTCGCTAGTTGAGACGGTTGAAGGCAAACACGAAGACCTAATCTTTTGATTATTTCTTTTGTTTAAATTTTGTAAATTGGGACTTGTGGTGTCCAGACTTATTTTATAAGGCAATGTTGCTATGATTACTTTAAATTTCTAAGTTTCTTTTGGGAATGTTGTAATAACTATACTTATGACCGTGAATGTTGTTATCATTAGCTCCACCTGTTATTATTTAAGTTTATTATTGATGTTGTAGAATGCTTGTGGACAATCAAGTGATCCCAACTTGTCACATGTCTACGGGATCAAAAAGGAAAATTTTAAAATTTTCCTATTTTTGCTATTCTGGGGAGTGACAGAACCAACGAACGACAACTCCAAAATTTCCTATTTTTGCTATTCTGGGGAGTGACAGAACCAACGAACGACAACTCCAAACATGTCACTGCCCAGTCCCCCAAAAGCGAAACTAAGGCCAGGGAACACCACCGATGCTAAAACAATTCATTCACAACATTATAGCAGCAAAAAAAAATATGAATCGAAACTCTTTAAAGTAAAGTTCATTTGGAAAACATTGGACTACAGGTCCGTAAAATCCGTATAAATTTGAACAAAATGAAGTTTTCCGCTTTAAACACTTAAAAGAAATAATCCATTTTAAAACTCAGCAATCCGGTCGACTGTGTCGGGGTCCCGGTCGATTGCTTTGGAAATACAGATAACAGGAAAATCTCAGCAGTCCAATCCAGTCGACTGGTACTCTGTCCGGTCGACTGTGGGGTCAAAATCTCAGTCGACTGGACCACGCCCGGTTGACTACCAGTCGACTAGACTCAATCCTCTAGAAACTCTTCTTTTGAAACACAATCCAGTCGACTGAATAGAGTTTCAGAGAAGAGATATTTTCATTATTCACACTAAGAGAATTTATAGGTTACAAGATTAAGCAATTAAGGAAAACAAATCCTACAAAGGAAATAACCTAAATTAAGGAGACTAAATTAAGGAGACTAATTACTACGGTCAACATGACCAATAATAGACAAAAGCAAAATCCCAACAAATCATCCTTAATTCCATCCTTAATTCCAACACTCCCCCTCAAGCTGGGGCGAAGATATTGACGAGCCCAAGCTTGCGAAGAGACGACTGAAGAAGACTTGGTCCAACAGACTTAGTGAACATATCAGCAGTTTGCTCACGAGAGGATACAAACTGTGGAATAATAACTCCTAACCGAACTTTCTCACGAATAAAGTGAATATCAACCTCAATGTGTTTTGTTCTCTCATGAAGAACAGAGTTAGACGAAAGCATAATTGCAGACTTATTATCACAGAACAAGGATGATGATTCTTTTACTGGAAACCCTAGTTCTTCAAGAATGGAGCGAAGCCAAAGCAGTTCACAAGTACCCTGAGCCATGGCACGATACTCAGCTTTAGCGGAAGACCGTGAGACAACAGCTTGTTTCTTGCTTTTCCATGATATAAGATGATCATCACGAAAAACGCAAAAGCCAGAAGTGGAAAGTCTATCACTCTTCGAGCCCGCATAATCAGCATCAGTAAAATAAGAGAGACCTGACTGAACTCCTGTTTTAAAAAACAAACCAAGGCCCGGACAAGTCTTAAGATAACGAAGAATATGATACACAGCATCCAAGTGAGAGGAACGCGGTGAATGCATAAACTGGCTCACAACACTCACTGCGAAGGTAAGATCTGGTCGGGTATTCGTCAAATATATGAGATGTCCTACAAGACGCTGATAAACAGAAGGATCTGGTAGTAATTCTCCCAACTCCGCAGTCAATTTCAAGTTTGGATCCATAGGAGTGGATGCCGGTCGGCATCCAAGCATACCTGTATCTTGTAAGAGATCAAGGGCATACTTTCGCTGAGATAGAGAGATACCTTGCCGAGAACGAGCAACCTCAATACCCAGAAAATATCGTAAAGGACCCAAATCCTTAATATCAAAAGACAATCCAAGATCACGTTTGACGAGAAGAATACCCGATGCATCATCACCCGTTATAATAATGTCGTCAACATAAACAGAGATAATAATACATTGCCCACTGGAATTACGACGAATAAAGCAAGTATGATCAGAGTGGCACCGAATAAAACCCATAGTGAGTACCACCTCACTGAAACGACTAAACCATGCACGAGGCGACTGCTTTAACCCATATAGAGATTTGCGGAGACGACAAACTTTCCCATAATACTCCCCCTGAGCGCGAAAACCAGGCGGTGGATCCATATAGATAATTTCAGAGAGATCCCCATTGAGGAAGGCATTCTTAACATCCAGCTGATGAAGAGGCCAAGAAAAGGAAGCAGCAAGAGAAACCACAAGACGAACCGTGGTCAATTTAGCCACAGGAGCAAATGTGGCGCCAAAATCCTTCCCCGGAACCTGAGTGAAGCCCTTGGCAACCAGCCGGGCTTTATAGCGATCAATAGTGCCATCAGCAAGATATTTAACCGAAAAAACCCATTTACAGCCAACAGTGCGCTCACCAGGAGGAAGAGACACAAGATCCCACGTCTGATTACCCTGCAAAGCACTCATTTCCACTTTCATAGCATCCACCCAGTGAGGATTCTGAAGAGCCTCATGAACAGATCGAGGAATGGAGATGGAATCAACAGAACTAACAAAAGAACTAAACACGGGTGACAATCCCTGATAAGATAAATACTGGGAAATAGGATGGTTAGTACTGTGAGAAAGAAGAAATCGGGCAGGGGGACGACGATCACGAGTGGGATAACGAGGGAGGGGAGGGGGTGCAATAACAGGAGAAATATCCGAAACTAAAGGTGAGGAGGAGATACCTGAGTCCGGAGAAGATGCTGGCAGGGGAGCAGGAGCATGCTGTCGCCGAGAGTAAACCTGCAATGGAACACCAGACACAACAGGAGGAAAAGAATCAAAGATGGGAACCGGACGAGGTTGGATGGAAATGTCCTCCCCAATAGAATCCACAGAAGCCTGAGTGGAAGATCCTGAATAAAACGAAACAGTCTCAAGAAAAGTCACATCCAGCGTGTGATAGAAATGACGAGTAAGAGGATCATAGCACCTATACCCTTTAGACATAGCGGAGTACCCTAGAAAGACACAGCGAACAGCCTTATCATCAAGCTTGGTACGGGTAGGACTCTTATTTTGAACGAAGCAAGTACAACCAAAAACCCGAGGGACAATAGAAAAAAGAGTACTACCCGGCTTAAGCACATGAAGAGGTGCGTGTCCAAGAAGGATTCGACTCGGAGTACGATTAATCAGGTATGTGGCAGTGAGAACAGCCATGTCCCAGAAATATTTAGGGACACCCATCCCACATAACAGACAACGAACAACAGACATGATCTGACGATTTTTTTGCTCCGCGACACCATTCTGTTCAGGGGTATAAGGACATGTAAGTTGTTGAAGTATCCCATCCTTATTAAGGGCAGCCCTAAACTCATCAGTAAGATACTCCCTACCATTGTCAGACCGAATATTACGCACAACAGTATTAAATTGAGTTTTAATCATTTGTAAAAAGTTCCGAAAGTGAGAAAACACTTCAGATTTTTTCTTTAAAAGATAAACCCACGTACAACGGGTGTAGTCATCGATAAAAGTGACGTAATATTTGTGGTGAGACAAAGATGTGGTAGGAGAAGGGCCCCAGATATCCGAATGAATAAGATCAAAAGCACTAGGGGCACGATGCATGCGAGGTATGTAAGATGTGCGTGTATGCTTTGACAATTCACAAACCACACAATTAAAATTATGATCTTTGCAAGCTTTATTTAATGGTGGAAATAACCAACACAAGTACTGAAAATTTACATGTCCTAAACGGGCATGCCACAAATCCAAAGTTTTAAGAGAAAAAACATAAGAATGAGAGTCTGGTAACACAGGATTATTGGAAAAAGGGGAAATAGTAGGAGAAACAGTAGCTTGCAGGCTGGAACAGGACACTGTGGTTGATGGAGGATCACCAAAGTAGTAGAGACCATCACGCTCATACCCCCTGCCAAAAATCTTCTTCGAAGTCAGGTCCTGCAAGTAGCAACAACTGGGTAAGAACACAACTGCACAATTCAGATCCTTAGCTAACCGATTTACTGACAGGAGATTATAAGCAAAATTAGGAATATAGTAAACAAATGAAAGAGTGATGTCCGGAGATAACACAGTATCACCCTGACTGCGAACAGACACAGATGATCCATCAGCTATACGAACTGATTGGTCAATAGGTGTAAATGGGGAAATAAAGGAAGAAGGCTCACCAGTCATATGATTACTAGCGCCGGAGTCTAGAATCCAAGTGGGATGGGTAGACTTACTATGAAGAGCAGTAGGAGTACCTGTGGCAATAGCAGCTGTGGAACTGGAGGCTGAGGCAGGTGAAGAATTGATACCCAGATGTGACTGTAACTGGCTGATTTGAGACTGTAACTCACTGTAGTCTGGTGATGGCGGGGTCATTTCAACAACAGCTCCGATACGAGGAACACCTCTCCCACGACCAAGAGCACGAGCCTTATTAAATTGCTGCTTCAACTCAGGATGAAGATCAAAACACCTATCAATATTGTGATCGGGCACTCAACAGTGCTGACAATATGGACGAGAACCAGAAGGACGAGCACCCAAGGAAGGACCCACAGGAGGACGAGTGCCTGTAGCACCAAAAGAAAGACGTGGGCCCGAGCGAGTAGCCAAGGCCATCTGATCAGAGGCTGTAGAGGAGGGAACAGTCTGTGGTGATAAAATACGACGACGACGCTCATCACCTTCAACAGTAGCAAAGGCCTCAAATAAAGAGGGTATTGGGACAGTATTAAGGATCTGAGTCCGCAGGGCCTCGAATTCTGGTTTTAGACCCATCAAAAATTGATAAGTGTGTCGACGGTCAAGACGCTTAATTTCAACATCACCATCATTCGGAAAGTCACTAATAGGCTCATACTGAGCTAATTCCTCCCACCGAGTCTGAAGATAGCTAAAATATTTGGAGACTGAATAACCCAAAGTAACCTGAGAGGCATGAGCAATATCCTGATAGAGCTCAAAAATACGGGAATCAGAGTGAGCATGAGCATACATTTTCTTTAAAGCAGTCCAAAGTCCATGAACCGTCGTATGATACATAAACATGTGATAGATCTTTTCCTCCATAGAGTTGAACATCCAGCCCAGAATAACACAATTATCAGTAAACCATTCTTCATACTTAGCATCAGTTTCAGCCGGTTGAGTTTCTTTTCCAATTAACCAACTAATCTTCCGTTTGCCACCAAGATACAGACGGAGGGAATTGGACCAAGCATGAAAATTCTTTCCATTCAAAACAACATTAGTTACCCGTTGAGTAGGGATAACATGAGCAAGATCAAGACGAATAGGAGTCGGAACTCCAGTAGCGACAGTTTTCCCAGATTCATTCATGGTGGCTGAAAAAGGATACAGAACCGTGACAAGAGGAATTACCGGCTGATTGACAGACTTAGACGAGGGTAACCGGACGGTTGGTTACCCGACGGGACGATTACAGAACTCGAAGATTGCTTAATACATCAGGGGCCCACGGGGGCTGACAGGCAGCCTGACAGGCTGCAACAGAAGAAGGCTGGGCTGCAGCTAGGGTGGCGCAAACCTAGATGGCTGCGGCTGGGATGGTGCAGGCCCTGTGGGCTGCGGCTAGTGCTGGCGCAGGCCTTGTAGGCTGCGGCTGGTTGTGGCGCAGGCCCAAGGAGTTGCGGCTGAGGCAAGCGCAAGCCTAAGGGGCAAGCGCAAGCCTAAGGGGCTGCGACAAAGGCTGGGGGAAGCCCTAGGGGCTGCAGTTGTGGATGGTGGTGGTGGGTGACTAGGGCAGGCGCAGGGAGGGAGATGGTGGAAGGCTCTGATACCAAATAGAGTTTCAGAGAAGAGATATTTTCATTATTCACACTAAGAGAATTTATAGGTTACAAGATTAAGCAATTAAGGAAAACAAATCCTACAAAGGAAATAACCTAAATTAAGGAGACTAAATTAAGGAGACTAATTACTACGGTCAACATGACCCAATAATAGACAAAAGCAAAATCCCAACAAATCATCCTTAATTCCATCCTTAATTCCAACAGACTGGAATAGCCATGCAGTCGACTGCCCCTTTGAAACCTGGAAAAATATTTTGGCTAAACAATGAAACCAGTCGACTGTGCCCCCACTCCAGTCGACTGTTTTTCCCAATTTCAGCACATTCAACAGAATTTCCATGTTTAAGGTTACCCAAGCTCATTCCAAAGTAGTCTTAACTGAATTATAACATCTCCAAAACATAATTACAAGAGATTTACTGCTTATTACAAAACTACAAATCCAATTCTATTACAAGCTCCTTAAACAAAACAAATGAAATAACCATTTCCGTTACAAAAAAATGCAAGATAGACATGAAGAGCCGCCTTCTAAGTGAACTCCCAACATTCCGTGATCACTTCCCCGATTCCTCATCGGCATTACTGCAATGGTTATTTAAATAACCATGCATATTTCAATTCGTTTAAGCTAACGCTTAGTGAATAAAACAACAATGCACATGAATGATAAACATGCTCGCATTCACATCTCTACATATCATACTAGTCTCTGGAGTCCCAAGTGTACGGTCCACACTCCTAGTCTGCAATTTCTCACCAATAAGTCCATGCGACTAGGTAAGACCCACATTTCTTTTCTTCAAACGTGCGACCTCATGCCTATAACGGCTCCACAATCATGGCTTGGCACATGCACTCCTTTGACCCAATTAACAACTAAACATGCTCAAATCACATTTCATCGTGCTTTTGACATAAGTCAAAAATTTCACCGTACGATTGGGCCAATTTATCAATATAATCGCCTAATATGAACTAAACAACATATAGCTATAAATTTAATGCATGCTTTTCATACCAAACATGAATGCATGTCAAGAAATCATTCCAGAACACATAGTTGAATCACTCACCTCCGATTAACGTTCCTATAATTTGTTCCAAAGAAAACCCGAGCTTAAAACGTGTAGAAGTCTGTCTAATACGATTCCTATGGATCAAAATTTTAATTAATATCTTTTTGTGAAATTTCAAGAAAAAGAGTTTTTGGAAAACTTATCCAAACAAGTCCTAATGGATAGCAAAATGTAGTTCTTACCTCAAGGAATTCAAAAATATAATTTTGGTTGAAACCAATGGATGACCGATCGATGTTTGGCGTCGTGAAGATCAAAGCTTTAAAATCTCGATTTTGGCCTCTCTTGATTTAGGTTAGGTTTTGAGATATTTATGAAAATATCTCACCACTTTCTACATATAGGCTCGACTCTCGAAATTTGTGTTTAACTCCCCACGAGTTTTTCCAATCTTCCGATTATCTCCCAAAATGTCATGAACGTCTAAGTTATTGCTTCACGAGTGAAAAACCTCTAATTCATAAAAGTGTTCACCTAAGGTTCCGTTTGGTTGCTAAAATGTGGTCTCACATGTTTTTTTTTTCAAAATCACTAATTAGCCTACCAATTATGTAGTGTGTTAATTTGTCCTCACAAGGATACCAAAACTAACATCAGAATTAGATTCTAAACCTAAAAAATAATACAGAAAGTGAAATACACAGGTAAACATTTATTTGCAAATAAACATTTCGAGTATGCTAAAATGACTGTCTCAATCTCGGAGAGACGTTACAACATCAAAATATTCATTCTACACCGTCTTAGAGGGATCTCTTACACAGACACCCAAATCGACTCATGAATTGTAACTCACTCAACATGTACTATAAAACACATCACATCATATTATCATGCATGACAAATGTAATGGATGACAATAAACCTGTACACGGGTGTTATAATTCTCTCCCCCTTTAAAGAAGTTTGTCCCCAAACTTGTACCTCACGTATCGAATAGGTGCGGATACTGAGTACGCATCTCTTCCTCTATTTCCCATGTCATCTCCTCTGTTGTTTGGCTACGCCATAACACTTTCACCTTCGATATCACCTTATTTTGTAAGACTTGATCCTTCCGATCCAAGATCTCTACTGGATACAAAACATACGTCAAATCACCCTGAATTTCATTAAGCATCATATTCATTATTTGCTCTCTATCCTTCGCTAAACGTTTACGTAACAATGATACATAAAACACATCATGAACTTGGCATACTCACTCAGCAAATCCAATCGATCTGCTACAGGTCCAACTCTCCCAATGATTTTAAAGGTCCTACATTCCTCGGATTGAGTTTCCTATATCCCCCAAATCAATAATCCCCTTGGAAGGTGACACCTTCAAATAGACCAAATCTCCCATGATGAATTCCAACGATCGTCTACGATTGTCGGCATAACTTTTATACCTACTTTGTGCTGTCAGTAACCGTTGTCGAATTACCTTTATCTTGTTCGTCGTGTCTTGCACAATTTTTAGCCCTTCAATCATTCTTTCCACGACTTTCGTCCAACTACTGGATGAACGACATACTCAACCCTACAAAGCTTTATAAGGGCCATACCAATACTCGACTAAAAACTGTTGTTATACACGAACTCGATTAACGACAAATGGTCTTCCCAATCACCCTGAAAATCAAGTACACATAAATGAAGTATTTGTTCTAAAATTTGGATCACTCTTTCTGATTGACCATCGGTCTGAGGATGAAAAGAGGTACTAAAATGTAATTTGATACCCATTGCTTCTTGCAAGGCCCTCCAAAATTTTGATGTAAAACTACCATCTCTATCCGAAACAGTAGAAACTGGAATACCATGGAGTCTTACAATCTCGCGGATGTACAACTTAGCTAAAGTCTTCGGCTTAGTTATTCTAAGTGGTAGGAAGTGCGACGACTTCGTGATCAAATGGTCAGCAATCACCCAAATGATAGTATTTGATCTCTTAGATCTCAAAAATCCACTAACAAAGTCCATCGTAATGTGATCCCATTTCCACTCGGCTACCGATAACGGTTGTAACAATCCCAAAGGTACTTGGCGTTTGGCCTTCACTTGTTGAGAACTCGTACATCGTGAAATGTAGAGTGCTATTTCTCTCTTCATCCCCGACCACCAATAAACATGTCTCAAGTCTCTATACATCTTGGTACTCCTCGGATGAACGGTGTACTTCGTATATGTGCCTCTTCTAGAATGTTCTGTTTCAATCCTTTCTCGCTTGGCACACAAATCCTACCCCTCAATCTCAAAACATCGTTCTCAAAAGTGAATCTCGGTTGTTTGCCCATCGGAATCTCATCATAAATCTTCTTCAAGGCCTCGTCTTGAAGTTGTTTCTCCATGATCTCGTGAATCAAGAGTGGTTGTGCCACGATTGTCGACATCAAGCCACCTTCAATTCTCGGAATCACTTCAAGTTCCAGATTCTCCATATCTTGAATTAATTCTCTCTAAGAAGTCAAATCCAATGCGATGTTGGTTGGTTCCTTACGGCTAAGAGCATCGGCGACTACATTTGCCTTGCCTGGGTGATAGTGAATCGATAGATCATAGTCCTTCATCAATTCTAACCACCTTCTTGCCTCATGTTCAAGTCTCGTTACGTAAACAAGTACTTCAAACTCTTATGATCTGCATATATCTCGCATTTCCCCCCATATGGGTTATGACGCCAAATCTTTAATGCAAAAATTACGGCGGTTAATTCTAAATCATGTGTCGGATAGTTCTTCTCGTGCGGTCTAAGTTGTCGGGATGCGTATGCAATGACCTTGTCACGTTGCATAAGAACACAACCTAAACCTCTATATGAAGCATCACTATAAATGATAAACCCTTCAGTCCCTGATGGAACGGCCAAGATCGGTGCCTACACTAGTCGACTCTTCAACGTTCAAAACTTTTCTCACATACCGGACTCCATACGAAGGCAACATCTTTTCTCATCAACTGTGTCATCGGCATTGTAATACGTGAAATGTCCTTTACAAACCTCCGATAATAACCAGTTAATGCCAGAAAACTTTGAATCTCTGTCACATTCATCAGTCTCAACCAATTGGTAACTACTTCTATCTTCTGAGGATCCACTGAAATCCCTTTCGCCGATACTATATGTCCAAGGAAAGCAATCTCTATCAACCAAAACTCACACTTCTTCAATTTTTTGAATAAATTCTTCTCGCGTAATCGGATTAAGGTTAATCGTAAATGGCGTTCGTGATCTTCCACACTCTTGGAATAGATTAGGATGTCATCTATGAACACAATAACAAATCCATCTAAATAGTCCTTGAAAATACGATTCATCAAGTCCATGAAATTTGTTGGCGCGTTAATCACTCCAAATGGCATAACCAAAAATTCAAAGTGACCATATCGAGTCCTGAAAGTTGTCTTCTCAATGTCTTCTTCTTTGACTTTTAACTGGTGGTAACCGAATCTCAAGTCAATCTTCAAAAATACCTTAGCCCCTTGCAATTGATCAAACAAGTCATCTATTTATGGCAATGGATATTTGTTCTTGACGGTCAACTTATTCAACTCTTGACAGTCGATGCACATACGCATTGTCCCATCCTTCTTCTTCAAAAACAAGACTGGAGCTCTCCAAGGCAAAACACTCAATCGGATGAAACCTTTCTCAAGCAACTCCTATAACTAAACTTTTAATTCTTTCAATTCTACTGGTGCCATTTGATAAGGTGCCTTGGATACCCATTGTGACCCTGGTACTACTTCTATTGTGAACTCAAGCTCTCTTTTAATCAATACGTCGGGTAACTCATCGGAAAAAATATCGATAAATACTCGAACTACTAGAATGTCTTCTACTAGTGGTCCAAGAACACGTGTATCACAAATCGAACATAAGAAACCCGAACAACCTTTCTTCAACATCTTACTCGCTTGAATCGTCGATATCAAGTATGGCGACATGGTCACACCACTACCCTGAAAAGTAAACTCTTCTCGGCCTGGCGGATGAAAACTAACCCGTTTCTGCTCACAATCGATTTTAGCTTGATTGACCGACAACCAAACCAATCCAAAATAACATCAAAATAATTTACTGTTAACGAAATCAAATCAACGCCCAAAACCTTATCACTTATCTTAATCTCACACGACTTAAATACCGAAGAAGTTACTAAAGGTTCATTAATAGGCAATGATACACACAAGTCATATCCTAACGGTTCGGACTCCATAGTCAAATGCTTAATAAAATCACGTGACACAAATGAATGCGTTGAACTAGAATCCATGAGTATACGTGCAGGGTATGAACAGATAGGAAGAATACCTAATACGACTGTATCATTCGTATTCCCCGACCTAAGCTGGATGTAGGGGTGTCATTTGGAACGGAAATTCTAATTTCGATCCAAAAAATTCTGAATTTGGAAGCTAAAATTGAATTCCGAATTATGAAATTCCGATTTTTGAAATTTTTTTGAAAGAAATTGGAATTGTTTTAGGATTTTCGAAAATTCTGAAAATTCTAAGATTATTCCGAAATCACGTTTTTCGATTATTTCTGAATTTTCTTCTAATATATTAGATATATATACATACACACTTTTTTTCAAATACGTATAAATTTGTATTCTTTGTTCAGATCTGTGTGAGATTTGTTTAGATTTTGTGAAAAGTTGGTATTCTTTGTTCAATCTGTGTGAGATATGTTTGTGGGTTTTGTTTTGAATCTGTAGGTCGATCTCTTTGGATTTTGTGGATTTTGTGTATTGATTGGTTGCATTTAGTGAAAAATCCAAAAAATTCTGAATATATCCAAAAAAATTGCCGATTCTGAAACATTTTCGAAAATTCTGAAATTTCTGAAATTTTCGAATTGAAAATGAATTTGGAATTTCTGAAATTTTGGAATAGGAATTGGAATTGATTTCTAGATTCCAAAAAATTTGGAATATTTTTCGAAACACCTGTTTCCGATCCGTTCCATCCAAATGACACCCCTAGCTAGAAGTATCACCCTTGTTGTGGCTCGACTCCCTTCCCTTTATCCACTCGTTGCCCTACCTTTGATCCGCTTGGCATACTCGATGCCACAATACTCATTCTCGGTTGTCTCTTACTCGGATAATTCTTTGCTATATGCCCCAATTGGCCACACTCAAAATATTTTCCTCTCATCTCCGTATTGTAGCTCTTGGTGTTCGAGGTTGTGTTCGGTGTAGTCATATTCGTATTCTGAGGACAATTGCGGAATATATGTCCTAGTTGCTTGCAAAGATAACAAGTGCTCAACAAATGGCAAGTACCCTTGTGTCGCGTATTACATGTTGAGCACAACGGTCTCGAGTCTCCGGTGAACATACTCCCTCCTTGGCTACCTGTGGATATCGCAATTTTTCCTTACCCACAGCTTTTAATTTTTTAAAACCATTTTCCAAAAATGAGTCGCCACTTAATATTTAAAAGAAAAATTAAGAAACCATTTTAAGACTAACTGATCTTTTGCGAAACCAAAGATTAACTAGGTCTGGGGATTATGGAATGGGAGAGGAAGGAGTCCTTCGGACTAAAACACCCCCTCTCATCCTATCTTGCGATAGGCCTCTACTTAACATCCTTTTATCCGAACTAATAATCTAAGCATGTCCTCAACTAATACACATGTATAAATATACATTACAAAAGCATGTCTAAAGGGGGTAAGATTGCAAGTGATAAAATATCATTCAAAAAACCACATAATTCAAGTAGCAAGCAATATGATATACAAATAGGGAACTATAGAACTTACCCGAGATCCATGCCGCGAATATTAAACGTGCAATGCATACGAATAGAAAGATCCTAAGAAAACGTCTCTAATCACATATACACACAAGGCAAAACCTAATTCTAAGGTGTCGCGCATGAGGTCATAAAATCAAGGAATTAAATAAACTAGAGAAAGGGTTGAGAAATTGTACCTCGAAGGCGCTACAAAACAAAGGTTAGTCCACATACTTTAGGAAGAATGTATAGTGTCGGATAATTATTCCTAAACGTCTGGCGTAATTCTATCAATTAGAAGAAGTAGCACAATTATGAATTCTAATACCAATCTTCATGGATGAATGTGTATGATTTCATAGATGTGAACAAGAATGAGCTATTGGATTATTCCTTGATTTGTATCTTTTAGCTTCTGTATTTAAGCTTAACTAATCATTATTAACACATGGTTTAAACCTTAGGTCATAGAAAGATCATTTGGACCATTGTTTGCAAGATATATCAAAATTGTGACAGAATTCTAAAAATTTGCTGAGAGCAGATCAGAACTTTAAATAAATAAAAAGCATGCTTCTCGTGGTGTGATCTTAATGATTTTTTGACACAAGATGCCTCTGTGAGTCTAGTGTCTAACCAAAAAAGAAAATTGAGGTTTGAACGGTTAGATCTCTAGGAATTAGACAAACACTAGACATCACTCAGGGACTTACAACTCTCCGTCCAGAGTTTTTGTATGATTTTCTAAAAATAGTAAAAAAAAAAGCAGAATTGCTTCGGTCTTTTAAGGGTAGTTTCCTAACACACTAAATTACTTAGAAAATTTTATTTTGGGCCAAGAACACTGGATTAAGATTCTGATTTGCTTATTCCAAAAGAGTGTTACTGTTCTGAAATTCTGGACAGATTTTAATTGTGCCACAAAACCCTTGACCAAACCACTCTAAACATGAAACTTCCTTAAAACAAAAACCACAATGGTAGAACTTTGAGTTATAAACACTTTCCCGTTGGTTTCATTCAGTTCCAACGGTTCAATGTTTAACTAAAAATCTATGATCAAAAATAGATTGTGAACTCACTGCATCATTTATCAAATACAACTTTGTTAACTAATTTGAGCCATGGAATTTGGCTTGAACCACACTACCTCTCCTACCATTTGATGGTCATGGGAGACGAACTACATTCATATCTTGAAAGTCTCAAAGAAATATGGAGAGATTTCATGAGACCTAAACTTAACAAACCCAAACCATGAAGATAGATTTAGATTTATTAATCAAGTGTACTAATATCAACTTCGACCTCCTTATAAATCATGAGCTTACAAAGGAATTAAAGGATTTCAAGTCTAAGGATTCAAGTAAGACATTGAGGGTCTTATGAATCTCAAAGACTAAAAGGGAGGGGAAAAGAAAATTCAAAAACTCTAAGTATATTGTGATTAGAGAGACTAATTAATTCAAAGTTTTACCTCCAAAATATCCTCAACTTTGTGATTTTGAAGAACTTCCAAAGACTAATCAAGCTTTCCACCCTCTTCAACTCTTTTAAAACTAACTTCTAATTGTGTTTAGAGACAAAATTTTGAAAATTTTAGGACTTGGAGAACTAATGCAACCTCTAGATTCAAATAAAATTCCAACCCCATGAAAGAGGATATTCATCCTCTATTTATAGACAAATTTGAAGGGGTATTTTGGTCATTTCAGAGCAGAAAACCCTAATTCAGATTTTCCTTTGGTAGTACAAATGTGTTGTATTACAGTTGGCTATTACAAAAATGCGGCACCCAATGGAGATGGAAGTGGCACTCGCTGAATGCCGGAACGGCACTCAGTGAATGCCGGCGCGGTATTCATTGAATGCCGCAGCGGCATTCACTGAATGTCGCGGACAACTCCATGAACTGCCGTCTTTTCAGGATTTCCAATTTTAGCGGCACTTGATGCATTTTAGCGGCAGTTAATGACTGCCGGTGTGGTTTTTACTTAATGCCGTTCTGGCAATCCAGGAGTGCTGCACCAGCAACTCGTGATTGCCATTTGTGGGCCCAGGTGCCGTTTTGTCTCTATTTTCCTTTTTTTTCTTTCCTTTCTACTTTTTGTTTGAGTCGAAGAAGAGCTTGAATCATCCTTGGAAGTCCTAGATTAGTTCGGACATTGTCATCATTGGATTCGGAGGTAATACTCCCCTTCGTCCGACGTTTGGTTAAAATTGAGGTGTCTACAGTTTGCCCCTCTTCGACAGAGCTCGTGGAGCAATGCGAACCACAAGTGATCGTCAAAGCCTGTGTGAAGACAAGCCTTTGACCAAACTGTCGGATTAAGGTAAAAATAAAATGCGTTGCAAAAAAAGAGAGCAAGCGCGCAGCAAAATTCCAATTGGTCGTGCTCCATGATGAGCTACCTTCGTATCCCATCAGGAATCAGACCAAGACGTAGTTCGGGCAGGAGTCAAATACACGCAAGCACAAGTAATCATACGGATTAATGCTCCTATCCTGTCGTGATGCACATGCTCATGCAATGGTATTTTTAGATAAACTCGACCGAGCACGTGTCATGCTTACTCTATATCATGTCTTATCTCTATGTGACGCACATTTCATTATGCGTTAGCCAGAGAAGATTACCAAATGTTGGCTGATGCAAAGATTCGTTGCATGGGTCAAAAAAATGCATTTCTTACTTTCCAAAATAAGGGTTAATGTAAATCTGTTGCGAGAACCGATAATGTAAATCTGTTACATTCTCAAACTTCGATCAACGTAAATCCGTTATGAGGATCAAGAATATAAATCCGTTATATTCCCAAAACGAGGGTTAACGCAAATCTGTTGCGAGAACCAAGAATGCAAATCTGTTACATTCTCAAACTTTGATAAACATAAATCCGTTACGAGGATTGAGAATATAAATCTTTTATATTCCCAAAACGAGGGTTAACGCAAATCTGTCGTGAGAATCGAGAATGCAAATCTGTTACATTCTCAAATTTTGATCAATGTAAATCCGTTACGAGGATCGAGAATATAAATCTGTTATATTTCCAAAACGAGGGTTAACGCAAATCTGTTGCGAGAACCGAGAATGTAAATCTGTTACATTCTCAAACTTTCATCAACGTAAATCTGTTACAAGGATCGAGAATATAAATCCGTTATATTCCCGAAACGAGAGTTAACACAAATCTATTGCGAGAACCGAGAATGTAAATGTGTTACATTCTCAAACTTCGATCAACGTAAATCCGTTACGAGGATCGAGAATATAAATCCGTTATATTCCCAAAATGAGGGTTAACACAAATCTGTTGCGAAATCCAAGAGTGCAAATCTGTTACACTGAGAGTCCACAGTCTCGAATTCATTTTAATTTTCAAAAATTTTGAGTTCCACCGACTCCAATTCATCTCAATTTTTCAAAATTTGGAGTCCACAGACTCCAATTCACTTCAATTTTTCAAAATTTGGAGTCCACAGACTCCAATTCACTTCAATTTACAAAATTTTGGAGTCCGCAAACTCAAGTTCATCTCAATTTACCAAATTTTGGAGTCCACAGTCTCAAGTTCATTTCAATTTTCAAAATTCGGAGTCCACAGACTCAAATTCATTTCACTTTTCAAAATTTAGAGTCCATCGACTCCAATTTATTTTAACTTTATGAAATCGAGGACCAGTCTGGTCCTAAAAACCATCTACGGAGGTCAAGAGCACAATGAGGGCAAAAATTTAGGGGTCAGAATTCAATTTTTGAGTCCCAATTTGAATTTTGGGGATAAATGAAAGGTTTGGTAACTGCCTCAAACGCGGCACACGCTGGTTTTTGTGGCAGTCCGTGATTACCGTACGGCACTCACAGAGTGCCGCTGCGGCATTTAGTGAATGCCGCAAGGCAGTTCACCAACTGGCCCGCACGAAAATCGAGTGCCGCGTTTGGCGGGCGGCAGTTTATACCGAGAGTTTAACTTCATTTTCATTCATTCTCTCAACCTTTCTCAAATCAAATCCTCTCTAGAGAAATTTTCCCCCATCCTCTCTTCTCTTTTGTATTGATCTTCAGCGCTCACAGGTTAGTTCTGATCGATCAAACTTATATTATTCTCATTATTTTTATTGTTTTTCTGAATTTTTCATGAATCTAACCACGAATTCCCTTTTTTCTTAGACAGATCATGGCGAGCGGTTCAGGCAGTAGGAAGAAGGTAAAGTATGTGCCCACTCCTCATACTGATCCTGCGTTCTTGCTCCGGGACCCGGATGAGCACTTGTCCGCCCGCGCGTTCAAGCACGAGGTATACACGCCTGTGGATATCGCAGGTTGACTTACCCACAGCTTTTCAAAAATCTATTTCTTAAAACAAAATGAGTCGCCACTTAATTTTTAAAAGGAAAATTAAGAAACCATTTTAAAAGCAAACTGATCGTTCGCGAAACCAAAGATTAACTAGGTCCGGGGATTATGGAATGAGAGAGGAAGGAGCCCGTCGGACTAAAACACCCTCTCTCATCCTATCTTGCGATAGGCCTCTACTCAACATCCTTTTAATCAAATTTATTAATCTAAGCATGCCCTCAACTAATACATATATACATATACATCACAAAAGCATGTCCAAAGGGTGTAAAATTGCAATTGACAAAATATCATTCAAAAGCCACATAATTCAGGTAACAAGCGATATGATATGCAATAGGGAACAAGTGAACTTACCCGGGGTCCAGCAGCGATAATAAACGTGCAATGCATGCGATTAAATAAAACCTAGGAAAAGAGTCTCTAATCCATATATACACATAAGGCAAATCTTAACTCTAAGGTGTCGCGCATAAGGTCGAAAATCAAATAAAAATTAAGGAATTTGATAAACTAGAGAGGGATTGAGAAATCGTACCTTAATAGCGCTACAAAACAAAGGGTTAGTTCACATGATATGTAAAACATGATGTTAGAAATAACAACCCTAAATTTCTAGCTTAAATCTATCTAATGTAATTAAATCCAAAGCAAATAAATCTTAATTACAAATGTCGAATCATATAGATGAATATGTACATGGACAAGGATAAACTATGAGATACTCTTAAACCTTGAATTCAAGCTCAACTAATCATTATTAAAGCATGGTTTAAGCCTTAGATCATAAGAGAGTCATTTAGGCCCTTATTTACAAAGTAAGTCAAATGTGTCATAAAAACTCTGAAAATTGCAGAGAGCAGACCAGAACTTAAAAGAAATAAAAAGCACGTCTCTTATGGTTTGATGTTGATGAATTTTGGACACGAGATGCCCCTGTGAGTCTAGTTTCCAAATCAAAAAGAAAATCAAGGTTTCAACGGTCGGATCTCTGGGAAAAGGACAAACACCAGACATCACTCAGAGATGTACAACTCTCTGTCCAGAGATTTTGTTTGATTTTTTAAAAATAGTAAAATAATCCGAAATGCTTTATTCTTTTTAGGGGATCTTCCTAACACATTAAGGTACCCAGAAAAAATTATTAGAGACCCCAAAAACTCCATTAGACTTCTGATTTATGAATTTCAAAATGGACTTGCTGTTCTGAAACTATTCTGAAACTCTGGGCAGATTGTGGTTGACTCACAAAACCCATGATCAAACCCTTCTAAACATAAAACCATCTTAAAACAAAAATTACAGTGGTAGAATATTGTGTTATTGACACTTTCCCGTTGGTTTCACTTGATTTCAACGGTTAGATTTCGAACTAAAAATCTTTGATCAAAAACAGTTTGTGAACTCACTGTTTTCATTTGTCAAGTTCAACTTTTATTTGTTAATCCCAACTATTAAACCATGAAGTTGGGTTTAAACCAAACCACTTCTCCTACCATTTGATGGTCATTGGAGGCTAAAGACTTTTATATTTGTAGATTTCAAATGAAGTATGAATAGACTTCATGAAATCTCAAGATGATGAATCCAAACCATAGAGATGAGTTTAGACCCAAAATACTTTCTCCTACCACTTGATGGTCATTGGAGATGAAGATATGACTAATACTCATGAGTCTCCAAGGAATATAGAAGGGATTCCATGAAACATCAAGCTAGAGGACTCAAGTCATAAGCATGGACTTGGATCCATCTATTTACTTATAAAAAAAGTGATGATCAAACTTTGACTTCCATGTGAAGTATAAGCTTACATGAGATTCAAAACATCAAACTCAAGAGCTTTCAAGGGAGATATTGAAGATCTCCAAGAATCTTAAAAGAAGAACATAAACAAGAAAAATAGAAGAAGGATCAAAGAACTAGGAAGTAAGGACTTCCAAGTTTACTTAACAAACTCTAAAACTAAATCAAGAAAAACTAAATGACTTGTAAATTAGAAGCTCAAAAGAAAGAAAACACAACTAAGATTAGAGGGTCACCTCCAAACTATCCTCAAAGTTTCTCTCCTTTGAAGATCTTCCAAACTCTTCTTCAAGCTCTCCAAACTCTCTTTTTTTCTCTAAAAAATGTTGGTGGAATGGAAGTATTTTTTTTTGTGTGTTTCCTCCCTCCTCTTTTTTGCATGTGTTTTTCAATGGAGATACCTCTTCTTATATAGACAAAAATACCTAGGTCATTTCAGTAAATTCGGAGTAAAAGACATGTGTAAACATCTCATTTGGTGGTACAATGTGTACTTTCTGAATTTAGACAGACTGCTGCCCAGTGCGGCAGTCAGAAACCTGGCGCGGCAGTCCGTGAATGCCGTTGCGGCACTCAACAATTGCCGTTGCGACACTTCGTGAGTGCCGCGCGGCTCTCATCAACTGCCGCGTCATTTAATTAATTGCCGCGTTTTTGTCAGTCTTACTTTATCAGTTTTTTGTTCTTATCTGCATACGCATACGTATTGCACTGCAAAATACAGACTTAAAAAGTGAACGGCAGTCAGAATTCTGTGGCGGCACTCGGAGAATGCCGCAGCGGCACTCTCTGACTGTCGCGCGGCACTCATGGAGTGCCGCGGAATCCGCCGTGTGCCGTGTTTTGGTGAGATTCCCCTTTTTAGGTCTTTTTCTCTTTTTGAAACAAATTATCTTTGAAGATCCTTTCCAAAAATCATGTCTTTTCCTGAATTCCCCTAAATACCTGGTATTTTTCCTCTTTCAATGAAATTTTATCGCGTTTTGGAGATTTTCTGAAGAGCTTGGAATACTTCAATTTTTCGGTCCTTGTCATCATCGGATACGGAGGTGACACTCTCCTAAATTCGATGTTAGGTCAAAATTGGGGTGTCTACAGTTTGCCCCTCTTCGGCAGAGCTTGTGGAGCAACGCGTACCACAAGTGAATGTCGAAGCCTGTGTGAAGACAAGCCTTTGACCAGACTGTCGAATTTAGGTAAAAACAAAATGCGTTGCAAAAAGAGAACATGCGCGGGGCAATGGTTCACGCTGGTCGTGCTCGATGATGAGCTGCCTACGTATCCGTTCAGGAATCAGACCAAGACGTAGTTCGGGTCAAGGGTCAAACACACACAAGCGCAAATAGTCATACGGATGAATGCACCTATCTTATCGTGATGCACGTGCTCAAGCAATCTCGTGCTTTCTGAATTAACCTGGTTATGTAAATGTCATGCTTATCACATTTTCCCTATGTATGACGCGCATTTCGTGGCGTGTTAGTCAGGGAAGATTATCTATGCGAGAATCTGTCATAGGAGTCATGAGAGTGCTTTTGATTTGATCACGAAGGTCAACGCAAGTCCGTTGCGAAAACCGGGAATATAAGTCCGTTATATTCTCAAAAAACGAAGGTCAATGCAAGTCCGTTGCGAAAACCGAGAATATAAGTCCGTTATATTCTCAAAAAACGAAGGTCAATGCAAGTCCGTTGCGAAAACCGGGAATATAAGTCCGTTATATTCTCAAGACAAGGGTCAATGCAAGTCCGTTGCGAAAGCCGGGAATATGAGTCCGTTATATTCTCAAGACAAGGGTTAACGCAAATCCGTTGCGAGAACCGGGAATATAAATCTGTTATATTATCAAAAAACGAAGGTCAATGCAAGTCCATTGCAAAAATCGGGAATATAAGTCTGTTATATTCAAAAGACAAGGGTTAACGCAAATCCGTTGCGAGAACCGGGAATATAAATCCGTTATATGCTAAAAAACGAGGGTCGACGCAAATCCGTTGCGAGAACCGGGAATATAAATCCGTTATATTCAAAAGACAAGGGTTAACGCAAATCCGTTGCGAGAACCGGGAATATAAATCCGTTATATGCTCAAAAATGAGGGTTGACGCAAATCCGTTGCGAGAACCGAGAATATAAATCCGTTATATTCAAAAGACAAGGGTTAACGCAAATCCGTTGCGAGAACCGGGAATATAAATCCGTTATATGCTCAAAAACGAGGGTTGACGCAAATCCGTTGCGAAAACCGGGAATATAAATCTGTTATATTCAAAAGACAAGGGTTAACGCAAATCCGTTGCGAGAACCGGGAATATAAATCCGTTATATGCTCAAAAACGAGGGTTGACGCAAATCCGTTGCGAGAACCGGGAATATAAATCCGTTATATTCTCAAAAACGAGGGTTGACGCAAATCCGTTGCAAAAACCGGGAATATAAATCCGTTATATTCTCAAAAACGAGGGTTGACGCAAATCCGTTGCGAAAACCGGGAATATAAATCCGTTATATTCAAAAGACAAGGGTTAACGCAAATCCGTTGCGAGAACCAGGAATATAAATCCGTTATATTCTCAAAAACGAGGGTTGACGCAAATCCGTTGCGAAAACCGGGAATATAAATCCGTTATATTCAAAAGACAAGGGTTAACGCAAATCCGTTGCGAGAACCAGAAATATAAATCCGTTATATTCTCAAAAACGAGGGTTGACGCAAATCCGTTGCGAAAACCGGGAATGTAAATCCGTTATATTCAAAAGACAAGGGTTAACGCAAATCCGTTGCGAGAACCGGGAATATAAATCCGTTATATGCTCAAAAACGAGGGTTGACGCAAATCTGTTGCGAAAACCGGGAATATAAATCCGTTATATTCAAAAGACAAGGGTTAACGCAAATCCGTTGCGAGAACCGGGAATGTAAATCCGTCACATTCTCAAACAAAGGATCGCCGCAAATCTGTTACGAGGATCGAGAATATAAATTCGTTATATTCTCAAGACGGGGGTTAGAGCAAATCCGTTGCAAGAACCGAGAATGTAAATCCGTCACATTCTCAAACAAAGGATCGCCGCAAATCTGTTACGAGGATCGAGAATATAAATTCGTTATATTCTCAAGACGGGGGTTAGAGCAAATCCGTTGCAAGAACCGAGAATGTAAATCCGTCACATTCTCAAACAAAGGATCGCCGCAAATCTGTTACGAGGATCGAGAATATAAATTCGTTATATTCTCAAGACGGGGGTTAGAGCAAATCCGTTGCAAGAACCGAGAATGTAAATCCGTCACATTCTCAAACAAAGGATCGCCGCAAATCTGTTACGAGGATCGAGAATATAAATTCGTTATATTCTCAAGATGAGGGTCATAGTTTGGGAGCCTGTAGGCTCAAATTCATTTTAACTTTTCAAAACTTGGAGTGGAATAGACTCAAATTCTTTTCAATTTTTTTCAAAATTGGGAGTCTGATGAACTTAAATTATTTCAAATATCTAAAGCCGGGGGTCCAATGGACTCAAATCCACTCAAATTAATTCAATTTTCCAAAATTGGTAGTCAATCGAGCTTAATTTTTCAAACTTCGATCAAGAGTTAGTCAGACTCAAATAAACTCAATTTCACCAAGTCCGGAGTCAATTCAACTCAATTCGAGTTCAATTTCAAAGGCTAAATTAGGAGTTGCCTAGACTCGACTTTATTCATTTTCTGAAATCAGGAGTCAGTCAGACTCAAACAAATTCAATTTCACCAAGTCCAGAGTCAATTTGACTCAAATCAATCCAATATTTCAAAACTCGTAAGTAGATCGGACTCAAAAGAATTTCTTTTCAAATTTCCAAAACAGGAGTCGAATCAGACTCCTAGAATTTCTATCTCACAAAACGGGAGTGAATCGGACTCAAAGATTCTACAAAACTTCTAAAAACAGGAGTCGAAACAGACTCAAAGAATTTTCAAATTTCAAAAATTGGGAGTCGAATTGACTCGAACGATTTCAAATCTTCAAAGAGAATTTCAGTTTTCCAAATCGGAGTCAACTCAGCTAAACGAAAAATTTTAATTTACAACGTTGGAGTCAATTCGACTCAAGTCGGTAGTTTGAATGAGACTCGAAAAATTATTGAGGATTAACGCGAATGCGAGGTTGCCGTTGATGACTAACACCGATGCTCGCGAGGATTAGCTGGGATTGCCATTGAGGACTAACGAGGATTGCCATTGAGGACTAATGCAGATGAAAAGAAGCTGCCATGAAGGACTAAAGCTTATGAAGAGAAGCTACCTAATGCTTTGCACTCAAAGAACCAAATTTCAATATTCGGAGCCACCTCGAACTTAAAGAATTGATTTTACAAAAGTTCGGGAGTCCACAGACTGAAAGAGTTGATTTTTCAAAATTTGAGGAGTTTTCAGACTCAGAGAATTTGAACGGAGCTGATAGAAAGAATAATTTTATGCATTTGCGGACCTTTGAAAGAAACACATCGATTCTGTCAAAAGAGGGAAGTCACCTTTGCCCCTAGTCTTGGACTCTTCTTATATTGCCACTTTATGCTGTGATAGTGTTCGAAACTTCTATTCGTACTGCTCTTGGGATGCTTATGAAGACCTTTCAAATCTTTATTCATCATCTTAAACGCACACATTTGAGACCATTTATTGACTCATCAAAGGAGGACAGACCTGACAAAGCTAGTTACTCAAAAATGACTGACTCAAACTCTTCATTCATTATGAATCAATGTGCTTTCATCGTGAGTAATTGTATCATCTCACCTTTAATTTATTCATCATTTTACAAATGGTAGTGCTTTGTTGATAAATCTAAACTTTGAAAACTTCTCCTTTTGATTTAGCGAATTCTTTGCCTATCTAGAGTATGCTTCAAATTAGTGCTTTAGCTTATAGAATGAAAGGCACTCTATTTCAATCCTTTCAAAACAAACTTGATTACTTGAGAACTTGCTTCTGGCATAGAGGGATTTTGGCAAACGAAGTTTGCCCCTAGTTTGAATAAGACTCGGAGGCATTGCTTTTGGGATTAAATGAGGTGTTCATCAAACAAAGTTTTCCATTGGTTTGGCGATGTACATGTGGCTCCAAGCAAACGTGAGTTTGCCCCTAATTTGAAGGAAGGAAACCAAAGGCGCAAAAGGGTGATGCTTATAGTTTAGGGATGTTTACGGACCGAGAACCTTGGGAGGTTCGCCTACTTATCCCCGAGCGGGAATCAGGCCCAAAAGTAGTTCGGCCAAAGCCTGAAAGAAGGATAGCATGAGATAATGGGGTGATGACCGAACCGAGTAGGTTGCCTACGTATCCCCAAGTGGGAATCAGGTCAAAGCGTAGTTCATCAACTCTGGAGGTCTTGAAAGAATTAGGCTTCAAGGATTGGTGGTCTTTTCGAGCCATGTTGCCATTTGGGTCTAGGGAGTGCATGTCACTTGTGGTAGCCCTTAGCATGATGAACTACTTTTTCTTTTATTCTCTTTTTTTTTTTTTTTTTTTTTCTTCTTTTTTTTTTTATTTGACGGTTGATTCTTTAACCTTTTCACTAGCCAGTTAATCCTTACAACTCTCATAATGTTTTATTCATACTCTATCATATTCACAGAGCAATATCAGCCCTCTAAATCACTCTTTATTTTTCTCAAAGATATCTTTGCGTTGTTTTAGCCATTGAGCCTCTCACAAAATTGTGAGCTTAATTGATACTTTCAAATCTCTCTTTTCATTTCCATTTTCTTTTCTTTGTTGAGAACAACACAAAGCTTTGGGACAATTCATGTACCAATGATGTTCTTTGAAGTACTCAAGAATTCTAAATCTTATTCTTTGCTTTTATTTTCTCTTTCATTTGTTTTCTCTACCTCACTATCTTTTATTTTCTTTCACATTTTGACTGGCTAGGATCCAGAGTTTGAAATCAACACGCATCTTATTTTTGCTCTAACTTTTGCCTAGGCGCCCTTTCGGGTTTTCATCCTAGCGAGCTTCTTTCTTTTTTTCTTTTTCTTTTTCTTTTCTCTTGGAAGAAGAAGTTCATTTAAAATGTCTAGCTACTATCAAGGACCAAGTTTATGGCTTTAGACTGGTTGGGCTCATCCTTAAGGCTTGGTATTTGATAAAAGGGGATGGTGAGTAAGCTTCAAGTTCCAAGTTTGTCTTTTCAAGATTGAGCAAGAGCATCTTTAAATTCTTAAAGTAAAGCTAATCAATTCTCTACTCCTCCTTGGTTTTGGCACAAAATTTGCTTTGATCACTTGGGGATCCTTTTTAATTCAAAGATTTATTAACAAAGCATTTTCCATGATCGTTTGAAAAAAAAAGTGACCTTTTTTCTTCTTTTTTTTTTTTTGGCTTAATGATCCATTCATTCACGACTTGGCACACTGAATCAAGCAGAATGCGATTTTATTCAACTAGCAGCGGATTACACCACCTAACTCGATTGACTTGATGAAGACTTGACAATAAACTCGATAACTCGACATTTGACTTCAACTCGACCACTGACTGGACTCGATTTGGTCTCAACTGGAGTGTCACAGACGATTTTCAAATTATTAGGTCCCCAGGAGCATCCACATTTGCTTTCACAGCAGTAGCATTTCCAAACACTATTACCTCACTGGCATCTTCCTCAGGTTCATCATTCCCTTTCTGTATCTTTGTAGGAACATCATCTGCCCTTATGGCCCATTTTTCAGTCGAATGGCCCTTCTCTAACTCATACTGAGTATTGTCAAAGCCTTTTTTGATTATGTTGATTGGGTCGGGACCAGTTGGTTGTTGCGCACTCATGGAGGCAACGAATCCTTTGAGAGTATTCAGCGATGGCTGTGATTGAAAAGATTGTATGCCATGCCAGACGCCACTCTGTGGGTTCAGCAAAGGAGTGATGATTTTATGCTCAATGAGATCTTGGATATCATGGCGGAGTTTCATGCAATAGTTAGTTGTATGGCCATGGGTCTGGTGGTAAGCACAGTACAAAGACAGGTCACATTTGCAGGGTAAGGGATTTGGTAGTGGCTTTGGGTCCAAGGGGTTGAGGTGACCATTCTTGACAAGGTGACCAAGGGCCATGGATAATGGCATGCCAAGGTTGGTGAAGATTCTCGGCTTGCGGGCTTGGTTTGATTTTGAATTCGACTTTGAGCTTGAGTTGGTTTTTGGGTCGAGATGTGGATTTTGGTGAATAGTTGAGCTTAGGTATGGACTTTGGTGATAGGTTGGGTTTGGACATGGGCTTTGGTGCACAGGTGGGTTCGGACATGCCTGTTGGTGCTTCTTTAAGCAACCCATCTTTTCCTCATCAGGGTCCATTTGATCTTTCAATAATTGAATGAACTCAAGCATGACCCCCTCCAATTGCTTCACCCTAGAATCTTGTTGCTCAACAATGACTTGCAGTTTGCTCACTTTCTCCTCCAAAGCTCTGTGGGCCATTGGTGGGTATGTCTCAACATGATGGTCCATGACTTCCTCTAATTAAGAGAGATAAACCCAAGAAGATTAGAAGTGTCCTTACTAGGGGATCTGGTTGTTCCACTCTTTCTAAAAAACAGATAGGAAAAAAGGTCTGCATGCAGAATTGAATAGTAAGGGAATTTGGAGGGACTTTGATCTTAATTGGGAAGAAGATGTTGTGAGTTTGTACGCTACGCGTATGTAATGATATCGATTGGTGAGAGCACAAAATGTACATGCTCTTATGATTTGATGCATGCACTGCACATATGGCACACGAATGAAATGCAAGTGTGTGTGTGCCTACTCTATATGCCAAAGCAAAGAAAATTCTAATCCTAACAGGTAAGCACATAAGCACATAAAATCCTCACCCATGTCAAGTGCAATAATTTCTCCTTTCATTGTGATCCCCACTACCCTTTCAAAGGTCGGGTATTTAAAATTTTCGAAATTCATTTGAAAAGCATTTCTTTATAACGATGAAATCTTTCAAAAACAATTCTCAAGGATTTTGAATCTTTTATTTTAAAAAAATGAGGATGTGAAAACATTTCTCAATGAAGATGATTGGATTGAAATTTATTTGAAAAGCATTTCTTCCAAAAACAATTCCCAAAGATTAGTTTGGAGCTTTAATCAAAAGTGAACTCCAAAGATTTTTGAAAGAGCAATTGAAAACTTTGGGATGAAGATTACAAAAATCCACTTGCTTTCAAAGATGGTCTTAAAATTCTTTCGGGGTAGAAGGATCACATGATCGGATTATTACCGTACTTTTCATAAATTTGGATGCATACAAGGTCAATGATGCTTAACTAAACATGATATAAGAAGTATAATCTTATAATCAAGGTTCGGCATGATCTCCAAAATGTCATGTAACAAGAGGAGAAATTGCTAAAAGGTGATTAAAAGATTATTCATCTTTCATCAAGCAAGTATCGTCATCATCTCAAGTAATCCTTTCCGGGCATACAAAATTTCCTAACACATAACCCTAATCAAGAATTGATTTCCTAAGATTGAAATGTTCTATAGAAACTACAATGCAAAGGCTGGGTTTTGGTCAAATAAGGGACCCTTGACACACACCCGATAGGATGCTTCATATACCAAATCATGGTACGAGATCAAGGGTGATCACACAGTTCCATGATGACTTGACCGACCGGGTTGCCCCGAGCCTCCAAGGTCATAGTTCCGTGCAATCGACTGGTTGGACATGCAAGTGAAATGCAACAGGCACACAAAGATTAATTAATTCGATTAAAAGGATATTTTTCAAGTCTAATCCTCAAGTGAACCCAAAATCAGAATTCTGGTCTGCGAAACCAGAGATTCTGGGTTCGATCCCCAGCAGAGTCGCCAGATTGTGGATATCGCAGGTTGACTTACCCACAGCTTTTCAAAAATCTATTTCTTAAAACAAAATGAGTCGCCACTTAATTTTTAAAAGAAAAATTAAGAAACCATTTTAAAAGCAAACTGATCGTTCGCGAAACCAAAGATTAACTAGGTCCGGGGATTATGGAATGAGAGAGGAAGGAGCCCGTCGGACTAAAACACCCTCTCTCATCCTATCTTGCGATAGGCCTCTACTCAACATCCTTTTAATCAAATTTATTAATCTAAGCATGCCCTCAACTAATACATATATACATATACATCACAAAAGCATGTCCAAAGGGTGTAAAATTGCAATTGACAAAATATCATTCAAAAGCCACATAATTCAGGTAACAAGCGATATGATATGCAATAGGGAACAAGTGAACTTACCCGGGGTCCAGCAGCGATAATAAACGTGCAATGCATGCGATTAAATAAAACCTAGGAAAAGAGTCTCTAATCCATATATACACATAAGGCAAATCTTAACTCTAAGGTGTCGCGCATAAGGTCGAAAATCAAATAAAAATTAAGGAATTTGATAAACTAGAGAGGGATTGAGAAATCGTACCTTAATAGCGCTACAAAACAAAGGGTTAGTTCACATGATATGTAAAACATGATGTTAGAAATAACAACCCTAAATTTCTAGCTTAAATCTATCTAATGTAATTAAATCCAAAGCAAATAAATCTTAATTACAAATGTCGAATCATATAGATGAATATGTACATGGACAAGGATAAACTATGAGATACTCTTAAACCTTGAATTCAAGCTCAACTAATCATTATTAAAGCATGGTTTAAGCCTTAGATCATAAGAGAGTCATTTAGGCCCTTATTTACAAAGTAAGTCAAATGTGTCATAAAAACTCTGAAAATTGCAGAGAGCAGACTAGAACTTAAAAGAAATAAAAAGCACGTCTCTTATGGTTTGATGTTGATGAATTTTGGACACGAGATGCCCCTGTGAGTCTAGTTTCCAAATCAAAAAGAAAATCAAGGTTTCAACGGTCGGATCTCTGGGAAAAGGACAAACACCAGACATCACTCAGAGATGTACAACTCTCTGTCCAGAGATTTTGTTTGATTTTTTAAAAATAGTAAAATAATCCGAAATGCTTCATTCTTTTTAGGGGATCTTCCTACCACATTAAGGTACCCAGAAAAAATTATTAGAGACCCCAAAAACTCCATTAGATTTCTGATTTATGAATTTCAAAATGGACTTGCTGTTCTGAAACTATTCTGAAACTCTGGGCAGATTGTGGTTGACTCACAAAACCCATGATCAAACCCTTCTAAACATAAAACCATCTTAAAACAAAAATTACAGTGGTAGAATATTGTGTTATTGACACTTTCCCGTTGGTTTCACTTGATTTCAACGGTTAGATTTCGAACTAAAAATCTTTGATCAAAAACAGTTTGTGAACTCACTGTTTTCATTTGTCAAGTTCAACTTTTATTTGTTAATCCCAACTATTAAACCATGAAGTTGGGTTTAAACCAAACCACTTCTCCTACCATTTGATGGTCATTGGAGGCTAAAGACTTTTATATTTGTAGATTTCAAATGAAGTATGAATAGACTTCATGAAATCTCAAGATGATGAATCCAAACCATAGAGATGAGTTTAGACCCAAAATACTTTCTCCTACCACTTGATGGTCATTGGAGATGAAGATATGACTAATACTCATGAGTCTCCAAGGAATATAGAAGGGATTCCATGAAACATCAAGCTAGAGGACTCAAGTCATAAGCATGGACTTGGATCCATCTATTTACTTATAAAAAAAGTGATGATCAAACTTTGACTTCCATGTGAAGTATAAGCTTACATGAGATTCAAAACATCAAACTCAAGAGCTTTCAAGGGAGATATTGAAGATCTCCAAGAATCTTAAAAGAAGAACATAAACAAGAAAAATAGAAGAAGGATCAAAGAACTAGGAAGTAAGGACTTCCAAGTTTACTTAACAAACTCTAAAACTAAATCAAGAAAAACTAAATGACTTGTAAATTAGAAGCTCAAAAGAAAGAAAACACAACTAAGATTAGAGGGTCACCTCCAAACTATCCTCAAAGTTTCTCTCCTTTGAAGATCTTCCAAACTCTTCTTCAAGCTCTCCAAACTCTCTTTTTTTCTCTAAAAAATGTTGGTGGAATGGAAGTATTTTTTTTTGTGTGTTTCCTCCCTCCTCTTTTTTGCATGTGTTTTTCAATGGAGATACCTCTTCTTATATAGACAAAAATACCTAGGTCATTTCAGTAAATTCGGAGTAAAAGACATGTGTAAACATCTCATTTGGTGGTACAATGTGTACTTTCTGAATTTAGACAGACTGCTGCCCAGCGCGGCAGTCAGAAACCTGGCGCGGCAGTCCGTGAATGCCGTTGCGGCACTCAACAATTGCCGTTACGACACTTCGTGAGTGCCGCGCGGCTCTCATCAACTGCCGCGTCATTTAATTAATTGCCGCGTTTTTGTCAGTCTTACTTTATCAGTTTTTTGTTCTTATCTGCATACGCATACGTATTGCACTGCAAAATACAGACTTAAAAAGTGAACGGCAGTCAGAATTCTGTGGCGGCACTCGGAGAATGCCGCAGCGGCACTCTCTGACTGTCGCGCGGCACTCATGGAGTGCCGCGGAATCCGCCGTGTGCCGTGTTTTGGTGAGATTCCCCTTTTTAGGTCTTTTTCTCTTTTTGAAACAAATTATCTTTGAAGATCCTTTCCAAAAATCATGTCTTTTCCTGAATTCCCCTAAATACCTGGTATTTTTCCTCTTTCAATGAAATTTTATCGCGTTTTGGAGATTTTCTGAAGAGCTTGGAATACTTCAATTTTTCGGTCCTTGTCATCATCGGATACGGAGGTGACACTCTCCTAAATTCGATGTTAGGTCAAAATTGGGGTGTCTACAACGCCCCTCTCTTTTCTTTTCTTGTAATTCTTCTTCCGCATGAACTTTACGAACGTAGTGTGCTGTTAACACGACCTCAGATGTCCTATTTCAAATGCAAATGCTTGTGCTTGTAGCGCTCTCGAGCGTCTTGAATGCTTTAACCAATGCTCTTTTAACTTTGTATTCTTTATCCTATTTTCTATGAACTTTATGAATGCGGGGACAAGACTTCATATGAAAATAAATGCCTATGCTTACGAATTCTTGGGTGTCCCATCTGTATCTGCGCACATTTAGTTTTGCTTAACTTTCCTTAAAAGACTTTTAACTGCGGTTTATGCCAATCAAAACCTCGTACATCCTTTAATGAACTAATAAACCAGTACCCTAGATACTTTCGATATTCATTCATCTTTATTATTGCTTCCCTTTTTTTATTATTCTGCAAATGACGACCAAACTTTTCATAAATATGAAATCCATGCCTGTGGAGTTCTCAAAATCTTATATCTCAAAAATACGGATATTGTTTCCTTATTGTTACTATTATTATTTATATTTTTTTTACCTTTTTTTGCTATTATTATTTTTTGTTCTTGTTTCTTATTTCTTCTTTATTTACTAACATCAAATCTTGTGATTCTTTCTTGCAGTTACAGCCCAATGTGCTAAAGGGGAACGACACCCTAGCTCATGGCTTCGAGTGGTACGGGGAGCTGAACGCGACCGTGCAGGGACTCGTCAGGGCTGCAGGTTTTGGAGACTTCGTCAAACTCCTGACGAAAAGCTCTAACGACCTGCGACAGATCCATGCATTGGCGGAGAGGTGGTGGGATACCACCAACACCTTCCACTTCGACTTTGGGGAGATGACGATGACTCCCTTGGACTTCAGCATGATCACGGGGATCCCATTCGGAGGAGAGCTCTTACGATATCTGGACATAGTCACCGAGTGGGATCAGGTGCAGGTGTTACTCGGAGCAATCTCGGAGGAGCCCTTGGTTACGGCCAAGTGGTTCATGGACACATTTAGGGGCAGCAGAGCTTCACGGATGTACAGATGACTCGGGGCTTCTTGATGTACATGCTGGGGTGCCCTCTGTTGAGCACCAAGGGAGATCGGATCTCCGTGGTGCTGGTGGGGTCTATGAAGCGCATGGACCAGATTTATTAGTACGATTGGGCTGGTGCTGAGTTGGCCATTCTATACCGGCATATGGGGGACATCTCTCGAGATCGGTCGGCCTCTACTGGTGGTTTCTGGAGGGCGTGGGAGGTATACAACACTTATCTTTTTTCTTCTCACTTTATTTTATTTTTTTCTTTCTAATCAATTTTCAAAAGAACGTGACCCTTACACTTCTATCTCTTTTGTTTTGCAGATTTGGTCCCACGAGTATCTCCATATGATGTTGCCTAGGACGTGACCAGCGGATACCCTAATCATGCCCCAATGGCCGAAGTGGGCGAAGGACCGGGTGGGGCGAAAGACTGGGGTCCACGATTTCATCTCATTTCGGAACTTCCTGACAACTTTACGAGTACAGCATATGGAGTGACAGCCCTGGAGGGACGTGCTTCCTGAGGCTCCGGACGGGATACGGCGGTCGGGTGGGTACGACCCGATGAGGATCCTATTGGACGGCCCCGACGCCAGGGAGTGGTACTTAGGCGAGAGAGTGACCAGGCAGTCACTGATGGCTCCTGACTACTTCGTGCCACATCCCCCACCTGCTTCCATGAGGGCCATGGATACGCTCCAGGGCACCTAGCTCACGGCTACTTTTGAGGGAGTTTCGATTCAAACGCTCGTGGAGTCTCACGATGGATATGCAGCTTTCCGAGCTGTGAGGCTGATGAAGAACTTCCCTTTGATGGAAGTGACTCGGGTGAGTCCTCTTTGCTTCTGCACTCTTTTTTCTATTTTGAGTTTCCAAGTATTTTATTTATTGATTATATTTCTTCTTCTTGCACCTTGTTCCTGCTGCGACTCAGGCCCCGGCTTTACCGCCTTGGGATTGGAGTATCCGGACCGTTTCCTATGGTGAACAGGTCACGATTGAGGTCCCCCGGTATCCTGCGGGCGCTCCCTTCATTCCGCTCCAGTATGATTATATCCCGCGGGACTACGCAGATGAGGGCCAGCTTTACGCTCATAGTGTTAGAGAGTGGGTCCACGGCGGGGAGTGGAGGGTAAGCTTCTAGAATCTTCATTCTCGATTCTTGCATCCTTGTTCTGATTTTCTCTTTTTATTGATTGATTTAATTCTCATTCAGGCTGACGGGGCGCGAGTGACTACTAAGGCTCAGGCGAGAGCCAGGGTAAGTCGAGTTACCCCCCCTTTTATTCACATTTTTCACTTTTATTTCAAAATAGACTATGTTATTCACCTTTCCTTTTACTCAGGATGATGAGGTCAAGAGACTGACTCTGCGAGTGAGGGAGCTTAAACAGCGACTTTGGCAGTTTGGGATAGATCCCGACGGTGATTACGGAGGAGCTCTCGGCAGCAGCGGCGCCGCACGAGGTAGAGGTGGTGGTGGAGGTCCTAGTGGCAGCAGAGGTGGGGGCGGCAGTGGCGGTGCTAGCGGCGGCAGTGGCGGTGCTAGAGGCAGCAGAGGTGGAGGCGGAGCGAGCGGAACGGAGTCAGAGGAGGAGCCCCTCAGGCGCGTGACCCGCCAGACTCGAGGCCAGGGCCGGGGCTGACCTCACTCTTATCTCTCATTCTTTTTTATTTTTTTTGAGTGTTCTGGTGAGGAGACATATGCACTTGGATGACTGTATATATATATATATGCACATACATATATTTGGATGTTTATATGCACACACTTATCTTTTCTACTTTTACTATTGCTCCCTATATGTGTGACCATAGCTTGGTCCTTTTATTTTAACCTTGGATGCTTCTATCTTCTTTATTTATGAATGGACGAATGAATGGATGTATGTGACCATGGCTTGGTCTTGCTTGCATGTGCTGCATGATGCACACTTTTATTATGTTTTCTTGTTTGCAGGTGGGCTAAAAATACTGCAAACAGACCCTGGCCAAAATAAAACTCCAAACGACACTCAGTTTGGCCTTTGCGGCACTCAGTGAATGCCGTAACGACAGTCAGTGAATGCCGCAACGGCATTCACGGACTGTCGCACGGCACTTAATTGAGTGTCGTTCTGCTTTATTGATTGTCGCGGGTAGGTAGGCAGCTTTATTCTCCTATTTATACCACAGGACTGAACTTTATTTTGCGAAACCAGAAATTCTGGGTTCGATCCCCAGCAGAGTCGCCAGATTGTGGATATCACAATTTTTCCTTACCCACAGCTTTTAACTTTTTAAAACCATTTTCCAAAAATGAGTCGCCACTTAATTTTTAAAAGAAAAATTAAGAAACCATTTTAAGATCTGATCTTTTGCGAAACCAAATATTAACTAGGTTCGGGGATTATGGAATGAGAGAGGAAGGAGTCCTTCGGACTAAAACACCCCCTCTCATCCTATCTTGCGATAGGCCTCTACTTAACATCCTTTTATCCGAACTAATAATCTAAACATGTCCTCAACTAATACACATGTATAAATATACATTACAAAAGCATGTCTAAAGGGGGTAAGATTGCAAGTGATAAAATATCATTCAAAAAACCACATAATTTAAGTAGCAAGCAATATGATATGCAAATAGGGAATTATAGAACTTACCCGGGATCCATGCCGTGAAATTTAAACGTGCAATGCATACGAATAAAAAGATCCAAAGAAAAGGTCTCTAATCACATATACACATAAGGCAAAACCTAATTCTAAGGTGTCGCGCATGAGGCCATAAAATCAATAAAATCAAGGAATTAAATAAACTAGAGAAAGGGTTGAAAAATTGTACCTCGAAGGCGCTACAAAACAAAGGTTAACCACATACTTTAGGAAGAATGTATTGTGTCGGATAATTATTCCTAAACTTCTAGCGTAATTCTATCAAGTAGAAGAAGTAGCACAATTATGAATTCTAATACCAATCTTCATGGATGAATGTGTATGATTACATAGATATGAACACGAATGAGCTATTGGATTATTCCTTGATTTGTATCATTTAGCATCTGTATTTAAGCTTAACTAATCATTATTAACACATGGTTTAAACCTTAGGTCATAGAAAGATCATTTGGACCATTGTTTGCAAGATATATAAAAATTCTGACAGAATTCTGAAAATTGCTGAGAGCAGATCAGAACTTTAAATAAATAAAAATCATGCTTCCCGTGGTGTGATCATAATGATTTTTTGACACAAGATGCCTCTGTGAGTCTAGTTTCTAACCAAAAAAGAAAATCGAGGTTTGAACGGTTAGATCTCCGGGAATTGGACAAACACTGGACATCACTTAGGGACTTACAACTCTCCGTCCAGAGTTTTTGGATGATTTTCTAAAAATAGTAAAAAAAAAATCAAAAATTCTTCAGTCTTTTTAGGGTAGTTTCCTAACACACTAAACTACTTAGAAAATTTTATTTTGGGCCAAGAACGCTAGATTAAGATTCTGATTTACTTATTCCAAAAGAGTGTTATTGTTCTGAAACTCTGGACAGATTTTAGTTGTGCCACAAAACCCTTGACCAAACCACTCTAAACATGAAATTTCCTTAAAACAAAAATCACAGTGGTAGAACTTTGAGTTATAAACACTTTCCCGTTGGTTTCATTCAGTTCCAACGGTTCAATGTTTAACTAAAAATCTATGATCAAAACCAGATTGTGAACTCACTGCATCATTTATCAAATACAACTTTGTTAACTAATTTGAGCCATGGAATTTGGCTTGAACCACACTACCTCTCCTACCATTTGATGGTCATGGGAGACTAACTACATCATATCTTGAAAGTCTCAAAGAAATATGGAGAGATTTCATGAGACCTAAACATAACAAACCCAAACCATGAAGATAGATTTAGATTTATTAATCAAGTGTACTAATATCAACTTCGACCTCCTTGTAAGTCATGACCTTACAAAGGAATTAAAGGATTTCAAGTATAAGGATTCAAGTAAGACATTGAGGGTCGTATGAATCTCAAAGACTAAAAGGGAGAGGAAAAGAAAATTCAAAAACTCTAAGTATATTGTGATTAGAGAGACTAATTAATTCAAAGTGTTACCTCCAAAATATCCTCAACTTTGTGATGTTGAAGAACTTCCAAAGACTAATCAAGCTTTCCACCCTCTTCAACTCTTCTAAAACTAACTTCTAATTGTGTTTAGAGACGAAATTTTGAAAATTTTAGGACCTCTAGATTCAAATAAAATTCCAACCCCATACAAATTTGAAGGGGTATTTTGGTCATTTCAGAGCAGAAAACCCGAATTCAGACTGTCCTTTAGTAGAACAAAATGTGTTGTATTACAGTTGACTGTTACAAAAACACGACACTCAATGGAGATGGAAGCGGCACTCGCTGAATGCCGGAACGACACTCAGTGAATGCCGGCACGGTATTCACCGAGTGCCGCAGCGGCATTCACTGAATGCCGCAGATAACTCCATGAACTGCCGTCTTTTCAGGATTTCCAATTTTAGCGACACTTGATGCATTTTTGTGGCAGTTAATGACTGTCGGTGCGATTCTCACTGAATGTCGTTCCGGCAGTCCGAGAGTGCCGCACCGGCAACCCGTGATTGCCGCTTGTGGGCCCAGGTGCCGTTTTGCCTCTATTTTCCTTTTTTCTTTCCTTTTTTGCTTTTTGTTTGAGTCGGAGAAGAGCTTGAATCATCTTTGGAAGTCCTAGATTGGTTCGGACATTGTCATCATTGGATTTGGAGGTAATACTCCCCTTCGTCCGACATTTGGTCAAAATTGGGGTGTCTACACTACCCACATATGATCCTGAACCCTGTGTCTTGCCCTTCGCTCTTATTGTCATTTGCTCTCTTTCCTTGTTGCCCTTGACGATATCACTCGACACTTTTCTCGGCGATGCAAGTGGCTTCCTCAACTAGAGAGACAGTCAGGTATTGCAAAGTGTCAACGCGGACGGCCACGGATATTCTCCCTAAGCCCTTCCTCAAACTTGTGAGCCTTATCTTCCTCAGTCAGAATGATAGATTTTGCAAAGCATAGCAAAGCATTATAACTAGAGACATACTCACCTACGGTAATATCTCCCTAGACCAATCTCGCAAATTCCTGACGTTTCTGAGTTTGAGCTGATCGCGGAAAGAAACGTTTGTTGAATTCTACTTTGAATGCCTCCCACGTAGTTGGTTTCCCTTGCTTGTGCACGTTATTCCACCAATCTAACGCTTCTCCCATCAATGCATTGGATGCGCAAAGAATTTTTTCCTTGTCCGTGCATATCACTGTACGGAAATGTCTTTACATGTCCTTCACCCAATGATTGGCTAAGTCTATGTCAACTTATCCGTGATACAAAGTCGGTCTCCGTTTGTGGAATTGTTCAGTGATCGTGTGTTGAGGTCGTGGTACTAGTGGTGCATTAATATATCGAATCTCAACTGGTGGAGCCTGAACATTCATCTTGTCTCGGTCACTTATAGCCCAAACAAAATTCCTTACTAGATCCACTATCTGGTCCATTCGCGAATGCGGTGACAACTCTCTTATCGGTTCCATCATGACGTATCACGTATTCGCCCTGATGAGCAGAATGCATAAAGAGTACTACTCATGTTATGCCATAATATATATGTACGCACACAAATCATCATCACAATCAATAGATGCAAAACATATAAAGCATCTCTACAATGATAATGATGTCATCATCACAATCATACACTCTACTCGACGTCACTCAACATATAACGCCACTCGTTCCCGAGGCTCTATCATATTGCTCTGATGCCACTAAATGTCACAGCCCAGTCCCCGAAAAGCAGAACCAAGACCGGGGCATGCCACCGAGGCCAAAATTATTCATTTACAACATTATAGCAGCGAAAAAAAATATAAGTCGAAACTCTTTAAAGTAAAGTTCATTTGGAAAACATTGGACTACAAGTCCATAAAATCTGTATAAATTTGAACAAAATGAAGTTTTCCCCTTTAAACACTTGAAAGAAATAATCCTTTTTAAAACTCAGCAATCTGGTCGACTGTGTCGGGGTCCCAGTCGACTGCTTTGGATATACAGAGAACAAGAAAATCTCAGCAGTCCAATCCAGTCGACTGGTACTTTGTCCGGTCGACTGTGGGGTCAAATTCTCAGTCGACTGGACCACGTCCAATTGACTGAATTCAATCCTCCAGAAACTCTTCTTTTGAAACACAATCCATTCCACTAGAATAGCCATGTAGTTGACTGCCCCTTTGAAACTTGGCAAAACATTTTGGCTAAACAATGAAACCAATCGACTGTGCCCCCGGTCCAGTCGACTATTTTCCCAATTTCAGCACATTCTGTAGAATTCCCATGTTTAAGGTTACCCAAGCTCATTCCAAAGTAGTCTTAACTGAATTATAACATCTCTAAAACATAATTACAAGAGATTGACTACCTATTACAAAACTACAAATCCAATTCTATCACAAGTTTTTTAAACAAAACAAATGAAACAACCGTTTCCATTACAAAAAAAATACAAGATAGACATGAAGAGTCGCATTCTAAGTGAACTCCCAACATCTCGTGATCACTTCCCCGATTCCTCATCGGCATGAAGACCTGCAATGGTTATTTAAATAACCACACATATTTCGATTTGTTTAAGATAACGCTTAGTGAATAAAACAACAATGCACATGAATGATAAATATGCTCACATTCACATCTCTACATTTTATACTAGTCTCTGGAGTCCCACGTGTACGATCTACACTCCTAGTCTGTGACTCCTCGCCAATAAGTCCACGCGACTAGGTAAGACCCACGTTTCGTTTCTTCATACGTGTGACCTTATGCCTATAACGGTTCCACAACGATGGCTTGGTGCATGCACTCCTTTGACCTAATTAACAACTAAACATGCTCAAATCACATTTCACTGTGCTTTCGACATAAGTAAAATATTTCACCGTACGATTGGGCCTATTTATCAATATAATCGCCTAATATGAACTAAACAACATATAGCTATGAATTTACACATGCTTTTCATACCAAACATGAATACATGTTATGAAATCATTCCAGAACACATAGTTGAATCACTCACCTCCGATTAACGTTCCTATAATCTGTTCCAAAGAAAACCCGAGCTTAAAGAACGTGTAGAAATCCGTCTAATATGATTCCTATGGATCAAAAGTTCAATTAATATCTTTTATGAAAATTCTAGAAAACAAGTTTCTGGAAAACTTATCCAAACAAGTCCTATTGGATAGCAAAACGTAGCTTTTACCTCAAGGAATTCAAAATTATAATTTTGGTTGAAAACCAACAGACGAACGGTCGTCGTTTGGGTTCGTTAAGATCAAAGCTCCAAAATCTCCCATTTGGCCTTTCTTGATTTAGGTTAGGTTTTGAGATATTTATGAAAATATCTCACTACTTTCTATATATAGGCTCAACTCTCGTAGCTATATAACATCACACATCCACTGAGCTGAAAGGAGGTATTTTTAGTGATTGTCATCATCATCGAGACAACAAAAGTCCATTTCAAAGTCTTTATTTCAAATATTTCTCAAAACCCCCAAACCTCACTTTCAAAGATTCAAGCACTTCATTTCTCTAAAATATATCAAAAATAGCGATTTATTTGTGTTCTAAAATCCATTCCGCAATCAAGTTTGAATAGATGACAATGAAATCACCAGGAAAACCTCCTAACACTCTGAACCTCATCCTTTATTTTGGGTTTGATTTTGTGGGAACTTGGAGGTTCATTTTCTAGATACAAGTACACAATGCATATGTTCTGTTTTTACAACACAACATGTTTTACAACTTTGAGCCTCGGTTTTAGATGATTTTCTTATAATTTTGGCCTTTTTTCCCTTAACATGAATGTCTTTTCTATCTATCTGTATATTTTTTGGTAATTTTGGAGTTCATTTGCTACTTTTAGAATTATTTTACATTTCCCTGTTTCTGAGTGATATCTCTTGTGTGATTAATTTCTATCATCCCATAACTCCTTTTCTAGTTTGGTTTCTCCTATGGATTATACATACATTAAGGATGTGGTCTGTCAAATTTTATAATATTCGAAGCATATTTATACATCCATTAATTCCATTTTTCAAAGTTGATGCAACTGTTCTGAACACTATTCACAACTAGGGGTGTACAGAGCTGAGCCGCTCAATAAGGGCTCGCAGTTCAGCTTGTATAATAAACGAGCCAAGCTCGAGCTTGAATATATGGCTTGTTTAATAAATGAGCCAAGCACACATGGGCACGACTCAATTAAGGCTCGTGAACAACTTGATTAAGGCTCGTTAGTAGGTTCGTGAAAAAGCTCGTTAATAGGCTTGATAAGGGCTTGTTTAATTATACATATATAATAATAGTTATAAAAAAAATATTAATATATGTATAATGCATGCATATATCTACACATCCATTTATTAAAAGTAAAATATAGACATACATATATATTATATATACATATATTTGGTTATTAAAACTAAAAGTATAGAAGTAGTATTTTGTTTCATCATATCAAAGAGGTATTCATCAGATCATAAAAAAAACAAAACGAAAAAAAACAAAACAAAACAAAAAAAACAAAACAAAATATTAAAGTTGGGATGCAAAGTTTGGGAAGCATTTGGGATGCAAAGTAGTTGAACAAATGTTTTATTTTTTAAATTTTTATAAGAACTATTAACTCCATAACATTACTATTTAGTTCATGAGTAATGTTATGCTTTTCAAATTTTGCAACCCATATGTTTTCCAAATATACATGCGACAGTAGATTCACAAGATTTTAATTGGAGGATGTTAAAGTGGTCTCACCAGTATTGGAGATGATATCACTGTCGTATGTATTTGAAAGCACTTAGAGTTATAAAATTTGGGAACCATAGCATTACCCTTTTTGTGTTTTTGAACAATCATAGTGTAACAAATATTATCTGGGTTGGGACACTCAAATTGGACCCGGGGTCCGACGGGCCTTGCTTGGTTGCTAAGCAAGCCCATAAGGAATCCTATTCAAACCCTATTAGGAAAGTGCTTATATATAGAAGTTGTATATGTTACAACTAAGAGAGAATCACAAATTACACACACACATCTATCTCTCTCTCTCTCTCCCTCTCGGCACTCTCTCTCCTCCCTCTCGGCTATCTCTCTCTCTCTAGATTCTACTCTCCCTTTCTAGCTTAATCACCAAGAAAGCTTGGGATTTAGCGCATAAAGATCAAGGGGATTGCTCTAGTAGCCGTTCTCGGGACTGTATTGAAGTATAAGGCGTACAGGGAGGCTAGTATTCTCGGATTAGAAGAACAAGTTTGAGGGCTCATAACAATCAATGATCTACGATCCATCGGGTTCAATTCTGCTAGGTAATGTCCTAAACCCGACCCTATGCATATGTGTGAGTTTTTCTACACATAGCATTACACTTAGTTGGCCAAACTTTGTTTTGTTTTTGTACATCCCACATCAGTCAACCATGAAGGGGGGCAGGGATCAGATGTGCTGCTATAAAGAGGCTGACAACAATTGCTAAGCCTCAAAGTCTCAGCGTCCCTTGTGGCGGCTTGGCCAGAGCAAAAACTTCAACCATTATTTGAGCTTGAGCCATATTTTGAGCCATGAGTTCTTAATTGAGCTTGAGCCATATTTGAGCCACCGAGTTTGCTTGAGCCACTAGTTGGCAGATTGACCATGAATTGGCTTGCGCCATCAATACTCGAGCTGAGCTTCTGTTCGAGTGTGATCTTGAGCGTGAGCTTGACTTGATAAGTTTAATTGAACGAGCTAGAGCCGAACTTGATCTAGCTAGTTTCTTATCGAGTCGAGCTTTCGCCAGCTCATTAAAGTTTTTCATGAAAGCCTGAGCTTGAGCATGGTACTAACAGGTCGCGTTGAGCCTTAAAACTCGGCTCGTGTACACCCATATTTATAGCACACTATTTTACATGTTTATGTCTAAATGTGTCACTTCCATGTCTTGTAAGCCCCCATCATGTCATGAATGTGATTCTCGCCATCTCTAATCATGCTCTATCATGTTTTACTATCTCATGTATCATCCTATCATGCCCATCCTTTAGGATATATTATATACATACTTGCATTTTGTCACGCCCCGGAGCAGCAAAAATAGAGAAAAATAAATTTCCTTTTTGGGTCCATAGGGAATGACAAGTGAAAGTCACTAATTATCCACACCACGCAATACTAGTCCAACCAAAACAACAGGAACAGTAATAACCTCAACTGAAATAAAAGACAGTTCTAACTATTACAAATCATCAGAGTGTGGTCCACAGGATCACAACAGGTCTCGAGACAACATATGCCCAAGTACCCGTTAACTAAACAAGTTCAATAGTTTAAACATAAACTAGATAAACTATCTTCAGATCTTCAGCTGGCGTACACGTCAGTGTAGCAGTCCTCCCCAGCATAGACATCATCGGTGGGACCATCCTCAGTGTATTCTTCTCTCGGATAGTAACCATCTTTGTAGGCTTCGTCACCTGCAGAATAAGGTACAGGATGGTCTGGACGGGAAAAATCCAGGCAATAAAGGCTGTCAGCTTACTGAGAGCTGAGTGAGTATAAACTAACAAGGTACCAGTTATCTGAAGTAAAACAAGTGCATGAAGACACGAGTTAACATCTTACTATAATAATATCTTGCCCCTTTATTCAACCTCGTTAACCAACCCTTATCGTCTTGTTATCCGAAGACCGATATTCAACATACTCTTTCTAGGAAGAACAAACTTAATCGTTTCACATATATAGACGTACCATTATTCTGTCCATTGCTCGTTAAGGATATAAACCATGCACCGCATTCATGGACACCACGTCAGTCCATCCCCCACTCGTTAAGGATATAAACCATCCACCGCATGTCAAGGATACAACACTTTGAACAACAGCATATCAAATCTATCGCCACGACTTATCGCTGTATACCAGTGATCCCCCATCCACCGCTCGTTAAGGATATAACCCATCCACCACTCATTAAGGATATAACATGGATTATCTGGCTACCTTAGGACTACATGGTCTTGCCCACTGCTCGTTAAGGATATAACACATCCACCGTATATGAAAGCATATTATGACCAGGCGTTTTCCCACGTACCATTCCCAGAACTTATCAAACCTACTTATACTCAGTACTACTATCGATACATGACAAAATCCATGTGGCCTAACTACTCTGATTGAAATGAAAGGATATCGAACACTTATAGGAACCGCATAGTACTAATGTCATTTTATTAACCCATTGTTCTCAATCATACTTAACTTTGTGGTCACAATACCCCTTGATCAACCCGAAATCGCATAATGGAAATCCGAATTGAAAATCGAACCTTTGAACCCTTTATATAATAAATAGGCAAAGGAATCCATGTTCTGCCAATACCAATCGATTGGGATAAGGTCCAATCGATTAGAACAAAAATCACAACAATTGATTGAAAAAACTAGCAATCGATTGGGTCTAAAACAATGTCAATCGATTGCTAACATTGGAAATCGATTGGAATGTCAATCGATTGGGTCCAGACTGATGGCAATCGATTGGTAATTATGCCAATTGATTGGCACTTCGTCTTCACTAGCAGATTACAAGAATAGCATATATAAACGTCAAAACCATGCATTAAACACATATAAACTTCATAACATCTTGTATAAACGTCAAATAGAGGGACCAAGTGAGTTAGGACTCACCAAGGGTGTGTTTGGGTGTGGGTTAGCTTGAAAACCCAAGCTTTCTCTCTCTCTTTCTTCTCTCCTCCTTCTCTGCCTCTTCTCTGTCTCTTCTCCTTGCTCTTTTCTTCTTCTTTTCTTCTCTTCTTCCTCTTCCTCCCAGCTGCCAAGGGCAGTGTGTGTGTGTGTGTATATATATATAAATATATGGATATATGGATGTATATAAATATATATATACTCACAAGATATGTCTCTCTCTCTCAAACTGTGGAAATATCCCCAAGGCCAAGAATGAATGCATATATATAGAGGTTGAGAGTGCCACACGTCCAAAGCTTAAGCAAAGAAGAAAACTTGTCTCAGCTTATGCCAATCGATTGGTTACAGATATTTGAAGGCAATCGATTGGAATAGGTGGCAATCGATTGGTATGTTGCCATGTAATAAATTTTAGTTGATAGAATGGCAATCGATTGGGAATATGTCAATCGATTGGTAACCAAAAAGTGTCAATCAATTGGGAGACAAAGGCAATCGATTGGTATCCAAATTTCACCAAATGGAAAAGAAAGGTGATCTAAGAGTATAGAAATGAAATACCAGGTCTTATTATATATTAAAAAATACAGGGTATTACACCTTTGTTTGGAGGTCTTTTGTGACCTCTACTTGGAGGCCTTAGGTAGCTCATCTTGTTGGAGACTCCGTGTCTTCTTATATTGAGACTCTCCTTCTCATCCATCCCAGTGATTGAGGGGCCTTTCCTTCCAAATCCTTATTTTCATTCCATCTCCATGCCGTGGTAGTTTGCTAATTCTCAGTTTTTCACATTTGTTGTTTCTCACTTGTTTTGAACAATTCATGTCCCCATAGATTAGGGAAAACTTGTTTTTTTGCTATGCGATTAATGCCTTTTTCCTACATTTTATTCCACTTGTTTCATTTTTGTGCATGATACACAGTTTATCTCTTGTGAATAATATCTTATCTTTTGATTTTCAATTTCTAGATTCTTTTGCTTTGTATTATATCTACATAGTATTATATGTCAGGCCAATCCCAGTTTTTAGATGACTATTTGGATGCTACTAGAGTCCCGTTGAGAAACGGGGCGAGTAGAGGGTGCTTTAGGCTTTGTAAAGGTTCCTTCCTCTCTCATACCAAAACCCAAAGCCGAGTTCTTTGGTGATGAAGGGTCGATACCCTTTATCCATTTGGGTGAGTCAACTCGGGGTACTTGGTTCCTAGAAAAACCAAGTGGCGACTTTGTATCCTTATCTGCAACTGCAGAAAAAGGCCACCCAGGTGGTACCCCCATGTCCACAGGGTTAAGCATAGCAATACTTTGAAGGATTAAAGATATTTGAACTGATGTGACTAGATGGGTGTGGGGCATAATGAGACACTATGTATTTTGTTTTTGAAAGGTTGGTGTCTCTATACTGGCTCGATTGAGTTTTCTTGTATAGAGCTCCCACGTTCAAGTGCTCTCAATTGTCGTACAACCCATTAGGTAGTATGAGTGTTTCAACTGTTGGTCATTGTGGAAAAGAGAGATGTAGGCTCCTTGCATACACCATGTGCGAGTGGGAGATGTTGGAATTTGGGCATCCAAACTGGGATGTCCATGGGTGTGCCCCACCCTATTAGGAGGACCCATGTTGATAGAAATTAATGCGAAGTCCTAGTTCTAAACAACTTAGGACCCCTCTGGCCCTCTCCCATATAATACATGGCTACGAGAGGTTGAGAAAAAAAAAGGAAGGTTATAGTTGAATACAATTTTTTCACTCTCTCTCTCCCTCCCTCCCTCCCTCCCTCCCTCCCTCCCTCCCTCCCTCTCTCTCTCTCTCTCTCTCTCTCCTACTTCATTCAAGGCACGGTTGAAGACACAACTTTTGTACTGCGAATCGCGTGGGTTACACTCGCTATTCGTGGTGCATGTACTCCATCGCTAAGATTTGAAGTTTCGTGTGTTTGTGACTTTGTAGGAACGTTCTATTTCATGTGAAACATCCGTTCTAGACCCAATAATTCCTTTGGTTCGTCAAAAAGGTACCCGATTCATTTTTCGCACTATTGTGGTCGTATGATCCTTTAGCATTATTATACAAGATGGGTTGTGTTATTTTAGGAAGTACTATATATAGAGGTCAATAATACAATTTGGCTGAAGTAAGTCCAAAGGTGTTTCATCGCGAATTTGGGGTTTTAATGATTTTTTTTTAATTCTCACGATTCCCTAGTGATTAAGGCATCTGCTTCTTCTGGCTAAATGCAAAAGTCAAAGCCAATTCGAACTGGCCCTAAAAAAAACTTTGAAATAGAAACTGTATGCAAAATATAGAAGAGAAGTGCTTTAAAAGATATATATATATATATATATATAGAGAGAGAGAGAGAGAGAGAGAGAAGAAGAAGAAGAAGAAGAAGAAAATAGTATGTACCTGTAAGCATGTTGTCACGAAGGTACAATTCCTTAAGCATGGTTAAATTCGCTATACTTGTTGGTACGCTTCCTGTGAAATTATTGTTGGAAAGGGCTATCCTCTGAAGCTTTCCACACCTGCCTATACTGAGTGGGATGGGACCACTAATCTGATTTGAAGATAGGTAAAGTCCCTCTAGTGATGAAACTTTATCGCACATACCAAGTGGGAGACTACCGGACAGACCACTGGATGATAGGTCAATGTTTTCCAACGAAGAAATGTTGAAGATAGAAGAAGGGATTGAACCTGTAAGCTTGTTCCCTCGAATAACAAGTAACCTCAAATTCCCAAGGTTGCCAATCACCTCTGGAATTTTCCCTTCTAACAAGTTACTCCCTAATGTCAAATTTTGCAGCTTCGATATGTTGAATAGAGATAATGGTATAATACCAGTGAGATTATTGTTCATGAGAAGCAAGTGTTGTAGGGTAGGTAGTGAACCTAAGTTTGTTGGAATTTCTCCATTGAAGTAGTTAAATCGAAGATCAATGAACTTCAACCGACGCAAATTGCCGAGTTCTGGAGGGAGCTGACCTTGGAAACTATTGTTGCTAAGGTTGAGAGAGAGTAAAAAAGAAAGATTTCCAATGTGGGGTGGAATGGTTCCTAAGAGAGACAGGTTTGGAAGAGTGAGGGCTGTGACCCTTTGGTGTCCAACACTACAAGATATTCCAAACCAACTGCACACGTTTGTTCCAATGGTCCAGTTATTTGTGAAGGGATTTTTGGTGTAAGCTGGGTAGTCAATGTGGTCTTTCAAGGCAAGAAGTGCTTGCTGGTCAGTTATGTTGTTCAAAGACTTTCCTAGGCAAGCAATGAAGCAGTAGTACTGCACCATAAACCAAAAAATGGAAGATACATACATCAACTTATAATTCCCCATTGAGAGAGACAGAGAGAGATATTTGGGCATGGGCATGGGCATGGGTATGTTAAAAGAGTTTGGGTTCTTATAATAAGAGGACATATCTCCTTAATTCTATGGTGATTAGAAAAGCCATAAAGTACAAAATGCATAAGGACTTTTAACGGAGGGGTCTTCATTCATACTAGCTAGGCTGACTACAAAGTCGCTCAGCTAAAAAAAAAAAAAGACTACAAGTCAATGTTACGTATGGGCTGGGGAAAAAGAAGAAGAAAGTCTCCGTCAGCCAAGAGAGTTGTGTCTCACGTTTTGAAACACGGAGAGGTGATGTGAAAATGAAACTATAAAGATTTCTGTGGTTAGGCCCATTACACTTTATTCGTGTGATTCAAAAGTTGACACTTAACCACCTTGTAATTTTAGACTAAAATGAAACTATAAAGATTTCTCTGAAAAATAGCTTCACATGGGGATTAAGCAGGGCCGGTCCTGAGGCCATGCAGTCAAGCAACCGCATGTGACCTCTTTTTTAGGTCTCATTTTTTAGGCCTATTTTTTTTTTCCAATTTCTTTCTAATTTTTATAAAACTTAGTATAGAGGCGTCATTTAGGCCACTCTTTTTCCAATTTCTTCCTAATTTCTATGAAAACATAGTATAGAGGACTTATTTTTTAGGCCTCTTTTTTTCTAATTTCTATAAAACTTAGTATAGAGGCCTCATTTTTTAAATCCCTTTAAAAATTCACTTGAGGGCTCCGACAATTTTTGTCATCTCAGAGTCGGCCCTAGGATTAAGAAAATTAGCCTCACCTATGAGAGTTTATGTGATAACTCGTATTATTACACACTTGTTTATTACTCCGTATATTCGCATCATTAATTTGTGGGACTCACGATGTGACAAAAAGTTGTCATACTCGTTCCCATGATTAAGCTAATTGCACATTAAATTATTTGGTTGAGATTACTAGTGTTAATTAACACTTAATTGGAGGTGAGTTTTGACTCACGAGTTGACTTTGGGAGTCTAGTTGGGGACACGGAATTGATAAGTGATGTTGGTTCCGATGAGGGAACTTATGATTGATGTTCCATTTGAGATGGGACAAGTATGTGGAAATAACCTTATATGCTTAAATGTTTATTGAGGCGTATGTGGAAATACCCTTACGTGATTAAATGTTTATTGAGGTATATGTGGATTATTATTTAATTGTTTTAATTATTTATTGTTACATGTGACCATTTTTGTGGTCAATTGTGTGTACGAATTGAACACGTTATATAATTGGTAGATTAATTACAAATCTCATGGAATTATTTGGAATCACATTTGGAACCCAAACGTGACATAAACAAACATCCATTTAAAATTGGACAGTTAACATAGAAGGTGGTGGTGGAACCCGCATATGTGCCACTTAGTTGGAAAGTGACACGTGGCAAGATTAGGTGTTGTCATTACACCACATGTGCATGCATCGTGTGTGTGATATGTACGTAGGCTGTGTGTTTGTAAAACAAAAGACAAAGAAAGAAAGATAAGCTTCCTTTGAAGCCTATCACTACATATTATACATATATACAAATCGATTATATATATGTATACTAGGTAGCAATCGCGTGCGAGTCACGTCGTAGCTCTCTTTGAATTTTGATTTTATATAGTCTAAATTTATTCAATATTGCGTATATAAGCATGTGAATTTCCTCTTATGTAGTATTTTTTTTACTATGGTTATGAAATTTATAAGTATTCTACAATGTTTCACAATGTTCAATTTTAAATCTAATGTTGATATATATATTTTTTTAATTATTGTATACAATGTCCAAGTTATCAAATCTTTATAACGAAACTTGATGATTTTTAATTTTGTTCATGAGTTTTAAAAATTTGAACTTACTGTTAATGTATATTTTTTAACTGCTTTTTTTTTTTTAATCAATAGTAAGAGATGAATGTGACGCATGTGAAGATATTATTGTTTTTGTTGATGTTGGTGATGGATTTTAATTAGAGGATGTTCAAGTGGCTCCGTCATTATTCTCACTATCACATGTATTTTAAATTTATAGGCATGTGTTTGTAATATGAAAATATGAAATTCAATTTATAGGCATTGTGTGTAAAATTAAATTTACAGACATGTGTCTGAAAACACAAAATTCAATAATCATTTTATCAATTTTCGTTTGAAATTTATTTTTCCTATAATTATAATTTACACACACGCATCATGTTACACACACTTGCTTAAGTTCAATTTATAGGTGAATCCCACTTTCTCAAGAAAACACCACAAAAAAAGGTCCAAAATGGGTTGTGTGTGTAAATTAAATCTTTAGGTGTAACATTAAATTTATAGGCATATGTGTGTATCTAAATTATATGTGTAGGCATGTGTGTGTAATATCAAAATCTAAAATGAAATTGATATAAAGTAATTTTATCAACATATGAATATAAATTAAAATTAAAATTGATAAAGTCAATATTTTAGATGGATTTGTAAATTTTCTAAAAAAGGTTGACTAAATTTCAAGGCATAGGTGTGTGTAAATTAAATTTATAGACAAGTGTGTGTGTAATATTAAAATATCAATTGTGACAATTAAATTTATAGGCACGTGCGGTGCGGGGTGTAATATCAAAATATGAATACAAAATCAAATTGATAAAATTAATATTGTAGATGGATTTTTTTAAATAAACAACAAAGAAAACAAAAACTAAAACAAAAACAAAAACAAAAATATGTAAAAACATAAGAAAAACGAAAATGGAGGGGGGGGGAAGGAAATACAAAGAAGGGCCTTGTTTGGGAACCGAAAAAACAAAAAATAAAAAACAAAGGCCCAAATTGGTTTGCCAAACATGGCATAGCCAAAATTGTTGGCTTAGGCACATGAGTGCCTAAAAAAAACGGGGGAAATAAAAGCAAAAAGGTGTGTGCCAAACAAGGAGTCATAATTGTTGACTTTTGTGTCCAAGCCATTAGTGGGTTGTTTGGGAAAAAAAAAACAAAAATCCAAAGCTCATGGGTGTGTGTAAATTAAATTTAGAGGCAAGTGTGTGTGTAATAATAAAATATCAATTGTGCAAACTAAATTTATAGGCATGTGCAAGTGTAATACCAAAATATGAATATAAAATAAAATTGATAAAATTAATATTGTAGACGGATTTTTTAAATAAACGACAAAGAAAAAAAAAACAAAAACAAAAACGAAAACAAAATATATAAAATATATATATATATATATATAAACCAAACAAAGAAGGGCCTTGTTTGGGAACTGAAAAAACCAAAAACAATGGCCCAAATTGGTTTTACAAACATGGCATTGCCAAAATTGTTCGCCTATGCACATGAGTGCCTTGCTTGGGAAATAGCCAACACCAAAAAAAAAAGGGCAACAAAGGCTAAATGTGTGCCAAACAAGGAGCTGTACTTGTTGACTTTTGTGTCCAAGCCATTAGTGAGCTGTTTGGGTAAAAAAAAAAAAAAAAAGCCAAAAACCAAAGTAGAACACAAGCCAAGCTCGGTTTGGCAAACAAGACCCTTTTTTTTTTTTGAAGCAAATCCTAATTTTGATGGTTAAAGTTGTTTGAATCCTAAACCTAAAGCCTATATTTCAGAAACAAAACTTGACCTAAATGTCATTATTAGGGACCAATACGTAATTAGCCATTATTGTTGGCTTTTTTTTAAGCGAGTGATAAATATGCAAAATATTGATCTAAATGTAATTAGACATACAATAATATGTAAAGTCTAAATTTCATAAACAAAGTTAATAAAAATGTAATTATTAGAGACCAATACATAATTAGCCATTATAGTTGACTTTTTTTTTAAGCGTATGATAAATATGCAAAAACTTGTTGACCTAAATGTAATTAGAAATAATATTGTTGATTGAATCCTCATTATTATATTAAATAAAATTTCAAAAACTAATCTAAACATAATTATCTTAGTGAACTTACAAAATATGTACCCTTGCTCAATTCCATAAATGATCCAAAAAAGTGTATCGATGTATGTAATTTTGCTATGTTTCATTTGAATTCCTAGAGGTTAGATCATTTGATTCTCTGTAATTTTGTGTTTTGATGTGCGTTTAAGTTTATCTAAATCATTTCTATGCAAAATTGGATGGATCTAATTCTATATTTCGTCATCCATTTTCATTCCCTTGATTTCTATGAGAATTGGGTCTTAATTCTCAAGGATCATGTGTTTGAGAGAAGATTTAGATAGAGACATGCTTGACTTCTCATTTGAATTCTCAAATTCCATAGTCTATGTTCACCCAAAGGGATTGAGTAAGCCCTCTAGGATCCATTTCTAGACTTTTCATGAGGTTTATGATGGGATTCTTATGAAGCAAAATCCATGGAGATCTATGTTATATACGTGATATTTTGTTTGTTATTATCATATTAGATCTAGATTCTTCATAGAATTACGGATCTAACTTAAGAGGCAAGCTTTATGAATTATAATGCTAGTATAATTCAAACAATCAAAATAAAACGACAATTTGCGAGCATTTTTCGACATGGGAGAAATGCTTCAGGGTGATAGGAAACATCATCGTGCTCTGGATATGTTAAATATGAATATGGTTTGTTGATATGTTCTTCCTTTGGAGGAAATTTTTTTTTTGGCCAAGGCAAAGTGCTCACAGGCGCACCACACACACACACACACACACACACACCGACTCTGACTGAGCCAAGGGGGCCGAGGCCCACTTCAAAGGAGACTCCTCCCATGGATGGCCCAAAGAGGAAATAAATTCCCTCCCCACTCCCAATGGTAGTTGAAGCGTCCCCTTCCACTTAGGGGAGAGGGATTGATGCCACTAGACCACAAGGATCTTGGCTCCTTTGGAGAATTTATTCAAGGTGACATGGAGAATCAGGGTCGGCCCTGAGATTGTGAAATTCACATGAGGCCCTAAGCGAACATGAAAAGAAAATTTTTCTAGGCCCTATTTTGGCCTATTTTTATATATAATGCATGTGATATGTCCAGAAATATCTTGTAATTACCTAACCGCCACGTGTTCAGCTAATGACCCGGGGAAGACGGATTTGAGGCATGGAGCCCACGCTCCCGAGGGATGCTGCAGTTGCCACCCGAGATACTCGGGCGGTCGTAGTGGGGCCCCGAGGATCATGGCATCAATCACGTTTCCCCTCTATTCGTTACACAGCTGTCGCTCTATCAAGAGAATTAGTGGTTTCCTTAACTGCTTAGGAAACTCACCAAATATTGGGCAAATCTATTGTGATTAGATTAGGCTTCCTAATCTAGTGAAATTTACCATGTAAAGGTGGACTCTTACACTTATAAAAGAGCCCACCTACCCTCTCAGAGGGGATCCGAGTATCAACTCTCTAAGCAGATACACCTTAGAGAAATCACCAACATACACGCATACACCCGGCTGGTATTACTGGTAGTGCCGCCCCACTTTGTTGGCTCACCAGGCCGCCGGTGACCTGCTAGTGAACGCGCATAGACGCGACAGTGGACGTAGGTCACCTCATTAACGGGGCCGAACCACACACAAACCTTCTGTGATTTCATTTTCTTCTTAGAATTGCCCTCACCAGTTTTCGGCATCATCAGTTTGGCGCCGTCTGTGGGAAACGACACGATTTCCTTGTTAACAAAAATCTTTGACTGATCAACATGCCAAAGAAGAAGGGCAAGAAGACCGCCGATTCAACCGGTCAGGAGGACCTACAGATCGAGACGCGGGCGACCTCCATGACCTCCGACCAGGTCGCAGTAGCGCTGGAGCGGCTCTTGGAAGGCCAGCTCCGGACACAACAGCAAATAGATGCGCTCATAGCCCATAATGAAAAAGTGGTCGAGGACTACGAGAAAAGCCCTTCGTCGGAGAAGCAGCCTGAAAAGAGCACTCCCAGTCAGAGGCCCGAAAGGAGCGCTCCCAGCAAGAAGCCTGCCCGGGCGCACGGAAAGACTAGGTCCGCCCCAGGGTCCCAACTAAACCGGGAAAGCCGGGCAGAGGGGGAGCGCAGCCAGCCTGCCAAGCGCCCACAGGAAGGACCTCGGTATGTCCCTCGCCGAGCGCGACGAGCAGAGGATGCCCGGATCCTCATCGAGCGGCGGCGAGCTGCAAGGGGAGAAGCACCCGGACGAAAGGTCAGGGAACCGGTCGACGATCCGCCCGCCCTAAGCCGGGATGATCTCAGGCATAGGCTATCCCGGACTCGTAGCCGAGTGCTATCCCCAAGATCGACGCGCTTCGAGGACGAGGACGAGGCATCATCGTCCGATCCAACTTACTACTCAGGTGCAGAGAGAAGGATCGGGCGTACTGATGTCAAGGCCCAGGTCGAGGAGCTGCAATAGCAGATTGAGAGGCTGAACCGCAAGTCCGGCCACGACCTCACTAATACAGAAACGGAGTCACCCTACACTGCCCGGGTGACACAGTTCCCGATTCCGCGGAAGTTCAAACCCCCTCATCTCAGCTCGTACGACGGCAAGGGGAGTCCAGTGGACCACATCCGCACCTATAAGGCGCAGATGGCACTGGTCACTACCACGGACGAGTTGCTATGCCTGGCATTCCCCAGTACTTTAAAGGGATCAGCCGTGCAATGGTTCCATGCTCTGAAACCGCGGACGGTTGACGATTTCAAGACCCTCGGCAAACTCTTCATCAGTCAGTTTGTCGGGATGCTGGACCGGTCGCAGCCAGACACCCAGCTGCTAGCTGTCAAGCAGCAAAGGGGGGAATCTTTAAGGGAGTACGTAGATCGTTTCAACCAGCAGAGGCTTTTGATTCGCAACCTCAATGAGACCGCCGCTATCATGGCTTTCTGCTCAGGAGTTCAGCACACCAAGGTGGCCACGTCCTTTCATCGCAATCGGCCGGCAACCCTGGTGGAACTCTCGGAAAGAGTAGGGAAGTACATAGACACTGAAGAATTCCTGAAGGCGAAGCGCGCCAGCCAGACGGGAGACGAGTCCCCGAAGGCAAAGCGCAAACGCGAGGGATTTGAGAAAGGCCCGGGAAAGAAGCCAAAGCAAGACCAAAGAGAGGCTAGGGGTCAGCCCCCAACAGCTTTTACACCTCTTTCCCGACCCATACATGAGGTGATGGCCGCCGCAGAGGCGCAGAGGTTGCTTCCGCAGCCTACCAAGCTCAGAGCCCCTCCCGGCAAGAGGAATCGGGAGAAGTTCTGCCGTTATCACAAGGATCACGGCCATGAAACGGAGGATTGCTTCAAACTGAAAATAGCAATCGAAAAGTTGATCGAGCAGGGCCATCTTGCCGAGTTTGTCACAGTGGACAGACAGCCCCGACAGGATGCCCGGGCTCCCGGTCAGCCTCCTCCACTGCTCGGCCACATCAACGTGATCTCCGGAGGAACATCTGGCGGAGGTGATTCACAGTCGGCACGGAAGAGGCATGCCCGAGCATCCCGAGCGGATGTATGGCAGGTCCAATCCACCGGCCCCTCACCAACTGACGTCCTGACGTTCTCATCCGATGATATACATGGCCTCCACTGCCCCCACGACGACCCGCTGGTAGTGACACTGTCTATAGCAAACTACATGGTCCAGAGGGTACTAGTCGACACGGGCAGCTCGTCGGATATAATGTTCGCAGCGGCATTCGACCAACTCGGGGTCGATAGAGATCGGCTCCGGCCAGTCGCTACTCCCCTGGTTGGATTCAACGGCTCTAGCACCCAACCGCTCGGCACGATCGAACTCCCGGTACTCATGGGGACCTATCCACAACAGGTTTCCCTGCTCACCAATTTCGTGATAGTGGATGCCCCATCGGCCTACAACGTCATCCTTGGGAGGCCGACCCTCAACAGAGCACGAGCAGTTGTCTCCACATACAGCCTAACCGTAAAATTCCCGACTCCTCAGGGACCGGGATGCTTGCGAGGAGACCAGACCACGGCTCGGAGTTGTTATGTTAGCTCGTTGCGACGGGGGGCAATCACCGAGACTCTGAATGTCCAAGAAATGGATCCCCGGGACCCGAGGGACATGATAGGGCCGATGGAAGAATTGGAGCAAGTTGTGCTGGACCCGGAGCACCCGGATCGGACGATCAACGTAGGCGCGCTGCTGGAGCCTGCCTTGAAAGAAAAATTGATCAAGTTCCTGAAGCAAAACCAGGATGTCTTTGCGTGGAGTCATGAGGACATGCCCGGGATTGATCCCCTAGTGATGTCCCATCACCTCAATGTTAGCCCAGACTGCCGTCCGGTAAAGCAGAAGAGAAGGGGCATGGCGTCCGAAAGGCAAAAAGCTGTAAGTGAGGAGGTAGAGAAGCTATTAAAAGCTGGCTCCATCCGGGAGGTCCACTACCCCGACTGGCTAGCCAACGTTGTTCTGGTCAAGAAGAGCAATGGTAAATGGAGGATGTGTGTGGACTTCACTGACCTCAACAAGGCCTGCCCCAAGGACTGTTATCCGCTGCCCAGGATAGACCTCCTCGTCGATTCAACGGCAGGCCACTCACTCCTCTCGTTCATGGACGCCTACTCCGGGTACAATCAGATCAGCATGTACCCCGAAGATGAAGAGAAGACAGCGTTCATCACCGACCAAGGCACGTACTGTTACAGGGTCATGCCCTTCGGCCTTAAGAATGCCGGGGCTACATACCAGCGCTTGGTCAACTTCATGTTCAAAGATCTTATCGGAAAATCCATGGAGGTATACGTGGACGATCTCCTGGTCAAGAGCCGAGATGAACCCGATCACCTGGAGCATCTGGCCGGGGCCTTCAGCATTTTGAGAAAATTCAGGATGAGGTTGAACCCGGCCAAGTGCACCTTTGGGGTCTCATCCGGGAAGTTCCTCGGTCATCTGGTCAGCAGACGGGGAATAGAGGCAAACCCTGACAAAATCCAGGCCATCATCAACATGCGGTCACCCAAGTCAACTAAGGAAGTTCAGAGCTTAGCCGGACGGGTGGCCGCACTGAATAGATTCGTTTCCAGAGCAACTGACCGTTGCCTACCATTCTTCAAAATTCTCCGTAAAGCTTTTCAATGGTCAGAGGAGTGCGAGGAGGCGTTCCAGGAACTCAAGAGATACCTGACCTCTCCGCCTCTATTGTCGACACCTACAGTCGGAGAAGAACTGTTCCTGTACTTGGCGGTGTCGCCATCGGCAGTCAGCTCAGCACTTGTCCGGGAAGAGCACGGGATACAGTTCCCAGTGTATTACACCAGCCGAGCACTGCAAGGCGCGGAAAGCCGGTACTCCCGCATCGAGAAACTGGCCTTCGCCCTCGTTACATCGGCCCGAAGGCTCCGCCCGTACTTCCAGGCCCATGCCATCGTAGTACTGACAGACCAACCCCTCCGCAGAATCCTCTCTCGACCGGACACATCCGGAAGGCTCGTCAAGTGGGCTTTGGAACTGGAGGAGTTTGAGGTAACTTATAGACCGCGGACGGCCATCAAGGGACAAGCCGTCGCAGATTTCTTGGTCGAGTTTACGTATCCAGAAGACCCGATAGAAGAACTCGAGCCTCCGGCCTTACCGCCCGGATTGCTCGCCGGCATCCCCACATGGATACTGCATGTCGATGGCTCTTCCAACCGGCAGGGCAGTGGGGCCGGAATTATCCTGACCACCCCCGAGGGCATCCAGCTTGAATATGCTTTGAGATTCGGGTTTCGTGCCTCCAACAACGAGGCCGAGTACGAAGCCCTCCTGGTTGGGCTGCAATTAGCCGTTTCGATGAGCGCACAACAGGTCGAGAGCTACAGCGACTCCCAGCTCGTGGTCAATCAAGTAAACCAAGAATACGAAGCACGGGAAGATAGCATGATGGCCTACCTAGCACTCGTCCGAACAGCGTCCAAACAGCTCCAAGGCTTTTCCATCACTCGAATACCCAGAGAAGAGAACACCAGGGCTGACCGGCTCGCCCGCCTCGCATCGTCGGCTGAGTCAGACTTGCCCGGGATAAGGATACAATTCCTACCCGAGCCAAGTGTGATCAACTCAGAAGGCATGGAGGTCGACCCGGTCACTCTGGGACCCAGCTGGATGGATCCGATCATGACTTTCTTGACGACAGGAAGGCTACCGGACGAGAAAGAGGAAGCAAGACGGGTCAAGTACCGAGCAGCACGATATCATGTCCTAGACGGTGTCCTTTATAAAAGGGGGTTCACCATCCCGTACCTTCGTTGTGTCCATCCCACACAAGTTCAAGCAATACTGTACGAAATTCACGAAGGCGTGTGCGGGAACCACGTAGGGAGTCGGACACTCTCAAGAAAGGCCCTACTACAGGGGTACTACTGGCCAACCATGGCTCGGGATTCGCAGGAGTACGTTCGAAGGTGTGACAAGTGCCAACGGTACTCTCCCATGATAAACCAACCAGGAGAACTTCAGACACCGGTCCTAAGCCCTTGGCCATTCGCCCAATGGGGAATTGACATCGTTGGTCCCTTGCCAACGGGGAAGGGGCAGGTCAAGTTTGCTGTGATAGCCGTGGACTACTTCACAAAGTGGGCGGAGGCCGAGCCCCTGGCAACAATAACCGAGAGAAAGATGGAACATTTTGTGGAAAGAAATATCCTTAACAGGTTCGGTATTCCGCGAGTCCTGATTAGCGACAATGGAAGACAGTTTGATACACCCGTCTTTAGACAGTTCTGCTCGAACTATGGAATATTGAACCACTACTCTTCTCCTGAGCACCCACAAGCTAATGGTCAGGCCGAAGTAACCAACCGTACGATTTTGCAGTCGATTAAGACGAGGCTCGAAGGTGCTAAAGGCCTGTGGGCCGACGAACTCCCAGCCCTTCTGTGGGCCTACCGTACCACACCCCGGGCGGCAACAGGCGAAACCCCCTTTTCCTTGACTTATGGTTTTGAGGCGGTAGTCCCCACGGAGCTCGGGCTACCCACATACCGGGTGGCAACCTTCACTGACCCAGATAATGGAGAGGCCCTCAGGACGGAACTAGACCTGGTCGAGGAGAAAAGAGACCAAGCCTATCTCAAGGTGGCAGCTTACAAGCAAAGGGTCTCACGGTATTACAATAGTAAGGTGAAGCATCGTAGTTTCCAGGTTGGGGACCTTGTTCTTAAAGCAGTGAACCAGTCAACCCGAGTCCCAAACCATGGGAAGTTGGGAGCAAACTGGGAAGGACCATATACAGTCACTCGGGTCAACCGACCAGGAACCTATTGGCTACAAAGTATGGATGGGCACGACCTCAGCCACCCCTGGAACGTGCAACATCTCCGCAAGTACTATCAGTAGCACATAGCTATGGGAGTCTAGTGTTATGAGGAGAATTCTTTTTCTACGTAGCCTTGATAGGACAATTGTTACAGGTTGTTATTTTTTGAATAAAATGGAAAGTTTGCTTTGAAACATTATTCCCTTCGGTACATCAGGCTTACCCAAAAGACCTCGGGCCTAACCCCGAGGCACCAAAAGACCTCGGGCCTAACCCCGAGGCACCAAAAGACCTCGGGCCTAACCCCGAGGCACCAAAAGGACCCTGCAACCACCCATGTTCCAGGTCGGTTTCCTATGGTGGATCCCCAACACGCCCCCTCCTTAACAGGAGCCCTGGGGGCAAAAGGGTCCTACAACTAAACAGGAAATTAACTCAAGCTATGCTTAGGTCCAGCCGACGATGGGGCCAAACCCCTAGGTGGCCAGCGATGGCAAGCTTCAAAAGGACCCTGCAACCACCCATGTTCCAGGTCGGTTTCCTATGGTCGATCCCCAACACGCCCCCTCCTTAACAGGAGCCCTGGGGGCAAGAGGGTCCCATACCTAAACAGGAAATTAACTAAAGTTTCGCCTAGGTCCAGCCAGCGATGGGGCCAAAACCCCTAGGTGGCCAACGATGGCAAGCTTCAAATGCTCCTGCAACCACCCATGTTCCAGGTCGATTCCCTACGGCCATTCAATCCCGTACACCCGCACTCCTGCCTTTGCAAAATGCTTGGGGGGCAGGGGACAGGAGGACAAAAGGGTAACGCTAAGGCCAAAACAGGGAATTATATCATTCGACTAGGTGTTCTGTGGGTTACGGTCCTAAAGCATTTGCTAAGGCAGATGTTAGGTTGGCCAAGGCCGTACGGATACTAGCAAAAGTTAAAAGCACAGTACAACAAAATTAACGGAAGGATAACCTCAAGGGCCTTTTCATTAATTAAAATGAGTGTACAAAGCTTGGGGGGCAATTGTAGTAGCCTCCCCGAAAAATAAAAGTCTACAAACGACAAAAGCAAATAAGCAGGAAGGAAAGACAGGGACGTCAGTTTTCCGCATTAATCACGTTCTCGGTCTCCCCGGCCTGTTCCCCCGGAATGGTAAGTCCCTCCTCCGCTAAGCCTCCCTCCGGGGTAAGCTCGGTGGCCTCAGCAACGACCACAGGATCTCCAACGGCCGCAAGCCCCTCGCCAGCAGCTGGAGCTTCACCGAGTCCCGGATCCTCACCGATGTCCCAGTAATCCGAGTCAATCCCCGCGTAGGCCGAGAGAACCCACTCGGGGTGGTCCCGAGCTACCCGCCGCTTCAGATCCTCATAACCTTGGAAGAAGCCATCGTCAAAAGCTCCTTCCAAGGCCTCTGCGGAAGGCGCCTCGGTCACCGCTTTAGCCTGGGCCTCGGCTGCCGCGATAAGGGCCCGGGAAGTTTCCAGTTCGGCCAAAGCCGCTGCCAGGTTCGCCTGAGCCGCCCCTAAGCTCAAGGCCAGCGACTTCGTCTTGCTCGTCTCCACGGCCAGGGCAGCTTTTGCTACCTGCAGCTCTTTCCGTTCCTCCGAAAGGGCGGCTTCAGCGGCGCCCACCTTCGCGGCCAGGGATGAGTGGACGGATTCAGACCCCGCAGCTATGCAGCCAACCTACGGCAGGAGAACACACATCGGTTAAGCAAGTAACAAGTGCAGGGCAAGTCCGCGTTTAAACAAAAAGAAGCAGAACACTCACCAGGTGGGAGACGCTGTATAGCCATCCTTGGATCCCTTGGGGGGTTAGCTCGGCACACGCTGTCACCTGGCTTGGCGCGAGGCAGGGCCTGAGTCTCTCCCGGGCCTCATCATGCCCGCCCGGGGGCAAACCCGATGGAACATCAGCCCTGGGCACAGGCTCTTCAACAGCCGGCCTGGGGGGAACCGATGTCCCTACGGGACTTGGACGGGTATTGGTCCCGTGGCGAATGCGCCTGAGTGGGCGGTCGCCGCCTGGAACCTCGGTGGCCGGCCTCTTTCCTTGGGCGATTGCCACCCGAGCGGTAGCAGTGGCGGTAGCGGCGACCTGTCTCTCCCGCAGCTGATCCAAGTTGCGTTTGGGAGCCATTTCTGAAGAAACATAGATCGTACGATCAAAGGTGCAAGGGGCAGAAATAGTACAAGTACATGTTACTGGCACACTTACCAGGGATGATGGGTGTAGAGCTGGGGGCCGGAATAGGCGGCTCAGGGGAATATTTAGCGATGAGCCCTCCCGACCGGGACAGCACGTTCCAGATGCTGACGGACAACTTCGCTAGCTTCAAGATCCTGGCCTGGCACGCCTCAGAAATTTCTGGGGGTTTAGTTGAGCCCGCTGTAAAAAAAAATAAAAAAAAAAAAAAAAGAGAAGAAAACTGGTCAACAATCCACTGTGTTCCGGATAGTTCGAGATAGCAGATAAGGACGGAAGGGCGGTCTTACCCTTCAACTCCCTGGCCCAGGATGTCTTCAGCTGGCTCCCCGGAGCCATGTCACAGAGATGAAGGGTAGACACCTGGAAGAATTTTCCCTTCCACCCTTTATTGTTACTAGGGCAGTTGTCAATGATTTTCCTGCCCGGACGGGCGGAGAACGAGAAAAACCCCAACTCATTATGCACAGGGAATGGCCGGTAGGCCCAAAGGAACTCCTGTAGGGTAAGATCATACCCGAATGCCTGGGGCCACAATGATATACACCCCATCAAGAACCTCCACCCGTTGGGAGCCAACTGGCCGGGAGCGATGTCCAGAAAAATCAATATGTCCCGAGCCACCGGGTGAAGCGAAAGTCGGAGGCCCGCCATCATAGCGTCCTCAAACAGGGTGACAAACCCTGACTGATATAGGTGCGCGCCGCCGGAATTCACGGCTAGGGCGCAACCGTCAGGAAGGGAGTACCTCTCCCTAATCCGGCGAAAGTCTCCAGAGTGAAGAACGGAAGAGGTGGACTCACAAGCGAAGACCATGCGGTCGGTCCCCTCAGGCAGCTCGTCGCCTAATCCCCTCGAAACGGAGGCGACAGGGGCCTCCTCAGAAGACTGACTACTGGACAGGCGAATGGGGATCCAGGCCCCGCTGTGGTGGTCGGACGGGGATTCCGGGAGCTGGCCTTGGCTAGCACCCGGGGACCCCGACTGGTACTGCTCACTCTCCGATCTCGACGCGGAATTGAAGCCGGAGTGCTCCATCTCTGGCCCTCCGGCAGGAAGGAACCGACACAAAGGACGACTCGCGAAGGGATCGAAAACCCCGAGCCTGATATACAGGGGGGGCAGGGTTACTAACCTGAATGGTAGCAAGTAGATGCTCCGCAACACCAGGTAGCACTCTCTCAGAACCACGCAAGGAACACCCGTCCGGTTCAAGTGAGTTAGGGTTCCACCTGACTCGAAAAACGCTACGAATCTGAGAAGGAAGAAATCCCACTCCCGCTCAAACCCCACAAGGTTCGTTCTCTCCAGTTTCGCTTCGAAAGGAAAAAGGAACAGGGAAGAGAAAAAAGAAAGATCAGAGACAAGAGAATCAGGAGGGTGCGCAGGAGGTTGGGCGAGTGCTCCTTATATAAAAGACCTCGAACGGCCCAGATCAGAACAGATCCAGCGGTCCAGAAAATATCCCGCCCAAAACCGTCGCTTCGGTCACGTGGGGGGTCGCCTCAAAAGGCGCGCGCATTAAGTACACGTAAAGACGTTTCCGTTGGCTTCTGAACGGTTTGGTTATGCCCACGTCTCCATTCGTTAGGATCTAACCTGACCAACGGTTGGTTGACGCGTGGAAGCAGCGGTCCAGGCCCGAGCAACCATAGCCCGGGCGCATTTGCGAGCCGGTCGGGAATTAACCTCACAGAGTTGTACAGAATTGATACACAGTTCAAGGGACTTAATGAAGGAAAAAGATGGCCTCAGGGACCTTTTTATTGCTATAAAAGGAAAACTGTACAAAGACGGGAGCAATTACAGTAGCCTTCCCGGAAGAAAATAAAAAGAAGAAGAAGGAAAAATGTACATATGTGTGTAAACAAAAATGCCCTTAAGATCTTTGGCCCTTCAAAGCCTTGACCTCCTCTTCCAGGGCAGCCACCTTCGCCGTCAGCCCCTCTACGGCCAGCTCCAAGGCGTGGACATCCACCCCCCGCAGGGCGGAATCCATCTGCAGCTCGGCGCCCATCTTCTCCACCGCCTGCAAGCGTTCTTCCATGTTCACGAGAGAGAAATCCGACCATGAGCCCGGCATGCGGGGGCCGGTGAATATTTCCGGTCGGCTCCTCTTCGGTGGGGGCTGAGGCTCTTCTTCGACCTCTCTCTCCTTGCCCTTTCTGGACGGGCCCGGAGGCGGGCTTACATCCTCAGATGAGGAGGAGTCATTGCTGGTGGACAAGGTGACCGGCCCCCCGGGTTGGCCCGTCCTGCTGGCCGGGCGCGCCCCGGTCGCCATCGACCGGGTATAGCGGCGCGATCCAGATGCCGCAGCGGCAGCGGTTGCAGAAGACGATCCGACGCCCGAATTCTCCGCAGGTCTCCCTTTCAAGTAGGAGAACGACATACCGGCCTCGATGGCTTGGTCGAAAGCCTCCATGTCATCTTCGGACGGGACGACTCCACGAAGGGCGGTGAAGGCCTGTTTGCAGTGATCGGGATTATAACCCGCAGGAGGGCAGAGACCGTCATTCTCCAACCAGTTACCAGCAACCAGCACCCAAGGGTACCGTTGCCAGTTCTTGTTTGGGAAGTCTAGACCTCGGACAAGGTCTTTTCCCTCAGTCTTAGGGCGGAAGTAGGGGCCTCTGTTGTCAATGCCCAGTATGTAACACCTCGCAACGTCGGCAGCCCGGAGAAACAACCCCAGTCGCTCGTTCAGCGCCGAAATTCCCCATAAGAGGCGGGCAACGTTTGGTCGACATTTGTGTAGTGGGATCTGCAAACCCTGAAGAAGGTCGCAGAAGGAGACCGGCAGAGGAAAACGTAATCCCATGATCAGCAGCAGATAGCTGCTGATGAGGAAGAAAGGAGGGGCTACTTCTTCTCCTTCAACGAACGGACGGATCACCACGTCCTCGGGAATTTGGCAATCTTCCCGGAATGCCTTAAGCCCCTCGTCTGATGTTAGGTCAACGTGTGAGGCCATTTGGTGCAGATAAAAGTTTGGAAAGGCAAAGACAGCAGAGGATAGGAGGCTCGGAGAGTTTGCTCAGGCGATTCAGCTAGTGTTGAGTAGTGAAGAAGCCAGGATAAATAGTGCTCATTATATAAGCAGAACGAACGGTTGGGATCCAATCTGATCGAACGGTTCATGTACTCTCCCGCCAAAACTGTCGTTTCGGGCACGTGGGGCGTCGCCTCAGAAGGCGTGAGCATTAAATGTGGGATGTGATAGTCTGGTTGCCAGCTGGACGATTCAGTTACCTCTTAAACTGGATGCTTTAAGCCCGAACTATGCTTGTAACCAGTAGGCACGTGGCATCGGGGATCTCAGGCCTGTACAGCTACCGCTCGGTCCTTGAGCCGCCGGGTCGTCCCGTGTTAGCCGTGGTCCGGTGGGGGACCTGGTATTTTCCCGGGCGGTCTATGAAGGGCGTTCTTAATTTTTCGACCTCATCTGATAAAGCGTCATCTCAGCTCTGAAAATGGGGGGCAGCTGATATGTCCAGAAATATCTTGTAATTACCTAACCGCCACGTGTTCAGCTAATGACCCGGGGAAGACGGATTTGAGGCATGGAGCCCACGCTCCCGAGGGATGCTGCAGTTGCCACCCGAGATACTCGGGCGGTCGTAGTGGGGCCCCGAGGATCACGGCATCAATCACGTTTCCCCTCTATTCGTTACACAGCTGTCGCTCTATCAAGAGAATTAGTGGTTTCCTTAACTGCTTAGGAAACTCACCAAATATTGGGCAAATCTATTGTGATTAGATTAGGCTTCCTAATCTAGTGAAATTTACCATGTAAAGGTGGACTCTTACACTTATAAAAGAGCCCACCTACCCTCTCAGAGGGGATCCGAGTATCAACTCTCTAAGCAGATACACCTTAGAGAAATCACCAACATACACGCATACACCCGGCTGGTATTACTGGTAGTGCCGCCCCACTTTGTTGGCTCACCAGGCCGCCGGTGACCTGCTAGTGAACGCGCATAGACGCGACAGTGGACGTAGGTCACCTCATTAACGGGGCCGAACCACACACAAACCTTCTGTGATTTCATTTTCTTCTTAGAATTGCCCTCACCAGTTTTCGGCATCATCAGCATGTATATCTAAGGCCCTAATTTTTTTAGGCCTTATTTTGGCCCTATTTTTATATATAATACATGAATTTTGGTCAAACAATGCCTTATTCCAAGGCCTAACAAACTCTTTGAGGCCCCAAACAGCCGCCCGAGCCGCTGGCGGGCCGGCCCTGTGGAGAATTATTTGCATATGAAAGTGTGTCAAAGGGGCTTCTTACTTTCCAAACAAATCATCCTACATCTACGTATAAACACTGGTTTTATCAAGACTATGCAAGACAGGCACTTCTAATTGTTGATTAATTGCCAAAGATGGCCTAGAACGAATAGTTTATTATCTAATAGGTCTTTCCGTTCTAATACTCAATCATTGTGGGTTTCCCAAACGGAGAAATTATGGCAGCTAAACTGATGAGCTTCTAATAAATAAAAAGAATCATCACACCCATAATATTGGCGCACACACCCAAAAAAAAAGTAAAGGATCCAATCCCTGGAAGCCTTTTTATAGGTAAATAACTCAAGAGTTGTTGTCCAACTAGGACCCATTTTCGGTACTTAAGAGCTCTAGTGGGTACTTTCTTAATACTCCTAGAAGCAGTATATCCTAGAAGGACCAAGGTCATATCCGAGTTGGAATAATTTCACTCTCCTACACAAATGATGTGGTTTAAGTACCACCACCCCCGATATATATCTATTTATTATACTATAAAAACGAAGAAACAAGCACGTCAAAAAATATGAACTTTTTATTTTGTCCTTCACTATATCATAATTACTCATATATCTATTTATACATTCTAAGGATATATTGATTTGTGTGAGACTAAATCTGTCATTTTGGACAAATAATTACATTCAAGTCAGCTTTTGAAATTTTATTTAATATAATATCTATTACTATATTATAAGAAGACAGCAGCTCAATTGAGCTAGCATGTCAAATATTTTGAACTTCCTCTTGTGTCCCCTGTTTAATTGGTCAACTACCCATACTACCCCTGCTCTGCTAATGTATTTACACTGCCTACCTATTTGCGTGGACCCCATCTATCCTAACAATTGCTGGGCACAAAGGCCACATATGTACTGTCACCCCCTTCGGTTGAACGTGTCTTCCCCCATTCGCAATACGTGTATTCTTTCATGAGTCATGCCAGCACGTGGCTTTACTGCTGATTAGTAAATGCTTCATCTCCTCTCTCTTGCAACCACTTGATCCCCGATTCCAGTCTGCAAAGAACAAACCGAGGTCTGCCCTATCTTCGCAAAGGAATCAAGGTCAGTACTAAAGTTGTTGGAGATCTATACACACAGATTTGTACACACACACATACCTACAGGCAGAGACTGTATGGTTTTGACTTTACCCATTTTGGGGGTATTTAATTATGTGATTTGATTTTATAATTTTTAGGTATTCATGAGAGCTTCGATAGGTTGCAGTGGATTTGAAGTTGCGTCCTTCAAGTATGAGAGTGGATCAGATCCTCGATTCGGTATTCTTCTCGATTTTAATTTACCCTTCTGATTTTTCTCTTTCTGTGGGTTTGATAATTTGATTTTCCAAATGAAATCCAGTTTATAAATATCCACAACATAAAATCGCCTACATGCCCACAACTAGGTCAATGGAAAACAAAGTCGACAAGCATATATATATATATATATCCGAATTTTGGATAAGGTAAAACCCAAATGAGACTATTTTCTAAGTGTTGTTCAAGTGTTCTCTTCCATATACTGTTTTCCCAAGTGTTCTCTTGCTTAAATAATGTTGGAAAATTAAAATTTCAAACTTCAATAAGAAGTCAAGAAAAGAGGAAAGGATGTTAGGCATAAGTTTGAAAATTTTTAATTTATTTTGCACCATAGTTTCTTTTCCTTCCCAATTTCTTCACGGTTTTCTTATTAACCAAACAAAGAAAAGTATTTCCCTTGGGCGTTGTTTGGTTCATGGATTTAGTGAGGAAAAAGAAATGAAAACTTGAACAAAAAAGCTTTCCTTTATTTGGTCACCAAGGAAAACAATGAGGCAAATAAGAATGGATAGAAAATATTGTGAGAGATAAATTGGAATTTTTTTTTGAGTGTCATTTTCCTCTCTCTTTCTCAAGTTATAATTGTACATTGAATTATTTTGTACTTCTATTGTTATTTAAAAATGGAGGAAAACACAAGAAGTAGTTTTCCTTTCCTTCAATGAACCCGCAAACCAAACAGAGCCTTAAATGTTTCCTCGCACTAATCTAGAACCAAACAAGACCTTACTTTCTAGGCTATTATTGTTCCAATGAAAAGGGTAGTAATGTAGTAGCACTAATGCAAATTCTGAGAATCTGCTACATGAATGCAACATAGGAGGAGTTTGTCTCTGCATATTACATTTTTAACTTGTTTTTTGGGTTTTGTGTAATTTCTAAAGAGTAATCTTATACTTTCTAAATTTGAATCCCAAATTTGATTATCAAATGCTTTTTCAGTTGCATCATGCGTGGCATGTGGTACCACCAATCACTGCCACATCATCTTGCATTTGTAACTGATTTATTTGCTTTGTATAATTTTTGATATGAATCTATATATCATAGATGTATTACTTTATCTATTTTTCATTTTGTAATGTTTTTTGAAGCATTGCTCAATTTATTTTGGCAGTGTAATGCTGTGTCATTCTCGAGTGATTGTAAACTAATGGCCTCTTCTTCAGAAGACACCACTTTGGCACTGTGGGAACTTTATCCTCCTCAATAACTTGAATTGCTAACCTCTCTTTCTTTCTACTCATAATTGGCATTTATTGTACGCCAAATTTAAGATATGTTGCATGTTGCTCATAATGTCAGTTGCTATGTGGAACATATGGTTCCTGTTGGATTTACAAGCTAATGTTATTGTAATATATAAAAGCATTAAAATCATGATATTTTTGCCCCTCCTTTGAGTCGTTGAAAATTTTATAATAAAATATCCTAAAATTTGGTGTACAACAAAGGGTAATTATGAGTATAGATAACTTTGTTCTAAAATTTTCAACTGCGCAAGAGAGGTATATATAAAAAAAAGATCATGTTCATTTTATATATCATATTTGGATCACATGATACAAAACATTAGAGTGGTTTGTTCCTATCATTATTGAATGTGGTCTCACTGTCAGATCATTTGGGATGTGTTTTTTGGATTAGGATATGGAAGTATAGCATTACTCCACATATATATATATATAGCGAGGATTTTAAGCGGGTGTGAAGGAGCGGACTTTGGGACGGACTACTTTTAGCGACGAAAATGTCGCTTTTAGCGACGAAATTTTCCGTCACTAAAAGTAGCCAGGGGGCAGCTTTTAATTATTCCGTTGCTCTAATTGTAACCTGATGCTACTTGAGACTATACTTGGAACAAAATCTTCTTCTTATGTTATGATTCTTCACGTAAAAACTTGCCATCAAGAGGAATGCAAAAATAAATATCTTATATAGTTTTATAGATTCTTCTAATTTCGATGTATACTAAACTACTAAAATATATATTTCACCCTTCCTTCTTTTTGGTTTAATCACATTTGTTTCATTTATTTCTTCCTCTTCATTTATGCGGATATCGTTCCCATTTTTAAGAGCTTTGTTTCTAGCTTCTCACTCTTGCCTTTTGGTTTCTGTTGTCTACAGCGATTCTTCTTTGCTGTGAAGGAGGCCTCTTTGCTTCATCAAGGAAACCAGAGAAAGAAAAGCATTTACCAGCTACAACAGATGAGAAGAGCTTATCTTATCCGTAGAGAGCAGACATCACATTTGGTGTATATGGGTGGAACTATAAATCCGTCATACATATATCTTTTCCTTATTTCTTGTTAAATGCTGCAGGAAATTCCTCTTTGAAATCAGTTCGAACATGACCACATAGCTCAATATCTTCGCATGGATAAGGTATGCTTTTGACCTTTCTTCTTTTCCCTTGGTTTTTTCCCCCCTTTATGTGATACATCGAGATGAGTACTTTTTACTTACATGCTTCTTCGTGACTGTACCTGTAAAGCTGCTTAAAATGGTGAAGTGGGAGGGTACAAACCATGAAGCTCTTACTTAGGAGGAAAAGGGAACTTGCCCTACAATAAATTTTGTTCTGCGTTTCCTGTCCAAATGTGCATATAATTAATCTGTAAGAATGTCGCATTTGCCTTACTTGGTTTTACCAAATCCAAAAATAGATGCAGCCACCTTGTGCTATTCCACAAGTTTTTCCAACATTGGATTACAGAATGCTCCTATTATTTGTGTCTTTTTAATCAAAGAATACACTCATAACTTGTACACCTGATATTATTCTATTTTTCATATTCAACTTAACCCAACACATGGAATTTGCACCTCTACATTCATTAGCATTTTGCCTACTCAGCAGGGCACTGCTAATATCATTCTCAACTTGGTCTGTCCTTCACAATTCCTTGATATTCTGCCTGCTGCTCTTGCAATAGCCTGTTAATATTATACTAAACTTCGGATTTCCATTCTAATCTACTTGAATGGATGATATAGTATTTGTAGGTTAATTTCCTCCATTTCAGGGAGTTCAAAATTCCCTTTAATATGCTTCAGATTCTGACAGACCCAACCAAACAACCTCTTTCTGCTGCAAACCATGAATTTCAACATGCGTATCTAAGAGAGCGCATATTATAATCTTCAAATTACAGAATTTAACGAACACCTTCTACCCGCTCCACTCTCTTTACGACGACGACCCAAAAAAAAAAACAACCAACGAACAACAAGAGAATGTGCCAGTGGCTACGGCAACAATTGATTTGAATTGTATTATTATTCCTTTTCCAGAGCTGCCAATCTGAAATTAGATTTACTGATAATGCATAAACTCTATACTCCTGTTAAACAATCGTCTTCCATATTTTGATATGTGTATGCTATTATATTCCAAGTGGTCCAGTGTAAGTCCAATTTCACCATGAAGGTTTTAAGCTACCATTCAAGTATATGATTTGTATATTTTAGATCTTCATTTTTCCATGAATTTTGTGATTATAAAGCTCTACCAATTCTAGATCTGTTTACTAATAATTGACAGGATATAGGGATTGTTCCCAAGTAGAGGTTAGGAATTAAAGGTTTTCACTAAATCTACCCCGGGGCTGGAATTCTATTTTCTTGAACAAGGTGGATTGAGTTTTTACTTTATGCAACATGTTTAAGTGACTTTGGTATTTTTCTCATTTCTTTAACTTGAACTTATTCATCTTTACTTGTTAGCATGCTTGGTTTTACAGACATGCACACACGAGTTTAGCTTCCTAATAGTGTATTTCTTTTTTTAAGTGCATTAGAAAACAATTTGCACACCATGTTTGAGTTCGTGCTTTCCACAAGATGGAACATTTCTCATATGGCAAAGAATAAAAAGAAAGGACAATTACACATCATGAATTATGTATGTAATGCATGATTAGTCCGATGCTTTAATATAAGTAATTGGGAACCTTAAAATGATATCCTAGCAAACCGTTGGGCTTGGGTTCATTTTCATGTTCTATGTCTGGATTTGGCTTGGGTTGAGACCATGGTTGCCTGATTACGTGCTAATATAAGGTAACATACTAATATCCATGCATACATACACACACATGGATACAACGCACACAAGTTAATGAGTATGGACATATTGCGCAAGCGTATAAAACTTCTTGTATACATTCAATTTTATTTTCTTATTTGGGCTGGAGCTTGAGCTTAAGCTTGCTGTCCTTGTATACATTCAACATACCCCTTGTTTTGATGCTAGATTCCTGTTGGATTTGGTATTCTTCTTATGTCTATTTGTTGCTCAGCAAATTCTTGGTTCTGTGGTTAACTTACTTGATTATATTAGACCGTTTTCACGTTTGTTTTGTATTTAAGTGGGTACTTCAAATTTGTTTGAATTAGCAAATTGGGTCAGTATTTGCATTTGTTGATGTACTCAGCTGCTAGCCTGCCCACTATGTTAGGGTAAGGCTTGATTTCTTTGATTTATGATTTGGGCTTTAATGTACTGCAGATCCGTGTAGCCATCAACCTTCGGTGTAAGGAGATCAACACAAGAGATTTTTAAAGGTAACACAAAATTAAGAAGAAACAAATTGGTTCTACTCTTATTCAAAGTTATATACTGCTCTCCCGAACAACTTTGTTAATTAAAATTACTTGGGGAAAGAATAGAAATTGAAAAAACCACTGAAAAAATAGGCTATAAAAGGTAGCTTGTTTTTCTAAGCACTTATAAAAAAAAAACAATAAACAAAAAATCCAAAAGATTTCATGTAGAAAAGAGGACGACACCAAACAGCAAGTATTAATATTTCAAAGATACCCAAACACCACTTACAAAAAATGTTTTTCTTATTTGGGCTGGAGCTTTAGCTTGCTGTCCTTGTATACATTCAACATACCCCTTGTTTTGATGCTAGATTCCTGTTGGATTTGGTATTCTTCTTATGTCTATTTGTTGCTCAGCAAATTCTTGGTTCTATGGTTAACTTACTCGATTATGTTAGACAGTTTTCACGTTCGTTTTGTATTTAAGTGGGTATTTCAGATTTGATTGAATTAACAATTTGGGTCAGTATTTACATTCGTCGATGTACTCGGCTGCTTGCCTGCCGCTATGTTAGGGTAAGGCTTGATTTCTTTGATTTATGATTTGGGCTTTAATGTACTGCAGATTCGTGTAGCCATCAACCTTCGGTGTAAGGAGATTACAGCACAAGAGATCTTTAGAGGTAACACAAAATTAAGAAGAGACAAATTGGTTCTACTCTTATTAAGTTATATACTGCTCTCCCCAACAACTTTGTTAAATAAAATTACTTGGGGAAAGAATAGGAATTGAAAAAACCACTTAAAAATAAGCTAAAAAGGTAGCTTGTTTTTCTAAGCACTTATTGAAATTCCTATTAGAGAAAGAGGGTTAATATTCAATTTTACCTCCTCTTCCTGTTCGTATTTCCTTTTCTACGAATCTATTGCTTGTACAGAGAAAGACGCAAAATAATTGCTAAGGATTCATGCTGTTATGTAATTTCAGAAATTCTGGGTATCATTGAGGTAGTAAAAGAGATTAAATAATTTTTTAAAACTCTTTTTTACTCTTAATGTATTTCAACAATGAGTTGGAACCATTAGCAGGTGATATTATTGATGTCAAAATTTAATGACCAATTGTGGTTTTTTTTTTTTAATTCAAGCCAATTCGGCATATCTTGTGGACTGATTTCAATTTTTACAGCGCAGCATTTTGTTATACACTTGAAGTTGAAGCCCCAGGGCTTCTTAGGTTCATTTGGATTAGAACCTTTGTTGAATGACAAATAGATTAATTACAAACATTCATGACTACCATTGTTATGTCCTGATTTTTTTATTGTTTATTTCAGACATGCATGATTCACATGAACATCGTTGATTTGCGTTGGACTTGGTGAAAAATTGGATTTTTTCCCCCTACAAATTGAATTAGTAAGAGGTTTTCTTCTCTCTTTTATTTTTTCTCTTCTTTTTTGTTCAACTTATTCTTTCACTCTTTGGTTTTTATACTTATCCAGGAAAATACAAGGTTTATTGAACCTAAAAGTTAAAATGCTAATCTTCTTAGGAAGACGTGTCTTTGAGATTTGCCTCACCATTTGAATCTATAAAGCTCAACTTGGTTCAGTTTTACTCATAAATCATATAGCTTACAACTACTGCAATCTTGGCTACATTCTACTCCTATTTAACTTCATCTCACCAACCTATTTTTACAGTGAATGCATAAAGTTGTTTGTGGAGTTTTCATGGCACATGGAAATGGTTCATTTTTCTTTTAATTATCTATATTTTTTTAAATGTTTAAGATCAGTGCCTTTGGATATGTGATTTGCGTTTTCAGAATTTATGTTCATATGAAATATGAGAAAATTACTAAATTTACTTCATATACGAAGGAGGTGGTATAAAAATGTAGTTCAAATAACAAGTGTATGTATGCGCATGCACGTATAATATTTATTTATACTAGAATTAGTTGTTTTACGGAGTTTAGGATATTGTTTAGTATAGTGGTAAAAGCTTGGATTTACAAGCGAGCTGATTTGCTTGTGATTTGAGTTATCAAATAGGATATGTCCCCTAACCTTTAGCCATTGATATACTAATTGAGAAAAAGGTTCCCTGTATTCTATTGATATATCTTACCAATTCTGGAAGAAAGGGAGCTCTTAACCCACTAGAACGTGATTAAAAGTGAAATTGAATTTTTACACAACCGCTCAGGCAAAGTAAGTGTCACCATAAAATAATAACCTACAAAATATGACTTGAAACTTGAATGTTGTTTTGACGTATATTCGAACTATATTGGGATATTAATGAAGAAACAGGAAGCTGTTATGTCATGTATCTTTTTAAATTTGTTAAGGAATATTTTTTTGATTTTCTTTTAATGGTTAAATTTGCTTGGCTTGTGGGTAAACTAATTTTGCATTAGGGGCTGTTCGAGTTATGTAAAGTTAAAGTGCATGTGAGGCTTGCAATTGGACTGATTTAATTTAGTACATATATCATATGTGTGTGCATAGTTCTTAACTCTATTTATTATACTTTAATAGTTTGCTGAGAGGTTAGACAAGCTTAGGTACTTTTTTAGAGCTAGGAAAGGAAGGAGTTAAACCTATATCCAATGTTAATGGTGATTTATTGGTTGATTCATATGGTGAGATGGTCTTACCAAAATGCGCACAAATGGACAGAATTGCAGACAACAATTAGAGTATATTATTTGTATTGAAAGTGCAGAGACTTAACACACACATGTTAATTCTTATTGAAGTTTTACTTATTTATATGTGCAATCAGGTACATGAATCTGTGGGGATGTGACTCACTTCACTAGATGATGTCAAGCCCCTCAACGACCAACTTTCCAACTTCCACTAAAGGTGAATTTTTATTTAGTTTCAAAGTTTGGAAATTATTTGTTCACTCATGGAAAAAAAAGTAACTGTGTTTTTGGGAGAGTTAGAGTTGAAGGACATTAACCAATTTTTGGAGAATTGTGTATCTTAAATTCTTGAAATCCTATCAACACACATTTATTAGTATGTTGCTAAAGATAATGTGGTATCACAGGCTTCACAGCTACATTGAATATTTTCTCATGAAAAAAAGCTTGCAGGTTCCTTTTGGTGGTCAAAGAAAGAAGTTTTTGGTCAGTATCTAGGAGGTGAGAATTTGTTTTAAAAAAACTCCTTATTACTGGGATTCTATAGTCCTTGGGCAGGCTATGGCAAAAAGTATTAACTAAATAGTACTTAAGACTTAAGAGTACTCTAGCTTCCCCATGTTGTATGTTAACTTATATAAGATTGCTAAGCATTACTTTTGTGGCTTAAATGACTTACATTCAAAAGGTTTATGACATGTCAAAAATGAGCAAAAGTACATACACATGGTTAGCTTGAGACATTTGATTTCATATACATCACAAGAGAATATGTGTATGCATACATATGCACATGCACACGCACACACACTTCATTGGGTTGCTACATTAGATTGCATATCTTTTGTTTTTGTTTAGATATGTGAGCTGTCGCACACTACTCTTCCAAATAACTTGAAACTCCCTTTCACCGGAAATTGATATATGAAATAACCACTTCCATTCATAATTCACTTTTGTCAGCCTTTGATTCTCACTATGAGTTGCGTTTTTCTTTTTGTTTGGATTTGATGGTGTGAACTGTGAAGATTGACACTGGAAATGACCAACAATGCCACATCTTCGTGGAACAAATAGATGTAACATTCTACTAAAATGCTATGCTTCTCTTGTAAAACATAATCTTAATTTTGCAAATAAGATGTTGAAAAGTTCTTAAAGAAAGAACTTAAAATATGCTTACAAGTTATTCTTTTTCCTGCAAATACATGTAGTTCCTTCCTTGAGTGCTAGAAAACATATGCAAGCAAAATTGTTTTACATGAGATTGTTATACATGAAAAATGTTCAATGTAAAACATGAAACCAAAATACCAAGTAGCCTTGGGTTTGTTGGTTTTGACAAGGGTCTGAGTTAAACGTTTCGAAGAAATGATTTGTGTATTAGTGGAATCAATATTTGCTAGAGTCATCTTGTGTACATGTTTATAAGTTTTAATCGATGTTGTAAAATTCCTTACTCGTGTCAACTTTTTCTCTAGGAGGAGTTGTAGATGAAATAGCTCTGTTTACAATTTCCTATCTAACCGTTTTAACATCTTATTGTACGCTTTTAACCACCACTTAACCCCAGGAAACGATTTTGTTATTTTTTTAAAAAAATTAAGTTTTTTAACATATTATTTTTCTTTCGTTGAATCTATCTCCTTTACTTCCATTTTACCGTTTTGTGTTGTTTTTATTTATGACTTTTGCGAAATTAGTCCCTTCATTAAATTATCAATGTTAAAGCCCACTTTTGACTTGTGAACCACTCACCATATTGTTTTAATTAGCTTTTGGTTATTTTTTGGTACTTCTGTTAATGTTTCTTGGAGTCTGAACGCCAAAGATTAAAGATGATGTGCCTCACAATATTAAATTTGGATGTTGAGGAGTGTTTCAAGAAAGTGGTGCAATAATCTAAAAGTGAAAGGAAAACTCTACAGAGTGTATATAACAGTTATTAGACTAATCATCTTTAATTATAAGGATTTCGAAACTCATATCCAGAGAATTGCAGATCGTGATGGTGCCACCATTCTTACTGGAAAACCGATAACAACCATCTCATTAAGGTATTCATCATTTGTTGCTTGCTTTCGTCTGTTTATGTAAATTCCATATACGTATACAACGGAAGTGAATTTTGTTGATCAACTTTTTTTTTATTTTTTATTTTTTATTTTATGTGGTTTTGTGGCAGTTCTGATACTACCTTTCAATGACGAATTAAGGGAATCAACTATGCAGATATATTTGACATCTTTTGCTTTTACAAACAGGTAATATATGTGTGGGTTAGAAGAATATTTCAGATTATATTTTGTTACAAAGTATCTCTATTTGCTGCCAAACCTTGGGCATTATCTTGCTGGAATTAAAAAAATTGCATGCCCCTTCTTTTACCGGGGTGATTTCTCATTTCAGTGATTTTATTCATTCTTGCTTTCTAAATTTAGTACAAGGAAAACCAAAGAAATTAATGCAGGGCTTCTGCTCTTGATGGCAAAACCATAATAGAAGCTGTCATGGAATCCATTACCAAATATTTCCCTGGACTCTCACAAAGTTCTTTGCTGGATTGAAGGTTTGCATGAAAGTGTATGTACTTTTTGAAGATTGTTTATGGTACTACTGATAGCTGTTAGTTCCAGAACCTAAAAGTTGTCATGCATAGTTGGACTACTTTTTATTTTGCCATTTGATAAATTACCCAAATGGTGATTGTCTGCAGCTTCAATCTTCATGTACTCTGTTTTACTTATCCATGTGCATTTTCTTACAAGAGAAACTGCCCTTCACAGAAAACCACCAATAGAAGCAAAAAAGAAAACCACGGACACGGACACCGCTGCGTGCAACGCACGCAGTCCTCCACTAGTTATACTATAAAAACGAAGAAACAAGCACGTCAAAAAATATGAACTTTCTATTTTGCCCTTCACTATATCATAATTACTCATATATCTATTTATACATTCTAAGGATATATTGATTTGTGTGAGGCTAAATCTGTCATTTTGGACAAATAATTACATTCAAGTCAGCTTTTGAAATTTTATTTAATATAATAATGAGATTTTAATCAACAATCTTGTGTCTAATTATATTTGGGTCAACAATTTTTTGAATATTTATTATTGACTTCAAAAAAGTCAACAAAAGTGGCTATTTTGGTGGCTATTTAGGAAATGGTCACTAATATTTACAATTTGGTCAACTTCTTCTCTCAAATGAGGTTTCAATCAACAATTTGTGTCTAATTACATTTGGGTCAATAAATTTTGGGATATTTATTATTCACTTCATAAAAAGTAAAAAAAAGGGTTCTTTAGATTTCAGTCCTTTATTGTAGTATTTTTTAAAAATTGATCCATTCTATAAGTCAACTTAGAAATTAGTCCCTCACCTGTTTTATGACTAAAATACCCTCACTCCCACAAATCAGGGTTTTTAAATACCCACTCCCACAAATCAGGGGTTTTAAATGCAAAACCCATATAACTATATATAATTAGGATTTTGAAATTCAAAATCCACAAAATACATACATATATATATATATCTTATAAAAATCTAGAAATTGACCAAACTTAAATTTCTCACTAACCATAAATGAGAAATTATATATATTATGGTGAGAAATTCTCACCAAATCACGAAGAGAAAAATATGGGTTTGAAGGAAAAATTTGTCACAAAAAAAAAAAAAATCATTTCTCACTGATCATAAATGAGAATTTACAGTATATGTTATGGTGAGAAATTCTCACCAAATCAAGGAGAGAGAAATATGGTTTTGATGAGAAAATTTCTCACGAAAAAAAAAAAGAAAAGAAAATCTCACTGACCATCGCTGGGTTTGAAGGGAAAATTTATCACCAAAAAAAAAAAAATCATTACTCACTAATCATAAATGAGAAATTACACCATATGTTATGGTGAGAAATTCTCACCAAATCAAGAAGAGAGAAATATGGATTTGATGAGAAAATTTCTCATAAAAAAAAAAAAAAAAAATCTCACTAACCATCGCTGGAAGAGGTGACCCACATATCCTAATCTCTATCTCTAAAACTGGGGTTGGTTTTTCTCTATCTCTAAAACTGTTGAAGGTGGGATGAGAGGAGATATATATAAATATATAGATACATATAAACAGATAAAGGAGAGGAGAGAGAGAGAGATCGTGAGATGAGAGAGAGAGATTCAAAACAGTCACTACATCTCCTAATCTCTTTTACATGGAGGAAACCCATGTGGACACAGATTTGAAAAGGAGAGGAGATATATATATATATATAGATACATATAAACAGATAAAGGAGAGGAGAGAGAAATAGAAACCTACCATTCTGGAGAGAGATTAATATAGAGAGAGATGACCCATTTAATGGGTAGTAAATAAGAGAGAGAGATCGTGAGATGAGAGAGAGAGAGAGATAAAATTGCATTTAATTATTACTCTCATAAATTTAAAATTCCTAATTTAAAATTGATGATATATATATATATATAATGATGAGGATAATTTTGTCCATAAAAAATACACAGATTTGGGGCAAAGGACTAATTTCTAAATTAAGTATTAAATGAGGTATCTATTTATATACATCCAATATCAAGGGTACCAAATCTACAATAAATGCATATTGAAGGTCCAAAACTAATATTTCTATAAAAAAAAAAGTGGCTATTTCAGTGGTTGTTTAGGAATTGGTCATTAATATTTACAATTTGCTCAACTTCTTCTCTCAAACTTATGATTCATATATTGTAATATGTGTAATGGCATTTAGGTCAACAAGTTTTGGGATATTTATTATTCACTTTAAAAAAGTTTTTAAAAGTGGCTATTTTAGTGGCTATTTAGGAATTGGTCACTAATTTCACATTTTGGTCAACTTCTTCTCTAAAATTTAAGTTCGGGTATATTTAAAATGTCAAATAAAGTGGCTATTTTAGTAGCTATTATGAATTGATCACTAATATTTACATTTTGGTCAATTTCTTCCCTCAAATTCATGATTTATAGATTGTATTCGAATATCAATTAAGGCCAACAAACACATTCATGCCCTTTTTTAGAGGAAATATCCTACTTGTGTCATATTTTTTAGTGGCGCTTTATTAGGTACATTTACTACTCATTTATAAGATAGTGAGAATTATCAACTTCTTCTGTAAGAAGAGTTTTAGATTAAATAGTTACATTTACAATTTCCTATTTAACTGTTTCCACATCTTATTATATACTTTTAACAACCACTTAACCACACGAAACGATACAATTAAATTTTCAGCGCAACGCGCAGGGCTCGAACTAGTATATATATATATATAAACTTTCCCGAAAAATCTAGCAAGTCTAGAGTTGTCTGAAACCAAGGATAATCACTATCATCGGCGGCCATGTACAAGATATACACACTTTACTATTTTTGTTTTTGTTTTTTTTTTTTTTTGATCATCAATGATATACACATTAGAAGACTGAAATGAGAGAATTTCACAGGCATGTGGCAACTGAAGATCTGTTTCACTCACCTAGAACATTCAAGATCATAAACCAGAGCAGTTCTGTACTTCCCAATTCATAACATCCTATTCCACTCCCTTTTGGGGTGAAAAACCAAAAAGATTCAGACGTGCAACATCGAATAAGCTTTTTCAGTACTCTATTTAGGTCTGCTGATGAAGTTCAAATACCACTCCTGAGACTAATAGCTATGTTAGCAAGCACTTCAATTTAGTCCCTGGCCGGTGTCACCTTAAAGAAGCAGCTGAAAGCATTCCAAATACGAACAAAGGATTTCAAAGAGAATCAACAATTAACTAACTAGATCTAACTGTTACAATCACTTCTTCTAGAGGGGTTCATCAACAACGGCTGTCGTCCCAAATTGGTTCCACGAAGCAACCTGAATTACTAACTAGACACTACTAAATAATATTATTTTACTCGGTTGAAAACCAATCTTTGGTAGTAGCAACCTAAAAACTTTTAGAACAAAATAAACAACCTAAAAGTGAATAGGGAAAAGACAAATATTATTACTGTACATCCCAAGTATATATACTATTACAAGGAGAAATAAAAAGGAAAGAAAATAAAATAGAAAAAAGGAAGAGATAAATCAACTTAAATGTGGTCAACATGACCCATAATAAACACAATAAAATCTGGGATAAAATCCCTTAATTTCAAAAATCCCCCTCAAGCTGTGGCGAAGATATTGACGAGACCAAGCTTGCTGAGAGATACTGTAGAAGTGCTGGACCGACGGACTTATTGAACATATCAGCGGTCTGATCTGATGAAGGAACAAAGCTTGGATGATAACATAATAGCAGATTTGTTATCACAAAATCACGTAGATGAATCTACCACTAGGAAGCCAACTCAGCAAGAAGAGAACGAAACCATATGAGTTCACATGAATCCTGAGCTATGGCACGATACTAGGCCTCAGCAGAAGACCGTGAGACAACAGCTTGCTTTTTACTTTTCCAGGAGATAAGAGGACAACCTCGGAAAGTACAAAAATCAGAAGTAGAGCGCCTATCACCTTTTGAGCCTGCATAGTCAGCATCAGTAAAACATGAAAGACCTGATTGAGCTCCTGTCTTAAAGAAAAGACTAAGACCCGGACAGGTCTTGAGATATCGAAGAATATGATAAACAGCATCGAGATGTGAAGTACGTGATGAGTGCATAAATTGACTCACAACACTAACAGCAAAAGTCAGATCCGGTCTTGTGTTCGTCAAATAGATGAGACCACCCACAAGACGCTGATATACCGTGGGATCTGGTAAGAGTTCTCCTAATTCAGCAGTCAACTTATGATTTGGATCCATAGGAGAAGAAGCAAACCTACACCCAAGCATTCTCGTATCTTGGAGGAGGTCAAGGGCATACTTCCGTTGGGATAATGAACTACCTTGGCAGGACCGGGCTACCTCAATGCCAAGAAAAAACCTCAGAGGACCCAAATCTTTAATGTCAAACGATATTCCAAGAGAACGCTTCACTTGTACAATACCAGATGTATCATCTCCTGTAATAATAATATCGTCAATATAAACAGAGATAATAATACATTGTCCTCTTGAATTACGACGAATAAAACAAGTATGATCGGAATGGCACCGACTAAATCCCATAGCAAGCACCACATCACTAAACCGGCTGAACCATGCATGAGGGGACTGCTTCAATCCATAGAGAGATTTTCGAAGGCGACAAACTTTCCCCGAATACTCCCCCTGAGCCCGAAAACCAGGAGGGGGATCCATATAGATAATTCAAACAAGTCACCATTAAGAAATGCGTTCTTGACATCAAGCTGATGAAGAGGCCAAGAATAGGAAGCAACAAGAGAAACAAGTAGTCGGACTATGGTCAGTTTAGCAACCGGAGCAAAAGTAGCACCAAATCCTTGCCCGGAACCTACGTGAAACCCTTAGCCACAAGAAGGGCCTTGTATCGGTCAATGGTGCAGTCTGCCAAATATTTAACACTGAAAACCCACTTACAGGCAACTGTACGTTCACCATCCGGGAGAGAGACAAGCTCCCAAGTCTCATTGTTTTGCAGAGCACTCATTTCTGTTTTCATAGCAGCCACCCACTTCGGATTCTGAAGGGCTTCATGCAGAGAGCGAGGAATGGAAACAGAATCAACTGCACTAACAAAAGAGCTATATGGTTTTGACAGACCCTGATAAGATACATACTTAGAAATTGGGTGGTTAGTACTACTCGAAAGAATGTAACGTGAAGGAGGACGACGAATACAAGTAGGACAACGAGGAGGAGCAACATCAGAGACTAAAGAAGGAGACGAGATACCTGATTCCGAAGAAGATGTTGGCACGGGGTCCTGAGAGCGAGGACGACGAGAGTACACTTGTAACGGGTCAGTATTAATGACCGGAGGCAAAGAGTCACTGGGTATGTCACTAGGTATGTCAAGAATACGCACAGGACGAAGAAGAACAGAGATATCATCCACAACATGTTCTACTGGAGTTTCCATAGATGAAGGAGCACCTGTAAAAAAAGGAACTGTTTCCAAAAAAGTAACATCTAAAGAGTGATAAAAGTGACGCCTGATAGGATCAAAGCAATGATATCCTTTGGACATGGAAGAATATCCCAGAAAACACACTGAACAACCTTATCATCAAGTTTAGTGCGTGTAGGGCTGCGATTTTGGACAAAACAAGGGGCAATATCCAGTAATTGTAAATAAAGAAAGTGCCACGATCATTGCTTGCAGAACTATTTTGAGGGCATGACATTTTCTTTCTCTAGCAAAACAATTCACAGTATTCAAATCTCCAACATGCAGGTTCCAAGCTATGTTAGCAAACATAAGCTCCTATTCAAAAACATAATTAAACTAAGCCTCATTGATCTATATGTTTATATACTAACCCTACAAGTGAAAAAAGAAATTTCTTTTCATGGAAGAAGCAAAGGAATACGATGGTCTTGATGAAGAATATGCCTAAATTAGTTAGTGATCTGATGCGTTATTAGCTTTTTCAGCTGCATGTTTCAGAAACTGTTTAGAATTGCAGTGGAAGAAGAGATTTTTTTTTTCTCTTTAATATATTTTTGACAAAGCACAAATTGTTGTTTCTGATTTAAGTTGTTTTTCAGCTTGAGAGTGGATTCGATTTTTGAAAAGTCTATGAAATAGTTGCCAACTGGACTCAGATCTCTCAATAATTCCAAATAAGTAATTGTTGGTCCCAAATAAGCTGATCCAAATGGCTCTCAAACTCATAGAATGAGAGTTGGATATTATTATGTGATTCCTCGGGTATTAAATTATCTTTCAGCATTTGTATTTTCAGCTAACTCCGTCAATGATCACTTTAACTCCAAAATGAGAGTTGATTTTCTTTACTTTCCCTCAATCACTATTATAATATTGCTCGAAGTGGATAAGTTTCAGCTAACTCCATCAATGATCACTTTTAACTCCAAAAACCACACAGGCCCCCAAACCAAACAAGGCATCCAAGCAAATCCCCAAAGGTACACTAAAAAATAACACCCCCAGAACCCAAAATTCAAACAAAATTTTGCAGAAGCAACAAGTAAACAAAGCCACAAAAACAGCCCAAGAGTACAAAACAACCCAAAACTAAATCAAGAACAAAGGGCCCAAAAATAAAAAATAAAAAATACAAAGAGCATAGTCTTCAGAGAAGAAGCCAACCATAGCCACACTCAAGGCAAGGCACACCAAATAGCACACAAATTGTAGCAGCACACCCATATGTATCAGCACTTCATATTTGTTGAAGCCAACCATAAGCACTTCAAATTCTACAGAAGTCAACCATAAGCATTTCATATTTGTTGACTGGATGATGTAGTCCTAAAACTCTCTCATCTTAAAGAACCATGTTCACAGCAACTTGCAATGAAGAGGCCAACTAGCACCGTCCCAAAAGCACCAAATCAAACTGAGCAGCAGACGAATTGCCACGGCAGAGACAGTACATCAATCAAATGCCGAGTACATCAATAAGAGACATAACAAAATGAAAGCATCAGAACATTGAACTAGATAGCTAAAATCAAAACAGCAGCAGCGACTTTTGAAAAAACAATCCATGATCAGCTTTTGAATGAGAGAACCATCAATCAGTATGACAAAATGCGACTTCACAGCCAGAACATCTGACTCCAAGAAATACATGACCACACTCTTCAGGACTTTTTGCATCATAGTTGTAATCCTAGAACTAAGATATATGTTGGAATTAAATGATAAATTAGGAGTTACATACGTATTTTTAGTCCGTGATTTTAGAGGTCATGTTGACTAGTTATGATTTGTTTTTATTTCTCTTTATTTCTTTCCTATCTTGGATCTCTTCCTTGTAACTATATAATATCATTAGAATGTAAATACATAATAACCTTTTCTTCTTCTCTTTTTGGTATTAGAGCTAAAGCCAAACCCTACCTCACAACCACTACCATCTCAGCCGCACCTCACCCAGCCACCAGCTAGCCTCTCGCCCATCTCCTCCCTTCCTCCCACCACCTGTCGAGCCTCACCAGGGCCAGTCGCACCTCTCCCAAAGCTAACCGAAGCCAGCCGCACCCCTTCGGCCTGGTCCTAGCAGCCTTGGCGGCTGCCTCTTTGCCCTTTTTGGGCACCCTAGTTATTCAGTAAAGCCCTCTATGTGCTCTTTGTCTCTGTTTTGGGTGAAGCCGAGTGTCCGACTGCCCTGTTGGTATGTACTAGAGCTGTCTTTGTGCTCTCTGTCTCTTGTTGGGTGAAGGCAAGTGTCCGGCTGCCCATTATTTTTCACCCGAGTATCCGATTGTGGGAGTTTGTCTGTTGTTACTTCTAGTGTTGATTCTTTTTTGCATTTGTTTGTGTGGGCTTCCATGGCTACTTCTGGTAAAGATATTGCCACAAGACCACCGGCTCAGCGGGTTACTAGTGTTTTGTTAAATGGTAAGAACTTTCATGCCTGGGCTAATTCACTTTGTTTGTTTCTTGGCGGAAAACGTAAGATTGGATGGTTACTTGGTAAGGTAACGTCCCCCGGGGAATTTGATGATAAGTATGAGGAATGGTATACTGATAATTGTATTATTTTAGGCTGGATGTTTAATTCCATGGATGAACGGGTCTACAACATATTCATGTATCATCGGAATATGTGTGATCTTTGGACTGCGCTTAATAAAATGTATGCGCACGCTTATAGTGATTCTCGTATTTTTGAACTCTATCAGGATATCTCTCATGCCTCTTAATCTGCTTTAGGTCGTTCTGTTGGTGATTACTTTGGGTATCTACAGACTCGCTGGGAGGAGCTCTCTCAGTATGAACCTCTAAGTGATTTTTTGAACGATGGTGCTATTGAGTCCAAGCGATTGGATCGCCGTCATACCTACCAGTTCTTAATGGGTTTGAAACCCGAGTTTGAGGCCCTTCGTACCCAGATTCTTAATACGATTCCTCTGCCCTCTTTATTTGAGGCTTTTGTTACAGTGGATGTAGATGAGCGCCGTCGTCGTCTTCTTTCCGTCACTTCTGTGCCGAGTTCTTCTCCATTTAATCCAGATCAGATGGCTTTTGCTGCCCCCCCAGGCTCTCGTCCAACGGGTTCAAATTTTTTTTGTCAACATTGCCGAAAGTCGGGCCATACTATGGATCGTTGTTTTGACCTGCATCCAAAATTACGACAACAATTTGCTAGGAACAAGCCCCCCACTGGTCGCGAGAAAAGTGCTCCTCGTATGGGTGCCGTTGTTGAGGTTGTTTCACCTTCCCCTGATTTTAGTCAACTTCAGTCCCAGATTGCCCAACTTCAGTGCCATTTGGGATTAGGTGCTTCATCCTCTGCTTTGGGTTCTACCGTTTCAGGCCCTACGGCTGCTGTTGCCACCGGTACACCTACTGCTCTTCTTGATAAGTCAGCCCATCCCACATGGATTCTGGATTCTGGTGCTTCTAATCATATGACTGGTGAGTGTTCCATTTTTATTTCTCCTTGCACTCCTAGTGATCAGTCAATGTGTATTGCAGATGGAAGTACTATCCCTGTTCATAGTCAGGGTGATATTCATTTGACTCCCGATATTACTCTCTCGTCTGTTTATTATGTTCCCAACTTTACTTATAATCTTTTGTCTGTTAACCGTCTTGCTAAAGACCACAATTGTGTTGTTGTCTTCTTACCTCATGGTTGCTACTTGCAGGACCTGACTTCAAAGAAGATTTTTGGCAGGGGGTATGAGCGGGATGGTCTATACTTCTTTGGGGATCCACCAACGTCTGGGATGACCTTGAACTTGCAAGCTACTATCTCTTCCATTCCGAATAACTCTGTTTTACCGGATTCTAATAAATTTGTTTTTTCCCTTAAAACTTTGGATTTGTGGCATGCCCGTCTTGGTCATGTTAATTTTAAGTATTTGTGTTTGCTATTTCCTCCATTAAATAAAGCTTGCAAAGATTTTCAGTTTAATTATGTGGTTTATGAATTGTCTAAGCATACTCGCACTTCGTATAGTCCACGTATGCACCGCGCTCCTAGTGCCTTTGATGTTATTCACTCTGATGTCTGGGGTCCTTCTCCTGTCACTGCATTATCACAGCACCGTTATTATGTTACTTTTATTGATGATTACACTCGTTGCACTTGGGTGTTTCTAATGAAGAAAAAATCTGAAGTTTTTAGTCACTTTAGGAATTTTCTTCAAATGATTAAAACTCAGTATAATACAGTTATACGTAATATTCGGTCTGATAATGGTTGGGAGTATCTTACTGATGAGTTTAGGGCTGCCCTTAATAAAGATGGGATTCTCCAACAACTTACATGTCCCTACACTCCAGAACAGAATGGGGTGGCAGAACGCAAGAACCGCCACCTCATGGCTGTTCTTAGATGTCTTTTGTGTAGGATGAATGTTCCCAAATATTTTTGGCATATGGCTGTTCTTACTGCTACTTATCTTATTAATCGTACTCCTAGTCGTGTCCTCCAAGGGAAGGCCCCTCTTCAGGTTCTTAAGCCTGATTGCACTCTTTTTCCCATTATACCTCGTGTTTTTAGCTGTACCTGTTTTGTCCAAAATGGGAGTCTTACCCGGACCAAGCTTGATAATAAAGCCATTCGTTGTGTATTTTTGGGCTATTCTTCTATGTCTAAAGGGTATAGGTGTTATGACCCTGTCACTCGTCATTTCTATAACTCTTTGGATGTTACTTTTTTGGAAACTGTTTCATTTTTCCCAGGTTCTTCCTCGTCAGGGCCTGCTCTTGTGGAGCCTGTCATGCCTGATGACTCTATTCTACCTCGTCCAGTTCCTATTCTTGACTCTACGGATACTTCATTGCCTCCGGTTGTCTCTGGTGATCCAATGTAGGTGTACACTCGCCGTCAGTGCTCCTCTGCTACCCTACCTCAGTCTTCTCCGAATTTAGGTATCTCTCCTCCTTCTTTAGCTCCTGTCTCTCCCCGTTATCCTACTCGTGTCCGTCACCTCCCTGCACGTTATCTTCTTTCTGCTAGTACTAACCATCCTATTTCTAAGTATATCTCTTATCAGGGCTTGTCCGCTTTTTTTCACTCATTTATTAGTCAGGTTGATTCAGTCTCTGTTCCTCGTTCTGTTCACGAGGCTCTCTAGAATCCTAAGTGGGTAGCTGTTATGAAGGTGGAAATGGATGCTCTTCAGGGCAATAAGACGTGGGAGCTTGTTCCCATTCCCGCAGGGTAGCGCACTGTAGGCTGTAAATGGGTCTTTAATTAGTTTGAAATATTTGGCTGACGGGACTATTGATCGTTATAAGGCTCGTTTGGTTGCTAAGGGTTTTACTTAGGTGCCTGGTAAGGATTTTGGTTCTATCTTTGCTCCTGTGGCTAAGTTAACGACGGTTCGTCTTCTTGTCTCGTTAGCTGCCTCTTACTCCTGGCCGCTTCATCAACTGGATGTTAAAGATGCTTTCCTTAATGGTGATTTGTCTAAAACTATTTACATGGATCCCCCACCTGGTTTTCGGGCTCAGAGGGAGTATTCGGGGAAAGTTTGTCTCCTTCGCAAATCTCTCTATGGCTTGAAATAGTCTCCTCGTGCATGGTTTAGCCGTTTTAGTGAGGTGGTTCTTCGCATGGGATTTGTTCGGTGCCATTCAGATCACACGTGTTTTATTCGCCGTCAGTCTCAGGGGAAACATATTATTATTTCTGTTTATGTTGATGATATTATTATTACCGGGGATGATGCACCGGGTATTACTCAAGTGAAGCGGTCTCTTGGAGTGTCGTTTGATATTAAGGATTTGGGTCCACTTCGATATTTTCTGGGTATTGAGGTTGCTCGGTCACGCAAAGGTATTTCTTTGCCTCAGAGAAAGTATTCTCTTGATCTTCTTCAAGATACAAGCATGCTTGGGTGTCGGCCTGCCTCTTCCCCTATGGATCCGAACCTTAAGTTAACTCCAGAGATGGGAGAACTCCTACCAGATCCTTCAGTATATCAACGTCTTGTGGGTCATCTCATTTATCTAACGAACACAAGACCAGACCTCACATTTGTTGTTAGTGTTGTGAGCCAGTTCATGCATTCACCGCGTACCTCTCATTTGGATGTTGTATATCATATTCTTCGGTACCTCAAGACTTGCCCTGGTCTTCGGCTTTTCTTTACAGCAGGAGTTCAGACTGGTCTCTCCTGTTTTACAGATGCCGACTATGCAGGTTCTAAAAGTGATAGGCGTTCTACGTCTGGTTTCTGTACTTTTCGCGAAAGTCATCTTATATCTTGGAAGAGTAAGAAACAAGCAGTTGTTTCTCGTTCTTCAGCTGAAGCGGAATATCGTGCCATGGCCCAAGGCACTTGTGAGCTTCTCTGGCTTCGATCTCTTCTACAGGAGTTGGGTTTTCCTGTTACAAGTGCATGTACACTGTTTTGTGACAACAAGTCCGCCATTATGTTGTCCTCTGACTCAGTTCTTCATGAGAGGACTAAGCATATTGAGGTTGATGTTCACTTTATTCGGGAAAAAGTTTGGACCGGAGTTATTTCTCCAAGTTTTGTTCCTTCTACTGATCAAATAGCTGATATGTTTACTAAGTCTGTTGGCCCTACGCTTTTGCAGTCTTCTCTTGGCAAGCTGGGGCTCGTCGATATCTTCGTTCCCAGCTTGAGAAGGAGTGTTGGAATTTAATGATAAATTAGGAGTTACATATGTATTTTTAGTCCGTGATTTTAGAGGTCATGTTGACCAGTTATGATTTGTTTTTATTTCTCTTTATTTCTTTCCTATCTTGGATCTCTTCCTTGTAACTATATAATATCATTAGAATGTAAATACATAATAACCTTTTCTTCTTCTCTTTTATATATATATATATATATATATATAGAGAGAGAGAGAGAGAGAGAGAGAGAGAACAAAAACAAACGGGCAAAAAGAACAGCAAAAAAAAAGAGGGTAGAGAAAGTGGTAGAAACATAATCGAGTGGAAGTTGATTGGTATAGAATTTGAGGAGCTCGGGGTTCTGTCAACCTCCAAGTCGTGCCGTCATATGTAAAACACCATCTCTAACTTACGAGCGGAAGCAAGTAAGACTTTCTTTTTTGAAAAGTAAAATTGCATTGATATGAATCCTTAAAATATGATGTAATTTGTAGGAATGCATTCTTCATGTCACTCCAAACACACCCTAAATTGTATTAGATACTATATTGAAGTTTACTTCTGTTCAACAATATTTAGTTCAGTGTAATTTGACTTCTGTATTCATTTCCATAATGTAGGTGCCTCTCACAAGCATATAAGGAACAGGTCCTGAAGGACACATAGTGATCGAAGGCTGTTATTGAAGATTTCTTGGGTACTATTTTTTTGTTTCAGCACGTATTCTGAATTTCTGATATGTTTGTGGAGTTAGAGAAGGAGAAGAAAAAAGAACGGAAAACCGAGAAGGAGAAGGGAAAAGAAAGCAAAACTCTTTCCATATTGTTTTCAATATTGACTGTTTTCTTTCATGTTTAATAACATTAAATACGAGCAACTTAGCCTAGTTGGTGAAAAGGCAATTCATGCTACGGTCATACCAGGGTTCGAACCTTGCCCTGACACTTATGTCGTCGTACGAGACCACTAAACCAAATGATATAAAAAAAAAAAAAAAGAGGTTAAAATGCAATTTTTTTAAAATGATAATAGAAATTCAAGAAAAAGAAGGAAGGGAAATGACTCACAAAGTTCAAAACTTTTAATTTATTTGTCACCCTATTCTCTTTTCCTTCCTATTTTCCTCACCATTTTCCTTATTAACCAAACAAAGAGAAGTGTTACATTCATGATTTCTGTTCTTTCCCTCCCTAATCCACGAACCAAACAAAGCATGAGGATTTAATGTTGTTCAGTTCGACGTTTATTGCGTTAGTTTAAGTCTAAATGCTTCTGTATAATTTGAGTCTTCACGCCCATTTTTTTGTTTCCTTCAATAATAAAATTCCCTATACAGTCATTTAGCTGAGTATTGCAAATTATCCACCTTTTCTTTTTCTTCCCTATGATGTAGCTTCTCAAAGAAAGGAAGTTTCAAAAGCAGCTCCTAAGGTTGACACAACAACACCTGCATCTTTAGATTACACCGACATCCCTCACTCTCAGTAAGAAAGGTAGTACCTGATTCATCCGCTTCATCATCTTCATATTCTAAGAGCCCGCTTGGTTTAGCTTTTAACATAATAACTTTTTGGAATAAGAAATTTTTGAAAGCTACAACTAGGAGCTTTTCAAAAAAAATTCTTCCAGCTTTAAAAAGGACACAAAATTTTAAATCCCCGCTGTGAAAAAACTAATCCAAAGTGGTCAGCTTTTTAAACAATCGCTTAGAAATGATTGTTGGCCCCAAAAAAGCTATATCCCAAACGGGCTCTAAGTGTCATGTAATATTAATGTGAAGTATTGGCTGCATTGATTTTATATATGTAATATTAACTTTCTTTTTTGAAAAAGTAAAAAGTTGCACTATGATGGGTTTTTTTGTTTGCTCAGCAATTTGTAATTTTATTAAAGGGACAAATGTCCAAAGACATTACAACTGGCAAAAGCCAAGAGTAAAACTCCCTTAAAAGAACAAAATCACAGCAATCTCACAAGAGTCATAAAGTCAACCAAAATTTGAATCCATCAGAACCATACCACAGAAAAACTGCTCAGCAGCCAAAACAGAGATAATAGCAGCACCTTAGCTGCCAAAACAGAACTATAGCCGCACCATAGGAGCCCAAAAACCAAACTCAGAGAAGCAAAAGATGATCCAAAAGACCCCAAAATTGAGCTTCAGAACCATTCCATAAGGAGCAAAGGGCTTCTCAAACGCCCATATATATGATTTCTCAATAAAACTTCAACAGAAAACAATCACCATTCTGGCAAAAACAAACAGCACCAAATGCAACCAAAAACAAAGCAGCAGCAAAATCCATTTGAAACCCATAAAGCAGCAGCAAAATCCAATCTTACAATTAACACCCAAAGTAGCATAAGACCCAACCCATCAAAACAACAAGAAACAACCTCATTAACCATTTTTCCGAGAAAAAAAACAAGAAAACAACCTCAGCCATAATGTTTGCCAGCACCTTTGACCCAAGTAGATCAAAAAATAACCCTTAAAAACCTATAGAAATCAGATTGTTGGCCGCATCTAAAGTATTCTGCACCTGACCATACCCAGCAAAATCTACCTCATAACTAATGATAAAGGGAGAAGGCCTAAAACTCTTAACAATCTGATCTCTCAATAAACCCATGCTGAAGAGATTGCTACCTCTGTATCAACTCATTTATACGAAAATGAGAAATGTAGCTTTCTAGTCAATAGCAATGTGAGTCATCTCATGTAATGTAATGTATCTCAAAGTGCACAAAGCCACAACCAAAAGAGAAACAAATATTCCCAGCGAGCATAGCCATCATCTGAACTAGTCTCATATCCACACCCAAGCATGCAATCGAACCAGGACCAATCGAAAAACCAATGCTATCAAAAAATAGATTACAAACTCCAAAGTGAGACCCCCCATTCCATGAAACTCAATTACATGGAGCAAAACTTCAGCTTACATCAGACCCAGAAATCCAAGCAGCAAAACCATCAAGTGAACAGAAACCAGATTGAGCAACAGACAGATTGAGCAACCGTTTCAGCACTATACTATCCGGAGCAACAACCAAAATTCAGCAAAAATGGATTCTAATCCATGGCCACCACAGAAGAGAACAAATCGACCGAGCCACGCCATCAAGAGTCCCTATAACGATGAATAGACCAATAACAACGCAAGAGCACTTCAATTTTTTTGCTCAGCAAGAACAACTTTTATTAATAGGACAGAAGTCCCGAGATACTAGAACCCGAAGTTAAGATCGCACCCAATCAATTTGCCTTACTATGTCAAGATCCACAAATCCACCCAATAGTCCAAACTTCATTAAATCAAAAGAGCCACTCACGCAGCCAAGCAGTACATAGTATATACCTTTGACAGCAAAACCGCTGGTGAGTATTCCCTCTACCGACAGAACAAAACCATAGCAGCTACAACGAAATAATCAGAGACACCATATTCATCCAGATCATCAAGAAGACACCACCAAAAGATTAAGTTGTGACTTGAAAACCATAAGTATCCCTCTTAACATCACCAACTCGGCCAAAAGAAAAAACTTCAGCACAGGGATAAAAAACAATCAGCAAGACCGGAAGCACAGCAACATTAATTCATAAGAAATTCCTCCTTCAACCAAGTCATCTCCCAGAGCTTTGAAAATGCAATCAATTGAAGAAATGATTACTTCAAGTCCACAGAAATCGCAATACAAATAATTCTCTTCTGAAAGTCACCATAAGAAGATAAATTGATGCATAAGAAATTAAACCCTGATATGACAGCATAACGAAACCCCAAGTATCTGCGTAGAAAACGGAATGAAAACACACAAAGAAAACTAAAAAATCTCCGGTCAAGGGTACACCAAAAGCTCACCCACACAGGCAAAACAATCTCAGCCTTGTTTTGCCCTTACCAATAATCGAGAAAGAAAAACACTCCAAAACCAAGACCTCTCAGAGAAAAAACCTTGACAAGCATGGATTTTGATAGCTTTTAATCTTTAGGCTCTGTTTGGTTCATGGATTCTGCGAGGGAAAAGAAAAAGGAAAGGAAGACAGGATGGAAACTAGTCCCATCCGTAAGTTAAAAGGAACTAGTTTTCTATCTTGTTTTCCTTTCCCCTCCTCTTCCCTCATGAAATCCCTAAACCAAATAAAGAAAAACATAAGGCCATACGGGAAATACATTTCCCGTACATCAAACTTATACTGCAGGCTGCTGCTCTGACGCTTCGGAAAGTTCCTTAGTGCAATAGTTCGTGGACCAATGACTAAATCTGCCAGTAAGTATCCTTGTATCACTATTGAAATATTTTGACCTCATGACGAGTAGCGTAATAATGGTGGCAAAATAATTTCAGGTACAACAATGTGAATATAAATGTTGCAGTGCAGACGGATAATGGACTGTTCGTCCCTGTCATCAGGGTGAGTCATCATCCCGGTTCAATGCTGTAGAATCAATCATTAATGGCTTCTTTGCTCGTTCCATGAATTTGAATAGACTGCTTCAGAATTTGTAAAGCATTTCAAGAAAAAAATCTATCATATTGAATCTAGGTCATTTAGGAAAGTGACAGTTACCAAAAAAAAAGTTAAGGTTAGTATCATCAATTGTATCTTAAAGTGTGAGAATGACAGATTTATAAACATTATTATGTTTTCTATTTTTCTCAATCAACTAATTCAAGATGATAGATTTCTGTATTAGAATGCTTTACAAATTTTATAAGACTACATTATTTTGGAATTTGCAGGATGCCGACAGAAAAGGTTTATTCAAGATTTCCGAGGAGGTCAAGTTATTCCTCTGTTATAAATGATTGGCAAATGAATCATTATGTCTTATACTTCACTTGATTTTTGAGTATCTTGTTGCAGGGAGGCACATTTACTGTGTCAAACTTGGAGGCCCGTTTGGCATCAAGCAATTTTGTGCCATCAACAATCCTCCTCGGTCGGGGTATTCTAGCACTCGGGTCTGGTAAGATTGTCAATAAATTATTTCTTTTTCCTTTTTCTTTTGTTTTTGTTGACCTTAATTAAATATGTTCATTATTATCATTTTCAAAAACTGTTGAACAGGTGAGAAGAGGGTAATACCGGGTTTGCTTCCTTCTTAAGAGCCACACTGATCTGCGATCATCGTGTTATCGATGGTAAGTTGCTTCATAAAGACTTGTGATATGAAATTTCCTTGTCTACTTGATTTTAGAAGAAAACTACAAATCAAAGCTATAAAAAAAGAAAAAAGGAAAAAGAAAAAGAAAAATGTTTATTTTTACTTTTAAAAGGAATCATTTTTATTTTATTTTATAAAAAGCTCATTTTTTAAACAATCGCTTACAAGTTGTCCCTTAAAGAGCTATCCCAAATGGGCTCCAAGTATTTGAGATGATAAAAGCATTTGAGATGATAAAAGCCTAATGAACTGGTATTTGTTCTCCTGTTTAGGTGCAATAGGTGCAGAATGGCTGAAGCCTGAAGGCAATTAAAGGCTATATCAAGAATCCGGAGACAATGTTGCTCTAAGACGATGTTTTCTTCTCCATGATCAATCCAGATGGACTAGAGTGACCAAATCTGTTCATTTCATGGCTTTCGTTTTGTGGTGTTTTAATTATATCATTCGTAAAAGTGTTCCTGTTAGGAACAAGGGCTCGATGATTTTTGGGAATAAAGGGGGGCTTGATTTACCATAAATTAATTTTGCCCATGTAGAGTGTAAATACCCCTTAGAGTGTGTTAGTAAATGTTAGTGGATTTTGTTAGTGCCCCAAATATTACTCTTTTTTTTTTTAGAACACATTTGCTCACCCTGGGTGACGCTCACCCAGGCATCCCATTGGCCAATGCAGTGGGACCAGGGTTACTTTATTCCTGGGTCCCACTGTATTGGCCAATGGGATGCCTGGGTGAGCGTCACCCAGGGTGAGCAAAAATGCTCTCTTTTTTTTTGGGTTTGTTGAAATATCCTCTTAGTTAGGGGTGGTGGGTCCCACACTCTTTAGCTTCTACAACAATAATGTTTCTATCTCTATCCAGACGCCTCTTTCAAAATTTTGTACAAAAATAATATATCATTTTGATACGTGTACTACGGAAAGGGGATGAAGATCAAGTGGGCCATTTCATTAACAAAGTTTTAATTCTTTCACAGATAAACAACTGGAACATTGTGAAATTAGTAGGTTGTCTAGAGTAATATGTTCTATTCCTAGTATACGAATATATATCAAGTGATCTTCATGACAAGGGGCATGTGTCAACCATATCGTGGAAAAATCGCATACAAATTGCAGCAGAAGTTGCAAGAGCCCTCACCTATTTGCATTCATATACTCCTACAACCATCTTCCACTGAGATATAAATCTAGCTACATATTGCTCGATGAAAATCTCACGGTTATTGTGTGATTTTGGACTTTCGAGGTTGGTACCCCTAAACAAAACCCACTTAACCACACTTGTCATGCCTCGGAGTATCAAAAATAGGAAAAGTTCTAAATTTCCTTTATGGGTCCATAGGTACGTAACAAGTTGAAATCACCAATTGTCCAAACGAAACCAATAATAACAAAGGTGGGGCTATATTCCATAAATATCAAAGTTCTAACGATTATAAACCAGGTCTAAAAATTTAACTAGACATGAACATAGTCTTAAGGCATTACGTGCCAGTTACAAAAACATTATTTAATAACATTAAAAGACAAAAGCAAAAACTAATTTCTTCATCTTCGGATTCAACTAGCGTAGCAATATCCATCTTCGGCATACCATCTTCCTTGATTGTTTCCTGTTACAAAATCTAGACACAAAGTGTCCAGGGCCATATTGTCGTCAACTTTGAAGCTGAGTGAAATGAACTAACAACACTCACAAGTAATCAATAAACACAATAAGTAATTTAAGCGCAACGAGGTAGAATATCAATAAATCATTTCATAGCTTTCAACCTTATTCCCTTATTATCACAAGTTATTGAATTGCACGTGAAATCTATACAATAGACAAGGGTTTGACCAAAACACAACGACGATGGACTATGGGTCCAATCACACGGCACAACTTTACACACTTTTTTTTTGTAACTAATGACTCAACACTTGACGCTACACATTACTGGTATAATACCAAAAGATTTTGACCGAGTGAGGAGAATAAACGAGTAGCCATCAGTTCGAAGAATTTCTAGGAGAACCAATGCTTGTATGTGAAATGAAAAGAACTCCTATTTGAGCTATTACTATTGTTACACAAGGTAATTTAAGGGCATGCTTGGAATCACTTTCCAAAGGCACTCTTGGATCTCAAACATGCTTCTGGGACACACGAAATACATACCAATTACACCTGCAATAGGACAGCGATTATCGTGCCTCCCAGGCTAGCTCCATCCTTAATAATTTACAATTCATATTTCTACTATAATTGTAAAATTAGTGCACTATTTCAGTGTTTAAACTAAAAATTTCTAGCACTCCCTACTTCAAAATTTTTATAACTTAGAACATCTACTCTTCCATTGTAGGTTTGTTTTCTGGAAACAAAGCCAAAAATGGGGTGTTTTTTTTTTGCTCCACGTGTATAAGTTAGAAATGGTCTTTTATTTTATTTTATTTTTTATTAATTTTTTTTTTTTTTACATATCACTATAAAACATAATATGAGGTAGGTACTTACATGCTTCAAGTTTCTTCTCAATTTGCAAGAAATTGGCGTCTGATTTTTTGTAGTGCTACTAGAGCATCTTTCATGCTGATCCTGTCCTGGGCTAATTCTGCAGAGCAACTTAGAGCCAATTCCATGCTGGCTGAGACGCACTCCAATTTTTTAATGAAATGTCGTTCCCCTGGTCTTACCAAGTTGGTGTCCATAACCTGAAGTATATCATTGGGTAGTGACTCATTTACCCAACCCTTTAGGCTTAGATCTCCAGCAAAGATTTCATCTGTGGGCTTAGTTCTTGTGAATGTTTCCATCAGCAAAATCCCATAACTATACACGTCGCACTTTGTGGATACTAATCCTTCCGATCCATACTCTATAGCCACAGAAAAATTAACAAGTTAGCAAGGAAAGTAAATTTAGTGGCAAATTAAGTAATTGGATTTCAGTTGAAATTTAAAAGCAAAAAGGTGCACCTGGTGCAATGTAGCCAAACGTAGCTAGGGTCTTGGTATGTGCGATACTCTCCTCCTCATCTAAGAATTTCCCAATGCCAAAGTCACTTACATGTGCGACCATATCTTCATCTAGTAGAACATTGCTTGGTTTCAAATCACAATGAATCACAGGTGTTGAGTAACCAAGGTGGAGATAGTCCAATGCACATGCTACGTCTATCAATATATCTAATCTCTGCAACATATCTAAGAAATTGTTGTGGGAATACAACCACTTGTCAAGGCTTCCGTTTGGCATGTACTCAAGTACTAAGGCTTTGAAATCAAGGTTAGAGCAGCTGTTGATGACTTTGGTGACATTTCGGTGACGGATATTGCGTTGCATCTCACACTCCGTGTCGAAACTCCTAAAGGCACCTTCTTGTTGCATATTGAATACCTTAATTGCCACAATCATCCCATTCATCAGCGTTCCTTTGTAAACTGAACCAAAACTCCCCATACCCAACATGTTGCTGTCGTTGAACCCGTCGGTTGCTCGAAGAAGTTCGTGGTATGAAATTCTTTCATGGGTTATTGCGGGTGCCAAATCACTTTGAATTGGGATTTTCTTTCGACTTCTTACGACCAGAAGTGTTAAAATCAACACAACCAATATAAATACAGCTGGCAACAAAATATACAGAAGAACAAGTTTTGTCCTTGATCTGGATTGAGTGATAGTTGCACAAGGAGGGAGTTGCAATAGAGGTTCACCACACAATGCCCCATTTGGGAAAAAAGATTTGTTTGTGAAGTTTGCAAAAGGACCTCCACTGGGAATTTCTCCTTGTAACTTATTGAAACTTATATTGAAATATCTAAGATGCAAGAGTGCCTCTAGTGACTTGGGAATCACACCGGAGAGGTTATTATGGGATAGGTCCAAGAATTCCAAGCTTAACATATCGCCAAATGCCTCCGGAATGGGCCCTTCAAATCTATTGCGGTCCAATTGAAGGCTTTGTAAATTCTCAAGCAACCCAAAGCTGCTAGGGATATGAAATGTGAATTGGTTCGCCGATAGGTCAATCAGGATTGCAGCCTTCAAATTTCCGACTTCTTGGGGTAGATCTCCACTCAAAGAATTGGAGGAAGATGTGAATTGCAGGAGATCATTGAGGTTCCATAGGGTTGTAGGTATGTTGGAAGTTAACCTATTGAAGTCTAGAAAGAGATATCTCAGAGAAGAGATGTTCCCCAAACATGACGGGATTGTATCCGAAAGCTCATTCTCAGACAAATCCAAAAAACCCAGCTGGTTGGTTAAAGAGCAGAGATCATTTGGAATGAATCCTTGTATTTTGTTGTTACCAAGACCTAATGCCTGGAGTTTCTTAAGGCTTTTGAATGTTACTGGAATAAATCCAGTCAGTTCATTATTCAAGGCGTTTAGGAATGCCAAATTACTTAAATTACCAATTTCATCTGGAATACTTCCCATTAGTCCAGAAGAACTTAAGTCAATATTTTGGAGAGAAGTGGAGAAATTCCCAATAGAAACTGGAAGGATGCCGTTTAGAGGAGTATCAGTTACCCATAATCGTCTCAATTGTCTGCAGTTTTTTGCCAGGGAAGATATAAACTCCAATTCTCCTGTTGAAGTAGTTTCACTAGTGAGATTGTTACTTCCGAGGTGTAGGAAGCTAAGTCTTTCTAGATTGCCAAGTGAGTTAGGTATTTTACCACTGAATGCATTAGCCCCAAGGAGTAAATGAGTGAGTTTAGATGCATTTGAGAGAGAGGGGGGTATGATTCCAGTGAGGTTATTACGTTCAAGATCAATTAATCGAAGATTGGGCAGTCCATAGCCTATAGTTGATGGGAGATTTCCTGAAAGCTGATTATTCCCAAGACCAAGAAGCTGTAGTGTTGAGATGTTGAATATTGTTGCTGGAATGGGACCCCTTAACTCATTCTGTGTCAATGCTAACAATTCGATATTGGCAAGGTTACCAACTTCTAGTGGTATCACCCCTGTATTTCAAGATGTATGTTAAAAAAACATAGTGGCGGACCGAAGAGTTTATGGTCCGAGGGGATTGCAAGATTGAATGATACATACATATAGCGTTAAGATCTATGCTGCCCTGAGCCAATTTTTTGTTTTTGGGCCTATTTATGCATCTTTGGGTAAAATTTTATGTGTATCACATTTTTCCAATAATAAGGGTTGATCCATTGTTGCTGTTTGTAAAACTTTACAGATGGTAAAACAATTAGTTTAGGCTAAATTTATAAAACTACGTACACATTGAAGTTTTCAAAAAGGCTACTGTAATACCACTGTTGCCAAAGCAAACTGACTATGTGTATAAGTCCTAGTTTACCACATAACTAGTTTGATTCGGCAATAGTCACTATTGCCAAAACAATAGTGGAAGCCTTCAAAATATTTGAAATGTTTGTTTAAGAATGCACGTAAGGGTATCACCTCCTTTGCTCTTTACACCCACCTTTTAATAAATTTCTTCATTTACAATTATATCCTTAGGCAAAATGACATATAAAGACAACTTGATAAATATATATAAAGACAACTTGATAAATATATATATATATATATATATATAAAGTTACTCTCTATACTCACCTAACTCGACAAACCCTAACTCACGAACAGATTGAAACATTTTATCAAAATCGTGCATAGATTACTGGAGGGAAGAAGAATAAAGAACAGAAACTTAATAAACACTTTTTTTTTGTGAACCCCAAACCATCAAAATCAGAACCAATCTCACTCTAAATTTGTTTGAATACCGCCAAATTATAATCCTGCATAAATGAACATATAATTTATTTGTTTGGACTCCTTCCAGACCACAAAGAATAGTTGAAAAAAGAGATCAAGACTCCCAAATTCAACCACAATCTCTCTAATGGCCACATTGGTGTTTCATATCTATACGTACATATGTTATATATAATGTGTGTGTATATCCATAAGAGAACGGATTTAATGCGTTAAAATAGTAATTTACATTTGTGGTAGGAGGATTGTTAAAAGAAAGAGAGGAATAGAGAAGTAACCAGGATAAAAGATGGTGAGTGTAGAGATAAAATATTTTATTTTTGAGATGAGATGGTGGGTGTAGAGAAGTGAGAGTTTAAGGTTGTTTTGGGGATGAAAGTTGTGTGTAAAGAGTAATTGTTTTAATTTAAACTTGAGTGGTAGGTGTAGAGAGTAAATAAGAGCTGGGTGCACATAGAATTAGTGTCAAAAGTTTCTTAGAATTTTGCAGGGGCCAAGAGTTTAAGTTTTCTAAATTAGATATTGGCATAAAATATTAGCAAAACCCAAATTAGATCCTAGTTAAACCACCAATCAACCACTTTTTTGCAATGTTCTATAAATCGTGTAAACATCAAGCCATCGCATAGCAGCTATGATTTAAATGCCCAAAGGTAAATGAAAGAGAGTGAAACAACACCTCTAACTTTATTCTGGTTGAGATAAAGCTCTTTCAGCAAAGTGATGTTGAAGATAGAAGGTGGTATTTCACCTATAAGAAACGTACAATCAATGTCAAGTCTTTAAAAGCTCACATTCATTACAACATTACGAGTTCATCTATTCACAAGAACAAATGGACATATATAGCTACAAAAAAAAAAACAAAAAACAAACTCTATTCATAGTGGGCATTCGTTAGGTTGTTCATTTTGATAGAGAAATGAGATAGGCTACCTTGTGAACCCAAAAAAAAAAAAAAAAAAAAAATTAATTTGGTATTTGTCCATTAATTAAATATGAGTATTTGTCTATTAATTTGGTGTTAATCAAGTGCTTTTTCAATATTAAAAGGATATTTATCTAAAGTCCATTGTAGTGACTTGCACCTAATGCTCCAATGAGTTTCTCCATACGTTGTGTCACTTGCACCTGCTACGTTCCATGATTTGAACCTTCTGTTAAAATCCACGGAAGTCACCTCAAGAGCAATACTTGGCTATGGTTTAAATGTTTATGGCGCGTGATGCCATAAGACTTCTTATCTTTTGTTTTAATATCTATGGTCTATAATATAATGATACCGTAATACTCGGGTATGGTTTAATGTTTATTGTAGTTGAACTTAATCACATTACCATTATTATTATTATTAGGGTAAATATCACCTACCTCCCTTGAGGTTTGGTCTAATAACACTTACCTCCCTCCACGTTTCAGATGTAACACTTACCTCCCCTGCCAGAGTTTGTCAACTAACAATGTTAATTGAGTTAGTGAAATTATTTTTATACCCTCACTCACATTTTCTTAACTTTCTTTCTCCTTTCACTGGTTACCAACACCTCTCTCCACCTCTCTCCACCACTACCACACCCCATCACAAGGAACTGGTAGAACTACTCACGCCAAGATGGCCACAACACCACCACCATCACAAATATAATAGGGTAAATTACCTTTTACCCCCTTGTAGTTTGAAATGTAACACATAACCCCCTTGTGATTTGCCTCTGTGGCACTTTACCACCATGTAGTTTGGAATATAACATATAACCCCCCTGTGGTTTTCCTTTGTGGCACTTTACCCCCCTATAGCCAAAATAAATTGCTTAAATGACCAAAATGACATCTTCTTCTTTATCACTCTAATATACATGTTACACACACAGATGATTCAAAAAAATAGAGCAGTGAGGTCATTGAAAAACCCAGAGCAGTGAGATCAATGAAAAAACCAGATAGTTCTGGAGAGAGAAAATAAGAGTCTCACCATAATATATTACTTTATTGGAAAAGTAGCTAAAAATCTATTCAAAATTCAAATTAAAAAGGAAAAATTATTGTATTCTTTGAAATATTGTTTTTATAACTGCAAATTCAATAGTTTAAAATTCTTAGTTCAATCATTGCTCTAGTGTTTTTTTATTGAATTCATTGCTCTGGATTTTTCAATTATCTGTATGTGTAACATGTATATTAGAGAGATGAAGAAGAGGGGTCATTTTGGTCATTTAAGCAATTTATTTTGGCTATAAGGGGAGGGGGGGGGGGGGGGGGGGGGGGGGGGGGGGGGGGGGGGTGTAAAGTGCCACAAAGGAAAACCACAGGGAGGTTATGTGTTACATTCCAAACTACAGGGGGATAAAGTGTCACAGAGGCAAACCACAAGGGAGTTATGTGTTACATTTTAAACTACAGGGGAGCAAAGTGCCACAGAGGCAAGCGGTAAAAGGTAATTTACCCAATATAATATTAATACCCACCTATCACAGTCATCGTCACCACCATGAAACATTCATAAATTGCGTTTGCTAAAGCACATACCCAAGTAGATTCAGTTTGCAAATCACACTTCATATCTGGATCAAATTGTAATTCAAAATCAAAAATTAATTTGTTGAAATTGATGAATAAAATGAAGTTTGGTGTTACCAATGGATGTGGGTCTACATTCATGTACCAATTTAAAAATTGATTTGGTTTGCACTCACCATAGATGTAGGGTGGTTGTGTTTTTAATGGGCAAAATAAATTTCAAAACTTCAACTGGATTGTGGCAGAGGTCATGATGACCAATTTTAAAACTAACCATGGATGTATATATAGTTTCAAACTCTATATATGTGCGTGTGTAAATATATCGTATATATAAAAAAAAAAATTGGGTTATTAAGCTCCCTCCACCTTTCAAGTTCTGTATATCAAGCTCTCTGTATATATTCAAATCTGAAAAAAAATTGGGGTTTAAAGTTTAAACCTATGCGTGTGTGTTTATATTGTATATGTCCCTGTATATAGATGTAGTGAATATACACAGGACAATTAGGTAAGTAATGTGGAAGGGTACTTTGGGAATTTCAGTGTTATTATTGAAGGATCACCATTTTCCGTTAGTCACTCTTAACAGTCGCTTAACAGAAGGAAGGTAAATGTTACTACTATTCGAAATAAGGGAGGTAAGTGTTATAGCTAAATGTTACTACTATGTGTATATATCGTATATTTTAATGTTTATTGCAGTTGAACTTAATCACAATCAGGTGAAACCTGCCAGCCATGTATCCACATTTCAAAAAAGGAAATTTTAAAATTTTTCTATTTTTGGGCCACTCAGGGGCGTGACAACGGTACTCCACTACTCCGCAACAAAATGGTATTGCCAAGAAAAGGAATCGCACACTGCTTGACATGGTTAGGTCAATGATGGCGCAAGCTAATCTTCCCATTTTGTAATGGGGAGACATGTTATTGATTGCTACCTAAGTCCTTTATCGTGTCCCATATGAGCTATGGACTAGCAAAAAGACCATTTTTGGACAATTTGCAGACTTGGGGCTCAACAACTTGTAACACACTACTTCTCATCGGTATGAGAAAGTTGGAACTAGAGACGAGAAGTGTATTTTTGTACGCTACTCAGAGCACTCTAAAGGTCGGTACTAGAGGCTAGAAGTATATTTCTGACCATGGATATCGCAAAATTTTCTGAAGTGACCCAACTCTAAACAATTTTTTTTTTATGAAAAGCAGAGGTCAATACCTTTCCAACGGTATATTTAGGGATGTAAAGTGGGCCGAATTGACCTAGCCCAGCCCGCCCTGCCACTTCGCGGCCCACGAGCCCAATTCGTGTCTCAACTCACTGGGTGTGGGCTCGAGTCAACTTCCTCTTTTGCGGCCCACAACTCGCCCCATGACCCAGCTCGTCTAACCCGCCGACTCGCCACCAACCTGACTCGCCTCGCCTCACCTCGCGGACCCACCCCTCCTCTCGAATAAAATATTTTTATTTAATTGTTTTCAAATAAACTATTTATTAATAAGCAGTTTTATTAACTTTTAAGTACAAAATAAATATTTCAAATAAAAAAACAATTTTCAAATACTTTTTTTAACAAACTGTTGTTAAAAAAAAAATTAATTAAACTATTTTTTTAGAAAATAAAGACTTATTTTTTAAACTGTTTTCTAATTAACTTTTAATAAACTGTTTTGTAGTGCACAATTTTAGTAATTTATTTTTTAATTAATGGTTTTTAATAAATTATTTTTTAAAAACTGTTTTCGAATAAATTTTTGAATACATGATTTAATAAGAATTTATATTTATTAAAAATAAAAACAAATTTTTGCAATCAACCTGCGGGCCAACTCAGGGGCTACTTCACCAACCAACCTGTGAGTTAGCCACCCATCATCCCATTGACCCACAAATTAGTGGGCTGGGGCACGTCACCCTATATCCTTTAACGAGTCAATTCACCCCGCCTCGTGACTCGCCAAAATTTGCCCAACTCGTCAAGGTGGTGGGGCTGGGTGGGCTGCCACGTTGACACCTCTAGGTATATCGCATGCCCAATTTGGAGATCTATGCATTTTTTTTTGTGAATTTCGGAATAGATAGGGCCTTTTAGCGAATAACCTCTGGGGGTAAAAACATAATTTTTTTAAGGGGAGGAGGGGGAGTGCCTCCGCGACACTCGCCCCCCATCGTACTCACTTTTGTGTGCCATTTTTGGCTTCAGTTTGGGGTGTTTTTGGTGATTTTTCAAAGTCAATACGATGTAGTTTTGATTCCTAGAGTTTGTGGGCCAATAGGAAAGTTCAAAACATTATTTATCCCCCAACTTGGCTTATATAAACCCCTATGCTCTGACATTTGTGTGGTGTAGAAGAGAGAGAGAGAGAGAGAGAGAGAGAGAGAGAGAGAGAGAGAGTTCTTCAATGAAAAGAGAGTTCTTGAGTAAGATTTTCTTCAATCAAAGTGGTTTTAGTGAGGTTCTTATCCAAACAAAAAGGGTTTCATCAAACGTTTTGAGTTGAGTTGTATATTTCCACCATTGTTCTTGAACTTAGAGAGAAAATATGTGATATTCCTCTGTTCATATACACGATCATATGAGGGAAACACCATCATAGTGTCTCATTTGCATTTTTCTTCATCCTATGCCATCATCTATAGTTATTCTTATCTCTTTTTCGTACTTCCATTTGATTCTAGATGATAGATAATCATTTGGGGTGGTTAATCCTCGTAGAATTAGTAGCCCAAATACACCCAGTGTAATGCTTGATATATAGAAGATTTTCATCTTAGTTTCATCAATACACACACGTATACTAGTAGTTTATTGATTTTATATTGATTGTTCTTGAGCTAGGTACTCATTTTGGATTCTCATTGTCATTCTTGTCATTTTCATTATGAAACATTGAGTTCATAGGTCTCTTTCAATGAGACTCATAAAGGAAATATGAACATGGAAAGATTCATCCTCTAAGCCCATACAGGATTAATGAACCTAGAACACCGGCCAATTTCCCTTTATTTCCCTATTTTTTCTTGTAATTTCCATAATCAGTACATGTATATACATATGGTTTGGTGTATTTTAAGTTAATCTATATATCAGCCATCTTTTAAACTTCTTGTATTTTAAGCTTATCCGAGTGCTCAAGTACTGCAAGTGCTTGAGCAGAGTTTTTGAGCTGGAAAGATGTCACCCCATTTTTCTGTAAATAGCTCTCATGTCTCTCTCAGTTATTATAGTTTCAGTTTTAGAGAGAGCGCTTGAGACAAATTTGTGAGCGAGAGAGAGAGAGAGAGAGAGAGAGAGAGAGAGAGAGAGAGATCGCCTCATTTCATACATGCATGCTTGCATGTCTCCATAGACTCTTCACAACCGCATCCTTATATACATATATGAACACCCACACACTCATATCTCTATACACTCACACTTCTTAGGGGGGGTATCACAAAGAAGAAGGAACAAAAAGATCAAAAGAAGAATGTGCTAGGAAGAAGAAAAAGGAAAGACTAACTCTTGGAGCTCAATTCAATACCACACACACATACCCACATTCATCATCTAATCCTTAGTGAGTATCATTACACACTTACAATCTAGTAAGAGTTGGTTTTCAAAAGATTAAGTAACATGCAAAGACTTAAACTAAAACCAAACTGAAAATATATTTTGGAACCTGCCAACTATCAAAATCCCATGCCACGCAAGCGCTTGAGCTTGCCCGAGCGATCACTATGATTCATCAGGTTGACCAGAGAGATCGCCTGGGTCGAGCGCTCGCGTTTAAAGTATAATAGAATCTTGAGTGATCGTATTTGACTAGCGATCGAGCTGGACAAAGACTCCAACTCAAGTGCTTGCATGCGTTGATTTTCATGATCTAAAGACATGTATGTCCTTTTGATGATACCTTATGCTATAAAAATTGTACCTAGACTAGGGTAGTAGTGTTTAGATGCTTGCATGTGTGTTCTATCCATCATCAGGTGTACTTAAAGCTTGTAAGTTTGTACAATATGAATAAAGGATTGATTTTATGAAAATATTGCAAAGAATCCTGGAACTGCTGAAGTCGAACACTCGCTAAGTGCGCGTATGAGAGATATTGAAAGACTTGTATTTTCTTACTTGAAAGGCTATACATAATCCACGTCACTTACGGGTTCACAAAACTGAAATTCTGCATATAAAATTAGAATGCATGTAAAGGTTGTACTTTGGAAACATATGTGCTTTGACAACTTGTACCTTATACGTTCGTTCCATTTATAAATGAAAGAATCGTAATAGGTCTCGATAGTCGAAACGTTTATAATAGTCAGTTCTCTTCATGTACTTAAATTAGATTGGTCAGTTTCGAATGTGATCATAAGTTCAGTATGGTCATTCGGATGCCTTTACGACTATTGGGGTGATGATGGCAAGTGTTGTACCTCGTCGGTACTGTTATTGTGAGTTGTGTAGATGGTTAATCGACCGTAAGGCGATGATGTCTATTTTCAGCCATAAGGCGATGATGATAAATTAACTACGGCTGACGTAAATAAGAAGGGGTTACTGGGCCATAATGAGATGATGTCATTTTCGACCGTAAGGCGACGATGGCAAAGTTAACCTATCAGTCGCAAGGCGATGATATTTGAAGCCAGCGACATTTACGCCGGTATGAGTTTGAAAGTGTTTGAGTTGAAAGATTAGATAGGAAGTCCAATGTGTTGTCGAGATCAGTCAAGTTAAGTGAGTTCAAGTTATGTCTTCGGTTAGGTGAGAATACATTATGCAATAATTGAGTAATTCGAATGTGTGTGTCTAATAAATAAAGACGTGAATTATATGTTGTTAACCGAAAGGTGAGTTTTGGTATTTTACAATGTAATGTTGTATTACTTTCTTAAAAGATTTCACAAATGTTTTATAAGCCTGAATAAGTGGGGTTGAGATAATCACTTGGCTTTTAGTAGCTGACGGCGTTTTATGCCACTGAACAATTAAACATTCAGATTTTACAGAGACAGAGTATCTAGAGGAAGAGTGCACAGAAAAAGGCTACGGCTTCGCAAGTTGAGATGGTTGAAGGCGAAGACGAAGAGCTAGTCTTTTGATTATTTCTTTTGTTTAAATTTTGTAAATTGGGACATGTGGTGTCCAGACTTATTATATAAGGCAATGTTGCTATGACTACTTTAAATTTCTAAGTTTCTTTTGGAAATGCTGTAATAACTATACTTATGACCGTGAATGTTGTTATCGTTAGTTCTACCAATGTTATTATTTAAGTTTATTATTGCTGTTATAGCATGCTTGTGGACAGTCAAGTGATCCTAACTTGTCACATTCTACAGGATCAAAAAGAAAAATTTTAAATTTTCCCTAAGTTTACTATTCTGGGGCGTGACAGAACCAACGAACGACAACACCAAACGTCACACATCCGCCGAGCTGAAAGGATGTGTTTTTAGTGATTGTCATCATCATCTAGACAACAAAAGTCCATTTCAAAATTAATCTTTATTTCAAATCTTTTTCAAAACCCCCAAGCCTCACTTTCAAAGATTCAAGCTCATTCATTTCTCAAAAATATCAAAAATAGTGATTTATTTGTGTTCTAAAATCCATGCCGCAATCAATTTTCAATAGATGATAATGAAATTACCTTGAAAACCTCCTAACACTCTTAAGTTCATCCTCCATTTTTTGGTTTGATTTAATAGATGATTTTCTTATTATTTTGGCCTTTTCTTATTTTTCCTTTAACGTTAGTGTCTTTTCAATCTCTCTGTATATTTTGGTAATTTTGGAGTTCATTTGCTACTTTTAGAGTTATTTTACATTTCAGTTGATAGTGCAATCTCTGTTTTTGAGTGATGTCTCTTGTGTGATTAATTTCTGTCATCCCGTAACTCTTTTTCTAGTTTGGTTTTCTCCTATGGATTATATATACGTTAAGGATGTGGTCTGTCAAATTTTATAATATTTGTAGCATATTTAAATCTCCATTAATTCTATTTTTTCAAAGTTGATGCAACTGTTCTGAACACTATTCACAACTAGGGATATACACGAGCTGAGCCGTTCAACAAGGGCTCACGGTTCAGCTCGTATAATAAACGAGCCAAGCTCGAGCTTGAATATAGGGCTCGTTTAATAAATGAGCCAAGCACGCATGGGCAAGACTCAATTACGGCTCGTTAGTAGGCTTGTGAAAAAGCACTTGTTTAATTATACATATATAATAATAATTATTAAAAAATATTAATATATGCATAATGCATGTATATATCTACACATTCATTTATTAAATAGAAATTTTCCCGAAAATCCCTATCTACTAAACGTTTTTTGATTAGGTCCACTCTTATTATCATGTTACTAATAGGTCCAAATCAATGCAAAATCCCCAATTCCTTTTAAATTCCCCCAAATTTGGTTATTTTTATGACATTTTTAACCTTTACATATATATATATATAGGATGACATATATCTATATAATCCAGCATATAGTCAAAGTTATCCCTATAATTAAGGGATTAACAATCCACAATTATTAGTTACATATATATATATATATATATATATGGATATAGGTGGTTATATATGGAGTTATTCTTATCCCATTAATTGTGGAGTTATTTTTGGAACAAACTATGATTACCATGATTGTAGGTATACACATTTGAATGGAGATTTAATTTGTAGTGGACTCTTTTTGTTTTGGTAAGCTGTCATCCACATCTTTAATGATTTTCATATCTTTAGTGCCACGTCAAATATTTGTTAGATTATCCATTGCTAATTTTTTCGTTCAATGTAATTTTGGAAATCAGTGTATAATTTTACACTACATTATCAGTGTAAAATTTTCACTGCATTTCATAACTTTATACATATATATATAGTATATAAAAGAGTACTTAATGATTGCCATTATAATTTTAACACTGCATTATGAATGACTATAAGAGGAGAATTTTACACTATAGTATATTTTTCCAATGCATTGCTATAAAAAAAAAAACAAACAAACAAATCAGTGAAAAATAATATAAGAGTCAAATCTTACTAGCTATAGTTTTTACACTGAAAAACAACACAAGAGTCAAATCTTGATAGCTACAATTTTTACACACGAAAATCAGTGAACAAATGTAAAATCAACATACTTTTACACTAAAAATCAGTCAAATCCAATATTCAAAAAAAAAAAAAGAGGGAGAGAGACTAATGTAAGAGTACAAGAACTAGCATTAGTGTATAATTTTACACTACATCTGCAGAAACTTAGAGGACCAACAGAAAATAGAGAATTTGCAGAACAGATCGGCGATGACTCCATTAGAGCCTAACACGCCTCTAGCAGATTGGGATGCATCGCTCTGAATCTTGGACTCAACGGCGAAGATGGCGACAACGATAAATAGTCCAATATATCCGTCATCCATTGCTCATGTACGCCATGAAACTTCTTTCTACACCAACGAAGCACTCACGTTCGTCGGTGCTTGATCGCCGGAAACAATCCTTGAAACAGCAACTGGCCGAATGGGTGTGTGTGTGTGTGTGTGTGAGAGAGAGAGAGAGAGAGAGAGAGAGAGAAGTTTTGAGAAGAGATATTGTATATATATAGGTTTTTTTAATTACATATACATATATAGATGTATATATATTAAGAATCAAATAAATGTACATTTGAATTTTAAAAATCCTATATTAAGCTAGGGGTAGAATGGTCTGAAATATTTTTGTGGACCTATCTTCAAATAGTTTATTGTATTGGATCTATTATAACAAAGATACACTAAATAGGATTTAATACTAGTTAACCCATTATTAAAAGTAAAATATATACATACATACATACATATATATATATATAAGTATAAGTTGCGATGGATTTGGAAAGCAATTGGGATGCAAAGTTGTTGAACAAGTGTTTCATTTTTTTTTTTTTTTTTTATAAGAACTATTAACTCCATAACATTAGTGTTTAGTTAATGAGTAATGTTATGCTTTTCAAATTTTGCAACCTATATGTTTTCCAAATACATGTGACAGTAGATCCACAAGATTTTAATTGGAGGATAAAATGGTCTCACAATTATTGAAGAAGATATCACTGTCACATATATTTGGAGGCACTTTAGTTGTAAAATTTGGGAACCATAGCATTACCCTTTTTGTGTTTTGAACATTCATAGCATTACACTTAGTTGGGCAAACGTTGTATGGTTTTTGTATATCCCACATCAGTCAACCAGGAAGAGAGGTAGGGAGATGTGCTGCAATAAAGAGGCTGCAACAATTGCCAAGTTTCAAAGTTTTAGCGTCCCTTGTGGCAGCTTGGCTAGAGCAAAAGCTTCACCCTTTATTTGAGCTTGAGCCATGTTTTGAGCCATGAGTTCTTAATTGAGCTTGTGCCATATTTGAGCCACCGAGTTTGCTTAAGGCATAGTTAGCAGATTGACCATTAAATGGCTTGCACCATTAATACTTGAGCCGAGCTTGTGTTTGAGTGTGATCTCGAGCTTGAGCTTGACTTGGTAAGTTTAATTGAGCGAGCTAGAGCCGGACTTGATCTTTCTGGTTTCTTATCGAGCTCGAGCCAACTCATTAAAGTTTTTCATGAGCCCGCCATCAATACTCGAGTTGAGCTTGTATTAGAGTGTGATCTCAAGCTTGAGCTGGACTTGATAAGTTTAATTGAGCGAGCTAGAGCTGAACTTGATCTTGCTGGTTTCTTATCAAGCATGAGCCAGCTCGTTAAAGTTTTTCACGAGCTTGAGCATGGTTCTCTAACTTCTAACAAGTCGAGCCGAGCCGAGCCTTAAAAGCTCAGCTCGTGTACACCCATATTCACAGCACACTATTTTACATGTTTTGTGCCTAAATGTGTTGCTTCCATGTCTTGTAAGCCCCTATCATATCATGAATGCGATTCTTGCCATCTCTAGTCATGCTCTATCATGTTTTACTATCTTGTGTATCATCCTACCAAGCCCCTCCTTTAGGATATTATATACATGCTTGCCTTTGCTTGGAGGTCTTTTGTGACCACTTCTTGGACGCCATAGGAAGTTCATATTGTTGGAGACTCCGTGTCTTCTTAGACCGAGACTCTCCTTCTCACCATCCCAGTGATTGAGGGGACCTTTCCTTCCAAATCCTAATTTTCATTCCACCATTCCCATGCCATGGTAGTTTCATCTTTTCACAATTGTTGTTTCTTACTTGTTTGAAACAATTCATGTCCCCATAGATTAGAGAAAACTTGTTTTTTTGCTATGTGATTAAACGCATTTTTCCTACGTTTTATTCCGCTTGTTTCATTTATGTGCATGATTCACGGTTTATCTCTTCTAAATGATATCTTATATTTTGATTTTCAATTTCTAGATGCTTTTGCTTTATATTATACGTACATAGTATTCTATGTCAGGCAAAACACAGTTTTTAGATGACTGTTTGGTTACTAGTAGAGTCCTGTTGAGAAACGGGGCCAGTAGAGGGTGCTTTAGATGATTCAAGGCACGTTTGGAGACAACTTCTGTATTGTGAATCGCATGGGTTACACTCACTATTCGTGGTACATGTACTCCATTGCTAAGATTTGAAGATTCGTGTGTTTGTGATTCTGTAGGAGCGTTCTATTTTATGTGAAACATCAGTTCTAGACCCGATAATTCCTTCGATTCGTCAAAAAGGTACCCGATTCGTTTTTCGCATTATTTTGATCATGTTAGTATGATCCTTCAGCATTAATATTATACAAGATGGGTTGCGTTATTTTAGGAAATACTATATATAGAGCTGAATAATACATTTGGCTAAAGTAAGTCCAAAGGTGCTTCATCCCGAATTTGTGATTAAGGTATCTGCTTCTTCTGGCTAAATGCAAAAGCCAAAGTCAATTCGAACAGTCCCTAAAAAACTTTGTAACAGAAACTGTTTGCAAAATATAGAAGAGGAGTGCTTTAAAAAAAATAAAAAAATAAAAAATAAAAAATAAAAAAGAGAAGAAAATACTACGTACCTTTAAACATGTTGTCACGAAGATCCAATGTATTAAGCATGGTTAAATTCACTATACTTGTTGGTATGCTTCCTGTGAAATTATTGTCGCCAAGGCTTATCATCTGAAGCTTTCCACACCTGCCTATATTGAATGGAATGGGACCACTAATCTGATTTGAATGTAGGAAAAGTCCCTCTAGTGATGAAGGTTTATCGCACATACCAAGTGGGAGACTACCGGACAGACCACTGGATGTAAGGTCAATGTTTTGCAACGAAGAAATGTTGAAGATAGAAGAAGGGATTGAACCTGTAAGCTTGTTCATTCGGATATATACTAACCTCAAATTCCCAAGGTTACCAATCTGCTCTGGAATTTTCCCTTCTAATAAGTTACTCCCTAATGTCAAATATTGCAGCTTTGATAAGTTGAACAGAGATAATGGTATAATACCAGTGAGATTATTGTTCATGAGAAACAAGTATTGTAGGGTAGGTAGTGAACCTAAGCTTGTTGGAATTCCTCCCTTGAAGTAGTTAAATTGAAGATCAATGCCCTTCAACCGACGCAAATTGCCAAGTTCTGGAGGGAGCTGACCATGGAAACTATTGTTTCTAAGGTTGAGAGAGAGTAAAAAAGAAAGATTTCCAATGTGGGGTGGAATGGTTCCTAAGAGAGAGAGGTTTGGAAGAGTGAGGGATGTGACCCTTTGGTGGCGAACACTACAAGATATTCCAAACCAACTGCAAACGTTTGTTCCAATGGCCCAGTTATTTGTGAAGGGATTTTTGGTGTAAGCTGGGTAGTCAATGTGGTCTTTAAAGGCAAGAAGTGCTTGTTGGTCAGTTATGTTGTTCAAAGACTTTCCTAGGCAATCAATGAAGCAGTAATACTGCACCATAAACCAAAAAATAGAAGATAAATACATTAAGTTATAATTCCCCATTGAGAGAGACAGAGATCGAGAGAAATTTGGGCATGGGCATATATAGTAAAAGAGTTTGGGGTCTTATTATAATAAGAGGGACATATCTCCTTAATTCTAGTCATAAAGTACAAAATGCATAAGGACTTTTAACGGAAGGGTCTTCATATTCATACAAGACTGACTACAAGTCAATGTCTCAGCAAAAAAAAAAAAAAGACTACAAGTCAATGTTACGTATGGGCTGGGGAAGAAGAAGAAGAAGAAAGTCTCCGTCAGCCAAGAGGGTTGTGTCTCACGTTTTGAAACACTCAAGAGGAAATGTGAAAATGGCCCCAAACTTCAAAGGGGGTAAAGTGTATTTAACCATTATATTTTACTCCTGTACTTATGCCCATTTTATTTTATCCCCGTGGTTCAAAAGTTGATACGTAATTCTCTTGTGATTTTGAACTAAAATGAAACTATAAAGATTTCTCTGAAAAATAGCTTCACATGAGGGTTAAGTGCTAAAATTAATCTCACCCCTGAGAGGTCATGTGATAACCCGTATTATATATTACGCACTTATTTATTATATTCGCATCATATGTGAGACCCACGTGTGACAAAAAGTTGTCATACGTGTTCCCGTGATTAAGCTAATTGCACTTTCAATTATTTAATTGAAATTATTAGTGTTAATTAATACTTAATTGGAGGTGAGTTTTCACTCACGAGTTGACTTTGGGAGTCCGGTTGGGGACACGGAATTGATAAGTGATGTTGGTTCCGATGAGGGAACTTGTGATTGATGTTCCATTTGAGATGGGACAAGTATGTGGAAATAACCTTACATGCTTAAATGTTTATTGAGGCGTATGTGGATTATTACTTAATTGTTTTAATTATTTATTGTTAGATGTGACCATTTTTTGGTCAATTTGAGTACCATTGTGTGTACGAATTGGACATGCTACATAAATGGTAGGCTAATTAAAAATCTCATGGAATTATTTAAGATCACATTTGGAATCCAAGCATGACATCGACAAATACACATTTAAAATTGGCCAGTTAATATAGTAGGTGGTGGTGGAACCTGTATATATATGTGCCACCTAGTTGAGAGGTGACACGTGGCAAGTTAGGTGTTGCTATAACACCACATGTGCATGCGTCGTGTGTGTGTGTGATTGAGTGTAGTGTGATACGTATGTTGGCTGTGTGTGTAAAACAAAAGACTGAGAAAGAAAGGGAGAAAGATAAGCTTCCTAAATTTGAACTTCCTTTGAAGCTTATCGCTACATATTATACATGTATACAAATCGGTTATATGTATACTAGGCAGCAATCGCGTGCGAGGCACGCAGTAGCTCTCTTTGGATTCTGATTTTATATAGTCTAGATTTATTCGATATTGCGTATATAAGTATGTGAGTTTCCTCCTATGTAGTATTTTTTTTACTATGGTTATGAAATTTAAAAGTATTCTATAATGTTTCACAATGTTCAATATTAAATCTAATGTTGATATTATTATTTTTTTTAATTATTGTATGCAATGTCCAAGTTAGCAAATCTTTAAAACGAAACTTGATGATTTTTAATTTTGTTCATGAGTTTTAAAATTTTGAACTTACTATTAATGGATATTTTTTAACTGTTTGTTGATTTTTTTAATCAATAGTAAGTCATGAATGTGACACATGTGAAGATGTTATTGTTTTTGTTGATGTTAGTAATGGATTTTAATTTGAGGATATTTAAGTAGACCCGTCATTATTGCCACTATCACATGTATTTTAAATTTATAGGCATGTGTGGAATTAAATGTATAGACCTGTGTCTGAAAACACAAAATTCAATATTTATTTTATCAATTTTCTTTTGAAATTTATTTTTCCTATAAATATAATTTACACACACGCATCATATTACACACACTTGCCTAAGTTCAATTTATAGACGAATCCCACTTTTTCAAGAAAATACCACAAAAAAAGGGTCCAAAATGGGTTGTGTGTGTAAATTAAATCTTTAGGCATAACATTAAATTTATAGGCATGTGTGTGTTTCTAAATTACATTTATAGGCATGTGTGTGTAATATCAAAATCTAAAATGAAATTGATATAAAATATTTTTATCAACATATGAATATAAAATAAAATTAAAATTGATAAAGTTAATATTTTAGATGGATTTGTAAATTTTCTAAAAAAAAAAGTTGACTAAATTTCAAGGCATGGGTGTGTATAAATTAAATTTATAGGCAAGTGTGGGTGTAATATTAATATATTAATAGTGCAAATTAAATTTCGGAGAAATTGGTGAAAATGGCATTAAGACAAGTGAAATTGGAATGAAGGACACTTAATAAAACAAGTGAAATTGGGAGGAGAGAGAGATGGTGGTGGTGGTGGCTATGGAGGAGGAGGAGAGAGAAGAGAGTTGGTGGTAGTGGCGACAGCGACGGTGACAACGAGAATGGCTCCGGTTGTGATGTTGGTGGCTATGGAGGGAGGAGGAGAGAAAAAGTTAGAGAGAGAAGAGAGATGGTGGTGGTGGTCTCTTAGGGTTCCATGGATAATTTTGCCAGTTAGAGTGAAATTTAAAATTTTATAGGACTAAGAGGAAAAGTTTAAATTTTAGAAGACTTTGGGAGAGAAAGTTTCCTTGTGTAGGTTTTTTATTATGGCTTGTCCTTTAGTCCAACTTAGCCCAATCTTAAGAGCTTTAAAGCAGTCTCTCTTGAATTTATAGGCATGTGCGGGTGTAATATCAAAATATGAACATAAAATAAAATTGATAGAATTAATATTGTAGATGGATTTTTTAAATAAACAACAAAGAAAAAAAAAAACCAAAAACAAAAACATATATAAAAATAAAATAAAATGACACCAAACAAAGAAGGGCCTTGTTTGGGAACCAAAAAAAACAAAAACAAAGGCCCAAATTGGTTTGCCAAACATGGCATAGCCAAAATTGTTGACTTAGGCACATGAGTGCCTAAATAAATAAAATAAAAATAAAAATAAAAAAATAAAAATAAATAAATAAAAAGCGAAAATGTGTGCTTCAAACAAGGAACCGTAATTCTGAACTTTTGTGTCCAAGTCATTAGTGAGTTGTTTAGGAAAAAAAACCCCAAAAAGCCAAAGCTCATGGGTGTGTGTAAATTAAATTTATGGGCAAGTGTGTGTGTAATATTAAAATCTATACTATTCTTTAAAGATAAAGGGAGGGGTATCCATTATATTTTCACTACCATTCATAATTACATTAAAACCATTAAACTTGTCCATTCAACAAATATATATATATATATATATATATAGAAGTCCTAATTTGTCATTAGGGCACTCAAACAAAACCTCAACCACCCTCTAAAATTGCCTCACAACTAAGAATCCTACAACTCCCATTAAACTGTCTTTCAGTTTCACTTTCAATTTCAAAGGTTCAACTTTTTAATCTATTTTCCATTTCTTAATTGTTATTGTTTTATAGTAAACAAAAATTTTTTTTTATCGATCTTATAATGGGAAGAAGGCAAGAAGCTATATATGGAATTGGATATGCGCAGAGACGAAGATTCGGAATTACTTTCTCACTTTTATGTATGTCAGTTTATCTATTTTTTTTTTCAAATCTTTGTATTCGTTTATACATCCTACTTTGAATGTGCATAATTGAAAATGCCAGTATGTACGATTACTTTTGGTAATTGATTGGTAAAGTGTTAAGAGTAGAGAGAGAACGATTTGTTAATCGATAATTATAAAAGTGGAACTTGGTTTTTATATGATATCATTAATTAATAAATAAGGGAATTGATTTTGGCACTCCAAAAGTTATCATTGGCACTCTATGCAATGCATTAACTGCATGGTACTACATGCACTGAATGTGGTACTATAGAATGTCAATGGTAACTTTTGGAGTGCCAAAATCAATTTCCATAAATAATTAGGAGAAGGTTTAGTATGTTCCCAATAGCATTTGTAGTGTATGATGGATGTAGTATGTTGCGTAAATATATGTATTTTTTCCTTAAATGAGTAATTGAATTTATGGATTTTAACTTTATGGCCCGTTTGGTTCATAGATTCTTAGGGTGGATTTTGATTCCACCCTAAGATTGTTATTAATGTTAAAATTTATCCTTGTTTGGTTCATGGATTATTGATTGAATTGTGGGTCTCATTGGATTTAGAATCCACCCAAAGGTGGAAAATAGGGTGGATTCTAAATCCTAGCTTGGAGTTGGTATTCTCAAAGATTACTGGAGTTTTGATTTTCTAATTTCATACTACCTAAATTAGCCCTTATATTTGTAGAAGGTATAAGTTAACTTTATTCCTATTATGGATAACCTTTAAGGGTAGTTAATGTATTTAACATTATTCTTATTTCATTTTCCTTGACCCAACCAAACACTGGATTCTAAATCCACCTAGAATTCTGCTCGTGAACCAAACACTTTGCAAGGATTTAGATTCCTAGTAAATTGATTACTAGTATTATGATTCTTGGCAATCAGAATCCACCTAAAATAATTCATGAACCAAACGGGCCATAATTACATGTCAACATTACTCTCCACTCAACTATTAAAATGCTATTTATTTGTTAAGTTTAAGAATACATAACAAATACAGTGGGCTACAAACGCAACACGTGTGTCCGACTGCTAGTATCAACTATGCAAATTAAATTTATAGGCATGTGCAGGTGTAATATCAAAATATCAATATAAAATAAAATTGATAAAATTAATATTGCAGATGGATTTTTTAAATAAACAACGGAAAAAAAAAAACCAAAAAACAAAATTTATAAAACGGGGAAAAAAAAAAAGGAAACAACCAAACAAAGAAGGTCTTGTTTGGGAACCAGAAAAACCAAAAAACCGAAAACAAAGGTCCAAATTGGTTTGCCAAACATGGCATAGCCAAAATTGTTGGCCTAGGCACATGAGTGCCTTGCTTGGGAATAGTCCACACAAATAAAAAGGGCAACAAAGGCCAAAATGTGTGTGCCAAACAAGCCGTAATTGTTGACTTTTGTGTCCAAGTCATTAGTGAGCTGTTTGGGGAAAAAAAAAAAACCAAAAAGCAAAGCAGAACACAAGCCAATCTCGGTTTGGCAAACAAGTCCCTTTTATTTTTGAAGCAAATCTTAATTTTGATGGTTAAAGTTGTTTGAATCCTAAACCCAAAGCCTAAATTTCAAAAACAAAAGTTGACCTAAATCTAATTATTAGAGACCAAAACATAATTAGCCATTATTGTTGACTTTTTTTTAAGCGAATGATAAATATGCAAAAACTTGTTGATCTAAATGTAACTAGACGCACAATAATATATAAAGTCTAAATTTCATAAACAAAGTTGACAAAATGTAATTATTAGAGACCAATACATAATTAGTCATTATTGTTGACTTTTTTTAAGCGAATGATAAATATGCAAAAACTTGTTGACCTAAATGTAATTAGACATAATATTGTTGATTGAATCCTCATTATTATATTAAATAAATTTTCAAAAGCTGATCTAAACGTAATTATCTTAGTGAACTTACAAAATATCCTTGCTCAAATCCAAAAATGACCAAAAAAAAAGTGTATAGATGTATGGAATTGTAAGAGTTGAGAAGGAAAAAATGGTATTTCATGGACTCGGAAAAGTATAAACAGTGTTTTGAAACCAACAAACCTCTAATATATAGGTTTTTATTAAATAAAATTCAAAAGCTGATCTAAACGTAATTATCTTAGTGAACTTACAAAATACCCTTGCTCAAATCCAAAAATGACCCCAAAAAAAAAGTGTATAGATGTATGGAATTGTAAGAGTTGAGAAGGGAAAAATGGTATTTCAACTCGGAAAAGTATAAACAGTGTTTTGAAACCAACAACCTCTTATATATAGGTTTTGATATATACTACTTGTCTAATAAAAAACAAATAGCATAGAAAAGGAAAGAAACAAGAGAAAGAAAAGAGAAAACATCACACACACACACACACACACACACACACACACACACACACACACACACACACACACACTTTACAGATAGAGGGGGACAGGGGTTTCATCGACTTTGCAGCACCGTTGTTCCGCCGTCGGATGTCCAAACTTTGATACAAATACATATTTAGACTCCTGAAGGATTAACCCGGAGTAGAATTGGGTGTGGATTTGGTTTCAATAGCATTAATTTGAAGTTTAGGAGCGAATAATCGAGGCCCAAGTGTTGGAAAGAAGCACTGGAGATCAATTAGAGGACTGTTTGGAACAATTAATCTCAAAGTCAAGGGTTAGGAAATTCTACTCTAGCTTCTACTTTGGTAATAATCTTATACATTACAAGTGTAAGGGCTAGCTAGGTAACTAATAGCACCTTTTATCAAAAGAATAATGCAGAAATTCTATTTTATTTAAATATGATCTGGGGTATGAAAAAATGGTATCAGAGCCTGTCCCCAGCCAGAAGTGTGGGACGGTACTTAGTTCTACATCGCCTGGGGGAGTCGATGAGGGTAGTACTATACTTTCTTAGTACTTGATTTATTTTAGGGTTAAACACACTTACACCCCCTGTGGTTTGGCCAATATACACTTACCCCCCTGTGCTTTAAATTTTGGCACTAATACCCCTTATGGTTTGGACTAAAGTGCAACTGTGACTTTTTCCATCCATTTTAACGGTTTTAAACTTGGGAGCCCTAATTTAAAGGGTAAAATGACTCTTTTGCCCCTATAAGTCATAAATCATTTTTTTGGGTCAAGCAAATGACTTATACCAAGAAAATTTTCAAAGATGGCAAATGTTCTTTCTCACCAAATTCAAAACCATACGTTTCTCCCTAAACGTGTTGAAGTAAACAAATTTTGTTCTTAACATTGTTATGAAGACTTGGGGGTAATTTTGTCATTTTAGCTTGCTCCATTAGCAAATTTTAATAGTTGCACTTAAGTCCGAACCACAGGGGGTATTAGTGCCAAAATTTAAACCACAGGGGGGTAAGTACAAATCGGCCAAACCACAGGGGGTGTAAGTGTATTTTGTTGGATAAATATGTGTTTTGGCCATATTTAAGGGCTAATAAAAGTGGGACCCACTTAGATTTTGAGTGAGGTCCTTGTGGATTTGTGTTCTCCTCAATGAGGAGATGAAGTTTGGATATTCACATGTCCAAAACTATTGATGGGTGAATAAGAAATTAATGCTCAAAGGTTGCCCTTACAAGGAGTTGATGAAATGAAAAAGGTTCAAAACTTGCCTTGTCCCACATAGGAAAAATAGAAGTGGTCTTTTTAGTATATTTATAAGGCTACTTCATGTTTTAGGTTTGGGCTCCAAGGGGTATCCAGTTTTGTGGAAGGGGGAGGACCTAAGGCCCTTTGGGTTTACTCCACACACTCGTGCGCGCTGCCGCCGCCGTCCCTGCCGAGCCGAGTCATGGTCCTAGCTGCGGCCCACACAAAATATTTCTTTTTGGATCCCAGAATTTTCCAGAGTTGCAAAAGACCTTTGGAATTTCTTCACACTTAACATGTAACAGAAAGTGTAAAGTCCAAAGAGTTACAGAACTCCAAAAAGGCTGTTGTTACAACCTTTGGAGTTTCTGAACTGATTTGGAATTAATCCACAGATTTATTCCACTCTCTCCTCTGTCTATATATTGAAGCTCTTCTTCAGTTGGACACACACACAGAAATACAATATTTCCTTCCTTCCTTGGTTTCCTGAGAGAGCACGAAGCATAGAAGTTCGCCAGAACAGTTGTACGTTGTGCTAGTACTGTTATTAGAAGCCGATGTATCTTGGGAGACAGACGCCGACGATTCCCTCAAGCACATCCGGTAAGGCGGCGAATCTGTTTTAAGGAAACTGTGAAATTTCACAGGCCTCGGTTTGATTATTTTTCCAATTTCTGTTTTTCCTTCTAGTTACTGTAATTTTGTTTTTTATAGGCAGTTTCAATTTTCTGTTATCAGATCATTCTTGTATTGCTTCTGTTTGTAATCCAGAATCTATTATTGTTTAATATAATTTTTCCAACAATCTTAAAACAGATTCGGATTTGGAAAAACAGAATTATTTTTGAAAAAACAGTCTTACAAAAAACTGCTACTGTAATTCTCGTTTTCTGCCCAAACGGTGCAGAATCAGGGAAAATAGCATTAGACGAAAAGTGTGCAAAATTGCGTTCTGCTTGGAACTATGCGAGCATAATCTTAAAATTCCCTCTTTTTCTAACGATTATTTGGAAAAAGAAATTCTGCTACTGTTAAAATTAAAAGGAAAAACATTAGACTTAATTTCTATTATAATATAGAGATGATATTTAATTTTGAGATTCTTGAATTTGAGAAAAAGAATTAAGTTATCATTCTTGGACTCATACTTTGGAAATCTTGTTACTTTGAATGATAACATGAAAATGACACCTATTGTGCTTTAAATTGCTATATCTCTATTGCATGTTTTGATATCATCAAAAAGGGGAAAATTGTTAGCCTTGAATTTATTTAAGGCATTATTTTTGTTTGTTTTGATGATGACAAATCTAGTGATAATTGCATACTTTCATTGGTTCTATTTCAATCAATTATCATGTCATTTTCGTTATGCTAATCTCTTGATTCATATACTTAAATGTTCTAACTTTGTTTGAGATCATGAGATAGAATATGGTGAAGTCCAAGAGTGATGGAGCTCAACAAGGATCAAGCTTGAAGACTTGAAGATTTTTCATCTTTGGTTGAAGACTAGAATTTACTTGTAAACTTTTTGATCAATCACTCATAGGGGCTCAAGTAACTTTAATTGGACTTTAGGATCGTTGTTCTCACACTTTAAAATACTCTCAAGGACCTAAACATACTTAGACCACTCAATTAAATTCATTTCACAAAAACTTTCAAGTGGCTAAATCAAAACATACACCCTTGCGCAGATAGGTCATCTTTAAACCCAAACCTGATCTAATTGGTAAGGAATTAGATGTTGAGTTTTATATGGTTGGAAAGGTATTTGAATCTAGTTTCTGAATCTTCAAACGGATTGCAAAAATTTATTTTGTAGAGGGAGTTATGGCCATTTTAGTGAAGAGGTGCCAGTCTGCCAAAAACCAGCAGAATCCAGTCGACTGAAAAATTAAGGGTCCAGTCGACCGAAATGATGTCCAGTCGACTGGAGCACTGTTCAGTCAACCGGATTTCATAGCAGAATGTCTCTTCTCTATTATACACTTTCCAGTCGACTGAACATTCGATCCAATCGACTGAAACGCGCTGAAACTCCTAACGGCTAGTTTTCTAACTCTCCAAAAGTTGTCTTAAATGTACCCAATCACTTCCAACGGCTATGATCTTTCAAAAGCTATATATAGGGATGTTTTTAAGGGTTATAAAGTAGAAGCAACATTAACAAAACCATTCAAATATCTTGTTTAATTATCATTCCTATTTGAGCCCTAGTTTGAGTGAAAAATCTTCAAGTCTTCAAGCTTGATCCTTGTTGAGCTCCATCACTCTTGGGCTTCACCATATGCTATCTCATGATCTCAAACAAAGTTAGAACATTTAAGTATATGAATCAAGAGATTAGCATAACGAAAATGACATGATAATTGATTGAAATAGAACCAATGAAAGTATGCAATTATCACTAGATTTGTCATCATCAAAACAAACAAAAATAATGCCTTAAAAATAAATTCAAGGCTAACAATTGTTTTAATTATTTATTGTTAGATGCGACCATTTTTGTGGTCAATTTGAGTAACCTTGTGTGTACGAATTGGACATGCTACATAATTGGTAGGTTAATTAGAAATCTCATGAAATTATTTTAGACCACATTTAGTACCCCAAACGTGATATAGACAAACACCCATTTAAAATTGGACAGTTAATATAGTAGGTGGTAATGGGGCCCGCATGTGTGCCACCTAGTTGGGAGGTATGCCACCTAGTTAGCAGGTGACACATGGCAAGGTTAGGTGTTGCCATAACACCATAGTAAATACTTTTGCTCACCCAAAAAATAGTTCACCAATGCTCACCAAAGCATCTCATTGGCCAATACAATAGGACTCAGGATTAAACAGATACTTGAGTGAGCATTGATGAACCATTTTTTGGATGAGCAAAAATGCTCTCACCACATGTGCATGCAGTGTGTGTGTAAAACAAAAGACAAGGAAAGAATGATAAGCCTCCTTTGAAGCTTATCACTACATATTATACATATATACAAATCAGTTATATATATATATATATATATATATATATACTAGGGTAAATTGCATTTTGCACCCTCAAACTATACCATGTTTTGTACTTTGGTCCCTAAACTATCATTTTTCGCATTTTGGTCCTTCAACTATCATTTTGTGGCAGTTTGCCCCCCCTCCTTCACTTTCAGTGACGAAAAAAGTCACATTTTAGTGACACCAAAAGTGACGCTAAAAGTGAGGGAGGGGGCAAACTGCCACAAAATGATAGTTGAGGGACCAAAATGCGAAAAATGATAGTTTAGGGACCAAAGTGCAAAATATGTTATAGTTTGAGGGTGCAAAATACAATTTACCCTATATACTATTTGTCTAATAAAAACAAGGAGGAGAGAAAAGGAAAGAAACAAGAGAAAGAAAAGAGAGAACATCATAGAGAGAGAGAGTGTGTGACTTTACGAACAGAGGGGGGCCGGGGTTTCATTGACTTCGCAGCGACGTTGTTCGGTTGTTCCGTTGTCCAACGTCCAAGCTTCGATACAAATACATATTTGGACTCCTAGAGGATTAATACCCATAGTAGAATTAGGCGTGGGTTTGGTTTCAATAGCATTAATTTGAAGTTTATGAGTGAATAATCGAGGCCCAAGTGTTAGAAAGAAGCACTGGAGATCAATAAGAGGACTGTTAGGAATTTTTAATCTCAAAGTCACAAGGTATGGAAATTCTACTCTAGCTTCTGCTTTGGTTATAATCCTATACATTACAAGTGTAACGGGCTAGCTAGGTAATTAATAGCACGTTTTATCAAAAGAATAATGTAGAAATTCTATTTTATTTCAATATGATTCGGGGTGTGACAATTTAAGTGTCAAAATTAGCTCATAATAAGCAATTAACCCGAAATTAGCCTCCGAAGGGATTAAGTGTTAAAAACTAGCCCCACATAGGTGGGTTAAATTACAGCAGTATACCCACATAAGGAATTAACCTCACAAAGAGGGTTGAGTGGCAATATTTTTGGCCAAAATTAGAATTTTCATCAGTTTTGAGGGAAATCTTAACAGTTTTACTTCAATGCGAAACCACAAGGGAGTTAAATATCCACTTTTAAAGCATAAGGGGGTGAAGTGAAAACGAACCTAATCACAAGGGGGTAAAATATATTTAACCCTTTTTTTTAAATCAAAGCAGCCAACATTTGATCTTCAGGTAGCCCGTAGAGTACAAGCAATAAATAAAGAATAGAAGATATTAAAATATGAAACATTTTATGTATGGGTTGAAGTGACACACTTTGATATATCAAAATTCTTACATCAACATTGCCTTTGGTAGAGAGAGAAAAAAAAAAGTGCACATTTGCTACATGAAATTTTGAAGTCACATCAGTGCTTTGATTTTTGGGTCAAAATCTGGGCCAAATCGGTCGGACCGGGGATCTTTGGGAAGTTTTTGGAAGTTCTGGGAGTCTTTGGGGGTTGACGTTTTTGTCCAATTTTCTTTTAAAATACTTTTACGGATTTTTTATACGACACATCATGATTTCTGAGCTTTCGAACCAAATTTGGGATTTTTGGGTTTAAGGGGCATTTTGGTCATTTTTACCAATTCTTAAGCATTTCGAGATATAGGAGCGATCTCCAGGAGTCTTTTTACGCGTCTTTTCAATTATCGAGGACCACCAAGCTAGCGGTCTCTTAAATATGATAGCCGACAAAATGGGGTGGGGTGTCTACACAACGGTATCGACTAGGTACAACACTTGCCATCATCCATCCCCCCCCACCCCAATGGCCATAATGGCATCTGAAAGACCAAACTGAACTCACGACCACCTACAAAACTGAACACACTAATTTAAACACACGAACTAAACTAATCGTTATAATCATTGCGACTATCGAGACTTATTACAATTCTACATCTACAAATGGAACTGATGCACAAGGAAAAAGTCGTAGAAGCACGCATATTATCGAAGTACAACAATTACAAGCATTCTAATACTATACATAGAATCTCAGTTTGGTGAACTCATAAGAAATGTAGATTACTCGTAGCCATTTAAGTAAGAAAGTATCAATCTTTCAAAATATGACACATGCGAGCGCTCGTAATGCGCGATCGCTTGCACTGCGCGAGCTCTCGCCTTTAGAAATCTGAGAATCTTTTGCCATGTTTCACATAATCAACCTTTTGTTATCATAGTGCTTACTAACAAACTAAAGGTACAACAGATGATGCATAAGACGCACTGTAGACACCCTAATTTTGACCGAATTGTCAAACTAAGGAGATTATTACCTTTGAATTCAATGATGATGCCGACATAAATTGACGGTCTTCAAGGAGACAAGGATGGTTCGTGAACTTCTAAAATGTTCTACGATCTATTTGTTAAACTATTTTGAGCCAAAATGACCAAAATGCTCTTGGGGTGATACTTTATCCACTTTTGCGTGGAAAATGTGCATTTAGGGAATAAGGACGTTCGCGATTTAGAAAGGACCGGAGACTTGATTTGCCACATTTTCGGTAAAAATCAATTCAGATTGATTTTCAAGGAAAAATGGTTTTTAGACGTTTTCAAAATGTTTTCAAACTATATTTATAAAATAGTAAACTGGATCCAATACCTTTCAAATGACATATTATTTGCATTTTTTTGAGTTGAAATGTTAGATATGAATTTTTAAAGTTTGAAATGAGAAAAATCGAGAAATTTGGAAAAGGCCATGAAACGGCATTCGGAGCCACGAGGCAACACTTACCGAGTGCTGTCGTGGCACTAAGTGACGTGCGCCTCCCATCAAGTATCGCGTTGGGCACTGTCACACTTTTTGTGTGACTTCTAGAACCCATTTTTAATCCAAAGAATATCCCAAACGACCTCGTTTCTTATGTGCGCATTTAACACCCTTAGGTCACACTTTTTATGCTGAAATCATCATAAAAGTACAAGTTTACCCTCGTCAAATTTCTCACTCTTCCAAGAGAAAGAGGACTTGGAGAGGACTTTTGAACTTTTACTTTTACTGTTGACCTCTTGAGAGCCTTTAAATCTTCTAGTTTAATGAGGAATTCGAATCCATCTTCAAACACTCATTTTCGGAGATCCAAACCTTTGAAAAATAAGGGAAATTGAATCAAAAACAAGATCAAACCACCCTTGGAGGAAGAAGAGCATAGAAGACCTCTTTGAAGATTGTTCAAATCTAACCAAATCTCTGTGAATCTGAGCAATCTCAAAGGTAAGTCTCTCCCTTTATGTTGCTTAAACTCATAGTTCAATCACAATTTGTAGAATCAAACTATGATTTACACATTTTTCAAACTCGCATCCTTATCATTTCTCCACACACCAGTTGATTGAATTCTCATGAATTGTTGATTTGAATCTAGATCATTATATGGTCTCTGTAAAATGTTTTTTCAAGATGAATTGAACCATGGATCATCCAAATTTATGTTGATTTATCTCTTCTCCCTCATGCTCTTCTCTTAGAGTTCTGAAACCTTCTATGTTGCATTTGAATTCCTAGAGGTTAAATCCTTTGATTCTATGTAATTTTGTGTTTACATGAACGTTTGAGTTTATCTAAATCATTTCTATGCAAAATTGGATGGATCTAATTCTATATTTCATCATCCATTTTCATTCCCTTAAAAGTTTATGAAACTCGTTATGTTTCATTGAATTTCTAAGAGAATTGGGTCTAAATTCTCAAGGATCATGTGTTTGAGAGAGGATTTAGATATAGACATGCTTGACATCTCATTTGAATTCTCAAATTCCATAGTCTATGTTCACCCAAAGGGATTGAGTAAGCCCTCTAGGATCCATTTCTAGACTTCTCATGGGGTTTGTGATGGGATTCTGATGAAGCAAAATTCATGGAGTTATATGTTATACGCATGATATTTTGTTTGTTATTATCATATTAGATCTAGATTCTAGATAGAATTATGGGTCTAACTTGAGAGGCAAGCTTTATGGATTATAAAGCTAGTATAATTCAAACAATCAAAATAAAACGACAATTTGCGAGCATTTTTCGACATGGGAGAAATTCTTCAAGGTGATGGAAACATCATCGTGCTCTTGATATGTTAAATATGAATATAGTTTGTTGAGCAAACTTTCACATGTATGTTCTTCCTTTGGAGGATTTTGTTTTTTTTTTTCGGCCAAGGCAAAACGCTCGCAGGCGCACCACCACACATTGACTCTGACTGAGCCCGGGGGGGGGGGGGGGGGGGGGGGGGGGGGGGGTTGGTGGGACAAGGCCCACTTCAAAGGAGACTCCTCCCATGGGAGGCCCGAAGAGGAAATAAATTCCCTCCCCACTCCCAATGGGAGTTGAACCTCCCCCTCCCACTTAGGGGAGAGGGATTGATGCCACTAGATCATAAGAATCTTGGCTCCTTTGGAGAATTTATTCGAGGTTTCTTACTTTCCAAACAAATCATCCTACATCTACATATAAACACTGGTTTTATCAAGACTATGCAAGACAGAAACTTCTAATTGTTGATTAATTGCCAAAGATGGCTTAGAACGAATAGTTTATTATCTAATGGGTCTTTCTGTTCTAATGCTCCATCATTGTGGGTTTCCCAAACGGGACATTGGTCAGTACTGAGAAATTCTGGCAGCAGAACTGATAAGCTTCTAATAAATAACAAGAATCATCACACTAAGTAGACTCCAAAGTCCAAAAATTACATAATAAAGACCCAAAACAAAAAATTTGCTACAACACTAGTCACAGGATTGATCATATAGCATGTAATAACTTACAATACAAATTCAGGCCATTAATCCACTCATCCGATGAACAATTGTACTCGTTTCCATTTTCTCCAGAATGTAGAATTTCATAGCCAGCAATGTAACCTTTTTCAGGTTGGAAGCTAAAAGGAATTGTCGGTGCCAAAGGACGCCAATGCTATATGCCTGTGAAATTTTAAAGCAGATCTCCAGTTGCTGAACCTTTCTGCAATATGGAAAATAAAGGTTTTTAGGCTATTATTTATGCAATTTGAGTCTCAGTGTAACTACTGCAACATTAGGTACAATTTGGTTGAGATTTACATGGGTTACTGGAACTTGAGGTTCCATTAAACAACTCAGATATCAACATTTAATGCAATCAGCAACAGATCTTCTTTTATAATCTAGATTGTATACTCTCAAAAGTTACAGCAGCACTTCCACCCAGCACACACACACACTTACACACAGAAGGAAACTTCAATAGTTCAATCACAAAACAGGTTCACTAGATTGAGAAGAAAAAAAAACCCACTCCTCACCCCATAATATGGGCGCACACTCCCAAAAAAAGTAAAGGATCCAATCCCTGGAAGCCTTTTATAGGCAAATAACTCAAGAGCTCTTGTCCAACTAGGTCCCATTTTCGGTACTTCAGAGCTCTAGTTGGTACTTTCATAATACTCCTATAAGGAGTATCCAAGGAGGACCAAGGTCATATCCGAGTTGGAATAATTTCACTCCCTTACACAAATGATGTAGTTTAAGTTCCACCACCCCCGAAAAATCTAGCAAGTCTAGAGTTGTCTGACACAAAGGATAATCACTATAATCAGCGGCCATGTACAATGATATACACACTTTTTTTTTGTTTGATCATCAATGGCGAGAGCCTCACACACTGGGCTGCACTTTTTTTTAATGATATACACACTAGAAGACTGAAATGAGAGAATTTCACATGCATATAGTAACTGAAGATCTGCTTCACATACCTAGAACATTCTAGATCATAAACCAGCAGTTGTCTGTACTTCTCAATTCATAACATCCTATTCCACTCCCTTTTGGGGTTTAAAAAAAAAAAAAAGGTTCAGACATGCAACATCGAATGAGCTCTTTCAGTTCTTTGGTAGTAGCAATCTAAAAGCGTTTAGAACAAAATAAGTAACCTAAGTTCAAATTTATTCTTCGAAACCACTAATCATAACAAGATCTAACTAAGGATCATTCCAAATTCTATGTGCTCTATTGCCTCCACACAAGACATCAGGGCATGCACATCACTAGTTTATCAGATAAATATATAAAGAAACCACATGTTGCTTCATTCCTTTTGTTTTGTTTGCTTTATCCAATTATCCTACCTCCAGTATTTTTTTTTTGCTCTTTGAAGTAGGCACCTACAATGTGCAAAAGCAGTTTAAACAGACACTTTCTTCCAACCAACTTAGCCACCTAACAAAAATCTCAAATTTCAACTACCTGGGATTGGTTGCATAATTAGGGCACTGCAAACAATTGTATTTCTCTCGAACACCTGATTGCATTCAATTTCATCTTGTCCTTGTATCTCATTCAACTAAAACCGTTGCCTTTTGTGCGTTCATTTTAGTAGTACTAATAGCACATATAGAGCATTCTTTAAAGACTTCTCGTCTCTTCACCAATTGATATTAAATCTAAATTCCCTAAAAACATGAGTTTTTCAAACCAAACTAACATCCTCATAAAATAAATTTGCTTCTATAAACAATCATTCCAAACCCAGAAAAGTAGTCCTGTTTTCCCATCATCGAACAAAGAGGGGCAATATCCAGTAACAGCATATAAAGAAAGTGCCAAAATCATTGCTTGCAGAACTATTTTGAGGGCATGACATTTTATTTCTCTAGCGAAAAAATTCATAGCATTCAAATCTCCAACATGCAAGTTCCAAGCTATGCTAGCAGACATAAGGTCGTATTCAAAAACATAATTAAACTAAGCCTCGGTGACTTGCATATTTATATACTAACCCTACAAGTGAAAAAAGAAATTTCTTTTCATGGAACAACCAAAACCAAGCGCAAGACATTTCCTTCAGCATAAATTTCATACTGTAACAGTTGGCACCAGAGGCGGAGGGCGATGGGGGCCAGTGGGGCACATGCCCAGACTAAAAGTTTTGAAATTTACTTTTTCACCCTATGCATTTGAGATTATATGTATTTGTGTCCCTCCTGAATTTTTAAATTTACCCCTTTTAAACTCAAAAAATCTCACTTTGATCTTCGAATTTGTCTGATTTTTACGCAAATCTCACTTTGATCTTTGAAATGATCTAAATTTACCCATTTTAAACTCAAAAATCTCACTTTAACTCTCAATCAACTACAAGTGAATCTCATGTAACAACCATGTAGCTTGAAAGCATATTACTTATTCAAAAAAAAAAATGGCTCCCTGATCCTCATATAAGTGTGCCCCCACTAAAACGAAATCTTGGCTCCGCCCCTGGTTGGCACAAATACATACATTCATAGATAGATAGATAGATGGTCAAAATCAAGAAGAATGGGAAACCCTTACCAAAAAAAAAAAAAGAAGAATGGGAAACAAGCCAACCATTCATTTCAACTAACAATGAGCAATACAATATAAACTTCAACAAACATCAACCTTTGATCATCAATAATGCTATTCACTCTGTTCCCATTTCAATACAGGATTCAAATTATTGATCACCCACATGTTCTACACATAATACATATTAATCCACAAACATTGAAAGCTAATTACTATATATCAGAGCAGATCAAAAATTGTAGAAACCACAAAACAAAAGCACATAGAGAGAGCTACAAACCTTAGATCGGCACGTATCTCTTCACCGCCTGCTTCCCGGTAACCGCCAATCCAACCACCACCCCACCAATCGCCCCCGCCACCGCCGCCGACCTCAACCCCGCCGCCGCCTTGTAAAGCGCACCCGTCCCCAAACCTGCCACCACACTATTCACCACATCATCCGTATCCCTCGCCGCCACCAACCCGCTCTCGAGACCCGCATACAACAACCCGATCACGCCCACCCGGTTCCCGAATCTCCGACCCGTCTGACCCGACGAGTTCAGAATCCGATTAACACGGAGCTTCAAAGTGTCTCCGGACTCCGACGATTTGACGCCGTCGATTAGGCCTTTTCCGGCGCCGGAGATAGAGCCGCCGAGGTAGCCGATGCCGGTGTAGTAGGTGAGGTTCTCGCCCCATGAACGGCGCTGAACGGCGGCCTCTTCTTGGAAGAGAAACTCCGGCGAGGTTGGGAGCTTATATAGGGTTTGTATAGGGACTTGAAGGTCCTGATATGGGTTGTATAGTCGGCGGGTTTTGTCGTCGTCGGACTCGGGGTTCGAAGATTTTCGCTGGTACGCCATATTTGGGGGGGGGGACTAGGGCTAGGTCTGGTAGGGTTTGCTGGTCTGGTTCCTAGGTAAAGGAACTGGGAAGATTCTTTGATTCCTGTAGAGAGAGAGAGAGAGAGGAATATTCAACTTCCTCTTACGCGGGGGAGAGAGAGAGAGAGAGAGTAGGGGGGCTCGTGTCTCAACGCCGACTCTGTTTAATGTGTTTAGGGGCTGTTTGGTTAGCGTAGAGCCCGTTTGTTAGTGATTGTTTTATAAAGGGTTTTGCTAATAAAAAATGCTAGGCACACATTCCAAACCACATCCCAAACCATATTCCATGGGTTAAATGTATGTACTTTGTGCTGTTTGAATTTTTCACACTTTTCTGTGCACTACTTACACATCACAGGTGATACGCCCAAAATATGACCGAGCGGTTCAAAATCAACAGCCCATCCGGGCCCACAAACATGATCCCGAGCATCACGGGCGTGATCCCGAGTATTACGGGCAGTTTCCTACTCAAGCTAGAAGACTAATGGAAAGTGCAAGCTATTTCCTAATCCAATTAGGAAACCCCACAATTAATGTCAATCTATATCAATTGGATTATATTTCCTTATCCATGTATGAGTAGGTCTCTTACATCTATAAAAGAGACCTCTCACCCCTCATTGAAGGGGCCGCCAATTCTGTGTCTACACAGCACCTCTATAAAATTCACCATTATACGCATACACCCGGCCGGTATTACTGGTAGTGTCGCCCCTCTTTGTTGGCTCACCAGGCCCGCCGGTGATCTGCTAGTAAAAAGCGCATAGACGCACACGTGGACGTAGGTCACCTCGTTAACGGAGCCGAACCACATACAAACCTCTTTCTACTCTATCTTCCCGCATAAATCTCGCTTACCAATTTTCGGCATCATCAGTTTGGCGCCGTCTGTGGGAAACGACAAGCCTTCTCATCAACAAATCTCTTGACTGATCATCATGCCACCGAAGAAGGGTAAGAAGGCTGATCAACAGTCCGACCGAGATGTTCCTTCGGCCCCGGCACCGGCTGCGGCAGTCATGACATCTGAGCAGATCACCGCGACCCTCACACAACTCCTCGAGGGCCAGCGTCAAATCCAGCAACAGATTGAAGCCCTGCTAGCCCAGCAAAGCAGTCCTCTAGGGACCGGGAAACGACCCGGGAACGTTGCGTACGGTCGGGAACCGATCTTGACCAGACAACGTGCCCGAGCCAACCCGTCCCGTGTTGAGGATGCCAGAGACATCAACAGTGGGCGTGCTGCCCGAGAGGAAAGAAGGGAGCATATGGTCCGGGAATCAGTCCAGGGTCACTCGGTCAAGAGCCGAGTCGTCCCTGGGGACACGGTTACCCGGAGTCATAGCCGAGCCCGATCCCAGAGGACAGCACCCCGCTATGAAGAAGCCTCTTCCACCGACCCGACCAACCCCTCAGATACCGGTCGGGAAGGAGTGGAAGCCCGAATCAAGGACTTGCAGAAACAGATCGACGGAGTGGCCAAAAAGCTTGGTCAAAACTGCGTTCAGAATCAAGCCAATACCGAGACAGAGTCACCATTCTCCAGCCAGATTATGAGGTTTGCCATCCCGCGCAAATTTAAGCAGCCTCGCCTAGATCCCTACAACGGCTCGGGAAGCCCAGTCGACCACGTCCGGACCTCCAAGGCTCAGATGGCCTTAGCCACCAACTCCGATGAACTACATTGCCTAGCCTTCCCCAGCACTTTGAAAGGCCCGGCCGCCCAATGGTTCTACTCGTTGGAGCCCCGATCGGTCTGCAGTTTCACGCAACTCAGCAAGCAATTCATCAATCAGTTCATCGGTATGCACGAACGGCCGAAGCCTGACATACATCTACTAACGGTCATACAAAGGAATAATGAGACCCTCAAGGAGTTCACCGGCCGGTTTAATCAAGAGAAGCTCAGCATCTACGATCATGATGAAACCGCCGCTATCATAGCCTTCTGCTCGGGAGTTCAACACACCAAGTGCGCCGCGTCGTTCCACAGAAACCGACCGGAAACTTTGGTCGAGCTCTCTGAGAAGGTTGGAAAATACATTGACGTTGAAGAGTTTCTGAAGACCAAAGACACCGGGCAAGAAAGCAACGAGTCTTCCAGAAATAAGCGAAAGCGAGATCAGCCCGGGAGTTCTGATAGTTCCTTCAGCTCACAGCAGGCAGGGTCCGGCAGTCCCGACCTGACCTCTAGTTCGCAGCGGTCTGAGCCCGGCAGCCCCGACCTGACCTCCAAATCACATCGATAAGGATCAAACAGTTCCGACTTTGCCTCCAGCACAGAGAAGTCAGAAGCACAACGATCCTGATCTGACCTCCTGTCTCCATCGGTCTAGAAGAGCCCGACTACATTGGTACTTGCTTGATCACCACATGAGGCTCCACCGATTGTCAGAGAACTCATACAAAGACCTCGGGCCTAACCCCGAGGCATACAAAGACCTCGGGCCTAACCCCGAGGCACGAAGAAGACCTCGAGCTCCGAACTCAGGCACTAAAAAGACCTCGAGCTCCGAACTCAGGCACTAAAAAGACCTCGAGCTCCGAACCCAGGCACAAAAGACCTCGGGGTCACGCCCGAGGCACCGGCTTCGCCTAGGTCCAACCGACGATGGGGGCAAACCCCCTAGGCGGCTGATGATGGCAAGCTTCAAAGGACCCTGCAACCACCATGTTCCAGGTCGGTTACCTACAGATCATAGCCTCTGTAAGACCCTCGTCTTAGCAAAAGCTTGTGGGGCAAGATTGCGTAGTGAACTAAACAGGTAATCACACCGGGTATTTACAGGCCTCGCGGATAACCAAGTCAAAATCTTGGACAACCCGAGCACCTACAGTACTCAGAGACATTAACTCCACTTAGGTCCAGACCGACGATAGAGGTGACTAAAATCTCTTAGGTTGGCCGACGATAGAGGAGTAAAAGGACCCTAAAGCAACGTGATTTAGGTCGGCTCCACCAACATGGTCAAACTCTTCTCCCAACAATCTTGACGAAGACTGGCCGGGCGGAAGACAACCATCCTGGGGAGTTAACATAAAAAGGACCCTAGAGCGATACGCTTTAGGTCGGCTTTTCCAACATGGTAAAATCCTTCTACCCACAGCCTTGACGAAGGTTTACGGGCAGAAGATAACTATCCTGGGAGCTAACTCAAGAAAAAAAGACTCCGAAGTAGGCCGAGTCTCAACTCTTAGTCACTTCCCGAGCATTCAAAGACTCCGAATTAGGCCGGGTCTCAACTCCCGGTCAGTTCCCAAGCACCTAAAGGTCCCGAGCTAGGCTGGGTCTCAACTCTCAGTCAGTTCTCGAGGACTCACCAGGCTCAGAAGCCCCGAGGCAGCTTCCACAAGCACTCAGACAGCGGCAAGTAACATCAAACTGATTTCCAAACTTGCCCCGATATAGCATTGGCCAATCTTGGAAATGGGGGACAGCTGATACGCCCAAAATATGACCGAGCGGTTCAAAATCAACAGCCCATCCGGGCCCACAAACATGATCCCGAGCATCACGGGCGTGATCCCGAGTATTACGGGCAGTTTCCTACTCAAGCTAGAAGACTAATGGAAAGTGCAAGCTATTTCCTAATCCAATTAGGAAACCCCACAATTAATGCCAATCTATATCAATTGGATTATATTTCCTTATCCATGTATGAGTAGGTCTCTTACATCTATAAAAGAGACTTCTCACCCCTCATTGAAGGGGCCGCCAATTCTGTGTCTACACAGCACCTCTATAAAAATCACCATTATACCCATACACCCGGCCGGTATTACTGGTAGTGCCGCCCCTCTTTGTTGGCTCACCAGGCCCGCCGGTGATCTGCTAGTAAGAAGCGTATAGACGCACAAGTGGACGTAGGTCACCTCGTTAACGGGGCCGAACCACATACAAACCTCTTTTTACTCTATCTTCCCGCATAAATCTCGCTTACCAATTTTTGGCATCATCAACAGGGTACATGCATTTAAAGCAAGGATGTGGTTTGAGGTGTGGTTTAAAATGTGTGCCTAGCATTGCTCTTTGCTAATATATGCCCTTAGAGCATATGTTAAAAGTTCCAAAAATGGAAATAAATAAGGGAGACAAACATTAAACCCCACACCGGATACTGAAATCCACACTAAACCCCTTGTTTGTTTCCACTTTTAGAACCTTAACATCTGCCCTAAGGGCACATGTTAACAAAACCCTTTTATAAAATCAAAGTATTTTGGTTAGCTTAAGATTTCAGCCCTAACAAATTAGTTGAAAACTACCAAGCGGGCTTTGTCCAAATGGTGTGACCTCTTGAGTGTTCGACTCCCCTTAGGATAGTCTTTGCTTGCCCTTTTTTTTTGTTCTTCAGTCGTAATGAGTAGCCTTTGTTGTGGGTCATTATAGGGCTTTAGAGTTGGGTTGGATTTAGCGTGGTGTGTGTGTGTGTGTCCAGTCATGATCCAGGTAACTGAGGTAAGTATAAAAAAAATAATAAATAAATAAATAAAAGGACAAACAAACTAGCTGAAAAACCAGCTGAAAAATTAATTTAAAAAAAGTTTATTGTTTCAAACAATCACTTAATTTTATTTTTAAGTTATTAAAAGACAAAAATGCATAAAAATAAAAAGAGTTGAATAATATTTACATGTTGTCTTTTTTTTAACATGTCATAGAAACAATCACTTTTTTTTCACTTTGTTTGCCAAACACTTTTGTTTTTTAGGTGATAATATTTCAGCTAACCCAAACACCTAATAACTTAATATTTCACCACTTAAAATTTCAACACTTAATGTTTTATCACTTAATATTTTAGCTAAACCAAACAGGCTCTAATTTTTTTTTGCTCAAAAACTAGAATTTCATTAATGAAAATCAAACCTTCCAAAGAAAACTAAACAAACAACAAAAATAAAGAAAAGAACAAGCAAAGGCAAAACAACCAAGAGTACAATAGATAAGAAAGCATAAGCGACTACAGAAAACCCTATGTCAGCTGCAAAAGGAATCCACCACTGCGCCACAAGGGCCGCCTGTTAGGGATACATACTAAAAGCCATGCTTTATGTAGTTGATTTATTATTCATTTAATAAAATCAGTTAATCCATTTTTTATGAGAATCTGTGTGGGCAATGTTTGTATTATATTATTTATTTAATGTGTGTCTCTCATTCTATATAGTAGGTGGTTTGGTGTGTAGAGTTCGGCTTACACACGGAAGATCAGGCCATCAAATATTATAGAATGTAAGATTTTGGTTTACAGTCTTAGATGGGATTGGACACACCATCAGTAGGACTGCAGCATGGTGTTGTAGTAGGTTTGTCTTGACTGCGGGAAACGGTATAGTTTCAACTCACCATGCTGGTACATTTTGTGTATTAAACAGGACCGACTTGGGGTAATTATCTTTATACTGACTTATAAGATAATTAATACCTCATGACTATTATGAGTGCTTATGCTCTAAATCCTAATTTAATTTATAGACACGTACATTTGATATTTATACTTTGATCCCTAAAAGGGTGAGATCCTTAAATGGGTCAATATCTCATTGGATTGGGTGGCAATATTAATTGTGTGGTGGATATTAATTAATGATGGAATCCATGTCTCAATTTTGGGATTGATGATATCCCCTTGAGAAAGCTTATAAGTTTTGATTATGTCAAACCCTGCAGGTGGATTTTGTATCCGACATATCAGATAAGTTAAGCAGAGGATCTCAAGGAATTTTAAGAAATTAATTAAATATGATTGTCAGTAATTATATTTAATTAATGGATATCTGTAATCTTAACATGGGGAGATAATAAGCATTAATAACACGGAGCTCGAAATTTATTTTTGAGATAAGGGTAGGAGTGCAATTATAATTCTTTAGTGGTATGAATTATAATTTATGGAAATAGGAATCTGATTCAGTTCGAATTAGGGTTTCCTAATTCCATAAGGAAGCCTATTCCTTATTGACTTCTTATGGTCCCTATCGTAGCCTATATATATGCTGCCTTGGCTCTTCTCTCAGGTTGCATGATTTCATATTCTAAGCTTCCCTTGACCTCCTAGCTTTCTTCTAGAAGGGTTTTCACCAAACCCTAGTCTCTGTGAGCATTCAAGAGACATAGGAGTGTAGATCGCTAGCGTCGGACAACGATCACTAAAAGAGCTTCAGACTGCTCGATACTGATCGAAAGTTGCTGAATTTTTTACACAACGTTCCTGATGTCGAGACGGAGCTGCTGTTAAAAATTCAAGTAAATCGGAGATCGTTTGATCCTCCTGACGAACACATCTTTGTCGGATCAATGTGATCAGGATTGAATCGTCACATCAATCAAAGAGAGTGTTATAACTGGGAATAGAAAATAGAACGTAAAGAGGGAAGAGCAGAAAACTAAAAGGATTTCGAAAGAGCCCACACTCAGTTCGATATTCTGGCAGCAAAGGAATACGGTAGAAGATCGTGATCTGTTATCGAGCCCGTGTTCTCGATTTGTCTACTACAGCAATCCAATTTTGCAGTTCAAGGTAACCCTAGTTCCGCCCTTGTAGGGTTATTATAGATTTCATGAAATTTTTTGCAGTACCAACTTATACCCACTGTCAACGGATTCTGGGAACGCAGTTTCCTAACAGTGGTATCAGAGCAACGTTGATTCTGCGTATGGGTTGGACGCAACCATGTTGTCCAATAAAACAGATCTTATGCGTGTTTTGATGGATGGATAGAACGTAGAGCTGTGCTAACCCTTGTTTTGCAGCGTTCTTATTCCACTATTATGGTCACTGATTTTGTGTGATTAGATTCCACGATGGTTTTATCCGTGGTTAATTTTGCTGTTTTAATATAGCATGTGAACTCCTTTATGGAGGCATAGGATTTGTGTGTATTGGATCCCACGCTTGATTGATGTGTGGTTAATTTACTGCAAAGAAATAGCATGTGAACTCCTTTATGGAGGCATAGGGTTTGTGTAATATATCTCAAGTAAATCCGCGAAGATAGTTTACAAGCAATTTCAGAAAGCAATCTAGAGGCAATTTCTGGAGGCTATTTCAGAAAACAGTTCTGGAAGGCAGTTGCGTAGTTGCGACATAGAGCTAATCGGATTCCATGAAGATTTCTTCACAAGAGTTGCAGCTTGACCATAATAGTGGGATTCCTATTTTATTGTGGTTTCCTTATTTATGTGTGATTGAATGATTATTATTGTTTCATGTTTAATGAATATGACAACATGGATAATTGTTCCTAGACCTATTTCAGATGTCTAGCTGCATGTTTAATTTATATTAATTTAAAATGATGGACAACTACATGTGTATTTAGAAATAAAACTAATTCCATAATTTGAAAACATAAGTACTTATTTTCTAAAATTATGAGAATAGAATAATTTTATTATCTACACATGTGGGTTTCACAAGTAAGGATGAATTAATCCTTGTCAAGTATTCCACTATTTTTTATTAATTAAATTAAAAGTTTTTCTAAAAAATTATAACCCTCAAATTTTTTTAAAAATTCTAAGTAGGAGAGGGAATTTATCAAGTATAAATCCCATGGTCTCCATCACTGGTTTGTAGATGATATGATTAATTTTATGTGATGGCTCTAGTGTCATCCTCCCCATCGGATGTAGTTGATCATGGAATCATCAGTACAAACTTCTTTAAAAGAATGTTTTGGGTGATTGTTGGTGTGGGTCACCTCTCCATCAGAGGTGTTCCTCACAGAACTCTTGACCTAGAATTAAGTGATGGTATACACTTAGCTATAAATAATAATATCCTCTCCATCTGAGTCACTGTTATTATTTATAGGACCAAAGCAAGTCAGCAGTTTAATTTTATTAGGCAAAGTACATTGCCTGTATAGTAAAATTAAAAGGCAATTGTCTATCTGAACAAATGATGGATAGTATATGGCTTCCCATCGAGTCATACTATTCGCGGTGTATCAGGTTGCTGGCGGATTCCTTTCAAATATGGTAGAGGGAACCAATATTTTCAACTCGAATCCATAGTAAATTTTGCCCAAACGTAATTATTTATGTCATGTGATTCTCAGGCTTTCAAATGGGTACTTTCAATCCACTTGTTGTTATACTTAAAGAAAACAAACTTACTGGACCAAACTATATAGACTGGAAAAGGAATTTGGATATTGTGTTAACTGCTGAAGAGTACAAGTTTGTGCTTACTCAAGAATGTCCTGAGCAACCTGGTGAGGGGGCAACCGCTGAGGAAACCCAGGCTCACAAGAAATGGGTCAAGGCTGATAAGATGGCGCGGTGTTACATTTTGGCATCCATGTCAAATGTTCAGCAACATCAGCATCATTCAATGACCAGTGCCTATGACATGATGGAGAGCCTCCGAGAGATGTTCGGGGATCAAAGTCGTGCTGCTAGGCAGGTTGCTATGAAAGACTTGATGAACACAACCATGGCTGAGGGGACGCCTGTAAGGGATCATGTTCTTAAGATGATATCTCTTCTTAATGAACTAGAGATCCTTGGAGCTGAAATTGACGGGGAAACCCAGGTCGATATCGTACTCCAGTCACTGCCAGAGTCTTTTAAGCAATTCCGCCTCAATTACAACATGAATAAATTTAAATATACCTTGGCGGAGCTGCTTAAAGAACTTCAGGCAGCTGAGGGTCTCAACAGAAAGTCGGGGAGTGCTCTTATATTTGAGAAAGGTTCTACTTCAAAGCCGAAAGGCAAGAAGAAAATGAAAAAGGCTCAAAAGAAGGCCGCGGGTCCTCCGCCAATCCAAAGGCCACGAGGACAACCGGGAAAGCCTAAAGGCAAATGTTTTGTTTGCAAGAAGCCAGGACACTGGAAGAAGCAATGTCCAGTTTATCTCGCCAGACAGAACAATCAAGGTAAATCTCATTTACTAGTTGTTGAATCGTGTTTAGCGGTCCGATCTACCGGTACCTGGTGTGTAGATACGGGAGCCACTGATCATGTATGCAATTCTTTGCAGGGGTTCCAGGGAACCAGGCAGCTCAGTGATGGAGAGATTTATCTATATATGGGAAATGCTACGAGAGTAGCAGTAGTTGCAGTAGGAGATCTACATCTTAGTTTTGGTAGAGATAGGAATTTAATATTAAGAAATTGCTTTTATGTACCTTCTACTAGAAGGAATTTAGTTTCAGTTTCTAGTTTAGTGAAGAATGGATATTCAGTTCATTTTAATAAAGTAGTAGTTATTAAAGAAAATAAACGTTTTATTTGTTCTGGTCAATTGGTGGATGATCTTTATATTATAAATCCTATCTCTCCTATACTGCAACTTAATGAATTGAATAACACAAATAGTTTGCCATTTAAGAGAAAAGAACCTTCGAGGATGAACCAAACGCATCTTTGGCACTTACGCCTTGGTCATATTAATTTGAAAAGGATTCAAAGACTGGTTCAAAATGGGCCATTAGGCTCATTGGAAGTGGAGGCACTTCCAGTTTGTGAATCCTGCTTGGAAGGTAAAATGACCAAGAGGCCATTCTCGGCTAAGGGCTATAGAGCAAAAGAGCCGTTGGAACTGGTTCACTCTGATTTGTGTGGTCCTATGACTGTCCAAGCAAGAGGGGGATTTGAGTACTTTGTCACTTTCATCGATGATTACTCAAGGTATGGGTACATTTATTTGATGCGGCGTAAGTCTGAATGCTTTGAGAAATTCAAAGACTTCAAGGCTGAAATGGAGAAGCGTCTAGGTAAATGTATCAAGACACTACGATCTGATCGTGGTGGAGAGTACCTCTTGGGAGAGTTTAGGGAATACTTATTGGAGCAAGGGATTACATCCCAATTGTCTGCACCCCGTATGCCTCAGCAGAACGGTGTAGCAGAAAGAAGGAACAGGACTCTTATGGACATGGTAAGATCTATGATGAGTTATTCGGATTTACCAATTTCCTTTTGGGGACACGCGTTAGAGACAGTCGCATACATTCTAAACTTGGTACCTTCTAAGTCAATACCTACTACTCCCACGGAATTATGGACTGGGCGAAAGCCTAGTCTGCGGCATGTTCGGATCTGGGGTAGTCCAGCACATGTGCTGAAAGGGAACGCAGAAAAGTTGGAATCAAGAACAGAAGTATGTTTTTTTGTTGGGTATCCAAGAGGAACTAAAGGTGGTCTGTTTTATAGTCCTAAGGATCAGAAGGTTATTGTTAGCACCAATGCCATATTCTTAGAAGAGGACTATGTTATGGACCACAAGTCCAGAAGCCGTATTGTTATAGAGGAAATGAGAGGAAAGATACCGACATATACTTCTTCGATATCAACGGTACAAGAAGAAACACCACAAGAAAGAGTTATCGATATTCCATTACCACGTCGTGGTGGGAGGATTATTGAAACTCGTGTAGATCCCGAACCAACCATTAACACGCAGGTTCTTGAACCAGTACAACGTGTAGATAATGGTGTATTAGGTTCAGAATCTTCACAACGAAATATCAGTGATGCACAGACACGGGTTGTGCCTCGTCGTAGTGGGAGGGTTATTATTCGACCTGACCGGTATATGTTCTTGGGAGAGTCTTATGACCGGGTCCCTGATGAACAAGGTACCGACCCCTGTAACTACAATGAAGCACTCCAAGATAAAGATGCAGATCTTTGGCAAAAGGCTATGAAGTCTGAAATGGAGTCCATGTACTCAAATCAAGTCTGGGATCTTGTAGAACCACCTAATGAAATAAAACCCATTGGATGTAAGTGGATCTATAAGAAGAAGAGAGGAGCAGATGGTAAGGTGGAAACCTTTAAAGCAAGGCTTGTTGCGAAAGGGTTCACTCAAAAAGAAGGAATCGATTATGAGGAAACTTTTTCGCCGGTGGCAATGCTGAAGTCTATCCGGATTCTCTTATCCATTGCTGCACATTTGGATTATGAAATTTGGCAAATGGATGTCAAGATAGCATTTCTAAATGGGAATCTTGACGAGTGCATCTATATGATGCAACCAGACGGGTTCATTGCGAAGGGCCAAGAACACATGTTGTGCAAGCTTAAGAAGTCCATTTATGGACTTAAGCAGACATCTAGGCCTTGGAATATCCGCTTTGATCAAGCAATCAAGTCTTTTGGTTTTGATCAATGTGCGGATGAATCTTGTGTGTACAAGAAACATGATGGAAGAGTGGTGGTGTTCTTATATGTGGATGATATCTTGCTAATCGGAAACGATGTGGGGGTATTATCTTCTGTAAGGGTATGGTTATCCAGCCAATTCGATATGAAGGACTTGGGAGAAGCCGGTCATATCCTAGGGATCAAGCTTATGCGAGATCGCAAGAATAGGATGTTGGGCTTGTCACAAGGCACTTATATTGACAATATTCTTGCAAGGTTTAGCATGCAAGATTCCAAGAAGGGATTCCTTCCCTTCAGACACGGAATTACTCTATCTAAGGATCAGTGTCCTAAGACACCTAATGAGATAGAGAAGATGAAGGCAGTTCCTTATGCCTCGGCAGTAGGAAGCCTAATGTATGCTATGTTATGTACTAGACCTGACATCTGCTTTGCTGTTGGCATGGTTAGTAGATATCAGTCTAATCCAGGGCAAGAACATTGGACTGCGGTGAAAAATATTCTCAAGTACCTGAAAAGGACTCGAGACTATATGTTAGTTTACCAAGTAGACAATCTTGTACCCATTGGGTACACAGATTCTGATTTCATGTCAGATAGGGATTCCAGAAAGTCTACCTCAGGATATGTGTTTACCCTAGGAGGTAGAGCCATTAGTTGGAGTGAGGTGTGTCACTTCATGGCTTTGAGTCTAAGTGGGAGATTGTTAGGGATATATACTAAAAGCCATGCTTTATGTAGTTGATTTATTATTCATTTAATAAAATCAGTTAATCCATTTTTTATGAGAATCTGTGTGGGCAATGTTTGTATTATATTATTTATTTAATGTGTGTCTCTCATTCTATATAGTAGGTGGTTTGGTGTGTAGAGTTCGGCTTACACACGGAAGATCAGGCCATCAGATATGATAGAATGTAAGATTTTGGTTTACAGTCTTAGATGGGATTGGACACACCATCAGTAGGACTGCAGCATGGTGTTGTAGTAGGTTTGTCTTGACTGCGGGAAACGGTATAGTTTCAACTCACCATGCTGGTACATTTTGTGTATTAAACAGGACCGACTTGGGGTAATTATCTTTATACTGACTTATAAGATAATTAATACCTCATGGCTATTATGAGTGCTTATGCTCTAAATCCTAATTTAATTTATAGACACGTACATTTGATATTTATACTTTGATCCCTAAAAGGGTGAGATCCTTAAATGAGTCAATATCTCATTGGATTGGGTGGCAATATTAATTATGTGGTGGATATTAATTAATGATGGAATCCATGTCTCAATTTTGGGATTGATGATATCCCCTTGAGAAAGCTTATAAGTTTTGATTATGTCAAACCCTGCAGGTGGATTTTGTATCCGACATATCAGATAAGTTAAGCAGAGGATCTCAAGGAATTTTAAGAAATTAATTAAATATGATTGTCAGTAATTATATTTAATTAATGGATATCTGTAATCTTAACATGGGGGGATAATAAGCATTTAATAACATGGAGCTCGAAATTTATTTTTGAGATAAGGGTAGGAGTGCAATTATAATTCTTTAGTGGTATGAATTATAATTTATGGAAATAGGAATCTGATTCAGTTCGAATTAGGGTTTCCTAATTCCATAAGGAAGCCTATTCCTTATTGACTTCTTATGGTCCCTATCGTAGCTTATATATATGCTGCCTTGGCTCTTCTCTCAGGTTGCATGATTTCATATTCTAAGCTTCCCGTGACCTCCTAGCTTTCTTCTAGAAGGGTTTTCACCAAACCCTAGTCTCTGTGAGCATTCAAGAGACATAGGAGTGTAGATCGCTAGCGTCGGAAAACGCTCACTAAAAGAGCTTCGGACTGCTCGATACTGATCGAAAGTTGCTGAATTTTTTACACAACGTTTCTGACGTCGAGACGGAGCTGCTGTTAAAAATTCAAGTAAATCGGAGATCGTTTGATCCTCCTGACGAACACATCTTTGTCGGATCAATGTGATCAGGATTGAATCGTCACAGCAACCAAAGAGAGTGTTATAACTGGGAATAGAAAATAGAACGTAAAGAGGGAAGAGCAGAAAACTAAAAGGATTTCGAAAGAGCCCACACTCAGTTCGATATTCTGGCAGCAAAGGAATACGGTAGAAGATCGTGAGCTGTTATCGAGCCCGTGTTCTCGATTCGTCTACTACATCAATCCAATTTTGCAGTTCAAGGTAACCCTAGTTCCGCCCTTGTAGGGTTATTATAGATTTCATGAAATTTTTTGCAGTACCAACTTATACCCACTGTCAACGGATTCTGGGAACGCAGTTTCCTAACACCGCCGAGTAGAGAGATCCGGAACCCAAGCCACCTTCAAACTTGTAGATGATAGAGCCCACCTAAAGAAAGGAGACGGCACAAAGCCAAGCCCAAACAGGTAAAGAAGCATCACCAAAGGGGGCAACTGAAGTTGCTTGAAAAGCTTCCATGATAGCAAAAGTTGCACTATAGAAAGCAGCACAGTTGTAGACAAACGCTCCAAAGCCACCAATCATAACCCAATGTAGACCATAAAACCAATCTACTGTTACAAGACTGTTCTGGGCAACATCCACCATCTTGAACCCAAGGAGAAGTCCTGCAAAATAAGGAAAACAATCTTCACAAAGGAAAGGGAAAAGCTTCACAGAGGAAGCTGAGGAGCCAAACAGGCCCTTATTGGAACTGGGACAAAACATGGCACAAAGAGAGAGAGAGAGAGGAGAAGGAGGCTGAAAGGGGGGGGGGGGGGGGGGGGGGGGCTTTGTTCGACTAGGGTTTCATACTTACTCTCTCTCTCTCTCTCTCTCTCTGGAAAACTCTATAGAGAGAAGCTCTCTAGTGGCTGGTCATCTCGTTCTCTCTTAAACGGGCTCTAATTGGTTACATGGTTCATAGGTTAACCTTTTCTAATGGGTTTGTTTGGCAGGACATTTGATTTTACGATTTCATTTGTAAAAGAATTTTGCTTTTGGCTTTAAAATTTATTTGGCATGGAAATAGTTATCCCGCTCCATAAGCTTATGTCCAAAAGCTGCATAAGCTTATGTCCAAAAACTGTCCAATGTAGTTTTGCAAGATGAATTTCAATTGTATCACTAATATGTTTTCCTTAATCAAAAAGGTGCCTTGCCTCTTGAAAATGACTCAAATGCTCATTTAGAGGCAGAGCTCAACATGCAAGTCCCAACCTCTAGTGGCACTCAAGACGAGGAAACAAATGTGATTACTAGAATTGTTATTGATAATTATGGAAACGATAGAACATGTGCTGAGACCCAAGTTTTGAATAGATTTAAATCTTTGGTTGAAGAAGAAAAAGTACCAGAAGATACTGAAGAAGAGGAAAAAGATGGAGTTGAAGTGAATGTTGATGGATCTTCTGATAATGGAGGGGAAGATGATCAGTTTGGTGCTTCTTGCGGTTACCATCTTAGCCCATGGAAACCTCAGCTTCAGAGCAGGAGCAAGAGAAAAAGGCAGAAGAATAGGAAAAAACCCAACCCCAACGGAAGTATACTTTCCTTTAGTAGGGCATATTATGGTAGCTAACTACAGTTGGTTTGGTTATGTATTTCCTTATTTTTGCTTTCATCTGTGTAATCTAGCATGTATTTTGAGCTTATTTGTCTATCTTGTGGTATGCCCCTTGTACTTTGTACATCTTTATTTTCGTTAATTAACCATTTTTCCGAAGAAAAAAAAAATTGTATCACTAATATTTCATGTTCTTTGGACTAAAATGGTTAGTAAATTAGTTAAATTTAATTGGCAAAATACTACATAGGCCATGTTTGGCAACAGCTTTTGGAGTTCATTAATAATTATGAAATGTCAAAAGCTAAAATAAAACATTTAGAAAAATAGGTCTGTAATTGCAATTGGCCAAAAGCTACGTTGGATAACTTTTACCAGCCGTAAATTTTTATGATTTAATTCATAAGAAAAAGAAGCTGGCAAAGGTTGTTCTCTAAGATAGATTTTTGTCTTTTATTGAGCTTTGCTACTTGTTGGAGTGTTGTACCTCCTCATCATTTTTTCATGTGTAATAAATCTTCCATTTGATGATCAAAAATAAAACATAGGAAAAAGTGAAAAATGTCTAAGTACAGGAGGTGTATATGTAATTAACCCTTTCTTCCAAGTAAAAAAGTTTGGTTTTTTCGTCACTTTTAACAACTAAAAGTGACGGAAGGAGCAAAGTGTCACAAAACTTTAGTTAAGGGATAAAAGTATTAAAATAAATTATTTAGGGATCAATGTGCCAAACCGAATATAATTTAAGAGTGCAAAATTCATTTTATACATATATTTGGCATTCCATATTCTACAATTCAACCACAAAAAGAAAAATGTGGGGGGAGATTCTAAATACACCCTTGCTCTCCACAGTCTACACCCACCTGTTGTACTTTTTTTCACTATTATATAACTATTTAATGCAGTTGGTGGATGTACAAAGTAAATTAGATAGGCGTTGATAGAATTTCCCAAATGTGGATCAATTGCACAAATTTACAAACCAAAATAACCTTGGTAGCTTTTGGTCAAAATTAGTTTTTTTTTTTTTTTTTTTGGCAATCGAATGGCTAAAACAATAAGCCTTAGTTTGGCCACCATTTTGCTGCATATCTTTTTTTTAAAGCACAATTTCATGTTAATTCATTTAGTAATTAGTTTATGGGCTTAACAAAAATTAAATTTAGGGCTTTTTTAGGAGAGCTTTGGAGCTTTTAAAATCTCTAGAATAGAGCTTTTAAAAGCTGAAGGTTGCTTTTTAATTTCATGATGTCTTTTTAAAGAGTAGCGTGTCACTTATATAAAATTATCAAACAATTTAATAATAAATTTCATAAGCTCCTTTTAAAAAGCCACCAAACCTAAGTTGTACCAAACGGACCTCTAGTTGTCCAAAACCAATCGCAATTTCCCAAACACCCTCATCTCAACGCCACGTTTGTTCTCAGTCTTCACAAACTGGAAAGGGAAACGACGCCGTATTACGGCCGCTCCGTTTGAGCGGTGTGTTTTAGTACTATGCTATCATTTTTGTAGTGTTGTGGTGGGAGGAGTTCTGCTGATGAGAGAGAGATGAGAGTACCCGCCATTTCAAGCTCCCCATCTTCGTATAGCGTAAGCTCAATAGTAGTTGTGGGCCCACTCGTCGCCGGCTCCCCGACGGCGGTTCGATCTCGGTCTCTAGGGTTTAATGGTGGTGGTGCTGATGATGGTAACTTCTCCACCACCAGCAGCTCCACCAAGTACTGGGACAAGTTCTACAAGCGCCACCAAAACAAGGTCCCATCATTCCCTTATGCTCCGCTAATCAATTATTACATTTGATTACACACAACATTATTGTACGTAGAATTGGTTTAAAATACCTAAGTTGTGATAAATTATGTAATGTTAAGATGTTTATTTCTAAAACCTGTAAAATATTATATATAAATTTAGAATTTTCAAAAGTCCAGGGCAACACGTGTTTAAAATTTGTAAAATATTACATATAAATTTAAAATTTTCAAAAGTTCCGGGGGTATGTGTGAAATTTAAGAGAGTCTATTTCTAAAATCTATAAAATATTATATGTGATTTTGTAATTTCCAAAGGCCCAGGGGGGCCTATGCCACACCTCACTTGTATGTGTGTCCGCCCATGCGTGGCTATTATTTGTATGTAAAAGGCCATCTCCACCCCTGATTTGTATGTAGATATGGTGTATTAGGATCCTAAGACTTAGATGGAATTAAAATTAGTTAAGAATTAAATAAAGGGTATTGTGGGTATTAAGAAAAAATTATTAAACTCCATTTTCGTTTCTCTCATTTTCTTCCCAATTTGGAGTGAAAGAAACTAAAGAAAGTAAGGTACTTTCTCTCATTTTCTCTTTTTTTCTCTCATTTTTTAAACTCCCAAACATGGTATGTTTGATAACACAATTAAGTGATGAAAATGAAACTTTTCAGCACATATTTATTTTCAATGCGTTTGATAACATACCACTTAATTGAAAACTAACCCAAAACTTGCTGAAAACTTTAAGTGAAAAATTTCTACTGAAAATAATCACTGAATGCATTCCATTTTAGTACTTGAAACACTGTTTTAAGTATTACAAATTCAATCGCTCAAAATTTTCTGTACGTGAAATTCAGCACTTAATTTTCAGTACTTAATTTTCCATTTTATCAAACTATAGTGTTACTCAAACTTTTAAGTCAAAAAGCTTGATTTGGGGTGAGAGTCTCCAATGGTTTATACATACATTTTCTTATAATATTATTAAATTACCGCAATGAAGTATCAAATTTGAGTAAAAATCTCTTTTAAAAAAAAAAAAAAACACTCTCCAACCCTTACTTAAACCCATATCAAAATTTGAGTATGTGAATAGTGTTGTTTCAATTTGGTTTAAGTTCCAGTAAAACTTAATTTGATATTGGTTTGAGTCAAGGATTGGAGGAGGTTTTTAAGGACTTTTACTCAAATTTAAATTTGGTATGGGTTTTGTGTAAGGATTGGAGATGCCCTAATAAGTAATAAATTGTGTATGTAATGTGTTGGGAGTGTTACAGTTTTTCAAAGATCGGCACTATTTGGAGAAAGACTGGGGACAATACTTCTCTGGTGGTGATTCGAAGTCCGCAAATGGAAAGGTTGTCTTAGAGGTTAGTTACTGCTACTCAGTACTCACTGCCCCTTGCACTTTCAGTTAATGAGTTTGAATATCTGAATTGGACAGTATATGTAATGAAACGGTGGTAATAGACAAGATCAAATTGATTATTAGGTAAGTGATAAATGTAATTGTACTAACCCAAAAAAATTGAAAGTTGCTAAGCATAGAACCAGTAGGTAGCGCTTTGGAGATTGCAAGGGTTTGGATGCTATATATAAGAAATTCCGCAACTTTTAGAGCCCGTTTGGGATAGCTTTTCGGGTCAGCAATCATTTATAAGTGATTGTTTAGAAAGTTGTGACCGTATGTATTAGTTTTTTGATATCTTTATATAAAGTATGATTCCTTTTTAAATCTAAAAATACAGTTATATATACCTACATATATATAATGTTAAAAAAGGTAAGCTAACCCAAGCGGGCCCTTAGTTTTGTCCTTGGTTGTGTATATACTTCAGTCTTTGCCATTTCTACTTTTGAGAGAAAGTATTATGTTTCGTGTAGATATGAATTTCGTTACTCATAAGCTGATGTTCTTGTCCTTGTAGAATCTAGATTGAATCTAGCAATTTTAACATTCTAGTGCTTTTTTCACCTTAGTTTTAGAATCAATTGGCAGTAACATGTGTAAGACTGACCTAACTGTTAATGGCAGGTTGGCTGTGGAGCTGGCAATACAATCTTTCCCCTTATTACCACATATCCCAAACTTTTTGTTCATGCTTGTGATTTATCACCTCATGCCCTCACCCTTGTCAAGGTCTCTCTCTCTCTCTCTCTCTCTCTCTCTCTCTCTCTCTCTCCCCACTGCACAGTGCAGGTTTAGAGCACACTAAGAATTACTACCTGATCCTCTTTTCACTTTTAATAGCCAAACTCTTTTCCGGTTGTGGTAATCTTACACACCTGGCCAGGCAGGACTATAATAACACTGGCTGTTCTACTGTATGCAGTCGCGTGAGGATTTTAATGACAACAGGATAAATGCATTTGTTTGTGATGTTGCAAATGACGATCTCTGTCACAGCATTACGCCTTCTTCTGTTGATGTTATCACCTTGGTGAGAGTTAGCACTATATTCAAGTACAAGTCCACATATACTTGCCTCTTTCTCATTGTTTAAACCTTAGTTTTCTCTTTACTTCCATGTATTTGCTCTGCTTCTAACTGCACTTTCACTCCCTATACAAACTCGTAACATTTTAAGCAGATCTTTATGTTGTCTGCAGTTTGTCCAAAGATGATGCCTTTAATATTACAGAACCTCAGAAAAGTACTGAAGGTATAGTGGTAGACTTTCCTTGTAATTACTCGATATGGCCTACGAAATCTCTACTCATTTGGTTTGATTTCTCTCTCTCTCCCTCTCTCTCTCTCTCTCTTTGCAGCCGAATGGTCATGTTCTTTTACGAGATTACGCCGTTGGAGATTATGCTCAAGTGAGTCTCAGATTTGCAATCCGTATCTCTTGTCAGTTGCCACTCTTTGGTTTTATTTATGCCTCTATAGATACCTAAAAACTCCCTTTTTCGTTTCTCCATGTGATTTCATCTGCCTAAATATTTAAGGTTCATAATGTCAACTAATGAGCTGTGCATGGGGCTTGGGAAGTGTAACATACTTTACTTGTCACTGTTTGCCTTATTTAAATTTATGCTAATATCTTCTCTTTTTTCCTTTTTCTGCTTCGAATATTGATGCAACTGCCTTCTTCATTGAAGCTATGATTAATAGTATGCTTCCTTAGTTTTTTGTTGCAAAATCTGCTTTCCAACTTTTCAGATCGAGTTGCAAAACAGGAATAAGATGATCAGTGATAACTTCTATGTTCGAGGAGACGGTACTGTAAGTGGTTCATGATTGTTCTTTAAGGCTCTGTTTGGTTCATGGATTTAGGGAGGGAAATGAAAGAAAAACACCTCTCTTTGCTTGGTTAATAAGGAAAATAATGAGGAAAATAGGAAGCAAAAGAAAATATAGTGAGGAATAAACTATACGAATTTTGTGGGTCACTTCCCTCCCTTTTTTCTTAAGTTACAATTCTATTTTGCAATCATTTTATTCTTAATGTTATTTGAGTATGCAGGAAGACACAAGGGAACTAGCTTTCCTTTCTCATTTTCTTCGCCTTTTTCTAAATCCGCAAATCAAACATAGCCTTAAAAGGTGTTATAAGAGCTGGCTTCAGCATGTATATTCAGTGGTCCTGGGGTTTATAACTTCACTTCTGTGCTGCAGTGCTCATTTTTCTTCTCAGAAGACTATTTGTCAACCTTATTTCTAAGTGCCGGCTTCAGCATTGTGGATATGAATCTCTACTGCAGAGAGATTCAGAATCGTTCTCAGAATATAACTATGAGCCGGTGCGTTTAGTTTAATCATCATTTGCTGCTGCTTTTATTTTTTTCCTACTAATCCGTACACAGCTATATTGGCTTTAAATGTGCTTTTTAGTGCAAATGGAAATTTTTATATCTCTGGAAGGTCGGACACTCGAAGAAAAGAACTTGCACTTAAGTCTCCCTATGCCTCTCGGTGTTACTTCTGTTTATCTAATTATGGTGGAAATGTAGGAGAATTAAATAGAACCCGAATTTGCATTATCGCCTCATTCGCATTGATGCTAATCTGCTAGTTTCATGGAAGGTGTTAGATATATATGCATCCGAAGTGTGGAATTCAAGAGAAATTAAAAGAAGGAAGAAATGGTTGCTGGTAGTAATAAAAAAAAAAAAGAAAAAAAAAAGAATAATGCTCACTGTTTACTTAGAAAAAAATAGATACAAAACTGTTAATGAATTGGTTGTATTATCCAGAACTTGCATCTAATTTCCTCCTAGATTTTTTGGTGAAGTTTATTCTACCTTATTTATTTATTTATTTATTTTTAATATCACACTTTCTGCCTTTTAACTCAAGTCTCTAGTTGATGCATTTTTGCTTGTTACCTCTAATCTCTATGTAGGCGTTGGGTACGTGCCATCTTTAGCCTGCCTTGAATTGGCATTCCTAGATTAGTTGTCAGGTAACGAATCTAATCTTCAGTCCTATTTTTCTATTGGTACTGTGAATCAGTTTTACATAATGTCATTTATAGCTTCTTACATTGGTATTGGAACTATATTTTCTCGTCGCCACCGCCTTGGAAGGTTAATCAACTTCCTATTAGCAGAATGTTTGAAGATCAAAGGAAAGAACTCCCGACCCAACTCTCATGGAAACACTTGTGACTGTGAAGGAGGCTGTCAATAAATCTGCAGAGACTCGAGCCAAGTACCCTACAAGGCAACATCACTTTGGAATGATTCATTCTGTATGTTTTGGTCATTTTCCAATTTTTTTTCAGGAAAAAAAGATGGCCGATGTTCGTTTAGCATACTCTTCAGTCAGATTTAGGGGCCGTTTGGCACCGCTTTTTCTGCTTCTACTATTCAATCAAAACAAATTTTGCTTTTGATTAATAGTAGCCTAAGGTAGCTTTTGGCCAATCGCAAATTTTTGCGATTGACTCACTTTTTATTTTTTGCAATTGAATTGCGCAAACTGGTAAGCAAAACAGTTTCATTTTAGCTTTTGGAGTTCCATTATAACTTGTCAACTCCAAAAGCTGCTGCCCAACAGACCCACTCATCGCCCTATACATAATCTGGCCTTGGAATATCAAAATTTGAAATTGCATGTGGTACAAGTAACGAAGTTTTTGGAAATTAAATTTCGGATTCACATTTGGCATAGCATTACTCTTTATGTTAATTTATCTCTTTGCTTGGAGCTCAAGGGCATTGGGAGACCACATGATGATGAGTACGGTTGAATTTACCTACCATATTTTTTTTGTTATGGTAATGATTTTTGAAGGTTCGATTCTTGGAATAATATTTCATTGTTGGGTTGGAGGATTAAAAAGAAGTGTTGGTCCTTGTAAGCCATGGTATCATTTTCCTTCAATTTGGCTTCAAGTGTTGTAATTAAGCATAGGACCAAGATTTTTATATTGATTTCAGTTGAGGACAATTGAGGCCAAATATGACTATTAGAGGCCTTCAACAATTGTTCTCAGTTGAAACTAATTGGCTTCCGTTGTCCTCAACTGAAGCCAATGTAAAATCCTGTAGCGAAACAACTAATTTCAGAGGGCCAAAATAAAATAAAAAGAAACAGACAATTGCAACGAATTTTTTACCCGAAGCTTTATAACCCGGGTAATATATCCCTGACCCGTTTCAACTTATTTCCCAAACCCATCACTTTTCCAGAAGTCGCTACTCCAACTAACGACTTCAGACCAACTCAGTTCAGCCTGAAATCGCTATTTGAACTAGCAATTTTACTTCAACCAGAAGTCGCTACTTGAAGTAGCGTTTTCACTAAAACTCGCTACTTGAACTAGCGATTTCATCAGCAGCTGAATTCCCAGCAGTCTGTGACACATTTAGCAGCAGCTCCCTGCTATATGTCCAACATAATTTTTTTTTCATAATTGAACCACCAAGCATTATTAATCCAACATTATCAACATAATGTGGGAGAGAGATAGAGACATACGTGCGAGAGAGATAGAGAGAGTGGGAGATAGAGATAGAGAGATAGAGGGAGAGTGAGTGGGAGAGAGAGATAGTGGAAGAGAGAGTGAGGGGGGGAGAGAGATAGAGAGAGGTAGTGGGAGACAGAGAGAGTGAGGGGGAGAGAGAGATAGTGGGAGAGAGAGAGATGAAGAGAGAGTGAGGGGGAGAGAGATAGAGAGAGTGGAGAGATAGAGAGAGAGTGAGGGGGAGAGAGAGAGTGGGAGAGATGGAGAGAGTGAGGGGGAGAGAGATAGAGAGCGTGGGAGATAGAGACAGAGAGATAGAGAGAGAGAGAGAGAGGGAGGGGGAGAGAGATAGAAGAAAATAAAATCATATATATATAAATGTGTAATTGTTTGTTTATAATACATCAAAAAACAAAGGTGTAATTATTTGTGGATCCTATGGACTATCTTTGTTTATAATGTGTCCCACACCACGGAACTTTCTTCGTTCTCTTAGGCCTACCCTCTTCCTGTGGTGGATCCCCCACTAGTGGAACCTCCTCACGTGGCTGGATGACCTGCGATACCCCTCTCCCTCTACGGCCATGACGAGCTCTACCCCTAGCGTAAACTGAACGTATCGGAGGTCGTCGCTGAGACTCGGCCTGTGTCAAACCCTCGTCCTGTGTCTCTGCCATGGTGGTATCATGTCCAGTCGTCTCTCTCACCTCCACCTGCATCTCCTCTGCCTGTACCTGAGTCAAACTCTCCGCCATCGCCACAATCGCCGCGAACTCTGAAGCTGAATGTGGTGGCTGGATCGACGATGACGACGGTCCACCTGTATATGTGTATTGTGGGATGGAGAAGTCACGGACCGGAGATATACGAAACTCAGAGCCTCCTGGAGTGAAAGGCCTATAAACGTCGGCCGTATCATCATATGCAAGTGTGGCTTTGCTCAACCTTAATCATTGGCATTATGTCCCTAGCCACTAGCCGAGCATTTAGATTTCTATAACCAAGGTTCATCGTAGGGGACATACAAGTGTGGCTTTGCTCAACCTTTATGACTTCAAACATCCCGTGTCGTTTCAACCTTGCCCGTAGTTGCCACTTGCAACCTTGTGACGCCAATTCACATTTCAACGACCAACGATCCGGACTGGTTTGATCCACCGTGTACCGTTGATGTGTTCTTATTGAGTACAACTCCACAAATCTCTGAAGATCATCTTTGGTTTTGAACATCATACCCTTCACCAACTCGTCTCGATCTGGATTCCATTGCCTACCCTCAATGTTTGAAGCATAACATGCCTCTCCAGTATGGATGCCCAAGTCAAACGATGTAAAAGTTGATGAACGAGGCTCATACAAAGCATTTTCAGGATTTATTTGGGCAGTCGGCTCAATATCTTCGATAGCATCGTCTTCCTCATCCCCCCCAGTATACTCGTCTGCATGCACATCTTCTTCATCCAAGTTTTCCGGTGTTAAGTTGGTGTCCATCTCTCTGTGTGCCCAATCATCACCATATCCGCAATCATCTGAATCGAACTGCACATGAATTGGTCGTTCTGAAACAATGTCTTGCATCGGACTCCTGTAATCATTCTGACTGTTTTGCAATTGCATTTGAGCAATCCACATGTTGTGTAGACGTGGACGGCAATAACCCCTGTACAAACGGGTTTGAGCTTTCGCCTTCTTGTGTCAACAGAGAGGTGTATGGCCCAATCCAGTCATCTAATGTTTGATGGGCCTCGGAAAGATTCTTTGTCTCGACATATAGATCCATAGAGTTTATAGCCGCATTGGTAGATGTTGTTTCTAGTATTACTTGCAGACTTTCGTCATCAATTACTTCAAACGGTATAAACTTGGAAACCTGATATCCAAGAACCGACGGAAACCTACAAGTGAACTTCAAACGAACACTATTCTGATGAACCCCCATTTTCTTGCAGACGTTTCTAACAAGTTCAGTGTATTCAGCGTCCGTTCTCAGGCGAATAAAACTTCGACAGTGACTTCGACAGCGTCCGTTCTAGTATTACTTGCTTCGACAGTGACTTCGTTCGTCGCGATACGAAATAGTCATCGCGAGCGGTTCGATATGGGGTCCTAACCTACCATATTTCATTCACGGAACGCGTTTCCGTTAACGTTGACGGAATGCCGATTTTTAAGCCTATACATGTTATTATGAGAATATATCTATGTACATACGTGTAGTGGTACTCCATTTTATGTCAAAAAGCATCTAAATAATCTACCGAGGGAGTTAGTAGGCTCACCTAGGCGTGGGGTAGTCCAGTGGCGGCGCGAGGGGGCTCCGAGATGGTTTCTGGGTGGTCTCGGGTCGTTCGGTCATGGCTTCTCCTTTTCAATCTCTTCTCTCTATTTCTCTCTCTCTCACTCTCTACTTCTCTCACTCTCAATCTGTGGTCTCTCCCTCTCTCCTACTGTCTATATATATATATACACTATACACCCACATGTACACACATAATATTATAATATGATATACACACAATACACATACATATAATATATAATAACAGTGTGTGTGGTGGTTAAATCTCTAACTCTCTCTAAAGTGTGGTCTCCCTCTCTCACTCTAACTCTCTCAGCAACTCTCTCTCTCTACCCACATACCGACATATACAAATATACATATACCACTCACATACTTATACATAATACATACACACAACAAACATATATATATATATATATATATTAATCTGTGTGTGTGTGGAGTGTTTAGCGGTAGTGTGTGCATGTGGTGTGTTGGGGGGGGGGGGGGGGGGGGGGGGGGGGGGGGGGGGGTGCAGGTGGTAGGGTGGGTTTCTGAGGGGACAAGGTGAGGGATTGATTGAAAGGGAAGTGTTCCCGAGGGGGAGGTCGGCGGTTTGGGGTGGTGGGTTTTATCTGGCGGGTAGAGGGGGGGGGGGGATTGTTTGGGTAGGGTAGTTGTCCAAAGGGTCTAGGGAGTTGGGTAGTACATTTAGACATTTTAGGTAAGATTCCCATTTACCAAAAATGTATAGTTGAGTCGTCGCTTGGGACCACGTGCCATACAGTCTGATATAAACGCAGATTTTTACGGGTTAACGTGAAAACTCAGTTCGAGTCTAGAGTTACAGTCCGGGGTCAAAATAAAATACGTCGATAATATAACTAAAATATAAATAATGATCCAGCGTCGATATAATATAATAATTATAATTTATATTTACGGTAAACAAAGCAATATCGGGTCTGATATAATATGACCTATAATTATAAAATATTAAGTGACGACGAAGAATATCAACATAATATTCATATACGATATAACCTATAGTTATAAAAATTAACGACACGAATATATTAAATTAATCTATAGTTATAAATTAAGGGACAATGAAAATATAATATAACTTATTATTATAATATAACGCTACAACGAATATATACTGTCTTACTTTTATAAAACTTAATGACTACGATTAATTAAATATCTATAGTTATATGTTAACAATAGCAGTTATTAAAATACGATATTAATATATGGGGTCGGGCTTAGCAATTAAAATCACATTACTAAAGCGATACGGATTCTATGAGTACCATAAGTCTTGAACGTATATCAATACAGGCTACAGAAATCATTACTGAAATAACTCAGAAGTACGGACATAAATCCCGGGATCCATTATATATATATGTAGAAAATTTGCGGGTATTACATCATCCACCTCCTATTAAAGATTTCGTCCCCGAAATCTGAAGCAGGTAGTTCTTAAGCGTACAAAGTTTGAATCTCGTGTGAGGGATTCTAAGATAACCTATTTGTCAACTTCATTAGGCTTGTCTTAAATCGTGGCGGGGTGTCGTCGTTTACTCTTATCTTCAAAGACGCTTCGTCCTTATCGTGGTGTCTCCACTAGATCTTTATTAGAGAGATCTCTCTTCATCTTTCAGTCTTCTTGACGCGATATTGTGAATTCTCATTGGCCTCTCGTTTCATGCGATGGTCTTGTTGACTGTTCTGTTGTCGTTTTTTGTTGAGTTTGCATCGTTCCTGTTAACGAGGTTCTAATTGACTCCTGTGTTATCGTTATCCGTAGCCCATAAGGGTTGTGAATGCATTTTTCAGCATATTGGTATGAAGAATACTGTGAATTTGCGTGTCCACTCGAGAAGTGTCATGATCTTCTAGCATCGTTGGTGGTAACACGAGTTGGTAGGCGATTCTATCGTAAATAATCCAATGTGTCGCAATGGTATCTCCCTTGATGTGGGTCAAATAGCACGTTGCCTCGAGCGATCGATAATTTCAATGGTACTTTAGCTCCGACTTCAAATTGTAGGTCCGTCCTTCATTGGTCTGCGTAGTTTCTTTTGTCAATTCTGGGGTTGCTTGTATCCTCCTTTCATTTTCGATCTGTCTGGCGTGATGACGTTTGACATGGTCTTTCGTATAGGGCCTTGAATGACGTCATGATTGTACTTGACTTTGTCGTAGTTGGCGAACATTGATGAGCGACGAGTGGGTTCCCTCATGTTTTCGTTCCTGATGCGCCACGAGCTTTCATAGTTGATGGTGTAAATTCTCCCACGTGTTTTCGATGTTTTTGGTGATGTGTTGATGATGTGAGCTTGTAAGACGTCTTCTATCGTTAGGTTAGCGCATCTGGTTGACCGTCGGTCTAAGGGTAGAATGTGATGCTCTTTGTTTACTTATAGGTAATATCTATTGATTGGTCGTATCTCTACTATAATATATATATATATATATATCGTGACAGTAATTATTGCAATAATACTGACACACAAAAGTAGTTCATTAATAAGTCAAAATATTACCTAGTAGATTACATTGCAATAATACTGACACACAAAAGTAGTTCATTAATAAGTCAAAATATTACCTAGTAGATTACCTAGTAGATTACCTAGTATTTCATCAACTTCTACTAACATACATAAAACATAACATAAATGGGACTACTAACCTGATCAAACATATAAGATAAACTAGATTCTAAGATATCTAGCGCAAAAAGTCTTCTAAGTCCAAGTCGTAAGGGAAAAGCCTCCTCCGAATCTGTGGTTCTTCATCTTGTTATATGCCGAACTGGTTGTTTGGCACAGTCTCATTCTCTTGACATTTGTGACGGTTATCCTTCCCTTCTTCCACCAAGTTCATCAGCGGGACTTCATTGATGTTCTTCATTATCTCACAATCCTTGCGGATGTGGTCCATTCCACCACACTTGTAACATCGTGATCCGTATCCTCCGATTTGTTTATGTGTTGGGCATTCATCGAAGTGATGTCCACGAGTTCCGCAGTTGAAACAACGTTGACGTGTTTTGCGTCGGACCGATGCTGTTATTGTGTCGGACTTCCTCTTATTCTTCATATGTTCTTCCAATTTTTTGTTGCTCCTCTTTGCTGAATCTATCTTTATTGGAGATGATGGTATTGAGTTGGGCTTGTCTGGGCTGTCCTTCAGCATGTGCTCCGTAGTGTCCGTCTCGAAGTGTTTTGCAGTCCTTACTCAAATGTCCTCTTTTGCGACAGTTATTGATGTTGTCAGAATCAAGATATAAAAAGTGTACTTTACTTTTCTAAGGATTTGTAGTAGTGAAAGTAAAGGTCGAACCCACAGAGATTGAATTACTACGACTCTTAATTTTAAAACCTAAATCTAATTAATTATGAAAACGAAATTTTGATTTGAATTTTAATTAAATTAATGAAACTAATGAAATTAAATCTAAATTATGAAAGCGATTTAAAAGTGTTTTTATAAATATGTTTAAAGGAACCTAGGATTACAAATCCACCACTAGCTTCATAATAGGGGTATTTATGAATTACTTTAGCTTATTAAGTTGGATGATAATGGGGAATTGTGGCTACAAGCCCAATTCCTCCGTCAAGAAAATAACTATGGTTCAAGCACCAACATAATCCATCTTCGGTTAGCACAAATTATCTCACACTAAACTGGGGTTGTGGTATAATCCGTCTAATCTAGGCATGGACTATTCGGATACTTGATAGCACAATTCAATTTAAGCACCATTACATGTAAACAATCTAAACAAGCACAGCAAGCATAGATCATTGAGCACATCACAGTCAAAATAGATCTAAGACAAGAATAAACTTTGAAAGTAATGATTTAATCAATAGAAGTACGATTTATTTATAAAAATCCTCTAAACATGTAACTGTCATCCATACATAATAAAACTAAAATAAAAACATAAATAAAACCCTATTACTTGGCTAGGGTTTCATTGAAACCCTAGATTTAGAGTGTAGCTGTCCATAGAAGTGGTAGATGGCAAGTAGTTGATGGAGGAGGCCATGGGAATCCTTGGTCTTCTTCTTCTTCTCCTTGCTTCCCTCCCTTCAATGGCTGAAAGTATGGTTGTATATTGTGTGTATAATATTTGCCAACCCTTTAATTAAAGTAAAATAGGGTATATATAGATTTACAACAAGTTTTGGAAGCTTTCCTAACCCGAATTGCACTAAAACTGCTATATTTTGCAATCTGGACGTAATTAGGCAGTTTCTTTCGCGTAGGAATCATCTGTATACTGAAATACTCAAGTTCCATTTTTACACATGTCGCGCGAGCGGGATGTTGGGAAGTCGCGCGAGCGGATCGCGCGAGCAATATTCTGGATTTCCGCGCGCGCGATGTGGATTTTTCAGCTTCTTTTTGCTTGCTTTTTCACCCTGTTTAGCCTGGTTTACTTGATTTCTTCCAAAACCTGTCAGAAAATAGAAAATAAAGTAAAAATATACAAAAACAGGATAAAAAGGTACTAACAAACGCAAGTTAAGGCATATAATTAGGATCTGTTCTCTCCCGATCAGTTATAATGGATAACGTTTGGTTGGTTACAGGTCTTGGGAGCTTGACATTTCTTGGCCAGATGTCCTTGGTTTCCACAATTGAAACAGGCACCGTGATTGTTGTTTGTTATTCCGAGATGTCCTTGCAGTAAGGATGGCCTTAGTAGTGTAGTAGGTTGTGGCTTGAGTGATCTCAGAAGCGATTCTGAGTGGGCGATATGGAGTTGTTTGAATAACATGTCTCCGTAGTCCCCCGCGCTGGCGCTGTCACCGGTCTTTCATAAGCTTTGTATTAGTCTTCCAAGTACACCAGTGGGATCGATCTCCTTAGGTATCATGTTGTTGAGTCTTTCTGACTGGTTCTCTATTGTTTGAGATGATTGAGCCATTGCAGAGGTTGAGGAGATTCTTGCGTTCCTACATAAGAGTTCGTTTCTATAAGGTTTCTATCATATCTTATGCAAAACAATTACAGCCTATTTCATCTCTCATGATAGTATACAACGTAATCATAGTAACTAGAATGTGATGATTTAAATGATTTTAACAGATTTATCCAAAAGAAGTTTGAATCCGAAAGGGCATATGAATTCTCACAGACATAAGTACAATATTAGAAAGGATGTGATTCATTCAAGAGTAAAATGCAAAACCAATGATGGTTGAATGACCGATTACTAAGGACGTAATCATAACATCTCAAGATTCGTAGGTAATGAAAGTAACTGACGGCGTAAAGCCTTCAACTTATGAATGATGAATTAGGTATTTCATAAGTGAAATAGTCCAAATGAAACCTTACTGATAAAGAACAATGTAGCAAATGATAGAAAATAATAAGAGGTCAAAACGCATAGAGAGTACAACGTTTATGAGTTCGTAGCATGAACAAAGGCAGAGAACTCATTTAGAATTATTTCAAGGATAATGAACTTGTGAGAATTTATTCAAAGAATAATAAGTTAAAAAGAATGACTTTTCACTTCTAGCAATCAAATTCATTTAGAATAATTTCAAGGATAATGAACTTGCAAGATTTGGTTCGAAGAATAATAAGTCAAAAAGAATGACTTTACAGTACTAATAATCGAACTTGTTCCCGAAAGGATTTGTCAAGAATCGAATGATCAAAGTACATGCTCAAGAATTGATGACTGGGGAATTTCTGAAAATTTAAGGAAATGAATTTCTTACCAAGGAGCGTATAACAATAATTATTGACGGTAATCGGAGCCACTTTACAAAATACATAGGTACCTTCTTCAGAAGAAATGATCATTAGAAGATAAGGCATAGATTTACTCATAGGGAGTCGAATGAGTAGAAAGGATATGATTACTTACTCGCCTACCATTATCATGGTAAAGTTCGTCTCTAATTCTTAGTTAGACCTTTCTTATTATCTATAACAGGTCCTTGCTAGTTCGTTACAGCTTTTAGGGAAATTTGTCTAAGGGTACTTAGACAATCTGTATATGGTTTGTCTTTGTAATAGAATGTTCGTACTAGCTAATTCGATCGAATTGGCTATCTTACATTAGTACTAATTCATGAATTCGAATCGAGGATTCCAAGTCTCGATGTATCCTAATACAGCTACTGATTCTAGGGTGTTTACGGCTTTGGCGTATCTACCCGTTCGAATCAGGCTTTGATGTATGGCTCTAGGGATATACTATTAAGGTTACTACTTCTCGACTTATAGTTGCTATGGAATTCACCTTTCCAGTTTTCTAAGTTTCCATGAAACTATTCTAATTGTCACCCTTATTGGTTCTTGGTTATTTCTATTCCAAAGTAGGGCCGACTAGGTTTCCATAGTAACTAGTCGCACTTTTCGTCTATTTGACAAGATGTCCATGTCAAATCTGCTCAACAGAAGCTATCTTATAAGTATCAACACTAGTCAGGGATATCCTAACGTTCATAACTTAATGTGTAGATCAATCAGTGAGCACGTCTAAACCTAGTGCTCTGATACCAAAAATCCTGTCATGCCCCGGAGTAGCCAAAAATAGGGAAATTTTAAAATTTCCTTTCTGGACCCATAGGGAATGACGAGTTACATTAACTGATTGTCATTTCTACATTCTACACATGGTTAACAGAGTAAGCAGAAGCATAAAAACACCTATTGGTATTCCTCAATAGAACTCAAATGTCTGGGATCTAGTTATTACATCATGAGTCTAAATAAAAGATCTATTAAGCAGTCTAGGGCAATCTATATACAATACATATCTAAAGCATTACCTCAGACAGAAGACAATAAAGCAAATTAAGTAATTCTAAATACGACTATGTCGGAGTCCTTCGCTTCAACTTGTACATCTGTCGCGTCCCTTTGGGTAGACATCATCTTGATAGTCGTCACCTGTGAAATCTAGACGTGATATGTCCAGGGCAGGAAGGAGAGACGTTAGCTTTTGAAGCTAAGTGAGTTGACCTAACCGATCACTCCTAATAAAAAACAAGAATATTGTCACGACCCATCCCACTACGCGTGGAAATAGGACACGTGACACGCCACTAAGGCTCATCCAATCATCCTCTAACGATACGCAACGGAAAGAACTTTAAAACAACCCTGGGTATTTTAAAACTTAGGAAACATTGCCCTCTGAGTTGACAAATCCATTGAAAATTTGAGTTATAAAAAGTTTTGGCAAAGTGAAAACACATTCAAAAGAATCAGTTCTAAAAACAGAGGTTCAGTCGACTGTGCCTAGGGTCCAGTCGACTGTGCCTAGCAGAAACTAAATCCCAAATTAAATTCTCAACAGAGGTCCAGTCGACTACTCAGGGAACCCAGTCGACTGCACTAGTTACTATTTGGAACTAAAATCTACAGTGGTTCAGTCAATTGCTCACTCCCCCAGTCGACTGTGTTAAGCAGAACCAAAATACAACATTTTCAAAAGGGGTCCAGTCGACTGGTTTTGCCATTATTATAAGCAGTGGCCAAAATCAACAGTGTTCAGTTGACTGATAAATGGGTCCAGTCGACTGCTACTCTTACTATTCACTTTCAGTGTCTCAAACACACGGGATTCAGTCGACTGATCCTGGGTCCAGTCGACTGCTCCCCTGCTGGGCAGCCTGTGATGAAAAATACTAACACATGCTTCTCCAAACTTAACACCAATACAACCACAATTGATTTTCAACATTTAAAACATAATCACTTATGTTCAATTACAATATTACAATACTATGAAACTAATCTATGGTTCTATTACATCATATTACCAATTCCCAATCCTTACACAAGTTTTAGGATTAAAACAAAAGCATATACAATTGTGGTTCCCCGGCGTTCCTCGGCCTCACTCCTCACGATTCTTCTTGTCTTTCCTCTTACCTGCAATGGAGTACATCTCCATTGCTCAGCTATATGCTGAGCGTACAAGTCTAACATATGCAATATATGATAAAACATGCTTTAATCTCATAAATCATATCAATAGTCTCTAGGGAGAAAAATACGCATTCATCCGGTAGCGGCAAGTCCAAGCCTTAAACCGCGATGTCAATGGCAAGTCCAAGCCTACAACCATTACATCCCACAAGTGCCATGGCAAGTCCAAGCCTACAACCATGCACAGTAGCCGTCGCTACTAAAATTCTCAAAAATCGAGAAGCTTACTCCGGCATGAATTTGTATAAGACCCCCCTTTGACCCACATAGACAACTCAACGTGCTCGCATAAATTTAGACATGCTTTTCTCAATTTAGCGCGTGCATAATTAACGGGCCTACAATTAACGCATGGATTTTGCCCGGATCTCAATTTCGTCGTCGAAATATAAAACATGTATTTCTCTATATTTCACAAGTTAGAACTTCATACCTCGTGCGATTTTCCTCAAACTTTGAAGGATCGACTAGGAGGCTAAATAATCGTCGGATTTCGAATTTGGGACGATTCCTACAAGTTTTACTGGGTTTTCCCCAAAAGTCTAGAATTATGATTTTTACAAAAATTGGCCAAACACGGCCTAAGTGGTATCAAAACGAAGCTTTTACCTTCACGAGTTCAAATCTAAAATCTGGAGAAAATTTGACGGACGAAAGGTCGTCGATCGGCGTCGCAAAGCCCGTTGGCTCAATCTCCCTTCTCTCTCCTCTCTCTCTAGATATTTTTGGAAGTTTGGATGAGAATGAAATCTCATCCACTTGTATATATGACAAACTTTCTGGAAATTACGTTTACCTCCCCGCAAGTTTCTCAAACTTCTAATTAACCCATGAAACTTCGCACACGTCCAGTTTATACCTTTACGAGTGAAAACTATAAATTTCAAAAGTTTTCGACTAGGTTTCGTTTGGGTCCAAAAATAACGTCCGAAAACTCTATTATGTGGAATCTCTATACAACTTACCTTTTTAATTTACGTATCACTCACGTTCTCACCACAGTTCTCAAAATGTTAACAAACAATACCGAAAATACCAGAAATTATACTACACATGTATAATTCACTATTCACGAAACATCAGATATATCAAATAACATTTAAATCATATAAATGACATTTAATCGTTTCAATGCAACATGAAGGGCCATGTTCCCGTGTCCTCACTGACACCTTACTGTTGACTCACAGTCAACCTCAACTCAATCCAATTATCAAATAACATTGATAACTCACAAAAGTCAATATACATGATAAAACAATGATTTTCTAGAACGTGTGTGACAACTCTCCCCTCCAAAAAGGAAGTTTGTCCCCAAACTTAAACCATCTTCTCAAGTCACTAAGACTTCACGCAAGTACTTCCAACATTTGCCACATACACAATCCACTTCACAGAGATGCCACAATCTCATGAGGAAAATAAATCCTCAGGCTCTTAAGGAAAATAAATCCTCAGAGTCCCCGCCTCAATCTGATAGAAGATTCAAACAGAATCCTAGCAATACCCTAAAGCATCTCGATAATTGAGAACATCGATACCTGAGTAGAACATACTCCATAGTCAACCCTGACATTCAATCCCATCGCGATGTCACAATGTCAACTCCCATATATCTTCATTTTACTTGTCACATTTCATTTTCGAAACTCAAAAGTTTCATCACCTTACTCAAACCCAATACAACCATTCATCTCTCATTCACCTATCTTGCTTTTCGACTAAAAGTCGTTGACAACACGTCTTAGCTGGTGCACAATCATACACCATTCTTCATCTCGAAGTGAACCAAAATCAAGCACTAACATATACGTATACCTCGTCGATAAGCCAACGCTTCAATCAACTGTTTCGCACTATAGATTCGATCCCTCATCCCGTTAACCACAAGATACTTGTAGAACGATAATGTGTTTTTCTAACGACTTTCCATTTCTTATCGAGTTACACTCTTTCTTCCCCAGAACGCCATACCACAATAACATCAGTTCAATGAATAACACTTAGTCGGTAGTGCGTCGCACTATTATCCTCTCTATTTTTCATAATACTTATCATTTCGTTTCAATTTAACCAATCATGTACCATACTTTCAATCACACGTGCCTCATTAGATACCATTCAAATTTCGAGCTTACATACGTCCCAAAGCACTCACAATGAGGTCACACATATTCATCATTTAGCTCTCCAAAGTATGCACCCGAACTACTGCCGATTGAAATAGAAGATCACACCTAACAGTTTTGATTTAGAACTTTCATTCAAGTCAAACACATTTCTTCCATGTTGTTCTTTTTAAAACAAATTGATCTAAAATTACGCATAATACTTCATTTCCTTCTCAACACAGTTACTCCCAATATCCATCGTAACGAATAGCATTGTTAATCAAAATTTGACTTAGCCAATCATGCACGTAACACAAAGTGTATCATAACATATCCTCTTGTTAAGAACATACCCTGTTCCTGTCCCAAACCGTTGATCATTTACAATCCATCATGTTCACCTAGTGTACTCACATTCTGCGCCAATCACTTTTCTTTCGAAGATCTCAACCGCAATGTAGTCCATTCTCATATCATTCTAGGTATATTTACTACCATTTATGTAGTTCACAACTCTATACGTCGCTGATGTTTCACTTTCACCGTTGCACAAGTTCATATCGCTCACACTTCTATATCTCAACTCTCACTGAGTTCCTGGCAACCGTTCACACCAAGCGTATATTCTTTCGTATAACATCTCAAGGAACCATACCTTATTCCGACATTCAATGTTTCATAACCGTAGTTGAATCTGACTCAATTTCCAATTTAACTTTCTAGTCCTTTATTTATGCTATCTGGGTCTCTAATCCATTATTCCTGAATAACCTATTGCTCACAGCATTAATGTAATCCCCACATACAATCTGAGGATAAGCCGGTAATTAAATCGTCCCACAAAATACTATAGCCTCACTGTGTTCAATAAATTCCATATCGACTTCCAATTTACATACCTTTCACGACAATACCCCAAGGAAAAATTCTCACTCCGGTCACCAATGCCAATTGATTCCTAACTGTCATCTTTCACGTTCTTCACACTTTATGGATCTCATCAAGTTCTTGATTGATCAAGCCTCAAATCATTCATTACCTCAGGTTACCCCAATACTTAAATCAAAGTCGAGCTCCCTTTGGAACAATACTCAAGTCAACTCGGTTAGTGACACTACCTCCAGTTTACTACGTCCAAGTGTACAACACTTCACTAAGCCCTTACTTTAACATTTCCACGTTTATAATCTGCTCATGTAGAACTCATTCATTTGACAAACAATGTTGTCTCCCAAGCACTAAGCATACCATATCCTTCCACGATACTCGTCTTCCAAGGTCTACTTGATACTTAATCACAAGTATTTAAAACAAATTTTCTTACCCAACGAAAGTTTTATTTTAGAACATTTTAAACACTTTAAAATTTTCTTAGGGTGGAATTCGACATTCTCAAAACTCTCCAACCTTATTGGAATCCAGGACACTGAGATCGTATTTCATTGTATCCACCATTGTCCTCCAACTATTTTCCATTTCTACTATCATATCCGATAATGTACTCAACGTAATACCATGTCTTCCTCCCATTCTTACCAGTTCTGTTCACTTACTCATTGAAGCTTCGTCTTTCCAATTTATATTCACTCCTCTCAAACTATATTGATTTACCCAAAGTCTAGTACGCAAAGTCTAAGCATGTCTTCCAATGTCTGAATTGTCCGTTCTGACTGTCCATCAGTCTGAGGATGAAATGTAGTACCGAACTCAGTTTAGTACCCGTGGCTTCCTGTAGACTTCCCAAAACCTCGATGTAAAACAACTATCACGATCCGATATAATCACTGTTGGAACTCCATGTAGTCTTACAATCTCTCTCACATACAATTCTGCCAACTTGGACGGTTTAGTCGTCTTGGTCGGTAGAAAATGAGCTGACTTGGTTAGTCGGTCAACTATAACCCAAATCTTATCATTCTTATTGAATGATCGGGGAAATCCTGAAACAAAATCTATCGTGAACCCATCCCACTTCACTTTGACACTAGTAATGGTTGTAATGGCCCCGCTGGTACTTGTCTCTCTGCCTTCACTTGTTAACATGCTAAACACTCAGACACAACTTGGCAACTTCTCGCTTCATACCTCTCGACCAAAAGTTTTCTTGCAAATTCCGGTACATCTTGTCATTCCCCGGATGAATTGAATATTTAGTACGGTGAGCTTCCTCTAAATGTCACTCCTGGATTAGCTTTACCCTTACCGTAGTCAACTGTATCATCTTAGGTCTTAACAACTTTCTTTCCCCAACCTCGATCCCACAAATCGGCGACTGACACTTATGCCCATACAACGTTTCATACTGTGCCATTTTCGATACTTGACTGAAACCCGTTACTTCTACTACCGTAGTTTCAAACCGTCAAAGCGTACTCTATAATTTCCATTTTTAATCCTTCATCCTAGGTTAATCCTTAAATACCACTTCCCACTTATACAATCAATCTGGTAGTTTTTCTTACTAACCTTTATACTACATCTGAATCCACCATGATACCACGAACATTTGAAACTAGGTTCAGTTGAAATTAACTCGTTGAGATATTTCTCAATTCCTAATACATACCACAAGATAGGTTGAGAGATTCCTCAACCGTCCAACACATACCGTAAGATAGGTTGAGAGATTCCTCAACCATCCAATCATCCAATCATCCCACATACCGCATAATAAGTTGAAAGATTCTTCAACTACCCCATACACACCGTATAAGATAAAACCATAAGATAATCCATACGATTACACCGGAGGTTAACACCGTAAGATAAGGTGAGAGATTCCTCACCGACCCCATACGCTAGCAATACATATTGCTGGACTATCTTTCTATCATAAACCTTCTCTTACGTCACAATGATTAACCAAGGTCTGGAACAGAACTCTTATCAATCAATCTCAATCCCAAAACTTCACTACGAACAATTTCCTTCATTTTCTATGTGGACTATGCAAAAATCTCCTCTGACATTCACTATTCAAACTCCGCTCTCGGTTAGATCCCTCAAAGGACACTGGTCACTATCGTTGAAAACATCCACCGATTCGACCAAAATCATTTCATTCTATTTAGGAATTCAACGGTCCACCACTACTAGGATATCATCACTCCCTCGTATCACCACGCAAAGCCTATGATAACACTCCCGATAAGTCTTATCTCATCACGCAGCTCTACATCCGTATGATTCAACCGATTCACGAATGCATAAATACTATGCATGTATGACAATAACATAATCATGTATGTATAACAACATACCATATGCATCAAACATCTCTACAATATGTGGATGCAATCTAGAATATGTGACAATTCACTCAACATTCCACTCGTCGTCGAACGTTCCCAAAGTTTTGTTATCTATTGCTCTGATACCAATAAATGTCACGACCCATCCCACTACGCTTGGAAATAGGACACGTGGCACGTCACTAAGGCTCATCCAATCATCCTCTAACGATACGCAGCAGAAAGAACTTTAAAACAACCCTGGGTATTTTAAAACTTAGGAAACATTGCCCTCTGAGTTGACAAATTCATTGAAAATTTGAGTTATAAAAGGTTTTGGCCAAGTGAAAACACATTCAAAAGAATCAGTTCTGAAAACAGAGGTTCAGTCGACTGTGTCTAGGGTCCAGTCGACTATGCCTAGCAGAAACTAAATCCCAAAATTCTCAACAGAGGTCCAGTCGACTGCTCAGGGAACCCAGTCGACTGCACTAGTTACTATTTGGAACTAAAATCTACAGTGGTTCAGTCGACTGCTCACTCCCCCAGTCGACTGTGTTAAGCAGAACCAAAATACAACATTTTCAAAAGGGGTCCAGTCGACTGATCTGGAGGTCCAGTCGACTGGTTTTGCCATTATTATAAGCAGTGGCCAAAATCAACAGTGTTCAGTCGACTGATAAATGGGTCCAGTCGACTGCTACTCTTACTATTCAATTTCAGTGTCTCAAACACACGGGATTCAGTCGACTGATCCTGGGTCCAGTCGACTGCTCCCCTGCTGGGCAGCCTGTGATGAAAAATACTAACACATGCTTCTCCAAACTTAACACCAATACAACCACAACTGATTTTCAACATTTAAAACATAATCACTTATGTTCAATTACAATATTACAATACTATGAAACTAATCTATGGTTCTATTACATCATATTACCAATTCCCAATCCTTACACAAGTTTTAGGATTAAAACAAAAGCATATACAATTGTGGTTCCCCGGCGTTCCTCGGCCTCACTCCTCACGATTCTTCTTGTCTTTCCTCTTACCTGCAATGGAGTACATCTCCATTGCTCAGCTATATGCTGAGCGTACAAGTCTAACATATGCAATATATGATAAAACATGCTTTAATCTCATAAATCATATCAATAGTCTCTAGGGAGAAAAATACGCATTCATCCGGTAGCGGCAAGTCCAAGCCTTAAACCGCGATGTCAATGGCAAGTCCAAGCCTACAACCATTACATCCCACAAGTGCCATGGCAAGTCCAAGCCTACAACCATGCACAGTAGCCGTCGCTACTAAAATTCTCAAAAATCGAGAAGCTTACTCCGGCATGAATTTGTATAAGACCCCCCTTTGACCCACATAGACAACTCAACGTGCTCGCATAAATTTAGACATGCTTTTCTCAATTTAGCGCGTGCATAATTAACGGGCCTACAATTAACGCATGGATTTTGCCCGGATCTCAATTTCGTCGTCGAAATATAAAACATGTATTTCTCTATATTTCACAAGTTAGAACTTCATACCTCGTGCGATTTCCCTCAAACTTTGAAGGATCGACTAGGAGGCTAAATAATCGTCGAATTTTGAATTTGGGATGATTCCTACAAGTTTTACTGGGTTTTTTCTAAAAGTCTAGAATTATGATTTTTACAAAAATTGGCCAAACACGGCCTAAGTGGTATCAAAACGAAGCTCTTACCTTCACGAGTTCAAATCTAAAAACTGGAGAAAGTCTGACGGACGAAAGGTCGTCGATCGGCGTCGCAAAGCCCGTTGGCTCAATCTCCCTTCTCTCTCCTCTCTCTCTCTAGATATTTTTGGAAGTTTGGATGAGAATGAAATCTCATCCACTTGTATATATAGATAAACTTTCTGAAAATTACGTTTACCTCCCCGCAAGTTTCTCAAACTTCTAATTAACCCATGAAACTTCGCACATGTCCAGTTTATACCTTTACGAGTGAAAACTATAAATTTCAAAAGTTTTCGACTAGGTTTCGTTTGGGTCCAAAAATAACGTCCGAAAACTCTATTCTGTGGAATCTCTACACAACCTACCTTTTTAATTTATGTATCACTCACGTTCTCACCACAGTTCTCAAAATGTTAACAAACAATACCGAAAATACCAGAAATTATACTACACAGGTATAATTCACTATTCACGAAATACCAGATATATCAAATAACATTTAAATCATATAAATGTCATTTAATCGTGCCAATGCAACATGAAAGGCCATGTTCCCGTGTCCTCACTGACACCTTACTGTTGACTCACAGTCAACCTCAACTCAATCCAATTATCAAATAACATTGATAACTCACAAAAGTCAATATACATGATAAAACAATGATTTTCTGGAACGGGTGTGACAAATATACAAGTACAACAGATCTCTCGAACTTAAACATTTGATAAGCATTATCTCTATACGTATGATTTATGACAGTAATATGAATGAGATAAGACACGATGCACCATCGATATGTTCGACTTTACTCGACCACAGACACCACAACTGACTCATGTGACTTGTTACATTACCAGTGTAACGCCGTTAGCTCAGAGTAGAATGATTACGTTGCTATCGTCGCCTAGCAGGGCCCTATAGCAGTTTTGGTTTTAAAAAGAGTGTAATCATTGGATTCTTAGGTCCTCGTGACCTTGCCTGGAGAATAGAATAGTTACAGCGCTATCATCGCCTAGCAGGGCCCTATAGCATTAGAAAGGTAACTATTGTATTCAAAGTTCAGAGAGATACTTTGCTATCGTCGCCTAACATGGCCCTATAGCGTATCAACCATCCACACCTTTGCTATCGTCGCCTAGCATGGCCTTATAGCATTTGATCGTTTGTACCCATTGATTTGACTGTACCATTCGGACCTCCGCGATCCACTCAACATGTATGACAGATGACTGGGTTAGTCCCCTTGACTAACCATGCAGACGTCAACATTGACATCATGACTCGATTATGCCCATATGAATGTCCATGTGATTGTATAATTGTGAAGCATAATAAGCATGTATAACGACAATTAATAACTAAGCATGGAGTTTGGATAATTAAACATGCGTTCATCATATAAATAGTAAATCTGAACGTACATATATATATATATATATCATATTCATCAGTCATGTCCACACAGGACACACTGGATATTCACATAATACACATAGAGTAAATCTATAATATACCAAGTGAGTTAGGACGACTCACCTCGATGCGGGTACGTAAAAGCAAGCGTAACTGCAGTCCCTACAAAGTATATGAACCCATAGAACGTTGATTAATATGCGTACTAGAATCAAGGGTATAAGGGTAATTGTGCCGGATGGGTTCCTAGACCTCAACATGACGATCTGGACATCATTCTGAGTCTAACACCATTGACTAGACTCAAATCGGAGTCCGTCGCATAAAAGGCTGGGTTTTCTATACCAGTGTGGGTCCTAGAGATAAGCTATATTTTGACCGTGTCGAAAGGTCACCAAACCTTAAAGGTATGTTCTATACATTATTCTAAGACTCTAGGAATTGACCGCATATTTTTTTGAGCTACGGTTTATTTTCTACAAATTATTGAAGTCTAATTATATCATTATAGTCTTCGGGGTCCTATAATTACAAAATATATTTTAGAAGTACATTTGGTCCTTAGGAATATTTTCATTAAATACTGGGCCTTAAAATAGGCTGGTGGTATTTTTCTCCTAACTTCCGGAACTCGTTTGGTATTTAAAATAATTAAAATATTACACAAATGGCTCCTTGATAATTACTGAAAATCCCCATAACGTAGTTTTATAATTGTTAAATTATAAAGCAGTCCTTTATGTCTTTAAGACATAATATAAAATTTTTCAGATTTTGAAATGGGCCAATAGATATTTATTATCTATTAATCATAATTTAAAACAAACATTCATTATTTATTTGAACCCAAATAAATAATAACTGTAATACATAAATACTAAAGTTGGATTTTATAAATAAATAATCTATAAGACAAGGGCATTAGGCCTTGAGATCAACCACTTAATTTTCTAGATTTTAAAAAAATACAGTTATTAGGTATTAATTACCTAATTATTACCATTTAAAACAAATTTTTATTATTTAATTAATTAAATAAATAATAAGTACAATATATCATTATTAAAATATAATTTCAGAATTTCATATATTATTCTAGAATAGTAAAGACTACTTTATATACTATGATCCATTTTCAAAATATTTAACAACTACACATCTCTTTTTATTTTTAATTAAACTCACAATTATTATTTATTTAAACTAAATAAATAATAAGTAATACATAAATAATAAGATATAATTTCAGCATATAATAAAGAGTTAATTAGTATAATGTCCATTTTACTCTAGGTTTCTTGCAATAGGCCCAACGTATGAAACAATTTCGTCTGAAGTCCACACCACAAAATTTGGACCAAACTACCCTTTCCATTTCTCATTCAAAACTGCAATTAATAACCCCAACTATTTTAGGGGTTTTCAAAATTCAAATCCCAAATACCTAAATGAGAATAAATCACATTATATATGCATCAACAAGGTCTCTCTCTCTCTCTCGCTCTCTCTCTCTCTCTCTCTCTCTCTCTCTCTCTCTCCCTGTTTAGAGAGAGAAAGCTCAGGCCATAGCTCAGACCATCCTCACACAGAACCTCTTCGGCGACCTCACGCTAGTCGACGCAAGCCAGATAAACTCCATGGCGAGATGCTCAGTCTCAAATACGCCGCCGCACTCCTCCCGGGGACCAAGATCATGGCCGACGTGGACTACTCGAGGACCAAGATCATCGTCGGATCCGCTCTCTGTATCGTCATCGCCGGCGCTAGGCAGAACTCCGGCGAGTCCAGGCTGAATTGATACAGAGGAACAAGGGTGTTCTTGATTATTGTGCCCCAACTTGCGAAGTACTCGCCCGATTCGATGTTGGTGATTGTTTCGAACCCGGTTGATGTTTTGACTTATGATGCTTGGAAGCTTTCTGGGTTTCAACAACAATGGCAATACCGGATTTGCTCTCTCTTAAGCTATACAATGGAACCCGATTGTATATTATGTTGTGGTTCAAAGGTTGTGGTCCAAAAGGTTGTATTGTAAAATTTAACACTCTTGTTCTTGCTTCAAAAGTTGTGATGTGTAACTGTATACTATGTTGTAGTTCAAATGATGTGGTTCAAAAGGTTGTAGTATAAAATTTAACACTCATGTGCAAATGAATTTGTGATAAGACAGTGTTCCTTTGTTGAATAACTCGAATATGAGTGTGAAATTTAACACTTATATTCATTCTAGTGTGAAATTTAACACAATTTTTTTTTTGTGATGGTGATGAATGACTGTTAGATCACCCAAGAATGGTGAAATACGAAATTAAAAAAGATATGTGTAATATTAAACAGATTCTAACGTATAAAGCCCTACAATTATGGCATTTAGTAACTTAATTCCTAAAATATATGCAAGATTTAGTAACTTCCCAAAATTATGGGATTGAGTTTGACCAATTACAGTATAAAATAAGTTTGGTAACTTCCCAAAATATATGCAAGATTATGGGATTGAGTTTGACCAATTACAGTATAAAATAAGTTTGGTAACTTCCCAAAATATATGCAAGATTATGGGATTGAGTTTGACCAATTGGAGTATAAAATTTCACACTAATGAACTAGTTACAATGTAAAAACAAACCAGTTGCAGTGTAAAATTTTACACTAATGAACCAATTGCAGTGTAAAATGAACGAGTTGCAGTGTAAAATTCAATACTCGCATAAATGTATGGTGCATAGTAACAGATTAATATGTTATGTGATCAATGATTATTGGTAGAACATACAAAAATGGGATACCCACATAAAAATGGCGTTAGAAATAATCAAAAGACCCATAATATACAAGGCTAAAGTTATGGGATTTTATTTCCATATATTTGATATGCAAATCAATAGGATCTTTAAAAATAGAGTTATTACCATATATATATATTTCTATATATGTATGCATGTGTATATGTATAGGGGTAAAAAAGTCACTAAAACTATCTATAATTGGGGATTGTGGACTAATCTCTAACAACATTCACAATTATAGGGTCTTTCATTGGGAAGTACCAATTGGTGGGTCTATTATAACAAACATTGGTAGAATGAGATTTCCCACTAAATTTTTCTATAATAAATATTAAAGTGTAATATTTCAGAATTTAAAAATCCCTTTAAAAATTCTTTTAAACTATTTATAACATTGAATTATATATTATAAGTATTTATTAATTAAACATTAACAATTAATAAAACTAATTAACTACTTGTACCATACAAATATCCTAATAATAACACCCTAGAAAATCTCGTATGAGATTTCTTCTTCTCCTCCAACGGGCTAATACACGCACACATATATATATATATATATATATTACGTATATATTATCATTTTTGGCTTAAATGTTCAAACGATCATAACTTTTTCATTGCTCGACGAAATTCAGTGAACCTTAAGTCATAATCGAGTGTCTCGACGAGCCCGATCCAGTGGTACCAGTCTCATGATCTAACTCTCAACGGTTTGCACGAAAAATGGGAAAAAACGAGAAATGACTTAAACTTTGACCGCTTCGTTCGTCGCGATACGAAATAGCCATTATGAGCGGTTCAATCTGGGACGTAATGGGGTCCTAACCTACCGTATTTCATTCACAGAACGCGTTTCCATTAACGTTGACGGAACGCCAATTTTTAAGCATATACATGTTATTCCGAGAATATATCTATGTACATACGTGTAGTGGTACTCCATTTTATGTCAAAAAGCATCTAAATAATCTACCGAGGGAGTTAGTAGGCTCACCTAGGCGCGGGGTAGTCCGGTGGCGGCGCGAGGGGGCTCCGAGATGGTTTCGGGGTGGTCTCGGGTGGTCCGGCCATGGCTTCTCCTTTTCAATCTTTTCTCTCTCTATTTCTCTCTCTCTCTCTCTCACTCTCTACTTCTTTCACTCTCAATCTTTGGTCTCTCCCTCTCTCCTACTGCATGTCTATATATATATACACTATACACCCACATGTACACACATAATATTATAATATGATATACACACAATACACATACATATAATATATAATAACAGTGTGTGTGGTGGTTAAATCTCTAACTCTCTCTAAAGTGTGGTCTCCCTCTCTCACTCTAACTCTCTCAGCAATTCTCTCTCTACCCACATACCCACACATACAAATATACATATACCACTACATACTTATACATAATACATACACACAACAAACATATACATATGTATATATATTAATCCGTGTGTGTGTGGAGTGTTTAGCGGTAGTGTGTGCATGTGGGGGGGGGGGGGGCAGGTGGTAGGGTGGGTTACTGAGGGGACAAGGTGAGGGAAGGTGAGGGATTGATTGAAAGGGAAGTGTTCCCGAGGGGGAGGTCGGCGGTTTGGGGTGGTGGGTTTTATCCGGCGGGTAGAGGGGGGGTTGTTTGGGTAGGGTAGTTGTCCAAAGGGTCTAGGGAGTTGGGTAGTACATTTAGACATTTTAGGTAAGATTCCCATTTACCAAAAATGTATAGTTGAGTCGTCGCTTGGGACCACGTGCCATACAGTCTGATATAAATGCAGATTTTTACGGGTTAACGTGAAAACTCAGTTCGGGTCTAGAGTTACAGTCCGGGGTCAAAATAAAATACGTCGATAATATAACTAAAATATAAATAATGATCCAGCGTCGATATAATATAATAATTATAATTTATATTTACGGTAAACAAAGCAATATCGGGTCTGATATAATATGACCTATAATTATAAAATATTAAGTGACGATGAAGAATATCAACATAATATTCATATACGATATAACCTATAGTTATAAAAATTAACGACACGAATATATTAAATTGATCGATAGTTATAAATTAAGGGACAATGAAAATATAATATAACTTATTATTATAATATAACGCTACAACGAATATATACTGTCTTACTTTTATAAAACTTAAAGATTACGATTAATTAAATATCTATAGTTATATGTTAACAATAGCAGTTATTAAAATACGATATTAATATATGGGGTCGGGCTTAGCAATTAAAATCACATTACTAAAGCGATACGGATTCTATGAGTACCATAAGTCTTGAACGTATATCAATACAGGCTACAGAAATCATTACTGAAATAACTCAGAAGTACGGACATAAATCCCGGGATCCATTATATATATATGTAGAAAATTTGCGGGTATTACATCATCCACCTCCTATTAAAGATTTCGTCCAGCGAAATCTGAAGCAGGTAGTTCTTAAGCGTACAAAGTTTGAATCTCGTGTGAGGGATTCTAAGATAACCTATTTGTCAACTTCATTAGGCTTGTCTTAAATCGTGGCGGGGTGTCGTCGTTTACTCTTATCTTCAAAGACGCTTCGTCCTTATTGTGGTGTCTCCACTAGATCTTTATTAGAGAGATCTCTCTTCATCTTTCAGTCTTCTTGACACGATATTGTGAATTCTCATTGGCCTCTCATTTCATGCGATGGTCTTGTTGACTGTTCTGTTGTCGTTGTTTGTTGAGTTTGCATCGTTCCTGTTAACGAGGTTCTAATTGACTCCTGTGTTATCGTTATCCGTAGCCCATAAGGGTTGTGAATGCATTTTTCAGCATATTGGTATGAAGAATACTGTGAATTTGCGTGTCCACTCGAGAAGTGTCGTGATCTTCTAGCATCGTTGGTGGTACGCGAGTTGGTAGGCGATTCGATCGTAAATAATCCAATGTGTCGCAATGGTATCTCCCTTTATGTGGGTCAAATAGCACGTTGCCTCGAGCAATCGATATTTTCAATGGTACTTTAGCTCCGACTTCAAACTGTAGGTCCGTCCTTCATTGGTCTGCGTAGTTTCTTTTGTCAATTCTGGGGTTGCTTGTATCCTCCTTTCATTTTCGATCTGTCTGGCGTGATGACGTTTGACATGGTCTCTCGTATATGGCCTTGAATGACGTCATGATTGTACTTGACTTTGTCGTAGTTGGCGAACATTGATCAGCGACGGGTGGGTCCCTCATGTTTTCATTCCTGATGCGCCACGAGCTTTCATAGTTGATGGTGTAAATTCTCCCACGTGTTTTTGATGTTGTTGGTGATGTGTTGATGACGTGAGCTTGTAAGACGTCTTCTATCGTTAGGTTAGCGCATCTGGTTGACCGTCGGTCTAAGGTAGAATGTGATGCTCTTTGTTTACTTATAGGTAATATCTATCGATTGGTCGTACCTCTACTATACTATATATATATATATCGTGACAGTAATTATTGCAATAATATTGACACACAAAAGTAGTTCATTAATAAGTCAAAATATTACCTAGTAGATTACATAAATTTCATCAACTTCTACTAACATACATAAAACATAACAGAAATGTTTTCATTAATGGCAGTTTTGCCATTTCACAATTTTTAAACACAATCCGACGGCCAAAATAGAGGCCCTCTCTTTAATAAAGAGAGGGCGTCCTCTTTAGAGCCTAACTATATATATAATGAGATAAGGGGTAAATTGATAATCTTGCACTCAAAATGTGGGCAGAAGAGAGGTGAGTGTTATTTTCCAAACTAGATGGGAGATCCATGTAATTGTTATAAACTTATAGTGTAATTTTCCCATTGAAAAAAATATGCATTTGGTCAATGGAAGGTTTTTGTGATGAGTAATATTTGGTCACGATTCACTCTCACAACCATCTTACAATTATTTATATTTCTCTTCAGGGTGACACACAGGTTCACTGAAATTAATCAGATCACACAGTGTCATAGAGATAGTTGTGAAAGTGGTTGTGATAGTTAACTGTGCCCATAGCATTGTTGTTTTGTGATTGACTGACAAGAGTGGCGGTGGTGACTCTATGGGGCCCTAAGCGAACTTCGAAGATGGACTATTTTATGTATTTTTGTGAAAAAAAAATAATTGACATTTTACAAAAAAAAATATTTACTTAAATTAATAAATAAAATTGACTTCAATAAATTACTCCCTCCGTCCCTTTTTTTGAGTCCTATATTCTATTTTAGGATATCTCAAAATTAGTGTCCACTTTCTTAAATTGGTACACAATTTTTACTTACTTTCCAAAACCACCATTCTTTGAAATAAACACCAAGATAAAACTAAAAAAATTATTGCAATGATTAGAGGTAATTGTGAAAAGTAGGTGTAGATTCTTTTTGTCCCCTTAAAAAATTGAGTTTCCAAAAATGGACTAAAAAAAAAAAGACGGAGTGAGTATATATTTCTTAAATAAAGAATCTAAGTATATATTTCTCAAAACAGAGGCCCTCTCTTTATTAAAGAGAGGCTCTTTATTAAAGAGAGGGCGCCCTCTTTAGAGATTTTTCGTATCTATATATATACTAGGTATTGCCCGTGCCCGAGAGCACTACTTGAAAAAAAAAATTAATAAAAAAATAAAAAGAGAATATTGTTAGAAATGTACCGTAGTGCCTTTATGGCCCGTACCTAAAAGCACTATGGAACATCAACATGGCTACGGGCCCAAATACTTTACAAACACACTCTATCTCTCTCCTGGGTGGCACTGTGGAGTCTGGATAATTTCAGTGGACCTCACAGTGTTACCCATGAGAGGGATAGAGTGTGTTTGTAAGTGTTTGTGCCCTAAATATTACTCATGGAACATTTCTATCTGTACGTATCTTCGGGCAATAAGTAACTTCATGTGCTTCACACTTGATAATATTATTAGCTTCCTAAACAATTTTTTCTAGAAAGATAGTAATATAAACGTTTAGCATTGACTACACAATGATGGGTTTAGCCGTAGTTTCATTTTCTTAAATATAATTTCAGCATTGTATATACCAAAGATTGAAAAAAAAAATGTTGTTTGTTTAAGTTTACATCACTTAAGTAGTAAATGTAAGGGTAGTTGCCATTATCTTTTTTCTTTTGATTTTTTAAACAAAAATGCAACTAAACAACGTCTTCAATAGGGGGAAAAAAGAAGAAGCAAAAATACCATATTCTACATAAAAGCATGTAGCTATCTAACATACACATATCTACATAAATTTTAGATATGTTAGATCTAACATATCTAAGATACCCTAAGGGGTAGAGAGATAAAGAGAAAATAACACTTAAGGACACTTTCAATTTATGAGACACTAAAATTTAGGAAAACTAAAATTAAATTAATCACAAAAATTTAGAAAAGAGTAAATTACGCATTTAAAATTTAATTATTAAACACAAAAAATTAGGAAGCATTAACTTTAGCATTTAAAATTTCAATAATGCTAGGTGTACACACTTTTTGAGACACAGTTTTAAATGCATAAACCATGTACGGTGTAAGTGGTGTACAAAAAAGTGTGAAAAATTCAAACAGCATAAAGTACACTCATTTAAAGCACAGTATGTCAAAAGGTGTGTCAAAAAGTGTGTACACCTAGCATTATTGTTAAAATTTATAGACACGACATTTTAGGAAGCACTAAATATAATAAATATAATACAAATTACAATCTCATTGATTGATGGGGAGGAAATAACAGTAAAGGAAACCATAATTTTTTAAGAGTAATACTTGGGGCACAACCAAAGTCACAACTTTTTTTGCACAACCTTCATTTTGTGTCTATCTCTCTCTTGATGGGTCCCACAGTGCAAGTGACCCCACAGTGTCCACTAGGAGAGAGATAGACACAAAATGAAGGTTGTGTAAAAAAGGTTGTGGCTTTGGTTGTGCCCCAAGTATTACCCATTTTTTAAACACCAAAATTTGGGGAAACAATATAAGAAACATTAAATTTAGCATTTCCCATTGACGGTGTTGACTGAATTAAACTGATTAGGGACAATTCACAACATAAAATACCTAGATTTGGGACAATTCATTAAAGGAAAGGAGATTTTGACATATTATGGAATGAAGAATCCTTTGGGAGGTAATAAAAACATTAAATACCTAGATTTGGGAGGTATTTTGGAAAGGATAATCACTACACAATATTGAAATTCAAATCAATTACAACTATCCCTCAATCAGTTTTTGGAAAGGATTCGGGAAAAGATAATCCAAAGGGACTATAGGAAACATTAAACTTTAGGGACTACATAACACACAATTAATGGAGGGAAACAATTATTTTATGGAAACAATTAAACACATTCCAAATTTTATGTTCTATCTAACCATAATTATAAAAACAATTAAAATGTTCAAAGGCAATTTAGGGAACAATGTTATCCAAAAATCAATGAAAAAAAAAGCTGCAAATTAAAACTTTTTTCTAAGTGAGAACAAAATTTTAAATCAAGGACATTCAACATAGATTTAAAGTAGACAAACAAATCAAAGAAAAAAAAGATTTTTTTAAAAATATCACAGAAATCAACATAACTTTTTTTCAAGGACATTCAACATTTCTTTTTTCAAGGACAGATTGCTTATGAATGCATACAACAAACACCAAAAATAGATTGCTTATGAATGCAGAGTTGAACATAACTTTTATTTAATTATCCTTTTCGCATATGGAACATAACTTTTCAATTTTCCTTTTCGCATGTGAATGAAGTTCAACATAATTTTTTTTTCAAATACAGAGTTGAAAACCATACATCATGACTACCCACAATTGAAAATCGCATATGCTATGAATGAACATTGTAAAGGTATAAACGAAAAGAAAAGGCATAAACCTTGATGCATAAAGGCAAAATTGTTCTGAACAACATCCATCCATCATGACCACCAAAAGAAAGGGCGTAAAAAGTAATTGGGGGTTAACCATACATCATGACCCACAATTGTTTGCGTGTCTATGTTGATTCATATGCCAACCAAAATCATAGTAAATTGGTAACCAAAATCATAGAACTGCCAGCCAAATTGGCAACCAAATTGATTTTTTTTTCCCTAAAGAAATAACCATACAAAGAAAAAAAACTGAACATGTACTCATCATGATCGGATCCACTCACCGGATCTGATTGAGGGATAGTTGTGATGCCCACTCAAAGGATTTCAGTCGTACACCCCCACGTCATCCACCGTTTTGATCCTCCCGACATCCTCCTCCGAACACCCCACGGTAGCGCACAGAGAGAGTGAGAGAGAGAGAGAGAAGTGGTGGGGATTGTGGGTGTGCGAGGGAGAGGCGGTGGGCAACACCCCACGGTGGCACACAGAAAGAAAAGGGAGAGGCGGTGGCAGATCTATTTGGTAATCTTGACAAAGAGAGAAAAGGGACCAAAACCCCAAATCAAGAGATTAAAGAAGGTCAATAGATTAGATAATCGGATGGTGATGGTGGTGGTGCTGGAGAGGTGGTGGAAATGGAGAAGCCGTGAGAGAGAGAGACGGTAGGGGTGGGGGTGGGGGTGGGGGTGGGGTGGGGTGGGGTGGGGGTGGGGAAGAGATGAGAGAGAGAGAGAGAGGAGATGGGAAGACTGGAAGAGATAGTTTGACCCCCCCCCCAAAAAAAAAAAAAATGACAAAATGAGAGTGTTGAGGAGTGAGAGGCTATGGGGGATGTTAATCTAATCCTAGTCACATCCTAGATCCTAGTCATATTTTTTTATTGTCCCAGTAGGATAAAGTTCTAATTTATAATATATATATATATATATATAAATGTGTGTGTGTGTGTATGTATTTGTGTGAGCACGCGTGCGCATATCATTACTCTTTTATTTATAAATATCAATAATAATTTAAAATTTTAAAAAAAATCATCAATAAAATTATCTACTATCACTTTAAAATGAAAAGACTTATAACAATAATGGGAAAAAAAAAAGACATCAACAAAGTTTTTTAAAAAATGAATAATTATGTTGCATTTTTCTCTGCTATATTTGAAAAATATATATAAAAAATGCTCAGTGGATTCTCACACACACACACACACACACACACACACACATATATATATATGTATACTAGGGCAATACACGTGCAAGACGTGTACTAATTAAGTTTCATTGGAACACCTCATTCACAATGTTGGGAGCAATTAAGTTCACAATTTTAAAAAATATAAAGCAGACAAAAATATAATATAACTATTCTTTTTTTAAAAAAAATTGTTGTTTTTTTTTCATATTGTTATTATTCTTTTCATTTTAAAGTGGTAGTAGCTAATGTGGTATATACTGAATTTTTGTCGATGGTTTTTAATTTTTTTTTTTTCATAATTGTTAATATTTTTTCTTATTTTTGAAAGATAGTGAATAATTTTTTTGATGATTTATCCAAAAACATAACAGTCATTTTCAAAATAGAAGAGAAGTAAGTGTAATTTTTAAAAATACAGACGACGCCCTTATAATTGTTAGATGTCTCAGTGGGTCAGTTTAATGAGTAATATTTGGGACACAATCTTTATACAACTTTCATACAATCTCCCCAAAAGATGTGTCTATCTCTCTCATGTGATGTCACTGGACCCCACAATGACATAGGAAAGAGATAGATACATATTTTGAGGATGTTGTATGAAAATTGTATAAATGTTATGTCCCAAGTATTACCTCAGTATAATTTGCCCTTTTTCAATTGAATCACATAAGGAGAAACAAACAGTGTCAAACACCCATTACTCTCAAGTAAGATCTGCGGTTTATGATTAAACAAGGTGTTCGTACCAGGAAACTCTGCCGTCACATCAGATGATGACGTGGCCTTTTATTGGGATTCTTCCAACGTATGACACGTATCCCTACTGAAAGCTTTCTCATGGAAAGTCTATGTTGTAATTTTTTTTTTAATACGAGGATAAATCTCCATGTCTGTCCTTCGTGACTTCCGGATCGATATCTATTGTCATTTTTTATCGGAGTAGAACAAGGGGCAAACCTCGGACACGTGCATCGACTCCACAACACACGCACTAGGTAAATTAGGGAGCTAAGCTAGCGGTAGGATCTGAACCCACACCAAGCTGGACATTTTTAAAGTTTATCTTGAAATTCATCCCTACAACTAGCTTACACGACTCCTGGGGGATTTCAAACCCCTAACCTCCCTTTGGGAAGCCAAAGGCCCTGGCCAAATCCTTAATATTTACCCGTGTTGTAATGTTGTATTGCCTTGATTGGAATTATATAACAATAATGCTAGGCATGTACATTTTTGTACTTATTTTTGTACATATTATGTAATGTATGTACTTTGTGCTGTTGGAATTTTTAATATTTTTTTGTGCACCACTTACACACTACATGTTACATACATTTAAAGTTGTGAGTGTAAATGTGTATATGCCTAGTAGTGCTCATTAAATAATGAGTATTGAGTAATGCTAGCTTCCCAAATACTAATCCAAATTCACATTCCAAATTAGGGGTGAAAATGGTTCGTTTTCAGTCGGGGTTCTATTTAATGTAAATTTTTTGCTCGGTTCAATTTTTATACTACATGAAAATTTTGAAAATCGATCGAATCGAACTGAATCTAGTGGTTCAGTCGGTCTGGTTGGTTTGGTCACACTTATATCCTAAAATGATGTGGCAGTGGACTCACTGGAATTTGATTGGAAGATATCATAGTATTGAAGTGGTTTGATTAGATGATGTTGAAGTGATCAAATTATTATTAAAGGTAGTGTGAGGTTCTTTTGTGATGTATGTGAGAGGTGTAGAGAGATATAACACGCAAGCCTGGATTAGTACACGTGGAACAAATATGCGAGATATTGGCAAGAGTATATATAATATAATAATAATAATAATAATAATAACAAGAATAAAAGGATCCGGAGAGGCTTCGGGTTCGGGTGAGAACCGAAGTAATCCCAAGTGAGAGAGAGAGAAAGCAGTACGTATCCCGAAGTGGTGGGTAAGTGTTGGAGTGTTGGAATGGAGCGAAGGATAGAGTGAGACAAAGGGTATAATAGAGTCGGGGGGTCTTGGCGAGACAAATGGTGTTATGAGGCGATGGCTTGGTTGAGGCGAAGGGGGTTAGTGAAAACGAGGGGTTGAGAGACCGAGAGACGAAGGATATCTAGAGTCAAGGGTGTTTAATGGAGCGAAGGATGTCGGGACGAAGGTACCGGCGGAGGCGAGAGGTCAAAGTAAGCTAGAGACAATGGGAGCGTTTTGTTAAAGGCCGGGAATAAGAATGACTGTTAATCCTTTACTCTAGTGCCGGATTAAGTCAAGTTGGGTTGTCGGATGTAGTAAATGAGGGTGATTATTTATAGTTGAAGCCGGTGGTGTATTTGCAAAACTTTGACATGATAGAGCGAGGCCGAGTTGGCATCCTCTTACTGGGTTGTTTGCTTAAGGTAGGTGAGTGGCTTAAATGCTGTTGTTTAGGGTGGTTGAGGGCATTAAATGGGATGTAGACGAAGCATGTGGAGGCATATGAGAGGAAATGTTTGTCGTTTGGCTGTGAACCGATATCATTGGTTGGTCAAAAGGAGGGAGGGGATGCTACTGGTGCAGAGGTTTAAGCGAGTGGGGGTACCGAGGCTTTTGCTATTGGCTCCGAGAGGTTAAGCGAGGGCAAGTGTTGAGGCGTACAGGCGGCTTCAGCGAGGGAGGGAACCGAGGTATTTTCTATTGGTGCAGTTGGTTAAGCAATCTTGACACGACTGAGCATGGGCGGTCAAAGGTTCCGACGAGTTTTGCGGTAATGAGCTTCGCTTATTGGTTATGGGCTGATTGGGGTAAGGCACGTGTAAAAGTCACGTGTCTCTCTCTCTCTTTGGGACCAACCCTAACCTTACCCATAAGGCGCAGGTTAGGGAGATGCCTTCGGTTCTAGCCACCTTACCATGAGGTTCCGAGATCCCAGTAGACTTGCCCACCCTTAGGTACTGCTTCCAAACCAAGGGTAGGTGTCCGAGTGTAAGTGTGTGCATATTTCAAATGTTCTTCCTTTGTGGGTTTAGGCCTTTTGGAGAGTGAAGTTTCGGAGTGGAGTTAAAGTGGGCCACTTTGCGCCTTTGGAGAATAAGGCTTTCGGAATGGAGTTAACCGTGGTGAAGGCTTTGGAGTAGGCTCATCCGGAATGGGCCCTCGGAGTGGCCTTTATTAAAGTGTGTCTTGGGGCGAGCTTCTTAGTTACCTACATTTGTAGTGTGTTTTGCGGGTGGGCCCGTTTGAACTGGGCTAGCGGTTTTGGAGTCGTGGAGTCCATAATAATGATGTTACACGTGGAGTCATTGGTGACGTGTATAATCGAAGTATATGAGTTGTCAACTATTACCTACAAAGGTGATCTCACTGCCACATCATTTGTGATGTAAATTTGGGATGAGTATATCATTACTCCAAAATTTACATCTCAAATAGGGTGTAAGTGATTGGTTTCGGTTAGTTGATGTGGCAACAGATCCACTGAATTTTGATTAAATGGTATTAAAGTGATCCCATCATTATTAAAAGCCATACAACTATTAGTCATTTAAAATATGAATTTGAAATTAAAATTTGGAAACCATAATGTTACTATTAAATACTAATTGAATTAACACCTATCATCATAAAGAAAAGGAACTGAGGAAGCCTCCATAGTACAAAGCTTTCCCAAACATACACTCTCCCCCTCTCTCTCTCTCTCTCTCTCTCTCTCTCTCTCTAGTCTCCAAGCCCGGCAAGAAAAATGTAGGAAAAGGTGTATTGCTAGCAATACTATTCCGTTATTGGGTGTCTTAATTGGTAAGCAGCTTCAACTGTTATCTTTGTAATTTGTTGGTATTTTTATTTTTTTTTTATTTTTTTGAGAGAGATTCTGAAAGATTAGATAGTGGCAGACCAGAAGAAACTAAAATTTCTTATTACTCACTGTCAATTTACATCCTATATATACAGCTATGAGGAAAAACTAATAAAAGAAATAAAGAAAAGAAAGGAAAGAATACAAGATAAGATCAAATCAATTTATTCCTAAAACATTGCTATCCATAAATAACGAGAATATCAATCCGAATATTCCAACACTCCCCCTCAAGCTGGAGCGAAGGTATTCACGAGTCCAAGCTTGGCAATAGACAACTTCAGAAGAGAGGGCCCAACAGACTTAGTAAATACATCAGCAGTTTGATCTGAAGAGGGAATAAAGCACGGAGAGATAATACCCGAACGCACCTTCTCTCGGATAAAATGAATATCAACCTCAACATGCTTGGTACGCTCGTGCAGAACGGAGTCAGATGCAAGCATTATAGCAGATTTATTGTCACAAAACAATGTAGAGGGCTTAGATACTGGAAACCCCAATTCTTGTAAGATAGATCGAAGCCACAAAAGCTCACAAGTACCTTGTGCCATAGCACGATATTCAGCCTCAGCAGATGATCTTGAAACAACTACTTGTTTCTTACTTTTCCAAGAGATAAGATGTTTGCCATAAAACGTGCAAAAACCTGAAGTTGAACGCCTATCACTCTTGGAACCAGCATAATCAGCATCGGTATAACATGTGACCTCAGATTGTGCTCCTGCAGCAAAGAAGAGACCCAGTCCTGGGCAAGTTTTCAGGTAACGAAGAATGTGATGAACAGCTTCCATATGAGCGGTACGCGGAGCATGCATAAACTGGCTTACTACGCTTACAGCAAAAGCGAGGTCAGGTCTAGTATTGGTCAGATAAATTAGACGACCAACAAGGCGCTGATATGAAGCTGGATCAGACAATACTTCTCCTGACTCAGATGATATTTTGATATTTGGATCCATAGGTGTGGAAGAAGGACGACACCCCATCATGCCTGTATCACTAAGGAGGTCCAAGATATATTTCCTCTGGTTCATTGAGATCCCATGACGAGATCGGGCAATCTCAATACCAAGGAAATACCGGAGAGGACCCAAGTCTTTGACATCAAAAGCCGTTCCAAGTTTCTCCTTTACTCTTATAATCCCTGCAGTATCATTACCTGTAATAATGATGTCATCAACATAAACTGACAGAATAGTACATCGACCATCCGGACATCGTCGAATGAAGCAGGTGTGATCAGACTGACACCTAGTGAACCCCATAGATAAAATAACATCACTAAAGCGACTGAACCATGCTCGAGGGGATTGTTTCAATCCATAGAGAGATTTACGAAGCAGACAAACTTTCCCAGAATACTCCCCCTCAGCCCGAAAACCCGGAGGTGGATCCATATAAATAGTTTCCTGTAGATCCCCATGCAGAAACGCATTCTTAACGTCAAGTTGATGAAGAGGCCAAGACTGAGAAGCAGCCAAAGAGACAAGAAGACGAACAGTAGTCAGCTTGGCCACCGGAGCAAAGGTGGCACTGAAGTCTTTGCCTGGAATCTGAGTAAAACCTTTAGCAACCAGACGGGCCTTATAACGATCAATAGAACCATCGGGGAGGTACTTAACAGTAAAGACCCATTTGCAACCCACTGTCTTCTCTCCAGAGGGAAGAGAAACAAGATCCCAAGTATGATTCTGCTGAAGTGCATCCATTTCTGCTTGCATGGCGTGGACCCAATGTGGATTTTGGAGAGCCTCAGATATAGACCGGGGAATAGAAACTGAATCAACCTGACCAAGGAAAGCTTGATAGGGGTGTGAAAGGGCTGAATAAGAGATATATTTGGAAATAGGATGTTGAGTAGAGCAAGCATGACCATACCTATTTACCGGGCGAGAAATCCGGGTAGAGCGACGTACCGGTACAGGAGAAGCAGGACCTGGATCCGGAGAAGGATCTGGTGACGGGGCATAAGCATGAGTCTGCGAACGCCGAGAATAACGAAATTCTGGCGTAGATGTAATGACAGGAGGTAGAGTCCCCTCAGAAACCACAGAAGGAGTGGAATCAAAGACAACAACCGGACGAGGTAACTCGTCGGGTACAATGAGAGGCTCCTGAGGGACAGAAGCAGATGAGATATTTGAACCTGCAAAATAAGGGACATCTTCCAGAAAAGTAACATCCATAGAATTATAGAAACGACAACCAATTGGATCATAGCATCTATATCCTTTAGAGTGGGAAGAGTAACCAAGAAAAACGCAACGTATAGCTTTATCATCAAGCTTAGTACGAAGAGGGCTGCGGTCCTGAACAAAACAAGTGCAACCAAAGACACGTGGTAAAACATGAAAAAGTGTACAATCAGGCTGAAGAATATGTAGAGGAGCTTTCCCATCTAAGACACGACTTGGGGTACGGTTAATAAGATACGTGGCTGTGAGAACAGCTAAATGCCACAAGTATTTAGGTACCGCCATACCGCGAAGAAGACACCGGACAACAGACATAATGTGACGGTTCTTGCGTTCCGCCACACCATTCTGTTCCGGGGTATAAGTACAAGTAAGTTGTTGGAGGACACCCTTTTTATTAAGTTCAGAACAGAAGGTATTAGAAACATATTCACGGCCATTATCAGAACGGAGAGCGCGAACAACAGTTTGATACTGAGTTTTAACCATTTGTAAAAATTGAGTAAATAATGGAAAAACTTCAGATTTCTTTTTAAGGAGATAAACCCATGTGCACCGTGAATAGTCATCTATAAACGTAACATAATACCGATACCCATATAAAGCAGTAACAGGGGAAGGTCCCCACACATCTGAATGTATAACATCAAAAGCACAAGGTGCACGAGACATGCGAGGAATATAAGATGAACGAGTATGCTTAGAAAGTTCACACACCACACATTGAAATTTATGAGTCTTACAGGCTTTTATTAATTCGGGAAAAAGTAAACATAGATATTGAAAATTAGCATGTCCTAGCCTGGCATGCCACAATTCTATAGTTTTATTGGAGAAAGAACTAGAACTAGAACTAGAACTAGAACTAGGTAAAACTGACGCCTGTAAACTAGAAGACACAACTGGTGGTGGAGGTTCCCCAAAGAAGTAGAGTCCATCATGCTCATGGCCCGTACCAAAAATCTTCTTCGAAGTCAGGTCCTGCAATAGACAACGATCAGGTAAGAAAATGACAGCACAATTATAACACTTTGCGAGGCGACTAACTGATAAAAGATTAAATGATAACTGAGGGACATGAAGAACAGAAGACAGAGTAAGTTGTGAGGACAAACAAACATCACCCTTACTCTGGACACGAGTGGTGGATCCATCAGCTATACTCACAGTTTGGTTAACTGGTGTAAGAGGGGACGAAAAAAGGGATAACTCACCAGTCATATGATCATTGGCTCCTGAGTCCAAAACCCACCTTGGAGTGCCTGTCTTAACATGTAAAGCAGTGGAAGTACCTGTAGCAATGGCAGCTGTGGAAGAAGGGCCGGACTGATGCTGCTGAAGAAGGGAGCCAAGTTGACTCTGAATTTGTCCAAGCTGAGATTGAAGCATACTCTGATTTTGATGCAGTTGGCCAAGATCTGGAGTACTGGAATCAGGGCCAGTCTCAGCAATAGCAGCGAAGCGGGTTGAGCCCGGGTTTCGACCTCGGTTGGCATACTGTTTCTTCAACTCGGGATGGAGCTGGAAACAGCGATCTTTGGTATGACCAACAACATTGCAATGCTTACAAACTGGAGGTTTTCGTCCGCTGGGGCGAGGACCGGTGTGAGCGGCAAAGGCCATCTGATCAGGAACTGGAGAAGAATCTGGAACTGGAGAAATAGAAGGCTGAATTAACTGACGGCGACGCTCATCACCATCAACAATAGCAAAGGCCTCGTACAGAGAGGGCATAGGGGATGTGTTCAAAATCTGAGTGCGAAGAGATTCAAACTCAGATTTTAAACCCATCAAGACCTGGTAAGTGTGTAGGCGGTCAAGACGCTGAACAATAACAGTAGCGGCTTCAGCAGGAATATCACCAAGGGGCTCGTACTGAGCCAACTCCTCCCAACGGGACTGAAGATATCCAAAATAATTAGAAACACTTAGCCTGAGAGAATCCTGGGATGACTGAGACACTTCGCGATGAAGTTGATAAATCCGGGATTCATTACGCTTATGCGCATACATTTGAGTCAAAGCATTCCACAAGCCATGAACAGACGTGTGATACATAAACATGTGGTAAATACGAGGCTCCATTGAATTGAACAACCAACCCAGGATAGTACAGTTGTCCATATTCCACTGATCAAAGGTGGAGTCGGTAGGAGCAGGCTTAGGTGCCGTACCAAGAAGCCAACTAGACTTGCCTCTGGCACCAAGAAAAAGACGAATGGAATGAGACCACGCGGCAAAATTTTGCCCATCCATGAGAACAGTGGTAACCCTTTGCGCAGGCGAATGTGGAGTTAGGGACATAGAGAAATCCGAGCGTGGATGTGAACCGGGAGGTGACTGATTAGTACCCTTATCCTTTCCAGTTTCAGTCATTGTTGCCAAATCAAGAAGCCCCAAGAATGAATTAACAAGGCGCAGAAGAGAAACCACGGATTGAAAAGGCTGCTGGAAAAAGAACAATCAGCAGCAATCAGAGGCTACCGTAATACCCTAGGTAGCCCAAGAGACGAAAAAGAGAGCACAAAGGGGCTCTAAACCATCAGAAGACCCAAGAACAGGGCAAGACGCAGCGTAGAGCTGCGCAAGGGTTAGCCTAGGCTAACCAAAAAAGCTGCGGGGCCCTGTGTGTGTGTGCGCCGAGAGTGGGAAGGGGCTGGTGGCCTGCGGCTGGGTGTGGAGGTGGCTGGGAGTTGCGGCGCAGGTGGTTGGTGGCTAGTAGTTGCGGCGCAAGGTTGTGGGTTGGCAGGTGGTGGTGGTTTGTGTTAGGGTTTAATTTCTTTCTTGCTCTGATACCAAGAAGAAACTGAAATTTCTTATTACTCACTGTCAATTTACATCCTATATATACAGCTATGAGGAAAAACTAATAAAAGAAATAAAGAAAAGAAAGGAAAGAATACAAGATAAGATCAAATCAATTTATTCCTAAAACATTGCTATCCATAAATAACGAGAATATCAATCCGAATATTCCAACAAGACCCATATGGTGGTGTTTGTATAATTACCCAATTTGTTACAAGATTATTTGATTGTTGGGTGTGTTTTTTGGAGGAAGAACAAGAAAGGGATGAGGAGAGGAGACCCATTTTTCAAGAGGCTGAGATGAGTTGCCTCAGATCCATGGAAGTTAATTGGAACCCAAGTTTTATGTGGGAAAAGGGTAGGGGGTCCACCTTTTTAGGGTTTCCTCGTGAATTTTGTGGGTAGTTTCACTTTTCCTAGGTTCTTTCCCCATAACCATATTTCACTTTCTCATACTGGGTTATGGTTAAGAATTTGATTTTCGCTTTTCCTTTTCTGCTTTTCCGTGGTAGGTTCTGTTCTTGAAGGGAAATAAAAACAATTTAATCTCTAATATGTTACTAAAATTTCTGTTTATTGAAGGTTAGATGCATTGCTGCCTACCTGATTTGGTTGCCTAATTACATTTAACCTATCTTTAGGTTATACTACATATCTTTGATTTGCTCTTGGTGGTGTCCTTTATTAGTATACTCCTTATTTTGAAGATTATAGGGTCTAATATTGTATGTCCCGTTTCATTCTGAACATCTCTAGCCCCATATCCCCCTCTAATTTGCTCTTGGTGGTTCACTTGGAATTTTTTGATTAAAAAATAGTCGTTAATTTGGTGGGTCATTGAGGTTAATTTGATTGTGTTTCAAGTTCATTGCTGAAAGGAGGATGTGGAAGGGGGGTTGAGAAGTAGTAGATTATGTTAATTTGATATCATCATGCAGAGAAGGGTATTGATCGGTGATGGGTGAGATGTCTCCGGCAGTTGCAGTGACACTTAGTCTAAGTAACCCAATTTGTGATAACTCTAGAATTGTGAGTAATGTGGAAATTGCACGGCTCAAGCTAGTGATAGACTTAAAGAGTGAACTCAGTAGGGGAACTATGGCAGCCCAAGATGGAAAAATTGGAGGAAAATCTGATTTGTCGGAGAAAATCCCCCAAAGTGAAAGCAATTGGAACGATAGCGATGTTGTGATGCAAGAAAGTGAGGAAGATGAGGTTTTGTCTGTTGGAGAGGAGCCAATTGGGATTGGTAATGATGAGTTGTTGCCAGTTGCTGTTGAAATAGAGGAAACTGCAAAGGCTCAAATTGTTGCTAAGGTAATTAGTGTTCGCGAACCGGGCCCAAATCAAGAGCCTACAATTGATCTTCAAAGTTTGGAAGCTAGCTTACATGAAAGTTGCTCTAATGGGTTTGTTGATTTAAAGGCGGCTGTGCCGGTTCCACAGCTTTCTAGAGAGAGAAATATTGGGGGCAGAAGTGTATTTGAACTGGATTGTTTGCCTCTTTGGGGTTCTGTGTCCATCTGCGGAAAAAGACCCGAGATGGAAGATGCTGTTGTGGCTGTACCTCGAGGTTTAAAAATTCCAATTGAAATGCTTAATGGGGATGGTGTGGTTGACAGAATGAGCCAAAGTTTGAGCCACCTTACTGCTAATTTTTTTGGAGTATATGATGGTCATGGAGGTTGCCAGGTACTCTTTTTTGACTTCATGTTTAGTGTTTGATTATGTGTTTTTTATTTATTTATTTATTTTTTAAAGTTAGCCATTTTCATGTTAATAGAGAATTGTGACACAAATCTCTGAATTGTGACATAGTTATCCCCTTTTTGCATTACACACATGGCTCAATGTTCATTTTCGAAATTGAAATTGTTCTTATCATTCATGAGTGGTTACTTACAGTTTATGTAAGCTAGATACGGGTTATTGTGTATGATTATAAACTATTTCTGAAATTCTGTGGTTCTCTACATTTCCGATATGATAATATGGCTTATTTTCTTAACGGCTCGTTCTGTCAAAGTTGTTTTAGTGTAAAATTTTTGCATCACACTAGTTACTACTTACTAGTGAGTTTGCTAATTCAGAGCAGGTCACTCATATATCCCAATTTAATCATTTATCAATCCTGTTGTCGTCCCACATCGCTTAGATGTGTTGTTGCCTGTGCAGTTTATAAGGCCTTTGTTTCCCTCTCCTTTAACACTTGGGTTTTAAGGAGTTGAATGGGCTGGGCCTTACAAATGGTATCAGAGCCTTGTTTGTCCCCTTTCTCCGTAATCCATGTGTGTGCCTTTGCCACGCGTGCAGGGGCGTGTTGTCATCCCACATCGCTTAGATGTGTTGTTGCCTGTGCGGTTTATAAGGCCTTAGTTCCCCTCTCCTTTACACCTGGGTTTTAAGAAGTTGAATGGGCTGGGCCTTACAAGTAGTATTAGAGCCTTGTTTGTCCCCTATCTCCGTAATCCACGTGTGTGCCTTTGTCACACGTGCGGGCGCGTGTTGTCGTCGCATATCGCTTAAATGTGTTGTTGCATGTGCTGTTTATAAGGCTTTAGTTTCTCTCCCCTTAACACTTGGGTTTTAAGGAGTTGAATGAGCTGGACCTTACAAGTTTTGGTCATCTTGTAAATGAGCTTTTGAGGTTCATTAGCTATTCAAAAAAAGAAAAAAAAAATGATGTGAAACATCTATTGCCATTTCACTCACAAAAGCGCACATGTGAATTTATTGCAAGATCTTAACAGTGGTTTTTCATGCAGGTTGCAAATTATTGTCGTGATCGCATTCATTTGGCTTTGGAGGAGGAGTTAAAAGATCAAAAAGATTTTCTTGAAGGAGGTGTGAGAGAAACTCGGCAAGTGGAGTGGGAAAAAGCTTTCACTCGCTGCTTTATAAGAGTTGATGATGAAGTTGGAGGAAAAGTTAGCAAGGGCATCACTTCTGAATCTATAGCCCCCGAAACTGTGGGGTCCACTGCTGTGGTCGCGTTAATATGTTCATCCCATATTATTGTTGCAAACTGTGGCGATTCAAGAGCAGTGCTATTACGTGGCAAACAACCCATGGCTTTATCAACCGATCATAAAGTAAGGCGTGTTTTATAGGATTTATCCATTTAGGATTACGTATATAGAAATAAAACATTATTGGAGAACAATGTTGATTTATTTTCTTTATCAGCCGGACCGAGAAGATGAATATGCAAGGATTGAAGCATCTGGAGGAAAGATCATACAGTGGGACGGACACCGTGTTTTTGGTGTTCTTGCAATGTCAAGGTCCATTGGTAGGTGTACATTTACTCGAAACTTGTAGTACGTGCATACTTTTTGTGCGCGTGCATGTGTCAAAGTTCACCAAAGGTTAAACTATGAATGTTGACATTAGTGGCAGTCGTGAAATTTTGAAATTTTTTTTTTTTGGTAAGAAATTTCATTGTGCAACTATGAGAACATAGATCAACCTACTAAATGGTTCTCTGCTGGTGATACTATACCTCACTTTGAAGTCAAATGACCAGAAGACACTATAAAGATGATACTTCAGTGTAGTAGATACAATCATTTATGGAAATCAAAATCCAAATTTTTTCATACATGTTAATGCTTTCATATTTTTGTTTCTTTTGTAAACTTTGTTTTTGTAATAGTAATTTCCAACAATAGAGGAATGAAAGGGGTAAGACAACTTGATATATCAATCTAGTTTTCTTTCACTAGGATTTTTTTTCTTCTTAATTTCCTCACCACTTCCTTGGTAACCAAATGAAGACTTGAGTATTTTCTTGGTGTTCTCTTTTCCTTTCCTCAGCTAAATCCATGAGCCAAATGGAGCCCAAGTCTTTATCACTGCACTATTCCATTTCAACGATTTGCCTGTGAGGAAAACAATTGTAGACACGTCCATGATCTGCTCGGTGTTAATTGTCATGAATGCATTTATATGTGTATAATCCTTCGCAATCTGCATTAATATTGTCCCCATCACATTTCGTCGACTTTCCGTTTCCTTCTATTTTCTAATCTCGGGTTTTCACAGGTGATAGATATTTGAAACCGTGGATCATACCCGACCCAGAAGTCACATTTATTCCCCGAGCCAGAGAAGACGAGTGCCTTGTTTTAGCCAGCGATGGGTTGTGGGATGTCATTACGAACGAAGAAGCGTGTGAAGTGGCAAGAAAACGGATTCTTACCTGGCACAAAAAGAATGGTGATTTTACCCTGGGGGAGAGAGGGCGAGGAGTTGATCCTGCAGCACAAGCAGCAGCAGAGTACCTGTCTATGCTTTCTCTCCAAAGGGGTAGTAAAGACAATATATCTGTGATTGTGGTGGATTTGAAAGCTCAAAGGAAGTTCAAGACTAAATCTTGATAATAAGTTCCCCCCCATTCTGTATATCAATATATGATATTGTATCTCATTACCACATATCTTGGTCCATCCATTTTTCATATGGGCTTAATGTGTGGTACAGGCACAGTGTCATATTGTCTGAACTTGTTATTTAGCTCCACCACAAGTTTTACATAAGCTTTTGTAGAAATATATAATGGGGTTTCTTTTTATGTGAAATTTTGAACCCACCAACCTTAACCTAGGAACTCCTGCAGATACCCCCTAGTCTTCTGACTATGCTCTCAATAAAGAACTTCTCTGTAATTGATTTCTTGGTGCAAACTGCAAAGTCTTAGTAATACTGGTCAGTGGTTCTCATGGTAAATATACTAAAACCCTGTTTGGGTTAGCTGAAATATTAAGTGATTGTTTTTTAAGTGATGAAATATTAAGTTGTTTGGCGTTTGGGTTAGGTGAAATAATAAGTGATTGTTCTAAATAAGAGTGCTTGACAAACAAGCTGGGAAAAAAAGTGATTGTATAAAATGACCAAAAATGACAACACGTAAATTTGTAAAGTTCTTATTCAAAGGCATGTTTGTCTTTTAGCAACTTTAAAGTGAATGTTTAAAAACAGGTTTAATTTGTCAGTTGATTTGTTTTAAGTGCTGGAATTTTTGAGCCAACTTAAACACTTACATTTTTGCAAAATAAGCACTTTTTTTCTCTCGAAATCCACAATTCATCAATTAATTTTTAATTTTCAGCTAATCCAAATGGGCTCTAAGACGTGAAAACTTTTTCAAGTGTAAGTACATGGTGAATAAGGGTTTTTTTTTTGTTGACTAATGCTAATGCCAAAGTAGAAATTGTTAACGCCAAATCAAAAAATGTCGTTAAAAGTTTTAGCAAATATTATTTTTTTTGTTGCTAAAACTTTTAGCTAACACTTTCTACTTTAACATTTAGCATTAGCATTTCCCTTTTTGTTTTATGTTATATGATTTTCATAAACTGCAGATGGTTGACCCATTCCTTGTGTCACCTGCTCCTGCTTTCCATTATGTTTTAGGAACAACCTGCTGCTTTTCTTTTCCTCAATGAAGAATTCCTGGACAACTAATGGGCTGTATGGAAAGTAAAAAAAACAATTCACAAGTGACCCATTTCTGTAGATTCCACATCTTATACACTCAAGTGTTTGGTGGATGGCTATTCTTGCACCGAGTCTCTGCCCAGTCCAAGTACCACAAGATCCGGTTCTATGGTTCATAGAAGAACAAGTTCCTTCTCAGCAAAAAAAAAAAAAAAAGAAGAACAAGTTCCAAATAGTCTGTGTTCGTGTAACTGTTTTTCATGTACATAGGAGTCTATGTCTAGATTAAAAACTGATTCTCTATCTATAAACATAACAATATTTTTTCTTTTATAGAAACCAATAAAATTTAAAAATGGGAGACTTGGTGTAAGGCCCCTAAGGTTGGGCTAAATTGGACTAAAGGACAAGTCATAATCAAACACTCATACAAGGACACACTCTAAAAAAATCTTTTAATATTTAAACTATCTCTCTTAGTCGTATAAAATTTTAAATTTCATTCTAAATGGCAAAATTACCTATGGAATCCTAAGAGACCACCACCACCATCTCTCTTCTCTCTCTAACTTTCTCTCTCCTCCATAGCCACCACCACCAACATCTCTCTCTCCTCCCTCTCCATAGCCACCACCACCAACATCTCTCTCTCCACCATCTCCATAGCCACCACCATCACAACCACCACCACCATAGCCACCATCTTCTCTCCTCCTCCCTCCACCATCTTCTCTCTCCTCCCCCACCATAGCCACCACCACCACCTTCTCTCCTCCTCCCTCCATAGCCACCACCATCACAACCACCATCACCGAAGCCACCACCGGAGCTGTCGCCGGAACTGGAGCCATCACCGTCGCCACTACCACCAACTCTCTTCTCTCTCCTCACCCTCCATAGCCACCACCACCACCATTTCTCTTCTCTCTCTAACTTTCTCTCCTCCTCCCTCCATAGCCACCACCATCGGAGCCACTACCGGAGCAGTCCTCGTCGTCGCCGGAGTCGCTGCCGGAGCCGTCGCCGAAGCCGTCGCCACTACCCCAACTCTCTTCTCTCTCTAACTTTCTCTCTCCTCCCTCTCCATAGCCACCACCACCACTATCTCTCTCTCTTCCCCCTCCATTGCCACCACCACCGCCGGCCACACAAAAATCATGGCCAAACTGATCTCAGTCATCCTAAGAGAAATTTCTCTTACGATGACTGATCTCAGTCCACCTCCACCACAGACACTTCCTCCTCCACCACCACCACTACCAGTCTCTACCGCCACCGTCCCTAATCCACCACCACCACCAGTCTCCACCGCCACCACCCCCACCATTACCACCATCCCATTTGAATAGAGAAATTTCTAAGAAAAATATCACTTAGGATATATCCTAAGACAAATTTCACTTAGGATATATCCTAAGTCAAATTTCACTTACTGAGTGGTCGGAGGTTGAGAGGGTAGTGGTCACCGGAGATGGCGAGGGTGGTGGCTGGAGGTCAATCGAGTGGTAGGGAGTGGTCACTAGTGGTTAGGAGTGGCGTTGTGGTGGTCAAAAGGTGCAATGGAGGTGGTCATCGGAGATGGCCATGTGGTGGTCGCCGGAGATGAGGGTGGTGGTCGCTGGAGATGGCGAGGGTGGTGGCCTGAGGTGGCAGGGGTGGTGGTCGGAGGTGGTGTGGAGTAGGGGTAATGGTGGCTAAGGTTTGTTTAGGGTTAGAGGTTGAAGGTGAGGGTATTTTTGTCTATGGACATTGGGAGGACTCATACCCAATGTGTATTTTAAGTTGTCCTTGATCCCAATATAGGACAACTTAATGACCTTTTAGCCAATTTTCCCTAAAATAATTTAAACCCGTTTTCATAATTTCCAAACGGGTCTTAAAAACTGACACGTCAAATCCTTTGAGAACTAAGGCTACAAGAATCGGTTTTTGGTTCAGAGAAGAAATTGTTTGCGTGCTACTTTTTAGGTCCATTGAAGCCCACGTCTGGCCTTTTTATTTATTTTTTTTGTTGGTAAAGAAGGCCATATCTGAGTTAAAAATGACTCAAGAACGAGCTCTTTATCAAACCAACATAACATTAATTTTCATGGGTACTAATCAAAGTGAAACTTGGTCTGAACCCGATCATATTTTCAATATTCCAAACATGCCTTTTGTTCTTTATCAAAATCAGGTAGAAAGTGAGACTCGAACTTAACTACAACCTAGCCAGATCCTTTTTCAAGGATTCCCAAAGACCAACCACAAACTTCAAGCAAAAAGTAACCAGAACATAATATTTCAAGAAGAATACTTTCTTACAAATACTTGCAGAAAGGTGGGACTTCATTTCACCATCAGTTCTCTTTCTAACAAAAAATTTGACCTGTCAAAACATCAGAACCAGCAAAAACCAACCCTACAAATTAACCAATTATAACCCAGAAATCCAAAACCCAGATCGGGATTCAGGAATGGAGTTGGGTCGAGACCAGCAGAAGCTTATTAGGTTGATGCTAGCTCATTGCCTTCGTCGCTTCACCCTCAGCTCGGGGAACTTGAGAGGCACGGGAAGTGTGGCCAACAACAACTTGCCTTCACGTACAAGCTTGCAACCCAAATGTTCAAAATGCTGTCTCAGTGCTCTACTGGTCATCCTCAGATCCAATGCTATATCCGATGGATCGGTCTGAAAATCATCTGCAAAGAGCGTAAGCACCAAGATGTAGCTGATGAGAAGATCCCTCTTGTCATCCGAAAGCTGCTGTGACTCCGTATCAGTAAACATGGCCATGAACTTGTGGTATAAAATGTCAGGGATTCTAGTATTCTTGGAAGAGGAGACACGATCAATGGAACGCTTCTCCTTGAACTTTATGAGATGAGTAATATACGACAATATGCAAGCAAGCGTCTTCTTCTCGGCATGATCCTACAACTCTCAAAAATGGATATTTGCTGAAGACATCGATAAAGTTATAATAAAAAATAAAAAAAAAAACACCACAAATAATGCAAAAAGACATGCCAACCAATGTTCTAAAAATCGGTAGGCGCTAGTCGGGCGGCGAAGGGGGGCCTAGCGCCTAGGGGCCTAGGCGGATTTGTTTTATAAATAAAATTAATTATATAATAGATATATATATGCGAGTTATGTGGTGTTAATTAAAAATAATTATAGATTTGTGGTTCAAATAATAGATACGCCTATATATAAAGGTTATGTGGGGTTTTTTGGAAATAAGTAAAGAACATTATAAGGTTTTAATATTTAAAAAACTATTAGGGATCTCTCCATAATTAACTTAAACCTTAAGTGTATATATATACTAATGTTAGGGTTTTTTTCCAAAAAGTGAGACCCAAATAAGACTTTCTAGCATTCTCACCCTAGCCCGCCTAGCCCGCCTAAGCCCCGCCTAGCCCCCGTCTAGAGGCCGACTAATCCACTGGCCGATTTTCTCAAACGCCTAGGGAAAATCTCGGCGGCCGGGCACCGCCTAGCGCCTAGGCGGCCGCCTAGGCCGATTTTTAGAACACTGATGCCAACATTTTAAAAGCCAAAGTGTAGGGTGGAGGTCAATGGACCGATTCTCAGCTATGTTACGTGGACTCTCCCATTGCTCCCAAAATACCCGTGAGATGAATCTACACGATATGACATAGATACGGATAAAAGATGTGTCCAACACTCTGTACTCAACTTGGATACTTGCACGTGAAGTTAAAATTGAAAGTTTGCAACTGTTCATAACAAGAGCTGATAACTTGATAGAAACCTCTTGACTAAGTTGTAATTGAGAATATAAGTAATAATATAACATAACGCATTCAAATATTATACTGTTTATACATAATCCAACATTCCTTTATATGTTCAGGACAAGTCAGTATATCTGTATCCAATTTTCAACACATTTCAAGTCAATTTTCCAGAGTTTAGAAAGGTCGGACACCTGACAGCCACACATGGTACGCAAACCCAAGTCCGTGTACCATAGACTAAAAAAAGTAATATTGTATTTGTCGGTGATCAAGGTATCAAAAAAGAATGGATATATGAACAATTCACATCAATGGAAGGAAAGAAAAAAAGGTCACGTCGACAAGTTGAATCGCGATTCAGCTGCAGAGATCCAGGTATCAAAACTCAGAAGGACGTACAGAGTAACATGAGATGAGAAATTTAGAAATAAACATCGCAAATGGGTAAAATTACTTTAGGTGCCACGTTGTGCCATGTGTGTGAACTCTCCTCTTATTCTCAAACGATAGCAAGAGGGAGGGAGAGAGAGAGATGGATAAAGACACAAGATATGTGTCCAACACTCCCTACAAGAGAGAGATATATGGATATATACCATCCTGGGATTTGCTATAATAGGCCAACCAAAGTCAAAACTCCCAAATAATCAAATGCAGTAACAAGTTTAAAATGCCTTGTGTGCTTACCTCAGTTTCTTCCAATTTATGGACTCTGTAGCGGACAAAGCTCGGGTAGTCATCTGCTGCTACTTTTTCCCCAACTTGTGAAAGCTCAAAAATATCCAAAAGATAATTCCGCTCCCCTTCAAAGATAATCTTATCCAGTGGATAAGCCATCTGGGGTGTAGTAGCAGAAATATCGTGTGGCGGGATATTAAGACTATTATATGTGAGTGCACTTTCAAGAGCCTCCTTGTATATCTCGACCTCCTCTATTTTCTTGTCCAAATCCTTCTTAGATCTAGGATCATCCTTCTGTTGTAGAGACTTGAATTTCTTGTCCTGCAATATACAATGTATAAATCCATGTTATACTACATATGCAACACAATATTGCCATGTAAAACTCAAATGTCTCATGATCTTACCTTGATAGGCTCATATCTATATCCATTGCATGAGTCACGTGCATGATAGTACCAACTCAACATCTAATTGGCCTACTAAGGCCTTGTTTGGTTCATGGATTTAGCGAGGGAAAGGAAAAGAAAACAGTTTGGTTTATAAGGAAAACAATGAGAAAAATACAAAAAATAAAATAAAATAAAATTAGGGTGAAAATAAATTGAAACTTTTGGACATTGTAGGTCCCTTCTTTTTTTTTTTTCCTCTTGAGTTCCTATTATATTTGAAATATGTCAATTTAAATGTTATTTAAGTATGGAGAAAAACTCTAGAGAAAAAAGTATGGGAAATAGTTCCTTCTTGTTTTCCTTTTCCTTCTCTAAATCCGAAATCCAAACAAAGCCTACATGAATTTAAAGCTTTAGATGGCCGAATATGTGGGCTATCTACAACATTTTCTGGTGTAATTCAAGTACCAAGTTAAGTTTCATTCCAATCACCACAAGACGTAATTAACCTTCTTTAAGTATTTAGAGAGCCATAGGCTTATAGAGAAAGGTATTTTTAAGCGCTGACTAAACTAAAAGGTACGTCATACCCTGTTTATTGCTGCCTTTGACCCGTACAATAGTGTCACATCTCTTCGTTTGTCAGCCTTACTTTCTGTCTTCTTTTCTTCCATCAACATCAACATATTTGAAGGTTCGTTCTCAGATAAATCAGACCCGCGAACTCTTGGTTCCAATCTAAATATCTGCCATCAACATTCAAGAAATTTTAAATGTCTAATCTAATTCAGACATCAACATTCGAATCACATAACAAACCACTTAAGCTTAAATAAACCAATGATCCACAATTCTCATAGTCATAATAGCCGGACATAATCTACCCACAATGAGATCTCATGATAAGAAGCTTAGGGCCCGTTTGGCAGAGTTAGGTTTTCGATTTTCATTATTTTTTTCAAAACGGAAACTGAAAATCATTCATAACAATACTAGGGGCACAAACAAGTTTCACAAACACTTACAAACACACTCTATCTCTCTCCTGGATGGCTCAGTGGGATCCATTGGAATTATCGGATCCTACAGTGCCACCTAGGAGAGAGATCGAGTGTGTTTGTAAGTGTTTGTGAAACTTGTTTGTGCCCCAAATATTACTCAATCATTTAATTGTTGTTTATGTCTTCAATTATTTATTGTCAAACATTTTCAAAGACACAACAAACCATCTCCAAATTGGGTTTGGGGATGGACATCCAATGCATCTGAACAACTACCTTAACGGCATTATAAAAAAAATACATATCTTAAAATAATTGCTGTTATCAAACACGAACTCAATTGCTGTTTTGGTTTTTAAGAAACAGAATCGGGTTTCAGCTTTTAGAATTTCGAAACTGAAAACCAGAAAACCCTTTAGCATCAAAGTTTTAAGTTCTCTACAAGATATATAAAAATGTAGTACTCAAAACTTTACATTGGCTGCACAATTACCCAAAATGTCCAAATTTGGGTGTGTTTGATAACCCATTTGAGTGCTGAAAATGCGAAGTTTTCAATTTCGGTGTGTTAGATAACTGAGTTCACTGGAAAAGAACCCAACAATCTACAGAACACTTTCAAGTAAAAAAGTTCTTCTGAAAAAAAAATATATGAATGCAGTTTAATATAGAAATCGGTATTAACTGATTGAATAATACTGAAATGGAATTTATTTTTTTCATTTACAAAAAAAAAATGCAACATTGTGATTAAATTATTCACACGGGTAATGCTAATTCATACCACACTATATATCTGTAGAATCCAATCATTTTATGTAGCTTCTAAATTCTTTACCTTTCCTAAACTTCACCAGATTTGTTCAGCTTAAAAATGCAACATTGTGAATAAATTTACAGAAACACCCACATAAAATTTCAATTTTTTGCAATTTCTTTTCTTTTCCTGACACTTTCTCAGCTACCAAAGAAACCAACCCAACCCAAAAAAACAGAATACACTGTAAAATTACCTTATTGGCCGCAATCGGAACAATCTTCAGAATCTGGGTTTCCTTATCAAGAACCCCAAGAGCGTAAGTACAGACCTGACCGGCGGTGGCTTCGCCGGAATAGCTGGTGCCGACGAAATCGACCGGCGACCCATTTGGGCTCACAACGAGCTCTAACCGGCTGGTCCGTTTCTCATGTCTGAAAATCCTAACCCTATGTTTTGGTGGTGGGTCCGGCGACCAGTCCTCTTCCTCCGATTTGGGTTTTGTGGAGTTCACCTTGAGAGGATCGAAGCCGGAGGGAAAGTAACCGATCAGAGGTGAGATCTTATCTGGGCGTTCGCCGATTGTCTCGATCGTAACGTCGATTGTCTCTTTCTTCTTTTTCTTCGTCTTCTTCTTCTTCTTCTTCTTTCGCTTGTTCTCTTCCTCGTCGACATGGAGTTCCGGCAACTCTTCGTCAAACTTCATTGCCGCCGGTATGATTTTCCCGGTGGAAGGCTCGCCGTCCTCCTTCTTCATCTTTGCCATATATAGTTGTATCGCAAGTGTAAGAAGTTGCTCTTTGTGGTTGTGGCTGCTGAAACAAACCCTCAATTCATTACATATTCATTCTGATGATTCACCCAAATCAACCTGCTGGATATGGAGTCGGATCCGGGTCAACGGTTTCTCCACCTCTTTTTCTCTTATTATATTAAAGGGTTGGGGTAATTACACTGACCTCCCTTAAGGTTAGGTCTAATTACACTGACCTTTATTGTAGTTTTCAAAATAACACAGACCTCCCCTAAGTTTAGTGTTTAGGTAACAATTTGCCCCCTTCATTAACTTCCGTTAGTAAATCGTTAAATATAATCACACGGACCTCCCTTGACTTTAGTATTTAGGTAACAATTTACCCCCTTTACTAGTAAAAAACCATAACAAGACATGCTTAGGCCAGCAAATATTTATGTTAATTTTTCCAAAATACCCTTATAAGCTTTCCAAAATACCCTTACCCTCGTTTTACATTTTTTTTCCTGTCAACCAATAACAAAAAAAAACTGTCATCCACATGTCATGATCCCATGCAAATATGTATGGTTGAGATTATAGGGTCACACCACATCAGCATGCTAACATGGTGTGACGAGCTCACTAAATTTGAAATTTTACTAATTAGTCATAACCCCTTTGGAAATAGGGGATATACGTCTTGCCTAGATTAGAGGATCACACCACATCAACATACTAATGTGGTGTGACAAGCCTACCGAATAATTTCTCCAAACAAAAGTTCACATCATTAATTTTTAAACAGAATTCACATTATGATGGAACTTTTGTTTGGAGAAATTATTCGGTGGGCTTGTCACACCCCATTAGTATATTGATGTAGTGTGACCATTTAATCTAGGCAAGACATATATACCATATTTCCAAAGGGTCATGACTAATTTGTAAAATTTCAAATTTAGTGAGCCCGTCACACTATGTTAGCATGTTGACGTGGTGTGACCCTATAATCTCAACCATACATTTACCCCATATTTGCATGGATTATGACATGTGGATGACAATTTTTTTTTTGTTTGGTAGAAAAAAAAAATGTAAAACGAGGGTAAGGGTATTTTGAAAAGCTTATAAAGGTATTTTGGAAAAATTAACACAAATATTTGCTGGCCTAAGCATGTCTTGCTATGGTCTTTTAGTAGCAAAGGGGGTAAATTGTTACTTAAATACTAAAGTCAGGGAGGTTTGTGTACTTTTGAAAACCTCAGGGGAGGTCCGTGTAATTATATTTAACGGTTTACTAACGGAAGTTAATGGAGGGGACAAATTGTTACCTAAACACTAAACTCAAGGGAGGTCTGTGTAATTTTGAAAACCACAAGGAAAATCAGTGTAATTAGACCTAACCTCGAGGGAGGTCAGTGTAATTACCCCTAGAGGGTTTTTGGGAACAGAATGTCGATTCTAATTTTTTAGATGCGTTTTGGAGTATGTGTTTAGTCTAATAAATCTCTTTAAATTGGTTCTTCATAGAGGTGTCAAACGGGTCGGGCCGGGCCGGGCTCGGTCAAAGCGGGCCTCGAGCGGGCTTTGGGCCGGGCTTCACCAAACATCGGGCCGGGCCGGGCCGGGCTTGGGAGTGGAGGAGGTGTGTCCGCCCCGGACCGGTGGCCCGGGCCTAGCGGGCCAGACATCGGGCCGGGCCGGACGGGCTAGCGGGCTTTCTTCTATTTTTGAAGTGGGTCGTGGCGGGCTTCGGGCCGGGCTGGGCTTTTTCACTATTTCGGGCCGGGCCATGGACGGAAGGATAGGTGTCCACCCCGGCTCGGGGTATGTGAACCGGGCCTTGTGGCGGGCTGGGCCGGGCTTTTAGCCCGAAAAAAGGCGGGCCGGGCTCGGGCCGGGCCGGACCAACCCGACCCGATTGACACCACTAGTTCTTCATTAAACCAGTCTACCCTGATTCTCACAAAAACTACAGGGCGATATTGTCAGAGCATTAATGGTTAATGCCAAAGTAAAAAGCATTACTAGACATTTTAGCAATCAAAAAAGAAGTGTCGCTAAAAGTTTTAGCGACACTTTTTGCTCTGACATTAGTCATTGTTGCTTTGGTAATAGAGCTAGCCAAACTAATTAAAAAGTAGAACTTGATCCTATTTTGGGCTTTCCCGAACAAGTTGCAGTATTTAGTGTGTACATGCCTTATGGTCTATTTGGGAATGCATACAATAAGATTAGGGTTATTACAAATGAGACTAATGGTATGCTTCCCATATTTGTATCTCTCTCTGTCTTCCCATATTTGTATCTCAGCTTGGCTAGGCCCACTGTCTTCCCATATTTGTATCTCAAATGTGGTTCTGACATGTGTGGATGTGGTAATGGGTGCAGTTAATTTTCCTTTGAGGATGGTAAAGTGGTCCCACTACCACATGTGTTGAGAATTATATTTGGGATGCATAACACTACTCTCCAATGATGCTGTACTTTTCAAATTTGGTTCACAAATACTTTATGAAAAAATTGGTGAAAATGACATCAGGACAACCTATTTTGGAATAAAGGACAACTAAATAAAACATTGAGGATAAGTCTGTAACAACCTACATTTCATTTAATTTTAAATTTGCATTTTCATATTTAAATTCAAAATTGTATTGTCTGCTCTTATTTATTTACAATTCTCATATTTGGAATCTTATTACTTGTCTAAATTCATATTAAATTCTTATTTGGGGCCAAACTGCAATTTTATAAAATTTAGCAATACATGTGTTGGATTTTAAAACTGTATTTCAAAACGGTGGAAAAGTGTATGTTTGACTAAACAGTATTTTTATAAAACCAGGAAATCGATTCTTATACTAAAATGAATTTTCTGTATTTTGTGGTGATCATCGTGCCCCGAAAATATCAATTTACTTTCAAAACTGTCTGCGCCGCGTTAGACTACCACAGATTTTGGAAGTGATGTAAAGTTGGACATGACTTATGCTTTGTTTCTATTAATGGCAAGCCATGATTGGGTTGGGCTTGTTTGGGAATGCTTTATGTGTGTGTGTATTCTTGTGCCCTTAAGCTCCAATTCCCAAACAACACAATTGCCCCCTAGTAGTCTATCAACACCTCTTCAAAATTTGTAGGATCATACGTATGTATCTGTGTGTGTATTTTGTGCAGATTAAATCTCTTGAAAACAAAAATCCATTTGTTGAGTAAACTACAATGTTCTTGGCCCCCAAGCATTCCAATGGATTTTCTATATATACACCCTTTCTCTTCACAATCTACACCTGGTAACTAAAATATACAGAGAGTTTAGAAGAGGAAATTACATAAATTTGAGAGAGAGAGAGAGAGAGAGAGAGAGAGCTTGATCACCATAGCTTGAAGCTCTAATGGGTTCTTAATTCTTATATCTTTCTCAACAATTTCTTCTATCTATATCTCAGTGAATATTCTAAACTCACTTAGAATGTAATTCAGATTGTATTTACTGTTTTGAATAGCTTAATTTGAAAATCTCCAATGATGACTTACGTTTGAAACTTGAAGCTTAAAAAACATGGATTTTCCAAACTTAACCAAAATTCGTTTTCTGAATGAAATATGAAAGATTATGGTATGTAGAGTATACGATTGTAATATTAGAGCTTAATTTGTTCGTGTCGCGACGTATGATTAAAACGAAGTTTCCGTCAACTCTCGGTTTTTCGTAAAAGCCGAGAGCTATGGATCGATTCAAGTAAAATTGATCATAGATTTTTAATCATTGCGAAAAACTAAAGAAAATCATATATTACATGTCCTATTTACTCCGGGATTGCAAAATGGGTCAAAAAGACCCTGAAATTCTGAAACAGAGGAATTCTGGAGAAGAAGCCGAAGCTTCTGCTTGAACTCGCGCCTGCGATGTGGTTGATTCCAAGCAGAAGGAAAAGTTTTATAAAAGAAAATCGAAAAAAGGGCAAATCGCGCGAGCGATCCGTGTACGCGAGCCGTGTGGTTTCAGGCATTTTAATAAGAAAAATGAAAATTAGGCAGATCGTGCGAGCGGCCTGTGCGAGCGACCATCGCACGAGCGGCCCGCGTGAGCGAGGTGGCTAGTTTCAGGCAGACAGAAAAGGTTTTAAAAGAAAATGAAAAATGGGCAAATCGCGCTAGCGGCCCGCGCGAGCGACCTTCGTGTGAGCGGCCCGCGCGCGCGACTTTGGACAGTTTCTGGTTTTTGCTTGTTTTATGTTAAAGAACTGTTTGGGTGATGTTTTATGAATTTTCAAAGCTCTGTTTGTGAGATTTACTAAAACAGAATCCTATTTGGTTATGTTTGGACGATTAAGCTGATGTACTACGACTTATCAATCCCCGTATGCACGCTGTTTCTATATTTTAGTGATTTACTTTATGTTTAAAGTTCTATGACATACATGTGGAGTCATTTGTACATGCATGGTGAGTGTGAAGGTTGGTCAGTGTGGAAAAAAGTAATGGTCAGTGTGGTGTAGAATGTGTGGTTGAGATTGTGTTGTGGACACTCCCTAGTAAGTGAGTACCAAAGTGTGTTGTGGTTGAGATTGCGGCGAGAGTGTCTTTGAAATGCGACGGTGGCAAAATTGGACACTCCCTGACGACCATGGTAGCGTCAAAGTGTGTGAAGCCGAAATTGGACATTCCCTGGCACCCATGGTAGTGGCCTACGAACATTCCTCGGTACCCGAGTCTGGATACTGCGTGAGGTTTCCTCCGGTATTTGCGAGGCGGTGTAGACACCCCAATTTTGACCAAACGTCAAGTTAAGGGGAGTGATACCTCCAAGATCCGATGATGACAATGTCCGGCTAATCTATGACTTCCAAAGATGATTCAAGCTCTTCGAAAGACTCTCCAACCAAAACAAAAAGCAAAAAATGATGATGAAAGGGAAAAAAAAAAGAAAAAGAAAAAAGAGCAGAACGGCACTTGAGACAATTTGCGGCAGTCACGGGCTGCCGCTGCGACAGTCTCTGGACTGTCGGACGGCATTCTATGAATGCCGCGAATTTCAGCAAGTGTCGCGAAAAAATGAATTTTTACAAAAAAATGGCAGTCCCTGGAGTTGTCCGCAGCATTCATTGAGTGCCGCATCGGCATTCAGTGAATGCCGCGACGGCAATCACTGAGTGTTGTTCCGGCATTCAGTGAGTGCCGCTTCCATCTCCATTGAGGAATACTTTGGAGGTAAAATTCTAGAATAATTAGTCTTTGTTTAAATTTAATTATGGTATGCATTGAGTTCTTTAATTTTCCTTTTCATTCGTTGTGTTCATCCCTTGGGTTCATAAGGCTTTCAATACCTTACTTGAATCTCTTGGGTTGAAATTCCTTAATCTCTTTGTAATCTTATGATTCATGGGGGGATTAAGGTTGATACTAGAATATTTAGCTAATGGACCCAAACCTATCTTCATGGTTTGAGGTTTGTTATGACTAAGTTTCATGAAGTTCTTCCATACTTCTTTGAAATTTACAAATATGGATATCTTTAGTCTCCAATGACCATTAAATGGTAGGAGAGTTAGCTTTAGACAGGCCCAATTCCATGGCTTATTTGTCTAAGTTGATGAGAATAAAGTGAATAAACCCAATGTGCAGTGAGTTCACAATCCGTTTCTGATCATAGATTTTTAGTTGAACATCGAACCGTTGGAATGGAATGAAACCAACGGAAAAATGTTTATACTCAAAGTTTTACCACTGTAATTTTTTGTTTTAAGGTAATTTTATGTTTTGAGTGGTTTGATCAAGGGTTTTGTGGAACAACTACAATCTGTCCAGAGTTTCAGAACAGTCGCACTCTTTTGAAATAAGGAAATCAAAACCTAAATCAAGAACTCTTGATCTAAAATAAATTTTTCTAAGTATTTTAATGTGTTAGGAAACTACCCTTAAAAGACCAAAGTATTTCGGATTTTTTTTTTACTATTTTTATAAAATCATACAAAAACTCTGGACGGGGAGTTGCAAGCCTTTGAGTGATGTCTAGTGTTTGTCTAATTCCTGGAGATCTAACCGTTCAAACCTTGATTTTCTTTTTGGGTTAGAAACTAGACACACAGAGGCATCTTGTGTCCAAATATCATCAAGATCAAACCACGGAAAGTATGCTTTTTATTTCCTTGAAGTTCTGATCTGCTCTCGGCAATTTTCAGCATTCTGTAACAGTTTTGATCAATCTTATAAATAATGGTCTAGATGATATTTTCATGAGTTAAGGTTCAAACCATGTTTCAATAATTATTAGTTAAGCTTGAATTTAAAGTTTAAGTGACTTAAATCAATAAGTACTTCACGATTTCTTCTTGTTTATGTTTACATTCATCCATTTGACTTGACGTTTTATATTAGGATTCGTTTGCTTTAAGTTAATTACATTTGGTAGATTTAGGTTAAGGGCCTAGGATCATTATTCAATTTTACACATTGTATATCATGTGGACTAACCCTTGTTTTGTAGCGCTGATGAGGTATGACTTTTCGACTCTCCCTTAGCTTAACTTTTCTTTGATTTTATCAATTTTCAATCTCATGCGCGACACACTAGAATTAGGATCTTACCTTATGTGAATATATGTGATTAGAGACCTTTTCTTAGGATCTTTCCATTCGTATGCATTGCACGTTTAATATTCGGGGCCTGGATCCCAGGTAAGTTCTCTAGTTCCCTATTTGCATATCATATTGCTTGTTACTTGAACTACGTGGCTTTTTGAATAATATTTTATCACTTGCAATCTTACACCATTTAGACATGCTTTTGTAATGTATACCTATATATATATGTATTAGTTGAGGACATGCTTAGATAATTAATTCGATTAAAAGGATGTTGAGTAGAGGCCTATCGTGAAATAGGATGAGAAGGGGTGTTTTAGTCTGATGGGTTCCTTCCCTTCTCATTCCATAATCCCCGGACCTAGTTTAATCTCTGGTTTCGCAAAAAGATCAGTTGTTTTAAAAAAGTTTCTTAATTTTTTCTTTTAAAAATAAATGAAGTGGCGACTCATTTGTTTTTTTTTAAAAAAAAATTTTAAAAAGAAAAGCCTTGGGTAAGAAGAAATGAGAAAATTGCGATATCCACAATTTGGCGACTCTGCTGGGGATCGAACCCAGAATCTCTGGTTTCGCAGACTTGAATTCTGATTTTGGGTTCACTCAAGGATTAGACTTGAAAGCATCCTTTTAATCAGATTAATCAATCTCTGTGTGTCTATTGCATTTCACTTGCATGTCCAGCCAGTCGATTGCACGGAACTATGACCTTGGAGACTTGGGGCAACCCGGTCGGTCAAGTTATCATGGGTGTGTGATCACCCTTGATCTCGTACCATGAGTTGGTATATGAAACATCCTATCGGATGTGTGTCAAGGGTCCCTTATTTGACCCAAAACCCAGCTTTTGCATAGTAGCTTCCATAGAACCTTTCAAATCTTCGGAAATCAATTCTTGATTAGGATTTATGTGCTAGGAAGCTTTGTATGCCTGGAAGGGACTACTTGAGATGGTGATGATGCTTACTTGATGAAAGATGTATAATCTTTTAAATCACCTTTTAGCAATTTCTCCTCATGTTCCACGACGTTGGGAGAACATGCCGAACCTTAATTATAAGATTATACTTCTTATATCATGTTAGCTAAGCATCATTGACCTTGTATGCATCCAAATTCAAGAAAAGTACGGTGATGACTCCATCTTGTGATCCTTTTACCCAAAATTTTTAAAATTCACCTTTGAGAACAAAATTTCCACCACTTTTTTTTATCCCAAATTATTTTTCGATCGAACAAAGCTCCAAACTAAGGTATATTTTCTCATGATCATCTTCTAAGGAAAAATCCAAAATATTGGGAATTATTTTTGGAAGAAATGCTCTTCAAATGAATTTCAAAGCACAATTTCAACCCAATCATCTTTATTGAGAAATATTTTCACATCCTCATTTTTAAATAAAAGATTCAAAATCCTTGAGGATTATTCTCATCATTTAAAGAAATGCTTTTCAAATGAATATCCAACCTTTGAGAAGGTAGTGAAGATCACAATGAAAGGAGAAGTCGACGCACTTGACATGGGTGAGGATCTTATGTGCTTATGTGTTTATGTGTTAGGATTTTCTTTTCTTTGGCATAGAGAATAGGCACACACACACACACACGCATTGCATCCGTGTGACATATAAAAGAAAGTTTTTATAGAATGTCTTTTAAAAACAAAATATATGTGTGTGACAAAAGGAAGCAGATAAAAGTTTTTAAAAGAAAAATTTTAAACTTATTGTAGGGGCGAAAATAGCATCAAGTTCAAATCAAGCCTGGTTTAGGGATCCCACAGCGAGGCTGGTAAGAAGAGAAGACGCAGAAATGGCAGAAGAAAGGAACAACAAAGAAGTAGCCGGGTTGAGAACACTGGTAGAACAACAAGCAGAGCAAATGAGGCGGCAAGCCGAAAATATGAACTGTATGATGGGAATGATAGAAGCACTGAATCGCCGATCATCGCCTGTAATTCAGTCGGTTGTGGACCCACCTCTAGGGGGGAAGGAGATTGGTTTGATGATCAGGAGGCACAGTGGACTATTGCGCTGTAGGCCAACAGGGAAAGGGAGAAAGCTGAGAAAGAGAGGCTACTGACCGAGAAGATCGAGAAGCTGGAAAGGGTGATGCGTAAGGCTCAAGGGGTCGATACTTATCTAATGGAGTTGGAAAGACTATACGATGGAGTCCATGAGACACTGCTAGCTGGCTTTAAGATGCCAGTTTTTGACAAGTTCGACGGAATGGGAAACCCTCGCAATGTGTATCGGGGCTTTCCAACCAAGTGGACTAAGCACCATCATGATGGTCGTCTTGTTCCAACAAACTTAACCGGAGCTGCCTTATCTTGGAACCTCACTCTCGAACCAAGCAAGACCTGGGTTTGGGAAGAAGTGATTAAAGCATTCATGGCACAATATGAGTATAATCAGGACCTGGACGTTACCATCAGAGATCTGGAGACTACCAGGCAGGAAAATAGAGAGTCTTTTGCTGAATACTTGAGTCGTTGGAGAGGAAAGGCGGCTAAAATGGTACAGAGGCCGTCTGAGAAAGACCAGATCTGAATGTTGATGAAGAACCTTCAACCTGTCTATCAAGAGAAGATGAGATTCCAGTTGATCAACACTTTTGCTGAGGTATTTGATGTAAGGACTCGGATCGAAGACGCAATCCAAGAGGGAGTTTTAAAAAAGGAGGAACAGCCAAACCGGTACAGAAGGCCGAACTACGGATCCAATGGAGGACAGTCGGGAGGACATTCTGGTCCCACCGATGTCAACGCACTGAACGGGCCGGAGAGGAAATTTGACATAACACCAAGGAAAGGGGGGATAAAGCACTGAGAAAATTTTCAGATCTGGGAGTATCACTGTCAACCGCTCTCAATAGGCTGTTTTAGCGAAAGGGCATCTCCGTCAGTTGGAACCTCGACCTCTACCGAGTCTGCTTCCGCCAAGCTTTCAAGGGGATTTCTTTTGCAAATTTCACCAACAAAAGGGCCACTCAACAGATCGGTGCATGAGGTTAAGGCACAAAATCCAAGATCTAATCGATAACAAGGTGATATCAGAACCGCTCGTCAGAGCTCCAAATGTCACAAGAAATCTGCTACCAAATCACCATGGTGTACCACCACCACAAGGCCTCTATTTCTTGGGGATAGAATAAACCATCTTCGATCCGTCTAGGCTAATCACTAGGGCTAGGACACCAAGGAGGCCTTATCAGCTGATGGAAAATCCAATAATATGTACCTTGGAGGATGTTCCGAAGAGATGTGAAGAGGAAAAAAGCAGAACAAATGGATTGGTGGGTTCAGGAAACGGGCAATATAGATCAGATAGAGGATGATTTGTGGTACAAGAGTGATGAAGAGGTGGGAATCAAAAATGAGAATTCGGGAAGGGTTTCGGAGGCCGACAATCTATGGATGAGAGAAGAAGTCAGTCATCTGACCCGATCAGGCAGACACTTCAAGCCGCATGAGCTGGAGGAAGACCACCCAGGGAGGGATCTAGACAAGGGAAAGGGAAAGATAGATGAAGAAGCAGCGGAAGACAGGGTCCTTAAGCAATTGAAGAAAACTCAGGCTAACATCACTGTTTGGGGCTTACTGATCGCTTCAAAATGTCACAGGCAGGCAGTCTTGGATGCTTTGAATCAATCCGACGTTTCCATCGATGCAACACCAGAAGACCTTGTGGGAATGATCAGTAGGATTCCGACTCTGGCTATTACCTTCTCATCAGACGACCTACCTCCGGGAGGGCCCGCTCATAATAAGCCATTGTATGTCACTGTTGAATGCTTGGGAAATACTGTACCTGCCTATCTTGTTGATAATGGATCCACTCTAAACATGTGTCTATTCCGAATAGCCAAGCGTATGGGTTTGGATGAAACAACATTCGTGTCATTCGAGCAAAAGGTAAGGGCGTACGACAACACTCAGAGAACGGTCATGGGAATAATTCTCCTCTATTTAGCTGTCGGGCCTATGGAAAAGGAAGCCGAATTTCAAGTCATCAACATACCTGCTTCTTTCAATTTACTGCTAGGAAGACCGTGGCTAGACAGTTTGGGTGCCATACCATCTACGGTTCATCAGAAATTCAAGTGTGTTTGGAAGAACAAGATTTGTGATATTCTCAGGGATAGTTGGGTTCGTCCGTCTGAAGCTTCATCAAGCGCGCGGGTTTTAGAAGTGCAGTTCCAAGAAGAAGAGACAGGTCTGGGAGGGTTCGAATTCATTAATATGTTGGAAGGTGAGAAGCCAAGAGAGTTCCTGCCACTTTACTTCGATCAGTATGCAAGCCCGTTGGTCGCAGGGATCATGAAGAGATGGGTTTCTTTCCAGGCATGGGATTGGGTAAGAATCATCAGGGTCTACCAGAATTTCCAAGTATCGCCACTCAGACTCACAATTATGGTCTGGGGTATCAACCGTCAAAGAATGAACTTAGAGAGAAGAAGAAAGCGACTGATGCACCATTAGACCCTTACCTGAAAATACTCAACGGACACTTTGTGAAGGAAGGAGAAGATTTCCCCTTTTGCGGCTTCCCAGAACCGTGGGTGGATCAAAAAGATAAGTGTTTGAAGCCAGGGTTTGAGATCTTCTTCCCCCATAAGTTCTCTACGTATGAAGATCCATACTTAAAGATGCATGTTAAGTCGGTTACTGCCAAAGATTGGATTGGTGCACTAGATGGCTCGGTCATGAAAGATTTGTTGGACGAAAGGAGCACAGAAGTTATGGAAGCATATTATGAAAAGGCCAAAGAAGAATACGTTGAGGGTCTGGTTGAGGAGACAGCTGAAAGTGAAGAAAATTGGGAAGATCAAGAAAAGACCGACAAAGGAGGACCTGTGAAAGAAGAGATGGAGGAAATTACCAAGACAGGGGATCTGGAAGAATGCTTCATCACTGATCTGGGAGGAGAAAGCAAGAAAGAGTGGATTTTTGAGTCTAGTGATTGGTATCCCCCACGTCCAGAGTCTGTAATGGCCCAAATGAGGCGTCTTTCAATTTTCATGTCTGTTGTAATCACTCCAAAGAAAATCAGTGAAAGCATGACTAATTCTGCCTACTCGAATGCGCTTAATGAATGTGATGAATGTGATGATCATGAAATACCCATTGAATTACAAAAAATAATTGAAAAAAAAAATCTACATGTAAAATCATCGAGGACACTCTAACAATTAATCTAGGAAATGAAAATAATCCTCAAAATGTCTTTATCGGCTCTACACTTAGTAAAGAAGAAAGCAAAGAACTAATCAAACTATTAAGTGAATTCAAAGATGTTTTTGCATGGTCTTATAATGATATGCCAAGCATTGATCTAGAAATAGTCCAACACCACATCCCCGTCTTCCCCAATTCAAAGCCTGTAAAACAAAAATTGAGGCGAATGAGGCCTGAATGGGCACTCAAAGTCAAAGAGGAAGTTGAAAAGCAGTTAAGAGCCGGATTCTTAATGGTCACCGAGTATCCAGAATGGATCACCAATATAGTGCATGTCCCAAAAAAGGACGGTCGTGTTAGGGTTTGTGTCGACTTCCGAGATCTAAACAAAACCATCCCTAAAGACGATTTCCCTTTACCGCATATCGACATCCTCGTTGATAACACTGCAGGGCATGAACTTCTGTCCTTCATGGATGGGTTCTCAGGGTACAACTAGGGGTGGCAATTTTTGACACGACACGGTAACCCGACACGACCCGACACGAAAATAAACGGGTTTGGGTGACCTGTATAAGGGCACGGGTCATAAACGAGTCGACCCGTTTGACACGATTAATAAACGGGTTGAAGCGGGTCAACCCGTTTGACCCGATTAAGTATTTAAGTCCAGTTGGGGCATTTTTTTTTTGTTTTAAAAATAATTTTTAATAATCTGAAAGTCTAAAATAAAAGTAATATAAAAATTTTTAAAATATATTTATTTTTTTAAAATTATTATTAATTTTTTTTTGAGAGAAAAAATATATTTAAATATATATGTCTATATATAAACTAAAATTGTTTTTTTTCTTTTGCTAAAAAAAAAAGAGAGTAGTTACCAACTAACCAAACAAGTAAATTTATATATAATAATTAATAACTAATGTAATAAAAAAAATAATAATTAATAACTAATAAGGGACGAAGGAAGCTGGAGTTTGGAAGCATTCATGCATTAAGCATTGCATAAAAATAAAAAATAATTAAAAAATAAAAAAGAAAGAAAGAAAAAAAAGGGAGGAAGCCCGCTAGGATTGTTGGATTGGGAGGGAGACAAATTAGTCAATTAGATTAATGCAACTGTTGATTTTGATTCTTGATGGATGGTAAGTGAAGAAATTTTTTTTATACTGTTAGTAAAAACAATATTTCTTCTTATTCAGTTTGTGTGGATGTGCTTGGGTGTTAAGTTTATAATAGTTAGATATTGCTATATTTGTAGTATTTTGGTATTTAAGATATACGTGTTAATAATTGATACATTTGATGGAAGACTTGTTTGTGTTCTTAGTAGGGCTGTAAGCTTTTTTCGAATAGCCGAACCGAGCTAACTGATTGGGTTTCTTAAATTACTTACAACTAAAAAATTGATCTGATCGCCAAAATTGGCAAAATAGATCGAACCGACCACTTCGGCTGGTTTTCAAAACATGAAAAAAAATCGAAAATAAAAAAAATAAAAATTTGATTCGATTCGATCCGACCGAACCGAACCGATGACACCCTACACGAGTTAGACGGGTTAAACGGGTGATCCGTATATGACCCGGCACGATTATAACCCGACACGATTATGACACGTTAAGAATGACACGATTATAACCCGACACGACAATGACCTGACACGATAATGACCCGACACGATTATGACCCAACACGACCCGATTGCCACCCCTAGGTACAACTAGATTCTAATGGCACCCGAGGATAGGGAGAAAACCACTTTCATCACACCACAGGGGACTTATTGTTATAGGGTGATGCCATTTGGGTTTAAGAATGCAGGGGCGACATATCAGTGGGCCGCTACTACATTGTTGCACGACATGATCCATAAAGAGGTAGAGGTGTACGTGGACGATATGATTGTAAAATCTAAGGAGAGAGGAGGACATTTAGGGGTGTTGAGAAAATTCTTCAGAAGGTTGAGGGAATATAAAATGAGGTTAAACCCGCAGAAATGCACCTTCGGGGTTACCACCGGAAAGCTGCTAGGATTCCTCATCACTCAGAGAGGGGTAGAGGTGGACCCGACCAAGATAAGGGCCATAGTCGAAATGCAGCCACCTAAGAATGAAAAAGAGCTAAGGAGATTTCTGGGTAGAGTACAGTTCATAAGCCGTTTCATCTCGAAACTCACCTTAACCTGCGACCCGTTGTTCAGATTACTCAGAAAAGGAAAAAAGATTGAATGGGATACCCTGTGTCAACAAGCCTTTGACAAGATCAAGACCTACCTCCAAAACCCACCTATCATGTCACCACCCTCACCCGAGAGGCCTTTATTGCTGTACCTTTCTGTGTCCAAAGATTCAATGGGGTGTATGCTGGCCCAAGAAGAGGAAGAGGGGCATGCGGAAAAAGCCATTTATTATTTGAGCAAGAGGATGACCGAATACGAATTGAAATACTTACCCTTAGAAAAAGCCTGTTGGGCCCTAGTCTGGTGCACCCGTCGTCTTAGGCACTACATGTTAGCCTTTCCCGTTGTCCTAATCTCCCGAATGGACCCACTCAAATACCTGTTCGAAAAGCCTGTCATGACCAGTAGAATTTCCCGTTGGACCATGATGCTGGCCAAATTTGACATCAAATATGTCACTTCTAAATCTGTTAAAGGAAGAGCCGTTGCAGAGTACCTAGCCGACCTTACCATAGAATCTGAGGAGAAAGGGGAGTTCAAGTTTCCCAATGAAAGGGTAATGGAGTTGAGAAAGAAGCAGTGGAAGATGTATTTTGATGGAGCCGCCAACCAATTAGGCTACGGGGTCGGAGTCATTCTCATAGCATATAATGGAACCCCCACCCCACTAGCCGTCAAACTCAGGTATGACTCGACTAATAATACCTGATCGGGAGAGAACAACTCCTAATTATACGCCTTAACTCACATTTGTTAGTCGTTTTTATCCTCTTTTTGTGTAATTTTACTTTCTTTTCTATTTTCTAGCAGGTTTTAGAAGAAAACAAGGAGATCAGGTTAAAATAGGTGAAAAAGCAGGAAGAAAGAAGCAGAAAAAGTCACATCGCGCGCGCGGTCCGCGGGCGCGAAAATCAGAGAATCGCTCGCGCGATCCGCGCGCGCGAGACCCCCAATAACTCGCTCGCGCGACCCGAGCGCGCGAGGTACCCAATGTCGCGCTCGCGCGACCCGCGCGCGCGATATGTGAAAAAACCAAAGTTGCGTATTTCAGTGTTCTAAGGAGTCCTGTGCAGACGAAATCACTGGAAGGCGTCCAGATTGGAAATAACTGCTGTTTCAGTGCAATACGAATTGAAAGAGGCTTCTAAAAACCCTTGTAAACTATATATATCTAGTTTTGATGATTTTCAAGGGTTACACACCTTGAGAGCAATTCACCAATACATTCATTCAGCACTTTTTGAAGGCAAGAGGAAGGTTTCTAATGGCTTACATCAACTCCATCTTCATGCTTTCACCTATCATGAGCAACTAAACTCCTCATCTAGGGTTTCAATGAAACCCTAGCTATGTAAAGGGGGATTCTACTCTTCTTTATTCTAAGATTTTATGTTTATGGATAGTGATTGTATGTTGGTGGATTTTATATAATCAGATTTTAATGTTAATAATCAAGAGTACTTTGGATCTATTCTTGTCTTAGATTTTTCCTTATACTTATTGAACTCAATAGTCCTTGATATCTGTGATTGATAGGAGTATTTACATACAATGGTGCTTATGTGATTGTGATGTTTACTTCTTTTATAATCCATGCTTAGGAAAGATGATTTATGCTACACCCTAGTTATAGGTAGATGATTCATGTGAACCGTAGATGGATTATGTTTAGATTAAACTAACGATATCTTCTTGACGATACTATTGGGCTTGTAGGTACAATAGATCATAACTATCCAAACATAGAACTTAGAATAAGAAGTATAGACCTTCAATGCATAGTTAGTGGTGGATTTGTAATCCTAGGTCCCATCTCCATATATTTACATCAATTTCCAAGTTTGCATATAAGTTTACTTAGAGTTAATTCTAGATCTTATTTCTATAAATTCATAGTTTAATTCATAGTTTGAAGTAGTAGTGATAATCAAAACCTAAATCAATTCAACTTCCGATTTTCTTATAACTAGCTAGATTAGATTTTAATAATTATAGGATCAAAAGTTAACAATCTCTGTGGGTTCGACCTGTACTTTCCACACTACAATCTTTTGAAAGTAAAGCAAAAAATAAGCATACTTTTATATCTTGATTTTGACGAGATCAATTTTTGGCGCCGTTGCCAGGGATTGAAATAACTTTTGCCGTTAATTATTAGAATCGTAATTTACTTAGTTAGTAAATATTAGTTTCCGTTTTATTTTCTTTGTTTTAGTTTCATTTTAGAGTCGCTAAAATTATTCTTGTTCTACAGATCTCAAACCGTCAATTCTAGCAGGATCGAGTGGAGCAGCTGTGCACGTCAACGGAGCTTACGCGAACCTGAACAGAAAATTGCAATAAAAAGCAAAAAACAAGTAAATTCGCTAAGTTTTTAAATTTCGCATCAACCACTGTAAGTCAGGGCGCTGAGACGCAATACTTGCATTAGGGTAGGTGTGGAGTGAGCACTGCATTAGCTAGGAAACCCGGGGCGCTGGGCTTGACGCGGTCATTGCATTACAGGATAATTTCATGCATCATATTAGTCTTGTGTGCTTGCATGCTTGGTTATTAGCGTAGCTATTTTTGTTTTTAGTGTTTTATTGAGTCAACCCTTAGTGTATGTTTGGAACTCGTTCAACTAATCCTAAATTAAACCCACTTGATCTCGAACTTGAACGAACACTTAGAGGCTTTAGGTCATCAGCCCAAGCTTCGAGAGCTTGGTTGATGTTGGACGACGAGTCCACACCTGAACCGTCATCTTCATTTGAATTAGAAATCCGTAGTATGCGTAATCGTTTAAGAAAAACTAAAACAATAAAAATTGAACCGATTCCGATGGCCGATTTTGGAAATAACCAGAATAATGGGAATAATCGGAATGAGGGGGATAATCTGAACATACCCCCACCACCACCATTAAAGGACTATTTCACTCCTACGGCCTACACGCCACCGTCGTGTATTGCATTGCCGGAAGTGACGGCAGCTCATTTTGAAATTAAATCCTCAACTATTGCGCTCCTGCCGTCATTTCACGGGCGTGTTAAGGAAGACCCTTATAATCACCTAGGCGAATTTCAGGGTATTTGTGCGACTTTAAAGATTCAGAACTTAACAGACGATGAATTAAAAATGCGCCTGTTTCCGTTTTCACTTAAAGATAAAGCTAAGTACTGGCTCCAATCGTTGGAGCCAAATTCAATAAGAACATGGGATGAGTTGCAAACTGCGTTCCTACAAAAGTTTTTCCCCATAACTAGAATGAATCAGATTAGAAAATCAATAACTAATTTTACAATGCAAGATGGGGAGACACTTTACGATACGTGGGAACAATTTAAAGAACTTCTCCGTTCTTGCCCTCATCACCAGATACCCAAATGGCAGCTGGTGCAAGTTTTTTATGAAGGATTGATTCCTGCCGTTAGAAATACCGTCGATGCTATTTGTGCGGGGACGTTCCTCCACAAGAGTGCCGATGAAGCATGGAAGATATTTGAAACATTAAGTGAAAACTCTATGCATCAAGCGGTATCCGTACGACCTGAAGGACACCTTCTACCTAATCCAAAGAGAGAAGCGAAAGTTGAGTCTAATCATTCTTACGAAATTCAAGAACTAAATAGAAAAATGGACCAACTTATGATGATGGGTCGCGTGCAAGGCCCACCTCCTTCGGCTGAAGTATGCCAGTTATGCTCAGATTTGTCACATTCAACATTAGCATGTCCGACCGCATCCCAGTTCCCGGAATTTGTCGAACAACATATAAATGCGGTTCAACAGTTCCAACGACCTAATTATAACCCCACGGGGTATAAACCAAACACGACATGGGGAACTCATCCGAACCTGTCATGAAACTCCAATAGTGAGAAGCCGTATTCGAAACCTGATACAACCAATTTTCCTAATGCGTATAAACCACAATCTAATCAGTATCAGCAGCCTCCGAATCAACCAAATCAATACCAACAGCCCTCCTTCCGTGCTAATCCTTCTAGGGATAAAACCTTCGAAGAGAGCGTGTTGGCATCATTAAAGACCTTAGAGGCCCAATCACAATCGCAGTCTCAACTGGTAAATTCTCATACGCAATCTATAGCAAAATTAGAGTCCCAAATGGGACAATTAGCTAATACATTGAATAGACGTAATGAGGGAAAATTACCAAGTCAACCTGTTCAAAATCCTAAAGGTCAGTATGAGGTGAGTTCGGCGAGTGATCAGGTTAACGCTGTCTCAACAAGGACAACTGAACGTCCCGAGGAGGTCGTACCTCCTCCCGAGGCTAGGAAAGATAAAGATAAAGAAAAGGAAAAGGGTGAAAAGGAAGAGAGTTCTACTCCAGTTTCAAAAGACGCTAACCCTGTGATATCAAATACAGCATCTAAAGCGGTAAACCCTTCCGATTATGTGCCTAGGATGCCATTTCCACCGAGCGGGGAAGCCCCGGCTCACTTCACTAGAAAAAGCACGAAACCGGAAGATATCCTTGAAATATTTAAAGAAGTCAAAATCAATATTCCACTACTAGATGCGATTAAACAGATACCCCCGTATGCTAAGTTCTTAAAGGATCTATGCACTCAGAAGAGGAAGTCTAGAAACCATCTATCTAAGAAAGTGTTCCTAACAGAAAAGGTTAGCTCCCTGTTTACTACTAACACTCTCAAATATAAAGACCCGGGTACTCCAACCATCGCTTGTCACATAGGTGATAAATACATTCAACGGGCTCTTCTTGATTTAGGTGCGAGTGTGAATTTGATACCCTATTCAGTTTATGAACATTTGGGTTTAGGAGAACTGAAACCGACTGCGGCCACCTTACAATTAGCCGATAGGTCAATTAAAGTGCCACGGGGGGTAGTAGAGGATGTATTGGTCAAAGTTGATAGATGTTATTATCCGGTCGATTTTATTGTACTAGACACCGAACCTGTCCTAGATGCTAGTAAACAAGTTCCAGTCATTCTAGGACGCCCTTTCCTAGCTACGGCTAATTCAATTATCAACTGTAGGACTGGTGTGATGGATATAACTTTTGGTAACATGACTGTGCGTCTTAACGTTTTCAATGCATCTAATCAACCATATAGAGATGATGAAGAGGCAGACTGCTATGCCATAGACTTAATTGATGAATTAGTTGAAGAGGCAGCGCCTTTTATGTTAACTAAGGAAGCGTTAGAAGCATGCTTATCACATTTCAATTTTAATGATTTCAACATTGACACAAATATTGAAGATGTAAATATTCTATTGGAATCAGTAAATACGACTAATGCGCTCCATGGAAACCAAAAGTAGAGGCTTTACCACCTCTTTCACATGAACCGGCATTACCATCCATTGAGTGTCCTCCGACGCTCGAACTTAAGCCGTTGCCAGATTCTTTAAAATATGCATTCCTAGGAACGAACGCAACCCTTCCTGTTATAATCGCGTCAAATTTAACTGAAATTCAGGAAGTACAACTAATGCAGGTTCTAGGTAATCATAAAAAGGCGATTGGATGGACGGTCGCTGATCTAAAAGGAATTGACCCGTCAGTTTGCATGCATAGAATAAATTTAGAAGAAAATGCTAAACCATCTAGGGAAATACAACGACGTCTCAACCCTAACATGAAAGAAGTGGTTATGAAGGAAGTGATTAAACTCTTAGATGCCGGTATTATATACCCGATCTCCGATAGTAATTGGGTCAGCCCAACTCAGGTTGTTCCAAAGAAGTCAGGTATCACGGTTGTACCCAACAAAAAGGGGTCCTTATACCCACCCGTCAAACTACCGGTTGGCGGGTTTGCATTGATTATAGAAAACTTAACATGATGACTCGTAAGGATCATTTCCCTCTCCCTTTTATTGATCAAATCCTAGAACGTCTGTCCGGTCAGAGTTATTATTGTTTCTTAGACGGATACTCTGGTTACAACCAGGTGCCCGTTTACCCAGATGACCAAGAAAAGACAACGTTCACCTGTCCTTTTGGAACCTTTGCTTACCGACGTATGCCGTTTGGCTTGTGCAATGCACCGGCAACCTTTCAACGGTGTATGATGTCAATCTTTTCGGACATGGTTGAGAAGTTTCTAGAAGTGTTTATGGATGACTTCTCAGTTTTTGGTCCAACATTTGACGAGTGTTTACAAAACCTTACGAAAGTCCTCGCCCGGTGCGAGGAAGCGAATTTGGTTTTGAGTTGGGAGAAGAGCCACTTTATGGTTCAAGAAGGGATCGTATTGGGTCACGTTGTATCCAAACGGGGTATTGAGGTAGATAAGGCGAAAATTGAACTAATTGATAAACTTCCACCGCCGTCGTCCATTCGTCAAATTCGGTCTTTCCTCGGTCATGCCGGCTTTTACCGACGATTTATAAAAGATTTTAGTAAGATCTCACGACCTTTGTGCAATTTGCTCGCCAAGGATGTGCCTTTTGTATTTGATAATGAGTGCCTCAAGGCATTTGAAACGTTGCGAACATTATTGTCCACGGCTCCGGTAATCCAATCCCCTGATTGGTCATTACCGTTTGAATTGATGTGTGATGCGTCCGACTATGCCGTAGGGGCTGTGTTAGGTCAAAAGGTCAATAAAATTCCTCACGTGATATATTATGCGAGTAAAACACTAAATGATGCGCAATTGAACTACACAACAACGGAAAAAGAATTACTTGCGGTTGTATTTGCCCTCGACAAATTCCGTTCTTATTTATTGGGTTCAAAAGTCATCGTTTATACTGATCATGCGGCATTGCGACATTTGCTGAATAAGAAAGAAACGAAACCTAGGTTAATCCGATGGATTTTACTCCTGCAAGAGTTTAATTATGAAATACGGGATAAAAAGGGTTCTGAAAACGTTGTAGCTGACCATTTGTCACGAATTTATATAGAATCTAACGATATAACCCCTCTCCAGGATTCATTTCCGGACGAGCAATTATTTGCATTATCTGCCGTAAATCGTCCATGGTTTAGCGACATCGTTAATTTCTTAGCTACGGGATATATACCGCATACGTGGTCTCGTTTAGATAAAGATCGATTCTTTTCTCAAATTAAACACTATTACTGGGATGACCCATTGTTATTTAAACACTGTTCTGATCAAATTATACGACGTTGTGTTCCGGATAGTGAGTTCAAATCCATATTAAATTTTTGTCATTCTCTAGAATGCGGAGGACACTTTGGTGGCCGTCGTACGGCCGCTAAAGTCCTCCAAAGTGGGTTATATTGGCCAACATTGTTCAAGGACGCACATGAATTCTGTCAGAACTGCGTACGTTGCCAACAAACAGGGAACATGTCACATCGTGATGCGATGCCCATGACCCCAATCCTCATCATAGAAATATTCGACGTTTGGGGCATCGACTTTATGGGTCCGTTCCCGTCGTCTTGTGGTTTCGAATACATTTTAGTCGCGGTCGACTATGTTTCTAAGTGGGTGGAGGCAGTAGCGACGAGAACAAACGACCATAAAGTCGTGGTTCAATTTATTAAAGATAATATCTTTTGTCGATTTGGCACGCCACGAGCGATTATAAGTGACGGGGGTAAACACTTCTGTAACCGTTACTTCGAAGCCCTAGTCCAAAAATATTCTGTCACCCACAAAGTAGGAACCGCATACCATCCACAAACCCAAGGCCAAGTTGAAGTGTCTAATAGGGAGGTCAAAAGTATATTAGAAAAAACGGTACGTCCAGACCGTAAAGATTGGTCACAACGACTGACCGATGCGCTTTGGGCTTATCGTACTGCGTTTAAAACCCCTATTGGGATGTCTCCTTACCGCCTAGTGTTTGGAAAAGCGTGCCACCTACCGGTGGAACTCGAACATCGATCCTATTGGGCCGTAAAAACGTTTAACCAAGATATAAAAGCGGCAGGATGTCATCGTAAACTTCAATTACAAGAACTTGAAGAATTGAGAAATGAAGCGTATGAAAATTCGAAAATCTATAAAGAACGATCTAAAGCTTTTCACGATAAAATGATTATAAGAAAGAATTTTGAGGTCGGACAACGCGTCTGGTTGTTTAATTCGAAATTAAGATTATTCCCGGGAAAGCTACGGTCCCGATGGGACGGTCCGTTCACTATAACGCAAGTGTTCCCGCATGGAGCGATTGAGATCCAAGATATGAATGGTGGGGCACCTTTTAAAGTAAACGGACAACGGCTTAAGCCGTATCGAACCGAGGAAACAGAAGAGAGAGAAATTGAATCTATAGACCTGGTAGATCCGGTCTATCTCGACTGAGCACGTGCATCGGTCGAGCTAGCGACGTAAAATTTAGCGCTTCTTGGGAGGCAACCCAAGCATTAGTTAGAATTTTCTTGAATTTTGTACACTATTTAGTAGTTTTTGGCCATTGTCTGAACATCTGAAAGCCCAAAAGATGCAAAGTTTAAAGTTTTATAACATATATACAAGAAAACAGAAAAGAAAATTGAGAAATTAGCATATCGCGCGCGCGGCCCGCTCGCGCGAGGTATCGCTCGCGCGAGATATCCCCTTAGAAAAAAAATTCTTTTAGCCCTTCAAAAGAAGCCTCAGCTTCTGTTCGCGCTTGGAATCGCGCGAGCGAGGCCCTCGCTGGAGCGGCCCGCTCGAGCGAATCTGAGACTTAGAAAAATTCTTAACAACTATAAAAAGCAAACCTCAGCTTTTCCTCGCGGAGGGATTCGCGCCCGCGAGCCTCGCTCGCGCAATCCGCTCGCGCGAGGTACCCCTCCTTTTAAATACAGGGCTAAGCCCTAATTTGTTTCAGATTCACTGTTTTCTCTCTCTGTCCACGTCTCTCTTCTCCCTCTCGCGATCTCTCTCTCTCTCTCTCTCCTCCCTCCATCACAAACCACCACACACCTCCACTTCAAGACACCGCCGCCGCTACATCTTCATCGGACCACCACCACATCAAGACGCCGCCGCCGCTACATCACCACCGTTCACTGCCGCCGTTAGACGCGATTACACAGCAAACCCCCTTTTCCTCTGCTCGTGGTATACATACAGGTATATATACATATATATATATATACATTCATGGGTCCAAAGTCTATACACACAGATCCATATATATGTATATGTGCACATGGAGTCATACACATGGTTTGAATCTCAGGGAGGAATTTCGGGTTGCTTTGAAACCCTAAATTGGTTTGAATCACTGATACATCCACATCCGCATACATCTATGTACTCCATACTCGCACACATGAATACACACATAATCAAACAAGTGATTTAATCCCAGAGCTGAATTTTGGGGGTTGATTAGAAACCCTAAGATTAGGTTCACAAATTTCGGGGTATGATCACTTTAGCTACTAGGGTTTGGGTTAATCATGAGCATATTATGCAGCCCTATAGAAACACAAGCCTCTATAGACAACCACTTTTGGCATGCAGAAATATTAAATACACACACTAGCATTTCATAACTTAATACACATATTAATTGTTATTCCTGTAATGTTGAATATCCCAGTATGAAGAGATGCGAGTCAATAAGTCAATGCATGTATGGATCCGCATATGAGTACGTACCTATGTAAAAAAAATTAGGATTCAGAGTTTATAAACATGTGGTCACTGAAATTCTCCCAATACTTATGCCCAAATTCATTACTCACATGCGGGCACATAACAAAACCATTAAGCGTAGATTACAAGCCTGTACTAAAAGGTCATAGGTTTGTTTTAGATGAATTTGAATGTGCGTTTACTAGTCTCAATTTAGAAAGGGCTAGCTCCAATGATAGTTATGTTGTTTTCCTTCACATGCTTTACACATTTGCGCTCATCTTGTATACAGGAAGCATATTACTAAAATTGAATGTGAATTTGAGTGTGTCCATAATTCATATTGCTAACCGGATTTCGACGTTGAAATGATTTAATGAGTTTTGGCATTGCATCAACGTATTAACCCAACTTGGGACAGTCATACTAAACAATTGCAATGTTGCTTTTAACATTAGTGTCAGTTATCTATTTCCGTATTTACATTGCTATTTAACACGCGGCAAGTACCCCGTGACTTGCCGCAAAGTGTGTGCCCTTGTCGGGACAGTGGGTGGGAAGGGATCGGCTCTTCTCACAGTTGCTGGGTGTTCCCCCGTGAACCCCAATTTCTTTTGAACTGTTGATTATATGTTGATTGTGTCCCTTGCCGGGATTGTTTTTCTTGCAGGTGACCCATTCCCCCTATCCCTTTCTTTTTCTTTTTCTGGGCACATTCCTATTTTAAAGCCGACATTTTCAATTTTTTTTCTAAAAATCCGTACCTTCTTTTTAAAAATATGACCAAAAGAACCGTACGATCCGCTTCTTCGTCCCAACCGCCTCAGAAAAAAGCCAAAGGCAAGGAAAAACAGACTGACCCACCACCACCGCCCCCAGACGACCCTAACCCGAACGAATTAGGTCCCAAATACGCCACCCGCGGCCTCAATTACGAGGCCGCCATAGATGCTGAGTACTTCGCGTCTGATAAAGACACGAAGTGGGGCCATAGTAACTTAGTAGCCCGAAAACTGGCCCCACAGCTCTATTTTAGAAACCCAGACCTAATTAGTTATCCCCGATTTGTCCGCCTCTTCTACCAAAACCTCCGCTACCATAAACAATCTTTAAGCCAACACGCCTTCTTGTCCACCACCATAGATGGCCACGACATTACCCTCAACCCAGACAACATCACTGAAATACTCCAACTCCCCTCCCACTCATACCAAGTTCCCAAATTAACCGTCCTCAACAAAGCCCACTCCTTCATTCATATCATTCAGGACATGTGTGGCGGTCGCTCTGGTTCGGGTCAATCTATTCGCCGATCTCATATGCCCCGCCAGATGTGGTTCGTCGACCATGTCTTTAAACGAAACCTGTACCCCCTTGGTCATGAGCAAGAACGGACCAAGGAAATTCACCATGCCCTCCACGCTGTTTACCGCAGGGATTGGTTTCACCCTGGCTTGATTATTATGGAGGGCATGCGTCTTGCGGCTCATGCCATTGACCACTCCCTTGATTCTAAACTTCTTTTGCCCTATCCTCGCACGATCACCGCCATTCTCCGGGCTAAGGCCTTTCCTATCCCTGCCGATGAGCCCATTGACGCGCATATTCCAGACTTCGCTTCCGCTGATTGGAAGCTGAGTTTGGATCGACTAGATTTGGAGGTGAGAAGGGCACGTGAGGCAGCCCAGGCCCGTCGCGAGCAGGCGGCACAGCGTCCACCTCCCCCGGAGGATACTCCTTACGCTTGGACATATGGGGACGTCTGTACTTTCCGTGGAGAGACCCTGCGGCTTCAGTCCTACATGCGTTCATATTTCCAGCTGGCTCATCCGGACCAGCTGGATGACATTCTAGCTCAGGGCGAGGCTGCATATCAGTCGGCTTTCCCGCGACAGGCGCAGCAGGTGGCTGAGGAGGGAGTTGAGGAGCAGGGGGAGGTACAGGGTGAGGAGGAGGCTGGAGATGCTGGTGACGATGACGATGGGAGTGACGGTGATGGGGATGGTGATGATACTACTGGCCAGGGGAGTACTGGGTTGGAGTTGGTTTTGATTGAGGGTGGTGATGACTGAGTAGGTTTTGGTTGGGGGGGTTAGACATGTATTTTTCCTTTTTCTTGTATTTGGTGGGAGTTTAGACATTTTTGAGACATTCGGGCCTGTATATTATTGTATTTTGTTGCTTTTCCTGTTTATTTAGTCTTTTGGTTATTGTTAGGATTTTACTGTACCCGGCTTCGACCGGTTTAGATTATTTCCTTTTATTTTATTTCCTTTGGGTCTGTAAATAATTTATTTTTTGCATTTTTCTTTTGTTTTGTGGTTTGCTATATGCCTGGACATTATATTCATTGCACTGGTCTTATTGTCATTTACTGTTTATAATGCTTTACGTCATTACTTATCACAATTTCACAGCAATGAGTCAGTAATTAGTAATTATCAAACCCATTGCACGCTAACAGGAATTGCTTCGACTCAGGTTTGGGGGAAATTATGCTAAAATGTCCATTAACTATTCCGAATTATTAATTAAAAGTGAATACGATTTAATTTTGATCAATCTGATTCCACATTAACCTATTCACTACGTTGACTCTTAGCGCATGTAACTGATTATTAATTTAGGTTTATACATTCAAGGGTAGTTCTTTTTGGTATGCATTCTTATAATCCTGAATATCACCTATGTCTTTCATGACTAATAACTTGCGCTAATTATATTTCAGTTGTGACGTTTTTTTTTTGGTTTCAGGACATATCGCTACCACATATACATAGAGTTATCCAAATCCTCCTTTCTCCTTATCATATTTTCACTATGGATCACCCGATGTCTCCTTCTACGTCATCTGATAGGTCTCCCAGTCAGTCGAGTTACTGTTCTGACTCTGGTTCTTCTTCTGATACCTCTATACTTAGTCCTAGGATAGCCAAACCTGACGACCCAGTCGGTCGTCCCGGCTGGAGTCGTCGTCGTCCTCGTAGGCCCATTACCAGTTGTTCCGATTCTTCTGACGAGGATGACATGTTTGGCGATGACCCTACGTCTCTTGATGGCCCTTATGGCGCTCCTCCTACATCTTCTGAGTCGTCATCGTCTGAATCGGTCGAGTCCTCGACTGATGATGACGATGAGGGTGTTGTCTCAGGATTCGCTGATATTTCTATATCTGACCCTGTTGAGTCTAGTGTGCCTACACCGGAGGTTACCTATCCATATAGGAACCTACCTGATTATGTGCCGGACGTTGTTCGACAGTGTCCGGGTCACCCTGACTGGTCCCCTGAGGACATTGCCTCGATATTCGCGCCGTATTCCGGTCCGGAGGACGATTGGGTGGATTTGGGTCCGAGCGTCGTTGAGGAGATTGTGGAGGGTCAGAGTTTGGATGTACATGATGTTGATGTGGTAGGTCCACCGTTCGACCCTGCGGAGCACCCAGAGTTGGAGCTTGTGGATTGGTACGTTCGATCTGGAGTACAGCCTCCATCAGGCATTTTCCGTGGAGTGGACATTCTGGTGATATTCTATGCGGATTACATCCATGTCATTGTCATGTTCCCCTCTGCATAGGGACATGCAGTGATTTGGTTTGGGGGGAGTATATGGATATTTTCATTTTCATTTTAGTACTTCAGTTTATTTTTGTTTCTTATTTTCGTACTTCAGTTTATTTTTGTTAGTTTTCTTTTATTCGTTATTTCTTTCAGTTGTTAGTTCTTTTAATTCTTTTAATTCTTTGTAAAGCATAATAAAAAAAATAATAATAATAGAAAAACAAATATTTTAGTAGTTCTGTATATAAATAAAAATCAGTTTCTTAATACTGTTCAATATTGCGTTCCTTTTGATTATAATTACATTTCGTTGAAATTTTGAGAATTAAAAGAGTATATAATCGAATGTCGACCGAATCTATGAGAAGATGTTTTGAGAATTATATATTATCGGAATCATTGTTTTATATCTTATACTTGCATATCTTGTCGCACTGCACGTAGTCATATGGATGTATATTAACCTTGAACTGTAATATACCTTGGATTTCTAAATAGTAATATTGTGGAGACTAGAACCCGGTGAGCTTTAGAGTCTATTATTCTTTGTGAGAGTTTAAATTTATCGAATCTCTTTGACACATCGCACTATCTCGTTGATTGGTTTCATTATTCCTTCATTTTGATTGAAAGTCGAGTGAATATTAGAATTACCATGTTTTAAAAAATATATTAAAAGCAGAGAAATTCTATTTCCTTTCATATCATAACATTGAAAAATCATGTAACCTTAGAAAATGACACTAGGCCGTTTGTTCTAATAAACCTTTTTGACCTTTGGCCTACCCATTATAAATATTTTTTTTATTATATCCCTTGTTAACCCATTTGAGCCGTTTTTAATTAAGCCATTTCTTTGTTCACCTATCATCTTACCCACTCCGATATGGAGTTTGCCAATATTAAATAGTACCTACCCTATGTCCGAAAGTAGTTAGAGAATAGTTTTCATAAAGAAATTGGGCTATTAAACGACTGAAAAAAAAAAATATGATGTATCGAGTAGTAAAAGAAAAGGATCTAAAAAAAATAATAATAAATAAATACATAAAAGAAAAAAAAAGAAGAAAAGAAAAAAAAAAGGATATGATCCTCTTGAAAAAAAAAAGTGATATAACTAGTCGTTGTAGTAAAGCCCTTGTGTTCCATGTTAAGGCGGCTATTTCTAGATACTTACGGACACTTTGAATCCCTTTTACCTTTCTTTTCTAAGCCTTAACCCTTGACCAATATTACAACCCGTGTAAAGTCCTAGTTGATTCTATAAAAACATGATTTGATATGTGACCGATAAGGAAAAAGAAGTAAAAGCATGGTGGTGATGATATTTACTTGACGATCGATATCTATTCGTGAGACTATTTTATTTTTGTCGTGTCATACGTTGTTGAGAGTCATATGCGAATTTATTTATTTTGCACAATAATTCTTTCTCGCATATATATACACAGATGAGTGTTTACACCTGTTTCAGAATGATTTTATGTTATAGTGTAATAACAACGTGAGATTTGTAGTCGAAGCATCACTAGATAGTTATCTGATTTATATTCCAAGTTCATAGTTGCAGTGTATCCACTTGACTACCATTTCACACACATGCGAGTCTTCGATATATGCTATTGATTCTGGTGATATATGTTTTCAGATTATTTTTCATAATGTAGGAGGGCATCTGATTGTTTTACTCTTGATAGTTTTAGAATTTCATTTGAGGTTGATTTTATCTAAAAAGGATGTGACATTGACATATTTAAATTTTGAATAAAATTTTTACAAGTTAATAAAGATGGTTGTGGGTGACTTGTTGACGAGAACCCTCACGAGACTTCACTCGTCCGACTAGGGACACCTAGAGGTTTAAAAGGCTTGTTGCACAGGCTAAGTGCAATCGTTATCCATACGAAAATGGATTAGGAATTTTATTATTAGTAGTTTATATTATTCTTTTTGCTCGAGGACTAGCAAAATGTAGGTTTGGGGGTGTGATCGGGAGAGAACAACTCCTAATTATACGCCTTAACTCACATTTGTTAGTCGTTTTTATCCTCTTTTTGTGTAATTTTACTTTCTTTTCTATTTTCTAGCAGGTTTTAGAAGAAAACAAGGAGATCAGGTTAAAATAGGTGAAAAAGCAGGAAGAAAGAAGCAGAAAAAGTCACATCGCGCGCGCGGTCCGCGGGCGCGAAAATCAGAGAATCGCTCGCGTGATCCGCGCGCGCGAGACCCTCAATAACTCGCTCGGGCGACCCGCGCGCGCGAGGTACCCAATGTCGCGCTCGCGCGACCCGCGCGCGCGATATGTGAAAAAACCAAAGTTGCGTATTTCAGTGTTCTAAGGAGTCCTGTGCAGACGAAATCACTGGAAGACGTCCAGATTGGAAATAACTGCTGTTTCAGTGCAATACGAATTGAAAGAGGCTTCTAAAAACCCTTGTAAACTATATATATCTAGTTTTGATGATTTTCAAGGGTTACACACCTTGAGAGCAATTCACCAATACATTCATTCAGCACTTTTTGAAGGCAAGAGGAAGGTTTCTAATGGCTTACATCAACTCCATCTTCATGCTTTCACCTATCATGAGCAACTAAACTCCTCATCTAGGGTTTCAATGAAACCCTAGCTATGTAAAGGGGGATTCTACTCTTCTTTATTCTAAGATTTTATGTTTATGGATAGTGATTGTATGTTGGTGGATTTTATATAATCAGATTTTAATGTTAATAATCAAGAGTACTTTGGATCTATTCTTGTCTTAGATTTTTCCTTATACTTATTGAACTCAATAGTCCTTGATATCTGTGATTGATAGGAGTATTTACATACAATGGTGCTTATGTGATTGTGATGTTTACTTCTTTTATAATCCATGCTTAGGAAAGATGATTTATGCTACACCCTAGTTATAGGTAGATGATTCATGTGAACCGTAGATGGATTATGTTTAGATTAAACTAACGATATCTTCTTGACGATACTATTGGGCTTGTAGGTACAATAGATCATAACTATCCAAACATAGAACTTAGAATAAGAAGTATAGACCTTCAATGCATAGTTAGTGGTGGATTTGTAATCCTAGGTCCCATCTCCATATATTTACATCAATTTCCAAGTTTGCATATAAGTTTACTTAGAGTTAATTCTAGATCTTATTTCTATAAATTCATAGTTTAATTCATAGTTTGAAGTAGTAGTGATAATCAAAACCTAAATCAATTCAACTTCCGATTTTCTTATAACTAGCTAGATTAGATTTTAATAATTATAGGATCAAAAGTTAACAATCTCTGTGGGTTCGACCTGTACTTTCCACACTACAATCTTTTGAAAGTAAAGCAAAAAATAAGCATACTTTTATATCTTGATTTTGACGAGATCAATACCACAGAGTATGAAGCATGTATAATTGGGATGGAAGCAGCCTTAGCCCTAAATGTTGGAAGGATTGACATTTTCGGAGACTCTAACCTAATCATATCCCAAGTACGAGGTGATTGGAAGGTGAAGCATGAGAAGTTGAGGCCTTACCATGACTACATAGAAAGCCTAAAAGTACAATTCAAAAAGATATCATTCTACTACCTTCCCCGTGAAGAGAACCAATTGGCTGATTCCCTAACAACCTTGGGCTCAATGATACAAATCCCTTCGGGAGTCACCATGATACCGTTGTCTATATAAATCAGAAATCAACCTTCATTCGAGATGATCGCAATGATAGAGGAGGGAAATGAGTTGCCTTGGTACACGGATGTTTGGAATTTCATTAAGAAAGGAGAATACCCTGAGGGAGCTACAGAGAAGGACAGAAAGGTGATCCAAAGGTTCTCCGCCCAATTGGTGATCTATGCAGATGAGTTGTGGAAGAAATCGTATACCGAATTCAATCTGGAGTGTTTATATGGAAGTGAGGCTAGGAGAATGATGGAAGAAATACATGAGGGAGTCTGTGGGCCCCACATGAATGGACATATGCTGGCCAAGAAGATAATTCGACAGGGGTATTACTGGACCACTTTGAACAAAGACTATTGTGAGTACGTCAGAAGATGCCATAAGTGTCAGATCCATGCAAATCTAATGCATACTCCTCCTTCCCAGCTCTATAGCATGACCACGCCGTGGCCTTTTTCTGTTTGGGGCATTGATATCATCGGTGAGATAGTTCCAAAGGCATCCACCGGACATTGATACATAATCGTGGCAATTGATTATTTCACCAAATGGGTAGAGGCAGCGTCGTATGCCACTTTGAAGGCCAAGGATGTGGTGAGCTTCATAGAAAAGAACATAATTTACAGATATGGAGTCCCGAATGAGTTCATCTCAGACCATGGTAGCCACTTCCAAGGAGAAGTTATCCCACTCCTAGAAAAATACAAAATCACCCGCCATCAGTCTTCCCTTTTAGGCCTCAAACGAATGGAGCATTGGAAGCAGCAAATAAGAATGTTAAAGCAATCTAGGGGAAAACGACCGATACATACAAAGATTGGCACGAGAAGTTACCGTTTGCATTATGGGGATACCGCATCTTTGTAAGAACTTCCACGGGAGCTACGCCGTACTCATTGGTTTACGGGATAAAAGCTGTTCTTCCGATTGAAGTAGAAATATCTTCTTTAAGAATTTTGTCAGAGTGTGAAGTAACTGAGTTGGAATGGATGCGAGGAAGGTACGAGGAACCAATGTTGCTCGATGAGAAAAGGTTGGCTGTGATAAACCATAATCGGGGGTACCAAAAGAGGATAGCTCTTGCTTTCAACAAAAAGGTCCGCCCAAGGAAGCTTGCTGAGGGTGACCTGGTCCTCAAAGAACTGAAAGTGTCCGTTTATGACCCCAGAGGAAAATTCAAACCCAACTGGTTTGGGCCGTACATCATTAAGACTCTCCTTTCCGGAGGAGTGGCCTATCTCATGGACCTAGACGGGGTTGAATTCAAACAACCGATCAACCTCGATCGCCTCAAGAAATACTTTGCTTGAAACTGCTTCTTTCAAAACCTCCTACTTAGATGAACTACGCTTGACCTGATTCCTGCTAGGGGATACGTAGGCAACCTACTCGGTTTGGTCATTAATAATTGCCTAAAAGGCACTTTCCGTCGAGCCTTAAAAAACTGAACTACTGTGGACCTGATACCCGTTCGGGAATGAGTAGGCGGGGCTCCTCAAAAGCCTTCGGTCCTCCGAAACCCAAAAAAAAAAACCCCTGAAGAACCCTATACTAGACTAGGGTCAAACTAGCATTTGCCCTGAACCACTTTGAAGCCCCAAAACCAGGGGCAAACTTCGTTTGCTATCCGAAGAACCCAAATATTTTCCTTGAACCCATCTCTGGATCTCTTGACTATCATAATGAGTACTGTAAAAAGGGTAAACATGAATTCACAGCATAAAAGGAGTAAAGCTTCAAGCAAGATAAAGAGCCAAGAAAAGACATTAAAAAGGAAAATTTTTCATAAAGGGTTAATCGGAAGAGTGAACACTTTGATTGAACATGTTGAAACTGTTCCTAAAAGCGTGAAAGCACTTTTTGAAAAGGGAAATAAGAAAATCACATTCAAAAGCGTAAAAAGATGGCAGGACTTGTCTAAAATTTTGCAAAATAAAGCTCTGTTCTGTTGTTTTATTTTCGTCCACAAATGTCTACAAAGTCCGTCCCTGAACCAGGGTCTGGATTTGAAGAAGGTACTCAGTAGTAGGCACAATTGAAGCAGGGACCCTCTGGAAAGGAGCTGACACTCTGTCATGCCAAGCTTCAATGAAAGCCTTCACAGTGGAAGGACGCACGATTGAACCTCTAGTAAAATCAATAGTAAGAGCCTCAGTAATATCCTGCAAAAGTTCAAACTAATGGACCACCCGGCCAGGAATGTAGAAAGTAGTGGCATGCAAACCAGGCAACCAGATACCAGGCTTCCCGAGAAGCCACACTACAACAGAGCGATAAGACCAATCTAGGCAAAACCAGCGAATATCACCAGGAGAGGGGTTTTTGAGCCAATTAAGCCATACATCATCCGAGCGGAACAAATAGTGAACATCAATGCGATCGTAGGGAAGTGGCCCACGAAGCTGTGAAGGATGCACAAAGAGATCCAAGCGCTCCATGAGCCAAAGTTGCAGGACAAAGAGGGCTCCCATAGATAACATGGCCCTGGTGGTATGAGCCCGATCCAAACCAATCAAGGTTTCGCCGAGAACTAGCATGATGGCACTCTTTATCTCTCGCAGACCACATGCAATGGGTATGAGAATATCCGAAGACGACTGGAAGAGGAAGTAAGAAAGCATGGCAATCGATAATGCACAATGCCGGATAATCTAATATACACCGTCATAAGGATCCCCCATGGGGGCATACACGGAAGAAAGTCGCTCAAAGTCAATCTGTCGGTCACATATGAAAGAGCCCACAGCACTACGGGATATGCGGAGTAGGATGGCCAAGTCGCGAACATAACCCGCCTACACCGGGGGAACTATAAGATCCGTAAAGGGGTCGGTGTGGAGAATAGCGCAGAATTCCTCAAATAAAGGGCAGACCTCATGGGAACCAAAGCGAAAGACATGAAGGGAGGGATCCCAGCACTGAATCGTAGCTCGAAGCAAGCCTTCATTCAAAAATATTCGGCGGAAGGAGAAGAGATTGTTTAGTCTGAAAGACTCAAAATTTAGCCTGTCAATGCCCGAGAGAGCATTCATCCATGGGAAGAGGATTTGAGAACTAATGGGGGCCATTTTGGGAAGAAGTAAAGAGGAGAAAATGGTGTTTTGCGGAGTATTGGGAGAAGAAAGTGGTATAAATAGGAGAATAAAGCTGCTTACCTACCCGCGGCAGTCAATAAAGCAGATTGGCACTCCATGAAGTGCCGCGTGGCAGTCCGTGAATTTCGTTGCGGCATTCACTGACTGCCGTTGCGGCAGTCACTGAGTGCCGCAGAGGCCTAACCGAGTGCCATTCTGAGTTTTATTTTGGCCAAGGTCTATTTGTAACATTTTCAGGCCACCTACAAACAAAAAACTAAATAAAGAACAATAAAATATGCGCATCATGCAGCACGTACAAGCGAAACCAGGCCATGGTCGCATACATTCATCCATTCATTTATTCATTCATTCATTCATTTCAAAATAAATAAAGGAGATAGAAACATTCAAAGTTAAAATAAAAGAGGGGACCAAGCTATAGTCCCATATACGGCAAGAAAAGGACCAAGCTATGGTCACACATACGGTGAGCAGCAGTGAAGAGTAAAATAATAATAATAATAATAAAGGTAATGCAAGTGCCTATCCTACTGTCTATCCTGAAGCCGTCATCAAGAATAAGTATGTGCATATATATACAATCATCCAAATAAAAGTATGAGCCCTCTACAGAAGCACTCAAAGCACAAAAAAAGAAAGTAATCAGCCCCGGCCCCGGCCTCGAGTCTGGCGAGTGACGCGTCTGAGAGGCTCCTCCTCTGACTTTGTGCCGCTCCCGCCACGACCACCTCCTCCTCTGCCTCCACCTCTACTGCCGCTAGTGCCCACACCACCGCCTCTGCCACGTCCAGCGCCGCTACCTCCAGGGGGCATCACTGAGAGGGATGCCAAACTGCTGAAGCTGCTGCTGGAGCACTCCCACCTACTGGGATAGAGCCCCAACCTGTTCCTCCTGAATGGAGGGAACAAATCAAATTACCAGGTTGTAATAGAATTGATTGGAAAGCTAAAAGCAAAATAAAATGAGCATTTGTTTTACCAAAGCTTTCGTGTAAACCTCAGCAGCTGCCCGCGCCCCGTCAGCCTGAGTCAAAGGAAGAAAGGTTAGAATATCAGAATAAAACTACAGTTTTAAAACAAAAAAGCAAAATTTAGAAATTACCCTCCACTCCCTGCCATAAATCCACTCTCTCATGCTGTGAGCATAGAGCAAGCCCTCCTTCGCATAGTCCCGTGGGACATAATCATACTGGAGCGGAACGGTAGGAGCACCTGCCTGATATCTGGGGACCATAGTAGTGGTCTGCTCACCGTAAGAGACTGCCCTAAGGCTCTAACTCCAAGACGGTAAAGTCGAAGCCCGAGCTGCAGCAAGAACGGGCTGCAAAATGAATCCAATAATGAGATAAACATGCATGTTTTAAAAATTAAGATAAAGTTTGAAAAGACTGAAAGAAACTCACCCGGGTCACCTCCATCAGAGGGAAGTTCCCCATCAGCTTCGCAGCACGAAAAGCTACGTATCCCGCTGGAGGCTCCACGAAACCCTGAAGAGACAAACCGGCCAGGGCAACCGTGATCGCGGAGCCCTGGAGGGTATCCGTAGCTCTCATGGACTCCGGCGGAGGGTATGGCACGAAGAAAGACTCAGCCACCAACGACTGTCTGGTCACCCTCTCTCCCAGGTACCACGCCCGAGCCTTTGGTTTATCCAGCAAGATCCTCTGTGGGTCATACCCAGCCGACTCCCGTATCCCCTAGGAGGCCTCAGGAAGCATGTCGATCTAGGGCTGCCATCAGACGTGCTGCTCTCGTAGGTTCGTCAGGAAGTTGCTGAATGAGATAAATCATGAGCCCCGGTCTTCTGCCCGACCCGATCCTTCACCCACTTCATCCCCTGGGGCATGATGAGGGTGTCTACCGGCCGCATATTAGGCGACATCATATGCAAATACTCATGGGACCAAATCTACAAGAAAGAGAGAAGAGCATAAGTCTTGAGAATCATGAATAAAGAAATTTGAAATAAGAATGCAAAATTAAATTCAGGGTTGGAAATTAATGAAAGAGAAGAAGTATACCTCCCAAGCCCTCCAAAAGCCGCCAGTAAAGGTTGGGCAATCCCGGGATATCTCTCCCATGTGCTGATACAGGATGGCTAATCCTACACCAGCCCAGTCGTACTGGTATATCTGGTCCATGGGCTCCAAGGACCCCAGCAGCGTCATGGAGATCTGATCTCCCTTGGTGCTCAGCAGAGAGCACCCCAGCATATACATAATGAAGCCCCGAGCCATCTGCTCGTTTGTAAAACCCTGTCGGCCTCTAAAAGTGTCCATAAACCACTTGGCCGTAACTAAGGGCTCATCTGGGACCGCTCCTACCAGCTCCTGCACCCGATCCTACTCAGTGACCATGTTTAGATATCGTAGGAGCTCTCCGCCGAATGGGATCCCCGTAATCATGCTAAAGTCGATGGGAGTCATCGTCATCTCCCCGAATGAGAAGTGGAAGATGTTGGTGGTATCCCACCACCGCTCTGCCAATGCGTGAATCTGCCTCAAGTCGTTGGAGCTCTTCGTCAAAAGTTTGACGAAGTCCCCAAAATCGGCAGCTCTAACGAATCCCTACACAGTCTCCCTCAACTCCCCGTACCAAGCAAACCCGTGAGCCAAGCTACCGTGCCCCTTCAGTACATCCTTCGACAGCTACAGAAGTTGAAAGATTCAAGATTAGTAAATGAACCAAGAAAGAAAAAAAAGCAGAAAAGAATAATAATAATGAAAGAAGAGGCAAGCAATGAACAGTAAAAGCAAAAAGAAAAAAAGTAATCTGGAATACTCGCAAGAATTTCTCAAGCATGGCGCTCGTTGCATTCGTGTAAATTTTTGGTGTCATTTGCAGAATAATAAAAGGGGGGCGATAATAAAGGGTGAATGAATAATAAAAAGGGAAGAAAAGGAGATTTTAAAAAAAAATTATATACAACGTTCACATTCTTGAAAAAGAAAAATAAAGTAGTAGCACATATTGGAACTGCGAGTCTTGTAAGAAAAGATTTAAAAGAAATGTCAGCCCAAAAAGTACCCAAGTCAAAATAAGTAAAAAGGTGGCTGTAGCGTTCGGAAAATTCATAAGCATAATGGTCTTTATTCGTGAGGGATATACAAGGCTTTGATTGGCATGCGTCACGTTCAAAAACTTTTTGTAAGAAAATTGAAATATGAGTAGGTACAGGCGGAACACCCAAGAATTCATAAAGCATAGCATTCTTTTTTTTATAAATATATGGAATATTGCCTCCGAGTTCATAAGAAATAAAATAAAGGATGCGAGATTGAATAATCATTGGCTAAAGCATTCAAAATGCTCGAAAGCGCTACAAGCATTCAAAATGCTCGAAAGCGCTACAAGCATAACATTTGCATTTGAAATGGGGCACTTAAAATTGTGTTGATTGTACATTACATTCATGAATTTTATACGAAAAAGGAAGGATTACAAGAGAAGAAAGGGAGAGGCGTGTATACCTCGCGCTTGAACGCGCAGGCGGATAAGTGCGCATCCGGGTCCCTGAGCAAGAACATAGGGTCAGGATGAGGAGTGGCCCGATACTTGGCCTTCTTTCGACTGCCAGAATCGCTAGCCATAATTTGTCAAAGAAAAGGAGAGAGATTCGCGTGTCAGGTTCATAAAAATTTAGAAAAATAAAGAAAAAAATTAGAATAATTCAAGTTTCGATCAAGTAGAACTAACCTCATAGCCCTGGTAGATGAATCCAAGCAAGAAGAAAGAAAAAGGAAAAATTTCTCCAAAGGAATCCACGAGAGAAGAGATGAGAGAATGAAATGAAAATGAAATAAAACTCTTGGTATAAGCCACTGCTGCTCAAACGCGACACTCAATTTTCGTGCGCGGCAGTCAGAGAAGTGTCGTGCAGCACTCGCTGAATGCCGCAGCGGTATTCCATGAGTGTCGCACGGTAGTCATGGCCTGCCGCAAATTCTAGTGTGTGTCGCGATTAAGGCGGTTACTAGACCCATCATTTTTTCCCCAAAATTCAAATTGGGTCCCGAAAATTGAATTCAAACTCTTGTGCTTTTAACCCTCGGGGATGGTTTTAAGGATCAAACTGGTCCTCAATTTTGTGAAATTAAAATGATTTTGAGTCCGTGGGCTCTAAAATTTTGAAAATTAAAATGATTTTGAGTCCGTGGGCTTTGAAATTTTGAAAATTGAAATGATTTTGAGTCCATGGGCTCTGAAATTTTGAAAATTGTCTCGTTCTGGGAATATAACGGATTTATATTCTCGATCCTCGTAACAGATTCACGTTGATCCTTTGTTTGAGAGTGTAACAGATTTGCATTCTCGATTCTCACAACAGATTTGCGTTAACCCTCATTCTGGGAATATAACGGATTTATATTCTCGATCCTCATAACAGATTTACATTAATCCTTTGTTTGAGAGTGTAACGGATTTACAATCTCGGTTCTCGCAATAGATTTGCATTAACCCTCATTCTGGGAATATAACAAATTTATATTCTCGATCCTCGTAATAGATTTACGTTGATCCTTTGTTTGAGAGTGTAACAGATTTGTATTCTCGGTTCTCGCAACAGATTTGCATTAACCGTCGTTCTGGGAATATAACGGATTTATATTCTTGATCCTCGTAACAGATTTACGTTGATCCTTTGTTTGAGAGTGTAATGGATTTGTATTCTCGATTCTCGTAATAGATTTGCATTAACCCTCATTCTAGGAATATAACGGATTTATATTCTCGATCCTCATAACAGATTTACGTTGATCCTTTGTTTGAGAGTGTAACGGATTTGCATTCTCGGTTCTCGCAACAGATTTGCGTTAACCCTCGTTCTGGGAATATAACATATTTATGTTCTCGATCCTCGTAGTAGATTTACGTTGATCTTTTCCTTATTTTGAGAATATAACAGATTTATATTCTCGACCCTCGTAACAGATTTACGTTGATCCTTTGTTTGAGAGTGTAACGAATTTTGCATTCTCGGTTCTCGCAATAGATTTGCGTTAACCCTTATTTTGGGAATTTGGAAACGCATTTTCTCGACCCTTGTAAACGAATATTTGCATCAGTCAACATTTGATAAATCCCTTCTGGCTAAGCGCATCATCAAATATGCATCATAAATAGAGAAGACATGACATAGAGTAAGCACGACACTTGGTCGGTCGAGTTTATTTGAAAGATACCGTTGCATGAGCATGTGCATCACGACAGGATAGGAGCATTCATCCGTATGATTACATGTGTTTGCGTATGCCTGACTCCTACCCGAACTACGTCTTGGTCTGATTCCTGATGGGATACGTAGGCGAGCATCATGGAGCACGACCAATTAGAATTTTGTTGCGCGATGGCTTTCTTTCTGCAACGCATTTTGTTTTTACCTAAATTCGACGGTTTGGTCAAAGGCTTGTCTTCACACAGGCTTCAACATTCACTTGTGACACGCATTGCTCCACAAGCTCTGTCGAAGAGGGGCAAACTATAGACACCCCAATTTTGACCAAACGCCGAGTTAAGGAGAGTGATACCTCCAAGATCCAATGATGACAATGTCCGGCGAATCTAGGACTTCCGAAGATGATTCAAGCTCTTCGAAAGACTCTCCAACCTAAACAAAAAGGAAAAAATGATGATGAAAGGAAAAAAAAAAAAAAAGAGCAGAAGGGCACTTGAGACAATTTGCGGCAGTCACGGGCTGCTGCTGCGGCAGTCTCTGGACTGCCGGACGGCATTCTACGAATGCCGCGAATTTCAGCAAGTGCCGCGAAAAAATGAATTTTTACAAAAAAGGCAGTCCCTGGAGTTATCCGCGGCATTCATTGAGTGCCGCATCGGCATTCAGTGAATGCCACGACGACAATCATTGAGTATCATTCCGGCATTCAGTCAGTGCCGCTTCCATCTCCATTGAGTGCCACGTTTTTGTAACAGACAGTTGTAAAACAACACGTTTTGCACTATCAAAAGAATGTCTGAATTAGGGTTTTCTACTCTGAAATGACTAAAATACCCCTCTAAAATTGTCTATAAATAGAGGATGAATATCCTCTTGCAAGGGGTTGGATTTTCTTTGAGTTTAGAGGTTATATTAGTATTCTCTTCATCTTAACTTCAAAAAGGCTTCCATAAACACAATTGGAAGTAGGTTTTGAGAAGGTTTAAGGGGTATTTAAGTAGAATTAAGAGTGAAAGAGCTTGATTAGTCTTTGGGAGTTCTCCAAAATCACCAAGTTGAGGATACTTTGGAGGTAAAATTCTAGAATAATTAGCCGTTGTTCAAATTTAATTATGGTATGCATTGAGTTCTTTAATTTCCATTTTCATTTGTTGTTTTCATCCCTTAGGTTCATAAGGCTTTCAATGCCTTACTTGAATCTCTTGGGTTGAAATTTCTTAATCTCTTTGTAATCTTATGATTCATGAGGGGATTAAGGTTGGTATTAGAATATTTAGCTAATGGACCCAAACCTATCTTCATGGTTTGAGGTTTGTTTTGACTAAGTTTCATGAAGTTCTTCCATACTTCTTTGAAATTTACAAATATGGATATCTTTAGTCTCCAATGACCATCAAATGGTAGGAGAGTTAGCTTTAGACAAGCCCAATTCCATGGCTTATTTGTCTAAGTTGATGAGAATAAAGTGAATTAACCCAATGTGCAGTGAGTTCACAATCCGTTTCTGATCATAAATTTTTAGTTGAACATCGAACCGTTGGAATGGAATGAAACCAATGGGAAAGTATTTATAACTCAAAGTTTTACCAGTGTAATTTTTTTTTAAGGTAATTTTATGCTTTGAGTGGTTTGATCAAGGGTTTTGTGGAACAACTACAATCTGTCTAGAGTTTGAGAACAGTCTCACTCTTTTGAAATAAGGAAATCATAACCTTAATCAAGCACTCTTGATCCAAAATATATTTTTCTAAGTATTTTAATGTGTTAGGAAACTACCCTAAAAAGACCAAAGCATTTCTGATTTTTTTACTATTTTTAGAAAATCATACAAAAACTTTGGACGGGGAGTTCCAAGCCTCTGAGTGATGTCTAGTGTTTGTCTAATTCCTGGAGATCTAACCGTTCAAACCTTGATTTTCTTTTTGGGTTAGAAACTAGACACACAGAGGCATCTTGTGTCCAAATATCATCAAGATGAAACCACGGGAAGTATGCTTTTTATTTCCTTGAAATTCTGATCTGCTCTCAGCAATTTTCAGAATTCTGTAACAGTTTTGATCAATCTTATAAATAATGGTTTAGATGATATTTTCATGAGTTAAGGTTCAAACCATGTTTCAATAATGATTAGTTAAGCTTGAATTTAAAGTTTAAGTGACTTAAATCAATAAGAACTTCACGATTTCTTCTTGTTTATGTTTACATTCATCCATGTGACTTGGCGTTTTATATTAGGATTCGTTTGCTTTAGGTTAATTACATTTGGTAGATTTAGGTTAAAGGCCTAGGATCATTATTCAATTTTACACATTGTATATCATGTGGACTAACCCTTGTTTTGTAGCGCTGATGAGGTATGACTTTTCGACTCTCCCTTAGCTTAACTTTTCTTTGATTTTATCAATTTTTCAATCTCATGCTCGACACACTAGAATTAGGACCTTACCTTATGTGAATATATATGTGATTAGAGACCATTTCTTAGGATCTTTCCATTTGTATGCATTGCATGTTTAATATTCGCGGCCTGAATCCCGGGTAAGTTCTCTAGTTCCCTATTTGCATATCATATTGCTTGTTACTTGAATTACGTGGCTTTTTGAATGATATTTTATCACTTGCAATCTTACACATGCTTTTGTAATGTATACCTATATATATGTATTAGTTGAGGACATGCTTAGATGATTAATTCGATTAAAAGGATGTTGAGTAGAGGCCTATCGCGAGATAGGATGAGAAGGGGTGTTTTAGTCCGATGGGCTCTTTTCCTTCTCATTCCATAATCCCCGGACCTAGTTTAATCTCTGGTTTCGCAAAAAGATCAGTTGTTTTAAAATGGTTTCTTAATTTTCCCTTTTAAAAAAAATTAAGTGGCGACTCATTTGTTTTTTTTAAAAAAAAAAAAATTTAAAAGAAAAGTTGTGGGTAAGAAGAAAGGAGAAAATTGCGATATCTACATGCAGATTAGGTATTAAAGTGTAAGGCATTGGACATTCCCTGGCACCCCGTGCTAAAGTGTGAGGCAAACTGGACATTCCCTGGCACCCTTGTGCTAAAGTATGGCTATCGAAGTATTTCAAAGATACTGGTGTGAGAGAGTGGTTTGGTGTGTGGTCGAGAGAAAAGAGTCGGTAAGATGAGATGGTGCATTGTTTTCATACACAATCACATATATGTGAATTATAGCTTTCAAAAGATATTGTGGTTGTTCTCTAAAAAAAAGGAACTCTTTACTCTAATGTAAACTTGCTGAATTAAATGGGAATTTGAAAATGGTAAATGAGTATGTTTTACATTCAAAGTTATGTTTTTTTATACTCACCAGCTTCTTGAAGCTGACGGCGTTGATGCGCCCTGGACATTCGTGTTCAGGCTTTTCAGGTTTTGAGCAAGTAGAACATTACGACTGTGCAAACTGAGAATAACTGCTGGAAAGAGAATTTACTTTATATGTTGAACTATTTGGATAACTGTAATAGATGTTAAGTTATTGTTTTGATTTAAGGCGGTTTGTGCCTTTAGAGACCCCGTGCTGTAATGACTATTAAGTTAGAAAAATATTGTAAGCCTTGATTTCTCTGCTCTGATTATTATGTTTTTGTTGTTGACGTTTGGGACGAAAATTGATCCTTCAAACTGCCATGACCTACGGGTCATAAAGGAAATTAAACTATTTCCTTATTTATGCTACGTCGGGGCGTGACAGGATTTGGTGGTATCAGAGCCAGGTTATATCTCAAGATAGTTTAGCCAGGTTAGGGTTTACCAGTATAAACCCAATTCCACAGTTTTGCTAGCTTAAGCTTTTGCACCCCGATGTTATGACAGGGAGGATAGACCCATAACCCAAACGCCTAAGATTGTTTCTATTCTGACTTAAGTTAGTACCTTCTTATCAGGTATGGATCCAGCTCAGCCACTCTATGTACCAGACAGGTTTGGAGGATATTTTGTGACTCCGAGGGCAGTAGTCCCAGCTTTCCTTGACTTATATCACACCGCCATTGAGCAGCTAGCCACAACGACTATAATATCGGATCTGTGGCACCAGGTCCATGTGGTGGGATTAGTTGATTTGACGCGTATCCGTCTGGAGCTTCGTTATTTTGTAGAGGCTCAGTGCTTAGTGTTAGTTGAAATTTTGAGATTGGTGGGTAGTGATGCTTTCTATATTCCCCTAGAGGTCCAAGTTGTGCACACTCACCTCGCACAGTTAGAGATGCCCCTGCCGGGAGTTCCCGTGGTTGAGGATGATGATGACGATGACGTCATGGTTATCCCTGTTGCCGAGGAGGTTGTAGGGGAGGACGTCATAGGTCTAGAAGGCTTTGCTGCCGACCTTGGGAAGGAGCTAGCCCTTGAGCTAGTTCTACCTGAGGAGGTGTCAGTTGAGGCAAATGCCCCAGGACTTGCTCTATCACCAGCCTCTAAGAGCGGTGATTATGATCATGTGGACCCCTTTCATGTTCAGCGATTTTGCCCAATCGACTCATTGGATTTGCTCGTAGTCCCATACGGTGATGATTGATGATTTGATATAACCTTATACATATTAACTATGTTGACTAGTAGCTCTATCTCTTTTTGCAAATAGTATTCTACATGCATTCGAGTATAGGGCAATGACCCCATTTTTGTAACTCTAACTATTGCATGGACGATGTACGTCCTAACCCATACTAATAGGGTATGCATTGACCTGATCATACACACTTTTTGTATCAACTTGATCGAGAAGTTATATATAGAAATACGTTTTTGATTATTATTGTCATTTAAATTGCTTCATATTATTTCTTCATGCATATTTCTCATTCTGGTATCATTGACATGCATAGAATGGCTGGGAGACCGAGAAGGAATAGGAATTTGATCGAGGAGGCACCATTAGCTGCCGATCCCACAGGTATGTTTGAAGCATTTGTTAGGCGCTTGGAGAGGATCGAAAATACTAATGAAAACTGACGTGATCGCCAGACTGAGGATAAGCTATTGGAAAGATTTCGTGCACTAAGGCCCGAATAGTTTGCGGGTACTGCAGAACCTTGGAAAGCAGAACAATGGTTAAGGCAAATGGACCGTATGTTCGAAGCTGATCAGTGCAGTGAACTGGATAAGAGAAGGTTAGCTACCTTCCAATTAATTGACGCCGCCGCAGATTGGTGGGACTCAGTGATAGCCACCATTGGGAACACAACTGCTATGGGAATGACGTGGATCACATTTAAGGGGAGGTTTCCAAAAAGTATTTTCCAGCTACAGAGAGGCATAGGAGGGATGAGGAATTCATGGATTTGACTCAGGGAACTAAATCGGTGCAAGAGTACACCACTCAGTTTGAGAGACTGTCTCGGTTTGCCCCTCATATGGTTGATACTGAGGAAAAGAGGATCCGTAAGTATAACCAAGGGCTGACACCGCAAATTCGCCGCTTGACTCTCGGCCATCTGGATAAGTTTTTTGAAGGACTTGTCGGCTTAGCTACTGATTTGGAGGAAGATGCTCGAGTGAACCGCAAACAGTTTGAATTTCGACCACCTCAAAGGATCAACTTTGGAAATAAGCCACAGGCCTATCGTACTCAAGGGCAGAAGAGGAATTTTGACGAAAGCAAGAAACCTCAAATAATTACCTATCCGACTCAACCTCGAATTGGAGAAGGAAGTAGTGGTGGGAAATGCTTCAACAGTGGCAACCCTGGTCATCTGGCTCGAGACTGCCAGGCACCAAGGCGTGCTGCACAGCAAGGGATAATCTGTTACAATTGTGGTGAACCAGGTCACATCAGCAAGTTCTGCACTACTCCTAAGCAAGTGACTTATGGTCAACAGGATCAGACTCGCGTGAATGTTGTCATTCCTGATATCGCTGGATACGATGGAACTATTTATGAAGAAGGGGATTATGGAGAAGGACAGCCTGATCAGCAAGCAGTGGAAGGTACATTAACCTTGTTTAACTCCCAAGTTAAAGTGTTATTTGATACGAGTGTTGCTCTTTCATTCATATCTGTAAACACTATTCGGAGATTGAGTATCTTACCTCATCGGTTAGAGAAAGCTTTGAGGGATACCTCACCTTTAGGAGCCACATTCAAGTTAGGACATGTGTGCAAGGATTGTCCATTACGATTGGGAGATCGTGAAATCCCTGCAAGGCTAATTGTCCTATTGATGAAGGAGTTTGATGTAATCCTAGGAATGGATTGGCTCTTCAGAATCAAGCGAAGTTGGATTGTGCGAGGAAGAGAATTACATTCCCTGACAATGGGAATCAACCCTTTGATTTTCAATGTAACCCTTTGGGAGATATGTTCCTCACAAGATGTTTAGCAAACATCGAAGTCGTCAGTACAGAGATGACAGCGTCGCTATACCTGTAGTCCAAGGACTTCGAAGAAGTATTTTGAGGCATTTCTGGTTTACCGCTCGAGAGAAGTATAGAGTTTTGTATTGAGCTTATACCGGGTACCGTACCGATCACCAAGGTTCCCTACAGAATGGCCCCCACCGAACTGTCAGAATTGAAGGAACAAGTTTAAGAGCTTGAGAACCTAGGTTTGGTACATCCAAGTACATCGTCTTGGAGAGCACCAGTATTATTCGTGAAGAAAAAGGATGGAACGCTTCGTCTGTCTATCGATTATAGAGAATTGAACCGAGTAACTATCAAGAATAAGTATCCCTTACCTCGGATTGACGATTTGTTTGATCAACTATAGGGAGCTACAACATTCTCCAAGATAGACCTATGGTTTGGATATCATCAGTTGAGGGTACGGAAAGAAGATATACAAAAGACTGCTTTCAGAACCCGATATGGTCATTATGAATTCTTGGTGATGCCGTCGTTTGGAATGACGAATGCCCCAATAGTGTTTATGGATATGGTGAACAGAGTGTTCAAGCCTTATTTGGATCAGTTTGTCATCATCTTCATAGATGATATTTTGATCTATTCTAAGTTAGAAGAAGAACACGAGCAACATCTATGGATAGCAATGCAGACGCTTAAGGACCACCAATTGTATGCCAAATTCAGTAAGTATGAGTTCTGGTTGCAAGAAGTGAAATTTTTGGGACACAAGGTGTCATCTTAAGGAATTCCTGTGGATTCGTCCAAGACCGATATTGTGTCAAACTGGGTTAGGCCGAGCAACCATACGGAGGTTAGGAGTTTCCTTGGACTCGCGGGCTATTATCGGAGATTTGTTGAAGGGTTTTCTAAAATAGCTGCACCATTGACTGGATTGACAAAGAAGAATTTGAAATTCGAGTGGATAGAGAAACATGAATGTGTCTTTCTAGAGTTAAAAGAGAGACTCACTACTGCACCGGTACTAGTAATTCCCAATCCTGATGAGAAGTTCACTATCTTTAGTGACGCATCATATCAAGGACTAGGGTGTGTACTTATGCAAGATGGTATAGTTATCGCTTATGGATCCCGACAGCTAAAGCCGAATGAGTTGAACTACCCCATTCATGATTTGGAGTTGGATGCAGTAGTATTTGCACTCAAGATTTGGAGACACTATCTCTACGGTGAGAAGTTTGATTTATTCTCCGATCACAAGAGTCTGAAATATTTGATCATACAAAAAGAGTTGAACATGAGACAACGCAGATGGATGGAGCTGATCAAAGATTACAACTTCACGTTAGAGTACCACCCTGGTAAAGCTAATATGGTCGCTGATGCTTTGAGTCAGCATGCTCGTGAGACGATCGCCTCCTTAATGGTTATAGAATGGCGAGCATTGGAGACGTTGGCGGAATTCGATGTACAGAGTGCTGAAGAAGGAGAAGGACAACATTTCGGATGTCTTATCCTGCAGCCTGTTCTTATCGACCGCATTATTGGAGCTCAGAAAGAAGATGTGAAGTTTCAAACATGGTTTGCGAAGATCTCAGAGAAAGATCCGATAGAATGGAAGGTAGGAAGTGACGGAGGGTATCGACGCAGAGACAGATTATGTGTACCAGACTATGGGCATTTGAGAAATGATATTCTAGCAGAAGCACATAAGTCAAGATATACAGTTCACCCGAGAGGAACGAAAATGTATAAAGATTTGAAGAGAAACTTCTAGTGGGAAGGTATAAAGAAGGATGTGGCCGAATTTGTATCCAAGTGTTTGACGTGTCAACAAGTCAAAGCTGAACATCAAAGACCCTCAGGATTGTTGCAACCGCTACCTGTCCCAGGTTGGAAGTGGGAGCACATAACCATGGATTTTGTAGTGGGATTGCCTTGGTCTCAACAGAATCATGATGCCATTTGGGTAATTGTGGACCATTTGACTAAATCGGCTCACTTCATTGCCTATAGTATGACGTACCCGGTAAAAAGAATGAGTCGGATGTACATACAACAAGTTATGCCACTTCACGGTGCACCTGTGTTGATTGTGTCAGATCGTGACGCACGTTTTACTTCTAGATTTTGGAAAAGTTTTCAAGAAGCTATGGGAACCTCGCTCAAGATGAGTACTACTTTTCACCCTCAGACAGATGGGCAGACCGAGCGTGTTAATTAAATCATGGAGGATATGATTAGGGCTTGTGTTATCGAATTTGAAGAATCTTGGAAGACACACTTGCCTTTGGTTGAATTTGCCTATAACAATAGTTATCACACGAGTATCGGGATGGCTCCGTTCGAAGCATTGTACCAACGACCATGTCGTTCTCCGTTGTGTTGGGCAGAAGTCGGAGATACCAAATTGTTGGGACCAGATTTGGTTAGAGAAACCAACGAGAAGATTTCTTTGGTCAAGAAAAGGATGAGAACCGCTCAGAGCAGGTACAAGAGTTATGCCGATCGACGCCGGAAAGATTTGGAGTTTAGCATCGGAGATCACGTACTTCTTAAGGTTTCACCGACCTGAGGAGTAGTACATTTTGGTCTCAGGAGAGGGAAGTTAGCCCCGCATTTCATCGGACCATTCGAGATTTTGGTACGTATCGGGAAAGTGGCATATCGACTGGCACTACCACCGAAGATGTCTGGGGTTCACAATGTATTTCATGTGAGTATGCTGAGAAAGTACATACGAGATCCCTCACACGTGATTAGTTATGACGATATTGAGACGAGTCATAACGTTTCTTATAAGAAGAGACCTGTGAAGATTCTGGATCAGAGTATCAAGAAGTTGAGAAACAAGGATATTCCGTTGGTGAAGGTTTAGTGGAATCACCATGACGAGAATGAAGCCTCACGGGAAGTTGAAGCTGATATGAGGAAGAAGTACCTGGAGTTGTTTCATGACTAGTTAGTCGTGATTTCGGGGACGAAATCCTGTTTAAGGGAGGAAGGATGTAACAACCTACATTTCATTTAATTTTAAATTTGCATTTCCATATTTAAATTCAAAATTGTATGGTCTGCTCTTATTTATTTACAATTCTCATACTTGGAATCTTATTACTTGTCTAAATTCATATTGAAATTCTAATTTGGGGCCAAACTGGAATTTTATAAAATTTAGCAATACCTGTGTTGGATTTTAAAACTGTATTTCAAAACGGTGGAAAAGTTTACGTTTGACTAAATCAGTATTTTTATAAAACCGGGAAATCGATTCTTACACTAAAATGAATTTTCTGTATTTCTGTGGTGATCACCGCGCCCCGAAAATACCAGTTTACTTTCAAAACTGTCTGTGCCGCGTTAGACTTCAACAGATTTCGGTGATGTAAACTTGGACATGACTTATGCTTTATTTCTATTAATGGCAAGTCGTGATTGGGTTGGACTTGTTTGGGAATGCTTTGTGTGTGTGTGTATTCTTGTGCCCTTAAGCTCCAATTCCCAAACAACACAATTGCCCCCTAGTAGTCTATCAACACCTCTTCAAAATCTGTAGGATCATACGTATGAATCTGTGTGTGTATTTTGTGCAGATTAAACCTCTTGAAAACAAAAATCCATTTGTTGAGTAAACTACAATGTTCTTGTCCCCCAAGCATTCCAATGGATTTTCTATATATACACCATTTCTCTTCATAATCTACACCTGGTAACTAAAATATAGAGAGAGTTTAGAAGAGAAAATTACAGAAATTTGAGAGAGAGAGAGAGAGAGAGGGCTTGATCACCATATCTTGAAGCTGCATTGGGTTCTTAATTCTTATATCTTTCTCAACAATTTCTTCTATCTATATCTCAGTGAGTATTCTAAACTCACCTAGAATGTAATTCAGATTGTACTTACTATTTTGAATAGCTTAATTTGAAAATCTCCATTGATGACTTACGTTTGAAACTTGAAGCTTGAAAAACATAGATTTTCCAAACTTAACCAAAATTCATTTTCTGAATGAAATATGAAAGATTATGGTATGTAGAGTATACAATTGTAATATCAAAGCTTAATTTGTTCGTATCGCGACGTATAATTAAAACAAAGTTTCCGTCAACTCTCGGTTTTTCGTAAAATCCGAGAGTTACCAATCGATTCAAGCAAAATTGATTATAGATTTTTAATCCTTGCGAAAAACTGAAGAAAATCATATATTACATGTCCTATTTACTTCAGGATTGCAAAATGGGTCAAAAAGACCCTGAAATTCTAAAACAGGAGAATTATGGGAAAGAAGACGAAGCATCTGCCTGAACTCGCGCACGCGATCGCGCGAGCGGCCCGCGCGCGCGAGGTGGGTGATTCCAGGCAGAAGGAAAAGTTTTATAAAAGAAAATCAGAAAAAGGGCAAATCGCGCGAGCCGTGTGGTTTCAGGCAGATAGAAAAGATTTTAATATGAAAAATGAAAATTAGGCAGATCGCGCGAGCGAGGTGGCTGGTTTCAGGCAGACAGAAAAGGCTTTAAAAGAAAATGAAAAATGGGCAAATCGCACGAGCGACCTTCACACAAGCGGTCTGCGCGCGCGACTTTGGACAGTTTCCGGTTTTTGCTTATTTTATGTTAAGGAACTGTTTTGGTGATGTTTTATGAATTTTTAAAGCTTTGTTTGTGAAATTTACTAAAACAGAATCCTATTTGGTTATGTTTGGACGATTAAGCCGATGTACTACGACTTATCAATCCCCGTGCGCACGCTGTTTCTATATTTCAGTGATTTACTTTATGTTTAAAGTTCCATGACATACATGTGGAGTCAGTTGTACATGCATGGTGAGTGTGAAGGTTGGTCAGTGTGGAAAAGAGTAACGGTCAGTGTGGTGGAGAGTGTGTGGTTGAGATTGTGTTGTGAACACTCCCTGGTAAGTGAGTACCAAAGTGTGTTGTGGTTAAGATTGCGGCGACAGTGTCTTTGAAATGCGACGGTGGCAAAATTGGACACTCCCTGACGACCATGGTAGCGTCAAAGTGTGTGAAGCCGAACTTGTGAAGCCGAACTTGGACATTCCCTGGAACCCATGGTAGTGCTAAAGTGTGGCCTACGGACATTCCCTGGTACCTGAGTCTAGATACTGCGTGAGGTTTCCTCCGGTATTTACGAGGCAGATTAGGTACTAAAGTGTGAGGCATTGGACATTCTTTGGCACCCCGTGCTAAAGTGTGAGGCAAACTGGACATTCCCTGGCACCCCTAAGCTAAAGTGTGGCTATCGGAGTATTTCAAAGATACTGGTGTGAGAGAGTGGTTTGGTGTGTGGTCGAGAGAAAAGAGTCGGTAAGATGAGATGGTGTATTGTTTTTATACACGGTCACATATATGTGAATTATAGCTTTCAAATGATATTGTAGTTGTTCTCTAAAAAAAAAGGAACTCTTTACTCTAATGTAAACTTGTTGAATTAAATGGGAATTTGAAAATGGTAAATGAGTATGTTTTACATTCAAAGTAATGTTTTTTTTATACTCACCAGCTTCTTGAAGCTGACGGCGTTGATGCGCCCTGGACATTCGTATTCAGGCTTTTCAGGTTTTGAGCAAGCAGAACATTACGACTATGCAAACTGAGAACAACTGCTAGAAAGAGAATTTACTTTACATGTTGAACTATTTGGATAACTGTAATAGATGTTAAGTTATTGTTTTGATTTAAGGCGGTTTGTGCCTTTAGAGACCCCATGCTGTAATGACTATTAAGTTAGAAAAATATTGTAAGCCTTGATTTCTCTGCTCTGATTATTATGTTTTTGTTGTTGACGTTTGGGACGGAATCGATCCTTCAAACTGTCACGACCTACGGGTCCATAAAGGAAATTAAACGCTTTCCTTATTTATGCTACGTTGGGGCGTGACAAAGTCCTCCAAATGGTCATAGACAAAAATACCCCAATCTTCACCATCTAACCCTAACCACCATCACCACCACCCCTGCCACCTCCGGCCACTACCCCTGCTACCTCCGGTAATCTCGCCTAACTTCCGGCAAACACCCCTTGCCTCTCCTAACCTCCGCTGACAACCACGCCTGCCTTGCCTGACCTCAGGCGACCACCCCCTCCCCCACAACCTCGTCTGAAGTCATGCGACTTCCCCCACTTAAAAATATTAAGTGAAATTTCACTTAAGATATCTTAAGTGAAGTTTTACTAATTTATAATGAAGTTAAGTGAAATTTGACTTTAACTTAATCTACAAATTTTTCTTAAGTTTGCAAATTCCCCGAAGATTGGATTTTCACTCAACAAAATAAGTGAAACTTCACTGAAAAAATATGAAATTTTCACTTAAAAAAAAGTAAAATTTCACTTAAGATATCTTGAGTGAAATTTCACTTAAGATTGTACATTCTATAACATACCTTATATATGGTGACCTTGCATGGTGGTTGCCGGAGTTCGTTATGGCGGCGACATCCATATCAATATCTAGAATTAGATTTAGATCTCAATCACCAGTCAAGATCTAGATCTCAATCATGAGGTTGTACGTCGTTGGAGATGAAGAAGACGATGGAGGTGATGAATAGTGGTGGTGGTGGTGGTGGTGAAAGGGAGGTCGTATAAGGCGGCAGTGGTGGTGGTGGCGAAAGATCTAGAGATCGTAGAAGGCGGTGGTGGTGGCTGTGGAAGAAGTCGGTGGATCGGTGGTGGTGGTGGTTGTGGCGGATTGATGGATTGTAGAGAGAGAGATAGATACAGAGATGAGAGAGAGAGAGAGAGAGAGAGAGAGAGAGATCAAAAAAGATTTGTGGGGGCTAGGGTTCATGGGTAATTTGGGGAGAGTATGAAATTTGAAGGGACTTTAGGAGGGAAAGTTTTTAGAGTGTGTCCTTGTGTGGTTATTTGTTTATGGTTTGTCCTTTAGTCCAAATTGACTAAGCCTTAGAGACCTTAGACCAAGCCTCCCATACTTTATTAGTTATATCACAAAAAAGATTTGTGGGGGCTAGGGTTCATGGGTAATTTGGGAAGAGTATGAAATTTGAAGGGACTTTAGGAGGGAAAGTTTTTAGAGTGTGTCCTTGTGTGATTATTTGTTTATGGTTTGTCCTTTAGTCCAAATTGACTAAGCCTTAGAGACCTTAGACCAAGCCTCCCATACTTTATTAGTTATATCACATGCATTGATATGTGTACTACAACTAGGGGTGTAAAAAAAAGTCTGGATGGGCGGCCCGGGGCCCAGCCTGAAAAAATAGGCCTTAAGCCAGGCCCTAGTTGGCCAACCCCTTGAATCCCAAGCCTCGCCCATGACCCGCATAGAATTGCTCGACTAGAAGCTTCCCAACAATTAAAATTTTGATCATTTTCAAAATTTCAAGTATTAAAAATGAAAAAAAATTGCAAGTGCTATACTCAAAAGTTATTTCCAACCTATAAAAAATGGTTACACATACATTTATATTTATTCCCTTTTATGATAAAAAAATTAAAACGCTCACTTAGATTATAACTTAGGGCCTAGGGTCGGATTTGAATTGTGAACTCTTATGCCCCGTCGAACCCGATCTGACACAAAGAGAGACATGATTTCGTACCCACCCAAGCTCGATCAAAGTCAGACCGAGCTGAGCCGAGCCATTTTTACATCCTTAACCACAACCACTAGTTGGGACATAACATATTACTTTTAAGTCAACAACTCCTTATCCCATCCACATAAAAATAGGGGCCATATAAGTGCATATTATGTGAATGTAACATTATATCATCATTTTGATGTGGTGGGGTATGTGGTGTACACAAGTCAAGCCCAGCTCATATATATTTGTAATGACTCATCCCCCATCTAGCAACAATATTTTGGGCCTAAATATAAGGACTTCCCAAGAGGTCATCCATCTTGATACTATGTAGTAGGAGCACGTTTAATTACGGAATTCCTTTGAGTTTTCCCTCACGATTTTAAGAGACCTTATTGCAAGTAGATATGCGATTAAGCCTTATAAACTAGTACAAGATCTTCACTTGAGACGATGTGGAACAAGTACATGGACTTGACACCTTACCTTAGCTCACCTCATTCATGTTGAACTTCCCACCTCATGAGTTTTGGCTCTTGGCTCTAGATCATCACAATATTTGAGCATAGCTTTTTTTTTTTAATCGATTCCAGGCTTGACATTGACTTGTTTATCAAACGACTCGAGCTCATGTATGGTTGGTTTGTTTATTAAACGAGCCTAAAATTTAAGTTTGACTTGACTCACATACTATCACATGTTCAATAACCTTTAAGCCAAGCTTGACCTTAACTCATAAAAGTGTTTTGCATTCGTATTGTTTTAAATTATAAAAAATGGCTCTTAAAGTGGGTCATGTGACATGCACGTAAGGTTTTTTCGTTCATTTTAAATAAAAAGTCTAACAGAGAGCTACATTGCAACTCATTATATACATTAGAGATTCTATTACGATAATTAAAAATATTAAGGTTCAAAATACCAAATAATGTATACATTAGAAGTGTAAAGTGCTTTTTACCTAATTTTTTTTGCTAAATAAAAAATAGTGCAAGTCAGAAGTTAGTGAAAATCAGGGGGAAAAAAAAATGGGGGAGAAAAAGCAGGTTAAACTTGTAACTTTAAAAAATGGATAAGTTTGAAAAATAAATTAAAAAGTTTTGATAGGTTTAAAAAATAAGTTGGTGGGTGTGATTGGTTTGGTAAAATAACTCACTCATACTGATACTTTCCCACACTTTCTCTCTCCTCGTCACTTTATCCTCTCCACGAAGCTCTCACTTCCGTCCCGTCTCTCACACACTCTCTCTCATCAACCCTCTACTGTACATATCGTCGTAACTCTCTCTCTCTCTGTCTCTCTCTCAATCCTAAACAGTCTCGTTTTCAGTACCCAATAATTGTTCGGATTCACTATCGTCTTCGATCGTCGCCCCTATCATCTAACAAACGATCGACGACGACGACGATGATTGCTTCTCATTCCGATTCTCCGATGACAACGATCGAGAAAAGTTCGATCAATTTGCTCTAATCCCATTACGATCGAAAATCTAGCTCCGCCTATCCTTAAACCTAGATCTCTCTCTCAACTACTTGATGTACTTTGTCGTTTTGTCTCTTCGCAAATTGTGTATATATTTGTATTGTTTTGTTGTATAGATCTAGTATATGATACGATGATCCCATTATTATTGTATAGTTTTCTCAAATTAGGGTTAGGGTTAGGGTTAGGGTTTTATCTTTGCAGATTGAGGTAAGAACATTAAACGAAATAGAAATTAATCAAAATCTCGTTGAAATTGAAAGTGGCGAAGATGAGTTTGAGCGCGGCCGATGAAGAATCGGACCAAGAAATACACATTCCGGCCGACATCGATTGGCAAACGTTAGACAAATCGAAGTTCTTCTTCCTCGGCGCCGCCTTATTTTCCGGTGTATCAGCCACTCTTTACCCTATAGTTCTCCTAAAAACTCGGCAACAAGTGTCTCAATCTCAACTTTCATGTATTAAAACTGCGTTTTCGATCCTCCGATTTGAGGGTTTTCGCGGTCTCTACAGAGGTTTCGGAACTTCATTGATGGGTACAATCCCAGCTCGAGCTCTATACATGGCCGCCCTCGAAATCACAAAGAGCAATGTTGGTTCAGCTACCATCAGATTAGGGTTTTCAGATCACACAGCGGCGGCCATAGCCAATGCTGCAGCTGGGTTAAGTGCAGCCATGGCTGCCCAACTAGTGTGGACCCCAATTGATGTTGTTAGCCAAAGACTAATGGTTCACGGGGGCCATGATCACACCAACCCAAGAAGAATTAAAAACAAAATTTCTTGTGATTATATTGGTGGGTTTGATGCTTTTAGGAAGATTATCAAATCAGATGGTCCAAAGGGTCTTTATAGAGGTTTTGGGATTTCTATATTAACATATGCCCCTTCAAATGCACTCTGGTGGGCTTCTTACTCTGTTACTCAAAGGCTTGTTTGGGAAACTATAAATAATGATCAAAAACCAGATTCGAAAACGGTTATGGGGGTTCAGGGGATCAGTGCAGCCATGGCGGGTGGTGTTTCGGCTCTGATTACGACTCCATTTGATACGATTAAGACGAGATTACAAGTTTTGGATGGTGATGAGAATGGTAGGAGAGGGCCTAGTATTGGGCAAACGGTTCGGACTCTGGTTAGGGAAGGTGGGTGGATGGCTTGTTATAGAGGGTTTGGTCCAAGGTGGGCTTCCATGTCCATGTCTGCAACTACTATGATCACTACCTATGAGTTCTTGAAACGCCTCTCAGCCAAAAATCAAGAGGGCTTCACATCATGAACATAAAAAAAAGGAGGGGTGAGAGAAATGAATTTGGGTTAATTATATTATGTATCCTCGTAGTTTATAATATCTGTCAAGTGTAAAAGTTGACACATTATCTAATGTTTTTAGGTCGTGTTTAATAACTCAATTAAGTGGTAAAAATGAAAAATTTTAGCACATATTTTATTTCATTGTGTTTGATAATGTGTCACTTAATTGAAAAAGCAACGAAAAATCACTAAAAACTTTAAGTGAAAAATTCTACTGAAAATAATCACTGAATGCAATCTATGTCAGTACTTGAAAAATTATTTTCAGTACTATAAATTCAATCGTTTAAAATTTTCAGTACTTAAAATTCAATACTTAATTTTCAGTTTTATCAAAAGCAACCTTAGTCTCGATTTGCACCATTCCTATAACAAATTTTGTTGAAAGGGGCAAATTGATATAAATTTGAAAATTTGTGGTCTAAAGTGTCAACTATTATATCACGGGAGGACAAAGTGGCACCGGATGTTAGATATGAGGGTGTAAAGTGTAATTGATGCATAGAATTTTTTCCCCCCTCCTTTTCTTGTTTTAACTCCTTAATTTTCTATCAACGTTGATAAATAACATATACAAATAGGTTACTTGCACTACCACATTGTTTATATTATCTTATATATGGAAGTGTGTTATCCACCTCTTCTGGTTGTCTAAAGTTCAAGATTTTAATTATATATGTGCTTAAGATTCCCTTAAAGTTGGGCCCTCCTCGGTTAGCTAATAGAAATGAATTTTTTTTTTAAGGTTTTGTTAACATGTGTCCTTAGGGTATATGTTAAGGTTTCAAAAATAGAAATAAATAAAGAAGACAAATATTGAATCCCACACCAGATACTGAAATGTATATTGTACCCCTTATTTATTTCTATTTTTGGAACCTTAATATCTGTCCTAAGGACATATGTTAATAAAACCATTTTTTTATGGCTTCCTTGTACAGAGAAGTGAATAGCACATATAACGGTTTGTCTGCGCTTGTGATTGTGGGATTTTGATCATGAAACGTAGATCTGGTTTGTGTGTTTATTTGATATGTTGTGTAAATGATCACGTATAAAGGCCTCATTTGGTAAGTTGGATAAAATTGTTGGTTAGGACTGGATAAAGTAGGATCGGATAGGATAGTAAACTAGTCAGATAAGTTATTATGTTGTCCCGTGTTTGTAACACGCTAGATAAAATTGTCGAATAAGTTGTTATATCCTAATCTTGTGTTTGGTCATGCCCGGATATAAATTTCGGATAATAACAAACTTATTGTTTTTTTAACACAAAATGGGGTCTGAAGAACGAGAGAGAGAGAGAGAGAGAGAGAGAGAGAGAGAGAGAGAGAGATTTGAAAAAAAAAAAGAGATCTGAAAAAAAAAAAAAGGGGAGGGGGGGGAAATGGATCTGAACAAAAAAAAATGAGAGAGATTTGGGAAAAAAAACGATAGAAAGAAAGATATGAGAAAAAAAAAAAAAGAAGACGGCAGATCTGAAAATGAAAAAGAAATGAAAAAAAAATTTGAAAAAAATCGGATCTAAAAAAAAAAAGCAGATCGGAAAATGAAAAGAGGGGAAAAAAAACATATATGAAAATGAAAAAGAAAAAAAAATGATCTAAAAAAAAAATCATATCTTAAGAAAAAAAAAATGGCTCAAAAAGTTATCCCAAACTTCTAATCCAACCTAATACCAACTCCCCCCATGGGTTAGAGTTATGTCACGCCCCGACGTAGCATAATACAGGAAAGCATTTAATTTCCTTTATGGACTCGTAGGTCGTGACAAGTGAGTATGACCAATTGTCCCTGCAACAAATAACTTAACAACATTTCTAGAGCAAAAGATACTAACAAAACATAACTTCCACAATTAAAACTTACTAATTATTACAGCAGTCATAAACTTAGGCACAAAACGCCTTATTCAAATGTCTAAAGCTAGTTTATTACAAACCCAAATTAAAAGACATAGGAAATATAAAGCAGCCTCCTGGAAAGTCTCCTGACTCTAAGTAGCATAGTCAAAATACCCTGGCTGCTCCTGACCCTGAAAATCTGGACATACAGTCCAGGACGCATCAACGCCGTCAGCTTATGAAAGCTGGTGAGCAAAATAAACAGGTGCTCGCAATGTATATACAAGCATATAACCAATAGTGCAAATAAACTTTAAAAGCAATAGTTTCAAGGTTCCAATTCCAACATAAGCCATGGGGGAATAAAGAAAGCAATAAATATGCGACCATGCATGAACAATGTAATATCTCATCTTTCTGACTCTTTTCTCTCAACAAAACTCAACACAACCAAACCATTATCTCAGATACCAGGAATACTATCCGATCGATATCCAAAACAGCACACCAAACTATCGCTTCAGATACCAGGAATAATATCCGATCGATATCTAAGCCACACTCAATACCATCATTTCGGATACCAGGAATAATATCCGATCAATATCCGAAACAAGCGCCTTAGATACCAGGAAAAATATCCGATCGATATCTAAGCCGTACACCACACTCAATACCATCATTTTGGATACCAGGAAAAATATCCGATCAATATCCGAAACAAGCGCCTTAGATACCAGGAATAATATCCGATCGATATCTAAGCCGTACACAACACTGCTGCCTCCAATACCAGGAATACTATCCGATCGATATTGAGGTCGCACACCAGACCGCCACCCTTTACTCTTTTCACGCTTTCTCACACACATGCATGTTGACACAACCTCAACCCTAATATGTATGTCAATGTTTTATGAATAACACCATTAATTAATCACAAAGCCGGATAATCGTACGAGCATAAATTTCGGTCTTAGTTGTTCTTGTTCGTACAATTCTTAAAACATAGACCTTTAAAACAATACATTTGCCAAACAGTTCTTTAAAATTTCCCAAAACATTTTCCAAACAATCCCTTAACAAAAATTATACAAACTGCCAAAACTGCCACCTCGCGCGAGCGGATCGCGCGAGCGAGGGAGAGGGGGTTTCGCGCGAGCGAGTCGCGCGAGCGAATGATCAGAACAGGTCGCGCGAGCGGATCGCGCGCGCGAAGGGGGGGGATGGTCCGCGCGAGCGAGCCTCGCGCGAGCGGGTCGCGCGCGCGAGTTCTTGCAGAATGTCATCTTCTTCGTTTTTCCCCTGTTTCTGGTTTTAAAACTGAAATTTACCCATTTCTGTTTTCTGTTCGTACCAGGACATGTAATATATGGATCTTCTCGGTTTTCCGCGTAGATTAAGAATACGCGATCAATTTTAACTAATACGGATTGTATCGCTAAATTTCTACGATTAAAGTTAGAGTGACAAAACTTAAAATCAACGGTACGTCGCGATACGGACGAATTAACTCGTAGGATTTGAAGCGTAGCCTATTGGGACTAAGATCTTTCATTCCCAATTTACAGAATCGACTTTGGTTAACTTTTACAAAACTCCACTTTCAAGCTTTCATGGTGTTTATACATATATATGCATATATACAACTATATACACTGAAATTTACATATATATACGTTGAGAGTGAGTTTAATTTACTCACCGAGGGCGTTAGTACAAAGAATTTGAGACCGATAATATCCGCCGTAAAAATCCGTCGAAGTTTCCGTCAATAAAGTTTATACTCCTCCGTTCTTGATTTATATATATGTATCCATGTATCTATATGACTGTGTGTATGAATATAATGTATAAACTATATATGTGTATTAGTGTCTTGAGAGATTTAAGAGAAATGAGAGGATTTAGAGGGAGATTGAGAGAGACAGTGAGTGATATGAGAGAAAAAAAATGAGAGTCTGAGAGTTTAAACACACACATATATAGATAAAAAATGTGTAGACTCCAAGTAACTCCCAACAGTCGCACGGTGTGGTTGAGCTCACATGCTCCCACACCCAGGACGCGATAAAAACGCAGATTGAAATAAAAACTGGTATTATTCGGTTGAAAATAAAGATACAGAAAATTATATCAGCGTAGGAATAAATTTCTGGGTTATACAAAAATATAGATATTGTTTTCAAAACCATAGAAAGTATTTTGGAAATTACAGTTTGACCCCAGATATATATATATCAAAAAGAAATAAAATCAAATACACAAGGAAATGAAATGAAATATTTATTTATTAATGATAATAAAATACAGGGCGTTACAAGTTATCCCACTCTCTATGGGATAAAAACCTAGTTCAAAACTATTTTATCATATCCAATGGCGCTACCAAACACCGGATAGGATAAAAGTTATCCTATCCTGCCTCTTATCCTGACCACCAATCAAGGCCAAAGAGAATTGTGAAAAGCACTCCTCCATCTGTTTAATGTAAACACATTTTTTTTTCCCTTCAAAATTGCAGATCTTTCATCGCGATTTGAGCAAACAAACAGCTGCAAATTACATTTTGGTGTCCAAATATGCGATTCTGTCCCATAAATTGCAAAGGCAAAGGGTTTCACTGTCCTTGGAAATACATGAACAAATGAAAATGTGAATCTGGAGTGGTTATTGACTTTGGCTCCGGTTTTTTTTTTTACTCAAACTAACATTCATCGAAAGTAACCAAACATACAAAGAAAAACCACATAAACAAAAAAAAATGTAAATAAAAAAAAAACCGAAAATCATAACCACAAAGGTATAACAGATAGCAAATCATAAGCAATCACAGAAAACACTCCGCTAGTTATACGAGAAATCTACCACTGTGCCACAAGGGCCACCGCATTGAGAAATCCGAAACTCAGGGAAACTTCAACCTGGTAGATGGTAGAGTTCATCCAAAGAAAGAAGTTGACACAAAGCTAAGTCCAAACAAATGAAGAAGCTTGATCACCAAAGGGTAGAGGTGCAACTCGGGCGGGAGCCAAAGGGTTTTAGCTCTGCCCAGGCTCGAGTCCGAATTCAAGCAGTCTGCCCAAGCCCGAGCCCGAGTCCGATATAAACTTGAACTTTTCAACCCGAGCCCGATTTGTGAGTATTAAACCCAAGGCCGAGCGTGAGCTAAAATTGCAATTGTTAATTTTTTTTTTTTTTGGGGTGTAAACCGATATTTAGCATGTAAACAATAATATGTAGAGTATCAATTCTATTTTTTATTTTTTATTTTTGTTTAGATTTAGGAAAAAACATTCATCTATTAATTTAGTGCTTGACTAATATTTAATAGTGTATTCTTGTTACTAAAAAACACTATAATCTAATGTCAAAAATAATAAATAAATAGAATTCGGACTCGGGCTTGGATTCCACGGCCATGGATTAGCAAAATGTTGCCTAAGTCTAGCCTGAATTGAATCTAGGCTTGCAATTTTCTGCACAAGCCCGCCCATGGTGAAAATACCGCGAGCCCAAGCCAGGGGCGGACCCAATAAGGGTCAAAGGGGGGCTCAAGCCCCCCCTAGACTTTTGAAAATTATAAATTAGCCTTGAAAATAAATAATTTTTACAATTAAACCCTTCTAAAAATTATAAAGCCCCCTCTATCTTATGCTTTTGTGTTTATTATAAAAGCCCCTCCTCCCTTTTATGTTTTTGTGATAATTTATTATAGCATTAGTTTATATCACCTATTCAAAATATACACAAAACATGTATAAATAGGTCAAAAAAAAATTTCCGGGGCAACCCCATACACGTTTGCTTCTATCAAGCCCCCCTTGGATTGATTTTCTAGATCCGCCCCTGGCCCAAGCCCGATAATTTTCGGCTGGGCCTGGATTGGGCACGGTTTGACCTACCCGAGTTGTACCCTACCAAAAGGGACTACCAAAATTGCTAGAACAGCTTCTCAAGTAGCAAAAGTTGCCCCAGTGGATAGCGATACCATTGATATTCAAATCTATTCTTATGTATGGAACACAATTTTTGATAAATTGATGTTGGGTATGTATATTATTCATGGGACATGAAAATCCAATGATATAGGTATCTCAATACCTATGATTAATCTGAACCCCCAAAATATAAAAAATCCTATGATTAAGGTGGTAGAAAGAAAATCATGTGCATGATTTTATTCCTGCATTAATTGTATTTGAACCAAACATTAGTCCGAATTAGATAGATTTATTGTCGCATCCCGGAGTAGCAAATAGGAAAAAATAAAATTTTAAATTTAGACCCGTAGATACGAGACTGGTTGAGATCACCTGATTGTCCAATAATATATAATAACAGCAATATAATAAACAATATCCATAGTGGGTCTAAGCATAAAATTAAAACATTCACGGTCATAAATTTGAATTATTACAAAATATCATCCTCGTCTTAACAGACGTCATCATAGTTAGAAATATAAATAGTCATAGGCAACTTTGCCTTACAAAAAGATACTGGACATCACGTGTCCCAAAATACATAAGATCTGAAATAATTAAAAGACTGGGTCTTCATCTTCCCTTCACGCTCCTCAGCTTGCAAAGTCAAAGCCTTCTTCCTCATGCACCTCCTTGCCTACGAGTTCTGCTTCTGTAAAATTTGGACGTTTGATTGTCCAGGCATAAAACGCCGTCATCTTGAATTCAAGTCGAGTGAATGCCTCTACACTTTCATACAGTCTCAAGTACAATGTTAGCAGGGTTAAAACAATAATTATTCTGAAAACATCATTTCTTTCTTATTCTTATTATCCACGTATCTTATACAGGTTGAGATGCTTATCTTCTCAAGGTCTTATTAACACGGGGACTCACATCCCAATCCTCTACATACGCATAATCGATTTCCGCTTAACCGGACCTAACTTACTTTGAACCTTCGACCCAAGCTATTCACTTAAACATCCATGGACTTGATCCAACATACTCGAACTTGACTTCACTTTGGACTTTCGGTCCAATCTTTCAACTATAACTATTTTGAACTCAATCCGGTGTACACACCATTGGCTTTGAATATCGTCGCCCTCCGACCGATAGGTTAACTTTTGCCATCATCACCCCACTAGCCGAAAATGACATCGTTGCCCCAATGGCCTCGTCACCCCCTTCTTATTCATAACAGCCTTCATTAATTTGTCATTGTCGCCCAAATGGCCAAAACTTGGCATCGTCACCCCAATGGCTGACTAACCATCCACACAACAAATGCTTACAACAACAGTACCGACGAGGTACTTCACTTGCCATCATTGCCCTAATTTCCTTATTGGCATCCAATATGCCTGACCTTGAACTCATTCTACTTACGTAACTGACCATTCTAACTCATAAATGTAACCGAACTAATCGCTACGATATTTCTGGCTACATAAACATACTACAGTCCTTTCATTTGCTAACATCTCCAAAGCACAAGGTACAACTCGTGAATGTATGTAATTTCTCAAAGTACAACATCTAGACATGATTCATTATCCTTAGATTATCTCAGTTATATAACTCATAAGCATAGCTTACGCTGACATGGTAAATACAAAGGAAAACTACAAACTTCCAAATACTGTCAGGCTCGAGCGCTCAGGGCATCCCAAGCACTCCCCTACTCGTCTTAACAAACGTCATCATAGTTAAAAATAGAAATAGTCATAGGCAGCATTGCCTTAAAAAAAGATACTGGACATCACGTGTCCCAAAATACATAAGATTTGAAATAATTAAAAGACTGGGTCTTCATCTTCGCTTCACGCTCCTCAGCTTGCAAAGCCAAAGCCTTCTTCCTCATGCACCTCCTCGCCTGCGAGTTCTGCTTCTGTAAAATTTGGACGTTTGATTGTCCAGGCATAAAACGACGTCAGCTTGAATTCAAGTCGAGTGAATGCTTCTACACATTCATACAGTCTCAAGTAAAATGTTAGCAGGGTTAAAACAATAATTATTCTGAAAATATCATTTCTTTCTTATTCTCATTATCCACGTATCTTATACAAGTTGAGATGCTAATCTTCTCAAGGTCTTATTAACATGGGGACTCACATCCCAATCCTCTACATACGCATAATCGATTTCTGCTTAACCGAACCTAACTTTACTTTGAACCTTCAACCTAAGCTATTCACTTAAACATCCCCGGACTTGATCCAACATACTCGAACTTGACTTCACTTTGGACTTTCGGTCCAATCTTTCGACTATAACTCTTTTGAACTCCATCCGGTGTACACACCATTGGCTTTAAATATCGTCGCCCTCCGACTGATAAGTTAACTTTTGCCATCATCACCCCACTAGCCGAAAATGACATCGTTTCCCCAATGGCCTCGTAACCCCTTTCTTATTCATAACAGCCTTCATTAATTTGTCATTGTCGCCCCAATGGCCAAAACTTGGCATCGTCGCCCCAATGGTTGATTAACCATCCACACAACAAACGCTTACAACAACAGTACCGACGAGGTACTTCACTTGCCATCATTGCCCTAATTTCCTTATTGGCATCCAATATGTCTGACCTTGAACTCATACTACTTACGTAACTGACCATTCTAACTCATAAATGTAACCGAACTAATCGCTACGATATTTCTGGCTACATAAACATACTACAGTCCTTTCATTTGCTAACATCTCCAAAGCATAAGGTACAACTCGTTAATGTGTGTAATTTCTCAAAGTACAACATCTAGACATGATTCATTATCCTTAGATTATCTCAGTTATATAACTCACAAGCATAGCTTAAGCTAACATGGTAAATACAAAGGAAAACTACAAACTTCCAAATACTGTCAAGCTCGAGCGCTCAGGGCATCTCGAGCGCTCCCCTACTCGACCGCTCACTCAGCTCGAGCACTTCACCTTAACAGATTCCATATGCTTTTACTGTAAAACTTAACTATAGAGAAAGGCACAACTATCGATGCTTCAATTACACATACAACAACATATATATACAAATACAACACGCAATACAACTATTCAAGCCACAGGTACAATCATTAAAATACACAGTACCACAGATTAACATGCAAAGTACCAAAACTATGGAAAGTAGAAAGTTTGAGCGCTCCAGACGCGACCGCTCGCACTTTCTCGCGCGCTCGGGAGACTCGTTTCAGCAATCAGTTTGACAGTTTGTTTGTAAAACAGTTTGGATTTCAAATTGAGCTTCATGCATGTTGATAATTATTTCCAAAAACATATTTTCTTATGGTATACAGTGAGTAGAAAACACTCTCTTTGGTCAGATGATGATATATGATAAAGATGATGAAGATGTATGTGTTTTTCTTCAAGAAACTCCAATCCAAAGCTCCAAGGAAGCTCCAATGGTGGACTACTTCTCTTCTTGATCTTCTTTTTTCTCCTTGATGCTCTTTGATTGCAGCTTCCAGAGGTTGTAGATGGTGTATATGTGCAGCAATGTATGTGTATATGAGGATCAAACCAACATGCAAGCTTGCATGCTAAGTTAGAGAGACAACATCTCACTCTTTTACTATATAAGCATAAGCTTTCTCTCTCTCACTGCAGAATATAACAGCAGAGACGAAATGAGGGAGAAAAGCTCTATTTATAGAAAATGAGGGTCCAGGGTCAAAATAGTCATTTCACACAAATAGCAACTCGAGCGCTCGCAAGACTCGAGCGCTAAAGAGTCGAGCATTCAGGAAAGCTGGAGCGCTTGGAGCTCCTATTTCTCAAATCCTTCTAAGGGTTCAAGGGTCTAAACCATAAGAAGGCCAAAAGGGTTTAGGACATAAATCAATATATATGAATCAATACTTACAAATACGAATACAGATTACGGAAAATACAATAGCTAATTAGGTAAGACTGCAAGAAAAGGTCGGTATTACATTTACTGGATACCATTCAGATTCGGCATTGTCTCCGTCAGATCTGATGTTTTTTCATCAGATTTGGCGTTTTGGTGGGGTCTTTTCGGAATCATAGTGAGATTTCAGGTGATCTTTGTTGTGGATCAATTTGACAGCTTTCTCCCTCAGGCCTCAACCGGCTCACTCTTGAGCTATGCCACAGGCCCACAGACAATTTCACCAGGGATTGGAAAGATTTGCAGTGCGGCTTAGAAGTTTGTTTTGCTTATTGTCCATATAGTTTCATACTTCTGTATGCTTGTACCGGTTCTTTTTGGAATTTACTTTTAATGAAATTTTACTCTGGTTATTAAAAATATATATATTCTTTCCAGTAACCAAACTTAAATAATAAGTTTGCAAGAACATTAAAAATTGAAAACTTATTAACGGTAACAAATGCACATCCTAGATTCCCAGTTTCCCACCATCCAAACGTGGCCTTATGATCTTCTGAAGGCTTAAGGTTGTTGGATCAATCGTAGCCATCCAATAAGGAATTATTTCGGCTCTTTCCAGGCCTATGTTGGATGTGGAAGAAAAAGTTTAATGGGATAATTAACTTTCCCTTGATTTTTTGTATGAAATTTAGAAGTCAGTCTAAAACTTTTTAAAAATTAAAAAAACATTAAGATTTTTTTTAAAGTAAAATAAATAAGTAATCAAATTTTATGACTGTGGAGCAACTCATTCAAACGTTGTGAGCAACTCTTTGAAACGTTTGGGAGTAACTTTTCAAAATGTAGGGAGCAACTTATTTCAAAGACAGTTGCAATTCTTCACAACGTAGGGAACAAGTCTTTCAAACGTTGAGAGCAATCACCATACCGTTTAAATGCAAGTTCATAACGTTGAAAACAAAAAAAAAAAAAAAAAGATTAAAACACAAAATAACCACTAGTTGGAGCCCTACGCGTTGCGCAGGAAATTTAATTGTGTCGTTTCGTGTGATTAAGTGGTTGTTAAAGGTGTATAATAAGATGTTAAAACAGTTAAATAGGAAATTGTAAATATAACTATTTAATCTAAAACTCTTTTTACGGAAGAAGTTGATAATTATGACTATCTTATAAATGAGTAGTAAATGTACATAATAAAGCGTCACTAAAAATAAATGACACAAGTAGGGTATTTCCTCTAAAAAAATGGCATGAATGTGTTTGTAGGCCTTAATTGATATTCGAATACAATCTATAAATCCTGAATTTGAGGAAAGAAGTTGACCAAAATGTAAATATTAGTGATCAATTCATAATAGGTACTAAAATAACCACTTTATTTGACATTTTAGATATACCAGAACTTAATTTTTGGAGAAGAAGTTGACCAAAATGTGAAATTAGTGACCAATTCCTAAATAGCCACTAAAATAGCCACTTTTTAATTTTTTTTTAAGTGAATAATAAATATCCCAAAACTTGCTGACATAAATGCAATTACACATATTACAATATATGAATCCTAAATTTGAGAGAAGAAGTTGAGCAAATTGGAAATATTAGTGACCAATTCCCAAATAACCACTTAAATAGCCACTTTTTTTTTTACTTTTTATGAAGTGAATAATAAATAACCCAAAAATTGTTGATCCAAATGTAATTAGACACAAATTGTTGATTGAAACCTCATTTGAGAGAAGAAGGTGACCAAATTGTATATATTAGTGACCAATTTCTAAATAGCCACCAAAATAGCCACTTTTGTTGATTGATATTCGAATACAAGTAGGGTATTTCCTCGAAAAAAATGGCATGAATGTGTTTGTAGGCCTTAATTGATATTCGAATACAATCTATAAATCCTGAATTTGAGGAAAGAAGTTGACCAAAATGTAAATATTAGTGATCAATTCATAATAGGTACTAAAATAACCACTTTATTTGACATTTTAGATATACCAGAACTTAATTTTTGGAGAAGAAGTTGACCAAAATGTGAAATTAGTGACCAATTCCTAAATAGCCACTAAAATAGCCACTTTTTAATTTTTTTTAAGTGAATAATAAATATCCCAAAACTTGCTGACATAAATGCAATTACACATATTACAATATATGAATCCTAAATTTGAGAGAAGAAGTTGAGCAAATTGGAAATATTAGTGACCAATTCCCAAATAACCACTTAAATAGCCACTTTTTTTTTACTTTTTATGAAGTGAATAATAAATAACCCAAAAATTGTTGATCCAAATGTAATTAGACACAAATTGTTGATTGAAACCTCATTTGAGAGAAGAAGTTGACCAAATTGTATATATTAGTGACCAATTTCTAAATAGCCACCAAAATAGCCACTTTTGTTGACTTTTTTTGAAGTCAATAATAAATCTCCAAAAAATTGTTGACCCAAATGTAATTAGACACAAGATTGTTGATTAAAACCTCATTATTATATTAAATAAAATTTAAAAAGCTGACTTGAATGTAATTATTTGTCCAAAATGACAAATTTACCCTCACACAAATTAATATAGATAGATATATGAGTAATTATAATGTACTGAAGGTCAAAAGAGAAAGTTCATATTTTTTGACGTGCTTGCTAAATATGATTGTCTTCTTATTATATAGAGTAGATATATATTTTTAATTTTGTTGATGACTTTTTTAATTTTTAAAATTATTATTGATATTTTTTTAATTTTAAAAAAGTAATAAATTGACTTCTTAATTTCATATAAAAAATTAACTAAAATTTAATTATCCCAAAATTAATTATAATTCAAACATTTATAACCCTCAAAACAAAAGACGTATCATAGGTATGGTAGTGGGAAGTACACTACGATTTATTCAGAGGGCCTTCATCTTCTTATTTTCTGTCTTAGCACTCATTTTAGATACAAACAGAGAGACAGTTCTAAGATAAGATGTCCTATGTGTTGCCACTTACCATATGCCATCAAATCATCAACACATTTTGTTATGACTAGGGCTGTTTGGGAATTCAGAAGACTTCTCATATTTTTATGAAAAACTACAGCTAATTGATTTGACAAACATACTTTAAGAGGATTTTAGGTAGTGATGGACTTCCACTAAATAAAACATCATCTACCAAACACTTGAATATATCCAACTGATTCATTTTACAATCAGAGAACTGTTCTATCACATCCCAAACAGTCCCAAAGTTCTCTTGTGGATAAGAGGGTATTTTATTGTTCTTAATTGATGTGGGTCACCAATCTAATCTGAAAACTTTGTTGCTGAATTGGAATAAAAATAGCCAAATTAGCTTAGCAATGGTCATTCATTAAAGCATGGAACCTCTGCTGTGAGCTATATATGAAACATAGCCAAATTCAAAGGGAAGCTACATATACCTGAATATAATTTGAAATGCATCTTTTGCTTGTGATCCAATCTCAAATTTAGTCCATACAAAAAATCTAATGTAAACCAAACAAAGATAAACCTTCTTTTGGAATTGCAGGTATAAAGATCTAAGAAAAATAAAGCAAAGAAAACAGATGGAAAGAAAGCTACAACATTCCATTCCATCCCATCTCATCAAGATGAGATTAGGAACACATTTGATAGGAGGGATGGAAAAAGGGAAGGGAGGACGGAAGGAAGAGGTATAGGAAAAGGAAGGTCGTGTTCTCTCATGTTTGGTTGAATAAGAAGGAACTGCTGAAGGAGAATATGGAATATCATGTATTTTACTATCTTACCCTTCAATAACAAAAGAATGATTCTTCGTAAAAAAAAAAAAAAAAAGAAAAGAAAAAGAAAAATAAAAAAGGGGGGGGGAGGGGGGGGGGGGGGGGGGGGGGGGAGAGTTTGTTCTCTCTCCTAATCTCTTCATTTTTGGATAGATGAGGAATGGTGGGCCAGGAGGGATGCCACATTCCTCCTCTCTTCCTTTCCCTCCATCTCTTTCACTCAACAAGGGATTTTTTCCTCTTGGCTCCTGTATTCCCTCCCTCCTTCCATTATACCAAACATAGTGTAAAGCTCCTACTAAACTTAAAAAATAAAAAAATAAATAAAAATAAAAAAAGATATTACTAAATGTTTCACACAAGACATGGAAAAGTATCTTAACCAAACAACAAATAAATGGTACTAACCGTACTATGCAAGAACAAGAGATTTCCTAAACTAGAAATATGCGTTCACAAGTTGGACAAAGGAAAAAACCTGACCAACCAGCCAGTTAGTAGGCTATATCAAGGGCGAATTCTTTTGTTGCTGCAAGCCGGGCACTTGTACTGCTTAATATGCTCAGCTCTGGCCGGAGTAATCTTCACACACTTGCCGTGGAACCACTTCTCGCATATATCGCAACAAATCCAGAATTCATCCGATGCGTAATTTTCACCACACGCCCCACACAATGTGTCCCCGTGCTCATCCTCTTCTTCCTCGTCCAAACCCTCTACCTCATCTTTTGGCTGTGGCGGTTTCGAGATTTTCCCTTCGGAATCAGATCCCTTCTGTTTTAGACAACAAATGAATTGAAAAATAATGACAACCAAGAAAGAGAGAATACTGATGGGTTGTTTGGGCGTCCCATGAAATTGAATGGGCTAGTTCACAAATTGTAAAGCGTTTTAATTGTGAAATCCATTACCATGAATGGGACTGTTTTGAAAAAGATTATGTGACAAGTTTTGCTTAAGTAATCAATTATACTATCTTAAGAAAAACTAAGAATGACCAGTTACGAAGAAACATCATGAAGTTTTTTTTATATTCTTCTCAATGACTTCCTGTACTAAAATGTCTTACAAATTGCAAATTGACATGGTCAAATTCATTGGCCCGCCCAAACAGACCATTAATGTTTGTTTTATGAGTACTAATGAGCACACCTTTCCCTGATTCCCTACTTCTGGAAAATGTATATAGAGGAATATCAATTACACATCAGGGTATGGGCACAAGAACAAAAAACGAATGAAGCCTACACATCCCAGGATTGCGTACAAAATACTCATTGGAAGCATAATTCTAGAAGGTGAGAGATGACATTCCCCTTCTTCTCAATGTAACCACAAAATAGCAAAAAAGCAAATACTCTTGAATAGATAAATCAGCACCATGGTCCATATTGAAATATTGCACACATAAGCCTAGTTTTACCGTTTTAGTGTTTGACTTGGATTTGGTGCTGCTGTGATTTGTGACTGCAGATTTCTCCTTTTGTTGTTTCTTTGCAGTACCAGTCACAACTTCGAATATTGTAGGGAGATCGTTTATCATATTAAAAAGCCGCTTCCTGCGTCACCAAAATTTGAGGGGGTACATAATCTACTTAAAATCATCCAAAATAATATGTACTAAGTAGATGGTTTCGAGTAAGGGACATATTTTAGGTTAGCTGAGCGGACATAAGCAACTGCTACAATAATTCCCTCGTAATTGCAAACAGACCATTAGATTCTGCTACAAAGCAGCTTCCTCTGACTATAAGGGTGTGTTTGAAATGACAACTTTGAATCAAATCTCACCATTTGTAATTACATTGTCCTCCTCATTATCAACTTATTTAACGATGCATTCTAATACAAGTTTTTCTTTTTACAGAAGCAAGTCTTACATGCTTCTGCTTTTAAGTAGAAGATGTTGTTTTGCATATGAGGGCATGACTTGGGGGTTGACACATGTATAGCAAAATAACTCACTCACTCACAATGTACAAAATATATCAAGACTGGTAAATGTACTACGGAAAAAGTCACTTTCGTAAGGAGCCTAAGACTTTGCCCAATTTCTTTACCAGCGAGGATCCAAAATTGAACACCTATTACCCACTTGCAACTTTTGGTGGAGTTACAAACCAGTAGCCCAAGAGATCAACATTCCGGCATATTAATCCACGCTCAAAATGCAAAAAGCAAAGACATCTACTATCAAACATAACATGAACACATTCAACTTTTCATTGGTTATTGGCAACCAGACAGCCATCCTACTCATAGTATATCATAAAAGAGAAAAAGCAAGGTCCACTTTGGAATACTTCAACTCCACCGGCAATTTATCCCTACTTGTATGTGCTTTGAAGTATGGTCGATGGAGTGACTCCCCAACAGAAGAGCAACATATGTAACTTATACTCGTTACATTGGTAGAAAGTCACACATAAAATTGCACGACTTGCAAAGTGTTGTTTCTAAAATTATTAATCCACTGAGCCAGAAGAAGAAAAATATGGAACCATTCCAGCATAGGCATACGTAAAATTGCACGACTTGCAGAGTGCTGTTTCTTAAAATATTAATCCACTGAACCAGAAGAGGAAAAATATGGAACCATTCCAGCGTGCTCTCTTATTTTTAACCTTTTAAAAATCTTTTAGGATCTGTTTGGTACGTGGATTTAGAGAAGGAAATGGTGAAGGAGAAGGAAAACTATCCTAGTGTTTTTAGTGAACTCTTAAATAAAATTAGGATTTTCTTTTCACAATACAATAGAAACTCAAGAAAAAAAGGAAGGGAAGTGACTTACAAAACACAAAACACAAAATTTTTAATTCATTCTTTACTCTATTCTCTTTTCCTTCCTATTTTCCTCACCGTTTTCCTTATTAACCAAACAAAGAAAAGTGTTTTACTCAATATTTTCTTCTCTGTTTCCTCACTAAATCCACGAACCAAACAGCACCTTAAGTTTGATGGAACAAAAAGAAAAACATCTAGAACATGTACCTGTCTGCTTTATCAAATCCAAACCTAGCACCAAAATAGAAGGAAACAGCTAGCAACCATGCATCACTGTGGACAGCAACTAAAGATAACCAGTCCTTTTCTTGCATCCCATCTCTGGCAAAGTTGATACCCAGTGCAGGCTCTGGTAGTTCTGGAGGCACTTCTTCAGCAGGCAAATTGACCTCCCACTGCTCGCTGGGGAACCCGTACAAACACAAATTCTCCTTCTCTGTACAGTACAACACACACAGCTTCAAGCTAGTTTAAACATGAGGCGGAATAATAACTAAAGATGGGAATAAGTGAAATGAATATGAGTCAGGAAGTCATTTCTTTGCAGTGAACAAGGAAAGCTATTGATCTCTAAGGAAACAATTAACTAGTACGGTTGGGAACCAGGACAAAGTATAAACGGTCTGGACCCACCTGCCAACACTCCTAATGTAGCAGCTGGAACTCCCAACCATTTATTAAACATAACTTCTGCTGATCCCAGATATGTATACAACTTACAAACAAGATACTTAAAAATGAAAGACTAAGGCAACATGAAGATGCATATATACATGCCATTTTTTTCCTTCCTTTTCCAATAAACGTTATAGTATAACCTCCAATAAAGTTCTAACTTTTGGTTCACCTTCTACAACCATCAAATGCAAAAGTAGCCCAACATCAACATACAAGTACCCCTACTGTTTATGAACCATGCAATTCTATCAGATGCAAACAAAAGCGGCATAAAAAAACTCATTACAATGAATTACAATAACTCAACATTTTTAGAAGAAAAATTGCACACAAAAAATGTTCTGGGTTGTCTAAAAGTCAGGAACAAAAATATTTTCCAACAAAAGTACATATGTAGAGAAGGCCACCACAACACTGCATTTTGTCTTATTTTTATCTGTCTCAATTATAAAATGTTATGATGACCTACACGCAAAATTGTATCTCAATGCAAGGACTATAGCAAACCATAATGCATATGCAAACACAGATGTTAAGATATATGTGTGTCTAGCATGAAGCATAAGAAGCAAATGGCAAACACAGAAACTAACAGGCGGGCAGAAGATGGGGAAGAAGAAGAAAAAAAATTCCAATGACTGCAGTTTGGATATTGCAAAAGTGTTTGGATATAGTTCATCAACGCTTTCATTAAAAGCGTCCCAAGTTCCAACTTATACAAGAGAGATAATTTGCATGGTTTCAGCCGTACTTTTAATACCCTTACAAGGTGTCTGATCATGTTAAAAACCCCATCCATACAGAAATTTCAAACTTGTGTTGCTAGCAATTTGTCTTCTCTACTTGATAGAGAAGGCCTACAACGAAATCAAGCTTGCACAGCTCCAACCATGATGAAAGGAAAGACTCATAAAAAAAATTATTGACATCTTTCACATAAGAACTTAAGAAGTATCAAGCATACACGTTATTGAACTAGCTGCGATTATCTCTCATATTGATTGCTCAATTAAGATCCAATCCCTAATCCGATCCTAAGAAAGCAGCCCGTGGAGGATCACAACTAAGCCAGGTGATATGGTGTCAGCATTTAATGCATGCTATCATGTGCTCTTTATGTTGCAATTATACTAAAACAACATTTGATTTCTAGGGACGAATTCTCCAACAGAACATTATAGACTCAACAAAACTATTGCTATTTGACATCTAATGTCCTGCAATTCTTTAACAAGTAATAGACAAAATATACAAAATGCCCCTTTCTATGAACCAAACACATTGAAAATAATAAGCTACTATAAAGATACATGAATGTGAATGCTTAACTGAGACACATAACTGAAAATGTTTAAGAACTCCCAAAATACCTGTCAAGTGGAATAAATAATGTATTCAAAGGACACAAGTTAACAGAATTAGGGAAATGGATATAGATATATTATCTCAACATATGCAAAATACAAGAAACCACAAGCAGTTTTAGTTTGTGGTAATTACTCCAGTTAACAAACTGGTCAAACAGCTAAATGGATAACATTTGCATATTAACCCTCAATCCAATATCAGAAACATATAAATTATCTCCTTCCATGAGCATATTACCTGACACCACTCCACAGTAAACTTAGAACTAAAATAACAATCATATGTTACAATGCAACAACACTATACCAAATAATCTATCCAAGGGAAAAAAAATTCAAACTATAAACAACAAAGATTAAAGTTTATAGGACCATTTCACAATAAGATATAATTCAAAAGAATTGGAAAATTTAAAAATAATAATAATAAAATAAAATAAAATAAATACACTTCATTTAAACACACACTACACGCACCTAAAAGCTTCAAAACCGCAATCTGTTAAACCAAATCCAAAAACAAACAAACAAACAAAAAGCAGTTGTTTCTGCCGGAAAATAACATGCAGACATTGAAACATTTTCCAACGAAGTTAATAAAGCTAAATTTTTCTCGAGAATGGGTGAGAGAAATTCCTAACCTGGGTCGCACTGCTGATAAAATTCTTCAACGTCTACAAGAAAACCCAGAAAAAATTTATTATAAAAAAAAAAAAAAAAAAAAAAAAAAAAAAAGAGCACTTGAACCATCGTCCAAAATCCCAGAAATTAAAAACCAAAAAACAACGAAAACACCAAACCTGTGGTGAGAGCTTTGATCATGCCAGCTCTTCGACCTTTGAAATCCCTAAAGACCTCTTCGACTGTTCGAGGATTGTACTGAGCTCCACTGTCCATTGTATTGCTTTTTCTTTTTTTGCTTCCCAATTGAATTCAAAACCAAGTGTACAAAAAAGGATTAATAGATGAGAAAATGAAGAGTGAGAAGCGAATTCAGGAGTAATATTTTGATTGGGATAATTAAATGTTTGTGATAGGGACCGTGAGAGAGAGAGAGAGAGAGAGAGAACAAAAAGCTCGTACTTTCAGAGGAGAGAGGAGAGAGAAAGAGACGGGATGAGAGAGAGAGAGAGAGGATGGGGCGGATTTGAATCTGGTGATGAATGGACGGGTAAAACTATAGTATTTGAGTGGTGATGAGTCAGATAACCAAATTCAAAGAGACCGGACCCGGAGTAGAAATTAATAAAATTATTGTAGGTAGGGCTGCACATGGATCGGGTCGGGTCGGGTCTCTATAGAACCGGAACCGACCCGATTATGAATGGTTCCATGTTTTGAGACCCAGACCCGACCCGATAAAGTTTGAACCCGGACCGACCCGACCCAGTTACTTTGGTTCGGTTCGGGTCGGGTCTGGGCCACAACCCAGTTTTTTTTTTTTTAAAATTTTTTTTTCTTATATTTTATTTTGTTATTATTTTTATTTATATTCATTAGTGAATACTTATACTTCTATGTATAATACATCCATTAAAAAGATTGATGAGGGCGGAGAGTCATGGAAATTAATTCCAACCACTAGAAAATGAATATAATATTTTATATATTCATGGATATAATGATGTGCAACCTATAAAAGTTAAAATTAATAAGGTGGTTATGTTTTATATATTCATGGATATAATGAAAAGAAAAATGAGTACTTTGTCACAAAAATAAAGAATTAATTAGCAAAAACAGTTTTGTCTATTGACCGACCCAGAACAGACCCGAACCGACCCAGACCCAACCCGAACCGACCCGAAATATATATCTCTCAATTGGACCCGAACCAGACCCGACCCATTTCATTCCAGACCCGACCCAACCCGACCCAATCGGGTCGGGTCGGGTCTTCGGGTAACGGGTTTTTTGTGCAGCCCTAATTGTAGGGATGTAACCAGTCGGTTCGGATTTTGGTCCGAATTTTCGGGTTTTTTTTTAATAATAATAATAATAATAATAAATAATAAAAAAATAAAAGAGAAATAGCTTAATAGTGAATGTCGGGCGATTTTTTCGGTTTTTCTTTTTTGCTTCAACATCGAAACTTAGGCTTAGCTTGGCTCTCACGTGGTGCTTCTCTTTTTTTAAAGTTTAATTTCATGTTAATTTATTTGGCAACTAGGTTATGAGTTTTGCAAAAATTGAACTTGGAATTTTTTGGGGGGAGCTTTTAAAAGCTCTAGAATGGAGTTTGTAAAAGCTCAAGGTTGCTTTTTGGTTTCATGATGTCTTTTTGAAGAGTAGTGTGTCACTTGTATAAAATTATCAAACAACTTAGTAATAAATTTCATAAGCTCCTTTTAAAAAGCCACATGAGGGCCAAACTAAGGCTTAATTTGGCCCCCCTTTTGGTGGTGCTCCTTTTTTAAAGCATAATTTCATGTTAATTCATTTGGTAACTACTTTATGAGCTTTGCAAAAATTGAACTTAGTGCTTTTTTTGGGGAGCTTTTAAAAGCTCTAGAATGGAGCTTTTAAAAGCTCAAGGTGGCTTTTTGGTTTTCTTTTTGAAGAGTAGTGTGTCACTTGTATAAAATTATCAAACAACTTAATAGTAAATTTCATAAGCTCCTTTTAAAAAGCCACATGAGGGCCAAACTAAGCCTAAGCCTTAGAGAATTACATTCTGATCACATATTACACTACTTATTAATCATTCAAGGATTAAAATAACACGGTAATAAAACCATTCTGATGTACCTGGGATTGACAGCGAATGTTGAACATGAACGATTAAGTATTAGAGGATATGAAGTTGGGGACTTCAAAGTTGGTATTGAATGATAATGATGAAGGTTACATATGAAAGACACTTGCGATGACAGATACAGATGAAGGATAACATCATATTCACTGAAATTCAATTTTTAAAAAATCATTCCATAAATGTCAAAAGAAACACAATATATAATTGCATTTATCCACATTCCACTCACTCAAGGAACAGAAAAGATTACAAGTTTTCTCTCTCAAAAAACAGCACTCAACTCACTGCGGCTGCACATAGAAGGGATAATATATCTCATTAGGGTTATACTGAAAATTACTATAATACCCTTGGCCCGAAATAAAATTCGGCGCAATCCCATGTTTCACCGGAGAACCGAGAGACACCACAGTTTCACACTCGCTCCAACACCTTGCACGGCCCCATCAATGCAAGGCAAGTAGAGAGAGAAATTTCACTGTTGGAAACGCTCATGAGGTCAGAGCATGAAGAGTTTTCTTTGTAATTCTTCGGCTAATGAACTGCGGATTCTGACACGATGGTGGTGGTAGTGGTGAAGAGATGATCGGTGGCTGAGACTTCTTGTCTGTGAGTCATGGCGGTAGGAATGAACTCCCGGAGCTTCTTTATGTTGAGGAAGCAGCGTCCACTAGATCCTCTAGCCCTCTTTAATGCGTGTAGATGCCGAGATTCGTGGAGGTAAGGCTGAACAAATTCGACATGGGTTGATTAGGGTCAGGGCCGCCCCTCAGCTTTAGGGCCCACTGCAAATTTTTAAAATGGGGCTCTGGGCTATACGGGCATTTGGGGGCAGCGCATTCAACGATTTTTTTTTTTTTTGTAGTCTATGTATACATAATTATGCGTATATATTGGTTTTCAATGTCACATTGCAAAATGTTCTAACAACTTGTTGCATAATTAAATACTTATTTGAACAACCAATAATTTGAAACCAAGTTATAAATTGAAAACAGCTTACAACTGGAGGGTTTGTTTGGGCTAAAACTAAAAGGAATGGGGGGAATTGAAAAAAACCTAATTTTCTTACATCTTTTCTGTACACTGATTTATTTTTATTTTTTTTTTAAAAGTGTATCATACTATGTGTTGATCAATTAGTCTTTTTTTTTAATAGTAAAATAAATTATAGTCTTAATCTCTCCAGCAAAAAAATACAGTCTTATTCTAGAGGGGTTGTTTGGGCTTAGCTTTGTAGTTTTATATGTGAAAATTTTGGGTCATTTTAATTTGGGTTGGGGTTTTTATTAGGCTAGGTTATAGTACGTTTTTTATAAGGGCCCAATATAGAAATACAAAGTTTGTACCAAAATAGGACCCTTAAATTAGCTAAATATTTGGAGGCCCAAAGCGGCCGCTTTGCCGGCTTTCCCCCAGGACCGGCCCTGATTAGGGCATGTTTGGACGTCCTTGAATGTAATAATTGAATTAAACTTTTGCACAACATTCTAATAACGAATATAACGAACTTGAATGGCGCAATTTGGGAAACATATGCTCATTTAAAAATATACTTAAAATCATGAATTTTTTAAATTCCAATAGAACATAAGAAGAAGTATAACAAGAAGTATATCAAAACCACTAGATGGGTTCATTTATGGTAAGGGATTTTACTTTTAGGTATATTATGTAAATTCAAGAAACCGCTATTTAGATTCCAAGTGACAATCAAATGATGCTTATATACCTATATATACATGGGACCTCTATATACATTGGGGGGGTTGTGGTGGGTTGGTTTGAAATCAGAATAGCAACCCCGCCATGCGATGATGATGTATTATACAAGAGACTAGAGACCTATTTGGGAGTACTTAAAATAAGATTTGGTCTAATCGCGGTCTCACCTTCTATTTGATTTTAATGAGTACCAAGGTGATTATGTCATGTTTGTTTGATAAAATACGACTTTTACAACATATATATTAGATTGGGCACAGATTTCTATGCAAAAAAACCGACATTTATCAAATATTTGAATTAATAGAATCGGTTCTCTGCCTTCTCTAACATACCTTTCTAACTTTAAAGAGTTTGTTTTGCGCCTCAAGCTTGGCTCTGTGCTGTCTCCGCCTAAGAATCGCGTGGAACTGTTTGGCATTCACATAAATGGGATCATTTTGAGGAAGATGAAGAGAAAGTGGTACTTGAGAGGTTGATATTCCCATCATTTGAGAGTTATGAATCTGTTGAAATTTCAAAGGTAAGTATCTCATAACATGGTAGCAGAAGATGCACATCTTTGGGTCATGAAGGACCACAATTGGTTAGCCTATATATATATATATATATATATGAAGGTCATACACACACATATATTTATATATATGCATACAGTCTCTTAAGTGAATACGGTCGAGTGAAATTGATTTTAAGCCTAAAAGAACCCACGCGCTGCCCCGCTAACCAATGGGTTCTTTTTGACTTAAAAGTCGAGTTCATTGGATAAGTTTACTCGACCATGTTCATTGTAGAGCCTCTCGGTATATATATATATATATATATTATTGCAAGGACGAGGAAATCAGAATCTTTAGCCGAAAACCATTGGATTGAGGAATCAATAAGAGGGAACAACTGAGCTTGTTTTAATTACAAAATCTAGCAAACTCTGCAAGCCATCTTCCTTAATAAGGCACTGTTTGGTGCAGCTTAACTAGACAGATTGTTATAGCTTTTAGTATTTCGGAAATACCACCAACTCAGCTTCAAATAATTGGCTTTTGTACCTTAAATAAGTTGACAAAAGCTACTCCATAAGTTTTATAAGCCACACAAAATATTTCATTTCAACTTTCTCTAAGCTTTAATTATTAAATTGCAGCTTTATAAGTTGCACCAAACAACACCTAAAAAAGTTATTAATGCTCTGTTTGGATTGCAGAATTAAAGGAATGTAAAATTAGTTCATTTGAGTTTTTCTCCATACTTAAATAACATTTAAAATTTACAAAATACAGTATTTACGAAAAAAAGAAAGGGTAGTGACTCACATAATTCAAAATTTTTATTTTATTTCTCAACTTATTTTCTTTTCCTTCAAATTTTCTTAGACAAAGAAAAACGTTTTCCTGTTCTTTTTCTTACTAAATCCTTGAACCAAACAGAACATAGAGTAGTCAAATTAATTTTGTAAGGACCAATTTGCATATATGCCTTCAAGGTTAGACTTTCCTAAACTAATGACCATAGGGTTAATAATAAATATGAAAGAAGGAACTTTCCAACAATGATTCTATGAACAATCAATATATAGGATAAGAAAAGGTAGCAAGATGACTAGCAAAGGAGATGCAAAGTAGAACAGAATATAATATACAAGTACATATATACATATATGTATGAGAATGGCATACTACTTCAAAACTTACCTTTTATCAACTTTGAAGAATCTACATGGCCAGCAATATATATATATATATATATGTGTGTGTGTGTGTGTGTGTGTATATTGCACCCTCAGGGATTATGCCATGGAAGATAGAGAAGGTGCAACTAAGTAGGGATGGTCTAGAGTATAGGCTTTTGACAAATCATAAATAATTGACACAAATGGGCTAGTGAACAAAAAAAGAATAAAAGAGAAACGAATGAATTTGTTTGAATTGGATTATGTAATATATTCTATATAAATATGACTCAAAAAAATCTCACAAGATTTTGATATTGTTCCACACTAATATGACAAGTACATACATGTTTGAAATTTCTAATATCTTAGGGTCTCAATGGTAACGTTTTCAGTTTTCAATTTTCTAAATTTTGAAAACGAAAACTAATTATTTTATTTTATTTTTTGGAAACAAAACTGAAAGTGGAATTTAATCGTCATTCCATTTTCTGCGTATATAGCCAAACAAATAAATAGAATGACTATTTCTATTCCATTAGGGCTTAGTTTGGCCCCCATGTGGCTTTTTAAAAGGAGCTTATGAAATTTATTGCTAAGTTCTTTGATAATTTTATACAAGTGACACACTACTCTTCAAAAGTACATCATGAAACCAAAAAGCAACCTTGAGCTTTTAAAAGCTCCATTCTAGAGCTTTTAAAAGCTCCCTCCAAAAAAGCCCTAAGTTCAATTTTTGCAAAGCTCATAAACTAGTTACCAAAGGAATTAACATGAAATTGAGCTTTAAAAAAGGAGAAGCACCATGTGGGGGCCAAACTAAGCCTAATTCATGTTTCATTCTACTCTTGAGCTTGTCCTATTCCAGGGTACCAAATGTGCGCTAAAGGCAAGAGCTATTAAGGCAATGAAAGTAATTAATTTGATATTAAACATATTATCAAATTCAAACCCTTAAACAAATTCCTTAAATACTTCTTACCTAGTAATGCTATTAATTACTTGCAGTGTGGAAGCTAGAACTTGATCGCATTAGGGGCACACACTTACAGGGGATTCGCCGGAATATTTATGGTAGAAAAATACTAGATAATTTTGGATTTCTAAGGTTTTAACAATTACATGGTTGTTCCTTGAGTTCCACGTACGGTTGATTAATGATTAAAGCGGAATGTTCTTTGACAAAAAAAATTGTATTCACATGCTTAAATTCTTTTCTTTTCTATTTTACTAGAGTTCCACTCGTAAAACACAAAATCCCTAATATGGTCAAAATAGATATCTACAATGGCTTAAATACTTGAGACTAGTTGAGCAAATAAAATGTTTACTTTGGTGAAAATTTCAGAAAAATTGTCTAGTTTTATGTGTAAGTATTTTTCCATCGTCAAAGTTTTTGTATCAGCAATAATGCTATCGTGGCTAAACTTTTATTGCAAATTTGATTTTCAACACATGTAACAGTAGAGCCACAATCAATGGTACCATCTGTTTTTCATTGAGAATTGTTTTTGATAGTTGCACTACCGCTTTATAAAAATAATGTATTTTTGCTCACCCCAAATTTGCTCACCCTCCTCTCCCATTGGCTGATTCAGTAGAACCTAAGATTAAATGAGAATTAATTAATGATGTAAAGTACTGAACCCCATTGCATTAGCCAATGGAAGAGAAGAGTGAGCAAATGGTGAGCAAAATTGCACTCTTATAAATAATAATAATAAATAAAAAATAAAAAGATAAAAATTTGCACTACCGCATATTTTAGAAAGTAAATTTAGAATAAAAAATTAGAACATATAGCATTACTCGTTGGACAGTATGGAAAGGTTAGGATGAGTTACCTTTGTTTTGTTTGTCTTTTTGCTCTGCTAGGATGAGTTACGTTATGGTTATCTAATTTATTATATCCCCAATCTAATTCCTAATTGATGCAGCAATGGACCATCTAAAAAAAACTTTAATAAACATTCAGATAGTCCCACTTTATAGAATGAAGAATGCTAAGGTTCCAAATTTGCGATATTCCAAGTAGGGATGGCAATGGGGTGGGTTTTCCGGGTTCCTCGCCCCGCCCCGCCCCTAATAGGTAGGGTATGGGGGGGGCTTAATAGGGTTAGGGGCGGGTATGGGGGAGGTTTTCAAAACCCGGGTCGGGGTCGGGGTAGGATAAAAAAACCCGAACCCGTCCCGAATATACTTGTATTTATATTTTGAGTTATATTTGGGTTTATATTTTTACCCCTCAATAGTTATATGTATTACCATTTAAAAAAAAAACTGCACTATAAGGTAACTAATTGGGTAAGTTGAAAAAAAAACTGCACTATTAGAGAAAAAAATGCATTAAAAAAATTGTTTTTTTCAATTTGAGTACCAAAAAAAAAAAAAAATTCATAATCGGGGCGGGGGCGGGAGCGGGGAGAGGCACTATGCGGGGCGGGGCGGGGCGGGGGGAGGGTTTACTGAAGCGGGACGGGGGCGGGGTATGAGGGCCCCGTCCCATACCCGCCCCGTTGCCATCCCTAATTCCAAGTACTATGAAAGTATTACTACTCCCAACTCATTGGTATATCCCAAATTTGGCAATCATAGCACTACACGCATATGAATTGGTCCCGAATAATGCTATGCTTCCCAAATTCAAATACCAAATTTGGTTCTCAAAGTCCTTGTCAATTGTACCACATGAAATGTCATGTAGTACCAGGGTTTTGAAAACCGGACCGGATCTGCCGGTTCAACCGGTTGGACCGTCGACCGGTCAGTTTTCCAGTCCGGTTTGACTCGGAAACCGTTATCGGCACCAAAACCGCCCAAAACCGGTGAGAACCGTTCAGAACCGTTCAAAAACCGTTTTTTGACCAAAACCGCTCAAAACCGTTTTTTGCCTACAAAAGTTTTATTTTTTATTTTTTATTTATTTTTTATTTATTATTTTTATTTCCCCTACATTTTTTGAATCTCTTAATAATTTATACTAGTGTGAAAATAAAATTTGAATTTTTGTGTATATTTGTATTTTTTTTTGTGTATATTTACTTATTAAGACTTATGTATAAATATAAATAATTAAATATTACATAATTATGACATCATGGGTTGATTACAGTTCACCCGACGGTTGAACCTGTAACCCGTGACCCGGTCAATTTTTCGGTTTTCAAAACACTGTTTTCAAAACACTGTGTAGTACCACCAATCAGTGAACACAGCAGGTACAACTGTTAAAAGTCATTTGTATAAACTATCCTAAAAACAAACTTGGCACAAGTGAGGGCTTCTAAAACTCAAAAATGGGCATTCGGAGGTAAAAACTTTCCTAAGCCCTTTGATTTGATCACATATAAACTACAAACACACATGACAAGGTACTACAATGTGTAAAGAATACATGCAAGTTACAGTTTGGTGAAGCTTCAAAGGTTATCAAATCAAATTCAAGAAAGTACAATTAGTGCTTCAGAAACTTTTGGATCTTCCTCAGCTATGGGCATCTTCAATAGGAAAATAGTTCCAAGTCGTCCGATGGCATATCGCAGAAGTTTATTTGTTATTAAGCACGTCAGAATCTCCAAGAATGTAGTCAAGCAATCAAAGGGTTAAAACTCTCTTCTATTGTATGGCATGTCCTGTCAACACAAATTAGCCAATTCGAATGAGAGCTTATATTTGTTAATGATATGTTTGGTTCATGAATTTAGTAGCAGAAGGAAAGTACCTTTTTTTGTTTGGTTAATAGGGAAATTAGTAAGGAAAATAGGGAGAAATAAAATTTAAAATTTTTGAATTTTTTGGGTTACCTTCCTCTTTTTTTCTTCTCAAAATACAATAATATTCTAAACTTTTAAAACATTTTACATTATTTAAGCAAGGAGGATAGCACAAGGGAAAACACAAGGAAACTAGTTTTCCTTTCCTTCTCTGAAACTGAAAAACCAAACAGAGCCTAAATCACACAGGACTGGAAATTATTCCACATCACAAGTCAGAGATGGAAATCCATGGTGCCCTAAAAACTGGGTGGGTAGTTTATGGGTTATGGGTGATCTGTCTGAAAAATGTACCTCGTAGTCAGGTTATTTTCATCCTGTCGTATTACTCAATCAAAAAAAAAAGACTCATAAGATTCAGAGTTTGCAATTGTGCAAAACTGGAGATTTTCAAGGTTTTGAAGGATTATATCGAAGAAATTTATCACTCTCTCAATAACCCATCTGGCAAGTGAATTTTCACAAAACTAACAGACGCTGCAAAAGAAAGAATTGATGCAATATGCTTACAGGAGGGGGATAAGCTGGCATGTAAACGACATTCCGGGGGTGACCAAGAATCATCGGTTGCCCATACTGCAAAATGACATTTTAAAAAAAAAATAAAAAAAATTTAAAAGGTAATGCAACAGACTCGTCATGTTATTTTAACAATGGAAGATACAAAAGAATGCCCATCCAGCTCTGAAAAGAACCTGACAAAGACAAAGCATACATACCTGAGGTCCATTTGGATGAAAATAAGCCTGTGGTGATTGCATTGGTGCAGCTTGTGGATTGTACATAACAACAGGCTGTTGCCCGGGAAATGATGGCCCAATCTGCAAATACCGAATAATTAGATTCCAATTATTAACTAGACAAAATACAACGCCGAAACTCCTCCTTCCCTTCTTTCGAATTTCCTAATTTATTTTGCTTTCTCTTCAATTTAATTACATATTTTTCTTTACGCTCCCTTTGGATTGCGAAAAATGGAAAGAAGAGGAGAAATTAGGGTTCTCTTGAAATCTTACTTTCTCTTGTTCATGAGCTTTCATAAGAGAAAAGAAAGAAATATCTTCAGAAACAATTTACTCTTTCACCCTCTACTACATAAGGATACTTCATAAGTGTAACATATTCAGGGATATACTAATCTTTTTTAGAATGTTTTTATTTCTAGTCTCCGAATCTCTCCAAAATGGGGGGAAACAAAAATTGCTTTTTCTCCATTTCTCCCCGTTAACCTTCTCATCCCTCTCAACTTAACTAACCAAACAAGAGAAGTGGAAAGAAAGTGGTTTCCTTTATGTTCTCTTCTCTCCACTTATCTCAATCCAAATATACTCTAATATCGGCTAATATACGGTTCATTAAGAGTTCTACAACAAGTCAATTTAGTCCATAAACATCTTGGCAATCACTCTTTACACTTTGAGCCAAGCAAACTAGACAAGTAACAACTGCACATAATTGAATACTTACCCCCATGCCCATAGGCATGCCATGCATATGCGGAACAGGCGCCACATTCTGTGGGAAATAGAAGGCCCCTTCAGGAACCGGAGAGGCCGGCCTTAGAGGTGCTTGGGATGGAGCGAAACTTTTTGCATTTGGATTGAATTTGAATTCCTGATTAAAAACATTAACAGGAGCACTCAGCATAAAAATATATTGGACAACGAGTTATTAGCCATGAATCTAGAAACATTAAGGATCACTTTACATCATGAAAAGGAAAAATGTAAAGGAAATAAAATATGACAAAAAAAAAAAAGGGAATTGCTATGTACACCGCTCACCTTTATAAAAGTGAGAATTTTTAGAAGAAAAATGATTAGAATAAAGAAATTTGGGTGTACATAGCAAATACACGGGTGTACATAGCAATTCCCTAAAAAAATATATTATATTGTTTGAATATTGAGAGTCAATTCCCTTAAATCTTTTTAATCTCTCATGTGTTTTAAGCAAGAATAAAACATAGGGAGAAACACTAAGGTCCACAAACTAAATAGAGCCTAAAACAAAACAAAAACAAAAAACCATGCTGCAGGCACATCATAGTAGCGGCAAAAGTGCAAGTGTCTGCGACAGCAGGATTGGGAAGAGAAGCTAGAGGAATCTCTCAATGAAGAAAAGCAAAGAAGTTTGAATTGTTCCCACCTTAGCATGAGGATTCAGGGTTGACTTTTCTGAAGACAATGAACCCATTGACGAGCTTGGTGATAAACCACGACCACCCGATGCTGAAGCAGAACCTCCACCATCAGAAGTGGATGGTGTAGAATTACCAGGCTGTCCACGAGAGTTTACAGGTTGTGTTGCTCCTTGTGATTTTGCAATTGGTGGATCCTCTGAAACATCACTAGGAGTCATCTTATCCTGACCCTTGGATGGGGATACCCTGAGGGTATTAAAACCCTGTTTCTTTGACCTCACGGATGACTCTGAATCTGCAAGTACAGGCAAGTTAACACACTAACAATCAGACAATTACGAAGATTCCTACAGAGGGTACTTTGGGAGTAATGCCATGCTTCCCAAATTTGGTTCCCAAATGCTTTACCAGCTGTCCAGCATGCTGCGACGGTGATTAGTGGTACGACATACCATGCCACTGTATGTGTTTGGGAACCAAATTTGGGAATCATAGCTTTACTCGTAGTTTGGACAAAGCATATCTACAAAGCAAACCATAAACCATTATCTAATCCCATCGAACATCCAAAGGTTCAAGCAATACACTAGGCAGAGAACAAGAATTAGTAAGTGTCCAACATAATTACCTAGCACTAGAAGTAAGTAATTACATTTAATAAATCAGTTCATAAACATAGAGTTGAAAAAGTTCACTCACCAACAGATTTTAACTTTAGGGCCTCATCACCTGGCTGCATTAAAACCAAAGAAATCCCATTTTCAGAAAACATACAAAAGTAACCAACCCAAGTGTGTTTTTTTTTTGCTAGATGGCAAAGCACCCACAGGTGCCACGCACACACACGGGGGGACAAGCCCACAATCCCCAAAGGGCAGCTCCCCAAAGGGAGTGACTCCCAAAGGAGTCGAACCCTGGCCTCCCCCTTGACAGAAGCCAGTCATGCCAAGTGAGACACAAGGTCTCGGCAACCAACCCAAGTGTTACTTGAACAAGTCACCGACCTGAAAATGGGTTACAGTAGTCAAATCTTAACTCACCATTAGCTTTTCTACATGCTCCTTGGTGTAGTCTTTTCCTGCTTCCAGTTCACCAAGCTGGTTCTCTTGAACACTAAAATTCAGGAGAACGAAAACTCGTCAGAAATCATTGGAAATTTAACCATAAATAGATATTCTTAATCTTTCAGCTCTCCTGAAAACAAACTAGTTCATTTGTTCATTTAACTAATTATTTATTTGTTTTCGTGATATGCTTAGGTACGAACATGCAGATTGTTTAACCTTAATTGACAGTTGACAAGAAAAGAAAAAAAAAATAAAAATAAAATAAAATAAAAATTAACCTGATTTTGTCGTCCAAAGGTGAGAAATTTTTGGAAAGGGGTTCAGAAGACAGATGACTAGCGTGATCATTAGAACCAGATTGGAACAAATCCCAGCCAGTACTTGATTGTGAAGACTGCATTTCATCCTGCAACAACACACAAATATATCAAGAAAAATAAATATTTCTAAATCTTGAAATATGGAAAATTACTTCCCTTCGTGGACCCGTTTGGAGATAAAACATCTTGTTCCCGGCTTGATATCTAATGTTTTATAACAGATATTGACCTTCTAAAACCCTAATGAATTGATAATTAGTGAAGATATAAATCTCACGAGTGTTGCAGCCTAAAGAAGTGACCGCAAATATGGGACTCTTTGTGCCCTTGAAAGATCTTCTATCTTATCATTTGAAGTTTTGAACAGTTGCTTGATTTTTTGCAGTCTTCAGTTCGCAGGGGTTGTTATTGACTTATTGTGGCAAGGATGTGAACTACAAAATTATTTTCAGTTTGAATTTCCTGTTTCTTGAAAATGAATAGGTGGAAATCTTCTGATTTATAATATTGTTGAATATGTCTAACGAACACAGAGATTATAGAGAGGAGAAACGAGGGACTGTTGCGACTATGTAGCACGGACGCTTTAATTTGGGTTCGGAGACTGTGTTGGACAGCCAAAAAACATGTTTTAATAGTTTTACATTGGAAACGTATTGGACACGACCGGACATAGGAGTGGACACAGCAAGGTGGTACTGTGGAAAAGAGGAGAGTGACAGAATTTGCTGATGTCAATGTCAGCATGACATCACCGTCAGAGGATGACGTCAACAACTAGTTTTGAGTTGTTTTTTGTTTTTTTTTTTCTTTTAAGAGTTTGTTTTTCTTTTTTCGATAAAACCAACCAAACATAGTGTTCTCTCCCTTACCACAAAGGAAATAAATACCCTTTGGGGATTATTTACTAAAACGGTCTAACAAATATAATCCCGAGAAAAAAATTCAAAGTTTAAGAAAAATACCATAGATGAATAGGTTGATGACACTTGAGCTCCATCATTAGTCCTTCCACTGGTGATGTCTGTGAAAGACCTGCTAACAACGGAACCAGAGGCAACTCCAAAAGTTTCAGTATTGTCTGAACCCAACAATATATCCTCACTTTCATCATAACCACTGTCATCAACCCCCCTAAAGACCGATGAGTACTTGGTTTCCTCGTCAACGTCAAAATTCCCATGTAGGTGAATCCCTCTTTCCTATCGAACAAAGGATAAAAATACTTGTTAAGACGTGAAAAATGTAATTGCTAGACTTTTAGAGACCGTTTGGTACTGCTGTGGTAATCAGGAAATTTTTCTTTAACAGATTTGAAAAGGCAGCAACTTGCTGCTTCTGATTTAAGCTGTTTCATCAACTTTAAAGTGGATTCTAGTCTTGAAAAAACTGTGAATAGTAGTTTTGCCAAACAGATTCAAATCTCTTAATAATCCCAACTAAGTTATTGTTGGCCCCAAATAAGCTGATCCTTAGTTTGGGTTGGGGGGGGGGGGGGGGGGGGGGGGGGGAGGAAGAAGAAGAAAGAAAAAAGAACTTAATTGGTGAAAAAGATTCCTCTGATTCCTTTAAAAAAAATTGTAAATCCCTCAAATAAGAAGTTCAAGAACGTAGTTTATATACCAATAAACGGGGGAAAGCGTATGTGTGTGCGCGCCCGCGTGTGTTTGAGTGTATGATTGGGGTGGGGGAGGGGGAATGTCACCTCAGCTAAATGAAGATCTTGGGTGTCTTCACCCTCAATTTCTCTCGCTATTCTTGAAGCTTCCCTTTCTAGCTCTCTTGTCTGAGGACCTCTTTCGAGTTTTGTTGTATACAGTTCCTCATCAAAGGTGCTTTTTACTCCAAACAATGATTTATTCACTTCAAATTGATCCCAGCCCCTATAAACAATGTCAACCCAAACAACATTTAACAAAAGAGGTGACCAGGAAACAAGTAGCACCATAAATCTTCCACGCATGCATAGTCGTTGAAATAAAAACCATACATACAACAATACCAAGCCTCATATGAATGATAACTAAAGTTTTACAGTGAAGTACTTCTGGTGTAATTCACGATTAAACCTATGAAAATAAAAGACGAATACTATAGAACATTTACAAGATCATACATACTAATGAGTTATGACACATACTGATACTGGACAGCAGAAAAAGTACATGACTATAAAATAAGAACATCCATCTGATAGATGCTGACACGCATGAATGCTTAGACTAGGATAAAAACTCGAAATGTATATAATCATGAGATAGGAGAAATAGCACCCGTTTGCAAACAGTGACAGCAAGACAACAAAGAGATTATCAAAGATAAACAAAGAAAATTAATGAGCATGTCAATGAATGAAAAATAAAAGAACTAGTTACATGGTTTAAATAGTGAATATGAAGAGTTAATTACAGTTCGTGAGAGAGTAGTTATCCTTGGAGAGCAAAGAGATTTTCAGGGACATGTCCGATGTAAAAGACAAGACAACCTATTGAGAGAAGTTGGGCAATAGAGTGGCAGGGCAAGGGCCAGAGCCAGACTAATCTGTGCAAAGGAAAGCTAGGTTTCAAAATAGGAAATCCCTTGGCTCCTGCACAGAAAATAAAATGAATTTGTACTCAATGCCTACCAAATTAGGTAGGGCCACCCTATATACCGTAGTCGATACACGTGAAAAAATTGTATGGCTGACATATGAGTGACGATCACGGTGGAGAATCCATGTGTTGTAGACAAGCACGCACAGATTCTTCTAAAAGACTGAGGAATACGCACTGAAGCCCACCCAGTGAAGGTGCGGTGCGGTGGGGTGCGCACCGATTCGTAATCCTAGTACTCGGGTGCTTTACGGAGATGGGATTCTTTTGGATTCATCTGGGGGGTGCCCGAGTACTTTTTATAATTTTATTTAAAGAAAACACGATTTCTAATATAATTTAAAAATTCTAGTATCAATTTAAGAACTTTAGAAGTTGTATTACGGGTAAAAAAGCCAATGTCATTTATGCAACCTTTATACTTGTTTTTTATGTGCTAATTACATGGAAAAAGACCAAGACAATGTAGTGGTAGAATAGTTTATACAATTATCTGAAAGAGTCATTTTTTAGTATTTATATAGCACCCCACATCCTAGCATCTTAGATTTTGAAAATTGACAAATCTCCCGCACACGTACTGGTGCTTCCTAGGTTGTCGAGAAACAGCAGAATGATCTCTCTTTTCTCTAGAAGGAGTGAAGGACCAATGTGCTAAAGTGCGAACAATCATGACCAACCTCAGCAAACTTTCGATTTTTAACCAAAAGTCACATGACCCCGAGAATCAGTTGGATCACAGTGGACCCCGATGGCAACACTTTTATCAATTGCCAAGCCAAGTAGGCCATCCTAGACACTGCCCCAAATCTTAAATTCGTCACAAAGGATAGAAAACACCCGTACCAAGAGAATGCCACATGGTAAGAGACACCAAACTTAGAGTGTGTTGAATTGGAGCATCCAACCCAAAACCAATTGGCAATGGGTGGAGTGGCCCCTTGAACTTACATATTGAGTAGCTAGGTTATAAGTCCCCGATGTGGCCCCCGCACGTGAGGCATTATTGAGAGCCAAACACATGGATTACTGAGGTAGGGTGACGTAGAGCACACGTGGAGAAATTGGCCCAACAATAACCTACTTTGATACCATGTTGAATTGGAGCATCCAACCCAAAACCAATTGGCAATGGGTGGAGTGGCCCCTTGAACTTATATATTAAGTAGCTAGGTTATAAGTCCCCGATGTGGGACAAACAATCTCAACATATTTTTGAATACCTCAAATATATATAGAGAGAGTTGAGAGAGTACCAAGGCTCGAACACATGCACTCACGATGGAGTAACAACAAACACCACAAGGGATAGATGGTTTGTTGGATAAATTTTCCCAAACTCCTAAGTCAAGGGATCAAGGCTTGGTGGAGTTGAGAGAGAGAGAGAGAGAGAGAGAGAGAGAGAGAGAGAGAGAGAGAAAATTGAAGCCGACCCATCTTTTCTTCTACGGAATTGAATTCAATCGCCAGCTATTTTCGATATTTCTCAGAGAAATTCTTGCTAAAATTGAATTCTCAGAGCTCCTTTGGATAATAAATTTTCCTGGAAAAATTGGGTTCTTTTGCAGGAGAGAAAAATTGAAGATGTGGGGATTTGGGGGAACACATTATTGGGGAAGAAGAGAAAGTGGGAAAGTAGAAGGAACACTGGTAGTGTTCGCTTGGATGTCGAGTCAGGAGAGGCACTTGAAGAACTACGTCGAGCTTTACTCTTCTCTCGGTTGGAATTCACTCGTTTGTCATTCTCAATTCCTCAACCATTATTCCCTGGCACAGCCATGTCATTGGCATTCTTAGTTCTCAATGAGCTTGTTGAGGAGCTTAAGATCAGGCCTGCCCTGTTGTCATTGCATCTTTTTCTGGTGGTCCAAAATCTTGTATGTACAAGGTTCTTCATATAATTGAGGGGAAATGTGAAACACAACTCAATCTAGATTAGTACCGACTGGTTAGGGACTGTGTTTCTGGCCACATGTACGATTCAAGTCCAGTGGATTTTACTAGTGATTTGGGTACTCGATTCGTTCTACACCCAACTGTTCTCAAGATGTCCAGTCCACCACGAGTAGCCTCATGGATTGCAAATGGAATTACTTCAAGTCTCGATTCCCTCTTCCTTAGCAGATTCGAAACACAACGTGCCGAGCATTCGCAGACCTTATACTCCTCTATAAGCATGGGGGCTCCATATCTGATTTTGTGCTCTAAAGATGACGATCTTCCTCCTTGTCAAGTTATCTGCAATTTTGTTCAACGTCTACAAAACCTCGGGGGCGATGTTAAACTGGTGAAATGGAAAAGCTCTCCTCACGTGGGTAATTATAGGCAGTGCCCAATCGATTACAAGGCCACTGTGACGGAGCTACTTGGAAAATCCGCTACAATATATTCCCATAGAATTCGGCAACTTGAAGGAGAGAGAATGGGTTTGGAGGGGAGTCAGGGGACACATGATGAGATCTCCGAGCCATTTTTACACCTTAAAAAAGCAGCAATGAGCTCAAACCAGAGCCTTAAGAGAGTCGCTCTTGAGCTGAACGACCACTTCTTTGTGCCCAGTTCAGTGGAATATCACGATGGTAGAAATATGGGGTCCATCCCGGATGAACGTAAAGAAGGCTTTATCCCTCTGTCCAACCCACCTAGCATCAATCCTCACGGGTTCTTGGTCAAATCCTTTTTGATGTTTGTGTTCCGAAGAACGTTGAGGGTTGGGATTTAAGGTCATCGCAGTCCTTGAACGAGCCCACATTTACGTCTACGAGAAGACATTCACATTTCAATCCCATCAAATGCATTCGTCGCTCAAGGTTATAACATCTCATGTGATAAATGATGCATTAGGCCGAGAAAACGATGAAGCACCGGAAAGAATAAAGATTGCGGTGGATGTGGAGTACTCACTATGCTGTTTTTGGCGGGGCAATAAGGTAATTTGGCAGTTTGAATTGATTGCCTTTCTTTTGACATGAAATGTGTAGCTAATTTTGCACAGAAACCGTAACTTTAGAGTTCAGATTGAGTTCATTGTATTTGAAATAAGTGCTAATTATACATCGAAAAACCTTAATTTGAATTTGTCTGACTTCAAAAAAAAAAAAAAATTGTTGAATTGGAGCATCCAACCCAAAACTAATTGGCAATGGGTGGAGTGGCCCCTTGAACTAATATATTGAGTAGCTAGGTTATAAGTCCCCGATGTGGGGACAAACAATCTCAACACGCCCCCACACTTGTGGCATGACTGAGAGCCAAACACGTGGATTACTGAGATAGGGTGACATAGAGCACACGTGGAGATATTGGCCCAACAATAACCTGCTTTGATACCATGTTGAATTGGAGCATCCAACCCAAAACCAATTGGCAATGGGTGGAATGGCCCCTTGAACTTGTATATATTGGGTAGCTAGGTTATAAGTCCCCGATGTGGAACAAACAATCTCAACCGAGAGTAACATGATTCCTTGCTTGTTCTCACGGAATCACACATAGAGAAAAAGGCAATAAGGGATAAATGGTGTTATCCAATGAAAGAAATCAATTGATAGCCATCCAACCAACACAACATTTCTATACAAAAGTCAACTTAATTAGCCTATGGTATATATTCTATAGGTACTTGGTTCACCTACTATTACCAATTTACCATGTGGCATCTTATAATTGTTGGCACCTATATGTATCCCATTTGCCATGAAGAAAGTGGATATTTATCACAACAGTTTTGCTTGAGCACCTTTTGGAGTTTGCCAAATCCATGCTCCGTCATTGTAGTCTTGTGCTGCCATTATTTAGCCTAAGCACATATTCAAAACCTGAGATTAGCTCCTCATTGGAGTCAAACTAGACTATACCTCCCCTGATTGAATTGAGCTCACCTCCTCTTATCTACTTGTGGTTTACTTATTTCTCAGTTCACCTTATCACTCAGTGATGCACCTGGGCCAAATGTTTCTCCCAGTGACCAACATTAGGTTGATATGTGATCACGGTGTGGCTCTTGTATTATGTCATGATCACCTTAACACAAATCTCAAAGTTATATGATTTGGCAACACGATTCTCTAAGTTCTATGACTTGGTTTAAGTAGCAAGTTCATAAGGGTCAGTTTGAACTAATAACGATTAACGTGGCATACCTTAATTCTTCAGGAGAAAAGACTTGGAAAGTGGAAACGAGGTACCACCAACTATTATAAATAGGAATACTTTCTACTCCACTAGCATTCGTTCTTGTCACTTCTATACTTGCTTGAGAGGCACAATTGTATGGATTGAGACCGACTTCCCACAATATACCCACTTATTCTAACACTCTCTTTTCGCTCAGGTTTCACATACACATCATGTCCAAAATCCTAGTCGATAAACGGGAATAACCACTCCGCCACAAATATCCTCACTTCCCAAATTTAACACTCTCTATTCAAAAGTTGTTAAGTATAACAAATGGTAAGGATAAGTAAGTAAGTTTAAACTTAAAAGTTAATTGCCAGTTAAAGATTGCTAAAAGAAACCATAAAGTCCGCTCAGATGCAACCCAATGAAGTGAATAGGTCACCAAAACATTGGTTTCTGTAAAAACAAAGATAAAAGAAAAGAAGTTAAACCTATTACAACGGCCATCAAATATATTCTCTAACTCAGGACATTGTGAATCATCATCAGGAACCCAACGCTCCAACTCCCTCTCCCCCTCAACATGACGAGATTCCGATATGGAGGAGTCTATCATGATGTCCTGAGGTTGTATATGTTGGAATTCATTTGCCAATCCATCCCTCGTTATCGATACCTCCTGGTCCAAAGTAGCAGAATCAAATCACTACAGATCTAAACCATAGGATGAACAAATCATCAACAAACTACAGCATATAAAGTCTAAAATGCGACAAAATTGAAAAACTTCCTTATGGTTTACCAAATATGAATATCATCAAGAAATATTGCTGCAACCAAGTGTCTCATACTTGACAATGACCCCAACATCTAAAACACTTATGGTCGAAAATATTGAATGGAAAATGCAGCCAAACCTTTGCTATAATTTGCACGAGTTCTTTAGCTGATATGATTAAAGACTTTGAAGGAGCCTTGCTAACAGAATCAAACATAACCTTCTGTCCTCGGGAAGAACCAGCTGGTATTGAGCGAGCCATTTTCAAGATAATCCCTGCAACCAACAACCTACTGAGTGTTCAAAAGGAAAATGACTCAACACAGAACTGTACTCTAATCTGTTAAAAAAAATTAATGGAGAGAGAGAAGGGTGAAAATAATCAAATCTTCAAATGCATTCAAATCTAAGCAGGCTCAACGATTTTGGACATACCAAAATCTTGTTCAGCATTTGTTGCATGAAAAATTCCAGAGAAAAAAGATCCATCTTTCACCTGGACCTCCACAGGAAGTCCAATAAGACTTGTTGTTAAGTATACTAGTCGCTCGCGTGAAGGGCTTTCACATCCTCCACCTTTGCTGTCAGTTAGTACACCTGCCACAATAGAAAGTTAATGAAGAATGTAAAAACACGCATACACACACATATGTATATAAATATGATACAGGTCAACCATTTTCACCTGCATTTGTCAACTTGCTGGGGTTAGTTCTACTAGACTGTGACTTATTCTCGAGCCTAGTCCCTATTTCTCTTTCACCTCTCCGACGGCCATGCCCATTAGCAGCAGATCGGGGCGGCACAGCTTGTTGCATACTCATTTTCAATAGCAAGCGTCTAACTTACTGATATAAGCTTGAGATCCTTTTTAGTTATACTGCTGCAAAAGAAAGCATGAGGGAAAAAAAACGCATGTAAAAAACCCAGCGAAAAAAATAAAATAAAAATTTGAGGCAAGATATTCATCATGGAAATGATACAAAGTATGTTACAAAATGACTATGCAAGGTTATACTTAAATATAATAGGGGATTGAACTTGAAAGGAAAGTCAACGACAAATCCAATTTCCGATACAAAAAATGGAACACGTGGAGTGAATCCTGACTTCTAATGGATTTTATATAGTTTGTGGAATTTGACTTAACTGAAAAAATATATATATGTATATATATATATATAAATATAAGCCAAGAGTTTAATATTCAAGAACGTATGAGTAGGTTCTCTAGCTAGGTCCACTTCTATAGTAACCATATCCTTTATAGTACTTTGAGATAGATAAAGCAATAAGAATAAACAATCAATATTGGGTCAGCAATGAACGATGAAAAAATGAATTGTATCCCTATCATGCACTTAAAGCATTACATCACAAAGAGCCTATAGCTTAAGCACCCATAATATCTTGCATGGTGAAGTGCATGCCAAAGCATGCAAACTCACGTCGATGAGTGGCCTCGTTAAAATACTGCAGATACACCTCCCACAATCCTTGATTAACATGGAGCAATGTGGAACAACACCTTATAAAATGTAAAATGAGACCAAAAATACTATGCCTTGGGACGTCACAGTGCAATCCTCAGCACTACTTTGCTTTCCAAACAATTTGACATGGACCTAATGGAATAATTGGTGGTTTACCATTCTTCCCTAATATATATATTTTTTGTGGTAAGGAAATCATATATTAGCTATGTAGCACGGGTACTGACACGTGACACGGGTAGGATACGATACGGGTACGGGGGTACGGTAATTTCCAAAAAATGTAGGATACGGGTACGGTTAGGGTACCTTGAATAAAAATATATTTTTAAAAATATATTCTTAAAAGCATACTTAAAAAAAAAAAAAAAGAAGAAGAAGAAGAAGAAGATTGAACAGCACTACTACATAGTAATCCATAGCATATTAGCAAATAAGTAGTCTAAGGACTAAACAACATTGTTTTAGCATTACAAGTCCACAACATTAAAGAAAAAAAAAAATAAAAAAGAAGAAGAAGAAGAAGAAGAAGAAGAAGCAAGGACACTAAGTACCCACGCCTAGGCCTGGCAAATGGGCGGGTTCGGGCCGGGCTCAACTAAGGGTTGAGCATATATAGCTGGGTCGGGCCGGGCTTGCAGACCCATTAACCACGACACTGACCTAGACCCATTTTCAGTTATTCCTTCTTCTTCTAAGGGTTTGTTTGGAAAACTACAAATGCTAGCAACAGAGATTGGCAAAAAACAAAAAGGAACCCAAAAAAAATAAATTAGGATGCAAACAAACTTAGAAAATAAAGCAAAGCAAAAATAAATGGAAGAGAATACTGAAAATTTGCAGAGAGAGAGATTGAGGGGAAAAAAAAATTAAGCTCTCCTATTTCACATTCCTTAAATTTAGGATGCAAAGCAAAAATAAAATACTTGAACCAAAATCTAGAGAGAGAGAGAGAGAGAGGGGTAAAAAAGTGCCCAGGAAAAGAGAAGTTTATAGAAAGACAATGGGATGGAAAGAAAAAAAATACTAAAATGGAAGAATCAAGAGAGAGAGAACTCTAACTATTTGTTGTGGGTGAAGAGAAACAAAACAACACCGAGTCCTCCACTTTTTCTCTGTGGTGGCTGAAGATAAGCACAAGAATGGCAGAGCATTAGTTGTGAATTAGGTTTCATCGGTTATATATCATCACGGGTTTTTAACGGGCTCGTTTCGGGCCCGCTCAAAATCATTTAATAAAAGAACACTGCATTTATGGGCCCGTTTGTTAAAATCTTCAAAGCCCGACTATGATATTTTCGGGTTTGTGCGGGCTGACTTTTAAACGGGCTGGGATTTGCCAGGCCTGCCCACGTCGTACCCACGAAGTGCCCCCCATAGTTTTCAAAAAATCCAATCTGACCAAATACCATACCTACGAAGTACCCACACCGTACCCATGAAGTACCCATGTCGTACCCACGAAGTACCTGAGCCGTATCCAAGCTGAATCCTTAACTTAACAGTATCAGGACACCGCTAGAGGGGTACCCGACACGTATCCAGGAGTATGGTACGGGTGTCGGTGTCGGTGTCCTCCAAATACCCGGTACTGGTACTTCACTCAAAATGGAATACACATGCTTCCTAATATATTAGGCCATCTACAACCCTTAGTCAAATTTAAGTAAAAGCTTCATTTGGAATGGAGATCCTCAATGGTCATACTCAAATTTCTTTACAAGATTAATACTTCCCCTCATTTGCGTATAAAATTTAAGTAAAGGCATCTCCTACCCTTACTTAACCCATATCAAATCAAATTTGAGTCAAAACTCAAAAAAAAAAAAACCACTCTCTAATCCTTGCTCAAACCCATATCAAGATTTGAGTATGTGACTAGTGTAATATCAATTTGGGTTTAAGTTTGAGTAAAACTCAATTTGATATGAGTTTTGAGTCAATATTTGGTTGGTTACCCAATTTTAAAACTGGTATGGGTTTCGGGTAAGGATTGGAGATGCCCTTAGTTCTCATTATTATGTTTTGGTGATTTTGAGAACAAAATATAAGCAAAGTAATTCATAAGTAGGGTAGGACGAAATTTAAAAGATGTTCATTTGTTGCTAGTTTGCTAGGGTTTTACGAATTACCGGTACTGTCCCATGTGGAGAACACTATCGTATTGTAAGACACCAAGTAGATTCAATTTCAAATTAATTACATAGTTTTAACTCTCTCTGTAGTTTTGTTTCTTAATCATAAACCCTAATTCACCTGAAAATTTGGTTTCTTTGAGCAAGCATTGAAGCTCTCCTTACCCTTGGATATAATATTTCAATCATAGTATCAAACCCAAAAGTTAAATCATCTTGGGCACAAGAACTTAGGGTTTTTTTTTTTTATAAAGAACATGCACATAATAATAACAGAAACAGTCGTTCAAATTAAAGAAAGATTTGCTCTTTACTGTAGCAAATTAGTCTCTAACCAACCAAAATAATCAGAACAGTCAACATTTTCAACAGAAACTAAAATTACTATGCAAGAACATTTACTTTGAAGCACTCTTCGTACCAGTAATAAGAATTCATGTATAAAAACCTCGAAAATTGTTCAAAGATTCAATAGAGAATCAATTTATACATGAAAACAAACATAGGCATGAAAATTTTTGTACATATTCCGATTTGATCCAATTTTTTTCCCCTTCAGCTGTAAATTACAATTGTGTCATATACATATGTGCAGAGAGAGAGAGAGAGGGGGCGCTTACTTACAAGAGAGTGAGAAAAGTTGGATCCGTTAGAAGATAGAAGAGAGAGTGATCAAGAAGCTACTACGCAAATGGGAAAATGGAGAGAGAGAGAGAGAGAGATTGGAGAAGTTTCTCTCTCCTCTGTATTGTCTTGGTCTCGGTGACCGTCGCACCAAACCAGACCAGATTAGACCAGTTATGCTTTTCAGAGTTCAGGCCCATTGGCCCAATCCATAAGCCCAAACCCAGTGGTGTCCAACATCTAATCTCACGATCTCCACCACAGCTCAGGCCCTGTTTGGCAAGAAAAAAAAAAAAAAAAAAAGAAAACCATTCAGTGCAGTGGTAGGGATGGCAATTTCCTCCACCCCGTTGGTAATCCGCTCCACTCCGCTTTTAATGGTAAGGAGTTGGAGTCCAATAAAATCGTGAAGAAGTGGAATTGGTATGAAGAAACAAAACTCGTGTAGGAGTAAGGAGTGGGTTTGGGAAGACCCCTAAACTTCTACTATGACCCGATTATGTTATAAATTTACTAAACTACTCTTAGTACTATAAGCAATTTACTCTTAGTACTATAAATAATTTACCCCGTTGGCCGTTGGTAATCCACTACACTCCTACTATTGATTGTGTTTAATCATGTTATGGTTTGCTACTTTGCTATATTTTGTAACACTCTCATCATATTAATAGTGTTTCAAATATATTTTTGTTGATTATAGATCCTTTTAGTTTTTAAAATTGATGTATAAATCGGTAAATGGAGTAGGAGTGAGATGGAGTGGAGTAGGACTGGGCAAAATTAAAAGGTATAGGAGTTGGTATGCTTGTGAGTAGGAGTAAAGTGGAATAGGAGTGGCCATATATACAAGTAGAGAGAAGTTGGAAAATGGCGACTCATACTCCACTCCTCCCTGTTGCCATTTCCTATGTAGTGGTGGTAGTACACGTCAACTGTAGTTACTGTATCACCTCACTAATACACATAGATAAGACTCTTACAAGTATCTATTTCTTTTTTTCTTTTTCCTTTTTTTTTTAATAATGAAATTAGGATAAACATGTGTTTGAACATAGAGATTTACTGGGTTGTGATACCACATCATCAAAATAACCGTTGTAAATTATTATGAAACCTCAAAAGTTAAAATGAACTTATTTGGCAAATCAGATTTTGCGATTCAGTGTCAAATAAGTGTGAGTGAATCGTAAAAATTTGCAAAGACGAAGAGCTATCTTGGACAGCTTTTGATTAAAAGAAATGTGCTAAATAGACATTAATTTGAAATGGTCTTCTCATCGCTTCTCATACAACTATCGTCAACTGAGCATAAATAAACGAGCAGAAAGTTTTATCCAACAATTCTCAAAATTTTGTTTTTCGGGTATAGGTAAGTTGTATTTACCGAAAGCGATTATACACATTACAAGGGGCATAGTATAGTATCCCCAAGAAATACAAACCAAGAACTTCTAGGGGAACAAGGCCCACACCTAGAGACCAAACTAATCAAGAAAGACAATACAAAGTCTAATAAGCAAACAAAATGAAAAATGATACAACCGAGAAACAATACGAGTCATTTAACACCCTAGTGCTTCAAGATCTGAATCCTTGATCACCTTGATGGATATAAGGAGACAGACAATACAAGATATAATATCTCTGCTAACCGATAAAGTTATTTCTTTCTTGCTAAATGTAGTACAAAGTAATAACAAGTGCCATTTTTAGAATAAAATAGTCTTCAAACTCTTCCCTTAAATTTCCACTCAACCGAGGCCTAATCAATGAAGTTATTCCATCTCATAGGTTCCAAATCACCCCAGCCTTTATATGGAGGGTGTGACGGGCTCACTGAATAATTTCTTGTTGCCAAACAAAACAAGTATATATGAACAATCAAAGAATAAATGCCAACGAGATTCAATTGTTAATCTGCAAAAAGATACGAGAAATGATAGATGTACAACAAAAATCCACAATTAATTGCACAACCTGCTTAAAAATATTGGACTTCGTGCTGAAAAAGTTGTACACCCCTTTTTTTGTCTTTTTGTGTGTACAGTTTTTTCAGCACGAAGTCCAACAATTTTAAACAGGTTGTGCAATTGGTTGTGAGTTTTTGTTGTGCATCTATCATTGCTCAAAAGATACAAATTAAAATTGGTCATGTGGGTGTAATGTTGAATTTTAAGATAAAATTGTGTCTAGGCACACTTTTATTATTCCCACCAATTTAGCCCAAAAAAATTTAAATATAGGCAGCCTATAAATTACCTCTAATGTATGGCTTCCAGAGTTCAATATAATCAAGAGCAGGGACATTAGCCAAAAATAGGGAGTACCTTTAACCAATTTTATGAGGACAATAAAAGTACGTGCATAATCTTTTGCTACAAATATATAAGTGAGTGTTAACAAGAAATTTGAAAGGAGTATCTAGCAACTCCTTATACCTTTGAATAATTCGGGGTAAACTGGTAAAGTCACATGTATATATATATATATAACCTTTTTTGATGTCAAGATTTTTTTTAGTTTTTTTTTTTTATTGACTATGTAGTTTAACTCATCAAAATATATTTGCACAGCCATACCATTTATATATATATATATATATATACCGCACTAATATTTCTTTTATGTAATTAAATCTCATTTCAAAAAGTCAATTAACTGATTAAATCAAAATAACTATCTAATTACTACAATTAATAATGCAACATCAACAAATACAATTATTACTAGTACTTTAACACCAAAAAAATAGTACTAATATTATGGTTTTGAACTTTGTCATGTCTCATATTTGATTTCTTACACATGTGACAGTACAACCATGTTCAATAAAATTGGGATCACTAATTTTTATTCGAAGTCATTTTTTATAGTACCGTTGCCGCAGGAGCTGAAAATCAAATATGAAAATTGTATCGCTACTCCATATAAAAGTTAGTCACCATAAATGAGATTAAGTTTTTTAAAAAATAATACTATAAAATTCACTGAGAGAATGAGTTGATTTTCTTATGTAAATGTATTAACTAATTGGATCGTGATTGATCTACGTGTAAATGTATATTCTCTCTATATGTGATATCAATGCTGACCCAATTTTGTAAATTGCTATCCATATGATTTACACCATTATATTTTTTTGTATTTGGTCTGGTTTTATACAACTATATATCGCATTCAAGCTTTTCAGTTGAATTCTTTACAAGAAAAGCAAAAAAGACCACTGATCACTGAGTTGCATTAGGACTATATAAGTAAATAATCCACTTTCAAGCTTTGTGTCTTCATACACGGCAAGCAAAGTATAGTATCCCCATAAAGCCTTCATTCTAATAACAAGACAGTGTAAGTTTAGATACATAATTGAACCCTTTAATTAAGAATGTTCCACCTGCATAAAAAGTGTGCATGAGTATATATATATATATATATACACATGTGTGTATGTGTGTGTACGTGTCCACAATCCCATACTTTGCTAAAAGAAGACATGAAGGGAACAAAGCATTTTTCTTCCTTTTGAAAGACAAATGTAGCCACATTGTACTCATAACTCTTTTAGGTTAGGGTCTAAGCTTTATAGTTATATTATTAGTGGAGCATGTGAACTTTCCACTTAAGAAGATTAAGGATAGTTGGAGACATCATAAGGAAAAGCATATACACAATGCAGCTTTTGGTCTAGCTAAAATCAAGAATTAGATGATGTACTCCACTACTCTCTCCTCTCTATTTAAGTTGCATGACACGTGTGGGAGACTAAGAGTTGTTTGGGAAAGCAAATAATTCGGTATGTGTTTCATTAAAGTCAGTATGTTCTGTAAATTTAGGTACTTTGTGAATTTTCATTTATTACGCATGCGATGTTTAAACCTCTTTACTCTCTATCAAATCAATATATATAATGTTGGTTCTCATAAAACTAGATAAAAAGTTAGACTGGAACTAAACTAAATATTTATCACGCCCCGAAATCGTACATACGATTCTAGGACACGTGGCACGGAACTAAGGCACGTCCCCATGTCATTAGAGTTCCATAAAATACATTAACAAAGTTTTGACTCGTGAACTCAACACATTTCCAACATTTCCAAAGAGATTTTGTAAATACATTTCCAAACACACCTTAACGATGTTCTTTTTCAAAAGTAACACTTGTATAGTTCAAAGGGGTCTCAAAGGTACTCTCATGCTTAATTAGAAGTAAAACAAAACATCCGAAGAGGTAAAACCAAAAGAGGTGCAGAGAGGTTTTTGATTGGTTGAACTGCCCCTTCGACCGGTCGAATAACCCCTGGGCAGAATCCTTCCCCTGTTGTAGAATTATGCCTAGAGTCATTCAACTTCTTTGAATTTAATCAACTTTAAAATATCCTAAACATCAAATTAACTCCAAAAACATGTAAAAACATCATTATAACACAAATCCGGGCTCCTTGAGTTCGTAGCCACCATTAAAACAAATTAAAGCAAGATTAGATGCAAAATTAATCTTGAGTCGAACTCTTGAAGTGAAAATCCGAGTTCGTCGCCAACCAAACCAAACAAGGTAAGAAGAGTCGCAACGTTCCCGAATTCACATAACCACCCACCTAGTAGGCATAACCATAAGCCATATTACAATTATACATAAACATAAGTTAAGAGTTAACTAATGTTCTCCAAATACAAACCGAACTATCATATTACAAGTTCTAGTTTCGAAGTATAATATTGGTAACGTCTCCTCTTGCCATTCCAAATGTAGCGCCCCGACCCGCTGTGGCTGGAACGCTCGCGAAAACCCCGCTAAACACAAATAAAAAAACTACTAAATAAAGTCTATGCCAAAGCTTAATCCCAAGGGCAAAAAGGTCACTTTAAAATTTTTGCCCAAATATAATATCAAAAATAAAATATTTGAAACACGGTTCTAACGGTTCGAGCGGTGTGCAGTTTCGAGTTTTCTAGAGAAAACTGTGCCTGTTTTCGTAAAAGCCAACGAATCAAAGTTTATTATTAATATTATTACTATATTTTTTTTTCTACTCAAAACTCTATTTTTTAAACTACCAAACTTCCAACACAAAAGGGATATCTCAACTCACTTCAATCACAATATTTTAGGCCTCTAACACACAACCAAACATCACCGTAAACAAATTCATCTTTCTTAGACCAAGATTAAAACATGGATTTCTCAAGAATGCAACATGTTTCACAAATCTGGAAATTCCAAAACAATCGCACGAAACCATCAACACCATGTCCGTACTAACCTGATATCAAAAATCCAAATATATACCAACCCAACCTCAAACATTTACATCATAAACATTACTTAAATCTTCAACCAAAGTTCACATACATAAATCCATTAACAACTTAAGTTTAATACAAACGTTTACAACCCCAACATGCCAATCCAAAATGACGCATATACATCCTAAACGTACACAACGACTCGAGACTCATGGCAGTGGCGCCTACACCGCAATACCTGCAAAAATGCCTGTGTGGGTGTGAGCAACCCTTGGCTCACAGCAAGAAAACCAAGAATAATGCAGTATAAACATTCAAGTCACCACCTAATCCGCATCCAAGTTAATTCAACTAAACATATACGCTAATGCAATGCATTCCAATAAATGAATGACGCACACACCCGGGCCCATTTCGCTCGGCTCTTTTGGCCGTTTCCAAGTTTCGCTACTTGGATTTTTATCGCTTTCGCTATGCATGTGCATGACATAGAATATTCGTGCCATGCCCAATATATGTATTTCATACAACCCACTTAAGATTTTCATTCAACTAAAATATAAACTCAACAAGTAATGTCCATACTACATTATTATGGTTTCCAGAAAAACCCACCTCGAGTCTTTATGAAAATAAGTGCAACGATTTACTCCGCTCGCTCTGGCGGCTCTTTCGGGGCGCTTCCACTTGCCTCTGAACCTGAAATCTTACATAATTAGGTTCTATCGCATATATAGGCTAATAAGCATAATTTATAATCAAAATGACACTTAAATATTGATTTTACAAGCCAATTTTAATTATTTTTAAAGCAGCCCATGTCCTCCCAGATTTCTCACTCAAAACATCGCATATGGCGTTTTCATTTGTGACAATCCTTCACCTCATTGTGATTCACTTTGTACACATCATTTCAACATCATAATCATTCAATACATGCTTTATCATTAAACATGGATTAAACATAACAATTTAATCTCAATACATGAATTAATTCGCTGCCACTGTAATTGGCCAAAATCTCCCACTAGATGACGTTTTATGGAAAAACTTAAAACATGAAAAAGTTCAAGATCGTCGATTCCAGTCAGCATCGCGAGACTTTTGGCAAAAAAATGACGTTTACTATTTATTTCCGAATTTACAAAAATACCCAAAAGTTCTTCTTCAAGCTCTTGAAAGCTTCAAGAACACAACAATGGTGAAACCCCCAATTCACAACCAATCTTTACCCAACTTGAAACCAAGGATCCTAATGGTATATAAAGCATATATAAACACTCAAACAACTCAAAAATCCAACAAAAATCAAACACCCAAACTTTCAATTTTCGGATTTTTTACAAACCCTAAAAAAAACCCATTTTTCAAACTTCACCAAAACTCAATTTTAACATGTAAGCTTCATACCACATCATATATATAACCCAAGAATCATCTTAGCAAAGTCTAAACATGAATTTAAACACCAATTTTCAAATTTCAAAAACCAACATCTAAAACCCCCAAATAGCAAAGAACCCTAGAGAGAGAGAGAGAGAGACATACCCACTTGTTCTTCCCTTTTCAACTTGATATTTGTAGCTCAATTGAAGTTTGATTATTAAGCTTCAAGATTTCTTCCAAACTCTTGTTCTTCTTTTCTCTTTTCTCTTCTTCTTGTTTTTTTTTTGTAAACCCTCAAGACATACAGTGAATGAAACATACGTATGTTTCCTAAAGACTGATTTTTTCATGTTTTAAAAATTGTGTTTAACACCCCAACATTCTTTAAAACATGCATTTAAGTTCCCAAACTTTCCCATATCGCTTTAGGACCCCAAGATATCAATAATTAACAATATAAACCCCCATATCACAAATATAAATGCCCAAAAAAAAATAAATAAATAAATAAAATAAATATATACAATTTTTGCATCATTTTTGCTTTATTAATTAATTTAAATTACCCTATTTGGTTCTAGGTCTCACACCAAAAACCCCACATTGTCTCCTATTGCCATTTCCTTCATTTCTTCGATGTCTTGCCTTTATCACCTACAATGGTTATTCAATAACCACTACACTATATAAGTTATATACTTGTGAATGACAATATTTATGTACATAGATAATAGACATTAATCTCATCTTTTACACATAACTATGGTCTCCGGGAACGTAAGTACCGACCACCCTTTCACCTTTCACGCTAGTCCACGACTACTCCATTAGTCCGTGTGACTAATCGAGACCCACGCCTCTCTCATTCAGACGTGCGACCTCCATAGCCATTTTGGCACTTAGTCACATTCTCGATGGCAAGTACAAGTTCCCCTTCGACCCACATTAACAACTCAACATGCTCAAGTATTCATATTATCATGCGATTTCACAAATTATACATGAGCTAACAAAAGTACTCTAAACATAAGAACTAGAGCTAAATAGACATGCTTAGCATCACAAAGATAACATCAAACATCCAATTATCCATATTCCATAATTGCCGTCACTCACCTCTGGGATTTTGCTTCTACTTGTAGAATTAAGATCCTATTAAGTCCCAAGAATAAATCCTATACAAAAGTTATAAGTTATGAGCTAAACCCCCAATTAATTGGGTTGCAGAAAAACTGTCACAGAGTTCAATAAGAATTGTACTATCACGTTAGACTCACCTCCAAGAGTCCGAATATATAGCATGTTTCAAAATTGAACGTCAAATGACACATCATTTGTTGTCGCAAGCGTCGTCGAACTTACATCAAGATTTTTCGCAATTCTCTTCTGTAACTCTTTCCAACTAAAGAAGAAGAAGAAGCAAGGTGGGGTTGAGTCATAGGCTAGGTGTCCTTTTGCATGCAATCCAACATTTTACTGTTCTATTATAGCCTCTCTAAGGTTTTGCTAGTGTTGCATTTATACATTTATACCCTTGCTATAAATGAAATTTATTAAAATTAACTCAAACTTAATGGGTGCTTGTCTATGTCACGTATGAGTCCCATAAGTGGTCCCACATAATATTATGAAGTTGCTAAGGTGTCCTTTTGCATGAAATCCAACATTTTATGGTTCTATTATAGCCTCCCTAAGGTTTTACTAGTTTTGCATTTATACCTTGCTATAAATGAAACTTATTAAAATTATCCCAAACTTAAATGGGTATTTGTCTATGTCGCGTATGGGTTCCATAAGTGATCCCACATAGTATTATGAAGTTACTAATTAACCTACTAATTATGCAATGTGTCCAATTCGTTGTCACAAAGGTACCCCTAACAGACCACGGAAGTGATCCCTAATAGTTAATATATTATTAAGACAACATAATATAATAATATGCCTTAATAAACATTTAGCGCATAAGAATTATTTTAAATATATGTCCCATCACATAGGGACCTCTCATAATTGTCCCAAACTGCAACTGCCACATTAGCCAATATCTGGGATTCCAACTGGACGTCATCCCTAATCATCCTAGTGAGTTAATACCCACTTAACACATATAATCATATCATTAATATAATATTAACATGCATGCTAAATGTAATTAAATATAACCCGTGGGAACGGGTGTTACAATATTATTTTAAGCATTTTCAAACAAGTCCCCAACCTTAAGATTAATTTTGTGCGTGTTGATATACCCATAGGCAGAAGGATTTTCCTTAAACAACGATCGATCCAAGGGTTAAGTTTTATTTGAATTATAATCATGCATATTAAGCATTTAAAAGGTCCCTAGATTTGTGTCAATTTAAGGGTCTAAATTTGTTCTCACTTTTCAGATTTTTACCATTTTGAATCTTAAGAAAGTAGGAGGACCGCCATTGGGAGCACCTCTGCCGCTACAATTGTCGGACCATCGCTGGCACAACCACCACCGCCATCGTTGTCATCGACGCCGCCACCACCACTAGCTAGCTACCGCCCCAACCATGCCACCACCACGATAATTTTTTTTGTGTAATGCTCACGAGAGAGAGAGAGAGAGAGAGAGAGAGAGGGGGGGGGGTGTGTGTTTTTATTTTAATTGCAAGGGGAGGGAGTGGGTGTCAAATATTATACAATGGAGGGACCTAAACCAGCTCTCCAAACGAGCTATACCCATGATTCGTGTCTAATATTGCATTCTTAACTTTATGATTTTACCCTTATTGGACACGAATTATCACTTATACTGGGAGATTTAATGGATAAATTGTACTTTGGTTGTTCTTGTTGTTGTGCACTTTTTTGTTAACAAAATCTCTTTCTTGTAGGTGTTTTGAAACATGTGTAGAAGTTGGACCCAATCTTTTGGAAGCTTCACTAAAAGGAAGGGACAAAAAGAGCATCTCTGGGGGGCCGGATCGATCCGGGTTCTTAAGGCGGATCGATCCGCTGCTTCCCCAGGATCTGGAGACATTTTCTCGCAAAGTCGGATCGATCCGGCTTTTACACGCGGATTGATCCGCGAGTTTTGCAGAACATTCTGCTTCCCAGATGAATAAATGGATCGATCCGGCGATTTGCCTTGGATCGATCCGCTCCTGCAGTTTTTCCCCCTTTGTATTTACAAGTTTGCCATTGTGTGGGTTTTATATAAATAGAAAGAGATAGGGTTTTTGTAGGGATCTTGCATTTTATTTTTGTATCTATCATTTTTCTCCCAACTTTCTTCTTCTTCCATTTTGCTCTTCATTTTGTAAAAACTTGAAGACTCCATTGAAGATTTAATGGCTTGGTATATTTTTTTATCTCTTTTCCTTTGATGATATTGCTATGTCTTTCATTATTAGTTAGATTTACTTAGGTTGTGGATCATGAACTCTTGGATTTAATGAGGTAGCATTTCTAGGGTTCATTTGTGTAGGATTCAAAACTAGGGACTTCATCTTCTTTGTATTGCATTGTTGATTGTCATAACTTAGACTTTGGATCCTACCCTATGTATTTCATATGGAATATTATGTAACCTTGTGTTTTGACTCCATGTGTTTGATAAATGTTGTGTGTGGGATTTATAACTTGGGGTCTTCATCTTTGACGTCAAGCATCTTTGATTGTTCAAACTCTTGGGTTTTAAATACTATCTTTTGAAGGCTTCATAGGTGATTTGTCCACCAAGTAGATTAGTTAGTGTAGGGTGGACAAATCATTCGGATTAGGAGCCATAGAGGCTTCATCTTGTATGTCATGCATCCTTGATAGTCAAACGTTAGTTTCAAATCCGTTTCTATGAAAATCTCAAAGCTTCCTTTATCTTTCACATAGATGCACTCATTGTGTTTGATAATATGCCACAATGAAGTGTTACCTTAGAATGTGCTTGAAACACTAGTCCATTTCATCTTGTTGTGACCCAAGATGGGGGGAATGATCACAACCTATTGCTTTTTAGATAGTATTTATTTATCCTTTTCTCCTCCAAAAACCAAACAAAAAGCCGCAAGACGCAAAGTCATTTTTATTCCTTTTTATCATCTTTTCTTACTTCTTTCTTTTTAGCATTATAATTAGTTTCTAAACTTCCCAAATGTTGTTCTTGTATCAATCCATGTGGACTCGACACCCTATTTCCATTGTACTACATTTTTAATAGGGTTAAATAAGAACTTGATATTGACAACATCAAAATGGCACCGTTGCTGGGGATTGGCGACAACGTTAAGTTGTTTAGTTTCTAATTATATGCGCTTTTGCATTTGATCTTTTTATTTTGTCTTTGTTTTGAAGGATTAGCTACTCTTGAAGTGCTAAACCTCCATCTAGGATGTTGATGACACATTGGTCTCACATGGGGAAGGTACTAGTATCTCCTTTGGTTGTTGTTCTTTAAATTTTTGGCATATGTAATGGATTTTCGTGATTTCTTACATAGTTGTGCTTAATAGAAGTGGTGTATTGTTGCATATGAGTCATTCTAAGAGAAGTTAACTTGTCTACCATGTAGCTTAGTTAATGTAGGGTGGATGTGTCATTCTAATCAAAGGTGCTGCATAGTGTAGTAATTTACCACTTACTTGTTATTGTGATAGTTATGCTTTGTGTTAAGATGCTTGACTCATATCCAAGATAATGTGATGTGTTCCACCACGTAGTTTAGTTAACGTAGTTTAGTTAATGTAATTTAGTTGTAAGGTGGGCAAATCATATTAATCAAAGTAGAGTCATAGTATAGTAATGCAAAGTTTGATTGTTTTGCCAAACTTTCTAGAACACTTCTTTTAAAGGAATATTATTTCTCTTTTACATGTTGGGCTAGTGGTAGAATCAACATTCTAACCTTCAAATTCAGACGCATCATCTCTTTATCATTCCATTTTCATTTCTTTTGTGTTTTGGTTTTCTTTTTATTTTCTTCTTTTATTTGCTTGGTGTGCTCGGTAGTGATTCATGTGCAGGAACATCATTTTTGTGCTTATCGGGGATCGCTCTAACTTAGACTTTGAATCCTACCATATGCATTTCATATGGAATATTATGTAATCTTGTGTTTGCACTCCATGTGTTTGATAAATGTTGTGTGTGGGATTTATAACTTGGGGTCTTTATCTTTGATGTCAAGCATCTTTGATTGTTCAAACTTTTGGATTTTAAATACTATCTTTTGAAGGCTTCATAGGTGATTTGTCCACCAAGTAGATTAGTTAGTGTAGGGTGGACAAATCATTCAGATTAGGAGCCATAGAGGCTTCATCTTGTATGTCATACAGCCTTGATAGTCAAACGTTAGTTTCAAATCCATTTCTATGGAAATCTCAAAGCTTCCTTTATCTTTCACATAGATGCACTCCTTGTGTTTGATAATATGCCACAATGAAGTTTTACCTTAGAATGTGCTTGAAACACTAGTCCATTTCATCTTGTTGTGACCCAAGATGGGGGGAATGATCTCAACCTATTGCTTTTTAGATTAGTATTTATTTATCATTTTTTCCTCCAAAACCCAAACAAAAAGCCGCAAGACGCAAAGTCATTTGTATTCCTTTTTATCATCTCTTCTTACTTCTTTCTTTTTAGCATTATAATTAGTTTCTAAACTTCCCAAACGTTGTTCTTGTATCAATCCCTGTTATAACACCCACATTTGTGTTATGTCATTTGCATTACATTGTCATGCATGATAATGTGATGTGGCGTGTCTTATGACACATGTTTGGGTGAGTTTTGACTCACGAGTTGATTTGGGTGTCTGTATTAGAGAACCCTTTGAAACTGTGGTGATTGAGGAATTGTTGTTGTGACGTCTCTCCGAGTATGAGACGGTCACTGAGGAATACTTTAAATGGTTATCTGGAAATAAATGTTTACCTGTGTATTTCAATATCTGTATTATTTTCTGTTTTAGAATTTATTTCTGTTGTTAGTTTTAGTATCCTGGTGAGAACGAATTAACACGCTATTAATTTGGTAGGCTAATTAGCAACTTCGGAAACGTCATGTAGAAATTCGCGTTTTAGCGACCAAACAAAACTTAGTCGAAAACTTTTATAATTTTGAAGTTTCACTCGTAAAGCTATGAATAAGCTGTATAGAAAGTTTTAGAGACTGATTAGGAGTTTGAAAAACTCGTGGGGAAGTAAACGTAATTTCCTGAGAGTGTTGCCTATATATAGATAGAGATGAACTTAGATTTTTTTCATAACTTCTAACCTAAATTCCAAAAAGGGGGCTAGAGGGAGATTTTGGAGCTTAGAGCTTTGCGACGCCAAACGACGACCGTTTGTCAGTCTGTTTTCTCCCATATTTCATATTCGAGCTCCTCGAGGTAAGAGCTTCGTCTTGATATATGTTAGGGCTTGTTTGGCTAACTTTTCCGAAAAGTTATTTTCTAGAATTTTTCATAAAAGTTTATAAATGGAATTTTGATTCATAGGAATTGTACTAGACGGACTTCTACACGTTCTTTGTACACGGGTTTTCTTTGAATCGAAGTTTAAGAGCGTAAATCGGAGGTGAGTGATTCAACTATGTTTTTGGAATGGTTTCTTGATATGTATTCATGTTATGTTTGAATAGCATGTATTAATACTTAGAGATATCTTGTGTAGTTCATATTGGGCATTTATATTGATAAGTAGGCCCAATAGCACGATGAAATATTTTGATTACCGCGAGCATGGTGATATGTATTTGAGCATGTTAAGTTGCTTATTTGGGTCAGAAGGAGCACGTGGTCACCGTGCAATTTTGTGGAGCCGATATAGGCATTAAGGTCGCACGATTGAAGAGAAGAATCGTGGGTCTTACCCTTTCGCGTGGACTTATTGGCGAGGAGTCGCGGATTGGGAGTATGGACGGGCACGTGAGTCTCCGGCGACTAGTATGAAATGTAGAGATGTGAATGCGGACATGTTTATCATTCATGTGCATATGTTGTTTTATTCACTAAGCATTATCTTAAACAAATCGAAATATGTGTGGTTATTCAAATAACCATTGCAGGTGTAAATGCTGGCGAGGAATCGCAGAAGTGAGCACGAGGGTTGGGAGTTCGCTTGGGAGGCAACTTGATGTTAACCTTGTAGTTTTGGGACAATAGGATGTTGTAATAAGAATTTGGTTGTTTTAACCCATGTTTAACTTCGTATGATAGAATGGATTTTAAATCGTTGTAATAGTTAGTGACATGTTGTAACCCTGCTTAGAAATGTTTTAATACAGCTAGGATTACTTTGGATTGAGTTTGGATTGAGTGGTTGATCCTTGGTGAAACTTAGGAAGCTTTTAAAACTTGAAATTTTGCAAATTGGGCTGCTGCCAGGGGAGCAGTCGACTGGTCTAGTGTTCAGTCGACTGAACCCCTGTGCCTGCTAGCTACTGCTTCTTATTATGGCAAAAGCAGTCGACTGGGCCATGCCTCAGTCGACTGGACCTCTGTAAGATAGTGTGTTTATTTTGATTCTGCCTGATTCAGTCGACTGAAGGCTGGAGGCCCAGTCGACTGACCCTAGTCTCAGTCGACTGGAATTGCTATTAAACCCTTTTGAAAACTCTCTGCCTTCTTCAGTCGACTGAGCAGTCGACTGAGGGTTCAGACCCAGTCGACTGAACCTCTGGTTTTAAAATGTGTTTTGTTTTTTTCCGCTGCGTGTGTTCTTCAAACTAATTTTTGGGAACGTTAATGAATTGGTTTAGCCTCGGTGGCGTCCACGGGCTCCGGTTCCGCTATTGTGGGACCGGGCTGTGACACCTGTGGACTCGACACCCTATTTCCATTGTACTACGTTTTTAATAAGGTTAAATAAGAACTTGATATTGACAACATCAACCCACCTTAGAAGAGGGAGAGTTTAGCCCAGAAAAAGTTTTGATTCTCATTTCCTTCCTATCATAAGAATTATAAGATATAAAGAGCGGTTAGAGGGAAACTGTTCAACTGTTCTGCCCATAGGTTAGCCAAGTATGCTAAAGTTGTTAAGAATTGTCATCTTTAATTGGACGAAGTTCATCCTCCAATCATTCCTATTGTTTTGGCAGACTATCATTTGGTTTGTGCCTAATTTTATTGTCTGGTTTATCAAAAGAAAAAAGAGCGGTTGGAGAGTGAACTTTGACTCTTAGAGATAATGTTACTTCATTATTAATCTTCTGGCAGCTACCCTAACAGTGATAACGGACTGTTTTAAATGAAAAGCAATTAGTATACAAGATATGATAACACTTATTCAGGTCATATTTTTAATATACCTCTAACATTATTGTAATGAAAATTAAATTAGGACTAAGCAAATGTAATAACCTGCATTTCCATTTAATTTAAAATTCATTTTTATATTTAATTGGTATTTACATTGTCATACTTAACTTCAATTATTATGGACTGCTTCATTTAAATACATTTCCCATGTTCTAATTATTATCCCTTGTGTTATTTCATATTAAAATCCTTGTTGGGGTCAAACTGCAATTTTTACAAAATTAATAATACCTGTGTGGATTTCAAAGTCTGTATTTCAAAACGGTGAAAATAACTTCTATTGACTCAATCAGTATTTTTATGAAACCAGAAAACCATTTCTTAAGTTAAAATGAATTTTCTGTATTTTTGTGGTGACCACCGCGCCCCGAAAATACCAGTTTATGACCAAAACTGTCTATGTTGTGTTTAACTTCCACAGATTTTGGAAGTGACCGATTTAGACATTTGCTTTATTTCCATTAATGGCAAGTAATCATTGGATAAGGCATTGTTTGGGAATGTTTAGCTTATATGTGCAAATGTTGTGCCATAAGCTAAGTTGCCAAACATCTTGCAATTGACCCCTACACACCTACTTGGCTCTTCAATTCATTTGGAAGACAATTGTAGTGTTTAAATGTGCATATATGCTATATACGTATGTGTATATGCTGTTAATTTAGAGAGTTTAAGGTTGGGTTAACTCAATTAGAGCTTGCTAAGTGAGTTCTTAATTTTACTTGGTCTCCAAGTTCTTAAACTCTATATAACAAAGCTCTTCATCACACACACACACCTTTCATTCTGCTCTTCACAAACACTAAACACTGAGAGAAAAGAGAGAGTGCAGAGAGTTCTTCAGAAATTATATAGAGAGAGAAAGCTCTTAATCCCCATAGCCAAAGCTTGGGTTTGAATTTCTTCATTTGATTTCCTTTCTCAACAAACACTACTTCTCTTTGATATCAGTGAGTATTCTAAACTCACTAAGAATGTAATTTCATATTAATTGCTGTGTAATTGTTTAATGTTGTAAATCCCCATTGATGATTTTTACGTATGAAGTTCATAGCATAAAAATCATGAATTTCTAAACCCAATCAAAATCCGTTTTTAGAGATGAATATGGAAGATTATAGTATGTATTGACTATGTTTGAAGTTTTAGAGCTTAATTCGTTCATATAAGAAAGTATATTAAAAATGAAGTTTTGACATCTTTTGAACATTCATAAAATTTGAGAGCTATAGATTGAATCTTGTAAAATTGATCTCATATTTGGAATTCTTGTTGAAAAACAAAGAGATCCATATATAATAGGACATATATACTAACAGAACTGAAATGGGTCAAAAAGACCCCTGTTTTGCTGAACCAGAGCAGTTTCTGCGGAGAAGATGAAGCCTCAGCTTCATCTCGCGCCACGATCGCGCGCGCGAGTATCGCGCGAGCGGCCCGCGCGAGCGACCCCTTCGCGCGAGCGGCCCGCGCGCGCGAGGTATGCTTCCCAGGGCAGACATAAGAGTTTGTATATATATAATTGAAAATTGGCTGGTCGCGCGAGCGAGGGTCGCGCGAGAACCCCTTCGCGCGAGCGATCCGCGCGCGCGACCTTGCTTTCCTCAGGCAGACAGAAAAGTTTATTAATAAAAGGAAAAATGGGCTTATCGCGCGAGCGGCTCGCGCGAGCGACCCTTCGCGCGAGCGGCCCGCGCGCGCGAGGTATTGCAGTTTCTGTTTTTGTCTATTTTTCTGTTAAGGGACTGTTTGGATGAAATTTATATACTGTTGAGGTTCTGTTTGGGAAACTCGGTTAATCAGAACTCTATTTGGTTATGTTTGAATGATTAAAACATTGTAGTATGACTCATTAATCCCCGTACGCGTGTTGTTCCTTTAATTCAGCATTTTTGTTTAAGTGCATACCATTCATGTGGGTCAGTGGTACATGCATAGGGGTGTCAGTCTGTGTGGGAAAGAGTAATGGTAGTGTGGTAAGAGTATGAGTTGTGTTTGTGGTCGTGGTTGTGGTTGTGGTTGAGTATGAGTTTGTGGTAGTGGTTGTGGTTGTGGTTGTGGTTGTGGTTGTGGTTGAGATTGTGGAAGAGGGTATCTTTGAAATGCGACGGTGGCAAATATGGACACTCCCTGACGCCCATGGAAGCGTTAAAGTGTGTGAAGCCGAACTCGGACACTCCCTGGCACCCATGGTAGTGCTAAAGTGTGGCCTACGGACACTCCCTGATAACTCGAGTCTGGATACTGTGTGAGGGGTCGCCCCGGTATTTGCATGGCGGTTAGGGTATTCAAAGTGTGAGGCATTGGACACTCCCTGGTACCCCCGGCCAAAGTGTGAGGCAAACTGGACACTCCCTGGCGCCCCGTTGCTAAAGTGTGGCTATCTGAGTGTTTCAAAGATACCAGGAGTAGGATAGCGGGTTGTTGTGGCTGTCGAGAGAAAAGAGTCGGCAAGATGAGTGTGGTGCATTGTTCTCATACACGGTCCCATCTGTGTAAATTACCCTCTTTAAATAATGTTGTGAATGTTTTCTAAATGAGCTCCTTACTTCAATAATAAACTTGTGGTTTTAAATGGGAATTGGAAAAAGGGTAAGTTGGTATGTTTTACATTCAAAGTTATGTTTTTAATACTCACCAGCTTCTTGAAGCTGACGACGTTGATGCGTCCTAGACATTCGTGTTCAGGCTTTTCAGGTTACAATCAGGAGGAATCATACGATTATGCTAATTAAGAATGGCTGCTGTTGGGACGAGAAACTGTTTATTATATGTTTTAAGTTTATCTGTTTTAAGTTATGAACTGTTTTGTTTTAAGGATGACTGTAACAGACTCTAAGTTATTATTTTATTTTCAAGGCGGTCTGTGCCTTAGTTGACCCCGATTTATAAGATGTAATAAGATAGAAAATTTTTGTAAGCCTTGATTGCTTTACTCTGATTATTATGTTTTGTTGTTTGACGTTTGGGGCGGAATCGATCCTTCAAACTGTCGCGACCTACGGGTCCATAAAGGAAATTAAACGCTTTCCTTATTTATGCTACGTCGGGGCGTGACAGCAAATGAGTTTAAGTCCAAGTTCCAGGTTTTGGGGTTGAAGTTGTTGAACTATTGTGGGTGGGGCACTGGGCAGTGATATGAGTTGGTATGGGGCACAAGTAGGAGACCACAGTGGCCCCTAAATTGGAGTACAATAGGGGGGCCGCATTATAGTTGAGAGTCCCACGAGTATAATTTCTACACGTGACGATTAATTAAGGATCAACACTAATAAGAGCATCTCTAATTATAGGGCGTGTTTGATAACGTAATTTAGTGTTGAAAAAAAGATAGCACTTGTTTTATTTTTAGTGTGTGTGATAATATACCATGTAGTTGAAATAGTTGTAAGAAATCTGGATCTACCGAAAACTTTGCGTAAAAAACTTCCACTGAAAAGAATCATTGAAAGCATTCTATTTCAAAAACAATAGTTTTTGTACTACAAATTCAGTACGTAACTTAATTTTCAATTTTATCAAATTGGGTATGTTGTCAAACAGATTGTATTCGGATCAGGATAAAATGAAATCTAAATCCAATTTGTTGAAAAATTGAATTTATCTCTCAAATTCGTATATCTGTTGGATTGGCTTAGAAGAAATTCGTACCAGAATTTCTAAAGTTTGGATATGATCCATTAGATAGGAAAACAATCTACTGTCTGAGATTTCTATCAAGAGTAATGTTAGACCCATACAAAATTTCACATAAAAATTCACACAAAACAATTATTTCATAAATTTATTTGATGAGAACTCAGATCTGGATCATGTTTGCGACTTACCCTCTTCCCACAAAAGTCTGAATGACCAGGAACGACGCTTTCTTAGCATCCCTATTACTGATTTTGAAATCAAAAAAGCCCTTTTTGACCTAGGTCCCTCCAAAGCACCTGGACCAGATGGTCTCAATGCCGGTTTTTATAAAAAAAAAATTGGGATATTGTCAGCCCATCCATTTTGAACTTCACTAAAACTTGCTTTCGTATTGGGGCTATCCCTTCGGCTATCAATAAAACTTTGGTGACTCTTATCCCTAAAGTGAACAATCCTGAATCTATTTCCAGCTTCAGACCCATCAGCTTGTGTAATGTTTCTTACAAGATTATCACCAACATGTTACGTCCTTTTCTGAATAATCTTGTAGGCCCTAACCAGAGTAGTTTTATCCCTGGAAGGAACACTAAGGATAATATTATTATTACTCAAGAAATTCTTCACACTCTGAGAAAAAGGAAAAGCAAGAAAGGAGGGATGATAATCAAAATCGATTTTGAAAAAGCTTATGATCGTATTAGATGGGACTTTCTGAGAAAAGTTCTTGAAGTTTTTAAATTTCCTGACTCTTGGATTAATCTTATTATTCAATGTACCACTTCTACAGATATTGCTATCCTTTTCAATGGTACTCCCTTGTAAGGTTTCAAACCTAAAAGAGGGCTGAGATAGGGTGACCCAATTTTTCCCTATCTTTTTGTTTTCTGTATGGAAATTTTGGCTGATATGATTGACAAACAAGTTATTTCTAATAAGTGGAAAGGATTAAAGGCCTCCCCTAAAGGGCCCCAAATCTCCCATCTTTTTTTTGCGGATGATGTTAACTATTCGCTGAAGCTACTAGTAGAAATATGGATATCATTAAGGTTACCCTTGAAAAATTTTGCACTTAGTCTGGTCAAAAAATTAGCTCTTCTAAATCTCGCATTTTCTTCTCTAATAATACCCCTAGACATACAGTGAATGATATCACTAGAAGAAGTGGCTTCATTCAAACCCATGACCTGGGGAAGTATTTGGGGGTCCCTCTTATCCATGAGAGAGTTTCTAAAAATGTTTTTAATGCCACAGTTGAGAAGATCCAAAAGAAACTGTCCAGTTGGAAAACCCAAATGCTCTCCTTGGATGGTAGAGCTACCCTTATTAAAACCACTAATAAGGCTATTCCTAATCATTTGATGCAAACTATGCTTCTCCCTATTTCTGTCTGTAACACTCTAGATCGCATCAACCGCAATTTCCTTTGGGGTGATCAGGAAGATAAGAAGAAAATCCATTTGATCAATTGGGAACGAGTTTGTCATAGCAAACTTCAAGGAGGTTTGGGGCTCAGAAAGAGCCATGAAAATAATTTAGCTATGCTTGGAAATCTGAGTTGGGGACTGGCTACCCAAAAAGGTAGTCTCTGGTCTTAGGTTATCACGAATAAATACCTTAGTGGCAACCCTCACTCTGAGTGGAAGCCAAAAGGAGCAGCTCCAATACTTGGAAAGGTATCTTGGGCACCAAAGATTATTTTAAGAAAGGTATAAAGTTGATTGTTGGCATGGCAACTCTACTAATGTTTGGAAACATTGGTGGTGTGGAGATGCTCCTCTCCATACCATCCAAAATAATGAGGAGCCCCCTGATTTGTTGGTGCAGGATATTATCACCAAGGAGGGATCCTGGATTCTGGATGCTATCCAACCCGAGCTCTCCCCAGAGGACCAAACTGCAATTCTAAACACCATTTTACCTCTCTTTAACTCCATTGCTGACTTTCCTTGTTGGACTCTCACAAGCAATGGCAATTTCAGTCCTAAAAGTGCTTACAAGCTCCTCACTGAGGATGTTTCTTTTCCTAAGGATCCTATTTGGAGAATGCTGTGGAAATGGAAGATCCCTAATAAACTGAGATATTTTGTTTGGAAATGCATCCAAGATAGATTTCCACATAAAAACTTACTTCTTATCCGCAATATCACTTCTAATGCTTCATATAACAGGTGCCACCATTGGAAGGAAGACTCCATTCATATTTTTGGGGATTGCCCTAAAGCTCGGTCCTTCTGGACTCTTTTTCTCCCTAGAGTTATTCTGGCTAGCAATCTTGGTCTCGATATCCATCAATGGATACACAGGCACATGTAGGACTCTGCTTTAAATCCTCCTAACTGGCTGCCTCTTGATTACCTCTTCATTGCAGGGATCTGGTACCTTTGGAAGGATCGGAATAATTTTGTCTTCAATGGGAATACTGTCCCAATCCATAAAATGGCTATCATGGCTAGCAACCTTGCTGCTGATATTCAGAAAGCTTTCATGAGGAAGAGACTCCCCCCCAAACGATTTCTAATATTCTTATTAGGTGGTCTCTTCCAATTACAGGGACTTTCAAACTCAACACAGATGGAAGCTGTAAAGGCAACCCAGGAAAAGGAGGAATCAGAGGACTCATCCGAGACGACCAGGGACGTTGGAGGATTGGCTACTACGGTCACCTCGGACACTGCACTAGCCTCCAAGCTGAAGTTGAAAGCATCAGAAGGGGACTCCAGCTGCTCATCCAACAAGAAATATTAGGAGCTGTGATTGAAACTGATTCAGCCACGGCATGCCAACTGATAGCGAAGGATGCTAACAACCACCCTCTGAAATGTGTCATTGAAGACTGTAAATTTTTGCTCAATAGATGTAAAGGTACCCTCTCACATGTCAAAAGAGAGGGGAACCAATGTGCTGAATTTCTTGCTAATGTTGGGGTGAACCAGAATGCCCCCTTTTTTTTGTTAAGCTCTCCCCCCAAGAGCTTAGTAGGTTTTTGTTTGCTGACTTGATATGTGTTAGTTTCCCCAGAGGAAGCTAGCCTGTTTGTTTTCTTTCCTTTCTACCCAAAAAAAAATAATAATAAAAAATTTCTGTCTCTTGATTTTGGTGGGTCATGTATGGGACCCATGTGTTCCCCACATGGAACACACTGGAATCAAAGACCAGAATAATTTTGTGTAGAATTTTATATTAAATTTTATGTGAGTCTAGCATTATTGTTCTCTCGAACTCACATCGCACTTTCATGATATATAGACAATTCTTATCATTAGATTGAAATGATCCATAACAGCATGAAACATAATATATTGTAATGTGGTTATATTAAATAGTGTAATATTAATCGGATCGAATTTGATGCCCCAATTTAACTTTCTAACAATGATGAAATTGAATACGAACTACAATTCAACAATCCCAATTCGTCTAAATATAATGGATTTAGATCAATTAGGATCTAAATATTGTTCATTGACAGGCATATCTACAACCTATACATGAATTGCACACATCAACTTTAAGTGCTCCAAAGTTGAATCTTGAGACCACTCACCAATGAGAAAATGAAAAACTCATCACAAAAGTGCCATGCTAGGGACTCCAGATTTCCGACAAGACTATGGTCTATGGGTCATAAAAGTTCTCAGAAGGTAGGGACGGTTCCCGGTTACTAGAAATAAAGGATGTGGTCTCGCTGTATCCAGTATTTGCTCATCGAGTAATGTTATGTTTCTCAAATTTGGTTCTCCAATATGATTCTCAAGTACTTTATCCGTTATACCACAAGAAATATCATGTGGCACAAAAAAAAATTGTGACAACATGTGGTATAACAATTAAAGTAATTGGGAACCAAATTTCGGATTCAAATTGTAAAAGCATGGAATTGGAGATGTCTAGGAAAGTCTAAAACTGTACGAGACTAAGTCCCAAGTCTCACTTTTTATCTGATTTTTGAGAGAACCGGGGTTATTTTGATTTGACGAAGAATCAATTTCAAAAGAGTTATTAATCTAAACACAGACTCATAAGCAATAAGTTAGCACTCACTAATCACTTAAATTTGAACAGGTTCACTTATATGAAGCACGATCCTCGGCTCCCCTTTGAGACAAGTATTGTGTTGGTTGCACCCACGGGGGATTTGCAAGACCACAAATATTCATATATATATATATATACTAGTCATTGCTCGTGCCTAAAGGCACTACTTAACATTTCTAACCATACATATATTTGGTCAATGACTAACTCCACGTGCCTTCGGCACTTCTAGATAAATCACGACAAAACATTTTACTACACAATTTTTAAGCAAAAAACCCTTAAGTCAAGTGCCAAACAACCTTTAAGCCAAAAAGTCATCAAACCAAACAATACTTAAAGCAATCGTCAAATGGCCCTAAACCCAAAAGCCAAACATCCTTTGAGCCAAAAGCAATGAAGCCAAGAGTCATTACCAAACAACCCTTAAGCCAAAAATAAGTTTTCTCAAATAATTTTGTAAAACCACGGGCTATTTGGCTTGGTAGTGTGACCTTGCCTTCTCCAAGTGACAGTGCAAGAGTTTGACTCGCCATAAAAGACTCTCCCTAGAGGAGAGACTTTGCCCCTTTATTCTTAGTGTGTATGTGACCCTTGTTGGGCTTTGTATTGGGCCTTTGTAGAGGCCTTGAGGTTGAGGTTGAGTTGAGTGTATGTCTAAGTGTAGATCAAACTTTATTAAAAATAATTATTTTGTAAAAAAACTTATTGAGGGACAGTTTGGTGCAACACAAATAAGCTCTTTAAATTAAAATTTTCCAATAAATAAGTTTCTCTAATAAAGTTTTCCAAATGGAACTTGCCTTAAAAAATTTTATTCCAAATTGTCTCAGTTATACCTTCATCTATTCTCCTTCCAAACTTTTAGAATTCAGTAGTGATTAAGCCCTTTTGTATCTTCATCTCAACTTTCTATATTGGTTGCTTCTTTTATTTCTTATTTGTTCTTTTTCTTTTGATGGCTAGGAATGGGGAACTAAATTTGGCGGAAATTTTGGGGAACATTATTAGTCATATTAGATAGTGCCATTTACGTAACACTCACATATAATAGTGAGTTTCATTCCGTCCTCCCTCATTATTCGCCTAAACTTCAATTGTTCAATAAACTCTATTTTTAACATAAAAATACATTGACTCTAAACTTATTTATTATTATTATTATTATTATTATTTTACTAAATGAGACTTAAATGTGACTTTGCCACTTCAATTTAGACAATCACACTAAATTTAGGTACAAAATTTTGGACCCCAAAATCCCATTTCACTGTGATTTCGAAATGGATCTAGAGAATCTATAAAGGGCAAAGCAAATAAAGGGCTACGTTAAAGGAAATCAGTAAATATTCTCTAAAACATCAATGAAAATAGACAAAAGAAATAGCACATTAAATATAAGAAGAGAAATTCCTAGCAATTCATACTTAAATGGCATAGATTACTCTGAGAAGAGTATAATTAGCAATGTTATTCATCAATAGGGCAGCCATGGAATTCAAAGCTTAATGTCAAATCTAATTAGAACTACAACATTATAAAAATAAATTAAAAAAAAAAAAGAGGGTAAATATCACTTAGACTCCTTGAGGTTAGCTCTTATCACACTTAGACCCCGTCATGTTTCAATAATATCACCTACTCCCCCTGACGTCTGAAGTGCATATCACCTGACCCCCTCCGTCAATTCATCGTTAAAAAAGTGATGAACTGATGTAATAAATACAAAAAATATCCCTGAAAGTTTGGTCCTTGTGTCATTTTAGTCACTGTAATTTTTATTGGGTCAATTTGATCCACATGTCCCATTCTGTGAGAAAAAAATGACAAAATGGGGACAATGTTCCCCAAATTTCCCCCCAAAGTCAATATTGGACATGGCGACATGCTCATTTGAATTACCGATCATTTATTCAAGATGCTTAATCAGATACAATAAGTCCAAATGCCTCCTAAACATTTGAAACAACTCATGCTAAATTAAAACACCCAAAATCATGAATTCTAACAACACAAAATCATGCCAAATTTAAATACTCAAATTATGAATTCCAACAACACAAAATCATGCCAATTGAAACACCCATTTGAAGCAACTCTATAATGGAATATGAGTCCGAAAGAATCAAATTCAAACACCCAACTTTCATCTTTCAAAAGAATCAGATTGATCGCCCAATTGAAACAACCAAGTCTTTTCTTTTTTTTTCAAGAACTAAGCAAGTATTAGTAAAAAGGCTTTTTTTTTTCAAGAACTAAGCAAGTATTACAAAATACACCCGCTAAACTGAAACACACACACCCTCCCCCCCCCCTTTTTATCACCATTTACCTAACATAGCAGCCCTTAACGAATACAACATCCCATGAAAACATCATCCAACCAATTCCCAGACAAAACACCCAAAATACATAGCAAAAAACTATGAATATAAAAATTCAAACCAGAGCCATAAGATTAAAGATTAGTCCCTTTAAAATATGCACAATCAGCAAACACAACCAACTCTCTGGGTACGATTCCACATTGAAACACCCATTTTTTTTTTTTAAAGGGAAATTTTTTCAAATGTTAAAGTTTTTTTTTTAACTTCCATGAAACAGTGAGTACCAAATCTACCAAATTAAATTTTTTTTTTTTACTTCGAACTTCCATGAAACAAATAGAAGAGGGCATGAAAATTGAATGTTTACAAATCAAAATCAGTTTTTTTTTTTAAAACTTCCATGCAACAGAGAGTACCATATCTAGAGAACTCTGACTGAAAAATATTGATGTTCCTAAAAAAAATTATAGAGAAATATCTTACTCATCTTTGCAAGTTAATCGCTGCCACCTCGAAGGTGCTGATCGATTACGAAGGCGCTAAGTTTCAAGGCCTCAGTTTGAAGTTGCCAGGGGTTTTCTTGACTCTTTCGTACTGGCGCCGCCGCCTTTGTTTGAATGACGCCGCCTCCTCAATTTGAACGCCACCGTCTCAGTTTGAAGATCCAGTTGCTGGTCGGTTTAAATAGATGAGTATCATCATGGATCGGCGGTAGATCAAGGAGAAGGGTCGATTGGTGGCTGGAGGAGGAGGAGGAGGAAGAGGAGGGTGGATCGGTACTATCGCTGAGAAAGAAAGTGATATGATACGTGCTTAAATGATTCACATTGCTAAAATGAGGTGAGAGATTTCGGCAGAGAGATTAATAGGAAAATGATGTGGCAAATTTTTTTTTTTTTAAAGCTTATATTGATTGAGAGATTTTTGGCAGGCATTTGATCCAAGGGTTTAAATTATCTAAACTTGTCTCAATGGCTAAGATTGTAAGTTGCTAAAATAGGAGGGAACCACACCGCTCTAACTTATTATATATATATATATATATATATATTTTGAGCACTACTTACACCCACACACTTTTTCACAATCAGCTTTAAATGCATGTACCATGTGTTATATAAGTGGTGCACAGAAAAATATAAAAAAAAAAATTCAAACAGTACAAGGTACATGCATTTAAAGCATAAAATGTAAAAAAATATTTAAAAAATGTGTGAGTCTAGTATTTTCCTTTATATATATTTTGTGGATATCACAATTTTTTCAACCCACAGCTTTTTCAAAAAATTTTCATATTCAAAACACAAACATGAGTCGCCACTTAATTTTTAAAAGGAAAAATTAAGAAACCATTTTAAAGCAAACCAATCTTTTTTGGAAATCAGAGATTAGCCAGGTCCGGGGATTATGGAATGAGATAGGAAGGAGCCCGGCGGACTAAAACACCCCCTCTCATCCTATCTTGTGATTGGCCTCTACTCAATATCCTTTTAATTAAATTACTAATCTAAATGTGCCCTCAACTAACACATATATACAATATATATACATTACAAAAGCATGTCTAAAGGGTGGTGCAAGATTACGAATAATAAAATATCATTTAAAATCACGTATTTCAAAATAGCAAGCAAGATGATGTGCAAATAGGGAACTAGAAAACTTACCCGGGATCCAGCTGCGAATATTAGACGTGTAATGCATACAAATGAAAATAAACCTAAGAAATGGTCTCAAATTGCATATATACACATAATGTAATACCTAATTCTAAGGTGTCGCACATGAGGTCGAAAAATCAATAAAATTAAGAAATTGAATAAGCTAAAGATGGGGTTTGAGAAATCATACCTTAATAGCGCTACAAAATAAAGGGTTAGTCCACATGCTTCAAACAAGACATCAAATAATTAATCCTAAGTTTCTAGCTTAAATCTATCAAGTATGAAAAAATTGGCATCATTATGAATTCTTAGTACAAAGTGGACTCTAATTACAAGTATAAATCTATATGGGTGAATACATGAAAATGAACAAGAGTAAGCTATGAAGTTATTCATTTATTTGGATCCTAAAACCTATGACTTTAAGTTTAACTAATCATTATTAAAGCGTGGTTTAAACCCTAGAACATGGAAAGGTCATTTGAACTATTATTTACAAAGTTTACCAAATATGTCCCAAAAATTTTGAAAATTATAGAGAACAAATCAAAATTTTAAAAATTGAAAAAGCATAGTTCCCATGGTTTGATGTCAATGAATTTTGGATACAAGATGCCTCTGTAAGACTAGTTTTCAACCCAAAAAGAAAAGTTGAAGATCAACTGTTCAATCTCTAGGGATTAGACAAACACTAGATATCACTCAGAAATTTCCAACTCTTTGTCCAGAGATTTTGTATGATTTTCTAAAAATAGTAAACGAATCAGAAACACTCTAACCTTATTAGGGGATCTTATTAACACATTAAATTTCATATAAAAAATTATTTGGGGCCAAGAATGATTGATTAAAGCTCTGATTTACTTACTTAAAAAAGGTGTTACTGTTCTGAAATTCTGGACAGATTATTATTGCTTCACAAAACCCAAGACCAAACCACTTTAAACATGAAATCTCATTAAAACAAAAATCACAGTGGTAGAACTTTATGTTATTGATAATCTCCAGTTGGTTTCATTTTATTCCAACGGTTCGTTATTTAACTAAAAATCTTTGATAAAAAATGGTTAGTAGACTCACGGCACCTTTTGTCAAATATACCCTTTACTTGTTAACTTTGGCTATCAAGCCATTGAGTTTGGCTTAGCCTAAGTTACTTTTTTCCTCCCACTTGGTGATCCTTGAAAACTAATGACACTTGTATTTATAGACCTCAATGAAGTATGAAAGAACTCCATGCAATCTCAAAAATAATGAACCAAAACCATGATGGTGGGTTTAGATTCATTGACCAAACATACAAATATCAACCTTAGCCCTCTCATGAATCATGAGTTCATAAGAAGATTAAGGGATTTCAAGTCTAAGGGGCTCAAGAAAGACATTGAAAGTCTTATCAGTCCTAAGAGATGATTATAATAAAAGAAAAGAAAAGGGAACCAAGACTCAATGGAGATAGAAGCGGCACCCAATGAGTATCGGATCGGCACTCACTGACAACCGACGCGTCATTCAATGAGTGCTGGTACGACACTCAATGAATGTCGCGGACAACTCCGCGGACTGCCTTTTTTTTTTTTTCTTCTGAAATTTTGAATTTTGCGGCATTTGATGTATATTCGCAGCTCTCACTGACTGCCGTTGCGGCACTTACCAAGTGTCGTGTGACAATCAGGGAGTGTCGCAACGGCAACCTGAGAGTGCCGCAAATATAAGTCATGTGTCGTTTTTATTCTATTTTTCCTTTTCTCTCTTTTGTTTGAATTGAAGAGCCTTTTGAAGAGCTTAGATCACCTTTTAGAAGTCCTATATAAGTCGGACATTGTCATCATCAAATCTTAGAGATAACATTCCCCTTAATTCGACGTCTGATCAAAATTAAGAGTATCTACAATACTTCTAAAAAAACACCAAAACAAAAAATTTATATAAACCCACAAGTACTACATAAGGGCTGCGCATATTAAATGCCGATGATCCTTAGAGCACATATATGCCATAGAACCAATTCTTTAGTTTCACAATTATTGATTATTCTTACTCATCGGAGAGGGAGGGTGGCGCACGCTGAGAGACAAGACTCGCGGACACACAGTCCTCTCTCCCCCACTAACGGCTCAAAAAATAGCATCCCCAACTTGCATATATATATATATATATATATATATTATTTGACATAAAAATCCCAAACAGCGTGACCTGGCTCATCAAGTATTCTAGAGAGAGAAAGTGTGTTTGTTTCAGTTGGAAACTTGGAACTTGGAAGAGAGAGTGTTACTCACTCTTCCGCCAGAGAGAGAGAGAGAGAGAGAGTATTCTAGTGAGAGAAATTTATAGAGAGAGAGAAAGAGGGAGCTTGTTTATAAATCAAATCATTCTTTCAGCCTGGCATTCGTTGTGCGAACTAGTTTTTTTTTTTTTATTATTTATAAAAAAATGGCGATGTCAAAGACGCTTCGATCCATCTCTCACTAACTTCCAGAAATTAAGCCCTTGAATCCGCCATTAACGTCTCTGTCGTTCCTCTTAACTTTCTCCGCAAATCCAATTTTTGGTATCTGATTCGAGTGTTTCAAGTTCTTATTCATTTATATATGTTCGTCAATGTTTTTCTAAATTGGTTCTGTGACATGTTTTCCCGAGAAAATTCTAGTAATAATTTTCACACTCTGCATGTTTGTTTTCAGGTTTCTGAAGAAAATTGCGAAAACCGAGCCGAGATCTGTGAGGTCTGTTTGGTTAATTTCGTGTATGAGCTCCGTTTTTCCTGAATTTAATTCGACGATTTTTTTTTTAAAAAAAAGCAAAATAAAAATTTATTCTAAATCCTTAAATTCGTTTCTGTTATCAGCTTATAGGTGAAAATCCGTTGGATTGAGATTAGGGAATCGAGAATGTTGACTTGTATTGCGTGTTCGAAGCAGCTTGGCGTTGGATCACAGAAACGCGAAGAAGACGACACCGTCACAACACCGAGAACAAAGCAAGCCGTCAGAGCCCTCACCTCTCAGGTATAGTCACTTCTAGGGGTACACCAGCCGAGTCTGTAATATGACAGTTTGAATTTGACTAGTTTATTAAACAATTCTGAAATACAGGGTTGAGCCAAGCTCAGTTACATTTGAGTTTGATTTAGTATTTATTAGACGGGTTCGCAATTCAAGTTTAATTTTGATTCGTATGAATTAAAGTCGATTTAATAACTTTTTGTTTAGTATTGATCTTGAGTCGTAAAAACGAGTTGACTTCATGTATCCATTCCTCTAAAACTACAAATACTTATATATAACTATATATAAATAAGTGTATAAGCCCTTTATCAAACAAGTTTTTTCAAAAGTTTACAAACGAGTCAGTGAGTAAGTCCTTTATCAAGCAAGTTTTTTTTCAAAAATTTACTAACGAGCCTTTTTTTCAAATGTGTTCACGAGCTATAAATGAGCTCGACCTGTTGATCAAATGAACCTGAAATGGGTTGCTCAGGTAACGTGTTGCCCACCAAAGGGGAGATGAGGATCCTTACCTAATTCATTAGAGGATGTTGAGCGAACTCGGCTCGTATATAGTCCCTTGTCACATCAATCTCTCATTTTATGTTCTTACCTCTGTTTCTGAAGATTGCTCTCATTTCAGATAAAGGACATTGCGCTGAAGGCTTCTGGAGCATACAAGCACTGCAAGCCCTGTTCGGGATCGTCAAATGACCAGAACAGAAACTACGCCGATTCTGAAGTTGTGTCCGTGTCGGAGAGGTTTCACTACTCCTATCAAAGACCTGGTAGCTCGAATTCCTCCCCAAGAATATGGAGGAGAGAGATGGAGGCGAGACTGAAGGGGCTTTCAAGCAGCGAAAGCACGCCGGCGTCGATGAGCGGTCGAACAGAGTCAATTGTGTTCATGGAGGAAGATGAGCCAAAGGAATGGGTTGCTCAGGTGGAGCCTGGTGTTCTAATCACGTTCGTTTCTCTGCCTGAGGGTGGGAATGATCTGAAACGGATTCGATTCAGGTGGGTTTCCTTCGTCCCTGCACTTATCTAAATTTTTTAAAGTTATAATTTGGAGAACTCTATATAGTATATACCAACGGGGTACAATATTTTGTTACCTGGTACGATACCACAATGTTTTGTGATCTGGTAAAACAATCTAAGTACAATGTTTTGTGATTCTGGGTATAATGTATCGTTATCTACATAAGACACATATAGAAATCACCAGTCGCACCGAGGTCACAAAAGTCTTTGACAAATTCACAAAGAACACTACTACACTCACACACTTTTTTACACACTTTTATACACCCAGGAAAGTATGTATCATGTGTTGTGTAAGCACAAAAAAGTGTGAAAAATTCAAACAGCACAAAGTACGTATATTTAAAATATAGCATGTCAAAAAATGTGTAAAAAAGTAAAATATACCTAACATTATTGATTCACAAAATGTTACACTCTGGTTGATTTCTAAAGTTGCTTAGTCAGATAACAAAACATTGTATCCATTGTGGTTAGGATAACAAAATATACCATTTTAATCTCATGATATGACGGGACGCCTGGTGGTATCATAGAATTAATTTTCCTAATAATTTATTTGAGCGGAAATGCTAGATGCACAAAAAAAGTGTACAACGAAATGCACAACCAGTTTAAAATTATTGGACTTCGTGCTGAAAAGTCTGTACACACAAAAAGACAAAAAAAAGGAGTGTACAGCTTTTTTAACACGAGGTCCAATAAATTAAAACAGATTGTGCATTTCGTTGTGCACTTTTTTTGTGCATAACATTACTCTTATTTGAGAGGGGTCAATCAATCATACATTCCAATTGTATTGATTAGATAGTACTTGTTGGGCATTTGGCCTTTTGCCATACATTTTTAATGGCATACGTACGAAGTTGCACTAATATTGCATCAGAATTCATAGTCAATTGCATTTGCCTGGAATTGGGGGAGTGGTCCCATAGTGGGTCTAGGATACAGTCCAGATTCTTCACTATTCAACCATAATGCATTTTTTTGACCCCCAAAAAAAAAAAAAAAAAAAAAAAAACATATTGCATTTTTCAAAGCAAAAAAAACTTAAAAGAAAATGAAGCGAAATGTTAGGCACAGGTCAATCTGTTTAACTAATAATCTACACCCATTATCAGCTACTGTTCTGTAGTACAAATGTTTATATGGCAACTTAAAACCTGTCAGAAAAAAGGGAAAAAAATATTAGCTGGGTCTGATGGGTATTAACCATGCACTGAAAATTGCTATTGCAGACTTATTGGAGAATTCACTAACCTGTGGAATTATATTGAAATAAAATGGTCAAATTTGCTGAATCATCAATCTTTGTCCCCGCTATGTGAGATATCACATAGTGAGCCACTTCCTTACATAAGATGGTGTGGGTTTACTGGGAAATCCGGTATTCTTGATGAGGAACTGTCTCTCAAATCATTACCATGGCAAATTATAGGAGTGTGAAAACTTGTCTGGGACAAGTCAGGATGTTGGTGCCCACCATCCACAGAATGCTGAAATCCTGTCTACCGAGTCCCAAGATATGAGTAAATGTGTCTAGTATTTGTTGAGGGTGACAACCTATATTATGAAGTACAGCCTGTACAGGCAAAAAAGACTTAAGTGGGTGATTTTCCTGTTGTACCCTGTATTCCTGCTTTGTCCACCATGTGGTATTTTTTGGCAGCAAACATTCTATAAAGTATGCTGTTCCTTGTGGGTTTGTGATTTCTAAAGTTTGATAAATAATTGTCTATCGAGCACTACTACACTCACACATTTTTCTACACACTTTTTCACACTCAGCTTTAAATGCATGTATCCTGTATTGTGTAAGTGGTACACAGAAAAGTGTAAAAAATTCAAACAGCACAAGACACATGTATTTAAAATATAGTGTGTCAAAAAGTGTGTAGAAAAATGTGTATTCCTAACATTATTGTTGTCTATTTGACCCTCGGTGAGCCGCTCTTTCATTTGTCTGGATAACAAGAAAAGACATTATTCATTCTACTTTTTTGCCTACCTTTGTCTTCCATTTTGACAGTAATGACAAGGAAATTATTGAGTTAAACACTATATACGGTACGGGAATTAGATGACAAGAAATTGTCACGGCATTGTCACGAACTCACCTAATCTTGATGGCCCATTCTTTCGTTTTGTTTGTTGTTTTTAAGCATATTGTATTCTTTGTTTTGAATTCATTTTTTTATCCTCTTATTGTTAGAGTTAGACATCGCAAGATTCGGGTTTTCATTTTCTAATATCCCAAGCAAATATCTGCTCATTTGTCCCCGAGGTTTTCGCATTGAGTACAGGACCGGTCCTGACAAATTAGGGGCCCTAGGCGAACATTGAAAGTCGGGGCCCTTTAAACAACGAGGGTTCGGGAGTAGCGCCCCCGAAGCGAAAATTTTTGGGTCATTTTATACATGTTTGTGCGTATAATTTCTATATCAAACATGTTATAAACCTTATAGTGTTGATTTGTGAGTTTTTTTTTTTTGGTCATTTTTTAGAATTCGGGGGTTTAGTAATTGTAATCCTTATTGTATGTACTGATTATGATTTTCTTCTCCTTCCACTAGCCTCTTTGGCCTTTTGTAATTCCACATGTGTTCATATTATTACTTTTTATTGATAATAATTGTTAAGAGCTTTATCTATGATAATAATTTATAAAGCTTGATCCACCCAAAAATAATTTATGTTGAGCTAAACAAAAAAGTGAGAAGATAAGTACTATTAGTTTAAATATTTAGGGTGGGTTGGATTATAATGGGGCACATACTATTATTTATTTGTTTCCAGTATTTGCTTCGACTCTTTTATAATTGGTTCAACATATTATAGATAAAACTTTTATTTTGGGCCCTACTCAGTATTTTTCGGGCCCTTTTCAAAGAGCAAAATATGAACAAAATGTGGGGTCCTAGGCGACCGCCTACCCCGCCTATAGGCAGGGCCGGCCCTGATTGAGTAGTTTCGAATAAATGTTTCGGAGAGCTGATGGTTTCTTTGTTTATTTGATTAGTCGTGACATGTATAACAAATGGCAAGCTCAAAGGTGGTGGTCGGATAACTACGACAAGGTTATGGAATTATACAATGTTCAGAGATTCAATCAGCAAGACGTACCACTGCCAACTCCTCCAAGATCTGAAGACGAGGTGAGCCTCTCACTACTACTGGCAATGTACTGTGACTAGGATAATGTTATTTTACCATGGATGGACCTATAAAAACAAGAAGAACAAAAATCACCATGGATGGTGTGGATTCTAGCATGGAAAAAGTTTTTTCATGGTAGAATTCGTACATAGTGGTCGTAATTCTGCTTTGTGTATGTTCTAGAAAAGGTGCGTCAATCATTCATAAAACAAAAATCGTCTTGGGTCTTAGTTAAGCCATGGCATTGCCCATTTATGTTTCGCTGTAACTGGATTGAGTTTACCGAGGGTTCTAACGTCGAGTGATATCACCGTCCAAATTATTGCGTGATGTGTGATATCAGATTATTAACCCAATTATTCTGCATCGCATTATAAGTGAAAAGTTTTGTTAAGTACAGAGGATCATTAGTAAATTCGAGAAAGTAATGTCTCGATTTTTATGGTCAGTAGTAACTGCTACACTGATGGATGAATACTTTGAAAATATAGGCAAAGTGCACATATTTACTTTAAGTGAAGAACTTGTTACATAACTTACGTTTCTGTATTGAAAAGCACTCTTTTCCTATTCCAGAGTTCAAAGATTGAATCTGCTAAAGACAGCCCCGTGACTCCACCATTGAGCAAAGAGTGCCTGCCCCGCAACTTCCACCGCCCAACCGGGATAGGCTACTCTTCATCAGATTCACTTGACCACGATCCAATGCAATCCCGTCATTACTATGACTCTGGTCTTGTTTCGACCCCAAAACTCTCCAGCATTAGTGGTGCCGTAACGGAGACATCTTCCATTGATGCTTCTGCAAGGACTAGTATGTCGAGAGAGGCCGATCGCTCAAGCGAGCTGTCCATTAGCAATGCCAGTGATTTGGAGAACGAATGGGTTGAACAGGATGAGCCAGGAGTGTACATCACTATTAGGGCATCGCCAGGTGGCACTCGGGAGCTTAGACGCGTACGCTTCAGGTTGGTCAATTTCTATCATTTAGATTACAAGGAAATTTAAAATGGTTAAAAGGGGTTTGTCATCTTGCAATTGATACACTTTAATGGTAGCTTTATACTTGTGAGTGGAGTGGTGGTGAACCACCTGAGCAGCCTAATGAGGTTGATCACAAAGGAAGATGGAAAATCTATTTCTGCTTTCCTTTGCAGTTGAAAGCCATCCTTTTCTTATAACTCTACCTAGATTCTAAACACTGCCTTGCCATATGGGAACAAACGAAAAGATACTGTTTTGCTGGGGGCCATCCTCTTCAGATATTTGTTCTGGGAATAAATTTCTCTTAGCTTAATACTCGTTTGGGATAGCTTTTCTGGGGGCAGCAATCACTTATAAACAATTGTTTAAAACGTTGTCACCGTTTTTGTTGACCCTTTTTGTAGATTTTTCAACAAAAAAAAAATTCCCTTATTCCAAAAAGTGATTATTTTAAAACTAACCCAAACTGGCTTTTAATAGTTGTGGCCCTTGTGGCATCTCACTTCCTTATTGCGCACTACCAATCTCTGTAGGTGATGGGTCCCATTTTCTGACCATGTCAAATTTAAGAACCACTTCCTTAATTTTTACAAACGGTTCCACCTTCCTCTGGAATAAGAAGGCTCCAATCTATGACTTCCAAGAAATAGCTTTTGGTTTTGTCATGAATTTCTCAGAGTACTGGGCTTGAGGGTTTTGGTTTGATTTGCAATGCTTGCAGGGGCGGAGCTACGTAGAGGAAAAGGGGGGGAGAGGCTCGACTTTTCAAATTCATTTTTTACCCTATATATTTTATATCATGCATTTGAGCCCCCACACAACTTTCCAAATGATGTTTTATATCATATGCATTTGTGCGCCTTGTGAATTTTTCAATTTACCTCTTCTAAACTCAGAAATCTCACTTTGGTCATCATTATTTTTTCCTAATTTTCACCCAAATACATATCTTACTTACTCAATGAGCCAAAGTCATCCATTTGGAACATAGTGTTCTAAGGATTCTTTGTTAGTGGGAGAAAAAGAAAGAAATTAAGCATATAAAAGCAACTGTTTCTTAAAAGAGTTATGGAAAGATTCATTCGTTTGTCTTTCAATTTTTATGTTTTAACCCTCAAAGTTATAGGACTTCTACGAAAAAGTAAATATATATATATATATATATAAGGGTGTAAATATGTGCCCTGAGATCAAATCCTAGCTCTGCCTCTGAATGCTTGTCCTTCTTGTTACCACGCCATCGGATGCGGGTCCGTTGGTTAATCTTTCCCTTGATGACTTGGGCCTCTGTGTTTTTGTGCACTAAATGTAACCAGTTTATACAGTTGTACTTTTATAGATACAAATGTAGAACCTCACATTTTCATTGAGTTTTGTGTACTAAATCAAAACCAGTTTGAATCACATTGACTCCAGGGGTAATTTGTTTGTATGTTTACTACTATTTTGTTGCAGCCGAGAAAAGTTTGGAGAAATGCACGCCAGATTGTGGTGGGAATAGAACAGAGCTAGAATACAGGAACAGTACTTGTGACCTAAACAAATTTATAATGAGGTGGCCTTGGCTGTAGTGTCTCCTCCATTTAAAAGTACGTTTTTTAAGCAGCTTCTATGCCTAGGGCTTGGTTGTATCAACAGAGCATTTCAAATACTTGATTTGGTTGTGCATGTCAATGTGGATTCTGAGTTCTCTCTCTTGGTTTTTTGGGGCCATGGGCTGATGGGAGATTGAAATTGTTGGGTGATTCATAGGTCAGTGTGTGGGTGCAGAAATTGTCTCGCATGGTAACGTTGTGGTTTTTGGTTTCTGTTTTTGTTTTCATTTTTTGTATTGGGAGTTGATTGTGATCAATTCAAAAAATGAAAACAAAAACTGAAAATCAAAAACCACAACGTTACCATGCGAGTCCTAAGATTATGGTAAATTTTCAATTGTGAAAATAGTATATGATTTTCATTGGAATCAATGATGTTTGATTTTCATTGTGCATGTCAATGTGGATTCTGAGTTCTCTCTCTCTTGGTTTTTTGGGGCCATGGGCTGATGGGAGATTGAAATTGTTGGGTGATTCATAGGTCAGTGTGTGGGTGCAGAAATTGCCTCGCATGGTAACGTTGTGGTTTTTGGTTTTCTGTTTTTGTTTCCGTTTTTTGTATTGTGAGTTGATTGTGATCAATTCAAAAAATGAAAATAAAAACTGAAAATCAAAAACCACAACGTTACCATGCTAGTCCTAAGATTATGGTAAATTTTTAATTGTGAAAATAGTATATGATTTTCATTGGAATCAATGATGTTTGTTTTTGTTTGGTTTGCGTTAACAAAAACTCTGCTTTGGTGCTTGAAGTTTAATGAATTTAAAAAGTTTCGTGAACATTGGTACTTCTGGAATTTGATAATGACATCACGGGTTTAAGATAAAAAAAAACTAGTTCTTTACCCGCGGGATTAAGAGTGTGTACATCTAACATTTTCTTAGACATGCAACTATTGCCTTGTTTTTATATTTTACCAGTGTTAAAAACTATGTTCATCTAAGTAAGTCGAGATTTTTAATTAGAAATATAAGTTTTAGTCCCTGGTAGTGCATTTAAAATAGATTGAGTCCAATTGGTATTGTTAGTATATAAATTGATCCTTAATCCAAAAATATATTAGATATCAGTCCTTTTTCCTTTTTTTTAGATATTTTTCGGACTAAAATACCCTTATTGTATTTTATTTAATTTGAATATGCATTAACAGTCCTAGATAAGATAATTGTATCAATGGAGATATGGTGCCTTAAATCATGGAGATTTCTAAAGTAGTGGTTTCTTAATTTTGTTGAACTTCTTGAATTTTGAATTTTGTATATTCCAATCCGAACACTTTATTTTTATTTTTTATTTTTATATGGAGGAGGGGGATGAGGTTCAAACTCCGAACCGATGTATTGGAGGGGACTTATAAATGCCAAGATCTTTGCCACTTGAGCTATACCAACCTATGTCAATCCGAATAATTCATAGTATGCATAAGGTTGTGATTAGATTAAATAAAAAAGGCTCTGATTAATTACTTGATCAATATCGTTTCTATGTGGAGAGTTGCATATGAGTTCAATTTGGTATTGTGAGAAATTCATCAATAAAAAAAATGAGAAATTTCTCACTTTGTCAATGGCATATTATGAAATTTCTCAGTCAAACAATGAGAAATTTCTCACTTTGTTACTACGGCAGTTTTTGTGTTAAGGCTTCATGTTCTTGTCTCAATCTTGTTTTCAATTCTACCCATAATTTTGTGCATAATTAAAAGTGAAAAATTTCTCATTATTAAGGGAGAAACTTCTCACTTAATATATAATAATTTTTCTCATTTAAACAGAGTATATATGTAACAATTCAAATAATTTTGTCTTTAGTAGAATTAAAGCTGTGAGTGAAGAATTTTCCCCATATATGTCATTGAAGAAGAACAAAGACTAGGACGAAGAACAATGGGAAGTTGGAATTGGGGATTGGGAAGGATTTTTTTTGTCCTCTAGTAATTAGTATTTGTGATATTCATCAAAAGTAAAGGTAGTTTTGGTATTAAATAGTTTTTTAAAATGAGGTTAACAAAAATATGTTAGTCAAACTAACGGAACTTTAACGGAGGTACTTGATACTTATTTTCTTTGACAGTAGAGATCAGTGTAATAAGGGATGACATGTGTGAGAGCATCAACAATGGGAGTCTTTTATAGGACAACTTAGGATAACTTAGGTAAAAGCTATTAACAGTGGGCGACTTTTAACTAATGTATAGGATAGCAAAACTTAGCCAAACTTAAGTTTGTGGTAGCACTATGTTTCACTAAGTTTCAGTTAATCTAGGGAGTAACGGCAAAGATTGAGCCGTCAGCACATGAAATGGCACACATTGTGCCGCATGAATCTAGACGGCACACATTGTGCCGTCCAAAGGCTACATGGCACTCCTTGTGCCGTTTCACCCATACGGCACACGGCACAACCTTGTGCAGTTTCACCTATACGGCACACGGCACAAAGTGTGCCGCATAAAACAAACGGCACAATGTGGGCCGCACCAGTGTACACAGCACAATGTGTGCCGCAACCTTCTTCACACGACACGGTTTGTGCCGTCCCCCTATTCCCCATTGCTAACACTCTCTGCCCTGTACAATAACTTAGTGTAAGTTTCCCTTAAGTTTAATAACCCCACTGTGAATGCTCTGACCGGATTAAACCTCAAGGAAGGAAGATGATATCCACCTTCTTTTTTTTTTTTTTTTCTCATAGAGCACACTAAGCTCTGCACTTTCATCTAGATCTTTTTTTTTTTCCTAAGAGAACCAACTTTATCGAACAAAAGAGGGAATCATGACTACTAAATGGGTTATGGGTGTGATAAGGGATGGCAGGTGTGATCGGGTTAAATCTCTATTTTAATTCATTAGCTAAATGAGTTAGCTAGAAAGCAATAAGTATGGCCCACGGGGCCACAAAGTCCATGATGATTAAACTAAGGCTTTTTCAAGCCCACAACAAATCAGCCCACTAAATGGGCTTTATTTACTCATGTGTTTGGACTAATACACATGGAACCCAACCGATAGATAAATCTTCACTCCTCGTGGTACTAGTCTTGTGAGAACTCGTCACCACATGTTGTCAATTGAAGAGTTTGTGGTTTTCATATCAGGGGCACACTTTGAGGCATTAGTTACGGCCATTTAATGATAAAACTTGAGTAATTATATGTTTGCTAAATTTTAAATTTTATTCTCAAATACTTTAACAGTTGTACTTAGGGGTGTGTTTCGGCCGGAACGGATCAGAAACACCCCTTTCGGAAAAAATTCCGAAATTTTCGGAAGCCAAAAATGTATTCCGAATTCCGTTCCGAAATTTCGGAAATTCCAAAATTTTTTCCGATTCCGAAATTTCGGAAATTTCGGAATTTCATCAGATTCGGAATTTTTCGGAATATTCGGAATATTTTCGGAATTTTTCAGAATATTCGGAATTCAAGCTTAATGGGATTTCACTTGAGACTTGTAGGCCTTTTATAGAAGCACATCACATCCCATTTTTTGTGTTTTTTCGATGTGGGATGAACACAATTTTCGGAATATTTCGGAATATTTTCGAAAAAGTTTCGAAAAATGCAATTTCGGAATATGTTCGGAAATTTTTCAGAATTTTTCGGAATATATTCGGAAAAGTTTCGAAAAATACAATTTCGGAATATTTTCGGAAATTTTTCGGAATTTTCGGAATTTTCGGAATTCTGAAAACAATTCCGATTCCGATCCGATTTTTTTCGGAATTTTCGGAATTCGGAAATTCGGAATTCGGAATGCATATTTAGTTGCCAAAATCGGAATTTTTCGGATCGGAATCGGTCGGAATCGGAATTTCCGTTCCAAATGACACCGCTAGTTGTACTAGATAATGTGATTGTACCGCTTATTTCTCTATATGTGATTTAACTGGCAAAGTATTTAAAATTCAAATTAAAAAATCATAATAACTTTTATCCTAAAACTCATGTATACTTGGGATAGTCAATACATCAAGTCATCCTGCAATTATCTTCCGATACACCAATCATAAGCACTCCATATGCTTATATCACATTAATAGACAGATAGATATATACGACGATCTCATATGCATAACTTTTTTCTTTATATGCATCACTTATTTGATAGATCTCATTTTTTTCAAAAAATATGAGGCCACCTTTACCTATGAGCATCCACAATGGAGGAGCGAAAACTTAGGGTGTGCTTGATAACACAATTAAGTGGTGAAAACGAAAATTTTCAACTTAACATTTTTTAATACGTTTAATGATGTACCACTTAATTGAAAAGGCATCCAAAAATCCACTGAAAACTTTAAGTAAAAAAATTATATTGAAAATAATCATTGAATGTATTCTATCTCACTACTTGTCACGCCCCGGAGCAGCATAAATAGAGAAAAATAAATTTCCTTTATGGGTCCATAAGGAATGACAGGTGAAAGTCACTAATAATCCACACCACGCAGTAATAGTCCAAAAGAAAAGCAACAGTAATCAACTGAAAATAGCACAAAGTGCTAACTATTACAAACTATCAGAGTATGGTCCACAGGATCACAACAGGTCTGAAGACAACAAATGCCCAAGTACCCGTTAACAAAAGATTAACAGAACAACTGAAATTAAATCTAACTATAACGTCTTCAGTCTTCAACTGGCATAAGGATAATCCTTCCTGGCGTAACCATCATCGGTGGGGCCCTCCTCTGGATAATAGTCATCAGTGTACTGGTCCTTACCTGCAGAATAAGGGGCAGGATATTCTGGACGGGGAATGTCCAGGCAATAAAAAGGCCGTCAGCTTACTGAGAGCTGAGTGAGCATAAACTAACGAGGTACCAGTTATCTGAAGTAAACACAAGCTTATAAAAACACGAGTTAACATCTTATTATAAAAAATAACATTATCTTGTTCCTCTATTCATTCTTGTAAACCGACCCTTATCGTCTTGTTACTCAAATACCGAACTCAACAGACTCTGATATCATGAACAGACTCAATCGTTTAACTCTAGGGATACACCCTTATTCTGTCCATCGCTTTTAAGAGCATATGAACAGCTCACCGCATGTCATGGACTCCACGTCAGTCTGTCCCCAGCTTTTAAGAACAATGGTCCTGTTCACCGCATTTCAGGGATATAACGTTTCGAACAAGGCATATCAATCTATTGCCACGACTCAACGTCATCTACTAGTGATCCCAGCTCACCGCTTTTAAGAACAATGGTCCTGTTCACCGCTTTTAAGAGCATATCATAGATCATCTAGTCTATCTTAAGACTTCTTGGTCCAGCTCACCGCTTTTAAGAACCATGGTCCGGTTCACCGCTTTTAAGAGCATATCGTGACCAATCATCCATCCACGTACCATTCCCGGAACTTACCAAACCTACTTACGTTCCATTCTAACATCGACACATGACAATTCCCAATGTGGCTTGACTACTCTGATTAAAAGAAACGGATATCGAACTCATATCAGGAACAACACGTCAACCCACGTCTTCATATTACTTTTTATTCATTATCCATAAATCTTTGGTGTCACATTACTCCTGTCTACCCCATAATTGCATAATGGAATTCCCGAATCAGAAATCGAACAACTAAACCTCTTATATAATAAACAGGCAAAAGAATCCATGTACTGATCATGTCAATCGATTGGAACAAAAGTTCAATCGATTGGAACAAAAGTTATGTCAATCGATTGAAATCCTATTCAATCGATTGGGATGCAACTGATGTCAATCGATTGAGATTTATGTCAATCGATTGGAACTACGTCTTCTCCAGCAGATTGTAAAAACAGCATATATAAACGTGCACTACATGCATGTAACCCATCTAAACATCATAATAGCTTATATAAACTTCATATAAAGGGACCAAGTGAGTTAGAACTCACCTAGGGTGCGTTTGGGTGTGTTTAAGTTTGAAAACTTCAAACTCTCTCTCTCTTTCTCCTCTTCTCTGTCTCTGTCTTCCCTCTCTGTCTCCTCCTTTCTTCTTTCTTCTTCTTTCTGTCTTCTTTCTTCTTCTTCTCCCAGCTGCCGAAGGAGTGAGTGTGTGTGAGGGTGTGTATATATGTATAGATATAGATATATGTATGTATAACTCAAGAGGTATGTATATTTCTCTCCCAAGGTCTGAAAAACAGCCCCAAGGCCACTAAATGAAACATATATATAGACATAAGGGAGTGCCACGCGTTTAAAGCTGAAGGAAAGAAGAAAACATTTCTCAGCTTATGTCAATCGATTGAGACACCAGTCAATCGATTGGCAACAGATATTTGTAGTCAATCGATTGGAAACAATGTCAATCGATTGAGATGAATAGCAATCGATTGGAAAGTTTGACACGTCATCACTTTTAGTCGGTTGAATGAAAATCGATTGGGATAACTTATCAATCGATTGGTATCAGAAAAGTGTCAATCGATTGGGAATATGTCAATCGATTGGTATCAAAATTCACCAAAAGGAAGAGAAAGTTTATACGAATATAGAAATGAAATACCGGGTCTTATTAAAATACCAAAATACAGGGTATTACATCATCCACCACTCAACAAAAGATTTCGTCCTCGAAATCAAAAGCAACAAGGTCTAAAACAAAAATGAAAACTTCTCGCGCATCTCTGACTCTAGTTCCCACGAAGCTTCTCCTTCATCATGATGCTTCCACTGAATCTTGACTAACGGAATCTCTTTGTTCCTGAGTTTCTTGATTCCTCGATCTAGAATACGAACAGGTCCTTCATTGAACGTAACGTCGCTGTTGACTTCGATATCCTCAAAGTTGATCTCGTGCGCTGGGTTGTGAACACACTTCCTCAACATACTGATGTGAAAAACGTTGTGCACTCCTGACATCTTTGGTGGCAACGCAAGGCGATAAGCAACTTTTCCAACACGCTCCAGAATCTCGAATGGTCCGATGAAACGTGGCGATAACTTGCCCCTTTTCTGACCAAATCTGACGATTCCTCGAACAGGTGAAACCTTGAGTAATACGTGATCTCCAACGACAAACTCCAAGTCTTTGCGTCGCTTGTCAGCATAACTCTTGTATCTGGTCTGGGCTGTCTTCATCTTCTCACGTACAACTTGAATCTTCTCACTGGTTTCTCGTACCATCTCTGGCCCAAGAAGTTGACTATCTCCGACTTCGGTCCAACATAGCGGCGATCGGCAAGGTCTTCCATACAAAGCTTCGAATGGCGCCATATCTATACTCGAATGATAACTATTATTATAGGCGAACTCAATCAAAGGTAAGTGTATCTCCCAAGTACTCTCAAAATCAATGACACAAGCTCGTAACATATCTTCCATCACTTGATTAACTCGTTCCGTTTGTCCATCTGTCTGTGGATGAAAAGCTGAACTCAAGTTCAATGTCGTTCCCATCGCTGTCTGGAGACTCTTCCAAAATTCTGCAGTAAAGCGCGAATCTCTGTCTGACACAATAGATACAGGCACTCCATGTAATCGTACAACGTGTTGTAGATATATTCGGCTCAAACGTTCTACTGAGTATGTCATGCTATAGGCAATAAAATGTGCCGTCTTAGTAAGTCGATCCACGATTACCCATATAGCATCGTGATTCTGCTGTGACTTCGGCAATCCTACCACAAAATCCATGGTTATGTGTTCCCATTTCCATTGAGGAATAGGTAACGGCTGTAACAATCCAGGTGGTTTCTGATGTTCTGCATTTACTTGTTTACAAGTAAGACACTGAGCTACATACTCTGCCACATCTCTCTTCATTCCTTCCCACCAAAAATTTCTCTTCAAGTCTTTGTACATCTTCGTACTTCCGGGATGAATAGTCATTCGTGACTTATGTGCTTCATCCAATATTTCCTTCCGGAGATTTCCTTCATTAGGTACACAGAGTCTACCTTTACATCGTAAGGCTCCGTCGGTACTAATACTCCAGACTTCTGGTTCCTTGGCTGACATCTTGGCGAACCATAACTTCAAATCTTCTGTTGTCTGTTGAGCCTCTATGATACGACTGATTAAAGTCGGTTGTACCATCAGACATCCAAAATGTTGTCCTTTCATTGGCTCCACTGGCTGAAGATCAAATTCAGCAATTTCTTCCAATGCTCTCCATTCTCTAATTAGTAATGCAGCGATCACTAATCGAGGTTTACGGCTCAAAGCATCTGCTACTACGTTTGCTTTGCCGGGATGGTATTGCAAAGAAAAGTCATAGTCTTTGAGTAACTCCATCCATCTCCGCTGTCGCATATTCAACTCCTTTTGAGAGAACAAATACTTCAGACTCTTATGATCGGAAAATAAGTCAAACTTTTCTCCATAGAGATAGTGTCTCCAAATTTTCAATGCAAACACTATTGCTGCTAATTCCAGATCATGCGTCGGATAATTCTTCTCATGTACCTTCAATTGTCTTGATCCATATGCGATAACATTTCCATCTTGCATAAGCACACATCCAAGTCCTTGGTACGATGCATCACTGTAGATCACGTACTTTTCTCCACTCTTAGGTAATGCGAGTACTGGTGCAGAAGTCAATCTTTCTTTTAACTCCTGAAATGCACCCTCATGCTTGTCTGTCCATTCATACTTCGTCTCCTTCCTTGTTAAATTCGTCAATGGTCCTGCTATCTTGGAAAATCCTTCTACAAATCTTCTGTAATATCCTGCTAAACCAAGGAAACTTCTGACTTCGGTTGCATTCGTCGGTCTGTTCCAGCTTAAGACTGCATCAATCTTAGATGAGTCTACCGAAATACCTTCCTGGGATATAACGTGTCCCAAGAATTTGACTTCCTGTAGCCAAAACTCACACTTGCTGAACTTTGCATACAACTTACTATCTCGAAGTGTTTGCAAGGCAACCTGTAAATGCTCCTTGTGATCCTCTTCTGTCTTTGAGTAGATCAGTATATCATCAATGAACACAATAATGAACTTATCCAGATATAGTCTGAATACTCTATTCATCAAGTCCATAAATACTGCTGGCGCATTCGTCAATCCAAAAGGCATAACTAAAAACTCGTAATGCCCGTATCTTGTCCTGAATGCAGTCTTCGATACATCCTCTGATCGAACTAACAGCTGGTGATATCCAGAACGCAGATCGATTTTGGAAAAGATCCTAGATCCTTGTAACTGGTCGAATAGATCATCTATTCGAGGTAACGGATATCTATTCTTAATCGTAACCTTGTTCAACTCCCTGTAGTCTATACAGAGTCGAAGTGTTCCGTCCTTCTTCTTTACAAACAGAACTGGTGCTCCCCAAGGCGACGTACTCGGTCGAACAAATCCTAGATCTTCGAGTTCTTGAACTTGCTTCTTCAATTCCAACATCTCGGTTGGTGCCATCCTATATGGAGTCTTAGAAATAGGCAATGTACCAGGTACTAATTCCATACAGAAGTCTATTTCTCTTTTCGGTGGAAGTCCTTTAATATCCTGAAATACATCCTGAAAGTCTCGTGCAATAGGAATTTGATCCATCGTAAGCTCCGTACTTGTACTCCCAATTGTAGCCAAACTACTCGTAAGAAACAGGTCGCTTGTCGGTTGACAATGAAATCTGATCGTCGGCTTTCCTTGTATTGGAAATACAATCGTCCTAGTAGGGCAATCCAAATTGGCACTGTACTTAGTTAACCAATCCATCCCTAGGATAACATCAAATTCTGACATCGACAGAACGACTAAGTCTGCTGGCAGATTCCTATCTCCCAAAGTCAAAGGGCAATCTTTACACACTTTACTCAACTTAACTGTCACTCCTAATGGTGACACATCATTCAGTGTTGACTCAAGTGTCTGGGGTTCTAAACCCAACTGACGCACAATCTTAACAGCAATAAAAGAACGTGCGGCTCCAGTATCAAATAAAGCTTTAACTGGACTATGAAAGAGTACAAGTGTACCTTCCAAATGTTGCTGCTCATCAGCATTAAAGCCTGCTCCTTCCGGAATAATAGCGTTCATCCTCGTCTGATCAGGAGGTCCTTGAATTCCTTGCACTGGTGCCCCGTAGTATCCTCCTCGTGGCGCACGACAATCCTTGCTCACGTGCCCTGGTTTGTTGCAGTTGCGACAGACGATATCTGGCCTGCGATTAGATCTATGGGCTGTGCAGTTCCTTGCAATATGTCCTGGCTTTCCACAGTTAAAACATCCTCCACTATTGCTGGGTGGGGCTGTTAGTAATGCTTGTGGCTGTGACCCCTGCTGGCGATATTGTTGAGGTCGATTATAACTCTGCTGTGGTTTCCTGGTTCCTTCCCAGATTCTCTTGTTTCCTTGAAAATTTTCCTGAGGTCTCCATCCTTGGGTATTTCTCGGTGGTCGATTATGGAAATTCCTCTGTTGAAACCCTCGTGACGACTGAGGTCGATTTGTCTGGGGTTGCTGTACTGGATTAGCATCCTTTTCTAACCCTGTAGCAAATCTAACAATTTCCTCATACGACTGGTTCAGATGACCAACCATCATATGTCTAAGGTGGGGGTTCAGTCCTTGGTGAAATCTCTTAACCTTCTTTTGCGGCGTGTCTATCATGTGCTGAGCAAATCTGGATAAACGCTCGAACTGTGTTGTGTATTCTCGTACATTCCATCCTCCTTGGATCAAATTGAGAAAGTTCCTTTCCTGTTGATCTCTCTCATCTTCTGGAAAATACTTCTCCAAAAATCTGCCTTTGAATGTCTCCCACGACATAGCTCTAGCGGCATCGATCCCAACAGTGGCTTGCTCAGCTTCCCACCAATCTGCGGCGGCATAGGTGAGCTGAAACGTAGCAAGGCGACGTTTCTCTTGTTCGTTGCATTCCAATGCTCCAAATATTAACTCCATCTCTCTTATCCATTGCTCTTCCTTCCATGGTTCTGTTAGTCCATCAAACTTTTCGGGACGTAGCCCACGAAAATTTGCTAACAGCTTATCTCCAGTCTGTCTTGGTGGCGGGGGTGCAAAAGGTCTCTGGTGGGTGGAGTGATTATAAGTATCCCCCACATGCTCCATTCTCTGCATAAATGCTTCGAAAATTCCCGTCGGATCCATCCCTTCCGGTATAGGTGCTCCATTACGTGCTTGGTGATTTCTCAAGGGTCCTACCATGATGATAACGAGTATCGCCTACAAACGACATATGGATCAGCTGAAAGTCTTCACGTAGAAACGGACTCAAGATAGAATAAGAAACAGCTAGACTAACAATTCTACTAAACAACACAGCACAACGCAATCATCAAATAATAACCAAAAGTACTGCTCGTATATATATATATCAAAAGATGTACCGTATAGTACACACTAATCAAACTGTGTACCATATGGGACAAGAGTTACAACAACTAAAGTCAGCTAATACTATACAAAGCTATGGTCAAATAGCTATCTCTCAAGCTCCCAAAAATCTAGTGGACAACATGTCCTAATATAAACTAACAAAATTAAGCCCTGCAGGTCCTGACTCAAAAGTCGTCAGCATCTGATCCTGATGGTGGTGCCTCGTCCTCTGGGTCAATATCCATCTCCTCGAGTGGATCATCCTCAACTGGTGCGACAAGATCTCCAACTACTACCCCTATATCCCAATCCTCTATCATCTCTGCATCATCGTCTTCCATCACGTCTACTATCGCCTGGTTAGCGACATCAACAGCTACTGCAGCAAAACCGTCAGCTATGTCAAGAGCTCCTGCTATAGCCACCTCTCCCATAACAAAATCTGCTGGCTGTGCTATCATCTGAGCTATCCATCCTACTGCCATATCGGCCATGGCTGCCATATGCATAATCGGTCCGGCTGGTATCTGAAGCACAACTGGTACCTCTGGCACAACTATCTCCTCGGGGTCATCCTCCTCATCTACTACTATGTCTGCCTCAATAGCCTCTGGGTCTGGTACTGGATCCTCTGGCTCAAACTCTGGCTCCTCGGGGTCATCCTCAGGGTCATCATCATCTGCATGCTCATCCTCTACTGGGCCCTCATCATCTATCGGATCCTCCTCTCCATCTCCGTCCATGTCCTCATCGGGATGCTCATCCTCAGGCTCTAGATCCTCCTCATCCTCAATCGGCTCAGGCTCTGGCTCTGGGACAGGTACTGGTGATGGTGGGGCTGCTGCTGCTGCTGCTGGTGCAACTACGGGCTCTGGCGGACCGGCTACAATAGCTCTCAACTCAATCTCATCCATCTCTGGCTTACTCAAAACTAGTCGCAACATCTCCTGGCAAATGTCTCTGCCAACTCTCGCTAAGTGGTAAGCATCCATGCGCATCTGGGTCAGGTGAGTACTCCTGGTCACATAAAGCGCTCTCCACATGTCCTCCTCTAAATGTCGACTAGCTATCTGGCACACACGCTCATGATAAAACTCTGGGTCAGCTGGATCCACGGTATCTCCATGGATAATATGTCCTCCATAAGCATCGGTAACAAACAGGTGAAACTCCGGATCCATGCTATCCTGCAAAGGAAACTATCTATCGTCAGGAAGACGAACTTATCTTATACTCATATCTCATCTCAAAGAATCTTAATACACTAGGACCAGATGGTGTGGAATGATCGGTGAACGACAGTATCACTCCCCTAGAGTACCAAACTCAGGCTCTGATACCAAAAACCCTGTCACGCCCCGGAGCAGCATAAATAGAGAAAAATAAATTTCCTTTATGGGTCCATAAGGAATGACAGGTGAAAGTCACTAATAATCCACACCACGCAGTACTAGTCCAAAAGAAAAGCAACAGTAATCAACTGAAAATAGCACAAAGTGCTAACTATTACAAACTATCAGAGTATGGTCCACAGGATCACAACAGGTCTGAAGACAACAAATGCCCAAGTACCCGTTAACAAAAGATTAACAGAACAACTGAAATTAAATCTAACTATAACGTCTTCAGTCTTCAACTGGCATAAGGATAATCCTTCCTGGCGTAACCATCATCGGTGGGGCCCTCCTCTGGATAATAGTCATCAGTGTACTGGTCCTTACCTGCAGAATAAGGGGCAGGATATTCTGGACGGGGAATGTCCAGGCAATAAAAAGGCCGTCAGCTTACTAAGAGCTGAGTGAGCATAAACTAACGAGGTACCAGTTATCTGAAGTAAACACAAGCTTATAAAAACACGAGTTAACATCTTATTATAAAAAATAACATTATCTTGTTCCTCTATTCATTCTTGTAAACCGACCCTTATCGTCTTGTTACTCAAATACCGAACTCAACAGACTCTGATATCATGAACAGACTCAATCGTTTAACTCTAGGGATACACCCTTATTCTGTCCATCGCTTTTAAGAGCATATGAACAGCTCACCGCATGTCATGGACTCCACGTCAGTCTGTCCCCAGCTTTTAAGAACAATGGTCCTGTTCACCGCATTTCAGGGATATAACGTTTCGAACAAGGCATATCAATCTATTGCCACGACTCAACGTCATCTACTAGTGATCCCAGCTCACCGCTTTTAAGAACAATGGTCCTGTTCACCGCTTTTAAGAGCATATCATAGATCATCTAGTCTATCTTAAGACTTCTTGGTCCAGCTCACCGCTTTTAAGAACCATGGTCCGGTTCACCGCTTTTAAGAGCATATCGTGACCAATCATCCATCCACGTACCATTCCCGGAACTTACCAAACCTACTTACGTTCCATTCTAACATCGACACATGACAATTCCCAATGTGGCTTGACTACTCTGATTAAAAGAAACGGATATCGAACTCATATCAGGAACAACACGTCAACCCACGTCTTCATATTACTTTTTATTCATTATCCATAAATCTTTGGTGTCACATTACTCCTGTCTACCCCATAATTGCATAATGGAATTCCCGAATCAGAAATCGAACAACTAAACCTCTTATATAATAAACAGGCAAAAGAATCCATGTACTGATCATGTCAATCGATTGGAACAAAAGTTCAATCGATTGGAACAAAAGTTATGTCAATCGATTGAAATCCTATTCAATCGATTGGGATGCAACTGATGTCAATCGATTGAGATTTATGTCAATCGATTGGAACTACGTCTTCTCCAGCAGATTGTAAAAACAGCATATATAAACGTGCACTACATGCATGTAACCCATCTAAACATCATAATAGCTTATATAAACTTCATATAAAGGGACCAAATGAGTTAGAACTCACCTAGGGTGCGTTTGGGTGTGTTTAAGTTTGAAAACTTCAAACTCTCTCTCTCTTTCTCCTCTTCTCTGTCTCTGTCTTCCCTCTCTGTCTCCTCCTTTCTTCTTTCTTCTTCTTTCTGTCTTCTTTCTTCTTCTTCTCCCAGCTGCCGAAGGAGTGAGTGTGTGTGAGGGTGTGTATATATGTATAGATATAGATATATGTATGTATAACTCAAGAGGTATGTATATTTCTCTCCCAAGGTCTGAAAAACAGCCCCAAGGCCACTAAATGAAACATATATATAGACATAAGGGAGTGCCACGCGTTTAAAGCTGAAGGAAAGAAGAAAACATTTCTCAGCTTATGTCAATCGATTGAGACACCAGTCAATCGATTGGCAACAGATATTTGTAGTCAATCGATTGGAAACAATGTCAATCGATTGAGATGAATAGCAATCGATTGGAAAGTTTGACACGTCATCACTTTTAGTCGGTTGAATGAAAATCGATTGGGATAACTTATCAATCGATTGGTATCAGAAAAGTGTCAATCGATTGGGAATATGTCAATCGATTGGTATCAAAATTCACCAAAAGGAAGAGAAAGTTTATACGAATATAGAAATGAAATACCGGGTCTTATTAAAATACCAAAATACAGGGTATTACACTACTTGAAAATATTTTTTCAATATTGCAGATTCAATCGCTTAAAATTTTTAGTAATAAAATTCAGCACTTAAATTTCAGTACTATATTTTTAATTTTATCAAACGCACCCTTAGTTCAAATTGATAACACATCGCCTGTGGTGAAGAAGGGGAAACGGCTGACATAAAGCCGTTAGATGAGCAAACGGCTGACAGACAAATAAATGAGAAAACGGTGGATGCTCTAAGGGCAAGGCTAGACTAGTAGTCCACTTCAATTGAATAGTTTGCCATGAGGGTATGTTCGATATTGTGGGGTTAATGGTCTATTTTAACCGAACAGTTTTCACTAATTTTTAGTTTTATCTCGAGAGTGTGATAGTCCATAATCCTATTCCTGAGACAAATGTAATCCTCCATACTTGTTTCATGAGCAGGATTATGTTTTTTTGTTTTTTTTTTTTTTTTGGGTTGGGGGGGGGGGGGGGGGGTGGGAGGGGAGGCGAAGATAAATCCCTCCACCTATCTTCCACGTCTTGAATTTTATCATCATTTTTCTAAAGGAGTTACGGACACCTTTTATTAGAGTAGGACAGAGGGACACCCCTGAGTACATGCATCAATCCCATAACACATGCACCAGGTAAATCAGGGAAAGCAAGTGAGTGGTAGAATTCAAATTCACACCAAGCTCTGGATATGCTTTATCCAACCACTTGAGATTTGTCCTTCCAACTCCCTTACTCAACCTTGGGGGTTTCGAACCCCCGACCTTCCTTAGGGAGGCCATGAGCTTTGGCCAACTCATATAGTTAAAGGGAATTGTTATTTCCACTCCAAAAGTGAACTAATGCACTCCATGATACTACTAACACACCATGTAGTACCATGCAATCAATGCATTCTATGGAGTGCATTAATTTATCCATGGAGTACGAATAACAATTTCCATAGTTAAAATAGATCATTAATTCTGTAGCTATAACATATCTAAACAATGTACTATTTTAAGGGAATTGTTATTCGCACTTCATGAATAAGGGTGTAAAAAAAGCCCGGCCCGACGAGCAGCCATAAGTCCAGCCTGAAGAAAAAAAAATAGGCCTTAAACTCGGCCCAAGCTCGAGGTAAGGCAAGCCAAACCCTAGGCCCTAGCATCCTGAGTAGGGCATGTGCGTAAATCTTTAACCCCAAGCCAAGCCGGAGGCCCGACTCGACCAAACCCCGGCCTGAGGCCCGCATAAAAGCCCGACTAGAAGCTTCCCAACAATAATAATATGGGTTAATTACACAAACCTCCCTTGAGGTTTGGTGAAATTACACAGACCTCCCCTATATATTGCAAAATTACATAGACCTCCCCCTCTAGCATGAATTTACTATTTTTACCCTTATTTTGTTTACCACTTTCTAAATTACACACACCTCTCTCTCTCCCTCTCTCTCTCTCTTTGTGAAATGCTCGATCGCTCGAAAGAGCTTCGATCGATTGAAAGTGAAATTTCAAGTTTGGCCAAAGGAAATATATAGAATCTCTTTGTATAAATAATTATTGAAAATACAAGGTATTACAGAAAATGATTAAAATAAAGGACGAAAGAGTGTATTTAGAAAAAGTATGGGTGTATTTAGCCTCACCCTATATTTTTTGATCATAAGTTTTTAGACATTAGATTAGGTGCCAGTCGCTGTCGTTGTCAGCATCACAAGAGCATCATTTCCTTTGTTTTTACGATCTACTTGAAAGAGTAATGCTTGGCACTGTAGACACCCCATTTTGTCGGCTATCATATTTAGGAGACCCATAGCTTGGTGGTTCACAATGATCGTAAAAGACTCAAAAGGACTCCTGGAAGTCAGCTCTATCTCTCAGAATGCTCAGATTGACCAAAATGCCCCTGTAAGCCCGAAGACTCCCAGATTTGGTCCCGAAGTTCTGAAAACATGCTATATCGTAAGAAAAATGATAAAATGAGTTTTTAAGTAAAACTGGATGAAATCGTCAGCTCCCAGAGACCCCCGGAAGTCCCGGAAGTTCCCCGAAAGTCCCCGTTGACCGGTTTGACCAAGGTTTGACCAGGTTTGACCAAGTTTGACCAAAATCTTCCGAATTCACCGGAATCATTAAAAAAGTATTAAAATGAGTTTTAAAAGAGAATCGAGCGAAAACGTCGGCTCCTGGGAGCTCCCGGAGGTTCCCAGAACTTCCCGGGAATCCCAGGTTTGACCAGTTTGACCAAGATTTGACTTTGGAATCGGGGCACCGAAACAATTTTCAAATATTTTTCATGGATACTAGAGGTCAATAGCTTTCCAACGGTATATCGCACATAATTCCTGGATTTAAAACGAATTTATTTGGAATTTTCGAAGGCGAAAAAGGCGATCAAATCAGCATTTATCGCGAATACCGCAAAACTTTTGAAAGTGACCTATCCCCGAGCTATTTTTTATGTAAAGTAGACTCCATTACCTTTCCAACGGTATATCATAACCTCAATTTGGAGTTCGTATGCATTTTCTGTGAATTTCGGACGAAATAGGGCCTTTTCGCGAATACTGGAACCTCTGGGGCCTAAACGTAATTTTCTGGGCTTCAGAGGAGCACTGCCGCCGCGGCACTCAATCCTCGCAGAGTCCATTTTTGTAATTTTTTTGGGGGTCCAATTTGATTAATTGAAAGCCAAAACGACATAGTTTTATGTTCACAGTTGTTTGGGACCAATGGGAGTACTTCTAAAACCCCAAAACCACCCCAAATTGGCCTATTTAAACCCTCCATTGCTCTTCATTTTGGGGGGGCCAAGTGCAAAGCTTGAAAAGTTGTAGAGAAGAAGAGAGATAGAGATAGGTTTAGAAGAGAGAAAGGGAGCTTCTCCCATTGATTTTCCATAAGAAAGTGAGTTTTATTCTTGTTTTCTTCCATCATCCTTCTATATACTTCACATTCAAAGTCCACTCCAACCCTCACTCTTGAGCATTCATGAGATAGGAAGCTACTTCCATGTCCAAATGTCAAAATCTATGAGTGAAACACCAAGCTACAAGTCCAAAATCACATTGATTATCATCTATTGATTGCTATTTACTTGCTTTGATTATATATATGTTCATCTCTCCTTATCTCATTTCTTTTTCTTTTCTTTATTTACTTACTAGTTCATCATCATCTAAGTGATGACATGAAGTTTGGGGTGAGTGAATCCTTATGAATAGTAGCTCTTGACCTCAAAAACATGTTTGATAGATGATGATCATAACCTCAATACTTCCAAGGTATTCTTGAAATGTATTGAAGTTATGTTCAAAAAAATAAAAATAAATCTCTCCAACAATCTTGGAGGTTCTTGATGATGAGTTTGATGTTGGCATTTCAAGTGGCTATAATCCTTATTGAGTATTAAAAATATGTTTTCAAAACATCTATTTCAAAACCCCTCTTAATCCCTCTCATTTTGATTTCAAGAAACAAAACTTGGTTTTCTCCAAAATCTTCAAAACAAAGAGTCAAAACAGTGAGTGAGTTGAGCTCAAAGATTTCTCTAGAACTCAATACTCAACATATGGATGCAAGGCCACTTGGAAAGTCTTCCTAACTCATTGGAGAACACCCATGATTTTTGGTTTGACTTGGAAGTACTTGGAAATGGTCCATTTGGATCCCAATATTCCTTCCAAATATTCTGATTTTACTGTCACAGCAGCTAGGTCCACTTCCAACCTCTTTTACAGAAAACTTTTCCAAATGGGGTGGTCCTAACTTATTTTTACCTTAAAATTAAATGTCTTAGGGAACTTTCTGTATAAAATAGGCCCTTAGATCATTCTTTTTAATTTTCTAAGATTTTATAACATTTCAGTCGACAGTACGGACTCTGTTTCTGAGTGACCTGTGTTGTTTATATGATTTCTCTCAATCTGTGATAGCTATTCAAGATTGGCCTTTTGGGTTGTTTTCTAGACACAATAAGGAATATCTCCATAAAAAATCATGCATTGAAAACATTCCTAACCCCTCTTTTCAAATTCCAAAAGATCATGCTACTGTTCTGTCCACTATTCACAGCAAGTACATTTCAACTTTCATTCTTTGATTTGATGCTCATATGCATTCCAAATTAGTTCATATCTTAGGAAGTAGTTCATACTACATTTGTACACATCCCATGTTAATTTCATTCATTCATTCATACACATTTTAGACTTCTAAGTCATTCTAGAAATCCATGTACACAAAACACACTACAACCTTTGCACATTTTAGATACATACATTGCATTCATGCAAGATTTGGGGTTTTTGTAACTCTTAATCCAATGAGATTATAAGGAATGAACTTGATCACATATTCATGCCTCACCTTTGATCTAATCATCCTTTCTCATCCGTCCCGGGGATTGAGGGATCTTCTTTTCTCAAAGATTAACATGCATCATACTAGCTTGCTAAGCATATTTTGATTTTCTTTGTTTGTTTCAAGAACAATTCATGTCCCCTTTAGATTAAGGAAACTTAATTACTCGATATGTGATTAGACGATTTTTCCTAGGTTTATTTGTGTGATCTTTCACTTTACATTGCATGATATTTGATTTAGATCTTATGAATGATATTTTATCTTTAGATCTTCCATTTTTAAGTTTCTTATGCAATGTAACATACTACCATAGTATTAATTGTCGAACCATACATAGTATAAGATGATTATTTGGATGCTAAGTGAGGCCCGTCGAAAGACGGGGCGAGTAGAGGGTGTTTTAGTCGCGACAAAGGCTCCTTCCTCTCTCGTACCAAAACCCCGAACCAAGTTCTTTGGTTATGAAGGGCCGGTGCCCTTTATCCATTTGGGTGAGTCAAATTTGGGTTTCTTGGTTCCCTAAAGACCAAGTGGCGACTCTGTATCTGTTTTCAACAGACCTTTTCCTTTCCTTTTTCAAAATAATCTCAAACAAGAGAAGTGGTCCGATTCCGCGTGTCCACAATCTGGCGACTCCACTGGGGATTTTTATTTTTAAAAAATAATAATAATACAGAGGTTTGACTCATAAGAAGCATCCTTAAAATCATCTTTTTACTGTGTTCGGTTCACCGCATTGCACTCTTGCATTTTCCCCCTCCGACTGTGTCTGAAACGCGGCGCTGACATTGTTCAGGTCTTGCTGTGCCAGGGCACAAGTCACCGTTGATACTGTACCTTCCAAGGTATATCAAAAAGAGTAAACACTTCCGTACTGTCTCCCTGACGGTATATTGGAACTCTCGTCAACGGACCCTCTTTGACTAAACCCAGCCTTTGCATATAGATTCCTGTAGAACCTTTCATAGGACTGTTCATTTATCTTTTCAGATAGGACAATGTGATATAACTACTGTATGCCCTGACGGGATTACTTGAGCGGTGTAGACGCTTATGTGGCATAGAACAGAACCTCTTTCTTATGATTCCCAAGGCAATCACTCACATGTGATTACATTGAGTTGACCTGCCTAGGCACCATGATAAGGATGTCTGCTCCATGCTCACAAAGATATACACCGCAAGCCTTGTTTGTCGGTCCTAAGACATAGGAGTATGAAAACCTGCTAGACAGTATGATCACTATCACCACATATTAACCAGTTTCTCCCTGAAACTCTGTCCAGATATCCCAGATATAACCTATTTCTCCCAGAAACTTTATCCAGATATCCCAAATATAACCATATTAACCAGCTTTTTTCAGTAGCCCTGTCTGAATCTCCCAGATTTCCCATATACACCTGTTTTCCCCCAGAAACTCTGTCCAGATGTCCCAGATATACCATGTTTCTCCCAGAAACTCTGTCCAGATATCTTAGATATAACCTATTTCTCCCACAAACTCTGTCCCGATATCCCAGATATAACCGCATTAACCAGTTTCCCCCAGAAACTCTATCCAAACCAACCAGAAATGCCCAGATATATCAGTTTCTCCTTGAAACTCTGTCCAAACCAACCAGAAATGACCAGTCTATCTTAGAAGCCTTCATAAAACCCTGGAAACCCCTGTTATCCCTTGGTGATCATACTAGAAGGTAAAGTTGGCACACTCTATATGGTTAGGACCTTATTTGTTTAACTGCTATCTGTTAGAAATAGGAGCATCATATAGATTAGGGCCTACATCCGCATGCTTGCCTCATTTGCATGCACCATTCCTATCGATCTGCACGCACTGTTTCAGTCAGGCTGTACACGAGTCAGTCCACGTCTGTTAACATCACTATAGTTGTCATCTCAATCATCACTGTTACAAGTCTAACACAGTCTTTTCACACCTATATGTCAGTACAAGTTTTGAGCACCCAGGATCTGGATTTGTGAGTCAAAGGATTAGGGAGTCACCTTGTCAGAATCACTCAGCCGAAAGTCAGCTTTATGGATCCAGAAGGTTTGGAAGCAAGAATGACAGAAATGATCAACCAACAGTCTGACCGGTTGGCCCAAGTTTTATCCTTCATGGAGGAATTGAAGCAGCAGCGGCCGCAGCCTCCACCTGGGTTTGAACCACCCCTATATGAGAACGGCGGAGAAGAAGTATGGTTTCAAGGGGTCCCGCCGCCTGCATATGAGAAAAAGCTCCAAGAGAAAATGGATAAGGTCGACAAGCTCGAGAACATACTAAGGAAGAGTAAGGTGGTCGACGATTACATGTTAGATCTGGAAGGATTGTTCGAGCCTAACAAGGTAAAGCTACCCGAGAACTTCAAGATGCCTGAAATCGACCGTTTTGACGGAACTGGGAATCCAAAGAGCCATGTAAAGTTCTGCGTGAGTGTTTTCCAATCATTGGGCTGCAGCCATGAGCACATCGCAATGTTGTTCCCTCAAACCCTCGCCAAGGTTGCTCTATCCTGGTTTCTGACCTTGGAGGTTTCTAAGACGCGGACTTGGGAAGATATAGTCCAGGTCTTCATTGATCATTACTCCTACAACCAAGAGCTTGATGTCACCATCCGGGATCTGGAGACTACCCGGCAGAACTTCAATGAGTCCTTCGCTGCATTCTTGAGCAGATGGAGGAACAAAGTGGCCCAAATGACCCACCGACCAGTCGAAAAGGAACAAGTCCGGATGTTGATCAAGAATCTACAGCCGCTGTACCATGAGAAACTATTCTACCAGTCCATCTCAACATTTGAAGAACTGTTTGAGATTGGGACTAGAATTGAGGATGCAATCAGGGAAGGGAAAATCAAGAATGAAGAATCACAAAGCCAGTCCAAGAGGCCCGACTACTCCCGAAACTCTTCGGATGTCAATGCCCTTAGTAACCAACCCATGGCCTATTCTCCCCAATCATACCAGCTCAAAAACCAAACCAGCTCGCCTAGCCGCCCTTACCAAAATAGGGTACCCCGTGAATTTTCCAAGCTAGATGTCTCACCCTCCGTAGCCTTAGGCCGCCTGCTAAGAAAGGGACACCTCCAACTCCTTCAGCCTCGTGCCGATCCCCCACCACCTAACTGTGACCTGTCCAAACGATGTGCCTACCACCAAGGCCCATACCATGACACCAACCGCTGCATACGTCTCCGCCATGATATCCAAGACCTTATTGACCGAAGAGTCATTGAGCCACCACCCATTCAACCCCATGTCACCTAAGCCCCTGGCCGGCCCTTTCAAATGATCTCCTTCGCTAAGGATTGTTGAAGCTCCGCAGTGAGTTGATAGTGTTTGGAACTTCTGCTAAAATAATAATAATAATAAATGGGTCGCAAAGACACTCCATTTGAGACCAGATCGAGTCAAGTTGAGTCTGTTCTATGTTCCGAGTCCATTTCAATTCTAGTCTTGTGATCAAGTCTGTCTTTCATCGAGTTGTTAATAAGTCTGTAAACCTTCTCTATTGATGGAATGAAATCTCATTTTGCTTAATCTGATGTGCCTAGTCATAAATGCATGAATCACTAAACTGAAGTGTCACTTTTCAAATTACCATGGATATTACTCTGCAAATAATTTTTCTACAACAAAACAAAAAAGAATCCTGAAAGGTTAAAGTCAATTTCACGCTGACACTGATGAAGAGCTGAGAATTGAATAGTCTTACTTTAAGAATTAAAGATGCTCTTGCCTCAATCTTGAAAAGACATACTTGAAACTGACTTGGGGCTTGCCCAACACCCTTTTCCCACCATTTCGAAGCCTTAAGCCCAATCCAATTGGGAGCCACGCAATCTGTCCAATTGAAAGCAATGCAAACTTAGCCCTTGATGGTAGCCAAACATTTCAGTGAGTTTCATCTCCACTTTAAAAAAAAGGAAAGAAAAAGAAAAGAAAAGAAAAGAAAAAGCTCGCTAGGTTGAAAACCCGAAAGGGCACCTAGGCAAAAGTTAGAGCTGAAAAAGGTGTTGATTTCCAAAATCTGACCCTAGCCAGTCAAAATGTTGGAGAAAATTTTGATGAAACAAATGAGAGAATCATACGCTTCAAGATACATCTTAAGAATGTGCCAAGATCACATTTCAAAAGGCAAGGAATGACCACAAGTAAATTCCGAGAACTGACATGCACATTCTGGAATTCTGAGATTGCGATTGAAAGATCTCACAAGAATCGACTACATTAAAAAGCAAAATTGACTGGCTAGGCGAAAGTGAAAAGGATCAATCCTCAAAACAAAAAGAAAAAAGAAAAAGAAAAGAAGGGGAGATTGAAACTGAATCCTTTTATTCAAAGCTACCACAAGTGGCTCAAGTTTGAACTTCTTTGACGATTGGTTTGAAAAACCCTCAACCAATTTCCTTCAAGCCTTGCCTTGAACTACGCTTGACCTGATTCCCACTCGGGGATACGTAGGCAACCACATCGGTTCGGTCGACACCATCATAATCAAACCGATTTCTTTCAAGACCTTGCCTTGAACTACGCTCGACCTGATTCCTGCTCGGGGATACGTAGGCAACCACAACGGTTCGGTCACCCCACCTACCTAAAAATCAACCCGCTTCTTTTCAACCATGGCCCGAACTACGTTGGACCTGATCCCCACTTGGGGGTACGTAGGTAGACTTTCAAAAAGAAAAGAAGGATGGCTCGCTAGGTCGAAAATCCGAAAGGATGCCTAGGCAAAAGTTAGAGCTAAATCTAAGGTGAGCAATAACAAAAGAGAGAAAAGAGCTCGCTAGGTTACCTCACTGGTGCCTAGGTAAAAATTTATGAGCATTTGAGAGATTAAAGTCACGGTCCATGCCTCAAACCAGAAAATCACCTTCCATACTAGGGGCAAACTTCGGCTGCCCGCCTCGTTTGCCTGACTTTTACTATCTACCCTTCACACAAGGGGCAAACTTCGGTCACCTACCTCGTTTGCCCAAAACCTCCAATGAACCTTCCTCCAAACTAGGGGCAAACTTCGGTCATTTACCTCGTTTGCCTACCGATCCCACTTCATGCCCTTCAAACTAGGGGCAAACTTCGTTTGCCACCCAATCCCTATACACCAATGGTAAGCCTTCAAGTCACAAACATTGTCTTGAACAGATGGAAATGGAGCATCTTTTATTCTATAAGCTAAGGCACTAATTCAAAGCACATCTTGGGAGAAGCAAAGAAATTGATTAGATCAGTAGGGAAGAATTTTCAAAAAACCAGATTTATTAGCAAAGTGCTGACATATCAAGATGAGGAGTGAACATAAAAGATGAGCGGTACATCATTCATGGTAAAGGCACTTTGGATCGTGGCAATTTGAGAATTTCATGTCCAAGTCAATCCTTCTTTATTTGAGTCAGTAGTAATCTGATCACAAGTGTGTCAAAGACCAAGGTTTCATACAAACTAACCCAACTTTCCTTGTCGTTCCTGTTAAGTCCATTTGTCCTGATGGTCTCAAATGTGTGGGTTAAAGGTGATTCCCAATTATAAAAAAAAAACTTTGGATATAAGCAGAAGTGCCAAACATTATTACTACACCAGTCAAGGTCGCAACATGAGAATGTACCAGGTACGAGCGGCATAAACTCGTAAGTGGTTGCAAACTACAAACCGACAGTTGTTTCTCAAGGCGGCCGATAGGAGGAAATATCACCAACATCGAGAAACTATTAAGGTGTGTCGATGAGACGTGTTGTTGAGGTGTTTTAGGGCCCAAAGTCTAGATGTGTTGATGAGGAGTGTTGATAAGATGTGTTTTAGTGCCCAAAGTCTAGATGTGTTGATGAGGAGTGTTGATAAGATGTGTTTTAGTGCCCAAAGTCCAAGTATGTTGTTGAGGAAGAGCATCAGATGTGTCGAGGAACATCAGAAGAGAGTATTGTTGAAAAGAACATCGGATGTGTTGAGGAACATCAGATTTGTTGAGAAGCGTCATTGAAGAGTTGAGGAATATCGGATGAGTTGAGGAACATCAGATTTGTTGAGAAGCGTCGTTGAAGAGTTGAGGAATATCGGATGAGTTGAGGAACATCAGATTTGTTGAGAAGCGTCGTTGAAGAGTTAAGGAATATCGGATGAGTTAAGGAACATCAGATTTGTTGAGAAGCGCCGTTGAAGAGATGAGGAATATCGGATGGGTTGAGAAACATCAGATTTGTTGAGAAGCGTCGTTGAAGAGTTGAGGAATTATCGGATGGGTTGAGGAACATCAGATTTGTTGAGAAGCATCATGGAAAAATCGAGAAGCATCGTTAAGATTTGAAGAACACCGTTGACAATCAAGAAGCCTTGAGAAAGCACCGTCAAAGATTCGAGGAACAACGTAAGCGCCATTGAGAATTGAGGATTGAGAAGCACCGTTGAGACTTTAGGAGTCACCGAGTCCATAGTGTCACGACTAAGAGGAGCACGAGTCAAGAATCACTTTACCCAACATGACACATAGCCCATCGGTTGCGGCACACACAAATCACAAAGCCCACTGGAGTGGCAAACACACCATAAGCATTCTTTTGAGCACCACAGTATCACTTTGAGCACCACGCTCTTCCTTGAGTAAGACCTCCAGGTCGAGCTCCCTCACAAGTCTATTAGTCATAGTGAAGCATAGATCACCAAGCCCACTGAGAGTGGCAAATACACTGAACACATGTACTAGGACCACAAGCGTTTTAGAACACAATACAGGCACGACACAAGTCCACTCGGAGTGGTACACCCCACAGCACCAATTCATGCTAGGATCAGAACACTAGACATGATAGGACTTAGGACAAAATTCATATCACATCCATGCATAGCATATCACTCTTATAGCATAGCATCCGCCTGATTGTTGTGTATGTGCATGTGTGATTTATTCCTTTGTGCCCTGAATTACGTCCTGGTCTGATTCCCCTTAGGATACGTAGGCAGCTCACGCAGAGCACGACCAACACTAGCCTCAGCATCATTGCATCTTTTGCAACGCTTTTTTATCCTAAATCTATAGCCTCCAAAAGACCTGTCTCTTCAAAACTTTGGCACTCGCTTGCGACATGCGTTGCCTCGCAAGTTCCTGCCAAAGAGGGGCAAACTGTAGACACCCCATTTTGTCGGCTATCATATTTAGGAGACCCATAGCTTGGTGGTTCACAATGATCGTAAAAGACTCAAAAGGACTCCTGGAAGTCAGCTCTATCTCTCAGAATGCTCAGATTGACCAAAATGCCCCTGAAAGCCCGAAGACTCCCAGATTTGGTCCCGAAGTTCTGAAAACATGCTATATCGTAAGAAAAATGATAAAATGAGTTTTTAAGTAAAACTGGATGAAATCGTCAGCTCCCAGAGACCCCCGGAAGTCCCGGAAGTTCCCCGAAAGTCCTCGTTGACCGATTTGACCAAGGTTTGACCAGGTTTGACCAGAGTTTGACCAAGTTTGACCAAGTTTGACCAAAATCTTCCGAATTCACCGGAATCATTAGAAAAGTATTAAAATGAGTTTTAAAAGAGAATCGAGCGAAAACGTCGGCTCCTGGGAGCTCCCTGAGGTTCCCAGAACTTCCCGGGAATCCCAGGTTTGACCAGTTTGACCAAGATTTGACTTTGGAATCGGGGCACCGAAACAATTTTCAAATATTTTTCATGGATACTAGAGGTCAATAGCTTTCCAACGGTATATCGCACATAATTCCTGGATTTAAAACGAATTTATTTGGAATTTCCGAAGGCGAAAAAGGCGATCAAATCAGCATTTATCGCGAATACCGCAAAACTTTTGAAAGTGACCTATCCCCGAGCTATTTTTTATGTAAAGTAGACTCCATTACCTTTCCAACGGTATATCACAACCTCAATTTGGAGTTCGTATGCATTTTCTGTGAATTTCGGACGAAATAGGGCCTTTTCGCGAATACCGGAACCTCTGGGGCCTAAACGTAATTTTCTGGGCTTCAGAGGAGCACTGCCGCCGCGGCACTGGCCCAGTGCCGCCGCGGCACTCAATCCTCGCAGAGTCCATTTTTGTAATTTTTTTGGGGGTCCAATTTGATTAATTGAAAGCCAAAACGACATAGTTTTATGTTCACAGTTGTTTGGGACCAATGGGAGTACTTCTAAAACCCCAAAACCACCCCAAATTGGCCTATTTAAACCCTCCATTACTCTTCATTTTGGGGGGGCCAAGTGCAAAGCTTGAAAAGTTGTAGAGAAGAAGAGAGATAGAGATAGGTTTAGAAGAGAGAAAGGGAGCTTCTCCCATTGATTTTCCATAAGAAAGTGAGTTTTATTCTTGTTTTCTTCCATCATCCTTCTATATACTTCACATTCAAAGTCCACTCCAACCCTCATTCTTGAGCATTCATGAGATAGGAAGCTACTTCCATGTCCAAATGTCAAAATCTATGAGTGAAACACCAAGCTACAAGTCCAAAATCACATTGATTATCATCTATTGATTGCTATTTACTTGCTTTGATTATATATATGTTCATCTCTCCTTATCTCATTTCTTTTTCTTTTCTTTATTTACTTACTAGTTCATCATCATCTAAGTGATGACATGAAGTTTGGGGTGAGTGAATCCTTATGGATAGTAGCTCTTGACCTCAAAAACATGTTTGATAGATGATGATCATAACCTCAATACTTCCAAGGTATTCTTGAAATGTATTGAAGTTATGTTCAAAAAAATAAAAATAAATCTCTCCAACAATCTTGGAGGTTCTTGATGATGAGTTTGATGTTGGCATTTCAAGTGGCTATAATCCTTATTGAGTATTAAAAATATGTTTTCAAAACATCTATTTCAAAACCCCTCTTAATCCCTCTCATTTTGATTTCAAGAAACAAAACTTGGTTTTCTCCAAAATCTTCAAAACAATGAGTCAAAACAGTGAGTGAGTTGAGCTCAAAGATTTCTCTAGAACTCAATACTCAACATATGGATGCAAGGCCACTTGAAAAGTCTTCCTAACTCATTGGAGAACACCCATGATTTTTGGTTTGACTTGGAAGTACTTGGAAATGGTCCATTTGGATCCCAATATTCCTTCCAAATATTCTGATTTTGCTGTCACAGCAGCTAGGTCCACTTCCAACCTCTTTTACAGAAAACCTTTCCAAATGGGGTGGTCCTAACTTATTTTTACCTTAAAATTAAATGTCTTAGGGAACTTTCTGTATAAAATAGGCCCTTAGATCATTCTTTTTAATTTTCTAAGATTTTATAACATTTCAGTCGACAGTACGGACTCTGTTTCTGAGTGACCTGTGTTGTTTATATGATTTCTCTCAATCTGTGATAGATATTCAAGATTGGCCTTTTGGGTTGTTTTCTAGACACAATAAGGAACATCTCCATAAAAAATCATGCATTGAAAACATTCCTAACCCCTCTTTTCAAATTCCAAAAGATCATGCTACTGTTCTGTCCACTATTCACAGCAAGTACATTTCAACTTTCATTCTTTGATTTGATGCTCATATGCATTCCAAATTAGTTCATATCTTAGGAAGTAGTTCATACTACATTTGTACACATCCCATGTTAATTTCATTCATTCATTCATACACATTTTAGACTTCTAAGTCATTCTAGAAATCCATGTACACAAAACACACTACAACCTTTGCACATTTTAGATACATACATTGCATTCATGCAAGATTTGGGGTTTTTGTAACTCTTAATCCAAGGAGATTATAAGGAATGAACTTGATCACATATTCATGCCTCCCCTTTGATCTAATCATCCTTTCTCATCCGTCCCGGGGATTGAGGGATCTTCTTTTCTCAAAGATTAACATGCATCATACTAGCTTGCTAAGCATATTTTGATTTTCTTTGTTTGTTTCAAAAACAATTCATGTCCCCTTTAGATTAAGGAAACTTAATTACTCGATATGTGATTAGACGATTTTTCCTAGGTTTATTTGTGTGATCTTTCACTTTACATTGCATGATATTTGATTTAGATCTTATGAATGATATTTTATCTTTAGATCTTCCATTTTTAAGTTTCTTATGCAATGTAACATACTACCATAGTATTAATTGTCGAACCATACATAGTATAAGATGATTATTTGGATGCTAAGTGAGGCCCATCGAAAGACGGGGCGAGTAGAGGGTGTTTTAGTCGCGACAAAGGCTCCTTCCTCTCTCGTACCAAAACCCCGAACCAAGTTCTTTGGTTATGAAGGGCCGGTGCCCTTTATCCATTTGGGTGAGTCAAATTTGGGTTTCTTGGTTCCCTAAAGACCAAGTGGCGACTCTGTATCTGTTTTCAACAGACCTTTTCCTTTCCTTTTTCAAAATAATCTCAAACAAGAGAAGTGGTCCGATTCCGTTTAGGTCCAAAACTAAGATTTATAAAAGTTTTCAACTAAGTTCCGTTTAGGTCCAAAACTAATCTCTGTGGCATCTCTGTACCACCTACCTTTTTATGCAGTGAAACACTCACATTCTCACCACAGTTTTCAAAATGATCTAAAACAATATCAAGATTACCAGAAATTATACAAAATAGGTATAATCACTATTCATCAAAATACCAGATATAACTCACATAACATTTAAATCACATAAATGTCATTTAACCATGCCAATGTAACGTGACCCTCTGATTATCGTGTCCTCAATTGACACCTCACCGTTGACCCACGTCAACTCATCTCAAATGTTAATAAACATTAATAATTTCACATGCTACCCAGTGTCATATTAAAAGCATGTAAATTCTAGAATGGGTGTGACAATAGTAACCTTCGATGGAACATTTTAACATGATTAACATACAACCAAAATCTATCACATATTAAATACAAAGTATCACGTAAATTAAAACTCAATCCAAACAACTTCGAACCCATTCCATGAACAAATATGTAATAAAATTAATTAAAAAAAAAAGATAAGATATCAAACATACATATAGTTGGACTAGTAAGAAGGGAAAAAAATCATAAAAAATTGTCACACCAGAGAGGGCGGAGGAGGACTACTTCCCAACTACGTATATCCAAGGCTACACTGTTCATGGAACCCTCAGAGATCCCTGTATGTAACTTTTCCACACACTCTCTTTCTCTCTCTCTCTCTCTCTCTCTCTCTCTCACACACACACACACACACACATATTTCCTTTGCTTACTTCAATTGATTAATTTAGTGTTAATACGATCTGTTCAACTGAAGTTCACCAAATTACTGCTAATTTGTGCCTTCATTACTTTCTCAATTAAGATGTCTCTTGTCTGCTATTTCTTTCCAATTCTGGGGTTTGTGCTCATATTTGTGTCCTATTTTTTACTTACTTTTCATTAATTTCTAATTTCTTTTTTGGCTAGTCAATTATCCTAGTTTTTTGACATCTTCTTTTACTTTTCTTTATCTGGGTTCCTAATTCCTATCATTAAATAAGAAGCTCCTGTAAATGAATCTGAGTATTGCTGCTTCTTCCGTTGCTAAGACTGCCTTTGGTATGGAAGTTATATATATATATATATATATATTTTATTATATTTTTATCGCAGCGCGTGTACCATCTATATGACTATAGAAAGTCAAAGGCAGGGGTACCATTGGAGTGTGTTTTTACAATCATTCATATTAAATACCTTGAAACCAACAAACTTTTCTACCCAAAACACAAAAATTAGTATCCAAAACTGTCATTGCAAAATTCAAACTCATAAACTGTCTCACCACTCCACTCCTTCCTAAACCACTTGAGAACCGTCAAAACCTCTCCTTGCCCACATCTCAAAGCATAATGTTTTTTCCTTCGTCAGGGGGTACAAACAGGTAAGCACATATTCATTACTTTTCTATGCATATCTGCGTATGGCTATGTCTAATTTTTTACTTCCCTTGCGTATTTGTTCCTATGTGATTCTTGGGTTGTCTGAATTTTTGGTTCTCAATTCTATGACTTTGGATTGAATCTTCATTTTTGTTTCTCTGTTTTGATGTAGAATTGATGAAGGAAAGTTTTTCTGTGCTACTTGATATGTTAAGCTGAGGGAAGGATATGTTTAGTTCTCTCACAAAACCTAACCCACTCCCATCTCCCTAAAAACTGAATCTGAGATAAATTGGTGGGTAAGTCCCCAAAAGTTGCACACAAAAAAAAAAAAAGAGTTGTAGCAAATAACCACTATGGGAGGAGGAGGTCCAAACTGGCTGTTGAATCAAATCACAGATCTTAGAGACAAAAGTGAGAAACTGAGAAACCCAAAATCGGAAGAGGGAGATAAAAACAGAGTATACCAACAGAATTGTGAGATGAGAGAAAGAACAAGGGTAGAGAGAGAAGTGCACTCGGGTATGTAAATCGAGACCCTTTCCTGGTGGAGAGAGTAAGAAACATGACACTACTTGGGCAAGTTTGGAGAGTATGAAGAGGTAAACTTTCATATATTTTTATGTTCGCTAATCACAATTCATTCTGTGAGTTTGTAGAGATAGATAGATAGTCAATTTAAAGTGGTTTTCTTAAGGGTATGTGGAGGATAAATTAAAAGGAGGAAAATGGTCAGGTTTTTGATTTGCTATATTATTAATAACACATTATTATTATTATTATTATTATTATTATTATGCATTTTTATTTTTCGTCTAACTATCAAAACGTTATTATTATTTTTTTCCAGTAAGTTTAGGAATACATAACGAATATAATGAGTTGCACACGCAACGTGTGTGGCTCAAGCACTAGTTTCTTATGTACTTTCGATGTAGAGAGAAAAAAAGATGAAAGAAGAGTAGAGATGAAGATTAAAACATGATATAGTGAGAGTTATTTGATATAGAGGTTAAGGAGTATGGAGTTCCATCAACCCCCAACCTATGTCCCTATATGCGAGACGCCATCTCCAACTTAAAACCAGAAGCAAGAAAGACTTACTTCTTTGAAAAAGCAAAAATAGTATTAGAATGCATCTTCTAAATAAGTTGAGAATGAAGATGACAATGTCTTTATAATTGGTTAGAATGGATTATGCAAATATCATTCCGAACGGACCGTAACATATTTTTGCCATATGCTTTACTTCTCCTGTTATGTTTCAATCTTGTGAGACCTCTAGGATGACTGTCTGTTTTGATACATCTTCCTGCAACTATATATGCAGTACATTTAGTAGTAGTATTAGAATACATTCTTTAGCATTTCTGTTAGTTTGAAACCTAATTTTGTTTTTGCCACACATGTCGTTTGACTTTACCATCCTCTGTGGGTGTGAATAGGATACAAGGGTTGGGGTTGGGGTTAGATCACACTCACACTACAAATGATCACACCCTACATTCTAAGAGCATCACCAATTAGGTCCTAAAGACGTTGCTATTACCAAATTATAGCATCCCATCTTTGGCACATGAGATAGCATTGCCAAATTATAGCACTACCTTCGGCACCCCATTTAGAGCATCTCCAATGCAAAATGACATTTTCTCCATGCCAAACCTATGTTTTGGCATTGCTATAGTCATCTAAATCTGGATATTTCCTTTGAATCTGTTTCACAAATTGATTAATTCCAGATTACCGCGACATCCCGTGTAGATATATATAGATATATATATGTATGTATATATACTTCGTATTATGAAAATCTTGTCTTCTTAGATCGGAATCTCTAACTTATTTTACAATTTGAAAAATTGGTTCTAAGTTGCAGGATAAATTGTTTTGGAGAACTGCATTATGTACAATCTAATGCCTATATTGATTCATAAAAGTAATTGTTACAAACTGGTACTAGTCACGTTCATGTTTTGACTTGTCACTTCATTTCGTATATATAATGTATATGCACAGTTGACCAATGCACATTTTATCTAGTTGTTGATTAGTGAAACTTGTAATCAAAACTACTTTTTCACATTAGTGACAGATAAACTCTGGTGTATCAAGAATTAATGGTTTGGAAATATTTCAAAACAGTGTCATTTATGGTTACATTTTACAACTTGGTTATGTATGTTTTGATTATTAAAACAATAAGGGTTTGATTAAATAATTACATAATAGTCAACTCTTTGGTGCATATTTCTAAATAGGTGCAAGTCTAACAAACACAGTTTTCAAATGGTGTGAACTTGGAAGCAACCTACTATCGAGAACAGACTGCTATTGGCTTCTTCTATCAGTGTGTGTGTGTTGTAAAAGACAAGCACACTTTTCAACATAAGGAAGATATTGTTTATCTGAATAGGTGTATGTACTGATTGGCACCCTTTAAATTAAATCCAAATGGTAGTATAGGCATCTCTTGGGCTAGACACCCATTTATTTAAGTTGAAATGGTGCTTTGGGCACCAATTTATTTATATTCACATGGAGCTTTTGGTACCCCTTGGCTAAAATCGTAAAAGTGCCGAGTAGCCACCTTTTCATTTTTTAAAAATAACAAAAAAAAATTAAATTGACGTGTTTCTATGGACGATGGCAATACATTGGACATGGTTATTGCTATTGAATACCAAAATTGTTTTGGTATAAGATACTCAATGTGTTATTGTCTTGTTTTTCTCTGATCATGGTCGCGCATGGCCTAACCTTTGGATTTGGATTGAATGTCATTGGTCTTGAAAGGTATCGATTCAATGCCATTAGTTCAAGAGTAGTTGTAGCGGTTGGTTTAATGGCCATGTATCTACTCACATTTTGAATTCAACGTAGTTAACTTGTGACTGTAGACTTTTTGAAGTTACAGATTTACTTCTACATTTTTAAAAAACTTCATTGCTTTGCTTGTGGTAAATCTGAAAAGATTTCTGACACAAAATGTGGGGGCATTGATAAGATGGTCATATTGCATAATTATTTATACTTCATTCGGTTCTGGCAAATATGAAAATTTTGTATACTTCATTTGTTTTGTTAAATTTGTTTTGCTCATAAAATAGAAATATATGGGTTAGCCTTAGGGATAACCCATGATGATTAAGTGTGGTAACTCAGGATATTAGTCAAGACGACTATTGGATTCACATTGGAACTTAAATCTAATGGTTTTAAGATTAACAAACATAAAGAGGATTAACAAGTCTGTGAATTGCCAGAAATTAAATGTGGAACAATCAAAATAGTTTATTGTTCCAAGACAAAGAGGACGTGGTGTAGGCTTGATAAACTTAGGTGTCGCTGATGGATACTAGGAATTAAAAATTACTAGGACATCTGGTGGACTTAATATATCGCATTCTCATTACATTGAGAAAGTAGATATATCGTATTTAGTTAGCAAACTGAGTGGATATACAAGCATTCCAGGTGTAGACCACTGGAAAGCGATAGTTATGGTTCTCAAATATTTGAGACACATCATGAACTATGGATTGCTTTTCACAATTTATCAGGTACAATGATTCTAACTGGACATTTGATTCAAAAGACTCAAAATCCACAAGAGGACATGTCTTTACATTTGAAGGTACAACCGTATCTTGGAAATCCTCTAAGCAGGCTTGCCTTGCTTGATCAACAATGGAATCTGATTCCTTTAGATTAAGCAAGAGGGGAAGCATAGTGTGACTTCATCGATTATTAGAGGATATTTGGATATGGCGACAACTTATGCCCGCTATATGCATACATTGTGATAGCCAATCAGCAATTGGTAGGGTATAGAGTTGTATGCCAATATATCTCGATATATTCGTCATAGACATATGCCATAATTATTTCTCAGGAAAAGTCAACAAATGTGTTGCAGATCCGCTTACCAAAAAGGTTTCATAAGAGGGCAAGTTTGCATTCATTGAGGGGAATGACAGGAATATAATTAAAGCCTAAATATGGCAACCCAACCTAGCTGATTGGAGACCCCAAAATCTATGTTCAACGAGACAACTGAATTGTGTATTACTCAGTTGTAGGCTTGTAGCAGTGAGGAGATTAATACCCCTACTGTCCTACCCATACCTATGATGAGATAGTGCTACTGCTAGCGAGAATATAAGCTATGCTTTTAATGATTCTTATACCTTAGAAATCCAAGTGGGGTAGAACATAATACTCATACTAAGAAATCACCTATATGAGTGTGAAAGGGGGCCGGTTCTATGGGAATTTTAAAGGCTGAACTCTCTAGAGCACTCATGAATACCAAGAGTTGTACAGGGCCAAAATGTACACAACTTTGAGAATCGAAAGTGTTTGGAAAGACTCTGTGTGAGTTCTATTGTCTAGGTTTACACAAAAGCCTGAACAGTACAAGACATTGCGTTGAATGGCTGGCCATTAGAATTAAGATTTATACACATCAATAATTAAGGGTTTGTCTATATACTCATCAATATATATACACATCAGCATGTGCACAGGAATATACCATGATATCGCGTTCATGTGAGTTCTTTATGTGCTGCTGACAGATTTATACATCAATATATTTTGGATAACGGATATTTCTTTTAGAGATAAAGAATAACTTTGAGTTCCTTTAGTTTTTATTCATTCACTGTTTTTGCACCTATATAATAACTTCACTTATCGAGGAAAACAATAATAGTAATTGAACTGTGCCATTGTCGTAAAAGATCTTTTGGCTCTTTGGTGTATCATTCAAGTAATTATAAAGCTTAACAAGGGTTTGCATTAAACAATGCTTACACTAAGCCTATAAAGCACGGACACAGCAAAACAATAGAACATGACACGATACGAATACACCAACCCGTCATATCATAAAAAAAATGAGGACACAACATGCGGGATTCGACATTTTATTTATTAAGTTTCTTTTACTATTCTTATGTTCTTAAAAATTGTAATACGATTCTTATTTGTTAAAAATGACATTATTTAGTTGTTAAACATGTTTTTTTTAAATATTTAAAAGGACACTTTCTTGTTGTGTTCGACATGGGTACGAGACCATTTTTGGAGTGTCAGTGCCTCATAGGTGCGAGTCCATCCCCAGTTGACCCGATCCTCTTAATTAGTAGCTCTCAAACGTCAATCCTGGATCAAATTGATGTATAACACGAGGAAGAGGCCTTTTGGGCCAAAATGACCAAGTCTGGTACAAATCAAGTAGGGTCAAATTTGCGTGGCAAGGCCCATATTTGATGGGAAACATCAAAACAAACAAGACTCCATTTAGGCTTTTAAAATGGCATTTTTGCCCTTTTTGGTAACTTTTTTTATAGTCAATAACTTCACGTAGAAGACTCCATTTTGGGCGTCATTTGCAGCATTACTTTACCATGATATCTTTGTGCTCAACTTTGAGCCTATCTCAAAATTGCATTTGGGTAATTTTCTTAATTTTCCCTTAATTTCGTGTTTGGTTAGGATCTTGTTTAGACTATTATATAAAGAGCTATGAGCCTTTGGGGAAAATTATCTTGGAATCAATAATTTTATTGTTCTTTTCAATTCCTGTGAGAATTGTGTATACACTGTTGGTGAATTCTAACTTTCTTAGCTTCCGCTCCATCACAAATGGGATTCACCAAATAAGAGATGAAGTAGGAAAAACATGTTTTCTTTATTGCCTTGTTCCTTTTTTTTTAGGAAAAAAAGTGATATATTTGTAACAATCTTGTTCCTACGGCTGAGAATATGTTTCCTTGAGTTGTGAGTGAGATTAATTTGCTATAGAAGTTGAGGAGCATGGTGTTCCATCAACTCCCAAGTCCCAACTCACGTCCTCTTGTGCAAAACACCATCTCCAACTTAAAAGCAAAAGAAAGTATGACTTTCTTTTGTGAAAATGTAAAAGTTGTATTAGATTGCATCTTTAAAATATGTTGCCAATGAAGATGATTATTGTTAGAGAGTAAATATGTGTTATATTGCAAAGTAAAAGTTATATGTGTGGGTTGTCCCATATCGATTAGATAGGTAGTAACATAGGTTGGTCTTAGCCAGTTAGGCTATATAAAGACTTGTACTCTTTGTTTGCATTATGTTGAATATACAAGATATTCTCATCACTCTTTATATTTACATGGTATTAGAGCCTCCCGAATATGGGATTGCTCATTTTTCTTCTGCCTTCTTCGTGATCGAGTAGTTCGGGTAAATAATCTCTTTTGAGATTCTTCTCTCTTTTCATTCTTTTTCATCATTTTCATCCATCAAAATTAAAAAAAGGCAACCCGTTCAGCGTCGCAGCTTAGCCCAGCCTCCTAAACCCTAGCCGCAGCCCACCCTAACCACCCAACCACCTTCGGCAACCCTCCCGACACCGGTGGCCCTCGCCGACCCTCACTGACTCCAGTCGCCTATGAACCATGGGTACCTCGTTTTGAGTGGCGTACTAGTACCAGGTACTCCACGGGTACCGACACGCGTACCATATGGCTGGGTACATGTCCGACATCCCTCCGGCAGTGTCCTGAATTTTTTAGTTTGAATTTCGGCACTGGGTACTTCATGGGTACGGTTGGACACTATCGGAATAGAGAGAGATAGCTACAATCTCCCATATAAAAAAAAGAGGAGAAGAAGCTGACGCCCTTCGGCACTTGCGAGGATAGTTTTCTTCATCTTCTTCCCTTATTTGTGATCTTCATCTTCTCTTATGTGCGATCTTCTTCTTCTTCTTCTCTCTCTCTTGGTGGTTGCGGCTGCTTCTCTTATCTGCTCTAAATCTTCTTCTTCGTCTTCTTCTGCCTCTCTTCTCTCTCTCTCTCTCTCTCTCTCTCTCTCTCTCTCTCTCTCTCTCTCTCTCTCTCTCTCGATGGCTATGGCTATGGCTGCTGGAGAAAGAGAAACCCTCTTTTTTCTTTTGGGTATAATCCCCTATGGTTACAACACAAGTATTAAAAAAAACCTTAATTATAGTCTTCTTATTTGTAAGTAACTCCACAAACTGATATGTATATACTATTTAAACCCCAAATCTATTTTAATTTTTAGAAGACCCACAAAGTAATCATAAAAAATTTCATCTTTTTATTTATTTAACATTTGAAGTATTTGTATTTTGTATATAAATATTTTTAAAAATATATTTTATTCAACGTACCCTAGCGGTACCCGTACCCTACATTTTTGGGATTTGCCGTACCACTATACTTGTATCGTATCGTACCCGTGTCACGTGTCCGTACCCGTGCTACATAGCTAGCCGCTGATCTGGCGACCTCCGACCATTCTCCGGTGACCCTTTTTCCTTCAGATCTACCCTTTTTTAGTTCCGATTGACCATTTTTTTTTGTTCCAATCTGCCTTTTTCTTTCGATTTCATATAGATATTGTTCATCGTCAGTCCTTCTCTGATCATGGAGGCCAAATCTATCACCCAACCCACCAATCGTAATTCCTAAGTTAAATGACAACAACTTTCTTCAATGGACCAAAGCTATTACCATGTCTCTTACTGGCTTAGGCCATGATGCCCATCTTACCGGGTCTCCTCCCACCATTGATGAGAAGGCTATTTTGGTGTGGAAACAGTTGGATGCTCAACTCGTGACCCTCTTATGTAACTCTATGGAATCCAAAGTTGCTGATCTCTACAATCACTTGGCCTCTTGTAAGGCACTTTGGGACTATCTTCACCTTCTTTACTCCAGCAACGTAACACAGATTTATGATTTGTCCTCTCAGTATTTCAGGCTCAAGCAGAATGACTTGTCTGCTACCGATTATTTGCTTCTATGAAACGATTATATGAAGAGTTGAATATTGTTATGCCCCCTACCACTAGTGCTCAGGAACAACAGAAATAGAGGGAACAAATGTTGGTTATGAAGTCTCTTACCGATCTCAAATCCTTGGGAGTGATACTCTTCCTACTTTTACTGAGACATATTAGTGTGTTCTATGGAGCACCCCTCGGGACCCACCTCCATCTCCTCCGATTGTTGATTACTCCGTTCTTATTACCCAAACTCCACCTGTTCCTAGTCGGGGTGGTGATCCCCTAATCGTGGAAGATGTTGATTGAGCTTTCGTGGTGGTCGCCCTGGCCGAGGTACTCTCCAGTGCACCTTTTTCTTTTCGGGATGGGCATAACAGGGACAGATACTGGCAACTCCATGGTTGTACCCACCAGGTTGCGAATGCTATTGTCTTTGATTCTGGGTACTCTCCTGCTATTGCTCCTATGGATACCATTTTTGTTCCTCGCGAGGAATACTTTTAGTTACTGTTGTCATCCCACATCGCTTAGATATGTTGTTGCTTGTGCGGTTTATAAGGTCTTAGTTCTCCTCTCCTTAACATCTGGGTTTTAAGGAGTTGAATGGGCTGGGCCTTACAAGTGATATCAAAGTCTTATTTGTCCCCATCTCCGTAATCCATATGTGTACCTTTGCCACACGTGCGGGGGCGTGTTGTCGTCCCACATCGCTTAGATGTGTTGTTGCTTGTGCAGTTTATAAGGTCTTAGTTCCCCTCTCCTTAACACTTGGGTTTTAAGGAGTTGAATGGGCTGGGCCTTACAAGAGTTACTTCAGTATTAGGCAGCCCACCAGGCATCCACTTCATCTACTTCATTAACTCAGCGTGGAGGTACACATACTGCTTGCATTACTTTAAGTTCTTCCCCATGGGTAATTGATTCTGGAGCTACTAATCATTTGACACGTATATCTAGTCTTTTTACATCTCTCTAGCTGTCATCGTCTCTTTCTCCAGTCACTTTAGTCGATGGGTTGTTGAAGGATTCGGGATGGCTCAACCCTCTTCATCTTTATCCTTGTCTTCTGTTTTGTATTTACCACAGCCATCCTTCAATTTAATTTCTACTGGCAAATTGACTAAGGATCTTAATTGTTCTATGCCGTTTTCTCCTGATTCTGTTCTTATCCAGGATTTGACAACCTGGAAGACGATTGGCATCGGGCATGAGTCTAATGGTCTCTACTACTTTCGTGGCAATCGTGTCCCTACTCCATTACCCACTGCTTGTCCTGCTACAGTCTCGCCTCAGCAGATTCATTGTCGTCTCTGTCATCCTTCTATAGCTAATTTGAAGCTTTTAGTTCCTAGTTTGAGTTATTTGCAGTCTTTAGAGTGTGAGTCATGTCAATTAGGGGAAACATCATTGTGTTCAATTTGCTGCCCGGGTCAATAAAGAGCATCTAGTTCATTTCATTTAGTGCACTCTGATGTATAGGGTCCTCACCGAATAACCTCCAAAAAGGGGTATTGGTACTTTGTTACATTTGTGGATGATCATTCAAAATTGAATTGGCTTTATTTAATGAAAAATCGTTCCGAATTATTTTCTATCTTTTGTGCTTTTTGTGCTGAAATTAAAATTCAATTTGGTTGGTGTATTCATTCATGTTCTTCGAAGTGATAATGCGAAAGAATATTATTATGATTTCAGTACTTTTATGACACATTCTGGCATGATTCATCAATCTTCTTGTGTATGCACACCACAATAAAATGGTGTTGCAGGGAGGAAAAACAAGCATTTGTTAGAAGTCACACGACACCCTGTTATTTGAAATGCTAGTTCCAATTTTTTTGGCGAGGAATGATGTACTCACTACTTGTTATTTGATTAACCGTATGTCATCTTCTATTCTCAATGGTTGCACACCACACTCAAGCTTGTTTCCTGTTGAGTCACTTTTCTTGGTCATTCCGTGTTTTTGGGTGTGTTTGCTTCTTTCATCAGTTGGCTCCTGGTACTGACAAATTAGACCCACAGGCCATTCTGTGTATTTTCTTGGAATACTCTAGGACTCAGAAAGGGTATCGTTGTTACAGTCCTTCCCTCCATCGGTACTTTGTCTCTGCCGATGTCACATTCTTTGAGTCTACACCCTTCTATTCAGAGTCCCACTCGGGCTCGACTAATGATCCGGATTTTATGCTAGATGTCCCTCTTCCAGTCTCACCTATCCCGACTGCTACACCGCCTACTCATGATGTTTACACTAGATTGACTCGGCTTGATTTGCAAATTTATACTCGTCGTCATCCTCTAGAGACTCTACTGGACTCCTCTGCTCCACCTCCGCCTACCGTGTCCTCAGATCCGCCATCTTCTTCTCCAGAACCGACTGATTTAGACCTTCCCATTGCTCTCAGAAAGGGTAAGCGTTCTTGTACTACTTCTTATCCTATTTCTAACTTTGTCTCTTATGATCATTTGTCTCCTACATTTTCTTCATTTGTTGCTTCCGTGTCTACCGTGTCTATTCCTAAGAATGTTGCAGAGGCACTTACCCATTTCAGTTGGAACCAAGCTATACAGGATGAGATATGTGTCCTTAAGGAGACTAGTACTTGGGACTTGGTCCCGCTCTCACTAGGGAAATCTGTGGTTAGTTGCCGTTGGGTGTATGCTGTTAAGGTTCATCCAGATGGCACTCAGGATCGGTTGAAGGCACGTCTTGTTGCGAAAAGCTACACTTAAGTATATGGACTTGATTATTCAAAAACTTTTTCTTTCGTTGCTAAAATTGCATTTGTTCGTCTTTTCATCTCACTCGCTACTACTTATTATTGGCCCCTACATCAGTTAGATGTTAAAAACGCGTTTCTGAATGACACTCTTCTTATTAATTTTACATGGAGCAATCTCTTGGGTTTATTGCTAGGGGGGTCTAGTATGGTTTGTAAATTTAAAAAGTCCCTCTATGGTTTAAAGCAGTCGCCTCGTGCTTGGTTTGGCAAGTTCAGTGATGGGGTTGTTGTGTTTGGTCTTCAGAGATGCGGTGTTGATCATTCTGTTTTATTTAGACACACTACAACGGGTAAGATTTTGTTGATTGTCGATGTTGATGATATTGTTATAACTGGTGGCGACTCAAGAGGCATTCACGAGTTGAAATCTTTCTTGCAAATAAAATTTCAAACCAAAGATTTGGGACATCTTAGATACTTCTTGGGTATTGAAGTAGCCAGATCCAGTGAAGGGATATGCTTATCTCAGAGGAAATATGTTCTTGACTTACTAAATGAGACAGTAATGTTGGGGACCAAGCCCTTGGATACCCCTATGGATCCCAATTCCATATTGTTACCGGATCAAGGGGAAGTTCTTGATGATCCAGGACAATACATGCGTCTAGTTGGGAAGCTTAATTATCTAACTGTCACTAAACCGGATATTTCCTTTGCAGTCAATGTGATTAGTCAGTTTTTGGAGTCTCCTTGAACTACACATTGGGATGTAGTGATGCGTATTCTGGGATACCTTAAGGGGGCTCCTGGGCGTGGTCTATTGTATAAAGACCATGGTCATAAACGCTTTGAGAGCTACACTGATGCCGATTGGGCTGGATCTCCAGGTGATAAGGAGATCTACAACAGGCTACTATGTGTTTGTTGGGGGTAATCAGGTGTCTTGAAAAAGCAAGAAGCAAGCAGTAGTTGCCTGGTCTAGTGCTGAATCAAAATACAGAGTGGTGACACATAACACTTGTGAGTTGGTTGGGGTGAAGCACTTGGAACTTGGGTTCATTCACTCTAGTCTTATGCACTTGTTTTGTGACAATCAAGCAGCAGTCCATATTGCTTCTAACCCTGTGTTCCATGAGAGGACGAAGCACATTGAAGTTGACTGTCACTTTGTTTGTGAAAAACTTCTAAAGAAAGTGATTAGTACGGTTCATGTAAAATTTGCAAACCACTTGCCAGATTTAATTACTAAGGCAATAGGTGGGACCTAGGAAGCACCGAAATTTCTAACAAGGTAACGTGTCGCATGTCGTATCGTGTCCTACACACGGATACGACACTTCACGAACACTTTTCTTGGAGTGTCGACGTGCAATTTTTTTAGAATTTTGTCGTGTTGGGTAGTATCATGTCGGTGTATCTGTGTCCGTGCTTCATAGGGTAGGACTTGTGTGAAATACATTTGTGACACTAATTTGGGTGCATATGATATGTATGCTCCAACTCGAGGGGGGAGTGTTAGAGAGTAAATATGTGTTATGAGTAATACTTGGGACACAACCATTCACACAGCTTTTTTTACACAACCTAATAAATGTGTCTATCTCTCCTGTGTCACTGTGGGGTCCAGTAACATCACAGGAGAGAGATAGACACATTTATTGGGTTGTGTAGGAAAAGTTGTGTGAATGGTTGTGTCCCAAGTATTACTCATGTGTTATATTGTGAAGTAAAAGTTATATGTGTGGGTTGTCCCACATCGGTTAGATAGGTACTAACATAGGTTGGTCTTAGCCTATTAAATACAGCGGCAGATGGAGGAAGGCACTAGCAGGGGCAGTCGACCCCCCTCAATTTTTTAAAATTATTTTTTTATCCTATATATTTCATACTTTATTCATTTTTACTCTTTAATTGCCCTCCTCAACTTTTCAAAATAATCCTGTTACCTTATAAATTTCATACTTTATTCATTTTTGCCTCTTAATTGCCTCCCAACTTTTCAAAATAATTATTTTACCTTATATATTTTATATTTTGTTCATTTTGCCCCCCCTCAACTTTTAAAAAATAAATCTTTTACCTTATATATTACATATTTTATTCAATTTTGGCCCTTACTTGCACCATCAACTTTTTAAAATAATTCTTTTACTTTAATTAATCCATACTTTATTCATTTTTGTCCCTTAAAGTTCTAATTTATCCCTTTTAAAGCTAAAAAAATTGGAGTCAGGGGCGTTACCCCCGAACTCCGGTATAATTTTTTGCCCCCCTGAAGAAGAGTAATACTTGGGGCACAACCAAAGCCACAACTTTTTTTGCACAACCTCTATTTTGTGTCTATCTCTCTCCTAGTGGGCACTGTGGGGTCACTGGCACTGTGGGACCCATCAAGAGAGAGAGAGACACAAAATGAAAGGTTGTGCAAATAAGGTTGTGGCTTTGGTTGTGCCCCAAGTATTACTCTTCTTCATAAATATCTTGCAGGTGATAAGAAGTATGCTCATCTGGAGAAACTTGAGAATGCATCTGACAACTTGAAACTCTTCAAGGCAGACCTGCTGGATTTCAATTCTCTTCCCTCAGCCTTCATAGGATGCAATGGGGTGTTTCATGTTGCCAGTCCAGTTCCCTCTGGCACTGTACCAAATCCTGAGGCAAGAATACAACTTGATATTACTTATTTTATTGGAAATTGAAAACACACACTAGCTTGGCGAATCGTTACTTCTTTTGGTTCTGGGACCTGTATGGATGCCCTTGTCTTTAACATTGTAAATGAGTGACAGAAGAGCTTCTTTTGTTCTAACAAGTCTCTGCACTTGTTACATTCACAGCTAGCACGGTGCACATTGTGTAAGTGCCTTATGGATTTGGATCCCTGTTGATAGTTTGTTCGTTCCGATAATGGTTTGAGGTTTCAACCGTTAACATAAACTAATCAGTCAGCCTTATATAGCATTACTGGGGATGCCACATGGCAAAGGGCATTACATTTCCCAAAGACAAGCAAAGCAGCCCATTCTAATGGGTTGACCAGTCTTAAAAGTTCAAGACACTTTTGACTAGAACTCAGGTATTAGGCTGGCCACTGCTATTTCTCCTTCTAGCTCTGTTAATGTGTGTGAGTGGTGCAATATGGCATAGGGAATGGGCAAAAAAAAAAAATTTAAAGAAGGAAAACCAGATTTGTATTTATGTAGCTGTATCTGGTCAGCACATATTTGTTTCCATGAAAGTGCTACCAGCTATGGCTGCTATGCATTATGTGAATTCTTTTTCTCTCTCACAGTACAGGTAGAGCTAATTGAGCCTGCTGTGAAGGGCACACACTTAATGTACTGAAGGTATGTTCTGAAGCAAGTGTGAATCGAGTAGTGTTTGTATCCGACGGAGCTGCTGTATCCATGAACCCTAGCTGGCCCAAGGGTCAAGTGAAGGACGAGACCTGTTGGTCTGATAAGAAATACTGCCGAACAACAAAAGTAAGTAGTTAAAAAAAATAGTTCGACACAATTACTAGTACACTAAATGTTAGGATTTGGGGGAATATTTTGACGTTTATACTTTATACTGACTGCATGGATTCTATGTTCTTAACAGAACTGGTACTTTCTCTCTAAAACAGCAGCAGAAAGTGAGAGGCTTTGGAATTTGCAAAAAGAAGTGGGCTGGATGTTGTAATAGTGTGTCCGACCTACGTTTGTGGGCCGATGCTGCAGTCCACAGTGAATGCTAGTAGTTTGGTTGTCATTAAGCTTCTGAAAGGTATCTACTTCTTGTAACATGCGGTTTTTTTTCATATATGTATGCGGTCGTTTTAGTAGTTTACAGATGTAGATTTCATTTTGTATGTTTCTTCATGTTGTAAACTGCATAAATGAAAGACATAAGGGTGCGTTTTGATAGCAAGCCAGAACATGGGTTGAAAAGAATTTTTTTTTTTTTTTTTTTTTATGGAATATTTTACTTGGAAATTTTTTTCATGAAAATAAATAAAATTAGGGGCTGTTTGATTGCAATTTGAAAAATCTAACATTTTTCATAGAAAATCTAGTTTTACTGTTTGATTGTCAATTATCAGTTACTTAATGGAACATTATTGGCTGTTTACATTGTAACAGTATTGGAGTTTTGTGTTTTCTCCATCCTTCTTTCTATGATATTTCAGCTGTTTTACAAGCACTGGATCAGATACTGGTTTTTGACTCCTGCATTTAGACCTCCAACTGTTAATCAATACATATTTCAACTGTTTCACTACAGTATTGCAGTGAATTTTTGTGTGGTCCTCTACTATGTTTGTGGTTTAAAACTTTTAAGAATCTGTGAAGAATTTCACTTGAAATTAGGAATTAAATTCATTGAAATGCAGAAACACAGTGGTTTGACACAAACGAGAAAAGAATTGATTTGCAATTCCTGTGTGTGGCAATTCTTGTGTTTGGTTTGACATAATCCAGAATTGAATTCATTCCAATTCTACCCAATTCTTGTTTTAAGGGGGGGTGGTTTACAAATCTGACCAAAAGTGGTCGGATTTATCAAGAATTTATTTCAATTCTATTCTATGCAATTTCCCTTGTTTATTTAGTTTGTTTCATTTGTTTATTCATGGGCAGTTTTAGTGAAAGAAAGGAGGAAGAAAATCTCTTGAGTTCAGAGAAATTGCAAAGGCTGGGTTGGAATTACAGACCATTGGAAGAAACTCATGGATTCTGTCGAAAGCTATAAACAGGCTGGACTTCTGGATTAGAACTTTCAGCTTTGTTGTAACTTTGGTGGGTTGGGCTAAAATAGGAAGCCTTTTTTTTTTTTGGGTGATTCTATCCGCACCCACCTTGTTTACTCACTACACCCACTTATTAATGAATATTTTATCTTCTAAACATACCCTCTAACACAATGACAAAAAAGGACAAATTATTCAAATAGACTTTAAAATAAATGCTCTTTACACCCACCTCTATAAATCAAAAGAATTATTAAAAAAAAAAGTTTTATATACACTCACCAATATCAACAAACCCTAGATAGTATTTTAGTTAGTTTGATTCATATGTATTCATCATGGAGCATCATTCGAATACTTTGGAGGAAAATATAGAGCAAGAGGTATGATTTGTAACCCTTTTTCATGTTTTTTTTTTTTTTTTTTTTGCATTTTAAAATATTTTTTCGAGCCTTGAGCATTGAAGAAATCGGTAGTGTTCGGATCTTCAGAATAGAACAAAATCTCATTGTTCCACCCTATACCACCGAACAAAATCGTATTGTTCCACCCCATACCACCGAACATATCATATTTGTGCAGCACTGATACGCCGAACAAAACTCGAACAACAACAAAAAAAAACCTTGTTTTGTTCGATTTTTTAGGAAAAATAACAAGACATCACCAAAATCTATGTAGAGGTAGTGTACCGTGACAATCACAAATATGGAGAAGTCTTGTTCAAGTGAGAATCACACTACTGTGGCTTTTTCAAAAACTTGAGTCACTGTTGTAATTTTTTGGAGTAATTAGTTAGGGTTTGGTTGCAAATTACAAAGGGAAGATGATGATGAATATGGTGGGTGTAGAGAGTAAATGAAATGAGAGATAAAAGGAGGATGTATAAAGTAGTTAGGGTTATTTTGGGAATACGGGGTGGGTGTAGAGAGTAGATTGTTTTAATTTTAATAAGAATGGTGGGTGTGAAGAGTAAGTGGGTGTGAAGAGTAAATGAGGTGGGTGCCAATAGAATTACCCTTTTTTTTTACTTGGTAGTGTCCATCATTGGTCAGTAAAAGTTGAGACTTTATTGCCAAATGGGTTTTAATAAGCCCAGCCCAAAAACCTTTGTTGGTTAGTAATTCATTACTAAATAATTGTGAATTGAATGAATGGAAAAAATAATTATGTGTGCAACTTTCTTTTTCTCTTTCCTATTGTTATGAAAGTAATTGAATGTCCACTTCAAGCATACATTACAAATAGTAGATGACATGCAAAATGTCAAAAAGGCTACAAATCCTATAGCATGCTTTGTCATGCACATTTATTGATGACGTTGGGGTTAAGCTCTATAAATTGTTGAGTTTGACAAATAGAACATACACATTGAAAATACGTAGAGGAAAGTTAGAGATCCAGAGAAGAGAAAGAGAGAAAGTGAGGAAAATATTAGTGTGTTGTAATACACTGATAGTTCAAGTGCCTGAGATATACCATTCCCTCAAGTAATAATACAACTCCCTCCGCAGTGGACGTAGGCAAATTGCCGAACCACCTGAAATATCTGTGTCCCTTTGTTTGTGTGCTTGATTTATTATTAGTTTTATTACTAGTTTTATAACACGTTATCAGCACGAGCCTATACCAACTGAATTGATCATATCAAAGGGTAAGGATATTAATTTTGATATTGACAATATATGTACACTATGTTTATTTTACATTTCTACGTACATATGTATGAACACTTGAAGAGGTTATAATCCTTCCAAGAAGATTTTATTGCAAACTTCTGAAGAAGTTATTATGGATAGTCCTCTAAAAGAAGCCATAAGAAAAAAATAAATAAATGAACTGCTTGCAAAAGTTGGTTTTATACTCTTAAAGAGTTAGTCTCCTGAGGAGATAAAAAATGGACTTCTTAAAGAGTTAGTCTCCTAGGGAGATAATAAATGGACTTCTTAAAGAGTTAGTCTTCTGGGGAGATAATAAATGGACTTCTTGAAAAGTTAGTCTCCTGGGGAGATAATAATTTGACTTCTTAAAGAAGAAGTGAGAAAATTTATCACAGATAAATTAGAGACAACTCCTAAAGGAGTTAATGAAAAAAAAAAAAAAAAAAAACAATCACGGGCAGCCAGATTCGAACCGGAGACCGTAGGAATTAAAGATTTTAAGGTCCTTATTACTTCCCACCTCTCGGCTACCGCGTGATTGTCTGACCATTATTGAATGGAAATATATATATACATATCTCTTAAAGAGATGGTGAATAAATCTGTGAAAAAGGTAATGAAAAAAAAAATTACAAAACAATCGTGGATAGCTAGGTTCGGACCCGGGACCTCAAGGTCTAAAGCATGGCCGGCCCAAAGGGGTGTCGAAAGGGGCAACCGCTCTGGGCCACCAAAGTTCACAAAATTTTGAGGGTTTTCTATGAAATTTTTATAATTAGATTTTTATCCTAAGATTTGTAGTATTTTACATTTAGACCTCCCCCAAGGCCCAATTTAGTATCATCAACTACATATATATTGATATACATATATATATAACTCAAAAATAAAGGACCTAGAATTTTATAAATTACACTTTTAGTGTAAGAATTTTTTGAGTTTTAGAAATAGGCCCCTCTAGAATTTTAAAAGATACCATTCAATGTTTAAGTTTCACAAATAGACTCATATTATGAGTAGACCCCAAAAAAATCGCTAATTATGTATTAAGGGAACCCTAAAAAATTGTCAATTATGTATAAGTAGACCCCAAAAAAATCGTCTCGGAGGCGCTGCCCCCAAACCCCTGTATAAGGGCCTCCCTTTTAATAGTTCGTCCCGGGCCTCCAAATACTCAGGTTCGGCCCTGGTCTAAAGTCCTCAGTCCCCACCACTCTGCTACCACACGATTGAGTAACTTTTATTAAAGTTTATATATACATATATGCGCACGCATATTATACCCAATTTCTATACAATCTAAGTTATATACTTATAGCTATAGACAGGTACAAGCTTCTCAAAGGTAAAATATATAACAAATTTGGATATCCATATATATAATAAATTTTACTCTCCTTATCTCCTATAGTAATGCTTAAATATTCGTTTATTTTATTTATCTAATCCTAAATGATAATTTATCTTTCTTATATCCTCAGAATTCTGAAATATGGCAAACCTCCAAGCTCTTAAATTTGTTGCCCTTGATATTTCTGGCAATAATTATTTAATTTGGGCCAAAAACATGAAGACTTATCTAATTTCTGAAAATCTTGGAAAAACAATCGATGAGGAAAATGATGCATCCCCACGGGAACAGGCTCAAGCCATGGTTATAATTCGACACCATTTACATGAAGAGCTGAAATATGAGTCTCTCATAGTAGATGACCCTTCAGTGCTCTGGAAAAATTTGAGAAAAAGGTATGACCACCAAAAGGATGTAATTCTTCCAAAAGCAAGATATGACTGGATAAACCTGAGGATTCGGGATTTCAAAACAGTTTTTGAATACAACTCCGCACTATTTAAAATTACTTCTGTCCTTGAATTGTGTGGAGAAAAGATTACTGATGAAGAAAAATTAGAAAAAACTTATTCTACATTCCACGCCTCGAATATGCTCCTACAGCAGCAGTATCGAGAGCTCAGATTTAAAAAGTATTCAGAACTGATATCTTGTCTCCTTGTGGCTGAACAAAACAATGATTTGCTGATGAAAAATCATCAGTTACGTCCAACCGGTTCCAATCCATTGCCTGAAACCAATGGAACTACATTCCCTGAAGTGAATGTAAATGTGCCTCATAGGCAGAAAGGTGGACGTGGAGGTAGATATAGAAACAGCCAAGGACGAGGTCGTGGAAGAAATTACAAATGGAACCGTGGTGGTCATAACCATAAAAATACAACACCGTACCACCAAAAGTGGAACAGGAACAGAAGGGGAAAAGGTATTCAAAGACCTCCCAAGAGAGACGATGAACTCTGTTACCGGTGTGGCAAGATAGGGCACTGGGCGCGTCGCTGTGATACGCCAAAGCATTTGGTTGATCTCTACCAAGCCTCTATAAAGGGAAAGGGTAAAGAGATAGAGACCCAATTTGCTGACTATGATGGTCCAGTGGATATAACCTATTTGGATATGGCAGATTTTTTCGCAGATTCTGATGGAAAAATTGATCACTTGATTGGTGATGGAAGTGTCCAAAAATGAATAATGTTATGTGTTTCTACTATAATTCTATGTTGTATTTTGTATGTTGGTATTATGTTGTATTGTGGAGTATGATCTTCTTGTGATGAATAAAATAATTTCTTAGTACTTATGAATCTTATTATTTGATAGATTTCAAAGATGAACAGTGAAGATATATGCCTAGTGGATAGTGCAACTACACACACAATTCTTCGTGACAAGAAATATTTCTTGAACTTAAAACTAGTTGCAGCAAATGTGAACACAATATCAGGCACAGCAAATCTTATTGAAGGATCTGGAAGGGCTAGTATTAGTATGTCAAAGGGAACAATAATTCATTCCAATAATGCTTTGTACTCTAGCAAATCCAAAAGAAATTTGCTTAGTGTCAGAGATATTCGCTTAAATGGATACCATATTGAGACCATTACTGAGAATAGTGTAGAATATCTTTGTATTACCTCTTTTGTCTCAAATAAGAAACAGGTCTTGGAGAAACTCCCTGCTCAAGATTCTGGGTTATATCAAACGACGATTAGAGCAATTGAATCAAATGTTGTGGTAAACCAGAAAAAATCAGACCCAAAACTTTTTGGACTTTGGCATGACCGACTTGGTCACCCTGGAGCAATAATGATGCGAAGAATCATTGAGGGCTCACATGGACATCCTTTAAGGAATCAGAAGATTCTTCTGCCAAGTGACAATCCATGTACTGCTTGCTCACAAGGTAAATTAATTATCAGACCATCTCCTTCAAAGATCACTGTGGAATCTCCTACATTTCTAGAACGTGTTCAAGGAGATATATGTGGACCAATTCATCCACCATCTGGACCATTTTATTACTTCATGGTTCTTATTGATGCATCTACTAGATGGTCACACATGTGTCTACTCTCATCTCGCAACACTGCATTTGCGAGACTTCTGGCTCAGATAATTCGATTACGAGCACAATTTCCTGATTTTCCTATCAAAACTATACGTCTTGATAATGCTGGGGAGTTCACATCCAAGGCATTTGATGACTATTGCATGTCGATAGGAATTCATGTTGAACATCCCGTTGCTCACGTGCATACACATAATGGTTTAGTTGAGTCGTTTATCAAACGTCTCAAGTTGATTGCTAGACCCTTACTTTTGAGAACAAAACTACCTGCATCTGCTTGGGGTCATGCCATATTACATGCTGCATCATTAATTCGGATTAAACCAACTTCTTATCATAAATACTCCCCTTTACAACTTGTATTTGGACAACCACCTAATGTTTCCCATCTACGAGTTTTTGGTTGTGCTGTGCAAGTTCCTATTGTACCCCCACAACGCACAAAAATGGGTCCTCAGAGACGCCTTGGAGTTTACGTTAGTTTTGATTCACCATCTATAATAAGATATCTTGAACCCCTAACTGGTGATCTTTTTACTGCACGGTTTGCAGACTGTCATTTTGATGAGACCGTATTCCCACCATTAGGGGGAGAAAAGCTGAAGCCTGAAGCTCAGCATGAAATTTCTTGGAATACATTGGTAATGTCTCATCTTGATCCTCGTACCAATCAATGTGAACTTGAAGTTCAAAGGATCATTCATTTGCAAAAGGTTGCAAATCAATTGCCTGATGCATTCAGTACTGATGCAAAGAAAGTGATAAAATCACATATACCGGCTGTAAACACTCCAGCAAGAATTGAAGTCCCAAGAGGACAATCTGGTAGTGCAGCGGTAGATGAGTCTATGGCACGACTGAAACGTGGTAGACCTAATGGTGCAAAGGATAAGGTTCCTCGGAAGAGGAAAATAAAAGGACATATTAACAAAGTGGAAACTTATACAGAGATCTCAAAGAGCGCTATAGAAATACTTGATAAATCCAATGTTGGTCAACAGAGTTCCCCTGGAGAGGAACAAGTAGCCCATAAAGAGGCACAAGTATTTGACAATAAAGAGATCTCGATAAACTATATGTCCACTGGAAATATGTGGGATCGTAATGACACAGTCATTGATCACATATTTGCCTTTACAGTAGCACTAGACATCACCCAAAGTGATGAGGATCTTGAACCACAAAATGTGGAAGAATGTCGACTTAGAATTGATTGGCCAAAGTGGGAAGAGGCCATACAAACTGAGTTAAACTCATTAGAAAAACGGGAAGTGTTTGGGCCTGTAGTCCCTATACCAGAAGATGTAAATCCCGTTGGGTACAAAATGGGTATTTGTACGGAAACGTAATGAGCAAAATGAGATTGTGCGATACAAGGCCAGACTTGTAGCACAAGGTTTCTCACAGAGACCTGGCATCGATTACGATGAAACATATTCCCCGGTAATGGATGCAATTACATTTCGATTTTTGATAAGCCTATCAATGTCTGAAGGACTTGATATGCGCTTACTGGACGTGGTTACATCATATTTGTATGGATCACTAGATAGTGATATACATATGAAGATCCCCGAAGGATTCAACATGCCTGAAGCATGTAAGTCAAAACCACGAGATATGTACTCCATTAAATTGCAAAGATCTCTATACGGATTAAAGCAATCCGAACGCATGTGGTATAATCGCTTGAGCGAATATCTATTGAAAGAAGGATATATAAATAACGCTATATGTCCATGCGTCTTCATCAAGAGATCAAAATCCAGTTTTGCAATCATTGCAGTATATGTTGATGATCTTAGTCTTGTTGGAACTCCCGAAGAGCTCACAAGAACAGCTGATTATCTGAAAAAGGGAATTTGAGATGAAAGATCTCGGAAAGACAAAATTTTGTCTCGGATTACAACTCGAGCATTTCCCCGAAGGAATTCTCTTACATCAATCCTCATATACAGAGAAAGTTTTGAAACGTTTCTACATGGATAATGTTCATCCATTGAGTACTCCTATGGTAGTCCGATCACTTGATGTAAAGAAGGATCCCTATCGTCCTCATAATGATAATGAAGAGCTACTTGGTCCTGAAGTACCATATCTAAGCGCTATTGGTGCTCTCATGTATTTGGCAAATTGTACACGGCCAGATATCGCTTTTTCTGTAAACCTGCTTGCAAGATTTAGCTCAACTCCAACTCGAAGACATTGGAATGGTATCAAGCACATTTTTCGCTATCTTCGTGGTACAATTGATTTGGGATTATTTTATTCAAAAGGATCCAAATCACCATTAGTTGGATATGCCGATGCTGGTTATCTCTCTGATCCATACAAGGCTCGATCTCAAACAGGCTATGTATTTACTTGTGGCAATACTGCCATCTCATGGCAATCTGTGAAGCAAACATTGACAGCCACTTCTTCAAATCATTCTGAAATCATTGCACTGCATGAGGCCAGTTGTGAATGTGTTTGGTTGAGATCCATGATCCAGCATATTCGAAAATCATGTGACTTATCGTCTATCAAAGATATCCCGACAACACTCTATGAAGATAATGCTGCATGTGTGGCACAAATCAGAGGGGCATTCATTAAAAGTGATAGAACTAAGCACATTTCACCAAAATTCTTCCATACACATGAGCTCCAAGAGGAAGGTGAAATCAATGTTCAGCAGATACGTTCCATTGACAATCTTGCAGATTTATTCACCAAGGCATTACCAACTTCAACATTCAAGAAGCTAGTGTATAACATTGGGATGCGCCGACTCCAAGAACTTTCATAAAGAAATTAAACTCATGCTAAAATGAGGGGGAGCAATCGATTCACAAGAAGTATTATTTTAAAGATGGACATCCAAGGGGGAGTGTTATGAAAGTAATTGAATGTCCACTTCAAGCATGCATTACAAATAGTAGATGACATGCAAAATGTCAAAAAGGCTACAAATCCTATAGCATGCTTTGTCATGCACATTTATTGATGATGTTGGGGTTAAGCTCTATAAATTGTTGAGTTTGACAAATAGAAGATACACATTGAAAATACGTAGAGAAAAGTTAGAGATCCAGAGAAGAGAAAGTGAGGAAAACATTAGTGTGTTGTAATACGCTGATAGTTCAAGTGCCTGAGATATACCATTCCCTCAGGTAATAATACAACTCCCTCCGCAGTGGACGTAGGCAAATTGCCGAACCACCTGAAATATCTGTGTCCCTTTGTTTGTGTGCTTGATTTATTATTAGTTTTATTACTAGTTTTATAACACCTATATCTTTATTTCGAAGCCCATTTCGGTACACGTACTTATCAAAGAATAAATGTTTCCTACTCGAGAACAAAAATTTTCTATCCAAAATCGCTTTAGTGTATATATATATATCAAAATTACTGTATTGTACCGAAGTCTTTTCCCTTTATTTCTTCAAAGACTTCATCCATTTCTTGTCCACCATAGCACTCAAACAAACTCCACTTTTTCATTTCATTTTATTTCTTTGTAGTTTTTGTTGGAGAATAAAATATAGGATTAATTACATTTTACCCATGTGATTAAGTCCATTTTCACTTTATCTTCTGTGGTTTAAAAGTGAACACTTAATCTCCAGTGATTTTTGACTAAAGTGAAACTACTAAAATTTCTCAGATAGTCCCATGTAGAAATTAAGTGTTAAAAGTAATCCCATATAGGAGAATTTTAAGTGTCAAAATTAATCTCACATAGGCAGTTAACTTGAAAATTAGCCCCACAAAGGGGCTAAATGTTAAAATTAGCTCAACAGGTTAAATGACATCATTGTCTCCACATAGGGGTTTAATTCCAAAATTAACCTCACAACAAGGATTAAATGTTGCGTTATATTTTTGGCCAATTTTAAAATTTTCATCAATTTTGATGGAAACCTTAACAATTTCACTTTAGTCCAAAACTATAAGGGGGTTAAGTGTCCACTTTTGAAGCACAATCGGGTAAAGTAAAAATGGGCCTAATCATAGGGGGTAAAATGTAATCAACCCTGAAATATAAATGGCCTTCAAAAATTCCGCCAATGAAGAGAACCAACAAAAAGGGTAACTGAGATGAGAAGCGGTTTCGTTTTCTTGAGACAATACGTGCTCTCTACAGATAATACCGAGTGCAGTAGAACTATGGCACGTTGTCCCCGAGATGCACAACTTGATAAGCAAGATGCTTTATCTCTAGTGCTTTTACCCAAATAAGACTTCCATGGAAAACAAAAAGAAAGATGATAGTAATAGTATAATGGGTAAAATTCTCTCCAAAAAAAAAAGTATAATAGGTAAAAAGTACTTTGCACCCCTAATGTAAACACTGTTTGACACTTTGCACCCTAATGCTTTGGATCCCTGATGTATTTTTTTTTTTTTTGGACAATGTGACTCCTCTGTTAGACTTTTTTATTGTTTAAATGGACGAAAATGCCTCACATGCGTGTCACATGACCCCCTTAAAGGGTAATGTTTATCATTTTACACCAAAAGCAATTTTAGAACGCAAATCCTAATCTCACATGAATCAAACCAAGGAAAAAATTTTGGAGACTTTGGGAGAAAATTAAATTTGAGAAAATTTTGTGTTTCATTGATCTTTTATAGATCTATCAGATTTCATGTAGTCCCCAATCTTCTTTACCAAATTCTTACCATTTTCCTTGAGGACACAACTTAAGTATAGTTCTTTCAGTGTGGTTGGTATTGTTCCCCTCACATAAATAGTAAAAATAGTGTAAAATTATAATTTTGTACAAACTATTCTTACTGTTCATGTGAGAGAAACATCACCAACCACACTGAAGAAACTTTACTGAAGTTTTTTCCTTTCCTTAATGGGTTTTGTTGTCTCAACTCCTAATAAAAAAAAGGGTAAATTGCACTTTTCACCCTTATAGTTTGAGGGTCGTGACACTTTAGTCCTGCACTTTTAATTTGGACAATTTAGACCTAGAGTTTTATATGTGTGACAATTAAGTCCAATAAGGTCTTTTACAATTAAACTTAGGACCCTAGTAGTTTAAATAATTATACTAAACACCCCAAAAGTTTTCTTAAATTTAGCACTCTCTCTCTCTCTCTCTCTCTCTCTCTCTCTCTCTCTCTCTCTCTCTCTCTTCCTTTGAATATGGAATTATGTTATCACCGCCTTCAATCAATTTGGGTATTAGAGCCTGGTTTCTTAGCCAGGTAATCTATTATTATATGAATATTAGATATATAGAAGAAGTAAAATCTAATAATTTAAATAATTCAACGTCATTACAGATCATAATAGAACAAATAATAAATTAGTAAAAACATTAAAAAGAACTTATTAAAAATCTTGAAAATAATCCAGAAAAAGAAAAATACCTAAAAATAAAAATTGCGTCTTAGTAATCCATGAAGAGAAAAATACCTAGATTAAAAGACTTTTGAAATGTCTCTAAAAACATTTTAGAGACACATTTTTAGAAAAAATTTAGAGACTTTTTTCATAGAATGTCTTTGAATTACTTAGTTTCAGAGACTCTGAAATTGGCTCTGAATATTTTGGATTTAGAGACATTTTCATAGAAATGCATCTAAAATTTTCGGTTATAGAGACCATTCTCTTAAAATTTGGAATTTCAAAAGTTGTCGTCAGTGGAAAAAAGAAAATTAATAAAAATAAAAATAATTGAATTTTTTTTTCAATTTTTTTATTTTAAAATTTCTTTTCAAAATTTTTTTATAAAAAAAATTCAAAAAAAAAATTGTTTGTTGACGTCGGCGCGGCCGGAACAATTAGTTTTTTTGTCCAAAAAAATATTGAGAATCTTAAAAATTGTAGATTTGAACTAAAAAAAAAAGGGTAATACTTGGGATACACCCAAAGACACAACTTTTGGGACACAACTCAAGAGAAGTGTCTGTCTCTCTCCTGTGTCACTGTGGTTCCAGTGACATCACATGAGTGATATAGACAAATCTTTTGGGTTGTGTCCCAAAAATTGTGTCTTTGGGTGTGTCCCAATCTTTACTCTTAAAAAAAATATTTACAGCCCCCCTGACATTATAAAATTTTCATACTAATTAAGCCCCCCTCGCTCTTATGTTTTTATGCTAATTATATAAAAGCCCCTCCCTCTTTTGTTGTTGTGATGATTTTTATAGCATTAACTTATATCATCTACATAAAATATGTATAAATAGGTCAAAAAAAAAATATTCGCCCCTAGACCCGTACACTAGCCTCTATCAAAACCCCCTAGATTGATTTTCTAGATCCGCACCGCCCTTGGTTGCTGCTCATTTTGCAATTATGCTATGTTTATACACGTGTCTAATGTAGAGTTTGAATATCCCATTTGGAACAATGATTCTCCTTGTTTTTTAAAAGCGTAATGTTAGGGACACAAAAGGTCATAAGAGATGCTCACAAAAGGATGTGTGTCACACCCCAAACTGCCTCATGCGGATTAGGACACGTGTAACAATTAGGGGTGGGCACGCTTCGGGTCAATCCGAATAACCGAACCGAATCTGAAATTTTATCACAATTCGGGTCGGATAAAAACCGAGCTGGACTTATTTTAGTTCGAAACTAAACTGTATTCATTAGTTTGGTTTGATTTTCGGTGGGAAAAAAAAGTTCGGTTCGAAACCGAATATCCAAAATTTTGGGGGAACTATATAATGAATTTAGGATTTTAGGATTAGGTATAGAGGCTTAGAGCAGCACTCGTTTCTCTCTCTCTCTCTCTCTCTCTCTCTCTCTCTCTCTCTCTCTCACACACACACACACACACACAAAAGATTTGACGATAGCCCTCACTGCACTCTCTGACTCTCCACCTATGGGGCTACACTTTACCACTATCTCTCTCTCCACCAGTCCAGTGGCATCCAGCGATCGCGGCGAGCTCGGGCGAACAAGTCTCTCAGTGCTTGATTGTATGTGTGTGTATGTGTTAGAGAGACAGAGAGTCATGTGATTGTGTATGTGTCGGTGTGTGATTCATATGACTGTGTGTGTAAGCATATATTTGTGTGACTGAGTGTGCATATGTGTATATATATATGTGTGTGTGTGTGTATAACAATATTGGTGTGAGAGACTGCGAGTGTGAGTGTGCGTGTGTGTATATATGTGTATACTAGTGTTGGTGTGTATATATATGTGTGTATAACAATGTTGGCCAAGTGGATTTTAACTTTTAATGGGTTTTTATTATTGTGTTCCATTGAAGTCAATCCTGAGATCTGATCAGATTATCGTGTTCAGATGTTCCTGATTTTGCACTTTTTAAGTTTGATTTTCTATGTTGTTGATATGAGGACATCTTGACTAAATTTCAAAAATCGAAGTTCCAACCCAGACCGAAGTAAAATTTCGAAACCGAACTGAATTTTTGAAGTTTAGTTCAATTCGGATTTCGATACCATTTTGACCAACCCAAACCAAATTAACCCGACCCGAACTTCACAGTTCGAACCCGAACGGACCGATTGCCCACCCCTAGTAACAATGCTACAAGCGCCCAATTACATTAATTTGCAAAGAAACATTCGAATTATTAGGAAACGCATGTGTTTAACAACATAAAAGAACTCTATTATGAAAAAACAGCCCCCAAGTGCAAAATCGTCATTAATAAAGTAGAGCAAATTTTATACCAAAATATAGTTCTTTGAGTCTCGGTTCCAACGCAAAAAATGGCACGCGAATTCGAATTTTCTAAAGAGAGTTATATCTGTTTTCGTAAAAGCCATCTTGATGAAACCAGACATGCGAATTAATCCGCCCCAAAACCAGATCGATCTGGTTTTAGCAAAATGTCATTTGTGGTTCCTCCAGGTGTTCCAGATCGATCCGCCCATGACCCGGATCGATCCGGTTTCTACAAAACTTGATTTTTTTGCATAATTTCCCCTGCTGCAAGTTTAAAACATGTCATAAACCAAACCAAACCATATAGGACTTAGGAAAAACTCTCCAAAACCTTTATGTCAACACTCATAAGCATTCTTAAACATTTTGAAACCATAGTTACCATCATGTGAGGATCAAAACATTTCTTGAAACACAACCTTCATCCAAAACCAGCATTTTACCAAAACCTTGTTGAAATGAACTTAAGTCAACCTAATCCTTATGAACATCTCCAAACCATTTCCAAAGCATTCCAAAGTCTTTAAAACTTTCATAACCATGACAACAAACATATTTAAATACCTTCACACAATCAAAGTATGACTCAAACCTCATTTGAAACAAATTGAAACATGGGAACCCCATACTTAGTAAAACTACATAAGTAATGAAAACTATCCAAAACATGGATTCAAGAACTTACAACCAACTCACTTGCAAACAAACTTTACTCAAAATGATTGTGACACTAATCCAAACTTGCCGGAAAGGTTCAATCTCAACCAACTCATATACCCATAGCTGTTACAACAAGTTTGTCAAAGTGAAACTACAAACCATATTACAACACAAGTCAAGGATTCCAAGCCACAAGTTCAACTATTTTACAAGTTATAAACATAATTACAAGTCTCAAATATCCCCCCTTCCCAAGCATGCATCACTTCCTCTCCGGGTATTGCTCCGCACCTGCGGTGGTTGTTATTTACCACAACAGATACAGAAAATGGTTTCCTTAAGCATTACGCTTAGTGAATAATCTAAACATGATTGTATATTTAGCGTGTGTAATGCTACAATGAACACATAAATCATATTCGTAATCGCCTAACCACCGGTTCAATGATTCATTCAGACCCGAAGACCTTCCCTTGGTCACTTCTATTCCTTAGACTTCCTTATTTATCGGATTCTTCCTCTTCTCCTCCCTTATGACTCCCAACAATGAATCATTTCCCTGGTGCTCATTGATTACCACATAGCCATATAAGCACATAAACATATAGGCACATATAATTTTCATACTATTGATATGCAATTACCATTTTAAACATCTCCATAACTTCTAAGCATGAACAATCAATACAATAAGACATTATCATGGTTCCTAAGCATAAATTGTTATCTCTAACATCAATGAAGCCTTGAACACAGCTAAACACAATCATTCTTTAGTGTAGAAAACTCACCTTAGCAAGATCTACCCAAATTAAACCAAGAAGATGCTGAATTGTACGAAACCCATGTTAGGAAATTGTATTTCCTAATAAGAGTGGGCAACATATTATTATCAATTATATTATAAGGGCTATTAATTAAATGGGCTTATATTATGTGGTCTAATTGTAAGAAGCCCATGGACTTCTACTGGGTATGGGTTTAATGAGTGGATACCAAATACTGACCCTGTTAGGAATAGTGGGAACCCTAACATATCAGTATATAAAGACATATAGGTTATGGTCCCCAAGATGTCAAATCAATATACAGCTTCTTCTTCTATCCCATCTAGAGAAGGAAACCATTAAAGAACTCAAGAGATTTGACTAAGGAAGACATAACTTATCATAATCATTCTCCTAAGGTTTGCTAATTGCTACAATGGATACAGGTATGTATTCTACTATATTATACCCTTAATAATCTAACATGATACGATCCTAGGGCTGTGATTTTACTACTCTAAGGTTCTATAATTTTATAAATTAAAGATCTAACAAGTGGTATCAGAGCAGATTATCATGTTGATTATTAGAGATTTTATACATAATTTTAATTCGGCTGATTCATGTTACAGTTATTAGTGTTGCTGATTCACGATTAACATCACAGTCGAGTACATACAATCGTAATCATGAAAGATTTTGGTGTTTGTCTTCAAACACAGTCGGTCCCACGTAAAACACTATTTGTTGAACCAATATGATTCATTCGAATTGGTAAAATATTACTTAGGATTTCTTGAATCAGTACGAAGGAGACTCCAAGATCAGGTGATTGGAATAAAATAGTATAGTTCTTATGCCTCATGTTCATGGACACAGACAAGTGTCAATCATCAACAAGCACAAGCATGTATAGAATGTTTTAAATATTCGGTAGTTTCACGTTTATTTGATGTTCACAAATTGGCCGATTATTGATTTGTGAATGATGGACACAACACTTTAATTCATATTGATTCACAATATAAATTAAGGTAATTTCATTGTGCTTTAGAATATTGGGTAATTCATAACTTGAATTAAATTCTATGGTACCTTAAGATTATGTTCTTCATCTTGTTCATATAAAATAAAAAGAGGATTTATTTGGGGTCTATATTAGGCTCCAATATATATGTCTGATATTTCAAATAAATAAATTGAAATAATATGTTGCCAAAGTAACCTCTGTTGTGTAAAATTTATTTATTTTAAAATATTAAGATGGTATATCTATTATTCATGCGATTAACAATCGGCCCAAAGGAAGATTCTTAATTAGCCGAATGATGGGTGTACATGTGGTGGTAAATATGTGACAATTATCAAGTTACTTATCCATGTGGACAGTGAGTTGGCCCAAAGGAAGGCCACTGTCTTACAGGACTTACTGTCAATATTTGATCACTACACGGGGAGTAACACTTATAGTTGATATTTCTGTCCAAAGACTAAATGTCAATGTTGTTCTAGGTATCCTGTGATGGGCCCACCATTAAGTAAATTATTTAATGTGTCATGCATGCATATATATAAAGTATTCATAATATATTTGTCATGACATGTTATTAATTATAAGCATGTTATTTTATTTTATTTTGTTCTCTATTCAGTTTCTGCTACAACTACAAATGTTTCTGCTCAAATTAGTGCTATCCCAATGCTGAATGGGGGAAACTTTAAGGTCTGGAAAGAGAACGTGGAAATCGTTCTTGGATGTATGGATTTGGATCTTGCGCTAAGGACCGAACGACCCACTTCAACTACGGAAAACTCGAATGAGGGTAAAATTGAGAAGTGGGATCGCTCGAATCACATGAGTCCAATGATTATGAAACGTTCCATTCCGGAAGCATTTCGGGGCTCGATCACTGAGATCACTATAACACCCGCATTTGTGTTATTGCTTTCCATTGCATTGTCATGCATGATAATGTGATGTGGCGTGTCTTATGACACATGGTTGAGTGAGTTTTGACTCACGAGTTGATTTGGGTGTCTGTATTAGAGAACCCTTTGAAACTGTTGTGATTGAGGATTGATTGTTTGTGAAGTCTCTCCGAGTATGAGACGGTCACTGTAGAACATTTTAAATGTTTATCTGAAAATAAATGTTTACCTGTGTATTTCAATATCTGTATTATTTTCTGTTTTAGAATTTATTTCTGTTGTTAGTTTTAGTATCCTGGTGAGAACGAATGAACATGCTATTAATTTGGTAGGCTAATTAGCAACTTCGAAAACGTCTTGTAGAAATTCGTGTTTTAGCGACCAAACGAAACTTAGTCGAAAACTTTTATAATTTTGAGGTTTCACTTATAAAGCTATAAGTAAGCTGTATAGAAAGTTTCAGAGACTGACTAGGAGTTTTGAAAACTTGTGGGGAGGTAAACGTAATTCCCGAGAGTTTTGCCTATATATAGATAGAGATGGTTGAGATATTTTCATAAGTTCTTGACCTAAATTCCAAAAGGAGGCTAAGGGGGAGGCCAAAGGGAGAATTAGTTGCTTCAAGCTTTGCAACGCCAAACGACGACCTTCCGTCAGTCTGTTTTCTCCCATATTTCATATTTGAGCTCCTCGAGGTAAGAGCTTCGTTTTGATACCTATTAGGGCTTGTTTGGCTAAGTTTTCCGAAAAGTTGTTTTATAGAATTTTTCATAAAATTAAGTTGATAAATGGAATTTTGATCCAAAGGAATTGTACTAAACAGACTTCTACACGTTCTTTGTACACGGGTTTTCTTTGGATCGAAGTATAAGAGCGTAAATCGGAGGTGAGTGATTCAACTATGTTTTTGGAATGATTTCTTGACATGTATTCATGTTTTGTGTGAATAGCATGTATTAATTCTTAGAGATATATTGTGTAGTTCATATTGGGCATTTATATTGATAAGTAGGCTCAATAGCACAGTGATATGTTTTGATTACCGCGAGTATGGTGATATGTATTTGAGCATGTTAAGTTGCTTATTTGGGTCAGATGGAGCACATGGTCACCGTGCCATTTTGTAGAGCCGATATAGGCATTAAGGTCGCACGATTGAAGAGAAGAATCGTGGGTCTTACCCTTTCGCGTGGACTTATTAGCGAGGAGTCACGGATTGGGAGTATGGATGGGCACGTGAGTCTCCAGCGACTAGTATGAAATGTAGAGATGTGAATGCGGACATGTTTATCATTCATGTGCATATGTTGATTTATTCACTAAGCTTTAGCTTAAACAAATCGAATATCTGTGGTTATTCAAATAACCATTTCAGGTGTTAATGCTGGCGAGGAATCGCAGAAGTGAGCACGAGGGTTGGGAGTTCTTTGAGAAGGCAACTTGAATGTTAACTTTGCAGTTTTGGGACAATAGGATGTTCTAATAAGAATTTTTATCGTTTTAACTTATGTTTAACTTCGTATGATAGAATGGATTTTAACCGGTTGTAATAGTTAGTGACATGTTGTAATCCTGCTTTAGAAATATTTTAATACAGCTAGGATTACTTTGATTTGAGTTTAGATTGAGTGGTTGATCATTAGTGAAGGGTAGGAAGCTTTTAAAAACTTGAAATTCTGCAGATTGGGCTGCTGCCAGGGGAGCAGTCGACTGGTCTAGTGTTCAGTCGACTGAACCCCTGTGACTGCTAGCTACTGCTTCTTATTATGGCAAAAGCAGTCGACTGGGCCATGCCTCAGTCGACTGTACCTCTGTAAGTTAATGTGTTTATTTTGATTCTGCCTGATTCAGTCGACTGAAGGCTGGAGGCCCAGTCGGCTGACCCTAGTCTCAGTCGACTGGAATTGCTATTAAACCCTTTTGAAAACTCTCTGCCTTCTTCAGTCGACTGAGCAGTCGACTGAGGGTCCCGACCCAGTCGACTGAACCTCTGGTTTTAAAATGTGTTTTGTTTTTCCGCTACGTGTGTTCTTCAAACCTAATTTTGGGAACGTTAATGAATTGGTTTAGCCTCGGTGGCATGCCACGGGCTCCAGTTCCGCTATTGTGGGACCGTGCTGTGACATTTAGTGGTATCAGAGCATAAGTTTAGAGCCTTGGGAACGAGTGACGTTATATATGCTGAGTGACGTCGAGTGGAGTGTGTAATTGTGAAGATAATTGTTATCATTGTAGAAATGCTTCATGTGTTAGCATTGATGATTGTGATGAACTGTGCATATATATCTTATGGCATAGCATGCATTGTCTTTGTGCATTGAGCAGCAGGGTGAATACTTGACTCATCATGACTGAGCCGATAAGAGTGGTCACTACATTCGTGAATCGGCGAAATTATATGGTTGTAGAGTTGTGTGATGAGATGAAGGTTGCCATGAGTTATCATAGATCGTGTGTTGTGACAAGTGGGGGAGATGATATCATGGTAGTAATGAGCAGTAGTATTTTGTTTTCAACGAAACTCAAATGATTTTTGGATCGAATCGGTAATTAATTAAAGTGATAGTAATAATTGCTCTTTGAGAGCTTTAACCGAGAACGGAGTTTGAGTAGTGAATGTCAGGAGAGATTTTCTTAGAATCCACATAAAGAATGAAAGGTGATTATCCGTAGTCGAGTTTTGAAATTGAGATTGATTTATAAGAGTTCCATCTCAGACATGGGCTAAACGTCATGACGTGAGAGAATAGAGATGGACAGTTGGGGTTTATGACAGAAAGAGAGTTCAATAGAGTGTATTGCTCGTGTATGGGATAGGTGAGGAATCTCTCATCTTTTCTTACGGTGTTTTCCCTATGATGTTAATCTATGACGTGATCGTACGGGATTATCTTATGGTTATCTTTTACAAGTATATGATGGGTAGTTGAAGAATCTTTCAACTAATTTTACGGTATTGAGATGATTGGATGGTTGAGGAATCTCTCAACCTATCTTACGGTATGTATTGGACGGTTGAGGAATCTCCCAACCTATCTTGTGTTATGTATTGGGAATTGAGAAATATCTTAACGAGCTATGAGTATTGTGGTTATTGAGGAATCTCTCAACTGAACCTGATTTCGAATGGTTATGGCACCAAGGTAGATTTAGATGTGGTATGAGTATTAGAAGTGAATGCTACTTGATCGATTGTATGTGTGAAAATGTTAGGATTGGAGGACTGACCTAAGAGGAGGGGTTAAGAACGGGAATGATAGAGTATACTTTGACGGTTTGAAACTACAGTTGGTAGAAGTTTAATTGATGACATACTTCGGGAGTGGTTACTTAGACTTGATGATTATATGCGTATAGATGCAACGATAAGGACGATATGGCTTGAAGGAGAAACTATAGAATTTCTTGATGAAGAGTAAATGGACAGAAATGAAGAGTAATAAGGTTCCCTAGTGTTTTGCAGTGGTTTGTCAGAAGAGATAGAATAAATGAAGTAGGAATAGGAGGCTGGGAGTAAAAGATAAGTGTAAATTATAGAACGTGATAAGAGATTCAGAGGAATCGAGTGGATATTTGGGTAACATGGAGATGGGAGGACCTTCATAGGGAGATTGTAGCAAAGGTTGTTATCACAGAGAGTTATAGTACGGACGACCTCGAACCTGGATTTTGAATGTATTTTCAAAATAAAATGAAAACCTTTTCTTCTAATGCTTTTAAAACATCTTTGGGTTTCTGAAGCAAGTGGTTGCCAACTGGAAGTTGGAGTACGATAATTATTACGATACTGAACAAGAGCAATTGTGAAAGTGGATAGAGTAAAGAGACTTTGGGTAAGTCAAGTTAGAAAAATGAAAATGTAAAATGGGAAAATGAATCTTTGATGAGAAAGTAAAGAACGGTAGAAGTGGAATGAAGACTTAGGAGTACGTTGAGTACATTATCAGATATGATAGTAGGATTGTAAAGCGATTAGAGGACAATGGTGGATACAATGGAATGTTATCTCAGTGGTCCTAGATTCCAACAAGGTCGGAGAATTTTGAAAATGTTGGAATTCATCCCAAGAATTTTTTTTTTATGTGTTTAACATGTTAAAAAAAAAAAATCAAACTGTTGTTTTGAGTAAGAAATTTTTTGTTAAATACTTGTAATAAGGTATCAAGAGGACTTTGGAAGACGAGTATCGTGGTGGGACATGGTATGCTTAGTGCTTGAGACAAAACGGTGGTCGTCAAACGAATGAGTTCTACGTGAGTAGATTATCAACTTGGAAATTCTAAAGTAAAAAGGGTTAGTGAAATGTTGTACACTTGGAATTAGTAAGTTGGAAGTAGTGCTGTTAAACGAGTTGACTTGAGTATTGTCACGAAAGGTATGTGAATTGAAAGTCGATAAGAAATTTATCAAACACAGTGAGACTATGGTACTTGATTGGGAAGACCAAATTATTGAATTGTCTTCAGATGGTTACGGGTATAGTATGAAATACTTAGGACAGCAAGTTCTTCGTGAACAATGAAATTGAGATCAGAATGGCGAATATAAAGGATTAGAGAATCTGAATTGGAGTTAAGTCAGGTTGACTAGAGTTATGAAATACTAAATCGTTAAATAAGGTATGAAACCTTGAGATGTTATACAAGGAATATATATGTTCAGTGTAAAAGGCAGTCAGAAATTCAGTAAGAGTTGAGATACATGAGTACGCTTGGTATGAGCTTGTGTGAGGGTGGAAGTGAAACACTAGAGACTCATGGAGTCGTATAACTACGTAAATGGTGGTGGATCTACATGGACTGATAGACCAAAGGATAGTATACGAGTGAGGTATGAGATGGGAATGGAGTACATTGTTGTTGAGATTTTTGATAGAAAAATAATTGGCTTTGGGTGTGTGTACACTACGTAAATAAGAATGGATTGTGAATGACCAAGGGTTTTAAGACATGAACGAGGTATGTTATGAACATGGGAGTACATTTTATAAACTCTATGGTGTGTATATGATTGACTAAGTCAAGTTTGGGTTCACATCGTTATTTGTTGCGACGGATATTGGGGTAACTATATGTGGAAATATTATGCAAAATTTTAAAATGATTTAATTTAAAAACAAAAGGGAGAATATGTAATTTACTTTGTTACAAGTTTTAAATTGAAGGTGTAACATTTAATCTTCTACGTTAGTCGACGATAGTTTGAGTACAGAATGCGAGAGATAAAGGGGCAAGTGTGTTTAACTATTCGAGACATCAGGTGGGCTCGAAGAAGTAGAGTGATATGAAATTTTCAGTTAGGAATCTGGATAGTATCTTACGAGGCATGTATGATTGGAAGTATAATACAAGGTTGGATTAAACCGAATGGAATTTAAAAAGGAATGAAAGTCGTTTGAAAACATGTTATCATTCTACAAGTATTCCGCGATTAGCAGGATAAGGGATTGAATCTATGGTATATGAAATAGTTGGTTGAGGCATTGACTTATCGACATAGTATATATGCATGAAAGTACTCAGTTTGGTTCACTTCGAGATGAAGAATCAGGTATAGTTGTTACCCAGTTGAGACGTGTTGGAAACGACTTTTAGTCTAAAGGGAAGATGGGTGGAAGTGAGAGGAGTTATTTCCTTTGACTTGGGTATTGTGATGAGACTTTTGAGTTCAGAAAAGATATGTGACAAGTACAATGAAAGCATGTATGGGTTGGTGATGTGATGGGAAATGTCAGATTTGACTTTTGAGTATGTCTACTCAGGCATTGATGTCTTTACTTATCAAAGTAGTTCGATAATTACTAGAATGAGGTTTGAATCTTTAATCGGATTGAGACAGGAACTCTGGGGATTTATTTTCCTTCAGAGCTTGAGGATTTATTTTTCCTCATGAGATTATAATATCTCAGTAGAGATGTGTGGGTTGTGATGAATGAACGTTGGCAATACTTGTGAGAAAGTCTTTGTGAATTGATGAGATGGTACTGAAAGTTTGGGGACAAACTTCTTTTAAGGGGGAGAGAATTATAACACCCGCATTTGTGTTATTGCTTTCCATTGCATTGTCATGCATGATAATGTGATGTGGCGTGTCTTATGACACATGGTTGAGTGAGTTTTGACTCACGAGTTGATTTGGGTGTCTGTATTAGAGAACCCTTTGAAACTGTTGTGATTGAGGATTGATTGTTTGTGAAGTCTCTCCGAGTATGAGACGGTCACTGTAGAACATTTTAAATGTTTATTGTGTATTTCAATATCTGTATTATTTTCTGTTTTAGAATTTATTTCTGTTGTTAGTTTTAGTATCCTGGTGAGAACGAATGAACACGCTATTAATTTGGTAGGCTAATTAGCAACTTCGAAAACGTCTTGTAGAAATTCGTGTTTTAGCGACCAAACGAAACTTAGTCGAAAACTTTTATAATTTTGAGGTTTCACTTATAAAGCTATAAGTAAGCTGTATAGAAAGTTTCAGAGACTGACTAGGAGTTTTGAAAACTTGTGGGGAGGTAAACGTAATTCCCGAGAGTTTTGCCTATATATAGATAGAGATGGTTGAGATATTTTCATAAGTTCTTGACCTAAATTCCAAAAGGAGGCCAAGGGGGAGGCCAAAGGGAGAATTAGTTGCTTCAAGCTTTGCGACGCCAAACGACGACCTTCCGTCAGTCTGTTTTCTCCCATATTTCATATTTGAGCTCCTCGAGGTAAGAGCTTCGTTTTGATACCTATTAGGGCCTGTTTGGCTAAGTTTTTTGAAAAGTTTTTTTATAGAATTTTTCATAAAATTAAGTTGATAAATGGAATTTTGATCCAAAGGAATTGTACTAGACGGACTTCTACACGTTCTTTGTACACGGGTTTTCTTTGGATCGAAGTATAAGAGCGTAAATCGGAGGTGAGTGATTCAACTATATTTTTGGAATGATTTCTTGACATGTATTCATGTTTTGTGTGAATAGCATGTATTAATTCTTAGAGATACATTGTGTAGTTCATATTGGGCATTTATATTGATAAGTAGGCTCAATAGCACAGTGATATGTTTTGATTACCGCGAGTATGGTGATATGTATTTGAGCATGTTAAGTTGCTTATTTGGGTCAGAAGGAGCACGTGGTCACCGTGCCATTTTGTAGAGCCGATATAGGCATTAAGGTCGCACGATTGAAGAGAAGAATCGTGGGTCTTACCCTTTCGCGTGGACTTATTAGCGAGGAGTCGCGGATTGGGAGTATGGATGGGCACGTGAGTCTCCAGCGACTAGTATGAAATGTAGAGATGTGAATGCGGACATGTTTATCATTCATGTGCATATGTTGATTTATTCACTAAGCTTTAGCTTAAACAAATCGAATATCTGTGGTTATTCAAATAACCATTTCAGGTGTTAATGCTGGCGAGGAATCGCAGAAGTGAGCACGAGGATTGGGAGTTCTTTGAGAAGGCAACTTGAATGTTAACTTTGTAGTTTTGGGACAATAGGATGTTCTAATAAGAATTTTTATCGTTTTAACTTATGTTTAACTTCGTATGATAGAATGGATTTTAACCAGTTGTAATAGTTAGTGACATGTTGTAATCCTGCTTTAGAAATGTTTTAATACAGCTAGGATTACTTTGATTTGAGTTTAGATTGAGTGGTACTTAATCATTGGTGAAGGGTAGGAAGCTTTTAAAAACTTGAAATTCTGCAGATTGGGCTGCTGCCAGGGAAGCAGTCGACTGGTCTAGTGTTCAGTCGACTGAACCCCTGTGACTGCTAGCTACTGCTTCTTATTATGGCAAAAGCAGTCGACTGGGCCATGCCTCAGTCTACTGTACCTCTGTAAGTTAATGTGTTTATTTTGATTTTGCCTGATTCAGTAGACTGAAGGCTGGAGGCCCAGTCGGCTGACCCTAGTCTCAGTCGACTGGAATTGCTATTAAACCCTTTTGAAAACTCTCTACCTTCTTCAGTCGACTGAGCAGTCGACTGAGGGTCCCGACCCAGTCGACTGAACCTCTGGTTTTAAAATGTGTTTTGTTTTTCCGCTGCGTGTGTTCTTCAAACCTAATTTTGGGAACGTTAATGAATTGGTTTAGCCTCGGTGGCGTGCCACGGGCTCCAGTTCCGCTATTGTGGGACCGGGCTGTGACAATCACAAATGCTAAGAAGTTCCTCTCTGAATTACAACAATATTTTGCTAAAAATGAAAAATCGAAAATGAGTACCGTTTTGGCTACTCTAATTTCCATGAGATATAAAGGAAAGGGGAACATAAGGGAGTACGTTATGGAAATGTCTCATCTCTGTGGGAAACTCAAAGCACTAAAGTTAGAGCTGTCTGAGGACTTGCTCGTGCATTTGGTTCTCATATCTCTTCCTGCACAATTCAGTCAATTTAAAGTGAGTTATAACACCCAAAAGGACAAATGGACTCTTAATGAGCTCATATCTCACTGTGTGCAAGAAGAGGAAAGAATTCAACGAGACAAGACTGAAAGTGCTCATTTAGCATCAACCTCTCAGAATAATAAAAGGAAGAGAGCTAAGGATGCTGCAGATGTGACACCTCAGCAGAAGGAAATAAAGAAGAAAAATGAGGAATTCCTTTGCTATTTCTGCAAGAAGAGAGGCCACATGAAGAGAGATTGTCCCAACTATGCCGCTTGGCGTGCAAAGAAGGGTAAGCTTCTTATTTTGGTTTGTTCTGAAGTTAATTTAGCTTCTATACCTAAAGATACTTGGTGGGTAGATTCTGGTGCTACTACTCACATAAGTATGTCTATGCAGGGTTGCCTGTGGAACCGGCCACCAACTGATGCTAAAAGATTCATCTTTGTGGGCGTTGGCAAGAAAGTTCCAGTGGAAGTTATAGGAAATTTTAGATTATTATTAAAGACCGGTGTTTATTTGGATTTGATTAAGACTTTTATTGCACCGTCTTTTAGATGGAATTTAGTTTCTATTTCTAATTTGGACAAATCTGGTTGTGCTTGTTCTTTTGGAAATAATAAAGTTAGTCTATTTCAAGATTCAAAACTTATTGGTACCGGTTTTTTGATTGATAATCTTTATATGCTAAACACTGCTACTTCCAATAATGAAATTCTGCATACTTATTCATGAGGTACAAAGCAAAAATTAAGTAAGAATTCCGCCACCTTATGGCACAAGCGATTAGGCCATATCTCTAAATAGAGAATTGAGAAACTTGTGCGTGAAGGAATTCTTAGCCCTTTAGATGTGGCAGACTTTCAAGTCTGCATTAAGTGCATTAAGGGAAAATAGACAAACATAAGGAAATTAGGTGCCAACAGGTGTACAGACGTCTTAGAACTCATTCACACTGATATATGTGGTCCATTCCCTACAACCTCTTGGAATGGACAACAATATTTCATTATGTTCATAGACGACTACTAAAGATATGGGTGCCTATATTTGATACATGAGAAGTCGCAGTCCCTGGATGTTTTCAAGTCATTTAAAGCCGAAGTTGAACTTCAGCTTGGCAAGAAAATAAGGCTGTCAAATCTGACCGTGGTGGTAAGTACTATGGTAGATATGACGGATTAGGTGAACAACATCCAGGACCCTTTGCTAAATTCCTAGAGGAATGCGGTATCGTCCCTCAATACACAATGCCAGGCAAACCTAGCATGAATGGTGTAGCTGAGAGACGAAACAGAACGCTTAAGGACATGGTAAGAAGTATGATTAGTCATTCTTCTTTACCCAAATCACTCTGGAGAGAAGCTCTAAAGATTACAGCATATATCCTTAATATGATTCCAAGTAAAGTAGTAACCAAAACCCCTTGTGAATTATGGACTGGAAAGAATAGCATTAGGCATTTACACATTTGGGGTTGTCTAGTTGAGGCATGACCTTATAGGCCACATGAAAAGAAATTGGACTCAAGAACAATTAGTTGCTACTTTGTTGGATACGCTGAACGCTCTCGGGAATTTAAGTTTTATGATCCCACTACTAGGACATTTTTTGAAACGGTAAATGCGAGATTTCTTGAGGAAGTTGAGTTTGTGGGGGGAGATAAGGTTAGAGACATTGTCTTTGAAGAGGAATTTATTCTTAATCATATTGCTATTGACAATGTTCATATTCCTATTCCTGACATTGTTCAAGATGCAAATCCGGATATACGAGACAATGTACAAGAGCTCCCTGTGCAAAATGAACAAATTATACCTGAAGTCCAAACTCAACAACCTCAAGAGGAGATGCTATTAAGAAGATCCACTAGGGAAAGGAGAAATGCAATTTCAGATGATTATATTGTATTCTTCCAAGAACATGAGTTTGACATAGGGATAGTGGAAGATGATCCAATCAACTTTCACCAAGTCAAACAAAGTTCCATCAATGGTCTCAAGCAGGCTTCCCGTCAATGGTATCACAAGTTCCATCAATTGATCACCTCGAATGGTTTTGAGGTGAATGTGGTTGATGACTGTGTATATCACAAGTTCAATGAGACTATTGGGCAGATATTTGGGTAACCCACAAATGGATCATTGGAAATCAGCCAAACGGATTATGTGGTATTTACAGAGAACAAAGGACTACATGCCCACGTATCGGAGATCAGATCTTTTGGAGATTGTCAGGTATTCTGATTTCGATTTTGTTGGATGCCAAGACAGTAAGCGATCCACATCAGGCTATGTTTATATGCTGGCTGGAGGAGCTATAGCTTGGAAGAGTGCTAAGCAGACACTCATAGCTTCTTCAACCATGGTTGCGGAGTTCATAGCCTGTTATGAGGCATCCAATCATGGGATATGGTTGCGAAACTTTGTCACTGGGCTGCGTGCAATAGATGGCATTTAAAGGCCATTAAAGATATATTGTGACAATAAAAGTTTCTGGTTGTTAAGGAAAGAGTTCAGAGTTGTCAAATTTCGATAGAACATACAGGAACAAACTCCATGATTGCGGATCCGCTAACCAAGGGATTACGTCCCAAGGTCTTTTACGAGCACACTGCTCATATGGATTTTAGGTTGTCTCACAATACTTTGGTTTAGTGGTAGTTAACTTTGGATGTTCTATTTTTGACATTTATGGTTTTATTTTCTCCAGAATAAAGTTGATGGTTTAAAATTTATCTCTGAATCTAACTATTTTCTATATGCGGTTTTGCATTGTTTCGGATTGATCTCAATAAAGACTAAAGTAGGACCAGTTGGAAATAGGCATGTTTGAGATCACATTGCATGTAATTTCCATGCTACTCATCCGTACTTGATCTATGTCATTGAATGTGTTGGTATGGTGACCATTGAAGGTCTAGTTACGATTATGTGTGACGAAAGCCGCCTTGATCCCGTATTAATATAGGAAATGGACCAGATTGAAACTAAAATCTGTCATTGAATGTGTTGGTATGGTGACCATTGAAGGTCTAGTTACGATTATGTGTGACGAAAGCCGCCTTGATCCCGTATTAATATAGGAAATGGACCAGATTGAAACTAAAATGAAGTCCAAAGATAAATAGCATACTTATGCGCATCTAAGGAACATGTAATATAATTGTTTCAAGAGTCAATATATAGCCCAAGTGGGAGATTGTTAGGAAATTGTATTTCCTAATAAGAGTGGGCAACATATTATTATCAATTATATTATAAGGGCTATAATTAAATGGGCTTATATTATGTGGTCTAATTGTAGGAAGCCCATGGACTTCTACTGGGTATGGGTATAATAAGTGGATACCAAATACTGACCCTATTAGGAATAATGGGAACCCTAACATATCAGTATATAAAGACATATAGGATATGGTCCCCAAGATGTCAAATCAATATGCAGCTTCTTCTTCTATCCCATCTAGAGAAGGAACCCATTAAAGAACTCAAGAGATTTGACTGAGGAAGACATAACTGATCATAAACGTTCTCCTAAGGTTTGCTAATTGCTACAATGGATACAGGTATGTATTCTACTATATTATACCCTTAATAATCTAACATGATACGATCCTAGGGCTGTGATTTTACTACTCTAGGGTTCTACAATTTTATAAATTAAAGATCTAACAACCCAAGCTCAATTCCTACTCTAAAGTGAATCCTACAAAAATTCGGCAACCGCGTGTCACCGATTAATGTGAGCTACCAAAATTATGATGATTAAAGCATAAATTAAAGTATAGAAATGATCGTCTCACCTCCACGACTTTGAATACGGCTTCGGTTCGCGAATTAGTTGTCGAACGACGACGAAACGACGTGAATTGAACGTCGGCGTCTCGTGTTCGTCTTCTCTCTTTCTCCGTTTCTCTATCTTTTCTTTTAATTTATGTAAAAATGAGAGTCTCCCTGTCATACCCCAACATGCCTCGGGCGGATTAGGACACGTGTAACAAGCCCACACATCAAAACACCCTTAATTTACTAAGAAAAACATGGATTAGACCTCTTTGAATAGCTTAGCTGACACAAAAATAGTCCCAAGGGAAAAATTATCATTAATAAAGTATATCCAAAATTTACACCAAAAAATAGGTCTTTGAGTCCTTGTTTCAACGCAAAAAACGGCGCACGAATCTGAGTTTTGTAGAAAGAGTTATGCTTGTTTCCGTAAAAGTCAGCAGCTGCCAAAAACAGGGCGGATTGATCCGCGAAAAGAAGGGATCGATACATTTTCCAAAATTTCTAGCAGAATGTCCCCGAAAAAGGGTAGATCGATCCGTGGGAAGAAGGGATCAATCCGGCTTTGGAAGAACTGCTCCCTATTAGTAAGAACATTAGTTTTCAAGCCCCAAAACATTACCAAACATAATTAAACTTTGTAGGAACATCAAAGATTACTACTAAAACATTTCCAAGTGCTTAAAAACATTTGTCCAACACTTCCAAGTATGAATTGGCAATCAAACACACAAATTCTTCTCATGAATTATGGTTGAACATTAAAACTTCACCCCTTTTTCCCAACATTTGCAAGTCAATACAACAAAGAGTATCCAAGCTTAAGTTTACAACCAAAAACTTCCTAGTACCATTCAAATTCACCCTCAATGTACATAACTTACAACCTGTAAACAAAACTTATGGTTTGGTGCATAAACAACCAACAATACCTAACTTAGTATATTACAAGTCTCCCCAAAACACAAGATACATTTACATTGATGACAAAAGATACATTTCAAATATAAACTAGCTAGGCATATGAACATATTCACATGGACACCACTCCCCCGCCCAACCCGTCATGTGGATCATTTTCTCTACTCTTCCCGTGCTGTACCTGCGATGGTTATTCAATAACTACAACGGAAAATATATTTTTGTTTAAGCTTTCGCTTAGTGAGGGAACTAATCATGCTATTGGAATGTTCCATACACAAATGCAATAATCAATATAAACATCAATAAAAATGATCTCTGGAAAGTCAAGTAATTCAAACTACCACCCCCGGTTCCTTCTCACCCCGGAATTTCTCACTCTTTTGGCGCATATAGCACAACACACACTCTCTTGTGACCCCGAAGGCGTCACCAGCATTTCATTGTGGTCGTCACCACGTCCTACTCATTGAGGACTTCCTATCTCTTACTGTGACGTCCCGCAAAAATAAAGCGTGTTTCCATTAAAAAAATAAAATGAATTACACTTTGATTCTTTAAAATAAAAATACAAACTTTATTTAAAACTCCCAGCGGGTCCATATTCTCCACGGATCTCCTATATCATCCTTAATCTTATCTCTCTTCCAGGCTTCGGTTATCGGCACTGCCTGCATCTAAAACCACACCGGAAAGTATACAATATGACATGAATAATAAAGGCTCAAAAGGATAATGACAATCAAATACATAGAACGACATCAAATCAATTGACCAATCTCACAACCCAATTGCTCACACTACCCAAACGCTCATACCAATAGCATCATACCAGGTTCCTCTTGGTCACATAGCAAGAGACACCTCACCTCACCTCACCCGTCTCCAGTACGTCGGTCCCTGAGGCCTGTTGGACTGTTGGTAGGTGTTCCTTGCTCATGACCCTTTAGTCCCATAGCACTTAGCAATGAACACTTACTCATTGATTCCAAATGAAAACACAACATAACTGCAAAAAGAGTACAAGTATAGATAACAAAGAAATACTCCGGAGAATTTAGAAAGTAAATTGTACACAATCCGGTACCTATAAATGATGTTGAGCAACTCCCAAACACTTCTCTTCTTCTTCTTTCCACTAACCCGAGGTGTAATACATCTATAATTGTGTATATATATATAAATCTCTGTCTCTATATATATGTAAGCTATATATAAAATGTGCTGAAGAGAGAGAGAGAGAGAGTGAGAGAGAGTTGAGGTGAGGAAGATAGAGAAATGTAGATGAATTAGTAAATTGAATGAAAGAAAAGTGATTTATTTATAGACTTGGGAAACTTGGCCACCAAGTTGGGACTTGTGGTCCACAACACAAACACACACACAATAAACACACCACACAAATAGTGGTGTCAAACGGGCCGGGCCGGGCCTGGCCGGGCTCGGTCAAAGCGGGCCTTACCGGGCTAGAGGGCCGGGCCTGGCCTCACCTAAAATCGGGCCGGGCCGGGCCGGGCTTGAGAAGGGAGGGGGGATGTGATCGGGAGAGAACAAATCCTATTTATACGCCTTAACGAGCATTTGTTAGTACCTTTTTATTCTGTTTTTGTATATTTTTACTTCATTTTCTAGTTTCTGACAGGTTTTGGAAGAAATCATCTAAACCAGGTTAAACAGGGTGAAAAAGCAGAAGAAAAGAAGCTGAAAAAACCAAGTCGCGCGCGCGATCCGCGCCCACGAAATCCGAGAAATCGCTCGCGCGATCCGCTCGCGCGAGAACCCCATAATTCGCTCGCGCGATCCGCGCGCGCGAAAGCCAAATGCTCGCGCGATATGCCCAAAAACCAAAGTTGCGTATTTCAGTATACTGAAGACTCCTGTGCAAACGAGACTGCTAAACGACGTCCAGACTGTAAATTACATGCGTTTCAGTCCGTTTCGGGTTGTAAAGGCTTCCAAAACATGTTGTAAATCTATATAAACTCTATTTTACTTCAATTAGAGGGTTGGCAATTATTATACACACATTCTACAACCATACTTCCAGCCATTGAAGGGAGGGAAGCAAGGAGAAGAAGAAGAAGACCAAGGGTTTCCATGGCCTCCTCCATCAACCTCTTGCTATCTACTACTTCCATGGACGGCTAGATCATTGATCTAGGGTTTCAATGAAGCCCTAGATGAGTAATAGGGTTTTATTTATGCTTTTGTTTTAGTCTATTATGTATGGATGACAGTCACATGTTGAGAGGATTTTTATTAATAAATCGTACTTACATTGATTAAATCATTGCTTTCGGAATTTATTCTTGTCTTAGATCTATTTTGACTGTGATGTGCTCAACGATCTATTCTTGCTGTGCTTGTTTAGATTGTTTACATGTGATGGTGCTTTATTGATTCGTGCTATCAAGTATCCGAATAGTCCATGCCTAGGTTAGATGGATTAGATCACAACCCTAGTTTAGTGTGAGATAATTCGTGCTATCCGCAGATGGATTATGTTGGTGCTTGAACCATGTTTATCTTCTTGTCGGAGGAATTGGGCTTGTAGCTACAATTCCCCATATTCATCCAATGTAATAAACTAAAGTAATTCATAAATATTCCTATTATGAAACTAGTGGTGGATTTGCAATCCTAGGTTCCCTTAAATATTTATTAAAACAATTTTAATTGCTTTCATAGTTTAGATTTATTTTTATTGTTATTAGTTTAATTAAATCCAAATCAAACTCCGTTTTTCCTAATTAATTAGACTTAGGTTTTAAAATTAAGTAGTTGTAGTAATCAATCTCTGTGGGTTCGACCTTTACTTCCACACTGCAAATCCTTTGAAAAGTAAAGAATACTTTTATATCTTGATTCTGACAAGATCAGGATGTCCGCCCCGGACCGGTGGCCCGGGCTCACTAGGGCCGGGCTAGTGGACGGGCTCATGGACGGGCTAGTGGACGGGCCGGGCCGGGCTCATGGACGGGCTCGGGGGAGTTTTTACTTTTACTTTTTATATATATATATGTTTTGTTTATGCATTAATGATTAGTGATTACTAAAAAAAAGTTTGTTTAACAAAAAAAAAAAGTAAATAACATTTATTATTCAATAAAAATTAATGAGATTACTATTATTTGATATTTAAAAATTATAGTCTAATAAAAAATAAAGATTACTTATCATAAATTGTACAATAAAAAGTAAAGATTTATTCATTAATGATTAGTGATTAGTAAAAAAAGTTCATTAAAAAAAAAGTAAAGAATATTGATTATTCAATAAATATTAAAGAGATTACTAGTATTTGATATTTAAAAATTATAGTCTAATAAAAAGTAAAGATTATTATCATTAATTTTAATAATTTGTATAATAAAAAGTAAAGATTTATTCATTAATGATTAGTGATTACTAAAAGTCTAAAAAAAGTTCATTAAAAAAAATAGTAAAGAATTTTTATTATTCAATAAAAATTAAAGAGATTACTAGTATTTGATATTTAAAATTATAGTCTAATAAAAAATAAAGATTACTTATCATTAATTTGTATAATAAAAAGTAAAGATTACATTTTACATAATTGGAATTTTTTTTTTTAAAAGCCGTTCACAGTTTATACTCATGCGGGCCAGGAGTATTACAATTGATTTGTTTGGAACTAAATGATCTTCAACTCTCATATTCATTCTTCAATTCTTCATTCTTCAATTTTCTTCCGTAACTTCCAAATTTGCGAAGTCTTCAAGAATAGGATCTTGGCGGTTTTGAGTTCGATATTGTGCACGGTCCCAATCCTTCAAGCACATCAAGCAGTCAAGCATATCAGGAGATAATCTGCTCCTCCTTTCCTCTAGCACCCTTCCACCTACACTAAAAGCAGACTCCGATGCAACTGTGGAAGCCAGAGGAGTTAGTAGATCACGAGCCATGATGGAAAGAACAGGGAAAGCTCTTACATGTTCTTTCCACCATGTCAAAAGATTTAAATCGACCATTTCCTCGTTGGTTAATCGGCTTTCCCACTCGGTTTCTCGATACTTATTTAATTCACCAAGAATGTTAGAGCTACTTACAAATGATTGACTAACACCCTTTTGTTTCTTTCGACTGAGAAACTGCCTCGCCCAAGAACCACCTGACGCTCCCGAACTTAACTCAATATTAGAAGTAGAAGAAGAAGTAACACTTTCTTTATTTGTATATTTTTCATAGTAAATACGAAATAAAGACTCCAAAGTATTTTCCATTTCAAAAGTAGTTATTTCTAGACCAGGCTCACCACCTGGTCCTTGCATCAATTCAGATATTTGTTTAACCATTTCACAAACACCATCAAAATTGATTCTAGGATCCAAGATTGCAGATAAGTAAAATACAGGTGGAATGTTAGACCAATATTTTTTGAACTTTTTTTCCATTTTCTCGCAAATATCAATAAAAATGTCATTTTTTTTGTTTATAACTATGAAATGTATGAGCCATATTATATAATTCCATAAGAACTAAACAAGAAGTAGAATAGTAAACACCGGAAAGTTTATTTGTAGCATTGTAAAATACTTCTAAAAATCCATGAAAGTCAAATGCCATCTCCCAATCGTTTGAAGTCAAATTTAGTGATGGATAATTAACATTAACAAATTGAGTAATAATATTACTATACTTTTTACAAGAATCTGTCATAAGATAAGTAGAATTCCAACGAGTTTTAATATCAGTTTGCAATTTCTTTGGATTAAGACGATTTTGTTTACAAACACCATAAAATACTTGTAGACGGCTAGGCGTTGAACAACAAAAGACCACTGCCTCTCTAATTTTAAGTATGTGATCATTAATTTTTGTTAATCCATCTTGGATAATCAAATTAATGATATGGCATACACAACGACCATGAAATAATTTTCCATTCAACATTGGGCGCATAAGATCTTTAAACATATTAATAGCATTTGTATTAGCACTAGCATTGTCAAAAGTAATGCTTATAATTTTTTTCATAATATCATACTCATTAAAAACATTGATTATATAGTTATATATATTTTCACTAGTATGAGGATAGTCTAATGCATGAAAAGCAATGATATTTTTATTCATATTCCAATTTTCATCTACAAAATGCGCCGTTATACATATATATCCCGTTTTATTACAACCAGTCCACAAATCAGAAGTGCATGCAATTGTATAATTAAAAGTAGAAAAATCCTCAATTAATTTTTTTTTGGTTTGTTGAAAAACAGATTGTATATCACTTCTAAGAGTATTTCTAGTAATAGGTTGGTAGGCGGGTTGTAAAAAAGTTTGAATAAAACGTGTAAAACACTCTTCTTCAACTAAAGTAAAAGGCATATCGGATGCACAAACAAATTTTGCCAAGCCTTCCCTCATTTTTTTTTATTATAAAGAAAAGTTCCAACACTTGTGCCAGTAGAAGCAGAAATTTCGGATTGTACTAGGCCGCCCGCTTGAGCGGTACCTGCTTCCCATGCACCTTTATGTTTGTTTATGATGTGCCTTTTAAGTGTATTATTTCCTCCACCTTTGTAAGAAAATTTAAGTCCGCATATTTTGCAAATAGCTCCATTTTTTTTCGTCATTTAATTTAAAAAATAACCAAACAGGTGATTTTAATTTTCTTTCAGTGGTGGGACTGGGATCATTAGGATTTGAAGGAGATGGTTCAGATGGATTAGACCCCATAATTTCAACGTCGTCATCATCCTCCAATTCGAAAATCATTAATCTCATTTCTTTCCCCATAATCTAAATTTTCAAAGTCATAAGTTGGGCCTTCCCTAGTTTTTGAAGATCTTGAGTGAGATGTCATTTTTTTTTAAATAAAAAAAAAGAGGGGAAAGAAATATAAAAGATTAAATATACTAACAATTAAATAAGTAACTAATAAAGCAAGAAGTGAAACAATAAATAAATTTACCTCAACTTATAGTAGTAGAAGAAGAAGTGAACAACTATAAATTATAATAAGACTTGAGACTTGAGAGCTTGTAAGTTCAAGTTGTAGAAGATTAGAAGTGCCTTTACAAATTAGAGCTTTGATAATTGAATCACCAACTTGTCGAGTAGAAGTGCTTGTAGACTTGTAGTTTATGGAGTAGTATAGAGAAAGTAGAGATTAGAGAGAGATAATGATTTTTGTATGAGAAAATATGTTGTGGGAGGTTTGGTATTTATAGAAAATGGGCTAAGGGGCATTTTGGGAAGTCAAAAAGCACATTTACATTTTTACCCCCAAAACTAGCCGTTTTATAGCGGTTAGAGGGGTAAAAAGTGGAAAAATATTTGAAAAATGGCCAAACTAGCCGTTATGGGCTCGGGCGGGCCTACCGGGGCGAGCCGGGCCGGGCCACAACGGCTAGTTAATCCGGGCTTTTGGGCCGGGCTAGCGGGCCGGGCCGGGTTTCGGGCTAAGGAGTGGGCCGGGCCTGGCCGGGCCGTGGACGGGACAAAGGGTGTCCACCCCAGACCGGACAAAAGTGCTCGGGCCGGGCCTATACCGGGCCGGACCGGGCTTTTAGCCCGGAAAAATCGGGCCGGGCCAACCCGATCCGATTAACACCTCTACACACAAATGCATAGCCCTCATATGAACACACGCACAACACATACACCGCACAAATGCATAGCCCTTAAATGAACACATGCACAACACACACACCAGACAAATGCATAGCACACAAATGAACACATGCACAACACATACACCACACAAATGCATAACACACAAATGAACACATCAATAACACATACACCACACAAATGCATAACACACAAATGAACACATCTACAACACATACACCACACAAATGCACATGGGTTGGCTAGCATAGTTTAGAAAATCTAGTTAGGAAAATATAATCTTTCATTATAATAATTATTCTTATAATTATATTATCAAATAATAGAATTAAAAAGTCGTATAAATACAGAAAAGGTCGTATAAATGCAAAAACGGGTATTTTATCAAAATGATTAAAATCGAGATGTCTTCTAAACGGAGATCGAAAAATCTTAACTTCCAACACGAATATCAAATCATTTAATCTCACGCAACTTTTTCCAAAAAATTATATTTTCAGTTCATGACTTACAAAATTAGAAAAATTACCAAAATACCCCTGTGACCAATTTTCGCTAAAATCGCACACGAAGTCTAAATTGTTAATTTAAACATGAAAATACGGGTTACTACACTTACATATGGGACCTATAAATGGTGATCACTACTTGACTTCTCTTTGATCCACATATGCATTTAAGCAACTTAGCATATAAGCATATAAGCATAACAATTTCATAACTTTGACATGTTTTTTTTTACCCAAATTCAACAGCACATATAAACATAAACATGGATTAAGCATTATAAACTAACAATTATCACATCTACATATCTAAACACCCAATTTTTGGGATTAGAACACTCACCTCCTCAAATTGTTAGCAAATTTAACCTAGAAACCCCAATCCCTTCCAAGTTTTAGCTCAATTCTTAACCGGTGATAATCCTACATAAGTTTGGTATCAAAAACATCGTCTATCAAGAACGGTTGCTGTAAAAACGTTGCCGAAAATGAAAATAAATTTCGTACATGTGATCCTCTTACCTCCGCAAGTCCAAAAATGGTCTCGGATTGGAAATCTGGTGTCAAACGGCGAAGGAACGGTAAGAAACGTCGTCGAGGAACACCGTCGTCTTCGTTGAGGCTCTCGGCTCACTCTCCAACTCAAAATCCAGCTGTGTTTTACAAGTGAGAGACACTTGTGTACACATGCATACGTGTTAACATAACTTTCCTTTATTTATGTTTACCTCCCCCGACTTTCTTTAAGCTTTATTATGAAACCCCCATGTTAATTACATTAACTACCCATCTTTTCTAAAAGGATTTAATCTAAGTCCCGAGTGAGTCCCAAACGTGGTCCCACATAAATTATGAGGTTGCTATTAAACCTACCATTTATATTTTATTTTCAAATACACCTTCACATAGGTACCCAAATTGGTCTCCTTAACCTATCATAAGACATAATAATATTATTAAACATTTAAACAAGTATTCATCTAAGCATATAATGACATCAAAATGCATATGTTTTAATTAGACCCTCATTGAGCCCCACATTTATACCAGTCCTGCCCTTTTTACAGAACTTTCATTTGTGCCCGCATTTGAGCACCTTTTCACATGTGGGTTCATAACCCCACCTTTAAACATCTCATGCATTAATTATCTTTCATTAACACACATTAATATCACATTAATCTTATTTTTCGGGTACGAGTATTACACTCCCTCTCTCTTGACACCTTTACATGCATATACATGAGGTGTCTTAACCTCATTTTTTTCCATGTTTCGTTTACATCCCCGGGACTCTTAAGTTCTCATTATGAAATCCCCTAAATATTCCATTAACTACCCAATTATCTAATGAGTGTTTGTCTAAGTCCTGTATGGGTCCCATATATTTTGTAAAGTCGCTATCATCCTACATTTTATTAATCTTTTTCAGTTATATCCTTATTTGGGTATCCAAATTAATGTCAAATACTAACATATAACAATATAAGCAAGCAACTTTGCAAATATCCATGTAATCATATAAAATGCATTTAATCATTTAAAATGCAAATTATTACTTAACCTTTCATTGGGTCCCACTACAGTACTTGTCCCTCCTCACTAGGGACTTTTCCAAGTGTCCTTAACTGAACACTTTTCACGGACGAGTCCAAAGCCTCCCCTTAATCCATTTTATACACTAATTATACAAATTAATGCATATTAAGATAATAACCAGACCTTTTCCGGGTATGGGTGTTACATTTCTTCCCCCCTAAAAAGAATTTTGGTCCCCAAACTTATTCTTACCTCAAGTTTCAAATAAGTGCGGGTATTTTGCTTGAATCTCATCCTCTCACTGCCAAGTAACTTCTTCAACTGAATGGCTTCGCCATTGCACCATCACAAGTGGAATCACCTTGGTTCTCAATACTTGATTCTTTCTATCAAGAATTTGTACTGGATGCTCCACATAGGTCAAATCTTCCCGAATCTCTAACGGTTCTAGAATGATAACATGTTTTGAATCCGACACATAATGTCAAAACATTGACAAGTGGAATACGTTTTGAACATTCGCCAACTTAATTTGTGGCAATTCCAATCGATAAGCTAATGGTCCCACCCGGTTAAGAATCAAATAAGGTCAAACATATCTTAGACTAAGCTTACCTCGCTTACCAAATCAGGCTATACCTTTTAAAAGCGACACTTTCAGAAACATATAGTCACCTACCTCGAATTCCAACGGTCTTCTACCCGTATCCGCATAACTTTTATAGCGACTTTGAACAATTTGCAACCGCTGTTTAATTAATTTAATCTTGTTAGTAGTGATTTGAACTATCTCTGGTCCCAAAAGCTGTTTTCACCAACCTCTGTCTAATAAACCGATGATCTACACTTTCTACCATATAGTGCCTCATAAGGCGCCATTCCAATACTACTTTGAAAACTATTGTTATAGGTAAACTCTGTTAACGGCAAATGAGTCTCCCAATCGGCTTTGAAATCCATAACACATACTCTCAACATGTCCTCCAAAATCAGAATTACTCTCTCTAATTGCCCATCAGTCTGGGGATGAATTGCGGTACTGAAATGTAAGGCTGTCCCCATAGCCCTTCTATAAACTCTCTGAAAATCTCGACACAAATCGTGTGTCACGATCTGACACTATTGAAACGGTTGCCCCATGAAGTCTAATAATCTCTCTGATATAAATCTCAACAAGCTTTGACGGATCCTTGGTTTTGATGGGTAGAAAATGGGCTGACTTAGTCAACCGGTCTACAATAACCCAGATACTATCATTTGATTTTGTAGATCTTGGAAATCCCGATATGAAATCTATCGTAATATGCTCCCATTTCCACTCTGGTATCTCTAGAGGTTGTAATTCTCCCCCGAGTCGTTGATGTTCCATTTTCTACTTTTTGACAAGTCATGCACTTAGCGACAAATTCTGCGAATTCTCGTTTCATACCACTCTACCAATAAGTTTATCGTAAATCTCTGTACATTTTGGTACTACCCGGATGTACCGAATATCTGGTGTTGTGAGCTTCTTCCATGACTTTATTTCTTAAGTCTCCAACCTTAGGCATACATAAACGATTGATATACCTTTGTACACCATCTTGGAAACTAAACTCTAGCCTTCTACCCTCCGATAATTCATCCATAATCTTTTTGAACTCTGGGTCTATTAGTTGATTAGTCTTGATTTCACTAATTAAACTCGGTTGTGCCACAATCGCAGTCATTAACCCACCTTCGATTCTGGGAACCACTTCAAGTTGCAATTGCTCAAATTCTTTTACTAGCTTTTCTTGTCCCGTCAAGGTATTGGCTAAGTTTCTCGACGACTTCCGTCTTAAGGCATCGGCAACCACATTCGCTTTTCCCGGGTGATATTAAATCTTCAAGTCATAGTCTTTCATGAGTTCCAACCATCTTCTTTGTCGCATGTTAAGGTCCCTCTGAGTGGATAAGTATTTTATGCTCTTATGGTCAGTGAAGATTTCACATGTCTCCCCATACAGGTAATGCCTCCAAATTTTCAAGGCGAAGATTACCGTCGCTAACTCCAGATCCTATGTTGGGTAATTCTTCTCGTGAGGTCTCAGATATCTTGAAGCATAGGCTATTACCTTATCACCTTGAGTTAACACACATCCCAGGCCTTGATGAGAAGCGTCACTATAAATTCTGAAATTTCCAGTACTTATTGAAAATGTAAGTATCGGTACCGTTGTTAACTTCTCCTTCAATGCTAAGAAGCAATCTTCACACTCCTTATTCCACTCAAATGGTACGTCCTTTCTCATTAACCTTGTCATCGAAGTCGTGATTCTAGAAAAGCCTTTAACAAATCTTTTGTAATATCTGGTTAACCCCAAGAAACTTCGAATCTCGAACACATTAGTCGGCCTTGATCAATTCATAACAGCTTAAATCTTTTGTGGGTCCACAGAAATACCCTCCTTGGAGATCATGTGCCCTAGGAAGGTGACACTTGTAAGCCAAAACTCGCTTTTCTTTAACTTCCCAAAAAACTGTTTCTCTCGAAGTCGTTGTAAAACTAGTCTCGAGTGTTGTTCATACTCCTCCGAACTCTTTGAGTAAATGAGAATGCCATCAATGAATACTATCACGAACTCGCCCACGTACGATTTGAACACACGGTTCATCAAATCCATGAAGGCGGTAGGCGCATTAGTAATCCTAAATGGCATCACTAAAAATTCGTAGTGTCTGTATCGAGTCCTAAAGGTCGTCTTCTCTACATCCTCTGCTTTGACTTTTAATTGGTGATATCCCGATCTCAAGTCTATCTTTGAAAATACCTTAGCTCCTTGAAGATGATCAAATAGGTCATCGATATGCAGCAACAAATATTTGTTCTTAATTGTTACCTTGTTGATTTCTCGATAGTCAATACACATCCGTATTGTACCATCCTTCTTCTTCACAAATAATATCGGTGTACCCCATGGAGATACACTAGGTTGAATGAACCCTTGTCTAGCAACTCTTGCAACTGTATCTTTAACTCTTTTAGCTCAACTGGTGTCATTTGGTATGGTGCTCGTGAAATCGGTTGCGGCCCCGGCATAACATCAATACCAAATTTAATTTCTCGATCAATTAACACACTAGGTAATTCCTCTGGGAACACATCTGGGAATTTGCTATCTATCAAAATATTTTTAAGTTTGAGATCTGTACCCCTAGTATCAAGAATACTACACAGAAAATCACGACAACCCTTCTTCAACAATCGACAAGCTTCAATAGCTGACACTATATATATATGGCGGTGACACAACACCCTTGTCTTGAAAATAAAACATATCTTGATTCGGAATACGTAATACTACCCCTTTATTGTTACAATCGATATTTGCATAATAAACTGCTAACCAATCCATACCCAATGCAACATCAAAGTGCTGAATGATTAACGGTACTAAATCCCCTGAACTAATCATCAAAACCCCCAATGGTATTGTAATATACAGATCATAATCCAGAAATTCTAATGGTTTATCCGGATGCTTAGCAAAATGATGCGATACAAACGAGTGCGTGGATCCCAAATCTATAAGTACATTCGCTAAGTGTGAGCAAATGGGAACCATACCTGAAACCACAGTGTTAGCTGAAACGGTCTCCCCCGGCCTGAGCTGATATGACCTCGCCTCTCATTACTCCCTCCACGGAGGTTGAGTAGTTTTCAGTGTAATGGCACTAGCTGCGTATGAACCGAAACCTGAAGCTCCCTGACGCTTGGTTGGAAAATCCTTGGCTTGATGTCCCAATTCCTTACAAGTAAAACATCGGCCCCTCATATCTATGTTCTAATTTGGAGAGTTCCTGGCAATGTGTCCCGGTTGTCGGCAAATATTGCAAATGATTGGATTTAAAAGTTAATTGCATTGGCCCCAATGAAATTTCTGACAAGTCTGACACCTCGGTTTATTCCCACTAGAACCACTGCCACTACTAGCCGATGGACATCCCGGACTCTGCCTCTTAGCACTTCATTGTCCACTGAACTGACTTGATCCCATCCGCTTGTTTTGTTGACTCGGTGGTGGTGGCATGCTTGAAGTAAACCTAAGGTCTCTCTGGGCAATGGAAGCAATATCCAATGCTCCGGCGTAAGTCTGGGTCGAAACATGGTTACTCGCCCTCGAATATCACTTCGTAACCCAGCAACAAATTTTCTTGCCTTCACTTTCTCAGTCGTTACAATATCCCCGGCAAACCTTACTAAACTTGTGCATTGTGTCGAATACTCTCAGACTGTCTTTCCCCCTTGTACCAACTCCATAAATTCCTGAGCTTTCTGGTCTCCAAATGATTCTAGAAAATATTGTTCATTGAAGATTTCAAGGAATTGATCCCAAGTAGTCGGTTGACCCGGGCCCAGCTTAGTACGCCACCAATATTGTGCTTCATCCTTCAGTGTATCGACTGCAAACAACACATTTTGTTCCTCTGTACATGGTAACACCCTGAAGATTTTTTCCATATCTGAGATCCAAAATTTTGCCTTCATCGAATCGGCTTCCCCTCGGAATATGATCGACTTTTATTTATGAAATTTTGAAATAGTAAAAAAAATTTCTCTCGGATTTGGATTCGGTTGTATTGGTCTTTCTTCGACCACATGAGTTTCGGCGACTCAAACTAATCCTTTTATAGCTCTTTCACCTCGTTCCATTCGGTTTGAGGTATCACCTCCAGACATTATGCCTGGCACCCACATTATTACACACACACACACACACACACGTTAGTTTAAAGAAACACATGACATGCTAATCAACATTTAAAAGCATACTAAATAAACATGAATGCATGTTCATGTAACTACGTGTCGTTGTGTACACACCATGTAACACCCTGTATTTTGTTCTCATTAATAAATAAATAATTCATTTTAATTCTATTTCTAAATATTTATTTGGGGTCAAACCAAAATTTTTGTAAATATAGAAACTACTTTTTGTGGATTTGAAAACTATATCTATACTTTTGTACAATCAGGAATTTATTTCCTACGCTAATATAACTTTCTGTATTTTTTTATTTCAACCGGATAATACCAGTTTATGTTTTAAATATGCGTTTATGCCGCGTTTTTGGTGTGGGAGCACGTGAGCTCAACCACACCGAGCGAAATCCGTCGTTTGCTTGGAGCCTACACATTTTCTCAGTATATATGAATACAACTCTCACAGTCCACTCATCTCTCTTGCACAAACTTTATGTCTCTCAATTCATTCTCATTCTCTCTTGCTCTCTCTCTCTCTCTCTCTCTCTCTCTCTCAAGAACATAACACACATATACCCAGATTATATATATGTATACACATAGTTAGTCATATATATATCAAGATCAAGAGAGAGAACGGAGGAGTAAAATTCAAAACGACGGAATTGACGGTAGAAATTCTCAGTCTAATCCCGTATTATAAACTCATTCCCAAAGTATATATGTGTGTATTGTAGTATATATATGAATGTATATATGTATATACATGACATACACCATTGAAGCTTGAGAATTGGAGTTTTATAAATTTTAACCAAAATCAGTTTTGTGAATTGAGAATGAAAGATCTTAGTCTCAGTAAGTTGTGGTTCGAATACTACGGCTTAATTCATCCGTATCGCGACGTATCGTTGATTTAAAAAAAATTTACCTCTCGATTTTATGTGAAATCCAAGAGCTACGATTGAAATTAGTTAAAACCGATCACGTATTCGTAATCCTTGCGGAAAAATGAAGAAATCCATATATTACATGTCTTGGTTGAAGCAGAACTTAGAAATAGGTCAAAAATAGGCTTTAAATTTGTAACAAGGGAGAAATTAATGATACCAATCGATTGGTATGATTACCAATCGATTGTTATGATTACCAATCGATTGGCATGTTTCAGCACTGGCGACTTTTACTAAAACTGTCATAACTTCCTCTAGAAAACTCGAAAACGTGCACCGTTCGAAGCATTGGAAACTAGACTCAAAGACCTTTCATTTGATATGTAATTCATCCACAAAAATTATAACTCATTTTTAAGGTCATACCTTCAAAGTGGACTTGCTTGTGTACTAGTAGTTGTAAAAGCGTATTAAAGTAGTTTTTGATGAATTTACCTGTTGTTTCATATATGACTTGATAATTTAGATCATGGGTGCTAATTCAATTATTCTAAGTACATTGTACCTTGTTAATAAAGAAAAAAAATAAAAATACTTGATTTTCTCGTATGTTTGTTTGGGGTTACATTTTCGTAGACATTGACATACATGTTAGGGTCGAGATGGAGTCGACATGCATAGTATGTGAGAAAAGTGTGAAAAGAGTAAAAGGGATTGTGTATTAGTATGGGTTGCCTCCATGGACACTCCCTAATACCCAAGTTCCGGATACTGATCGAAATTATCTCTGGTATGCCGTGGTGGTATTATAGTGACACTCCTTAGTACTCGAGTTCCGGATACTGATCGAGGTAATCTCTATTATGCCATGGTGGTACTATAGTGTGATGCCATGGGTTGAGGCAGTGGATATCGTAAAGATGTGATTTTAGGGTACCTTTTTAATATGACGGTGGCAAATTGGACACTCCCTGACACCCGTGGTAGTGCAATAGTGTGACACCTCCATGGACACTCCTTGGTACCCGACCTTGGTACCCGAGTTCCGGATACCGACCGAGGTAATCTCTGGTATGCGGTGGTGGTACTATAGTATGATTCCATGTATCGAGGCTAATTGGACATTCCCTGGTACCCGTTGTACTATAGTGTGGCTGGCTGAGTATTTTCAAGGTACTAGAACGAGGGAGTTTGGATGATGTGATTTTGTGTTTTGTCGAGAGAAAAGAGTCACTAAGATGAGATATAACATTGTTCATGCACGGTCTCATATTTATTGCTTACTACATCCCCACGTGACTTATGTTGAAGTTGAAACCTTGAATTATTGCTTTTATAGTTTAAATTGTACCATTATTGATATGCTTATATATACATTGCGAGTACATGTTTATTTTGCTCACCAACTTGCATAAGCTGACGGCGTTGATGCATCCTGGACTCTATGTCCAGATTTTCCAGGTCAGGAGCAGCCAGAGTATTTTGATTATGCTAGTTAGAAGCGGGAGACTTTCCAGGAGGACTGTTTTATATTTCTTATGTCTTTTATTTTGGAGTTGTAATAGACTTTATTAGAATTTGAATAAGGCGGCTTGTGCCTAAGACTTGAATGATGTAATAGTTTAGTAAGTTTTAAATTGGGAACTTATGTTTATTAGTATCATTTTCTCTAGAAATGCTGTTTAAGTTATTTGTTGCAGGGACAATTGGTCATACTCACTTGTCATGACCTACGAGTCCATAAAGGAAATTAAATGCTTTCCTGAATTATGCAATGTCGGGGCGTGACACATTACGAGTTGAGAGTCTCTCGTCCCCAAAGGCTCTACCTATTGCTCAGATACCAAAAATTGTCACACCCCAACCTGCCTCATGCGGATTAGGACACGTGTAACAATGCTACAAGCACCCAATTACATTAATTTGCAAAGAAACATGCGAATTACTAGGAAACGCATGTGTTTAACAACATAAAAGAACTCTATTATGACAAAACAGCCCCCAAGTGCAAAATGGTCATTAATAAAGTAGAGCAAATTTTATACCAAAATATGGTTCTTTGAGTCTCGGTTCCAATGCAAAAAAAACGGCGCGCCCATTTTCGTAAAAGCCGTCTGGCTGAAACCAAACCTGCGGATTAATCCGCCCCAAAACCAGATCGATCTGGTTTTAGCAAAATGTCATTTGTGGTTCCTCTAGGTGTTCTGGATCAATCCGCCCATGACCCGGATCGATCTGGTTTCTGTAAAACTTGATTTTTAGCATAATTTCCCCTACTGCAAGTTTAAAACATATCCTAAACCAAACCAAACCATATAGGACTTAGGAAAAACTCTCCAAAACCTTTATGTCAACACTCATAAGTATTACTAAACATTTTGAAACCATAGTTACCATCACATGAGGATCAAAACATGTTCTTGAAACACAATCTTCATCCAAAACTAGCATTTTACCAAAAACTTGTTGAAATGAACTTAAGTCAACCTAATCCTTATGAACGTCTCCAAACTATTTCCAAAGCATTCCAAATCTTTAAAACTTTCAAAACCATTACAACAAACATATTTAAATACCTTCACACAATCAAAATATGACTCAAACCTCATTTGAAACAAATTGAAACATGGGAACCACATACTTGGTAAAACTACATAGGTAATGAAAACTATCCAAAACATGGATTCAAGAACTTACAGCTAACTCGCTTGCAAATAAACTTTACTCAAAATGATTGTGACACTAATCCGAACTTGCCAAAAAGGTCCAATCTCAACCAACTCATACACCCATAGTCGTTACAACAAAAGAAGCACATAAGTTTGTCAAAGTGAAACTACAACTTCCCTACCACCCATATTACAACACAAGTCAAGGATTCCAAGCCACAAGTTAAACTATTTTGTAAGTTATAAACATAATTACAAGTCTTAAACATAATTACAAGTCTCAAATCTCCCCCCCCCCCCTCCCCTTCCCATCACTTCCTCTCCAGGTACTGCTCCGCGCCTGCGGTGGTTGTTATTTACCACAACAGAAACAGAAAATGGTTTCTTTAAGCATTATGCTTAGTGAATAATCTAAATATGATTGTATGTTTTAACGTGTGCAATGCTACAATGAACACGTAAATCATATCTATAATCACCGAACCACCGGTTCAATGATTCATTCAGACCCGAAGACCTTCCCTTGGTCCCGTGGTCACTTCTATTCCTTAGACTTTCGTATTTATCGGATTCTTCCTCTTCACCTCCCTTATTACTCCCAACAATGAATCATTTCCCTGGTGCTCATTGATTACCACATAACCATATAAGCCCATAAACATATAGGCACATATAATTTTCATACTATTGACATGTAATTCCCATTTTAAACATCTCCATAACTTCTAAGCATGAACAATCAATACAATAAGACATTATCATGGTTCCTAAGCATAAATTGTTATCTCTAACATCAGTGAAGCCTTGAACACTTCTAAACACAATCATTATTAGTGTAGAAAACTCACCTTAGAAAGATCTACCCAAATTAAACCAAGAAGATGCTAAATTGCACCAAACCCAAGCTCAATTCCTACTCCAAAGTTAATCCTACAAAAATTCGGCAATCGCGTGTCTCTGATTAACGTGAGATACCAAAATTATGATGATTAAAGTGTAAATTAAAGGTATAGAAACGATCATCTCACCTCCACGAGTCTAAATACGGCTTTGATTCACGAATTGGTTGTCGGACGGCGACGAAACGACGTGAATTGAACGTCGGCGTCTCATGTTCGTCTTCTCTCTCTCTCCGTTTCTCTCTCTTTTCTTTTAATTTCTGTAAAAATGAGAGTCTCCCTCTCTCTTGACACCTTTACATGCAGATATATCTTAACCTCATTTTTTCCCATTTTTCGTTTACACCCCCGGAACTCTTAAGTTCTTATTATGAAATCCCCCAAACATTCCATTAACTACCCAATTATCTAATGAGTATTTTTCTAAGTCCCGTATAGGTCCCAATGTGGGTCCCATATATTTTGTGAAGTTGCTATCATCCTACATTTTGTAAATATTTTTCAGTTATGCCCTTATTTGGGTGTCCAAACTAATACCAAATACTAACATATAACAATATAAGCAAGCAACTTTGCAAATATCCATGTAATCATATAAAATGCATCTAATCATTTAAAATGTAAATTATTACTTAACCCTTTATTGGGTCCCACTACAGTACCTGCCCCTCCTCACTGGGGACTTTTCCAAGTGGTGTCCTTTACTGAACACACCTTATCCATTTTATGCACTAATTATACAAATTAATGCATATTAAGATAATAACCAAACCTTTTCCGGGTACGGGTGTTACAATGTGGCATCCCATGGATTAAGTTAAATGTGGTATAAATGTGGTAGGTCCTAATACCACATGGGTGCCACTTCCTTTTGTGCAATGTTTTTAAAACCGGACCGTTCATCGAACCGGAAAAATGACCGGGTCACGGGTTAGAGGTTCAACCGTCGGGTGAACCGTAATCCAATTGTGATGTCATAATTATGTAATAAATTATTTATTTTTAAAATACATGCTTTTCTTTCTTATAAAATATATATATATCTTATGAACTAATATATAGTATATACATACTTTCCATTATTATAAAATACATATATATATATATATATACAGTATGTCAGTATATCGAACTGAATATATATGGAGTACTTTCCATTATATATATCTTATATATGAACTGAATATATATATATATATATACTTTGATTACTTTCCATTCTTTCCGTCACATCAATAAAATAAAAGGAAAAGCAAAAGTTCACTGCACATAATTTTACAGCTTTCAATCAAATCATTATGATTTCTACTGACAAACAAAGTTGACAATTAATTTATACTCTATAAATTGCGTTGGAAAGAGGAAGAGAAATCGAAAAGTAAGAAAGAGAGAGAGAGAGAGAGAGGGAAAAAGGATAAAAGTTTATCAGTCTAGTTCACAAAACCGTGTCCGGTTTACCTATTCTCCAGTTTAACCGGTTAGACCACCAGTTTTGGACGGGTTTTATGCTATTAACGGTTACCGAATCAAACCGGACCGAAAAGCCAACCGATCGACGGTCCAACTGGTCGAACCGGCCGGTCCAGGTCGATTTTTAAAACCATGCTTTTGTGAGCATCTCTTTAAAGCCATTTTGTGTCCCAAGCATTGCCATTTTAAACATTCAAGCGTCTTTTTATACCAAAAATAAAAATAAAAAAAATCCAAGTGGGTGTCTGCCATAAACTCGCACACAGTGAGAGATCAAATTTATAATCGGCCATTACTCAAGACCGGGGGCAGACCCATGTATAGACCAAGGGGGGTTATGACCAGTTTTTTAAAATTTGTGGTGTATATGTGAACATCCGCTCCCGCGGTTAATCGTTAAACATGATTTAGCATGCATTAGCATAATTAATTGTTGTTTATTAATACATGTTCAAGTGAGTATTAGCTCGCTAGTTGATTGTGGGTGTCCAGTTTGGGAACCCAATGTTGGCCAAAGTGGCAATCCCAAATTGGGACATGATTTGAGAAAGTTTCATTGTGATGGAACAAAGTTGTGGAACCACCCTTATGTGCTTAAATGTTTATTAAGGCATATGTGAAATATTTATATGTTGCTTAAATATATTGTTTATTGTTAGAGACCATTTGTGTGGTCATTAGGGATACCTTGGTGAGGGCGAAATGAACACGTTATATAATTAGTAGGCTAATTAGTAACTTCATAAAATTATGTGGGACCACTTACGGGACCCACGCGAGACATAGACAAATACGTACCCACTTAAGTTTAGAGGATTAAATAGTTAGTTATAAAACTAGTCAGGGGTGTAAATGAAAATAATCAAAAGTTGGGTGGATTTCATAATAGAAATCCTAAGTGATATACATGTGTAGAGATATGGAGAGATCATATCTCTTCTTCTTCATTTTTGAGTCGGTGAGAGAGAGAAAAAGGAGACGGGGTTTGCCGGAGCTCTATGACGTCGATTGACGCTTCGTTTGACACCCAATTTCGATTCCGAGACTTGATTTGGACTCGTAGAGGTGAGTTCTACATTTTGGTACTATTTTTATTGCGCTTAATTATCATATTTCTCTCGACCCAATTCAGAGTGGTAATCCGTAGTTTGTCGAATTCAAGTAGGATTTGAAATCGGAGTAGATTTGGGCTTTAATTTCGCAACTAGGAATGAATTGTGAAGAGGTTAGTGGTTTCAATCTTGTTTTTGGATGAGATTTGTGTTTATGTTCATTTTGGTGTAAATTACATGCTTATTTAGCTTAATTACCCTTGTTTAGCTATAATTATGCGAAAAGCACGATGTCATGTTTATGTGAGCATGCAAAGTTGCCTATTTGGGTCAAAGGAAAGCTCATATGAATCCGCTATGAGATTGTTTTGTGGTGATGACCACTTGTTACCAACAATGACATTAGACCGCATGTGTGTGGCGTGGGTCATTGGCTTGTGCCGTGGACTATTGGGGGAGTCGCGAACTTGTGGGTAGTAGCGGAGGAAATACTTGCTTATCCAGAGATCATTTTTATTTGTTCAGTTGAATAGAAACATTGATTTGTCATTTGTGTACTTGATTGATATCTCTCACTAAGCATATAGCTTATATATTGTAGTGGTTATTGAATAACCATTGTAGGTGAGCACGGCGGTGAGAATCCGGGGAGGTGAACTTGGGGGTTCGCGGAGTCGAGGAAGCTTGTGTATATTGTAGTTTCATGTCTATAGTTGTTTTAGAATTGGGAGTATTTGGGAGAGATTTGGGGAGTGTTTGGGAGAGATTGCATCTCACATCTTGTTTGTTGTTTATAATCATGCTTGAGTCTCTTGGGAATGTTTGAAATGGTTTAGAAATGATTTTGAAATGTTTTTGGAAGTTTCCAAGAGGTTTGGTTTGATGTTGGTGATGTTTGGACTTGTTTAGAGGAGTTTTTTGCAGCAAAAATTGACTTCTGCAGAACCCGAATTGATCCGGGTTATTGAAGGGATCGATCCGACCTTTTTTGGGGGCATTCTGCTTGAAAAATCTCAAGACGGATCAATCCGGCATTTAGAGCGGATCGATCCGCTCGTAATTTGACAGCACGTTGACTTTTACGAAAACAAACATAATTTCTTCTAAAAAAATCGGTTTCGCGTGCCCTTTTTTGCGATGGAACCGAGACTTAAAAACCTATTTTTTGGTATAAAATTTGCTATACCTTATTAATGACCAGTTTTTCCCTTGGGCTTGATTTGTCTAACATAATAGTGTAAATGTGCTTGTTTTCCCTCCTTTTCATTCGTAACTTGTTGTTTGAAGGCCTTGGTGGCATGCCACGTGTCCTAGGTTCACATATGTGGATCCGGGGCGTCACATTATGTGTAATTTTAATATTTAAAAATTAATTTTAAAATTGGCCCTCCCAAATTTTTAACAATTACAATATAAACCATTCATATAAAAATCAAAAGCCCCAATGCCACGTTTCTCTCAACTGTGTATGTGTGTGTGTGTGTGTGTGTGTGTGTGTGTATATGACTATGAATTTGTTCAAAAAATAAAAATTTTAAACCTAAAATCAATTTGTTCCAAAAACTAATTTGTTCCTAAGATTTAAATCCAAAATTAAATTATTACAAAAACTAATTTGTTCCTAATATTTAAACCCAAAATCAATTTGTTCTAAAAACCTAAGATCTAAATCCAAAATACCAAACCTACCTCAAAGATATATACAAGTACGGAGTATCTAATATCTATGCATATATGTATTCAATGGCTACATGTGTACAGTTATGTATATATGGTATGTATATATGTATATATATACATGCATGGTCCATATATATGGTGTGTATGTATGTATGCATGTATATATGTATACACAGCAGAGAGAGAGAGAGAGAGAGAGAGAGAGAGAGAGAGAGAGAGAGAAGAGGGTTTTTTTTTTTAATAACTATGGGGATTTTCGGCATTAGCAAATTAAGAATGGAGTTCTCTATAAATTTTGCAATCTAGAGGGGAGGTGTGTATAATGCAAATCCAAACCTCAAGGGTGGTCTGTGTAATTTTGCAATATAGAGGGGAGGTCCGCGTAATTTCTCCAAACCTCAGGGGATGTCCGTGTAATTAACTCTAAAAATATTGATTGTTTTAAATATTAAAAATTGTAAAATATTAATAGTTATTTCCAACCTATAAAAAATGGTTACATATATAATAGGGTAAATATCACCTACCTCCCATGAGGTTTGGCCTAATAGCACTTACCTCACTCCATATTTGAGGAATAACACTAACCTCCCTGTCACGACCCATCCCGCCATGGGCGGGAAATAGGATACGTGGCATGCTACCAAGGCTCATTGTGGATACCAGGATTCCACCACTTTTGTTATGCTTTCGTTTGAAATTGATTTGGATTAAAGAAAGAAAAGGAAAGGTCTGTTGAAAACAGATACAGAGTCGCCACTTGGTCTTTAAGGAACCAAGAAACCTAATTTTGACTCACCCAAACGGATAAAGGGCACCGGCCCTTCATAACCAAAGAACTTGGCTCGGGGTTTTGGTACGAGAGAGAAAGGAGCCTTTGTCGCGACTAAAACACCCTCAACTCGCCCCGTCTTTCGACGGGCCTCAATTAGCATCCAAATAATCATCTTATACTATGTATAGTTCGACAATTAATACTATGATAGTATATTACATCACATAAGAATCTTGAAATAGGAAGATCAAAAGATAAGATATCATTCATAAGATCTAAGCCAAGTATCACACAATGCAAAGTGAAAGATCACACAAAACAAACCTAGGAAAAATCGTCTAATCACATATCAAGTAATAAAGTTTTCCTAATCTAAGGAGACATGAATTGTTCTTGAAACAAATAATTGAAGAAACCAAAATATGCTTAGCAAGCTAGTATGATGCATGTTAATCTTTGAGAAAAGAAGATCTCTCAATCCCCGGGACGGATGAGAAAAGAGGATTAGATCGAGGGGAAGCATGAACGTGTGATCATGATCATTCCTTATAGTCTTCTTAGATTAGGAGTCACAAAAGCCCCAAATCTTGCATGAATGCAATGTATGATCTTAAAATGTGCAAAGGTTGTAGTGAGTTTGTGTACATGAACTTGCTAAAGTGACTTAAAAGCCTAGAGAATGAATGAATGTATGAATGAAATCATCATGGGATATGTACAAATGTAGCATGAACTACTTCCTAAGATATGAACTAATTTGGAATGCATATAAGCATCAAATCAAAGAATGAAAGTTAAAATGTGCTTGCTGTGAATAGTGGACAGAATAGTAACTAGATCTTTTGAAAATTGAAACGATGGGTTAGGAATGTTTTCAGTGCATGATTTTTATGGAGATCTTCCTTATTGTGTCTAGAACACTACCCAAAAATCAAATCTTTAATAACTATCACAGATTGAGAGAAATTATATAAACAATGAAGGTCACTCAGAAACAGAGTTCGTACTGTCGACAACAATGTTGAAAAATCTTAGAAAATGAAAACAAATGATCTGGAGGCCCATTTTATACAGAAAGTTCCCTAAGACATTGAAGTTTAAGGAAAAAATAATTTGGGATTTCCTTTTGGAAAAGTTTTCTGAAAAAGAAGCTGGAAATCAACCAAGCTGCTGTGACAGCAGAGGCAGAATGTCTGGAAGGAATGTTTGGGTCCAAATGGACCATTTTCAAGTATTTCCAAGTCAAACCAAAAATCATGGGTGTTCTCTAATGAGTTAGGAAGACTTTTCAAGTGGCCTTGCATCCATACATTGAGTATTAAGTTCTAGAAAAATATTTGAACTCAGATCACTCACTGTTTTGACTCACTGTTTTGAAGATTTTGGGAAAAACTAGAGTTTTCTTTCTTTGGATCAAAATGAGGGGTTTCAAGAGGGGTTTCAAGAGGGGTTTTGAAGTAGATATTTTGAAAGCATATTTTCAATACCCAATAAAGATTATATCCACTTAAAATGTCAACATCAAACTCATCATCAAGAACCTCCAAGATTGTTAGAGAGATTTATTTTCATTTGAACATAACTTCAAAGATACCTTGGAGGTATTGAAGTTATGATCATCATCTATCAAACATGTTTTTGAGGTCAAGAGCTACTATCCATAAGAATTCACTCACCTCAAACTTCATGTCATCATCTAGATGATGATGAACTAGTAAGTAAATAAAGAAAAATAAAAAAGAAATGAGGTAAGAAGAGATGAACATTGTATAAACAAGCAAGTAGATAATGATCAATAGATGATATTCATGATGTATTGAACTTGTAGTTTGGTGTTTCACTCATATATGATGACATTGGACATGGAAGAAGCTTCCTCTCTCTTAAATGCTCACTAAAATGGTGGTTGGGTGTATTGAATGTTGAAGTAATAGGAATAATGAAGTAAAAAAAACAAAGTTTAGAACTCACTTTTGTTTTGAAAATCAAAGAAGAAAGCTTCTTTTTTCTCTACTCTAACCTTATCTCTACAACTTTCTGTCCCAAACTTTTCAAAGCTTACATTTGACACCCCTAAAATGAAGAGCAATGGGGGGTTTATATAGGCCAATTTGGGGTGGTTTTGGGGTTTTAGAAGTGTTCCCATTGGCTCCAAACATCTGTGAACATAGAACTACGTCGTTTTGGTTTTCAATTAATCAAAATGAACCATCAAGAAAAATTACAAAAATACACTATTCTGGAGGAGAGTGCCGCGGCGGCACTGGGCCTGTGCCGCAGCGGCAGTGGGCCAGTGCCGCGGTGGCACTGCTCCTCAATCGTCTGGATAATCCTGTTTAGGCCCATAGAGGTTCCGGTATTCGCGAAAAGGCCCTATTTCGTCCGAAATTCACAGAAAATGTATACGAACTCCAAATTGAGGTTGTGATATACCGTTGGAAAGGTAATGGAGTCTATTTTACATAAAAAAAAAAAAATAAACTGGGGATAGGTCACTTTGAAAAGTTTTGCGGTATTTGCGATAAAAGCCGATTTGATCGTCTTTTCCGCCTTCGGAAATTCATAATAAACTCGTTTTAAATCCGAAAATTATGTGCGATATACCGTTGGAAAGCTATTGACCTCTAGTATCCATGAAAAATATTTGAAAATTGTTATGGCACTCCGATTCTAAAGTCAAATTTTGGTCAAACTGGTTAAACTTGGGATTCCCGGGAAGTTCTGGAAACCTCCGGGAGTTCCCAGGAGCTGAAGTTTTTGCTCGATTTTCTTTTAAAACTCATTTTAATACTTTTTACATGATCTAGAATGATTCCGGAGAATTCGGACGATTTTGGTCAAACTTGGTCAAACCTGGTCAAACCTTGGTCAAACCGATCAACGGGGACTTTCCGGGAACTTCCGGGACTTTCGGGGGTCTCTGGGAGCTGACAATTTCATCCGAAATTACTTAGAAACTCATTTTCTTACTTTTCTTACGACATAGCATGTTTCCAGAACTTTTGGTCCAAATTTGGGAGCTTTCGGGCTTTCAGGGGCATTTTGGTCATTTTGAGCATTCTGAGAGATAGAACTGACTTCCAGGAGTCCTTTTGAGTCTTTTACGATCATTGTGAACCACCAAGCTATGGGTCTCCTAAATCTGATAGCCGACGAAATGGGGTGTCTACGCTCATCCAACTCATTAAAAGATTATAGCAGCAGAAAAGAAAACTTAAAACGACATTGAGTATTTAAAACTTTTGGAAATAATACCCTTCGAGTGGTAAAATCCGTATAAATTTGAAAATATAATTATATTTTGAACCGGATGGAATAATGTTGAAAGGGGTTCCAAAGGTACCCCAAGAACCAATCAAAACATTTAAATAATTTCCGGAAGGGGTATAAAAAGTTCACTAGCAGGGATCATTTCGACCGGTCGAACTATCCCCTTCGATCGGTCTTTCGACCGGTCGAATGTCGCTCAGCAAACATTCCTTTAGAGCAGTGGGTACTTCGACCGGTTGAACCAACCCCTTCGACTTGTCGAATGACCCCCCCAGTAGAACTATGCCTAAAAGTCATCCAACCTTATTCCACCACAATCAAACCACAACACCAATCTTAAAACCCCATCTTTCAAAACTATAAGAACATGATTAAATCTTACTAACCTAAGAACAGAAACGATAACTGAACAAGCTAAGGCTTGTTTGGCTCAAATTTAAAACATTAACAACATTCATTTATAAATTCGAGTTTGATAAGTTAAGTATTCAAAACGCGAACCCACAAGTTTGGATTCGTTACAAAACTAACTACAAGTAGCTAGATAACATATTACAACACTTCCAAAATCCTTTCAAGGTTTCCAAGTCAACCAAACATGATTCTAGCTTCACTATTACATTATTACAACATAAACGTTGAAAACAAAAACATACGTAAGAGGTGATTCCCAACATCCCCATTGGCCTCACTCTTCCGTTTCTTCTTATCACCTGCAATGGAGTAAATCTCCACTGTTCAGTTATATGCTGAGTGTACAATTCTAAACCTATGCATATAAGGCAATTCATGCTTTAAATATCTAACTCAGATCAAATAGTCGCAAGTGAGAGGGACACACATTCATCTGGTATATCGGCAAGCCCAAAGTCTATCAACCGCAATGCCAATGGCAAGCCCAAAGTCTATCAACCATTGCACCCAACTGCTTTGGCAAGGCCGGTTCCCAAACCAAGCAAGTAGCCGTCTCTACTATAACTCTCAAACATCGAGAGGCGTACCCTGACATAAACTTGTATCAAACTCTCCTTTGACCTACATAGTCATTTAGCATGCTCACACAGTCATACAAACATGTTTTTCATACGTGCTGAATTTAACGGGCCTAAATTAACAAATGAGTTTTGCCTGGATCACAATTTCGTACATGATATATAAAATATTCAAAATTCCCTATATTACATAGGTTAAGAATTCATATCTTAAGCTATTATCTTAAGATTTCAGGTGAATCGCAAGAATACCGAAACTAAACTAAATTTGCGATCCTACGCAAAACCTATAAGTTTTACATGGCTTTCCCCAAAATTCTAGAATTAGGAATTATATATATATATATATATGTATATATATATATATATAACTAAGCTAAACAAGGCTTAAGGGGTATCAAAATGAAGCCCTTACCTCAAGGAGCTCAAATATGAAATCTGGAGAAAAACTGACGAACAAACGGACGTCGATTTGCATCGTGAAGCTCTAAGCAATTAAATCTCCCTCTTCCCCTTTTTAGATTTAGGTTTAAACAACTTTGTAAAATGAAATATCTTCATACTTTCTATGTATAGGCAATACTGTCAAAAATTATGTTTAACTCCCCACTAGTTCTTAAAACTCCTAATCATTCCTCGAAACGATTTACAGGTCTAATTCATTACTTCACGAGTGAAAACTATAATTTATAAAAGTTTTCGTCTAAGTTCCATATGTCGCCGTAATTAGGATCCTAAAACTAATTCCGTGGAATCTATAGATAACCTACCTTTTATGCAACGTATCACATTGGTTATCATTAATTCATTCTAATTGATCTTTGTCAAGATCGAAACTAACAGAAATTACGCTACACAAGTAAATTTACTATTCACAATTTACCAGATAAGTCAAATAACATTTAAATCATATAAATGTCATTTAATCACACGAATGCCTCCATGATTATCAATTCACCGTGTCTTCACTGGACACCTTTCGTTGACCACAGCCAACCACTTTCACAATTATCAATTAACACTGATAATTCGCGAATTTCCAAATGCGCATTTTAAAACATATGATTTTCCGGGACGGGTGTGACAATTATCAGAGTTTGTCTACTAAAGGTGTTAATTTAGTCTGTTAAATTACTTTCTTACCCATCTCTGCTTATAATATTTTAACTATAGAAAATGCATAAATTTCTTCCTCCTCTTATTCCACCACGGTACCACCTCAGGCACCCCATACAACCTCTCTCTTCATTCTCTCTACCCTATCTTTCCATCATAATCCCTTTAATCATGCTCACTGGTTCTTGGATGTGTTTACCTTAGTTTTCTCCCTCTTTATCTCCTCACTAATTTTGGTCAAGCACCATTTGATTGTTTGCTAGAGTATGTAAAACAAATTCAAACCAAAGAACTTACAATCAAACTGAACAACTTGCAAATTGTGGAGATAGGTCACACATAAAGAAACCTACCTCTATTATAGGCAAGTTGACCCAATTTCAACACACCCATTTAGTATTTTTACACAAAGGCTGGATAGAGAAATTTAAGGGAGAGAAAAAAAAAATTACACTCTTCAATTTAGGGAACAAATCGATGGATTTCATGGATTGTATCCCAACCCAATCTTAAATTAATTGAGTGATGTGAATTAAATACTATTAGGGCTGTAGTTTAGGGAAAGTATGAGAGGAGAAAGAAAGTTGTTTTAGAGAGAGAATTTTGTAACTGGATTTTTGTTAGTTTTCATTCTTTATTTTCCTTTAGATTCATCACTTTCTATGAATATTAACTGCTGCAATTGGAAACAAAGATAGGCCAAATGGGAAAAACTAAGTTTGGTTTATTAGAAGTAGATAGAAGCATAGAAAGTGAATTGGATCAGGTTTACAATAAGTTAATAACGTAGTTCATGAACAAATGAAATGTAAAGTCGTAGCAATGGCTTTAGTTGCTACCAACATTTTGTTCCTCTCCCTCTGTGTGTGTGTAAGGATGTGTGTGTACATACGGTATGTATGCATATTTTATGTATTTAGTTTAGGGAAGGGTACTTTAGGTATTATGTGTTAATACCTTATGACATTATCACTTTTCCATCAAGTTGTTTGACGCCCACTTAACAGATGGGGGAGTTTGTTACTGAAATTTAAAATTAAGGGAGGTAAATGTTACTCTTGAAACGTCAGGGGAGACGAGTGTTATTAGAGCAAACCTCTAGGGAGGTGAGTGATATTTACCCTATATAATAGTATTTATACAATATTAGGATAATTTTAAAGTGCTCACTTAAGCTCTACCTTAGGACATAGGGCCAAGTCTAGATTGTGAACTCTTAAGTCCGGTTCGGTCTGCCTGCCTCGAAAGAGATAAGAGGTCATGGGCCAAAGCCCAAGCCCGATCAATGTCAAGCCGGTCCAATGATCCATTTTGACATCCCTATCCATGGATATACTATTACACTCTATGGAAATAATTGACTATATAGAGTGTTAGAAGTACCATAGAGTGCATTAGTTCAATTTTGGAGTGGGAATAACTTTTCTCTATTATTATTTTTTGGGGGGTTAATTGCACTTTATACCCCTAAAGTTTGGGTGGTTTTGCACTTTGCACCTTAAAGTTTCAAATTTGGCACTTTGGTCCCTAAAGTTTAGGATGAGTTGTACTTTAGTCCCTCTAACATTTTTTGCGACAAAATTTTCACTTTTAGTGACGAAAACATTCATCACTAAAGGGATATTTGGACTTATTTGTCAAATTTATGAAACTTTAGGGACCAAAGTGCCAACTTCCAAAACTTTAGGGTGTAAAGTGCAAAACCACCAAAACTTCAGGGGTGCAAATTAAAGTGCAAATGTTAATCCTTTTTTTTTTTTGATACATGGTGGGCATTTCCCTATTTAAATAAACTTTCTTTGTTGTTAACAAAAAAAAATAATAATAAAGGTAAATTACACTGACACCCCCTGTGGTTTGGTGCTTTGTCACTCACACCCCCTGAGGTTTTTTAGGTTACACTAACCTCCCTTCTGGTTTGTGGGTTGGTAACACAAACACCCTCTGCCGTTAAAAAATGGTTGCATCAGCGAGTTAATTTTTCAAAATGTCCAAAATACCCTTATCTTCTTCTTCTTTCACACACACACACGCGCGTACACACACACACACATATATATACATACACACACACACACACACATACATATACACAAAAAGATCTTTCACACACACATACACACCCTACTTTGCAGTGGTTCTTTTGGGACCTTCGGCTTCTTTGAACTCCAAAATGAAATTAATCTCATTTTGAACTCGAGACAACCAATCCCCCATGAATAGTTGCAAACCAAACAGAGCCTTTTTTTTAGAGGTAAACTGTAGGGTCAAGTTTGGAGTCAGCATTTTCTTTACGCAAGCGTTGTCACTATTGCTGGAGGGGCGTGGGGACGAGTGTAACACCCCTTATTTTTTTTTCTGATATAAATATTTATTTTTAAATATGTTAAAGAAGCAACCTGAATTTTTACGTATTATTAATTGACTGTGTGCATTTATATTTTTATGGTCATTTAATATTTGTGGCTAATTACTTTTTCAATGTTATTAATTACTGTATGAAGTTTTGTAAAGTTAAGTGGTGGAGTTAAAGTGGTAAAAGTTTAAATTTGTCAAGTTATTGAAGAGTGATGTGCTAAATTTTTTAACAGTATTTATAGGATCGTAAATGTGTTAAATAATGTAATTAACATTCAGATTAAGTACTGAGGTCATGGGTACCCATTGGGCTACTCATTTTAGTACTTTGTACTGCATTTTGGGCCCATATGATGTCTTTTTGTGAGCCCGTAAGATAAAAAAAATGAAATTTTTAGTATTTGTGTGCTAATAATATACATGGGTGTGTTTATGTCTTTCTACCTACATATATCTAGGTGCCCTAGGGTTAGAAGAGAGAGGAAAAAAAAATAGATAATTGTTGGAAAATCCCTACAAGTAACCCTCATAAGTTTAAACTCCAAAAAATTTGACCATTTTCTAAAAAGGACAAAAGGAATCTTGTCAGTGCTCATACGGTATAAATGCACGTATCATAGAAAATCCCATGTGACCATCGCCCCTCCCTCACGCGCGCGTCCTTGGTTTCAGCCACTCACACCGTGTGAGTGGTTGTACTATATGATATCCATTTCGAAAATATTTTTTTAAACTTTAAACCTCCATAACTTTTGATCTACAACTCTGTTTCTTACAAATTTTATACCGTTGGAACCGTGTCGACGAGAGCTACAAAACTAGTACCATTGTTGATACCTTTTGAGCAAAAGAAAAAAATTCTTATTTTTACATGTTATGCTCCAGACGAACCTAATAAAATTTTCACATAATATTTGTGTATGGATTATTGAATTTTCACGTAATATTCACCTATGCCAAGTTCATATGATGTGAGGAAAAAAAAATCGAATGTTCACTTTGTTCTTAAAGAGAGTTTTAGTGAATTTTTACAAGAATTTTGCATTTGTTTGGATTGAAAAACTATGTTCTATAATTGATTTGTGAAATTTGATTTTTTTTTTATAAAGGAAATATGCATTGTTTAATATGAAAGAGAAAAAAAAGAGAGTAAAATTTCACTTGGCATATATGAATATTAAGTGAAATTTCACTGAACTTGTACATGAATATTAAGTGAAATTTTACTTAAATTGACACTTGAGAGACTTTTTAACAAAGTAAGTATCAAATTAGACCTTAAACTCTAGAGAGTTACTTCTAGCGACCTTTGGGATAGTTAGTGAATTTTCACTTAACCTACTAAGTGAAATCTCACTAAACGAGTATACGAATGTTAAGTTTAACTTCAAGTTTTTCAGGAAGAAAGCATGTATGGGTTCATTGAATTTTCACTTAATATTTATGTATGCCAAATGTATATGTTTTGAGAAAAAAATTTAAAATAAGACGAATAGCAATAAAGTCATTGCTACCTCATTAAGGCTTAGTTTAGCCCCATTTTGGTGTTTCTCCTTTTTTAAAGCACAATTTCATGTTAATTCATTTGGCAACTAGTTTATGAGCTTTGCAAAAATGGAACTTAGAGCTTTTTTTGGGAGAGTTTTTAAAAGCTCTAGAATTGAGTGAAATTTCACTTAATATTTTATGTATATTAAGTGAAATTTCACTTAATATTTTATGTATGTAAAAACATGAAAATCTTTTTTCTCAAAACATATCAACAATAAATCTAAAAAAAGACGAATTTTAACAAGAATTCCTGCATTTGTTTTGGTTGAAAATTTGAGTTTTATAATTGATTATGAAATTTGCTTATTTTAACAAAATATGCATTGTTTAAAAAAAACAAAAAACAAATCACCATGCCAACATGAATATTTATTGAAATTTCACTTAACTCATGAACATTAAGGCTTAGTTTGGCCCCCATTTTGGTGCTTCTTATTTTTTAAAGCACAATTTCATGTTAATTCATTTGGTAACTAGTTTATGAGCTTTGTGAAAATTGAACTTAGGGCTTTTTTGGGAGAGTTTTTAAAAGCTCTAGAATTGAGTGAAATTTCACTTGATATTTTAAGTGAAATTTCACTTAATATTTTATGTATATTAAGTGAAATTTCACTTATTATTCATGTATGTAAAAACATGAAATTTTTTTTTCTCAAAACATATTAACAATGGTACTAGTTTTGTAGCTCTCGTCGACACGATTCCAACGGTATAAAATTTATGAAAAATGGAGCTGCAGGTCAAAAGTTATGGATGTTTAAAGTTTAAAAACATTTTTTCGAATTTGAAAATAATACGGTACAATACTCGCACGGTGTGAGCAGCCTGAGAGATAACCCCGCGCGTGGGTCGCGCGTGGTCGCGCGCGTGTGGCGCGTGAAAGTGCCGGCTGTTGAGGAAATTCAGCATGGAAGATTCTATGGTATGCGCACTCATACCGTGTGAGCACCAGCTGTCAAGTTTTTATCCTTTTTAGTAAGTCACTTACTAATTTGTACTTTAACTTAATAAATGGTGTACTGAGGTCCTTTTTGGTAAATGCCCCAAAAAAAAAGGGAAAAAGAAAATTGAGAACAGACGTGAGAGAGAGAGAGAGAGAGAGAGAGAGAGAGAGAGAGAGAGAAGAAGAAGAAGAAGAAGAAAAAGAAGAGAAGGATTTTGGATCCATCGTCGCGTGTGAAATCACGGAGCGTGTTGTTCGTCGTTAGCATCTATTCAATGATTCAAACAAGGAGAGTTAAATATGTGTATTCGATATATATATACACATATGTATATATATACGCGAGTGAATGAATTTCTTACATGTCTAATTTAATTGTTTGTGTTTAATTTTTTTGTGTTAGAATGCACAATATTATTGTCGAATTAATTTAGGACCTTTATGTGACTTCATGAATTTAATTCTCGAGTAATGATCCTAGGGTATTCGTAAATGGTATGTGGATAGTTAGATGTATAAACTTGTGTGAAATACTCATGATAATTAGAAAGTTTTTTGAAATTCTTTTTTTTTTTTTTTTTAATTATTTATAATTCTAACAGTTTCTGAAACTTCAGAAAAATATTAGAAAATTGTGTCTTAGAATTTTTACATTCTGTCTGAGTGTCCTATGTAAAACGTGATTCTGCACACTTATCGTGTTTAAATTTCTCCTAATTCTGCACCGTTTGGGCAGAAATTTAAGATTACAGTAGCAGTTTTTAGTATGGTTGAACATGCAAAATTTGGGAAATATGATTTCTTTGTGGATTTTCTATTCGTTAATATGACTTAACGAAAAATTACTTGGAGATACATAAATTCTCATATAATGTTGAGCTATGAAAAATGGGTGATGGTCATTGACTTTGAGTCCGATGAAATTTTATAATTTCGAGAACCTTAGTGTTCAACTCTCCCCGTTGTGTTTTTATTTATTTATTTTTTTTTTTGTAGCTCGACTTGCTGAGTATACCTTTATGCCAGTGGCTTCGTGATCAAGCTGGCCTAAGCCTTATGCTTGACTTAATTTATAGACGTCTAGCCATATTGACTGGCCTTCTGTTGTGTATACTTGGTTTGGTTGATACTCTAACCAAACTGGCACCAGAGTAGATGTTGGTAGTATGTCCGGGCACACATGGGATATATGTGTGGGTGTACCATGGAGGGTAGCCAAGTGGTGAACCTAGGAAATTGAATAATGAATCGTTCATATAAGTAAGAGCGTGGTTGTAAAAAACATCCCGAAGAGTTTACCGTTCAAATAAATTACTTCTTCGATTGTTGTTAGTTTAACTTCGATTGTTTTTAACATGTAGCTTAGGACTAAGATTTCCAGTTTGGTGATATTTTAAATAAAAAGGTGTTCCGCACATCTTTGTAGTATTTTTGTGGTTACTAACTTTTGTGTTGTAGGATGGTGGGCCCATTAACGTTTTACAGGTTTGGCTCACCATAAGTAGATTGGTAAGTATGAAATTCGTAGTAGCTTTGGGTTTCGGGTAAGAAACTACTTGCCACCACATAAATGGAAACTACTTTATTGTCCGGATATGTGTGTGGAACTACATATCTTAACCCAAGAGTGTTATAGTGTGGTTTGTAGTGTATGAGTTCAAGTCGGATCCCTAAGACTTGTTTCTGTTTAACTCATACCAGTCATGTGACTGACCTGAATGTGTTATGCATTCGGGGGCATTTCTTTATGAAACATAGTCGAATGTATGTGCAGGCTTAGTAATGAGAGATTTTTTGTGGAGCTGTTGATGTCTTGGAGTTGCAGTTGCGTAGAATTGTACTTTGCATTTAGTCGTATCTTATTTATATTTTATTTTCTGGCATTGTCGGCCAGTGTGTATAATTGTAATAAGGATTGTATTATTGAGATTGAGAATGATGTAATGTCTCTTGACCAAAGGATGTCTAGAATTTATTTTATTTCCGCTGAACTCTGTATGGAAATTTTATTAATGAAATGATGTTTTTTTTAAAAAAAAAAATTTTGAAAAGGGATTAATAATTGCAACGGAACTTTATTTATTTTATAATGAAATAAATGTTTGTGAATACATATTTAATACTAAATGGTTTTCTTTAAAAACAAGATCACATGTCTTTATTTAATGAGTATTAAATATTATTTTCAATAAATTATCTATTAGTCTGTGTGAGGGTGTCACTTTCGGGGTTTTAACAGTTGAATATTAGTCTGAATTCATGCTCTGAATTGAATATTTGATTGTGCAAAAATCGAGATGTGACAACGAGAAAGAGGTCCTGTCGATGGTCCAAGTGAAGATGCAAAGTTCTCCAACGATTTCGATTTCAACTCCACAATGATGATTGTGCCGACTACTACGATGATGATCTCCATTTAGGTATATCCCAACTCTCATAATTTTATCCTCATTGCCAGACAAAGATGAGCTGCCGCCATTAGAAACCAGAACCCCCACTTTAATTTGTAATACCCTTTTCTGATACCATGATTTTGATCCCATTTGGTTGTACTCTCTAGGCTTCAAATGAAAGAGAAGAATTGTGAGGGTGTGTGTATAAAAGTATATCGGTTGAATTATTGAACATAGTTATGTATTGATGGTGCTTTCCATGGTGGTCAATTTGAGGAGTTTTGTGTGTAAATCTATAAATATACATATATACACATAAATATTATATTTACATATAAATATTCATTTACATATGCATGTACACTATATACATACGTGTATATATATATATATATAACAGTTTGCTAGATTAGAAGTTCATATCAATAATATATACATTATACGTACACATAGGTTTTAGGTTAGATGAGAGGTATTCCTTGTAGTCAAATGGCAAGGCCTCTGGGTGTTATACTTAGAGGTCTCAAGTTTGAATCTCAAGGGGGTGGCCATAGGTGATTCACCCGGACGCCCTGGTCTCGTGGGATTAGTCGAGGTACGCGCTAGCTGGCCAGGACACCCACGGTTACAAAAAAAAAAAAAAAAGTAGCAAGGAAGATGAGCTTTTAGAAAAGGTAAACTGATGTTTTTACAAGAGAAATTAATGGTGTTAGGCATATAACTTTGACAGGGAGTGTTAGGGTGCGTTTGATATAACTGAAAATTAAGTGCTGAATTTTAAGTACTGAAAATTTTAAGTGATTGAATTTGTAATACAGAAAATAGTGCTTGAACTACTGAAATAGAATGAATTCAGTGATTATTTTTTCAGTATAAATTTTTCACTTAAAGTTTTCCGTGATATTTTTGTTGCTTTTTCAATTAAGTGGTACATTATCAAACACACTGAAAAAGAATAAGTGTTGAATATTTTCATTTTCAACACTTAATTGAATTATCAAACATACCCTTAGTATTATGTTCCAAATCTCAGAGAAGGTTTGAGACAAAACACCAAATCTCAGGGGTGTCATGTAATTTACCCTAATAATAATAATAATAAAAGTAATATCTTAGTCCCTTTCAATCCGTTCGATCAAAACAAAACATGGGAATTAAAAACCAATCAATTGCATGCAATGTCTCATATCATAGTAAAAAGAAGGCCACTTTAGTCATTTCGAAACTATCGCTAAGCACTCCACGTCACCAAGGACAGAGTGGCATTTTCGCAATTTTAATTCAACCTCAAGTGTAAAGACCAGACCATTACCTGGGAATTTTCAAAAAAACCGGCCTATTATTAACAAGTAAAAACGTTTTCAAAACCCTCGTCCCCAAAACTCTTCTCTGTATATGTATACTTACAGCCGTTCTCTGCTCACTTTCTCTCTCTACACCTATAAATGCAAAGCACCCCCATTCGCTTTGCTTCCATTCCTAAGTCAATAACTATTTTTAGGGTTTGATTGTCCATTTCTTAGCTATATATATATATATATATAGTGTGTATATATATATATATTTACTACGAGTAGTATATATTTTCAGTCCGTTATTTTTGGTTGGAGATGATCTCCGGTTCGCGAATCGAGGGTGGGACTCAAATTCTATCTTCACGTGTTCGGAATACGATTCAATCTATCAAAGAAATTGTTGGTAATCACTCTGATGCTGATATATATGTGGCACTCAAAGAGACCAACATGGATCCTAACGAAACTACTCAGAAATTGTTGAATCAAGGTCAAACTTTTTATCTTATTGTAACAGTGCCCAGTTCCATTTTTTGTCTTTGTATTTATTTATTTTTCAAATTGGGTATTTTTTTCCCCTGATTTTTGTACTGATTTTTCTAAGAAAGGTTTGGTTAAGACAGTAGTGAAAGTGTTTGCTTTGATGTTTGATAGTAAAAAGTGGAATTTATGTAAACAAGTTTTAGTTAGTACTTGAAGTTCACATTTTACTGATTAAAGTGTAATCATAGTTTATGAAGGTCCTGGAGTAAATTTGAGAGTTGGGAAGTTTAGAAATATGTTGCCAATGATTTATCTTATCAGTGCCTTATTTTGTCCTTTTATTTACTAACCGAACTAGTGAACTGAATTTGACAGTAACTGACGCTCTTACCCTCTATTACGAGTAGCTTAGCGGTTGGTTTTATTTGTGTTGGGCAATGAAATGTTAGCGACTTACTTTCACGGGCGTATTGGACCATATGAAATTGCTGTTATGGTGCTCTTTATGCCATTCAGAAGAATAAAGAACATTTAATTTTTTTTTTCAAGTTTCGACTCATTTTCTTATGGAAGTCTTGAATTGGTTGGGGACAAGTTTCTCTGTTTGAAATATTTTCTTGTAGTCATGGAATACCAGATTAATTGATAAGTGATAACGGACTCCTACTCTTCAATTGCGTTGCATAGAAGGGTGCTGAGCATAGTTATTAAGTGCGCAAGCCATATACAAGCGTTAAGGTCTAGTCGGAGCTAACACCGCTAGGGGCAAGGTAAGGCGCAAGCATGAGTGAAGTAAGGCGCACATTGTGTAGAAGATGTAAATCAGCTGAATAACCTTGTAAAATTTTGATGTGAAGTGATTTAATTGTCAGAATAATAAAGAAATATGATATAATCACAAGATTCACTACTATCAAGGGTAAACTTGTCCCGAAATTCCAAATGTCATAGAAAGAGTATCACCTTAATGGTACATTAGTGGGCGCAATTGGACTTATGTTAGTGGAAATTTATTTGTTCAAGGTTGTTGCAACCGATTACCAGATCAATAGTTGGTGCATTCTCCTCCTAACTTTGAGGTATTTCAAGGTTGTTGTAATAGGTTTCTTGTTTTGAAGTAACTAAGGAATGTAAATTACCTTTTTGTATCTTGGGTCTGGGACTCTAGCATGCTTTGTTTAGTCACGACCTTATTATGCGCACAATTACTCGTAGGACTCATTTTTTTAATTCTCTCTTCATCAGATCCCTTTCATGAGGTGAGGCGGAAAAGGGACAAGAAGAAAGAGGTACGTGTCAATCCTTTTATCTCTGTAGGCCAACTGCTGATGTGAACTATGGGCAAATTTTATTTTATTGCATTACTTGTTTGCCTTCTTGTTGCATTATGTATTGCGAATATTTTACTTGCTATTATTTCATAAATGTTTGGAACAAGGCTTTCTTGTGTTGAGTTTATTATTTTCATAAGTCATTAGATGAACCTTGTCTAGGCTAGGACACAGTTATCTTTTGTTTTGTTTTTGTTACCACCCCCAATAAAATGGAGTAGTTTTTTAGGTAAACATTATAATTTATGATTAGGTTTTTATTTTATTTTATTTTATTTTATTTTATTTATTTTAATCATTGATGCAATTTTATTCTTGTCATCAGCCCCACAACTACTAGAAAGGGCCAAAAAAGAAACCATAATGCTGATTATGCAATTATATTGTCGCAATGCTAACCGTTAATGGTCATGGATGCATGTGATCTCAATTGTTTGGAAGCTGTAGTTGGGTAAATTATTTTCCCAATTAATGTCCATGTTACAAAAACTTAATCCCTCAGAATAATTGTTAACGGCAGGAATTTATATATTACCGCAACATGTTAGCACAAGCACGGTGTTGTTTGACTACTTTATTTTTGGTTACTATTTTGATAGTGTTTTTAGTTCCCTCCAAATATATTATGATCAAGTCCAATGTACCATAAGTCTTCAAGACAATAGATTAAACAATACTGCGTTTCTTAAGCATTGTTGATAAGAAATATCTAGCCTTCATTTATGTCTGATCTATGATTTTATTTCTGTACTTGTCTCAGAATGCAGGGTACAAGGGTTCTACTGACCCGAGAAAATATAATGATCATGAAGATCAGGGGATGAAATTCAACACATATTCCGATCGCAACGTTAGGAGAGGAAACTCTCGGAATGGTATACTTGGTAAGATACAATATGACAGGGATTTTTTTTTTTTTTTTGGTTCCATCTTTGCACTCCTTTAGTTTGCCATTTAACCCTATAAAATGTTCTGTTAAGTTTTAAGTATCTTCTTCGTGAGAAGTTCTTTTTAAGTGTCCCTTTCATTATTTCTTTTGTTGTGTCATAGCGATGAGATATTTTTATTTGGTCCACATTAGAAGCTCTTTACGTGTATTCATTTACCTCACATCGGGGGTATTGCCACGTGACAATTTATGGTTAGCATTTGGCACCCACCCCTTTTGGGTGTCCTGTCCTAATTCCGTCTTTCCTAGTCTATGCCACAGTTACTGCATTTGTGTTTGGCCGGTGTGTTTGGGTTTGCTTCTAGGCTAAGTCTACCTTAAGAAAGGGCTTGAAGTTTACTCCTCAATAGGTCGACCTATTTTGTGGTTGAGCTTAGTTTATGTCCTGTACATATATCCTATGAATTGACTAACTATATCTTTGGTTCACCTTATCCCTTTGTGCTACTATGTGCCAAACCTGAACTTAGGGGTAGAGTCCATGGAGCTCTAATGGCTTCATGATTGATTATGGTAAAGCTTTGCGCCGTTTCATAACAATGGGATTTTCAGGGTAATGTGGCCTAGTGACTAGAGGGTTCGTTAAGGTTTGACTCGTGCCTCTGCCTCGGAACACATGAGAAAGAGTGTTTCTGGGTATCATACTGCATCATACTTTGATTTCATTACCCTTCATTTGACCTCTCATGCACACAATTCGTGAATTGCTGTTCCTTCAGTTCTTTATCGTGATCCCTATGGTTGACTGTGTATGTTCAACAAAAAGGTTTTTGTTTGTGCACTTACTGAGCTGTAGAACCTTACCAGTTGCAGGAATCAGCCGAGAGTTCCGTGTTGTGAGAGACAACAGAATGACTCAAAACGCAAATAGAGAGATGAAGCCAGCTTCACCTCAATACTCAACATTCACCGATAAACAAGTGTTCTCCCATATTTCTGAGAAGGGGTATATTTGTGTCCTTCGTATTTTTTTGGGGGTTAAATTTATAAGAATTCCTAGTGTTAAGCTTAAATAATATTTTTTTTAGGCAAGAAAACCTGTCTAATATGTTTTTGCCGAATGTGATGGAAAAGAAAACAGTTATGCTGGGTGGAAAAGTGGAAGGAAGAAAAGGGAAGAGGTATCGCTAGGGAAAGCAACCTCCTTTTGTTTGGTTGAATCAGACGGGAAGGATGGAAGATTATTGATTTTACCAGATTTTACTGAAAAAGATTTTGTATTTTGTATTTTTTATTTTTTTATTTTAAAGAAAAGAAAAGAGAGGGAAGCTTCTTCTTTTTTTTTTTCCCAATCCCCCCAACCTATTCCCTCCCCTCTTCCACTCTACCAAACTACGGATTTCTTCTCATCCCTCCCACTCTTTCCTTCCCTCCCCTTTACTTCATATCAAACATAGTGTTAACAGGTCATATATATGAACTCCACTTCTCCATGACCATCAAAAGCCATCAGCTCACGAACTTTAACACTCCCTTCTGCATGTAAATTTGTTTCTTTTAATTGCGAACTCTTGCAATGTTATGCCTTTATGATAGGTATTTTGATTCTTCCTCCTTCTTTGCAGCTCAAGGGGGACTTATAGCAATCAAAAACTGTCAGGTAAGAGTGATTCATCTCAAGCTTTAGATGGGCCATCTATCAACACTAGGAAAGAAACATCGGAGGAGAGGCGGGGCCCGGCCCCTAGTGCCATCTCACAGGGGCAACCACTGAAGCTAAATGACTCTCAATCACATTCTGTGGCACCGGCATCGAACAATTCTGTAGTAGGGGTATATTCATCTTCTTCAGACCCTGTTCATGTACCATCTGATTCCCGTTCAGCTGCTTCTGTTGGGGCTATTAAGCGCGAAATTGGGGTTGTGGGAGTTCGCCGGAAGACTTCTGAAAATTCTGTGAAATATTTATCTCAAAGTGGCTCTTTCCCTAATTCTCAATTGGGTAGGGATCGTCCCTCTTCTAGGGAATCATTTAGACCTTTTAGTGCCATCTCTAAGAATGATCAGCCCAGTCAATCTAGTCTGCCTGAATCTATAATTCCCAGTATGAATGTGGGCAGATCTTTTTTGAGCAGTCAGAATCAGTATAACAGCAGACCAAATCAGCAGCTTGTGGGTCATCAGAAAGGTAGCCTCTTTGTCAATAATGTGATCATCAGAAGTGAATAATGCGTAGTGTTTGCTCTTTCACTAGAATTTCATCTCAAATGAAAGTCACGTGAATTTTTTTAAAGAAATAATTGAATTTTTATTCTAATATTGGGAATTGCGATAATTGTAGCTCCTTCATTAGCAAGTCCAAACGTGGCATACATGGGTGACATCTTTTCTTCAATGAAGCACGACACAGGCACGACAAATACTTTAAAAAATTGCACGTTGACACCACAGGAAAAGTGTCCGCGATATGTTACCTTCTTAGAAGTGTCCTTGCTTCCTAGTTTTTCTTGTGGTTAGCCACACATTAGATTAGAGGTACATGCTTAATATGGCAATTCGTTAAGAACACATCCTCTCATGATGACATGTTAATAAGTAAAGAGACACCCAAACACTGTCAATCTTTGGAAAAACGATTTGTCGGGTGCTAGTAATATTTTATTGGGTGTGAGTAAATGTTCATATGCTTTTTGCCATTCTATCTGGGTGTGTTATGCAGTCTCTTTAAGCACTTCTTGAATGTTTGTTTACTTATAAATGCGTACTTTTTTGGCTGTTTCTTTGGGATATTTGTTTTAGGGTGTGGTGGTTTTTGGAACTTGTGACTGTCCTAGAACAGTTAGTTATTGCCAACTTTGAAATATAGACTAGCAATTTTGAAATTTCATTCTGCGCTTGTCACTATTTAATGCAGAATTGAGAATTGAACATGAACTTTCTTACAGTTACCCAGGCTAATAAGGAGTGGAAACCAAAATCTACCCAAAAATCGAGTGTGAATGGCCCTGAAGTTATTGATATGCCTTCAAAATTTGTTCCACCACCTCAAGTTGACAATAATAGGGATTTGGAAACCGAAACAGCTCAGTTGCAAGATAAACCGTCGCGAGGGACAATCTTTGAGAATCAGAATGTAATCATAGCAGAGCACATTCGAGTGAATGAGACTGACCGCTCTCGACTCACATTTGGCAGCTTTGGGCCAGAGTTTGATACTTCTGGGGATTCTCTTTCTGGGTCCCAAGCATTTGGAACTTCAGAAGAATCTTCTGCGAAACCTTCTACGAGGTTGGTTTGCTACATGATTCGTACTCATATTATTGTACATTAAATCTTATATTGGTATATGGAATTTTTAATTAAATGGATGTTTGGGATATTCTTGTCATCGAATTTTTGTTTCACTAGAATTTTATGTATTTATGATTGCTTTCAACGAAGTCATACTTTTCTAACATTTGATGTACTGTGATTATGGGATATGGTTTGGAACAATGGTCGTGGCCACGCTGGTCCGTCCAATACTTGTTTCATGCGTAAATAATCTAATGAAATGTTTGAAGTTTGTTTTTGCGCTTGTTTGAGGGGCTGTTTGGGAAGGCAAAGAATCAGTTCTGTGGTTCACGAGAGAACAAATTTTATAAATTGAAGTTTTTGGTGAATGTCCATTTCTTGCACAGGAGAGTGTGCCTAGTCTGATATCTCTCTTGAAATTCGTTCTTTGTTAAACCAACATAACCTTGGTTCTCAAATAAACCAGATAAAAACTGCGACTGGGACTGAACCATATTGTATTTTAAAGATTCCCAAACAGACAGTGCTTGCTTGTGGAACTCTTGTGCTTGGAATAATGTGATTGTGTGAATGCCAGTGCCAGATTATTGGCGTCCTCCCCCGAGTCTTCGAGCGATGAAACTTCTGGCAACAAGCATGTAGATTCACCAGATGGTCAAGTTCAAAATTCAGGATCAATTTCTCCAGCATCAGATTCAGTGTCTGAGCATCAGCCACCTTATAAGACAGAGTCTTCAAGTCCTCCAAGTTTGGACAATTTTGCAGATATTGGATTGGTTCAAGACCACAACCCATCTTATACTCCTTCAGATTCACAGGAGCTGGATATTCCCGAATTGCCTAGTTTCTCGGTGAGTCCAGTCCTTAAGGCATTGTTTGGCCCATGGATTTAGTGGAAAAAGAAAAAAAGAAAAAAAGAAAAATGAAAACATCGAAGAGAAAACTTTTCTTCGTTTATTTAATAATGAAAAAAGGGAGTAAAATAGGAAGGAAAAAATAATAGTGTGAAAAATAAATTTGAAAATTTTGGATTTTGCGACTCAAATTCCTACCTTTTTTCTTGAGTTCCTATTACAATTTGAACATTTTAAATTTCTACTGTTATCTAATTATGGAAGAAAACAATAGGTGAAACATCTGTGAAATAGTTTTCCTTACCTTTTCCTAAAAGTTCTGTAAATTTGCAAACCAAATAGAGCCTGGGTATCATACTGATAAGTTCACTTGTTGGTCCCAGGATAACTAATTCCTTCTATAGGGAAAAAAAGTTGTATTATGTGGCATATCTTCTCTTTGATTTCTTAAGAATATCCTAATTTGTGTCGATGTACAAACAGACATACGATCCCCAGACAGGTTACGATATACCGTATTTCAGGCCGGGAATGGATGAAGGTGTCAAGGGGCAGGGCTCACCATTTGCTCAGGAGGTAATTTGTAAGACATAACATTCTGGGATATTTTAAAATCAGTATACAGATTCTCTCTGTTGTATGCACATGTACAAAGACAAGTTCTTTTTTCCATTAACATCTTGAATATATTATTAAGAATTACTCCCTCCGTCCCTTTTTTTGAGTCCACTTTTGGGAACTCAACTTATTAAGGGGACAAAAAGAATCTACACCTATTTTCCACAATTACCCATAATCATTACAATAACTATTTTAATTTTGTCTTGGTGTAGGTTTTAAGGAAGGGTAGTTTTGGAAAGTAAGTAAAAATTGTATGCCAATTTAGGAAAGTGGGCACTAATTTTGGGACACATCCTAAAATGGAATATAGGACTCAAAAAAAGGGACGGAGGGAGTATTATAGAATGCGTTTTCTTTTAACTGCCTTTAGGCCTATGTTACATGGACTCTCCTATTGTCCCCAAAGTACCCCTATCGACTGGATACTAGTGTCCGACACCCGTTCCCAAATTGGACACCCGAATACTCCATATGTGATGGTAATAAAGTACGAGGAATCTCAAAATCGAGACCAAAGAAGGTTTCTTAGCTTGTCATACAAAGTGATTTATGGAAATCCCTTAACTAAATTCCAATAATGGGATTATTAGTGAAATAAAATTACAGATTATATAGTATAATGAAATACAATAACTTTTCTGTATTGAGGACAGAGTCCCGGAATCCTTATCCAACTTTTGGGTTCATGTCACGAGTCCCCACATCCTAAGATTTGGAGTTTAGAGAGGTCCGACCCCTAGACACACTCACACACCTAGAGCTAATATGTACCCTAGTCCATGTAACACAGCTTTTTGGCTACTTTTACAATATTTGGCGTATTTGCTGCCCCTCAAATGTTCTACGAAAGCACAAAACTCAATCTGCATTCATTTTACCACATATTTTTTTGCACCATCCAAACATCATTTTATTAAGTTCTAGCAAGTCTCTTAATGCCTTTCTTTGTGTCACAGTCCTTGCGCTCGCAAACGACCAACATCCCTGGATCCACTATAGCAATGGTACAACAGCAGCAACCACCAATGGCACAAATGTATCCGCAAGTTCACGTTTCCCATTTTGCTAATCTCATGCCATATCGTCACTACCTATCCCCTGTTTATGTTCCACCGATGCCCATGCCCGGCTATTCTAATAACCACCCATCCTATCCTCATCCCCCAAATGGCAGCAGTTACTTGCTGATGCCAGGGGGTGGGTCCCATCTTAGTGCAAGTAACCACAAGTATGGGATCCAGCAATTCAAGCCTGTTCCAAATGGCAGTCCTACAGGGTTTGGAAACTTTCATAGTCCTACAGGGTATGCTATAAATGCACCAGGTGTAGTCAGCAGTGCAACAGGGATTGAGGATTCATCGCGGCTCAAGTATAAAGATGTCAATCTTTACGTTCCAAATCAACAGGTAAAAATATTATCTTGTTCTGTGAGTCTTGGATCTGTACTTTTTTGCATCACTTTGGCACATAGAGATGATCTAATAATTTGAATTATGAGCCTTTAGGGCCTGTTTGGGAAATGCTTTTTCAAATAGGTTCTGGTTCAGTCCAGTCTCGCTTTTTATGTGGTTTTTTTTTTTTGAATGAGAACCAAGGTTATGTTGGTTTGCCAAAGAACCATTTTTAAGAGATTTTTACGCTCTCCTATGCAAGAAATGGGCATGCACTAAACATTTGAATTTATAGAATCGGTTCTTTGCCTTCCCAAACAGCCCCCCAATTGCTTGGCTTAGGCGTGGTATGTGTTGAATCAGAGAGGAATATTTTACAGGCTTAGAGAGGTCAATTGACACTCTCTGTTATTATATTAAAACATCCACAAAGAGAAAATAATGAGAATTACAAATAGGTCCCCAAAACAATAAGAGAAGAAGAGAAAATAAGAAATAAAGAAAATGATTCTCAACACACTCTCCCTCATACCCAGCTTGCTAAGGATAAAATAAAATTGGGGGTTAGTCAAAAATTGGGGATTAGTTAAATGGTTACGTATAACTATCCATGAACATAAACGGAAAGGAGTATGATATAGTAATTAGTAGAGACTCGTGTCCTGTTGTATGAGTCCTTGTCATCCGTGTGCACGAGCACACCACAAACACATGGATATTTGGGGCATTTGAGAGGATTGTGCCAGCAGTGCTTCACTACCTGATGTTGTGTTGGCTATAGCTAATGGCAGCTGTTGGAAAATTTTGAACTTGTGCTATTTTTGGTAGCTTGGAATTGGAAGTAGGCACCATATATGTTCCCACTAAAGACTAATAACATCTTCAATTCCATTTCCAAACTACGACTTCAATGCTGCAAAGTGCATGGTTATTGTTATTTCATTAAGGCTATGTATGTTTGGTTCGTGGATTTAGTGAGTGAAAGGAAAGAACAACATTTTTGTTTGGTTAATAAAGAAAACAGTGAGGTAAATGGGAAGGAAAAGAAAATATTGTGAAAATATAAATCAAGAATTGTGACTTTCGTGAATTACTTCTCTACCTTTTGTATTAAGGTGCAATTATGTTTTTGGTTATTTATTTATATATAATACTGTTATTTAAGCATGAAGGAAAACACGAGGAAAAAACTAGGGAACTAGTTTCCCTTTTTGTTTTCGTTCTCTGAATCCACAAACCAATAGCCTAAATGGGTGGTGTGAAATTGTCAGTCTCTTACTATGCGCAAGTCTGACATTTCATCTAAAAATTTGCAGGCCGAGGCATCTGAAATTTGGTATCAAAATCCTAGGGATCTTCCTGGTATGCAATCAACTGCTTCATACTACAACATGCCAACACAAACACCTCATGCTACTTATTTGCCATCACACACCAGTCACGCTTCCTTCAATGCAGCTGCGGCCGCACAATCATCTCACATTCAGTACCAGGGGTTGTACCATCATGCTCAGCCACAGCCCAGTCCAATCGCAAGTCCCCATCACATGGGCCCCGCTATGGGTGGTGGTAATGTTGGGGTTGGAGTGGCTGCTGTGGCACCAGGCTCCCAAGTGGGCCCCTATCAGCAACCTCAGTTGGGTCATCTCAATTGGACACCAAGCTTCTAAAAATAGAATGCCAATCCAATGTGGGTGCTTTCTTGTAAGGAATTGAAGTCAGCTATAAATAGAGGCTTTTAGTTTCCTTTATGAAATGAAAAAAACGAACTGTCTGCATATTAATGCATCAAGTTTTCTTTATAATAGCATTTGATCTCAATGATGGATTGTGGAAACTTGTATAGTTGTAGAGCTGAACATTGAGGATCTTATCCTGGATGCGTAGAGGTTTCTGAGAATGTGACACCCACATTACAATAGAGCTGAACATTATAGGTCACTGTTTGTTTCCTGGGACTAAGCGAGGGGTTGGAACTTGGAAGGGAAGTGGACTAATAGACTATTTTAATTGGATAGTACATTGTTTGGTTAAGTTGTACGCTAGATATTAAAGGACTCATTGACCATTTTAACTTATTAATGGGCCACGATTTTATCCGAGAGAAGTGTAGTATTTTTAGTCCCTCTTAATAGTTAAGGGGTTGGTAATATACCCTAATCCTGTCCACGAAACAAACGTGCCTATGAGCCTTAAACCTGTGGTTAAGAGTTTGTGCTAATGGTGGGTGACCCACCAACAAAAAATGAAGTTTTGGGGAGAATAAATGGAGGCTGCTTCTGAACCCCATGATCTTGTTCCCATGTCTGTATGGATTAGAGATGTAACGTGGGTTGAAACCATCCATATTCCATACTAAAGGTTAGTTGATGATTGACTCTAATTCTCTTAGTTGGAGCCACCCTGCCTCCACTTTAGGGTGTTTTAGGAGTAGAACAGTAGTGGAGTGAACAAGCAAGACTTACATGCCACCGTTTCACTTGGAATAATGATATGTTTTCCAACTTAGTCTAAAATGCTGTAACTTTTGTATCATATGCTGCGGCAGTAATCGATGGTACTTGTGAGATAAGTCCTAAAAAAACTTTTCAGAAGTGTGCCTTCTTTTTTCCCGGATAGCGGTCTCTCAGAAATTTGACCTGAAAATTTCACGAGACCTGACTCACTTGGTCTACCTGTGGCTATGCTTGATCTACAGCATGTAGAAAAACAGTGGCTAATGCTATAATCTAAAATATATAGCAAACAATTTGACTTATCAAAGGAAAAAAAAATGGTGCGCAAGTAAAAAAAACTTGAGTAATGTATATGTGAGCAATAATACTACAATGATGGTTAAATTTAACCATGGTGGTGGTGAATCAAGTCTATTGAGATGGTAGATACTATGAAATTATGAATGACCTGGAGAATAAGGGGTTGTTTGAACAGAAAAGACCAAAAAAAAAAAAAAAAATTTACTTCAGAACTGGGCAATGTTTTGCAGCTTAATATTATTCATTTTGGTTGGTGAGGTCTGTCAACATGGCCCAACGTCCTATCGAATATGTTCTTTTCTGAGTAGCCCAATTTGTTTCATGTTTAGGCTACCTTAATACGAAGTCAACCCACTAGGCCTGGATTTATTTATGAGTGCAATTTTACTCTCGCCCCAAAATTGTCCACTCTCTTTTTTGATTGACTAATACAGTGGGTTCACTACTTTACACTATTAATTAATTATAATTTAATACTAGATCCTACTGCATTAGCCATGAGAGAGGAGGGTAAACAATTTTGAGGTGAGCAAAAATGTATTCTTTATTTATTACCCAACTTGAAACTTACAACTTACAAGGGAAATGTTTCAATCCCAAGACGCTATTTGGAAAAATAAAGAATTGGTTTGGTAAGCAAATTAATTTCACAAATTTAAGTATTTGGTGAGAGTAAATATTTTTGCATAGGAGTCTGTGCCTAGTCTAAGTGTCTGTTTGTGAACGTCTAAAATTGGAATAGGTTTAGTCCTACTCTCACTTTTTATCTAGTTGTTGTGAGAACTAAGACAATATTGATTAGACAAAGAATCAGTTCTAAGAGAATTATCATACTGAGAACAGTCTCTTATGCAAGAATTGTCACTTACCAAACACTTAAATTTGTAGAACCAGTTCGCTTATGAGCTACATAACATGTTCTTAGCTTTCCCAAACATCTTCTATTACTTATCTTTTTGAACCGATTATTTGTCAAACCACCAACATTACATTAATGGTTAAGTTACACTTTACACCCTCCTAGTTTGGATGTGATGTCATTTTAGTCCCTGCAGTTTCAATTTTGGCAATTTGGTCCATACAGTTTCTGTTTAGTTCAATGTAATCAATTCATGAAAATTTTCTACAATATTTGACAGAGAGATGTCATATGATGCACATGTGAGGTGTCATTAGGGGCATAATGTCAATTCACTTAGAAAAAAAAATACACTTTACACACCTATATCGAACCTAAATTTGTCAAAAATTGTAAGAAAATTTGATGAATGGACTATATCGGACCTAAATCAAAATTGTAAGAACCAAAGTAGTAAAATTGAAACTGTAGGGACCAAAATGAAATCACACCCAAACTGTAAGGGTACAAAATGTAGTTTACCTTACATTAATTCTCAAAAAAACGAGATAAAAAATTGGGTTAATTACACTTTGCCCCCTGTGGTTAGGCCCATTTCCACTTTGCCACTTTGTGGTTCAAAAGTGGATACTTAACCCCATTATAGTTTTGGACTAAAATGAACCTACTAAGTTTTCTCTCAAAATAGCCCCACAACGTGTTAAAATAAGCCTCACATAGAAGAGCTTAAGTGTCAAAATTTACTTCACATAGCCAGTTAACCCCAAAATTAGGCCTACAAGGGAATTAAGTGTTAAAAATCAGCCCTACATACACTCCGTTTGGTTTGATTGTAAAATAGAATATAATTGGAGAGAATAGAAAAGAAATGAAAAGAATAGAATTGATTTGCAATTCTAATTCTCATGTTTGGTTGAAAAGAGAAATGAAATGAAATGAATTATGCTCTTTTACTATATTGCTCATATAAAAAGAGGAGGTGTGATATATATAGGGGTAAGTTTTGTATATCACATAGTTTCACTTAAAATGAAATCATTTCTCACCAAATTCTATCAAAAGTGGTAGGATTTGTTTTTGGGCTAAAACAAGAATTGGTGAAAATTGGATAGAATTGAAAATCAATTCTTTTGTCAAGTCAACACAGGATTTGCCACAAACAAGAGTTGCAAATTAATTCTTTTCTAGTTTGTGGCAAATCAAACGGATTGTAAATGACAAAATTATCACCACATAGGGGATTAACCCTAAAATTAAACTCACAATGTGGGTTAAGTGTTAATGTTTTTGGCCAATTTTAGAATTTTTATTAATTTTGAAGGAAATCTTAACTGTTTCAGTTTAGTCCAAAACCACAGGGATTAAATGTTCACTTTTAAACCATAGGGGTAAAGTAAAATGTGTACGGCCACAAGGGATAAAATGTATTTAGCCTTTCCCAAAAAGAATACCTCACAAAATTAATGCATTGGCCAATGGGATGCTTGGGTGAGCATTACTTAACCATATTTTGGGTGAGCAAAAATGCACTCCAAAGATAGAGAGAGAGAGAGAGAGAGAGATGAAATCATATGTACATATGTGTGTATGACAGGAAATTGGTAAACAATCAGAATCTTTTGAAGCAACAAACAACCATTTAGCATCAGTTGTTGGACTTGGACTTTGGAGCACAGTGTACGATGATGGCATCTTTATCAAGCAGTACTGTCAACACTTCAGCCTCCAATCTCTTGGAGATGCCCCAAATTGTAAAGGTTTTTTTTTACCTCTTTCAATTTAAAACTATTCAACCCCAGCTGCTAGATTATACATTTTTACATTTTATAGATATACATACATAATATCTATGTAAATATACCCATGTATTATATGTGTTTTTATCAACTAGTAATATATATATATATATATATATTTGATTTCTGATTTGACTCCTATTTATAACTGAAACCATCTATGCTTATTGCTTCCTAATCAATGGTGGGGACAGAACTGAATAGATTTTTGTTGCAGAACAGTTCAAGATTGGGCTATGTCAGTTATCAGTCACCTCAGACAAGAACTATAATCTGGAATGTGCAAAGAATTCAATTCAAGTCTCTGACAAACAAGGTGCTAGCCTTGTTGTATTACCTGTAAGTTCATTACCCATTGCCCAAATTGCTGTTTTATCCAATAGTTCCATAAATTTGATGTAGATTTTGACATTATATAGAAGAACTGATTCAATTTGGAATGAAGAAGAAAGAGTTCATATAGGGTTTTTTTTCCCCCATAAAAATTGGGACTAATCCCTAGTTAACTTGTATATATAGTTGGATATAGATGTATATTTTTCCGGAATTATTATGAAGTTAACTCTATCTAAGACTCCATTCCCTCTCTCTCTCTCTCTCTCTATATATATATATATATATATATCTCACACACACACACACACACACACAAACTACAAACACACGCACACACACACACACATTTACACCTACATATATGTTTATGTAGTATATATTTACTAGCTCATCAGTTCCAATTTCCAAAACTTTATTTTGGTGTTTCGTGATCGTTGTTTGCTACTGACTGAATGTATATTTGTTGTGGATTGTAAATAAAGTTGTTTCTTTCAATCATTTTCTTTGTTGGTATCAATTTACTTGTTTGCAATAGGAAATGTGGAATTGCCCTTACTCGATCGATTACTTTGCAAATTTTGCGGAGGACTTTGATGAGGCTTCACCTACATTTTCTATGTTATCAAAAGTTGCTTCTTCTGAAGGAATCACAGTTATAGGAGGGTGTATACCTGAATGGGACAATGGCCGGTTGTAAAACACTAGTTGTGTGTTTGGCCCTGACGGAAAATTGAAGGCCAAGCATAGGAAAGTAAGTTTATCTTACTCAGAAAGAAAATAAAATTTAGAAAAGTGGAAATAAGAGATGGGTGGAAAGTTGAAACCCTAATGCTCAGCTTGGTTTGTGGATTTAGAGATGGAAAAGGAGAAGGAAAATTATTTCTCTACTGTTTCTTCTAGTATTTTCCTCAATCCTTAAATGACATTAGAAATTAAAAAAATTCAAAAAATAATAGAGACCCAAGGAAAGAGAAAGGGAGGTGACTCACAAGATTAAGAACAAGTTTTTTTTGTTGTTACCATATTTTATTTTTCTTTCTATTTTCTTCACTGTTTCCTTACTAGCCAGACAGGAAAAAAAGAAAAAGAAAAGGGAAAGTAAAACCGGTTTCCCTAGTGTTTCTACCGCACCCAAATGATATTAGAATCTAAAATTTCTCAAAAATAGTTGAAATCAAGAAACAGAAAAAGGAAGTGAAATGTAAGATACAACATATTCATATGTTTTTCGTCTTACTTTCTTTTCCCTCCACTTTCCTCGCTGTTTTTCTTGGTAACCAAACAAGGAAAAGTGTTTTTCTGTTTTGGCGTTCTGTTTTCTTTTCCTTCCCTAAATCCATGAACCACACCAAACGTAATGAGTAGCTTTAAACGAACTTAGTTTTCTTGTAGACGCATTTGTTTGATGTTGACATCCCGGGAGATATATCATTCAAAGAATCAGACACCTTTACAGCTGGAGAAGAGGCAACAGTTGTTGAAACCGGTATGTACATTCATTGCTAACATTAAGGCTCTGTTTGGCTTCCATATGTAGAGAAAGGAAATAAAAACAACAAAACCTATTCTTATAGTGCGTTTCTCTTCCATTCTTGAATAAGATTAGAAATTAAAAATTATGAGAATATACTAGGAAATCAATAAAAGAGGAAATTGTATCAGTGTTATCTAACATTATATGTTAAGAAGTTGTATACATTGTCTGATATAAGCCTTGAATTTTCTCTTTTTACCCCCAAAATTACGTTGGAGTTTCAAAGCTCTCCTTCTTGCAGGTTCTTTATGATTTTCCGTTCTGAACTTCTAGCAAATTTATGCAAGTAGAAAAGAAATGCCTATGTTCTGAGACTAGACCTCACATGGCTTCCTAATTAGAAATTTTCAAAGAACTCTAAGAAGAGTAATGTCTAATAAACAAGTAGAAAGCTTGATAGACTACTAGATGAATATCATTTCATCGTTCTATGTTATGTTGCACATAAAAGTTATTGAATTTGCCTTCCTATTTTTCCCCTAAAATCCCACCACTTACCAGAAACACCATGGAGATCCAACATTTGAACATTTTTTCTTCAAGCTTCTCAAGGAACCATATTATGCTTCTTTCACCACGTCACACTTTTTACCTTCCTTTAGGCTTTGTTTGGTTCTTGAATTTAGAGAGGGAAAGGAAAAAATAAAACATGGTGGAAAACATTCCTTCTTTGTTTGGTTAATAAGAAACACGATGAGGAAAATTGGAAAGAAAGGAGAAAAAGTTGAGAAATAAATTAAACATTTTGAGTGTTGTGAGTCATTTCCCTTCTTTTTTCTTATATTACAATTATGTTGTTTTAAAAAAATATCAGTTTTTATTTTATTTAAGCATGAAAGACAATACAAGGGAACTAAATCTGCACACCAAACAGAGCCTTAAGAAGCAAACCTGAAAGTAAAAAACTGACGGTATATATATATGTGTGTGTGTGTGTGTGTGTATGCAGATGTGGGCCATGTTGGAATTGGAATTTGTCATGATATGCGCTTCCCTGAACTTGCAATGTTGTATCGCAAAAGAGGTGGTGTTATCTACTTATCACCACCAGTGTATTATTGGATCTTATTCTGGTCTTTTTAGTGTGTCGTAGATAGAATTCAGTAGTAACTTCAGTTGTGTGAACATCAGGGGCTCATTTAATATGCTATCCTGGGGCATTCAACATGAGTACTGGAGAATCGCTGTGGGAGCTAGAACAAAGAGCAAGGCAAGTCTATTTGTATAAAAGTAGCTATGCTTCCCAAATCAAATTGCTTTGTCAGTTGTACCACATTGGTATGTGGTACCACCGATCAATGCCACAACATTTGACACACCTGGTAAAGCATTTGAGATTCAAATTTGGGACACAACATTATTTCTTTATATATAAAAGCACTTACCAAGGACACTTATGAGGTTTATTAGAAGATTACCCGAGTACATCTAACCCTCCCTAGACCCGTAGTGGCAGAAGCCTCGTGCACTATGTTTTCTCTTTCTTGGAAGATGAGCTGAGTGAAGTTCATGGTTTATTGAAGTACTTTTTCCGTCAGGTGTACATTTATATAGGTTTAAACTTATATTTGTAAGGATTGGATGAATGTCCCCCAAAGTGGGTCTTAAACTAGCACTAGCCAGCTATGAAGCACGGACACTTCTAAGAAGGTAGCGTGTCGTGTCTGACACACGGACATGACACTTAGTGGACCCTTTTCTTGTGGTGTCGACGTGCACTTTTTTTTAGGATTGGTCTTCTTGATGTATCTGCATTGGCTTGCCCATGTCCGCGCTTCATAGCTAGCAAGGGCATCTTACTTAATTTTACACTTAGTAATTGCATAATACTAGTGATTTACCATTCTATCCTTGCACCAATTAGATTAATCTTCACTTGCTAATTACTGTGATCTTTACAAAAATACAGGGCAGCTGATAACCAGGTAATGACATCTGTAAATATAGATATATATTCACCAATCGCTTGCAGTTATTTTCTAAATGGTCTTTGTAATGTGAAAGCTAAATGAGTGTACGTTGGTGTGTTGTGGTGGTAGGTATATGTGGCTACTTGCTCACCTTCTCGGCATTCCAGTGGTAGCTACACCATATGGGGTCATTCCACTCTTGTTGGACCGGTACCAGAACCTCCAACCTGATGTACTCTTTTTAGTCTTTGCTCTGTTTGGTTCATGGATTAGTGAGGGAAAAGAAAGCAAAACACCGAGGCTCTGTTTGGTTTTTCGATTTAGCGAGGGAAAAGAAAAGAAAATATAGAGGAAAACATTTTCCTTTGGTTGGTTAGTAAGGGAAACAATGAGGAAACTAGGAAAGAGAAGAGAATAAGTATATATCACAATATATTTTAGAGATTTTTAATTTTTAACGTTATTTAAGCATGAAGGAAAACACGAGGGAACTAGTTTTCCTTTCCCTCACGAAATCCATGAACCAAACAGAGCTTAAGGAAAATTTTTTCTTCTATTTGGTTACCAAGGGAAAATATTGAGGAAAATAGGAAGGAAAAGAAAACATAGAGGGAAATATATTAAAATTTTGAATTTTGTAAGTCACATCACATTCCTCTTTTTATTCTCAAGTGATAATAATATTTTGAATTTTTTTAACATTTAACGGTATTTAAGCATGGAACAAAATAAAAAGAGAACAAAGAACTAGTTCTCCTTCTTGTTTTCTTTCCTCTTTTCTTTTCCTTCAACGAATCTACAAACCAAACAGAGCCTTTATGGAGGGAAGAATGCAAAAGGAGAGTTTTGACAATGGGGTGTATATATATGGTTCTTTGTGCCAAGCAGTTTGGTGAAATAATTGCCTCTTCGGGGCACGAGGAGACTACAGTGATTGCTGAGATTGATTATTCCGTAATACAACAACGAAGGTGACTTGTTATCGTTTATGAATTGAATGTTGATTTTAGGAATTTCCTACTTCTGCGTACCAAGTTTCGTGAATATGTGCAGAGAGAGCCTTCCGCTAGAGAAACAAAGGCGTGGAGACATATACCGCTTCATCGACCTGCATGAAGATGAGGCCTAGGAGAATTCAAAATTCATGTTACTGTTACGGGAAGTCCTGAATGCCCACCACTTTTCTCTCTACACCCACATGCTGTATGGAGTACTGTACATGCTGCATTCTCTGTTGTACATGTGGGTGTAGAGAAAGAAGTTGTGGGAGTACGTTTTCCTATGTCAACCTCCTTCCAAAGGTACATCAGATCCCAGAACTATGAAGGAACTTTGATTCTCTTGTTTTGTTCCTTCAAAGTAGGATCTGAATTTCAAGTTAGAGAGATCTTACTTGTCATTTATATGCTAAGTTTAGTGTAATTTAAGTTGAATTGAAGTTATATGTTGACCCTTAAACTTTTCAATTGCATAGAATTCAATCGAACTTTATTTATTCAGTATTGGAAAATTTGAGCCCCCTCAATGGTTGTGTTCCACAGCACCATAACAATTGGGTTTTAATTTTAACCACTACATAGTGAATTTGCTAACTAAGAATTAATGATAATGCTATGCTTTTCAAATACTCTAACAATTGTACCACAAACTGTGACGGTAATCGGTAGTACCACATACTATCACATGTTGTACATCTAGCAAATCATTTGGGATTCAAAAGCGGTACTCTCACAAGTATATAATTACAAAGATTAGTCATATTTTCTTCCATTATTTGCACAAGACAATTGTTCTGAATCTCAAACTGTTATTTATTCCATTTTGGAATGTCCAAGTATAAGTCTTTTTTAAAAAAACCAGCCCACCACTTTAACTCCAAACTTCCCAAGTTTACATTTTAGGGAAAATTGATTTAAAAAAAAAAAAAAAAAAAGAGGACATTAAGCCAAGCTTTTTTTGTAATTAAGGACAACGTAAATTAAACATTGGTGATAAGTACTCTAATAGACTAATAGTCCATAGACCAAAATACCCTCATCCTCATCCTCTAACCTTACCCCGCACTTACCAAACCTCCGGCCACCACCCTCGCCATCTCCAGTGACCACCGCCATTTCCAACGACCACCACATTTCCAACATCTTACCACCATCCCCGCCACTCCTAACCATCACTCTCACTACTGAAAATTGCCTTTTTGCTAAACAAAGGTGAAATTTCACTTAATATATCTTAAGTGAAATTTGTTGTACGATAATAGCCTAAGTGAAATTTCACCTTAAGATCTTAAGATCTTCGCATCCTACCAAGCTCTAAGGCTTACAAGGGCAGTCACCGAAAATTGGAAGGAAAAAAAAAAAGGAAGGTGGTGGTGGTGGTGGCTCACGGTTGTGCTGGATGAAGATTGTATTTTTGCTTAACAAAGGTGAAATTTCACTTAAGATTGCAACATATGTCATATATAGTGGCCTTGCCTGGTGGTCGCCGGAGTTCGTTACGGGGGCGACATCCAATTCAATATCTAGATCTCAATCACCAGTCAAGATCTAGATCTCAATCATGAAGTTGCACGTTCGTCGGAGATGAAGGAGATCGATGGTTGTCGGAGATGAAGAAGACGATGGAGGTGATGGTGGCAGTTGGCAATCGCAGTGGTAGTGGCTCACGATGGTGGGGATTGTGCGTGATGGTGGTGGCGGCCATGGCAGGGAGGAGAGAAAAGTTAGAGAGAGAGAGAAGAGAGATGGTGACAAAGAGGAGGAGAGAGAGAATAGAGATGGTAGTGGTGGTGGTCCCCTAGGCTTTTAGGGGCAATTTAGCCTTTTATAATGAAATTTAAAATTTTACAGGGAGGACTTTAGAAAGAAAAGTTTTTTAGAGCATGTACTTGAGTGATTTTTTTATTTTTTTATGACTTGTCCTTTAGTCTAAATTAATTCCATCTTAGAAACCTCCCTACATTTTATGATATAAAACTCAATTTGCATTTAACGTGACAATGGTATTTTAAACTTTTACAAGAAGGGCGATAATGAAAAGCTAAAAACTTCACAACAATGAATAAGTTTTGTTAAATAGTTGAAATTCCAAAAGAAAAGTTATGGGAAAGAGGGATAAATAATTTTCTGCAGAGAAATTCGGATTCTTGGCTATATATATACACGGATAATACACAACAGAACCAACATAGCTACTTTTCTAGAGTATATACAAATCTAGGATCCTCATTTCTATCTAAAATAATTTATATAAGACTCGGACAGTATTATTGATTTTACAACGTTATAAGTACCCTGATCTTTCTTCATGAACACTAGTATCACCACCACATCCAGACCCAATGAACCTGCTTGAGCTTAGATTTGGTGGAACCTGTGCTTGCATTTCAGCAAGCTCTCTCACTCTTGACAAAATTGGAGCCGGGATCGGCATTGAAACATGCTTCCGTGAATTATGCATCTGCGTCATTTTAACCAAATTTTTTAAAAAATAATAATAATAATAATAAAATTCAACAATGAACACCTCATAGATACAACTAAAACCATCATGATTTCAGATTGATGGGGGGAAAAAAACTGTAAAAGGCCAGATATAGGGATCTAAATATTTCCCTTTGAGAGGAAATTTGTCAAAAATCTTTTTGAATTTGGAAAACTGTTTGGTCAGTAGAAAAGTTAAATGCACAAAGGGAGCTTTGTTCCCATGCAAATCCTAACAAGCTTACCGAAACGGCTTCACCATTCAACAAGAAAGTGTGTAGAGAAAGTATGAATTACTAGTGCCTATGCAAGCGAGAAACAAGATCAAAATGAGTCCCTAAAATGTAAAACAATAACCAGAGGCATTATAACGGGAACCTTTTCATTAGAGCATCATCAACTCTGCAATGTGGCAAACCAGGAAAAAAAAGTTTTTAACTAAACGAAACTAAATATGTTCACTGTGATAAATGTTCAAGAATGATTTTTTGATCAATTGGGTACGGTTTACCGAATAATCAGGCTATAGTCTGTTTATTCTTTTCCTTGTAGGTGGGTGCACATGAACAAATTTATGTTCACCACCAATTTCAAAGCTTAGAAGCACGAAGCGGGGGCGGGGGCGGGGGCGGGGGCGGAGGTGGGAGCGGGAGCGAGGAAGCGTTAAACTTTAAGAGGTTCAAAGGTTGGGAGCATTTAAGAAGCGTCCAAATATTTGATATAAATATATTCTATATCTAATTATTGCAGAGGAATTTATATTGACATAATATATTTTGATTGTAAATTTTGTTTTTGAAAGTCTTAAGCCATATGTTCCGATATAAAAATATTTCTTCAGTAAAAAATTTGAGCAAAATAAGAACTTGAATCTATTTATAGGCTATTTTGAGACTTAGATGTGATGGGAGCGGGGTGGGAGCGAGGTTCCGACAAGCTTCTTAGTAAGAAACACGGAATCGAGAGTCTGAGGAGGGAGCGTGACCAATTTAGAAGGTTCCTGCTTCTAAGTTTCAGAGACAGATGTAAGCTTTGAAATTAACAGAAAAAGCATGCATTACAATCATACATAAATATTGCTCACCCCTTTCTCTGCAGGCAACTCTGCAATGCTAGCTCTAAGCAGATTCCTCCACTTATCCTACAGAAGAATAACACGTTCTAAGCCTATATACCTTGATCAAAGGTCAAATAAAATTCATGTATATAGTTATCAGAATTGGTCGATACACGTGTCGATTCATACAAGTTGATTCTTAGTTTCATACAACCCGATACAATTAATGATTCAATACGATTCACAATACATAACTTTGGAACTTTCAAGTTTGATGTTTTAAGTGAAAAACTTGCAACATTTTGAGCCTTGACACTGCATGAACTGGTGTTAAATTGTAATTTTGTCAAATATAAGCACTGTAAATGTGTTTTAATATTTATAAAGTACATATATATATATATATATATATATACATATATTATTTATTGTTCGGAAAAAAAAAAAAAAAAAACAGAAGTGAATCTTCCTATTCACGATTAGATATGACTCACGATTTGACAACCACGCCTGTATGCATCTATCATTCCACAATTTGACATCTAGTTCATTGTGAACCTGTGTCCACCCAATATGATTAACTAACTCTGAATAACTAACCTTGAGGTCAACTGAAGTTCGATATGAATAGGACGCAAAGGAAAGCCGTTTTATCTCTGACCACCTACCAGCACCAAATCTGGCTACACCCTCAACTAGCTTAACAACCTCACTCAGAGTCCAAGGTCGATGATGTTTCCGCCTTGTTCCACCTTTCACGGTAGCCACGGTTACCATGTTGTCATCTGACTTGTCCCCCGATGAATCCATGTGTTTGAGCTCCACATCTTTGTCCCTCTCGGTGGGGGTTCTTTCTAAATATTGATCATCTGTCTTCAGTTCATGAATAAGCTGGGCAGAAAAATACTTTTCCATTAGCACTATGAACGAATATTCATTACTATGAGGTTTATAACAAATACAGTAAATACCTAGTACAACTACCATGAGAAAGTAGGAAGGCATGAGATAGTGTTTATTCAAAAAACACTTAATTCCATCACTAAACAAGTAACAACTGACAGATGTGTACCACACTAAACAAGCAAATATGCCAATACGTTTGATGTACCAGCCAAGCCAGCCGACCATATACAGTATGAGGGATTCGCCTAAAATTACAATAAAAAATTGAGAGCCACTAAGTATTCCAACCCAATTTCTCTCTACACCCACATTATGCAGTGACAAGGAATACGAGCAGCACTCCTGATGTACGTGTGGGTTTAAAGAGAAATTTGGTGGGTGTATTTAGTATTTTCTTTGGAATTTTGTCAAGTGACAGATGAATTAATTCTACGTACAGGCTGTTGAATACATCCCGAGTCGGACTTGACTTTGATGTTCCCTTCTTCACAATCTGATTGAGGACAATGTACGTCGAGGGCTTTCTTTACCAGTTCGGCAGCCATGCCCATATTACCAGGTTGGAGTCTCTACAAATTGCATTCAAAAGGAAACCAACAACTCATGCATCAGAATAATCTCCAGCAGTCGAAAAATCCATGCAACTAAAAAAAGATGATGAAAGAAGAACTTTGAATCAACAATCATTGCTCCATAGAAGAGTATAATTTAACCACGTTTCACAAAGATTTAAATATATTTGGACCATTTCATTTAAATTCACACATTTTGTTCAAGAGTAACCATGCCACACCTTTTAGCAAATCAATTCAGGAAGTAAAAATGGCATTGATCCCGACTAATTTCATATTCTTGATGCCTAAACACTCCTATTGATTCATAAAACCTAAAACTCCAAATTAATTTCCGTATTGAGCAAATTAAGAAATGTAGAAAGATAACAATTCAAATTTGTACTGCATTAATAACATGGGTTCATAGCTTCAAACTTAAACTAGAAGACCTGAGAACTAATAAAAGAAACCAGGATAAAGCAAAATTACATAATCCAAATTCGTATTGAGCAAATAGATATTGCCACCAAGTAATACAACAAAAAGAATGACTGCATTCAAGTTACTCAGCTAGATATGGTGTAACCTTACCAGAAGAGCCAAGTTTTCTCTTGGACGGCTTCGTCGAACCCGAGAAACATATGGAACTTGAACCCCAGAACCTCCTAGTGAGTCCTGCCTGGTGACGACAGGTTTCCCATCTAACTGGACGTTTCTCTCAACACGAGATCTTGGAGATGACTCAACATGTCCAGAGTTTCTCACTGAAGAGATTAACTTTCCTCTATATTCCCAAGACTCTACTACAGAAAGTTCTTCAATATATCGCCTTGTGGGCTTCCGAACTCTTTTGGCTGCTCTATGTTCCATGTGTAGGTCTTCACGAGTACCATCATCTTCCAAGCCAGGACTACCAGAAACATTTTCAGGTGTTTCACTATGATCAAGTAGTGGTTCGAGTGCGCCTTCCAAACTAGTACAATTTTCTTCTTTACCTTTCTTCACTACTCCACTATCTTCAATTATGAATGATGTTGTCGTAACTTCACAAGAATTACTCAATCCCATGGCTATCCTCCTCTTAAGCCACTGTTTGTCCTTGACAGAAGTTTCCCGACCAAATGCTGCTTTAAATGTCTCATGAAGTTCCTTAATCGATAAGTTATCCAAACATATTTCTCCCCGTAACTTAGAAAAATCAGGCTTTGAACTAGTACAGAGAGCAGAAGTTGAAGATCCACTCCCAACGTGTGCACCTAGAGGCTCCGAGCATTCCCCGATACCCCCGGACTGATCAATTTGAGGGGTTTCATTTGAACTTGCTGCCAAACGAGAAACAATATCCTGCAAAATATTTTAATAAACTTTTCATAAATATGGGTAAACGATCACGCAGGCCCAAAAAAAATTGGATGACTGTGTTCTTAAAAGCAGAAGAATGAGATCCACATGTAAACTAGAGCGTTTCTTCCAGTCTAACCTTTTTCCACATTTCCTTGATACACTACAGAAGTGTTTAAAAGTAGAAAAGAATCCACGACAAATAATGACATCCCTCATATAAAGCAAATTTCTAGATGCACAAACTCGAAAACAGTCAGTTACCAAAACAAGCCTTGGTAGTACTAATTGTGGAATTTTATATTTACGCAGAATGCAAAGCCAATAAGATATAATGAATAAGGGGAGAGAACTTTCAGCAAAAAAAAAAAAGAGAATGAGGGGAGGGAACAAGAAATTCATGTGGTTCGGTCGACGCCGTATGTCCACCGGAGATTACAGGCATTCACTATATTGCTCGACTCAAATAATACAATGGTAAAGTCTATATACTTAAAGATAGAGATTACACATTTCATCTGCCCTTGCCTCTTTAAGAGATTCTAATTCAACATCACAAACAAGGAGATATGTGTTGGGAATATGCCCTCAAACCAGTTAGTTGGACAATGGAATATCATAATGCATTTATGTAAGTAAGTTCATGAAATGAATATTAGACTGAAATCTTTAAACATCATTGTATGTGATCATTTGTGTATGTGATTACACATGTGAGATATGAATCACAAATCCTTGTTGTTTCAAATAAGTTACAGTGGATGATAAGTCTGGATAACTTATCAAGTATTCACTGTGGCATGATTAACGTCTACGGGGTAGAATGATGAATCTCATTCATAAGAGTATTGACTCTTGGTTAATATGCTAGTGCACACGGTGCATAAACGGACCTGAGTTAAACCTATTGACACCTAAACGTTGTCATCGTCAATAGGAACTCAAACTTGTATAGGGATACATATCCTTAATACTGAGACAATTATGGACACAAGTTGTAGGCTTGGTTGCTTTGACTTACCAATTAGTGAGGTCTTGCAAGATCAACACCTGGGTATCTTGGGTAATCAGGAATGCAACGTTGGGAACATATATTGTCAAAATGGAATTCTACCCTCTTCTATAAGAGTAAGTATTCCCTCCAGAATATTCACTAGTAGTGATTACCGAGAGCTAGCCAACCTTGTCAACAAAGTGTTTGTTGATATGTTTGGTAATCCAAGCATTGTGAATGATACTCGAGGAATATAAGATGTATTTATCTATTGGGTCGACAGAATCTTAAAACATACATCCCGATAATAAATACGAATATTGCCTGATAGAGGTACATCAATATCATATGATACAAGTCTAGCAATCACTTATGTATGTGTGATTTTGTTCTTATAGACTAGAATGCAATTATAATTTTATAGTAGTATTAATGAAAATTGATTAACTATTGATTCCTTAGTTATAGAGTTTGATTAGACGGAATAATAATTAATATGAGCCAGTAATTAAGAACCTAGGGATCCCACTCTTAGCTCAAAGGGATGTTTGGATGTGAAAGAACAATGTAATGGGAAATTTGGGAAAAAGTTAGAGCCATTCGATTGGTGTTCACATCCAATCAATTGGTGAAGCAATTGATTGCATCTAGATGAGCAATCGATTGCCAATTGGCACTTAGGTCGATTCAAAAGTTTATAAATAGAGGAACTGCGGGCAGAATAATAGATGAACGTCTTTTCTTCTCCCAGAAGTTCTACATCTGTTTCTAGACTTCCCAAACCCTTCCTAAGCCTCCCAAGTTTGTTCTAGAGGGGTTTCCACCAAACCCTAGCAACCAAGCACATTCAAGAGGCAAGGAGTGAAGGTCTTTAGCACATCACTGAAAGATCAAGAACATATTGGGAGTGAAGATCACTAGCGCCGAACAACGCTCACATAAAGTAGATCGGATTGCTCAATATTTATCGGAACCTGGCGAAGTTTGGACACGACGAAGCTAACGTCGAGACGCAGGTGCTATCAAAATTTGAGGTCAATCGGAGATCGTTTAGTCTCTCTGTCGAGCACATCTTTGTCAGATCAATATGATCAGGATTACATTATCAAAACAATCATTAAAGAGTTCTCAAAACGATTCCACAAATCGCAAAGGTAATCGATGTCTTTGTATGTATATTGATTGCATGTAATATAAACGAGAAGAAGATCTAGTTTCATTAAAAGTTTTAAACTGTGCACTGAGATCCAATTTTTCCTACAATATGATCAGATGATTCAGACGATTATCTCGAACGGTAAGTACTAAGAAACTATGTTACACGGACTCTTCAAAGTGTCCAGAGGACATGGGTATGATTGCCATATCCGACACGGATACTTTGCCTTTCTTGGCTAAAAATTACACTAAACTACACTAGAAGTATCCTACCCAAGTGTCATACCAATGTCCGCAAAGAGTCGTGTCGACACGGGTATTTCTCATACTTAGAAGAGTCCATGTAACATAGCTAAGAAAATATATACCCACAAACAAGATAACAAAAACCAAATAACTTGGTGCACCAATGACTCAAACTAGAGCAAGGTAGTTTAACTAGGACTTATAATTTGGCATGCCAGCGCAAAATCTGACAAGCTAAAACCATATAACTTTCACTCCGTTAATTTTGACAGTTAGGGAAAAGGGAAAATTTTGAACACATACTGTAGAAGGCCAAACCAATACCTCAGATTGGGCATTTAGTTTCCCAGGATCAACTTCTTTGTGAATTGAAATCTCCACATCAAGTTCTCGGTCGTCACACTCTATTACACCTGAAATAAATTTTTCTATCAGCAACAATGTAACATCGAAATTCAGAAAGGAAAAAAAAAAAAAAAAGAAAAAAAAAAAAAAGGCAAAACAGGTCAAGTGGGTCTTGCTCAAAATAAATCCATCACCGGAAGTGCAGCCAACAGTCGGCCCAGTGTCTGCAGCACAATGCAGCTCACTCTTGTCATCTTCAAGCAAGTCCTCAACCTCCATAACTTCATCAGCTGTTGCAGGCACTAATCTCCCATCGCCTTCAACCTAAGCAACAGATGGCAGATTCTAATTTCAGAGTATCTCGCTTTTATAAACACAGATATACATACCTATACATACAAGAAAGCATAACCCAAAGGGTACATTCAAGGAAAATAAAGTGCGATGTATAAGACTAAAGTGCGATGTATAAGACGAAAGTGCATAACAACTTGGGACAAAGCATCAAGAAGACGTTTTTGGGAAAAGAGAAATTCTTGCAAATACTTTACTTAGAAGCCACTGCTTCATCAAACCAACAAAATATATGCACAACTGAAAAAGTGTCCAACCAAGAACATATAAATCAGTAAATCACAAAGAAAGACAAAAGAGCACATCAATCTGATGCTGAACACGAAAACTTAAGCAAAAATATAACGAACTCTTGGAGTCCACCAAGACCAAAAATAATAAAAGCAATAAGAATTTTATTTCATCATCAAAAAGTGTCCCAAGAACATCAATCTGATGTCGAACACGAAGATTTAAGCAAAAACATAACGAACTCTTGGAGTCCACCAAGACCAAAAATAATAAAAGCAATAATAATTTTATTTCATCATCAAAAAGTGTCCCAAACCATAGTTTGCTACCTTATTTATAGAAGAAGATAAACAAAACCCTTGAGAGATATAAAAAAATAAAAATAAATTAATTAATTAAAAAAGAAGGAAATAAAGTTAAAAAATAATGAAAACATAAAATCCGTGAACTTGGGTCTTGGGGTCTTTGCCCGGCCCAACATAAAAGTCATCTAGCCACAAAGCCACTGGGTGGGCCGCTTTCTTGCGACGTCGGCTGTAAAACTTTGAAAGTGTGGCTCTGGTGTCCGCACCAACTCTCCCGGGGTTGGAAAAACTCGACCCGGTCGAGGGTGTCACTGATCGGCTCTGGTAGTACTCCAATAGCTTTGGGTCAAGTTGATGTAACTCCTAGCGAGTAATCCATGTACAATCTGAGTCGGGACGACCGCGCCAGTGAACTAGAAAACGGTGAACTCCGCCGTCCTTTGTGGACAAAATCTGTTCATCTAAAATAGCATCAATATGTTCTTTTTGTGCCAATGGGACGGGAACGGGAACGAAGTCCGGGACATGGTCAGTATCTGGGGAAGTGGGAGAAGGTGCAAAAGGATCATTAGGGAAAAAAGTAAAGCCTTTACAAGCAACCAAGTCCTCTATATTAAAAAGTGGAGCTAATACCATAATCGGGTGGTAAGTCAATGACATACGTATTTAGGCCGATCCGACGTAAAACCTGGAATGGGCCAACGCTACGGGATTGCAGTTTCCTAACGGCACCTGAGGAGAACCGTTCCAGTCTAATTCAGATCATAACATAATCACCTTCCTGAAATTCCATAAAGCATCTATGTGAATTAGCCTGCATTTTACACTATTCATTACTGGCATGAATCTGTTTACGGGTCATGTCATGCAAGTCATGAATATGACGAGCAAAGGATTCCGCGGTCGCGCAGACTCGATCATAGGGACACATGGGGATAAGATCTATAGGCTTTCGGGGTTTGTACCCATGTACTACCTCATACGGGCTCACACCATGGAGCGATTGACAGAGCTATTATAGGCAAATTGGGCGGCCAGGAGGATGGAATCTTAATTTCGATTGCTTTCACCCACTAGACAACGCAAAAGATTGCCTAAACTCGTGTTGACAACCTCAGTTTGACCATCGGTTTGGGGGTGGACGCTGCGGAAAATTTAAGCTTTATACCCACCATATGCCACAGGGTCTTCCAATAGTAACTCATGACGCGGACATCCCTATTGGACACAATGGTCTTAGGTAAGCCATATAGCTTGACAATCTCGTCGAAGTAAAGTTTTGCTACACGAGATGCATCCGAGGTTTTCGAGCACGGGATAAAATAGGCCATCTTTGAAAAACGATCAGCCACCAAGAAGATGGAATAATGTTTGCGAAATGTGCAACGGAGGCCTAGGACGAAGTCCATGCTCACATCCTGCCAAGGACAATCAGGAACCGATAAAGGGGTGTAGAGACCAGTGTTTTGCTTGCGGTGTTTGGCCAGCTGACACACCTGACACTGACCCACTATTTTGGTGACATCTCTCTTCAAACTTGGCCAGCAATTCGATGGTTTTATCACACCCGAAGTGGCCGGACAAACCACCCGCATGGATTTCCCACACTAAGAAATCTCAAACAGAAGTTCGTGGGATACAAAGTTTATTGGACCGAAAGAGGTAACCATCTTGAATGAAGAAATCATCGCTAGCAAGTCCTATAGTGGAGGTCAGGGTAGTGTATCTTGCCCCGAAGTCAGGACAAGACTCGTAGTCTTCTTTTAGGCGTTCAAAGCCAGTGATGTTGACGCTAGAGAGTACATCAATTCTCCGGCTAAGTACGTCGGCACTTTATTGTCAAATCTTGGAGGAATTCTTCCCAACGACCGTGTCTAAAATTCAACTTCTTTTGAGAATTGAGGTAGCGAAAAGCCTCGTGGTCGGAGTAAAGGACAAATTCTTGTGGCAGAAGGTAATGACGACAATGTCGCAAGGCTTGAACAACAGCATAGAGTTCCTTATCATAGGTTGAGTATCTCCGTTTAGCGTCATTTAGCTTTTCGCTAAAATACACCACCCGATGACGCTCTTGGCTGAGAACTCCTCCTATGCCAACACTTGATGCATCACACTCAACTTCAAATGGTTTTGTGAAGTCAGGGAGATGCATAACTGGAGCCCGGGTCATGTGCAACTTAATTTCTTGAAATGCACGAGCAGACGCTATCCATACAAAGTCCCCTTTCTTCAAACAGTCAGTGAGGGGGGAGACGATGGTACTAAACCCCTTGATGAAACGTCGAAAGAAAGTTGCTAACCCATGAAAGCTACGGACATCATGAATTGTTTTGGGCTCTGGCCATTCCACAATTGCCTTAACTTGTTTGGATCAACAGACACGCCTTCAGACGAGACCACATAGCCGAGGAAGACTACGCGATCAACAAAGGAGTATTTCTTAAAGTTGGCATATAAGTTTGCCTCTCTCAGGGCTTGACAAACTTGAGGTGAGACAAATGAGTCTATCTGGAGTCACTATATATGAGGATGTCGTCAAAATATACCACAAGAAATTGACCCATGAACGGGCATAGTACTTGGGTCAAAACCCTCATAAATGTACTCGGACCATTAGACAACCCGGATGGCATAACTAGCCACTCGTATAAACCATCTTTGGTCTCGAAATCTATCTTCCATTCATCGCCTGGGCAAACTCGGATTTGGTGGTAGCCGCTTTTTAAATCAATTTAAAATCTTGGCTCCAGCCATTTGATCCAACATATCATCAAGTCGAGGGTTGGAAAACGGTATTTCACTGTGATCTTGTTTATGGTTCGGCTGTCTACGCACATCCGCCAGGAACCATCCTTTTTTGGAGTTAATAACGCAGGCACGACACAAGGACTAGTGCTTTCCTGCACAAATCCCTTTAGAAGGAGCTCCTATACTTGTTTACAAAGCTCAGCGTGTTCTGTTGGGGTCATTCGGTAACGAGGAAGGTTTGGTAAGGAAGCAAAGTCAATAGCATGTTGGATGTTCCGTAATGGCGATAGGTGGTTTGGGAGGTCAGCAGGGAAAACATCGTGGAACTCGGTTAACACAGGTATGACCTCATTTGAGGGGTCGTTCGTGTCTTCCAATTGGACCTCTCTAGAAACTAGGGCAAATATAATAGATTCCGCTTTTGTTTCCCGCTCAAACTCTTTGGGTGTAAGGATGTGTAACCCTGGCCGTGGGGAGGATTCTACCTTGCTACGCTTAATTACGGGTTTGGGTTGGATAGGGTTGAGTTTGATCCTTTTGCCTCGATACTCAAAAGAGCAAGAGTTGGTACGACCATAAATGGTGACATCCAAATCATATAACCAGGGTCGACCAAGGATGATATGCCCCACATCCATGGGAATTATGTCACACCAAATGTCTCCCTTGATCCTTCTTTGATGGCGAGGGAAGAGGTGTCAACCCAGGAAACTTTGTAGGGATGAGGATGCGGTTCAGATTTCCAACCTAGTCGGGAAACGGTACTGGCGGAGACAGCGTTGATACAACCACCACTATCAATGATGACTTTGCAGGCCTTGTCACCATACCTAAGGTCAGTGTGGAATATAGAGTTCCGTCGCCAGTCATTATTCTCCTTAGGTTACGTCAAAGCACACCTAACCATTCCCAGGGAGGAGGAACATTTGTCTAACTGTGAGGAGTATGGAAGTGGTGAAGTCCAAATGCACCCAAGGTTGGGGTCAACTGCTAGTTCGGTCTCTTGTACTAAAGTGTCATCCACGTTAGGCATATATTCTTCATCCGTTAAAGGTTTGTCCTCAGTATTCTCTGTACCGCCCTCTTCAATGATAAGGGCCCGATTGGGACACTTAGAGGCGATATGACCAAATTCAAAACATCTGTAGCATTGAGTGTTGGGAGTCGACTTGGGAGGTTCGTTGGCAGCCTTCCCTTTGTCAACCCAACGAACCGGAGGAATGTTGAAACTGGGCTTAGGCGGCTGTGCTACAGGGGTGGACTTAGTGTGCCAAGGCTGGGAATTGGCAATGGAAGTCCGGCGAGGAAATTATGGTTTTGAGACCAATTCATAGTTTGGACAAAAGTGTACGCCTGGTCTAAGGAGGTAACTTCACGAACGAAGAGTTCGCGTCGAAGTTCATCATTGAGTCCTCTCCGGAACCTACTCAAAGTTATATGTTCATCTTCGTCTACGGTGCAACACAAAGTATTCCTTAAATTGTGGAACGTAATCATTAGCAGATTTAGTTCCTTGTCGTAAGGCATTCCACTGATCTAAAAGATCACCTTGGTAGGAGGGTAGAAGGTTTTCTCTTTAAGCTTTTCCTTCATCTCGATCCAATCACTTATGGCCGATTAGTTTCTACAAGCAAGGGTTTGCTCAGCATTCTGAGAAACGATTTGGCTCAGCTAATAAGTTTCATTTTAGCGAATCGGACCTTTCTATCGTCGAACAAGTTGTGTCATTCATAGAAATGATCCATTTCAAATAACCAGCCAATGACAGCCTTGGGGTCGAGACGACCAACGAAGGTGGGTGCTTCAATTTTGATGTTCCTCATGATTCTTTCATCTGTATCATGCATGGCAATGTGGTTAAGGATATCGGCACCTACATGGCGATTCAGAGGTTCCCTATGACGTGGGTAGTTTGGAGGTCGAGCATGGTACCTGCCTCGAGCTGGGAATCTTTGGGGAAATTGCTGTTGTGTAACGTCATCGTGACGCTCAGATTGATCTTCCCCCTGTGGGAGGCTTCGCCATCAGCTGCACCCAAAAGACGTTGAATGGAATCCTCAATCCATTGAAATCGGACACTGTTTTGAGTCACTTAAACACTAGTTTGAGCCACTTGTGCATTAGTTTGAGCCACTTGTGTGGATAGCTCTTGAACAGTTTTAGCCAAATTCTCGATAAAAGTAGGGTCCATACTGAAAGAATGTGAGGAAGAGGAAACTATACGACCGCTACGGAGATGCATGCAATGACTAATCGATCCGTGAAAAGAATCAATGCTACCAATTTCGCAGAATAAAATGCAAGCTAAATAGTGACTCTGGAACTTCCGAATGTGATTTTAAATGATCCAAGTTAGTACTACGACCACAAAGTATGGCAATTCATAGTTTTGGGGTCACCCAAATGGTAAGCAAATATACTTTCCCACGAATGATTGTGCTCCACAATTAATATATAAGTCGGCGAAAACAAAGGGGCTATAATCCAAGGTTTGGGATAGGGGTTCGATGTGCGAACAAAATGGGCAAGGGGAATGAATGGGTTTATGAACTAGCACAAAAATACTCAATTGATACTATCTGAAACTAGCAGATTAAGTTCCACAAATTAAGGCAAGATCTTACCTTAATCTGAGTGAAGGGTTGAGCCAGAATTTCTTGTGAAATTGAGATTGGCGTCTTCAAACTGCTAGAATGATGTCAAAACTCTCGTAAAGCTGCAAAAAAAAAGTTAATAATAATAAATATACATAAAAAACAAGCTTTTCCCCTTTCTCCTTTTTTGTGGTTGAAAAGAAACAAAATACTATAAATAAAGAAATAAGAAGGCACAAAGAGGAGATCAGATCTGCGAACACGGACAGGCGCTAACGAGGGCTTCGGCTGCGATCAAGATGAAGATCGACAGTGGTGGTGTCCGTCACCGGCGAAGGTGCAGATGACGGCAGTGGCGGCTAAAGGTGATGGCGATGGCGGCAAGGGGTATGCGCGACTTGGTGGGGGTGTGCAACTAGGTGGTGGTATGAGGATCGAGGCGTAGCAGCGGCCCAATGGTGGTTCTGGCTGGTTAGGGTTCTGGCGAAGTCGTGGTGTGGCTGCTAGGGTTCAGGCGAGTGTTGGGTAGGAGATGTTTGGTCAGATCTGATGTGGGTCACGATCTACGGTGGTGATGGTGACGATCTGCGATGGTGAGGTTTGTTCAAACTGGGTTTGTTTGCATTGAATAGTGGCAAGAACAAGAGATCTTAGGGTTCGAATAGGGACTGTTTGTTTGGGTTTGTAGATGAATCGTTCTTGAATTCTTTGTTGCGAGTCGGAGTTTGCTCTCATACCAAATTTGATGCCGAACACGAAGATTTAAGCAAAAATATAATTAACTCTTGGAGTCCACCAAGACCAAAAATAACAAAAACAATAATAATTTTATTTCATCATCAAAAAGTGCCCAAACCATAATTTGCTACCTTATTTATAGAAGAAGATAAACAAAACCCTAAAGATATTAAAAAAAAAAAAAGGAAATAAAAAAGCTATAAAATAATGAAACATAAAATCCATGAACTTGGGTCTTGGGGCCTTAGCCCTGCCCAACATAAAAGTCATCTAGCCACAAAGCAACTGGGTGGGCCGCCTTCTTGCGACGTCGGCGGTAAAACTTTAGGAATGTGGCTCTGGTGTTTGCACCACAATCCTTCCTGATCTAACACCTGTTATTGAGTACAAAATGTGGTAGTATTAACTGAAGCAGTTAGATTCCAAGAAGGGGAAACAAGCACAAGCACAAGCACACTGGAAAACATCATAAACCAAGGCTGCGAATGGAAAGACCCATTCAATTTATGACATATCAACATCTCCCGGGAGTTAATTGAGAGAATCAGTGACAACCCAGCAATTTTACGCCCTGATGAACTTATCTACTTCCGGGGTATTAAACACATCCAACCTCTTATTGATGAACCTACACGCATGGAAATCCCCATAAGGCATAACCATGACCAACTACTAGTGACTTTCGGAACATTAGATCTCAGCCAAGGACCATAGGGCCAACCTAGGAAGCACAGATTCTTCTAAAAGGTCAAAGAATCCACACCCAGTGCACACCTGCACCGACACTAGCGTGGATTCTTCTTGGATGCAGTGGGGTACACCAAATCCATGATTTTATGTTTCATTTTCATTTTCTGGATGCTATTTGGTGTGAATAGAAAATGAAAAGAAGAGATGTTAGATGCATCAATAGTTCAAGTCATTAATGGGTAAAATAGTAACTTTCTTTCTTTTCTCTTCTTTTCTTCTCAACTCCCAAACAAAAGGAGACAAACTAACTTTCTCTTCTCTCCTAAACTCCCAAACAAAAATGAAAGAAACTACTATCCTTTCTCTTCTTTTCTTTTCTCTCCTTACTTACGACTTTCTCTTCTTTTCTTTTCTCCCCTGAATTCCTAAACATAGCGTAAGAGTTGGATTACACGTCAAAAGGCTAGAATTGCTTCTTCTTTTTTTGTCTTGACTAATGCAACTATATAGAAGTATATTTCTTATCTTAATAATTTAAAAAAGTACCCTGCATCAACACCTTGATTAGGAAAATTGATGAATCCCCGCAATAGTGCTTCCTAAAGGCCCACGCATCAGGGTCAAGCCCTAGTCTTCCCTGGGTCCAGTCTAAATCTACACATAACAAAATAAAATTTTCAAACAAAAGAGTCCTTAAAGAGTCTAAAATACCACCAACTCTCATCCCAAAAGTTTCGGAACATTAGATCCCCAAGGAGAAAACTCTAATCAAATATCTTCGGTGACACAATTTTTTTTTTTTTTTTTGACACTTCTCCTATTACAAACATGTTGTTTAGGCAAATAGTTATTTAAAACTGTTGGAGATATAATTTGATCCTTAAAGATTTAATTCGATCCGGTCAATCCCATAATTTGGGGATCACTTGTTTTTAGGGATTTGATTGTAATCAGCTTTTATTTCTTTGATTTTATTTCCTTTTTTTGGTTCCCTTGCTTGTATATAAATTGAGAACTCCACAGTGGAAATACAAAAGAAATATTTTACTCCATTTTTTATTTCTTTTTGGTATAAGAGCAGAGATCCTCAAGTTCCACCGGTGCCGGACCCCCTATCATCTTCTTCTCTTCGTTTTGTGCCAATTCATTAGTAGTGTTCATCTTTTTTAGTTCCCGAATTTTCAAATAACCACTACTTCTACTACTTTCAGATTCAATCGCCATCAAATTTCGGCTAACCCCTAAGGGCATTGTTAAGCCTCCGACCAGCCCATACGGGTAGTCTCAAGCCATCAGCATCCCCCAAGGGCATTGTGAAGACATTGGCCAGTCCTTTGTGGGTGGAGTTGAAGTGTGCAGCCCCTTTGGGGGATCTCTTGATGGGCTTGAACACTTATAATTTCGCCGATTGATGTGTATTGTTGTGTGTTTTTCAGCAGTCATGATCCCTTCTGTTGCATCGAGTGGTCCGGGCAATGTTCGATTGATTGTTTCGCTTCTACTGGGATCGCCACATATATTGATTATGGATATTTAGTTGTTCGAATTCGTTGTTCAAGTTCAAAGTCCAAATTCAAGTTGGTAACTTCATCAAATTTCCGTGACTCAACTCGTAGGGGAGTGTTGGAGATATAATTTGATCCTTAACGATTTAATTCGATCTAGTCAAATCCCATGATTTGGGGATCTCTTGTTTTTGGGGATTTGATTGTAATCAGCTTTTATTTCTTTGATTTATTTCCTTATTTTTGGTTCCCTAGTTTGTATATAAATTGAGAACTCCACAGTGGAAATATACAAGAAATATTTTACTCCATTTTTTATTTCTTCTAAAACACTTCCATAATATCCAATTTATTGCCTATACTAACACTTTTAGAATAAGAAATGGTCCAACACCCACCTTCATTCCTGCCAAACAACCCAAAAAAAGAGAGGGTTTCTTGGGTTGTTTGGGGAAGTAGTCATACTCCACTCCATATGTGAAGCAACTCAAAAGATCAAGGATCATTGTCATCCAGGACTACATGAAAGACCTGACTAAATTTACGATTCATTCGCCATCAAGTACTATGAAATCATAGTCTTCTCGAAAAACATCAAGACAACAGGCAATCCACGAAGTAGTCTGCGAAGATGACAGAACGTTAACACAGTTGACACATATTTCTTATCATGTATAAGGTTTATATGCAAAGAAATCATTACACGAACAACGCACTAAATTGTTTGGACTTTGGAGTAATGTTAACACCATTGAGACTCTTTTACTATGTCTTAGGTTCTTGTGAAGTGCACTTTTCACAATTGCAACCCCATGAAGTAAAATTCAGAACTTTGATCATGTCTTAAGTCTATATGCCGGGTCATGGTCCCAAGACACTCCCACAAGGTTTAGAGGAACCAAGTTCAACTCTAGCGACTTATGCAAATCTATTGCCGTCTGAGCTCCCAAATTTGAATCCCATATTTGTGGGACTACTGCCACAACATTTAGTACAACTGTACACCCATTAAAGCATTTGGGAACCAAACTAGGGAGGCATAGCGTTACTCATAATATATAGATATATATATATACAGTCTGCTTCTTGTGCAGTGCGGACGTCCGCAACTTATTAAGTTGCCGACTTCTTTTTCGGCCGTTGGATCTAGTTTTCATTGAGGGTATTGTAGTAATTTCACAAGATCCAGTGACTGAAAACAGAAGTCTGCAACTTGCAACTTGATATTACGAGAAGCGCTCCGTATATATATGTATATGTTAATATATATATATGTTATCCAATGTGGAAAAGTTGACAGATCAATAAATTTATATATAGTGCATTATAAGTTAGTAAGTTACAAACATTATCTCTGAAGTACCTCTTATACAACATTATTCATATAACCTAAAGATTTTTAAAACAGAAGTAATGGATACCCGAACGAGCTTGTACACAACAGTATCCTCAAGCTTGACTTCATCATTTTTCCCAACTCCAACCACTGTTTCCATGGAAAATCCACCACATACAACTCAAAATACACAAAACTGAAAATGCCAAAAAAAGGAAAAAAAAAACAGAAAAGTCAAGTTTTTCACAGAATCACAATTGATTCATCTGTTCATCCAATAACGAGTCTATCATGCAACATTAATTTAAAATTACAAATAAATAAAATAAAAAAATTGAAGACATTTGCGAAAAAGTGCCATTGAATCGTTAGAGCATTTTATTTTGAAGTAATAATATTAAAGTACTCAAGGTCCTATTATTTTATTTGTAATTTTAATATTTATGAGTTTTTTTTTTTTTTTTTGTTGAAGACAATTTAGCAGATAAAATTATTCTGTGATGTGAATTTAGGTAATAGATTGACACTATGGTAATAAATAATAAACTGACTACGGCCGTTACATGCGTGAAATACAGTAAAAAAAAAAAAAAAAGCTTTAATTTTTTTTAAAAAACTTTTGGGGGGTGGGGGGGTGTTTTAAACAAAAAAAAAATATTAAAAATTAAAAAGCTTATCCGAACAAATCCCAAATTCACACCATATTTTTAACAATTTGAACTCACCACAAGACTGTAAGACTGTAATGAATTGAAGGCGATGATGAGTTCTCAACGAGTTTTTTCGAAGATTTTAGAGAGAGATATTGAGAGACAGAGAGAGCGTTTTCAGTTCAGTTGTGGCTTTTCGAGTACGCCGTGTGTGTCAAAACACACCTTAGAGGCCCGGAACCGAAATATCTTATCAACTGTAGTTGGTATGTGAGCGACAAGTCCGAATGTGGGATGTTTCACAGTATTGAAAAGCGGAAAAAAGCAAAAAACAGGTCAACAGTCACTAAATCGGAGAATTATTCTAATGTGTGTGTGACCATCAAGTCAACATGCTAATGTGTGTGATCATTTAATCAATACCATATATACTTCTACAGGGATTATGGCACATAGAGCATTTTTGTTCACCAATTTTTTGGTTCACCATTACTTATTTAGGCCTTCATTGGGTGATATGTGTTCGATTTCATTTCCATTTTGCCCCTGTACTAGTATCGATTTTATTCTCATTTTACCCATGTACTATTCAACATAATTAAATGAGATACATGTCACCCAGTGAAGGCCTTCATTGGGTGACATGTGTTCGATTTCATTCCCATTTTGTTAATGTACTAGTATCAATTTTATTCTCATTTTACCCCTGTACTATTCAACATAATTAAAGAAATGAGATACATGTCATCCCGTGAAGGCCTGAGTAAGCAATGGTGAACCAAAATTGGGTGAGCAAAAATGCTCTCCATGGCACATGGTTGGTAAGTGTAGGGGCGGAGCCAGGATCCAATCTTAGTGGGGGCACAAACTTACACAGGTTCGAGGGCAACGTTCTCACCCCAAATTTTTATTATTTTTTTTGTGTAGAAATACTATAATTTGTTTTTTAGGCTTTTAAATTTTGTGTGATTATTTCATAGATTTATCATATAGTGGGTTGCTGATTATTACATTATTGCTGTAATTTTTTTTTCCCATTTTTGTTAATACTTATTTCACTTCTAAAACAAAGAATTCTTACGCGTTTAAAAGAAACATCTAGAATGCCTTAGCTAATTTAGGCTAATTGAGTAATAAGATGTTAATTTATTTGAGTTGCAATAAGAAAATTTTATGGACCAAAGTGAAAATTTTAAATTTAGATAGCGTAAATTAAAAACTTTAGGAGTGGTGCAAGTGTGTAGTACTATATGAAATACACAAAGAGAAAAAACAAATTTGAAAATTTTAGTGGGGGGCACGCCACTGAATCTGCATACCTTTTCCTTTGGGTAAGTCATAAGTGTATGACCTAAATTAAAGAGTCACACCCTATTATCATACTGACATGGTGTGACAGGCTCACCTCCATTAACCAATTATGCTAACCATTTTTGGAGAATTTATCCAGTGAATCCGTCACATCACGTTTTCACGTTGACGTGCTATGATCATTCAATCATTACCATACATATGTCTTGTTGCCAATGGGTGATGACAAGTGGATTGACTGTTTATTACTCTGAAATGTTATCAACCACTTGTCATAATTCACCCTAAAAATAGAAACATGTGTATGATTAAGATTGAGTGGTAACACCACATCAATGTGATGACGTGGTATGACATGATCAATTAGTAATTTCTCCAATTTGGGGGGTTTCACTAGTGTAGGCTGTGTAGCTAACCAAACGGGTGTTTGGATCCTTCGCATGTTTGTTTTACAAGAATAATGGGGATGTAGGATTGAATCCTTCGCGATGGAAATGCCCTCTTTGTTTACACCCTAAATATAAAAATATATTTTTATATTATGACCGGTTATTTTATGTAAGTGGGAAATTTAGTGGAGAGTTTTGCTAGTGAATAGTGGGTATTGATTGTGGAAGTTACCTCTACTAGTTAGTGGTTACATGCAAATGGGAGTTACCAACATAGTGGGGCACCAACTAAGTGGAGAAGTGCTTAGTGGGGAGTTATATCCAGCAGTCCTATTTATACATGATGCCAAGCAACAAGCAAGAGGAGGCTACACACAGCCCACACAGCCCCTGCGGCTTAATACAGTCCGTCCAACACCACTGCCCATTTTTTCCTTCTTTTCTTTGTTTTGTAATTCCTTCCTTCTCTTGTAATTATTAACCAAGTATTTGCTTTTAACTTCTAGCCGTGCACTGTTTACATTGATCAATGTACTAGTGCTGTCCAAGTGTTTGAATATCAATGCCACGTTCAATGCCTTGTTCTTTGGGTTATTATTTCCATGCATGTTATTGTTCAAGACACCCAGCAGAGTTAGTATTCCAGTTTTGATAATCACCTTCGTTTGTGCTTATTTGTTCTTCATTTTCATCACTCAACCAAATCACTCGCATCAGAGTGATTGTACCTTAAGGGAAGGGACATCCCTACTTCCCAACGATCGCTTGATCCCTCTCAAACCACAGTTAGGGATCGTTTTGGTTACACGTTTGGGTCTTCGTACAAAGCCCCTGGCACGCCCGGTCAATTTTATTTTTAGCCAAAAACAAATTGGCACGCCCGGTCAATTTTAAATTTTAGCCAAAACAATTTGGCACGCCCGGTGGGACAACCGAGTGATGATGGAAAATCGCTTATCAAGTGATTCCGGTGACATTTTCAACGTGATAATTCACAAGCTTGAAGAATTAATCCATGATCAGAAGGAATTCTCTCTCCAACTTGAAGAGACACGGAGATCCCTTGTAGCGGACGTGGAAACAACTTTTCAAGAGGCCGCGGAAAAATATAGACGGCCAAAAGTGGCCGATGTCACTTCCACAAATCAAGAGATAGGTCTTGGTTCTACGCCGTCCAACCCACCACTCGGGGGGCAAGACGGCGAAAAAACGATTGTTAGTGATAGGCCGATAATTTCTATTTCGGCTAATACTCTTCCCGCTAGTATTGGTGACGACGAGAAGTCGGTTGGGGGGCAAGTTTTTCATAGGCCGAGAAATTTTATTTCGGCCCCTGAATTTATTAAAAATGAACAACCGCTTTTGAGAAAGGTTAGCATTGATGAGTTGTTCAATTATTTTGGTATTATTGCCAAAAATAACTTGTACAGAAAACCAATTATTTACTTGGTTTTTGTAAATTTAATTCCACTTTGGCTTTGTGGAGCTCATCAAATTTGGTATCTAATTTGGTGGCTCTTTCAATTACAGTATTATTATAAAAACCAAAAATTATTGACCGAGGTTAATACTAATTTCGGTCTTGTAAAAATCGGACTACAAATGACCGATTAGTAAGTTGGATTGGGATCAATTCAAAGTCTACAAGTGCTTAGCCCGATTGATCTAAGATCTCAGTCACATTTTGCATAGGTTCCAATTCCATGACTAATGGAATATAATTTCTCATTTGGTGAATGTCTGACTGCAAGACCGAGCCCAACTGTTTTGAGGGCACAACCTCCTTATCGATCTCTTTTTGACCAGTCAATCGGGCTAATGGCTAATCAACCGGGCTCATGGCTAGGGAAGGGTACTTGAGTTATTTAAGAAGAAAAAAAAACTGGCCCGTGGCCCATCATTTTCGTTGGTCTTGAAAGGATAGATTACTAGCCATGGGATCCACATTTTAAAAAAAAGTCTTTGTTGTATGATAACTGTTCTATATCGGGCTACTACAACATGGAGATATCGGTCTTCTACACTTCAAAAAGTTGTGGCTTATGATTTCAGCCCAACGGAGTACATACAAGATTGAAATCCACAAGCTTCATTGCATACAAATTGTCCATGAGGATACTGTCTAAGGCCGATGTCATTGGTCAAGTTCTATGGCAAAAGGAAAAATCGGCCTATGATATATAAATATATATTATCTCGGTCTTCTTCACTTTTTTGGAAAATCGGTCTTTGACTTGAGCCCGATTCACTTTAAGACCGAAATTTTAAAATTCATGATACTACAAGTTGGTTCATCGGTCTGCTCAAGGTCGATCTCACCTGCCTCACTTGGTGATGTTTTGGTGTTGGTCCATATTCCAATCAATGGGGTACCCATGACCACGAAATCGGTCTTAGAGTCCGATAATGACTAGGAAAATCGGTCAAAGTGTATACATGGTTCTTCAAAAATTACATGATATTTCATTTTCAAAGAACCAGGGGGCATTGTTTACACCCTAAATATAAAAATATATTTTTATATTATGACCGGTTATTTTATGTAAGTGGGAAATTTAGTGGAGAGTTTTGCTAGTGAATAGTGGGTATTGATTGTGGAAGTTACCTCTACTAGTTAGTGGTTACATGCAAATGGGAGTTACCAACATAGTGGGGCACCAACTAAGTGGAGAAGTGCTTAGTGGGGAGTTATATCCAGCAGTCCTATTTATACATGATGCCAAGCAACAAGCAAGAGGAGGCTACACACAGCCCACACAGCCCCTGCGGCTTAATACAGTCCGTCCAACACCACTGCCCATTTTTTCCTTCTTTTCTTTGTTTTGTAATTCCTTCCTTCTCTTGTAATTATTAACCAAGTATTTGCTTTTAACTTCTAGCCGTGCACTGTTTACATTGATCAATGTACTAGTGCTGTCCAAGTGTTTGAATATCAATGCCACGTTCAATGCCTTGTTCTTTGGGTTATTATTTCCATGCATGTTATTGTTCAAGACACCCAGCAGAGTTAGTATTCCAGTTTTGATAATCACCTTCGTTTGTGCTTATTTGTTCTTCATTTTCATCACTCAACCAAATCACTCGCATCAGAGTGATTGTACCTTAAGGGAAGGGACATCCCTACTTCCCAACGATCGCTTGATCCCTCTCAAACCACAGTTAGGGATCGTTTTGGTTACACGTTTGGGTCTTCGTACAAAGCCCCTGGCACGCCCGGTCAATTTTATTTTTAGCCAAAAACAAATTGGCACGCCCGGTCAATTTTAAATTTTAGCCAAAACAATTTGGCACGCCCGGTGGGACAACCGAGTGATGATGGAAAATCGCTTATCAAGTGATTCCGGTGACATTTTCAACGTGATAATTCACAAGCTTGAAGAATTAATCCATGATCAGAAGGAATTCTCTCTCCAACTTGAAGAGACACGGAGATCCCTTGTAGCGGACGTGGAAACAACTTTTCAAGAGGCCGCGGAAAAATATAGACGGCCAAAAGTGGCCGATGTCACTTCCACAAATCAAGAGATAGGTCTTGGTTCTACGCCGTCCAACCCACCACTCGGGGGGCAAGACGGCGAAAAAACGATTGTTAGTGATAGGCCGATAATTTCTATTTCGGCTAATACTCTTCCCGCTAGTATTGGTGACGACGAGAAGTCGGTTGGGGGGCAAGTTTTTCATAGGCCGAGAAATTTTATTTCGGCCCCTGAATTTATTAAAAATGAACAACCGCTTTTGAGAAAGGTTAGCATTGATGAGTTGTTCAATTATTTTGGTATTATTGCCAAAAATAACTTGTACAGAAAACCAATTATTTACTTGGTTTTTGTAAATTTAATTCCACTTTGGCTTTGTGGAGCTCATCAAATTTGGTATCTAATTTGGTGGCTCTTTCAATTACAGTATTATTATAAAAACCAAAAATTATTGACCGAGGTTAATACTAATTTCGGTCTTGTAAAAATCGGACTACAAATGACCGATTAGTAAGTTGGATTGGGATCAATTCAAAGTCTACAAGTGCTTAGCCCGATTGATCTAAGATCTCAGTCACATTTTGCATAGGTTCCAATTCCATGACTAATGGAATATAATTTCTCATTTGGTGAATGTCTGACTGCAAGACCGAGCCCAACTGTTTTGAGGGCACAACCTCCTTATCGATCTCTTTTTGACCAGTCAATCGGGCTAATGGCTAATCAACCGGGCTCATGGCTAGGGAAGGGTACTTGAGTTATTTAAGAAGAAAAAAAAACTGGCCCGTGGCCCATCATTTTCGTTGGTCTTGAAAGGATAGATTACTAGCCATGGGATCCACATTTTAAAAAAAAGTCTTTGTTGTATGATAACTGTTCTATATCGGGCTACTACAACATGGAGATATCGGTCTTCTACACTTCAAAAAGTTGTGGCTTATGATTTCAGCCCAACGGAGTACATACAAGATTGAAATCCACAAGCTTCATTGCATACAAATTGTCCATGAGGATACTGTCTAAGGCCGATGTCATTGGTCAAGTTCTATGGCAAAAGGAAAAATCGGCCTATGATATATAAATATATATTATCTCGGTCTTCTTCACTTTTTTGGAAAATCGGTCTTTGACTTGAGCCCGATTCACTTTAAGACCGAAATTTTAAAATTCATGATACTACAAGTTGGTTCATCGGTCTGCTCAAGGTCGATCTCACCTGCCTCACTTGGTGATGTTTTGGTGTTGGTCCATATTCCAATCAATGGGGTACCCATGACCACGAAATCGGTCTTAGAGTCCGATAATGACTAGGAAAATCGGTCAAAGTGTATACATGGTTCTTCAAAAATTACATGATATTTCATTTTCAAAGAACCAGGGGGCATTGTTTACACCCTAAATATAAAAATATATTTTTATATTATGACCGGTTATTTTATGTAAGTGGGAAATTTAGTGGAGAGTTTTGCTAGTGAATAGTGGGTATTGATTGTGGAAGTTACCTCTACTAGTTAGTGGTTACATGCAAATGGGAGTTACCAACATAGTGGGGCACCAACTAAGTGGAGAAGTGCTTAGTGGGGAGTTATATCCAGCAGTCCTATTTATACATGATGCCAAGCAACAAGCAAGAGGAGGCTACACACAGCCCACACAGCCCCTGCGGCTTAATACAGTCCGTCCAACACCACTGCCCATTTTTTCCTTCTTTTCTTTGTTTTGTAATTCCTTCCTTCTCTTGTAATTATTAACCAAGTATTTGCTTTTAACTTCTAGCCGTGCACTGTTTACATTGATCAATGTACTAGTGCTGTCCAAGTGTTTGAATATCAATGCCACGTTCAATGCCTTGTTCTTTGGGTTATTATTTCCATGCATGTTATTGTTCAAGACACCCAGCAGAGTTAGTATTCCAGTTTTGATAATCACCTTCGTTTGTGCTTATTTGTTCTTCATTTTCATCACTCAACCAAATCACTCGCATCAGAGTGATTGTACCTTAAGGGAAGGGACATCCCTACTTCCCAACGATCGCTTGATCCCTCTCAAACCACAGTTAGGGATCGTTTTGGTTACACGTTTGGGTCTTCGTACAAAGCCCCTGGCACGCCCGGTCAATTTTATTTTTAGCCAAAAACAAATTGGCACGCCCGGTCAATTTTAAATTTTAGCCAAAACAATTTGGCACGCCCGGTGGGACAACCGAGTGATGATGGAAAATCGCTTATCAAGTGATTCCGGTGACATTTTCAACGTGATAATTCACAAGCTTGAAGAATTAATCCATGATCAGAAGGAATTCTCTCTCCAACTTGAAGAGACACGGAGATCCCTTGTAGCGGACGTGGAAACAACTTTTCAAGAGGCCGCGGAAAAATATAGACGGCCAAAAGTGGCCGATGTCACTTCCACAAATCAAGAGATAGGTCTTGGTTCTACGCCGTCCAACCCACCACTCGGGGGGCAAGACGGCGAAAAAACGATTGTTAGTGATAGGCCGATAATTTCTATTTCGGCTAATACTCTTCCCGCTAGTATTGGTGACGACGAGAAGTCGGTTGGGGGGCAAGTTTTTCATAGGCCGAGAAATTTTATTTCGGCCCCTGAATTTATTAAAAATGAACAACCGCTTTTGAGAAAGGTTAGCATTGATGAGTTGTTCAATTATTTTGGTATTATTGCCAAAAATAACTTGTACAGAAAACCAATTATTTACTTGGTTTTTGTAAATTTAATTCCACTTTGGCTTTGTGGAGCTCATCAAATTTGGTATCTAATTTGGTGGCTCTTTCAATTACAGTATTATTATAAAAACCAAAAATTATTGACCGAGGTTAATACTAATTTCGGTCTTGTAAAAATCGGACTACAAATGACCGATTAGTAAGTTGGATTGGGATCAATTCAAAGTCTACAAGTGCTTAGCCCGATTGATCTAAGATCTCAGTCACATTTTGCATAGGTTCCAATTCCATGACTAATGGAATATAATTTCTCATTTGGTGAATGTCTGACTGCAAGACCGAGCCCAACTGTTTTGAGGGCACAACCTCCTTATCGATCTCTTTTTGACCAGTCAATCGGGCTAATGGCTAATCAACCGGGCTCATGGCTAGGGAAGGGTACTTGAGTTATTTAAGAAGAAAAAAAAACTGGCCCGTGGCCCATCATTTTCGTTGGTCTTGAAAGGATAGATTACTAGCCATGGGATCCACATTTTAAAAAAAAGTCTTTGTTGTATGATAACTGTTCTATATCGGGCTACTACAACATGGAGATATCGGTCTTCTACACTTCAAAAAGTTGTGGCTTATGATTTCAGCCCAACGGAGTACATACAAGATTGAAATCCACAAGCTTCATTGCATACAAATTGTCCATGAGGATACTGTCTAAGGCCGATGTCATTGGTCAAGTTCTATGGCAAAAGGAAAAATCGGCCTATGATATATAAATATATATTATCTCGGTCTTCTTCACTTTTTTGGAAAATCGGTCTTTGACTTGAGCCCGATTCACTTTAAGACCGAAATTTTAAAATTCATGATACTACAAGTTGGTTCATCGGTCTGCTCAAGGTCGATCTCACCTGCCTCACTTGGTGATGTTTTGGTGTTGGTCCATATTCCAATCAATGGGGTACCCATGACCACGAAATCGGTCTTAGAGTCCGATAATGACTAGGAAAATCGGTCAAAGTGTATACATGGTTCTTCAAAAATTACATGATATTTCATTTTCAAAGAACCAGGGGGCATTGTTTACACCCTAAATATAAAAATATATTTTTATATTATGACCGGTTATTTTATGTAAGTGGGAAATTTAGTGGAGAGTTTTGCTAGTGAATAGTGGGTATTGATTGTGGAAGTTACCTCTACTAGTTAGTGGTTACATGCAAATGGGAGTTACCAACATAGTGGGGCACCAACTAAGTGGAGAAGTGCTTAGTGGGGAGTTATATCCAGCAGTCCTATTTATACATGATGCCAAGCAACAAGCAAGAGGAGGCTACACACAGCCCACACAGCCCCTGCGGCTTAATACAGTCCGTCCAACACCACTGCCCATTTTTTCCTTCTTTTCTTTGTTTTGTAATTCCTTCCTTCTCTTGTAATTATTAACCAAGTATTTGCTTTTAACTTCTAGCCGTGCACTGTTTACATTGATCAATGTACTAGTGCTGTCCAAGTGTTTGAATATCAATGCCACGTTCAATGCCTTGTTCTTTGGGTTATTATTTCCATGCATGTTATTGTTCAAGACACCCAGCAGAGTTAGTATTCCAGTTTTGATAATCACCTTCGTTTGTGCTTATTTGTTCTTCATTTTCATCACTCAACCAAATCACTCGCATCAGAGTGATTGTACCTTAAGGGAAGGGACATCCCTACTTCCCAACGATCGCTTGATCCCTCTCAAACCACAGTTAGGGATCGTTTTGGTTACACGTTTGGGTCTTCGTACAAAGCCCCTGGCACGCCCGGTCAATTTTATTTTTAGCCAAAAACAAATTGGCACGCCCGGTCAATTTTAAATTTTAGCCAAAACAATTTGGCACGCCCGGTGGGACAACCGAGTGATGATGGAAAATCGCTTATCAAGTGATTCCGGTGACATTTTCAACGTGATAATTCACAAGCTTGAAGAATTAATCCATGATCAGAAGGAATTCTCTCTCCAACTTGAAGAGACACGGAGATCCCTTGTAGCGGACGTGGAAACAACTTTTCAAGAGGCCGCGGAAAAATATAGACGGCCAAAAGTGGCCGATGTCACTTCCACAAATCAAGAGATAGGTCTTGGTTCTACGCCGTCCAACCCACCACTCGGGGGGCAAGACGGCGAAAAAACGATTGTTAGTGATAGGCCGATAATTTCTATTTCGGCTAATACTCTTCCCGCTAGTATTGGTGACGACGAGAAGTCGGTTGGGGGGCAAGTTTTTCATAGGCCGAGAAATTTTATTTCGGCCCCTGAATTTATTAAAAATGAACAACCGCTTTTGAGAAAGGTTAGCATTGATGAGTTGTTCAATTATTTTGGTATTATTGCCAAAAATAACTTGTACAGAAAACCAATTATTTACTTGGTTTTTGTAAATTTAATTCCACTTTGGCTTTGTGGAGCTCATCAAATTTGGTATCTAATTTGGTGGCTCTTTCAATTACAGTATTATTATAAAAACCAAAAATTATTGACCGAGGTTAATACTAATTTCGGTCTTGTAAAAATCGGACTACAAATGACCGATTAGTAAGTTGGATTGGGATCAATTCAAAGTCTACAAGTGCTTAGCCCGATTGATCTAAGATCTCAGTCACATTTTGCATAGGTTCCAATTCCATGACTAATGGAATATAATTTCTCATTTGGTGAATGTCTGACTGCAAGACCGAGCCCAACTGTTTTGAGGGCACAACCTCCTTATCGATCTCTTTTTGACCAGTCAATCGGGCTAATGGCTAATCAACCGGGCTCATGGCTAGGGAAGGGTACTTGAGTTATTTAAGAAGAAAAAAAAACTGGCCCGTGGCCCATCATTTTCGTTGGTCTTGAAAGGATAGATTACTAGCCATGGGATCCACATTTTAAAAAAAAGTCTTTGTTGTATGATAACTGTTCTATATCGGGCTACTACAACATGGAGATATCGGTCTTCTACACTTCAAAAAGTTGTGGCTTATGATTTCAGCCCAACGGAGTACATACAAGATTGAAATCCACAAGCTTCATTGCATACAAATTGTCCATGAGGATACTGTCTAAGGCCGATGTCATTGGTCAAGTTCTATGGCAAAAGGAAAAATCGGCCTATGATATATAAATATATATTATCTCGGTCTTCTTCACTTTTTTGGAAAATCGGTCTTTGACTTGAGCCCGATTCACTTTAAGACCGAAATTTTAAAATTCATGATACTACAAGTTGGTTCATCGGTCTGCTCAAGGTCGATCTCACCTGCCTCACTTGGTGATGTTTTGGTGTTGGTCCATATTCCAATCAATGGGGTACCCATGACCACGAAATCGGTCTTAGAGTCCGATAATGACTAGGAAAATCGGTCAAAGTGTATACATGGTTCTTCAAAAATTACATGATATTTCATTTTCAAAGAACCAGGGGGCATTGTTTACACCCTAAATATAAAAATATATTTTTATATTATGACCGGTTATTTTATGTAAGTGGGAAATTTAGTGGAGAGTTTTGCTAGTGAATAGTGGGTATTGATTGTGGAAGTTACCTCTACTAGTTAGTGGTTACATGCAAATGGGAGTTACCAACATAGTGGGGCACCAACTAAGTGGAGAAGTGCTTAGTGGGGAGTTATATCCAGCAGTCCTATTTATACATGATGCCAAGCAACAAGCAAGAGGAGGCTACACACAGCCCACACAGCCCCTGCGGCTTAATACAGTCCGTCCAACACCACTGCCCATTTTTTCCTTCTTTTCTTTGTTTTGTAATTCCTTCCTTCTCTTGTAATTATTAACCAAGTATTTGCTTTTAACTTCTAGCCGTGCACTGTTTACATTGATCAATGTACTAGTGCTGTCCAAGTGTTTGAATATCAATGCCACGTTCAATGCCTTGTTCTTTGGGTTATTATTTCCATGCATGTTATTGTTCAAGACACCCAGCAGAGTTAGTATTCCAGTTTTGATAATCACCTTCGTTTGTGCTTATTTGTTCTTCATTTTCATCACTCAACCAAATCACTCGCATCAGAGTGATTGTACCTTAAGGGAAGGGACATCCCTACTTCCCAACGATCGCTTGATCCCTCTCAAACCACAGTTAGGGATCGTTTTGGTTACACGTTTGGGTCTTCGTACAAAGCCCCTGGCACGCCCGGTCAATTTTATTTTTAGCCAAAAACAAATTGGCACGCCCGGTCAATTTTAAATTTTAGCCAAAACAATTTGGCACGCCCGGTGGGACAACCGAGTGATGATGGAAAATCGCTTATCAAGTGATTCCGGTGACATTTTCAACGTGATAATTCACAAGCTTGAAGAATTAATCCATGATCAGAAGGAATTCTCTCTCCAACTTGAAGAGACACGGAGATCCCTTGTAGCGGACGTGGAAACAACTTTTCAAGAGGCCGCGGAAAAATATAGACGGCCAAAAGTGGCCGATGTCACTTCCACAAATCAAGAGATAGGTCTTGGTTCTACGCCGTCCAACCCACCACTCGGGGGGCAAGACGGCGAAAAAACGATTGTTAGTGATAGGCCGATAATTTCTATTTCGGCTAATACTCTTCCCGCTAGTATTGGTGACGACGAGAAGTCGGTTGGGGGGCAAGTTTTTCATAGGCCGAGAAATTTTATTTCGGCCCCTGAATTTATTAAAAATGAACAACCGCTTTTGAGAAAGGTTAGCATTGATGAGTTGTTCAATTATTTTGGTATTATTGCCAAAAATAACTTGTACAGAAAACCAATTATTTACTTGGTTTTTGTAAATTTAATTCCACTTTGGCTTTGTGGAGCTCATCAAATTTGGTATCTAATTTGGTGGCTCTTTCAATTACAGTATTATTATAAAAACCAAAAATTATTGACCGAGGTTAATACTAATTTCGGTCTTGTAAAAATCGGACTACAAATGACCGATTAGTAAGTTGGATTGGGATCAATTCAAAGTCTACAAGTGCTTAGCCCGATTGATCTAAGATCTCAGTCACATTTTGCATAGGTTCCAATTCCATGACTAATGGAATATAATTTCTCATTTGGTGAATGTCTGACTGCAAGACCGAGCCCAACTGTTTTGAGGGCACAACCTCCTTATCGATCTCTTTTTGACCAGTCAATCGGGCTAATGGCTAATCAACCGGGCTCATGGCTAGGGAAGGGTACTTGAGTTATTTAAGAAGAAAAAAAAACTGGCCCGTGGCCCATCATTTTCGTTGGTCTTGAAAGGATAGATTACTAGCCATGGGATCCACATTTTAAAAAAAAGTCTTTGTTGTATGATAACTGTTCTATATCGGGCTACTACAACATGGAGATATCGGTCTTCTACACTTCAAAAAGTTGTGGCTTATGATTTCAGCCCAACGGAGTACATACAAGATTGAAATCCACAAGCTTCATTGCATACAAATTGTCCATGAGGATACTGTCTAAGGCCGATGTCATTGGTCAAGTTCTATGGCAAAAGGAAAAATCGGCCTATGATATATAAATATATATTATCTCGGTCTTCTTCACTTTTTTGGAAAATCGGTCTTTGACTTGAGCCCGATTCACTTTAAGACCGAAATTTTAAAATTCATGATACTACAAGTTGGTTCATCGGTCTGCTCAAGGTCGATCTCACCTGCCTCACTTGGTGATGTTTTGGTGTTGGTCCATATTCCAATCAATGGGGTACCCATGACCACGAAATCGGTCTTAGAGTCCGATAATGACTAGGAAAATCGGTCAAAGTGTATACATGGTTCTTCAAAAATTACATGATATTTCATTTTCAAAGAACCAGGGGGCATTGTTTACACCCTAAATATAAAAATATATTTTTATATTATGACCGGTTATTTTATGTAAGTGGGAAATTTAGTGGAGAGTTTTGCTAGTGAATAGTGGGTATTGATTGTGGAAGTTACCTCTACTAGTTAGTGGTTACATGCAAATGGGAGTTACCAACATAGTGGGGCACCAACTAAGTGGAGAAGTGCTTAGTGGGGAGTTATATCCAGCAGTCCTATTTATACATGATGCCAAGCAACAAGCAAGAGGAGGCTACACACAGCCCACACAGCCCCTGCGGCTTAATACAGTCCGTCCAACACCACTGCCCATTTTTTCCTTCTTTTCTTTGTTTTGTAATTCCTTCCTTCTCTTGTAATTATTAACCAAGTATTTGCTTTTAACTTCTAGCCGTGCACTGTTTACATTGATCAATGTACTAGTGCTGTCCAAGTGTTTGAATATCAATGCCACGTTCAATGCCTTGTTCTTTGGGTTATTATTTCCATGCATGTTATTGTTCAAGACACCCAGCAGAGTTAGTATTCCAGTTTTGATAATCACCTTCGTTTGTGCTTATTTGTTCTTCATTTTCATCACTCAACCAAATCACTCGCATCAGAGTGATTGTACCTTAAGGGAAGGGACATCCCTACTTCCCAACGATCGCTTGATCCCTCTCAAACCACAGTTAGGGATCGTTTTGGTTACACGTTTGGGTCTTCGTACAAAGCCCCTGGCACGCCCGGTCAATTTTATTTTTAGCCAAAAACAAATTGGCACGCCCGGTCAATTTTAAATTTTAGCCAAAACAATTTGGCACGCCCGGTGGGACAACCGAGTGATGATGGAAAATCGCTTATCAAGTGATTCCGGTGACATTTTCAACGTGATAATTCACAAGCTTGAAGAATTAATCCATGATCAGAAGGAATTCTCTCTCCAACTTGAAGAGACACGGAGATCCCTTGTAGCGGACGTGGAAACAACTTTTCAAGAGGCCGCGGAAAAATATAGACGGCCAAAAGTGGCCGATGTCACTTCCACAAATCAAGAGATAGGTCTTGGTTCTACGCCGTCCAACCCACCACTCGGGGGGCAAGACGGCGAAAAAACGATTGTTAGTGATAGGCCGATAATTTCTATTTCGGCTAATACTCTTCCCGCTAGTATTGGTGACGACGAGAAGTCGGTTGGGGGGCAAGTTTTTCATAGGCCGAGAAATTTTATTTCGGCCCCTGAATTTATTAAAAATGAACAACCGCTTTTGAGAAAGGTTAGCATTGATGAGTTGTTCAATTATTTTGGTATTATTGCCAAAAATAACTTGTACAGAAAACCAATTATTTACTTGGTTTTTGTAAATTTAATTCCACTTTGGCTTTGTGGAGCTCATCAAATTTGGTATCTAATTTGGTGGCTCTTTCAATTACAGTATTATTATAAAAACCAAAAATTATTGACCGAGGTTAATACTAATTTCGGTCTTGTAAAAATCGGACTACAAATGACCGATTAGTAAGTTGGATTGGGATCAATTCAAAGTCTACAAGTGCTTAGCCCGATTGATCTAAGATCTCAGTCACATTTTGCATAGGTTCCAATTCCATGACTAATGGAATATAATTTCTCATTTGGTGAATGTCTGACTGCAAGACCGAGCCCAACTGTTTTGAGGGCACAACCTCCTTATCGATCTCTTTTTGACCAGTCAATCGGGCTAATGGCTAATCAACCGGGCTCATGGCTAGGGAAGGGTACTTGAGTTATTTAAGAAGAAAAAAAAACTGGCCCGTGGCCCATCATTTTCGTTGGTCTTGAAAGGATAGATTACTAGCCATGGGATCCACATTTTAAAAAAAAGTCTTTGTTGTATGATAACTGTTCTATATCGGGCTACTACAACATGGAGATATCGGTCTTCTACACTTCAAAAAGTTGTGGCTTATGATTTCAGCCCAACGGAGTACATACAAGATTGAAATCCACAAGCTTCATTGCATACAAATTGTCCATGAGGATACTGTCTAAGGCCGATGTCATTGGTCAAGTTCTATGGCAAAAGGAAAAATCGGCCTATGATATATAAATATATATTATCTCGGTCTTCTTCACTTTTTTGGAAAATCGGTCTTTGACTTGAGCCCGATTCACTTTAAGACCGAAATTTTAAAATTCATGATACTACAAGTTGGTTCATCGGTCTGCTCAAGGTCGATCTCACCTGCCTCACTTGGTGATGTTTTGGTGTTGGTCCATATTCCAATCAATGGGGTACCCATGACCACGAAATCGGTCTTAGAGTCCGATAATGACTAGGAAAATCGGTCAAAGTGTATACATGGTTCTTCAAAAATTACATGATATTTCATTTTCAAAGAACCAGGGGGCATTGTTTACACCCTAAATATAAAAATATATTTTTATATTATGACCGGTTATTTTATGTAAGTGGGAAATTTAGTGGAGAGTTTTGCTAGTGAATAGTGGGTATTGATTGTGGAAGTTACCTCTACTAGTTAGTGGTTACATGCAAATGGGAGTTACCAACATAGTGGGGCACCAACTAAGTGGAGAAGTGCTTAGTGGGGAGTTATATCCAGCAGTCCTATTTATACATGATGCCAAGCAACAAGCAAGAGGAGGCTACACACAGCCCACACAGCCCCTGCGGCTTAATACAGTCCGTCCAACACCACTGCCCATTTTTTCCTTCTTTTCTTTGTTTTGTAATTCCTTCCTTCTCTTGTAATTATTAACCAAGTATTTGCTTTTAACTTCTAGCCGTGCACTGTTTACATTGATCAATGTACTAGTGCTGTCCAAGTGTTTGAATATCAATGCCACGTTCAATGCCTTGTTCTTTGGGTTATTATTTCCATGCATGTTATTGTTCAAGACACCCAGCAGAGTTAGTATTCCAGTTTTGATAATCACCTTCGTTTGTGCTTATTTGTTCTTCATTTTCATCACTCAACCAAATCACTCGCATCAGAGTGATTGTACCTTAAGGGAAGGGACATCCCTACTTCCCAACGATCGCTTGATCCCTCTCAAACCACAGTTAGGGATCGTTTTGGTTACACGTTTGGGTCTTCGTACAAAGCCCCTGGCACGCCCGGTCAATTTTATTTTTAGCCAAAAACAAATTGGCACGCCCGGTCAATTTTAAATTTTAGCCAAAACAATTTGGCACGCCCGGTGGGACAACCGAGTGATGATGGAAAATCGCTTATCAAGTGATTCCGGTGACATTTTCAACGTGATAATTCACAAGCTTGAAGAATTAATCCATGATCAGAAGGAATTCTCTCTCCAACTTGAAGAGACACGGAGATCCCTTGTAGCGGACGTGGAAACAACTTTTCAAGAGGCCGCGGAAAAATATAGACGGCCAAAAGTGGCCGATGTCACTTCCACAAATCAAGAGATAGGTCTTGGTTCTACGCCGTCCAACCCACCACTCGGGGGGCAAGACGGCGAAAAAACGATTGTTAGTGATAGGCCGATAATTTCTATTTCGGCTAATACTCTTCCCGCTAGTATTGGTGACGACGAGAAGTCGGTTGGGGGGCAAGTTTTTCATAGGCCGAGAAATTTTATTTCGGCCCCTGAATTTATTAAAAATGAACAACCGCTTTTGAGAAAGGTTAGCATTGATGAGTTGTTCAATTATTTTGGTATTATTGCCAAAAATAACTTGTACAGAAAACCAATTATTTACTTGGTTTTTGTAAATTTAATTCCACTTTGGCTTTGTGGAGCTCATCAAATTTGGTATCTAATTTGGTGGCTCTTTCAATTACAGTATTATTATAAAAACCAAAAATTATTGACCGAGGTTAATACTAATTTCGGTCTTGTAAAAATCGGACTACAAATGACCGATTAGTAAGTTGGATTGGGATCAATTCAAAGTCTACAAGTGCTTAGCCCGATTGATCTAAGATCTCAGTCACATTTTGCATAGGTTCCAATTCCATGACTAATGGAATATAATTTCTCATTTGGTGAATGTCTGACTGCAAGACCGAGCCCAACTGTTTTGAGGGCACAACCTCCTTATCGATCTCTTTTTGACCAGTCAATCGGGCTAATGGCTAATCAACCGGGCTCATGGCTAGGGAAGGGTACTTGAGTTATTTAAGAAGAAAAAAAAACTGGCCCGTGGCCCATCATTTTCGTTGGTCTTGAAAGGATAGATTACTAGCCATGGGATCCACATTTTAAAAAAAAGTCTTTGTTGTATGATAACTGTTCTATATCGGGCTACTACAACATGGAGATATCGGTCTTCTACACTTCAAAAAGTTGTGGCTTATGATTTCAGCCCAACGGAGTACATACAAGATTGAAATCCACAAGCTTCATTGCATACAAATTGTCCATGAGGATACTGTCTAAGGCCGATGTCATTGGTCAAGTTCTATGGCAAAAGGAAAAATCGGCCTATGATATATAAATATATATTATCTCGGTCTTCTTCACTTTTTTGGAAAATCGGTCTTTGACTTGAGCCCGATTCACTTTAAGACCGAAATTTTAAAATTCATGATACTACAAGTTGGTTCATCGGTCTGCTCAAGGTCGATCTCACCTGCCTCACTTGGTGATGTTTTGGTGTTGGTCCATATTCCAATCAATGGGGTACCCATGACCACGAAATCGGTCTTAGAGTCCGATAATGACTAGGAAAATCGGTCAAAGTGTATACATGGTTCTTCAAAAATTACATGATATTTCATTTTCAAAGAACCAGGGGGCATTGTTTACACCCTAAATATAAAAATATATTTTTATATTATGACCGGTTATTTTATGTAAGTGGGAAATTTAGTGGAGAGTTTTGCTAGTGAATAGTGGGTATTGATTGTGGAAGTTACCTCTACTAGTTAGTGGTTACATGCAAATGGGAGTTACCAACATAGTGGGGCACCAACTAAGTGGAGAAGTGCTTAGTGGGGAGTTATATCCAGCAGTCCTATTTATACATGATGCCAAGCAACAAGCAAGAGGAGGCTACACACAGCCCACACAGCCCCTGCGGCTTAATACAGTCCGTCCAACACCACTGCCCATTTTTTCCTTCTTTTCTTTGTTTTGTAATTCCTTCCTTCTCTTGTAATTATTAACCAAGTATTTGCTTTTAACTTCTAGCCGTGCACTGTTTACATTGATCAATGTACTAGTGCTGTCCAAGTGTTTGAATATCAATGCCACGTTCAATGCCTTGTTCTTTGGGTTATTATTTCCATGCATGTTATTGTTCAAGACACCCAGCAGAGTTAGTATTCCAGTTTTGATAATCACCTTCGTTTGTGCTTATTTGTTCTTCATTTTCATCACTCAACCAAATCACTCGCATCAGAGTGATTGTACCTTAAGGGAAGGGACATCCCTACTTCCCAACGATCGCTTGATCCCTCTCAAACCACAGTTAGGGATCGTTTTGGTTACACGTTTGGGTCTTCGTACAAAGCCCCTGGCACGCCCGGTCAATTTTATTTTTAGCCAAAAACAAATTGGCACGCCCGGTCAATTTTAAATTTTAGCCAAAACAATTTGGCACGCCCGGTGGGACAACCGAGTGATGATGGAAAATCGCTTATCAAGTGATTCCGGTGACATTTTCAACGTGATAATTCACAAGCTTGAAGAATTAATCCATGATCAGAAGGAATTCTCTCTCCAACTTGAAGAGACACGGAGATCCCTTGTAGCGGACGTGGAAACAACTTTTCAAGAGGCCGCGGAAAAATATAGACGGCCAAAAGTGGCCGATGTCACTTCCACAAATCAAGAGATAGGTCTTGGTTCTACGCCGTCCAACCCACCACTCGGGGGGCAAGACGGCGAAAAAACGATTGTTAGTGATAGGCCGATAATTTCTATTTCGGCTAATACTCTTCCCGCTAGTATTGGTGACGACGAGAAGTCGGTTGGGGGGCAAGTTTTTCATAGGCCGAGAAATTTTATTTCGGCCCCTGAATTTATTAAAAATGAACAACCGCTTTTGAGAAAGGTTAGCATTGATGAGTTGTTCAATTATTTTGGTATTATTGCCAAAAATAACTTGTACAGAAAACCAATTATTTACTTGGTTTTTGTAAATTTAATTCCACTTTGGCTTTGTGGAGCTCATCAAATTTGGTATCTAATTTGGTGGCTCTTTCAATTACAGTATTATTATAAAAACCAAAAATTATTGACCGAGGTTAATACTAATTTCGGTCTTGTAAAAATCGGACTACAAATGACCGATTAGTAAGTTGGATTGGGATCAATTCAAAGTCTACAAGTGCTTAGCCCGATTGATCTAAGATCTCAGTCACATTTTGCATAGGTTCCAATTCCATGACTAATGGAATATAATTTCTCATTTGGTGAATGTCTGACTGCAAGACCGAGCCCAACTGTTTTGAGGGCACAACCTCCTTATCGATCTCTTTTTGACCAGTCAATCGGGCTAATGGCTAATCAACCGGGCTCATGGCTAGGGAAGGGTACTTGAGTTATTTAAGAAGAAAAAAAAACTGGCCCGTGGCCCATCATTTTCGTTGGTCTTGAAAGGATAGATTACTAGCCATGGGATCCACATTTTAAAAAAAAGTCTTTGTTGTATGATAACTGTTCTATATCGGGCTACTACAACATGGAGATATCGGTCTTCTACACTTCAAAAAGTTGTGGCTTATGATTTCAGCCCAACGGAGTACATACAAGATTGAAATCCACAAGCTTCATTGCATACAAATTGTCCATGAGGATACTGTCTAAGGCCGATGTCATTGGTCAAGTTCTATGGCAAAAGGAAAAATCGGCCTATGATATATAAATATATATTATCTCGGTCTTCTTCACTTTTTTGGAAAATCGGTCTTTGACTTGAGCCCGATTCACTTTAAGACCGAAATTTTAAAATTCATGATACTACAAGTTGGTTCATCGGTCTGCTCAAGGTCGATCTCACCTGCCTCACTTGGTGATGTTTTGGTGTTGGTCCATATTCCAATCAATGGGGTACCCATGACCACGAAATCGGTCTTAGAGTCCGATAATGACTAGGAAAATCGGTCAAAGTGTATACATGGTTCTTCAAAAATTACATGATATTTCATTTTCAAAGAACCAGGGGGCATTGTTTACACCCTAAATATAAAAATATATTTTTATATTATGACCGGTTATTTTATGTAAGTGGGAAATTTAGTGGAGAGTTTTGCTAGTGAATAGTGGGTATTGATTGTGGAAGTTACCTCTACTAGTTAGTGGTTACATGCAAATGGGAGTTACCAACATAGTGGGGCACCAACTAAGTGGAGAAGTGCTTAGTGGGGAGTTATATCCAGCAGTCCTATTTATACATGATGCCAAGCAACAAGCAAGAGGAGGCTACACACAGCCCACACAGCCCCTGCGGCTTAATACAGTCCGTCCAACACCACTGCCCATTTTTTCCTTCTTTTCTTTGTTTTGTAATTCCTTCCTTCTCTTGTAATTATTAACCAAGTATTTGCTTTTAACTTCTAGCCGTGCACTGTTTACATTGATCAATGTACTAGTGCTGTCCAAGTGTTTGAATATCAATGCCACGTTCAATGCCTTGTTCTTTGGGTTATTATTTCCATGCATGTTATTGTTCAAGACACCCAGCAGAGTTAGTATTCCAGTTTTGATAATCACCTTCGTTTGTGCTTATTTGTTCTTCATTTTCATCACTCAACCAAATCACTCGCATCAGAGTGATTGTACCTTAAGGGAAGGGACATCCCTACTTCCCAACGATCGCTTGATCCCTCTCAAACCACAGTTAGGGATCGTTTTGGTTACACGTTTGGGTCTTCGTACAAAGCCCCTGGCACGCCCGGTCAATTTTATTTTTAGCCAAAAACAAATTGGCACGCCCGGTCAATTTTAAATTTTAGCCAAAACAATTTGGCACGCCCGGTGGGACAACCGAGTGATGATGGAAAATCGCTTATCAAGTGATTCCGGTGACATTTTCAACGTGATAATTCACAAGCTTGAAGAATTAATCCATGATCAGAAGGAATTCTCTCTCCAACTTGAAGAGACACGGAGATCCCTTGTAGCGGACGTGGAAACAACTTTTCAAGAGGCCGCGGAAAAATATAGACGGCCAAAAGTGGCCGATGTCACTTCCACAAATCAAGAGATAGGTCTTGGTTCTACGCCGTCCAACCCACCACTCGGGGGGCAAGACGGCGAAAAAACGATTGTTAGTGATAGGCCGATAATTTCTATTTCGGCTAATACTCTTCCCGCTAGTATTGGTGACGACGAGAAGTCGGTTGGGGGGCAAGTTTTTCATAGGCCGAGAAATTTTATTTCGGCCCCTGAATTTATTAAAAATGAACAACCGCTTTTGAGAAAGGTTAGCATTGATGAGTTGTTCAATTATTTTGGTATTATTGCCAAAAATAACTTGTACAGAAAACCAATTATTTACTTGGTTTTTGTAAATTTAATTCCACTTTGGCTTTGTGGAGCTCATCAAATTTGGTATCTAATTTGGTGGCTCTTTCAATTACAGTATTATTATAAAAACCAAAAATTATTGACCGAGGTTAATACTAATTTCGGTCTTGTAAAAATCGGACTACAAATGACCGATTAGTAAGTTGGATTGGGATCAATTCAAAGTCTACAAGTGCTTAGCCCGATTGATCTAAGATCTCAGTCACATTTTGCATAGGTTCCAATTCCATGACTAATGGAATATAATTTCTCATTTGGTGAATGTCTGACTGCAAGACCGAGCCCAACTGTTTTGAGGGCACAACCTCCTTATCGATCTCTTTTTGACCAGTCAATCGGGCTAATGGCTAATCAACCGGGCTCATGGCTAGGGAAGGGTACTTGAGTTATTTAAGAAGAAAAAAAAACTGGCCCGTGGCCCATCATTTTCGTTGGTCTTGAAAGGATAGATTACTAGCCATGGGATCCACATTTTAAAAAAAAGTCTTTGTTGTATGATAACTGTTCTATATCGGGCTACTACAACATGGAGATATCGGTCTTCTACACTTCAAAAAGTTGTGGCTTATGATTTCAGCCCAACGGAGTACATACAAGATTGAAATCCACAAGCTTCATTGCATACAAATTGTCCATGAGGATACTGTCTAAGGCCGATGTCATTGGTCAAGTTCTATGGCAAAAGGAAAAATCGGCCTATGATATATAAATATATATTATCTCGGTCTTCTTCACTTTTTTGGAAAATCGGTCTTTGACTTGAGCCCGATTCACTTTAAGACCGAAATTTTAAAATTCATGATACTACAAGTTGGTTCATCGGTCTGCTCAAGGTCGATCTCACCTGCCTCACTTGGTGATGTTTTGGTGTTGGTCCATATTCCAATCAATGGGGTACCCATGACCACGAAATCGGTCTTAGAGTCCGATAATGACTAGGAAAATCGGTCAAAGTGTATACATGGTTCTTCAAAAATTACATGATATTTCATTTTCAAAGAACCAGGGGGCATTGTTTACACCCTAAATATAAAAATATATTTTTATATTATGACCGGTTATTTTATGTAAGTGGGAAATTTAGTGGAGAGTTTTGCTAGTGAATAGTGGGTATTGATTGTGGAAGTTACCTCTACTAGTTAGTGGTTACATGCAAATGGGAGTTACCAACATAGTGGGGCACCAACTAAGTGGAGAAGTGCTTAGTGGGGAGTTATATCCAGCAGTCCTATTTATACATGATGCCAAGCAACAAGCAAGAGGAGGCTACACACAGCCCACACAGCCCCTGCGGCTTAATACAGTCCGTCCAACACCACTGCCCATTTTTTCCTTCTTTTCTTTGTTTTGTAATTCCTTCCTTCTCTTGTAATTATTAACCAAGTATTTGCTTTTAACTTCTAGCCGTGCACTGTTTACATTGATCAATGTACTAGTGCTGTCCAAGTGTTTGAATATCAATGCCACGTTCAATGCCTTGTTCTTTGGGTTATTATTTCCATGCATGTTATTGTTCAAGACACCCAGCAGAGTTAGTATTCCAGTTTTGATAATCACCTTCGTTTGTGCTTATTTGTTCTTCATTTTCATCACTCAACCAAATCACTCGCATCAGAGTGATTGTACCTTAAGGGAAGGGACATCCCTACTTCCCAACGATCGCTTGATCCCTCTCAAACCACAGTTAGGGATCGTTTTGGTTACACGTTTGGGTCTTCGTACAAAGCCCCTGGCACGCCCGGTCAATTTTATTTTTAGCCAAAAACAAATTGGCACGCCCGGTCAATTTTAAATTTTAGCCAAAACAATTTGGCACGCCCGGTGGGACAACCGAGTGATGATGGAAAATCGCTTATCAAGTGATTCCGGTGACATTTTCAACGTGATAATTCACAAGCTTGAAGAATTAATCCATGATCAGAAGGAATTCTCTCTCCAACTTGAAGAGACACGGAGATCCCTTGTAGCGGACGTGGAAACAACTTTTCAAGAGGCCGCGGAAAAATATAGACGGCCAAAAGTGGCCGATGTCACTTCCACAAATCAAGAGATAGGTCTTGGTTCTACGCCGTCCAACCCACCACTCGGGGGGCAAGACGGCGAAAAAACGATTGTTAGTGATAGGCCGATAATTTCTATTTCGGCTAATACTCTTCCCGCTAGTATTGGTGACGACGAGAAGTCGGTTGGGGGGCAAGTTTTTCATAGGCCGAGAAATTTTATTTCGGCCCCTGAATTTATTAAAAATGAACAACCGCTTTTGAGAAAGGTTAGCATTGATGAGTTGTTCAATTATTTTGGTATTATTGCCAAAAATAACTTGTACAGAAAACCAATTATTTACTTGGTTTTTGTAAATTTAATTCCACTTTGGCTTTGTGGAGCTCATCAAATTTGGTATCTAATTTGGTGGCTCTTTCAATTACAGTATTATTATAAAAACCAAAAATTATTGACCGAGGTTAATACTAATTTCGGTCTTGTAAAAATCGGACTACAAATGACCGATTAGTAAGTTGGATTGGGATCAATTCAAAGTCTACAAGTGCTTAGCCCGATTGATCTAAGATCTCAGTCACATTTTGCATAGGTTCCAATTCCATGACTAATGGAATATAATTTCTCATTTGGTGAATGTCTGACTGCAAGACCGAGCCCAACTGTTTTGAGGGCACAACCTCCTTATCGATCTCTTTTTGACCAGTCAATCGGGCTAATGGCTAATCAACCGGGCTCATGGCTAGGGAAGGGTACTTGAGTTATTTAAGAAGAAAAAAAAACTGGCCCGTGGCCCATCATTTTCGTTGGTCTTGAAAGGATAGATTACTAGCCATGGGATCCACATTTTAAAAAAAAGTCTTTGTTGTATGATAACTGTTCTATATCGGGCTACTACAACATGGAGATATCGGTCTTCTACACTTCAAAAAGTTGTGGCTTATGATTTCAGCCCAACGGAGTACATACAAGATTGAAATCCACAAGCTTCATTGCATACAAATTGTCCATGAGGATACTGTCTAAGGCCGATGTCATTGGTCAAGTTCTATGGCAAAAGGAAAAATCGGCCTATGATATATAAATATATATTATCTCGGTCTTCTTCACTTTTTTGGAAAATCGGTCTTTGACTTGAGCCCGATTCACTTTAAGACCGAAATTTTAAAATTCATGATACTACAAGTTGGTTCATCGGTCTGCTCAAGGTCGATCTCACCTGCCTCACTTGGTGATGTTTTGGTGTTGGTCCATATTCCAATCAATGGGGTACCCATGACCACGAAATCGGTCTTAGAGTCCGATAATGACTAGGAAAATCGGTCAAAGTGTATACATGGTTCTTCAAAAATTACATGATATTTCATTTTCAAAGAACCAGGGGGCATTGTTTACACCCTAAATATAAAAATATATTTTTATATTATGACCGGTTATTTTATGTAAGTGGGAAATTTAGTGGAGAGTTTTGCTAGTGAATAGTGGGTATTGATTGTGGAAGTTACCTCTACTAGTTAGTGGTTACATGCAAATGGGAGTTACCAACATAGTGGGGCACCAACTAAGTGGAGAAGTGCTTAGTGGGGAGTTATATCCAGCAGTCCTATTTATACATGATGCCAAGCAACAAGCAAGAGGAGGCTACACACAGCCCACACAGCCCCTGCGGCTTAATACAGTCCGTCCAACACCACTGCCCATTTTTTCCTTCTTTTCTTTGTTTTGTAATTCCTTCCTTCTCTTGTAATTATTAACCAAGTATTTGCTTTTAACTTCTAGCCGTGCACTGTTTACATTGATCAATGTACTAGTGCTGTCCAAGTGTTTGAATATCAATGCCACGTTCAATGCCTTGTTCTTTGGGTTATTATTTCCATGCATGTTATTGTTCAAGACACCCAGCAGAGTTAGTATTCCAGTTTTGACAATCACCTTCGTTTGTGCTTATTTGTTCTTCATTTTCATCACTCAACCAAATCACTCGCATCAGAGTGATTGTACCTTAAGGGAAGGGACATCCCTACTTCCCAACGATCGCTTGATCCCTCTCAAACCACAGTTAGGGATCGTTTTGGTTACACGTTTGGGTCTTCGTACAAAGCCCCTGGCACGCCCGGTCAATTTTATTTTTAGCCAAAAACAAATTGGCACGCCCGGTCAATTTTAAATTTTAGCCAAAACAATTTGGCACGCCCGGTGGGACAACCGAGTGATGATGGAAAATCGCTTATCAAGTGATTCCGGTGACATTTTCAACGTGATAATTCACAAGCTTGAAGAATTAATCCATGATCAGAAGGAATTCTCTCTCCAACTTGAAGAGACACGGAGATCCCTTGTAGCGGACGTGGAAACAACTTTTCAAGAGGCCGCGGAAAAATATAGACGGCCAAAAGTGGCCGATGTCACTTCCACAAATCAAGAGATAGGTCTTGGTTCTACGCCGTCCAACCCACCACTCGGGGGGCAAGACGGCGAAAAAACGATTGTTAGTGATAGGCCGATAATTTCTATTTCGGCTAATACTCTTCCCGCTAGTATTGGTGACGACGAGAAGTCGGTTGGGGGGCAAGTTTTTCATAGGCCGAGAAATTTTATTTCGGCCCCTGAATTTATTAAAAATGAACAACCGCTTTTGAGAAAGGTTAGCATTGATGAGTTGTTCAATTATTTTGGTATTATTGCCAAAAATAACTTGTACAGAAAACCAATTATTTACTTGGTTTTTGTAAATTTAATTCCACTTTGGCTTTGTGGAGCTCATCAAATTTGGTATCTAATTTGGTGGCTCTTTCAATTACAGTATTATTATAAAAACCAAAAATTATTGACCGAGGTTAATACTAATTTCGGTCTTGTAAAAATCGGACTACAAATGACCGATTAGTAAGTTGGATTGGGATCAATTCAAAGTCTACAAGTGCTTAGCCCGATTGATCTAAGATCTCAGTCACATTTTGCATAGGTTCCAATTCCATGACTAATGGAATATAATTTCTCATTTGGTGAATGTCTGACTGCAAGACCGAGCCCAACTGTTTTGAGGGCACAACCTCCTTATCGATCTCTTTTTGACCAGTCAATCGGGCTAATGGCTAATCAACCGGGCTCATGGCTAGGGAAGGGTACTTGAGTTATTTAAGAAGAAAAAAAAACTGGCCCGTGGCCCATCATTTTCGTTGGTCTTGAAAGGATAGATTACTAGCCATGGGATCCACATTTTAAAAAAAAGTCTTTGTTGTATGATAACTGTTCTATATCGGGCTACTACAACATGGAGATATCGGTCTTCTACACTTCAAAAAGTTGTGGCTTATGATTTCAGCCCAACGGAGTACATACAAGATTGAAATCCACAAGCTTCATTGCATACAAATTGTCCATGAGGATACTGTCTAAGGCCGATGTCATTGGTCAAGTTCTATGGCAAAAGGAAAAATCGGCCTATGATATATAAATATATATTATCTCGGTCTTCTTCACTTTTTTGGAAAATCGGTCTTTGACTTGAGCCCGATTCACTTTAAGACCGAAATTTTAAAATTCATGATACTACAAGTTGGTTCATCGGTCTGCTCAAGGTCGATCTCACCTGCCTCACTTGGTGATGTTTTGGTGTTGGTCCATATTCCAATCAATGGGGTACCCATGACCACGAAATCGGTCTTAGAGTCCGATAATGACTAGGAAAATCGGTCAAAGTGTATACATGGTTCTTCAAAAATTACATGATATTTCATTTTCAAAGAACCAGGGGGCATTGTTTACACCCTAAATATAAAAATATATTTTTATATTATGACCGGTTATTTTATGTAAGTGGGAAATTTAGTGGAGAGTTTTGCTAGTGAATAGTGGGTATTGATTGTGGAAGTTACCTCTACTAGTTAGTGGTTACATGCAAATGGGAGTTACCAACATAGTGGGGCACCAACTAAGTGGAGAAGTGCTTAGTGGGGAGTTATATCCAGCAGTCCTATTTATACATGATGCCAAGCAACAAGCAAGAGGAGGCTACACACAGCCCACACAGCCCCTGCGGCTTAATACAGTCCGTCCAACACCACTGCCCATTTTTTCCTTCTTTTCTTTGTTTTGTAATTCCTTCCTTCTCTTGTAATTATTAACCAAGTATTTGCTTTTAACTTCTAGCCGTGCACTGTTTACATTGATCAATGTACTAGTGCTGTCCAAGTGTTTGAATATCAATGCCACGTTCAATGCCTTGTTCTTTGGGTTATTATTTCCATGCATGTTATTGTTCAAGACACCCAGCAGAGTTAGTATTCCAGTTTTGATAATCACCTTCGTTTGTGCTTATTTGTTCTTCATTTTCATCACTCAACCAAATCACTCGCATCAGAGTGATTGTACCTTAAGGGAAGGGACATCCCTACTTCCCAACGATCGCTTGATCCCTCTCAAACCACAGTTAGGGATCGTTTTGGTTACACGTTTGGGTCTTCGTACAAAGCCCCTGGCACGCCCGGTCAATTTTATTTTTAGCCAAAAACAAATTGGCACGCCCGGTCAATTTTAAATTTTAGCCAAAACAATTTGGCACGCCCGGTGGGACAACCGAGTGATGATGGAAAATCGCTTATCAAGTGATTCCGGTGACATTTTCAACGTGATAATTCACAAGCTTGAAGAATTAATCCATGATCAGAAGGAATTCTCTCTCCAACTTGAAGAGACACGGAGATCCCTTGTAGCGGACGTGGAAACAACTTTTCAAGAGGCCGCGGAAAAATATAGACGGCCAAAAGTGGCCGATGTCACTTCCACAAATCAAGAGATAGGTCTTGGTTCTACGCCGTCCAACCCACCACTCGGGGGGCAAGACGGCGAAAAAACGATTGTTAGTGATAGGCCGATAATTTCTATTTCGGCTAATACTCTTCCCGCTAGTATTGGTGACGACGAGAAGTCGGTTGGGGGGCAAGTTTTTCATAGGCCGAGAAATTTTATTTCGGCCCCTGAATTTATTAAAAATGAACAACCGCTTTTGAGAAAGGTTAGCATTGATGAGTTGTTCAATTATTTTGGTATTATTGCCAAAAATAACTTGTACAGAAAACCAATTATTTACTTGGTTTTTGTAAATTTAATTCCACTTTGGCTTTGTGGAGCTCATCAAATTTGGTATCTAATTTGGTGGCTCTTTCAATTACAGTATTATTATAAAAACCAAAAATTATTGACCGAGGTTAATACTAATTTCGGTCTTGTAAAAATCGGACTACAAATGACCGATTAGTAAGTTGGATTGGGATCAATTCAAAGTCTACAAGTGCTTAGCCCGATTGATCTAAGATCTCAGTCACATTTTGCATAGGTTCCAATTCCATGACTAATGGAATATAATTTCTCATTTGGTGAATGTCTGACTGCAAGACCGAGCCCAACTGTTTTGAGGGCACAACCTCCTTATCGATCTCTTTTTGACCAGTCAATCGGGCTAATGGCTAATCAACCGGGCTCATGGCTAGGGAAGGGTACTTGAGTTATTTAAGAAGAAAAAAAAACTGGCCCGTGGCCCATCATTTTCGTTGGTCTTGAAAGGATAGATTACTAGCCATGGGATCCACATTTTAAAAAAAAGTCTTTGTTGTATGATAACTGTTCTATATCGGGCTACTACAACATGGAGATATCGGTCTTCTACACTTCAAAAAGTTGTGGCTTATGATTTCAGCCCAACGGAGTACATACAAGATTGAAATCCACAAGCTTCATTGCATACAAATTGTCCATGAGGATACTGTCTAAGGCCGATGTCATTGGTCAAGTTCTATGGCAAAAGGAAAAATCGGCCTATGATATATAAATATATATTATCTCGGTCTTCTTCACTTTTTTGGAAAATCGGTCTTTGACTTGAGCCCGATTCACTTTAAGACCGAAATTTTAAAATTCATGATACTACAAGTTGGTTCATCGGTCTGCTCAAGGTCGATCTCACCTGCCTCACTTGGTGATGTTTTGGTGTTGGTCCATATTCCAATCAATGGGGTACCCATGACCACGAAATCGGTCTTAGAGTCCGATAATGACTAGGAAAATCGGTCAAAGTGTATACATGGTTCTTCAAAAATTACATGATATTTCATTTTCAAAGAACCAGGGGGCATTGTTTACACCCTAAATATAAAAATATATTTTTATATTATGACCGGTTATTTTATGTAAGTGGGAAATTTAGTGGAGAGTTTTGCTAGTGAATAGTGGGTATTGATTGTGGAAGTTACCTCTACTAGTTAGTGGTTACATGCAAATGGGAGTTACCAACATAGTGGGGCACCAACTAAGTGGAGAAGTGCTTAGTGGGGAGTTATATCCAGCAGTCCTATTTATACATGATGCCAAGCAACAAGCAAGAGGAGGCTACACACAGCCCACACAGCCCCTGCGGCTTAATACAGTCCGTCCAACACCACTGCCCATTTTTTCCTTCTTTTCTTTGTTTTGTAATTCCTTCCTTCTCTTGTAATTATTAACCAAGTATTTGCTTTTAACTTCTAGCCGTGCACTGTTTACATTGATCAATGTACTAGTGCTGTCCAAGTGTTTGAATATCAATGCCACGTTCAATGCCTTGTTCTTTGGGTTATTATTTCCATGCATGTTATTGTTCAAGACACCCAGCAGAGTTAGTATTCCAGTTTTGATAATCACCTTCGTTTGTGCTTATTTGTTCTTCATTTTCATCACTCAACCAAATCACTCGCATCAGAGTGATTGTACCTTAAGGGAAGGGACATCCCTACTTCCCAACGATCGCTTGATCCCTCTCAAACCACAGTTAGGGATCGTTTTGGTTACACGTTTGGGTCTTCGTACAAAGCCCCTGGCACGCCCGGTCAATTTTATTTTTAGCCAAAAACAAATTGGCACGCCCGGTCAATTTTAAATTTTAGCCAAAACAATTTGGCACGCCCGGTGGGACAACCGAGTGATGATGGAAAATCGCTTATCAAGTGATTCCGGTGACATTTTCAACGTGATAATTCACAAGCTTGAAGAATTAATCCATGATCAGAAGGAATTCTCTCTCCAACTTGAAGAGACACGGAGATCCCTTGTAGCGGACGTGGAAACAACTTTTCAAGAGGCCGCGGAAAAATATAGACGGCCAAAAGTGGCCGATGTCACTTCCACAAATCAAGAGATAGGTCTTGGTTCTACGCCGTCCAACCCACCACTCGGGGGGCAAGACGGCGAAAAAACGATTGTTAGTGATAGGCCGATAATTTCTATTTCGGCTAATACTCTTCCCGCTAGTATTGGTGACGACGAGAAGTCGGTTGGGGGGCAAGTTTTTCATAGGCCGAGAAATTTTATTTCGGCCCCTGAATTTATTAAAAATGAACAACCGCTTTTGAGAAAGGTTAGCATTGATGAGTTGTTCAATTATTTTGGTATTATTGCCAAAAATAACTTGTACAGAAAACCAATTATTTACTTGGTTTTTGTAAATTTAATTCCACTTTGGCTTTGTGGAGCTCATCAAATTTGGTATCTAATTTGGTGGCTCTTTCAATTACAGTATTATTATAAAAACCAAAAATTATTGACCGAGGTTAATACTAATTTCGGTCTTGTAAAAATCGGACTACAAATGACCGATTAGTAAGTTGGATTGGGATCAATTCAAAGTCTACAAGTGCTTAGCCCGATTGATCTAAGATCTCAGTCACATTTTGCATAGGTTCCAATTCCATGACTAATGGAATATAATTTCTCATTTGGTGAATGTCTGACTGCAAGACCGAGCCCAACTGTTTTGAGGGCACAACCTCCTTATCGATCTCTTTTTGACCAGTCAATCGGGCTAATGGCTAATCAACCGGGCTCATGGCTAGGGAAGGGTACTTGAGTTATTTAAGAAGAAAAAAAAACTGGCCCGTGGCCCATCATTTTCGTTGGTCTTGAAAGGATAGATTACTAGCCATGGGATCCACATTTTAAAAAAAAGTCTTTGTTGTATGATAACTGTTCTATATCGGGCTACTACAACATGGAGATATCGGTCTTCTACACTTCAAAAAGTTGTGGCTTATGATTTCAGCCCAACGGAGTACATACAAGATTGAAATCCACAAGCTTCATTGCATACAAATTGTCCATGAGGATACTGTCTAAGGCCGATGTCATTGGTCAAGTTCTATGGCAAAAGGAAAAATCGGCCTATGATATATAAATATATATTATCTCGGTCTTCTTCACTTTTTTGGAAAATCGGTCTTTGACTTGAGCCCGATTCACTTTAAGACCGAAATTTTAAAATTCATGATACTACAAGTTGGTTCATCGGTCTGCTCAAGGTCGATCTCACCTGCCTCACTTGGTGATGTTTTGGTGTTGGTCCATATTCCAATCAATGGGGTACCCATGACCACGAAATCGGTCTTAGAGTCCGATAATGACTAGGAAAATCGGTCAAAGTGTATACATGGTTCTTCAAAAATTACATGATATTTCATTTTCAAAGAACCAGGGGGCATTGTTTACACCCTAAATATAAAAATATATTTTTATATTATGACCGGTTATTTTATGTAAGTGGGAAATTTAGTGGAGAGTTTTGCTAGTGAATAGTGGGTATTGATTGTGGAAGTTACCTCTACTAGTTAGTGGTTACATGCAAATGGGAGTTACCAACATAGTGGGGCACCAACTAAGTGGAGAAGTGCTTAGTGGGGAGTTATATCCAGCAGTCCTATTTATACATGATGCCAAGCAACAAGCAAGAGGAGGCTACACACAGCCCACACAGCCCCTGCGGCTTAATACAGTCCGTCCAACACCACTGCCCATTTTTTCCTTCTTTTCTTTGTTTTGTAATTCCTTCCTTCTCTTGTAATTATTAACCAAGTATTTGCTTTTAACTTCTAGCCGTGCACTGTTTACATTGATCAATGTACTAGTGCTGTCCAAGTGTTTGAATATCAATGCCACGTTCAATGCCTTGTTCTTTGGGTTATTATTTCCATGCATGTTATTGTTCAAGACTCCCAGCAGAGTTAGTATTCCAGTTTTGATAATCACCTTCGTTTGTGCTTATTTGTTCTTCATTTTCATCACTCAACCAAATCACTCGCATCAGAGTGATTGTACCTTAAGGGAAGGGACATCCCTACTTCCCAACGATCGCTTGATCCCTCTCAAACCACAGTTAGGGATCGTTTTGGTTACACGTTTGGGTCTTCGTACAAAGCCCCTGGCACGCCCGGTCAATTTTATTTTTAGCCAAAAACAAATTGGCACGCCCGGTCAATTTTATTTTTAGCCAAAAACACTCTTCCCCCAACCAACATAGTGGGCTAGCTTGCTTCCACTGGTGGCGGGCGGGCGAAGGGTCCAAAGGACACGTCCGACTTTTGATGTGGTTATTCCACTCGGGACTATTTGTCCATTTTTAAAGAATAGTCTGTCATATGGGAAGATTAAGTTATACCATAGGAGAGATTTTATTAGTCCCAGAACTATCCATTAAAATTAACTATTTGTCAAATCCCCTTTCTATCAATCCAATGTGGTGCTGCGCCGCACTTAAAAGGGGTTGATAGTGGTGTCAATCGGGCCGGGTTGGCCCGGCCCGGTTCGAGCCCGGCCTGCTTTTTTCGGGCTAAAAGTCCGGCCCGGCCCGCCACAAGGCCCGGCCCGCTAGGCCCGGTTCACATACCCCGGGGCGGGGTGGACACCCATCCTTCCGTCCATGGCCCGGCCCGGCCCGAAATAGTGAAAAAACTCGGCCCGGCCCGAAGCCCGCCACGGCCCACTTCAAAAATAGAAGAAAGCCCGCTAGCCCGTCCGGTCCGGCCCGATGTCTGGCCCGCTAGGCCCGAGCCACCGGTCCAGGGCGGACACACCTCCTCCACTCCCAAGCCCGGCCCGGTCCGGCCCGATGTTTGGTGAAGCCCGGCCCGGCCCGGCCTGAAGCCCGCTCGGGGCCCGCTTTGACCGAGCCCGGCCCGGCCCGTTTGACACCACTAGGGGTTGACAACAAACTATAAATTTTTTTCTCACATTTAAAAATAATAATAACAAAAAATAAAAAAAAAGAAAAGAAAAAGAAAAACCCAAAAAATGTTGTGCTATCAAACAAAAGTAATGTTATGTTTCCCAATTCTATATATAATATATATATATATATATATCTTTTAAATGTGTTCCCAACATCTGTGGTAATGGCCTAGTTGATTTTTATTGTTTGATGTAACAGTGATCGCACCATTATTGAAGACTGACACGTGTTGAAAAACTTTTTGAGAAATATTTTTTTTTTTAAGAAACATAGCATTACTCATCAAACAATGCTTAGTGCATCCAAACGTGGAGAAATTATTCAGTGAGCATGTCATGCCATGTCAGCATGTTAATGTGGTGTGACCAATTAATCCCAACCACCTACTTACCCCCTCCTTTATCATGACAAGTGGATGGTTAAGATTAATTGGTCACACCATGTCAACATGTTGATGTGGTGTGACGCCCAAATGTGACCTAAAACCCCAATGCATCCAAACATGGCCTCAGGGGTGCAGATGGTAAAAATGTGTCCATCTCAGCGTTATCTTCTTTCGCTGGCTTCTGAGTGAAAAAAAACGGTTGGACGAAGAAAGAAGTGGGAAGTGTCACTTCTGAGGAGAGAGAGAGAGAGAGAGAGAGTTCATCAATGGCGGTAGGTTCACTTCCTCCAACTCTCTCTCTCTACCTCTCATCATCTCAAAAGCCACGTGGCACCAAGAAGAATGCATCTTTCTTCACATCCAACGTTGATCAAAAGCGTTCACTAATGTGCTTCTCATCCAAAAACAAACTCGGCTTCCTAGACCAAATTCTTGATTACATTGAAGGTATATATTTTCCTATACATACACAATTACATGTGCATTTTTATATGTATGTGTATATACTATATATATATAGCGACGAAATTTTGACTCTTGGCGTCGCTTTAGGGACGAAAATTTCGTGAACTAAAAGTCAATTTTCGTCCCTAAAGCGCTGGTACGTAAACGACCGTTTGTTCCAGAGATTTTCCGTATATATATCCTTGTTTCTACTCAAATTTATTTATTTATTTTTATTTATTTATTTTTAAATTTTTTTTTTTTTTTTTGTATTCGGCTATTAATATTGGACAGAGTAACTGAAATTTGGGTTAATTTTTGTATTTATTTGAGGATCTTATATATGCACACATTCTTCTTAGCTAAGCACAATATCTTAATCATTTTGCTTGCAGTAGTAGAGTTGGGTTTTGTTTGGATACCAAATGGTAAAACTTAATAGAATGGTGAAATCCCAATAATTGATATAAAATCCCAAACTAGTTTTTATGTAAAACCAAATTGTATATCTTACCCATTATTCCAAAATTGTGTTGACCCATATAACATGATGTTTGGTTTATGGATTTGGTGAGGAAAAGTAAACAGAGAAAAACCCTTTTCTTTGTTCGGTTAATAAGTAAAACAGTGACAAAAAAAGAGAAGAAAAGAAATTGGGTGAAACTAAAACTTAAAATTTGAATTTTGTGAATCATTTACGTTACTATTTTCTGGAATTCCTATATGGCTATATGTTTACTTTCAAAATTTTGAATGTCTGATGTTATTTAAGCATGGATGAAAGCACAAGAGAAAAGACTACGAAAGTACTTTTCCTTTTGGTTTTCCTTATCCTTCTCTAAACCCGCAAACCAAATGTAGCCTTAGTGCTGAACAGATCAACCAAACAAGCCTTGTGTGGTTAAATACTCAATTTCCATTTTTTTTTTCCATGTTTATTATTTATTATAGGGGGTCCAAAGTTAAGGAAATGGTATGGGGCACCTGATCTCCCCCCAAAAGATGGATCAATGTCAGAAGAAGATGATGAATTACCAGGTAGCATGAGACTTGGATATAGTAATTCATTCTATTTTTATTTTCAAATTGTTTAAAGGTCTTGAATGAATATTTGCTTTTGCTTTATAATACACAGAAGAAAATGAAGTAAGGGATGCGGTTTTAGTGACGGATGGGGATAACGAGATTGGTCAGGTGTGTTATGCCATGGATACCAACTTTTCAGCTGAAGTCTGTGGCCAAAAGAATAACATTTGTAACTTATTGGTTGTCATGGCTGGAAATATTTATTTGAACCCCATCTGAATCCTACTTATTTTTCTTTTCAAGGCTTTGTTTGGTTCTTAGCTTTAGTGAAGGAAATATTGAGGAAAATATTTTCCTTTGTTTAATTTTGGAAAACGATAAGGAAACTAGGAAAGAAAAGAGAATAAGTTTGAGAAATATTTAAACATTTTGAAAGTTGTGAGCCATGCTTGTGAGTCATTTCTATTCTTTTATTCATATATTACATTTATATTTTCGGATTTAAAAAAAAAAAATTAATGTTATTTAAGAATGAAGGAAAACAAAACACAAGAGAACTAACTTTCCTTTCCCCCTTGTTTTGCCTCGCGAAATCCATGAACCAAACAGAGCCGAAGTTAATTATCAAATCATGTTTTTCAAGTTTCGGTTCAGTGGGGTTAATTTTTTCAGTTTATTTATTAATATAGATTTTGTATAAATAGATGATACATTGTGTAGCTCACAGTAGATTAATCTAGTAATACGATGTCTAACTTGTGCAGATGGTGATACTGTCATTGATTGTTAAACGAACTCGGGTTAGAGCAGTGGTGAAGGATAAGCGGGCTGCTATGGAAGCCTTTGGAACTTATGTTGAGGTAGTTAGCTAGATTCTCTCAGAATTATTTTTATGCTATGTTTGGTATGACAAATGGAAAGGGGGACGTAAGAGGAGAAAATCTCTTGTTTCATAGAGTCTATGATGGGAGGAAAGAGAAGGTGGAGGAAAAAGGCATCCCTCCGGAGTCAATACTCACTTCTTATCATCTGTCTAAAAGTGGACAGATTGAGAGAGGGAATCCTATTCCCTCACTTTATTTATTCATTATTTATTTATTTATTATTATTATTTTTTTCTTTGGTCTTTCAAAAAATTCATCATGTTATTACGAAAAGTACAATAGTAAAAAAACACAATATGCAAATCTTCCCTTCATCCTTTCTTTCTTATCTAACCGAACAAACGCAGAGACCCCCCTTTCTTTCCCTTGGATACCTCTTTCCTCTATCCTTCCTTCCACTTTTGCATCCCTAACAAAGGGTGTGTTTGATAACCCAATTAAGTGGTGAAAATGAAAATTTTTAGCACTTAATTTTTTTCAGTTCGTTTGATTAATGTTCCACTTAATTGAAAAAGCAGCCAAAAATCCGCTGAAAACGTTAAGTGGAAATTTTCTACTGAAAATTATCACTGAATGCAATCTATTTTAGTTCTTGAAACACTATTTTCAGTATTGTAAAAACAAATCACTTAAAATTTTCAGTACTGAATTTTCAGTTTTATCAAACGCACCCAAACATAGAATTATATAGCCATTTACTCTGTTCTTAGTTGTGTTTATCTTATATGCCATACTTCTTTTTTTGTATCAATGATAACATTTAGGTTCCGATAAAATTGATAATTAAGTACTAAAAATTAAGCACTGAATTGTTAGTGCTTAAAATTTTAATCTACTGAATTTGTAGTTTTGAAAACAATTTTCATGTAGTGGAATATAATGCATTCAATATTTATTTCAATTAAACTTTTTTGTTCTTACTTAAAGCTTTCAGTATGTTTTAGGCTTTTGTTTCAGTGAAGTAGTATATTATCAAATGCAATGAAAAAAGAAAGAAAGAAAGGAAAGAAGTGCTGAAACTTTTTATTTTCCGCACTTAATTGGGTTATCAAACACACCCTTACTCTTATGTGGTCTTGGTATTGTGTTTCAAGTCAATGGCTGGGGATGCAAATGATAAGTCATTCCTAAAGAAGGCTCTGAGAGGTGTTCGTGCAATAATAATCCCAAATGTAAGTATTTGAACCTATCTTGTTCTTGTGATTCCTATTATGTACTGGCACATGTGTGTGATAAATAATTAAATCTAGTGACCAAAATAATAGATGAAAGTATTTTCTCTAGTTGTGTGTATACATGTCTGATGTTCAGTCGGCCACTTGTTGATACTTCCTCTTAATAGAGGTTGAAATATATCTATCTGATTTCTAACATTGGGTTAATGTAAATTAACCTCTTAGAAACTCTTCTCAATACCTTTTTGTTTAGCCACATGCCTCTAAAGATATACTTCCAATATGGAGTTTTTGAAGGATTGTCTTTTTTTTTTTTTTTTTTTCTTTTATTATTATTATTTTTTTTTATATTGCCTCCATTTGGTTTAGAGAAGAAAAACAACAAACGAGAGGGAAAGAAAAAGAGAAGAAAATAACAATTCCTCTTTCTCAAATTGGGTCAAATTTAGAGAAGAAAAACGAAAGGGAAAGAAAAAAGAGAAGAAAATATCAATTCCTCTTTCTCCATGGTTAAATGCTACTATTAAAAGACGAAATGCGATCAAAGATTGTAGAAATCAAGAAAAGATGAAGGAAAGGGATCTCAATAATAAAATACTTATATTATTATTATTTTTATTTTACTCCTATCGATGAATATCGTCAACAGAGTATTTTTGAAAACCATGTTATTTCTGTAGGAAGGTTTTCTGGGTAATGTTGAGAGCTTGAAAGGGGTACAACATGTGGTCCTATTATCTCAGGTATGCCCCTCCGAAACACTTGCATATGGAATTAAGCACTTACAATTTGGTTTTCGTATATTTTGATATGGTGTTGTTTAAAAAGTTTGCAGTTGTCTGTTTATAGAGAAACTAGTGGGATTCAAGCTCTCATGAATAGTAATGCAAGAAAACTCGCGGAGCAAGATGAATCGATGGTAATGGCCTCTGGAGTCCCTTACACGATCATTAGAACCGGGGTGCTGAAAAATACTCCAGGTGGAAAACAAGGTTTCAACTTCAAAGAGGTACCATAAAGGATTATATGTTTTCTCTTTGTATTCATGCCTTCGATTCTCAATTGCAGTGTACGTGTACACAAAAAAAAAATAAAAAATTTAATAATAATAAAAAATAAAAAAAATGACGTGGATACTTGTAACTCTAATCTAATTGCAAACGTGTATATATATATAATATGTGTCTAATTTCAACATTACCCTGACAAGGAAGCACAGACTCTTCTGAAAGGTCGAAGACCCATACTCCATACGCCCCTGCACTCCATATGCACCCGCGCCTGCACTAGATTGGTTTTTTCTCGGATGCGGCAGGGTATTTCTTTGGATTATTATTTTTAGTTATAACAAGGGACTCTTAACATAATTTCAGAATATTTTGAGTCAATATAAGAATGTTAGGAGATGGATAACACTTCAAAATGCTTGTATCGCTTATTTATACTTGTTATTCGCTTAATTGCATAAAAGAAATAAAGACAAAGTATATTTTTCAAAGTATTTGAAAGTAGATTCTTAATCATTTATAATAAGTACCCCCCGCACTTGCACCTTGATTTTTGGAAAATTGACGAATCCCCCATACTTGCGTCCCCACATCAATATCCCCGCACCCGCACCGATGCTTCCTAGCCCTGACACATTAGCTGGTACTAGAATTTATGCAACTAAATTAGGTAAAATTTGCATTTTCCTTTGAGAAATAAAGAAAAATTGTATGTCTACTGCAGAACCTTGTCTTTCTTTCACTTGTGGAAAACAAAACAAAAACAGATGGAAAGGACAGTTTATATGATGCATCTTTTAGAACATACCTCAAGTTTTTAACCTAGGATTGCAGCGACAAGCTAGGCTCGACTCAACAAGCCTTGTCTCAACAATTTAGGGTTTGCATCCGTTTCATTTATGGATTTAGGGAAGGGAAAAAGAACACAAAGGAAACCACCTTTCCTTGTTTGGTTACAAAGGAAAACAGTGAGGGAAATAGAAAGGAAAAGTTATTTTTCTTCTTCTTCTTCTTCTTCTTCTTCTTCCATTTATATTTCAATTCCCTTTTCCTTTTCCTTGATTTTTAACTATTTGTGCGAAACTTTTTGTTTCGAATGTTATTGTAAGATAGGAGATAATACTAGACATTTTGGCTTTCACCCTTTTTCTTTCTCTTTTATTTTCTGCCTCTAAATCTGCCAACCAAACAAAGCATAAGTGAAGGTTGTTTCATTATTCCGCACTATCTGTTGGATAAATATGTAGTTTGGCCATGTTTAAGGGCTAATAAAAGTGGGACCCACTTAGAGTTTAAGTGGGGTCCTTGTGGATTTGTGTTCTCCTTCATGAGGAGATGAAGTTCGGATATTCACATGTCCAAAAATATTGATGGGTGAATGAGAAATTAATGGTTAAAGGTTGCCCCATACAAGGAGTTGTTGAAATGAAAGAGGTTCACAACTTGCCTTGTCCCACATAGGAAAACTAGAAGTAGCCTTTAGTGTATTTATAAGGCTACTTCATGTTTTGGGTTTGGGCCCCAAGGGGTACCCAGTTTTGTGGAAGGGGGAGGACCTAAGGACCTTTGGGTTTACTCCACACGCGCGCGCGCCGCCGCCGCCGTCCGTCCGACCGGCCGGCCCGGGGTCGTGGTCGCGGGTGCGGGTGCGGCCCGCACAGAATATTTCTTTTTAGACCCCTCAAGTTTTGGTATTACAAATTTGTAATGAAGAGACCCTTGGAATTTCTGCACATGTTTAACATTGCAGAAACCTTTGGGATTTCTGGAAGAGTTACAGAACTCCAAAGGTTTTAGTTACAACTTTTGGAATTTCTGAAATGATGAATACAAACATATATTCCAACTCTCCTTCAGTCTATACACACCTGAACATCCAACACAGTTAAGACATACTGTTCTTCAAAGGATTCTTCCTTCCAGTCCAAATTTCAGAGAGAGAGTCACAGAATATAGTAGGTTCGCCGGAGCAGTTGTACATTGTGCAAGTACCTCTGTTAAAAGCCGCTGTATCCTGGGAGACAGACGCCGACGATATCCTCAAGCACATCCGGTGAGGCGGCGAATCTGTTTTAAGGAAACTGTGAATAAAATCACAGGCCTCGGTTTGATTATTCTCTTGTTTATTTTTTCTGTTTATATCCAAGTGTAATTTTCTTGATTTCATTAGTTTGTAATCAAGAATCTGTTTCTGTTTTTCCAATTGTATCAATGAAATATTTCCAACAATCTTAAAACAGATTCTATATATTTTACAAAACAAAAACAGATTCGGTTTTGGGAAAACAGAAACTATTTTGAAAAACAGTTTTACAAACAGTTTTACAAAAACTGCTACTGTAATCCTCGTTTTCTGGCCAAACGGTGCAGAATTAGGGAAAATTGCATTAGACGAAAAGTGTGCAGATTTGTGTTTTGCTTGGGACTACGCGAGCAGAATCTTAAAATTCATTCGTTTTCTAACAATTATTTGGGAAAAGAAATTCTGCTGCAGTTAAAGTTAAAAGGAAAATATTAGATTTAATTTCTTTTCTCCTGTGATAATTTCAGAAATGGAAAATGAGACCATGAACTCTGTTGCGACCGATGGTTCTACCAACACCGTGATGATTGGTTCAATCATCGTTAAAGTTCCCTCAATCCAAATGATTCCTGTGAACTACGGGGAGAAACCCTACAAATTTAATGGAAAAGAACAAGATCAAGAGGTTGTGCTAGCTATTGATGCTATAAAGCACTCGGACTTTGTGTGCCGTAACAATGTGTTGAATGGCTTACACGATATACTCTACAATGTGTATAGTGTTAAGACCACTGCTAAGGAACTGTGGGAGTCCTTAGACAGAAAATACAAAACTAAGGACATTGGGTCCAAGAAATTTGTAGTGGGGAGATTCATCAGCTATAAGATGGTGGACTTAAAGACTGTGATCAGTCAAGTCCAAGAGGCTAATATGACTGAGTTAGAATCTATCTCAAGGGATGTCTCTGACATTAATCTGTCTGCTGTGGTCTCTGAAGTGAACTTGGTGGATTCAAACCCAAGGGAGTGGTGGATAGACACTGGTGCTACTCGCCACATATGCTCCGACAAAGCTATGTTCACTTCCTTCGAACCAATTACAAGTGGTGAGAAGATGTATATGGGAAATTCTGCTTCCTCGGATGTTGAAGGCCAAGGGAAAATAATTCTGAAAATGACTTCAGGAAAGGAGCTAACTCTTAACAATGTCCTTTATGTACCGGAAATTCGCAAGAATTTGGTATCCGGATCTCTCCTAAGCAAGCATGGCTTCCGAATGGTCTTTGAGTCAGACAAGGTGGTGTTGACCAAAGCGGGAATGTATGTGGGGAAGGGGTATATGTGTAATGGGATGTTCAAGCTTAATGTAGCAACTGTATTCCCAAAAATTAATAAAATGAGTACCTCTTCTGTTTACTTGCTTGAGTCTTCCAATTTGTGGCATGGTAGACTAGGACATGTTAATTTTAATTCTTTGCGAAGATTAATTAAATTAGACCACATACCAAACTTTCATATTGATGCAAGTTATAAATGTGAAACTTGTGTCGAAGCAAAGTTAACAAAGACTTCATTTCAATCAATTGAAAGAAGCACTGAACCTCTGGAATTAATCCACACTGATGTATGTGATTTAAAAATGGTTCAATCTAGAGGTGGAAATAAGTATTTTATTACTTTTGTTGATGATTGCACTAAATACTGTTATGTGTATTTGCTAAAAAGTAAGGATGAAGCTTTGGCTAAGTTCATTCTATACAAGACAGAGGTTGAGAATCAACTTGGAAAAAAGATTAAGGTGTTAAGAAGTGATAGAGGTGGTGAATATGTAGCACCGTATGGTGACTATTGTGCACAAAATGGAATTATTCACCAAACCACTGCACCTTATTCGCCTCCATCAAATGGAGTTGCTGAAAGGAAAAATCGTACCTTAAAAGAAATGATGAATGCTATGTTAATAAGTTCTGGATTGCCACAGAACTTGTGGGGGGAGGCAATTCTCTCCGCAAATTATATTTTAAATAAGGTACCTCGAAAGAAAGTTGGTCAAACCCCGTATGAACAATGGAATGGTCGAAAACCTTCCTACAAGTTCTTACGAATGTGGGGGTGTCTTGCAAAAGTTCTTGTACCTACTCCTAAGAAAGAAAGGATAGGTCCAAAAACTGTTGATTGTTTATTTTTTGGCTATGCACATAATAGTAGTGTGTATCGATTTCTTGTACATAAATCTGAAAACCCAGATATACACAAGAACACGATCATGGAGTCTAGAAATGCGTCTTTCTTTGAGAATATATTTCCTTGTAGAGAGGAATATAGTTCTAAAAAACGCACATTTGAGACTGCTGGGGAAACTAGTAAAACCCAAGAAGGAAATGTTGATATTGAGCCTAGACGTGGGAAACGAGCTAGAGCCTCAAAATCTTTTGGTCCAGACTTTCTAACTTATGTTATAGAAAGTGAGCCCCAAAGCTATAATGAAGCTATTAGATCACCAGATGGTCCATTGTGGAAAGAAGCAATCAAGAGTGAAATTGATTCTATCCTACAAAACCATACTTGGGAACTGGTAGATCTTCCTCCTGGTTGTAAGCCATTGGGCTACAAATGGATTTTTAAAAAGAAAATGAAGACAGATGGTACTATTGATAAGTATAAAGCAAGGCTTGTAATCAAAGGGTATAGACAAAAGGAGGGTTTAGACTACTTTGATACGTATTCTCCTGTTACGAGAATAACATCCATTCGTATGATTATTGCAATCGCAGCATTGCGAGGTCTCGAAATACATCAAATGGATGTTAAGACTGCCTTCCTTAATGGAGATTTGAATGAAGAAATCTACATGGAACAACCTGAAGGATTTTCTGCTCCAGGGCAAGAAAATAAAGTGTGTAAGCTTGTCAAATCATTGTATGGCTTAAAGCAAGCTCCAAAACAATGGCATGAAAAATTTGACCAAGCTATACTCTCTAGTGGGTTTAAAACCAATGAGTGTGATAAATGTGTTTATGTCAAAGACACAATTGAAGGCTATGTTATCTTATGTCTTTATGTTGATGACATGCTCATAGTGGGTAGTAATGATAAGATCATTAAATCTACTAAGAAAATGTTGAATTCTAAATTTGACATGAAAGATATGGGACTTGCTGATGTTATATTGGGCATCAAGATCTCTAGAAATACTAATGGACTTGTTCTGTCACAGTCACATTATATAGACAAGATTCTAGAGAAGTTCAACAAGTCTGATACTAGTATAGCCCGGACGCCTGTGGACTTAAGTCTACACCTATCTAAGAATACTGGTGAGAGTGTTTCTCAACTAGAATATTCTCAAGTGATAGGAAGTTTGATGTACTTAATGAGTTGTACAAGGCCTGACATTGCTTATTTTGTTAGTAGACTAAGTAGATATACTAGTAATCCTAGTGCTGAACACTGGAAAGGGATAGTAAGGGTACTGCGGTACTTACAATATACACGTGATCAGGGATTGCACTACGTGAGATATCCAGCTGTATTGGAAGGATACAGTGATGCAAACTGGATATCCGATATGAAAGATTCAAAATCTACAAGTGGATATGTTTTCACACTTGGTGGTGCAGCTGTATCATGGAAATCTTCAAAACAAACTTGTATTGCTAGATCGACAATGGAATCTGAATTCATTGCGCTAGACAAGGCAGCTGAAGAGGCTGAATGGCTTCGCCATTTTGTAGAAGATATTCCTAGATGGTCAAAACCTGTGCCAGCTATTTGCATACATTGCGATAGCCAATCTGCTATTGGAAGGGCACAAAGTAATATGTATAATGGTAAGTCTAGACATATTCGTCGTAGACACAATACCATTACGACTACACTCAAGTGGGATTGTCACAATTGACTATGTAAAGTCAAAGGACAATATTGCGGATCCGCTAACCAAAGGGTTAAATCGAGAGTTAGTTAATAAATCATCTAGAGGAATGGGACTAAAGCCTATGACGTTACAAGGGAATGGAATGGAAACCCAACCTAGTTGACTGGAGATCCCAAGATCTAGGTTCAAAGGGACAACCTAATTTCGTGTACCTTAAGAGAATCACTGAGAAGAAATGTTCTTCTGCCCATTTCTATGATTCAACAGTGATACCTGCATGGTGTAAGGGTAAGCTTAGCTTTTAATGACTATGTGCGTTGGTATAACCAAGCGGAGTATAGCAGGATACTCTAAATAGTCACCTATGTGAATGTGAAGTGGGGCCGCTTCTAAAAGAATTTGAGAAAGGCGAAATTCTTTGATAAACATTCACTGAACCAGGCGAGTGTTCAAGGCCAAAATGAACACAAGTGTAAGAACTAAACTATGTTTGGAAAGCTCCTGTGTGATGTCTGTCGGTTGTTTACACTAATGGCAATCAGTTCAAGACTATACGTTCACTGGTCAGCCAGTAAATCTGATAGATTGTCACAAGGGAAGGTTCAAAGACAAAAGCTACCTATCCTTTGCAGGAGTGATCCGTTGTGCTCTCTCTCTTGTCGAGTCACTGTCTCACATTGTTTCGGTTAATTTCATTCATGTGGGGGATTGTTGGATAAATATGTAGTTTGGCCATGTTTAAGGGCTAATAAAAGTGGGACCCACTTAGAGTTTAAGTGGGGTCCTTGTGGATTTGTGTCCTCCTCCATGAGGAGATGAAGTTTGGATATTCACATGTCCAAAAATATTGATGGGTGAATGAGAAATTAATGGTTAAAGGTTGCCCCATACAAGGAGTTGTTGAAATGAAAGAGGTTCACAACTTGCCTTGTCCCACATAGGAAAACTAGAAGTAGCCTTTAGTGTATTTATAAGGCTACTTCATGTTTTGGGTTTGGGCCCCAAGGGGTACCCAGTTTTGTGGAAGGGGGAGGACCTAAGGACCTTTGGGTTTACTCCACACACGCGCGCGCGCGCGCCGTCGCCGCCGTCCGTCCGACCGGCCGGGCCGGGGTCGTGGTCGCGGGTGCGGCCCGCACAGAATATTTCTTTTTAGACCCCTCAAGTTTTGGTATTACAAATTTGTAATGAAGAGACCCTTGGAATTTCTGCACATGTTTAACATTGCAGAAACCTTTGGGATTTCTGGAAGAGTTACAGAACTCCAAAGGTTGTAGTTACAACTTTTGGAATTTCTGAAATGATGAATACAAACATATATTCCAACTCTCCTTCAGTCTATACACACCTGAACATCCAACACAGTTAAGACATACTGTTCTTCAAAGGATTCTTCCTTCCAGTCCAAATTTCAGAGAGAGAGTCACAGAATATAGTAGGTTCGCCGGAGCAGTTGTACGTTGTGCAAGTACCTCTGTTAGAAGCCGCTGTATCCTGGGAGACAGACGCCGACGATATCCTCAAGCACATCCGGTGAGGCGGCGAATCTGTTTTAAGGAAACTGTGAATAAAATCACAGGCCTCGGTTTGATTATTCTCTTGTTTATTTTTTCTGTTTATATCCAAGTGTAATTTTCTTGATTTCATTAGTTTGTAATCAAGAATCTGTTCTGTTTTTCCAATTGTATCAATGAAATATTTCCAACACTATCAAGGCCATTTGATGTGTAAGAAAAACATCGTAGTCTCTATATAAAAAATAATAATTATACTATAAGCCGATTGGTCAAGAACCGGCTATCCTGGTCAGTATAATGTTTCTAGGCTGCTATTTAGCATTGCTTCACTGTCGAATGATATACAAATATTATAGCTAGAGACTTGTTATCTGCTTATTATACATTGGCTTTGGCTGATATGATTCTTTTGACCTTCATGAACCATGACAGGGCAGTGCAGCCGACGGGAGTCTTAGCAAGGAGGATGCTGCCTTCATATGTGTCCAATCACTTGATTCAGTACCACAAAGAGGATTGTTATTTGAGGTTGGTTAAGCTCAATCCAAGTATGTTGGAACTGTCTTATTAAGTGACGATGTTTTTTTTATTCTCTCGGGTTTTGAGATATTAGGAATTTCAATTTTAGATCACAGGTTCACTCTTGGTCTCATTTTCTATCTGGTTCCTTCAAGTTGGTTCAACAAAGAATCTTGTTTTAAGTGTAATTTTAGAGCTGACTCGGACTCCCACACAATAGATAGTTATTTTCCAAACACTTGAATATGTAGAAGCGGTTCATGTATGGACCACAAAACCGGTTATGAGCATTCCCAAACAACCCCTCAGAAGCGAATATGGGAAGATATGCCGTCTAGCTTAGCTGGTAAGGCATGTTGGTAATGACGCAATTTGATTGATTCGAGTCTCCTAAGGACTAAGGAGCTTGAACACCATATTTATTCACTCCCTTGCTTGCCAATTCCAAAAAAAGAGATGCATTTGTTCCTTCTTGTTGGCCCTTTATTTAGCCTTATCTGGGCTGCTGTTGCAGCCTTAGACAGAGAGGAAAACAATAACAAATGTAGTAGAGAGAAAAACAGGGAATTATAGGACAGTGAAGAGGACGAGCCTTTTTTCAAATATGATTTTTTTTTTCTTTTTCTTAAATTCCAACAACTAATGCAGATATTTATACAAATTCTGCAACATTAAATGCATTACAACTCCACCAAATACCAACCACATAATTAGAGGAGTTCACCTAAATTTTCCACAACTAATTGTAGTTAATACTCAATTAGATACATCACATTATTTCTAACATTCTCCCCTAATGTGCTGTTCTTGAAGTCCCAAGACTTCTCTGAAATATTCAAACTTTTCCCTAGGAAGAGCTTTTGTAAATATGTCAGCTAGTTGATCATTTGACTTGCAAAAATTCAGCTTCACCTCTCCTTCTTCATGTGTATCTAATGAAGTGGTGCTTGATTGCAATGTGTCTTGTTCGGCTATGATAAACTGGATTCTTGGCCATAGAAATAGCAGATTTGTTGTCACAAAGAACCTCTGAAGCCTCCTCTTGCTTTTCACCAATGTCTTCCAAAATCCTTCTCAACCAAATAGCTTGTGAGGTTGCCATTGCGGCTGAGACATATTCAGCTTCTGCTGATGACTGAGCCACAGATTGTTGCTTCTTTGAACACCATGAGAACACTCCAGATCCAAGAGAGAATACGTAACCTGATGTGCTTTTCATGTCATCAACACAACCTCCCCAATCACTATCACAAAAACCAATCAATTTCACTTCTGAATTTTTGTTAAATCTGATTCCATAATTCAATGTCCCTTGAAGATACCTTAGCACTCTTTTTGCTGCTCCAAGATGATAATGGCTGGAACTATTCACGAATCTTGACAGCAAACTTGCTGCAAACACGAGGTCAGGCCTTGTAGCCGTAAGATAAAGTAAATTTCCAATCAAACTTCTGTATAGAGTAGCATCCACTCTAGTTCCTCCATCATCCCTCTTTAGTCTTTCATTTAAAACAAGTGGAGTTGCCACAGATTTACATCCGAACATTCTGAACCTTTTGAGAATATTTTCAGCATACTTTCTTTGGGAGATGAACACACCATCTTCATCTTGACAAATTTCGATGCCAAGAAAATAATGTAGCAGCCCCATATCACTCATTTCATACCTTTTCATCATGTCATTTTTAAATTCTTCAATCATCTTTGTGTTATTTCCAGTGAACACCAAATCATCAGCGTATAATGCAACAATAAGGATGTTTGACATACCTTGCTTCTTCACATACAATGTAGGCTCACTCTTACTTTTTTTCGAATCCTTTTTCATTGAAATAGCTATCAATTTCGCTGTACCAAGCTCTAGGCGCTTGTTTCAGCCCATACAAGGCCTTGTTCAACTTGTACACCTTGTCTTCTTCTCCTTTGACAACAAAACCTTGTGGTTGCTCAACATAGACCTCTTCTTTTAACTCTCCATTTAAGAATGCTGATTTCACATCCAATTGGTACAACAGCTACCCCTTTTGAGCTGCCATAGCAATAAGAGTTCTAATGGTATCAAGACGAGTTACCGGTGCAAATGTTTCATGAAAATCAACACCGGGCTGTTGTGAATAGCCCTTCGCAACCAGCCTTGCTTTATTTCTCTTTATTGTACCATCTGGATTGTACTTGATTTTGAAGATCCACTTGACACCAACAATGTCCTTACTTAATGGTTTGCTAACCAACTCCCAAGTCTTGTTCTTCTCAATCATTCCAATTTCTTCTTCCATAGCCTTTCTCCAAGCTTCCTCCTTCACGGCTTCTTCAAAACTATCTGGTTCAACAATACAAAAGTTACAGCTTTGATAAATGTCGCTTAAACTCTTCATTTTCTTTGGAGTTGAATTAGGGGATGATGAACTTAAGCTTGAAGCTGATTGCGAACTTGAGCTTGTAGGAAATTGAGACAAACTATCCTCACTTTCTTCTTCATGGGTTGATTTTGATGTGATTTCAAGACTGATTTTCTTTTCAGCTTTCCCTTGTTCAAAATTCCAAGTAGAATCTTCATCAAACAACACATCTTGGCTAATGACAGTTTGATTCCTCTTCAAGCTAAACAGTTTGTAGCCTTTGGATTTTGAGCTATACCCCATAAAAATACACTTCTCGCTTGTTTCATCGAGCTTCTGTCTCTTCTCTTTTGGAATCTGAGCATAACAAACACACCCAAAAATCTTCAAGTGCCTCACTGATGGCTTCCTCCCGCTCCAAGCTTCAAATGGAATTTTGTGTTTCAAGGCCTTTGTAGAGCATCTATTAATCAAATATATTGCTGTATTTATAGCTTCAGCCCAGAAACTTTTAGGTAACCCCTTTTCATGAACCATTGTCTTGGCCATCTCAACCACAGTTTGATTTTTCCTCTCAGAAACTCCATTTGTTGTGGAGTGTAACCAACCGTGAGCTGTCTTTCAATACCTTCATCTTCACAAAACTTGTCAAACTGATTAGAGTTATATTCTTTTCCATTATCACTTCTTAGACATTTTATATAATGCCCACTTTGCTTTTCAACAAGACATTTGAACTTTTTGAAAATGATGAAAACTTCAGATCTTTGTCTCATAAAGTAAACCCATGTCATGCGAGTATAATCGTCAATAAAGAGAATGAAGTACCTGTTTTGGGCATGAGAAAGCATTTCCATAGGGCCACATATATCTGTATGTACTAATTCCAGCACCTGTCTTGATCTCCCAGCAACTCCTTTAGGAAAGGAATGACGATGCTTCTTTCCAAGTGCACATCCTTCACATGTTCCATCTTGTTCTTCAATTTTTGGTAATCCTTGCACCATATTCTGCTGAGAAAGTAATTTGTGGCTCCCAAAGTTCAAAGACCAAATCTTCTATGCCATAACCATGAGTCATTCATAACCTCCGTCTTCAAGGCAACACCGTTTGCATACTTTAACGAGAAAGGAAAGCTTCTATTCACCATTCTTATTTGAGTCAAAAGCTGCCTCTTCTTGTTTTTGTCATAAATAGTGCAGATTTCCCCTTCAAAGTGAACTGAATAGCCATGCTCCATAAGCTGTCCAACACTCAACAAATTTTGATCAACCTCAGGTACAAGAAGGACGTCATGAATGAATTCAGTCCCCTTTTTTGTTTGAACACCAACAGTGCCTTTGCCTTTCACTTGCACCAATGCTCCATTACCCAGCTTCACTTGAGAATGAATAGAGGTGTCCATATCAAGAAAAATACTCTTATTTGCTGTCATATGATTTGAACACCCACTGTCCACGAACCATTGATCATTATTTTGTTCCAAGACACTTTGACGCCCATAAAACAAACTCCCTTCACTTTCTTTTTCCTCCAGATAACCCGCTTGCTGATTAGAATTGTAAGTACAATCCTTTTGCACATGCCCAAACATTTTACACTTGTAACGTTGAGGTTTCCCTTTGAACCAGCAATCCTTCTCTTCATGGCCATTTCTTTTGCAAATTTTGCATCTTTTGAAAGACCCTTCTTGAAATGGTTTTTTGTCAAAATTGTTTCTTCCTTCAAAATTACCTCTTCCTCTTGAATTTCTACCCCATCCTCTTCCTTGTCTTCCACCTCTAAAAGACTCTCCTTTGTTTTGGTATTGGATTGCAGGCTTCCTCTCAACATTTTTGGAGTCAATATTGAGCTTAGATTGGAAGGCACTTTCAACTTGCTTTTCAGACTGCCTATTCAATCTTTGCTCATATGATTTTAAGGACCCCATCAATTCTTGAATACTCAATGTAGAAATATTCGTAGTATGTTCAATAACAACCACAATAGGATTAAATTTTTCAGGTAAACTTATCAAAATTTTTAAGCAATTCTCCGACCGTCAATATCTTCACCATAAGTTTTCATTTGATTAACTAGATCTATGAATCTAGAAGAGAACTCATTCATAGTTTCATTTTCCTTCATTTTCATATTTTCTAACTCCCTTCTAAGAGATTGAAGTTTTATAGCTCTTACCTTCACATCTCCTTGAAATTCTTTCTGAAGAATATCCCAAGCTTGCTTTGCTCTTGAAGTTCTCATTGTTCTGGGAAATATGGAGTTGGATACCGCCTCTTGAATTTGAGGTAGAGCTCTAGCATCCCTTTTAATATTTTCCTTCAGTATCTTCAAATCATCTGGACTCAAATCCATTGTTGAAGCAGGCTCCGGAAACCCAGATTCTACTAGGTCCCATAGGTCTTGTGAAACAAAAATGGTCTTCATCTTGATGCTCCAGAAATCATAATTTTCACCATCAAAAACAGGAACATGCACCTGTTGGGCACTAGAACTTGTGCTGGTCATTATAATCTTCACAAAAATATTCCTCTCCTTTTTTTTTTTGTTTCTGATTTCCAAGCTTTGATACCAAATGTTGGCCCTTTATTTAGCCTTATCTGGGCTGCTGTTGCAGCCTTAAACAGAGAGGAAAACAATAACAAATGTAGTAGAGAGAAAAACTGGGAATTATAGGACAGTGAAGAGGATGAGCCTTTTTTCAAATCTGATTTTTTTTTTTCTTTTTCTTAAATTCCAACAACTAATGCAGATATTTATACAAATTTTGCAACATTAAATGCATTACAACTCCACCAAATACCAACCACATAATTAGAGGAGTTCACCTAAATCTTCCACAACTAATTGTAGTTAATACTCAATTAGATACAGCACATTATTTCTAACACTTTTTTTTTATTATTATTATATGGAAGAGAGATGTATGATATATTTATATTTTAAAAAAATTTGGTTACATATCATGGCGACACTTTTGGAAGTAGGACCCGTTTTGTCAATGGTCTATTCATAATTGTGAGAATATATGTTAGTCCTTTTGTCCAACATTACTTAGGCTTGACTTCTACCTCTCTACACCAAGGCTATAAATAGGCCTCTCTTGTACATCTTATATTACACCATTATATATTTGTTCTTGTGGGTACTAGATAATACCGCACTAGGGCTCCATGACCACGTGGCATGGGAAGCTGGTACCTCATAGGTCCACCTTGAAGCCACCTCGTTATTTATCCCTTGCGGTAAAGAGTGTTCCTTGCGGTATGGGCCTACACAAGCACAACTATTGTTAAGTAAGGAATCTCGTGACACACTAGGTACCCTTTGAGATGAGCCTGATCAACCTTGGCTCAAAGGAATGGTTTGGGGGCAATACCCCCTTAAGGGTGTGCACAGTCACAAATGAAATATACTTGTACTATGTATATGTCTATTTCGGCCTACATAGCTGGGTTCGTGCATAGAGGCATTGCGCGAGCAGGTGATTGGACCTAATAGACTATCGCGGTAACATCCCCTCTTTGGATCCTACTATGATTTGATTATGAGGCATTTTTAGGGTAAGGACAAGAGGAACGCCAGGGACCACCGACAGATACCATGACATGTTAGTGGTCATTACCCCTTTTAGGGATCGTGGAAGCTGGTACCTTTGTCATTTTATGGATTAACCGATTGATAGCTATTGGTGGTGTTATACGCATATGACAAGAAGAAATGGGACCAGCTATGCGTACCAACACCAATGGTGACTCACGCGCGGCCAAGGCTATATATATAGATATGAGAGGCAAGGATCAAAATTTCCTTCTGTTTCCATCGAAACGGCCGAAACGTTTCCGTTTCCTAGGTCATGGAAACGAAACAGCCATGGAATCTCGAAATTCCATGGATTCCATCGAAACGACTTTGTTTCTTTTGTTTCCATCGAATCATAATTGTTTCCATCGAAACAAACCTATGATTTCGCATCGTTTCATTTGCTTCCAACGAAACATACTTGTTTCCATCGAGATAAACATGTGGTTGCGTACTTGTCATATGAACAACCATTTTATTTTAGAGATGGCTTATTAGCTTACTATGTACTTATATGTATCTTTTGCATTCTATGAAGTGTTTTGTGGATTCTATGAAGTGTTTGACAGTAGATTGGCGACTTAATCCTCATGTATTTTCAATTTGAACTACACATTTTTAATGCAGCTTTACATATATAAACCTCTCAAATGTGTAATTAATCAATTATTAGCTTTATACACGCATATAGTTAAGTTTGAAGTTATGTTTCCCCATGTTTCTCAATATTTCCAATTTTTTCCACTGTTTCCACATGTTTCCGAAACGTTTCCGTTTCTGGGTAGGCCGAAACAATAGACCGAAACGAAATTTTGATCCTTTATGAGAGGGTAACCCAGGATGGATACAACAGCTTGAGACTTAGAGAGAGAAATGTTGTAGTGAGCATTATTAAGGAATAGAGGCATAAGAGTCTCCCTCCATTGGAGACTAGCTCTATGGCTCTTGCCCACACAGTGGCCCTTCTCTCTTCCTCACCTTCGATCACCAAATTGCTCTTATCCTTCACCTGAGTCAATTCCTTCGAATCTCCATCGAATGTGTTATTGAACGTGATAATCACTCTGTTAAGAACAATCAATCATTTCACACACCCACAATTCTCTCTCTCTCTCTCTCTCTCTCTCTCTCTCTCTCTCTCTCTCCTATATTATAACAACAATTATTGATGGGAAGTGCAAGAATGGAAATTCAAGCAATTTTATTAGTTGTGATGGTTTCTATGATAACGCAAGGAGTTTACCGTATCCATATATATATATATATATATATTTATATTACAAAATTATACATATAGGCCGTGCAAAAGAGAATGGAGCGAATTTTTTCCATTCGACATCCAAAATGCCTCTAATTTATACTTGTTATTTTTGTAATCTCTTTTCCTTGATTCTTTTCATAGTTGAATCATAAAATTTCGTCACTATTTCAAAATTAACAGGTGGTCAATGGTGAAGAGAAGGTTTCGGATTGGAAGGAGTGGTTTGCTGCATTGATGGAGAAAGCAGGGCAATAGCTTCCATTAATGTACACATGAACAATGGATTGAGTTTTTTTTTCTTTGTAAATATTTTTTTTTGGGTAGTCTTTTTCAGTATTTTCTTTGTTACTGTTGCCAATGAAATTCTTTCCATGAAGAGAAAAGAAAATTTGCACAGGGCTTTTACAACCTCACTTGTTTTGAATACTAGCCAAACGATGAAATTTTTTTCCCTGCTGAATCAGGCTCCGTTTGGCTAATCAGCTTTTTGCGTTTCAAACACACAATTAATTGTTGGGTTGGATTTCATATAACTTTTGCCAAATGGGACCTAATAATAATAATAATAATAATAATAATAATAATAAATGGGGATTTTAGACTGATGGTTCTGGTATCTCATTGGTTAGCAACCTGTTACTGGTCCAAAATGTTTTGGACTTGCATAAGACTCTTCTGAAATGACTGCAAAACTTTGATAGTGTGCCTGAAACAAAATATGATTATCTATAATTTCTATCAAAAGCAGTTGAAACCTGCATCAAGAAACACAAAGCTGATGAGAATATATACACGTGTGTGTATATATATAAAAGACAATCAGTAGAAAAATATAATAAAAATTACTGAGAATGATTTTCTTTGTAATAAAAACAAAATGGTAATAATGATGCAGCATTAGAAACTATTGAATAGTTCAAGAAAAATTGTGCATGAGAATGTACGGTGCAAAAACTATAGATACCATATAAATCTATAACCTTTGACCGAAAAATAAATAAAAGGGTAAATTACACAAACCTCCCCTGAGGTTTGCCTTAATTACACGGACCTCCCCTCTTGTTTCAAAAATTACACAAACCTCCCTCAAGGTTTGAATTAGGTAACAAAACGCCCCCTCCCCTAATGGTCCATTAGTTTTTTTTACATTAGCCTCCCCTGAAAATTACAATTAGCCCCCCTAATATTATAAAATTGTCATACTAAAGCCCCTTTCTCTTATATTTTTGTGCTAATTATAAAATCTCTCCTCCCTCCTATGTTTTTGGGTTAATTTTTTAGCATTAATTTATATCATCTACACAAAATATACACAAAACATATATAAATAGGTCCAATTTTTTTTTCCCCCGAACAAACCTCTATCAAGCCCCCCTGTATTAATTTTCTAGATCCGCCCATGTCCCTATGCTTCAAAAGTGGACACTTAACCCCCTGTGATTGTGGACTAAAATAGAACTGTTATGATTTCACTCAAAGAGCGTTAACCCCAAAATTAACATCACAAAATGGGTTAAGTGTTTATATTTTTAACCAATTTTAGAATTTTTGTCAGTTTTGAGTGAAATCATAACAATTCCATTTTAGTCCACAATCACAGGGAGTTAAGTGTCCACTTTTGAAGCATAGGGACAGGGGCGGATCTAGAAAATTAATACATGGAGGGCTTGATAGAGGTTTGTTTGGGGGAAAAAAATTTTGGACCTATTTATATGTATTTTGTGTAGATGATATAAATTAATGCTAAAAAAATTAACCCAAAAACATAGGAGGGATGAGGGATTTTACAATTAGAACAAAAATATAAGAGAAAGGGGGCTTAGTATGACAATTTTATAATATGAGGGGGGCTTATTGTAATTTTCAGGGGAGGCTAATGTAAAAAAAACTAATGGACCATTAGGGGAGGGGGCGTTTTGTTACCTAATTCAAATCTCGAGGGAGATTTGTGTAATTTTTGAAACAAGAGGGGAGGTCCGTGTAATTAAGGCAAACCTCAGGGGAGGTTTGTGTAATTTACCCTAAATAAAAATATGTAAATCTATAACCTTTGACCGAAAAATAAATAAAAATATGTAAATCTATAACCTTTGACCAAAAAATAAATAAAAACATGTAAATATATAACGGGGTTTGTTTGATGATGTAACAAATATTGTGGTCGGGTCATACGGGCACCCACATGATATTGGACTGGGTCCAAAGAGGCCTAATTAGTATGCCAAATAACGGGCTTTTGGAGTCCCAATCCTTATAGGTTTTCATGTGCCTATATATATGCATATATATCACATGGAAAACCTGAGAGACATAATAATCTCAGCAGTCTCTCTCTCCTTCACGTTACTCTCTCTCTCTCTATACACTCGGTTTCTCTCTCTAGCTAATCACCAAGGAGCTTGGAATTTAGCGCGTGACTGTCATGGGGATTGCTTAAGAAGCGTCCTCTACGACCTAGGCAATGCATAAAAGAGTACACGGAGGCAACATGGAGCAGCAGTTCGTGGGTGAAGACGCCGGGCTCGTAACAACACTGTGCGGCGATCCGTCGGGCTATTTCGTTAGGTAACGAACCTATACCCGACTCGTATGCTTGAGTGCATATTATCTACAGATGACATAAAGCAAACTGCTTTTTCCATACATATGATAGGAAGGTTTCTTTTTATCTTTTTTTTTTGCCAGAATCATAACGGAAAGCTTTGATTTTGAAAAGAGAATTCCATACCCCCATAAGAGTCAATGCCCATGCCCCCCCCCCGTTCCCCCCGTTTAGCAATGACATTTTGAGTTCATAAGTGATTCTAGAACTTTAAAAAGCTAAAATGAAACTATTTGACATATTAGCTTCTGTGATTCAATGGCAAAAAATGTGAATAAAAAATTTCTGATATGTCAAAGGCTACCTCGAGCACCTTTTCACCAAAGCACTTTTCTACAGCTAAATCAAAGAAGCATTAGCTCTTGTTGTCAAATGCTCTTATAGAAATGATGAATGGTAAGAAAGTTCTTACAGATGGGGAAAAAAATTGTGTCAAAAGACCATGCAAAAATATTTTTTTTCCCCTCAAAATAATTAAATGGTTTTGATAAGGAGTGCTTAAAAGGGTGTTATTGCCAAATTATATCATCACTCCCCGAAAAACACCACTTCAGTTGAGTGTCAAACATGGTGCTGTAATTTGGCAATGTTATATTTTGTGCCAAATTTGGCACCACATTTGGCATTGCCAAATTATATCACAAACTATAACAATCTGTATTTTCATTTATTTATTAAATGTGATTTTCAAATTTTAATTTGTATTACTTGTTTTCTTTTATTTTATTAGCAATTCTTTAATTGGGATCAAACTGTTATTTTTATAAATTCAGAGGTACCTGTGTTGAATTTCAAAATTGTATTTAAAACGGTGAAAACATTTACTTTTGACTCAAACTGTATTTTATATAATCGGAAAATAATTTCTTACGTTAAAATGAATTTTTTGTATTTTTGTGGTGATCACTGTGCTGCAAAAATACCAGTTTATGTTCGAAAACTGTCCGCGCCGTGTATGGACTCCCACAGCTTGGGAATCTCTATCAATTAGGAAGTGACATTTGTTTTATTTCTATTAATGATAGCAATGATTGGTTAAGTTTGTTTGGGAGTGCATTTTATGCTTGTATAAATAATTGTAGTGTCATAAGTTGTTTTCCCAAACATTCAAACAAATTCCTAGACAACTAGCTTATGCCATGTTTGGCAATCCAATACACGTGTGTGTTAAGTTATGCCTAAAAAAACTACTTTACCCAAACACCTTGTGCTTGACCCCTATTAAGCTAAACCACCCTTTCAATATGTGGAGGTGTATATACGTATGTATAATTTTTGTATAACTATGTATTTATTCAAAATTTGGTAAATCAAAAGATTTGTTGAGTTTAGGTGATGGTTCTTGGGCTACAAGTTGAACCAATCTATATAACTCACACATCACTCCATTACACACACATTCTGCCCTTTACAACTGAAATTCAGATAGGAAAAGAGAGAGTTATACATAGAACTTATAAAGAATTTTAGAGAAAGAGCTCATAAACTCCATAGCTAGAAGCTTGGTTTGGGTTTGCTATTTGGTTATCTTTCTCGACTTATACACCAATCCTTTATCGTCGGTGAGTATTATTAACTCACTCAGAATGTAACCTCATGTTCACTTACTGTTGTGTTAGTTTAATTTTGAAATCACTATTATTGATTTTGTCTATAGAAGTTCAACCTTGAAAATCATGAATTTTTCAACCTTAACCAAAATCCGCTTTTAGAGATGAATATGAAAGATTACAACATATAGACGCTACGGTTTAAGTATTAGAGCCTAATTCATTCGTATCACAATGTATATTATAAATGAAGTTTTGCCACCTCTCGATTTTTCGTAAAATTCGAGAGTTACGGAGTGATTTGTGTTAAATTGATTATAGATTCATAATCATTGTGGAAAAACGAAGAGATTCATACATTATAAGGCATGGTAGCTTTCGGATTTCAAAATGGGTCATAAAGGACCCTTAAGAACTGAAACGGGGAATATAACGAAGAAGATGCAGCGGTCCGCATATTTTCTGACAGTTTGTAATTTTAAAAAGAAAATCGAAAAAGTGACATATTGCGTGAGCGGCTCGCGCGAGCGATCTGGCATTTTCTGGTTTTTATATGTTTTATGCTAAGGAACTGTTTGGATAAAGTTTTATGGGTTTTTGAGGTACTGTATGGGAATTACACTAACTCAGAATCCTGTTTGTTATGTTTTGTTATAAAGGAGTGATTAAAGACTTATTTATTCTCGCACGTATGCTATTCTTGTTTTCCAGTGATTTGCATTTATGTGTAGAGTTGTATTGACATATATGTGAATCAAGTTTACATGCATGATCAGTGTGAAAAGAGTAAGTGGATGAGATTGTGATTTTGGACACTCCCTGGTACTTGTGTACTAAAGTGTGATGTTTTGAGAATGCGGTTAGAGTATCTTTGAAATGTGACGGTGACAAACATGGACACTCTCCGGCGGTAGCGCTAAAGTTTGTGACGCCGACTTGGACACTCCCTGGCACCCGTGGTGGTGCTAAAGTATGGCCTACTAGACACTCTCTGACATCTGTGGTTTTGGCTAAAGTGTGAGGCAATTGGACACTCCTTGGTACCCCCGTACTAAAGTGTGAGGCAAACTGGACACTCACTGGTATCCCTGTACTAAAATGTGGTCACTTTAGTATTTCAAGATATTGACGTGAGAGAGTTGGTTGATGTGTTGTCGAGAGAAAAGAGTCAGTGAGATGAGAATGGTTGCATTGCTTCATGCACAGTTACATGTTTTATTAATTTTGAAGATTATGATGTTATCTATACTGTTTTGTAATTTGAATTTATTACTATGTTCCTAATCTGTTGAATAATGAAACTGTGAAATGAAAATGGTAAGGAGTATGTGTTACATTTCAAGTACATGTTTTTAATACTCACCAGCTTCATAAAGCTGACGGCGTTGATGCGCCCTAGACATTCGTGTCTAGGCTTTTCAGGTCATGACCAGGCAAGACAATATGATTGTGCAAATTGAACACAACTACCTAGGAAGAGGAATTAATATTGTTGCTTTATATTATGAACTTGTAATAAGGATGACTGTAATAGGTATTAGATATTATTTTGATTTCAAGGCGGGTTGTGCCTTTAGTTGGTCACGTGTTGTAATAATTATTAATTTGGAAAAAAATTGTAAGCCTTAATTGCTCATTCTCTGATTCATATTATTATATTGTTCGATGTTTGGGACGGAATCGATCCTTCAAACTATCGCAACATACGGGTCCATAAAGGAAATTAAATGTTTTTCATATTTATACTACGTCGAGGTGTGACACTGTGGACCACTGCGAATGAGGAGGTCCTGACGCTCTCCCTCGATAGTGTCCCGGGACGGATCCCAAGGAGCACACTTCAGGGAAAACTAGGACTTCCTCACGCGATCCTAGAGACAAAGAGTCGCCACCTAATTTTTATCGGGAATTAGGAAACCCAAGTTTGACTCGCCCAAAATTGAATAAGGTTACTCGCCCTTCATTACCAGAAACAAGGTTCGGGGGTCTTGGTACGAGAGGGGAAGGAGCCCAAGCAGGACTAAAGCACCCCCTCCTCGCCCTACCGAATGGTAGGCCTTGATTCAAATATCCTTGTTATTAATTCATAATAGATGTTGTTTCCTCAAACATACTAGATAGATATATACATGGCAAAAAGAAACATCTAATGAAAATCATTTCAAGAGACTAAATCAAGTAGAAAGCGGATGCTCATGCAATACAAGGGAGAAGTATACTCACAGTGGCTAGTCCCGCCCGGGACCGATGCAAATAAAGTAAACATGTCATGATATGCAAAGGGAACGAGAAGACTTACATTGGTTGACTCAAGCGGAGTCGCGAAAGCAAAAAGAATGGAAACGTGCAATGCAATCATGCAACAATCCTAGATAAGATGTCTCTAACAAATAATCATATAAACGGAGACTATCCTAAAGGAATTGTGTCGTTGAAATCAAAGTTGTAAACCTAGAAAAATTCTAAGAGAAAGGATAGAGATAGTACACGATACATGGGCACTAAGCCACATGTAGACGAGGCAAACCACAAATCGAAGTCCGGGTCCGAGGCACTTAATTCTCTGCACTAATACACCAAAGAATACCCAAGCATTGCAAAAATACAAGCAAACAAATGATATGCATGATAAACAAAGAAAACATGTCATCAATCAAATTTCCAGATTCAGCAACCTCTAATGAATCCTATCAAAAGTGGTCTTAAACATGAGCTGGATAAAAACCCTTTTACAGAAAGTTAGATACATGTCTTAGGGAACTTCTCCAAAAAGTGGGACCTCAATATCAATTTTATTGTTTGAGAAATAAATGTTTTGGGAATAGTGGATCAGGACTGTCCACTGTTCTTGTAAAAATCATAATTAAATCTACAAAAATCATATGAAGCTCTATTTGGTGTCAAAAGAAAGCTATTTCATTGTAGTATATGATAAAAATAAACCCATGGACATTCTGTAATCACAAGGTTTCTGAAAAAGTGTTTTAAACAGACTCTGTTATTCTGGAAATTTGGTATCATTTGACAAATGAATGCAAAACATAATAGAAGTATAATAGAAGTTCATGAATCATGTTAACCAAGTTGATTTAAGCTTTTGATCTCTCATCCATTTATCCTAGGTGATTTCTAAACCAAGTTTTATTCATCAATTGTTGTTGAGTGATCAAGGTATGACCATTTTGTATACATAATCATATTTGTAATTAAACTTAGAAAATTCCAGAATAGTTGTATCAACTTTAAACGCTTAGAAAACGATCCTAACTCGATCGTATGCTCACGATTTTACATCGGCATATAGATATATGAGTTAGGAATCATCCCCAAAAAGCGGAACGTCGATAACTATTATAGATTTTCTGAAATTCAAGCACAAAGAGACGATGTTCAAATCTGTCAACCGATTTCTCAACAATTTCTAAAAATAGTATATGAATCCTAAAAGCTCTCAAAACGGACCGGATGAAAGCTAATTCATCAAAGTTTACCCAGAAAATTTGAAATCCATCAAACTATGGGTTTTGATGGACCAAATCTAATGGACAAAACCAATCTGCTTTGCTGAATTTTTATCTAGTTCATTTTAAAGTGTGAGGAAAACATTTTAGTGATAGTTGAAGCTTATTAGAGAGATCAAACTCATAGATCAACTTAATTATCATGATTCCCAATCAATTTAGCCCTCAAGTTCTATGAAGAACTTTTAGATCAAGGATCAAAGGGACTTATAAATATCATGTTGGAGATGAAATTCAATAGGAATCCTAGGTAATAGGAATAATCAAGAGATAGGTATGAACATAGAAATCATCCTTCTCATAGACCATATTTCCAAACCATCATGGAATTCAAAATAGATATATGTATATATATATAATCATGTATGCATGAATCTAAACTAAAATTGAAGAATGAAACCAAAATTGAAAATCAAAGTGAAAAACAATCTCTAATTGTAAATTATCAATAAAAATCAAAGAGATTTGGATCTAACTATGTGAGTGTGTGAAGAACATGAGAGGAAGAAGATGAGTGTTCTAATAAGTAGAAATAGAACTAAGTTAGATCCAAATCTTATAGATCTATATATACAAAGTAGGAATTAGAGATGAACTATAGTGTTTACCTCTTGGAGGATTCTCAATTACAAGACCAAAATTGATTTGAAGATCTTCTTCTTCAAGTGTTATTCAAGTGTTCTTCAAGCACTCATCCATGGAAGTTGAGGGAGGCAATTGATGTTCAAATTGTGGTCTAATTAGCCTAAGTTAATCTAAATTCAATTCATAATTTTCTCTCTCTAGAATTCACCTAAATTGAAAGTATATTCAAAGTATACTTATCTCTCTTGTATGTGCTTCTATGTGTGTTTGTATCTCCAAGTATATTCAAGTGTATCTCTTCCAAGTGTCTAGTGTGTTAAGATGTGATCTCATATGAGATGTATGAGATCTTATATAGAGTTTTGAAGACTTAGCTCTTAAGTTTCAGGGTTAAAACAGGATTTTTAGAGCTTAAAAGAGGGTTAAAATGGCCATTTCGGAGCCTAAACGCAATTTCCAGGCAATTTCCTCGCAGTGGGAAGCTTCTAGAAGGGTCTGGAACTCAAAAAGCTCCGTGGAGGACACAAATGGAAGTGGCGGTTATGGTGGGACCCGCCACCCCTATACCCAAAACCGCCATTTACTATTTGGGTCCCTCTGGTCACCCACAAGCTCTGTTTCAAAAATCACGTGCACTGCTTTTCCAGATTTTTGTAAAAATGCTTTTTGGTGTCCGAAATCGTCCGTTTACGTACCGTTGGAAAGCTGTCAGGTTGAATTTCAGTATAAAAATATTTCCAGAGGTTTTATAATGAGAATTGAAGTCCAATTGAAGTCCGGAAGTCCTCCGGAACTTTCGTCGTCTTTTTGAAATCAAATGACGTCTTTTCCAAAATTGCTTTCAAATGTGCGTCGATTTCGAACTTTTCTTTAAAATTGAATCTCTGGATACCTAGAATACTGCGTTTAGAACACTTAATGTTCATATAACCCTGAGAGAATATGAATTCTGAGAGATGATTTTGACAAAACCGGGATTTATCCATGGAAAAGGGCTTTTCTGAGCTTGAAGTCACTTTCCGAAGTCCGATCTTCTGATTGTGTGGAATCCAGTACCTTCCACGGGGTACTTTTCATCATCGAATCCTCCAAGACGTTGTCCACCCTAAATCCTATCAGTGTGGTCAAAATTGGGTGTCTACAGTTTGCCCCTCTTTGGCAGAGCTTGTTGTGAACAACGTGAACTGCAAGTGAGTGCCAAAGCCTTGAAGGCACCCAAATAACCATACTGAGAGGTTTTAGGAAAAACAAAAAATTCGCAAAATCAAGAAATTCAAAATCAGAGAAAATCAAGAAATTACGAATGCAAGAATGCAATGCAATGCTGGGTAGAGGCGGCTAATTTGAAGCTGATGCTGGTCGTGCTCCGCTGGAGCTGCCTACGTATCCTTTCCAGGAATCAGACCAGGGCGTAGTTCAAGCGCGCGGGAAAACGGAAAACAAACAACAACAATGCGGATGAAATGCTCCTATCCTAGGATGCTGGTGCAGTATGAAAACATGAAATGTGAAAGTACTGGAGGAATCATCCTCAAGGGTTCCCTAGATGCAAAATCTAATGCAAAGGATGCAACGACTCTCTCTCACAGTCGAATATGCTAAAGGTATCTTGGATGATTCTCGAGGTTTTTGTCAAAGTTATTCTTCTGATCTTAAGGCTCGTAGGCGTCATCTGTATCCTGGACGACTCTTGAAATAGCGAAGTATCTTGGATGAATTCTGAGTCATGTCAAACAACTGGACGATTGCTGGTGTAGAGTCCTTCTGCTGGGGACGATTACTGATGTAGAGTCCTTCTGCTGGGGACGATTGTTGATGTAGAGTCCTTCTGCTGGGGACGATTGCTGAAATAGGTCCTTCTTCTGTGGACGATTGCTGATGTAGAGTCCTTCTGCTGGGGACGATTGCTGATGTAGAGTCCTTTTGCTGGGGACGATTGCTGGTGTAGAGTCCTTCTGCTGGGGACGATTGCTGATGTAGAGTCCTTCTGCCGGGGACGATTGCTGAAACAGGTCCTTCTTCTGTGGACGATTGCTGATGTAGAGTCCTTTTGCTGGGGACGATTGCTGATGTAGAGTCCTTCTGCTGGGGACGATTGCTGATGTAGAGTCCTTTTGCTGGGGACGATTGCTGATGTAGAGTCCTTTTGCTGGGGACAAATCTTCTGAAACAGGTCTCTCTGCCGGAGACAAATCTTCTGCTCTTCTGAAACAGGTCCTTCTTCTAGACAAATCTTCTGTAACAGGTCTGGAAACAAGTCTTCTGAAACAGGTCTCTCTGCCGGAGACAAATCTTCTGTTCTTCTGAAACAGGCCCTTTTTCCGAGGACAAATCTTCTGTGGCAGGTCTAGAAACAAATCTTCTGAAACAGGTCTCTCTGCCGGAGACAAATCCTCTGTTCTTCTGAAACAGGCCCTTCTTCTGGGGACAAATCTTCTGTGGCAGGTCTAGAAACAAATCTTCTGAAACAGGTCTCTCTGCCGGAGACAAATCCTCTGTTCTTCTGAAACAGGCCCTTCTTCTGAGGACAAATCTTCTGTTCTGATGCACGGATTCTGAGAGATACACAAATTCTGAGAGATGACCCTTCTTCTGAGAGCAACCCACGGATACACGATTCTGATTTCGAGAGAAACCCTACATTCTGGAGGCAACCCTGATATGCGATGCTGAGAAATACATGATTCTGAGAGAAACCCTACATTCTGGAGGCAACCCTGGATACACGATTCTGATTCTGAGAGAAACCCTACATTCTGGAGGCAACCCACGATTCTGAGAGAAACCCTACATTCTGAGAGCAACCCACGGATACACGATTCTTGGCATAAACCTTGTATTCTGGAGGCGACCCACGATTCTGATTCAGAGAGAAACCCTACATTCTGGAGGCAACCCACGATTCTGAGAGAAACCCTACATTCTGGAGGCAACCCTGGATACATGATGCTTGGCATAAACCTTGTATTCTGGAGGCGATTTTGATGCTCAAATTCTGAGAGATACCCTTTATCTGGAGGCAACCCGTGGATACATGATGCTTGCGAGAAACTTAATTCTGAAAGTTCTCTACTGGGGAGATCCTATGATTCTGAGAGATGCACGAATTCTGTATACCTTGACAATATCTGGAAATTCTCTGCTTGAGGAGATATCTGAGGTTTCTGGGACGCGAGCACATATTCTGGAGGCCCTGCTGATTCTTTCTGAGACTCATATTGGTGCTTCGACCAACGCAATCATTCTTGCAACACGTCAGGCTTACTCTAACCCTTTCTGAACATCTCGCATTCTGACCCATCTTCTGAAAGTCCTTTCTGGATGTAATTCTCAAGCGACAGTAGACTCAAATGTCCATTTTCTAAGACAACTCATAATCAATCCCAAAACGACGGGAGTTTGCCGTTTCTCGGCCACTTTCAGGCTGCGGTGCCTTTGATTCTTCTCATCTGGGGGACTTTTTTCAATTCTTGAATGGATTTTTACCAAGATTCAAATCTCCAGAGGTCCTCTAGACCAATTCCAACAAGTTTTAAGCACTCTCAAGGCTTATATATCAAAAATGGACCAATCCGGGATCAAATCAAGAGTTCCGGGGGTCAAAACGCGAATATAGAGCAAAATGGGGAAATGGCAGGAAGTGAATAGTAAATGGCGGTTCCCCACACCCCCTTGGGAACCGCCAGCCGCAATTTTGGGGTTTTAAACCCATTTTCTTCTTTGTTCTTCATTCATTTCTTCTTCAATGCATCACCTCTACCTTCTAAGGTGCTCAAATCTTGCAATTTCTTGATGTTTTGAGTGATTTCTTGCATTAAAACTTCCAAAAACTTTGTTGATTTCATCAACTCCTCCCTATTCTAGGGGATTCAAGTACCAAGGTTTTTACTATTCATCATCTTCAACCTCTTATCTTCAAGCTTCAAGCATCAACAACCATGAGTTCCCATGGACAAGGTGAAAGTTCTAGAACACGTAGAAGCCAATTTTAAGCTAGTGGAGCTTCATCAACTCAAACCATGGAGTATGCAACCATGAAAAATCCACTAAATCATATCTCTAGGAGGGCCTTTCGTCAAGAGGTAACCCATTCTTTAATTACTCCTTTGTTTCACATCTTCATACGTGTCTCTTTATTCTTGCGATTCCTTAGAAATCATCCTTTTTCTTTTTAGAATGTGGTTGGTCATCTTAGAGGTCATGGTAGCCATGGAAAATGCCTTGAATGGTTTAATGAATTGTCGGAGTCGCGTCCCCAAGTAGTAGCCAATATCAAGCAAGCGGGCTTTGGGTCGTTTGTAACCTTATTGGAGAGATCGACTAATGATTTGGCCATGATTCAAGCTCTTGCTGAAAGGTGGTGGGATTCCACAAATACTTTTCACATGCCTTTTGGGGAGATAACCATGACCCCTCTTGATTTTGCAATGATAACCGGCATCTCATTTGGCGGGCATCGTCTTGCCTTTGCAAAGAACATCCATAGACATCCTACTATCATTGAGCGTCTCCTAGGCATCATCCCATCCCAGAGAGATCTTCACGGATCGAGCGTAGGCATCACATGGTTCATCAACAACTTCAGGCCTTCTGAAAGAGCGGCTCAATTTACCGATATGCAGCTTACCCGTGCTTTCATCTTGTATTTGCTTGGTTGCTCTCTTCTTTCTACTCGAGCTGAGCGGATTACATTGAATATGCTTGATAGTCTTCGAAATCTTGAGGAGATTGCAGATTTTGATTGGGGCTCTGCTGGTTTAGCCATTCTGTATAGTCATATGGGGGAGCATTCTCGAGGCAAATCCCCTGGATTCGGCGGATTCTGGAGAGCTTGGGAGGTACTGAAAATATTTTCATTTCCAGTTTTTATCATTTGATGTTCTGCTGTTTTGACCACCGCTTTATTTTCTCTTGTAGGTGTGGGCCTTTGAGTATTTCTCCATGACGGCTCCATCATTCCGGGAGGAAGAAATTCATATTTTTCCACGGGCTCTGAAGTGGCGTCGCCAAGCCGTAGGTACCAAGAATGATGCTCATAATGTTATTTCTTGCCGGGATTTTCTTACCCGTCTCAGATTCACCCAAGTTAACTGGCATCCTTGGGTGACAAATGGAGATGTGACTGAGATTGGCTTAGCTAGACAGATGACTGGAGAGAGGATTCTTCTTGAGGGTCCCTCTGTTCTTGAGTGGTATCTTGGAGAGAGAGTAGCTCCTCAGACTGATTTGGAGGATCGTCTCTTAGTGCCACAGGATCCGCCTTCTTGTATGAGGTCGGCGCAGAATTTGGAAGATGAAGATCTTATTAATGCTTTGAACGGAATTCCTTCAGCCTCTTTTACTCTGTTTGAGGAGAACTATGACGTCTTCAGGGTTACTCATCTGATGCCTAATTTCCCGCTCTCGGATGACCCGCAGGTATTTCACGACTTCTTCATTTCTGATCGAATGCTTGCTTTATCTTATTTCTTATCATCATTTGCAGGGGAGTTCTTTTGTGGATGGCCCTGGTCGACCTCTACCTCTCATTCCTCCTTGTGATTGGCGAGCCTCGACCATGCTGCGCGGAGTTATATCTTCTGTAGAGATCCCCCGTGATCTTGTAGAGCCTCAGCTAGTTTCAGAACAACATGAGTCCGTTCCCCGAGCCGTTTTCAATGAAGAGCGAGCTTATGCACAGAATCTGAGGGCTTGGAGCCTTGCTCGTGAGGGACATGTAAGTAATTTCTGAACTCATTACCTCTGATTCTTCTGATCTTTCTGACCATATCTTTCTTCTCTTTGCAGTGGGATGGCATGTGCCAGACTTACATAGACCGTGATGCGGCCCTGGTAAATTTCTTGACCTTTTCTTCTTATCTCATTGCTTTTTCAAACCCCTATACTGATTCTTTTCTTCCACAGGTGGCTCAAGTTAGGCATCTTCAATCACAGTTGGAGCGGATGAATGCAGGCCCTTCTGGTGGGGCTGGTGGGTCTAGGCGAAGGCGCCAAATTGAAGATGATGATAGCTCTACGGCCTCAGATATGCCTGCTTGGTACCCATGGGCTACTCGTCGTCGCTGATGATGATCATATGCACCCATGACTATCTTTCTGTTTTTCTTGCTTTCTGTGCTGAGACTGATGTTGATGTATTCTATCTGAGACTTGATGGGCTTGTACTCTTGACTTTGCTTGATGCTGTTTTATGCTATCCTTCTGTTTCGCTTTGCATCCCTTGTCACGAGACTGATTTGATTGACACTTTGCACACTGACACACAGGACTCGATTTTACAGGGAAAGGAAATTTCTGACGATTCCTCTTTCTCGACAATGTCTTTTGACTTGGATATTTGAATTTTCTAAGGACTTGCATGTTTTTGAAAATGAGATTTTATCTTGTAGCAGGATATTGTGTTGGCTTTGCATGTAATCTTGAAGCTTTTGAAAATTTTCCACATAATGTTTCAGTCTTGACATTAGATTCACATCTTTAGATTGCTAAAAAAACTTTTCAACTTAATATCAAGAATTACCAGATTTTTCACTTAGGTGCTTTAATTCTGATAGCCAAGTGATCCAGAGAGGACAGGTAGCGAGGTATGGGCAAACGACAGTTTGCCCCTAGTTGACAGAGATAAATGGAAGTTTGGGCAAACGCAGTTTGCCCCTAGTGTGGCAGTGATATCTTGAGGCTTTGGGCAAACTTGAAAGTTTGCCCCTAGTTTGCAAGGTTCAGGGATCGAGAGCCAGGAAAGCTCGCCTACTTATCCCCAAGTGGGAATCAGATCCAAAGTAGTTCGGCCAGGTCTTGAAAGAAAGTATGGTTGAGGGTTTCAGGAGCAGTGACCGAACCGAGCAGGTTGCCTACATATCCCCAAGTGGGAATCAGGTCAAGTGTAGTTCCTCGAATGCTGGAGGTTTTGAAAGAACAGGTTTTGAAAGAAAAAGGCTTTTAAGCATAGTATCTCTTGAGACGGTCAATGTTGATTGGCTGATTGAACTCAACTCCATCTAGATCCATCAGGTATGCCGCTCCTTCAGAGAGAAGCTTCTTGATGACGTATGGGCCAACCCAATTTGGCTTGAATTTCCCTCTAGGATCGAAAACGGGTGCTTTTAAGGCTTTAAGCACAAGGTCGCCTTCCTCAAGTTTTCTTGGACGGACCTTCTTGTTGAATGCTCGAGCTATTCTTCTCTGATACACATGCACATGATCAATTGCGGCCAACCTTTTCTCATCAAGTAACATTAGCTCCTCATATCTATCTCTTAGCCAATCAAATTCTGGAATCTCGGATTCTGCCACAACTCTCAAAGATGGTAGTTCTATTTCAACTGGGAGTATTGCTTCCATTCCGTAAGCCAATGAATAAGGAGTGGCTCCTGTAGATGTTCGGATAGATGTTCTGTATCCCCACAGTGCATACGGTAACTTCTCATGCCAATCTCGGTATGTATCAGTCATCTTTCTTAGGATCGTCTTCAAATTCTTATTAGCTGCTTCAACTGCCCCATTTGTTTGTGGCCTATACGGCGCTGACATGTGGTGCATGATCTTGTATTCTTCTAGTAGATCCAAAACCTCTTTCTGGAAGTGACTGCCATGATCGGATATCAACTCATGAGGGACCCCGTATCGGCAGATTATATTTCTTCTGATAAATCTGGCCACATCTTTAGCCTTCAATGTCGCATAAGACTCTGCTTCCACCCATTTTGTGAAATAATCAATTGCTACCAGGATGTATTGATGCCCATTAGACGCCTTCGGGGTTACTTCTCCAATAACATCTATTCCCCAAACTGAGAATGGCCAAGGGGTAGTCATGTTGTATAGCAGTGACGGCGGCACATGCTTCATATTGGCATGGATCTGACATTTGTGACATTTTCTGACATATTCATAGCAGTCCTTGTCCATAGTAGTCCAATAATATCCTTGTCGGATGATCTTCTTAGCTAACATGTGTCCACTCATATGAGGACCACACACCCCTTCGTGAATTTGCTCCATCATCTTTCTCGCACTGTTTCCATACAGACATGTCAAGTTGAATCCATTGTGAGATCTCTTCAATAGATTTCCGCCACAAATCATGAATTGAGCCGAGAATCTTCTTATGGCTCTCTTGTCTTTCTCAGAGGCGCCTTCCGGATATTCCCCATTTTCAATGAAGTTCCACACGTCGGTGTACCACGGAAGTTCTTCTGCTTCTTCTATTTCCCCAATCATCTCATAAGACGGCTTTTCCCTTTGTTCAATCATCAAAGGAGTTAGCTTTATCCCCACAGGAATCTCAATCATTGACGCTAAAGTAGCCAAAGAGTCTGCTAGCTGATTTTCTTCTCGAGGCAGGTAGAAGAACGTGATATGCAAGAAACGAGTTCGTAAAGAATCAAGATACTCATGATAGGGTTTTAACTTCTCTTCCTTGACTTTCCAATCTCCTCGAACTTGGGATATGATCAAATTGGAATCCCCGAATACATCAAGTTTCCTTACCTCCAAAGTCAATGCGGCTTCTAGCCCCAAGATACAAGCTTCATACTCAGCAGTGTTGTTGGTGGAGGTGTACTTCAGCTTAATAGAGAATGGGGTATGTGCTCCTTCAGGGGATACAAGGATGATTCCTACTCCATATCCTTTTTGGTTTGCAGCTCCATCAAAGTACATTTTCCACACATCTTCTTTTAATTCCATCAATCCTTCGTCAGGGAACATGAACTCTCCTTCGTTTTCCAGATTTATCGGATGTTCTGCTAAATGTTCTGCGACAGCCCTTCCTTTAACAGATTTACTCGTAGCATGTATCAAGTCAAACTCAGATAGCATCAATGTCCATCGGGAGATTCTTCCGGTCAATGCTGGTTTTTCAAATAGGTACTTCAAAGGATCCATTCGGGAGATTAAAACAACAGGGAAGGCCAACATATAATGCCTCAGACGACGAGTGGCCCAAACCAAAGCCCAACATGTCTTTTCTAACGGAGAATACTTCAATTCGTATCCAGTCATCCTTTTACTTAAGTAGTAAATGGCTTTCTCTGTACGCCCTTCATCTCCTTCTTGGGCTAACATGCATCCCATAGCATTCTCTGACACGGATAAGTACAACAGCAAAGGCTTCCCTGACTTTGGGGGTGAAAGAACCGGTGGGTTTGATAAATAAGCCTTGATCTTGTCAAAAGCTTCTTGACATTGATTGTCCCATTCGAATTTCTTCCCTTTTCTCAACAAGCTGAAAAGCGGATCGCAAGTAGCAGTGAGCTTAGATATGAAGCGGCTGATGAATTGGATTCTTCCCAGAAATCCTCTTACTTCCTTTTCATTTGTCGGAGGCGGCATATCCATAATAGCCTTGATCTTTGTGGGGTCAACCTCAATTCCTCTCTGTGTGATGAGAAATCCTAGCAGCTTTCCGGTGGTAACTCCAAAAGTACACTTCTGTGGATTCAATCTCATTCTGTATTTCCTTAATCTTTCAAAGAACTTGGCGAGTGCTGTTAAATGCCCACTTCTTTCTTTGGACTTAACAATCATATCATCCACATAAACTTCTACCTCTTTATGGATCATGTCATGTAACAAAGTAGTAGCAGCTCTCTGATAGGTTGCGCCAGCATTCTTTAACCCAAATGGCATCACTCGGTAGCAATACGTCCCCCAGTGAGTTGTGAATGTAGTCTTTTCTCTGTCTTCGGGTGCCATTAAAATCTGATTGTACCCTGAGAAACCATCCATGAATGATAACAACTCATGCCCCGCGGTGCTATCTACCAGAACATCTATGTGTGGAAGCGGAAAATCATCCTTAGGACTAGCCTTGTTTAGATCTCTGAAGTCAACACATACACGGATCCTTCCATCCTTCTTTGGCACAGGAACTATATTGGCTATCCATTCCGGATATTGGGTTACCATCAGGAATCCAGCTTTCAATTGTTTCTCAACTTCTTCTTTGATCTTCAAAGTCCATTCGGGTCTCATGCGTCTCAACTTTTGCTTAACAGGTTTTGAATTTGGAAAGAGAGGGATGTGGTGTTGGACAATCTCTGGATCGATGCCTGGCATATCTTGGTAGGACCAAGCGAAAACATCTTTAAATTCTTTTAATAAGTTGATTAGTTCATTGCTTTCTTGTGAAGTGAGCGTGGTGCCAATATGAACATTTTGTGGATTATCTTCATTATCCAAGTTTATTAGCAAAGTTTCTTCAATAATCTTGCATGCAGATTCATTTTCATTTTCAATTAATCTTTGCAAATCCTCAGAAATTTCAAAATCAAGATCATCAGACACAGAAGAGTAAGCAAAATCCTCGTTCATTTCATTAACATTTTTGGGTACATCAAAAGCAAAAGCAGACTCAACATCATGGCTCATATTGGCCTTTACAGACTTCCGGGGAAATGGGGGAGGGGATTTGTTGACTTCCGATTCTATCACCCAATTGTTCAGAGCTCCCTCTATTGGCTTGATTTCTTTCACATTTCCCAGTGCTTCTTCGGCATCCATCAGCATGTTCAGCTCTTCATCCATTAGCATGTTCAAATCATCACTTGTCATCAGCTCAGCCCAGTCCTTCCTTTCTTTCTTGATAGGCGGAGTATACAAGAACGGATCCTCATAGTCGGAGAACTCATGTTTGAAGAAAATCTCAAATCCAGGCTTAATGTTCTTGGTAGCCGGATCATACCATGGTTCAGGGAACCCACAGAAGGGAAAGTCATCGCCTTCTTTCACGAAGTATCCATTCAGGATTCTTGGCCCAGAAACAACCATCGGCCCTTTTCCTTTTGTCATCTTCTTCTTATCTTCTTCAGTCAATTGATACCCAAGCCCAGATTTATCTTTCTGTTCGTGGAAGTTCGGTGGTTCAGTTATTCCTTGTTGACGACGACCTAGTCCCATTCCAGGAAAATAGTTCATCTTCCGCACCATATGAGCCACTTTAGGATTGGCATACTGGTCAAAGTACAATGGCATGACTTCAGGGATCCAATTCTGTCCCACTTCTTCTTGTAGATCTTTGGCAACCGGGTTTCCCTTCTCGAACATCTTTCTATATTCGCGTCCGGTGATGAACGGCTTCTTTTTCTTGATCGGAGTGATTTCTTCGCCCCAGACAGATGCATCAGGAAGTTTCTTCTCATAGCTGAGTCGATCCCAAACGGATTTCTTTTTCTTAGCTCCTTCATTTATCATTCCCACAAAGTTGAATCCTCCTAATTCATTTTCTTCTTCCGGTGTTTGGACTTCTAGCACAGGACCATGGCTTGTCCCTTCTTCTTTGATCCAGCTATCCCCAAAGATTGTTACCACATCCTCTTTCCAGATGAACTTGACTTTCTGGTGGAGAGTGGAGGCGACTGCATCATTCACATGTAACCACGGACGTCCCAATAGCAGATTAAAGCTAGCCGGAATATCAATCACTTGGAAATCAGCTTCTTTGTTTAATGGCCCGACTTCAATTTTCAACTTAATCATTCCCACAATGGCCCTTTTGGTGTTATCATAGGCCCTCACAGTTTGTGTTGATGGCAAGAGTTCTGAAATAGACAACCCCATTCTGAGAGCTGTTTGGAGAGGACATACATTCAAGGCTGACCCATTATCTACCAAGCAGACCGGTACTCTATTCCCCAGGCAATGTACAGTGATGTAGAGAGCTCTGTTGTGGTGTGCCCCTTCCGGCGGTAAATCTTCATCTGTGAATGTGATTACAGGCTTACAAGGCTTTGAAGAGATCATGTTTACTAGATCTTCGGGAGTAGTATTGACAGAAACATCCAAACGATTGAGAGTATCGAGCATGGCCTGCCTGTGTTTGTGAGAGGTCATAAGTAATCCCCATACTGAGATCCAAGCTTGTGTTTTCTTCAATTGCTTTAGGATTTCATCTTCTTCTTCGCTCACGGCTCCTTTACCAGCCTCTTTTGCTTTGACGACTTCTTTCTCATTCCATGTTTCTTTTCCACGATTTTCTAACTCATGAGGCTTGAAATGACGTCCGGAACGGGTCAAGTGGTTTGCTTCATTGGTGATCCAGATAGACTCAAGTTCTTTGGCTAACTTTTCGGTGCCAACAGTGATTTTCCAAACAGAATCATCGGGGATTATGGTATTATTAACGGAATCATCCTCATCATCATACCACCAATTTTCTTCTTCTTCCATCATTGCAATAAGATCGTCATCTTTGATTTCAAGGTTCTCGACAGGCTTTAGCAATTCTTCTATCGGCTCAGTGCTTTGTTTCTCGGTGACTGCTTCTATGGGCTTTTCTTCCTCATACCAGATCGAGTCGTCGGTGATGGCATTGGGATCCCACCATTCAATTGTAAGATTTCCGTTGGCTATTTCTTCTTCAAAAGCCAGTGCTTCTTCGACCCATTCTTCCTCTTCCATATTCCTCAAGATGCAAATTGCAGCGTCTTCCGGAAGTTGAACATCCATAGCTGGTTGATTCGAGGATGTGATGTAGATCTTTGGGTTATAAATCTGAGATCCTTCTTCTACAAAGTTAACATTTGGCGTGTTCCCCTTATGATTAGGGAGAGGATTCTTCTGAACATTTGGCTGAGAGGGAGGAGGGGAGATGACCCCTTTTTCAATCAAGTCTTCAATTTCATGGCGAAGTCTCCAGCATCTATCTGTGCTATGTCCACGGCCTTGATGAAAGTCACAAAAGAACTCTGTTTTGAAACCCGGTGGAAGTGGATTTGGCTCTGGTTTAGGTTCTAATTTCTGCAAGTACCCTTTTTCTATCATTCTTTCAAGTGCGGTGCTTAGTGGCATCCCCAAGTCGGAAAATTCTCTTTTCTCTCTCGACTGTTTCTGATTTTGACTTCCTCTTGCATTAGCCATACTTCGACGCTCTTTCTGAAAAGGCTGAGGAGATAGTGTGTTGACGTTAGCAGACTGATGATAGACTGGCCTTTCTGTCTTTCTGTATCGATTGCTCGTGCTTTCTTTCTTGATCTTTCCATCTCTAATGGCATCTTCTATCAAAGTTCCCACATCAAACAGCTGTTCGAAACTCACAATGGACTGAAATTCTAGCCTTTCCAAGTATTCGGGCTGTAGATTCTTGATGATCATTCGGACCTGATCTTTTTCCGCTGGCCTGCTAGTCATTTGAGCAGCTTTAGCTCTCCAACGAGTAAGGAAACCTGCGAAGGATTCCCTGTACTCTTGTCGGGTGGTTTCTAGATCTCTTGCAGTTACATCAAACAACTGGTTATATGAATATTGAGCCACGAAAGCTTTGGCCAATGCCTCCCAATCTCTGGTTATGGCTGGTTCCAACGTCAAGTACCATGAAAGTGCTGCTCCACTCAAAACTCTTGGAAACAATAGAGCGAAGAGGTCAGATCCAATGCCCATGGGCTGCAAAGTTCCTACATAAAGCCTCAGATAGCTCTTTGGATTTCCGGTTCCATTGAAAAATTCAATATGCGGCATCTTAAACTTCTCTGGGAGTTTGGCTTTTGGAGCGTCACACAACCCTTCAACATCGAACAAATACTCATCCACCCCTTTGCTCTTTCTGATCACACTCTCTAGTTTGTCGATCTTGGCCAACTTGTCCTGAATTTCCTGATCTAGCTGAACCTTTGGTTGAACTGTCTCCCCAAAATCTTCTTCTTCATGATGCTCTGGAGGTGGTGGTGGTGGATTAGTTAGCTGCTCAATCATTCTCATCATAGTGGCAAGTTGTTCTCGATTCTGCTCCCTGCTCTGATCCAAGGCAGCTTGCATTGCGGCCAATCTGGCTTCCATATCCGCTTCGTATGTCATATCTTCAACCCTAGTCGACTCGGCTGTTCCTTCTTCTAACCCTGATCTGATCAAACGGCTGTTCGGAGCTCTGACCCAGAAAGGAGTACAACTTTTCGGTCCTATCTTTTCTTATCTGGTTTATTTAGGGATTTTCAAATAATCAGGTATCTTTTAAAAAAGTGGATGAAAATCAAAAAAAGAAAATCAAAGATGGAAAATCTTTTTCATTTTTCAAAAACATTTTTCTTGAAGAAACCTTTTCAAGTTTCAAAATTCTGAGGAAAACAAATCTTTTCTTTTTGAAAGTATATTAGGGGCGTCGCACTCGTGAGTCGTATATGCAATGCTCGTGTAGTGCATGCAATGCAGATGAAATGCAATCTAATCTAAATGCAATGCACCTTAATCTAGCTTAGACCTAGCATATCAACACATAAGCACATAAGATTCCTTGAGTATGCTAATCACCCTACTAATCCAATCATTATCCAAGGATTTTGAGTTTTGAAATTCTTGATGGTTCATGTTTTCAAAATTGAAATTTTTCATGAAAATCTTTGAAAGAGATGGGGAGATTTGTAATTTTCAAAAGAATTTTTGAACCATCAATGCTTGTGGTGAGAAATCACGATTCTTAAAAATTGAGGTGGGAATTTTGAAATTCTAAGATCTGAGAGGAAGATTTTGAAATTGAATCATCATGATTTCTTGAAGACCAAAGTAAAATTTTTTTTTTTTTTTGAAATTCTCTAAAATCTAGGAGAATTTGAAATTGAATCATCAAAGTGTGATCATGATTTCTGGAAATAGGAATTTTGAAATTCTCTAAAATCTAAGGAGAATTTTGGAAAGATTTTGTGAAAGTGAATCTCAAAGCAAATTTTCAAAAGGGATATTCTTGGAATTTTCAAAAGACTTGGGGTTTTTCAAAGAAGTGCTTATAGTTTCAAAAATTTTCAAAATTGTCCTCAAATAATGATTGGATGTTCGGATAAAGACCATACTATCCTAGAGGAATCCACCATACAAGGTTTGATGATGCCTTCGCATACACGTCCTCATCATCCACATAATCCCTTACGGGCAAGCGCAAGTAATTCATCACATTGTCCTAATCAAAGATGATAATCAAGATCCTAATTGAAGGGTTCTATAGAAACTATATGCAAAGGCCGGGTTTTAGTCTCATAAAGGGTCCATTAGCAAGCTCAGCGGTGTGGTTGACCGCCTCCCCGAGGGCGTGCCGTTCACACATAGGCTCTATATACCGCACGCGGTACAAGGCTAACGGTGACTACATGCTACCAAAACTCTTGACAAATAGAGGAAAGAGGACCCTCTATCTTCAAGGCAATGATCTCAAGCAGTCGCGGTGAAAGAACAATGCAAGTGCAAATGCAGGCAGAAACAACATGATTATTGAATTAATAACAAGGATATTCATTGGTTCAAGTCAAACCCTCGAAGAACAAGAAACCATCGGTTTCATGTTCAAATCCCCAGTGGAGTCGCCAGATTGTGGACCACTGCGAATGAGGAGGTCCTGACGCTCTCCCTCGATAGTGTCCCGGGACGGATCCCAAGGAGCACACTTCAGGGAAAACTAGGACTTCCTCACGCGATCCTAGAGACAAAGAGTCGCCACCTAATTTTTATCGGGAATTAGGAAACCCAAGTTTGACTCGCCCAAAATTGAATAAGGTTACTCGCCCTTCATTACCAGAAACAAGGTTCGGGGGTCTTGGTACGAGAGGGGAAGGAGCCCAAGCAGGACTAAAGCACCCCCTCCTCGCCCTACCGAATGGTAGGCCTTGATTCAAATATCCTTGTTATTAATTCATAATAGATGTTGTTTCCTCAAACATACTAGATAGATATATACATGGCAAAAAGAAACATCTAATGAAAATCATTTCAAGAGACTAAATCAAGTAGAAAGCGGATGCTCATGCAATACAAGGGAGAAGTATACTCACAGTGGCTAGTCCCGCACGGGACCGATGCAAATAAAGTAAACATGTCATGATATGCAAAGGGAACGAGAAGACTTACATTGGTTGACTCAAGCGGAGTCGCGAAAGCAAAAAGAATGGAAACGTGCAATGCAATCATGCAACAATCCTAGATAAGATGTCTCTAACAAATAATCATATAAACGGAGACTATCCTAAAGGAATTGTGTCGTTGAAATCAAAGTTGTAAACCTAGAAAAATTCTAAGAGAAAGGATAGAGATAGTACACGATACATGGGCACTAAGCCACATGTAGACGAGGCAAACCACAAATCGAAGTCCGGGTCCGAGGCACTTAATTCTCTGCACTAATACACCAAAGAATACCCAAGCATTGCAAAAATACAAGCAAACAAATGATATGCATGATAAACAAAGAAAACATGTCATCAATCAAATTTCCAGATTCAGCAACCTCTAATGAATCCTATCAAAAGTGGTCTTAAACATGAGCTGGATAAAAACCCTTTTACAGAAAGTTAGATACATGTCTTAGGGAACTTCTCCAAAAAGTGGGACCTCAATATCAATTTTATTGTTTGAGAAATAAATGTTTTGGGAATAGTGGATCAGGACTGTCCACTGTTCTTGTAAAAATCATAATTAAATCTACAAAAATCATATGAAGCTCTATTTGGTGTCAAAAGAAAGCTATTTCATTGTAGTATATGATAAAAATAAACCCATGGACATTCTGTAATCACAAGGTTTCTGAAAAAGTGTTTTAAACAGACTCTGTTATTCTGGAAATTTGGTATCATTTGACAAATGAATGCAAAACATAATAGAAGTATAATAGAAGTTCATGAATCATGTTAACCAAGTTGATTTAAGCTTTTAATCTCTCATCCATTTATCCTAGGTGATTTCTAAACCAAGTTTTATTCATCAATTGTTGTTGAGTGATCAAGGTATGACCATTTTGTATACATAATCATATTTGTAATTAAACTTAGAAAATTCCAGAATAGTTGTATCAACTTTAAACGCTTAGAAAACGATCCTAACTCGATCGTATGCTCACGATTTTACATCGGCATATAGATATATGAGTTAGGAATCATCCCCAAAAAGCGGAACGTCGATAACTATTATAGATTTTCTGAAATTCAAGCACAAAGAGACGATGTTCAAATCTGTCAACCGATTTCTCAACAATTTCTAAAAATAGTATATGAATCCTAAAAGCTCTCAAAACGGACCGGATGAAAGCTAATTCATCAAAGTTTACCCAGAAAATTTGAAATCCATCAAACTATGGGTTTTGATGGACCAAATCTAATGGACAAAACCAATCTGCTTTGCTGAATTTTTATCTAGTTCATTTTAAAGTGTGAGGAAAACATTTTAGTGATAGTTGAAGCTTATTAGAGAGATCAAACTCATAGATCAACTTAATTATCATGATTCCCAATCAATTTAGCCCTCAAGTTCTATGAAGAACTTTTAGATCAAGGATCAAAGGGACTTATAAATATCATGTTGGAGATGAAATTCAATAGGAATCCTAGGTAATAGGAATAATCAAGAGATAGGTATGAACATAGAAATCATCCTTCTCATAGACCATATTTCCAAACCATCATGGAATTCAAAATAGATATATGTATATATATATAATCATGTATGCATGAATCTAAACTAAAATTGAAGAATGAAACCAAAATTGAAAATCAAAGTGAAAAACAATCTCTAATTGTAAATTATCAATAAAAATCAAAGAGATTTGGATCTAACTATGTGAGTGTGTGAAGAACATGAGAGGAAGAAGATGAGTGTTCTAATAAGTAGAAATAGAACTAAGTTAGATCCAAATCTTATAGATCTATATATACAAAGTAGGAATTAGAGATGAACTATAGTGTTTACCTCTTGGAGGATTCTCAATTACAAGACCAAAATTGATTTGAAGATCTTCTTCTTCAAGTGTTATTCAAGTGTTCTTCAAGCACTCATCCATGGAAGTTGAGGGAGGCAATTGATGTTCAAATTGTGGTCTAATTAGCCTAAGTTAATCTAAATTCAATTCATAATTTTCTCTCTCTAGAATTCACCTAAATTGAAAGTATATTCAAAGTATACTTATCTCTCTTGTATGTGCTTCTATGTGTGTTTGTATCTCCAAGTATATTCAAGTGTATCTCTTCCAAGTGTCTAGTGTGTTAAGATGTGATCTCATATGAGATGTATGAGATCTTATATAGAGTTTTGAAGACTTAGCTCTTAAGTTTCAGGGTTAAAACAGGATTTTTAGAGCTTAAAAGAGGGTTAAAATGGCCATTTCGGAGCCTAAACGCAATTTCCAGGCAATTTCCTCGCAGTGGGAAGCTTCTAGAAGGGTCTGGAACTCAAAAAGCTCCGTGGAGGACACAAATGGAAGTGGCGGTTATGGTGGGACCCGCCACCCCTATACCCAAAACCGCCATTTACTATTTGGGTCCCTCTGGTCACCCACAAGCTCTGTTTCAAAAATCACGTGCACTGCTTTTCCAGATTTTTGTAAAAATGCTTTTTGGTGTCCGAAATCGTCCGTTTACGTACCGTTGGAAAGCTGTCAGGTTGAATTTCAGTATAAAAATATTTCCAGAGGTTTTATAATGAGAATTGAAGTCCAATTGAAGTCCGGAAGTCCTTCGAAACTTTCGTCGTCTTTTTGAAATCAAATGACGTCTTTTCCAAAATTGCTTTCAAATGTGCGTCGATTTCGAACTTTTCTTTAAAATTGAATCTCTGGATACCTAGAATACTGCGTTTAGAACACTTAATGTTCATATAACCCTGAGAGAATATGAATTCTGAGAGATGATTTTGACAAAACCGGGATTTATCCATGGAAAAGGGCTTTTCTGAGCTTGAAGTCACTTTCCGAAGTCCGATCTTCTGATTGTGTGGAATCCAGTACCTTCCACGGGGTACTTTTCATCATCGAATCCTCCAAGACGTTGTCCACCCTAAATCCTATCAGTGTGGTCAAAATTGGGTGTCTACAGACACAACCTTTGGCACCCCCATTGAAGTAGTAGTATTTGGTGCTATGATAACCAAATTATACTATCCCTTTTGGCATACCATTGGCTGGTACTTTTAGGTACTAAGCTATATATAAAAGTATCTCATTAGAACGTACCATTGAAATACATGTGCTAAAATACTGGACTTTAGCCATATAAAAATACCAAATATACCACTTATCGTTGAAGATGCTATAAGGTTGCAGTCTTGCAGGGGACAAGAATTGAGTTTGTAACCCTGATGATGTAATTGTACTTTGAATATCAAGTTGTAGCGAGAAAGAGTTTTCTCATTTTAAAAACGGATATTCTTAAACAAGTTTATGGAAGGAAAAAAAAAGGTAACATAAGGTAGAGAAAAAGTCTACAATAAGCTATTAAAAAAATAAGGGAGATTTAGTTGAAACTCCATATTTAGGAACTTTTTTGATGTTTGATCAAGTTAACAAATCAATTTAATGAAAACTCCATATAATTTTTTTTTGTACAAAATTTCCCTAATCGTGAAATTCACGCACGCTTCTTCATTTTGAGCAAACTGTGACAACGTCACTTCCCTAACAAACTTTTCAAAAAATTCCAAACATTAAAAATTCATAACTTTTGATCTAGAAATCTTTTTTTTGTAAAATTAATATTTTCGGAACCTACTCGACAAGATCTATCAAACAAGTACTATTGTCGTTATAAAATTCTGGGATTTTTCTGTATGAAATTTTGTTCCAAAAAGAAGTAATGTGAAATTTCACACAGAAAAAGGTTATGTGAAATTTCACATAACTTTTTTCTGTGTGAAATTTTGTTTCAGAGAGAGAGAGAGAGAGAGAGACGTGGTAGTCTTTTAGGTGAAAATTTCACATAACCTTTTGTTTTGCATAACTTTTTTTAGTGCGTGAAATTTTATTCCAGAATTAGCGAAAGAGAGACTTAGCATCTGAAAATTCACACAACTGATTATGTGAAATTTCACATAAAAGAATCATAAAAAATTTCATAAACCTACAGTGTTAAAGAGACATATAGTGTAAAAGAGGGATAAAAAAGGCTACATAAGTTTAACATAAACATAGTTATATGAAATTTTCGCACAACTATTTTGGAGAACCTAAATTTCACACAATATTTTATAGTGTGAAATTTCACACATCTTTTTAAAATATTGTTGTGTGAAATTTTACATTGAAAAAAGTTGTGTGAAATTTCATATAACTACTTTGCTTCCAACTAGAAAAGTACATTTCTCCACTCAAAATTATATTCACCCAAACTAACCTTAAACTTCCAACTTAATCTTTGCTTAAATAATTGACAATTCAAAAATCTACATCGCCCTTGTGATCAAACAAAAAAATATTCGGGGATCGTGATAGTGTTGGAGCGTCAAACGCGAAAGATTCATAGATGTGGTGGTTGGATGAGTGGAATTCAAGGATCTGGTAGGAGATGACGTAGCGATGGCCAGAGGTCGCAATAGCTGGAGGTGCGATGGAGATGGAGGTGGCCAGATGTGTAATAGCAGTGACAATGGCTGAAGCAGTGATCTCAATGGCACGATGGCAACGACATTGGTGGTCGGCGATGGTTGCGACAGCAACGACAATGGCGATAAATGGTGGTCCCTCTCTTTGATCTGAACTTGAATCGTTCTACAAGGGCTTGTTTTGTATTAATTTAGAACAGGGGATGGTGAGGGGTAGTTTGGTCTCCATAACCCCCTTCCCTGGACCTTGCACTTATCCAAACAGTAAATCAAATGATTTATTGTAACATCCGCTCCCGCGGATTATTTTATTCATATTTAGTATGCATTATTAATTATATAATAATGTTGAAAATGTATATGTGATGTGGGTTTAACCCAGTGAGTTGAATATGGGTGTCCAATTGGGAACCCAGTTGTAGCCAAAGTGGCAGTCTCAAGTTGGAACATGTGCTGATGGGTCCCAGTTGAGATGGGACAGCAATATATGAAACACCCTATGTGATTAAATGTTTATTAAGGCTTAAATAATTTATTATTTTATTGTTGATAATATTATGTTAATAGATGATGACCACTTTTGGGGTCAATTAGGGATACTTTTGTGAGCACGAATTGAACACGTTACATAATTAGTAGGCTAATTAGCAACTTCATATAATTATATGGGACCCCTTATGGGACCCATGCGAGACATAGACAAATACCCATTTAGGTTTGGGATAGTTTTAATAAGTTTCATAATATGCAGGGGTATAATTGTAAACTAGTAAAGCTTGTGGGGTTGTAATAATAAAAATGAAAAGTGATATATATATATATAACACATGAAGATGACTCATCATCTCCATTCACATTTTTGGGTCAATATACAGAGAAGAGTACGAGAGACTGCGACGGAATTCAGCAAGCGTCTCGACGACGGTTAACGCGCCTAACGATGTTGGTTCTTAAAACAGGCTATATATTCGGACTCTTGGAGGTGAGACTAGCGTTTTGGTACTAATTTTATTGAGTTCTGTGACAGTTTTTCCACGACCCATTTTGGGGTTTAAGCTCATAGCTTGTAATTTATGTATAGGATTTGTACCTGGTTAGTAGGGCTTTAATTTCTCAATTTAGGAGCGAACCCAAGAGGCGAGTGATGTTAATTTTGATATTTGGATGATTTTCATGTTGGGTTCAATTGTGATGCCAAACCATGCCTAATTTGTTTAATTTAATTTATTTAGTTTATTATTGGGCAAAATTCATGTAGCTAAATTAGGCCCAATTTATTTGTGAAAACACGGTATAATGATTAAATGAGCATGTTGAGTTGCCTATTTGGGTCAATGGAAATTGTTAGTTCTATATCATCATGAGGTAATCTTTGTGGTGACGACCACGGCCGCCAGAGACCTATGGGATCGCACGTGTGAGGGCGTGGGTCATGACTAATCACGTGGACTTGGAAAGTGGAGCTGCGGGCTAGCCGGTAGTGGTGGGAGTGACCTATTAATTGCCAGAGACTATAGTTATTGGTAATATGTTGAATTAAGCGTGTTTATTATACATGTTTATGATTGGCATTGCTCACAAGCATATAGCTTATATATTGTAGTGGTTATTGAATAACCATCGTAAGTGTTTGAGGTGGAGCTCAGAAGAAAAGAAATGGAATTGGTGAGTACTCGTAGGCGTGGGATTGTAAATAAATTCTTATTTATTATACTTATGCTTAATAAGTGAAAACAGTGAAATTTTGTAATCAGTTATTTATTTGGATTGTGTAATAAAAAGGTAGCAGCTTAAATTATTGTAATATAGGGGACGTATTATGTTGGTTGATTTTGGGCTGAGGTTGTAATTTTTGTACCCTGCTTGCTTTGGTTGGGACGATGATCTCTGAGTCATACTCCAAAAAGTTGACATAAATTGGTTTTAGTATATATTTTTTCCTTAACTTGTTTAAATGGTGGGAATGAACCAATGGAGTCCAAGTCTTTGATTCTTTAATGTTTTAGAAATAAACTTCGTTAAGATATGTTTGGATGTATGTTTGTAAAATCCTTTGAAAAATGTTTTAAAAAGTGTTGGATTCTTGAGTCAAAACCTTTACTAATATGTTTTCACAGAACTCTAATGATTAGGGACGTGCCTTGGTGGCGTGCCATGTGTCCTAGAATCGTATGTACGGTTCCGGGGCGTGACATTTAGTGGTATCAGAGCAATGGGATAGAGCCCTTGGGAACGATTGACGACGATTTGAGAGTGATGTGCACGTTACGATATGGAGTTGCATATAATTATAAAAATTATAATAATAAAAAATATATATATGCATGAGATGTAGCTGGCATAACATGTAATTGTATGGTCGAGATACATGTGAAATGATATCTAGCATTTATATTATGATGCATGTACGATATACATTTTTATATGTATGAGAATGAGGAGAGATTGTGTTGTACAAACTGAGGAAAAATGTATAGGATTGTGTGGAAAGACTGGGTAATGAGAAATATGCTCGGTATGTGTTGAACAGAAAACAACTGAACCAAGGAGAAGGGCATTGAATTGATATGAAAAGGGAAGTTTTATTTTGAGTAGTTGATATAACTTTGTTATTGTGTGGTATTGATTGTATGAGTTTGGTGGTTAACGACAAAAGAGTTTTGTTAGGGGTTCTTGTAACGTAACCCCGAGAAGGGTAATTATGAGGTTGATAGGTTATTGGATATTATTAGTAACGATAAAGACGAGATGAGTAAATTCTGAACTCTAAATCCAGAGTTGGGTTTATTAAATCGGAATAGTTCTTGACAATATGGTAATATTATGGGGGGATTGGCTCAAGGTAGATTTTTGAGTATTGGGTATGGTGATGGGTTATGTACTTCTTTTTGATGGATCTACTATTGTTAATTTGGCTTCCAATGTCAAATCTATGATTATGAATGTTTTGGATTTCTTGGGATATTATTATTGTGGGTATAATAAACGGCTACTCAGCTATCGTAAATTGTTCCTCATTTCTTTATATGGACATCTATTCTTTTATTTACTTGGTTATCTATTAAACTAGAGATATTATCTTCCTATTGTGGGTTGAACATAGTATTGATCAGTTTTCAACGGAAGTAATATTCTTTCAGTTTTATGGCATTCTGTATTCAAAATGAGTAGTTCTGGGCATATGGGAAGTTGGAAACATCTATATTCTGAAGAGGGTTAATGAAAGGTATTCTAAGAAATGACTACGCATTATTACTAAGTTGTTCAAAAATTGAATTATCGAGTGCCTTTGTGATTTATTAGCAACCTGTACAGTGAAAGATTATAAGTCTCGATTTAGTGGAAGAAATTAACAAATACTATTTTTTGGCATATTCGGAATAATTTATAGGTTTATGAATTTATAGAAAATGGGGAAACTACATCAAGGAATGTATGGAAACGATTTTCAAGGTGATCAGGTATTCAGGAGTTTATATATATATTCATTATGTTTTGTTGAGGAATCTCTCAACATTGAGTTTATTTGTTTCCAATCTATTGGGCATTCTTATTATTATTTCTCCTATGGGTGGAATATGTTAATTTCCAATTAATCGATGTTCAATATTGTTGATTATTCTATACTGTGATAGGGTATGGATTTATCAGATATTGAAGAAAAGGTTTATCTGGGATTTCTACATAATCTTAAATACGGGGAATATTAGGTCAGAATCAGAAAATGTATCTGCAACAAAAGAAGATATTATTGTGTTTTCTGTTATATCTGTTGGATGCATTGACTAATAGAGGATATTAAGTTATTGGTGGGTGATATTAGAGATTCAGCTGATATCGCGCGTACGATGTTGAATGATATTTGTATAGTCGGATGAATTAGAGATGGAATGAGAATTATTTGAAAAAGAGATGTACTTAGTCGAATGTGTTGCTGTGAGAAGTTATGATTTAATTATACGAATAAGGATGAACTGATAAGAACGAGTAAATAAAATTGCGAGTGGGAAGTTTACTTGATTTTTTATAAGGGACATGAAAAATTCATTGTAGTTGCTTGATAATTAGACAGCTTTAATAAGGGAATTAGGTGGAGGATGATAAATAGATTGTGTGTGAAGACTTGATGTGGTCACTATCGATATGTTATGATGATGCTTGGAGCAACAGAGCAATGATCGGGTGTATAAATTGTATGAACTAAGTATACGTGATATGTCAGAAGAGTTTCAAATTATAGTATTAACATCACATTTTTGGTTATTTTGGAGGTTTGGAAGCTGGATATGATTTGATATTGCAGAAGCTATGAGGAAAGAGGCAATGTGGAATGACTAAAGAGGTAGAAGTTTGAATTGACAAGTGTTATGTCCTCAGCATTGTATGTTAAAGAGGTTTCTTTGAATTCACGGATATTAGAAGTTATTGTGTCATGAAGAGGTGTTTGCCTAAAACTACTATGGTTATTTTGAAGGTAAACTATTGTTTGCACCTAAAAAATACATTTTTTAAATCAAAGTTAGTAGAGGCCGATGGTGATTTTGTAATCGGACTCATGAGACCGGTTGTAAAATTAATGACTGATTGGTTAAAAGTTAATCGGGCTAATCATTATTTGATCGGGCTTAGTCAATCGGGCTGATCATTAGTCAATCGGGCTGATCATTAGTCAATCGGGCTGATCATTAGTCAATCGGGCTAATCATTATTTGATCGGGCTTAGTCAATCGGGCTGATCACCATTTCATCGGGCTGCCTTACCAAACTAATTTTGCCAAACACTTCCTCATCAGCCGAGCTATTATCATAAATTTGGTTGGCCAAAGGCACATGGTGGGCCTCCCCTTGGATTTACTTTAATTCAGTTTTACATAAGATGGTCATTAAACCAACACTCTGGATTGGTAAGTAATTCGGCCTGTGACGTATCGGGCGCCACCTCATTTCATGGCACATGGTGGTCCACATATGGTTTGATATCATTCTCACCTCTAAGGTATCTCTGATTGATTAAACAGCTATATCGTTGGAGATAATATTGGAATAATATTTCAGTATTATGATAAGGGTAAATTTCTATATTATCAAGATGATATTTTTGACATATGGAAGCATTATAAAAAATATGGAAGGATTATCACATTGGACAAGATAATATTATCACATATTTAAAGATAATATTTTGGAGATAATATCAATTTATTATGGAAGTTATCTTTTACTTGGGAGGAAAGCAAGCCGAATGAAGCCACAAAGGGGACCGGATTCAAGATCAATATATACACCTGTATATATATATATATATATATATTTGAAGATATGGAAGGCTTTATCAGTTTATGGAAATAAACTGGTAATTTTTACCAGATAATGATTCATCAGAGATTTCCTACCTTATCTAGGAGACCTCCATGGCCGCTATAAATTAACAGGCAGGCCAAGCTATCAACTCACTCCGCGTCTCTTCGATACACCGCATTCAACCGCATCCCAAATGCATCCTTTAGCATTCTTAGTTTAGGCAAATAAAGCAGTCTTTTATTTTCCTAGTTTTTTTCAATTACTTCTTGTAATTTCTTTTCTTTAATTAAATAAAAGTCTATTTTATTTAATTCATCTTTCATCACTTGTATGGCTTGTGTGCTTCAATACTGCCATAGGATCTTAGGCCAAGGGTACTTTCCTACTTGGCCATCACAATCGTTTTGATAGAAGTCAGATTTCCAAACCTTGTGTATCACTCACACAAGTGACTTAGGAAATTTTGTTTTATTAGTTTGGGCCTACCTAACAAGGCTCTGGCACGCCCGAATAAATATTATAGCAAACAATTTGGCACGCCCGGTGGGACAGCCAAGTGATGAGCCATGCATACACTGAAGCATGGCTACACTTCTACAACAACTAGACTGGTTGGCGGAATGAGTCAATACGCCAACTTCGCGAAGAAATCTATCGTTGCTACAACGATGGATATTGGAATGAAACTGGTCATCTTTACAATGAGATAGACCGTTTTGAGGCCGACATGCGATTTTTTAATCAAGAAATCGGCCTCCTCACAGCTTCGAGTGGAGCTGATGAACCGCCGCCCAAGGGAGATTCGTTCATGTCTCTAGACGATTTTCTATACGGTGACTGGCGAAAGAAGCAAGTTTGTGACAACATTCTTCGTGCTCTTGAAGATATGAAGGCGCACTCGAAACAACAGCTGGCCAAGCTTAGTCGGTTTGAAGAAGACACGAAAGCAAGCCTAGCAATACTAGAGGCTCAAGGACAAAAGATCGAACAATTCTTAAAGTCACGACAACGGCCCGAGAAGGCCGATGTTGCCATTCCAAATCAAGAGACCGATCTAGGTTCCATGCTGTCCAAGCCGCTCGGGGGGCAAGAAGATGGCGGAAAAATAATTTCTAAGGAAAGGCCGAGTGATCTTATATCGGTCATAGAGCTCCTCCCTGATGTTGAAGACGAAGAAGCACCCGGGGGGCACATTCAAGATGAGCCTCACAATTCTGTTGAGGCCGAAGAGGAAAGTGATAGGCCGAGTGATCTTGAACCGGCCATAGAGCCTCCCATTAGTGAGGAGGACGATGATGAAGACCCCATTATTGAAATCGGTGATGAACCGCTCGGGGGGCAAGTTTCGCAGAGACCGATTGACTGTAAATCGGTCCATGAAGCTTTTGAAAATATTCTTTTGAGGAAACTCAGCCTCAAGGATTTGTTCAATTTTTTCGGTCTCATTGTAGTGACCGATTATTATTTTTACTTTAAGCCAATTAATTATTTGGCTTGGGTTGATCTACATCCACGTTGGCTGTGTGGATGTCACCAAAGACTTACGGTTATTTGGTGGTTATTTCTGCAACAGTGGTATTATCGAGAAATTGAAAAGTTATTGAGACCGAAGGTGAAAATATTAATTCGGTCTAACTAACTAATAGTGCTATTCGGACTCACAAGGCCGAAAGCAAGAATAATAATAATAAATAAAGTAATGCTAGAAGGACGCTTGGGATGCTGAATCGGACATAGAGGCCGATGGTGTAGTGTCAGAAGTGCTTGTATTACAGTCAAGTGGTGAAGCCCGATTTACATGGAGGTGGTGGGCTCAAAGGTGTTACATGGTTGGCAGCTGACAATTATAATTCGGTCTCTTGGCCAAGCCCGATGTTAGTCCAAAGATCACCGGTCTACATGATGAGCCCGATCGCAGTCTAAAGGTAATCGGGCTAGATAAATATGGCCATTCAAAATTTCACTTGCTTTTATTTTAAACGGCCAGGGGGGCAATTGTTTGCACCTAAAAAATACATTTTTTAAATCAAAGTTAGTAGAGGCCGATGGTGATTTTGTAATCGGACTCATGAGACCGGTTGTAAAATTAATGACTGATTGGTTAAAAGTTAATCGGGCTAATCATTATTTGATCGGGCTTAGTCAATCGGGCTGATCATTAGTCAATCGGGCTGATCATTAGTCAATCGGGCTGATCATTAGTCAATCGGGCTAATCATTATTTGATCGGGCTTAGTCAATCGGGCTGATCACCATTTCATCGGGCTGCCTTACCAAACTAATTTTGCCAAACACTTCCTCATCAGCCGAGCTATTATCATAAATTTGGTTGGCCAAAGGCACATGGTGGGCCTCCCCTTGGATTTACTTTAATTCAGTTTTACATAAGATGGTCATTAAACCAACACTCTGGATTGGTAAGTAATTCGGCCTGTGACGTATCGGGCGCCACCTCATTTCATGGCACATGGTGGTCCACATATGGTTTGATATCATTTTCACCTCTAAGGTATCTCTGATTGATTAAACAGCTATATCGTTGGAGATAATATTGGAATAATATTTCAGTATTATGATAAGGGTAAATTTCTATATTATCAAGATGATATTTTTGACATATGGAAGCATTATAAAAAATATGGAAGGATTATCACATTGGACAAGATAATATTATCACATATTTAAAGATAATATTTTGGAGATAATATCAATTTATTATGGAAGTTATCTTTTACTTGGGAGGAAAGCAAGCCGAATGAAGCCACAAAGGGGACCGGATTCAAGATCAATATATACACCTGTATATATATATATATATATATATTTGAAGATATGGAAGGCTTTATTAGTTTATGGAAATAAACTGGTAATTTTTACTAGATAATGATTCATCAGAGATTTCCTACCTTATCTAGGAGACCTCCATGGCCGCTATAAATTAACAGGCAGGCCAAGCTATCAACTCACTCCGCGTCTCTTCGATACACCGCATTCAACCGCATCCCAAATGCATCCTTTAGCATTCTTAGTTTAGGCAAATAAAGCAGTCTTTTATTTTCCTAGTTTTTTTCAATTACTTCTTGTAATTTCTTTTCTTTAATTAAATAAAAGTCTATTTTATTTAATTCATCTTTCATCACTTGTATGGCTTGTGTGCTTCAATACTGCCATAGGATCTTAGGCCAAGGGTACTTTCCTACTTGGCCATCACAATCGTTTTGATAGAAGTCAGATTTCCAAACCTTGTGTATCACTCACACAAGTGACTTAGGAAATTTTGTTTTATTAGTTTGGGCCTACCTAACAAGGCTCTGGCACGTCCGAATAAATATTATAGCAAACAATTTGGCACGCCCGGTGGGACAGCCAAGTGATGAGCCATGCATACACTGAAGCATGGCTACACTTCTACAACAACCAGACTGGTTGGCGGAATGAGTCAATACGCCAACTTCGCGAAGAAATCTATCGTTTCTACAACGATGGATATTGGAATGAAACTGGTCATCTTTACAATGAGATAGACCGTTTTGAGGCCGACATGCGATTTTTTAATCAAGAAATCGGCCTCCTCACAGCTTCGAGTGGAGCTGATGAACCGCCGCCCAAGGGAGATTCGTTCATGTCTCTAGACGATTTTCTATACGGTGACTGGCGAAAGAAGCAAGTTTGTGACAACATTCTTCGTGCTCTTGAAGATATGAAGACGCACTCGAAACAACAGCTGGCCAAGCTTAGTCGGTTTGAAGAAGACACGAAAGCAAGCCTAGCAATACTAGAGGCTCAAGGACAAAAGATCGAACAATTCTTAAAGTCACGACAACGGCCCGAGAAGGCCGATGTTGCCACTCCAAATCAAGAGACCGATCTAGGTTCCATGCTGTCCAAGCCGCTCGGGGGGCAAGAAGATGGCGGAAAAATAATTTCTAAGGAAAGGCCGAGTGATCTTATATCGGTCATAGAGCTCCTCCCTGATGTTGAAGACGAAGAAGCACCCGGGGGGCACATTCAAGACGAGCCTCACAATTCTGTTGAGGCCGAAGAGGAAAGTGATAGGCCGAGTGATCTTGAACAGGCCATAGAGCCTCCCATTAGTGAGGAGGACGATGATGAAGACCCCATTATTAAAATCGGTGATGAACCGCTCGGGGGGCAAGTTTCGCAGAGACCGATTGACTGTAAATCGGTCCATGAAGCTTTTGAAAATATTCTTTTGAGGAAACTCAGCCTCAAGGATTTGTTCAATTTTTTCGGTCTCATTGTAGTGACCGATTATTATTTTTACTTTAAGCCAATTAATTATTTGGCTTGGGTTGATCTACATCCACGTTGGCTGTGTGGATGTCACCAAAGACTTACGGTTATTTGGTGGTTATTTCTGCAACAGTGGTATTATCGAGAAATTGAAAAGTTATTGAGACCGAAGGTGAAAATATTAATTCGGTCTAACTAACTAATAGTGCTATTCGGACTCACAAGGCCGAAAGCAAGAATAATAATAATAAATAAAGTAATGCTAGAAGGACGCTTGGGATGCTGAATCGGACATAGAGGCCGATGGTGTAGTGTCAGAAGTGCTTGTATTACAGTCAAGTGGTGAAGCCCGATTTACATGGAGGTGGTGGGCTCAAAGGTGTTACATGGTTGGCAGCTGACAATTATAATTCGGTCTCTTGGCCAAGCCCGATGTTAGTCCAAAGATCACCGGTCTACATGATGAGCCCGATCGCAGTCTAAAGGTAATCGGGCTAGATAAATATGGCCATTCAAAATTTCACTTGCTTTTATTTTAAACGGCCAGGGGGGCAATTGTTTGCACCTAAAAAATACATTTTTTAAATCAAAGTTAGTAGAGGCCGATGGTGATTTTGTAATCGGACTCATGAGACCGGTTGTAAAATTAATGACTGATTGGTTAAAAGTTAATCGGGCTAATCATTATTTGATCGGGCTTAGTCAATCGGGCTGATCATTAGTCAATCGGGCTGATCATTAGTCAATCGGGCTGATCATTAGTCAATCGGGCTAATCATTATTTGATCGGGCTTAGTCAATCGGGCTGATCACCATTTCATCGGGCTGCCTTACCAAACTAATTTTGCCAAACACTTCCTCATCAGCCGAGCTATTATCATAAATTTGGTTGGCCAAAGGCACATGGTGGGCCTCCCCTTGGATTTACTTTAATTCAGTTTTACATAAGATGGTCATTAAACCAACACTCTGGATTGGTAAGTAATTCGGCCTGTGACGTATCGGGCGCCACCTCATTTCATGGCACATGGTGGTCCACATATGGTTTGATATCATTCTCACCTCTAAGGTATCTCTGATTGATTAAACAGCTATATCGTTGGAGATAATATTGGAATAATATTTCAGTATTATGATAAGGGTAAATTTCTATATTATCAAGATGATATTTTTGACATATGGAAGCATTATAAAAAATATGGAAGGATTATCACATTGGACAAGATAATATTATCACATATTTAAAGATAATATTTTGGAGATAATATCAATTTATTATGGAAGTTATCTTTTACTTGGGAGGAAAGCAAGCCGAATGAAGCCACAAAGGGGACCGGATTCAAGATCAATATATACACCTGTATATATATATATATATATATATATATATTTGAAGATATGGAAGGCTTTATCAGTTTATGGAAATAAACTGGTAATTTTTACCAGATAATGATTCATCAGAGATTTCCTACCTTATCTAGGAGACCTCCATGGCCGCTATAAATTAACAGGCAGGCCAAGCTATCAACTCACTCCGCGTCTCTTCGATACACCGCATTCAACCGCATCCCAAATGCATCCTTTAGCATTCTTAGTTTAGGCAAATAAAGCAGTCTTTTATTTTCCTAGTTTTTTTCAATTACTTCTTGTAATTTCTTTTCTTTAATTAAATAAAAGTCTATTTTATTTAATTCATCTTTCATCACTTGTATGGCTTGTGTGCTTCAATACTGCCATAGGATCTTAGGCCAAGGGTACTTTCCTACTTGGCCATCACAATCGTTTTGATAGAAGTCAGATTTCCAAACCTTGTGTATCACTCACACAAGTGACTTAGGAAATTTTGTTTTATTAGTTTGGGCCTACCTAACAAGGCTCTGGCACGCCCGAATAAATATTATAGCAAACAACTATACACTGTTTTTATGATTTACTAAATTATAAAATTATGTATTGATTTTAAATTACTAATTAAAAGTTGATTTTGTTGGAAATTTCGTAATTTTGGTTATTTACTCTATCTTTAAAATTTTGAAAAAACATTTTTTTTACGATTGTTGGGAATGATTTCAAGTATAATGTACTTTAGTACATTTACATTGTGAAATATGGACTGAACTTCTAAAAAGAGTGGTAAGGATTTGTGGTTAATTAGAAATTGACTAGTTACTATTGGGGGTCGCTTTGAAATGTATCTTGAAGGATGATAGTGGGAATAATGTGTAGCGCCCCGATTTTCTAACGACACAAAATCGGAACACAACCCAAACAGAAACACTATAAAGCTAAAACAATAATAGTCCAATAAAAACTAAAATAAATAAAACTCCAAATTCATGATAAATTTAAACCAAATTTCAAACGCTGTCAACTCTCAAATTTTAAATGCAAAAATAAACAATTAGCTCATATGCCGAAAATTATAAATGGACATAACCATTCTAAAATCCAAAGTCTCTAATCAAAATAAACTCCAAGCTTGCTAGCCAACTTGATCCACGCTGCTATTTGAGTCAATGTTCATTTTCCTATAAATATTCCCCGGCTACGTTCATAAATTGAACGCACCCGAGATGCATGGAGACATCCGGGTCAGTATAAACTGGTATGAGTAAAACTTGAAACCCGAACAATCCATGAACAACTACAAAAATATACAATATCGCTACAAGACAAAAGTTCCATCACCTCTTCTCAAAAGAGGCTTCGGCAGTTAGTTTCTTGTTCACGATAAGCAACATATAAAGTAAATCCCTATGTACGTAGTAGGCATGTCCTGCAAAAGTGTTAATGTGGCCTACCACCCTGTTCATAGCTTTATAAAGAAACACATTATAACATTACACCGTAAAAGCGCATACAATTTTTAGTTTGTACCAAATCCACACTTACTACCACAATTGCACTTCACATCGTGCCAAAACCTATATACCCATAGGTCCCCCCTCACACCCTAGCCACTTCTCCGAGTTTGACACTTACTCCAATCGGGCGTATCGAGTATCGAGGGTGCCCCATTCTCGGATAGCTATGACGTATGAGAAAATAAGGAGCCACTATTCGGCTATATGCGCATAAGATCCTACGTCACATATTGAGACGGGATAACTAAAACACCACTATTCGGTGATAACAAAAGGGTATCAACCCAAACCCCATTCCTCAAGATATGCTCTGATTGGACATGGGTACCACTTGCCGCAAGACAGTCACGTTAGTTTCTCTGTAAGCAGTGGATTTAAATAACAAAGGGTTGTGGCGGTGGCTTTGGATTTTTCCTTTAGATTCATTATGACATAATCGAAATACCGATAATACGAGTATATTCATATCACATATTCATGCCAATTCTATATTCAATGCTGGGATAATTCAAACCATGGAAAATCCTATATATCATTTCAACAAATTCAAAGTCCTCATCTAAATGAGATTAACACCACAATTGTCATAGAGAATGACATAACATTACTCCTATATCCATATAATTACCAAGGAATTCATAATTCTCGACTCATGAGAACAATCACCACCTTTAATATTAGTAAAGGGTGAAACCTTTGCTCACGTTTATATAAAAAATCTCAAAGTATAAAAGTGACACCACATTTTAACAATAATTAGGGTAACGTTTTACTCACCTCAATGTCTTAACAGAATAAAGATTCTTCTCAAAAAAGCAAATAGGTCTCGGTCCCTACAATTCATGATGATAGAATAACAATTAAATCAAAATTCTCCATATACGAGTAAAACAGTAATTTCAACAAAAATGTGTCCTAACCTCAATATGATGATCCCTATATTATTCTAAGGCTAATTGTACTGACTAGACTCAATACGGAGTCTACAGTAAATTCTAACCAATGTGAGTCTTACAATTAGGCTGTAAATTGTAATTTTATTGGTGCTGAAACGTCTCCAAACTTAGGAAAAGTAGCCTCATCATTACTCTAAGATTTTAGGCGCTGACGGCGTATTTTTCGGATTTACGAAGTATTTAATACGCATTTTTGAAGTTAAAATACTATTTTTAAAATGGTCACCAAAGAATAGAAATTCCAAAAATATACCAAAATATAAGAATTTTTACAAGAAACTATTTTTAATAGATTTAAGAGACCATAGGAATATTTCAGTATATTTCCCGAATATTTAGAAATATTCTAGATATTTAATGTGATGAAATCTCTATTTAACGCATTTACTAAATAGTAACAAAATTCTAAAGAATGGTTTTATAATGTAATAAATTATCAAATAGTCCACAGTTAACCATAAAATATTTTAGAAATTATTCTGTATTTAGTACACACTCATATGCATTTTATACTATTTTTATATAACTAATAACAAGCCTTTAAAGTAACGTTAATTAAACTAAATATTTATTCCATCATAATATTATGAAAATAATAATTGAAAAATAGGAAATTTCCTTTTTATGATTTTACAGAAATTAAAAGTCTAAAGTTATATTTTAGAATTATTGCTAAGAATTAATTTAACAAGTTAAAAAAAAGAAATAATGGTTAATAGCAAATTCATACCATACAAACCAACTAAAGTGCTACACCCTAGAAAATCTCAAAGGAAACAAAAAACCCACCTTCTTCCCTACGCAGAATGGATCTGCGACATATATACATATATATATCGATACACATATATATACACATATACATAAATATAAATATGGCTATATCTTTCTCATTTCTCAACGGAATAGGGCGAGTCATATATGAAAATTGATCCTCTCGACGAGCCCTATCCATATAAATTGGTTTGAAAATACAAATCTAACTAATATGCACAGATTTTGGATAAAATCGAAAGTGGGTCTAATGATAAAATATCCGAAATTCATGGTCATTGACTATGGCTTTTGAAACACTGCTCTTAGGGAAATATTAGGGATTCATAAGGGTCATTTAGAGACTGATTTGGGGTGCTTTGGTGATGGTTGAAAAATGAAGTTCCAAATGAAGCTTTAATGGTGATCATTCATGACAATACCTAAGGCTTTGATTTAGGCATATCTAGTATGTGTGTGATGTTGTATAACTCCAGAAAATAATTTACAAGTGTAAAACATTACCTTGAATCCTCAGCCTTCTTTATCTCTCTCTCTCTCTCTCTCTCTCTCTCTCTCTGCGTGAGGTGGTCTAGGAGATCAAAAGGAGAGTAGGGTTAGAGAGAAAAATAAAAGGGTTGTGGGTTTCTATACATTAGGGTGTGATAGAGGCCAAAAGAAATTGGGTCTAATTTAAATTGTTATAGAGCTAAAACATTGGGCTCCAAATATGGCCTTAATAAAAAGTAATAAGAAAAATTAAATTAATTAACGAAAAGTAACCTATATATATATATAATCTTAATCAAATAATAACGAGATACCAATTATTATTATTATTATTATTATTATTATTTATTCTTTTGAAATTCGCGGGTGTTACATAATGTTAGCGTGGAAAGAAGTTATAGTTGAGTAAATTTAGAAGTACGAAACAATTTCAAGAATTAAAAAAAAAAAAAAGGTTATCTGTAATGGTATTGATTTTGGTTGTTTTATTGAAGACTAAGGGATTTGATATGTATGAAGTGAAGTTTACATTGGAATTTGAGTTTTGTGTGTAGGTATAAAATGACAGGGAATTGGTTATCTTTATGAAAATCTATGATCAAGACTATTCGATATATGCTTGAATTTATTAGCCGCTATTTTGTTGGATTGAAATATGATAGTATTAATTTTAGAGAGAGAGAGAGAGAGAGAGAGAGAGAGAGAGAGAGAGAGAGAGAGAGAGAGATGAAAGGACTAGAACTTATATTGAATACAAGGGAGAAAGAAATTGGGAATTATAGAAGAATTGATTTGGATGTGCATATGAGAATGGTACAAGTGTGGGGATTATTCAAGAAAGATTGATTTGAGAAATGAAATTATTTTGGAAACAAAAGAAATGTAATGATTGATATTATAACTCGTATAATAATGCTATGGCATGAAGTGAAATGAGCAGTTATGAATAGTGTGCTGAGATGTTCAACTTATCAAAAAAAAAAAAAGAAGATAATACTACAGACTGCAACATTGTTCTGATTTCAACGGTACTCGGTGAATGTTGTAAAGGGTTTCGTAGAAAAATTGCTAAAACTATCAAGATCAAATGACGACATGCAAGTAGTTGGGAATGGATGAAACAATTTAGTGTACCGTCACTGGATGAGATTGGAAATTGTGGAATGCGTGAAAGGAGATAATGTGATTACAATGAGTGTTGGGTTCTATTGTGTTAAATGGGGAAATAGTTGAGTATATCAAAGTATTTGACTTGAAAGAGATAATCTGAATCTCGAGGGATGTATCGTGAGTGTGTAAGCTTGATTTGAAGCGTGCTCGGAAGCAAATGCCTATTGCTGATAAATTTAGCGTATGATGATAGTTTTATGGGGTATCAGAATGGTGTCTTATGAGAAACGCCGGTATAAGAAGCGATAGTTTATCAATTGTATTTATTGCTAGAGGTGATTAATGTGTGTGATGCGTTGTATGTGTTGATATTATGACATTATTGATTGAATTTGAGCTATGTAATAGTATGCGAATCATTGAGGAATCCGAAGGGAAATGAGTTATATAGGATATTCGGTTGAGTTCTTAAATTTAGAAGATCAAGTGCTGTAGAATAAATTGTTCTCATAGTTATGGTTTGAGAAAGTCTTGTGGGGAGAAGAATATGATTTATGGGAAAAATACTCGGTTCTATCTGAATCTTGTGGTATGACGAGTTTGGGGACAAACTCCTTTTTAAGGAGGGGAGAGATGTAACATCCGCTCCCGCAGATTATTTTATTCATATTTAGTATGCATTATTAATTATATAATAATGTTGAAAATGTATATGTGATGTGAGTTTAACCCACTGAGTTGAATATGAGTGTCCAATTGGGAACTCAGTTGTAGCCAAAGTGGCAGTCTCAAGTTGGGACATGTGTTGATGGGTCCCAGTTGAGATGGGACAATTACAATATATGAAACACCCTAGGTGATTAAATGTTTATTAAGGCTTAAATTATTTATTATTTTATTGTTGATAATATCATGTTATTAGATGATGACCACTTTTGGAGTCAATTAGGGATACCTTTGTGAGCACGAATTGAACACGTTACATAATTAGTAGGCTAATTAGCAACTTCATATAATTATATGAGACCACTTATGGGACCCATGCAAGACATAGACAAATATCCATTTAGGTTTGAGATAGTTTTAATAAGTTTCATAATATGTAGGGGTATAATTGTAAACTAGTAAAGCTTGTGGGATTGTAATAATAAAAATGAAAAGTGATATATATATATAACACATGGAGATGACTCATCATCTCCATTCACATTTTTGGGTCAATATACAGAGAAGAGTATGAGAGACTGCGACGGAATTCGGCAAACGTCTCGACGACGATTAACGCGCCGAACGACGTCAGTTTTTTAAAACATGCTATATATTCGGACTTCTGGAGGTGAGACTAGCGTTTTGGTACTAATTTTATTGAGTTCTGTGACAGTTTTTCCGCGACCCATTTTGAGGTTTAAGCTCATAGCTTGTAATTTATGTATAGGATTTGTACCCGATTCTAGTAGGGCTTTAATTTCACAATTTAGGAGCAAAACCCAAGAGGTGAGTGATGTTAATTTTGATATTTAGATGATTTTCATGTTGGGTTCAATTGTGATGCCAAAGCATGCCTAATTTGTTTAATTTAATTTATTTAGTTTATTATTGGGCAAAATTCATGTGGCTAAATTAGGCCCAATTTATTTGTGAAAGCACGGTGTAATGATTAAATGAGCATGTTGAGTTGCCTATTTGGGTCAATGGAAATTGCTAGTTCTATACCACCATGAGGTAATCTTTGTGGTGATGACCACGGCCGCCAGAGGCCTATGGGATCGCACGTGTGAGGGCGTGAGTCATGACTAGTCACGTGGGCTTGGGGAGTGGAGCCGCGGGCTAGTCGATAGTGGTGGGAGTGAACTAGTAATTGCCAGAGACTATAGTTATTGGTAATATGTTGAGTTGAACGTGTTTATTATCTATGTTCATGATTGGCATTGCTCACAAGCATATAGCTTATATATTGTAGTGGTTATTGAATAATCATCGTAAGTGTTTAAGGTGTAGCTCAGAAGAAAAGAAATGGAATTGGTGAGTACTCGTAGGCGTGAGATTGTAAATAAATTCTTATTTAATAGACTTATGCTTAATAAGTGATAATAGTGAAATATTGTAATCAGTTATTTATTTAGATTGTGTAATAAAAAGGTAGCAGCTTAAATTATTGTAATATGGGGGACGTATTATGTTGGTTGATTTTGGGCCGAGGTTGTACTTTTTGTACCCTGCTTGGTTTGGTTGTGTTTGCTTGTAATTTGCGCGGGCGTGCCAGAACCAATGGTGGTTCGGTGTGTGTGTATGTGCAAACTAATTTCCTATATTGCTTGAGTGAGTGATACTCAAGGCTTGGTGAATCTAACTTCTAAATAGGGTGATTGTGTGTAGTGAGTAGGAAAGTACCCTCACTGAAAGTCCTTTAGCAGTACTGAAGCGCACAAGCTAAAAAATATCAAGTTTAACAGGCATACAAAATCACAAACGGTTTAATAAAAACAGACTTTTATTAAATGTTTGGAAAGATTAAACAGATCTTAGGAACACCAGAAAAAAGCTGAATATTCAAAAGAACAAAAAGAGAAATAACAAAAGGACAGACCTAATTGCTATTAAAGGTTGAAAAACAGACTATGAACACTTTGAATGCTTCGAATATGCTGAGTACTCTGAATGCTGTGTATGTTGTTTCGAGAGAGACGCGGAGTCCTTTGCTTGGATGGCCTGCCTCTTATTTATAGCGGCCGTATACATCTTCTACTTGGACAGTGATTCCTTACCTTGCGCCCCACGCTGCTTAATTGATTGGCTAATTGAAGTCCTTCCTTATCTATGACTCAATTAAATCAATCCCTTCAATTTAGGGATCAGACGCATCAATCCAGCTGGCAAGGAACAGATACTTTCCTAAACGGACTCTTATTTCTAAAACTTCTTAGAGCTGACACCATCCTGCCAGTTGTGGATTAGCACCGCCTCTCCTTCAGTCTATCGGCCTTGTCACTGCTTCTCCTGGACGAATCGGGCTCTATTGGTTTCCATGCCCGATTATCTCTCTTTAACCGCCCATAGCCAATCGGACTTAGATTCTCTATCATTGCGTGGTGTCCGATTGGGCTTCCTGTTGCTCTACTCCACCATCGGGCTTTGCCTCTAACCAATATTCCCATCGGGCTTTCCTTGTCATACCCACCGGCCTTAATCCTCTTATTGGTCTTACATCTGTACTTGAATCCGATGAGTCATTCACTCCTTAGCCCGACCTCTCCTCTAACGCGAATCGGACTCAAAACCCATTGACGGTTTTTGGGTGCAAACAATTGCCCCCCAAAAGGTCATATCAAACATCCCGCCTTGATTGATGTGACGTTTTGAATTTTAAACTGGCCACGCGTCAAGCATGCAACAACTGTCAGATTATGGAGAATCCCACCAGCCACTCTCCATTTAATGCGTCATGATTACAACCTTGTGGGTTTTAAATAGCCCTTCTCTCAAGACCCTTTACGCATTTGCATTTTCACGCTCTCTCTTCCGTTCCAAAAAAACAGTACTTCTCTCTTGACCTCCATTCTTTCCGGCGACTCTTCTGTGCAGTCATGGCCCCTAAAACTGCTCTGACCACCACCAAAGGCAAGAAAACCTTCATTGATGCTCCTCCACCACAAAACCGATGCAGGGAGGTTAGGGCTTTGGCCAAAGCTCACGCCGCTGACATCTCCACAGAGTACCTCACCCCCTATAGCTCCTCTGATAGTTCTCCCGCCGCACCAGGCTTGGGCGCGACGTTTCTTGGCCATCCTCCGGCGGCTTTTCTTCCATTTTTCCCCCCGGTTGAAAATGAAGCATTCCTCCAAGTCCCTGCACACTGGGGCAAAGTCCAAAGTGCTAACCAGCCAATTCGGGGATGGCCGACCCCTGCCACAGACTGGGACAAATGGGTTACCAGGGTTTCGGCCTCTAAGGCCAGTGTCTGTGTAGCAACCTGTATTTTCGCGTCCCTATTAATAAATGAAAATGTCAATTTTATTTCAATAATGTGTATTATTCTTTTAGTTGTGATAATCTTTTCATAAATAATTGGTACTAGTATTCTTAATTTGATAACTCAATTCCATTTTATTTTACTACTGTGTGTTAACGTTAGTAGTAATATTATTTGAATAAATAAATAATGTTTGTGTTAACATTTAATAATGCAATGCCTTTAATTTTACAACCCTTAGTAATTTTAATTTTGTTATTACTACTTAAGACTGCGCCCCTAGGTTTCCCTATGATTTGGGATTAGAACCATTAATAAAATGTAATATCACGTCGCCTACATTTTTGTCCCCAATGATTTTATTTGGGACATTTTAATTAGCTAACTGACCAAACCAGATCAAACCAACCAGTTGTATTATTCACGACTACTGATTGGAAGCAATGAGTAAATTAATGTGGTTGTGTAGTGTGAGAGGTGTGTACTTCTTTTCTTACCACAAGATTTATACTGATTGGAGAACCAATCATCACTTTCCTATGGATGAGAATTATGTGAGGCGTGTGTTTATTTTTAACCATGACTCAAACTTACCCACTAACTTACATATACATATGTGCACACGTTTTGCAAAGCAATGCACAGAGACATACATTTCTAAAGTTTTCAAAGAGCTTCCATTTTCATTGCTCTCATTTCTCTCACTCACAATCACCCACTAGAACACTTACACATTCTTGAAATCAAAAGAAAAGAGGGGAATGCAGAAGGATTATTAGCACAGTAAGCTCAAAGCCATAGCTTTTATTACGGTTTTTCTCGGAATTCTTCGGCAGCCTCTCACGCTAAACCAACGACTGGTGAGTCTCTTAAACCCACTCTTAATGTACTTTAAATCATTACGTGCTATCTGTAGGGTTTGAAAATAAGTGAATATGTATAGATATGTATATATAGCCATGGAGGTACAAAATTAGTGGTACCAAAAATGTTAACGAAAACTTATTCTGTAAATTATCAATAAAATATTAGGATCCCAATTAGTCCCCCTTGAAATAGTTTGTTGATTGGTTAGTTTCTTGACCCCAAGGTTGGGAGTTTAATACTTGCTACTTACATATAAGTTTGTAAATTACTATTTTTTTTATCATAAAAATAAATAGTAAATATATTAGTATAAAATAAGTGTTAAAAGTACTTATTGACTCTATCAAATTCTGTATTATTGTTAACATGTTAGAGGTCATTTTTTTTTTTTATATAATTTTATAATTTATCAAATTATAAAACTAGAACTTGATATTGCTAATAAATAAATTAGTGGTTGTTTAACTAATATTTTAATTATTTCAAAATACCTTTGGTATTTCTAAATTTATGGAAAAATAGCATAATTGTATTTTAATGCCTTGTTTTTATTAAAAATAATGTCAAAGCATGTACCCTCTACTTTTATATATTTATGTCATTAAGAAGGGCATTGTGACTAAATTTATATATTATTTTATCTTCTAAAAATTGTAATAAAAATTCTATGACACCGAAAATTATGCCGTCAGTTTCCTAAAATCAAATTAAATTAAATTGGTTCACTTGATAATAATCACATGTTTAAAACAACCACTACCATATTAAAGAGTATTGTAAATGGAATAATTCATACACGTGCATAGTCGAGTTGGCATGTTGGAAAGGGGTCATTTAGGTCAACATATACATTTGTGAGAAATAAGTAAAGAAAGGGTGTCTTGAGTTGTGTTACCTTAATTATTCTAGGCCAATTCGGATACGGCAGATTAATTAGGAAGGATTGAGCCCAGGCTGACTCGGATACGGTAGGCCAGTCAGAGTCTTGTGTTACCTTAATTATTCCAGGCCGACTCGGATACGGTAGATTAATTAGGAAGGATTGAGCCCAGGTCGATTCAGATACGGCAGGCCAATCAGGTCGTGTCCAGGCCGACTCGGATACGGTAGACCGATCTAAAACAACGGCCTCCTGCCGGATGGTTCTGGCGAACCGAATGAGTCGAGAGGTTGTGGTCGAGATAAAAGAGTCAGTAAGATGAGGTGGTTACATTGTTCATGCACGGTCTTATATAATCGATTTAATTATTCATTTATTGTTTATATGTGACGACTAGAATAATGGACTAACAGTACTGTAAAATACTAAATGCAAAGACAGTTAATGTACTTTTATATACATTGCTTGTATGTTCATTATGCTCACTCGGCTTTCATTAGCTGATGACTTTATTTTGTCCTGGACACCCAAAATGTCCAGGAGATGGCTATGCAGGGTTATACGATTATGCCAGCTAGAGAAGTCTGCAGAGCTACTTTTATAATTTATTAAAAGTTGTAATAAAGGACATGAATAATGTTTTAATTTGAATAAGGCGGCTTGTGCCTTAATAAATGCTTTTATTTGAGACAATGTAATATTTATTAAGTTTGTAATGTTGATCTATATTTTCTTCCTTACTGCTTTATATACTCTGTTTTCTGGTACATGTTAAGCTAAGTACAAGACAAGCGATCCCTCACCTGTCATGACCTACGGGTCCAAAATGGAAATGAAAATTTTTTCTTATTTTGCTACGCTGGGGCGTGACAGTCTGGAAGCAAACGGGCATTTATGATGCCATAATGCTCAGTCGGTCTCGAATAGAGATAGATCGACCTCTTCTTCTGTCCGCTTTATTATTCTGGTCTTCTTCTTGCAACGGCTTCCTTTTCCGTTGCGGACCAATGGCCCCTACTGTCAAAGATATCAGCTACCTGCTCGGCCTTCACCCCCATGGACAAGAAATCATCCCCGGGCTTGATGTTGGGACGGCCAACTTTGCCTACCCCCAACAAGAAATTATCAGGGATGGGACCGTTTCACATAGGCCGATTACAGCCTTTGGAGGCTTTCTGACTGCCTGCATCGGGGCAGACGATACTGAGGTGTCCGATGCAGAACACACCGCCTTCCTCATCTATTGGCTCAACAAATATCTCTTCTGCTCGTCCAGCCAAGCCATTACTAAAGAGTATACAACCTTGGCCTTGGCTCTTGCATCGGGACAACCTTTGGCCATGGCTACACTGGTTTGGGCACACCTTGTCCGTGGCATCACAGATTTTGTCCACTCGGGCTTTGGAGCTGGTGGGAGTCCGATGTGGATACTTCAGTTGTGGCTGCATTCCTACTTTCCCGAGTTCCAACCCCCAATCAGCCAAGTGGCCGACGTTCCCATCTCTACTGTTCAGTTCATGGACGTAACTACTTCTTCCCACTCCTTCGAGGAGTGTTTCACTTTATTTTATCAAGGATGCACCCCTCGGGATGTGAACCTCTTCACTCCTTTCTTTTCTCTTCAATTTTCTTCTTTTCTTCAAGTTTCAAATAATCCTTCCAATTGGGGTTCGGGCACCCAATCCACCTATAATGAAATCTTCTCTAGCTACTTAGTAGCTAGAGACATTATCTTTAGCCCGAGCATTCCATCGGCCAATAATAAATGCGGGGCCGAATACTACTTTGCTCCTCTTTACGCCCGCCAATTCGGGCTTACACAACTCGTGCCCGTTCCCCCTGGCATTACGGTCAATGTAGACTGGGTGGAACGCGGCCTCATTGTTAATGACGGGCAAGTGAAGAAAATAAAAGAAAGGTCAGACCGGCTCAAAACGTCTTTCAATTTCACACCCTTCTCTGCACGGCCTACAGTGTCAGAGGAATTCACCCAGTGGTGGGGTGATCGGGCACGCACCATATTTTCAAGCACTGCTGCTGAGGCCCTGGTGCCTTTTACTGCGACATCGGCCACTGGGGCCGATGCCCCTGTCCCGACGGTGGCTCTAGCCAGACGCAAGCAAGTAGCCAAGAGACCAGGCAGAAAGCCAGCTCCGGGCAAGGGTCCTCAGAAGAAACAAAAAACAACACTGGCCTCTACCCAGGTTAGACTTTACCATCTTCCAACAGCTATGCCCGATTCTGTCTGTTTGGTTCTAATCCTCTGTTTTTCTTCCTTTTTAGCTCGTTGATGAAGACTCAGGAGAGGATCAACTTCCTGCCCCAACTCAAACTCTACCCCCAACTCTTCCTGCATCACTGACGTCTGCAGCGGCCTATCTGGAACGGGTAGCCGTGCGTGTGATGCCTCTCCATATCGTGCCTCCCCTAACTCCTTCAAGCGGAGATAAAGACCTTGCTGCTTCCGTTCAAGCTCCTGAGCAAGTCGTCCTCTCTTCTAGTACTGAGGACATGGTCGATGCTGGAGTTACTATAGGCACCGTTGGGGAAGAAGTGGATCAGGCTGTCCCCCCTGAAGTTGAAAATCTCCTCGGGCAAGGGGAACCTCCTGCAGCCACCGGCTCTCCTGTTGATACAATAGTGGAACCGGTTGTGACCGAGGAGATTATTCCTGAAGAGTTTGCCACTCCAGCTGGTGTTGATAATCCAGGCGCAGTCCCAGAGGCCGAAGTTTTGCAAATGAAAGCGGCCTCAATAAGTGCAGGGGAAGAGACCGGCCACGTTTCTGCCTCTCTGGTGGCTCAATCTTCTTCTCAACCAACTTCTTTGCAACTCAGTGAGGCCGATGTTCGTGAAGCGATTTCGGCCTCGCTTGGTCCTCACACTCAGGTAAGAGTACTTTAGTGTATTTTTCCCTTCCCATTCATAAATATTTACACATCTAACTGCTTACTTTCCTTGAACAGGCCGATCCCCTAGGTCCAGAGCCACACATTCCCTTCAATGACTTCTTCACCGGTCTGGATCTAGCCGCTTTTGACCTTGGCCCTCTTGAGCCCGAAGCTGTCTCACCTTCACGCCTCCAACAGGCTAAGGACCTCCTCTTCGGCCTTGCTGACCAGGAGCTTTCTAACCTTCCTGCTGCTGCTGATGTTGACGCGGCCTTGAACACCCTGATGGCCGATTCCTCACTTTCAGACGGGCAGCGGTCCTTACTCCATGAGATACAGGAAAGACTCCCCAGTGCCCGTCTTGTGGATCGATCAACCTTGAAGATTCAGGCTGATGTAGAGCTTCACTTAGGCTCGCGGCAGAAGGCCTTGAAGTTCCTGGAGGGGGCCAAGGTTAAGTTTGAGGCGGGGAAGGCTTCTCGGGCTCAAATGCTTGCAAGGGACTCTTGGCTGCAGACCCGTATCGCTGCACTAAAAGCTCAGCTCGCCCAATGTGAGGCCGAGGTTGTTACCAACAACGCCTCCATTGGGAAAATTGATGAGGCATTATCTTTACTCGGTGGTGACGCCAAAAAGTGCAGTGATCAACTGCAAGCCAGTGTTCCGTTATCTCGGGCATGGGCCCAGAAGTTGGAGAAAGCCAAGCGAGATCGGACTGGAGCCATCAAGACCTGGGAGGATCTGAAAGCTAGGCTTAGGAATTTTGGGTCTGCCTAGAGGCCGACTCCTTTTTTGGACTTTGTAAAGATTTTTTTTTTCACATCATTTTTGTAAGTAAGCTGTGCTCAGCCTATCAATACAAAAACAATTTTTTTCCATCTAAATCATTCGGGCTCAGGCTCATAATTTATCAACTGATCATATTCCAACCCAGGGTTAGGTTTATAATCTAGATCAATGGTCTCCCATAACGTAGGGTAATAAGACTTTAAATACTGACCATTGATTAATCGGACATGAACAGTTCCATCTAAATCACGAAGCCTGTAAGCACCTCCTCTTTTGACTTGGTGGACGATGAACGGGCCTTCCCAATCGACTGACCATTTACCATAACGATTATCCTTGTCCCCAATTGGTAACACGGCCTTCCATACCAAATCATCAGTGCAAAAAGACTTCTCCTTCACCCTCTTGTTATAAGCTCGGGCTGCCCGTTGCTTCTGCACTTTTAATGAATCCAAAGCCGATAACCTCATTTCATCTAGTCCTTTCAATTCAGCTATCATAGCCTCGGTGTACTCAGCGGGCTTTAGCTGATTCTGTAAAGCTCTTCTGGCCGATCGGACCGTCACCTCCATAGGTAACATAGCATCGTGCCCGTAAGTCAACATGAATGGCGTGACCCCCGTACTTGACCTTTTTGATGTCCGATAGGCCCATAGTGCTTCGGACAAGAGCCTGTCCCATTCTCTAGGATTCTCAACAATCATTTTTTCAATGATCCCCTTGAGGATCTTTGACGACATCCTATTGACGCGTTTTCTTATCACACCCAAGTGTAGGTGATCGTACAAGTAATAAAGTTCTGGAAGTCCAGGTCGAACCCACAGGGAACGGAATAAAATTTTATAAATTTAGGCAGATAACTATTTTGTCACTAAAAAGAAAATAAAAGATGATGGATTTTTTTGGGGTTTTACTAAACTACTAATTTTTATATGTTTGCAATAAAAGTAATTAAAACTATTCTTTTCCTTAACAGTTTATGGTAAAGATTTTAACAGTGCAAAATAAATTAACTAACATACTAGTAAGAAAAGGAAGAAAAATATATATAAGCTAAATTTTTGTAAGATAAACTTTTTAGATTTAACAATAGCGAAAGATGGAAATAATACAGATATTTAAGCAAAACTATTATAAAACATGAAATATTAATTAACTAGGGGAAATGATTTAAAGGAATTGGGAATATGTAAACCAACACTAGATCCCACAACTTTTGTGCATTTGAAAAGGATTTGGCATTTAAGACCGTAGAGTCATTCTTTATTTAAAAATAAACTTTCACTAGTCAGGGTCATATCAAGTATGTCAGGTTTGATATGAAACGACGTCGTTTGGTTTAAAGAAAAATAAAAAGGCAATTGGGCAGTAGCCAGGTTCGAACCGTGCCCCGCCGCGGACGTGGGTTATTCGGCGTCCAGTCCCCACCACTCTGCCACTACACAATTGCCTATCCATTATTGGATAGAAATATATATAAACACATATTTGAAATATTAACTTTGTCATGTGAGTTGTTTGAGTATGCTAGGTGTTTTTTATGACAAAAGGCATAGTTTGACAATCCACATAATTAGGCTTTTTATTTCAAATATATGTAATCTTTAATTTTGAGCCCATTATAGCCATAGTATATAAACATGTTAAATGGTCATAAACTATAGATACATAGATATTTTTGGCCATAAATGGAAAAACAACTCATCCAGATAAATTTGCCCATTTAAGATTAGTGCACAGAAGCTGTGGTTTCTAAGTTTTTATTACATATCCCCAATTAAAGTTTTAGCCTACCATTTTGGAATTGAAACTGTCTTCCAAATAAAATTTAAAGATAAATTAAATAAGTGTAAACAGTGACTGCTCAATTAAAACTAAAGTTGTAAAACTAAGGTAAATGTGAAAACTAATATTATTATATTATTTTCTTTACTTAACATGAGTTGGGGTTGAATTTGTAGAATCTGCAAAATAGCAAAGTTTAGTACAACTAGGCTAATAAAATATACATAATTGGAAATACTGAACCAAAAATAAAATACTAAACCTTTGACTTTGGATTCTTGTGGGGTCACAGTGGTTGAACTCCAAGAACACAAATAAGGCCAAATCAAATCCAAATATACTTTTGGAGTGAGATATGAATATGGTGTGCTTTTGGACTTTAGTAGATGATTATAACAACTACGTGGCTAAGAAATCTGGCATTTAATCGCAAAATCTATCTTTTAGTGAATGAAAATATTGCTATAAAAACTGGAAATTTGGAGTTTCAAATTATTTTAGGGGACAACTATAAATACTACTAGACTAAAGATATTAAATCTAAATTTAAATAGGACTATTTTACTACTAAAAATTGACAAAGGTCATACAAGAAAACAAATATTTTATTTTAAGAAATACAGTACACAAAGTTTTGCTACATATTTTTGAACATAAAATCATCAATTACATAAAAGTAAAATTTTACAACTACTAGAACTAGAAAAGGCAAAGAAAAACTAAAGTTTCCTATTTCTAGGGACAATATAAAGTGCTCACATAATAACCTCCCCTAAACTATTCTCTCCCTAACAGTGTGTTGTGTAGCTGTGTTGTTGTGTGTTGTGATTGTGGAGCTTCTTGTTCTTGGCTCTCCCCTTGTTGGCTCCCCTTCTTCTCCCTTTTATAGACGAAAGGAAGTGAAAATACATCACTCCCTTCGTCACGTTGGCACGAGCGTTGCTATTTTCTCCGCAATCTCATTTTTTTCTCTGTGTCTCTGACACACTTTGAAAAACAATTGCTCAATTTGTGAGACAGACAGAGAGAGAGAGAAAGAAGGAAATACATAACATCACTGTCAAAACTTGCCAAACTTTTCCACTTTTGTCTTTTTTTTCGTTTCCTCATTTGACCATTGGAAATGGTTAGCACATGAGATATATTCATGTGTTATCGCTGCTCTTCTTTTCCTTCTCTTTATTGCATCATCCCACTTCATTTTCACCTAAACATATAAAATATGTAAAAGTAAATAATTACATGCATTTGAGTGACATCACCGATAAATTATATTAATTCAAATATGCATGTAAAACTAGGAATTTGGGGGATTAAATGAGCACAATGTCTATTATATTGGCACATAAATGTGCAATATTCAGTGTTTGTCAATCTTATTAGTGGACTCGGCCTGACCATTAGCCTGAGCATAATAGGGCGTAGAATTGAGAATTTTGATCCCCCTACTTTCTGCAAAGGCCGATGTTTCCGTCCCAGTAAACACGGATCCTTGGTCGGCCGTGATCGTTTCCGGAAGGCCGAACCTATGGATAATGTGTTCCTCAATGAATTTGATGACGGTGGCTTGTGTCATCGTTCTACAAGGTATGGCCTCGGCCCACTTGGTAAAGTAGTCCGTAGCCACTATAATGAAACAATGCTGGCCCGATGATGGCGGTAGGACTTTGCCAATTAAATCCATCGCCCATCCTCTGAACGGCCATGGTTTGATTACGGGTTGCAACTCTTTGGCCGGCACATGCTGAATCGGACCATGCTTTTGGCAAGCTTGACACCCCTTTGCATAACTGATACAATCTTTCAACATGCCAGGCCAGTAATAATTGTATCTTCTTAACAACCATTTCATCTTGGTACCGGCCTGGTGTGCCCCACAAATTCCTTCATGTACCTCGGCCATAACCTGCATGGCCTGCTTTTTTCCCAGACACCTCAGGACCACATCATCGTCGATCGGTTTCTTAAATAATTCCCCGTCAAGTATCACGAATCGGACAGCAAACAATCTAACTTTTCGGTCTACCCTCACATTTGGGTGATTCAGGTATTCAATGATGGGGATTCTCCAATCGTCATCCTCCATCAAGACCGAATTGGTAGTAGTGTACCAACCTCTCCTTGCAACGGACGGTAATGATCGGATCTGAACAGTAATGAGTTGGTCTTCCACGCTCTTCTTGGATGATGAGGCTGATCCCGTTTTTGCCAATTTATCGGCCTCAGTATTTGTTGTTCTTGGGATATAGCTCACGCTAATGTCATCAAATGCCTCCATGAGTTGAGTAGCAACTGCATGGAACGGGCATAGCTCCCAACTCTTAATCTGAAACTCCCCGGCTATCTGTCCGATCACCAACCCTGAGTCCCCCTTTATGTGTACGGACGATGCCTCCATTTCGAGGAGTATCTCAAGTCCGATTATAAGTGCTTCGTACTTGGCCTGATTGTTAGTGCATTTGAAATTGAGCCGAAAAGACATTTTTGCTTTCTTGTATTTGGGTGATAAAATCACCACTCCTGCCCCAGCACCCTCTGCGTTTTTGGAACCGTCAAAGATCAACGTCCATGGGACTAAAGACGTGCTCATCACTTTGGGTGTTGAAGGCAGTTCCCCCAAATCAGTAGGATCTGGGTGATCAGCCAAGAAATTGGCTATGGCCTGGCCTTTCACCGATTGCTGCGATCGGTATTGGATAGCAAATTCCATTAAGGCCAAGGTCCATTTCCCAATTCAGCCTCGCATAATTGTGTAGAAAATAATAATGGAAGAACTTAGGAGACTAATGAGCCTCCAGAATATTATATATTAGTCTAGAAAGACAATTACACAAATACCCTTATAAGGAAAAAGAAAAAATTACAACTTGCTAAATAATAAGTTCTAACACTCCCCCTCAAGCTGGTACAAATATATCTCTCAAACCCAGCTTGCTAAGAGCAAAATGAAACTGCCTACTTCCAACCCCCTTCGTGAGAATGTCTGCAAGCTGATCCCCCGTCTTCACAAATGGAGTACAAATCACACCATTATTAATCTTCTCCTTGATAAAGTGTCTGTCAATCTCCACATGTTTAGTCTGATCATGCTGCACTGGATTGTGGGCAATGCTAATTGCCGACTTGTTATCACAATATAGCCTCATAGGTTCACTGTGATCAAGTCTCAAGTCGGTTAAAAGTAACCTAATCCACAATAGTTCACACACTCCTTGTGCCATAGCTCTGAACTCAGCTTCTGCACTAGACCTAGCTACCACATTCTGCTTCTTACTCCTCCAAGTGACAAGGTTGCCACCCACAAAAGTACAGAAGCCTGATGTGGATCTTCTGTCAGTCACAGAACCAGCCCAATCAGCATCAGTATATGCCTCCACTCTAAGATGGTCATGTCTAGCAAAAAAGAGACCCTTACCCGGGGCTGACTTCAAGTATCTCAGAATTCTGAATACAGCATCCATATGAGTCTCACGGGGAGCATGCATGAAATGACTTACAACACTGACCGCAAACGCAATGTCTGGACGGGTGTGAGAAAGATAGATCAGTCTTCCCACAAGTCTTTGATATCTACCTTTATCTGCTTCTGCTCCACTACTATCATCACTTAGTTTTTGATTCGAATCCATTGGTGTGTCACATGCTCGGCTTCCAAGCATTCCAGTCTCCTCCAACAAATCCAGTACATACTTCCGTTGAGAGATAAAAATTCCATGTCTAGACCTAGCGACCTCAATTCCCAGGAAAAACTTCAAGGCTCCTAGATCTTTTATTTCAAACTCACTGGACAAAAAAACTTTTAACTTTTTCATCTCTTCCTTATCATCTCCAGTTAGAACGATATCATCAACATACACAATCAAGGCAGTGGTCTTACCTTGTGATGAATGTTTGATGAATAATGTATGATCCGCTTGACTCTGTTTAAAGCCATACCTTAGCATTGCCTGTGTAAATCTTTCAAACCATGCCCGTGGAGATTGCTTGAAGCCATATAACGACTTTCTGAGTCGGCACACCTTCCCTTCTGTCTTAGTGTCCTCAAAACCAGGAGGAATATCCATGTACACTTCTTCATCAAGATCACCGTGAAGAAAAGCATTCTTCACATCAAACTGGTGAAGAGGCCATCCAAAGTTAGCTGCCAATGACAGTAGGATCCTTACAGAATTCATCTTGGCAACAGGAGCGAAGGTCTCCTGATAATCAATCCCATATGTCTGAGTGAAGCCTTTAGCAACGAGTCTGGCTTTGTACCTTTCAATAGAACTGTCTGCTCTATGCTTCACTGTGTACACCCACTTGCATCCCACGGTCCTTTTGCCCATAGGTAAACTCATCAATTCCCAAGTACCATTCTTACGAAGAGCCTTCATCTCTTCGATCATTGCCAATTTCCATTTGGGATCAACAAGAGCATCCTGGACATTGTTAGGAACAGACACAGAAGCAATTTTTGAAAGAAAAGCTTTATAGGACGGGGACAAGTGAGAGTAAGACACAAAATTAGAGATAGGGTGTTGGGTACAGGACCTAACACCCTTACGTACCGCAATAGGGACATCTAGATCAGAATCAAACTCAACAGGTACAGATGAATAAGACCTATCAGAAATATCAAGAATAGGATCAGAATTACCTTGGTCCTCAACACGAGAAGGAGATGTCAATGGAGGATTAGAAGAAGTGGTTTCTTTATGTCTGGATTTACTCCATGTCCCTTTTGAATACACCATCAATTCCTTCCCTTTTTTTGTGGTTTCTTCATTTTTCCGCTCATTTTCTACTTCATCCTCTCTCACATTACTTCCTCTCCCCTCATTCTCAACTTCATGTTTTCCCACATTTTTTCCCTAATCACTTCCTCTCCTTTCCATAACCGGGACAGGGAGAGACATTTCTTCCTCACGCCAAGACTCCCCCTGAAAAGATGACTCCGATTGAGACTGAAAGTAAGATTGAGACTCATGGAAGGTAACATCCATAGAGACAAACCATTTCCGCGAAGGGGGATGATAGCATCAGTAACCTTTCTGGGTAGGGGAGTAACCCACAAATACACACTTGATAGACCGGGGTTCTAGTTTTCCCCGAGACGGAGAATGATTGTGGACAAAACAGACACAGCCAAAGACACGAGGAGTAATAGAGAATAGAGGAGACATATCGGAAAGGACTTCAACAGGTGCCCTTTTGTTTAGGACACGACTAGGAAGGCAATTAATGAGATAGGCCGCAGTTAACACAGCTTCACCCCAGTATGATTTAGGTGCATTAACAGAAAAAATCAACGAGCGAGCAATATCAAGTAAATGACGATTCTTGCGTTCCGCCACCCCATTTTGTTGAGGGGTGTCGGTGCAAGATGTTTGATGTATGATCCCATGAGAACAGAAATAATCAGCCAAACCCGAGTCTATGTACTCACCCCCTTGGTCAGACCTGAGAATTTTTAAAGTCGTACCAAATTGTGTACACACCATTTGATGAAATGCTTTAAAGATAGAAAAGACTTCCCTTTTTTCTTTCATCATATAAAGCCAAGTTGTACGGGAGTAATCATCCACAAAAATGACAAACCATCTATGACCTTTCAAAGATAAAACACGAGAAGGACCCCATACATCAGAATGAACTAAAGCAAACGGAACTAAACATTTATTACTATTGGGAGCAAACGAGGCTCTGTGGTGTTTCCCAAGTTCACATGTCTCACAAAGAAAATCAGAAACGTTTTTATTTAAGACTAAGGAAGGAAACAAATGCTTTAATAAATGAAAAGATGGATGTCCTAAACACCTATGCCAAAGATGAATGTCTTCAGCTTTATTTCCCGAGACAACTGTGTGATGAGCTATCGGTTCTCCAGCATCCAAAACATAAAGGCCACTCTCCTCCTTACCACTGCCAATCGTCCTCCCCGTGGAGAGATCCTGAAAGACACAATGAGAAGGAAAAAAGGTTACACTGCAGTTGAGACCCTGTGTAAGATGACTGATAGATAACAAATTATGAGAAAAATTTGGAACATGTAAAACAGAGGAAAGAGGTAAGGTTGGAGTCGCACGAATAGTACCCTTCCCCTAAATAGAGGAAAAAGTACTGTCGGCAATCCAAACTTTATCTCGTCCTGAACACGGTGTATAATCAGAAAAAATATCAGAACATCTCGACATGTGCTCGGAAGCACCTGAATCAATAATCCAAGGAGAAGGAGAGTGAGACAAGAATGCTCTTGGTTAGGTGACACATATACCTGACTGGGCAAAAGCAGTAGAGACACCTGTAGATGCAGAGGCAGTAGTAGAGGAAGTGCGATGAGCCATCAAGTTCCTGAGAGCCTCCTCCACCTCAGAGGTAGTAAACATAGCTGGAGCAGTAGTAGATAGAGACTGATCAACTGGCTCTGAAGCTGAAGGGTCCATAGTAGAAGAGTGATGAGCATGAGCATTGCGGCCATTAAACCGTCCGCCACGACCCCTAGACTGGCCTGAACGACCCCCTCGACCTCCGGGGCTCCCCCGACCTCCGGGTGGATAACCATGTAGTTTATAGCAGGTAGCCCTGGTATGATATTTGGTATTGCAATAGTCACAGAACTGTTTCGATTTATCTTCGTAAGTAGATTCACTGGGAGTGTCACGGCCACGGTTCCCATCCCTCTGGGAAGTCGAAATAAGAGCAGATCTCTCTGTAGAAGCAGATGGAAGCATAGCAGAACGACGACTTTCCTCGTTCTGGACATAGGCAAAAGCCTCCTGAAGGGAAGGAAGAGGTTCCATTCCCAATATCCTACTGCGAACCGGATCCAAATCCGAGTGAAGTCCCTCGAGGAACTTAAAAATCCGTTCTTCAGTAACAAGCTTATTATAGGCCACAGAGTCAGTAGGGCAAACTGGCTTGAAGTCTAATAAGTGGTCCAGTCGTTTCCGATTGGTGGAGAGAGAAGTGAAGTACTGAAGAACGCTCAATTCACCCTGTTCGGATCTACCAATCAATCGTCGTAACTCAAAAATCTGTGTCGAGTTCCCTTTGCGGGAATAAGTATTGGCCATGGTCTCCCAAATATCTTGGGCAGTCGCCATGTCCAAGAAACCTTCGGCAATCTCAGGCTTCATAGAATGACATAGCCAAGTCATGACAGTGGAGTTCTCCATCTCCCACTTGTCATAGGTGGCATCCTCGGTGGACGGTGCTTTAATCTTTCCATTTATGTAACCCATCTTTCCTCGGCCCTTCAGGGACATAACCACTGATCCTGACCATGCCACATAATTTTGGCCATTAAAGAGGGAGGTAGTGAACTTGACGTTCGGGCTCTCACTGGGAGGAACAACATAAGTGTCACTCCTAGAGGTTGCAGTAGATTTCTCATGGTCATCAGACATTGTGGAAGAATCTCAAGAATACCCGCAGCAATCAACTCACAATGGAATAAAAACGACAGAAAAATAGCACCCACGAAACAGAAAGAAACAGATTACCACGGAGGAGCCACCAACATGATAAATGATCTGATTAATGGCCCATAGAGGGACCCAAAAAACTGCTGAGAAGTTAACCTACAATCAAACCCAAGGCTGGATAGGAGTTGGAAGTGTTTAAGGGGTTGTCGGCTGGATGGGAGAAGAGAGTAGAGGGCTGCGCAGGTCACAAGGTCATGGGTGACCTTCGGTCAGGGCTGGGGAAGGGAGAATAGGGTGCGGCGAGTGGTGTGTGGGTGGTATATGTTGCGGCGCAGGGCAGGGAGGGTATTTAGGGTTCGGCGAGAGGTTGGGTGGACAGATTGGTGGGGGGCGCAGCCCCTAGGGGCAGTGTTTGGTGGTGGCGATGTCTATGATGAGGCGCAGGTGGTGGTGGTGGTGGTGATGGTGGTTGTAACCCTACTTTAGGGTGGCTCTGATACCATGTAGAAAATAATAATGGAAGAACTTAGGAGACTAATGAGCCTCCAGAATATTATATATTAGTCTAGAAAGACAATTACACAAATACCCTTATAAGGAAAAAGAAAAAATTACAACTTGCTAAATAATAAGTTCTAACAAATTGGTCTTGACAACATATATTTTATCACATCAGTTTGACATATTATGTAAGTTGAAACAGGAAGCCTATATGTTCTTAACTTTTGTGAAGAAAAATACAATGCCAAGCACAACTTCTCAATCGGCGCATAGCGCTGCTCGATTGGAGTCAGAATTCTACTTAAATAATAAACGGCCTGCTCGTTGCCTTGCTCATTATCTTGAGCTAGCATACTTCCTATAGAGCAGTCAGAGGCCGATATATACAACTTCAGGTACCTACCCTTCTTGGGTGGCATTAATACTGGAGGAGTAGACAAATACTGTTTTATTCCTTCAAAGGCTTGTTGATGGCCGTCTTCCTAATTGAAGTCTTCATCGGTCTTGATCTTCAATAGTGGGGTCCATACTTGGGTGTTTCCTGCACAATTTGATATAAACCTTCTTAAGAAATTGATCTGTCCTAGCAATCTCTGAAGCTCCTTCTTATTAGCAGATGGCTTTGCTGCCTGAATAGCCCGAGCCTTATTCTTGTCAATCTCTATCCCCCTTTGATGTACTAAAAACCCTAAGAAGTTCCCTGCTGTAACTCCGAATGCACACTTGAGAGGATTCATCTTTAGTCTGTGAGCCCGCATCCTTTCAAATGCTTTTTCCAGATCCCTTAGATGATCGACATTATCCCCTGACTTCACCACCACATCATCTATGTAAACTTCCATGAACTGTCCGATCATATCATGGAAGATTGAATTCATTTCCCGTTGATAGGTGGCTCCAGCGTTCTTCAGCCCGAAAGGCATGACAACCCACTCAAAGGTTCCAATTGCCCCCGAGCATCGAAAAGCAGTCTTCGGGACATCCTCTTCGGCGATATAAATCTGGTTATACCCCGAATGCCCATCCATGAATGACAGAATTTTATGTTTAGCGGCCGAATCAATTAACTGATCGGCCATGGGCATGGGATACTCATCTTTTGGGGTAGCTAAGTTCAAGTTCCTGAAGTCTATGCAGACCCTCAGCTTCCCATTCTTCTTTACCACTGGGACAACATTCGAGACCCATTCAACATATCGGGCCGTCCGAATGAAGCCGGCGTTCAGTAGTCTCTCGATCTCCTCTTTCACCTTCAGCGTTACCTCTGGTGACATGCGCCGAGGTTGCTGTTTGAACGGCCTGAACCCCGATTTAATTGGCAATCGGTGTTCCACCAGTTCTCTGGTTAAGCCAGACATCTCGTCATATTCCCAGGCAAAACAATCTTTGTACTTGTATAGGAGTGCAATTAGCTCGGCCTGATACTGAGGATCCAGCATCTGACTTACATAAGTAGGTTTGTGCTCTCCTTCTTTGCCTAGGTTGACTTCCAAGAGAGGGTCTTGGACATCGGCCTTTAAATCATCAAGTTTTGCCGTGGCCGTTTCCAACTCATCCATCTGAATCTCTTCTTCTCTCGGCGCTTCCTCTTCGTAAATACAATCAGCCAGATTAACCATTCCATCCGTTGGGCCGATTTCCAATCTTCTATCGGCCAAGAATGCACACCATCTGGCCATGCTGGCCCTCAAGGCCTGCAACTTCCTTTCTTCAATTATCGGAGTCCCCATGGACATCTTCTTGTTCAACGATCTCAATCGGCCTTGACTCTTCTGTCCAACTGAGATTATGGAAATATGCTTTAATGTCCGACGAACTTCCTTTAAGGAAGGTCGCTGAATTTGGTCTTCCCATTTTGTTGCACCCTAGCAACTTAACTGGTCCGATGTCATCTTCATACAAAACTGCATCGGCCGTCTGCACCCGGGCTACAAATGGCTTGGTGTCTGCCCCCACTACTTCTACCTCATCACCCCTCCAAAAAATCAACAACTGATGGAGTGTGGAGGGGATACAATAATTGGGATGTATCCAGTCTCGGCCTAATAATGCATTATAGGCCGCCGAAGTTTCCACAATGAAAAAAGCAGTCATGACCGTTTTACTGCCAACGGTCAGCTCAAGTGGTAGGATACCCTTGGTTCTCGAAGGTGCCCCCGTGAAGCTCTGGACATTCATCTCGGTCGGAATTAGCTCTGACTCAGACTTCTGCAGGATCCTTAACATAATTTGGGGCATGATGTTAATGGTAGACCCCCCATCAACAAGAATCCTATTTATTGGGACGCCTTCGATATGCCCTTTCACATACAAAGGCTTCAGATGTTGGGACATCTGGTGTGTTGGCTTTTCAAACACCACTTTAACTGGTCCAGTCTTCAATCCATCCTCAGTCTGATGTCCTTTCGGCTTCAAGATGGTGATCTTAGGCCGATCGGTCTGATTGTCAGTGGCGTCTACATTTTTACTCGTGGCTTCCACCACTCTAGGCTTAACGGTCTCTCCCCCGTTCCAACAGATTTCTTCCATCACGGCCGAGTCCTTAGCTAGGCCTTCTACTATATCCCCTTCCATGGCCGATGGCTGGTCCGGCTTGGCCATGAAGGACATAGGTAGGGTGAATACCATGTTGGATGACAAACCTAGTGGAATCGTCCCGAATTGTATTGGCGAAAAACTTGAATCCGACACATCCTCATCGGACTCAATCATCTTGTCCAAGGTAACTCTACCTTCTTCCTGTCTTTCTTGTCGGGCCTTTTCCCTTGGACACTCAGTGACAACGCGCATCGCCCTCGTGGTGAGTCCTTGGTTATCGGACACCTTCAGCTCTGTGGGAGCAGGATGGTTTCCAGCCTGATTCAAGAACTGACGCTCTCGCTCGACCTGTCTCATCCTCTGATACCTCATTTTCTGGGACTTACTATATTGTGGTCGTGTTGGAAATTTAGAGTGTTCAGCTCTGTGCCACTTTTGATCTTGTACCCGAGGTGGTAGCACCATCCTCGGTCTCCTGCCAGAGGTTGTTGCTTGCATCTGAGGCCCTGGGACCGTCTGGGAACACCTTGCCCCTAGTCGGCCGGATTCGCATTGGCCGACTCGTTGCGCCAACTGATGTTTTGCCCGCGGGCTTGGCCTGACCTTGCCATGGTATTGACAATCTCTCATGTACAGACCGTCTCGGGCTTGATTCCCGGTGTTCATAGCTTCTCGGCCTCTTGCTCGGGCTCGAGACTTCCTTCTTGACGTCAGTCTTACACCTCGGGCATAGGCCTTGTTCGATGATTTCCAGCTGTCTCCGTAGATCCGCTATCAAATTGTCCGTACTAGATTTGGCCGTTTCTTCCTCGGCCTTTCGGGCTTCTGCCTTGCGTTCTTGATAGTTCTTTTGGAGGTCATGAATTGTCACCTTTAGCCCATCAGTAGCCGAAACAGCAATTTGCTTACCCTCCCTTTGTTTTGGTACCTCTCCGTCAGACAAGTCTATCTTCGGTCTCGGCCTTGAAAGCTTGGTTAAATCGGACATCACCATGTTAGTGCCCGTAATCTGAGGAAAAGGATTTGAATCGATCCCCATAGCTTTGTCCGAGAATTTGAAGACTCCCTTCTCTACATTTTCCTATATGAAATTGCGAAAAACAACACAATTGTTAGTAGAATGCTTCCAAGAATTGTGCCATTTATAGTATTCTTTATTTTTCATGTCATCGGCCTTAGGGATCCGATGACCTTCACTTAGCTTGATCACTTTATCGGCCAACAAGGCATCGAATATTTGATCATCCATAGTTATATCAAAAGTATAGTTTTTTCCCGCCTCGAACGCCATTTTCTTTGCAGCGGCATTGTTGTTTACTGGCTTATTCAAGGCGTTACATACGATTGGCCATTTGCAGATTAACTCGGCCATATCGCTTTCTACTTCAAGGTCACATTCTGCCAAATGGACCTCGTAATTGGGGTCTTTATAATATGTTCCCTTGGAGGAGTTCTTCTTCTCCTGCTCGTCCAAAAGAATGCGCTCGTAGCGACCGGCCCGTGTGGCATGCTCGAATAGGTCACGGAAGTCAGTTCCCTCAAACCTCTTGCGAAGTTCGAAAGACATGCCCCCCATGGCCATCTTTGCATACTCTTCCTCAGGCAAGACTGTCTTACACCGATATTTTGCCTTTCGAAAACGGGCTATGTAAGTTTCCACAGTCTCTCCTACTAACTGCATCATCCTGGACAAATCAGCCAGCGATGTTTCGGGCTCAGTTCTATAGAACTGGCCATGAAATAGTTCTTCCATCCCTTGCCAAGTTAACACAGAATTGGCTGGGAGGTTAACATACCACAAAAACGCCATGCCCGTTAGCGAGTTTGGGAATAGTCTTAGCTTTAATGGGTCACTGTGACCCACATGGCCGCATTGAACAATAAAACGGCCAATGTGCTCAACTGAGGACTGCTCACTCTCTCCTGAAAACAGAGTGAAATTTGGTACTTTGTACCCCTGAGGAAATATGACTTGGTCAATTTCAGGGGGGTACGGCCGTCTGTACGTCGGCCTTTCTAGTCTTCGCATAAACGGGCCATACTCATCGTGTATGGCCGCTACCAGTTCCTCCCTATTTATGGGTTGGGCTACGGGCTGAACATTCCTTATCGGGGTTACCAACGGTGGCAGTCCGTGCTGTTGGTTGTGGGCCTGATGAGTCCAAAACCCACCGTTGTTCCTTTGCCCCCCATGGCCGTGGCCTGGGGGCTGTGAGTGGCCGACTGAACTGTCAGTGTGACCTGTAGATCTACCAAAACCTGGAGTCGCCGATCCGTTGTGATCGGTAACTACTGAATCGCTTGCCATACCGGCCTGTGACTCCGACTGCCTGCCTGAGCCATTACCCTCTCTCAGGTTTGGACAGATATACGGCGGGTCTTTCGGCTTATCGGACTCAAACAAAGTGCCCGAGCCTGATCTGTTGACCTGTTCTTTGTTGCTTCCGGCCTTATAGGTTTCAACCAGCCTTCCGATTGCTTCCGTCAGGCGGTCCAACTTTATATGGGTGGTCCTGGTTTCTAGGACCAATTCAGCCTGACTCTTATGAACATCGGCCGTTTGGTTCATGACCGATTTAAGATTGCCCATTGAGCCTATGAGCGCGTTGTACTCCTGCCACATGGGCTCCACGTTGGCTCTCATGGCTTCTGAAATTGCCTCAAGAGTGACGCTGCCATCTTGGGGAGAATGACCGGTGCTCTCCTCCACATGTGGGTCTGTGGGCTGATCGTCCTGGCCGTTCTTCGTCGTCTTATCTTTCTTTGGAGGCATGATTTGACACTTACAGTCCCACCGGGCGTGCCAAAATGTTTGCTTGTAATTTGCGCGGGCGTGCCAGAACCAATGGTGGTTTGGTGTGTGTGTATGTGCAAACTAATTTCCTATATTGCTTGAGTGAGTGATACTCAAGGCTTGGTGAATCTAACTTCTAAATAGGGTGATTGTGTGTAGTGAGTAGGAAAGTACCCTCACTGAAAGTCCTTTAGCAGTACTGAAGCGCACAAGCTAAAAAATATCAAGTTTAACAGGTAAACAAAATCACAAACGGTTTAATAAAAACAGACTTTTATTAAATGTTTGGAAAGATTAAACAGATCTTAGGAACACCAGAAAAAAGCTGAATATTCAAAAGAACAAAAAGAGAAATAACAAAAGGACAGACCTAATTGCTATTAAAGGTTGAAAAACAGACTATGAACACTTTGAATGCTTCGAATATGCTGAGTACTCTGAATGCTGTGTATGCTGTTTCGAGAGAGACGCGAAATCCTTTGCTTGGATGGCATGCCTCTTATTTATAATGGCCGTATACATCTTCTACTTGGACAGTGATTCCTTACCTTGCGCCCCACGCTGCTTAATTGATTGGCTAATTGAAGTCCTTCCTTATCTATGACTTAATTAAATCAATCCCTTCAATTTAGGGATCAGACGCATCAATCCAGCTGGCAAGGAACAGATACTTTCCTAAACGGACTCTTATTTCTAAAACTTCTCAGAGCTGACACCATCCTGCCAGCTGTGGATTAGCACCGCCTCTCCTTCAGTCTATCGGCCTTGTCACTACTTCTCCTGGACGAATCGGGTTCTATTGGTTTCAATGCCTGATTATCTCTCTTTAACCGCCCATAGCCAATCGGACTTAGATTCTCTATCATTGCGTGGTGTCCGATTGGGCTTCCTGTTGCTCTACTCCACCATCGGGCTTTGCCTCTAACCAATATTCCCATCTGGCTTTCCTTGTCATACCCACCGGCCTTAATCCTCTTATTGGTCTTACATCTGTACTTGAATCCGATGAGTCATTCACTCCTTAGCCCGGCCTCTCCTCTAACGCGAATCGGACTCAAAACCCATTGACGTTTTTGGGTGCAAACAGGTTGGGACGATGATCTCTGAGTCATACTCCAAAAAGTTCACATAAATTGGTTTTAGTATATATATTTTCCTTTAACTTGTTTAAATGGTGGGAATGAACCCATGGAGTCCAAGTCTTTAATTCTTTAATGTTTTTACAAGTTTTAGAAATAAACTTCGTTAAGATATATTTGGATGTATGTTTGTAAAATCCTTTGAAAAATATTTTAAAAAGTGTTAGATTCTTGAGTCAAAACATTTACTAATATGTTTTCACGGAACTCTAATGACTAGGGACGTGCCTTGGTGGCGTGCCACGTGTTGTAGAATCGTATGTACGGTTCCGGGGCGTGACATTTATAAAATAACAAAAAAAAAAAAAAAAAAAAAAAAACCTCTATTTTGTATGGGAATTTTGACCTAAAATTCCAAAAAACAAATGATTGATATAGTTGACCATTTTGACACTTTTTTAAGTGTAATTACTAGTATAAGGGTTCCGATCGCATGGAAGTCATTCTCGTCAAGTCTCCCACTTCCTCTCTCCTCTGGAGTCTGTGTCTCTCTCTCTCTCTCTGATCAAAGTATTAGTCTGAAATTCAGGGAAAACCCAATTCGCATGAGTTAGCACAATCTCTCAAATTTTCCCACTTGCCAATCAGGGAAAAGACAACAAAAATGGCGGATAGTTCATCGTCGCCGCCGAAACCAATCCAATCTACGAACCCGATCGAATCAATTTCTCAAAACCCATCAAACCCTACAATCCTCTCACCTTCAAACACATCCCAATCTCCATCAATTGAACTCCCCCAAATCCCCCAAACCCCAACACAACAACAACAACAACAACTACAACAAAATCAAATCGGATCATCCACCGTTGGATTGGATTATCAGCACAAACCCCAATTGCTCCAACAACAGAATAACAATTTGATGGGGGCGTCGAATTATCAGATTCAACAGAGCTTGCAGAGATCGCCGTCGATTTCGAGGTTAAATCAGCTGCAGCAGCAGCAGTACGGTGTGGCCTCTGTGGGTCCCGGTGGAATGCGGCAGCAGATGGGGGTTTATGGGCAGATGAATTTTGGTGGTGGTGGGGTTGGTGGTCTTACTCAGCAGAATCAGCAGCAGCAGCAGCAGCAGCAACAACAGATGGGGCAAATTGGTAATTTGACACGGTCGGCTTTGATGGGGCAAAATGGTAACCTTCCTATGCTGTCCGGCCAGGCGGCTGCCGCCGCCGCCCAGTTCAATTTGCAGACTCAGTTGTTAGCATCGGTAGGCATTACTTTTCATTAACTACATTTTGTGTTTTTTAATTGGATTGGTTTTAACTTGAATATTAGAGTGAGGCTGTTTGGGAAATCAAAAACTGGTTTTGTTGTTCATGAGTGAACCGGTTGGATAAATTCAGGTGTTTGGTAAGTGTGAACCTTTTGCGTAGGAGTCCGTGCCAGTTTTATAAGAGCAACTTCAGTGTTTTTTTTTTTAGTGTAAACTGAGGCTACATTGCTATACAGTAAGAGAGGGGTGTGCAGTGGTGTGTGGGGGCCGGCCAACACTTAGCCGGCTGGAGTGGGCCGGCAATCACAAAGACGGTTGAGAGGGCCGGCCAAGTGAGAGAGCCGATTATGCCAGAGCCGGCTGTCACGTATAATAACGAATTTAGTGAAATGGTAAACTTAACTTTCGCTACTATATACCTAAAGTAGTTACCATTTAAGCTACACTGTTGCAAAGGTATCATATTGTATTTAAGCTAGGTTACCCTACATTCTTCCCCCACTGCAGTTGCTCTAAGTCCCCTTAAAATTCTTTGTCAAATCAACATGACATTGGTTCTCATAAAAACCAGATAGAACTGAAGATTTAGACTGAACCTGGTCCTGTTTTAGAAGGACACCCAAAATACAATCTTTAATTAAGAAAAAAATATAGAGAGATGCCACTAGATTTTTATGTTTTGTCATAAAGAATTTTGCTGAATTTGCTTTCACAGTTGTTAGCACTGGCACGAGTTGATTCATTAATTAAATATTGTTGATCGGACCAGAATTGTTAACTTGACCTACAAAACATTCAAAGTAGCTCTCCTAGGTTCTGTTTGGTTCACGGATTTAGTGAGGGAAAGAAAAGGACAACACTGATTAAAACACTTTTCTTTGTTTGGTTATTAACGAAAACAGGGAGGAAATTAATTGGTTTTGACTTGTGAGTCATTTCCCTCCATTTCTTCTTAAGTTACAATTGTAGTTTGAAAATTTTAAGTTTTTAATGTTATTTCAGCATGGAGGAAAACACAAGGGAATTAGTTTTCCTTTGTGTTTTCTGACAAACCAAACAGCGCCTTAATTTGATGAAAATACTGTTTTAGATTTGTATGTTTTACCATAAGGAATTTGTGATGGAGGAGAGCTTTTTGGTGCAGCCAAGGCAGAAAACAGGTTTGGTCCAAGGGACTCAGTTCCATCCAGGAAATTCCACGATGCAGTCTTTGCAAGGAATGCAAGCAATGGGGATGATGGGGTCACTCAATATGAATTCACAAATTCGAGCAAGTGGGTCCCTTGCATATGCCCAACAAAGGATGAACCAGGGCCAGATAAGGCAGCAGCAGTTATCACAACAAACTCCAATTAGCGCAACTCAGGTGTAATTTACTTTTTCCATCTTTTTGTTTAATATGTGGAAATTAAATCCTGTTGTTTCTCGTCTATGTGGTTGCTTAGCTATTTTTATTTTATTTTTATTTTTATGATAGTATAAGCACGGTTGTTAGAATTGGTTGATTCATACGAGTCCATTTGAGTTTTATACAACCAGATACTATTCACGATTCAGTACGATTTACTATTCATAATTATGAACTTTGACCCTTAAATTGTAAGTGGATACTTTCAACAATTTCACTCTTGATATTGCAAATTGCATCGAACTAGTGTGAGATTTTTATTTGTGTTCATTACTCCCCCCGTCCCATTTTATGTGTCCCTTTTGGGGAATTCAGCTATTTAAGGGGACAAAAAGAATGTACACCTACTTTTCAGAATTGCCCATAATCATTGCACTTTCTTTTTTTGTGTTGTTTTGGTGTTGATTGCAAGGAAGGGTAGTTTGGAAAACTTAGTAAAATTTGTATGCTAATTTAGGAAAGTGGACAACAATTTTGGGACATCCCAAAAAGGAAAGGGGGACACATAAAATGGGATGGTGGGGGTATTACATTTTGGTAAACTAATTTCATGATTTGACAACCGTGAGTGTTAGTCCCTGCCTAGGTACCAGCATCGGTTCCCATCATTGTGGAAGTTGTAGTTTGTTCATTACATTTGTCAATTTTATCTGCTTTCTTTTGTGAACAAAGTTGGGTTCTCTATTGTGGGTGTGGAAGTATTAGTATGTCCGTTAATGTTGCATTTATTTGGCATGTTGACCTGATGCCATTTCCAGTTTGACTCAAGTGTTATTTTGATAATAAATATCTAATAGCTTTAGTTTGTCAAGCCGAATTTAAGTGTATTTTTGTTGGTTTCAACTTTCCATTTTTGAGCTCATGAGCAGAGTGTTCAAGCTATTATTATATGCGGAACCTTAAGGTTTCTTGTATAATTTTATTGCTTGCATTTTCCAAGGCCACAATGATGTGGTTAATGTGGGTTATAACTTTAAGTCCTTATATTGGTTTCATGGATTCCCCGAACAATGAAGCAGAAGCTATGAAGGTTGGAATTGCACCAACAGTGTAATCACAATCACAAAGGAATTGAAAGTAACTGTAAGTTTTTTGATACTAAGATAATATACCCCAAGGCTTACAACTCATATCATTCTCAACAGAATCCTAACCAAAAACGCAATTAAAGGAATAATTACCAAAAATAGCATATTTGAGTAGGATCCGAAGTTATTGACAAAGCAAAACATAACAAAAAGTGCAAAATATCCCCTTTTCTAGGCTTAAATGATCGTTTGGGCCACTAGGCTACTATGGGCTTTTCTCGCATGGTCGGTCTTCGCCCAAAAAGTGTTTCTTTATGGTTCTACATCAGAGTATTGATGCAGTTTTGTCCTGTTGAATTTTCTGTTAATGTCTTCGGTATTTGTTTCCATATATTGCATCTAACATTCTTGTTGTCTATAGAAACTGCAGGCTCAAGGCCTATCAAGGACGTCGCTTATGAACTCTCAGTTATCTGGATTGACTCAGAATGGACAACAGGCTATAATGCAAAATTCTTTGCCGTCGCAGCAATGGTTAAAGCAGATGCCAGCCATGTCCGGTCCTAATTCACCTTCATATCGTGTTCAAAATCAGAGGCAGCAACAAGTACTTTTGCAACAGCAACTAGCGTCATCTCCTATGGCCCACCAAAACTCTCTGTCCCACCAAAATTCTATGGGCTTGAGCCCACAGCAGTTATCTCAGTTAGTACAGCAGCAGCAGCAGCAACAGCAACAGCAACAACCATTGGTGCATCCACAGCAGCAATCACCTCGAATGGTGGGTCCCCCAGGCCAAAAATCGTTAAGTTTGACGGGATCACAGCCAGATGCTACTGCATCGGGTGCAACTACGCCAGGTGGAAGTTCAAGCCAAGGAACGGAAGCAAGCAATCAACTTCTTGGGAAGAGAAAGATACAGGACTTGGTTTCACAGGTCCGTCCTAAAATTTCCATGCTATCAAATTTTATGTCCTGTTTGGGCATCCTTGAAAGCAGTAATTGCATTTATGTTTTTACGTAGTGTTTTAAGTACAAATACAATGAACTTGAATGGCTCCATTTAAATGAATTGTGCTCATTTCACCAATGAAACTTAAAATCATGAATTTTTTTCTTTCCATGTAAACATAGAAATGGCCATGTGCGAAGAAACATGACGATGTCCCCAATTTACCTTGATGTGTTAATTCATGATGATGGCTTTTACTTGAAGAGACTATGTAGATTATATGTCACTTATCGATGCTCGTTAGCGGTGAAGTCCCTCAAACCAGAAGTTTCAAAAGCTTTTTGACTGGGCCTATGAGAAAAATGAACTTTACATACTCATATCGCATACCGAAGGGAAGGCGTAATTGCACCACTCCTCCTTACCTTCCTCCTGCCATCCCCCTCCTCTTTGCTTTGCTAACATCCTTTGATAAGGAAGTTGAATGAGCCTTCAAAAAGAGGGGCCTATTTGAGAGACTTTTGGCGGCCAGTACACATCAGAGCCCCCAAACAAGCTTTTTGGACTAATCAAGTGCTTTCGAGTTGAAAAGGAAACCTAGCGAAGCTAAAACAAAGATGACAAGCAAATTCCCGGAAAGCCTTGAGACCGTTCAAATTCAAGTGACAACCAAATATGCTATTAGTAATCTGAAAAGTTAGGGAGTTTTGAAGTTATGAAAAAGATCAGGAACAACTTTTGAAAAATCCACTTGGGAATTTATGGCATATATATATATATATATATTTGCAGTTTCTCATAGTTATGTGGATTTGTTTAGAGTACTTTGCAGTTTGAGAAGTTGCAATTACCGACAATGTCTCAATGTTATGAATTGATTGTTCTAGATTGTATCTGGAAAAACCGACATGGGACTTTATTTATTTATTTTTATTTATATTTTTTTATAGTTTCTCATAGTTTCGTGGATTTGTTTAGAGTACTTTGCAGTTTGAGAAGTTGCAATTTCCGACAATGTCTCAATGTTATGAATTGATTGTTCTAGATTGTCACTTAAAATATCCTAGTGAGTCATTATTATCATTCTTTTGGATACTCAGGTGGATTCACATGGAAAGCTGGATCCGGAAGTTGAAGATCTTCTTCTGGAGTTTGCTGATGATTTCATTGATTCGGTGAGGCTTGTTAACATTGTGTTACATCTTTGGAAACCCACCCACCCACACTGTGTACCTTTCCTAAAATTTTGGAGATGTTTCCTAATAAAAACTTTGAAAAAGCTAATCCAAATCGTCATACTCTTAGCTATTTAAATAATCAATTTGGCCCTGAAAAAGCTATCCCAAATGGGTTCTCCAGTTGGGGAGATTTTTCTTCTTTTTCGACCTGTGGCAAGCTAAGCAATGGTGTATACACCAGTATAGGCCCTGCATGGACGTTAAAAAGTACATTTCATTAGGTCCAAAATACAGAGATCTATTTTAAAATGTCTAACCACCCATGCCTTAGATTATCGTTGGTTGTTGGGGAATTTTTTATTTATTTATTTATTTATTTATTTTTGGTTCATATGCAAGTCCCCTGGAGATTATATCTACATGTTTATACAAATGGCTTGAGCTTTATTTTTAATATCAGACAAACTCGGTAATTTTTTTGTGCATCTATGCAGGTAACTACATTTGCTTGCAATTTGGCCAAGCATCGGAAATCATCAGTTCTGGAGTCCAAGGATGTATTGCTACACTTGGGTATGTGCTGCATTGTATATTTCTTTGTCAGTACTCAGTAGATAGTCTTGTAGTTTAGTTTATAAATTTTTTTTGGTTGTTCACTGATTTAGAAGTGCTATTTACAACCTCGTTGGAGGAGCTCTAGGAAGATATTGGATAATTAAATGCGCGCGCACACACACACACATATATACCAAGCTCTAACATTATCCCTCATGTGCATTCCTGTCTGGCACGTGGAGTTGGGGGGGTGGGGGGTGTTGGGTGGGATTAGGGGAGGTGTGGGGGGTGCTTCAACTCCAATTTAGTATACACAATTTTGGAAACAGAACTCCATCATAATGGAGATGGATAACAAAGTTCTAATACACAAACCAGAACGGGATTGTCTGGAAATATGATTTTTTTTGTTAGTTTCATCTCTCTCTCTCTCTCTCTCTCCTATGCTACCTTGAAGTTCAAGTTTCATTGAACTCTGACTCTTACTGGTCTAATAGTGCTGACTGTTCCAAGGAGGTGACCCCTTCCACCAAGTTCCACAGAAATTCTGGTTATTTCATCTGCTAAAGATTATTGTTAGCTAGACAATCTCTATTGACTCCCTCATTAATCAAATTATAAAGCTTGCTTTGTAAACAGTTTAACAATCTTTCAAAATGTTTTGAAGCATCAAATAGTGTCTGTACACTTTGCACTCTTATGGATACTCGGGTCAAGGTTATTTTATACACCTATTTTCATATTTATATCTGGAGGTCAGAGAATTAGGGGCCTTGGTCTAACTGAAGGAAGTTAATTGCAGAAAAGAACTGGCGTTTGACCATTCCAGGGTTCTCAAGCGAAGAGAGGAAATCCCAACAAAACCATGTAAGCATTTTGCATTTCCTTATACACAGGATGATGGCACTTAGTACATATATATACACAATATATGTATATGTGGGTCTGTTTATTTGACTTTAAAACACTATTTTAAAGATGAAAAGTATGGGTAATAAAGAACAGAATGAATGGCTTCTGTAAAAGATCTTTTCTCAAATTCAAAATGGACAACTGATGTTGAAAACAAGGTACTTCAGTGTTGTAGAACATATCATTAGGCATCTGTTAAGTTACCAACTACTCCAAAAGCATAAGTGTTAGAGAATGGGCCCAACAATGTATATCAAGCGTCAACACCCTCCCTCATGTGCAACCCCGACTTGCACGGGGAGTGCAAACAAACCAAACTCCATCATAGTGGAGACAAATAACAAAGTGCAAATATGCAGAACATTGCAGGGATGGAGAGTCGAACCCAGGACCTTCCACAAACAATGCTTTGATACCATGTTAAGTTACTAACTACTCCAAAAGCTTAAGTTGTTAGAGAATGGGCCCAACAATGTATAACAAGCTTCAACATCTAAGGGTTTGCTTGGAATCACTTCTGAAACGTGCTTATGGGATCCAAAATTGCCAATATTAGCCTATTAGGATTAATTTAGGAAGCACTTTAGTGCTCCCAAAGCAGGTTTTGGTTGAAGTAGGTCCTTAGGTGCTTTTTCACAAATGTGAGGCTGGAAGCAGATTAGGGATTTTAATGAATTTTCTTAATTCCTACTCTGCCGTTGTGATTAGAGCTTCCGCTTTTGCCTAAACACTAAAGCCACAACCAATCCAAATGGTTAAGTCCATTTGCCTATCTTGCTTGCTAGCATTTCATAAATTTTAATGAATGTTGCATGGACTGGGTTACTGTGCGGGTATGTGTCTTAAGCATCTGGTTTTCTAAATCCAAGAATCTAAGGATATGGGGACTTGGCATTAAATCTATCTTGTTTCTTATATTTCTGTGACAAAATAGCATAACAATGTAACACTAAGACTTCTTTTTTTTTTTTTGGGGGATAAAAACACTAAGACTTCAACATCAGCATTTCGGTTATTTTGAAAGAATTTCGTAGCAAAGGGAGTATAATTAGAAACTTTAATATACTATTACACAAATAGCTAACATCCTTCTTTGTGTGTGTCCACCCAAAAGTGTAGGACGCATATCCCAAACACTTATCTGATTTTCGAGTGTCTGCTACGGGTATTTCAATCTATTAAGGATAGTCCGTGTAACAGAGATTTTTTTTCGGAAAATGAACATTTATTCAACACAGAGCAAAGCTCATCCAGTTACAAAACAGAGCAAAGCTCAAAAAGAAAACAAGCACATCCAAAAAAAGAACCACCAGGGAAAAACTGCGCCCAGACCATCAGAAACTTACAAAATCCAAAACAGCACAAGCCAACCACCCAATTAATCCTTAGGCATATTCCATCTAGGCCTGTAAACGGATCGGATCGAGACCGGAGACAGACAAATCAGATCCAAATCCGGTAACAATTCTACTATCCAAATCCGGTCCATTTATCCGTCAGATCTACCTTATTTAATCCATATCCAGATTTGATCGGATCTGGATATTCGGATTCGTTTATCGGATCTAAAACGGCAACTTCGCTGCTTATATGTATTCTAGTATTACCAAAGAAGATATTCTTTTTATTATTTTTCTTTATGCGTACACAAAATCCATCTACATTTAACCCATCAATACACTTGATTATGTATAAAAAATCCTTTCTTTAAATCAAAATAATATACTACTGAAAGTAAATATGTATAATCTAGTGTATACTATATACGTTCTATTTTATATGTAATAGTAATCTTATCTAGTGTATTGTATGTATATTTTTTGTGTATGGTTTATTCTTATTCGGATCCGGATCCGGATCTTAGACGGATCGGATACTACAAAACCATGTCCGATCCGTCAACATAATATTCTAAACGGATCTGGATCTAAAAAAAAGCTAAGATCCATCAAAAAGTACTGGATCCGGATCGGGTCGGGCCAAGCTACGGTCCATTGACAGGCCTAATTCCACTTGATACAAGTCCACTTATCCACCACTTTTAAACCCGAAACGTTAGCTCGAATATGGGAGAAATGTAACATAGATATTTAACTAGTAGTATCTCTTTTTTTCATATAGTGATAGTTTATCGCCCTAATTGTTGTACCGAGTGATTGCATTGGACCTAAATAGTATTTGTTGAGTACTTAAGATGCACATTTTTTATTTAATTGCAATTTGGTTCAAGTTATAGTTCATCAGATCTATTTCTGATACTGAATCTGAATTGCACATGCAGTCATCAAGTGATCTCCACAAGAAGCGCCTTGATATGGTGAGTTGGAATTGTTTTTCTGGGTTTTTGTCTCCTTACGCTCTATTTGGTTTACGAATTTGGAGAAGGAAAAGCAAAAGGAAAGGAAAGCAAGAAGGAAAACTAGTTCCATTGTGAAAATAGTTTAGTGAAAAGAAAAATATAGTGAAAATAAAATTAAATATTAAAACAATGAGTATTGTTGTAACTTGAGAAAAAAGGGAGGGAAAGCACAAACAAAATTCTAATATTTGTTTGTGCTTTCCCTCCCTTTTTTCTCAAGTTACAACAATACTTCTTATTGTTTTAATATTTAATATTATTATTTTTTTCATACAACCGAGTACCGACCCCAATTGATTGGGACACAAAACTTGGCTTGGTTTGGTTTGGTTTGGTTTGGTTTGGTATTATTATTATTATTATTATTATTATTATTATTATTATTATTATTATTATTATTTTCATAGTTTCACTATATTTTTCTGTGTCTTTGTAATTTTATACTCACTATTTTCCAATAGTAACAAACAAGGAAAAGTATTCTCCTTAGTGTTTTCCTTTCCGTTCCATCACGGAATCCATGAACCAAATAGAGCCTTTTCTTTTCGTAGGGATCCAAAATCTGTCTACTTACACAAATTATGATTCAGATACGAGCACTCATGGAGCCCTCAAACTCTGAAACAAATATGAATAATGCTAAAGAGATGGCCAGACAGGGGTTCGTCAACCCTGTTGGTGCCAACCATCCGATGAGGCCTTCCCAAAGCTCAGAGCAGCTGGTTTCACAGCCAAATGCTGCTCAAATGCTGCAGCAAATGACTCGGTTTTAATGGAAATAAGTTCTAACTTTCTTTGGTCTCCGTATGATCGAGTTGAGCTGCCTGGGCCTTGTTGGTAAGCACTCGAAAATCAACTTATTGCTTGCTTTCATGTACTTATATTATATAGCTTACATTTACTTCTATTAAATCGCCATTTGCTTCAAACATTTAAGCTGTTAGAGAATGGGCGTAATGTATATCAAGTTTTAACACCTCTCACCTGCGACCCCATGGTGCAGGACCAAGAGTGGGAAACTGAGAGAGTAGGGAGAAAGAGAGAGAACACACATACAACTCAATAATTCTAATTGAATGCAAATCTGTCTTCCCCTACACTAAATGGCTCTTTCAATGGGCAGATGTGAATTAATTCCCAAACTAATATCATTCCGTGACTTGCGCAGAAAATGAATGACTTGCTAGAATTAAGGAGTTTAAATCTTTTCAACTCTTGGCATGTCATTCCCATCTCGTGAATAGTTTCATGCCTTCGCCTTACTTCTCATATATATATATATATATATGTATTAATTTCCTCTTGAGACCCTACTTAGGTGTAAATTTTCATCTAAGGGCCCATTTGGCTAAACTTTTGACCAAACGCTGCCCAAGATTGCTTTTGGCCACTTGCAAATTTCTACGATTTTGACTCCTCGTTTTTTTTTTTTAAATTGAATTACTAAATCTAGTTTGCCGAACAGTTTCATTTTAGATTTTGGATTTCCATAACCACTTGTGAACTGTAAAAGCTGTTACCAAACACCACTTTAGCCTAGCCTCGACCAAGGGCGGGCCCAAGATTTTGGTTTGGGTTGGGGCCGATGGGCTGGAAATACATTTAGTGGTGGGCCCACGGTGGTTCGGAGGCAGCACCCCCAATTTTAAATTATTATTATTATTATTTTTCTGGTTCATTTATACATATTTTCTGGATTTATGCATTCGAAATGTTATAGTTTTGCTAAGTGAGATATTCTGGCTGTTGTGAGAGTTGAGATGTTTGTCCTTGTAATCCTCTGTTCCCTTCACTTTGAAATTTCGTCCCTATGTGCATATTGTCATTATGTTCGTTGACAAGGGTTGATAGTTGATTGTAATTTGTATAGTTTGGGCTCAAGGGTAAAACAATTTCGGATGGACTAAATTAAGAAGTACGAAAAAAAAATGTGGACCAAATGTAGTGGAAGAAAAAGTGTTGGGCCAATTATTTTGAGTGGACTCGAGTACAATTGGACCAACAAAATACATTTACTTTTTTCTTTGAAAAGTTGGGTTGTGCTTACTTAAGAAGTGAGAAGAACATACGTTGGGCCAAATATATAGAGTGGACTGACTTACCATTAGACCAAATACTACCTAGTACCTATACAACAAAAGTTTTCCAAAATTTGGGGTGGGCTACATCCCGGGGCTGGGTTCGCCCATGGCCCCGACTGGATCATTTCGTTGTTAAAATCCTGATATGTCCGCTATTTACGCTGTTTCTTGGCCACTTGACTTAATGCCTTGTAACTCTCTTAAATCATATCTCAAATGCACTTTTTTTGGTCAAACTTTTTTCTTAACTGCTATTGTCTGCCGAATCAACAGCTTCTAATCAAGTTCTCTTCTTTTACAGGTTGAATTTAGTAATTTGGAAAGCATTTGAGAACTGAAAATTCATTGAGAAGAATCACATCCATTGACTATCTGCTAGTGTGTTTTAGATGAAGATTTGTGGGTTACCCAGTTGAGCTGATATTGCCATGGAAGCTACTTATTCTTTATGAAGTATGAGTTGGTGGGCCCATCCATATTGAAACTTCACTCAGTTTGATGACTTGAATGGAGCCCAAGTTACCTTTATATCTAATGTGTGAGCATAGGAAAATGGAAATATTAGGATAACCATCTTTTTTTTTTTTCCTTAAATTTTATTTTTATTTTATTTTATTATTATTATTATTTTTTTACGTTTATCAAAGTGATCCAATTATTTTTTAGGCTTCCAGTTCAGTCTTCTAATGGTGTACAATAATTTTAATCTCTTTTTAGTTTGTACATTTTGGTTGTATTTTTATTCCGAATGATGTAGTATATTAAACGGGTAATATTTGGGGCACAACTAAAGCCACAACCTTTTTTGCACAACCTCTATTTTGTGTCTATCTCTCTCCTAGTGGGCACTGTGGGGTCACTGGCACTGTGGGACCCAACAAGAGAGAGATAGACACAAAATGAAGGTTGTGCAAAAAAGGCAATTCTGGGGGGTTTCTTATCCAATTTTTTAGGCTTAAGAGAATTATAAGTTGAAGGGTTTGGCCTTGAAACAGGCCGGGCTCTGAACTGTTCATTTTTAAGTTTCAGTGTATTGATTCAGTCATTGGCATATCAGATGAAATTGGGCACTCCATGGGTAACATGTGGCATGTTTACGTGGTATTTTGTAGTCAATGAGAGTGTTTTTTGTATCGAATTCATCTTTCAAAGTAAGACCCCTGTATGTAGGGATGTGGGTCACACCCAAAATATCCACGTTCATTGGCTATAGCTTGCAGAATACCATGTAAGCATGCCACGTGTTACCAAATACCTAAAAATTTCTGTAGAACTAGGGTTCGGTAATTTAATGATCCACAACAAATATGACAGATCCAATCCTGGATTACAATATATTATGCATGAAAATTTTTAGGAGTTGTTTTGAAAGACTTGGAATGAGATCTGGTTCTTCAACAAACTGGTATATCCTATAGTATAAAAACAAAGAAACAAGCACGTCAAAAAAATATGAACTTCCTCTTTTGCCCTTCACTATACCATAATTACTCATATATCTATCTATACATCGTAAGGATATATTGCTTTGTGTGAGGGTAAATCTGTCATTTTGGACAAATAATTACATTCAAGTCAGCTTTTACAATTTTATTTAATATAATAATGAGGTTTTAATCAACAATCTTGTGTCTAATTACATTTGGGTCAACAATTTTTGGGATATTTATTATTGACTTCAAAAAAAGTCAACAAAAGTGGCTATTTTGGTGGCTATTTAGGAATTGGTCACTAATATTTATAATTTGATCAACATCTTCTCTCAAATGAGATTTCAATCAACAATTTGTGTCTAATTACATTTGGGTCAATAATTTTTGGGATATTTATTATTCACTTCATAAAAAGTTAAAAAAAAAGTGGCTATTTTTAGTGGTTATTTAAGAATTGGTCACTAATATTTACAATTTGCTCAACTTCTTCTCTCAAATTTAGGATTCATATATTGTAATATATGTAATTGCATTTAGGTCAGCAAGTTTTGGGATATTTATTATTCACTTTAAACAAGTTTTAAAAAGTGGCTATTTTAGTGGCTATTTAGGAATTGGTCACTAATTTCACATTTTGGTCAACTTCTTCTCTCAAATTTAAGCTCTGGTATATTTAAATTGTCAATTTAAGTGGCTATTTTAGTAGCTATTATTAATTGGTCACTAATATTTACATTTTGGTCAACTTCTTCCCTCAAATTCAGAATTTATAGATTGTATTTGAACATCAATTAAGGCCTACAAACACATTCATGGTCTTTTTTCGAGGAAATACCCTACTTGTGTCATATATTTTTAGTGGCCCTTTATTAGGTATCTTTACTACTCATTTATAAGATAGTCAGAATTATCAACTTCTTCCGTAAGAAGAGTTTTAGATTAAATAGTTACATTTACAATTTCCTATTTAATTGTTTTAACATCTTGTGTTGATTTTTAAAAGTGGACATTATTTTGAAATATATATATAAAAAAAAAAAAGGAAACGTGACACTTATTTTAAAATATCCAAAAAAATGAAACGTTGGCACTTATTTTCGAACAGAATGAGTAATTATACCTCTCCAAAGACCTCTAATGTCAAGATTAATATACAATATATCTAGGAATACAACTATCCGACGGGCACGTGCCTTGCACGTGCACCCTCACTAGTATATATATATATATATATACAGTTCTTATCTAATGAGGACTCCCTCATTTTATAAAATGCACACCCCTTACTTCTCTCTCTATTCATGTCTCTCTTACCTATTTTACCTCTCATAGATTTCAATTTTTTGCTGAGTTGAAAGAATTTTTTGCTAAGTTGGGGAAAGAATCCTCTGGAAATAGGGGGCTAGATGAATTTATACAAACTCTTATTGAGAGAAAAGTGAGAGGTGTGCATTTTATAAAATGAGGGAGTCCTCATTAGATAAAAACTGTATATATATATATATTGCTAAAGAACAAACCGGTATATATTTAGGGGCAGTTAGTGGAAATGACTAATGCATAAGATTTTTTAGTATTAAGGACAACTTAAATCTATCATTAAGGATAAGTCCTTCCCTATTTCTTAGACTAAAATGTCATCATCTTCATCATCTAACTCTAACCACCATTACTACCACCCCTACCACTTCCAACCACCCCCTATCTTTGGCGACCACCCCACCACCTTCGGCGACCACTCCATCAAGTCACTGTTCGCTAAAAAAACAAGTGAAATTTCACTTGTTATAGCCAAAGTTAAGTGAAATTTCACTTGATATAGAAAAAACAAGAAGTGAAATTTCATTTAACTTTTCCTATAACAAGTAAAATTTCACTTATATTCTGCAACTAAACTCAAAGTTACATCATGAACACATGGTAGTCGTCGGAGTTCGTTGAGCAGCCAGCGATGTCGATGAAGTTCAGATCTAGATTTAGATCTTGACCGGTTATAGAGATCTAGATCTAGATTGACACCTCGTGATGGCTCGCAGTGGTGGCGACGACTCGTAAAAAACACGCTAACCATAAAGGGTGTATCTGTAATTAATCCAAGAACAGAAAAAATCAACCAGACTTCTTTCTACTAAAATTTAGCAGATTTATGACCGGTTGTACATTAGTCCAAAGTCATAGGGGAAATAGTGACATATTAGGAACTATAGGGGATAATATTTTTTTGGGAAACGATTCACACTTCATGTAATGCATTGACTGCATGGTACTGTATGATGTGTTTTTAGTACCATGTAGTGCAATAGTTCAATTTTGGAGTAGGAATAACAATTCCAAAAATGCTAGGTGCACAACGAATTGTACAACCAATTGCACAAACGTGCAGCACAAGGTTGGACCTTGTGCTGAAAAACCTGCACACAATAGTTCAATTTTGGAGTAGGAATACCAATTCCAAAAATGCTAGGTGCACAACGAATTGCACAACGACCTTGTGCTGCACGTTTGTGCAATTGATTGTGCAATTCATTGTGTATCTAGCATTACTCTAACAATTCTCATTTTTTTTTTGACATGAAATGACGCAAACGTGCTAACGTTTATCCGTAATTAATCCAATCAATTACTCCTATTAATAGTAGTGGAAGCTGGGACACACCTAAAAATGCAATTTTTGGGACACAACTTAAGAGATGTGTCTAACTCTTTCCCGTGTCACTGTGGGGTCCAATGACATCACATGAGAGATATCGACACATCTTTTGAATTGTGTCTCAAAAGTTGTGTCTTTGGGTGTATCCCAATCTTTATCGTCGCTAAAGGCGACATTTTCGTCACTAAAGATGATCCCTCCCAATCTTGATCTCTTTTATTTTGTTTTGTAGTTTGTATATGTCAACAGTGCATTCTCACCAAACCCAGATGAGCTGGTGATTGATATGTACAATGTAAGTTGTTATGTCAAATGTTATTGAATTTTGTTATTTTGATGTTTATCTGGTTTAATTCGGTACCCTGGATCGACAATGCATTAGTTTTATGGAAAAGAGTGTTGGATATTTGTAAGAGTTTAGCAAAAAGATGAGATTGATTATATTTACCAAGCATCGTCTCCTCATCATTTTGTCTTTAGATAACAGTACTTGTCTAAAAAAATGTGAAAGAAAAAGAAAGCAAGAGCAATAAACTCACGTGTTTTTGTTTTGAATCTTTGATGTTGAAAATCAAGCCCAAGTACCAAGAATGGCATGTTTGAGTTTTAGAGTAGGCAATTTGTGCAAAAATGTCAAAGTTTAGGTCTCTATTCAGTCTACATGTCTCCTATTTGAGTATATATGATACTGATATATGTTTTTCAAAGTTTGATAAAAAAAGTATCAACCAATCATATTCTTTGATTTAGAGTATCATTAATTATGAGATTTTTATGGAGATTTCCCTGACAAGTCAAAACCAATTATAAAACCTCTAGGAGGCCTTTCTTGGAACAAGCAAGGAGATACGGATTTGCAGTGGCGTTGATATTTCTTGAATGCGGCATGGTGTCTGTACCAATTATTTTTATTTTTATTTTTAAATTGAGTATATTACAAAATAAATTTTGAGTCAATTTAAGAATATTGGGTGTTACAAAGGCTAGTATTGCTTAATGTAACCTTTATGATTGTAATTCACTGTCTTGATAATTACATGAAATAAAAATCATGATAATATAATTATTGACACATCCGCATCCATGCACCATAGCCGTACGTGCTTACCAGGGAGCAAGGATACCATGTGCTGAAACACTGCAATAAGATTTGTATACCTTTTCACATCTTCTAAGTGCTTGTACTTAGGGGTGTACACCAGCTGAGTCGCTCAACAAGGGCTTGCTGTTCGGCTTGACCGAACTCGTGAACACGTTTGATTAAGGCTCGTGAGTAGGCTCATGAAAAAACTTGTTATAGACTTGATAAAGAGCTAGTATAATGATTTATATATATATATTTATTATATAATTTTAGAAAAAATATGACAAACCTCGCAGGGACGGACCCATGATTTTTGGCCAGGGGGGGTCTAGCCTATACGGGGGTTCAGGGGCAGTGCCCCCGAAGCAAATTTTTTTGAGTCTACTTATACGTAATTATGTGTAAAATGGTAGAATTGCATATAGAATTGGTTTAACACCCATAATTTGGGATAAATCATGTAATTTTAGGGGGTCTATATCTAAAACATGTAAAATATTATATGTAAGTATAGAATTTTCAAAAGTACAAGGGGGCCTGTGTCTAAAACTTGTAAAATATTACATGTAAGTCTAGAATTTTCAAAGTTCAGGGGGGCTTGTGTGAAATTTAAGAGGACCTATTTCTACAATAGAAACTATTATATATAATTTTGTAATTTTCAAAAATCCAAGGGGGGCTGTGCCGTCCCTGAATTACACTTGGGTCCGCCCATGAAACCTCCTAAATGGGCTTGATAAATGACCGATTTATTATTAAACTATATAATTTTAAAGGACACGCGAAAAAAACTAGTTAAAAAGCTGGCGAGAAAGCTCGGCTCATTTAAGCTCGTGAAAAAGCTCGCTAACACATTAGCTCGGCTCATACATTGTACTCTTTGCTTTTGAATTAAATTGGAAATCTTCTTTTGTTTACACTTAACACTCTTTTAACTTCTGCAGAACTTTGGTTTTGATGGTAAATTGGTGGTTAATTATGCTTGTTCCATGGCATGGGGCTAAAACTGTAACTGAGAGATCTGATCTAAGTATGATCAAAGGTACTGCCTGTCTGTAAGTAAATTAGTGTTTTCGGAAAAAACGTTCTTTCGCAACTTCGACTTTGCATCCTGTCTGCAAGTATATACCCTTTCACTGTTGTTGGTTCTAAATCTTCTATCGAGTGATGAACTTTAGAATTGAACTAGCTCTGACCTATAGCCAAGGCGGACGCAGGAGTTTGTTCAAGGGTAGCGCATCCGACCCGACCCGACCCGTTAAAAAAATAAAAGTAAAAAAAAAAAAAAAGAAGAAAAAAGACAAAAAAAAGAGACGTGTAATTTTTTTTAGCTTAAAAGGGACAAATTAGAAACTTAAGGGGCAAAAATGAATAAAGTATGGTAAAATGATTATTTTGAAAAGTTGAGGGGACAATTAAGGGGCAAAAATGAATAAAGTATGAAATATATAAGGTAAAAGAATTATTTTGAAAAGTTTAAGATGGAGGTGGCAACTAAGGGACAAAAATGAATAAAGTATGAAATATATAAAATAAAATAATTATTTTGAAAGATTGAGGGAAATAAATTAAGGACAATAATGAATAAAAATATATAAAATATTTAAGAAAAAAACATAATTTTGAAAAGTTGATGAGGGACAATTGCCTCCTAACAACTTTCCTCCGTCCTCCCCTGCACATCAGCTTGAACAAATAGAATTTAGTTTAGCACTTGTTGACCAATGTAATTGTTACTGGGTTCTAATTCAGGGTACATATTTGAATGGATGGAATTGGTCCCTCTCTCTGCAGTTATCTTTTTCTTAAAAAAAATAATAATTAAGGGAAATGCTATTATGAGCAGCTTCTCATGTGAGAAGGCGAGTTTTAACCGTTAGATGAGCATCTAGCCTTAAGATTCTCTCCAGATTCCTGGAAATCTTAAGGCTAGATGCTCATCCTACGGTTAAAACCCGCCTTCTCATGTGAGAAGCTTCTCACAATAGCATTGCCCAATAATTAATGGTGTGCTTGAATAGTTCTATTTAGAAATAGGATATGCTTGTCTCGATATGATACTTTGCACTTAAAATTTTTGACATTTTAGAAAATAGGCCGAACATTGTATAACCCGCTTAAATATCATTATTCTAGATTATATATCAGATTGGTGAGATTGTAGCCTAAAATGATCATTTTGTTCCCTTGTGTGCTGCTCATGTATTTTTTCTTGTATTTTATTGCATAATTAAATAACATTAAAAAGAAAAAAAAATATATCAGAAAATACTATTGCAACTTAAAAATAGAGAGGAAAAAAACTCACAAAATTCCAAAGTTTTGATTTTTTCCACTATATTTTCTTCTTATTTTCTTTAGTAAACAAATAAAGGAATCGTTTTCCCGTGCTTTTTGTTATAAATATTTTATTTTATTTTTCTATTCTTTCACAAAAATCACGAACTAAACAAAGCCTAAATGAACAGCGAACAATCCTTCCTCTGACTTGGTACAGAGATTTGTATTACAATTATGTGTTTTCAAACTTTCAGTGGCTGTCCTTGTCAGTAAATACAAAAAATTACCCTTAAATTTAGTGTAGACTTTGATATTAGAGCCAATTAATTTTTTTTTGTCCAGTTGTTATAATGTAATGCAAATTGTTTTCCTTTTGCATAATGAGGCAAAGTGGTTGTCGTCCATCCTAGACTTTTACGTGATTCCAAATGCTTTCCATCTGTGAAGTGTTGTACTACATGTCTGGAAGTTGAATTGAGTATATAATCTACCTACCAAACTCTCTTTTTTTTTTTCTTTTTTTTTTTTTTTTTTTTTTTTTTTTATGATCATACCTACCAAACTCTTAATTTATTTTTGTAGTAGATGATTTTAGACAGTACTTCAACTCTTAATTTATTTTTGTAGCAGATGATTTTGGACAGTACTTCAGTGCTGTTATAACAGTGATGTTTGTGCTGTTCACTCATAAAATGAACAGTAAAATTTGATAGTATTTGAAAAATTGCTTATACAAAAGTAGTTTTATTATTTATTTTTTGAGAGAACCTGCACAAACAACATTATTTTAACAACACTGAAGTGTCCGATGATTTTTCACTTTTAAGAAGTAAATATATAGCAATGTAATTTTGCAGTTTTATCATACTGCTAGTAATTCAACTTAGTACAAGTGTACCTCACAAGCATTTGTATCTCACCAAAACAAATCAACTTTTCAGCAACAGTTGGTATATTTATGTATTAATTCAAATCTTTAGGTGGAAACATATAGGGTGGCCAACATATAGGGGTCCATACGAGTCGAGCCGAGTTTATTTGTGAGCTTTCTCATGAATTTGCGAGGTCAAATGAATCGAGCTTTTAAGTGTTTGCAAGCTTTCTCGCGAGCTTTTTAACGAGCTTTTTCATACGCCATTTTAAACTAGGGAGAATTACTGAAAAGGATAATTATGGAACCAGTGGCGGATTCAGGAATCTCGACCAGTGGGGCTGTGTAAGAACTTAGAGTCATACGGGGTTCGGGGGCAGCGCCCCCGAGGTAAATTTTTTTGGGTCTATTTACAATTAGGCCAATATGTAACATATAATAAGGTTTTTTTTTATTACTATTATTTTTTTATTTTTTATTTTATCAATTTTTGGGAGAATGAAGTATAATTTGGCCAACATATTACATATAAAATCTTTTTTTTAAGCCTAACTAATTTTTTTTTGGGGGGCTATATAATAAGTTTAATTATTTTGGGGGGGCAAAGTTTAATAAAATTTGAAAATTTACCTAAAATACATATATAAAAGTGCAATTTCCCAAAACCTAGGGAGGCCAAAAAGTTGACAACTGGTGCTCGCACGGTATAAGAGCGCGCACCATAGAAGATCCCATGCACAATTCCCGTCACCCCACGCGCCACATGCGAGCACCCACGCGCGCCCACGCGCGCGTCTTCCTTAGAGACTGCTCGCACCGTACGAACAGTGTACCGTATCATTTTCAATTTCAAAAAACATTTTTAAACTTTAAACATTCATAACTTTTGACTTACAACTCCATTTTTCGCAAACTTTATACTGTTGGAATCGTGTCGACGAGAGCTATAAAACTAGTATCATTGTTAATATGCTTTGAGAAATTTTTTTTTTCATGTTTTTACATACATGAACAATAAGTGAAATTTCACTTGATATATATAAAATATTAAGTGAAATTTGACTCAATTCTAGAGCTTTTAAAAGCTCTCCCAAAAAAGCCCTAAGTTCAATTTTTGCAAAGCTCATAAACTAGTTACCAAATGAATTAACATGAAATTGTGCTTTAAAAAAGGAGAAGCACCAAAATGTGGGCCAAACTAAGCTTTAATGTTCATGTACGAGTTAAGTGAAATTTCACTAAATATTCATGTAGGCATAGTGATTTGTTTTATTTATTTTTTTAAACAATGCATATTTTGTTAAAATAAGAAAATTTCATAATCAATTATAAAACACAATTTTTCAACCAAAACAAAATGCAGGAATTATTGTTAAAATTTGTCTTTTTTTAAAATTTTTTTTTCTCAAAACATATAAATTTGGCACACATAAATATTAAGTGAAAATTCACTGAACCCGTACATGCCTTTTTCCTGAAAAACTTGAAGTTAAACTTAACATTCGTATACTCGTTCAGTGAGATTTCACTTAGTATGTCAAGTGAAATTTCACTAACTATCCCAAAAGTCGCTAGAAGTAACGCTCTAGAGTTTAAGGTCTAATTTGATACTTACTTTGTTAAAAAGTTCCTTAAATGTCAATTTAAGTAAAATTTCACTTAATATTCATGTACAAGTTCAGTGAAATTTCACATAATATTCATGTATGCCAAGTGAAATTTCACTCTTTTTTTCTTCTTCCCTATTTCACATCAAACAATGCATATTTCGTTTAAAAAAAAAATCAAATTTCACAAATCAATTATAAAACATAGTTTTTCAATCCAAACAAATGCAAAATTCTTGTGAAATTTCACTAAAATTCTCCTTAATAACAAAGTGAACATTCAATTTTTTTTTTCTCACAACATATCAACTTGGCATACATGAATATTACGTGAAAATTCAATAACCCGTATACGAATGTTATATGAAAATTCTATTAGGTTCGTCTATAACATGCCATGTAAAAATAAGAGTTTTTCTCTTTTGCTCAATAGGTATCAACAATGGTATTAGTTTTGTAGCTCTTGTCGACACGGTTCCAACGGTATAAAATTTATAAGAAACAGAGTGGTAAATAAAAAGTTATGGAGGTTTAAAGTTTAAAAAAACATTTTTGAAATGAATATCACATGGTACAGTCACTCATACGGTGTGAGTGGCAGAAATAAGCATGGAGTGAGGGTGGGGGATATGTGGGATCTTCTATGGCGCGTTCACTTATACCGTGTGAGTACTGACTTAGATTCATTTTGTTTCTTTTTAGAAAATGGTCAAAACAATTGGAGTTTTAAACTTTTGAGGGTTACTTGCAGGGATTTTCTAATAATTTTCTATTTAAACTATATAGTTTAATAATAAAATAATCATTTATCAAACTTATTTACAAGATATGTCATAATTTCTTTAAAATTATATAGTTTTATAATAAAAAACTATATATATATATATATATATATAAAACTTATTTACAATATATATATATATATATAAGTCACTATACAAGCACTTTATCAAATCTATTAAACTATATAGTTTAATAATAAAATAATCATTTATCAAACTTATTTACAAGATATGTCATAATTTCTTTAAAATTATATAGTTTTATAATAAAAAACAATATATATATATATATATATAAGTCACTATACAAGCACTTTATCAAATCTATTAACGAGCTTTTTCACGAGTTTGCTCACGAGCCTTAATCGATCGTGTTTATGAGCTCAAATTAGCGAGCCGAGCCTAGCCTTTATCAAGCTGAACTTCGAACCCTTGTTAAGCGGCTCAGCTCGTATGCACCCCTACCTGAATGGTCACATTTTCAAATTTTCTAAAATTTGAAGAAGGAAATTAAAATTTTTTTTTCTTTGAATTAAAACGAAAACTTAAAACTGTAAACCATATTTTGTTTACGTTTTTTTGGCCCAATGTGTTTGTTGTTTTAACAATAAAAAACAAAAAAAGATTACTAAATACGCTTTGCGGCTTTAGATTCTGGTTTTCAAAGAAAAGTGAAATAGCCCAAATATATCATGGTGACGTTTTTGTTTTCAAACATGTGGTCTATCTATACATATGTATAAATATATACGCATGCACAGAAACACTGACACACATATTTTATTGTTTCTATATATGGATACAGAATATGCCAGCTGTTCCATATCTGTGGTAGTTTCCAGTTTGTAGGTATATTTTGGAGAAATTTGTGTGCCAATAAGGTACCACCATGGAAATGTGAGGTGGTACCTTCAACCAACTAAAAGATGACATGTGTCCATTTGGCAGAAAAAAAAGAGCATTTAAGAGCTCTAGTTAACGCCGTTAGGTACATACACGATTCACACTTTTTACTTTGTGCTTGACCCCTTTTTTCACTTTCTCTCTCTTAAGTTAATATACACATCGTTCACACTTTGTCCTTTTTTTGTTTTTTGTGATAAACTCTTCTCTTCACACTTTGACCCTTTTTTCCACTTTTCCTTTGGTTCAACTGATAATAAGTTCTCCAAAAAAAAAAAAATGACAATAAGTTAGTATAACAACTTAGTAAACATCCACAAAAAATTAAAATACTTAGCACATAAATTCGTAAATTGTCAATACAAAATAATAAAATTTGCATTATCCCAAATTTTAGCAATTACAGCCAAGACATAATTTTATTAAATATCTTTCTCAACATATTCACCCATGTTATACATATTGGGAGAACTTTGACTTCCAACATCTTCGCTCGAAGATCCCTGCAAAAAATGTTAATATTTTTCTTAGACTGCATACTAAATTAAAAATGAAAATATAATTTTAATGAGCTGCTAAACACAAAAATATTACCCGACTTAAATGTGGAGGAATAAGATTAGACTGCAGCAAACTTGTAAATGGCATGTTTAAGTGTCCAAACATCTACATTTACATAAAGCAAATAAAAACAATTAAATATTATGAGCTAAAAAAATATATAGGTACTTTGTTTTACACTACGGAAAAAGATACCGGATTTGCAACGAGAATATTTGGCGGTGGCATGTAAAACCTTGAAGGCCCTAGAGTAGTCAATTGCGTGGAAATGTCTAGCACAAAAGTAAAATCACAAATAATATGTTAGTAACACATTTGCATATTGAATTTGTATAATATAATCTAATTTATACCTGTCACAATAGCTGGTGGTGTTTGAGAATTACTTCCACCCGCCTTTCCTACTTTCCTTCTCTTTTTCTCTAAAACTCCTTTCATTCTACCATAAGTTTGACCTTTCTGTCTCAATCGCACAGGATCCCTTATTGGAGTACCAGAAACTGATATAAAATTTTGACTATCATCTTCAACAGTATCTCTAAAACCAAAAGTTGCATTGTATTTTGCAATTTCCTCAAAAGCACTATCCATGTTACGATCGGCTATCTCAGAAGTGGCATCGGAATCGGCACTTAGATTCATGAGAGCAAATGATTTGCGCATTAACATATTAAGGCGCAAAGTTTTAGCAGATTTTTGATTTTTTTCCAGTGACACTCTTTTGTGGCCTTCCATCATAACCCCCTTCTTAGCATCTTTTGTCCATCTCTTCAACATATATTGTTCAGGGATTTTCTTAATATCATTCAAAACTCGTAGTGCATGACTACACAACAATCCCAATGATTCAAATTGTTTACAGCTACACATAATTGAACATTCCAATGGGTTAAGTTTAACAATGTACTCTCGATTATCATCCTCCCTTCTCATCTTATACGTATGAGACACCTCATGGGAAATGAAGTCAACAACCAATAAAGATGTTGTTTGCAAGAACTCATCTTGAAACATTGCAAACAATGTGTTCGTGTAAACTTTACATGCATGTTTCAAAATCCCACTGCTACGTGACACAATACGAGGTTTTCCATTGGCACATTTATAATCATCATTCACCTCAACCTCACGCATCTTTTCCGCATTTTTTTCATAGTGACGAACAAATTCAGTAAGGGTCATTGTCTTACATGCCATGTGTTGGAAAACATTATTTGTGCTCTCACTTCTTTGACTAGACATAATGTTACAGGAAAATGTATCACGACTAAAGGCGGGGGCCCATTGCATGATCTTGATCAATAAAAATGGTTATCGGTGACTTGTAATCCATAGACTCAAGAAAAGCATTAAATAACCAGACAAATGAAGTTGTTGTCTCATCACACAAGAATGCACAACCAAAAAGAACATTCTTCCAATGATGATTTACTCCAACAAATGGAGCACAAATCATGTTATACTTGTTTGTCCGATAGGTGGTGTCAAAAACTACAACATCTCCAAAACATTCATAGTCCAATTTGGATACTCCGTCTCTCCAAAAAAAAATTGGTCATTCTATTGTCCTCATCAACTTGTACTGTGTAAAAAAACATCGGATTTTCTGTTTGCTTGTGCTTGAAGTAGTTTATTAAACTTTGACCATCACCAGCTTGAATCCTTTTTGATCGTTCAACTTGTATAAAATTGTGGCAATCACTCTCAGTAAATCCAACATTTTCATAACCCCCCGCTTCATTTACTAAGTATGCAAAAGTTTTATTCGCTCTAATACCAGCATCAGCCATGGATTGAATTACACCTTTACTAGTGTTATGTATTTTACGAGCAGACCTTATTAAATGTCTTTGACCTGATTCAATCAAAGGATGATTGTGCTCAGCGATTAACTGACTAATTTCATAAATACCATTTTCCACTTTAAAAACAACCCGAGCCAGACACCCACATCTAGTGTCTAACCTGTCATATTTATGATCTTTAGTAGGGTCATAATCTAATTTATAACCCTCTCTTGAACACACAAAGCTCCGCCGAATAAGTTCAGTTGTACCTTTTTTGAAATGCTTTTCATCTTTACGAACACTGAAACCTTTGTGATATGCATATGTATTGTACATGACAAATGCTTCCTCATCAGTATTTGCAACCATTCCAATTTTCAATTCATTAGAATCATTTTGAGTAGTTATAAAATTATCACGATCATTGGTATCTACATGTGTAAAAAATAATAACAAAAAATTAGTTACAAAAACTATTTAGTAAAAAGCAAGGAAAATAGTCATTCACATATTTGTAAGACATACCTCCATCTTCAGTCTCTTTTTCTCCATTCAAAGCCATTTGCGTGTGCTTGAGAGACCAGATAGATATCAAGCAACAAAAATTTTCAAAAACACAAGCTTCTTGTTTTGAAAGTGATCATGTGATTTTTTTTTACTGAGTTGATTTAGAGGGAATATGATAGAAATAAACTGGTTGGTAAGAAGAAGTAAAAGTATTTTCCGAAATAAATTTTTCAACTACCAAAATTAATGTATACAAAGTGTATGTAAACATTTATAGTCTTGTATTACATAACAGTCAAAAGCTTTTGATTGGTCATAGGTTGAAAAGTCATGCATTTAAGAGAGAGAAAGTGAAAAAATGAGGCAAAAAGGGGCAAAGTGGAAAGGTGTGTATATTTAGTGAAGAGAGAGAAAGTGGCAACTTATTGGCAAAGTGTGAATCGTGTATGTACCTAACGGCATTAACTAGAGCTCTTAAATGCTCTTTTTTTTTTCTGCCAAATGGACACATGTCATCTTTTAGTTGGTTGAAGGTACCACCTCACATTTCCATGGTGGTACCTTATTGGCACACAAAAATTTCTCTATATTTTGTTGTTTGAATGATATCTTTATGATTTTGTCCGGGTTAAGACATTGTTGGGAGAAAAAAACAACATTGTTGGGTGTTAAAAAACATTGTTGGGCGAAAAAACAACGAATTAATTACCAGGACCTCTTATGATGTTTGGCGAAATTAAATAGACTTTTTTTTTATATTGTAAAATTATGCAGACCTCTTTTGAGATTTAGATTTGTATTATACACATTTTCCCTTTAAATTACTAAATTTATAGAGATCTCCATTCTTATTAATGCCGAAAGTACCCATAGTTATATATATCAACAATGATAGAAATACACACCAAACGACACACTGTACTTTAAATGCATATACCCTATGCTGTTTGAAATTTTCACACTTTTCTGTGCATCACTTACATAGCACAGGGTATATGCATTTAGTGTGTATCCCTATCATTTTGGTGTATATATATATATATATACTATAGTGTTACGCCCCGGAGTAGCCAAAAATAGAAAAATTTTAAAATTTTCTTTCTGGACCCGTAGGGAATGACGAGTTACATAAAACTGACATGTCCGTGTAACATACTAATGTAGTATATATCAGAGTAAGGAATTGCAAAAGCGTCTAATGGTATTCATGAGGGAATTTAAAGTGTTTTGCTACTTAAGCTATTACAGAAGTTTCAAATGAAAACCACAAAAGATAAGTTGGGCGATCGACGCCACTGAATTATTACATCAACAAAAGGTAGTTCTTAAAACATAAAGGTAGTCTTAATACGAAAGTGGGCCAGAGTCCTCCTTCTAACTGGCAAACCCGTAACCTTCGTTATCAAACTCTTCCTGATAGTCTGCCTCAGGATCGCCTTCCTGATAGTTCCCATCTTGAGTATAGTTATATTCATCTTTAGAGTCACCTTGATAATTCTCATCATCATAACCTAGACGTAAAATGTCCAGGACAAGAATGAGCCGTTAGCTTTTGAAGCTAAGTGAGATCGTCTTAACCGATCACTCCTAATACAAATAATAACACACAAGTACAACGAATATCTTGAAACAACATTTAATGAGCATATAACATGGTTGTATGATGACATGATGCAGTATCATTATATTCGACTTTACTCAACCACTTTTGATCGTAACTTTAATTTTCTATGACCATAGTGTCGGCATACCCTTTGACCTCTCTCGTGGGCCCAAGCGGCAGCCATGATACAATATTTTCTTCTTACGAATGATGTACCCCTTGACCTCTCTCATGGACCAGGGCGGTAGCGTTGACATTACTTCCTTTGATGTATCCCTTAGCCTCTCTCGTGGACTAAAGCGATACCATCGGTGTACCCTTTAGTCTCTCTCATGGACTAAAGCGATATAATTGGTGTACCCTTTAGCCTCTCTCGTGCACTAAAGCGATATCATTGGTGTACCCTTTAGCCTCTCTCGTGGACTAAAGCGATATCATCAACATTTCTTTCTTAGATATATCCCTTAGCCTCTCTCGTGGACTAAAGCGATATCATCTACATTTCTTTCTTTGATATATCCTTTAGCCTCTCTCGTGGACTAAAGCGATATCCTCTACATTTCTTTCTTAGATATATCCTTTAGCCTCTCTCGTGGACTAAAGCGATATCATCTACATACCCCTTGACCTCTCTCGTGGGCCAGGGCGGCATAACCTCATCCACTAACTCAAATCCATTCAACTCTTGAACCCCCGCGGTCCACTTACAACATGTATGACATAATGACTGGGTTAGTCTCTTTGACTAACCATGCGGACGTCAACATTGACGTCGTGACTCGACTAGGTGCATGTGATTGTATAAATGTGAAAACATGATAAGCAGGCATGTAAACAAATATTAACTAAACATGAAGTATAGCTAGCTAACATGCGTTCATTATATAAGAATCAATCTCAACATTTACATAATTCGTACTTATCAGCTTCGCCCACACAGGACGTACTGGGTATACATATAATTCACAAGAATAATTCTATAATATACCAAGTGAGTTAAGACGACTCACCTCGAAGCGGGTGCGTAAAAACAAGCGTAGCGGTAGTCCCTACAAAGTATATAAATTCATAGAACATTGATTAATATGTGCACTAATATCAAGGGCATAATGGTAATTATGCCGGGTGGGTTCCTAGACCTCAACATGGTGATCTAGACATCATTCTGAGTCTAACGCCATTGACTAGACTTAAATCAGAGTCCGTCACATAAAAGACTGGATTTTCTATACCAGTGTGGGCCCTAGAGATAAGCTGTATTTTTGACCACGTCAAAAGGTCATCAAACTTTAAGGGGATGTTTTAGACATTATTCTAAGACTCTAAGAACTGACCGCGTATTTTTCTGAGCAACAGTTTATTTATGATGAATTTATGAAGTTTAATAGTCTAATAATAGAGTTAAGAACACCCTAATAATAAAGTATATTTTAGGAAGACATTTGACCCTCATAACTATTTTTATTAAATACTAGGCCTTAAAATAGGCTAGTAGTATTTTTCTCATAATTTTCGGGGTTCGTTTGGTATTTAAATAATTTAGCTATATCCAAACGGGTCCTTTCTATAATTAATTAATAATTATTTGAAACACTAAAGTTGGATTTTATAAATAATAATTTATAAAATAGAGGCATTAGGCCTTAAGGAAATTTAATATAATTTTTCCCGATTTATAAGTGGTCATTAGGTATTTATTACCTAATTATTTCTATTTTAAAACACTTACCAATTATTTATTATTTGACCAAATAAATAATAAGTGTGATATATATATCCTTTTAATACTAGGATATAAGAAAATAGTATTAATATTTCAGAATATAATTTATAGTGTTTTAAAACTTATTTAAAACCATATACAACGATTTATTAAAAATATCCTAACATTTATTGTTTATATAAAATAGCATATAACAAACATTATATATATTAAATTAATAATTTCAGAATATTATAAATATTAAATTATAATATTCCAGATTTTTATAATAACATTAAAACTAATTTTATATATTTAAAACAATTAAGCATATAATACTTATTAATTAAACAAAACAATAACAATAATCATAATAATATTTCTAGGCCCGCGGGTCAACTTGACATGATCCGAATCCAATGGACTACCCATTTAAAGACTCAGAAGAGTCCATTGTTAGAATCTCGCGGGTCCAACCCGAACCCAACGGGTTACCCATTAACACTCTTGTTTTGATCCAACTTAAAAGATCCGATCCAGAGCCCATAGGTTAAAATAACCCGAACCCACTATTCATTTAAACTAACAAACTAACCCATACCCATACCCATACCCATACCCATACCCATACCCGACCCGACCCGACGGGTAAACGATATAACCCGCAACCCAACGGGTTACATCTTCTTCAACCTTCTACGCCGCCGCCGGCGACGCGTATCTCGCCGGAAAACTTCCCGAGCCCATTACTCTCTCATCTCTCCATATAAATACTTGAATTCAACGCCAATGAACTCGGTTTGGAACCCTCAATCACTTACTACAAGCTTAGAACTTAGTTCATTTGTTTTGGGGTCCTATCGATGGATTATTCTTTTGGCCAAAATTCCGAATAATGGCTTGCATGTCACGCTTGGCTTAGCCAAATGAAGAGCTGCTACTGTGGGGGTGTCTAGGGGTCACAAGGGTCTGTTTGATCTAGATTTTAGGGGGTCTAGTGGTGTTTGAATAAAATTCAAGCTCCGGTGAGGGAGCTTTAATGGCTATCAGAGAGCCTTAGGCTCTGTGTGTGTGAGTGTGAGGTGCTCAATACATCTAGAATTAATCAGGAGGAGGTGTAGGGTATATATATATATATACCTGTAGGGGGGTCTCAGGTATTCTTTATCTCTCTCTAGTGTGTCTCTCTCTCTTTTCCTTCTCCGGCACCGGCGTGTGTATTCAGTGAGGGTGAGGCAGAGGGTGAAGAGGTGGGGCAGTGGTGGTGAGAGCTTGGTTCTCCAAGTCTCTCTAATTCTCGGTAACTCTTTCTCTTTCTCAACTCTCATATATTTATATATATATATATATAAATTACACCACACACATACTCACATATAACTAAGGAGATTTTACATATCTCCATGACTGGGTCTTGAGGGAGTCTGATTTGAGGGAAGGGTGGGGTTTGTGCCAACGGTAGGGGGAAAGGGTGGTGTTTACCCGGTGGTTAGAGGAGGTAGTGGGGTGGTTGTCCAAGGGGAAAAGGGGTTTGTTTGGGTAATGTAAGTGTCCAATAGGTAATGGGTGGTTGGGTAGGTACAATAGGCTATTTAGGTAAGATTCCTATAGTACTAATATTTCCATAAGTGCAGGAATTGTTGTCGCTTAAGTTTACGTGCAATGCAGTCTAATTAAATATAGATTCTACGGGTTTACATGCAACGTCAGTCCGGGTTTGAAACTTACGGTCTAAGCTATTTAATAATTAAATACGTACACATATATGTTCGGGTCTCTGGGATTATAAAATCAAAATACTGGAAATTTGAGCAAAAGAAAATACTGGAACTGATTTTATTAACGAAATTTTACGGGTATTACATACAGTCAGGCTCTAAAAAGGGCGCCCTCTCTTTATTAAAGAGAGGACATCTATTTTGGCCGTCAGATCGTGCTTAAAAATTGTGAAATGACAACACTGCACTTAATGAAAATACGATCTGACGGCCAAAACAGAGACCCTCTCTTTGTTAAAAAGAGGGCACCCTATTTAGAGAATTTTCAATGTATACTAGGCGAAAAACCCGTGCAATGCACAGGACTTTGTCACAAAAATAAATAAATAAAGAAAATGAAAATACAAAGAAAATGTGTCATAACAGATGTCCAAGTTTAGAAGAAGATGATATGGAGCATTGAAATATATTTTTCGGAAATTATCATCAAGAAAGCAAAATGAATGCAATTGGGAAAGGGGGGAAAGATAATAATTAAGATAGAAGACATGCATGCAGGCATGGTTGATTTTAGTGTTTTTACACGCCTATTTATACTACCTTAACTAAGAAAAACAATTAGATGAACACATGTAGATTAGGGGAATAAATTGCATGAACTAATGCAAAAGAGGTGAATAAGTACACTTTGAAGAACATTACTCTTGTTTTTCAGAGTTCAATCAAAGAGTTAGATGAATAAATACACATTTGGTTACTTCTAAAGCATAATCGAAAATGAGCATTGCTATGCTTCCCAAATTTGATATTCTAAATAGTTCCCAAACACTTGTGACACCGGGCTCACTTTCACTAACTATGGGGACCACTTCAACCTCCTCCAATCAAAATCAAGTGGACTCATGTGTTAGTAGTATGCCCTAAAAGCCAATTAGATTGGAGTAGTGTTTTAGGAATATTACCTTGTAATAACAGTTTCATATTAATAAAAGGCAAGTTTATTATTTATCATTATTGTTGTTTAACATTTATATGATATGTCCACAGAATTAAAGTTGAGAAGGTATGTACTTAAAGAGTTAAGGAACAAGACCATATACTTCTTAGTTGCTTTATTCTAAAATTGTTCTTAGTCGTAGAATTATTAAATTGGGCATTTAATAATCCGGTTAGACTAATATGTGTCATGTTTATTTTATTTGATAAAATATGGCTAGTCTTAAGTCATCAGAGTGGGGACACTGGAACAGACATATGGGTGCTTGTTATAGAACAAGTTCACAGAACGTGATCAACTATTAGGAAAATCCAAATGGAGTTTTACTTAGCTATCAATGGATTGTTCTCAGTTACAGTGGTACAAGTAATCCTTAGACCTGAGACATTATTGTTTTCTTGTGTATGAGCTATTATGCTTTAACGTGTACGGTGTTTATATTTTAATTAAGGGCATATTCATGTATTGTTGGGTATAGTAAGTCATACATGGAGACATGTGAATGTACAACAAGGAATCTATCACTCTTAAGTGAGGGAGTGAATGTCCTATGTGATCTTCTATGATATATCTCAAGTAAAGCTCCCTGGCCAGGGCAAGGTGAGAATTAGAAAGAGTTTTCTAATTTCACCAAATAGAGAAATATCAATTAGTTCGAGAACATATAATTAAATCTGGGTTTGATAATATGTCCATTACCCAAGAGATTTCATTGGGACATTGTTTGATAGAAGGATTGAATTGTATGGTAACTGTTAACGAAAAGGTTCACTATTTTTCAGACTGTCTGGGGTGTGTCATGATATACTGCTAGGTGTCACTCATGACTAGTGGAAGCCCAGAAATAATAAATATTAATATAAATTATTTCTACAAGGGAGAATTAGAAGATGTTCTAATTTAAATTAATTAGAAAGAGTTCTAATTGTAATACTTTAAAGTATTAGTACCGACTACCAGATTAGTATGAACCTAAGGGGTCACACACAAAAGGGCAATGTGTAATTAGAAGAAGTTGTGAGGGTCTACTTGATATTAAGTTGTTAATATAGAAGTAGTATAATAATACAATTAGTTTATATTTGATTTAAGAAAGTTTTCCAATCAAATTTAGTTTCCTAATTAGATTAGGAAAGGGACTTATAGCATTATTATATATATGAGATATGAGAAACCAAGTGAGATGCTAGTACACCCAAGTTTCTCCCAAAACTCCCAACCCATTACATCAGTAAGGTCAAAAGAGTTTTTGATCTATTCACCTTTTGTCTTCTTCACTTTATTGGAGGAAGGAAAAGTTTTCTTCTAGTGTGCATTGCTCGTGTGGATACTTTTAGAGATCGGACGCTTGGACGATTTGGTGAACTGTTCGTGGGACGAAAGGGAATTAATATTTTGTAAAGCACGCTTCAAGGGTAACTTTTCGATTAACCTCCTATGGATGTTGTGTGTATTTTGTATATATCATAGACTTGATCATGGGATTAGTAAACCATTAAATTTTTGTTTTCCGCTGCGTGAACAATAAAGGGTTCCACATGGTTTTCTTTCAGTGGTATCAGAGCCTTAGTCTATGATTAATACAAAATACTGTAATTGTTGTTGTAGCATAAATTTATTTTGAATAAATTGAAATTTTGGGAATGTTTGTATGAAGATACTAGGGTTTTTGTTCATATGATGAACAAAGGGTTTAAACTTCCCTACATTGGTATATAGTGTTTACATAAGATGCAAACATGTATATGCCAATTTTAATGTGTATAAAAGTTATATATATTTTTGTGACAAGTTTGGAACTTATTCATGATTGTTTATCCGAATCTGTTAGCGGTTCGCTAGAGAATACGAGTCAGATCCGAATTTCAAAATTTTACGTCAGAACACCTATATTCGATTGGAAACGACGTTCTAAACAAGACTCATACCCTTTTTTGTCCAAAATCGAATGTTTAGACCCTCTAATATGCGTTTTAATGTATAGCAGGATTGTTTTTATATTAAGACAAATTCTAATTAGATTAGAATTGAACCCAAGATTCATGCTATAACTAGAACAATTATTTTTATTATATTTTCTTTTATTTACATATGATGTGAATGGATGAAAAGGATGATTATGGACTATACCAAATAATTGAGTTATGTGATTAGTTTATTATTTCAATGTGATTGAATGTTTTATTATTTTGGGTTTGTAATTTTTAAATTAAGGCTTGCAGGCCTTCCTCCCTCCTTCTCGATGTAATTTCTATCTCCCTCCTATGTACCTCCCCCTTGATTATGGATCTAGGGTTTTCTTATTAAAGCCATGTAAAATTAGGTTTAGAGACGAAGATCAGACATTACAAGGAAGAAGAAGGTGGAGCCTACTTGGAGTAGATAAGGTGTCCAAGAAAAGAATGAAGACTATTTATTATTATTGTTTCAAGCTTAGATCTTGAAAGCATGTGATGTTTAATAATGATTACAACACTATAGACCTAGATTCAACTTAAAGGTTCAAGTTGAATCACCTTAAAAGTCCATAATCATCCATGACCCAATTTTTTATGTGATAATTGTTTGAGCGGTTTCACCATATATTTTATATGTCTACATTTTAAAATTGTTTTAAAATTTAATCCATTTGGTGTGTCACGAGGATACTCCTTTAAACTAAAATTTTAAAATTGTTTTCTAAATTTAATTAGTGGGAGCATTGTATGGACATATTAAAATATAAATGATGAAATATTTATTTTATGTATTTGATGCATGTATAATTGATGAGACCATAAAATTCCTTTCTTGTTTATGATATTAAGTTGTAAGCGAAGAGACATTATGAATGTCTTATCGTAGCCTTCCACCATTATAGGTGACTGTATTTTCTTATTTGGGTTTGTCGGTTACAGATATGTGGGGACTGCTCATTCTAAGAAAAGCCACTCATACTATTTAAATATATGATATTATGAGGTGAGGGATTAGTGGGATCCAAGAAACTATTATGTGAGGGTCTCATTAGTGACTCATACTTGTATGAATGATGGGTCTAACTTAACTAAAATATATGGATCAAGAAACTATTATGCGAGGTTCATAATTTTAGAGGCTAAATGCTGATTGGAACTTGCTTAAGAAGCAATAGGTATAAAGTTACCTTCTTATCTAAGTTAGTATGGCCAAGAAACTATTATGTGAGGTTGTACTAGTTTTGGTGGGACCCCAATCCCCACTAGGAATTTTTACAAATAAAGATTCCCAAATTTCTTTAAAGGGATGAGGAATTTGAAAAGAATAGTGGGAGGTACCATTATGATTTAAAGACCCAAAATCTAATGGATAATAAAATTGAATTTTATTTTATGCTCATAAATTGCGCTATTTATCTTCTGTAGATCACCGCTAAAAATGTTAAACTTCAACCCCCTTGCTAAAATTCTGGATACCAACCGTTTGACTGGACCAAACTTTGATGATTGGTTAAGGAACTTAAAAATCATTCTTACTTCTGACAAAATTGCCTATGTCTTGGATGGGCCAATGCCGGAATCTCTTCCGGAAGGATCCACTGAGGAAGAGCATGACACTTTGAGAAAGTGGCAGGAAGATGAAATAAAGGTGAGATGCTACATGTTAGCATCTATGAGCAATGAGCTTCAGAAGCAACATGATTCATATAAAAGCTCAACCTCTATTCTTCTTCACCTACAAGAGTTGTATGGGGGATAGAGTAGAACCGCAAGGTTTAATGTTTCAAAAGAACTCTTCCAGGCCAAAATGGCAGAGGGTTCATCTGTAAATGAGCATGTGCTTAAGATGATCGGTTACATTGAGCAACTCAAAAAGCTTGATGTAGGCATGAATGCAAATTTGCAAATAGATTTGATCTTATAATCCTTGCTAGATTCATTTTCGCAGTTCGTTATGAACTTCAACATGAGTAGGATGACAGTTCCACTGCATGAGTTGCTAAATATGTTGAATACTGCGGAAGGCTCTATCAAAAAGACAAAGGGATCTGCTCTTGTCATTCATGAGGCTTCTACTTCCAAGTCCAAGCCCAAGGGTAAAAGAAAATGGGAGGGACAGAAGTCCAAGATGAAGGCAAAGGGCGGGATCAAGAAAGGCAAGCCCGCATAATAAGGGTAAAGGAAAGTGTTTCTTTTGTGGCAAAGAAGGACATTGGAAGAGGAACTGCAGAGAGTACCTTGCTTCCATAAAAGACAAACCTTCTGAAGGTATGTCTAAATTGCTTTTTATAGAAACTAACCTTTCGGTTAATTCTGTTTCTTCTTGGGTATTAGATACCGGAGTTAGTTCTCATATTTGCAATTCGTTGCAGGGATTAAGGGGAAACAGAAGGCTGAGTAGAGGACAAGCTGCTCTTCGAGTGGGAAATGAAGCAAGTGTTGCTGCATTAGCCGTAGGGAGCTACTATTTAGCATTACGATCTAGTGTAGTTTTAGAATTAAAAGATTGTTTATTTATGCCAGATATTATTAGGAATATTATTTCTATTTCTGCTTTATCGAGAGATGGTTATAAATTTGTTTTTGAGAAAAATAAATGCACATTTTATTTAAATGATGATTTAGTTGGTTCTGGCATATATTTGAATGGTCTTTATTTCTTAAACTTAGATAATGGTATTAACTATATTGAGCAAGCAAAAGATAAAATACCAAATAGACCTAGAGATGAAGTTAATCCTACTTATATGTGGCATCTTAGATTATGTCATATTAGTGATGATAGGATCAACAAGTTGGTTAAGGATGGAAACTTTGGCTCATTAGCTTATGAAGCTTATCCAACTTGTGAATCTTGTCTCATGGGCAAAATGACCAAATCACCCTTTGTGGGACATGGGGATAGAGCTGCCGATATACTTGGATTAATTCACACTGATGTGTGTGGTCCTATGAATTCAATTGCAAGAGGAGGTTTTTTCATACTTCATAACCTTCACCGATGATCACTCACGGTTAGGGTATGTGTATTTAATGAAATACAAATCTGAATCTTTTGAAAAGTTCAAAGAATTCAGAAATGAAGTAGAAAAATAAACTGGAAAAAGTATTAAAGTTCTTTGATCAGATCGAGGAGGTGAATACTTAAACAATGAATTCTTGGAGCATCTCAAGGAAAATGGTATTTTATCACAATGGACTCCACCTGGAACACCACAATTAAATGGTGTGTCCGAAAGGAGAAATCGTACCTTATTGGATATGGTACGATCCATGATGAGCTACACAAATTTACCTATATCATTTTAGGGATATGCGCTTCAAACAGCAGCATATATACTAAATAGGGTGCCATCAAAATCTGTTCCTAAGACATCGCATGAGATGTGGCATGGGAAGAGGCCTAGTCTTACTTACTTTAAGATCTGGGGTTGTCCAGCCTATGTTAAGAAACTAGAAGTGGACAAATTGGAATCTAGGTCAGAAAAATGTAGATTTGTGGGCTATCCGAGAGAGTCGTTGGGATACTATTTCTATCACCCAGGCGAACAAAAGGAGTTTGTTAGCAAGTTTGCTGTATTTCTTGAAAAAGAGTTTATTCAAGATGGAGGCAATGGGAAAGTGATAGAATTAGAGGAAATGTCCTCTGAACCACAAACCAACATTGACCAACATGAGGAAGAGTTCTCAAACCCTATTATAGTAGCACCTTCTATCACATAACCTCCACGTAAGACTAGTAGGACTCCCATACCTAATAAGAGATACTTGGATCTCCATTACGATGATGAGGTACTCTTTCATTATGGAGACAATGACGACAAGAGTATCCTACTAATTATAAAGAGGCGATGTCAGACATCGATTCGAGTAAATGGCAAGTTGCCATGAAATCAGAAATAGATTCTATGTACTCCAACCAAGTCTGGACTTTGGTAAACCCGCCTCAAGGTATTGTACCTATTGGCTGCAAATGGGTTTATAAAAGGAAGATAGGCTCGGACGAAAAGGTAGAGACCTACAAAGCTAGGTTAGTGGCAAAAGGTTATAAACAAAGACAAGGAGTTGACTATGAGGAAACCTTCTCGCCAGTAGCCATGCTAAAATCCATCAGGATTAAACTTGCTATAGCTGCACACTGTGACTTTGAGATATGGCAGATGGATGTAAAGACCGCTTTTCTCAATGGTCAGATTGAGGAAGAGATTTACATGGAGCAGCCGGAAGGCTTTATATCCTGTGGTAAAAACCATAAAGTGTGTAAGCTGCATAGATCCATTTATGGACTCAAGCAAGCATCTCGAAGTTGGAACATCCGTTTTCATCAAAATATTGATGAACCATGTGTGTATAAGAAGCTCACTGGGAGAGCGATTACGTTCCTAATTTTGTACGTTGATGACATCCTCCTCATTGGGAATGATGTAGGAATGTTATCATCAGTCAAATTATGGCTTTCACAAAACTTCTCCATGAAGGATTTGGGAGAAGCATCTTATATACTGGGTATAAAGGTTTATAGAGATAGATCTAAAAGATTGCTTGGTTTATCCCAGTCCTTGTACATAGATAAAGTGTTGAATAGATTCAACATGGCAGATTCCAAGAGAGGGATGCTGCCCTTCAGACATGGAATTCATCTCTTGAAGGACATGAGTCCTAAGACACCAGAGGAAAGAGAGAGCATGAGAAAAGTACCATATGCTTCAACTGTGGGAAGTCTCATGTATGCTATGCTATGTACCAGACCTGATATCAGTCGTGCTGTAAGTGTTACAAGCAGATATCAGTCTAATCCAGGTATGAATCACTGGATTGCAGTGAAGAACATCCTTAAGTACTTAAAAAGAACTAAGGATATGTTTCTTATTTATGGAGGAGGAGAACTGAGAGTTGATGGTTACACGGATTCGGACTTCCAGTCTGATGTGGATGATAGAAAATCCACATCCGGGTATGTGTTTACCCTTAATGGAGGCGCTGTTAGCTGGAAGAGTTGTAAGCAAGATACAACGGCAGATTCCACAACCGAAGAAGAATACATTGCTGCAGAAGCAGCAAAGGAGAGTGTATGGATAAGAAAGTTCATCAGTGAACTAGGTGTAGTTCCAACCATTGAATCACTTGTGCCTCTGTATTGTGATAACAATGGGGCGATAGCTCAAGCCAAGGAACCAAGGTCTCATAAGAAATCCAAACACATTCAGCGTCGATTCCATATGATTAGAGAAATCATTGGTAGAGGTGATGTGAAGATACAGAAGATAGCATCAGCAGATAATGTAGCAGATCCATTCACTATAACCCAGCAGCAATTGGATCGCCATCTTGAGAAGATGGGTATGAGATACATGGTTGATTGGCTTTAGTGCAAGTGGGAGATTGTTAGTAGTATGCCCTAAAAGCCAATTAGATTGGAGTAGTGTTTTAGGAATATTACCTTGTAATAACAGTTTCATATTAAGAAATGGCAAGTTTATTATTTATCATTATTGTTGTTTAACATTTATATGATATGTCTACAGAATTAAAGTTAAGAAGATATGTACTTAAAGAGTTAAGGAACAAGACCATATACTTCTTAGTTGCTTTATTCTAAAATTGTTCTTAGTCGTAGAATTATTAAATTGAGCATTTAATAATCCGGTTAGACTAATATGTGTCATGTTTATTTTATTTGATAAAATATGGCTAGTCTTAAGTCATCAGTGTGGGGACGCTGGAACAGACATATGGATGCTTGTTATAGAACAAGTTCACAGAACGTGATTAACTATTAGGAAAATCTAAATGGAGTTTTACTTATCTATCAATGGATTGTTCTTAGTTACAGTGGTACAAGTAATCCTTAGACCTGAGACATTACTGTTGTCTTGTGTATGAGTTATTATGCTTTAACGTGCACGGTGTTTATGTTTTAATTAAGGGCATATTCATGTATTGTTGGGTATAGTAAGTCATACATGGAGACATGTGAATGTACAACAAGGAATCTATCACTCTCAAGTGAGGGAGTGAATATCCTATGTGATCTTCTATGATATATCTCAAGTAAAGCTCCCTGGCCAGGGCAAGGTGAGAATTAGAAAGAGTTTTCTAATTTCACCAAATAGAGAAATATTAATTAGTTTGAGAACATATAATTAAATCTGGGTTTGATAATATGTCCATTACCCAAGAGATTTAATTGGGACATTGTTTGATAGAAGGATTGAATTGTATGGTAACTGTTAACGAAAAGGTTCACTATTTTTCAGACTGTCTGGGGTGTGTCATGATATACTGCTAGGTGTCACTCATGACTAGTGGAAGCCCAGAAATAATAAATATTAATATTAATTATTTCTACCAGATTAGTATGAACCTAAGAGGTCACACACAAAAGGGCCATGTGTAATTAGAAGAAGTTGTAAGGGTCTACTTGATATTAAGTTGTTAATATGGAAGTAGTATAATAATACAATTAGTTTATATTTGATTTAAGAAAATATTCCAATCAAATATAGTTTCCTAATTAGATTAGGAAATGGACTTATAGCATTATTATATATATGAGATATGAGAAACTAAGTGGGATGCTAGTACACCCAAGTTTCTCCCAAAACTCCCAACCCATTACATCCGTAAGGTCAAAAGAGTTTTTGATCTATTCACCTTTTGTCTTCTTCACTTTATTGGAGGAAGGAAAAGTTTTCTTCTAGTGTGCATTGCTCGTGTGGATACTTTTAGAGATCGGACGCTTGGACGATTTGGTGAACTGTTCGTGGGACGAAAGAGAATTAATATTTTGTAATGCACGCTTCAAGGGTAACTATTCGATTAACTCCTTATGGATGTTGTATGTATTTTGTATATATCATAGACTTGATCATGAGATTATTAAACCATTAAATTTTTATTTTCCGCTACGTGAACAATAAAGGGTTCCACATGGACAATTTATCACACACACTTAGGGGGGGAGGGGTTGAACATAGAAAAGAGGGAGAGAAAGTAAATGTCATTGGAATGTGGTGATTCATTAAATGCTTAAATGCTCCATTGAATTTGGAAAATATTTTTAAAAATATAAAAGAAAGAAATAGAAAATGAGAAATTTAGGAATTGCCACATGGCAAAAAGAAAATCATAGGAAATTCCAATTGGCAACATGAGAGGAAGGGAAATAGCTTTGTTTTTAGTTATAGTAATAGATGAGAAATTTAGGAATTACCACATGGCAAAAAGAAAATCATAAGAAATTACTTGGCAACATGAGAGGAAGGGAAATAGCTTTGTTTTTAGTTATAGTAATAGATATATATAAAACACCGTCTCCTTTCTCTACTGTATATACATATATACGTGCATATATACATACATATGCATATATATATATATACATACATACATACATACATACCATACATATACACATATTTGTTTACATATAATCACTGAATACATATACGCATAGATACTTGTATACATCGTTGAGATGAGTTTGGTATGTTTGGTTTAGATCTTAAGTTTTTAGAACAAATTGATTTTGGATTTAAATATTAGGAACAATTTAGTTTTTGGAATAAATTGGTTTTGGATTTAAATCTCAGCAACAAATTAGCTTTTGGAACAAATTGATTTTGGGTTATTATTATTTTTTTTGAACAAATTCATATTCATCTATATATATATACACGTATGTTCATATATTATATATGGATTGTACATCTCTATATTTATATACACACAATAGAGAGAGGAGGGAGAGAGAGAGAGAGAGGTGTGCGTGTAATTTAGTAAAATGATAAATAAAATAAGGGTAAAATAGTAAATTCATATTAAAGTGGAGATCTATGTAATTTTGCAATATAAAGGAAAGATTCGTATAATTTTGCCAAACCTCAGAGGAGGTCCATGTAATTAACCCAAAAACTTATGGCTAATGTCCGGACCATACAACATGTGCTAATCCAAAACATTGTTGGGTGATAAAAGTTTATCTCGTATAAGATATTATTGAGTCCTCACGAGAAGTTATTGCATAGTTCTGGACCATAGGCAATTTACACTTTAACAGGGTCAAGGGGATTCAAACTCCCCCTCAAATTTTGGTAAATTTTTTATATACTCTAATAATTTACACTTTAAGACACTCTCTAAAAATATTTTCAGAAAGCCCCTTGTTTTGTGAGTATTTGAGTTCTTGTGTTAATTTTTATAGCATCAGATTATGTCATCTTTTATCCTTTTTTTTTTCTTGAGAAAAAAAATTGAAGTTTGTAATCTAAAGCTCACCCCATTTCAAAAAAATGCATATTGGATTATTGCAACACTAATTGCAATCTAGTCTATCCTAAAGCATTAGTCAACTCATATATTCCAAACAAAGAGCAGCTGAAGTAATATTAATGCAATTGTTACCCAATTCATGTTAGATATCTAGTCCAACACACTTTCTTCTTACTTCTTAGTTTAACTTAACCAAAATTGATGTAAAATCATTCCAATATTTAGAGAAAATTCTACAGCAAAATTGTACTCCCTCCGTCCCTTTTTTTGAATCCACCTTTGGGAACTCAACTTATTAAGGGGATAAAAAGAATCTACACCTACTTTCCACAATTGCCTCTAATTATTACAATAACTTTTTTAATTTTGTCTTAGTGTAGATTTCAAGGAAGGTAAGTTCTTTAAAGTAGGTAAAAATTATATACCAACTTAAAAAAATAAACACTAATTTTAAACATCCTAAAATAAAATATAAAACTAAAAAAAAAAGACGGAGGGCCTCAAAGGCCCCCAATATATCCTTTGTATTCAAGTTTTCGCTCCTGCCAAACGTGCGCACATCCCAATTTCTTAGTTCCCATGCCGTGACATGACTCATGAGTCATGAGGGTCTACTTTGCTGAATCTGGCAATATATTGTTTTACTAAAAAGCTGCTTTAGTTTTCATTTGCATGAATGATTTGTACCAAAATTTGGACACTTTTGTCAGAAAATCTCTTTGCAAATAATGTGTTAATCTTTTTGGATAGGAAAATGTTTGGTATACATATTTTTTAACATATTATATTTTAAATATATATATTTTGTGCTGTTTGAATTTTTTTACACTTTTTTATGCACCATTAACAATAATACAGGATACATGCATTTAAAGGTGTGTGTCAAAAAACGTGTCAAAAAATGTACTACATCCGTCCCATTTTATGTGTCCATCTTGGGGAATCCAACTATTTAAGGGGACAAAAAGAATCTACACCTACTTTCCACAATTGCCCATAATCATTGCACTTCCTTTTTTTTATTTTTATTTTGTTTTGGTGTTGATTGCAAAAAAGGGTAGTTTGAGAAACTAAGTCAAATTTGCATACTAATTTAGAAAAGTGGACAACAATTTTGGGACATCCCAAAAAGGAAAAATAGACACATAAAATAGGACGGAGGAAGTATATATGTAGCACTACTCTTTTGGAGATGACTTCGATATAGTAACTTAGGTACTGTGCAAATTGTGCACAATATTTTTTAAATACTATTAAAAATAAAATATTGTACAAATCATAAAAGGTACAGTGGTGTTTTTTTTTTAAAATTGATTTTTAAATTTTATATATATATATATATATATAAAATTGTGCAAATATTGTGTAAAACGTGTCTCTCACAGTACCTAAATTACTGTACCGAAGTCATCTCCAATCCTTTTGGCCTCGTATCCCATCATATTACTGGAAAACTCTTCGGTACATCCAAATGGTTTGGATATAATTACAATATAGTGGTTTTGAATGGGAAATGATTTTTCTTGATAAGAAGCATTTGTTCTTGGCGGTTTTGATGAGAACAAATGTTTCTTATTATGGAATAAATGTTCCTTATCGAGAATAATTATTCTGATCAAAACCACTATGTTTTAGGTACACCCAAACCACTTGGGTGTACCAAAGAATTCTCTCATCTTACTAAGGCTTCAACTTACTAAAAAACAACAGGGAAATTCTAAAGTGGGGGTGAAGTAGTTTCGTCCCACATGAACCCAAAATTTCTTAGTCATTGGATGAGTTTGAGCTCTCATCTCTGCGTAACACGTGATGAATGCGATTTGTACCTTTCTTACAAATTCATGAACTTTATTAAGCAATATTTAGACTTTACTATTTGTACTTTAATAACAAAGCTTGATATTGTTTGCAAATAACATAAGTAGAAACTAAGCTAAGAAATGTCCAAACTAAACTAATCAAGGTACAAACTAAACTAAGAAATGTCCAAACGTTGCTAAGAAAAGTCCAACCGACAAAGCATTGATTGCGCGTAAGCTTTTTCTTATTTTGCACTTTTATCAAAGTACAAACTAAGCTAAGAAATGTCCAAAACTAAACTAATCAAGGTACAAATATTGCTAAGAAAGAATCAAACGTTGCTAAGAAAAGTTCAAACTAAGGTAAGAAAAATCCAACCAACAGAGCATTAATTGTGTTGGTTTTTTTTTTTTTTTTTTTTTTTCCTCCAACCCATGTGTAACACGTGGACAACGATTTCACCTCAGGTTGAGCGAAGCCACCTTGGCCGACTATAGAATTCCCCAAAACAATGTAGGCTTGGACTTAAAGTCCTCACTACTTTTATCACTCTATTGTACCTTAAACAGCTTTTACACTTAAACCCTTTACACCCTCCTTTTATTTTTTGATTTGCCACACTATGGCATTCATGAAAAATTTTAATTGTCTTGTAATTATTCAAAAAGTTATTGCATGATCCTAGACCATATATCACCTGATGATTCCAACTAAAAGGGATGCTATGTGACTAAGTGTAATTTTTTAATCTTCCATTTGCTAGAGCACTTGGATACATGGTAGTCCATTACACCACTTGACTAAGGTTGCAAACCATAGAATAATTTTTCCTTGTATTCTGACTCATAGTTTTATGGAATAATAACTATGTGAGAAATGGTTTTGGGACTCCCTTGTGTATTTTCATCTTTGTTGTATTCAATTTTGCTGAAATGGGCATTTTTGTGAAACCAGGTAAAATCTTCTCTCCTTTGTTTTGTGCACTTCTCTATTATTTGTATTATTGCTTTTAGTGTATTATTGCTTGATTTCACACATACATAGTGAGAGAGACAGACTTGTACTTGACTACACATTGGCAGATGGAACAAAGTTGACAAGATCTATGACAAATCACACAAACCCTGATCAAGTTCAAGGAATTGGGTGACCCACTCCAAAGTTAAAGGACTCTCATTGGAGAAATCAAAGAACTCATCCACATCAAAACTGATCTTTGAGTCCTCACCGCCATTAGAAGTGCCCCCTTCTTTCACCTCTTCTTTAATTACATTCATTGTACCTTTTTTTGCCTCAATTTTGAGGCCTTCTCTTCTTGAGCTCACACTTTGTTTTTCCTTATGATTTATCTTTTTGCTCAAATGAGAATTCCAGTAGTTCTTGATCTCATTGTCTGTTCGACCCGGTAGCCTTCCAGCAATCAAGGACCATCTATAAAGAAACAACATCTAGTCAATATTACAGTTAAAATTCTAAAAGTAAGACCATAATATATAGCAATTGACAATATTGCCACATCACAATCCTATAAGTATGCGGTCTTTATCATATTCATATTAATTTGGGCAAGGATATAGAAAGCTCGTTTGTTCGTTCGAGTTGGATTTAGTAAGAGAATCGTATGCAATGGTAAGTATTAAAAGATGTTTAATTTTAACGGATCTGTTCAAATAGCTAGGTAAAATCCGAATGTAAGAGATAGAATTAAATGTGTTTTCTATAGCCTTTGGGTTATAATATTTGTGTTAAGTTAGCCACCAGTTTCTCTGAAAGCTCAAGGGCTACAACACCCTCTCTAACGTGCAATCCTGTCTCGTGTGTGCTTCAACGTACAATACCCACTCACATTGGCACATGTTTGAATACCAAAATATCGACATCCAAGCCATGTTAAGTCTCTAGTTGCTCGAAAATCTTGAACCATTGCAAGTGGCCGGTCAAAAGATGTAAATGGTATATCAAAACTTAATAGTTTAAATTCATGAATGGTGAAGTAATCAACCTGTTTCCTAGAAGTTTATGAAGTCTAAGGATCAAATCTTCTTCTTGCTCTGACATATTGCCTCTCTTGATGTTAGGTCTCAGATAATTTAACCATCTTAGCCTGCAACTCTTACCACATCGATTGAGACCTGCAAATATATATATATATATATATATAACACATACCCCAGAGTAGGGGGCCGTTTGGCATTATTGTGGAGTCCATAAGTGATTTTGATACTCGAAAAGCTAAAATAAAACTGTTTTGGCAACTCAGCTTATGCAATGTAATCGTAAAATAATCCGACTCAATCCCAAAATTTTGAAATTGGCCAAATGCAGTTTTTATTTATTTTTTAATTTTTTTTTTATTATTTTTTTTTTTGTAGATTGAATTGTAGAAGTAGAAATTATGCCTTGGCAGAGAGAGAGAGACCTGCTTTGGCTGCAATGATCTTCCACCTCTTTGCACCATGTAATTCAATAGCCTGGGCCAGTTTTTGATCTTCTTCTAAGGTCCATGCCCCTTTGACCCCCTTCTTAGTGAATTGAATATTCCGGGTTGGGATCACTTGAGAAGCCATTCCCTTTTCTTTCTTTCTTAGAGAGAGAGAGAGAGAGAGAGAGAGAGAGAGAGAGAGAGATGCTAAGTTTTTTTTTAGAGCTTTGCTTCTTACTCAGAGGGTGCTCTGTTAAGTCCCTGTACCTTATTGGTGCATGGATAGAACTCAACTACCACTTATATATATATATATATATACACTAAGCATTTGTCCGACCTATGCACGGGTATCATTCATTTTTTTTAAAATATATATATATATATATATATGTTACCCAAGAAGTTTGTTAAAAAAAAAGTAAAAATACACAAAAAAAAAAAAAAAAAAAAATAATAATAATAATATATATGGTGGAAAGAGGCGGTTACACTGCGTGTGAGAGAAGTTGCTGCAAAATTGTAAGAGGTGAATAAATTTTTTTTTTGTTTTTTTGTTTTTACTTTTTAAATATTATTATATTATATATATAAATATGTACATATACAGTCCTATATCTATATATACATGGTGTAAGAATGCCATGTGGCATCCCAACTACATAGGGGTGCCACGTGACACCTACATTACTATATATTATATATATATATGTGTGCGAAATATATATATTTATATAGGACAAATTACACTGAACTCCTTTGAGATTTATCATTTGCATATACTATTGCATATTTCACTCTTGAAATATGAGATATCACAAGAACTTCTTTTATTCTAAGATTTCGATATCAAATTTCTCCAATACGTTCACTAGTCTTTAGAAAATTAACATTTTCTTCCTATTTATTATGTAACAATAACAGACGACCAATATGCACTTGTTAAAATACTCTCATTGTTAAATTACAATAACAAATGAAGATCTCCAAGAAAAAAAAAATACAATAATAAATGACTTTTCTATAAGAAGAAATAAAATTAAATCCAGTTCAATTGCATAAAATTGGTCTCTTTTATTGTCGTTGTTGTTTTAGCATTTCACAAGAAAAAACTATTCTAATTGCTGACTAGCATATTAGAAATATCTGTTACCACAATCTTTAAAAAGGAGCTTATTGTCATATATAGTATGTTTATACGAAGCTCAAGAGAGATAGTTGTAACATATATATGTATATATATATATACGGTCAGACGACTCAGACTCTTAAGTGAACATAGAGATAGTTGTAATATATATATATATATACACACGGTCAGACCACTCAGACTCTTAAGTGAACATGTACACGAGTTCTTTTTAGGCAAAAGATAATATTTACTAGGTATGTTCACTCGATCCTGTTCACTTAAGAGCCTGACATATATATATATATATATATACACATATATACTACTATTGACAAAGATAGTTTGGTGAATTAGATGATTGAGCAATGAAGGGCTGTAAAGTTCACACATGCTACTTAGTAATGCAACAAAGTCTGACAAATAAAAGAAAAGCTTAATAATTCTCCATGGTGGGCTTATTGCACTTGCTTTTAGATAAATGTTTTAAAGTATAAAAAGGGAACCAACATATTAAAGGCATGAAGGAGAAAAAGTGTGTGCAAATCGGAATGGTTATGATAATTCAATCACCATATACATGCATTATAGCTTGTCATTTAGTGGTGAGTGTACTGAGTGATAGCAATTTGTTGTTTTTGCATGTGTATCATGCCCTGAAAGTTTTGTTACTACAGCGTGTGATGTACTAATATATATAGGCTAATGTTAATGTCAAACCATGAAGTGCTAATATCAAAGCAATCCGTTAGAAATTTTTAACGCTTAAAGTCTAATCGTTAGAAATTTCTAACAGATTGCTTTGACATTAGCATATGTAGCTTTGGCATTAACATTAGCCTATATATATGTTATCCAAAATAAATTGGGATGTATAAATCTGAAGTAAAGAACCGACAATACTGCAATAAGTAAATACTGTAAATAAAACAGAACTTGGTATAGATGAAAAACGGACAGTAGATCGAGTCTAGTGCTTGACACTATGTCCTTAAAGACAATTTATACCCCGCATTGGTACTCACGGATTTACGGCATTTGTCTCCCAGGATACAACGATCTCCCCCTTACTATAGAAGCACTTCAAATAATAAGGTTCCAGCGAACCATACTTGTGTTTGTACTCTCTCAGACACTTTATAAACTCTAACAATGTATATATGAACTAATATAAAATCTTCTATTAATTTCTTAGTTTAAATGAATGAATAAGACCCATATATATAGATTATAGGAGACTGTTCGTCAACAGTCACAACCTTCGAAAGGAGACTGTTCGTTAACAGTCACATCCATTCGAGTAAGGGTCTGTTTGGCATTACCAAATAATCTATTCAATTAAAAGCCAATTTATCATTCAAATTTTTCAACAATCCCCCACATGAATGACAAATTGACTATATAATATGCAAAAACTAATGCAGACACACTAGAGAGAGTACAGTGGAAAGACACTGCATCAGGATAGGTATCTTTTGGCCTTGAACCTTCCGTAGTGAAGAACTATCAGATTTACTCGGCTAAACAGTGAACATAATGTCTTGAACTGTTCAGGCTTTGGTGTAAACCTAGACAATAGAACTCACACAGTATCTCTCTGAACACTTTCGGTTCTCACGGTTGTGTTCATTTTGGCTCTGAATAACTCCTGATATTCATGAGTGCTATTAGAGAATCTAAGCCTTTATAATTCTCATAGAAGCGACCACATTTCACACTCATATAGGTGATTTCCTATTAAGAGCATCCTGCTATACTCCACTTGGATTTCCAAGATATAGGAATCATTAAAAGCAAAGCTTATCCTAAGACTTGCTATAGGTATCACTTTCTATTTATCATAGGAATGGGTAGAGAAATATCTCTCCAGTGATACAATTCGGTTGTCCCGTTGAACCTAGATCTTAGGATCTCCAGTCATTTAGGTTGGGTTGCCATTATGATGACTTTTAAGATATAGGCTTTAGTCCCAATCCCATCGATAAGCAGTTTATTTGATCTCTAATTAAACCTTTAGTTAGTGGATCAACATTATTATCTTTTGACTTTATTCAGTCTATGGAGATAATTCCATTTGAGACCAACTGCTTTACAGTATTGTGTCTTCGACTAATGTGTCCAGACATACCGTACTACTTTATGCCTTTCCAATTAATAATTGGCTATCTTACTTTATATAGATCGTTGGCACATGTTTTGTCCTTTTTGAAATATCCTCTAAGAAATGGCGAAGTCAGTCTACTTCCCCTTTTGCTTTATTTAAAGTATTAAATTTAGATTACATTGGTGATCAAGCAATGTAAGTCTATTTAGAGGATTTCCAAAACGGCTGCACCTTCAAATATAAACACATATCCACTTATGGATTTACAATCTTGTGACTTAGATATCTAGTTAGCAGCACCATACTCTTCAAGTACAACTATTTGATATCTTGTGTAGTGCAGTCCATGGTTCAAAGATATCTCTTAAATATTTGAGAACCCTATAAACATCGCTTACCAATGGTTTACATTTGGATTATATGTGGGCATAAATAAAGAGATACACTACAATTCCTCTTTTATTCTGAACAATGAACTCTTATGATTGTTGCACGTATAATTTCTCGCAATTCACACATTCATAAATCCTCTTTGTATTTGCTAATCTTAAAGCAATTAGCTTAAAATTCCAATGTAAACCCAATAGTCCTCTTGACTACTATTCTAGGGTACCATACTAAATCATCTTGGGTAGTTCCCTAGGCTACCCCCATGTAATTTAATTATTATATTTTACAAGCACAACTAATTTTACAAAATAAATAAAGTACGATAAAAATCTCTATACTTTCAAACAATTAACGAAGGAAAAATATTTATTCATTTATTTTTCAATATAAATCTACCCCCACATTTGTAAAATTTCCAAGACCACGTGATTTTACTTTATCATGAACCAACTGTCATAAGCATTCTCACGTGCATGAGTCTACATAATTCTCAAATTGTATGCATACAGCCCTTAAATACGCATAAATACAGAATATCTTCTTCTTTTTTTTTTTTTCCTTCCCATATTGCTTACTTATACCACTAGTAAATTAAATGCATGCAATGGTGCATTTCACAATTTTGCACAAAGGACTCAACATTAAACCTTGAATGAAATTAAAAAATTTAGGGACTGGAACATAAATTCCCAAGTTATGAAATAGGTGTTTGAAATGTAGCAAATATATATATATAAAAAAAAAAAAAAAACATTGATGGCATATTTTTACCAGTCACATGGTACACGACACAAATCAATGAATAGGCACTATGAATAGGCACTTAATGAAATGCCAAGTATAATACTAATATACACCATTTGAACAACAAATGAAAGGTGCTTGGCTTCAAAATTGATTTTACAATTGCCAACAACATGCACATATATAGATATATACAAATACATATATGTCAAAATCGAGATTGTGATAATGATTTAGATATGACCGGTTTATGGAAATGAACATAGAGCAATTTTCCGGATCATATAGTGTTTGTGATGAAAATATATATTCAACCAATACAAGTTTGACACACAGGATGTGATGTGGCAAGATAATTGGTGGAAATTGATTGACAAGAAAACCGTTATAGACAGTTGAAGTTAATCCATTTTTGTTAATGGAAGACACGTGTTGAACATCATGGGATAATTGAAGGACAGTTGTCAATGTGAGGGAATGCCACGGATAAAGGCAGTTATCAGTTTGAAAATAGGAGGGAACATTCGAATTAAGTTACTGAGGCCTCGATGTCTATAAATAGAAGGATTGTGTATTTGAAAGAGATCCTCCGATCAAACATCAACATATATCTCTCAATACATCTATTGTATTGTTATCTAGATACTTAGAATTAGGAGTAGAACACCTTCGAAGTTATCTTCAAGGTTAGATTGTAGTTTCTTTAATTTAATAAAAGTAGTTAAATTACTTTTAGTCATTTTACTGTTTTATTTAGGAGTAGATTTTAATTTAATCAGTTCGAAGTTCTTCAGTTAGTTACATCTTTACACAATTAAAGTCCTGTTTAAGGCATCGAACGTCACCACAATTCCCTGGTGAGGCGCAGTTTGGATAATCACTCACACACATTGGCAATTTGCTTGCCTGGCAAGCTCGCACACACTTATAAATTTTCCAACCAAACATTTTTTGGCACGCCCGGTGAGACCCTAGTGTTAAAGGATGGCAAACAGAAACCTTCGAAGTAATAGGTCTGTTGATAATGCCAATGTTGGTGTTAATATTGCTGAGATTGGTGGTTCTTCACACCAAGATCCTCAGAATAGCAATACTGGAAATCATACAACCAATGAAAACCCAGAAGTGGGAGTTGAAAATTTAAGTTCGACTCAAAATAATGGGAATGTTGATTAAGAGAATCAACATGATTTGGTGAGTCAATTGACACCAATATTTGATCACTTGGGAAATATGCTTCAGAATGTTAATGTTCTGATTACTTCCCTTAACAATAGTTTACCACAATTTGCACCAACAATGGTGTCAAGTGGGAATCCTTCTACAATTCGACAGAATGAAAGAGGTTATAGACATGGCTTATTTCAGCCAAATTCTATTAATCATATAAATGGGCCTTCTTTTAGGCCTAATTCCCAAGAAAGTTTTTATATGTCTGTCCCTAATAATACATTCCCAGTATTCGAAGGGACCCAAGGAAATCATGTGAATGGCCAAGATCATGGTCATAGAACAATAAATATTGAAGAACCAAGGCCTAGAGAAAACATGAGAGGTCAAAATAGGAGAGTAAATAATAATCCTATGTTCGAACCAGACCTTACTGGGATAGGAATGGGTCGAAGGAATGAAAATCTTAGAAGGATAGATAATAATCCTCAACCACCACCAATACCACCAATAAACCACCTTTTTGGCCAACCAGGTCATCAACAACCATTTAATATGGTTGATAGGAATGATATGATTAATTTAATCCATGAGATTTGTGGACCTATGGCTCGGGGGGTACAAACTCCAGTTTATAGGAAGCCTTATCCTGATTGGGTTGATAGGATTGAATTCCCAAGGGGATTTAAATTTCCTACTTTTGCTATGTTTGCAGGGGATGGAAGTCAATCCACAGTTGAACATATAGCAAAATTCATCAGTCAGTGTGCTGATGCAGGAAATAATGAATATCTTAGACTTCGTTTGTTTCCTAGTTCATTAACAGATACTGCATTTGCTTGGTTTACTAATCTAGCCCCTAATTCGATTTATAGTTGGGCTCAGATGGAAGAATCTTTTCATACTCAGTTTTTCCAGACAGAACCAGAAGTATCAATGGCTGATTTAGCCAGATTATGTCAAAAGTCTGATGAAAAGGCAACTCAATTCATAAATAGGTTTAAAAGGGCTAGAACAAAATGTAAAATCATGTTACCTGAATCTGAATTTGTTAAATTGGCTCAAAATGGTCTCGAATTTAGACTCAGAAAGAAATTCGATGCTTTGGAATTTAGAGATCTTGTTGAATTGACTGCTCGAGTCTCTAGATACGAAGCTTTATTGGAAGAAGAAAATGAAAGAAATGCTTCTTCAATAAAAACATATTATAAGGATCCTAATTATGAGATAGATGCTGCAGAAATAATAGGCAAAGAGCCTTTTACATGTAAGAGTCTTGTAAAGAAAAATGTTTCTGCTGAAGTATATAAATCAAAAGGAACTTTTAAGAAATATTCATTCGATGTTTATAAATTGGATGAAATATTTGATCACCTGTTAGAAGGAAAAATTATTAAATTGTCTGATGGGACAAAATTACCTTCGAATGATGAATTAAAAGATAGGAAATATTGCAAATGGCATAGTTCTGGGACTCATTCGACTAATAATTGTACTGTTTTTCGAGACAGGATTCAGGATTTGATCAAGAAAGGGAAATTGAAATTCCCTGAAAAACAAATGGGGATTGATGAAGATCCATTCCCAGCAGTACAGGAGGTGTCAATCAATGTTCATGACATTTCCTTCGAAGATCTGGTCCAAGAAAGAGAAAGTGCAAAGTCAGAAGACCATATGAAAAGAATCGAAGAAATAACAAGGAAAAAACCTGATGTATCGGTTTTCAACCATGAATATGCAAAGAATTTATGCATTGGTTGTGGAAAAAGATATGCTGAAATCTATGATGAAAGGGTTGGAATTAAAGCAGGCAGGAAAAACAAGCAGTCTTTGTTCGAACAAAAGAAACCAAGCACTTTTGGTGGACCTCCTTTCCAACCAATCATGAATGTTGAGAGAGGACAGTTTAGAGGACCAATTTATCAAGCTTCAACATATACTGGACCTATGACAGCAAGGTATGCATCAAAACCAGTGGCTCCTTTTAAAGCTAATTTTTCAAGAAACTTTCATTTTGGTAGTCATGGTCGACCATCAAGGAACATGCAATATGTGAGACCAGGGTTCCTTCATACACCAAAGAAATATTATGGGGAGCAGAGAGAAAGGCAGATTTAGTTCATATCATCGAAAGTGGTACCAGCACATGTGGTGCAGGCTGAGAAAAATATGAAAATATTAGAGAAATCACCAAAAGATGGTGAAACATCACAATCAGGTGAGTTTATATTGGTACCAGGAGTGCCAAATTGGTTTGTTTTGCAAGATGATAGGGTAAAAAATATGATCGAACAGCAAGGCCTTCAAAACAAAAATAGGATGATTAAACCTCCTCATGTTGAAAAGAATACATGGCATGTACTTCAACATCCCAAGGGAAAAAACCAGAACATGGTCCCTATGATAAATAGGACTCAACAGAGAAGATTGCAGAGGAAGTTTACCATGTGGAAGGAATTTTCTAATATGCAAAATAGAAACCAGGAATTAGGAAGTGAAATGAAGAAAGATTTCAGTGATGATTCAAAGCCTAATCCTAGGTTCGATCGAAATTCAAAGGGTGATACTGACACTATGTCTGAAGAAAGTATTATTAAAGCCAAAGTATTGGAATTAGAAAAGGCAATGAGTATTGAAGATGAAAGTGAAGCAATGACAATGGTGAAATCTCAAGATTTGGGAAATGATGAAATGAAACCAGAAAATGAGATGGTAAATAATGAGAATATGCTCATTCAATTTGGTACATTTCCTGAACAAATGGAAGTTAACACTGCTACATTTATGTTGCCAAAAATTTTCGAGGCAGCAGAAGATCAACAGTTAGTTGAAGAAATGGAAGTGGAAGCATTTACTGAGGATGTTTCTGAGGTAGATCTTCCTGAGTTTACTTTTAATGATTGTAATTTTGTTTATTCATTCGAAGAACCATCCACAGAAATGACTAGACACCTTAAACCATTATACATAAAGGCTTGTTTAAATGGTGTTCTTTTAAACAAGATATTGGTTGATAATGGTGCTGCTGTCAACATTATTCCCCAGAATACTTTGAAAAAGATCAATAAACAAAATGCAAAATTGATAAAAACCCATATTATGATTTCAGGATTTACTGGTGATAAGAAAAATACCAAAGGTGTAATACCTATTGAAACCATAGTAGGTTCGAATAAATCTAAAACTGCTTTCTTTGTGGTAGATGCAAATCCTAATTATCATGCTTTATTAGGAAGAGATTGGATTCATGCTAATAAATGTGTTCCTTCTTCAATGCATCAGAAATTGTTGCTAGTGAAGGAAAACTGTGAAATTGAAACAGTGAAGGCTGATGTCCAGCCTTTTCATGCAAGTTCTAATTGTGTCGAAGCTCAATTGTATCAAGAGGATGTCAGGCCAATTGACCTAAAAGAGTCAGAAGACGAATCCTCAGAAGAAAATTGGGACATTTTGGCTGAAATGCCATTTGGTTCTTTGGAACCATTGGGTGATGACAAGATAATTTGATGACTCATACATCCATGGCAATGAAAGATGTGGAAGAGACCATTCGACTGGTCTTGCAAAAGTTAATGATAACAGATTTAGAGTCAAAAATTGAAAAAGATTCGACCATAATTTGGTCAGATTATGTTTTTGAAGAAGATTCACAAGAATTAAAAATTGGTGGCAGAGAAGAATTATCTGTATTGCCAGAAAATTCAATACAGGAAGTATCACAAGATCCTCTTTTAGAAGTAAATTTAGGATCCGATCAACAAAAGAGAGTTACTTACTTAAGTTCCAAACTTGGAAAGGATGACCAATATAAATTGGTCGAATTGTTAAAAGAATTTCAAGATTGTTTCGCTTGGGATTATGATGAATTGCCAGGGCTCGAAAGAAGTCTAGTAGAACACAAATTGCCTATCAAAGCTCTACAAACCAGTGAAACAACAACCTCGAAGGATGACTCCAGAAGTTACTCTGAAGGTTAAGGAAGAGATTGAAAGATTGCTTAAGGCAGGATTCATTAGAACTGCCAGGTATGTTGAATGGTTATCGAATGTTGTTCCAGTAATGAAGAAAAATGGTAAATTAAGAGTTTGTATTGATTATAGAAACCTTAATTTAGCTACACCTAAGGATGAATATCCTATGCCAATAGTTGATTTATTAATTGATAGATCTGCTGGAAATACTATAATGTCCATGATGGATGGTCATTCAGGATATAATCAAATATCTATTGCCAAAGAAGACATTCATAAAACTGCATTTAGATGTCCAGGTAGTATAGGTACCTTCGAGTGGGTACAAATGCCTTTTGGTTTAAAAAATGCAGGGGCTACTTATCAAAGAGCCATGAATGCTATTTTCCATGACATGATTGGAACATTTTTAGAATGTTATATTGATGATATAATTGTTAAATCAAAAACATTCGATGATCATCTTATTCATATGAAATCATCATTTGAGAGAATGAGATTTTTTAAACTTAAGTTAAATCCATTAAAATGTGCATTTGGAGTCAGCACTGGAAATTTTCTGGGATATTTGGTACATGAAAAGGGAATTCAAGTGGATAAGAATAAGGCACAAGCAATCATTCGAAGTAAACCTCCTTCAACCAAAAAAGAATTGCAAAGATTCTTAGGACAAATCAATTTTATTCGAAGATTTATTTCCAATACTGCTGGAAAAACTTTGATTTTTTCTCCCTTTTTGAAATTGAAGGATCATGAAGAATTGAAGTGGGAAGATAAACATCAGATTGCCTTTCAAGCCTTGAAGGATTATTTGGTGAAGCCACCAGTGTTAATGCCTCCAAGAAAAGATAGGCCTATGAAGTTATATATCTCAGCATCAGAAGCATCGATTGGGGTTTTGTTAGCCCAAGATAATGATGATAAGAAAGAACAAGCTGTGTATTACCTTAGTAGGTTTTTAAATTCTGTTGAATGCAAATATTCCTTTTTAGAAAAGTTATGTTTGTCTTTGTATTTTGCAGTTATGAAATTAAGATATTATCTTCTTCCCACTGAAGTGTATGTGATTGCTAAGTTTGATTTGATTAAGTATATGTTGACTCGACCTATTCTAAGAAATCGAATTGGTAAATGGATTCTGGCCTTGTCAGAATTTTGCTTATTTTATGTGCCACAAAAAGCAGTAACAGGTCAGGCTTTGGCAGATTTTTTGGCTGATCATCCAAATTGCCTTGAAACAGAAGGGAATTATGAAATTGGACAAATAATTATTAGTCCATGGAAATTATGGTTCGATGGTTCAAAAACTGAATTTGCTGCAGGTATTGGTTTTGTTATTGAATCACCTGAGAAAATTAAGACTAAATATGGTTTTAAATTAGATTCAAATCAGTGTACCAATAATCAAGTTGAATATGAAGCTCTTATCATGGGTCTTGAAACTTTGATAGATCTTAAAGCTACATTTGTAGATGTGTTTGGAGATTCCCAGTTAGTCATAAATCATATGAATGGGACCTATAAATGTATGAGTAGTACATTGAAAATATATTATGACACTACAATGGATTTATTATCCAAATTTGATAATGTGAATTTGTTGCATATTCCTAGAAGTTTTAATGAAGAAGCTAATGATGTAGCTCAAAAGGCATCTGGATTTAAAACAAATAATGAGGATATTGAAATGGAGCAAGTGACTTATAGGAAATTATTACCAATATTGGTAAATAGATTATCTTTTGTTGGTATATTAAATATAGAAACTCATGATGATTGGAGAAAGCCTATCATAGAATATCTCTCAGGATACAATGAAAAGCCAGATCGAGGTATAATGCTTAAATCTGTCAATTATATCTTATATAGTGAGAAATTATTTAAAAGAGGAAGTGATGGGTTATTACTGGAATGTTTAAGCAACCTCGAAGGATTAGAAGCTATAGCTCAAATTCATGAAGGATTATGTGGAGCTCATCAATCTGGAGTTAAGATGAGATGGCTACTTCGAAGACACAACATTTATTGGCCATCTATTTTGAAAGATTGTATTGAGTTTGCTAAAAGATGTCAAGAGTGTCAGAAACATGGTCCTTTAAAGCATTTACCAACTGTTGATCTTCAGTGTGTGGTAAAACCTTGGCCTTTTAGAGGATGGGCTATAGATGTAATAGGAAAGATTAGTCCTCCTTCATCAAAGGGTCATGGATTTATTATTTTGGCCACAGATTATTTTACTAAATGGGTAGAAGCAGAACCTATGCAAACTGTAACCCAATCAATGGTTGTAAAGTTTTTAGAAAACATAGTGTATAGATTTGGTATTCCTCAAACTTTTGTATCTGATAATGCCTCTATATTCGAAGGGGATGTGGTTGTCTTTGCAAATAAGTTAGGAATTACAATGTCAAAATCAACCCCATATTATGCTCAATCAAATGGACAGGCTGAAGCCACCAACAAAGTCATAAAAGAAAACACTACAACAAAAATGGGCTTTAGCGACAAAACATGGCGACAAAATTGAAATTTCGTCGCCAAAAGTAGAGTTTTAGCGACAAAATTAAATTTCGTCGCCAAAAAGGCTCAAAAAAATAGAAATTTGGCGACGAAATTATGTTTCGTCGCCAAAAGTGTGAATTTTGGCGACGAAATATTTTTTCGTCACCAAAAGTGATGCCTATGGCGACGAAATATCATTTCGTCGCCAAAAGTGATGCCTATGGCGACGAAATATTATTTCGTCGCCAAAAGTGACGCTTATGGCGACGAAATGATATTTCGTCGCCAAAAGTGATGCCTATGGCGACGAAATATTATTTCGTCGCCAAAGGTGATTGTAATGTGATTTCTATGGCGACGAAATATTATTTCGTCGCTAAAAGTGATGCCTATGGCTACAAAAAATTATTTCGTCGCCAAAAGTGAATCGTGAATTCGTAAAGCATTCCGTTAGTTCACGCAAGTTTATTTAGGTATGTTTGAGGTGCGAGAAAGGTTTCGTGGCGTTTGGTTAAGCGGTTTATCGATTCACTACTCAAAACCTCAATAACTAAGCTTTTTCAAGCATAAGTGTCTAAAGAGTCATTTTTTGCATTTTTTGTGAACCGTGAATCCGTAAAGCATTCCGTTAGTTCACGCAAGTTTATTTAGATATGTTTGAGGTACGAGAAAGGTTTTGTGGCGTTTGGTTAAGCGGTTTATCGATTCACTACTCAAAACCTCAATAACTAAGCTTTTTCAAGCATAAGTGTCTAAAAGGACATTTTTTCGCATTTTTTGTGAACCGTGAATCCGTAAAGCATTCCGTTAGTTCACGCAATTTTATTTAGGTATGTTTGAGGTGCGAGAAAGGTTTCGTGGCGTTTGGTTAAGCGGTTTATCGATTCACTACTCAAAACCTCAATAACTAAGCTTTTTCAAGCATAAGTGTCTAAAGAGTCACTTTTTCAAATTTTTTGTGAACCGTGAATCTGTAAAGCATTCCGTTAGTTCACGCAAGTTTATTTAGGTATGTTTGAGGTGAGAGAAAGGTTTTGTGGCGTTTGGTTAAGCGGTTTATCGATTCACTACTCAAAACCTCAATAACTAAGCTTTTTCAAGCATAAGTGTCTAAAGAGTCACTTTTTCGCATTTTTTGTGAACCGTGAATCCGTAAAGCATTCCGTTAGTTCATGCAACTTTATTTAGGTATGTTTGAGGTGCGAGAAAGGTTTCGTGGCGTTTGGTTAAGCGGTTTATCGATTCACTACTCAAAACCTCAATAACTAAGCTTTTTCAAGCATAAGTGTCTAAAGAGTCACTTTTTTGCATTTTTTGTGAACCGTGAATCCGTAAAGCATTTTGTTAGTTCACGCAAGTTTATTTAGGTATGTTTGAGGTACGAGAAAGGTTTTGTGACGTTTGGTTAAGCGGTTTATCGATTCACTACTCAAAACCTCAATAAGTAAGCTTTTTCAAGCATGTGTCTAAAGAGTCATTTTTTCGCATTTTTTGTGAACCGTGAATCCGTAAACCATTTCGTTATTTCACACAAGTTTATTTAGGTATGGTTGAGGTGCAACAAAGGTTTCATGGCGTTTGGTAAAGCGGTTTACCGATTCACTACTCAAAACCCCCAAAACTACGTTTTTCAAGCATAAGTGTCTAAAGAGTCACTTTTTTGCATTTTTTGTGAACCGTGAATCCGTAAAGCATTCCGTTAGTTCACACAAGTTTACTTAGGTATGTTTGAGGTACGATAAAAGTTTCGTGGCGTTTGGTTAAGCGGTTTATCGATTCACTACTCAAAACCTCAATAACTAAGCTTTTTCAAGCATAAGTGTCTCAAGAGTCACTTTTTTGCATTTTTTGTGAACCGTGAATCTGTAAAACATTCCGTTAGTTAAATCAAGTTTATTTAGGTATGTTTGAGGTGCGAGAAAGGTTTTGTGGCATTTGGTTAAGCGGTTTATCGATTCACTACTCAAAACCTCAATAACTAAGCTTTTTCAAGCATAAGTGTCTAAAGATTCAATTTTTCGCATTTTTTGTGAACCGTGAATCCGTAAAGCATTCCGTTAGTTTACGCAAGTTCATTTAGGTATGTTTGAGGTGCGAGAATGGTTTCGTGGCGTTTGGTTATGCGGTTTATCGATTCACTACTCAAAACCTCAATAACTAAGCTTTTTCAAGCATAAGTGTCTGAAGAGTCACTTTTTCGCATTTTTTGTGAACCGTGAATCCGTAAAGCATTCCGTTAGTTCACACAAGTTTATTTAGGTATGTTTGAGGTGCGAGAAAGGTTTCGTGGCGTTTGGTTAAGCGGTTTATCGATTCACTACTCAAAACCTCAATAACTAAGCTTTTTCAAACATAAGTGTCTAAAGAGACACTTTTTCGCATTTCTTGTGAACCGTGAATCCGTAAAGCATTCCGTTAGTTCACGTAAGTTTATTTAGGTATGTTTGAGGTGCGAGTAAGGTTTCGTGGCATTTGGTTAAGCGGTTTATCGATTCACTACTCAAAACCTCAATAACTAAGCTTTTTCAAGCATAAGTGTCTAAAGAGTCACTTTTTCGCATTTTTTGTGAACCGTGAATCCCTAAAGCATTCCGTTAGTTCACACAAGTTTATTTAGGTATGTTTGAGGTGCGAGAGAGGTTTCGTTGCGTTTGGTAAAGCGGTTTATCGATTCACTACTCAAAACCTCAATAACTAAGCTTTTTCAAGCATAAGTGTCTGAAGAGTCACTTTTTCGCATTTTTTGTGAACCGTGAATCCGTAAAGCATTCCGTTAGTTCACACAAGTTTATTTAGGTATGTTTGAGGTGCGAGAAAGGTTTCGTGGCGTTTGGTTAAGCGGTTTATCGATTCACTACTCAAAACCTCAATAACTAAGCTTTTTCAAACATAAGTGTCTAAAGAGACACTTTTTCGCATTTCTTGTGAACCGTGAATCCGTAAAGCATTCCGTTAGTTCACGTAAGTTTATTTAGGTATGTTTGAGGTGCGAGTAAGGTTTCGTGGCATTTGGTTAAGCGGTTTATCGATTCACTACTCAAAACCTCAATAACTAAGCTTTTTCAAGCATAAGTGTCTGAAGAGTCACTTTTTCGCATTTCTTGTGAACCGTGAATCCGTAAAGCATTCCGTTAGTTCACACAAGTTTATTTAGGTATGTTTGAGGTGCGAGAAAGGTTTCGTGGCGTTTGGTTAAGCGGTTTATCGATTCACTACTCAAAACCTCAATAACTAAGCTTTTTCAAACATAAGTGTCTAAAGAGATACTTTTTCGCATTTCTTGTGAACCGTGAATCTGTAAAACATTCCGTTAGTTAAATCAAGTTTATTTAGGTATGTTTGAGGTGCGAGAAAGGTTTTGTGGCATTTGGTTAAGCGGTTTATCGATTCACTACTCAAAACCTCAATAACTAAGCTTTTTCAAGCATAAGTGTCTAAAGATTCAATTTTTCGCATTTTTTGTGAACCGTGAATCCGTAAAGCATTTCGTTAGTTTACGCAAGTTCATTTAGGTATGTTTGAGGTGCGAGAAAGGTTTCGTGGCGTTTGGTTATGCGGTTTATCGATTCACTACTCAAAACCTCAATAACTAAGCTTTTTCAAGCATAAGTGTCTGAAGAGTCACTTTTTCGCATTTTTTGTGAACCGTGAATCCGTAAAGCATTCCGTTAGTTCACACAAGTTTATTTAGGTATGTTTGAGGTGCGAGAAAGGTTTCGTGGCGTTTGGTTAAGCGGTTTATCGATTCACTACTCAAAACCTCAATAACTAAGCTTTTTCAAACATAAGTGTCTAAAGAGACACTTTTTCGCATTTCTTGTGAACCGTGAATCCGTAAAGCATTCCGTTAGTTCACGTAAGTTTATTTAGGTATGTTTGAGGTGCGAGTAAGGTTTCGTGGCATTTGGTTAAGCGGTTTATCGATTCACTACTCAAAACCTCAATAACTAAGCTTTTTCAAGCATAAGTGTCTAAAGAGTCACTTTTTCGCATTTTTTGTGAACCGTGAATCCCTAAAGCATTCCGTTAGTTCACACAAGTTTATTTAGGTATGTTTGAGGTGCGAGAGAGGTTTCGTTGCGTTTGGTAAAGCGGTTTACCGATTCACTACTCAAAACCCCCAAAACTACGTTTTTTCAAGCATAAGTGTCTAAAGAGTCACTTTTTTGCATTTTTTGTGAACCGTGAATCCGTAAAGCATTCCGTTAGTTCACATAAGTTTACTTAGGTATGTTTGAGGTGCGAGAAAAGTTTCGTGGCGTTTGGTTAAGCGGTTTATCGATTCACTACTCAAAACCTCAATAACTAAGCTTTTTCAAGCATAAGTGTCTCAAGAGTCACTTTTTTGCATTTTTTGTGAACCGTGAATCTGTAAAGCATTCCGTTAGTTCGCTAAAGTTTATTTAGGTATGTTTGAGGTGCGAGAAAGGTTTAGTGGCATTTGGTTAAGCGGTTTATCGATTCACTACTCAAAACCTCAATAACTAAGCTTTTTCAAGCATAAGTGTCTAAAGATTCACTTTTTCGCATTTTTTGTGAACCGTGAATCCGTAAAGCATTCCATTTGTTTACGCAAGTTCATTTAGGTATGTTTGAGGTGCGAGAAAGGTTTTGTGGCGTTTGGTTAAGCGGTTTATCGATTCACTACTCAAAACCTCAATAACTAAGCTTTTTCAAGCATAAGTGTCTAAAGAGTCACTTTTTCGCATTTTTTGTGAACCGTGAATCCCTAAAGCATTCCGTTAGTTCACTCAAGTTTATTTAGGTATGTTTGAGGTGCGAGAAAGGTTTCGTGGCATTTCGTTAAGCGGTTTATCGATTCACTACTCAAAACCTCAATAACTAAGCTTTTTCAAGCATAAGTGTCTAAAGAGTCACTTTTTCGCATTTTTTGTGAACCGTGAATCCGTAAAGCATTCCGTTAGTTGACGCAAGTTCATTTAGGTATGTTTGAGGTGCGAGAAAGGTTTCGTGGCGTTTGGTTAAGCGGTTTATCGATTAACTACTCAAAACCTCAATAACTAAGCTTTTTCAAGCATAAGTGTCTAAAGAGTCACTTTTTCGCATTTTTTGTGAACCGTGAATCCGTAAAGCATTCTGTTAGTTCACACAAGTTTATTTAGGTATGTTTGAGGTGCGAGAAAGGTTTCGTGGCGTTTGGTTAAGCGGTTTATCGATTCACTACTCAAAACCTCAATAACTAAGCTTTTTCAAACATAAGTGTCTAAAGAGACACTTTTTCGCATTTTTTGTGAACCGTGAATCCGTAAAACATTCCGTTAGTTCACGTAAGTTTATTTAGGTATGTTTGAGGTGCGAGTAAGGTTTCGTGGCGTTTGGTTAAGCGGTTTATCGATTCACTACTCAAAACCTCAATAACTAAGCTTTTTCAAGCATAAGTGTCTAAAGAGTCACTTTTTTGCATTTTTTGTGAACCGTGAATCCGTAAAGCATTCCGTTAGTTCACGCAATTTTATTTAGGTATGTTTGAGGTGCGAGAAAGGTTTCGTGGCGTTTGGTTAAGCGGTTTATCGATTCACTACTCAAAACCTCAATAACTAAGCTTTTTCAAGCATAAGTGTCTAAAGAGTCACTTTTTCAAATTTTTTGTGAACCGTGAATCTGTAAAGCATTCCGTTAGTTCACGCAAGTTTATTTAGGTATGTTTGAGGTGAGAGAAAGGTTTTGTGGCGTTTGGTTAAGCGGTTTATCGATTCACTACTCAAAACCTCAATAACTAAGCTTTTTCAAGCATAAGTGTCTAAAGAGTCACTTTTTCGCATTTTTTGTGAACCGTGAATCCGTAAAGCATTCCGTTAGTTCATGCAACTTTATTTAGGTATGTTTGAGGTGCGAGAAAGGTTTCGTGGCGTTTGGTTAAGCGGTTTATCGATTCACTACTCAAAACCTCAATAACTAAGCTTTTTCAAGCATAAGTGTCTAAAGAGTCACTTTTTTGCATTTTTTGTGAACCGTGAATCCGTAAAGCATTTTGTTAGTTCACGCAAGTTTATTTAGGTATGTTTGAGGTACGAGAAAGGTTTTGTGACGTTTGGTTAAGCGGTTTATCGATTCACTACTCAAAACCTCAATAAGTAAGCTTTTTCAAGCATGTGTCTAAAGAGTCATTTTTTCGCATTTTTTGTGAACCGTGAATCCGTAAACCATTTCGTTATTTCACACAAGTTTATTTAGGTATGGTTGAGGTGCAACAAAGGTTTCATGGCGTTTGGTAAAGCGGTTTACCGATTCACTACTCAAAACCCCCAAAACTACGTTTTTCAAGCATAAGTGTCTAAAGAGTCACTTTTTTGCATTTTTTGTGAACCGTGAATCCGTAAAGCATTCCATTAGTTCACACAAGTTTACTTAGGTATGTTTGAGGTACGATAAAAGTTTCGTGGCGTTTGGTTAAGCGGTTTATCGATTCACTACTCAAAACCTCAATAACTAAGCTTTTTCAAGCATAAGTGTCTCAAGAGTCACTTTTTCGCATTTTTTGTGAACCGTGAATCTGTAAAACATTCCGTTAGTTAAATCAAGTTTATTTAGGTATGTTTGAGGTGCGAGAAAGGTTTTGTGGCATTTGGTTAAGCGGTTTATCGATTCACTACTCAAAACCTCAATAACTAAGCTTTTTCAAGCATAAGTGTCTAAAGATTCAATTTTTCGCATTTTTTGTGAACCGTGAATCCGTAAAGCATTCCGTTAGTTTACGCAAGTTCATTTAGGTATGTTTGAGGTGCGAGAATGGTTTCGTGGCGTTTGGTTATGCGGTTTATCGATTCACTACTCAAAACCTCAATAACTAAGCTTTTTCAAGCATAAGTGTCTGAAGAGTCACTTTTTCGCATTTTTTGTGAACCGTGAATCCGTAAAGCATTCCGTTAGTTCACACAAGTTTATTTAGGTATGTTTGAGGTGCGAGAGAGGTTTCGTGGCGTTTGGTTAAGCGGTTTATCGATTCACTACTCAAAACCTCAATAACTAAGCTTTTTCAAACATAAGTGTCTAAAGAGACACTTTTTCGCATTTCTTGTGAACCGTGAATCCGTAAAGCATTCCGTTAGTTCACGTAAGTTTATTTAGGTATGTTTGAGGTGCGAGTAAGGTTTCGTGGCATTTGGTTAAGCGGTTTATCGATTCACTACTCAAAACCTCAATAACTAAGCTTTTTCAAGCATAAGTGTCTAAAGAGTCACTTTTTCGCATTTTTTGTGAACCGTGAATCCCTAAAGCATTCCGTTAGTTCACACAAGTTTATTTAGGTATGTTTGAGGTGCGAGAGAGGTTTCGTTGCGTTTGGTAAAGCGGTTTATCGATTCACTACTCAAAACCTCAATAACTAAGCTTTTTCAAGCATAAGTGTCTGAAGAGTCACTTTTTCGCATTTTTTGTGAACCGTGAATCCGTAAAGCATTCCGTTAGTTCACACAAGTTTATTTAGGTATGTTTGAGGTGCGAGAAAGGTTTCGTGGCGTTTGGTTAAGCGGTTTATCGATTCACTACTCAAAACCTCAATAACTAAGCTTTTTCAAACATAAGTGTCTAAAGAGATACTTTTTCGCATTTCTTGTGAACCGTGAATCTGTAAAACATTCCGTTAGTTAAATCAAGTTTATTTAGGTATGTTTGAGGTGCGAGAAAGGTTTTGTGGCATTTGGTTAAGCGGTTTATCGATTCACTACTCAAAACCTCAATAACTAAGCTTTTTCAAGCATAAGTGTCTAAAGATTCAATTTTTCGCATTTTTTGTGAACCGTGAATCCGTAAAGCATTTCGTTAGTTTACGCAAGTTCATTTAGGTATGTTTGAGGTGCGAGAAAGGTTTCGTGGCGTTTGGTTATGCGGTTTATCGATTCACTACTCAAAACCTCAATAACTAAGCTTTTTCAAGCATAAGTGTCTGAAGAGTCACTTTTTCGCATTTTTTGTGAACCGTGAATCCGTAAAGCATTCCGTTAGTTCACACAAGTTTATTTAGGTATGTTTGAGGTGCGAGAAAGGTTTCGTGGCGTTTGGTTAAGCGGTTTATCGATTCACTACTCAAAACCTCAATAACTAAGCTTTTTCAAACATAAGTGTCTAAAGAGACACTTTTTCGCATTTCTTGTGAACCGTGAATCCGTAAAGCATTCCGTTAGTTCACGTAAGTTTATTTAGGTATGTTTGAGGTGCGAGTAAGGTTTCGTGGCATTTGGTTAAGCGGTTTATCGATTCACTACTCAAAACCTCAATAACTAAGCTTTTTCAAGCATAAGTGTCTAAAGAGTCACTTTTTCGCATTTTTTGTGAACCGTGAATCCCTAAAGCATTCCGTTAGTTCACACAAGTTTATTTAGGTATGTTTGAGGTGCGAGAGAGGTTTCGTTGCGTTTGGTAAAGCGGTTTACCGATTCACTACTCAAAACCCCCAAAACTACGTTTTTTCAAGCATAAGTGTCTAAAGAGTCACTTTTTTGCATTTTTTGTGAACCGTGAATCCGTAAAGCATTCCGTTAGTTCACATAAGTTTACTTAGGTATGTTTGAGGTGCGAGAAAAGTTTCGTGGCGTTTGGTTAAGCGGTTTATCGATTCACTACTCAAAACCTCAATAACTAAGCTTTTTCAAGCATAAGTGTCTCAAGAGTCACTTTTTTGCATTTTTTGTGAACCGTGAATCTGTAAAGCATTCCGTTAGTTCGCTAAAGTTTATTTAGGTATGTTTGAGGTGCGAGAAAGGTTTAGTGGCATTTGGTTAAGCGGTTTATCGATTCACTACTCAAAACCTCAATAACTAAGCTTTTTCAAGCATAAGTGTCTAAAGATTCACTTTTTCGCATTTTTTGTGAACCGTGAATCCGTAAAGCATTCCATTTGTTTACGCAAGTTCATTTAGGTATGTTTGAGGTGCGAGAAAGGTTTTGTGGCGTTTGGTTAAGCGGTTTATCGATTCACTACTCAAAACCTCAATAACTAAGCTTTTTCAAGCATAAGTGTCTAAAGAGTCACTTTTTCGCATTTTTTGTGAACCGTGAATCCCTAAAGCATTCCGTTAGTTCACTCAAGTTTATTTAGGTATGTTTGAGGTGCGAGAAAGGTTTTGTGGCATTTCGTTAAGCGGTTTATCGATTCACTACTCAAAACCTCAATAACTAAGCTTTTTCAAGCATAAGTGTCTAAAGAGTCACTTTTTCGCATTTTTTGTGAACCGTGAATCCGTAAAGCATTCCGTTAGTTGACGCAAGTTCATTTAGGTATGTTTGAGGTGCGAGAAAGGTTTCGTGGCGTTTGGTTAAGCGGTTTATCGATTAACTACTCAAAACCTCAATAACTAAGCTTTTTCAAGCATAAGTGTCTAAAGAGTCACTTTTTCGCATTTTTTGTGAACCGTGAATCCGTAAAGCATTCTGTTAGTTCACACAAGTTTATTTAGGTATGTTTGAGGTGCGAGAAAGGTTTCGTGGCATTTGGTTAAGCGGTTTATCGATTCACTACTCAAAACCTCAATAACTAAGCTTTTTCAAACATAAGTGTCTAAAGAGACACTTTTTCGCATTTTTTGTGAACCGTGAATCCGTAAAACATTCCGTTAGTTCACGTAAGTTTATTTAGGTATGTTTGAGGTGCGAGAAAGGTTTCGTGGCGTTTTGTTAAGCGGTTTATCGATTCACTACTCAAAACCTCAATAACTAAGCTTTTTCAAGCATAAGTGTCTAAAGAGTCACTTTTTCGCATTTTTTGTGAACCGTGAATCCGTAAAGCATTCCGTTAGTTCACACAAGTTTATTTAGGTATGTTTGAGGTGCGAGAAAGGTTTCGTGGCGTTTGGTTAAGCGGTTTATCGATTCACTACTCAAAACCTCAATAACTAAGCTTTTTCAAGCATAAGTGTCTAAAGAGTCACTTTTTCGCATTTTTTGTGAACCGTGAATCCCTAAAGCATTCCGTTAGTTCAGTCAAGTTTATTTAGGTATGTTTGAGGTGCGAGAAAGGTTTCGTGGCGTTTGGTTAAGCGGTTTATCGATTCACTACTCAAAACCTCAATAACTAAGCTTTTTCAAGCATAAGTGTCTAAAGAGTCACTTTTTCGCATTTTTTGCGAACCGTGAATCCCTAAAGCATTCCGTTAGTTCACTCAAGTTTATTTAGGTATGTTTGAGGTGCGAGAAAGGTTTCGTGGCATTTCGTTAAGCGGTTTATCGATTCACTACTCAAAACCTCAATAACTAAGCTTTTTCAAGCATAAGTGTCTAAAGAGTCACTTTTTCGCATTTTTTGTGAACCGTGAATCCGTAAAGCATTCCGTTAGTGTTTCCGTAAAGCATTCAATTAGAATGTGTACAATACGATAGATAAATGCTTTTTATCTCCCTACTAAAACTGAAGTTAAAAAGAAGATGGTCCTTAGGCCAACTGTTGTTAATTTAGATTGGAAGTCGCATACATATAACATAATTTTCAGCATTGGCAAAGTGGTGCGTGGTGGAGTTACAATTTCTATTATCAATTCATTCGAAGACAAACGAAAGGGTTAGGGTATCAGAGCAGCAAATCAGTTCATTCAGTTCATTATATGAGCACACATAATAAACACACGCACATTAGGTTAGACATTGTGTTTTCACACAAAACACAATACTTAAATTACAGCTATTAACACAAAAGCATTCCTTGTTAAATTTGTATTTCTGCTATTTTTCTTGCTAAAGGCAACCGTTGGTGTTATTATAATTTATAAGCACTAAGTAAGTTTGAGATGTCTTCATGAATTTTGAGGATTACATATTTAAATGTAAAGGGTCATTAGATCTTTGATGATACAAAGGAAGAGATCACCTTCTCTGTGGATCATGGATTACGTGTTCTGTAATTTAGCTTTTACCCTTCTTTACTTTCTTCTATGATGAGTAGCCATATCATATACTAAGGTAATAACTATTTTCTTCTACTATGCTTCTAACCTTTTGAAATAGTTAAAGCAAGATAAGAATCAAGAAAGCAAACTATAAAACTACTTCAACGCACTAATAAATTGGAATACATTCCCTCTGTCTCTCTCCCTATCTCTCCCTATATCTCTCTTCCCCAATCTCTCCCTCTCTCTATTATATCTTTTACCTCTGGTTTTATTATGTTTCGAGTGTATGAAGTTCTAGTTGCTTTACATACATGTTATACATCTTTTCAGACTTGTTTATGTATGTTTTAAATGTCAAATTTGAGGACTTAACGGAAATAGGTACACTTGTGGAAATGCTGTCAAAAAAAAAAGAAGGGGCAGAGTTGCTGTCAAAAATTTTACTGCTACTGTTATTGCAGTTTTCTGCCCAATTGGTGCAGATTTGAGAAAATTCCCATTAGACAAAACTTGTGTAGAATCACGTTTTGCATGAACCTACGCGAGCAAAATGTGAAAATTTCAAAGATATAGCTACTTGAGGATGTTTTAAAATTCAGAAACTATACAAGAGATGGGGACCTTTAGACCACAAAAATGTTTCAAGACTGAAATAAGTAACTCAAAAATAAATAGTAGTTAAATTTGTTTAGTTTGTCCACCACAATGTCCTTGTCATTGTGGTTTGCAAACAAAACTGAACTGGTAAAAAATGGCTATGCAAATTCAATGTTGGCAAGTAGTTCAATAGGTTACAAATACAAATAACTTGTGAACTTCTAATTATCATAAGTTCAGCATTCTTCCAATTACAAAGATAACATTTCCTCTGGAATTAATATGTAAAATCTATTTAGTTAAAACTGAGTATCACCAAACAAGAAAAGAACTATAGCAATAAAACATAGGAAGACAATAGATGTACATATAATGCATCCACGGATAACCAAATATGTCAAAATGCATGTCCACCGCTGCTCCAAATTAGAAATTAGGAACCAGACAAGACAAATGAGGCTAGTAGCGACAAGAAAAACCATACATTTTCACTTGATGTCTCAGACAATTGGTGAGTCCAAGCGTTTGAAAGATTGATTGAACCATCTCTTAAAGACAAAGCAATGCCCAATGTCGCAGTGGAGTGATGAGACAAGTGGCTGAACTAAGAGAAAAGGAAAATGTGAGCTAGACTAGTCAAACACTATGAAAAGCAGAGAAATCAAAATGGATTAAAAAAATACAAATTGGCTTACCGAGTTGTTTGTACCCCAACTAGAGCACGTAAACCAGCAGATGCCATGAATTCAAAGGAAGAAACGGAAGATATCTGATGCCTAAGCACAACAGTAGCAGCAGCAACACCACCACCAGAATTTCCTGTAACCGACAGATTCCCGCCAATAGCGATAGCGTTGCGTTTGGATATTTGAGACTAGACTTCACTAGACATAGCCATTCTAACATTTATATACAAGAAAAAGAGCTTTCAGATGAAATAATAGACTCGTAAATCAAAACAACCATTGAACATGCAAGGAGCAATATGTCTTTAGGATAATCATGAGCCAAAGAAGTAAAGATGGGAAGTTCATCGTTTAAATCCAAACGAAATATTTTATTTACAAAAATGCCACCGTGTTTTTAATTATGTCAATTTTAAAAAAGTGACATAAATGTATTTAATCATTTTTTTTAAACAATGACATAAATACTAAAAAAGTGACATAAAAAGCTCATGCAAGAAATAATTATGTCACTCGAAATAAAAGTGACATAAATATTATTTCAAAAGTGACATAAAAAGCTTTTTTTCTTGTAGTGTTTGTAAATTATCATTTTTGTATACATGTGTGTATATATATATATATTTTATCTATATATTAAAATAAGAGTTTTAAATTGTAGGTTTAACGTAAATTAATACAGTTGTTCAATCAACTAATAGAACATCATCTTACTAATTAATAGAACATATTACACTGCATTTTTCTTTCAAGTTCAACGTCCGTGCCTTGTACGGACCGTCTTCCTAGTATTATACTCCCTCCGTCCTATTTTGTGAGTCCATCTTTGGGAACTCAACATATTAAGGGGACAAAAAGAATCTACATCTACTTTTCACAATTGCCCCTAATTATTACAACAACTTTTTTAGTTTTGTCTTGGTGTAGATTTCAAGGAGGGATAATTTTGGAAAGTAAGTAAAAAGTTGTACATCAATTTAAGGAAAGTGGACACAATTTTGGGACATCCCAAAATGGAATAATGGACTCTCAAAATGGGACGGAGGGAGTAATAAAATAGTAATGATATGCTTCCCAAATTTCTATCCCAAAAGTGCTTCCCAAATGATATGATAGTGGGGTCAGATCTATTACAGTTAGACTAGTTAAATTTTGAATAGAAATGTTTTACCTAATCCCACTGCCACATAATTTAGAATGCACTTTTAGATTAGAAATTTGGGAACACTATAAGAAATTAAAGGGCGGGAAAAAATTGGGCAAAAGACTACTGTGTTCCTTTTTCTTATGCAAAAGGGCAAAAAAAAAAGAACAAAGAAATCCCCAAATAGAAACGTTCATTTGGTGTTTACAAGAGAGAGAGAGAGAGAGAAAAGAGAATAGGGCTACCGCTGTCAACTACCGGCGTCCACCACCGCGCCGTCGACTACCGGCGTCCACCATCACCGTCCTATTTCTTGACACCATTTCTCGATCTAATGTATTTCCCAAATGGTTAGGGCTCTCTCTCTCTATATCTGTATATGTACTGTATGCATTGTCTTGTATCTATCTCTGTGTCTGTATCTGTATCATATGCATTGTATTGTAATATATTCTTCTTTGTTTGACCAATTCAGGAAAGAATAAGTCTAATTTGCTTCTACCATGTTTCTAAAGTTTCTTTCCATCAAAACAAACAGTGATGTAGTGTAAGCGGCATAAAACAAGAGGGAAACTTGAAACCCAATTAAATTTTTGTCTGAGAAGATAATAAGCTTCCTTTGGATTTAATTCACTTTTTATATTCTAGTTCTTACCTGTCTTATGATATTTTGAATTGACTTTTGTGCATTGTTTCTTGAAAGCTATTAATTTAGTGATTCAAAAATGGGTTTAAATAACTTTTTCTCCTCCTCAAAATCATTGGCCACGTGGGTGTCTAACCAGACTAACCTAATGTTGTGTTTAGAAACTAAAGTACTTTGCAAGAAGAATCTCAGATGCCATGGACTGTGTGTGTATTGGAGAAAGTAATTAAAATAAGGGATATATGTTAATTTTTGTAATCCACAATTTATATTATATCACTTATGCAACTCAGTTATTCATGAAGGAAACTACTACTCATTCCGTCCCATTTTGTGAGTCCATCTTTGGGAACTCAACTTATTAGACTAGTTCTATTTTGCTTAGGTTGTGTCTTTGCACGTCAGATGTTTGTTGTTGGGTCTCTTTGGACCTTGTTTTAATGAGTAATGCTATGTTTTAATGAGTAATGCTATGGCTTCCCAATTTGTATCTCAATTGTGGTTTCCAACACGTGGGGGGTGAGACCACTTGATTTTGATTTGAGGACGGTGAAGTGGTCTCACCATTATTCAATGGTGATCCAATTGCCACATGTTTGGGAACCACATTTGGGGTAGAAAATTTAGGAAGCATAACATTACTCTAATTTAATTGCCCAAGTGGGGTTCAATTCAAAGTTTAGGAACCATAAGTCTTTCATGACTTTCTTGGATGAATCCTATAGTGGCATTGGATATATCATACATCCGAGCGATTTGGTCTCAAAATATCGTAAATTGTCTAAAAATCAAAGTGTTTTTCAAATATTAAAACGTGTCGTCTAATTGGGATATATGATCATTTCTTAAAACTATTTTTTTAATTAATGGTAACAACATACTAAACACTTGTCTATAATCATTACAAATTCTTTTGTGTCAAAGTACATACTAACCAAATCAGTATTAACTCTACATTTATATATATATATATATATACACACACACATATATATAAGGAACGAGATATTAATGATCAATTATTTTTGAATGATTAATGGAATTAGTAATTGAGTTAAATTAAGTATAATAAGTCAACGATTTTTCAATTTTCTATTTATGATCATGTGTATCTCTGTGTATTAGTGGCTTGGCTCTATTGACTAGCTCTATGTTTTTATTTAATTAATTTGTACTAAGCTACAAAATGAGTTTCAAACTAAGTGACATGGCTGAAAATCAGGAGTAATGCTACACTTCCTAATTCTATATCCCAAATGTGTATATGTTAGAAGTATGTACCTCAAAGGATAGAAATTAACATACAACATAGGTGTGATCTCCACATGTAGTCCAAACACGTGTTTGTCTCCAAATTTAGTAGAGTAATTATATGCTTTCCAAGTTTGTATCCCAAATGTGGTTCCCAACATATGTTTTGCCACAAATTTTAGAAAAGTATTGCTATGCTTGGAAACCTCTTTTTATGTTTGTTGGCCATGCTTGAGACTTTGATATATGGGGAATGAATAAATTTATGATCACTAGATTTTTTTTAGTTCCTAATCCTTTTTTTTATGAATAAATTTATGATCACACGACTGGCCCCCTAGATTTGGAAAAAAAAAACATAATTATACTAGTATTATTCGAAAATGCACGTTAAGAATATACACTTACGCCAGCAATCCCCCCCCCCCCCCCCCCTTAAATTTTTTCTAAATTATTAAGCTCGCCCCCCATTACTTATGAATTTGATTGAACCCAAATTTTTGCTTCTGATTGGAGTTTACTTTTAAAAAAAAAAAGCGTTGACAGAAATAAAAAAATATGTGACAAAGCAAAAGAAAAAAACATTGAGAAAGAAAAATAAAAAAAAAATCAATCTCTTTATCTCTCTCCCTCTCTCCCTAATCTTCCTTTCTCTCTCTCTCTCTCTCTCTCTCTCTCTCTCTCTCTCTCTCGGGTCTCTTCCATCACTCACCACCATAGCCACCACCCTAATACCTCCCAAAATAGTTAACAAATTGTTGTTTGTTTGTTATATTTCTTGCAGGTCTAGAGTGAAATCTTTTTGGTAAGACTTCAACACCTTTTCTCTCTGATTTGAAGATCTCATCTTGTTGTCCTCATACGGTTGGCTGCCTTATCTCTCTCCACACTCCATCCTCAACAAATTTAGAGTTTCAGGTAATTTCCTCCTTCTATATCTTTTATTTATGGTTCGAAATAGTAGTTGCTTCTATCCTATGGGTAGAGACAAAGTTCGAACAAGGACTAGTAGTAATAATGACTTATCAATTGCTTTGACAGAGTAATTTTAGTTGAAATAATATAATCAACATAAAAGTTACATTGACCTCGTAAGTGTGATCAGAAATGGACAAGGGTTGGATAGCATTGACAGACACAGCAAATGGGAGATTAAGTGAGCGCTATATCAATGGGGTGAAATCATTTGTACAGTTTGCAAAAGGGGTTGCGGACCAGGAAGGCAAAATTTTGTGTCCTTGTAAGAATTGCGTGAACAATTTAAGGCAAACAGCTAAAGCTATGAATGCTCATTTGCTCCATGTTGGGATTATGAAAACATATGTTCAATGGGTGGAGCATGGGGAACCCCGAATCTCAGCTAGTAGCGACGGCGACCGGGGTTATGATTTTCAAATGGAAGAGAATGACAATGAGGGTATGGGTGGTATTGATGCCCTGCTCGAGGATAGGATGCGGGGTGAATTGAACGATACAGCCCAGAGGGAGGAAGTTCGGAAATGAAAAACATTAAACCAGAAGGAAGTTATCAAGTGAGAATATCTACGTCATAAACAGAAATAGTGGGCTGTTTTAAACATGTAAAAGTTACTAGGTATAACCCGCGGCTAAAGCCACTACTGACTAATTCTACTATATGTGCGTTCAACCAATCGCTACTCCACATGCCTTCGCCATTTAAGAACATTACGTGCACTCGACACTTCAAATTGTTATGAAAAAAATGGAGGCCGCTCCAATATCTAAGACAAATTCTAGTGAACAAAAAGTAATCCAATCCATTGACCAAACACAACATAAAGCTTTAAACCTTTCATAGCAATTAAACAGCGTGTAAGTTTACATAGCAACAAAAAGCTTTTAACTATCCTACTTGCCTCTAAATTTAACAGAAAGAAACAATATATATCCAAGGGCATTAGAACATGAATTTAAAAATATTAAACTGAAGCCTTACATCAAGAATCCATGATTCCATATAACTTACCCTTGTATTCTACATCAACATCTGCTTCCCTAAAGGTGAAAGATAAAATGGTTGCCTAGTATTAGCCACTCAACCAAAACACACAACAATAAATGGCAGAAACAGATTCAAGCAAAATAGAACATGTACTACCATAACAAAGCCATAACAAAGCCAGAGTTAAATAATTTTCAGAAATACTAGATATAGCAGCACTCAAATAAAAGCCCATTTCACTTAAACTTTTATCCAAAATTTTGGGATTTAATATAATGACAGTCCAAATGCTATTCAAAAAATTGCGTTATATTCATTAAAGAACTTGCATTTGAATAAAGAATGTCCATACCCCAAACATGACTGTACTTTTGTTTTTTCTCTGTTTAGTAATTGTCTTTCCATGGACGTCTCAACTGCATACTCATGGTGAGTTACCTGCCATGCCATATAGTAAATTCAGAAATTAAAGGTAGGTGGATTAGGTACAACTGGAAAAAATATGCAAGGAATTAACTAATCAAACTCTTGGATCAAGATTACTGAAAGAATCCTCGTACAACAATAGTAAACAACGCCAATTGATATCCCTTTTTCTATGTGAACTGAAGTGAAACAATTAATCATCATAGTCCCTATGGGGCTCCAAAACAATAACTATTCTAGCCACACTATCTAACTACCAAAGGAACCGAGGTTTCTTGTTACTCAAACTGAATTTATAGAAATAAACACAGTTACATTATTTGACTAAACTAATTGTTCAAAGGGTATATATATTACTATATGGTATGTAATTAGTTTAGTATTCCACATGGAGAATATGTTTAGTCATCTAGGTTAAGTTTTAAGTATTGGGCATTAGTTCTTGTAGTAAAATAATATCACCTTGACCCAAGAGGATCCAAACAACAATAAAAAGTAATTACCTCTGAATGAATCTCTAGGTGAGCTTGAGGTTTGCAAACAAACCCAAATGTAAATTAACCAAATGCCCAAACAACAATTGAAGAGTCCAGAAACAATACGACATTAAGCTTGAAAACAAAAGGGAAAGAAAAATTCCTTTGTTTTTGGATCAGAATCCCTAGATATTGATGCTACATCATCACTGGTATCAAAAGCTCTATACCAAAGAAAAAAAAAAAGCAATTTAGTAGATAAAACTCCATTCGAGGTATGTACAGGAAACATATGACAGAAGCTCACTCATCTCGCGCTCGTGTAAATAGATACATACACATCTATGTATGTGTGGAAATAATATATATACACACACACATAGAGAGAGAGGGGGGGAGAGAGAGAGAGAGAGAGAGAGAGAGAGAGAGAGAGAGGGAGGGAGGGAGGGAGGGAGGGAGAGAGAGAGGGGGGGGGGAGAGAGAGAGAGTATAATATATACACACACACACATAGAGAGAGGGGGGGGAGAGAGAGAGAGAGAGAGGGAGGGAGGGAGGGAGGGAGGGAGAGAGAGAGGGGGAGGGAGAGAGAGAGAGTATAATATATATACACACACACACATAGAGGGAGAGAGAGAGAGAGAGAGAGAATAGTGAACAATAGACTCACCATCTATTCGGTTCATTTTCCGGTGTGCAACACAAGCCCTAATTGCAAGTCACAACATAACACTAATCAACACAAATTTATAACGGCAAATTTCCGTTAGAAATCTCAAATTTAGTATGTTAGAAATTGGGTTTTTTGGTGTAGTGTAGGCATGAAAAAACAATGTTTTGGGGTTTGGGGGGGTGAAACCTTAAACCGTCGATTCGAATGACATAAAACTTAACTCGCACCTCAAACACGACAAAAGAAACTTGTGGGAACACACGGAAAGGAAAACGGACTTCCGGTTATCACATAACGCGAAAAAAAAATATAAGTGTTGATATACTTAGGCTTGAAAAAGCTATGTTTTGGGGGTTTGTTGGGGGGGGGGGTGAAACGATTCGAAGGACATGAAACTTAACCTGCAACTCAAACACAACAAAAGAAACTTGCGGGAACAAACGGAATGCAAAATGGACTTCCGGTAATCAAATAACGCGAGAAAAAAATCACTTTTGACGTACTTAGGCTTGAAAAAGCTATGTTTTTGGGGTTTGTGGGGGTGAAACGGTAAACCGTCAATCCGAAGGACATGAAACTTAACTCGCACTTCATAGTACATTATCAATCATCTAAATCAGTATCTTCATCAGTTAAGATTAATTCTTCAACCACATCACAATACTCTATTACTGTTTCATCTTTGATGGCTGAAAACTCAACTTATAAGTATTTTATATTTCACATATTTTATGTTCGTTCACTAACTTAAAAGATACTAATGCTTTCTATTGGTTTTCATGCAGATTGGGTGTGGATATGGTGGATCGGTAGATAGTCGGCCACATCTTATTACTTTTTGTTATATAGTCTAACATTTTGTTATGTAATGAACAATGATGTGTGGATGGGTATATAGTCGAACAGATCTTGTTAATTTTGCTATATAGTCTAACAATTTGTTATGTAGTGAACAATGTGCTAATACTTTTGTTAATCTTTAGTTTTTTTGTTGAGAACGTGAACAATTAACAATATTACTTTTTGTTGTTTAATGAAGTTACTTAGAAACATTAAGACTTTTTATGTTTAATATGATTCTCTTTTGGTTTTGAAAATTATTGTGATAAACAGGAACGAACAGGATTATAGTATATTCAAATAATTTTATTTACTAGAATATATGTTTGGCGACAAAATTATATCGTCGCCATTGCATATGATGAAATGAATTGGCGACGAAAATTTTTCGTCGCTAATAGAAGCAAATCATTTTAATATATTTGGCGACAAAATTATTTCGTCGCCATTGCATATGATGAAATGAATTGACGACGAAATTTTTTCGTCGCTAATACAAGCAAATCGTTTTTATGTATTTGGCGACAAAATTATTTCGTCGCCATTGCATATGATGAAAATGAATTGGCGACAAAATTTTTTCGTCGCTAATAGAAACAAATCATTTTTAGATATTTGGCGACAAAATTATTTCGTCGCCATTGCATATGATGAAAATGAATTGGCGACAAAATATTTTCGTCGCTAATAGAAATCAATCATTTTTATATATTTGGCGACAAAATTATTTCATCGCTATTGCATATGCTAAAAATGAATTGGCGACGAAAATAATTCGTCGCCATTGCATATGATGAATTGGCGACGAAAAGTTTTCGTCGCTAAAGCAAAATTACTACCAACTAAATGACTCTTTTGGCGACAAAATGCGCATCAATGGCGACGAAAATTGTGATCAACAGCGACGAAATAATTTTGTCGCCATTTTTGTCTATGGCGACAAAAAAAAAATTTCGTCGCCAAGGACCTTTGGCGACAAGGCAAAGGCGACGAAATTGGCGACGAAATTTTTTCGTCGCTAAAGCCTTTAGCGACGAAAAAAGAACTTTTGGCGACGAAATATGTTTGTCGCCAAAACCCATTTTTGTTGTAGTGAAATATGGCTAAAATCATAAAAAATAATCCAAGAATATGGCATGAAGTTTTGCCAGAAGTTTTATGGGCATATAGGACTTCAAAACGAACAAGTACAAGTGTATCTCCTTATGCCTTGACTTTTGGACATGAGGCAGTTTTACCTATTGAAATAAAGATTAATTCTCTTCGAGTGATGAAGCAGAATCAGTTATCTTTGGATGATTATCAAACATCCATGGCTATTGAATTAGAGAATATTGATGAAGAGAGAATCAAAGCTCTCAATAATATTTTGATACAAAAAAGAATAGCATCAAAGGCATATAATTACAACCAAGAACCTTTGATGAAGGGGATTTGGTTTGGAAGACAATATTACCTATTGGATCTAAGGATCCAAAGTTTGGGAAATGGTCACCTAAATGGGAAGGACCTTTCCAAGTTAATAAGGTTTTTAAAGGTGGATTCTATCATTTGAAAAATATGAATGGATATGTTCATTTAAGGAAAATCAATGGTAAATTTCTCAAGCAATATTATCCCACTATTTGGGAGGCAAGAAATCTAGAATAAAGCATTCGAAGCAAGAACATGTATTTCATAGAAAGGTAAATACAAAAACCAACTATTGGTAAATTACAAAATTTACATTGGTATAAATAATTTATACCAACTTTCTTATGAATTGGGCTTTTAACCTAAAGTTATCCCAAGATCTGGTGTACAGTTTTGATTGACTAAGGATGAACTTCTGCCTTGAGATAGATTCTTGAGTCTTTAAAGGCTTTGATTCAAATTATGTCTTCAAAACTAGAAGCTTTGCTTCAACACCTTGTTGTTTGATCTTCAGATTTGCCAATTCAGTTTCTGCAAGCATAAGATCCTTTTTTAGTTGATTCACTTTGGCAGATGCTTTTTCAATTGATATGTTGTTTCCTTCAAATTCTGTCAAAGTTCGATCCATCTCAAGAGTTTTCTCTGTTGTATACTCCATGTCAATCTCTAATTTTTCTCTTTCTTCGATAACTTTTTCCAACAAAAAGCAATTGAAATCAAAAGTTGACATGATTGCAGAAATTGTTTCTTTGTCTGGAACAGAAATGTTAGAGCTTTCCAACATAAATTGGCATAAGACTTTCATAGCTCTTTGCACTTCCTTGTCTTCAAAAACCTCAAAAGAAACTTGACTAAAAAGCCTCAAGGTAGCAAGAGCAGCCACCGGATCTATTGAAGGTGATTTTGGTTTGCTTCGACCTGTCATTCGTTGAAAGAATTCTTGAACATTGGTCGAAGTGACATCTTCCATCTTCAAAACAAATTTCAATTTTTTTTAAAATCTTTGACTTCTTCAGGAGTCAAGTTAGGAGGAAGAGGTAGATGAAATTCTTCAGAACTTGAGACCCTTGAGGTAGCTTGAGGTCTAAATGAAGTGGAAGTAGGAGCAGCTTTAGGATCAGGGCTTGCACTTGGCTTCGAAGAGCTAGCCCTAGTTTCAGGAACAGATTCAACCTGTTTAACAAAAAGTTGGGAATTTAGTTCAGAATTTATTTTTGAAAAGCAATCAGGAATCAAAGGATTTTTGAGAGGATTTTGAATGTCTTACCATTGGTTGGAATTCAAGTAATGGAGTATGAGTGTACAAAGAAGGAGATTTTGGAATCTCTGGGATCTTTGGACTCTGAGCTTTTGTTTCTGGAATTGTTGATGTTGTTTTAGGCTCAGGATGGGGTGCTACCTTCGAAATAGGAATTGCTGAGATAGGTACTGTTTTAATGATCTCTGTGCTGGCAGGAGGATCATTGGTTTTTTTGGCTTTCTTTTTCCTATAAACAAGTGAAGAGATTGGACTGGTGTCTTTTTCTTCTTCAGAATCAGCATGTTCAGAGGCTATAGGAGAACTTTCTGGTGATAGGACTAGTTTCCTCTTTGGTTTAGGAGATGATGGAGCAGGAGCTTTTGAAGCTTTTGAGGAGACTTGAATGCTTGGTTTAGCTTTTGAAGCTCTGGTTATTGGTGAAGAGCTTTCTCCAGCTGTTTTCCCTATGTTTTGAAATTCAAATAGTCATCAGTCAAAGTTTCTTTCATCATTTTGGGAAAGGATTTGATAAGAAGTATGATTACCTGTTTGATTCATCGAATCAATGTATCTCAAAAGATGGCATTTGTCCATCTCTACTGACATTAAATTTTCCCACCAGCTCGAAAAGGCAGGAGTGCAAGTGGTATACACTGGTAAAGAAGTAAACTCCAAGTTGCTGACTTTATTTTGATAAACTGCTAATGCGGCAGTTATCACGGATTCTGGCACCTTCGAATGAATTTTATAGGCCATGAGTATATTGGCCTGACTTCTGATTGGGAAAGGAATTGACTGAGTAAGTCCAAATTACCTCGAAAATTGATTGGGAAGGTAAAGTTCACCCTGAGATTTGAAGCTAAGAATGTTCCCAAAGAATAAGTCTCTACTAATTAGAAAACTTCCCCATGCAGCTTTTAATTCGAGAGCATTTGCTGCTCTATCCAAAATTTGACAGAGCCAATGGGGAGAAAGAGGAGTTTTGTTTTCAGAATTGTAAAGGATTTCGAATGGTTGGAATAGTTTGTTTGATCTTATTTCAGGAAGATTGAAAAAGAGAGAGAGGCATTCTTTGAAAGTTTTATCAGTACTTGGCAATAAAGCAAAAAAGATCCCATGGGCCACAATATTAGATAGGGGTCCTAGGTTATGAATTTCTGGGAAGTAAGCATACAACCATAATTGTAAAATCCAAAAAGGACCACCTTGGGTGAGAATGAAGGGGTCAAAGCATAAATCAGAAAAAGATCTATAGAGAGATCCTAGAACAAAAGGTGCTAAGGCTAACCTTCGACCGGCAGCCAGAGCTTTGGCAATGTTAGAATATTCGAGGACAACTCTCTGAGAAGAGGTACAAAATAGATGCTTCGAAAGCCAATACAGAAGGAAGCAGTAATATTCTTTATCAGTCACTGCTCCTGATGTTTTTCTGTGAGCAATTAAGAAGTTGGTGTATCCTAATGATTTTGAGTCAGTGTTAATTGAAGGGCTATCAGACTCAGCCATATAGGGATGAACATCTTCCCCATGAGATAAAAACCCTAATAAATGACAAATATCTAGAATAGTTGGACCTATTGGACCAAATCGAAGTTGAAAGTGATTGAAAATAGGGTTCCAAAAACAGAGAGCTGCGGCTATTAAATTAGGACTGGATTCGATGGGAAATTTTGAAAGATTGATAGCATGGTAAACCCCTGTAGTGATCAAAATTTCTCTCCTATTCTCTAAAATTCTATCTACCCATTCAGGCCAATCCTTTGCAGGTTTAGGCCAGTGCCTGAATTTCCAGTCATACTTGGAAATTGGGAGTTCTCGTTGGTAAGTCAGACGTTGTTCCCCTAATCTAGGGTAATAGACATGGAGTCTCAAATTTGGAATGCTTAGGCAGGGACCTACAGCAATTGAAGATTCTTGGTTGGGAAGAGTAATGGGAACAAGAATTTCGTGAACCAGAGAAGTCTCTTGCCCACTCGAATAGCGATCTTGCTCATCTTTTATGATCTTTCCAAAATCATCGCAAATCTTTTGAAGTTGGGTATTGTCATCAGATTTTGTCATTCTTTGGATTACGAAGAGATAAACAAGAAAGAAAAGCAAAGTGCGAGATGAATAGATTAGGGCAAAGCAAATTGGTGAAGTCAGAAGGTTTATTTCTTTTTGTGTTTATCTATTTATAACCTTTGATGAACCCTTGGTGACGATTGGAAAGAGTTGCATTTATTGAAAAGTAGCTGTTAGATTCGGTTAACCTTTTTTGGACCGTTATCTCAAAGATAAAAGACATGTTGGTTCAGAATGAACTAATCTATTTGAAGGAATGAGAATGTTTCATTGTTCACTACATTAAGAAGAAAGTGTAGTTACAATTCAAAGACATAATTGATAAAAGTGGGGAAACCCATAAGTAACTAAGTTATGAAACATGGCCCAATAATAGGCAAAATACTCTGCCTCTAGTTCTATCTCGAAACATAAGTTTCTGGTTTCTAATGCCAGTTTGTCTTCACTTCGAAGGGTAATGTAAGCTTCCTTAAGTTGTTCTTCATATTGGTTTAACTGAAAATTGATCTTGAATAGAGCTTTGCGGAGACTTCGAAGTTCTTTGGCCAATGGAGTTTTGCCTCGAAGAGAAACACCAACAACTTTGGCTTCATCTTTGAGATATGCAATTCGACTTTCGAGATCAGGCTTCGAATAATGAGAAATGATGCTTTCTTCATCAGAGCTACCACAACCATAAATGTACTTCTCTTTGAATTCTAGGACTTCATCAAGGAGTGCTTTGGGAGTTTCTTTGAGTTTTTCATAGAGATCTAAAAGATAATTTAGATGATGGATACTTTCTTGGTGATGAGAATACCATCTCATGTGGGAAGCCAAAGTTCGAAGGGTAAAATCTATTTGAGTTTGAACAAGTGTGGATATATTCCATTCATGACATAAGACATGATAGCTCCATTCGAAATTGATTTGAGCCCTTGAATTTTGCAGAATAGAAAATGGAAGATGAGAAAAAGCAACTAATAGCCTTTGAGCTTGAATAATCAAGCATGGGGAAGGTGATGTAATAGATGGAGTATGCTCGAATGTAGGACCATATCTACACAATTGATCTAGCTTTAAAAAAGGATTACTAATGTCCTCAGTAGGATCTATTACCTGAACTTTGGTATCAGGAAAGCCTAATACAGAATGATCAAAGAGAAGTACTTTCTCTTCATAATCTTTTTCAAAAAGTTTGCATTTTGAAAGGAAGGCTGAGGAGTAATGTTCATTGGAAAAATTTTCATGAGATGTCCTTACATATGTATGAATAGGAGGTCTGCCTTGAGGAATTAAGATATTACCTCTCTGGAATCTTTCACCAGGAGGACTGGTTGAAGAGATCAGCCAGGCATTCAATAAATTTTGTTCTCGAGAAAGATGATTTGAAAATGGATAATATGGTTTTATTGTTCTACTTCGAATAACACCTTCAGTTTTAAGATACTCGAAGCTTGGATGAACAACTGAAGGTACTGTGATTGGAGTTTCGAGCTTCATTCCCTTGTAATATCCTACACCTTCACCATGGGAAATATGTTGTTCCCAAGCAGGAGGAAACGTTTGATTATTATAGATTGATTTGGAAGAAGTCGAAGATGAATGTTGCCTTGATGAAACACTTGGTTTGTTCAACATTTTATGCCATTTTCCCCATTTCGAGTAAGTAAAAGGTTCGGGAGGAATCTCAAGAGGATCCCAATTTGTTCGAAGAGGAATATCAGGGCGTTTGGTTAACAACATCACTTCTTCGGGAAGATCAATAGGAAAGCTATCGCTAACATTGAAGGAAGATTGAGAAGAAGACATGATCAAGAAAATAAATAGGGGCTCAAAGATCAAGTAAAAGCGATGGTTTGGAATGGATTGAAGAGATGATTATGCAAATTAAAGTACTGCATAAGGTAGTAATTGCCCAATATGGTTTGACCACGATCACCATTATCTTTTTTAAACAAAAAGGAAAATGGCGCGGGGGGTAATGTTTGTGATGAAAATATTCAACCAATACAAGTTTGACACACAGGATGTGATGTGGCAAGATAATTGGTGGAAATTGATTGACAAGAAAACCGTTATAGGCAGTTGAAGTTAATCCATTTTTGTTAATGGAAGACACGTGTTAAACATCATGGGATAATTAAAGGACAGTTGTCAATGTGAGGGAATGCCACGGATAAAGGCAGTTATCAGTTTGAAAATAGGAGGGAACATTCGAATTAAGTTACTGAGGCCTCGATGTCTATAAATAGAAGGATTGTGTATTTGAAAGAGATCCTCCGATCAAACATCAACATATATCTCTCAATACATCTATTGTATTGTTATCTAGATACTTAGAATTAGGAGTAGAACACCTTCGAAGTTATCTTCAAGGTTAGATTGTAGTTTCTTTAATTTAATAAAAGTAGTTAAATTACTTTTAGTCATTTTACTGTTTTATTTAGGAGTAGATTTTAATTTAATCAGTTCGAAGTTCTTCAGTTAGTTACATCTTTACACAATTAAAGTCCTGTTCAAGGCATCGAACGTCACCACAATTCCCTGGTGAGGCGCAGTTTGGATAATCACTCACACACATTGGCAATTTGCTTGCCTGGCACGCTCGCACACACTTATAAATTTTCCAACCAAACATATAGAAACACAGATTCAAGAGATACCAATTTACAACTCAAATTGTACATTCAAACAAAGCAAAGCATACGTCTCTATTGGGCAATGAGTTGTACATGCCGGTTCGAAAAATAGTGTCAGTTGAGATACTTTCCAAAAGTTTTTCATTGGTAATCACACTTCATTTAGAATTAGACCAAAAAAGGTACACATGGATTAATCCACTTTCTTGCAAAACTGACTACCAAGTAAATGTTTATATAGGCATATACCTCTATAGCTATTGTATATCTACAACCAACCAGTACTATTAAATATAAACAGAGACATAGTATGAACCAATAGTGTTTAACTCACACAGATGCAATGGACAATTATAGAACACGGATTATTCCAAATGTGATTAAAGTTTTAGAAAATTAATTTCAAATTTTCAACCATTACAAAATTAAACTAAAACAAAACTTAAATGAAAAATTATACATGTTCAATACATCGTTTAAACAAACAGGTCACAAGGCACTTGCATATTTAAAATCTTCACGGTTTACAATAGATGTACTGCTTAATAGATACGATTTTGAAAAGATGTGATTATTGTTTCAAAGTAACAAAGTTACCAATACCACCATTTCCAAAATGTAAAAGGTTCACTAAAATTGGTTTTCTCAAACATATATAACACTATTGGAAAAATTATTTGCAAAAGTTTTCACTTCTCTGTTTCATTAATAATTTTCACAAAATTCACTCTCAATTAACTTGAGAAACTGCATCGTTCAGTATAATGACACATTGACACTATACCCAAACTTAGGACATGAACAATAGCGTAAAATTGAACGAAAAGATAAACTGTTTCGCAATAAGTCAAAAAATACTGACTTGAGACAAAGACTTTATCCGTGTCAGCATGTTCTTCAACCATGTAAGACTTAAGTTCAAAGCCATACTTATTTATTTATTACATTTTGTATTTTTAAATCAAATAGTCATATTATAATGAATATGCAGTAAAGAAAAGAAAACATAGGATAATAACCATGTCCGAACAGATTTATGAAACATAACATTTTTCTATTTTCAGATTTATAGATTATGCAAAAAGCACTTTAAATTGTCTTAAGATTGTTATCCAAAATAAATTGGGATGTATAAATCTGAAGTAAAGAACCGACAATACTGCAATAAGTAAATACTGTAAATAAAACAGAACCTGGTATAGATGAAAAACAGACAATAGATCGAGTCTAGTGTTTGACACTATGTCTTTAAGACAATTTATGTCCCGCATTGGTGCTCACGGATTTACGGCATTTGTCTCCCAGGATATAACGATCTCCCCTTACTATAGAACCACTTCAAATAATAAGGTTCCGGCGAACCATACTTGTGTTTGTACTCTCTCAGACACTTGATAAACTCTAACAATGTATATATGAACTAATATAAAATCTTCTATTAATTTCTTACTCTAAATGAATGAATAAGACCCATATATATAGATTGTAGGAGACAGTTCGTCAACAGTCACAACCTTTCGAAAGGAGACTATTCGTCAACAGTCACATCCATTCGACAAAGGGTCTATTTGGTATTACCAAATAATCCATTCAATTAAAAGCTAATTTATCATTCAAAATTTCAAAGAATATATATATATATATATATATGTATATAGAGTTAGGCTCCAGTGCGCACTGGGTAAGCGCACTGGGTGAACGCAGTGGGCTTTTAAACATAAAAAAATCCGCGGGTCAGCGGGGCGGCGGGATGAGGCGTGGGTTAGTGGGGCGCTCTGTGGAATTTTTAGGTTTAAAAGCCCAGTTGTGGATATCGCATTTTTCCTTACCCACAGCTTTTCTAAAAATCTTTTTCATATTTAAAACACAAAACACGAGCCGTTACTTAATTTAAAGGAAAAAAAATAAGAAACCATTTTAAAGCAAAACCGATCTTTTTTGGAAACCAGAGATTAACTAGGTCTTAGGATTATGGAATGAGAGAGGAAGGAGCCTGGCGGAACTAAACACCCCCTCTCATCCTATCTCGTGATAGGCCTCTACTCAAGATCCTTTTAATCGAATTTATTAATCTAAGCATGCCCTCAACTAATACATACATATATATTATATATAAATATACATTGCAAAAGCATGTCTAAAAGGGTGTAAGATTGCTAATGATAAAAAATATCATCCCAAAACCATGTAAGTTGATTAGCAAGCAATATGATATGCGATAGGGAACAAGAGAACTTACCTAGGATCCAGCTGCGAATATTAAACATGCAATGCACACAAAAATAGAAATCCTAAGAGAAGGGTCTCTAATCACATATATACACATAAGGCAAGACCTAAAGCGTCGTGCATGAGATCGAAAAATCAATAAAACCAAGAAATGAATAAGCTAAAGAGGGGTTTGAGAAATCATACCTTAATAGCGCTACAAAACAAAGGGTTAGTCCACATGCTTTAGATAAGATATAATGTTGAATCTTAAATGAAATTCCTAAACCTCTAGCTTAAATCTATCAAGTATAAAAGAATTGACATAATTATGAATTCCTTCTAATTAGTTGGAAATGCACCATTTCGATAGATATGCAAGTCTCAACTAGGAGCCAATGCAATGTCCATATAGAGATAATGTAGACCCAACATGGTTACAAGGAACTCGTAATTAAATTTGAATAAATTTAATCCTAATACAAAAATGAATTCTAATTACAAGTATCAATCTACATGGATGAATGTATATAGATATATAAACATGAACAAGAATAAGTTACGAATTATTCCTATATTTGGATCATTTATCCTTTGTTCTTAAGTTTAACCAACCATTATTAAAGCATAGTTTAAGCCCTAGGTCATAGAAAAGTCATTTGAGTTATTATTTACAAAGTTTACCAAATCTGTCCCAAAATTCTGAAAATTACAGAGAGCAAATCAAAACATCAAAAATTAGAAAAGCATAGTTCCCATGGTTTGATGTCAATGAATTTTGGACACAAGATGACTCTGTAAGTCTAGTTTCCAACCCAAAAAGAAAAATCAAAGATCAACAGTTCAATCTCTGAAAATTAGACAAACATTAGGCATCACTCAGAAGTTTACAACTCTCTGTCCAGAGTTCTTGTATGATTTTCTAAAAATAGTAAACAAATCAAAAAGACTCTAATATTTTTAGGAGATCTTATTAACACATTAAAATTCATAGAAAAAATTATTTTGAGCCAAGAATGCTTGATTAAGGTTCTGATTTTCTCATTACAATAATGTGTTACTGTTCTGAAATTCTGGACATATTAGAGTTACTTTACAAAACTCATGACCAAACCACTTTAAACATGAAATCTCATTAAAACAAAAATTACAGTCGTAGAACTTTGTGTTATTGACACTTTCCAGTTGATTTCATTTAATTCCAATGGTTCATTATTTAACTAAAAATCTTTGATGAAAGTGGTTGATGAACTCACTGCACCTTTGTCAAGTTCACCTCCCTTTTTTCCTTTAGCTATTAAGCCATTAAGTTTGGCTTAGCCTAAGCTACTTCTCCTCCCATTTGATGGTCATTGGAGCCTAAAGACACTCATACTTATAGACCTCAATGAAGTATGAAGGAACTTCATGAATCCCAAAATAATAAACCTAAACCATGGAGGTAGATTTAGATTCATTAACCAAACTTACTAATATCAATTTTAATTTCCTTGTAAAACATGAGCTTACAAGAAAACTAAAGGATTTCAAATCAATAGATTCAAGTAAGACATTGAAAGTCTTATGAATTCTAAGAGATGATTATAATCAAAATGAAAAAGAAAAGGAGACCAAAACTCAACTAATATCTAGTTAACTTCATGATTTATTTAACCTTAGACCTAAGGTCATTTTGACCCAAATCAATGAAATAGAAGTTTAATCACAACATTGGTATGTGCAAAGGACCCTAAGGAGTCCTATATATTGTGATTGAACTTGGATTAGAGACCAATTAACTTAGAGATTACCTCCAACTATCCTCAACTTCTTGGTTGTTTTAGGATTTTTCCAAGGTTAATCAAGCTCTTCCTTCTAAAGCTTACTTCTAATTGGGTTTAGAACATTTTTAAGAAGTTTAAAAGAAGGAGAATCAAGATAAGGTTCTTAGATTCAAAATTCCTAAGCCAAAAAAAAGGGGTTCGTTGTAATGGGATATTCATCCCCTTTATATAGGCAAATTCGATAGGGTTATTATGGTAATTTCATAGTAAAAACCCTAATTTCGGATGTCCTTTTGAAGGTACAAGCGTACTATTTCAAAGCTGGCAGTCACAAAAATGCGGCACTCAACGGAGATGGAAGCGGCACTCAATAAGTGCCGGTGCGGTACTCACTGAATGTCAGTGCGACACTCAATGAATGCTGCAGACAACTCCTCGGATTGCCTTCTTTTATTGAATTCTAATTTTAGCAGCAGTTGATGTGTTTTTGCGACTGTCAGTAACTGCTGTAACGACACTTGCTGATTTCCGTACAACATTAGTGAGTGCCGCAATGGCAACCCGTGACTGCCATAATATGTTCCATGTGCCATTTTCTTATATTCTCCCTTTTCCTTCTTTCTTTCTTTATGTTTTGAATTGCGGAGCCTTTCAAAGAGCTTGAATCACCTTTGGAAGTCCTAGATTAGTCGAACATTATCATCATCGGATCTAGAGGTAAAACTCCCCTTAATCTGACGTTTGGTCAAAATCAGGGTGTCTACACCAGTGCGTTCACTCAGTGGGCTTACCCAGTGCACACTGGAGCCATACTATATATTTATATATGTGTGTGTGTGTGTGGGGCCCCATTTGACAACACTTCTATTGTAATAGCAGAAAATTATTTCTTGAGTAATGCTAGACCTACACAAAAATCCACACAAAATTATTCTGACTCTTGATTCTGGTGGGCCCTGTGTGGGACCCATGTGTTCTCCACATGGGACACACTAGAATCAAGGGCCAAGATTGTTGTGTAGAATTTTATGTGGGTCTAGAATTATTGTTATTTCTTGGTCAAAAGCTTTTTAATGTATAGTTTGAGTAATGCACACCCACACCAAATTTCACACCCAACAATCCTGGTCCTTGATTTTAGTGCACTCTATGTGGATTCTACATGGGTCCTTTATGGGACTGTAGAAATCCAGATTTTTATTAGAGGGTATTATAGTAATTTTGGACCAATGTGGGTCTTGATTTGGGGCAGTATATTTTAATTTTGGTACATGTTGGTACCACTAATTGTGTATTTGGTCACATGTGAATACATGTGTGTGTATATATTATGAGTGTGTGGTTAATGTGTATGTGGGCACCACACCCAACCACTCCCCTTATCTTAGGGATCTTTCCCAACACACCACACACTCTCTCTCTCCTCCATCTCCCTCATTTTGGCCGAATGCCTCGTCTCTCTCCCCTCACTTTTTTTCTTTTCTCTTTCTCTCTCTATATCTCCCTTTTTTATCTCATGGTTTGGGAGATAAAATCTTCCATAGCCACTTAGAGCTTCAAGTTCATTTTTGAAGACCTTCAAGTAATATTTGGAGCTTGACCATTAGAGGCAAAATTGATCATCTCACTAAGGCATTCATAGCGGTGTTCTCGGATTCTCCCTTATCGGATTTGCTTGTGTTGATGATTTTCCCCTTTGGATCTCTTTGGTGAGAGCATTTTTCCTAAATACTCAAGAGGTAGATTTCATTGTTTAAGTGTACTCCTCTTTCTAATTTCATGGTTTGCTATGTGTAGGATTAGAGATAATATAAATTAATCTTGTCTTGATTTGTTCCTACATGAATAGCTATTTGATAAGTTGCTCTTATGTGTTTAATTGAATACTTGCTTAACCTAAATGCTAAGTGAGTTGCTATGAAATAAATCACTTATTGTTAATAATTTCTTTAATGCCTAAGATAATATTTATGCCCTACATGAATTTCTTGACTTATTTGTTTTGGATATTATGAGTCCACCATGTCTACTTCATAATATTAAATTCATAGAAATGACATTGTTAATGCATAATCATTTAGTAGCATTGCATAGTCGCCAAGTCCGCAAAGCATTCATAGCATTGGCTTGGGAGTATGATATTGGTATGATTCCCATGATTGGGGAATGTCTTTTGAATCCCCGTTTGGGTTTGTAATTTGACGAAATTCCAGAAGCGGGTGTGAGGTGAGGAAGGTTGTTTATGATCCTTGAAACATTCAAAAATACAAGGTCATATTCGACTAGATACCGGAGATCTTGTATGATACACTCACGTTGGAGTGGCTCGCAACCGACGTTGAGAGTGAGTAGTTATGGAATTATTATTCGAAAAGTTGCACGGTGTGGCCTTTCGGCTCTTTGCATTGCCACGGTGGCAAATCATTGCATCGCATGTCTTAGCATGATCTTAGAAGTAGTAGTACATTTCTACAATGTTTTCTACTGAGCCGTTGTGCTTAATGAATCTATAAAACCCCCTTTTCAGGAAATGTTGATTAGGCAAGGCCCAAGAGTTATTCGATGCGTGGCGTCCCGTTTGAAGATTCTTTACGAGGAAGTCTTATGTTTTAGAACGAAAATATTTCTTTGTCTCAGCTCATAGTAGGAGCATTGTTCTAGTTGTAATTCATTATCTTAATCATAGATTTGAATTACTAGATTTCTCATGATAAGTCTTATTGTTTAGCATTCAAGCTTTGTAAAGTTGAATTTATACTCATGTTGGAGTTGGGCACGCGTTTAGCCTTGCTTTAGTGACTTATTCATTTTCAGCTATGTAACTTGAACTTGTAGCTATATATCATTTGTGTCCTTGTTGAATGTATTATGGGTCTAATTTGTAGTGTGTCCCTCAAGTCCCATGAGATTTGATTTGGACTTGGGATGATTTTAAACTTGCAAATTATAGCTTTTTATAACACGCATAACTGTGTTATTGCATTTCATTACATTGTCATGCATGATAATGTGATGTGTTGTGCATGTTGGCACATGTGTGAGTGAGTTTTGACTCACGAGTCGATTTGGGTGCTTATGTAAGAGAACCCTTTGAGACAGTGTGAAGTGAATGTTTTGATGTTGTAACGTATCTCTGAGATTAAGATGGTCATTGTGGAATACCTTAAATGTTTATCTGGAAATAAATGTTTATCTGGAAATAAATGTTTACCTGTGTATTTCACTATCTATATTATTTTTTGCTTTAGAATATAGTTCTATTGTTAGTTTTAGTATCCCAGTGAGGACGAATTAACACATTGCATAATTGGTAGGCTAATTAGCAACTTCGGAAACATAATGTAAAAATTTGTGTTTTAGCAACCAAACAGAACTTAGATGAAAATCTTTAGTTTTCACTCGTGAAGCTATGAATTAGCTGTGTAGAATGTTTCAGAGACTGATTAAGAGTTTTGAGAACTCGCGGGGAGGTAAACGTAATTTTGGAGAGTATTGCCTATATATAGATAGAGATGAATTTAGATATTTTACAAAACTACTAACCTAAGTTTCTAGAGAGGCCAAAGAGGGATTTGGTTACCTAGAACTTTACGACGACAAACGATTGACTTCTGCCCATTATTTTTTCCTGGATTTCATATTCGAGCTCCTAGAGGTAAGAACTTTGTTTTGATATACGTTCTAACTTGTTTGGTTAAATTTTTCGAAAACTCATTTTCTATTAATTTTCATAAAAGTTGATAAATAGATTTTTGATCGATATGAATCGTAGTAGACGGACTTCTACACGTTCTTTGTGCTTGGGTTTTCTTTGGATCAAATTTTAAGAGCGGTATTCGGAGGTGAGTGATTCAACTATGTTTTTGGAATGATTTCTTGACATGTATTCATGTTTTGTATGAAAAGTATGTGTTAGTTTATATTTATATATTGTGTAGTTCGTATTGGGCGATTATATTGATAAGTAGGCCCAATAGAACGATGAAATTTTTTGATTACTGAAAGCATGGTGATATGTAAATTGAGCATGTTGAGTTGTTATTTGGGTCAAAGGAGCACGTGGTACCAAGCCATCTTGTGGAGCCAATATAGGCATTAAGGTCGCATGATTGAAGAAAACAATCGTGGGTCTTACCTTTTCGCATGGACTTATTGGCGAGGAGTCGTGGATTAGGAGCATAGAACGTACACGTGAGACTCCAGAGACTAGTATGAAATTTAGAGATGTGAATGCTAGCATGTTTATCATTCATCTACATTTGTTGTTTCATTCACTAAGCATTAGCTTAAACAAATCGAATATGTGTGGTTATTCAAATAACCATTTTAGGTGTTAATGCTGGCGAGGGATCGCAGAAGTGAGCACATGGATTTGGGAGTTCTTATAGAAGGCGACTTATCATTCCCATCTCGTAGTTTTGAAATCGAAACGTTGTAATAGAGATTTTATGACTTTTGTCAATGTTTAACTTGGTATCTTAGAACGGATTAACGATATTGTAATAGACTATAGTCTTGTGTATTTATATTTCAGTAATGTTATAATCTAATTAGGATCACTTTGGACTAAGTTTAGAGTGTGTGTTTGGCCCCGGATAATTTCAGAAAACTGTTAAAACTAGGGGAATTCTGCTGAATGCCTTGCTTCTAGAAAACAGTCGACTGGTTTGTGAGTCAGTCGACTGGACCCCTTTTGTGAACGAGACGCTATAGTGGGTACAGTCGACTAGTCCCACGACACAATCGACTGGTTTATGTTTTCAGGGGTTGCCTTTCTGCTTACTTGGACTTCAGTCGACCGAACCGTTTCAGTCTACTGAAGATTTGAAGCCCCAATCAACCGGGCATAGAAAACAGTCGACTAGATTATGTTCTCAAAATCAAACTTTTTGCTGGACTGTATCAGTTGACTGGGCTTGAGGTGCAGTCGACTAGACTGCTAGTTTTCAAATGGTTTGTTCCTTTTCCGCTGCGTGTTCTTAAACTAATTTGGGAACGTTAATGAATTGGTTTAGCCTCGGTTGTGTGCCATGGGCTCTGGATCTGCTATTGCGGGACCGGGCTGTGACATTTAGTGGTATCAGAGCAATAGGTTTAGAGCCTTGAGAACGAGTGACGTTATATGCTGAGTGGCGTCGAGTGGAGTGGATGAATGTGATGATAATATTGGTATCATTCTAGAGATGCTTCATATGTTTGCATCTATTGTTTGTGATGACGAATGGTGCACATATATATGTCATGGCATAGATGCATAGCCATTATGCATTGTACTCAATAGGGCGAACATTTGAATTACCATGACTGAACCAATACGAGAGTTGTCACCGCATTCGCGAATGGGTCAAATAGTGAATATGGTGGGAAACTTTGTTCAAGCCGTAAGTGAACGAGATCAGATGAACGTTCAAGTCCTACCAGTTAAAGTTTGTTATATAAATGCACCACCAGTACCATGACCTCAATACACGATCGTGGAACAGTTTTATAAACGAAAATCAACCTTGTACCATGGGCAAGTTGACATAGATTTGGCCGATCATTGGGTGATGGATATGGAAAGTCATTCCGTATAGTAATTTGTACCGATGAAGAGAAATTCATTTGTACATCCGATACGTTGATGGGCGAAGCATTGGATTGGTGGAATAATGTACTAGAGCAAGGGAAGCCAACTACGTGGGAGGCATTCAAGGATGAGTTCAACAAGCATTTCTTTCCACGATCAGCTCATACTCAGAAACGATAGGAGTTTGTGAGTTTGGTTTAGGGAGACATTACTGTGAGTGAGTATGTTTCCCGTTATAATGCGTTGTTACGTTTTGGGAAGACTATAGTTCTAACTAATGAGGATAAAGATCATAAGTTTGAGGAAGGGCTTAGGGAGAATATCCGTAGCCGTGTGGACATGTTGCAACACCCGACTATTTTTCTAGTTAAGGAAGCCGCCCGCATAGCTGAGAAAAGTGTCGATCGATATTGACAAGGGCAATAAGGAAAGAGAGTCAATGATAATAGGAGCAAGGGCCAAGGGAATACTAAGAAACCATTCACACAAAGTTCGGGATCGTATGTAGGTAGCCAAGGAGGGAGTACGTTCATTGGAGACTCGAGGCCGTTATGCCCAACATGTAACTTGCAACACAAGGGACTTACTACCTATTGAGCACGTGTTACCTTTGCAAGCAACTAGGAAACATATCCCGAAACTGTCCACTGAACACGAATTCGACCGCACCGAACATACCCTCGAACACCAAAAGCTACAAACTAGAGATGAGGAAAAAGTATTTGGAGTGTGGACAACCGGGACATATAGAGAAGAGCTGTCCAAGTAAGAGACAATCGGGAATGAGTACCAGGGCATTGAGTGTACCAAGCAGACCAAGGATAGAACCATAAGTGGATAAAGGGAAAGGAGTCGCGCAACAGCTAGGGCAATATTTTCAACTCAGACCAGGGAATACGGATGATACGGTCGTATCAGGTATTCTTCCTGTTTGTTCTTATCCTGTATGTATACTCATGGATTCTGGTTAAATGTATTCATTTGTGTCCCGTGATTTTGTTAAGCATTTAACTATTAAGTTCGAACCGTTAGGATATGACTTATGCGTATCATTGCCTACTAGCTAGTGAACCATTAATAACTTCTTTGGTATTCAAGGCAAGTGAGATCAAGATAGATGATAAGGTCTTGAGCGTCGATTTGATTTCATTGACAATGAATTACTTTGATGTTATCTTGGGCATGGATTGGTTATCGGTATCAATCTGAAATTCATTATGAACGGAAACGGGTTAGTTTCTATCCGTTAGGTCAGGAAGAGTTTACTTTTCAGCATAAGGGTGTGATATACCGCTATACTTGATATCAACAATTCAAGCAAGTAAGATGTTGAAGAAGGGTTGTTCAGGTTTCTCATGTTCAATTATTGACACAAGTGTTCTTGGACCACTAGTAGAAGACATTCTAGTAATTAAAAAATTTCCAGATATTTTTCCCGATGAGCTACCCGACGTATTGATTAAGAGAGAGCTTAAGTTCACGATAGAAGTAGTAACAGGGGTCACAATCAGTATCCAAGGCACCGTACCGAATAGCACCGATAGAATTGAAAGAATTAAAAGAATTAAAAGTTCAGCTATAGGAGCTACTTGAGAATGGTTTTATTTGACCTAGTGTTTTGCCATGGGGAGCTCCAGTCTTGTTTGTGAAGAAGGATGGGACAATGCGTATGCATATTGATAATTAAGAGTTGAATAAGTTGACCGTCAAGAACAAATATCCGTTGCCGTGAATAGATGATTTAATTGATCAGTTGCAAGGAGCTCAGGTATTTTCAAAGATTGAATTGAGATCCGGTTACCACCAATTGAGAGTTAAGGAAGAATACGAAGAGAAGACATCTTTCAAAACTAGATATGGTCACTTTGAATTTTTGGTTATGCCGTTTGGAGTGACAAACGCACTAGCCACTTTTATGGACTTGATGAATCGTGTTTTCAAAGACTACTTAGATGAGTTTGTTTTCATATTTATAGATGACATCCTAATCTATTCCAAGAGTGTGGAAGATTACGAGCACCATCTGCAATTAGCCATAAATCGACTACGCGAGAAGAGATTGTTTGGGAAATTAAAGAAGTATGAGTTTTGGTTGACAGAGATTGCTTTTCTTGGACATATAGTGTCGGTAAAAAGAATTTTAATAGATCATCAGAAGATAGAAGCAGTTACCAATTGGTTGAGACCGACAAATGTGACAGAGATCCAAAGTTTTCTAGGATTAGCTGGTTATTATCGGAGGTTTGAAAAAGACTTTTCACAAATTGCAATGCTGATGACGCAGTTGATGAGGAAAGATGTTGCTTTTGTATGCAGTCCGGAATGTAGGGAAAGTTTTCAAGAGTTGAAGAGTCGACTAGTGAAGGCACCAATCTTATCTGTTCCGACGGGGACTGGAGGGTTTATTATTTACAGTGATGCTTCATATAGAGGTTTAGGCTGCGTTCTTATGCAAGGTGACAAGGTCATTGCATATACGTTGAGACAACTTAGACCGCACGAGAAGAATTATCCAGCACATGATCTAGAATTGTCGCCGTGATTTTTGCATTGAAGATTTGGCGTCATTACCTATACGGGGAAAAATGTGAGTTATATATGGATCATAAAAGATTAACGTATTTGTTCATGCAACGAGATTTGAACATGAGACAGAGGAGATGGCTAGAGTTGATGAAAGACTATGATTTGTCAATTCAGTATCATCCAGGCAAGGCATATGTAGTCATCGATGCTCTTAGTCGTAAAGCCCCAACCAACATAGCATTGGCCGTGACTTCTCTGAGAGAGTTGATTCGAGATATGGAAAATCTAGAACTTAAAGTAATTCCAAGGATTGAAGGTGGCTTGATGTTGACGATTGCGGCACAATCACTATTGATTCACGAAATCACACAGAAACAACTTCAAGATGTGGCTTTGAGGAAGATTTGTGATGAGATTCCATTGAGAAAACAACCAGGTTTTACTTTTGAGTACGGTGTTTTGAGATTGAGGGGTAGAATTTGTGTACCTAATGAGAAAGAGGTGAAACGGAACATCCTAGACGAAGCACATAATGCGAAATACACTATTTATCCGGGAAGCACCAAGATGTATAGAGATTTGAGACATGTTTATTGGTGGCTGGGAATGAAGAAAGCAATTGCACGCTATATTTCACATAGTACGAGTTGTTAACAAGTGAAGGTCGAACGCCAAGTACCTTTTGGATTGTTACAACCATTATCGATAGCTGAGTCGAATTGGAAACACATTACAATGGACTTTGTTAGTAGATTTTCGAGGTCTAAGAAATTGAATACTATTATTGAGGTATTCGTTGACCATTTGACGAAGTTGTCGTACTTCATACCACTTCAAATAACTAAGCCGACGACGTTAGCTAAGTTGGATATCCGCGAGATTGTGAGACTACATGGTATACTAGTTTCTATCATTTCGGATAGGGATAGTAGCTTTACATCAAAGTTTTGGAGGGCCTTACAAGAAGCAATGGGTACCAAATTGCATTTCAGTACCGCTTTTCATCCTCAGACCGATGGTCAATCGGAAAGAGTAATCCAGATCTTCGAAGACATGCTTTGTTTATGTGTACTTGATTTTCAGGGTGATTGGGAAGACCACTTACCATTGATTGAGTTTGCATATAATAGCAATTTTCAGTCAAGTATTGGAATGGCTCCTTATGAAGCTTTGTATGGCAGCATATGTCGTTCACCGATTAGTTGGACAGAAGTCGGAGAAAGAATGATTGAAGGACAGAAAATTGTGCAAGAGACGATAGATAAGATAAAGGTAATTAGACAACGGTTACTGATAGCTTAGAATAGGTATAAGAGTTATGCCGACAAGCGTAGATGACCGTTGGAATTTGATGTGGGATATATAGTGTATTTGAAGGTGTCACCTTCAAAGGTGATTACTAGATTTAGGAGATACGGGAAACTCAATCCGAGGTATGTGACCTTTTGAAATCCTTGGGAGAGTTGCACCCATAGCGTATCGTTTGAACTTACCGAATGAGTATGCTCAAGTTCATAACGTATTCCATGTATCATTATTACGGAAACATTTGGCCGAAGATAGAGATCAAGTGATGACTCCAACGCCGAATGAGATTCAACGTGATTTAACGTATGTTGCGTATTCGATAGATATTTTGGATCGAAAGGATCAAGTCTTACGAAATAAGGTGATATCGACGGTAAAAGTGTTATGGCGTAGCCAAATGACGGAAAAGATGAAATAGAGGAGGATATGCGTACTCAGTATCCGCACCTTTTTAATTCATGATGTACAAGTTTGGGGACAAACTTCTCTTAAGGGGGAGAGAATTATAACACCCGTAATTGTGTTATTGTATTTCATTACATTGTCATGCATGATAATGTGATGTGTTGTGTATGTTGGCACATGTGTGAGTGAGTTTTGACTCATGAGTCAATTTGGGTGTCCGTGTAAGAGAACCCTCTGAGACTGTGTGAAGTGAATGCTTTGATATTGTGACGTCTCTCCGAGATTGAGACGGTCATTGTGGAATACCTTAAATGTTTATCTGGGAAAAAATGTTTACCTGTGTTTTTCACTATCTGTATTATTTTCTGCTTTAGAATATATTTCTATTGTTAGTTTTATTATCCTGGTGAGGACGAATTAACACGTTGCATAATTGGTAGGCTAATTAGCAACTTCAAAAAGATGATGTAGAAATTTGCGTTTTAGCAACCAAACATAACTTAGACAAAAACTTTTACAATTTTTAGTTTTCACTCACGAATCTATGAATTAGCTGTGTAGAATGTTTCAAAGACTGATTAAGAGTTTTGAGAACTCGCGGGGAGGTAAGCGTTTATTTCGAGAGTGTTGCCTATATATAGATAGAGATGACTTTAGATATTTTACAAAACTTTTAACCTAAGTTTCTAGAGAGACCAAAGAGGGATTTGGTTGCCTAGAGCTTTACAACAAATAACGACGGACTTCTGCCCATTTATTTTCTCCTGGATTTCATATTCAAGCTCCTAGAGGTAAGAGCTTCGTTGCGTTAGGACTTGTTTAGTTAAGTTTGTTAGGAAACTGCGTTCCCAGAATCCATTGACAGCGCAGCGCGTATAAGTTGGTACTGCAAAAAAATTACGTGAAAACTACAATAACCCTACAAGGGCGGAACTAGGGTTACCTTAAACTGCTAAAACGGATTGCTATAGTAGACGAATCGAGAACACGGGCTCGATAACAGCTCACGATCTTCTACCGTATTCCTTTGCTGCCAGAATATTGAACTGAGTGTGGGCTCCTTCGAAATCCTTTATGTTTCTGCTCTCTCTTTTGCACTCTCTTTTCTAATCCGAGTTATAATACTCTTGATGGAAAAACGCAAACTGAGGAGAGAGCCAAAGCAGCATATATATAGGCTACGATAGGGACCATAAGAAGTCAATAAGGAATAGGCTTCCTTATGGAATTAGGAAACCCTAATTCGAATTGAATCAGATTCCTATTTCCATAAATTATAATTCATACCACTAAAGAATTATAATCGCACTCCTACCCTTATCTCAAAAATATATTTCGAGCTCCATGTTATTAAATGCTTATTATCTCCCCATGTTAAGATTACAGATATCCATTAATTAAATATAATTACTGACAATCATATTTAATTAATCTCTTAAAATTCCTTGAGATCCTCTGCTTAACTTATCTGACATGTCGGATACAAAATCCACCTGCAGGGTTTGACATAATCAAAACTTATAAGCTTTCTCAAGGGGATATCATCAATCCCAAAATTGAGACATGGATTCCATCATTAATTAATATCCACCACACAATTAATATTGTCACCCAATCCAATGAGATATTGACTCATTTAAGGATCTCACCCTTTTAGGGATCAAAGTGTAAATATCAAATGTACGTGTCCATAAAATAACTTAGGATTTAGAGCATAAGCACTCATAATAGTCATGAGGTATTAATTATCTTATAAGTCAGTATAAAGATAATTACCCCAAGTCGGTCCCGTTTAATACACAAAATGTACCAGCATGGTGAGTTAAAACTATACTGTTTCCCGCAGTCAAGACAAACCTACTACAACACTATGCTACAGTCCTACCGATGGTGTGTCCAATCCATCTAAGACTGTAATCCAAAATCTTACATTCTACAAGATCCGATGGTCTGATCTTCCCTGTGCAAGCCGAACTCTACACACCAAACCACCTACTATGTAGAGTGAAAGACACATATGCATAATATTAAATAAACAATATAATACAAATATTGCCCACACAGATTCTCATAAAAAAATGGATTAACTGATTTTATTAAATGAATAATAAATCAACTACATAAAGCATGACTTTTAGTATATATCCCTAACAATCTCCCAATGAAGTACCATGGTGAACAAAATTTCGGTAAGTAAATTTGTTCTTTTAATAAAATCCTTCATTCGTCTTAATCCCAAACCACCAACACTTTTAGTTTTACAGATACTGTCCATTGTGTTCAGTTAGTGATATCATATGGGAAATTTCTAAAAAAAGAAGAAGATTTTATATGGGAAATAATTTAAGAATTCAATCTAATATTTTATATGGGAGTGGACAATTAGTCCCATTTAATTAATAGTCTCTGGACTAATAATACCACCTCCCCCATGGTATAGCTTAGTGCCCAAAATGAAGGACTATTATTTTAAAATAGACAATTAGTCTCGAGCAAAGTGGTCTTGCCAAACACTGGACTATTATATTAAATAGAACTATTAATCTAATCCCCCACTATTTCCTCCTTAATCTTTCGAAACAAACGAGGCCCAATGCGTGGGCCTGAGCCTGGCCCAAGTGTAGATCTAGACTAGGGATATGGTCCACACAGCTCAAGATGGATAACTAAGCTAATGGCTTAAATACGAAATACATCTCTGAAGTTGGTCATCATCTCATTCAGTCAATGTAGTTTCAATTACATTAATGTAACAACCTGCATTTTTATTTATTTAATTAATTGTATTTGCACTGTCATATTTTAATTCAGTTTTGTATTGTCTGCTCTTATTAATTTCAATTCTCATGTGTTAAATCTGGTTACTTGTATTATTTCATATTGAAATTTCTTTTGGGGTCAAATTGTAATTTTTATGAAGTTAGTAATACCTGTGTTAGATTTCAAAACTATATTTCAAAGCGGTGGAAGTATTTACTCTTGACTCAAACAGTATTTTTATGAAAACCGAAAAAATACTTCCTACGTTAAAATTAATTTTCTGTATTTTTATGGTAACCACCGCGCCCTGAAAATACCAGTTTATGTTCAAAACTGTCCGAGCCGCATTAAACTTGCACAGATTTTGGAAGTGACGTAAAGATAGATTAGACATTTACTTTACTTCCATTTAAGGAAACTAATGATTGTATAGGGCTTTGTTTGGGAATACTATGGTTCATGTGCTAACTTTAAGCTACAAGTTGTTTTCCCAAACATTAAAAATGATCCATAGTCTACTAGCTTGTGCCTTGTTTGGTTAGACTTACTTTAAGTGAGTAATGTTGTGCCATAAGCTGAAATTCCCAAACACTTCTATCTTGACCTCTACTAGCCTATTAACACCTCTTCAAACATTGTAGGATCATACGTATGTATCTGCGTGTGTATTTTGTGTAGTTTAAACCTGTTGAAAACAAAAATCCATTTGTTGAGTATATTAGAATTTACTTGGTCCCCAAGTTGTAGAGATTGAAGTCTATTTAACTCTCATCTCATTCTCCATTTCATTTACATTCTGGGTTTATAAACACAGAGAAAAAAAAGAGAGAGTTTGAGAGTTCAATTTGCAGAAATTTCTAGAGAGAGAGAACTCTCATCTATAGCCAAACTTCAATTTGAATTCTAATATTGCTATTCTTTCTCAACAATCTCTTTGTTCTCAATCTCAATGAGTATTGCTAACTCACTATGAAAGTAATCTATGCTTATTTACTGTGTTTATGTTTGTAATTGTTAAACCACCATTGTTAATTTCGTATGAAAGCTTGAAGCTCAAAAATGGTGATTTTTCCAAACTTAACCAAAATCCGTTGTTATAGATAATTATGAAAGATTTCATGTCCTAGATGTTTTGTTGAAAGTATTAAAGCTTATTTCATTCATAGGAAAAAGTATATTAGAAATTGAGTTTTGACACGTTTTGGTTTTTTGTAAAATTCGTGAGCTATGGATTAATTCATGTAAAATTGATCGTAGATTCTTAATTCTCGTCGAAAAATGAAGAGATTTATATATAACAAGGCCTAGTAACTTCCAGATTTCAAAATGGGTCAAAAAGACCCCTTAAACAGAAAACAGGGGAAGTTCAGCGAATAAGGACGAAGACACTGCCTGAATTCGCGCGCGCGAGGTGTATGTTTCCAGGCAGTAAGATAAGTTTTTATAATAAAATAAAAATTAGGCAGATCGCGCGAGTGGCCCGCGCGCGCGACTTCTTACAGTTTCTGGTTTTTGCTTATTTTCTGTTAAGGAACTGTTTGGATAAGTTTTTATAAGTTTCTAAAGCTTTGCTTGGGAAATATGTGTAAACAAATTATGTCTTGTTATGTTTTGGTTATTAAATAACGATTATGATTTCGGTTTTTCTCATATAGACACGTTTATCATTCCTAGTACTTTATACGTCTTGTTTATAGTACATGTCATTCATGTGGAGTCAGTTGTACATACATGATGAGTGTGAGTGTTGGTCAGTGTGGAAAAGAGTATGTGGTTGTGGTTGTGTGCACACTCCCTGGTAATTATGTACCAAAGTGTGACGTGTTGAGACTGCGGCTAGAGTATTTTTGAAATGCGACGGTGGCAAAACTGGACACTCCCTCAGTGCCCATGGTAGCGCTAAAGTGTGTGACGCCGAACTTGGACAATCCCTGGCACCCTTGTGCTAAAGTGTGGCTATCGGAGTATTTCAAAGATACTGGAGTGAGAGAGTGGGTTTGTGTTTGTCGAGAGAAAAGAGTCGGTTAGATGAGTTGGTGCATTGTGTTCATACACGGTCACATGGAATATGAATTAAGGTTTACAAACATTATTATGGTTGTTTTAAATGAGAGCTCCTTTCTATGATATCCACCTGTTGAATAATGAAAATTGGAAAATAGTAAATGAGCATGTGTTACATTCAAGTACATGTTTTTAATACTCACTAGCTTTAATAAGCTGACGGCGTTGATGCGCCCTAGACATTCGTGTTCAGGCTTTTTCAGGTTATGATCAGGCTGAACAATATGATTATGAGAACTGGGAACAACTATCCGAGGAAGAATTTACTTTATGAGTTTTAAGATATAAACTGATTTTTGTAATAAGGATGACTGTAATAGATGATAGATATTATTTTTGTTTCAAGGCGATTTGTGCTTTTAGGTGACCACGTGCTGTAATAATTATTAAGTTAGAAAATTTTATATGCCTTGATTGCTCTACTTTGATTTATATCATTATATGCTATTCGACGTTTGAGATGAAATCGATCCTTCAGACTGTCGCGACCTACGGATCCATAAAGGAAATTAAATGCTTTCCATATTTATGCTATGTCGGGACGTGACAATTAATTTGGTTCTTAGAGTTTTCAAATAGAAGTAATATGGTCCAAATGTCAAATGAGTAATGATTGGTGTACATACATGGGCTCTACTGATATGAATGACCCGGATTTTTATGTGTACATTTTTTGTGCATATAGCATTACTCATGTCCAAAAAAAAAGTCCAATTCTATGGGCCCCATCGAAATGAATGACCCAGATCTTTATGTGCATATTGTGTGTGCACATAGCATTACCCATGTCCAATTCTGCTAGAAAATTTGGCTGAATTCACCAACTGTTATGCACAATTACGTTAATAAACGAGTGGGAAGATTGGTGGCGTTCCATTTTTGTCCCTCAAAAGCGTGGCAGTATATAGCATGTGAGTAAATTCCATTAAATTTTCTCATAGAATTGGACATTTAGACCGCATTGTTTCCATTTTAAAACCTCAGGGATCAAATTGATGCAATTGAAATTACTAAAGACTAAAATGAAACAGAGAACAAACTTCAAGGGTATATTTTGTAATTAGACCTAATCTAATAAACTATTTAGAGTAGTGGAAGCAGTAGAATTTTTGGTGGAGATAGAAATCTACCTCTAGCTCAAAACACACACACACACACACTCTCTCTCTCTCTCTCTCTCTCTGGCATGGCGTCAGATTCTCCGAATTCTGCTCGTAAAGGTCAGCACTTGTTCACGAATCATAAATTTATACAATTTTTGTTCGAGTTAATTATGGTTTTTTGATCCACTGATTGTTCTATAAGATTAGGTTTTGGTTATGAGCTTCATTAATGCCTAATTTTTCTTCGAATATCAGTTGTTGTTCATTTGAGAGCCACTGGTGACGCTCCAATTCTCAAACAAGCCAAATTCAAGGCATGTCTTTTAATAAGGATTTTATTATTATTATTATTATTATTATTATTATTATTATTATTATTATTATTATTATTGTTGTTGTTGTTGTTATTATTATTATGTAAATTGATTTGATCAATCACTGTTTAGTATTATTTCGACTTTGATTCCTCTACTCTCTCTTGGAATTGAAACCCTAGGTCTCTCTGTATGCATAGCAATGTATTCATGTATAGTGGCGTAGCCTGGAATTTTTTTAATGGTGTCATTCTATAACCTAAATCCATATCGCAAAATGTAGGTGTTGTAGGATGTATTTTGACGAGGTTCAATCATCACAATCACAAAAATTGTGGTTCTATTAGGTTAAAGAATTGCACTACAAAATATGGGGGCACTACACATACCCAATATGACCCCCCCCACACACACATCCGAACCTAATGTTACATGAAGTCTTCTTAATAGTTGAAGTACCCATATCGGACATCTGACATGCTTCCACAAAACGAACCAAACTCTTCAAAGTCATTGGAAGCTTACCAAGAAGCGTATTAGTAATTTGTATGATAGAATATTTAAGTCTTGAATTATATTCCTTCTGCTACAAAATTCTTTCAAAAGTCTTATTGTTACATAAAAACACTATTTTCTCTAAGAAACATGAGGAAAATATAGACTTATAGTCGTGTCCCCGTATCCTGCTCACTTCATGAATTTGGGAAGTCCGATGCTTAGACACGTACCCGCACTCAACACTCGTATCTAAGTCCATTTAACGCAGCCTGAACCTTATCAAATTATAAATTTGACACCCCCCTTCTCTTATTATTTCTTTATTTTGGGGTCGACTTAGGAAATTGTAAGTTTCAAAGCACTAAAATGGGTCATACAATTGTGTTATTCCCAAATTTCAGTGGATTCAAGTGATCCACTGGTTAATACCTAGCCCTGCCCCAGTATGTATGTCTAGATATTTCATATACCCATATCTGTGCAATTTTTAAGCTTGGACAGATTTTAAGATTTGGGCATTAATGTTAGAGATAGCAATTGGAATGAGCAGATTGCTGCAAGTGATAAGTTTGCTAAAGTGATCGACTTTCTTCGCCGCCAACTTCACAGGGAGACATTGGTATATGGCTATCTATTGATTTTTTTACCAATCTTTATGCAGTTGTGAGGATTGCAGAGAATGATGATCTCTTTTATTTTGTTTTGTAGTTTGTATATATCAACAGTGCATTCTCACCAAACCCAGATGAGCTGGTGATCGATCTGTACAATGTAAGTTGTTAAGTAACATTAATGAATTTTGTAAATTTTTTTCTTGGTTGTTTTAGACATCTGGGAACCGCAATTAACAGTGCATTAGTATAACTATAGACATATATCAGTAAAGTTAAGCAAAATTCTGAGATGATTGCATAGACCAAATATCTTTTCCTCTTCATTTTGTCTTTATATAACTTACTGAGGTGAAATGTTAAGAAAAAAACGGAAGATCAATGAACTGTGTGTTTGTTTTGATGGTGAAATCAAGCTTAAGTACCAAGAAATAGCAAGTTTGTTGGATGTGAATCTTTTGGTTTTCTACCTACCAATTTGTTTGTTGTGTTTAGATCTGACAGAATCTGGATCATAACAGCCACTGTTTACTGCAATGGTAAAAGCCCGGGCTCTCAAATATGAGATTACGTGTTTGAGTTTGAGAGCTGGCCCTTTGTGCAAAAATGTCAAAGTTTAAGGCTTTATTTGGCCCCCATTTTAGTGCTTCTCTTTTTTTAAAATACAGTTTCATGTTAATTTATTTGGTAACTAATTTATGAGGTTTGCAAAAATTGAACTTAGGGCTTTTTTTGGAGGAGTTTTTAAAAGCTCTAGAATGGAGTTTTTAAAAGCTCAAGGTTGCTTTTGGTTTCATGATGTCTTTTTGAAGAGTAGTGTGTCACTTGTATAAAATTATCAACCATCTTAGTAATAAATTTCATAAGCTCCTTTTAAAAAAAGCCACATCGGGGCCAAACTAAGCCTAAGTCTCAGTTCAGTCTACATTTCTACAGTTTGAGGTTTTATCCATGTTACATGGTTTCGGATATGAGCGTTGAGTGCGGGTATGTGTTTAAGGCTTTAAGCGTCAGGCTTTGCAAATTCATGAAGTTTGTATAGGGACACGACAATAAACCTATATTTTTCTTATGTTTCTAAGAGAAATTAGTGTTTTTTTATGTAACAATAAGACTTTTGAAAGAATTTTGTAGCAAAAGGAATATAATTCAAGACTTAATATACTATTATACAAATTACAAACATGTTTCTTGGTGAGTGTCCAATTAAAAATGTCTGACACATATCCCCTGTAGAGGTGTCAAACGGGCCTCGAGGGATGGCAAGCCAAGCCTGGCCGATAATGGGAGAGAGTGTGTCCACCCCGGCCCTATGGACCGGGCGGGCTAGGGCCGGGCCGGGCCGGGCCGGGCTAGGGGTCCGGGTTAGGGGCGGGTCGGGTAGGATATTTGAATTTGGTTGGGGGGAGTTTTTTAAAAAGTTAAGTTCTTTGAATTTAGAGGGGTGTTTTTTTGAAAAAGTGAAGTAATAATAAATGTTATACTTGTCATTTATTAATAAGAAAATAAAACTAATTAAATAATTGTTTTACTATTACTTATCATTTATAACTAACTAAATACTTATCATTTATTAATGTTTTACTTAACTAAATATATTTGTACAAGTACATAATAAGATGAATGCATTTTTGCTCACCCCAAAATTGCTCACCTTCCTCTTCCATTGACTAATGCGGTGAGCCCAGTATTAAATGAGAATTAATTATTAGTGTAAAGTACTGGGTCCCACTGCATTAGCCAATGAAAGAAGAGGGTGAGCAAAACTGTACTTTAATAAGAAAACCTCAAGATTGTTGTACAAAATTAAATAAATATAAAAACTCAACACTGAATAAGAATTAGAGATTACTTAACATTGATATAATAAAAACTAAAGACTACATAAACTATTTTAGATAATTGGATGATTTTTTTAAAAAAAAATTATTAAACCGTTCACAGTTTATACTCATGTGGGCCAGGAGTATTACATTTATTTTTGAAATGGTTGGTCTTCAATTCTGCAATCTTCAATTTTCTTTATTAACATCCAAAATTGTCGAAATCATGAATAATATCATCTTTGTGGTCTTGAGTTTGGCCTTGTGCACAGTCCCAGTCCTTCAAGCACCTTAAGCAGTCCAACATATCGGCAGATGATCTTCTCCTTTCCTCTAGCACCCTACCACCTTCACTAAAAGCAGACTCCTGTGGAAGCCGGAGGAGTTAGTAGATCACTAGCCATGATGGAAAGAACAGGGAAAGCTCTTGTATGTTCTTTCCACCATGCCAAAATATCTAAATCTGCCATTTCCTCGTGAGTTAATCGGCTATCCCATTCCGTTTCTCGATACTTACATAGGATTTGAGAAAGACCTTTTTGTTTCTTTCGATTGATGAAAATGCTTGCATAGTCTTTTATTGACGATGTCCCCGAACTAATCTCAACACTGGCAGAAGTATAGCTGTTAGAGGGGTAAAAAGTGAAAAAATAGTTTTTTTTCAAATACTAGCCGTTGCGGGGCAGCCGGGCCGAACATAATGGCTATTTTTCAGTGGATGCGGGCCGGGCTACCGGGTTAGACATGGTCGCGGATTGGACACAGGTTTGTGATCGGACCGGGCCGGGTCGAGGACACATTATATCGTGTCGACCCCGACCCTACAACATGTTTAGGGTTGGACATGTCCGGGCCCTTAGCGGGCTGGGTCGGGCTTTTAGCCCTCCAAAACCGCGCCGAGCTGGACGTGGGCCAACCCGCCCCAATTGACACCTCTAATCCCATACCGTTGTCCGAGTGTCAGTATGTCTGACATATGTACTTCAACCTATTAAGAAGATTCCATGTAACATTGGTTTTTGTTATCGATGTTTGACTATTTCATATGAAAAGAACCACCGAAACATATCCTTTGATTTAGAGTAGCATTGTGAGATTTTTAGGGAGATTTCTCTGGCCAGTCTTGTGGAATTATTCATAGAACTTGTAAGATGCCTTTCTAGGAACAAGCAAGGATCTACGTATTCTTCTAAAAGGCTGAAGAATCTGCACTAGATGCACACCTGCATTCGTACTGGCGTGGTTTCTTCTTGAATGTGGCATGGTTTTTTCCAAAAAAAAATTTCTTTCTAAAAACCAGCTATGCAACATATTTTAAAAGATTCAGACCCAATTTAAGAATGTTAGGTGTTACAAAGGTTAGTGTTGCTTAGGTAGCCTTTATGAGTTATTCACGTCTTGGTCACATAAAAATCCAAGACAATGTAGTTATAGACGCATTCGCATCCACGCACCGCACCGGTGTTTCCTAGGGAACAAGGATGCCATGTGCTGAACTTTGCGTATAAGATTGTATAGTGTCTACCTTTTCACATCTTTTAGTGCTTGTGCTGTTTGCTTTTTAATTAAATTGGAAAGCTACTTGTGTTTACAATTACCCCTCTTTTTACTTCTGCAGAACTTTGGTTTTGATGGTAAACTGGTGGTTAATTATGCTTGTTCCATGGCATGGGGTTAACTGTAACTGTTAGATCTGAGCTATATTCTAAGATACTGCCTATCTGGTAAGTATATACCCTTCCACCATATACCCTTTCACTGTTCTACGTTGTAGATCTTCTAACTGAGCGATGAACTTGATAACTGTGATCAACTATAAGTATGGGTTGAACTAGCTCTGGCCGATTGCTTATATTGTCGTGGCCACGCTAGTACATCATGTCATCAACTTGAACAAATGGAATTATTTGCTAGGTTGTTTTAGTGTCTGATTTATTGATCAGATTGGTGTTACAATTTTATTTTTACTGGGTTCTAATCCAGGGTACATAATTGAATGATTGGAATTGAATTTTCCTTCTCTCTCTCTCTCTCTCTCTCTCTCTCTCTCTCTCTCTCTCTCTCTCTCTATGCAGTTATCTTTTTGTAAAAGCTAAAAGATAGCACCACGGAAAAATGTTGGAAATTGTGGAGAGGCTGAACTTGATGTAAAATCAAATCTGCGACTTTAACTTTGAAGGATCTTAAGTTGTTACTCAGTGTTGAATTTTTGAATAGAGAGAGATTGTATTGATTGTTCAGTAGCAGTTTATATAGGGTGAGAATAAGAACCTTAATTCTATAGATTACAGTCATATCCAATAATATCCAATAATAGAGCATTGCAATATAATATATTCAGATTGTATTGATTGTTCAGTAGCACTTTATATAGGGTGAGAATAAGAACCTTAATTCTATAGATAACAGTCATATCCAATAATATCCAATAATAGAGCATTACAATATTATATATTCAGATTGTATTGATTGTTCAGTAGCAGTTTATATAGGGTGAGAACAAGAACCTTAATTCTATAGATTACAGTCATATCCAATAATATCCAATAATAGAGCATTACAATATAATATATTCAAATCTTCCCATAAAATTTGGATTCTCTCTCATCAAATTTGGAATATTCTGAAATCATATCACATCCTATATCTTCCATATCTTCCTTTCATAATTTCCAACACTCCTCCTCAGTTGGTTACACAGAAACTCGTGTTGTAGTGTTCAACTTGAACTTGAAAATGGAAGATCATCATCCGGACTTTCCTCTTTAAAACTCCACCTTGTAGACTGTTGCAGTGGCCCCTTTTTAGGTAGTCTCTTGTCCACTGCGACCCTTCTTGGGTGATTCTGTCCACATGCGGCTCCTCTTTAGGTGGTCTCATCATTATACAAACATCCAAAGTTCTAAGATGACATGGAGAAAGGTGAGAAGTGTCCATGAAATAATCCATCGTGTGACACATAAATAGAGGTGCAAAGAAGTGCATCTTGCTGTCCATTGATTTCTTCTATCCTCCCCCTCAAAATGGTGGGAAACCTTGAAGTTTGGAAAGGAAGCTAACAAGGATTTGCCCAAAAAATGGCCAAAATTTTTTCTGAATTTTTTTTTGGAAAATTTGGGTCCATTCTGGAATTTTCATCAAATTGTGGGGCAACTTGTAAACTCCAAAAAACTTGGGGCTGATTTGTAAAATCAGAAAATTTTGGGGTTGATTTGTAAAATCGGAGAAGATTTGGCTCATCTGAAACTTCAACTTCATTTTTGAGGAAAAAAAAAAATTCCTTTCTCCGATGAACACTATTAGGTATTTGGCTTTAATTAAGAGGTTCCGACGAGGTCGCTACATGGTGGGTTGCGGTTGCTACATGGCCTGTTTGGCTAACTCACTAATAGCATATCTAGAAGGAATAAAAGTGAGGGAAAAAACTCTGTTCTTGTCTTACCCCTTTCTTGTATGTGAATCTTCTCTCAGATTTGGAGTTGGCAAAAAAACAGACATGAAAAGAAAGATGAACAAGGTCACTGACCCCAAAACAAAGATTTAAAATTGGTGAACCAGAAGTTTCGCCACACAGCGGGCTGCCACCTGCCGGTAGTGGATGCTTCTATGAAACCCCTAACCCTACTTAGGGTAAGCTCTGATACCATGTAAAATTTTATAAATAAAGACAGAGATTGTATATATCTGATTGTTTAGTAGTTTGATTATAAATCCTTCAACCCTTCATATAGGGTTAGAATGAGAGAGATAAGATTAAACCCTTAGGGTGCGTTTGGTACTTTGAATGGAATAAGGCAGGCAGGGATGGAATGCAGCTGGAATGGAATGAGAATGGGCATTTCATTCATTTGTTTGGCTAAATGTACAGGAATGGAATGCGCGATTACATTCTAGTGTTTGGTTTAAGTAGTCAACCTAATGGAATTGAATTAAATTTCAGTCAAATATTCCAATGTACCTCTATTAATTAAATAAATAATTTTTTAAGGGACTTATTTATACTAAACCACTCATTATATTTCATTTTTTTAGTCAAAAGTTTAAAGTGGGACACGTGCATGACACTTTTTGCACCAAACAATTTCTCTTATTACAAGTACCAAATATCACACACAAGTAAACTACGGAACAAGTGAATATTTATTTGGTAAAAAACCAAACAACAAGCTTAATTTTCCAGTTTGTTCTTCAAAATAAATTTTATTTTCAAACTAAAAATAGACAAAAGCTCAAATATCACCCCTAAGCAATGCTTTCACCCATTCTTCCTTCTCATCATTGGCAATAGTGAAAAAAATATTTGCTGTTTCATGATCACGAGCAATTTTGAGAGTTGATTTGTGTCATTCAAACATGAAAAAAGCAGATGTCTTCAAAACTTCTTCGTTAATCTTCACCCTCTTTTGAGCAACAGCTACATCATTACCAAGTGCTTTAGTCAATTTGTTGGTCGACTCTTTCATCTCCGTTCCCATTATAATTCTGGCCTCTTGTATTGCTTCTAGTAAGTTTTCATTGCTTCGATGATTTCTTTTCCTTTTTTGGCTACAAGATTCTTCAGCTGCATTTCTGCAATTTTGTGGTGATCCAATAGAGTATGATGCATCCGTATCATTCAACCCATCACCTGCATTCTCAGTTTCATTCCCTGCATCTTCCTTATTAAGCTCTTCCACAACATGTAATACCCTGAATTTCTGGAGAGTATATATAAATCAAACTTCATTCTATAAACTTTTCTTTCTTTTTGGTGAAATTTGGTTACCAATCGATTGTCTTAATTCTCAATCGATTGCCACTTTTTGATACCAATCGATTGACATCTTACTAATCGATTGTCATTTTACCGACTAAAAGTAATGACGTGGCAACATTCCAATCGATTGACATTCTTTCCAATCGATTGCCTTCAAATATCTGCTACCAATCGATTGACATTTATACCAATCGATTGGCATAAGCTGAGACAAGTTTTCTTCTTTTCTTTAGCTTTGAACGTGTGGTACTCTCACATCTCTCTCTCTCTCTCTCTCTCTCTCTCTCTCTATATATATATATATATATATGAACTCAAATTGTGCCTTGGGTCTGTTTTGACCAGTTGAGATTGAGAAAGAGAGTGTGGGTAAATATATTTCATATATATATATATATCTTTATATCTATATCTACACACTCACACACATACACACTCACTGCTGGGCAGCTAGAGAAAAATAGAAGAACAAGAAGAAGAAAAGAAAGAAAGAAGGAGAGAGAGAGAGAGAGAGAGAGAGAGAGAGAGAGAGAGAGAGAGAGAGAGAGAACTTTGGTTTTCAAAGTTCACACACCCAAACGCACCCTTGGTGAGTTTTAACTCACTTGGTCCCTTTATGTGATGTTTTTACAAGTTATAATGAAGATTGGATGTGTTATATGCATGTGGTGTACGTTTATATATGCTGTTTTTGCAATCTGTTGGTAAATACGAAGTGCCAATTGATTGGCATAATTACCAATCGATTGCCATCAGTCTAATCCCAATCGATTGGATAGGATTCCAATCGATTGACATTATTTTTATCCCAATCGATTGCCATTGTTAGCAATCGATTAACATTATTTTTATCCCAATCGATTGCTATTGTTAGCAATCGATTGACATTATTTTTATCTAGTAATGATTGCCATTGTTAGCAATTGATTGACATCATTTTTATCCTAATCGATTGGATCTTATCCCAATCGATTGGTATTGGTAGAACATGGATTATCTTGCCTATTTATTTTATTAAGGGTTCGATTGTTCGATTTCCGATTCGGACTTCAGTTATGCGATTTTTGGGTTAGACAGGAATAATGTGACAACAAAGTATAGTATAATTATGCATAATGGAGAAAAGTAATCACGTGGGAAATATGTTGATTCGTGTTTAAAGTTCGATATTCGTTCCTTTTAATCAGAGTAGTCAGGCCACAGGGGAATTGTCATGTGTCGATACTAGTACTGAGTTTAAGTAGGTTTGATAAGTTCTGGGAATGATACGCGGGAAGACGTCTGGTCATAAAATGCTTTCATATGCAGTGGATGGTTCATATCTTTAACGATCAGTGGGCAAGACCATGTAGTAGCCAAGGTAGCCAGATGATCCATGTTATATCCTCTTAACGAGCGGTGGATGGTTTATATCCTTAACGAGCGGTGGATGGGGGATCAATGGTATATAGCGAGAAGTCGTGGCAATAGAATTGATATGCTGTTATTTCAAGCGTTATATCCCTAACATGCGGTGGATGGTTTATATCCTTAACGAGCGGGGAATGGACTGACGTGGTGTCCATGAATGCGGTGGATGGTTTATATCCTTAACGAGTAGTGGACAGAATGATGGTATATCTACATATGTGAAGCGATTGAGTCTGTTCTTTCTAAGAGAATATGTTAATCATCGGTTTTCGAGTCACAAGACGATAAGGGTTGGTTTACGATATTAATAAAGAAACAAGTTCTGATTATCATTATAATAAGGTTTTAATGCGTGTTTTCATAAGCTTGTGTTTGCTTCAGATAACTGGTACCTTGGTAGTTTATACTCACTCAGCTCTCAGAAAGCTGACGGCCTTTTATTGCCTGGACTTTCCCCCGTCCAGACTATCCTGTACCTTATTCTGCAGGTGAGGACACTTATAATGACAACTACTACACTGAGGGTGATTTCACAGAGGGTGGCCCCACTGATGCCGGTTACGCCGGAGAAGGCTACTATGCTAACGACTACTCTTACGCCAGCTGAAAACCTGAAGATCTGAAGATAGTTTATCTAGGTTATGTTTAAGCTTTATATCACTGTTGAACTTGTTTAGTTAACGGGTACTTAGGCATATGTTGTCTCCAGACCTGTTGTGATCCTGTAGACCACACTCTGATAGTTTGTAATAGTATTACTGTTGTTATATTTCAGTTGGTTACTATTCTTGGTTGGACTAGTCCTATGTGGTGTGGAGAGTTTAGTGACTTTCACCAACCATTCCCTAAGGACCCATAAAGAAAATTTATTTTTCTCTATTTATGTTGTTCCGGGGCATGACACAACATCTGCCGGTGTTTAAGCATTCCTACCAGTTGCTCTATCATTTCCAACTATTAAGAGAAGTTCCTCAAAATGGGTTAGTGATCTATCTCTGAACATAGCTGCACACTTGTGACTCTAAAAAAATCACACATAAATATTATTATCTAAGTAAAGTAGAATATGTAATGCAACTGAATTGTGTAGTTACCTTTATGTATTCTTCCCACACATCATCATCTGCCACCACACATTTCTTGTCAATGTTTCAACCCAACCCAACCACTTGTGTTAGGCCCATACAACATGTCATAAACGACATTGAAATCTCTTTTAGCGTTTTGACTCTAGATTCTATATGTGGTTTTGCCCTAAATCCTGCTTCCGGTAGAATGACATTCAATTCAGTCTCCACGGCATTATAAAACCCAGGCTTAAAACCATTATCTGCCTTATGTTTTCCACTGCTAACTGCATTAAACATGGCCTCAATAAGTTTATCCTCCTCAGATTTGGTTCAGTTCCTTTTATTTTTGTCTGGTCCTTGACCTTCCACTATTTAATGGGTTCATTCCTGTCATATACACAAACAAATACAAATACAGAAAAACAAAACACACACACAAAAATTAATATTAACAAAGAAATTGAAACAAAACAACATAAGCAATTTTGATATTTAAATACACCACAAATATGATATTCGATATTATTCGTACGATAACATTCACATAAACCTAATCATTAAAAAAAAAAAGAGAGAATATTGGATCAATGTTCTGAAATATCTCACTATTTTATGTGCCTAGTCTACTTGCTCTCCACTCATTATGCATTTCAATTACCAAATATGCTCTAAATGCACTCCATGCATCTAATGTCTCAACATTTGTAATCGGGTCACCATTTACCTCATTACCTACTTCATTTTCTTCCATTTGTGCTTCTATTAGATCGACGAGCATTTCTTTTCATATAAATTGTGTAAAAGACAACATGCCATTATGATCCGATTTTGCTTGTTGATTGGATAAAACGAAGGACTCCTAAGAATTGCCCATCGTTTCTTAAGTAATCCAAAACATCTCTCTATCACATTCCGGGCTGCTGAATGCTTCATGTTGAAAAATTCTTCATGAGTAGTTGGTTGGTGTCCCTCCCTCCAATCATTTAAGTAATACCTTTGACCTTTGAATGGGGTAAGAAATTCCTGGCCATTTGTATACCCAGCATCAACAAGGTAATAGTAACATTTAAAAGATAATTTAACATTTTTAGTAAAAGCAATTTGTTCAAATCGTAGATATTAAGTACTCCCTCCGTCCCTTTTTTGAGTCCTATCTTCCATTTTGGGTTGTCCAAAATTAGTGTCCACTTTTTTAAATTGGTATACAATTTTTACTTACTTTCCAAAACTACACTTTCTTAAAATCTACACCAAGACAAAACTAAAAAAGTTACTGTAATGAATAGGGGTAATTGTGGAAAGTAAATGTAAATTCTTTTTGTCCCCTTTAAAAGTTGAGTTCCCAAAGGTGGACTCAAAAAAAGGGGCGGAGGGAGTAATATTTTAAAGCATGTATTTTAATATCTTATTATGTGGGATTCTCAACCTATTCTGTCTACTGATTGCATCTCGAAGCACTCTACTGTTAAAAGCCGACCTTTCCCAACCCGGTAGTACGTAGATAAACTGCATATCTTGTGAGCATACTCGTAGGACATTAGTTGCAATTTCATTCTTTCGTGTTCGATACCTTGTTGTATCTTCTATTGGCACATCGGCCTTGTTATATGTTTCATCTAAAGCTCCTAGACAATTCTAATGTTTAAATAAAAGAATACGTTAAGATCTTATTTAAGTTAGATTCGAGAAAACCTTAGCTAAATAAAAAAGAAGATGAAATACCTTAAACCTTTTCCACTTATCATCCACAGAATTTGGAAGAACTCGATTGGGCTTTTTAAGTAACTCGCCTTGTAATCGTATGACAACATTTAACATATCTTTAAAGTGCCTACTAATAGTCTCTAGTGATTTAGTATGATGGGTTATTATATGCAAAAAAAAAAATGGCTACTTGTTCATCTATTAGCATGTTTTTTGTTTATTTCAGTTGATCAATGCTTTGTAACTTACATCATAATGTATTGATTACTTTCCTATTCATCCTAAGTTAGCTCGATGCATGTCACATCACTCTCATATACTAATAGGTACATAGTGTCTCTTCGTTTGTAAAAGTTATTATCATATATTCCTTTTAACGAATGTTATCTCACTTGCTCCCCTACCATCTTTAGAAGTAATAGAAAAAATCAATTTACTAGATGCATTATATTCAACCAATGCAACATTATGGCATTTACTTTCCTCCTCCTCATCAATTTCCGTGTGGCTAAACTTAGGCGAGCCATAACTGCATACGTTTAAATTCAGTGATCTAAATTAGATATATAAATAAAGTATCAACGTACGTAAACAAAAGATTTTTGTTTAGATATACATAAGACCATACCCATGTCACTGCACATAGAATGCCAAATAAAATATTTGAAGACCAATTTTGGCATATATATATATACATATATATGAATACATTTTTGCTCACTCTTTGCTCACCCTCCTCTCTTCTAATTAAAGTATCAATGTATGAAATCAAAGAGGGGGCTCAGCACTTTATACTATTAATTAATTATTATTTAATCTTGAATCTAAGTGCATTAGCCAATAAGAGAGAGTGAGTAATTTTAGAGTGAGCAAAAATGTATTCTATACCAATAGAAGTTGAGGAGAACATAACAACTTGAAAATTTCACTAGGACTTAATTTCAGTCAATTACATCATATCCCCAGTCTCTATGCATTAAATATGTGTGCATGCCATGGAAAAGTATGGTATATTAGATACTCTGCATGGGCATCATGGGCATGACTTATGTAATTAACCAAGCCACTTCATGAACACACACCCAAAAAAAAAAAAAAAAGATAAAAAGAAGAAAGGTACGGCCTCAGAGAAGCTTTGCTACAAAAGTTTTGATACATATTCATACATATTCGAACAAGTTTCCACATGCCCTACGTAAGCTTTGCTACATCCCACTTTTTTTTTTTTGATAGAATTGCTACATCCCACTTAATTAACTATTGAACCCTAATTTGAACCTAGTTAGCATCAATTTCAAAAAAATATAAAAAAACACAAAAGATGGCTTCCACAGAGAGATTTTGTGTGTGTATATATATATAGAGAGAGAGATTGAGAGAGAGAGAGAGAGAGTGTGTGTGTGTGTGACTTGTATTGAAGCTACCTTTGGTCCTCCTCTAAACAGAGGTAAAACGAGATGGATGACTATCGAGAATATTTCAGGGAGACGGGATCAATCATGGTTTTTTTTTAAAGGAAAGAGTCCATTCTTTGTGGAAATGGAATGAATATTCCTTGCGTTTTGATAATGAATGACTATTCCTACTTAAGTGGGAATAAGTATTCCAAAAGAAATGTTCATTCTAGCTATCACATTTTGTCATATGCCAAACATAGTAATGGAATGAACTTAGGAATGACCATTCCATTCCTAGGTTCATTTCGGTCTACCAAACTTACCCTTAGTTCTATAGATTACAATCATATCCAATAGTGAAGGATTACTCTATAATCTATTCAAATCTTCCCATAAAATCTGGAATATTGTGGAATCATATCACACCCAATATCTTCCATATTTTCTAATAACTTGCATGTGGAGAGCTAACAAACTAAACTCGGTCATAATAGAGACAAATAATAAAGTGTAAATATGCACACTAATGTGGGGATGAGAATCCGACTCAAGATCTCCCGGCTAGCGAAGTATATGTCAAGGAATTGGACACGAAGCCACTATTTGATGATGTCTTTCTTGAACATCTTTGGTCTCCCAAAAAGAGTGATGTTGCTTCAACAAGCTATGAAGACGAATATGACTATGCCAACGAGAGTCTAGAAGATTATATAATTAATTCTCTTGAAGTTCCTCTTTGTTTTGGTAAAAGAAGAGAAGGTTAACTTGGAAAAGATGCATGTGGAGTGTGAGTGTCAAATTGAGTTGTTTAATGTTGGAAATGAGAAGGGGGTTGCAGATGATGACTATGGGAAAGTTTATGGACAAAGGAGAGAACTGGGCATTTGAAGAACAAAGTTATATCTTGTTTCCGATCCCAAGGGTTGAAGATGCATTTGATCACACAATGGTGACAAATATGTTTTCCAAGCTTAATATCATGAGAAAAGCCACCGCTGAAATGCAATTGAGGAAGCTAATTCTTAAACTTGAGGACAAGTTTCTTTAGAAAGAGAGAGTATGATGTAGTATTTTTTAGCACATGATCTGCTTAGAACTTATAATATCCGAAAGTAAATCTTGAAGACGCTTCCAACAATTTTATCTATCTATTTGTAATTCTTTGCCAACATAAATTTAGTTGGTATTATAAGGTATTGTTTGATTTGCAAATTCATTGACGGAAAGGAAAAAGGAAATACAAACAAGAAAGTAAAGCTAGTTCATTTGTGTTTTCTTTTGCGTTTTACTCCATGGTTAAATAGTATTAAAAGTTTAAAAATTCAGGAAAATATTATTGCAACTTAAGAAAAAAGGAGAGGAAATTGACTCACAAAATTCAAAAGTTATGATTTTTTTTTCTTTCCTATGTTTCTCACTATTTTCCTTGGTAAACAAACAAATGAATATGTTTTCCTTTCCCCCTATTGAATCACGAACAACCCTTCCCGTGATTTGGTTCAAAGTTTTGTACTCCAATAATGTGTTTCAGTGGCTGTCATTTTCTAGTATATTAATATAAATTAGCCTTAGATTTAGAGTACACTTGGATATTAGAGATAACTTAATTTTTTGTCCAGTTGTTATAATGGTAATGCAAACTGTTTTCTTTTTTGCATAATTAGGCAAAGTGCTTGTCATCCATCCAAAACTTTTAATTGATTCAAATGCATTCCATCTGTAAAGTAGTGTAGTAGAATGACTGAAATTAAATGAGTATATTACTACTAAATTTACTCTAATTTTTTTTTTCTTTGAAAAAGATGATTCTTGAGAAGTAATAGCAAAGTAATTTGCAGTTTTATTCTTCTGCTAAGTGCAAGAATTTTAGATTTACACAATTTGTCATTGTGCTTGGTTGAAAAATCAGTGTAACGAAGTTATTGTGCATTGCATTATGAGTGAACGTCTCCAAGTCAGAATCGGACTAGAAATGATTCATGTTTCTTCGTCTATTTATCAACCCCAGCACCCCAAAACCATGGTTGGTTCTCACAAGCATTTTCATCTCAACAAAATAGATCAGCTTTTCACTGACACGTGGTGGATCTATGTATTCATTCAAACCTTTAGGTGGAAACATACAGGGCAGCCTGCATGGTAACGTTTTCAGTTTTCAATTCTCTAAATTTTGAAAAAGGAAATTAAAATGAATTTTTTTTCTTTTAATTAAAAACGAAAAACTTATAACCGAAAACCATTTTTTGTTTACGTTTTCTGGCCAAAATGTCTTTGTTGTTTTAAAAGTAAAAAACTAAAAGGAAACGATAACCAAACACGTTTTAAATTTTGGTTTTCAGAGAGAAGCGAATTAGAAATGACAATCAAACATATTTTCATTCTAGTTTTCAAAAAGTGGAAATTGAAAATCGTAACATTACTAAATAGACCTTTAAACATTTGGATGACAGGGAGGGGATTTGACAAATAGTCCATTTTAATTGATAGTTCTGGTCCTCTGGGACTAAAAAAATTACCCTCATGGTATAACTTAGTCATATGGGGGGCTATTCTTTTAAATAGTCTCGAGTTGACTAGCCGCGCCAAATGTCAGACTATTTAATTAAAGTGGACTATTAGTCTAATTCTCCTATCCCTCCTTAGTCCTGCGAAACAAACATCACTCGTAGAGGTGTTAGTCAAAACTACTAAATCGACCCGACCGGTTTTCCAAACAATACTCCTAAGCCCAAAATTGAACCGAATTGTCCATTTTTAAAGTGCCAAAAAATCGATAAAATTGAACCGAACCGACCATTTACACCCCTTATCACTCGTGTGTTTTTATTTGGTGGGAACATTTGGAACGTCTAAGCATCCCACATGTTGAAATATAAATTCAGGTGTTGTTTGCAAAATAAAAACCTCAGTAATCTATTGAAGCAATAATTTCTGCTTTTACATTCACTGTCGAAATAAATGAGACTGAATGTACAGGATAGCTAGTTAACACTTTCAAAATAGTGAACTTCAATATACTGTACCTTAACGCATATCCAGTAATTTTTTAGCCAACGCCCCAAACTGACCACTATGAACATTTTAGTTTAAACCATGTCCTTCCTAATTAAATCATTTCCAGTATCTCTACAAATACACACGTACATATCTATCTATATGAACGCATTCGGTCGGTTCGGTTTGGGCTAATTTGATTGGGGTTTGTTTAGTTTGGTTTGGTTTGGTTTGGTTTGGGGACTAACGAATTGAAAATCAATTAAAATATAATTCGGTTATTTTGATTCGGTTAACTGAAATTTCAGTTCGGTTTAGTAATTCGGTTAACCGAATTGTAAAAAACCGAAAATAATATATATATATATATACTCACAACTTTTTTTATGTTTTTTTTTTTTTTTTTCCTTTTTCTTTCATATTGCAAAGAAAGCATACTTTTCTTTATTTTCAATTATAAAAACACTTACATTTTTATTATATATAGTTATATACAAAGTATATTAATAATATAGAAAAAAAATGAAATTCTGTTTTTGGTTCGATTTACCTATAGAATACCGAATATTGAATTGAAATATTTAATTTGGTTCAATTTTTAACGGAATTAAAAATTTTAACATGCACACCACACACATATGTTCGTATACGGAAACGGAATACGCCAATTATCTCTGGTAGTTTCTAGTTTGTAGGTATATTTTGCTGTCTGAATGATGACCATTTTTGCTCATGTAAAAAATGGTACACTACTGCTCACCCAAATATCTCATTTGCCAATACAGTGAGACCAGGATTAAACAACATTAAATAACATTTGCTTAATTCTGGGTCCCACTGCATTTGCCAATAGGATGCTTGGATGAGCATTAGTATACCATTTTTCGGATGAGCAAAAGTATTTTCTTGAATGATATTGTCCGGGCTAAGACATAAGACATTGCTGGATGAAAAAACCATATTTTTAGTAAACCATATTTTTACTACAAGATATTATTATATTGACTCCTCTGGAGAAGTTATTGCATGGTTCCGAAACATACGAGTTAGTGCAAAGCATTTTTGGGTGTCATAGCAATATTTTGTACAAGATATTATTGAGTCTTCAGGAAAAGTTATCGCATGGTTCTGAATCATATGAAAATTTACATTTAAGGTCAAGGGGCTCAGCTCCCCCTCAAATTCTAGAAATTCTTGATCAAGGTTAATTGGAATGTGGATCAATTCAATACGGGGAATGGGATGGGAATGGGAATGGGAATGGGAATGGGAATGGGAATGGGAACGGGAAGGGGAAGGAGGATCGTCACTGGCTATAGAATGTGGTACGGTGGGAGTACACTTCGCAAGATCGCTAAGACGGAACAAAGTATAGTAGATTGCATGCATCGTTACAAGTTTTCTAGACCATTTTTTTTAACATATGTTCATATATACATATATATGTATATATAGAGAGAGAAGCTCTCAAGTAAATATTGTCGAGTGAATTTACCCAGTGTACCTGACTTTTTAAGCCTAAAAGAACTCGCGGGGCAGCCTACGAGTTCTTTTAGACTTAAAATCAGGTTCACTGAATAAGTTCACTTGACCATGTTCACTTAAGAGTCTGGCCATATATATATATATATATATATACACATGCACACACATACGTACACACATGCCAGGTATATACATATATACACATATTAAAAGTCAAAGCCTAAATGGATAGGTACAAGCATTAAAGAAGTGTGTGAAAAAATGTGTAGTTCATTGTGTGAATGTAACATGACTCTTTTGTCCCATAAGTAACCCAGGCCCACGGATCTATCGCTACAGTACACTTTGCCCGTGACATGAGTACATGACTCATGAGGGGTTACTTTGCTGAATATAGCAATACATTGATTTACTGAAAAGCTACTTTAGTTTGCATTTGCTGCTTTGCATGAATAATTTGGTACCAAAATTTGGACACTTTTTTCAGCAAAAAAAAAAAAAAAAAAAAAATTTGGACACTTTTGTGAGAATATCTCTGCGCAAATATAAATGATATCTTAGTCCTTTGGTCTATTTTCCCATCATCCTACTAAGGCTTCAAATCTTTTTACTCAGAAACAGAGTGGTTTTTCGTACAATCATGTGGTAAAAATTTTTTTGTACTCTTATAAGAAAGGGTAAATATCACTTACCTCCCTTAAAATTTGTCCTAATAACACTTACCTCTCTTCACATTTCAAGAATAACACTGACCTTTCCTAACGAGTTAGTGAACAATGTATAATTACAATCTTACACTTCTAAAACTGCCTGTAGCATTGACTAAAATTAGAAAACCCCCATTTCTTCTTCCTCATCCACCCCCTAATCTAACACTAGTCTTTGTCTCCCACTTTCTATCTCTTTGTCTCCAACAAATTTATACATTTTTTCCTTCTATATCTTGATGTATAGATGTCAGTAACAAGAAGAGACTATGGAAAACTTGGCATAGAGAAATTTCTCAGAGATTTGCGTCTAGGCTCAGGCAAACAAAGGTCTTTATAGAAATGGGTCTTTAATTCCATCCAATTTCTCACATTCATATGATTTCATCCCTTTTCTCAAAAAGTTCATTTCTCTCTAGAAATTCTTTTCTTCTATCTTTTTTTTTTTCCTCTCTCTCTCTCTCAAAATGGGTCTTGCTTCTCTTGTACGTGTAAATTTTTTATTTCAATTTTTTTATTGACTAATTTGCCCCCCCCCAAGCAAATTAGAGCTGTAAATTTTGTGCCCCCCCAAAAAAAAAGAAAAAAAAAAGAAAGAAAAAGTAGCAAATTAGAGCTGTAAATTTTGTGTTAGTTGATAGAAGTTATTCAAAGTACATGTGTCATTTCCACTTTAACTAAATCACTATCCTCAATTATCTTGCATTTCTATTAAGCATGTTTGTGCCTATTTTGCTACAGAGTTCTAATTTTCCAATGGTTGCAAAGGTCTGAAAAGTGGGAAAATAATGAGGAAGAAGAAATGATTAGACTTTCATATGTATTCAAAGGGTATTGTTGGTATTTAATTGCATTTTTGTATGACATAAGCAAGATTCTGTTAGTCAAACTAACAACTGTTTAATGGAAGGGGAATCTGTTATTGAAATCCAAAAAGAAGGAAGGTTAGTGTTATTCTTTAAACGTGAAGGGAGGTACGCGTTATTGGGCCAAACCTCAAGGGAGGTAAGTGATATTTACCCTATAAAAAATGTTTGTACTAAAATATAGTGGCGAAGCTAAAAATAACAGTTGAGAGAAAGCATGTATGAAGGACATAGAATCAGACAGGGCTTAGTTGTATTGTAGAATTCTTCCTAAAAAACATCACTTAAAGCCGTTTCTACTTTCCTACCAAAAAAAAAAAAAAGAAAAGAAGAGAAAATTCCTTCCTACTTTTGTCTCACTCTTTTGTACCTTCACAGTTTACATTTAAACGCATTACAGCCTCATTTCATTTTTTGATTTGCCACAATTAGAGGTATTCAAGAAAATTGTTAATTAATGCATTTTATTGAAGAAGATATTGTACGGTCTTGAGCCATACATAATGTAATAGTTATGACTAATAGGGGTTGTCATGTGGCTAAGTGCAAAATTTTTGTCGTCCATTTATCAGAGCACTTGGTCACAAGGTACGTAGTCCCCTATTGCATGGGATGGAACCACCACTTTCTTCTTGTATTCCGACTCATATTTTTTTTGGAATAACTATGTGAGAAATGGTTTTAGGACTCCCTTATATATATTCGTCTTTGTTGTAGTCAAATTTTTTTTGTTGTGTTTCGCCAGTTGAAATTGACATTTTTGTGGAACCACGTAAAATATTTTCCCCTTTATTTTTGCACTTCTCTATTATTGTATAATTGTTTGATTTCACCGAGAGAGAGAGAGAGAGAGAGAGAGAGAGAGAGAGACTTGTACTGGACCAAATCTACAAAGTAGAGAACAAAGTTTATAAGATTTTTGACAATTCACACAAACCCTGATCAAGTTCAAGGAATTGGGTGACCCACTCCAAAGTTAAACTCTCATTGGAGAAATCAAAGAACTCATCCATATCAAAACTGATCTTTGAGTCCTCGCTCCCATTAGAAATGCCCCCTTTTTTCACCTCTTCTTTATTTACCTTATCTGTGCCCTTTTTTCCCTCAGTTTTGAGGCCTTCTCTACTTGAACTCTCACTTTGTTTTTCCTTATGATTTATCTTCTTATTCAAATATGAATTCCAGTAGTTCTTGATCTCATTGTCTATTCGACCCAGAAGCCTTCAGCAATCAAGGACCATCTATAAAGAAAAAACATCTAGTCAATATTACAATGGTGTTTTGGTCTCAAGACCCGAGGAGTTGTGCATTTTGGTCTCAAGAGAGGGAAGTTAGCCCCGTGTTTCATCGGACCGTTCGAGATATTGGATCGTGTCGGGAAAGTGGCTTATCGACTCGCACTGCCACAAAAGATGTATAGGGTTCACAATGTATTCCATATTAGTATGTTGAGAAAATACATACGAGATCCCTCTTATATGGTTAGTTTTGATGACATTGAGATGAGTCATAATGTTTCCTATAAGGAAAGACCGGTGAGGATTATAGATCAAAGCAACAAGAAATTGAGGAGAAAGGATAACCCGTTGGTGAAGGTTCAGTGGAATCACCATGACGAGAATGAAGCCTCATGGGAAGTCGAAGTTGATATGAGGAAAAAGTACCCGGAGTTATTTCATGACTAGTTAGTCTAGATTTCGCGGCGAAATCCTGTTTAGGGGGGAGGGGGGAATGATAAAACAACCTGTATTTTCATTTAATTGCTAAATGTAATTTCAATATTTTGTTCCTATTACTTGTTTTATTTAATAGAAATATTTTGTGTGGGGTCAACCGCAATTTTTATAAATTAAGGAATACCTGTGATGAATTTCAAAACAGTATTTCAAGGCGGTGAAAAATATTTACTTTCGATTCAAACTGTATTTTTATACAACCAAGAAATTATTTTCTACGCTTACATATTTTTCTATATTTTGTGGTAATCACCGCGCTGCGAAAATACCAGTTTACTAACGAAAACTGTCCGCGCCGCGTTTGGACTTCCACATATTGGGAATCTACGTCAATCAGGATGCGACATTTGCTTTATACACATTTAATTGAACCAATCATTGTGTTAGGCATGTTTGGGAATGCATGATTGGAGTGTGTTAATGTAGTGCCATAGGTTGTTTTCCTAAACACTCTAAGAAATTCATAGACAACTTGCTTATACCTAATTTGGGAGTGCTAATTTTGTGTGTGCTAATTTGTGCGTAAAAGCTACTTTGCCAAACAACCTATTATGATCCCTAGCTTAGTCTAAACATCCCCTATAATCTATTTGACAACAGATTGTAATATGTAATCTACTCATATATAGACTATATACGTATATGTATATTATGTATTTATGTATGTATTTGAATTTGTAAAGTAAGAAATAAAGAACTTGGAGCGCAAGTTCTTCAATTTTGATTTTCTATATATGCACACACTTGATCACACATTTTGCACATTTGGCATTTGAAAACCAGAGAGAAAAGGGAGAGTTTTAGAGAGTTATTTACCGAAAAATTTTAGAGAGAGAAGAGCTCATCATCATAGCCATAGCTTGTGGTTAGAATTCTTATTCTTGATTTCTTTCTCAACAAAGCTTCAACCTCCAATCATAGTGAGTATTATTAACTCACTTATAATGTATTACATGTCTTGTTTACTGATTGAATAGTTTAAATTAAGAAACACCATTGCTGAATTTGTCCTTGAAGTTTCATAGCTTGAAAAACTTGATTTTTGAAACTCAACCAAAATTCGTTTTGATAGATAATAATGATAGATTACAGTCCTTAAAAACCACGGTTAACGTATTAGAGCTAACTTCATTCATAGTAGAAAGTATATTATAAATGAAATTTTGTCACCTCACATTTTTTTGTAAAATCCGAGAGCTACGGTTCGATTCACATTAATCCGATCATAGATTCGTAATCCTTGCAGAAAAATAAAGAGAATCATACATTATATGCTATGATTAAGTTCAGAATTGAAAATAGGTCAAAAATCAGTCCAGAAATTGAAACAGAGGAGAAAAACGAACAAGTTGACAGTTCTGGAAATTTGAGAGAAAATCGAAAAATAGGCACATCGTTCGCACAGCCTGCGCGAGCGACCTTTCGAGCGTATGACCCGCTTGCGCGATTGGGCATTTTTCCTGTTTCTATCTATTTTGTATAAAGAACTGTTTGGTAGAAGTTGTAAAGGTTTTTAAGGCGTTATTTGGGAAATATGTCATTTCAGAATCCGTTTTTAAAAAGATTAAGTTAAGAAGGCTTGATTTCTCGTACGCTCGTTTGTTGTTACTTTCGGTAATTATGTATTGCCCGCATAAGTCATGTGACATACATATTAGAGTTGAGTTGGCATGCATGGTATGTGTTGGTGAGTTGAGAAGAGTCGAGAGAATGTGTTATATATGTGATTTGCGACCCTAATTATCCTAGGCCGGTTCAGATACGGCATGTTAGTTGGGAAGGATTGAGCCCAAGTAGACTCGAATACGACATGCCATCAGCGATGTGTTAGAGCCTTAATTATCACAGGTCGATTAAGATACAATAAGTTAATTGAGAGGGATTAAGCCCAGGTTGATTCGGATACGGCAGGCCAGTCCGATTGTGTCCAGGCCGACTCGGATACGGTAGACTGATCATATTATTATAACCTTGAATGTCTAGGTACGTCCAGGCTGATTCGGATACGATAGACATATCGATAAACATTCTAAACTTAACGGCCGTGGGCCGGTGGTTCAGGGGAACTGTTTGTGTTGGGTTTTGTAGTCGAGGTAAAAGAGTCAGTAAGATGAGTGGGCTGCATTGTTTCATGCACGGTCACATGTTATATTAATGGAATTTTATTATGTTGTCCTTTTGTTTTAGTTTAAATACGAATTCACTCATGTATTTCTGACATGTTGAATAATAAACATGTGAATTAGAAATGGTAAGAAAGTATGTTTTACATTACAAGTATATGTTTTTAATACTTACCACCTTCTTGAAGCTGACAGTGTTGATGCGCCCTGGATATTTATGTCTAGGCTTTTTATGATTAAGATGGACAATACGATTATGCGAATTGAGAACAACTACTTGTGGAGATAAACGATCAATTACGAACTGAACTTTGTAATAAGGATTGATGTAATAGATAGTAATATTTTTGCACGACAGGTTGTGCCTAAAGATTCCTACGTGATGTAATAATTATTATGTTTGAAATTTTTTATAAATCTTGATCGCTCTTACTCTGATATAAGTTATTATATTGTTTGATGTTTGGGACGGAATCGATCCTTCAAACTGTCGCGACCTATGGGTCCATAAAGGAAATTAAATGCTTTCCCTATTTATGCAATGTCGGGGCGTAATCATATATATAGAGAGAGAGGCTCAAAAGTGAACATGGTCGAGAGAACTTACCCAGTGAACCTGACTTTTTAAGCCTAAAAGAAAGCGCGGGTCGGTGGGGTAGCTCGCGAGTTCTTTTAGGTTTAAAATCATATTTACTGGGTAAGTTTACTCGACCCTGTTCACTTAAGAGTCTGGCCACACATACGTACATACATACAAGGTATATACATATATACACATATTAAAAGTCAAAGCCTAAATGTGTAGGTGATATCTTTACAATATCACGAGATTTTGGTATTGTTATTCATATCACGTTATTTAAAACAGGAATGCTAAAAGTGGCGTTTCAATTCGCTAATGTACCATGATTTGGATCGATCATTCTTAAACGGGGATTGTTAGGGTTTGAATGATTTCTGGTAACACTGTTCTTGATATACTCTAGTAATTTACACTTTGAAACACTCCCTAAAATTTTTGGAAAGCCCATTATTTTAAGAATATTTGAGTTTTTGTGTTAGTTTTAAGATAACTTTTGGGGCACATAAAAATCTCACATAAACAAGATATATAAATCACAATGTGTCTATCTCTCTCCTGATGGAGTCCACTGTCACTGTGGGGTCTACAGTTTCTATGGGATCCACAGAGGAGAGAGATAGACACGTAAATTTATGTATCTTGTTTATATGAGATTCTTATATGTCCCAAGAGTTATCCTAATTTTTATGGCATCAGAGTACATCAGTTTTTCTTTTTTTTTTCTTTTTTCTTTTTTTCGAGAAAAAAATTTAAGTTTGTAATCCCAAGCCCACCCACTTCAAAAAAATGCATATTAGATTGTATTGCAATACACATATTGCCACACTAATCGCAATCTAGTCTATCCTAAACCATGAGTCAACTCATAGATTCCAAATAAAGAACAGTTGAACTAACATTAATGCAAATATTATCCAACTATCTTAAATATCTAATTCGACGCATATTCTTCTCACTTCTTAATTAATTTAACCTAATCCAAATTAATAGACCCAAAAAAGTGTATAATAGAGAGAATTTCTACAAGAAAATTGTATAATAAACCCAAAAAATGACAAACTTTGAATACTGGACTCGCAAGTGTAATTTCTTGCTTTCGCTCCTGTGCTGTATATTCCAACTTTAAATTTCTACCTCCACTCTAGGAGCACACTTTGGTACATTTGGTGGTTTTGGGTGTATATACACCCAAACCTATCTCAGCCATTGGATGAGAGGTTCCCCTCATCTTAGCCGTCCACATGTGAAATCCAAATTGAAAACAAAACCACAGTGGTTTTGTACCGCAGCAACACACACTCTCTCCCCCCTTTTTCCTCACCCGGTAGCCAGTCTCTGGCCCTCTCTCTCTCTCTTCCCTCCCACTCAACTCCATCCTCTCACTTCCCTTCCAATTTTCATTTCATCCATGACCCAATCAAACCAAACATTCTCATCACTGACTCATCCCATAATCTCCCTACTGGAACATAACATCACCCTCACCCCTTTGTCTATACACACACAAGCAAAAACATAGATATATATATATATATATAGAGAGAGAGAGAGAGAGAGAGAGAGAGAATCAACCGAGACTCTTAAACCCTTAGGTGAGCTCCTTCTATTTTTATTCTTTCTGCAATTTATTTGTATAGACACAGACAATTTAGGTAAAGAAAATAGAACCTTAAGCTTAGCCATGGCCGTCTGCCATTAAAGCTTGATTTATTGACCACCACCAAAACTCATGAAACTTATGTCAAAAGGCCCGTATTAGCTTGCTTATAACCCCCCTAAGAATAGTTTTTCAAAATTCTTAGCCAATCATCACGAATTTGTAATTTTTCCATAGACCCACTTCGTGATTTTATCCAAAATTCGTGTTATTTAACAAAACTTAGGACACCAAACCAATTTATATGGATAGGGCTCGTTGAGAGGATCAATTTTCATATAGGACTTGCATTATTTCGTTGAGAAATGATCTAGTTGTGAGTGTTTCATTTCTTACACCTAAACAAGACATTACTGGGGGTCTCTGTTTCAGTATAACGAAATGAAGAAGATGGGTTAGAGATATTATAATATGGAGCACTATAATTAATGTGTATGGTATGAATTGTTCTATGATTAGAAATTGTTGTTCCATGAACACAATTGTTGTTTCATGTTCAGTAATTATTGTTCCATGAACACAAATTGTTATTCCCTGATCAGTAATTGTTCTTCCATTTAAAATTATTATTCCGTGATCAATAAATGTTGTTCCATTATCAGTAACTATTGTTCCATGATTAAAAATTGTGGTTCCATGATTAGTAATTGTTGTTCTATAAACACAAATTGTTATTCTATGATTAAAAATTATTGTTCCATTATCAGAAATTCTTGCTCCGTGATCATAAATTGTTGTTCCATAATCATGAATTGTTGATTCATGATCAATAACTATTGTTCCATAAACTTAAATTGTTGTTCAATGATTAGAAATTATTATTTCATGATCAGTAACTGTTATTCTATTATCAGAAATTCGATATTATCAACCTATTCGTGCTTCTACATGATTTAAGAAAGAGGTAAATAAAAAGGACTTGTCGAGAACTTACCCAAATTGTAGTTCTATGATCTGTAATTGTTGTTCCATTATTAGAAATTATTGACCTATTATCATGAACAATTGTTCCGGGATTACAAACTGTTGTTCCATTATCAGTAACCGTTGTTCCAATGATTAGAAATTGTTGTTCCATGAACATAAATTGTTGTTCCAATATTAGAAATTGTTATTCCAAGATCAGTAACTGTTGTTCCAAGATCAGTAACTGTTGTTCCACTATTATAAATTGTCCCTTTCATAACAAACACAGCATAGGAGAGAGAGAGAGAGAGAGAGAGAGAGAGAGAGAGAGAGAGAGAGACGCCAAGAAAGAAGAAGAAGAGAAATGTAATTGTCTCCGAGAAACATGAAAGAGAAAATATGTGCATAACAACAAGCAAACTACACACATTGCACGTGCTAAAGCAGTGAAGGTGTGGAGGATAGTGCATACCTACGCAGCTACGCTTACACATGCATGTGAAAAGGACTTAAGAAGAAGAAAAAAAACGTGCAAACCACGCTTCCACATGCATGTGTGGATAATAACGCATACCTACGCTTCCACATGCATACGAAAAGGACTTAAGAAGAAAGGAAACGTACAAACCACACTCAAACTCATAGGAAAAACATGAATTCTAAGTACAAGTAATCATAAAAAGCTCATGAAACTCATAGCAATCATGATTCCATCATTAATTTATATCCACCACACAATCAATATTGTCACCGAGATATTAACCCATTTAAGGATCTCATCTTTTCAGGGATCAAAGTATAAATATTAAATGTAAGTGTTTGTAAATTAACTTAGGATTTAGAGCATAAGCACTCATAATAGCCATAAGGTATTAATTATCTTATAAGACAGTATAAAGATAATTACCCCAAGTCGGTCCCATTTAATACATAAAGTGTACTAGCATAGTGAGTTGAAACTATACCGTTTCCCGTAGTCAAGACAAACCTACTACAATACCACGCTGCAATCCTACTAATGGTGTGTCCAATCCCATCTAAGACTGTAAACCAAAATCTTACATTCGATAAGATCCGATTGTCTGATCTTCCGTGTGTAAGTCGAACTCTACACACCAAACCACATATTATGTAGAATAAAAGATACACATGCATAATATTAAATAAATAATATAATACAAATATTGCACACACAGATTCTCATAAAAATGGAATAACTGGTTTTATTGAATGAATAATAAATCAACTCCATAAAGCATGACGTTGAGTATATATCCCTAACAATCTCCCACTTAGACTCAAAGCCATGATGCGACACACCTCGCTCCTATCCCTTCCACGTGATATCAAAAGTCTTAGCCGGCAAGCTCTTGGTGAAAGGATCTGCCAGGTTATTTGCTGATGTTATCTTGGTCACTTCAACATCACCTCTTTGCACGATCTCTCGTATCAAGTGATACTTACGCTCAATGTGTTTTCCCTATCTGATATGAAATCAGAATCTGTGTACCCAATGGGTAAAGACTGTTTGCTTGGTAAAATAACATATAGTCTCGAGTCCTTTTCAGATACTAGAGAATATTTTTCACCGCAATCCAATGTTCTTACCCTAGATTAGACTGATATCTACTAATCATACCAACAGCAAAGCAGATGTCAGGTCTAGGATGTGTCCGGCTTCTCCCATAAGCTTGATCCCTAAGATGTGATCGGCTTCTCCCAAGTCCTTCATATCGAATTGACTGGACAACTGATTCATCACATGTTTTGCATGTTTTTTGATTTATTTTTTGCGCAAAATAGCACTCCCGGAGCTATTAAGTACATTATTTATACTCCTTTCGTGCATAACCCTCATTTCTACTGTTCACATCTTTTACATGGGTTATTTTAGGGTTTTGTAGGTCGTGTTTGGCAATCCGAGTTGGGAGGCAAAGCCTTGGTTGAAGATCACGTCCATTGCGGCCACTTCTCTCTCACTTTTGGACTCCAAGACCACATGTTTGGAGGTTGTTCTTAACTTGATGAAGCGAGCCCTGCGAGTCTTCTTCGTGTGGCCGTAAATTTCACCTCAGTCGGAGGTCGGAGTGAGAAGATGTGACATTTCTAGCGATCAGTGCGAAAACCTGTTGAGAAGCTGTGAAGAATTAATGCAGAGGGGCATTCGACCGGTCGAAATTCCCCATTCGACCGGTCCACTTTATGTGTTCTTTTTAAGCTTCAATGCAGAGGAGCATTCGACCGGTCGAATGGGCTCGACTGGTCGAATGACCCTGTTTCTGCATCCTTTGTTTTACAAGTTTGCCACTCCGAAGATTTTTTTGTATAAATATCCCATTATAACTCATTTTGGAGGGGGAGACCTAAAATTACAGCAGCTTAGATACTCTCTCTTGACCCCTTTGTATTTCTCTAGGTCTCTTTGTTTTAGTTTGTTCATAGACTAGTTAGATTTAGGGCTTGTAAGTGAGATTGTGAAAGACTCTTCAACTTTCAAGTGTGGTCAGCCTTATTGGAGCATTTATTGAAGTTTTTATTGGTCTCTCTCTCCCTCTTGAAGTAGTTGCTTGCATTAGTGGTGATGTCCTTCTACTCCTTGATATTATTATTAATGTTTACATAGTTAGATCCATGTGTAGCTAGTTTTCTAGGTTAGGGTCATAAACCCACCTATGGATCCTTGTGTTTCTTGAGAGTCTAAAGGTTTTTTGGATCTTCTTGAGTGATTGAACACCACCACACTTCCACATATAGTACTAAGAACACCACCACACTTCCATCATGTTTCTTGTACACACAGGATTCATAGGACCACACAAATCAGAGTGAACCAGTTCTAACAACTCTTTTGCTCTATAGCACTTGGCCGAGAACGGCCTCTTGGTCATTTTACCTTCTAAGCAGGATTCACAGTCTGGAAGTGCCTCCACAACGATTGACTACGGTCACGTGAGAGTGTGTGTTTTCGCTATATGCGACGTTGAAGTGAGAAAAGGCCCGGAATATTGGGTCCGATGCGATGGTGATTAAGTACTTGACATACCGACGACTAGTTTTATCGTTGTGTTGCTTATATATTGTATATGCACATTTCATACTCCATGGCACGGTTAAAGTATTCACTAAGCATAAGCTTAAAACAAAACTGTTTTCTGTATGGTTATTGAATAACCACCGCAGGTATGGATCGTGACGAGGAAAGGAAGTGATCGGGAATCCGGGGGAAGAGTTATGTTGTTTATATGTTCATAAGTTGTAATTATGTTAGTCTTGGTGGAGATGGAACTCATGTTTGTAATATAGTAGTTGTAAATGCTTTTGTTGGAAGAACAAGATGTATTTTGGATTCCAAACTTCTTCTACAAGTTGTAAAATGTTAAGCACCTACTTTTAATGCTTTAGAATGTGGTTTGAGAACTTGTTAATATGTCGGGTGTTCTCCCATTGAGTGTAAGTGTTGAGCTCTTGGACTCTTGTGTGTGATATGAACTTGAGATTGAGCTAGGAGTCATGTTGGAGAATGTTGTGCTTGTAAAATGGGACTTGTTTTCAACTTGAATTGCAAAAGAGTTGTATTTTGGTTTGAATAAGTGTTTTGATAGGGTATTGAATTCATTTGCAACTAGTTTCTATATGCTCATACTAGTTTTTGACAAAAGTAAGAATTTGGTTGCTTGATTTGTCCAAATCAGGTTGAGTTTATAATCTATAAGATGTTAATGGTATTTTCACATGTTTGGTTAATGTTGGAGGAGTTTTAATAGGTGCTTGAAATGTGTTTCCAAAGTTCTAACAAGGTTGGTTTAAGTTTGGGTATGTTTAGACTTGAAAACAGGGGTTTTAGCAGCAGGGAAAACACTTCTGCAGAATTCGGATCGATACGGGTCTCTGCGGATCGATCCGGGGCATCCAGGGGAGTAAAAAATGAGATTCTGCTAAATCTGGATCGATCCGGTTTTGGGCGGATCGATCCGCTTTTCTGTTTCCATCCCGACGGCTTTTACAGAAACAGACATAACTCTCTCCAGAAAATTCGGATTTGTGCGCCATTTTTTGCGTTGAAGCCGGGACTCAAAGACCTATCTTTTGGTATAAAATTTGCTATACTTTATTAATGACCATTTGCTATACTTTATAAAATTTCCATGCATCGTCAAATGTTGTTCTATCGATCGTAAAATGTTGTTCTATTTTAATCAAATGTTGTTCCATGGACCGTCAAATGTTGTTCCAGATCATCAAATGTTGTTCCTTGCAAATCAAATATTGTTCCATTTACCGTCAAATGTTGTTCCATAGCGTCAAATGTTGTTCCATGCATCGTCAAATGTTGTTCCATGCATCGTCAAATGTTGTTCTATCGATCATAAAATATTGTTCTATTTTAATCAAATGTTGTTCCATGGACCGTAAAATGTTATTCCAGATCATCAAATATTGTTCCGTGCAAATCAAATGTTGTTCCATGGACCGTCAAATGTTGTTCCGTTTGCATCAAATATTGTTCTGTGCAAATCAAATGTTGTTCCATGCATTGTCAAATGTTGTTCTATCGATCGTAAAATGTTGTTCTATTTTAATCAAATGTTGTTCCATGGATCGTCAAATGTTGTTCCAGATCGTCAAATGTTGTTCCGTGCAAATCAAATATTGTTCCATACACCGTCAAATGTTGTTCCATAGCATCAAATGTTGTTCCATGCATCGTCAAATGTTGTTCTATCGTTCGTAAAATGTTGTTCTATTTTAATCAAATGTTGTTCCATAGACCGTCAAATGTTGTTCCAGATCATCAAATGTTGTTCCGTGCAAATCAAATGTTGTTCCATGCATCGTCAAATGTTGTTATGTTGATCGTAAAATGTTGTTCTATTTTAATCAAATGTTGTTCCAGATCATCAAATGTTGTTCTGTGCAAATCAAATATTGTTCCATAGATCGTCAAATGTTATTCCATAGCATCAAATGTTGTTCCGTGCAAATCAAATGTTGTTCCATGCATCATCAAATGTTGTTCTATCGATCGTAAAATATTGTTCTATTTTAATCAAATGTTATTTCATGAACCGTCAAATGTTGTTCCAGATCATCAAATGTTGTTCCGTGCAAATCAAATGTTGTTCCATTGATCGTCAAATGTTGTTCCGTTTGCATCAAATGTTGTTCCGTGCAAATCAAATGTTGTTCCATGCATCGTCAAATGTTGTTCTATCGATCGTAAAATGCTGTTCTATTTTAATCAAATGTTGTTCCATGGACTGTCAAATGTTGTTCCATAGCATCAAATGTTGTTCCGTGCAAATCAAATGTTGTTCCATGCATCGTCAAATGTTGTTTTTTCGATCATAAAATGTTGTTCTATTTTAATCAAATGTTGTTCCATGGACTGTCAAATGTTGTTCCAGATCATCAAATGTTGTTCCGTGCAAATCAAATGTTGTTTCATAGGCCGTCAAACGTTGTTCCAGAGCATCAAATGTTGTTCCGTGCAAATCAAATGTTGTTCCAAGGATCGTCAAATGTTGTTCCATTTGCATCAAATGATGTTCCGTGCAAATCAAATGTTGTTCCGGCTTTCCTGGTCAATGTCATTGAATTTTGATAAGTGGATTATATTTCATGTATGCAGGTTGATGATGAGAAGAGCAGGCAAGGAAAGTTATATGATCAATGCGATGTAATATGTTTTTTGGTTGTACCTGCAGTAACTCAGATTTTACGTAATTAAAGCAACTACCTGCCTTAAATCTCATTATTAAGTACCAAGTAGGTATACCAACTGAAAGCTTTCAACATTAATTTTATGGAGGGAACAAGTGTATCTATTACTAGAACAAACAAAACATGCCTTTGGAACAACTCTTAATGGTTTCAAGAACAAAGTTGTGTTGAGGATTAGATATGACTGAGATTTAATGTAATTAAAGAAACTACTTACCCATAATTAATCACTCGTACTTATACATCAAAAGTCAAATTGCTGATATTGTCAAAGATTTTATACATAAATGTAAATTTCTTAACTTTGTGCCTTGTGGAGGGGACAAGTTTCTCTTAACTGAAGTTGAAGTAGTGTTGGAGATTAATATGACTGAGATTTAATGTAATTAAAGCAACTTCCTACCTTAAATCTTGTAATTATTAAGTATTACATCAAATAGGTATACGAACTGAAAGCTTCGAACATTAATTTTGTGGAGGGAACAAGTTTCTTGATTGCTGGAACAAGCTTAATATGTTTTTTGAACAACTCTTTATGGTCCTTGGAACAAAGTTGTGTTGGGGAATTAATATGGTTGCGATTTAAAATATTTTATGCAACTACATACCCATAATAAATCACTCATGCTTATACATCAAAAATAAAATTCTAAGATATTGTACAAGATTTAATACATAAATGTAAATCTCTTGCATGATTGGCACACAAATCAATCCACGGAGAACAACTATTTGTAACATGGAACAATTGTTTCTCACCACAGAACAAACATGTAAAATGGAATAACATTTCATGGAATGGAACAATCGTTCCTGATCAAGGAACAAGCATTACTTTAAAACCGGCCATAGTAGGTTTTCCTCGCATTTATTGCGCGTCAGACAGCCATCACTGCGTCAGACGGCCATCACTTCATCCCCAGCTTTTTCTTTTTCCTCCACTCCAAGCTTGACAAGTGGCAAAGTAGTTTGGGGTATATACACCCAAAACCACCAAACGTACCAAAGTGTTCTCCTCCACTCTAATATAACAACGTGGAACATATGATCGAATGGAAGCTTTTGTCCCATCCACTATAATATCGCTACAGTACACTTTGCCCGTGACATGACTCATGATGGTCTACTTTGCTGAATATAGCAATACATTGTTTTACTGAAAAGCTACTTTAGTAATTTAGTTTGCATTTTTGCTGCTTTGCATGAATGATTTGGTACCAAAATTTGGACACTTTTGTGAGAATCTCTCTTTGCAAATATAAATGATATCTTAGTCCTGTGGCCTTTTTTCCCATCATCCCTCTAAGCCTTCAAATCTTTTTACTCAAAAAATGTACGGTCTTTCGTACAATCAAGTGGTAAAAAAATATTTATACTCTTATAAGAAATATTTGTACTCTTATAAGAAATGCGGAGTTAAGAATAATGGATGAGGAAAAGCATGCATAAAGTACATAGAATGAGACAGGGCTTAGTTGTGTTGTAGAATTCTCTCTAAAAAAACGTCACTTAAAGCCTTTTCTACTTTCCTATCAAAAAAACATAAAAGAATATCCCTTTCCACTTCTGTCTCACTCTTTTGTACCTTTACAGTTTACATTTGAACACATTACAGCCTCCTTTTATTTTTTGATTTGCTACAATTAGGCGTTCAAGAAAATTGTTAACAATGCATTTTATTAAAGAAGAAGTTATTGTACGGTCCTGGATCATACATCACATAATAGTTATGACTAATAGGGGTTGTTATGTGACTAAGTGCAAAATTTTTGTCGTCCATTTTTCAGAGCACTTGGTCACAGGGTACGTAGTCTCCTATTGTATGGGATGGGACCACCACTTTCTCCTTGTATTCCGACTCATAGTTTTTTGGAATAACCATGTTAGAAATGGTTTTAGGACTCCCTTATATATTTTCATCTTTGTTGTAGTCAATTTTTTTCGTTGTGTTTCACCGGTTGAATTTGACATTTTTGTGGAACCACGTAAAATATTTTCTCCTTTGTTTTTGGCACTTGCTCTATTATTGTATGATTGTTTGATTTCACCGAGAGAGAGACAGAGACTTGTACTGGACCAAATCTACAAAGTAGAGAATAAAGTTTACAAGATTTATGATAATTCACACAAACCCTGATCAAGTTCAAGGAATTGGGTGACCCACTCCAAAGTTAAACTCTCGTTGGAGAAATCAAAGAACTCATCCATATCAAAACTGATATTTGAGTCCTCACCCCCATTAGAAGTGCCCCCTTCTTTCACCTCTTCTTTATTTACCTTATCTGTGCCCTTTTTTTCCTCAGTTTTGAGGCCTTCTCTACTTGAACTCTCACTTTGTTTTTTCTTCTGATTTATCTTTTTGCTCAAATGAGAATTCCAATAGTTCTTGATCTCATTGTCTGTTCGACCCGGTAGCCTTCCAGCAATCAAGGACCATCTATAAAGAAAAAACATCGATCCAATCATTATATATAGTTATGAAATAAAAGGAAAATCCTAATAGAAATTGATAGTATTGCCACATCACACACGTATAAACACGCAATTGTTTATCATATTTAGATTAGGATAAAGAACCCTTCTCATGAGAGAATCCTCATGCATAGAGAGGCAACAATTATATATATATATATATATAAAAATATACAGAACCCTTCTCATGAGGGAGTCATCACTTTGTTAAAGTGAGGACTTTGTTCACAACAGTTAGATCTAGTTTTTATTAAGGGCACTGAAAATTAATTTCACAAACTAAAAACTGTATCTAATGACTGTAAACAGAAGTATTTACTTTATTCTCTCATGAGAAGAGAACTATATATATATATAGTGTTTTAATTCACCATTTGACCAAAAAAGTGCTTCAACACCTTATCACATTTGACACATGTTTGAATACCAAAATACGGATATTCAAGTCATATTAAGTCACTAGTTGCTCGAAAATCTTGAACCATTGCAAGTGGCCGGCCAAAAGATGTAAATAATATATCAAAACTTAGTAGTTTAAATTCATGAATGCTGAAGTAATCAACCTGTTTCCTAGAAGTTTATGAAGTCTAAGGATCAAATCTTCTTCTTGCTCTGACATATTGCCTCTCTTGATGTTAGGTCTCAGATAATTTAACCATCTTAGCCTGCAACTCTTACCACATCGATTGAGACCTGCCAACATTACATATATAGCCCAATTTAGTGTCAATTTGGCAACAACTGATGGTGTCCATAAGTGATTTAGAACTTTAAAGACTAAAATGAAACTGTTAAACTGTTCGGCAAACCAGATTCCGCAGTTCAACTTCAATCGCAGAATAACGTGAGTCAATCACAAGAATTTGAAATTGGTGGCCAAAAGCAGTTTTTTGAAATTGAATCGCAGAAGAAAAAATTGTTGCCAAACGGGTCCTTGGCTGAGAGAGAGAGAGAGAGAGAGAGAGAGAGAGAGAGAGAGGTGTTGTGCTATGTTTTTCAAGTTAGTTACGAACAAAAACCTGCTTTGGCTGCAATGATTTTCCACCTCTTTGCCCCATATAATTCAGTAGCCTCAGCCAGTTTTTGATCTTCTTCTGTGGTCCATGCCCCTTTGACTTCCTTCTTACTGACTTGATTCTTGGTTGGAGCCATTTGCTCAACTTCCTAGCTTCTTAATTGAGAGAGAGAGAGAGAGAGAGAGAGAGAGAGAGAGAGATCTTCTAAGTTAACTTTTGAGAGCTTAATTTGCTTCTTACTCAGAGGGCGCTCTGTTAAGTCCCTGTATCATCCAACTTTCTTGGTGCATGGATTAAGCCCAACCACCACTTATATACGTGTCATCGTAATACACACATATATTTGTAGTGGAGAAATTATACTGACCGGTCATAATAATTGCACATATATCTATATAATATGTCGGAGTAAGAGACATTTTATATTCTTAGATTTTCATCCAAGGTTGATAATCACTCAGTTTTTCTATTTCTTTCTCCAATGGCCCAAATAAATTCAGCTTAAGTCTTTAATTTAATGATCCTAATTGATATAATTGTTGACTTATCTACATATCTTCGGAGAAAAATTAGTTTTTGGTCTTTTGAAAAAAAAAAATTTGGATTAAGGGTTATTTGGATATTTGAGTCTAAGGTACGCGGAGTTAATGCTGAAGGCACTCAAAGTTTTCAAGTGTCGAAAATACTCAAATTATTTATCATAAGAGTGTTTTTTTTTTTGTGGCATCGTACCTCAGACACAGGAGATTACTAGTATATATATATTATAGTTCCACACTTTATAGATAATATATTACAAGAACTTCCACGATTTTAAGGTCTCAATAAAATTTTTGCAATATGTTAACTAGTCATTAGAAAATTAACATTTTCTTTGATGCTAATTTTAGAACAATACCAAAGGACCATTATGCACTTGTTAAATACTCTCACTATTAATAACAATTGTTAATTTTCTTTTTAAGAAGCAATAAAGATTTATTCTGCTCAATTGTGAAAAATTGGACTCTTCAGATTTTAGTTTATAGTGAGGGTATAAAGATTCTAACATAGATATTATTAAAAAGTTTGATGACTTTGATGACCGAGCAATGAAAGTTAAAAAAAAAAAAAAATTGCTGCATAGTGATACTACAAAGGCAGCCAGCCTGTCACATAAAACAAAAGTTTAATAATTCTGCATGGTGGGCTTACATTTGCTTGATAAAGACTTAAAAATAATAAAAAAGAGAACCGACAAATTAAAGGCATGGAGGAGAAAAAAGGTGCAAATCAGATGGTTACGATAATTCAATCATCACGTATGTGCATAATAGCTTGTCATTTAGTCCTGACTGATAGCATATAGTTTTGTATGTGAATAATGCCCTGAAAGTTATGTTACTACAAAGGTGTGATGACAAAAAGTGAGTGCCAATAATATATATATATATATATATATATGGGTTCTCTTACCAAGTTTTGGAAGGCTTGTAACTAAATATTTTTTTCCACCAGAATTTTATATTTACAAGTCCTTTAAAATTTGTTAACAAGTGTCATATTTTTCAATATTAATGGGTTAATTACATTTTGCACCATCATAGGTTGGGTGTGATGTTATTTTGGTCCCTATGGTTTTAATTTGGACACTTTAATCCTTACAATTTCAATTAAGATTCAATATAGTTTATTCATCAAATTTTCTTATAACTTTTGATAGATTTAGATTCAATATTGGGGTGTTAAGTGTAATTTTTCTAAATAAATTTACCATTATGCCTCTAATGGTACTTGATATGTGCATCATGTAACATATTTCAGTCAAATTTTGTAGAAGATTTTTATGAACGGGCTAACGGTAAAAACTAAAGTGTCCAAAATAAAACTATAAGGACGAAAGTGATATCACACCAAACTATATGGATGAAAATTGTAATTTACCACATATCTATATATATATATATATATATGTGGCCCTATTTGACAACAACTTCCGCCCTAATTGCACAAAATTATTTTCTGGTCAATAGCTTTCGAAGGTTGTTTTTCAACATCTCAACCTCGATTTACCTGACCAAAAAAAAAAAAAAACCCTCCACTGACATACTAACTATTAGAAGTCGATTCACCAAACAAGTTTATGTAAGTATGTGAAGTTCTCTAATCACTTATAAACACTAAAAAGTGTTTGTTAAACACAGGGCCGGTCCCGAGTATTTGGAGGCTTGGGGCAAACTACTAAAAGGGAGGCCCTTATACGAGTACTCTCGAGGCAATTTTTTTGGAGTGTACTTATATATAATTGACAATTTTTTTAGTGATTACTTATACATAATTGGCATTTTTTTGGGGTCTACTTATAATATGAGTCTATTTGTGAAACTTAAAACATTCTCTGGTATCTTTCAAAATTCTAGAGGGGCCTATTTCTAAAACTCAAAAAATTCTTACACTAAAAGTGTTATTTTCAAAATTCTAGGGCTTTTGCTTTTGAGTTTTATATACATGTATATCAATATATATGTATATATATGTAGTTGATGAGACAAAATTGGGCCTTGGGAGAGATTTAAATATAAAATACTATAAACCTCAAGGTAAAAAATGTAATAATAAAATTTTTTTAGAAGCCCTCATAATTTTGTGAACTTTAGTGGTCCGGGGTTGTTGCTCCTTTTGCCCCCCTTTGAGCCAGCCATGGCTAAACAGGGTCTATATGTTGTCTTTCATAGAGTAAACTTTTCAGAGCTATGAAAAAGGGTAACACTGTTGTTGTGAGTGCACGGAGATATTTCAATAAGTAAAACTTGGATATACCCAAATACATAATTTTTAGGGCACAACCTAATTAATGTGTCTATCTCTCTCCTGTGTCACTGTAGCCAGGAGAGAGATATACACATTAATTAGATTATGTCCCAAAAGTTGTGTGTGTTTGGGTATGCTTCAAGTATTACTCTATTGCAATTAGCCAGGTTTCTTTTTGTTAGAATTCTATCACACGTAGAACAATCCCATTAATTGCGAGAATTGTTAATTTGCCTAGATTCCTATTCTGATTGATTTTCTATTTTGATAAGAGTATTATTCTGAGTGTATCTCTTACTACTTGTCCACCAAGTACTGCTATGTGAGCTATATAAAAACGAATGGTGAATAAGAATTAGAGAAACCATTGATTATACCGAGTTTAGGGATATCCCCTTCTGGGAGTGCACGTTCTAGAACAAGAGAAATGAGGATTATTTGGTATCTATAAAGATATGGCCAGGTTTACTCAAAAATATATATAATAATAATAAAGACATAGTCAGGTACCAATTTTTTCAAAATAACTTGTCATTTAGTGGTGAATTATAGCAATTTGTTGATTTTGCATGTGAATCATGGCCTGAAAGTTTTTGTTACTGCAAGGTGTGATTACAAGAAAGAAAGCAATATCGTTATAAAATATATGTATAGAATATTATAAATATATGTGACCCTGTTTGACAATTAACTTCTGCTCTAATAGTAAAAAAATTATTTTGTAGTCAATAACTTTCCAAGGTAGTTCTCCTCTCAATGTCCATCGACACGTGAACGACTAATTCTTGCTATATTGCTCAGACCTCCACCAAAAAATGGTAGAAGTCGGTTCACCAAACAATTTTATTTTAGTTTTTAGAGTCTTCTAATCACTTATAGACACTAAAAAGCATTGCTAAACAAGGTCTATATGTCGTCTTTCACAGCATAAACTTTTTAGAGCTATGAAAAATGGTAACTCTACTGTGAGTGCACAAAGAGATTTCATTTGGCCAGATTTATTTTTGTTAGGATTCTATCACGTATTCCATTGATTGTGGGAGTTGTTGATTTGGTTAGATTGTTATTCTGATTGAATTCCCATTTTGATAGAGTATTACTATGAGTGTATCTTTTATTAGTTGTCCGACGAGTATTGGCATGTGAACGTACTCTATAAAAAAAGAATGGTGTATAGAAATTTAGAGAAGTTCCAGCTTGGTGTTTATGAGAGTGTAGTCATGTCCGGTTTTTCCTATAATAAAGTACATATCTCTTGGGCATGGATGTAGACATGATTTTGCTGAACCACATAAATATGTATTTTCTTTGTGTGCATGTCTAGTAGTAGTACTGTTGATCATGTGCATCTCAGTATCTGTATGTTTATTTGGGAGAATTTGGTTCCGTGTTTAAATTTCCAATACCTTTTTTATGTACGAAAAGGTTCGAATAATTGGAGTATGTAGTCTCTATCTATGTGATTAAAGAAAGATCCCCACGAGCTAGATTAATTAGTTAATTCGTGATGTTTCTCATTTATAAGGCCAACGTACCTACCAAACACCCAATAAATTGAATTCATGATTAGGTAGTGGCTCACATGTTAACATTATATATATATAGTTTGTAGTTTTAAATTTTTGTTCTTATTTTTTGTATTACTGATTGACTCTAACGTGGAAAATTTGCTCCAAAAAAAAAAAAAACAAAAAACCAATAACTGCCACTCTACCATGCGAAATAGGAGAATTTTAGGTTTATGTTATTTGGTGGCCTAACCAATTTTCAGCGTTGATTGTCATTATGAAGACCAAAAATAAAAAAAACCAATAAATTGTTCAAGGTTGTTTCCAATTGGTGGAATATTGAACATAAAAAAATAAAATAAAATAAAATAAGTTTTCTCATATAATTGTCACAAAGGTAAACGCCAAGTACTTGGTTCGAGTCAGGGGCCCCAATCGTGGTCCAACTATGATCATGTAAGGTGATTCTGAGTTCTACCCTTTGATTGTGCCCACTTGTTCATTTTCAAGAATTTTAATTAACCTACCAAATATTAAGAAATCATTGTTGGTACATTTATTGGTCCCCGCCAATACAATTGATTTACATATTATCCTTTTCAAATTTTCACAAAGTTGTCTCTAGGTAAATGTCAATATTATACCACTAATTGTTGTACAATCCGTTCTATATCATTAATTTACTGAATCAGAAAAATCAAAGATCTATTATATGTAAAGAATGACAAAAAATTCTCACAGTCCATCCCTATAATGGGCTTAATGGAAACAACATCTGGGCCATTAGATAGGCAGTTGAGAGAGATTGTTAAAGATGGACCTAAGGAGTGGCAAGTGGTAGATCGCGAAGAAAAGTATATAGTCAGAAGAAAACATGAAGAAGGTAAGATAACTGAACCAAATTTTGAATTCTCATCTAGATCACCTACATTCATTGACTAACTTTGACATCGGAGGAGGTTTCGGGTGTCACTACCCATCCTGCTACGCTTAAGAATAGGACACGTGACACGCCACCAAGACTTATCCAGTTCTTTCAAAGTAAAAATAGCTGGGGAAAAACATAAGTAAAATCCAATAAAGTCAGAGTCATAAAAAGTTTTGTCCAATTGACACATTTCCAAAGAATACATTTGAAGAACAGAGGTCCAGTCGACTGGGTAGGAACTCAGTCGACTGAAGACCTAAGCAGTGAAGTTTTCAAAGAATCCACAGTCCATCCATTTGACTGTGACTGGGGTCCAGTAAACTGGAGCATTCATTTCTCAGTCGACTAACTCCTCCGAGTCAACTGTGCCTCTAGCATAATCAAAAACAACATTTCTCGTCAGTTGTCCAGTCGACTGAAACATGGGTCTGTCGACTGGTTTTGCCACATTTAAAAGCAATAGCTAAAAACGCACAGTGTCCTGTCGACTGACACATGGACCAGTCGACTGATCCCCTGGCAGTTCACATGTTGTGCAATTCAACAAACCAAGGTTTTCCAAACTAACACCAATACAAATACAACGATATAACAAAGTTTTAAAACATGATTACAAGTGTTTGGAAACAAAGTTACAAAACTACGAAACTACCCATGGTCCTATTACAACATATTACGCTTCCCAAATTCTTATACAAGTTTAGGAAAGAGAGAACAAAAGGTATATACAAATGTGATTCCCGTCGTCTCATTGGCCTCACTCCTCACTGAATGGTAAGCATCCATACGCATCTCAGTAGGGTGAGTCTTCCCAGTCACATAAAGAGCCTTCCACATATCCTCCTCTAGATATCTACTAGCTGTCTGGTGTATGCGAACATGATAAAACTCCGGGTCAGCTGGCTCTACGGTACCTCCATGAATCACGTGTCCTCCAGAGGCATCAGTCACAAACTTATGGAATTCTGGATCCATAATGCTAACCTGCAAAGGAAAACTAACTATCGTTAGAAGGACGAACTTATCTTAAACTCATATCTCATTTCAGGGAATCTTAAAATACTAGGACTAGATGATGTGGAATCGTCAGTGAACAAAAGTATAAAAAACCTAAGCTCTGATACTGAAAAAATCCTGTCATGCCCCAGAGCAGCAAAAATAGAGAAAAATAAATTTCCTTTTTGGGTCCATAGGGAATGACGGGTGAATGTCACTAATTTTCCACACCATACAGTACTAGTCCACAAGACAAACAAGAACAGTAAACAACTGAAATAGAAAAGCAGTATCACTATTACAAACATCAGAGTGGTCCTCAGGAGCACAATAGGTCTGGAGACAACATATGCCCAAGTACCTGTAAACTAATAAGTTCAACAGAAATAGCAAAAATATAAACACTAGATGTGACTATCTTCAGGTCTTCAGCTGGCGTAAGGATAGTCGTCAGAATAACATTCCTCTCCAGCATAACCGGCATCAGTGGGCCCACCCTCTGCATAATCTAACTATGGATAGTAGCCATCACCATAGGTTCCAACATCTACATTGTTAGGGATAGGGTAGTTTGGGCAAAAAATGCCCAGGCAAATAAAGGACGTCAGCTTACTGAAAGCTGAGTGAGAACTAACTAACACAATCTCATAGAAATAACGTAATCATCCGTCTTGTACGACATATCGCAGTGATATTAATAATATCTTCTCCTCTTTTATTCAGACTCATCACTGACTGCTTCCCATCATTCTCCAACTCTAAGACTGGCGGTACAAATCCCAACTGACTATACCGAACTGATTAAATCATCACGACATACTAGTGCTCTTGTTCAGCGCGTTTAAGAACTCTTGCTATTCACCATTTTTAAGAAATCTTGCGAGCACTATATATCGCTCTCATATAACGACTAGCCTATTGATGCACCAATACTCTTGTTCACCGCTTTTAAGAACGCTTGCAAGTATCGTCCATTCATAATTCATATACATCAGTACTTCTTGCTAGTACAACACATAACGCTCACATCCCACGCAGATGTGTTCATGACTAACTCATGATACTGACACACTTGTACTGACGGTCACAAATACCCCAATGACTCAAACACCAGGATTAACTAATGTTACCCACCAACATAACTCAAACTTTATCTCATTATCGCATCATACTGTTACTAACGTTCTGAACCTTATTACGTTTCTCACCACATTATCTCAATCTAGTTATTGCATCCCATTACCTCCGTAACCCATAATATCGCATAATAGAACATAAAACATCAATGAACAGCTAAACATTATGGATTATAAACTATAAGAAACAACCAAGTTCTGTTAAGGTTCGATCAATTAAAGGCCTCTCAATCACTTGAAGAAAGTGAGGTTCGATCTATCAAAGTGTTCTCGATCGATTGAAGTCAAGGTGGTCTCGATCGATTGAAGTCATTTCGATCGATTGAGAATCAGGGATGTTCGATTGATTGAACTCAATTCGATCGCTTGAACTTTGTCTTCTCTAGATTCTGGCAATGAATGTCCAGAATCTATTAGGGTGTCTTTGGGTTATAATTAAACATCCAAAACATGTGAAATATCATAACTAAGCTACTGAGTGAGCTTGGAACTCACCTAACATCGTTAAGGGCACGTTTGGAAAAACTTTTAATTTTTAAGCTTTAATGGCGATTTCTCTCTCTCTCTCTCTCCTCTACCTTGTCTCCGTCTTTCTCTCTTTGTCTCCTTCTTCTGTTCTTCTTCTTCTTCTTCATTCTCTGCTTCTCTCTCTCTCTCTTCTGCCTGTATATATATATCTATATGTGTGTGTGTATATATATGGATGTTTTTGTATATATAAATAAGCACAAGCATACACACACTCTCTCTCTAACTCTCTCAAGTTTAGCAACCACACCCAACACACGAGCACAATGTATATATAGGGGAAGGGGGGTGAAAGTGGTTGGTTTTGCATGAAACCTGGGAATCCTGATGATTACACATTCAATCGATTGAACGTCCTTCGATTGCTTGAACTCAAATCTGCCAGTTTAGATCGATTGAAAAGGGCTTTGATCGATTGAAGTAGGGACCACGTAATAAATTCAGGTCGGTAGGGTTTCTATCGATTGAGGAATGTTCAATCGCTTGAACTTTGGGAATGCTCGATCGCTTGAAAGAGCTTCAATCGATCGAAGATAAAATTTTACATATGATCTAGGGAAGTATATAGAATCTCTGTGCATGAATACTTATTGAAAATATAGGGTATTACACCTTGGCTTGATGTCCAAATACCCCACAATCATAACACTTTCCCCTCATTTCCGGAGTCGAATTTGTACTACCCCCTCCTTAGTTCCTATTCTAGGATTTGGTCATGAAACATCGGCCTAAATGTGGTCGGTTGCAAAGTGAACACAACGGTATGTTACTTGGCGTCCCCCTGAAATAGCTAAAACTAGAACCAGAGCCTTTTGGAAACGGCCTCTTGAAAGATCCGCCTTGGTTCCTATCACCATCCTCATTACCCCATTTGTCGTGCTGATTCTTCTTGGATCTTTCCATTCTACCCTCGGCCACAAGCGTCGTTTCTTGCACTGCTGCCACATTCGAATGCTCATAGGTCTCCACCCTCAAACGAATATTTTGCCTTAAACCCCCTTCAAATTTTCTTGCTCTATCTTCCTCGGTCAACACAGACCGCTTTCCAAATCTCAGCAATGCATTATACTGTAATACCATGAATTTCTGGAGTGTATAAATAAATAAAACTTCATTCTATAAACTTTTATTTCTTTTTGGTGAATTTTGGTTACCAATCGATTGCCACTTTTTGATACCAATCGATTGCCATCCTTTCCAATTGATTGCCTTCAAATATCTGTTACCAATCGATTGCCATTTATACCAATCGATTGGCATAAGCTGAGACAAGTTTTCTTCCTTTCTCTAGCTTTGAACGTGTGGCACTCTCTCAACTCTATATATATATATCATCATTTATGGCCTTGGGCCAGTTTTGGCAGCTTAGAGAGAGACACATATCTTGTGAGAGATATATACATATATCCATATATCTATATCTATATACACCCACATACATATACACTGCCTTGGCAGTTGGGAGAAGAAGAAGAGAAAAAGAAAAGCAGAAGAAAGAAGAAAGAAGAGACAGAGAAGATAGAAAGAGAGAGCTTGGAGGATTTAAGCTCATACACACCCAAACACACCCTTGGTGAGTTTCTAACTCACTTGGTTCCTTTATTGGATGTATATACAAGTTGTTATGAAGCTTAGGGGTGTAATATGCATGTGATTATGTTTATATATGTTGTATTTACAATCTACTGGTGAAGATGAAGTCCTAATCGATTGGCATAATTACCAATCGATTGCCATCAGTCTAGACCCAATCGATTGCCATGAATAGCAATCAATTGACATTATTTAATTCCCAATCGATTGACATTATTTATATCCCAATCGATTGGACCTTATACCAATTGATTGGTATGGGCGAAACATGGATTTCTTTGCCTGTTTATTATATTAAGGATTCGGTTGTTCGTTTCTCGATTGGGACTTCCGTTATGCGATTTTGGGTTAGACAGGGATAATGTGACATCAAAGTTAAGTATAATTATACAGAATGGATAAAAGTAATAACGTGGGTAACCTGTTGATTTTTGTATGAGTTCGATATCCATTTTCTTTGAATCTAAGTAGTCAGACCACATTGGGAATTGTCATGTGTCGATATTAGAACGTAACTCAGGTAGGTTTGATAAGTTCTGGAATGGTACGTGGGATGACGCCTGGTCATGATATGTGTTCACATGCGGTGGATGGTTTATATCCTTAACGAGCAATGAGCGAGACCATGTAGTCCTAAGGTATCCAGATGATCTACGATATATCCTTAACGAGCGGTGGATGGTTTATATCCTTAACGAGCGGTGGATGGGTGATCACTGGTATACAACGATAATTTATGGCAATAGATTTGATGTGCTGTTATTGAAAGCGTTATATCCCTGACATGCGGTGGATGGTTTATATCCTTAACGAGCGGGGGATGGACAGACGTGGTGTCCATGAATGCGGTGGATGGTTTATATCCTTAACGAGCAATGGACATAATGATGGTATATCTACATATGTGAAACGATTGAGTCTGTTCTTTCTAAGAGAATATGTCAATCATCGGTCTTCGAGTAACAAGACGATAAGGGTTGGTTTACGATGTTTAATATAGGAACAAGTTATGATTATCATTATAATAAGGTTTTAACGCGTGTTTTCATAAGCTTGTGTTTACTTCATATAACTGGTACCTTGTTAGTTTATACTCACTCAGCTCTCAGTAAGCTGACGGCCTGTTATTGCCTGGATTTTCCCCGTCCAGACTATTCTGTACCTCATTTTATAAGTGACAGAGTCTACAACGATAATTCCTATCCAGGAGGAAGGGTGGCCCCACTGGTGATGGCTATGCCAGGGAAGACTACAATGCTGATGTTTATGCTAGCTGAAGATCTAGAGATAGTTATTAGTTTCTGATTTCTGTTTGGTTGTTTTATTATATTTGGTACTTGGGCATATGTTGCTTTCAAACCTTATATACTTCCGCTTTAGCTTTTCTATTGTAATAACTCTGATGTTGGTAACATAACAGGTTTCCTTTGTATTATTGTGGATTGTGTTTCTGTTGTCTAGAACTGTGTGGTGTGGAAGGTAGTGACATTCACCAGTCATTCCCTATGGACCCATAAAGGAAATTTATTTTTCTCTATTTATGCTGTTCCGGGGTGTGACATATACTTTGAGGTGTACTCTGTCACAGTCATCTTTCCTTGTCGAAGATTATCAAATTCTCTCTTCTTTGCATTGAGAGCAGCCCTTGGAAAGCATCGGTGATTAAACTCTGCTTTAAATCCCTCCCAAATTATCAGTGCTCCCTGATCTAGAACGTTCACCCACCAATTCTAGGCCTCACCCCCAAGTATATCACTAGCATTCTCAATCTTCACCCTATCAGTCATCGGAATAGATCGAAATATTCTTTCCCTATCCATAATCCAATGTTTTGCGAGCTTCGTGTCAGACGTCCCACAAAATTCTGTCGGCTTCTTCCTTATAAACTATTCGGATACAGATCTCATACCCCTATTCTCAGGTTCATGTACTACGGTTATCGGTGTTGGCTCGAATGGAGGCATTGGAGGTAATCGTTCTGCTATATTCTAGATCATATCTCCCATATTCCCAATCATTTCAGTTTTTTCATTCATACATCGGGTATGCGGCGATAATTTTCGGTCACCCATGGTTGTAACTCCTTTAATTCTCGATGCATAAATACTATGCATGCACAACAATATCTATAACATGCATTTATCACAACATACATATGCACCAAACATCTCTACCATGTATGGATGCATTCTAGAACATGTAACAAATCACTCAACACTCCACTCGTCGTCGAACGTTCCCAAAGTTTTATTACCTCTAACTCCGATACCAATAAATGTCACGACCCATCCCGCTATGCGTAGGAATAGGACACGTGGCACGCCACCAAGGCTTATCCAGTTCCTTTAAAGTAAAAATTGCAGCGGAAAAGCATAAGTAAAACCCAATAAAGTCAGAGTCATAAAAAGTTTTGTCCAATTGACACATTTCCAAAGAATACATTTGAAAAACAGAGGTCCATTCGACTGGATAGGGACTCAGTTGACTGAAGACCTAAGCAGTGAGGTTTTCAAAGAATCCACAGCCCATTCAGTCGACTGTGACTGGAGTCCAGTCGACTGGGGCCTTCATTTCTTAGTCGACTGACTCCTCCCAATCGAATGTGGCTCTAGTAGAATCAAAAACAATATTTCTCGTCAGTTGTCCAGGTGACTGAAACATGGGCTAGGCGACTGGTTTTGCCACATTTAAAAGCAGTAGCCAAAAACGCACAGTGTCTAGTCGACTAATCCCCTGACAGTTCACAAGTTGTGCAATTTAACAACCCAAGGCTTTCCAAACTAACACCAATACAAATACAACGATATAACAAAGTTTTAAAACATGATTACAGGTGTTTGGAAACAAAGTTACAGTACTACGAAACTACTCATGGTCCTATTATAACATATTACGCTTCCCAAATTCTTATACAAGTTTAGGAAAGAGAGAACAAAATGTATAAACAAATGTGATTCCTGTCGTCTCATCGGCCTCACTCCTCACGCTTCTTCTTTCCCTTTTTCTTCTCACCTGCAATGGAGTAAAGCTCCACTGCTCAACTATATGCTGAGTGTACAAATTCTAACATATGCATATATGACAAAATATGCTTTAATCTCATAAATCACATCAATAGTCTTTAGGGAGAAAAATACGCATTCATCCGGTAGCGGCAAGTCCAAGCCTTAAACCGCGATGTCAATGGCTAGTCCAAGCCTACAACCATTGCATCCTCAAGTGCCCTGGCAAGTCCACACCTTAAACCATGCACAGTAGCTGTCGCTACTAAAATTCTCAAGCATTGATAAGCTTACTCCGGCATAAATTTGTATAAGCCCCCCCTTTGACCCACGTAGACAACTCAATGTGCTCGCGTAAACTTAGACTTGCTTTTCACATTTGAGCACGTGCATAATTAACGGGCCTAAGATTAACACATGAATTTTGCCCGGATCACAATTTTGTAGCTGAAATCTAAAACATGTATTTCACCTATATAACATAGGTTAGGATTTCATACCTCGTGCAATTTTTTTCAAACTTTGAAGGATCGACTAGAGAGCCGATTAAACATCGGATCTTAAATTTCAAGCGATTCGTTCAAGTTTTACTGGGTTTTTCCAAAAAGTCTAGAAATTATATTTTTGCAAAAGTTATCCAAACGAAGCCTAAGAGGTATCAAAACATAGATCTTACCTCCAGGAGTCCAAATATGAAATTTGGTGAAAAACCGGCGGACGAACAGTTGTCGTATGTCGTCGCAAAGTTCGAGGAAATCAAATCTCCTTTCTCTCTCATCTCTCAAGATATTTATAAAGTTTATAACTAATGAAAATCTCACCACCTCATATTTATAAGAAAACTTCCTAGAAATTGCGTTTACCACCCTGCGAGTTTCTCAAACTTGTAATTAATTCCCGAAACGTTGCGCACGTCCCATTTATGTCTTTACGAGAGAAAATTATAAATTATAAAAGTTTTTGACTAAGTTCCGTTTGGATCCAAAATTATGTTCAGACACTAAATTCTGTGGAATTTCTGCACAACTTACGTTTTATTTAACGTATCACTCACGTTCTTATCACAGTGTTCAAAATGCTCTATAGTGAAAACAAAAGCACTGGAAAATTATACTACACAAGTATAATTCACTATTCATAAAATACTAGATATTTCAAGTAGCATTTAAATCACATAAATGTCATTTACTCATGTCAATGCAATCCTGATTTCCAATTTCCCGTGTCCTTACTGACACCTTACCGTTGACTCATAATCAACCTCATCCTCAATTATCATAAAACATTGATAATTCACAAAATCTAAATATGCATGATAAAACCATGAAATTTTGGAATAAGTATGACATCGCGTATCCAACCCTGCGTACTCTTTCTTGTCTCTAGCTTTTTTGGAAATCCTTGACCCACTTACCCAAGAGTGATCTTGTGAAAAATCAGTTAACGTCACCATGTATGATATGATTCTTTATATAAACAACATAAGACAATATAGATGTTTTTTTTTATTAAAAAAAAATGAGAAGAATGAAAAAGACATAAGACAATATATAATTAGAAGTAATACTAGACCAATCATGTTTTGTGCACTATCAAATAAAAGTGAATTATAAGATCAATTTTAAGTGGACACAAAAATTCAGTTAGTGGGTGTTTGTGTAATGAAAGAATCGGTTTTAACTTTTATGGTTGAAAGAGAAAAAAAAATTATTTCTAAATTGTTATTTGGTTGTTTAATTACTTTCCAGGTACATAAAAATCGGTGTTGGGCTTAAAAATGATCCCAAAAGTGAATCTAATCAAATTAACATAAAACTTATTCTTCATTTTCTTCATAATAACTATTGAACTAATAAAATTACTCCCACCATCCTATTTTGTTAGTCCACTTTTGGGAGTTGAACTTTTTAAGAGGACATAACATAATGATTGTCATTGACTTATTCACATATTATGTTATAAATGCAAAAGCTCCAAAATGCCCTTACTTGTTTTTTCTTTCTCTTTATTTTTTGTTGGAAAATTTCAAAATCAATAAAGGTAATTTTGAAAAGTTTATACTACGGTATTACCTGTATTATTATATTATATAAAAGAGTCTTAAAAGGATTATTTGTCATGCCCCGGAGCAGCAGAAATTAGTAGGAAATAAAATTTTCCTTCCTGGGTCCGTAAGCCATGACCAGTTACATTAATTGATTGTCCACAAACATACTAGATAAATAAAAGAGTAACGTAATAGAAGCGCAAACTGAATATATACATCAATAGATTACTAGCTATTACATCAGAGTTTGTAGTTATTAAAAGATAAAGAACAAAAGAGCTTAAGGCGTTAGACGCCGTTTACAACTTAGCACGAAAGGACAAAAGTCTATAAAGAATAACTAAGTCTTCTTTCTTGAAGCCGCACCTCTAACTGGCGTAGCCGTGACCTTCAGCATAATAGGCTTCCCCTTTGAAGGCTCTTTCCTGATAGTCCTCCTCTGGACAATCATATCCTGTATAGTCTAGACATGGGAATGTCCAGGGCGTAGTATGCCGTTAGCTTTAATAAAAGCTAAGTGAGCATTCTAACCGAACACTCCTAATATAAAATATGTATCCGAAAGTACACAATGGCTGGTTACGACGCTTGAATGAATTATAATTAGACCGTGCGTGAAACTATGCATCATCGATATATTTGACTTCACTCGACTTAACATCCGACTTACTTAACTTTGTTACATTACCAGTGTAACGATGTTGGCTTAGAGTGACTCACCCAGTGGGTCGAGCTATGGTTACTTTACTATCGTTCTCTGCCCCTCTGCGGCCATAGTAGTAATCTTGCTTTATAAACTAGCCATGTACTCTAGGTCCTTGAAACCTTGCCTTATGAATATCGTCGCCGATTTGCGAAATGGTTACTTTACTATCGTTGGTCATCGCGACCGCAGTAGTAATCTCGCCTTACAGGCTAACCGTGTTTATTCATTTCTCGATATATTCTGATCAACATGGTTACTTTGCTATCGTCTTTGCCTCTCCGTGGCCATAGTAGCAATCATCGCCGGCATGCGATCTTGTAATTCCATTTGACAGTACCAACTCACTACATATCAACTTTCGGACCTCCACGGTTAATTTACATGTACTTCCAAATGCATACAAACTTGATCTCCGCGACCGTTCAACTCTATACCTGTACACGTCGACTTGACGTTACGACACTGACTCCTACATGAGGTGTATCATATGTTATGCACGAGGTACAAGTTAATTTAAACATGTACTTTTTTATTCTTGAAATATAGTTCGTGCTCTAAGCTCGTAGTACCACACGTTAAAGTGTGAGGTTAACCAGACTGATAGTAATAACGAACATAAATATTAATAATAATAATAATAATCATAATAATAGTAATAATAATAATAACGGAGATAATATATTTGAGGTACAACATATTAACATGTGGTTAACTAGAAAGTGACAACAGTAATAATAACAATAATATTATTAATATTAATAATAATATTAATAATAGTAGTGGAATACTACCTTCGGTGTACAACATATTAAAGCCTGAAGTTTAAACAACAACAACAACAACAACAATAATAATAATAATAATAATAATAATAATAATAATAATAATAATAATATCATTATTGTTAACGGAATTATAAAACGGACATTAATATGTTCATGGTACCTATGCTAACCACGAGGTTAATTAGACCATCATAATAATAACAAGTAGAAAATAATAATCATAATAATAATAACAATAATAATTATAATATAGCAATTATAATACGGACCTGGGTTAGGGACACCACATGTTAAAATATGAGTTTTGACGGCCAACTAACAAGATAATAATAATAATAATAATAAATAGTAGTAGCAATAATAACAACGATAATATGGATCTAGATTAGGGACACCACATGTTAGGCATAAGATTTTCTAGAATAATAATACTAATAATAATAATTAGAAAATAATAACACGAACATTAATCTGATATACCAAGTGAGTTAGAAACTCACCGTCGGTTCAAGGTCGTTGTGTGGCACAAGGATAAGCTTCTTTTTCTTCCTTTCCTTTATTTCTCTTAGCCAAACTCTTTCTCTCTATATTTTTTTCCTCTCCTAACACTAATGGAGCCCCTATTTATAGGGGGTGGTTATAATATATGTATATATATACACCACACACATATATATACATTATATTTAATATAAAAACATACACACACACACACATGACTCAACACACAAACACACACAACACACACAACACACACTGCCACGGCACACACTGCACACACATACATATTACACTACACATACACCACACAACGTACATGACACACCACTCTACACCCTACACACTCAAGCACACTACCACACACATCACCACTCTACACACACCTCACACTAACACATGGCACACAACTCATCACTCCCTCTCTCTCCCTTGTCGGCACACACACACACTCCAATTGCTAAGGGTTGTTTGGTTTAGGGTACAAGTAGGGTTGATCAACACATGTATAACTACAAGTTCAGATATGATATTAATTACTATAAAAATATTATAAATATAGTTTGGGACTGAAAATTATATAAATAAAATATAACAAAAATACAGGCATTACAATATCCACCTCCGATGAAAGATTTCGTCCCCGAAATCTGAGCTAGCTATTCACTAAACAAAGCTGGAAACTTTTCACGCATTTCTGATTCCAACTCCCAAGAAGCTTCGCGTTCATCATGGTGTCTCCACTGAACTTTTACCAGAGGAATTTCCTTTGTCCTCAGCTTCTTGACTCCTCAATCCAAAATTCGGACTGGTCCTTCAGTGTAAGTCACGTTGCTATTTACCTCGATATTTGTAAAGTCAATCTCATGTGATGCTATCACTCTTCCATCCTGTATGAGCATATATCCAAGTCCTTGATGTGATGCGTCGCTATAAATGGTGAACTATTCACCATACTTCGCTATTACAAGCACTGGCATCGAGGTCAATCTTTCCTTCAGCTCTTGAAATGCACATTCATGCTTGTCTTTCCATTCGCACTTCACGTCCTTCCTTGTCAGACTGGTCAAAGGGGATGCCATCTTAGAGAATCCTTCAATTAATCTTCGATAGTATCCGGCTAAACCAAGGAAACTCCTAACTTCGGTTGCAGTGTTCGGTCTATTCCAGTCCAAAATAGCATCTGTCTTGATTGAATCCACGGTTATCTCGTCTTGTGAGACAGTATGACCCAAAAATTTGACTTCCATTAGCCAAAATTCACATTTGCTGAACTTCACATACAAGTGGTTGTCTCGAAGCGTCTGTAGTACGAGCCCCACATGTTCTTTGTGTTCCTCCGTGGTCTTTGAGTAGATTAGGATGTCGTCTATGAACACAATCACAAATTGATCCAAGTAGGGCCTGAACACTCTGTTAATTAAATCCATGAATACAGTTGGGGCATTCGGTAGTCCAAACGGCATGACCAGGAATTTATAGTGCCCATATCTCGTTTTGAAGGCTGTCTTTGATATGTCATCGGGTCGAACCAACAGTTGGTGGTATCCAGATCATAGATCTGTCTTGGAGAAGGTCGTCGCTCCATACAATTGATCGAATAGATCATCGATTCTGAAAAGTGGGTATCGATTCTTTATTGTGGCCTTGTTCAACTCTCTGTAGCTGATATAGAGTCGAAGTGTCCCATTCTTCTTCTTAACAAATAGCACGAGCTCTCCCCAAGGCGACGTGCATGGTTGAACGAATCTGAGATCTTCAAGTTCTTGAACTTGCTTCTTTAATTCTTGCATTTCTGTCAGGGCCATCCGATATGGGGTCTTAGATATCGGTAGGGTACCGGGTACCAGCTCAATACAAAAGTCGATGTCCCTTTTGGGTGGTAGCCCTAAGATTTCCTGAAATACGTCCTCAAAGTCTTGAACCACAAGGATTTGTGTAATCGAAATTTTTGAACTTATACTTCCAAGGGTAGCTAGACATCTTGTGAGGAAGGCGTCGCACAAGGGATCGCATTGGGATTTAAATGGTTGGCTTCCAGGTGTGGAGAAAGTAATAGACTTGCTAACACAGTCTAATTTGGCCTCATATTTCGTGAGCCAATCAATTCCTAAGGTTAACTCGAATTCCTTCATCGACAGAACTATTAGATCAGCGGGGAGGTTGTGATCTTCCAAGTTCAAAGTGCAATTCTTACACATTTTTCCTAACGTAATGTTCACTCCTAAGGAGGACATAACATTCAAAGCTACATCAAGCGTCTGGGTACTAAACCTAACCGTTGTACAATCTTAATAGCAATAAAGGAGTTGGAAGCACCAGTATCGAATAAAGCTTTAACTTGACTGTTAAACAATGTGAGGGTACCTTCCATATTCTGTTGTTCTCCTTCATCGAATCCGGCTTCCTTCGGTATAATGGCATTTAGGAAGGCTTGCTTAGGTTGACCCTGAGTAGATGCTCTATAGTATTCGCCTTGAGGCGTTCGACAATCCCTGGATAAGTGACCCTTTTGCCACAGTTGTAGTAGACGGTGTCCTCTTGGCTTCTCCTTGGGGCTCGACAGTCCTTGGACCTGTGTCCGGGTTTCCCACAATTAAAGCATCCATCATTATTGGCTCCAGTGATAGCAGGTGTTCCTCTTGGGGGTTGTACTTGGGGTGCAGCTGGTCGGTTCTGAGGGAATGTGAGTTGTGGTTTCCTTTCACCAGTCCAATTACGCTTATTCCCTTGGAATCTTATTGGCGGTCTGGGTCCTTGGTTACCTTGGTTGTTTCTGAACAGTGGTCGATTTCCAAAATGTCCTCGTTCCCGACCATTGATTTCCTCGTGGCCGATTGCCATGCTTACCATAGCTTTGAAGGTCAGGCCTTGATTATTGAGAGTCATGCATTGAAGTGGTAGCGATAGGCCTTGGTGGTACTATCGTTTTTCTTCTCTAGGGTATCAATCATGTGGCGAGCAAAGCGAGACAATCGTTCAAACTGTACTGTGTATTCCCTCACAGTCCGATTTCCTTGTGTCAGATCAATGAACTCCCTCTCTTTCTTGTTCTTCTCTGTCTGTGGAAAATAATTCTCCAAGAACAACTCTTTGAATGTAGCCCAAGGCATTCTTCTTACTGTCGCTTCTCCTACCGTTGCTTTCTCGGATTCCAACCAATCGGCTGCTGTGTATGTTAATTGGAACGTCGCCAGTCGACGCTTCTCGATCTTCGTACATCCTAGTGTGTTAAGGATTGACTCCATTTCGCAGAGCCACTATTCCGCACGCCATGTCTCAGCATCTCCGTCAAACTTCTCAAGACGAAAATGACAAAAACACTCTACCACTCTATCCTCTACAGGTCTCAGAGGTGGTACGGGGTTGTTCCTATTATTCATGTTATTGTTGTCATTGTTGTTGATACGTTCTAGTCTACGTACAAAGGCCTCAAATAGACCAGTAGGATCAGCAGCTACAGGTGCTTGGGGTGCAGCCTCAATCTGCTCAACGGGATTGTTACGGGTATTTCTATTTTTCCCTGCCATAGTGATTCGTGTGTTGGTGTACCTTCATAGACATCTATTGGTTACTACTAATATACGCGTGCACATCTACAAGTTATTACTGAAACATGTACGTCGAGATAAGAAATTTAACAAAGTAATAAAAATAATATAACTAGAAACATCAAGATCAGTGGACCGCAGTATATACCAAAAGGTAGCTTTCATTAATAGTTTAGAGGTTACAGGGCCGATTTACAACATCCAGGATGCATGAATTACAAAAGGGGAATATTACTCTAACACATGCATCTTACAAAAGACAGTGTTACTAATCCGAGTTAATACATATATAAACATAAAAGTGGGGCTACTATCCCATCCTAATACATCATTCCTAATAATTACGGCTTGCGAGCCCTAATCCAGCTTTTAACAATCTTACGAGTCTTGTTCCAATAATCGCCATCATCGTCGGACTCTGGAGGTGGCGCATCATCTCTACTGGTGATCTCCTCTGGTGGGACCCAATCAAGGTATGGATCGAACTCATCCTCATCGTCTATGTCCTCATCATCATCTACCTCATCTACTATCCCAAAATGCCATCAAGGAGGTGGGCCTATCACATGTGGTACCGGGGCTTCCTCAATGTCAACCTCTTCAATGACTGGCTCATCCGCCATTGGAGCTATCTTGGGCTCCTCATCTAGCTCATCCCCCACTGGCTCTTCATATTATATTGGCTCCACCTCAGGCTCTTCGTTGTTGCTATCTCCCTCATTAGGATCTTTGTCAGGGTCTTCATCCTCATCTGACTCTCCATCTTCGTCGGACTCTCTCTCTTCATCGAACTCTTCCTCTTCATCGGACGTTCTCTCTTTGGCCTATGTGGCGGCGGCTAACCTTGTTGCCTTGGCGATGGCCTTAGCCAACTCATCCTCTCCTATCTCAAACCCATCAGGATGTGCTGCCATCTCTGCCGCCCACTTTGTGGCTATCCGTGCTATATTAGTCATAATCCCTCCTAGAGATATCTGAGGTACTATAACATCAGCTAATATGTCTCTCTCTTCCTCTACAATATTCCTTGCTAGTGGAAGTGGGGGTGCCCGCGGCGGTGATCCTACCGGAGGTGGCGGGTACATCTTCCTAACTTTCGAGAGTAGTCTTGGGAAGGCATGGCAATCCTTTAGTAGCTCTAGTGTCTCTGCCTCAATGCGCATGGTGGCATCCCTGCGGTAGACGACCTCTCTACGCATGATATCAGGATCCTGGATCCCAACCCCGTGTATATTGTACCATAGGTCGGTTTCCTTGTTGTTGGTGGCAGTCTGTCGGATCCTCGATAGATAGTATGCCGGGTCTGCCGGCTCTATATGGTCCGCATAAATGTAGTGTCCTCCAAAAGCATCTGGGATAAAGATTGGATCCATGTTACCTGTCTAACAAAAGAACTGTCTTAGTGCGAGCACTATTCAAAAGTATCTTAAGGTTCCCAACATAGAGGTATAGGACAATCAGTAAGCACATCTAAATAAACCTAGTGCTCTGATACCAAAAATCCTGTCACGCCCCGGAGCAGCAGAAATTAGCAGGAAATAAAATTTTTCTTTCTGGGTCCGTAAGCCATGGCTAGTTACATTAACTGATTGTCCACAAACACACTAGATTAATAAAAGAGCAACGTAATAGAAGCACAAACTGAATATATACATCAACAGATTACTAGCTATTACATCAGAGTTTGTAGTTATAAAAAGATAAAGAACAAAAGAGCTTAAGGCGTTAGACGCCGTTTACAACTTAGCACGAAAGGACAAAAGTCTATAAAGAACAACTAAGTCTTCTTTCTTGAAGTCGCGCCTCTAACTGGCGTAGCCGTGACCTTCAGCATAGTAGGCTTCCCCTTTGAAGGCTCCTTCCTGATAGTCCTCCTCTGGACAATCATATCCTGTATAGTCTAGACATGGGAATGTCCAGGGCGTAGTATGCCGTTAGCTTTAATAAAAGCTAAGTGAGCATTCTAACCGAACACTCCTAATATATAATATGTATTCGAAAGTACACAACGGCTGGTTACGACGGTTGAATGAATTATAATTAGACCGTGCGTGAAACTATGCATCATCGATATATTCGACTTTACTCGACTTAACATCCGACTTACTTAACTTTGTTACATTACCAGTGTAACGCCGTTGGCGTAGAGTGACTCGCCCAATGGGTCGAGCTATGGTTACTTTACTAACATTGTCTGCCCCTCTGTGGCCATAGTAGTAATCTCACTTTACAAGCTAACCATGTACTCTAGATCCTCGAAACCTTGCCTTATGAATATCGTCGCCGATTTGCGAAACGGTTACTTTACTATCGTTGGTTGTCGCGACCGTAGTAGTAATCTCGCCTTACAAGCTAACTGTGTTTATTCATTTCTCGATATATTCTGATCAACATGGTTACTTTGCTATCATGTTTGCCTTTCCGTGGCCATAGTAGCAATCATCGCCGGCATGCGATCCTGTAATTCCATTTGACAGTACCAACTCACTACATATCAACTTTCGGACCTCCACGGTCGACTTACATGTACTTCCAAATGCAAACGAACTTGGACTCCGTGACCGTTCAACTCTATACCTGTCACGCCCCGGAGCAGCATAAATAGAGAAAAATAAATTTCCTTTATGGGTCCATAAGGAATGACAGGTGAAAGTCACTAATAATCCACACCACACAGTACTAGTTCAAAAAGACAAGCAACAGTAATCAACTGAGAATAGCACACAGTGCTAACTATTACAAAATATCAGAGTATGGTCCACAGGATCACAACAGGTCTGAAGACAACAAATGCCAAGTACCCGCTTACAAAAGGGTTTAACAGAACAACTGAAATTAAATCTAATTATAACATCTTCAGTCTTCAACTGGCATAAGGATAATTCTCCCTGGCGTAACCGTCATCGGTGGGGCCCTCCTCTGGATAATAGTCATCAGTGTACTGGTCCTTACCTGCAGAATAAGGGGCAGGATATTCTGGACGGGGAATGTCCAGGCAATAAAAGGCCGTCAGCTTATTGAGAGCTGAGTGAGCATAAACTAACGAGGTACCAATTATCTGAAATAAACACAAGCTTATGAAAACACGAGTTAACATCTTATTATAACCATATCTTGTTTCTCTATTCATTCTTGTAAATCGACCCTTATCGTCTTGTTAATCGAATACTGAACTCAACATATTCTGATCTTTCATGAACAGACTCAATCGTTTAACTCTAGGGATACACCCTTATTCTGTCCATCGCTTTTAAGAGCAATGGTCCTGCTCACCGCATGTCATGGACTCCACGTCAGTCTGTCCCCAGCTTTTAAGAACAATGGTCCTGTTCACCGCATTTCAGGGATATAACGTTTCGAACAAGGCATATCAATCTATTGCCACGACTTAACGTCATCTACTAATGATCCCAGCTCACCGCTTTTAAGAACCATGGTCCGGTTCACCGCTTTTAAGAGCATATCATAGATCATCCAGTCTATCTTAAGACTTCTTGGTCCAGCTCACCGCTTTTAAGAACCATAGTCCGGTTCACCGCTTTTAAGAGCATATCATGACCAATCGTCCATCCACGTACCATTCCCGGAACTTACCAAACCTACTTACGTTCCATTCTACATCGACACTTGACAAACTCCCAATGTGGCCTGACTACTCGGATTAAAAGAAATCGGATATCAAACTCATATCAGAATCAACACGTCACCCATGTCTTCATATTCTTTTTATTCATTATCCATAAATCTTTGGTGTCACATTACTCCTGTCTAACCCATAGTCGCATAATGGAATTCCGGATCAGAAATCGAACAACTAAACTTCTTATATAATAAACAGGCAAAAGAAACCATGTTCTGATCATGTCAATCGATTGGAACAGAGTTTCAATCGATTGGAACAAAAGTTATATCAATCGATTGATAAACATGTCAATCGATTGGAATAATGTCAATCGATTGAAAATCCTATTCAATCGATTGGGATGCAACTGATGTCAATCGATTGAGATCATGTCAATCGATTGGTACTACGTCTTCTCCAGCAGATCGTAAAAACAACATATATAAACGTACACAACATGCATGTAACCCATCTAAACATCATAATAGCTTATATAAACTTCATATAGAGGGACCAAGTGAGTTAGAAACTCACCTAGGGTGCATTTGGGTGTGTTAAGCTTGAAACCTCCAAGCTTTCTCTCTCTTCCTTCTCTTTCTCTCTTCTCTGTCTCTGTCTTCCCTCTCTGTCTCCTTCTTTCTTCTTCTTTCTTCTTCCTTCTCTTCTCTCAGCTACCAAGGTAGTGTGTGTGTATATATGTATATAGATATGGAGATATAGATAGATATATGTATGTATATATCTCACAAGAGGTATATCTCTCTCTCTCAAGCTGCCAAAGTGACCCAAGGCCACAAATGGACGAGTATATATAGGGATATGGGATTGCCACGCGTTTAAAGCTGAAGGAAAGAAGAAAACATTTCTCAGCTTATGTCAATCGATTGAGACACCAGTCAATCGATTGGTAACAGATATTTGTAGTCAATCGATTGGAAACAATGTCAATCGATTGGGATGAATGGCAATCGATTGGAAATGTTGACACGTAATCACTTTTAGTCGGTTGAATGTCAATCGATTGGGAAACTTATCAATCGATTGGTATCAGAAAAGTGTCAATCGATTGGAACAATGTCAATCGATTGGTATCAAAAATTCACCAAAAGGAAGAGAAAGTTTATACAAGTATAGAAATGAAATACCAGGTCTTATTAATATACCAAAATACAGGGTATTACAATACCTGTACACGTCGACTTGACGTTACCACACTGACTCCTACATGAGGTGTATCATATGTTATGCACGAGGTACAAATTAATTTAAACATGTACTATTTTATTCTTGAAATATAGTACGGGCTCTAAGCTCATAGTACCACATGTTAAAGTATGAGGTTAACCAGACTGATAGTAATAACGAACATAAATAATCATAATAATAATAGTAATAATAATAATATATAACGGAGATTATATGTTTGAGGTACAACATATTAACATGTGGTTAACCAGAAAGTGACAACGGTAATAATAACAATAATATTATTAATATTAATAATAATATTAATAATAGTAATGGAATAATACCTTCGGGTTACAACATATTAAAGCCTGAAATTTAAACAATAATTACAATATTAATAATAATAATATCATTATTATTAACGAAATTATAAAACGGACATTAATATGTTCATGGTACATATGCTAATCACGAGGTTAATTAGACCATCATAATAATAACAATCAGAAAATAATAATCACAATAATAATAACAATAATAATTATAATATAGCAATTATAATACGGACCTGGGTTAGGGACACCACATGTTAAAAAATGAGTTTTAACGGCTAACTAACAAGATAATAATAATTACAATAAATAGTAGTAGCAATAATAACAATGATAATACGGACCTAGATTAGGGACACCACATGTTATGCATAAGATTTTCTAGAATAATAATACTAATAATAATAATTAGAAAATAATAACAGGAACATTAATCTGATATACCAAGTGAATTAGGAACTCACCGTAGGTTCAAGGTCGCGGTGTGGCACAAGGGTAAGCTTTC